>CM060943.1:976713380-986713380 GCA_030765085.1 Allium cepa
CTTTCTTTATGCCCGGCCACCAGAAAACCCTTCTCGTATCTTTATACATCTTAGGAATTCCTGGGAGAATATTTAATCTAGAACGATGACTCTCAGATAAGACTTCTTGCCTCAATCCATCTATATTAGGTACACAGAGACGACCATTAACCCTCAAAGCACCTTGATTGTCCCCCTTGAAATCCGAATATCGACCATCTTGGTTCCAAGAATTAGTTCTTCGAAAGATCTATCCTCCATTTGTTTGCTTATGATTCTTTCCTGGAGATACGGAACAACTTCCAAAAGAGACAGAACTGCATTCCTACTAAGAGCATTAGCCACAACATTCGCCTTCCTTGGGTTATACAGAATATCCAAACCATATGATGCCAGAAACTCGACCCATCGCTGCTGCCTCAGATTAAAATCCTTTTGAGAGAAAAGATATTTCAACGGTTTGTGATCCGTGAATAACTCAAACTTCTCTTCCAAAAGATAGTGCCTTCAGATCTTTAAATCAAAAACAATGGCCAACAACTCTAGATCGAGCGTAGCGTAGTTCTTTTCATGTGGCTTTAATTGCCGACTTGCATACGCAATAACTCTACCATTTTGCATCAGAACTGCCCCCAGTCCAACTATACAAGCATCTGTATAAACCTCAAATTTGCTCTTTACATCCGAAATTGCTAGCATAAGTGCACTGGTTAGCCTCGTCTTTAACTCATGGAAAGCCTCTTCACACTGGGATGTCCATTTGAATTTTAGCTCTTTTCCTTGTCAGCTTAGTCAGATGCGAAGAAATCTTAGAATAATCCTTGATAAACTTTCTGTAGTAGCCAGCTAATCCCAGAAAACTACGAACTTCAATCGGTGTCTTCGGTTGCTTCCACTCCAGAACAGTCTCAACCTTTCCTGGATCTACAGAGATACCTTCTCCAGAAATAATGTGCCCCAAATATTTGACTCCTGATTTCCAGAAATGGCACTTAGAGAATTTTGCCTTCAAAACATGCCTTCTCAAAGTCTCTAACACAATTATCAAATGCTGCTTGTGCTCTTCTTCAGTCTTAGAGTAGACTAGAATATCATCGATGAACACCAAAATGAACTTATTCAATACATCTCGAAAGACTCAGTTCATCAGTTCAACAAAGTAGGCAGGAGCATTGGTTAACCCGAAAGGCATAACCAATCACTCATAGAAATAATTTGGTCCCCTAAATGTAGTTAAGGGGATACTGTCCTCAGCTACTTTTAATTGATGGAAACCTGAAGCTAAATCCAGTTGAGAAAAGACAGAAGCTCCATGCAACTGATCAAATAGATCATCAATACGAGGAAGAGGATATTTATTTCGGATGGTCACTTTGTTCAATTCTCTATAATCTACATAGAACCTTAGCGATCCATCCGACTTGGCGACAAACACCGAAGCAAAACCCCAATAAGAGAAATTGGGCCTAATCAATCCCTTCTCCAAAAGATCTTGAGTCTGCTTCACTAACTCCTCTCTCTCTCTAGGAGCCATCCTCCTACTAGGCTGAATCGGTGGTACTGCTCCTGGAACCAAATCAATGCAAAACTCTATCTCTCGGTGTGGAGGCAAACACTTGACTTCCTCGAATACATCAGGGAAATCTTGGACCACATCGATATCTTCAACCTTCTCTTAAGAAGTCTCAACTCCATGTAAAAGACTACTCAAGCGAATTCCAAAATTATCACACGTCACTCAAGCAATTCTACCCAGATCGGTTTCCAATGAAACTGTTCTCTCATCACAATTCAGGACAACTTTATACTTATCAAGCCAATCCATTCCCAATATAAGGTCAAACCCCTTAAAATTGAACACATAAGGGTCACAAGAAAAACTATGGGACAGATAAGAAATCCTCAAATCCTTACATATCATATCTAATTTGATTACCCCTCCTATAGGATTAGATACAAAGATGGGATAGTCTACAGTACTAGGGGTAAGAACTTCTCTACAGATTCTAGAGAAATAAAACTCAAAGAAGCACCTGAATCAAATACAACTTTAATATACTTTCCATCTAAAAGTAATGTACCTTCCAATACTCCCTTGCCTTTAGATGAAGTAGATGGTGCACCCTCCAAAGCAAATACCTTATTCTGCTAAGCTTTATGAAGTAGCGGGCAATCCTTGATCATATGACCTGGTTGGTGACAATTGAAGCATAGAGATCTCTGAACCAAAGCCAAACCGGGTCCACTTTGATGCGACTACTGCTGCTAAAATCCTTTCCTGGGACACTTATTCGCCAAGTGACCTTCTTGTTGACATATATAGCATTTGCGAGGTCCGTTATTACTTCCAGGCTTCTTCTTGTTCTTATTCCTCCAATTGGGATTTAATTTCCTCTTATTTGGATTAGCAAAATTCCCTCCTGATGCTGCTACTGGTGCCACTGATTTCTTGTTCATCAAATCTTCATATCTCAGAGCCATATCAATTAACTCAATAAAAGATCCTTTCAAATGCGTCGTCATCCTTTCATGAAATTCTGACATCAATCCTCGCACAAACATTTCGTTCTTTTTTAGAGAAGTATCAATGAGCCCTGGTCCAAAGCAAGAAAGTTCATTGAATTTGGTCTTATACTCCGCTATAGTCATGGTCGCTTACTTCAAATTCAGAAAATCCCGATACAGACGAGTTTTCCCTACAGTTGGCATAAATTTCTCCTCAAATTACTCTTTAAATCTTTCCCAAGAAATGTCATCCTCAGAGATATTTTCTACCGCTGCATCCCACCAGACTACAGCGCCTTCCTGCAATTTCCATGTAGCCATTTCCCTTTTTCGCTCATCAGACAATTTCATACTCTTAAAGATCCGCTCACAAGATCGTAGCCAAGCCAGGACCTCAATTACAGTCTCTGACCCTTTAAATGGTTTACCTCCGAGGTTGGTGAAGTCCTTGCATAAAGCAGCAAAACTAACCTGAGGCGATACTGGATCCACAGCCTCACTAGCAGTTTGACTTCTTCCACTATCGGTCGAGGTACTGCCCCTACCTCTGCCTCTCCTTCCAGAACTCATGTTGGAAACCTGGAAAGGTAACTCAACAAATTTAGATAGGTATATAGTTATATAAGAAAATTACAAATACACACTCTCAAGATGAATATTACTCCAGAGCCTAGGTATTATCTCAATTTATGCTCTGATACCAACTGTGATGACCCGTCTTTCTATCCACAGAAAGACATATCATCAATAAGAAAAGAAAGAGATAGAAATATAAGAGATAGAAAGAAAGAATAACAACATAAGAATCTCACAGAAGAAACGGAATAAAATATAATACATCACATAACTATTACATAGTTTTACATATATCAGAGTTACACGACATCATACAACAAGATAGTCATATATATATATATATATATCGGTCATTACATACATCCCAAAATACAACATACATTAACTAACACAACGGAACTAGATAGATAGATACGTTTGGACTCCTGCTCCAAGCTCCTCCAAACTCCAACAACCCAAAACCTATCACTTGGCTACTCATAAAAATTTGAGTACCCAAGAGTTTAAGAAAAACAGAAATAAACTCCGGGTCAAACATGGGTCTGGTGTGAGTAAACGCGTTAAAGTTGTTTAACTTTGAAAATCTTTTGTAAATAAAGGTATCACGTAAGACTTCCCACACATAAATACGGGTAAGTTTTTACCTTATGCTAACCAAAACATTTAATAGGAAATCCAGTGATATTATAATAGTGTCTAGGATTTTCAAGTAAAATACAGAAATAGCTGAAATGCTTACATCTCACATTCTAACATAGTTGGGCACAATCAAAATGTACGGCGCTTATTGGAGATTGGATTCCATACAATGGCAAGGCTACTGGGGTACCGCCGGTCACAGTATGGGGACTAGATCACCGTACCGAGGATCACTCCCGACCCCCAACAATACAAGGCCGGTATCATTCCTTACTGAACAGTTCCGAACAAGATAACCCCGCAGTTGTGGCCAACAATTGCCCACACAGCCGAAATAAAGGGACTTCTAGATAGGGGTATATCTCGTCCTGGTTGGGTGCTACCCACCGAACCTTGCTGCACCTTCCCTATTTTAGCCATCCCCGGTTGATAAGGCTTGAGGCTGCGATTATCTTTAGAGAACATATCTCTTAGAATGCTCATCATCCACCCGACGATGTTCTGAAATCATTCAATCCATACAAGTTCGTTCCGGGTTCGAACGAAACCAAAGGCGTTATCTCGTTACACTCAGAGTTAATGACGATAACCCTTGCACTCTGAATACCATCTCGATCTTCACTTGAGATGCCACGACCTATCGTTTAATTTGGATCGATGTGGTTTTCGGATAATCATAACTCACACCCGATCCCGGTCTCATTGAAATCCAAACGCCATTTTAAAGGCCAAGTTGTTTAATAGTTTAAACAATTTAATTCAATACTCTGAATTCACATAGCATTTATCACAGATAAATCATGCTCAAACATCATAGAAATATTCCAAGCATATCACAGAGTATCACAGAATATCACCAAATAGATATAACAAATTCAGATATTCTACTTATACAACATCCAAACAAGAATTATTAATCCATGGTATAATTAATTTAATTAACTTAAATTAAATTAATTACTTAAGAATTAATCACTAATCCTGCTCAGTTAATAACTAATCAGACCATTTAATCAATTAATCATTTCTTAATTACCCTTTTGAATCAATTAATAAATCTAAATTATTTAATTAATTACTCCTTAATTATTAATTTATAACCCCAATTATTAATTTATAAAACTTAACTATCCATTTATTCATCACTAATTACTTAATTAATCAATTATTAATTCTAAATTAAATTACTTACTTAGTTAACTACTAATCATATATTAATTAACTTCAAGTAGTAAAGTTAAAATCCTTAATTTCAATTTATTTAACACTTAATCATTTGTTAATCAATCTTTAATAACAAATTTAAAAATCTCAATTCACTTAATTAATCATAATTATAAATTAATTGCCATTCTTAATATTTCTTTCAATATAAACTAAGTAAATAAAAATCATGTGTCTTACATTTTAAAATCTTCCTTAATAACTTTAAATAAACTAGTTACTAACTTAAAAGCTTTAATGTTAATTAAATTTAAACTTATTTTACATTAACTACTTGATTAAAATATTAATTAAGATTTAAAACATTTCTAAAGAATCAACATAATTAATTATGTCTTCAAATAAATTCTTATCTTCAACTTTCAGACATTAATTAATTCATAAATTCTTAAACTTGTATAAGATGATTAACTTCAAAATTTCATTACTTAGCCTTTGGAAACGCTACCCGAGCAAGTTCCCAGGTCCACTCGAGTTAAAATCGAGTTTCCTCCACATTTCCCCGAGTCTCCTCTTCTTCTTCACATCCTTTCTTTTTTTTAGTTAAGTGCACAGGTGAAATACTTCAGATAACGCACGCAAGCAATCCAGGAGACTCGAGTCAAGGCTTTAAAATCACGAGTACCACTTCGGGTTACCATGAACCCACTTCTTCCAAACACTAAAACCTTGTCGTGCACGGCGTATTGCCGTCGCTCCGGCGAACTTCGCATCCTTCGGCGAGTCCCAAAACATCCCTACACTCGAAAGCAAAGTTCAATTCGATTTCAAAAATTCCAAATCGAAATTTAGCCCTTCGTTCGAAAACCTGTAACTTGACCCTCCTTAGCAAATCACTTCGCCCCATCCACGCCGTCCACCTGAGGCGCTACGACACCGACCTCACCTCGCCAATCCCCTACACTACACTTCCCCAAAGTTTCATGCAACTCGGTCAATCGGAGGTGACGAAATCACCTCGTTTCTAGACCACGAAAAACCCATCTGTTAAACCCTAGTTTTGCCTCGTTCAATCATCTATTGCAATAAAAAATTTATTTAGCAATTTTCCCAACTTCATCGATGGCCAAGCTAGCTTCAAGCAAAAATTCAACATCCAAAATTTGTTCGATCACTAGAAATTGATTAAAAGCATTTTCTGTTCAACTAAGAACTACTCATAGAATACTTAACTAAAAATTTTCATTTTTGTTTTAAAAATCCTATTTTGAAGAGTAGATTCAAGTTATGTAATTGAATCGATGGTTTAAAATATTCGTTTTTTCATATGCTCATTTTTTCACTATAAACTGAATTTACAGAGTTAATACATCACTATCAAGCTTAAAACAAATTTTGGACCATAATTTAAGTTTAAACAAACTTATTTTGTTTTAAACTATAAGCCTATAAATGGTTGGATGAAGATGTTTTGAAATTTGATTAACTATCAACTCTGTAACTAAAAACAAGGAAGAACAGACCATACAAAAATTCACAGTGCAATCATATATGTATAGAATTTCTTATTTAAAAATAAAGAGAAAAACACAACATTTATTTATGAATCAAATGCACAGATTTAAATTTTTAAAATGGTATGTTTACTCACTTGATAAAAAGAGTTTGAACAGAGAGCAATTTCATTTTTAAAAGCTGCAGTTTTGATCTTCCTTTAAACCTTCCTGTTTTTGTTTAGTTGAATGATGTTTAAGTTTGTATTTGAGTTTGTACAGGGTGATGTTTATTTTTTTTCTTTCTTTCTGGTTTGCTATGTTATCTTTGTGAACGAGCAGGAATAAGAAGATACACATATATATAGAAGAAATGTTTTTGTACAGGGTAGGCATTAACTGGTATAGTTTATTTCTTTTGGTCAGATTTTTCTTTGATCAGGTAAGATTTTATAAAAACTGAAATGATTTTTGTGGAAAATGAAACGACTTGTTTTGTGCTTGAATTGATAGCATTAAATGTAATTGTCTTGTTTCATGTTACATACTTATCCCCTTTGATTTTATATGTACATACATACATACATATATATATATATATATATATATATCTTGCCTTGCATATACATGTATTTCATAGGTTATATATTTCTATAATTATCTTATGTTTCCATATAACCATATAATTTATTACTAACATAAATCCTTAGTTTCTATTTCTAGTTAAAGTTTAACTATCAAACATTTAATTCATATTCATATATTTTTATACTTATATTTAGCATTGACAAGATTGATTTTATTTTAAGCATTATTATCTAGCTTACATTTATATATATATATATATATATATATTTAGATAAAAAGTTAATAAGGTAGAGTTTTACTTTAATTCAATGTGAATGAGATCGATTTTATTTTAAATAATTTTGAAAGACTTCATTTTAAATTTTCAAATCATAGTTTCCTTCCAAAATACATACATACATACATACATACATACATACATATATATATATATAAATGGTAAATGGCCAAAAGTCTTATTTGTTTTTAAAATGATAAGTTGTATTTTTTTTATAAATCAGATTAAATAATATTGCTAAAATCCCGGGTCGTCCCAATGGACCTTGATGACATCATGTAGTCGAGTGAAAGCTCGAAGTGGATTTATTCCATGGAGGAAGAGATGCAATAGTTTTTAATGAATTAAACTTGAGATTTGGCTCCACTTCCTAAAGGAAACCATGCTATTGGGTGAGAATGGTATACAAGGTGAAGGACGATAGGAGATACAAAGCTAGCCTAGTGGCTAAGAGGTTTGCACAAAGGAAGGGAAAGGAATATGTTGAGATATTCACACTGATTGTGTGCCATACTTCATTCTGGATATTACTTGCTATAGTTGTTATTCACGATTTGGAGTTGGAGCAATTTGATGTGAAAACTGCTTTCTTGCATGGTGACTTGGATGAAAACATCTACATGGAGCAACCATAAGGTTTTGCTATAGATGGTAAGTCAAATTTAGTTTGCAATTTAAAGAAATCATTATATGGTTTAAAGCAATCACCTAGAAAATTGTACAAGAGATTTGATCATTTTATGCTTAAAGATTGTTCTGATAGAAGCATTAAAGATGCTTGTGTGTATTTCAAGAGGTTGGAAAGTAATTATTAGGTGTATTTACTCTTGTACGTGGACAACATGCCTATTGCTTCTAAGGATATAAATGAAATCAACAAATTAAAATTAAGTTTAAAATCAGAGTTCAAAATGAAATATCTTGGAAATGCAATGAGGAAATATGGAAATAGAAAGAGATCGAAAGCATTTTGAGTTAACATTGATTCAAACGGAGTATATTAAGAAAGTGCTTTGTCGGTTTAGCATGGAGAATGTAAAGGAGTCAAATACACATTTACCTTTGCATATGAAGCTTTCAATTAAGGGATCGTCTACCTTGGAGAAAGACAAGGCTTATATGGCAAGGGTGTTATATGCAAGTATGGTTGGAAGTTCAGTTTATGCTATGGTGTGTACGTGGCATGATATTGCAAATGTCGTCGGGATGGTTAGTTAGTATATGGCAAATATGAGAAAATCGCATTGGGAAGATGTGAAGCTTATTTTTAAATACCTTAGAGGTACACCATCTCATGGCCTTGTTTATGGTAGTAGTGAGGGAATGAATTGCAAATTGGTTGGTCATAGTGATTTAAACTACGCCGGTGATAGGGATCGAAGAAAACCAACTTTTGAATATGTCTTCACACTTGGTGGTACGACCATAAGTTGGAAATTGAGATTGCAAACTCTAGTTGTTTATTCACTATGGAGGAGGTGTTGATAGCCGCGGTAGAGGCAGAAAAGGTGGCACTTTATTTGAGGCGAATGTTGCATGACTTGGGATTTGAAAACAATAGTATATATGTTCAATGTGATAGAAAGAGTGCTATTCACTTGGCGGATAATTTGACATTTAGCTCATAGACTAAGCATATTAAAGTGAGGGAGTTATTTTTAGTAGCCACGGATAAAGATAGATTAGTGTATCTTCTGAATGTGCATATAAAGGATGACGCGGTAGACATGTTCACTAAAGCATTGTCAGTTGGGAAGTTCGAGCATTGCTCGAACATGATCCGTGAGAGATGAAGAGTATCAATGAGAGATTGTGGTTCTATCTTCTTATGGTAAGTACTTGTGGCATGGTTTAGGGAGGAGCTTGGTTATGGATGATGAAGAGTACCGATGAGAGAATGCGGTTCTATCTTCTTGTGGTAAGTACTTGTTTACACTCCTACATACTTTAGTCCTTTAGCGTGATAGTTTTGGATTTAGGTGCTTTCAGTACTTCATTAGCGGACGGTGGCTTTATCGGAGTTCATTGATGGAGTGTAATGGACGGTGGCTTTGCCGGAGCTCATTGGCAAAGTATTCAAGTTTGTATGGTAGAAGGTAGCGTTGATGATAGTTTGGCACCATGGTTTCTTAATGTTGGAGATGGATGTAGTGTCGAGATGGATTGTTGAATTTTAGCGACACTATACGAAGAGTTGAAGAGGTTTAGAATAGCTTAATAATGGTGAAAATGGCATGCAAATCGAAGCACGAATGTTCAAGTTGTCACGATTTGAAGTTGGGTGAAGCACATGAAGTCAAACGTATGGCAGGAATCCCCAAACGTATGATAGCGCGTTTATTGTAAACTGAGAATTATGCTAGATGTTTGACAGGTCTTGCCAGACGTCTTGCAACAGAAATTCTACATCCCGAGAATAGCGCCAGACTTCTGAGGGGTTTTGTCAGACGTATGACGCGCTGCAGTTTTGACTTTTCGGCCTAAAATTTATGCATTTGCTTGTGAGGGCTTCAAGGGGAAAATCGTGTATTTACCAAGGAAAAATTGTTCACTATATAAACTATTTTCTGAATTCAAAGAAATTGTAACTCCAAAGATTTTGATTAAGGTTTATCCTCCATCAAATAAGATTTATCAAAAACCTAGTTTTCTTCAATTCTATTCTCCACAAATTTCTTCAATTTGAATACTGATCATTGTAATCCATCTTTTGTACTCTTCTCCTTGGTATTAATAAAGGCTCTCTCTCAAAGTGGATGTACAGTAATAAGACGTTAGTGGAACCACTATAAATATGTGTGTAGTTTATTTTATCGTTATTGCTTTGTTTCTTCTATTGTTTGTTTGATGATTGTGATTGGTTTGTTGTATTAGATTGAGATATTGATTGATTGTTCTGCATTTTTTACCATGTTCTCGTTTTCCGCTGTGTGTTGGGGTTTTGATTTGAGTGGTCTGAGTTAAAATTCCTATAACATATTTTTTTTCAAATTCTTTTTAAACAACGTATCATCAATAAACACTATCTAAATAGCTAGGTATTAGCAATGGATATTGTTTATGTGTATATTTTAGCCTTAGGTATTTATCGGTAATTGTTCACTAAGCACATTTTTCTCTCTCCTTCAATCCCAAGATGCTCCTCCCTCTCATTTTTGAACTCTAAGCACATTTCCTGAACAGTTTTTTGTAGCTCATGAACATCATGTTCATTGCCAATAAATGGCGTTTAGAACGTTAAGAAGGTGAGGGAAGAAGTATAGTAAAAGTGAAAACACTACTTGCAATAATAAACTGAAAACATTAAACAATAAAGACGAGGGAAGTAAAATTTCCTCACTGTTGAATCATTGAGAAAAGTTAGGTCCACACTGAAGTGAAACTGCTATTTTTTTATGAAACAGAGTATGACAGTAATCACTAGGATATAAATCCAAAATTGCGATGAAACAAATTAATTACCTTATATTCTTTGACTAATTATCCTCTCCTGCACAGCAGTGTCTCAAAGTATCTCATATGTGCATAAATATTTTTGATGAAGGTGGCATAGGTGGTGGTGCATCATGTTCTTCAGGTGGTCTGCTACATCCATACTTAACTAAAAGTCTTGATTCCTCTAATTTTATCTACCTCCTACTCACCATCTCAATTGGAACGTAGCTTAGTATAAAGAATCACTTCTGCGCTCGATAATGTGGATTTGAAAGCATGGTGATCTAGGCGTCCAGGTTCGGATCCAAAAACAGCCTCTTCATAATGCAAGGGAAATGTTATGTACATTAGCGACCTCTCCAGAGCCTGCTATCGTATGGAAGTCTCGTGCATTGGGTTTCTCTTTTTTTTACTGTAATTAGAGCCGGGGCTCCATAGAGAGGCGTGAAATGTTGGAAAGAATGTTTAAATCTTTTAACAGTAGCGCAAAAGGCAGTCCATGCACATGATATGGACAACGTACATTCTTTGTGCGACTGTAATGGACCCATAATTTTGAGAAGGCAAATATCTCTTTAACTATTAAAATATTCCCTCTGTTTCATTTACTTATGAAATCGCTATGCCTATGATTCTACACAGCACATTGGCATCTATGAAATTGGATAGAGTTAAATATCTTATATCATATTTTAGTCCCAAAAAATGATCGTATAATGGTGTAATTACTTCCATCAAATTTGTTGCACTAAGTTGGTTAGTGACAATTATATCTTTACTACTAATAAAGAAAATTCACTGAATACATTTACTCGGTGTCTTTTTGAAATTCAAAATATACCCTTTTCAGTTAAAAACCGTATCTCATCTTCCCGTTCTTCCTCTCCCTCTTCCAGACACTGCATAACCCTAATTTTCCTTCTGCTCTCACCATTTAGAAAAATGATTTCCTCCCTTATTTACCACCGATGACGATTTCCAGTGAGTGCAACAGCGACGATTCATCGTCTAAATCGATTTCCAGTGAGTGACATCCATTACGCTACAATCGCAGGTAATTATCAATTCGCTTTCATAAACTAGATTAGTTAGGAGTTCCATCTTTGTTACTTAACGATTCATTTGTTAAATCGATTTCCATTTGGTGCGATAGCAGCGACGCCTGACGATTCATCATTTAAATCGATTTCCATTGAGACCGACAACACCGCCACCTGACGATTCATCCACGCAATCAATTTTCATGACTGTAATAGCACTGATGATTAACAGCTACTCCCTGAATCACCTCTGCATTTACACGATTACGTTCAACCATCATTGATTCGAAATCCAATAGACTTCGCTCCCAGGTACTTTACACTCCACTGCAAATTCCTTTGCTTATTTCTACATTGAACCTTCCTTGCTTCACCAATTCACAGTGTGCCTTTGCATTTGAGTGTGCGTGACTAGGGTTGTGGTTGCCCGTGTGTGTTGTGAAAAAATGCATGCAAGAGATTCTTTATGCTTTGTGGCTTTTGGTGTACCTTTCTACTTGAAATTATCTGCGTAAGTTTTTACCTACATGTATGTATCAAAGGTTAAGTCAATTTGAGTTTATATCAGCTGATAAACTTATCAAATATTATTGTCAGTAAACAATTAAAGTTACTTAAAGAAAAGTAAAGCAGGGAATTACAGCTTAAGTAAATTTTAGATATTATAATCATTAAGATTTGATTGCTTATCAGGCTTTTTGCATTCTCATGTGTACGTTTTTTGAACTTTAATTTCACCTTTGCTGCAGGATTGTGAATCATTTTCTGGATTGTCATGGAAATATGATATTTGCTTTCATTCAACTAGATTGTAAATTTCAGCAATAATGTTCTTTTGTTTGGAACAAATTTTTTTTTAAATACTACATTTATGTTAAACCAACAATTCAATAATAAAATCATGGTTTAACTACCGCGGTTTAACATTCATTTGATGATTTTTTTCCTGGAATTATGCTGATCCTTTTGCAATAAAATGGCTATGGGTGTTACATTTTAATAGTTTTACTGCAGTTATTATCCCATTATTATTCAAGTAATATAGCATTTTTTATTCTTAGAAGGTAAATTTCTACCGTGGATTTCTAATTTTTGAAGAGACCCATGCAAAATTTGAAGTTAAATTTGTAAACAAAATTTATTATGCAATTGTTATTTACCTATTGTAAAGAATTAAAATTTAATTGGAAATTTTGCCTGCCTTCTGTGGAAAGGTTCTCATATTTATTATGGGAAGTTATTTATATTTTCTGAAAGGTTATAAAATTTGGTATAGAAAATTAAAAAAATTCTTCCATGGGATTATCTTTTATCATTTGTGGGAACGTAGAAGTTTGTTTTATCTGCAAGTTAGGATGCTTATATGTTCTATTATATACATAATACAAGTTGAAGGGTTGATTTGTTTAACCTTCATTTGGCAGATTTAAGTTTGGAACATGGTATCTACATGAATAGAAACTTATATGCTTAAATTTGAGGATGGATTCTTGCTGCTCTATATGGGTAATTTTTTATTCCTTTGACATTCATTTATTTGGCATTATTCTTGGTTCCATCTTGGTCTATTTTCTTTTTGTCTTAAATTAGGGAACGTTGTTGCTTTACTGTTCAAAACGCTTGGGTAATTTCCTTTTCTTTTTTCCTTTTCCAATTGTTTGTTCCCCTTTATTTTTCTCGGTTATTGCCATATATTTGGTTTTGTTTGCATAATTAGGTGAATAGTACTTGGTCAAAATCTTTGCTAATAGATGTTTTTTTTTATATTCCAATAGAAATAATAAATTTAAATATATTTTATTGAATATGACCCATTTATCGATCTATGTAACATTTTTTTCAAATTTCAATAGATCTATCTATGTAGCAAAAGTAATACTTAATTATTTTTTAAATTAACCTGATTTATTGATTCTAAAATAAAGTTGAATATATTTCATATGCTCATATCTGTATTGTCCAAACTTCTGCTTCAATATGATATTTTTGATTTAAATTCATCCTTCACTAGCTACTTGAAAAAAATATTAAATCAATGCAAAATCCATAATGTGATATGAACTAATTATCATGTTTCTTCCATGTGGCATTAAGATAGATGAATGTCTCCTCGAAAGAGTTCTGTTTATACTAGCATGTAACAGTTCATTGGTTTCAATGTTGGTGCCCAAGTTTTGGATTATTCACTTTATGTTTTGCTTTGGTTTATGGCGTTAAAGGTTGCAAAAGGTAATATTAGTTATGAATAAGAATGGTGGGTTTTAGTAATGAACTTATATATTGGCATTTCTTTCAGGATTTCAACCAAATTAAATGGTAAATATAAATATGTTGGTAAAAGGGAATACATCATCATACATAGAAGTATTGGTACCTGGCAAACTTTTGGAGCGAAAAATTAAAAATACAAAAATACAAAAATTTGATTCATTAATAGCTTGACTAATAGTTATCTTCCATTGTTTGTACTGTGCGCTGCAAAAAGTAGGTATGGTGTACATTATTCAAATTCATACTTACAACAAGTGTATCTGTTATACTGTTAACAGCCTTGACTGCTCAGCCATATAATACCTTTCTCACATGATCCGTAAAATAAAGAACAAGCGAAAATTATGTTTGACTTATAAATTATAATGCTCCTTTTTTCCCTTTATTTTGTTAAGTAGCATCCTTAGATTTATATACGTTTGGATTTGGATTTGATATAGGGTTGAAAACCTTCAAAAGTTTAGTAAAAAAAATTATTTTAATAGGAATCACCGAAGCCTGTATGTCTCGAAAAAATCATGCTTATGCAGGCTCTATGTAACAATATCCATTTTCAGTAACGTGGGTGATCAATTTTTGTTATTTTTTCAAACTTCTTTCTTTTGGACAGTGATGTGGGTGAAAATTCAAAGGAAAAAAATGCATATATATTGTAATGCAAGATTATGTCACTTTGGTGTTTGGTGCAATTAGGTAAATTGTAATGCAAGAGTAAGGGACTTTTTTCAGAACTTTATATTGTACATTGTTACTCAGTTAATATGATTGAAAATAATACCTGAAAATGAAATTATTAACACCTTATATTGCATGTTTTCCAACCCGAACCCAATATGATATTTTACATTTTTATTCATGTTGTACCCACTTTCTATTTGAGATGTGAATCGACCATGGTATTCACAGTTGATTTTTTGAGTCACTTGGCATGCATATAGAAAACCACGATGTATAAATATGTTCTTTGTTTATTGTCGGCTTTGTTTTTGGTTGAGCACGGAAATAATGAGATATTTTTCCCCTTGAAATTGAGCTTTTCAACCCATCCTACCATGTGCTTGGCGTCATTTTATCATGGTTAACATATAGTACTAACTGCTTTATTGGGTCAGAGTTTTATGTATTAATGCTGTTTTAAAGGCAAGAGTAAATAGCCTTGATTTTGCACTAAGTAGAGCAGTTAAACTGAGTTCAATGTGTTTAAAGTAAAAGCAGTTTTACTATGGATGTGCTTCCACAGTTGTACGAACTGCAACTACTTTACCTACTCAGCCTACCCAAAAATTGACATTTTCTTTGGTGTGTAAACTACTCAAATTACCTTGCATAATGGATCTTAATTATTACCCCAATACAATCAATCAACCATTCTAAAATTGCTGCATTTTAACTTACCTGGTATAATGAATACAGAAGTTATTTACTAATTAGAATGAAAACACCATTAGCATCAATATTTACACATACTGAATAAAACAACTAATTAATAACTACATTATACAACAATTCATGCAAACCTCGCATGCTAACATAATCATATAAATTGCAAGAACAAGTACATAATTAATCAAAAATATAACCACAAATGAATATTATAAACTTTAGCCATTGAACAAAAAACCATGGACCTTATATGCACAAGTTATTAATTTTAGAAAATTATAAAAATATAAATTTAATTAGTTTTAACATTATTAAATAATTTATAAAAACGAAAAAATTAGCGTCAATGCATTGCGCATCTGACGCCACTGCTCCTTTCCCCAGCATTCACACAACGGTTGGGAACGAGGTATGTCGTTGTCACGTCGGACGTCAAGAACAGAAATGGCCATTTTATTATACGAACGCTATCTTACAGTAACGATTCTACAAAATGATGATGTCGGTTTTTGAGATCAATTCACATTCATAGCAATTGACTTTGCTGAAATAATCTTTAGAAAATTGTCACTTAGAGATGTTTAGTCCCCAATCATTTAATACTTTGATAATAGAAGTTGTTATCAACATTCAAAAAATTACCATACTGCTAACATAGTTGTTAATTTTATGCTACAAATTGGTCATAAATTGATGTGATAAATATATAAACTAATAATTTAGATTCACTTGATATTTTGTTCGAATATGCTCTTATATTATGCACAAAATAACGTGGATGTGGCAAGCTACAATGTTAAGGTTCTCGACAAAATTAGAAATGGTGAAAAATGATCACTGCACTAATTTTTTTTTTAATATCTACACTGTAAAAATATGGTTCAGCAATCAAATGCAGGTCCACCTAGACGTGCATATAAACGGAGGTTGTTGAAAGTAGCTGCCCAAATTCAGAGTCATTTTCATACTTTGCAAGTTTGAAAGAATTTTGTTAACATGCATAGGCAAGCTATCAAAATTCAAGCTACCTTCAAAGGCAACCAATGTAGAAGGAAATACCACAAGCTAACCTGGTCAGTTGGAGTTCTTGAAAAAGCGATGCTGAGGTGGTGGAAGAAAAGTAAAGGGCTATATGGTATTAAAAATGTATTTGAACAAGAAATGAAAGTCACTGGTAAACAGGATGAAGATATCTTCAGAATTGTGCATGAACAAACTGAAGAGCGAATCAGAAATTCAGTTGTAAAGGTGCAATTTATGTTTAGTCATATCAAGCACAGCAAGAGTACCAGGTGATGAAGCTAACCCACGAAAAACCCAAATGAATTTCATATAAATGACGACAATGAAGCCAATGACTTTGCTAGCAAAGTAATTTTGTAGTTCAAGCTGGAAACCATACAGCCTACAGAGGTTTGTATATACAAGAATAATGGATGAGGAATGTATTAAGTAAGTTGTTGAACAAATAACAACATGGAGCTGCCAAATAAGGTGTATATGTGTTAATGTGTACGACATATGCCTGTGATACTAGCGTGGAAAAAAGATACAAAGTTTTCATACAAAGTATTTCTTTTTCCCATACTTATAAGTAAAAAAGAGATCAGTGATTTATTGAGCCTTATACTTATGAGTGGAATGAGAATTATTATTTTTTTGTCCGTGTTTATATGGCACAATCTGTTTTATGTCAGTGGCATTACTTATTTTGTGTTTTTTTATTTTGATTGTTGAGGCGAAAAGAGACAACTATCCCATATTATTTTATGATTCTTTATCAAGGTTTTTGTGGAACGACCTATATTATTTTATGATTCTTTTACTATGATTGTTATCCCATCCTTAACTTTTTTTATTGATGCAGTCATATATCAAAAAAGAGCATGTATTACAATGTTAGACATTATCTATATGCAAGAATATCATGATGTGTGAGTGATAAAAACCAGGTATGCAAGTTCTATTCCCTTTTACATTTAGTCAATTTTCGTTGTTAGGAATAGAGCTCTTAGTTCAAACTGAATGAGGTATTGTGATAGTATCTTTGAATGCAAGATGATACGACCTGCTTTTATTTGCTACAGGGAAATGAATTTTCAAATGAATGTTTTTATTGCACTACACTATTTAAGTAGTTTGAATAAGTTAAGATAATATATAGTTTTGATGTTGTAAAATCAAAAATTTACTTGCTATTATTGTTTCAGAAGATCATAAGCTCAATAGTGTGATTAAATAGATAAGGCCAAAGAATTGAAGTTGCTAGAGGTTTTCTATTTTGGACCGGTACATGGAAAATAGGAGGTGTTGCACTTTCATGTGTACCTAGCAGCTGAAGCAATCAATATTTTGTTTGATGATAAAAAAATCGAGGTTCGTGTGTAAATGTTCAAATGTTTCATGTGCATCTGAGATTTCTTCTAAAAATAGCAGCTAGCTTCATGAGCATATGACTGCTGAAGTGATACTCTAATGTAATATAAAAATGTTCATATACTGAATACGACATTATATTACTTTGTTATTTGATACTTAGTATGGAAAGCAAGTTTATGAGCAATGACTTTAAAATATGGACAATTTTTTTAATCCATGTAGTCGAGGATTTAAAACTATAACAAATTTGCATTTTCAGTTAACGTAACAAGTGTTCCACATGAGATGTGCTATCCTGAGTGGCTACAAACACTAATTGCAAAAGAAGTCTTTATAATGTTTTGAAATCTGTATGTACTCCACATTTTTTTACTCTTTACATTAGCTGTAACTAGGTCAATAGAAAACTGCACAGGAGAAGAAAGAGACAAACAAATAGTCTTAAATGAGTTCAAGCAATAACAACTGTAGAACACAAAGAAAGATATTACATACTTTAGTCAGTTAGTGTGATTTTCTTTTACATGGACAAGATAAAAGTAGTATGATAGTTCTAAAAAGCTCAAAAAGTTAGAATGGAATTCTTACTAGCGTTTTTTGTTGATCGGACTATTCTTACCTCTTAAGCTTAAATTGCATGTTCTTATTTTGCATGGTGTAGACTAATAATGTTGCTTGCTTATGTTTATGGTTATTTCTAAGGATAATTGAAGCTACTTCATTTTGGATCCGGATATGGGTGTAAAAAGCATGTAAAATGAGAGAATATGTTATATCTTTTATTTATCAGATCAGGACAGCAAACATATTAAGCAATCTTTTTCATTGTAGTTTAAAATATACTTATTTTTTGTTATATGAGTTGGCAATGAACATCGGCAGAATTATATTAGGCATTTTTTCTATAACATCTTGAAGAACTACTCTTATTCTTTACTATCAAGTTGCACATGAAAGTTTTTTCTATCATGCGCTGGCTTATCACAAAACATAATGTCTCCTTTTAGTGGTTATTTATTGTACCGATTATATATAATCAATAATATTCATGTGCCTTGATTTTTATTTTTATTTATCTATAAGTGAATTTCATGTACAAATGGTAGCAACAAATTATTGATATGAATATTATATATGCACAAATGTTGGTTTTTCTTAGCATTTTTTTATAATAAGCGAGATGAGTGGATTTCTGCTTAGCATTTTTGTGTTATACTATATCTTCATGTCTTTCTGTCTATTATTATTACTACATTTGCTTATGTAGTCATCGATTGGGATAATGTAAAAGATTGCAATTTGTTTCAAAAAATAATATCATTTTATGGTTTTAATAAGTAGTTCTTATGCTTCTATGATCATCCATAAATGATGAGTTAATTTGTTAGTTATTATTGTACACAATATATATAAGCATGACGATTTTAAGTTTTTTCACTTTTTATTCCAATGAAGCAAGCAAGTAACCACATTGTTCAAGTTGTGCATAATTTCAAACTTAATTTATATTGAGTTTATGCTATTGATTAAAAAAACACACTACCATCTCTTTATAATTTTAAGTTAACTAATTTTACATTACAAATCTTCATTCATTGCAATAGAAAACTAATAGGACACGATCGTTTAATGGAAGTAGGAGATGGCTTCGGTGTGGGGCTTGACTTTGTTTTGTGGTGCCTTCGGGTGCTTCTGGGGTACAGGATGTGGTGGTGCCGAAGCGATATTACATTTTGATGGATGAGACCTTGATTTACCAAGCGAGAACTATGTGATTCTTGATTCAAATTCGGGGTTGATGTGCTTGACTGTGATGGGGAACAGTGGAATGTCGATTTTAGGGAATTCTCAGCAGCGGATCTTTGATTAGGCTGGGTTTGGAGTTTGGCTGTTTATATATAGGATATATTGATATTTAAACCATGTCATATTGTTCTCTTTTATTTGTTTCATTTTTGCTATTTCTTTGTCATACCATTTTTGCACCTTAAATTGATATGCTTTTGCAAAATCTTCTTTGATAGGCTAAGACAAGAAGAACCTCTATAGTCTTATGAAACGAGTGGCATGAACATGTCATGTACTTCAGTTGCAGTAACTTATGAAAAGAACAGCCTCAAACATTTTAGAGGGATGGTGTAGACAAGCCATATCGGTAAGTATATGTCTCCATTTTTTCTTGGTTCGACTTAAATGGTTTTATTTTTCCCATTCTTTCACAATTTTGATATTTCATGTTATTATTCTTATAATTAGCAGACTCCTGTTATTTATCCTCTTATATCCACATCGAAATTGTTCAGAAATAAATAAGAGTTCGCCACCATGAAACCTTTTTCTCCTGATTATTATCTTCAAAATATAAATAATTGCAATCAATAGATGACCAACATTTTTCAAACAATTGCTCTTTAAGCATGATTGTGCAAATTATTAAATCCTGTGGATGTTACTTAGTGATTTTATGCACTGAAAATTGAAAACAGTGCACATGTGAATTGTTTTTGATATATCTAAAATGAACAAGTGGTTAAGTGTGTAATTTATTCTATAATTTGCCATTGAAACTCAGTTAGTTTTGCTTCTTCTTTTGTTTTTCATTTTTTTAAATATTTTATAAACAAGAGTCAAGTGCCAGAACCATGATAGAAGTTCATATGTATAACAAAAGCCATGATGAAAGTCTTATGCATTTAATTCTCCATATTACTATACTAGATAGAAGAACAGATACTAGAGATGAAGCCATGTTGTGAAGTGATGATACATATAATATGTTTCAATATTAGCTAAAAAAAGCATATGGATGTACAAGTACAAGTATCATTTCCATTTCCAGTAGTATAAAATAAACTAAAACAAATGAAACAAATAATAAAACTTTAGTATTATAAAAATTTTGGTTCATGGCTGTTCTTCAGTTGTTTTGGTCTTCTTAAATATTGCGTTAGGTTCAGTTTATGCAGACAATGATACTGTCAAATTTACTTTTAGGAGTATAACTATAAATGCATGCACATTGTGATTTGCAGGTCCACCTGGACGTGCATATACATTCGTACTTCTTCATATCAATTATCTGTCGCTAAATTTCAATTTACACATTTCAAAGGAATTTTAAAGCCTGTCACTGCCGAAAAGAATTTAGGGATTAATAAATTAACTATAAATTTGTAAGATTGATAAAACATTAACATAATTAATGTTAATCCCAAAATTATAAATGATAAATGCTAAATAAATTGAGAAATCCGAAAAGACTGTGGGATTGCAATATTGACTTGGGTTTCTATTCATTGACGTATGTGGTATACACAGCGCAGCTGCAGTAGGCAGGGCTATTATGGTAAAGGTAAATTTACCATGACCATACCATTATCAGTCAATCGGTTATCATTTTAAAGTAAAATCGGTATACCAGCATAATCGGTACGGTAACAGTAAATTTACTATTTTTCACGGTAAAACATCGTTAATATTTTTTCAAAACCAACGATAATGGCTATTTACCAGTCCATTCATAATACATTGATATTCGTGTAAGATGTTGTATGACCACTACAACAAAAATAACTTATTACAAAATCAAAAAACCATTGTAATAGGGTCACAACCTTTTTACAAATGTTGTCTTAAGCTGAATTGTTATAAAGTCAAAGTAATTTATAACTTTTTTTAGCGTTGTACGTAAACGTTGCAATAAACTTTGCTACAACGTTTTTAAGATGTTGTAATAAAGTCTTTTACAACTTATATCTGATGTTGTAAATCATTAATATAAATATCGAAAACCCTTTTTACAACTTCAACAAATTGTTGTGTAGAAGCTTGTCACAACATTTTATAAACGTTGTAACATAGTTTTTTTACAACTTTTTATCACTGTTGCAAGCATGTTTTTTTACAATGTTTTTCACAACCTTTTTCTTTCCTAGAGAAAAAATATGTCAAATGAGACTTCTGGAAAATGTGTGACATCTTTAAATACAACTATTGGTTATAACGTACTAATTGAAGCATCTCAATTAGCATGGGAGAACTCAGGTTGTATTAAAGAACCTAGTAATCAATCTTTAACATCATATTATAGCACAAAAATTACCAAACTTTGATTAATAATATTCATAAAGGGAAATATTACTGAATTGAATGGCTGTAACATTTTTCCAAAAATTACCAACCGGTTCTGTACAAGGAACAATATACAAGGTTAAAAATAAACCATGTTGGCATCATACATAGGTTTCAAAATTGATGCTTATTCCAGCAATTAAATTTTAATAGTTCCTATTCATCAAAATAGGAACAACGCGCAATAATAATATCCCATACAGCATTTCGTATATCCTTGCTGTACATGCTTTCAATGTTAACCATAAATGCAACTATTCCTTGGAATCTATATTCAAAAGTATTCTTTTTCCTTTTTATCAAATATGAAAAGGTCCCCTATCTATAAGTTATAAAATATCAGAAAGGCTGATATAGGTATCCGTATTCATTTCGTTAAAAACAAACCAACATAATTTTGACTATTTTATTATGAAAGTTAGTAAAAATGCGCCTCTATGCATATTTTAGGTTCACTTGAATATCCATATGAGCTACTAATGGTAGAAACTCAAGCATCTCTATGCAGGCCAAAGAAATTCATTATTTTGTATTCAAATATTCAGCTAGAATGATATCAGTCAAAAACAGGAACACAATTACTATTGTTACTAATGAAATACAACAAACAGGCTCATTTGCAAACAACCATCAATTTTCTCAAAAAGCTATAGCAAATATGATTTGCTCTAAGAAATAAAAGAACAGTAAATAGTTGTTGCTTGAAAGATGTTGATATACACTATGTTACAAAAGATGCTCAATTACAACACATGTAAAATCTAAAGAATGAAATGAAAGGTGTGTATAACGTAACAAATTTCAGACTCTGCCGACACATTGCTCTATGAAATAACTCACGTAAGGTTCATTATGGAACAACAAATTACAAATGAACAGCAACAACAAAGTCAATTACCCTGAAACAGAGGACTCTCTCAAAGACAATTTTCAACTCCACAGAAATGTGCTTCAAACAACATCCTATCTTCTGCAAGTGAAAATGCATCAACATTTAAAGTTTTTTTGTTTTTTTAGAAATGTTTTAATCAAAAGAAAATAACATTTTTTTTTTACCTCTTTTTTTTGTGATTAGGTCATGTAATCCCAACCTTCGCTATTTCTTTTATTAGGGCAACTCCAGTGGTTCCATTAATCCATCAAAAAAAATCTCCAGTCGTTGAATTCAACCTGAATATTAAGCTTAACGTTCAGGATCCAATTCAGAATCCTGGACTGGGCTGGGCGCCCAAGCCCTGGCACCCATTTTATGGGTGCCCAAGCTCCCCCCTCTAACTCCCACTCAACGTCTTCCAACCGCTATAACCGATTCTCGGATTTGAATCCCAACGGCTACAAACGACCATATTTTGACCCCAACGGCTATAAACGGTCATATTTCAAATTACAACGGTTATAAACGGTCATATTTCAAATTACAACGGCTATAAACGGTCATATTTCAAATTACAATGGCTATAAAAGGTCATATTTAAAATTACAACGGCTACAAACGGTCATATTTATGATTTCACTACATATATCAGAATGTTATGCAGATTGTAAGACACACATCTCTTCTTCTATTACAATTCTATTCTCAATTTCTTAATATTGAAAGTATATCTCATCCGTTTCAATCATATACCGAAGCGATGAATATGGATAGCTGGGATTTAGATTCTCAACCCTTTCAAAATGTTCATGCCCAATCCGCCCCCCTCTATCGTTCCATTCTTCTGCTCCATGGTCTGGCGATGAAGATAAGGATTTGTGTTATATTTATTGTCATTTTTCTAACGACTCGGTAAAGGGGAACGACCAAAGTGCAGAGGCGTTTTGGGCAAAATTCATGAGTGCGTACAATAAAAAACATGTTGAAAAGACGAAGTCAATGTCTGCAATCACAAGTCGTTTTGAGAAGATTAATCGACAAACACAATTCTACGAGTCGCAGATCCACAAAATAAGAACAGCAAATCCAAGTGGAATGGGTGGCGAAGCTGAATTGGTAGCGTTTTGTAAAATTTGATTTTTAATTTACATTCATCTCTAATCACTTTGTAAATATATGATTTTGTGTTTCTGTTTGTGGAGAAGAGAATGGGAACGATCAATTCTTGAAATTATTTTCAAGAGAAAATGGTATAAAGAAACCCCACTACTATCAGTTTGCAAACTGTTATGACTTGCTTGTTAGTCAACAAAAATGGACCTCAAACACCGCAAAAAGCTTAAGAGATGTGCAGACGAAGTCGAAGGGGAAGAAAAAACAAGTAGATCTAATTACAATTCTATCCCAGGCAATTCTTATCATATGGATTCAAATGAATGCCCAGATAACGAAGACGAAGAAGCAGTTCCCGCATTTGATTAAGACGCTAGACCGATGGGGCAACGAGCAGCTAAGAAGAAAATTGCTGTTCAATCTCAAATCGATTCTCGTTTAGACCTAATGCATGAAAAACATGCGAGAGAAAATGCAGAACGTCAAAAAGAAAGTGCAGAAAAGCTTGCCGTGTTAAAAGAATTGACTGAGATTGAGAATGACCGTTTTGAGCTAGAGCGGCAATGCCAAGAGACCATAGTAATGGAAAAGGATGTCACCGGAATGGACCCAATTACAATGCAATATTGGATGGAGTACAAACAGCGCATTGTTGAGAGTAGATCTCGAACAAAACATATGTAGTTGACTATTAATTTGATATTTCTAGTTATTGCAGTTTAAATATCCATGTACCTTCAGTTCATATATGCAATCAAGTGTTATTTTCAATTTTACACTATTCAATGGTATATCATTTTTTCGATGCATTATGTAGACATCAATATAGATTTACTTCATCAAACATAAATGACATTACAAACATAAAATTGAAGCATTATACACTTCATTATAGAAATAAAAAAGGCAAACGTATGTAATTAAACAAAGATCCACCATCTCCAACTACTGATTTCCATAAGAATTCCAAATATGCTCCATTAAATCCCTTTGGAGTCTATTATGAATAGCCGCATTATGATATACTTCATGATGATCGTTATGAATTGCGTATTGTCCTTCATTTCGTAACGTGGTTGTGCGAAACAATTCGGAGGGTTGTCTTGCTCCCTCATACTCGAAATCGGGATAATCCATACCGCGTTCATCATCAATGATCATGTTATGCAGAATTATACAACAGAACATAATTGTAGCCATTTTTGATCTCTTCCATAATCTACATGGATTGCTTACCATTGCAAACCTTGCTTGAAGGACCCCAAACGCCCTTTCTACGTCCTTCCTTTGTCCTTCCTGCATCGCAGCAAATTGTTTCTGTTTTGCCGCCATTGGGTTTGCAAATGTCTTTACAATCGTACTCCATTTGGGATAAATTCCATCTCCTAAATAGTATCCATGGTCATATGTGTTCTGACCAAGAGTAAATGATACGGGAGTTGACTTACCTTGCGCCAAATCATTAAACAAATGAGATCATTCGACAACGTTTAAGTCATTAAGAAAACCTGGCATTTCAAAGAAAGCATGTCAAATCCACAAATCATGAGAGGCAACTGCTTCTAAGATGATAGTTGGTTTTTTTCCTTGCCGTTATATGCTCCGTGAAAAGCTTTTGGACAGTTCTTCCACTTCCAATGCATACAATCTAGACTTCCAAGCATTCCAGGCCAGCCCTTGCTTTCATGCATTTCACGCAAGCACATTACATTTGCATCGTTTGGAGATCGAAGATATTCCGTCGCATGAATGTCCACAACTGACTGACAGAAGTGATCTAGGTTTTCTAATGTTGTACTCTCTGCAATACGATATGCATCGTCAAGGGCATCGGCGGGTGTGCCGTATATGTCAATTCTGGCCGAATGGTTGCAATTACGCGGAATGGTTGGATGATACATTATGTCCAAGGGGCATAACCTACGCAAACGAACTAGAACATGAGATAAGACGTCTTAGACTTTATATACAAGAGTTGCAGTTTAATCGTCACGTCTAGTTTCTTCATATTTGCAGTCTATTATCACTGTGTCGTTTCTTATCGGTATTCTATGTTTGTATCTGTCACTAATAGTTTTTTATGTCACTAGTAGATTTTATAAGTTTTCGATCTACTGTCACTATTGGTTTTTTTGTATGTTTATATGTAACTAGTTAGTGCTTATAATAAGTACACACAAACATAAAGTATTCACATTGTACACCAACATATATAATTCATAGTTAAATAGACATCTATAATTAACATTATACACCAACATATATAATTCACAGTACTCACAGACATATAGAATTCACAGTATACTCGAGCATTATAATCCAAAGTCCAATAATGTGAGAGCATATAAATATAAATAATACACAGTATACTCAAACAATAACATAAGTACATAAGCTATAGGAACTGCAACATGTCAGCGTCATCATCTAAAGGGATACAACCAAAAGCTAAAACGTCTACTACGCATAAACTAAAAGGTATACAACTAACGGGATGCAGCGTCGTCATCGTCAGCATCATCACCATGATCATCATCTCCGTCACTGTCATCATCATCATCTCCGTCACCGTCATCATCATCTCCGTCATCATCATCATCATCATCATCATCTACATCGTCATCATCCCCATCACCATCATCCCCCTCGTCATCATCATCCCCATCATCCTCATCTAAACCACTAGCGTCATACCCACTGGGACCAGCATCATCTCCGCCTTGTGATCCGAAAGGCTCATATACAGCAAGTCTAGTTGATAGCCGATCAAATTGAGCCTCTAGCATCTGTGTATGCTGCATGTTCATATCATGCATGGTGTGTGTATGTGCAAGAGTCATATCGCAAAACACACCAAACCCTACTCTGACCTGGTCCAATCTAGCAGCATACTACATAAAGATGACATTTGACATAGTAAGAAACCAAGCATAAAATAAAGGAAAAATGACAATAAACAAAAAACGTACCTCATACGGAGGATATAACCCGACTGAAGGCACACCAGGATAGTCGGGGTGATCTGGAAAGACTAAAGGCTGCTCTATCAAAGTACCTGTCAAGTCATATGCTCTAAAAGTAGTATCAGGCTCCAACTGCATGGGAGTGAGAACTGTGACGGAATCGGGTCAAATGAAACCTGTGGTACCTGAACTCTACCGGCTGCCAGACGAGGTCCTATATGATCAGAGTTGACTCCACGAACATAATCTGGTACGATGAATCTGCGGGGGGCTACTCTAGCCCAATAAGCATCGTAATCCCCATCGATAAAAAAAGTACTACTATCCACCCATCCAGCCTGTCGTAGAGCATGTAAGTACTGATCACCGATCACCCTATGTCTACCAAACGTGTCCTCGCAAGATAAAGGATCATATGGTATACGACGATCACCCGTAATTTGATAGGCACATCTCTCTCCCAAATACCACATAGGCATAAATGCAGGTGTATGCAAGGCAACCCTACGTCTAGATAGTGAATATGCAACCATCAATGGATGTTCATCCACCAGAAGACCTACATCTGCTAGATGAGTCCAATGTGAGGCCCAAGGAGTCCGAATGATATTACCTCGACTACGCATATCAAGCTGTGACCTAGCCTCCATCAAGTCATGTCATACACCTAAGGGGACATGATGTACGTACTGCATGGTCTCCCATCGTCTCATCCTAGGGAAGTAATGCTCAGCAACCTGACTAGCCGTGTCCTGGATGCAGTGATGCATGTTTGCCGTGTACTCGTAGTACCATAACGGCAAAATATACCAAAAATAATACATCCGCCTGACATCGCCAAGCGCAAATGAATCTAGAGCGGTATATAGGGTGCCTAATATCGCCGTGCCCCAGTCAATAGTATGTAGCTGGTCTAATCTGGCAAGAGAAGCTAAATAGCCTAGTCTAACAGTACCTTTTTGGTTCGAAAAAAAGGTCGAACCAAACAGGTACAAAAGAAATGCTCTAGTAACTGCATCCATCATATCGGCTCTAGCTATATAACTGGTGATGTAATGCTGCAAGTACATCAACTTAACAGAACACCTAGAGACGTAGGTAACATCTATCAGTGGTAAAAAAACAGTAAACAAATTTGGCGACTCGTATAAATCATCAAATGGAAAAGGTCGAAGACCGTGTCGTCCAATCTCAATCCCAGTAAACATGTAGAAATCAACTGGGGTGATACCAAGCTCAAAATCTGAAAAATGAAACGTATGCATGGTGGTCCACCACCTCTCAGGTAATGCCTGAATGAGAGGTCGATCAAAGGACTGAACAGGCCTAATCGACAAAAATAGACCAAAAGGGCTAGCCTGTACCCTCTCAATAATAGGACCGGGAAGATAGTGATAAAACTAGATAATGAACTTAGCCCAACTACCCCGACAGTGAATGTAATGGTCCTATAAATAATTAATGAAATAATAATTTTTGATAGCGTAAGGTTATTTAATATGATTATGTAATGTATATATTAAAATAATAAGTTATAGTAAGGTTTGATTTATACCTGTATGGTCGTCAAAGCGGTTTCGGCTCTATGTCGATAACCATCTGGCAGCTCATGTAGAACACGTAGATCGTCTGGTGAAACTCCAGGTGGTGGCGGAACGTGTAATGGTCCAGCTTGCTCTGCTGGATATCTCTGAACCGTTTTTCTGGCGATTTTGGTTGGACACGGCGGCATTTTGTTTAAATTTTCTAATTTTCGAAAAAAATGGAAAAGGAAAATAGAGGAGAAAGTGAGGTGGAGGGGAGGCGGTGCCCATTTTATGGTCACCTTAATTCAGGCGCCCATAAAATGGGCGCCTGATGCCAGGCGCCCATTAAATGGGTGCCTGGCCGGTGGGGCGCCAAGCCGAATTACGGGCTGAATATTCAGCCCGCTGAATATTCAGCCCGTAATCCACTAGAGTTGCCCTTAGGCCTTGAGAAAAAACAAGATTAGTAGCCACAGAAAACCCCCTGAAAAGTACAGGGATCGGCGGTGAAGTCCCAGCTGTCTAAAAAACGAGAGCCTGGCAGATCGGATAGTGATTTACGAATCGATTGCAGCTCGAGGATTTGTGAAGAAATTTTATTTTAACTGGGATAATATATTTTTTGGAGATGGAGTAGGTTTGGAGTGAACTGGAAGAAGCATAGTTTTGAAAACCGAACGGCGACTCGAAACATGATCCTTGAAGGTTCAAGGTTTTAATGGTCCATCCGGTCGGACCGTCAAAACCGTCCATTTTTTTTTTTTTTTCAGAATTATAGTTTACAACCCACTCAAAATTTAAAAACAATACGCATTAGTACAATAATGCATCATACATAAATAACATTCCTCGCAAGTTCATAGAACAATAGACTCGATGCTAATCGTTTATACAATTATGTAATGAAACATTGTAACCATGACTATGTAATGCGTTATGAGATGACAAATTGGAGATTCAAACTGCAAAAAATGCTACTGTAACACATGCTAAAAGGAGCCTTTATATTATGACATAATAAATCGCACAATTATACATCGTCCACAAGAAACCTAGAATTCACTAAATACAAAAAAAATAAAAAACGAAAAAAATAAAAACGAAACAAAAAATACGAAAACAAAGTAATTATCATACCGCAGCTAGCTAGTAGTGCTGCCGGAAGCAACATTGCTGCCAGGACTTAGTATATTATTTCATTATTCTACCAAATATTTCATCTAAATATCTCAAATTACCTGTAGCCACAATAATTTACTAGCTTAGGCGATGATGCTTTGCGGCTGCTGACGGGTAGTATTTAGGGTTTTTGTTCAGAATTAGGGAAATTGCAGCTATTTTTTTTTGAGAAAACAATGGATTTCGAAATTGTTTTAAGCAGCGGTTTTTGAGGTTCGATCTGCACGGTTTTTGGGTTTTAGCGACTCAAACTCTGCCTCTTCCTTGTCGACGGCTTGATTCCCCTCCGGACCACGCTGGCCATCGACCCAAGGTTATTGAGGTCGAACGAAAGGCCCGGTTGGGTTTTCAAAACAATGGGAAGAAGACTGATTTGGGATTTGGAGCATAGGAAGAAAGCGCAGAGAGGAAAATTTTAAACTGAAAGAAAAAGCGAACGGTGAAATATTTCAGTCAGCCCGCTCAAAATTTTAGTAAACCCCTATTTTTAATGTATTTCCCTTTTTATGTTTGGATAACAAGACGTTTGCGAGAAAATCGATCAATTAAAGTTTGTGTCTTGTTTGATACATCAAACACGGTTCTATCCAGTTGCAGTTCGTTATAATTGTTTACGTCTAAATTCAAATTCAATTGAGAAATACCATTTTTGAGATGGGGCACTACCCGCACCTCGGCACTTTGCCAAGGGACTTTGCTCCTTTGGACCTCCACGATCTGATCGACCAGTTAAAGTTTGTTATTAATTATAAATTATTAGTCGTTATAATCTTTAAAGCAATACTAAATATGTTTAGAAAATTTAACGTAAACATATGAGTAAAACAACTTCTAAAAAATTTAAATCTATTTTAGAAAATTTTAAATTTTTTGAAATATGAAATATGAAATATGGAATATGAAATATGAAATATTAATTATAATTATTAAATATCAAATACAAAATAACAAATGTTACTTGTTAATTATTAATATTAATTGTTTATTAATTATATATTGTTAAATACTACTCATAATTATTAATAATTTGATATAAATTATTTCATAGTAATCATTGGATATTAAATATTGCTTCTTATTTATTTATCAGCTGCGATCAAACTGTCACTTATAACTTGTTAATTAAAATTGAATACTAATTATTAGCTACTAATTATTATGTGCATATTATTAATTACTACTTATTGCTTCTTAATTATTAATGAATGTTAATTATTAATTACTTAATAGCAACGATTTAATATTAGTTATTAATCATAATTGTTAATTCTTAAATGTAACTAATAAATATTAACTATAATTTACTAATTATTAACGATTAATCATAATAGATTATTAAATATAAAAAATAACTATTCATTATAGATAATAATTAGTAATTATAAATTACTTATAAATAATCGTTGGTTATAAATTATGAATAGTTAGCTATCAAAGCCTTCATTTATAAATTATCAATTATAAGCTATCATTTATAAATTATTTCATTAAGCATTAAATATTTGTTATTAATTATAAATTATTAGTTACTATAATATTTCAAGCAATACTAAATAAATTTACTAAATTTAGCAAATCACGAGTAGAACTATTTGTCCAAAATGTTGTAGTTAATTAATATATAGTTGTAAAAAACAACATTTTTACAACATTTTACAATTGTAGCAGAAATGGTATTTTGCAACCTATTTTAAAAATCGTTGTAAAATAATTGTTGATTACAACATTTTTCCAAGAAAGGTTGTAAAAAGTCATCTTTTACAACCTTTTCTTCAAAAATGTTGTAAAACGATTGTTTTTACAACATTTTTCAGAAAATGTTGTAAAATGTATTTTTTTACAACGTTTTATGTACAAATGTTGTAAATAAACGCTGTAAAAACATATATTTATTGTAGAGTACGGACATTTAGAAGTAAGAAAACAGCTCACTTTATTTTAGTAATTCAACTCAAATGATGATAAATACACTTCATTTCTATGTCTTTTATTAAGTAATCCAATGAGATATATAATGAAGCATCATTCAGTGTAAAAATATACTAACTTATTATTTATTACACAAATGGTAATTTACCATTACCAGTGTAACGATTAACAGTTTATTGGTATACTAGTCAATCGGTAACGGTAAATAATTTTTGTTTACCAGTAAAAAGGGTACGGTAATGGTATTTACAAAATGTTAACGGTAACCATTACCATAACAGCCCTAGCAGTAGCACCTTTACTTCAAAAAGTTAGAGTAAGTTCTAACCAAATGATCAATTAGATGACGATTTGTTTAATTAAAGCAGGAGACCTTGAAATTAAAGTGTGCAACTGTGGGATTTTCTCTCTTGTCTTTGTCTAGTTGTGGAAACATTGGTTTAATTAAGTATGTTTAATTAGTCCATTGCAATAGTTAGCGCTGTCATGACAGAAGCAGGATGCACAAGTAGAAAGAGAGAAGTAATTTTAAGAAGGGAAACATTACACACAATTAAAAAGAGAATATTAAGTTAGAACCTCTAGACTCTTGATGGGGGTAAAATGTTTTTTCTCATTTTTCACGACCCGAATTTTCAACCTCCGAGAATCGACATCAATACGCCCACTGTATAGAATGCTGAGCAATCGAATGCTGAAAATACCCGATCGCTAAGGAAAAGAAGAAAAATAGAAATAACAACAAAGAACCTCACAATCGTAGTGGAAAAATATATAATAGATAACAACTGTTCTTTATAAAAGAACTATAATTATTTTTACACATTACATCATCAGAGTGCAATACATCAATAACACAACACTTGACAGTTATAATAACTTTTCCTTACAAACGTTGAATATACAGCACATTATACACAGCGGAGTAAAATCAAATACGTATTATACGTCCTCGTCATCCGACTCGCCTCCTAAGTTTCATAGCATCCTATCTTGTAATACTCGGTCTGACCCGAGCATTATAATAAAATAACACCCGAGTCGGTCTAGAAAACCAACGTGAGAAAATACACTTAAATTAATTATTAAAGTTCAAAATCCTTTGTAATCAAAGTTATCTCGTAAGACCACGCCACAAATAAACACGACGGGTTTTACCTTACGATAATCAAAACATTTCATATCAAAATCCTCTGATATTATAATAATGTCTACGTACAAATACTTATATTCAAATAGCTGAAATTGTTACATTAATTAAATTCCAGCAATACTAGGCTCTACAATCAAAACCGTAAAGGCATGTATTGGAGAATGAATTCCAACTAAATGACTAGGCATGCGGTACCACCTGTCACGATACCTGTTTAGATCAGCATATCGAGGACCGCTCCGTGATCCCCTGCTACACAAGACCAAATTACACCCAATCTGGATAGCCTGAATAAGATTACCCCGCGATTGGGATCAGCAACCGCCGCACTACCGAAATAAAGGGACTCTAGATATGAGTAACCTTACCCTACTTGGATGCGATCCAGTTAGCCTTGCTGCATCTTTCCTAATTTTCCATCATTCCCAGTTGATGAGGATTAAGGCTAAGCGCTGCCTTTTTAGAAATATTCACTTAGAATGCTCATTGTCCTCCAATGACAATGTACTGTTAGCATTCATCCATACAAATCTGTTCCCCGTCCGAGCAAAACCGAAGGCACTACTCCTACTACATCCATTTTTGAATCACCCTCAGGATTAATAGCGATTAGCCCTTGCACTTCACTGCTCCATCTTCGACACCAAGCTCTTGTTTTCATTTTGTAAACGTACTCGTTGGATCGAAATGGTTTTTGAATCACAAATCTGATTCCGGTCTCTTCGAAAACAACATTCGATACTGCCCGGTAAACTCAACCCCGGTTCTTTAGGGAACAAACAGACGAAAATAAGATCGGAGATCACCTCCTAACCGTTAGTGGACAGATTTCCTTATAAACGTCCTGGAAGAACAAATGAGTTTATATGTATGATATAACACCTCGAACGATAATTGTACCATATAATTCCCGTGCTTCTTCTAGATATTTCCAAAGTTATATTTGGGTCCAGATTTGATAGTCGTTTATTTAACTATCAAATAAACAATTAATTCAACCAAATGTCCCATTTCCACTGAAACATTTAACCTCATTTAATTTAGATTTTATATAAATTAAATCTCTTTTCTAAACATATGCACTTATCTTATCGAATTCTGCATATTAACAAATTATCATTTTCTTTCAAAATATTTAAAAACCCTTTTAAATAATATGGAAAGTACCGCTGCGGTATAAAACTATGGATCATAGTTCAATGGTTACGTCGCTATCCCAAAGAAATCCAAGACTTAATTACAGGCACTCACTGCTTCCGATTTCGCCATGCGAGTATATCAATACTTCCCGAAACTCTTTTTAAAAAAATTCAAAATAATACTTATGAAATTTTCTAAAATAATTCTCCAAGTAAACTTTAGACAAAAACTACTTTTAAATAAAAGTTAGTATATAAAATATAATTATTTAATAATTATTCTTTTAAAACCATAATACTAATTTAAACTTTAAAAATAATTTACCACTATAACTAACTAAATACTATTTACTTTAACAAATTTCAAAACGATTAAATAATGCATTTTTCTAAAACATTCTTTTAAATACCTTTATATTTTCAAATTGATACTTAAAACTTTTCCTTTTTAAAATAACTTAACTTCTCAGAAAATTACATTTTAACTTCAAAATAGCCAGTCTAATCAATATAAATCCTTCTTGATTTATCCCCAGCTTAATTTATGTTCCAATCCAGTAAAATTTCCTTTTCCACATTTCTAAAAATAAAACCGCCGTTTATTTTTAAAACGATTACCCATCTCCTTATAAATTCCTACCATGAATTTATATTTTCAAATTATCCACTGATAATTACTTCACTTTGTTTATAAACCTCGTTTATAAATCCCGTAGTCTCATTTCCTTTTATAACTGTTTAAAATACTTAAGTCGATTTCAAATCGATTTTCTAAGTTAAATTCCATTTTAAAATCTATTTCCTTAGTTAAACCAAACTTATTCCAAAATCCACTAATTTTATATTTTCTTCTTTTTTTATCTGATTTAAAATCTTATTTAAATCTAAAACATCAATTTATTCTCAAAATTTCGCCTTTTGTTTTCCTAATCCATTAAATCTTAAATTTGAAAATAAATTCTTTTATACTTAAAAAAATATCACTTAAGTCCTTAAAACTCTTTTATTCACATTTATTCAAAAATCTCTATATATTTTTTATGTTTTTATCATACTCGCAATTTATTTAATAGAATTTTAAAATCAAACCCTTTTTTACTTTATCACAAATTCATTGTTTAATTTGTCCACTTCATTATAGATATTTTAATTAAAATTTTCCTTTTTATTTTCCTTCAAAAATCCAATTTTTTTGATATTTTAAAATGCCGAAAATATATCTAGCAATATCATATCATCCAATAAATATAATTTTCCAACATAGCCTATCACAAATAGATCAAATAAATCATATCATCGAATATGTAAATAATTTCAACATTTTGAGGAATCTCATAGGATCCCTCCAACATGTTTCCTCGCATCCATGGATGTTAGCACAAAATAAAAATACCAATCCCACTTCGAGGGATACCACGGTATAAAAGGTCATCCACTATTATGTGGGTCGCATAGGGTCTCATCCACTGTATATATGCGGGAATATCATTCACTTCAACACACACACACACTTGGATATATAATATCACATTCAACTTATACATATATTTAACAACCAACAATCAATCGATAATAAATTTTTGACTATCAAAATTAATTTCGGTAAGTCCGAAGTTGAGTGAGATATAACTCACCTTTGTTTTTCTCTGTCAATTTGTTGATCGATCCGATTTTTGACGTTATTGCACATCTCGCTTGGTTTTAACCCGTACAAGAAAGTTCTGAGTTTTATATAAATTAGCATTTCACCTTAAATTTAAAATTAATCAACTAATCACCTAATTTAAATTAATTTCCTATTTACGAATTTAATTAACCTATTAGTTGACTTAATAGATAATTAGCGGCCTGATTACACAGTAAATTTTAATTTTCCTTCAACAGACTAATTAACCAAATTACAGTTTAATCGACAAATTAACCACGATAATCACTTGACAAAATGCGCTGTAAAGGATGATGACCACTGCTACAATACGCGACCTGCCCCTCTGATAAACAACGATGACCGACTTCTAAGAACCCAATACTCAAATTCCTCCGGCCCGTTCATGAAATCGCGATCCGTCAGAGGACTCCACCCCTTCCCCCAATCGCGGCGACTGCCAGCGCCACCAACCCCAGCCTCGCTTGCCACTCGAGTTTCCCCTCCATCCGTAGCCGAGCTCGCGAACCCATGCCCTAATCTCCACTTCTCACCCGAGCCCGATTCAAGACACGCGACCTCCTTCTGCTCATGATGCCAACCCAACCGTCGACGCGCCAAAGCCTAAACCCACCCACCTCAATTCCGCTTTCACAATTGCCTACCCTTGCTCACCAATCCACTCAAGCAAGTCGAGCATACCAATTCACGAATCCATCCAGACCAAGCAGTCGCGCGCATCTCCTAACGTTAATGAGGACGAGCTCGTTCGCGATACAATCGAACTTGCTCTCGCTCTTCTATTTTTTTGAACTAGATTTTCTAAATTGAGTTTAAGAGGGAAGTTCGATTTCAGATTAAAAGACGGACGAACGAACGTATCTACAGGCCATTTAATTTTTGAAATGAGAAATTTGGTTTGTTGAAATGCTCAGCCATTTTGTTTTCACTTCCCTTTTGAACAATAGGTTTTAAAGAGAAATCTCGGTTGAGATTTTTAAAAAATGGGGGAAATATGGAAACGTGTTTTGAAATGCTTTACGTACAGAATATGTCTTGCTAAAGTGACACTGAGGTGAAAGGGAAAAACTGATGTGAAGAATTTGAAATACATATATATATTAAATCGTCTTGCATTTGTTGCTAGAAATCTTTACCTCCTATCGAGGCCGCTATAAGTTTATGATGCCATGCCCCTATTTCAAACACAATGGAGAAGGTTTCGAGTCCTAATTCGATCTTATGAAGAAGATGGCTTTTTGGACCCAATTATTATATTGAATTTCCGATATAAATTTCAACGCGTTTATATCCTGTATGCCCCCAGCGATGCCTCTAAGGGTTACAAAATTTGAAATTCAACAATAATACATTATTATAGATCCAATGGAACTGGTTTCGTCGAATTCCGACTGTTCCCCGGAAAGCTATTTTTAAATGTCGATTTAAGCAGCATATTTTTAAAACTGAACAAATCATTATTAAATTCAATTTTAACACTTTATTATCTTCAGTATCATCAATATAAATTTTATAAGCCTTTGAAATATTTTTAACGAACTTGAAACTCCAGATTCAATATTTTACCCAATTTCGAATTATTAAATTCAATAATTAAATAATTAAATCATCCAATAAATAGTGATATTTGAAATTCAAGTTAAAATTTTAACTTTTAAACATTTAAAATAAATTAAATATTCCAATTCCAATTATCCAAAATTCCAGGCCATTACACATTTGGTGCCCCAAGCAATTCGAATATGGTATCAACGGTCTCCGAAGATAACTGTACTATGTCATCACCGGTTTTCTCTCGAAATGTGGTTAATTTCTCTATGCAAGCACCTTAAAAAAGTATCACATACAAAAAACTTCGTCATTTTAGGATCTATCCAAGTAGTGGAGTGGAGTCATCCTTATTACGCACTACAGCTTTCGTACGTGTACGCTCAAATACCTCGAGCACACGAACATGCCTACCATACTCCTTACTCAATTTTTAAAAAAAAATATTGGCAGTCTATTAATCAAAATAAATAAATATTGTTACGAGGAACAAAAATATTACAATCTTTAAGCATACTCTTGTGTAGAAATAGATCCACAACCATGAAAATTTGGATTAGAGTTTCTATTCGTTGAAGCTTTCTTTGATTTCTCTAACTTCTGGAAGATCCTAGTATTGGATCCACTGGCCCCAAATAGCTTGACTCAAAATGATTGGTTTAACATTCATTTCCATTATATCTATTGCTAGCCTTTGTCGTTCAGTGTTTTCTTATAGTCTCTATTGGATAAGCATCATAATCATACACTTAACCGTGTAATGTATGATGCATGTTACGTAATAATGCGTTAAAACAATATACTCAAAGATTATTATTGTCGACAAATGATGCAAACAGTAAAATTTATGTAACGATGGAATTTTTTGTAGGTTAGCAACTAAGGGATGCATCTTGCTGATTATTGTCAAAAAATCAAGGTGATAGACATTTTACTTGAACACAATCAAATTGATAACTGATGTGATTATGTAAAATCAAGGCGTTAAATAGACACAGTAACATCTTACTTGAACAGACAACATGCAGGCAACCAGACAAACCATAAGATGTATGGTTTCATAGTGGTATTAATTGAAATCCAACTAAAATTACTTCAATAATCAAATAAAGTGATAGACATTTGATATTATTAAATCAGAAAAGGTTTCCAAGGAAATAGGTTTTTAAAGCAATGAACTTTTGTCCCAAACTAGGGTGATTGGATATATAATCTTTTGTTAATTAGCAACTTGAACAGAGTTGGTGTACAAATATCATCTTAATGATGTCGATATGTGGTTGTTCGTTTCATGGTTCAAACTGACCTCAAATATACGTTGTGTAACATCCCACTTTTTTGTACGTTTTAAATCGACGATAATCCACAGGTGTTAGATTCAAACCATACAAAAGGGAAAATTGTTATTGGGGTGAATAAGAAAAAGGAAGAAATAAATAAAACAAAACAGAATCTTGCAGCGGAAAGATAAAATAGAAAAATCAAATATACAGTTCATGAAGCTGTTTTACAAAATATTCGATTTTACTTATACAATACATATCAGAATTACACCTAGCAGAGAATAATAAATAATGCAGCAGGATAATGTGATGCAGTGGAACAATATAGTATATAATAGTAATAAAGTCTTCGTCTTCGTCCTCCAAAAGTAAGGCCTTCAAACCCTGAAATGCTCAGGCTGACCCGAGTGAATTGAAAAGACAAAACACTCGAGTCAGAACTAAAAGATCTTATGTAAGTTAAATCAACAGTAAATAATATGAGTGGAATAACGTCAAAGATGTTTACAGGATTTGACATCTCCTATCCAGTGTCAACGTGAGTGCAAATAACTTAAGAGATGCTCGAGCTTCGCATCTCCTAAGGATTCGTTAAACTATTTACTATATAGTAATATTTCGCTATTATAATAATGTCTATAGTAAAGTAAACTTACTTTTAAATAGCGTTAAGGGGTTACCCGTATAGCCCTTAACACGTAATAGTGCCAATAGTCTATACAGTACCGTAATACCTCCTGATCGGAAGGCTACCAGAGGATACTCCATAGGTACGACACAAATCAAACTCGTACAAGGCGCGCTAGGATAGGTGACATGGCACAACTAGGCAATGCCAGGGTAAATATACCAATTACGCTTCCGGGCTGGTGGTAACGCGTAGCAGCAGCTACCGCCCACCTCGAGCCACACCCCCAAATCAAAAAAATCAAAAGTGGCCACCGAATCAATCCAAAAGTCAGAGTATGATATCGAAGGGATGTGTCCAATAAAAGGTGCTACCTTCTTAGCCCGTCAATCGCTAATGTTTTAGCCACCTTATGCCAACTCACGGGAGTCGGGTCCATGTATATACCTTAAAGGAAAGTCGCCACCATCCTACTTCATTCAGCAATCTCCACCGCGTACACGGTTGTTAAAGTGGTTTTCAGAGTCGGCAGAGAGTATGACAATTTCCGATCCCGGTCTCTTTAACAACCAAACATTATTATAAACAGCGGTCCTTTCAAAACAGTTTATACTTCAAACAAAAATATAATATCCATTTCAAACAGTATAAATACGATCTCATTTCCATTTTAAACCAAATCAATATGATATCATTTTTATTTCAAATCAATATAATATCACTTTATTTCAAATATAACTTTTTTCCAAAATCATAGCACTTCCAAATTATACACTTCGAAAGCAAACATTTGAAATTTTAACTCCTTTAAAACATAATACTTTGAAATTCATAACTTCGCAATATTTCAATTTCGATAAAACATTTCAATTTCGATATATTTCAAGGCTTTAAATATTCCAAAATTTCAAAACTAAATTTGATAATTTCGATTCAGTAAATAAATTTTCTATTATTTAGTTTTGAAATATTTTACATAATAAATCCATTATCATTTATATCAAACTCAAATTTCAAATAACTAAATATTTCCTTCAATTCATTTATACTTGAAATACTCATTTAATTCACCTTGACCCCAAAATCAAGTTATAATAATTATACCCTTTAAAATTCCCAATTTCACATCAACTCTTGTTGAGTTTAATTCTTAAATAAATTTAATTTTATATAAATTTCCATTTATTTCCCTTAACCTTAATTTACTTAGATCATTATACACTCTATATAAAATAAAATTTAAATATTTACTTACATTTATTTAAAAAAATCAAACTTTATCATTAAACTTATTTTTTTATTTAACAAACTTATACATAGCTTGAAGCATTTAACTATATATAAAAATAATATCTATATAATATCAAAAGCCAATATTCATTAAACCATATATTTCTTTCCAAAACCATAAAAATCATTTTCAAAATATTTCAGATATAGACCACGGTGTCTGTATATAATTTTCTACCCTATTGTCACTCATTTCAATCCGTAATTTAAAATAAAAATACAGTTATATATCATTTCAAACCGCAATCCCAAATGAAATAAAATCCATACAATTTTCAGTTTATAACAATATAACATACAACATCCATTTATCCAATATCAATCATCAACCATTTATCACAATCATCATCCAATTAAATCAATAACATCAATATAAACAAATAAATAAACAACAGGTATTTATTGATAGTTTATATTCAATAATAAATTAAATAACAATTTAACAGGCAGTTTATATGCAAAAATAAGTTAAATAACAATTTAATTCAATATATTCAATTTAACTGAGATGATGATTAAAATGTACAAATAGCCATAAATAAATTTCTAATCGTATCAGAAATTATTTTAACACACATAGGAAATTTTAGAAGTTGTGAGTGGGTTAAAACACTCAACTTTTGAATTTAAATTGAATTTAAATCAAATTAAAACCCAAAATTTAAATAGTCTCAGAATTCGTCCAAACTAGCGCCAGAATGTCCGGAATTCCAATAAGAACCTAATGGAGAAAACCACACGTGAAACGGAACTCGTATGTAAAAGTTATGGCGATTAGTGTGTTTGAACTTCAATAAAAAAATTAAAATAGAAGAACACTTATACCTCCCTCACTGCCACGTCACCCTACCGCTTCCCAAACAAACATGCACGCACGCGAGACACAGCACACCGAACCCAATTATCGCGTATAGGAAGTATCGTCGCCACACACGCACGAACGCGCGCGCCACCCAAACCTCGCCGCCGTCAACAGCAGCCTCCCCTACGCCCTCGCTCGTCGCGCATGACTCAATCGGTGCTTCGAAATTGCAGCCGCTGCCACGAAAAACGAACCCTAAACAACGATTTGCCGACGATCTAGCCATCTATTCCTCTGTTGAACTATGCCGATGGACATCGCACATGAATCTCTACAAAACCCATAATTTGTTTGACGATCGGAAAAATTTGATTTCGACGTGATAAACGGCCGTGAACAAATGATGCAGCGCATCATGCTTTAGGTTGTAGAACGCCTGACTTGAGTCGCCAGCGACCTAGCGAGTTACGGCCTAACAAGACACGAGGGGAGGGTGAAGTAGCGAATAACTCAGGCCACCTTTCCTTAGGTCGCTTCAACCTACCGAGTTACGACCTAACAAGCTATGACCTAAAGAGTTATGTCGCATATATCACAAATCCTTAAGTCGCGCGCGACCTAACTAGTTATGTCAAATTCATGCCACTTCCTTTAAGTCATTGATTGCTTTATGCCGCTATCTTTCTTAAGTCGCTGATTTCTTTAAGTCGCTCTCACATGCCGCACTCTATAAGTCGCTCAGTTTGTTATGTCGCTCGTCCTATAGGTCGCAAGTCCTTAAGTCGCATGAAGTTAGGTCGCTCACGTTTTATGTCACGTGAAGATATTTCTGAAGCTTATGTCGTAGGTCGTTCCTGGTGTTAAGTCGCTTATGTGTTATGTCGTATGTTGATGATAAGTCGCTTGTATGTTGTAACATGTTACTGTAATTTCTTAGGTCGTTTGTGCTTAGGTCGTTAAGTCGTAGGTCGTGTTGTGTTGATAAGTCGTGAATTTTTGTAACTTGTACTATTTATAGGTCGTGAGTCGAGAGTCGTGAGTCGTGAGTCATGAGTCATGTGATGGTTGAGTCGCATATGTGTGGTGTTGTAATCTTTTTAAATACGGGTGTGCCTTCATTGTAAAAGTAGTTGATTTTTGAATAAAATTTGTTTGTATGCTTTTTTCCACTTTGTTGAAGTCGAGTGTGTTCTCCTTCTTCTTCCATCTTCGGATATTCGAGTGTGCTCGAATCAACGAACTTGGAGCTGATTCATGGAAACTCGTGCACGAGATCAACGTCAAAGAATCGTAGATCTTCTAACGCGGAATCTTGCGTGATCAACGTGTTGAAGATAGCTAGAATCCGGTATCTCGAGAGATCAATGGATTTGGGCATTTATCGTATTACCAGGATTACTTGACACGAATTCATTTCGTTAGGAAGAAAGTTTGCGTCAATTTGTATCAAACATTATTAGCACGTCAGGTTTTGTTAATTCCGCTGCATAAAGTTTGGTATCAGAGCTTGAAGAGCTATATCAGATCCAAGGCCGAATCAATTCCTTTCAAAACCGAGCTAATTCAAAGCCGAGTTAAAGCTGAGCAGAGCTAAGTGCAGAACCAGGTTAGGTCGAAGCCGAGCTAGTGCAAAGCCGGGTTAAAGTAGTATTTGTGTTGGATCCGAGTTTGTTGATAATCATGCCTCCGAGACGTGCTGATCGTTTTCAGAATGTTGAAGATGTATATAGAAGACAAGAAGCTGAACAGATGGAGCAGCGTATCAATGAAAAGTTTGATGAAGGTATTGGAAAGTTGGAGAAGTTGATGAGAGACATGAATCAAAGTCAAAGGAGAACTTCACCAGTTTCGCATCATAGTGGAAACAGAGTTTCACCTTCAGTTTCGGGAGAAAGGAGAATGTCACCACAATCTTATCGAGATAGAAGAGAATCATCAGTTTCAATGAGAAGAGAACACCATGAGTATCGAGGTGGAGAGAGAAGAATCCCATGTGGATTTGAAGATGATCCTTATCGTGATGCTGAAAGACATGATAGAAGGGATATGCATAGTCGTAGAGATGTAGATGGACGAGATCGATATCAAAGTACATATGATTTTGAAGAATATGGTGATAGAGGAAGCATTCATTATCGAGATCGAGACAAGTGCGAAATCGATATCTTGATTCAGAAAATGATCGTAAATGGAAATCAGGAATGAGGATGGAAATTTCAGAATTCAAGGGTGGTATGAAAGCAGAAGAATTTCTTGATTGGTTATCAAATGTTGAAGAGATTTTGGAATTCAAGGAGGTGCCAGAGAATCATAGAGTTCAGTTAGTTGCTACAAGGCTAAGGGGAAGAGCTATGGCTTGGTGGCAGCAAACTAAACTAACACGGGAGAGAATGGGAAAATCCCAAGTTGTCACTTGGGAAAAGATGAGAAAGGCGATGAAAGCAACTTTCTTGCCGTACAATTATCAGTCTCTTATGTATCAACCTTTGCAGAATTTGAGACAAGGGACGAGGATGGTGAATGATTATGCAGATGAATTTTATCAATTGATTGCAAGGAATGATATCATGGAAACGGAGGAACAGCTAACAGCTAGATATATTGGAGGGTTACGAATGCAGATTCAGGACATGGTGAATATGTTTAATCCAATGTTTATTGCTGAAGCACATCAGAAAGCTCTAGCTTGGGAGAAACAAGGGAGACGAGGAGGTAGTGTGTTTACGAGTTCCAATAATCAAAATAAGGGTGCTAGTAGCAGTGCTAATGTTTCCAAGGCAGTTAGTAAACCATTTGTCAAAGAAGCCACTAAAGCAAATGTCAATGACAGTATCAAGTGCTACAATTGTCAGGAGTTTGGCCACAAGAGTAATGAATGTACAAAGCCTAAGAAGAGAGCATTGGTTGCGGAAGAATGTGAGTATGAGAATGAGGAAGCTGAAGTTGACTATTCTCAACCATCGAAGTTTGATGATGATGAAGAAGTTATGTCAGGAGATGAAGGATGTAACTTGATGATGAGAAGGTCTTGTTTAATACCAAAGCAAGAGAATGATTCTAGTTGGCTAAGGAGTAATATTTTTCAGTCTACATGTACTATTTTGGGAAAGGTTTGTCGATTTGTTATCGATGCAGGAAGCTGTGATAACATTATTTCTGAAGAAGCCGTAACGAAGTTAAGCTCGAAGACTGAAAAAAATCCTAGACCTTACAAACTGGCATGGTTGAAGAAAGGTGGAGAAGAAAGTGGGAAGATGAGCTTTTGTTACATTTTCTATTGGAAAGAAATACAAAGATGATATATGGTGTGATGTTGTTGACATGGATGTTTTTCACTTACTATTAGGAAGACCATGGAAATATGATAGAGCTGTACAACATAATGGTCGCACCAACAGTTACAGTTTCATGTTCGAAGGAACCAAAGTTACCTTAGTTCCTAAGAAGCGTGAACAAAGCGAAAGCAAAGCAGAGAAGAAGGTGGAATCAACTAGCCTATTATCTTCGAAAGAATTTGTTGAAGAGGTGGAAGATAGTACTGAAACGTTTATGTTGATTGGGTATGAAGCAAGTAAAGATGTTGAAATTCCTGAGGATGTTAAACCGGTATTAGATGAGTTTGAATATGTTTTTCCTGTAGAATTCCCCAAGGAACTACCGCCGCTAAGGGACATACAACATCAGATTGATCTGGTGCCAGGTACTGTTTTACCGCATAGGCCACATTATCGTATGAGTCCGAAAGAGCATGAAGAGTTGAGAAGATAGGTTGAGGAGTTGCTTGAGCAAGGGCGTGTTCGAGAAAGTCTCAGTCCTTGTGTTGTACCAGCTTTGTTAGTGCCGAAGAAAGATGGTTCATGGAGGATGTGTACGGATAGTAGGGAACTCAACAAAATAACTGTCAGATACAGATTTCCGATGCCAAGGCTTGATGATTTATTGGATCAGCTTAGTGGGTCTGTAATCTTTTCAAAGATTGATCTTAAGAGTGGTTATCATCAGATTCGCATTAGACCATGTGATGAATGGAAGACAGAATTCAAGACTCGGGAATGATTATATGAATGGCTGGTTATGCTGTTTGGTCTATCTAATGCACCAAGTACTTTTATGAGGGTGATGAATCAAATTTTCAAACCTTACATTGGGAAGTTTGTTGTTGTTTATTTTGATGATATCTTGATCTATAGTGCGAGCACATAGGAGCATATTCAACACTTGCGAAAGGTGTTAATTATTCTTCATTAGGAAAAATTCTATGCAGCAACGAAGAAGTGTGTGTTCATGACGCCAAGTATTTTATTTCTGGGTTATGTTGTGTCAGAGAAGGGGATACAAGTGGACCAGAGTAAAGTAGACGCAATCAGAAATTGGCCACAACCCAAAACTATCACATAAGTCAAAAGTTTTCATGGGTTAGCTTCATTTTATCGAAGATTTATACCGCACTTTAGTAGTGTGATGGCTCCTGTTACAGATTGTATGAAGGGAAAGAAGTTTTCATGGATGGAAGAGGCGGGATTTGCGTTTGAACGAATCAAGGAACTTTTAACCTCAGCACCGATTCTAGTGTTGCCGGATTTTCAATTACTATTTGAATTACATACTGATGCATCTAAAGTTGGAATTGGAGAAGTGTTGAGTCAGAAGGGTCGTCTGATTGCTTATTTCAGTGAAAAACTTTTTGGAGCAAAGATGTGATACAATACTTATGATGTGGAGTTTTATGCGATTGTGCAAGCTGTGAAGCATTGGAGACATTATTTGTTTCATAAAGAATTTGTTTTGTATACAGATCATGAAGCATTGAAACATTTGCAAGGGCAGGATAAAATTGCAGCTAGGCATGCATCGTGGATAGCTTATTTGCAGCAATTTACATTCGTCGTCAAGCATAAGTCTGGAGTAACTAATCGCGTTGCCGATGCATTGAGTCGAAGGAGTAGTTTGCTAACAAGTATGCGAGTAGAGTTGATGGGTTTTGACTTACTTCCAGATTTGCTTACATCGGATTCTTATTTTTCCAAGATCCTAGACAAAGTCAAACAGGAAAGCATGGATGGATATGTGTTGGTTGATGGTTTTCTATTTAAAGGAAATCAATTGTGTATTCCAGATTGTAGTTTACGAATGAATATTATCAAAGAATTGCATGAGGAAGGACATGTGAGACGTGACCGTACTATGCAGTTGATTTCAAAATCTTATTTTTGGCCATCGATGAGGAAAGAGGTTGAAATTTTTTTTCAAAGGTGCCATATTTGTCAAATTTCAAAGGGAACCGTGACAAATGCAGGTCTATATTTACCGTTGCATATACCTACTAAGCCATGGGTGGATGTTAGCATGGACTTTGTATTAGGATTGTCGAGAATGCAACGTGGCAATGATTCTATCTATGTGGTGGTTGATCGATTTTCAAAGATGGTACATTTTGTTGCATGCAAGAAGATGGCAGATGCAGTTAATGTTGCACAGTTATACGTCAGAGAGATCTATCGTCTTCATGGGTTGCCTGAATCTATTGTTTTAGATAGAGACACTCGTTTTCTGAGTCATTTTTGGATGAGTCTATGGAGAATGGTCGGGACAAAGCTAAAATTTAGTAGTGCTTATCATCCACAGATGGATGGACAAACAGAAGTTGTGAACAGATCCCTAGGTAATCTATTTGCGATGCCTCGTGAATGATAATTTGAATAGTTGGGATTCCAAGCAGTGTCAAGCTGAGTTCGCACACAACCATGCAGCTAATCGTAGCACTGGGTTCATTCCATTTCAGGTTGTTTATTCAACAATTCCGAAGGGACCGTTAGATTTGCTTACAGTACCACAACAGAAAGGAGAGATCGAACGAGCCAGTGATTTGGTGAATGAATTGCAAGAATGTCACATGGTTGTGCAAGAGCGATTGCTTAAGGCGAATGAGAAATACAAGCAATCCGCAGATCTCAAACGACGACATGTCGAATTCAAAGAAGGAGATTTTGTATATGCAGTATTGATTAAGGATCGATTTCCTGTTGGTTCTTACAGTAAATTGGTTGCTCCAAAGATTGGTCCTTTGGAGATCGTGAAGAATATTAATGAGAATGCGTATCAGTTGAGATTGCTGGATCATATCCACGCTGCTGACGTTCTCAACGTCAAACACTTGATTCCATATCATTGGAATAAACTAGTCGAGGAAGAAGAAAGTGTGAATTCTGGGTCGAATTCTTTTCAACCAGGGGAGGATGATGCAGCGCATCATGCTTTAGGTCGTAGAACGCCTGACTTGAGTCGCCAGCGACCTAGCAATTTACGGCCTAACAAGACATGAGGGGAGGGTGAAGCAGCGAATCACTCAGGCCGCTTTTCCTTAGGTCGCTTCAACCTACCGAGCTACGACCTAACGAGCTACGACCTAACAAGCTACGACCTAAAGAGTTAGGTCACATATGTCGCAAATCCTTAAGTCGCGCGCGACCTAACGAGTTATGTCAAATTCATGCCACTTCCTTTAAGTCGCTGATTGCTTTATGCCGCTATCTTTCTTAAGTCGCTTATTGCTTTAAGTCTGTCTCACATGCCGCACTCTATAAGTCACTCAGTTTGTTATGTCTCTCGTCCTATAGGTCGCAAGTCCTTAAGTCGCATGAAGTTAGGTCACTCAAGTTTTATGTCGCGTGAAGATATTTCTAAAGCTTATATCGTAGGTCGTTCCTGGTGTTAAGTCCCTTATGTGTTATGTCGTATGTTGATGATAAGTCGCTTGTATGTTGTAACATTTTGATGTAATTTCTTAGGTCATTTGTGCTTAGGTCGTTAAGTCATAGGTCGTGTTGTGTTGTTAAGTCGTGAATTTTTGTAACTTGTACTGTTGATAGGTCGTGATTCGTGAGTCGTGTGATGGTTGAGTCGCATATGTATGGTGTTGCAATCTTCTATAAGTACGGGTGTGTCGTCATTGTAAAACTAGTTGATTTTGAATAAAATTTGTTTGCGTGCTTTTTGCCATTTTGTTGAAGTCGAGTGTGATCTCCTTCTTCTTCCATCTTCGGATATTCGAGTGCGCTCAAATCAACGAACTTGAAGCCGATTCACGGAATCTCATGCGCGAGATCAACGTCGAAGAATCGTAGATCTTCTAACGTGGGATCGTGCGCGATAAACGTGTTGAAGATAGCTAGAATCCGTTATCTCGAGAGATCAATGGATTTGGGCATTTATCGTATTACCAGGATTACTTGACACGAATTCATTTCGTGAGGAAGAAAGTTTGCGTCAATTTGTATCAAACATTATTAGCACGTCAGGTTTTGTTAATTCCACTACGTCAACAGTTCATCGGTTTATGGAAAAATAGAGCTTCAAATCGAAAAACGAATTTCAAATCTAACATGCGCTCGTCGAGAGCTTTCCGACGATATAAAATATGATATAGTTTGCGGAATTTGAAATTTTGAATTGATTTTGAATTGCAATTGGATCTAGAATTTGATTGTCTACCATTGAGGAGGAGAGATAGCTAAATTGTACGTACAGAATAATAAACACAAGGAATAAGCTAGGAATTATAACGAGGTATATATAGACAGAGTTGAAACAGAAAGAACAGACCCGATAAATTGAACGATATATGGCCCAAAATGCCCGTTTCGACTCCGGAACGAAATTGGGTCAACCCATATATCTAATAGATGTTTTAAAATATTTTAAACACAAAGGAACATGTTTCAAGTCTAAATTCCATCGTATGAAGAAGTTATGCGAAAATCAAGTTATTTCAAATTGATTTCAATTAATTTCAACTTAATTTATTCAAGGCATTTCAAGCCCGTATGATCCAACGACAAGTCTGATCGTTATGAAACTTGTAATCCTATAATAATTCACCGTTACGGATCCGATGAAACTAGTTTCGTCGAAATCCGAGTCAGTGGCCAAAATGCCTATTTTTCAGTTAATTAAATAAATTAATATTAAATTATTTAAATAAATTTTGAAATTCAATTCTATAATTGATCATTTTAATTATTTTTAATTTTATTAATCCTTTATATTAATTTAAACAATTTATATGTCCATTTAGAGTTAATTAATTTCTCAATTTCAGTGTTGACCTCAATTCATTAAATTCAAAAATTGTAAATATAATTCCCAAAATTCCATTTAATTAAATAAATTAATAACTATTCCATGCATTATTGTCAAATAGATAGATTTAATATTGGATTCAAAACTATTACATTAATATTCTCACATTCCATCTTAATGTCAAATAACGTAATATTTAGATATTTTAATTTTAATTTTAATAAATTCATTAATTATCAATTGAAGTTCCAATAAATCCCTTAATTTGATTAAAAATCTTACAATACAATAAATTGCCACCTTATGGGTATAATTAACATTAATTAACATTACATTTCATTAATGTATGTCTCATTTCATATTAATTTCCATTAACGTAATATTTTATTTCATTTAATTCCAATAATCCATTTATTACAGCTCAAAATCCAATAAGTTAATCAAACATGAATTTCAATTGTTTTCATTAAATCAATTGCCATATTATGGGTAGAGTTTACATTGGTTACTTTCATATTATGAATAAAGTAAATGTTATTTCCCATTATTAACTAAATTCACATTAACAAAATATTTAATTTAGATTTATTGCAATTTTTACCACATTTAAATTAACAGGCTAAATAAATAGGTAACATAAAATATTTGTTACCATTTACTTTCAATCACACTTATGAGTTATAATACCCAAACAATTGTTACAATTGTTTATATCACACAAATTTCATTCAATAACCATTAACATACTATTTAATTATATTTATTGAAATTGATTTCCAATTTACTAAATACAATCAATTATAATCTTACAATTGTTTCAATTAAATTGAGATTACACTAAATTAGTTATTTATCAACTGGCATTAACATTACTACCTTAATTTACATTCAGTTACTATAAATCAATATATTATTAAATTGGTTAACTAAATGCTTATTTATTTACTTATTTTAAATTTTATACCCAAGTGCAACAATTAACACTATTTCTTTATTGGGATCTCACTCCAGTTGTCAATAACTGATTTTAATTACTATTGCTGCATTTCATTTTTAACATTTGTTTCCTTATAAATTATAATTTTTTTTATTTCCTTCTAAATTTAATTACAAAAATCTTATTAAAATGACAAACTTAATTATCGAAATTTACGAGTCCTTACACGTTGACTATTGAGCGATTAGTTCAAGATCCATAACAAAAATAAATAAAATATTAAGTCATGGTTCGTTATATATGTGTATTAAATTTACCAAGAAACTTATAATTTACTATCTCTAGTTTGGGCAGCGATAATGAAACCAAGAAAAATACAGAATCGGGAAGTAATATATTCAAGATCTGCATTGAGTTCAGTGGATGCAGAACTTAAATATTTATGAAATGACATTAAAGACATTATAGCTACAACATTTGGTTTGCCAAGCTGAACTGAGTGGAAACGGTAATGTGGACGCATTATAGAAGATACACTGAATTAACAACCAGTCTTGCTACGGCAGTCAATAATGCTTGTTTTATTTCATCATTTTAGAAGAAAAATGGCAATCAAGTACAACATTACATATAGCATATTTAGACCTAAAACATGTTCCATGCTACCCTGGCAGAAAATGGAAACATAAGTGCAAAATATTAAACCCGCTAAAACTAGTGTTACCTTTTTCCTTGCAAAATATAACAGAATTCTTTTTTATATGATTGTCTGTATGGCTAACTTAGGCACTCAAATGGTCCACATTTTTCTTGTCGAATGAGCAATTTAAGAGTGTGTTTTAATGAGTTAGCTTATGGGTGAGCCCTCTCTGAGAGGAGCCCATTCACAGTTGGAAAATTCATCACACATAAAAATCGAAAGGCCGAGGGAGAGTTTAGGGCCCGTTTGATTTGTTGTTTTTAGTTTTGCGTTTTCGTCTAAACAAAAATGCGCATTTCTTATGCATCGTTGAAAAACACAAAATTTTGAAAAATGAAATTAACATAGTAAATAGAAAACAAATTTATTTGATTTTTCGTGTTTTGAGACATAGCAATAGGATGGAAAATAATTTCTCTACTCCACTTTCCGTCCATCATTCTAATGGCTAAGAATTGTAAAATAAATTCTCCTGTTTTCTTGTACTTTATAGTGTAAGTTTAAAACGCGAAACATAAAACTTAAAACGAAACCAAACGGGCCCTTACTTTTTACAATTTTAACTCACATACCAATCTTATTGGGAAACTCACTTCTTAGCAAAGGCTGCAACATTCAACAATGTCAATATAAGAGGTGAACATGAAACACCTACAACTCACTTGATTTTCATGTTGGCAATAAAAAATCACTTTAGCTTTCATAATTCAAACTCTGAATTTAAAGGAAAAAAATATAGGTTTGGACGAAAGGTCGCATTTTACAGTAATCTATAAAGGAAAAAAATATAGTAGTCAAACAAATACAAAATACATATCACTATAAAGCATATACTTATCTTCCTTTTCTACAAGTCAAAGTTCGATGCTGCCTGATGTATAAATCGACTTTTCCATTGGAATCGTTGCGCCACCAAGTGTATTCAAAGTATTTGGACAGTTATGCTCATTCATAGTGTTATGTGAGGAAGAATGCAAAGGAGGAAGGGAAGGAGAAAAAGTCGGTTGGAGAGGCCTAGGTTGAGGAGTCGGTTGTGGTGTAGATTGGTGAGTATGTTCGCATTGCTGAGAAACAGTGTTGGGAGTCTGTTTTAGAGGACTGGGTTGCGGATCAGGCTGTGGAGGAGTAGACTACAGAGGATTGGGCAGCAGAGAAGTTGATTGTCGATAAGGGGGAATGGGTTGTTAACGGGTAAGCTATGGAGATATACATTGGGAAGTAGTATCATAGGGTGATGTAACGACCCACCTTTTTGGACGGTTCAAATCGACAATAAATCACATATATCAGACCCAAATCATTCAAAAGGAAGGGCTGTTAATGGGGTATATAAGAAAAAAAGAAAAGGGAAAGAAAAAACAAAATACAGAATCTTACAACGGAAGGACAAAATATAAAAATCAAATAAATAGTTCGTGAAGCTATTTTACAGATAACATTTGGTTACACTTTTACAGATTCAAATCAGAGTTATACATACATCATAAACAAACAAATAACGCAGTGGAACACATAATGCAGTGGAATAATAAATAGCAATAATATACTGAATCTTCATCTTCATCCACTAGAAAATAGTCCCCAACACTGAAAAACTCAGGCTGACCTAAGCATAATGAAAAACAATACACTCGATTCAGAACTAAAAATTCCAATGTAAGTAAAATCAATCTCAAATAAAAATATGAGTGCAATGACTTTAGAGATGTTGCGTGATTTTTCATCTCCTATCAAGTGTATAACCTAAGTGTAGTAACTTGCGAGATTTCAAATAATTCGAAATACCAATTTTAACCACTTTATTTAAAATAACTCCAAAGTTTAAATTAAAAACTTAAACTTTTTAAATAATTCAGTTTCAATAAATAATCCAAATTTAAAAAATTGTATGGGTATATATCATTTCAACCCATAATTTAAATGTCTTAATTATCCAATTATAAAATGATTCAGAGGACTATTTAAATGATTCAATAATATACAAGGTGATAAAAGTGACATATTAAAATAAATAAACAATCATACATCCAACATATCAATCAATAAGCATCCATTTCATAAAACATCCAAATCAACCAATATATTTCAACATATAATAGTTATCAATATCGAGGTTTAACTATCAATTAAATTCCAATATAAAATTAAAAGTCAATTCAAATTGAATATCAATTCAAATGTCAACTTAAATTAGCAAACCACAATAAAATATTTATATATCACATTATATATTATATTGAACTTGCAATGAAATTTTTAGTATTGCGTGAGTGGGTTTAATCACTCACCTTTGATTTATAGCCAATTGAAAATCCAATAAAAGACCAAAATTTCAACAGTCTCCAAATGCAACCATACTAGTTTCATGTTTTTCGGAATTTTGATACGAACCCAAAGGAAGAAACCGCGTATTAATCGGAGTTCATATGCGGAGGATATTCAAGTTATAAGAATATTATGAAAATGAAATAGAAAACAATATACACATATTTTAATAATAAAATAAAACACGTTAGTTACTCACATTAAGAATTTTGAAGCCTGCTCATGTTTCTAAATTCTGGAGAATCAACGAAAAATAGGACGCGATGGCTCACACATGGAGAAAGGAGTCTTTAGGAAATGGATTTATAAACAAATGGTAAAGGTTGGCTTCATGAAAATAAGTTGCTCACATTTGTTTGTTTTTTTAGAGGAGAAAGAAAACTTTAGGCAAAAGAAATAATGCAAGTACGTTTTGGAAAGGGAAAGTTAGAGGAAGAGATTTATGAAATAGCAAACGAATAAGAGTAAAACACGTATGGAAATTGGAATATGAAAGGGAATGATACAAGAAGATGTAAATTTGCAAAACAAAAGGAGCCTAACATGCAGGTTATTAACAAAAGAAAAAAGACGCATGTTGGAATTTGATAAGACATCCTTACATGACAAATAAATCTTTTGGTATAAAATTTCAAAACATGCGCTAGCTCAATTAATTTCATCAACACACATGAAACATTTCAAGGAAAGGCTCGCGTGTAAATAAATAAAACTTAGTGGAAAACAAAAGAGACATGTATTTAATAAAATAAAGCAATAATAAAATGAAATAAATGAAAGCGATAATTTAAATTTGAGAATGTAGACTGTACATAGAAATCATAAATCTAATATATAAAAAAAACAGTTCATGTTAACTTATTTTATTAACCGTAATACGCTCAAATTTACAAACTTATATGTATTTTTATTTAGTACACAATAATAAAATTAAACATTGCAATTAACATAATGAGGACCACCACCCCACACAATAAAAGAACCGAGACTCCAAAGTCAAAATTGAAACGGAATAAATTTCCTATGTAAATATGCTAACTATTCCAAATCAAAAATTTAACCAAACCTTCAAGTTGTTTTCTTACTGTTATCCCATTTTTGGTCAAAACTGGAATATCAGTGTTGGGTGCGTTTCCACCACGACCGAACCAAGAAGAAGCAGCCGGCAAGCGTATATAAGTCTGGGATTTCACTCATGATTCAAGTATAAAAGTCCATTCAGTATCAAAGGTTTAAAGTTTCATTCGGCAATGTAGAGCGAAATCTCATTCGGCATTCAAGATGCCTTGGTTCATCCGGCATTCCCAATACAAGAGCTCATTCGGCACTCCCAAATATAGAAGTTCATTCGGCATTCCCAACTCACTGCCGAACCAAGTACACCCCTTCAATACCGAACCAACTGCCACCGAACCACAACTCCAACAACCCACTACCGGACGAGAACCAACACCGGACCACCCTACACCGAACCAGGTGACCGCCGAACCAAAGCTTCTCCATCCTTCTCTCCAAGCACGACCGAACCAAGGAACGCCGAACCAGATGTGCCAGGCCAGATTGCTTCAGCCCAGGCCCACCAGCAGCTATAAACATCCAAGACCCCTGCCCCCAACCTCACTCTATAAATAGAGGGGCAGGGGTACAACAATGGCGGACAAGTTTGAGAGCTCAAGCACGGAAGGAACTTTCAAACAACTTTCATATACTTGTAACCAAAGCTTTGTACTTGTAATCTGAAGAGAAAGAGTCTGGCCGAACCACTATAAATCTGTGTGTCTTTTACAGTTTAGTCCCTGCTTTTTACATATTTGCATAAATCATCCAAGTCGCTAAGAACAACATATAATCAACTAAATCGTACGACTTTGAGGTGTTTGCCCATTTTTTGCGCAAACATTTTTTGTGCTTTCACTGAGAATTGAACTCAAGGATTCTACCGCTTGGAATTCGAACTTGAGAGTTTAGAGATTCAGATTGAAAGAGTCATGGCAATACAATCAAGCAGAAGGCCAAGGCCAGAGAGATGTGAACATGGAGGAAAATTAAGAGGCTTCTTCAGAAGCTAATCAGGCATCGATCCTGCATGGGGGCACCACACTTGGAGCATGTTGATCCAATCCCAGAGAGAGATAGGGGCCTCTGAGCAACCTAGTAAGGAATGAACGCTCATCCAGGGGGCAGGTAAAATTCCCTCCTGAACTCGGGGGGCAGGTCGAAAGCGATGAACAAGTCGCAAACCTCTCACTAGCACGGTTAGATCATTTACACATGTAAGCGATCGCGCACGATCCATAGGCATGCTCTGAATGACTACTGAACGCACCATAGTAAGAATTTACGCTTTGACATCGTCGTCTTGCTCTTGCTTTGATCTTGACTTGAACATTCCTGTTGTGGAATTCGTATGATTATTGCTTTGATATTTGCAAATTTACTTGTATGCCCGTTGGATCGCGAACGATCCACAAGCACCTCTTGTATGGCGATGAACCACCAAAGTATTTGATTCAGAAACTCCCCCGAACATGAAATCTGGCAAACGATCCAGGGACCCACTTGAACGTGAAGCTGATATCAACAATACCAAGCCCCCCGGCACACTTACTCGCCTCCAATAGGCACACAAACGATCCAAGGACCCACTCGAACGTGAGCCTGGCATCAGTAATACCAAGCCCTCCTGGGCACACTTTCTCGCCTCGAACGACACCCCAAGCCCTCCTGGGCACACTTTCTCGCCTCGAACGGCACCCGACTTCGAATAGTCACAATTCGCCTCGAACGGCACCCGACTTCGAACAGTCACAATTCGCCTCGAACGGCACCCGACTTCGAACAGTCACAATTCGCCTCGAACGGCACCCGATCGCGAACGATCACAACTCGCCTAGAATGGCACCCGACCTCGAACGGTCACAACTCGCCTCGAACGGCACCCGACCTCGAACGGTCACAATTCGCCTCGAACGACACCCGACTTCGAACAGTCACAAACTCGCCTCGAACGGCACAACTCATCTCGCCACAAATGGCTCGATCGCGAAAGGTCGCCATTTGAGGTCCACCCCCTGACCGCCAACAGTCACACCTTACCACGAATGGCTCGATCTCGAACGATCGTCATCCGAAGTAAGGCGCTTGACCGCGAACGGTCCCATTTCATCTTTTGCCGTGAATGGCACCGGCCGTGAACGGTCACATTTCACCCCAAGTGGCTTGATCGCGAACGGTCGCCATTTGAGGTCCGCCCTCTGACCGGGCTCGGTCGCACTTTACCTCGAATGGCTCGATCCCGAACGGTCGTCATTTGAAGTAAAGCGCTTGACCGTGAACGATCACATTCCACCGCAAATGACTCGATCTCGAACGATCGTCGCATGGATTTAGACGCTTGACCGCGAACGGTCGCACTTCACCTCAAATGACTCGATCGCGAACGGTCATCATTTGAAGTTAGGCGCTTGACCATGAACGGCCGCGCTTCATCCCAAATAGCTCGATCCCGAACGGTCGTCATTTGGGGCCATATAAAATATCAAGCTCTTTACAGGTTGTCAACAGGATATGAACATCCAGCTCATGGCATTACAAAACACGCCTTCCTACCGCAAGGCACGAGGACATCAACAGGATATGAATATCCAGCTCATGGCATTACAAAACACGCCTTCCTACCGCAAGGCATGTTTTGGGGGGCAAAGTGTTATCCCATTTTTGGTCAAAACTGGAATATCAGTGTTGGGTGCGTTTCCACCACGACCGAACCAAGAAGAAGCAGCTAGCAAGCGTATATAAGTCTGGGATTTCACTCATGATTCAAGTATAAAAGTCCATTCGGTATCAAAGGTTTAAAGTTTCATTCGGCAATGTAGAGCGAAATCTCATTCGGCATTCAAGATGCCTTGGTTCATCCGGCATTCCCAATACAAGAGCTCATTCGGCACTCCCAAATATAGAAGTTCATTCGGCATTCCCAACTCACTGCCGAACCAAGTACACCCCTTTAATACCGAACCAACTACCACCGAACCACAACTCCAACAACCCACTACCGGACGAGAACCAACACCGGACCACCCTACACTGAACCAGGTGACCGCCGAACCAAAGCTTCTCCATCCTTCTCTCCAAGCACGACCGAACCAAGGAACGCCGAACTAGATGTGCCAGGCCAGATTGCTTTAGCCCAGACCCACCAGCAGCTATAAACATCCAAGACCCCTGCCCTCAACCTCACTCTAAAAATAGAGGGGCAGGGGTACAACAATGGCGGACATGTTTGAGAGCTCAAGCACGGAATGAACTTTCAAACAACTTTCATATACTTGTAACCAAAGCTTTGTACTTGTAATCTGAAGAGAAAGAGGAGAATAACATATAAAGTGGATGTAGGCATGTTCTGGCCGAACCACTATAAATCTGTGTGTCTTTTACAGTTTAGTCCCTGCTTTTTACGTATTTGCATAAATCACCCAAATCGCTAAGAACAACGTATAATCAACTAAATCGTACGACTTTGAGGTGTTTGCCCATTTTTGTGCAAACACTTACCTTTTTATTTTTGTTATATTTTTATAAATAAAATTCAAATCATGTTTGAATATTCAAATAAATAAAATATTCCAACTAGAAACATACAAAAAAATTCAATTCTTTGTTTTAATGAAATTAAATTTACAATCACAAATGAAATATTCACTTTATTTGATAATAATATTCTTTTCAAGAAACCATCCTTTTCTTTTATTTCTATTGAAACATATTTCTTTTTATTACACATTAATTTACAATTAACGTCTCCCCCTTTAAAACCAACTTATATTTAAAGATTATCCCATTAAAGAGTCACAGAAATAATATTTCGTACAACCACGTCATTACTTTTTGTCAATTAATTTCATATTATCATTATATTTGTAACAAATTTAAGTACACATAATTTGATCGTAATATTTCTCATTGAGATTTTCATTATATTTTTAAGACAAAACGTAAGTTGTATATATCATTAATTAATTACCATTTACTTCTATCTCTTATTAATGACAAGATATAATTACTGTTAATTACAATAATTAAATCTCAAAACATACACTAATACATGGAAGATAATTAATCCCTGTGTTTCCTTTGAAACTCAGTTTTTCCATGTTAATCCCAATATCTTTATACTATATTAATTCTAATATTTAATTACAACTATAATAAAACCCATTCATTGTATATTTAAATTCCAAACAAATCCTTTATTTTGATTTACATTCTTTTTATCAAATCAACTATTCCCTTATGCAATTGATTAACATAAGTTTTCATTTTATTACTCTCACCACTCTACCGTTAACATTTCTTCTTATGTCAATCGTAATATTTCAACTACATTAATTCTCCATTAATTCCCAAATAAATTTCTAATGAATTTAATAATAAGATAATAAATAAAACAATGGTTATAAGTTAATAATCCAAATCTATTAACTTATTGTTTACAAACAAAGATTAATAAATGTACGTACAAAATAATTGATTCCATACTCCATGTTGAAGCTAATTACAATTAATAACATATGATTACATCAATTTATACATCATTTATTCTATTCCTTATTAACCTTTATTATTTAAATTGTTTGAAATTACGTTAGCATAGTATAGTAGTCAATTACATTCAATCAATATTAGCAAATTATATGTTAATAAGTGTTTCCATCTTTTATCTCATTCAAATTAGTTGTTTTAAGATTTATCTTAAGGTCAAAATTTCTAATCTAATAAGATTCAATTTAATAAATCATAAATTTTAATTTCTGACAATATTAAAGTCCAAAACCTTATTAAATTTAATATTTTTAATTATCAAAAATATGGGTTGTCACAGTCTCCCCCACTCAAAACTTTGTCCTCGAAAAGAAACAATAAGGACTCGAGGAATTTGAAGTATTTTATTCAAAATGATCAATTTATAAACAATTTAACTTACATATTAAGTTTAATATAAATTTGAAAATAACTCAACTTCCATGAAATTTTTTGGCAGCATATTCTTTGTGCCGTTAGATCCAAAAAATAATAATATCAATAATGAATGTATATATATCATATCTCAAAAATAAATATCTCAAACCATGGGATCGCTATAAAACCTTAATACAAAAACATAAATATTTGTTGGGAAAACAACTTTATTTATGAAACCAAAAGTAGTAACTATTGCTTCTATAAACCTGTATTTCACTTATATTATCCAAAATAGTGAGAATTATGTATTAGAGAGATATTTATGTTGTTTCAATTTGATACAAAAGCAAATCAATATAAAAAATAATCAAACAAACAATACAACCATTTGTGCAACGAAAGAATCCATCATACATCCATAGCAATCAAAACCAATGGTTTGTTTAGTTTAGAAACTTTTGATCATGCAAGGTGATAAATAAATTATCAACTGTACCCTATGCTCAACAGCCTTAGATAATTACTTAATAGATTAGCATACAACCTCAACAACTAGAAGTATCTTTCCCAAACTTACCATCAGCTAAACAACAAGAATTTTAAATTTATTTAAGTTTATTCGATTGGTTTTTTTCATAATTTAACTTTCATTCATTTATTTATATAAAGATCGCTCACTTACATAATTTAGTTTCCATTAAAGATTTAAGTCATTAATGAATCATTTCAAAAAAATACTACTTAAGCTTCTACAGCCCTACTTGTGTTTATGAATTAACTTGGTTATTGAATAAAAATTTAAGTTTTTGGTATTTGCCCTTAAAGAGAATAGAAATATTTCAACATATCTAAAAATTTAGTTAAAACATTTAACCTCGTTCACTTAGTAAAAATATAAGATATATTTAAACATCCTCATAGCATTATGCAAAAAAAATTCAAAAGTCTAAAAGAATGTTAGAAATTTATATCAAAACATTATAATAAGCTTTAAAATAAAGTTCCTTAAATCCAATAATTTATTAGACTCGTTATTTTTAAAATAAGTATAAACTCAAGATTATTAAACTGAAACTAATAGTATACTCAAATCTTACATTTAATTTCTAAATCAAAGTATAAAATTTCATATCTTCATAATTAATTTTACATACTTGTTTTAAAATGAATATTCAAATCATGGAAAACATTTATTATGGTTTAATACAAAAATTCAAATAGTAAATAAACCAATAAATTTACTATTAGTACTTTGAAATCATGTAAATATTTCAAACTGTACCTCCAAAATAGAGATTCAAATTTATTTGTCAAGTATATTACTATAAATAAACTTCGAAAGTCAATTTTTTTCCAATTATATAATATCTTTAAATTATACATTCAAAGAAACTTATATAAATTTTACATGAAATATTCATTTGAAAACTTCATTTGCAAATCAATTATCTTTAAAACCTTAATACTTTACAAAAACTCATTTGCAAAATTTCTTGCTACATTTATAAATAACATTTAAATATTTTAAATAACATCTTTATAAATATATGTAAACTATTAGAAAATAATTATTTACATGTGACGACCCAAACTCGATGTCCGATAAACAACACCAAATTCGCATCGCTGGAGCTTATAACAACAATTAGATGAATATAAAAACAGCGGAACAGAATCAATATCATAAATATCATCACAGTTACAACATCAACATAATATCCATACTACAAGAGAGTATATAATACATACACCACAACTAAAAATACAACATCATGATAACACAACAGTGATCATATATCCAAAAGTCCTCAAATGAGAGAGGTGATAACGAACTCCCAAAAGCTAAACACCTGAAATCTCCAAAAGCTCCTAAGATATCTCCAAGATAAGAGCTCCAAAATACAGCTACTCCAAAATACAAAAACCTGCTACTAGGCTGCCCGTGTAGAAATAATGGGCACCCAGAGTTTAGGAAAGAAAACAATAAACTCTGGATCAGTCATGGGACTGGTATGAGTAAACAAAAACAACAGTTACTTTTAAAGAAACTAGATTTATAAAAAGATTTTTCGGAATGCTTTTAAAAATGGAACTACCATAAGACCTCCCGCCACACACACAATACAAACGCAGAATTGGAGGAGATTTCTTCTTATGATAGTTAAATATGCTTGGTACGAGAATAGAATTCTTTGATATTATTACTAGTTCATAGTGAAGAAAACATTTCGAAAAAATAGAATATTAATCTTAGCCAACATAGACATTCCGAACTATGCCTACTATAGCAACCATGTTTTGTGGCAGGTTACCGCCACGCTGCATGATAGGTTTTACAACTAAAACCGTACAGAGTTTCGTATTGGGAATTGGATTTCCAACAAATGGTCAGGCCAAGTAACTTCCCATTGCCACATGAGAACGCCTCTGGAAGGACGTTCCCGAGAACCAAACCGGATCTCTGCCAACACAAGGCCGGGTTACCCCTAACTGGGTAACTACTGACACGAGTATGCCATCTCCCGGTTGTAACCAACCTTTAACCGAGGCCCCAACAACAAATCACAAAGTAATATATATATCTGCGATGTCAACATAAGTTAAGTATCTGGGCTCCATACCGTGATACCACTTCTAACCAGAAGGAAATGCACATAACCTAAGGGGTGCTACCCCCAATAACCTTGCTGCATCATTCATGTTTCGACCATTCTGGAGTGTGAGGCTCGACGAAGTCTCGTCCACAAAGCCACGCTTTGGTACAAAGCCATGCTTTGGGTCAACAAATGATCAAAGAAATGATCACAAAGATAAGTGATCAAACAAATGATCATATCACAAATGATCAAACAATGATCATTTCACAGCAACACTCAGCATGTCACATTACCAAATTGGGAATATATCGCTGATAACCATCAACTACATAATCTCTGAGCTCGTACGTCTCAGAGAAGGGTGTTAAGCTAAGAGAATAAATTCTCCGCCACCAACAGAAATATATTTGAAAGAAATCTGCTTTATATCTCAATTTGTAATGTCAGACACACAATCCATACAAGTCTGTTCCGGGTTCGAATAGAACCGAAGGCACTTCCAAAGAGGTCCTTGCAATCCGAATATCCACAATCCTGATCGGATTCCCCATCACATATGGAGAACTCTATACCGGAGCAACTCGGTGCAGAGTCAATCGACAGGTCATCCTATCGCTCTCGCAAATACCCGGTCTTCAAATGCTATCCATAACGTCGAATCACATATTCGAAATGGGTTATACGACACAAAGGTCCTTTCCCGGCTAGTTCGGATAGTGAGTGTCAAATTTTAAAACATGTGGATGTCATTCACAAATATTCACAGGTTCGATGTGGTTTTCGGATAACCAACTGAAATCCAATTCCCTGTCGCATCGAAGTTTAAATGCCGTTTTATGGGCAACAGGGTTTTCACATCAATACAGAATAATCACAACACAGTGTAGAACATGACAATTTACATAACACAGCATCACAATCAGAATAGAAATATCAATATAAGTTAACAACAATAGTTAATTTATTTCAAATGTGGTTTAAATGAATTTACCACAAAATGAATTTAAATCAATGATAAGAATTTGAATAAAAAAATTTAAATCTAAATTAACTCGATTAATTGTTTCCAAATTAACAAATTCTTACTTACTCAAATTTATTTAAATACTTAATTTTTTTATAAATCAATTTTCTTATTACAATTTTTAAATCATTCTAAATTTCCTTTTAAAACTATTAATTTAAATTGTTTACCTTAATTATCATTTGAAAAACTTCTTTATACTTAAAAAAAATTAATTTATTGCTACATTGAAATCTAAGGTAAATTAATTTTAAATTCTTGTTTTAAAATTTAATCATTTAATTAAAGGGTTAATTAAATTTTATTTTAAACTTTCTTTACTTAATTAAAGAATTTAACAAATTCTAAAACATTTGTTAAATAACTTAACTTAACTAAATCTATATTGTTTACATTGCAAACACAAAATTTTCCTAACATTGTTAACTTGAAGATTTGAATGGGCTTAGCCCATTATAAAACAACCCGTGTCAAACACGGTTCCACTCGGCAACTTCTCCGAGTCTTCCCTTTCTCTCCTCATTCCAGTTTCTCCTTCTCCCTGTTCTTTTTTTTAAGTTAAAACTTTAGCTAACTAAAATAGCTTCAGGGGAACTCGCTCGAACACGAACACAACCCGAAGCACCACTCGAATTTTTCGAGTCTCTCCCGAAGCCAGGCACATGCGAAAATTTCCAATTCCCAAACGAACGCTGTGCATGTGCACATCGTCACGGCGTCACTCTGGTGGCCATCGCGATCGCCAACAAGTCATGCTTCATCCCCTTATCCGAAAACAAAGCTCGATTCTACACTAAAAATTCGAGAACGAATTATTGCCTTTTTTTTGTCGAAACTGCTACCTGACCTCACCACGAGAAACGCTCCGCCCCCATCAACACTAACCACCGGAAGTGATGGAACTCCGGCCACACGTCGACCACACCCCAAGCCATCATTCCCCAAGTCCTCGTGGAGCTCGATCAACTCAAAAGGGCGCCATCAAAATTTTACAGAACTTGGAAAAAAATGGAACTAAAACCCTAATGTGACCTCGAATCCAAATCTCACGCAATAAAAAAATTCTTTGACAATTTTCGTGAATTCTCTGATGTTCAAACTTGCTACAAACCAAATTTTAGCATTTATAATTGAACCGATTTTTAGGAATTGAAAAGAATGCAGATTTTGTTCAAATGTGAATTTTACTGAAAACACTTAACTAAAAATCATCACTATTGGTTTAAAAATCCTATTTTTGTGTGTTCATTCGAGTTATGTAATCAAACCAACGAATTTAAGTATTCGAATTTGCCATAAACATTTCTTCTTACAGTAAATTGAATGTCCCGAGCCTATGTTATACTGTCAGGCCTCAAGAAATCTCCAGGTTCTGATTTTTAAGTTTAAACAAACATGTTTTACTTAAAATCCTAGGCTAAAAAAAATTGTATGAAGTTTCCTTGAATTTTCTTTCTAATTAACTAGCTCTGAAATAAGAATATTAAAGAACAGAGCTCACATGTGTTTTCAGTAACACAGAACAATATGCAGAACAATAAATTTTGTTTATATACAACAAAACACAAAATTCATGGATTAAGTATTTATATTTCAAATAAAAATAAGTTTACTCACCTGGAAAATATAGAAACAGAGAATACTTTTGTATTTAAAAGTTGCAGTTGAAACTTCCTTCAGTAAATTGCCTTTCAACTTGTAATATAAGGTGATGATCTTCTTTTCTTTTTAATTTCTAATCTTTGCTTATTTATTTATTTTTTTCCTTCTTTCTTCAATAAAAAGTTTTGAACGAGATGATGCTTAGTTATATATATTATATATATATAGAAGTGTACAAAAGTAGGCAAGTACAATGTTTTATGGTATAAAGGAAAATCAGACTTTGTTTATGGCTGTGCAGTAATAACATTAAATGAAAGTATGTTGCTTTGCATTTAATGAAAGCATGTTAATAAAAGTACGTATCTACAGCTGATACCTTGCTTGATATTACTAAAGAAAATGGCATTAAATGAAAGCATGTTATGTTCATGCTTTGTAGTTCCAGCATGCTATTTGATCCTTCTGTTTTGATTAAATTTTTTATTTAAATACTCACTTCCTTAGTTTGTATATTCCTTCATTTGTTTGCATTGCTATGGTTTACAGCAACTTACTTTATTTTTGTAAGACTAAGTCTTCTTTTATTTGGTTACCTTGTTTTCCTTGTGTATTTTGTTAAGTGAAAGTGTTTGCTTTAACATTTAATTCATCACATATTTTATTTTTATTATTTAAAATTATTTCTTATTTGTTAACTAATGTTTGTATTAACACATAATTTATTTATTTTATTTTTTTAACTTTTCAATTTAAATTTCAAAAAGTTCTAATAATTCAACGATTTTTATTTAACGAAATTCCGGGATGTTACAATATCCCCTCCTTAAGAAAATTTCGTCCTCGAAATTGAAAGAGAGAGAAACGCAAACAAAGAATATATAAATTCAGAAACAAGGAAATGACTTACAGTTTTAAGCTGAGATGTCTATTCTGCAATTGGGATATGATCTCTTCATATTATCTTCAGTCTCCCAAGTACAGTCCTTTGGATCGCCACTCCATTGAACTTTGACCAATTTCACAACTTTGTTTCTCAATCGCTTCTCATCACGATCTACAATTTTTATCGGTTCCCTTTTTACTGCAAAGTTGGGAGTGATTTCAAGATCATGCTGAGCAGCTTCTTCAATAACATCATCTGGATCGTGCACATATTTCCGAAGATTAGAAATATGGAACACATCATGTACACCAGACAACCAGCTGGGTAACTGCACTCTATATGCTAGAGGACCAATCCTTTCCAGAATAGGAAAAGGACCAATATAACGCGGTGCTAGTTTTCCAGTTTTTCCGAATCTCAATACTCCCCGCATCAGAGATACTTTCAGAAATACAGAATCTCCAACTTGAAATTCCAAATTTCTCCTTCGTCGATCATAATAGCTTATTTGACGGCTTTGGGCAGTTAATAACTTCTTTCGAATAAAATCTACCTTCTCAGTGGCTTCTTTGATCATATCCGGTCCAAGAACAAGTATGTCACCTGATTCGATCCAACATGTAGGTGATCGACACGGACGACCATATAAAGCTTCGAAAGGAGCCATTTCTACACTGGCCTGATAACTATTATTATATGAGAATTCAACCAGATGCAAATGGTCCTCCCAAGAACCACCAAAATCACGAACACAAGCACGCAGTAGGTCTTATAAAATTCGGTTGACCCTCTCAGTCTGTCCATCTGATTGTGGGTGATAAGCAGTACTGAAATTTAATTTCGTTCCCAATGCGTCTTGGAATGCTTCACAAAATCTACTAGTGAAGATCGGATCACGATCACTCACTATACTACCGGGAATACCATGGAGGCAAACAATATCCTTTATATATATGCCTGCCAAGCTTGCTGCAGTCCGAGTGGATTTCACTGGAATAAAATGAGAAGTTTTAGTTAGACGATCCACAATAACCCAAATCGCTTCATTGCCTTTCTTGGTTCGTGGCAATCCGTCGATGAAATCCATCGATACCTGATCCTACTTCCATTTCGGTACTTCCAAAGGTTGAAGTAAATCGGCCACTTTCTTTTGATCGCTTTTAATTTGCTGACAAGTAGCACAACGACTCACATAAATCGATATGTCTCTTTTCATCATCTTCCACCAGAATGTTCTTTTAACATCACGATACATTTTGTTGACTCCTGGATGGATGTTGAATTTTGACTTGTGGCATTCGTCCAATACTTCACGTTTCAGATTAGGGAAGTCTGGAACACAAATCCTGCCTTTTAATCTTATTACTCCTCTATTATCCATCTCGAAACTAGTGTCTTCTCGTTGGCAAATTCTTTTATAAATTCCCCGAGGAAACTCATCTTCATATTGTTGTCTTGCGATCTTCTCAAAGAGAGTAGGAGTGATAACAAGATATGCAAGAACAGCATGTCTCCTACTTAAAGCATCAACAACCACGTTGGCTTTTCCCGGCGTATATTGGATATCTAGGTCATATGATGCCAGAAATTCCAACCAACGTTGTTGTCGCAAATTCAGATCCTTCTGGGTGAAAAGATATTTCAAAGATTTATGGTCGGTGAATAATTCGAATTTTTCACCTAAAACAAAACGAGTTTATTAAGTATATTTATTCAGTCAAGTTCGTAAATTGTTAAGAAAGCTGAAAAGATTCTTACCCAGAACATAGTGTCGCTAGATTTTTAAAGAGAAAACAACAACCAAAAGTTCTGAATCGTGCGTTGGGTAATTCTTCTCGTGCGGACGTAATTGTCTACTCGCGTAGGCAATTACCTTTCCATTCTGCATTAATACTGCACCTACCCCATCACCACATGCATCAGTATAGACAGATAAGCCTTGGTTCCCGTTAATAATAGTGAGAACAGGAGCAATGGTCAATCTCTTTTTCAACTCCTAAAAAACTTCTTCACATTCTGAAGTCCAGATGAACTTTGCATTTTTCATTGTTAGCTTAGTCAGCGGACTAGCCAACTTAGAAAAATCTTGAACGAATTTCCGGTAATAGCCTGCTAAACCCAAAAAGCTTCAAACTTCTCTTGAAGTAGTGGGTTGTTTCCAATCAAGAATAGCGGAAATTTTGCTAGGATCTACCGGAATTCCTTCTTCATTAACAATATGGCCAAGGAATTTGACTTCATTGACCCAGAAGTGGCATTTGGAAAATTTTGCATATAGAACATTTCTCCTCAATATTTCCAATACGATTTTAAGATGTTCGGCATGCTCTTCTTTAGTCTTAGAATAGATCAAAATATCATCAATGAATACAAGCACAATTTTATTCAAAACTTCCTGAAACACACGAGTCATAAAATCTACGAAGTATGCTGGAGCATTGGTTAGCCCGAAAGGCATAACTAACCATTCGTAGAACATATCAGGACCTCTGAAAGCGATTCATAGTTGATGGAATCCTTGGGCTAGATCCATTTTTGAAAAGAAACGAACGCCATGAAGTTGGTCGAATAGATCATCAATTCTTGGTAGAGGGAATTTATTCTTGAGAGTTTGTTTATTTAGATCGCGGTAATCTACACACAATCTCAAAGATCCGTCCGATTTAGCAACAAATACGACGGCTGAGCCCCATTCAGAAACACTGGGTCGAATTAATCCTTTTGCTCGTAGTTCATCAGTTTGATGAACCAATTCAATCTTTTCCTTGGGTTCCATCCTGCGACTTGCATGAACAACAGGACGAGCATTGGGTACAAGATCAATTCGGAATTCTATTTCTTTGTGAGGAGGTAAAGATTTCACTTCTTCAAATACGTCGGAAAAATCCTGAACAACAGGTATAGATTGTAAAGTGGGTTCAAGATATCCCAAGGTATACATCAATCTATCTCTCCTTGGACTTGGATCCTCACAAGAGATTTCAATAAAATTTCCTAGGTTCGTTTGAACTAAAACTGTCCGATTATTACAATCCAATATAGCTTCGTATCTCGATAACCAGTTCATACCGAGTAAAATTTCAAATTCATTAAATTCGAGGACAAAAAGGTTGATAGGAAATTGATAGCTAGCATATGAAATAGGAACTCTCTTACAATATGAACAAAGATTTGTGGGACCTCCAACCGGATTTTTCACGCAAATAGGATCGTCAACAAATTTAGTTTTAAGTCCTAATTCATTTACGGTTTGTTGAGAGATAAAGCTATGTGAAGCTCCTGTGTCAAATAAAACTCTAACAGTTCTATCATTAATAGTAAGGTTACCTTCCAAAACACTCTTCCCTTTATCAGCTTTTGAAGTTGAGGGGTCCTTCTTTATCGTATAAACTTTTGCCACCTGCGCTGGCTTCATCACTGGGCAATCTTTAACTACATGTCCCGACTTGTGACAATTGTAACATTCTTTAGCTGGCTTCTTCGGTTTTGGGAACTTATTTGAATAGTGGCCCTTCTCTTTGCAGTTGTAACAAGTGACATTTTCTGCTGCGCTTCCTTGAATGCTCTTCTTCTTCTCGTTGCCTTGCCAAGGTTTCTTGCCTCCAAATTTCCGCTTTTTCCAATTTTGATTGCCTGAATTACCTTTCTCTTCCGGGGCTTCTTGCACATCAAGGGTAGCGTACGTGTAACTCATATCTACTAAATCTGAAAAAGATTCCTTAATGTGGCCCGTCATTCTTTCATGATATTTCTGGTTCATTCCACGGATAAACCTTTCGTTTTTCTTAAGAGGTGTGTTTAACAATTCCGGACCAAACCGAGATAATTCGTTGAATTTATTTAAGTATTCTTCAAACGACAAACTTCCTTGTTTCAAATCCAGAAATTCCTGATACATTCTGAAAATTCCCGCCGACGGCATGTAACGTTTCTCAAACGCTTCCTTAAAACGATCCCAAGTAAATTCTTCCTCAGGTTCATCTACAATGATGGTTTCCCACCAAGCTGAAGCTTCTCCTTGGAGTTGCCAAGAAGCTATAAGTCTCTTCTGCTCATCCTGCAGTTTTAGCCCTTTTAAATCTTCTCACACGATCTTACCCAAGCAGGAGCCTCAATAATTGACTCCTTTCCGGTGAATGGTTTGCCACCAAGCTTTTCAAACTTCTTATATAAATCAGCCAAATCCGGCTGCTGCTGAATATCTATTACTGCTTCTGCGGCTGGGGGAATTTGATTAGGTGCTGCGGCATTCCCTTGACCCCTAGCTCTTCCTCTGCGTCTGCTCATTCTTACTTTCTGAAATTAGTAAGAAAATTGATTTAAATACACGAACAAAATATCTTAAGGAATATCAACAGAAAAAGAAATAGACTAATAAAATTTAAAGTTTCTGTCTTAGTTATACTCATTCTAGGGTATACTTCACCCTATCTCTAATGAGCCATCTAATGTGTTATACTCCGTAGCTAAAGTTCTTACTCAACCAACAGCTCCGATACCACTTATGACGACCCAAACTCGATGCTCGATAAACGACACCAAATTCGCATCGCCGTAGCTTATAACAACAATTAAATGAATATAAAAACAGTGGAACAGAATCAATATCATAAATATCGTCACAGTTACAACATCAACATAATATCCATACTACAAGAGAGTATATAATACATACACCACAACTCCAAATACAACATCGAGATAATACAACAGTGATCATATATCCAAAAGTCCTCAAATGAGAGAGGTGATAACGAACTCCCAAAAGCTAAACACCTGAAATCTCCAAAAGCTCCTAAGATATCTCCAATATAAGAGCTCCAAAATACAGCTACTCCAAAATACAGAAACCTGCTACTAGGCTGCCCGTGTAGAAATAATGGGCACCCAGAGTTTAGGAAAGAAAACAATAAACTCCGGATCAGTCATGGGATTGGTATGAGTAAACAAAAACAATAGTTACTTTTAAAGAAACTAGATTTATAAAAAGGATTTTCGGAATGCTTTTAAAAATGGAACTACCATAAGACCTCCCGCCACACACACAATGCAAACGCAGAATTGGAGGAGATTTTTCTTATGATAGTTAAATATGCTTGGTACGAGAATAGAATTCTTTGATATTATTACTAGTGCATAGTGAAGAAAACATTTCGAAAAAATAGAATATTAATCTTAGCCAGCATAGACATTCCGAACTATGCCTACTATAGCTACCATGTTTTGTGGCAGGTTACCGCCACACTGCATGATAGGTTTTACAACTAAAACCGTATAGGGTTTCGTATTGGGAATTGGATTTCCAACAAATGGTCAGGCCAAGGAACCTCCCATTGCCACATGAGAATGCCTTTGGAAGGACCCCGAGAACCAAACCGGATCTCTGCCAACATAAGGCCGGGTTACCCCTAACTGGGTAACTACTGACACGAGTATGCCATCTCCCGGTTGTAACCAACCTTTAACCGGGGCCCCAGCAACAAATCACAAAGTAATATATATATCTGCGATATCAACATAAGTTAAGTATCTGGGCTCCATACCATGATACCACTTCTAACCAGAAGGAAATGCACATACCCTAAGGGGTGCTACCCCCAATAACCTTGCTGCATCATTCCTGTTTCGACCATTCCGGGGTGTGAGGCTCGACGAAGTCTCGTCCACAAAGCCACGCTTTGGTTCAAAGCCATGCTTTGGGTCAACAAATGATCAAAGAAATGATCACAAAGATAAGTGATCAAACAAACGATCATATCACAAATGATCAAACAATGATCATTTCACAGCAACACTCAGCATGTCACATTACCAAATTGGGAATATATCGCTGATAACCATCAACTACATAACCTATGAGCTCGTACGTCTCAGAGAAAGGTGTTAAGCTAAGAGAATAAATTATCCGCCACCAACAGAAATATATTTGAAAGAAATCTGCTTTATATCTCAATTTGTAATGTCAGACACACAATCCATACAAGTCTGTTACGGGTTCGAACAGAACCGAAGGCACTTCCAAAGAAGTCCTTGCAATCCGGATATCCACAATCCTGATCGGATTCCCCATCACATATGGTGAACTCTATACCGGAGCAACTCGGTGCAGAGTCAATCGACAGGTCATCCTATCGCTCTTGCAGATACCCGGTCTTCAACACCGGTCTTCAAATGCTATCCATAACGTCGAATCACATATTCGAAATGGGTTATACGACACAAAGGTCCTTTCCCGGCTAGTTCGAATAGTGAGTGTCAAATTTTAAAACATGTGGATGTCATTTACAAATATTCACAGGTTCGATGTGGGTTTCGGATAACCAACTGAAATCTGATTCCCTATCGCATCGAAGTTTAAATGCCGTTTTACGGGCAACAGGGTTTTCACATCAATACAGAATAATCACAACACATTGTAGAACATGACAATTTACATAACACAGCATCACAATCAGAACAGAAATATCAATATAAGTTAACAACAATAGTTAATTTATTTCAAATGTGGTTTAAATGAATTTACCACAAAATTAATTTAAATCAATGATAAAAATTTGAATAAAAAAATTTAAATCTAAATTAACTCGATTAATTGTTTCCAAATTAACAAATTTTTACTTACTCAAATTTATTTAAATACTTAATTTTTTTATAAGTCAATTTTCTTATTACAATTTATAAATCATTCTAAATTTCCTTTTAAAACTACTAATATAAATTGTTTACCTTAATTATCATTTGAAAATCTGCTTTATACTTAAAAAAATTAATTTATTGCTACATTGAAATCTAATGTAAATTAATTTTAAATTCTTGTTTTAAAATTTAATCATTTAATTAAAGGGTTAATTAAATTTTATTTTAAACTTTCTTTACTTAATTAAAGAATTTAACAAATTCTAAAACATTTGTTAAATAATTTAACTTAACTAAATCTATATTGTTTACATTACAAACACAAAATTTTCCTAACATTGTTTACTTGAAGATTTGAATGGGCTTAGCCCATTATAAAACAACCCGAGTCAAGCAGGGTTCCACTCGGCAACTTCTCCGAGTCTTCCCTTTCTCTCCTCATTCCAGTTTCTCCTTCTCCCTGTTCTTTTTTTAAGTTAAAACTTTAGCTAACTAAAATAGCTTCAGGGGAACTCGCTCGAACACGAACACAACCCGAAACACCACTCGAATTTTTTCGAGTCTCTCCCGAAGCAAGGCACACGCGAAAATTTCCAATTCCCAAACGAACGCTGTGCACGTGCACATCGTCACGGCGTCACTCCGGTGGCCATCGCGATCGCCAACAAGTCATGCTTCATCCCCTTATCCGAAAACAAAGCTCGATTCTACACTAAAAATTCGAGAACGAATTCTTGCCTTTTTTTTGTCGAAACTGCTACCTGACCTCACCACGAGAAATGCTCTGCCCCCATCAACACTGACCACCGGAAGTGATGGAACTCCGGCCACACTTCGACCACACCCCAAGCCATCATTCCCCAAGTCCTCGTGGAGCTCGATCAACTCAAAAGGGCGCCATCAAAATTTTACAGAACTCGGAAAAAAATGGAACTAAAACCCTAATGTGACCTCGAATCCAAATCTCACGCAATAAAAAAATTCTTTGACAATTTTCGTGAATTCTCTGATGTTCAAACTTGCTACAAACCAAATTTTAGCATTTATAATTGAACCGATTGTTAGGAATTGAAAAGAATGCAGATTTTGTTCAAATGTGAATTTTACTGAAAACACTTAACTAAAAATCATCACTACTGGTTTAAAAATCCTATTTTTGTGTGTTCATTCGAGTTATATAATCAAACCAACGAATTTAAGTATTCGAATTTGCCATAAACATTTCTTCTTACAGTAAATTGAATGTCCCGAGCCTATGTTATACTGTCAGGCCTCAAGAAATCTCCAGGTTGTGATTTTTAAGTTTAAACAAACATGTTTTACTTAAAATCCTAGGCTAAAAAAAATTGTATGAAGTTTCCTTGAATTTTCTTTCTAATTAACTAGCTCTGAAATAAGGATATTAAAGAACAGAGCTCACATGTGTTTTCAGTAACACAGAACAATATGCAGAACAATAAATTTTGTTTATATACAACAAAACACAAAATTCATGGATTAAGTATTTATATTTCAAATAAAAATAAGTTTACTCACCTGGAAAATATAGAAACAGAGAATACTTTTGTATTTAAAAGTTGCAGTTGAAACTTCCTTTAGTAAATTGCCTTTCAACTTGTAATATAAGGTGATGATCTTCTTTTCTTTTTAATTTCTAATCTTTGCTTATTTGTTTATTTTTTTCCTTCTTTCTTCAATAAAAAGTTTTGAACGAGATGATGCTTAGTTATATATATTATATATATATATATATAGAAGTGTACAAAAGTAGGCAAGTACAATGTTTTATGGTATAAAGGAAAATCAGACTTTGTTTATGGCTGTGCAGTAATAACATTAAATGAAAGTATGTTGCTTTGCATTTAATGAAAGCATGTTAATAAAAGTACGTATCTACAGCTGATGTGACGACCCGAAATTTTTGACCAACTGAAATTCGAATATTCAATTGATTTTGAATATTTAAATGTTAAATTTTAACTCGAATTCAAATATCACCAATTATTTAATAATTAAACCATTGAATTAAATAATTTGAAGTTGGGTAAATTATTGAATCTAGAGTTTTAAGCCAGTTAAAAATAATTTGAAGGCTCGTAAAATTTATGTCGATAATACTGAAGATAGTTAAAGTGTTAGTATTGGTTTTTGAAGTGTTTGGTTCAGTTGTGGAAATATATCGTTACATTGATATTTGAAATAGCCTTCCGAGGCACAGTCTCGGAATTCGACGAAACCAGTTCCATGGGGTCCGTAGTATTGAATTATTTTCGGATTTCAATTTTCGTAGTGATTGGAGTTGTTATGTGAGCATACGATATATAAACGCGTTGAAACTAAAATCTATAATTTAATATTTTAAATCGATTTATAAAGCTAACTTCCACATACGATTAAATTAGCTTCCGAAACACGTTCCATTATGTTCGGAATACGGGTAAAGCCTTATAAACGCCTGTTGGCGTGTCGGATTTGGAATTAGAGGTTTCGAGTTATGTTATTCGAGATATTTTGAAATTTAATAATATTAAATATATAAAAATCAATATACAGCTACCCTATATCGTACATCAGCCACACTATTTTCTGATCGCGCACAGATATTTTCCCTTTTATCGTTTTAATCACGCTTCCTTCTTTAGTAATTTCAACCGAGCTTCATCTCTCTCTCTTCAGAACAAATGAAAGAAAATTATAATAGATCAATAATGGTCGAAACAGTATTCTTCAAATCAAAACAAATCAGATCGATCTTTTAAAAAAAAAATATAATAATGGCCGAAGCCGGCCTCTCACCTTCAACAGAAAATCAAAACCAAATTGTAACGATCCCGAATTTTAATCAATTTTAAATTGATAATTAAATGAATTTTTGAATAAAATTGGAAGATAAACTGATTTAAATGGAAGCGAGTTTCCCCGATTCGACTAGAAAATATATATAGTCATATGGATTTGACAAATTGTATATATGTGAATATATATATATATATATATATATATATATATATATATATTTAAATTGGATTTGAAATAAAATCTTAAATAAATGGTTTTAAAAATAAATATAGAAATATATATGTATATACATTAGATATGAATTGTAAATGAATGGTTTAATAATAATTGATAATAATAAGTATTACAATTGATGGTTAAAAATAATTTGATTTTATAAATTTAATATAAGACAATAAATATTAAAGTAAAATAAACAATTTAAGTTAAAATAAAAAAAAAGAAATAAAACATAGAATAAAATACATTAAACAAATTAGAAACAAACATAACTAGAACAACTTTTATTATATATACATTTAGTTTTGAAAACAATCTGGAAAAAAAATAAAATAAAAATAGAACTTGTACAAATATAAAGTAAGTATAAAAAAATAAATTATATATATATAAAGGCTTGTATGAGTAATGTAGGCAAGCATAAACAAATCAAAATATAAATATACATAAACAAGTACAAGCAAACATCCTAAGTACATACAACAACTTCAACCATGCCTAAGGTACAAATAATATTCTATACCCAGTAAACTTTTTTTTTTATATATTTCGACACATCACCAAAATAACTTCATTTCAGTTTTCATTCATTTTAAACTGAAGCATCATCTTTTAAAAACTTAAACAAACAAAATACCAGTAACATGCAAAGAAAAAAATCTCCAGAACCCTGTTTCAAACAACACATGTGAGTAAACCCCCTTAACTCTGCTTATATTCTTGATATTGTGATTGATCTTTGAAGTGTTCTATGAGTTGTGATGGCATGTTGATTTTATATATGGGGATGATGATGTCTGTATGTACATATATCTGGGAACAGGCAAAAGAACATGCCTCTATTCTTTTATTACAGGGGTTTAAACCCTGTTTAAAAAAAAAAATTGATTTTCTTCCTCCCTGTAGCTTATTAGGCTTTGAAAATTTAGACAAAGTTTGTGAGTAACTTTTTAAAATCTAAAATAAAATTTGGTTGCTGTTTGTATAGTTGGGTAATAAAATGTGTATTGCATGTATATAAAAGTGAATGTCTGATGTAAACATGTATTTGTGTGTATGCTGTATAACTACTCTGTTCTGTTTTGTTTCCCAAGCTCAAATTTACAATTAAATCCATTTTTCACTTAATTTAGTTTTAGTTAGGATGTAATTTACAAATCAAATTTGTTTGATTTAACATGGATTATGTTTAACAAAATTTTAAGTAAGTCGAAATGAAGCCAGTTGTCTCTGGGAGTATAAAAACAACTGTATATGTTAAATAACATCAAAACTCAAACTTTTGAATTTACAAATTTAGTATTATAAACTGAATACATAAACAAAAATATGATTTTTAACATAAAAATCAGGATTTCTAGTTTGGGATTAAAGGTGGGGTTTGGGTTTAAACTAGAAATGTATTTCTGTGTCTTCCTCGTGATCAAGTGGACCGGAAGGGCCGTGGTTGTTCCTGGAGGTGGAGGAGCCTACGGTGGTTACGGGAAAAATGGGTGGTGGCGTCAGTGACGACGGTGGTGGCGATGGCCGTGGTTCAAAGTTTCTAAACCTAATTTGGACGTGGAGACTTGATTTGATTCGTTCGACCTTTGTGGTCGACCGAGTGCAACCGGACGTGGGTGGTTGATAGAAGGGAGATAGTCGAGTTCGTGGCCGGTGGTGGAGGTTTTCTGGTGGTCGGTGGAGGGAGCAGTTGCCGTTGACAGGTTTGGAGGTGGGAAGGCATTCGTGTTCCAGGTTGAGCTCGATAGCTCTTTTCCAGTTCACAGTGGAAGTGGCGATACTGGGTGGTCCTCTAGGTTGGGGTGGTCGAAGATGACTTACTGGTGGTGGCGAAATCGATCGGAGGAAGGCAAGTCATTAGTGCACGTGCACCTGTGCACTTGTATGCCTGGAAGGGCTGAGTTGTATTTGTGAAACTGGGTTTTGTTTTCTCTAGTCTAAGTGATTCGAGTAGCATGGTGAAAGCGTGGAACTGAGTGACTCGAAGCATTTAGGATCTTGACTCGAAGTAGTTGAGAGTTGGACTCGAAGCAAAATGACAAAGGACCGGGTAAATTTCTAACACTTAAAAAAAAAAAAAATTTTGAAATTTAGAAGGCTCGGGTAAGTTTGGGGAAAAAACTCGAAGTTGTCTTCGGGTAGAACGAAGTTTGACTTGAAGCAGGGCCCGGGTGGTATAAAAATAGTTTTCAAAATTTTAAAACAAAATTCAAGTTTTAAACAATTTTAACTTATTCTTTTAAATAATTGTTTTATTTAAGTATGGGATCGGTTTAAGGTTTAAAAGTAAATTATTTCAATTAAACTAAGTTTTAATTAAAGATTTAATTAAAAGGGTTAATTTATTAAAGATTTAATTTATGTAATTAAATAAATTAATGTGATAGATTAAAAGATTCTTTAATAATTAAAGGTTAATTAAGTACTGATAAAAAAATTTATTAATTTGTTTAGAGCTAATTTATTAATGATGGATAATTAAAGGATAATTATTTAATTAAATATTAATAAATGATAAAAATTGATTTAAATCAAGTGATTTATCAATATTTAATACAAAGTAAAATGTGATTAATTTAAAATGGTAATTAAAGAAATGTATTAGTTAATAAAGATAATCAACTAAGGATTATTAAGTATTGATTAAAGTGATAAATGTTAATAATTAATTGGATTATTTAATTTAGATAATCAGTTATAAATTGTTTAAATGCAATTACTAAATGAAAGTAATTGAAAATTAATCACTTATTGTAATTAATTTTTGGATATTTTGATTTATTAAGGTTAATTAATTAAGTAATTGGTTTAAAGGTTGATTTAAATTAATATGATTAATTAGGTATAATTTAATTAATTAAAGTGTTTGATAAATTTATTTATATCAAATGATTTGTAATTTATAAATAAGATTGAGTAATTTATTCATAAGTAATTAATTTAATTGGAAATGAATTGAATTACTTAGCATTAAATAATTTATTAATCCTGCTTATAAATGATTATTAAATGCTTGACCTTACTTATGAATGATTATTTTGTATGAAATGCCCTGATTGATTGTCCTATCTGATCTATGATATTTTGATCTGTTGATTGTGCTATGTATAATTTTATTCATTTATTAATGATACATCTGTATATATATATCTGTGATCTGTGAATGAAGATAAGCGTTATAGTTTATATCGCTTATCGGATATATTGTTATATTTGATTTGTGACGATTGAATGATGTTGCACTATTGTGTTAAACCCCTGGACCACACTTATACACACACAAATATGGATTTCACGAGGAAATCGATTGAGTCACAGATTTTTGAAATAGTTTTAAATTTGAATATTTGAATTCAAATGTTTTGGAAATGGATTGGGTTTAAAGTGAAAAGCTTTTGAAATGTAATTTCATAAATGAAATTTATGTTGAATAACTCGATAAAATATGAAGTTGAATAATATGATTTGAACTTAAATTCAAGATTAGAAATTGAATTCTATGATTTAAAACTAGGGATTAAAAATGTTATACCAGTTATATATATGGGTTAAACTATTTTAAAAGTATTGATTTGGGGATGTGAATAGAATTCAAGGGCTTTAACTCGTGTAAATATAATTGGATTTTTCTGAAACGAAAACTGTTTGTTTTCAAATAATAAAAGCTTTCACATAAGAAATGAATTTACAATTTGAGTTAAAATGATTTCTAGTCTGAGATGAAGATAATTTCCAAGTTATGAAAACGATTTGAAAGCTATAAGTTAAATCTTTGAATTAAAGATTTAACGGGTTAATCCTATCGAAATAAAATTGTTTTGGAAATCTATGAATGGATCTTTTTGAAATAAATCTTTTTGTTTAAAGATTTGAAATGGTAATTGATTTAAACCATTTGGAAGAAAGTTTTGGGTAATAAGTTGTGACTTAATTGAAATCCCAATATCCATATATTTCTTGTAAATATTGCGCTCACTATTCGGTTTAGCCGGGAGAGGACCTTTGTGTCATATATCCCATTTCAAATATGTGATATGTCGTTATGGATAGCATTTGAAGACCGGTGTTGAAGACCGGATATTTTTGAAAGCGAAAGGACAACTCGTCGAATGTCTTTGCATCGACTGGTCCCCGGTATAGAGACTCCATCTGTGATGGGAAGTCCGAATGTGATTAGTGAATATCCGGATTGCAAGAACTTCTTTGTAAGTGCCTTCGGTTCTGTTCGAGCCCGGAACAGACTTGTATGGATTGTATGTCTGACATTACAAATTGAGATATAAAGCCGATTTCTTTCAAATATATTTCTGTTGGTGGCGGAGAATTTATTCTCTTAGCTTAACACCCTTCTCTGAGACGTACGAGCTCAGAGGTTATGTAGTTGAATGTTATCAGCGATATATTCCCAATTTGGTAATGTGACATGCTGAGTGTTGCTGTGAAATGATCATTGTGTTGATTATTTGTGATAGGATCATTTACTTGATCGTCTATCCTGGTGATCATTTCTATGATCATTTGTTGACCCAAAGCATGGCTTTTGTATAAAGTATGTTTTTGTGGACGTGACTTCGTCGAGCCTCACACCCCGTGAATGGTCAAAACAGGAAAGAAGCAGCAAGGTTATGAGGGGTAGCGCCCTTTAGGATATGTGCATTTCCTTCTGGAAAAGGGTGGTATCATGGTATGGAGTCCAGATACTTACTCATGTTGAAAACACTTTATGATTGTGTGAATTGATTGCGAGCGCTCGGTTGAAAGGTCCCAAAGGACCGGGGGATGGCATATTCGGTCAGTTGCTACTCAGTTAGGGGTAACCCGGCCTTGTGTTGGTAGAGATCCAGTTTGGTTCTCGGGGATGTCCATCCAGAGGCATTCTCATGTGGCAATGGGAAGTTCCTTGGCCTGATCATTCGTTGGAAATACAAAGAAACAATACGTGACTTGTACGGTTTTAGTTGTATAACCTGCTATGGAATGTGGCGGTAACCTGCTATTGAACATGGTTAGCTATAGTAGGCATACGATAATGGTCGTATGCTGGCTAAGATTTATATTCTACTTTCGAAATGAATTTTTCTTACACTATGCACTAGTAATAATATCAAATGTTTCTTTTAATGCGTATCAAGCATCTTTGACTATCATAAGGAGAAATCTCCCTCGATTCTGCGTTTGCATTGTGTGTGTGTGTGCGGGAGGCCTTATGGTAGTCTCATTTTTAAAAAGCATTGCGAATTGACTTTGAAAATCTTTTGTTGAATGTTTTAAAAGATAAACTATTTTTGTTGCTCACACCAGTACCAGGACTGATCCGGAGTTTATTGTTTCTTTCCTAAACTCTGGGTGCTCATTATTTTCTACACGAGCAGTCTAGAGTTAGGTTTTTCAGATATTCAGGTTTAGTAGATTATCTGGAGTTAGTTCAGTTTTTGGTTCGCACCAGTCTTACCTAGCTTGGTGTATCGTTATTGGGGGTTCGAGCTATTGCTGGATTGATTCTTGGAAATGGAGATGCAGTTCTCGGAGTTCTTCCTTGAAGACTATCTTAGAGTTATATTGTTCCGCTGCTAGATGTTATCGTTTTCTTTTCCGCTGCTATTTATTGCATCATATCTCTGATGTATATTGATATCTATTGGATCATCTGTTGTATCAGATATTGTATCAAAGCTGTATATCAATGTATTATTCTTTTATTCCGCTGTGTTATTTACTTAATGTTGTTATAAGCTCCGGCGAATCGGATTTGAATGGTCGAATCTATGGCATTCGAATACGATTTGAAGTATGGATGTCGATTTTTGAGCGGGCAAAATCCATCTCGTTACATTTGGTATCGGAGCTAAGGTTGAACTTTAGCTCAGGAGTATAACACATTAAGTAACTCATTAGAGATAGGGTGAAGTAAACCCTAGAATGAGTAATCCCTAAGATATCCGTTTGAATGCCTTAGTAAATTCTCTTACTATCCAGTGATAGTGAGTATGAGTGTAAAAAGAGAACGAGATAGGGGACAGGGAAATACGGCTATAAATGGTCGATGCTCTGTAACAACAGTGGAAACAACTTTCTTCTCAATCTCTTTTGATTCGTTTTCAAAATTCTTTTGATTTCTTCGTGAGAGCTCCAGAAAGAAGTTTTGGTGTGGTGATGCTCTACGAATCGTTGTAGGAAATTTTTACTTCGTATCTTTATCGGTTTCTTATCAGCTTTTCGATTTAAACCTTAATGAATATAAATTGGAAATTTTAAATGAATTAGAAATTTAAATTGAGTTAAAATTGATTAATAGAAGATGAAGGATAAATTTGAATAGTATCGATAAAACGATTTCGTGTAAGAACCAAATTTGAAATTCTATTATAATTCTCGGGTTGATCGAAGTCCAAAGAGGGACAAATTATATATATTCTGAGATATTCCGACTTGAGTTTGGAATACATATCTTAAGTTTGAGGAATTATAGGAGATTGAATCTATTTATCTCTGTGTTGTTTTCGTGCCTGCGAATTTCGAGGACGAAATTCTTTTAAGAGGGGAAGTCTGTAACGATCCCGAATTTTAATCAATTTTAAATTGATAATTAAATGAATTTTTGAATAAAATTGGAAGATAAACTGATTTAAATGGAAGCGGGTTTCCCCGATTCGACTAGAAAATATATATAGTCATATGGATTTGACAAATTGTATATATGTGAATATATATATTTAAATTGGATTTGAAATAAAATCTTAAATAAATGGTTTTAAAAATAAATATAGAAATATATATGTATATACATTAGATATGAATTGTAAATGAATGGTTTAATAATAATTGATAATAATAAGTATTACAATTGATGGTTAAAAATAATTTGAATTTATAAATTTAATATAAGACAATAAATATTAAAGTAAAATAAACAATTTAAGTTAAAATAAAAAAAAAGAAATAAAACATAGAATAAAATACATTAAACAAATTAGAAACAAACATAACTAGAACAACTTTTATTATATATACATTTAGTTTTGAAAACAATCTGGAAAAAAAATAAAATAAAAATAGCACTTGTACAAATATAAAGTAAGTATAAAAAAATAAATTATATATATATAAAGGCTTGTATGAGTAATGTAGGCAAGCATAAACAAATCAAAATATAAATATACATAAACAAGTACAAGCAAACATCCTAAGTACATACAACAACTTCAACCATGCCTAAGGTACAAATAATATTCTATACCCAGTAAACTTTTTTTTTGTATATATTTCAACACATCACCAAAATAACTTCATTTCAGTTTTCATTCATTTTAAACTGAAGCATCATCTTTTAAAAACTTAAACAAACAAAATACCAGTAACATGCAAAGAAAAAAATCTCCAAAACCCTGTTTCAAACAACACATGTGAGTAAACCCCCTTAACTCTGCTTATATTCTTGATATTGTGATTGATCTTTGAAGTTTTCTATGAGTTGTGATGGCATGTTGATTTTATATATGGGGATGATGATGTCTGTATGTACATATATATGGGAACAGGCAAAAGAACATGCCTCTATTCTTTTATTACAGGGGTTTAAACCCTGTTTAAAAAAAAAAAATGATTTTCTTCCTCCCTGTAGCTTATTAGGCTTTGAAAATTCAGACAAAGTTTGTGAGTAACTTTTTAAAATCTAAAATAAAATTTGGTTGCTGTTTGTATAGTTGGGTAATAAAATGTGTATTGCATGTATATAAAAGTGAATGTCTGATGTAAACATGTATTTGTGTGTATGCTGTATAACTACTCTGTTCTGTTTTGTTTCCCAAGCTCAAATTTCCAATTAAATCCATTTTTCACTTAATTTAGTTTTAGTTAGGATGTAATTTACAAATCAAATTTGTTTGATTTAACATGGATTATGTTTAACAAAATTTTAAGTAAGTCGAAATGAAGCCAGTTGTCTCTGGGAGTATAAAAACAACTGTATATGTTAAATAACATCAAAACTCAAACTTTTGAATTTACAAATTCAGTATTATAAACTGAATACATAAACAAAAATATGATTTTTAACATAAAAATCAGGATTTCTAGTTTGGGATTAAAGGTGGGGTTTGGGTTTAAACTGGAAATGTATTTCTGTGTCTTCCTCGTGATCAAGTTGACCGGAAGGGCCGTGGTTGTTCCTGGAGGTGGAGGAGCCTACGGTGGTTACGGGAAAAATGGGTGGTGGCGTCAGTGATGACGGTGGTGGCGATGGCCGTGGTTCAAAGTTTCTAAACCTAATTTGGACGTGGGGACTTGATTTGATTCGTTCGACCTTTGTGGTCGACCGAGTGCAACCGGACGTGGGTGGTTGATAGAGGGGAGATAGTCGAGTTCGTGGCCAGTGGTGGAGGTTTTCTGGTGGTCGGTGGAGGGAGCAGTTGCCGTTGACAGGTTTGGAGGTGGGAAGGCATTCGTGTTCCAGGTTGAGCTCGATAGCTCTTTTCCAGTTCACAGTGGAAGTGGCGATACTGGGTGGTCCTCTAGGTTGGGGTGGTCGAAGATGACTTACTGGTGGTGGCGAAATCGATCGGAGGAAGGCAAGTCATTGGTGCACGTGCACCTGTGCACTTGTATGCCTGGAAGGGCTGAGTTGTATTTGTGAAACTGGGTTTTGTTTTCTCTAGTCTAAGTGATTCGAGTAGCATGGTGAAAGCGTGGAACTGAGTGACTCGAAGCATTTAGGATCTTGACTCGAAGTAGTTGAGAGTTGGACTCGAAGCAAAATGACAAAGGACCGGGTAAATTTCTAACACTTAAAAAAAAAAAAAATTTGAAATTTAGAAGGCTCGGGTAAGTTTGGGGAAAAACTCGAAGTTGTCTTCGGGTAGAACGAAGTTTGACTCGAAGCAGGGCCCGGGTGGTATAAAAACAGTTTTCAAAATTTTAAAACAAAATTCAAGTTTTAAACAATTTTAACTTATTCTTTTAAATAATTGTTTTATTTAAGTATGGGATCGGTTTGAGGTTTAAAAGTAAATTATTTCAATTAAATTAAGTTTTAATTAAAGATTTAGTTAAAAGGGTTAATTTATTAAAGATTTAATTTATGTAATTAAATAAATTAATGTGATAGATTAAAAGATTCTTTAATAATTAAAGGTTAATTAAGTACTGATAAAAAAATTTATTAATTTGTTGAGAGCTAATTTATTAATGATGGATAATTAAAGGATAATTATTTAATTAAATATTAATAAATGATAAAAATTGATTTAAATCAAGTGATTTATCAATATTTAATACAAAGTAAAATGTGATTAATTTAAAATGGTAATTAAAGAAATGTATTAGTTAATAAAGATAATCAACTAAGGATTATTAAGTATTGATTAAAGTGATAAATGTTAATAATTAATTGGATTATTTAATTTAGATAATCAGTTATAAATTGTTTAAATGCAATTACTAAATGAAAGTAATTGAAAATTAATCACTTATTGTAATTAATTTTTGGATATTTTGATTTATTAAGGTTAATTAATTAAGTAATTGGTTTAAAGGTTGATTTAAATTAATATGATTAATTAGGTATAATTTAATTAATTAAAGTGTTTGATAAATTTATTTATATCAAATGATTTGTAATTTATAAATAAGATTGAGTAATTTATTCATAAGTAATTAATTTAATTGGAAATGAATTGAATTACTTAGCATTAAATAATTTATTAATCCTGCTTATAAATGATTATTAAATGCTTGACCTTACTTATGAATGATTATTTTGTATGAAATGCCCCGATTGATTGTCCTATCTGATCTGTGATATTTTGATCTGTTGATTGTGCTATGTATAATTTTATTCATTTATTGATGATACATCTGTATATATATATCTGTGATCTGTGAATGAAGATAAGCGTTATAGTTTATATCGCTTATCGGATATATTGTTATATTTGATTTGTGACGATTGAATGATGTTGCACTATTGTGTTAAACCCCTGGACCACACTTATACACACACAAATATGGATTTCACGAGGAAATCGATTGAGTCACAGATTTTTGAAATAGTTTTAAATTTGAATATTTGAATTCAAATGTTTTGGAAATGGATTAGGTTTAAAGTGAAAAGCTTTTGAAATGTAATTTCATAAATGAAATTTATGTTGAATAACTCGATAAAATATGAAGTTGAATAATTTGATTTGAACTTAAATTCAAGATTAGAAATTGAATTCTATGATTTAAAACTAGGGATTAAAAATGTTATACCAGTTATATATATGGGTTAAACTATTTTAAAAGTATTGATTTGGGGATGTGAATAGAATTCAAGGGCTTTAACTCGTGTAAATATAATTGGATTTTTCTAAAACGAAAACTGTTTGTTTTCAAATAATAAAAGCTTTCACATAAGAAATGAATTTCCAATTTGAGTTAAAATGATTTCTAGTCTGAGATGAAGATAATTTCCAAGTTATGAAAACGATTTGAAAGCTATAAGTTAAATCTTTGATTTAAAGATTTAACGGGTTAATCCTATCGAAATAAAATTGTTTTGGAAATCTATGAATGGATCTTTTTGAAATAAATCTTTTTGTTTAAAGATTTGAAATGGTAATTGATTTAAACCATTTGGAAGAAAGTTTTAGGTAATAAGTTGTGACTTAATTGAAATCCCAATATCCATATATTTCTTGTAAATATTGCGCTCACTATTCGGTTTAGCCGGGAGAGGACCTTTGTGTCATATATCCCATTCCGAATATGTGATATGTCGTTATGGATAGCATTTGAAGAACGGTGTTGAAGACCGGATATTTTTGAAAGCGAAAGGACAACTCGTCGAATGTCTTTGCATCGACTGGTCCCCGGTATAGAAACTCCATCTGTGATGGGAAGTCCGAACGTGATTAGTGAATATCCGGATTGCAAGGACTTCTTTGTAAGTGCCTTCGGTTCTGTTCGAGCCCGGAACAGACTTGTATGGATTGTATGTCTGACATTACAAATTGAGATATAAAGCCGATTTCTTTCAAATATATTTCTGTTGGTGGCAGAGAATTTATTCTCTTAGCTTAACACCCTTCTCTGAGACGTACGAGCTCAGAGGTTATGTAGTTGAATGTTATCAGCGATATATTCCCAATTTGGTAATGTGACATGCTGAGTGTTGCTGTGAAATGATCATTGTGTTGATTATTTGTGATAGGATCATTTACTTGATCGTCTATCCTGGTGATCATTTCTATGATCATTTGTTGACCCAAAGCATGGCTTTTGTATAAAGTATGTTTTTGTGGACGTGACTTCGTCGAGCCTCACACCCCGTGAATGGTCAAAACAGGAAAGAAGCAGCAAGGTTATGAGGGGTAGCGCCCTTTAGGATATGTGCATTTCCTTTTGGAAAAGGGTGGTATCATGGTATGGAGTCCAGATACTTACTCATGTTGAAAACACTTTATGATTGTGTGAATTGATTGCGAGCGCTCGGTTGAAAGGTCCCAAAGGACCGGGGGATGGCATATTCGGTCAGTTGTTACTCAGTTAGGGGTAACCCGGCCTTGTGTTGGTAGAGATCCGGTTTGGTTCTCGGGGATGTCCATCCAGAGGCATTCTCATGTGGCAATGGGAAGTTCCTTGGCCTGATCATTCGTTGGAAATCCAAAGAAACAATACGTGACTTGTACGGTTTTAGTTGTATAACCTGCTATGGAATGTGGCGGTAACTTGCTATTGAACATGGTTAGCTATAGTAGGCATACGATAATGGTCGTATGCTGGCTAAGATTTATATTCTACTTTAGAAATGAATTTTTCTTACACTATGCACTAGTAATAATATCAAATGTTTCTTTTAATGCGTATCAAGCATCTTTGACTATCATAAGGAGAAATCTCCTCCGATTCTGCGTTTTCATTGTGTGTGTGTGTGCGGGAGGCCTTATGGTAGTCTCATTTTTAAAAAGCATTGCGAATTGACTTTGAAAATCTTTTGTTGAATGTTTTAAAAGATAAACTGTTTTTGTTGCTCACACCAGTCCCAGGACTGATCCGAAGTTTATTGTTTCTTTCCTAAACTCTGGGTGCTCATTATTTTCTACACGAGCAGTCTAGAGTTGGGTTTTTCAGATAGTTAGGTTTAGTAGATTATCTGGAGTTAGTTCAGTTTTTGGTTCGCACCAGTCTTACCTAGCTTGGTGTATCGTTATTGGGGGTTCGAGCTATTGCTGGATTGATTCTTGGAAATGGAGATGCAGTTCTCGGAGTTCTTCCTTGAAGACTATCTTAGAGTTATATTGTTCCGCTGCTAGATGTTATCTTTTCTTTTCTGCTGCTATTTATTGCATCATATCTCTGATGTATATTGATATCTATTGGATCATCTGTTGTATCAGATATTGTATCAAAGCTGTATATCAATGTATTATTCTTTTATTCCGCTGTGTTATTTACTTAATGTTGTTATAAGCTCCGGCGAATCGGATTTGAACGGTCGAATCTATGGCATTCGAATACGATTTGAAGTATGGATGTCGATTTTTGAGCGGGAAAAATCCGTCTCGTTACACAAATCGCGACTTTTTTCCCCCTTCCCTTTCATTCGAGCTGGGGATATCGATCAAGGCGATCGAGAGAGGATGGGTGGCGCTGTTGAGTGTCGGAGCACAAATGGGGTTGTGAGCAACGGCGCGGCTACGCGCGCGACCTATGGTGGGTGGCACTGCATCGGTGCAGTCGAGGGTTCTGATCGATTTTTGGGTTTCATCTTGGCTCAAGCTCGACGTCGCGACTGGTGAACTAGGGTTTCGCGGCGGATCTGGGAGTGGCTCGAGTTGCTACGACATTTGATGTCGCGCGTATGGTAGGCCAGTGATATGTCATCGCGTGCGTGGCGGTGTTTGGGTGAAACTCGAGAGGTAGAGGGTTCGATAGGTGATTTTGGTGGAGGCCGTCTCTGACGAGGGGGAGATTTGTCAGTAAGGTATCAATCTATTTTTTTTAATTAAATTAATTTATATATATGTATATGCCAGTGAAACTTAAGAAAGGAAAAAGATAATAATAGATATTTATATTTATACAGAAAAAAAATGTGTCCAGGGAACTATTAGTTTAGAAATATTTTCTTTTTATCAAAAGAAAAGTTTAAAATTTAATAAGTAAATGATGATTAATTATTCGAATTTTTTTCAAATAGTAATAAATCGTGGGTTGTTTTTACAAGGTCCGAAATCATGGAAATCAAGTCGGATTGGATGAATTGCAAATTAAATCAAAGGTGAGTTAATCTCACTCAGTTAAATTTAAATTTAAATTTAAATGGTTAAATTTAAATAATTGTTGGATGGTTGAATTTATTGATGTGATATAGTATGATATTTTGGAATTGGCATATTATATTGTACTAACGTTTGTGGATGCAGGGAAACAGGTTGGAGGGATCCAACTGGACCCCTCACATATATTTAAATTATTCAATATTCTCTGTTGTGATTATTTGATATCCTATGATGAGTTATCTTGGAATATTGAATGTTGTGGTTTGATTGGATATTCGGTTATAATGAATTCCCAAAATATATAAATTGGATTGTTGGAAAGAAAATAAAAGAAATGAATTTGTAAGTGAAATAATTATAGAAAGTTTGAATAAATTAAGAATGAATTGAAAAGAAATAGAAGTAATATGAAAATAATAATAAATAACTTCGAGTATGAAGAGAAATGGAATTTTGAATAAAATGAAATTGATGAATTGTAAACTTAAGATATATCAATTAAAGAAATAAAGAATTATTTTAAAATTTAAAGTTTAAATTTATTTAAAAGAACAAAGAAGTAATTGAGAAATCTAAAAATTTGAAATTAAGAAATGAGATCTGAAATTAATAGATTCTGAATTTAAAGGGAATAAATTGGAAATCGATTTAGGAAATTGATTTAAGTGATTGAAGTTGGGATTTTTCTCTAGATAACCAAGTACATTTTTAAAGTAAATTTTCAAATAAATTTAAAGGTTTTAAAGTTGTTGAAAAAAGAAAAAAAAAGCAAGTTTTAGAAAATATATTATTTCTAATATTTAAATTCAAAAGTAAGTATTTTCTTAAATCTATTATAGTAGTAATTTCTTAAAAAGTGGCTTAGTATTTTGTTTTTAAAAGCGAAAATCTAGTTTTATATCTTATTAAGTAGCCTTATTTTCAAATATTCACATAGTATGTATTTTAACAAGTTATTGAAGTAATTTAACTTAAATGTTTTTAATTATATTTCAAAGTAAAGTGTTTTAAATTATTTTAAAATCTAGTTTTGTGCTTGGTGATTTCAGAGGAGATAGAAAATATTTGGGAAAGTTGATTCTGAAAAGAAAGATGGTTTTGAAAACTGTTTCAAAGGGTTGAAAATAGAAATATATCTTGTGAAGATATTTTTGGAGATTAATGAATAATTTGGAAATTATTTGTTGGTTGATGGTTGTTTTGTGAATATAATTGATAGTTAAATAACCGACTATCAATATTGGACAATGCGTTGATCGTTTCGAAGAAACCGGGATCGAGATTTATTTCTCGAAAACCACTTCGATCCGGTTTGTACGTTTCGTGAAAACAATTTTGGATTCGAAGATGGAGCAGTGAAGTGCAAGGGCTAGTCGTTACTAATCCTGAGGATATTTCCAAAATGGATGTAGTAGGAATAGTGCCTTCGGTTCCGTTCGAACCCGGGACGGACTTGTATGGATGAATGCTTGCGAAACATCGTCAGGTGGGCGATGGGCATTCTAAGTGAAAACGTTCTAAAGGTAACGCTTAGCCTCAAGCCTCATCAACCGGGAATGACTGAAAATCAGGGGATATGCAGCAAGGTTAGGTGGGTCATGCCAAAGCAGGACAAGATAATCCCCTGTCTAGATGTCCCTTTATTATTTCGGCTTAGTGGGTGGTTGGTCGCGCCAACCACAGGGTTTATCTTGTTCGGGACTGTTCAGTAAGGAATGGTTCCGGCCTTGTATTGCAGGGGATGAAGGGAGTAGTCCTCGGTACTGTGATCTAGACCACGTACTGTGACAGGTGGTACCCCAGTGCCTAGTCATTGTTGGAAATCCATTCTCCCTACGATCCTTTTACGAGTTTTGTTTGTATTACCCACTTCGGTGGCTAGTAGCTGGAATTTAATCATGTAACAATTTTGGCTATTTTATAAGTATTTGTATATAGACCCTATTATAATATCAAAGGATTTCTATAAAAAGTGTTTTAGCTATCGTAAGGTAAAAACCCGACATGTTTATTTGTGGCGTGGTCTTACGAGATGCTTTTGTTTTCAAAGGATTTTTGAAACTTTAATAATCAATTGGGTGTGATTTTCTCACGCTGGTATTCCAGACTGACTCGGGTGTTATTTAACTATAATGCTCGGGTCAGACCGAGTATCATAGGATACAGGATATGATGCTGTGGAGCTCAGGAGATGAGCTGGATGACGATACGTATTCTCGTACTTGTATATATATATATATATATATATTTCCGCTGTGTTGAGTTGTTGTGTACTCATTGTATGTTATTGATGTGAGCTGTGACTGATGACTCTGATGATGTAATATATGTAAACAGATATATTTGATTTTGAGTAAAGATTATTTACTACCTATTATATTTTATTCCGCTGCGATGGGTAGATTCTGATGTTGATTTTGTTTTTCTCTTCTTCTACCTCTTCTTCTTTAACCCAAATGGTTCGTATTTCTGTGCAACTTGAGTTGATTGTTGTAGTATAGTGTTGACTCAAGGGGTACGGATTTGTGGGTCGTTACAGTTGGTATCAGAGCTTAGGTTGGAGATAACCTTGGCTCTGTTGGGAATTACTCATTTAAATTAGAGTCTGTAGTACTCTATAATGAGTTTGAGCTAATTAATAGATATGAGCGCGTATTTGTTAGTGGATATAAATTGTTTTAATATTGTGTTGATTGATTTATTGAGTGGCATATGAACCTTCGTCGAGACAGTCTGCGCAACTGTATTGAAGGGGTTTCTAAACACTTGAATAGAACAATTGACACGGTATTGTTTTAAATGTGGGTAAATGAAATAATTTTACCCAAAATATATTTTGATATAAATAAAAGTTTTGTAAACTATCTTAGCTAATATATGGTTGCTTGGATGTTAGAAATGGTAATATTAGAGTATTATCATTGTTAAGTGAAAATTTAACTAGAAATTGAAAACAACCAAAGTTTAAGGAAATAAATTCATTATAAAATGAAATGTATAAATATGAATTATAAATGTAATTATAAAATTGAAATATAATCAAATGAGAATTTGTATAAGCATAAACTGTACAAAAGAAATATAGTTAAAACTTATTTAAGCAATATTTGGAAATTTAAATCCCGGGAATTTGGGAGTATTTTTAAAGATAAAAGATAGAATTATTGTTTTGGAGATATTTCAGAATGGAAATCTGTTTTAAATGGATTTTGAAAGTGATATAGCATTGAAATCACTTGGATTATTGGAAAATAATTCTGATGATGATGGCCGCATCATCAGTATTCATTTTCGAATTTCTAAGTGATGGATTGCTGCCAAAAATTGATTTGCTCTGAAAAGCTAGTTGTTTTTGAAAATTTCAAAGGAAATTTGTTGGGAATAAAACAGGATTAGTTTAATTTTTGAGAAATGGGATTTGAGATGTTGGATATTTCAAATCAAATTGAAACTAAAGCCGGGAGTTTAAAAATCCTGATAGGATAGGTTGCAAGCTTATAAAATTGAGATGGGTTTTAAATCAGGAAGGAAATATAAGCTTTGAATGTTGGAATTAAATAAAATGAGAAGTTGTAAAATTGAAATTAACTTGGATTGGGAGAACAAAATTTAACTGGATTAAAATAAATTGAATAAGCTGAAAATAATATCCAGTTATTTTCAAATTAAGTTGAAATCGAATTGAGTTGAATAAATCAGAGTTGAAATAAAATTGAATTGGAATAAAAATTCAATTGAATTATTGAATGAATTAGATTCTTACCTGAATAAATGGAAAGTAAATTGAATAAGGATTGGAATTGAAATCAATAAATCAGAATAACTTATAAAAGAATTAAAGATCCGTAGAAATAAAATATGCTTGGGCTGTAAATAAATAGAAGGCTTCAGTTCAAAATAAAAGATGAATATATTCCAGCTTATGATGAATGGAATTGTATAAAATAATAAGTTGTGACTTATTAAATTGAAAATGGAATACAATGCCCAAAATCAATATTTTGATAAATTGAAAAATGAAATGAGGATCCAAACTTGAAGTATAAAATAAATATTGAACTTAAGAAAATTAAATGGAGTGATATTTGGAATAAAAATTCAAGTGTTGGATTATGAATAAGGGGAGAACTAATTGGATAATAAATTAGTTAATGGAATTGAATTATAAGTTTATGATAAAGTTTGGAAATAAACTCAAGTTATAAATTAAAATGGATTCAAATTGTTGATGAAGTGAAACAAATTGAGAATGGAGCTGAATTGTGAGTTAATAAATTGGATGGTAAATAAAACGTGAATAATAGAATCAGAAGTTGAGTTATTAATTAAAATTAGACTTGAAGTGTAAACGAAGTAAATATAATTAGGGAAGTATAGAATAAAAATGAATTGGATTAAAATACTAATGGTATGAATTGCAAATAAATAAAAAAATTAGAAATGGCCATGTAATAAATTGGATGAACTGAATCTGAAAGGTAAATTTGATAATAACAAATCAAATGAAATTGTAAATTTTAAAATGAGATTTAACTGAAATAGAATCAAGTTAAATTGAATGGAAGAGAAAGATTTACTTGAAACGAAATGAGCTTAAGTATAAAATTGGAGTGACTAAACTTAAGCTAAAAAGTGGAAAAGAGTTGAATTTAATTCAACTAAAAATTAAGTTTAATAATTGTGGATTGGATTTAAATCAAGTAAAAATAAATTGTAATCGAAATAAAATTCGGTGAGTTATAAATAATATTAATGGAATGAAATTCCAGAATAAATAATTGTAAACCATTTAAAATTATTAAGGGATTGAAATAACTTGAGACAATAAGGAAAATAGAATGTTTCGAGGTTATTAGAATGGTTTAAGTGAATGTGGATAAACTAATTATATTGAATAAATAAATGATGGAATAAATAAGTGTCAAATGAAGTGTTAGTTTAAATGAGTTGAGAAGTGGTTATTGAATGGAATAGCTTGGATTGACTTCGAGCTAAATAAAATAGTTTGGAATAAACAAATATGGAATAGAATTAAGTATAAATTGAGTTGGAGTCAATTTAAATTAGTTATAAACATAAATGCTTATTTATTCACATAAATCTTGTCAAATTGCATAGAATAAATTGTCATTGGATGTAAATGGAAGTAATTAAAATTCTATGAGTTGGTGGAAGTAAAAAAAATTGATTTTGAAAGCAATTGAATTAAATATGAGTTCATTTTGCTTAAAAATAAATTAAGTGTAAGAAATTGAGTTTTAAACCATTCAAATTAATGAAGTTATATACAAATGGATTGAAACACATTCACATTGGATGAGAATGGTTTATAAATTAATTGAAACAGTTGAATTAGCATGAAACTATATTAATTGCTTACAGAAAAATGTTTGGTATGAGATTCTTTTAGAATTCATATGTTTTAACTATTGTAAGTAAGTGAAAAGTGTTAAACTCCTTATATTTGGCACTTACATGTTTAAATTGAGTAAGTACAGGTACCTGGAAGCCGTGTGGCTGGATTTGGTTGTGCTATTTGCTAAAATAATAAGCCGCTTGCTTAAAATGCTAAATAAGGTACGCCTACGCAATTAAAATAGGAAATATGAACTGTTTTTGGTTTTTCCGACCGTGTGGGTCGATGTATATATATTTATCTCTTTTGTCAAATTGCAAAAGCTCCTCCGTATAAAAGGGGCTCTGCCAAAAAATTTCAGAAATTTTGGGAGTTAGAAAATTTTGGAAAATTTTGTTAACGTCAAAACTATTTAGAATTGGAAACTAAAATAAGTTAGTAAATGAAACTAATTAAAGTAATGACTTAAATTAGTTATAAATAAAGGATAAAATTTAAAAATTCAAAGTTGAAAATAAATGAAATACATATGTAATGTGGAAATCGATTTGAAAAGAAATAAGTATAAACTAAAAGAGGTAAAGAGAAATAAAGATAAGAAACATATAAAATGTTTATACTAACTTAAGAAAGGAGTGGTAAATTCTAGATTGGAAATTGATATTACAAATATAATCTAAGATAATCTTGAAATGAATAGATATTGACATTTTGTAAGAAAGTCGATAAAATATTTTGGGATATTGTGATTGGATATTAGTGCTAAGCAAGATATGCAGGTATTATAAAATGGAAAAGGAAATTGGATTTGATTTCAAGAGATAAATTTGAATTGCCCGACAAAAGGTACGCATTTAAATTTGGTATGGAATTTGATTGGGATTTGGATTTGGATTTGAATTGAGCCATTTGGCTTTTTGTTTTCTTTTGGATTTGGGAGGCCGTAGAGCCATTTTTGTAGTAGTACCGAGCTAGCCGCGCAAAGGAGACGCTGGCAAAAAATTTCGGGAATTTAGGGAGTTAGAAAAATTTTGAGAAAATTTTGATAATTCAAAATTGGTTTTAAGATTTAAACTGGAATGGTTGAGCAAATAGGATCGTTTGCAAACTAGAGAAAGGTTTGGAAAATTAATAAGAATGATAATGGATCTTTTATAAAAGATTAGTTGGACAAATGTTGAATTGTTTGGTTTTGGGGAAGGGTAAACGAGTATTGAACCATTCTTCCTAACTTGTAATTTCGGGGACGAAATTCTTTTAAGGGGAGAGGAATGTGACAACCCGAAATTTTTGACCAATTGAAATTAGAATATTCAATTGATTTTGAATATTTAAATGTTAAATTTTAACTCGAATTCAAATATCACCAATTATTTAATAATTAAACCATTGAATTAAATAATTTGAAGTGGGGTAATTATTGAATCTAGAGTTTTAAGCCAGTTAAAAATAATTTGAAGGCTCGTAAAATTTATGTCGATAATACTGAAGATAGTTAAAGTGTTAGTATTGGTTTTTGAAGTGTTTGGTTCAGTTGTGGAAATATATCGTTTAAATTGATATTTGAAATAGCCTTCCGAGGCACAGTCTCGGAATTTGACGAAACCAGTTCCATGGGGTCCGTAGTATTGAATTATTATCGGATTTCAATTTTCGTAGTGATTGGAGTTGTTATGTGAGCATACGATATATAAACGCGTTGAAATTAAAATCTATAATTTAATATTTTAAATCGATTTATAAAGCTAACTTTCACATACGATTAAATTAGCTTCCGAAACACGTTCCATTGTGTTCGGAATACGGGTAAAGCCATATAAATGCCTGTCGGTGTGTCGGATTTGGAATTAGAGGTTTCGAGTTATGTTATTCGAGATATTTTGAAATTTAATAATATTAAATATATAAAAATCAATATACAGCTACCCTATATCGTACATCAGCCACCCTATTTTCTGATCGCGTAGAGATATTTTCCCTTTTATCGTTTTAATCACGCTTCCTTCTTTAGTAATTTCAACCGAGCTTCATCTCTCTCTCTTCAGAACAAATGAAAGAAAATTATAATAGATCAATAATGGCCGAAATAGTATTCTCCAAATCAAAACAAATCAGATCGATCTTCTAAAAAAATATATATATAATAATGGCCGAAGCCGGCCTCTCACCTTCAACAGAAAATCAAAACCAAATCGCGACTTCTTTTTCCCCCTTTGCTTTCATTCGAGCTGGGGATATCGATCAAGGCGATCGAGAGAGGATGGGTGGTGCTGTTGAGTGTCAGAGCACGAAGGGGGTTGTGAGTCAAGGCGCGGCTACGCGCGCAACCTATGGTGGGTGGCACTGCATCGGTGCAATCGAGGGTTCTGATCGATTTTTGGATTTCATCGTGGCTCAAGCTCGACGTCGCGACTGGTGAACTAGGGTTTCGCGGCGGATATGGGAGTGGCTCAAGTTGCTACGACATTTGATGTCGCGCGTATGGTAGGCCAGTGATATGTCATCGCGTGCGTGGTGGTGTTTGGGTGAAACTCGAGAGGTAGAGGGTTCGATAGGTGATTTGGTGGAGGCCGTCTCTGATGAGGGGGAGAGTTGTGAGTAAGGTATCAATCTATTTTTTTTTAATTAAATTAATTTATATATATGTATATGCCAGTGAAACTTGAGAAAGGAAAAAGATAATAATAGATATTTATATTTATACAGAAAAAAAAAATGTGTCCAGGGAACTATTAGTTTAGAAATATTTTCTTTTTATCAAAAGAAAAGTTTAAAATTTAATAAGTAAATGATGATTAATTATTCGAATTTTTTTCAAATAGTAATAAATCGTGGTTGTTTTTACAAGGTCTGAAATCATGGAAATCAAGTCGGATTGGATGAATTGCAAATTAAATCAAAGGTGAGTTAATCTCACTCAGTTAAATTTAAATTTAAATTTAAATGGTTAAATTTAAATAATTGTTGGATGGTTGAATTGATTGATGTGATATAGTATGATATTTTGGAATTGGCATATTATATTGTACTAATGTTTGTGGATGCAGGGAAACAGGTTGGAGGGATCCAACTGGACCCCTCACATATATTTAAATTATTCAATATTCTCTGTTGTGATTATTAGATATCCTATGATGAGTTATCTTGGAATATTGAATGTTGTGGTTTGATTGGATATTCGGTTATAATGAATTCCCAAAATATATAAATTGGATTGTTGGAAAGAAAATAAAAGAAATGAATTTGTAAGTGAAATAATTATAGAAAGTTTGAATAAATTAAGAATGAATTGAAAAGAAATAGAAGTAATATGAAAATAATAATAAATAACTTCGAGTATGAAGAGAAATGGAATTTCGAATAAAATGAAATTGATGAATTGTAAACTTAAGATATATCAATTAAAGAAATAAAGAATTATTTTAAAATTTAAAGTTTAAATTTATTTAAAAGAATAAAGAAGTAATTGAGAAATCTAAAAATTTGAAATCAAGAAATGAGATCTGAAATTAATAGATTCTGAATTTAAAGGGAATAAATTGGAAATCAATTTAGGAAATTGATTTAAGTGATTGAAGTTGGGATTTTTCTCTGGATAACCAAGTACATTTTTAAAGTAAATTTTCAAATAAATTTAAAGGTTTTAAAGTTGTTGAAAAAAGAAAAAAAAGCAAGTTTTAGAAAATATATTATTTCTAATATTTAAATTCAAAAGTAAGTATTTTCTTAAATCTATTATAGTAGTAATTTCTTAAAAAGTGGCTTAGTATTTTGTTTTTAAAAGCGAAAATCTAGTTTTATATCTTATTAAGTAGCCTTATTTTCAAATATTCACATAGTATGTATTTTAACAAGTTATTGAAGTAATTTAACTTAAATGTTTTTAATTATATTTCAAAGTAAAGTGTTTTAAATTATTTTAAAATCTAGTTTTGTGCTTGGTGATTTCAGAGGAGATAGAAAATATTTGGGAAAGTTGATTCTGAAAAGAAAGATGGTTTTGAAAACTGTTTCAAAGGGTTGAAAATAGAAATATATCTTGTGAAGATATTTTTGGAGATTAATGAATAATTTGGAAATTATTTATTGGTTGATGGTTGTTTTGTGAATATAATTGATAGTTAAATAACCGACTATCAATATTGGACAATGTGTTGATCGTTTCGAAGAGACCAGGATCGAGATTTATTTCTCGAAAACCAATTTGATTCGGTTTGTACGTTTCGTGAAAACGATTTTGGATTCGAAGATGGAGCAGTGAAGTGCAAGGGCTAGTCGCTACTAATCCTTAGGATATTTCCAAAATGGATGTAGTAGGAATAGTGCCTTCGGTTCCGTTCGAACCCGGGACGGACTTGTATGGATGAATGCTTGCGAAACATCGTCAGGTGGGCGATGGGCATCCTAAGTGAAAACGTTCTAAAGGTAACGCTTAGCCTCAAGCCTCATCAACCGGGAATGACTGAAAATCAGGGGATATGCAGCAAGGTTAGGTGGGTCATGCCCAAGCAGGACAAGATAATTCCCCTGTCTAGATGTCCCCTTATTATTTCGGCTTAGTGGGTGGTTGGTCGCACCAACCACAGGGTTTATCTTGTTCGGGACTGTTCAGTAAGGAATGGTTCTGGCCTTGTGTTGCAGGGGATGAAGGGTGTAACGACCCAGAATTTAGAATAATTTAATTTGAGAATATTTAATTAATTTTAAATATTTAAATGATGGTTTGAATTGAATTTCAAATTATCAGAATGAATATAACAATTAAATTATAGAATTTAATCTATTGAAAGTTGAATAAAAATTTGAATCTTCAAATTTAAGCCAATTAAAAATATTTCAAAGGCTTGTAAAATTCATATTGATAATATTGAAGATTTTAAAAGCTTCAGAATTGAATTTGAAAGTGAATTGTTCAGTTTTGAAATTAAATCGTTTGAATCGATATTTAAAAATAGCCGTCCGAGGCACAGTCTCGGAATTCGACGAAACCAGTTCCATTGGGTCCGTAATATTGAATTATTCTCGGGTTTCAAATTTCGTATTTTTCGGAGTTAGTATGTGAGCACACGGTGAGTAAACGCGTTGAAATTAAATCGAGATTCAATTTAAATTTAAAATTTAAATTGGTCAACGCACACCACGTTCGTCCTAGATTCTCGCCTAAAAATCACGATGACGATCGTGCAAACACGATCTCTTGTCCCTCCCTCTTCTTTTTAAAACACGAGCATGCAGAAGAAAATTTAAACATCTCGTTCAAATTAAAACAACAGCCTCTCTCCCTCATTCCTCAGTAAAAAAAAAAATAAAATAAAATAAAATAATAAGGGCTGAAGCCCCAAAAATCGAAATCGCGATTCAGTGGGAGTAGGGGTGCTCGTGCGATTCGTGGAGGCGATGTCGCGTAGGTGGAGCGACCGTGCATCGTTGATGGTGGTGAGGGGGATCTAGGCAGCATCGTGGAGCGCACGTTCGATTTGGGTTTGGCGATGGGTTTCGCGAGTCGCGCGTTCGATTGGTTCAAGGCGCGCGATTCGAGGTAGGGGCAGCGACGACCTGGTGGGGGCGAGGCCGCGGCGTGGGGGGGGGGGGGCGATTTGCGTTCACACGCAGGAGGACACGGCGGCGTCACAGGGGTTGCGTGCAGTGGCGTTCATCTCGATCGATGGTGGCAGTGAGGACGGGCTCGAATACGACAGTGAGGTGATTCGTTTTTTTAGTTTTATTTATTTTATTTTAATAATTTATTTAATTCAAATTTTAAATTGCAGTTTTCAGTTTAATTTGCAAGTAGAAAAAAAAAATATATGCAGAAAACTGTTTACAGTAAGTATAAATACATGTGTACATATTTTTAATCCCTAGTTTATTTAAAAATAATGTATAAGGGAGAATTAAATTGGTTAAATTAAATTGGTTAAAAGAAAATAAAATTTTCAATATTAAATCCATATATTAATGAATCTATATAATGTTTATACAAAGTGGGTATATATTAGACAAGGAAATTTTTTTTATAGGAATTTTAAATGATAAGTATAGGTATTTGTATGCTAAATAAAATTTATTTTTAACAAAAGGAAACTTAGTTTTAAAATTTAATTGTAGCTAAATAAATTTATTTAAGTAAATTTAGTTGAAATTTAAATTTTATTAGATAAGTTTGTTAAGAGTAATCTATTTAAAGTTTAAAAGAGGATTCGATTTAATTAAATGGTAAGTGATTTTTCACTTAGTTCAAATATTCTATTTAAAAGGAATTTATTTATAACAAATTTAATAGTTAAAACCAAAGTTTGTTAGTTGATTTAAATTTATAAAAAAGAAATTTAGTTCGATTGGAAATTTCTAGTTAGGATTATTTTAAAAGGAAAATTAGTTTAAATAAATTTATTAAACAAGAAATAGGTTTAAATAACCCTATCAGTTAATTTAACTATTAAAAAGAAATCACCCATGAATCGAAACTATTAAATGAAAATTTATTATTCGATCTGTTCGAATATTAATAAATTGTGTAAACATTTATACAAGGTATAAATCAAGAGAAATCGAGTCAAGATGGGAAATGGATTGCTAATAAAAGCAAAGGTGAGAACTTCTCACTCAAAAGGAATTTTATTGTTTATTTAAATTTTAAATAGTTAGATTTAAAATTTGCTTGACTGTGTTGATTGAATGATTGAATGATGATTGATATATATATTGGATGTGAATAGACCCTATACGCCGTTAGTAAGCGGAGGTTATTTATTACACACATATACCGCGATATTCCACCTCGAAGTGGAATTGGTATTATATTAGTATAAAGCAATATATATATATTGGCATATGTATATATTGCAGTTGATTGATTTCCCGCATTTTTTTTTGCGGATGAGACCCTATTGCGCCGTTAGTAAGCGGATATATTTTATAAAAATCCCATATACCGCGATATTCCGTCTTGAAACGGAATGGTATTGTGCTAATGTCTGTGGATGCAGGGAAACAGGTTGGAGGGATCCAACTGGATTCCTCACAAATATTTATTTTATTTCATATATTGTGATATTTGATTGTTTATCATGGATGATATATGATGTTTGAAAGTCGTGATGGACTATTGATGTGTTGCATCATCGGATCCAATTTAGAAGTTTAAAAATAACGATTTTGATTTCTAAAGTGATTTTTAGAAATATACTTTTATAAAATATTTTTGGAATTGATTCATCTTAAAATAAATAAACGCTATAATTTTAATATTATTATGATCTTTGAGAAATACAGTTAAAGGTTGATTTTTGAAAATATAGGATTAGTGATTTTATAAAATAGTTTGAACTGGGATTTCTGAATTTATTATAAGAAGTAAAAAAAAAAAATAGGATTTATAAAATTTTTATTTTATAAATCAGAATGATGAAATTTATAAAAGAGTTTAAAGATGTTTAAAGTAATAATATAAATTGATTATATTAAAAGATTTATAAATTGATATTTATAAATTTAGAATATCTTGAATTTTAAAAACGAGCTTTTATAAGTGATAGAATGATTTGTAGATGAATTTCATAAAGGAATGAAATCTATAGAATTTATCAAATTTGATTATTTTATAAATCAAAATGATAAATTATAAAGGAGTTGAAAGACGTTTTAAAATAGTAATATAAATTGTTTTATATTAAAAAGATATATAAATTGATATTTATAAATTAAAAATATTGGAATTTTAAAACGAGCTTTTATAAGTGTTAGAATGAATTGTGAATGAATTTCATAAATGAATGAAATTTATAGAATTATAACGGTGAAGTTATAAATGGAATTTTATAAACAGTAGGTTTATAAAATTTGTAAAGCTATTTAAAAGAATGGAATTTGGATAAATAAATGAATCTTATAAGTTATAAGATTTATAATTATGAAGTTTAAAGGAACGATTTTATAAACAAATAAATTATAAGTATTTAACTTATAATATGAAATTTTAGTATATCATTGAGATATGAAATTGAATAGATTTATAAAGGAAATTTATAAAATGAAGTTGTTATAAAATAAATAGAAATAGAATTTATAAACATTGTTTTATAAATCCGCAACGACTTATTTTGATAAGGAATAGTTGTAATTTGTTAATGGAATTATATTCATGTTTTAAACAGTGAATAATCCTTTAAAATAAAATGAATAGAAGTGATGAAATTTATTAACAAGTATATTCACGTTTTTGAATAGTGAATATTATGTTAAAGAAATTATTTTGGATGTGATGTTTTAAATAGAATTAAAACGATCTAAAGATGTTTTAAAATGTATTGAGATTCGAAACCATAGATTTCAACATTTATTGTTGAAATAGATGTTTTCGAGGAATAGAAGGAAATGGTAGATTATAACACTGTTGTTATAATAAATGATTTCCGAAAGGAAATGTTTTGTATAGTATTGGGATTTATATATCTATTTTAATTTCGAATCCCTATACTAGTGATTTTGGGTTGTCGTAACGATGTTTTACGCAACATTCGTTTTGGCCCAAATAAATATGGTTAAGTGAATGATTTCCTTAAAGAATGAAATATATACTTAATTTCGATTAGGGTATATTAAATATTTTCTAAGTATAGAAAATAAAAAGATCTGTGAATTACTTATTTTTAATAAGTATAGAAATGCTTTTCCAATATTAAGTGAATATTTGGAATTTATCTTTTTGAAGATAAATTGAAATGAATATTTGAAAACGAATGGAAATCGTATATTCATAAATATTTTGGAATGTAAATTCAATATAGAATTTATAAATGAAATTGGAAATTGGGTTTTAAAAATAAATATTGATTTATTTTTGAAGAATGGAAAATATATATGTCTTGTAAAGATATTTTTGGGAAATAAATAATTTGGAAAATTATTTGGAATCTGGTGATGTTGGCATATCTATTGATAGTTCAATAACCGACTATCAATATTTACCTTTAAATAGGTATTTATTGTGAATTGCTTGAAATTGAATGCCACACTTATTTTTTTTAAAATAAGCGCTCACTATTCGGGTTAACCGGGAAAGGACCTTGGGGTCGTATAACCCATTCCGAATATGTGATACGTCGTTATGAATTGCATTCGAAGATCGGTGTTGAAGACCGGATATTTTCGAAAACGAAAGGGTTTCTTGTTGATTGTCTCTGCACTGGCTGATCCCCGGTATTGAGATCTCCATATGTGATGGGAAATCCGAACGTGATTAGAGATTATTCGGATTTCAAGGACTTCTTTGTAAGAGCCTTCGGTTCTGTTCGAGCCCGGAACAGACTTGTATGGATTGTGTGTCTGACATTACAAATTGAGATGTAAAGCCGATTTCTTCCAAATATATTTCTGTTGGTGGCGGAGAATTTATTCTCTTAGCTTAACACCCTTCTCTGAGACGTACGAGCTCAGAGGTTATATAGTTGAAGTTATCAGCGATATATTCCCAATTTGGTAATTTGACATGCTGAGTGTAGCTGTAAATGATCATTGTGTTGATTATTTGTGATAGGATCATTTGTTTGATCGTCTATCCTGGTGATCATTTCTATGATCATTTGTTGACCCAAAGCATGGCTTTTGTATAAAGTATGTTTTTGTGGACGTGACTTCGTCGAGCCTCACACCCTGGAATGGTCAAAACAGGAAAGAAGCAGCAAGGTTATGAGGGGTAGCCCCTTTAGGATGTGTGCATTTCCTTCTAGAAAAGGGTGGTATCATGGTATGGAGCCCAGATACTTACTCATGTTGAAAACACTTTATGATTGTGTGAATTGATTGCGAGCGCTCGGTAAAAGGTCCCAAAGGACCGGGGGATGGCATATTCGGTCAGTTGTTACTCAGTTAGGGGTAACCCGGCCTTGTGTTGGTAGAGATCCGGTTTGGTTCTCGGGGATGTCCATCCAGAGGCATTCTCATGTGGCAATGGGAAGTTCCTTGGCCTGATCATTCGTTGGAAATCCAAAGAAACAATACGAGACTTGTACGGTTTTAGTTGTAGAACCTGCCATCTAATATGGTAGCTATAGTAAGCATAATATAATGGTACCTATGCTGGCTAAGATTTATATTCTACTTTCGAAATATCTTCTACACTATGCACTAGTAATAATATCAAAATTAATTAGATTTTAAATTCGTATCAAGCATCTTTGACTAACATAAGAAGAAATCTCCTCCAAGTCTGCGTTTGCATTGTGTGTGTGGCGGGAGGTCTTATGGTAGTCTCATTTTAAAAGCATTGCGAATTGACTTTAAAAATATTCCTCTATTTTAATTTTAAAGAAAAATAAACTGTTTTAGTTCTCGCACCAGTCACATGACTGACTCGGAGTTTATTGTTTTCCTTCCTAAACTCTGGGTGCCCACCAAATTTTCACACGGGCAGTCAAGAGTTAGGTTTATCAGGATATTCTGGAAATCTGGAGTTGCTGGAGGCAAGCTGGATGGCATGGCGTATCACTAGTATATAGTATTTCTTTTTTCCGCTGCACTGTTTGTTGTTGTACACTCTGATGATATGATGTAATGAAATGTAATGTAATAACTGATATAATTCTTTGTTTAAAGATTATTCATTTATCTATTATATGTTGTTCCGCTGCGAATTGTGAGATTCTGATGTTGTCCTGTTATTTCTTTCTGTTCTATTTTCTATTTTTCTTTTCTCTCTATTTTCTATCTTTTCTCTCCCCTTCTACCTTTTTCTTCTTCTTTCTTCTTTCTTAAAAATCCATAAGGGTCCGTATTTTCGTTCACCTTGAGTTAATCAATGGAGATTAGTGTCTATTCAAGGAGTACGGATTTACGTTTTTTTACATAAGGAGTAGTCCTCGGTACTGTGATCTAGACCACGTACTGTGACAGGTGGTACCCCAGTGCCTAGTCATTGTTGGAAATCCATTCTCCCTACGAGCCTTTTACGAGTTTTGTTTGTATTACCCACTTCGGTGGCTAGTAGCTGGAATTTAATCATGTAACAATTTCGGCTATTTTATAAGTATTTGTATATAGACCCTATTATAATATCAGAGGATTTCTATAAAAAGTGTTTTAGCTATCGTAAGGTAAAAACCCGACATGTTTATTTGTGGCATGGTCTTACGAGATGCTTTTGTTTTCAAAGGATTTTTGAAAACTTTAATAATCAATTGGGTGTAATTTTCTCACGCTGGTATTCCAGACTGACTCGGGTGTTATTTAACTATAATGCTCGGGTCAGACCGAGTATCATAGGATACAGGATATGATGCTGTGGAGCTCAGGAGATGAGCTGGATGACGATACGTATTCTCGTACTTGTATATATATATATTTCCGCTGTGTTGAGTTGTTGTGTACTCATTGTATGTTATTGATGTGAGCTGTGACGGATGTACTCTGATGATGTAATATATGTAAACAGATATATTTGATTTTGAGTAAAGATTATTTACTACCTATTATATTTTATTCCGCTGCGATGGGTAGATTCTGATGTTGATTTTGTTTTTCTCTTCTTCTACCTCTTCTTCTTTAACCCAAATGGTTCGTATTTCTATGAAACTTGAGTTGATTGTTGTAGTATAGTGTTGACTCAAGGGGTACGGATTTGCGGGTCGTTACAGCTGATACCTTGCTTGATGTTACTAAAGAAAATGGCATTAAATGAAAGCAAGTTATGTTCATGCTTTGTAGTTCCAGCATGCTATTTGGTCCTTCTGTTTTGATTAAATTTTTTATTTAAATACTCACTTCCTTAGTTTGTGTATTCCTTCATTTGTTTGCATTGTTATGGTTTACAGCAACTTACTTTATTTTTGTAAGACTAAGTCTTCTTTTATTTGGTTACCTTGTTTTCCTAGTTTATTTTGTTAAGTGAAAGTGTTTGCTTTAACATTTAATTTATCACATATTTTACTTTTATTATTTAAAATAATTTCTTATTTGTTAACTAATGTTTTTATTAACACATAATTTATTTATTTTATTTTTTTAACTTTTCAATTTAAATTTCAACAAGTTCTAATAATTCAACGATTTTTATTTAACGAAATTCCGGGATGTTACATTACATCATCACTTATATTTACAAAGAAGCTATTGAAAACCTTAAACCCATATTTATAAATTTATTAGTTTTATCTCAAGATACTTTTCAAACATTATTAATAAATCAATAATCATTTACTTTAAATATGTTTTATTGATTTAATAATTTCTCACGATATTTACAACACTAATAAACCATGTTGTACATAAATTGAAAATATTTTAAACATTTTAAAGTATTTAGAAAAGAAAAAAATGACCAAATTATCCTTTATATAATACTTTATCAAAACACTTTTATAAATCGATGTATTAACAGATTTATCCTCGGTCTTGCATACTCTGGCCATGCGTTGATTAGGCACAAGGCTAGAATTCTCCAAGTACTTAGTAGACCTGTTTCAACACCTAGTGAAAATACTTAAAAATAGGTATGAGAAGTACCGCTCAAAATCCAATGTCAAACGATGATATATGATAGAAGTGGCCCGCTGCTGATCCAGTATTTACGCAATGGACACAAAACTTTCCAGAAGATCCTTCTACCTTTCGGATTCCAGAAAAATATTGTAGCTAGTTCGTAAATAAGGGACCATCGACCCCTGCTGCAATGGTATGCTGCTGATTCAATGATTTACGCAATGGATGCACTTCCTTCCCGGAAGATCCATAAACAATAGATCCCAGGATCGAAAGCGCCTCCATTGGGTAAACTAAAGAACCATCTACCTGAAGAAAAAAAACGAGGAACTCTTGAGTTTAAGTCCGGACAACCATATCAGTTCAAATCCATTTCCGAATTCACCCAAGTCCATTAGGGTTTATTGGTCGAATCGATTCCTGGATTCCCCAAGTCCATCTGGGTCGAAGCATATCACTATACTTCTTCACGGAGGTTACTTCCCCATACCTCTTACTTCAAAATATAATATAACATATATAGTACCCTTCCAAAATCATAACTTCAAATATCTCACTTATATAAATTCCATTATATATAAGATTTCATTTTTAGACAAAGTACTATCCAAAATCAATAATCTCGAATATATCAAATCATTCTTATATAAACTCCGTTATATGTAAGATTTCTCTTCAGATCGAATACCTTCCAAAATTAACAGTTTCAAAATCACTTTTACTTATATAAATCCACCTTATACAAGAATAAAAAAAATTTCCAAATCAATTTCGCTGTATGGAAAGCCATATAGGATTGAACATCTTTGCTTTACAAAATATTTAAATTAGAATAGTTTTGTATGTAAAATCATTTTTGTGAAATAGTTTTTTATATAAAATGGTCGTGTAAAATAGTTTGTAAGTTTGTAAATAAAATAGTTTCTAAATAGTTTTGTAATAAAATAGTTTATAAAATAGTTTAGTAAATAAAATAGAATAAGATAGTTTGTATAAGAAAAATAAAAGAAAATAGTTTTGTAAAATGGTTTTAAATCAATAGTAGTTTGCATAAAAGAAAATTCTAATTTAAATTACAAAGATATCCAACCCAACAACTTTCAATTTCAGTGCCAAAGCATATAAATAATATTAGAACATAAGATGTACATATGTCATTACTCCGCAAAATCACATTCAATCGCTCGCTTGATCACACAAGTTTGCTTTTGAACTAGTATTGTCCATTCAACTTCCCCAATGCAGACTTCGATATGGTTTCTTGACTAGAAACCATCATTCTCCTTGCATAGACATATATTATGATAGATAATTCTAGAATCAAACCAAAAATCCATATCAAATATTCGCCACTAAGAATCGAATGAAAAATCCTAACACAAAGTGATAAAATTCATATAGAACTTGTGTACTCAAATCCGGATCAAATTAATTTTGCAAATAAAATAACATATATACAACTTATGTAATTATTCCAATTTGTTTCATCACAATTTAATTTCAATTAAATTCAATTTTAGTCTCATCGACTAACACAAATATCACTTCATACTTTAATATTTGTTTCACAAAATTTCTCCATTTGATATAAACATTAATATATCTATTCTCATAATATTTCTTATATTTTTCTTTAATTTAAATTACATTCATTTCACATGTAATATTTCTCATTTAATACTACATTTTTTTGCAAATCATTTCATAAGGAATTTTCTTACGTTTATAACCAATTTATAAAACTTAATTCCTTTTTATAATACATTGTTCGAGTTTAAATTTATCACAGCTTTATTTATAACCATTTATTGCAACATCTATTTATATCACAACAATTTACAAGTCATGGCTTTATTTGAAATCATTTCACTTTTAATTCATATATGCTTATTCCATTTAGTTTCACCTTTGCCTTTCAATTTATTTATGACACATTTGATAAATGTTAATTAAGTTTGTAAACATAATTTTCCAATTTAATCTCATTTACAACATTTCCTTAATCACACTTTCAATTTAAACATCCTAAGGCTTAAAGTTCACACTTGTATATTATTACTTTACATGCTAAGAATGTATACCACAATTCTATTCATTTACTATACATAGAATAACTAATTAAACCTTGTTTTACTTGCTTTCAAATTAAGGTTATCAATTCAACTATATAATTCAACCCAATTATCAAGTTTCACTCATATATTAATTCAAAAGGTTTCGATTATCCAAAATATCCAAATATTTCATTTTTTTTCAATAATTAAAACTACATGTCAACAAATAATAAAATTTACAACAACATTTCAATTTCATAAACAAATATCCTAATTATTCATTTTATTCTCTTTAATACACCATTATTAAACTAGTGTTTAGTCCATTAATTTAATCAACAATAATTAACCAATGTGTATAATTTGGTTAAATACAACAAGTCAACAAAAATGATAATAATTAAATTTTACCATTTCATAAATCAAACACATTACAAATAACGATGTTAATCATAAAAATTTATTCCTTTATATATAAATCATATAATACTAGGAAACTAATTTCATTTCAAAATTTATACAAAACATTTTTATAACACTAGAAAATACGCGCTCTCGTATACACACTCGGACAACTCATTTTAGGGTATTACTACCTTATCTCTAATGAGTTGACCCCAACAGGCTAAGGTATGTCTAAACCAAAGCTCTGATACCAACTGTAACGACCCGCCTTTTTGGACGGTTCAAATCGACAATAAACCACACATGTCAGACTCAAACCATTCAAAAGTGAGGACTGTTAATGGGGGTAAATAAGAAAAAAAGAAAAGGGAAAGAAAAAAAAATCCAGAATCTCATAGCGGAAGGACAAAATAAAATAATCAAATAAACAGTTCATGAAGCTATTTTACAAATAACATTTGGTTACACTTTTACAAATTCAAATCAGAGTTATACATACATCATAAACAAACAAATAACGCAGCGGAACACCTAATATAGTGGAATAATAAATAGCAATAATATACTGAATCTTCATCTTCATCCACTAGAAAATAGTCCTCAAAACTGAAAAACTCAGGCTGACCCGAGCATAATGAAAAACAATACACTCGAGTCAGAACTAAAAATTCCTATTTAAGTCAAATCAATCTCAAATAAAAATATGTGTAACGCCCCGGAAATTTTCGACTTTCGAAAATTCAACATCGACACTCACTTTATCGACTGTCGAGAAATCGAAGGCCGAAAACCGGAATGTTATGGGTTTTTTAAAAAGAATTTAAGAAAAGAAAAGAGAAGAAGAGAAAAGATAGAAAATAGAGAGAAAAGAAAATAGAAAAGAGAACAGAAAATTTAGAAGAGAGAGAGGAAAGATAATAGAAAACTTTTAAAATAGAAGAAAAAGAGAATAGAACGGAAAAGAAAAATAGAAGAAAATAGGACGAAACGGAAAACAACAGAACAACATCAGAATCTCACAATTCGCAGCGGAACAACATATAATAAATAAATGAATAATCTTTAAACAAAGAACTATATCAGTTATTACATTTTATACATTACATTACAACATATCATCAGAGTGTACAACAACATCAACAACAACAGTGCAGCGGAAAAAAGAAATACTATATAAGTAATATGCCATGCCATCCATCTTGCCTCCAACAACTCCAGAATATCCAGAATATCCTGATAAACCTAACTCTTGACTGCCCGTGTGGAAATTGGTGGGCACCCAGAGTTTAGGAAGGAAAACAATAAACTCCAAGTCAGTCATGTGACTGGTGTGAGAACTCAAAACAGTTTATTTACTCTAAAATCAAAATAGAAGAATATTTTAAATTCAATTCGCAATGCTTTTAAAAATGAGACTACCATAAGGCCTCCCGCACACACACACATGCAAACGCAGAATCGGAGGAGATTTCTCCTTATGATAGTCAAAGATGCTTGATACGCATTTAAAAGAACATTTTATATTATTACTAGTGCATAGTGTAGAGAAAAATTATTTCGGAAGTAGAATATAAATCTTAGCCAACATACGACCATTATCGTATGCCTACTATAGCTAACCATGTTCAATAGCAGGTTACCGCCACATTCCATGGCAGGTTATACAACTAAAACCGTACAAGTCACGTATTGTTTCTTTGGATTTCCAACGAATGATCAGGCCAAGGAACTTCCCATTGCCACATGAGAATGCCTCTGGATGGACATCCCCGAGAACCAAACCGGATCTCTACCAACACAAGGCCGGGTTACCCCTAACTGAGTAACAACTGACCGAATATGCCATCCCCCGGTCCTTTGGGACCTTTATCACCGAGCGCTCGTAATCAATTCACACAATCATAACAAAGTGTTTTCAACATGAGTAAGTATCTGGGCTCCATACCATGATACCACCCTTTTCCAGAAGGAAATGGACACATCCTAAAGGGTGCTACCCCTCATAACCTTGCTGCTTCTTTCCTGTTTTGACCATTCACGGGGTGTGAGGCTCGACGAATTCACGTCCACAAAAACATACTTTATACAAAAGCCATGCTTTGGGTCAACAAATGATCAACACAATGATCACAAGGATAGACGATCAAATAAACGATCCTATCACAAATAATCAACACAATGATCATTTCAGCATCACTCAGCATGCCACATTACCAAATTGGGAATATATCGCTGATAACATTCAACTACATAACCTCTGAGCTCGTACGTCTCAGAGAAGGGTGTTAAGCTAAAAGAATAAATTCTCCGCCACCAACAGAAATATATTTGAAAGAAATCGGCTTTACATCTCAATTTGTAATGTCAGACATACAATCCATACAAGTCTGTTCCAGGCTCGAACAAAACCGAAGGCACTTCTTACGAAGCCCTTGCAATCCGGGTATTCACAATCCCGATCGAATTTCCCATCACTTAGGAGATCTCTATACCAGGAGCTACCCAGTGCAGAGACAATCGATAGGTCATCCTATCGCTTTCACAAATACTCGTTCTTCAACACCGATCTTCTATGCAATTCACAACGACGTATCACATATTCGGAATGGGTTATACGACCCCATGGTCCTTTCCCGGTTAACCCGAATAGTGAGCGCTTATTCAAAAATAAGTGTGGCATTCAATTTCAATCAAATCACATCAAATACCCATTCAAATGGAAATATTGATAGTCGGTTATTGAACTATCAATGGATATGCACACATCAACAGTTTCCAAATAATTTTCCCAAATTATTTATTTTCCAAAATATCTTTACAAGATATATAATTTCAATACTTCAAAAATAAATCAACATTTATTTTTTTTTAAACCCATTTTCCAATTTCATTTATAAATTCAATAGAGAATTTACAATCCAAAATATCTATGAATATATGATTTCAATTATTCATTTCAATATTCCTTTTCAATTTATCTTCAAAAAAGATAAATTCTCAAAATATTCACTTTATATTGGAAAACATTTCCATACTTATTTATTCATAAGTAATTCACAAATTTTATTTATTTTCAACACTTAGAAAATATTCAATATACTTAAATCGAGATTAAGTATATATTTCATTCTTTTAAGGAAATCATTCACTTAAACATATTTATTTGGGTCAAAACGAATGTTGCGTAAAACATCGTTACAACGTCCCAAAATCACTAGTATAGGGATTCGAATTTAAAATAGATATATAAATCCCAATACTATACAAAACATTTCCTTTCGGAAATCATTTACTATAACAACAGTGTTATAGTCCACTATTTCCTTTTATTTCTCGGAAACGTCTATTTCAACAATGAATGTTGAAATCTATGGTTTCGAATCATAACACATTTTAAAACATCGTTAGATCGTTTTAATTCTATTTAAAACATCACATCTAAAACAATTTCTTTAACGTATTATTCACTATTCAAAAACGTGAATATACTTCATTAACAATTTCATCCTTTTATTCATTTTTAATTCAAAGGATTATTCACGATTCAAAAATGTGAATATAACTCCATTAATAGGTTTCAACAATTTACTTATCAAAATAAGTCATTTGCGAATTTATAAAACAACGTTTATAAATTCTATTTCTATTTATTTATAAAAACTTCCTTTTTATAAATTCTTTTATTAACATATTCCAGTTTATAACTCAATTATAAACTAAAAGTTCATATTATAAGTTAAATACTTATAAAACGATTATTTACAAAATCGTTCCTTTAAAGACTTTCCAGACCATAAATCTTATAACTTATAAGATTCATTTATTTAACCAAATCTATTCTTTTAATAACTTCACAAATTTATAAATCTTACTATTTATAAATTTTATTTATAACTTCACAGTTTATAATTTTATAAATTTCATTCTTTAATGAAATTCATTTTCACTTCATTCAAACACTTATAAAAACTCGTTTTATAATTTCAATATCTCAATTTATAAATGTCCATTTAAAAATCTCTTATATAAATTAATTCATATTATTCTTTTTAAACATCTTAAATTCCTTTAAAAACTTCATTCTTTTGATTCATAAAATAATTAAATTTTATAAATCCTATATTTAAACTGTTCACAATAATTCTAAAATCCCGATTAAACTATTTTATAAGATCGTTAGCATCATATTCTCAAAAATCAGTTTTTAACTGTATTTCACAAAAATCATAATTTTTATAACATTAAAAATTATAACGTTTATTTATTTAAAATGGATCAATTCCAAAATTATTTTATAAAACGTATACTTTCTAAAATCACTTTAAAAATCATTTTAAAATTCCAAAATCTGGGTCCAATGATGCTACACATCAAATAGTCAATCACGACAACAACGATATCATATATCGATATGATAATCAATCAAATATCAAAATATCTGAAATTAAATAAATACTGTTGAGGAATCCAGTTGGATCCCTCCAACCTGTTTTCCTGCATCCACAAACATTAGCACAATACCAATTTCGCTCCAGTACGAAATTATCGCGGTATATGGGATTTAAATATTATCCGCTTAATAACGGCGTAATAGGGTCTCATCCGCTAAACAAAAAATGCGGGAAATCAACAACTGCAATATATACATATGCCAATATATATATTGATATTATATATAATACCAATTTCACTGTTTATGAAATATTCGCGGTATATGTTTTTAATAAATAACATCCGCTTACTAACGGCGTATAATGTCTATTTTAACAATAAATGGATATTAATCATCATTCAAACATGCATTCAAATATTTTAAATCTAACTATTTAAAATAAAATCAAAACCTATTCGATTGAGTGAGAAATTCTCACCTTGGTTTTAAATTCCGTTTTAGCGATTTATTTCGAATAAAATTAAACGTGCGTTTAATTTTACCCAAAATTCTCACTAACTCCAAACGACTCCAAACCAACTCCATCGCGTAGTGCTCGTCCATACGATTCCAACGCAACTGAGTTTGCATTTTTTCGACCTCGTATGAAAAAGTTATGCAGTTTTAAAGATTACACGATTTATATATAGCTAATTACAACATTTCATAATTAATTTCCAACCTATCATTAATCATGGCCCTTGGATCTAAGGCAAACTACATCAGGCCGTTCCTCTCTTCTTCCCTCCCTCTCCCATTTGCACGCAACTTCTACAGGTAATGGACGCACACTTGAACCCATGACACTCAATTTAGGTTTAAACTTTAAAACCTTGTTTCTCAACGATACTTCGATCAAGACGCGCCAAATCGAAGCTCCCAACCTCCCCTACTTCCGCCCCTTGACCGGTCAAACTCGGTCCTCTCCCCACCTCGAACCACGTGCATGAACCGGCCCCCTTCAAACAACAATTGCCGTCAATCCATCGAGTTATTTACGATCTCCACCGTTGAACTTGAAGATCTCGATGTGCTCTACGATTCTCTAGTTGAGGGTTTTTGAAATTATTGAGTGGATTGGAGATAATTGGAGGAGAAGCTCGTGAATTTCTGGCCATAGATAATGGGGGTGGCGGCTACAAGATGAAATTAGGGTTTTGTTATTAATTTTGAGAATTATGGGGGTATTTATAAGGAAATATCGAACACTATTCATCCGGAAATTCCGAACTCCGATTTAGGCGCCGTAACCAGCGTTTCTAGGGTTTACCCCGCGTTCCGGACACAATGGAACAGGTTTCGGAAGCTAATTCGGAAGTATGTGCGAGTTATGGCTGTAAACGCTCAATTTGAATTAAACCGATTTAAGCGATTTTCTAGGCGTTTTAATTTGTACAGGACAAACCGTAAATCCAATTGACTTGAAATTTGAAACCTTACAATAATATCACATTATGGATCCGATGAAACTAGTTTCGTCGAAATCCGAGACTTTTTGAAAAATGGCTATTTTAACTCGCCAAATTAAAATTAAAAATAAATCGATGCGTTTCGAGCTGCCACGATCAAACGATAACTCCGATTGACACGAAATTTGAAATGCGATAATAACTAACTATTACGGATCCAATGAAACTGGTTTCGTTCAATTCTGAGACTGTTCAAAAATTGACTATTTTCACTAGTCGATTTAAATATTAAAATATTCAATTTTCACAAATTAACTTTTAATTCGATTTTAAAAGTTCTAAAATATCATTCTAACTTCAACATGATAAAATAAAATTTTACAAATCATTTTCTATCATATTTAACCCAATTTTCAATTTTTTCCATAATTTAACATATTAAATTATCGATTTAATTTATCCAATTAAATCCAAAAATTCAAATAAAAATTTATTTGACTTATAAATTCACTTATAAATATTTAAAATAAATTAAATATTAAAATTTTAATTTCTAAAAATTCTGGGTCGTTACAATCTTCCCCACTTAAAAGAATTTCGTCCTCGAAATTTCAAGTAAGAAAAGTTACAGAATTTATTAATTTTCCAAAATTCATAATTAAACTTCTTACAATACTTACTAAGTTTTCAAATCATACTTAGTTATTTTTTTCAAAAACAACTACTATTGTTTAACTTTCAACTCCAAATCAAATTTATAGTTTTCAAAATTTTCCAATTTTCTCAAATTTTTTTTCTAACGCCTTAAATTTTCGGAAAAATTCGCCATAGTCTCCTTTGCGCGGCTCGATCCGAAAAAAAATGACAGTATATATATCACAAATATACATCTCATCAAGTAATGAGGCATCCCGCAGGGAAAAAAGTGTAAAAGTACGATATTTAATCCGAGATATGTACCTTATATTTTATTAGCAAGCATATACGGCTAATATAGCGCGAAAGCGAGCTCCAAATGCGAAGCAAACGCGATCCGCACCTACTAAACACTCAACAAACAACATGAGAATCATGCATATATGGAAATAGTATCAATATACAACATATAGCAACATAATAACTATATATGTCAACATAGCAATGCATTCAATAGCAATATATATTCAACCATCAACCAACTATCATTCATAGCCAATATATATTCATTCATATTCTCATTAATATTTAATGAATTGATTTTTTTATTCAACTATTCAACTTTCTAATAACATTAGATTTTAAAGAATTAACACTTTCATTCATTATTTCATATCAATTTTAATTCACATTCAATTGATTTACATTTAATCCATTAATTCAATTCAATTACAAAGTTGAACTTCTTTTATATAACTCAAGTTTACATTTATCATTAACCTTTATTAATTTACTTTGATACCAATATCAACTTCATTCAACATATCTTAAGTTATATTCCATTTAACTTTAAAATTCATTTTTATTCACAACTCATATTCATATAGTTTCACTTCTTATATATATAAGTTTATTTCAGAATCGTAAATCACTTTAATTATAATTCAATTCTTATAATTCTTTTGCTTATACAATTATTCTTTTATTTAGATTATTCAAACAACTAAACAATCAACTTATATATACTTCAATAATTCTGAAAAATTATTCCTTTATATATAAAATATACTCAAGGAAAAATTATTTCATTTACCTAATTTAAAACAATATTGTGTCGAATTGTTCTATTCAAGTGTTTAGAAACCCCTTCGGCATAGTTGTACATACCGTGCTGACGAAGGTTCATATGCCACTCAATAAACCAATCATCACAATATAAAACAATTTTATATTCACTAACAAATACGCTCTCATAGCTATTATTACACTCAAATTCATTCTAGAGTACTGCTGACTCTATCTCTAATGAGTAATACCCAACATAACCATGGTTGTCGCTTAACCATAAGCTCTGATACCAGATGTAACGCCCCGGAATTAACAACTTTCGAAAATTCAACATCGACACTCACTTTATCGACTGTCGAGAAATCGAAGGCCGAAAACCGGAATGTTATGGGTTTTTTAAAAAGAATTTAAGAAAAGAAAAGAGAAGAAGAGAGAAGATAGAAAATAGAGAGAAAAGAAAATAGAAAAGAGAATAGAAAATTTAGAAGAGAGAGAGGAAAGATAATAGAAAACTTTTAAAATAGAAGAAAAAGAGAATAGAACGGAAAAGAAAAATAGAAGAAAATAGGACGGAACGGAAAACAACAGAACAACATCAGAATCTCACAATTCGCAGCGGAACAACATATAATAAATAAATGAATAATCTTTAAACAAAGAACTATATCAGTTATTACATTTTATACATTACATTACAACATATCATCAGAGTGTACAACAACATCAACAATAACAGTGCAGCGGAAAAAAGAAATACTATATAAGTAATATGCCATGCCATCCATCTTGCCTCCAGCAACTCCAGAATATCCAGAATATCCTGATAAACCTAACTCTTGACTGCCCGTGTGGAAATTGGTGGGTACCCAGAGTTTAGAAAGGAAAACAATAAACTCCAAGTCAGTCATGTGACTGGTGTGAGAACTCAAAACAGTTTATTTACTCTAAAATCAAAATAGAAGAATATTTTAAATTCAATTCGCAATGCTTTTAAAAATGAGACTACCATAAGGCCTCCCGCACACACACACATGCAAACGCAGAATCGGAGGAGATTTCTCCTTATGATAGTCAAAGATGCTTGATACGCATTTAAAAGAACATTTTATATTATTACTAGTGCATAGTGTAGAGAAAAATTATTTCGGAAGTAGAATATAAATCTTAGCCAACATACGACCATTATCGTATGCCTACTATAGCTAACCATGTTCAATAGCAGGTTACCGCCACATTCCATGGCAGGTTATACAACTAAAACCGTACAAGTCACGTATTGTTTCTTTGGATTTCCAACGAATGATCAGGCCAAGGAACTTCCCACTGCCACATGAGAATGCCTCTGGATGGACATCCCCGAGAACCAAACCGGATCTCTACCAACACAAGGCCGGGTTACCCCTAACTGAGTAACAACTGAACGAATATGCCATCCCCCGGTCCTTTGGGACCTTTATCACCGAGCGCTCGTAATCAATTCACACAATCATAACAAAGTGTTTTCAACATGAGTAAGTATCTGGGCTCCATACCATGATACCACCCTTTTCCAGAAGGAAATGGACACATCCTAAAGGGTGCTACCCCTCATAACCTTACTGCTTCTTTCCTGTTTTGACCATTCACGGGGTGTGAGGCTCGACGAATTCACGTCCACAAAAACATACTTTATACAAAAGCCATGCTTTGGGTCAACAAATGATCAACACAACGATCACAAGGATAGACGATCAAATAAACGATCCTATCACAAATAATCAACACAATGATCATTTCAGCATCACTCAGCATGCCACATTACCAAATTGGGAATATATCGCTGATAACATTCAACTACATAACCTCTGAGCTCGTACGTCTCAGAGAAGGGTGTTAAGCTAAAAGAATAAATTCTCCGCCACCAACAGAAATATATTTGAAAGAAATCGGCTTTACATCTCAATTTGTAATGTCAGACATACAATCCATACAAGTCTGTTCCAGGCTCGAACAAAACCGAAGGCACTTCTTACGAAGCCCTTGCAATCCGGGTATTCACAATCCCGATCGAATTTCCCATCACTTAGGAGATCTCTATACCAGGAGCTACCCAGTGCAGAGACAATCGATAGGTCATCCTATCGCTTTCACAAATACTCGTTCTTCAACACCGATCTTCTATGCAATTCACAACGACGTATCACATATTCGGAATGGGTTATACGACCCCATGGTCCTTTCCCGGTTAACCCGAATAGTGAGCGCTTATTCAAAAATAAGTGTGGCATTCAATTTCAATCAAATCACATCAAATACCCATTCAAAGGGAAATATTGATAGTCGGTTATTGAACTATCAATGGATATGCACACATCAACAGTTTCCAAATAATTTTCCCAAATTATTTATTTTCCAAAATATCTTTACAAGATATATAATTTCAATACTTCAAAAATAAATCAACATTTATTTTTTTTTAAACCCATTTTCCAATTTCATTTATAAATTCAATAGAGAATTTACAATCCAAAATATCTATGAATATTTGATTTCAATTATTCATTTCAATATTCCTTTTCAATTTATCTTCAAAAAAGATAAATTCTCAAAATATTCACTTTATATTGGAAAACATTTCCATACTTATTTATTCATAAGTAATTCACAAATTTTATTTATTTTCAACACTTAGAAAATATTCAATATACTTAAATCGAGATTAAGTATATATTTCATTCTTTTAAGGAAATCATTCACTTAAACATATTTATTTGGGTCAAAACGAATGTTGCGTAAAACATCGTTACAACGTCCCAAAATCACTAGTATAGGGATTCGAATTTAAAATAGATATATAAATCCCAATACTATACAAAACATTTCCTTTCGGAAATCATTTACTATAACAACAGTGTTATAGTCCACTATTTCCTTTTATTTCTCGGAAACGTCTATTTCAACAATGAATGTTGAAATCTATGGTTTCGAATCATAACACATTTTAAAACATCGTTAGATCATTTTAATTCTACTTAAAACATCACATCTAAAACAATTTCTTTAACGTATTATTCACTATTCAAAAACGTGAATATACTTCATTAACAATTTCATCCTTTTATTCATTTTTAATTCAAAGGATTATTCACGATTCAAAAATGTGAATATAACTCCATTAATAGGTTTCAACAATTTACTTATCAAAATAAGTCATTTGCGAATTTATAAAACAACGTTTATAAATTCTATTTCTATTTATTTATAAAAACTTCCTTTTTATAAATTCTTTTATTAACATATTCCAGTTTATAACTCAATTATAAACTAAAAGTTCATATTATAAGTTAAATACTTATAAAACGATTATTTACAAAATCGTTCCTTTAAAGACTTTCCAAACCATAAATCTTATAACTTATAAGATTCATTTATTTAACCAAATCTATTCTTTTAATAACTTCACAAATTTATAAATCTTACTATTTATAAATTTTATTTATAACTTCACAGTTTATAATTTTATAAATTTCATTCTTTAATGAAATTCATTTTCACTTCATTCAAACACTTATAAAAACTCGTTTTATAATTTCAATATCTCAATTTATAAATGTCCATTTAAAAATCTCTTATATAAATTAATTCATATTATTCTTTTTAAACATCTTAAATTCCTTTAAAAAATTCATTCTTTTGATTCATAAAATAATTAAATTTTATAAATCCTATATTTAAACTGTTCACAATAATTCTAAAATCCCGATTAAACTATTTTATAAGATCGTTAGCATCATATTCTCAAAAATCAGTTTTTAACTGTATTTCACAAAAATCATAATTTTTATAACATTAAAAATTATAACGTTTATTTATTTAAAATGGATCAATTCCAAAATTATTTTATAAAACGTATACTTTCTAAAATCACTTTAAAAATCATTTTAAAATTCCAAAATCTGGGTCCAATGATGCTACACATCAAATAGTCAATCACGACAACAACGATATCATATATCGATATGATAATCAATCAAATATCAAAATATCTGAAATTAAATAAATATTGTTGAGGAATCCAGTTGGATCCCTCCAACCTGTTTTCCTGCATCCACAAACATTAGCACAATACCAATTTCGCTCCAGTACGAAATTATCGCGGTATATGGGATTTAAATATTATCCGCTTAATAACGGCGTAATAGGGTCTCATCCGCTAAACAAAAAATGCGGGAAATCAACAACTGCAATATATACATATGCCAATATATATATTGATATTATATATAATACCAATTTCACTGTTTATGAAATATTCGCGGTATATGTTTTTAATAAATAACATCCGCTTACTAACGGCGTATAATGTCTATTTTAACAATAAATGGATATTAATCATCATTCAAACATGCATTCAAATATTTTAAATCTAACTATTTAAAATAAAATCAAAACCTATTCGATTGAGTGAGAAATTCTCACCTTGGTTTTAAATTCCGTTTTAGCGATTTATTTCGAATAAAATTAAACGTGCGTTTAATTTTACCCAAAATTCTCACTAACTCCAAACGACTCCAAACCAACTCCATCGCGTAGTGCTCGTCCATACGATTCCAACGCAACTGAGTTTGCATTTTTTCGACCTCGTATGAAAAAGTTATGCAGTTTTAAAGATTACACGATTTATATATAGCTAATTACAACATTTCATAATTAATTTCCAACCTATCATTAATCATGGCCCTTGGATCTAAGGCAAACTACATCAGGCCGTTCCTCTCTTCTTCCCTCCCTCTCCCATTTGCACGCAACTTCTACAGGTAATGGACGCACACTTGAACCCATGACACTCAATTTAGGTTTAAACTTTAAAACCTTGTTTCTCAACGATACTTCGATCAAGACGCGCCAAATCGAAGCTCCCAACCTCCCCTACTTCCGCCCCTTGACCGGTCAAACTCGGTCCTCTCCCCACCTCGAACCACGTGCATGAACCGGCCCCCTTCAAACAACAATTGCCGTCAATCCATCGAGTTATTTACGATCTCCACCGTTGAACTTGAAGATCTCGATGTGCTCTACGATTCTCTAGTTGAGGGTTTTTGAAATTATTGAGTGGATTGTGAGATAATTGGAGGAGAAGCTCGTGAATTTCTGGCCATAGATAATGGGGGTGGCGGCTACAAGATGAAATTAGGGTTTTGTTATTAATTTTGAGAATTATGGGGGTATTTATAAGGAAATATCGAACACTATTCATCCGGAAATTCCGAACTCCGATTTAGGCGCCGTAACCAGCGTTTCTAGGGTTTACCCCGCGTTCCGGACACAATGGAACAGGTTTCGGAAGCTAATTCGGAAGTATGTGCGAGTTATGGCTGTAAACGCTCAATTTGAATTAAACCGATTTAAGCGATTTTCTAGGCGTTTTAATTTGTACAGGACAAACCGTAAATCCAATTGACTTGAAATTTGAAAACTTACAATAATATCACATTACGGATCCGATGAAACTGGTTTCGTCGAAATCCGAGACTTTTTGAAAAATGGCTATTTTAACTCGCCAAATTAAAATTAAAAATAAATCGATGCGTTTCGAGCTGCCACGATCAAACGATAACTCCGATTGACATGAAATTTGAAATCCGATAATAACTAACTATTACGGATCCAATGAAACTGGTTTCGTTCAATTCTGAGACTGTTCAAAAATTGACTATTTTCACTAGTCGATTTAAATATTAAAATATTCAATTTTCACAAATTAACTTTTAATTCGATTTTAAAAGTTCTAAAATATCATTCTAACTTCAACATGATAAAATAAAATTTTACAAATCATTTTCTATCATATTTAACCCAATTTTCAATTTTTTCCATAATTTAACATATTAAATTATCGATTTAATTTATCCAATTAAATCCAAAAATTCAAATAAAAATTTATTTGACTTATAAATTCACTTATAAATATTTAAAATAAATTAAATATTAAAATTTTAATTTCTAAAAATTCTGGGTCGTTACAATATGTGTGCAATGGCTTTAGAGATGTTACAGGGTTTTTCATCACCTATCAAGTGTACAACCTGAGTGCAGTAACTTGCAAGATTTCAAATAATTCGAAATACCAATTTTAACCACTTTATTTAAAATAAATCCAAAGTTTAAATTAAAAATTTAAACTTTTTAAATAATTCAGTTTCAATAAATAATCCAAATTTAAGAAATTGTATGGGCATATATCATTTCAACCCATAATTTAAATGTCTTAATTATCCAATTCTAAAATGATTCAGAGGACCATTTAAATGATTCAATAATATACAAGTCGATAAAAGCGACATATTAAAATAAATAATCAATCATACATCCAACATACCAATCAATAAGCATCCATTTCATAAAACATTCAAATCAACCAATATATTTCAACATATAATAGTTATAATATTGGGGTTTAACTATCAATTAAATCATAATATAAAATTAAATGTCAATTCAAATTCAATATAAACTCAAATGTCAACTTAAATTAACAAACCACAATAAAATATTTACATATCGCATCATATATTTTATTTAACTTGCAATGGAATTTTAGTATTGCGTAAGTGGGTTTAATCACTCATCTTTGATTTATAGCCAATTGAAAATCCAATAAAAGCCCAAAATTTCAATGGTCTCCAAATGCAACCATACGAGTTTCATGTTCTTCGGAATTTTGATACGAACCCAAAGAAAGAAACCGCGCATTAATCGGAGTTCATATGCGGAAGATATTCAAGTTATAAGAATATTATGGAAATGAAATCGAAAACAATATACACATATTTTAATAATAAAATAAAACACGTTAGTTACTCACATTAAGAATTTTGAAGCCTGCTTGTTATCCCGCCTTTTGGCAAGGCCGTGACACCAAGAACTTGACTAGAAACCAAGGATGGTTCGTCCTGGAGATCGTTAACGCATAGGTCTGCTATGGATGTCGGTAAATTTTTTCCGAGTCCAGATCGAGCTGCAATTGATATGACATGACAAGAAAAGCTAATAAAGCCAACATTCCAAATTTCAAGTCAATCAGAGTTGGTATGCTCAAGATATTGATCTATCACGATTGAGAAATCCAAACTTGTATAGATCATAATTCAAGATCTACAAGTCCAAATGCCACCAAATTTTCACAGTAGCTTACTGGAAACATGAGGAATGTTCACGCCAAATTTCAGCTCAATTGGATCAAATCTTGATCGATTCGAAATTGCTTTGTATCGATCACGGACCAACTTGCATCGATCATATCTCACAATCCACATGTCCAAATGCTATGAAATTTTCACAGTATCTTACTGGCAACATGAGGAATGTTCATGCCAAATTTCAGCTCAATCGGATCAAATTTTGATCGATTCAAAATTGCTTCGTATCGATCACGGACCAACTTGCATCGATCATATCTCACAATCCACATGTCCAAATGCTATGAAATTTTCACAGTATCTTACTAGCAACATGAGGAATGTTCATGCCAAATTTCAGCTCAGTCGGATCAAATCTTGATCGATTCGAAATTGAGTTCGAATCGATCCCAGAACGGGCCCCAATTTCCTAAGGCCGGGCATGCGGGCCCCCTCACGTGCCAGAAGTGTTTTCCCGAATTTTCAGCGAAATATCAGCCTCCAGCACTTATAAATAGAGCCCCTGGTCATTCAGAAAAGGGATCGGAGAATTTTGAGAGAAAAAGAGCGCCCGAACTCTGCCACGTTCACTCCAGAACGCCATTATTGCCATTGATCTCAAATTTAAGCTTATTATCTGCTGTACTTCGTTATCAAAAACTTGTAATCTTCAAGTATCAAGCAATAAAGTGATAAAACTTCATAGTGGACGTAGGCAACACGCCGAACCACTCTAAAACTCTGTGTTTCTGTGAATTTTCTTATATGTTTATTGGTGTGTTTGTTAGATCTGCTTCATTTTACACTTATTCTCTTCATTTTATCTCTTCAAACACATCCAAAGAGTGTTGTGTCCAATTTTTGTGCAAACACTGCTCATGTTTCTAAATTCTGGAGAATCAACGAAAAATAGGACGTGATGGCTCACACATAGAGAAAGGAGGCTTTAGGAAATGGATTTATAAACAAATGGAAAAGATTGGCTTCATGAAAATAAGTTGCTCACATTTGTTTGTTTTTTTAGAAGAGAAAGAAAACTTTAGGCAAAAGAAATAATAGAAGCACGTTTTGGAAATGGAAAGTTAGAGGAAGAGATTTATGAAATAGGAAACGAATAAGGGTAAAGCACGTTTGGAATTTGATAAGACATCTTTACATGACAAATAAATCTTTTGGTATAAAATTTCAAAACATGCGCTACCTCAATTAATTTCATGAACACACATGAAACATTTCAAGGCAAGGCTCGCATGTAAATAAATAAAACTTAGTGGAAAACAAAAGAGGCATGTATTTAATAAAATAAAGTAATAATAAAATGAAATAAATGAAAGCGATAATTTAAATTTGGGAATGTAGACTGTACATACAAATCATAAATCTAATATACAAAAAAAACAGTTCATATTAACATATTTTATTAACAGTAATACGCTCAAATTTGCAAACTTATATGTATTTTTATTTAATACACAATAATAAAATTAAACATTGCAATTAACATAAACACGACCACCACCCCACACATTAAAAGAACTAAGACTCCTAAGTTAAAATTGAAACGGAATAAATTTCCTATGTAAATATGCTAACTATTCCAAATCAAAAATTCAACCAAACCTTCAAGTTGTTATCATACCTTTTTATTTTTGTTATTTTTTTATAAATAAAATTCAAATCAAGTTTGAATATTGAAATAAATTAAATATTCAAACTAGAAACATACAACAAAATTCAATTCTTTGTTTAATGAAATTAAATTTACATTCACAAATGAAATATTCACTTTATTTAATAAGAATATTCTTTTCAAGAAACCATCCTTTTCTTTTATTTCTATTGAAACATATTTCTTTTTATTACACATTAATTTACAATTAACGCTTCCCCCTTTAAAACCAACTTATATTTAAAAATTATCCCATTAAAGAGTCACAGAAATAATATTTCGTACAACCACGTCGTTTCTTTATCAATTAATTTCATATTATCATTATATTTGTAACAAATTTAAGTACACACAATTTGATCGTAATATTTCTCTTTGAGATTTTCATTATATTTTTAAGACAAACGTAAGTTGTATATATCATTAGTTAATTACCATTTACTTCTATATCTTATTAATGGAAAGATATAATTACTGTTAATTACAATAATTAAATCTCAGAACATACCCTAATACAGGGAAGATAATTAATCCCTTTGTTTCCTTTGAAATCCAATTTTTCCATGTTAATCCCAATATCTTTATACTATATTAATTCTAATATTTAATTACAATTATAATAAAAACCATTCATTATATATTTAAATTCCAAACAAATCCTTTTATTTTGATTTACATTCTTGTTATCAAATCAACTATTCCCTTATGCAATTGATTAACATAAATTTTCATTTTATTACACTCACCACTCAACCGTTAACATTTCTTCTTATGTCAATTGTAATATTTCAACTACATTAATTCTCCATTAATTACCAAATAAATTTCTAATATAATAAGATAATAAACAAAACAATGGTTATACATTAATAATCCAAATCTATTAACTTATTATTTACAAACAAAGATTAATAAATGTACGTACAAAATAATTGATTCCATACTCCATGTTAAAACCAATTGCAATTAATAAATATGATTACATCAATTTATACATTATTTATTCTATTCCTTATTAACCTTTATTATTTAAATTAGTTGAAATTACGTTAACATAGTATAGTAGTCAATTACATTCAATCAATATTAGCAAATTATATGTTAATACGCGTTTCCATCTTTTATCTCATTAAAATTAGTTGTTTTAAGATTTATCTTAAGGTCAAAATTTCTAATCTAATAAGATTCAATTTAATAAATCATAAATTTTAATTTCTGACAATATTAAAGTCCAAAACCTTATTAAATTTAATATTTTTAATTATCAAAAATATGGGTTGTTACAGGTGCAGTGGATATAGTGGGCTGAAATGGAAGTGACCATGCAATCAAGCGACGATGCAATGACGTCGACTGATCATTTTTGAATTTACTTTGAGGATATGGTTTAATAGTATGACTAGGTGGTAGAGTAGGCTGAATAAGTGGAGGATCACCATTCCCCCCCCCTCCCCCGGTCCCCGAACTTTACTTTTCCTTGTCCATATTCTTGGAAAGCATATAAGTGTCCACATGTAGCGCCAACCATATCTATGAATCATGCACAGTATTTCAATAGTTAGAATAACAGTCATATTACATTACCAGGGGTATTATTATTACCATAAGAACTCAATAGTATATGTGGATAAATCTAAAATATCAAATTATTAACGATCAAATATAAAACTAGAATACGCTGAAATTTAATACAAATGATAATAACAATAACAAACATGATACGATAAGGATCCAGAATTACAACATTAAGCAGTAGCAGCAGTAAGAAAAAAATTGATAACATGCTATGAGTAATAGCAGTAAGAAGAAGAAAATAGCATACTAGAGTCTATGAGCCTATGGTACAAAAAAGATCATCAAATTATGCTTTACTCAACTCACACATCCACAAAACATGCACATAATCGCTATTTCAATAAAGACTAGAAAACGCTTATCATACTGTCAAAATGCAAGCCTTCTTGAATTGTTTGTAAATTTCAAACATAATATTTCTAACATAAAAAAGCTGTTAAAAGCCACCAATGCTCCAAAAAAGTAAAAATAAAATGGAAATAAAATGAAATTTTTGACATTTTTATAAATCAGAATTTAACGAAAATAAAATTGTATTAGTCATAGAAGACTACTGTCATTCCTCATTAACATCTAATTCTTCATTATATGTGCTTTCATTTTCACTCTCAAGGTCTACTGCTATATTATCATCTTTTTCATCCGTATCAAATAATTATGTGACATGAATGTCATCATTAAGAGGTCTGAAGTCAACTACTTTATCAACAGTGTATTCATTGATTTGATCAAGGTCTGCTTGATAAGCTTAATCATTCAAAATATTTTTTTCAAATGTATACCTAGCTTTTGTTTTACGTACAGCCTCCCAATCATTTTTGTTACTCCTTTCGGGTGGATATGTCGCACAATAACTTGAATTGCTTGTATTGCCAGCACAAATGGATCGTAGGCCTTATACTTGAATTTATGATTTATTTCAATAAGATTCTATAAAGGATGCATATTGATTCCAATTTTAGGTGTATTATCAAGCCAATGACATATGAATAGGAAAGTTTTCTACTTTGGATCGATAGAGTAAGTCAGCTTGTAAATTTCCTTTAAAACACCATAATAGTCTTGCATATGCACTCTGGGTCATTGCTACATTTAACACATACACCGCTATTATAGGTTGATTTTCCATAACCATACTCTTCTGTTTGAAATTTATATCCGTTACGGAAAATGTTTTGCATTTTCTCACTTTTTTAGGTCCAAACACTAGAAACTTAATCGTTTATCCATCGCTTTATTATTAGGGTCACATACATATTAATAAAACAAACACAAATTAATATATGGGTAAAAATATGTAATTCATTCTCAAATAAATGTTAGCTAGAATTTGTTATATTAATCATACTTAATTAAGAAACCAATCTCTAAAATTGGATGCAAGTGGAATATAAGGATACACCTCCCCAAAAATACAGCAGGAGCATTAAAATGTGTGAGATGCTTATATTTTGAAAGTAAACTCATTGAATGATATTTAAATTTACCTTATAAAAGATTCTACTTCTTTAATTAAGAAGTATGTAATTTCAGGCAGCGTGGTATTCATCATCCTTCAACCAATGTTTTTTCCAACCATCATAGCGGCGCCATTCTTTTTTAAACACGGATAGTGAGCAATCATTGGAAAATTCTTCTGTACTATGATCATTACACGTGATTGATCTATTCATTTTCTTTACATGATCCTCAAAATAATGAGAAAAGAACGTTGTCGTTTCTTTCATGATGTAGGCATTACAAATTGAGCCTTCCACACATGCCTTATTAGTCGCTTTTTTCTTCACGTGTCTTATATGTACATAAAGTAATGTGTATAGACGAAGTTGAAAATTTATAATATGTATCAATATGATATGATTTTTATAAATAACCTTTCTGTAACGACCCGCCTTTCATTCCATAGAAAGACGCATCATTAAGAAGAAAGAAAGGGATAGAAAAGAGAAAAGATAGGAAAGAAAGAAACAAACAACATCAGAATCTCACAGCGGAATGAATAAATTAGATTATATCACATAAAACATTACATAGTATCATATACATCAGAGTTACAGCTAATACAACACAAACTAGACAGTTATAAACATCTGTCTAGCAATTACAATTCAAGTACATCAGAGAAAAACAGATACAACTCAAACACAGCGGAACCACTATATATATCTACACGCTGAAGCCTCCTACTCCATATCTCCTCCAGAACTCATCAAAGCAATCCTGAATCATTTGACTACTCATATATAATATGAGTACCCAAGAGTTTAATAAAACAGAAAATAAACACTCGGGTCAGGCATGGGTCTGGTGTGAATAAACGGGTTTAAAAGTTGCTTAACTTTAGAAAATCTTTTGAAAACAAAAGGTATCACGTAAGACTTCCCACACATAAACATGGAAAAGTTTTTACCTTACGCTAACCAAAAAACTTAATAGGAAATCCGGTGATATTATAATAGTGTATGGTTTTCAAAAAAATAAGAAATAGCCGAAATTGTTACATGATTAAATTCCAGCTACTAGCCACAAAAGTGGGTAATATAAACAAAACCGTAGGGTCTCGTAGGAAGAATGGGTTTCCATCAATGGCAGGGCGACCGGGGTACCGCCCGTCACAGTACGTGGCCTAGATCACCGTACCGAGGGTCACTCCCAATCCCCTGCAAAACAAAGCCGGATCCGTCCCTTACTGGATAGTCCCGAACAAGACCACCCCACAGATTGGCCGTCGCCAACTGCCACACAACCGAAATAAAAAGGGACCTCTAGACAAGGGTAAATCTCGTCCTACTTGGGCATTACCCACTTAGCCTTGCTGCACCTCCCTTGTTTTAGCCATTTCCAGTTGATGAGGCTTGAGGCTACGATTACCTTTATAGGACACATAAAATTCAGAATGCTCATCGTCCACCTGACGATGTTCTGAAAGCATCCATACAAGTTCGTTATGGGTTCGAAGGAAACCGAAGGCATTATCTCGTTACACTCATTTTGGAATCACCCTCAGAGTTAACAACGATAACCCTTGAACTCTGAATCAACATCTTGAACCTGAAAGTACTATTTCCGTCAAACTCATCACGGAATCACCCTCAGAGTTATACTGACGATAGTTCTTACACCTCGAGTCTTCACTCTTCACTTGAGCTTCACGACCTAACGTTTAATTTAGATCGATGTGGTTTTTGGAATTCCAAATTTGAAAACCAGATCCCGGTCTCATCGAAATCCAAACGCCATCTTAATGTCCAAGTGAATTTAGTTTGAACAATTAATTCAATTCATCATTATCTATTTACACACAGATAGATAATTCACATATCACAATAGATAATCACATTCTCATCATAAACAGATAACCCGTATCATAATCACAAACAGATAATCATCACAACCAGATAATACATATTATCATACTTTAACTAAGCATCCATATCATATAGATACTACTCATCTCATTACTGAGATCACAATCATTCAATGAAATATCAATATCATCCATAAGCAATGATTTATTAACCACCATCTATAATTAATTTAAAAAGAATTAAATTAATTACCTCTATCTCTAATTAATTTAAAGTAAATTAAATTAATTACCACATCTATAAATCCTGCTTATATATCCATTAATTAATTGACCTAGTTAATTAATCATTCTCTAAGTATTCAACTTGATTAAACACCTTTGATTAATCATTCTCTAATTTCAGTAAGTAATTAGCCTTTAATTAATTTTACAAATTAATTATCCTTAATCATAAGTAATTAACACTTAATTACTTCATTTATTAACTATAATTAATTACATTTATCCTTAATTAATAACTTAATTATTAATTATTACTTAATTAAACAATCCTTAATTACATCATTAATTATATTAACTAATGATCTTTAATTTATTAAATCAATTACTTTATTTAAATTAATTACATTTAGTAATTAATCTAAAATTTAAAATACAATTATTAATCATCCTTGATTAATATTCAATCCAGTAATTAACTACCCTTAATTACTCATAACAAATTAATTATTCCACAATTAATTATCTTCACTAATTAATCCCTTGATTAATTACAAAAGTAATTACCCAAATTACTTCATTAAAAATCATCTCTCACTAATTACATTCCGGTAATTATCATTTATTACTTCTCTAAGTAATCATGTTCCATTAATTTCATTAAGTAATTATTCTTAAATGATTCTCTTAAATTAATTAAACTAAATTAATTAACTGAAAGTAATCGCATTATCATAATTAATTACAATAAGTAATTAATCTCTTAATTACTTTTATCAAGTAATTATGCTTAACAAATTATAATTGATTATCTTCAATTAATTAATCAAATTAACTATCAAAACCAATTACTTAATAATTCTTAGATAATTATCATTATTAACTAACAACATTTTCTTTAATTACTTTCTTAAGAAATTTATCTTAGATTAGTTATCATTAATCATCTCTAGTTATAAATTAATCTAAATCATTATTTTAAAATCAAATAAATAAGTAAATTCTTAATTATCTTAATTATTTCTAAAATAATTTATTTACTTTATTAATGACTTCATAAACATTCAAGTGTATTTAAAACAATACATTTCTAAATATAAATTCAAATTCCATTTTTAAAATTTAAGATTCAAAATGTTTAACTATTTAAAACATTTATCCAAATTTATTTAAATTTATAAACCTTAAAAATTAATGTTAAAGGATATTTATTACTTATATAAGATACTTACATAAGAAAAATTAAAAACTAAATTACTTAATTTTATTAAAAGAAATCAACTTAAAAATAATTTGATTATTTTAACTTTCAAATTAAAGTTAAACCCTTCATAACTTTAATTCAAATATTAAAGAAAAGAAATCTTTCAAGTTTAAACATTTATTTGAAAACAAACTCAATTTAAAAATCTACTTTAAAACATTTAAATATGTTCAACATTTAAAATTTCAAACTGTTTTAAATTCAAATCTGGATTCATAGTCAGCTTAAACCATATTTTAGACTTGATTTAAAAACTTAATTTAAATCTTGCTTTAAATTTAAAATTTTCATTTTAAAAACTTTGAATTCAAAAGTTCACTTGAATTTCAAATTCATCTTAAACTAGGAATTTAAATCCTTATTTAAAATCCAGCTTTTAAAAATTTAAATTTCATTCATATTTTAAAAAAAAACTGCACATTTTCAGGTTTATAAAACCCAAAACAATACTTACCCGAGACCACCCATAACCGCTTCGAGTTCACAACCTAATTACTTTGGGTAAACTGCTCGATCTACCCGAGTATAACTCGAGTCATCTCCCTGCACCAACCCCAAAAGACCACCAGAACCAAAATATGCACGGTGCATATGCACCGGCGCTCAGACCATCTCCACCCACCATAACCAACCTCACCACGTCGTCGATCATCCCCTCACCTGATCACGACCACCAGAAATCCCCATAGCAGCTCGAAATCAAATGCGAGTGAATCATGCAACCTAGAACAACACATCACCAAATATCCCAAACCTGTCAACATCGCTCACACCCATCTCTGATCATCAGAACCACTGCGACTCTGGCCAACTCTCCATCTATGTCCCCTCTACAAATCCCCATGGTCTTGCATCACTCGATGCAACAGAGAGATCAAGAAAAACTACAAAACTCCTACCTCTAGAAACTAGGGTTAGAACCTGTAATGAACCACCACTGTCGCCACCACCCTCTGACAATCCATCTGATAATTTTCCTCTACTCATCCATCTGCCCTCCACCTCTAGGAAGCACCACAACAACCCAAAATCACTGAATCACCAGATAAACCCAAAAATCCCCATTCTGCTCAATACAGAAATGCTCACACAAATGTTAACTAAAAAATGTGATTTTTGTTGTAGAAATCTTAATTTCATACTTGCATTCAAATTATAAAACTATTTCAATGATTTAAGAAGTTTGATATTTTTGCTTATTGAAAATATTGACTGTTATATTTGTTTTCAGAGGTATAGATTTTCAATTTAACTAAATTGTAATTTATAAACCTAAATCTATACTAAATAGACAATTTATGTTTACATATCAATTTCTAACTGAAATCAAATCATGTGGAGATGGATTTTTTTATTAAAAATCTTAGTTTAAAAAAAACAGAATTAGGTATGCAGATACCTGGCATCACACACATATGCATATTTATACATATGCACACAGAACATCTATCATAATAGAAATCATCCAAGCATACTTAGTCCTATTTATTATCATGTAATAGATAACTTAAGCTTTTTACATTGTGTGGTTACTCACTTTTAAAAAAAAAGAAAGCAGAGCAGTTTCATCTATAACAGATTTTGATTTCTATGAATTAGAACTTGAGTTCTGTAAATTTGTTTTGCTTTGCTTTTTAAAAGGTAAGAACTGTTTTTAAAAAGGGAAATTTACTCACTTTTTAAATGAAGAAGCAGAGGACAACTGAGATGCAATTTCACATTTCCTGGAACTGATTTGCGAGTTGAATCCGGGTTTTTAATCTGCTTGTTGATGTTGAATTAAAACTGCATTTGCTTGGTGATGTTGATTTTGATCATGCAGCTGAACTCCATCTTCATTTGCTTGAGTATGAGTTGAAGTTGATCTTTTAACGAATTTCAGATTTGAAGATTGAACATATTGTTATTTTGCAAATTTTAAACAGATTTTAATTTGGATTTGGTTTTGCAGAATTTTTGTTTGAATTTGGTTTTCAATTTTTTTCTAAAATCTGATTTCAGTTTTCATTAGAAGAAAAATGGTTTGAACTAAATGAATTTCTAAGTTTTCTTATCTAAAATAATTATTTCAAAAATAAATTACATTGCCACTTGTTATCTTATAGTGTAGATTAATTTACAAGTGTCCTCTTATTAGTTAAATGTTCAACACATGTACAATTTAATATTAAAAGAAATTTCTTAATTTATGAATGTATTTAAATTTATTCTAAGCCAATTTCTAATTAGTTTAACATGTTTTTAAATGTTTTATTTCATTTAGCCTTTACATGTTTACATATAAACTTCCTTTATAACATTACACATTTTAATGTTTATTTGAATGTTTTAAAATAATATTTTTAAAGCTAAATCTTCAAAAGAGAAAATTTAAAAAGAAAAAGAATGTTGAATTACATTTTATTCCAAAGTTTCAAACCAACATATTATACTTTAATGTGTAAGAACTAAGTCTATTTCAAAATAAAACAAATTTTAAAAGAAAACAAAATAAACTTTTATTATAAAATACAATTTAAACTAATATATTTTTAAACAAAATAAATATTTACTTTAATTTCTTTTGAAGATATATGATAGATTTATAAATTAACTTTCAAAAAGTTTTCAATACTAATTTAAATCAAATTTTGCCAATTCACAGGTTATACACATACATATAATATAAATTTGAAAATATCTTTATTAAATTTAAGTCTAAATTAAAATCAAATTCTCTATTTACAATATATACACATATATACATTATAAATAAAATATTCTTTAAATAAGCTTAGAAAGATAATTTATCATTTAAATATTTTTATCTTTTGAAAAGAATAAAATTCCCAAATATTAAATTATCATTATTATAAATTTGAAAAGAATATCATTTGTCAAACTAAATAATTATTAATCTTCAAAAGATAATTTTTGTTTGAATTAAATTATTAAATCAATATTTCACATTTTAAAATAATCATTAATGAAATTATTAAATAAATATTGCCTAAATTTCCAGGACATCACATTCCTCCCCCCTTAAAAGAATTTCTTCCCCAAAATTTAAAAGCAAAGATAATTTAATAATCCCATATAGATTTTAATTTTAAAAATAGCAAACATATGCTATCAACCAAATACTAGCAATCATAGCAACCAATTCAAACAAACAATTCTAACTATTCAGACAAAATTCTGAATAGGATTCCCTAGAGTTTCCCAGGTATAAATACCGGGACACTCACTCTATAGAATCTAAACTGGCTACACCACTCAGATCTAGAGCTCATATGTTTCTAGATCTACAAATCTAAACAGGATACTGGACCACAGACAAGTCCTAATCAACTTCCAAATCTCTTAGAACTACTAATTCTAAAACCAGTGATAATCCATACACTTAACCCTTTAAGAGAAAACGGAAAGATCCAATACTCTTATCCACAAATCTCTCCCGTCGATCCTGGGCTGCCTTCAACTTTCTAGATCAACCCAATCTTTGCAGATGCTTCACGAAACAAATCTGAACAAAGAAATAAACAATCTCCAGATCCTATTCAACAAAATGGTCACCCAAGATTCATCAAAATCCACCACAGAAACTCTACTACACAAATATAAGAAGACTTCAAACATACTACTCCTATTCGGAAAACAGAACAGATGCATAAGACAATCAAGCCTCCAGATCCAAAATGAATTTCCTATAGAAATCCTCTGATCCAAGACAAAACACAAATTCCCAATGAATCGGGTGTTGCTTCTATTCTGGAATAGCTGTCACCATGCTTCCATTGCACAACTCTGATTTGAGAATACTGTTGATGAACACAAGCACAAACTTGATCAATCCACTCCGAAAACATTGTTCATCAAATCCCATAAAATCTCAGTGACCTATCCGATTCGGTCACAACACCACAGCAAAAATTCAACCAGAAAATTAGGTGCGATCAATCCTGCCAGCTTAAACAGATCTCTCTCAAAGAACCTCCTACTAGGCTGAACCATCGGTAAAGCTCCAAGAACCAAATCGATACAGAACTCAATCCCTCGATGCGGATGCAAATCTTGACTTCTTCGAGAATATCTGGAAAATACCAACCACTTCGATAACTCTAACATCCTCTAGGGATGCTTCAATCCAAACAAAGATTACTTAGAGAACTTCCGAACCATCGCAAGTCATTTTTGTGATTCCACTCAGTTCAGATTCCAAGAAACCATTCTCTCTTCAACAATCAAAACAATTAAAGCCTTCTAATCCAAAAAAGAACTACTGGTCTACCTTCAACTACAAATATCACACCCAGCTGGCTTCTAGAAGAAATAGACAAGCTACACCATCTGCCTGGCCTACTGACGAAAGAATCACAGAGACTTCTGAACCAACGAAGAAACAGGCCACTCTACTGCTTCCGGACTCCACCTCTAGGGTACAGCTAAACCAAGAGACTATCCTGATAGCACACTCAACACCTCTAAGCTGATACTATTGCCAAAGAATTTCTTATCCAAAAGCTCATCGAATCACAAAGCTACACTACCTACTTCCACAATAGAGCCTTCAATAGACAGATATCCCTCAGGAAACTCGACTTCAAACCAAGCACAAAACACTCTGCCAAACTGAGTTTCAAACTCAATACAGATAGAACTCCTTTCTAAGGTTGCCAAGATACCATCTCTGGCTTCAGTACTCCCAACTGATCCAGACTCAAGAAAATCCATTTGCACGAGTGCAAACAAGCTTACATTCCAAAGATAAACCCCGAACCTTGAAAAGATTTCCTTCAGAGATCGGTGAAACCCTTCACACCAAACTGCATAACTACTCAAAATGCCCAATACTGCCCTAGCAGATCACTTCCAACCTCAAACACTCGGACTCCCACCACTGGTAGTCGTGTTACACACACCACTACATATCTACCTTTATTACTTATATTTGAAAACCCGAACAGGTAACCCAATCTAATAGGTAGAAACAGATATATATATATATATATATATATATATATATATATATATATATTCAAAATTACAAATACGCTCTCTCAAGATAGACATCAGTCCAGAGTCTAGGTATTCACTCAACCTAGCGCTCTGATACCACAATGTAACGACCCGCCTTCATTCCATAGAAAGACGCATCATTAAGAAGAAAGAAAGGGATAGAAAAGAGAAAAGATAGGAAAGAAAGAAACAAACAACATCAGAATCTCACAGCGGAACGAATAAATTAGATTATATCACATAAAACATTACATAGTATCATATACATCAGAGTTATGCAGCTAATACAACACAAACTAGATAGTTATAAACATCTGTCTAGCAATTACAATTCAAGTACATTAGAGAAAAACAGATACAACTCAAACACAGCGGAACCACTATATATATCTACACGCTGAAGCCTCCTGCTCCATATCTGCTCCAGAAATCGTCAAAGCAATCCTGAATCACTTGACTACTCATACGTAATATGAGTACCCAAGAGTTTGATAAAACAGAAAATAAACACTCAGGTCAGACATGGGTCTGGTGTGAGTAAACGGGTTTAAAAGTTGCTTAACTTTAGAAAATCTTTTGAAAACAAAAGGTATCACGTAAGACATCCCACACATAAACATGGAAAAGTTTTTACCTTACGCTAACCAAAAATTTGATAGGGAATCTGGTGATATTATAGTAGTGTCTAGGGTTCTCAAGTAAACAAGAAATAGGCGAAATTGTTACATGATTAAATTCCAGCTACTAGCCACAAAAGTGGGTAATACAAACAAAACCGTAGGGTCTCGTAGGAAGAATGGGTTTCCATCAATGGCAGGGCTACCGGGGTACCGCCCGTCACAGCACGTGGCCTAGATCATCGTACCGAGGATCACTCCCAATCCCCTGCAACACAAAGCCGGAACCATCCCTTACTGGACAGTCCTGAACAAGACCACCCCGTAGATTGGCCGTCGCCAACTGCCACACAACCGAAATAAAATGGGACCTCTAGACGGGTAAATCTCGTCCTACTTGGGCATCACCCACTTAGCCTTGCTGCACCTCCCCTATTTTAGCCATCCCGGTTGATGAGGCTTGAGGCTACGATTACCTTTATAGGACACATCAATCTTAGAATGCTCATCGTCCACCTAATGATGTTCTGAAAGCATTCAATCCATACAAGTACGTTCCGGGTTCGAACGAAACCGAAAGCACTATCTCGTTACACTCATTTTGGAATCACCCTCAGAGTTAACAACGATAACCCTTGCACTCTGAATCACCATCTCGAACCTGAAAGTACTATTTCTGTCAAACTCATCACCGAATCACCCTCAGAGTTATACTGACGATAGTTCTTACACCTCGAGTCTTCACTCTTCACTTGAGCTTCACGACCTAACGTTTAATTTGGATCGATGTGGTTTTCGGAATTCCAAATTTGAAAACCTGATCCCCGTCTCATCGAAATCCAAACGCCATCTTAATGTCCAAGTGAATTTAGTTTGAACAATTAATTCAATTCATCATTATCTATTTGCACACAGATAGATAATTCACATACCACAATAGATAATCACATTCTCATCATAAATAGATAACCCGTATCATAATCACAAACAAATAATCATCAAAACCAGATAATCCAAATTATCATACTTTAACTAAGCATCCATATCATATAGATAATACTCATCTCATTACTGAGATCACAATCAATCAATGAAATATCAATATCATCCATAAGCAATGATTTATTAACCACCATCTATAATTAATTTAAAATAAATTAAATTAATTACCTCTATCTCTAATTAATTTAAAATAAATTAAATTAATTACCACATCTATAAATCCTGCTTATATATCCATTAATTAATTAACCTAGTTAATTAATCATTCTCTAAGTATTCAACTTGATTAAATACCTTTGATTAATCATTCTCTATGTCTTTAACTAATTTTACAAATTAATTATCCTTAATCATAAGTAATTAACATTTAATTACTTCATTTATTAACTATAATTAATTACATTTATCCTTAATTAATCACTTAATTATTAATTAGTACTTAACTAAACAATCCTTAATTACATCATTAATTATATTAACCAATGATCTTTAATTTATTAAATCAATTACTTTATTTAAATTAATTACCTTTAGTAATTAATCTAAAATTTAAAATACAATTAGTAATCATCCTTGATTAATATTCAATCCAGTAATTAACTACTCTTAATTACTCATAACAAATTAATTATTCCACAATTAGTTATCTTCATTAATTAATCCCTTGATTAATTACAAAAGTAATTACCCAAATTACTTCACTAAAAATCACATCTCACTAATTACATTCCAGTAATTATCATTTATTACTTCTCTAAGTAATCATGTTCCATTAATTTCATTAAGTAATTATTCTTAAATGATTCTCTTAAATTAATTAAACTAAATAATTAACTTAAAGTAATCACATTATCATAATTAATTACAATAAGTAATTAATCCCTTAATTATTTTTATCAAGTAATTATGCTTAACAAATTATAATTGATTATCTTCAATTAATTAATCAAATTAATTATCAAAATTAATTACCAAAATTAATCACATTAATTAATTACTTAATAATTCTTAGATAATTATCATTATTAACTAACAATATTTTCTTTAATTGCTTTCTTAAGAAATTTATCTTAGATTAATTATCATTAATCATCTCTAATTATAAATTAATCTAAATCATTATTTTAAAATCAAATAAATAAGTAAATTCTTAGTTATCTTAATTATGTCTAAAATAATTTATTTACTTTATTAATGACTTCATAAACATTCAAGCGTATTTAAAACAATACATTTCTAAATTTAAATTCAAATTCCATTTTTAAAATTTAAGATTCAAAATGTTTAACTATTTAAAACATTTATCCAAATTTATATAAATTTATAAACCTTAAATATAAATGTTAAAGAACATTAGAACATTTGTTACTTATATAAGATACTTACATAAGAAAATTTTAAAACTAAATTACTTAATTTTATTAAAAGAAATCAAGCTTAAAAATAATTTGATTATTTTAACTTTCAAATTAAAGTTAAACACTTCATAACTTTAATTCAAATATTAAAGAAAAGAAATCTTTCAACTTTAAACATTTATTTGAAAACAAACTCAATTTAAAAATCTACTTTAAAATAATTAAATATGTTGAACATTTAAAATTTCAAACTGTTTTAAATTCAAATCTGGATTCATAGTCTGCTTGAAACCATATTTTAGACTTGATTTAAAAACTTAATTTAAAGCTTGCTTTAAATTTAAAATTTTCATTTTAAAAACTTTGAATTCAAAAGTTCACTTGAATTTCAAATTCATCTTAAACTTGGAATTTAAATCCTTATTTAAAATCTTGCTTTTAAAAATTTAAATTCCATTCATATTTAAAAAAATGCACATTTTCAGGTTTATAAAACCTGAAACAATACCTACCCGAGACCACCCCTAACTGCTTCGAGTTCACAACCTAATTACTTCGGGTAAACTGCTCGATCTACCCGAGTATAACTCGAGACATCTCCCTGCCCACCCCCAAAAGACCACCAGAACCAAAATATGCACGGTGCATATGCACCGACGCTCAGACCATCTCCAGCCACCATAACCAACCTCACCATGTCGCCGATCATCCCCTCACCTGATCACGACCACAAGAAATCCCCATAGCAGCTCGAAATCAAATTTGAGTGAATCATGCAACTTGGAACAACACAGCACCAAATATCCCAAACTTGTCAACATCGCTCACACCCATCTCCGATCATCAGAACCATAGCGACTCTGGCCAACTCTCTGTCTACGTCCCCTCTACAAATCCCTAAGGTCTTGCATCACTCGATGCAACAGAGAGATCAAGAAAAACTACAAAACTCCTACCTCCAGAATCTAGGGTTAGAACCTGTAATGAGCCACCACTGTCGCCACCACCCTTTGACAATCCATCTGATAATTTTCCCCTACTCATCCATCTTCCCTCCACCTCCAGGAAGCACCACAATAACCCAAAATCACTGAATCACCAGATAAACCCAAAAATCCCCATTCTGCTCAATACAGAAATGCTCATGCAACAATTAACTAAAAAATGTGATTTTTTTAGAAATCATAATTTCATACTTGCATTCAAATTATAAAACTGTTTCAATGATTTAAGAAGTTTGATATTTTTGCTTATTGAAAATATTGACTGTTATATTTGTTTTCAGAGGCACGTATTTTCAATTTAACTAAATTATAATTTATAAACCTAAATCTATGCTAAATAAACAATTTATGTTTACATATCAATTTCTAACTGAAATCAAATCATGTGGAGATGGATTTTTATTAAAAATCTTAGTTTAAAAAAAACAGAATCGGGTATGCAGATACCTGGCATCACACACATATGTATATTTATACATATATACACAGAACATCTATCACAATAGAAATCATCCAAGCATACTTAGTCCATTTATTCTCATGCAATAGATAACTTAAGCTTTTTACATTGTGAGGTTACTCACTTTTTTTAAACAAAAGAAAACAGAGTAGTTTCATCTATAACAGATTTTGATTTCTGTGAATTAGAACTTGAGTTCTGTAAATTTGTTTAGCTTTGCTTTTTAAAAGGTTAGAACTGTTTTTAAAATGGGAAATTTACTCACTTTTTAAATAAAGAAGTAGAGGACAACTGAGATGCAATTTCACATTTCCTAGAACTTATTTGCAAGTTGAATCTGGGTTTTTAATCTGCTTGTTGATGTTGAATTAAAACTGCATTTGCCTGGTGATGTTGATTTTGATCATGCAGTTGAACTCCGTCTTCATCTGCTTAAGTATGAGTTGAAGTTGATCTTTTAACAGATTTTAGATTTGAAGATTGAACAAATTGTTATTTTGTAGATTTTAAACAGATTTTAATTTAGATTTGGTTTTGCAGAATTTTTGATTGAATTTGGTTATCAATTTTCTTCTAAAATCTGATTTCAGTTTTCATTAAAATAAAAATGGTTTGAACTAAATGAATTTCTAAGTTTTCTTATCTAAAATAATTATTTCAAAAAAAAATTACATTGCCACTTGTTATCTTGTAGTGTAGATTAATTTACAAGTGTCGTCTTACTAGTTAAATGTTCAACACATGTACAATTTAATATGAAAATAAATTTCTTAATTTATGAATGTATTTAAATTTATTCTAAGTCAATTTCTAATTAGTTTAATATGTTTTTAAATGCTTTATTTCATTTAGACTTTACATGTTTACATATAAACTTCCTTTATAACATTACACATTTTAATGTTTATTTGAATGTTTTAAAATAATATTTTTAAAACTAAATTTTCAAAAGAGAAAAATTTAAAAAGAAAATGAATGTTGAATTTCATTTTATTCCAAAGTTTCAAACCAACATTTTATACTTTAATGTATAAGAAATAAGTCTATTTCAAAAGAAAACAAATTTTAAAAGAAAACAAAATAAACTTTTATTATAAAATACAATTTAAACTATTATATTTTTAAACAAAATAAATATTTACTTTAATTTCTTTTGAAGATATAAGATAGATATATAAATTAACTTTTTAAAAGTTTTCACTACTAATTTAAAACAAATTTTGCCAATTAACAGGTTATGGACATACATATAATATAAATTTGATAATATCTTTAATAAATTAAAATTAAAATTAAAATCAAATTCTCTATTTAGAATGTATACGCATATATACATTATAAATAAAATATTCTTTAAATAAGCTTAGAAAGATAATTTATCATTTAAATATTTTTATCTTTTGAAAAGAATAAAATTCCCAAACATTAAATTATCATTATTATAAATTTGAAAAGAATATCATTTATCAAACTAAATAATTATTAATCTTCAAAAGATAATTTTTGTTTGAATTAAATTATTAAATCAATATTTCACATTTTAAAATAATCATTAATGAAATTATTAAATAAATATTGCCTAAATTTTCGGGACATCACACTTTCGAATGGATAAATCCACCCATAAACGGTTCCTTGCATTCTGGCTTCGAAAGGAAGATGTATTGGAAGTTGCTCTATTACATTAAATAAACTTGGAAGAAATATTCTCTCCAACTTGCAATTCAGTTTGGTATGATCTTCTCAAGCTTCTCAACTCGTTCCAATTTTAATGCTTTTGTGCATAACTCTTTGTAAAACAGACTTAGCTCTGTTATAACACACCAAACTTTATGCGGATGCAACTCTTTGAATGCAATTGGAAAAAGGTTCTTCAAAAATAAATGACAATCATGAGTTTTCATGTCGTTCATTCTCATGCTATTTAAATCAACACATCTATGTAAATTGGAAGCAATACCATCCGGTAATCATAAGCTTTCCAACCACTTCAATAAAATTTTACAACTTTCCCTAATTAGCCCGTGACATGCTTTAGGTTTAAAGTTACTATTATCTTCATTAAGCTCAAGTTCGGGACATTTGCAATAATGTCGTATGTCACATCTTATTATCAAATCGTTTTTAGTTTCACCTTTTTACATTAAGAACCTTGTTGAATACATTTTCGAAAACAACTTTTTTATTATGCATAACATCAATAATATGGTGAAGTGATAAATTTCTCTAATATGACAACTCTCAAAATATGCTTTATTTACACCAATTATGACTCAAACCTTTATCTTCAATTGTGAATTTACCCAATTTGGATTGTACATCTTTGGAAAATATTGCATGTGGTCATAAATTTTTTCACTAGACTACATTGGTGGTGTTCCAGCGGTTACTATTTTGTTTCTTAGAAAATCTTTATTTTTTTTCCACATGAATTATCAAAATCTAAAAAACAATGGTGGCACTCAAACTAAGTCATTTTGCCTCCATTCGCTAAATGAAATGATGATGTCCACTCCATGTAGTACATACATGTTAATCTACCAGCCCTACTCCAACCAAAGAGCATACATAAGCTGGAAAACATTAATAGTGCATAATAAAGATGTACACATAATACAATTATTCTTCTTTGACACAACATACGTAAGAACACCATCATTCCAAAGGAGATTCAACTCATCAATTAGTGGTTGCAAATATACGTCTATCCTTGTTTGGGATCTCTAGGCCCAGCAATGATGAGAGTTAAGAACATGTAAGGATTTTTCATACACATCCACGGTGGCAAAGTATAAAGCATCAAAATAATTAACTAAGAAGAATACTGTTTGTCGAACTGGTCAAATGGAGCGAATCCATTTATATAAACGCCTAATTAAACATTATGCGCCTCTTTTGCAAAGTAATGATATCTTCTATCAAATTGTTTCCAGGCTTGTCCATCTGATGGATGACATAACAATCCCTCGTTATAATTTCGAACGTCATGTCATCTCATGTGAGATGTAGTTGTCATAGATGCATACAACCTTTGTAATCTAAGAATAGCGGCAAGTAATGCAACCTTGTGTTTGAAACATTTTTCGTTTTATTTTTCTTTCCCTTATATCTTTCGACGGAACAATATTTGCAACTTTTAAGTTCCTTGTTGTTAGCACCAAAATTGGTCACTAACACCCTTAGAAAGATTTTGCAGAGAGATTAATGAAGAAAATAAATTAAAACAGAGAATAATATATGAATTTTAATGTAGAGAACAAGAACACCAAATTTATAGTGGTTCGGCGTAACTGTCTACGTCCACTTTGAAGTTGATTTCTTTTGATTTCCTTGATAGTTGATTACAAATACAATCCATTTCTAATTACTTGAATACAATTGCAAAGTAAAAGATTAAGTCTTGAGTGAGTGTTGAATGCGGCAGAGTTTCCCCAGTGTTCCCAAAAAACCGATCCTCTTCACTGTGCCCTGCCTCTCTATTTATAGACGAAGGTGGGTTGGACTTTCCTGGTGGGCCTGGTAGCTGGATGTCTCGGCCCAAATGGAGTAAGCTCCGCGTGCCGACCCGAACATGCCGAACGGCCAAATGCCGAACCATCATCTTCATGCCGAACGATGCGTTGTTGTGTGGGAAGAGTAGGCCGAGCAACAATCGAAGCCGGTCGAGATTGAAAGAATGCCGAACAATCTTTTGTTGCCGAATGTTCTCCAGAGGCCGAACAATCTCTGGATGCCGAACGATCTTATGTCGAGCGTCCTTGGTATGCCGAACATCCTTGGTATGCCGAACGTTCATGGATGCCGAACGATATACAATGTCGAACGTTTCTCAATGCCGAACGCTTCTGGAAGCCAAGCGCTCCTTCACGCCGAGCGTTCCTTTATGCCGAGCGTTTTTCTGATGCCGAACGCTCTTGACTGCCAAATGACCATTACTGCCGAACGACCTTGTGCCAAGCGTTCAGAATGCCGAACGGTACACACATTGCCGAGTAGTGTGCTAATGCCGAACGATACATATATTGCCGAGCAGTGTGCTAATGCCGATTACTTAGTTGCTTGGTCAAATCTCCAGGAAACACTTGCCCCAAAAGTGCACTGCGTGACCGAACATGATGCGCTTTGAACTACGTGTCCTTTATGCTTCGCTTCGAACCTTGGCCCATCACTCTTGGAGGTTGTTTTCTTGTGAATACCAGATGAGGTGGTGTGTGCCGAACGTAACGCGAATACCGAATGATACAGCCGAAGCCGAGCACCCCATGCATGCCAAACGAAATGAAAGCCGATGCCGAACGATGCTGCTTTGACCGGTTAACCAAAGATTTTGATTTAAATCCAAGCCGTTGTGAATAACACGGACTTCTCGATTCACCTTCATATAGCTCGGAGATTCTTCAAGAGTTATTCACTTTTCCTTCCGTGCTTCAAGCACTTAGAATATTTTTTAGTCCGCACATCAGGGACTTAGAGTACTCCAGTCCGTGCTCTGAGGACTTGGAGATTTGAGTCGTTTATACTCGAGTCTACGCTCCGGGGACTTAGAGTACTTCAATCCGCACTCTGGGGACTTGGAGATTTTGAGTCATTTATATTCGAGTCCACGCTCCGGGGACTTAGAGTACTCAAGTCCGCACTTTGGAGATTTTGAGATTTTGAGTCGTTTATTCTCGAGTCCACGCTCCGGGGACTTAGAGTACTCCAGTCCACACTCTGGGGACTGAGAGATTTTGAGTCGTTTATACTCGCGTCCGCGCTCCGGGGCCTTAGAGTACTCCAGTCCACACTCTGGGGACTTGGAGATTTTGAGTAGTTTATAATCAAGTCCACGCTTCGGGGACTTAGAGTACTCCAGTCCGCACTCTGGGGACTTGGAGATTTTGAGTCGTTTATACTCGAGTCCGCGCTCCGAGGAATTAGAGTACTCCAGTCCGCACTCTGGGGACTTGGAGATTTTGAGTCATTTATACTCGAGTCCGCGCTCCGAGTATGTAGAGTACTCCAGTCCGCACTCTGGGGACTTGTAGATTTTGAGTCATTTATACTCGAGTCCATGCTTCGGAGACTCAGAGTACTCCAGTCCGCACTCTAGGGACATGGATATTTTGAGTCATTTATACTCGAGTCCGCGCTCCAGGGACTTAGAGTACTTCAGTCCGCATTCCGTGGACTTGGAGATTTTGAGTCGTTTATACTCGAGTCCACGCTCCGGGGACTTAGAGTACTCCAGTCCGCACTCTGGGGACTTGGATATTTTGAGTCATTTATACTTGAGTCCACGCTCCGGGGACTTAGAGTAATCCAGTCCGCACTCTGGGGACTTGGAGATTTTGAGTCGTTTATACTCGAGTCCGCGCTCCGGGGACTTAGAATACTCCAGTCCGCACCCTGGGGACTTGGAGATTTTGAGTCGTTTATACTCGAGTCCACGCTCCGGGGACTCAGAGTACTCCAGTCCGCACTCCGGGGACTTAGAGATTTTGAGTCGTTTATACTCGAGTCCGTGCTCCGGGGACTTAGAATACTCCAGTCTACACTCTGGGGACTTGGAGATTTTGAATCATTTATACTCGAGTCCGCGCTCCGAGGACTTAGAGTACTCCAGTCTGCACTTTTGGGACTTAGAGATTTTGAGTCATTTATACACGAGTCCACGCTCCTGGGACTTAGAGTGCTCCAGCCCACACTCTAGGGACATGGAGATTTTGAGTCGTTTGCATGTTTTCATACGTCAGCCAGAATAGTATAATTTCATTTGCCTGTCACAGGATCATCATGCGCAACACGGAAAAGATGGCTTCAAGCCTTAATTAATGAAAGCAAGCTAAATTGTCTTACTACATGCCAAGAACTAGAAATAAAAGCGTACTGGAAAAAAATGCAACTAATACATGAAAGAAATACACTAAGTATAATAGTGCCGCAAGTGCTCGCTGTTCTATGCTCGGGGGAGTGTCGCACCATCGACGGTCGCTATCTTGGAAGTTCCTTCTCAAAGCTTTCGTTTGATGACATATGGACCTTCCCATGCGGGATTCATATGAGATGGGATCGGAAAAACTCGTTTCAAAATGAGGTCTCCCACACCAAAAATTCTTGGTCGGACCTTTTCAGTCTGTATGCGGCCGCTCTCAAATTGGCCTCTTCGCGTTTTTCGTCAATAAAGTCCAACGATTCCAATAAAAGAATCTAGTTCGACTCGGGGTCGTAATAAGTTACCCGATGTGATGGAACTTCAAGTTCCACGGGTATGACAGCTTCCGTTCCATATGCCAATGCAAATGGAGTGTGACCAGTCGCGGTCTTGTGGGTGGTCCTGTAGGCCTAAAGTGTCATTGGAAGTTCATTCACCTACTTGCCTCTAGCCTTTTCCAGACGCTTTTTTAATATGGACTTGATTATCTTGTTTACGGCTTCCACTTGTCCGTTGGCTTTCGGGTGAGCAACTGCTGCAAACTTCTTCTCAATGCCATATTTCTGACAAAATTCTTTGAACTCCTTGCTTTCGAATTGAGTCCCATTGTCTGTAATGATGGTCCGTGGAAGGCCGAAACGGCATATGATACTTCGTACGACGAAATTAATAACCTTCTTGGTGGTTATTGTGGCTAGAGGCTCTGCTTCTGCCCATTTGGTGAAGTAGTCGACCGCAACTATTGCATATTTTGCTCTGCCTTTGGCTAGGGTAAAGAACCAACTAGGTCAATTCCGCACATTGCAAATGGACAGGGACTAACCATTCGCGTGAGTTCTATCGGCGGAGCTCTCAGGATTTTCGCATATATCTAGCATTTATCACATCTTCTCAAATAGTCTGCAGCATCTCGATTCACAGTTGGCCAGTAGTATCTATAACGAAGGACCTTCTTTGCTACTGTCCGCCCTCCAGTATGGTCGCCACAGTCTCCTTCATGGACTTCCTTCAGGACTCGTTTTATCTCATCATGGGCAATGCATTGGAGTAATGGGGTCAAGAATCCCCTTCGATGCATTATTTCATCCTGTATTACATAACGAGAAGCCTTACGAAGGACTTGTCATCTTTCGCTCCTTTTTTAAGGTAAGATCTCGAATAGCAAGTACTTCTTGATTGGGGTCATACACGTTTCCTTCTCGATTTCTGTTTCTAGCACGAAATCTAGTTCCATCATATCTATACTCGGAGCATGGAGGGCTCAACAGGAAATAATCCCATTTGCTATGCATCGTCTGTGCTTGCGAATTTGGCTAATGAATCAGATGCTCTGTTTTGCTCACGCGGGACATGTGAAATATCATAATACACGACATTCGATAGCAGCTCCTAAACTCGAACCAAATATGGGGCAAGTCTCTGCCCCCTTGCTTGGTAGTCTCCTCGCACTTGGTACACCACTAGCTGCGAGCCGCGGAAGATTTCAACCGATTTTACTCCCAGTTCTTTGATAAGTCTTAAGCCGACGATCAACGCTTCATATACGTCTTCGTTATCGTTGCTGTGAATTCGAGCTTCAAAGAGTAGCAAACTGATCGGTTCTCAAGAGTTACAAGAACTATGCCAACCCCCGAACAATGGTCGTTAGATGCCTCATCGGTGTACATCTTCCATCGCACGGGAGGTATGACATTGTGGTCGTTTGATTCTTCTGACATAGTAAACTCAGTGATGAAGTCAGCTAGTGCTTGTCCTTGTATGGCCCTCGCGGAAGGTAGGTAATATCGAACTGACTTAACTCAATATTCCATTTTAACATCCTTCGGAAGTTTCCGGTCGTTGAAGTATGTGCCGCAAAGGTTGATCAGTATAAACACTGATTGAGTGCACCTGAAAATACAGACGTAGCTTGCGTGATGCAATCTCCAAGCAATAGGCTAGTTTTTCAATCCTTGGATAATTTCTTTCTGCCCCCGTCAAGTGTTTACTAACATAGTGGACTGACTTTTGAACCCGGTCTTCCTCGCGAACCAAGGCTGGACTGATAGCATGCTGGGATACAGCCAAGTATATGTACAACATTTCATGGTCTATTGGTTTTGATAATACCGGTGGACTTTCTAAGTGCCTTACAAGAGCTCGGAATGCTTCCTCACAGTCGGATGTCCATTCAAAATTCCTCTTTCCTTTCTTTATGACATCGAAGAAAGTAATACACTTGTCTATGGCCCTGGATATGAATCGGCTCAGCGTGGCCACCTTTCCATTCAAGCTTTGCACCTGTTTTATAGTTCTGGGCACTTGTATATTTCGGATAGCTTGAATCTTCTCCGAGTTGGCCTCGATTCCCTGCGCATTCATAATGAAACCTAGAAACTTTCCTGACGCTACGCTGAATGAACACTTCAAAGGATTGATCTTCATTCCGTAATGCCTAAGTATGTCAAATATCTCCGCTAAGTCTCGGATGTGGTCGTTTGACTGCCATGACTTCACGAGCATGTCATCCACATAGACTTCCATCGTTCTACCAATCTGATCTTTGAACATCCGATTCACCAGACGCTGATAAGTTGCTTTTGCATTCTTTAATAGAAAGGGCATCACTACATAGCAATACAACCCAACGTTTGTGACAAAACTGGTATGTTCTTGATTTGGGAGGTGCATCGGGATTTGATTATATCCAGAGTATGCATCCGTAAATGATAGTAACTCATATCCGAAAGTTGAATCGACTAGTTGGTCAATCCTAGGCAACGGGAAACTATCCTTCGGGCATGCTTTGTTTAAAGCAGAATAATCAACACAAGTTCTCCATTTTCCATTCGCTTTCTTCACTAGCACCGGGTTAGATACCCATTCAAGATAGAGGGCGTCGTGGACAAACCCGTTGGCTTTGAGTTTGTCCACCTCCTCTTTGAGAGCCGCAGACCTCTTCGGGTCCATTCTTCTCCTTTTCTGTTTTACGGGAACGTACTTTGGGTCTATGTTTAACATATGACTCGCAACAGTTGGAGAAATATCGCACATATCAGAGTGTGTCCAAGCGAAAACATCAAGATTCGCTCAGAGGAGGTCAGTGAGGTTCTCGGCCACCACGGGGTCGAGTTGTGATCCAATTTTAAGAATTCATGACGGGTCATCTCAGCAGACTGGGATGTCAATTGTGAGTTCGGCTGGTGTTGCATTTGTTTCCCTGGTTCCCCCATCATCATCTCTCGGATCTATGTCTCTATAGATCCAAGAATGTTGCCCGAGCCAGGGCTCGGGCACTACTTGTCAATCATCAGAATTTTGGATGCGGACGGAGCTGTCCATAACCTTTCCTTTCTCTCTATGCCAAAGCTCTCTTAGCTCAGCCACATAACATGCACGACCAGTCGCCTGATCGCCGTGTACCACTCCAACACCTCCGTCTGTCCGAAATTTTAACGTCAGACACCAAGGGGCCAATGCTGCCCTAAACTCTGCCAGGCTGGACGTCCTAGAAATACATTATATGGAGAGTCAACATCCAACAACATGAATGGTAGGATTCGCACCCTCCTACGCTCACCTTGCCACAGTTCAACTGGTAGCTCCACATATCCTACTACATCCGTTGCTGCGCCGTTAAAGCCATGGATTCTGGCTTTAGATGGTTTCAAATCCTTAGTCTTCAACTTCATTTGGTCGTATGCCTTCTTGAAGATGATGTTAACGGAACTTCCGCAATCAATTAGAATTCTCTTCACAAACGTCGGCCCGATTGTCGCAGATATGACCATCGGGTCGATGGTAGGAGCCTCCACCTTATCCGCATCTCTGCTCCTAAATACATTATCATCATCCATCGTGCGCTGCTGCTTTGCAGGAGTCCCATCCTCCACATTTGAACAGCACTCATGCTTTGCATGTCTTAAAGAGTTAACATACCACTCCATCTCCTGCCAATTCTTATCCGCAGGATGAGGTCCGCCAGCAATCGTGTTGATAACCAATCTACCCACGGTTTGAGCAGGTTTTTCTGGTTGGCGGGGAGCTGGCCCGCATCCGGGTTTCGATGTCTCTTGTCTTCCGTCATGTGGGTCTTTGACAAACTCTTGTAGCTTCTTCTGTCTAATCAACTTTTCTATAGCGTCATGGAGGTGTCTGCACTCCTCTATGTTATGCCCATAAGACTCGTGAAAGTGGCAATACTTCCCAGTTCTCTTCTGTTCCTCCGTTGATTCCTTTGGGCGTGGTTTTCTATATTGAAAAGTGTTGCAAGTTGACAAATAGATGTTCTCAAGAGATGCGTTGAGCGGGGTGTATTCATTGTAGGTCGGGATCCTTGGCTTCCATTTCCCCATCTCTCTTTTCTTTTCGGTATTTCCACCTTCGGATCCTTTAGACAGCTCAGGCTTGTTTTGGGCGTTGAATTGAGCTTTTCCCAAATTATCACCGGTTTGCTTCATGGCGACGTTACTTTTCACAGTCTCCTGAGCAGGCCCTGGTGCCTTATCTCATCTCGTCCATAGAGCTTCCTCCCTTCTTATGAACAGATGAGCTTTCGAATAAAAATGCTCCAGCGTGGTTGGGGGCTTTTCCGCCAACCAATCTCCAAATCCAGAGTCTGGATCCACTCCATGCATTACCGCGATCAAAATCGCGTGGTCGTTTGGATTACTCACTTCGGTAGCCGCAACATGAAATCTCTGCAAGTATGCTTTCAACGATTCTCCCGGAGCTTGGATGACGCTTGATAAGGACATCACATCCTTTGGACGAGTGGTATGTATCCTGAATTATTCTATGAATTTCGTCGCCAATTCGTCAAAACTGGATATAAATCGTGAGGGAAGTCGAGTAAACCACATGGTGGAAATTCCGGACAGAGTGATTGGGAAGCACCTACACTTGGTTGCATCATTAGCTCTTGTAGAATCCATTATCCATCCGTACTTCATCACATACTGCTTGGGATCAGTCTTCCCTTCGTAGGATGGGATGGTCGACATATTGAACTTCTTGGGGTACTCAGCCTATAGGATATGATGAACGTATTTTTCTACACTTTAAACCGTTTGTTTCATATATTTTTATTTTAATAAAGCGGTATTATAAGGCTATTTTGTTGTGGTTTTGAAGATTATAGATTCCAAAGTGCAACATTTTGAATACCGAATAATTCGAAGAGAAAGTACATATCATTCATGAAGAAATGCATCTCACATCACCAACATGTGTAATATTTATGCAGAAATCAAATGCAAATATTGAAAATACACATTCAAAGTTTGGCCTGAAAATCTCTCAAAGCAAGGCCACTTGTTAATCAAATAACAAAGCAAAGACCAATTCAAAGTGAGGTGGCTTTATTATTCTCCAAATATCAAGCATATGGACCTAAATACTAGGGTTATCTTTGGAGGCTAAAGTCTTTAAATAGAGAGAGGAATGCAGATGGAAAATCATCTCTTAGCCCATCACTCTTCTTCTAGTTTAATTTTAATTTCAACAGTGTTTTTTATTTCGAACAGAATACGTAGGATTGTTAATTAGATTTGGCAATTTATTTATTCTTGTTCTTAGTTATCTTCTGCACTCTTTACAGTTAGTAATAAATTCAGTTCATTTTATTTCAGTTCTTTGCTCTACTATTTTCTTTTAAGCACTTTTACTTTCTACTCTGATTTCCATTATTTTATATTTTAATTGCAATTTTGATTAGATTCGAAATCAATATGGAGTATATTATTGTTCTTATTTCTTGTTTAAGATCCTCCATCGAATTTGTTTAACATGCCTAAGATTTAAATAGGGATTTCAAATATTTTAAAACACAATTCTTTGTGTTCGACCTGCATACTACACGCCTATGCGCTTGTAGAATTAATTAAAATTTGTGCTTTTCTAATCAATAGAAAAGTCGCAACAGGATACCATCTGTAAAGGGAGTATGGCTTTTGGACACTCCCCAATCTTCATTGGTCAAGCCTGGGTTCTCTCTCATCAACTGCCTGGCCATAGCTGTTAAGTCCGGAGTTTGTACGGAGGATGGAAGGTTGGGTTCTGTTCCACGGGACCATTCGGGTTGATGTCCCGCCTGATTTGGGTCTTGAAGATTTGGGTGTCCAGTCTCTTTACGGGCTTGATCCTTAGCCAATCGACCTGTGGCACCCGCCTGTGCACCTTCATCCTAACGGCGTCTACGCCTAGGAGGTTCATCAGCTGAGGTTGAACTATCAGATTCAGAATAAGGGGCAGGGTTACCTCCAGCATTCTGACGCTGCTGCTGAGTGAGCTGAGTCATGAGATTAGTGTTGGCTTGAATCTGCTCAGTAAGTTGCCTTCTACTTTCCTTGAGTTCTTATCAAGTCGTTGAACTCTTCTTGGGAAATGACTTTCTCTTGGTTTTGGCTGGAGGGCCCTGCACCTCGAGTTGCTTGTGGATTTCTAGATCCAACTTGTTGCACGCTAGTAGTCTCGTGGACATCTGTGTTGTGAGAGGCTGATCTAGTTCGTGGTCTCTCTATGGTAGAGTTGTTGGTTGTAACTCTGAATAGAACCAACAGATGCCTTGTGAACGATCTTGGATCTCCTCTGAGGGATTTATGCAATCCAGTAGCTACAAAGCAGATCCTAACAGCCTGAGAATTCAATTCTCAGTGAAAGCACCAAAATGTTAGCACCAAAATTGGTCACTAACACCCTTAGAAAGATTGTATAGAGAGATTAATGAAGAAAGTAAATTAAAACAGAGAACAATATATGAATTTCAATGCAGAGAACAAGAACACCAAATTATAGTGGTTTGGCGTAACTGCCTACGTCCACTTTGAAGTTGATTTCTATTGATTTTCTTGATAGTTGATTACAGATACAATCCGTTTCTAATTACTTGACTACAATTGCAAAGTAAAAGATTTAGTCTTGAGTGAGTGTTGAATGCAGTAGAGTTTCCCAAGTGTTCCTAAAAAAACGATCCTCTTCACTGTGCCCCTGCCTCACAATTTATAGACGAAGGTGGGTTGAACTTCCCTGGTGGGCCTGGTAGTTGGATATCTCGGCCCAAATGGAGTTAGCTCTGCGTGCCGACCCGAACATGCCGAACGGCTAAATGCCGAACCATCATCTTCATGCCGAACGATGCGGTTTTGTGTGGGAAGAGTAGGCCGAGCAACAATCAAAGCCGGTCGAGATTGAAAGAATGCCGAACAATCTTTGGTTGTCGAACGTTCTCGGGAGGTTGAACAATCTCTGGATGCCAAATGATCTTATGTCGAGCATCCTTGGTATGCCGAACGTCCTTGGTATGCCGAACGTTTATGGATGCCGAACGACATATAATGCCGAAGTTTCTCAATGCCGAACGCTTCTGGATGCCGAGCGCTCCTTTATGCCGAGCGTTCCTTTATGCCGAGCATTTTTCTGATGCCGAACGCTCTTGACTGCCAAATGACCCTGACTGCCGAACGACTCTTTGTGCCGAGCGTTCCGAATGTCGAATGATACATACATTGCCAAGCAGTGTGCTAATGCCGAACGATACATATATTGCCGAGCAGTGTGCTAATGCCGAGTACTTAGTTGCCTGGTCAAATCTCCAGGAAACACTTGTCACTTTTTCAACACAACATACAACCATTTCAACATGTATCTAATTTTTGATATGGCAATCTAAATGCAATCACTAACTTCTTCATCTTATAATAACTGTAGCCCAAGTCATTATCAAAAGGCAACATTTCCTTACTGGCTTTAAGATACTTATCGAATTCGCTTTCTGAACTATTATATTTTGCTTTAATTGCAATATATCTAGCAGTTGTGGATAACTCTATATGAGTTTCACAACCATTCCACTAAGGTCAATTCGCAGCGTGTAATAAAACAAAAAATTTGTTTGCTTCTACATTAGGAGGTTCCTCCACATATAAACATCTCTCCGACACATTATGGAGGAGTGGACATGCATCAAAATAAATCATGGCTTCCATCCTATTTTCTTGGATAGGATTTTTATTATGATCAAAAGTACTATTTTCATTGCCATTTGTGCCAACTGTACTGGTAAGTTCCCCTTGAAATGTCCATAACTCATTATCAAGTATAAAACCATATTTTCACAAATAACATTTAACGATATCATCATCCCAAAGAGCTTCATTTTTACATTTTTTACAAGGACAATGAATTTCTTGATTCCCAAACTCTCTAGAAGCAAAATTAACAAAAAAATCAATACCCATGAAAAAATCCTCCAATATTACAACTTGTTCATCTTTCCGCTTGTACATCTAAGTACGATCGCTCATACAATCCATTTCAACTGCATTACATATCATAGGCTCATATGTAAACAAACTTATATTTAGATAATGGTTTAATGTACAAGCATAATTTACAGATTATAAATAAACAATTATTAAAAATCTATTATTAGAAACCAACATGCCTTCCTTGTTACTACATTTCAGAATTAATTTTATTCATTTTAATGGTTACAATTGTATTCAATTAACCGAAGGTAGTACTATAGATAATAACTTATTTATCTTATTTCGTATCGTACTAACAGTTATTTTTTCTATCTTTTTTTGAAATGGAGTTTAATTATAGACAACTGTTGGAGATACTCTTATGCTTAAACTATTACAAATTTTCTTTCCATTCACTGTAGCTTATTTTACAAATTGACGGAATCAATGATAATAAAACACAATGCCAAAGCTATAGGGTCCTAATTTTAGACTTGATCTTGATCAATGAATAAATGAAAAAATTATGAAATCATAACTTATCATTTAAGATCCATGAATAACAAGGAAGTAGAGGCCGAAAATGAAGAAAATTTCCTATTCAAGTAAAACACACACATGCATGCATGTGCATGTGCACACATATGCACACATTCTCTCGTTTCTAACAACAATCTTTGAAATATAAACCATAAGTTTATGTTTTGATACTGGTGTTCATGTTGCATACAGACGCACTCAATCAGAATCACATTACTCCATAATAATATCGACGTTCTACATGAAAGTAATGTCAGCCCTTCAACATGCTAGTGAAAAGGTAGCCTACATAGGACTAGTGAAAGCTCTATTGGCAAGCCATGCGGGCATTGAGGCAGTAGAGAATAGTAGATTGTCGGGTTCCAATTAGATGCTACACATAGGTACAGTTTAGAATAGTAGTCCTTTAGATGATGATTTTGATGACAACAACCTTAGAATAAGATTATAAAATATAAATACTAACATTATAGTTTAGATATATATGTATATGCAGGATTTAACCATGCAGGTACCAAGAATGAAGACTGTACAGTATAGGGATTTAAGATATCAAGATTGAAGACTCATGAGTATCAAGAATATCAAGATTATCAAGGGTTCAAGATTTGAAGAATAAGTAATTTAATTAGAAATTTTGTTAAAACTACTAGAAAAGAACTGGCATCTTAAAATTCAATTTATTCGTAGAATGGAATCCACTTCGAGCTTGTTAAAGGGATGGAACCCTAAGTAGGATGGAACCTACGAAAAATCTAGTGGAACATCATTTTGTATCTGCTAACCTTTTATTCAAAATGATTTTACAAATTTATATCTTGTTTTCAAAATGTTTTCAAAACCTTCCTTTTAAAAGAATCAAAAACAACTATCCTGATTTTAAATACTTTTGGCCTCAAAAAAATCTTTAATTTCAAAATCAAATTATCCTTAATTTTTAAATATCTTTAATAATAATATATTTAAATTTTTAATATATATATACTTAGAATTAAATATAAAATTATAGTAAAATTTTATATATACCAAAATATTATTCTCTATATTTATTTATGTATTTTAACTATAGTTAAGTATATTTATAAAAGTTTAAAATTGTTTTAATATAGGATAAAAGTTATTTTCAAAGAAAAACAAAACACCAAAATTTCCTTTGGGATGTCGACATACTCAAGTTACCCATGTTGACATAGTGTCAGTTGATTTCAAAATTTTAAATTTCAAAAGAAGTGTCTATTCGTCATATCCCTTCACGAATGGACATGACTGTTGTTCTTCTATAAATATGGGATGTTTTCAACGAATTTATATTCATATTTGTCTTGTTTCACTCCTCTTCTTCTTCCACATTTCTTTATATATATTCTTACCATTACTCTGCCGAAATCAACATTGAATCTAACTAGATCATTTCTGGTTTGATTCTCTATCACTATCTCAACAAGATCCTTAGTGCTATTCAGAGTTATAGGCTTCTTTGTAATCAATTTAGTGAGAAAAGATTTGATTGTAGCCTTGGAAATCCATCAAGTGAGAAAAGGTGTGATTGTAGCCCTGTAAATCAATTGGGTGAACTTGTTGCCCGTTAAATCAAGTATCTCTACCCAGAGGATTGTGAATCTGGAGGGAGTACCTCGTAGCCTTGAAATCGAGGGTGTAATTATACAATTTCTTTTGAAAGGAAATCCGTACTTGTGTTCGAGACTGGATGTAGGGTAACTCTGAACTAGTATAAAATCCGGTGTGTTCTTTCCTTTACTGCTTTTACTTTATTTCTGCATCTGTGTTTGTTTCTGTGATCATATTTGTGTCTGAATATTGCATACATTTGTGTATAAATTAACAAAAAATCTAAAAGATTTAGTAATTTCTTAAAACACTATTCACCCTCCTCTAGTGTTTATCCAAGCCTTAAGATCCGTAATATGCATTTCTAACATTTGGTATTAGAGCAAGGTATTCAATGTTTCATAATCTAATTTTTGAAAATGTTTTTAAAATGGCTATGTTTGTTAATACTAGTTTAGAAATATTCAGATCATCATTGTCTCATGAGTCTGCATATAATCAATATTCAAATACAAGTTGTCCACTAAAATTGTTTAATGTGCAGGAAACATGCTTTATGGCGGTTGAGGAATCAATCCACAACGAACAAATTGTATAGATCAAAAAGGACAAATGGATACTTGATAGTTGATGCTCTAGACATATGACTGGAAATCCAGATATGCTGAATGATATAATATACAATGACGGAGGGCTGGTTAACTTTGGAGAGAATTCAAAAGGATATGTGATTGGCATCGGCAAATTCGATAACTCTGAAACTTCTATTATTACTAATGTTTTGCTAGTTAAGAATCTTAAACATAATCGGATAAGTATAAGTCAACTCTACAATAAATGATATAAAATTAAATTTGAAAAAGATAAGTGTCACATTGAAGATAATAATTCAACCATAATATTTGAGGGAATTAGGAAAAAGAATATTTATATTCTTAGTATGAAAGTTTCAAATGATAACCTATGTCTGTTGGCAAATACAAGCAACCCTTGGGTTTGGCATAAGTGATTTGTTCATTTGAATTTCAAACTCTTATCTTGACTATTTAAACATGATCTAGTAACAGGTCTCCCTAAAATGAATTTTAAAGTAGATAGTCTATGTGATGCATGTAAATTGGGAAAACTTAGAAAAAGTTCCTTTAAATTAAAAGATATGATTTCAATCTCAAAACCTCTTGAATTACTTCACCTTGATTTATTTGGTCCATCTCAAATTCTATCAATAAATCATAGTATATATAATTTTGTAATTATAGATGATTATTCTAGATTTACATGGACAATATTTTTGAAACATAAAAGTGATACTTTTGAATGTTTTAAGAACTTTACCAAAAGGATTCAAAATCAACTTTCTCTAAAAATTATAAACATCCGTAGTGATCACGGTGGTGAATTTAAAAATGAAAAGTTTGAGGAATTCTGCAATAAAAAGGGAATAACTCAAAATTTTTAATTTTCAAGAATTCCACAACAAAACGGAGTAGTAGAACGTAAAAATAGGACGATTCAAGAGTGTGCGAGAACTATGCTCTCAGATAGTAAATTACCAAAGCATTTTTGGGCCGAAGCAGTTGCTACCGCCTGTTATATTTTTAATAGAATTTTAATTAGACCTTTAACTAATAAGACATCTTATGAACTTCTTCACTCAAAGAAACCTAAGGTATCTTATTTTAGAATTTTTGGAAGTAAATGTTTTATTTTAAATACAAAGGATAATTTAGATAAATTTGATCCTAAATCTGACAAAGGTATCTTTATCGGATATTCTAATAGAAGTAAATTGTACATAGTGTTTAATTTAAGAACTAACACCATCGAAGAAACAATGCATGTTTCATTCGATGAAAATCTAAATTTTTTTGAAGATACAAATGATGAAGAAGATTTAATCACTCAAAATCAAGAGATAAATGAAACTAATAATGAAATTAATCATCCTAATAAAAGGATTAAACTTTTAAAAGATCATCCTATTGAATATGTACTTGGAGATATGCAATCTGTTGTTAAAACTAGAAATCAACTAAGTCAAATAAGCAATGTAGCTTTTATGTCAATTATTGAACCCAAAAATCCAAAAGAAGCATCAACTGATGATTCATGGATTTTGGCTATGCAAGAAGAATTAAATCAATTCACTAGAAATGATGTTTGGGAACTTGTTCCTAGACCTAAAAATAAAACTATAATTGGAACTCAATTGGTTTATAAAAATAAAATGAATGAACAAGGAGAGGTTGTTAGAAATAAAGTCGGGTTAGTCGCTCAAGGTTATTCTCAAGAAGAAGGAATAGATTTTGATGAAACCTTTGCTCCCGTAGCAAGATTAAAAGCTATTAGGATTCTACTTGCTTTCGCAAATCATAATAATTTCATACTATTTCAAATGGATGTTAAAAGTGCCTTTTTAAATGGATTCGTAAAAGAGGAAGTATATATTGAACAACCACCACTTTTTGAAAACGAAAAATTACCAAATCATGTTAACAAACTTAAGAAAGCTCTATATGGTCTAAAACAAGCTCCTAGAGCCTGGTATGATAGACTAAGATCTTACTTATTCTAATCATATTTTGAAATAGGTAAAGTAGATAATACTCTTTTTATTAAAAGAAATAAAAATGATATTCAACTAGTACAAGTTTATGTAGATGATATCATTTTTGGATCAACTAATTTTGAAATGAATAATGAATTTTCTGAAATAATGACAAAAGAGTTTGAGATGAGTCATATGGGTGAATGAAACTTCTTTTTAGGATTACAAATAAAACAATTAGATAATGGTATCTTTATTAGTCAAGAAAAATATGCTAATGACCTAGTTAGTAAATTTGGTTTGACTACTGCGAGTGGAAAATCCACTCCCATGGCAACCAATGAGTACCTTAGTAAAGAAGATCTCTCGAAAGATGTAGATCAAAAATTGTATAGAGGAATGATGGGATCACTATCTATATCACTGCTAGTAGACCGGATATCGTGCATAGTGTTTGTCTCTGTGCAAGATATCAATCCCAACCTAAAAAAACCCACTTAAAAGCCGCAAAACATACCATAAGATATGTTAAACACACCTTTGATTATGGCTTATTTTACCCTAAAAATGACTCTTTTGACTTAATATCTAACTGTGATGCTGATTATGCTGGTTGTAAATCAGACCGAAAAAGTACAAGTGGAACTTCTCACTTTTTGGGACATTCTTGATTTCCTGGTTTAGTAAAAAGAAAAACACAGTTTCTTTATCAACAACTAAAGTAGAATCTGCTGCTTTGGCTTGTTCACAAGTAATATATATGCAACAAACTTTAAAAGATTATGGTTTAAATATCTCAAAATCACCAATTTATTGTGATAATACTAGTGCGATAAATTTATCCAAAAAATATACTACTCAACATGCTCGAACTAAACATTTTGATATAAGACATCATTTTCTTAGAGATAATATAAATAAGGAAGTAATTTCTCTAGATTATATTAATTCTGAGAATCTAATTGCTGATATATTAACAAAACCCTTAAATGAATCTATATTTACTAAATTAAGAAGAGAATTAGGTATTTGCTCAATAACTAAAATATAAAATATAATAACAAAGTATAATTAAAAATTAAATCAAAATAAATTAAATAGCAAAAAATCAAGCACCATGTCGACATCCCCCTCTACCCGTGTCGACATATAACGATTTTTTATTTTTGAAAATTTTCCACCAAACTTCAAATACTTGGTTATATATTCTTCTTATTTTCGAAATTTTGATCATTCTCTCTATTCTCTCTCTGTTCCAACTTCTGAAATAAATTAAACCATGGCCTCCTCTTCCAAATCAAACAAATATTCAACCTTTTCATTCCCTTCTCCTACTTCTGGACCATTTCAAAGAACTACGCTCGCTCGAGTGGCAAAAATGGAGGATTCTCTGAAGGATGCACTGCAATTATTGACTGAAATTCAAGTGGTGCAACTTAGAATGACGAAAGAACAAGAGAAGCAAGGCAAAATCCTTAGGAATTTGCAAAATGTTCTAATGGACAATCGTGCCAACCCAATCTTGATTAGCGAAGATTCTTCAGGAGATCAAGTGCAAGAGGGCAGCGAGGAAGAAGAAAAAGAAGCCTTCATGGAAGAAGAGCACGTTGAAGAAGACGACAAAGTCGTTTGTGTTGGCGAAGTGTGCTTTGACAAAGATGGAAATCTTGTCGAACAACATGGAAATCTCTGTTTCCACTATCCAAATTATTCGATTCATAGATCCTCCATTTTCAAAGACACTCATTAGTTTCTTTTCTCTTTTTCTTATTGTTGTATGTTCTTTCTTACGTTCTCTACGAAAATGTAAATATAACTGTATAATTAATAAATAGTTCACGTTCTTATATGTGTTCTATTAAAAGTATTATTATATGGATACTTAGATAGGATACTTAGTAGTTTAGGACTAAGTTTTAAGTTTTAGAGTTAAGTGTTGATTATTTATGATAACACTATCATTATAATCACATGTCATAGAGTATTAGATTAAGGGGGATTTATATAGTTTGAAATTATATAGTTAGGAGTTATATAGTTTGGAGATTATATAGTTTGGAGTTACTTTTTGTTGATGACAAAGGGGAAGAAATATAAAATAGGATAGTTAGGCATAGATTAAGGTGAAGTTATTAGATTAAGAGGGAGTTATTAGGATAGAAGTAATATTTTATAAACAAAGGTTGTCATCATCAAAAAGGGGGAGATTGTTAGTCCTTGAGATGATGGTTTTGATGACAACAACCTTAGAATAAGATTATAAAATATAAATACTAACATTATAGTTTAGATATATATGCATATGCAGGATTTAACCATGCAGGTACCAAGAATGAAGACTGTACAATATAGAGCTTCAAGATATCAAGATTGAAGACTCATGAGTATCAAGAATATCAAGATTATCAAGCGTACAAGATTTCAAGAATAAGTAATTTAATTAGAAATTTTGTTATAACTCCTAGAAAAGCACTGGCATCTTAAAATCCAATTCATTCGTGGAATGGAATCCACTTCGAGCCTGTTAAAGTGATGGAATCCTAAGTAGGATGGAACCTACGAAAAATCTAGTGGAACATCATTTTTTATCCGCTAACCTTTTATTCAAAATGATTTTACAAAATTATATCTTTTTTCGAAATGTTTTCAAAACCTTCCTTTTAAAAGAATCAAAAACGTCTATCCTGATTTTAAATACTTTTAGCCTCTAAATAACCTTTAATTTCAAAATCAAATTATCCTTAGTTTTGAATTTTCTTTAAAAATAATATATTTAAGTTTTTAATATATATATACTTAGAATTAAATATAAAATAATAGCAAAATTTTATATATACCAAAATATTATTCTCTACATTTATTTATGTATTTTAACTATAGTTAAGTATATTTGTAAAAGTTTAAAATAGTTTTAATATAAGATAAAAGTTATTTTCAAAGAAAAACAAAACACAAAAATTTCCTTTGGGATGTCTACATACTCAAGTTACCCATGTCGACATAGTGTTAGTTGATTTCAAAATTTTGAATTTCAAAAGCAGTGTCTATTCGTCATATCCCTTCATGAATGGACATGGCTGTTGTTCTTATATAAATAGGGGATGTTTTCAACGAATTTATATTCATATTTTTTCGGTTTTCACTCCTCTTCTTCTTCCACATTTCTTTACACATATTCTTACCATTTGTTAACTCCTCTTCGTTGGAAACTGGAAAATGTGGAGCGACCTAACTAGACCAACGACCTAACTAGACCAACGACCTAAGAGATGGAGCGGCCTAGCAACTTAACTCATCAAGTGACCTAAAAGTATCTGCGACCTAAGGGAAGCACCGACCTATAGAATTCTGCGACCTATAGCACTCACACGACCTAACTGGGTACTTAGACCTAAGGAAGGCCGCGACCTAAAGTTTCAGCGACTTAGCGACCTATGAGCCAGAGCGACCTTACAACTTAAGGGATGGAACGACCTAAATATGTTTCGCGACCTAAAGGAGGCCGCGACCTATCAAGCTTCGCGACCTAACAGAAAGCCGCGACCTAAGAAGTAGGACGACCTAAGAGAGAATGCGACCTAAAGACGGTCTCGACCTATGAAACTCCACGACCTAGGAATACTTCGTGACCTAAGGAGAGTCGTGATCTAAAAGACTCCAGTTATAACTATGAGAAAAGTACACGCGACCTAGGATAGGTCGCTAACGACCTAAATGCCTGAGTAAAGAAGTGACCCATACTGTGCCGCAGGGGGATAGGTCGCTCACGACCTAGAACTTATGTAAATCAGCAGGCGTGTTCTTGTGAAAGAGAGGACAGTGTATCTTAGGTAAGTCACGACCTACGACCTAGCTTAGGTCGGTCACGACCTACGACCTAACTCCGAGAAATGCCTATAAATACGACCCTAGTTCCAACTAGCAAGGGACCTTTTGGGCTCATTCATTTCAAGCGCCGTTACTCTTCTGCATTCTGAACTACTTCAATACCTTCAAGGAACTTCGCGAAGAAATCAAACATGTGTTCAAAGATTTGGATCGACGTTGAAGTTTAGGCTACTTGTTCTGAGTCACTTGAAACTCAAAGTGTGTTGTAATCAAAGTGTAACTGCATTGACTTATAATCAAATCATCAATAAAGATATTCAAAGTGGACGTAGGCTATCTCTTAAGCCGAACCACTATAAAATTGCTGTTGTCTACTGTTTTTCTTTACTACTATCTGCTTATAATCGGTTCCCGAGCTATCGGGTGGTGCTTTCACGATCTAATTTCATACACCGGGGTGTTAGCGTTCAAATTTTAGCGTTAACATTTTTGGTGCTTTCACTGAGAACTGAACTCAGGAGAGTTATCATCATTGATTCACAGAGGTTTGTAGAGAGAATTTCCTTGAAAACCAGAAGTCTATCCGAGATTATGGCTCCTGGAAGGAAAAGTAGATCTGTCAGATCTGGAAATATTCAAGAGGGAACCTCCGCTTCCCCTATATCGAATCAAGCCACTCCAGCTGTCGGAGTTACAAAGGCAGAGCTGGATGCTGCAATCTTAGGGCTGAACCAACAGATAAATGCCCAAAATGCACAATTCGAGGCTCAGAATGCCCAGAATGCCCTAATTCTGAATAGGTTGAACGATTTGCTTGGGGAAAACCGTCAACCGGCAGATAATGAAAGGAATTTTGCTGGCAACATTCGTGATGCTGAAGAAAGAAATGCTCCTGAAAGGGCTGCTAGCCCCTTTGAACGAACACTTCCAGAGGTTGGTGGATCTAGAACTCGACATGATGAGGAGTATCTTTCTGGAATGGTCCGACAAATTATGAAAGAAAGTATGCAGAGGGTTGAAGACGAGAAAGAATGGGGTTTCGCCCTAAGTAAAACTCCTTTTACTGAGAAAATCTTAAAGGCTAAATTCCCAAGGAAGTTTGTCCCACCAACCATTCCAGCTTACAGGGGGACGAGTGATCCGAACGAATTCTTATACAAGTATGATTGGCACATGACAGGTGCCAGAGCCTCTGATGAAATAAAGTGCCGATATTTTCCTGTGTATCTCGAAGGTGTAGCTCTGCTTTGGTTCACCAAACTTCCAGTCCGATCTATCGATCAGTTTTCTGACTTAACCCGGAAGTTCAAGGAGTAGTTCAGACTATACGCCTCAAAAGCCAAGGATATCATGTCACTGTCAAGTTTGGAGCAGAATCCAGGGGAGACTATCAGATCTTTCTTAAACCGCTTTAATATAGCACTAGCTGAGGTGGACAATGCAGAACCGCGAATGATATTGACTTATCTGATGAAGGGAATTGACAAGTCGAGCGACTTTGGGAAATGGCTAAACATGAAGGAACCAAATTCTCTTGAAAAGTTCTATAAAAAAGCAGATGAATTCATACGCTTAGAAAGCCGTCCCGTACCGGTAAAGGCAGTGTTGGAAAAAGCCGAAGATAACACTGTTGTTCCACGCAAGAATGAATCTGTAGGGCAAAAAAGGGAAAATAACAATGGGAAGAAGCAGAGTAATCTGAAGAAGCCCCGATCCTTCAAGCCATCAGAATATACTCCTTTATCAGATACGCAGGAGCGTATCTACCTTGCCACTAAAGATTCTATTGACTTTCCTAAACCTCCTCCTCTAAGGACCGGGAAAAAGGCTATACAGAGTGGGAAGTTCTGCCGCTTCCATAATCAACCCGGTCACGAAACCGACGAATGCCGACAGTTGAAAAATCTGATTGAAGAGTTGCTAAGGGAAAACAAACTGCAGCAATTTGTGAAAAAGAATAGCAACAATCCTGCTTCATCTAGTCAGGGGCAACAGGCTCCTACTCATCAGCCTAGGACGATTGAGAAGGCTTCGGGGCATGAATCTGGAAGGCCCATTATCAATGTCATTACAGGAGGACCTCACCCAGCGGGCAGAAGCTGGGGTGAGATGGAAAGGTATACCCGAGCTTTAAAGTATGTACCGACCGAGGAAGATGTATTCGTTTTGGAAGGTGCTACGCCCTTGAAGCAACAAAGAACTCTTGATGATGATATTGTATTCAAAGCTAGGGATTCCGCAGGTATTGAAGCTCCTACCTTGGATCCCTTAGTCATCTCGGCTGGTATCGGGCCAGCTATTGTCAGAAGAGTTCTCATTGATTGTGGCGCATCCTGCAATATCCTCTTCAAGAAAACATTCGACCAAATGAAGATCCCTATGGCTGATGTGCAAGCTTCATCGCATAAAATTGCTGGCTTCACTGGGGAGCCAAAACAGCCGGTAGGAACCATTGATTTGTTTGTGGAACTTGGAGAAGGAGAGAGAAAAATGGTCCGCAAGCAAACTTTTGTGATTGCCGACGAATTTTCTGCTTACAATGCTTTCCTTGGTCGTCCAACTCTGGCAGCGTTCAAAGCTGTTCTTGCCCCGTGGTGCCTCACCATTAAATTCCCTACAGACAATGAAGTAGGAGTTATAAAAGGGGATCAAAATGCTGGGCGAGAGTGTTATCTGACAGAGCTACGAGAAACCAGAAAAAGAGAGATGGGAAAGAATGCGGCAGCCCCAGTCCGCATCAAAGAACCAGCCTTGTAGCAATTACAGGGCGGACCCTGCACTGGCGAGCACAGCGGAGCAAGGAAAGAGATGGACCCTAGAAAAGTCAGTGCAGGGGAAAATAGAGTGGTACCAGTGGAAACGACAATACCAATACCTGTTGACCCAAAAGACCCAAACAAGGTGTTGAATGTGGGTTCACAACTTAATGTGTCAATTCAGAATATCTTAATATCTTTTTTAAAGGCAAATCTGGATGTTTTTGCTTGGACTCATGCCGATATGTGCGGAATATCCCCAGAAGTTGCAGTGCATGCTCTAAATATTGATCCAAAATTTACACCTGTGAAACAAAAGAGGAGAACTCAAGGTCCAGAAAGGTCGGCAGCATTAAAAGAAGAAGTTGATCGACTAATGGAGAATAATTTTATCAAGGAATCTACCTATCCGAATTGGGTTTCAAATCCAGTGCTGGTTAAGAAAGCCAACGGAAAATGGAGAGTATGCATCGATTTTTCAGATCTAAACAAGGCCTGCCCCAAAGACTGCTTCCCATTACCCAGAATCGACCAATTGGTAGACGGAACAGCGGGACACGAATTGTTATCTTTTATGGATGCTTACTCCGGATATAACCAGATCATGATGCATGAGCCGGATCAGGAGGATACGAGCTTTATCACCGACACTGGTCTTTGCTGCTACAGAGTAATGCCCTTCGGGTTGAAGAATGCAGGGGCAACATACCAAAGACTCGTTAATGCTATGTTCAAACCGCAACTGGGCAAGACTATGGAAGTCTACGTCGATGACATGTTAGTAAAGTCTAAGAAAGCAGTGGATCACATAGAACACTTAGCAGACATGTTCGCAGTCCTTCGGAAATACAGAATGAAGCTCAATCCTTTAAAATGTTCATTTGGAGTGGAATCCGGCAAGTTTTTAGGCTTCATCGTGAGCGCTAGGGGCATTGAGGCCAGTCCAGCTCAAATTACTGCATTGAAAGAAGTCAAAGCTCCTAGAACAAAGAAGGAATTGCAAAGTCTCAATGGAAAAGTCGCCGCCTTGAGTCGGTTCATTTCCAAAGCCACAGATAAATGCATCCCATTCTTTGACGCCCTAAAGAAAGGAAAGAAAAACTTCGATTGGACTCCCGAATGCCAAAAAGCCTTCGATGAATTGATTCGCCATATGGAAATGCCTCCAATACTTTCTAGGCCTGGCGATGGCGAGGATCTTCTTATATACTTGGTAGTATCATCTCATGCTTTAAGTGCAGCGCTGATACGAGAAGACAAAAGGATTCAACATCCAGTTTACTATATCAGCAAAAGACTCACTGGGGCAGAGATGAATTACTCTAAGTTGGAAAAACTCGCCTATTGCCTACTAATTGCATCTAGGAAGTTGAGGCAATATTTTCAAGCTCATCCTATCAGAGTCCTCACTGATCAACCTTTGAAGCAAGTCCTGTTTCGCCCTGAGACTTCGGGTCGTCTTCTAAAGTGGAATATTGAACTCAGTCAGTATGACATCACTTATCATCCCCGAAAAGCAATCAATGGACAAACTTTAGCAGATTTCATTGCAGAATTCACAGATAAGGGTAACAGTGAGGAGGAAACAGTCGACGATTCCCCAATCCAATGGAAGTTATATGTCGATGGTGCGAGAAACGACTACTGTTCTGGAGCCGGAGTTGTACTTGAGACCCCTGAAGGCCGATCATTATGCTATGCACTAAGATTGGAATTTCCTTCAACAAACAATGAAGCAGAATACGAAGCCCTTATCGCTGGCTTAAGGATTGCTAAAGAATTAAACATCTGAGCGTTACAGATATTCAGCGATTCTCAGCTTATTGTATGCCAAGTCAAAAAGGAATTCCAAGCAAAAGGGGGGAATCTGCCCGCCTACTTGTCAAAGGCTTGGGAGCTCCTGGGTGATTTCGATCATTACATGATAAGTCACATTCCTCGAGAAGAAAACTTGAAAGCAGATTCTCTCGCAAAGTATTCTAGCACAGGCGAAGCCCAATTTCTGGGATTAACTCCAGTGGAAGTCCTGTCGACTCCTAGCATTGATAAGATGGATATTGATTGGATCATGAGCATGTCTCAAGATCCAGAATCATGGATGACTCCGATAACAGAATATCTGCTCAATGGATCTTTACCAGGGAACTCAAAAGAACGACAAAAGCTACTGAGAAAAGCCTCTCGATATATAATCCAGGATGGCCGATTGTACAGACGGGGATTCTCAATGCCATTACTTCGATGTGTATCCAGGGAAGAGTCCAAAGCAATCCTAGCGGAGGTACACGGAGGAGAACGTGGTGATCATTCAGGTGGCCAAACATTAGCAAAGAAAATTCTCCGATACGGATATTTTTGGCCAGAAATTAATCGAGATGCAGCAGAGTATTCCCGAAAATGTGACAGATGTCAAAGATTCGCCAAAATTCCTAGAGCTCCTTCCACTGAACTCACACAGATGGTCAGTCCATGGCCGTTTGCAATATGGGGAATATACCTTGTAGGACCGTTACCAACTGCCAAATCTGGAATTAAATATGCCATTGTTGCTGTAGATTATTTTACTAAGTGGGAAGAAGCTGAACCACTGGCTACTATCACTTCAAAGAAGATGATAAGTTTTGTGACTAAAAACATCATTTGCAGATACGGTGTGCCTCAAAAAATAATTACAGACAACGGTACTCAGTTTGAAAGCGAAGAATTCCAAGATTTTTGCAAGCAATTCAAGATCCGGAAAAGCTTTTCAGCAGTGGCCCATCCGCAGGAAAACGGGCAAGTGGAAGCCGTGAACAAAATTATTAAGTCAACCATCAAGAAGCAACTTGAAAGAGCAAAAGGTGGTTGGGTTGATAAGCTACCACTGGCACTGTGGGCATACAGAACCACTCACAAAACTGCGACTGGGCACACCCCGTTTTCATTGGCATACGGGTCAGAGGCAATGATTCCGGTAGAAATAGAGGTTCCTTCACATAGAAGAATCCATTTCAATCAAGCAGAAAACGAAAAGCTACAGCTTGAAGCGCTAGATCTCCTTGATGAAAAAAGAGATGAGGCTAATCTCAGAATTGCAGCTCATCAGCAAAGGATAGCCAGACATTTCAATTCCAAAGTTCGCCAACGCAGCTTTGAGATTGGAGACCTAGTCCTGAAGAGAATTATGACAGCGACAGGTGTGTTTGGGCCAAATTGGGAAGGACCATATGTCATAGGTCAGAAGCTTCTTGACGGCACATTCAAACTCACTACTGTTGAAGGAGATCAAATTCCAAGGGCATGGAACAACAATCATTTGCGTCCATACTTTACTTGAAAATTTCGTTGAAATATTGTAAAAAGAATTATGAATGTATGATTCTTGTAATTGAAGGCAATTGTAAAACTGATGCAAGTAAATAATGAAAAAATATAAAGTGGATGTAGGCCCAGTTTCCTGGCCGAACCACTATAAATCTTATGTTCCTTATTATTATTACATGTTTGCTTTATTTTCGATATTAAAAGTACATAGAATGTATTGCTGAAATGTCGATTCAAATTTTTGCAGACAATGGAAGTGAAACTTGCACATAATAAGACCCAGTGATTCTCGCCAAATTTCAAGTCACAAAAGCTCCAAATTCAAATCCTAGATAGGAAGTACTTCAATTGAACGACCTATGATTTCGACAGAAACGAGCCTTTGCTAATGAATTGAGATCGTTTGAACAAACAAACATCCAATTAAGAAGCTGATGCTCGTTCTCACGAACTTGCCTGACAATGAAGTACATTTCCTTGGATTAAACAAGTCACTTGTAAAAAAAAAAGGGATCAATGAAAAGGCATAAGCAAGTGGACAAGGGAACAACCAAAGCCATCATCGGCAGCACAAATCCTCTTCGGAGGCACAACTATTCGGAGAATAAAGACCTCTAATGGGTCATACGCCACAAAAAAGAAAGTTCTCTACTCAACAAAAAAGATTGGAGGAGTCATGACCCTCCAACCATGAGAGAGTAACTTCCAGGCGATGAAAACCCTCTCTAAGGCACATTTCACCTGGAGTTGAAGTGTAACAACCGCTCTTCGGAATTTCACTTCACCAGAGTTGAAATGTAAACAAAATAAAAGCCCTCTTCGGAGGCCCATTTCACCAGGAGTTGAAGTGTAACAACCGCTCTTCGGAATTTCACTTCACCGGAGTTGAAATGTAAACAAAATAAAAGCCCTCTTCGGAGGCCCATTTCACCAGGAGTTGAAGTGTTATGACCGCTCTTCGGAATTTCACTTCACCAAAGTTGAAATGCAAAACAAAATAAAGACCTTTCTGGAAGCCCACGTTTCGCCGAGATTGAAATAAAACTTCCAAGTGTTGAAACGTGAAAAGGCTTTTTTCAAAGGCACAACTCTTTGGAGGTACACGTTTCGCCAAGATTGAAATAAAACTTCCAAGTGTTGAAACGTGGAAAATCCCTCCTCAGAGGTACAACCCCCTCCCGGGGACACAATCAAAAAGAAAGACTTCTTCGGAAGCCCACGTTTCACCGAGATTGAAATAAAACTTCCAAGTGTTGAAACGTGGAAAGACTTTCTTCGAAGGCACAATTCTTTGGAGATACAGGTTTCAAAATAAAAAAAAAGCAGGGGCCGGTACCTGCACAACATCCGACCATTACACAAAAAAGGAGTCAAAAAGCCCGAAGTCCGACTCTTCACTTCTTCTTGCTACCTTTGGACCCTTTGCCTGGCCGAATGATTAGTTTTTCAGGTCTATCTATAGGCATAAGGGAAGAAGGAGAGGGGGGAGCAACCGGTGCAACTTTCGGTTCCTCTTCAGTAGTGATGATTTTCTTCCCCCTCCTCTTCGATGTTCCGTGCTTCTTTCTTCTCTTCGAAGAAGGAGTAACAAGAGCGGACAAAACTACGTCATCAGAGGGAGTCCGCTCCGGAGAGATCTCGCCTCCTTCAAGTCCCTCGTCCTTCTGCTCTTGCGAAGCGATAGGGTCATCCAAGCCGTGAAGAGCCTCAATCTGTTCTTCTTGTGACCCGGGTTGTGAAGCAGAAGGAGGAGTCACCTGAAGAGACGGAGGAGGGATAACCGGAGGAAGTGAAGTCTGCACAGCACTTGGTGTTTCAACTGCAGAAGAAGAGAAATTAAAAATATTAGTATCTCCCCGAAAGAAGGGAGATATGGGTTCGTCGAGATTCAAGAAGTAATCGAGAAGCTCATCAAACTTTTGAGGAGTAAGCAAGCGATCCACTTGAATCGGACCAATATCAAAATTACCTGAAGATGTTTGCTTCGTTAGCTCAATCTCATAATTCTGAGCCCCGATATCCTCCAAAGCCTCATCATCAGTAGGGGTGATTACCCCGGTTCTTGTAGGAGGCAGCGAATGAGCACTAGAGCCTGTAATGTCCACTTCGAAAGAAACTAAAGGACGTTCAGAAGTGGTAGGTGGTATTTCTTTCTCAGAACGTTCTCCTTCCGCCATTCCGGCCCGTACCTTGGCGAGTTGCTCTTTTCCCTTGGCAAGAGCGGCGCGGGCATCATCATCGAGAAAATGCTCTTCAAGAGCTGTCTCAGCGTAGCCAGCACCTTTACCACCTAGCATATCAAGTGCTGCCTCCCAGACTTCAGCTAATGTAATTTCGTATTTAGGGCCTAGAAAGGCAAGGCTGCCGCGCCCCAAAATGCTATGCAGATAGAAATCAAATAATGTGGAGCTAATGTCAGCTTTGGTTGCTTGATGGGCCTCTTCGGCCGCGAGTTTACCAGCAACAGCCTCGTCACGCTCCTTTTCGGCCATAGCAAGTCGAGCTTTTAGCATCTCTATCTCCAAGCTTTGAGAGCCGGCCTGTTCTCGCAGCTGTAAAGTTTCAGCGCGATATTCTTCTATGACCTTCTCCTGGTGTGTAAGCTTATCTTCGACTGCCCTTTGACTGGCATGCGCATCTCGTACTTGTTGCTGAAGCATGCTCTCCTTTTGAGAATGGAAAGTAGATGAAGTAGCTAATTCTTCCTTAAGCTTTTCTACTTCCGCTTCCAGTTTTTCATTATAGGAAGCAATACTTCTCATTTCGGCGTCATGCTGTTCGAGAGTCTTCTGCCACTCAGCCTTATCGTTCTCCATTGTGAGCATGGCCTCGAGATTGGCTCGGTTAACCCTCTGAAGCTCGTCGACAAGTTTTTGCCAGTTCGACATTCTTTCAATATCGGTCCTGACAGAATCAAGATTTCGCAGCATAGCCGATTTGTCGAGAGGAACCAAGTCGAGATCAAATCGAACCCCTCTCAGGCACCACTGAGGGAATCGACTTTGAAGAGTGGGAGGACCTTGCCCAACTTGGTATGCGGGCCGGTTGATGATTGTTTGAATGTCGGAGCGAACAGGGGCAAGAGATTGAGCAGGAACGTTTTGAGAAACTGTCGGCATTGTTTCTTCAGTAAGTTTAGCCCGCTTGCTAGAAGAATCTTCCATGTGCCCTTTACCTCTCTCATCGTGAGTCTTTCTTTTTTGGGTATCATCATCTCTGTGGGGAGGTTCATGTCTTTCTTGTTCTCTTCGGTGACGTTCTTCATATGCTCGTCTCTCGTCTGCTTTTCTGATGGCCCTCTCTTCATCGGATTCTCTGTAAGAAGGGAGGTAACGCCTATAATCATACTGGCTATGCCTCCCGTAGCACTGGAAATCATCATAGTACGAGCCACTGCGCCCCATAGGAGAATCTGAAATAAAAATAATAAGCTTTAGAAATCTTTAAAGTACAAGAAGATAAGTGCGTAGAAGTGATGAAAAATCCGAAGTGTCGTGTAACGTGTAAACTACACGCATCGAGTTACAAACCACTCTGTGGAATAGAGGTAGTGATAACTTGAGTAGGAGGAGTCGATATTTGTTGTAGAGAAGATGTCGCCTCGATTACAGAAGAGATAGTTTTGGAAACATCATCTTTGAAAAGTTCTTGAGAAGTCACAATTAAATCACTCAACCCCTCGAAAACATCATCACCGTCATGTTTCTTGGGACTTGCTTTCTTGACTCCTTCATTAGTAGATTTTTCAGAAGATCGTGGAGGTTCTTCCTCTTTGATAACTGGGGCAAGTACAGACTTGTCAGACGGCCCCGCAACATCTTTCGGAATTGAACACTTTACTAGTGAAGTTTCTATAGAGGTTCCTCCCTGCATGTGCTCTTTAGTAGAGACAGGGGCATCAGGAATTTTTATCGGAGAATCGGGAACTTCAGTCGGAACTTCATGAAGTTGAGTAGAACGAGAAGAATGTAAAAGCTCAAATCGATGAAGGAGTTCATCTGTCAATAGAAATTTTGCGCTCCTCTCTTCAGCAGCCACAATGTTTAGCCTTTCAAAGACTGGTTTATGACTGGAATCTCTAGAAGGAGGAGAAAGTGCTGTAAAAATAAGGAATGGAATCAGCATCTAGCAATACGAACCATGAAAAACTTAGAATGGAATTGAAGAAAGAAGGAAAAAAAGATCTCACTTCCTATTCTCCAGTCTGCGTAAAATCCTGCGGGGCAACGAATATAGAAGAATTGATTCAAAAAACCATGTGCACTCTCCGGCAAATCCAAAATTAGTTTACGGTTCCTCGCACCTCTTACAAGTACAATCGAAGGGTGATCCTTGTTCTTCGCAAAAGTGCACAGGTAACAGATTTCCTCAAAACTCGAAAGACGGTCAAGAGTTCTCCTGAACAGAACGCACAATCCCATCAAGATGGCATAGCCATTGGGATGCAGTTGGAAAGGAGAGATCGTCAGTCGAAGAAGGATTTGTTGAAGAAATTCATTAAAGGGAGGAATTGCTCCACTTAAGCACATTTGGCGATTAATGGCAACAAAACCGGAAGGAGGTCTATCAGCGAAATCATTTGGTCCAGGGAGTAAAACTTCTGCCTCGGCAATGCCAAATTGAATGCATAATTGGTTAAGCACCCGCTATTTCAGAAGGGTAGGAGTTCTTTCCGGAGGGTTCTCTAGTGGAATAGCAACCGGGAAAGCCCCTTCGACGTGTTCTATCATCTCTTCTGGTTGAAACGTCATTCTACATGAGTAACTGGATGTTTAGGTGTGAAGGTGCACGTTTCCTAAAAGTGTGAAGTGTTGTGCGAAACTAATAAAAATAACAAGCGAAATAACTGAAATTAAACTAATTGACAACTGATCGATTGTGAGACTTCAGGACTTGTTAATTTAAAACTCAAGCGCAGTGTTAATTCAAACAAAATTTTAGCTTTGCTTTAACACTTCATTTGAGTCGGTTGATTCACAGCATTTCACTCACACAGTTCATTTAAGTTGATTATTCTTTATCGACTAATCTGTCATTCGATGTGGACGGTCAATGACAGTATATTCGTCCCATTTTTCTGCAAATGTTATGTATAAACAGGTTGTTAGCATTAGAGATAATCTGCAAAGAAATACGACAAAATTCAAGTCCATATAGTTCAAAGTTCAAACAGTTCAATCAAAGTTGTCTCAGGATTTCACAAGTCCTAGGTCGTCCAGCGACCTAGCATAGGTCGGAGCCTTCTTAGGTCGCGCTGTGCAAAGTAAAGGATAAGGCTTTACAAATTCGTCCTAGTGTTAGCTCGACCGCGACCTAAAGCCTATGTCGCAAGGAAGTTAGGTCGTGCAGTTCTTAGCTCGAGCAACTCTTAACTTATGCAAAGTCTTAGGTCGCATGAATATTAGGTCGTTCAGCGACCTAGTGTAGGTCGAAACTATTCCTTAGGTCGCAAGGGTCATTAGATCGCGAATTATCTTAAGTCGCTCAAATCCGCTAGGTCACTAACTTCCTCTCCACGCAATGCTTCACCAGACCCGATAACCCGCTATCAACTACACAGAAATCCATCATCCTCTTCGTGAAGTCCATCATCTCTACACATCACCGAATCACTTGAAAAGCGATTCAAAGAATCTCCAATCCATCATACATTCAATACATTTTCGTGCCTACTCAAGCGGCGATCGAAAATCGATTGCAACGATTCAAAATATGGCACGATGCAAGGAATTGGGTCAAGGTCAGAAAATGGGGATTCGTAATTCGACAGTGATTATGGTGGGATGGAGATTGAATTCACTTACGTATTATGTTGGTGAAGATAAATTGACAGCTAAATGGGTTGAATTTGCCTTCGAAAACTTGAGAGCTTGATAATGGCTGAATAGGAAGTTCAGAGCAGATGAAGTAAAGGAGGAACGACCTATGTCATTTATACCCCAGGGAAGTGAGATGTGAATCGACACACACGACCTAATTTTCTCGATAGGTCGCTCGCGACCTAACAACTCATCAGAGCTCGAGTTAAGAGAATCGAAGCACACAACCTATGACCTAGGCACATACTTCGAGGGGAAAATGTTAACTCCTCTTCGTTGGAAACTGGAAAATGTGGAGCGACCTAACTAGACCAATGACCTAACTAGACCAACGACCTAAGAGATGGAGCAGCCTAGCAACTTAACTCATCAAGTGACCTAAAAGTATCTGCGACCTAAGGGAAGCACCGACCTATAGAATTCTGCGACCTATAGCACTCACACGACCTAACTGGGTACTTAGACCTAAGGAAGGCCGCGACCTAAAGTTTCAGCGACTTAGCGACCTATGAGCCAGAGCGACCTTACAACTTAAGGGATGGAACGACCTAAATATGTTTCGCGACCTAAAGGAGGCCGCGACCTATCAAGCTTCGCGACCTAACAGAAAGCCGCGACCTAAGAAGTAGGACGACCTAAGAGAGAATGCGACCTAAAGACGGTCTCGACCTATGAAACTCCACGACCTAGGAATACTTCGCGACCTAAGGAGAGTCGTGATCTAAAAGACTCCAGTTATAACTATGAGAAAAGTACACGCGACCTAGGATAGGTCGCTAACGACCTAAATGCCTGAGTAAAGAAGTGACCCATACTGTGCCGTAGGGGGATAGGTCGCTCACGACCTAGAACTTATGTAAATCAGCAGGCGTGTTCTTGTGAAAGAGAGGACAGTGTATCTTAGGTAAGTCACGACCTACGACCTAGCTTAGGTCGGTCACGGCCTACGACCTAACTCCGAGAAATGCCTATAAATACGACCCTAGTTCCAACTAGCAAGGGACCTTTTGGGCTCATTCATTTCAAGCGCCGTTACTCTGCTGCATTCTGAACTACTTTAATACCTTCAAGGAACTTCGCGAAGAAATCAAACATGTCAAACATGTGTTCAAAGATTTGGATCGACGTTGAAGTTTAGGCTACTTGTTCTGAGTCACTTGAAACTCAAAGTGTGTTGTAATCAAAGTGTAACTGCATTGACTTGTAATCAAATCATCAATAAAGATATTCAAAGTGGACGTAGGCTATCTCTTAAGCCGAACCACTATAAAATTGCTGTTGTCTACTGTTTTTCTTTGCTACTATCTGCTTATAATCGGTTCCCGAGCTATCGGGTGGTGCTTTCACGATCTAATTTCATACACCGGGGTGTTAGCGTTCAAATTTTAGCGTTAACACCATTACTCTGTCGAAATGAACATTGAATCTAACAAGATCATTTCTGGTTTGATTCTCTATCTCTATCTCAACAAGATCCTCAGTGCTATTCAGAGTTATAGGCTTCTTTGTAACCAATTTAGTGAGAAAATGTGTGATTATAGCCTTGGAAGTCAATCAAGTGAGAAAAGGTGTGATTGTAGCCCTGGAAATCAATTGGGTGAACTTGTTTCCCATGAAATCACATATCTGTGCCCAAAGGATTGTGAATCCGGAGGGTGTACCTCGTAGCCTTGAAATCGAAGGTGTAATTGTACAATTGCTTTTGAAAGGAAATATGTACTTGTGTGCGGGACAACGTGTAGGGTAACTACGAAACAATATAAAATCCAGTGTGTTCTTTCCTTTACCGCTTTTACTTTATTTATACATCTGTGTTTGTTTCTGTGATCATATCTGTGTATGAATATTGCATACATTTGTGTTTAAATTAACAAAAACTCTATAAGTTTTAGTAATTTCTTAAAACACTATTCACCCCCCTCTAGTGTTTATCCTAGCCTTAAGATCCGTAACCCGTATTTCTAACATAGGAAGCCTCTATGACATTTATGATCTTGATCTTAATTTGCCCAAAATCTTGTTTGTTTGTATTATTTATTGTGAGCTCTATGCTGATGAAATAGCTTCAAGATGAATAAAACAAGGACAACGGGTGTTATGGATTTTTACAGAGCAATAATCAATCAAATCAACCATATTGTTTCAATTTATAATGTAAAATAATGGCCAGTATGTTGTAGTATAATAATAGCATTACCAACCGTGGGTTGGTTGGGAAGTCATCGACCCCCAACAGGGGGTCGGTTATCCATTTTTGGGTTGCTTTGGCAATCCGACGTTGGAGGTTGTGGCCTTAGCCGGCATTCTTTTAGCCGACTAAATTCATATTTTGTCTTAGCAGGATAAAATAAAGCCTGCTAAGGTAGATATGAATTTAACCGGCTGTAGTTTAAATTAAAGCCGGATAAGGAGAAGCAAAGTTGTGCTTCTTTATTGCAGAGTGGGGTTGGTTTTGGTTGAATAAGTTTGAATTAACTTATCGCAACACACACGGTTGGAAATGCTCTAAGCTAGCAGAGTGCCAAGTCCTCGCATCATTAGATTATGATAACATAAAAGGAAATCGAATGCTATATCGATGAGATTCAAATAGCAAACTGATTTAAGCATTTAGACTTAATGGGAATGAAATCGACCATGAATGGTCAATATGTTTGTTAGTAAATAGGGAATCCAAACAAGTATATTAACCACTATAACATAAAAAATTGTATTTGATTGGTTAATCGATTGGACTGTTTTTTATATGTTAAGCAAGACTTAAAATCGAAAAAAGGATGGCTCTATTGGTAGTCTTTATTTAATAATACATGAGAAGTCATGTCTTCTGTTGTCACAAATGCATTTTAGTTCAAAAATGATATAATAATATAGTTGTTTTAATAGTCCGTCTATTAACCCCCCGATATTTTCTCTTCACCCCCCGGTTAAAATTTTAAATTTTAATTCCAATTATACCATAACATGATATAAAAATAATAGCAACAAAGCATGATAAATGATGATAGACCGATGATAAACGAGAAAAAAAGATGCAAACAATCTGAACTACAACATGTGCACCGCTTGAGCGATGAGCGAGATGTGGTAAATCTTCACATTATCGTGATATTTTTTGTTCATTGGGTTGAATTTTTCGTTCATTTGAATTATGTTTCTAATTTTGAATAAATAACTGCAACTTGTGGGTCGATGTAATAGAGACTGTAGGAAGAGGTTGGACGATATCGGACATGGTAGAGTACCCGAATGAGAAGTCCAACCATGGTGTCTTGATTTGAAGAAACTTATTGACACACTCCATTTTAGAAATCGATTAACATGCCCAAGCTCTTCTGAATAAGCTATGCGGTCTAGAGAGCGAAGAACTAAAAGAAAGTAGGATACACACCATTCGCAACCCGCTGGACCTTCTCAACCCCTACCTACTCAAGATGATCAAACTCAACCATGAGTATTCCTATTTTTAGTTTACTATTATTTTGCTTTTGCAATCGAACTATAAATTCTACTTTAATTCAAGTGTAATCGAATTTTAATTATGTTATGCTTGAATTTATTTACTGTTAGTTTTATTTGTTGGCTTTTATGTGGATAAACGTTTGCTATTATTTAAGATTGTGTATTTGGATTTGGATTTTGTGTATTTGGATTTGGATTGTTTGGTGAAGGTTGTTGTCCGGGTTTGGACCGGAGATTTAAACAGGCGCACTTCATTGATGCGCCAGTGTAAATTATAATGGGTGCATTTCTCAAATGCGCCCCGTATTTTTTTTATTTTTAAAAATGGTCAGCTCATCGCTGAGCTAGTCAAAACTAGCCTACAATTGCAAATAGTTATTAAAGTAGCCTATTGATGCCAAAAATTTTAAAAACCAGTCTCTTTTGAAAATTTGTCCTAAATTAAATTGTCTTTGTTTAGCGTACTGTATGAAATTTAGGAGGGAAGCAGACATGCTTTACGGATTTTTTATTATGAGAAAAGCATATTTTATTAATTATAAACAAGCATTACGGCATGCATTTTGCGTGTGATGATGTCATATGCTTTATGTGTGAATTTATATATGATTAACACATTCAAAAAAAAATGATTTGCAAAAATATTTAGTCAAGATTTTATGTTGAAATCATGTGTAGTTAATTTAAATTTTTATTTCTAAGTCGTAACATTTAATTTTTTGTTAGCTTTAATTTTATTTCTATTATCAATTAGTAAACAGTGGATTTTAGATGATTTTATTTGTTCACATGATATTTATTTGTTAGATCCTATTCTTAAGAGTAGAGAGATAGTTTGAATTTGTAAACAAATTTAACTATTTTAACTTAGTTCGAACTATTCCTGTCCAGCGTAGAAATAATATGCAAAAAATAATATGAATAACATCTGCATTTGATTAGGATTTTATCGATTTTTTTAGTTACTTATACGTGGAATAATAGATAATAATTAAATAAGTAAAGGGTACTTTGGGAAGTTCATGGTCGGACTAAAAATTTGCGTTTCCAAGTCAACTATTAATAAAGATAAATACTTAGGAATTTTAATAAATCATTAATTATAATAAATAATTTATTAATTATAAATCATTACTTGTAAATCATTAATTATAATAAATAATTTATTATAAATGTATTAGAAATTATTATTTATAAATTATTAATTAATTATAAGTCGTTAACTATAACAAATTATTAATTGTATGTCATTAAATATATGTCATTATCTATATATTATCTATACATTATTTTCTTATAAATTTAATTATCAATTGTTAATTATTTAAAGAATAAAGAGTAATTCTCCAAGAAGGAAAGCACTGATTATTAATTATAAATTATCATAAATAAATTATTTACAATTAATTATTTGCAGTTAATTGTAAATCATAGATTATTAATTATTATAATATTTTAAACAATTGTAAACATACATTCAAAAGCTAAATGTCAAAAAAGATAGTTAAAAAATAAAACTTGTACATGTGCATGGAAGCAATAATTTGCAGGTCAATGTTACTATTATTCAAATTCTGAAAATATGTTAACATTTTGGAATTTTCTTAAATTTTTAATATTTAAAACAAAATTAGATTTATTTGAAAATGAATTTTAAAAAATTCAAATTTTATGTGTAAACTTTATGAATAATTCAAAATTTATTACTAATTCTCAATTATTTAGTAATAATCACTGATTAATAAAAACTAATAATTAAATATTACATCTTAATTATTAACTACTAAATATTAAAACGTTTATTACCAAAATTCATGAGGATTAAATTAATAAACCCTCCTAAATTTTATACTCTGTGTATTCCTTAGAAGTCCGCTACAAGTTATGAAAATTTCAGTCGGTAATCTGCCTCAGTTTACAACGGGAATTAGCGTCAAATTATAACTGTTGGTAAATTGATGCAAATTGCAACGATTTAGTGGCGAATATGCTACGTTGATGGTGATAATATAAAAAGAATTGGAATAGGAAAAATTGAAAATTATCCCAATAAACCACTCGAAAATCCATCATAAATTTAGCGATGGAAGATTCCATTGCTAGCATCTGTCGCTATTTTCAAATTTTCTTCTAACGACTTTTTTTTATGGTTTAAGTAATTGTAAATTATAATAAACACTACAAGAAAACGTATGATTTTCGATGGCTGGAGGTCGTCGAAAACCGACGAAAAAACCATTGCATGTTATCCTGTCGTCGCACAATTTTTTCGACGGCTACCAACAGCTTCCGTCATAAACTTTCCGACGGCTACCAACAGATTGCCCGACGGCTCTAAATGGTCGTTGAAGACACGTGACCGTTCAAGAGATGGCCAAAAAACCGCCATTAGCCATCAGAAATTTTCGACATGGAGGCTGTCGCCAACCGTTGGAATTTCTGAAGCATTTTTACAGTATTCTGCTGCACTCTAGCCTAATATACACAATCCAGAAACATAGTATAGTCAAACGCAAGTACATATCGAATTTAGATATTCAATATAATATTAATCATACAAATATACTCAATCGCATAAAGAAAATTAAACCAAGCATAACTCGCATTAAATCAAACCCACCAACTCTTCATTAACATAATGTACATGTGTGTCGTTGTACAAAATATGCAATATGGAACACCAACTCCCCACCATCAACTCACAAATGTCAAAATTATCATCACCAAATATACCATCAAATAATATACACAACATCTCAAAATATCCATACTTGACATGTAATTAAAATAGTATTTACCATACTCGATATTAATACCTTACCTCTCGAATGGATACATCCATCCATTTTACACAGTACCTCGAAGACGTGCATCGTGTGGAAGATGAACAGGTAAATGCTCCATTATATTAAAGAAACCCGGAGGAAATATTTTTTTTCCAAATTGCAGAGCAGTAAAGGGATTTCTTCCTCAAGTTTACATAGATGATCAACTTTTAATGTAGTTGAACAAACCTCCTTATGAAACAAATAAGTTCCGCTACAATCTTCCAAACTTTTCTGGACAACAGTTCTCTGAAACCGGTGGGCAACAAATTTTCCATCATTATATGACAATCATGGCTTTTCATCCCACTTAGTCTCCCTTTCCTATAGTCGACAAATCTACGAAGATTAGAGGAAATCCCATCGGGAAATCGTAATCCTTCCACCCATTTTAACAGAACTCTAACTTGGTTGTTGTCTAACTCATAGCATGCTTTGGGTTTTTTAGTGTCATTTGGCTTAATATGAAGCTCGGGATATTTAAAAATTTCTTTTGTACCACATTTTGATTTCAAATCGTCCTTAGTCTTGCTCTTAACATTCAAAACTGTATTAAACATATTATCAAATACGTTTTTCTTGTTATGCATCACGTCAATGTTATGATGGATTAGGAGATTTTTCCAGTAAAGCAAATCCCAAAATATACTTTGTTTGCACCAATTATGAATCGTCGATTTACCTTGAATTTCAATTTTTTGTCCGGTTTCATGTATCTTTGGATAATTCTTTACAACTTCATATATATCTTCGCTTGACCAAATTGTTGGTGTCACAAAGTCTCATGGTCTATTAGCTGTGAAGTTTTTTTTATCTCTTATAAAAGGATGATTAATACGTAGAAAACACCGATGACAAGCAAACCATTAAATTTTCTTTCCATTTGATAAATAAAATGCTCGTGTTTCTTTCATACAATAAGGACACGCTAAACGACCGACCATACTCCAACTCAAAAGAACTGCATATGTAGGAAAATCGCTAATAGTCCACAACAAAGAAGCAAACGTCCAAAAATAAATTCTGATACGTCGTATGTTTCAACTCCTTCGTACCACAATGTTTTTAACTCTTCGATTAACAGTTGTAAGTAAACATTGATTCCCTGTGCTGGATCATCTGGGTCAGGGACGACAATTATGAAAAACATATATGGAGTTTTCATACACATCAACGAAAGTAGATTGTAAAGTGTAATGATTATAGGCCAAGATGAATTTTTAGAACCAAACTGGTAAAACGTGAAAATCCATCCTTACATAAACCAAGCCTAACGTTACGGTTCTCTGTTGTGAAAGCGGGATATTTTTTTTATCAAAATGCTTCCATGCTTCTCCATCAACTGGATGTGTTAATGTACCTTCTTCATGTGTTCTCATATTGTGTCATCTCATATGATGCGCTGTTACAAATGATGCATATAACCTTTGAAGTTGAGAGCGATAGGAAAGTAATGCATATGCTTATATGGAATTTCTTTTCCCTTCTTTTTTCTTGGTTTGTATATTCACCAGTTACATATTCTGCAATTTTTAAGATTGATGTTTTCTTTCCAAAACAACATGCAACCATTTAAACAAGTATCTATTTTTGATACGGCAAACTAAAAGCAGCTATAAGTTTTTTTACTTTATAATACTTTTCGCACATTAAATTATTTGGTAATATACGCCGTTTAGCCGCTTGTACAATATCTGTAAAGCTGGCTTCTATGAGATTGTATTTTGATTTCATTGCAAAGTACTCTGCAATTAGTGATAATTGAGTGTCGCTTGTACAGCCATTCCATAAGGGTTTCTTAGCAGCATCCAATAAATCATATATTTTTTTCGCTCCAACAGTTGGTTCCTCTTCCACATTAACATCTTCATTATCAACTTCAACGGTAGGGAATATTGATCGTGCTACAATCTTCAACCACATGTTCTATGAGATTCGTCGTACTAATTTCATCACCAACCTCCTCCTCCGATTGTTCTTGATTAGATGCTATAATTTCTCCATGACAATCCCACACCAAATAATTCGACACGTAACCGTATTGGCGCAAATGAACTCTAACCATATCCAGTATCAATTGCTTCAACAGTTTACACCTACTATATGGACAATGAATTTCTTCGCCGTTTTCATTATTACTTAAAGCAAATTTAATACACATGTACCCATTATTAAAATGTTCACTTATTGAGCCTTCCATTTCCCTTCATTATTCATACAGGCAGCTCTGATCAGTAAAATAATCGATCATTTTTCCTACTTTAAAACCTATGATAGAAATTAAAATTATTATTAATCATTTAATTTTATGGATTGAAATTTTATTTTTTAATTAAAAAGTAATTATTTATAATGTTATTGAATTTGTTAATTTGCGCCTTTTTATGTCTTCTTGCACCTTTTGTACATTGAAATTGCTTTTGCGCCTTTTTGCGCTTTCTTGCGCCTTGATTGTTTTTGCGCCTTGAAATGAATATATTATTAACTTTTTTGCTTCTATATTATTTTTTCTTTGACGGTCGGTCATCCTACTTTCCATTACAAATACAGTAGCAATTATATTTCATAAATCAATTCATTTTAAACGATTTCACAAAATTTCGACAGCACCTCCCCCGTGTTCCCTGTATCGTACACAAATGCGTGTACACAAGGAACAAAAGTTACGTGCCGAAATTTTGTGAACCATTTAAAATGAAATGATTTATGAAATGTAACTATTTTATAGTGTTTGTAAGTTATCCAATACAGGGAAAAATCAGACAATATTATGCTAGATGAATATATATGTCCATTTTGTAATGAAAACGAATATCCATATAACGATCATATACAATACTTGTCAGACGGAGCCAAAAAATCTCTAAGGGATTTATAAAAAAAATAAGACATGTTATGCACGTCTAATTTGTTTATAGATTATCAGTATTATCATTATATATCAATATTATGCACGATTAGTTAATTATATAACATATATTAGCATTTGTACAATAGTTTAATTGCACTTTATTGTTTTATTAAATATATACTATATAATATGATTTTTACTATTTCGAAAATATATATTATTCATGTCTTCAAATTTAACGAATTACGTATATATTATTATATTTTATTTAAAATAATATTAAACTATAGTATACACTAGTTTATATCATGCCACAAAATATTGTACCAAACTTGATTTTATATAAACGATTAAAGGTTTAACTATGATTAATATATTTTAATTATCGTTTTCGAAATTGTATAAACCATAAACACAATCATTCACATTAATTCTAACTAACCAAATGCTTGCTCAAATGCGCATATACACTAAATAATCAATGTATATATACACAATATTTGGTTAATGAAAATAAACTAACCAAATTATTAATTAGGGTTTAGAGTTTAGGAAAGTACTAATTAGGATTTAAGGTTTATGTAAATAAATTAATCAAATTACTAATTAGTTAATGTAAATAAACAATCAATTAGCTATTATAAACAACTAGAATTACAAATTAATCCTAAATTAACAAATCAAAATCAATTAGGTTTAGGAAAAACCTAATTTGAAGATGGATGGAGGGGCTAGAGTTGTTGGGAGTGATGATTGATAATGTTGGACATGCTTCAAAAAACGTGACTGGCTGTCGCGGGGAGAAGGTGAGGGGAGTTGGGGTTTTTGATTGATTTGGGTGAAAGGGAGATAATGAAGCAGCTCTCTTCCAATCTGGCCTATAAACACGTTTATTTTCGACGGTCGCTTATGGCTGTATTTGTGTCGGTTTTCAATGACCTGTAACGGTTATTGTATTCTAATTACAGAAATGACACGAAGATGATGGGCTGTTGCTAGTCGTCGGAAATTTCCATCGGCGGCCGTCGGAAGGTTATTGTCACTATATACTGTTTCTCTTATGGTGTCACTAACAACACTCTCCACCGCCGTCGATAAAGATGCAACTACATCCTTCTTCTTTTTATCCGAATACTCACTCTTTTGTTGACCGGGCTTCTTACAAAAAAACAAACTTAGAATTTCAATATTTCGATTTTCCTCAACCTTCGAACTTCCTTGATTTGTTACGGGTAAAGCACTTAGATTGCAGATCTTCTTTTAGTTGTTAATAAAAATTGTGATCCTCAGTAAAATAATGAAGTTACCTTTATCTGATCTTTGGAATTCTATTTATTTAAATATTTAATTAATGGTTTCACTTAAATGTGTTTTTTTATTAAGTTTCTTATTTAGAATGGAATTTGTTTACATTTAACTTCTTTCTTAATAGTTGAAATTGGACATCTAAACTATCACCACCTCACTCAAAATGAGAGCCGTTCAAAAAACGGTCCCTTCTTTCTCGGTACTTAAAAATATACATCCAAATTGTGGTCTAACTCAGCAAAGCGGACTTAATTACTTCCTACATATCGAACCCAATGGTGTTTCTAGCATTCTGGCATGCTTCTATTGATGTTCACTCGACTATCTGTGTTAAGCATATTTAGAATACTCTCGCTTACCCAGACTCCCTATTAATACTCCTCGAAAGTTTATACCGGCGAAGTGTATTGGACTTCTAATTAAGATGCCTATTCATACAGGACACTATTGGATCACCAACAAAATTCATGTTTTATTTTTATATGACTATTCTGCAGACTATCTTTAGTTTCACTGCCTCACACATACACACACCATCATTGTACACATTACTTAGTAAACATATATATTTTACATGAATATATCATGTACATACTCATATATGAATAGAGAGGTATTTTTGAAAACATTGTGCATGCCGGTCTGCTGTAGTAATAAAAGAAACTTCAAGGTGATTTATTATGACATACTCTGTATTTTCTGATGTGTTGTAGATTTGTTGGGTATGGCAAATGCATACTCTAATCTCACCACCTTCCAGATGGCCAGGACATTGTTGTTGCAGCTAACCATTCTCTTTTGGAAAGACCATTTTTTGATGTTTTCAAATCAGCTAAGGTTTTTTATTTTTAAAATCTTTATGAATAATTGTGACAACCCGGAAATTTAACGTTATTATTTTAATAAGAATTTAGTCTAAATTAAAATATAGACTTATTCTTTTGAAAACAGCTATATATGCTTGTATTTTTGGGAGAACTATGACCTAGAGATTTAAAATAAAGAATTTTAAATATTCAAAATTAAATTTAGCTTATTCACCTTAAAACTAAAATAAAGCTATACTATTTAAATTTTGATCTATATATCTATTTGATGTACTTTTTGGCAATAATGTTTTTAAGGGAAAAAAACATATGTATGTTATGAATTTAAAACTGAAGTATAAAACAAAATATGGTTATAAATATAAGTATTAATATATAACATAAGAGAACTATGAAATTAATATAAGTATAAAACTAAATAATAAATAAGCAATTAAACGTTGATAGTTTAACTTTAGAAAGAAATAATAATAAGTGTTTATATTAGCAATGAATAATATCTCAAATAAATTTATGGTTAAGTAAACATATTGATGAACATAAGTTCATTCTAGAACAATATATATATATATATATATATATATACTTTTAAGAGACATGGAAGACAAAAGAAACAATATAAATGAATGCACGTTGTACATAATGTAAATATCTTTGAACATGGATTACTTTGTAAACATGAAACAAGGCAAGAATCATTAATGCAGCACAAAATTGGTATCATTTCAGCCTCCAAATGGAAAAAAATCTCTCTGACCAAAATATACAAAAAAAACTCAACACAGTACAGATACAAATCTTGTACCTGTATATACTTCAGCCTGCATACTTCTTTTTATATATCATCTCCGCCCATTTCATTCATCAAACTGAGTACAAATAAAAAAAATAAAAATAAAAGAAAAGATACAATTTGAAAACAAATAACAGCGACTTGATCAAAACTATTATCATCAACAAAACAAGATTCTAGAAATAATATCCAGGCTGATAGTTTTCAAACTCCAGGAGGTTATTCTTTGTTCAAGTTATTTCCCAAGTGAGTAAACAATCTTATGATAGTCAAGTATTATTTAGTCTTTGCATAGATATATAGTGATTTGTAAGAATAAAGCTCTGCATATGTATATATTCATATGTGACTGTGTTGAATTCATTGTGCTTCCCTGCCTTCCGAGTCACAGGGTAGAAACCATTAAGAAATTCAATCTCTTCTTTTCTAATCATTATCAAGCTTGGGTTTCAAAACAAAATAGGCGAGTTTAAGTATGAATGATAATTTAAAATAGTTTCAAGAAGAATAAGAATATACAGTATGTAAAAATTGGTTTTTTACAGAGAAAATTCAAATTTTGAATAAATCTGAATGTCACGATTTAGTGATTCAGTTACATAATATGAACAGGCATTAGAAGATCGGATTTTTAAGATGAGTTGATGATTTTTAGTTGGGTATTGTGAGAGCAGTTTTGGGTTGATCAAAAGTTGGGTTTTGACCAATTTCAGGCGGTCGGAGGCACTAGCGAGGTCGGGATTTGGGCTGAAGCTAGGTGAGTGATCAAGGAGTCGGGGAAAAATGGTGGTGATGGTGCTCGTGGACTGAGGCGTCGGCGAGGGGTGGATTTGTCTTTTTAAACCTAAATTTTTTATTTTTTTTATGGTCGGGAAAATGGTCGTCGCGGCCTGGTTCGTGCGTCGAGTTGCACGCGGCTAAGGGAAATGGAAGCCTGAAGGGTGACGGAGGGGTGGCTGGGAGCTCGAAGCTCCTGATGGTCAGAGGCGCGGTGGCGAATCGAATCTTTGGTCGGCGGTTCGATCCGAGTGGCTCGAGCTATGCTCGATTTCGATTGTGGACTTATATGAGTTTTTAGATGATTGGGTTCGATGTCGAGGGGATACTCGAGGAGTAGGAGGCGTCGAAGTTGGTCGGAGGGAACTAGAGTGACGGTGCGTGTACACAGCGTTTGTTTCGTACCTGGTGATGTTTTCCTCTGTGTCTCGGGGATACTCTCGTGCAAGTAGGGGTTTTACTCGAGGGGATTACTCAGGTTCGTGGAGAGGGTTCTAAATGTTACAGTTTTATATTTAAACTAAAAAATGAAGAAAATGGAACAACGGAAAAATTCGGGGAAAAGATGGGAAGTACTCGGGTTCCATTCCGAGGTACCTGAGATTTTGCTTGGGTATATTTGAATGTTAGTTTTTGTTTAAGGTTATTAATATAAACTGATTTTTTTTTATGAAAGATAAATGGTAGTTGATAATTTATATGGTAAGATAATTAAGAATGTTAATTACATTATCATTGGAATCTAAGTGGTTGATAAATTTGAAATTAAGAATTTTTCAAAATTAACTAAATAAAGTTAATAAATGATTAAGAGTTGACTGATTTAAGAATTTAATTAAGAATCAATAACTAATTGCTTAGGTAATTAATTAAGTAATTAGTGGATAGATAAACGAGTAACTAAATTTTAATTAATTAATAATTAAGTTTATTAATTGATAATTAATTAAGATTAATTAATTGATAGATAAGAAGAGTTTAATTTAATGATTTGAAGTTAATGAATTGATTAATGATTGCTTAATCAAGATAGTGATTAATCCTTAAGAAATTAAAGTTAATCAAACTAGTGATTAATTCTTAAACAAATTTATTTATTTTCAGTTAATTAAACCAAGCAAAATATATAATTGATGATTTTGGTTTGGATGACTGTACGAGCAGATTATCTGGATTATGATTTTCTGTGATACTCTGTGATATATCTATCCTGATTTTGTGTATGAACTATCTGTGATAAATTCTATCAGAATTCAAGTGTTAAAATTTAATTAAACAACTTCGCCTTTAAACACGTTTGGATTTCGATGAGTCCGGGATTGGGAATCAGCTTTGATTTTCCAAAAACCACATCGATCCAAATTAAACGTAAATCGTGACATTTAATGATGGTTAATTAATCAGTTAATTTGAGGTTAATTAATCTATTATAAAATAATTAAGGATTGATTACTTTTAAGAAGATAAAATAATAACTAAGGTTTATTAATTGATAATTAAAGGACAATTAATTTGTAATTAGAGATTGATTGATTGATAAGGTAACCTACTTGATTCTATAAGGATTGGATGTGTGAAATCAATAGGGTAAATGGAATATCATGGCCCCTTGAATACTTAGCATGTGATTATGAAACAAGTATTGGACATATCGAGTAATGAACTCGTAGTGAAGCACAAGTTACCCGGGTTTCCTTTTATGATATGACCTTAGTATTTTAACTTTTATGGGTTTACTCACGCTGCTTTCCAGCCTCACCCTGGTGTTACTTTGATGTAATGCTCGGGTCAGACCGAGTATTACAGATTTTTAGGTAAGGACGTTCTGGAGCCCAGGAGGCGAGTTGGATGGCAGGACGTATGGAGTGTTTCCGCTATGACTATTATTTCTGTTTATCTGAGATATATTTGATTTGTATATGCTTATTGTTGAGGGTGGAAGTAACTCTGATGTATTATTGTGAAATTTGACAAGTACAATTTTTCTTTGTTTAACTATTATTATTGACATTATATTTTGATCCGTTGCGAATGTGAGAATTTGTGTTGTGTTTTCTGTTTCTTCTTTTTCTATCTCTTTCTTCATTTCCCTACTATTTGGAATTTTCGGGATAGAAATTTTTGGGTCGTTACAGTTGGTATCAGAGCTGAAGGTTAAGCGAGAACCTTGGCTCTGGTGGGTGTACTCTTTAAGGATAGGGTCAATAGTACCCTAGAATGAGTTGAGTGTGTATATATATGAGAGTGCGTACTTGTTATTTTCTTATATAAGGATTTTTAAATGATTTTATATAAGGTTATATTTTTATATATAAAGCAATATTTCTTTCTAATAAATATTAGGTTAATTGGTTGTTACATTGGAATTAAACAGAAACGATGAGGACTAAGTGGTAATAGAAATACAACCAAACTAAAATTAAATTTTGAATTTGGAAAAGGTTTCAGGATAAGGATAATCAATTAATTTATGTAATTAATTAAACTTTATTTAATTAATGAGATTAAATAAATGGATAATAAATGAAAATGATAAATAAGATGTGTATTAATTATAAAGCAAAATGAAATGTTTTAAGGAATTAAACTTTTACATAAAGTATAATTTGGTAAGCAGATTAATATAAGGGCAAAAGTTGAATTCTTCTAATTAAGTCTAATTTATAGGTTAGGAAGCCCCTCTAGAATTCAGTCTTTGAGAGAGATGACTAAGAGGGAAGAATGGAAGGGTCGACGCAGAGAGCAAAGAACAGCTGCACATAAGAATCGAGAAGAGGAAATTCAAGAGTATGAGAAACAGGTTAAGGAAAAGGCTGAAACAGGACCTTATGATAATGTCACCTGCTACAGATGTTTCAATAAGGGACATTACGCAGCCAAGTACAGTAAAACAAGGATCTGACGGTTTCGCTATGAGATCTTATGTTTTAAATGTCATAAGAAAGGACATTTTCTAAATCATTGCCCTGAAGTGAGAAAGGCGAAGCGTAAACCTGTGGAACCGGTCAATGAGTCGACTATCTGCTATCATTGTAAAAAGACAGGACACATTGCTAGGAATTATTCCGAGAGGCAGAAGAGGAGTAAGGCTATAGAACGTACTGTTGGAGGCGTGAAGGTTATCCAGATTGATGACAGGGTAGAAAATTTTTGTGGTAAATGTTATAAGTGAGGACACCCTGTTGAGAAGTGTATGTTCGGGCTTTGCCCTTTGGAAGGAAGTCCATAGGAAGGATACTTGTAGGAGTATTAGGGCTCTGTTCTTTCCAAACCTCTAGGTAATAGGAAGGCATCTAGATTTATGACTTTTGTAAGACTCTTATTTTGGATAAATGTATGTAATCTATGAACTACTACTATGTAGTGAATTAATGTATGGAATCATTTTGGACTTAAGACTAAAATGCTTAAGATAAAACTTTAAAAGTTAGGTTATAAAAATTTAAGTTTGGTGATAAATTGAATTTCAAGATTTAGTTGTTTAAAAGAGATTTGAAATATTATTGAATTTTGAAACAAGTTTAAAATGGATTTTGGATTCAGGATTAAACGGTTTAAAGAGATAAGTTGATTTGATTTAAAGGATTAAATCAACATTTAAAAATTTAAATCGAGTTTATATAATTCGAGATGGTTTAAAATTGAGATTGAAATTGAATGTAACTTAGAGGAAGTTAAATAAGTTTGAATGGACAACCTGATTTGGAAATTTCAATATGAAATTGGGATTTGGCTTGGGAAGCTAAATGGTTAATTTGTATAGGGAGTTTGTGTGATCTCAAAACGAGTATGAGATCTAGAAATTAAAATTGGATGGATGATTTTAAATAAATTAGATGATATCATCCTATTGTTGTTAAAAATCTTTAAAGTGCAAATTGGATTTATTTAAATGAATGAGAAGTGAAGTGTGGTAATATATCCATTATTGAGAAAAAAAAGGAAATTAAACTTTAATTTGAAAATAAGGATATGGAATTACTATAAACTGAAAATTTGAATAATTGAATTTGTAAATTAAAATTGTTTAAGACTTGGTTTCAAATCTAAAAGATAAAAAATTGGGTAAGAAATTAATTTTTTAAGATAAAATTGTTTTGAACTCTTATTTGACAATTAAAGATAATTTAAAATGGAATTTTGAGAATTTGACTCAAAATTTAAATTGTTTAAAGATTAGGGTTAAAGTTGAAATTTAGATTCCATTAGTTCAAATTGAATTTAGTTTGAATTAATTAGAATTGAAGATGAATAAGTATGGAATTCAAATGAAAATTTTGAATTGGATTAATTGGAAATAAAAATGAAAAAAAAATGATTTCAAATTCAAATGGAAATTGGAATTAATTCTTATAGAAATTTAAATGATTTGAAATTGAAGTGGATTCAATTTGAAATCAGTCCAAATTTATTTGAATAATTTGGAACTGTAATTAAAGTTGAATAAGTAAAAAAAAATCAAGTGGAATCTGATTTGAAGTTGGAAAGAAATTGAGAATTAATTCAACTTGAATTGGAAATAAATCAAGTCCAATGGAAATTGGAGTTATTTAAAATTGGAATTGATTCAATTTAAATGGAAGTGAAATTTAAATTGAATTGATGAGAACGGAGATTGGGAATTGAACAGTTTGACTCTAGACTATTTTTTTAAAATAAATTGTTTTAGTACAAATCTATTTTTTCAAGTTATTTATTTTATATACAACCTTTCTTATTAAACCCAAAGCTATCTTATACTAATTTTATAACTACTTGTGGAGTTATTTAACTATTTTGTAACTGTTTTATAAACTAATTACTGTTTTTCAACTGTTTTATAATTAATTTCCATTTTACAAATATTTTGCAATTATCTAAAATTTCTATAACTATTTACTATTTTACAGCTATTTTGCAAACTAATAATTATTTTTCAACTACTTATTGTTTGCACAAAAAATGGACAAACACCTCCAAGTCGTATGAATTAGTTGATTTTATGTTGTTTCTAGTGGTTTGGGTGATTTATGCAAATATATAAAAAGCAGGGACTAAACTGTAAAAGACACACAGATTTATAGTGGTTCGGCCAGAATGTTCCTACGTCCACTTTATATGTTATTCTCCTTTTTCTTTCAGATTATAAGTACAAAGCTTTGTATACAAGTATATGAAAGTTGTTTGAAAGTTCCTTCTGTGCTTGAGCTCTCAAACTTGTCTGCCATTGTTGTACCCCTGCCCCTCTATTTATAGAGTGAGGCTAGATGCAGGGGTCTTGGACGTATATAGCTATTGGTGGGCCTGGGCTGAAGCAATCTGGCCTGATAGAATTGGTCCGGTCGTGTCCTCCCTCGTTTCTGGTCCGGCAGTGGATGGAGGTAGGTTGGTTCGGTGGAGCTTGGCTCGGTGGGGCATGGTCTGGTGGTGAGTGGGTGGAGCTCGGTTTGGCTCTGTAGGGAGAGGTGTTGGACCGGTAGATGTTGGTTCGGTGATGGAGGTTGGTTCGGTGATGTAGGTTGGCAATGCATGGGAATGGAGATGGACCGGTGGAGGTTGGTTCGGTAGGGAGATGGTTTTGGACCGGTGTTACTTTGGTTCGGCGGATAGGTGGTTCGGCAAGCATGAAAGAGAGGTTGGTCCGGTAGCGAAGGGATGTGGTTGGTTCGGTAGCGAATGAGCATGGTTCGGTAGTGGCCTTTGTACCGGATGAGCATAGGTACCGGATGTAATGGAACGAATGGAGTGGGCAAACCCAGATGGAACGGATGCTTCATGTTCTCGAGATCTCCTGGGTGAGAATTCACCCAACATTTCCCCCCAAAGTGGGGCATATGCCCGCATATGTCGCGCTTTGTTTTAGATTATTCAGCTTAGGCACTTTCATTCGGCCCCAAGCGTCGAACCTTTTGGTCTGGTCGTATCTGTGCTCGCCTATAAGTAGGGGCCTAGGGCTTCCGTTATTCCCTACCGAACGAGATAACCGGATAAGGAATTCCTACCGAATCAACCACTGTGTCGAACCAATTCCTGCTGCCGAATTAGGTAACTGCCGAATGGCTTCTTCATTTTACTACGTTTTACCGAATGGAATTGAGGGGTTCTAAGCACCGAACGAGTTTTTTTTTTTTTGAACTACCAAACGAATTATTGAGACCCCGAATACCGAATGAATCTTATACTGAGAATGCTGAATGAACCCTTGTATTGGGGAATGCCGAATGAGATATGCCAAATGAACTTTTGTACTTGAATCATGAGTGAGGTCCCCGATTTATACATGCTTGCTCGCTTTATACACTCGCTTGCTTATGTCTATATACTTCTTGTTCTAACAATATGTCTCTCGCTTTTGTGTATGCAGATAAATGTCTCAAAGAGTGGAAACTCGATCAGATAAAAGGAAGTCCAAGGGCAGAGAAGAGTCCTCCACAGTGCCCCCAGTTTGGGCCGAACGTCCTGGGCCTGCTCCAAGATCGTTAGTAGATGGGTATGGCCCCCAGGAGCTCTTGAATTCTCCGCCCGACTGTTTTCCTAGCTCCCTCAGGGAGGAGCAGCTTGATGTCATCTCTCGTTCCTTTGGGATTGACAGGGCTCGCATGCTGTTGCCGGGAGATGGAGTTATGCCATATGACCCTCCTGAAGGATATTTCGCTTACAGCAGATACCACTGTATGTGTGGGGCCATTCCTCCGATCAATGCATGGATAGTCAGCTTCATTACCTATCTGAAGGTGGCCCCTCTCCAGCTCCAGCCCAATTCCTACGCTATCCTGGTGTGTTTATTCGTCATCTTCCAGAGGAGGTATGGGCGCCTCCCTTCTAACCGGGAAATCCGATACTTGTATAATCTGAGAGGCTACAAGAAGGGGTCTCCGTATGTTAGTTTAGAAGCGGCCGTGCCCTTCAAACCGGTCTTGGACTTATACTCAAAGTTCACCATGTTTAAGAAAGAATGGTTTTTTATCAAGGACGACTCTGTCTCCTTCCGCCTCTTCACTTCTGGCTGTAAGTTGAACTTTATTTACAGTTTCCTTGTTCCGACGGCAGTGCTTCTTCTGATATGCTTCTATTCCTTGCTAGAGACAGGTGGCTTTGCGGTCGTGGAGAGTGATTCCCTGGTCCAGATGGCTGCAGAAATAAAGGCCATTTCGAGACGGGACAGGTCGGCTTCTTTCCTGATCAGGAATGCTACTCTCCTAGAGCACAACTTGATCCTGCCACACCAGTCCATGGTTAAGCAGAGGGATACGGCTGAGGAGAAGGCTGCCAAAGCCAAGGAAGGGGCCACGGTGAAAAGTGGCAAGAGGGAACCTTTTACAAATCCTCCCGTTGTCGGAGGTAAGAAGCTTAAGAAGTCTGATGGTCCCTCTTCTAACACTTGCCCAATTGCTCCGGTAGAGGAAGATGTGGAGGAAGATAGAGGTGAGGGTGAAGGAGGCGATGGACAGAGCGGTAGTGGCGTTGGTGCCTTAACCTCCGGGCAAGCGGGAGAGATTCATGAGTGGACAGATGATGCTTTCCGTCAAGCTTTTGGGGAGTCGGAGGGAGGATCGGCTTTGGTTGAGAATGCAAAGGAGGTTGACAAGGCTGGGGCTGGCGCCGATCCATTCTCTAAGAGTTCTTCAGCTAAGGTGACTCCAGCGATTCAAGGTGAACTTTTGACTTCTGCAGACTCCATTTACGATAGGGACCTAGGAATATTTTATGGTTCGCTTCCGTCTTGGAATGAGATTCAGGACTTATTGCAGTATCCTACTCCTCCGCAGGGTTTGCATAATAGATGTGCATTCTCATTCTTTTTAACTTAACATATTTCTTGAATTATGGATCATTGTATGTTCGTAACACTTGGTTTTTATTCCAGGAGCAGGTAAGGCGGCCAAGATATCAGACATTCGGCACCGCCTCGAACAGTATAAGCTACTCAAAGCTTATGCCAAACCAAAGCCGCCAACTAGCCGTCCTGGGGATGTAGTTGGATATCGCCCTCTTCTTGGAGTTATTGAAGAAGATATGCAAAAGAGGAAGAGGGGCCGATCTTCGTTTGAACCTTCACCTGGCCCTCAGCCTCCAGTTCATCCCATCCATGATATTACTAAGGAGGATACTGAGTTTATGCCTTCCTCCCATCCGTCCGAAAATCCAACCGTCACTCCGATAGACCGTCCTGGTTTGGATCGCAACCCATTTGCCGGCCACCCAGATCTGGACCCGAGTTTTCAGGACATCTCTTTTGACGAGGTCACGGGTGAGCATCTTCTTCCCCGCAATCCCATGGTACGGGTGCTTGATGAGGCTAAGTCGTTAGACCTCGATTTGCTTACTACTCGGATTGTGACCATGGGGAATGAGGCCAAGGCAAGCATCGATCGGGTGGCTGAGGAAACCAAGAGGCTAATGGAGCATCACGCTCGACTGGCCAAGGCTGGGGAGGAAATCGGAAGTGCTAACATCCGGTTGCGGCTATAGGTCTCTGATCAGGCCAAACAGCTTGCCGATCAGGCTATCCAGATATCTCAGCATGAGGCGGCCTCCTGACGACTAAAGAAAACCATGGAGGAGGCTAGCAAGGCTGAGTTGCGAAAGATGGAGGCCGCCTGCAAGGAGCGGATTGACATAGCCATTGCTACGGTGGACGAGGTTCGGAGGGCGGATCTCGAGCAGGTAGAGGAGTTATCTGGGAGGCTTGAGGCCGCAGAGCTAGCTCAGGCCAGGCTAAAGGAAGAGATGGAGGAAATGAGGAGGTCTCTCCAGGCTGACCGCTTGAGATATCGATCGGAGAGGGATGTCGCCATCGCTAAGTTGCTGTCCTCCGAGGCCCGGGTAAGGGAGTTTGAGGAGAATGAGGGGATGATGGATGAGTTGTTGCAGGATATGTACTTCCGTACTTGGAAGCAGGGTAATCTATCCTGGATGGATGACTATCCCCGGATCATGGCTAGGATATATCTCCGGGCTTTGGAGGAGGCCAAGGCCGATGCGGACAAGGAAGGTGGAGCGGCATTCAGGATGGACGTGGTTACCGCCCAGTTTTCAAAGGAGGAGAAGGTAGCGGTGAAGGAGGGGATGCGGCTACTTGCTGCGGAGGAAGCCGGTGTGCAGTTGGGGGATGAGGACCAAGGAGCGGGTGTTGGTGAGTTTTCCCTTTTTAGCTTTTCATAACTTGATCGTTCGTTGTCGGTTTAATGGACTCTTTTTCTGAATTGGACAGTTGGGGCCTCTGGTCAACATGCTGGGAGCTCCGATCCTGCAGTTAAGTAGATCTGGAGGGCTAGCGGGATGGAGGCGAAGCTCCGATTTTTTGACTTGACTTGCACATATTTTGGTTGCTATCTATGTTAGTCCGAAACATTAATGCAACTTGTAATTATATTATTTGTAAAGAATGACTTTCTGTAATTTTATAAGATAAACAGATTCTGCTATATTTGAATGCTTTTGTTATTCTGATGTGTTGCATAAGAAATATAGCTATGCATGTACTAGTGATTCAATTGCGTTTAATGCTAAGTTCTTGCTTAATATATAATTTCATATTTTGCAATGTTTGAATAAGTCCTAGCTCCATGATTATGTACAAGAGAAAAGAGTACCGCCTTTCATGTTCTGGTTGCAGGGGGTAGCTTAGGACACCTTGGGTAATTGACCATGGATGCGGCTAAGTGCCTTGTCACCCAGTTTGTGGGCTCAGATTCTCGTGAGCGAGTGCCTCCCATTTAGTGTCCTGTACTTTGGGGACCGTTATGCAGGATACAAGAAAAGTATTTAAATGGAATGGAAATATAGGAAAAGTAAAACTTCCAGTCACAGAAGGCCGTCGATATGCTTAAGTTCGTGGCAAACGGGTTTTGTAGTCACTTTCCCTAGCTGTGGGTCTTGGAGACATTTGTCACACATCTTACGCCTCCGCGGGGAGTTTATCTTTTTTACCATAGCCGTACTTAAGACATATCGGAGCCGAGATCGCGCACAGTAACTACCCGAGCCATTATGGCCCGTAATCGTGGGTATTATTCGATTTACTGTGGTCGGCTAGCGTGGGTGCCGATCGTCAACCGTGAACTACCCCTGGCTGGCCACACCTTATGTTGGGGCTTAAAGTAGGTTCACAGTTGCCGGCGAGCCGAACGCCGTAATGAGCTGCCATCGGCTATAGTCGGCCTTCTTGATGGCTTATAATCGACTCATTACAGTTGGCTTTGAGGGCAGTCGCGAGCAATGAGTTAACCCGCAGCAGAGGGATGCTGGAACAAAAGTGTCTCATTGGCGAGTGCATAGAATCGCATAGTACCTGTTGAGTCTTGTCCAGGTGAGGTTGCGCCATGAAGTTCTAGTATGGAGATGTCGTCATACACGATTTTGTTCAACAAAAAAGGATAAAGCTTAACAAGCAGCCAAGATATAAAGGAACAAGTTAAAAAGAGACAAGATTTTTAAAGTGGTTCGGCACGAAAATTCCTACATCCACTAATTCTCTTTGTTACTTCACTTCATATGGGCAGTACAAGTTAAGAAAAGTATCGACGGAGGTGTTGGATGTTCCATGCCCTCTGGAACACCTCTCCGTCCATTGTTGACAAAATATAAGCTCTGTTGTGGAGATCTTTATGAATTACATAGGGTCCGTCCCAGATTGGATCTAGCACTTCGGGGCGTGGGAAGATCCGCTTGAGGACGAGATCTCCTTCCTGTAAGCTGCGGTGCTTGACTTTGGAGTTGTATTGCGCTGCAACTTTTTGCTTGTGAGGTGCTGCTTTGAGTGCTGCATCGTTTCTTCTCTCCTCAATTAGATCCAAAGACATGAGGAGGAGTTCTTCGTTCTCTTCCGGGTTGTAGTGGATCCTGCGGTGAGAGGGCACTATAGTTTCAACTGGGAGCATGGCCTCCGATCCGTATGCCAAAGAGAAAGGAGTATGCCCTGTTGAAGTTCTGTAAAATGTGCGATAGGCCCAAAGTGCCGTAGGAAGTTCGTCCACCCAATCGCCTATCGACCTTTCAAGTTTCTTCTTGATTAAGGTTTTGAGAATCTTGTTGACAGCTTCGACTTGTCCGTTTGCTTGAGAATAAGCTACAGATGAGAAGCTTTTGTGAATTCCGTGCTCTTGGCACCAATCGGCGAATTCTTCGCTGTCAAATTGAAGTCTGTTGTCTGATATGATCTTGAGTGGGACTCTGTACCTGCACAGAATATTTTTGATCAAGAAGTTGATAACTTTTGCCGAAGATATTTTATTTAGAGGTTCCGCCTCCACCCATTTGGTGAAATAGTCAACCGCCACTATAGCATATTTGGCTCCGCCTCGGCCCGCTGGCAGTTCGCCAATCAAGTCAATTCCCCATACTGCAAAGGGCCAAGGGCTGGTCATTTGAGCAATCTCATTTGTGGGTAGTCGAGGAATCTTGGCAAATTTCTGACATCTGTCGCATCTCTTGACGAAGTCCAAGGCATCTTTGTTTAAAGTGGGCCAGTAATATCCATATCGAAGTATCTTCTTGGCCAGAGTCTGCCCTCCAGTGTGATCTCCGCAACTTCCTTGATGGATGTTGGATAAGACTTCCCTGGCTTCCCTTCCAGCGATACACCTTAATAAGGGATTAGAGAAGCCGCACCGATAAAGGATGCCTTCTTGTAATGTATAGCGGGAAGCTTTCCTCAAGATTTTCTTGATTTCGTTACGCCTGTCGGGTAGTGTGCCATCTTGTAAATATTTCCGAACAGGAGTCATCCAAGTTTCTTCGTTGATCGCAGCTATCAGATTCACTTGCTCGAAACTTGGTGCCGGCTATTTTGAGATGGTTAATGCTCCGAAGATAGTGATGTTCTTCATACTAGCTTGCTTTGCTAGTTCGTCGGCCTCTTGGTTCTCTTCTCGAGGAATGTGTTTGATTTGATAGTGATTCAATTGATTGAGCAGCAGTTTGGTCTTTTTTAGATATGCTGTAAGTCGTTCTCCTCGAGTCTGGAAGTCTCCCAGTATTTGATTTACAATGAGTTGAGAATCACTATGGAGACATAAAGAGCCGACTCCAATCTCCAAGGCCAGTTCTAATCTAGCTATCACCGCTTCGTATTCTGCGTCATTGTTGGTGGCAGCGAATTCCAACCTTAGGGCGTAGTGCAGCTTCCTTCCCCTGGGGGTGATTATCAAAACACCTGCCCCCGAGCCTTGTTCGTTTGACGCTCCATCTACGAAGAGATTCCACTTGATATCTTCTGCTATTTCAGATTGGTCCTTACCTTCTTTAGTAGTGAATTCGGCAATGAAATCAGCTATGGCTTTCCTCTTGATAGCGGTGCGAGGATGGTAAGTGATATCATATTGACATAGTTCGATGCACCACTTAAGTAATCGCCCAGAAGTGTCGGGGCGATGGAGCACTTGCCTTAGCAGTTGATCGGTTAAAACTCTGGTGGAATGAGACTGGAAATAGTGTCGCAGTTTCTGTGACGTGATAAGAAAACAGTATGCTAGCTTTTCAAGTTTAGGGTATCTGGCTTCTGCCCCTGTGAATCTCTTGCTTACAAAGCATACGGGTCGCTGCACGCGGTAGTCTTCTCTCACCAAAGCGGCGCCCAAAGTGTGGGACGATACAGCAAGGTATAGGTATAGTTCCTCGCCTTCATTTGGAGTTGAGAGAACCGGTGGTCTCTGGAGGTGTCTGATTAAGTTAAGGAAGGCTGTCGAGCATTCGTCAGTCCATTCGAACTTTCCTTTGTCTTTGTTTAGAGCTTCGAAGAAAGGGATGCATTTGTCGGTTGCTTTAGAGATGAACCTACTTAGGGCGGCCACTTTTCCGTTTAGGCTTTGCATCTCTCTTCGAGTGGATGGTATCTTGATATCCTGCAAAGCTCGAACTTGTTCGGGGTTTGCTTCAATCCCCCTGGCCTGAACGATGAATCCCAAGAACTTTCCCGATGATACTCCGAAGGAGCACTTTAGAGGGTTCAGTTTCATTCCATATTGGCGAAGTACTTGAAACATCTCATCTAGGTGGTTTATACGGTCGTTGGCTTTCCTCGATTTTACCAGCATGTCATCCACATAAACTTCCATAGTTTGTCCTATTAGTTCCGCAAACATTTTGTTGACAAGGCGCTGATAAGTAGCTCCGGCGTTTTTAAGTCCAAAAGACATTACTTTGTAGAAGTACAATCTCCGGTCAGTGATGAAACTAGTGTGGTCTTGATCAGGGGCGTGCATAGGGATCTGGTTATATCCTGAGTATGCGTCCATAAAGGATAAGAGTTCGTGTACGGCTGTGCTGTCCACGAGTTGGTCGATTCGGGGGAGTGGGAAGCAGTCCTTTGGGCAGGCGTCATTTAAGTTGGAGAAATCGATGCATGTTCGCCACTTCCTATTAGCTTTCTTTACCAGTACCGGGTTGGCGATCCATTCTGGGTAGATGGCTTCTCGTATGAAGTCATTGGCAAGTAGGTTCTTCACTTCTTCCTCTAGGGCTGCTGATCGTTCTGCCCCATGCTTCTCTTTTTCTGCTTTACTGGCACCTTCGTGGGATCGATGTTCAGTATGTGGCATGCCACATCTGGGGAGATTCCTGTCATGTCAGTGTGCGTCCATGCAAATATATCCATGTTGTGGCGAAGAAAATCAATGACTTGATTCTTTAATTCTTTTTTTAACTGAGTCCCGACTTTCAGCAGTCTACTTGGGTCGTGTTTGTCTACAGATTCGAATTCCATAGCCTCTGCAGGCTCGGCGGTGGCCTCCTCCTCTTTGTTCCTGGGGTCTAATTCATTGAAAGGATCACTAGTATATCGAAGAGGAGGGGCTTTCTTTAGTTGCTATGCTTCCAAGCTTTTCATGCAGAGAGTAGTCTCTGCATTTTTCCCTTTATCTTTTCTGCGGTTATTGCGAAGTTCAGTCACATAGCAGTCTCGAGCAGCGTCTTGATCTCCCTCTATTTCTCCTATTCCGTTATCGGTTGGAAATTTCATCTTCAGGCACCACGGGGCTAGGACAATTTGGAAGTCAGACAAGGCTGGTCTTCCCAAAAATGCGTTGTAGGCCGAGTGGTTCTCTATTAGCACAAATGTTTGTTTCCGCACAGCGGAGCGGGGATGACTTCCTATTTCAACAAAAAGGTCCAGTTGCCCGAGGGGCATCTTCGTATCTCCAGTGAAACCATGTAGTGGTTTGTTGCAGGGAGACACATCCTTCATTGATAGCTTCATTTTGTCGAAAGCATGCTTGAATAGGATATTCACCGAGCTTCCAGTGTCTATTAAAATTCGAAAAACTTTGGCTGGTCTGAACCAGGCAGAGATGACCATAGGATCCATGTGTGGGTACTGTCTTCCCTCTAGATCACGCCTACTGAATGTGATGTCGTCATTCTCTTTCCGTTTCGGGTGGCGTTCTTCCATAACAGAATTAATGCAGCCTTCAGCGTTCCTTAGTGACTTACCGTATCTTTCCATCTCCGCCCAGCTTCTGTCGGCGATGTGCGGTCCTCCTGATATGGTGTGGACCACCATTTTCTCTTGACTAGAGCCGCTGGTGTTGCGATTTCCCCCGCCTGCTTCTGGGGGGGTAGTCCAGGATTCTCATTGGCAGGAGTTGAAGTCCTGTTCTGGCCTTTTACATAGCGCTCTAGTCTCCTCCTTCTGATGTGTTCTTCAATCAAGTCCCGGAGATGGTGGCATTCATTGGTGTCATGTCCGTGGGATTCGTGGAAGCGGCAGAACTTTCCAGATTTGAGTGCGCTATCTGACTCCTTCTTGTGCGGGGGCGCTTGTATCTAACTTCGTCTTGAGTGGCTAGGAAGATGTTTTCGGTCATTTCATTCAAAGGAGTGTAAGAGTCAAATCTTGGTCCCGGTCGATATAAGCACTTTTCTCCCTTTTTGCCCCCGCATTGTCTCTAGAGTCATTTCTTCGAACATCCTTTGCTGCAGCGGGGACCCTGTCTGTAGACGTCTTAGCCTGTTGCCCTGATTGCCTCTCAGTGGCAGCGTCCTCAAGTCTCATATACTTTCCAGCTTCATGGAAGAAATCAGGTAAAGTAGCTGGTTTTTCCTTGGTTAGTCTTCTAGCAAATTTAGTATCTGGATGTACACCGCTGCAGAGGGCCATTAGGATAAGTTTCTCGTCGGCATCTTGGACTACGGTTGCCACGGCGTTGAATCGGGTTAGATATTGTTGCAATGTCTCTCCGGGTTTCTGTTTGATATTAGATAAGGAATAAGCGTCCTTGGGTTGCTCCACATGAATGCGGAACTGACTGATGAACTTTTCTTTCAACATTTCCCATGAGCTGATGGACCCTTGGGGTAAGTGGCAGAACCAGGAGGTAGCTAGATCTGCCAAGAATAGTGGGAAGCATTTACACAACACTCTCTCTGTTGGTCCGCTCATGAGCATATGCTGGGTGTACCTCTGTAAGTGCACGATGGGGTCAGAGGTTCCCTTGTAAGGTTCCATCGTTGGCATTTTCCATTCTCGGGGGGTGATGGCAGTTTCGATATTGCGGGTGAAGGGGCTGGTTACCCTAACACCTATCCCCCGATCCCTTTTCTCCCGTTGGATGCACTCTCTGAACAATCGCGCCATCCTTTCATCAGAACTTGGAGCGGACAAAAATGAGTTTGGTTCTTCCCTGCGGGATTGATTCCGTCCAGATGATTTGTAGGGATGGTATCGTTTGTCACTCCTAACATTCTTCAAAGGCTGCCTCTGCTCTTCTGAGGGCATGCTGGGGTCAGCCATAGTCGGCCCTTGCCTTGATCTTCCCATGCTGGGTTGAGTTCTCAGCGCTTCCTCGGGTCCAACTTCGGGCTGGACTCCAGCTCGGCCCCATCTACTGGTGTTTTCATGATTAGGTAGCATGACAGGCTCAGCTACATCCGACCCCTGCCTGGCACCTCCCCCGTCGGGTTCGGTTCCAAGTGTTTCCTCGGGTCGGAATTCGGGCTGAGTCCGGGCTCAGCTCCTACCATGACTATTTCTGTTGTTGACTTCTTCGAAGAGGAAAGGTCTTTGTTGCCTCCCATATCCTCCAGATTGGGACTCACCCCATGATTCAGTGTTGCGGTTGGATTCTTCAGCATCCCTTAGGCGTGACATGAGTTGATCCACCAGGGCTTCTTGTTGAGATGCGAAGCGGTTAGTTACTTCAGCCACAACCCTGTCTAGATCTGCCCTAGTAATTGGTTGTTCCACGGTAGGGGCTGTTGGAATCGCCTGGTTTTCATCTGGTATTGTTGTTAAAACGGGATGATTCTCTTGATTTAAGGCCACTGGATCTGGGATACTGCTAGTTGCGACGTTCTTTCCTTTGTTAACATCTCTCCTCTGCCTGGAAGTCATGTTGTCGGAGCAAGGAACGATGTTGTGAGGAAGAAGGTTGAGTAGGAGAAGCTGTAGCGTTCTCAGCAAAAGCACCAAAAATGTTTGCACAAAAAATGGACAAACACCTCCAAGTCGTATGAATTAGTTGATTTTATGTTGTTTCTAGTGGTTTGGGTGATTTATGCAAATATATAAAAAGCAGGGACTAAACTGTAAAAGACACACAGATTTATAGTGGTTCGGCCAGAACGTGCCTACGTCCACTTTATATGCTATTCTCCTTTTTCTTTCAGATTACAAGTACAAAGCTTTGTATACAAGTATATGAAAGTTGTTTGAAAGTTCCTTCCGTGCTTGAGCTCTCAAACTTGTCTGCCATTGTTGTACCCCTGCCCCTCTATTTATAGAGTGAGGCTGGAGGCAGGGGTCTTGGACGTATATAGCTGCTGGTGGGCCTGGGCTGAAGCAATCTGGCCTGACAGAATTGGTCCGGTCGTGTCCTCCCTCGTTTCTGGTCCGGTAGTGGATGGAGGTAGGTTGGTTCGGTGGAGCTTGGCTCGGTGGGGCATGGTCCGGTGGTGAGTGGGTGGAGCTCGGTTCGGCTCTGCAGGGAGAGGTGTTGGACCAGTAGATGTTGGTTCGGTGATGGAGGTTGGTCCGGTGATGTAGTTTGGCAATGCATGGGTATGGAGATGGACCGGTGGAGGTTGGTTCGGTAGGGAGATGGTTTTGGACCGGTGTTACTTTGGTTCGGCGGATAGGTGGTTCGGCGAGCATGAAAGAGAGGTTGGTCCGGTAGCGAAGGGATGTGGTTGGTTCGGTAGCGAATGAGCATGGTTCGGTAGTGGCCTTTCTACCGGATGAGCTTAGGTAGCGGATTGAATGGAACGAATGGAGTGGGCAAACCCAGATGGAACTGATGCTTCATGTTCTCGAGATCTCCTGGGTGAGAATTCACCCAACACTTATCTATTTTTAAAATTTTCAAGCTATTTTCTAAATATAAACTGGTCGGTGTTCAAACTATTATTGGTAAAATACCCAACTGAGGTAAGAATTGAAGATATAATCCAAATGAAAAATAAGGCAATTGTAAATAAGTGAATGGGAATTAAAGGAAATGTAAATAGAAAGAGAAATTGATTTTGGCTAATAATCAATGAAAATAAATGCGTAGGATGTACGTATATTATTCTATTCGCATAGTGATTTGATCTAGATTCGAGCACAAAATTTCGAGATAGTCATATCGATCCGAGTTGGATTTTTCGCTCGATTTTCGACGGCGAACCTGGATATGGATTGTTGATTGGTTCTGGATGTTCTCTATCATAGTTATAGCTATGCAAGGAGAATGACGGTTTCTGAATAAGAAACCAGATTTGTGTCCGCACTAGGAAGTCGGGTGGACGATACTAGTTCAGAAGTGAAATTGTGTGATCGAGCGAGCGATCAGATTGGTATAACGTACGGATGATATGTGTACATCGTAAGGATTTGAATGAAATTGATATTGGAAAGAGTAATCAAATTTGAATATTGATTTTGAATAAAAAAAGTTATATATCTTTGTTATATAAGATAAATCTCCCCTTGTTAAATCTATTGCTGGAAGAAAAGGATTTTTGAAAGTGTTTGAAGTATAAAAGGGGTTTTATACGAGATTGAAATGATCCAAAGTTCTTTTAAAAAATTATATATTTGTGTGTGTGTCTATATATATATATAAAGGATCTTATGAGGATTTTGGAAAAAAGGTTTTGGGAACCTTTGAATTTGGAAAGGCTTTTGATATTTTTGGGTAAAATCAATATTGGAATTTGGAAAGCCTAGTTTGAGAACTATCGATTTTGGGATAATCGATTTTGTGTAAAGGAGCCTTGTATGAGGTCATACTAGGTGTATGATTTGAAAGATACTATATGTGTATAGTATAAAGTGTTTTGATGATGGCTCTAGGGAAAAAGGCGCTCCCTTAAAATGAACTTCTCAAGAGTGCCACCGGGTGGTGCTGCCTTGAGCCCGGGGGAGGGGGGTTCTAAAGTTGATCCTGTGAGGATTTTGGACAAAACTAGTTCCTGGGGATCATGAGTTGAGTATACCATAGCGAAAGTCGTGTGTGTCGCTGAGAGCCAACAGTCTACGTTTGATTTTATATCGCTAGACTGCAACCTGTGGTAACACAGCGAATGTCGTGTGTGTCGCTGAGAGCCAACGGTCTACGTTTGATTTTATATCGGTAGACTGCGACCTATGTAGGAGTGGAGAAGATTCATTTTCACAGCGAAAGTCATGTGTTCCGCTGAGAGCCAACAGTTACATGGACTTTTGCTATGATAGCAACGTAACCCTGGGATGTAATTACGATCTGTTGTGGGTTCCATGGTGTAATTGAGGGGCGCGGAGTGCTTACAGTTACATGGACTTTTGCTACGATGGCAACGTAACTCAGGATGTAACTACGACCATGGATGAGGGTGATGATCTCCAGAGCATTATCACCAAAGATATTCCTTTATTTTCAAAATGTTTCGATATTTTCGATAAAATTATTTTTCAAGTATTTTCACTGGATGTTGAAAATGGATCTGCTAAGTACTTATAGATTTGCAGTCCAATGCCTGATCAACGTATGACTAAATTTCTATGAGAACAAGGATGGACTTGTTTAAACATCGAGTTATCAAAAGTATTTTTTATATAAAAACTATTTTTGGAATAATATTATATAGATATTAAAAAGTGTTTTAAAAATGATCAAAGAAAATTTATCTGATATTAAACATTTTGATAATTCTAGCTTCGTTTCTTTTCAAGGACGAAAAGTTCAAAACGGGGGGGATGGAATGTGACAACCCGGAAATTTAACGTTATTATTTTAATGAGAATTTAGTCTAAATTAAAATATTGACTTATTCTTTTGAAAACAGATATATATGCGTGTATTTTTGGGAGAACTATGACCTAGAGATTTAAAATAAAGAGTTTTAAATACTAAAAATTAAATTTAGCCTATTCACCTTAAAATTAAAATAAAGCTATACTATTTAAATTTTGATCTATATATCTATTTGATGTACTTTTTGGCAATAATGTTTTAAAGGAAAAAAAACGTATCTTATGAATTTAAAACTGAAGTATAAAACAAAATATGGTTATTGTTAACGCAAAAATTTGAACGCTAACACCCCGGTGTATGAAGTGTAATTGTGAAAGCACCACTCGATAGCTCGGGAACAGATTATAAGCAGATAATAGCGGAAAAGCAGTAAACAACAGCAATTTTACAGTGGTTCGGCTTAAGAGAGAGCCTACGTCCACTTTGAATATCTTTATTGACGATTTGATTACAAGTCGATGCAATTACACTCTGATTACAACACACTTCGAGTTACAAGTGACTTAGAACAAGTAGCCTAAACTTCAATGTCGATCAAAATCTTTGAACTCATGTTGGACATGTATGATTTTCTTCGTGAAGTTCCTTGAGGCGTTCTTTGTATCTCAAAAGCTTTAAGTGTTGAAGTAGTTCGGAATGCAGCAGAGTAACGGCGCTTGAAATGAATCAGCCAAAAGTCCCTTTCTAGTTGGAGCTAGGGTCGTATTTATAGGCATTTCTCGGAATTAGGTCATAACTCGTACACGACTCATAGTAGGTCGCGGCCGACCTACTGGGTTAGCTCACCGCTTGGTCCAAAGCTATGCTCCCATTCAAATGAATAACACAAGTCTTGAGCCATTCACGAGTTAACCCGTGCAACTTTCCTTGATGTTAGTATGAGTCGTACACGACTCATCATAAGTCGTATGTCGTCAACGAGTTATCTCATTATAGCATGGTATTGAACTTGTCTCTGAAGTCTTAGGTCGTATCACCTTTATGTCGCATTCCTCTTAAGTCGTAGACCTCCATAAGTCGTGACGTTCCTCAGGTCGTTAATGTCTTAACTCGCAAGCCTTCCTTGACCCGTAAGATTCCTTAAGTCGTAAGGTTCCTTAACTCGTAAGGTTCCTTAAGTCGTAAGGTTCCTCAAGTCGTACAATCTCTCCTTGGGTCGTTGAGTCGTAACCCTTTAAGTCGCTTTGAGCTTTAGGTCGTTAACTTGTTGAGTCGGTGACTTGTTGAGTCGTGAGGCTTCCTGAGTCGTAGATCCTTCCTGAACCGTTAAGCACCTTAAGTCGTGGACCATCCCGGGCCTTAACTCGTTGACTCCTTTAACTCGTGGGCCTCTTAACTCGTAGGCTGGAACGGGGTTAACATTTGCCCCTCGAAGCACACGCTTAAGTCGTAAGTCGTGTGCTTCGACTCATCATAACCCGGGTGTGCCGATTCAAGTTCCAGCTCTTCCAGATATATAACGCTTGATTCGTTCCTCCTATCTCCCACTTCTCATTACCTATCCTTCAAACCGCATCCGCCATTAACGCATCTCCAAGTTCTCACAGGCGATTCCAACTTGATTCTCCTCCGATCATCTCTGACATCACACTACGTAAGCAATCTTGCTTCCCTTCCGATTGTCGATCATCATTAACCTATGCGCCCCGTCCTTACCTCCAATTTACTCCCTTGAGCCTTTCAAGTTTGGTCACTCTAACCATCAATGGATTTAAGGTTGTCTGATCTGATGATTTGCGTCTTGAGGCGATTTAGTGGCGTGATAAGACTAGGGTTGTTGATTGAGAGTTTATTGGGTTAAAAGTTAGAAGGTAAACTGGTTAGGAGTTAGGTGGTGAGTTGGCCAAATAGAGTTGAATATTGCCTTAGGTATGACTCGGCCATTTTTGTATGATCCAGCAACCTTTGCGACTTAGCCATGATCCGACCCAACATGCTTCACGACTTAAGCCTTGAGTCGTGGCCGAGATAGGACTTGGAGATTTTCTTACTACTTTGAACTAGAGCTTTTCCCTTTTTCCACAACTTACGACTCAGGGCACTGCCGACTCAAAACATCAACGACTCAAAATTGAAGTGACCTGACCTAACTTGCTTCCCAATCCTTAGGTCATGGACGAGCTAGCCAGAGAACCAACGATTTATCTTAACCCGTAGGATAATTTTTTGAGCCGTTGACGAGTTAGGACTTGTATGAATTCTATTCAAACTTTGAACCATTGCATAAACTTTGAACTGTTGAATTTTATTGCATTCATTCACAGGTTACTTTGACTTGCAGGCTAACAATCTGTTCAATACAACATTTACAGGAAATTGGGACGAATATACTGCCATCGACCGCCCACATCAAATGACAGATTAGTTAATAACAAATAATTAACTTAAATAAATTGTGTGAACGAAGTGCTATCGATTTCAAGTAGAATATTAAAGCAACACTGAAATAGTCAATTGAAACTGACCAGCCTGCACTAATATTATGCTTGAACTTTAAATTAACAAGTTCTGAAATTACCGTAGTCGATCAATCGTTGACCAGTTTAATTCCAGTTATATTTACTTGTTATTTTTATTAGTTTTGCACGACACTTCACACTTTTAGGAAACGTGCACCTTCATATTTGAATATCCAGTTGCTTGTGTAGAATTACTTCTCAGGAAGAAGGTGCAACAGTTCAGACTGGAGAGGCAACTGTTCTTCCGGCTCCACTAGCTAATCCTCCCGAAAGAGCCCCTACCACACTATCATACAAAGTTTTTCGCCAGTTGTGTGGTCAGTTTGGCATTGCTGAATCAGATGCTATTCTTCTCGAAAGAAGTAATACTGCCGACGTAGCACCTCCCGGCTTTGTGACAGTTAATCGACAAATGTGCCTGAACGGGGCCATCCCTCCTTTCAACAACTTTCTCGAGCATCTTTTTCGTCGACTGGCCATTTCTCCATCCCAGCTACACCCCAATTGCTATGCCATCCTAATGGGGTTGTGCGTGTTATTTGGGAGAACGTTTAATCGACTTCCGGACTTTGACGAAATCTGTTACTTATGCTCCTTTACCCGGACCAAAGATCATCCTTCCATTACCGTTGTGAGAAGTGCCCGAAACCGCAAATTAATCGTTGGCCTTCCCGACACTGCTCATGGGTTCCTGACCCAGTTCTTCTTTGTTCGATGCCCCCCGGGGTTCTATGCTGTGTGGAGGGAAGGAAGTGAGATCGTCTATCTCTACTTCTTCTATTCTTTGAGTTTTGCGAATTCTGAACTATCAAGTGCTAACTTTGTTTTTCCATTTCAGCGCTCCCCCCTTCATCTAAAGATCCCAGCCACAAGCCAACTTTAGAGAGGCTCATGGCTATCCCAATTGAAGAGCGGGACATAAAATTTCTGTTGAATGACGAATTCCTTCATCAGTTTGGACTCCTTCACCCTTCTCGTTCCACTCAGTTTTGTGAAGTTCCCGATTCTCCAGCGGAGGCTGAAAAGCTTATGCCAAAGGATCCCTCCATTGAAACTTTACTGGTGAAGTGCCCCACTCTCACTGATGTTGCGGGGCCGTCTAGCAATTTGACACTTGCCCCAGTTATCGAAGAGGAAGATCCTCCATGATCTTCCGGGAGATCTGCTGACGAAGGAGTTGAGAAAGCAAGTCCCAAAAAGCATGATGGTGATGATGTTTTTGAGGGGTTGAGCGACCTAATTGTGACTTCACAAGAACTTTTAAAGATGATGTTTCCAAAACTATCTCTTATGTAATCGAGGCGACATCTTCTCTACAACAAATGCCAACTCCTCCTACTCAAGTTATCACCACCTCTACTCCACAGAGTGGTCTGTAGCTTGATGCGTGTAGTTTACACATTACACAACACTTAGGATTTTTCAGCACTTGTTTGTGTTTGACTTCTTTTCTCTAAAGGCTTTTAAGACTTGTCTTTTTGCCTTTCAGATCCTTCAATGGGGCGTAGCGGCAGCGGCTCTTACTATAAAGACTTTCAGCGCTATGGAGGGCGTGGCAACTATGATTATAGACGCTACCTTACTGGTCCCAGAGAAACCGATGAGCAGAGAGCTGCTCGAAAAGCTAGAGAGAGGAGAGAATATGAAGAGCGTCATGAGAGGATAGATGTGCGACATGAGTCTTCTTCAAGAGGCGATGACTCTCACAAACGTAAAACACATGATGGTCGGGGGAAGAGCCACATTGTTGAGGACCCGAGCAAGCGGGCCAAACCTAGTGAGAAGCACGCATCTGCAATATCTGAAAAGTTTGATGCTCCCATCTCTATTGACATTCCTTCCAAATCCCCTGCTCTTGAAGGAAGCGCTATTCAAACACTTCTTAATAGGCCTTCATATCGTGTTGAAAGGGTCCCACCGACCCTACAGAGCCGATTCCCGAATTGGTGCTTAAAGGGGGTTCGCTTCGATTTTGATTTAGTTCCCATTGATAAAGAAGCCATGTACCAAAATCTTGATGTCGTCAGACTCGATATTGAAAGAATGTCTGGATGGCAAAAGCTTGTTGATGAACTTCAAAGGGTCAATCGGGCCAATATCGAGGCGATGCTAACTATGGAGAACGATAAGTCGGAATGGCAGAAGATTCTTGACCAGCACAACATCGAGATGAAAAACACAACCGAGTATAACGAGAAACTTGAAGCTAAAGTCAAGCAGCTTAAAGACGATCTTACCACCTCTTCTAACACTTACACTCAAAGAGAAGAGGTGCTACAAAAACAAGTGCGGGATGCACATGCTGGCAAAAGAGATGCCGAAGCTAAAGTTGAGAGGCTAGAAGAGGTTGTAGAGAATTACCGCACTGATGTCGCTCAGTTGCGGAGTAAAATGAGCGCCCAAGACATGGAGATTGAAGCGTTAAAAGCTCAACTTGCTAAAACTGAAAAAGAACGAGATGAGGCCATGGCTGGTAAAATCGCAGCTGAAGAATCTATTCAAACCATGGAAGCCAACGTCAGTTCAAATCTATTCGACTTTTACTTGCACAGCGTCTTAGGGCATGGCAGTCTCTCTTTTCTCGGTCCTAAATACGAAATCACCTTGGCTGAAGTGTGGGAAGCTGCTCTCGACATGTTCAGAATCGCCGGGTATACCGAGGAAGAGCTTGAGGCGCGCTACCTAGATGAGGAAACTCGCGCTACTCTTGCGAAGGAAAAAGAGCAACTCGCCAGAGTGCGGACTGGGATGGCGGAAGAGGGGCGTTCTGAAAAAGAATTACCACCTACTACCTCTGAACGTCCTTTAGTTTCTCCTGGAGTTGACATCACAGATTCCAGTGCTCATTCCCCGCCTCCTACAAGAACCGGGGTAATTACCCCTACTGATGATGAGGCTTTGGAGGATATTGGAGCTCAAAATTATGAGATTGAACTAACGAAGCAAATATTTTCAGGTAACTTTGACATTGGTCCGATTCAGGTGGATTGCCTGCTTGCTCCTCAAAAGTTTGATGAGCTTCTCGATTACTTCTTGAATCTTGACGAACCCATATCTCCCTTCTTTTGGGGAGATACTAATATTTTTAACTTCTCTTCTTCTGCAGTTGAAACACCAAGTGCTGTGCAAACTTCGCCTCCTCCGGTTATCCCTCCTCCGTCTCTTCAGGTGGCTCCTCCTTCTGCTTCACAGCCCGGGTCACAAGAGGAGCAAATAGAGGCTCTTCATGGCTTAGATGACCCTATCGCTTCGCAAGAGCAGAAAGACGAGGGACTTGAGGGAGGTGAGATATCTCCGGATCGGACTCCTTCTGATGACATAATTTTGTCTGCTCTTGTTACTCCAGGGAGTGAGTCTTCTTCGAAGAGGAGAAAGAAGCACAGAACATCGAAGAGGAGGGGGAAGAAAATCATTGCTACTGAAGAGGAACCGGAAGTTGCACCAGTTGCACCTCCCTCCCCTTCTTCCCTTATGCCTACAGACCGACCTGAAAAGCTAACCATTCGGCCGGGTAAAGGGTCCAAAGGTGGCAAGAAGAAATGAAGATCCCAGCTTTTAGCTTCTTGTCTTTTGCATGTACTGGTCGAGAATTGTGCGGGTACCGGCCCCTGCTTTTTATTTTGAAACCTGTATCTGCAATACAATTGAATAAAATGATCATTTATTTGTACAGACTCCTGTTTGAATTTGAGAATGCATTTATTATTCATTTTTGCACAAGTTTATTTATATGATATTGCAGCGGGCTTATGGCATGTTGTTTGAGCATTACTTTTGCCGATGTGGCTATACCATATTGTATGTAATTATACCATATTGCCCCCATACCATAAGCTTGCTGCAATATTTTATACTTCAAGGGGACTTGCACTCTTATTTTCTAAAGAATAATTACTTCATTCTTGAAGAAATTTTTCGTAGAGTACAACTCCCTTCATATAAGTTTTTACGCTTTGTCCTTCGAAGAAATCACTTTTTTCTTTTGCTTATGTACACATTTTACCAAGTGAATTCTTCTATGAGGTAAAGCGGGCCTCTGAAGGATACTTTAACTTTTTTTTTTTAAACATAGAAAGTTTTACCTCTGAGGAGGGATTCTTCACGTTTCAACACTTGGAAGTTTTATTTCAATCTTGGTGAAACGTGTACCTCCAAAGAGTTGTGCCTTTGAAGAAAGCCTTTTCACGTTTCAACACTTGGAAGTTTTATTTCAATCTCGGTGAAACGTGGGCTTCCGAAGAGGTCTTTCTTCTTGATTGTGTCTCCGGGAGGAGATCTTTATTTTGTTTTGCATTTCAACTTTGGTGAAGTGAAACTCCGAAGAGCGGCTACTTCAACTCCTGGTGAAATGTGCCTCCAGAAAGGTCTTTATTTTGTTTGCATTTCAACTCTGGTGAAGTGAAATTCCGAAGAGCGGTTGTAAAACTTCAACTCCTGGTGAAATGGGCCTCCGAAGAGGGCTTTTATTTTGTTTTACATTTCAACTCTGGTGAAGTGAAATTCCGAAGAGCGGTTGTAACACTCCAACTCCTGGTGAAATGGGCCTCCGAAGAGGGCTTTTATTTTGTTTGCATTTCAACTCTGGTGAAGTGAAATTCCGAAGAGCGGTTGTAACACTTCAACTCTTGGTGAAATGGGCCTCCAAAGAGGGCTTTTATTTTGTTTTACATTTCAACTCTGGTGAAGTGAAATTCCGAAGAGCGGTTGTAACACTTCAACTCCTGGTGAAATGGGCCTCCGAAGATTGCCTGGAAGTTACTCTCTCATGGTTGGAGGGTCATGACTCCTCCAATCTTTTTTGGTTGAGTAGAGAACTTTCCTTTTTACGGCATATGCTTCGTTAGAGGTCTTTATCCTCCGAAGAGTTGTTCCTCCGAAGAGGACTTTAGTTGTTCCTTGTCCACTTGCTTATGCCTTTTCAGTGATCCTCTATTTATTTATTTTTTCAGCTTGCACTCCCTTCTCTTACGAGTAGCATGTTTAATCCAAAGAAGTGTACTTCATTGCTAGGCCAGTTCACGAGTACGGACATAAGCTTCTTAATTGGATGTTTGTTTGTTCAAACTTCTCAATTTATTAGCTAAAGCCCGTTTTCGGCGAAATCATTGACCGTTCAATTGAAGCACTTCTTATCTATGATTTAAGCTCGGGAATTTTGCGACTTGGAATTTGTTTGTTGAATGATAACAAGAATCACTTGGTCTTGTAATGTGCAAGTTTTGTTTTCGTTGCCTGCAAAAATTTAAATCGACATTTCAGTAATACATTTAATGTACTTTTCATATCGAAAATAAAGCAAACATGTAATAATAATAAGGAACACAAGATTTATAGTGGTTCGGCCAAGAATTTGGGCCTACATCCACTTTATAGTCTTTCATTATTCACTTGCATCAGTTTTACAATCGCTTTCAATTACAGGAATCATACATTCATAATTCTTTTTACAATATTTCAACAAAGTTATCAAGTAAAGTATGGATGCAAGTGATTGCTGCTCCAAGCTCTTGGAATTTGATCTCCTTCGACAGTAGTGAGTTTGAATGTGCCGTCCAGAAGCTTTTGACCTATGACATATGGTCCTTCCCAATTTGGCCCAAACACACCTGTCGCTGTCATAATTCTCTTTAGGACTAGATCTCCAATTTCAAAGCTGCGTTGGCGAACTTTGGAATTGAAATGTCTGGCTATCCTTTGCTGATGAGATGCGATTCTGAGCTCAGCCTCTTCTCTTTTTTCATCAAGGAGATCTAGTGCCTCAAGCTGTAGTTTCTCATTCTCCGCTTGATTGAAATGGATTCTTCTATGTGAAGGGACCTCTGTTTCTACCGGAATCATTGCCTCTGATCTGTATGCCAATGAAAACTGAGTATGCCCAGTCGCAGTTTTGTGGGTAGTTCTGTAGGCCCATAGTGCCAGCGGTAGCTTATCGACCCAACCACCTTTTGCTCTTTCAAGTTGCTTCTTGATGGTTGACTTGATAATTTTATTTACTGCTTCCACTTGCCCGTTTGCCTACGGATGGGCTACTGCTGAGAAGCTCTTTCGGATTTTGAATCATTTGCAAAAATCTTGGAATTCTTCACTTTCGAACTGAGTACCATTGTCTGTAATTATTTTTTGAGGCACACCATATCTGCAAATGATACTTTTAGTCACAAAACTTATCATCTTTTTTGTAGTGATAGTAGCCAGTGGTTCAGCTTCTGCCCACTTAGTAAAATAATCTACAGCAACAACGGCATATTTAATTCCAGATTTGGCAGTTGGTAACGGTCCTACAAGGTCTATTCCCCATATCGCAAACGGCCATGGACTAACCATCTGTGTGAGTTCAGTGGAAGGAGCTCTAGGAATTTTGGCGAATCTTTGGCATCTGTCACATTTTCGGGAATAGTCTGCTGCATCTCGATTGATTTCTGGCCAAAAATATCCGTATCGGAGAATCTTTTTCGCTAAAGTTTGACCACCTAAATGATCACCACATTCTCCCCCATGCACCTCAGCTAGGATTGTTTTTGACTCTTCCCTAGATACACATCGAAGTAACGGCATTGAGAATCCCCGTCTGTATAACTGGCCATCTTGGACTATATAGCGAGAGGCTTTCCTCAGTAGCTTCTTTCGTTCTTTTGAGTTTTCCGGTAAAGAGCCATTGAGCAGATATTCTGTTATTGGAGTCATCCATGATTCTTGCTCTTGAGACACGCTCATGATCCAATCAATATCCATCTCATCAATGCTCGGAGTCAACAGGACCTCTACTGGAGTTAACCCCAGAAATTGAGCTTCGCCTGTGCTAGAGTACTTTGCGAGAGAATCTGCATTCATGTTTTCTTCTCGAGGAATGTGACTTATCATGTAATGATCGAAATCACCCAGGAGTTCCCAAGCCTTTGACAAGTAGGCGGGCAGATTCCCCCCTTTTGCTTGGAATTCCTTTTTGACTTAGCATACAATAAGCTGAGAATCACTGAAGATCTGTAACGCTCGGATGTTTAGTTCTTTAGCAATCCTTAAGCCAGCGATAAGGGCTTCGTATTCTGCTTCATTGTTTGTTAAAGGAAATCCCAATCTTAGTGCATAGCATAATGATCGACCTTCAGGGGTCTCAAGTACAACTCCGACTCCAGAACAGTAGTCGTTTCTCGCGCCATCGACATATAACTTCCATTGGATTGGGGAATCGTCGATCGTTTCCTCCTCACTGTTACCCTTATCTGTGAATTCTACGATGAAGTCCGCTAAAGCTTGTCCGTTGATTGCTTTTCGGGGATGATAAGTGATGTCATATTGACTGAGTTCAATATTCCACTTTAGAAGACGGCCCGAAGTCTCAGGGCGAAACAGGACTTGCTTTAAAGGTTGATCAGTGAGGACTCTCATAGGATGAGCTTGGAAATATTGCCTCAACTTCCTAGATGCAATTAGTAGGCAATAGACGAGTTTTTCCTACTTAGAGTAATTCATCTCTGCCCCAGTTAGTCTTTTGCTGATATAGTAAACTGGATGTTGAATCCTCTTGTCTTCTCGTATCAGCGCTGCACTTAAAGCATGAGATGATACTGCCAAGTATATAAGAAGATCCTCGCCATCGCCAGGCCTAGAAAGTATCGGAGGCGTTTCCATATGGCGAATCAATTCATCAAAGGCTTTTTGGCATTCGGGAGTCCAATCGAAGTTTTTCTTTCCTTTCTTTAGGGCGTCAAAGAATGGGATGCATTTATCTGTGGCTTTGGAAATGAACCGACTCAAGGCGGCGACTTTTCCATTGAGACTTTGCAATTCCTTCTTTGTTCTAGGAGCTTTGACTTCCTTTAAGGCGGTAATTTGAGCTGGACTAGCCTCAATGCCCCTAGCGCTCACGATGAAACCTAAAAACTTGCCGGATTCCACTCCAAATGAACATTTTAAAGGATTGAGCTTCATTCCGTATTTTCGAAGGACTGCGAACATGTCTGCTAAGTGTTCTATGTGATCCACTGCTTTCTTAGACTTTACTAACATGTCATCGACGTAGACTTCCATAGTCTTGCCCAATTGCGGTTTGAACATAGCATTAACAAGTCTTTGGTATGTTGCCCCTGCATTCTTCAGCCCGAAGGGCATAACTCTGTAGCAGTAAAGACCAACGTCGGTGATAAAGCTCGTGTCCTCCTGATCTGGGTCATGCATCATGATCTGGTTATATCCGGAGTAGGCATCCATAAAAGATAACAATTCGTGTCCCGCTGTTCCGTCAACCAGTTGATCGATCTTGAGTAACGGGAAGCAGTCTTTGGGGCAGGCCTTGTTTAGATCTGAAAAATCGATGCATACTCTCCATTTTCCGTTGGCTTTCTTAACCAGCACTGGATTTGAAACCCAATTCGGATTGGTAGATTCTTTGATAAAATTATTCTCCATGAGCCGATCAACTTCTTCTTTTAACGCTGCCGACCTTTCTGGACCTTGAGTTCTCCTTTTCTGCTTCACAGGTGTAAATTTTAGATCAATATTTAGAGCGTGTACTGCAACTTCTGGGGATATTCCGCACATATCGGCATGAGTCCAAGCAAAAACATCTAAATTTGCCTTTAAAAAAGATATTAAGACGTTCTGAATTGACACATTAAGTTGTGAACCCACATTCAACACCTTGTTTGGGTCCTTTGGGTCAACAGGTACTGGTATTGTCGTTTCCACTGGTACCACTCTATTCTCCCCTGCACTGACTTTTCTAGGATCCATCTCTTTCCTTGCTCCGCTATGCTTGCCAGTGCAGGGTCCGCCCTGTAATTGCTACAAGGCTGGTTCTTTGATGCGGACTGGGCTGCCGCATCCTTTCCCATTTCTCTTTTCCTCGTTTCTCGTAGCTCTGTTAGATAACATTCCCGTCCCGCATTTTGATCCCCTTTTATAACTCCCACTCCATTATCTGTGGGAAATTTAATGGTGAGGCACCATGGGGCCAGAACAACTTTGAATGCTGCGAGAGTTGGACGGCCAAGGAAAGCATTATAAGCAGAAAATTCGTCGACAATCACAAAAGTTTGCTTGCGGACTACTTTTCTTTCTCCTTCTCCAAGTTCCACAAACAAATCAACGTTTCCTATCGGCTGTTTTGGCTCCCCAGTGAAGCCAGCGATTTTCTACGATGAGGCTTGCACATCAGCCATAGGGATTTTCATTTGGTCGAATGTTTTCTTGAAGAGGATATTGCAGGATGCGCCACAATCAATGAGAACTCTTCTGACAATAGCTGGCCCAATACCAGCCGAGATGACTAAGGGATCCAAGGTAGGAGCTTAAATACCTACGGAATCCCTGGCTCTGAACACAATATCATCATTGAAAGTTCTTTGTTGCTTCAGGGGCATAGCACCTTCCAAAACAAATACATCTTCCTCAGTCGGTACATACTTCAAAGCTCGGGTATACCTTTCCATCTCACCCCAGCTCCTGCCTGCTGGGTGAGGTCCTCCCGTAATGACATTGATAACAGGCCTTCCGGATTCATGCCCTGCAGTCTTTTCACCTGTCCTGGGTTGATGGGCAGGAGCTCGTTGCCCCTGACTAGTCGAAGCGAGATTGCTGCTATTCTTTTCCACAAATTGCTGCAGCTTGTTTTCCCTTATCAATTCTTCAATCAAAATTTTCAATTGGCGGCATTCATCGGTATCATGATCGGGTTGATTATGTAAGCGGCAAAACTTTCCGCTTTGTACAGCTTTTTTCCCGGTTCTCAGAACGGGAGGTTTAGGATAATCAACAGAATCTTTAGTGGCAAGGTATATACGCTCCGGCGTATCTGATAAAGGAGTATATTCCGATGGTTTGAAGGAACGAGGCCTCTTCAGATTTTTCTGTTTCTTTCCATCGTTATTTTCCCTTTTCTGTCCTGCAGATTCACTCTTGCGTGGAGCAGCAATGTTATCTTCAGCTTTTTCTAACACTGCCTTTACCGGTACAGGACGGCTTTCCAGGCGTATGAACTCATCTGCTTTCTTGTAGAATTTTTCAAGGGAATTTGGTTCCTTCATGTTTAGCCATTTTCCAAATTCGCTCGACTTGTCGATGGCTCTCATCAGATAAGTCAAGATCATCCGTGGCTCTGCATTGTCTACCTCAGCCAGTGCTATCTTGAAGCGATTCAAGAAAGATCTGATAGTCTCCCCTGGATTCTGCTCTAAACTTGACAACGACATAATATCTTTGGCTTTTGAAGCGTATAGTCTGAACTGCTCCTTGAATTTCCGGGTTAAGTCAGAAAACTGATCTATAGACCGGACTGGCAGCTTGGTGAACCAAAGCAGAGCTACACCTTCCAGATATACAGGAAAATATCGGCACTTTATTTCATCAGAAGCTCTGGCACCTGTCATGTGCCAATCATACTTATACAAGAATTCGTTCGGATCACTTGTTCCTTTGTAAGCTGGGATAGTTGGAGGGACGAACTTCCTTGGGAACTCAGCCTTTAAGATTCTTTCGGTAAACGGGGTTTTACTTGGAGCGAAACCCCATTCCTTCTCATCTTCATTCCTTTGCATGCTTTCCTTCATGATTTGTCGAACCATTTCAGAAAGATATCCCTCATCATTTCGAGCTTTAGATCCACCAATTTCAGGAAATGTCCGCTCAAAGGGGCTAGCAGCCCTCTCAGGAATGTTTCTTTCTTCATCCTCATGAATGTTGCCAGCAAAGTTCCTTTCATTACCCGTTGGTTGACGGTTTACCTCAAGCAAGTCATTCAACTTATTCAAAATTAGGGCATTTTGGGCGTTCTGAGCTTCCAATTATGCACTTTGGGCATTTATCTACTGGTTCAGCCCTAAGATTACAACATCCAACTCCGCTTTTGTAACTCCAACAGGTGGAGTGGCTTGACTAGGTACCGGGGAAGCGAAGGTTCCCTCTTGAACATTTCCAGATCTAACAGATCTACTCTTTCTCCCCGGAGCCATGATTTCAGATAAACTTCTAGTCTTCAGAGAGGTTACTTCAACAAACTTTCGTGGAGCAATGATGACGGTTTGCCTGAGTTCAGCTCTCAGTGAAAGCACCAAAAATGTTAATGCAAAAATTTGAACGCTAACACCCCGGTGTATGAAGTGTAATTGTGAAAGCACCACCCGATAGCTCGGGAACAGATTATAAGCAGATAATAGCGGAAAAGCAGTAAACAACAACAATTTTACAGTGGTTCGGCTTAAGAGAGAGCCTACGTCCACTTTGAATATCTTTATTGACGATTTGATTACAAGTCGATGCAATTACACTCTGATTACAACACACTTCGAGTTACAAGTGACTTAGAACAAGTAGCCTAAACTTCAATGTCGATCAAAATCTTTGAACTCATGTTGGACATGTATGATTTTCTTCGTGAAGTTCCTTGAGGCGTTCTTTGTATCTCAAAAGCTTTAAGTGTTGAAGTAGTTCGGAATGCAGCAGAGTAACGGCGCTTGAAATGAATCAGCCAAAAGTCCCTTTCTAGTTGGAGCTAGGGTCGTATTTATAGGCATTTCTCGGAATTAGGTCATAACTCATACACGACTCATAGTAGGTCGCGGCCGACCTACTGGGTTAGCTCACCGCTTGGTCCAAAGCTATGCTCCCATTCAAATGAATAACACAAGTCTTGAGCCATTCACGAGTTAACCAGTTCAACTTTCCTTGATGTTAGTATGAGTCGTACACGACTCATCATAAGTCGTATGTCGTCAACGAGTTATCTCATTATAGCATGGTATTGAACTTGTCTCTGAAGTCTTAGGTCGTATCACCTTTATGTCGCATTCCTCTTAAGTCGTAGACCTCCATAATTCGTGACGTTCCTCAGGTCGTTAATGTCTTAACTCGCAAGCCTTCCTTGACCCGTAAGATTCCTTAAGTCGTAAGGTTCCTTAACTCGTAAGGTTCCTTAAGTCGTAAGGTTCCTCAAGTCGTACAATCTCTCCTTGGGTCGTTGAGTCGTAAACCTTTAAGTCGCTTTGAGCTTTAGGTCGTTAACTTGTTGAGTCGGTGACTTGTTGAGTCATGAGGCTTCCTGAGTCGTAGATCCTTCCTGAACCGTTAAGCACCTTAAGTCGTGGACCATCCCGGGCCTTAACTCATTGACTCCTTTAACTCGTGGGCCTCTTAACTCATAGGCTGGAACGGGGTTAACAGTTATAAATATAAATATAAATATATAACATAAGAGAACTATGAAATTAATATAAGTATAAAACTAAACAATAAATAAGCAATTAAATGTTGATAGTTTAACTTTAGAAAGAAATAAGAATAAGTATTTATATTAGCAATGAATAATATCTCAAATAATTTTATAGTTAAGTAAACATATGAATGAACAAAAGTTCATTCTCGAACAGTATATATATATACACTGTTAAGAGACATGGAAGACAAAAGAAACAATATAAATGAATGCATGTTGTACATAATGTAAATATCTTTGAACATGGATTACTTCGTAAACATGAAACAAGACAAGCATCATTAATGCAGCACAAAATTGGTGTCATATCAGCCTCCAAATAGAAAAAAATCTCTCTGACCAAAATATACAAAAAAAATCTATACAGTACAGATATAAAATTTGTACCTGTATATACTTCAGCCTGCATACTTCTTTTTATATATCATCTCCGCCCATTTCGTTCATCAATATGAGTATAAATTAAAAAAGAAAAAGAAAAGAAAAGCAACAACTTGAAAACAATTAACAGCAACTTGATCAAAACTATTATCGTCAACAAAACAAGACTCTAGAAAAAATATCCAGGCTGATAGTTTTCAAACTCCAGGAGGTTATTCTTTTTTCAAGTTATTTTCCAAGTGAGTAAACAATCTTATGATACTCAAGTATTATTTAGTCTTTGCATAGATATATAGAGATTTGTAAGAATAAAGCCCTGCATATGTATATATTCATATGTGACTGAGTTGAATTCATTGTGCTTCCCTGCCTTCTGAATCACAGGGTAGAAACCATTAAGAAATTCAATCTCTTCTTTTCTAATCATTATTAGGCTTGGGTTTCAAAACAAAATAGGCGAGTTTAAGTATGAATTATAATTTAAAATAGTTTCAAGAAGAATAAGAATATACAGCATGTAAAAATTGTTTTTTATAGAGAAAATTCAAATTTTGAATAAATTCGAATGCCACGATTTAGTGATTCAATTACATAATATGAACTGCCATTAGAAGATAGGATTTGTAAGACAAGTGTGATGGTTTTTAGTTGGGTATTGTGAGAGAAGTTTTGGGTTGATCAAAAGTTGGGTTTCGACCAATTTCAGGCGCTCGGAGGCACTAGCGAGGTCGGGGTTTGTGCTGAAGCTAGGTGAGTGATCAGGGAGTCGGCGAAAAATGGCGGTGATGGTGCTCGTGGACTGAGGCGTCGGCGAGGGGTTGATTTTTATTTTTAAACCTAATTTTTTTTTTTTTTTGATGGTCGGGAAAATGGTAGTCGCGGCCTGGCTCGATCGTCGAGTTGCACGCGGCTGAGGTAAATGGAAGGCTGAAGGGTGACGGAGGTATGGCTGGTAGCTCGGAGCTCCTGGTGGTCAGAGGCGCGGTGGCGAATCGATTCTTTGGTCGGAGGTCTGATCCGAGTGGCTCGAGCTATGCTCGATTTCGATTGTGGACTTGTACGAGTTTTTAGATGATTGGGGTTCGATGTTGAGGGGATAGTCGAGGGGTAGGAGGTGTCGAAGTTGGTCTTAGGGCACTTGTAACAACCCGCATATTTTACGATTGAATATCTAAATATTTTTGTTTAAATATTTTATCGTTAGTCGGATTTTAGTCCGAAAAGTTACTTTTTGCATACTGTCGTATTAGGACTCGGGACCACTTTCATTGAGTTCAAAACGCCATTTGCGATCTTTTTGAGTATAAACTTTGATATGTTTGGAGTTAGTGGAATTTTTCCACTTTTTCACTTTGGGCTTTGGGTTTGGTTCAGTCCATTAGCCTAAACTATTAACTCTAGCTCAACCCCCTCTTCTTTTCATTACTTCACTTTCATTTCCTAACACTCAAGCTTCATCAAAAATGGAGAGAGGGATGGGAAATTAAAACTCCAAGCCCTAGTTCATTTGCAAAATCCAAACTCTAGCTCCCAATTCTATGAGAAGCCATTGGTTCAATCTTCTTGTGTTGTGATTGAAATGTGGTTGATTCTTCCTTTGCTTTCAAGCTTCTCCTTCATTGATTTTGTAAAAAGGTGAGATTTTTATCTCATATCTAAGTCTATGACTATCTTTGATTGTTAGGTATGAATTTCTAACACTTATTCATGTGCATTTGATTTTGATTTGGATTGGTTTTGTTAATATACCAATTTTTAGTGTTTTGGGTTCAAATCTTTAAAAATCATAGCTTTGTTGTTTGATCATGCTTTTGGTGATGCATTGAGGAGCATTTAGGGCCGGGTAGTCGATTGGCAAAAACCCTTAGCGCCGTTGCTCGACCGATTGCAAATTGAGTAAGAGTTTGCACTTCTGTTCCTTAGGTCGCTCGGCCTGCAATGTGTCGGCTTATTAGGTCGCTCCAACTTAGGTCGCTCGGCCTGTTAAGTCGCACCCACCTTAAGTCATTCGGTCTGCTATAGGTCGCAAACACTTAGGTCACTCGGCCTGTTAATCATTCTGCCTGCTATAGGTCGCAACCACTTAGGTCGCTCGGCCTGTTAAGTCACAACCACTTAGGTCGCTCGGCCTGTTAGGTCGCTCGGCCTGTTAGGTCGCAACCATTTAGGTCGCTCAGCTTGCAGTTAGGTCGCGCCATGTTGGGTTGCAATCATTTAAGTCGTTCGGACTGCACCAACTTAAGTCGCTCACCCTGTTTTAAGTCGCACCCACCTTAAGTCGTTCTGAGGCTTAGGTCGCTTGTTTCTTATGCCTCTAGCTCCTTAAGTCGTTCACTTATGCCGCTGTCTTCTTATGTCGCTCAGTTAGGCCGCTGCTATTCCTTAAGTCACAGATCCCTTAGGTCGTATGCCATGGAGTCGCATGAGTTGAGCCGCTGATTTCTTGTGTTGCATTGTTGTTAAGCCGTAAGTCATGGTTATTGAGTCGCAAGGGTATTTCCACCTGGATGGATTTGGAATCGAATTCTTTGGATTTTATTCACGTCTTCGAATGTGAATTTTTGTGATTTATTGTTTCTACAATCATTTTTGTGATTCGTCACTTTAAAAATATAAAGGTTTCAATACTAGTAGTAAAAATCAAAACTCTTGCATCAAAACGATTTCAACCCTATTTTATTACAAAGATCGTTTCTTAAAACCGTTTTCCAATCACTAGTATATACAAACCTTTACCTTACTTGTATAAGAAATCTAATTAAACTACTTAGTAAAACAAGTGGTATGAAGCGCTTGCATTTACTTAGTTGGTTAATTCTTGGATTTGTTTGATTGAATCTCTTGTGACAATTTTCTTGTAGAAACTTACAATTTGTTCGTAAATATTTAAGTTAAGCGAGTGGTTATGGGACATGAGGCTAAGCTCATATATTTACTAGCTTACTGTAATTGACACTTCTTGATGATTGTTGATGATCATTTTTGTGATTTAGACTAGCAAATGTGCGATGTCTCTTTGTCTACGAGGGAGACTAAACCCCATTTCTGTGGAGCTTCAGCTCAATTTGGTGGGGTAGCGACCCATGGTCTTCGGACCGTTTTGTGGAGCCTCGGCTCAAAAATTAATGGTTAGCAACCATGGAATAGCGTTCCATTTTGTGATACACGTGTTGGTGAGTTTTCAATCTCCTGTTTTGTGATAGGCCTCCCCCTTTTTATGGTTTCTGGATTTCCCTTGATGATTTCTAGAACTTGTGTTTCACCAATATTCGTGATTTACATTGATATGTTTTATCAATATTTGTGCATTGGTGAATTTGTGTGTAATTAACTTTTGTGATTGACATTAATATAATTGTCAATATTTATGGTTTGGTGAATAAAAATAAAGAGGACGACATTCTTTTTGATCTTTGAGAAGATTCTTGTGATATTGATTATTCTCTTGTTGATTTTCAATTACATACTTATCACAGTATGGTTTTACGGTTATCATACGTTTTTGTCATATCTCTTATTCTATATCATTTCATCTGATATTTATAGCTAGACTGATCCATTTATTATTTTCTTATTAAATAATACTCGGGTCAGACCGAGATGTTACAGGTGCTTATGCTTGACTCCTCGTCTGGGCTTATTATTATCTTGACTTTTGGCTAACTACTTAGATTAGCAGTTTTTGGTTGTATACATTTGAGATATAGACTCATTGAAGTATACATATTCTTTTGTCTAGAACTTGTAACTATTCTTTTGTGAAGTTGTGGATCTTGTTTGACCACTACTCTGATATACACTTTCATGTGTAATATTCATATCTGTTTCCGCCTTTGTGATATGAACTTTTGTGACTGATTTATGTTATGCTTATTTCTATATTTGTTTCCGAATATATTATAGCCACTGTGTAGTAGCTTTGAGTTTGAATCGGCATGTCAGATTCCCCCTTTTGAATGCAAGTTATATTTTTATCTGGCATATCGGTACTCGCACAAAGCAATTACACGGATGGTCTCTCCTCAACAGCCTTATTCTCCACGCTAGTTGACGACATTACCCCGTAGTGTCCTTGGCTAGCATGGGTATAGAGGTGCAGCGTCACAGCTTGGTATCAGAGCCAAACTTCGGAATAATATAGAATAATCTTGCAAGGATCATCGTCCTAAGTCCTTCTTAGGAGTCGTGCTTTAGGATTTAATTCGAGTCTTCGTACCGATTCATCCTATTTTCTTTATGATTCCTGGTTTTATCTATCAAGATTGCTTGATATTCATTTGGTGAATAACCTTATCCTTCTTCTTTCTTTCTTTCTTTCTTAAGGAAGATAAATGGTTAGACCTGGCCATCGCAGAGCCGGTCAATCTAGTGCTACTCCCCAAGATGGAGTATTTATGTCTGCCTGGCAGCTTCTTGATCTAGTAAAGAATGCTCAAGCAGCCGGATCTAATCCGGAGTCTACTCACCCTATGTCTGGATTTGCACGTTTGTGCATTGATTATACCAATTTGGGTGGGAAGCCATTCAAAGGATCCGAAACTATTATTGAAGTCCAGGCTTGGCTGAGAACATGCGATCAAATCTTTTCTCGCATGAATCTTATTGATCTTCACCGTGTTCAGGTGGCCTCTAGTATGCTCCAAGAAAGAGCATTAGATTGGTATGAGCTTCTAATTTATGAAATAAATGAAGCGGATCTTACTTGAGAGAAATTTCGGGAACGCTTCGAGTTAAAATTTGTGCCAGAAGCTGAGAAGATGACTTTGGCTCGTCGTTTCATAGACCTTGTTCAAGGTGAATCTTCCGTGGTAGACTATGTCGCATCATTTGAGTCACTTTCTAAATACGGGGTCCAGTACATAAACACCCCATTGAAGAAAAACCAAAGATTTGTCTATGGCTTGAATAAAACTCTCAAGAAGCCATTACTTCTAAAATTAGAAGTTTCTCTTGATCAGCTCATTGATATCGCTCTTCGACTTGAAGAGGCTGATAGAGTAAGTGATGTTGAGGTTGGGAGTGCTAAACCGAACTTCACCAACAAGAAAAGGCCTAATATGTTCAAAGGTGCTTATCCCAACAATAAGAAAGGGAAGCAAGCCTCTCCGACAACCAAGACTTCTACCTCTAGTGGCGGGCAATGCTACAACTGTGGTTCTAAGGACCATTATGTGAATGAGTGTTCAAAGCCCCGTGCTTGTCGCTATTGCAAAAGCCCGGACCATTATATATTTTCGTGTCCCAAACTTCAAAACATGAAGGAGGGAAAGCTTAATGTGGTGCAAACTCCTAGTAACACTTCTCGTGGTCAAGATATTTCTCATTCTATCCTTGATGGCATTATTTTATTTCGTGATCATCCTATTCGAGTTCTTTTTGATACGGGTGCGTCCCACTCTTTTATTTCAAAAGAACTTGTTGATACTTTTTCTTCGATGTTTTGTGTTTAATGACTTCTTTGAGAATTGCGAATCCGGTTCGTGGATCCGCAACAATCAGTTTATTGTGTAAAGATGTCGGGATTATTTTGTGTGATTTTTCTTTCCGAGCCGATTTGCATGTTATCCGCTACTTAGGCTTCGGAATGATTTTGGGAATGGATTGGCTTAACCGCTATGAAGCTCAAATCCTTTGTCCTGAGCGGACTATTCATCTTCGACATCCTCAATCTGTTAACCAGATTACTATTGATCTTAAAGATTCGGATTCCATCTTGGCTGCATCTTTATATTCTTTAAATCCTCATGATGATGATAATGACGATGAGGAAGATGTAATTTCTTTTATTCACGTTGTTCGTGAATTCTCTGACATATTTGAGCCTGTTTTGGATTACCACCTAAGCGAGCAATTGAGTTCAGAATTAATCTCATCCCTGGAGCTCAACCCGTTGAATATGCGGTTATATGATTTTTGTTTGATGATAAAAAACATATATATATATATTTGTGTAAATGTATTTGTATTTTATTTTTCATAAACTAAATAAATATTTGCTGAATAAAAATAAATAACACAGAATTTGAATTCAAACAGAAATTTTATTCAAACAAATATTTATTACAATATTGAATAGTACAAATTCAAGCTTTCACTATTCACTATACAACTTTGATACAAATTCAATTACATCACAATTTCACATTTACAGTTGACCTCACTACATAGCACTCACACTTGTATTTATCTTCAACTTCATTCCAATTAGAATCCAGCATCTGAGCAATCTGCAAAAATATTCACTAACGTAGTAAAATTGAAAAAGAAATATTTTTGCAATATAAAATAAAATGTGAATTTTGAAAATAATATTTTCCTCAGTTATTTGGATTGTTCGTCATCATTTAAATTTGAATTCATCATACACGAACAGCTTGTGACATACACAGTGTATCACTGTATATGCCACAAGGCCGTCCACATCAAAATATACACTTGATAAATTTACAGGGATAGGTGAGCACAGGTCAAACCCAAATTATCGGATTCAACTCAAGTGCACTAAAACAATGTCACAATTTCAGCACAAGGTCAAATCCGAGCTACAAGCTGGATTCAAATCAAGTGAAATTTCGAAAAATAAACAAAATGCAAAGGTCAAGTTACTGCAATCATGACTCAACTCAATGCAACAACCAAAGTCAAGGCGACTTGAAGTCAGCAACTCAAACTGCAAGTCCAAACCAATGCACATTGAAAACAAATAGCATAAGCAAATGACACAGTCAATTCAAACATGTATCAAAGAACATGTGTAAGGGTCAAGCATGTGAAAATGCAAACAGACCAATGAATGCACCAGAAATATGGAAACACATCAAGGACACAATGAGTCAAGATCACAATCAATGTACAGTGAACTCAACTGGACAGTACAAGGCAAAGACTCAGCAATGCTCAAAAACTCAACAGTTCACATTGCAGTGACAACATACAAAAATGAATCAGTACAGTTTCAATGCTAAAAGCACAAGTACACAACCAAGTGAATAAACACAGCAGTGTACAACTCGAGCTTCAGAAGAGTCAAGTAGAGCAACAATGCACAAGTGACACAAGCAAGTGAAGTATAACCATCATGACCAGAGAGAGGACGAATAAAGTGAAAATTGGATCGAGCAAGTGCAGACACAAGTGGTGATACAGCAGTAAAAATGGAACAACAGTGAACCAGATTTCATGTAAACAAAATGAATACATCATGAATTATATCAATAAACACTTGCAACAGAAAAACAACAGTGAACATCTCAATGAATATAAGATGTCAAAGTCAAGAAAAGTCAAGCCAAGTCGTAATGAATCAGAGCCAAGAATACATGAACAAGACTCAAGACTGCAACAATATGGCAATATTGTTACATCAATGAAATTATAAACATCAACTATAAGCCCAAGTGACAACAGACCACTGAACATGTTATAATTGAAGACATACTATCCAGACTAAATATAATGTCACTGAAACAAAGAATGGCCAGAACCAAGGCAAAAATGTGTACAGACTTCAAGCCATGCACAGGTCAGGGAAGCAACCAATACACAGGGGATGTATGAAGTACACAAGTACAACAATAACAGCAGTATACAAGTACAGGCCGCAACAAAATGCACAAAGCTGCTATAGGCGAAAGTACGAACTAACCAGACAAGCATCAACCATTGCAACAAAATTCCACTAAGAATATAGCAAGTTTGAAGATAATGATATACAGGCAATAGCAAATCGACTTTATCAAGGCCAAGGTCAATGCAAAGGAAAACCGAAGTCACAGTGAAATCGCCACAGTCATGTCAATGAACAAGTCAACCAGAACAAACACCAAATCAAAACATGGCTGAAGTCAAAGGAAATCAACACCGTGATGACCACGATATCAATTCAAAATCGTGTCAACCAAGTAACACGAATTTATACGCATCTGATTTAGTCAATGAAATCATCAGCATCAAAGTGAAATCGAATGGCCGATCAAATGAAATTGACAAATTCAAATATATTTGTACGAACGCAAATCTAGGGTTACAAACCCTATATAACCAAATCATCATCGTTAATTTCAGCATCGAGTTCAAGCAAGCCAAAACCAGGAAAGCAAAAGGAGTTAAGTACTTACCGAAATCGTAGACGAACTCAATCCAAATTGAAGAGCCGTGAGCAAATCAGAGATACAAGCGATCGACAAGGCAAACTACGTAATAAATCATCTATTTCGATCAAGCAATCAAAAGCGGCAACTTTAATTGAAAAAGCCCTAATTTTCACATCGGAACGAACGAAGAATAAACGAAGCTGCCATTGTCTCAGAAGGAATTGGGCCGAAGAAATAAAAGGAGACGGTTGAAATAAATTATAAAAGGGCCGGCCTTATTTTTCTTTTTATAAAAGGGCTTTTTATTTTAGATTAGGGTTGTTTTTAATTTAAATTGTTTTTAATTTGTATCTTTGTTTTTAAATCGTTGAAATTTCTAGTCGTGTGACTAGGGGGCAAACTATGGCGTAGTTTGAGAATTCGCAACTCAGTGGCTGAGTTGTGGCAGAGTTTTGAGCGTAGAGTTAGATTTAGTCGATAGCGGTTGTCACATGTTTACGTGTGTAAGCATCTGACTATCTAATTCCTAGTAGAAACCTTGGGGGCAGCATGTAGGCAGGGTTTTGTCGAAGCTGGGTAAATTCTGTGTCGTTCTATTTCTGCATTTTATTATTCTGCTATTTTTCTTTGATGCTATTAATCTGTGATCTATGTTGAAATAATTTTATAAGCTTCCGCAATTAATTTTTAAAATTAATACCATCACCCTATTCATCCACCCTTTAAGGTAAAATCGACCCTAAACAACCTATTACTCGTCCTCCTTATCGTATGTCCAATATAGAAAATGAGGAGATGCACAAACAATTATCCGAATTGGAGACGAAGCAATTTATTCGCTCTAGTTCCTCACCTTGGGGAGCTTCGGCTATTTTTGTGAAGAAATTCGACGGTACACTAGGGCTTTGCATTGACTACCGCAAGCTTAATGATCTTACTATTAAGAATAAATATCCTTTACCTCGGATTGATGATTTATTTGATCATCTTAGTGGTGCTAGAGTCTTTTCACAGTTAGACTTAGCAACCGGTTTTCATCAGCTTCGTATTGCAGAGGATAGCATTCCTTTGACATTGTTCCATACTCGTTATGGATCTTATGAATGGCTTGTTATGCCATTTGGTTTAATGAATGCTCCGGCTTATTTCGTTGACCTTATGAATAGAGTTTTCAAAAACTTCCTCGATCAGTTTGTTCTCATCTTTATTGATGATATTCTTGTGTATTCAAAAAATGAGGAGGATCATGAAAAGCATCTCCAGATTGTGTTGGAAACTCTTAGGAGCAATTAATTGAAAGCAAAATTTTCTAAATGCCACTTTTGGAAATCTTGTGTGAAGTTTCTCGGCCATATTATTTCCGAATCCGGAATTTCCATGGATCCTTCAAAGATTGAAGCGATTCAAAATTGGAAGAGACCTGAGAGTGTGACGGAAATTCGTAGTTTTCTCGGATTGGTGGGTTATTACCGTCGTTTTATCAAAGACTTTTCTAAAATTTCCGTGCCTCTTACTATCTTGACAAAGAAGGGAGTTAAATACATTTGGTCAGACAAATGTGAAGCTTCTTTTCAAAAATTAAAAGAACTCCTTTCCGATGCTCCTATTCTTGTGATTCCCGAGGGAAACTAAGATTTTATTGTTTATACCGATGATAGTCGCGTTGGTTTGAGTGCCGTTCTTATGCAAAGAGAATGTGTTATTGCTTATGCTTCTAGAAAATTGAAGCCAGCCGAGACTAGATATGCCACTCATGATTTAGAACTCGCGGTTATTGTTTTCGTCCTTCGAATTTGGCATCATTATCTTTTGGGAGAAACATTTATTCTTTACACCAATCATAAATCTTTGAAGTATCTATTTTCTCAAAAGGAACTTAATTTGCGTCAACAACATTGGCTCAAATTCCTTGCATCTTATGACCTTGTTATTCTTTGTACTCCCGGAAAGGGAAATCGTGTTGCCGATGCACTTAGTCGCAAGCAACAAGCGGTTGTTTCTATGATGATATCCGAATGGAATGATCTCGGAGTTTTATCCACTTGTGAGATTCGAGATCGTGTTTTCGATTTATGTTTATCTCTTGTTTTATGTAGCCTTGAGGCTCATCCTTCTCTTATAGACCGCATTCTTGAAGCTCAAAAGCTAGATCCCGAATTGGCTCTTCTTGGCAAAACTTTTAGGGATAAAATGGATATTGAAGGTTTGAAAGACTTCGATATCGATTCTCGTGGCGGTATTCGAAAATTTGGTATACTTATCATGCCAAATATTAGTGATCTCCATAAAGACATTTTAGAAGATTCTCATCGTTCTAAATTTACCATTCATCCCGGTAGTAGTAAAATGTACGCGGATATGAAGCGACTTTGTTATTGGGAGGGAATGAAATCTGATATTACTAACTTTGTTAAGTGTTTCATGACTTGCCAACTCATTAAGGTCGAGCATCAAAGACCCGGTGGGTTATTGCAACCTTTAGAAATTCCAATTTGAAAGTGGGACCAAATTTCCATGGATTTTATAGAGGGCCTTCCCCGTTCTCGTTCGGGTCATGATAGCTTATGGGTGATAGTTGATAGACTTACTAAATCCACCCATTTTATTCCCGTTCGGTCTAATCAGACTGTTCCTCTTTTGGCCAAGCTCTTTATTAAAGAAATGGTTAAATTACACGGAGTTCCTACTTCTATTGTTAGTGATCATGATCCATTGTTTACTAGTGGATTTTGGAAGAGTTTTCAAAAAGCTTTGGGAATGAAGCTTAATTTTAGCACCGCTTATCATCCTCAGTCCGATTGACAGACTGAGTGTGTGAATCAAACTCTTGAAGATCTTCTTCGTGCATGTGTTCTTGATTTTGGTGGAAGTTGGGAAGATCATATTTCTCTTGTTGGGTTTTCCTATAATAATAGCTTCCAATCTAGTATTGGTATGGCTCCTTTTGAGGCACTCTATGGAAGGCCATGCCGATCTCCTTCTTGTTGGCTTGAGGCTGGTGAGAAGCTGGTTTTAGGTTCAGATTTTATTCGTGATTCCACAGAGAAGATTGACCTTATTCGTCATAGGATGAAAGAAGCCCAGAGTAGACAAAAATCCTATGCCGATAATCAGAGAAGGAAATTAGAATTTTCTGTGGGAGATCTTGTGTTTATTTGCGTTTCACCAACGAAGGGTGTTGTACGTTTCAGTCGATCGGGAAAATTAGCGCCTCGATATATTGGGCCATTTCCTATCACCGAACGTATTGGTTCAGTGGCTTATCGCCTTTTATTACCGGCTCAGTTTTCTGCTATTCATGACATGTTTCACATTTCTCAATTACGGAAATGCCTTCGAGATTGCGATTCTATTCTTGAGCCCGATGTTGTGGAAGAAATTGAAGTTTCACCTAATTTAACTTATGAGCAACATCCTATTCGTATTGTTGCTTCAGAGGTCAAACGCCTTCGAAATAAAGATGTTCCGCTTGTTAAAGTTCAATGGTCCTCAAATCCTAAGGATTGCTCATGGGAATCTAGAGAGTTCATCGAGCGAACACATCCGAACTTACTTTCTCGTGCTCTTTGAGGTGAATTTCTTATTTCAAATTTCTTTTGTGTTAATATGCTTTCATGGTTGTTACCTTATATTTTCTTCTTAAATATTGCGAGAACGCAATTTCTTTAAGGAGGGGAGTCTGTAACAACCCGCATATTTTACGATTGAATATCTAAATATTTTTGTTTAAATATTTTATCGTTAGTCAGATTTTAGTCCGAAAAGTTACTTTTTGCATACGGTCGAATTAGGACTCCGGACCACTTCCATTGAGTTCAAAACGCCGTTTTCGATTTTTTTAGTATAAACTTTGATATGTTTGGAGTTAGTGGAATTTTGCCACTTTTTCACTTTGGGCTTTGGGTTTGGTTCAGCCCATTAGCCTAAACTATAAACTCTAGTTCAACCCCCTCTTCTCTTCATTACTTCACTTTCATTTCCTAACACTCAAGCTTCATCAAAAATGGAGAGAGGAATGGGAAATTAAAACTTCAAGCCCTAGTTCATTTGCAAAATCCAAACTCTAGCTCCCAATTCTATGAGAAGCCATTGATTCAAGCTTCTTGTGTTGAGATTGAAGTGTGGTTGATTCTTCCTTTGCTTTCAAGCTTCTCCTTTACTGATTTTGTACAAAGGTGAGATTTTTATCTCACATCTAAGTCTATGATTATATTTGATTGTTAGGTATGAATTCCTAACACTTATTCATGTGCATTTTGATTTGGATTGGTTTTGTTAATATTCCAATTTTTAGTGTTTTGGGTTCAAATCTTTAAAAATCATAGCTTTGTTGTTTGATCATGCTTTTGGTGATGCAACGAGGAGCATTTAGGGCCGGGTAGTCGATTGGCATAAACCCTTAGCGCCATTCCTCGACTGATTGTAAATTGAGTGAGAGTTTGCACTTCTGTTCCTTAGGTCGCTCGGCCTGCAATGTGTTGGCCTGTTAGGTCGCTCCAACTTAGGTGGCTCGGCCTATTAAGGCACACCCACCTTAAGTCATTCGGCCTGCTATAGGTCGCAACCACTTAGATCACTCGGCCTGTTAAGTCGCAACCACTTAGGTCGCTCGGCCTGTTAATCATTCGGCCTGCTATAGGTCGCAACCACTTAGGTCGCTCGGCCTGTTAAGTCGCAACCACTTAGGTCGCTCGGCCTGTTAGGTCGCAACCATTTAGGTCGCTCGGTTTGCAGTTAGGTCGCGCTATGTTGGGTCGCAACCATTTAAGTCGTTCGGACTGCACCAACTTAAGTCGCTCGCCCTTCTTTAAGTCGCACCCACCTTAAGTCGTTCTGAGGCTTAGGTCGCTTGTTTCTTATGCCGCTAGCTCCTTATGTTGTTCACTTATGCCGCTGTCTTCTTAAGTCGCTCAGTTAGGCCGCATGCTATTCCTTAAGTCGCAAATCCCTTAGGTCGTATGCGATGAAGTCGCATGAGTTGAGCCGCTGATTTCTTATGTTGCATTGTTGTTAAGCCGTAAGTCGTGGCTGTTGAGTTGCAAGGGTATTTCCACCTGGATGGATTTGGAATCGAATTCTTTGGATTTTATTCACGTCTTCGAATGTGAATTTTTGTGATTTATTGTTTCGACAATCACTTTTGTGTTTCGTCACTTTAAAAATATAAAGGTTTCAATACTAGTAGTAAATATCAAAACTCTTCTATCAAAACGATTTCAATCCTATTTTATTACAAAGCTCGTTTCTTAAAACCATTTTCCAATCTACTAGTATATACAAACCTTTACCTCACTCGTATGAGAAATCTAATTAAACTACTTAGTAAAACAAGTGGTATAAACGCTTGCGTTTACTTAGTTGGTTAATTCTTGGACTTGTTATTGAATCTCTTGTGACAATTTTCTAGTAGAAACTTACAATTTGTTCGTAAATATTTAAGCTAAGCGAGTGGTTATGGGACATGAGGCTAAGCTCATATATTTACTAGCTTACTGTAATTGACACTTCTTGATGATCGTTGATGATCATTTTTGTGATTTAGACTAGCAAATGTGCAATGTCTCTTTGTCTACGAGGGAGACTAAACCCCGTTTCTGTGGAGCTTTGGCTCAATTTGGTGGGGTAGCGACCCATGGCCTTCGGATCGTTTTGTTGAGCCTCGGCTCAAAAATTAATGGTTAGCAACCATGGAATATCGTTCAATTTTGTGATACACGTGTTGGTGAGTTTTCATTTTCCCGTTTTGTGATAGGCCTCCCCCTTTTGTGATTTCTGCATTTCCCTTGATGATTTCTAGAACTTGTGTTTCACCAATATTTGTGATTTAAATTGATATGTTTTATCAATATTTGTGCATTGGTGAATTTGTGTGTCTTAACTTTTGTGATTGACATTGATATAATTGTCAATATTTATGGTTTGGTGAATAAAAATAAAGAGTATGACATTCTTTTTTGATCTTTGAGAAGATTCTTGTGATATTGATTAATCTCTTATTGATTTTCAATTACATGCTTATCACAGTATGGTTTTATGGTTATCATACGTTTTTGTCATATCTCTTATTCTATATCATTTCATCTGATATTTATAGCTTGAGTGACCGTTTATTATTTTCTTATTAAATAATACTCGGGTTAGACCGAGATGTTACAGGTGCTTCTGCTTGACTCCTCGTCTGGGCTTATTATTATTCTGACTTTTGGCTAACTACTTAGATTAGTAGTTTTTGGTTGTATACATTTGAGATATAGACTCATTGATGTATACATATTCTTTTATCTAGCACTTGTAATAATTCTTTTGTGAAGTTGTTGATTTTGTTTGACCACTACTCTGATATACACTTTCATGTGTAATATTCATATCTGTTTTCGCCTTTGTGATATGAACTTTTGTGACTGATTTATGTTATGATTATTTCTATAGTTGTTTCTGAAGATATTATAGCCACTGTGTAGTAGCTTTGAGTTTGTATCGACATGTCGGATTCCCCCTTTTGAATGCAAGTTATATTTTTATCTGGCATATCGGTACTCGTACAAAGCAATTACACGGATGCTCGCTCCTCAACAGCCTTATTCTCTGCGCTAGTTAACGGGATTACCCCGTAGTGTCCTTGGCTAGCGTGGGTATAGAGGTGGGGCGTCACAGCACTAGAGTGACAGTGCACGTACACGGCATTTGTTTCTTACCTGGTGATGTTTTCCTCTATGTCTCGGGGAGACTCTCGTGCAAGTAGGGGTTTTACTCGAGGGGATTACTTAGGTTCGTGGAGAGGGTTCTAAATGTAACAGTTTTATATTTAAACTAAAAAAAATGAAGAAAACGGAACAAGGGAAAAACTCAGGGAAAAGATGGGAAGTACTCGGGGTTCATTCCAAGGTACCTGAGATTTTGCTCGGGTATATTTGAATGTTAGTTTTTGTTTAAGGTTATTAATATAAACTAATTTTGTTTTATGAATGATAAATGGTACTTGATAATTTATATGGTAAGATAATTAAGAATGTTAATTACTTTATCATTGGAATCTAAGTGGTTAATAAATTTGAAATTAAGAAGTTTTTAAAATTAACTAAATAAAGTTAATAAATGATTAAGAGTTGACTGATTTAAGAATTTAATTACGAATCAATAACTAATTGCTTAGGTAATTAATTAAGTAATTAGTGGATAGATAAATGAGTAACTAAATTTTAATTAATTAATAATTAAGCTTATTAATTGATAATTAATTAAGATTAATTAATTGATAGATAAGAAGAGTTTAACTTAATGATTTGAATTTAATGAATTGATTAATGATTGCTTAATCAACATAGTGATTAATCCTTAAGAAATTAAAGTTAATCAAACTAGTGATTAATTCTTAAACAACTTTATTTATTTTCAGTTAATTAAACCAAGCAAAATATATAATTGATGATTTCGGTTTGGATGACTATACGAGTAGATTATCTGGATTATGATATTTTGTGATACTCTGCGATATATCTATCCTGATTTTGTGTATGATCTATCTGTGAATTAAACAACTTGGCCTTTAAACACGTTTGGATTTCGATGAGTCCGGGATCGGAAATCAGCTTTGATTTTCCAAAAACCACATCTATCCAAATTAAACGTAAGTCGTGACATTTCATGATGGTTAATTAATCAGTTAATTCGAGGTTAATTAAGCTGTTATAAAATAATTAAGGATTGATTACTTTTAAGAAGCTAAAATAATAACTAAGGTTTATTAATTGATAATTAAAGGACAATTAATTTGTAATTAGAGATTGATTGATTGATAAGGTAACCTACTTGATTCTATAAGGATTGGATGTGTGAAATCAATAGGGTAAATGGAATGTCATAGCCCCTCGAATACTTAGCATGTGATTATGAAACAATCATTGGACATATCGAGTAATGAACTCGTAATGAAGCATGAGTTACCCGGGTTTCCTTTTATGATATGACCTTAGTATTTTAACTTTTATGGGTTTACTCACACTGGTTTCAAGCCTGACCCTGGTGTTACTTTAATGTAATGCTCGGATCAGACCAAGTATTACAAATTTGCAGGTAAGGACGTTCTGGAGCCCAGGAGGCGAGTTGGATGGCAGGACGTATGAAGTGTTTCTGCTGTGACTATTATTTCTGTTTATCTGAGATATATTTGATTTGTATATGCTCAGTGTTGAGTATGGAAGTAACTCTGATGTATTAAAGTGAAAGTTGACAAGTACAGTTTTCCTTTGTATAACTGTTATTATTGATATCATATTTTGATCCGTTGCGAATGTGAGAATTTGTGTTGTGTTTTATGTTTCTTCTTCTTCTATCTCTTTCTTCATTTCCCAACTATCTGGAATTTTCGGGATCGAAATTTCCGGTCGTTACAATAATGATGATGTCTGTAAAATTTAGTTGACTTGAGTTTTTTGGTGGTTTATGTAGGAAGAAATTGTTCTGCCACCGTTTGTGGTGATCGCATTTAGACCGAGGATGAGGGTTTGAGAATATGTGAGAGTTGGAGAGTGTTTGGTTTAAAAACGAATTGTGTGTTTTCGATTTTCAATATGTACGTCAAATATGAGAACGATGGACGAACGATGGAGAGGATAAAAGAAAGACGGATGGAGGGATGAAGTGGAAAGAGGGACGACGGAAGAATGGAGTGTTTCACGTGCTTGTGTTATTTTTCAAAACACAAAAAAAAATTTGTTTACTATTCTGTATGTTAACTTCGTTTTCTAAATTGGTCATTTTCGGCAATATACATGCGTCATGTGCATTTTTGTATGGACGAAAATCAAAAACTAAAAACAACAAACCAAACACTACCTTAATTTTTATGAATTGATGGTTGAGCAGTTACCTATTTTCGAATATTCAGAATTTGAAGAAGAGCTTGTTGATGGATAGAAAGAATTCTTCTAGAAGCTGTTTGTCAACTAATTAATAAATTGCTTATACCAAATTTTCATTTAGCATATTTTTCTTCTATTCAAAGAACGATATTTAAGCTTTTAAGCATTGTCATGTTTTTTTCTTTCTTACATGAAGTTTGTATCGCAGATGTCAAGCTAAACTAACCAAAATTTAAATAATTTGGCAAGTGAAATCTACATGGCAAGCTAACATATATGTCATCACCACCCATAACAAACTATATTATTACTTTTATCAAAACAATTATAAACCGACCATATATGCATAAATTTATTTTTATTTTATTACAATTTACAAGCATTGTGAAACTTTTGTGCTCGTACTGGATTTTGAACCATTTAATGCTAATTTCACTCAGCCAAATCGATCTTCATCAATACGAAATAGTGTCCAGTTCTTGAATAGACATCTATCGTCGATAATGTTCCAGAATTAGGATTGTTTACAGCCTTTAGTGGATTTCCTTCAAGCCCAGCAGCATAAAAGACATGTTTGTGAATTAAGGATATTAATTTCCAAAATTTACAAAAGCAAACTTAGCGTTAAATAAGATGTTTGTATTTTGATTTATTCAGTGATGATGTTGAAAGATAGGATTTAGAGTGTGTCAAAACTTCAACTGATAGTAGCTAAAGTTGAAGAGTATTTGCAGAAGCGTCCGCCTAATAATCCTTTCTTGGAATTTTCTTACATGTAAGTTAGCTTAGTTTTAGTTGTGACATATTTGGAGGCTATATTATGTCGTAGATTACATGTAGTCATGTTATCAGAACTTTCTACTTTCTAGGAGAAAAAAGTGCGTGTATATTGCATGCACCAACCAATTACTATAAATGAATACAAATTGGTCGTATTGTTATTCCCTATAAATGAATGAACACGATGTGAATTACTGTATTGGATCTCCGCTTCGGAGTCGTACTGATATTCAACGTTGTATGTGGGAACCTAGTCCAGTAAGCGATTCTTTAATGCGCATCCTATAGTAAGCTTTTAAAATATCACTTCACACTTCCCCTCTATTCAAAATAGGGATCATATGTGGGAAAACGAACAGCATGTCGTATATCCAGTTTCGAAGTAAGGAAGTCATTCCTACGATTCTAATGCATTCGCAGAAGCCTAGCCACCATTTATATACTCCGCTGCTCAGTCTCATATTAATAGGAGATTCATATTATGACTTATGGATTGGCGATGGATATGGGTGGTCGGTAAATTTAAAGTTCGTAATCTAATGTCAATTTTGCGATGGAAATTAACGTCAATGCACCGACATTTTTTCGTCATTCACGTAAATATTAAAATTTAATTTTAAAAAAATTGACATTTTGCCGACGGATATATATTTTGTTGAATTTTGTCGACAATGTATGGAGAATTAAAGAGGTTAGGAAAAACTTGATAATAGTGAAAATGACATGCAAGTCAAAGCACGAATGCTCAAATTATCACGATTTGAAGCTGGGTGAAGCACACAAAGTCAGACGTCTGGTATGAATCCCCAGACATCTGATAGCCAGTTTACTGTAACCTGAGAGTTGTGCCAGACGTTTGAGAGGTCTTGCCAATTGTTCGGCAACGGGAATTTTGCATCTCGAAAATAGGGCCAAAAGTCTGAGGGGTTTTGCCAAATGTCTAACGGGCTGTAGTTTTGACTTTTCGACGCAGAATTTGTCTATTTGCTTATGTGGACTTAAAAGGGCAAATTAGGTATTCACTATGGAAAATTGTTCACTATATAAACTATTTTTCGAATTCTAAGAAAATATAACACCAAAGGTTTTGATTAAGGTTTATCGTCCATCAAATAAGATTTATTGAAAACCTAGTTTTCTTTAGTTCTGTTCTGCACAAATTTATTCTATTTGAATGTTGATCATTGTAATCGATCTCTTGTGCTTCTCTCGTTGGTGTTAATAAAGGCACTCTCTCAAAGTGGATGTACACTAACAAAATGTTAGTGGAACCGCTATAATGGTACGTGATTTATTTTATCATTGTTGCTTTGTTTGTCTATTGCTTGTTTGGTGATTGTGATTGGTTTTTGGATTGAATTAAGATATTGATTGATTGTTTTTACACTGCTTACCACAATCTCGTTTTCTCTGTGCTTTGTGGTTTTGATTTGAGGGGTCTTGGTTAGAATTCCTGTAACGTTTGGTATCAGTGCTTTCAGTGTTGGTAGATGCTTGTGAAAATACCAAAATCGGATAATACATCGGGTAGTCCCACAATAGTTGGTCCAAGAGTGTAACGCTGCATGTACGTGGATCTTATGCAGCTTCAGGATCTCAATTGGTTAGAGACAAGTGAAATGACGATAATGATTATGAAAAATGGCAATGGAAGATGAAAGCGGTTTTAATGTAGAATCATGTGCATCGGCTAGTGTTTGATACATATTTGTTCCAGGCGGACATCTCGGATATTGAAAGAGAGGAAATGGAAGATTAGGCATTCAATATACTTCAACTTGCTACGGGAGGGAGAGTGATCTTTGAAATTAGTGGTGAAATTACAGGTAAGGGTTTATAGGACAAATTGGAGGAGTTATATATAAAGAAGTCACTAACTAATCGTTTGATCTTATTGCGAATGTTCTGCACTTATAAGATGAAGGAGGGTATTCGCTAAAGATGCACTTGAATGTCTTTGATGATTCGATAATGAAGATGAAGGCGATAGATCTGAAGATAGAGGAAGAGCAAAAGACGACGATATTCTTGTGTTCGTTATCGGACTGTTATATGAGTTTCTCAAATAGTGTGATTTATAGCCGTGATGCATTGACTCTTGATGATGTCAAAATGGATCTTCTTAGTAAGGAGTTGCATGATCAAATGAAGGAGTTGGGTGATGGAAGTAGTGGTGCTAGTAGTGATCACGGTTTATTTATGAAGAAGGATGGAAAGATAAAGAAGGAGAATCGTAGGCGTTCTAGATAAAGGAAGCCCAGATGGAAAGGAAAGTCAAGGGAAAGAAAAGGCAAGTACTTTATTTGTAAGAAACATGGTCATCGGAAGAATGTGTCCGGACAAGGAGAAAGCGAAGAAGGAAATAACATCTTCATCCTTAGTGGTGCAGAGTGGAGTTGGTGGTGGAGACATTGATGTTTTGACGATGGTAGCATCGAATGTTTCAGATAGCAAATGAGTATTTGATTGTAATACATCTTATCATATGATGCCAAATAAGAATTGTTTTTATTCTTATGTCAAAAAAGAGAGAAATCCAATTGTTACGGGTAATGATGATATTTGTAAGTTGAAGGGCATTGGTTCCTTGCAAATGCCGATGATTGATGGAGTAGTTCATACTCTCGCTAATTTACGCTACGTTCAAGGACTTCGGAAACCTCTTATTTCCTTGGGGTAACTGGATTCTTTAGGTTGTAAGACCACTATTGAGAGTGATAGCTTATGGGTTTTGAAGGGTGTGCTTATGGTGATGAAGGGTGCTAGGACTCATGGTGTTTATTTGCTTCAAAGTGTGACTACTGAAGGTGAAATTTGGGTTGGTGTTGATAGTTCTTGTGGCTTGGATGCGACTAGATTATGACATTTGAGGTTAGTTCATGTCTCGAAAAGGATTTGGATATTCTTTGAAAGAGGGAGATGATCGATGGGGAGAGTTTCAACAAACTTGAGTTTTGCGAGGAATGTATCATGGGAAAGCAAGCTAAAGTGTCATTCGGTAAATGAAAGCATGATTCGAGAGAGGTACTTGAGTATGTTCACAAGGATGTTTGGGGACCGACATCGGTAACTTCTTTGGGAGGAGCTCATTGTTATATTTCTTTCATTGATGATTTTTTTTAGAAAGTATGGTGGTATGTAATGAAAGCCAAGTCGGATCAAAGTTTGGAAGGCTCTTGTTGAGAATGAGAGTGGTGTGTCTTTGAAGGTTCTAAGGTCCGACAATGTCGTAGAGCATGTTTCTGGAGAATTCTTGGAGTTTTGCAATCATTATGGTATTCGGAGGTATTTTACTACACCGAGGGATCCGCAATCGAATGGAGTTGCGGAGAGGATGAATCGTACTCTCCTTAAGAAAGCACGATGCTTGAGATTGACATCGGGTTTGTCTAAGTGATGTTGGACGAAGCGTTGTCAACTGCGGTGCATATCGTTAATTGAATTCAATGCTCGGCTATTAATAAAAGAATTCCAAAAGGAAGTGTGGAAAAGGAAGAGTATTGACTGGAGTTATCTTCATGTATTTGGTAGTTCGGTTTATATGCATGATGCGAGAGATAAGGTTGAGCCTAGAGCATTCAAAGAAATTTTTCTTGGTTATGCAGAAGGTTTAAAAGGCTATCGAATATGGAATCGAAAAACGAAGAAGGTTGTGAATTCTCGTCATGTTTCTTTTGATGAGTCGGCTTTATTTAAAGAGAATAGGAGCTCATCGGATGTTCTGGATTTGGTTCATGGTGAATCAAAGGAGAAAGAAGTTATTCCTACCTTTTGTCCAAGGAGTAGAGTGGTTGAAGATGCTTGCAAGGAGAAAGCGATTGATATTACATCACATAGTCCACATGGTTCCTCTAGCAATGCCGTCGATCTACATGATTCTAGGAAGATTCGGTTCAAGGTGGAGCCGAAAGGAGTTTGGGTGATGGTAGTGCTACTCGGGTGGGTCGCCGTGGTATAAGGCCACCCAATATTTATGGTGATTGGAACTATTTTAGCTTTTGTGATAATTTGGACTATGTTCTTCATGTAATCCAAGATGAAACGATGGACTTTGATGGCATCATGTAGTCGAGTGACAACTCAAAGTGGATTTATGCCATGGAGGAAGAGATGCTATGGTTGTTGAAGAATTAAACTTGGGATTTGGCTCTACTTCCTAAAGGAAACATGCTATTGGGTGAAAATGGAATATAAGGTAAAGGACGATATGAGATATAAAGCTAGGCTAGTGACTAAGAGGCTTGCACAAAGGAAGGGAAGGGAATATGTTGAGATATTCGCACCGATTGTGCGTGATACTTCAATCCGGATATTACTTACTATAGTTGTCATTCATGACTTGGAATTGGAGAAATTTTATGTGAAAACTATTTTCTTACATGGTAACTTAGATGAAAACATCTACGTGGAACAACCAAAAGGTTTTGTCATATATGGTAAGTCAAATTTAGTTTGCAATTTAAAGAAATCATTGTATGGTTTAAAGCAATCACCTAGACAATTATAAAAGAGATTTGATCATTTTATGCTTGAAAATGGTTTTGACAGAAGCATCAAAGATGCTCGTGTGTATTTCAAGAGGTTGGAAAATAATTATTAGGTGTATTTACTCTTGTACGTGGACAGCTTGCTTATTGCTTCTAAGGATATAAATGAAATCAACAAGTTAAAATTGAGTTTAAAATCGGAGTTCAAAATGAAATACCTTGGAGAAGCAAAGAGAATGCATGGAAATAGAAAGAGACTGAAAGCATTTTGAGTTAACATTGATTCAAAAGGAGGATATTAAGAAAGAGCTTTGTCGGTTTGGCATGGAGAATGCAAAGGAGTCAAATACACATTTACCTTTCCATATGAAGCTTTCGATTAAGGGATCGCCTATCTTGGAGACAGACAAGGCTTATATGGCAAAGGTGTCGTATGCAAGTATATTTGGAAGTTCAGTTTATGCTAAGGTGTGTACGTGGCCCGTTATTGCAAATTCCATTTGGACGGTTAGTCAGTATATGGAAAATCTAAGAAAATCGCATTGGGAAACTGTGAAGCTTATTTTGAAATACCTTAGAGGTACATCATCTCATGATCTTGTTTTTGGCGGTAGTGAGGAAATGAATTGCAAGTTGATTGGTTATTGTGATTCAAACTACCCCGGTGATAGGGATCGAAGAAAGCCAACTTTTGAATATGTCTTCACACTTGGTGGTACGACCATATGTTGGAGATCGAGATTGCAAACTCTAGTTGTTTAATTCACTATGGAGGCGAAGTTGATAGCCGCGGTGGAGGCGGCAAATGTGGCACTTTATTTTAGGCGAATGTTGTATGACTTGAGATTTGAATACAATAGTATCTATGTTCAATATGATAGTATGAGTGCTATTCACTTGGCGGATAATTTGGCATTTAGCCCACAGACTAAGCATATTAAAGTGCGAGAGTCATTTCTAGTAGTCACGGATGAAGATAACTGTATATTCGAAATGTGCATGCAAAGGATAACACAGTGGATATGTTCACTAAAGCATTGTCAGTTGGAAGTTCGAGCATTGCTCAAATTTGATTCTCTTGTTGATGTGCTAGGTGTTAAGGGGTGGCACAGTTGAGGGGGAGCTTGGTTATGGATGATGAAGAGTATCGATGAGAGATTGTGGTTCTATTTTCTTGTGGTAAGTACTTGTTTGCACTCCTACATACTTTACTTATTTAGCGTGATAGTTTTGGATTTGGGTGCTTTCAACACTTCATCAGCGAGTGGTGTCTTTGTTGGAGTTCGTTGATGGAGTGTAATGGACGGTGGCTTTGCCGGAGCTCATTGGGAAAATATTCATATTTGTATGGTAGAAGGTAGCATTGGTTGTAGTTTAGCACTATGGTTTCTTGGAGTTGGAGATGGATATAGTGTCGAAGTGGATTGTTGAATTTTAGTGACATTATGCGGAGAGTTGAAGAGGTTAAGAATAGCTTAATAGCGGTGCAAATGGCATGCAAATTGAAGCACAAATGTTCAACTTGTCGCGATTTGAAGCTGGGTGAAGCGCATGAAGTCAAACGTCTGACAAGAATCTCCAAACGTATGATAGCGGTTTTATTGTAAACTAAGAATTATGCCAAATGTCTGAGTGGTCTTTCCAGACGTCTCGCAACATAAATTTTACATCCTGAGAATAGCGCCAGACGTCTGAGGGGTTTTTCCAAATGTATGACGCGCTGCAGTTTTGACTTTTAAGCCTAAATTTTTTGCATTTGCTTATGAAGGATTCAAGAGCAAATCGTGTATTTGCCAAGTAAGGATTGTTCACTATATAAGCTGTTTCTGAATTCAAAGAAAATATAACTCCAAGGGTTTTGATCAAGGATCCCCCATCAAATAAGATTTATCAAAAACCTAGTTTTCTTCAATTCTATTCTCCACAAATCTATTCAATTTCAATATTGATCATTATAATCCATCTCTTGTACTCTTTTCCTTGGTATTAATAAAGGCTCTCTCTCAAAGGGGATGTACACTAATAAGACGTTAATGGAACCACTATAAATCTGAATATGATTTATTTTATCGTTATTGCTTTGTTTTTTTCTATTGTTTGTTATGTGATTGTGATTTGTTTTTGTATTGGATTGAGGTATTGATTGGTTGTTCTGTAATTTTTACCACAATCTCGTTTTCCACTGTGCTTTAGGGTTTTGATTTAAGTGGTCATGAGTTAGAATTCCCATAACATTTTTGTAAAATTCTTTTTAAACAACGTATCATCAATAAACCCTAGCTAAATAGCTAGATATTAGCGACAGATGTTGTTTAGGTGCATATTTTAGGCTTAGGAATTTATCGGTAATTCATCACTAAAACTGATGCTTTAGCATGTGTTTAGTGGCAATTTTTAGTTATTTCTATTACTAATCACACGCTGATTTGCAAAGATTTTACGATGAATTTTGTAGCTTATTTTAACGATGTTTTAGTGGCGGTTTTGTTCGAAAATTCTGCTTGTATTCCCTTTCTATTCCATTGATAAATGTTATTTTCTGTTTTTTAATTATAGCTTTTACAACTATTAATGTCCGATATTCTAATATGGAGAACAGAGCTGGATAGGAGCGACCATTTTTAGCCTTGTCTTAACTACCTACTGAATACGCCGAAAACTGTAGCATATTTTTTTTAAGTGGATCGACATATCCAATAGATATTTAATACAAAACTATAATGGCTATAAGATCTAATAGAACAAAATATAACAATTCAAATGTAAAAACCATCACAGAACGGTAGATCATCACATACACATACACATATATAGATACATCACATGGTATACAAAATGATACATGTCAAGTGGTGTAGCAACCACAATATACAGGCGATTCAAAAGAATTTTTGTTTCTGAATTGATCCTGTAGCCACCATAGTTGTGTATCAGATAGGAAATAAGTATTTCGAATACTCGAGACGAAATGAGAAAAAAAAGAGGAGTGTAAATATCAACGTACTTAGCTCTTATCTAACGCAAGACTATGATGGTCGCCCTTAACCAGCCCTATTCTCCGCATTAGCAGACAGAATTACTATGTAATTCTCTTTGTTAATATGGGTCTCAAGGTGGGGCGTCACAACTTAGTAAAGTCATGTACAGATATATATATATATATATATATATATATATATATAAGCACATTTATATAAAATAAATAACATAATTAGAAAAGCAAATGCAGTTATAAATCTGTTTATCATTTACGCACAAAGTTGAGTAATAATATTATTCAAGTAGTGCTAATATCCCATAAAAAAACAATACCATTCATATTATTCAAGTAGTTTATTCATAGTTGTATCCCATAAAAATGCATAAATTGTATTCTAAATGACAAAACTATTCAACTTGCGCTAATGTTGTCGTATATAAAACACAATACAATCAATAGCCATAATACCCATACAAAAAATCACATAAATTCGTATTTACAACAAAATGTGTCCACCTACCATACCCGTAGAGCTTATGAAGACGATGAAGGCGAAGGGTCTTCATAATCAGATACATCATCCCTCTAAAGCATTGTCATCACATTTCCCATTTGTGGTTGAAAGTTCTCTCTATCTGCCTTTTGCTACTGTGCAAGCCTTGCTTGCACTTCCTTGAGTCTTTGGATCTTAGCTCGCTCTCTCTCTACTTCAATACTAAGACGCTCTTTCCTCTCATTCTCGAACTCTAAGCACATTTCTTGAACATTTTTTTATAGCTCATGAACATCATGTTCATTGCCAATAAATGGCATTTAGAACGTTAAGAAGATAAGGGAAGTTGTATAGTAAAAGTGAAATTACTACTTGCAATAATAAACTGAAAACATTAAACAATAAAGATGATGGAAGTAAAATTTCCCTACTATTGAATCATTGAGAAAAGTTAGGTGTAACATTAAAGTGAAACTGCTGTTTTTTTAATGAAACAGAGTATGAGAGTTCTCACTAGCATATAAATCCAAAATTGCGATGAAACAAAGTAATTTATCTTATATTCTTTGATTAATTATTATCCTCTCCTACACAGCAATGTCCCAAAGTATCTCATGTGTGCATAGATATTTTTGTTGAAGGTGGCGTAGATGGTGGTGCATCATGCTCTTCAGATGGTCTGCTACATCCATACTTACCTAAAGGTCTTGATTCCTCCTCTAATTTTATCTAGCTCCTACTCACCATCTCAACTGGAACATACCTTAGTACTAAGAATCACTTTTGCACTCGGTTATGTGAATCTGGGCGCCCATATTCGAGTCCGGAAACAGTCTTTTACAATGCGAGGGTAATGCTGTGTACATTATCGACCTCCGTAAAGCTCGCTATCGTGTAGAAGCCTTGTGCACTGGATTCGACCTTTTTTTATTGTAATTATAGCCAAGGCTCTATGGAGAGGCATGAAATGTTGGAAAGAATGTTTAAATATTTTAACAGTAGCACGAAAAGAAGTCCATGCACATGATATGGACATCATGCATTCTTTGTGCGATTGTAATGGACCCGTAATTTTGAGAAGGCAAATATCCCATTAACTATTAAAATATTCCCTCTATTTCATTTACTTATGAAATCGCTATGCCTATGATTCTACACAGCACATTGGCACCTATGAAAAGAGACCTTAAATATCTTATATCATATTGTAGTCCAAAAAATGATTGTATAACGGAGTAATTACTTGCATCAGATTTGTAGCACTAAGCTGGTTAGTTACAATTATATACTTCTTAATATCAATTATCTGTTGCTAAATTTCAATTTACACATTTTAGGGGAATTTTAAAGCCTGTCACTACCGAGAAAAATTTAGGGATTAATAAATTAACTATAAGTTTGTAAGATTGATAAAATGTTAACATAGTTAATGTTAATCTCAAAATTATAACTGATATATGCTAAATAAATTGAGAAATCCAAAAACGTTATGGGATTGCAATATTGACTTGGGTTTCTATTCATTGACGTATGTGGAATACACAGCGTAGTAGCACCTTTATTTCGAATGGTTAGAGTACGTTCTCACTAAATGAACAATTAGATAATGATTTGCTTAATTAAAGTAGGAGAGAATTTGAAATTAAAATGTGTAACCGTGGGGTTTTCTCTCTTGTCTTTGTCTAATTGTGGAACCTTTGGTTCAAGTATATTTATTTAGTCCATTGCAATAGCTGGCACTATCATGACAAGAGAAAGATACACAAGCAGAAAGAGAGTAGTAATTTTAAGAAGGGAAACATTACACATAAGTAAAAAGAGAATATTAAGTTAGTACCTCTAGACTCACGATGCGGTAAAAAAGTTTTTGGCATTTGGCGCCACAAGCAATTTGAATATGGTATCAACTATCTCCAAAGGCAACTATACTGTGTCATCATCGGTCGTCTCTCGAAGTGTGGTTAGTTTCTTTGCGCAAGCACCTTAAAAAAATTATTACATACATAAAACTTCGCCCCTTAAGGATCTATCCAAGTAGTGGAGTGCAGTCATCCTTATTACGCAATGCGGCTTTGATACATGTATGCTCAAATACCACAAGCACACAAACATGCCTACCATACTCCTTGTTCTAAATATTTTTTTATATTAGCAGTTTTAGAAGTCAAAATAAATAAAGATAGTTATGAGGAAAAAATTACTAATCTTTCGGCATACTCCTGTGTAGAAATAGATCCACAACCATGCAAATTTGGATTAAAGTTTCTATTTGTTGAAGTGTTCTTTGATTTCTCTAACTTCTGGAAGATCCCAGTATTGGAGCCACTTGTCCCAAATAGCTTGACTCAAAAGATTGGTTGAGCATTCTATTCCTTTATATCCCTAACCATAACAGAATATCTTTTGCTAGCCTTGGTCTTTCAGTGTTTTCTTATAACCTCTATTGGATAAGCATCATAACCATACACCTGACCCTGTAACGTATGATACATGTTACATAATAATGCATTAAAACAATATATTCAAAGCTTATTATTGTCGAAAAATGATGGAAACAGTAAAATTTATGTAAATGATGGAATTTTTTGTAGGTCAACAACTAAGGGATGCATCATGCTGATTATTGTCGACAAATCAAGGTGATAGACATTTTACTTGAACATAATCAAATTGATAACTGATGCAATTATGCAAAATCAAGGAACTAAATAAACAGTGCAACAGTGAATTCATTAAGAGGTCTGAAGTCAACTACTTTATCAATTGTGAATTCATTGATTTGATCAAGGTCTGCTTGATAAGCTTAATCATTCAAAATATTTGTGTCAAACGTATACCTAGCTTTTGTTTTACATACAGCCTCCCAACCATTTTTGTTACTCCTTTCGGATGGATATGTTGCACAATAACTTGAATTGCTTGTGTTGCCAGCATAAATGGATCATAGGACTTATACTTGAATTTATGGTTATTTGAATAAGATTCTATAAAACATTGATTCCAAGTTTAGGTGTATTGTCAAGCCGATGACATTTGAATAGGAAATTTTTCTGCTCTGGATCGATAGATTAAGTCAGCTTGTAAATTTCCTTTAAAACACCATAATAGTCTTTCATATGCATTCTAGGTCATTGCTACCTTTAACACATGCACCGCTATTATAGGTTGATTTTCCATAACCATACTCTTCTGTTTGAAATTCACATCCGTTAACGGAAAATATTTTGCATTTTCTCACTTTTTTTGAGGTCCAAACACTTGAAACTTAATCGTCTATCCATCACTTTATGATTAGGGTCCTATACCTATTAATAAAACAAACATAAATTAATATATGGGTAAATATATGTAATGCGTCCTTAAATAAATGTTAGCTAGAATTTGCTATATCAATCTTACATAATTGAGAAACCAATCACTAAAATTGGATGCAAGTGGAATATCAGGATTAACCTCCTCAAAAATACTACAGGAGCATTAAAATGTGTGAGATCTTATATTTTGAAAGTAAAATCATTGAATGATATTTAAATTTACCGTATAAAAGATTCTGCTTCTTTGTAATTAAGAAGTACGTAATTTCGGGCAGTGTGGCGACCGGGTGAAACGACCCGCAAATCCGTACCCCTTGAGTCAACACTATTTTGCAACAATCAACCCAAGTTGTACAGAAATACGAACCATATGGGTTAAAGAAGAAGAGGTAGAATAAAAAAAATAGAAAACAACATCAAAATTTAACCATCGCAGCGGAATAAAATATAATAGATAGTAAATAATCTTTACTCAAAATCAAATATATCTGTTTACATATATTACATCATCAGAGTACATCAATCACAGCTCACATCAATAACATACAATGGATACATAACAACTCAAACAGCGGAATAGATATATATATAAACAAGTACGAATGTACATATCGTCACCCAGCTCGTCTCCTGAGCTCCACAACATCATATCCTGTATCCTATAATACTCGGTCTGACCCGAGCATTACAGTTAAATAATACCCGAGTCAGTCTGGAGTACCAGCGTGAGAAAATCACACCCAATTGATTATTAAAGTTTCAAAAATCCTTTTGAAAACAAAGCATCTCGTAAGACCACGCCACAAATAAACATGTCGGGTTTTTACCTTACGATAGCTAAAACACTTTTTATAGAAATCCTCTGATATTATAATAGGGTCTATATACAAATACTTATAAAATAGCCGAAATTGTTACATGATTAAATTCCAGCTACTAGCCACAGAGTGGGTAATACAAACAAAACTCGTACAAGGCTCGTAGGGAGAATGGATTTCCAACCAATGAGTAGGCACTGGGGTACCACCTGTCACAGTACGGGGCCTAGATCACCGTACCGAGGAGTACGCCTGCTCCCCTGCAACACAAGGCCGGACCCATCCCTTAATGGACAGTTCCGAATAAGATCACCCCGCGGTTGGGATCAGCAACCGCCCACTAAGCCGAAATAAAAAGGGACATCTAGACAGGGATGACCTTACTCTCCAGTGAGGGCTACCCACGAAGCCTTGCTGCATATCCCCTGATTTTCAGTCATTCCCATTTGATGAGGCTTGAGGCTAAGCGTTACCTTTTAAAGCATATCTCTTAGAATGCCCATCGTCCACCTGACGATGTTTCGCAAGCATTCATCCATACAAGTCTGTTCCGGGTTCGAACGGAACCAAAGGCACTATTCCTACTACATCCATTTTGGAAATAACCTCGGGATTAGTAGCGACTAGCCCTTGCACTTCACTGCTCCATCTTCGAATCCAAAATCGTTTTCACGAAACGTACAAACCGGATCGAAGTGGTTTTCGAGAAATAAATCTCGATCCCGGTCTCTTCGAAACGATCAACGTATTTGTCCAATATTGATAGTCGGTTATTTAACTATCAATTAATATCCACAAATATCCATCCAACAATAAATAATTTCCCAAATTGTTCATTAACCTCAAAATATCTTCACAAGATATATTTCTATTTTCAATCCTTGAAAACAGTTTAAAAACCATCTTTCTTTTCAGAATAAACTTTCCCAAATATTTTCTATCTCCTCTGAAATCACCAAGCACAAAACTAGATTTAAAATAATTTAAAACGCTTTATTTTGAAATATACTTTAAAACATTTAAGTTAAAATTACATCAATAATTTATTAAAAATACCATACTATATGCATATTTGAAAATAAGGTTAGTTAATAAATATAAAACTAAAATTATACCTTTAAAAACATAATATTAAGACATTCTTTAAATAATTACTACTATAATAAATTAAGAGAAAATACTTACTATAGAATTTAAATATTAGAAATAATAAATTTTCCAAAACTTGTTTTTAAAACAACTTTTAATCTTATAATTTATGTTTAAAAATTTACTTTGAAAACGTACTTGGTTATCCATTGAGAATTCCAACTTCAATCACTTAAATCAATTTTCCAAATTGATTCCCAATTTATTCCATTTGAAATAAATATCTTTACTTCTTAATTCTTTTCAGAGTTCGTTAATTTTTGTTATTTTTTTTCCATTTGATTTTGAACCTTTTTGACTGAAATATACGAATTTCAGCTTTTCTCAATTTCTTCTTTATTCTTTTTAATAATTTAAATCTTAAATTTAAAATAAAAGCTTTGTTCTATTAATTAATAACACTGAAGTTTAAAATTCATTAACTTTCTGTTTATTCAAATTCCCTTTCTATACTCAAGGTTTATTTATTAAAATCTTAAAGTTACTTTATTTCTCTTACAATTTATTTTTAAATTTATTCAAGTTTCCATAATTATTTTACCTACAATTTCACTTCTTTTATTTTCATTCCCAAACTCAAATTATATATACTTGGTAATTCATTATTTCCCGATTATAATAATCAAGCCATAGCATTCAATATTTCAACATAATTCATTACAGGATATCAAATACTCAGAACAGAGAATATTAAATAATTAAATAAAATTGAGGGGTCCAGTTGGATCCCTCTAACCTGTTCTCCCTGCATCCACAGACGTTAGCATCACATAATATGCCAATTTTAAATTATACTATACTATATCACATCAATCAATTCAACCACACAATCAATTATTTAAATTTAATCGTTCAAATTTAAATTTAAATTTAAATTGAACTGAGTGAGATTAACTCACCTTTGCTTTAAAATTTGCAGCCTATTTCACTCCAGCTTGTTTCCATGATTTAAACCTTTATTTTTAATTGTAACCCGTTCCAATTATGATTCCATTGCATACATTTCGTAGCTTTGAACCAAATACGGCTTGTTCCATTGATTTTGATCCTCGCACGATATAGTTATCGAATTTATAAATTAACTTATTTAAATAAAAATTAAACTAATCTAATTACATTCCTAAAATTTAATTACCTTCATTAATGAAATATGCTCCTTCCTCATACTACTGGAACACATGCACGCAAACCCCCTATCTCCACGTCGAGCCTGCAATCCATAAGAAAATGCGTCCAGATTCAAATTGGACTCAAACCCTAGCTGCTTCGAACAAGTGTCGTGCCTCCCTTGTCATTGACGTGCTCACGTCTCCCCATACATCACCGCCATCATCGCTCAGCCCTCCTTCCTTGCATTCCAGGTCATAAGCATCATCGACGACGCATAGTCGCGAGGCCGTAACCTCCACCGAGTAGCACGACCTTATTGTAACCCATCTTCGATTGTGCAGGCGAGCTCCCTCGCCTCGATATCGATACAAGAATATAAATTGAAGAATAGAGCGGCCTCCCCTTTTCGATTTAAAAAAATTTAGGCTTCGGCCATTGTTTTTTTTTTTTTTAAACAAACGAAGTGGACATCAAATTGAAAGGAGGAGGTGGTTTCGGCTTTGATTCAATTTGAAAGGAAAAGCATCCATTTTTTTCCTCGGATTGAATTTGACATTGAAATTTTTATAAACTGTCTTGATTTTTTTTTAAACAAGAAGAAGGGCTTTTGTTGAAAGGAAACAGGTGTTCGATTTCTGTAGAAGAAAAAGGCGTATACGAGAAGATAACGGAAAACGTTGGCGTATAAGGGAAGACTCAATTATTAATTTAAATTCAATTTGATTATTCTAGGCATTGACCAATCGTACGACCCAACGGTAACTCCAAACAATGCGAAAATTGAAATCCGATAATAATAAAACATTACGGATCCAATGGAGCTGGTTTCGTCGAATTCCGAGACTGTGCCTCGGAAGGCTATTTTTAAATTCAATTTAAACCATATTAAATTCAAACCTTAACAAACCATTCTTAAATTTGATTTCATCACTTCTATTCTCCTCAGTATTATCAATAAAATTTTTATAAGCCTTCAAATTACTTTTAGCAAGCTTAAAATCCTAGATTTCATATATTATCAAATTTTCTAATTATTTAATTCAACAATCTAATTGTCAAATAAATTATGATACTCATAATTTAAGTTGATAATTAACCTTTAAATACTTAAAATCAATTAAATATTCCGATTTTAAATGCTCGAAATTTCCGGGTCGTCACACCGGGAATTTTTAACAATTTAAAATGGAATGATTAATTGATTTTAAATATTTAAAGGTTAATTTTAACTTGAATTCCAAATATTAATATTTACTTGATAATTAAATTATTGAATTATATAATTCGAAATTGGGTAAGATGTTGAATATGGAATTTTAAGCCTGTTAAAAATAATTTGAAGGCTTATAAAATTTATAGTGATGATACTGAAGATAATAGAATGGTTGAAATTTAATTTAAAGGTAATTTGTTCAGTTTTAATAATATATCGTTTAAATTGACGTTTAGAAATAGCCTTCCGAGGCACAGTCTCAAAATTTGACGAAACTAGTTCCATTGGATCCGTAATAGTTAATTATTATCGGATTTCAAGTTTCGTAGCGTTTGGATTTACCGTTTACTCGTACGGGTGAGAAACGCATTGAAATTAAAATCGATAATTTAATATTTTAAATCAATTTATAAAGCTAACTTCCACATACGATTAAACTAGCTTCCGAAACATGTTCCATTGTGTTCGTAATATGGGTAAAGCCTTATAAAAGCTTGGCAGCATGTCTGATTAGGAGTTTGAAATTTCACGGTATGAAACACGAGATATTTTCAATATTCAATTATATAATAATCAAGCGTACTCAAGAAGCAATTCCCAATTTTATTATTCGTCGTCTCCCTCAAGCTTCCAGATCGAATGAAGCGAAAAGAAAAAAATCACTCAAATGAAAACAGAGCAGTTCGTTCCCAAATCGACGTTTCGAAAAAAAGGGGGGAATCATTCGAAAGTCATGGGTTTTCTTTCCCCTTCCTCCCTCAAATTCGAGTTAAGCGAAGCCGATCCCTGCCCAAGTTCCCAAATCGACATTTGGGCAAAAAAGAAGGAGAGTCGCGCGCGCGTTTGAGCAGCAGGCAAATGGAGGGGTTTCGTTCTGGGGATTCTCGACGTGAAAAGCGTAGTCGCGTTCACGCGTGATGGCAAGGAGATGGGGCGTCGTGGTAGTGTTCGTTGGGGGAGGCTCACGTGTGACGGGTCGGCACATTCGTGGAGCTCGATGTTTCCAAACTCGTGCGAGCGACTATTGTTCGCGATGCCGTAGTTGAGTGGGAGAGCGTGAGGCATACTCGAGCAGAATGGTAATTCTTTGTCTAATTGCATACAATACGATAATTTACTGATGAAATTTAAAGGATATACAGATTGATTTGATTTTAAGGACACAGTAAGGTTTGTAAACAAATTTTATTTATTTATTTATTTACTTATTTTTCAATCTAAGAGTTTATCCATATATATGTATATATGGAAAAGGTTTGGGAAAAATATATATAGAAATTTAAAAAAATAGTTGATAGTCTATATAAAGTATGATTTTGGAAGCTATATAGGTTTTTTTTTTTTATTATTTGCAGCTTCAAAAGAAATATATAATAAATATAGATATGTACATTTTAAAATACCAGATTTTATTTTAAATAATGGGATATAGTGATTTATGTGTTTAGTTGACTTATTATTTTAGTTACTAAAAGATTATTCAAAAATTAAATTAGTTTGAAATTTAATTATTCATTAAAATTTAAATCATTAGTTAAATTAAATTATTAAATGATTATTGATTGTTCGGATGTTAATAAAATCATCTAATATTTATTCAAGGGTCCTAAATCATGAAGAATCAAGTCAATTGGAATGGATTGCAAACAGTAAAAGCAAAGGTGAGTAAATCTCACTCTGGTGGATTTTTATTTAAATTTAAATGGTTAAATTTAAATAATTGGTTGAATGATTAAATTGATTGGATGTGCACTGATGATGATGTGACTTTGGTTTTGGTTGGTTCTTGAGTTAATCGTGGTTTGACTCGAAGTATTTGGGTTTTAAATTGTTTTAAACTTAAGTCACAAGTAAGAAAATGTTTTCATTTTAATGTTGATAAGGACTTAATGATTTTTGATTCATCCAATTAGTAGGGTAATTAAATGGATAATTAATTAATTCAATTAATTAATGACTTTGTTGATTAATTTAGTAATTTAGGGTTTGAATTAATTAATGAAGGTTCAAGTTAATTAATTAAGTTTGATTAATTTAGAACAATCAATAGATGGTTTGATAGGTAATTACTTAATGTAATTAACAAAATATAATTACTTTGTGTAATTAATCAAGAGATTTGTTAAGATAATAAATTAAAGAGTAATTAATTTATTTAATGGAGTAAATAAAAAGGTAGATAGTTACAGGTTGAGATAAACCAAGAATGATTAATATTTGCGGTTTAATTAATGATTAATTATTTAATGTAATTAAATTAAATTAGGATAAATTAAAAAGTAATTAGAAATCATTAATTTATATAATTAATGATGTAATTAAAGATTGATTAATTAAGACGAATTAATCAGTAATAAGTGACTTATGAGAAGTTAATTAATATAAGTAATTAAGGATTAATGTAATTAAAATAGTTAATTAATTCATGAAGTAATTAAGATTACTTATTGATTTTTGTTAACAAGAATTAATATCGTGAAATTAATTAAAGTTAATTACTTGAATGTAATTGAAGGATAATTAATCCAGAGTGATTAATTAAGATGAATAATGGAGGGACGATTAATTAATTGATTTGAATGTTAAATGAAGAAATCTAAGTGGTAGAGGTTAGTAATTCAATCAGGATTAATTAAATTAAATTGGTATGTGATTAAGCTTTACTTGTGGATAATCGAATGGTATTGGATGCTTTGAATAAGTTGATATATCTGATATGAAATGTTGTGTATTTCATTTGGATAACTTGGGTTAGGATGACATAAGACTTGAAGAGACCAGGTTCGGGTATTAGGAAATACCCGAAACCATTTCGAATTTTTATAGATTGATATGTGAAATCTATAGGCTGGATTGAAGTGATTTAAAGGAATTGGACGGTTTTAAATCTTACTTAGAAAACTTATATGTGAAATAAGTGATCTCTATAGCATATTGTGAACTTGTAAATTGATTCAAGTTACCCGGGTTCTATATAAGTTGTATGCTTGTATTCCATGTTGGATGAGTTACTCACGCTAGTTTCCAGCCTGACCCGGGTGTTAGTTTGGTGTAATGCTCGGGTTAGACCGAGTATTACAGATTTTTAAGTAAGGACATTTTGGAGCTCAGGAGTCGTGCTGGATGGCAGGAGCGTATAGAGTATTTCCGCGGTGTTGTATTATTGTATATCTGAGGCATGGTAATTGTGTATATCTAGTTTCTGTATAAATGTGTAACTCTGATGTATTATAAATAAAATTGACAGATAAAGAATGCTTTTGTAAACTGTATTCATCTATTATTATATTTTATCCGCTGCGAATGTGAGCTGTTGATGTTTCTGATCTTCTCCTTCTTCTTCTATCTCTTTCTTCTTTTTCATAACTATCTGGAATTTTCGGATTCGGAAATTTCGGGTCGTTGCAGTTGGTATCAGAGCTGAAAGGTTACGCGAGGACCTTGGCTCTGGTGGGGATTACTCCTTAAATAAGAGTACTCTAGGATGGGTTGAGTATGTGTGTGTGTGCGTATATATATATATGAGAGCATACTTGTTATTTCTTATATAAATTTTTTTAAATGATCTTATATAAAAATATATTTTGATATGTAAAGCATTATTTCTTTCAATAAATATTAAGGTGATTGGTCGTTAAATTATTGGAATTAAATTAAGAAGTAATATAATACAACAAAACTGAAATCTTGAACCGGAATTAAATTAAGTGGTAACAGAAATACAACCAAATTAGAATTAAATTGATTAAAATGAAATTCTAGAATTTGAGCTCCGAAATTAAATTGTTTAAAAACTTTAAGTAAAGGTTAATTTGGTTTAAAAGGTTAAACCAACCTTTGAGAATTTAACTCGAATTTATATAATTCAAGATGGCTTAAAATTGAGATTGAAATTGAATTAGTTCAAATTTGAGTTTGACTTGAATTAATTGGATTTGTGATTGAAGATGTATAAGTTTAAAAATTCAAAAAATTTGAGTTGAATTGAAATACTTTGAAGTTGAAGTGAGTTCAATTGATAATAGTCCAAAATTGATTGGAATAATTTGGAATTGTAGTTAAAGTTTAATAGGTTTAAAATCAAATGGAATTTGATTCGAAATTGGGTAAAGTCAATTTCAAGGGAAATTGAAGTTATAATTGAGTCAATTTAAATGGAAATGGAAATTTAAGTTGAATTGATAAGGAAGTGAACAATTTTGACTCTGGACTATTCTCAATATAAATTGTTTTGATATTAACTTATTTTCCAAGCTATTTAATATATACAACCTTTCTTTTTAAAGCCAATTATTTTATATTTGTTATACAATTATTTTTGGAACTATTTAACAATTTTTCAACTGTTTTATAAACTAATTACTATTTTTCAACTATTTTATTATTTAATTACTATTTTACTACTATTTTGCAATTATCTAAAATTTCTGAAACTATTTAACCATTTTTCAACCATTTTACAATTAGTTAACTATTTTACAGCTATTTTGCAAACTAATAATTATTTTTCAACTACTTATCTATTTTTAAACCTTTCAAGCTATTTTCCGAAATTAAGCTGGACAGAGTTCAAACTGTTATTGATTAAATACCCAACAGAGAAGAATTGAAGCGATAATTCAATGGAATTGAAGCAATTGTAAATACGTGGATAGAAATTTAAGGAAATGTGAATAGAAAGGAAATTGATTTGGCTAATAATCAATGAAAATAAATACGTAGGATGTACGTATATTATTCTATTCGCATAGTGATTTGATCCAGATTCAAGCACAGAATTTCGAGATAATTATATTGATCCGAGTTGGGATTTTTCACTCGATTTTCGACGGCGAACCTGGATATGGATTGTTGATTGTTCTGGATATTCTCTATCAAAGTTATAGCTATGTAAGGAGAATGACGGTTTCTGATCAAGAAACCATATCTAAGTCCGCACTAGGAAGTCGGGTGGACAATACTAGTTCGGAAGTGAAATTGTGTGATCGAGTGAGCAATCAGATTGGTATAGCGTGCGGATGATAAGTGTACGTCGTACAGTTTTGAATGAAATTGATATTGCAAAGAGTAATCAAATTTGAATATCTGATTTTGAATAAACAAAGTTATATATCTTTGTTATATAAGATAAATCTCCCCTTGTTGAATCTATTACCAGAAGAAAAGGATTTTGAAGGTGTTTTGAAGTATAACAGGAATTTTATACAAGTTTGAAATGATCCAAAGTTTTAAAATTTATATATATCTCAATATATATATATATATTTATATTTATATATATATAAAGAGTCTTATGAGGATTTTAGAAAAAGGTTTTGGGAACCTTTGGATTTGGAAAGGCTTTTGATTTTTGAGTAATATGAATTTGGAAAGCCTAGTTTGGAAATTATCGATTTTGGGATAATCGATTTTGTGTGAAGGAGCTTTGTATGAGATCATACTAGGTGTATGATTTTAAAAATACTATATGTGTATAGTATAAAGTGTTTTGATGATGGCTCTGGGGAAAAAGACGCTCCCTTGAAATGAACTTCTCAGGAGTGCCACCAGGTGGTGCTGCCTTGAGCCCCAAAGGGGGGGGGTTCTAAAGTTGATCCTGTGAGGAGTCCGGAAAAACTAGTTCCTGAGGATTGTGAGTAGTGTGTACCATAGCGAAAGTCATATGTGCCGCTGAGAGCCAACGGTCTACGTTTGATTTTATATCGGTAGACTGCGACCTATGGTAACATAGCGAAAGTCATGTGTGCCGCTGAGGGCCAACGGTCTAGACTACGACCTATGGTAACATAGCGAAAGTCGTGTGTGCTGCTGAGAGCCAACAATCTGCGTTTTATTTTACATCGGTGGACTGCGACCTATGTAGAAGTGGAGGAGTTTCATTTTGACAACGAAAATCGAGGGGCTCTGATGCCTACAGTTACATGGACTTTTGCTGCGATAGCAACATATTCCTGGAATGTAATTGCGATCTGTTTTGGGTTCCATGGCATAATCGAGGGGCGCGGAGTGCCTACAGTTACATGGACTTTTGTTGCGATGGCAACGTAACCCTGGAATGTAACTGTGACCATGGATGGGGGTGATGATTTCCAAAGCATTCTCACCAAAGATATTTCTTCTATTTTCAAAAATTGTTTTCTATATTTTCAATAAAATTATTTTCCAAGTATTTTCACTGGATGTTGAAAACGGGCTTACCAAGTACTTATAGATTTTCAGTCTTACGCCTGATCAACGTATGACTGAATTTCTGTGAGAACAAGGATGGACTGGTTGATACATCGAGTTATAAGAATTATTTTTTTGTAAAAAGCTATTTTAAAAGTATTATCTGAATTTAAAATTATTTCTAAATTTTTTAAAATAAAGTGTTGGAATTTTGAAAAATGAAAGAAGATCCAAACTGGAATTATATATAAAAAAATTTGAATTCAGGAAAATTCAATGAAGTGATTTTTGTAAGTAAATCGAATATTGATATAAAAGTCGGAGGTAAGCTAATTAGCTAAATAAATTTTTTGATAGAGTATATTAATAAAATTTAACTCGGTTAAATAAAATGGATAGTAAGTTAATAATGGAATTTGGGAATGAACTCGAATTATAAATAGAATTCGACTTTGATTTGATGAGGAATGAAAATAAGTAGGGATGTTGTTAAAAGAAAATTAAGTTGAATTATAATAGAAATGGTTTGAGTTGCAAACAAAACCAGGTGAGTAGAAATAAATTGAGAGTGACTTTGCATAAATAAAATAAATTCGGAAATGAATTAAGTAAGTGAATTAAAATTTTAAATATGGGGTGAATAAATGGGTTAACCAAATTAAATAAGAAATGGATGAAGTCTGATTGAATAAAAATTAAATCAAAGTTGTAATTGGAATTGGATTACAGAATGAACTTCAGTTATGAGGCATATTAATTTGAAGTAAAATTACTTAAGTCAGTAAAAGCTTGGTTTTGAGTAAGAATGGAAGACCATTAAATAAAAGTTTGGGTTAAATTTGTTTGGAAAACAAAAAAACGATATGAATATAAGCATCAAATGTTGTCAAGCTCAATGAAATAGTTTTAAAATGAAACCAATGCGGAGATGAAATGCAATGCAAATGTGTGGTTGGTGATTACATCAGAAATGAAATGGAATAAAATATAGGATGAGTTGAAATTAATCTGAAGTAGTTATAAACTAAAATGGATACTCTATTAAGCGAATATCGCCGAATTTGCATAAAAATAGTTGTCGTTTAACGTAAACAAAGGTAATTAAAGTTCTATTAGTTGATAGAGGTTAAATAAATTGATTTTAGGATCAATTGAATTGAATATGAGCTTGATTGGATTAAAAATAAATTGAATGTAAAAAAAAATAAGTTGCAAACCATTAAAATTGAACGAAATGGTATATGAATTGGTTGAAAGCAATTGTATTAGTTGTTAAATCATATAAATTGCTCGTGGAAGTTATTTAGAATGCATTTCTTTTAGAATTGATGTGTTTAGCTATTGAAAGTAAGTGAAATGCTAATAGATTTTATATATATGGCACTTACATATTTAAATTGAGTAAGTATAGGTACCTGAAGGCCGTTTGGCTGGATTTGATTGCACTTATTGCTAAAATAATAAGCCGCTTGCTTAAAAATGCTAAATAAAGGTATGCCTACGCAATAAAAATAGGAAATATGAACTGTTTTTGTTTTTCCGACCGTGTGGGTCGATGTATATATATTTATACCTCTTGTCAAATTGCAAAAGTTCCTCCGTACAAAGGAGACTCTGCCAAAATATTTCTAAAATTTTGGGAGTTAGAAAATTTTTGAAAATTTTGAAAAGTTTTCCGTTAGCAACAAAACGATTTCAAATTGGAAATTGAAATTAACTAGTGGATGAAACTAATTTAGGATAATGATATGAATCAGTTATAAATGGAAGGTAAAATTCAATATTCAAAATTGAAGATAAATTAAATTCATATGAAAATGGGGAAAACTAAGTTGAATAGAAGTAGATATGAAAACTTCTGTAAGAAAATGTATAAAATGATCTTAAAAGGCTATGACTGGATATTATTGCTAGGTAAGTTATGCAGGTATTATAAAGGGAAAGAAAGATTGGATTTGATTTTAGGAGATAATTTGAATTGCCCGACTAAAAGGTATGTATTTAAATTTATGTATGAAATTGGATTGGGTTTTGGTCTAGCCACTTAGCCTTTTGTTTTATTTTGGAATTTGGAAGCCCGTAGAGGCATTTTGTAGTTGTACTGAGCTAACCGCGCAAAGGAGACGCTGGCAAAAAGTTTCGGAAATTTGGGTAGTTAGAAATTTTTTGACGAAGTTGTGATAATTTAAATTTGAATAAGTGAAGTAAAATAATGATGTTGCAACCTATAGAAGGTTTTGGGAAGTTGGTTGAGGTGATACTGAGTCTTTAATAAAAGATAGTTGGTAGGATGTTGAGTTGTGGGTTTGGGAAAAAGTAAACAGGTATTGGACCATTCTTCCTAACTAGTAATTTCGGGGACGAAATTCTTTTAGGGGGGAGGAATGTGACAACTCGGAATTTTTAACAATTTAAAATGGAATAACTAATTGATTTTAAATATTTAATGGTTAATTTTAACTTGAATTCCGAATATTAGTATTTACTTGATAATTAAATTATTGAATTATATAATTCGAAATTGGGTAAGATGTTGAATATGGAATTTTAAGCCTGTTAAAAATAATTTGAACGCTTAGAAAATTTATAATGATGATACTGAAGATAATAGAATGGTTGAAATTTAATTTAAAGGTAATTTGTTCAGTTTTAATAATATATTGTTTAAATTGACGTTTAGAAATAGCCTTCCGAGGCACAGTCTCGGAATTCGACGAAACAAGTTTCATTGGATCCATAATAGTTATTATCGGATTTCAAGTTTCGTAGCGTTTGGATTTACCATTTGCTCGTACGGGTGAGAAACGCATTGAAATTAAAATCGATAATTTAATATTTTAAATCGATTTATAAAGCTAACTTCCACATACGATTAAACTAGCTTCCAAAACACGTTCCATTGTGTTCGGAATACAAGTAAAGCCTTATAAACGTCTGGCGTCATGTCTGATTAGGAGTTCGAAATTTCACGGTATGCAACACGAGATATTTTCAATATTCAATTATATAATAATTAAGCGTACTCAAGAAGCCATTCCCAATTTTATTATACGTCGTCTCCCTCAAGCTTCCACACCGAATGAAACGAAAAGAAAACAAAATCACTCAAACGAAAACAGAGCAGTTCATTCCCAAATCGATGTTTCGAAATAAAAGGGTGAATCATTCGAAAGTCGTGGGTTCTCTTTACCGTTCCTCCCTCAAATTCGAGTTGAGCGAAGTCGATCCCTGCCCTAGTTACCAAATCAACGTTTGGGGAAAAAAGGGGGAGAGTCGCGCGCGTTTGAGCAGCAGGCGAATGGAGGGGTTTCGATCTGGGGATTCTCGAAGTGAAAAGCATATTCGCGTTCGCGTGTGATGGCAAGGAGATGGGGCGTCGTGGTGGTGTTCGCTGGTGGAGGCTCGCGTGTTATAGGGCGGCGCGTTCGTGGAGCTCGATGTTTCCAATCTCGTGCAAGCGACTATTGTTCGCGATGCCGTAGTTGAGTGGGAGAGCGTGAGGCATACTTGAGCAGAATGGTAATTCTTTTTAATTTTTACAGATTAATTTTTGTCTAATTGCATACAATACGATAATTTACTGATGAAATTTAAAGGATATACAGATTGATTTGATTTTAAGGATACAGTAAGGTTTGTAAACAAATTTTATCTATTTATTTATTTAATTATTTTTCAATCTAAGAGTTTATCCATATATATGTATATATAAAAAAGGTTTGGGAAAAATATATGTAGAAATTTTAAAAAATAGTCAATAGTCTGTATAAAGTATGATTTTGGAAGCTATATAGGATGTTTTTTTTTTACTATTTGCAGCTTTAAAAGAAAAATATAATAAATATAGATATGTACATTTTAAAATTCTAGATTTTATTTTAAATAATGGGATATAGTGATTTATATGTTTAGTTGACTTATTATTTTAGTTACTAAAAGATTATTTAAAAAGGAAATTAGTTTGAAATTTAATTATTCATTAAAATTTAAATCATTAGTTGAATTAAATTATTAAATAATGATTGATTGTTCGGATGTTAATAAAATCATCTAATATATATTCAAGGGTCTTAAATCATGAAGAATCAAGTCAATTGGAATGGATTGCAAACAGTAAAAGTAAAGGTGAGTAAATCTCACTCTGGTGAATTTTTATTTAAATTTAAATGGTTAAATTTAAATAATTGGTCGAATGATTAAATTGATTGGATGTGCACTGATGATGATGTGACTTTGGTTTTGGTTTGTACTTGAGTTAATTGTGGTTTTACTCGAAGTATTTGGGTTTTAAATTGTTTTAAACTTAATTCATAAGTAAGACAATTTTTTCATTTTAATGTTGATAAGGACTTAATGATTTGTGATTCATCCAATTAGTAGCGTAATTAAAATGGATAATTAATTAATTCAATTAATTAATGACTTGGGTTGATTAATTTCGTAATTTAGGGTTTGAATTAATTAATGAAGGTTTAAGTTAATTAATTAAGTTTAATTAATTTAGAATAATCAATGGATGGTTTGATAGGTAATTACTTAATGTAATTAACAAGATATAATTACTTTGTGTAACAATCAAGAGATTTATTAAGATAATAAATTAAGGAGTGATTAATTTATTTAATGGAGTAAATAAAAAGGTAGATAATCATAGGATGAGATAAACCAAGAATGATTAATATTTGCGGTTTAATTAGTGATTAATTATTTAATGTAATTAAATTAAATTAGGATAAATTAAAAAGTAATTAGAAATCATTAATTTATATAATTAATGACGTGATTAAAGATTGATTAATTAAGACGAATTAATCAGTAATAAGTAACTTATGAGAAGTTAATTAATATAAGTAATTAAGGATTAGTGTAATTAAAATTGTTAATTAATTCATGAAGTAATTAAGATTACTTATTGATTTTGGTTAAGAAGAATTAACATCGTGAAATTAATTAAAGTTATTTACTTGAATGTAATTGAAGGATTTTTAATCCAGGGTGATTAATTAAGATGAATAATGGAGGGATGATTAATTAATTGATTTGAAATTAATTAACGTTAAATGAAGAAATCTAAGTGGTTGAGGTTAGTAATTCAATCAGGATTAATTAAATTAAATTGGTATGTGATCAAGCTTTACTTGTGGATGATTGAATGGTATTGGATGCTTTGAATAAGTTGATATATCTGGTATGTAATGTCGTGTATTTCATTTGGATAACTTGGGTTAGGATGACATAAGACTCGAAGAGACCAGGTTCGGGTATTAGGAAATACCCAAGACCACTTCTAATTTTTATAGATTGATATGTGAAATCTATAGGCAGGATTGAAGTGATTTAAAGGAATTGGACGGTTTTAAATCTAAATCTTTGGTACTTAGAAAACTTATGTGGGAAATAAGTGATCTCTATAGCATATTGTGAACTTGTAAATTGATTCGATTTACCCGGGTTCTATATCAGTTGCATGCTTGTATTCCATGTTGGATGAGTTACTCACGCTGGTTTCCAGCCTGACCCGGGTGTTACTTTGGTGTGATGCTCGGGTCGGACCGAGTATTATAGATTTTCAGGTAAGGATGTTCTGGAGCTCAGGAGTCGAGCTAGATGGCAGGAACATAAAGAGTATTTCTATTGTGTTATATTATTGTATATCTGAGGCATGGTAATTCTGTATATCCAGTGTCTGTATAAATGTGTAACTCTGATGTATTATTAATGAAATTGATAGATAAAGGATGCTTTTGTAAACTGTATTCATTTATTATTATATTTTATCCGCTGCGAATGTGAGGTGTTGATGTTTCTGATCTTCTCCTTCTTATTCTATCTCTTTCTTCTTTTTCATAACTATTTGGAATTTTTAGATTCGAAAATTTCGGGCCGTTACAGGCAGCGTGGTATTCTTCATCGTTCAACCAATGTTTTTTCCAACCAGCATAGCGGCGCCATTCTTTTTTAAACACGGATAATCAGTAATCATTGGAAAACTCACATGTACTATGATCATTACGCCTGATAGATCTATTCATTTTCTTTACACGATCCTCAAAATAATGAGATTGCCACTTCATTCATGATGTAGGCATTATAAATTGAGCCATCCACACATGCCTTATTAGTTGCTTTTTTCTTCACGTGTCTTATGTACCTAAAGTAATGTGTATAAGCGAAGTTCAAAATTTATAATATGTGTCAATATGATATGATTTTTATAAATAATCTTTCGAATGGATACATCCACCTATACTAAACAGTTCCTTGCATTCTGGCTTCAAAAGGAAGATTTATTGGAAGATGCTCCATTACATTAAATAAACATGGAAGAAATACTCTCTCAACTTGCAAATCAGTTTGGTATGATCTTCTCAAGCTTCTCAACTCGTTCCAATTTCAGTGTTATTGTGCATAACTCTTTGTAAAATAGACTTAGCTCTGTTATAACACACCAAACTTTATGCGGAAGCAACTCTTTGAAAGCAACTGGAAAAAGGTTCTTCAAAAAAATGACAATCATGTGTTTTAATTTCGTTCATTCTCATACTATTTAAATCAACAAATCTATGTAAATTGGAAGCAATACCATCCGGTAATCGTAAGTTTTCCACCCACTTCAACAAAATTTTACAACTTTTCCGACTTAGCCCGTAATATGCTTTAGGTTTAGTGTTACTATTATCTTCATTAAGCTTAAATTCGGGACATTTGGATTAATGTCGTGCATCACATCTTGATCTCAAATCGTTTTTAGTTTTACCTTTTACATTAAGAACCCTATTGAATACATAACCGAAAACAACTTTTTTATTATGCATAACATCAATATTATGATGAAGTAATAAATTTCTCCAATATGGCAACTCTTAAAATATGCTTTATTTACACCAACCATGACCTCAAACCTTTATCTTCAATTGTTAATTTAACCAATTTGGATTGTAAATCTTTGGAAAATATTGCACGTGGCCATAAATTTTTTCACTAGGCAACATCAGTGGTGCTCTAGCACTTACTATTTTGTTTTTTAGAAAATATTTCTTGTTTTTTCTACATGAATGATCAAAATATAAAAAAAATGGTGCCAATCAAACCAAGTCATTTTGCCTCCATTCACTAAACAAAATGATGATGTCCACTCCATGCAGTACAGGCATGCTAGTCTACCAGCCATACTCCAACCAAAGAGCATACATAAGCTGGAAATAATTAATAGTTCATAATAAAGATGTACGCATTATACAATTATTCTTCTTTGACACATCATACGTAAGAACTCAATCGTTCCAAAGGAGATTCAACTCATCAACTAGTAGTTGCAAATGTACATCTATGCCTTGTTTGGGATCTCTAGGCCCAGCAATGATGAGAGTTAAGAACATGTAATCATTTTTCATACACATCCACAGTGGAAAATTATAAAGCATCAAAATAATTGGCCAAGAAGATTACTGTTGCCGTACTGGTCAAATGGTGCGAATCCATTTATACACATGCCTAATCTAACATTACACACCTCTTTTACAAAGTAATGACATGTTCTATCAAATTGTTTTCATGCTTCTCCATTTGATGGATGAAACAACCATCCCTCCTTTTAATTTCGAATGTCATGTCATCTCATGTGAGATGCAGTTGCCATAGATGCATACAACCTTTGTAATCTAGGAATAAGCGGCAAGTAATGCAACCTTGTGTGTGAAACTTTTTTTGTTTTATTTTTCTTTCCCTTGTATCTTTTGGCGGAACAATATTTGCAACTTTTAAGTTCCTTGTCACTTTTTAAAAACAACATAAAACCATTTCGACATGTATCTATTTTTTGATTCGGCAATCCAAATGCAATCACTAACTTTTTCATCTTATAATAATTGTATCCCAAGTCATTATCAAAAGGCAACATTTCCCTTTGACTCGATATGGGATGGATGGACGCGATGGACGGTCATGGATCTAATGCGTTACTGTCAGCCCTATGACTTGAACTGGTAGCATCCTACCTTGGGCATTGCCACACATGTCTTGTCATAATTTTATCCCTATACGAGACCACTCCTATCATGGCGCATCTCTATCCATCGATGGTTTGCTGGTGTTTTATATGCAAACTGTATGACAATGCTTAAAAATGCGTTAAAGGGAATCATTGTAATGCCTTAACATTGTTTTGATATTTATTTATTGATTAGACATTATATATGTAGCGTATTCTACTACATATAAATATTTTGACAGACCCTTAAGAGATAAAAAATCCAGTAACATCTCTTGAGTTATTGCACGCACGTTATACACTGGATAGGAGATGTGAAACCCCGTAAACATCTCTGACGCCACGGCACTCATGTTATATGCGATATCGATTTGACTCACATAAGAATATTTTAGTCCTGACTCAAGTGTTTTGTCTTTTCATTACGCTCAGGCCAGCCTAGATTTTAGCCTATTGAAGATTTACTCTAGAGGACGAAGATAAAAATTTAGTATATTATTACTATAATTATTCCCTGCATCATGTTGTTCTGCTGCATTATTTATTTATCCCTGTTGTATATATAAATTTGATAAATGTTGTATAAATTATAATCAAATGTACAATATAAACAGCTTCAGGAACTATTTATTTGATTATTATATTTTATCGTTCTATTGTGAGGTTTTATATTTATTTTCAAGTTCTTTTCTTATTTTTCTTAATTAACTCCATTGACTATCTATATTCTAGATTGTTTAAGTTGGACATGTATAGATTATTGTTGATTCGAACCTTCTAAAATGTGGGTTGTCACAGTTGATATCAGAGCTTTGGTTTTGCGATAACCTTAGCTTTGTGGGGTTTGGCTCATTAGAGATAGGGTAATTATACCTTAGAATGAGTTGTTGAGTGTGTAATATATGAGTGAGCATACTTGTTAGTGAATATAAATATCGTGTTGACTTATCGGTTGAGTGTTTATGAATTATGGTCGGTAAGGGAAGTACAACCGTATCGATGGGGGTTTCGAAACTTTTAATTAAGGTAAACTGATACAGTATTGTTTTGAAAAGATGGTAAATGAAATAATTTTACCCAAACTATATTTTGATATAAAAGAAATAATTTCATGAAATTATTAAAGTATAATTGGAATGTTTGGCTATTAATATTATAATCAAAACAAGATTATAAAAAATTGAAATGGTTTATATAACCAAATAGAAATTGTATAAGTATGATTATACATATGAGCTGTAACTAAAAGTGGATTCAAACCAGAATTTTGAGTCCTGGAAATTTTAGACCCGAAAATTTTGGAAAATGCTTTTGATGGATTTGAACTAAGTATTTAGGAATTTTAAATCTCGAAGATTTTGGAAATGTTTTCCAAAGTAGTTTATGAGGAATAATGGAGTATTATTTTGGAGATATTTTTGAATAGAAATTGTTTAAAAATGGTTTTGAAAGTAAGGATGCACTGAACACACTTCAGTCATTGGAAAATAATTCTGGTGATGACGGCTGCATCATTAGTGTTCATTTTCGAGTTTCTACATGACGGATTGTTGCTGCAGTGATTGGCTATGATTATTTGCTTTGAACTTATTGAGTAAACTAGTTTTGTTTTAGAAATTCCAACATGAAATTGTTTTGGGCAAAACCAAGTTGTTTTAAAATCCCGAAGATATGATTTGATATACGAAAATGGATACATTTACATTTATGATTACAAAATGATTTGAAATTAAACTGGGTGATTGGATTCTGGGATTTCCATTTAAATTTTTTGTGAAGTCGGGAGGAAATCAGTTATTGGACTTATAATTTGAAGTCGATATAGATAAGAAAGGAAAGCATGAATTTTAATCCTGGAATTAAGGTTTAACTTGAGTAAGTTAAAATGAATATTATGGGTTGAAATTTAACCTAAGAAAAGTTAAATGAAAATTAAGTTGGATTTGAATTGAATTAAATACCAAATTTGAAATGTAAAATGGTTATATAACTATAATTTAAGATTATTGAATGGAATGGATACACTTAAGCTATTAGGGTATATATACAATCCAAAATTATGATTATAAGATGTGAATGGACTCAAGTAAGAAATATGAGATTTTAAGTAAATAAGTTCTTAAACTTATGAATTGAGAAATGCAACGGTAAAACCAAAATGAAAATGCCATTATGGTAAGAAATGGAAATTCAAAATTTTGAATTTTAAATGAAGGATGAATTGGAATTGAGTAAATTGAATATAAACATGAATTGTGATGTTATTAAATAACTATATGTTATAAATATAGAATGTGAGTAAACCGAAGTGGAAATTCAAGGAATTGTGAATAAATAAGTTTGTATAAATTATTAAATTGAGAAAGTGGAAAAGTATGACCAAGTTAAAATGGTTAAGTATTTGATAATAAGAAATGAAATCAATTTAAGAGTAAATAAATTGAATATGATTTTGGAGTATGGATTGGATAAGATGGGTATGAACTTAAATTACAAGTTGCATATGAACTTAAGTAGCTGTACGGAATGTTTATAATAAACCTTAGAATTTTTTTATGAAATGGTTTATAAATAATTTAGCATGGATTGGAATGTTATTTAATATAAAATAAATCGAACAAAGTTTGGTGGATAACTTGAATAGGAATTAATGAAAAATAGATAAATTGATTTAGAATCAATTTAAATGGATAAATGGAAGCTTAATAAAATGGATTTGAAATAATGAATGTGGATATGAATGGAATGTAAATGAATTTATGGTGAATCAATTTGAAATTGAATAAAATTGAATATACATTGATTGGAAATGGATAATTGAATGTTTGAACCTTGTACTTGTTTACGCATTTGAAATATACATGTCATAATATGTTAGTTTTATAAAAACTTGTGTTTAAGTTCGTTAAAGGAATGGAATGTTATAAAATTTCATGGTTATGGAGCTTTTGTGCTTCATTTGAGTAAGTACAGGTATAGGGAGCTATTTGGATGGATTTTGGTTCGTTGTTGCATAAAAATTAGACGAACTCACTTAATAACACTAGTACAAAGTAAGCTTACGCATTAAAAGAGAAAATGAGATAATATTGATATATATATTGTGTTTTCGACCGTGTGTGTCGATGTATATTATATTTATCATATTTATGATATTGAAAAGGCTCTCCGTACAGTGGAGACTCTGTCAAAAAATTTCAGAAATTTTGAGTGTTAGAAAAATTTTGGAAAATTTTTGTTAACCAAATTTGATTTGAAATATAACTTGAAACAATGGAATTTGATAAATAATAGGAATCAGTTGATTTGGGCAGGTATAAAAGACTTAGCAAATGCTAATAACCGAATTTCACCGAATGTGTTTTGAAAAGAAATGGGTTTGGAGCATTTTTCCTAGCTTAGCAATTTCGGGGACGAAATTCTTTTAAGGGGGAGGAATTTAACGATCCAGAATTTTGGTCGTTTGATTTTGAACGTTTAATTTATTTTTAAATATTGAATTGGAAATATTAATTTATTTTTGAATATGGAGATTTTGGTTGAATTTGTGAAAATAGTTTAAAATTTCAAATGTAGCGATTAAACGGACATGGTGAATAGTAAATTTAATATTTGAAATTGGATAAATATGTGAATCTGGAGACAAAAGCGAATGGAAATGATTTATTTGTTGATTTAAGCTCTATTTGAATTAAAGTGAGAATAGTGGACCTTTGAGTGGAATTAAAAGTCGATAAATTAGAATTTGGAAATTTATTAATTTAATAGTGAAATTTAATATTCAAGATAGTGTAAATAATTGAATTGGTGATTTAATGTGAATCGAAATGGTTTCTAATATGAATATAAAAATTCTATTTGAATTAGAATTCAGTTGCTAAGTTTTTAAATTTTGAATTTTAAGTAATTTCGTTGATTTTGAAAATCGTTCGATTTAATCAACACATTAAAATTGCATTCCGAGGCACAGTCTCAGAATTCGATGAAACTAGTTCCATTAGATCCGTAATAGTGTATTATTATCGGAATTCAAATTTCATAGCGTTTGGAGTTATGTCTGGTCATACGATCGGATTTGGTCTCGAAACATGTTCCATTGAGTTAGGAATATGGGAAAAACATTATAAATGTCAGGCAGCACGCTTCGTTTGGAGATCGTTCGAAAAAATACATGAATGGTGAAAATAATAATAAAATATTACGTATACACGTATATGTACACGTATCCTTTCCCCAAAACCCTAATTCTACGCTTGGAGCCACCACTTAGTTTTTAATGGCCAACAATGGCCGAGCTTCCTCAACAATTATCTCTCGATCTACACGATTTTAAGATTCGGCTTCCAAATGAAAATCGAAGAGCTCGAGGAGCTCTACCATATTAACAGTCGAGACCGAGTAAGGTGGTCCACATCAGCGGCAAATCGATGGGGAAGGTCGTTCGTTTTGTAGTCGTTTTGGGATGATGGGAGGCATCGAGCTCAACAGGACTTCGGTCGTAGGAGAAGTAAGGGTAGGCGCGTGATTTGATGGTAATTGATCATTGAATAGGGACTTGTTTGGAGTGTGGTAGGAGAAGAATCAAACGGCGATGGGTTCGAACGCGTCTGGGTAGCCTGGTATAAGGAAGTAGAAGAATAAACTTGTGTGGTCTTGATTCTAGTAGCAGAGATCGAGCGGCTGAGATTTTTAAGGTTTAATAAAAAAAGGATTTGTAGATTATTACAATTATAAATCATGAATCTTCTAAATTGTATATCTTTCACATACGAGGCCTGATTGAGACGAAACAAGCGACGTTCGAATAGTATCGATGAAGGCTTTAGTGCGGAATCGAAGTGGCATTTATTTGAAGCTAAAATATTTTTAGTTTCAAATAAAAGGTGAGTGTTTTATAATGCTCATAACGTAATAAGATAATTTTTATGCTAGTTAAATTTGATATTATGAAGTGATATAAATTTATTGATTATTTTTTGATAAATTTGATTGTCATCTAAATTTTCATTTGAATTAACTGGTAAAAATTAAAATTAGCGGTTAGATTTCAAATTCAAATTTAATTACCAATAAAATACACGATATTAATAACTATGAAATTGTTGTGAATTATATTGACTGTTAGATGATTGCTTGCGATGGATGCTATTAGTTGATATTTTGGATGATTTGGGTGTTTATTCGTTTTGATATATCCTATTATCAGCCTATATATTATTTACAGTATATAAAATTGTAAATCGAATTATTTCAAATAAATTAAAAAATAGGTTGAAATGATATATACCTATAACATTTACTTTGGATTGAAATGATATATATCCATCCCTGAATTAAACTGAAATAGTTGATTCACTTGGCCATAGGATATAAAATTATATGCGGACACCGGATTGGTTAAATTAAACGACTTTAGGATTTCGATTTGAAATTATTTAAATTGATTTTTATTTTTTTGAAATAAAATCGAATTTATGGAAATGGAAACATTTTTGAACTCGAGCTCGAAATGTTAAGTTCTTGTCAATCGAATTGTTTAAAGAATCGATTTTGAAATTTGAAGTTGTGATTGAGAAACAATTTGGATGGTGGAAATTGATTTATTTAAGTGATTTGAACTTTTACTCGAACTTTGATATAAATCAAAGTAAAAGTAATGCAATGAATATTTTGAAATTTGAGCTCACAATTGGATTATTTTAAAGATTCGAACCTTAAATTGAACGTTGAAGTTGAATTTATTTAAGTGATTTAAATCGATATTCTGAAATTGAACTCAAATTTATATAAATCGAAATGGTTTAAATTTGAGAATTGAATTGAAATTAATTCAAATTGGAATTAAATTGAAATTAATTGGAACTGAAATCGAAATTGAATTAGTTTGGAGTCGAAATTGAAATTGATTTGAATTAAAATTGGAATCGAAGTTAATTCGAATTGAAGTCGGAATTGAATCGATTTAAATGGAAATGGTAGTGAATTGTTTTGAATTGGAAAGTCTGGAATTGGATCAGATTGACTTTGTAACTATTTTCAAAATAATTTTTTTATTATATAAACTTTTTAAAAAAAACCACCTTTTAGATGTTTAAATTACTTTGATTTTCCAAACTATTTTACTACATAAACCATTTTCAATACTCAAACTATTTTATGTTAAACTATTTTAACTTTTAAACTATTTAAAATTTTAAAACTATTCTCTAAAAATTAAAACTGGTCAGAGTGGGGATGTTTACATTTTGTTAACGCTAAAATGTGAACGCTGACACCCCGGTGTGTAAAGTGTGGTTGTGAAAGCACCGCCCGATAGATCGGGAAAGAATTACAAGCAAGTAATAGCAGAAAAGCAGTAAACAACAACGATTTTATAGTGGTTCGGCTTAAGGGTATAGCCTACGTCCACTCTAAGTACTTTTATTAATAATCCCGTTACAAACTGATACAATTCTTCTCAAGTACAATACACTTCAAGTTACAAATGATTTGGAACAAGTCTTAAGCTTCAATGTCGATTAAAGTTCTTAGATTCATGTTGAAGATGTGTGGTTTCTTCGTGAATTTCTTTGATTTATTCCTCTAATCTTGGAAGCTCTAAGTGTTGATGAAGTTCTCAATGCAGCAAGGTAACGGTGTGTGAAGAGAATGCGCCAAAAGTCCCCTGAATGTTGGAAGTGGTTGCCTATTTATAGAGAGTTCTGGTCTGAAATTTCTACCAAGTCCTAAGTCGTGGCCGATCCAAGTTAAGTCGTAGCCGACTTAATATGAGTCGTGGCCGGTCCATCTGGCCCCCTTCTGGCTTCACAGGAGTTCACTTGCACAAGTCCTAGGTCGCCTCCGAGTCAACACTACTCCTTCTCAGTAATATGGCATCGGGCTTATACTTAGTGGCTTTAGGTCGTGGACGAGTTAACTTGGTAAGTCGCAAGTCACGGTTCAACTGGTAAGTCCTGGATCGTGTACGAGTTAAGAGGCCACTGTGCCAAGTAGCTGCATTGAACTTACCTTCCTTTGCTTAGGTCGTGACCGACTTAATATTGGTCATAGGTCGGTAGCTATCTTGGGTCGGCGTTCCTTAAGTCTTAGGTTGGTATACATGCTAGAGCATTGGGTCGGCACCTCTCTTAAGTCGGTATCCCTTTTCGGCCTTAGGTCGGTATTCCTGTTAAGGCAGTTAGGTCGGCAACCAGTTAAGTCGGCAATCTCCCTAGACTGTTAAGTCGGTATCTATGTTGAGTCAGTATCCTCATTGAAGTGTTAGGTCGGAAACCCTTTGAATCTTGGGTCGGCACCCCTGTTGAGCCTTAGGTCGGCACCCTTGTTGAGCCTTAGGTCGGCATCTCCTTGAGTCGCAGAGTCTAAACCGAGGCGGAGTTAACAATTGCCCCTCGAAATATACGCCTACTGGTTAGGTCGTGTGCTTCGATAGTCCTTAACCCGTCCCCTCTTAGGTCGGTAGGTCGTACGCGACCCAACAGTTAGACCGCATCTGCCGCTTCAGTTCTCCCTACTGTAAGGTATAAAACATCCATCTTCTTCTTCCTTTTCATTACTTACTACCTTGCTCAATTCTGCCATTAAAATTCTTCTGGGCTCAAAAAAGACGATTTAATTCTAATCAACTACTGAAAACATCTGCTATTCATTGCGTAAGCGATTTCATTCTTTTTTCGACCATAGATTACCATTGATTCGTGAATTCTGTTGCCTAAACTCGAATCGCCTCCCTATATGACGCTCCATCACGAATCTCATCACGTTTATAGCTGATGGAGCCTAGGTTACTCAATCCGGCTTCAGATGATTGCTGATACAACGAAGGTGATTTATCACCTTAGGCTCGATGATCTCTGATGGCAGGGTATTGGATTTGTGACAACTTCGAACTGTTGTATTGGGTGATTCGATAGCACGAATGAAGGCTGTTGTTGATGGAATGGTTATCGGGTTAATGGGTAGATGGAGTGTGATGTTGGTTCGGGAGCGAGTCAGTGATTTTGGGTGGCTTATCCTTTAGCCGACCTGGCTCTTAGCAACCTTAAGTCGTGGCTGAGATAGTGCTTGAAGAACACTTGCCGATTTAAACTTTAAGGCCTGAATCGTGACCGAGTTAATACTTGGAAAAGTTCCTGTTTTTCGGACCGGAGCTTACATTCTTATCTCTCCCTTGCGACCTAGAGGACTGAGTTGCCAAATTAAAATGCTTAGACTCTGACCCGCTACCGACCTAGCCTTATCTCGCGAAAAACTTTTGAACCGTAGCCGACTTAATACTTGGGGAAATCTGCCGATTTAACCTTCTACTGATTTAACCTTGAACCGCAGCCAAGTTAACCCCTAAGTCGTGACCGAGCTAAGCCCTTAAACCGTGACCGAGTTAGCTCTTAAACCGCTGCCGAGTTAACACTTAAGCTTTGGGCATGCTGACTTGTTGAGAGCATAGATCCACTTTGAGTTTCTAACTTGAACTGCCAAACTAAGTTGCCTAAATTTTGAACTGCCCCAACTTTAAATTTGCTTGAATCTCAGTGTATTATTTCACAGATCGCATTAACTTATAAGCTGCTAACCTGCTGAAAATAACAAACAAAGAAAACCAAGGCGAAAATACTGCCATTGACTGCCCATGTCAGATGACAGATTAGTCAAGACAGGACAAGCAACTCAATTACACTGCATGAAATGTTTGTGAATCAATCAATTAAAGTTAAACATTAATGCAAAGTATCAATAATCTGAACTGATTTATCTGCATCAACATCTTACTTGCATATTTAGGCCTAAAACAATAGTCCCTGAATTTCATAACTAACAAATGCTTGCTAGTTTTCATTCCAGTTATATTTGTTCACTGCTTGATCGATTTTACACAACACTTCACACACTTTAGGAAACGTGCACCTTCATGTTTGAATACCCAGTTGTTTATGTAGAATGACTTCCCACCGAGAAGAAGAAGTGGTAACTCAAGAGGAAGAAACTTTTCCGATAGCTGTTCCCATAGAGAATCCTCCGGAGAGAACCCCGACTATTCTAACTTCGAGAGCGTTTGTCCAGCTGCGCACTCAATTTGGCTTTGCTGAAAGTGATGTTCTTCTCCCTGGGCCAAGTGATACTGCTGACAATCCTCCCTATGGCTTTGTTGCAGTCAATCGCCAAATGTGCTTAAGTGGGGCGATTTCTCCTTTTAACGACTTCCTTCGAACTCTTCTCCTTCGGTTGACAATCTCTCCGTTTCAACTTCATCCCAATGGCTATGCCATCTTGACGGGGTTATGTGTTTTGTTCAGAAGAACCCTTGATCGCCTACCGAGTTTTGAAGAAATTCGTTATCTGTGCTCGTTTGCAAAGAGTAAAGATCATCCTTCCCTTATTATTGTGAGAAGTGCCAGAAACCGCAAGCTCATTTCCGATCTTACTGAAAGCGTTCATGGATTTTTGAACCAGTTTTTCTTTGCCCGCTGTCCCTCAGGCTTTTATGCCATCTGGAGAGTAGGAAGTAAGATTAGTGTTTCTATTTTCTCCGTTTTGAAACTTTTTCGAGATCCGAACTTTCAGTTGCTAATTTCATTCTTTGTTCCTTTCAGCACTTCCTCTCCCCTCTAGAGACCCAATTCACAAGCAAGTTTTTGAGAGGTTGAGTGCCGTGGCCACAGAAGAGAGGAGCATAAAATTTCTGTTGAGGGATGAATTTTTACATCAACATGGGCTTCTACACACTTCTCGCTCTATGCATGCTCATGAAGTTCCAACGGAAGTCCCCGATTCTCCGATAAAGACTCCTGAATCTTCGCTGGTGAAGTGCTCCACTTCTGTCGATGTTGCGGAGCCATCTGGTAAACTTGCCCCGGTTATCGAGGAAGAAGAGCCTCAGGGATCCTTTCACCATTCACAAGAATCTGGTGAAAAGGCTAAGAAATCCAGTCCTGTCAAGCAAAGCAGGGACGATACCTTCGAAGGATTGAGCGACCTCTTCGCTACTTCACAAGAGATCTTCAAAGATGACCCTACTACTGCTGGGATTTCTTCTTCAGTAGTTGAAGCTACTTCTATTTTGCAACAGCCGTCGTCGACTCAAGAGTTGACGTTAACTATTACACCCACAACCACTCCCCAAATAAAGAGTGGTTCGTAGATTAATGCGCGTAGTTTGCACAACACACACACTTAGAATTTCTCATCACTTCTATGCACTTATCTTCTTGCACTTTAAAGACTTCTAAAGCTTATTATTTTAATTCCAGATTCTCCTATGGGGCGCAGCGGCTCGTATTATGACGATTTCCAGCGCTACGGGAGGCGTAGCCAGTATGATTACAGGCGTTACCTTCCTTCCTACAGAGAGTCGGATGAAGAGAGGGCTGCCCGAAAGGCTCATGAAAGGAGGACTGAAGAAGAACATCGTGAAAGAAGGGAGAGAGAAGAGCGCCATGATTCTTGGCAAAAAGGCGATGACTCTCACAAGAGAAAATCTCATGACGATCGAGGAAAAGGTCACATGAGTGAAGACTTAAGCAAACGAGCCCGTCACAGTGAAAAGCAGGCCTCCACTACTCCTGAGAAAGTTACTATTCCTGCCTCACTCGACATCCCTTCTGACTCTCCCGCTCTTGGGAAATCAGATATTCAAACGATAATTAGCAGGCCCAAATTTCAAGTTGGAACGGGTCCTGCCACTCTGCAGAGCCGATTTCCTCAATGGTGCCTTAAGGGGGTGAGGTTCGACCTAGACTTGGTCCCCATCGACAAGTCTGCTATGTTGCGCAATCTTGATGCAGTCAAGCTCGATATCGAGAGGATGTCAAACTGGTAGAAGCTTGTCGATGAGCTTCAATGAGTTAACCGTGCCAACATAGAGGCCATGCTTACTATGGAAAACGATAAGGCCGAATGGCAAAAGGTCGTTGAGCAACACGACACCGAGATGAGGAACATTGCTTCTTACAATGAGGAGCTTGAAGCAAAAGTCGAGGAATTGAAACATGAACTTGCTGCTTCCTCTACTTCCTATTCTCAAAAAGAAGAAGTGCTCCTGAAACAAGTGAGAGACGCTCACGCTAGCCAAAGGGATGCCGAAGACAGGCTAGAAGTACAAAAAAGAATCAGTGAAGGCTATGCTACTGATATTGCTGAGCTCCGAAAGAAAAACAACTCCCAGGAGGCGGAGATACAAATGCTTAAGCTTCAGCTTGCCAAAACTGAAAAGGAGCGTGATGAGGCTGTCGCCGGCAGAATCGCAGCTGAAGAATCTCACGAGGCGACTAAAAACAGCATCAGCTCAACATTATTCGACTTCTATTTGCACAGCGTCTTGGGGCGTGGAAGCCTTGCCTTTCTAGGCCCCAAGTATGAAATCACACTGGCTGAAGTTTGGGAGACAGCACTTGATATGCTCGGTGGTAAAGGTGCTGGATATGCTGAGTCAGCCCTTGAAGAGCATTATCTTGATGACGAAGCCTGTGCCGCTCTTGCCAAGGGTAAGGAGCAGCTTGCCAGAGCGCGGGCCGGGATGGCGGAAGAAGAGCGTTCTGAAAAAGAAGTACCGCCTACCATCTCCGAACGTCCTCTAGTTTCTCCCGAGGTGGACATTACAGGCCCTAGTGCTCATTTGCCGCCTCCTACAAGAACTGGGGTAATCACCCCTACTGATGAAGAGGCTTTGGAGGACATTGGGGCTCAGAATTATGAGATTGAACTGACAAAGCCAATATCTTCAGGTAATTTCGACATTGGTCCGATTCAGGTGGATTGCCTGCTTATTCCTCAAAAATTTGATGAGCTTCTCGATTACCTCCTGAATCTCGATGAACCCATATCTCCCTTCTTTCGGGAAGATACTAACATTTTCAATTTTTCTTCTTCTGCAGTTGAAACAACAAGTGCCGTGCAGACTTCGCCTTCTCTGGTTATTCCTCCTCCATCTCTTCAAGTGACTCCTCCTTCTGCTTCACAACCTGGGTCACAAGAGGAGAAAATTGAGGCTCTTCATGGTTTGGATGACCCTGTTGCCTCGCAGGAGCAAAAAGATGAGGGACTCGAAGGAGGCGAGATCTCTCCGGAGCGGACTCCTTCTGACGACGTAGTTTTGTCCGCTCTCGTTACTCCGGGGAGTGAGTCTTCTTCGCAGAGAAGAAAGAAGCTTGGGACATCGAAGAGGAGGGGGAAGAAAATTATCACCACTGAAGAGGAACCGGAAATTGCGCCAGTTGTACCTCCCTCCCCTTCTTCCCTCATGCCTTCAGACCAACCTGGAAGACCCGAAAAGCTAACCACTCGGCCGCGTAAATGGTCTAAAGGCGGCAAGAAGAAATGAAGAATTGAGCTTTTTGATTCCTTTTTTGTGTAATGGTCGGATGTTGTGCAGGCACCGGCCCCTGCTTCTTATTTTGAAACCTGTATCTGCAATATCTGCAATTGAATAAAATGATTCTTTATTTGTACATACTTCTGTTTGAATTTGAGTATGCATTTATTATTCATTTTTGCACAAGTTTATTTATATGATATTGCAGCGGGCTTATGGTATGTTGTTTGAGTATTACTTTACTGATGCAGCTACACTATTATACCATGTTGCCCCCATACCTTAAGCTTGCTGCAATATTTTATACTTCGAGGGGACTTGCACTCTTATTTGCTAAAGAATAATTATTTTATTCTTTTAAAGAAAATTTTTGTAGAGTACAACTCCCTTCGTATAAGTTTCTACGCTTTGTCGTTCGAAGAAATCACTTTTTTCTTTTGCTTATGCGCATATTTTACCAAGTGAATTCCTCTATGTGGTAAAGCGGACCTCTGAAGGGTACTTTAACTTCTTTTCTTTTTCTTTTTTTTTTTTTTTTTTAACGATCATTTTCCATAGTAGGTAAATTACTCTTCCTTTGAAAGTTAAAGTACGCTTTTGATGAGGATTTTTTTTTTTATACAAAGTTGTACCTCTGAGGAGGGATTTTTCACGTTTCAACACTTGGAAGTTTTATTTCAATCTCGGTGAAACGTGTACCTCCAAAGAGTTGTGCCTTTGAAGAAAGCCTTTTCACGTTTCAACACTTGGAAGTTTTATTTCAATCTTGGTGAAACGTGGGCTTCCGAAGAGGTCTTTCTTCTTGATGGTGTCCCCGGGAGGGGGCTGTACCTCTAAGGAGGGATTTTTCACGTTTCAACACTTGAAAGTTTTATTTCAATCTTGGTGAAACGTGTACCTCCAAAGAGTTGTGCCTTCGAAGAAAGCCTTTTCGCGTTTCAACACTTGGAAGTTTTATTTCAATCTCGGTGAAACGTGGGCTTTCAGGAAGGTCTTTATTTTGTTTTTGCATTTCAACTTTGGTGAAGTGAAATTCCGAAGAGCGGTTGTTACACTTCAACTCCTGGCGAAATGTGCCTCCGAAGAGGGCTTTTATTTTGTTTACATTTCAACTCTGGTGAAGTGAAATCCCGAAGAGCGGTCATAACACTTCAACTCCTGGTGAAATGGGCCTCCGAAGAGGGCTTTTATTTTGTTTACATTTCAACTCTGGTGAAGTGAAATCCCGAAGAGCGGTCATAACACTTCAACTCCTGGTGAAATGTGCCTCAGAGAGGGTTTTCATCGCCTGGAAGTTACTCTCTCATGGTTGGAGGGTCATGACTCCTCCAATCTTTTTTGTTGAGTAGAGAACTTTCTTTTTTGTGGCGTATGACCCATTAGAGGTCTTTTATCCTCCGAAGAGTTGCGCCTCCGAAGAGGACTTGTGCTGCTGATGGTAGCTTTGGTTGTTCCTCTGTTCACTTGCTTATGCCTTTTCAGCGATCCTCTCTTTTTTTCCCTTTTTTTTTTTTTTCTTTTCAAGTTTTCATTCCCCTTTTCTCGCAAGTGGCTTGTTTAATCCAAGGAAGCGTACTCCATTGTCAGGCAAGTTCGTGAGAACGGGCACTAGCTTCCTAATTGGATGTTTGTTCGTTCAAACAATCTCAATTTATTAGCAAGGGCTCGTTTCTATCGAAATCATAAGCCGTTCAATTGAAGTATTTCCTATCTAGGATTCTCTTTATGACTTGAAATTTGTTTGTTGAATGATGGTGAGAATCACTCGGTCTTATTATGCGCAAGTTTTATTTCCATTGTCTGCAAAAATTTAAATCGACATTTCAGCAATACATTTTATGTATTTTTATATCGAAAACAAAGCAAACATATAATAATAATAAGGAACACAAGATTTATAGTGGTTCGGCCATGAAATTGGGCCTACATCCACTTTATATTCTTTCATTATTTACTTGCATCAGTTTCACAATTGCTTTCAATTACAAGAATCATACATTCATAATTCTTTTTACAATGTTTCAACAAAATTTTCAAGTAAAGTATGGACGCAAATGGTTGCTGTTCCATGCCCTTGGAATTTGATCTCCATCAACAGTGGTGAGCTTGAATGTGCCGTCAAGAAGCTTCTGACCTATTACATATGGTCCTTCCCAATTTGGCCCAAACACACCTGTCGCGGTCATAATTCTTTTCAGGACTAGATCTCCAATTTCAAAGCTGCGTTGACGAACTTTGGAATTGAAATGTCTGGCTATCCTTTGCTGATGAGCTGCAACTCTGAGGTTAGCTTCATCTCTTTTTTCATCAAGGAGATCCAGCGCTTCAAGTTGTAGCTTCTCATTTTCTGCTTGATTGAAATGGATTCTTCTGTGTGAAGGGACCTCTGTTTCAACCGGGATCATTGCTTCCGATCCGTATGCTAACGAAAAAGGAGTATGCCCAGTTGCAGTTTTGTGAGTAGTTCTGTATGCCCATAGTGCAAGTGGTAGTTTATCGATCCAACCACCTTTTTCTCTTTCGAGTTGCTTTTTGATGGTTGATTTGATGATCTTGTTCACTGCTTCCACTTGCCCGTTTGCCTGCGGATGAGCTACTGCCGAAAAGCTTTTCTGGATTTTGAACCGTTTGCAAAAATCCTGGAATTCCTCGCTTTCAAACTGAGTACCATTGTCTGTGATTATTTTCTGAGGCACACCGTATCTGCAAATGATATTCTTGGTCACAAAGCTTATCATTTTCTTAGAAGTGATAGTAGCCAATGGTTCAGCTTCAGCCCATTTAGTAAAATAATCAACTGCAACAATAGCATATTTAATCCCTGATTTAGCAGTTGGTAGCGGCCCGATGAGATCCATTCCCCAAATTGCAAATGGCCATGGACTGACCATCTGTGTGAGTTCGGTAGAAGGTGCTCTAGGAATTTTGGCAAATCTTTGGCATTTGTCACATTTTCGGGAGTAATCTGCAGCATCTCGATTAATTTCTGGCCAAAAATATCCGTATCGGAGAATTTTCTTTGCTAATGTTTGACCACCTGAATGATCACCACATTCTCCTCCATGCACCTCAGCTAGGATTGTTTTGGACTCTTCCCGGGATACACATCGAAGCAATGGCATTGAGAATCCCCGTCTGTACAATTGGCCATCCTGAATTACATAGCGAGAGGCTTTCCTTAGTAGCTTTCGTCTTTCTATCGAATTTTCTGGCAGAGAACCTCTGAGTAGGTAATCCAGTATTGGAGTCATCCATGACTCTTGTTCTTGAGATACATTCATAATCCAGTCTATATCCATCTCGTCTATACTTGGTGCTGAAAGGACTTCTACAGGGACCAATCCCAATAGTTGAGCTTCACCAGAACTTGAATACTTTGCGAGGGAATCTGCCTTCATATTCTCTTCCCGAGGGATGTGGCTTATTGAATAGTGATCGAGTTCACATAGGAGTTCCCAAGCCTTTGACAAGTAGGAAGGCAGGTTTCCTCCTTTTGCTTGAAATTCCTTCTTGACTTGGCATACAATAAGCTGAGAATCACTGAAGATTTGTAATGCTCGAATGTTTAGCTCTTTAGCGATTTTCAGACCTGCAATAAGAGCTTCATATTCTGCTTCGTTGTTTGTTGAAGGAAATTCCAATCTTAGTGCATAACATAATGATCGACCTTCAGGAGTTTCAAGTACCACTCCGGCTCCAGAACAGTAGTCATTTCTTGCGCCATCAACATACATCTTCCACTGGATTGGGGAATCATTGATCGTTTCTTCCTCACCATTATCTTTCTCTGTGAATTCTGCAATGAAATCAGCTAAAGCTTGTCCGTTGATTGCTTTTCGGGGGTGATAGGTGATGTCATATTGACTGAGTTCAATGTTCCATTTTAGAAGGCGACCCGAAGTTTCGGGGCGAAATAGGACTTGCTTTAGAGGTTGATCAGTGAGTACTTTGATAAGATGAGCTTGGAAATATTGCCTCAGTTTCCTTGATGCAACTAGTAGGCAATAGGCGAGTTTTTCCAACTTGGAGTAATTCAGCTCTGCCCCAGTGAGTCTTTTGCTGATATAGTAAACCGGATGTTGAATCCTTTTGTCTTCCCGTATCAGCGCTGCACTTAGAGCATGAGATGATACTGCCAAGTATATAAGAAGATCCTCACCATTGCCTGGCCTAGAAAGTATTGGAGGCGTTTCCATATGACAGATCAACTCATCGAAGGCTTTTTGGCATTCGGAAGTCCATTCAAAATTCTTCTTTCCTTTCTTCAGGGCGTCAAAGAATGGGATGCATTTATCAGTGGCTTTGGAAATGAACCGACTCAGGGCGGCGACCTTTCCGTTGAGACTCTGCAATTCCTTCTTTGTTCTAGGAGCTTTAACTTCTTTCAAGGCAGTAATTTGAGCTGGACTAGCCTCAATGCCCCTAGCACTGACGATGAAACCTAAGAACTTTCCGGACTCGACCCCAAATGTACATTTCAGAGGGTTAAGTTTCATTCTGTATTTTCGGAGGACTGCGAACATTTCTGCTAAGTGTTCAATGTGATCCACTGCTTTCCTGGACTTCACTAACATGTCGTCGACGTAGACTTCCATAGTTTTGCCCAATTGCGGTTTGAACATAGCATTAACAAGTCTTTGGTAGGTTGCCCCTGCATTTTTCAATCCGAAGGGCATAACTCTGTAGCAATAAAGTCCAACATCTGTGATAAAGCTTGTATCTTCCTGATCCGGCTCGTGCATCATGATTTGGTTATAACCGGAGTAGGCATCCATGAAAGATAACAATTCATGTCCCGCAGTTCCGTCTACCAGTTGATCCATCCTGGGTAATGGGAAGCAATCTTTGGGGCAAGCCTTGTTTAGATCAGAAAAATCAATGCACACTCTCCATTTTCCATTAGCTTTCTTGACCAACACAGGATTTGAAACCCAATTCGGATATGTAGATTCTTTGATGAAGTTATTTTCCATGAGTCGATCAACTTCTTCTTTTAATGCTGCTGACCTTTCTGGACCTTGGGTTCTTCTTTTCTGTTTAACTGGCATAAACTTTGGGTCAATATTCAGAGCGTGTACTGCAACTTCTGGGGATATTCCACACATATCGGCATGAGTCCAAGCAAAGACATCCAGATTTGCTTTCAGGAAAGATATCAAGATATTCTGAATTGACACATTAAGCTGTGAACCCACATTTAACACCTTATTTGGGTCCTTCGGGTCAACAAGTACCGGAACTGTCGTTTCCACCGGTGCCACTCTATTCTCCCCTGCACTGGCTTTTCTGGGATCCATTTCTTTCCGTGCCCCGCTGTGCTCGCCAGTGCAGGGTCCGCCCCGTAATTGCTACAAGGCTGGTTCTTTGATGCGGACTGGGGTTGCCGCATCCTTCCCCATTTCTCTTTTTCTTGACTCTCGCGGCTCTGTCAAATAGCACTCTCGCGCAGCATTTTGATCCCCTTTTATAACTCCTACTCCATTGTCAGTAGGGAATTTAATAGTGAGGCACCACGAGGCTAGGATAGCTTTGAATGCTGCGAGTGTTGGACGGCCAAGAAAAGCATTATAAGCAGAAAACTCATCGACAATCACAAATGTTTGCTTGCGGACCACTTTCCTTTCTGCTTCTCCAAGTTCTACAAGCAGATCGATGGTCCCAATTGGTTGTTTTGGCTCCCCAGTGAAGCCAGCGATCTTCTGTGATGAGGCTTGTACATCAATCATAGGGATTTTCATCTGGTCAAATGTCTTCTTGAAGAGGATATTGCATGATGCTCCGCGGTCAATGAGGACTCTTCTGACAATGGCCGGTCCAATACCAGCCGAGATGACCAAGGGATCTAGGGTAGGAGCTTCTATACCTGTGGAATCTCTGGCTCTGAAAACAATATCATCGCTGAAAGTTTTCTGTTGTTTCAGGGGCGTAGTGTCTTCTAAAACAAAGACGTCTTCTTCGGCTGGAGCATATTTCAAAGCCCTGGAATATCTCTCCATCTCACCCCAGCTCTTGCCAGCTGGGTGAGGCCCTCCTGTAATGACATTGATAACGGGCCTTCCAGATTCATGTCCCGTAGCTTTCTTACCTGTCCTGGGCTGACGAACAGGAACCTGTTGCCCCTGACTTGACGATGCAGGATTGTTGCTATTCTTCTTCACAAATTGCTGCAGTTTGTTCTCTCTTAGCAACTCTTCAATCAGATTTTTCAACTGACGGCATTCGTCAGTTTCATGACCGGGTTGATTGTGGAAGCGACAGAATTTCCCACTCTGTATGGCTTTTTTCCCGGTCCTCAAAGGGATAGGTTTAGGGAAATCGACGGAATCTTTAGTGGCCAGGTAGATGTGCTCCGGTGTATGTGATAATGGAGTATATTCTGATGGCTTGAAGGATCGGGGCTTCTTCAGATTACCCTGTTTCTTCCCATTATTATTCTCCCTTTTTTGCCCCACCGATTCATTCTTGCGTGGAGCGACAGTGTTGTCTTCTGCTTTCTCCAACACTGTCTTTACTGGTAAAGGACGGCTTTCCAAGCGAATGAATTCATCTGCTTTTTTGTAGAACTTTTCGAGAGAGGTTGGCTCCTTCATATTTAACCATTTCCCAAATTCGCTTGACTTATCAATAGCCCTCATCAGATAAGTCAATATCATTCGTGGTTCAGCATTGTCCACCTCAGCCAGCGCTATATTAAAGCGGTTCAAGAAGGATCTGATAGACTCACCAGGATTCTGCTCTAAACTCGATAGTGACATAATGTCCTTGGCCTTCGAAGCATATAGTCTAAACTGCTCCTTGAATTTTCTGGTCAAGTCTGAAAACTGATCGATAGATCGGACTGGCAAATTGGTGAACCATAGTAGAGCCACACCTTCCAGGTATACGGGGAAATATCGACACTTTATTTCGTCAGAGGCCCTGGCACCTGTCATGTGCCAATCATATTTATACAAGAACTCATTCGGATCACTTGTCCCTTTGTAAGCTGGAATAGTTGGAGGGACAAACTTCCTTGGAAATTCCGCCTTCAAGATTTTTTCAGTAAACGGAGTTTTACTTGGGGCGAAACCCCATTCCTTCTCATCTTCAACCCTTTGCATACTTTCTTTCATGATCTGCCGGACCATTCCAGAAAGATATTTCTCATCATGCCGAGTTCTAGATCCACCAGCCTCAGGAACTGCCTGCTCAAAGGGACTAGTAGCCCTTTCCGGAGCATTCCTCTCACTAACATCATGAATGTTGCCAGCATAGTTCCTTTCATTACCAGCTGGTTGATTGTTTGCCCCAAGTAAATCGTTCAACTTATTCAGAATCAGAGCATTCTGGGCACTTTGAGCCTCTAATTGTGCATTTTGGGCGTTTATCTGCTGGTTTAGCCCTAGAATCACAGCATCCAACTCCGCTTTCGTAACTCCAACAGACGGAGTGGGTTGATTAGGTACAGGGGAAGCGGAGGTTCCTTCTTGAATGTTTCCAGATCTGATAGATCTACTTTTCCTTCCAGGAGCCATAATTTCAGATAGACTTCTGGTTTTTAAGGAAATTCTTTCTTCAAATCTCTGTGAAGCAATGATGACAGTTTTCCTGAGTTCAATTCTCAGTGAAAGCACCAAAAATGTTAACGCTAAAATGTGAACGCTAACACCCCGGTGTGTAAAGTGTGGTTGTGAAAGCACCGCCCGATAGATCGGGAAAGAATTACAAGCAAGTAATAGCAGAAAAGCAGTAAACAACAACGATTTTATAGTGGTTCGGCTTAAGGGTATAGCCTACGTCCACTCTAAGTACTTTTATTAATAATCCCGTTACAAACTGATACAATTCTTCTCAAGTACAATACACTTCAAGTTACAAATGATTTGGAACAAGTCTTAAGCTTCAATGTCGATTAAAGTTCTTAGATTCATGTTGAAGATGTGTGGTTTCTTCGTGAATTTCTTTGATGTATTCCTCTAATCTTGGAAGCTCTAAGTGTTGATGAAGTTCTCAATGCAGCAAGGTAACGGTGTGTGAAGAGAATGCGCCAAAAGTCCCCTGAATGTTGGAAGTGGTTGCCTATTTATAGAGAGTTCTGGTCTGAAATTTCTGCCAAGTCCTAAGTCGTGGCCGATCCAAGTTAAGTCGTAGCCGACTTAATATGAGTCGTGGCCGGTCCATCTGGCCCCCTTCTGGCTTCACAGGAGTTCACTTGCACAAGTCCTAGGTCGCCTCCGAGTCAACACTACTCCTTCTCAGTAATATGGCATCGGGCTTATACTTAGTGGCTTTAGGTCGTGGACGAGTTAACTTGGTAAGTCGCAAGTCACGGTTCAACTGGTAAGTCCTGGATCGTGTACGAGTTAAGAGGCCACTGTGCCAAGTAGCTGCATTGAACTTACCTTCCTTTGCTTAGGTCGTGACCGACTTAATATTGGTCATAGGTCGGTAGCTATCTTGGGTCGGCGTTCCTTAAGTCTTAGGTTGGTATACATGCTAGAGCATTGGGTCGGCACCTCTCTTAAGTCGGTATCCCTTTTCGGCCTTAGGTCGGTATTCCTGTTAAGGCAGTTAGGTCGGCAACCAGTTAAGTCGGCAATCTCCCTAGACTGTTAAGTCGATATCTATGTTGAGTCAGTATCCTCATTGAAGTGTTAGGTCGGCAACCCTTTGAATCTTGGGTCGGCACCCCTGTTGAGCCTTAGGTCGGCACCCTTGTTGAGCCTTAGGTCGGCATCTCCTTGAGTCGCAGAGTCTAAACCGAGGCGGAGTTAACACATTTAAATCATGGATTTAAATGTTAATTAGGTTAAAATGAAGTTATAAGCCAAATTGTAATTCAAATTGAATTTTAGGGTGAAAATGACTTTCAAGTGGAAATTGACATATTTGAAGTAAATATGATATTTCAAAATGAAATTGATTTTGAAGCGAATATGATATTTTAATATCAAGTATGAATCGTCTTCGGAATGTAAAAGTACCAACCGGTGGTTAAATGACGTTCGATTTTAAAGAGACCGGCGCCTCTTATTAGCATACTCTCAATCAATATTGGAATCAATTTAACAACTATGTATGCGGAGGAGACTTCAGCATGAAATGGTTGAATTCTACGTCATTTGTTGGATTTGAAGAAAAAAGCGATGATGGATAGACCCCGGTACTTGTGCCAATTTGAAATGACTACAAGACGGCTTGACAGTGCCAAGTAGGCTAATTACCCCTAGCGGACATACGTTTTTCAATTTTCTTGGACTTGGTCCATATTATTACTCTTATTGTTGATTTCAATTGGTGCACCTTGATTTAGGATGGCCTCCCTTTGAATCAATATGGGATGGATGTACGCGGTGGGTGGTCATGACTATGATGCTTTACCACCAGCCCTACGACCCGAACTGGTAGTATCCTACCTTGTGCATTGCCTCACGTGCTTTGTCATACTTTTATACCTATACGAGACCCCCATGATTTTGACTTAGTGTTGTCGTATCATGGTGCATCCCTATCCACCGATGGTTTATTGGTGTTTTATATGCAAACTGTATGACAATGCTTAAAAATGCGTTAAGGAGGATCAATGTAAAGACTTAATGCTATTTTGATATTTATTTTATTGATTAGACATTACATATATAGCATATTCTACTACATATAAATATTTTGACGGATCCTTAAGAGATGGAAAATCTCGTAATATCTCTTAAATTATTGCACGTATGTTATACACTGGATAAGAGATGTGAAACCCTGTAAACATCTCTGACGCCACGACACTCATGTTACATGCGATATCGATTTGACTCACATAAGAATATTTTAGTCTTGACTTGAGTGTTTTGTTTTTCATTATGCTCAGGTCAGCCCCGAGTTTCAGCTTATTGAAGATTTATTCTGAAGGACGAAGATTTGGTATATTATTACTATTATTATTCTTTGCATCATGTTGTTCTACTGCATTATTTATTTATCCCTGTTGTATATATAACTCTGATAGATGTTGCATAAATTAGAATCAAATGTGTAATATAAATAGCTTCACGAACTGTTTTTTTGATTATTATATTTTATCGTTCCTCTACGAGATTCTGTGTTTGTTTTCTTCTTCTTTTATTATTTTTCTTAATTAACCCCATTGATTATCTATATTCTAGGTTGTTTAAGTCGGACATGTGTGGATTACTGCCGATTTAAATTTTCCGAAATGCGGGTTGTCACAAAAACCGGGTATTTGAATTTTGGAATTCTAATCCAAATGTGGAAAGGAATATCATGAAATAAGTTTTTGAATAAATAAGTTGAGAATGATATTAGTAAGGAAAGAAGTATGAAAACAATGAAATTTTGGAATTGATTTTTAAGTTAAATAAGTTAAAATGGATTGTATAATTGAAATTTAACTTAAGCTAAGTTAAATAAAATTAGATTGGATTAGAAATGATAACGAATGGAATCGAATATAAAATTTGAGTTGTAAAATGATATATTATTATAAGTTATAATTTGAATGGAATCAACTCGAGTATGGAATTGATGAAAATGTGAAAAATAAGTTGTGTAACTTATAAATTGGAAAAGTGGGATAGAAAAACCAAAATAGATTTAGTTTGATGTTTTGGTGAAGAAAAGAAAATCCAAATCTGAATTATAATATGAGATTGAACTCAAGTCAAACAAAATAAGCCGGATTATTTTAGAAATTGAACTTAACCTGGTTAAGTAAAATGGATTGTGAATTGAATTTGAATGTAGGACTTGAGAATAAAAAGAATTCGACTTAAGCGTAAAAATGAAAGGAATTGTGTTTGAAATATTAGCTAATAAAAACAGAAACCTGGACTTAAGTCATAAATAATAATAATAATCAGAAGTGCTAGTACGAAATGTTTATACTAAATCTCAAGTAAAGATGAGATGAAATGGGTAAATCAAATCGGATTTGAGTTTTAATGAAATGATGAATGAATATGGAATTTGAGTTATAAATGAAATCAATTTAACTTTAAATTGAATATGGTTGGGAATATTGTTGATAAGAATAGAATTCAACTAAAGTAACTAATTTATGAGACGATTCATAAATAAATTGTCATGGAATGAAACGACATTATTATAAAATGAAGTGAACAAGATTTTGTGAATTAATTGAATGTGAATCCATAAAAATGGATAAATTGATTCAGAAGCAGTCTAAATTGGCTTATAAACTGAAGTGGGTATTTTATTAAATGAATATCATCGAATTTGCATGAAAAAAATTTGTCATTTGAAGTAAGCGGGAGAAAACAAAATTTTATGATTCAATGGTACGTGAATAAATTGATTTAGAGTCAATTTGAAATGTATATGAATATAATGTGTGCAACTATGTATTGAATGCAAATAAATTGCTTGTGGATTATTAGAAATCGAACAAAAAATATAAAAATTAATTAAAAGTGGATATTTTCATGCTAGAACCTTTAAATTACTTATAAATGCATAAAGAACATGTTTGGTTTATGTAAAGGGCATGTTTAACTAGTTAAATAAATGGAACGTTGTTAAATTTCATGTTTTTGGTACTTATGGATTTTATTCGAGTAAGTATAGGTACATGGAGCTATTTGGCTTGATTTTTTGTAACACAATTGCATATAAATTACGAGAACTCGCTTAATAATGTTAAAATAAGGTACGCTTATGAAATCAGCGTGCGAAAAATAAAAATATTGACATATATTGCGTTTTACGACCTGAGAGTCGATATGTATCTTTTTATCATATTGTTTCAAAAGGCTTTCCGTACAGGGGAGACTTTGCCAAAAAAATTCAAAAATTTAGGATGCTAGAAATTTTTTGAAAATTATGGTTAACAAAAAAAATTTGATTTGAAGCTTTAACTTGAAATAAGGGTTTTTGATGTAGAAATAAAAACTAATTGTTCTGAAATAAGAGGACGAAATTTTTTAAAGGGAGAAGGATTGTAATGACTCAGATTTCTCATCGTTGATTTTGAATATTTAAATGGTTTTAAATGTTGGATTTGGAATATGAATTGATTTTGATTAAGAAGATTTTGGTTGGGATTGTAGAATGAGTTAAAGATTTCAAATATAGCGATTATCGTAAAACGAAAATGGTAAATAATTTAAATTTGAGTCGAATATGAATCGAAACGAATTCTAATATTGACATAAATTATATTTGAGTTAGAATTAAGTTAGTAAATTTTTAAAACTAGGATTTCAAGTGATTTCGCCAATTTTTGAAATCGTCGATTTAATCGACGTGTTAAAATAGAGATTCGGGGGGTAGTTTCGGAATTCGACAAAAGCAGTTCCATTGGATCCATAATAATGTATTATTATCATATTTAAAATTTCACAGTTTTTGGAGTTACCGTTTGGTTGTACGAGTTAGAAACACATTGAAATTAATATCGAAAATTTAATATTATAATTGAATTCAAAAGCTATTTTCACCATACGATCGAATTAGGTCTTGAAACTTGTTCCATTGCATTCGGAATAGGGGTATTACATTAGAAACGCCAGGCGGCATGCCTCAATCGGGGTTTGGAATTAAATATCAAGATATTTTGAAAATTTAAATAATATTTCTTATTCGATTTAACTACACGGCCCCTTGCTTCATGTTAGGCACCCTATACGCCGATTTCCATCTTTCCCTCTTCGTTTATTTAAACACAGCTATACTGAAAAAATAAAAAAATGACGAACTTTAAAAATTTCTAATTCAAACTTTACTAAAAAAATCGATTCTTATTCCTATGGGTTCTTGGAAACAAGGACTTCGAACGATGGCAATTTGGTGGCGTTGGATCGCAGTTGGGAAGAGGCCAATGTTGATAGTCGAACTTTGGTTCAGCCTAGAGGGAGCTAGAGATGTCAAATTGGAAATCAGGAAGTGCCATGGTGTTCATAGCATCGTAGAGCATTTGTGGTCAAAGTACGGCAAGGCACGGTGGTATGATGGTCGTCGCAACCTGTTCATGTGCGAGAGGGGTATGGGCATGTTGTGATTTGTTTGGCATGGTCGTTCGTGGGTTTCCGGGTATGGGTGTGAGGAGATCAGAGAGGGAGGAGACGACGAAGTTGGTTTGTCAATCGGACGATTGGAGCTCTGTATCAATATTGGTGATGCACGGCCATGCCCTTCGTTCGTGTACAGGGGTAGATTTTGGGAAGATGGAGTTATATTATGTGGGGTAATTAATTTTTGAGTGTAATTAGATAGTAATAAATATTATTTAATTTAGAAATCTTCTAACATCAATACCTTCTCATACGAGGTTCGATTGAAACGAAACAAGCGGCAACGGATTCTTATCGATGATTGATACGCAACAAAATTAGTTTGGAGATTTTGAGAGTCAATTGGGATTTTAGATTAAATTGAATGTAGTTCAATTTAATTTAATATTTGAGATGGTTTGCAAAGTAAAATCTAGGTGAGTAAATAGCACTTATTTTGGATTATTGATTTTAATATAAAATGTTGAAAATTATTTATTGATTGATTGGATGGATTGATAATAATTTATCACTTAGATGTCATATAATTATATGTATAGTAGTATATATATTAGTAGTTGGGTATATTTCCGCCGATTGGAGCGGATGAGATATTATGCGCTCCGCGTAATAGCGTATGACCCTTTTTATTTCCATATGCTGCCTCGAGGCGGAATTATTATTTTATGTTTCATAACATTTGTTGTTGTAGGGAGACAGGTTGGTGGGATCCAACTGGATTCCTCAAAAATATTAATTTTAGTTTCATATATGTTGATATATGATGTGTGTGAATATCCTGCTATGGATTGTGATATGTTTGATTTATTGAATGCTATAGTAGCATTGGCCTTAATTTTGGTATTTTAAATGCCATAAATAATATTTTTGAATTTTAAAAAGATATTAAATGGATTGCATGGAGATGGAAATATTTATATTGAATTTTGGATTATTTTAAAGAAAAATTAATTTGGACAAAACAATGATTTGTTTTTGGGTTTGTACCTGACTATTCATAAAATATTTTTAATAGAGATTTTAAAATAGTTTATTTAAGGGATTTTAAAAATGCATTTTTGAATGATATTTTTGAAATAATGGATAAGGAGTTGAAATCAATATTTAAAATGGATTTGAAAAATAAATGCGAATTATAAAGTGATAGATTTTAAAATAAAGTTCATAAATGAGAATGTTTTATAAACAAGTGAAACCCGAATGAGTTTATAAATTTTTAAACGATGCGTATAAATAAAGTGAAATGATTTTAATTTGATAAATTTGAAATATAAATTCGCGGTGAGAGTTTATAATCAGATACAGAAATCAGTTTAGAAAGAAATAGTGTATACTGTTTTTGAATTTGGAAATAGTTATGAAACTGGAGACGTAAGTCGATTTGTGATAAATTGAGAGAGATTTATAAATGCTAAAATTGTTATATTGGATTTCGAAAATAGATTTCTATCGAGAAGTTAATTTTTTTTTAGAAAGGAATTTTTATTTATTAAACTATGTAGTTTAAAAACTGTTTTAGTATTGAAAATATTTCAGAAAGTTGGTTGTTCAAATATTTGATATTAATTGAAATGAATTATAATTTCTGTAATAAGCTTGGTAAATCTATTAGTATTATTTATAGAGAATTAGAAAATTGGTATCGTTGTATGTTTAAAAGTGTTTTGGATATTTTAAATGATTACTTAAATATGGTTTGAAAATAAACTATTATTATTTAAAAATACTTATTATATTATATATGGAATTTAAATGCAAGTGATTGGGATGTGTTTATAAATGCTCTTGAGATTTGTAAACCGAGTTTATTTATGGAATGTGACTTTATAAGGGAACATCTTATAACGGAATTCTGGAAACTTAAGGAAATTTCCAAAGTATTTGAATACAGAAACTTCGAAAATAAATTAGAATTCATAAAAGAAGTTAGAAATGGGTAGTTGGATTTATAGACAAGTATAATCGATTTTGGAAATTTTAAAGGAAACTAATTAATGAATCTAGAAACTTGTAGAATCCGTTATAAACGAGTTAAAGATTTTACAAATTAAAGTGTAAAGGATTTTGAGAAGTATGAAATGAATGGAATATGTCCTACGTATGGATATTAGAAATGATTTTTGGAAAATCGACTTACAATATTTCTTAAGTATTGGAATTTAAGGTTTGGAGATATTTTAGCGATGAAATGATTTATATAGAAATATTTTTTCTAAGTAATGAATTATAAGTTGGACTTGGAAATATTCCTAAGTATTGATATGATTTGAAAACATCCTGCTACGGATATAAGTAATCGAAATTGTTTTCAAATATTGAAAATTTGAAAGAGATTTGAATATATATATTTTGGAATAAATGTTTGAAAGATTTATAATATAGGCCTAGTGACCGCTTATGTGTATAATTTTATAGTTAAACAACCGATTATCAAATTTAGTCAATTTTGTTCATCGTTTAGGACAGACCAGGATTGGATTTAATTATCCGATAACAACTTCGATCCGATTTGAGTGTTACGAATTGTAATATCTAAAGATAGTGAAGTCGGTGATTTTTGGAGATTCGGTTTGTTCAAACCTAGAACAAATTTTATGGATGAATGCTACCATTGCATTGTTGCCTAGAAGCGGTGTTAGCATTCCAAGTATATAAATGCCAAATCTAAGTCAATATGTAGTTTCATGCCTCATCAATCGGGAATGACTGAAATTCAGAGGAGATGCCGCAGGGATAATTGTGTTTCACCCAAGTAGGGTATGTTATCACTTTTCTAGATACCCTCAGATATATTATAATTATGTATATGGTTGTGCATGGCAAAGAGAGCGCTCGACAGGGTGGGAACACCCGTGGTGATAACATATTCGGTACTATCCAACAAGGGGTAGGTCGGTCCTGTGTTGGCAGGAATCGTTAGGCAGGATCTCCGTACATTATTCTAGATGTGTACTGTGGCGGGTGTACCCCAGTGCCTAGTCATTGTATGGATTCCATTCTCCAATAAGCACCGTACGGTTTTAGTTATATACCAAATATGTTGAAACGTGAGATGCTATCATTTCAACTATTTTATAGTTTGTTTTCTATAGACATTATTATAATATTTGATGATTTTGATATAAAATATTTTGGTTACCGTAAGGTAAAAACCCATCGTATTTATGTGTGGCGTGGTCTTACGAGATACCTTTGTTTTTCAAAGGATTTTGATAATAGTAATAATTCAAATTGAGTATGTTTTCTCACTATGGTTTTTTAGACTGACTCAAGTGTTATTATATTATAACGATCAGGTCAGACCGAGTATTGCAAATTCAGGTTAGGATGCTATAGAGCACATGAGACGTGTTGGAGGATTCTTAGGCATAGGGAACATTGATCGTGCTTTATCTTCAACCATATTTTCTACACGATTCGTCATAACAATTTCATTACCGGCCACCTCTAGTTCAGACTCTGTAGGAGTCACAACAAAAATTAGTTAAATTTCCGACGGTTCAGAACCGTAAGCGGCCTTCGAAAAAATCCGCTGCAAAAAATCTGTTGCTGTATAGAATTTCTGACGGCTTCCGACATAGCCTGTCGTATAATTTCCGAAGGTTGCAGACGGTCATCCAATAACTTCCTATGACCATTGGAAGACACGTGGATGATCACGGTGGGTACCGAAAACCATCGAGAGCCGTTGGAATTAGCCGTCCCACGCCATCGGAATTTTTTGGCCTACAGGCCATTGAAAGCTGTCATAATTCCTGATTCTATTTTTTAGTATTTCTGCTGCATTTTCGCCATCCATCCGCAATCCACAAACACAATATATTCCACCCATCGAGCATATATCCAATTTAAGCGGTCAATATGAAATCAAACCACACAAACATAATCAAATCACATAAAGAAATAAATCAAGCATAATTCATATAAAATCAAAACAAACTTCGCTATCATAATTTACATACATCTTATTGTATAATATATGCATCAATCCTTCATCAACTCCTCACCATCAACTCCCAAATATCAAAATTACTACCACCAAATGTATCAACAAACAATACACACAACATTTCAAATCCAACTCAACCAACTTAATGCGTCATCAAACAATATACCCAACATTTCAAATCCAACTCCACCAATTCAATGTATCATCAAAACTTACCAAACCATGACACAAAAAACATACCTATCACTCCGGTCAAGCACTTCCAGAACCTTTCAAACTAGCCGAGGATGGAAAACGACTACCATACTGCAGCACGTACCCAGCGATACGCTGGTCCAACGGCTGTGTCATCTCAATGACCTGGCAACGATTCTGCTCTTCTAGCTGCGCCAACCTAGCTCTCAACTCTTCGATCTCTGCTAGATCGATCTCACCTAGATCGATCTCAGCTCTGGCCATTTGGTTGGCTCTCCTCTGTCAGCTGTCCTGTAATACTTATTTAATCTAGTGTATAATCTTACTATCAAAGCTATAACATAATGTGTTAATTGTTATATCTATATACTTATTACTGAAACTAAAGCGATGTGAAGTTCTAAAAAAATACAAAGATTACTAAATTGTTATATCTTAATATATTATTCATTACCACTTGATTGCCCAATCCGTATCGTGTTTTCGGTGATGGTGGATCCATGACCTACTCAAAAATAACGTCCTTATCCGTCGTCAGCTGCTCTCGACCGGTATCCTCCAGGAGTTTTTGGCATTATTCTCTAAATCTTGCATGCATGAACAAATAAAAATGCAGTTAAATTAATAGCACGATATCTTAATTCGTTATGCTTTAATAATTAAAACAGTTACTAATATTACATAAATTAAAATAAGCTTACATGGATCTTTCTCGATTTATCATCGTGCCATGTATATGAAACTATCCCGTTTGGATTTACATGCTCGATGGCATGAGTACGGGTAAATACATCCATATATGACATGAGACCCTACGCCTCAGCTTCCTGAAATTGATTATCATGTACTGTTATTGTATATTCAAAGTTATATAGCATAATAACTATTTACAGTTCATATTTAATAAATTTACCAACTCCTAGCGATATTGCTGGAATGACTTTGACCCTCCTCGATAAGTGATGAGATTTTTGTTCCTATTCGCAGAGTTTCTTTCCGACTCTGCTAATACATTTAAATTTAATACATTATTTACTTATCAAATATTTTTTGATATTTACGTATCAATCAAATAATTTATAAAAGTTTAGTACACTTACATTTGCCTCGTCACTATCCCAATGTGTCAGCCACCCTTCCCACACACTCGTCCTCATCCAATTCGGCATCTGAGCTTTATGCTCACTGCCGACATGGAATTCTTGTCGTTTTTCCTCATTTTCTGCATTCAGTAATATTGTACCAGTTGTAGGTCATCTGATTGTACATCCACTGCGGCCTGCATTTTAAGTTAAACAAGCAATCAAAAATTAAATAATAAAAGGTGAACAATTAATAAACAACAAAAAAGTTAATAATGGAAAACATAAGAGTACACTTACAATGAGATCCTGTCATATACACTCCAGGATGTGGGGAGGGATATTATCCCACTTCGGCCAACAAGCCGTCATCCTACTCTTGTACGAATCTCTCGAAACTGATAGAATAACAGCCAACGGCTGCAGGTCAAACTCGCTGTGTTAAATATGATACAGATTAGTTGTCGTACACAAAATATTTAAGATGCTAAAAAAAGTTTAATTCTTACCCCTCCGCTCTAGGTACTAGAAACACAATGAGTCGCTGTGGCAGTTGCGATGGACCGCTGCCATCTCCTCCTAAAGAATGAGAAGAACTCCTCCTTTTGGACGACATGATACATGTCACAGACACATCATTTTAAAAGAGAACAATAACATAATAATGAAATATATTTTATAAATGACATAAATGAGATAAAGTACATAAAGTGCAAAGTATACCTGATCAGATTGGGTCTCATATTCCGACCATAAGAAAAATACAATGCATTTTAACATAATTTGCTAAATAAATAACAGAAATGGTAATCATGTAAATGACGATAAGCATATTCGGTTTCATAAACGACATAAATTACATAACTAGAAAAATAAATCTCATCAATTGCATAATACATAAGAATGATGTGATGATAATGGGCCAAGATGAATATTTAGCACCAAATTGAGAAAATGATGAAAAACTATCCATACATAATCCAAGTCTACATACATAATCCAAGTCTAACATTACGACTCTCTGCTGTAAAATTGGAATAAGTTTTGTCGAAATGCTTCCATGCTTCTCCATCGGCTGGATGTGTCAACGTACCCTCTTCCTCTATTCTCATACTATGTCATTTCATATGAGATGCAGTTACAGAAGATACGTACAATCTTTGAAGCCTAGGAGCGATGAGAAAATAATGCATACGTTTGTATGAAACTTTCTTTCTCTTCTTTTTTCTTGGTTTGTATCTTTCCTCGTTACATATTCTACACTTTCTAAGAGTGATGTCCTTTTTCCAAAACAACAGTAGCCATTTAAACATGTATCTATTTTCTGATAAGGTAAACAAAAAGTCGATATAAGTTTTTTAAATTTATAGTGATTTTCGTACATTAAATTATCAGGCGGCTTATGTCTTTTTCCAGCTTGTACAACGATTGTAAATCCGGCTTCGGTGATGTTGTATTTTGACTTCATCGCAATGCATTCTACGATTACTGATAGGTGGGTGCCGCTCTTACAACCATCCCAAAGAGGTTTATTAGCAACATCCAGTAAATCATAATTTTTTTTCTTCAATATTTGGTTCTTCAACATTTTCATCATCATTGTCAACTTCAACTGTAGGAAATAGTGATCGTGCCGCATCTTCAACCATATTTTCTATACGATTCATTATAACAATTCATTATCAGCAATTTCTAATTAAGACTCTGCAGAAGTATGTGCTACAACTTCTCCATGACGATTCCAAACATAATACTCCGGCACGAAACCATTTTTGCACAAATGAAGATTCACAATATCGGGTAACAAACACTTCAAATGTTTACACCTACTACATGGACAATAAATTTCTACATCGTTTCCATTATTACTTAAAGCAAATTCAACAAATACGTTTATACTATTATAAATCTTCTTTTATTGAACCTCTCAATCCCCTTCTTTGATACATCCATCTTCTCCGATCAAAAAAATAATCGATCATTTTTCCTATTTTAAAAATTATGTCACAAATTCAAAAATAAATATTGGTCATTTTACGAATTCACATTTTATTTTTCAGTCTACCAATACAAAAACTTATACACATCAATTTTACCCCACTTAAGAATACAATATAGAAATGTTGGTTTATGGTTATATTTTTTTGGTCAGTCATCATACTTCCCATTACAAATACATTAAAAACTTACATTTCATACATATTTCGTTTAAAACGATTCAACAACATTTTTGCAGCACTTCTCATTTGTTTCTCGCATTATACACAAATGCATGTACGCAGGAAACAAAAAGAAAAGTGACGGTGAAATTTTATGAACCGTTTGAAACGAAATACTGTACGAAATGTAATTATTTACTATGTTTATAACTTGTCCAATATAGGGACAAATCCAACAAGTATTGTACTAGATGAATATAAATGGCCATTTTATGACAGAAACGAATATTTATATAACGATCTTGTGCAACACTAGTCGGATGGGGTCAAAAACTCGCTAAGGGATGTAAAAAAAAAGTAGTTTATAAAAATGAATATTTACTAATATTATATATTTCAAAAAATTATTAATTTATCACATTTATTCCGCGAATTTTATCGAATAAGGCTGCTTTAATATTCTTGTCATTTTTCAATACAGTCAATTTTTTTGTAAACTCATGCATTGATTATTGTTATACAAGTCAAGATATTATACAACTCATGTTTTATTCCAATTGACACAATAAAATGGTAGAAATAACATATACAATGGTTTACACATACACACACAATCACAAAATACATACTCTTTAAAATTTCATGATAGCATGTGAAATAGGTATACCATGGAATACTATAAAGCATTATTAGGCTATTCAAAACAATTGCAATCACTAATTAGCCCTATTTTATCAACTTATGAAAATCTAGATTTAGAGTTACAATTAGATTTGTTGCGAAAATAAGAGATTATACTTGAGATTGAAAGCAACAGAGCGGTATTAGGTAGCCGTGGAGGATCCGAAAGCTTGAAATTGGTGATTGGAAGCTTGGATTGGGGATTCGGGATTTTTTTCTTATTTTTTCGTGCTGTAGAATGAGGAAGAAGAGGCTCGGTTGGAGCCTGTAAATCATGAATTTTCGACGGCTTTCGACGGCCACCGACGGTTCGTAAGAAACCATCGGTCCGTCGGAAGCCATCGGAAGCCGTTACTATGTTTTATCGGTATTTCAGCCTTTTAGTAGTGAGTATGTGCCATGACTTATCCATGACGATCCCAAACGTAATACTCCGTTCGAAACTGTTTTTGCACAAATGAACTTTTACAATATCTAGTAACAAATATTTCAAATGTTTACACCTACTACACGGATGATGCAGCTCAGGCCAAAGGAGTAAGTCGTCCACGACCAAAGGAGGCGGGTTTAAGTCATCCACGACTTAACAAAGCTAAGGGTACAGGGTTACGACTTAACGGGAGCTTGAGTTGCTCGAGTTTGATGAGTCGTACACGACCCAACGATTCATCTATAAGTCGTCCACGACTTATCATGAAGCAGGGGAAGGTTCCAGCTATTTAAGGCTTTGAGTCGGAGGAAGGGCACGACCTAGTTAAGTCGTTTGAGGAGATATGCCGCAGGGAGCTTGGGAGCTTGAGTCGCAGAAGCTATGAGCTGGGGAGCTTGAGTCGTTGTAGCTTGTGTATGGATGAGTCATATTGAATTTTAGGTCGTCTTCGACCTATGTTTTGTGTTGTAATTTGCTTTCTTTGAGTCGGCCAGTAGTTAGGTCGGCCTGAATTTAAGTCGGTCGAATGTGTCTTGTAATTTCTTTAAGTCGTGTGCGATGATTGAGTCAGTTGAGTCGTGTACATATGCGTATGTTGTAATTGATGCGTGTAGTACCTGTTAGGTCGGCAACGACCTAGATGAGTCGTGAGTTGAGTCGGCAACGACTTAAGAGGGGATAAGTCGGCAACGACTTAAGGCCTGGGTCGGTGTGAAACTTCTATAAATAGGAAGTGAGTTGTAACTTTTTGGTTGTTGTTTTTTGAATAAAATTCTTGTTGATTGCTGTGTGCTTTCATCCTAAATTGGTAGTTGAGTGTAATCTCCTATCTCCACTTTCGGTTATTCGAGTGCGCTCGAACCAACGATTGTCGAAGCCGATTCGCGGAATCAAGTGTGCTTGATCAACGCTTGAAGAATTGAAGATCTTCTTTCACGGTATCGTGCGCGATCAACGTGACGAGGATAGCTAGAATTCGGTATCTTTGTGATCAACGAATTTGGGCCTTTCGGTATCTTCAATCCACTGTTTGCTACACTTTCACCGATCTATATCGTTTTGTTAATTATCCGCTGCGTCAGTTTGGTATTAGAGCGACTCTTAGCCAATCATAGCTAAGTCGATCTTGAGCCAAAGTTTGAAGTTGTTCATCATGTTCATATTGAAGTTGCGACAAGATTGGAGTATTTGATCCATAACCTTTTGGGTCAAAGTGTACAAAAGTGTTGGAATTTAAAGCGTGAGCCAAGAGTTGAAGCGTCAATTTTGGTATCATTTGTTGAAGTTAAGCCGTGTATATTTGTGAGAAGTAGCCGAGCCTTGTGAAGTTGTTTTTGAAGTTTGAAGCCGAGCTAAGGAGCCGTGACTTGTTTGATTTTGTGTTGAAGCTTTGTTAAAGAATTTTGAAATATTTGTTGAAGTATTGTGAAATCTAACCATGCCGCCGAGAAGAGCTAATCGTCATCAGAATGTTGAAGCGTTGTATAGAAGAGAAGAAGCCGAGCTTATGGAACAACGTATTAATGAGAAATTTGATGAAGGCATTGGAAAGTTAGAGAAATTGATGAATGATTTGAATCAAACTCAAAGGAGGAGATCACCAAACTTGAACCATGGGGGAAACCGAGTTTCGCCATCGGTTACGAAAGCGAGGAGGGTATCACCGCAATCTTTTAGAGAAAGGAGAGAAACATCAATTTCATCAAGGAGAGATCACCATGACTATGGACATGAAGAGAGGAGAACTCCACGAGAGTTTGAAGATGAGCCATATAGAGATGAAGAGAGACATAGTAGAAGAGACATGCGTGATCGAAGGGATGATAATGGTCGAGATCGATATAGACGTACATTTGATTTTGATGAAGAGGGTGATAGAACTAGTATTCATTATCGAGATCGAGACCAAGTTCGAAATTCTTATCGGGAGGTTGAAGATGATCGTCGATGTGAATCGGGTATGAAAACAGAAATTCCAGAATTCAAGGGTGGAATGGTAGCTGAAGAATTTCTTGATTGGTTGTCTAATGTTGAAGAGATCTTTGATGTCAAGGAGGTTCCTGAGCATAGAAGAGTCAAGTTGGTTGCTATTAGGTTGAGGGGAAGAGCTTTGGCATGGTGACAGCAAACTAAACTTACAAGGGAGAGAATGGGAAAGTCAAAGATTGAATCGTGGGATAAGATGAAGAAGTTGATGAGAGCTACATTTTTACCTTATAACTATCATTCACTTATGTACTAGAGATTGCAGAAACTGAGGCAAGGGACGAAGTCAGTTAATGATTATGCAGATGAATTTTACCAACTCATTGCCAGAAATGATATTATGGAGACGGAAGAACAGCTGACTGCTAGATTTGTTGGAGGGTTGCGAATGCAGATCCAGGATATGATTAATATGTTTGATCCAAGATCTGTTGCAGAAGCACATCAGAAAGCGTTGGCTTGGGAGAAGCAGGGAAGGCGTGGAGGCGGTGTGTTTACTAATTCCAACAATCAAGTGAAAGGTGTTAGTGGAAGTTCTAATGTTCCTAAAGCTATCGCAAAACCAGTTGTGAATGAAGTTGCGAAGGCGAGGGTCAACAACAGTTTCAAATGTTATAATTGTCAGGAAGTGGGCCACAAATGTAATGAATGTCTGAAGCCGAGGAAACGAACTATGATTGCTGAAGTTGAAGGTGAGGATGATGATGAAGGTTATCCTGGTCCAGTTGAGGAGGAAGAACAGGATGTCGCGTCAGGAGATGAAGGATGTAACCTAATGATGAGGAGGTCTTGTTTAATACCGAAGCAGGAAGAAGAGGCTAGTTGGTTGAGGAGTAACATCTTTCAGTCCACATGCACTATTCTGGGAAAAGTTTGTAAGTTTGTAATTGATGCAGGAAGTTGTGACAATATTATCTCTACTGAAGCTGTGAGAAAATTGAAGTTGAAAACGGAGAAACATCCTAATCCTTACAAGTTAGCGTGGTTAAGAAAAGGAGGAGAGGTGAAGGTGGATAAACGAGTTCGAGTTCCGTTTTCTATTGGGAAGAAATATAAAGACGAAATCTGGTGTGATCTAGTTGAGATGGATGTTTGTCATTTGCTTTTGGAAAGACCGTGGCAGTATGATCGAGCAGTGCAACGTGACGGTCGGACCAATAGCTATAGTTTTATGTTTGAAGGCGTTAAAATTATTTTAGTCCCAAAGAAGAGACAACAAGAAGAAAGCAAGTCAGAAGATATTGAGGAGATGAAGACTTTATTGACTTTGAAGGAATTTATTGAAGAAGCAGAGGAGAGTCCAGAGGTGTTTTTGTTGATTGGACATGAAGCAACTGAATCTGTTGAAATTCCAGAGGAAGTGAAGCCAGTATTGGAAGAATTCAGTGATGTGTTTCCTGAAGAGTTGCCAACGGAGTTGCCACCGTTGAGGGATATTCAGCATCAGATTGATCTTGTGCCAGGGTCAGTATTACCGCATCGACCACATTAGCGAATGAGTCCGAAGGAACATGAGGAGTTGCGAAGGAAAGTTGAAGAGTTGCTTGAGCAGGGACGTGTTCAGGAAAGCTTGAGTCCTTGTGCAGTACCACCATTGTTGGTGCCGAAGAAGGATGGAACATGGAGAATGTGTACCGATAGTAGAGCTTTGAACAAGATTACTGTTCGTTACAGGTTTCCTATGCCTAGACTGGATGATTTGCTAGATCAGTTGAGTGGGGCTACTATCTTTTCGAAGATTGATTTGAAGAGTGGATATCATCAGATTCGAATTAGACCGGGAGACGAATGAAAGTCCGCATTCAAGACAAGAGAAGGATTGTATGAATGCATGGTTATGCGGTTTGGTCTATTGAATGCACCGAGTACATTTATGAGGGTGATGAATCAAATTTTCAGACCGTACATTGGAAAGTTTGTTGTTGTTTACTTTGATGATATTCTGATTTATAGTGCGAGTACAGAGGAGAATGTAGAGCATTTGAGAAAGGTGTTAATTATTCTTCGGGAGGAACAATTTTATGCAGCTACGAAGAAATGTGTGTTCATGACTCGAAGTATTTTATTTTTGGGATATGTTGTGTCAGGAGAAGGTATCCAGGTGGACCAGAATAAAGTTGAAGCAATCAGAAATTGGCCACAACCGAGGACTATCACTGAAGTTAGAAGTTTTCATGGATTGGCATCATTCTACCGAAGATTCATTCCACACTTCAGTAGCGTGATGGCAACAGTTACTGATTGTATGAAAGGAAAATGGTTTTCTTGGTCGGAGGAAGTAGGGGTTGCTTTTGAACGAATCAAAGAACTCTTAACGACAGCACCAATCCTTGTATTACCAGATTTTTAGTTGTTGTTTGAGCTACATACTGATGCATCTAAGGTTGGAATCGGAGGGGTGTTGAGTCAGCAGGGGCGTCCTATTGCATATTTCAGTGAGAAGTTATCAGGGGCAAAGATGAGATATAGTACATACGATGTTGAATTTTATGCAGTTGTGCAAGCCGTGAAGCACTGGAGACATTATTTGTTTCAGAAGGAATTTGTTCTTTATACGGATCATGAAGCTTTGAAGCATTTGCAAGGACATGATAAGATTTCAGCGAGACATGCATCATGGATTGCCTATTTACAGCAGTTTACTTTTGTTGTGAAGCACAAATCTGGGATAACAAATCGTGTAGCTGATGCTTTGAGTAGGAGGAGTCATTTGTTGACTACAATGAAAGTTGAGGTAACAGGATTTGAATTATTGCCAGAATTGATTGACGAAGATCCTTACTTTATGAAATTTGTTGAGAAAGTTAAGGATGGGAGTACTGATGAATTTATATTGGTTGATGGATTCTTGTTTAAATGAAATCGATTATGTATTCCAGATAGCAGTTTGACAATGAAGATTATCAAGGAGCTACATGAAGAAGGCCATGTGGGTCGAGATCGTACTTTGCAGTTAATTTCTTAATCTTATTTTTGGCCGTCAATGAGGAAGGAAGTGGAAAGATTTGTGGAGAGATGTCATATCTGTCAGGTTTCGAAGGGAACGGCTACGAATGCGGGGTTATATATGCCATTACCCGTGCCTATTAAACCATGGGCTGATATCAGCATGGATTTCGTTTTGGGTTTGCCGAGAATTCAAAGGGGGAATGATTCTATATTTGTTGTGGTGGACAGGTTTTCGAAAATGGCGCATTTTATTGCTTGTAAGAAGACGGCGGATGCTGTTCGTGTTGCTCAGTTGTTCTTTAAAGAAATCTATCGTTTACATGGGTTGCCGGAGTCTATTGTTTCAGACAGAGATACTAGATTTTTAAGTCATTTTTGGCTAAGTTTGTGGAAGATGGTTGGAACGAAGCTGAAATTTAGTAGCGCTTATCATCCGCAAACAGATGGACAGACAGAAGTTGTTAACAGATCATTGGAAAATTTGTTGCGATGTCTTGTGAAGGACAATCTGAAGAGTTGGGACATGAAGTTATGCCAAGCAGAGTTTTCTCATAATCGTGCAGTGAATCGTAGTACGGGATTCAGTTCATTCCAGATTGTATATTCAAATTTACCCAGGGGACCGTTGGATTTGGCAGTAGTACCACAACCGAAGGGGACGGTTAAACGATCTATTGATTTTGTTGAAAGATTGACGGAATGTCATAGAATTGTTCAGGAACGATTGGAAAAGTCAAATGAGAAATATAAGAGAGTTGCAGATTTGAAACGAAGAAGTGTTCAATTTAATGAAGGAGATATGGTATATACTGTGTTAACGAAGGATCGTTTTCCAGTAGGCGCTTATAACAAGTTGAAAGCCAAAAAAGTTGGTCCTGTAGAAGTTATGAAACGGATCAATGAAAATGCTTATTAGTTGAAGCTACTGGAGGATGTATACACTTCTGACGTGTTCAACGTTAAGCATCTTGTACCGTATTATGGAGATGAACAATTTGATGCGGAAGAATTCACAAATTCGAGGACGAATTTTTCTCAACCAGGGGAGGATGATGCAGCTCAGGCCAAAGGAGTAAGTCGTCCACGACCTAAGCAGGCGGGTTTAAGTCATCCACGACTTAACAAAGCTAAGGTGACAGGGTTACGACTTAACGGGAGCTTGAGTTGCTCGAGTTTGATGAGTCGTACACGACCCAACGATTCATCTATAAGTCGTCCACGACTTATCATGAAGCAGGGGAAGGTTCCAGCTATTAAAGGCTTTGAGTCGGAGGAAGGGCACAACCTAGTTAAGTCGTTTGAGGAGATATGCCGCAGGGAGCTTGGGAGCTTGAGTCGCAGAAGCTATGAGCTTGGGAGCTTGAGTCGTTGTAACTTGTGTATGGATGAGCCGTATTGAATTTTAGGTCGCCTCCGACCTATGTTTTGTGTTGTAATTTGCTTTCTTTGAGTCGGCCAGTAGTTAGGTCGGCCTGAATATAAGTCGGTCGAATGTGTCTTGTAATTTCTTTAAGTCGTGTGCGATGATTGAGTCAGTTGAGTCGTGTACATATGCGTATGTTGTAATTGAGGCGTGTAGTACCTGTTAGGTCGGCAACGACCTAGATGAGTCGTGAGTTGAGTCGGCAACGAGTTAAGAGGGGATAAGTCGGCAACGACTTAAGGCCTGGGTTGGTGTGAAACTTCTATAAATAGGAAGTGAGTTGTAACTTTTTGGTTGTTGTTTTTTGAATAAAATTCTTGTTGATTGTTGTGTGCTTTCATCCTAAATTGGTAGTTGAGTGTAATCTCCTATCTCCACTTTCGGTTATTCGAGTGCGCTCGAATCAACGATTGTTGAAGCCGATTCGCGGAATCAAGTGCGCTTGATCAACGCTTGAAGAATTGAAGATCTTCTTTCACGGTATCGTGTGCGATCAACGTGACGAGGATAGCTAGAATTCGGTATCTTTGTGATCAACGAATTTGGGCCTTTCAGTATCTTCAATCCACCGTTTGCTACACTTTCACCGATCTATATCGTTTTATTAATTATCCGCTGCGTCAACGGACAATGATTTTCTATACCGTTTCCGTTATTACTTAAAGCGAATTCAATAAATATGTTTATACCATTTTAAAAATCTTCCTTTATTGAGCTTCTCAGTCCCCTTCTTTGATACATCCATCTCCTCCGATCAACAAAATAATCGATCATTTTTTCTATTTAAAAAATATGTCACAAATTCAAAAATGAATATCGGCCACTTTACGAATTGACATTTAGTTTTCAATGTATTGATACATAATCTTATACGCGTCAATTTTACCCAACTCAAGAATACAATATTGAAATGTTGGTTTATAGTTTTCTTTTTAGCTGGACAATCATCTTACTTCCTATTACAAACACAGTAAACACTTATATTTCGTAAATTATTTCATTTTAAACGATTCAATAAAATTTCGGTAGTACTTCACTTTTGTTTCCTGCATTGTACATAAATGTGTGTACACAGAAGAAAAAAAGTGACGGCGAAATTTTGTGAACCATTTAAAACGAAATGATGTACGAAATATAATTGTTTATTGTGTTTATAACTTGTCTAATACAGGGATAAATCCAGCAAGTATTGTACCAGATGAATATAAATGTCTGTTTTAGGACAAAAACAAATATCTACATAACGATCATATATAACACTTGTCGAACAGAGACAAAAATTCTCTAAGCAATGTAATAAAAAGAAGTTCATACAAAAATAGAAAGTTTTATAGTTTGTCTACTTATTTATTGTATAATATATTATTGTTTGTAAATGGTTGAAAATTTACAAATTTTATATATTTTAAAAAATTATTAATTTACCACATTATTCCACGTATTTTATCGAATAGGGTTGCTTCAATATTCCGTGTTCTTTACGGTTTCTTGGTTTTTTAGCTCCTTTTCCTTGACCATATTGTTATCATTTTCCAACGCTGTCAGTTTCTCTTTGACACTCATGCATTCATTTTTATACAAGTCAAGATGTTTAGAAGAAACGGATGTGGATGATTCTAACTCCAACTGAAGTTGAATGTATCTATGTTTGCGATAAGTAAATTGTTTTCAAGTTCTGTGGCTTTTTGTTTGAGTATAAAGCGACAATGTTCCAATTAACACAAGACAATGATAGAAATAACACATATATCATGGTTTACACATATACACAAATTCACAAATTATACCTACTCATCACAATTTCAAGCTAACAAATGAAATAGGTATTTCATGGGATACTATTAGCCATCATTAGGCTATTAGAAACAATTGAAATCACTAATTATTCCTAATTTATCAATGTAGGCAAATCTAGATTTAGGGTAAAAATGAGATTTTTAGTAAAAATTAGAGATCATGCCTGAGATTGGAAGCAATAAAGAGTGATTAAGTAGCCATATAAGATATGGAAGCTTGAATGTGGGGTTTGAAAGAAAAAAATTGGGCTTTAGGGGTTTAAACTCATTTTTTTCGTTTGCTGAAATGGGGAAGAAAGGTCTCAGCCGAGACATGTATATCACGAATTTCTGACGGCTTCCCGATCGCCAATGGCCCATCGTAAGCTATCGGAAATGCTGCGTCGGAAGCCGTCTCCAGTTGCTATCGGTATTTCAGCCGTTTATAGTAGTGAAAGTTGCATTATATTCTTTCCTTTGTTTATTCTTGATGACAAGCTCCCATGTTGCATGAACCTTGAAATAGCTGCCATACACTGATATAATATTATCTTCTTCACATATATTATCACTATCATCAATGTTTTTTCTTTTTTTTTAAATACCATGTTTTTGTGCACTAATTGTTTTTGAAAATGCAAGTGGAGGAAGAGCACCTTCTAAAGATAAAAAGAATATACGAGCATAAAAGCAGAGTTCATAAATGTATGCAGGTTATATTACATTATTATCGTAGTTGAGAGTTCAAAAAGTTGTAAAACAAGGTTTCTTAGTCTTCTCAAAGCTGATTTGAAATTATTCTTCAATATTCCTTTATACTTTGAATAGAAAATTGTCAAATAAACATTTTGAAACATCGGAATCAGCATAATGAAACATCGAATTAAACATTTCGAAATACTAAACTGGACGTTTCCACTACAAGATTAAACGGCTATTCCAACAGCTCAGAGCCGCTGGCGACCGTTGGAAGCCGTTGGAATAGCCGTTGGAATAAAATCAACGCTTTCCAAAGGTTTCCAACGGATCCAACAGCCATTTTCCAACGGAATTTCCAACGGCCGCCAATGGTTTGTGGCCGTTGGAAACCGTTACAAGTCTTTCGGAAAAAAAATTCAATAGGTCATCGGAAACCGTTGAAAACCGTTGGAAATCTGGATTTATTTTGCCAGCAATCACATTCACCTTCCAGCCACACCATTTCCAATCCATTTCATATCCAATACATTTCCAATAAATTTCTAATCCATTCCACACATATATATCAATATCAACATAAATAACATACATAAATCAATTAAACACCAATATAAACAAACCAAACCATTCAAACATCATAAACAGTACCATCAACGTAAATACTATCAAAACATGTCAACAAACCACGTACATACCATCAAAATATCATTCTCACCTACTCCGTACCAATATATACAACATTAGAACACATAATAACCATCTCCAAGTCAATATATACATCGTTCAAACACAAACACTAAAAACCATACCTCCTCAAGCATCTTCGTCGTCGCCTCCGGAAGCACCAGACGACGAAGGAAATGTACCATGATTCTGCACATACTCCACAAGCTTTTGATTCAGCTGCTCTACTGTACAGCTCGTAGACGATTCTCCTCCTGTAGCTGCTCAATCATAGCTCTAAGCTCCTTAATTTCTTCTTTGTCTTGGGCCTTTTGTGCTTGTCGAGCCAGCAAATAGAAATAATAGCAAAAGAGTTGTCTCAGCATATAAAATATTAAAACACTATATATCTAAAGGCTAATTTGCTGTACATATGTGAAAGGATTAATTACCGATACATTTCCGAAGCCATAACGTCTACTCCGCTGCGTCGGATCCATAACAGCGTTAAATATGTTATCTTGCTCCTCCTGTGTCAACTCATCACGACCAGACTGCCGAAGCGCATAAGCCCGTGCCTCCTGTAACCTTGACTATAATGAAAAAAACAATTTTTGTTGAAAAATAGTAGAATGTAATTTTTATTTTACACAGCTAGTAATTAATAAACTTATCGATGTATGTATTAGAAATTAAAAAACGCATACATATGCCTCAGCCACCCTATCCTGATCACCCCATTGATATATGATTTTGCCAGACTCGTCTACTTGCCTAGATGCTTGGGTGTGAGCAAATTAGTCCACTAAGCCAACGGGATGTCCATAAGCTCGTTCCTGCAATTGACAATTTGGATAATTTAACTCCACATAGCTAATCACTAAATTGATCAATATAAAAATGTGATAATAAATAAATTTACCAAATCTTCGCGGTGATGCTAGAAAGATTTGGAGCCTCCACGATGAATTACTGGATTCATGCTCCTGTTTGCCGAGTTCCTTTGTGACTCCTCCTGCAAATTGACAATGAATAATTATTTATTAAACGTTAAAAAAATTACTGAGATTAATTATAGATTTACCTTGAACTCCTCAGAGTTCCACCAGTCAACCCAATTATCCCGTACAGCCGCGCTCATCCACTTTGATTTCTACCCCACTCTTTTAATCTCTGACATCTTCTCCCTATAGTTCTTAGCGATATTTGAGTTCCAGTATCGCTGAACTAAGTTGATGTCAGACTCTTGCAAATCTACTGTGCCCTGTACAATGAGAAAATATTACTAATCATTTATTTTTATTTAATTAATCATTTTGTAAAGGGGTATAAACTTACTAGAAAATCTTGCCAAATGGTCTCTCTCACATCATCGGGGAGCTTGCTCCACTTAGGCCAACAGTCGCTCATCTTGCTCATATACGCCTGCTTAGAAATGTTCAAAACCACTTTAGATGACTCCAACTCAAATCCACTGTGTTAAATATAAAATAGAACTTTAGAAAATTATAGATATATCACATACAACAAATTAAATTGCTATGCTGCTAATTATGATACTTACGCCTGATCAGCCTTTGGCTTCAAGTAAATGACTAGACGAGCTGGTGGCTCACCACTACTCTCTCCAATATGCTGGGAAGAGCCACTTCGCCGAGAGCCAGAACCAGAGCCAAACATAATATACCTGCCATATACATACATATACAATTCATAACAAATATCATATGATGAGCCATTAAAAAATATAATACAATATGCTACAAATGTTTCATGTTATGTATATGTGTTGAGTGTGTGAGTATACAAATGTGAGCATTATTAATCAGAGATAAATGTAACGTGAATAATTGTAAAAATTACCGGATATTACTCAGTCGTCATCGTCATTTTTTGATTCAAACTCGGCTTCGTATTCTATTTCGTTTTCCTCTACACTCTCAAATGCTTCGACTAATACAAATGTCTCATCATTTAAAGGTCCAAAATCAGTTTGATCGTCTGTAATTGCTATTTCAACATTTTCCTCTAGATCTGCTTGATAGGCTTGTTCGTCTGGAATATTCTGTCCATCGAACGTAAATCTTGGTTTGGTTTTAGAAACCGCAGACCAACCTGCTTTATCCCTTTATAGAGATGGATAAGGGGCATAATAAGCTTGTAGGGCTTGTTTGGCTAGTATAAAAGGGTCGAACTTTTGATAACGTGTAACAACCCTGTATTTCGCATCAGTTTATAACTGACATTAAACGATTAATATTTTCGCTAATTGCCAATTGAAGTTTTTAAATTATGTTAAAATCATTTCAACCTGTAACAACCCGGTATTTCGCATTAGTTTATAACTGACATTAAACGATTGATATTTTCGCTAATTACCAATTGAAGTTTTTAAATTGTGTTAAAATTCTTTTATAAATGGTTAAAATGATTTTCTGGGCTTTGAATTCTTGGCCCATGTTTCATTTGTTTAAATTGTAATAAAGTTTGCAAAGCAAAATAACCGGCCCCTTTTATTATCTTCGTTCGAAACCTAAACCCATCGAAGGGTAAAAATGGCGGTCTCTCTCTCTCTCTCTCTCTCTCTCGTTCGTTCAGAGATTAGGGAATCGTTGGAATCGAAGATGATGGCTGCTATCTTCGTTCGTTTCCTCGATTGCTTCGGCCTCGTTTCGACTGCTTCAATTCGTCGACAAGGTGAGTGTTTCACTCACATCTAATTCCTATCTCCAGTTTATTAGTGTTCGAATTCTACGATTTTCGTTCGTATTTGATTGTTGAATTCGTCCCTTGATTTGTCGGCCATTCGACTATGTATTTTCTTTGAGTATTGACTTCGGTCATTGCTTGAACTATTTTGATTTTTTTGACTCCTATTGTTTTGAATTCGTGGCTAGCATGGCTTTAACTGTTTTGGAATTTGGCTTGTTCGACTTGTACCTTGCTGCGTTCAAATTGAATTTGGTCTTGATCACTGATTTTCCTATTTGTTTGAATAATACAGTGTTGAATTTGGTTTGGTTTCTAGACTTTCCATATTGCTCTGACCTAATGCTTGCATATAGTTTGGTTGATGGTGCAGATGCTATGCCTTTGCGCCTGATTGCTATTCTTTTATACGTGATGTTTAGATACACTTGGGCAATTGATAGTTTCCACTGCAACTTTTGTTTGCATAATCAATATGCAAATATACTTTGCTGGTCGCTGTTGCATTACCTTATCTTTGATCATTTATGATCTACTTATTTAAGTGAAATTGATTTCGAGTTGTATTATTAAACACTTAAGTTGCACTGTGGCTTCGGCTCTTGGTATAGTTCGAATTGTTTGGTTGACTTATCTATATATATATATATATATGCATACATACATTCGTATGTATGTATGCATGTATGGTTGACCATTGTTCGAGTTATGTGTTGTCTGATTGTATTTGCATTGGTATTTTGTTGAAGCTCATTCGTTCGAGCTTGCTCTGGTCACTGATCACATGTGTGTTCAAGTCTGCATTTTTGATATTCATTGCTTTTGGGCTTCATGTAGCTATGTATCCTTTGTCCACATTTTTGTGAGTTGCATATCAGGGCTGCTGCACAGTAGCTTGTTTCATTATGTGGTAGCTTGGTTCACTGGTGCATGCCTTTGACTGTTGGCATGTGCATTTCCTGTGTACTTCATACTTGAACTTGATGGTTGGACCTGTTGTGTTGTGTACTATCTATTCAGTTGCAGTTTCATTTCACTGTTGCATATAGGTGATTGTCCATCCATGTTGTAAGACCTGTAGCATGCTTTGTTCATGCATTTTGATGTTACTGTCCAGTTTCACCATGGTATACCTGTCGTATCTGTTGCAGTGTAACCTTCATATGAGCTTTTGTGCTTTGTATTCGAGTTGAGTTGCTTTGCAGTTGTGTTGAATCGATAATTTTGACCTCTGCAGTCTTGATTTTCTGTCATAACTGGGTCTGCATTTTGAAATTTGTGTAGACTGCCTGGATCATATGTGTTTGCTTGAGACTGTTTGCACTTGTATATTGATTTGTACATTGAGTTGAATCCAGCTTAAACGCTCGGGTTTAACCTTGTGCTAGCATTGCGAATTTATTTGAATTGCAATTGAGTTGAACCTGATTTTTCTTGGGTTTGACCTTGTGCTCGTTTGTGAATTTTCATTGTGTACATCATCATTGTAGTGGCAAGGTAGTGCACGCAAGCGTGAACTGCAGCCACACGGAATTGAGTTTTTGGGTTCATTATCACTGTAGTGGCAAGGCAGTGCACGCAAGCGTGAACTGCAGCCACACGGTATGGCTTTTATGATATTCTATTTTATTTTCATTTATTGATCTTTTGCATATTCCATATGATGTAGTGGCGAGGCAGTGCACGCGTGCGTGTACTGCACCCTACTCAAATTAATATTTTAATTGATATTTCAATGGTTTGAACTGTTTAGTTTATTCAATTCAATATTCTGAATTGTATTCTGATTTGGTTTAATTTGCCGATTTGTTGTTTAACACTGTTACGTATTATATTTATCGTTATCCGATTTCTTTATTTAAGGATCTGATAGACGAGATTTATTGTGACTGTCGTCTATTCATTATTTAATTATTATTGCTTCTGTGCACTAATAACTGAGTTTGAATTAGACTGACCAGCGTATTATTTTCTTTTGAATTTAATACTCTGGTCAGACCCGAGTTATTTTAGGTTGTAGATATCTTGCTTTGGGTAGCTGTTTGAGCTATGAAGACTTTTCATATCTTTTGGAGTTGTCGTGTCATAGTATAGGTTGATATGTATTCATGTATATTAGTCGATAGTGTACTTGTATATATAACTTCCAGAGTCGCATGTTGTAGTTATATCATATGTTCTATGTCAAATGTATTGTAACTGGCATCAGTTATATATATATATATATATATATATATATATGAGACTTTTCTGTTTTATCTGTGTTCCGTATTTATTGATATTATCTGTGTTATTATTATATATCTACTATCCTAAACTATTATGAACCATCGTAGTTCGTTTTATACTAGAATTGGGGTATGTCGATGGGAGTAAATAAATCAGAGATGAAAAATGAAAGAATATATATATATATACCACTTCTATCGAGATAACCAATACTAGTGTAAGGCCTAACTACGGATGGCCGCTCCTAAATAGCCTTATTCTCTGCGCTAGTTGACAACATTACACCGTAGTGTTCTTGGCTAGCATGGGTATAGAGGTGGGGCGTCACAGCTTGGTATCAAAGCCTGGGGTTTAGGACAAATATAAAACATAACTTAGATAGTACATGTGTTACAACTATTTGTCGATGTTTTATCTCTCATCTTTGTATATGATTATCTTTGATTGTTAGGTATGAATTCCTAACGCTTATTCATGTGCATTTGATTTTGATTTCGTGAAAGTATTTTGGCTTCGGCCTCCGTTTGCTTTGCGAACTCAAGTTGAGTTTTTGATGATGAGGATTTTGTTCTTGTGTTTTCGGCTTTGAATTGATTTAGCCGATGTTGATTTTGTTCGAATCTCAGCGATTTTGAATTTGATATTTTGTGTTTTCCTCGGCTTGATTTCCATTCGACATCGGTCACTTTATTTTCATGAAATTGCTAGTTTATTGATTTCCAAGACTCTAACTTTGGTTGCCGTTGAATTCTTTGATGATGATGTTGATTCATTTTGTACTCGACTGTGGCCAATAATTGTTGACTTCGGCATTGACTTGATTTTTATTTTGTTGAAGTCATTTATGCGTTTATGCTCGTTTTGCTCTGTTTTTCCAATTGTTAATCGATTCTCCTTTTCCGATTAGTTGTTATCACTTATGTCGACTTTGATAACTTCTATTTCTGGAATTTTTGAGTATTTCTACTTTGACGGTTTGGAATCAAATTCTTTGGATTTTATTAACGTATTCGAATGTGAATTTTAGTGAATTGATTTGGTTTCCAAGTTTAATCGATTCTTGTTAATTCCCCGATTTGTTGCTACCATTTATTAGCAACTTTGATGACATTTTATTTGGGATTTTCGTGAACATACCTTTTGAAGAACTTAGTATCGATTTCTTTGGATTCTATTCACATCTTTGTATGTGAATTCTTGTGATTGATTGTTTCTACAATCATTTTTGAGATTGTCACTTTAAAAATATAAAGGTTTTCTATAATAGTAGTAAATATCAAAACCCTTTTCTCCAAACGATTTCAAAACTATTTTACTACAAAGCTCTTTTCCTAAATCGTTTTCCAATCTACTAGTATATACAAACCTTTACCTCACTCGTATGAGAAATCTAATTAAACGACTTAGTAAAACGAGTGGTATGAAACGCTTGCGTTTACTTCGTCGGTTAATTTTTGGACTTGTTCGATTGAACCGCTTGTGACAATTTTCTAGTGAAGATTTACAGTTTGTTCGTAAATATTTAAGTTAAGCAAGTGGTTATGGGATATGAAGCTAAACTTTTATATTTACTAGCTTAATGTAATTGACACTTCTCGTTGATCATGACGATCATTTTATGATTTAGACTAGCAATTGTGCGATGTCTCTTTGTTGGCTTTTTGGTTAGCCTAGACACCATTTGTGTGATTCCATTCACACATATCTTTTTGCTTTTTGGTTAGCCTAGACACCATTTGTGTGATTCCATTCACACATATCTTTTTGCTTTTTGGTTAGCCTAGACACCATTTGTGTGATTCCATTCACACATACCTTTTGCTTTTTGGTTATTCTAGATTTCATCTGGGTGATTCTGACTCATCCATATGGGGTAGCTCCCTACGGTCTTCGGACCATCCGTGTGTCAAAATTTAATGGTTGGCCACCATGAGATAGCGTCTCATTTTGCATTACACGTGTTGGTGAGTTTTCATGCTCACGTGTAGGTGAGTTTCCATGCTCCCGTTCTCGCTTTGCGTTACACGTGTTGGTGAGTTTTCATGATCACGTGTAGGTGAGTTTCCATGCCACCGTTCTCGCTTTGGGTTACACATGTTGGTGATTTTTCATGCTCACGTGTAGGTGAGTTTCCATGCTCCCGTTCTCGCTTTGCGTTACACGTGTTGGTGATTTCTCATGCTCATGTGTAGGTGAGTTTCCATGCTCCCGTTCTCGCTTTGCGTTACACGTGTTGGTGATTTTTCATGCTCACGTGCAGGTGAGTCTCCATGCTCCCGTTCTCGCTTTGCGTTACACGTGTTGTTGATTTTTCATGCTCACGTGTAGGTGAGTTTCCATGCTCCCGTTCTCGCTTTGCGTTACACATGTTGGTGATTTTTCATGCTCACGTGTAGGTGAGTTTTCATACTCCCATTTGAGTTTCCGTACTCCCATTTGAGTTTCCGTACTCCCATTTGAGTTTCCGTACTCCCATTTGAGTTTTCATACTCTCATTTTGTGATATCTGGATTTCTTGTGTAGCCTTCTGGAGTTTGTGCTTCACCAATTTTCGTGATTTCTATTGGTAAGTTTTATCAATTTTTGTGCATTGGTGAATTCGTGTGTCATTGACTTGTTATGAATACAAGTATAGGGTATGATACCCCTTTCTATCTTGAGAAGATTCTTGTAACATTTTTGATGAATGAAAATTCATTGGTATTATGTTTTAATGCCAATTATTTTGATGAGATTTTGACGTATAAAAATTACTGTCGCTTTGACTTCAGTAACCGTCGATTTTAAAATGGATTTTCAAGCGGTTATCCCGCAATGCTGATTTTGTTGTCCGTTTTTACGATATTTTGAGAAGTGCAATTTCCTTATCGAAATTGCTACTGATGTTGCTATTTTAATCACGTGTTTTAAAAATTTGTTATTTTTCAAAATTGTTTCAAAATAAAAATAAAAAATGTTTTCAAAACTTTTACAGTTTACGCTTTCAAAAGAATGAGGAAGCGATTTAAACGTTTCAGCAAAATCGAGGACTATGACCCCTTTCTTTTACTGATTCGTTTAATTTCGGACTTGTTCGTTTGAGAACGTAAAATGTTATTTATTTAAAATACACAATTTTGCACTTTCAAGAAAACGATGAAGTAAATTAAACGATTTAGTAAAACTCGTGGTTATGGGACATATGTGTTTGCTGTTTCGGTTATTTCCTGACTCGTTAATTGAAATATTTATGATTTCTGATTATCGTTTTTGATAATTGGATATTTGTGATTTCTGATTTATCGTTTTTGATAATCAGATATTTGTTGTTTTTGATTATCGCTTGTGATAATCAGATATTTGAGATTTAATTATCGTTTGTGATAATTAAAAATTTGTTGGTTTAATTATCATTGTGATAATTAAATATTTGTGATTTAAGATTTGATTATCAATTGTGATAATTAAATATTCGTTGAGTTGTGATTTCTGATTATCGTTTTGATAATCAGATATTTGTTGTTTCTAATTATCATTTTTGATAATTAGATATTTGAGATTTGATTGTCGTTTTTGATAATCGAATATTTGTTGTTTCTAATTATCGTTTGTGATAATTAGATATTTCTGATTTGATTATCGTTTTTGATAATCGAATATTTGTTGATTTGGGATTTGATTATCGTTTTTGATAATCGAATATTTGTTGTTTCCGATTATCGTATTTGATAATTGGATATTTGTTGATTTGAGATTTCTAATTATCGTTTTTGATAATTGGATATTTGCAATTTTGCGACTTGTTATTTTTGTTTTTCTAATTATCTTTGTTGAAAATTAGATTTTGCCGTCTTCTAATTATCGTATCGATAATTAGATATTGCTGTTTTATGATTTCTGTATTCTGATTATCTAATTGATAATTAAATTTTGTAGAGAATTTGTGAATTTCTTTTATGAAATTAAAAGATTTCTTTGGTGAACTTCCTATTTCGAATTTCTTCATCTTGTGATGATATGCTCTTATGGTTGTTACCTTTTGTCCATTTATTCCTTATGATTGCGAGGGCGCAATTTCTTTAAGGGGGGAGTCTGTAACAACTCGGTATTTCGCATCAGTTTATAACTGACATTAAACGATTAATATTTTTGCTAATTACCAATTGAAGTTTTTAAATTGTGTTAAAATTCTTTTATAAATGGTTAAAATGATTTTCTGGGCTTTGAATTCTCGGGCCACGTTTCATTTGTTTGGATTGTAATAAAGTCTGCAAAGCAAAATAACCGGCCCCTTTTATTATTTTCGTTCGAAACCTAAACCCAAGGGTAAAAATGGCGGCCAATCTCTCTCTCGTTCGTTCAGAGATTAGGGCATCGTTGGAATCGAAGATAATGGCTGCTAACTTCGTTCATTTCCTCGATTGCTTTGGCCTCGTTTTGACTGCTTCAATTCGTCGACAAGGTGAGTGTTTCACTCACATCTAATTCCTATCTCGAGTTTATTAGTGTTCGAATTCTACGATTTTTGTTCGTATTTGATTGTTGAATTCATCCCTTGATTTGTCGGCCATTCGACTATGTATTTTCTTTGAGTATTTACTTCGGTCATTGCTTGAACTATTTTGATTTTTTTTGACTCCTGTTGTTTTGAATTCGTGGCTAGCATGGCTTTAACTGTTTTGGAATTTGGCTTATTCGACTTGTACCTTGCTGCGTTCAAATTGAATTTGGCCTTGATCACTGATTTTCCTGTTTGTTTGAATAATACAGTGTTGAATTTGGTTTGGTTTCTAGACTTTCCATACTGCTCTGACCTAATGCTTGCATATAGTTTGGTTGATGGTGTAGATGCTATGCCTTTGTGCCTGATTGCTATTCTTTTATACGAGATGTTTAGATACACTTGGGCAATTTTTAGTTTCCACTGCAACTTTTGTTTGCATAATCAATATGCAAATATACTTTGTTGGTCGCTGTTGCATTACCTTATCTTTGATCATTTATGATCTACTTATTTAAGTGAAATTGATTTCGAGTTGTATTATTAAACACTTGAGTTTCACTGTGGCTTCGACTCTTGGTGTAGTTCGAATTGTTTGGTTGACTTATCTGTATATATATGCATACATACATTCGTATGTATGTATGCATGTATGGTTGACCATTGTTCGAGTTATGTGTTGTCTGATTGTATTTGCATTGGTATTTTGTTGAAGCTCATTCGTTCAAGCTTGCTCCGGTCACTGATCACATGTGTGTTCAAGTCTGCATTTTTGATATTCATTGCTTTTGGGCTTCACGTAGCTATGTACTCCTTTGTCCACATTTTTGTGAGTTGCATATCAGGGCTGTTGCACAGTAGCTTGTTTCATTATGTGGTAGCTTGGTTCACTGGTGCATGCCTTTGACTGTTGGCATGTGCATTTCCTGTGTACTTCATACTTAAACTTGATGGTTGGACCTGTTGTGTTGTGTACTATCTATTCAGTTGCAGTTTCATTTCACTGTTACATATAGGTGATTGTCCATCCATGTTGTAAGACCTGTAGCATGCTTTGTTCATGCATTTTGATGTTACTGTCCAGTTTCACCATGGTATACCTGTCGTATCTGTTGCAGTGTAACCTTCATGCGAGCTTTTGTGCTTTGTATTCGAGTTGAGTTGCTTTGCAGTTGTGTTGAATCGATAATTTTGACCTCTGCAGTCTCGATTTTCTGTCATAACTGGGTCTGCATTTTGAAATTTGTGTAGACTGTCTGGACATATGTGTTTGCTTGAGACTGTTTGCACTTGTACATTGATTTGTACATTGAGTTGAATCCAGCTTAAACGCTCGGGTTTGACCTTGTGCTAGCATTGCGAATTTATTTGAATTGCAATTGAGTTGAACCTGATTTTTCTTGGGTTTGACCTTATGCTCGTTTGTGAATTTTCATTGTGTACATCATCACTGTAGTGGCAAGGCAGTGCACGCAAGCGTGAACTACAGCCACACGGAATTGAGTTTTTGGGTTCATTATCACTGTAGTGGCAAGGCAGTGCACGCAAGAGTGAACTGCAGCCACACGGTATGGATTTTATGATATTCTATTTTATTTTGATTTATTGATCTTTTGCATATTCCATATGATGTAGTGGCGAGGCAGTGCACGCGTGCGTGTATTGCAGCCCTACTCAAATTAATATTTTAATTGATATTTCAATGGTTTGAACTGTTTAGTTTATTCAATTCAATATTCTGAATTGTATTCTGATTTGGTTTAATTTGCTGATTTGTCGTTTAACACTGTTACGTGTTATATTTATCGTTATCCGATTTCTTTATTTAAGGATCGGATAGACGAGATTTATTGTGACTGTCGTCTATTCATTATTTAATTATTATTGCTTCTGTGCACTAATAACAGAGTTTGAATTAGACTGACCCGCGTATTATTTTCTTTTGAATTTAATACTCGGATCAGACCCGAGTTATTTCAGGTTGTAGATATCTTGCTTTGGGTAGCTGTTTGAGCTATGAAGACTTTTCATATCTTTTGGAGTTGTCGTGTCATAGTATAGGTTGATATGTACTCATGTATATTAGCCAATAATGTACTTGTATATATAACTTCCAGAGTCACCTGTTGTAGTTGTATCATATGTTCTATGTCAAATGTATTGTAACTGACATCAGTTATATATATGAGACTTTTCTGTTTTATATGTGTTCCGCATTTGTTGATATTATCTGTGTTATTATTATAAACTATTATGAACCATCGTAGTTCGTTTTATACTAGAATTGGGGTATGTCGATGGGAGTAAATAAATCAGAGATGAAAAATGAAAGAATATATATATATATATACCACTTATATCGAGATAACCAATACTAGTGTAAGGCCTAACTACGGATGGCCGCTCCTCAACAGTCTTATTCTCCGCGCTAGTTGACAGCATTACACCGTAGTGTTCTTGGCTAGCGTGGGTATAGAGGTGGGGCGTCACATAACGCGAGGTATGTTTAATTTCTATAAGTTTATAATTTGGATGCATGTTAATACCAGAACCTGGAACATTGCTGAGCCAGTTGCATTTAAACAAATAATCCGTAGGTCTTGTTAAATATGTCAACTGCAAAATCGGAGTTAACACGCCATAAAAATCATTTATATGATTATTAGGATCATCACTGCCTTTAACAAATACACCAATATTGTTTGTTAATTTTTCAGCACCGTATTCTTTGGCGTTGAATTTATATCCATTAACAAAAAATATTGGATACGTTTTAACTTTTCTTTTCGGTCCAAACGCCAAATGTTTCGGTCCTTCATCGAGAACATTATTTATGGGATCAGAAACGTATTTCAAAAACCAAGTACTGAAATCTTTGCTTAAATCGCTGCTTGGATTTTGTGATTCAAAAATACTACAAACATAAACATGATATATTACATTATTATTTATTTACATGTATAATATTAAATTTAACAAAACTTGGAAGGTGATAATTACCCTACAAATGGTGCAACTTTAGGACAATTAAGAAAAATATATGTGTGTGCTACATGGTAATCTTTATCATCTAGCCATACTTCCACACATTTTCCAGCATGTCGGTCATATTGTTTAAAAATAGATAATATTGATTCAGAAGAAGAATTTTGTTCAACGGCCTCATCATTATGCAGAACATTACAAATGATAAGTTCACATGATCATTAAAATAATAAGAGAAAAAGAAAGAAGCTTCTTCTTCGATATATGATTTGCAAATAGAACCTTCAACTCGAGCTTTTTTTCTCACTTTTTTCTTTAAATGATTTAAGTACCTAATAAAAAATATTTCGGTAAGTATTAACTTCTATTTAAAATTAAATTAACGTTTACATACTCAGTATAGTAACATACCTTTCGAATGGATACATCCATCCATATTGCAAAGGACCTCGAAGACGTGCTTCATATGGAAGATGAACAAGTAAATGCTCTATTACATTAAAAAAACCCGGAGGAAATATTTTCTCCAGTTTGCAGAGCAGTATAGAAATTTCTTCTTCAAGTTTACGTAGACGGTCAATTTTTAACGTAGCTGAACAAAGCTCCTTGTAAAATAAACTAAGTTCTGTTATTATCGTCCAAACTTTTACCGTAACAATTCTTTGAAAGCGATGGGTAACAAATTTTCCATCATTACATGACAATCATGGCTTTTCATTCCACTCAGTCTTCCATTTTTATAGTCGAAACATCTACGAAGATTAGAGGAAATTCCATCGAGAAATCGTAATCCTTCCACCCATTTTAACAGTACTTTAACTTGGTTGATGTCTAGTTCGTAGCATGCTTTGGGTTTTTTTACTGTCATTGGACTTCATATGAAGCTTAGGACGATTGCATATTTCCTCTATGTCACGTCTAGATTTCAAATCATCCTTAGTTTTTCCCTTCACATTCAAAACTGTATAAAATAGATTATCAAACACGTTTTTTCGTTATGCATCACGTCAATGTTATGACGGATTGAGAGATTTTTCCAATAAGGCAATTCTCAGAATATACTTTGTTTGCACCAATTATGAAACGTCAATTTAACTTGAATTTCAATTTGTTGTCCGGTCTCGTGTATCTTTGGATAATCTTTTACAAGTTCATATATCCTCGCTTGACCAAACCGTTGGTGGTCGTAGAGTCTCATGCCTATTAGCTATGAAGTTTCTTTAATCTCTTCTAAAAGGGTGATTAATATGAAGAAAACATCGATGACAATCAAACTATGAAATTTTCTTCTCATGCGGTAAGGAAAATGCTCGTGTTTCTTCCATGCAATAAGTATAAGCAAAACGATCGGCTGTACTCCAACCCGAAAGCATTGCATATGTAGGAAAATCGCTAATAGTCCATAAAGAAGCGAACATCCGAAATTTTTTCTTTTTTGATATGTCGTATGTTTCAACTCCTTCATACCATAATATTTTCAACTCTTCGATTAACGATTATAAGTAAACATCAATGCCCTATGTCGGATCATCAGGGCCAGGGACGACAATTGTGAGAAACATATATGGAGTTTTCATACACAACCACGGGGGTAGATTGTAAGGTGTGATTATTATAGACCAAGATGAATATTTAGAACCAAACTGAGAAAACGGTGAGAAGCTGTCTGTACATGAACCTAGTCTAACGTTGCGGCTCTCCGCTGCGAAATCGGGATATTTCTTGTCAAAATATTTCCATGCTTCTCCATCGGATGAGTGTGTCAACGTACCTTCTTGAGATGTTCTCACACTGTGCCATCTCATATGATGCGCTGTTACAGACGATGCATATAACCGCTGAAGTCTAAGAGTGATGGGTAAATAATGCATACGCTTGTACGGAACTTATTTTCCCTTCTTTTTCCTCAGTTTGTATCTTTCTTGATTACATATTTTACAGTTTCTAAGATTGATGTCTTCTTTCCAATACAACATGCAACCCTTTAAACATGTATCTATTTTTTGATATGGCAAACCTAAAGATGACATAAGTTTTTCCGCTTCATAATAATTTTTGCACATTAAATTATCGGGTGGCATATGACGTTTAGCAGCTTGAACAACAGCCGTAAATCCAGCTTCTGTAAGGTTGTATTTTTATTTCATTGCAATGTCTTCTGCAGTTACCGATAATTGAGAGCCGCTTAAACATCCATTTCAAAGGGGTTTTTAGCATGATCCAATAAATCGTATATTTTTTTAGCTCCAATATTTGGTTCCTCTTCGACGTTAACATCGTCGTTATCAATTTCAACGGTAGGGAACATTGATCGTGATGCATCTTCGAACATACGTTCTATGAGATTCGTACTAACTTCATCACTAATGACCTCCACTGACTGTTCTTGATCATTAGGGGATATAATTTCTCCATGACGATCCAACAACAAATAATTGGGTACGAAACCGTATTGGCGCAAATGAACCTCAACTATATTCGACACTAAATAGTTCAACAATTTGCATCTTCTACATGGACAACGAATTTCTTCATCGTTTGTAATATTACTTATAGCAAATTCGATGAACACTTGTACCCCTTTTAGAAAATGTTCACTTATTGCGCCATTAATTTCCCTTCCTTGATACATCCAGCTCCGATCATTAATGTAATTGACCATTTTTCCTACTTGAAAACCTATGGTAAAGTAAAAAAATTATAAATCGTTCATTTTATATTTTGTTTAAATTTTATTACTGATGTAGTAAACATGTACTAAATTTTATATTTTTTTCTACAAACTTTATTTTAAATAAACAACTATTGATTCATTGCCACTTAGTGTCTTCTTTGATAGTCGGTCATCCTACTTTCCATTACAAACACAATAGTAATTATATTTCATAAATCATATCATTTTAAACGATTTCACAAAATTTCGGCAGCATTTCCCCCGTGTTCCTTGTATCGTACACAAATGCGTGTACACAAGGAACGTAAAGGAAATGCCGTCGAAATTTTGTGAACCGATTAAAGTAATATGATTGACGAAATATAATTACTTTATAGTGTTTGTAACTTGTCCAATACATGGACAAATCCGACAAATGATGTATCAGATGATTAGAGTTGTCCGTTTTGTAGAAAAAACGAATATCCCTACATATACAACACTTGTCAGACGGGGCCAAATATATCTAAGAATTTAAATATTTGTTTATATTAAATTTAAAAATATACTCGTTTAATTAATATTGGTTTTTATTTTACCGTTTTTTACATAAGAACTAAATTCATTAATACACAAAATTTGTACACAAAATTCATTTATTACAAATTCATTTATACACTAAATCAATTTGCGTGTTCGCACAAATACGAAACTCGTGTTCGCACAAATGCAATATCCGTTCTAACGGCTTCCAAATGCAATAAACTCTATCACGCACATACGTTTAATATACTAACCAAATCAACATAAACTAATGCAATATCCTAAATTACAAAATTTTCAATCGGTTATAATAACTTGTTCATTATGGTATAATAGTTGCAATTAGAGTATAACATGATGTAATATGCATATAATAACAAGTAGGAATCAATCACAATTCGAATTAAACCCTAAATAAAAAAAACATAAATATTAGGTTTAGCAAAATTACCGATTTGGAGAGCTAGAAGGGTGGGGATGAGCTGGAGCTGCTTCTAGATGGCGTCGGAGGTGGTTGGGATGGTGTTGGGACCGACGGTAGCAGGTTGGAGGTGGTGGAATGGAGGAACTGGAGGAAAATTGTGAAGGGGAAGATGATAATGAGCTGAACATCGGTTCTTTGGAAAATATGCAGGAAATTTTTCAACGGCTTCCAACGGCTGCAAACGGCGTATTTCCAACGGCCGCAAACGGCGTATTTCCAACGGTTTCCAATGGCTTCAGACGGTTATGCCAAAATCCAACGAGCCGTTGGAAGCCGTTAGAAACGCCGTTGGAGGCCGTTGGAAATTTGGCGTTGGAATACGCTGTAGTTCTAGTAGTGTTCGTAGCATCAAAACTAGTGTACTAAACCATGTGCGCATAGTGTATCGAAACGCTGGTGTATTGCATTTAGAAACGTACGTACCAAAATGAAATACGATAGCTAAACTGTGAATTGTGGTAACATAGAACCGACCTTTGTGTTCTTCGTACTCTTTCTAGTATTTGCAGATTTAATTTTTAGGCGAACTTCAAAGGGTTTTATAAATTAGGTTAGAAGTAACTCTTCTTTATATTGCCACATTAATATGGGTGCCCAATTTTTTTCTGAATATAGCAAGTATGTTAAGTTTTGAATAGCTATTAGCTAGAATACACTGTTAATATATGCCACAAGTAAGAGCTTTAAGTCTGTAGAAGACTGACTCTATACGTGCTAAGAATTAGGTCTATGGAGAGCTTTTAAAGAATCCCAATACCACATAAATAATTTTGACATCAAACTACTAATGATCATATCAATGTTTTACAAGCATATTTCAAGAGATGGGAATGGAGAAAGGCCGGGGTGATATAGCTCTCTGCGCGTATTAGAAACAATTCATCTTCTTTTGGATATCCTTCAAGTTCCTGACCTATTGGCTCTTGAAATGTTTCTAGAAAGAATTCCTATGGTTTTCAATGTAGTTCCTTCCCACATGAATACTTTGGCCAAGCTAATGTCTTAGGTTTGCCGCACACTGGTGGGCAGGTAATTTCGATATGTTCACATCTTTCCCTTAACCTTATGCACTTAACTTTTTTTCATTGTCATGATGGAGTGTCTTCTTCTTTTTCCTAATCTGAATACAGCAAGTATGTTAAGTTTTGATCAGCTAATAGCTAGAATACATTGTTAATATATGCTATTTGCAAAGAACTGATTCTATACATACTAAGAATTAGGTCTGTGGAGAGCTTTTACAGAATCCCAATACGGCATAAATAATTTTGACATTAAACCATTGAAGATGATATCAATGTTTGACAGGCATATTTCAAGACATGGGAATGGAGAAAGGTTGGTGTATTAGAAATATTTCATTTTCTTTGTTTGCCAGACACTGGTGGGCAGGTAATTTGATATGTTGATCACATCTTTCCCTGAACTGCATAACAATACCCTTTTCGTCCATTAATTTGGAACTCAACCGCGTGTTATGTCCCATATCGACTAATATAAGATAAGTGATGTGTATAAAAAATATCAGGCATCCTCTATTATCAATTCGACAGTGAAGATCGATTGTACTTAATGAAGTGTAGTATAATTGACCTCAAAGTTGGGTTTTTACATTCTCCTTTTCTGCATGCATGATTATCAGTTATTTTGTCCTAAGATCCTCATAGTACGTGCTTATTTCCTCTTTTTACATGCATGATTATCAATTATTTCACTATCCATTGCTTTTGCGTGCGCTCTGCTAACCTATCTGGGTGCTGATTGTATTGCTAAAAGAATTCATACTTGATTAAGGTGACTAGGTTCATACCAAACGCCGAAGTCACTATGCACAATCAATGGCTTCAAAGGGTGAGTGGAACAGCTCATACACACCTTGCTTGACCCATTTACCACTGAGAATGTAATTGTTTGTTAGTGGATATCAAGATTTGAGGTCTGGCCTTGGAGAACATTGTAGAGGTAACATATATCTAATGAAAATCATCTCATGTCCAAAATATATTTTTGCTAATTTTGTATATCAGTTTCCTGGTCTGACCTTTCTCGGTTATACTTATATAGTCTTTCCTCTACCTATTAAAAATGATTTTCCAGTTTTCGAAATTGCAGCAGTTTCACTTTAAGCTGAAATTGCAGCAGAACTGCAAGGAAATCCAGATTTTATTGTCGGAAAATGTACCTATGGAAATCCTGTTGCATCCTTTTAGCATACAAAACTAGGAATTCTCAGGTCAGCTCACTGATATAGTGGTTTTTTTTCCTAAAATTAATAAAACCATGTCAACGGATTATTAAATTAATTCGACGGTGTAACATTGCACATGCCGTGGAGAAGACAAGTACCAAGATTCCGACATATTTTGGAAAAAGTTTGATGACTCTCATCATTTCTCATGTCAGTTCACCGCTGGTGGAAAAAGTTTGAACCATGCTGATTTTATCCTAACAAGCACCTACCAAGAGATTGCAGGAAGGTATTTGTCTTATTGTCTTAGTGTATATTTTGCTCACTGAAGAGGCCTTTTAACTACCTTGAAATCTGTCTTATTCCCTCTAGATCGATCAATTCCACATACGTACATGCTGTCAAAATTTTAGATTGCAAGTCACAATTTATGTTTTGCGTGCATAGTAAAGTTTTATTACATGATACTTCAAACTGGAATGACAAAAATAAACAAAAATATGGAACTTGGCTAATGGGTGTAAGTATACCATCTCCATATATGCTTTATAAACCCATAAATTGTCTCTGACATACAACTACTATGTGATTCTTATTGTTTTGTTTCCTGAGTAAAGTAGCATGGTTGTTCCACTTTAGGTCGAGCACGACCTACTTGTGTGTGTAATCATTTTTTAGTTTGACACTCGTTAATAAACTCAGTGCTTTAACATCATTTTCAGCTAATTCTGTGTGCGCACACATGCACGCATGTGCTGGTGGTACGTGCTTGCTTATTAGAGATTACTTTTCAGTTTTTGTACTAGTTTAAGTCAGGCCTTGAACGTCATTTTCAGTTGTAGTCAAGCCCAACATTCAAAAACTAGTTATTTTACAGCTAACACAGCATAGTTTCCGTTGTAGTCAGTAAGATTTCACTACCAGAAACTTCTTGTTAAACCATTATAAAAGACATAGCGGTTGAGTTATCATAGTTGTGCGGATCGTGGAATTAGTGTTAAGGTTTTTTGCTTTTCTTTTTGCCTGTTTTTTTTTTTTTTTTTTAAAGAAGCGTTCAACAGTCAGGACCTGAGTATTTGATTTGGTTTTATAAAATGTTTGGTTTATGTTGGATTCTCATCCCAAGAGTTGATTTTTCAGCATTTGAGGCACTGCCAAATGAACGGAATGAGTAAAATGAAGTTTCCAGCGTGGTGCAATTAGCACTGCTCTAATCTAAGGATCTGTTTGCCAACACCCCTCTGATTGTTTTTCACATCCAGTTTGTAACATAAATTCTCATCTCATTAATTTCTTTTAACCATACCACTTATTCCAAAATTACCCTCTCCTTGTCAAAACTTCACCATTTTTCTCTCTCTTTTATGTACATTTACTGCTTCTTCTATTTTAAAACAAAAACTGTAATAGACGGACTGTTAGTTTAGTCTCCTATCAACTTTTCAACTATATATGTTAGACATTCAAAATTCTATATTCAATCCATATACTTGCCAATTGATAAACAGTGCTACGATCTGATACTGTATCTCACATATATTGGTTGCATTATGTTCCAGTGGGAGATTAGATGACAAGTCAAAACCTGTAACCTTTTCCATGGAAAGACTAGATCATGTGAAAAACACATAAGTGGTTTAGTCGAGTGGTTTGCTAAATGCAGCCGATTAAGAGAGTTGGGAAACCTTGTTGTGGCTGCTAGCAACAATAATGTTGAGGACATCAAACAACAAGAAGAAATGAGAGAAATAGAAAAGGCGCACATCTTATAAAGACATATAAGCAAGATGGACAATTTATGTGGGCCTTAGCCAAATGAATTGACGACATGATGGTGAGTCATCTCGCTACATGTCTGGTACCAAAAGTGGCTACATTAGTATGATAAATTAAGTGTACCATCCAGTTTGTGCTACAGGCCACTGTATTCATTTTTTTTAAACTACGGTCGATGGACAACCTCCGAACCAAACAAGATTAGTTGCCAACTGTGGTGGCAACCAGAAAAAACTTGCGTGATGACAGTGAGACTAAATTAATTAGTGCCGGACATGAAGTTATTCAATATAGGTTTGACGCTAGTATGAAAAATATAGGTGTTGAACATCTTTACGTTAGTATGAAAATTCCCTTTTTGTATCATGCGTTCTCATTTTCATTAAGGAAGTAGTATATAAGAAATACAAAATTTGAATTGTAGTTCAGATGTTTGACCAAATGTCGCCTATTATTCAATACTATTAAAACTTGGTATGAAACTTTTCTGATGTGTGATTAACTAACTTGGTATAAAAGTTGATACTTGTTAAAAAGGTGCCTTAATTATCTGCATTGTGTGATTCACTAAATAGCTGCTTATAAACACAAGTTTAACGAATTTTGTTCTGATATATTATGTGTAACGACCCGAAATTTCATTTCCGAAAATTCCGGATAGTTAGGAAAAAGAAGGAAGAGATAGAAGAAGAAGAAAAAGAAGAAACAGAAAACACCAACATCTCACATTCCAAGCGGATCAAAATGTAATATCAAATAATAACAGTTTACAAAAAAATACTATATCTATCGATTACATCTTTAATACATCAGAGTTACACAAATATACAAACACTAGACATACACAATCATCAAGTCTCAGATACGCAACAATATAATACAGCGGAAACACTCCATACGTTCTTGCCGTCCAGCTCGCCTCTGAGCTCCAGAACGTCCTTAACTGAAAATCTATAATACTCGGTCTGACCGGAGCATTACATTAAAGTAATACCCATGTCAGGCTGGAAACCAGCGTGAGTAAACTCATCCAATATGAAATTCCAATGCTTAGAACTTATTTGAAACCCGGGGTAACTCGCATCGATTTACAAAGCCACAATTTATTATAGACATCACTTATTCCCCACATCCATTTCTAAGTATCAAGATTTAGATTTAAATGGTCCAATTCATTTAAATCACTTCATCCCAGCCTATAGATTCCACATATCAATTTGTAAAAATTCGAAGTGGTTTCGGATATTTTCCAATACCCGACCCCGGTCTCTTCGAGTCTCATGCCATCCTAACGCAAGTTATCCAAATGAAATACACATTATTTCATATCAGAGATATCAACTCTTTCAAAGCATTCAATGTCATTCAATCATCCATAAGCAAAGCTTGATCGCTACCAAAGTTAATTTAATTAATTCTAATTGAATTTCTAACCTCAAGCACATAGATTCATTCACTTGTCATTGATTAATTTCAAATCAATTAATCAATCATCCCTTCATTATTCATCTTAATTAATCACCCTGGATTAATTATTATTCAATTACATTAAAGTAATTATCTTTAATTAATTATACAAATTAATTATTCTTAACCAAAATAGTAAATAATTTTTTTTATTACTTCTCACATTAAATAAATATAACTAATTACATTGGTCCTCCATTACTTATATCAATTAATTTCTCGTAAATCACTTATTATTGATTAATTTATCGTAATTAATCAACCTTTATTTACATAATTGATTATATAAATTAATGATTTCTCATTTGCATTTCAATTTATCCTAATCTAATTAATTACATTAAATAATTAACCATTAATTAAACCACAAATATTAATCACTCTTGATTTATCTCATCCTGTTATTATCTACCTTTTTATTTATTTTATTAAATAAATTAATTACTCATTTTATAAAGAAGATTAAAGTAATTTAAAACCAAATTCATTTTTAAATTCAATCAATTTAAAAATGCACTTTAACATTCAAGTTGTAAAAACAATTTAAATTTAAAAACTTTATTTGTTAGATTTAACTTTGATTTAGAACTTGTTTTAAATCTCTACTTTATAATTTAACTCCAGTTTTTAAATATAACTTTTATTTCTTTTCAATTCATTCTTATTTTTATTCTATAATTATTAAACTCCCAAAATTCACCCTTATATTTCTTTCAAAAATCCAATTTTATATATTTTGATAACTCAGGGTACCGAAATATTCAAGCAAGCCACAACATTCAATATTCCAATTACCAACAATATTCATCACAGAATATCAATCACTCCAATATTTACTATATACTACTATATATAATGTAGCACATCAAAACAATCCAATCATTCAACCAATTATTTAAATTTAACCATTTAAATTTAACCATTTAAATTTAAATAAAAATCCAAGAGAGTGAGACTAACTCACCTTTGAATTTGTTTTGCAGTTCACTTCAATTTCGACTTGGTTTTCCTGATGTTTGACCTTTTTATTTGAAACTGAAAACAAATTCAGCTACGAATAAATATGAATCCAGTCCCATGCTGTAGCCACGTCGATACGATCGCAACACGACTTCTTTCGTTCGAATCAGGCCTCGTACGAACATACAAATAAATTAGAGTAACGATTTAAATTAAACTATAACTAACAAAATAATAATAAAATAATTACTAAAATAAAGCAACAACCGTTACCATCTCATCTTTGTTCAAGCACGCAAGCACCAAACAGCCGAACTCAACCCACGCGACAAAGACCACTAGCCGCATGCCACTAGTGTTGACCTGACACCCATCCACCTTCGTCAAACAATGCGCCGTAACCACCTTTCCCCACGCCTGAAGTCTCAACGCCAACGCCGCATTCGTCACCACCACCAGTTCGCACGCGTGCTCCCCAAGTCAATTATGAGCGAATGCCGAGCCTTCCCCTCTCACGCCGCGCCTCCAGCTCATCTCCAGACCACGACCATCATTTGGTTTCTCACGCCTAATTCTTCGACCACGACTTTGTTCGCTGTCGCGACACTCGAGCTCGAGCTCGACTGTTACGCCCCACTCCTACACCCACTCTAGCAAAGGGTATTAAGGGGTAATACCGTCTGCTAGAGCGGAGAATGGAGTATAATGGAAGCGACCATGTGTAATCAAGCTATAACCATCTACTGAATAAGTCGAAATGTGGTATCTATTTTTTTTCTCAAGTGGTTCGACGTATCCGGTAAATATTTATAACGAAATTACAATGGCTAAAGATCTATCAGAAAAAACATAATACCTAAATGATAAAATCATCATATAACAGAATAACATAACAGACACAGAGTCTCATAACAATACATAGTCAATACAGATCCAAATATATCATAAGTGGGTACAAGCCTCTGCTCAAACATGTGAGTCAAAAATATGTACAGATAAGTCTGAATAACAAAGTAGCATAAAGCGGCAATAAGAAAGCTATCTAACAGCATAGTAGATAAGTCCTGAGCGGAAGCACAAAGCAAGCTAAGTCCAAAGACCTAACCTGAAACAACTCGGTCTGACCCGAGCATAAAACACTCGGGTCAGGCTAGCTAAATAATCAGTTAGATTAACTGAGATATAATAATGCGGTAACATAGAGGATAAGGTACTTCTCCATAGAGGAGCGATGTAAACCACATAATATAATAGACGATCACATAATCATCAGCCAATAATAAACTCTCCAAAGAGATAATCAACACTCAAATGTTGAGTAAACAATAATGCCTCATATCGTCGGCGTAACAAAAGTTATAAATAGTTGCCCATAAGCGATAACACATAATATGGAACCTAACCATAAATCAATGCCAAAGCGAAGATATATCGCCAAAGGCAAAGGGAACATATCCCAAAAGACAATACAGCATAGTAAAACACATATCACTCGAGTGGTGACGAAGGACCAACTCCAAAAGTGACATAAAAATCATCAGAAAAATGCACGTGCACGACTAGAGTCGTTATCGCCAAGTATTGTAGTTTTGTGCTACAACACGCCCAAGGGCAAAACGCGCGATTGGTGACACCCCGGGGGGTAAATGCCCAAAGGCACGCACCAATAATACTGCTCACATGAGCATAATGCCCAAATACCGCCAAAAGGCAAATGACCCAGAGGTCCAGTACTAGCACGCCAACAGGCAAATGTATCACAAACTCTCGGAAAGGAACCCGAAAAGTGTTAACGTGTGTCCCATACCACCCGTTCGTACTAAACGGTTTACTAACCGCTAGTAAATTTCACACTCAAAGTAGTAAAAGGTTCAGCTCATATCATAGGTAAACTAGACCAGTAGGCCAAAACGATCAAACAGACAAATTAGGAATTAACCGAAAGGATAAACGCATGTATCCCATACTATGCGGTTTACCCAATCGTTTAACTTTCCTTCTCAATCGCTCGACAGTGCAAAAACGTGTAATTTTGTATAGAAATAATAAGTTGGAGAAAACGAGCTTTTAAAACAATTTAAAACCATTTTATAAACCGCTTTTACAATCTATCTTATTATAGAGATACTAAAATTTTATACTTGAAAATAATATATTATAATTATTCCAAAACCAATTTACTTGAAAAACATTTCAAAACTCATTTATAAAATCCATGTACGAAATCCAGAAAGAATCATCAAGAAATACAGAAAGATATCGGAAGTTTAAACTTATAAAATTCCGATAAAAACAAGCTGTGAGTGCAAGTTCAACAACAGATATATACAAGTTAACATGGTTGAAATGACATAAAAAATTGTAGAAATAAAGTTCAACATTTTCACTTTAAACTGAAATAAGAATCCCTGAGTTCCGGTAAGAGACGAAGAAACTGCGATGTCTCAAAGTCGGACTCATGCAAGTAAGTGAATACACGGGAAAAACAAAGGCCAGCGGCTTGTTTAGCAAGTTAGCCCCTATTCAACCCAAAATTTGATAAATCAAGAAACATGAAATTTATAAAGGATATTCTAAGCTTTCCAGAACATAAAAAATTATCGAATTCAGATAAGAAATGAAAAGGTTATGATGAAAACAATTTTCAGATCTGAAGTTCACCACGACTGTCGTTTTAGTCTCGGGACAGCGAGACTAGAATGAACTTTAGACCATGTAAACTTCAAAATTTCACAAAACTTAAAACATAAAAGTTATAGTAGACAATCTATGCTTTCCGGGACATCAAGAATCGTCAAATTTGGACATCAAATGAGAAAGTATGCTTAAATTACCAATGACATTTAGCACAGAAAATTACGGTTTTATAGTGACAGGGCAGCAGGTTTACATCATGTTTTTTGTTCCCCTATGCTCAGTAATTTCGAAAGTGTTCAACATGAAAGTTGTCACACTCTTTTTAAGCTTTTCAGAACATCAATAAAATCCTAATTTCGATTTAAAAAGAAAAAGATATATGCAATTTACTAACAGCAAATCGCAAATGGACATGCAACAAATACAATTGAAATTTCTTACCTTGAAATCTCAATCTAAGCTAGAAATGTGAGTTTTCAACTGACCTTAGGATATATTGGCAGCAAACTAGTAGATTTAGCAAGTAAAGTAAGGAGCTTTGTCCTTGATTTGGTGCAGAAACCTTATAGCCTTGCTATTGCTCTACTCCTTCCTCAATTTTTACCCTTAAACTTAATTTATCCTAAAACACAAAAATGAGATTTCCCTCAACAATCAAACCTACAAATTCAGAATAAGATGAGGATATGATTGAGAAGTTTACCTAGATTTTACTGGATTTTATTTCAATTTATTTAATTTTAAAACCATAATCTTTGCTCCCAACTAGGGTTGCATTGGGAAGTTTGTCTCTGTTTGATAGTTTCTGAACGTATATGAGAAGGAGTTGTTTCTCCTACTTAGCAAATTCACCAAGTGTCTAAATGGACTGCTATAAACTTAAAGCCCAAAACCCTCAATTTAAATAAACCAACTTGTAAATTAACCATTCTCTAATCACATTTTATACCATTTTAAAACACTGTTATCTCATAGGTTAAGACACCTAAAAATTAATGTGAGTACACTAAAGATAAGTTTGTTAACTAATCTTTTCAACAAAATGATAAAACATAGATTTCACATTCATTTGACTCTTCATTTTTATTATTGAAAATGTCACTTTTTAGCTTATAAAAAGAAATGTGACAACATGATAATTAAATCAATTAAACCCCAAAAATCATATTTTCTTATTTAATTAAACTGTTAACCCGCCTTTTTACCAGGCCATGGACATGCAGGTTTAACTTAATCGGTTGCACGTTCGACAAGGCTGGTGTACGATAGATTCAGTCGACTGGATGGATGGATGACGCAACGTGCTTACGAGATGGAAATATGACTGGATAAAGATGGATCAACTATAGTTTGGGTATAGGAAATATGGTTCGGCATTGGCAATCATTCGGCATGGTAGGTCGACCGACACGATGGATCGTTCGGCATACGAGGTCGCTCGGCACGTTGGATCGTTCGGCATTGGTAGGTCGCTCGGCATCAGGGATCGTTCGGCATGGTAGGTCGTTCGGCAGGATGGATCGTTCGGCATCAGGGATCGATCGGCATTAGATGTATCGCTCGGCATCCTAGCAGCGTTCAGCATGGAAGTAGCGTTCGGCATTAGACTAGCGTTCGGCATGATGGCATCGTTCGGCATTGAACGATTGTTCAGCATGGAAGCATCATTCAACATCCAACCTCGTTCGGCATCAGACATCGTTCGGCATCGGGGTAGTTCGGCACTGATTAGTGGCTCGGCCTTTGGATGGGTCGGCACCCGATGGTGGCTCGGCATAAGGAGGAGGACGGCAGATGCCGCTCAGCATAAGGTCCTGGTTCGGTATTAGGAGGTTGGCTCGGCATTAGGAGGTAGGTCGGCCTGAGGGTTTAGCAAAGGGTGGTACGGCCATGGTTGTTGTTCGGCACGAGTAGTTTGGTTACAATGGGAAGCACGGTTCGGCATATGGCCTTGGTGGGCCGGAATCATTCAGAGAGCCCAACATCTACCTGGACGTGTCTATAAATAGAGCACGTAGAGCTTCAGAAAAAGGGACTTCATTTTTATCTTCATCCTGATTCTCTCTCCTGCTCTCTAACTTTCTATCCCCTAAGGCTAAGGCTAGCCTATCACTTTGTAACTGTAATCGATTGTTACAGCAATAAAAAAGAAATTACTGGAGTGGACGTAGGTCAGAGTTAGCCGAACCACTATAAATTCCGTGTCTTTACCGCTTTCATTTTAATTTCTGTTATTCTTCATATTAAATATCCTCTATATACATCCTACCCATGAACTGTGATTGTTGTTTGGTACTTTCACTTGAATTTGGGTGTTAGTGACCAATTTTGGCGCTAACATTTTGGTGCTTTCACTGAGAACTGAAGCAGTCAGGAAGTTTGGAGTTAGAAACTTGGATTTAAAAGAGCAATGGCTAGACCATCAGCAAGAAAGCAAGTAATGGAAAGGAGCAATCAGGAGGGAAGTCAAGAGGCTTCCTCTGGAGATGGAGCAGGTGGAGCATCCATTTACATCACTAGAGAGGAAATGGAGGCGATGATGAAAAGACAAGAGGAGATGATGCAGACTCTTCTCAGACAATTTGCACAAACAGAAAATGTAGGAGCTGAGATCCGTGGAACTGGATCAGAAGCACTCAACCAGCAAGCAGTGGGAATAGCTCGGCAGGAGGCAACCCCCAATCAGCAAACAGCTATCAATCCAGATGGATCAAGACTTGGGGGCATACCACCAGGAAATGTTGGACCAACCCATGGAGGGATACCGGACGATGTTGTGCAACCCGACACCAACAGGAGTGCATGAGTGCGAGATGAGGAGTATGTGCCAGAATTCCCTCATAAACTCGAGGGGCAGACCAGAGGCGATGGACAAGGATTACATCTTGGGGGCAACGACAGATTAGCGGAGATGGTTAGACGGGCTATGAGAGGTGGATTGGTAAATAGAGACTTGGAGGATGTAAATAGGAGTCCTTTTACTCCTACTATCAGGCAAGCTAGGAACCCACCCGAATTTAAGCTACCAAATTTGGAAATGTATAATGGGAAGGCGGATCCAACGGTTCATCTGACGAAATACATAAGGCATATGGAGGTATTGGGGGCATCGGATGAGGTCATGGCTCGATGCTTCCCATTGTATTTGACAGATATCGCAGCTATGTGTTTTAGACAGCTGGAGAATGGTTCTATCAGCATATGGACGGAGCTAATTGAGAGGTTTATGAGACAGTTTCGGGTCCACATAGTTAGACCCAAGAACGTGATGACTCTGACATCTATGAAACAATGGAAAGGGGAATCGCTCAGGGACTTCTTAACCAGATTCAACGCAGCGGTAGCCTCAGTGGATCGACCCGATCCGTCAATGGTTTTGATGGCAGCCGTCTCGGGAATCGCGGATAACTCGGATTTCAAAATATCATTAGAGCGGGACCCACCGAGGGATCTCGGGGAGTTCTATCATGAGGCGGAAAGGTTCTTGAGACAGGAGGATGCGCAGGCTGAGAGAGTAGGGAGAGAGGCTGAAGCTTATGCAGTGAGGGGTGGAGGTCCATCCAGGGAGGATCTAAGTAAAGATGATAAAGGAAAAAGGAAAACGAATGGAAATGGTGGCACTTCGAAGAAACCTCGGAGGGAGTCAAAGTTTTCTTCTTACACAGATTTAACTGAGACTCTAGAAAGGATTTACTTGGACACTCAAGGGCGGCTCCAATACCGAAGGCCAGCAAAGAGAGAGCCTTCAGAATACGAACGGACATCGGGAAAGCATTTCCTATTCCATGAGCTGGATGGGCACAACACAAACGACTGTAGGCATTTGAGGGATATCATTGAGGAGCATGTAAGGAACGGTCACCTACAACAATATGTCAGGAATCGAACTACGGCAGGGGAGCAAGAGCAGCCACCACCTACCTCTAGCAATGGCGGCATTGGGTCTGGTCAACGCCGGTTTACTATCAACTAAACAGGTTCATCGTTTTGAATAAGTAATAGAACTCAAAGTAATACGGCTAGGTCACTTACACACGTACGGGATTGAGGACGGTCCCTAGGCGTGCTCTGAGATAACTGAAAACTGTACTACTTGAGTCTATGAAATTCTGCTTTCTTTCTAGTTTTCTGCAAACTTTGGTTCTCTCTTTCGTATTTCGGACATTTACTTTTCTTTGGTATGGTTTTGGAGTTTGGATTGAACTCCCGATTTGGTTGGTTTTTTCTTGGTTTCCCATTCTGGTTTGGATGTTTGATTTTTTGATACGGATTTCTGGTTTTATATTTGGTTTTGGATCAATGTAATAAACAGTTCAGGTTTTATAATTACTGTCCTGACCGGAGAGACGGGGCAATGGTCACAAGTTACGAGTCCCTTCGCCGGAGAGCGAAGAAATGGACTCGGGCAGAATATAAAAAGTCCTTGACCGGAGAGTCGAGGCCGGAGAATATAAAAAGTCCTTGACCGGAGAGTCAAGGCCGGAGAATATAAAAGGTCCTTGACCGGAGAGTCCAGGCTGGAGAATGTAAAAAGTCCTTGACCGGAGAGTCGAGGCCGGAGAATATAAAAAGTCCTTGACCGGAGAGTCGAGGCCGGAGAATATAAAAAATCCTTGACCGGAGAGTCGAGGCCGGAGAATATAAAAAGTCCTTGACCGGAGAGTCAAGGCCGGAGAATATAAAAAGTCCTTGACCGGAGAGTCAAGGCCGGAGAATATAAAAAGTCCTTGACCGGAGAGTCAAGGCCGGAGAATGTAAAAAGTCCTTGACCGGAGAGTCAAGGCCGGAGAATATAAAAAGTCCTTGACCAGAGAGTCCAGGCTGGAGAATGTAAAAATTCCTTGACCGGAGAGTCGAGGCTGGTGAATGTCAAAGTCCTTGGCCGGGGTGACGGGGCTGGAGAATATAAAAATCCTTTGCCGGATTGCTGAGGCCGATGAATATCAAAGTCTTTGACCGGAGAGTCGAGGCCGGAGAACATACAAGCCCGTGATGGAAAAAGTCAAGGCTGGAACAGGATAACATGACCCGGCGAGGTCTACAAAATCAAGATTAAGCCCGGAGAGGTCATGGATTTGATGATATGGTTACAAAAAGGATGTGGACTTTGGATATCAGATTTGAGGCTATTCAAAACACACCTTCCAATAGCAAGGCATGTTTTGGGGGAAAAGTGTTAACCCGCCTTTTTACCAGGCCATGGACATGCGGGTTTAACTTAATCGGTTGCACGTTCGTCAAGGCTGGTGTACGATAGATTCAGTCGACTGGATGGATGGATGACGCAACGTGCTTAGGAGATGGAAATATGACTGGATAAAGATGGATCAACTATAGTTTGGGTCTAGGAAATATGGTTCGGCATTGGCAATCATTCGGCATGGTAGGTCGACCGGCACGATGGATCGTTCGGCATACGAGGTCGCTCGGCACGTTGGATCGTTTGGCATTGGTAGGTCGCTCGGCATCAGGGATCGTTCGGCATGGTAGGTCGTTCGGTAGGATGGATCGTTCGGCATCAGGGATCGATCGACATTAGATGTATCGCTCGGCATCCTAGCAGCGTTCGGCATGGAAGTAGCGTTCGGCATTAGACTAGCGTTCGGCATGATGGCATCGTTCGGCATTGAACGAGTGTTCAGCATGGAAGCATCATTCAACATCCAACCTCGTTCGGCATCAGACATCGTTCGGCATCGGGTTAGTTCGGCACTCATTAGTGGCTCGGCCTTTGGATGGGTCGGCATCCGATGGTAGCTCGGCTTAAGGAGGAGGACGGAAGATGCCGCTCGGCATAAGGTCCTGGTTCGGTATTAGGAGGTTGGCTCGGCATTAGGAGGTAGGTCGGCCTGAGGGTTTAGCAAAGGATGGTACGACCATGGTTGTTGTTCGGCACGAGTAGTTCGGTTACAATGGGAAGCACGGTTCGGCATATGGCCTTGGTGGGCCGGAATCATTCAGAGAGCCCAACATCTACCTGGACGTGTCTATAAATAGAGCACGTAGAGCTTCAGAAAAAGGGACTTCATTTTTATCTTCATCCTGATTCTCTCTCCTGCTCTCTAACTTTCTATCCCCTAAGGCTAAGGCTAGCCTATCACTTTGTAACTGTAATCGATTGTTACAGCAATAAAAAAGAAATTACTAGAGTGGACGTAGGTCAGAGTTAGCCGAACCACTATAAATTCCGTGTCTTTACCGCTTTCATTTTAATTTCTGTTATTCTTCATATTAAATATCCTCTACATACATCCTACCCATGAACTGTGATTGTTTTTTGGTACTTTCACTTGGATTTGGGTGTTAGTGACCAATTTTGGTGCCAACATAAACATCACAAACCATATAAAAATATTTTTACATCCAAATTTTTTTAATCAAAATTACACATTTTTATTCACATTATTAACCATATTTAATTTTTAACACATCATTAAAATTAACAAAAATTACCATTTGATCATTATTTCCGCAGTAGTTGCATTTTATCAAATTAAAACCATTCAATGCGCATTATTATCCCAAAATAACATACTAAAGTTCTCAAAACTTTATTTTCTTTATTTTATATTTATTTACAACAAATAAATATTGAATTAATTTTATTTATCCCTTTTTAAATGAAATTACCATCAAATAAACATAATTTTATTATTCTCACTTTATTTACAACCAAACATCTTAATCTCCATTTTATTACACCAAAACCTATTGTTTATTTTAAAAGAACAATTTTAACAAATTTTACATCTAAAAAATTATTTTATTCCTCCATTTTAAATTAAAACCATCGTTATAATTTATCTTTACAGATAATCACCAAAACAGGGTTGTTACAGACTCCCCTCCTTAAAAAAAATTGCGTCCTCGCAATTTCCAAGAGAAGAGCCGTATTCAACATAATTTATTCCATCTTAGCAAAGGAAAAATAGACAAGCTTGATTTAGAATTATCACCCTCAACACTGGAAGATAGAAAGCCAGGATAAGATTACTCGATAAATTTTCTGCTTTCCTAAGTACAATCATAGGGATTTGTAGACTATTAAATTTTCAAAAAAGGGAACATTCTTATTTCGAAGGTGTTTAATCTTCGAAACAACTTCACGAGTAGAATTCGACACAATACACAAGTCGGTGAGACTCATGATCATGCAACACAAGAGAATTAACAATCGAGATTAAATCTCGAAGATATAACGAAATTGGGTTACCAGGAACATATCATTAATACCTAAAACTGAACAGAAAATGATGCATGAAAGCAATGGAACCTATGCGTTCAGTAATGGTAGATGGTCGTATATAACTAGGAGCCAACTTTTCGAATATACTAAATCGCACTTAGCTCCTTTAAAGGAGTAACACAAATAAGTACAATCATCAAAAGAGGATTCAACAGAAGATAGGTGGTATTTCAAGCTACCATCATAACACATGACTGCATGAATGCAAGTCATCACAAGAACCACACTAAGGCAAGACACACAAGAATGGATTACAAGAAATTTTCCCAAAAATTTGTTATAAGAGTTTTCACTCAAATCAATTTTATTTTATACACAAAACTCAAGCTTGATTTTTTTTTTAAAGTCTCTTATTTAAATTTTCAATTCAATCGTCTTTACTTTAAATTTAAAGTAAATTAAATTAGAATTGTTCCATACTCCAATTCCAAAAAAATAAATATACTACAATAAGTAATATTTCTTTTTCCCACTATATTTATCAATTTTAAACCATTTTACTTTATTATTTAAAAGGACACTTATTAGACCCTTCATCGATGGCTTTAAATTTTCACTAATTAAATTTCTCAATTTTTTTTCTAAGTATTTAATTTTTCAAAAAAATTCGGTGGAGTCTCCTTTGCATGGAGAGCCCTTTACAATTTCATAAATATGAATTATAGATATACATCAACCATAAGGTCGGAACACAATATACACACAAACACGCATATAATTCTTAACACATAAACACTACGCAATTCATACCTTTCATTTTTAGCGTTTAAAATGCGAGCATGCTTGCTTTTATACTTACTATTTTGCTAATTAATCATTAAAATATTCACTTGAACCTGCACTTAACTTATTGAAACATATTAGCATGCACTTATAAACATACGAAGTATTACAATCATAGTTTAAATAAGACAACAACTCAAAACTTCAAATTTTCAAATTCAGGCCGGCTACAAAGACTCAGGCTTTTGACATAGTAAAACTCATAATCTGAAAATATTCATAAAATAAAATTTATTTTACTCAGTCCAAGCTTTCCAGCGATATAAAGATCATCAAAATCGGATTTACATTTTGAAAGTTATGTCCAATTTACTTTAGAATTTAAACTCAGAAATTATAAAAGAGGACAGAGATGTCCCTCGGTTTTCAAACTCATTTTTGAATAACTAAACTGCAAAATTTTCAAAAATGATACAAAGATGATTTCTAGCTTACTGAAAGCACTCTCTTTTGCAAAAATAATGGACTCATTTGGATTTGTAAATCATAAGTTATCGCTGTTTTAAAACAGAACTTTTTAATCAAAATTTTCCGACACAAGACCTTTTATTGTCAAAATTTTCAAACCATTATCAAATTCAAACTACATAATTTTAGATCAAAAATCTTTTCTCTAAGACATTTATTACGTGATCCTTTTCTCCAGAAAGCCAAGATGTTTAGAATTACACTACAATACATACAACAAACTTTCAAAATGGTTTACAAAGAAAACTTTTTCCCCATTAATAAATAAGTGTTTTAAAAGAAGAATTATATTTTAATTAAGATAATTACTATCTTATATTAATATGAAACAATTATCTATCCAAACTAGACTTTGGAACTGCATATTGATTTTAATTTTTTTTATTTGCTTTCACAATTAAAAATCTTATCTTGCTACTCTATTTATTATTATTTCTAGCTTTTCACAAAAAATTTGCATTTTATAATAACGAAATGTTTTATATTCAATTTTCTCTAAATCCACAAAGCTAAAAAATTATTTTATTATCACTTAAAACTAGCAAAGGTTGATACTTAATTCAAACTTGCTTTCAGTTGTACTTCACAAATACATAATTAATAAGTTTTAACACTATTTAAATTCATAACCAAATTTACTCTAATGGTTTTGCTCCTTATTAAATTCCATACTAATTCAAAGCACCAAAATAGCATTTTCTTAAATTATCCCAAAGGCACACTTTTTTTCACTTGTTATTAGTTAAATGATTAAATGTTTGAATTAATCTTCATAACTATCCTTCTACTTTCTACTAAACCCCATTCTAATCAATATTTTAGTTTCCTAAACAATTCATTTTCTTAATTGTATACTTTGTTTTATTAATCACTATCACATGATAGTTTCTTCCAATTAAGATATTTCCTTAATTAAAATTATTTGCCATTGAAATGAATTTCCATAAGGTAATATTTTCCAAAATACTTTACCCAAAAGCTTACTTAAGCATTTTAAATTTTCCATGTTTGTAAACTTTCACAAACATGAATATAAACAATAATGGATACAATTTATTTAAACGAAACCATATTCAAATTTTCCAATTATCAATTTATAAAATGATAACATCTAACTAATACAATTATAGTGAATGACATCATCAAGGGCTGCAAAGTTGACCAATATCAACATTGCCTCTCCATTGCCCTCTATGTCACACTATTTTCATAAGTCCTTAAGTATATATAAAATACTTATCTCAAATGGCAATTTAAAATTTTCAAAATCTTAGCAACATCTATATGTTTTTGCATTCAACATCCATACTAGTAAATATTATTTATTGCCATTTCAAAAGCATGTATCACATCGCCTCGTAAGCGTTTAGGAATCCCTATCGATAACACTGATCAGACGCATCGACCAGAATTCTTAAAATACTTATTAGCCAATTGACATAAGAAATTATAAAACCTGTTTTGATTTCTTAAGGAATCTTAAACTTGGTTGTAAAAATGTTTATTTTCAAAACATAAAACATTTTCTAATTATACAACCATACAATCAATTCATAAAACAATCAAGTTATACACATAAGTATATCTCTTGTTAGAAAGATTTTCCATTCACATGGATGCTTTCTTTCCCAATAATCCTTTTAGTAATTTTTACTTCTTTAAAATGCATCCATGAAATTCCTAAACATTAATTATTTTTTTCGTTTTAACCTTTGGATAAATACCACTTATGGATTAAATATCACTTTCAAAATTTAATCTTTCTAATAATTCTTGCGGTAGCTACAACTTGAAGACACCGCAAGTTCTTATCATTTGCATTGAGTAGGTTTCTAACTCTTAATTATATCACCTACTCAATATTATTTCAAAAATTACTATGCTAACACACATTCATGCAATTATCAACCAAATAAGCATTTACTAAAAACAAAGCATTAAATGTGCCCAGCGAAAATGGTCACGCCATTTCCACTGCGCAACTCTAATCACTAAGGTTTAAAACGCATAATTAATCTAAGCCATTTAAGGTCTAATTTCTACTATTTTTTTAAATAGTGATATTTAAAACCCATATAATGTTTTGAAACATATGATCCATTCTAATAAAATGAAAAAACTAAAGGCACGATTGAGGAATACGATAGTGGGAAATTATGTTATCACTTGTATTATACTTGAATGTACTGTAATATGTATCTCTGTTCTGTGTTTATCATATTTTGTTCTGAGCTCAGCTCTGATACCAAGCTGTGACGCCCCACTCCTAGACCCACTCTCGCAAAGAGTATTTTGGGGTAATACCGTCTGCTAGAGCGGAGAATGGAGTATAATGTAAGTGTTAACGATAAAAATGGTTTACCGCTAACACCCGGTGTATCTCGTGATGAAGTGAAAGAACCACCCGTTTAGACGGGAAACGAAGTAAAAAGGAAAATAGCAGAAAAGTAAAAGAGACAGAGATTTTTATAGTGGTTCGGCTTCTAGTAAGCCTACATCCACTTTACATTCTCCATTATCTTCTTTGTACACACTTTTACAAGATTATAGCACTTTTACAACACGATTTCTCGATTACAACACGCTTACAATTCAACTTCATGATTAACAACACAATCGAAGAAAGAGATTAGAACTTTGATGACGAATTGCTTCTTGAATTCCTGTTGAATGAAGTAAATCACTTGATGAAGATTCTTCATTGGTTGAAATGTTCGAAGAGTCCAGAAAGTAGCAAAGTGTCGGCCCTTTTGAATCCGAAAAGCCCCTTTCTCGTTGAAGTAGGAGAAGTATTTATAGGAGAGTTCGGAGTTAGGTCGGCTGGGTCTAGGTCGTGGGCGACCTAAGATAGGTCGTAGGTCGTGGCTTACTTATGGTGTCGCAGAAGAAGGAGGGCGACCTAAGGGATCAGACATTAGGAGGTATGGCATGCAACGACCTAAGGGAAAAAGGCGGGGCATGCTTTAAGTCGTGAGCGACTTAACTTGGAGGGATATAGGTCATAGGTCGAAGGTTGCGACCTAAGTAGGTCGTAGGTCAAAGGTTGCGACCTAAGATACAAGCTTCAGCTCTACTTGATTGCACTCGTTTCTTCTGAGCGAGTTAATAGGTCATGGGCGACCTAGTGGTTAGGTCGGCTATGATTTAGGTCGTGAGCGACCTAATAGATGAGGCTGTGTGAAGTTGTCTGTGGAAGATGCTAGCCCGCTAGGTAGTGACAGCGTTAAGTCGCTAGGTCGTGGCTTCCTGTAGGTCGTTAACCCATTGGATAGTTAGGTCGCGAACTCCTTCAAGTAGTTAGGTCGCGAACTCCTTCAAGTAGTTAGGTCGCGAACTCCTCTAGGCAGTTAGGTCGCGAACTCCTCTAGGAAGTTAGGTCGTTGAGTCGCTTTAGCTCGTAGGATACTCCATGCCCTAGGTCGCATACCGTTTTGGACGGGGCGTTGCCCTGCACCCCGCTGGGGGCGCTGCCCCCTGGACCCCTGCGACCTGACCGGTCAGGTCGAACACCGTAGCGGTGGCGTTGCCCCCGCACCCCCACCTAGGGGGATCGGCACCCCCTGGGTCCCCTCCTCTGTAGAGGATCTTAGAGGAAAAGTCATTTAACAGAACTTGCTTTGTTGAGATGTTGAGTTGACCAATCTTTGAGACGAGCTATCTTGCTTTTCTCGGTCGATCTTTTGATATCACGGCCTTGCTAAAAAGGCGGGATAATAGTAAGAGACCATGTGTAATCAAGCTATAACCATCTACTGAATACGTCGAAATGTGGTATCTATTTTTTTTCTCAAGTGGTTCAACATATCCAGTAAATATTTATAACGAAATTACAGTTGCTAAAGATCTATCAAAACAAACATAATAACTAAATGATAAATTCATCACATAGCAGAATAACAGAACAAACACAGAGTCTTAGAACAATACATAGTCAATACTGATCCAAATATATCATAAGTGGGTATAAGCCTCTGCTCACACATGTGAGTCAAAAATATGTACAGATAAGTCTGAATAACAAAGTAGCATAAAGCAGACAATAAGAAATCTATCTAATAGCATAGCGGCTAAGTCCTAAGCGGAAGCACAGAGGAAGCTATGTCCAGAGACCTAACCAGAAACAACTCGGTCTGACCTGAGCAAAAAATACTCGGGTCAGGCTAGCTAATTAATCAGTTAGATAAACTAAGATATAATAATGCGGTAACATAGAGGATAAGGTACTTCTCCAGAGAGAAGAGCGATGTAAACCACATAATATAATAGATGATCACATAATCATCAACAAATAATAAACTCTCTAAAGAGATAATCAACACTCAAGTGTTGAGTAAATAATAATGCCTCATATCATCGGCGTAACAAAAGCTATAAATAGTTTCCCATAAGCGATGATACATAATATGGAATCTAACCATAAAACAATGCCAAAGCAAAGATATATCGCCAAAGGCAAAGGGAACATACCCCAAAAGACAACACAACATATTAAAACACATATCACTCGAGCGGTGACGAAGGACCATCTCCAAAAGTGACATAGAAATCAGCAGAAAAATGCACGTGCACGACCAGAGTCGTTATCGCCAAGTACCGTAGTTTTGTGGTACCACACGCCCAGGGGCAAAACGCGCGATTGGTGACACCCCGGGGGTAAATGCACAAAGTCACGCACCAATAATACTGCTCACATGAGTAGAATGTCCAGAGACCGCCAAAAGGAAAATGACCCAGAAGTTCAATACTGGCACGCCAACAGGCAAATGTGCCACAAACTCTCAGAAAGGAACCCGAAAAGTGTTAACGTGTGTCCCATACCACCCATTCACACTAAACAGTTTACTAACCGCTAGTAAATTTCACACTCAAAGCAGTAAAAGGTTCACCTCATATCATAGGTAAACTAGACCCGTAGGCCAAAACGATCAAACAGACAAGTTAGGAATTAACCGAAAGGATAAACGCATGTATCCCATACTACGCGGTTTACCTGATCGTTTAACTCTCCTTCTCATTCGCTCGACAGTGAAAAAATGTGTAATTTTGTATAGAAATAATAAGTTGGAGAAAACGAGCTTTTGAAATAATTTAAAACCACTTTATAAACTGCTTTTGCAATCTATCTTATTATAGAAATACTAAAATTTTATACTTGAAAATAATATATAATAATTATTCCAAAAACCAATTTACTTCAAAAACAATTCAAAACTCATTTATAAAACCCGTGTACGAAATCCAGAAAGAATCATCAAGAAATACAGAAAAATATCGGAAGTTTAAACTTATAAAATTCCGATAAAAACAAGCTGTGAGTGCAAGTTCAACAACAGATATATACAAGTTAACATGGTTGAAATGACCTAAAAATTTGTAGAAATAAAGTTCAACACTTGCACTTTAAACTAAAATAAGAATCACTGAGTTCCGATAAGAGACGAAGAAACTGCGATGTCTCAAAATCGGACTCATGCAAGGAAGTGAATACACGGGAAAAACAAAGGCCAGCGGATCGTTTATCCAGTTCGTCCCTATTCAACCCAAAATTTGATAAAGCACGAAACATGAAAGCTATAGAGGATATTCAAAAATTTCCAGAACATAAAAAATTATTGAATTCAGATAAGAAATGAAAAGGTTATGATAAAAACAATTTTCAAATCTGAAGTTCACTACGGCTGTCGTTTTAGTCTCGGGACAGCGAGACTAGAATGAACTTTTGTTCATGTAAACTTCAAAATTTCCCAAAAATCAAAACATAAAAGTTATATTAGAAAACCTATTCTTTTCCAAAACATTAAGAATCGTCAAATTTGGACATCAAATGAGAAAGATATGCTTAAATTACCAATGATATTCAGCACAGAAAATTACGGTTTTACAGTGACAGGGCAGCAGGTTTACATCATATTATTCGATCCTCTATGCTCTGTATTTTCGAAAAATTTCAACATGAAAGTTATCACACTCTTTTTAAGCATTTCAGGACATCAAAAAAAAAATCCTAATTTCGATTAAAACGAAAAAGATATGTGCAATTTACTAACAGCGAATCACAAATGAACATGCAACAAATACAATTGAAATTTCTTTCCTTGAAATCTCAATCTAAGCTAGAAATGTGAGTTTTCAACTCACCGTAGGATTTATTAGCAGCAAACTAGTAGATTTAACAAGTAAAATAGAGAGCTTTGGCCTTGATTTGGTGCTAGAAACCTTATAGCCTTGCTATTGCTCTTCTCCTTCCTCAATTTTTACCCTAAAACTTTATTTACCCTAAAACACAAAAATGAAATTTCCCTCAACAATCAAACCTAAAAATTCAGAATAAGATGTGGATATGATTGAGAAGTTTACCTGGATTTTACTGGATTTTATTTCAATTTATTTAATTTTAAAACCTAATCTTTGCTCTCAACTAGGATTGCATTGGGAAGTTTGTCTCTGTTTGATAGTTTCTGAACGTATAGGAGAAGGAGTTGTTTCTCCTACTTAGCAAATTCACTAAGTGTCTAAATGGACTGCTATAAACTTAAAGCCCAAAACCCTCAATTTAAATAAACCAACTTGTAAATTAACCATTCTCTAATCACATTTTATACCATTTTAAAACACCGTTATCTCATAGGCTAAGACACCTAAAAATTAATGTGAGTACACTAAAGATAAGTTTGTTAACTAATCTTTTCAACAAAATGATAAAACATAGATTTCACATTCATTTGACCCTTCATTTTTATTATTGAAAATGTCACTTTTTAACTTATAAAAAGAAATGTGACAACATGATAATTAAATCAATTAAACCCCAAAAATCATATTTTCTTATTTAATTAAACATCACAAACCATTTAAAAATATTTTTACATCCAAATATTTTTTTATCAATATTACACATTTTTATTCACATTATTAACCATATTTAATTTTTAACACATCATTAAAATTAACAAAAATTACCACTTGACCATTGTTTCCGCAATAATTGCATTTTATCAAATTAAAACCATTCAATTCTCATTATTATCCCAAAATAACATACTAAAGTTTTCAAAACTTTATTTTCTTCATTTTATATTTATTTACAACAAATAAATGTTGAATTAATTTTATTTATCCCTATTGAAATGAAATTACCATCAAATAAACATAATTTTATTATTCTCACTTTATTTACAACCAAACACCTTAATCTCCATTTTATTACACCAAAACCCATTGTTTATTTTAAAAAGAACAATTTTAACAAATTTTACATCTAAAAATTTATTTTATTCCTCCATTTTAAATTAAAACCATCGTTATAATTTATCTTTACAGGTAATCACAAAACCAGGGTTGTTACATCGACGCAACGATGATGGCTCGAACCGGTCCTTCCTCCATTATTCGAACGATAATCGTTCGAATTTAAGTGGATTCAATTTTTTTTTTCTTTTTTTAAATCGAGAACTGGAAATCGCTTTCGTATTTTTTTTCTTTTGAGATCTGGAAATCGCGATTTAAAGTTGAAGAAGGCGGCTCATATCAGAGTATAGGGTAGCTGAGGTGAAGGTTAGGTTGGATGATGGGATCTAATAGGGTTTGACTTAGGAATTTATAATATTATTTAATTCCAAAATATCACGTTAAGCATAACTCGAAACCTCGAACTCCGAATCAGACATGCCGACAGGCGTTTGTAAGATTTTACCCGTATTTCGAACACAATGGAACGTGTTTCGGAGCCTAATTCGATCATATGAGCAAGTTACGGAAATAAATGATCAATTTTAAATTAAATCAATTAAAATAGTTTCTATGCGTTTTGAGCTGCCAGGGTCAAACGACAACTCCGATTGCTACGAAAATTGAAATCCAATAATAATTAACTATTATGGATCCAATGTTACTGGTTTCGTCGAATTCCGAGACTATGCCCCGGAAGGCTATTTTTAAATATCGATTTAAAAGATATATTTTTAAAACTGAACAAATCACCTTTAAATTAAATTTTAACACTTTTACTATCTTCAGTATTATCGGTATAAATTTTACAAACCCTTAAATTATTTTTAATAGGCTTAAAACTGAAGATTCAATAATTCACCCAATTTCAGTTTATTAAATCCAATAACTCAATTGCTAAATAATAATAATATTTGAATTCAAGTTAAAAATTAACTTTTAAATATTTAAAATCAATCAATTATTCCAATTTAAATTTTTAAAAATTCCGGTCGTCACATTCCTCCTCCCTTAAAAGAATTTTGTCCCCGAAATTACTATTTAGGAAGAATGTTCCAATACCCATTTACTTTTCCCCCAAAACCAGCAGTTCAACATCCTACCAACTATCTTTTATAAAAGACCCCTTATCATTCTTACTAACTTCCCAAACTCTCCCACAGTTTTCAAACAATACCCTTTTGCTCAATCATTCAAATTTCAATTTAAAACCAAATTTTGAATTATCAAAATTTTCTCAAAAATTTTCTGACTTTCTAAATTTTCGAATTTTTTTGCCAGCGTCTCCTTTGCGCGGCTATCTCGGTACAACTACAAAATGCCTCTACGGGCCCCAAAGTTCAAAAGAAAACAAAAGGCGAAGTGGCTAGATCAAAAACCAATAAAATTCCATACAGATATTTAAACACATACCTTTTTGTCGAGCAATTCAAATTATCTTTTGAAATCAAAACAATTTTCCTTTCCCTTCATAATACCGGTATATCCTACTAAGCAAAAATATCCAATCATAGCTTTTAGAATCATTTTATTCCTTTCCTTACAGAAGTTTCGTAGCTACCTTTATTCAGATTAGTTTTTTTTTTCCGTTTCCATATGAATTCAACTCATTTTTATCTCTGAATATTGATTTTTTATCTTCCATTTATATCTGATTCATATCATTATCTTAAATTAGTTTCATTCACTAATTTATTTCAATTTCCAATTTAAAAACGTTTTGTCGCTTTTCAATTTTTTTCAAAAAATTTCCAACTCCCAAAATTTTCGAAAATTTTTGGCAGAGTTTCCTTTGTACGGAGGAGCTTTTGCAATTTGACAAGAGATATAAATATATATACATCGACCCACCCAGTCGGAAAAGCGTAAACAGTTCATATTCCCTATTTTATTGCGTAGGCGTACCTTTATTTAGCATTTTAAGCAAGCGGCTTATTATTTTAGCAATTAGCATAACCAAATCCAGCCAAACGGCCTTCAGGTACCTGTGCTTACTCAATTTAAATATGTAAGTGCCATATATAGAAAATATATTAGAAATTCACTTACTTTCAATAGCTAAACACATGCATTTCGTAAGCAACAAGCACCAAACGCTTCCCATAAGCAATTTATACGACTTAAAACTAATTTAATTGCTTCCAACCAATGCATATGCCATTTCATTCAATTTTAATGGTTTACAACTCAGTTTCTTACATTCAATTTATTTTTAATCCAATCAAGCTCATATTCAATTCAATTGATCCTAAAATAAATTTATTTAATCTATATCAACTTATAGAATTTTAGTTACTTTTGTTTACGTCAAACGACAACTATTTTTATGTAAATTCGGCAATATTTGCTTAATAAAGTATCCATTTTAGTTTATAACTACTTTAAATTAATTTCAACTCATTATGCAATTAATTCCATTTCATTTCTAAGTTATTCACCAACCATACATTTGCATTTCATTTCATTTCCGCATTGGTTTCATTTTAAAACTATTTCATTGAGCTTGACAACATTCGATGCTTATATTAATATCATTTGGTTTTTTTCCAAATAAATTTAACCAAACATTTATCTAGTGGTCTTTCATTCTTACTCGAAACCGAGCCTTTATTGACTTAAGTAATTTTACTTCAAATTAATATGCCTCATAACTCAAGTTCATTCTGATAATCCAATTATAATTACAACTTTGATTTAGTTTTTATTCAATTAGACTTCATCCATTTATTATTTAATTCAATTAACCTATTTATTCACCCCATTTTATATTTTTAATTCACTTACTTAATTCATTTTCGAATTTATTTTATTAATACAAAGCCATTCTCAATTTATTTCTACTTACCTTGGTTTTGTTTGCAACTCAAACCATGTCTATTATAATTCAATTCCATTTTATTTTAACAACATCTCTACGTATTTTAATTCCTCATCAAATCCAAGTGGAATTCAATTTATAATTCGAGTTCATTTCCAAACTCCATTATTAACTTACAGTCCATTTATTTAACCAAGTTAAATTTTATTAAATACTCTATCAAATAATTATTTACCTAATTAGCTTACTTCCAACTTTTAAATCAATATCCGATTTTATTACAAAAAATCGCTTTATTAAATTTTCCTGATTTTAATTTTTTTTCATAATTCCAGTTTGGATTTTCTTTCATTTTTCCAAAATTCCAACACTTCTATTTTAAAATTTTAGAAATGCTTTTAAATTCACATCATACTATTAAAATAGCTCTTTATAGAAATACTTCCTATAACTCGATGTCTCAACAAGTCCATCCTTGCTCTCACAAAAATTCAGTCATACGTTGATCAGGCGTAAGACTGAAAATCTATAAGTACTTAGAAGACCCATTTTCAACATCTAATGAAAATACTTGGGAAAATAATTTTATTGAAAATATAGAAAACAGTTTTTGAAAATAGAGGAAATATCTTGGTGAGAATGCTCTAGAAATCATCACCCCCATCCATGGTCGCATTTACATCCTGGGTTACGTTGCCATCACAGCAAAAGTCATGTAACTGTAGGCACTCCGCGCTCTTCGATTACTCCATTGAACCCACAACAGATCGCAGTTACATTCTAGGGTTACGTTGTCATCGCAGCAAAAGTCCATGTAACTGTAGGCATCAGCGCCCTCGATTTTCGCTGTCAAAATGAAACTTCTCCACTCCTACAAAGGTTATAGTCTACCGATGTAAAATCAAATGCAGACTGTTGGCTCTCAGCAGCACACGTGACTTTCTCTATGTTACCATAGGTCGCAGTCTACCGATATAAAATCAAACGCAAACTGTTGGCTCTCAGTAGCACACACGACTTTTGCTATGGTCTACAGTAGATCGCAGCGACATCGAGTTACACATTCATCACAGCATAACCTAAATGCCTCTGTAGGCATCCGCGCCCCTTGACTTTTGCTACACACTACTCATAATCCTCAGGAACTAGTTTTGTCTGGACTCCTCACAGGATCAACTTTAGAACCCTCCTAGGGTTCAAGGCAGCACCACCCGGTGGCACTCTTGAGAAGTTCATTTCAAGGGAGCGCCTTTTCCCCCAGAGCCATTATCAAAACACTTTATACTATATATATATAGTATCTTCTACACCGATTATGAATCTCATATAAATCTCCTTTTCTCAAAATTTATTATCCCAAAATCGATAATTCTCAAACTAGGCTTTTCAAATTCCAATATTGATTTTACCCAAAAATCAAAACCTTTCCAAATCAAAAGGTTCCCAAAACCTTTTTCCAAAATCCACATAATATCTTTATATATATATACACAAATATATATAATTTTTAAAACTTTGGATCTGTTCAAACTTGTATAAAATTCCTTTTGTACTTCAAACACTTTCAAAACCCTTTCCTTCCGGCAATAGATTCAATAAGGAGAGATTTATCTTATATAACAAAGATATATAACTTTGTTTATTCAAAATCAAATATTCAAATTTGATTACTCCTTTCAATATCAATTTCATGCAAATTCGCACGATGTACACATATCATCCATACACTATACCAATCTGATCGCTCACTCGACCACATAGCTTCACTTCTGAACTAGTATCGTCCACCCGACTTTCTAGTGCGGACTCAGATCTGGTGTCTTGATCAGAAACCGTCATTTTCCTTGCATAGCTATAACTATGATAAAGAATATCCAGAACCAAACTACAACCCATATCTAGGTTCGCCGTCGAAAATCGAGTGAAAAATCCCAACTCGGATCGATAAACTATCTCGAAATTCTGTGCTTGAATCTGGATCAAATCACTATGCGAATGGAATAACATACGTACATCCTACGTATTTAACTTCATTGATTATTAGCCAAATCAATTTCCTTTCTGTTCACATTCACTTAAATTTTCATTCACTTATTTACAATTGCCTCAATTCCATTAGATTATCACTTCAATTCTTATCTCAGTTGTGTATTTAATCAATAACAGTTTGAACTCCGACCAGTTTATATTTAGAAAATAGCTTGAAAATTTTAAAAATAGATAAATAGTTGAAAAATAATTACTAGTTTGTAAAATAGCTGTAAAATAGTTAACTAATTGTAAAATAGTTGAAAAATAGTTAAATAGTTTCAGAAATTTTAAATAATTGCAAAATAGTTGTAAAATAGTAATTAATTTGTGAAATAGTTGAAAAATAGTAAAGTTAACTCTGCTTTTTCAGCAAGGCCGTGACATCAAAAATCGACCGTGAAGCCAATGATAGTTCATCTCGAAGGATGGTCGATTTAACCTCCCAATAAAGCAAGTTCTGTTAAATGAATTTTCAGATAAGATCCCCTACGGAGGGGGGGTCCAGGGGGGGTGCCAACCCCCCAAGGTGGGGGTGCGGGGGCAACGCCACCGCCTACGGTGTTCGACCTGACCGGTCAGGTCGCAGGGGTCCAGGGGGCAGCGCCCCGACCAAAACGGTATACGACTTACCGACTTAACAAGGTTGCCGACCTCCTTAAGTTATAAGGATAAAGTAGTTTAACTCCGCCTTGACCATGACTCACCGATCTAGTGCATCAAGAGGTTCCGACCTAACAGTTAGAAGCATGCCGACTTAAAGCTCAACAGGGGGTGCCGACCTAAGGCTCAACAGGGGGTGCCGACCTAAGGCCTTCAACAAGTATGCCGACTTAACACTTCAACGAGGCTACCGACTCAACATAAATACCGACCCAACAGCCTTAGCTCATTGCCGACCTAAAATGAATGACGACTCAATGGTTACCGACTTAATGACTCAGAAGGGACAGCGACTCAAGGTACTTCACGACTCAATGCCTTTACAAAGTTCCCGACCTAAGGCCTTAAATGGATAACGACCTAATGCCTTAAAGGATGCCGACTTAGGAAGTCTACCGACCTAACTTAAGTACCGATTTAATTGCCTAAGGAAGTTGCCGACCTAATTGATCAGGACATGGAAATGTGCACGACCTATACTTAAGTCGCAACCGACTTACGACGTATGCTAAGCCGTTCACGACCCAGGCAAATGAAGGCAAATCCTATACAGCTACTTGACACGCGCATGTTAACTCGGCAACGACCTAAGACTTATGATATGAGTTCAGACAAGCTTACTTCTGTTAAGCCGAAGACTTGACACGGTAAGTCGACCACGACTTATGTTAAGTCGGCCACGACTTATGCTAGGTCGGCCACGACTTATACCTTGGTAGTAATTCCAGCCCAGAATTCACTATAAATAGGCGACCACCCCCAACATACAAAGGACTTTTGGCACATTCTCTTCATACACCGTTACCTTGCTGCATTGAGAACTTCATCAACACTTAGAGCTTTCAAGATTAGAGGAATACATCAAAGAACTTCACGAAGAAAACACACATCTTCAACATGAATTTAAGGACTTTAATCGACATTGAAGCTTAAGCTACTTGTTCCAAATCACTTGTAACTTGAAGTATATTGTACTTGAGAAGAAGTGTATCAGCTTGTAACGGGATTATTAATAAAAGTACCTAAAGTGGATGTAGGCTAAACCCTTAAGCCGAACCACTATAAAATTGTTGTTGTTTACTGTTTTTCTGCTATTACCTGCTTGTAATTCATTCCCGATCTATCGGGTGGTGCTTTCACAACTACACTTCACACACCGGGGTGTTAGCGTTCAAATTTTAGCGTTAACAAGTAATTAGTTTATAAAACAGCTGAAGAATGGTTAATAGTTCCAAAAATAATTGTAAAACAGATATAAAATCATTTGGCTTTAAAAAGAAAGGTTTTAGGATCGATTTCACCCTAGAGGGGGGGTGAATAGGGCGATAGTGTTAATTATAAAAATTAATCGCGGAAGCTTATAAAATATTTAATTCAGATCACAGAATAGCGGCACAGATATCGCAGAATATAAATAACAGAAAAAACAGAATAACACAGAATTTACCCAGCTTCGGCTAAACCCTGCCTACGTGCTGCCCCCAAGGTTTCTACTAGAAATTAGATAGTCCCTCGCTTACACACGTAAACTCGTTATACCCGCTATTAACTAATCTAACTCTACGCTCAAAACCTTGCCACAACTCAACCACCGAGTTGCGAATTCCCAAACTACGACACGTAGTTTGTCCCCTAGTCACACGACTAGAAAATTAAAACGGTTTAAAACGAAAATACAAGTTAAAAACAATTTAAATATTAAATAACCCTAATTTTAAAATTCAAAGCCCCTTTATAAAATAGAAGTCTCTTTAGAAAATAGGCCGACCCCCTTTGTTATTCGACCCGTCTCTTTTATTTGCTCCGTTCGTAATGGCGGCCGTTCTTCTTGCAAATTTAGGGCTTCGTCCCTTCGATCCAATTTAGGGTTTGATGAAGTTGCCGACTTTATGTTTGATCAATCTTGTGGATAATGCACGAGTAGCTTTGATCTTCTCTCGTTGCTCTCTTTGGCTGCTTCGTTGTTCGATCGAGTTCGGCTCCTTGCTTCGGTATGTAATTTCCTTTTTGTACTTTTATGATTCTCGTACTTCAACTCGATACCTAAAATTGCCGATGATGATTGGGATTTATATGCGTTCGATCTCCTTATTTTTCATTCGTCTGATTGTTTCAAAATTTTGCTTTGGCCATTCGATTATGCTTGGATGCTTGGGATTGATCTGACATTGTCAATTTCGCATTTTTGATTAATTACTTGGTCGACACGGTGTTGATTCATTGCTTGGTCAATACGGTGTAATATACTCGGCTTGAGTTTTTGACATTTTTGACTATTTTTCAATACTGCTTCGTGAATTTTTCTGACTTGATAAATTTCGTACAATTTGATTTTTGATAATCAACATTTTGATACGTGACTTGGTCATTATGTCTTTGATTAATCTTCTTTGACTTCGATATTTTCGTGAATTGGCTTCGATCACTGTCTGCATTCCTGTAGTAGCTTTGTTCAAGTTGTCTTCGGCATTGTTGTATCCATTGCAGTCTTATAATCTTCACTCTGGCCATACTGCATTGTTTCGATGTTATCTGCCTAGGTTATTCATATAAGCATTTGTATGTTGTCACTGTACCACTGCAATGTGTTCTCTGCATTCACTGTAGTGCAATCTTGGTATCAGTAGATTTTTATGCAGTTTATCACTTCAGTATTGTATTGTTTGCATTCACTTGTAGTCGGCACCATTTGTAGATGTTCTCTGGTTTGATATTGATGCTGAAGCTTGTTGGTTCCATTCCAGTATGCTTTTTCACTGTCCTGTACATGTTGTTTCATTATATTTGAACTTGCATCACTGCACTAGTTTTCTTCAATTTTCTGGCCTCATTGTTGCATTTGATCACTGAACTAGTTCTGGGTACATTGCAATATTGAGATGTTTGCATGTCAGTTGTATCACTTGTCCCATATCTTGTGCTCGAGCTCTGTCCATACTTGCCCACTGATTTTGAAGTTGTAACCTAGGTCATTGGTTCAATCTGGTTGATTGTCATATATGCAGCTTGCTTTGACATGCTATACATATGTTTACACAGATGCTTCACTTGTTCATTTTGTTCAAGTGTGCTTGTCTTCATTCTGATCATGTTGGCACTGGGTTACTGTCTTGTTTATATTAGACTAGTCGACACTTGATTCTTGAGTTTTGGCCATTTGCACCTGTGTTGAATCCAGTTTCACAGCTCGGGTTTGACCTTGTGCTGAAGTTGATATTTTATTTATGTTGCACGTGAGTTGAACCCGGCTTTTTATTTGGGTTTGACTTATGCTCACCTGTCCCTGTAAATCAATCAAGTGTATATCGGTGTGCACGGCCTTGTGGCATGTACAGTGATACACTATGCATGTCACACTGTTCGTGTGTGATGAATTCAAATGTAAATGATGACGAACAACCCAAATAACCGAGGAAAGTATTATTTTCAAAATTCACGTTTTATTTTATACTGCAAAAATATTTCTTTTTCAATTTTACTACGTTAGTGTATATTTTTGCAGATTGCTCAGATGCTGGATTCTAACTAGAATAAAGTTGAAGATAAATACGAGTGTGAGTGATATGTAGTGAAGTGCTGATGTAAATGTGACAAATGTGATGTAATAAAAATTGTATATGTATAGTGAGAGCATGAATTTGTACTATTCAAGATTGTAATAAATATTTGTTTGAATAAAATTTCTGTTTGAATTCAAAATCTATGTTATTTATTTAATTCAGCAAATATTTATTTAAACTATGAAAAATAAAATAGTACATTTACAAATACATTTAAATGAATGTATATATGTTTATTATCATCAAACAAAAATCATATAAGCGCATATTCAACAATCTCCCCCTTTTGATGATAACAAACATATATTTAAGATTTTGAATATGTTAAATGTATTTGATCGTTCAATTTGCTCCCCCTATTTGAATGCTTCCTATCTACACAATACCCCCCTACATATATGCATGAGAATAAAAATATGCAAATGAATCTATATGCATATGCAAATATATGAATTTAATTTCTAAAATCTTAACTTTTCTCTCCCCCTTTTGTTATCAGCAAAAGAATAATAGTGTTAGAGAAAATAGAGATAAAGTGATCCATATTGATCTAATATTAAGACTCAATCGAATATAAATATTAAATTTAAAAAAAATCAAACAAAAATCATAAATATTTTGTTAGGCGCATATTTCACTTTTAGAATGATGGGAATTATGTCATCATATAAAACCATACAGTTGTGTCTATTTGTGGTATATTTATATCAGGAATTTGAATATCTACTAACCATGCATAACCGTTAGGACTTTTAAATGAGATTAGTAGTATTCCAATTTTATTTAAAAAAAATGAATTCAAGTATCTTCTAACCATGCATAACCGTGAGGACTTTTAAATGGGATTAGAATCAACTTGTTTATTTAAAAAGCAACTTTTGATATGCGTTCCATACATGCATAACCGTGAGGACTTTTAAATGAGCATGGAAGCACATAACAAATTCCAAGTAATTCACCCGTGCATAACCGTGAGGACTTTTAAATGAGAGTGAATACTTTGGTATCTATTATTATTATTATTACCACCTTTTTTTTTATAAAAATGTGAAAATGAAAAACGAACGATTCCTGTTTAAAGTACCACATATCGAAAAACTGTATTGAATTTTGATGTGTGATGGTTGTTGGAAATATGATAGAAATAGAGATGGTCATAGAATTTTTACCAACAAAAGTTTTATGACTCTTGTTTAATTTGAAAAATTTACTAATTATACCGTCTCGAGTAATAATATATGATAAATATCAATACTCATCACTTTTTCAATCACTATTTATCTCTTCGACGATTTGTAGGGAGAAAAAAAATGTTAAATATTCAGCAAATTTCTAAAACACCTAAGCTGAGTCGTAGTTTACAAAAACTATTTTCTGGTAGGGGTTTTGTAAAAATGTCTACCAATTGAGAATCAGTTGAAATAAAATTTATGCAGATATTTTCTTTGGAAATATGATCTCTAATAAAATGATGTCTAACATCTATATGTTTTGTTCGTGAGTGATGTACAGGATTATTTGTGAGATCGATTGCGCTTTTGCTATCACACATTAGTGGTACACGTTTAAAATTTAGGCCATAGTCATGCAAAGTTTGTATCATCCATAAGATTTGAGCAGCGCAACCACTAAAAGCAATATACTCTGCCTCTGTTGTGGATAATGCAATACAATTCTGTTTTTCTACTCGACCATGCAACTAATGAATGTCCTAACATAAAACATGCTCCACTAGTACTTTTTCTATCAACTAAATTTCCAGCATAATCAGCATCTGAAAAACCTTTCAATTCAAAGTTATCGTTTGATGGATACCAAAGACCAAACCATGGGGTGTGCAACAAATATCTTATAATTCTTTTAACATCTTTTAAATGAGATTCTTTTGGGTTAGATTGAAAACGTGCACACAAGCAGACAGAAAACATGATGTCAGGTCTAGAAGCGGTAAGATAAAGGAGTGATCCAATCATATCTCTGTACTGCTTTTGATCAACTGTCTTACCTTTTTCATCCTTGTCAAGTTTAAGTGTTTTACTCATGGGAGTTCTTGCTGGTTTAGCATCTTTCAATCCAAATTACAAGTTCCCTAATATATTTTGTTTGAGAAATGAATGTGCCTTTATCGCTTTGTTTGATTTGAAATCCTAAAAAGAATTTTAACTCTCCAACCAAGCTCATTTCAAATTTTTCATGTATGACTTTTTCAAATTTCTCATACAATAACTTGTTAGTAGCACCATAAATGATGCCATCAACATATATTTGAACAATAAAAAGATCATCGTTTTCATGCAACAGAAATAGTGTGGTGTCTACACATCCCTTTTTGAACTCATTTTCAAGGAGATAAGAACTAAGACATTCATACCAAGCTCTGGGAGCTTGTTTTAATCCATATAAAGCCTTTTTCAGTTTGTATACATGGTTTGGATATTCATGACTTTCAAAACCTTCTGGTTGTTCAACAAACACATCTTCTTTTAAAATTCTGTTAAGAAAAGCACTCTTAATGTCCATTTGTCTTAGTTTAAATCCTTTGTAACAAGCAAAAGCTAATAATATTCTAATTGATTCTAGTCTAGCTATAGGTGCAAAAGTTTCATCAAAGTCAACTCCTTCAATTTGATTGTATCCTTTAACGACTAGTCTAGCTTTATTTCTAATTACATTTCCAGATTCATCATATTTATTTTTAAAAATCCATTTTGTTCCTATAACTGGATAATCCTTAGGTCTAGGTGCTAGACTCCAAACATTATTTCGTTCAAACTGATTTAGCTCTTCTTGCATGGCCATGAACCAGTTTTCATCATTAAGAGCTGAATCTATGTTATTTGGTTCTATTTATGAAATAAATCCACTATATAAGCACAGATCACATATATTTTTAAAGGATGAATGAGTTTGTATACCTGCTATAGGGTTTCCAATTACCAATTCTGGTGGATGGTCTGTTTTGTATTTCAGTTTTTCTGGATCCAGATTTCTTCGAACTTCTTGAGTTGTGGTAGTTTCTCTAGTATCAGCAGTTTCTTTTGGTTTTTCAAGCTCATCTTTTTCTTTCTCCTCTTCAACGTTGCTTTTGGATGTTTCCTGATCATCAATGCCTTCATCAAATTTCACATTGATTAACTCCACGATTGTTTTAGTCTTTTTGTTGGAGACTCTATAAGCTTTGCTTCTCAAAGAGTAACCCATGAAGATGCCTTCATCAGCCTTTGCTTCAAATTTTCCTAACTGATCAACTGTATTAAGAATATAGAAAGGACATCCAAACACTTTGAAGTAAGCGATGTTTGGTTTATTGTTGAACCATAGCTCATAGGAGGTTTTGTTAAGAATCGGTCTAATCATAACTCTATTCATTACATAACATGCTGTATTTAGTGCTTCTGCCCAAAGATGCAGAGGTAGTTCATATTCATTTATCATAGACCTAGCCAATTCTTGCAAAGTTCGATTCTTTTTCTCAACTACCCCATTTTGTTGTGGAGTACGTGGTGCAGAGAACTCATGTTTGATTCCGTTTTCATCATAGAAAGTTTCAAATTCATAATTTTCAAATTCTCCACCATGATCACTTCTTAACGAAACAATAGGGACTCCTTTTTCATTTTGCACTAATTTTGCGAATTTTGTGAAGTACGAAAAAGTTTCTGATTTTTTAGCCAAGAAATATACCCATGTGTATCTTGTGTAATCATCAACTAACACAAAGCAATATTTCTTACCTCCTAAGCTAGCAATGTCATTAGGTCCGAATAGATCCATATGAACTAGTTCAAGAACTCTAGAAGTGCTTACATTGTTTTTGGCATGAAACGATGATTTTTTAAGTTTTCCCAAGTACATGCTTTACAAATGTTTTCTGTTTCAAACTCATGTGATGGCAACCCTCTTACCAAACTTTTCCTTTTTAATTTGTTTAATAAGTTCATACTAGCATGCCCTAAACGTCTATGCCATAAATTCACTTCTATATCCTTAGCTACCAAACATTTAGAGAGGGTGAGATCATCAAAAGATAGAGAATATATATTACCTTTCCTTTTTCCTTAAAATAACATTTCTTTTGATGATTTGTCAATAATTTTGCACAAGTCAGAATCAAAGATAACATTCATACCTTTATCACATAGCTGGCTGATTGATATCAAATTGTGGTGCGGATTTTCAACATATAGTACGTCATTCAAGGTAAATGTATTGTTACCTACTTTACCTTTACCGACAATTTTACACTTGTCATTGTTGCCCGTTGTGACTCTGCCACCTTCGTACTTTTCTAGGCTAAGGAACTTTGATTGATCGCCTGTCATGTGCTTGGAACAGCCAGAATCCAAGTACCATTGTTGTTGTTCCTTAGCCTGCCAGCATACCTACACGAGAAGAGAGTTTAGCGACCTATTTGTTTTTATAGGTCCATGATTGTTAGTGGCAAAATATTTAGAACGATAATTTTGTGGTGACCCAAAACTATTTATAATTGTTCCCTTTGGCACCCAAATTTGTTTAACTTTGATTTGGAACCCAAATCGGTATAGTTTTCACATGTTTGGGTCTACACCAACAATTATTGTGATTGTGTCCATATTTTCTACAAATTGTGCACATAGAATTATGATTAATATTGCTTTCAATAGTTTTCGATTTACTATATCCAAGTCCTTGTCTAACCGTATTAACAGTTTGCTTTCCTAATAGCATATTCAACGATTTTTCACTTTTTGAAAATTTATCTAAAGTCGTTGACAATTGTTGGACTTGTGTTTTGAGAGATTCATTTTCGTTTAACAATTGTGTGCACTTTTTAATAGAATTCTCTCTCCTAGTATTTTCATTCTCTTTTAAAATCAGAATTTCACTTTCAAGTGATTTTATATTGATTTCTGATTTTTTAATTTCTTCTTCGAATGTTGGACACTTATCACACTTAGGGACCTACTTTGATAGTTCTTAACTAATTGATCAAGTTGTTCATTACATTCTATCAAAGTATCCTTTTGAGATTCAAGTTTGCCATATTTTCCCCTAAGTCATTCACAACAACCATTTACTTCATGGAAATAAATAAGTAATTCAGAATGAGTGAGTTTTGATACCTCGCTTGGCTCGTCGTCATCACTGTCTGTAACTTCACCATGAAGGCACATGTTTGCTTTTTCACTCTCACTCTCGGTGCTATCACTTTCATCTTCGTCAGTTTCATCCCAAGTAGCCGTAAAGCTTTTCTTCTTTAGTTTCATTCCTTGGTTTGATCGTTTTTGAGGACATTGTGGCTTGATATGATCGGGTTTGTTGCATTTGTAACAGATGATTTTCTGTTCTTCTGGGTTGTCTATTGCTTTGTTTAATCTGCTCTTCGCTTGTTGATTTCTAACTGGATTGCCATATTTGCGACTCCACCTTTTGAATTTTCTTATTAATAGTGCTAGTTCTGCTTCACAATCATCATCATTATCATCATCATCTTCACTTTCAATTGTTCCTTTAAGAGCTATTGATTTTCTTCGAGTGTCACCTCCTTCACGCTCTTCCTTGAATTTCATTTCTAATTCATAATCTGTGAGATTTCCGATGAGTTCTTCGACTTTCATTTGTTTCAAGTCTTTTGATTCTTGAATGGCAGTCACTTTGGCTTCAAAGCTTCGAGGAAGGACTCTGAGGATTTTTCGGACTATCTCCAACTCCGTGTATGATTTTCCAAGATCATTTGATTTGTATACGATATTGGAAAGTCGTCCATGCATCTCTTTAACATTTTCTTCCTTTGCCATTGTAAAGTTCTCATATTCGCTGCACAGCATAGCATGGCGGGATTCTTTGACTTGAGATGTTCCTTCTTTGAGTCACTTCGAGTGTGTGCCATATTTCCTGCGCAGTCAGACAATGTGAGACACGGTTAAATTCAAATTAATCCAATGAACAGATAATAGAATTCATAGCTCTAGCATTAGCATTTTGTACTCTATTTTCTAGTTCTGTCCATTGACCTTTTGGTTTCTCTATTTCCTAATTATCTACAGTTATTGTTGGTGTTCTATAACCTGTCTCAACAATATTCCAAGCGTCAATGGTTTTCAGAAAAATTTCCATTCTATTTTTCCAGTAAGCATATTCACCATTGAACATTGGTGGTCTAACTATGGATTGACCCTATGCAAAAGCATTATTAAAAGAAGCCATTTTAAAATTTCAATTTTTTAAAACAAAAACTGATTTTTTTTTTTTGAAAAAACGAATTTTTAAAAACAAATGAGGACTTCTATTCCTAGCTCTGATACCAATTGTAGGATCGATTTCACCCTAGAGGGGGGTGAATAGGGTGATAGTGTTAATTATAAAAATTAATCGCGGAAGCTTATAAAATATTTAATTCAGATCACAGAATAGCGGCACAAATATCGCAGAATATAAATAACAGAAAAAACAGAACAACACAGAATTTACCCAGCTTCGGCAAAACCCTGCCTACGTGTTGCCTCCAAGGTTTCTACTAGAAATTAGATAGTCCCTCGCTTACACACGTAAACTCGCTATACCCACTATTGACTAATCTAACTCTACGCTCAAAACCTTGCCACAACTCAACCACCGAGTTGCGAATTCCCAAACTACGACACGTAGTTTGTCCCCTAGTCACACGACTAGAAAATTAAAATGGTTTAAAACGAAAATACAAGTTAAAAACAATTTAAATATTAAATAACCCTAATTTTAAAATTCAAAGCCCCTTTATAAAATAGAAGTCTCTTTAGAAAATAGGCCGGCCCCCTTTGTCATTCGACCCGTCTCTTTTATTTGCTCCGTCCGTAATGGCGGCCGTTCTTCTTGCAAATTTAGGGCTTCGTCCCTTCGATCCAATTTAGGGTTTGATGAAGTTGCCGAATTTATGTTTGATCAATCTTGTGGATAATGCACGAGTAGCTTTGATCTTCTCTCGTTGCTCTCTTTGGCTGCTTCATTGTTCGATCGAGTTCGACTCCTTGCTTCGGTATGTAATTTCCTTTTTGTGCTTTTATGATTCTCGTACTTAAACTCGATACCTAAAATTGCCGATGATGATTGGGATTTATATGCGTTCGATCTCCTTATTTTTCGTTCGTCTGATTGTTTCAAAATTTTGCTTTGGCCATTCGATTATGCTTGGATGCTTGGGATTGATCTGACTTTGTCAATTTCGCATTTTTTATTGATTTCTTGGTTGACACGGTGTTGATTCATTGCTTGGTCAATATGGTGTAATATACTCGGCTTGAGTTTTTGTCATTTTTGACTATTTTTCAATACTGCTTCGTGAATTTTTCTGACTTGATAAATTTCGTACAATTTGATTTTTGATAATCAACGTTTTGATACGTGACTTGGTCATTATGTCTTTGATTAATCTTCTTTGACTTCGATATTTTCGTGAATTGGCTTCGACCACTGTCTGCATTCCTGTAGTAGCTTTGTTTAAGTTGTCTTGGGCATTGTTGTATCCATTGCAGTCTTATAATCTTCACTCTGGCCATACTGCATTGTTTCGATGCTATCTGCCCAGGTTATTCATATAAGCATTTGTATGTTGTCACTGTACCACTGCAATGTGTTCTCTGCATTCACTGTAGTGCAATCTTGGTTTCAGTAGATTTTTATGCATTTCATCACTTCAGTATTGTATTTTTTGCATTCACTTATAGTCGGCACCATTTATAGATGTTTTCTAGTTTGATGTTGATGTTGAAGCTTGTTGGTTCGATTCCAGTATGCTTTTTCACTGTCCTATACATGTTGTTTCATTATATTTGAACTTGCATCACTGCACTAGTTTTCTTCAATTTTCTGGCCTCATTGTTGCATTTGATCACTGAACTAGTTCTAGGTACATTGCAATATTGAGATGTTTGCATGTCAGTTGTATCACTTGTCCCATATCTTGTGCTCGAGCTCTATCCATACTTGCCCACTGATTTTGAAGTTGTAACCTAGGTCATTGGTTCAATCTGGTTGATTGTCATATATGCAGCTTGCTTTGACATGCTATACATATGTTTACACAGATGCTTCACTTGTTCATTTTGTTCAAGTGTACTTGTCTTCATTCTGATCATGTTGGCACTGGGTTACTGTCTTGTTTATATTAGACTAGTCGACACATGATTCTTGAGTTTTGGCCATTTGCACATGTGTTGAATCCAGTTTCACAGCTCGGGTTTGACCTTGTGCTGAAGTTGATATTTTATTTATGTTGCACGTGAGTTGAACCCGGCTTTTTATTTGGGTTTGATATGTGCTCACCTGTCCCTGTAAATCAATCAAGTGTATATCGGTGTGCACGGCCTTGTGGCATGTACAGTGATACACTGTGCATGTCACACTGTTCGTGTGTGATGAATTCAAATGTAAATGATGACGAACAACCCAAATAACTAAGGCAAATATTATTTTCAAAATTCACGTTTTATCTTATACTGCAAATATATTTCTTTTTCAATTTTACCGCGTTAGTGTATATTTTTGCAGATTGCTCAGATGCTGGATTCTAACTAGAATAAAGTTGAAGATAAATACGAGTGTGAGTGATATGTAGTGAAGTGCTGATGTAAATGTGAAAAATGTGATGTAATCAAAATTGTATATGTATAGTGAGAGCATGAATTTGTACTATTCAAGATTGTAATAAATATTTGTTTGAATAAAATTTCTGTTTGAATTCAAAATCTGTGTTACTTATTTTATTCAGCAAATATTTATTTAAACTGTGAAAAATAAAATAGTATATTAACAAATACATTTAAACGAATGTATATATGTTTATCATCATCAAACAAAAATCATATAAGCGCATATTCAACAAGGTTGTATTTATTAAATAGCTTGGAAAAATAAGTTTATATTAAAAAAATTATATTGAAAATACTCTAGAGTCAAAACTGTTCACTTTCCCATCAATTGAATTTAAATTTCCACTTCCATTTAAATTGACTCAATTCCAATTTGAATAACTTCAATTTCCATTAAAATTGATTAAAGCCCAATTCAAGTTAAATCAATCCTGATTTCTTTCTCAATTTAAATCAAATTCCATTTGATTTTAAACCTATTCAACTTTAATTATAATTTCAAATTATTCCCATCAATTTGGACTAATATCAATTGAACCCACTTTAATTGCAAATCATTTCAATTTAATCCAATCCAAATTTTCCATTTAAATTTTTTAAACTTATACATCTTCAATCCTAAATCCAATTAATTCGAATCAGATTTAATTTGAATGAATTCAATTTCAATTTCAAATTTAAACCATCTCTAATTATATAAATTCGAGTTAAAATTTTTAAATGTTGACGTAATCCTTTAAATCAAATCAAATTATCTCTTTATACAATTTAATTCTGAATCCATTTCAAAATTATCTTCATTTAATTTTAATTTGGTTGTATTTATATTACCACATAATTTAATTCCAATTCAAGATTTCAATTTGGTTGCATTATATTACTTCCTAATTTAATTCTAATAATTTATAAACCAATCACCTTAATATTTATTAGAAGTATTGCTTTATATATCAAAATATATTTTTATATAAAATCATCTAAAACCTTTATATAAGAAAATAACAAGTACGCTCTCATATATATATATATATATGTATGTATGTATGTATGTTTGTGTGTGTGTGTGTATATACTCAACTCATCCTAGAGCACTACAGACTCTATTTAAGGAGTAATCCCCACCAGAGCCAAGGTTCTTGCTTAACCTTTTAGCTCTGATACCAGCTGTAACGACCAGAAATTTCGATCCCGAAAATTCCAGATAGTTAGGAAAAAGAAGGAAGAGATAGAAGACGAAGAAAAAGAAGAAACAGAAACACCAACATCTCACATACGTAACGGATCAAAATATAATATCAAATAATAACAGTTTACAAAAGAATACTATATCTATCGATTACATCTTTAATACATCAGAGTTACACAAATATACAGACACTAGACGTACAAAATCATCAACTCTCAGATACGCAACAATATAATACAGCGGAAACACTCCATACGTTTTTGCTGTCCAGCTCGCCTCCTGAGCTCCAGAACGTCCTTACTCGAAAATCTGTAATACTCGTTCTGACCCGAGCATTACATTAAAGTAACACCCGGGTCAGGCTAGAAACCAGCGTGAGTAAACTCATCCAATATGAAATTCCAATGCATAGAACTTATTTGAAACCCGGGGTAACTCGCATCGATTTACAAAGCCACAATTTATTATAGACATCACTTATTCCCCACATCCATTTCTAAGTACCAAGATTTAGATTTAAATGGTCCAATTCATTTAAATCACTTCATTCCAGCCTATAGATTCCACATATCAATTTGTAAAAATTCGAAGTGGTTTCGGATATTTTCCAATACCCGACCCCGGTCTCTTCGAGTCTCATGTCATCCTAACGCAAGTTATCCAAATGAAATACACATCATTTCATATCAGAGATATCAACTCTTTCAAAGCATTCAATGTCATTCAATCATCCATAATCAAAGCTTGATCGCTACCAAAGTTAATTTAATTAATTCTAATTGAATTTCTAACCTCAAGCACATAGATTTCTTCACTTGTCATTGATTAATTTCAAATCAATTAATCAATCATCCCTTCATTATTCATCTTAATTAATCACCCTGGATTAATTATTATTCAATTACATTAAAGTAATTATCTTTAATTAATTATACAAATTAATTATTCTTAACCAAAACATACTTCTCACGTTAAATAACTATAATTAATTACATTAATCCTCAATTACTTATATCAATTAATTTCTCATAAATCACTTATTATTGATTAATTTATCTTAATTAATTAACCTTTATTTACATCATTGATTATATAAATTAATGATTTCTCATTTGCATTTCAATTTATCCTAATCTAATTTAATTACATTAAATAATTAACCATTAATTAAACCACAAATATTAATCACTCTTGATTTATCTCATCCTGTCATTATCTACCTTTTTATTTATTTTATTAAATAAATTAATTACTCATTTTATAAAGAAGTTTAAATTAATTTAAAACCAAATTCATTTTTAAATTCAATCAATTTAAAAATGCACTTTAACATTCAAGTTGTAAAAATAATTTAAATTTAAAAACTTTATTTGTTAGATTTAACTTTGATTTAGAACTTGTTTTAAATCTCTACTTTACAATTTAACTCCAGTTTTTAAATATCACTTTTATTTCTTTTCAATTCATTCTTATTTTTATTCTATAATTATTACACTCCCAAAATTCACCCTTATATTTCTTTCAAAAATCCAATTTTATATATTTTGATAACTCAGGGTACCGAAATATTCAAGAAAACTACAACATTAAATATTCCAATTACCAATAATATTCATCATAGAATATCTATCACTCCAATATGTACTATATAATCCTATATATAATATAGCACATCAAAACAATCCAATCATTCAACCAATTATTTAAATATAACCATTTAAATTTAAACAAATATCCAGGAGAGTGAGATTAACTCACCTTTAAATTTGTTTTGCTGTCCACTTCAATTTCAACTTGGTTTTCCTATTGTTTGACCTTTTTATTTGAAACTGAAAACAAATTCAGCTACGAATAAATATGAATCCAATCCCATGCTGTAGCCACGTCGATACGGTCGCAACACGACTTCTTTCGTTCGAATCAGGCCTCGTACGAACATACGAATAAATTAAGTAACGATTTAAATTAAACTATAACTAACAAAATAATAATAAAATAATTACTAAAATAAAGCAACAACCGTTATCCTCTCATCTTCGTTCAAGCACGCAAGCACCGAACAACCGAACTCAACCCATGCGACAAAGACCTCTAGCCGAATGCCACCAATGTTGACCTGACACCCATCCACCTTCGTCAAACAATGCGCCTTAGCCACCTTTCCCCACGCCTGAAGTCTCAAAGCAACCGCCGCATTCGTCACCACCAACAGATCGCACGCGTGCTCCCCAAGTCAATTACGTGCAAACGCTGAGCCTTCCCATCTCACACCGCCCCTCCAGCTCACCTCCAGGCCGCCACCATCATTTGGTTGCTCACGCCTAATTCTTCGATCACGACTCCGTTCGCTGCCGCGACAATCGAGCTCGAGCTTGACACAACGACGATGGCTCGAATCGGTCCTCCCTCCATTATTCAAACGATAATCGTTCAATTTAAGTGGATTCAAATTTTTTTCTTTTTTTAAATCGAGAACTGGAAGTCGCTTTCGTATTTTTTTTCTTTTGAGATCTGGAAATCACGATTTAAAGTTGAAGAAGGCGGCTCATGTCAGAGTATAGGGTAGCTGAGGTGGAGGGTTAGGTTGGCTGATGGGATGTAATAGGGTTTGACTTAGAAATTTTATAATATTATTTAATTCCAAAATATCACGTTAAGCACAACTTGAAATCTCGAACTCCGAATCAGACATGCCAACAGGCGTATATAAGGTTTTACCCATATTCCAAACATAATGGAACATGTTTCCAAACCTAATTCAATCATATGAGCGAGTTACAGAAATAAGCGATCAATTTTAAATTAAATCAATTAAAATAGTTTCTATGAGTTTTGAGCTGCTAGGGTCAAATGACAACTCCGATTGCTATGAAAATTGAAATCCGATAATAACTAACTATTACGGATCCAATGGAACTGGTTTCGTCAGATTCCGAGACTATGCCCCAAAAGGCTATTTTTGAATATTGATTTAAACGATATATTTTTAAAACTGAACAAATCACCTTTAAATTCAATTTTAACACTTTTACTATCTTCAGTATTATCGATATAAATTTTACAAACCCTTAAATTATTTTTAACAGGCTTAAAACTGAAAATTTAATAATTCACCCAATTTCAGTTTATTAAATCCAATAACTCAATTACTAAATAATAATAATAATATTTGAACTCAAGTTAAAAATTAACTTTTAAATATTTAAAATCAATTAATTATTCCAATTTAAATTGTTAAAAATTCTGGGTCGTCACATTAAGAGTCATGTTATATACACTCCAACGGGGACTATAATTTACTCACTCTTTATTTTATCCAGTCTATTTTAATTATATGTTACATATTATCCATACTTTATTTTATATTATCCAAGCTGATTGGTGGTGTACAATATATTAATGGATATAAGTTACGGCATATAACCACCGTTCAGTGTAATTGGGCCGTTTAAAAAAATTTCAGTTCTTCTTATTGTCCAGAGTTTGGTCGGTAGACGACTGCCGATGCAGCATCCCCTACTTGGAGACCCAAAACTAACGGCTATAGATGTTGCAGTCATCCATAGTTGTTAATCCTCGGCGATCAAATATGGTAATGTTAGATAAATTGATATACCAGAAACACATATATATGGAAAAAAATTAAAATTTCAAATCAACTTTCACATTCTTCCAAATTCATTTCAACATTCTTTACATAATCCCACAACGTTAACCACGTTCAAAAAAATATAATTATTACAATATACCTCAAGAGCGACATTTGAAGATGCCTCCTTGGTGATCGAAGTGTATAGTAGGCAATAAACAACCTTGCCTTAACAAAACTATACAGCGTAATCACATGAGAAAGAACTTAAATAACTACATGTCTTCTGCATGACTCCGGAAGCTTTTCGTCTTAAGAGGTAACTGAAAACCTAAAATCTCAAACTGCTCAAAATCAACTAAGTACCCAAGAGCTTAAGGGAAAACCATAAACTACGAGTCAGACATAAAGCCTAATATGAATAATAATATACCATCTCAAATTATTTAAATATCTTGTGAGACCACGCCACTTAGCAGAATGGATTTCCCTCACTAGTGTCTTAAAAACTTGTATAAACCATTTTTTGTGCATCCACATCCAAAATGGTTAATTCAATTCAAAATATTATTATGTAATGATACGCAGAACAATTGAATCAATTTCGGATTATCCATCCCCAATTCATTTTGATTATCCGTCATAATTATGTTTCTAGGATTACTATTAACCTAATAATTTTCATGGGATAACTAATAACTGATTAAACTTACAAAGACTCCCTGTCTAATTGTATAGTTTTCATAGGATTACTATAAACCTATTGGTAACTCTAATATCATCTCTTTTATCCTAGTTTTCATAGGTTGACTAGGAACCTATTGACTAGCAATTGGTATCTTTCCTTTACCCTAGTTTTCATGGGCTGACTAGGAACCTATTAACTGTCTACCAATATTTCATTTTCTTATCTGGAAATAGTTTTCATGGGCTCACTATAAATCCGTCTAACCAACATATTTAATTACACATGGTTTTCATGCGATAGCTATGAACCTATTAGCCCCTGCCAATATCTTTTCCTTAAATAGTTTTCATGGGCTTACTGTTAACTTATTGGCTCCTGCAAATACCTTTTATTTATTCACAACTAGGTCAACCCAACTGGTTATTCTACCTTTTTCCGAAGTACATATTTTTTTGGATTCACTATTAAGTGAATATATACATATATGAAGAAGCAAACAATATAACTTGGTTAATTCCTTTAACCCATTTAGACTCCTTCATAAGTTTCATTTCAAAATACTTTGTTTATTAACATGCCATGGTTTTGCTTTGAAATAAGATTGGCAATTTGTTTTTAAAACTAAACCTTAGAAACCTTCGAAACCTTACTTTCGACCTCACTGGGTGGCCTCCTTCGAAAGCATATATCCCTTTTCACAACATTAGGCTTCTGCCTTTAAAAACACTTTCAAAACCTTCTTTCAAAACCTTTCCAATATAATAAAGTGTTACTTGTTAATTATTAGAAGCACAGCTTCGAAACCACTGAAAATATCTCTTCCTAAAGCGTTAAAAGTCCTCCTTTCGGCATCATTGGGTTTACCTTTAAAAATATCATTTGGGTCCAAGAAAATATATAATGAAAGTACCACTTTTGAAACTATTCTTTATCATATAAAAATATTGGGGAATTTACAATGGCGTCGAAACAATCTCTTTCGATGGAATCGAAATCATACATTTAAAATATTGAAGGATAGTTTCGAAACCCCTTTCGAAACCATTTCCTTAAAAATCCATAACTCTTTCAAAGGCATTTAGAAAGTGGCTTAATATACCTTTAAAAAAAACAATATCTTTTGACAATATTGATGACTTTAATACACTAGAAAGGCACAAGAATCGGCGGCAGGGCTTCGACTAGGTCGGAACCCCTTCTTTTGAAAGCATTGATTTATAATTAAAGGAATTCCTTCGAAACCCCTTTCTCTTTTAAAACAAACATGGTAATCCCTTCGAAAGCCATTATAAACTTCTTTCAAAAACATTTGTATCGACTAAATCAAAAGCTTAGTAAAACAAAGGCAGATGCTTATCTTTTCAAAACAAAATGAGGTAGCGACCACATCGAAAGCTATGCTTTCGACACCATATCGTTCGCCTTTCTCCAATCCACTACGTATCGCCTAGACGATACCATGTGTATTGAATTAGCTTAATTAGGTTTTGACATAGTCGAAGACGAAAGGTAAAAGGAGAAAGGTACTTTGAATAGAGGCGAAACCTATTTTTCTGAGTAAAATACTAAATTAAGTAACTTACATAAACTAACCTGCCTACATGTAAATTTCTTATTGGTTGCCTTTGCTTTTTCCATGCTTTTCAAAACTAACCGCCTTTTTATTTTGGATAAGTATCAAACTTAAACTTTTGCGATAAAACCTTCTCTTTATTTACAAGTAAATCATTTTGATCCTCTTCTCAAAATAATTTATTTTATATATCAAATCATTTAAGAAAAATCCCCAAAATCCACATAAATTATAACATCCCTTATCTAGAGGTCCAAAACCAAGTGCTATAAATGCTGCAGTTATATATGGTATTAGCTTCCGACGACTAAATACGGCTATGTAAACGATATCTATAATATCAAAAGCACTTGAGTATGAAACAAAACACAGATTTCAAAACAACTTTCCTTCATTACATTTAAAAAATGTTCCATATTCTTAACACATAATCCCAATACGTTCCGAGGCACGCATAAAATATACTTAGCACAAAATACGCCAAGAGTGGTATATGAAGATACTCCCTTGGATGATTAGAGTCATATAGTCATAATAGGTTTAATACAAACACAACGGAAATACAAAAACCATAAAACTACAATTCCTAAATAGCTATTTGTTTGCCTCCTGCATGCCTCTAGTAGCTTTATCTGTCATCCTACTAAACCTGAAAAAGGCCTTAACCCCTCAGCTTACTCAAATTAATTTTGAGCAGCCGAGAGTTTAATGGGAAAACATAAACTTCGAGTCAGACATAAAGCATGGTATGAATAATATTATACATCCCGGTTTAATATGTTAAGTGAGACCGCCGCTTAGTGGAACGGGTTTCTCCTCCCTAACATCCTTCTAAAACATATCTTTGCAAAACCTTTTCCTGCAACCCAAACTGGTCAAATACAGTAAAGCAATTCATTATGTAGCCATACATCAATATCAGGTAATAATGAACTATCTGTTCAAACACATAAGTTTTGTTTGGATAACTTTTAACATTTGGCTGAGATGGGCCTACCAGATAATATAATCAAAATTAATCTAACTCCTGTTAGCTATTCTTCTTCTGGACTGTCTATCCTTAACTATTTGTTAAATACTTCACATCTGGATGGTCTATCCCTAACTTGATCATCTCCTAGGTCTTCCTGATCCTAATTGTTTTTCAGGCTCACCAATAACCTATCTGTATAAAAGCATATATTCCCGTCGGTGTGTAGCCATAATTTTAGTCTACCTGTGACCAAGCCCTACATAGTGGAATTTTTGGACAATAATTTAACTGGGGTTATTAGCTAATGTATACGGCGCGAACTTATACCAGTCGCATCTGGTATTCTAATATCTATGTCATTTTCATTTAAGGATCCCCTCCTATAATTTTCTTTAAAACATTTTCAAAATTATTTAAAACCTTTAAATCAAAGTCAAACAAGAAAAATATATAATCTTTATGCTTCACTCATAATCACATTACCATGTTATACATATCTTCTTTTCTCAAATCTTAGTTGATGAAAACATTTGAACATTTGAAAGTACCTCTTTCTAAACCTTTGAAAACATCTCTTTCAAATCCAAGTGAAACCCATTAATTTTCTAAGCCAAAAGGCCAAAACCTTACGTTTTGAAACCAAACATCAAACCTTTCGAAACTATTGAAATCATTCCTTTTGAAAGCAATAAAAGTTTAGACATCATACTTTAAAAACAACTTAAAACATTGCCTAATAAAACCTTTGGAAAACCTTCTACTAAATCCTCCAAAACCATTTAAAGCAAACCTTTTGAAATCATTGAACTCAAATCTTTTGAAACAATTGAACTAAAACCTTTCAAAATAATTAAATTAATACCTTTTGAAATCATTGGAGGCAACCTTTCGAATTTGTCAAAATTTCTCCTTCGAAAGCTTTAAAACATATCATTAAAACAATGGGTCTCTGCCTTTGAAACAAATCTTTTGAAAGCTTAGGTTATTCTTCAATTAAAAACAAGGATAAAACATCTAAGGCGAAAGCTTTGATAACTTTTGAAAGCATTGAGAAGAGGCTGGTTTTAGAAATAGGTAAACCTTTCGACTCTTCCGGAAGGTTCAAAACAAAACAATGATAAAGCGGAAGTAACCTTTCGGCTTTGCCGAAAGGTTTAAAACCATTATTTTAAATTGACCTGGTCGAAAGCAACCAATTCGAAAGCTCCTTTTCGAAAAGTAAGCAGGTTTATGCTTTTGGTTTATAAAACAAATATACCCCAACCTTTTTGGCAACCAACCTTTCGACTAAGTACCCTTCGACCTTGTTCAATTCATTACCTACCAAGTTACTTGATACCATATGCATTGAACTTTGACCTTGTCGAAGGCTATAATTTTTTGACTTTTTCGGAAGGTTTGGGTCAGAAGGTTTGAAGCCGAAAATAGCTGAAACACGCTAAAAGCATGATTTTCTTGTTTTTAACTTGAAAAAGATAACTTTTCAACTAACCTTCCTTTGTTTGTCAAATTCTCATTGGTTAATAAATACATTTTAGAAAAGTTCTGCCACTAATTTCAGAATTAAATAATATTTTATTTTATAAAATGCCTCTTCCCCTTAATTAATAAAACATTTAAGTCCCATACTTAAACAATTTTATATATTCATCAAAATACTTAGGAAAAATGTAGAATAATTCTAGAAAATCTAATTTAATATGTTTTCCAACATATAAAACTTTCAAATTCAAATAATTATTTGTTTAGCCATAAATAATTTATAACCAAATAATTCATTTTTTTCATTAGAAAATTAATATAAAATCCACATAAATTCAAAAAATTACGAAAATCAAAATAATCTCCAGAATTTCCTTTCTAACTTATATTTAAATTTTCAAGGCATTTGAATGTCATTTAATAGGGTTTCCATATCAAACATTTCATGAATACTAATATGAACATGCATAATTCACCAGCAAACAATATATAACTTTAATCATCAAAACATGCATATACTTGCAAAAAGATTACAGATCTAATCTTAAAAGCAAATCTATAAGAAAATGGGATGTAGTAATTATTCATCTTAACTTTGAGATTAAAAGACGCGAGATTTGATGTTGAATATGTTGATTATCCTCCTTCTCTTGAATTCTAGCTTTATCTTTCCTTAAGAACAATAATGGTAGTGGACCTTAAGAGTGTTTCGTTTGGTAAAATGCGAGTGAACATGAATTTCATTTCCTAACGGTTTAGGGTATAAGCCTTTCCTATTTCCCGTAACGCCCTTACTCATTTCCTAACATATTAATCTATGTTTTCTAATTTGAATTTACACATTAACATGGCACAACTACCCTTAATTTAATCAAATCTCAACCTATTAGTCTTCACATTATTTTATTTAGTCTAACAAATTAAATATCCTGGATATTGTTATAAAAAATGGGGTGTTACAGACTCTCCACATTAAAGAATTTCGTCCTCAAAATTACTATAAGGTACACAATAAAAACAATCAAAGGTAAAACACACCATCAAACCAATTAGAGTAAGCCTCTCTAGTCCCGCTCTCAGTTTTCCAAGTACAGTTTTTTGCATCATCACTCCACTGGACTTTTACTAATCCGACTGTCTTATTCCTCAACTTCTTCTCATCTCTGGCCATAATCTGAATCAGCTTTCTAACTATGGTCAGGTCCGGCTCTATTACTAAATCATCTAACACTATAGGTGTTATAGTAGTCTCTGGGTCTCTAACACACTTTCAAAAATGAGAAATATGGAAAACGTCATGGACTTCCGCCAAACTATTTAGTAACTCTACTCTATAAGCGAGTTTCCCGATCCTCTTAACAACACGGAAAGGTCCTATGAATCAAGGTGCTAATTTTCCTGACTTTCCAAATCTAATCACACCTTTCATCGAGGAAACCTTAATAAATACGGTCTCCAATAGAGAATTCCAAGTGTTTCCTTCTTCTATCTGCATAACTTTTCTGCCGAGACTAAGCTTCCTTCATCCTAGCTCGGATCAACTCAATCTTCTCTGCAGCTTCTTTTACCAAATCTGGACCAAGAACCAACCTATCCCCAGTCTCTAACCAACACACAGAAATTTGCATGGCCTTCCATGCAAAGCTATAAACGGTGCCATCCCAATACTATTCTGATAGCTATTATTATAACTCCACTAAATGAAGATAATGTTCCCATGATCCCCCAAAATCCAATACACAAGCTCTAAACAAATCCATCACAACTTTGTTAACTCTTTTCATTTTCCCATCAGTCTGGGATGGTAAGCGGTGTTGATCTTGGTTCCTAATGCTTCCTGTAGACTCTTCCATAACTTATTAGTAAATAAATAATCTCTATCACTGATGATACTACTAGGAATCCCATGCAGTCTAGCCACATTCTTCATAAATAACTTCACTAGAATAGGTGCCATCCTAGTTGACTTTACTATAATGAAATGATCATTCTTAGTCAGTCTATCTACTATGACCTATATGCTTTCATTTTCTCTACTAGATCTTGGCAACCCATCAATAAAATCCATAGAGATAGAATCTCACTTCCATAATGGAACTTTCAACAGTTGAAGCAATCCACTTGGCTTTTAGTGTTCAGCCTTTGCCTATGGGCAACTCAAGCATGATTAACACATAAACCAATGTCATGTTTCATACCTTGCCAGAAGAAACTTCTCTTCATATCCTGATACATCTTTTTTCCTCTTGGAGGGATAGTGAACTTCAAACGATGTCATTCATCCAAAACTTCTTTCCTCATGTTTCCTATTTTCGAAACACACAACCTTCCCTTCTTTCTTAACCATTTGGATCAAGACTGAAATCCTTTAAGTCATCCTTTATGTTCCCTCCTTTAACTTTCTGATCCGTTCAACCAAAACTGGTCCTCCTCCTTTCTAGAAGCTATCTTCTCGATCATTACCAGTCAAACTTCTAAGCAAGACATTACAGCACTTCCTGCACTAGAACCTGCCTCGGATCTATACCGCACACTACATGTTGATAATGCTTCCAAATCTTTCCACTCAGCAATCATAGCCAATACTACATTATGATGTTTCCTACTAAGTGCATCTGGTGCAGTATTCTTTTTTCTGGGAGTGTACTCAATTCCAAAATCATAAGCACCAATAAACTCCAACCGTCTCTGCAATCTCATGTTCAAATTCTTTTGAGAGAACAAGCACTTCAACGACTTATGATCTGTATAAAGCTCAGGTCGCTCTCCCAACAGATAATGCTTCCATACCTTTAAAGTAAATATAACGACAGCTAACTCCAAATCATGCTTAGGATACCTAACTTCATGTGGTCTGAGCTGCCTAGAAGCATAAGCAATCACTTTACCTCTTTGCATCAACACAGCTCCTAATCTAGTTCCACACACATCCGTATAGACAACCAAATCTTAATTTACCTTCGGAACCACCAACACCGGTGCATGGGTCAATAAGTGTTTCAAGCTCTGGAATGCTTCCTCACACTTATTAATTAATACAAACATCACATCTTTTAGCATAAGCTTAGTCATCGGTGCTGCTATCCATGAAAAATCCTTTATAAACCTTCGACAATATCCATCCAATTCAAGAAAGCTCTTTATCTCGGTCACCGTCTTGGGTCTCTTCCAATTATTCATTGCCTCAATCTTGGTCAGATCTATAGACAGCCCTTTCTCTAAGACAACATAACCAAGGAATTTCACTTCCTTCTTCCAAAAATGTCACTTCAAAAACTTAGCCTTCAACTGATGCTCTCTCAACTTCTCAAGCACAAGTCTAAGATGATCTTCATGCTCCTTCTCATCCTTAGAGTATATCAGAATGTCATCTATGAAGACTAACACAAACCTATCTAGGTGCTTTCAGAAAATTCGGTTCATCAAATCCACAAAGAATGTCGGCGCATTAGTTAGTTTGAATGACATAACTAACCATTCGTATGATCCATACCTTGTCCTAAATGTCGTCAAAAGAATACTATCCTCTACCACTATAAGCTGATGAAATCCCATCACCAAATCTAGCTGAGAGAATACCTTAGCTCCACTTAACTGATCAAACAAATCGTCAATTCTCGGTAACGGATATCAGTTCTTTATTGTCTTCTCATTTAACTTACGATAATCGATACATAGCCTTAACAATCAGTCCGCTTCTTAGCAAACACTGCAGTAGCTCCCAAGGCAAACTACTCAGTCGGATAAAATTCTTGCCTTCCAAATCCACCAACTACACCTTCAACTCTTTCATCTCTGTGGGTTTCATCCTGATTGGTAGCCTACTCACCGAATCTGCTCCAGACACTAAATCAATCCAAAAATCAATGGCTGGTTTCGATGGTAATCCAATTACTGATTCAAACACATCAAAAAATTCTCTAACCTCAAAGACTCGATGCAACTCATCCTCCAACTCCATAATACCTAATAAAGCATTCACTTCGCAACTAGGGTACTCTACAGTATAAACTATCCGATCACTAAAATCCGGGTGACTATGTGATATTTTTCTACCATGGCAAAATATCCTAGCATCATATTTACTTAACCAATCCATCCCAAGGATAATCCCAAATCCCACAAAATCAAACACATGTAAACAACAATAAAAATTATGATCTAGCAAATTAAACTCTAAATGGTCACACCTCATCCCAAGTGCCGCATACCCTCCTATCAGATTTGCAACCTTTAAGGAAGTAGTTAAATATAAGAGTTCTAGGTTTAGCTTATCTACCAAACATCGAGAAATAAATAATGTGATGCATTAGTATCAAATAGAACTTGAACAAACATACCGTGAATATGTAGCGAGCCTCCCAGAATAGCCTCCCTTTTCTCTTGCACAACCGGCCTTGAAATTGAGGACTCTAATGCATAAACTTGCCCCCTTCCTTCTTTAGCAGGCTCTTTGCATTGGTTCTTATAATGGCCGATCTGATCGCAATTATAACAAACCACCTCAGCTTTTCCTTTCTACTGTGCTCCTCCTTTTTGAAAATTCTTCTTATGGAAAAACTTTCTTTTATGGCCTTGTCCCACAAGGGCATGTAACAACTCGAAATTTTGACAGCATATTTTAATAAATAATTAATCTAATTTAAATTAAATATAAGCTTGTCAATGTTTAAAATTGATGAGATCTTGGATATTTAACAGTTATATGTTTTATAAAAGAAATTTTGGTTTGAAAATTTAAAATAGAATGCTTCAAAATTCATTAAAACAAAATCTGCCTTATTCAATAAAATTAGATCTAAGACTCTATATTTTATTCCCTGATAATATGCATATGAATACAATTGTAGTTTTTAAAATGATAAGTTTGAAAATTAACAAACATGGTATTATTAAACATAAACATGGAAATCTAACATATAAGTTTTAAACAATATAAATGGTTATGAACATAAACATACCAAAACAAGTATAAAACATAATTATGAGCATAAATATAAACCATAATTATAAAATATAAAATGTACCTAAGAACATAATTATAAAATATAAGTAGAAACTAGAAATATAAGTACACCAATAGAATGTTATAAATAACTGTTTGAAATTTAAATTACAAAAAGAACAGAGTTTAGAAACTATACAAAAAAATGACAATGATAAGTTTACCCAAATTATATGAAGGTGAGTAATACAAAGAATAACCTGAAATATGAATTTATACACCACAAAAAAAAACTTCAGCCAGGTTGTATAAACCTGAAAGAAAGAGAATGAAATAAATATCTTTGTGCAATCAATGCTATGAATTGAATGGAAATTTTATGTGCTGTAGGAAAATTCATATGCACAAGAAAAACCAGTTTTACTTTAATATAATAAAACTTAACTAAACCCAAAAGACAAACATGGAAATCAATATCTTGTACAAATATAGTAAAACAAAAGTCTGTGTCTATACAAAAACATGTTGGCCGAAATGATAAATGTCTTGTACAACACAAAGTAAGTATCAGTAAATACCTTTGTACAAAATTGCAACTATCAGTAAACATTTAATTACTTATTATCATGAATAAAAGCATAAGCATTAACTAGCATAACTTCTTGTTTAACAAGTACATGTAGCCGAAATCCCAAAATCATTTCATATTTGCAGTAAATTTAATACCAAAATTCTTGTTTGGTCAAAAATAGAGGCTGTCCAGTTATCATCTGTTTTGTTCAAGCATTTATATATATCCACCTTTCTATCATCAGTTCATTTATACAAACCTAAACTTAAAAACAAACCTGAGAAACATTTATTTGCTTTGTAAAAATATATACTAACTTAAAACAGAAAATTAAACAAAGAAAATAGGAAACAGAGAAAAGAAAACAAGGAAGAGTTTCAGGGCAGTTCAACTGCAGTGTCTTCTTCAACATTACCTTCTATTCAAATATTTTCAGTGAGTAAACTTATCCATTTTAAATCTAAATTTGTATTTTTAGTTTGTAAATGGTAAGTGCTTGAATATTGTTTATATAATTAGCCTTGGTATCTTCTGTTGTTTGAATAGTACAGGTAGTTGTTCTTCCAAACTTTTGAAATCTGATAAAAGGAAGCCAAGAAATCTATATTACTTATTCACATAACCATTTGAACTTTGTATTGTGCTAATTCGAGTTTGTTTAGCTTAAACAAGGCCTGCAAACATGTTTTAAAGTTTAACAGCATGTTATAATACTGTATTTTCAAAACTACAGGTAAAAAGAAAACAAAGTTGAAAATTCAAGTGTTTAAATTTGTAAATTCAATAACATATTTAGATTTCATAAACATAATTATGATTTTTAACATAAAAAACTTGATTTTTAAGTAAAGATCAAAAGAGCAGTTTTAAAATGAATCAAAAATGGGCTTTTGTCAATTTTGGAAGAATGAGCTAATTTTAACTTCTGTAAATTAACAGGAAGCAAGTTTGTAAACCTTTTGATTCAAGAAAATGTCAAATTATTTTTCGAATGCAAGGATTTTGGGTTTGAATCTAGAATAGGGTTTAAGCTCATATTTTTCAATGCTCTGTAAAAATTAGTTTGCGGCTCCAATAGGCAACCGAGTGAAGCGCGATTTTTGGTGGAGTTAGGGGGAGGTGTGATCGAGGTTCTGGTGAAGTTTCATCACCTCCGGTGATGGATGGTGGCCGCATGAATGATTTGACAGTGGAGGTTTGTTGTCAGGTTTGAGCATCAGGTCGTTTTTTTCGTTTTCAACTTGTAATTGGAATCTGAGTTTTGCTTTCGATGCTTGGATTGATTTGTGGTTTGTGGGGACTGTAGCGAGTCGCTGCAGGGGAGGCGAGCCACCGTGCAGGTGCACGGTGGCGAAGTGGTGTTCGTTGGTCCGACAATAGCCGCGTGCTCGTACTCGAGAAATTTGAGTGTTGCCTCGATCGTGTCTTCGGTCCATTTGCTTGTGCGTGTTACTGCCGTTTGACTCTTAACTGATGCTTATAAAATAATAATAACAATAATACAAGTGAGAAGAAGGTAGAAACTGGGAAGAAGAAAGAAGTAGATGGGGGAGAGAAGGAGGAGACGCGGGGAGATGCACGGGTAGTCTCGAGACTATCTCGAGTAGGGTAGGGGTGTGTCTCGGGTACCATTCCAATTGAACGTGCCTGTTCTGTTTAGTATTTTTTTTATAACCAAATAACTAAATCAAGTTAGCAATTAGTTAGTTAGGTTAATATCTAATTAAAAGTTAGTCAGTAAGGTGGGTGATTAAACAAGTAGTTAGAATGTTGATTAAATTTATACTTGAATTTTAAATTGATAACTTTAAGTTGATTTTGAAATAAAAATTTAATCATATGTTAAATCAACTTAAATCTTAAGAATGTAAGCTTGTCACTAAAAAGTTAATTAGTAAATGAAAGTTAACTTACGTGATTAATTAAAGATATTACACTTTAATTAAATTGATAATAAATTATTAAAGTAATTATTGGTAATTAAATAAGTAATTACTTATTAATAAGTAAGTTATTAATTGATAATTAAGAATAAACTAATTAACTGAGTAATTAACTAACAGTTAATGAATAGAAGTTAATTAATTAAATAATTAATTAAAGATTAGATAATTAATAAATTTAAAATTTATGATTAATTGAGTAATTAATTGATCATTAATAAGCTAATCAATTATTCATTAATTAAATAAAATAGTTTATTCTTAAGCAATCAATTAAGTAAAGTAAAACCAAACTGTTTGGTATGCATTGATGATTCTGTTTGATTGACTTTGATATCTGTTGATGATTTTTTTGTGATGTGTTGTGATATATTATGGATATCTGTGATAACTGTGTATGATTTATCTGTTATATCTGTTATGTGAATTCTGATATTAAATTGAACTGTTAAGTTAAATAGACAACTTGGCCCTTAAAATGGCGTTTGGATTCGATGAGACCGGGATCGGAAGAATCGATTTTGATTCTCCGAAAACCACATCGATCCAAATTAAACGATAGGTCATGACTTATCAAAGGGTGATCGAGATGGTGTTTCAGAATGCTAGGGTTATCGTCGTTAACTCTGAGGGTGATTCCAAAATGAGTGTAACGAGAAAATGCCTTCGGTTTCGTTCGAACCCGGAACGAACTTGTATGGATTGAATGCTTTCAACACATCGTCACGCGGACGATGAGCATTCTAAGATATGTTCAATAAAGGTAATCGTAGCCTCAAGCCTCATCAACCGGGAATGGTTAAAACAGGGGAGATGCAGCAAGGTTAGGTGGGTCATGCCCAAGCAGGACAAGATATTCCCCTGTCAAGATGTCCCTTTTTATTTCGGCTGTGTGAGCAGTTGTTGGCCACAACTGCGGGATTATCTTGTTCGGGACTGTTCAGTAAGGAATGGTTCTGACCTTGTGTTGTAGGGGGTCGGGAGTGATCCTCGGTACGGTGATCTAGGCCCCGTACTGTGACGGGCGGTACCCCAGTAGCCCTGCCATTGTTGGAAATCCATTTTCCCTACGAGACCCTACGGTTTTGATTTGTATTACCCACTTTCGTGGCTAGTAGCTGGAATTTAATCATGTAACAATTTCGGCTATTTTCTATTTACTTGAAAACCCTAGACACTATTATAATATCACAGAATTTCCTATAAAATGTTTTGGTTAGCGTAAGGTAAAAGCTTACCCGTATTTATTTGTGGGGAGTCTTACGTGATACCTTTATTTTCAAATGATTTTCAAAGTTAAGCAACTTTAACCTGTTTACTCATACCAGACCCATGTTTGACCCGGAGTTTATATTTTGTTTTTCATAAACTCTTGGGTACTCAAATTTTTATGAGTAGCCAAGTGATAGGTATTCGAGGGTGTTGATTGTCTGGAGGAGCTATTTTGGGGAGAAGACCAGACGTATGTATCTATATATGTAGTTCAGCTGTGTTGTTAGTCTGTGTTGTATTTTGGATGTATGTATGGACATGTATGTATATGACAGTCTTGTTATGTGATATTGTATGACTCTAATGTATGTATAACTAAGTAATAGTTATGTGATGTATTAAATTTTGTTCCGTTCCGTTGTGAGATTCTGATGTTGTTATTCTTTCTTTATATTCTTTTCTATTTCTATGCCTTTCTTTCTTAATGATGAAACGTCTTTCTGGGTTGAGAAATGCAGGTCGTCACAGTTGGTATCAGAGCGCTAGGTAGAGCGAGACCTAGGCTCTTGTGTTATATTTATCTTGAGAGTGCATATTTGTATTTTCATATAATATTATATATATCTATCTAAATTTGTTCAGTTACCTGTTCAGGTGACCGATATGAGTTCAGGAAGAAGAGGCAGAGTTAGGGCCAGTACTTCTACAGATAATGGACGGAGTCAAAATGTTAGTGAGGCTGTCAATCCAGTACCGTCTCAAGTTAGTTTTGCAGCCTTATGCAAGGATTTCAAACATCTTGGAGGGCAACCATTCAAAGGTTCGGAGTCAATAATTGAAGTTCAAGACTGGCTACGCTCTTGCGAACGTATTTTCAAGAGCATGAGGTTGTCTGATGAGCGTAAGAGACATATGGCATCGTGGCAATTGCAAGGTGGTGCAGCAGCATGGTGGGATTCAACTATTGCAAATATTTCTGAGGATGACATTTCTTGGGACAGATTCAAGGAGTTGTTTGAAGAGAAGTTTATGCCAACGGCAGGGAGAACCCAATTGTATCAGGATTTTCTGTATTTGAAGCAAGGTAGTATGTCCATTTCGGAGTATGAAACTAGATTCAACGAACTCTCTTGTTATGGACCAGGACTCATTGATACTCCTCTGAAAAAGAATGAGAAATTTGTGCAAGGGTTGAGGCCTGAATTCCATGGGAATTTGACAGTGCTTCTGAAGGGATCTTTTGTTGATTTGATTGATATGGCATTGAGATATGAAAGTTTGATGAGTAAGAAACCGGTGGCTCTAGTTGCAACTTCAAGTGGGAATTTCACTAATCCAAATAAGCGAAAGTTCGATCCTAAATGGAGAAAACCGAATAAGAAGAAACCTGGAAATAACAACGGACCCCGAAAGTGCTACATTTGTGATCAGGAAGGGCATTTGGCAAATAAGTGTCCTAGGAAAGGATTCCAGCAGCAATAGCAGCAACAGCATCAGAGTGGTCCAGGATCAGCTATGGTTCAGAAATCATTGTGCTTTAATTGTCATCAGCCAGGACACATGATCAAGAACTGTCCACTTCTGCAGAGGGCGCCTCAGAATAAAGTTTTTGCTTTGGAAGCCGGACCATCTTCTTCTTCGAAGGGAAAAGGAGTACTAGAAGGTACTTTACTTTTAGATGGAAAATATATTAGAGTTTTGTTTGATTCGGGTGCTTCCTTGAGTTTTATTTCTTTGGATTCTGTTGAAAAGTTTTCTCTTACCCCTAGTTCTGTAGACAGTCCTATCTTGGTATCTAATCCTATAGGAGGGGTGACCAAATTAGACACTATTTGTAATGACTCGAAGATCTCTTATCTATCCCACAGTTTTTCTTGTGACCCGCATGTGTTGAATTTTAAGGGATTTGATCTTATTTTGGGTATGGATTGGCTGGATAAGTATAAAGCCATTTTGAGTTGTGATGAAAGAACAGTTTCGTTGGAAACTGATTTGGGTAGAATTGCCAGAGTGTCGTGAGATAATTCTTGAATTCACTTGAGCAGTCTTTTGCATGGAATTGAGCCTTCTGAAGAGGGTGTTGAAGACATCGATGTGGTTCAAGATTTTGCTGATGTTTTAAAAGAAGTTAATTGTCTGCCACCACATCGAGAAATAGAGTTCCGTATTGATTTGATTCCAGGAGCTGTGCCAGTGATTCAGCGCAGTAGGAGAATGGCTCCTAGGGAAAGAGAAGAGTTGATTAAGCAGACTCAAGATCTTTTAGAGAAAGGATTGATTAGACCCAGTTTTTCTTGTTGGGGTTCGGCGGCAGTGTTTGTAACCAAATCGGATGGATCACTGAGGTTCTGTGTGGATTATAGAGAATTAAAAAAAGTGACTATTCGTAATAAATATCCTCTTCCTCACATCGATGATCTTTTTGACCAGTTGCATGGTGCTTCTATCTTTTCTCAATTGGATCTAGCTTCACGTTTCCATCAGTTGAGGGTAGCTGAGACAGTATTCCCTTGACTGCGTTTAGAGGGCCGAATTGTTTCTATGAGTGGTTGGTTATGCCGTTCGGATTAACCAACGCTCCTGCCTATTTCGTTGACCTCATGAATCGAGTCTTTAGAGATGTGCTGAATAAGTTTGTGCTGGTATTCATTGATGATATCTTGGTCTATTCCAAATCCGAAGAAGAGCACAGGGAGCATTTGAGGATTGTATTGGAGACTCTGAGGAAGAATGTGTTGAAGGCGAAGTTTTCGAAGTGTCATTTCTGAAAATTGGAAGTTAAATTTTGAGGGCACATTGTTTCGGGTGAAGGCATTTCTGTAGACCCAGCGAAAGTTGAAACTATTCTGGTATGGAAACAGCCAGAGACACCAACGGAAGTTCGCAGTTTTCTAGGATTGGCTGGCTACTACAGGAAATTTATCAGAGATTATTCCAAGATTTCTTCGCATCTGATTAAGCTGACCAGGAAAGGATCAAAATTCAAATGGACGCCTCTATATGAAGAAGCTTTTAAGGAATTGAAGATAAGGCTAACTAGTGCACCAGTACTTGCTATTCTGGATGGGAAGAGCAAATTCGAGGTTTATACTGATGCTTGTATTGTTGGTTTGGGAGCAGTTCTGATGCAGAACAGAAGGGTTATTGCGTATGCTAGTCGACAGTTGAAGCCTCGTGAGAAAAACTATGCTACGCATGATCTTGAATTGCTAGCCATTGTTTTTGCTTTGAAGATTTGGAGACATTATCTTTTAGGAGAGAAATTCGAATTGTTCACGGATCACAAACCGTTGAAATATTTATTCTCCCAAAAAGACCTTAATATGTGACAGCAGCGGTGGGTTGAATTTCTTGCATCCTATGATTTGGATATTCTGTACACTCCGGGGAAAGCAAATGTCGTAGCTGATGCTCTCAGTAGGAATGCAGTTCTATCTCTTATGGAAGTGGTTCCATCTCTTATTGAAAGGATCTCAAGCAAGCAGGAATCTGATAAGAAGTTGAGGAGGATCATCAAGAGAGTCAGGAAAGGTCAGTGTCCTAGTTTTGAAATTGATGGCCAAGGAACACTAAGGATTAACAGGAGAATCTGTGTTTCGAATTTCAAGGAGTTGAAGCAGGAAGTTTTATCAGAGAGTCATCGCTCCAAATTGAATATTCATCCTAGAATTTCGAAGATGTACAAGGACATGAGGAGAGTATTCTGGTGGCCGGGCATGAAGAAGGATGTTGCTAGATTTGTGAACAGTTGTTCCATTTTTCAACAAGTTAAAGGTGATCAACAGAAATCTGCCGGGTTATTGCAACCTCTGGAAATTCCGAATTGGAACTGGGAAATGATCTCGATGGATTTTATCAATGGTTTGCCTAGAACTAGGAAAGGGAATGATGGTATATGGGTTATTGTAGATCGTTTAACTAAGAGTGCCCATTTTATACCAGTAAAGACAACCCGTACTGTTGTTTCTTTGGCGGAAATTTTCTTGAAAGAGATAGTTCGATTGCATGGTGTCCCAGTCAGCATAGTAAGTGATCGTGATCCTATTTTCACTAGTAAATTTTGGGAAGCTCTGCAATCAACGATGGGAACAGATTTGAGATTAAGTACAGCCTACCATCCTCAAACGGACGGACGGACAGAGAGGCTGAATCGTATCCTTGAGGATATGCTACGGGCTTGTGTTTTAGATTTTGGAGGATCTTGGGAAGACCATCTTCATCTTGTGGAATTTTCTTATAATAACAGTTATCAAGCGAGTATTAAGATGGCTCCTTATGAAGCTTTATACGGAAGACCGTGTAGATCTCCATCTTGTTGGATTGAATCGAAGGATCGTCTTGTACTCGGACCCGATCTTATTCGTGAAGGTTCTGCGAAGGTTGAGCTTATCAAGAAAAGGATGAAACATGCTCAATATCGTCAGAAGAAATATGCTGATAGAAGACGAAGGCCATTGGAATTTGAGATCGGAGACTTGGTTTTTGTTAAAGTTTCCCCAATTAAAGGTTCTATAAGATTCGGAAAGACGGGAAAACTTGCTCCGAGATACATTGGACCATTTCGAGTATTGGAAAGAATTGGAATTGTAGCCTACAGGATTGAATTGCCAGAGCGGATGTCTGGGATTCACAATGAGTTTCATGTATCGCATTTGAGGAAATTTGTTCATGATCTCCCACTGGTTGTGGAACCGGTAGTTCAAGAAAATTTGGAAGTTGAACCCAATTTAACTGTGGTCAGAAATCCAGTTCAGATTGTGGATCGAGACGAGAAGCAACTTAGGAACAAAGTGGTGAAACTCGTCAAGGTGCAATGGAGTGAGGATCCCAGAGATTGTACCTGGGAAACTCTCGATAGTTTTAAAAGTGCTTATCCGGATTTATGTTCGGATAACTAATGATGTTTGTTAGAATAGACTGTTTGTTTGTTTATGATATGTATGTTTGGATTGTTAATATATAAGCTTTTTGAATTAATTGTTGTTTAAATTTCGGGGATGAAATTCTTTTAAGGGGGAAGGAATGTAACAACCCGAAATTTTGACAGCATATTTTAATAAATATTTAATCTAATTTAAATTAAATATAAGCTTGTCAATGTTTAAAATTGATGAGATCTTGGATATTTAACAGTTATATGTTTTATAAAAGAAATTTTGGTTTGAAAATTTAAAATAGAATGCTTCAAAATTCATTAAAACAAAATCTGCCTTATTCAATAAAATTAAATCTAAAACTCTATATTTTATTCCCTGATAATATGCATATGAATACAATTGTAGTTTTTAAAATGATAAGTTTGAAAATTAACAAACATGGTATTATTAAACATAAACATGGAAATCTAACATATAAGTTTTAAACAATATAAATGGTTATGAACATAAACATACCAAAACAAGTATAAATCATAATTATGAGCATAAATATAAACCATAATTATAAAATATAAAATGTACCTAAGAACATAATTATAAAATATAAGTATAAACTAGAAATATAAGTACACCAATAGAATGTTATAAATAACTGTTTGAAATTTAAATTACAAAAAGAACAGAGTTTAGAAACTATACAAAAAATGACAATGATAAGTTTACCCAAATTATATGAAGGTGAGTAATACAAAGAATAACCTGAAATCTGAATTTATACACCACAAAAAAAAACTTTAGCCAGGTTGTATAAACCTGAAAGAAAGAGAATGAAATAAATATCTTTGTGCAATCAATGCTATGAATTGAATGGAAATTTTATGTGCTGCAGGAAAATTCATATGCACAAGAAAAACCAGTTTTACTTTAATATAATAAAACTTAACTAAACCTAAAAGACAAACATGGAAATCAATATCTTGTACAAATATAATAAAACAAAAGTCTGTGTCTATACAAAAACATGTTGGCCGAAATGATAAATATCTTGTACAACACAAAGTAAGTATCAGTAAATACCTTTGTACAAAATTGCAACTGTCAGTAAACATTTAATTACTTGCTATCATGATTAAAAGCATCAGCATTAATTAGCATAACTTCTTGTTTAACAAGTACATGTAGCCGAAATCCCAAAATCATTTCATATTTGCAGTAAATTTAACACCAAATTCTTGTTTGGTCAAAAATGGAGGCTGTCCAGTTATCATCTGTTTTGTTCAAGCATTTATATATATCCACCTTTCTATCATCAGTTCATTTATTCAAACCTAAACTTAAAAACAAACCTGAGAAACATTTATTTGCTTTGCAAAAATATATACTAACTTAAAACAGAAAATTAAACAAAGAAAATAGGAAACAGAGAAAAGAAAACATGGAAGAGTTTCAGGGTAGTTCAACTGCAGTGTCTTCTTCAACATTACCTTCTATTCAAATATTTTCAGTGAGTAAACTTATCCATTTTAAATCTAAATTTGTATTTTTAGTTTGTAAATGGTAAGTGCTTGAATATTGTTTATATAATTAGCCTTGGTATCTTCTGTTGTTTGAATAGTACAGGTAGTTGTTCTTCCAAATTTTTGAAATCTGATAAAAGTGAAGCCAAGAAATCTATATTACCTATTCATATAACCATTTGAACTTTGTATTGTGCTAATTCGAGTTTGTTTAGCTTAAACAAGGCCTGCAAACATGTTTTAAAGTTTAACAGCATGTTATAATACTGTATTTTCAAAACTACAGGTAAAAAGAAGACAAAGTTGAAAATTCAAGTGTTTAAATTTGTAAATTCAATAACATATTTAGATTTCATAAACATAATTATGATTTTTAACATAAAAATCTTGATTTTTAAGTAAAGATCAAAAGAGCAGTTTTAAAATGAATCAAAAATGGGTTTTTGTCAATTTTGGAAGAATGAGCTAATTTTAACTTCTGTAAATTAACAAGAAGCAAGTTTGTAAACCTTTTGATTCAAGAAAATGTCAAATTATTTTTCGAATGCAAGGATTTTGGGTTTGAATCTAGAATAGGGTTTAAGCTCTTATTTTTCAATGCTCTGTAAAAATTAGTTTGCGGCTCCAATAGGCAACCGAGTGAAGCGCGATTTTTGGTGGAGTTAGGGGGAGGTGTGATCGAGGTTCTGGTGAAGTTTCATCACCTCCGGTGATGGATGGTGGTCGCACGAATGATTTGACAGTGGGGGTTTGTTGTCACTATTTTTTATTTACTTGACAGTGGATGGTGGCTATTTTCTATTTACTTGAAAACCCTAGACACTATTATAATATCACAGAATTTCCTATAAAATGTTTGGGTTAGCGTAAGGTAAAAACTTACCCGTATTTATTTGTGGGGAGTCTTACGTGATACCTTTATTTTCAAATGATTTTCAAAGTTAAGCGACTTTAACCTGTTTACTCATACCAGACCCATGTCTGACCCGGAGTTTATATTTTGTTTTTCATAAACTCTTGGGTACTCAAATTTTTATGAGTAGCCAAGTGATAGGTATTCGGGGGTGTTGATTGTCTGGAGGAGCTATTTTGGGGAGAAGACCAGACGTATGTGTCTATATACGCAGTTCCGCTGTGTAGTTAGTCCGTGTTGTATTTTGGATGTATGTATGGACATGTATGTAAATGACAGTCCTGTTATGTGATATTGTATGACTCTGATGTATGTATAACTAAGTAATAGTTATGTGATGTATTATATTTTGTTCCATTCCGCTGTGAGATTCTGATGTTGTTATTCTTTCTTTCTATTCTTTTCTATTTCTATTCCTTTCTTTCTTAATGATGAAACGTCTTTCTGGGTTGAGAAAGGCGGGTCGTCACAAGGGCCTTCTTCATTTTCTTCCTAAAACAATCTAAGGCCTCTTCCTGCCTCAGTGCCATTTCTACCACTACATCATTTGGATCTTTTAAGTGCAGTAAGGTAGCACTTATCAACTCCGGCCTCAGGCCTATTATAAACTTCTCATTCCTCTTGATCACCATATCAACCAAGGCATACCCATACCAGGCCAACTCTTCCATTCTTCTTACGTACTCTAGAACAAACATCTCCCCCTGTTCTAATTCATCAAACTTCCTGACCAATATTGACTACGCCATCATCACCATGAATCTTTCTTGAAACCTTCTCCTAAACTTTGCCCAAGTCATGGTTTCCTCATCAACACCAACTACAATAGTATTCCACCTAAATATAGTAGCTCCTTGTAGTTGTCTCGAAGCTAATCTCCTCTTATGCTCGTCATTCCTATGTCAACATAGATTCTCTCACAATGTAGCAGCCAATTTTCCACCTCAGTAGCATATTTAGTTCCAATGAACGGCTTTCCTCTAAGCTTGGTATAGTCTCTGCTCAAGTTAGCATAGTGGTTGACTATCAGAGCTTCCTGAACTCCACCTCTTGCAACATTATCTCCGACAACTCCAGCTGCAATCCCAGCTTGCATCATGTTTACGAAGAACTGATACATGGCTCCTATATCCACTTGGGAAACCCCAGCATCAGCAGTTTCAGCTTGAGTCTGACCTGGACCTCTTCTAGCATTTGGTCAGTCATTTCCATTAGTGGTGGTGCTATCTCCTCCAAGTTTAACTCCGCCTCTTCTTCCTTCCATGTTTGTATTCATGCTTCGTGAGATATAGATGAATAGCCTAACTAAGATAGGAGTCTAGAGATATGGCGTATGCCTATACATATATAACAAATACAAGTACGTTACTATAGTGTTATCCCATACCCCGATCTTAACTCTAGTTACTAAGGATTATTTTTTAAAAAACCAGTTTTAGTTAAAGTATTTCTTAAACCATGCTTTGATACCAAGCTATAACATCCCCTATCTAGAGGCCCAAAACTAAGTGCTACAGATGCTGTAGTCATCTATAGTATTAGCTTCCGGCGATTAAATTCGGCTATGTTAGTGGTATCTATAATATCAGAAGCACATGAATATGAAACAAAACACATATTTCAAAACAAATTTTCTTTATACATTTAAAACAGATGTTCCATATTCTTAATACACAATCCCAATATATTCCCAGGTACAAATAAAATATACTTAGTACAAAATACACCAAGAGTGGTATATGAAGATAACCCTTTGGATGATTAGAGTCATATAGTCATAATAGACTTAATACAAACATAGCGGAAATACAACAAAACATAAAACTACAACTCCTAAATAGCAATCCATTTTCCTCCTACATGACTTTGGTACCTTTATTCTTCATTCTACTAAACCTGAAAAAGACCTTAACCCCTCAGCCTACTCTAATTAATTTTGAGCACCCGAGAGTTTAAGGGGAAAACATAGCCTTCGAGTCAGACGTAAAGCTTGGTATGAATAATATTATACATCCCATTTTAATATGCTAAGTGAGACCATGCTACTTAGCGGAAAGGGTTTCTGCTCGCTAACATCCTTTTAAAACATAACTTTGCAAAACCTTTTCATGCAACCAAAACTGGTTAAATATTGTAAAGCAATTCATTATATATCCATACATAAGTACCAGGTAATAATGAACTATCTGTTCAAACACATAAGATTTTTCTAGATAACTTTTAACCTTTAGTTGACTCAGGCCTACTAGACAATATAATCAAATTTAATCTAACACCTTTTAGCTATTCTTCTTCTGGATTGTCTATCCTTAACTATCTATTAAATACTTTACTTCTGCGAGGTCTATCCCTAACTTAATCATCTCCCAAGTCTTCCTGATCCTAATGGTTTTTCGGGCTCACCACTAACCTATCTATATACAAGCATATATCCCCTTCGGTATGTAATGATAATTTTAGTCTAGCTATTACCAGGCCTGTGACGCCCCACCTCTGTGCTCACAATAACAAAAAGTATTAAAAGGAAATACTGTCTGTTATTACAAAGAATAAGGCTGGATAGGAGCGGCCATCCGTAGTTAGGCCTTACACTAATATTGATTATCTCGATAGGAGTGGTATATATATTTATTTTTCATCTCTTTATTTATTTACTCCCATCGACATATTCAATTCCAGTATAAAACAAACTACGATGGTTCATAATAGTTTAGGACAACATATATAGTAATAACATGGATAAGCTAAACACAAAACATGGATAATATCAAATCTCATATATATATATATATATATATATAACTTAAGTCAGTCACAATACATGTGATACAGTTACAACTGTCGACACTGGAAGTTACATATACAAGTACATTATTGTAAATAATATACATGAATACATATCATCCTATAAAATGACACTGACTACTCCAAAAGATATGAAGAGACTTCATGGCTCAAGCAGCAACCCAAAGCGAGATATCAACAGCCTGAAATAACTCGGTCTAACCCGAGTATTAATTCAAAGGAAAATAATACGCGGGTCAGTCTAATTCAAACTCAGTTATTAATGCACGGAAGCAATAATAATTAAATAACAAATAAACGACAATCAAAATAAATCTCGCATATCCAATCCTTCAATAAGAGAATCGGATAACGGTAGAAATAACACGTAACAGCAATAAACAGCAAATTAGCAAAGCCAAATCATCAACAAAGATAAATAAAAGGAATTATCAATGAAGATAATTTAGAAAATAACAGAATTTCCTAAACAACAATTAACAGCAAGTGGCCAAAGCAAAACTCAAGCCAGTGAACAACATAAACCACAAAATCTAATTATCGATATGATAATTAGAAAACACATATCTAATTATCAAGTAGATAATTAGATAGCAACAAAATAATCAAATTAACCAAATAAAAATACAATTTCAAAATATATTGAATTGGACACATGAAACAATTCAAGCAATTGAAATTATCAATTTAAACGTCAATTCTATTTGGCTGCAGTACACGCTCACGCGCATTGCCTCGCCACTACAGCATATGATATCATCACAACTCCAAAGATTAACAGCAGGTCGAGACTGCAAAGTGTGTAGAGGTACAAAACAATATTGCATACAAGTATAAATGAATGCACAACGAAAATTCACAAACGAGCACAAGGTCAAACCCGAGCTTTAAAGCTGGATTCAACACAGGTGTAATTCGAAAAACAAACAAAATGCAAAGGTCAAGTCACTGCTATCATGACTCAACTCAATGCAACGTGACAATACAGTCTCAAATGAAAGCAAGACTCGTATATGCACCTCGACCAAAATCAAAATAAACCAAACTCAAAGAAACAAAACTCAACATGTATATGAATGCCTCAACATCAAAGACAGAGATACCAAAATGAAAGGAATATTACTACAACATGCACCAGTGATACATGTTAACAGCAACCAAAACTGTTGCAACATTATAAAATCAAAGCCATGGCAAAATGCAAACTATCTTACATATACTCAAGCAAACTCAAGTAAACAAAGTAGTTCATGCTTGAAGCTATCAAGTGAACAAAGTACAAACTCAAATGAGTGAGTGCACTGGAGATATGGCAACACAGCAATAAAGGCCAGGCAGCAAGCATTCTTGAAACAAAAGTGCTAACTGACTCAAATATCACAAAACACAGCAACAAAGATCAAGGCATCATACACACACATGTTTTAAATATATGAAGAGGGTATAGTCATGGCCACATGAAATGAAACCAGACCACAAAATCAAGCAACATATATGGGACAGTAAATCAACTCAACAACATCAAAATGCACAAACAAGGCTTAGGCATAGTGCAGTAGCTATATCAGTGCAACAGTGATAACAAAGGCAGATATATCAAGCTAACGATACATGAACAAGACTCAAGTGTAATGCACATATCAAACGAGGTGCTCAATGCAACATGGTGCAACAGAACAAAATGGCACTACATAGCAACTTGTAGCTGCAAATAATCAAGCACAGTTAAATGAAATCTGAAGCCAAGGACGAAGCCAGCAGAAACTCATGAAATCAGAGAGTGAAGTCAAGAAGGAGTCAATAACGAGACAAAATCGAACAAGCTCACAGCCTTACACAAATCAATTGACCAAGGTCAAAAAAAGAAATCAAATCAAAAAGGCTGTGATAGTCACGAAAGCAAGCCGTGATGAACAAGCCATAATCAAGTTATAGGAAATTGATAAAGTCAGTGAAATCATCAACAACGAAACAAAATTGAAGGACAGAAGCACTATATTAAAAATGAATTAGGATATGAGTGAAAAAATCACTCACCTTGCTTCGAAGAGAACAGATCCAATCGCAGCCGAAATCCCCCCCGTATCGAAGCAGAAACGAACTCAATCAAGCGGCTGAAATCATCTCAAGAGACGATCAAAAAATAGAGCAAGAAAATCGAATTGAATCGAGCATTCAAAAACGCTTCTTCGAATTACACGAAAACCCTAATTTTTGAAGAAAGAACGAGCGCAGCCATTTTCGTTTGTTTATTTTAGGGCCTGTGAAAATGAATCCAGGAAGGAACGGTAGTCAGTATTTACTTAATACAACCCAGCACCAATAATAAAACACGGGCAAAAATTTTATTTAAAGCCCACACAATATTTAACAAATTTTTGAAAAGAATTTCAACCCGATTCAAAACTCCCAACAGCAATTAGCCAGCAGAATTAATCGTCTAATGACGATAATTAACCGGTGCAAAACCCCGGGTTGTTACAGACTCCCCTCCTTATAAAAATTGCGTCCCCGCGATTTTCATAATTAAAGTCGTCAATAACAATTATTTTTATAACATAAACTAGTTAAGTTAGAAAAATAAAGGTCAAGAATACAAACGCCAAAGAAATCTTTTAATTTCATAAAAGAAATTCACAAATTCTCAACAAAATCTAATTATCAAACAGATAATCAGAAAACAACAAAACTGAATAAATACAATTATCAGCACTGTTTAATTATCAATGAGATAATTAGTATACAGAAATCACAAAAAAACAATATCTAATTACCGATACAATAATTAGAAAACAGTAAAATCTAATAATCAACAAAGAGAATTAGAAAACACAAATCACCAATCGCAAACCGTAAATATCTAGTTATCAACCAGACAATTAGAAAACATGAACTTCATAATCAACAAACTCTAACTATCAACAGAGATAATTAGAAAACAACAATTCAATATAATCAACATAATCTAGAATCAATTAGAGACTAGAAAATCTCATAATCAGCAAAATTAACAAATATCTAATTATCAAAAACGATAATCATAAAACATCAAATATCTAATTATCAAAAACGATAATCAGAAACAACAAATATCTAATTATCAAAAACGATAATCAGAAACAACAAATATCTAATTATCAAAAACGATAATCAGAAAACATTAAATATCAAATTATCAAAAACAATAATCAGAAAGCAACAAACATCTAATTATCAACAAAGATAATTAGAACGCAAATCAGCAAATATCTAATTATCAACAAAGATAATTACAAAACACAAATATCTAATTATCAACAAAGATAATTAGAACTCAAATCAGCAAATATCTAATTATCAGCAAAGATAATTAGAAAACTGTATTACCAGGAAGTCGCATCATTAAGAAAGAAAGGGATAGAAAAGAGAAAAGAAAGAAGAGAAGAAAGAAACAACATCGGAATCTACACAGCGGAACGAATAAATTATATTAATAACATAAATATTACATAGTTTACAACCATTATCAGAGTACACAGATATACAACACATACTAGATAGTTATAAACACCTGTCTAGTTATACAACTCAATACAACTCAAAGACTACAACTAAAAGAACACACAGCGGAAAACTAAATTCAGAATTCGTCAAAGCAAACCTGAATCCTAACCTGAATTCCCTTGGCTACTCGTAAAAATTTGAGTACCCAAGAGTTTATGAAAACAAAAATAAACTCCGGGTCAGACATGGGTCTGGTGTGAGTAACAGGTTAAGGTTGCTTAACTTTCAAAAACCTTTTCAAAAGAAAGGTATCACGTAAGACTTCCCACACATAAACATGGAAAAGTTTTTACCTTACGCTAACCAAAACATTTGATAGGAAATCCGATGATATTATAATAGTGTCTAGGGTTTTCAAATAAATAAGAAATAACCGAAATTGTTACATTATTAAATTCCAGCTACTAGCCACAAAAGTGGGTAATACAATCAAAACCGTTGGCACTTATTGGATTTTGGATTCTATACAATGGCAGGGCTACTGGGGTACCGCCCGTCACAGTACGTGGCCTAGATCAACGTATCGAGGATCACTCCCGACCTCCTGCAACACAAAGCCGGACCCATTCCTTACTGAATAGTTCCGAACAAGACAACCCCGTGGTTGTAGCTAGCAACCACCCACACAGCCGAATATAAAGGGACTTCTAGACAGAGGTAAATCTTGCTCTCCAGTGGGTGCGACCCACGAAGCCTTGCTGCACCTCCCCTGTTTTAGCCATTCCCGGTTGATGAGGCTTGAGGCTACGATAACCTTTATAGGACATATCGCTTAGAATGCTCATCGTCCACCTGATGATGTTCTGAAAGCATTCAATCCATACAAGTTCATTACGGGTTCGAACGAAACCGAAGGCATTATCTCGTTACATTCATTTTGGAATCACCCTCAGAGTTAATGACAATAACCCTTACACTCTAAACCACCATCTCGAATCTATAAGAACTAATTCCGTCAACTCATTACGGAATCACCCACAGATTTATATTGACTCATAGTCCTTACACCTCGAGTCTTCACAAAGCTCCACTTTGATACACGACCTAACGTTATTTTGGAATCGATGTGGTTTTCGGATATCCAATATGGAAACCCGATCCCGGTCTCATCGAAATCCAAAGCGTGTCTTTTAAGGTCCAAGTTGTTTTAAAGTTTAAAACAATTCAGTTACAGTATCTATATACACAGATAGATAACTTACAAATCACAATTGATGATCAACATTATCAAATAATAGGTAATTCACATCATCAATATCAAATAGATATTCCATATATCACCATCACAATAGATAACCTATGTTATCATCTCAATACAACCAAACATTCATACCACACAATATCATTTATCTCATTACTTAGATTTCATCCATTCAAGACAATCAAGTTCATTCATTCATACATAAGCAATGATTTACTCATCACAATATCATTAATTTAAAATGAATTGAATTAACTATCTCTAATTAATTTAAAATGAATTAAATTAATTACCCATCTTTAATTAATTTAAAATAAATTAAATTAATTACTCCATCTATATAAACCTTGATTATCCAATCATTTAATTGAGTACAATCAATTAATCAATCATTCAAAATAAATTACCTTAATTAATCACTCTTGATTAATTACCCTTAATTACATTCATGCAATTATCCTTAATTAATTTCACAAAATTAATTATTCTCAACTAAACAGTAATTAACCTTTAATTACTTCAATTAATTAATTAATCATAATTAATTACATTAATTCTTAATTAATAATTAATTAATTACCTTTAATTACCTATTATTGATTAATTAATCATAATTAATCAACTTTAATTACATCATTAATTAAAATAATTAATGATCTTTAATTATTCCTTAAATTAATTACTCTAAGTAATTAACTAACTTAATTACTTTATTAAACCAAATTAATTATCCTTCATTTTATTTCTTAATTAATCCCTTGATTAATTACTAAATAATTAATCCAAATCACTCATTCTTAAACATCTCCTTAATTACAATCTGTAATTATTAAACAATTACTTAACTGAGTCATTTCCAATCATTAATTACATAAAGTAATTATTTATAAAACCCAAGTGTTTAAAATTAATTAAACTTAATTAATTAAACTAAACAATCTCACTAAGTTAAATTACTTACATTTAATAATTAATTTCCTAATTACCTTTAGTAATTATACTCAAACCATTCATAATTGATTATTATTAAATTAATTAATCTAATTTATTATAAAAATTAACCATATTAATTGTTAAATAATCCTGGTTAATGACCTTCATTAACCATTCTCAAATTATTTTATAAAGTAATTAACTTAAATTAATTACCATTTAAAATTATCTTTAATCATTTATTAATTAAAGTTAATTATTCTTAATTTAAAACTTAATTACATAATTAATGTTCATTCATCATTAATTAATAATTTAATTAATGATCTTAATTCCAAATTGATTAATCATTAATCAATTATTAATTCCAAATTTAATTAATTAATTTAATTAATTATTAAACCTTAATCACCTTATTAATTAAATTCTAAAACATAAATCTTAATTAAATTTTCAAAATAAAACATAACTTAATTATGTTTGAAACAATTTAATTCAAAAACTAAGTACTTATGAAATTACCTTTAAATCCCAATTTAAATTCAAGTTTAAATAGAATAATTTTAAACTTATCAAAGTTTTAAATAATTTAAAACTTTTTTAAAATTACAAGTCAAAACAAAAGTTTGACTTAAAGATGAAATCATAAGAATTTGGAGTTAAATTAATTTTTTTAAAAATTAGAACTCAATTCATTCTTAGTTTCAATTTTAAATTTAAATCTTCTTTTTAAATTTAAACTGAAATTCATTTTTAAAACTTAGATTTCCAGATTTTTAAATAAACTTCAAATCCACTCATATTTTTTTAAATTCTTAATATTAAAAATGTTTAAACTATTTTACCAAAACAAATTGTTATTTAAATTAAATTTCAGAAACTTTTATTTTATTTTAAAAACTGGAATTTAAATTTGAATCTGAAATTCAAACTTGAATTTGATTTTAAACCTAAACCTTAGTTTAAACCTAAAGCTACAGATTTAAAAGTCCATAAATCCAGATTTAAAAAAAACAGTTTCAAAACCTGGATATTGCAGAGTAACCCGAGGAAACCTAGTTCTACTTTGAGTTTTATGCTTCACTACTCCGAGTTTTCCCCCCATCCACTTCGAGTAAAACCCCACATCTCCCCCTGCAACATCCAAAACCAAACAGTTCATCAGAATCTTATCGCCGCCACCTCTACTGATCATCTCAGGTGATCAAGCCACAACCAGAAACTCATGAATACCCTAACACCAACACAAGATCAACCAAATAACAGAAATTCAAAAATTGGTTCTGAAATCCCAAATTCAAAACGTGGAATTTTTTTTACAGGTTTCAACTCAAAACCTGTCAACGGCCGTAGTTCGCCACCCCGACCATCTTGATATCCACCTTTCCGGCCTCGAGCTCCTCCACATACCTACTACACATTTTCCAAGTACAAGAGTACTCGGTTAACCCTACACCTCTCATTGACTAAAAACTCAAACCCACTTCAAACTAGGGTTCAAAAATTTAAATACCAACTGCATCTGTTCTACCCAGTTATATCCCCATTTCTGGTTATACTCAGCATCTCCAATTCTTCCTCTGTTGCTCAGAAGGATTCTAAAACATCTCAAGTCACAGATTTTATGAACTTGCTAAATTTCAATTTTTAGTCCAATTTAAAACTGTTACTTGAATTAACATCCAAAAATACAAATTGTTAGTTTAAAAATTCATGTTTTTGTAATAAATTTTGTTACCTAATACTGCATTACAAGTTAAACATGTTTAAGTTTGTTAAACATCTCATGATGTTTCTGTGTTACAGAGATATCATCCTGTATATATAAATTTATTTACTTAATTTTTAAATTAAAACTCCAGGCAGTCAATCATTCCACCTAAAACTATTTTGATCTAATCTATAATAATTAAAAAATTTCAATTATTTTAAGAACATATATTAACACAAAATTTAAACAAAATTTTGGAGGATTCCTTTAAATAGGAAGTTGAGTTTTAGAATTATAACAGAGCATAGACAAACATGCACACACCAACACACAAACATTACTAAATTGTATCTAACATTAAAATGCAACCTAAATTACAGTTAAAAGTTTAAGTTACTCACCTTTTTAATGACGCAGACCACTGATCATTTGAATTTGCATAAAACAAATGCAGGCTTGACTTCCACTGTTGAAATCTGAGTTGCAATTTGATATACAGGTTTGCCTAATTGTTTCCACTGACTAAAATGCTTGCATGTAGGTGTTCATTCAACCCAGGTTCAAACAGAAATGCAAAGGTCTTCATTCACTCCAGGTTTGAACCAGAGTGCAGAGAAAAAGAACAGGCTTCACTTTGCTTTTTGCAGATTGATTTTTATGAAGAGGATCATTCAAATTATTGGTGAATAGATGCAGATTTGCATTGGACTTGAACATGTATTTGAAGGGCTTAGATATGAGGTATGCAGATTTATGGAAGATTTAGTTTTCATGAGGAGTTACAGGAATTTTCAAATTTAAATATAGTTTTGGATATGCAGATGTTGGATTTCTTTTTAAAGAAATGCAGATTGAAGGTTTTAATAAATTTGTGTATGTAGATGGAAGATTTGAATATGCAAATTTTTGGATTTGCTGGTGTTTGGATTTGAATATGAAAAATGAATTTTGGTCTTCATTTGATTAAGGAAATGAAAATGTAATATGAAATTAAGATGCATACTAAACTCAATGTATTTTCATATTTTAATTAAAAGAAAAGAAAAAGAAAAACTAAATCTTACACTTGTCAATTTGTATATTAATTTTTGAACACTTGTTTAAACCATTGCTTATGAATGCAACACATGTTATCTTTTAAAGGTAATTAGTATTTATTTACAAGTTAATGCATGTATTAGCTTAGTTTAAATTTGAATATGTGTATAAATTTATAAATGAAAACAAACCATGTTTACAAATGAAACTTATACATATTAAAATTTAAAATAATTAAACAATTTAAAATTTATACTTTTAAATTTAAATTCAAACTAAATTCAAAAATCAATTATTTTCAAATCAAGTTATAAATATAAACTCAATTTGAAATAAAAACTACAAATCTTATTCAAAACTTATTTAGAAAGATAATACAATATTAATATTGTTTTTTTTATAACTCTCTTATTATTAAATTAAAAATCATTTTTCAAGAAATTATATTTTTATTAAATAAATAATCCATTTTATTAAGCATGAAACCATTTTGTTGAATTAATTCTAAATTTAAGACTCAAGCTAATTTAATCTAAACATTTAATATTTTTCTTATCAATTTTAAAATCATATTTTTATTTATGAAATTAAAATGTCTATATTAGAATTTTAAAACATGATTTATTTATTAAATTAAACCAAAATCATTTATTTAATTTTGAAAAGCTTAAATATTAAACAAAACAAATTTCCAAATTACTACAAATATTAAAACTAGAAAAAAAATATGCTTTACTTATTAAAATTAAAACAAATGCTAATCTATTCAAAATATAAACCATATATTCATATTGTAAATAGAAATCCATTTATATCATTTAAAAGATAAAATAACCAATTTAAATATTTATTGAAGAGAATTATTAAATTTATCTGAATAATTATTAACAGAACATCAATATCAATTTAATTTTAACTACAGATTATTAAATTGATATTGTTAAAAATTCAGGGATATTACAATCCTTCCCCCTTAAAAGAATTTCGTCCTCGAAATTTAAAACAAAGGTAATTTAATAATCTCATTAAATTTTAAATTTTAAAAACACAAGCATATATCAAACATATGCTAACAACCAAAAACAACCAATCGAACAAATCTAATTATCCAGACAAATTCTGGATAAAATTTTATCGAGTTTCCCCAGGTGTATATATCTCCGCCGGGATACTCGCTCTAGAAAATCCAAACAAACAATACTATGAAGCTACAAAGCTCCTATACAACTATATCTATAACATTAGACAAGATATCAGACTACAAACGAGTCTGACTCAACAACCAAAACTCCAGAACTGCTGGTTTCACAATCAGAGATAGATCATACACGTACTCCCTCAGAGATACGTGAAATTCATCGAATCCCAGTTATCCAAACTGGCAATTCAATCCTATAGTCAATCACTAAATCTCCTAGATCACAGAAAAGATCCAAAACACTTCAGAGCTAACCTCTCAGACTTACCCAAACTTATAGCTCACTTTTGATCGGAGAAAACTTATCCAAAATTAAATCTCCGACTTCAGAGTCCAAATCCCTCTGACTCTTACCCACAAAACTCTTCGGACGATCCTGGGCTGTCTACAACTTCCCTGATTAGCTCAACCTTCGCTGATGCTCTAGAAACAAACTAGACCAATCAACACAACAAAATTATCTCCTCAAGATCAACCAAAATCAAGAACTCAAACTCTACTCCTCAACATAAGAAGACAACACTTCTCCTATCCGGAAAAAGAAAAGCAGATACACTTCCAAACTGCTTCCGCTGCTCAACTCTGATCCAAGTAGAAGAGAATGCTGAAGAAGAACGCAAGCACAAACAGGACAGCACACCCCAGAGATATGATTCAACAAATCCATAAGAAAAATTCAGAAGTTCCTCCAAAACTCCGAGCTGCTACACCAACTCAATCTCCTGGAACCATACTACTATAAAGCTGAACCACCCGAACCACTTCTGGAATTCCAGACAATAAGAAAACTCAACTTCCAGATGCAAACCAAACTCTGACTTCTCTGAAGACACCCAGAAAACTCAGATAACCCAAGATAAACTCAAACAACCGCAAGTCACTTTTGCGATCAACCCAAACCAAATCCAAGGAAAAACTATTCTTCCTTAAATGGAATAGCTTAAACTTAACTAGCCAACCCATCGAAGAAACGGGTTCACTTAACTGCTTCTGAACTCCACTCCAGAAAAACTGCTAAGCCAGAAGATCTCTTGCTAATACCGAGAACATTCCAAACTGCACTGCTGCCACAGATGCCAAAGAATTCCAAAACAATGCTCTCCGAGAAACTCAGACTTCAAAGCAAACAGAAACTCCGGCTGAACACAGCCACAACACTAAAGCAGACTCACTTCCATAATTTGTTCCAAAGAAAACATCTTCGGACACATCCATAGTCACTGCATCTCATCACGCAGCTACTACTTCCTGAGGTTTCAAAATACCATCACTCGCTTCTGCCCAACCGACAAATCCAAACTCTACTCACTCAACTTCAAAAATAAACTCCAAACCTTAACAAGTTTCCTTCAGAGATCAATGAAGTTCTCCATCACTACGGAACTCACTCGAGACGGTATTAGGTCTACAGTCTCAACAGAACACTTCCAACCTCAAACATTCAAACTCCAACCAATGGTAGGTCGTGTTACACACACTACTACCCCATCTACCTTCATAACTTATATTGGAAAAAACTGGACAGGTAACCCAACAGATAGGTAGATATAAATATATATATATATATATATATATATTAAAAATTACATATACGCTCTCTCAAGAAAGACGCCTCTACAGAGCCTAGGTATTCACTCAACCTAACGCTCCCAAAGAAAGACACACTTCAGAGCCTAGGTATTCACTCAGCCTAATGCTCTGATACCACAATGTAACGACCCGACTTCCAAATACCAGGAAGTCTCATCGTTAAGAAAGAAAGGGATAGAAAAGAGAAAAGAAAGAAGAGAAGAAAGAAACAACATCAGAATCTACACAGCGGAACGAATAAATTATATTAATAACATAAATATTACATAGTTTACAACCATTATCAGAGTACACAGATATACAACACATACTAGACAGTTATAAACACCTGTCTAGTTATACAACTCAATACAACTCAAAGACTACAACTCAGAGAACACATAGCGGAAAACTAAAGATATATCTACACAGAAGCCTCCTGCTCCATTTTCTCCTTCAGAATTCGCCAAAGCAAACCTGAATCCTAACCTGAATTCCCTTGGCTACTCGTAAAAATTTGAGTACCCAAGAGTTTATGAAAACAAAAATAAACTCCGGGTCAGACATTGGTCTGGTGTGAGTAACAGGTTAAAATTGCTTAACTTTCAAAAACCTTTTGAAAAGAAAGGTATCACATAAGACTTCCCACACATAAACATGGAAAAGTTTTTACCTTATGCTAACCAAAACATTTGATAGGAAATCCGATGATATTATAATAGTGTCTAGGGTTTTCAAATAAATAAGAAATAGCCGAAATTGTTACATTATTAAATTCCAGCTACTAGCCACAAAAGTGGGTAATACAATCAAAACCGTTGGCACTTATTGGATTTTGGATTCTATACAATGGCAGGGATACTGGGGTACCGCCCGTCACAGTACGTGGCCTAGATCAACGTACCGAGGATCACCCCCGACCCCCTGCAACACAAAGCCGGACCCATTCCTTACTGAATAGTTCCGAACAAGACAACCCCGTGGTTGTAGCTAGCAACCACCCACACAGCCGAATATAAAGGGACATCTAGACAGAGGTAAATCTTGCTCTCCAGTGGGTGCGACCCACGAAGCCTTGCAGCACCTCCCCTGTTTTAGCCATTCCCGGTTGATGAGGCTTGAGTCTACGATTACCTCTATAGGACATATCACTTAGAATGCTCATCGTCCACCTGACGATGTTCTGAAAGCATTCAATCCATACAAGTTCGTTCCGGGTTCGAATGAAACCGAAGGCATTATATCGTTACACTCATTTTGGAATCACCCTCAGAGTTAACGACAATAAACCTTGCACTCTAAACCACCATCTCGAATCTATAAGAACTAATTCCGTCAACTCATTACGGAATCACCCACAGAGTTATATTGACTCATAGTCCTTACATCTCGAGTCTTCACAAAGCTCCACTTTGATACACGACCTAACTTTATTTTGGAATCGATGTGGTTTTCGGATATCAAAATATGGAAACCCGATCCCGGTCTCATCGAAATCCAAAGCGTGTCTTTTAAGGTCCAAGTTGTTTTAAAGTTTAAAACAATTCAATTACAGTATCTATATACACAGATAGATAACTTACAAATCACAATTGATGATCAACATTATCAAATAATAGGTAATTCACATCATCAATATCAAATAGATATTCCATATATCACCATCACAATAGATAACCTATGTTATCATCTCAATACAACCAAACATTCATACCACACAATATCATTTATCTCATTACTGAGATTTTATCCATTCAAGACAATCAAGTTCATCCATTCATACATAAGCAATGATTTACTCATCACAATATAATTAATTTAAAATGAATTAAATTAACTATCTCTAATTAATTTAAAATGAATTAAATTAATTACCCATCTTTAATTAATTTAAAATAAATTAAATTAATTACTCCATCTATATAAACCTTGCTTATCCAATCATTTAATTGAGTACAATCAATTAGTCAATCATTCAAAATAAATTACCTTAATTAATCACTCTTGATTAATTACCCTTAATTACATTCATGTAATTATCCTTAATTAATTTCACAAAATTAATTATTCTCAACTAAACAGTAATTAACCTTTAATTACTTCAATTAATTAATTAATCATAATTAATTACATTAATTCTTAATTAATAATTAGTTAATTACCTTTAATTACCTATTATTGATTAATTAATCATAATTAATCAACTTTAATTACATCATTAATTAAAATAATTAATGATCTTTAATTATTCCTTAAATTAATTACTCTAAGTAATTAACTAACTTAATTACTTTATTAAACCAAATTAATTATCCTTCATTTTATTTCTTAATTAATCCCTTGATTAATTACTAAATAATTAGTCCAAATCACTCATTCTTAAACATTTCCTTAATTACATTCTGTAATTATTAAACAATTACTTAACTGAGTAATTTCCAATCATTAATTACATAAAGTAATTATTTATAAACCCAAGTGTTTAAAATTAATTAAACTTAATTAATTAAATTAAACAATCTCACTAAATTAAATTAATTACATTAAATAATTAATTTCCTAATTACCTTTAGTAATTATACTCAAGCCATTCATAATTGACTATTACTAAATTAATTAATCTCATTAATTATAAAAATTAACCATATTAATTGTTAAATAATCTTGGTTAAGGACCTTCATTAACCATTCTCAAATTATTTTATAAAGTAATTAACTTAAATTAATTACCAGTTAAAATTATCTTTAATCATTTATTAATTAAAGTTAATTATTCTTAATTTAAACTTAATTACATAATTAATATTCATTCATCATTAATTAATAATTTAATTAATGATCTTAATTCCCAATTGATTAATCACTAATCAATTATTAATTCCAAATTTAATTAATTAATTAAATTAATTATTAAATCTTAATCATCTTATTAATTAAATTCTAAAACATAAATCTTAATTAAATTTTCAAAATAAAACATAACTTAATTATGTTTGAAACAATTTAATTCAAAAACTAAGTACTTATGAAATTACCTTTAAATCCCAATTTAAATTCAAGTTCAAATAGAATAATTTTAAACTTATCAAAGTTTTAAATAATTTAAAACTTTTTTAAAATTACAAGTCAAAACAAAAGTTTGACTTAAAGATCAAATCATAAGAATTTGGAGTTAAATTCATTTTTAAAAATTTTTAGAAACTCAATTCATTCTTAGTTTCAATTTTAAATTTAAATCTTCTTTTTAAATTTAAACTGAACTTCATTTTTAAAACTTAGATTTCCAGATTTTTAAATAAACTTCAAATCCACTCATATTTTTTTAAAATCTTAATATTAAAAATTTTTAAACTATTTTACCAAAACAAATAGTTATTTAAATTAAATTTCAGAAACTTTTATTTTATTTTAAAAACTGGAATTTAAATTTGAATCTGAAATTCAAACTTGAATTTGATTTTAAACCTAAACCTTAGTTTAAACCTAAAGCTACAGATTTAAAAGTCCATAAATCCAGATTTAAAAAAAAAACAGTTTCAAAACCTGGATATTGCAGAGTAACCCGAGGAAACCTAGTTCTACTTCGAGTTTTATGCTTCACTACTCCGAGTTTTCCCCCCATCCACTCCGAGTAAAACCCCACATCCCCCCCCGCAACATCCAAAACCAAACAGTTCATCAGAATCTTATCGCCGCCACCTCTGCCGATCATCTCAGGTGATCAAGCCACAACCAGAAACTCATGAATACCCTAACACCAACACAAGATCAACCAAATAACAGAAAATCAAAAATTGGTTCTGAAATCCCAAATTCAAAACCTGGAATTTTTTTACAGGTTTCAACTCAAAACCTGTCAACGGCCGTAGTTTGCCACCCCGACCATCTTGATATCCAACTTTCCGGCCTCGAGCTCCTCCACATACCTACTACACATTTCCCAAGTACCAAAGTACTCGGTTAACCCTACACCTCTCACTGACTAAAAACTCAAACCCACTTCAAACTAGGGTTCAAAAATTTAAATACCAACTGCATCTGTTCTATACAATTATATCCCCATTTCTGATTATTCTCAGCATCTCCAATTCTTCCTCTGTTGCTCAGAAGGATTCTAAAACATCTCAATTCACAGATTTCATGAACTTGCTAAATTTCAATTTTTAGTTCAATTTAAAACTGTTACTTGAACTAACATCCAAAAATACAAATTGTTAGTTTAAAAATTCATGTTTTTGTAATAAATTTTGTTACCTAATACTGCATTACAAGTTAAACATGTTTAAGTTTGTTAAAGATCTCATGATGTTTCTGTGTTACAGAGATATCATCCTGTATATATAAATTTATTTACTTAAGTTTTAAATTAAAACTCCACGCAGTCAATCATTCCACCTAAAAATATTTTGATTCTAATCTATAATAATTAAACAATTTCAATTATTTTAAGAACAGATATTAACACAAAATTTAAACAATATTTTGGAGGATTCCTTTAAATAGGAAGTTGAGTTTTAGAATCATAATAGAGCATAGACAAACATGCACACACCAACACACAAACATTACTAAATTATATCTAACATTAACATGCAACCTAAATTACAGTTAAAAGTTTAAGTTACTCACCTTTTTAATGATGCAGACCGCTGATCATTTGAATTTGTAGAAAACAAATGCAGGCTTGACTTCCACTGTTGAAATCTGAGTTGCAATTTGATATACAGGTTTGCCTAATTGTTTCCACTGACTAAAATGCTTGCATGTAGGTGTTCATTCAACCCAGGTTCAAACAGAAATGCAAAGTTCTTCATTCACTCCAGGTTTGAACCAGAGTGTAGAGAAAAAGAACTGGCTTCACTTTGCTTTTTGCAGATTGATTTTTATGAAGAGGATCATGCAGATTATTGGTGAATAGATGCAGATTTGCATTGGACTTGAACATGTATTTGAAGGGCTTAGATATGAGGTATGCAGATTTATGGAAGATTTAGTTTTGATGAGGAGTTACAGGAATTTTCAGATTTAAATATAGTTTTGGATATGCAGATGTTGGATTTCTTTTTAAGGAAATGCATATTGAAGGTTTTAATAAATTTGTGTATGTAGATGGAAGATTTGAATATGCAGATTTTTGGATTTGCAGGTGTTTGGATTTGAATATGAAAAATGAATTTTGGTCTTCATTTTATTAAGGAAATGAAAATGTAATATGAAATGAAGATGCATACTAAACTCAATGTATTTTCAGATTTTAATTAAAAGAAAAGAAAAAGAAAAACTAAATCTTACACTTGTCAATTTGTATATTAATTTTTGAACACTTGTTTAAACCATTGCTTATGAATGCAACACATGTTATCTTTTAAAGGTAATTAGTATTTATTTACAATTAATGCATGTATTAGCTTAGTTTAAATTGTTAGTTTAAATTTGAATATGTGTATAAATTTATAAATGAAAACAAACCATTTTTGCAAATGAAACTTATACATATTAAAATTTAAAATAATTAAACAATTTAAAATTTATACTTTTAAATTTAAATTCAAACTGATGTAAATATTGGAAATAACTGTAGTAGCATTAAAACAGTTCCAGTATGGATAAAATTAACAAACATTCCTTTGTTTGCTTGGTCAACGTTGGGAATTAATTGGTTAGCATCTAGAGTGGGTAAGCTACTATGTTTGGATGCTTCAACTGAAAAATTTGAGCGTATTTCTTTTGCCAAATGTTTAGTTGAAGTGCATCCAAACAAAGAACTGCCAGATAAATTTACAGTTCAACTGCAAAATGGATCGATGCAAGTAGTTAATGTAACTTACCTATGGAAACCACTGATATGTACTCTATGCAAGGAGTTTGGACACCAGCTGAGTAATTGCAAAATTGTAGAAAATGGAAAGAAAGTAGATAAAGAAACAATGACTGAACAACAGAAGAAAGGAAATGATGGAAGGAATAATGTGGTAAAGGGTCAAGGCAGTGATAAACAGACTAGTTTTAAACAAAAATGGCAGAAAGTAACCAAAACCAATAGTAATAGGAACAACAACTGTGTAATTAATGATGAAGTTGTTTTGTTGAAGCAAGGTGAAAATCAAAAAACTATTGATAAAGCTGCTGGAGTTAATAATGGTGTGATAGGTTCAGTAAATGCAAAACAAAGAGATACAGTTAGTGCAAGTAACATGTACACCATGCAACAAACTGAAGTTGAAGTACAAGAAATAAATATGGTGAAAGAGAAGGAGAATGATGAAATTTTAGAACAGAGAATAAGAACAGTACAAATTCCAAAAACGACTGGAAAAACAAATGTGCAAGTGTGTGCAGTAAGTACTAACAACATGTACACATTGCTACAAACTGATGAAGAAGATCAAGAAGCAAATAATATGCAACTTATGGAAGAAGGTGAAATAACTGACCAGCTTACATGCACAGAGCAACAAACAACCATGACTGAGAAAACAAACCATTCTGCAAAACAAATACCCACTGACACACTAAATCAGGCAATAACAAAAGAACAACAAGCAACAAAAATGAATGAAAAGAGGAAAAATGGAAGTAACAAGCAAAATAGAAAAGAAACTGGCAAAGTTTGTACAACAACTGTTACATCTTCTTCTGATTTTGACAACAATTGGTGCAAATCATTTGAAACCCAGATAACTCAAATAGTAACATCCAAGCAAGGTGATCAATCCTCAAAATCTTCTCAAACTCACTACAATTTTTCCATTCCCATCCCTGGTTGGCCTGATCCCAGCTCCCCCTCACCTGTCTCATTCAACCAACCTCACTCATCATCTCCTGCCTCACACAACCAACCTCCCACACCCCCTACAAAATTAAAAAGGAAGATACAAACAAGATCCAGATCTCTGTCAGCTCAGAGAAGAAACAACTCCCTCACTTATCAATAGTTTTTAATGCATACAAAAATAGCAACTTGGAATCTTAGAGGGGCTCATAACAATTTGAAACTTGATCAAGTTAAGAATTATATCTCTGATTATAACCTTTGCCTCATTGGACTTCTTGAAACTAAGCTAAATCTTCCCCTATCTCAAAAGGCTGTTAACTACATTAATCCTACCTGGTCCTTCCATCATAACCTTGATTCAGCATCATATGGTAGAATTCTTGTTTTGTATAACCCCTCTGAAATAACTCTATCTCCCATTCTTTCGAGTAGACAATCTATACATTTTCACTTGTTTCTTACCCAAACCCAAACCTCTTTCTACTTAACAATTGTGTATGCTGACAATTCTACCATATCAAGGAATGCCTTCCTTAAAACAATTCCTCCTTTAAGACAAGCTTCACATCCATGGCTGGTTATGGGTGACTTCAACTCTTGTTTAAGTTTTAATGACAAGTTCGGTGGCAACCCACTTACTCCTAGGGATCTTGATCCTATCAATCAATCTGTTATTGATTCTGAGTTGCTGTTGGTGAATAAATCTGGTGCCAAGTACTCTTGGAATAATAGAAGCAGAAGTGGAGTACGTACCTTTACAACTATTGATCATTCCTTTTGCAATTTCCAAGCCCTATCTCTTTGGCCTTCCATTTCAGTTTTCCTCCCACAACCAATCCTATCAGACCACTCAGCTCAAATCCTGTCCCTTGGTAACCATTTGCGAAGAGAAAAAAGAAGTTTCAAATTTTTTAATGCTTGGGCTAAGCATGAACACTTTCTTGTTCTTGTATCAAAAGCTAATGCAGAATTTGTTGGTTTTGGTAACCCTATGTTTAAATTTTGCAGGAAACTCAAGTACATTAAGCAAGCTATCAAACAGTGGGTCTCTTCAACTTTTGGTAGAGGTGGTCTGCTGTCTGCTACACTTACTCAGCAACTTAAAATAAGGCAAGAATTTATGATGGAACATCCTCTTGACGTTCAAGCAGCTGATGAAGAAAGAAAACTACTTTTAGAAGTTAACTCTGCTTTGGAACTTGAAGCCAACATGAAGAGACAGCAACTAAACAAAAAATGGCATGATGAAGGTGACAAAAACACGAAGTTTTATCATGATTCTATCAAACTTAAACAAGCAAGAGAAAACATTCATAGTATAACTGATGACCGGGGCATTTTGCACACCTCTCCTGAAACTGTTGACAATGCATTTATACAATACTTCACCAAGCAGTATGGTAATATAGAAGGCTTTACTCCAGATCTTGACTTAATTACTGAAACTGACCTCCCAAACATCAATTATTTGGAAGCATCATTTCTTGTCAGTCCTGTTACTGATGAAGAAATCAAGGCAACCCTTTTCTCCATGAACAAACACTCATCCGGTGGCCCTGATGGTCTAAATGTAGTGTTTTTTATTAATACTTGGAGTATTCTTGGAAGTGAATTTTGCAAGGCAATACATAACTTCTTTAATACTTGCAAGATTCTTGGAGAAATCAACTGTTCCAATATTGCATTAATTCCCAAATACTCTCCAGCTTCCACTGTTAGTTCTTATAGGCCCATATCTTGTTGTAATGTAGTGTACAAGTGCATATCTAAAATTCTAGCAGCCAGATTAGTCACAGTTCTTCCATCTGTTGTCTCTAAAAATCAATCAGCTTTTCTTCCTAACAGAGACATCATTGATAATGTTCTCTTGGCTCAAGAACTTCTCAAATGTTATGGTAATAGCAATAGCACCCCTGCTGCAGCTCTGAAAATTGACATAACTAAAGCTTACGACTCTATCCATTGGGAATCCATAGTTAGAATTATGGCTGTTATGGGATTCCCTAAAACATTTGTGTCTTGGATCTATGTATGTATTTCCACTCCATCCTACTCTATTGTGATTAATGGCAGACCTGTAGGAAATTTTAGAGGAAGAAAAGGTATAAGGCAAGGAGACCCGTTATCTTCTTATTTGTTTCTGATAGTTATGGAAGTGCTAACTGTTACTCTAAGAACTAGTTACAACAGGAAAATTATAAAGTATCATCCCAAATGTTCTCAACAACTTATTACATCCATCATGTTTGCTGATGATGTCATGATGTTTACAAAGCCTGAGTTGCCTTCTCTGAATGGAATTAAAGAAGCACTGCATATATTTAAAAAAATGACTGGCTTATCCATAAATCAAAATAAATCTTCTATGCTAGTCTCTGGTATCAGTAATGAACAAGCTGCTTTCCTACATCAGCAGTCTGGTTTCACAAGTATGGAGAATGACATGAAGTACCTTGGTCTGCCTCTTATAACTAAAAGAATTACTAAGAATGACTGTTATCCATTATATCATAAAATAACTTCAATCATGACAGCATGGGATAATAGGAAATTAACTCAATCTGGAAGGCTTGTTCTCATCAAATCTGTTGTCTTCTCTTCTATTGTTTACTGGGCACGCACTATAATTCTTCCTATCAAGTTATTACATTTACTCAGATCTGCTATGAGTAGATTCTTTTGGACTGGAAGTATTCACAACAGGAAAATTGTCCCATGTGCTTTTACAAAATTTGAAGTTCCCTTTAAATCTGGTGGGCTTGGTATCTTAGACATAAGGAAGTGGAACATAGCGGCTATAAGCAAACAGTTTGATGCAATCATTAAAAAAAGGGAAAGTTTATGGGTGGAATGGACATGGCATCACAATATCAAGAACAAGGATTTCTGGGTCATGGAGATCCCTCAACAAAGTAGTTGGACATGGAGAAGCATCCTTAAGTATAGAGAAGTCTTTCTGCCGTTTATACAATACCCAGTTAATGCCAGTTCAAAGGTGAATTTTTGGAAGGAACCATGGGTTAGACAAGGCCTAATTTTATTTAAATTGCTTTCCTACTCTCAAATTGTCCAAACAGGTATTTCCTTAACTGCTGATGCTAATTCCTACTTGATCAATGGTAATATTCAGTTGCCTACCACCAGTAATCAAGAAATTCAGCAAACTTGGAATATATTACAACAAACTAATTTCACTGCTATGCAAATCAACTCTGTTCAGTGGAATGGCAAACCACATTCTGTTAAGGGTGTTTACAGTTCCCTAACAGAAAGTGATCCATTGCCTGCTGCTATCTGGCATGATGTTATATGGTCTACTGATACAGTCCCTCAATACAATCTTTTGATGTGGAAAGTGATCAACAAAGCTTTGCTTACTAGATCTATGTTACAAAAGGTTGGAATGATCTGTCCCATGCAATGCCTATTCTGTGAAATTGAAGAGGAAACAACCGACCATATTTTTTTTGAGTGCTCTGCCTTGAACAACTTGCTATTCCACTTAGGTGGTAAAACTGGTACATATCTATCTGGACGAACTAGCAACATACAGTGGAATATAATACACAAAGCAACCAAATGGAGAACAGTTGATAGTAGAGTGTTCACTGTGTGTTTGAAGGTCTTCGTGGCTGTGATTTGGAGGGAAAGAAATTTAAGAGTTTTTGAAAATGTTAAAAGGAATGACATGGTCTTATGGAAAGAAATGAAATGCAGTATACACAAGCAACTGAAGCACTGTGCTAGTAGCATCCCGCTGTCTATGTTACAAGCTTGGACTTGATTTTGATGTTTCTCTTCCTTTTTTATTTTTCAGTTATCTTCCTCTTTGTTTTTTCTATGTATCTCTTTTTTTATTGTTTGTTGCAATAAAACTGGTAGGGGCCCAGTTAACCCCGCTGGCTTTGCCACAAAAAAAAAAAAAAAAAAAAAAAATTCAAAAATCAATTATTTTCAAATCAATTTATAAATATAAACTCAATTTGAAATAAAAACTACAAATCTTATTCAAAACTTATTTAGAAAGATAATACAATATTAATATTGTTTTTTTATAACTCTCTTATTATTAAATTAAAAATTATTTTTCAAGAAATTATATTTTTATTAAATAAATAATCCATTTTATTAAGCATGAAACCATTTTGTTGAATTAATTCTAAATTTAAAACTCAAGCTAATTTAATTTAAACATTTAATATTTTTCTTATCAATTTTAAAATCATATTTTTATTTATGAAATTAAAATGTCTATATCAGAATTTTAAAACATGATTTATTTATTAAATTAAAACAAAATCATTTATTTAATTTTGAAAAGCTTAAATATTAAATAAAACAAAATTCCAAATTACAACAAATATTAAAACTTGAAAAATAATATGCTTTACTTATTAAAATTAAAACAAATGCTAATCTATTAAAAATATAAACCATATATTCATATTGTAAATAGAAATCCATTTATGTCATTTAAAAGATAAAATAACCAATTTAAATATTTATTGAAGAGAATTATTAAATTTATCTGAATAATTATTAACAGAACATCAATATCAATTTAATTTTAACTACATTGTTAAAAATTCCGGGATATTACAAAAACACAAACATCTAATTATCAACAAAGATAATTAGAACTCAAATCAGCAAATATCTAATTATCAACAAAGATAATTAGAAAACACAAATATCTAATTATCAACAAAGATAATTAGTACTCAAATCAGCAAATATCTAATTGTCAACAAAGATAATTAGAAAACACAAATATCTAATTATCAACAAAGATAATTAGAAAACTCAAATCAGCAAATATCTAATTATCAACAAAGATAACTAGAAAACACAAATATCTAATTATCAACAAAGATAATTAGAACTCAAATCAGAAAATATCTAATTATCAACAAAGATAATTAGAAAACACAAATATCTAATTATCAACAAAGATAATTAGAAAACACAAATATCTAATCAACAACAAAGATAATTAGAACTCAAATCAACAAATATCTAATTGTCAACAAAGATAATTAGAAAACACAAATATCTAATTATCAACAAAGATAATTAGAACTAAAATCAGCAAATATCTAATTATCAACAAAGATAATAAAAAACACAAATATCTAATTATCAACAGAGATAATTAGAATTCAAATCAACAAATATCTAATTATTAACGAAGATAATTAGAAAACATAAATATCTAATTATCAACATAGATAATTAGAACTCAAATCAGCAAATATCAAATTATCAACAAAGATAATTAGAAAACACAAATATCTAATTCTCAACAAAGATAATTAGAAAACACAAATATCTAATTACCAACAAAGATAATTAGAACTCAAATCAGCAAATATCTAATTATCAACAAAGATAATTAGAAAACACAAATATCTAATTATCAACAAAGATAATTAGAACTCAAATCAGCAAATATCCAATTATCAACAAAGATAATTAGAAAAAAATATATCTAATTATCAACAAAGATAATTAGAACTCAAATTAGAAAATATCTAATTATCAACAAAGATAATTAGAAAACACAAATATCTAATTATCAATAAAAATAATTAGAACTCAAATCAGCAAATATCTAATTACCTGCAGATAATTAGAAACAACAAATATCTAGAAATCAATTAAGATGGCTAGAAAATCAACATAAAAGGTGGATCGATCCCAGCAGATGGCGAGTTTTAGCTACGCAGCACATGCATCTCCGATAACCGAAGCCTACCAAGTACTATAAAATTTGGCACCCATCAGATGACCCGAAGGTCCGTAGAGTGACCCGAAGGTCCATTAGATGACCCGAAGGTCCAGCAGAGTGGCCCGAAAGCCCAACAAATGACCCGAAGGTCCAATAAATTGGCCTGAAAGCCCAACAAATCATTAGAATCATCAAACAACAGATGTTTCAATTAACGAGTCTGGAATTAACCGAAATAGTAAAAGTGTGGTTCCATACTCCGCACTTTTGCTAAATCGTTTAAATTGCTTCATCGTTTCCTTGAAAGTGAAAAATTGTGTATTTTGAATAAATCACATTTTACGTTCTCAAACGGACAAGTTCGGAATTAAAGGAATCAGTAAAAGTAAGGGTTCATAGTTCTCAATTTTGCTGAAGCGTTTAAATCGCTTCCTCATTCTTTTGAAAGCGCACGCTGTAAAAAATTTGGAAACAATTTTTAAAACACGTGATTAAAACAGCAACATCTGTAGCAATTTCGATAAGGAAATTGCACTTCTCAAAACACCGTAAAAACGGATACCAAATCAGCATTGTGGGATAACCGCTTAAAAATTCACTTTAAATTTGACGGTTACTGAAGTCAAAGCGACAGTAATTTTTTATACGTCAAAATCTCATCAAAATAATTCGACCAAACACCGGTTTAACGTAAAATTAATGCAGTAACGTGTAACTCATATTTGCACACACACTACAAGATGAACAAAGAAATTACTCGATTATATCTTCAATGAAGATAATTTAAAACAGCAAAAATCTCAACAAAACCACATAATTGCAATCACTTCGGATCCTCAAATCGGATTCGAAATTTTCAAAGAAAATAAAAATAAACACATCTATGTAACAACACGGTGAAATTTATTTCATTTTCATATTTTGATTTTTAAATCAAAAGGGTTATCAGCTGTACTCAGCGAAGACAGTCTCATTGTTTCCGCTGCGCACTCTGATAAATAGAACACAAATTAATCAATCATCAAAACACAATTTCATTTTTATTTTTAAATAAAGATATTTTAAAATTTCATCATAATTTCAAAACTTTAGTTTTGACTCAAGGCACAGATTAAAACACCAACAAATAGTTGTAACACATGTTCCATCTAAGTTATGTACTTTATTATGTCCATAAACCCCTCGCTCTGATACCAACTGTGACGCCCCAACTCTGTGCTCACAATAACAAAAAGTATTAAAAGGAAATACTGTCTGTTATTACGAAGAATAAGGCTGGATAGGAGCGGCCATCCGTAGTTAGGCCTGCACTAGTATTGATTATCTCGATAGGAGTGGTATACATATTTATTTTTCATATCTTTGTTTATTTACTCCCATCGACATATTCAATTCCAGTATAAAACGAACTACAATGGTTCATAATAGTTTAGGATAACATATATAGTAATAACACAGATAAGTTAAACACAAAACACGGACAATATCAAATCTCATATATATATAACTGAAGTATGTTACAATACATATGATACAGTACACGTGATACAATTACAACTGTCGACACTGGAAGTTACATATACAAGTACATTATTGTAAATAATATACATGAATACATATCATCCTATAAAATGACACTGACTACTTCAAAAGATATGAAGAGACTTCATGGCTCAAGAAGCAACCCAAAGCGAGATATCAACAGCCTGAAATAACTCGCTCTAACCCGAGTATTAATTCAAAAGAAAATAATAAGCGGGTCAGTCTAATTCAAACTCGGTTATTAATGCGCAGAAGCAATAATAATTAAATAACAAATAGACGACAATCACAATAAATCTCACATATCCAATCCTTCAATAAGAGAATCGGATAACTGTAGAAATAACACGTAACAGCAATAAACAGCGAATTAGCAAAGCCAAATCATCAACAAAGGTAAATAAAAGGAATTATCAATGAAGATAATTTAGAAAACAACAGAATTTCCTAAACAGCAATTAACAGCAAGTGGCAAAAGCAAAACTCAAGCCAGTGAACAACATAAACCACAAAAGCTAATTATCGATACGATAATTAGAAAACACATAATCTAATTATCAAGTAGATAATTAGATAGCAACAAAATGTAATGACCCAAAATTTTAGGCAATATCAATTTAATAATTTGTATTAATAATTTAATTGGTTTAATAATTTTTTTTATAATTTTAATTTAAATTGGTAAATTTAATCTTTCAAAGGTTAACAAATATTTAATCTGGCAATTTGATCAATATCTTTTGAACAATTTAAAAATTGATAGGAATTATTTTACAAAGCTAATAAAATTTTATTCTATTTATAATATATGTATATATTTGATATATATTGTGAATAGAAATATCTTTTGTTTTAAATAAAGATTGGATTTTCAAAGTGTAATATATATGTATGTATATGTTATAATTTGATGTTGTTTTGAAATTTAATTTAATCTATTAATAATTTATATATGAATGAATATTGTAATTTATAGCTTTGTTTTAAAATTAGTATTTTTCAAAAGTTAATTTAGATTAATTCAATTTGTTTCAAAATATAAGATAATTATTTATTTTTGAGACGACAGTTTAAAAAGTATTTAATCAAGGTTTTATTTTTGTTTTCTTTAAAATGTTTAAATTAAAATGGTTATAAATGTATATATATAAATGTTTTAGATTTTTAAAATACATGTATAAGGTTTATTTGTATTATAATTAGTTTTCTAATATTTTCTTTAAAGGATTAAATTTATATTCACATATGTAAGTATTTATTTATAAAGTAAATTAAATAAGTGAGCTTTATATTAACATTTTAAATTAAATGAAAATTTATAAAAATACTTAAAAACATGCGTTGTCATCTTAAGTTATCTTAATAACATTTGTAAAGAAATTAAGCACATTGAATGACATTTGTTCAATTTAAAGACAAGTGGCACTATTTTAATTTTAATTTTTAATAAATGTTTTTTAGAAGAAAACTAGTTTCTTTCATAACACTTTCATTCTTTGTTTTCTTTCATCCTTTCAAATTTTAATGGCAACCAGAAACTTTTCTCAAATTTGAATTTAAACCATAAAGCAAAAGCAGATCTACAACAATCAAAACTGCAAAATTAAATATCCTGCAACTTGAAATCTGCTGCAACCTTCAATCTGCAAATTCTTAGAGGAGTTCAACTACAACTTCAACCTGTAATGCAAGAATTCATAATCAACTCAGCAAGTTTATAACATCAACAATTTGAAGGCATGCATTCAAATTTCTTCAGATTATTTGTTCTAGCCTGGAATAATAAATTGAAACCTGGTCTGCTCTACAAAATTTAAACTTTCATTATTTCTTCAGATTATTCGTTGTAAACGTTGATGTTGTGTTGTAATAACAGATATATTGCTTTTGTTTTAAAGATTATTCATTCACATATTATATTTGTTCCACTGTGAAATGTGAGATTCAGTTATTGTTTCTGTTTCTTCTTCTATCTTCTTCTTCTTAAACCCTAACGGTTCGATTTTTCGGCATTCGATTGTGCGGCAGTTCATACAGTTGAGTTATTAATGTCGTCTTTCGGAAGTCAAAAAATTAGATCGTTACAAATTTGGTATCAGAGCATTTGGTTAAGCGACAACCTTGGATCTGGTGGGAATTACCCATTAGAGATAGAGCCAGTAGTACTCTAGAATGAGTTTGAGTGTAATAATAGATATGATCGCGTATTTATTAGTGAATATAATTTTTTTTTTATTGTGTTGATTGGTTTGTTGAGTGGTATATGGATTTTGGTCGGTATAGTCTATACAACTCTATCGATAGGGATCTCTAAACACTTGTGTAGAACAATTCAGCACGATATTTGTAACGAGACGAATTTTGCCCGCTCGAAAATCGACATCCATACTTCAAATCGTATTCGAATGCCGTAGATTCGACCGTTCAAATCCGATTCGCCGGAGCTTATAACAACATTAAGTAAACAACACAGCGGAAAAAAAGAATAATACATTGATATACAGCATTGATACAATACCTGATACAACAGAGGATATAATGAATATCAAAACTATCAGAGATACAATAAAATAGCAGCGGATCAAATAACTCTAAATAGTCTTCAACGAAGAACTCCAAATCTAAACTCCATCTCCAAGAACCAATCCAGCAATAGCTCGAACTCCCCATAAAAATGCACCAAGCTAGGCAAGACTGGTGCGAACCAAGGACTGAACTAACTCCAGATAATCCACTGCACCTAACTATCTGAAAAACCAAACTCTAGACTGCTCGTGTGGAAATTAGTGAGCAACCAGAGTTTAGGAAAGGAACAATAAACTCCAGGTCAGTCATGGGACTGGTGTGAGAAACAAAACAATTTATCTTTAAAAACAATCAACAAGAGAATTTTAAAGTAAATTCGCAATGCTTTTTGAAAATGAAACTACCATAAGACCTCCCGCCACACACACAATGCAAACGCAGACTTGGAGGAGATTTCTTCTTATGATAGTCAAACATGCTTAATACACCGAAAATTTCTTTGATATTATTATTATAAGTGCGCGGTGTAGAAAAGCATTTCGAAAGTAGAATATAAATCTTAGCCAGCATAGACATTTCGAACTATGCCTACTATAGCTACCATCCAAACAGTGGGGCGCCACCATAAGTGAATGATAAGTTCTACAACTAAAACCGTACAGGGTTTCGTATTGTTTCTTTGGATTTCCAACAAATGGTCAGGCCAAGGAACTTCCCATTGCCACATGAGAACGCATCTGGAAGGACGTCCCCGAGAACCTAACCGGATCTCTGCCAACACAAGGCCGGGTTACCCCTAACTGGGTAACTACTGACACGAGTATGCCATCCCCCGGTCCTTTAGGACCTTTAACCGAGCGCTCGATAACCAACATCACACTATAGTAAATAGAGTGTTTTCCACATGAGTAAGTATCTGGGCTCCATACCATGATACCACCCTTTTCCAGAAGGAAATGAACATACCATAAAAGGGCGCTACCCCCTAATAACCTTGCTGCATTTTTCCTGTTTTGACCATTCCGGGGTGTGAGGCTCGACGAGGTCTCGTCCACAAAGCCACGCTTTGATACAAAGCCATGCTTTGGGTCAACAAATGATCAAAGTAATGATCACAAAGATAAAGGATCAAACAAATGATCATATCACAAATGATCAAACAATGATCATTTCACAGCAACACTTAGCATGACACATTACCAAATTGGGAATATATTGCTGATAACCTTCAACTACATAACCTCTGAGCTCGTACGTCTCAGAGAAGGGTGTTAAGCTAAAAGAATAAATTCTCCGCCACCAACAGAAATGTATTTGAAAGAAATCTGCTTTATATCTCAATTTGTAATGTCAGACACACAATCCATACAAGTCTGTTCCGGGTTCGAACAGAACCGAAGGCACTTCCAAAGAAGCCCTTGCAATCCGGGTATTCACAATCCCGATCGGACTTCCCATCACTTAGTAAATCTCTATACCGGAGCAACTCAGTGCAGAGACAATCAATAGGTTGTCCTATCCTTCTCACAAATACCCGGTCTTCACCACCGGTCTTCAAATGCTATCCATAACGACGTATCACATATTCGGAATGGGATATATGACATAAAGGTCCTCTCCCGGCTAAACCGAATAGTGAGCGCAACATTTAAAACATATGGATATGGGATTTCAATTAAGTCACAACTTAAAACCCAAAAACTTTCTTTCAATGGTTAAACAATTTACCATTTCAAATCTTTAGACAAAAAGATTTATTTCACAGAGATCAATTCATAGATTTTCAAAACAATTTCATTTCTATTGTATTAACTCGTTAAATCTTTAAATCAAAGATTTAACTTATAGCTTTCAAACTGTTTCTATAACTTGGAAGTCATTTTCATCTTCAAACTTGAAATTCTTTTTCACACAAATTGGACGTTCATTTCTTATGTGAAAGCTTTTATTATGTGAAAACAAACAGTTTTCGTTTCAGAAAAATCCAATTAATTTACACGAGTTAAAGCATTAATTTGTATTCATATTCCCAAATTAATACATTTTAAAATGGTTCAACCCATATATAACTGGTATAACATTTTTAATCCCTAGTTTCAAATTATAGAATTCAGTTTCACAATTTGGAATTTAAATTTAAATCAAATTATTTAAATTTCAAACTTTATCAAGTTATTCAAAATAAGCTTCATCTTTGAAATTCCATTTCAAAAGCTTTTCACATTTAACCCGATCTTATTTTCAAACCATTTGAATTTAAAATTCAAATTTAAAACTATTTTCAAAAATCTGTGACTTAATCGATTTCCTCGTGAAATCCATATTTGGGTGTGTATAAGTGTGGTCCAAGGGTTTAACACAATAAAAGTGCCACATCATCAATCATCACAGATTAAAAAACAGAAATATAGTTGATAAGCGATATAAAATATAATGCTTATCGTCCATTCACAGATTCACAGATAGAAAGTATGAACGCATCGTAAATAATTAAATTACATTCATCATAGATAACACTGAATCCATTCATAGCAAAAAACATAGCATATCAGGGATATTGAACAGTTCAACAATCAATAGAATTCGAATCACTATAAGTGAACTCAATTATAAAATTATCTGATAAATTTAAATCAGATGGGTAATCAGATGGGTTATCAATCTGGTTAATTAACATCAATCAATTTCAAATCTTTTGATAAATTGTCCTTTAATCATTTATTTGAAACTAACCAACCTTAAATTTTTAGATAATTAACCTTTAATAAGTTACAATAATTAATTTATTACGCTACCCTTAAAATTAATTATTGCCTAATCACTTGATTTATCAACTCTAATTAAATTATCAACATTAATCAATACCCTTAAATTATCAAAAATAATTGAATTGGTTTTAATTAACTTCACGATGATCCATCTTAAATTTATCAAAGTTTCTTAATTACTTAGGATAAATCTTTATAGTGATTGATCACTAACCTAAATCTTCAACTTTATTTTAAATAAAATATTTTTGAAATCGACTTCAATTAAATAAGCATAGAGATTTAACTTTTAACTTTTTAAACCTTTCTAAGTTAATAAATAACTCTTAATATAAACATTTACCTATTTTCACTCAATTACTTAAACTCTTCTAGTGATTACAACAAATTTTTGTTTTTAAGACTTACTTTACACTTTCAAATTCAGTTTTAAATTGAAACTTAAACACTAACAGTTTTTTTTTCTTCTTTGTTTTCTTTTTCCTTTTTTTCTAAAGCCTGAAATGTTGAGAATAGCTCGTCCCAACAAAAAAAATGACTTCCAAGAAAGAAAAGAACGCGAGTTACCCCTAATAAACATCGTCTTCCCCAATCCCATATTCACCCTGGATACATGAAATTTCTCGTGCACGTGCACGGTCGTTCTTGACCACCGTAGGTCATCGCGGTGACCTTCACCGATCACTCCTCCCCACGCAAACCCCTTCGAACACTCAGATCGAATAAAAATCACGTAAATCGAAACGAGGTATTTGGCGTCGAACTGGAACCCAACATCATCGATGAAATCGCCTCGTACCGCCGCTACGCAGTGACAGAACCCCCACGCCTTCGTCACGAGCTTCCCCTATCGACCCCTCACCGCCACCTATCAACCCTATCTGGTCCGATGCGACATTGATTGCATCATTGCCTCGAGAATTGGTTGGCAAAAACATAGGAATAAAACCCTAAAATCGTTTCATCCCATCATCTCCTTCAACGTAAAAATTTTTGAACATTTTTCCTAACTTCAACAATGGCCCAGCAAGCTTCAACCAAGATTTCAACTTTCAAAATTGATTAAAGTGACAGAGATTTGTAAAAATGTAATTTTTGTTAAATTTCAAACTGCTCTTTAAATACTAATTTAAAAATCTCGATTTTTGTTTTAAAAATCTTGACTTGCAGTATGAATTCAATATATAATCTCGAAATAATATTTTACAACAATCGATTTTATCAAATTTCTACTTGCTTACATATAGAACTAAGTTACAGTGAATATTTTCAAAACAGGATTTCAAAACAACTTTTAAAAATCTAAATTTAAAGTTTAAATCTCTTGTTCATTTGATAAATTAAACTTAACAACAAATAGCAGCAGTATATTCAAGTTTGAAAGCAAACATAGACCCTGTATCAATTCCAAATAAACAAAGAGCATCAAAGAATCATATGTAAAACTGAAGCATATACAACCAAATCATCAAAGAATCTTGAACTGTTATTAATCAACTTAAAGCTTTTAAAAATTATGTTTACCCACAGGCTCTCAAGCATTGGACTCTAAGAAATAGTTTTAAAAATTAAAGTTGCTCACCTTGTTTTCAGAGAAAGGAAGAACAGAGCCTTCTTTGTGTTAACAGAGGCTTTGAATTTTGTTGATGAAAGCCTTCTTACTTGATGTTGAGTTTGTATTGATTTGTTTTGATATTTGTAAACTGAAGTTTGCTTTAGTTTTGTTCAAGTAGTTGCTCATTTCAGTTTTACTCTTTTTTTTTGTAAGTGAACAAACTGATGAAGGAGGTTGGTGTATATATAAAAGAGTTGTGTACAGCAGTGAGGTATATAAAAGAAGACCAAACCCATATTGACGTGATCTTGTTCATGCTGAGTTTGAAAACATTAAATGCTTCCTGTATCATGCAATATTACTTAATTCTTGCAGGTACACTCTTTCTTTACTTTTGGAGGCTGATAAGCTTGCTATGGTGGCTGAGATTGTTTTGTAAAATATTCAAATTGACTATAATATTGATATAGCATTTAATGCCAAGTGCTTCATGTCTCCTATATGTTTACTTGTCTTGTACTTGAATAATTTGTTTACTTCAGATGTGCTAAGTTTTGAACGAATGAAGAAGATTGATATATAAAAGAATGAAGCTTACAGGCTGGTATACTTAGCACAGTGTATTATAATGTTGTTTGTACAAGTGATTATAATATTTTGTATAATAGACATTGTTGAAGTTGTTTTATAAATATTTTCTTTGTTTATAGGCTGAGAGATGATTTAGTATGTCATTCCATATATTTTACTATCTCTATATAGTTACTTGCCTTCATATCTTATATTTTATCTCATATACATGTATTACTATTCCAATTCCTTTTATTTGTTCTGTTATCTTTTATAAGTGTTTATATGCGAATGCATTTTATTTCTATGCTTTTACTTGTTATTTACTATAAATCCCAATTCAAATATAAATTAAATATTCAATTTTTAAATTTATTCCAAAATTTATTCAAAATTTACATTAACTATAAATTAAAATAAACTTCAAAATTTGGGGTCGTTACAGACTTCCCCCCTTAAAAGGATTTCGTCCTCGAAATTCGCCAAAGAGAGATAACGAAGATAGACGAAAGATAGAAGAACAATTCTCCATGTCAAACTAGATATCTATTCTGCATTTGGCTTACCAAATTAGAATATCAATGATATGAGCACAAACTCATACAATACTATATAGGATACTCGGGTCATCAAATCTACGACATATGCATGAGCATTGGTCAGTTCGAAGGGATAACTAACCATTCGTAGAATATATTGGGACCTAAAAATAAACAGATACATGGATACAATTTCAAAGTTTTTAGTTTAAAACTAAAGTATACCTATCAACCATAACAACCAAAGCAACCAATTCATCCAAACAAACAATTCTGGTCAAATTGGAGTTTATGTCCCATATTAATATATCGAATTTCCTTCCTGGATCTACCAGGAACTATCAAAGAATTGAAAAGAGACGCTGAACAAAAGAGATTGATAGAGAAAAGATTGTTTCCACTGTTGCAGGAAATTGACCATTTATAGTCATATTTCCCCTGTCCCCTATCTCGCTCTCTTCTTGCACTCATACTCACTATCAGTGGATAGTAAGAGAATTTACTGAGGCATTCAAACGGATATCTTAGGGATATACTCATTCTAGGGATACTTCACCCTATCTCTAATGAGCTACTTAATGTGTTATACTCCTGAGCTAAAGTTCAACCTTAGCTCTGATACCAAATGTAATGAAAACGAATTTTGCCCGCTCGAAAATCGACATCGATAATTCAAATCGTATTCGAATGCCGTAGATTCGACCGTTCAAATCCGATTCGCCGGAGCTTACAACAACATTAAGTAAACAACACAGCGGAAAAAAAGAATAATACATTGATATACAGCATTGATACAATACCTGATACAACAGAGGATACAATGAATATCAATACTATCAGAGATACAATAAAATAGCAGCGGATCAAATAGCTCTAAGATAGTCTTCAACGAAGAACTCCAAATCTAAACTCCATCTCCAAGAACCAATCCAGCAATAGCTCGGACTCCCCATAACAATGCACCAAGCTAGGCAAGACTGGTGCGAACCAAGGACTGAACTAACTCCAGATAATCCACTGGACCTAACTATCTGAAAAACCAAACTCTAGACTGCTCGTGCGGAAATTAGTGAGCACCCAGAGTTTAGGAAAGGAACAATAAACTCCAGGTCAGTCATGGGACTGGTGTGAGCAACAAAACAATTTATCTTTAAAAACAATCAACAAGAGAAATATAAAGTAAATTCGCAATGCTTTTTGAAAATGAAACTACCATAAGACCTCCCCCACACACACAATGCAAACGCAGACTTGGAGGAGATTTCTTCCTATGATAGTCAAACATGCTTAATACGTAGTAAATTTCTTTGATATTATTATTATAAGTGCGCGGTGCAGAAATGCATTTCGAAAGTAGAATATAAATCTTAGCCAACATAGACATTTCGAACTATGCCTACTATAGCTACCATCCAAACAGTGGGGCGCCACCATAAGTGAATGATAGGTTCTACAACTAAAATCGTACAGGGTTTCATATTGTTTCTTTGGATTTCCCACAAATGGTCAGGCCAAGGAACTTTCCATTGCCACATGAGAACGCCTCTAGAAGGACGTCCCCGAGAACCTAACCGGATCTCTGCCAACACAAGGCCGGGTTACCCCTAACTGGGTAACTACTGACACGAGTATGCCATCCCCCGATCCTTTAGGACCTTTAACCGAGCGCTCGATAACCAACATCACACTATAGTAAATAGAGTGTTTTCCACATGAGTAAGTATCTGGGCTCCATACCTTGATACTACCCTTTTCCAGAAGGAAATGAACATACCCTAAAGGGGCGCTACCCCCTAATAACCTTGCTGCATTTTTCCTGTTTTGACCATTTCGGGGTGTGAGGCTCGACGAGGTCTCGTCCACAAAGCCACGCTTTGATACAAAGCCATGCTTTGGGTCAAAAAATGATCAAAGTAATGATCACAAAGATAAAGGATCAAACAAATGATCATATCACAAATGATCAAACAATGATCATTTCACAGCAACACTTAGCATGTCACATTACCACATTGGGAATATATTGCTGATAACCTTCAACTACATAACCTCTAAGCTCGTACGTCTCAGAGAAGGGTGTTAAGCTAAAAGAATAAAGTCTCCGCCACCAACATAAATGTATTTGAAAGAAATCTGCTTTATATCTCAATTTGTAATGTCAGACACACAATCCATACAAGTCTGTTCCGGGTTCGAACAGAACCGAAGGCACTTCCAAAGAAGCCCTTGCAATCCGGGTATTCACAATCCCGATCGGACTTCCCATCACTTAGGAAATCTCTATACCGGAGCAACTCAATGCAGAGACAATCGATAGGTTGTCCTATCGTTCTCACAAATACCCGGTCTTCACCACCGTTCTTCAAATGCTATCCATAACGACGTATCACATATTCGGAATGAATATATGACATAAAGGTCCTCTCCCGGCTAAACCGAATAGTGAGCGCAACATTTAAAACATATGGATATGGGATTTCAATTAAGTCACAACTTAAAACCCAAAAACTTTCTTTCAATGGTTAAACAATTTACCATTTCAAATCTTTAGACAAAAAGATTTATTTCACGGAGATCAATTCATAGATTTTCAAAACAATTTCATTTCTATTGTATTAACTCGTTAAATCTTTAAATCAAAGATTTAACTTATAGCTTTCAAACTGTTTCTATAACTTGGAAGTCATTTTCATCTTCAAACTTGAAATTCTTTTTCACACAAATTGGACGTTCATTTCTTATGTGAAAGCTTTTATTATGTGAAAACAAACAGTTTTCGTTTCAGAAAAATCCAATTAATTTACATGAGTTAAAGCCTTAATTTGTATTCATATTCCCAAATTAATACATTTTAAAATGGTTCAACCCATATATAACTGGTATAACATTTTTAATCCCTAGTTTCAAATTATAGAATTCAGTTTCACAATTTGGAATTTAAATTTAAATCAAATTATTTAAATTTCAAACTTTATCAAGTTATTCAAAATAAGCTTCATCTTTGAAATTCCATTTCAAAAGCTTTTCACATTTAACCCGATCTTATTTTCAAACCATTTGAATTTAAAATTCAAATTTAAAACTATTTTCAAAAATCTATGACTTAATCGATTTCCTCGTGAAATCCATATTTTTGTGTGTATAAGTGTGGTCCAGGGGTTTAACACAATAAAAGTGCCACATCATCAATCATCACAGATTAAAACACAGAAATATAGTTGATAAGCGATATAAAATATAACGCTTATCGTCCATTCATAGATTCACATATAGGAAATATGAACGCATCGTAAATAATTAAATTACATTCATCATAGATAACACTGAATCCATTCATAGCACAAAACATAGCATATCAGGGATATTGAATAGTTCAACAATCAATAGAATTCGAATCTCTATAAGTGAACTCAATTATAAAATTATCTGATAAATTTAAATCAGATGGGTAATCAGATGGGTTATCAATCTGGTTAATTAACATCAATCAATTTCAAATCTTTTGATAAATTGTCCTTTAATCATTTATTTAAAACTAATCAACCTTAACTTTTTAGATAATTAACCTTTAATAAGTTACAATAATTAATTTATTACGCTATCCTTAAAATTAATTATTGCTTAATCACTTGATTTATCAACTCTAATTAAATTATCTACATTAATCAATACCCTTAAATTATCAAAAATAATTGAATTGGTTTTAATTAACTTCACGATGATCCATCTTAAATTTATCAAAGTTTCTTAATTACTTAGGATAAATCTTTATAGTGATTGATCACTAAACCTAAATCTTCAACTTTATTTTAAATAAAATATTTTTGAAATCGACTTCAATTAAATAAGCATAGAGATTTAACTTTTAACTTTTTAAACCTTTCTAAGTTAATAAATAACTCTTAATACAAACATTTACCTATTTTCACTCAATTACTTAAACTCTTCTAGTGATTACAACAAATTTTTGTTTTTAAGACTTACTTTACACTTTCAAGTTCAGTTTTAAATTGAAACTTAAACACTAACAGTTTTTTCTTCTTCTTTTTTTTCTTTTTCTTTTTTTTCTAAGGCCTGAAATGTTGAGAATAACTCGGCCCAACAAAAAAAATGACTTCCAGGAAAGAAAAGAACGCGAGTTACCCCTAATAAACATCGTCTTCCCCAATCCAATATTCACCCTGGATACACGAAATTTCTCGTGCACGTGGACGATCGTTCTTGACCACCGTAGGTCATCGCGGTGACCTTCACCGATCACTCCTCCCCACGCAAACCCCTTCGAACACTCAGATCGAATAAAAATCACGTAAATCGAAACGAGGTATTTGGCGTCGAACTGGAACCTAACATCATCGATGAAATCGCCTCGTACCGCCGCTACGCAGTGACAGAACCCCCACGCCTTCGTCACGAGCTTCTCCTATCGACCCCTCACCGCCACCCATCAACCCTATCTGGTCCGATGCGACATTGATTGCATCATTGCCTCGAGAATCGGTCGGCAAAAACATAGAAATAAAACCCTAAAATGTATTCATCCTATCATCTCCTTCAACGTAAAAATTTTTGAACATTTTTCCTAACTTCAACAATGGCCCAGCAAGATCAACCAAGATTTCAACTTTCAAAATTGATTAAAGTGACAGAGATTTGTAAAAATGTAATTTTTGTTAAATTTCAAACTGCTCTTTAAATACTAATTTAAAAATCCTGATTTTTGTTTTAAAAATCTTGACTTGCAGTATGAATTCAAGATATAATCTCGAAATAATATTTTACAACAATCGATTTTATCAAATTTCTACTTGCTTACCTGTAGAACTAAGTTACAGTGAATATTTTCAAAACAGGATTTTAAAACAACTTTTAAAAATCTAAATTTAAAGTTTAAATCACTTGTTCATTTGATAAATTAAACTTAACAACGAATAGCAGCAGTATATTCAAGTTTGAAAGCAAACATAGACCCTATATCAATTCCAAATAAACACAGAGCATCAAAGAATCATATGTAAAACTGAAGCATATACAACCAAATCATCAAAGAATCTTGAACTGTTATTAATCAACTTAAAGCTTTTAAAAATTATGTTTACCCACAGGCTCTCAAGCATTGGATTCTAAGAAATAGTTTTAAAAATTAAAGTTGCTCACCATTTTTCCAGAGAAAGGAAGAACAGAGCCTTCTTTGTGTTAACAGAGGCTTTGAATTTTGTTGATGAAAGCCTTCTTACTTGATGTTGATTTTGTATTGATTTGTTTTGATATTTGTAAACTGAAGTTTGCTTTAGTTTTGTTCAAGTTATTGCTCATTTCAGTTTTACTCTTTTTTTTGTAAGTGAACAAACTGATGAAGGAGGTTGGTGTATATATAAAAGAGTTGTGTACAGCAGTGAGGTATATAAAAGAAGACCAAACCCATATTGACGTGATCTTGTTCATGCTGAGTTTGAAAACATTAAATGCTTCCTGTATCATGCAATATTACTTAATTCTTGTAGGTACACTCTTTCTTTACTTTTGGAGCCTGATAAGCTTGCTATGGTGGCTGAGATTGTTTTGTAAAATATTCGAATTGATTATATTATTGATATAGCATTTAATGCCAAGTGCTTCATGTCTCCTATATGTTTACTTGTCTTGTACTTGAATAATTTGTTTACTTCAGATGTGCTAAGTTTTGAACGAATGAAGAAGATTGATATATAAAAGAATGAAGCTTACAGGCTGGTATACTTAGCACAGTGTATTATAATGTTGTTTGTACAAGTGATTATAATATTTTGTATAATAGACATTGTTGAAGTTGTTTTATAAATATTTTCTTTGTTTATAGGCTGAGAGATGATTTAGTATGTCATTCCATATATTTTACTATCTCTACATAGTTACTTGCCTTCATATCTTATGTTTTATCTCATATACATGTATTACTATTCCAATTCCTTTTATTTGTTCTGTTATCTTTTATAAGTGTTTATATGCGAATGCATTTTATTTCTATGCTTTTACTTGTTATTTACTATAAATACCAATTCAAATATAAATTAAATATTCAATTTTTAAATTTATTCCAAAATTTATTCAAAATTTACATTAACTATAAATTAAAATAAACTTCAAAATTTGGGGTCGTTACAATATTGTTTTAAAATGGGGTAAATGAAATAATTTTACCCAAATTGTTTTCATATATTAAAGGAATAAATTTTCTATCAATTGTTATAGTATATGGTTGCTTGGACATTAGGAAGTGATGATATTAAATTATTATCATTGGTTATTGAATAGAAATTGAAAACATAACCAAAAGCTAAGAAAACGAAATCCATATACAAATGGGATTTGCAAATATAAATTGTTAATGTAAATGTAATTTATAATTTGAAATAGATTCCAGAGAAATATTTGAAAGTGGATTGAAAAGATTTGAAATTGGAAATTTTGGAAATAAAATTCCATTGAGATCGAAATTGAATTTTCAAAGGTTTTGGAAAAATGTTTTTGAAGGAATAAAAGCTCTAAACTCTTTTTGGTCGTTGGAAAATAACTTCGGTGATGACTACAGCATCATCGATGTTCATTTTCAAATTTCCAAAAGTGGAATTTCTACCGAATTGTTTTAAATTAAAGTTGTTCGGAAAACTGGGTTTGGTTTTGGAAATTCAAAGGATAACTTGAATTGATTTCAAAAATGGTTTTGAAAAGGTTGTAAAGACTCTGGAATTTTATTAAAAATAGTCATGGAACGAAAACTTAGAAAATTCAGATTTAAACTGAAATTAACATGAGTTAATTTGAATAAATGTGAATTTGAGATGTCTTATAGACTAAATGTTTGGAATAAAATCTATTAAGGTGGAAAATAAATTGTGAATGAATAAATAAATTTGCAATTGCAAGTAAATGAAAGTGAATTGAATGTTGAAATTCATTTCGAATTTATAAGTAAATAGAATTGGAGTTGGAATTGAATTTGATTTGTGATAAACAAAGCAAAGTATTGAAATAAAAATAAGTAAGCGAAACTAATTGAAGAAAAGACCAAATAGATATGTTTTGAAATGAATTCAATAATTATAAATGAAAGGTAAATTGAATTCATATGGAATGGGAAAAACAGTTTAAATATAAGTGGGTGTAAAGCAAAATGGTGAATTGAAAAAATATTTTTGAGTGAATAAAAGAATAAAACTGGAATTGAAACTGAATATTGAAAACTAATTTGAATTGTATGAAATAAAATGAAGTTGTAAAATTAGTTCGAAGTGAACCAAAGATAATAAAGGTGGAAATAAAAAATGGTTCGAGGTGAAATGAATTAGAACTTGTAATGAATTAGTAAAAGAAACTAATTTAAAATAGTAAGATGAATCAGTTGTGAATGAAAGATAATTGATAAAATTCAATATTCAGAAGGTAAATTGAATCCAAATAGAATTGAAATTGTGAATTGAATTCAACTGAAATTGATAATGTAAGATTGAATGAAAATAGGTTCAGTAGTGAAGTAAAAATGGTATAAGAAGTAAGTATTCAAACTTTTGTAATAGAATGTGCAAAAATCATTTTTTATATAGAATTAGATATGGTTGTTAAATAACTTACAGGTGATATAAAGGAAAATGGAATTTTCGAAGATAAATTTGAATTGCTCGAAAAAGGTATGTATTTAAATTTCAATATGAAATTTGATGATTTTCTTGTCCAATCGCTTGCCTTTTCATTTTCTTTTGAAATCTTGAGGCCGTGGTTCCATTTTTGTAGTCGTACCGAGCTAGCCGCGCAAAGTAGACGATGGAAATTATGGATAATTTAAAATTAAATTTTAATTGTTAAAGAAAACGAGATTGTTTGGAAATTATGGATGGCTTGGAAGGTTAGTTGAAATGATGGTCTTTAATGAAAAGATTTATTGGTAAATTGATAAAACTGTTGGGCTTTGCGAAAAAGATAAAAGGGTTAAGGATCATTCTCCTTAACTAGTAATTTCGGGACAAAATTATTTTACGGGGAGAAGAATGTGACGACCTAGAATTCTGAACATTCGAAATTGAGATATTTGATTGATTTTAAATATCTGAAATATATTTTAAACTTGAATTTCAGATTTAACTATAGATTTGGCAGTTAATTTGTTGAATTTAGTTTATTGAGGATGGATAAAAATTTGAATCTTCAGTTTTAAAATATTTTCAAGGCTTAGAAAATTTATATTGATAATACTGAACATAGTGAAAGCTTCAAAATTAGTTTTGGAAATGTTTGTTCAGTTTTGGAATTTTACTGTTCAAATCGATATTTAAAAATAGCCTTCCGAGGCACAGTCTCAGATTTCGTTGAAACAAGTTCCATTGGATCCATAATATTGTATTATTACCGAATTTCAATTTTAGTAAAGTTTGGAGTGATCGTTTGGCCGTACGATAAGAAAACGCGCTGAATTTAAAATTCAATATAAATACTGGTTCAAAAAGCTATCTTCTCCATACGATTGAATTTGGACTCGAAACCTTTTCCATTTCGTTCGGAATAGGGTTAAACATTATGAACGCCTGGCGGCATGCCTCGATTGGAGATCGAAATTTTGAGTTACGAAAATCAAGATGATTTGAATTTAAATTTAAATTCAAATGTATGGTTGCAGTAAAAATATTATGTTGGGTCCTTGAATAAACACGTATTGCAATTTTTACCAAATGTTTCTCCACCTTTATGAATCACGTACAAGTGTTCACTTTTGTTAATAAAAATATATATATATATATATATATATAATAAAACAAATGAAAACATTTTCTTCTTTCGTTCAAAAATCAACAGCAGTGTCAAAGGAAAAAAATGGCTGAACATATCACTTTATAATCGAGTCCGCTCCTAAAAAAATCATGGCCGATGCAAATTCAAATTTCATCCTCTCATTTAAAAGTGGCCAAAGATAATACCTAGATTTAAATCGAATTCGAATTAGCCGAGAAGAAATCATGCTCGTCTCCTTCAATAAATGGCCGCATCTCTTCAATCCAGTGAAAATCCTCTCCAAACCCAATTTATGGCCGATACAAACTTCAAGTCGAAAGCAAAATAAAAAAAATCAATGGTCGTTTCAAAATCGATTGATGAGGGAGGCATTCTTTAGCCCTAATCAGAATCTCAAAGAAGTCGAGCATGGCGGGTCGAGGGCGTGTAAGGTCGAATTCGTGGCTGAAGTATGGCGACGTGGGCAATACCAAAGTGCGGCGTGGTTGTGCGTGCATTTGGGTGCGATGACCGAAGTAGCGGTCGTGAGGCTTGAGTTTGCTTACTGAAAGGAGGCACGCACACATGGTTTAGGGCAGTGAAGCGAGCATGTCAAAGCATGGCACTGGTTGGGGTCGCGTTCGAATAAAGGAATGGCGGCGGAACGTCATTCGTGAAGATCGACCGAGCTAGGGCATCGAGGAGGCTGCAGACAATTATGGGCGACGCACATATGGGGTCGCGATTTGTTTTCTGGAATTGGAGTTCATTAGTTTTGGGGGCAAACGATGGAAGCCGCAACTAAGTGGAGGAGCAGCACTCGTCGATTCGCAGTAAGGTATCATCCTAGTTAATTCAATTTAATACAAATAAATATATGAATTAAATTTTTATTTGCAGTAAGATGTAGGAAAAAGAAAAAAAAATTCATGCATGTTTTGATTTTTGTGAAATCAGAAAAAATGTTCCTATAGTTGCAATGAATGTTGTGTTATTAACAGAAACATATGTATATAGATTGGATTTAAAAAAATAAAAAATATGGATTTTACATTACTTGATGGTTTGTATAAAACTAGATTTTTGGAAACCTATCATTGTTTTTATAAATATATATATGATAAAGATAGTTTTGTTTAATAAAACTTATTTAATTATTTCTACCAAAGAATATTTAAAAAGGAAATTTTAAAAAATTGAAAGTTTATATAAAGTTTGATTTTGAAATCTATAAATATTTATAATTATAAATTCTGTTTCAAGATGAAAAATAAAATAAATATACATATTTTAGTTTACTAAAATTAATCTATTTAATTATCTTAAGATAATTTTGTAGTTTAAAATTAAATTAATAAAATCATTGGATAATTAAAATTACCAAACGAAAATTGGTTCGATTTATTTCGGATATTAATGAATTTTATAAATGTTTATACAAGGTCAAAAACTGCTAAGGAAATAAAATGGAATGGAAAATGGATTGCATGCATTGTTAAAGGTGAAATCTTCTCACTCAATCAAATTTTCTGATTTAAATTTTAAATAGTTAAATTTTAAATTGTTGATTGTGTTCTTGGATGATTAATTTATTATCAATTATATTAGTTTAGACCATATGCGCCACATAATAGCAGATGATATTTATAAATCCCGTATTCCGCGATATTCCACCTCGAAGTGGAATGGGTATTTAATTGTTGTGCTCACGTTTGTGGATGCAAGAAAAAAACAGGTTGGAGGGAACCAACTGGATTCCTCGAATATTGAATTTGTTTCATATATGTGTTGATTATTTACAATCTGTATGATTATATTTGAGATGGAAACCATTGAAGGCTATAATTTAGCCAAATATATTTTTGGTATCGTAGGATGCCAGCAATAACTAAAATCGAATTTTTTGAAAATTTAAGTAGAAAATTTATAAATTCATTTAAAAGAATTAGTGAATTTAAAAGAAGATATTTTGATAGATAAAGTTTTATTTCGAAAACTTATTGGATAAATTCCAAATTATAGGAAAATTTTAATAAATAGGTTTCGAATAATATTATTTAATAGTTGAATAATTTATTTAAAATACGAATTTTAAATATTTGAAAGAGATAAATGAATTTATTTCAAAAGGAAATAAATTTATAAATTAAATTTGGGATTTAATTTTGAGTTGAAATAAATTTTAGAAATCGATTTGGAAATTTGATTTAGTGTTTTAGAAATAAATTGGGAAATCGGTTTGAAATTGATTTGGTGTTTTGAAATAAATCTTTGGGAAATCGATTTGGAAAATTTGATTATGTATTGGAAAATAAATTAGAAATCAATTTGAAATATGATTTATGGTTTGAAAAGGGATATTTGGAAAACGATTTGAAAATCGTATATCGGTCGATATTTGGAAATTTAAAATTCACAATGGGAATTTTATAAGGGAAAGGGAATTTTGCTTTTAAAAATAAATGTTGGTTTATTTTAAAATTATGGAAAGAAATTTATAGATTTGGAATGTAAATTAAAATAAATCGAGAAGATTTATTAATTGCTAAATGGACCATCTTGAAATGAAAAGAGAATTCTTCCCTGGAAAGTCGAGTATATTTTTAAAGTAGCTTTTAAAGTATAAATTAAAAGTTCTAAAGTTGGTTTTAAAAGAATATTTTGGAGAAATTATTTTCTTAAGTTATTTTGAAAATCTTTGGAGCAAGATTTATTTAGTAAATTATAGAAGTGATTATTTAAAGATTTAACTGACAATTGTTTTTGAAAATGGTAATTTAAATATTTATACTTTATCTACTAATTTTATTTTAAAAAAATTAGTTTGGACTTAAAGTTTATATGTAATATTAGTATAATTTTTTTTATAACTAATATTTTAAGTAAAGTGTTTAAAATAGTTTTTATTTTAAATATTTTTAAATATATATTTGGATAAGTGATTTAAATTATTTTTAAAAGTATTTCGACATGGCAGATTTTCAGTGGAAATAAATAATTTGGGGAATTTTATTCCGCGAGTGAAAAGTGATTTGAAATTTGTTTTCAAATGGTTAAAGTGTGAAAATATATATTGCAAAGATATTTTGAAAATAAATAACTAGGGGTAAATTATTTGACATCCAGCGATTTTTGTGAATGATGATTGATAGTTAAATAACCGACTATCAATATTGGCCTTTAAATGGCATTTGAATTTTGATGTGACCGGGAGTCGAATTCCAAATGGATATTTGAAAACCACATCGAACCTTCGTTATTGTGATGGATCTTTTGTTTAAAAGATCAAAGTGGAAACTGTTGTGATTTGTTTGAAAACTGAATGAACACTTATTTTTAAAAATAAGCACTCATTATTCGGATTAGCCGAGAGAGGACCTTGGGTCATAAAACCCACTCCGAATAATGATACGACGAAATTGGATTGCATTTGAAGATGGCGCTGAAGACCAGGTATTTTCAAAAGCGAAAGGATTACCTGTCGAATGTCTCCACAACGGATTTCTCCGGTATAGAAATTTTGTCACTCTTTGTGATGGGGATTCCGGACGTGATTAGTGAATACCCGGATTCGCAAGGGCTTCTTTTGAAGTGCCTTCGGTTCCGTTCGATCTCGGAACGGGCTTGTATGGTTGTGTGTCTGACATTACACTTCGATATGTAAAGCTGATTTCTATCAAATACATTTCTGCTGGTGGCGGAGAATTTATTCTCTTTGCTTAACACCCTTCTCTAAGATGTACGAGCTCAGAGGTTATGTAGTTGATGGTTACTAGTGATATATTCCCAATCTGGAAATGTGGCATACAAAGTGCTGCTGATCATTTGTTGAATTAAAGCATGACTTTGTGAAAAGTGTAGCTTTGTGGACGAGACTTCGTCAGACCTCATACCCCGGAAATGGTCAAAACAGGAAGAATACGGCAAGGTTATGAGGGTTGCGCCCTTTAGGGTATGTCATTTCCTTCTGGAAAAGGGTGATATCATGATATGGAGCCCAGATATTTAACCTATGTGGTTGCTGCAAATCTATTACACTTTGTGGTTGTTGCTTTGTAGTTGAGGATCCTCGGATAAAGGTCGCAATCGACCGGGGGATGACATACTCGTGTAGTAGTTACCTAGTTACAGAGGTAACACGGCCTAGTGTTGGCAGAGAGCTAGTTAAGTTCTCGAGGCGTCCCTCCAGAGGCGTACCCATGTGGCAGTAGGAAATTCCTTAGCCTGACCATTTGTTGGAAATCCAAAGAAACAATACGTGCCCTGTACAGTTTTCGTTGTATGACCTGCCATGGAATGTGGCGGTAACCTGCTGTTGAACATGGTATCTATAGTGGGCATAAGTGCGAAATGCCTATGCTGGCTAAGGTTAATTTTATACTTTCGAAATTTTTCCACACTATGCATTAATAATAATAATATCAAAGGATTTTGCGTATCAAGCATGTTTGAATATCATAAGGAGAAATCTCTTCCAATTCTGCGTTTGCATTGTGTGTGTGGCAGAAGGTCTTATGGTAGTTTCATGTTCCAAAAAGCATAGCGGATTTCTTTTCCTTTCTTTGTGAAAAATAACTATTTTTGAGATCTCAAACCAGTCCCATGTATGATCTAGAGTTTATTGTTCCCTTTCTAAACTCTGGGTGCCCACAATTTTCTACACGGGCAGCCTAGAGTCAGGTTATCAGTTATTCTGGAACGAAGTCAGAAAAGAGATGCTATGGAGATCAGGAGCAAGCTGGATGGAAAAGTGTATCATTATACAATGTAGTGTCTGTTGCGTTTGGGTAATTGCGAGTTAATTTTTTCTTGTACACAAGTTATTATAACTACCAGTTTTGTGTTGTTCGTTGTAAACTTTGATGTTGTATTGTAATAACAGATATAGTGCTTTTGTTTTAAAGATTATTCATTCACCTATTATATTTGTTCCATCGTGAAATGTGAGATTCTGTTATTGTTTCTGTTTCTTCTTATATCTTCTTCTTCTTAAACCCTAACGGTTCGGTTTTCCGGCATTCGATTCTACGGCAGTTGATACAACGGACGTATTAATGTCGACTTTCGAAAGTCGAAAAATTGGATCGTTACGTAAAGCTGATTATCAAAGCTTAAAAGCATTTGGCTACTTATGCTTCACTTGCATGAGGTCATACAATTCTCACAAGCTCGATTTCAGACTATCCCTTTGCATATTTCTTGGTTGTGCAGCAAATCCAAAAGGATACAAGTGCTTAAAGGGTAATGGGAGGATCATTATATCAAGGCATGTGGTGTTCAATAAACAAGTGTTTCCCTTCTCAACTGCAGCAGTGAAAACTTCTCAGAAAGTTTACAATCCTAAGATTTCAATACCAACAATACCTTTGCATCAAGATAAACTTGCTAATATTCATATTGATGAAGCTTAGAATTAATCAGGTCCACAACTCATAGTGTCTAATTTCAGACCAGGCCATAAACATCCTGACTCATATGGGCATTCAAGCCATAACCCTCAACATAGCTATAGTCAACCACAAAGCATTCATCAAGAAATGAAAGAATCTAATTCATCTTGTTGCCAACAAGAGGCAACTGAAGGAACTTCCAAAATAATCCCTGCAAAGACTCAAAATCACATGATTACTAGAGTAAAAAGTGGTATATTAAAATAAAATATTTACTCAACAGACTTGGAAGTTGAAGAACCAAAGACGTATGATCAAGCAGTGAAGAACGAAAAATAGAAAGCAGTAATGGATGAAGAATACAATGCACTTATAAGAAATTAGATAGGGGGCTTGTCGCTATACCCAGGCATAAAAACATAATAGGGTGAAGTGGAATTTCCGACTTAAGAAAAAGTCAAATGGAACAATTCAAAAGCATAAAACCGAACAAGTGGAAAAAGGCTACACTCAACAACATAGTTTTGATTTTACTAAAAAAATTAACTTGTTATCAAGCCAACCATAATCAGAGTAGTACTAACCATTGCGTTACACAATAACTGAAAGATCAGACAACTGGCTGTGAATTATGCATTTCTGAATGGTGAGCTACAAGCAGGGGTATATATGGAACAACCATGTGGATTCAAACAAGCAAAAAGTAGAGAAATGGTGTGCAAACTAAGCAAGGCAATGCATGGCCTAAAGCAAGCACCAAGGGTTTGTTTTGACAAACACAAAGTAACTCTAATTGAGCTGATTTATCAACCAACTAAATCTGATAACTCTTTATTTACTAAGTTTAGCAATGAGATTGCAACTTATGTTCTAATATATGTTGATGATATTTTAGTTACATGCAGTAATGAAAGAGAAATCATAAATCTTATACATCAACTTGATAGGCAATTTTCAATCAAAGACTTAGGTGATCTCGATTATTTTCTGGGGACTGATGTTAGAAGAGTCACCAATGCAGAATTTCATCTATGTAAGAAAAAGTACATTTCAGAAATTCTAAACATGGTAAAAATGAATGAAGCTAATCCTCAACCCACTCCTACGATCAGTAATTTAAACTTGTCAAAGCATTAAGGAGAGCCAATTACAAATGAAAAACAATATAGAAGTATAGTTGGAGTACTATAATATGTTACGATAACAAACCAAAGATATCATTCAATATAAATAATGTATGCCTATTTATGCAAAATCCACTAGATGAACATTAGGAAACAATAAAGAGAATTTTGAGATACTTAAAGGAATGGTTTAGTTCTCAAAGCAAGCAGCAATATCGGCATAAGTGGCTACGCTGATGCAAATTGACCAATAAATTTAGATGACAAAAAAACATCTACATGCTAATGCATTTACTTGTGAGAAAATCAAGTATCATGGTGTTCTAAAAAGAAATCTACAATATCTAGATCTAGCACTGAAGTAGAGTTCAGAAGAGTGGAAAGTGCAACAGCAGAAACTATGTGGATCGCATCACTACTCAGTGAACTAAAAATTAATAGAACTTGAAAGCCAACGATATGGTGTGATAATCTGAGTACAATCTCTGACATCAAATCCAATCTTACGCTCAAGAACTAAACATATGGAATTAAATCTTTGCTTTGTTCAAGAGTAAGTGATGAATGGAAAGCTAAGCATAAATCTTTTTTCTGCTACTTACCAAAGAGTAGACATATTGACTAAATCACTTTCAGCAAAGAATTTCATCATATTAATGCAAAATTTGAGAATCGAAGACGTCGAAGGAAATTTGGGAAAAATAAGAAAACCTTAAATCTTATCGAGGGGAAGTAATAAGTGGACAGTACAATATATGAAGAATATTTCAACCAGAAGAAGAGGGCAAATACACTCAGTAATGGACCCAAACTCGAGCCATTATCTTATTTTGACCGTTACAAAATTTATTAATAATAGTGCGGATGTGTTACATTTTAAATCAGAGAAAGCATTATGCAATAAAACTTCATTTTTAAATTTTATCACTTTTCTCATTGAAACACTTGAGAAGAAGTATGAGGCTAATGATACTAGAAGTAAAATATACATGGTGGGTAAATGGTTGTGATTTTAGATAATCTACAACAAGTCAATTATGGAACAAATATATGTGTATGAAAATTTATGGTATTTGAAATATCAATGAAGGAATGAAGATGTATTGGATCTTGTATAACGTATTACAATAAAAAATTCATCTGTCTCGCAGTAATTATAAAAACTACCTAAACACAAAAAGGAAGATCCATCTCTTCAAGAACTAATTAGTCTTACGTAGACCGAGAAAGCCAATCATTAAAGGATAAATTCAGTGCTCTATCCATTGATTTCGACAATGTCATTCTTGTGGAATTTGACAATCACTATTATAGATAAATTCAAGAACAAAAGGAAAATGGCTTTGAAATTTCCTTATCAGAACAATCTGAATGATGTAAACAAAAATAACAAAATCCATGAAAAAAGATTATGTTATGTCCGTAGCAAACAAGGTTATAAAACACATCAGTGTTTCCAAGTGAAAAGGACAACATAAGCAGAAGCATGCTACCTATGTCAAACCATAGGAAAATCTTTTTGAGAATTAAGGTATCCTAGTTGGTGTTATTGTGAATGCCAATTAGGTGGAAAATATGATTGTGTGTTGGACATTGGAGCTTCTAGACATCTTTTTGTAAATTAAGGGATTTTCCATCACTTTAAGAATGCAAGTGAGTGCGTCTTCATTAGAAACTCTGCTACCGCTGGAGTGCTCAACAAAGGAAAGTCTCCCCTTAACTAAATTTCGAAAAAAAATTGGCTTTAAATGATGTATGATATTTTTTTTCCCTTCACATGAATTAAGAGTCCGATGGGTTACTGAACAAAATTGGCATGAAACTTGTTTTTGAATTTGATTAGGTTGTAATCACAAGGAATGAGGTATTTACGGGAAACGAATACTTAACCAATGGTCTATTTATATTATACTCAATTATTTCTTTTGTTTATGTGGAAACATCCATTGATCTGTAACATAATTGTAACAACCTGGAAAATTTCGATCCAAAAATTCCAGATTGTTATGAAAAAGAAGAAAGAGATAGAAGAAAAAGAAGAACAGAAACATCAACATCTCACATTCGCAGTGGATAAAATATAATAATAAATAATAACAGTTTACAAAAGACTACTATTCTGTTGATTACATTTATAGTACATCAGAGTCACAAATATATACAGACAATGGATATCACAATCATCATGTCTCAGACATACAATAATATAATACAGTGGAAATACTCTATACGTTCTTGCCATCCAGCTCGCCTCCTGAGCTCCGGAATGTCCTTACCTGAAAATCTGTAGTACTCAGTCTGACCTGAGCGTTACATCAAAGTAACACCCGAGTCAGGTTGGAAACCAGCGTGAGTAACTCATCCAACATGGAATACAAGGCATACAACTTATATAGAACCCGGGGTAATTCGAATCAATTTACAAGTTCACAATATGTTATAGAGATCACGTATTTCACACATAAGTTTTCTAAGCACCAAAGATTTAGATTTAAAATCATCCAAAATCACTTCACTCCAGCCTATAGATTTCACATATCAATCTATAAAAATTCAGAGCGGTTTCGGGTATTTCCAATTACCCGAACCCGGTCTCTTCGAGTCTCATGTCTTCCTTACCCGAGTTATCCAAATGAAATGCACAACATTTCATATCAGAGATATCAACTCATTCAAAGCATTCAATATCATTCAATCATTCATAAACAAAGCTTGCTCGCTACCAAAGTTAATTTAATTAATTATAATTGAATTTTCTAATCTCAATCACTTAGATTTCTTCACTTGTCATTAATAAATTTTAAATCAATTAATTCTATCATCCCTTCATTTTTCACCTTAATTAATCAACCTAGATTAATTAGCCTTCAATTACATTCAAGTAATTATCTTTAATTAACTTCACAATATTAATTATCCTTAACCAAAAACAATAAGTAATCTTAATTACTTCATGAATTAATTAACTATTTTAATTATATTAATTCTTAATTACCTATATTAATTAATTTCTCATAAGTCACTTATCATTGATTTCTTAATTTTAATTAATCAATGTTTAATTACATCATTAATTATAAAATTTAATGATTTCTCATTTACATTTCAATTCGTCCTAATCTAATTTAACTATATTTAAAATTAATCATTAATTAAACAACAAATATTAATCACTTTTGATTTATCTCATCCAGTAGTTATCTACCTTTTTCTCTACTTCATTAATTAAATCAATTTCTCCTTAATTAATCATCTTAATTAATCTCTTTATTAATTCCACAAAGCAATTATATTTTAACAATTACATTAAGTAATTACTTATCAAACCATCCAATGATTATTCTTAATTACTTACACTTAATTAATTAACTTAAAACTTAATCGATTAATTAATTCAAACCCTTAATTACTAAATCAATCAACCCAAATCATTAATTAATTGAATTAATTAATTATCCAATTTAATTACCCTTCTAATTTGATGAATCACAAATCATTAAGCCCTTATTAACAATGGAACCATTTTCTTATTTGTGATTTAAGTTTAAAACAATTTAAAACTCGAATACTTCGAGTCAAGCAACAATTAATTCGAGAACCAACCAAAACCAAAGTCATCCGATCATCGATTCTCAGTGCACATCAATCAATTTAATCATGCAACCAAATATATAGATTTAACAATTTAAATTTAAATAAAAATCCAACAGAGTGAGATTTACTCACCTTTGATTTTGCAATCCAAATCCGATCTTGATTTGTTTCCACGATTATTGACCTTGTATAAATTTTTATACAATTTATTAATATTTGAATTGATCGAATGGTTAATTACTACTTACTTGTTTAATTTAAACTATTAATTTGGTTTTAAGAAAATAATTTAATTTAACAAATTAATCACCCAAATAAATTATTTGAAATAAACCAGTCAATGAAAATATATATATTTATTTTCTTTGAAACTACACCTATAAAAATAATCTATAGGCGTTAATATTTGATTTTTATAAAACTTTCAATCTTTTAAAATTACCTTTTTTCAAATCTTATATAAGCTTTTCTGCTTTACTACATACCCATATATCTATTTATATATATATATATATATATATATATATATATATATATATTATTAAATTCTAATTCCTTTCTATTGATCATTGACCATTGACCTAAACCAGTTTCCTTTCTATTCACATTTCCTATTAATTCCCATTAACTTATTTATAATTGCTTCAATTCCATTGAATTATCACTTCAATTCGCATCTCCGTTGGGTATTTAATTAATAATAGTTTGAACTCCGACCAGTTTATATTTAGAAAATAGCTTGAATTTTTTTTAAAAAATAGATAAGTAATTGAAAAATAATTATTATTTTGCAAAATGGCTATAAAATAGGTAACTAATGGTAAAATAGTTGAAAAATAGCTAAATAGTTTCAGAAATTTTAGATGATTGCAAAATAGTTGTAAAATAGTAATTAATTTGTGAAAAAGCTGAAAAATAGTAATTAGTTTATAAAACAGTTGAAAAATAGTTAAATAGTTCCAAAAATAATAGTAAAACAAATATAAAATAAGTTAGTTTTAAAAAGAAAGGTTGTACATATTTAATAGCATGGAAGAATAAATTTATATTTAAAACAATTTATATTGAAAATAGTCCAGAGTCAAACTGTTCACTTCCTCAACAATTCAATTTAAATTTCCACTTCCATTTAAATTGATCCAATTCCAATTTGAATAACTCCAATTTCTATTGAAATTTATTTAAATCCAATTCAAGTTGAATCAATCTTGATTCCCTTCCCAATTTAAATCAAATTCCATTTAATTTTAATCCTATTCAACTTATATTATAATTTCAAATTATTCCAATCAATGTGAATTATTATCAATTGAACCCATTTCAAATTCAAATCATTCCAATTTAATCCAATTCAATTTCCCATTTATAATGTTAAACTTATAATCTTCAATCACCAATCCAATTAATTCAAACCAAATTAAATTTTGAACTAATTCAATTTCAATCTTAATTTAAACTACCTCGAATTATATAAATTCGAGTTAAATTCTCAAAGGTTGGTTTAGCTTTTTTATACCAAATTAACTTTTAATCAAAGTTCTTAATCAATTTACTTTATGAGTCCAATCCTCAAAATTCGATTTTAAATTATCTTAATTTATGTATTTCAAGGTTCAAATAAGAGTTGAGTACAATTTTATTTAAAATTTTAATTAATTGCTAAATTTTATCTTCCTGTTTGAAGCCAGTTCTTAAAAAAATTTAATTTATGAACTCAATTATTCAAATTTTCAGTTTAAAATGATTCCATATCCTGAATTTCAAATTAAAGTTAGATTTCCTTTTTATCTCAATAATGGATATATTACCACACTTTATTCCTCATTTATTGAAACAAATCCAATTTGCAATTTAAAGATTTTTAACAACAATAGGGTGACATCATCCAATTTATTTTAAAACGTACATTCAATTTCAATTTTTAAATCTCAAACCCGTTTTGAAATCACACAAATTCCCAATTCAAATCAACCATTTAACTTTCCAAGTTAAATTCCAATTTACTTAATCCAATCAACCTTACTCAATTTGAATTCCCGCTTCAAACTTCAAAATTCTTTCCCTCTCATAAGTTCACAACTTATATCACTCAGGGTTTTTACATCAGACTTCAGGGAAGAAAAAAACTCAACCTCTTAGAGTTTATTTCAAATTATCTTTGATATCATGTATATCCATACATATATACATATTTATTTCTTGGCCCTCCCAGCCATGTTTAAAATTTTAAACCACCCATGGTTTTAAATCCAAATCAAACTTCAAACAACCTATTGTTTTCAACAAGTCCCAATTATCCAAATAATACTTATTTATTATTTTTCATTACTTTGAAACAAAATTTTCGAATTCTAGGACCATATTTAGGATTTCATTTTCAATCCATTAAATTTAATTTGGTTGTATTTCAATTTCTACTTAATTTAATTCCAATTCAAGACTTCAATTTGGTCGGCATTATATTACTTCTTAATTTTAGTTTCAATAATTTAACAACCAATCGGTTTAATATCTATTAGAATGAAATATTTCTTAATATATCAAAATATACTTTTATATAAAATCATTTAAAACATTTATATAAGAAAATAAAAAGTACGCTTTCATATATATGCATATATACACTCAACTCATTCTAGAGTACTTTAGACTCTAATTAATGACTAATCCCCACCAGAGCCAAGGTTCTCGCTTAAACTTTCAGCTCTGATTCCAAATGTAACAACCTGAAATTTCCGAAGCCGAAAATTCCAGATAGTTATGAAAAAGAAGAAGGAGATAGAAGAAGAAGAAGAATAGAACATCAACACTCACATTCGTAGTGGGTAAAATATAATAATAAATAATATCAGTTTACAAAAGAATACTATATCTGTCGATTACATTTAATATACATCAGAGTTTCACATATATACAGTCACTGAATGTATATAATTATCATGTCTCAGATTAACAATAATATAATACAGTGGAAATACTTTTCACGATCCTGCCATCCATCTCGCCTCCTGAGCTCCAGAATGTACCTAAATGAAAATCTGTAATACTCGGTCTGACCCAAGAATTACCCAAAGTAACACCCAGGTCAGGCTGGAAAGCAACGTGAGTAAACCAAACTAACATCGAACACCAAAGCAATCAACTTAAATAAACCCGGGGTAACATATATCAATTCAACAAATTCGCAATTTGCTATAGACAACACTTATTCCATACATCAATTTCTAAGTACCAAACTTAGATAAAATAATCCAGTTTACTTAAATCAATCCATTCCAACCTATTGATTTCATAAAACAATTTGTAAAAGTTCGAAGTGGTTTCGGTATTTCCTAATACCCGATCCCGGCCTCTTCGGGTCTCACAATCTATTCAAATGAAGTACACAACATTTCATATCAGAGATACCTACTCATTCATCGCGTCCAATACCATTCAGTCGCCCCTAAGCAAAGCTTAATAACATAAAAATCAATTCAATTGATCCTAATTGAATTTCAAACCTCAATCACTTAGATTCCTTCATTCAGTATTAATTGATTCCAAATCAATTAATTAGTCAACCCATCTTTATTCATCTTAATTAACCACCTTGTATTAATTATCTTTGAATTACATTTCAAGTAATTATCTTTAATCAATTTCACGATATTAATTATTCTTAACACAAAATCAATAAGTAATTTTAATTCCTTCATAAATTAATTAACTATATTAATTACATTAATCCTTAGTTAGTTATATTATCTAATTCCACATAAGTCTCTTATTATTGATTAATCATATTTTAATTTATCAATCTTTCATTACATCATTAATTATATAAATTAATGTTTTCCAATTGTATTGTAATTTGTGCTAATTTAAGATAATTACTTTAATTCAACCATAATATATATCACCCTCGATAGATCCCAATCTATAATTAACTAATTTTTATTTACTTCTTTAAATAAATTAATTTCTTCGTAATTAACTATCTTAATTTACCTCTTGATAAATTTCACTAAGTAATTTTATTTTACTCACTATATTAAGTAATTATCAATCAACTATACATCGATTATTTTAAATAAATTAAACTTAATAAATTAATTTATACCTTAATTAAATGGTTCAAACCCTAAATTACTAAATTAATCACCCAAATCATTAATTAATTGAATTAATGATTATCCATTTAAAAATTACCCTACTAATTTGAGGAATCATAAATCATCAAGCCTTTATCAACATTAGAGTGAAAACATTTCCTTATTTATGACTTAAGCTTAAATCAATTTTAAAACCCAAATATTTCGTGTCAAACTACAATTAACTCGAGAACCAACCAAAACTAAAGTCACACATCATCAGTGTACATCCAATCAATTTAATCACTCAACTAATTATTTAAATCTAACCATTTAAATTTAAATTTAAATAAGACCCAGAAGCATGAGGTTTACTCACCTTTGATTTCCTTTAAATTTGCAATTCGTTCCCCTTCATCGCTATGAGCCAAACTCGACTTGTTTTCGTAAATTTGAACCTCGTATGAATAGATCATAAACTATATTAGCTATCTAAATCAATATATATATATATATATATATATATATATATATATATATATTTCAACTACTAATTATAAAATATATTTAAATATCAGAAAAATACCTCCACGTCTCTCCAGCCTAAACATAAACGATCGCCACGCGTTGCCTCGCCTCCGGTCCACGAACATGCATCGAAGTGCTGCCACTTCCCACTTCATCCCCTGCACGAACACAACTCTAAGACCTAGCGCTGCTATTCCACATCGCGACTCACTGCTCGATCTCCAATGAACACACCCATTCACCATTAATGACTCGCCCCAGGCTTGAACGACTCGAACCAAAATAATCTCGACTTCGACTGTTGCTAATTCCCCTAGAAATACAAACCCTAGAATCGCGATCGACTTCCCCCTTTGAACCGCTTCGACTGCAATGTTCGATCGGATGAGGATGGGGTCGAGGTCGATTTGTTCGATCGGATGAAACGCAACCCCCATTTTTTTTAAAGAAGAGAACGAAATGAATTCGATCGGCTTTTTTCTTTTCTTTTTTTTCGATTCTCCTTGAAGAACTAGAGAGGGACGAGGATAAATGAAACTTGGGGATGCTTCTTGAATACGCATTTATTAAATAATTTAATATTTAAAATATCACGTTGCATAACGCGAAATCCCGGACCCCGAATCAGACATGCCGACAGATGTTTATAAGGTTTTACCGACGTTCCGAACAAAATGGGACGTGTTTCGGAAGCTAATTTGATTGTATGCGCGTTTTACGGACGTGCACGATCAATTTTAAATTAAATCGATTAAAATAATTCGAAGCGTTTTGAGCTGTTAGGGTCAAATGACAACTCTGAATGCTACGAAAATTGAAATCCGATAATAACTAACTATTAAGGATCCATTAGAACTTGTTTCGTCGAATTCCGAGACTGTCCCTCGGAAGACTATTTTTAAATATCGATTTAAACGATATATCATTAAAATTGAACAAACCACCTTTAAATTAAATTTCAACCATTCTATTATCTTCAGTATTATCATTATGAATTTTATAAGTATTCATATTATTTTTAATAGGCTTAAAATTCCATATTCAACATCTTACCCAATTTCAATTATTAAATTCAATACTTAAACTATATAATTCAATGATTTAATTATCAAGTAAATATTGATATTCCGAATTCAAGTCAAAATTAACTTTTAAATGTTAAAAATCAATTTAATTATCCCATTTTAAATTGTTAAAAATTCTGGGTCGTCGCATTCCTCCCCCCTTAAAAGAATTTCGTCCTCGAAATTACTAATCAGGAAGAATGGTTCAAAACCCGTTTACTTTTCTCAAAACTCTCAATTCAACATCCTTCCAACTATCTCTTATTAAAAACCCACTATCACCTTAACCAACTTTCCAAAACCCTCTATAGTATCAAATAATATTCCTTCGCTCAATCATCTAAATTTTAATTTAAAATCAAATTTTGAATAAATTTTTCTAACTCTCTAAATTTCCGAAATTTTTTTGCCTGCGTCTCCTTTGCGCGGCTAGCTCGGTACAACTACAAAAGGCCTCTACGGACTTCCAAATTGCAAAAAGAAAAAAGAAAGCCAAGTGGCTAGATCAAAAACCCAATCTAATTCATACAGAAATTAAAATATATACCTTTTTGTCGGGCAATTCACATTTATCTTTTGGAATCAAATCCAATTTTCTTTTCCCTTTTTAATACCCGCACTAATTAACAATAATATCCAATCGTAACATTTCCAATCATTTTATACATTTTCTTACATAGGTTTCATATTTATTTCAGTTTAGTTTTTCCCATTTCCATATGACTTCAATTTGGTCGGCATTATATCACTTCTTAGTTTTAATTTCAATAATTTAACAACCAATCGGTTTAACATTTATTAGAATGAAATATTTCTTTATATATCAAAATATACATTTATATAAAATCATTTAAAACTTTTATATAAGAAAATAACAAGTACGCTCTCATATATATGCATATATACACTCAACTCATTCTAGAGTACTTTAGACTCTAATTAATGAGTAATCCCCACCAGAGCCAAGGTTCTCGCTTAACCTTTCAGCTCTGATACCAAATGTAATGACCCAAAATTTCCGAAGCCAAAAATTCCAGATAGTTATGAAAAAGAAGAAGGAGATAGAAGAAGAAGAAAAATAAAACATCAACAACTCACATTCGCAGCGGGTAAAATATAATAATAAATAATATCAGTTTACAAAAGAATACTATATCTGTCGATTACATTTAATATACATCAGAGTTTCACATATACACAGTCACTGAATAATAAAATTATCATGTCTCAGATTAACAATAATATAATACAGTGGAAATACTTTTCACGATCCTGCCATCCATCTCGCCTCCTGAGCTCCAGAATGTACCTAAATGAAAATCTGTAATACTCGGTCTGACCTAATCATTACCCAAAGTAACACCCAGGTCAGGCCGGAAACCAATTTGAGTAAACCAAACTAACATCGAACACCAAAGCAATCAACTTAAATAAACCCGGGGTAACATATATCAATTCAACAAATTCGCAATTTTCTATAGACAACACTTATTCCACACATCAATTTCTAAGTACCAAACTTAGATAAAATAATCCAGTTTACTTAAATCAATCCATTCCAACCTATTGATTTCACAAAACAATTTATAAAAGTTCGAAGTGGTTTCGGTATTTCCCAATGCCCAATCCCGGCCTCTTCGGGTCTCACAATCTATTCAAATGAAATACACAACATTTCATATCAGAGATACCTACTCATTCATAGCGTCCAATACCATTTAGTCACCCCTAAGCAAAGCTTAATCACATAAAAATCAATTCAGTTGATGCTAATTGAATTTCAAACCTCAATCACTTATATTCCTTCATTCAGTATTAATTGATTCCAAATCAATTAATTAGTCAACCCATCTTTATTCATCTTAATTAACCACCCTGTATTAATTATCTTTGAATTACATTTCAAGTAATTATCTTTAATCAATTTCACGATATTAATTATTCTTAACCCAAAATCAATAAGTAATTTTAATTCCTTCATAAATTAATTAACTATATTAATTACATTAATCCTTAGTTAGTTATATTATCTAATTCCACATAAGTCTCTTATTATTGATTAATCATACTTTAATTTATCAATCGTTCATTACATCATTAATTATATAAATTAATGTTTTCCAATTGTATTGTAATTTGTGCTAATTTAAGATAATTACTTTAATTCAACTACAATATATATCACCCTCGATAAATCCCAATCTGTAATTAACTATTTTTTTATTTACTTCTTTAAATAAATTAATTTCTTCGTAATTAACTATCTTAATTTACCTCTTGATAAATTTCACTAAGTAATTTTATTTTACTATCTATATTCAGTAATTACCAATCAACTATCCATGGATTATTTTAAATAAATTAAACTTAATAAATTAATTTATACCTTAATTAATTGGTTCAAACCCTAAATTACTAAATTAATCACCCATATCATTAATTAATTGAATTAATGATTATCCATTTAAAAATTACCCTACTAATTTGATGAATCGCAAATCATCAAGCCTTTATCAACATTAGAGTGAAAACATTTCCTTATTTATGACTTAAGCTTAAATCAATTTTAAAACCCAAATATTTCGTGTCAAACCACAATTAACTCGAGAACCAACCAAAACTAAAGTCACACATCATCAGTGCACATCCAATCAATTTAATCATTCAACTAATTATTTAAATCTAACCATTTAAATTTAAATTTAAATAAGACCCAGAAGCGTAAGGTTTACTCACCTTTGATTTCCTTTAAATTTGAAATTCGTTCCCCTTCGTCGCTATGAGCCAAACTCGACTTGTTTTCATAAATTTGAACCTCGTATGAATAGATCATAAACTATATTAGCTATCCAAATCAATATATATATTTTTCAACTACTAATTATAAAATAAATTTTAATTTTCAAAAAAATACCTCCACGTCTCTCCAGCCTAAACATAGACGAACCACTCCCCTATCGCCACGCGTTGCCTCGCCTCCGGTCCACGAACATGCATCGAAGTGCTGCCACTTCCCACTTCATCCCCTGCTCGAACGCAACTCTAAGACCTAGCGCCGCTATTCCACATCGCGACTCACTACTCGATCTCCAATGAACACACCCAGTCACTATTAATGACTCGGCCCGAGCTTGAACGACTCGAACCAAAATAATCTCGACTTCGACTGTCGCTAATTCCCCTAGAAACACAATCATAGAATCGCGATCGACTTCCCCCCCTGAACCGCTTCGACTGCAATGTTCGATCGGATGAGGATGGGGTCGAGGTCGATTTGTTCGATCAGATGAAACGCAACCCCCTTTTTTTTAAAGAAGAGAACGAAATGAATTCATCGGCTTTTTTCTTTTCTTTTTTTTTTTGATTCTCCTTGAAGAACTAGAGAGGGATGGGGATAAATGAAACTCGGGGAAGCTTCTTGAATACGCATTTGTTAAATAATTTAATATTGAAAATATCACGTTGCATAACGCGAAATCCCGGACCCCGAATCAGACATGCCGACAGATGTTTATAAGGTTTTACCGACGTTCCGAACACAATGGGACGTGTTTCGAAAGCTAATTTGATTGTATGCGCGTTTTACGGACGTGCACGATCAATTTTAAATTAAATCGATTAAAATAATTCGAAGCGTTTTGAGCTGTTAGGGTCAAACGACAACTCCGAATGCTATGAAAATTGAAATCCGATAATAACTAACTATTACGGATCCAATGGAACTTGTTTCGTCGAATTCCGAGACTGTGCTTCGGAAGACTATTTTTAAATATCGATTTAAACGATATATCATTAAAATTGAACAAACCACCTTTAAATTAAATTTCAACCATTCTATTATCTTCAGTATTATCATTATGAATTTTATAAGTATTCAGATTATTTTTAATAGGCTTAAAATTCCATATTCAACATCTTACCCAATTTCAATTATTAAATTCAATACTTAAACTATATAATTCAATGATTTAATTATCAAGTGAATATTGATATTTCGAATTCAAGTCAAAATTAACTTTTAAATGTTAAAAATCAATTTAGTTATCCCATTTTAAATTGTTAAAAATTCTAGGTCGTCATATTCCTCCCCCTTAAAAGAATTTCGTCCCCAAAATTACTAATTAGGAAGAATGGTTCAAAACCCGTTTACTTTTCTCAAAACTCTCAATTCAACATTCTTCCAACTATCTCTTATTAAAAACCCACTATCACCTTAACCAACTTCCCAAAACCCTCTATAGTATCAAATAATATCCCTTCGCTCAATCATCTAAATTTTAATTTAAAACCAAATTTTGAATAATTTTTTCTAACTCTCTAAATTTCCGAAATTTTTTTGCCAGCGTCTCCTTTGCGCGGCTAGCTCGGTACAACTACAAAAGGCCTCTACGGACTTCCAAATTGCAAAAAGAAAAAATAAAGCCAAGTGGCTAGATCAAAAACCCAATCCAATTCATACAGAAATTAAAATACATACCTTTTTGTCGGGCAATTCACATTTTCTTACACAGGTTTCATATTTATTTCAATTTAGTTTTTCCCATTTCCATATGATTTCAATTTTCTATCACTTCTGAATATTAAATTTTATCTTTCAAGTATAACCGATTCATATTAGTTTCATTTACTAATTTACCTTAATTTCCAATTTGAAATCGTTTTGTTGTTAACAAAAATTTTCAAAATTTTTGGCAGAGTCTCCTTCGTACAAAGGAGCTTTTGCAATTTGACAAGGGATATAAATATATATATATATATATATATATATATATATATATCGACCCACCCAGTCGGAAAAAGCAAAAACAGTTCATATTTCCTATTTTTATTGCGTAGGCGACCCTTATTTAGCATTTTAAGCAAGCATTTATTTATTTTAGCATTTAGTGCAATCCAAATCCAGCCAAACGGTCTTCAGGTACCTGTACTTACTCAATTTACACATATAAGTACTATATATATGAAGTTTATAATATTTCCCTTACTTAAACAACTATAACACTTCAATTCTAAAAGAAATGCATTCAAAATAAATAACTTCCACAAGCAATTTATATGTTTCCAAACCTAATTCAATTGCTTTCAACAAATTTATAAACCATTTCATTCAATTTCAATGGTTTGCAACTCAATTTCTTATATTCCATTGATTTTTGATCCAAACAAGCTCATATTCACTTCAAATGATTCAGAATCAATTTTATTTAATCTCTATTGACTCGTATCATTTTAATTACTTTTATTTACGCCGAACGACAACCATTTTTATGCAATTTCGACGATATTCGTTTAATAGAGTATCTATTTCAGTTTATAACTATTTTAAATTAATTTTAACTCATTCTGAATTTAATTCCATTTCATTTCTCAACTTATTAACCAACCATTTATTTAGCTCGACACGTTCCATTCTGGTATACTTCTAACCATTTCCGAATTAATTCAATCCAAGCTTTTATTTAGTGGGCTTTCACTCTTATTCAAAGCCAAGCTTCCATAAATTTTAAACTTAAGTTAATTTACTTTAATTTATTCCAACATCAAACTTAAGTTTACTTTTATTAGATTTTCATTTAATCGACTTCCATTAAATTCAGTTAGCCCATTCAATTTAAATTTTAAATTTAAATTCACCTTCTCAATTTATCAAAATAATATCCAAGCACATACTTAACTCATTTATACTTCAAATTAATATGCCACCGAACTTAAGTTCAGTCTGATAATCTAATTCCAATCACAACTTTGATTTAGTTTTTACTCAATCAGACTTCATCCATTTATTATTTAACTCAATTAGCCCATTTAAATTTTTTAATTTACTTACTTAATTCGTTATCAAATTTATTTTATTAATGCAAAGCCACTCTCAATTTATTTCTATTCGCTTGGGTTTTGTTTTGCAACTCAAACCATTTATATTATAACCACTTCTCTTATATCCGATTTACTTGAAAATATCATTAAATATTATTCAAATCACCCTTGAATTTTATTTAGAATTCAAACCATCACATTTTCCAATCCAACTCTATTTTATTTTTATTTTTATAGCCCCTCTACTTATATAATTTGTAACGATCCTGAATTTTTATTTAATTTAAATTAATAATTAAATGAAATTTTGAATAAAAATTTATAAAATTAACTATAAATAGTGATGTGAGTTGTGACTTAATGGTAATTTATTTAAACCATTTGAAGAAAAGTTTTGAATTATTAAGTTGTGACTTAATTGAAATCCCATATCCATATGTTTTAAATGTTTTCGCTCACTATTCGGTTTAGCCGGGAAAGGACCTTTGAGTCGTATAACCCATTCCGAATATGTGATACGTCGTTATGGATAGCATTTGAAGACCGGTGATGAAGACCGGGTATTTGCGAAAGCGATAGGATGACCTATCGATTGTTTCTGCACCGAGTCGCGCCGGTATAGAGACTCCCTAAGTGATGGGAAATCCGATCGGGATTATGAATATCCGGATTGCAAGGACTTCTTTGTAAGTGCCTTTGGTTCTGTTCGAACACAGAACAGACTTGTATGGATTGTATGCCTGACATTAAAGGTTGAGATATAAAGCCGATTTATTTCAAATATATTTCTGTTGGTGGCGGAGAATTTATTCTCTTAGCTTAATACCCTTCTCTGAGACGTACGAACTCAGAGGTTATATAGTTGAAGTTATCAGCGATATATTCCCAATTTTGGTAATGTGACATACTGAGTGTTGCTGTGAAATGATCATTGTGTTGATTATTTATGATAGGATCATTTATTTGATCGTCTATTTGGTGATCATTTCTATGATCATTTGTTGACCCAAAGCATGGCTTTTGTATAAAGTATGTTTTTGTGGACGTGACTTCGTCGAGCCTCACACCCCGTGAATGGTCAAAACAGGAAAGAAGCAGCAAGGTTATGAGGGGTAGCGCCCTTTAGGATATGTGCATTTCCTTCTGGAAAAGGGTGGTATCATGGTATGGAGCCCAGATACTTACTCATGTTGAAAACACTTTGTTATGATTGTGTGAATTGATTAGAGAGCTCTCGGATAAAGGTCCCAAAGGACCGGGGGATGGCATATTCGGTCAGTTGTTACTCAGTTAGGGGTAACCCGGCCTTGTGTTGGTAGAGATCCGGTTTGGTTCTCGGGGATGTCCATCCAGAGGCATTCTCATGTGGCAATGGGAAGTTCCTTGGCCTGATCATTCGTTGGAAATCCAAAGAAACAATACGAAACTTGTACGGATTTAGTTGTAGAACCTATCATTCACTTATGGTGTCGCAACACTGTTTGGATGGTAGCTATAGTAGGCATAGTTCGAAATGTCTATGTTGGCTAAGATTTATATCTTTATTTTCGAAATAATTTTCTACACTATGCACTAGTAATAATATTAAATGCTTCTTTTTAATGCGTATCAAGCATCTTTGACTATCATAAGGAGAAATCTCCTCCGATTCTGCGTTTGCATGTGTGTGTGTGCGGGAGGCCTTATGGTAGTCTCATTTTTAAAAAGCATTGCAAATTGACTTTGAAAATCTTTTATTGAATGTTTTTAAAGATAAACTGTTTTTGTTGCTCACACCAGTCCCACGACTGAACCGGAGTTTATTGTTTCTTTCCTAAACTCTGGAAGCTCATTATTTTCTACACGAGCAGTCTAGAGTTGGGTTTTTCAGATAGTTAGATATAGTGGATTATCTGGAGTTAGTTCAGTCTTCGGATCGGACGAGACTTGCTAAGCTTTGGGCTTCGTTATTGGGAGTTCGAGCTATTGCTGGATTGATTCTTGGAAATGGAGTTGCAGTTCTCGGAGTTCTTCCTTGAAGACTATTTAGAGTTATTAGTTCCGTATGCTAGATGTTATCTATTTTTCTTTTCCGCTGCTATTTTATTGTATCATATCTCTGATGTATATTGATATCTATTGGATCATCTTTGTATCAGATATTGTATCAAAGCTGTATATCAATGTATTATTCTTTTATTCCGCTGTGTTATTTACTAAATGTTGTTATAAGCTCCGGCGAATCGGATTTGAACGGTCGAATCTACGGCATTCGAATACGATATGAAGTATGGATGTCGATTTTCGAGCGGGCAAAATTCGAGTCGTCACATTTGGTATCAGAGCTATGGGTTGAACTTTAGCTCAGGAGTGTAACACATTAAGTAGCTCATTAGAGATAGGGTGAAGTAAATCTTAGAATGAGTAATCCTTAAGATATCCGTTTGAATGCCTCAGTAAATTCTCTTACTATCTACTGATAGTAAGTATGAGTGCAAGAAGAAAACGAGATAGGGGACAGGGAAATACGACTATAATTAGTCAAAACTCTGTAACAACGGTGGAAATAACTTTCTCTATCAATTTTCTTTGATTCGTTTCCAAATTCTTTTTGATTGATTCATGACGGTTACAGGAAGAAGTTTCGATGCGGTGATGATCCTACGAATCGTTGTAGAAATTTTTATTTCGTATCTTCATCAATTTCTTATCAGTGTTTTCGTTTTAAACTTTAATGAATTTGAAATTTAGAATTAAAATTTTGAATAAATTGGAAATTTGAAATTGAATTAAATTGATTAATAGAATATGAAGAATGATTAGAATTGTATCGATAAAATGATTTTGTTTAAAACCAAACTTAAAATTTTATTATAATTACTTGTATCTATTGTTGATATTCTGATTTGGTGAGCCAAATGCAGAACTGATATCCAGTTTGATCTGAAAAGATATTTCTCTATCTAGCTATCTCTGTGTTGTTTTCGTGCCTGCGAATTTCGAGGACGAAATTCTTTTAAGGGGGGAAGTCTGTAACGATCCTGAATTTTTATTTAATTTAAATTAATAATTAAATGAAATTTTGAATAAAAATTTATAAAATTAATTATAAATAGTGATGTGAGTTTCCCCGAGTTCAAATATATTCTATATAAATCATTTAAATTTTTGAATATTGTATATATATGTATATATGTGAATATATATATATATAAATATATGTATATTTGGGTATATATGAGTCAATTTGAAATTATAAAATCTTGTGTGTGTATATATATATTTTGATTTGAATTTAAATCTTAGATGAATGGTTTAATAAATATTGGAGTTATAAAATAAATTAAGAAAAATATATATATATTGTAACTCATAAATAAATTTTAACAACAAGTTAAAATAGAAGTTATTCATACTATAATGTAATAATACAAACAAATATAAAAGTAAGTATGCAAGACAAAGACAAGAAAACATAAACAAAGCAAAGAACTGTACATACATGATTCAAAGAGTGTAAAGTAGATATGCAGGCCGAGGAAACAAGTATGGCTGAAGTAAACAAATACATTTATATGTATAAACAAGTACAAGCAAGCATCTTCACCTATGCCTTTGTACAAACCAGATCACCACCTTGTACAAATAATATACTGCATGCTTCCTTTGTATATGCATCAACTCCTCACTTCAATTTCATCCACCATAACTGAAAGAAGAAAAGAATATGTAGGCTAAGTTGAAAAATCTGTATACACTTTTGAATGCAAGGACAGCAAGTATATGTTTAAGTAAGAACATAATGTACAAAGCATTAAATGCCATATTCTCTAGCATACTAAAGTATTGCAGCCTAGGACTAAGATATCTCAAGCCACTGAAGCATGATCTCGGCCACCAACAGAAATGTCTGCATAATTAATAAATAAAAAGAAGAAAGAATTATTGAACAAAGCATTATAATATCACCCTGTTGTACTAACTACACCTGTAGCTTCATATATACACCTATTCCTTCTCGTTCAGCAAGAAAAAAACTGAAGTAACATCACTCAAACTCAAACAAACTTCCATTTAAAACAAGCAACTTCACCCATGCTGTATTGTACAAACCAGATATCACCTTGTACAAAGGGATATCAATTGGTAGTTCTTTCCATACTTCAAACAAAATTCATTTCAGTTCGTTCCCAAGACTAAGCAAATCAGAGAAATATAGCAAGCATTCTCATTTTTTTCAAACTTAAACAACTTCTCAACAAAATAAACAAGAAGATCAAGCTAGCAGTTTACAGCCTGTTCAAAAAGATGCAGCTCTGTTTAATTTCTTTTGCCAGGTGAGTAACATCACCTTTCTAATCTAAAAATGAATATGGTTACATTTTCTATGATAATTATTTTTGTGATATATATATGTATGTTTCTCTGCATATATGGATGGATGTTATACACTTGTTGAAATCTCTGGAACAAAATCTCAGGAACAAACTGTTCCAGTTTTCAAGTTGAAGTTGATTCAAAGTTTATTATTATTATTATTTCCTGATAACTTTTAAAATTTCAAACATGATAAGTTGAAACTTAAACACCATCTAGATTTTGAAAAAAAGTTTAAGTAGTTTAGTTTGAAAATTTCCTGTAAGTAAGAAAAATATAGTTGAAACTTAAATAATGGGATAAATCAAATGTCGTGTGATATTGATTCTGGTATATGCCTCGAATCATCTTTGAAAAGTATGATTTTTAAAATAAAAATCCAAATTTTAAATGTTGAATTGCATGTAAGTTTTGGAATTTTCTGGAAAATACATTTTTGGCGATTTCTAATGATCGTGGCGACTGGAGGGGCTGAGCCTTCTTCTGGTGATGGAGGAGCCATCGGAGGGTCGAAGAAAATGGGGGAAGGTGGTCCGGTTGGTCGTGGTGGCGGCGGTGTGGGGATATGTTTTGTAAACCTAAATTTTTCCCACGTGAGAAATTTGTGCACCGCTGTCTCGGGGAAGCACCGAGTGCCTCGGGGTTCTGGGGGATGGAAGGGATCGAGTTGACGCGTCGAAGGCCGGAGTTGTAGGCTGGTCAGTGGTCGGGGGTCGGAGAACATGGCGTTGCCAGGTTTTGGGGGTTTTTGTTTTCGCGTGTTCCAGGTTTCGACCTGATGCTCATTTTCGATTCGAAGGGAGGATGGAGGTTCTGATGGTCGGAGATTTGTACGTGGGAGATCGTCGACTTGTTCGACGTAGTGGCGGTGCCGGAAGATCGCCAGCGGCGAAGTGCACGTGCATGAGCACTGTGTGTTCTGGGTATTTGGTTGCCTGGGAGGAACTAGAGTTTTTCTCGCGTCGCACTCGAGTGGATCAGGTCATTTACTCGAAGCATTAACGGGGGGGAGCCTCGGGTCAATGAGTTGTTTCAGGGTTTATAACCTGACAGAGTTCTGTTTTTTTTTTTAAATTTAAATGAAATTTAAATTTAAAGCAAAATGTAAAACAGGGGTTTTGAATTCAAAATTTAACTTTGTAATTCAAATGAACTTTTGAATCCAAGGTTTAGAAGGAAAAAAAAATGAATTTGGTTTTTAAATCAAGAAATAAAAATCAAGTTTTTAAAAGCAAGTTAAAACCAAAGTTTTTAAATCAAAGTTAAATTATTGGATTCAAAGATCTTCTATGAATTCAAATCTGAAATTTCAAATCAGTTTTTAAATCTGTATGTTTAAAACAAGTTTAAATTAATTGTTTTTTAGGTAATTAGTTCCAAACAAATGTTTAAATTTGATTTTGATAAAATTCTTCTATTTAAGGATTTTAAATGAAAGGTTAAATAAATTGTTTTAAATTAAAATTTGTCAGTTAAAATGCAATATAATTTAAAAAGCTAAAATTTTTATCTAAGAATTAAGTAGTTTAATTTAAAGGCTTTTCTTATATAAGTAATAAAATGTTCTTTTTCATTTCTCTTAAAAAAAAGTTTATAAATTTATATTTAAATTTGGCTAATGTTAAATGGTAAATCATTTTGAATCTTGAATTCAAAATGGAATTCAAATTTAAATTCAAAAAGAGTAATGTTTTTAAAATACACTTTAATATTCCTTTAAATCATTATTAAAGGAATAAATTACCTCAGAAATAATTAAAGGGTGAAAATGATTTAACTTAATTAAATAATGATTAATCAAGGAGTCTAAGTATAATTACTCGATGTAATTAAATTGTGACTCATTAAAATAAGTGATTTGGGATGAGCACTTATTGTAGCCAGTTAAGGATAATTAATTGAATGATAGTTAATTAAAGATTTACTAATTAATGAGTTATAATTAATTGAAGATTAATTAGGTATTGTAAGTAGTTAATTAATCAAATGATTAAGATAAAATTTCATTTAATGTAATTAAAATGTTGATTTATCCATAAAGATAATTAATTACTTAAAAATAATTATTTAATGAAATTAATAAAGGTTAAATAATTTTGTAATTTACCTAAGGTTAATCTAATTAATTTATTAATTAAGGATAATTAATTAAAGTGTTTGATAAATTAATTTATATCAAATTATTTGTAATTAATTTATAAATCAGGATTAGATAATTAATTTATAAGTAATTAATTTACTAAGAAATAAATTGAATTGATTAGGATTAAGAGAATAGTTAATCCTGCTTATAAATGTTTATTGAATGATTGACCTTACTTATGAATGATTGAATTAAATGAGTTGCCTTGAATTGATTATCCTATCTGATTTGTGATATTTTGTTCTGTAGATTGAGCTGTGTGTATTTATTTACATTTGTATATTATCTGTGAATCTGTGTATGGTCGATAAGCATTATAGTTTATATCGCTTATCAACTATATTTTTGTGTTTTAATCTGTGATGATTGAAATGATGTTGCACTATTGTGTTAAACCCCTGGACCACACCATACACACACAAATATGGATTTCACGAGGAAATCGGTTAAGTCACTGATGTTTGAAATAGTTTTAAATTTGAATTTTTAAATTCAAATGTTTTGGAAATGGAATCGGACTAAATGTGAAAAGCAATTGAAAAGGGAATTTCAAAGATGGAAATTTATTTTGAATAACTGGATTAAGTGTTGGAATTTAAATACTTTGATTTAAATTTAAATTCAAAATTAGGAATTGAATTCTGTAATTTGAAACTAGGGATTAACGATATTATACTATTCATTAAGAGTAATCATTTTTAAAGTATTATTTTTGAGAATTTGAATTTAACCCAAGGATTTCAACTCGTATAAATGAATCAGATTTCCAAAATGATAACTGTTGTTTTCAAATGATAAACACTTTTAGATAAGAACTGAGATTCCAGTTAATTAGGGGAATTTCAAGATTGAATAGAGAAATGATTTTTCTAAGTTATGAATGAATTCTTTTTGAAAGCTATGAATTAAATCTGCTTATTTTTTAACAGATTTAAATTGATGAATTGTTTAAATCAAATTGAAATGAAATTGTTTTGAAGACTATAAGTTAAATCTTTGATTTAAAGATTTAACGAGTAAATCAAATTGAAATGAAATTGTTTTGAAAGTTATAAGTTAAATCTTCGATTTGAAGATTTAACGAGTTAAATTGAAATGAAAATTGATTTGGAAAATCTGTACATGAATCTTTTGTTTAAAAGATTAAAATGTGAAAATTGTTTAAAACCATTAAAGGTTGTGAAAATGAATCTATTTGTTTAAAGATTGAAAATGGTAATTGATTTAAACCATTTGAAGAAAAGTTTTGAATTATTAAGTTGTGACTTAATTGAAATCCCATATCCATATGTTTTAAATGTTTTCGCTCACTATTCGGTTTAGCCGGGAAAGGACCTTTGAGTCGTATAACCCATTCCGAATATGTGATACGTCGTTATGGATAGCATTTGAAGACCGGTGATGAAGACCGGGTATTTGCGAAAGCGATAGGATGACCTATCGATTGTTTCTGCACCGAGTCGCGCCGGTATAGAGACTCCCTAAGTGATGGGAAATCCGATCGGGATTGTGAATATCCGGATTGCAAGGAATTCTTTGTAAGTGCCTTTGGTTCTGTTCGAACCCAGAACAGACTTGTATGGATTGTATGCCTGACATTACAAGTTGAGATATAAAGCCGATTTCTTTCAAATATATTTCTGTTGGTGGCGGAAAATTTATTCTCTTAGCTTAACACCCTTCTCTGAGACGTACAAACTCAGAGGTTATATAGTTGAAGTTATCAGCGATATATTCCCAATTTTGGTAATGTGACATACTGAGTGTTGCTGTGAAATGATCATTGTGTTGATTATTTATGATAGGATCATTTATTTGATCGTCTATCTGGTGATCATTTCTATGATCATTTGTTGACCCAAAGCATGGCTTTTGTATAAAGTATGTTTTTGTGGACGTGACTTCGTCGAGCCTCACACCCCGTGAATGGTCAAAACAGGAAAGAAGCAGCAAGGTTATGAGGGGTAGCGCCCTTTAGGATATGTGCATTTCCTTCTGGAAAAGGGTGGTATCATGGTATGGAGCCCAGATACTTACTCATGTTGAAAACACTTTGTTATGATTGTGTGAATTGATTAGAGAGCTCTCGGATAAAGGTCCCAAAGGACCGGGGGATGGCATATTCGGTCAGTTGTTACTCAGTTAGGGGTAACCCGGCCTTGTGTTGGTAGAGATCTGGTTTGGTTCTCGGGGATGTCCATCCAGAGGCATTCTCATGTGGCAATGGGAAGTTCCTTGGCCTGATCATTCGTTGGAAATCCAAAGAAACAATACGAAACTTGTACGGATTTAATTGTAGAACCTATCATTCACTTATGGTATCGCAACACTGTTTGGATGGTAGCTATAGTAGGCATAGTTCGAAATGTCTATGTTGGCTAAGATTTATATCTTTATTTTCGAAATAATTTTCTACACTATGCACTAGTAATAATATCAAATGCTTCTTTTTAATGCGTATCAAGCATCTTTGACTATCATAAGGAGAAATCTCCTCCGATTCTGCGTTTGCATGTGTGTGTGTGCGGGAGGCCTTATGGTAGTCTCATTTTTAAAAAGCATTGCGAATTGACTTTGAAAATCTTTTATTGAATGTTTTTAAAGATAAACTGTTTTTGTTGCTCACACCAGTCCCACGACTGATCCGGAGTTTATTGTTTCTTTCCTAAACTCTGGATGCTCATTATTTTCTACACGAGAAGTCTAGAGTTGGGTTTTTCAAATAGTTAGATATAGTGGATTATCTGGAGTTAGTTCAGTCTTCGGATCGGACCAGACTTGCTAAGCTTTGGGCTTCGTTATTGGGAGTTCGAGCTATTGCTGGATTGATTCTTGGAAATGGAGTTGCAGTTCTCGGAGTTCTTCCTTGAAGACTATTTAGAGTTATTTGTTCCGTATGCTAGATGTTATCTATTTTTCTTTTCCGCTGCTATTTTATTGTATCATATCTCTGATGTATATTGATATCTATTGGATCATCTGTTGTATCAGATATTGTATCAAAGCTGTATATCAATGTATTATTCTTTTATTCCGCTGTGTTATTTACTTAATGTTGTTGTAAGCTCCGGCGAATCGGATTTGAACGGTCGAATCTACGGCATTCGAATACGATATGAAGTATGGATGTCGATTTTCGAGCGGGCAAAATTCGAGTCGTCACATTTGGTATCAGAGCTAAGGGTTGAACTTTAGCTCAGGAGTGTAACACATTAAGTAGCTCATTAGAGATAGGGTGAAGTAAATCTTAGAATGAGTAATCCTTAAGATATCCGTTTGAATGCCTCAGTAAATTCTCTTACTATCTACTGATAGTAAGTATGAGTGCAAGAAGAAAACGAGATAGGGGACAGGGAAATACGACTATAATTAGTCAAAACTCTGTAACAACGGTGGAAATAACTTTCTCTATCAATTTTCTTTGATTCGTTTCCAAATTCTTTTTGATTGATTCATGACGGTTACAGGAAGAAGTTTCGATGCGGTGATGATCCTACGAATCGTTGTAGAAATTTTTATTTCGTATCTTCATCAATTTCTTATCAGTGTTTTCGTTTTAAACTTTAATGAATTTGAAATTTAGAATTAAAATTTTGAATAAATTGGAAATTTGAAATTGAATTAAATTGATTAATAGAATATGAAGAATGATTAGAATTGTATCGATAAAATGATTTTGTTTAAAACCAAACTTAAAATTTTATTATAATTACTTGTATCTATTGTTGATATTCTGATTTGGTGAGCCAAATGCAGAACTGATATCCAGTTTGATCTGAAAAGATATTTCTCTATCTAGCTATCTCTGTGTTGTTTTCGTGCCTGCGAATTTCGAGGACGAAATTCTTTTAAGGGGGGAAGTCTGTAACGATCCTGAATTTTTATTTAATTTAAATTAATAATTAAATGAAATTTTGAATAAAAATTTATAAAATTAATTATAAATAGTGATGTGAGTTTCCCCGAGTTCAAATATATTCTATATAAATCATTTAAATTTTTGAATATTGTATATATATGTATATATGTGAATATATATATATATATATATATATATATGTATATTTGGGTATATATGAGTCAATTTGAAATTATAAAATCTTGTGTGTGTATATATATATTTTGATTTGAATTTAAATCTTAGATGAATGGTTTAATAAATATTGGAGTTATAAAATAAATTAAGAAAAATATATATATATTGTAACTCATAAATAAATTTTAACAACAAGTTAAAATAGAAGTTATTCATACTATAATGTAATAATACAAACAAATATAAAAGTAAGTATGCAAGACAAAGACAAGAAAACATAAACAAAGCAAAGAACTGTACATACATGATTCAAAGAGTGTAAAGTAGATATGCAGGCCGAGGAAACAAGTATGGCTGAAGTAAACAAATACATTTATATGTATAAACAAGTACAAGCAAGCATCTTCACCTATGCCTTTGTACAAACCAGATCACCACCTTGTACAAATAATATACTGCATGCTTCCTTTGTATATGCATCAACTCCTCACTTCAATTTCATCCACCATAACTGAAAGAAGAAAAGAATATGTAGGCTAAGTTGAAAAATCTGTATACACTTTTGAATGCAAGGACAGCAAGTATATGTTTAAGTAAGAACATAATGTACAAAGCATTAAATGCCATATTCTCTAGCATACTAAAGTATTGCAGCCTAGGACTAAGATATCTCAAGCCACTGAAGCATGATTTCGGCCACCAACAGAAATGTCTGCATAATTAATAAATAAAAAGAAGAAAGAATTATTGAACAAAGCATTATAATATCACCCTGTTGTACTAACTACACCTGTAGCTTCATATATACACCTATTCCTTCTCGTTCAGCAAGAAAAAAACTGAAGTAACATCACTCAAACTCAAACAAACTTCCATTTAAAACAAGCAACTTCACCCATGCTGTATTGTACAAACCAGATATCACCTTGTACAAAGGGATATCAATTGGTAGTTCTTTCCATACTTCAAACAAAATTCATTTCAGTTCGTTCCCAAGACTAAGCAAATCAGAGAAATATAGCAAGCATTCTCATTTTTTTCAAACTTAAACAACTTCTCAACAAAATAAACAAGAAGATCAAGCTAGCAGTTTACAGCCTGTTCAAAAAGATGCAGCTCTGTTTAATTTCTTTTGCCAGGTGAGTAACATCACCTTTCTAATCTAAAAATGAATATGGTTACATTTTCTATGATAATTATTTTTGTGATATATATATGTATGTTTCTCTGCATATATGGATGGATGTTATACACTTGTTGAAATCTCTGGAACAAAATCTCAGGAACAAACTGTTCCAGTTTTCAAGTTGAAGTTGATTCAAAGTTTATTATTATTATTATTTCCTGATAACTTTTAAAATTTCAAACATGATAAGTTGAAACTTAAACACCATCTAGATTTTGAAAACAAGTTTAAGTAGTTTAGTTTGAAAATTTCCTGTAAGTAAGAAAAATACAGTTGAAACTTAAATAATGGGATAAATCAAATGTCGTGTGATATTGATTCTGGTATATGCCTCGAATCATCTTTGAAAAGTATGATTTTTAAAATAAAAATCCAAATTTTAAATGTTGAATTGCATGTAAGTTTTGGAATTTTCTGGAAAATACATTTTTGGCGATTTCTAATGATCGTGGCGACTGGAGGGGCTGAGCCTTCTTCTGGTGATGGAGGAGCCATCGGAGGGTCGAAGAAAATGGGGGAAGGTGGTCCGGTTGGTCGTGGTGGCGGCGGTGTGGGGATATGTTCTGTAAACCTAAATTTTTCCCACGTGGGAAATTTGTGCACCGCTGTCTCGGGGAAGCACCGAGTGCCTCGGGGTTCTGGGGGATGGAAGGGATCGAGTTGACGCGTCGAAGGCCGGAGTTGTAGGCTGGTCAGTGGTCGGGGGTCGGAGAACATGGCGTTGCCAGGTTTTGGGGGTTTTTGTTTTCGTGTGTTCCAGGTTTCGACCTGATGCTCATTTTCGATTCGAAGGGAGGATGGAGGTTCTGATGGTCGGAGATTTGTACGTGGGAGATCGTCGACTTGTTCGACGTAGTGGCGGTGCCGGAAGATCGCCAGCGGCGAAGTGCACGTGCACGAGCACTGTGTGTTCTGGGTATTTGGTTGCCTGGGAGGAACTAGAGTTTTTCTCGCGTCGCACTCGAGTGGATCAGGTCATTTACTCGAAGCATTAACGGGGGGGAGCCTCGGGTCAATGAGTTGTTTCAGGGTTTATAACCTGACAGAGTTCTGTTTTTTTTTTAAATTTAAATGAAATTTAAATTTAAAGCAAAATGTAAAACAGGGGTTTTGAATTCAAAATTTAACTTTGTAATTCAAATGAACTTTTGAATCCAAGGTTTAGAAGGAAAAAAAAAATGAATTTGGTTTTTAAATCAAGAAATAAAAATCAAGTTTTTAAAAGCAAGTTAAAACCAAAGTTTTTAAATCAAAGTTAAATTATTGGATTCAAAGTTCTTCTATGAATTCAAATCTGAAATTTCAAATCAGTTTTTAAATCTGTATGTTTAAAACAAGTTTAAATTAATTGTTTTTTAGGTAATTAGTTCCAAACAAATGTTTAAATTTGATTTTGATAAAATTCTTCTATTTAAGGATTTTAAATGAAAGGTTAAATAAATTGTTTTAAATTAAAATTTGTCAGTTAAAATGCAATATAATTTAAAAAGCTAAAATTTTTATCTAAGAATTAAGTAGTTTAATTTAAAGGCTTTTCTTATATAAGTAATAAAATGTTCTTTTTCATTTCTCTTAAAAAAAAAGTTTATAAATTTATATTTAAATTTGGCTAATGTTAAATGGTAAATCATTTTGAATCTTGAATTCAAAATGGAATTCAAATTTAAATTCAAAAAGAGTAATGTTTTTAAAATACACTTTAATATTCCTTTAAATCATTATTAAAGGAATAAATTACCTCAGAAATAATTAAAGGGTGAAAATGATTTAACTTAATTAAATAATGATTAATCAAGGAGTCTAAGTATAATTACTCGATGTAATTAAATTGTAACTCATTAAAATAAGTGATTTGGGATGAGCACTTATTGTAGCCAGTTAAGGATAATTAATTGAATGATAGTTAATTAAAGATTTACTAATTAATGAGTTATAATTAATTGAAGATTAATTAGGTATTGTAAGTAGTTAATTAATCAAATGATTAAGATAAAATTTCATTTAATGTAATTAAAATGTTGATTTATCCATAAAGATAATTAATTACTTAAAAATAATTATTTAATGAAATTAATAAAGGTTAAATAATTTTGTAATTTACCTAAGGTTAATCTAATTAATTTATTAATTAAGGATAATTAATTAAAGTGTTTGATAAATTAATTTATATCAAATTATTTGTAATTAATTTATAAATCAGGATTAGATAATTAATTTATAAGTAATTAATTTACTAGGAAATAAATTGAATTGATTAGGATTAAGAGAATAGTTAATCCTGCTTATAAATGTTTATTGAATGATTGACCTTACTTATGAATGATTGAATTAAATGAGTTGCCTTGAATTGATTATCCTATCTGATTTGTGATATTTTGTTCTGTAGATTGAGCTGTGTGTATTTATTTACATTTGTATATTATCTGTGAATCTGTGTATGGTCGATAAGCATTATAGTTTATATCGCTTATCAACTATATTTTTGTGTTTTAATCTGTGATGATTGAAATGATGTTGCACTATTGTGTTAAACCCCTGGACCACACCATACACACACAAATATGGATTTCACGAGGAAATCGGTTAAGTCACAGATGTTTGAAATAGTTTTAAATTTGAATTTTTAAATTCAAATGTTTTGGAAATGGAATCGGACTAAATGTGAAAAGCAATTGAAAAGGGAATTTCAAAGATGGAAATTTATTTTGAATAACTGGATTAAGTGTTGGAATTTAAATACTTTGATTTAAATTTAAATTCAAAATTAGGAATTGAATTCTGTAATTTGAAACTAGGGATTAACGATATTATACTATTCATTAAGAGTAATCATTTTTAAAGTATTATTTTTGAGAATTTGAATTTAACCCAAGGATTTCAACTCGTATAAATGAATCAGATTTCCAAAATGATAACTGTTGTTTTCAAATGATAAACACTTTTAGATAAGAACTGAGATTCCAGTTAATTAGGGGAATTTCAAGATTGAATAGAGAAATGATTTTTCTAAGTTATGAATGAATTCTTTTTGAAAGCTATGAATTAAATCTGCTTATTTTTTAACAGATTTAAATTGATGAATTGTTTAAATCAAATTGAAATGAAATTGTTTTGAAGACTATAAGTTAAATCTTTGATTTAAAGATTTAACGAGTAAATCAAATTGAAATGAAATTGTTTTGAAAGTTATAAGTTAAATCTTCGATTTGAAGATTTAACGAGTTAAATTGAAATGAAAATTGATTTGGAAAATCTGTACATGAATCTTTTGTTTAAAAGAATAAAATGTGAAAATTGTTTAAAACCGTTAAAGGTTGTGAAAATGAATCTATTTGTTTAAAGATTGAAAATGGTAATTGATTTAAACCATTTGAAGAAAAGTTTTGAATTATTAAGTTGTGACTTAATTGAAATCCCATATCCATATGTTTTAAATGTTTTCGCTCACTATTCGGTTTAGCCGGGAAAGAACCTTTGAGTCGTATAACCCATTCTGAATATGTGATACGTCGTTATGGATAGCATTTGAAGACCGGTGATGAAGACCGGGTATTTGCGAAAGCGATAGGATGACCTATCGATTGTTTCTGCACCGAGTCGCGCCGGTATAGAGACTCCCTAAGTGATGGGAAATCCGATCGGGATTGTGAATATCCGGATTGCAAGGAATTCTTTGTAAGTGCCTTTGGTTCTGTTCGAACCCAGAACAGACTTGTATGGATTGTATGCCTGACATTACAAGTTGAGATATAAAGCCGATTTCTTTCAAATATATTTCTGTTGGTGGCGGAAAATTTATTCTCTTAGCTTAACACCCTTCTCTGAGACGTACAAACTCAGAGGTTATATAGTTGAAGTTATCAGCGATATATTCCCAATTTTGGTAATGTGACATACTGAGTGTTGCTGTGAAATGATCATTGTGTTGATTATTTATGATAGGATCATTTATTTGATCGTCTATCTGGTGATCATTTCTATGATCATTTGTTGACCCAAAGCATGGCTTTTGTATAAAGTATGTTTTTGTGGACGTGACTTCGTCGAGCCTCACACCCCGTGAATGGTCAAAACAGGAAAGAAGCAGCAAGGTTATGAGGGGTAGCGCCCTTTAGGATATGTGCATTTCCTTCTGGAAAAGGGTGGTATCATGGTATGGAGCCCAGATACTTACTCATGTTGAAAACACTTTGTTATGATTGTGTGAATTGATTAGAGAGCTCTCGGATAAAGGTCCCAAAGGACCGGGGGATGGCATATTCGGTCAGTTGTTACTCAGTTAGGGGTAACCCGGCCTTGTGTTGGTAGAGATCCGGTTTGGTTCTCGGGGATGTCCATCCAGAGGCATTCTCATGTGGCAATGGGAAGTTCCTTGGCCTGATCATTCGTTGGAAATCCAAAGAAACAATACGAAACTTGTACGGATTTAATTGTAGAACCTATCATTCACTTATGGTATCGCAACACTGTTTGGATGGTAGCTATAGTAGGCATAGTTCGAAATGTCTATGTTGGCTAAGATTTATATCTTTATTTTCGAAATAATTTTCTACACTATGCACTAGTAATAATATCAAATGCTTCTTTTTAATGCGTATCAAGCATCTTTGACTATCATAAGGAGAAATCTCCTCTGATTCTGCGTTTGCATGTGTGTGTGTGCGGGAGGCCTTATGGTAGTCTCATTTTTAAAAAGCATTGCGAATTGACTTTGAAAATCTTTTATTGAATGTTTTTAAAGATAAACTGTTTTTGTTGCTCACACCAGTCCCACGACTGATCCGGAGTTTATTGTTTCTTTCCTAAACTCTGGATGCTCATTATTTTCTACACGAGAAGTCTAGAGTTGGGTTTTTCAAATAGTTAGATATAGTGGATTATCTGGAGTTAGTTCAGTCTTCGGATCGGACCAGGCTTGCTAAGCTTTGGGCTTCGTTATTGGGAGTTCGAGCTATTGCTGGATTGATTCTTGGAAATGGAGTTGCAGTTCTCGGAGTTCTTCCTTGAAGACTATTTAGAGTTATTTGTTCCGTATGCTAGATGTTATCTATTTTTCTTTTCCGCTGCTATTTTATTGTATCATATCTCTGATGTATATTGATATCTATTGGATCATCTGTTGTATCAGATATTGTATCAAAGCTGTATATCAATGTATTATTCTTTTATTCCGCTGTGTTATTTACTTAATGTTGTTGTAAGCTCCGGCGAATCGGATTTGAACGGTCGAATCTACGGCATTCGAATACGATATGAAGTATGGATGTCGATTTTCGAGCGGGCAAAATTCGAGTCGTCACATTTGGTATCAGAGCTAAGGGTTGAACTTTAGCTCAGGAGTGTAACACATTAAGTAGCTCATTAGAGATAGGGTGAAGTAAATCTTAGAATGAGTAATCCTTAAGATATCCGTTTGAATGCCTCAGTAAATTCTCTTACTATCTACTGATAGTAAGTATGAGTGCAAGAAGAAAACGAGATAGGGGACAGGGAAATACGACTATAATTAGTCAAAACTCTGTAACAACGGTGGAAATAACTTTCTCTATCAATTTTCTTTGATTCGTTTCCAAATTCTTTTTGATTGATTCATGACGGTTACAGGAAGAAGTTTCGATGCGGTGATGATCCTACGAATCGTTGTAGAAATTTTTATTTCGTATCTTCATCAATTTCTTATCAGTGTTTTCGTTTTAAACTTTAATGAATTTGAAATTTAGAATTAAAATTTTGAATAAATTGGAAATTTGAAATTGAATTAAATTGATTAATAGAATATGAAGAATGATTAGAATTGTATCGATAAAATGATTTTGTTTAAAACCAAACTTAAAATTTTATTATAATTACTTGTATCTATTGTTGATATTCTGATTTGGTGAGCCAAATGCAGAACTGATATCCAGTTTGATCTGAAAAGATATTTCTCTATCTAGCTATCTCTGTGTTGTTTTCGTGCCTGCGAATTTCGAGGACGAAATTCTTTTAAGGGGGGAAGTCTGTAACGATCCTGAATTTTTATTTAATTTAAATTAATAATTAAATGAAATTTTGAATAAAAATTTATAAAATTAATTATAAATAGTGATGTGAGTTTCCCCGAGTTCAAATATATTCTATATAAATCATTTAAATTTTTGAATATTGTATATATATGTATATATGTGAATATATATATATATATATATATATATGTATATTTGGGTATATATGAGTCAATTTGAAATTATAAAATCTTGTGTGTGTATATATATATTTTGATTTGAATTTAAATCTTAGATGAATGGTTTAATAAATATTGGAGTTATAAAATAAATTAAGAAAAATATATATATATTGTAACTCATAAATAAATTTTAACAACAAGTTAAAATAGAAGTTATTCATACTATAATGTAATAATACAAACAAATATAAAAGTAAGTATGCAAGACAAAGACAAGAAAACATAAACAAAGCAAAGAACTGTACATACATGATTCAAAGAGTGTAAAGTAGATATGCAGGCCGAGGAAACAAGTATGGCTGAAGTAAACAAATACATTTATATGTATAAACAAGTACAAGCAAGCATCTTCACCTATGCCTTTGTACAAACCAGATCACCACCTTGTACAAATAATATACTGCATGCTTCCTTTGTATATGCATCAACTCCTCACTTCAATTTCATCCACCATAACTGAAAGAAGAAAAGAATATGTAGGCTAAGTTGAAAAATCTGTATACACTTTTGAATGCAAGGACAGCAAGTATATGTTTAAGTAAGAACATAATGTACAAAGCATTAAATGCCATATTCTCTAGCATACTAAAGTATTGCAGCCTAGGACTAAGATATCTCAAGCCACTGAAGCATGATTTCGGCCACCAACAGAAATGTCTGCATAATTAATAAATAAAAAGAAGAAAGAATTATTGAACAAAGCATTATAATATCACCCTGTTGTACTAACTACACCTGTAGCTTCATATATACACCTATTCCTTCTCGTTCAGCAAGAAAAAAACTGAAGTAACATCACTCAAACTCAAACAAACTTCCATTTAAAACAAGCAACTTCACCCATGCTGTATTGTACAAACCAGATATCACCTTGTACAAAGGGATATCAATTGGTAGTTCTTTCCATACTTCAAACAAAATTCATTTCAGTTCGTTCCCAAGACTAAGCAAATCAGAGAAATATAGCAAGCATTCTCATTTTTTTCAAACTTAAACAACTTCTCAACAAAATAAACAAGAAGATCAAGCTAGCAGTTTACAGCCTGTTCAAAAAGATGCAGCTCTGTTTAATTTCTTTTGCCAGGTGAGTAACATCACCTTTCTAATCTAAAAATGAATATGGTTACATTTTCTATGATAATTATTTTTGTGATATATATATATGTATGTTTCTCTGCATATATGGATGGATGTTATACACTTGTTGAAATCTCTGGAACAAAATCTCAGGAACAAACTGTTCCAGTTTTCAAGTTGAAGTTGATTCAAAGTTTATTATTATTATTATTTCCTGATAACTTTTAAAATTTCAAACATGATAAGTTGAAACTTAAACACCATCTAGATTTTGAAAACAAGTTTAAGTAGTTTAGTTTGAAAATTTCCTGTAAGTAAGAAAAATACAGTTGAAACTTAAATAATGGGATAAATCAAATGTCGTGTGATATTGATTCTGGTATATGCCTCGAATCATCTTTGAAAAGTATGATTTTTAAAATAAAAATCCAAATTTTAAATGTTGAATTGCATGTAAGTTTTGGAATTTTCTGGAAAATACATTTTTGGCGATTTCTAATGATCGTGGCGACTGGAGGGGCTGAGCCTTCTTCTGGTGATGGAGGAGCCATCGGAGGGTCGAAGAAAATGGGGGAAGGTGGTCCGGTTGGTCGTGGTGGCGGCGGTGTGGGGATATGTTTTGTAAACCTAAATTTTTCCCACGTGGGAAATTTGTGCACCGCTGTCTCGGGGAAGCACCGAGTGCCTCGGGGTTCTGGGGGATGGAAGGGATCGAGTTGACGCGTCGAAGGCCGGAGTTGTAGGCTGGTCAGTGGTCGGGGGTCGGAGAACATGGCGTTGCCAGGTTTTGGGGGTTTTTGTTTTCGCGTGTTCCAGGTTTCGACCTGATGCTCATTTTCGATTCGAAGGGAGGATGGAGGTTCTGATGGTCGGAGATTTGTACGTGGGAGATCGTCGACTTGTTCGACGTAGTGGCGGTGCCGGAAGATCGCCAGCGGCGAAGTGCACGTGCACGAGCACTGTGTGTTCTGGGTATTTGGTTGCCTGGGAGGAACTAGAGTTTTTCTCGCGTCGAACTCGAGTGGATCAGGTCATTTACTCGAAGCATTAACGGGGGGGGGGGCTCGGGTCAATGAGTTGTTTCAGGGTTTATAACCTGACAGAGTTCTGTTTTTTTTAAAAATTTAAATGAAATTTAAATTTAAAGCAGAATGTAAAACAGGGGTTTTGAATTCAAAATTTAACTTTGTAATTCAAATGAACTTTTGAATCCAAGGTTTAGAAGGAAAAAAAATGAATTTGGTTTTTAAATCAAGAAATAAAAATCAAGTTTTTAAAAGCAAGTTAAAACCAAAGTTTTTAAATCAAAGTTAAATTATTGGATTCAAAGTTCTTCTACGAATTCAAATCTGAAATTTCAAATCAGTTTTTAAATCTGTATGTTTAAAACAAGTTTAAATTAATTTTTTTTTTTAGGTAATTAGTTCCAAACAAATGTTTAAATTTGATTTTGATAAAATTCTTCTATTTAAGGATTTTAAATGAAAGGTTAAATAAATTGTTTTAAATTAAAATTTGTCAGTTAAAATGCAATATAATTTAAAAAGCTAAAATTTTTATCTAAGAATTAAGTAGTTTAATTTAAAGGCTTTTCTTATATAAGTAATAAAATGTTCTTTTTCATTTCTCTTAAAAAAAAAAGTTTATAAATTTATATTTAAATTTGGCTAATGTTAAATGGTAAATCATTTTGAATCTTGAATTCAAAATGGAATTCAAATTTAAATTCAAAAAGAGTAATGTTTTTAAAATACACTTTAATATTCCTTTAAATCATTATTAAAGGAATAAATTACCTCAGAAATAATTAAAGGGTGAAAATGATTAAATTAATTAAATAATGATTAATCAAGGAGTCTAAGTATAATTACTCGATGTAATTAAATTGTGACTCATTAAAATAAGTGATTTGGGATGAGCACTTATTGTAGCCAGTTAAGGATAATTAATTGAATGATAGTTAATTAAAGATTTACTAATTAATGAGTTATAATTAATTGAAGATTAATTAGGTATTGTAAGTAGTTAATTAATCAAATGATTAAGATAAAATTTCATTTAATGTAATTAAAATGTTGATTTATCCATAAAGATAATTAATTACTTAAAAATAATTATTTAATGAAATTAATAAAGGTTAAATAATTTTGTAATTTACCTAAGGTTAATCTAATTAATTTATTAATTAAGGATAATTAATTAAAGTGTTTGATAAATTAATTTATATCAAATTATTTGTAATTAATTTATAAATCAGGATTAGATAATTAATTTATAAGTAATTAATTTACTAGGAAATAAATTGAATTGATTAGGATTAAGAGAATCGTTAATCCTGCTTATAAATGTTTATTGAATGATTGACCTTACTTATGAATGATTGAATTAAATGAGTTGCCTTGAATTGATTATCCTATCTGATTTGTGATATTTTGTTCTGTAGATTGAGCTGTGTGTATTTATTTACATTTGTATATTATCTGTGAATCTGTGTATGGTCGATAAGCGTTATAGTTTATATCGCTTATCAACTATATTTTTGTGTTTTAATCTGTGATGATTGAAATGATGTTGCACTATTGTGTTAAACCCCTGGACCACACCATACACACACAAATATGGATTTCACGAGGAAATCGGTTAAGTCACAGATGTTTGAAATAGTTTTAAATTTGAATTTTTAAATTCAAATGTTTTGGAAATGGAATCGGACTAAATGTGAAAAGCAATTGAAAAGGGAATTTCAAAGATGGAAATTTATTTTGAATAACTGGATTAAGTGTTGGAATTTAAATACTTTGATTTAAATTTGATTTCAAAATTAGGAATTGAATTCTGTAATTTGAAACTAGGGATTAACGATATTATACTATTCATTAAGAGTTAAATCATTTTTAAGGTATTATTTTTGAGAATTTGAATTTAACCCAAGGACTTCAACTCGTATAAATGAATCAGATTTCCAAAATGATAACTGTTGTTTTCAAATGATAAACACTTTTAGTTAAGAACTGAGATTCCAGTTAATTAGGGGAATTTCAAGATTGAATAGAGAAATGATTTTTCTAAGTTATGAATGAATTCTTTTTGAAAGCTATGAATTAAATCTGCTTATTTTTTAACAGATTTAAATTGATGAATTGTTTAAATCAAATTGAAATGAAATTGTTTTGAAGACTATAAGTTAAATCTTTGATTTAAAGATTTAACGAGTAAATCAAATTGAAATGAAATTGTTTTGAAAGTTATAAGTTAAATCTTTGATTTGAAGATTTAATGAGTTAAATTGAAATGAAAATTGATTTGGAAAATCTGTGAATGAATCTTTTGTTTAAAAGATTAAAATGTGAAAATTGTTTAAAACCGTTAAAGGTTGTGAAAATGAATCTTTTTGTTTAAAGATTGAAAATGGTAATTTATTTAAACCATTTGAAGAAAAGTTTTGAATTATTAAGTTGTGACTTAATTGAAATCCCATATCCATATGTTTTAAATGTTTTCGCTCACTATTCGGTTTAGCCGGGAAAGGACCTTTGAGTCGTATAACCCATTCCGAATATGTGATACGTCGTTATGGATAGCATTTGAAGACCGGTGATGAAGACCGGGTATTTTCGAAAGCGATAGGATGACCTATCGATTGTTTCTGCACCGAGTCGCGCCGGTATAGAGACTCCCTAAGTGATGGGAAATCCGATCAGGATTGTGAATATCCGGATTGCAAGGACTTCTTTGTAAGTGCCTTTGGTTCTGTTCGAACCCAGAACAGACTTGTATGGATTGTATGCCTGACATTAAAGGTTGAGATATAAAGCCGATTTCTTTCAAATATATTTCTGTTGGTGGCGGAGAATTTATTCTCTTAGCTTAACACCCTTCTCTGAGACGTACGAACTCAGAGGTTATATAGTTGAAGTTATCAGCGATATATTCCCAATTTTGGTAATGTGACATACTGAGTGTTGCTGTGAAATGATCATTGTGTTGATTATTTATGATAGGATCATTTATTTGATCGTCTATCTGGTGATCATTTCTATGATCATTTGTTGACCCAAAGCATGGCTTTTGTATAAAATATGTTTTTGTGGACGTGACTTCGTCGAGCCTCACACCCCGTGAATGGTCAAAACAGGAAAGAAGCAGCAAGGTTATGAGGGGTAGCGCCCTTTAGGATATGTGCATTTCCTTCTGGAAAAGGGTGGTATCATGGTATGGAGCCCAGATACTTACTCATGTTGAAAACACTTTGTTATGATTGTGTGAATTGATTAGAGAGCTCTCGGATAAAGGTCCCAAAGGACCGGGGGATGGCATATTCGGTCAGTTGTTACTCAGTTAGGGGTAACCCGGCCTTTTGTTGGTAGAGATCCGGTTTGGTTCTCGGGGATGTCCATCCAGAGGCATTCTCATGTGGCAATGGGAAGTTCCTTGGCCTGATCATTCGTTGGAAATCCAAAGAAACAATACGAAACTTGTACGGATTTAGTTGTAGAACCTATCATTCACTTATGGTGTCGCAACACTGTTTGGATGGTAGCTATAGTAGGCATAGTTCGAAATGTCTATGTTGGCTAAGATTTATATCTTTATTTTCGAAATAATTTTCTACACTATGCACTAGTAATAATATCAAATGCTTCTTTTTAATGCGTATCAAGCATCTTTGACTATCATAAGGAGAAATCTCCTCCGATTCTGCGTTTGCATGTGTGTGTGTGCGGGAGGCCTTATGGTAGTCTCATTTTTAAAAAGCATTGCGAATTGACTTTGAAAATCTTTTATTGAATGTTTTTAAAGATAAACTGTTTTTGTTGCTCACACCAGTCCCACGACTGATCCGGAGTTTATTGTTTCTTTCCTAAACTCTGGATGCTCATTATTTTCTACACGAGCAGTCTAGAGTTGGGTTTTTCAGATAGTTAGATATAGTGGATTATCTGGAGTTAGTTCAGTCTTCGGATCGGACCAGACTTGCTAAGCTTTGGGCTTCGTTATTGGGAGTTCGAGCTATTGCTGGATTGATTCTTGGAAATGGAGTTGCAGTTCTCGGAGTTCTTCCTTGAAGACTATTTAGAGTTATTTGTTCCGTATGCTAGATGTTATCTATTTTTCTTTTCCGCTGCTATTTTATTGTATCATATCTCTGATGTATATTGATATCTATTGGATCATCTGTTGTATCAGATATTGTATCAAAGCTGCATATCAATGTATTATTCTTTTATTCCGCTGTGTTATTTACTTAATGTTGTTATAAGCTCCGGCGAATCGGATTTGAACGGTCGAATCTACGGCATTCGAATACGATATGAAGTATGGATGTCGATTTTCGAGCGGGCAAAATTCGAGTCGTCACATAATTCATTATCAAATCCAAGTCGAATTCTATTTACAATTCGAATTCATTTCCAAACTCTATCATCAACTTACAATCCATTTGTTTAACCAAGTTAAATTTCATTAACATACTCTATAAAATAATTATTTATTAACTTACTTCCAACTTTTAATTCAAAAATCACTTCATTTAAATTTCTTGAGTTAAATCTTATATATAGTTCCGTTTGGATTTCTTTCATTTCCCAAAATTCTAACACTTTAATTTTAAAAAAAATTAGAAAGGCTTTTAAATCCACCTTATATTATTAAAATAGCTTTTAATAAAAATACTTATTATAACTCGATTTCTCAACCAGTCCATCCTTGTTCTCACAGAAATTCAGTCATACGTTGATCAGGCGTAGGACTGAAAATCTATAAGTACTTGGTAAACCCATTTTCAATACCCAGCGAAAATACTTGAAAAATAATTTCATTGAAAATAATGAATGCATTTGGAAATGGAGGAAATACCTTTGGTGAGAATGCTCTAGAAATCATCACCCCCATCCATGGTCGCAGTTACATTCCAGGGTTACGTTGTCATGGCAGCAAAAGTCCATGTAACTGCAGGCTCTCCCCGGCCTCTCGATTAAGCCATGGAACCCACAACAGATCACAGTTACATCCCAGGGTTACATTGCCATCACAGTAAAAGTCCATGTAACTGCAGGCTCTCTACGGCCTTCGATTTTCGCTGTTAAAATGAAACTTCTCCACTCCCACATAGGTCACAGTCTACCGATTTAAAATCAAACGCAGACTGTTGGCTTTCAGCGGCACACACGACTTTCCCTATGTTATACCATAGGTCGCAGTCTATCGATATAAAATCAAACGCAGACTATTGGCTCTTAGCGGCATACACGACTTCCGCTATGGTATACACTACTCATAATCCCCAGGAACTCCTCACAGGATCAACTTTAGAACCCCCCTTAGGGCTCAAGGCAGTACCACCCGGTGGTACTCCTGGGAAGTTCATTTCAAGGGAGCGCCTTTTTCCCCCAAAGCCATCATCAAAACACTTTATACTATACATATATAGTATCTTTCAAATCATACACCTAGTATGGTCTCATACAAAGCTCCTTTACATAAAATCGATTATCCCAAAATCTATAATTCTCAAGCTAGGCTTTTCAAATTTCAATATTGATTTTACCCAAAAATCAAAAGTCCTTCCAAATCTAAAGGTTCCCAAAACCTTTTTCCAAAATCCTCATAAGATCCTTTATATATATATATATATATATTTAGATATATAAAAAAATTTAAACTTTGGATCGTTCAAACTTATATAAAATTCCTTTATACTACAAACATATTCAAAAAATCCTTTTCTTCCAGCAATAGATTCAACAAGGGGAGATTTATCTTACATATAACAAAGATATATAACTTTGTTTATTCAAAATCAAACATTCCAATTTGATTACTCTTTTCAATATCAATTTCATTCAAATCCATACGATGTACACTTATCATCTGTACACTATACCAATCTGATCGCTCACTCGATCACACAATTTCACTTCCGAACTAGTATCGCCCTCCCGACTTCCTAGTGCGGACACAGATCTGGTTTCTCGATTAGAAACCGTCATTCTCCTTGCATAGCCATAACTATGATAGAAAATATACAAAACCAATCAACAATCCATATCCAGGTTCGCCGTCAAAAATCGAGTGAAAAATCCCAACTCAGATCGATATACTATCTCGAAATTCTATGCTCGAATCTGGATCAAATCTCTATGCGAATAGAGTAATATACGTACATTCTACGTATTTGTTTTCATTGATCACTGACCTAAATAAATTTCCTTTCTATTTACATTTCCTATTAATTCCCATTCACTTATTTAAAATTGCTTCAATTCCATTGAATTATCACTTCAATTCGCATCTCGGTTTGGTATTTAGTTAATAATAGTTTGAACTCTGACCAGTTTATATTTAGAAAATAGCTTGAATTTTTTTTTTTAAAATGGATAAGTAATTGAAAAATAATTATTAGTTTGCATAATGGCTATAAAATAGGTAACTAATGGTAAAATAGTTGAAAAATAGCTAAATAGTTTTAGAAATTTTAGATGATTGCAAAGTAGTTGTAAAATAGTAATTAATTTGTGAAAAAGCTGAAAAATAGTAATTAGTTTATAAAACAGTTGAAAAATAGTTAAATAGTTCCAAAAATAATAGTAAAGCAAATATAAAATAAGTTAGTTTTAAAAAGAAAGGTTGTACATATTTAATAGCTTGGAAGAATAAATTTATATATAAAACAATTTATATTGAAAATAGTCCAGAGTCAAACTGTTCACTTCCCCAACAATTCAATTTAAATTTCCACTTCCATTTAAATTGACCCAATTCCAATTTGAATAACTCCAATTTCTATTGAAATTTATTTAAACCCAATTCAAGTTGAATCAATCTTGATTCCCTTCCCAGTTTAAATCAAATTCCATTTAATTTTAATCCTGTTCAACTTATATTATAATTTCAAATTTTTCCAATCAATGTGAATTATTATCAATTGAACCCATTTCAAATTCAAATTGTTCCAATTTAATCCAATTCAATTTCCCATTTAAAATGTTAAACTTATACATATTCAATCACCAATCCAATTAAATCAAACCAAAGTAAATTTTGAACTAATTCAATTTCAATCTTAATTTAAACTACCTCGAATTATATAAATTCAAGTTAAATTCTCAAAGGTCGGTTTAACTTTTCTAAACCAAATTAACTTTTATTCAAAGTTTTTAACCAATTTAATTTCTGAGTCCAATTCTCAAAATTCCATTTTAAATTATCTTAATTTATGTATTTCAAGGTTCAAATAAGAGTTCAGTACAAATTTATTTCAAAATTTTAATTTATTACTAAATTTTATCTTCCTGTTTGAAGCCAGTTCTTAAACAATTTTAATTTATAAACTCAATCATTCAAATTTTCAGTTTAAAATGATTCCATATCCTTAATTTCAAAATAAATTTAGATTTCCTTTTTATCTCAATAATGGATATATTACCACACTTTATTCCTCATTTATTGAAACAAATCCAATATGCAATTTAAAGATTTTTAACAATAATAGGGTGATATCATCCAATTTATTTTAAAACATCCATCCATTTTCAATTTTTAAATCTCAAACCCGTTTTGAGATCACACAAATTCTCAATTCAAATCAACCATTTAACTTTCCAAGTTAAATTCCAATTTACTTAATCCAATCAACCTTGCTCAATTTGAATTCCCGCTTCAAACTTCAAAATTCTTTCCCTCTTATAAGTTCACAACTTATATCACTCAGGGTTTTTACATCACTTCAGGGAAAAAATCAAAACTCAACCTCTTAGAGTTTATTTTAAATTATCTTTGATATCATGTATATCCATACATATATACATATTTATTTCTTGGCCCTCCCAGCCATGTTTAAAATTTGAAACCACCCTTGGTTTTAAATCCAAATCAAACTTCAAACAACCTATTGTTTTCAACAAGTCCCAGTTATCCAAATAATACTTATTTACTATTTTTCATTACTTTGAAAAAAAATTTTCAAATTTTGAGACCAGATTTAGGATTTCATTTTCAATCCATTAAATTTAATTTGGCTGTATTTTTATGTCTACTTAATTTAATTCCAATTCAAGACTTCAATTTGGTCGGCATTATATCATTTCTTAATTTTAATTTCAATAATTTAACAACCAATCGGTTTAATATCTATTAGAATGAAATATTTATTTATATATCAAAATATACTTTTATATAAAATCATTTAAAACTTTTATATAAGAAAATAACAATTACGCTCTCATATATATGCATATATACACTCAACTCATTCTAGAGTACTTTAGACTCTAATTAATGAGTAATCCCCACCAGAGCCAAGGTCCTCGCTTAACCTTTCAGCTCTGATACCAAATGTAACGACCCGAAATTTCCGAAGCCGAAAATTCCAGATAGTTATGAAAAAGAAGAAGGAGATAGAAGAAGAAGAAGAAGAATAGAACATCGACAACTCACATTCGCAGCGGGTAAAATATAATAATAAATATATCAGTTTACAAAAGAATACTATATCTGTCGATTACATTTACTATACCTCAGAGTTTCACACATATACAGTCACTGTATATATAAAATTATCATGTCTCAGATTAACAATAATATTATACAGCGGAAATGCTTTTCACGATCCTGCCATCCATCTTGCATCCTGAGCTCCAGAACGTACCTAACTGAAAACCTGTAATGCTCGGTCTGACCCGAGCATTAGCCAAAGTAACACCCGGGTCAGGCTGGAAACCAGCGTGAGTAAACCAAACTAACATGGAATACCAAAGCAATCAACTTAAATAAACCCGGGGTAACATATATCAATTCAACAAATTCGCAATTTGCTATAGACAACACTTATTCCACACATCAATTTCTAAGTACCAAACTTAGATAAAATAATCCACTTTACTTAAATCATTCCATTCCAACCTATTGATTTCACAAAACAATTTATAAAACTTCAAAGTGGTTTCGGTATTTCCCAATACCCGATCCTGGCCTCTTCGGGTCTCACAATCTATTCAAATGAAATACACAACATTTCATATCAGAGATACCAACTCATTCATGGCGTCCAATACGATTCAGTCACCCCTAAGCAAAGCTTAATCACATAAAAATCAATTCAATTGATGCTAATTGAATTTCAAACCTCAATCACTTAGATTCCTTCATTCAGTATTAATTGATTCCAAATCAATTAATTAGTCAACCCATCTTTATTCATCTTAATTAACCACCCTGTATTAATTATCTTTGAATTACATTTCAAGTAATTATCTTTAATCAATTTCACGATATTAATTATTCTTAACCCAAAATAAATAAGTAATTTTAGTTCCTTCATAAATTAATTAACTATATTAATAATATTAATCCTTAGTTAGTTATATTATCTAATTCCACATAAGTCTCTTATTATTGATTAATCATATTTTAATTTATCAATCTTTCATTACATCATTAATTATATAAATCAATGTTTTCCAATTTTATGGTAATTTGTGCTAATTTAAGATAATTACTTTAATTTAACCACAATATATATCACCCTCGATAAATCCCAATCTGTAATTAACTATTTTTTTTATTTACTTCATTAAAAAAATTAATTTCTTCGTAATTAACTATCTTAATTTACCTCTTGATAAATTTCACTAAGTAATTTTATTTTACTAACTATATTAAGTAATTACCAATCAACCATCCATAGATTATTTGAAATAAATTAAACTTAATAAATTAATTTATACCTTAATTAATTGGTTCAAACCCTAAATTACTAAATTAATCACCCAAATCATTAATTGATTGAATTAATGATCATCCATTTAAAAATTACCCTACTAATTTGATGAATCGCAAATCATCAAGCCTTTATCAACATTAGAGTGAAAACATTTCCTTATTTATGACTTAAGTTTAAATCAATTTTAAAACCCAAATATTTCGAGTCAAACCACAATTAACTCGAGAACCAACGAAAACTAAGTCACATCATCATCAGTGCACATCCAATCAATTTAATCATTCAACTAATTATTTAAATCCAACCAATTAATTTTAAATTTAAGTAAGACCCAGAAGCGTGAGGTTTACTCACCTTTGATTTCGTTTAAATTTGCCAATTCGTTCCCCTTCATCGCTATGAGCCAAACTCCACTTGTTTTCAAAATTTGAACCTCGCACGAATAGATCATAAACTATATATATATATATATATATATATATATTTCAACTACTAATTATAAAATAAATTTTAATTTTCAGAAAAATACCTCCACGTCTCTCCACCCTAAACATAGACGAACCACTCCCCTATCGCCACGCGTTGCCTCGCCTCCAGTCCACGAACATGCATCGAAGTGCTGCCACTTCCCACTTCATCCCCTACTCGAACGCAACTCTAAGACCTAGCGCCGCTATTCCACATCACGACTCACTGCTCGATCTCCAACGAACACACCCAGTCACCATTAATGACTCGCCCCGAGCTTGAACGACTCGAACCAAAAAAATCGCGACTTCGACTGTCGCCAATTCCCCTAGAAACAACAAACCCTAGGATCGCGATCAACTTCCCCGTTTGAACCGCTTCGATTGCAATGTTCGATCGGATGAGGATGGGGTCGAGGTCGATTTGTTCGATCGGATGAAACGCAACCCCCATTTTTTTTAAAGAAGAGAACGAAATGAATTCGATCGGCTTTTTTTTCGATTCTCCTTGAAGAACTAGAGAGGGATGGGAATAAATGAAACTTGGGGAAGCTTCTTGAATACGCATTTATTAAATAATTTAATATTGAAAATATCACGTTGCATAACGCGAAATCCCGAACCCCGAATCAGATATGCCGACAGATGTTTATAAGGTTTTACCGATGTTTCGAACACAATAGGACGTGTTTCGGAAGCTAATTTGATTGTATGCGCGTTTTACGGACGTGAACGATCAATTTTAAATTAAATCGATTAAAATAATTCGAAGTGTTTAGAACTGTCAGGGATGACCGACAACTCTGAATGCTACGAAAATTGAAATCCGATAATAACTAACTATTACGGATCCAATGGAACTTGTTTCGTCGAATTCCAAGACTGTGCCTCGGAAGACTATTTTTAAATATCGATTTAACGATATATCATTAAAATTGAACAAACCACCTTTAAATTAAATTTCAACCATTCTATTATCTTCAGTATCATCATTATAAATTTTATAAGTCTTCAAATTATTTTTAATAAGCTTAAAATTCCATATTCAACATCTTACCGAATCAATTATTAAATTCAATATTTAAACTATATAATTCAATGATTTAATGATCAAGTAAATATTGATATTTCGAATTCAGGTCAAAATTAACTTTTAAATATTAAAAATCAATTTAATTATCCCATTTTAAATTATTAAAAATTCCGGGTCGTCTCACGGATCCTATGAAACTGGTTTCGTCGAAATCCGAGTCAGTGGCCAAAATGGCTATTTTTATATTAATTAAATAAATTAAAAATTCATTAATTAAATCACTTCTCCAATTTCACTTCCAAAATTTACAAATCTTATCAGTTTTGTTTTCTTAAACAATCTCAGCTATTTAAACCAATTTAGATGTTAATTAAGTGTTGATTCAATCATAAATTTCAGCGTAAAATTTAAATTTGATTATATTCATCAATTATAAATTAACTTTTCAAAAATTCCATTGAATTCACTATTCATTCTTATTATTCAATCCATTATCGCCAAATGGATGAAATTAACATACATAGATATTTTCCAATTTCAACTAAATTTCCAATTAACGTAACAATAAATGTTTAATTTTTACTTAATTGCAATAAAATCAATTACCTTAATTCTTTATATTCAAATAAATAAGCAAATCTTGATTTACAAACTTTTCATTAACCAATAGTCATATTATAAATGGAATTTACATTATCTCCAATTATTAATCACCATCAGTTAAGATCTTATCATTTGTTCCATAAATTTATTTGCCCTAAATTAGTTACTGCATTTATAATTTTATTGTTTACAGACACAAGTTACTCATTTACCTAATTCCAATTTCGTAATTACATTCAATCCATTAATTGGTATTGCATTGACATTTTAAATTTATTAGCTTATATCAACACTATTATCGTTAATTACAAATGGATTACTAATTTTAGTCACTACCCTAAATAACTAACGTATATTAATCTACATTATTCCTAACTTACAAATTTTGAATTAATTACTATTTATTATTATTGCTTCACCGGTTAATTCAATATTTGCATTGCTTTTTCTTATATTAAATTTATTACCCAATATTCCTATATTCATCTTAGATTTGTTTAAATGTCTATATTTCAAATGTGAAATCTTGTTTATTACCCATATTAATTAAGGTTTTAAAACAATTAATGAAATTTCCTTAGTCGAAGACTTTTTACCAATTATTTCCCTTCTAATAAATTCAAGTTTCTATTAAACTTACAGTCACACTTCGTTATTATAAACATTATGATCAATTATCTAATACTGATTGTATAAATTTTCCATTTATTACGTATTATTGTATCAATGGATAAAATTTGAAATCTATTCCCCAAATCTACTACTTTCAATCAATTAAAACTTCACAATTTTTTAAATCAATTGGGATTATACTATATTTATTATTTATCAACTTGTTCTAACCTTATTACCTAAATTTACGTTCTGTCACTATTGAGCAATACTACTTCATTTAATTCAATAATTACACTTGTTTTACTCGGCTTCCCATTGTTGTAAACCTTTATTTGTTCATAAAAATTTAATTACAATTCCAATTCAATCAAGAATTTCAACATGCAACTTATAATAATTGTTTACAAGTATGAATGGATTAACATTAATTTCAAATATTATCTCAATTTACATTACATAATCATTAATTACCTTTACTAAATTTTACTGCCCATTTTATTAAATGCAATCAATTTGACCTTACATACTTCAGTATTCCCATTTTTATCTTAGTTCCAATCCACTATAGTATCAAATTTCAATTTCTTGCAATAACTCATTTATTATAAATTTGCATGCCAATAAATTAGTTTCCAATAAGTAGGATTGATTCAATTCAACCTTTTTAATCAAGTCTATATTGATCAATATAATATTTCATAGGTTAATTCTTATCATTTACTTCATTGTAAGTTTTTATTTCTTTATAAATTTAATTCCAAAATCTTATTAATATGACAAATTTAATTAACGAAAATTATGGGTCGTTACAATAATTATTGTATTTATCATAAGTATGGTTTATTTATGTTATTAATTAACATAAATTAAACCATCAAACTATAATACAACAAATATCCCACTTATCAATTCTCATGAAAATGAAGCCAAGCAAAAGCAATTTTAAGTGTGATTTATTTGCTATTGTAATTAGTAATATAGATCATCAAATTTTGTTTTTACATTCATTTCAAAATAAAAAATCAATTAACAAATGAGGATGTAAATTGTGTTTATGTTGAATAAGAATAGCTCGTTTGCAAAAGCGACATAAGCTATCAAACCAACTTATATAAACTTACATCAAAATCCACTTTAATGAAGCACAAATAAAAGAGACCATAAGTCATAGAAATGCTGAATTTACATAAAGTTAGAGAGCTTCATTACCCCTAAATCAAAGAGGTTTAGCTACTCATTTGTGTTATCAAATCAACACTTATGAATTTCAAAATTAAAGAGCAAAGAAATAAAAACTAAACAAAGGAAGAAAAAGATATTAACTAGTAACTACTGATTACTTGCATAAAAAATAAAACTATACTACTTGCATGAATGTAAATCTCAAACATAAACATGAAATGAAAGAAAACATAGAAATAAACATTAACATAAAAATAAAAACAAGTAGAAAAGAAAAGTGAAAGAGGCTAGGAAGTCATTTTTATTTCATTGAACATAGAGTTTACAACTTGCATTTTAATTTCCTAATTAATTTTTGAAAGAGTAAGTAGATATTTACATTTACATAAGAGGGCTATTTATACATGCATAAGACCCTAATTCACTTTTTAAGATGCTTCCCAAAATGACCTTTAGGAAGTGTGGCCTCTAAGTAACCATTAGCCTCTAATTAATCCATCATTAAATATGCATGAAGCTTCAACCTCCACTTAGTTGTCCATTAACTTCTAATTGTAGATTTAGGTAAGATGGTGGGGTCCTCCATGATCATGAGCTTTAATTATTTCCTATTAATTCCTTTATATTTCCTTGTGCATGCATATATCTTCATGAAACCAATTGTATTTGAATTTGAATTCCTACAAAATAACATAGAAATTTTCAATTAATGTCAAAATATTAATATATGATCAAAAATGTCCATTTTCCCCTAGATGAAGATGAATATGTGACGATTTGAAACAATTTGAATTTTTTTTAAACAAGTTAAAATACCCAATATGATCATTTGTTTAATTTAAATAGATTAAATATGGTGGTAAAAATATACACATTTATGTGTACATCAAATACCCTATAATGACCCGTAATTTCGCTACTTCGAAAATGAGAGATTTCGTTCGTTTTAAATTTAAAAAGGAGTTTAAATCCTAAAATAAATATGTTATATATAATAAGTGATTATCTATTCTTATTGTTAATAAATTAGAAGTATAAATTTGGATTTTAGAACAAATCGACAAAAGTTAAGTTTTGTTAATAATAAATAAAGACTTAAATAAATGAATTTAATTATTTATTTAAAAAGGCAAATCTTATTTAAAACATCTAATAAATATAATAAAAGTATGTTAAAATATTTAAAAGTTTGTTAATAATTTTATAAAAATAACCAAAGTTTGTCGCATTTTGTCAGTTTTACATGCACTGTAAAATTAGAGATTTTGATATTAATTTAAGATAATTTTAAAATATAAAGAGACATGTTTTATTTTATTTAAAGAAGTAAAAAGTTCATTTAAAGTTTGGTTTACTTCAATATATTGCTTAATAAAAACGTCAAATTTTGACTTTATAATTTGTCGTCAAAAACACTGTTTTTAACCAAAACAAGTTGTCGACAAGTTGTTGCAACTTGATACTTTTCTAACTTATAAATACGACTTTACAAACTATTTAAAAACTTTACATTTAGCACTAAAAGACAAAAGAAGTTTACTTTTGAAAAGTTTAAATAAATGTATAAAAAAGTGAAAAGTATGGTTTGACAAATTTAAAAATAATTAAAACTTTTATAAAACAACAACCTTACTTCTCATCTCATTAGTGAGATGTTATTCTTATACATAGAAATAGAGAAAATGGAAAAGTGAAAAGAAAGCTAACTTAGGGAATCAACGACACAAACATCCATGCATTTAATGCAAATCAAATCAACACAAAGTCTTCTCTTTAAAATGCAAAATTTAAGAAAGTAATCATTTCTATTTTTACCACCACCATAAATGCAAATCAAATCTCTATTTTCACATAAAAGAAAATGTATATTTAAATTAAAAAATGAAGAGGGTATTAATGTCATTTACCACTAAAATCTTCACTTATAAATACAACCACAAATCTCCTTATTTTCACTTCACTTTCATTTCACAAAATTTCTAAAAAAAACTTCTCTACTTCCACCATTTCTCTTCTATCTTCAAGCTATCACCTCTATACTCCAAACCATCAACTTACATCACCTTTCACAATCCAAACTACCACCTACCCACCTCCTCCTCACCTCAAAACCTACGGCCTACCCCCTACACCCCCACGGCCGAGCCAAACCCACCAAGCCGAGCCCCTAAGCCCAAGGTCGAGCACCACCTCACCAAAACCCGAGCCCATAACCTCCTACACCCTCCTACATGCCATACCCAAGGCCATACCCTCCTCCACACCAAGGCCGTACCCTCCTCTCCATATAAAAAAACAAAAGAAAAAAGTGAGAAGAAAAGAAAACGAAAAAGAAAAAGAAAGGAAAAACAAAAGTGTTCGGAAAGGAAATGGCAAAAGACGAAACTTTGGAAATAACACGTTAGTGAGAGACGGAAATCTTACGTTAAAGTTTGACGGAGTGGATATGAAGGTGAGAAATTCTCACCGCTTTTTGAATTATATTGATTATCATGTTTAATTGTTAGGCTAGGTAATCACCATTTGATGATATGGATATTTGATTGATTGTTTGAATATGTTGGATAATCTGTAGTAATGTTATGAGATTTACCATGTTGAATATGTTAGTTTTGTATGATTGTTGTATAGTTGTGATGATAATTTGGACATCAAATTTCTACTAGTTAAGTAATCCCTTTGTTTAGTAAGACCATATTTTAGTGATATGAGATATTTTGAAAAAATAAGTCTCTTTTCATTTAGAAGTGAAATTAAAAAAATAAAAGAGAATTCGAAATTTGAAGTGAAACAGATTTGAAAAGGATAGTTAAATAGAAATAGAAATTGAGATGAATAATGAAATTGAAATTGAAATCGATTTTGAAAAAGTGAAGGCTAGTTTGAGGTTGAATTGAAATTGAAATTAGATTTGAAATCTAAGTTTTAAATAAGTTTAATTTGATATTAGAATTGAAATTAAGTTAAAATTGGAATTTAATATTTAATATTAAAATAATGGAAATATAATAATATTATAATATGGTAATAGTGAAAATATATTTTAAATACTTAAAAAGTGAAAATATATTTTAAATACTTAAAAAGTGAAAATATTGATTTAAAATGATTTGTAATGATTGTATAAGTGTTGAAGTCCAATTTAAATAGATTATTTCAAATATTGAAAAATAAGTTAATGATGCAGCCCAGCCTAATAATGAAATAGCGCAATCTACAAATTCAATGAATTTGAGATGTTCAGAGGAAGGTCGCTCGCGAGTTAGCAAGCTAAGAAATCCATTGTGTGCCATAGATCGTTCAGATGTTACAACTACTTTAGGTCGCTTGAGTAGTCGTTCGTGACCTATCAACTTGGAGTTTAGACCATTCCAGCGACCTAGCGCACCAATTATTAAGGCGTATTCAAGTTGTGTGGGCCGACCTAGCGAGATAAGTAAGCTGGTGCACATTTCGTTAGGTCGCTCCGACCTTTCGAGTGAAGAACTTGGCGAGCTACGACCTAAGTTGGGTCGCTCAGACCTCTTAAGTCGCATAAAGTTTGATCAGAAACTAACTTCTTAGGTCGCTCCAGATACAAGGTCGCGTGAAGATCCTTAGGTCGCTGAAGCCTAAGTCGCTTTCATAAAGTAGTGTTTTTATTTGGTCGCTTTGTACTTAGGTCGTAAGTCGTTGTGTTGTATATATGTTGTGTTGTGTGTTGTACTGGGTAAGTCGCTTGTATGTAAGTCGTAGGTCGCGACCTACTGTGTTGTACTCTGTTGTGTTGTAATTTGGTCGCGTATGTGTGTTGTGTTGTTATAGGTTGAGTCGCCTATTGATAGGTCGTTAACGACCTTGTTTAGGTCGTAGGTCGCGTAAACGACCTAGTGTTCTGGGCGTTGTAAATGCTATAAATAGTGGGTGAGTTTTATCATTTCAAGTTGTTGATTTTTTCGAATGAAAATTTGTTTGAATGCTTTGTGCCTCTATTGAAATTGGTAATTGAGTGTGATCTCCTATCTCCATTTTCGATTATTCGAGTGTGCTCAAATCAACGATTGTTGAAGCCAATTCACGGTATCAAGTGCGCTTGATCAATGTTTGAAGAATTGTAGATCTTCTTTCACGGTATCGTGCGCGATCAACGTGTCGAAGATAGCTAGAATTCGGTAACTTTCGAGATCAACGAATTTGGGCATTTGGGTATTTTCAATTCATCGATTTATTTTGCATCATCGATTAGTTTGACACGAAATCTTCATTTCGTCGTCATCGTATTATTTCCGCTGCGTCGGTTTGGTATCAGAGCTAAACTTAGCCAATCGTAGCTAAGCCGAGTCTTGGAGCCAAGGAGAAGTATTTGAAGTTTAGTGTTCATCGTGTTCATCATGAAGTTGTAGCAAGTTGGGAGTTTCGATCCATAACGTTTTGGATCAAAGTCCGGAAAGTGTTTGAATTGTTTGAACCGAGAATTGAAGTATCATTTTGGTATCATTTGTTGATGTGTAGGCCGAGCATAGTGTTGTGTTAAAGTTTGAGCCGTGTATCATTTTGTTTGATCAAGGCCGAAAGTTGTGTTTGTTTGAATTTGTGACATTCGACAATGCCTCCGAGAAGAGCTAATCACCATCAGAATGTTGAAGATTTGTACAAAAGAGAAAATGCTAAACAGATGGAACAACGAATTAGCAATAAATTCAATGAAAAGTTGGATGAAGGCATTGGTAGTTTGGAGAAATTGATGATAGATATGAATCAAAGGAGAAGGTCGCCAAACTCGAACCATGGAGGAATCAGAGTTTCGCCATTGGTTACGGAAGCGAGGAGGGTGTCGCCACAATCTTTTAGAGAAAGAAGAGAAACATAAATTTCATCGAGAAGAGATCACCATGAATATAGACATGAAGAGAGAAGAACTCCACTTGAGTTTGAAGACGAGCCATATCGAAATGTAGGGAGACATGGCAGAAGGGACATGAGTGATCGAAGGGATGTTGAAGGTCGAGATCGATATAGACGTACATTCGATTTTGATGAAGATGGTGATAGAGCTAGTATTCATTATCAAGATCGAGACGAAGTTTGAAATTCATATCGAGATGTTGAGGATGACCGACGATGGGAGTCAAGTATGAAGATGGAAATTCCAGAATTCAAAGGTGGAATGGTAGCAGAAGAATTTCTGGATTGGTTGTCTAATGTTGAAGAGATTTTTGACTTCAAAGAAGTTCCTGAGCATAGAAGAGTGAAACTGGTTGCTACAAGGTTGAGAGGGAGAGCTTTAGCATGGTGGCAGCAAACTAAACTTACGCAGAAGAGAATGGGGAAGTCAAAGATTGAGTCATGGGAGAAAATGAAGAAGTTGATGAAGGCTACATTCTTGCCTTACAATTATCAATCACTCATGTATCAGAGGTTGCAGAATTTGAGGCAAGGAATGAAGACTGTTAATGATTATGCTGATGAATTTTATCAACTGATTGCTTGAAATGACATTATGGAGGCAGAGGAACAATTTACTACTAGGTTTGTTAGGGGGTTGAGAATGCAGATTCAAGATATGGTGAAAGATCCTAGATCTGTTGCAGAAGCACATCAGAAAGCGTTGGCTTGGGAGAAGCAGGGAAGACGAGGGGGTGGTGTGTTTCCAAGTTTCAATACTCAGATCAAGGGTGCTAGTGGGAGTTCTAATGTTTCTAAAGCTGTCAGTAAACCAGTTGTGAATGAGGTTGTAAAGGCAACGGTCAACAACAATATCAATGCTTTAATTGTTAGGAATTTGGTCACAAAAGCCATGAATTTCCGAAGCCGAAGAAGCAAACAATGATTACTGAAGCGGAAGGTGAGGATGTTGGTGAAGGTTATTCTAGTCCAGTTGAGGAGGATGAACAGGATATCGCGTCAAGAGATGAAGGATGTAATCTAATGATGAGGAGATCTTGTTTAACACCAAAAGAAGAGGATGAGGCTAGTTGGTTGAGGAGTAATATCTTTCAGTCGACATGCACTATACTGGGAAAGGTTTGTATATTTGTGATTGACGCGGGAAGTTGTGACAATATCATTTCTACCGAAGCTGTGAGAAAGTTGAAGTTGAAGACGGAGAAGCATCCAAATCCTTACAAGTTAACATGGTTAAGGAAAGGAGGAGAGGTGAAGGTGGACAGGCGAGTTTAGGTTCCATTTTCTATTGGGAAAAAGTATAAAGATGAGAACTGGTGTGATGTAGTGGAGATGGATGTTTGTCACTTGCTTTTGGGAAGACCATGGCAGTATGACCGAGCAGTGCAGCATGATGGTCGAACCAGTAGCCACAGCTTTATGTTTGAAGGTACTAAGATCATTTTAGTTCCAAAGAAGAGACATCAAGGGGAAAACAAATCAAAAGAGATTGAGGAGCTGAAAACTTTGTTGACTTTGAAGGAGTTTATTGAAGAAGTAGAGGGGAGTCCAGAGGTATTTTTGTTGATTGGACATGAAGCTACTGAATCTGTTGAAGTTCCAGAGGAAGTAAAACCGGTATTGGAAGAATTCAGAGATGTGTTTTCTGAAGAGTTGGCAAGGGAGTTACCACCGTTGAGAGATATTCAACATCATATTGATCTTGTGCCAGGAGCTGTATTGCCTCACAGGCCACATTATAGGATGAGTCCTAAAGAGCATGAGGAACTGAGAAGGGAGGTGGAAGAGTTGTTAGAACAAGGGCGTTTTCAGAAGAGCTTGAGTCCTTATGTAGTGCCAGCTTTATTGGTGCCGAAGAAGGATGGTTCGTGGAGGATGTGTACGGACAGTCGGGCTCTAAACAAGATCACGGTGAGATACAGATTTCCTATGCGGAGGTTTGATGATTTGATTGATCAGTTGAGCGGAGCTGTTGTGTTCTCGAAGATTGACTTGAAGAGTGGATACTATCAGATTTGTATTAGACCAGGTGATGAGTGGAAGACTGCTTTTAAAACTAGAGAAGGTCTATACGAATGGCTGGTTATACCGTTCGGCTTATCAAATGCTCCAAGTACTTTCATGAGAGCGATGAACCAGATTTTCAGACCATTCATTGGGAAGTTTGTAGTAGTTTACTTTGATGATATTTTGATCTATAGTGGGAGTATAGAAAAGCATGTCCAACATTTCCGAGAAGTATTGTTGATTCTACGACAGGAGCAATTCGATGCAGCAGCAAAGAAGTGCGCATTCATGACGCACAGTGTTTTGTTTCTGGAATATATTCTATCGAAGGAAGGTATTCAAGTGGATGAAAGCAAAGTGGAAGCTGTCAGGAGTTGGCCACAACCCAAGACAATTACTGAAGTGAGGAGCTTTCATGGGTTGGTATCATTTTATCGAAGATTCATTCCATATTTTAGCAGTGTGATGGCACCTGCAACCGATTGCATGAAAGGAAAGAAGTTTGAGTGGCCAGAGGAAGTAGGGGTTGCTTTTGAGGAGATCAAAACACTGTTGACGACAGCACCAATTCTAGTATTGCCGGATTTTTAGATATTGTTCGAATTACACACTGATGCTTCGAAGATTGGAATTGGTGGAGTATTGAGTCAGAAGAGAAGACCAGTTGCTTATTTCAGTGAGAAATTGTCTGGAGCCAAGTTGAGATATAACACTTATGACGTGGAATTTTACGCGATTGTTCAAGCTATGAAGCACTGGAGACATTATCTGTTTTAGAAGGAGTTTGTTCTTCATATGAAGCTTTGAAACATTTGCAAGGGCAGGACAAAATTTCAGCTAGACACGCTTCATGGGTCGCGTATCTACAACAGTTTACTTTTGTAGTAAAGCACAAATCAGGGGTGACGAATCGTGTAGCTAATGCTTTGAGCAGGAGGAATTATTTATTGGCTATGATGAAGGTTGAAGTAACAGGATTTGAAGTACTTCCAGAGTTGTTTGAGGAGCATCCTTACTTTGCGAAGATTGTTGAGAAAATCAAGGATGGGAGTACTGATGAGTTTGTGTTGGTGGATGGATTTTTATTCAAGGGGAATCAATTGTGCATACTAGATTGCAGCTTGAGAATGAAAATTGTAAAAGAGCTGCATGAAGAAGGACATGTTGGACGAGATCGCACATTGCAGTTGATTTCTCAGTCTTACTATTGGCCATCGATGAGGTGAGAAGTTGAAAAGTTTGTGCGTAGATGTCATGTTTGTCAAGTTTCGAAGGGGACAGCTACAAATGCGGGTTTGTATTTGCCTTTACCAGTTCCTATAAAACCATGGGTAGATGTAAGCATGGATTTCGTGTTGGGTTTGCTGAGGACTCAACGGGGAAATGACTCTATATATGTTGTAGTGGACCGTTTCTCTAAGATGGTACATTTTGTTGCTTGTAAGAAGACGGCAGATGCAGTCCATGTGGCACAGTTGTTCTTCAGAGAGATCCATCGCTTGCATGGTTTACCAGAATCTATAGTTTCAAACAGAGATACCATATTTCCAAGTCATTTTTGGTTGAGCTTGTGGAAGATGGTGGGAACGAGGCTGAAATTCAGTAGTGCGTGTTGATACACAAAGATTTTGATCAATGACAATAAGCTTCAACAAATAAGGAAGAGAATGCAAAAGCTAGAAGAAGATAGATGAAGACCAAAGTATAAACATTAGTATGATTTTTCTATGTGTCTTAGTCTAGATTATTTGTTAAAATCTATCCTCAAGAGATTTGCACGAACATTAGAACAAAATTCATAAAAACTTCATTCACATGTTCACTGTGCATACTTTAATACTTCAGTCGACTGAACAGACATGGCCAGTCGACTGAAACTATACACATATACAAAAATGCACAGTTTCAGTAAACTGAATTACCTGCACAGTGGACTGAAATTGTTCCTGAAAATTTTTCTTCACATTTTCAGTCGACTGAATCTCCTGCTCAGTCGACTGAATTTAAACCTGCGAATTTTCTCTGAAAAGACACCTTCTTCTTCCCAAGAGTTGCAACCATTCATCAATGGAAATGGAAGCATCTCTTGTTTGCAACCTTTGACAACTTATGCACCTCTTCTACAAGTATATATACATGATTCTAACATCATTTAATTCACCGAATTCTCTTGCTTTAATCTTACTATTCTCTTGTACATATTCTCTAGATATTCTCAAAGCAATCACCAATCTATTGCTTGAATCACTGTTTTTGTTTATAACATTCTTTTGATTCATAGCAATTCACATTTCCTAAATCTTCACAAACACATTGCATATTCTCGAGGATAAGATTATAGGAATATTGTACTACATAAGACTCATTAGTGTTGACAAGAACACAACAAGTCAAATATTGTATTTTAGTAATTGAGTTGAAGTCCTCTTCGGTAGTTGAGGCAAGAAATCCCATTTGGTTGTTCGGGTAAGTTGTAAACCTATTCCTCCGGGTGAAGTGAGGGTGTTAGTTAGTGAAATTCCTAAGTGAAGCTTAGGGACTGGACGTAGGACGAGAGGTCCGAACCAGTATAAAATCCTTGTGTCTCCTTGTATTTACATACTTTATCTACCTAGACTATTTCATTATTCCATATTACACGATCCTACCGCATAGCCTACTCTTTCAATTGGTATCAGAGCAAGGCCGTCCTATAACCATAACACCGTTATTAGACATATTGATAATATGGAAAATAACGCAAGCACAAGTACAACATCTGCCTATAGTTCTACATTTGCAGAAGGACAATCCACCCAAAGGCCTCCTCTATTCAATGGACTAAACTATAACTATTGGGCTACAAGGATGAGAATTTATATGCAAGCAACAAGTTTTGAAGCCTGGAATGCTACTCAAGCAGAGTTCGTTGTACCCACAACCGATTATCCTACATGGACACAAACTCAAAAGAATGAAGCTAGTGCAAATGCTAAAGCTATGAATATGTTGTTTTGTCCCCTGGATAGAAATGAATTCAACCGTGTTAGCATATGTACTACTGCATATCAGATATGGGAAACACTTAAAGTCATACATGAAGGCACAAACAAAGTTAAACAAACAAAGATATCCATGTTGAAGAATCAATTCCAAAACTTTAGAATGCGACAAAATGAATCCATCAATGACATGTACTCAAGGTTTCAAGACATTCATCATGCTCTAATCAAACTAGGAGAAAGATACACGGACTTTGACATTGTGTCTAAAGTTCTAAATTCACTCACTGATGAATGGGAGAGAAAAGTACTAGCAATCGAGGAAGCAAATGATTTACCTACAATGAAACCAGAAGAATTGATTGGAAATCTTATGTCGTATGAAGTAAATATGCAAGCCAAAAAGGATCAAGCTCAAGAAAGAAAGAATATTGCTTTTCATGCGGAAAAGGAAGAATCAGAGTCTGAACATGAGGATCTAGCATTTATAGCCAAAAATTTCAAGAAATTCCTAAAGTATAGAAAAGGAAACAAAATCGGAATCAAAAAGAATTTCTTGAACAAACCATCATCCTCAAATATAGAATGCTTCAATTGTCATAAGAAAGGACATATGCAAAAAGATTGTCAAGAACAAATGAAGGAAAATCAGAAAAACTTCAACAACAAAAACAAGAAGGATAAATTCAAAAAGAAGGCATTTTCTGTAACATGGGACGATTCAGATTCATCTTCATCCGAAAATGATAGTGATAGCGACAATGAACAGGCAAATGTATGCTTCATGGCTCAAGAATCTGAGGTAAATAATTTAACTTTCGACGATTTAATTGAAGTAAACACTGAACCCTTAAGCACAATAAAAATTCTTAAAAAGAAAATTAAGGAAATTCGTGAAAATCAAAACAAAGCTGAGTTTGAGAGAGATATGTTAAATGATGAAAAGAAAATTTTTGAAGAAGAACTTGAAAAAGTTCAAGAATCTTATTCAAATTCGGAAACTCAAGTATCACTTTTAAGTCAAGAAATTGAAACTCAAAATTTAAAGAATGATATAATTATTTCTGAAAATCATGATTTAAAAACTAAAATTAGACAAGTTGAGTTAGAAAATAATAGTCTTCAAACTAGATTAGAGAAAATCACTAAAAATGTTTCTAACTTTAACAAAGGAAGAGAAAATTTATCTAAGATTTTAGAAAATTCTCAATTCTCTTCAAATAAACATGGATTAGGATATAATAAGGAGTCAAAAATTCCTAAAAATAAAAATACAAATTTTAAAAGGAATATGGATTCAAAACAACAAAAAATTAAGAAACCTATTAAAACAAAAGTACAAAACAAAGTAGGTACAATTTGGGTACCAAAAACTAACAATGTATTAATAAGAAATAAATATATTAAGACATTTATGGATAATGTTCATCATAATAAAAACTATATTTATAAAAAAGACACTAAACCAAACTGGGTTTGGTTTCCTAAAACTCTAATTTCTTAGGACCCTATTAAAAAGTGGGTACCAATAATCTTATATTTATTTTCAGGTCCCACTTAAAAAGAAGAAATGGATATTAGACAGTGGTTGTTCAAAACACATGACCGGAGACAAAGATATGCTTACAAGCATTACATACTTTGATGGTGGATCGGTTACCTTCGAAGACAATTCAAAAGGCTATATCATTGGCAAAGGAGATGTGAAAAATTACTGTACATCAAATTTACCTTTTATAACAAATGTTTCATTAGTTGAAAATTTAAAACATAATCTACTTAGCATAAGTCAATTATGTGACAAAGGTTTTAAAATAACTTTCTCAAATAATAATTGTAGTATTTTTGATCAAGACCAAAACCTTATATTTGAAGGAAAAAGAGATAGAAATATTTATGTTCTAAATTTGAGTATTAATCATAATTCAAGTATGTGTTTACTTGCCAAAGACAATGATCCTTAGTTATGGCACAAAAGATTTTGTCACATAAATTTTAAAACTATTAGAAAACTTTCTAAAAACGAATTAGTAAGAGGATTACCCAAAATAAATTTTAAAATAAATAATTTTTGCGATGATTGTCAGAAAGGAAAATTAACGAAATCATCTTTTAAATCTAAGAAAACTATTTCAACTTTACAACCATTAGAATTACTACATATGGACTTATTCGGACCAACACAAGTTCAATCCGTTAGTCATAGTCGATACGTATTTGTAATTGTTGATGATTTTTTAAGATATACATGGACTATTTTTATGAAAAATAAAAGTGACACTTTTGAGCATTTTAAAACATTTGTCAAATGAATCCAAAATATTAAAAAACTTAAAAATTAAAAATATTCGAAGTGATCATGGAGGCGAATTCGAAAATGAAGATTTTGAAACATTTTGTAAAAAGAAAGGAATTAATCATAATTTCTCTTTTCCTAGAACTCCTCAACAGAATGGAGTTGTACAAAGAAAGAATAGAACATTACAAGAATGCGCAAGAACATTGTTAAATGGATGTTCTCTACCAAAACATTTTTGGGAAGAAGCAGTTGCTACTGCATGTTATGTATTAAATAGAATTTCAATTAGACCTTTAACTAAAAATACTTCTTATGAACTATTCAATAATAAAAAACCAAATATATCTTATTTTAAAATATTTGGATCAAAATGTTTTATTTTAGATACAAAAGATCAACTAGGAAAATTCGATTCAAAAGCTGATGAAGGAATTTTTGTAGGATATTCTGAACGAAGTAAAGCATATCGAGTATTTAATAAACGAACAAACTTACTTGAAGAATCTTTACATATATCTTTTGATGAAAACTTTAATAAAAATTTAAATATAAAAGATGATGAAGAATTGATAAATATAGAAGAAATAAACCTTGAAAATAATAATGAACTAAGATCTCCTCCTAGAATATTACGAGATCATCCAACTCAAAATATAATAGGAGAAATAAATTCTCAAGTTAGAACAAGAAATCAACTAAATCAAATGGGTCATGTAGCTTTCATTTCATCTATAGAACCTAAAAATCCAAAAGAAGCATCAACAGATGATTATTGGATTATCGCAATGCAAGAAGAATTAAATCAATTTGAACGTTACAATGTTTGGGAATTAGTTCCCCGTCCGAATAATCAATCTGTAATTGGAACAAAATGGATTTACAAAAATAAAGTAGATGAACAAGGTAATATAACAAGGAATAAAGCAACACTAGTAGCACAAGGGTATAATCAAGAAGAAGGTATTGATTTTGAAGAAACATTTGCTCCTGTTGCAAGATTGGAAGCAATACGTATACTATTAGCCTTTGCTTGTTATCACAATTTTAAACTTTACCAAATGGATGTTAAAAGTGCATTTTTAAATGGTTTTATTGAAGATAATGTATATGTAGAACAACCTCCGTTATTTATACATGAAAAATAGCTGGATCATGTATTTAAATTGAAAAAAGCACTATATGGTCTTAAACAAGCTCCTCGTGCTTGGTATGAAAGACTTAAAAGTTATTTATTAAACTCAGGATTTAAAATTGGAAAAGTAGATCAAACACTGTTTATTAAAAATAATGCCAAAGATATTTTAATAATTCAAATTTATGTAGATGATATTATTTTTGGTTTAACAAATGAAAATTTGTGTAAAGAATTTTCAAAAATAATGACTAATGAGTTCGAAATGCCTCATATGGGAGAACTATCTTATTTTCTCGGACTTCAAATCAAACAATTAACAAATGGAATTTTTATAAACCAAGAATAATATTGTGATAATTTAATAAAACGATTCGACATGGAAAACACTTCTGCTAAACCTACTCCTATGAGTACTACTACACATCTCGAGCGAGATGAAAATGGCAAAAGTGTTGATCAAAAATTGTTTAGAAGTATGATAGGTTCTTTCCTCTACTTAACCGCTAGTAGACCTGACATAATGATGAGTGTTTGTTTGTGTGCACGTTTTCAATCCGAGCCTAAAGATTCACACTTAAGAGCGGTAAAACGTATAATGCGATATCTTAATCAAACTAAAGATTTCGGTCTTTTCTATCCAAAAGAATGTTCATTTGAGTTAGTATCATTCAGTGATGCTGATTTTGGTGGATCCCGAACGGATAGAAAAAGTACAAGTGGTACTTGCCATTTCATTGGAAAATCACTTGTATCTTGGTTTAGTAAAAAACAAAATTGTGTCTCCCTCTCCACATGCGAAGCCGAATATATATCAGCTGCTTTAGCTTGCACTCAAGTTATATACATGCAACAAACACTTAAAGATTTTAATATAAATTTAACAAATTCTACAATATATTGTGATAATACAAGTACAATAAACTTATCTAAAAATCCTGTTAATCACTCTCGTACAAAACATATAGATATTCGTCACCATTTTTTACGTGACAATATCGAAAAAGGAATAATTAATTTAGAACATATTTCTACCGAAAATCAAATTGCTGATATATTTACTAAACCTCTATTAGAAAACTCCTTTATAAAACTTCGACGAGAATTAGGTATAATATCCTTTAAAGATATCAATTAAAGATGCATTTGAAATATTCACTCATTTCAGTCGACTAAAATAATCTGTTCAGTCGACTGAATGAACATATCAAATATTTTTCGGAAATGTTATATGCTACATTATATAATTTGTAGACCACTCATTTTAAAAACTGAATTTTTAATAAGAGCCCTACTTTTCTAACAAAATTCTCCTAACCATTAAATCATTATGCGGTTAAAAATCTAAATAAATTATAACCATTAGTTGTTTAGTAAAATACTACTATAAATAAATTCTAAATTTTTTATTATTCATCTCGATTTTACGATTAAAAGCTTATACAATTTCAATATAAAATGTCGTCAAACAACTCCTTCTCTCCGATCAATATCACCTCGTCAGTTGATAACACTCCAACATCGCCAAAACTTCCCACACCAACACCAGCACATGAGCCGGTTTACAAATGGGAAAATTATCGTACTGGTTTCACACCAGAATCGAAAAAGGCGAAAAGAGGACTCTTTATTTCACCTGACACAAAAAGAAAGATTGATGAAATTCATCACTTTCAAAAATAACAAATCGATCTTCAACGAGAGCTATACTTCGAGCAAAAAGTTACAGCACGACGTTTGAGTTTTCTAGAACAAATCGGTTTACGCTTCTGTGGATCAAAGAAGAACGAAGTGGCTGAACCCCTACCTCGCCCTGTTAGCTCACTTGATCCATCTTCATCTTATCGTACACCAGTCGATCTTATGAATCCTTGGGCATCTCCTAAGACTCCTCAATATAGTCTGAATTCATGGGATATAAATTACATGAAGAATGAAGGAAAGAAGACTCCAAGTCCATCCCAAAAGAAATAGTTGAATTTTGAAATATTTATATCAATATTTTTGTAACTATTCCTTTAAATAAATTGTTTAATTTCAAAAATTAACTGAAACAACAACATTGCATGTTTCAGTCGACTGGATTCCTCTGCTTAGTCGACTGAAAAGATGACTGAAAAGAATATATGCAAAGTTCAGTCGACTGGAAACATCTGCACAGTCGACTGAAAATTCAACAGCAAAAATTTTGTACCAAAATTCAGTCGACTAAAAGTGCTGCTCAGTCGACTGAATATATCATAGAACACTTCGGCCTTTGATTCAGTCGACTGAACAGAACATTCAGTCGACTGAACGCTGCTTCCCAGGCAGAATTTCCCCTTTTAACCACCAAAATTTACCATACCTATTCACTTTTACCTCCTACAAACCTTCTTCCCCAAATCTATTCGAAACCCTAGCTCTCAAATTCCTCAAAATCAAATCAATTCTCACCAAAATGGCACCAAAAAGATCAAGAGCCTCATCTTCTTCATCCTCCGAGCCAATTGATGCTCAAATAGCACAATGGCTTTATGATGGAACTGCTGTCACCCGATGGAACAAGATGAAGAATTCTCGAATCTTTGAGCATTCTTTCGTTGATTTTCATAGCTTTCAAACCTACAACCTTCAAGCATTAACAGATCCGGCAGGTTTGACTCCACTTCTAGACTTAAAAAGAAATGATCATGCCATTAATTATGTAATGGTAAAATTATTTTACGCTAATCTTAATCTTGGACACCAAACTCCAAGAAATCCAAACAATAGTGTTTGGAGTATGGTGTGTGGAAAGAAAGTTTGGTTCTCCTTGGATAGAATAGCACACATTTTAGAGTCCCCAAATGTTGGAAGAAAGCTCGAGGAGATAGAATTCAATCCACATATTCGTGACAACATCAACCATCGATTTATGGAGGATAATATCAACTTTAGGGATTTTAAGTCCACCTCCCTTCGACCTATGGCGAGAATTCTCCATAAAGCCCTAATGAGAACAATTACACCTCGTATGGGATCGTTCGAAATTGTCTACCAAAATAACTATCGAGCACTATATGCTATTTTTGGCAATATACAAGTTAATTGGGTACAGCTTATTCTTGATGAGTTTCTCACTTTCAACAATGGCAAAATGCTCACTATTTTCTTTGGAGAGTACATCATGCGACTTCTCCTAAATGTCGATACGCCATTACCTGAATCAGAGAATACAATGGTCCATCAGATTAACCATCGGACCATAAGCCTAATGCAACTCCCATCTCGACCTCCTTGCATAATATCACTTGCCGAATGGGAAGCAAGGCATCAAGAACAACAACAACAACGTCCTCAACCTCGCCACGAAGAACATCTCGAGCAAGATGATGAAATTCGTCTTGTTGACCCAAGCTTCACTACTAACCAATCCTTGGGGATATTGTCAAGAAATCAACAAATTCTTGACACTCGTCTTAAAAAGGTAGATCATAAGCTTGATAAAATCAAATGATTCTTCAACAAGCTTTGGGATGCAATCTCATGCTCAAGCACCACTACTGCTTCAACATCTCGCGGCAAACGTCCGGCACCCACGTTTACATGGACGACATCCGAAGAGCATACAAATAGCAGCGCAAGCGGAGCTAGCTGTGGCCAAGGAGGAAGAGCACCTAGACCACCAATAGGAGGACCCGTCATACGTGAACCAACTGGAAGGGAAGGTTCATATGACTGGGATAAGGACGAGTGATTTTGTTTTTTTGATGTCTATTTTGAAACTTTCTAATGGCTTGTATAAATAGCTATTTCATGCTTGTCTGTCATAACAATTTTATTTCTCTTAATTCATGCTTATATTCTCTATGATTTAGTGATTGTTTTGATATATTATTACTGCAATTAGTTCTTCCTTTTTGTTGATGACAAAGGGGGAGAAAATCTATGGTACTAACTTTGTTTTGTAGAAAAGACAGTGCATACATTCAGGGGGAGAAAGTAAGTATATACATTTCTAGAATAGTATTGTCATCAATCAAAAAGGGGGAGAATGTTGATACACGAAGATTTTGATCAATGACAATAAGCTTCAACAAATAAGGAAGAGAATGCAAAAGCTGGAAGAAGATAGATGAAGACCAAAGTATAAACATTAGTATGATTTTTCTATGTGTCTTAGTCTAGATTATTTATTAAAATCTATCCTCAAGAGATTTGCACGAACATTAGAACACAATTCACAAAAACTTCATTCACATGTTCACTGTGCATACTTTAATACTTCAGTCGACTGAACAGACATGGCCAGTCGACTGAAACTATACACATATACAAAAATGCACAGTTTCAGTCGACTGAATTACCTGCACAGTCGACTGAGATTGTTCCTGAAAATTTTCTTCACATTTTCAGTCGACTGAATCTCCTGCTCAGTCGACTGAATTTAAACCTGCGAATTTTCTCTAAAAAGACACCTTCTTCTTCCCAAGACTTGCAACCATTCATCAATGGAAATGGAAGCATCTCTTGTTTGCAACCTTTGACAACTTATGCACCTCTTCTACAAGTATATATACATGATTCTAACATCATTTAATTCACCGAATTCTCTTGCTTTAATCTTACTATTCTCTTGTACATATTCTCTAGATATTCTCAAAGCAATCACCAATCTATTGCTTGAATCACTATTTTTGTTTATAACATTCTTTTGATTCATAGCAATTCACATTTCCTAAATCTTCACAAACACATTGCATAATCTCGAGGATAAGATTATAGGAATATTGTACTACATAAGACTCATTAGTGTTGACAAGAACACAACAAGTCAAATATTGTATTTTAGTAATTGAGTTGAAGTCCTCTTCGGTAGTTGAGGCAAGAAATCCCGTTCGGTTGTTCGGGTAAGTTGTAAACCTATTCCTCCGGGTGAAGTGAGGGTGTTAGTTAGTGAAATTCCTAAGTGAAGCTTAGGGACTGGACGTAGGACGAGAGGTCCGAACCATTATAAAATCCTTGTGTCTCATTGCATTTACATACTTTATCTACCTAGACTATTTCATTATTCCATATTACACGATCCTACCGCATAGCCTACTCTTTCAGTGCGTACCATCCACAGACAGATGGACGGACTGAAGTTGTGAACAGATCCTTGGGAAATTTATTGCGGTGTCTCGTTAAGGATAATCTGAAGAGTTGGGATGTGAAGTTATGTCAAGCAGAGTTTTCTCATAATCATGCTATCAATCGTAGTATGGGTTTCAGTCCATTTCAGATTGTATATTCAAGCTTGCTAGAGGGACCGTTGGATTTAACGATAGTACCACAACCGAAGGGGACAGTTAAGCGGGCTGCTGATTTCGTTGATAGGTTGACAGAATGCCATAGAATCATTCAGGAACGATTGTAGAAGACGAATGAGAAGTATAAACGATCTGCAGACCTAAAGCGAAGAAGTGTTGAATTTAATGAAGGAGAGTTAGTATACGCTATACAAACAAAGGATCGTTTTCCAGTGGGAACATACAATAGACTTAAAGCTCGAAAGATTGGTCCTGTAAAGATTGTGAAACAGATCAATGAAAATGCTTATAGGTTGAAGCTGCTGGAGGATGTGTACACATCTGATGTGTTTAATGTTAAACATCTTATACCTTATTATGGAGATGAACAATCCAATGGGGAAGAACTTCTAAATTCGAGTATGATTTTTTCACAACCAGGGGAGGATGATGCAGCCCAGCCTAATGATGAAACAGCGCAATCTACAAATTCAATGAATTTGAGATGTTCAGAGGAAGGTCGCTCGTGAGTTAGAAAGCTAAGCAATCCATTGTGTGCCATAGATCGTTCAGATGTTACAACTACTTTAGGTCGCTCGAGTGCTTTAAGTCGTTCGCGACCTATCAACTTGGAGTTTAGACCATTCCAGCAACCTAGCGCACCAATTATTAAGGCGTATGCAAGTTGTGTGGGCCGACCTAGCGAGATAAGGAAGCTGGTGCACGTTTCGTTAGGTCGCTCCGACCTTTCGAGTGAAGAACTTGGTGAGCTACGACCTAAGTTGGGTCGCTCAGACCTCTTAAGTCGCGTAAAGTTTGATCAGAAACTAACTTCTTAGGTCTCTCCAGATACAAGGTCGCGTGAAGATCCTTAGGTCGCTGAAGCCTAAGTCACTTTCATAAAGCAGTGTTGTTATTTGGTCGCTTTGTACTTAGGTCGTAAGTCATTGTGTTGTATATATGTTATGTTGTGTGTTGTACTGGGTAAGTCGCTTGTATGTAAGTCGTAGGTCGCGGCCTGCTGTGTCGTACTCTGTTGTGTTGTAATTAGGTCGCGTATGTGTGTTGTGTTGTTATAGGTTGAGTCGCCTATTGATAGGTCGTTAACGACCTTGTTTAGGTCGTTGGTCGCGTAAACGACCTAGTGTTCTGGGCTTTGTAAATGCTATAAATAGTGGGTGAGTTGTATCATTTCAAGTTGTTGATTTTTTCGAATGAAAATTTGTTTGAGTGCTTTGTGCCTCTATTGAAATTGGTAATTGAGTGTGATCTCCTATCTCCATTTTCAGTTAGTCGAGTGTGCTCAAATCAACGATTGTTGAAGCCAATTCACGGTATCAAGTGCGCTTGATCAACGTTTGAAGAATTGTAGATCTTCTTTCACGGTATCGTGCGCGATCAACGTGTCGAAGATAGCTAGAATTCGGTAACTTTCGAGATCAACGAATTTGGGCATTTGGGTATTTTCAGTTCATCGATTTATTTTGCTTCATCTAATCTATTCATCGATTATTTTGACACGAAATTTTCATTTCGTCGTCATCGTATTATTTCCGCTGCGTCAGTTAAACTAGGTGCGTCGCGCAACGGTAGTTTGCAATTTTGCGCCGAAAAGTTCAAATGAATGTGTAGAGTGGAATATAGCTTGGAATTCTTCGAGATAAGAAAATTCCTGACTATTATATCCATATCTTCTAAACTAAAAAAGAAAATCAATGTTTTATCAAGTAGATTTTGAAATAAGTCCAAAACAATTTTCCACAAAAATCGCGCTAGTGCAGTTAAGTAACAGTAATAGAAAATCTGTTTAATGGTTGTTTTTAATTATGGAAAAATATGAAATAAATTTGATAAATCTATTTAAATGATTCAAAAGAGGTTTGGATTGGAGGATATGAATTTTCGAATGTTTAAATTTTTTTTAATTCAAATAAGCTTATTTAGCACTTTCTGCAGCACTTTTCTGCTACGAATTCTATAACTTTTAGAATATGAATTTAAATGTAACGACGTTTCCCAGAATAAATTGTGAACGTTTTAAAAAGGATAATTAAGCATTTTTGAAAGATAATTTGTAATATTTGTAAGCAATTCCAAAATAAAGTTGGAAAATATGAGTATGCGGAAATGACTAGTACATTTGTCCCCCTTGTGAGATCTGGGAAGATAACACAAGGTGTATAACTAAGGTTAAGGATGGAGCAACCAGTACCCTGAACTTACCTGGCCTATGTTTTCTTTTCTTAGGCGAGGGGTGGAACAGATCGAAAGGAAAGCCCAGATGCTCTTAAATAGAAGAAAGTTTCTGTTAAGTCTTCCAAAATAAAATAAGATTGGTATTATCCAAAAGTTAAGCAATCTCCAAAAATGAATGATTTCTATGATCCTATTTACTTCGAAATGTTGTTAAGATTGATTTAAGGGTTTTATAATAAACGATGTCTTAAATAACATTGTTTTTGAACCGACTAAAAAGAATAGAAATTTGGATCAAGAATTAAGTAAGGAAATTTGAGATATTTTCCAAAGAAAAAGAATGAATTTCTTAGAAATTGTCCTAAGTCAAAAGAAAGAGAATTCAAAATCATTTGAAAAGAATTAAAGTGAAAAGAGACTTAAGAAATCCTGTATACTCATATTCACTTTTTATCGATATTGTATTTCGAAGGAACCGGGGTCGGATTTGGGTAAATCCCATCCGAAACCACTTTGAACCAATGTATACGTTCGAATATGAAGACATGTTGAAGATGATGATTATTGAACACCGTGGATCTTTATAGCGTGAGGACTGCTTGTTGACTTGCTCTGGGTAGCTCCCGAGTTATATATAGCAGTGGTCTCCTTGTTGTGGAGATTTTTCGGATTGCAAGGACTACTCGCTACTAGTGGTAGTAGGAGAGTGCATTCAGTTTGTCCTATTCCAGGACAACTTGTATGGACGTTTGTTTGACATTGCATTTCTAACAATTAGGTACATCAGTTTTGCTTGATTATGTTCAGCCTGATAGGGGGTTCTCGCTTCTTGTTAGGCAGCGAACGGGTGACTCTTGCCTCTACATGTACCTAGGGTGAAAGAGTTGGTTGTAGTCGATAGGCTGGCCGTAAAAGCAAAGCGCGAGGTATCAGTGTGAGATACGGTGGGTATTACCTATTGGTTGCGTCTCGTTACATTTGGCATCAGAGCTGAAGGTTAAGCGAGAACCTTGGCTTTGTTATGGGTTAAGACTCATCAAAGATAGGACTAGTAATATCCTAGGATGAGTAACTCATTAGATAAGATTAGTAACACCCTACAATGAGTTATGAGAGTGTTATATATATGTGAGCGCGTAATTGTTAATTTTATAAAATGGTTTTGTTTTAAAAAAAATGGTAAATGAAATAATTTTACCTTGGGTTTATATTATAAATATTAAAGGGGATATTATTATCTTTTGGGTTAGAAATAAACGATTGTTTGTAATTTAGACTAGCAAAACTAAAGCATGAATATCTTTTGACTAGAATTGCATAATTTGACTATAAGATATTTCACATAAAATCAATTGTTTAAGCTATCACCTTCTGTACTTCCACCATTTCTCTTCTATCTTCAAGTTATCACCTCTATACTCCAAACCATCAACTTACATCACCTTACACAAGCCCAACTACCACCTACCCACCTCCTCCTCACCCCAAAACACACGGCCTACCCCCTACACCCCCACGGTCGAGCCAAACCCACCAAGCCGAGCCCCTAAGCCTATGGCCGAGCACCACCTCACCAAAACCAGAGCCCATACCCTCCTACACCCACCTACATGCCATACCCAAGGCCACACCCTCCTCTACACCAAGGCCGTACCCTCCTCTCCATATAAAAAAACAAAAGAAAGAAAAGAGAGAGAAGTAAAGAAAAAGAAAAGGAAAGGAAAAACAAAAGTGTTCGGAAAGGAAACTGCAAAAGGCGAGACGTTGGAAATAGCACGTTGGTGAGAGACGGAAATCTTACGTTAAAGTTTGACGGAGTGGATACGAAGGTGGGAAATTCTCACCGCTTTTTGAATTATATTGATTATGATGTTTAACTGTAATGTTAGATAATCACCATCTGATGATATGGATGTTTGATTGATTGTTTGAATATGTTGGATAATCCGTAGTAATGTTATGACATTTACCATATTGAATATGCTAGTATTATATGATTGTTTTATGGTTGTGATGATAATTTGGACATCAAATTTCTATTAGTTAAGTAATCCCTTTGTTTAATAAGACCATATTTTAGTGATATGAGATATTTTGAAAAAATATGCCTCTTTTCATTTAGAAGTGAAATTATAGTTAAAATAAAAGAGAATTTGAAATCTGAAGTGAAATGGATTTGAAAAGGATAGTTAAATAGAAATTGAAATTGAGATGAATAGTGAAATTGAAATTGAAATCGATTTTGAAAAAGTGAAGTTTAGTTTGAGGTTGAATTGAAGTTGAATTGAAATTAGATTTGAAATCTAAGTTTTAAACAAGTTTACTTTGAGATTAGAATTGAAATTGAGTTAAAATTGGAATTTAAAATTTAATATTAAAATAAGGGGAATATAATAATATTATAATATGGTAATAGTGAAAATATATTTTAAATACTTTAAAAAGTGAAAATATTGATTTCAAATGATTTGTAATGACTGTATAAGTGTTGAAATCTAATTTGAATGGATTATTTCAAATATTGAAAAATAGGTTAAAACTAGGTGCGTCGCGCAACAGTAGTTCGCGATTTCGCGCCGAAAAGTTCAAATGAATGTGTAGAGTGGAATATAGCTCGCAATTCTTCGAGATAAAAAAATTTCGTACTATTATATCCTTATCTTATAAACGAAGAAATAAAATCAAAGTTTTATTGAGTAGATTTTGAAATAAGTCCAGATCAGTTTTCCATAAAAATCGCGCTAGTGTAGTTAAGTAACCATAACAGGAAATCTATTTAATGGATGTTTTTAATTATGGAAAAATATGAAATAAATTTTTCAAATCTATTTAAATGATTCAAAAGAGGGTTGGATTGGAAGATATGAATTTTTGAATGTTTAAAAGTTGTTTATCAAATAAGCGTATTTAGCACTTCCGCAAAACTTTTCTGCTACGAATTCTATAACCTTTGGAATATGAGTTTAAATGCAACGATGTTACCCAGAATAAATTGTTAATGTTTTAAAAGGGATAATTAAGCGTTTTTGAAAGATAATTTGGAATATTTATAAGAAATTCCAAAATAAAGTTGAAAAATCTGAGTATGCGAAAACGACTAGTTCATTTGTCCCGCCTGTGAGATCTGGGAAGATAAAACAAGGTGTTTAAATAAGTTAGGGATGGAGCAACCAGTGCCCTGAACTTACCTGACCTATGTTTTCTTTTCTTAGACAAGGGATGGAACATATCGAAAGGAAAGCACGGACACTGTTAAATACAAAAAAGATTCTGTTAAGTTTTCCAAAACAAAATAAGACTGGTATTATCCAAAAGTTAAGAAATCTCCAAAAATGAATGATTTATATGATCATATTTACTTTAAAATGTTGTTAAGATTAATTTAGGGTTTATCGTAAACGATGTCTTAAATAACATTTTTTTTAACCTGACTAAAAAGTAAAGAAATTTGGATCAAGAATTAAGTAAGGAAATTTGAGATATTTTCCAAAGAAAAAGAATGAATTTCTTAGAAATTATCCTAAGTCAAAGGAAAGAGATTTCGAAATCATTTGAAAAGAATTAAAGGGAAAAAAGACTTAATAAATCCTGTATACTCACATTCACTTTTTATCGATATTGGATTTCGAAGGAACCAGGGTCGGATTTGGGTAAATCCCATCTGAAAACCACTTCGAACCAATGTATACGTTCGAACATGAAGACATGTTGAAGATGATGATTATTGAAGACCATGGATCTTTATAGCGTGAGGACTGCTTGTTGACTTGCTCTTGGTGCTCCCGAGTTATATATAGCAGTGGTCTCCTCATTGTGGAGATTTTTCGAATTGCAAGGACTACTCGCTACTAGTGGTAGTAGGAGAGTGCCTTCGTTTGTCCTATTCCTGGACAACTTGTATGGACGTTCGTCTGACATTGCATTTCTGACGAATAGGTACATTGGTTTTTACAATCGTACATCAGTGTGGCGGAGAAGGCAACTTCTCTTAGCTTAACACCCTCCTTGAGATGTACGGGCTCAAGTGTTGTATTTTTATGGAAGGCAATCAGTAGTTAACGAATATGGCAATGTGGCATTCAAAGATGTGATATATGCTTTGTGAAAAGTTAATCGTCGCCTCAAGCCCCATTAAACCGGAAATGACCGAAACAGGATTAGATGCAGCAAGGCTAAGTGGGTCATTCCCAATTAGGGTATGATCATCCCCTTCTAGATATATTTCTTCCCGCTACGACGTTCAGGATGTAAATTAATGTGGTGTATGGAAAACGAGCGCTCGGTTAAAGGTTGGTTACGACCGGGAGATGTTATATTGGTACTATCTAGTTATAGAGGTAGGCCGATCTTGTGTTAGTAGAGGGCAGATGTTCTATGCCTCGGGGCTTCCATCTAGAGGTGTACCCATTTTGGAAGGTAGATCCTTCGCCTTGTCATTTGTATGGAAATCCATTCTCCAATAAGAACATACGGTTTTGTTTGTGGAGGCTAGTATGCTGGAATTTAATAATGGTAACAATTTCAGCTAAGATTAATAAGTTTATTTGCAAATGTTTTCAAAATGATGTCATTAGAAATAATATCAAATGTTTTGATATAAAAGTGATTTAGTTATCATAAAGTAAAAACCTGTTCGTGTTTATATGTAGGCTTGGTCTTATGAGATACTCTTTATTTTCAAAGGATTTTATCCAAAGGCTGATATACGACACTGTCATTTATTATTGAGTTTTCTCATGCTGGTTTATCAAGCCTGATCCGGGTATTTTCAATACTCGGGTCAAATCCGAGTAGTTTCAGGTTTAGTCGAAGATGGTTAGAGTTTCTAGAGGAGAGTTGGAGATATTCATCAACGTATGAGCATATTCTATTATTCGCTTTACTTAGTGTATTTTGTTTGATGTTTGTTAGCAATTGTAAGGGCAGATGTTTATAGCTGTCCAAGCTAAATTTAGGTTAGACTCTAATATATGTATTTAAAATTTTCTACTGTAAAGATTATTATTGAAATAATATATGTTGTGCCATTCGTGTGAGATACTGTTCTGTCTACTTTTCTTAATTACCCTTAAAGATCCGTCTTTTCATGCAATTTGAGTTAGACATATGCGGTTTATTGTCGATTCAAAGAGTACGTGGGACTTTACATACCCCCACACTTATCTTTTTGTTTGTCCTCGAATAAAGAAAAACTAAGATAAAAACGTTTTCGTAGGGAGGACGATTGCATTGATTGTATGCAACAAGCCGTTAATCCACTAGGCGTCCCCAGTAGGACGAGTGTTGTCTGGTGAGGTTTTTCAGCGGATACTACCCACAAAATCTAAATGCGATATGAAAATATTTACAAAATGCTAGATTTATTTACAAAGAGATGAATGCAAGTTTTTGAAATTATTTACAATGAAGTATTTACTTTTAAATAGACACATATAAGTCAAATATAGGTTTTGGTCGTTATCTTGAACTTTAGGTCATTTACTCATCAAAATTTCCAATAAAAACAAAGTTATCATCACAAATGGGCTATAGCTTAACTTGTTGTTTCTGTGGATAATGCAGTGTAACTATGAAATTGATACTTACTTCATTATCAAAGTTTATCAAAGTGGTATTTTCATTTCTTTTCAATAACAAGTCAAATCAAACAAGTTAAATTAGTGCTTGGATTTCAATTGGTTACTCTCTCTAATTTTTTATTTGAAAATTTTATTGATATTAACAATATTTACACATGCCTAACTCAGATAACTGAGGCTAGATATATCACCCATGTACTACCTTTCGGACTTACGTGAGGGAAATACAGAGCATGGCGAGTGAACAAACAAGTGTGAACACTTATCGACCGTAGGCGTTATTAATATATACACGTAACTCAGGTAAACCGAGGCTAGATATATCGATCGTGCACTGAATTTTGGGATTACATGAGAAGGGTACAGAGCATGGCAAGTAGACACACGAGTACGAACACAAGACTCAAGGTGTTTATTAGAAATATACATATATGCTAGAAATATATATATATATATATATATATATATATATATATATATATATTTTGAAGGGAGAGTTTTGCAAGATCATCTTAGCACCATTTAACATAGAAGACAAAAATATGTTATATCCTTTGCTTTAAATCAACTGCTTTTTAAAACAAAGATTTTCAATTAGGATGTATTTCATAATTAACACGTATGAATTTTCTATATACTAGTTAAATCATTGTTATTTGTAATCAAAGGTCACTTTTATTTTTGTCAAGACAAATAAATTTACAAAAATTTCAATTTATTAACCAAAATCTTATTCTTATCTATAATGTTTCTTTAAAAATAAATCAAAATGCTTAAGTTTTATTTATTTATATATTTTTGAAATTTTTTTCTTAATTTTTTGAGTTTTTTCTTTAGTTCTGAAAGAGAATGCAAAAATAAACCATGAAAAATTGAAAATGAAAATGATGAGACTCCCCCACACTTGATTTTAACTGTGTCCCCATAGTCAACCCAAGTGGAAGGAGAAAATAAAACAAAGATAAGAAGATGACCTATATTTACATGAAAGCGAAAAGATTATTATTTACAAGAGTTCAAAAAGTATATCGTCAAAAAGTAAATGAAACGGTCTTCTAAAGACTAATTCATTTGTCTTGTCAAGTATGCGAGACACTGCTTAAGCTTAGAAAACCAACCATAAAATATTTTGATGTTGAATGTTGATTTAAAAAACGAATGTTGTTTTATCAAAAATCAAACGAGTTGTTTTATTTTGGATAATTTTTAGGGTCGATAAAACAATTGATTGAAGTTCAAGTTTATTTTCACCAAATTGAAATTCAAGTTTATCATTGAAAACTTCTTCATAATTATCGACTTCAAAATCAAAATGGTGATTTAAACCATCCTCTTCATAATTAGACAACTCGCCATCGAAAAGTCCAAAAAATTCGTCTTCCTTTGTTGAATTATTCACAACTTCATTCAATGTATCAATTTCAAAATCCAATGTTGTTGTATTCAAACTTTCGTGATTGGAAAAAGGAAGTTAGAGTTTTAAATCGAGTTTCACACCCTCAAAAGAATTGAAATCCAACCGAATTAGTGTGTTTTCAACAACTTCATTAAGATTGCTATTTCAAATTTCAAAAGTTGTTATTTGGAAATCATCAATTTAGGTGAAAGATGGATCGATGTTTGACTCGTCACAGGTTAGGAATTGGTTTTGTTGTTCATGTAATTTTTTGTATGTTTCAATCAATAAATCCTTTTGATCATCGTAAATTTCATTCATTTGTTCGACAAAATCCAATTTATAATTATTAACTTGAGAGTTTTCTATTTGGACGTGTTGAGAAGAAAAATTTTCACTCGCGTCATAGTCAAGATTACTCACATTGCCAAAATTATTTGAAAAGTGGATCACATTTTCGTTTTGATTTTGAAATCCAATTTGGAGTTCTAAATTTTATTGGCATGGGTTATAATCGAAATCGTTTGAATTTTGAATTGAATTAAAATTTTAATAGTTTTGAAAACTTTGATTTGAGTTATCGCACAAATATGAATTACACAACTCATTTATCATTCGATTTTGTAATGTAGAGAGTTCAAATAATGATGAAATGTTATTTTCAAGAGTTGAGGGTTGTTCAACATTTTGAAAATTTTATGGTTTAAAATTCGAATCATTTAAACAATAGTTGATGTTGAAATATCAATAAGAATTTGGTGTGAAATTATATGGATTATATTAATTATCACAACTATCATAGAATTCATGTGCATATGGAAATTTGGACATTCTCAAGAATGTTTTGGGGTTTTTTTAATAAAAAAGAATATTTAGAAGAAGAATTTATTTTTCAAATGGAAAATTGATTTTTGTTTTGTTTTTGTATTTTCAAAAAAATGGCTTTGTTGAAAAGGTTATATATATTTTTTATTTTTTTATAAAAAACTAACTCAATTTTTTTTGAATTTGTATTGAAAAATAAATTTCAAAAGAAAGGATTTTAAATAAACTAAGTTAAGAAATATTTTTAATTTTTTTAGTTTTGGATTTTGATTTCTTTTAAATATGAATGAACTAATGCAACTAAATGAATGCAAGGGTTTAACAACAAATTATATATCATAAGTAGCTCCTAACCCAATATTGTATAATCACACTTTGTCTTAAATTAATAAGATAGTTCTCAGCTTGGTAACGGGTAGGATTTATCAGTGCACCATGAATTATCATTTCAATACAGCCGTAGGTTTAAGTACCTTCAGAGAAACAGGCACTATAATATTTACGAATCACCGTAATATTTATAAATGGTTATTGCTTTGTCGTAGCCTAGACACCAAGAAATTAGATTGTAAAAAGAGGACAAATTGTCAATATACAATTAAGTGCGATCGATGTCTAACCCTTATTATTAATCAAAATCTAAGATGAAATGCAAAGTAGAAATTAAACGTGTATTAACAATGCAACTACGGATGAAACTTGTTTTTGTTTTCGTTTTTGAATTTTTTTTTATAAAATGCCAGAAACCAACAATGCAAGGAAAATAACAAGGGTTAAGGGCACGATACCAGAGCATGTAGAATTATAATAATTATTTCAAAGCAGCAAATTTTTTTATAAGAAAATTAGCAGTTATTTTTTGGCAGGCGGTTCTTCTCCTAATTTGCTTTGGCAGCTTGAAATTTCCAACAAGATATATACAGTTTTTTTTACACAAAATGGAGGATAACAAAAGCTAACAAATCACAACACAATCAAACTCAAAACAAGGGTTGAGGATGCGACATGGCTGCCACATGCCCATGCGGCATGCTTGACTTCCGGCATTAACTGTATAGTTAGCGAATGGCGCTATACTTTAGCACCTACTTACACAATGGTGAACTTCGGCGCTTAACATCCATCTAATCTTGATAGCCTTCATTGGTAACATTCGATATCAGCATTGTATTGAAGATATGGCCTCCTTTAAAAGTTGATGAAGTGCGGCATTACTATGGCACGACATCAATAAGTAGTGATACTGATACGCGGCGATGTTGGCAATGATTGGCATCGATAATGTAACATCCTGATTTTTTGAACCATTCGCATCCACACATGTCGGATTTGAATTGCTCAAAATACTGGATTGTTAATTCATATTTGGAAAAACTTAGCATATACAGTAAATAAATAAATCACAGAATCACAGACACAGATAATATAAAAATAAGCAGCGGAAACAAATGAATAGTAGTTCATGAAGCTACTACATATATATATAATAGAGTTAAAACAAGATACAACAGAAGTCTCGAATACATAGAACTCTCAATACAATAGTCAAATACAAGATCAGAGTATATCACTGGAGTCTACTAAATAACTGGAAGCTGAATAGGTAGATGCATCTCCAAGCGAAACTCCAACTCCAAAGGTTTGTCTCAAAAGCTGTATCACTCGGTGTGACCTGAGCATAAATCAAAAATACAAAACACTCGAGTCAGGATTAACATTCTCATATCAATAAATCCAAATCAAGTGAAATATAAATTGAAATGCAAGTAACTTAAAGGATGTTTAGGATAACCATCCTCTAAGGATCCGTGGAACTATAAACTATGTAGTAATATGCGCTATTATAATAATGTCCATAGTAAAGTAAACTATTAAAATAGCGTTAAGGCATTACCCATATCCCCCTTAACACATTTTATAGTGCCAATGAGACGACCCGACTTTCTACTCCCAGAAAATCGCATCATCTTGAAGAAAGAAAGAAAGGGATAGAAGAAGAAAAGAAAGAGAAAGAAGAAACAGAACAACATCAGAGAACTCACAGCGGAACGAATAAAATATAATATATCTCATAAAATATTACATAGTATCCTATTACATCAGAGTACACAACTTAAACAACTGATAATAGACAGTTATAAACTTCTGTCTAACTATACAACTCAAGTATACAAGATACAGACACAACATACACAGCAGAATCAATATATAACTACTCGTCGAAGCCTCCTGCTCCATTACTCCTTCAGAATTCGTCAAGCTAACCTGATTCACTTGACTACTCATACATAATATGAGTACCCAAGAATTTAATAAAACAGAAAATAAACACTCGGGTCAGACAGGGGTCTGGTGTGAGTAAACGGGTTAAAATTTCTTAACTTTAGAAAACCTTTGAAAAGAAAAGGTATCACGTAAGACTTCCCACACATAAACATGGAAACGTTTTTACCTTACGCTAACCAAAACATTTGATAGGAAATCCAGTGATATTATAATAGTGTCTAGGGTTTTCAAGTAAATAAGAAATAGCCGAAATTGTTACATGATTAAATTCCAGCTACTAGCCACAAAAGTGGGTAATACAATCAAAACCGTAGGGTCTTGTAGGAAGAATGAGTTTCCATCAATGGCAGGGTTACTGGGGTACCGCCCATCACAGTACGTGGCCTAGATCAACGTACCGAGGAGTACTCCCACTCCCCTGCAACACAAGGCCGAAACCATCCCTTACTCGACAGTCCCGAACAAGACAACCCCGTAGTTGGCCGCGACCCAACTGCCCACACAGCCGAATATAAAGGGACTTCTAGACAGGGGAAAATCTTGCTCTCTAGTGGGAGCTACCCACGAAGCCTTGTTGCACCTCCCCTGTTTTAGCCATTCCTGGTTGATGAGGCTTGAGGTTACGATTACCTTTAAAGAACACCTTTATCTTAGAATGCTCATCGTCCACCTGACGATGTACTGAAAGCATTCAATCCATACAAGTTCATTCCGGGTTCGAACGAAACCAAAGGCACTATCTCGTTGCACTCATTATTGGAATCACCCTCAGAGTCAACGACCATAGCCCTTGCACTCTGACTCGCCATCTCGAATCTATAAGTACTATTCCGTCAACTCATTACGGAATCACCCACAGAGTTATACTGACGTATAGCCCTTACACCTCGAGTCTTCACTTGCTCCACTAGGATTAACGACCTAACGTTAGTTTGGAATCGATGTGGTTTTCGGATATCCAAATATGGAAATCTGATCCCGGTCTCATAGAAACCAAACGCCATTTTAATGTCCAAGTTGTACTTAAGGGTTTAAACTATTTAATCTCATATTCGGGGTGATATAAACAATTAGATGAATCAAATTATCAAAATAGATAATTATAACAACATTCATCTCCACAAAGCAGCATATCATATAACAAAGATATCCAATATCAACCAGTATCAACCAATATCAAACATCCAATATCAACCAATCATCCAATATCAATCTCCAAATATTGATCATTTAATATCAATCAATTATCCAATATTAATCAATCAATCCATATTAATCAAACATCCAAAACAGAATTAATTATCTCTTAATCAATTGGATTATTAAATCCTTCTTCATTAATTATTATTCCAAATAAATTAATCAGTCATCTCTAATGATCTTCACTAATTAATCTTCCTTGATTAATTACATTTAGTTACATACAAGTAATTATCCTTAACCATATTGAGTAATTAATCCTTTAATTACTATCATTAATTAAAATTATTAATGATCCTACATTAATTAATTAATTATAATTAATTACATTAATGCTTAATTAATTACAATTAATTAATCATATTTAAATTAAACACTTATATTAATCAACATTGATTAATATCCTTAATCGCATTAATTAATGATCTTATTAATTAATAATTACTTTAATTAATTAAATAATTAACTTATAATTAATCAACTAATTAATCCTAATTAGTTATTAACAATTTGTAATTACTTAACTAAATTAGTTAACTTCGAAGTTAATTATTTTAATCCTTGATTAATTAATTCAATTAATTAATCCTTAATTACTTCATTAAGTAATTATTATAAAATTAGATTAAATAATAAATTCTTAATTAATTACTTTATTAATTAATTACAATTTAATTAATTACATTTAGTAATTAATCTTAAGTTAAACTCATTCATTAATTAAATAACCTCATTAATTAATTAACTAAAATAATTAAGTAATTAACTCTTAATTACTTAACAAGTAATTATCTCTAATTACTTCATTAATAAATCCTAATTAATCTCTTAATTAATTACTTAACAAATAATTAATCTCATCATTAAATAATTCTTAATTCTTTAATTAATTACTTCATAATTAATTATCTTTAAAACAATTATATTAATTTATTCTTTAATTAATATCATTAAGTGATTAACCAATAATCACTTCAACTAATTACTCTTACGAGTATTTACCAATAATCACTTCCATAAGTAATTAATTTCCTTAATTACATTCAACAATTAATCATTAATTACTTTATTAAGTAATTACACTTAATTAATCCATAATTAAGTGATTATTAAAATTAATAAATAATTGACTAATTATTTAAAATTAATTAAACAATTAATTAATTAACTTCCTATATTTAAAAATCCTTAATTAATTAAGAAAACATTTTTCTTAATTAATCTTTTACCTAATATTAAATTATTAAGTATTCTTAAATTTATATCCAAATAATCTAATCTTATTTATTCCATGAATAAATTATTTGAATTTAATCACATTTTAATAACTCAAAACAATCTATTTGATTTACAATATTAACTTAAACTTAAACTGAAAAGAAAGCATTTAGAAATCAATTTGAGATTTAAAACATTTTAATTATCTAATATAAAACTTACCTTTTTAATAAAATTTGTAATCTTTTTTTCAAAACATTACTTTTTAAAATTTACTTTAAAATTTTTGGTTTAATAATTAAATTCAAAAAATACTTCTTTAAATTTAAAACCCAAAATGTAATTAAATTACTTTCAAAAAGAAATTATTTAAATAAATTTAGATTTAAAATAAATTCAATTCATATCTTATTAAAGCTTAATTTACTTATTTAAACAACAAGGTTAAATCGTTTCTTTCAAAATCTTGTTTATAGTTCAAAGTTTAAATTTTATTTACCTCAACATCAAGTTAAACTTCCAACTTCACTATTTAATTTTTACAGATCTAACATTATAGTATTAATAAGACACAACAACTAATACTCGAGCCAAACACTGTAGCTATCACGAGCCCCCTCCCCCCCCCCCCCCCCACCCCGAGCTAAAACCCAGTCCTTCCTGCTTTGAGACAGTCGCGATGAAACGCGAGAGCTAACCCGAGACAAGCACATCTTCCCCAAAACCCAGAACTTCCCCAGTGCACACAACCACCCCGTGCATGTGTCCCACCAACTCCGGCTAAGAAACGTCGTCGCGACTATCGACGATGATCACCCATCCACCCACGAACTTAATCGAAAACCCAGATTGAAGGAAACCATCTTGAACCGAATTCGAGCATTGAGCATGAACACCTGCAGAAAACTCAAGCATAAACCAAACCCACCGCCAGTCATAGCCACCACCGGAACCTCCATCAATCCCTCGAAACATCGCCACAACATCCACGCCACTATCCCCCTCCTCGCGATCACACTCGATCACCTCCACGGCATGCAAAATCAACGAACCCAACAAGTAGCAAACCAGTCCAGAAAAACCTTACTTTGATTCAATTCAAAATATTTTTCCATTTAAAAATTTTAATTGTATTTTCCCCTAAATCCCTAACATTCAAGCAAGCTTCACCCGAAAAATCAAATCAAATTATTAACTTAATCATCTGCAGTTCACAGAATTTTCCAAATTGTTCAAACTAAGAATTCGCTTGATTCCTTAAACTAAAATTAATGAAACTTGTATTAAAATTCATGATTTACAAACACGAATCCATTTATACTATCTAAACTATAAACTGAATTCATTGATTTTATCATGCATTAGAAGTTTACTGTGTTTTTCCCATTCTTAAACTATTTGTAATTTAAAATTTTCAGAAACTATTTTACAATCATCTTCAACATCAACATACAATCTTTCATTCAGTCATCAAGGAAAATATTGATGTTCTAGTGGGAGATAAAATTTTCTAGAAAAAATAATCCTGTTTTGGAAAGAACAAATAACAGAGTCTATAGTTACACAGACCAACTACATATATATGTACAACTATCAAGCCCATAATATAAATACTGAAGGATTTTCATACACCATCAAGATTAATTTATTGATCATCACATGTGTTTAAGTTAACAAGGTTAATCTGTTTTTTATTTAAATATTTACTCACCTGTATATTATAAGCAGAGCAGAACAGGCTTTATTGCTTTTGAAATTCCTTTGCATGCTTTAGTTTGATTGTTTAATAAGTTGAACAGACCTTAACTTGTTGTTGAACTCCTAATGAATCCCTCAAATTGCTGATAAATTTGCAGAAGAGTTGAATTGCAGGTTGATTGCAGATTTGAACTTGAGGGTTGATTGCAGATTGGAATTACAGATTGATTTGCTCTGTGGAATTTAAATTTTTCTTTTGTTTTATTTTCAGATTTGAAGAAGATTACAGGTTTCCATTAATTTGGGTTAAGGAAAAAACAAAGGAGTGATAGTGTTTGTGCAAAACTAATTTTCTTTTTCTTTCTAAAAACATTTATTAGAATTTAAAATTAATATGTTGCCACATGTTGATAATTTGAACAAATGTCATAAACATGTTTAATTTCTTTACAAATGTTATTAAAAAGTGTTAACATGTTTACACATGTCTTTAAGTGTTTTTAATAAATTTTTATTTAATTTAAATGTAAATATAAACTTACATTTTAATTTGCTTTATAAATGAGTACTTACATATGTAAATATAACTTGTTAAAGAAAATATTATAAACTAATTATAATACAAATGAATCTCTTATATATATATATATATTATAACCATTTTAAAATTTTAAACAATTTAAAAGAGAACAAAACAAAACTTGTTTAAATCCTTTTATCTTATTAATAAATAACAATTATCTTATATTTTGAAAACAAATTGAATTAAACTTTTAAATCAACTTTTGAAAACTATTAAATTTTAAACAAAGCTTTAAATTATAATCCCAAACATATTCAAATTATTAATAGATTAAAATTAAATTTCAAAATAATATCAAGCTATAGCATATACATACATATATGTTACAATTTGAAAATTAATCTTTAATTAAAAACAAAAGCTCTTTTATTCACAATATATATCAATGTATATATTATAAACAGAATAAAAATTTAATTAGCTTTTGAAAAACAATTCTTATCAAATTTAAATTGTCAGAAAGATATTGATTACTATTAACAGATTAAATATTTATTAACCTTTAAAAGATCAAATTCACAAATTTTAAATTAAAATTATAAAGAAAATTATCAAATCAATTAAATTATTAACACAGATTATTAAATTTATATTGCCCAAAATTCCGGGTCGTTACAATCTTCCCCCCTTAAAAGAATTTCGTCCCCGAAATTTAAAAGCAAAGGTAATTTAATAATCTGGTATGGATTTTAATTTCAAATCAGCAAAGCATTCCTAACAATCAATAACTAACAACCATAGCAATCAATTCAAACAAACAAACAAATCTAACTAATTATTCTGACACAAATCAGAATAAATCTCTAATACTATCTCGAGTTTCCCAAGTATAAATCACCGGGAGACTCGCTCTACAAAAGCTCAACTAACTACACCACCAAAATCCAGAGCTCTATTCATCTCTAGATCCTTCAATCTGAACATAACATCAGATTACTCTCAAATCCAGCTCAACATCCAACTCCAACTGAACTACAGACTCAACAACCAATTGATGAATCATACACGTACTCCCTCAGAGACACGTGTTACAAATGAATTTCAGCTATCCAAACTGGCAATTCAATCTTATTCTATCAAAAACACAGATAAGAAAATCTCAAATGCCACAGCACTAATCAACCAATCTTATCCAATTTCAGCTCTCTTAACCAGAGAATTTGAACCACAATGAAGTCTCCAACTTCAAATTCCAAAACTCATTATCTCATATCTGCATAACTCAACAAACAATCCAAGGCTGCCAAGCTTCTTCCTGATCATCTCAACCAACGATGATACTTCCAGAAACTAAACCAAAACAAACAGTTCCTAGATCCTATTCAACAGAAAAGTCTTCCAAAATTCATCGAAATCTAGAATTCAAGCTTTACTACTCAAGCAATAGCAAACAAAAATTACTTCCTTCCTTGAACAGCTGCTACCTCGCTTCCGCTGCACAACTCTGATTCTGAAATAGATGAGAATACTGCTGACGAACACGAATACAAAATTATCCACTATATCCGGAATAATTTTGTTCATCAAATCCATAAAAATCTGAGTGACTTATCTGACTTAGTCACACAACCCTATAACAGAATCCAATTCAAGAGTTAGATCAGTCCAATTCCAATTCCAAAAAATAATTTTGAGCTTCTACACCAACTCTGCTACACTAACTCTCCTTCTCCAAGAATCATCCAACTTCCAGGCTAACTATCAAAATTGCTCCTGGAATCAAAACAATATGGAACTCAACTCCAGATGTAGACAAACTTCAGAATACTCCAGCAGCTCCTATCTACATGAGAATCCTCAGCCTCAAACAAAAGATCACCCAAGATAAATTCCAAACCAATCGCAAGTCACTTTTGCGATCCAACCTAGTTCGGATTCCAAAGAAACTGTCCTCTCTTTACCAATTAGAACAGCTTCAACTTCTCCAAACAAAGCTTACCCTTTAGGAAAACATCACCACCTTCATCTCGGACTGCTGAAAGAAAAACCACCAGAGAAACAACCAACATTGCTGCTTCCAAACTCTACCTCGATGATACTGCGAAGCCAAAAGATCTCCTCGTCAGCACACCGAACACTTCGAGTTGCACTGCTACCACACCTAACCAAAGACTTCAAATCCAAATGCTTCTCCAAAACCCAAAACCATCAACAGTCCACACAAACACCTTCGAGATGGCAGACATCCCAAAAGAAACTCAACCTCCAACCAAGCATCAACAACTCGCTTACCTTAAGGAATATCAATGAGACCATGCCTGTAGAGAAACAAGTCATAGACCTTAGTCTCATATTCCAAAACAACCAATCTCCATGCTAAAGATCCAAACAACTTATACATAGACGAATCTTCCCTGAGGCAGGTAAAGACTGCTTCTCAACCATTTCTAAAACTGCTTCAAGAGAAAACACCTTCAGAAAATATCCAAGGATACTGCATCTCATCACGCAGTTACCGAGATATCATTACTTACTTCTGCACTTCCAACAAATCCAAACACAAGAAAAATTCGCTCATCCGAGCGAAATCCAAACTTATACTACAAAGATGAACTCCGAATCTTCAAAAAAAATTCCTTCGGATATCAGAGAAATCCGTACTCCAATCTACAAATCTCACTCGAGACGGTATTAGGTTTACAGTCTCGACAAATACATCCAACCTCAACAAATGGACCTCTTCCATCAGTGGTAGTCGTGTTACACACACAAACCACTACTCCATCTATCTACATCTAAAACTTATATTGGAAAATCCGAATAGATAACCCAACAAATTAGGTGTGTGTGTATATATATATATATATATATATAGTTATATATAAAAATTACAAGTACGCTCTCTCAAGAAAGACACTACTATAGAGCCTAGGTATTCACTCAACCTGATGCTCCCTAAAGAAAGACACACTTCAGAGCCTAATGCTCAGATACCAAGTGAGACTACCCGACTTTCTACTCCCAGAAAATCGCATCATCTTGAAGAAAGAAAGAAAGGGATTGAAGAAGAAAAGAAAGAGAAAAAAGAAACAGAACAACATCAGAGAACTCACAGCAGAACGAATAAAATATAATATATCTCATAAAATATTACATAGTATCCTATTACATCAGAGTACACAACTTAAACAATTGATAATAGACAGTTATAAACTTCTGTCTAACCATACAACTCAAGTATACAAGATACAGACACAACATACACAGCGGAATCAATATATAACTACTCGTCGAAGTCTCCTGCTCCATTACTCCTCCAGAATTCGTCAAGCTAACCTGATTCACTTGACTACTCATACATAATATGAGTACCCAAGTGTTTAATAAAATAGAAAATAAACACTCGGGTCAGACAGGGGTCTGGTGTGAGCAAACGGGTTAAATTTTCTTAACTTTAGAAAACCTTTGAAAAGAAAAGGTATCACGTAAGACTTCCCACACATAAACATGGAAATGTTTATACCTTACGCTAACCAAAATATTTGATAGGAAATCCAGTGATATTATAATAGTGTCTAGGGTTTTCAAGTAAATAAGAAATAGCCAAAATTGTTACATGATTAAATTCCAGATGCTAGCCACATAAGTGGGTAATACAATCAAAACCGTAGGGTCTCGTAGGAAGAATCGGTTTCCATCAATGGCAGGGTTACTGAGGTACCGCCCGTCACAGTACGTGGCCTAGATCAACGTACCGAGGAGTACTCCCACTCCCCTGCAACACAAGGCCGAAACCATCCCTTACTGGACAGTCCCGAACAAGACAACCCCGTAGTTGGCCGCGACCCAACTGCCCACACAGCCGAATATAATGGGACTTCTAGACAGGGGAAAATCTTACTCTCTAGTGGGAGCTACCCACGAAGCCTTGCTGCACCTCCCCTGTTTTAGCCATTCCCGGTTGATGAGGCTTGAGGTTACGATTACCTTTAAAGAACACCTTTATCTTAGAATGTTCATCATCCACCTGACGATGTGCTGAAAGCATTCAATCCATACAAGTTCATTCCGGGTTCGAACGAAACCGAAGGCACTATCTCATTGCACTCATTATTGGAATCACCCTCAGAGTCAACGACCATAGCCCTTGCACTCTGACTCACCATCTAGAATCTATAAGTACTATTCTGTCAACTCATTACGGAATCACGCACAGAGTTATACTGACGTATAGCCCTTACACCTCGAGTCTTCACTTGCTCTACTAGGATTAACGACCTAACGTTAATTTGGAATCGATGTGGTTTTCGGATATCCAAATATGGAAATCTGATCCCGGTCTCATCGAAACCAAACGCCATTTTAATGTCCAAGTTGTACTTAAGGGTTTAAACTATTTAATCTCATATTCAGGATGATATAAACAATTAGATGAATCATATTATCAAAATAGATAATTATAACAACATTCATCTCCACAAAGCAGCATATCATATAACAAAGATATCCAATATCAACCAGTATCAACCAATATCAAACATCCAATATCAACCAATCATCCAATATCAATCTCCAAATATTGATCAATTTATATCAGTCAATTATCCAATATTAATCAATCAATCCATATTAATCAAACATCCAAAACAGAATTGATTATCTCTTAATCAATTGGATTACTAAAATCCTTCTTCATTAATTATTATTCCAAATAAATTAATCAATCATCTCTAATGATCTTCACTAATTAATCTTCCTTGATTAATTATATTTAATTACACACAAGTAATTATCCTTAACCATATTCAGTAATTAATCCTTTAATTACTATCATTAGTTAAAATAATTAATGATCCTACATTAATTAATTAACTATAATTAATTACATTAGTGCTTAATTAATTATAATTAATTAATCATATTCAAAATTAAACACTTATATTAATCAACCTTGATTAATATCCTTAATCACATTAATTAATGATCTTATTAATTAATAATTACTTTAATTAATTAAATAATTAACTTATAATTAATCAACTAATTAATCCTAATTAGTAATTAAAAATTTGTAGTTACTTAACTAAATTAATTAACTTCTAAATTAATTATTTTAATCCTTGATTAATTAATTCAATTAATTAATCCTTAATTACTTCATTAAGTAATCATTAAACAATTAGATTAAATAATAAATTCTTAATTAATTACTTTACTAATTAATTACAATTTAATTCATTACATTTAGTAATTAATCTTAAGTTAAACTCATTCATTAATTAAATAACCTCATTAATTAATTAACTAAAATAATTAAGTAATTAACTCTCAATTACTTAACAAGTAATTATCTCTAATTACTTCATTAATAAATCTTAATTAATCTCTTAATTAATTACTTAACAAATAATTAATCTCATCATTAAATAATTCTTAATTCTTTAATTAATTACTTCGTAATTAATTATCTTTAAAAAAATTATATTAATTAATTCTTTAATTAATATCATTAAGTGATTAACCAATAATCACTTCAACTAATTACTCTTACGAGTATTTACCAATAATCACTTCCATAAGTAATTAATTTCCTTAATTGCATTCAAAAGTTAATCATTAATTACTTTATTAAGTAATTACACTTAATTAATCCATAATTAAGTGGTTATTAAAATTAATAAATAATTAACTAATTATTTAAAATTAATTAAATAATTAACTAATTAACTTCCCAGATTTAACAATCCTTAATTAATTAAGAAAACATTATTCTTAATTAATCTTTTACCTAATAACAAATCATTAAGTATTCTTAAATTTATATTCAAATAATCTAATCTTATTTATTTCCATAAATAGATTATTTGAATTTAGTCACATTTAGATAATTAATTTAAACTTTAACTGAAAAGAAAGCATTTAGAAATCAATTTGAGATTTTAAACATTTTAATTATCTAATATAAAACTTACCTTTTTAATAAAATTTGTAATCTTGTTTTTAAAACATTACTTTTTAAAATTTACTTTAAAACTTTTGATTTAATAATTAAATTCAAAACATACTTCTTTAAATTTAAAACCCAAAATGTAATTAAATTACTTTCAAAAAGAAATTATTTAAATAAATTTAGATTTAAAACTAATTCAATTCATATCTTATTAAAGCTTAATTTACTTATTTAAACAACAATTTTAAATCGTTTCTTTCAAAATCTTGTTTATAGTTCAAAGTTTGAATTTTATTTACCTCAACATCAAGTTAAACTTCCAACTTCACTATTTAATTTTTACAGATCTAACATTATAGTATTAATAAGACACAACAACTAATACTCGAGCCAAACACTGTAGCTATCATGAGCTACCCCCGAGCTAAAACCCAATCCTCCCTGCTTCGAGACAGTCGCGATGAAACGCGAGAGCTAACCCGAGACAAGCACATCTTCCCCAAAACCCATAACTTCCCCAGTGCACACAACCACCCCGTGCACATGTCCCACCAACTCCGGCCAAGAAACGTCGTCGCGACTATCGACGATGATCACCCATCCACCCACGAACTTAATCGAAAACCCAGATTGAAGGAAACCATCTTGAATCGAATTCGAGCATTGAGCATGAACACCTGCAGAAAATTCAAGCATAAACCAAACCCACCGCCAGTCATAGCCACCACCGGAACCTCCATCAATCCCTCGAAACATCTCCACAACATCCACGCCACTATCCCCCTCCTCGCGATCACACTCGATCACCTCCACGGCATGCAAAATCAACGAACCCAACAAGTAGCAAAACAGTCCAGAAAAAACATACTTTGATTCAATTCGAAATATTTTGCCATTTAAAAATTTTGATTGCATTTTTCCCTAAATCCCTAAAATTCAAGCAAGCTTCACCCAAAAAATCAAATCGATTTATTAACTTAATCATCTGCAGTTCACAAAATTTTCCAAATTGTTCAAACTCAGAATTCGCTTGATTCCTTAAACTAAAATTCATGAAACTTGTATTAAGATTCATGATTTACAAACACGAGTCCATTTATACTATCTAAACTATAAACTAAATTCATTGATTTTATCATGCATTAGAGGTTTACTGTGTTTTTCCCATTTTTAAACTATTTGTAATTTAAAATTTTCAGAAACTATTTTACAATCATCTTCAACATCAACATACAATCTTTCATTCAGTCATCAAGGAAAATATTGATGTTCTAGTGGGAGATAAAATTTTCTAGAAAAAATAATCCTGTTCTGGAAAGAACAAATGACAAAGTCTATAGTTACACAGACCAACTACATATATATGTACAACTATCAATCCCATAATATAAATACCGAAGGATTTTATACACCATCAAGATTAAGTTATTGATCATCACATGCATTTAAGTTAACAAGGTTAATCTGTTTTTTTTTTTAAATATTTACTCACCTGTATATTATAAGCAGAGCAGAACAGGCTTTATTGCTTTTGAAATTCCTTTGCATGCTTTACTTTGATTGTTTAATAAGTTGAACAGACCTTAACTTGCTGTTGAACTCCTAATGCATCCCTCAAATTGATGATGAATTTGCAGAAGAATTGAATTTCAGGCTGATTGCAGATTTGAACTTGAGGGTTGATTGCAGATTGGAATTACAGATTGATTTGCTTTGTGGAATTTAAATTTTTCTTTTGGTTTTATTTTCAGATTTGAAGAAGATTACAGGTTTCCATTAATTTGGGTTAAGGAAAGAACAAAGGAGTGATAGTGTTTGTGCAAAACTGATTTTCTTTTTCTTTCTAAAAACATTTATTAGAATTCAAAATTAATATGTTGCCACATGTTGATAATTTGAACAAATGTCATAAACATGTTTAATTTCTTTACGAATGTTATTAAAAAGTGTTAACATGTTTACACATGTCTTTAAGTGTTTTTAATAAATTTTTATTTAATTTAAATGTAAATATAAACTTACATTTTAATTTGCTTTATAAATGAGTACTTACATATGTAAATATAAACTTACTTTTTAAAGAAAATATTATAAACTAATTATAATACAAATGAATCTCTTATATATACATACATACATATATATATATATATATATTATAACCATTTTAAAATTTTAAACAATTTAAAAGAGAACAAAACAAAACTTGTTTAAATCCTTTTATCTTATTAATAAATAACAATTATCTTATATTTTGAAAACAAATTGAATTAAACTTTTAAATCAACTTTTGAAAACTATTAAATTTTAAACAATGCTTTAAATTATAATCCCAAACATATTCAAATTATTAATAGATTAAAATTAAATTTCAAAATAATATCAAGCTATAACATATACATACATATATGTTACAATTTGAAAATTAATCTTTAATTAAAAACAAAAGCTCTCCTATTCACAATATATATCAATGTATATATTATAAACAGAATAAAAATTTAATTAGCTTTTGAAAAACAATTCTTATCAAATTTAAATTGTCAGAAAGATATTGATTACTATTAATAGATTAAATATTTATTAACCTTTAAAAGATCAAATTCACATATTTTAAATTAAAATTATAAAGAAAATTATCAAATCAATTAAAATATTAACATGGATTATTAAATTTATATTGCCCAAAATCCCGGGTCGTTGCAGCCAATAGTCTATACAGTACCATAATGCCTCCAGATCGAAAGGCTACAAGAGGCTACTCCATAGGTACGACACAAAAAAACTTGTAGAAGACACGCTAGGGTAGGTGACACGACACAACTAGGCAATGCCAGGGTAGATATACCAATTACACTTCCGAGCCGGTGGTAACGCATGACAGCCACTATCGCCCACCTCGAGCCACGCTCCTAAAAATCCGAAGGCGCGCACAAAATCAATCACAAGTAATAGAATGGCATACGAAGGAGTGTGTCTGATCAGAGGAGCTACCTCACTTGGCCCGTTAATTGCTCATGTTTAAGCCACCTTATGCCAACTCACAGGAGTCGAGTCCACGTATATAACTCATATAGGATCGTCGCCGCCATCCTACTTCATTCTGGAATATCCAACGCGTACACAGTTGTTAAAGTGGTTTTCGAAGTTGGAAAAGAGTATGACAACTTTTGATCCCGGTATCTTTAACAACCAAACGTTATTATAACACCACGGTCATTTCAAGATATTTTGTACTTCAAAACCATAAATATCATTTTCATTTCAAAACCAAATTAATACGATATCATTTCCATTTAAAAAACCATATCAATACGACATCATTTCCATTTCAAAACCAAATCAATACAATATCATAGTACTTTAAGAGTTATAACTCTTCCGAAACCAAAACACTTGAAATTTTAGCACTTTGGAAATCATAACAATTTGAAATCATAGCACTTTGGAAATCATATCACTTTTCTTTCAAATCATTAGATATTAACAGTAGTATATATGATAAAATAGTTTACATAAAAAATAGTTATAAGTTAAAATAGTTTATAATAAAATAGTTAGTATATTAAAATAGTTTATGTTAAAAATAATTTACATTAGAATAGTTTATATCAAAATAATTTATAATAAAATATATAAATAGTTTTAAATATAATTTTAAAATACTTTTTTAAATAAAATAGTTTCCTTAATTTCACAAATCGATTCAAATCAACTCGACTTCCAAAATTCCAATTTAATTCAATCTCAATTCATCAATTTCAATTCAATTCAGCTTATCAATAAACCATTTCAAATTATATCAATTTCAAATACATATTTGAACCACAAAATAGGCCATTTCAATTTCAATATATTTCAAAGCTTTAAATATTCCATATTTCAAAACTAAATGTGATAATTTCATATATGTATATATATATCTTAATTTAACTTCATTATTATTTAGTTTTGAAATATTCACTTCATAAATCCAATATCATTTAAAGGAAACCCGAATTACAAATAAACTAAATATTCCTTTCAACTTATTTAAACTTAAAATATTCATTTATCATTTCAAATTAAATTCAATTTATAAAATCATATCTATTAAAATCTCAGCCTCAATAAGTTTCAAATTGATTTAATTAAGTAAAATCCTTAACAAATAAATTTCAAATTAATATCTTAATTTATCAATATCATTATAAAATCTGTTTTTTAAAAATATAAATTTAAATAAATACGCCACCATATTATATTTTAATTAAATCAAACTTTATTATTAAAATTATTTTATATTAAAACAAATTTATACATCTCTTAAAAATAAGGAATTTAACTATCTATAAAATAACATTTATATATAATATCCAAAATAAATATTTATATAAAACTATACATCTCTCTTTAAAGCTTAGAAATCATTTCAATATATATATATATATATATATATATATATATATGTATGTATGTATAGACCAACGATGTCTGTATATAATTTTCTATCCTAGGGTCAAGTGATACGGATATTTATCATTTCAATCCGCAACTTAAATATATACAGGTATATATCATTTCAACCTGCAATCCCAAATTCAATTCAAATGAAAATCGCTTGGGTTTATCATTTCAACCCATAACGATTTTCTTATACTCTACAGATCGTTTCGGTATGTATCATTTCAACCCATAGGGAATTCTATACTAACAGGGAACTTGTAGAATGATAACATATATGACAATAGTATGACAGTCATATATCATCAATATAAATAACAGATAATTGTGTCAGATGTCACAGGTGAACAGATACAGATAATAGCATATATAAAGCAATGTAATTAACCAACAGCAGCATATTTCAATTGACGTTTCAGTTGAAATCAAATTTAATAAACATAAGAACATTAATCATGAGTGCTCGCTCACCTTTCGAGGCCAGAGAGTTTGACAACAGAACAATTTATGAATTCCAAAGCAAAGCTAGAAGAACACGATTCGACGAATAAAGCTAATAAGTAGGAATAGACGAATTCAAATTAGAACTGGATTGATGAAGAAAATTGGTATAAGTGAACTTAGACATATATATATATAACTATGCACATATATAAAATCATATTTTATATTCAAACACATTTTTAAATTTAAATATATATATTTTAAAATCCTTGTTTAAATTAAACTCATATATTAAAGTCAAATATATATACGTAATATATGTTGAAATAATTACTTATGTATACCCAGCCATATCATTACTTGTATAAAATTAATATATATTAATTAGCATATATATATATACATATACATATATATATTCCAAAAATCAATATATACATATTTATGTACTATATCTTAAAACCATATGCATAGTATTTAAAATATATATGAAATATGCACGTACGATTTTATGTGTAGGCTTATAGATATTTACAAACAAATTGTATAACCTATGCAACAGTTTTCCTTACAACTCAAAAATAAATTTATAAGCTTATACAGCCTTGTACACATTAACAACATATTTATTATATTTTGAAGTTATTTCCAAACCAGGTCATATACAGCTTTATATATACACGTATAGAAAAAAAATTAATATTATACACTTATATACATAAAATACTTTTGAATCAACAATACGTACATATTAATATATAATCTAATGTATATAAGACTTTGAAAACTAGATTTATAAACTGACATGTAATAAACTTTGAAAATATATATATTGCTGAAATTATATAAAATACTTATATAACTTATACGACCCATATGTAAACCTATACTTGAACAACAAAATGATATAAAACTTGTATAAATTCATAAACATGAAGACAAACAAATTTATGTGAAAATGATATACAATTTACCTACCTTTAAACGTACAAAACTGTCATATAATGACTCATTCTTTATATAACCACAGACCACAATATTTATAGTTATATAGACTTATAAGTTGTTATATATATAAATATATATGCATATGTTATACTATAAGCAAAAGAAAGTTGTTAAAACATATACAATACATATATAAATATGTATACAAACAACATACGTCCAATAGCTGTAAACCAAATATGAAACAGAGGATGTAATGCCATATATACAATATATATATAAACAAATATATCGTATTCACCGACTTACATCAATACAACCGAGGAGGAGGGAAATGAAGCAAGGTTTGCTGCGAGTTTGCATAAAGTAATTGGGGAGCTGAGCTCGAAGGGATGGAGCGCGCATTCCGGTAGGTCGGGCGAGTAGGCTAGTGGACATGGCATCGATGCACGTGGAGGAGAGAGGATGGTGAGTGGATGCAAAGGCTCGGCTATTGGGTGCGTCAGTAGCAGCCAATATATCACATTTATATATTACTTATTATTATTATTATTTTCTTTTTAAAACAACGAAGAAGGCGAAGCAACGAAGAAGAAAGGAATAAGTGCTTCAAAAGAGAAGGGGTGACATGTAGGCATGGCCAATTGGAAAGAATAGTAAAAGGAAGAGTGTTCTGCATGCAAATAATATATTAGTTTTTCTATTTCAAAGTGATGTACCGATGGAAATGAACGGACTAAAATATTTATTGAAAGGATGGAATAAGAAAAGCCAGGACCTGAATTCAGGAAATAATAAAAGCTACTGGTAAATTAATTTACATGGTAGAAAATGAAGGAAGGGGGAAATCAAAAGTAAAATTATGGAACCGACATATAAATCATTATGTAGATTTTGCCGTCTTTCGGACTTTGAAATTGACAATTGAATATAAGTAGAGAACAGCACGATGAGACAATCAAAACGGTATACAGATATCAGTGGTACGACCACCCTATCAAAAGTCGATAATCGGTACTGGAAATGCAGCTAAAACGTCAAAATTAAGATAAACGGAGCAATAGCAGTCCAAATTTAGAGAAATGAAATATGACGTATCACTTAGAATATGATTTACAAGTTTATTATATAAAAATATTCAAGTTTAGAAAATATTTTATTACCATCAAAATTCTAATTGATTTGAATTGTAATAAAATTACACAAGAAAATCGAATTTCATATTATCAGATAAAAATTTACCATTTGCTGTGTTTAAATATACGTATTCCAATAATCAATTTTTAATTCAAAATTTTATAATTTAAAGTTTTACAAAATTTCAGTAAATTAAATAAATAAAACCACTAAAATTTATGGGTCATTACAGATAACATACGACGTTGATAACATATGACATCAATAGCAAACGACATTATAACAAGCGTATTGATAACAAGAGGCATTGATAATTGGTGGCATTGATGATAAGCGGCATTAACGTGATGCGGCAACAATGCTATATCATGTCGTTATAGCATTGATGGCTTTCAGCATAGACTTCCAATTTTGCCATTCCCTTGCTAACATGCGGCATAGTTTCCAATTTCTTTGGCACGATATTACTCATTCAACTTTATAAGCAGTATGTGACATTGATGGCATTCAATATTGTTGGCTTCATTGATGACCTGCGACATTGCCTGTTATTCTTTATTGATGTGGGGCGGCATTGTATGCTTCTAGCATTGGTTATCCTTCATACTTTTGACATTACTTATTGATGCAGTATTACGGTAATATTGTTATCTTGCATACCTTCGGAATTAACATTGTTGATAACATTTTTCCCCTTGCATGAAGGAAGAATTGACTTTTCAAGTCAATAATTTCACCATTGGCTTTTTATCACTTAATTATCTTCTTTGCAGATCCAACCGTACATTTATAATTGATCCACTAGTAGCTATATGTCATTTTTTGCTATAAGTAGTCAAATCTTCTCCTTCCTCTTTTCACCGTTGCAAAATATTCAGATTTAACCTTAAAACCAAAAACAATAAAATTAGATATGTAAACATTATTCACCTTTGCTTTAGAGATTAAAGAGCTTGAGATTTGAATATAATTGATTTGAATTAGCTTTTCCTTTAGCTTTTCTTAATTTTTTCTTCCCCTATTCTTGCTAATGTTGGCCGGCCTCTATTAAAAAAAATTCAAATGAAATGGATTTGTGAGCTATACACGACCAAGGTTGGAGATATAGGAATGGCCAGTTTCCCATATTACCCCTCCTCTAATTCATTTTAAACCCATTTTTCATAAATTGGTTTTAATGGCACAGCTACCTTAATTAAAATCAAATCCCAATCTTGTAATCAACATATTATTTTATTTAGTTTAACTAACTAATCTCATAAATAATGTTACCAAAAATCTAGGGTGATACAGACTCACCTCCTTAAAGAATTTCATCCTTGAAATTACGATAAGGAATACAATAAACAAGAAAAAAGGTAAAACATACCATCAAACAAGTCACGATAAGTATCTCTAATCATGTTCTCACCTCTCAAGTACAGTATGTGTCATTGTCACTCCGCTGGACTTTGACTATGTAACGAACCGCCTTTCTTACATTCGAAAGATGAATCATTAAAGGCTGAAGAAAAAAGAGAGATAAGAGAGACTAATCAAACATAGAATCTTACCACGCATGGAACAACATATAATAGATGACTTAGTATATTACATAATCAAGCCAAAATATTACATCAAAGTTCAATGATACAAGTTCTAGACTAGGACAATTACAACTGCTTGTCCGCAAAAGACATAGGTCATATATGCATACATACAAAGCATAATACTTAATAATATTAATAATTATCCATGATGTCACCTGCTCCAGCTCCTCAAACATGCTTTCGAGAGAAACCTAGATCACTTGACTACTCATTAAAATTGAGTACCTAAGAGTTTAGGAAAAAGAAAAAGAAAATATGGATCAGACATGGGTCTGTTGTGAGTAAACTCAAATAACAATATTTTTATTTGAAAACTCCTTTAAGAAAAGGCATCGTAAGACCACACCGCGCATAAGCACGGATGGGGTTTTACCTTATGATAACTAAAACAACTTCTATATAAAACCGATGATATTATTATAATGTCTAAGGTTTTAAAGTAAATAGAGAACATAGCTGAAATGCTTGCATCTCACATTCCAACATATTAGGTTTACAATCAAAACCATAAAGCTCGTATTGGGGAATGGATTCCAACTAATGACTGGGCTATTGTGGCATCGCCCGTCATAGTACACCTCTAGAAAATGTACCGAGGTCTACCTAACGACCCCTGCTAACGCAGGACTGGCCTACCCTTTACTGGATAGTACCGAATATGATCATCCATATGGTTGGGATCAGCAACCATTCTAGGACTTATTTACAACAATAGGGACTCGTTCTAGATGGGATGATCAATACCCTAATGGGTGCGACCCACATGGCCCTATTGCATATCTCATACTTTAGTCATTCCCGGTTGATGGGGCTTGAGGACACGTTTTACCTTTCAGTAGCACTTCCCTATAGGAGTGCTAACATTGCCTTCCAATCTTGACATAATATCATCATTCGTCCATACAAGTCATTCAGGAGATGAACAAACAGAAGGTACTATTTCCACTACACCCGTTTTGGAATCACCCTCAGGGTTAGAAGAAAATAGCCTTGCACTTCAAGTCTTGAATCTAGATTATGACTTGAATACTTCCAATTCGAATGTTTACGTTAGTTTGAAGTGGTTTTCGGATAACAGCTTGTCATCTGATCCCAGTCTCTTCAAACCAACATTCAATAATTTAAAAGGGTCAAGTTATTGATAGTGAACAACTACACTATAAGGAGAGAGATTAAAATATGGAAACATATTCCATACTTAGGTTATCGTAACTCACTTACCAAAATTAATCTCCTTATGTTTATCATAATTCTGTTATCCAACATTCGTGTTAAACACAAGTCATTTACTTTTCGTAAACGAGTCAATATTTTCAATCACTACTTTAATTCATTCAGCTACTTAAGGGTCCAGACTAAAGATCATTTGGTTTGGAATCAACTCACTTTGAGATGAATATTGGTTTAAAACACATTCGGCTTAGTTTAAAATTACCTTTGGAAAATATTTAAATAAATAAATCAGTCTAAACACTAATTAAATCTTAATTAATCCCAATTAAATCAAGATTAGATCATAATTAGACTCTAGTTACACTTAATGAGCTTAGTTCCATAATTAACTTCCTAATGCATCTAGATTAAGGTTAAATCAAATCATATTAGTTAAACCCTAATTATTTAAAATATCATTTAATTAAATAATAATTAATTAACTACTTAACTTTATTAAATAATTATTAACCATTAATTACTTCTTAACCAAGTTAGATACCAATTAAAACTCAATTAATCAAACAATAGTCATTAACTTAACTAAGTGTTGATTAGTTACTAATTACCTTCTTAATTATTAATTAAGGCTAATTACCTCTAATTATTTAATTACTTAATCAATTAATTAATTAACTAATTAAATTACAAAACTTAATTACCTTTTAATTACTAATTAAGTTTGTTTTGAAAACTTTTACAAAACAATTTCAAGTTAAAACTACTTGAAACTAAAAACGATAAATTTCGTCGAACTGCATCCATAGCGACTATTGCTATGGGCGCAGTTCGCTTAGCGAACCACTTCACAACCCCAAATTTTTTTATGGTTTAAAACATCCTAAGAAAATTTCAACTTTTAACTTTTGAAACTATAGCTACAAACTTTAATCTGTTTCGAACGTTAAACTTCGAAAAACAACTTCAATTCCATCCGGATCTCAAATTCGTCGCATTACACAAAGTAGTTAACTTTGTTTACTAACACTCATGCCATAGCTCAGTTTTGCAATCGCCGCATTACTAATACAAACATCTTCATCACAGGTTGCAAGTATACATCCATATACACATGTTTAATAACTTTATAATACAACATTGATTTCCATAACCAAATCAAGTTATAACGAACCATCCAAAACATAATCAAACCACATGGTTACCATTTAATTTTTACATTATATTATCACTATAATAATGATATAATAACAAAGTAAAAATATTTTCAAAATAAGGTAGTTTACTCATCGAAATTCCACAGATTCAACTCTAACATTCACTAGACCTTGCTAATGACCTAGAGCTCGAAAAGGAAGTTGTTTTCTTGGATTTTGACCACTAATGGGCTTGGCCTAATGGTGTATTGGCTTGGCCTAGGGTGTAGGGTGGGAATGTGGTAGTTGCTTGATGAAGGAGGATGTGTAAAGTGGTAGGGAAGGGTTTTAACAAAGGAAAATGTGTTTTGAAGTGGAAAAACTTGATTTTTTTCCCTATCTTTTGCAAACAATGGAAGCCATCGATATTTTGGAGAGGAGGTTTTAGAAAGTGAAGAGGAGAAATCAAATGATAATGTGTGTGTGTGGGTGTATATTTATAGGCAAAAAAATTTGGGCAAAATTACTAAACTATCCCTTAATGATTTAACATTATGTGTCATAGTGCTTGAAAAGTCACATCACATTCCTACCCCTCTCTCTCGTCACATCTCACTTCCTTCTCTAGTCAAATCCTTAAGCTCGTGATGAGTATTGATGAAAATGTTAAGACATAAAACACCTAACAATATATCTTTTATATATAATGTTTAGTATTTTTCAGGTTACAAATTGTCACATCACATGTTAATTATAATTAACATAAGATAATCTATTTCTAAGTGCATTATTATTTAGTTAATTATCTACTATATTTGTGTATATATAGTGCACAAAAACGAGCAACATTCTCGACAAATTTCCGGTGTCGAAAGGTCGAAATTTCGGAAAAAGTTCTTCGGTCACATTTTCTATTTTCCTACGAACTATTTAATTTGGTAAAAAAATTTGAAAACGATTTTTCCCTTATTATTAATTAATTAAAATAAGTTTATTTATTAATAAAAATATATTTATTAACTATATAAAATATATATAACTGGCAATTTAAAGCGACCAAACCCTAGGTTGTTACATTCTACCTTCCTTATAAGAATTTCGTCTTCAAAATTACTAACTAGAGTTAACACAAAAGGATTCATATATATATATATATATATACACCATAAAATTCATAAAAATATATACAAGCATCTAAAACAACAATACATCCATGACACGTACACAATAACTATCCTAACATTCATCCAGGATAAGCTTCCTTTACGTGGTCCACAGTTTCCGAAGTGCAATCTCTAGGATCATCGCTCCACTGAATCTTAACCAGTCGCATCACTTTGTTGTGCAATTTCTTCTCATCTTGATCCACAATACTGGCTAGATGCTTAACTATTTTCGGGGTCGGTTCTATTTCCAAGTCATCCTAAACTGATGTTTCCACCACTGAAGATGAATCATGTACGCTTTTCCTCAAATGGGACACATGGAACACATTGTGAATTCCTGAAACATTTCGGGAAAATCAATTCTATAAGCAAGTGACCCAATCCTTTCTATAGTCTTGAATTGTCCGATGTATCTAGGTGCTAACTTCCTAGCTTTTCCAAATCGAACATCTCCTTTAATGGGAGTTAACTTCACATACATAGCATCATCGACTTTGAATTCCAAATCCTTCCTCCTCTTGTTAGCATAACTTTTTGGCGATCCTGAGCTTACTCCTTCTAACCATTTCAACTTTCTTCGTCGCCTCTCAAATCATATCTGGACCAAGCACTAACCAATCGCCAAATTCTACCCAACACACAGGCGATTTGCACGGCCTACCATATAGAGCTTCATAAGGCGTCATTCCAATGCTAGTTTGATAGCTATTGTTATAAGAGAACTCAACCAAATGAATAAAATCCTCCCAGGACCCTCCGAAGTCAAGAATACAAGCTCTCAGCATATCTTCCAAAATGCAATTAACTCTTTCAGTCTGGCCAGCGGTTTGAGGATGGTAGGCGGTACTTAGACTTAACTTCATTCCCAAAGCTTTTTGTAAAGCTCCCCAGAATTGGCTCGTGAAGATAGGATCTCGATCACTTATTATGCTTATTGGAACTCCATGTAGACGAACTGTTTCCCTCGTATAAATTTCTGCCAATGAAGTTGTAGTTCTAGTTGGCTTGACCGGGACAAAATGTACACTCTTTGTTAGCCGGTCTACAATGACCTACATTACTTCATTTCCTTTCTTGATTTTGGGTAAACCATCAATGAAATCCTTTGATATCATCTCCCATTTCCACTTAGGGATCTCCAAAGGTTGAAGATATCTGGCCATTTTTTGATGATCTCCCTTAACTTGTTGGCAACTCGCACATCTGCACACAAAAGTGGAGATATCCTTCTTCATTCCTGGCCACCAAAAGACTCTCCTCATAGCCTTATACATCTTATGGACCTTAGGGCGAATACTCAATTTAGATTTGTGAAATTTCGACAACACTTCGTGTCTCAGTCTATCTATATCCAAAATGCACAATCTTTCCTTGATTCTTAAAACACCTTGGTGATCCATCTCAAAATATGTACATCGACCTTCCTTGACTCCTCGAATTAACTTCTCCAAAGCACTATCCTTCCTTTGGTTCTCCATAATCCTTAGTTGAAGAGTCGGGGTAACTTCCAAAAGAGACAAGACTGCATTCCTGCTTAAGGCATCCGCCACTAGATTGGCATTTCCCAACATATAAAGAATGTCCAAGTCATATACCGCCAAGAACTCTAACCATCTTGGTTGTCTGCGATTCAGGTCTTTTTGGATGAAAAGATACTTCAGGGACATATGATTGGTATATAGTTTAAATTTTTCTCCTAATTGAAGAAGAAGAAAATCCACTTACTAGAATATCTAAACAAAGAAGAAAACAATGAAAATGGAAAAAAAATTACCTAAAAAATAATGCCTCCATATTAAAATCACTTCCTTCAAACGGTTTCCCTCCTAGATTGTGTAATCCTTACACAAAGTTGCAAAATTCACCCTTGGCTACATGGGTGTTGGCTCTTTGATAGTTCCAACCCTTCCGGTCTGAGTCTGACCACTGGTGGTCATAGTGCTACTAGCTCCCTTACCTCGTCTGCCTCTATTGCTCATTTCTTACTGTTTGGACAATGCAAGATAATTCTTAATATACTTTGACGAGATAATCTTAAAGAATGATAACAATCAAACCTATCTTTTAACGAGATACTATGACGAGATAATTCTTAATGAAAATGTGTTTTAAAGTGGAAAAACTATATTTTTTTCCTAACTTTTGCAAACTATGGAAGCCTTGAATTTTTGAAGAGGAGGTTTTAGAAAGTGAAGAGGAGAAATCATATGAGAATATGTGTGTGTGGATGTATATTTATAGGCAAAAAAATTTGGACAAAATTACTAAACTATCCCTTAATGATTTAACATTAGGTGTCATAATGCTTGAAAAGTCACATCACATTCCTACCCCTCTCTCTTGTAACATCTCCCTTCCTTCTCTAGTCAAATTGTAACATGTCGATTTTTCGTTGCCGAAAAACCGAATAGTTATGGGTTTTAAAAAGAATTTAAGAAAAGAAAATGAAAGAAAAGAGGAAGAGAAGAAGGAAGAAGAGATAAGAAGGTAGAAAATAGAGAGAAAAGAAAATATAGGGAAAAGAAAATGGAAAATAGAAAGACATAGAAGAGATAAGAAGATAGAGGGAAAAGAAAATAGAAAATTTTAGAGAATAGAAAATGGAGGGGAAAGAAAAATAGAACATAATTTTAAAATAGAAGAAAAAGAGAATAGAGAACATAGAATGGAAAGGAACATAGAGAAAACAACGGAATCACATCAGAATCTCACAATTCGCAGCGGAACAACATATAATAATAAATGAATAATCTTTAAACAAGAACTATATCAGTTATTACATTTTATACATTACATTTCATTACATCATATCATCAGAGTGTACAACAACAACAACAAACAGTGCAGCGGAAAAAGAAATACTATATAACTAGTAATACGTCATGCCATCCAGCTTGCCTCCAGCAACTCCAGAATATCCAGAATATCCTGATAAACCTTAACTCTTGACTGCCCATGTGGAAATTGGTGGGCACCCAGAGTTTAGGACGGAAAACAATAAACTCCAATTCAGTCATGTGACTGGTGTGAGAACTCAAAACAGTTTATTTATCTTTAAAATCAAAATAGAGGAATATTTTTAAATTCAATTCGCAATGCTTTTAAAAATGAGACTACCATAAGACCTCCTGCCACACACACAATGCAAACGCAGATCGGAGGAGATTTCTCCTTATGATAGTCAAAGATGCTTGATACGCATTTAGAATAACATTTGATATTATTACTAGTGCATAGTGTAGTGGAAAATTCATTTCGAAAGTAGAATATAAATCTTAGCCAACATAGACATTTCGAACTATGCCTACTATAGCTACCATCCAAACAGTGTTGCGACACCATAAGTGAATGATAGGTTCAACAACTAATACCGTACAAGTTTCGTATTGTTTCTTTGGATTCCCAACAAATGGTCAGGCCAAGGAACTTCCCATTGCCACATGAGAATGCCTCTGGAAAGACATCCCCGAAAACCAAACCGGAACTCTGCCAACACAAGGCCGGGTTACCCCTAACTGGGTAACTACTGACACGAGCACGCCATTCCCCGATCGTAAACGACCTTTCTCACGGGATCCCGATAGCCAACAACCACAAAGTAATAATTTCGTAGTAACCACATAGGTTAAATATCTGGACTCCATACCATGATACCACCTCTATCCAGAAGGAAATGTACATACCCTAAAGGGTGCTACCCCTCATAACCTTGCCGCATCTTTCCTGTTTTGACCATTTCCGGGGTGTGAGGCTCGACGAAGTCACGTCCACAAAAACATACTTTATACAAAAGCCATGCTTTGGGTCAACAAATGATCAACACAATGATCACTAAGATAGACGATCAAATAAACGATCCTATCACAATAATCAACACAATGATCATTTCAGCAACACTCAGCATGTCACATTACCAAATTGGGAATATATCGCTGATAACATTCAACTACATAACCTCTGAGCTCGTACGTCTCAGAGAAGGGTGTTAAGCTTAAAGAATAAATTCTCCGCCACCAACAGAAATATATTTGAAAGAAATCGGCTTTATATCTCAACTTGTAATGTCAGACACACAATCCATACAAGTCTGTTCCGGGCTCGAACAAAACCGAAGGCACTTACAAAGAAGTCCTTGCAATCCGGATATTCACAATCCTGATCGGATTTCCCATCACTTAGGGAGTCTCTATACCGCTGCAACTCAGTGCAGAGACAATCGATAGATCATCCTATCGCTCTCGCAAATACCGGGTCTTCAACACCGATCTTCAAATGCAATTATAACGACGTATCACATATTCGAAATGGGTTATACGACCCCATGGTCCTTTCCCGGTTAACCCGAATAGTGAGCGCTTATTCAAAAATAAGTGTAGCATTCACATTCAAACAAATCATATCAATTAACCATTCAAAGGGAAATATTGATAGTCGGTTATTGAACTATCAATGGATATGCACACATCACCAGATTCCAAATAATTTTCCAATTTATTTATTTTCCAAAATATCTCTACAAGATATAATATTTCATACTTCAAAAATAAATCAATATTTATTTTTCTAAACCAATCCCACTTTCTTTTATAAATTCCTTAGTGAATTTATAATCTAAAGTATTAATGAATATACGACTTCAATTCGATTTATAATATTCATTTTCAATTTATCTTCAAAAAGATAAATTCTCTAATATTCACTTTATATTGGAAAACATTTCCATACTTATTTATTCATAAGCAATTCACAAATTTTATTTAATTTCAACACTTAGAAAATATTCAATATACTTAAATCGAGATTAAGTATATATTTCATTCTTTAAGGAAATCATTCACTTAACATATTTATTTGGGCCAAAACGAATGTTGCGTAAAATATCGTTACAACAACCCAAAATCACTAGTATAGGGATTCGAAATTTAAAATAGATATATAAATCCCAATACTATACAAAACATTTCCTTTCGGAAATCATTTACTATAACAACAGTGTTATAGTCCACTATTTCCTTTTCATTTCTCGAAAACGTCGATTTCAACAATTAATGTTGAAATCTATGGTTTCGAATCTCAACACATTTTAAAACATCGTTAGATCGTTTTAATTCTATTTCAAATATCACATTCAAAACAATTTCTTTAACATATTATTCACTATTCAAAAACGTGAATATTCTTTGTTAACAAATTTCATCATTTCTATATATTTCATTTCCAAGGATTATTCACAGTTAAAAATGTGAATATAACTCCATTAATAGGTTTCAACAATTTACTTATCAAAATAAGTCATTTGCGAATTTATAAAAACATCGTTTATAAATTCCATTTCTATTTATTTATAAAAACTTCCTTTTTATAAATTCTTTTATTAACCTATTCCAGTTTATAGCTCAATTATAAACTAAAAGTTCATATTATAAGTTAAATACTTATAAAACGATTAATTTACAAAATCGTTCCTCTAAAGACTTTCCAAACCATAAATCTTATAACTTATAAGATTCATTTATTTAACCAAATCTATTCTTCAAATAATCTTCACAAATTTATAAATCTTACTATTTATAAATTTCATTTATAACTTCACCGTTTAAAATTCTATAAATTCCATTCTTTAATGAAATTCATTTTCACTTCATTCAAACACTATATAAAAACTCGTTTTATAATTCAAATGTTTTAACTTATAAATATCAATTTATAAATCCTTTATAAAATCAATTTATACTATTATTCTAAAACATCTTTAATCTCCTTTATAATTTCATCATTCTCTTGATTTATAAAATAATCAAATTTTTATAAATCCTATTTTTAAACTTTTTATAATAAATTTAAAAATCCCAGTTTAAACTATTTTATAACATCATTAACCCGTATTTTCAAAAATCAATCTTTAACCGTATTTCTCAAAATCATAATTTTTATAACTTTAAAAATTATAACGTTTATTTATTTGAAATGGATCAATTCAAAAATTATTTTATAAAACGTATACTTTTCAAAAATCACTTTAAAATCATTTTAAAATTCCAAATTTGGTCTAATGATGCTACACACCAAATAGTCAATCACGACTACAACGATATCATATATCAATATGAAAATCCATCAAATATCAAAATATCTGAAATCAAATAAAAACTGTTGAGGAATCCAGTTGGATCCCTCCAATCTGTTTTCCTGCATCCACAAACATTAGCACAATACCAATTTCGTTCCAGTACGAAATTATCGCGGTACATGTTCTTATTAAATATTATCCGCTTAATAACGGCGTAATAGGGTCTCATCCGCTAAAAAAAATGCGGGGAATCAACAACTCCAATATATACATATGCCAATATATATATATTGCTATTATATATAATACCAATTTCATTGTTTATGAAATATTCGCGGTATATGTTTTTAATAAATAACATCCGCTTACTAACGGCGTATAATGTCTATTTTAACAATCAATACATAACAATCATCATTCAAACATGCATTCAAATATTTTAAATCTAACTATTTAAAATAAAATCGAAACTGATTCTATTGAGTGAGAAGTTCTCACCTTGATTTTAATTTCGATTTCAGCTTTTATTTCGAATAAAATTAAACGGACGTTTAATTTTACCCAAAATTCTCACTAACTCCAAACGACTCCAAACCAACTCCATCGCGTAGTGCTCGTCCATACGATTCCAACGCAACTGGTTTCGCGCGTTTTCGACCTCGTATGAAAAAGTTATGTATTTATGAAGTTTATACACGATTTTTATAACTAATACAACATAATTTAACAAATTTAAAACCCACAACAATTCTAGGCCTTTGGATCTGGTTCCCACGCATCATGACCGCACACATCTTTATCTTCCACCACGTTTTGGCTACAGATCAAGGGAACACGCACAAACCCACTCAATCACAAACTAGGGTTAGGAATTCGAGCCACCACACGCCACTACACATCGATCAGATTGCTCCATGTCGAAGCCCTCACCACTAGCTACACTCGGCCTGAACCCTGGCCAACTCGGCCTCACCCTCCTCCTCGTTTTGCGTGCGCAGGCCGGCCACTTCATGGTCATTTTCCCGTTGATTCGTGAAGCTATTCGCGATCTCCACCGTTGATCTTGTAGATCTTGATGTGCTCTATAACTTTGTAGTTGATAAATTCTTGAAATAATGCTTGGATTTGAAGATAATGGAGGAGAATCAAAACTAATTTCTGGCCATCAGTTATAGATAGTGGCGGCTAGGGTTTTAGTATTAGGGTTTATTTTTTTTATTTTTTTTAAATTATGAAGAGGTGGGTGCTATTTATAAAGAAAAATCGAACACTATTCATTTTGGAAATTCCGAACTCCGATTTACGCGCCGAAACTGACGTTCCTAGGGTTTATCCCGCGTTCCGGACATAATGGAACAAGTTTCGGAAGCTAATTCGGACATCTATGCGAGTTATGGCTATAAACGCTCAATTTAAATTAAACCGATTTAACTCGATTTCTAGGCGTTTTAATTTGTACCGGACAAACGGTAAATCCAATTGACTTGAAATTTGAAACCTTACAATAATATCACATTACGGATCCGATGAAACTGGTTTCGTCGAAATCCGAGACTTTTTGAAAAATGGCTATTTTCACTCGTCAAATTTAAATTAAAAATAAATCGATGCGTTTCGAGCTGCCACGATCAAACGGTAACTCCGATTGACACGAAATTTGAAATCCGATAATAACTAACTATTACGGATCCAATGGAACTGGTTTCGTTCAATTCTGAGACTGTTCAAAAATTGGCTATTTTCACTAGTCGATTTTAATATTAAAATATTCAATTTTCACAAATTAACTTTTAATTCGATTTTAAAAGTTCTAAAATATCATTCTAACTTCCATATGATAAAATAAAATTATACAAATCATTTTCAATCAATTTAACTATATTTTCAATTATTTCCATAATTTAACGTATTAAATTATCGATTTAATTATCCAATTAAATCCAATAATTCAAATAAAAATTTATTTGACTTATAAATTCACTCATTTATATTTAAAATTAATTAAATATTCAAATTTTAATTTCTAAAAATTCTGGGTCGTTACAATCTTCCCCACTTAAAAGAATTTCGTCCTCGAAATTACAAGTAAGAAAAGTACAGAATCTATTAATTTTCCAAATTCAAAATTAAACTTCTTACAAATACTTTACTAAGTTTTCAAAATCATACTTAGTTATCTTTTCAAAAACAACTACTATTGTTTAACTTTCAATTCCCAAATCAAAATTAAAGTTTTCAAAATTTTCCCATTTTCTCAAAAATTTTCTAACGCCTTAAATTTTCGGAAAAATTCGCCATAGTCTCCTTTGCGCGGCTCGATCCGAAAAAAAAATGACAGTATATATATCACAAATATACATCTCATCAAGTAATGAGGCATCCCGAAGGGAAAAAAGTGTAAAAGTACGATATTTAATCCGAGATATGTACCTTATATTTCTATTAGCAAGCATATACGGCTAATATAGCGCAAAAGCGAGCTCCAAATGCGAAGCAAACGCGATCCAAACCTACTAATCACTCAACAAACAACATGAGAATCATGTATATAGACAATAGTATCAATATACAACATATAGTAACATAATAACTATATATGTCACATAGCAAATGCAACATATTCAAACATCAACCAACTAGCATTCAACAAATTCATAATCAATATATATTCATTTATATTCTCATTAATATTCAATGAAATAGTTTTCAATTTAATCACATTTGATTCACTAACAGTGGATGTTCTTACTAACATTCATTCTCAATTAGTTTATATTCACTAATTCATATTCAAGTTGGTTCACTTCCAATTCAAATTCAATCTACTTTAGCTTCCAATTTCATTAACACTTAATGAATTATATACAATCAACTAACAACCATATAACAATCAACGTATATTAATTACAACCAAATTCTTTTGCTTATATTCATTTTGGTTTTACACCTTTAATTAAATTGACTTCCATTCAATTTATTCAACTTCCAATAACATTAGATTTTAATGAATTAACACTTATATTCATTATTCCTTATCAGCTTAATTCACATTCAATTGATTCATTCAATTCAATTACAATAGTTGAATTTCATTTACAACTCATATTCATAATATATCCATATAGTTTCACTTCTTATATATATAAGTTTATTTCACAATTGTAGATCACTTTAATTATAATTCAATTCTTATAATTCTTTTGCTTATACAATTATTCTTTTATTTAGATTATTCAAACAACTAAACAATCAACTTATATACACTTTAATAATTTAAAAAAAAATTATTTCTTCATATACAAAATATAAGTAAGGTAAAATTATTTCATTTACCCAACTTAAAACAAATATTGTGCCGAATTGTTCTATTCAAGTGTTTAGAAACCCCTTCGGCATAGTTGTCGAGACCACGCTGACGAAGGTTCATATACCACTCAATAAACCAATCATCACAATATAAAACAATTTTGTATTCACTAACAAATACGCTCTCATAGCTATTATTACACTCAAACTCAATCTAGAGTACTGCTGACTCTATCTCTAATGAGTAATACCCAACAGAACCATGGTTGTCGCTTAACCATAAGCTCTGATACCAAATGTAACATGTCGATTTTTCGTTGCCGAAAAACCGAATAGTTATAGGTTTTAAAAAGAATTTAAGAAAAGAAAATGAAAGAAAAGAGGAAGAGAAGAAGGAAGAAGAGATAAGAAGGTAGAAAATAGAGAGAAAAGAAAATATAGGGAAAAGAAAATGGAAAATAGAAAGACATAGAAGAGATAAGAAGATAGAGGGAAAAGAAAATAGAAAATTTTAGAGAATAGAAAATGGAGGGGAAAGAAAAATAGAACATAATTTTAAAATAGAAGAAAAAGAGAATAGAGAACATAGAACGGAAAGGAACATAGAGAAAACAAAGGAATCACATCAGAATCTCACAATTCGCAGCGGAACAACATATAATAATAAATGAATAATCTTTAAACAAGAATTATATCAGTTATTACATTTTATACATTACATTTCATTACATCATATCATCAGAGTGTACAACAACAACAACAAACAGTGCAGCGGAAAAAGAAATACTATATAACTAGTAATACGTCATGCCATCCAGCTTGCCTCCAGCAACTCCAGAATATCCAGAATATCGGGATAAACCTTAACTCTTGACTGCCCGTGTGGAAATTGGTGGGCACCCAGAGTTTAGGAAGGAAAACAATAAACTCCAAGTCAGTCATGTGACTGGTGTGAGAACTCAAAACAGTTTATTTATCTTTAAAATCAAAATAGAGGAATATTTTTAAATTCAATTCGCAATGCTTTTAAAAATGAGACTACCATAAGACCTCCTGCCACACACACAATGCAAACGCAGACTCGGAGGAGATTTCTCCTTATGATAGTCAAAGATGCTTGATACGCATTTAGAATAACATTTGATATTATTACTAGTGCATAGTGTAGTGGAAAATTCATTTCGAAAGTAGAATATAAATTTTAGCCAACATAGACATTTCGAACTATGCCTACTATAGCTACCATCCAAACAGTGTTGCGACACCATAAGTGAATGATAGGTTCTACAACTAATACCGTACAAGTTTCGTATTGTTTCTTTGGATTCCCAACAAATGGTCAGGCCAAGGAACTTCCCATTGCCACATGAGAATTCCTCTGGAAAGACATCCCCGAGAACCAAACCGAAACTCTGCCAACACAAGGCCGGGTTACCCCTAACTGGGTAACTACTGACACGAGCACGCCATTCTCCGATCGTAAACGACCTTTCTCACGGGATCCCGATAGCCAACAACCACAAAGTAATAATTTCGTAGTAACCACATAGGTTAAATATCTGGGCTCTATACCATGATACCACCTCTATCCAGAAGGAAATGTACATACCCTAAAGGGTGCTACCCCTCATAACCTTGCCGCATCTTTCCTGTTTTGACCATTTCCGGGGTGTGAGGCTCGACGAAGTCACGTCCACACAAAAACATACTTTATACAAAAGCCATGCTTTGGGTCAACAAATGATCAACACAATGATCACTAATATAGACGATCAAATAAACGATCCTATCACAATAATCAACACAATGATCATTTCAGCAACACTCAGCATGTCACATTACCAAATTGGGAATATATCGCTGATAACATTCAACTACATAACCTCTGAGCTCGTACGTCTCAGAGAAGGGTGTTAAGCTTAAAGAATAAATTCTCCGCCACCAACAGAAATATATTTGAAAGAAATCGGCTTTATATCTCAACTTGTAATGTCAGACACACAATCCATACAAGTCTGTTCCGGGCTCGAACAAAACCGAAGGCACTTACAAAGAAGTCCTTGCAATTCGGATATTCACAATCCTGATCGGATTTCCCATCACTTAGGGAGTCTCTATACCGCTGCAACTCAGTGCAGAGACAATCGATAGATCATCCTATCGCTCTCGCAAATACCGGGTCTTTAACACCGATCTTCAAATGCAATTATAACGACGTATCACATATTCGGAATGGGTTATACGACCCCATGGTCCTTTCCCGGTTAACCCGAATAGTGAGCGCTTATTCAAAAATAAGTGTAGCATTCACATTCAAACAAATCATATCAATTACCCATTCAAAGGGAAATATTGATAGTCGGTTATTGAACTATCAATGGATATGCACACATCACCAGATTCCAAATAATTTTCCAATTTATTTATTTTCCAAAATATCTCTACAAAATATAATATTTCATACTTCAAAAATAAATCAATATTTATTTTTCTAAACCAATCCCACTTTCTTTTATAAATTCCTTAGTGAATTTATAATCTAAAGTATTAATGAATATACGACTTCAATTCGATTTATAATATTCATTTTCAATTTATCTTCAAAAAGATAAATTCTCTAATATTCACTTTATATTGGAAAACATTTCCATACTTATTTATTCATAAGTAATTCACAAATTTTATTTATTTTCAACACTTAGAAAATATTCAATATACTTAAATCGAGATTAAGTATATATTTCATTCTTTAAGGAAATCATTCACTTAACATATTTATTTGGGCCAAAACGAATGTTGCGTAAAACATCGTCACAACAACCCAAAATCACTAGTATAGGGATTCGAAATTTAAAATAGATATATAAATCCCAATACTATACAAAACATTTCCTTTCGGAAATCATTTACTATAACAACAGTGTTATAGTCCACTATTTCCTTTTCATTTCTCGAAAACGTCTATTTCAACAATGAATGTTGAAATCTATGGTTTCGAATCTCAACACATTTTAAAACATCGTTAGATCGTTTTAATTCTATTTCAAATATCACATTCAAAACAATTTCTTTAACATATTATTCACTATTCAAAAACGTGAATATTCTTTGTTAACAAATTTCATCATTTCTATATATTTCATTTCCAAGGATTATTCACAGTTAAAAATGTGAATATAACTCCATTAATAGGTTTCAACAATTTACTTATCAAAATAAGTCATTTGCGAATTTATAAAAACATCGTTTATAAATTCCATTTCTATTTATTTATAAAAACTTCCTTTTTATAAATTCTTTTATTAACCTATTCCAGTTTATAGCTCAATTATAAACTAAAAGTTCATATTATAAGTTAAATACTTATAAAACGATTAATTTACAAAATCGTTCCTCTAAAGACTTTCCAAACCATAAATCTTATAACTTATAAGATTCATTTATTTAACCAAATCTATTCTTCAAATAATCTTCACAAATTTATAAATCTTACTATTTATAAATTTCATTTATAACTTCACCGTTTAAAATTCTATAAATTCCATTCTTTAATGAAATTCATTTTCACTTCATTCAAACACTATATAAAAACTCGTTTTATAATTCAAATGTTTTAACTTATAAATATCAATTTATAAATCCTTTATAAAATCAATTTATACTATTATTCTAAAACATCTTTAATCTCCTTTATAATTTCATCATTCTCTTGATTTATAAAATAATCAAATTTTTATAAATCCTATTTTTAAACTTTTTATAATAAATTTAAAAATCCCAGTTTAAACTATTTTATAACATCATTAACCCGTATTTTCAAAAATCAATCTTTAACCGTATTTCTCAAAATCATAATTTTTATAACTTTAAAAATTATAACGTTTATTTATTTGAAATGGATCAATTCAAAAATTATTTTATAAAACGTATACTTTTCAAAAATCACTTTAAAATCATTTTAAAATTCCAAATTTGGTCCAATGATGCTACACACCAAATAGTCAATCACGACTACAACGATATCATATATCAATATGAAAATCCATCAAATATCAAAATATCTGAAATCAAATAAAAACTGTTGAGGAATCCAGTTGGATCCCTCCAACCTGTTTTCCTGCATCCACAAACATTAGCACAATACCAATTTCGTTCCAGTACGAAATTATCGCGGTACATGTTCTTATTAAATATTATCCGCTTAATAACGGCGTAATAGGGTCTCATCCGCTAAAAAAATGCGGGGAATCAACAACTCCAATATATACATATGCCAATATATATATATATTGCTATTATATATAATACCAATTTCATTGTTTATGAAATATTCGCGGTATATGTTTTTAATAAATAACATCCGCTTACTAACGGCGTATAATGTTTATTTTAACAATAAATACATAACAATCATCATTCAAACATGCATTCAAATATTTTAAATCTAACTATTTAAAATAAAATCGAAACTGATTCGATTGAGTGAGAAGTTCTCACCTTGATTTTAATTTCGATTTCAGCTTTTATTTCGAATAAAATTAAACGGACGTTTAATTTTACCCAAAATTCTCACTAACTCCAAACGACTCCAAACTAACTCCATCGCGTAGTGCTCGTCCATACGATTCCAATGCAACTGGTTTCGCGCGTTTTCGACCTCGTATGAAAAAGTTATGTATTTATGAAGTTTATACACGATTTTTATAACTAATACAACATAATTTAACAAATTTAAAACCCACAACAATTCCAGGGCTTTGGATCTGGTTCCCACGCATCATGACCGCACACATCTTCATCTTCCACCACGTTTTGGCTACAGATCAAGGGAACACGCACAAACCCACTCAATCACAAACTAGGGTTAGGAATTCGAGCCACCACACGCCACTACACATCGATCAGATTGCTCCATGTCGAAGCCCTCACCACTAGCTACACTCGGCCTGAACCCTGGCCAACTCGGCCTCACCCTCCTCCTCGTTTTGCGTGCGCAGGCCGGCCACTTCATGGTCATTTTCCCGTTGATTCGTGAAGCTATTCGCGATCTCCACCGTTGATCTTGTAGATCTTGATGTGCTCTATAACTTTGTAGTTGATAAATTCTTGAAATAATGCTTGGATTTGAAGATAATGGAGGAGAATCAAAACTAATTTCTGGCCATCAGTTATAGATAGTGGCGGCTAGGGTTTTAGTATTAGGGTTTATTTTTATTTTTATTTTTATTTTTAAATTATGAAGAGGTGGGTGCCATTTATAAAGAAAAATCGAACACTATTCATTTTGGAAATTCCGAACTCCGATTTACGCGCCGAAACTGACGTTCCTAGGGTTTATCCCGCGTTCCGGACACAATGGAACAGGTTTCGGAAGCTAATTCGGACATCTGTGCGAGTTATGGCTATAAACGCTCAATTTAAATTAAACCGATTTAACTCGATTTCTAGGCGTTTTAATTTGTACCGGACAAACGGTAAATCCAATTGACTTGAAATTTGAAACTTTACAATAATATCACATTACGGATCCGATGAAACTGGTTTCGTCGAAATCCGAGACTTTTTGAAAAATGGCTATTTTCACTCGTCAAATTTAAATTAAAAATAAATCGATGCGTTTCGAGCTGCCACGATCAAACGGTAACTCTGATTGACACGAAATTTGAAATCCAGTAATAACTAACTATTACGGATCCAATGGAACTAGTTTCGTTCAATTCTGAGACTGTTCAAAAATTGGCTATTTTCACTAGTCGATTTTAATATTAAAATTTTCAATTTTCACAAATTAACTTTTAATTCGATTTTAAAAGTTCTAAAATATCATTCTAACTTCCATATGATAAAATAAAATTATACAAATCATTTTCAATCATATTTAACTATATTTTCAATTATTTCCATAATTTAACGTATTAAATTATCGATTTAATTATCCAATTAAATCCAATAATTCAAATAAAAATTTATTTGACTTATAAATTCACTCATTTATATTTAAAATTATTTAAATATTCAAATTTTAATTTCTAAAAATTCTGGGTCGTTACACAAATCCTTAACCTCATGATGAATAATGATAAAAATTATAAGATATGACAGCACTTAATAATATATCATTATATATAATATTTATTATTTTTAAATTTGTGAATTGTCACATCACATGGTAATTATAATTAACGGAAGATAATTTATTCCTAAGTGCATTATTATTTAGTTGATTATCTACTATATATGTGTACATATGATGCATAAAGACGAACAACATTCCCGACGACTTTCCAGTGTCGAAAGATCGAATTTGGAAAAACGTTTTTCGGTCACATTTTCTATTTTTCTACGAACTATTTAATTTGCTAAACAAATTTTGAAAAAGATTTATCCCTCATTATTAATTAATTAAAATGAGTTTATTTATTAGTAAAAATTTATTTATTAACTATATAAAATATACATAACTGCCTCGTTAAAGCGACCAAATCCTGGGTCATTACAGACTAACCTGACCGCCTTGGTTCTAAGTCTCTTCTCATCTCTCGCAAAAATGTGAACTGGCTTCCTCACTATGGTCAAGTCCAGTTGTACCACTAAATTATCTAGCACTGTTGGCGCAATAGAAGTCTCTAGGTCCCTAATACATTTTCTAAGATGAGAAACATGAAAAATGTCATGGACACCTGATAAACTTCTCGGTAACTCTAGTTTATACACGAGCTTTCCGATCCTCTCAAGAATAGGAAAAGGTCCAATGAACCTGGGAGATACCTTCCAAGATTTACCAAACCTAATTACAAACTTCATCGGTGACACCTTGACGAAAAACTAGTCCCCAGCTGAGATCTCCAAAAAAATTCGTCTCTTATTTGTATAACACTTCTTCCTAGACTGAGCCTCTTTCATTCTAACCTGAACGATCTTAATTTTCTCTGTAGCCCCTCTAACCAGATCTGGACCAAGAATCAACCTATCCTCGGTCTCCAACCAAAATACGAGAGATTTGCATTGCCTTCCATACAAAGCTTCAAAATGTGTCATCCCAATACTGGTCTGATAACTTTTGTTATACGAAAATTCGATTAGATGTAGATGGTCCTTCCATTGTCCCCTGAAATCTAGAATACATGCTCTTAACAAACCATCTAAGATCTTGTTAACTCTTTTCATTTGCCCAGTTGTCCGCGGACGGTAAGCGGCACTTATCTTGAGCTTGGTTCCCAAAACATCATGCAGACTCCTTCAAAACTGACTAGTAAACATAGAATTTCTATCACTAACAATACTGCTAGGACTCCATGCAGTCTAATCACATTCTTCATGAACAACCTCGCTAAAACAGGTGTCGTCCTGGTTGACCTAGCTGGAATGAAATGGGCACTCTTGGTCAATCTGTCCACTGTAACCCATATACTTTCATTTCCTCTATTCGGCCTTGGTAACCCATCTATGAAGTCCATAGAAATAGAATCTCGCTTCCACACTGGAATATCTAGCGGCAGAAGAAAATCACTTGCCTTTGATGTTCGAACTTTACTACTGGCAATTCAAGCACTGCCTTACACATAAGCCAATGTCTTGCTTCATACCTTCCTAGAAGAAACTCCTCTTTATATCCTAATACATCTTGGCACCTCCGGGATGTATAGTGAACTTTGAATGATGGCATTCCTTTAAGACTTCCTTTCTTATGTTTCGTACACTTGGAACACATAATCTTCCTTTCTTTCTCAACCAACCATTTTGGTCAAGACTAAAATCTTTCATGTCAAGCTATTGGTTCCTTCCTTTAGCTTTCTGATCCGATCAACTAACACTGGATCCTCCATCTGCTTGGAAAAATTTCTCTCTATCAACACTAGTCAAACTTCCAAACCAGACAATACAACCATATTTCCACTAGATCCAGCCTCGAATCTCCACTGCACTCTACAATCTACTAATGCTTCTAAATCTTTCCACTCAGCAATCAACGCTAACACTGTATTCTGATGCTTCCTGCTAAGTTTGGCTTAGAAGCAACAGGCTTTAATGCATACACTTTGCCCTTACCATCTCTAATGAGCTCCTTGCACTGGTTCTTGTAATAGCCTATCTAGTCACAGTTGAAGCACCTGGAATTCTTTCCCCTTAGCCACATCCTTTGCCTTCCCTGAGCGACATTCATTAGAAAAGTGCACTTTCTTGTTGCACTTAAAGCAGACAATCTTAGACTTCCGTTTCTTGGCTACTCCACCCTCCTGAGCACCTTTTGGGGAAATAATTTCCTCTTTTGGCCTTGCCCAACCTAGACCTCCTTAGCCTTGCTCTTCTCTAGAGACTCAAGGATCTCCATCTGCCTCAAAGCCATCTCCATAACAATATTAGAAGGATCTCTAAGGTGAGACAAATTAGCACTAGCTAATTCTTGCTTCAATCCTCTGATGAACTTCTCATTCCGCTTTAACACTTTATCCACTGAAGCATACCCATATCGGGATAACTCTTCAAACTTTCTGGCATACTCTGCAACTGACATCTCACCCTGCACCAACTTAGCAAACTGCCCGATCAAGGCGGACTGTGCCATAACAGACGTGAACCTCTCCTGGAGTATCCTCCTGAAATCCTCCCAGGTCATTGACTCCACATCAATTGTCACTGTCACACTGTTCCACCGGAACAATGCGGCTCCCGAAAGTTGTCCTGATGCCAACCTCCTCTTCCACTCATCAGTGAGCCTCAAGTCTAAAAAAATCGTTCGTAGTGTAATAACCAGTTCTCCACCTCAGTAGCATCCTCAATCCCAATAAATGGCTTCCCTCTAAGCTTCACATAATCACCATTCATCTTAGTGAATGGTTAACTACCGCAACTTCCGAAACCCCTACTGCTTCAGCATTTCCTCCTAACACTCCGACCGCAACTCTCAACTGGTGCCTGACCTTGACCTCTCCCCGCATTAGGTCCGACATTCCCCTTGGTGCTTCCCCTTCGAGGGTAAACTCTGCTTCTTCTGCCATCCATATCTGTATTCAAACTTCATGAGTTACATAAAGATAACCTAATCAAAAATAGAAGATTAGTCTTAAAGCGCATACTTATATATAGAAAATATAAGTACGTAACTATAATGTTATGCCAAACCCCAAATACTTTTGTAATTCCTTTGGATTTTGTTTTCAAAACCTTTTTTAGTTAAAAAATTCATAAACCTATGCTCTGATACCAAGTTACATCCCATATCATGAGGCTAAAAGCTAAGCGCTACGGATGTTACAATTATCCACAATATCAACTTTTGGTGATGAAATACGGCAATGCCAATTGTATTCGTAATATCAAAAGCACTTGAATATGAATAAAATCATAGATTTCCAATAACAATAATTTTAGCGATTACATTTCAAATAAAATCATATCCATGTTACAAAATCCTCAAATGTATTCACAGGCAATGATCAAATATAATTTATAGTAATACGCCAAGAGCAACATACGAAGATGCCCTCTTGGATGATCAAAGCAATATAGATATAACTGTCTTAATACATAGTGGAAAGAAACAAAAAGAATTCCTCATAGCTATCCATAAGCCACCTGCTCGTCTTCGGAAGCTTATTCGCCAAAATCTGCTAAAACTTAAAAATCTAAATCCTTAATCTACATAAATCAATTTTGAGCACCCGAGAGTTTAAGGGGAAACAAAAACTTCGAGTCGGACATAAAGCCTGATATGAATAATTCTGTTAAATCTCTGTTTACTGATATTTAGCGAGACCATGTCGCTTAGCAGAATGGGTTTTCCCTCACTAATATTCCTTTTCAAAACATTTAATTTGCAAATCCTTTCCTGCAACCAAATTGGTTAATCAACTGATTATAATAATAATATAGCAAAATCCCTTATGCTAAAAAAGGAAGAAAATAGTCTAAATGTCTAAAATCTAGGCTAACTGCCCTTAATTGGACTAACCGTCATAAATCTGATTGTACCAAAATAGTAGTATCCTTTATGCTAATAAATGGACTATCTATCCACAAAACAGGTAAAAAACGGACTAACTGCCCTTAAGAAGCAACAAGGTCCGTTATGCTAACAAATGAACTAACTATTCATATCTGGGCTAACTGCCCTTATCTGGATCGACTGTCCTCTGGACTGACTGCCCTTAAAATGGATTGACTATCCTAATTTTAAATGAGCTAATTACTCGAACTTTCTTAGGGTTAACTGCCCTTTAAATTTTCCTTGACAACTTTTCTCAAAATGATTTAGTCCGTCAAATCATACATATATAAGGAAAATATATCTTTAGCTTTACTCAAAGCTATTTTGCTATGTTATATATACTTTACCCAAAAAATTATGGACGATGTTCAATAAGGATTAACTATCCTTTTAAATTAAGTTAAAGTCCTTTATAACTAAAGTACTTAGGTTATTCTGCCTACCCTTTACATTCGAAACCTTTGTTTAAATCCTTTAAACAACCCTTTCGTAACTATAGAAGGTAGCCCCTTCGAAACCACTGAAAATCCTTTTTAAACCCTTGAAAGTACCCCTTTCGAAAACACTGAAGGTAACTCCTTCGAAACCAATAAAAGCCTTTCCTTTATAAGCTTTAAAATTATAAGACATCCTCTTTTAAAACCATTTAAATCTTGACTTTCAAAAATGCAACAATAACCAAACCCTTGAAAGTACCCCTTTCGAAAACACTAAAGGTAGCTCCTTCGAAACCAATAAAAGCCTTTCCTTTAAAATCTTAGAAATATAAGACATCCTCTTTTAAAACCATTTAAATTTTGCCTTTTGAAAACTTAGGAATAACATTCCTTTTCATCTTCGTCCAAACCCTTGGGAACTACCCCTTTCGAAACCATTCAAAAACCTTTCGAAATCGTCAAAACTAAACTCTTTTTAAAACACTTTGGGTTCAATTTAAAACAGTGGATACCTTTCGAAACCGTTTGAAGTTATCAACTTCGAAACCATTTAAAACATTTCGACCAAAACATTTGGATTATGATTTCAAGTGGAGCAAAAGGATCAGAAAAACATTAGAACCGAAAGCATATGCTTCGAAACCCTTTTAAAGTTATCTCTCAAAACCATTTCATAAGCAATGAAGTGATGGTGTAACATTCCTGAAATTTATCAAGATTAATTTGGCAATTAAATTTATTTTTGAAATTGTGCATTAGTAGAGATTTCTAGGATAAATAAATAATTTTTGATTATAAATAGAAATTTATTTAGAAATTTAAGTAAAAGTAACTTACAAATAAATATTGGATTTTGGGAAAATAAGATGTATATTTATATAAATGAATTATAAATAGAAATTTGAGATTAATAAGATTTCATAATAAAATGCATTAAAAATAAAATAGAAATTAAAAGCTTGAAATCAAAAAAAATAAATAAAAATAAACTGTACAATAATAAATAATATAAAAGAGTATGAATGCAAATTGTGTAAATATAAATTTTAAGATAAATGTGTGAACTAAACTAGGTATTTAGTCTTATATTTGTAAATATAAATATAAATTAGAAAGTTATGTTTATTTATAGAATGAATATGATATAAATTTATTTTTAAAATTATTTATCTTTGAAAATTTCAAATATGAACATACATAATGGAGATAAGTAAGCAAATCAACATGCATAGATCTCATAATCAATTTCTCTTTACAAATGGCATTCATTTTATTTAAATTGAATAAAAAATGAAATTTAAAAATTATAAAAACTTTTCAGTTTCCCATATGAAATCATTAAGTATCTCAGCAAAATCTGTAACTACAGTAACAAGAGATTGTATATCTCAAATCTCAACACCATAGAGCAGGAAGGGAAAAAAAATCAGAAAAGAAAAATGCCACTCCCTTCTCAAAAAAAAAAAAACCTTCCATTATCTCTCTTTTCCAATCTGGAACCAAACTTCAAATTTAAGTCTTCAAAATTCAAACAACATATGGATTCGATTCATAAACTGGAGGTTAGAAAATGAAGGTCAAAACAAGTTCAAATATAAAGCCTGCAACCTGGAAATGATAAAAATCTAAAGCAAATCTGAAAGCTTAGGGCAACTTCAAAACAGAATACAACTTGAAGCCTAAGATCAAAAATCAGAAACATGCAAGTGAATTCAAGCTGCTGTTTCAAGTCTCAACTACATCAAAATCCAGATCAGAATCAAATAAAAACCTTCTCTTGCTTCTCTGTTTCAGTTCCAGGCAAGTGAATTTCCTTTTAAATAATTTTTTTTTTATGTTGTTGATCGGTAACAAAATCTTCAACTCTTAAATTTCTGAAGCATTCCCAAGGCAAAGATTTCAATAACCAAATTGAGATTCAAATTGCAAACCATCAAACAAAGAGGAAATTTTTAAATTCGGAAACTTGGGGGAAACCAGTTTCTCTGGAAAAAAAAGAATGAAGGCAAGTACATTTCCTTCTTTAAAAATTTGAATTTGATGTTAAAAATCAGTAATGAAACAAAGGAGTTAAACAACTTTATTTATCGATCTGAGTTACAAAAAAACGAAGCAAGTTCAAAGGCTTAAATCAACTTCTGGTTTCAATTGCAGATCTGCTCTCTGTAGTATGAAAAGAATCTTGACAGTAAGTAAGTAAGAATTGTTGCTATTAATGGGATGAATAAAAAAATACATTAGAAAATTTAAACAAAGTTTTGTATTTACAAACTTTTGCAGATTTAAGCTTCAAAAGAAATTAAAAGAAAAAAATACAGGCAAAACTCTGTCCTCTGAAAAACCTACAGGTGAGCAAACCTTCAACTTTTAATTTTTTATATTGATGCATGTGATTTACCTGTGTGATGATGATGTGTGTATATGTTTGCTGGATGTAATCACTTGAATAAAATTGAGTTAGGCTATATATAGTAGGCATGACTGTGGATACATACATACTCTATTGTTCTTCAGGAAATCAACCTTCAAGGAAAAAAAATCGTATCTGGAATTCTACATCAATTTAGTTAATGATTTCTAAAAGAGAGTTGATCATAATAGTATAATCTCAATTTTAAAAATAAATTTCGACTGTTTATAGTTAGAAAATTCAGAGAAAAGGGGATGACAGGAACAATCATATCTTAACTCAGAAAAATCAAACGTTTGGGTTTTGGATTTTGATTACGGAAATGAATTCATATTCTAAAATGATGGTTTTTGGAAATCATATCAAATCTTTTAAGCTCGAATTCAATAAGGAAATTCAAGTTGGTCGAAATTTACATTTTCATCAATTCTTGGTTATTGGAGTAATGATTAATCTTGAAATTGGAGTTGGAGCATAGTTGGAGTATCGTAGATCATAGGAAAAATGCAAAATAATTTTAAAATTCATCGTGGTGATCAGGTGATGATGATCTAGGGTTTTGAGTATGATTTTGGGTTGTCGTGTTCTCGTGGCATTTACGTCAGCGTCGTTGCTCTAGAATGCATCGCGCTGGGGGGAATTGATTCGTGGGTGAATGGGGAAGTTGTGGACACGGCGGCGAGGTGAACGGTGACCAGAAGCGTTGTCGGCGAGGGATTTTTTCCATGGATGATGGGTTCCAGTTTTTGGTCGAAGAGGCTCGATTTCGATTGGCAGTGAGTTTGGTGGTTCTGAGTGGTCGAATTTGTTGTTGAAGTCGTAGGCGACTTGCGAGTGGCCTCGGCGACGATCAACGGTGATCGAAGTGGCCGTGCACGTGCACGGTGCACTCTCGAGTTTCAGGCAATCGTTGAAAATAGGGAAAGAAGATGATGGCTCGAGTGTGCGTTAGTGTTTCCTGTTGCTACTGTTTTAAAGTTTAATTAAACAAAGATTAAGAGGGAGTTTGGAGATGAAACCAAAGTCGATCTCGAGGAGGATGTTGGTTTACTCGAAGCAAATGGGTTAGCCTCGGAGTGAAATTTGTTACAGGTTTCAAAAATAAACAAAACATGTAAGGTTGTTTTAAAAATCTAACAGAGTTTAAATTTAAAATAAATTAAATTTGAAACACAAGATTTAGACAAAGTTAAATCAAGTTTAAATATGAATTCAAATTTTACTTTGTATCCTAATTTTGAATTAAAAAAAAGTTTATATATTTAAATGTTTAAAACAAGTTTAAAATGTTTTAAGAAGATTTTAAATGATTTGAGTCTTAAGATCTAAACCAAGTTTTGTAAATCTGGGTACAAAAATGAAGTTGTATCTTAGTTCTTCAAATAAAGGAATAATGTTTATTTTAAAGTAAGTTAATTAATTAAGAGTTAAACGATTAACAATTAAGGATAAATTAATTAAGATGATTAATTAGGAGAATTTGTGAAAGCAATTAAGGGGTGGTTTAATTGATTTTTAAGTTAAGGTTAATTAATTTATGATTAAGGGCTAAATGGATTTAATGCAATTAAGTAATGAAAATTAATTAATGAAATCAATTTATTGCTTAAAGGTAATTACTTAATTAAAAGTAATTAATTTATAATTAAAAGTGGATAAATCAAGTGTTTAACATTGATTTAAGATTAAGAGTAGTCACTTATCATAACAAATTAAGAATGATTAACTTAATGATAATTAATTAACTGAGGGATGATTAATTAATTAAAGATAATTAACTTAATGATAATTAATTAAGTAGGGGTTAATCAATTAATTAAAGATAATTAATTAAATGGTGAATTAAATAATTAAAAGTTAATTATTTAATAATTAAAGGTTGATGAATTATAATTAAAGATTAATTTAATTAATTATAAATGGTTAATTAATAAATGATTAAAGAGTAATTAATCAAAATGATTTGTAATTTATTAATATTAATTAACCGGGATTAGTAATCCATAGATAGTTAATCTAATTTGAATTGGTCAGACAATTATCTGATCCTACTCATGTATGTTTGGATTCTATTGAATGATTGAATGGTTTGATATCCCTGATTGTGATGCTTTGTTTGATTTGAGCTATGTTTACTGTAATTTATTTTCTGTGATATATACACCTGTGATCTGTGAATAGAAGATAAGCGTTATAATTGGTTTGTACCGCTTATCAAATATAAGCGTTATAGTTTATACCGCTTATTAAATATATTGCTATATTTGAATCTGTGCTGATTGATGGTGTGGCACTTTTATTGTGTAAAACCCCTAGACCACACTTATACACACACAAATATGGATTTCACGTGGAAATGGGTTAAGTCACAGATTCCGAAATAGTTTTAAAGATTGAATTTTGAATCCAAAATAGTTTTGGAATTAGAATTGAAAGCTTTTGAAAATGAATTTCAAAGATAAAAGTTATTTCGAATAACTTAACAACCTTTTGGAATTTAAATAGTTTGATTTAAATTTGAATTCAATGTTTGAAATTGAATTCTATGATTTGGAAACTATGGTTTAAAAAGATTGTTCAACTTGTAAATCGGTTTCTATAGGTTTTTAAACCATTTTAAAAGCATTGATTGGGAATTTAAATTCTAAACCCAAAGATTTTAACTTGTATAAATATAATTGAATTTTTCTGAAACGGAAACTATAAGTTTTCAAGTAATAAGAGCTTTCGCATAAGAAATGAATCTCCAATTCGTGTTAAAAGGATTTCAAGTCTAAAATGGAAATAGTTTCCCAAGTTATAGATAAATCTTTGGAAACGTGTTTTGAAAGCTATAAATTAAATCTTTAGTTTAAAGATTTAAGGAATAAATCCAATTGAAATGGAAACTGTTTTGAAATCTATGGATAGATCTTTGTGAAACTGGTGAAACTTTGTGAAATAAATCTTTTTATTTAAAGAGTTAAAATGGTAATTTGTTTGACCATTTAAAAGAGAGACTTTGGATTTTCAAGTTGTGACTTAACTAAAATCCCATATCCATATATATTTAAATATCGCGCTCACTATTCGGTTTAGCCAGGAGAGGACCTTGTGTCATATAACCCATTCTGAATAGTGATACATCGTTATGGATCGCATTTGAAGACCGGTGCTGAAGACCAGGTGTCTTCGAGAACGATAGGATAACCTGTCGATTGACTCTGCACTGAGTTGCTCCGGTATAGAGTTCTCCCTATGTGATGGGAAGTCCGATCGGGATTGTGGATACCCGGATTGGCAAGGGCTTCTTCGTAAGTGCCTTCGGTTATGTTCAAACACGGAACAGACTTGTATGGTTGTATGTCTGACACTACACTTTGAGATATTAAAATGATTCCTATCAAATACATTTCTGCTTGGTGGCGGAGAACTTATTCTCTTAGCTTAACACCCTTCTCTGAGATGTACAAGCTCAGAGGTTATGTAGTTGATATTTATCAGTGATATACTCCCAAATTTGGTAGTGTGGCATGCTGAGTGCTGCTGTGTGTTGATGATCATTTGTGATCAAAGCATGGCTTTTGTATTAAGCGTAGCTTTGTGGACGAGACTGCATCTGGACCTCACACCCCAGAAATGGTCGAAACAGGAAAGATGCGGCAAGGTTATGAGGGTCGCGCCCTTTAGGGTTTGTCATTCCCTTCTGGTAAAGGGTGGTATCATGGTATGGAGCCCAGATACTTACTCATGTGGATACTGCAGATCTATTACTTTGTGATTGCTTTGTGGTTGTTGGATTAGAGGTACCTCGGATAAAGGTCCCAAAGGACCGGGGGATGGAACGCTCGTGTAGTAGTTACCTAGTTACAGAGGTAACCCGGCCTTGTGTTGGCAGAGATCTAACCGTAACGTTAGTTTCTCGAGACGTCCCGCCAGAGGCGATCCCATTGACAGTAGGAAGTTCCTTAGCCTGGCCATTTGTTGGAAATCCAATCAAAACACTACGAGCCTTGTACGGTTTTAGTTGTAGAACCTGCCATTTACTTATGGTGGTCACCACTGTTTAGATGGTAGCTATAGTAGGCATACTTCGGAATGTCTATGCTGGCTAGGATTTATATTATACTTTCAAAATGGTTTTTCCTCACTTTGCACTTATAGTAATAATATCAAAGAAATTTTCTCGTATCAAGCATATTTGACTATCATAAGGAGAAATCTCCTCCAATTCTGCGTTTGCATTGTGTGTGTGGCGGGAGGCCTTATGGTAGTTTCATTTTCTAAAAAGCATTGCGAATTTCAAATTTAAATTCCTTTGTTTGTTTTAAAGACCAAATATTTTTGTTTGCTCATACCAGTCCCATGACTGACCTGGAGTTTATTGTTCCTTTCCTAAACTCTGGGTGCCCACTATTTTCTCTCACGGGCAGTCTAGAGTTGGGGTTTTCAGATAATCAATAGTAGGTGTAGATTCTATAGCTTTCAGCCTAGGATTTGGCAATCCTTTACGGACGAAACTTGCTTATCTTTGTGCATTGTGATTGGGAGTTCGAGCTATTGCTGGATTGGTTTTTGAAGATGGAGTTCTTTCTTGAAGACTATATTGGAGATTTTTATTCCGTTGTTAGTGTTGTCTTTTTTTTTTCTTTCTGCTGCTATTGTCTTGTATCGTATCTCTGAGGTATATTGATATTCATTGTATCATTCTGTACCTGATATTGTATCAAATGTTGTATATTGATATATTCTGTTTCTTTCGCTGTGTTGTACTTAATGTGTTATAAGCTCCGGCACGACTCAAATTTCAACGTTTGAATCTGCGGCATTCAAGTACAGTGGAGTACGGATGTCGATTTTCCAACGCTGGAATTTGGTTCGTGACATTTTGGTATCAGAGCCGAGGATTAAAACTTTAGCTCAGGAGTATAACACGTTAAGTAGCTCATTAGAGATAGGGTGAAGTATACCCTAGAATGAGTAATCCCTAAGATATCCGTTCGAACGCCTCAGTAAATTCTCTTACTATCCACTGATAGTAAGTATGAGTACGAGAAGTGGACGAGATAGGGGACAGGGGAGTACCACTATAAATGGTCAATACCCTGCAACAGTGGAAACAACTTTCTTCTCAATCTCCTTTGATTCGATTTCGAATTCTTTTGATTGCTTCGTGACAGCTCCAGAAAGAAGTTTCGGTGTGATGGTGGCCTTACGAATCGTTGTAGAAAATCCTTACTTCGTATCTTCATCGGATTCTTATCAGCTTTTTGATCTAACTCTAATGAATTGGAAATTTAAATTAAATAAATTGGTTAACAAGTATAAGGCTAAATTTGAATTGTGTCAATAAAATGATATCAATAAAAACCAAATTTGAAAATTCTATTGTGATTTATTGTCTTGGTCAAAGTCCGAAGAGGGACAAGTTATATATACTTTGGGATATTTCGACTTGAATTTGGAATCCATATTTAGTATTTGAGAAATTGTAGAAGATTAAATCCATCTATCAATCTATCTATTCTATGGGATCTGATATATTCTACGAACGATTAGTTATCCCTTCGAACTAATCAATGCCCTTGCATATTCGTAGACTGGTGGACCCGAATGTCTTGTGAAATAATTGTATGAGTTTGTTCTCATGTTGTTGATATTCTGATTTGGTAAACGGAATATAGAATAAATATTTCGATATGAATTGATCAATTATTTCTTTATCTATCATCTTTTCTTTCTCGTCTTCCTAGCAAATTTCGAGGACGAAATTTTTTTTAAGGGGGGAAATATGTAACATTCCTGAAATTTATCAAGATTAATTTGGCAATTAAATTTATTTTTGAAATTGTGCATTAGTAGAGATTTCTAGGATAAATAAATAATTTTTGATTATAAATAGAAATTTATTTAGAAATTTAAGTAAAAGTAACTTACAAATAAATATTGGATTTAGGGAAAATAAGATGTATATTTATATAAATGAATTATAAATAGAAATTTGAGATTAATAAGATTTCATAATAAAATGCATTAAAAATAAAATAGAAATTAAAAGCTTGAGATCAAAAATAAAATAAAATAAATAAATAAACTGTACAGTAATAAATAATATAAAAGAGTATGAATGCAAATTGTGTAAATATAAATTTTAAGATAAATGTGTGAACTAAACTAGGTATTTAGTCTTATATTTGTAAATATAAATATAAATTAGAAAGTTTTGTTTATTTATAGAATGAATATGATATAAAATTTATTTTTAAAATTATTTATCTTTGAAAATTTCAAATATGAACATACATAATGGAGATAATTAAGCAAATCAACATGCATAGATCTCATAATCAATTTCTCTTTACAAATGGCATTCATTTTATTCAAATTGAATAAAAAAATGAAATTTAAAAATTATAAAAAAATTTCAGTTTCCCATATGAAATCATTAAGTATCTCAGCAAAATCTGTAACTACAGTAACAAGAGATTGTATATCTCAAATCTCAACACCATAGAGCAGGAAGGAAAAAAAATCAGAAAAGAAAAATGCCACTCTCTTCTCAAAAAAAAAAAGTGCCATTATCTCTCTTTTCCAATCTGGAACCAAGCTTCAAATTTAAGTCTTCAAAATTCAAACAACATATGGATTCGATTCATAAACTGGAGGTTAGAAAATGAAAGTCAAAACAAGTTAAAATATAAAGCCTGCAACCTGGAAATGATAAAAATCTAAAGCAAATCTGAAAGCTTAGGACAACTTCAAAACAGAATACAACTTGAAGCCTAAGATCAAAAATCAGAAACATGCAAGTGAATTCAAGCTGCTGTTTCAAGTCTCAACTACATCAAAATCCAGATCAGAATCAAATAAAAACCTTCTCTTGCTTCTCTGTTTCAGTTCCAGGCAAGTGAATTTCCTTTTAAATAATTTTTTTTTATGTTGTCGATCAGTAACAAAATATTCAACTCTTAAATTCCTGAAGCATTGCCAAGGCAAAGATTTCAATAACCAAATTCAGATTCAAATTGCAAACCATCAAACAAAGAGGAAATTTTTAAATCTGGAAACTTGGGGGAAACCAGTTTCTCTGGAAAAAAAAAAGAACGAAGGCAAGTACATTTCCTTCTTCAAAAATTTGAATTTGATGTTAAAAATCAGTAATGAAACAAAGGATTTAAACAACTTTATTTATCGATCTGAGTTACAGAAAAACGAAGCAAGTTCAAAGGCTTAAATCAACTTCTAGTTTCAATTGCAGATCTGCTCTCTATAATATGAAAAGAATTTTGACTGTAAGTAAGTAAGAATTGTTGCTATTAATGGGATGAATAAACAAATACATTAGAAAATTTAAACAAAGTTTTGTATTTACAAACTTTTGCAGATTTAAGCTTCAAAAGAAATTAAAAGAAAAAAAATACAGGCAAAACTCTGTCCTCTGAAAAACCTTCAGGTGAGCAAACCTTCAACTTTTAATTTTTTATATTGATGCATGTGATTTACCTGTGTGATGATGATGTGTGTATATGTTTGCTGGATGTAATCACTTGAATAAAATTGAGTTAGGCTATATATAGTAGGCATGACTGTGGATACATACATACTCTATTGTTCTTCAGGAAATCAACCTTCAAGGAAAAAAAATCGTATCTGGAATTCTACATCAATTTAGTTAATGATTTCTAAAAGAGAGTTGATCATAATAGTATAATCTCAATTTTAAAAATAAATTTCGACTGTTTATAGTTAGAAAATTCAGAGAAAAGGGGATGACAGGAACAATCATATCTTAACTCAGAAAAATCAAACGTTTGGGTTTTGGATTTTGATTACGGAAATGAATTCATATTCTAAAATGATGGTTTTTGGAAATCAAATCAAATCTTTTAAGCTCGAATTCAATAAGGAAATTCAAGTTGATCGAAATTTACATTTTCGTCAATTCCTGGTTATTGGAGTAATGATTAATCTTGAAATTGGAGTTGGAGCATAGTTGGAGTATCGTAGATCATAGGAAAAATGCAAAATAATTTTAAAATTCATCGTGGTGATCAGGTGATGATGATCCAGGGTTTTGAGTATGATTTTGGGTTGTCGTGTTCTCGTGGCATTTACGTCAACGTCGTTGCTCTAGAATGCATCGCGCTGGGGGGAATTGATTCGTGGGTGAATGGGGAAGCTGTGGACACGGCGGCGAGGTGAACGGTGACCAGAAGCGTTGTCGGCGAGGGATTTTTTCCATGGATGATGGGTTCCAGTTTTTGGTCGAAGAGGCTCGATTTCGATTGACAGCGAGTTTGGTGGTTCTGAGTGGTCGAATGTGTTGTTGAAGTCGTAGGCGACTTGCGAGTGGCCTCGACGACGATCAACGGTGATCGAAGTGGCCGTGCACGTGCACGGTGCACGTTGAAAATTGGGAAAGAAGATGGTGGCTCGAGTGTGCGTTAGTGTTTCCTGTTGCTACTGTTTTAAAGTTTAATTAAACAAAGATTAAGAGGGAGTTTGGAGATGAAACAAAAGTCGATCTCGGGGAGGATGTTGGTTTACTCGAAGCAAATGGGTTAGCCTTGGAATGAAATTTGTTACAGGTTTCAAAAATAAATAAAACCTGTAAGGTTGTTTTAAAAATCTAACAGTGTTTAAATTTAAAATAAATTAAATTTGAAACACAAGATTTAGACAAAGTTAAATCAAGTTTAAATATGAATTCAAATTTTACTTTGTATCCTAATTTTGAATTAAAAAAAGTTTATATATTTAAATGTTTAAAACAAGTTTAAAATGTTTTAAGAAGATTTTAAATGATTTGAGTCTTAAGATGAATTTTGAAACTAGAAGTAAGATCTAAACCAAGTTTTGTAAATCTGGGTACAAAAATGAAATTGTATCTTAGTTTTTGAAATAAAGGACTAATGTTTATTTTAAAGTAAGTTAATTAATTAAGAGTTAAACGATTAACAATTAAGGATAAATTAATTAAGATGATGAATTAGGAGAATTTGTGAAAGCAATTAAGGGGTGGTTTAATTGATTTTTAAGTTAAGGTTAATTAATTTATAATAAAGGACTAAATGGATTTAATGCAATTAAGTAATGAAAATTAATTAATGAAATCAATTTATTGCTTAAAGGTAATTACTTAATTAAAAGTAATTAATTTATAATTAAAAGTGGATAAATCAAGTGTTTAACATTGATTTATGATTAAGAGTAGTCACTTATCATAACAAATTAAGAATGATTAACTTAATGATAATTAATTAACTTAGGGATGATTAATTAATTAAAGATAATTAACTTAATGATAATTAATTAAGTAGGGGTTAATCAATTAATTAAAGATAATTAATTAAATGGTGAATTAAATAATTAAAAGTTAATTATTTAATAATTAAAGGTTGATGAATTATAATTAAAGATTAATTTAATTAATTATAAATGGTTAATTAATAAATGATTAAAGAGTAATTAATCAAAATGATTTGTAATTTATTAATATTAATTAACCAGGATTAGTAATCCATAGATAGTTAATCTAATTTGAATTGGTCAGACAATTATCTGATCCTACTCATGTATGTTTGGATTCTATTGAATGATTGAATGGTTTGATATCCTTGATTGTGATGCTTTGTTTGATTTGAGCTATGTTTACTGTAATTTATTTTCTGTGATATATACACCTGTGATCTGTGAATAGAAGATAAGCGTTACAATTGGTTTGTACTGCTTATCAAATATAAGCGTTATAGTTTATACCGCTTATTAAATATATTTCTATATTTGAATCTGTGCTAATTGATGGTGTGGCACTTTTATTGTGTAAAACCCCTAGACCACACTTATACACACACAAATATGGATTTCACATGGAAATGGGTTAAGTCACAGATTACGAAATAGTTTTAAAGATTGAATTTTGAATCCAAAATAGTTTTGGAATTATAATTGAAAGCTTTTGAAAATGAATTTCAAAGATAAAAGTTATTTCGAATAACTTAACAACCTTTTGGAATTTAAATAGTTTGATTTAAATTTGAATTCAATGTTTGAAATCGAATTCTATGATTTGGAAACTATGGTTTAAAAAGATTGTTCAACTTGTAAATGGGTTTCTATGGGTTTTTAAACCATTTTAAAAGCGTTGATTGGGAATTTAAATTCTAAACCCAAAGATTTTAACTTGTATAAATATAATTGAATTTTTCTGAAACGGAAACTATATGTTTTCAAGTAATAAGAGCTTTCGCATAAGAAATGAATCTCCAATTCGTGTTAAAAGGATTTCAAGTCTAAAATGGAAATAGTTTCCCAAGTTATAGATAAATCTTTGGAAACGTGTTTTGAAAGCTATAAATTAAATCTTTACTTTAAAGATTTAAGGAATAAATCCAATTGAAATGGAAATTGTTTTTAAATCTATGGATAGATCTTTGTGAAACTGGTGAAACTTTGTGAAATAAATCTTTTTATTTAAAGAGTTAAAATGGTAATTTGTTTGACCATTTAAAAGAGAAACTTTGGATTTTCAAGTTGTGACTTAACTAAAATCCCATATCCATATATTTTTAAATATCGCGCTCACTATTCGGTTTAGCCGGGAGAGGACCTTGTGTCATATAACCCACTTTGAATAGTGATACATCGTTATGGATCGCATTTGAAGACCGGTGTTGAAGACCGGGTGTCTTCGAGAACGATAGGTTAACTTGTCGATTGACTCTGCACTGAGTTGCTCCGGTATAGAGTTCTCCCTATGTGATGGGAAGTCCGATCGGGATTGTGGATACCCGGATTGGCAAGGGCTTCTTCGAAAGTGCCTTCGGTTCTGTTCGAACCCGGAACAGACTTGTATGGTTGTATGTCTGACACTACACTGTGAGATATTAAACTGATTCCTATCAAATACATTTCTGCTTGGTGGCGGAGAATTTATTCTCTTAGCTTAACACCCTTCTCTGAGATGTACAAGCTCAGAGGTTATGTAGTTGATATTTATCAGTGATATACTCCCAAATTTGGTAGTGTGGCATGCTGAGTGCTGCTGTGTGTTGATGATCATTTGTTGATCATTTGTGATCAAAGCATGGCTTTTGTATTAAGCGTAGCTTTGTGGACGAGACTGCATCAGGACCTCACACCCCGGAAATGGTCGAAACAGGAAAGATGCGACAAGGTTATGAGGGTCGCGCCCTTTAGGGTTTGTCATTCCCTTCTGGTAAAGGGTGGTATCATGGTATGGAGCCCAGATACTTACTCATGTGGATACTGCAGATCTATTACTTTGTGATTGCTTTATGGTTGTTGGATTAGAGGTACCTCGGATAAAGGTCCCAAAGGACTGGGGGATGGCACGCTCGTGTAGTAGTTACCTAGTTACAGAGTTAACTCGGCCTTGTGTTGGCAGAGATCTAACCGTAACGTTAGTTTCTCGGGATGTCCCGCCAGAGGCGATCCCATTGACAGTAGGAAGTTCCTTAGCCTGGCCATTTGTTGGAAATCCAATCAAAACACTACGAGCCTTGTACGGTTTTAGTTGTAGAACCTGCCACTTACTTATGGTGGTCACCACTGTTTAGATGGTAGCTATAGTAGGCATAGTTCGGAATGTCTATGCTGGCTAGGATTTATATTATACTTTCGAAATGGTTGTTCCTCACTTTGCACTTATAGTAATAATATCAAAGAAATTTTCTCGTATCAAGCATATTTGACTATCATAAGGAGAAATCTCCTCCAATTTTGCGTTTGCATTGTGTGTGTGGCGGGAGGCCTTATGGTAGTTTCATTTTCTAAAAAGCATCAATTTCAAATTTAAATTCCTTTGTTTGTTTTAAAGACCAAATATTTTTGTTTGCTCATACCAGTCCCATGACTGACCTGGAGTTTATTGTTCCTTTCCTAAACTCTGGGTGCCCACTAATTTCTCTCACGGGCAGTCTTGAGTTGGGGTTTTCAGATAATCAATAGTAGGTGTAGATTCTATAGCTTTCAGCCTAGGATTTGGCAATCCTTTACGGACGAGACTTGCTTATCTTTGTGCATTGTGATTGGGAGTTCGAGCTATTGCTGGATTGGTGTTTTGAAGATGGAGTTCTTTCTTGAAGACTATATTGGACATTTTTATTCCGTTGTTAGTGTTGTCTTTTTTTTTTCTTTCCGCTGCTATTGTCTTGTATCATATCTCTGATGTATATTGATATTCATTGTATCATTCTGTACCTGATATTGTATCAAATGTTGTATATTGATATATTCTGTACCTGATATTGTATCAAATGGTTTGATATCCCTGATTGTGATGCTTTGTTTGATTTGAGCTATGTTTACTGTAATTTATTTTCTGTGATATATACACCTGTGATCTGTGAATAGAAGATAAGCGTTACAATTGGTTTGTACCGCTTATCAAATATAAGCGTTATAGTTTATACCGCTTATTAAATATATTGCTATATTTGAATCTGTGCTGATTGATGGTGTGGCACTTTTATTGTGTAAAACCCCTAGACCACACTTATACACACACAAATATGGATTTCACGTGGAAATGGGTTAAGTCACAGATTCCGAAATAGTTTTAAAGATTGAATTTTGAATCCAAAATAGTTTTGGAATTAGAATTGAAAGCTTTTGAAAATGAATTTCAAAGATAAAAGTTATTTCGAATAACTTAACAACCTTTTGGAATTTAAATAGTTTGATTTAAATTTGAATTCAATGTTTGAAATTGAATTCTATGATTTGGAAACTATGGTTTAAAAAGATTGTTCAACTTGTAAATCGGTTTCTATAGGTTTTTAAACCATTTTAAAAGCATTGATTGGGAATTTAAATTCTAAACCCAAAGATTTTAACTTGTATAAATATAATTGAATTTTTCTGAAACGGAAACTATAAGTTTTCAAGTAATAAGAGCTTTCGCATAAGAAATGAATCTCCAATTCGTGTTAAAAGGATTTCAAGTCTAAAATGGAAATAGTTTCCCAAGTTATAGATAAATCTTTGGAAACGTGTTTTGAAAGCTATAAATTAAATCTTTAGTTTAAAGATTTAAGGAATAAATCCAATTGAAATGGAAACTGTTTTGAAATCTATGGATAGATCTTTGTGAAACTGGTGAAACTTTGTGAAATAAATCTTTTTATTTAAAGAGTTAAAATGGTAATTTGTTTGACCATTTAAAAGAGAGACTTTGGATTTTCAAGTTGTGACTTAACTAAAATCCCATATCCATATATATTTAAATATCGCGCTCACTATTCGGTTTAGCCAGGAGAGGACCTTGTGTCATATAACCCATTCTGAATAGTGATACATCGTTATGGATCGCATTTGAAGACCGGTGCTGAAGACCAGGTGTCTTCGAGAACGATAGGATAACCTGTCGATTGACTCTGCACTGAGTTGCTCCGGTATAGAGTTCTCCCTATGTGATGGGAAGTCCGATCGGGATTGTGGATACCCGGATTGGCAAGGGCTTCTTCGTAAGTGCCTTCGGTTATGTTCAAACACGGAACAGACTTGTATGGTTGTATGTCTGACACTACACTTTGAGATATTAAAATGATTCCTATCAAATACATTTCTGCTTGGTGGCGGAGAACTTATTCTCTTAGCTTAACACCCTTCTCTGAGATGTACAAGCTCAGAGGTTATGTAGTTGATATTTATCAGTGATATACTCCCAAATTTGGTAGTGTGGCATGCTGAGTGCTGCTGTGTGTTGATGATCATTTGTTGATCATTTGTGATCAAAGCATGGCTTTTGTATTAAGCGTAGCTTTGTGGACGAGACTGCATCAGGACCTCACACCCCGGAAATGGTCGAAACAGGAAAGATGCGGCAAGGTTATGAGGGTCGCGCCCTTTAGGGTTTGTCATTCCCTTCTGGTAAAGGGTGGTATCATGGTATGGAGCCCAGATACTTACTCATGTGGATACTGCAGATCTATTACTTTGTGATTGCTTTATGGTTGTTGGATTAGAGGTACCTCGGATAAAGGTCCCAAAGGACTGGGGGATGGCACGCTCGTGTAGTAGTTACCTAGTTACAGAGTTAACTCGGCCTTGTGTTGGCAGAGATCTAACCGTAACGTTAGTTTCTCGGGATGTCCCGCCAGAGGCGATCCCATTGACAGTAGGAAGTTCCTTAGCCTGGCCATTTGTTGGAAATCCAATCAAAACACTACGAGCCTTGTACGGTTTTAGTTGTAGAACCTGCCACTTACTTATGGTGGTCACCACTGTTTAGATGGTAGCTATAGTAGGCATAGTTCGGAATGTCTATGCTGGCTAGGATTTATATTATACTTTCGAAATGGTTGTTCCTCACTTTGCACTTATAGTAATAATATCAAAGAAATTTTCTCGTATCAAGCATATTTGACTATCATAAGGAGAAATCTCCTCCAATTTTGCGTTTGCATTGTGTGTGTGGCGGGAGGCCTTATGGTAGTTTCATTTTCTAAAAAGCATCAATTTCAAATTTAAATTCCTTTGTTTGTTTTAAAGACCAAATATTTTTGTTTGCTCATACCAGTCCCATGACTGACCTGGAGTTTATTGTTCCTTTCCTAAACTCTGGGTGCCCACTAATTTCTCTCACGGGCAGTCTTGAGTTGGGGTTTTCAGATAATCAATAGTAGGTGTAGATTCTATAGCTTTCAGCCTAGGATTTGGCAATCCTTTACGGACGAGACTTGCTTATCTTTGTGCATTGTGATTGGGAGTTCGAGCTATTGCTGGATTGGTGTTTTGAAGATGGAGTTCTTTCTTGAAGACTATATTGGACATTTTTATTCCGTTGTTAGTGTTGTCTTTTTTTTTTCTTTCCGCTGCTATTGTCTTGTATCATATCTCTGATGTATATTGATATTCATTGTATCATTCTGTACCTGATATTGTATCAAATGTTGTATATTGATATATTCTGTACCTGATATTGTATCAAATGGTTTGATATCCCTGATTGTGATGCTTTGTTTGATTTGAGCTATGTTTACTGTAATTTATTTTCTGTGATATATACACCTGTGATCTGTGAATAGAAGATAAGCGTTACAATTGGTTTGTACCGCTTATCAAATATAAGCGTTATAGTTTATACCGCTTATTAAATATATTGCTATATTTGAATCTGTGCTGATTGATGGTGTGGCACTTTTATTGTGTAAAACCCCTAGACCACACTTATACACACACAAATATGGATTTCACGTGGAAATGGGTTAAGTCACAGATTCCGAAATAGTTTTAAAGATTGAATTTTGAATCCAAAATAGTTTTGGAATTAGAATTGAAAGCTTTTGAAAATGAATTTCAAAGATAAAAGTTATTTCGAATAACTTAACAACCTTTTGGAATTTAAATAGTTTGATTTAAATTTGAATTCAATGTTTGAAATTGAATTCTATGATTTGGAAACTATGGTTTAAAAAGATTGTTCAACTTGTAAATCGGTTTCTATAGGTTTTTAAACCATTTTAAAAGCATTGATTGGGAATTTAAATTCTAAACCCAAAGATTTTAACTTGTATAAATATAATTGAATTTTTCTGAAACGGAAACTATAAGTTTTCAAGTAATAAGAGCTTTCGCATAAGAAATGAATCTCCAATTCGTGTTAAAAGGATTTCAAGTCTAAAATGGAAATAGTTTCCCAAGTTATAGATAAATCTTTGGAAACGTGTTTTGAAAGCTATAAATTAAATCTTTAGTTTAAAGATTTAAGGAATAAATCCAATTGAAATGGAAACTGTTTTGAAATCTATGGATAGATCTTTGTGAAACTGGTGAAACTTTGTGAAATAAATCTTTTTATTTAAAGAGTTAAAATGGTAATTTGTTTGACCATTTAAAAGAGAGACTTTGGATTTTCAAGTTGTGACTTAACTAAAATCCCATATCCATATATATTTAAATATCGCGCTCACTATTCGGTTTAGCCAGGAGAGGACCTTGTGTCATATAACCCATTCTGAATAGTGATACATCGTTATGGATCGCATTTGAAGACCGGTGCTGAAGACCAGGTGTCTTCGAGAACGATAGGATAACCTGTCGATTGACTCTGCACTGAGTTGCTCCGGTATAGAGTTCTCCCTATGTGATGGGAAGTCCGATCGGGATTGTGGATACCCGGATTGGCAAGGGCTTCTTCGTAAGTGCCTTCGGTTATGTTCAAACACGGAACAGACTTGTATGGTTGTATGTCTGACACTACACTTTGAGATATTAAAATGATTCCTATCAAATACATTTCTGCTTGGTGGCGGAGAACTTATTCTCTTAGCTTAACACCCTTCTCTGAGATGTACAAGCTCAGAGGTTATGTAGTTGATATTTATCAGTGATATACTCCCAAATTTGGTAGTGTGGCATGCTGAGTGCTGCTGTGTGTTGATGATCATTTGTGATCAAAGCATGGCTTTTGTATTAAGCGTAGCTTTGTGGACGAGACTGCATCTGGACCTCACACCCCAGAAATGGTCGAAACAGGAAAGATGCGGCAAGGTTATGAGGGTCGCGCCCTTTAGGGTTTGTCATTCCCTTCTGGTAAAGGGTGGTATCATGGTATGGAGCCCAGATACTTACTCATGTGGATACTGCAGATCTATTACTTTGTGATTGCTTTGTGGTTGTTGGATTAGAGGTACCTCGGATAAAGGTCCCAAAGGACCGGGGGATGGAACGCTCGTGTAGTAGTTACCTAGTTACAGAGGTAACCCGGCCTTGTGTTGGCAGAGATCTAACCGTAACGTTAGTTTCTCGAGACGTCCCGCCAGAGGCGATCCCATTGACAGTAGGAAGTTCCTTAGCCTGGCCATTTGTTGGAAATCCAATCAAAACACTACGAGCCTTGTACGGTTTTAGTTGTAGAACCTGCCATTTACTTATGGTGGTCACCACTGTTTAGATGGTAGCTATAGTAGGCATACTTCGGAATGTCTATGCTGGCTAGGATTTATATTATACTTTCAAAATGGTTTTTCCTCACTTTGCACTTATAGTAATAATATCAAAGAAATTTTCTCGTATCAAGCATATTTGACTATCATAAGGAGAAATCTCCTCCAATTCTGCGTTTGCATTGTGTGTGTGGCGGGAGGCCTTATGGTAGTTTCATTTTCTAAAAAGCATTGCGAATTTCAAATTTAAATTCCTTTGTTTGTTTTAAAGACCAAATATTTTTGTTTGCTCATACCAGTCCCATGACTGACCTGGAGTTTATTGTTCCTTTCCTAAACTCTGGGTGCCCACTATTTTCTCTCACGGGCAGTCTAGAGTTGGGGTTTTCAGATAATCAATAGTAGGTGTAGATTCTATAGCTTTCAGCCTAGGATTTGGCAATCCTTTACGGACGAAACTTGCTTATCTTTGTGCATTGTGATTGGGAGTTCGAGCTATTGCTGGATTGGTTTTTGAAGATGGAGTTCTTTCTTGAAGACTATATTGGAGATTTTTATTCCGTTGTTAGTGTTGTCTTTTTTTTTTCTTTCTGCTGCTATTGTCTTGTATCGTATCTCTGAGGTATATTGATATTCATTGTATCATTCTGTACCTGATATTGTATCAAATGTTGTATATTGATATATTCTGTTTCTTTCGCTGTGTTGTACTTAATGTGTTATAAGCTCCGGCACGACTCAAATTTCAACGTTTGAATCTGCGGCATTCAAGTACAGTGGAGTACGGATGTCGATTTTCCAACGCTGGAATTTGGTTCGTGACATTTTGGTATCAGAGCCGAGGATTAAAACTTTAGCTCAGGAGTATAACACGTTAAGTAGCTCATTAGAGATAGGGTGAAGTATACCCTAGAATGAGTAATCCCTAAGATATCCGTTCGAACGCCTCAGTAAATTCTCTTACTATCCACTGATAGTAAGTATGAGTACGAGAAGTGGACGAGATAGGGGACAGGGGAGTACCACTATAAATGGTCAATACCCTGCAACAGTGGAAACAACTTTCTTCTCAATCTCCTTTGATTCGATTTCGAATTCTTTTGATTGCTTCGTGACAGCTCCAGAAAGAAGTTTCGGTGTGATGGTGGCCTTACGAATCGTTGTAGAAAATCCTTACTTCGTATCTTCATCGGATTCTTATCAGCTTTTTGATCTAACTCTAATGAATTGGAAATTTAAATTAAATAAATTGGTTAACAAGTATAAGGCTAAATTTGAATTGTGTCAATAAAATGATATCAATAAAAACCAAATTTGAAAATTCTATTGTGATTTATTGTCTTGGTCAAAGTCCGAAGAGGGACAAGTTATATATACTTTGGGATATTTCGACTTGAATTTGGAATCCATATTTAGTATTTGAGAAATTGTAGAAGATTAAATCCATCTATCAATCTATCTATTCTATGGGATCTGATATATTCTACGAACGATTAGTTATCCCTTCGAACTAATCAATGCCCTTGCATATTCGTAGACTGGTGGACCCGAATGTCTTGTGAAATAATTGTATGAGTTTGTTCTCATGTTGTTGATATTCTGATTTGGTAAACGGAATATAGAATAAATATTTCGATATGAATTGACCAATTATTTCTTTATCTATCATCTTTTCTTTCTCGTCTTCCTAGCAAATTTCGAGGACGAAATTTTTTTTAAGGGGGGAAATATGTAACATTCCTGAAATTTATCAAGATTAATTTGGCAATTAAATTTATTTTTGAAATTGTGCATTAGTAGAGATTTCTAGGATAAATAAATAATTTTTTATTATAAATAGAAATTTATTTAGAAATTTAAGTAAAAGTAACTTACAAATAAATATTGGATTTAGGGAAAATAAGATGTATATTTATATAAATGAATTATAAATAGAAATTTGAGATTAATAAGATTTCATAATAAAATGCATTAAAAATAAAATAGAAATTAAAAGCTTGAGATCAAAAATAAAATAAAATAAATAAATAAACTGTACAGTAATAAATAATATAAAAGAGTATGAATGCAAATTGTGTAAATATAAATTTTAAGATAAATGTGTGAACTAAACTAGGTATTTAGTCTTATATTTGTAAATATAAATATAAATTAGAAAGTTATGTTTATTTATAGAATGAATATGATATAAAATTTATTTTTAAAATTATTTATCTTTGAAAATTTCAAATATGAACATACATAATGGAGATAATTAAGCAAATCAACATGCATAGATCTCATAATCAATTTCTCTTTACAAATGGCATTCATTTTATTCAAATTGAATAAAAAAATGAAATTTAAAAATTATAAAAAATTTTCAGTTTCCCATATGAAATCATTAAGTATCTCAGCAAAATCTGTAACTACAGTAACAAGAGATTGTATATCTCAAATCTCAACACCATAGAGCAGGAAGGAAAAAAAATCAGAAAAGAAAAATGCCACTCTCTTCTCAAAAAAAAAAAGTGCCATTATCTCTCTTTTCCAATCTGGAACCAAGCTTCAAATTTAAGTCTTCAAAATTCAAACAACATATGGATTCGATTCATAAACTGGAGGTTAGAAAATGAAAGTCAAAACAAGTTCAAATATAAAGCCTGCAACCTGGAAATGATAAAAATCTAAAGCAAATCTGAAAGCTTAGGACAACTTCAAAACAGAATACAACTTGAAGCCTAAGATCAAAAATCAGAAACATGCAAGTGAATTCAAGCTGCTGTTTCAAGTCTCAACTACATCAAAATCCAGATCAGAATCAAATAAAAACCTTCTCTTGCTTCTCTGTTTCAGTTCCAGGCAAGTGAATTTCCTTTTAAATAATTTTTTTTTATGTTGTCGATCAGTAACAAAATATTCAACTCTTAAATTCCTGAAGCATTGCCAAGGCAAAGATTTCAATAACCAAATTCAGATTCAAATTGCAAACCATCAAACAAAGAGGAAATTTTTAAATCTGGAAACTTGGGGGAAACCAGTTTCTCTGGAAAAAAAAAAGAACGAAGGCAAGTACATTTCCTTCTTTAAAAATTTGAATTTGATGTTAAAAATCAGTAATGAAACAAAGGATTTAAACAACTTTATTTATCGATCTGAGTTACAGAAAAACGAAGCAAGTTCAAAGGCTTAAATCAACTTCTAGTTTCAATTGCAGATCTGCTCTCTATAATATGAAAAGAATTTTGACTGTAAGTAAGTAAGAATTGTTGCTATTAATGGGATGAATAAACAAATACATTAGAAAATTTAAACAAAGTTTTGTATTTACAAACTTTTGCAGATTTAAGCTTCAAAAGAAATTAAAAGAAAAAAAATACAGGCAAAACTCTGTCCTCTGAAAAACCTTCAGGTGAGCAAACCTTCAACTTTTAATTTTTTATATTGATGCATATGATTTACCTGTGTGATGATGATGTGTGTATATGTTTGCTGGATGTAATCACTTGAATAAAATTGAGTTAGGCTATATATAGTAGGCATGACTGTGGATACATACATACTCTATTGTTCTTCAGGAAATCAACCTTCAAGGAAAAAAAATCGTATCTGGAATTCTACATCAATTTAGTTAATGATTTCTAAAAGAGAGTTGATCATAATAGTATAATCTCAATTTTAAAAATAAATTTCGACTGTTTATAGTTAGAAAATTCAGAGAAAAGGGGATGACAGGAACAATCATATCTTAACTCAGAAAAATCAAACGTTTGGGTTTTGGATTTTGATTACGGAAATGAATTCATATTCTAAAATGATGGTTTTTGGAAATCAAATCAAATCTTTTAAGCTCGAATTCAATAAGGAAATTCAAGTTGATCGAAATTTACATTTTCGTCAATTCCTGGTTATTGGAGTAATGATTAATCTTGAAATTGGAGTTGGAGCATAGTTGGAGTATCGTAGATCATAGGAAAAATGCAAAATAATTTTAAAATTCATCGTGGTGATCAGGTGATGATGATCCAGGGTTTTGAGTATGATTTTGGGTTGTCGTGTTCTCGTGGCATTTACGTCAACGTCGTTGCTCTAGAATGCATCGCGCTGGGGGGAATTGATTCGTGGGTGAATGGGGAAGCTGTGGACACGGCGGCGAGGTGAACGGTGACCAGAAGCGTTGTCGGCGAGGGATTTTTTCCATGGATGATGGGTTCCAGTTTTTGGTCGAAGAGGCTCGATTTCGATTGACAGCGAGTTTGGTGGTTCTGAGTGGTCGAATGTGTTGTTGAAGTCGTAGGCGACTTGCGAGTGGCCTCGACGACGATCAACGGTGATCGAAGTGGCCGTGCACGTGCACGGTGCACGTTGAAAATTGGGAAAGAAGATGGTGGCTCGAGTGTGCGTTAGTGTTTCCTGTTGCTACTGTTTTAAAGTTTAATTAAACAAAGATTAAGAGGGAGTTTGGAGATGAAACAAAAGTCGATCTCGGGGAGGATGTTGGTTTACTCGAAGCAAATGGGTTAGCCTTGGAATGAAATTTGTTACAGGTTTCAAAAATAAATAAAACCTGTAAGGTTGTTTTAAAAATCTAACAGTGTTTAAATTTAAAATAAATTAAATTTGAAACACAAGATTTAGACAAAGTTAAATCAAGTTTAAATATGAATTCAAATTTTACTTTGTATCCTAATTTTGAATTAAAAAAAGTTTATATATTTAAATGTTTAAAACAAGTTTAAAATGTTTTAAGAAGATTTTAAATGATTTGAGTCTTAAGATGAATTTTGAAACTAGAAGTAAGATCTAAACCAAGTTTTGTAAATCTGGGTACAAAAATGAAATTGTATCTTAGTTTTTGAAATAAAGGACTAATGTTTATTTTAAAGTAAGTTAATTAATTAAGAGTTAAACGATTAACAATTAAGGATAAATTAATTAAGATGATGAATTAGGAGAATTTGTGAAAGCAATTAAGGGGTGGTTTAATTGATTTTTAAGTTAAGGTTAATTAATTTATAATAAAGGACTAAATGGATTTAATGCAATTAAGTAATGAAAATTAATTAATGAAATCAATTTATTGCTTAAAGGTAATTACTTAATTAAAAGTAATTAATTTATAATTAAAAGTGGATAAATCAAGTGTTTAACATTGATTTATGATTAAGAGTAGTCACTTATCATAACAAATTAAGAATGATTAACTTAATGATAATTAATTAACTTAGGGATGATTAATTAATTAAAGATAATTAACTTAATGATAATTAATTAAGTAGGGGTTAATCAATTAATTAAAGATAATTAATTAAATGGTGAATTAAATAATTAAAAGTTAATTATTTAATAATTAAAGGTTGATGAATTATAATTAAAGATTAATTTAATTAATTATAAATGGTTAATTAATAAATGATTAAAGAGTAATTAATCAAAATGATTTGTAATTTATTAATATTAATTAACCAGGATTAGTAATCCATAGATAGTTAATCTAATTTGAATTGGTCAGACAATTATCTGATCCTACTCATGTATGTTTGGATTCTATTGAATGATTGAATGGTTTGATATCCTTGATTGTGATGCTTTGTTTGATTTGAGCTATGTTTACTGTAATTTATTTTCTGTGATATACACACCTGTGATCTGTGAATAGAAGATAAGCGTTACAATTGGTTTGTACTGCTTATCAAATATAAGCGTTATAGTTTATACCGCTTATTAAATATATTTCTATATTTGAATCTGTGCTAATTGATGGTGTGGCACTTTTATTGTGTAAAACCCCTAGACCACACTTATACACACACAAATATGGATTTCACATGGAAATGGGTTAAGTCACAGATTACGAAATAGTTTTAAAGATTGAATTTTGAATCCAAAATAGTTTTGGAATTATAATTGAAAGCTTTTGAAAATGAATTTCAAAGATAAAAGTTATTTCGAATAACTTAACAACCTTTTGGAATTTAAATAGTTTGATTTAAATTTGAATTCAATGTTTGAAATCGAATTCTATGATTTGGAAACTATGGTTTAAAAATATTGTTCAACTTGTAAATGGGTTTCTATGGGTTTTTAAACCATTTTAAAAGCGTTGATTGGGAATTTAAATTCTAAACCCAAAGATTTTAACTTGTATAAATATAATTGAATTTTTCTGAAACGGAAACTATATGTTTTCAAGTAATAAGAGCTTTCGCATAAGAAATGAATCTCCAATTCGTGTTAAAAGGATTTCAAGTCTAAAATGGAAATAGTTTCCCAAGTTATAGATAAATCTTTGGAAACGTGTTTTGAAAGCTATAAATTAAATCTTTACTTTAAAGATTTAAGGAATAAATCCAATTGAAATGGAAATTGTTTTTAAATCTATGGATAGATCTTTGTGAAACTGGTGAAACTTTGTGAAATAAATCTTTTTATTTAAAGAGTTAAAATGGTAATTTGTTTGACCATTTAAAAGAGAAACTTTGGATTTTCAAGTTGTGACTTAACTAAAATCCCATATCCATATATTTTTAAATATCGCGCTCACTATTCGGTTTAGCCGGGAGAGGACCTTGTGTCATATAACCCACTTTGAATAGTGATACATCGTTATGGATCGCATTTGAAGACCGGTGTTGAAGACCGGGTGTCTTCGAGAACGATAGGTTAACTTGTCGATTGACTCTGCACTGAGTTGCTCCGGTATAGAGTTCTCCCTATGTGATGGGAAGTCCGATCGGGATTGTGGATACCCGGATTGGCAAGGGCTTCTTCGAAAGTGCCTTCGGTTCTGTTCGAACCCGGAACAGACTTGTATGGTTGTATGTCTGACACTACACTGTGAGATATTAAACTGATTCCTATCAAATACATTTCTGCTTGGTGGCGGAGAATTTATTCTCTTAGCTTAACACCCTTCTCTGAGATGTACAAGCTCAGAGGTTATGTAGTTGATATTTATCAGTGATATACTCCCAAATTTGGTAGTGTGGCATGCTGAGTGCTGCTGTGTGTTGATGATCATTTGTTGATCATTTGTGATCAAAGCATGGATTTTGTATTAAGCGTAGCTTTGTGGACGAGACTGCATCAGGACCTCACACCCCGGAAATGGTCGAAACAGGAAAGATGCGGCAAGGTTATGAGGGTCGCGCCCTTTAGGGTTTGTCATTCCCTTCTGGTAAAGGGTGGTATCATGGTATGGAGCCCAGATACTTACTCATGTGGATACTGCAGATCTATTACTTTGTGATTGCTTTATGGTTGTTGGATTAGAGGTACCTCGGATAAAGGTCCCAAAGGACTGGGGGATGGCACGCTCGTGTAGTAGTTACCTAGTTACAGAGTTAACTCGGCCTTGTGTTGGCAGAGATCTAACCGTAACGTTAGTTTCTCGGGATGTCCCGCCAGAGGCGATCCCATTGACAGTAGGAAGTTCCTTAGCCTGGCCATTTGTTGGAAATCCAATCAAAACACTACGAGCCTTGTACGGTTTTAGTTGTAGAACCTGCCACTTACTTATGGTGGTCACCACTGTTTAGATGGTAGCTATAGTAGGCATAGTTCGGAATGTCTATGCTGGCTAGGATTTATATTATACTTTCGAAATGGTTGTTCCTCACTTTGCACTTATAGTAATAATATCAAAGAAATTTTCTCGTATCAAGCATATTTGACTATCATAAGGAGAAATCTCCTCCAATTTTGCGTTTGCATTGTGTGTGTGTGACGCAGCGGATTAATCAAACAAAACTTCAATCGATGGATTGTAGCAATCGGTGAGTTGAAGATACCAAAAATGCCCAAGTTCGTTGATCCAAAGATACCGAACTCTAGCTATCTCAAACACGTTGATAGCGCACTATACCGTGTTCAAAGATCTACGATTCTTCGCACGTTGATCTAGCGCACTAGATTCCGTGAATCGGCTTCAACAAACGTGGATTCGAGCGCACTCGAACGACGTAAGTGGAGATAGGAGATTACACTCAACTACCAATTGGTATGAAAGCACAAAGCTAACAAAAGAGAAATTTTATTCAAAATCAACAACCACAAAATGTACAACACACGCGCTATTTATAGCTTTCACAACTCAACACACACAAACCCTCACCTGACTCTTAGGTCGGCGACGACTTACGACCTAACTTAGGTCGCGGCCGACTCAACACAAGGCAGCTCAACTCCAGAACGACTCAACCCTGGCCGACTTAACAAGCACGACCTTCATACATCATCATATGACCTTAAGACGACTCACCATAGGTCGTATGCGACCCAACACTTCATATACATGACCGACTCAACATTACCCCTAGGTCGGTAACGACCTAAAATACAACACTCACAACCCATAGGTCGGTAACGACCTAAAATGCAACACGATCCACTACATACCGACTTAAAACTCACGACATACGACTTACAACATACAACAGTACACGACTCATCACAACAAACGACTCACGACTCATACTAGGTCGGCAACGACCTACGACTCACGACTCATAACTTCAGCGACTCAACATCCTTCCTTCGACTCAAGCTCCCATCAGTTGAATCCTTCTCCTTCTTGATGCTATCTCGGTCACGACTTATGGATACGTTGTTAAGTCGTGTACGACTCATCAAGTATGCACACTCCAAGTTTCCCTTGAGTCGTAACCCTGTTCCATTATCCCGTATACGACTCAAGCTCGCACGACTCAAACCCGATGCCTCTTTTATGCGGTTCAAATTGTTGTTAACTCGAAACTTGCTATCCCGTGCACCATTAAGTCGGAAACGACTTAACCCTGCCTTCCTAAGTCGCGTACGACTTAACCTCTCTATGAGTCGTGTACGACTCATCCTTGTTAGAAATTTTGGTTGCATTTCTTCTCTGTTCTGAGCTGCATCATCCTCCCCTGGTTGAGAAAAATTCGACCTCGAATTTGTAAATTCTTCCTCAACCATCTCACCTCCATGATATGGAATTAAATGTTTGACGTTAAAAACATCAGAAGTATAAACATCATCTGGTAACTTTAATCGATAAGCATTCTCATTGATTTTCTTCAAAACTTCAATTGGACCAATTTTTCGTGCCTTCAACTTGTTATAAGCACCCACCGGAAAACGATCCTTTGTTAATACGGCATAAACCAAATCACCTTCCTTAAATTCAACATTTCGACGTTTCAAATCTGCAAACTTCTTATATTTCTCATTCGATTTCTCCAATCGTTCCTGAACGGTTCTATGACATTCAGTCAGCTCATCAACAAAATCAGTAGCTCGTTTAACTGTTCTCTTTGACTGTGGTACAGCTGCTAAATCCAATGGCCCCCTGGGTAAATTTGAATAAATAATCTGAAACGGACTGAATCCTGTGCTTCGATTTACTGCATGATTATGAGCAAATTCTGCCTGGCATAGTTTCATGTCCCAACTTCTCAAATTATCCTGTACAAGACATCGCAACAAATTTCCCAATGACCTGTTAACAACTTCTGTCTGCCCATCGGTTTGTGGATGATAAGCACTGCTAAACTTCAGTTTCGTTCCCACCATCTTCCACAAACTCAACCAAAAGTGACTCAGAAAACGAGTATCTCGGTCAGAAACAATAGATTCTGGTAAACCATGAAGTCGATAAATCTCCTTGAAAAATAGCTGTGCGACTCGAACTGCATCTGCTGTCTTCTTGCAAGCAACAAAATGTGCCATCTTTGAAAACCTGTCCACCACAACAAATATCGAATCATTTCCCCTTTGAGTTCTCGGCAAACCCAAAACGAAATCCATGCTGATATCAACCCATGGCTTAGATGGTACTGGTAACGGCATATACAACCCTGCATTCGTTGCTGTCCCTTTTGAAACTTGGCAAATATGACATCGCTCCACGAATCTTTCAACCTCTTTCCTCATCGACGGCCAAAAGTAAGACTGCGAAATCAACTGTAAAGTACGATCACGGCCAACATGTCCTTCCTCGTGCAATTCCTTCACAATCTTCATCCTCAAACTACAGTCCGGAATACATAAACGATTTCCTTTAAACAGAAAACCATCAACTAACATGAATTCATCGGTACTCCCATCCTTCACTTTTTCAACATATTTCACAAAGTAAGGATCTTCTTCAATCATCTCTGGCAACATTTCAAACCCCGTCACTTCCACCTTCATTGTCGTCAGTAAATGACTCCTCCTACTTAAAGCATCAGCTACTCGATTGGTCACCCCAGATTTGTGCTTAACGACAAAAGTAAACTGCTGTAAATATGCAATCCATGATGCATGTCTTGCTGAAATCTTATCTTGCCCCTGTAAATGTTTCAAAGCTTCGTGATCAGTGTACAGAACAAATTCCTTCTGAAATAAGTAATGTCTCCAATGCTTAACAGCCTGAACAACAGCATAAAATTCAACATCATATGTACTGTATCTGATCTTTGCCCCTGACAGTTTCTCACTAAAATAAGCAACTGGCTTTCCATTCTGGCTCAGAACTCCTCCAATTCCAACCTTCGAAGCATCAGTATGCAATTCAAACAATAACTGAAAATTAGGTAGAACAAGAATTGGTGCAGACGTCAACAATTCCTTGATCCTTTCAAAGGCAACCCCCGCTTCCTCTGACCACACCAACTGTTTACCCTTCATGCAATCAGTCACTGGAGCCATCACGCTACTGAAGTGTGGTATGAACCTTCGGTAGAATGACGCTAGCCCATGAAAACTTCTCACTTCTGTAATTGTCTTTGGCTGTGGCCAATTCTTGACTGCTTCAACTTTGCTCTGGTCAACTTGAATACCTTTCCCTGAAACAACATACCCCAGGAATAAAACACTAGGTGTCATAAACACACATTTCTTTGTAGCAGCATAAAATTGTTCTTCACGAAGAATAAACAACACTTCTCTCAGATGTAGAACATGTTCCTCCGTACTCCTGCTATAAATCAAAATATCATCGAAATAAACCACGACGAACTTTCCAATGAGTGGTCTAAAAATTTGATTCATCACCCGCATGAATGTACTAGGTGCATTAGACAAACCAAATGGCATAACCAACCATTCGTACAACCCCTCTCTAGTTTTGAAAGCTGTCTTCCATTCGTCTCCAGGTCTGATACGAATTTGATGATAACCACTCTTCAAATCAATTTTCGAGAATATAGTTGCCCCACTCAACTGATCCAACAAATCATCCAACCTCGGCATAGGAAATCTGTAACGAACAGTGATCTTATTCAAAGCTCTACTATCAGTGCACATTCTCCAAGTTCCGTCCTTCTTTGGTACTAACAATGCAGGTACAGCACACGGACTCAAACTTTCCTGAATACGACCCTGTTCAAGTAATTCTTCCACCTGCCTTCTCAATTCCTCATGTTCCTTCGGACTCATACGATAATGTGGTCGATGTGGTAACACTGCCCCCGGAACAAGATCAATCTGATGTTGAATGTCTCTAAGTGGTGGTAACTCCTTTGGCAACTCCTCTGGAAAGACATCTTCAAACTCTTCCAAAACTGGCTTTGCTTCTTCGGGAATCTCAACTTCTTCACTACTCTCTCTCCCAATCAACAAAAACACTTCCGGTTCTTCCTCCACTTCTTTAACAAACTCCTTCAAAGTCAACAGAGTTTTCAATTCTTCAATCTCCTCCAGTTTGTTCTCCTTCTGCTGTTGCTTCTTAGGAACCAAAGTGATTTTAGTACCCTCGAACATGAAACTGTAACTGTTGGCACGACCGTCATGCTGAACTGCTCTATCAAACTGCCATGGCCTGCCCAATAACAAGTGACAAACATCCATGTCCACAACATCACACCAAATTTCATCTTTGTACTTCTTCCCAATCGAAAAATTCACACAAGCTCTTCGACACACTTTCACTTCACCTCCTTTTCTTAACCATGCTAGCTTGTATGGTTTAGGATGCTTCTCGGTCTTCAAATTCAACTTTCTCACTGCTTCTGTAGAAATAATATTATCACAACTTCCTGCATCAATAACAAACTTGCAGACCTTTCCCAGAATAGTACATGTCGATTGGAAAATATTGCTTCTCAGCCAACTACAATCCTCCTCTTGCTTAGGTGTCAAACAACTTCTCCTCATCATAAGATTACAACCTTCATCACCCGACACTTTTTCTTCCTCCTCAACATAAGGTACATTTGAATACTCTGCCTCCTCACCATCATCTGCTTCAACCTCTGCAACCATGGTTCTCTTCTTCGGCTTCGGACATTCGTTGCTTTTGTGACCCAACTCCTGACAATTATAACATTTGAAAACACTACTAGCCTTCGCCTTCTCAACCTCCTTGACCACTGGCTTTGTAACAGGTTTAGGAACATTAGAACTTCCGCCAACACCCCTTGCTTGATTATTGGAATTAGTAAACACACCACCTCCACGCCTTCCTTGTTTCTCCCAAGCTAACGCTTTCTGATGTGCCTCTGCTACTGATCTAGGATCAAACATATTAACCATATCTTGGATCTGCATTCTCAAGCCCCCAATGAATCTAGCAGTTAGCTGTTCTTCTGTTTCCATGATATCATTCCTGGCGATGAGTTGGTAAAATTCATCAGCATAATCACTAACAGATTTTGTCCCTTGCCTCAGATTCTGCAACCTCTGGTACATAAGTGATTGGTAGTTATAAGGCAAAAATGTAGATCTCATCAACTTTTTCATCTTCTCCCAAGATTCTATCTTTGACTTCCCCATTCGTTCTCGAGTAAGTTTAGTTTGCTGCCACCACGCCAAAGCTCTCCCCCTCAACCTAGTAGCAACCAACTTCACCCTTCGATTCTCCGGCACCTCCTTGAAATCAAAGATTTCCTCCACATTAGACAACCAATCTAAGAACTCCTCAGCAACCATCCCGCCTTTAAACTCCGGAATCTCCATTTTCATACCCGACTCCCAACGACGGTCATCCTCCACATCACGGTAAGAATTTCGAACTTGGTCTCGATCTCGATAATGAATACTTGCTCTATCACCCTCTTCAACAAAATCAAAGGTACGCCTACATCGATCTCGACTAACATCATCCCTTCTCTCATGCATGCTTCTTTGACTATGTCCCTCTTCATCTCTATATACTTCATGGTCAAATTCTCGATGACTTCTTCTTTCTTCATGTGCATAGTCATGATGATCTCTTCGTGATGAAATTGATGTTTCTCTTCTATCTCTACAAGAATGTGGTGATACCCTCCTCGCTTCCGTAACCAATGGCGAAACTCGGTTTCCTCCATGGTTCGAGTTTGGTGATCTCCTCCTTTGATTCAAATCATTCATCAATCTCTCCAATTTACCAATGCCTTCATCAAATTTTTCATTAATACGTTGTTCCATAAGCTCGGCTTCTTCTCTACGATACAAAGCTTCAACGTTTTGATGACGATTAGCTCTCCTTGGTGGCATGGTTAAAATTTTCACAAACTTCAACAAATTGAACACAATACTTCAAAATTTCACACGATAAGGCAATCTAGGCTCAACTGTCTCGGCAATGCTTGTCTCGGCCTTGACTCTTCACAACTTTGCTTGGCTCGGTCAAGACTTGCCTCGGCTCACTCCAAAACCTTCAAAACTTTGGCGCGCAAATCACCAATTCAAAATCCAAACAAAATCCAACTCCTCGATCCAAAATGAAATGGATCAAACTCTCCAAACTTGATGCAACTTCAATATGAACACGATGAACTACTTCAAACTTCAAAAACTTGGCTCCAAGAATCAAACTTAGCTATGATTGGCTAAGTATGGCTCCGATACCAAACTGACGCAGCGGATTAATCAAACAAAACTTCAATCGATGGATTGTAGCAATCGGTGAGTTGAAGATACCAAAAATGCCCAAGTTCGTTGATCCAAAGATACCGAACTCTAGCTATCTCAAACACGTTGATAGCGCACTATACCGTGTTCAAAGATCTACGATTCTTCGCACGTTGATCTAGCGCACTAGATTCCGTGAATCGGCTTCAACAAACGTGGATTCGAGCGCACTCGAACGACGTAAGTGGAGATAGGAGATTACACTCAACTACCAATTGGTATGAAAGCACAAAGCTAACAAAAGAGAAATTTTATTCAAAATCAACAACCACAAAATGTACAACACACGCGCTATTTATAGCTTTCACAACTCAACACACACAAACCCTCACCTGACTCTTAGGTCGGCGACGACTTACGACCTAACTTAGGTCGCGGCCGACTCAACACAAGGCAGCTCAACTCCAGAACGACTCAACCCTGGCCGACTTAACAAGCACGACCTTCATACATCATCATATGACCTTAAGACGACTCACCATAGGTCGTATGCGACCCAACACTTCATATACATGACCGACTCAACATTACCCCTAGGTCGGTAACGACCTAAAATACAACACTCACAACCCATAGGTCGGTAACGACCTAAAATGCAACACGATCCACTACATACCGACTTAAAACTCACGACATACGACTTACAACATACAACAGTACACGACTCATCACAACAAACGACTCACGACTCATACTAGGTCGGCAACGACCTACGACTCACGACTCATAACTTCAGCGACTCAACATCCTTCCTTCGACTCAAGCTCCCATCAGTTGAATCCTTCTCCTTCTTGATGCTATCTCGGTCACGACTTATGGATACGTTGTTAAGTCGTGTACGACTCATCAAGTATGCACACTCCAAGTTTCCCTTGAGTCGTAACCCTGTTCCATTATCCCGTATACGACTCAAGCTCGCACGACTCAAACCCGATGCCTCTTTTATGCGGTTCAAATTGTTGTTAACTCGAAACTTGCTATCCCGTGCACCATTAAGTCGGAAACGACTTAACCCTGCCTTCCTAAGTCGCGTACGACTTAACCTCTCTATGAGTCGTGTACGACTCATCCTTGTTAGAAATTTTGGTTGCATTTCTTCTCTGTTCTGAGCTGCATCAGTGTGGCGGGAGGCCTTATGGTAGTTTCATTTTCTAAAAAGCATCAATTTCAAATTTAAATTCCTTTGTTTGTTTTAAAGACCAAATATTTTTGTTTGCTCATACCAGTCCCATGACTGACCTGGAGTTTATTGTTCCTTTCCTAAACTCTGGGTGCCCACTAATTTCTCTCACGGGCAGTCTTGAGTTGGGGTTTTCAGATAATCAATAGTAGGTGTAGATTCTATAGCTTTCAGCCTAGGATTTGGCAATCCTTTACGGACGAGACTTGCTTATCTTTGTGCATTGTGATTGGGAGTTCGAGCTATTGCTGGATTGGTGTTTTGAAGATGGAGTTCTTTCTTGAAGACTATATTGGACATTTTTATTCCGTTGTTAGTGTTGTCTTTTTTTTTTCTTTCCGCTGCTATTGTCTTGTATCATATCTCTGATGTATATTGATATTCATTGTATCATTCTGTACCTGATATTGTATCAAATGTTGTATATTGATATATTCTGTACCTGATATTGTATCAAATGGTTTGATATCCCTGATTGTGATGCTTTGTTTGATTTGAGCTATGTTTACTGTAATTTATTTTCTGTGATATATACACCTGTGATCTGTGAATAGAAGATAAGCGTTACAATTGGTTTGTACCGCTTATCAAATATAAGCGTTATAGTTTATACCGCTTATTAAATATATTGCTATATTTGAATCTGTGCTGATTGATGGTGTGGCACTTTTATTGTGTAAAACCCCTAGACCACACTTATACACACACAAATATGGATTTCACGTGGAAATGGGTTAAGTCACAGATTCCGAAATAGTTTTAAAGATTGAATTTTGAATCCAAAATAGTTTTGGAATTAGAATTGAAAGCTTTTGAAAATGAATTTCAAAGATAAAAGTTATTTCGAATAACTTAACAACCTTTTGGAATTTAAATAGTTTGATTTAAATTTGAATTCAATGTTTGAAATTGAATTCTATGATTTGGAAACTATGGTTTAAAAAGATTGTTCAACTTGTAAATCGGTTTCTATAGGTTTTTAAACCATTTTAAAAGCATTGATTGGGAATTTAAATTCTAAACCCAAAGATTTTAACTTGTATAAATATAATTGAATTTTTCTGAAACGGAAACTATAAGTTTTCAAGTAATAAGAGCTTTCGCATAAGAAATGAATCTCCAATTCGTGTTAAAAGGATTTCAAGTCTAAAATGGAAATAGTTTCCCAAGTTATAGATAAATCTTTGGAAACGTGTTTTGAAAGCTATAAATTAAATCTTTAGTTTAAAGATTTAAGGAATAAATCCAATTGAAATGGAAACTGTTTTGAAATCTATGGATAGATCTTTGTGAAACTGGTGAAACTTTGTGAAATAAATCTTTTTATTTAAAGAGTTAAAATGGTAATTTGTTTGACCATTTAAAAGAGAGACTTTGGATTTTCAAGTTGTGACTTAACTAAAATCCCATATCCATATATATTTAAATATCGCGCTCACTATTCGGTTTAGCCAGGAGAGGACCTTGTGTCATATAACCCATTCTGAATAGTGATACATCGTTATGGATCGCATTTGAAGACCGGTGCTGAAGACCAGGTGTCTTCGAGAACGATAGGATAACCTGTCGATTGACTCTGCACTGAGTTGCTCCGGTATAGAGTTCTCCCTATGTGATGGGAAGTCCGATCGGGATTGTGGATACCCGGATTGGCAAGGGCTTCTTCGTAAGTGCCTTCGGTTATGTTCAAACACGGAACAGACTTGTATGGTTGTATGTCTGACACTACACTTTGAGATATTAAAATGATTCCTATCAAATACATTTCTGCTTGGTGGCGGAGAACTTATTCTCTTAGCTTAACACCCTTCTCTGAGATGTACAAGCTCAGAGGTTATGTAGTTGATATTTATCAGTGATATACTCCCAAATTTGGTAGTGTGGCATGCTGAGTGCTGCTGTGTGTTGATGATCATTTGTGATCAAAGCATGGCTTTTGTATTAAGCGTAGCTTTGTGGACGAGACTGCATCTGGACCTCACACCCCAGAAATGGTCGAAACAGGAAAGATGCGGCAAGGTTATGAGGGTCGCGCCCTTTAGGGTTTGTCATTCCCTTCTGGTAAAGGGTGGTATCATGGTATGGAGCCCAGATACTTACTCATGTGGATACTGCAGATCTATTACTTTGTGATTGCTTTGTGGTTGTTGGATTAGAGGTACCTCGGATAAAGGTCCCAAAGGACCGGGGGATGGAACGCTCGTGTAGTAGTTACCTAGTTACAGAGGTAACCCGGCCTTGTGTTGGCAGAGATCTAACCGTAACGTTAGTTTCTCGAGACGTCCCGCCAGAGGCGATCCCATTGACAGTAGGAAGTTCCTTAGCCTGGCCATTTGTTGGAAATCCAATCAAAACACTACGAGCCTTGTACGGTTTTAGTTGTAGAACCTGCCATTTACTTATGGTGGTCACCACTGTTTAGATGGTAGCTATAGTAGGCATACTTCGGAATGTCTATGCTGGCTAGGATTTATATTATACTTTCAAAATGGTTTTTCCTCACTTTGCACTTATAGTAATAATATCAAAGAAATTTTCTCGTATCAAGCATATTTGACTATCATAAGGAGAAATCTCCTCCAATTCTGCGTTTGCATTGTGTGTGTGGCGGGAGGCCTTATGGTAGTTTCATTTTCTAAAAAGCATTGCGAATTTCAAATTTAAATTCCTTTGTTTGTTTTAAAGACCAAATATTTTTGTTTGCTCATACCAGTCCCATGACTGACCTGGAGTTTATTGTTCCTTTCCTAAACTCTGGGTGCCCACTATTTTCTCTCACGGGCAGTCTAGAGTTGGGGTTTTCAGATAATCAATAGTAGGTGTAGATTCTATAGCTTTCAGCCTAGGATTTGGCAATCCTTTACGGACGAAACTTGCTTATCTTTGTGCATTGTGATTGGGAGTTCGAGCTATTGCTGGATTGGTGTTTTGAAGATGGAGTTCTTTCTTGAAGACTATATTGGAGATTTTTATTCCGTTGTTAGTGTTGTCTTTTTTTTTTTCTTTCTGCTGCTATTGTCTTGTATCGTATCTCTGAGGTATATTGATATTCATTGTATCATTCTGTACCTGATATTGTATCAAATGTTGTATATTGATATATTCTGTTTCTTTCGCTGTGTTGTACTTAATGTGTTATAAGCTCCGGCACGACTCAAATTTCAACGTTTGAATCTGCGGCATTCAAGTACAGTGGAGTACGGATGTCGATTTTCCAACGCTGGAATTTGGTTCGTGACATATGGTGTCGAAACCATCCCTTCGAAAGCAATGGAGAGGTGGCCAAATTTTAGAAAACAAAAGATCCCTTTCGAAACCTTATGGATCGAAAGGTAGGAAGCGGCAATGATGGTTTCGACCATGTCGAAAGCAATCATTTAAAACAAGAAAGCAACTCAACCGAAACCTTTCCTTTTAAACCATTTGACTTAGTCGAAAGCATTCAGGTCGAAAGCAACTTAGTCCATGGCTAGCAGGCGTTCTTTTGCTCAAAACTAAAACAAAGCCTCAGCTCTTTCGAAACCCCTTGGTTTCGACCCTATACCATTCTCCCTCTTCCAATTCTCTATGTACAAGTTGTATGATACTTGTGCATTGGTTTAACCATGTTGAAAGGGGAGGAACAGATGCGGAACCTAGGTGCCGAAAGAGATGAAACAGTTAAAAGCTTGTTTATATGCACTTTGAAATAGTTCTTTTGTACCTAACTTGCCTTGTTTGTCTAAATCTGATTGGTTGTCATATTACTCTTTCAAAAGTCCGTCAACTTTCCCAATTTCGCAATTTAAATTATTTTTGCAAAAAGCACCTTTTCCTTTATAATTATATAAAACATTTAAGTCTCATACCTTAAATAATTTTATATAACCATAAAAACATTTTGAAAAAGTCTAGAAAATTTCCAAAAAATCACTTTATATGTATTCTCTAACATATAAAAATTTCAGATCCAAATATTTAATTATTTTCCCGTAAATAATTTATAATCCAAATTACCATTTTCTTTACTAGAAAATTCATATTAAATCCACGAAAATTAGAAAATCTGAAAATTGAAACCCATCTCTAAAACATCTTTTTGGATCTTTATAAAAATTCGCAAGATAATTAGATGTCATTTAATAGGGTTTTCATCTCAAAACATGTCATAAAATCTATATGAACATACACAAATCATCAAATGTATATATAATCATTCTATCATTCAAAAACATGGAAAACCATTGCAAATTATTTGAATTCAACCTTAAAACCAAACCAACCAAAATTAGAGATGTATACATTATTCACCTTTTCTTTAGAGATTAAAGATCTTGATATTTGAATGGATTTGATTTTAATTAAATTTTCCTTTAGCTTTTCTTAATTTCCTCTTCCCTTTTCTTGTTAGTGGTGGCTGGCTCTATTATAGATTTTTTGAAATGAAGTGGACATGTGAGCTATACACATCCAAGGTTTGGAGATATAGGAATGGCCTCTTTCCCTCCTCTAATTCATTTTAAACACTTCTTTTAATTCATTGGTTTTAATGGCACGACTATCTTAATTAAAATCAATCCCCTAATCAACACATTATTTTATTTATTTAACTAATTAAATCTCCTAGATAATGTTACCAAAAATCTAGGGTGTTACAACCACACTGTAATATTCATGCAAACCTATGTTATGATCCACAATAGTTCATTCTACATGTTGCAATTTGCGCAACTATTCTTCATTGCTACACATGCCACCAAAGAACTGTTATTGACAACAAGTGGATCCCACTTTATGGATTTTGTTCACATAAAATACGAACCAAAACGAACCAGAAAAGGCTCACTTTCTAGAACTTTGCCCACCTTAGAAAATCCATTGAGCACTGGAAGGTTGGCATAAAAAGTAACGTGAACATCCATTTTTTTAATATGCATATTAAGCCATGATTTAGGGTGCGGTCGTGAATAATTTTGGTCCCGTTCACGTTTGCATCACTACTGACGCGCATCACTTTTGACTCGTCAAATGCGTTAGATGTGGGTCCAACATTTAAACCAATTTAGACGAGCGAAGCAAAATGTTTCTTTAGCATCCGACATGTCTAATATCGATATTAATTAATTACAATTTCTCTTTTTCTAATATATATTTACTATTTTAATTCATCTCAAACGTCAAATTCAAACAGGAACAAGATGTACCCTTTTTCCGCTATCAATGATGGTGTCGGAACTCACACTCTCACCTAGGGGGGTTGCCACCCTCGGACCCCATTCGTAATGACTATCAACTGTTATATAAATGCATACAAATTAAATTTGTGTGGTCGGAAACTGATTTATAAATAATATATAAAACCAGTATTATATTTGTATTTAATAAAAATGGACTTTTTTAATTGTAATTTTTTTAGAATTTCATAATTTATAAATAATATAAATTCATTTAATTGTAAATTACAAAAATTAAAACAATATAAAATGACAAAAATAATTACTTATAATACAACAATTAAAATGCATATATAGAATACCTCTTTCACGACACAAAAACACATTCCCACTCGTGAACCATTCCTCTTTTGTGTCCCTTTCAAATGCTCATTTCGTGTCAACCTTTCGTGTCCCTCAAGAACACTGTGACGACCCGCCCTTCTACTCCCAGAAAGACGTATCATCATTAAGAAAGAAAGGGATAGAAATAGAAAAGAATAGAAAGAAATAAATAACAACATCAAAATCTCACAGTAGGATGGAAAAAATATAATACATCACATAACTATTACATAGTTTTTACATATATCAGAGTTATACAATATCAATACACATGACAGTCATACATACATCTGTCACTATATACATCAGAGATATAGCATATATCAACTAAACACAACGGAACTAGATAGATATATAGATACGTCTGGAAACTCCTACACCAAGCTCCACCAGAAACTCAAAGTCCAAAACCTATCACTTGGCTACTCATAAAAATTGAGTACCCAAGAGTTTATGAAAAACAAAATATAAACTCCGGGTCAGACATGGGTCTGGTATGAGTAAACGGTTTAAAGTTGTTTGCCTTTGAAAAACATTTGAAATCAAGGTATCACGTAAGACTCCCCACACATAATACGGGTAAGTTTTTACCTTACGTTAACCAAAACATTTTATAGGAAATCCAGTGATATTATAATAGTGTCTAGGGTTTTCAAGTAAATAGGAAATACCCGAAATTGTTACATCTATTAAATTCCAGCTACTAGCCACAAAAGTGGGTAATACATATCAAAACCGTTGGGTCTTGTAGGGAAAATGGATTTCCATCAATGACAGGGCTACTGAGGTACCGTCCGTCAGAGTACGGGGCCTAGAACACCGTACCGAGGATCACTCCCGACCCCCTACAACAAAAGACCGGGATCATTCCATACTGAACAGTCCCGAACAAGACAACCCCGCGGTTGTAGCTAGCAACCGCCCACACAGCCGAAATAAAAAGGGACATCTAGATAGAGGTATATCTCGTCCTGCTTGGACATGACTCACCTAACCTTGCTGCACATCCCCTGTTTTAGCCATTCCCGATTGATGAGGCTTGAGGCTGCGATTACCTTTATAGAACATATCTCTTAGAATCCTCATCGTCTGCTTGACGATGTGCTGAAAGCATTTAATCCATACAAGTTCGTTCTGGGTTCGAACAAAACCGAAGGCATTATCTCGTTACACTCATTTTGGAATCACCCTCAGAGTTAGCGACAATAACCCTTGCATTCTGAAAACACCTTCACGATCTTCACTTGAGAATTCATGACCTAATGTTTAATTTGGATCGATGTGGTTTTCGGATAATCATAAATGACACCCGATCTCGGTCTCATCGAAATCCAAACGCCATTTTAAAGGCCAAGTTGACTAATTAACGTAAACAGTTTAATTCAATGATTTAATTCACATAGCATTTATCATAGATAAATCATACACAATCATCATAGATATATCAAAAGCATATCATAGAACATCACGGAATATCACCAAATAAAAATCACATATTAGATATTCTACATTCACAATTATCCATAAGCAATCATCTTAAATTCTTATTGTAATTAATTCAATTTAAAACAATTACTTGAGAATTAATCTCTTAATCCTGTTTAATTAATCATTAATTATCAATTGATTACTTATTCCATTTGAAATTATTTAATTAATAAATTATTTCTTAATCAATTATTAAGTCTTAATTACTTAGTTACTTAATTATTTTATTTCACGCTATTTAATTAATTACTTCCTAATCAATTTATTTAACCTTAATTAACCATTCCTTAATCATTAATTAATAACCTTAATTAACCATTCCTTAATCATTAATTTAATAACCTTAATTATTTATAAAACTTAATTACCCATTTATTAACTGCTAATTACTTGATTAATCATTTATTAATTCTTAATTAAATTACTTAATTAATTAACTATCGATCATTTATTAATTAACTTAAGTAGTTGATTACAAATTCATTTACTACTTATAATCCATCACTAAATACAATTAAAAAGTAATTATTCTTAATTACTTTCTGAAAATAATCAATTAATATTAATTATTCAACTTAATTAACATTTTAAAAGGAATTTTTTTTAAACTTTTGAAATCAATTTATTACTACTTACAAACTTATGTGATAATAAGTTTTATACTTATCGTATATTAATTACCTAATTAGAATAATAATTAAGAGCATAAAATTTTTTAAAATATTACCTAAGATATTTAAAACTTTTATTTAGTTTTTAACTTAAAACTGTTAAACATTTTTAAGATTTATAGTGTTTAAAGTTTTGTTGAAAAATTGTTTACTTAACTTTAGTTTAAAATACAATACTGCAGTTTGAAGGAAGCCGAGACTTCCCTTGTTAAGCTCGAGTAGTACTTCGAGTTAACCATCTCTTTCCCTGAGACGTTCACCCTGAAACAACTTCTTCTTCTTCTTCCCTTCTTTTTTTCATTTCTACAGCAAGTTAAATTTAAAACTTAAGTTATATAATAGGATCAGGACCATTTCACGCATCGATAAGAACCCGAAGCAACCAACTAAACAACTCGAGCATCGACTCAAGATAGTACCCTCGTCAACGACACTGACACATCCTTCTGCCGTACACGTGCATGGCAACGCAAGCGGGCTCTAACGAACTCCAACATCACAGGCGAGTCATAAAACTGACGTATACACGAAAATAAAACTCGAATCACTCTCAAGATTTTCAAATCGAAATTTGGCATATAGTTAGGAACCTGTTGCTCAAACCAAAATGATATAGCGACTTCGCCACCGCCGCAGAGACCACCAGAGACCCTCAACCTTCGGCCACACCACGACAACACGTCAATCTACCATTCTCCAAATTCTCGTGCAACTCGATCTCGTATAAAAGTCACACTCATCTCGTTTACTAACAGTGAAGAGTATGTGTACGAGTGCACGTGCTAATATAGTACACACTGATCGTGTAATATGGAATATAATATAAATGTGGAAATAGATGATAATAGCACAATAAATAAAAATAGAAAAATCACACCAGAGATTTTTATAGTGGTTCGGAGCACCGTCCTACGTCCAGTCCCAGACTTCTATCTGGATTTTCACTATTAACTACCTCGCTTAACCCGGAGGAACAGGTTTACAACACCCGAGAAAACGAACGGGATTTCACGCCTCTAATACACTGAGGACTTCAACACTTGCCTCTTACAACACCGAGGACTTCAACACTTGCCTCTTACAACACCGAGGACTTCAACAAAGATGAATATAATTGTTTGTTGACGGTATGTGTTCTTGCTAACACAGTTTTGTCACTTGTAGTACAAACTTCCTATAATCTTATCCTCAAAATATGTGAATGATGTTTTGTGAAGATTAAGGGAAGTATATTACTTATTGAATCAAAAGATATAAAATAATTTCAATGATTCAATAAGAAATTAAAATAATTGAGAGCTTTTAGAATGCAGGAGTATTTAGAAAGTAAGATCAGAAATTAGAGTATATTCATATCTTTTGAATCAATGATTTAAATGAGTTTATATAGAGAGAAAAATGGTTGTAACTCTTTGTGAACAAAAGCCATTAATAGATATGATCATTGATGAAAGGTAAGAGATGCAACCATTGGAAAAAGAAGTGTCTTTTGGAAAAGGTTGCTCTCGGTTTAAAAACGATCGATAGGTTAAAAAATGGCCAGTAGACAGGATTTCAAATATGTAGTCGTTATGTGCATGTGTGCACGTTCACTATGCATTTTACACAGAAACGGCCGACCGCCTGATTTAATACCTGTCGACCGGTCCCTGTCAAATTGCTCGATGAATGTGCAATGCTATTCAAACGTATATATATCGATTATATTGAGGTGCATGATTATTTGAGGATAGATTTTAACAAGTTTATCACTATTACAATATCAAATAATCAACCTATAATCTAAAGTACCATATGTAGCTCTTTTGTGCCTCTTTATAGCCATGATGTCTTTGTTTTGTCGATCGCCTTCATTTCTTTGTCAGAAATCAAAAACTAAAACTTCATAGAACCTGTGACTCAACATTCTTCCCTTTTTTTTATTGATGACAACATATAACTGAAGTTCTGAATCTCCCCCTGAATATGTGATCTCCCCCTGAGATTTTGTTTGTATTCTTTATAGATATATATATATATATATATATATTCCTGCAAATAATTGTTAGCACTTTCTCCCCCTTTGTCATCGACAAAAAGGAATAATAGATAATGGAATAATATAGGAGTATATCAACCAGAATATCCATGCATAGCAAAAAATATAACATATCCAAACATACCAGAGTATCATACACACCATAATATCATACGAATAAAAGTAACGACACTGTTTAGTACATGTTTCGAATGATGTTTTAAAGTACTAAACCAAAATATAGAGATAGAAAACAGAATCTAGGACGAGTCAGATGCTGTCTCCTCTTGATCATCTTCTTCCTCATCATCATCATCATCTTCCTCATCATCGTCCTCTCTAGATGATTCTCCACGACCATGTCTACTAGTACCAGCAGACTCCTTAGTTGATGACCAGTTGAAAACAGGAGGAGCAGGACGTTTGCCTGGGTCCTGATCTTGAGCAGAGATGGATGTGCTACAGGATATAACATCCCATAAAATCCTCAAAATATGTCCATGCGCTTGAGTCTTGATTCAAGCAAGAATTGATTACGCGCAATAGTTTCAAGTGATTATTTTGTGGAGGATTTTGATTTCAACAGTTTAACTTCTTCGAAACGAGGTCGAGAGGAAGTAGCTTTTTGTTTTCTTGGACCTCTTTGTTGCCATTCTTAAAACGGCATAATCTGAAGGTAAGGAGGAGGGAGCTTCATGCGTTTGATGGTTACGGAATCAATACATTTTGGTTTCGAGGTGGCAGAGTCAGGAGGCCTTACGCCACAAGCTAGCAAAATACGCATGATATATTCATTGAAGAAAAAGTGAGGTCGCGTAGAGTTGTTCACCTTGAGAATCTCGTCAAATAGCATATGAACCCAATTGATTTGAATATCTCCATAAATAGCATAAAGGGCCTTGAAGTTTTCTTTGTATACAGCGTCGTAGTTTCCTAGTCTAGGAAACAAAGAAAGCATCAAGACGCGATGTAGTAGTCTGGCGGTGGGTCGAAGTCCAATTGATTTTGTGCCATCACTGTTGTCCTTTATGAATTGATGGCTGATGCTATTGCGAGTGAAGACTTCACAGAAATGTGATGAAAACTCATTGCCTTGATTTGGAATACCCAGTATAGAAGCTATCCTATCATGAGTGATAAAAATTTGTTTGCCACATACGACAGACCAAATGACTCCGTTCGGATCATCAGGTTTATACTCGTCCAGGTTCATGCTGGCGTAGAACAATTTTATCATCAAGTGATTTATTTCCACATTGTTATCTGAAAAATCGATCAATGAAGAAAGATTGGAGTTATTTGCTAACCTACGATTCCATAAGATGTGAAATCATCAAACTTGATGAAAGAACCCGGATGAAATTTGTAGTTAGTCATTTGATTCCATCTTGTGATAGCTACCGGATTTTCGAGCCATTTCTTAGCGGAGATATTGAGTGATGAAGTTCCGGAGGATGACCCTCTCTTGGGTTTCTTTTGCGGAGGAGCCATTTTTAGAAAATTTGGAGAATTGGAATCTGAAATTGAGAGAATAGGGTTTTTGGAATTTGGGGATAAATAACCGGTTGAAACAAATGAGGAGGAGGAAGAAAAAAATGACGCAATGTATATATAAAAACAGAATTTACGTATACCGGTCGACCGCTATAATATGCCCGGTCGACCGTTTTCATCCAGAGGCTAAACTGTCGACCGTTTATATTATAGGTGGTCGACCGAATTTGTTGCCTGATGAAAAACAGTTTGTTTTGCAATTTTTGAGAATATATTGAGCTATATAATTCATATTTCACTCTTATTATAAAATACAAATGTTATTACGTGAGTGATAGAGAGAAAATGATACAACATGTATATATATATAAATCTAATGAGGAGTGGAAGATTCGTCATTAGAATTTTCTTTATTATCTTTAATACGTTGTGCCCATGGACTCCAGTTTTTCTGAGCACCTTCATTCCTGTTATAATTCCGATCCCAAGAGTTAGGACTACTAGATGTTGACGGCCTAGACGGCATTGGTTCATGCACATCATGCTTGTTTGAACCACAAAAGAATGATGCCACTTTTTCTAAAACAGATAAACGTGCCGATATCCGTTGTTGTTCATGATAAAGCTGGCTTTGCCCATAATGGAGCTGTCTTTGAAGATCTATTTGATGTTTCTGATAGTGGTGAATCTCGTCGATCTGGGCTTTGGTACGAGGAGAACAAAACAGCGCCTTCTTTACTCGTTTTGAGGTTGGTGTACTGCCAGGAGTACGAATGCATTGGTGATGATACTTCGGTTTTTGTTTTGGTATTTCAGGAGAATAATACACCTCTGGCTCAGAACTTGTAACGGAAATGTGTGATTTTTGAGCACACTCATCACAAATGTGGGCCATAGAAAATAATGTATAGAGCCTTATGCTCAGATAAGGAAAGATGAATAAAAAGAGAAATTTTGACAAGCTTGTAAAGAAATTCCTTATATATAAGCCTGTGGATGAGAGTGAATAAAGAAATTTGACCGTGAAAGCAAGCAGAGGCTCTTATTCAAAGAAACAAATAGCTTTTCTTTTTTTTTCTTTTTAAAAAATGCTATAGTTAAAATATAACCAAAGGAAAAGACAATCATTAGTAATTAGTAGTCAAGATCTTTTCTTGAAATTAAACCAAGCTCTCTTTGTAATCTAATAAAATTAGACTCAAGTAGAGGCTTAGTGAAAATGTCCGCTAGTTGATTATCAGTTTGGACATATTCGAGACATATATTTCCTTATTCGATATTGTCTCTGAGGAAATGATGACAGATATCAATGTGTTTGGTTCTAGAATGATTCACTGGACTCTTAGAGAGATTTATAGCACTTGTGTTATCACAGTATATAATAGAATTTGATAAATGAATATCAAAATCTTGAAGTGTTTGTTGCATATATAATACTTGAGTACAAGCGAGAGCCGCTGATATATATTCAGCTTCACATGTTGATAGTGAAACACAATTCTGTTTCTTACTAAACCAAGAGACAAGTGATTTTACAATAAAATGGCACGTACCACTTGTACTTTTTCTATCCGTTCGTGAACCGCCAAAATCAGCATCACTATACGATACTAATTCAAATGGACATTCTTTTGGATAAAAAGACCGAAATCTTTGGTATTATTAAGATAACGAATTATACGTTTCACTACTCGTAGATGTGATTCCTTTGGATCTGCTTGAAAGCGTGCACAAAGACAAACACTCATCATTATATCTGGACGACTTGCTGTAAGATAAAGAAGAGAACCTATCATGCTTTGATAAAGTTTCTGGTCAACACTCTTACCTTTTTCATCTTTTTCAAGATGTGTAGTTGTACTCATAGGAGTAGGTTTACCAGATGTGTTATTTAACCCGAAGCGATTGATAAGATTTCCGTAGTATTTTTCTTGATTAATAAAGATACCATTCGAAAGTTGTTTGATTTGAAGTCCAAGAAAATATGACAGTTCTCCCATATGAGACATTTCGAACTCTTTGGTCATAATACTTGCAAATTCCTTGCAGAGTTTATCGTTTGTTGAACCAAAGATGATATCGTCTACATATATCTAGATAACTAGAATATCCTTTTGAGAATGTTTGATAAACAAAGTTTGATCGACTTTGCCTATTTGAAATCCTGAGTTAATAAGATAGCTGCGTAGTCGTTCATACCAAGCACGAGGTGCTTGTTTTAAACCATACAGAGCTTTCTTAAGTTTGAACACATGGTCAGGATATTTTTCATGTACGACCAAAGGAGGTTGTTCGACATAGACATTCTCTTTGACAAATCCATTGAGAAAAGCACTTTTGACATCCATCTGATAAAGTTTGAAATTATGGTGACAAGCAAAAGATAATAGGATTCAAATAGCTTCTAGTCGAGCAACTGGTGCATAAGTTTCTTCATAATCGATACCTTCTTCCTGATTATACCCTTGTGCTACTAATCTTGCTTTATTTTTGGTGATATTTCCTTGTTCGTCAGCCTTATTTTTATAGACCCATTTAGTACCAGTAACTGACTGATTAGTTGGTCTTGGAACAAGTTCCCAAACGTCATTGCGCTCGAACTGATTTAGTTCTTCCTGCATGGCAATGATCCAGTAATCGTCTGTAGCAGCTTCTTTTGGATTCTTAGGTTCGATATTTGAGAGAAAAGCGACATGACCATTTGATTGAGTTGACTCCTTGTTCTGACATGTGATGTTACTTCACCGATTATATTTTGGTCCGGATGGTCTCTTAATAACCTTGGTGGTGATTGTAACTCACATATCTGAGTCAATAATTATTTCCGAGTCAGAATCAATATTCGTGATGATTGGATTGTCAGTGACTATTGATTCGTCATCATCTGATATAGTGTGAGGATGCTGATAGAATTCATCAAAAGAGACATGAAGTGATTCTTCAATAGTTTTGGTTCGTTTATTAAATATACGATAGGCCTTACTTCGTTCCGAATAACCGACAAATATTCCTTCATCGGCTTTTGGATCGAATTTTCCAAGCTGGTCTTTCGTATTTAAAATAAAACACTTGGAACCAAAAACTTTGAAGTATGAGATTTTAGGCTTTCTTTTGTTAAATAATTCATAAGGAGTATTCTTAGTAAGAGGTCTTATGGACACACGATTTAAAACATAACAGGCAGTTGCGACGGCTTCTGCCCAGAAATGTTTTGGTAAGGTGGTTCCATCCAATAATGTTCTTGCACATTCTTGTAAAGTTCGGTTCTTCCGTTCTACAACTCCGTTCTGTTGTGGAGTTCTGGGAAACGAAAAATTATGATATATACCTTTCTTTGTACAAAAATGTTCAAATTCATTATTTTCAAACTCTCCGCCATGATCACTTCTTATATTTTTAACTTTAATCCCTTTTGATTTTTGAATTCTTTTTACGAAAGATTTGAAATGATCGAAAGTGTCACTTTTATTTTTTAAGAAAATTGTCCATGTGTAACGAGAGAAATCATCAACAATTACAAGTGCATATCGACTGTGATTTATTGACTGAACCCTAGTAGGTCCAAATAAATCCATGTGTAGTAACTCAAGTGGTTGTAATGTTGATATGACTTTCTAGGATTTGAAAGATGATTTGGTCAATTTTCCTAATTGACATGCATCACAAATGTTGTTAACCTTAAAACTAATTTTGGGTAGTCCTCTAACTAGATTGTTTTTGGCTAGCTTGCCAATAGTTCTGAAGTTTATATGACAGAAGCGTTTGTGCCATAGCCATGGATCATTATCATTAGCCACAAGACACATATATGAATTATGATTAATATTCATATTCAGAATATATATATTTCTGTCTCTATAACCTTCGAAAACTAAATTATGGTCTTTATCTAAAATACTACACTTATTATTTGAAAAGGAAATTGTAAAACCCTTGTCACATAACTGACTAATACTAAGTAAATTGTGTTTTAAATTTCTAACTAGCATGACATTAGTAATAAGAGGTAAGTTAGATGTACCGCAATTGCTCACATCGCCTTTGCCGATGATATAGCCTTTTGAATTATCTCTAAAAGTGATGGAGCCACCATCTGAGTATGTAATATTTGTTAATAAGCTCTTGTCTCCAGTCATGTGCTTCGAGCAACCACTGTCCAATATCCACTTTCCTCTTTTCTTAAGTGGGACCTGCAAAAAATAAAATTAAGTCCATGGTACCCACTTTTTATGGGGTCCTAAGAGTTAGGTCTTAGGAGTCCAAACCCATACGGGTCTGGTATCCCCTTTATATACATAATTAGTATTAAGATGCACAGTATTCATGAAATTATGAATATATTTGTTCCTAATCAAATTGTTATTTGTTTTAGGAACCCATATTTTGATAGTCTTGACATTTTTCTTTTGAAATTTCACAACTGGTTTTGGTTTGGAGTATAATAAACTAAGATTTTTCTTAGCTTCAGTTTTTTGTACTTTCTTCTTCCTTTTATTTCCAAGGTGTTTCTTGGTTTCTTGTTTCTTATATCCCAAACCTTGTTTATCCGAAATAGATTGTGAACTTTCAATGATTTTTGTCAAATTTTCTCGACCTTTGTTAAAGTTAGAAACATTTTGAGTAATGTTATCTAACTTAGTTTGTAAACTAGCCTTTTCTAGGTCCAGAATTTTGACTTTTGCCTCAAGCTCATGATTTTTAGTAGTGAGAGCATCATTTTTCTCTTTTTGAGTTTCAATTTCTTGACTCAAAAGAACTAGTTGAGAGTCAACATTAGATGATGATTCTTGAAAATTTTCAAGTTCTTCTTCTAATATTTTCTTCTCGTCTTTTAACATATCTCATTCAAATTCTGCTCTACTCAAATCTGCTTTGGTTTCTTTTAGCTATCGTTTTATGTCTTTATATTTGACTATCAATTCAGCATTAATATCAAGCATTTCATCGAATGTAGGAATTTGTACCTCATCTTCTGTTGCCATGAAACATACATTTGCTTGTTCATCTTCCGTATCACTATCACTTTCTGATGAGTCTGTATCATCCCATGTTACCGAGAATGCTCGTTTCTTTGACTTGTCCTTCTTATATTTGAATTTGTCATTTTCTGACTTCTTCTTTTGTTCTGGACAATCCTTCTGCATGTGCCCCTTTTTGTGGCAGTTGAAACATTCTATAGAGGATGATGTTGGTTTATTTGATCCAGATTTCTTTCTGTTATAACGACTGGCTTTTCGTTATTTTAGGAATTGTTTGAAACCTTTTTCTATGAATGCCAGATCTTCGTCTTCAGACTCTGATTCATTTTCGTCTTTTTCAGCATGGAATGCCATGTTTTTCTTTTCTTCTTTTTGTTCCTTTCTAGTCTGTAAGTTAGCTTCGTAGGACATTAGATTTCCTATCGATTCATCTGGCTTCATGACAGAAAGGTCATTAGCTTCTTCAATTGCTAATACTTTTCCTTCCCATTCACTAGTCAGAGAATGTAGGACTGTTGAAACAACATCAAAATCAGAATACTTTTGTCCTAAGCCAATAAGTGCATGGTGGATAGTTTGAAACCGTGAATACATATCATTGATTGTCTCTTTTGGTTTCATTTTGAAATTGACTTTTCAGCATGGCTATTTTGGCTTGTTTAACCTTGTTAGTACCTTCATGAGTGATTTTTAGCGTTTGCCGAATTTGATATGCGGTAGTGCAGATACTAACACGGTTATATTCATTTTGGTCTAATGCACAAAACAACATATTTATTGCTCTTGCATTTACGGCTGCTGCTGTTTTTTCAACCGCAGTCCATTCTGAATAATCAGTTGTTGGATTCACTATTTCTTTTTGAGTTGCATTCCAAGCATCATAACTATTTGATTGCATAAAGATTGACATACGTGTTGCCCAATAACTATAGTTAAGATCATTGAAAAATGGAGGTCTTTGTGTCGATTGACCTTCCTTGTAAGCGGTGTTTTGAGTGCTAGTACTTGCGTTATTTGCCATATTACAAGAATATATCAAATAACTGTGTTACGGTTATATGATGGCCGTGCTCTGATACCAATTGAAAAGTATGTGTACGAGTGCACGTGCTAATATAGTACACACGGATCATGTAATATGGAATATAATATAAATGCGGAAATAGATGATAATAGCATAGTAAATAAAAATAGAAAAATCACACCAGAGATTTTTATAGTGGTTCGGAGCACCATCTTACGTCCAGTCCCAGACTTCTATTTGGATTTTCACTATTAACTACCTCGCTTCACCCGGAGGAACAGGTTTACAACACCTGAGCAAACGAACGGGATTTCACGCCTCTAATACACTGAGGACTTCAACACTTGCCTCTTACAACACCGAGGACTTCAACACTTGCCTCTTACAACACCGAGGACTTCAACAAAGATGAATATAATTGTTTGTTGACGGTATGTGTTCTTCCTAACATAGTTTTGTCACTTGTAGTACAAACTTCCTATAATCTTATCCTCAAAATATGTGAATGATGTTTTGTGAAGATTAAGGGAAGTATATTACTTATTGAATCAAAAGATATGAAATAATTTCAATGATTCAATAAGCAATTAAAATAATTGAGAGCTTTTAGAATGCAGGAGTATTTAGAAAGTAAGATCAGAAATTAGAGTAGTAAAAAAATATATTCATATATTCATATCTTTTGAATCAATGATTTAAATGAGTTTATATAGAGAAAAAAATGGTTGTAACTCTTTGTGAACCGTAGCCATTAATAGATATGATCATTGATGGAAGGTAAGGGATGCAACCATTGGAAAAAGAAGTGTCTTTTGGAAAAGGTTGCTTTCTGTTTAAAAACGGTCGACAGGTTAAAAAATGGCCAGTAGACAGGATTTCAAATATATAGTCGTTATGTGCATGTGTGCACGTTCATTGTGCATTTTACACAGAAACGGCCGACCGCCTGATTTAATACCGGTCGATCGGTCATTGTCAAATTGCTCAATGAATGTGCAATGCTATTCAAACGTATATATATCGATTATATTGAGGTGCATGATTATTTGAGGATAGATTTTAACAAGTTTATCACTATTACAATATCAAATAATCAACCTATAATCTAGAGTACTATATGTAGCTGTTTTGTGCCTCTTTATAGCCATGATGTCTTTGTTTTGTCGATCGCCTTTATTTCTTTGCCAAAAATCAAAAACTAAAACTTCATAGAACCTGTGACTCAACAAACAGGTCCAGAAACTCGAAAGAAACCCTAATATGATCTCGTTACTTTAATTTATGCAATGAAAAATTTATTCAACAATTTTCTCAAAATCAATGATGGTTATACGTGCTTTAATCCAAATTTCACCATTTATAATTGAATTAATTGTTTGAAAATGGAATAAATGCAAAGTTTATTCAACTGCAAACTGCTCTTCGAATATGAAATTAAAAATCTTCGTTCAAGTTTTAAAAATCATAACTTTCAGTACGCATTCAAGTTATAAACTTGAATTAGCTTTTAATAATAATTGATTTTATCAATTTATTGCTTGATTTCCTGTAAACAAGGCTTCAAGTACAAATATTCCACTAACATGTTTTAAATGTGTTTCAAAAAGTTTGATGTTTTAACATCTTGTTTAATTGAAAAAATGAAAACTTTACAATAATTCAGTTGAAAACAAACATACATTTGAATGATTATCAACCATGATCCATAACAGAGAAGAGCAATATGCAGAGTAACACATATATGCAGGATCATATCCAAAGATAAAGCATATACAAACTATACTTTTAATGAATCATGAACTATTTTGTTAACTTAAACTTTAAAAAAAATCTTTATTTACTCGCCAGCAAGATTTTGTTGAACAGAGCGTATTTGATGTTATGAAAGCCTTTAGATTTGAAACTGTAGAGTCCTATCTGTTCTTGTTTGAGTTAAATATATTTGAGTCTGAATTCAATTTGATTTTACATCTTTTTTTTTCTCAGCTATTACTGAATGAACATGAAATGGCAAGTGTAACGACCCAGAATTTCTGTCATTTGAAATTCGTATATTTGATTTATTTTAAATATTAACAAGTAAAATTTGTAAGTCGAATAAATTTTATTTCGAATATCTAGATTTAGTTAGATAATTAAATCTATAATTTAATACTTGAAATTACAGAAATAATTGGAAACTGGGTTTAATATGATTAAAATTTGGTTTGTAAAGTTGTATTAAATCATATTGGAGTTAGAACGATATTATAAAACTTTTAAAATTGAATTAAAAGTTAATTTGCAGAAATTGAATATTTTAATATTTAATTGACGAGTAAAAATAGCCATTTTTCAAACAGTCTCAGATTTCGACGAAACCAGTTTCATCGAATATGTAATGTTAGATTATTGTATGGTTTCAAATTTCATGTCAATCAGACTTATGATTTGTCCGAGGCAAGTTAAAACGCGTAGAAATTGATTCGAATGAATTTTGAATTTAAATAGTCGATTCAAAAACTTACCTTCCAAATTTGATCGAATTGGCTCCTGATATATATTCCATTGTGTTCAAAATAGGGGTAAAACATTACATTGTAACGTTCGAGAATTTCGACTTCCGAAAATCGACATTAATACGTCCACTGTATCAACTGCCGAGCAATCGAATGCCAGAAAAACTGAATTGTTAGGGTTAAAGAAGAAGAGGTAGAAGAAGAAAGAAAGAAAGAAGAAGAAAGAAAACAGAAACAATAACAAAATCTCACATATTACAGCGGAACAACATGTAATATATCAATGAATAATCTTTAAAACAAAGAATCATATCTGTTATTACATTACATCACATTACATTACATTATCAGAGCTTACAACAACAAACAACGAAAAAGAAAGACTATATACTAGTTGATACGCCATGCCATCCAGTTTGCTCCTGATCTCCACAGCAACTCTTGAATTCCAGAATGACCTGATAACCTGACTCTAGACGGCCCGTGTTAAAATTGGTGGGCACCCAGAATTTAGGAAGAGAACAATAAACTCCAGGTCAGTCATGGGACTGGTGTGAGAACTTAAAACAGTTTATCTTTAAAACAAACTAAGAAACATTTTAAAATAGATTCGCAATGCTTTTAGAAAATGAAACTACCATAAGGCCTCCCGCACACACACACAACGCAAATGCAGAATCGGAGGAGATTTCTCCTTATGATAGTCAAACATGCTTGATATGCAGAAAAAATTCTTGGATATTATTACTATAAGTGCAAAGTGCAGAAAACATTTCGAAAGTATGATATAAATCTTAGACAACATACGACCATTATCGTATGCCTACTATAGCTACCATCTAAAGAGTGGGGCGCCACCATAAGTAAATGGCAGGTTCTACAACTAAAACCGTACTGTGCTCGTATTGTTTCTTTGGATTTCCAACTAATAGTCAGGCCAAGGAACTTCCCATTGCCACATGGGTACGTCTCTGGAAGGATGCCCCGAGAACCTAACCGGATCTCTGCCAACACAAGGCCGGGTTACCCCTAGCTGGGTAAAAACTAACATGATTATGCCATCCCCCGGTCATAACCAACATTTATCCCGGGATTCACTAACAACCACAAATATAATAAGTTTGCAGCAACAACATAGGTTAAGTATCTAGACTCCATACCATGATACCACCTCTATCCAGAAGGAAATGACGTACACTAAGGGGGTGTTATCCCCTAATAACCTTGCTGCATCTATCCTGTTTTGACCATTACGGGGGTGTGAGGTCCGACGAAGTCTCTTCCACAAAGCTACGCTTTTCATAAAAGCCACGCTTTGGTCAACAAATGATCAGCAGCACTCAATATGCCACGTTACCAAATTGGGAATATATCACTAGTAACCATCAACTTCATAACCTCTGAGCTCGTACATCTCAGAGAAGGGTGTTAAGCTAAGAGAATAAATTCTCCGCCACCAACATAAATGTTTTTGATAGAAATCAGCCTTACATCTCAAATTGTAACGTCAGACACACAACCATACAAGTCCATTCTGGGATCGAACAGAACCGAAGGCACTTCTAAAGAAGCCCTTGCAATCCAGATATTCACTAATCACGTCCGGACTTCCTATCACAAAGGGTGAGAAAATCTCTATATCGGAGATCAGCCGATGCAGAGTCATTCGACTCCGTTTTCGAAAATATCCAGTCTTCAACACCGGTCTTCAAATGATATCCATTACGACATATCACTATTCGAAAAGGATTTATGACTCAAAGGTCCTTTCCCGGCTAAACCGAATAACAAGCGCTTATTTTAAAATAAGTGTAGCATTCAAATTCAAGCAATTCGCAACAAATACCCATTTAAAGGTAAATATTGGTAGTCGGTTATTTAACTATCAATAGATATGCACAATCATCACCAAATTCAAAATAATTTCCCAAATTATTTATTTTCAAAAATATCTTTACAAGATATATAATTTTCCACACTTCAAAAATAAATCAATGTTTATTTTTAAAATAATTTTCCCTTTCCTTTATAAAATTCCATGGTGAATTCAAATTTCCAAAATATCTATTAATATACGATTCTCAAATCGATTTCAAATATTCACTTTCAATTTATCATTAAAGGATATAAATCTTAAAACACTTCACTTCATATTGGAAAACATTTCCATACTTATTTAATAATAAGTAATTCACAAATCTATTTATTTTTATCATTTGGAAAATATTCAATATACTTAAATCACAATTAAGTATACATTTTATTTTTTAAGGAAAACGTTCTCTTAAACACATTCATTTGAATCAAAACGAATGTTGCGTAACACATCGTTACGACAACCCAAAATCACTAGTACAGGGATTTGAAAATACGATAGATATATAATCCCAATACTATACAAAAACATTTCCTTTCGAAAATCATTCACATAACAACAGTGTTATAGTCCATCTTTTCCTTATTTCTCGAAACACGTCTATTTCAGCAATGAATGTTGAAATCAATGATTTCGATCCTTGATACATTTTAAAACAACTTCAAATCGTTTTAATTCTATTTAAAAGATCACTTCCTAAAACTTTTCTTTAATATATTATTCACTATTCAAAATCGTGAATATACTTCGTTAACCAAATTCAACGTTTCTACACATTTTATTTTAAAGGATTATCCACTGTCCAAAATCGTGGATATATCTCCTTTAATAGGCTATAATAATTAACTTATCAAAATAAGTCAATTTCGGATTTATAAAACAATGTTTATAAATTCCATTTATATTTTGTAATAACTTCAACTTATGAAATCTCTTTATTAACAAATTCTATCCATATCCCGTTTACACGCCTAAATCCAAATTATAAGCAAATTACATATAAATCTTTTATTTTACAAAATAATCAACTACTTATTTCAAAAATCAAATTTCGGTTATATTTCACAAAAATCATAATTTTTATAACATAAAAATTATAACGTTTATTTATTTAAAATGAATCAATTCCAAAATTCAGTAAAATGTATACTTTCAAAAATCACTTGAAAATCTTTTTTAATTCGAAATCGTTACTTTAACATTTTTAAAACTCCAAAAATAGGTCCAATGGTGCAACAGCACCAATAAATCAACCACGGCATCCAAACATCATATATCAATATGATAACAGAATATATCATAAATATCTGTAGATCCCTCCAATCTGTTTCCCTACATCCACAGATGTTAGCACAATATCAATCCCATTTCAAGACAGAATATCGCGGTACATGGGTTTATTTAAAATATTATCCGCTATTATGCGGCGTAATAGGGTCTCATCCACTATGCGGGAAAATCAACTCCAAGTACATATATAATACCAATTCCACTTCAAGATGGAATTATCGCGGTATATGTGTTTAATAAATAACATCCGCTTAATATACGACGTATAGGGTCTATTTCAATACAACAGATAGCAATTTATCATCCAAACATACAATCAACACAATCAAGCAAATTTTAAATCTAATTATTTAAAATTTAAATCGAAACAATTTCGATTGAGTAAGAAGTTCTCACCTTGCTTCCAATAACAGTTGCAGTGTTTATTCCGAATAAAATTAAACGCACGTTTAATTTTATCCAAAATTAGCGCTAGCTCCAATCAATCCCAATCTATCTCCATCGCGTAGTATTCGTCAATACGAACACGACGCAATTCGTTTCGTGCGAAACGGACCTCGTATGAAAAAGTTATGAAGTTACAAAATTTATACGATTTAATATAATTCAATTTACAATTTCTTTTTATTTTTAGAACCTTTAAACAATTCTGGACCGTTGATTTCATTCCCACCAGATCTTGGCCGCAAGATGATGCTTTTTCCCCAACACAGATTCACGTTCAAAACCGTGCAACCCATAGCCGCCGTCTCCATCCAATTATCGCGACCAAACTACTCGACTTCACGATGATCAGTGACCATGGTTTTGAAGCCCATCACGTGTGCTACCTTCGGCCAGAGGCCGGCCATGCTCCGCTGCCTCCTTGCCTCATACTTTGAGCCTGAACACATGCCCTTTGATCACTAATTGCCGCTGATTCGTGGCGCGAAATCCAATCATAGCCGTTGGATTCGTAGAGCTTGAGATGCTCTACGATATTGCAATTGAGGGTTTTTGATGATAGTTTACGGATTAGAAGAGAAATCGAGGGGAAGAAGGCAAAGTTTCGGCCATTTGACGAAGGAGGCGGCGGCTGTAACCTTAGGGTTGATTATTTTTGCAAAAGTGAATATTGAGGTCCTTTTATTGAAAAATGGCAACGCACTATTCATCCAAAAAATTTCCGAACTCCAAACGAAGCATGCCGCCTGGTGTTTATAATGTTTTACCCCTATTCCAAACGCAATGGAATATATATCGTGAGCCAATTCGATTAAATTTGGAAGATAAGTTTTTGAATCGACTATTTAAATTCAAAATTCACTCGAATCGATTTTTACGCGTTTTGGCCTGACCCGGACAAACCGTAAGCCCGATTGACACGAAATTTGAAATCATACAATAATATAATATTACGGATCCGATGAAACTGGTTTCGTCCAAATCCAAGACTGTTTGAAAAATGGCTATTTTTACTCGTCAATTAAATATTAAAATATTCAATTTCTGCAAATTAACTTTTAATTCAATTTTAAAAGTTCTATAATATCGTTTTAACTCCAATATTATTTAATACAACTTTAAAAATCAAATTTTAATCATATTAAACCCAATTTCCAATTATTTCTGTAATTTCAAGTATTAAATTATAGATTTAATTATCCAATTAAATCTAGACATTCGAAATAAAATTTATTCGACTTACAAATTTTACTTGTTAATATTTAAAATAAATCAAATATACGAATTTCAAATGAAAGAAATTCTGGGTCGTTACAGCAAGATGCATACATACAAATACACGATAATAGGATGCTTAAGGGAGGTGTTATCTGGTTATACTGTTCCCTTATCTTTGCTTTAGTTAACCAAATTTGATAAATATTTTGAAATGAAAAAATGTTAGGCTGAGATGATAGCAAATTAATGTCCTGTTTCCATATATGTTTACATGTTATAATTGTGATTTGCTGTGTAGATAGATATTTTGTATGCAAACATATACTTTGCAGGTAGATATAGCTTGTAGATGAAGATATTATTGTTATTTTCTAGCTTGAATAATGTTTGACTGGCATTACTTTTTATACGTTACAGTTAATTCATATACAAATGATTGTCTTATTTTATTTTATACTTTGGTCTTATTCTCTTATGCTAATTTTTATACTTTGTTTACAAATGTTAAAGTTAGGTGTTGTATGCGTACCTTACTACTTAATTCTAGCTTTGTATTTTACATTTCTATTTTATATTTTAACTATCAATATTTAAATCATATTCATATGGTTTACTTAATAATTATATTTTATATTTTGACTATCAATATTTAAATTATTATATTCAATATGGTTTACTTACATTTTATACTTATATTTATTTCTATTTGTATTTTATCAATAATTAAGTTATATTCATATGTTAGACTTATTTTTATGATGCTAGAATTTATTTTTTATTTCAAACATTATCATCCGCATCTATATATTTATTTATCACATGTTAACAAGACAGAGTATTTTAATTCAATTACATAAGACAAATTTTATTATAAATATTATTGAGATATTTTATTTTAAATTTTCAAATCAATTTCCTTTTAAAATACCAATATATACAAATAAATGGCAATTATTCCAAAAGTTTTAATCATTTTCAAATGATAAATTTACATTTTATTTAAAATTAGATTAAATACTTATTAAAATAATATGGCCAAAATCTAGGGTCGTTACATTCCTCCCCTCTAAAAGAATTTTGTCCCCGAAATTTAAAACAAAGATAATTCAAAAGTTTTTATATCCAACATTCAAACACACATATCATTCATACATTAGTAAACAACCAAACAATCTATCCTAACAAACATCACTAGCTATCTGGACACAAATCCGGTTAAGCTTCCTAAAACTATCCAGAGTTTCCCAGGTGCAATCTCTGGGATCCTCGCTTCACTGCACTTTGACAAGCTTCACTATCTTACTCCTGAGTTGCCTCTCATCTTAATCAACAATCCGAACTGGATTCCTAACCACAATCAAATTTGGCTCAACTTTCCAAATCTTCCTGGATAAATGGTTCTACAATTAATGATGAATCCTGAAAAAATTTCTTAAGATGGGATACATGGAATACATTATGAATTCCAAACATTCGTTCTGGCAATTCAATTTTGTAAGCTACAGCACCAATCCTTTCCAATATCCGAAATGTTCCAATATATCTTAGGGCAGATTTTCCCATTTTTTCGAATCTTACATTTCCTTTAATTAGGGAAACTTTGACAAAAACAAAATCACCAATCTCAAATTCCAATTGTCTCCTTCTCTTATCTGCGTGCTTCTTCTTCGGGTCTTGAGCAGCTCTCATTCTTTCCTGATAAGCTCAACATTAACAGAAGCTTCACGAATCAAATCTGGACCAAGCACAAGACGATATTGCGACTCTATCCAACATAATGGGGATCTACACGGTCTTCCATACAAAGCTTCATAAGAAGCCATCTTATACTAGCTTGGTAACCGTTATTATGGGAGAATTCCACTAAAATCCAAAACATAAGCTCGCAACACATCCTCTAGAATATGATTCAGTCTCTCCATCTGTTCATCTGTTCGTCTGTCTGAGGATGATAGGCTGTACTTAATTTCTAACTCGTTCCCATTGCTGATTGCAGAGCCTCCCAGAATTTGCTGGTGAAAATAGGATCACGGTCACCTACTACGCTAACAGGAACACCAAGTCATCTGACTGTCTCCCTCAAGAATATCTCTGCCAAAGAAACTGCAGTACAAGTTGCCTTAACCGGTAAAATGTGCGTTCATAGTTAAACGATCCACAATAACCCATATACCATCGTTTCCCTTCTTGGTTCTAGGCAAACCGTCGATGAAATCCATCGAAATCATCTCCCACTTCCATTCTGGGATTTCCAAAGGCTGCGACAAACCCGTTGACTTCTGCTGATTCCTTTCACTTGTTGACAGATAGCACAACCGTTAACAAAAGCAGCTACATCCCTCTTCATGATCGGCCACCAGAAAAATTATTCTCATATCTTTTATACATCTTAGAAATTCCTGGGTGAATATTCGGTCTAGAGCGATGATACTCATCTAAGACTTCTTGCCTTAATCCATCTATTTTGGCACACACACAAACGACCATTAATCCTCAAAACACCTTGATCGTCCACGTTGAAATCAGAATACCGACCATCCTTAGTTCCAAAAATCTGTTCCTCAAAAGATCTATCCTCCCTTTGCTTACCTATGATTTTGTCCTGGAGAGATGGAACAACTTCTAAAAGTGACAAAAATTGCATTCCTGCTAAGAGCATCAGCCACTACATTCGCCTTTCCCGGGGTATACAAAATATCCAAATCAAAGGATGCCAGAAACTCGACCCATCGATGCTTCCTCAGATTAAGATCCTTTTGAGAGAAAAGTTATTTTCAACGGTTTTTGGTCCGTGAATAACTCAAACTTTTCTCCCAAAAGATAATGCCTCCAGATCTTCAAAGCAAAAACAATGGCTAACAACTCAAGATCGTGCGTAGCGTAGTTCCTTTCATATGGCTTCAATTGCCGACACGCATACGTAATTACTCTTCCATTCTGCATCAAAACTGCTCCCAGACCAACTATACAAGCATCTGTATAAACTTCAAATTTTCTTTTCCCGTCTGAAATAGCAAGTACTAATGCACTAGTTAGCCTCATCTTCAACACTTGGAAAGCTTCTTCACACTGGGGTGTCCATTTGAATTTAGCTCCTTTCCTTATTAACTTAGTGGGTAGTGAAGAATTCTTGGGATAATCCTCGATAAATTTCCTGTAGTAGCTAGCTAATAATAGAAAATTACGAACTTCTATCGGTGACTTCGGTTGCTTCCAATCCAGAATAGTCTCCACCTCTGCTGGATCCACAGAGATACCTTCACTAGAAACAATGTGCCCTAAAAATTTGACTTTCGATTTCCAAAAATGGCACTTAGAGAACTTCGCCTTCAAAACATGCCTCCTTAGTGTCTCCAACACTATTCTCAAATGCTGCTTGTGCTCTTCTTCAGACATAGAATAGACCAGAACAAACTTATTCAATTCTCAAAAATCCACACAGAATCTTAGCGATCTATCCGTTTTAGTGACAACCACCACAGCAGAATCCCCAGCAAGAAAAACTGGGCCTAATCAACTCCTTCTCCAAAGGTCCTAAGTCTGCTTCAGAAATCAAATCAACGCGAAACTCTATCTCTCGATGGGGAGAAAAACACTTAACTTCCTCGAACGCATCGGGTAAATCTTGGTCCATATCGATACTTCAATCTTCTCTTGAGAAGTCTCAATTCCATGTAAAAGACTACTCAAGTGAATTCCAGAATTATCACACGACACTCTGGCAATTCTACCCAAATCGGTTTCCAAACAAACATCTATCTCATCACAATTCAGAATAGCTTATACTTATCGAGCCAATCCATCGAAGAAATGGATCCACTCTGCTACATCTGAAATTACCCCAAGAATAACTGCTAATCAGAAAATCTCTCGGCGGCACACAGAACACTCCGAGCAGCACTGCTGACCCAGATGCCAAAGACTTCCTATGCAAAACTCTTCGAGAAACTCGGACCTCAAACCAAACGGAAAACACCCTACTGAACTTAGCCACAACACCGAAGCAGACATACTTCCTTAACTTGTTCCAAAGAAACATTTTCGAAGACATCCATAACCACTATGTCTCATCACACAGCTACTACATCCTGAGGTATCAAGATATCATGACTTGCTTCCGTCCAACCGACAGATCCAACTCTAGCTCATCCAAACTTACGCTTCAAAGATGAACTCCGAACCTTAACAGGTTTCCTTCAGAGATGGATGAAATCCTTACACCACCCAAAATTAACTTGAGACGGTAATAGGTCTACAGTCTCGACAGATATACTCCCAACCACAAACATTCAAATTCCAATCATCGGTAGTCGTGTTACACACACCACCACCCTATCTACCTTTATAACTTATATTAGAAAACCCGAACAGGTAACCCAACAAATAGGTAGAAATTTTTATATATACATATAGATACATACATACATACATATATATATATATCAAAATTACAAATACGCTCTCTCAAGAAAGAAAATCACTCAACAGCCTAGGTATCCGCTCAACCTAGCGATATGATACCAACTGTGATGTCCCACCCTTCTACTCCCAGAAAGACGTATCATCGTTAAGAAAGAAAGGGATAGAAATAGAGAAGAATAGAAAGAAAGAAATAAAAACATCAGAATCTCACAGCGGAATGGAACAAATATAATACATCACATAACTATTACATATTTTTTACATATATCAGAGTTATACAATATCAATACACATGACAGTCATACATACATCTGTCACTATATACATCAGAGATACAACATATATCAACTAAACACAGCGGAACTAGATAGATATATAGATACGTTTGGAAACTCCTGCTGCAAAGTCCTCAAGAAACTCAAAGTCCAAAGCCTATCACTTGGCTACTCATTAAAATTTGAGTACCCAAGAGTATATGAAAAATAAAATATAAACTCCAAGTCAGACATGAGTCTGGTATGAGTAAACGGTTTAAAGTTGTTTAACTTTGAAAAACATTTGAAATCAAGGTATCACGTAAGACTCCCCACACATAAATACGGGTAAGTTTTTACCTTACGCTAACCAAAACATTTTATAGGAAATCCAGTGATATTATAATAGTGTCTAGGGTTTTCAAATAAATAGGAAATAGCCAAAATTGTTACATCTATTAAATTCCAGCTACTAGCCACAAAAGTGGATAATACAAATCAAAACCGTAGGGTCTCGTAGGGAAAATGGATTTCCATCAATGGCAGGGCTACGGGGTAACCGCCCGTCATAGTACGGGGCCTAGATCATCGTATCGGGGATCACTCCTGACCCCCTACAACACAAGGCCGGGACCATTCCTTACTGAACTGTCCCGAACAAGATAACCGCGCGGTTGTAGTTAGCAACAGTCCACATAGCCGAAATAAAAAGAGACATCTAGACAGGGGTATATCTCATCCTTCTTGGGCATGACCCACCTAACCTTGCTGCACATCCCCTGTTTTAGCCATTCCCGATTGATGAGGGATGAGGCTGCGATTACCTTTACAGAACATATCTCTTAGAATGCTCATCGTCCGCCTGACGATGTGAGGAAAGCATTCAATCCATACAAGTTCGTTCCGGGTTCGAACGAAATCGAAGGCATTATCTCGTTAAACTCATTTTGGAATCACCCTCAGAGTTAACGACAATAACCCTTGCATTCGGAAAACACCATCGCTATCTTCACTTGAGAATTCATGACCTAACATTTAATTTGGATCGATGTGGTTTTTGGATAATCCTAAATGACACCCGATCTCAGTTTCATCGAAATCCAAATGACATTTTAAAGGCCAAGTTGACTAATTAACTTAAACAGTTTAATTCAATGATTTAATTCACATAGCATTTATCACAGATAAATTATACACAATCATCATAGATATATCAAAAGCATATTGTAGAACATCACAGAATATCACCAAATAAAAATCACAGACCAGATTTTCTACATTCACAATTATCCATAAACAATCATCTTAAATTCTTATTGTAATTAATTCAATTTAAACTAATTACTTGAGAATTAATCACTTAATCCTGTTTAATTAATCATCAATTACCAATTGATTACTTATTTCATTTCAAATTATTTAACTAATAAACTATTTCTTAATCAATTATTAAGTCTTAATTACTTAATTACTTAATTATTTTATTTCACACTATTTAATTAATTACTTCCTAATCAATTTATTTAACCTTAATTAACCATTCCTTAATCATTAATTAATAATCTTAATTAACCATTCCTTAATCATTACTTTAATAACCTTAATTATTAATAAAACTTAATTACCCATTTATTAACTGCTAATTACTTGATTAATAATTTATGAATCCTTAGTTAAATTAATTAATTAATTAACTATTAATCATTTATTAATTAACTTATGTAGTTGATTACAAATTCATTTATTACTTATAATCCATCACAAATTACAATTAAAAAGTAATTATTCTAATTACTTTCTGAAAATAATCAATTAATATTAATTATTCAACTTAATAAGCATTTTAAAAGGAATCTTTTTTTTTAACTTTTGAAATAAATTTATTACTACTTACAAACTTATATGATAATAAGTTTTATACTTATCTTTTATTAATTACTTAATTAGAATAATAATTAAGAGCTTAAAACATTTTAAAGTATTAACTAAGATAATTAAAACTTGTATTTAGTTTTTAACTTAAAACTGTTAAACATTCTTAAGATTTATAGTGTTTAAAGTTTTGTTGAAAATTTTTTTACTTAACTTTACTTTAAAATACAATATTGCAGTTTGAAGGAAGCCGAGACTTCCCTTATTAAGCTCGAATAGTACTTCGAGTTAACCATCCCTTTCCCCGAGACGTTCACCCTGAAACATCTTCTTCTTCTTCTTCCCTTCTTTTTTTCATTTCTACAACAAGTTAAATTTAAAACTTAAGTTATATAATAGGATCAGGACCATTTCACGCATCGATATAAACTAGAAGCTACCAACTAAACAACTCGATCATCGACTCGAGATAGTACCCTCGTCGACGACACTGACACATCCTCCTGCCGTAAACGTGCACGACAACGCGAGCGGGCTCTGACAAACTCCAACATCACAGGCGAGTCATAAAACCCACATATACACGAAAATCAAACTCGAATCACTCTCAAGATTTTCATATCGAAATTTAGCATACAGTTAGAAACCTGTAGCTCAAACCAAAACGATATTACAACTTCACCACCGTCGTAGAGACCATCGGACACCCTCAACCTTCGGCCACACCACGACAACACGTCAATCTTCCATCCCCCGAATTCTCGTGCAACTCGATCTTGTATAAAAGTCACACTCGCCTTGCTTACTAACAGGTCCAGAAACTCGAAAGAAACCTTAATATGATCTCATTACTTTAATTTATGCACTGAAAAATTTATTCAACAATTTTCTCAAAATCAGTGATGGTTATACGTGCTTCAATCCAAACTTCACTATTTATAATTGAATCGATTGTTTGAAAATGGAATAAATGCAAACTTTATTTAATTGCAAACTGCTCTTCGAATATGAAATTAAAAATCTTCATTCAAGTTTTAAAAATCATAACTTTCAGCAAGCATTCAAGTTATAAACTTGAATTAGCTTTTTATAATAATTGAATTTATCAATCTATTGCTTGATTTCCTGTAAACAAGGCTTCCAGTAGAAATATTCCACTAACATGTTTTTAATCTGTTTTGAAAATCTTGTTTGATGTTTTAACATCTTGTTTGGTTGAAAAAATGAAAACTTTACAATAATTCAGTTGAAAACAAACTTAAATTTGAATGATAATCAACCTTGATCCATAACAGAGAAGAACAATATGCAGAGTAACATATATATACACAGGATCATATCCAAAGATAAAGCATATACAAACTACTTAATTCTTGCTTTATATTTTACATTTCTATTTTATATTTTAACTATCAATATTTAAATCATATTCATATGGTTTACTCAATATTTATATTTTATTTTTTGACTATCAATATATAAATTATTATATTCAAAATGGTTTACTTACATATTATACTTATATTTATTTCTATTTGTATTTTATCAATAATTAAGTTATATTCATATGCTAGACTTATTTTTATGATGCAAGAATTTGATTTTTATTTCAAACATTATCATCCATATCTATATATTTATTTATCACATGTTAACAAGACAGAGTATTTTAATTCAATTATATAAGACAAATTTTATTCTAAATATTATTGAGATATTTTATTTTAAATTTTCAAATCAATTTCCTTTTAGAATACCAATATATACAAATAAATGGCAATTATTCAAAAATATTTAATCATTTTAAAATGATAAATTTACATTTTATTTAAAATTAGATTAAATATTTATTAAAATAATAGGGCCAAAATCCAGGGTCGTTACATTCCTCCCTCCTTAATTAATCATTAATCACCAATTGATTACTTATTCCAATTCAAATTATTTAATTAATAAATTATTTGTTAATCAATTATTAATTCTTAATTACTTAATTATTTTATTTCACACTATTTAATTAATTACTTCCTAATCAATTTATTTAAACTTAATTAACCATTCCTTAATCATTAATTAATAACCCTAATTAACCATTCCTTAATCATTAATTTAATAACCTTAATTATTAATAAAACTTAATTACCCATTTATTAACTGCTAATTACTTGATTAATTGTTTATTAATTTAATCATTTATTAATTAACTTAAGTAGTTGATTACGAATTCATTTATTACTTATAATCCATCACTAATTACAATTAAAAAGTCATTATTCTTAATTACTTTCTGAAAATAATCAATTAATATTAATTATTCAACTTAATTAACATTTTAAAAGGAATCTTTTTTTAACTTTTGAACTCAATTTATTACTACTTAGAAACTTATATGATAATAAGTTTTATACTTATCTTATACTAATTACTTAAATAGCATAATAATTAAAAGCTTAAGACATTTTAAAGTATTAACTAAGATAATTAGACCCTGTATTTAATTTTTAACTTAAAACTGTTAAATATTTTTAAGATTTATAGTGTTTAAAGTTTTGTTGAAAAACTATTTACTTAACTTTACTTTAAAATACAATACTGCAGTTTGAAGGAAGCCGAGACTTCCCTTATTAAGCTCGAGTAGTACTTCGAGTTAACCATCCCTTTCCCCGAGACGTTCACCCTGAAACATCTTCTTCTTCTTCCCTTCTTTTTTTCATTTCTACGGCAAGTTAAATTTAAAACTTAAGTTATATAATAGGATCAGGACCATTTCATGCATTGATAAGAACCCGAAGCAACCAACTAAACAACTCGAGCATCGACTCGAGATAGAACCCTCGTCAAAGACACTGACACATCGTCCTGCTGCATACGTGCACGACAACACGAGCGGGCTCTGATAAACTCCAACACCACAGGTGAGTCATAAAACCCATTTATACACGAAAATAAAACTCGAATCACTCTAAAGATTTTCAAATCGAAATTTGGCATACAGTTAGAAACCTGTAGCTCAAACCAAAACGATATAACGACTTCGCTACCACCGCGGAGACCACCGGAGACCCTCAACCTTCGGCCACACCACGACAACACGTCAATCTTCCATCCCCCAAATTCTCGTGCAACTCGATCTCGTATAAAAGTCACACTTGCATCGTTTACTAACAGGTCCAGAAACTCGACAAAAACCCTAATATGATCTCGTTACTTTAATTTATGCAATGAAAAATTTATTCAACAATTTTCTCAAAATCAATGACGGTTATACATGCTTCAATCCAAATTTCACCATTTATAATTGAATCTATTGTTTGAAAATGGAATAAATGCAAACTTTATTCAGTTGCAAACTGCTCTTCGAATATGAAATTATCTTCATTCAAGTTTTAAAAATCATATCTTTCAGTATGCATTCAAGTTATAAACTTGAATTAGCTTTTTATAATAATTGAATTTATCAATTTATTGTTTGATTTCCTGTAAACATGGCTTCCAGTAGAAAGATTTCACTAACATGTTTTTAATCTGTTTTGAAAATCTTTTTTGATGTTTTAACATCTTGTTTGATTGAAAAAAAATGAAAACTTTACAATAGTTCAGTTGAAAACAAACTTAAATTTGAATGATAATCAACCTTGATCCATAACAGAGAAGAATAATATGCAGAGTAACATATATATACACAGGATCATATGCAAAGATAAAGCATATACAAACTATATTATTAATGAATCATGAACTATTTTAATTAACTTAAACTTTAAAAAAATCTTTATTTACTCACCAGCAAGATTTTGTTGAACAGAGCATACTTGATGTTATGAAAACCTGAAGATTTGAAACTGTAGAGTCCTATCTGTTCTTGTTTGAGTTAAATATATTTGAGTTTGAATTCTATTTGATTTTACTTCTTTTTTTTCTCGGGTATTACTAAACGAACATGAAATGGCAAGATGCATACATATGAATACAAGATAACATGGTTCTTAAGGGAGGTGTTATCATGTTATATTGTTCCCTTATCTTTGCTTTATTTTTACCAGATTTGATAAATATTTTGAAATGACAAAATGTTAGGCTGAGATGATAGCAAATTAATGTCTTGTTTCCATATATGTTTACATGTATAATTGTGATTTGCTGTGTAGATAGATATTTTGTATGCAGACATATACTTTACAGGTAGATATAGCTTGTAGATGAAGATATTGTGTATTGTTATTTTCTAGCTTGAATAATGTTTGACTGGTAGTACTTTTTATACCTTATACTTAATTCATATACAAATGTTTGTCTTATTTTATTTTATACTTTGGTCTTATTCTCTTATGCTTATTCTTATACTTTGTTTACAAATGTTAAAGTTACGTTGTATGTATACCTTACTAATTAATTCTTGCTTTATATTTTACATTTCTGTTTTATATTTTAACTATCAATATTTAAATCATATTCATTTGGTTCACTCAATATTTATATTTTATAATTTGACTATCAATATTTAAATTATTATATTCAATACGGTTTACTTACATTTTATACTTATATTTATTTCTATTTGTGTTTTATCAATAATTAAGTTATATTCATATGTTAGACTTATTTTTATGATGCTAGAATCTGATTTTTATTTCAACGATTATCATCCACATCTATATATTTATCTATCACATGTTAACAAGACAGAGTATTTTAATTCAATTATATAAGACAAATTTTATTATAAATATTATTGAGATATTTTATTTTAAATTTTCAATCAATTTCCTTTTAAAATACCAATATATACAAATAAATGGCAATTATTCCAAAAGATTTAATCATTTTCAAATGATAAATTTACATTTTATTTAAAATTAGATTAAATATTTATTAAAATAATAGGGCCAAAATCCAGGGTCGTTACAAACACACCCTTAGAATATACTTGAAAATGTGACCTAGAAAGGGTTTTGTGTATGACATTATGTTTTTGATAGTCATTATTTTGAAAAAGAGCATGGCTGAATATATTAGTCACCTTTTGTTTTCCTTTCACATCTCATTGACAAGGAGTTTTATGAAGAATAAAACCTAGTTTGTCCCATATATTCTATAAAATTTGTCAAAATATCAATTTTCTTCTTCAATATTCCAAGGCTCACCAAAAATATTGTGTAAAATTCTGTGTTTATATCTAATTCCATTCGATGCATACAACATGACAAAAGGTCAATTCATTTAATCAACAAATTTCAAACATTATTTAATCAATTTGAAAAAAGAACAAATATACTATAAACTTTAGGTTATGAAGAAGGAACAAATATTTTCTTTTATTAATTTAACTTCAATTTTTTAAGAACAACAAAAATTAGAGTAAGCCATCATTCTAACCTTCGTGAATTGAATAAGACAAGAAGATAGAAAGGAGAAATTAAATGCAAGTAAATGCAAAAAGAAGAAGAAAGGGGAAAATCAATATGTTAACGCTAAAATTTGAACGCTAACACCCCGGTGTATGAGTTATAGTTGTGAAAGCACCACCCGATAACTCGGGAACAGATTACAAGCAGATGATAACGGAAAAGCAGAAAACAACAACAATTTTATAGTGGTTCGGCTTAATGGTATAGCCTACGTCCACTTTAAGTACTTTTATTGATGATCTCGTTACAAGCTGATACAATTCTTTCCAAGTACAATACACTTTGAATTACAAGTCACTTGGAACAAGTAGCTTAAACTTCAATGAAGATTAGAGTCTTCAAATCCATGTTGGATGTGTGTGATCTTTTCTCAAGTTTGTAGCGTTCTTCGTGTCTTGAGAGCTTTAAGTGTTGAATTGGTTTGGAATGCAGCAGAGTAACGGCGCTTGAAGTGAATCAGCCAAAAGTCCTTTGAACGTTGGAGGTGGTTGCGTATTTATAGGCAAATTTCTAGGCGCTGGAATTGTCAAGTCATGAGTCGTGACCGACTCAAGATGAGTCGTGAGTCGTGACCGACTCAGGATGAGTCGTAAGTCGTGGGTGACTCAACTGGTTGAGCCCAGACTTCCTATCAGAGCGTCTCCGGTCCTTTGTATATAGCACAAGTCCTAACTCGTCTGCGAGTTAAAAGGTCGTGGCCCAAAATGAAGCGGCATTGGATTTCTACATAGTAGGTTTAAGTCGTGGACGACTCAAGCTAGGTCATGAACGACCTACCATAAGTCGTAGGTCGGTCCTTTGTTGTTTTGGGATTTTAGTCAGTTAGGTCATTTGACACCTTAGGTCGCTGAGTCGTTAGAGAACTTGAGTCGGTCTATCCCATACACCGTTAATCCCTTGAGTCGCTCCACTCCTCTAAGTCGCTTTAAGTTTTAACTCGTTGGCTTGTTGAGTCGGTAGCTTGTTGAGTCGGTAGCTTGTTGAGTCGGACTATTCTCTTAAGCTGCTAAGGTTACTAAGTCGTTTGCCTGTTGAGTCGTAACTAGATAGGTCGTTGATTCGGTTCATATCTTAGGTCGGTAATCAGTTGAGTCGGTGATTCGATGAGTCGCGAGGCCTCCTGAGTCGTAGATCCTTCCTGAGCCGTTAAACATCTTAAGTCGTGGCTCACCCCAGGCCTTAACTCGTTGGTTTCTTTGACTCGTGAGCTGGAACGGGGTTAACATTTGCCCCTCGAAGCGCACGCTTAAGTCGTAAGTCGTGTGCTTCGACTTATCATAACTCGGGCGAGCCGATTCAAGTTCCAGCTCTTCCAGGTATAAAGCGCTTGACTCGTTCCTCCTATCTCCCACTTTTTATTTCTTATCCTTTGAACCGTGTCTGCCATTAACGCATCTTCAAGCTCTCAAAGGCGATTCCAACCTGATTTTTCTTCGATCATCTTTAGCATCACACCGTGTAAGAGATTTTGCATCTTTTTTTCAATGGCTGATGATTGCCGATCTCCGCTTCTGTTTTTTCCCCCTTATCCTTGCGAATACTATTACATCGGACATTGATGGGTTAAAGGCAGGCGGTTTAATCTTACTTGTAACGATTTGAGATTTGAGGCGACCTAGTGGTGTGATGGAACTGGGGTTAACCATTGCGAGGTTATTGGGTTATCGGGTCATGGATTAGATGGTTGATGGGTTAGGATTTAGATGGTTAATGGGTCAGACTGATTCGAACATTGCCGTAGGTTTGACTCGGCTATTTTTGTATGATCCAGCGACCCTCGCGATTCCACCATGATACGACTCAACATGCTTCACGACCTAAGCCTTGAGTCGTGGCAGAGACAAAACCTTTGAGTCGTGGCCGAGATAAGACTTGGAGATTTTCTTGTTATTTTGAACCAGAGCTTCTTTAACATACTCCACGACCTAAGCCTTGAGTCGTTGCCGAGATAAGACTTGGAGATAATCTCCTTATTTCTACGACTCACGACTTAGGGCATTGCCGACTCAGAACTTTTGAACCGTTGACGAGTTATGACTTGCATGAATTCTGTTTGAATTTTGGACCATTGCATTAACTTTGAACTGTTGAATTTTATTGCATTCATTCACAGGTTATTCTGACTTGCAGGCTAACAACCTGTTCAATACAACATTCACAGAAAACTGGGACGAATATACTGTCATCGATTGCCCATATCAAATGACAGATTAGTTAATAACAGATAATTAACTTAAACAAATCGTGTGAACGAAGTGCTATCGATCTCAAGTAGAATATTAAAGCAACACTGAAACAATGACCAGCCTGCACTAATATTATGCTTGAACTCTAAATTAACAAGTTCTGAAATTACCATAGCCAATCAATCGTCAACCAGTTTAATTCCAGTTATATTTACTTGTTATTTTTATTAGTTCTGCACAACACTTCACACTTTTAGGAAACGTGCACCTTCGCATTTGAACACCCAGTTGCTTGTGTAGAATGACATCTCAACAAGAAGAACCGATGGGCCAGGCTGAAGATGTCTTCCCAGTAGCCAACTTGTTGAATAGTCCTCCGGAGAGAACTCCCACCACTCTGAATCAGCGGGTGTTTACTCAATTGCTCACCCAGTTTGGCATTGCCGAAGCTGATGCCTTACTGCCGGGGCCAAATGATACTGCAGATAGGCCTCCTTCTGGCTTTATTGCTGTCAACCGCCAAATGTGCTTGAGCGGTGCCATACCACCTTTTAATGACTTCCTTCGGCAGTTCCTGCTTCGATTATCTATCTCTCCATTCCAATTGCACCCCAATGGCCATGCCATTCTGATGGGGTTATGTGTGCTTTTTAGTAAAGTTCTGGACAGATTACCGAGCTTTGAGGAAATCTGCTACCTCTGCTCATTCACAAAGATTAAAGATCATCCCTCTATCGTAATCATAAGGAGTGCTCGAAACCGAAAACTCATCACTGATCTTTCTGATAGCGTTCATGGATTTCTAAATCAGTATTTCTTTGTTCGTTGCCCTCCAGGGTTTTATGCCATCTGGAGAGTAGGAAGTAAGATTTTCCTGTTTTGATTTCTCCAATCTTGGATTTTTCAAAATTTGAGTTGCTGAATGCTAACTTTGCTTCTTTTCCCTGTTTTAGCACTTCCTCCTCCCTCTAGAGATCCATGCTATAAACAAATTTTTGAGAGATTGAACGCCGTGGCGGCAGAAGAGAGGAGTATAAAGTTCTTGTTAAATGATGGATTTTTACATCAATATGGGCTTCTTCATCCTTTTCGCTTCACTCGGTCTCGTGAAGTCCCAACTGAAATTCCTGATTCTCCGACGGAAACTCCTGATGCCCCGGTACCTATTAAAGAGCACATTCAGGGAGGAACCTCTATAGAAACTCCACTAGTGAGATGTTCAATTCCGAAGGACGTTGCGGGGCCGTCTGATAAGTCTGCACTTGCCCCAGTTATCGAAGAGGAAGAAACTCCACGATCCTCCGGAAGATCTGCCGACGAAGGGGTTGAAAAAGCCAGTCCCAAAAAACATGATGGTGATGATGTTTTCGAGGGGTTGAGCGATTTAATTGTGACTTCTCAAGAACTTTTCAAAGATGGTGTTTCCAAAACTGTTTCTTCTGTAATTGAGGCGACATCTTCTCTACAACAAATGTCAACTCCTCCTACTCAAGTTATCACTACATCTATTCCACAGAGTGGTATGTAACTTGATGCGCGTAGTTTACACGTTACACAACACTTAGGATTTTTCATCACTTCTACGCGTTTATCTTCTTGTACTTTAAAGATTTCTAAAGCTTATTATTTTTATTCCAGATTCTCCCATGGGGCGCAGCGGCTCGTATTATGATGATTTCCAGCGCTACGGGAGGCGTAGCCAGTATGATTACAGGCGTTACCTCCCTTCTTACAGAGAATCGGATGAAGAGAGGGCCATCAGGAAAGCCGACGAGAGACGAGCATATGAAGAACGTCACCGAAGGGAACAAGAAAGACATGACCCTCCCCACAGAGATGATGATACTCAAAAGAGAAAAGCTCACGATGAGAGAGGTAAAGGTCACATAGACGATTCTTCTAGCAAGCGGGCTAGACTTACCGAAGAAACAATGCTGACAGCTTCGGAACATGTTCCTGCTCAATCTCCTGCTCCCGTTCACTCCGACATTCAGGCAATCATCAACCGGCCCGCATACCAAGTTGGGCAAGGTCCTCCCACTCTTCAAAGTCGATTCCCTCAGTGGTGCCTGAGAGGGGTTCGGTTTGATCTCGACTTGGTTCCTCTCGACAAATCGGCTATGCTGCGAAATCTTGATACTGTCAGGACCGATATTGAAAGAATGTCGAACTGGCAAAAACTTGTCGACGAGCTTCAGAGAGTTAACCGAGCCAATCTCGAGGCCATGCTCACAATGGAGAATGATAAGGCTGAGTGGAAGAAGACTCTCGAACAGCATGATGCCGAAATGAGAAGTATTGCTTCCTATAATGAAAAGCTGGAAGCGGAAGTGGAAAAGCTTAAGGAAGAATTAGTTACTTCATCAACTTCCTATTCTCAAAAGGAGAGCATGCTTCAGCAACAAGTACGAGATGTGCATGCCAGTCAAAGGGCTGTCGAGGATAAGCTTGCACACAAGGAAAAGGTCATAGAAGAATATCGTGCCGAAACTGTACAGCTGCGAGAACAGACCGGCTCTCAAAGCTTGGAGATAGAGTTGTTAAAAACTCGACTTGCTATGGCCGAAAAGGAGCATGATAAGGCTGTTGCTGGTAAACTTGCGGCCGAAGAGGCTCATCAAGCAACCAAAGCTGACATTAGCTCCACATTATTTGACTTTTATCTGCACAGCATTTTGGGGCGTGGCAGCCTTGCCTTTCTAGGCCCTAAATACGAAATTACATTAGCTGAAGTCTGGGAGGCAGCACTTGATATGCTAGGTGGTAAAGGTGCTGGCTACGCTGAGATAGCTCTTGAAGAGCATTATCTTGACGATGATGCCCGCGCCGCTCTTGCCAAGGAAAAAGAGCAACTCGCCAAGGTACGGGCCGGGATGGCGGAAGAGAAGCGTTCTGAAGAAGAAGTACCGCCTACTACCTCTGAACGTCCTCTAGTTTCTTCTGAAGCTGACATTGCGGGTTCCAGTGCTCATTCACTGCCTCCTACAAGAACCGGGGTAATTACCCCTACTGATGAAGAGGCTTTGGAGGACATTGGGGCTCAAAATTATGAGATTGAATTGACGAAGCCAACATCTTCAGGTAATTTCGACATTGGTCCGATTCAGGTGGATTGCCTGCTTATTCCTCAAAAATTTGATGACCTTCTCGATTACTTCTTGAATCTCGATGAACCCATATCTCCCTTCTTTTGGGAAGATACTAACATTTTCAAATTCTCTTCTTCTGTAGTTGAAACAACAAGTGCTGTGCAGACTTCGCCTTCTCTGGTTATTCCTCCTCCATCTCTTCAGGTGACTCCTCCTTCTGCTTCACAACCCGGGTCATAAGAGGAGAAAGTTGAGGCTCTTCATGGCTTGGATGACCCTATTGCTTCGCAGGAGCAAAAAGATGAGGGACTTGAAGGAGGCGAGATCTCTCCGGAGCGGACTCCTTCTGACGACGTAGTTTTGTCCGCTCTCGTTACTCCAGGGAGTGAGTCTTCTTCGAAGAGAAGAAAGAAGCATGGGACATCGAAGAGGAGGGGGAAGAAAATTATCACCACTGAAGAGGAACCGGAAATTGCACCAGTTGCACCTCCCTCCCCTTCTTCCCTTATGCCTTCAGACCGACCTGAAAGACCTGAAAAGCTAACCATTCGGCCGGGTAAAGGGTCTAAAGGCGGCAAGAAGAAATGAAAAGTTGAGCTTTTCGATTCCTTTTTTGTGTAATGGTCGGATGTTGTGCAGGCACCGGCCCCTGCTTTTTTATTTTGAAACCTGTATCTGCAATATCTGCAATTGAATAAAATGATCCTTTATTTGTACAGACTTTTGTTTGAATTTGAGAATGCATTTATTATTCATTTTTGCACAAGTTTATTTATATGATATTGCGGTGAGCTTGTGGTATGTTGTTTGAGCGTACTTTACCGACGTAGCTATACCATTTTGTATGTAACTATACCATGTTGCCCCCATACCATGAGCTTACTGCAATATCGTATACTTTGAGGGGACTTGCACTCTCATTTTCTGAAGAATAATTACTTCATTCTCGAAGAGAATTTTCGTAGAGTGCAACTCCCTTCATATAAGTTTCTACGCTTTGTCCTTCGAAGAAATCACTTTTTCCTTTTGCGTATGTATACATTTTGCCAAGTGAATTCTTCTATGTGGTAAAGCGGACCTCTGAATGTACTTTAACTTTCTTCCCCCTTCTTTTTTTTTTAGAATAGGTAAATCGCTCTTCCTTTGAAAGTTAAAGTACGCTCTTGATGAGGATTTTTTCTTCTTTTTTTTTAAAAATACAAATTTGTGCTTCTGAGGAGAGATTTTTTCACGTTTCAACACTTGGAAGTTTTATTTCAATCTTGGTGAAACGCGTTCCTCCAAAGAGTTGTGCCTTTGAAGAAAGCCTTTTCACGTTTCAACACTTGGAAGTTTTATTTCAATCTCGGTGAAACGTGGGCTTCTGAAGAGGTCTTTTCTTTTTAATTGTGTCCCCGGGAGGGGGTTGTACCTCTGAGGAGGGATTTCTCACGTTTCAACACTTGGAAGTTTTATTTCAATCTTGGTGAAACGTGTACCTCCAAAGAGTTGTGCCTTCGAAGAAAGCCTTTTCACGTTTCAACACTTGGAAGTTTTATTTCAATCTCGGTGAAACATGGGCTTCCAGGAAGGTCTTTATTTTGTTTTGCATTTCAACTTTGGTGAAGTGAAATCCCGAAGAGCGGTCATAACACTTCAACTCCTGGTGAAATGGGCCTCCGAAGAGGGCTTTTATTTTGTTTGCATTTCAACTCTGGTGAAGTGAAATTCCGAAGAGCGGTCATAACACTTCAACTCCTGGCGAAATGGGCCTCCGAAGAGGGCTTTTATTTTGTTTGCATTTCAACTCTGGTGAAGTGAAATTCCGAAGAGCGGTCATAACACTTCAACTCCTGGTGAAATGTGCCTCAGAGAGGGTTTTCATCGCTTGGAAGTTACTCTCTCATGGTTGGAGGGTCATGACTCCTCCAATCTTTTTTGTTGAGTAGAGAACTTTCTTTTTTGTGGCATATGACCCATTAGAGGTCTTTATCCTCCGAAGAGTTGTGCCTCCGAAGAGGACTTGTGCTGCCGATGATGGCTTTGGTTGTTCCTCTGTTCACTTGCTTATGCCTTTTCAATGATCCTCTGCCCCCCCTTTTTTTTTTTAAAGTAACTTGTTTAATCCAAGGAAGTGTGTTTCATTGTCAGGCAATTTCGTGAGAACGAGCACTAGCTTCTTAATTGGATGTTTGTTTGTTCAAACGATCTCAATTTATTAGCAAAGACCCGTTTCTGTCGAAATCATAGGCCGTTCAATTGAAGTACTTCCTATCTAGGATTTGAATTCGGGGCTCTTGTGACTTGAAATTTGGCGAGAATCACTTGGTCTTTTTATGTGCAAGTTTCACTTCTATTGTCTGCAAAAATTCAAATCGACATTTCAGCAATACATTCTATGTACTTTTTATATCGAAAATAAAGCAAACATGTAATAATAATAAGGAACACAAGATTTATAGTGGTTCGGCCAGGAAATTGGGCCTACATCCACTTTATATTCTTTCATTATTTACTTGCATCTGTTTTACAATTGCCTTCAATTACAAGAATCATACATTCATAATTCTTTTTACAATTTTTCAACAAAATTTTCAAGTAAAGTATGGACGCAAATGATTGCTGTTCCATGCACTTGGAATTTGATCTCCTTCAACAGTGGTGAGTTTGAATGTGCCGTCAAGAAGCTTTTGACCTATGACATATGGTCCTTCCCAATTTGGCCCAAACACACCTGTCGCTGTCATAATTCTCTTCAGGACTAGGTCTCCAATCTCAAAGCTGCGTTGGCGAACTTTGGAATTGAAATGTCTGGCTATTCTTTGCTGATGAGCTGCAATTCTGAGATTAGCCTCATCTCTTTTTTCATCAAGGAGATCTAGCGCTTCAAGCTGTAGCTTTTCGTTTTCTGCTTGATTGAAATGGATTCTTCTGTGTGAAGGGACTTCTATTTCTACCGGAATCATTGCCTCTGACCCGTATGCCAATGAAAATGGGGTGTGCCCAGTCGCAGTTTTGTGAGTGGTTCTGTATGCCCATAGTGCCAGTGGTAGCTTATCGACCCAACCACCTTTTGCTCCTTCAAGTTGCTTCTTGATGGTTGACTTAATAATTTTGTTCACGGCTTCCACTTGCCCGTTTGCCTGCGGATGAGCTACTGCTGAGAAGCTTTTCCGGATTTCGAATCGCTTGCAAAAATCTTGGAATTCTTCACTTTCAAACTGAGTTCCATTGTCTGTAATTATTTTTTGAGGCACACCGTATCTGCAAATGATGTTTTTAGTCACAAAACTTATCATCTTCTTTGAGGTGATAGTAGCCAGTGGTTCAGCTTCTGCCCACTTAGTAAAATAATCTACAGCAACAATGGCATATTTAATTCCAGATTTGGCAGTTGGTAACGATCCTACAAGGTCTATCCCCCATATTGCAAACGGCCATGGACTGACCATCTGTGTGAGTTCAGTGGAAGGAGCTCTAGGAATTTTGGCGAATCTTTGACATCTGTCACATTCTCGGGAATACTTTGCTGCATCTCGATTAATTTCTGGCCAAAAATATCCGTACCGGAGAATTTTCTTTGCTAATGTTTGGCCACCTAAATGATCACCACATTCTCCTCCGTGTACCTCTGCTAGGATTGCTTTAGACTCTTCCTTGGATACACATCGAAGTAATGGCATTGAGAATCCCCGTCTGTATAACCGGCCATCCTGGATTACGTATCGAGAGGCTTTTCTCAGTAGCTTTTGTCGTTCTCTTGAGTTCCCTGGTAAGGATCCATTGAGCAGATATTCTATTATCGGAGTCATCCATGATTCTTGTTCTTGAGACATGCTCATGATCCAATCAATGTCCATCTCATCAATGCTAGGATTCGACAGGACCTCTACTGGAGTTAGCCCTAGAAATTGAGCTTCGCCTGTGCTCGAATACTTTGCGAGAGAGTCTGCTTTCATGTTTTCTTCTCGAGGAATGTGACTTATCATGTAATGATCGAAATCACCCAGGAGTTCCCAAGCCTTTGACAAGTAGGCGGGCAGATTCCCTCCTTTTGCTTGGAATTCCTTTTTGACCTGGCATACAATAAGCTGAGAATCACTGAATATCTGTAACGCTCGGATGTTTAATTCTTTAGCAATCCTTAAGCCAGCGATAAGGGCTTCGTATTCTGCTTCATTGTTTGTTGAAGGAAATTCCAATCTTAGTGCATAGCATAATGATCGACCTTCAGGAGTCTCAAGTACAACTCCGGCTCCAGAACAGTAGTCGTTTCTCGCACCATCGACATATAACTTCCACTGGATCGGGGAATTGTCGACCGTTTCTTCCTCACTGTTACCCTTATCTGTAAATTCTGCAATGAAATCCGCTAAAGCTTGTCCGTTGATTGCTTTCCGGGGATGATAAGTGATGTCATACTGAGTGAGTTCAGTATTCCACTTTAGAATACGACCCGAAGTTTCAGGGCGAAACAGGACTTGCTTTAAAGGTTGATCAGTGAGGACTCTGATAGGATGAGCTTGAAAATATTGCCTCAACTTCCTAGACGCAATTAGTAAGCAATAGGCGAGTTTTTCCAACTTAGAGTAATTCATCTCTGCCCCAGTGAGTATTTTGCTGATATAGTAAACTGGATGTTGAATCCTTTTGTCTTCCCGTATCAGCGCTGCACTTAAAGCATGAGATGATACTGCCAAGTATATAAGAAGATCCTCGCCATCGCTAGGCCTAGAAAGTATTGGAGGCGTCTCCATATGGCGAATCAATTCATCAAAGGCTTTTTGGCATTCGGGAGTCCAATCGAAGTTTTTCTTTCCTTTCTTTAGGGCGTCAAAGAATGGGATGCATTTATCTGTGGCTTTGGAAATGAACCGACTTAAGGCGGCAACTTTTCCATTGAGACTTTGCAATTCCTTCTTTGTTCTAGGAGCTTTGACTTCTTTCAATGCAGTAATTTGAGCTGGACTGGCCTCAATGCCCCTAGCGCTCACGATGAAACCTAAAAACTTGCCGGATTCCACTCCAAATGAACATTTTAAAGGATTGAGCTTCATTCCGTATTTTCGGAGGACAGCGAACATGTCTGCTACGTGTTCTATGTGATCCAGTGCTTTCTTAGACTTTACTAACATGTCATCGACGTAGACTTCCATAGTCTTGCCCAGCTGCGGTTTGAACATAGCATTAACGAGTCTTTGGTATGTTGCCCCTGCATTCTTCAATCCGAAGGGCATAACTCTGTAGCAGTAAAGACCAGTGTCGGGGATAAAGCTCGTGTCCTCCTGATCTGGCTCATGCATCATGATCTGGTTATATCCGGAGTAAGCATCCATAAAAGATAATAATTCGTGTCCCGCTGTTCCGTCTACCAGTTGATCGATTCTGGGTAATGGGAAGCAGTCTTTGGGGCAGGCCTTGTTTAGATCTGAAAAATCGATGCATACTCTCCATTTTCCGTTGGCTTTCTTAACCAGCACTGGATTTGAAACCCAATTCGGATATGTAGATTCTTTGATAAAATTATTTTCCATGAGCCGATCAACTTCTTCTTTTAATGCCGCTGACCTTTCCGGACCTTGAGTTCTCCTTTTCTGCTTCACAGGTGTAAATTTTGGATCAATATTTAGAGCACGCACTGCAACTTCTGGGGATATTCCGCACATATCGGCATGAGCCAAGCAAAAACATCCAGATTTGCCTTTAAAAAAGATATCAAGATATTCTGAATTGACGCATTAAGTTGTGAACCCACATTCAACACTTTGTTTGGGTCCTTTGGGTCAACAGGTATTGGTATTGTCGTTTCCACGGGTACCACTCTATTTTCCCCTGCACTGACTTTTCTAGGGTCCATCTCTTTCCTTGCTCCACTGTGCTCGCCAGTGCAGGGTCCGCCCTGTAATTGCTACAAAGCTGGTTCTTTGATGCGGACTGGGGCTGCCGCATTCTTTCCCATTTCTCTTTTTCTGGTTTCTCGTAACTCTGTCAGATAGCACTCTCGCCCAGCATTTTGATGACCTTTTATAACTCCTACTCCATTGTCTGTAGGGAATTTAATAGTAAGGCACCAAGGGGCCAGAAAAGCTTTGAATGCTGCCAGAGTTGGACGACCAAGGAAAGCATTGTAAGCAGAAAATTCGTCGGCAATCACAAAAGTTTGCTTGCGGACCACTTTTCTCTCTCCTTCTCCAAGTTCCACAAACAAATCAATGGTCCCTACCGGCTGCTTTGGCTCCCCAGTGAAACCAGCAATTTTCTGCGATGAGGCTTGCACATCAGCCATAGGGATCTTCATTTGGTCGAATGTTTTCTTAAAGAGAATATTGCAGGATGCGCCACAATCAATGAGAACTCTTCTGACAATAGCTGGACCGATACCAGCTGAGATGACTAGAGGATCCAAAGTAGGAGCTTCAATACCTGCGGAATCCCTAGCTCTGAACACAATATCATCATCGAAAGTTCTTTGTTGCTTCAAGGGCGTAGCACCTTCCAAAACAAATACATCTTCCTCGGTCGGCACATACTTTAAAGCTCGGATATACCTTTCCATCTCGCCCCAGCTTCTGCCTGCTGGGTGAGGTCCTCCTATAATGACATTAATAATCGGCCTTCCAGATTCATGCCCTGCAGCCTTCTCAATCATCCTAGGCTGTTGAGTAGGAGCCTGTTGCCCCTGACCAGATGAAGTAGGATTATTGCTATTCTTTCTTACAAATTGCTGCAGTTTGTTTTCCCTTAGCAATTCTTCAATCAGATTCTTCAACTGGCGGCATTCGTCGGTTTCGTGACCGGGTTGATTATGGAAGCGGTAGAACTTCCCACTCTGTATAGCCTTTTTCCCGGTCCTTAGAGGAGGAGGTTTAGGAAAGTCAACAGAATCTTTAATGGCAAGGTAGATATGCTCCGGCGTATCTGATAAAGGAGTATACTCTGATGGCTTGAAGGATCGGGGCTTCTTCAGATTTCTCTGCTTCTTCCCATTGTTATTTTCCCTTTTTTGCCCTACAGATTCATTCTTGCATGGAGCAACAGTGTTATCTTCAGCTTTTTCCAACACTGCCTTTACCGGTACGGGACGGCTTTCTAAGCGTATGAATTCATCTGCTTTTTTATAGAATTTTTCAAGGGAATTTGGTTCCTTCATGTTTAGCCATTTCCCAAATTCGCTCGACTTGTCAATACCCTTCATCAGATAAGTCAATATCATTCGCGTTTCTACATTGTCCACCTCAGCTAACGCTATATTAAAGCGGTTTAAGAAAGATCTGATAGCCTCTCCTGGACTCTGCTCCAAACTTGACAGTGACATGATATCTTTGGCTTTTGAGGCATATAGTCTGAACTGCTCCTTGAACTTCCGGGTCAAGTCAGAAAACTGATCGATAGATCGGACGGGCAGCTTGGTGAACCAAAGCAGAGCTACGCCTTCGAGATACACAGGGAAATATCAGCACTTTATTTCATCAGAGGCTCTGGCACCTGTCATGTGCCAATCATATTTGTATAGGAATTCATTCGGATCACTTGTCCCCTTATAAGCTAGAATGGTTGGAGGGACAAACTTCCTTGGGAATTCAGCCTTTAAGATTTTCTCAGTAAATGGAGTCTTACTTGGGGCGAAACCCCATTCTTTCTCGTCTTCAACCCTCTGCATACTCTCTTTCATAATTTGTCGGACCATTCCAGAAAGATACTCCTCATCATGTCGAGTTCTAGATCCACCAACCTCTGGAAGTGTTTGTTCAAAGGGGCTAGCAGCCCTTTCAGGAGCATTTCTTTCTTCAGCATCATGAAGGTTGCCAGCAAAATTCCTCTCATTACCCACTGGTTGACGGTTTGCCTCAAGCAGATCGTTCAACCTATTTAGAATTAGGGCATTCTGGGCATTTTGAGCCTCGAGTTGTGCATTTTGGGCATTGATCTGTTGGTTCAGCCCTAAAATTGCAGCATCCAGCTCTGCCTTTGTGACTCCGACAGCTGGAGTGGCTTGATTCGATATAGGGGAAGCGGAGGTTCCCTCTTGAATATTCCCAGATCTGACAGATCTACTCTTCCTTCCAGGAGCCATAATCTCGGATAGACTTCTGGTTTTCAAGGAAGTTCTCTCTACAAATCTCTGTGAAGCAATGATGGCAACTCGCCTGAGTTCAGTTCTCAGTGAAAGCACCAAAAATGTTAACGCTAAAATTTGAACGCTAACACCCCGGTGTATGAGTTATAGTTGTGAAAGCACCACCCGATAACTCGGGAACAGATTACAAGCAGATGATAACGGAAAAGCAGAAAACAACAACAATTTTATAGTGGTTCGGCTTAATGGTATAGCCTACGTCCACTTTAAGTACTTTTATTGATGATCTCGTTACAAGCTGATACAATTCTTTCCAAGTACAATACACTTTGAATTACAAGTCACTTGGAACAAGTAGCTTAAACTTCAATGAAGATTAGAGTCTTCAAATCCATGTTGGATGTGTGTGATCTTTTCTCAAGTTTGTAGCGTTCTTCGTGTCTTGAGAGCTTTAAGTGTTGAATTGGTTTGGAATGCAGCAGAGTAACGGCGCTTGAAGAGAATCAGCCAAAAGTCCTTTGAACGTTGGAGGTGGTTGCGTATTTATAGGCAAATTTCTAGGCGCTGGAATTGTCAAGTCATGAGTCGTGACCGACTCAAGATGAGTCGTGAGTCGTGACCGACTCAGGATGAGTCGTAAGTCGTGGGCGACTCAACTGGTTGAGCCCAGACTTCCTATCAGAGCATCTCCGGTCCTTTGTATATAGCACAAGTCCTAACTCGTTTGCGAGTTAAAAAGTCGTGGCCCAAAATGAAGCGGCATTGGATTTCTACATAGTAGCTTTAAGTCGTGGACGACTCAAGCTAGGTCGTGAACGACCTACCATAAGTCGTAGGTCGGTCCTTTGTTGTTTTGGGATTTTAGTCAGTTAGGTCATTTGACACCTTAGGTCGCTGAGTCGTTAGAGAACTTGAGTCGGTCTATCCCATACACCGTTAATCCCTTGAGTCGCTCCACTCCTCTAAGTCGCTATAAGTTTTAACTCGTTGGCTTGTTGAGTCGGTAGCTTGTTGAGTCGGTAGCTTGTTGAGTCGGACTATTCTCTTAAGCTGCTAAGGTTACTAAGTCGTTTGCCTGTTGAGTCATAACTAGATAGGTCGTTGATTCGGTTCATATCTTAGGTCGGTAATCAGTTGAGTCGGTGATTCGATGAGTCGCGAGGCCTCCTGATTCGTAGATCCTTCCTGAGCCGTTAAACATCTTAAGTCGTGGCTCACCCCAGGCCTTAACTCGTTGGTTTCTTTGACTCGTGAGCTGGAACGGGGTTAACACAATAAAAGATGGCTGAGAAAGAACATTGCAAGATGTAATTCTTTTTCCTAAATATCGAGGAGGGAAAGAAGAATTAGGGCTTGTTAGTGGATGTAGTCTAAAAGCATAGGTTTGGATAACGAGTTCTACTTACATGTCTTCAAGAATAACAACAACTAAAATGGAAAATTTTCTACAAAAAAATTCATGAATAATTTAACCTACTAAATCATAAATTTTGAATTTGTTAAGTGATGCACAAAATTCATGAACTATTGTCACTACTAAATCATAAATTTTTGAATTTGTTAAGTGATGCACATTGTATGCATGAAAAACTAAATCCCTAAAAATAAAATTTAAAATTTCAATGTTTATTATATAAATAAAAAGTTATTGATGTGTCTTCGAACGTACACATCAAAATATTTCAAAGTTTGTACAATCTGACGTTAATTGTTGATTATTTGTGAAAATATTATTATATGTGTTAAGGAAATTTGGATTCAACAACCAAACTTCAACACACAGTCAAAATTACATATCTCAATCCTATCTCAACCAATTCAAGCACAAAACTAATCATAAAATAAGAGAAAATAAAGCGGTAATGCAATAAATCATACACGAGATTTATAGTGATTCCACTCAGTTCTTGTGGGTGTATATATGCTCTAGGGGAGAGTTTTATTAAATCACAAATGAAGTATAAGATATTGATTAAAATTGATCACTTAATAAAGGTTTTCAATCTTGGATTTCGATCGTGTCTCGTCTTGAGATTTGTAGATATAATATCTCATGTCGGATGGATCTCGGATGAGATGAGTGTATCTTGGGTGTACATCTCGGATTGACATCTTAAATTTAAAATCCATATCAAACTATCTCGACGTAAGTTAAGAGTCCAAATTTGATATTTTAAATATTTTTATGATAATTGATATCTAAATATAAACTTATTAACATTAATAATTCATAATAAACAACAGTATTAATTTCTCTTTTTAGAGGAGAGTGATTATATGAGACGGAGCCATGACACAATGGTTAGGTCACCCGCATAGTGATCTGGACGTTAAGGTACGAGTCCGGAAATAGCCTCTTCGCAGTGCGAGGGATACACTAGGTATATTAAAGACGTTCCCATAAACGCTGGTACATTATCAACCTCCCCCAGAGTTCGCTATCGTGTAGAAGCCTCGTGTACCGGGTTCCACCTTAGAGATGAGTGATTGTATGATTTGGTATTGATTAAATGGATTTTACTCATTTGAATATTAGACATAAAAAACTAAACAAAAGGTCATTTATTTTTTCTCACTCGTTAAAAAATAAAAAATAAAAAATGGACAGCCGGTAAAAAAATCATTAAAGTGCAATTTCTTTTTGTAACGACCCGATTTTTCGACGTCCGAAAGTTGACATTTATGCGTCCACTATATCAAATGTCGCACAGTCGAATGCTGGAAAACCAAACCATTAGGGTAAAAGAAGAAGAAGGTAGAAGAAGAACAAAAACAATAACAGAATCTCACATTTCGCAGCGGAACAATACATAATAGATAAAGAATAATCTTTTAAAATAAAAACACTATATCAGTTTATACATCACATTATCAGAGTTTACAACAACAAACAGCGGAAAAGATAATAGTATACAGAAGCATGCATCTCCATTTAGCTCGTCTCTTGAGCTCCACAAGCAACTCCTGAATTCTAGAATAACCTGATAACCTAACTCTAGGATCCCCATATGGAAAATTATGGGCACCTAGAGTTTAGAAAGGGAACAATAAACTCCAGGTCAGTCATGGGACTAGTGTGAGATCAAAAAAACAATTATACTTTAACAGAAGAATTTAAAAGAAATCCACAATGCTTTTTGGAAAATGAAACTACCAAAAGGCCTCCCGGCACATACACAATGCAATCACACACTTAGGGGAGGTTTCTCCTTATTATAGTCAAACATGCTTAATACGCAAAATCTTTTTAATATTATCACTGGTGCATAGTACAGAAAACATTTGCAAGTATAATATTAATCTTAGCCAGCATAAGTACCATTATAGTATGCCTACTATAGCTACCATATTAGATGGCAGGTTATACAACAAAAACCGTACAAGGCGCGTATTGGTGATTGGATTTCCAACAAATGGTTAGGCAAAGGAACTTCCTGGACCACATGGGTACGCCTTTGGAAGAACGCCCGAGAACCTAACCGGATCTCTGCCAACAGAAGGCCGGGTTACCTCTGCAAAAATAGGTAACGACTGACACAAGTATATCATCCCCCGGTTGCAAACAACCTTTATCCGAGGATCCTCAATACCAACAACCACAAAGTATAAATTTGCAACAACCACATAGGTTAAGTATTTGGGCTCCATACCATGATACCACCTCTATCCAGAAGGAAATGAACATACCCTAAGGGGCGCTACCCCCTATAACCTTGCTGCATTCTTCCTATTTTGACCAATCAGGGGTGTGAGGTCCAACGAAGTCTCGTCTACAAAGCTATGCTTTTCACAAAAGCCATGCTTCGATCAACAAATGATCGGCAGCACTTTGCATGCCACATTACCAAATTGGGAATGTATCACTAGTAACCATCAAATACATAACCTCTGAGCTCGTACGTCTCAAATATGGGTGTTAAGCTAAGAGAATAAATTCTCCGCCACCAACAGAAATGTATTTGATAGAAACTAGCTTTACATCTCAAAGGGTAAAGTCAGACACACATCCATACAAGTCCGTTCCGTGATCAAACGGGACCGAAGGCACTTCAAAGAAGCCCATGAAATATGGATATTCACTAGTCACATTTAGAATCCCCATCACAAAAGGTGATAAAATCTCTATACCGAAGCAACCCGGTGCAGAGGCATTCGACAGGTAATCCTTTTGCTTTCGAAAATACCTGGTCTTCAACACCATCTTCAAATGCAATCCCATTTCATCATATCATTATTCGAAAAGGGTTCTATGACACAAGGTCCTCTCCCGGCTAATCCGAATAACGAGCGCTTATTTTTAAAAATAAGTGTTACATTCTGATTCAAACAAATCACAACAAATTCCACTTTGATCATTTAAATAAAAGATCCATCACAGTCACAAAGGTTCGATGTGGGTTTCGAATATTCATTTGGAATTCGACTCCCGGTCGCATCGAAATTCAATTGTCGATTAAAGGCCAACATTGATAGTCAGTTATTAACTATCAATCATAATTCACAACAAGCACTGGATTTCAAATAATTTTCCCCTAATTATTAATATCTTCGCAATATAAAATTTTACTTTTCAACCCTTTGAAAACAAATTCAAATCAATTTTTCACACTTCGATCTTTTGAAAATAGATTTCAAATCAATTTTTTTTCCTTACGCGGAAAACATTTCCAATATTTATTCATTTCCACTGAAAATCTACCGAGTTCAAATATTTTAAAATAATATAAAATACTTATTCAAAATATACTTGGAAACATTTAAAATAAACTATTTTAAAATACTTGCTTAGATATTAGTCATGAAAAATATTATACTAATATCTCACGTAAAAATTCAAGTCCAAAACTAATTTTAAAATAAAATTAGTAGATAGAGTATAAATATTTAAATAACTATTTTCTAAATCAAATATCAAATTAATCTTTAAAATAATCCCTTCTATACTTATTTAAATAAATCTTTACTTTAAAGATTTAAAACAATTTCCAAAAAAAATTTCTCCAATAATATTCTTTTGAAACCAATCTAGAACTTTTAATTTTATTTCAAAAGCTATTTTAAATATATTCGGCTTTCCAGGGAAAGTACACCTTCCATTCTAAAATGGTTCATTCAAATCAATTTATAAATCTTTCTGGATTTATTTAAATTTACGTCCCAAATCTGTAAATTCCTTTCCAACTTTTAAAAATAAAACAATATTTATTTTTAAAACAAATTTCTCTTTCATTTATAAAATATCCATTGTGGATTTAAATTTTTAAGTATCCACAAATTTACGATTTTGCAAATCGATTCCCAAGTATTCACTTTCAACGCCAAATCGATTTTCAAATTGATTTATAAATTATTCAAAGTTTTATTTATTAAAACCAAATTAATTTCAAATCAATTTTCCAGTTTATTTCCAAAACACCAAACCAAATTTCCAAATCGATTCCTAAAATTTATTTTAACTCCAAATTAATTCCCTAATCGATTTCTAAAATTAATTTCAACTCCAAATTAAATTCCAAATTTAATTTCTAAATTTATTTCCTTTCGAAATAATTTTTTTATCTCTTTCAAATATTTAAAATCCGTATCTTAAATAAATTCTTCAACTATTAAACAACATTCTCGACATTCCTTTATGAAAATATTTTCCCATATTTTTGGAATTTACTCAATAAGTTTTCAAAGAAAAAAATTTATCTATTTAAATTTCCTTCTTTTAAAATTCACCCGATTCCTTTGAATGAATTTATTACAAATTTTCTACTTAAATTTGAAAATCAAATTTTTATTTATTTCTGGTATCCTACGATACCAAAAATATATTCGGTTAAATTACAGCCTTCAACAGTTTCAATCATAAATAATCACACACAGATTATAAATAATCAACACACAACATACAAAACAAATTAAATATTTGAGTAATCCAGTTGGATCCCTCCAACCTGTTTCCCTGCATCCACAGACATTAGAACAATAATTTAATACTCATTCCACTTCGAGGTGGAATGTCGTGGTATATGGGATTGTACAACATCATCCGCTATTATGCAGCGCATAGGGTCTCATCCGCTATATAATGTGGGAAATCAACAACTCCAAATACATATACAACACCAATTCCACTTCGAGGTGAAATATCGCGGTATATGGGTTTAATATAATAACCTTCGCTATTATTCAGCGCATAGGGTCTATTTCAATACAACTGATAATAAATTTTCATCCAAGCACACAATCAACAATTAAATTTAACTATCATAATTCAATCATCAACTAATAACTGAAACTTTCAATTATTAAAATTTGAGTGAGAATATCTCACCTTTGCTTATGCATGCAATACATTTCCACTTCAGATTGTTTTCTTCACAGTTCTATACTTTCTAAGTAATTATATAATTCACTAATATTTGAACTAATTGAACAATTGATTTTCATTTAATATACTGAATCATCTAATTATTAAATTTAAAACTAAATTTTCTTTAATACATTATTTTTAGTAAATAATATAATTTAAATATGTTTATTGAACAAATAAATCTTCGTAATACATTATTTTAAAATAACTGGTTAAGTGAAAATATGTATATTAAATTTTCTTTTGAAATCATTTACTTGTATAAAAATATATCCATATAGATTACAAAATCCATTCTTATATAACTTAACAATTCAAAACATTTAAAACAGCTGCCTACATAAATCTTAGACATCATATATATATATATATATATATATATATATATATATATATTTCAGTTTTAATCATGATAAAACAGTACATAATTTCTGCATGCATACATATCTGTAAATAAATCTCACTGGTATATATATATATATATTTGTATGCAAATTTTTAAATTGAAAATAACAAACAGTTTTATACTTTACTAAAATAAATTTCTTTACTGCAAAATTCTAACATATATATATATATATATATATATATATATATATATATATATTCTGTATTTATGCAATTCAAGATTAAATCAAGAAATATGATGTTCGAATGCCTTCAGCCTCGATGACCCCCATCCGACCGAACCTCCTAGAAGTTCGAGCTTCCCCAAATTCACGACAACCTCACTGATAACCCCATCGTGAGCCATCGGCCAGACCCTATCGTCGTCGAATCACCTCCAAACACTCAGCCGTAGTCGCGACCGAAATCCTAGCACGACAGTTGAGCGCACCACCTACTCGCGAGATCATCCCACTGCCGCGTCCCCGGCATGAAGTCCTTGTCGTCGCGGCCTTGCGACAGAATCGCGAGCCTCATTTTTCATTTTTTTTCCTCAATTCGATCCTATCGGCTCTGATGAAACGAAGAGGGGAATTGCGGATCCCTAAATCCCAAAATCGAGCGCTTCTCACAATTTCGAGCACGTCCCTCTACAACTTCTGACCGCCCCCCATTTATCTGCTTTCGATTTTTGAATCGAAATACATTTCCATTTCCTGAGGGGATCGAATTTGGGATGGCAGAAGTCTTGTCTATTTTGAAGAAAATGGGAAGGACGAGATTTGAATGAAGAAGATGAATTCGATTTCTTTTGATTTCGTTTACAAAGTACTCGGCTAGTCGTTTATTTTTATTTATTTTTTCTAACGCGTGCCTCTTTTGAAGACACATACTTCAAATCTCAACATATCATGCAAAGGCTTGCAATAGTGTTTTAAATGAAATTACATTACTTATGTTTAAATTTAAATTTAAATTTAATTCGTCCTGAAAACGAAGACTAAAATCTCGATCTCCAATCGAGGTGTGCCGCTAGGCATTTATAATGTTATATGCCAATTCCGAACTCAATGGAAAAGGTTTCGAGGCCAAATTCAATCGTATGAAGAAGATAGCTTTTTGAACCAATTATTAAATTAATTTTCGATTAAATTTCCAGCACGTTTGACTATCGTACGGCCAAACGATCACTCCAAACACTACAAAAATTGAAATCCGATAATAGTACAATATTACGGATCCAATGGAACTGGTTTCGTCGAATTTCAAGACTGTGCCTCGAAAGGTTATTTTTAAAATCGATTTAAACGATAAAATTTCAAAACCGAACAATTCACCTTCTAATTCAATCCTATAGTTTCTATTGTCTTCATTATCAATATGAATTTCCTAAGCCTTTGAAATATTTTAAATCAGCTTATAACTGAAGATTCAAATTTTCATCCAACTTTAATAAATTAAATTCAATAATTTAAATTTAATAATTGAACTGCCAAATTCATAGTGATATTAAAAATTCAAATTTAAATTAACTCCCAAACATTTAAAATCAATTAAATATTTCCAATTTCAAATGTTCAAAATTTCTGGGTCATCACATCCTTTCCCCTTAAAGGAATTTCGCCCCGAAATTACTAGTTAAGAAGAATGATCCTTAACCCATTCGTTATTTTCCCAAAACTAAACAGTTTTATCAATTTGCCAAAACAAATCTTTTTATTTAAGATATATTCACCTCAAATAACTTTTCAACCTCAACCATAAACTCCAAACAATATTGTTTCCTTAACCATTCGAACTTAAATTCAAATTCAAATTTTAAATTTTCAAAATTTTCTCAAAATTTTTCTAACTCCCTAAATTGTCGAAAAATTTCGCTAGCGTCTCCTTTGCGCGGCTAGCTCGGTGCAACTACAAAATGGCACCACAGGCCCTTAGATTTCAAATAGGAAACGAAAAGCCAAGCGGCTAGACAAGAAGATCATCAAATTTCATACTAAATTTCAAATACATACCTTTTTTCATGCAATTCAATTTTATCTTCGAAAATAAAATCTCAATTCCATTTCCTTTAATGCACCTGTATATCCTGCTAGCCATAATATCCAATTACAACATTCATATATCATTTTGCACATTTCATTACAAAATTTCCAATACTCACTTCTTATACCATTTTCACTATTAAAGTTACATATCCATTTTCATTCAATCTTACATTTTCAATTTCATTTGAATTCAATTTACACTTTCAATTCTATTTGGATTCAATTTACCTTCTGAATGTTCAATTTATCAATTATCTTTCATTCACAATTGATTCATATCACTATTTTAAATTAGTTTCATTTACTAATTCATTACAAGTTCTAATTCATTTCATCTCAAATCATTTTTTTTTCATTTCCACCTTTATTATCTTTAGGTCACTTCGAACTAAATTTACAACTTCATTTTATTTCACATAATTCAAATTGGTTTTCAATATTCAGTTTCAATTCCAATTTTATTCTTTTATTCATTCAAAAATTTATTTCCAATCCACAATTTTGGTTTATGCCCACTTATATTAAACTGGATTTCAAATTCCATATGAATTCAATTTACCTTTTATTTATAAATATTGAATTCAATTCAAACTATATCTATTTGGTCGTTTCTTCACTTAGTTTCACTTACTAATTTTTATTTCAATACTTTGCTTTTCTTATAACAAATCAAATTCAATTTCAATTCAATACCATTTGCTTACAAATTCGAAATGAATTTCAACATTCAATTTCACTTTCATTTAATTGTAGTTGTAAATTTACTTATTCATTCAAAATTTATTTTCCACCTTCATAGATTTTATTCCAATAATTTAGTCTATAAGACTTCTCAAATTCACATTTATACAAATTAACTCAAATTTTCAATCTCAATTCTTTTATTCAATTTTCATTTTTTTCCGCTTGAATTAAATTTTCCTTCCAACTTATTTTATTTCCACATTTACCTTTTTCTAACTTATCTTTAAGTTAGGTTTTTATTTTAACAACTTCAAACTTTACAAGTTATCAAACTTAATGATATTCCATAAATATTTTATATAACATTCCAGAGCCTATTCAACCTTTCAAAAATCAGTTTTTTTTAAAGCAATTCAAATTATTCCTTGGATTCAAAAACCCAAACCACTTTTGCAAACAACTTTCATTTAAAACAATTTGGCAGCAATCCCTCTTTTGGAAATCCAAAAATGAACATCGATGATGCTACAGTCCTCACCGAAGTTATTTTCCATCAACCAAAAAGAGTTTAGAGCTTTTATCCCTTAAAAATATTTTCCAAACCTTTGAAAATCATTTCCAAACCTAAAAGGAATTTAATCTTTCCCAAATCTCAAAATTTAAACCCTTTCAAATTCTTTTAAACATTCCTCTGGAATCCATTTTCTTAGCTTTTGGTTATGTTTTCAATTTCTATTCAATAACCAATGATATAATTCAATATTATCATTTCCTAACAATCAAGCAACCATATACATCTATAATAATTTACGGAAAATTATTCCTTTTATATACAAAAATAATTTGAGTAAAATTATTTCATTTACCTAGTTACAAAACAATATAGTGTCGAATTGTTCTGTACGAGCGTTTAGAGATCCCTATCGATAGAGTTCTACGGATTATACCGACCAGAATCCATATACCACTCAACAAACCAATCATCACAATATAAAAAAATTTTGTATTCACTAACAAATACGCGCTCATAACTATTATCACACTCAAACTCATTCTAGAGTACTGCTGACTCTATCTCTAATGAGTAATCCCCACCAGAGCCAAGGATGTCGCTTAACCAGTTGCTCTGATACCACTTTGTAATGACCCGATTTTTCGACGTCCTAAAGTTGACATTTATACGTCTACTATATCAAATGTCGCATAGTCGAATGCCGGGAAACCGAACCGTTATGGTAAAAGAAAAAGAAGATAGAAGAAGAACATAAACAATAACAGAATCTCACATTTCACAGTAGAGCAATATATAATAGATAAAGAATAATCTTTTAAAACAAAAACACTATATCAGTTTATACATCGTATTATCAGAGTTTACAACAACAAACAGCGGAAAAGACAATAGTATACAGAAGCATGCTTCGCCATCCAGCTCGTCTCTTGAGCTCCATAGCAACTCTTGAATTCCAGAATGACATGATAACATAACTCTAGGCTGCCCGTGTGGAAAATAATGGGCATCCAGAGTTTAGAAAGGGAACAATAAACTCCAGGTCAGTCATGGGACTGGTGTGTGATCAAAAAAATAGTTATACTTTAACAGAAGAATTTAAAAGAAATCCGCAATACCTTTTGGAAAATGAAACTGCCGTAAGGCCTCCCGGCACATACACAATGCAATCGCACGCTTGGGGGAGATTTCCCCTTATTATAGTCAAACATGCTTAATACGCAAAATCTTTTTAATATTACCATTAGTGCATAGTGCAGAAAACATTTGCAAGTATAATATTAATTTTAGCCAGCATACGTACCATTATTGTATGCCTACTATGGCTACCATATTAGATGGCAGGTTATACAACTAAAACTGTACAAGGCGCGTATTGGTGATTGGATTTCCAACAAATGGTCGGGCTAAGGAACTTCCTAGACCACGTGGATACGCCTCTGGAGGTACGCCCCGACAACCTAACCGGATCTCTACCAACACAAGGCCGGGTTACCTTTGCAGAAATAGGTAACTACTGACACGATTATGTCATCCCCCAGTTGTAAACAACGTTTATCTGAGGATCCTCAATACCAACAACCACAAAGTAATAAATTTGAGCAACCACATAGGTTAAGTATATGGGCTCCATACCATGATACCACTTGTATCCAGAAGGAAATGAACATACCCTAAGGGGTGCTACCCCATATAACCTTGCTGCATTCTTCATGTTTTGACCATTCCGAGGTGTGAGATCCGATGCAGTCTCGTCCACAAAGCTACGCTTTTCACAAAAGCCATGCTTCGATCAACAAATGATCAGCAGCACTTTTTATTCCACATTACCAAATTGGGAATGTATCACTAGTAACCATCAACTACATAACCTCTGAGCTCGTACGTCTCAGAGAAGGGTGTTAAGCTAAGAGAATAAATTCTCCTCCATCCACAGAAATGTATTTGATAGAAACTAGCTTTACATCCCAAAGGGTAATGTCAGACAAACATCCATACAAGTCCGTTCGGAGATCGAACGGAACCGAAGGCACTTCAAAGAAGCCCTTGCAATCCGGATATTCACTAATCACATCCGGAATCCCCATCACAAAGGGTGATAAAATCTCTATACCGGAGCAACTCGGTGCACAGGCATTCGACAGGTAATCCTTTCGCTTTCGAAAATACCCGGTCTTCAACACCATCTTCAAATGCAATCCCATTTCATCGTATCATTATTCGGAATGGGTTTTATGACACAAGGTCCTCTCCCAGCTAATCCGAATAACGAGTGCTTATTTTAAAAAATAAGTGTTACATTCAAATTCAAACAAATCACAACAAATTTCACTTTGATCCTTTAAATGAAAGATCCATCACAATCACAAAGGTCATATGTGGGTTTCGAATATTCATTTGGAATTCGACTCCCGGTCGCATCGAAATTCAATTGCCGATTAAAGGCCAATATTGATAGTCGGTTATTAAACTATCAATCGTCATTCACAACAATCACTGGATTTCAAATAATTTCCCCCAATTATTAATATCTTCGCAAGATAAAATTTTACTTTTCAACCTTTTGAAAACAAATTCTAATCAATTTTTCACACTTCGATCTTTCGAAAATAAATTTCAAATCAATTTTTTTTTCTTACGCGGAAAACATTTCCAATATTTATTCATTTTCAATGAAAATCTACCGAGTTCAAATATTTTAAAATAATATAAAATACTTATTCAAAATATACTTGGAAACATTTAAAATAAACTATTTTAAAATACATGCTTAGATATTAGTTATGAAAAATATTATACTAATATCGCACGTAAAAATTCAAGTCCAAAACTAATTTTAAAATAAAATTAGTAGATAGAGTATAAATATTTAAATAACTATTTTCTAAATCAAATATCAATTCAATCTTTAAAATAATCCCTTCTATACTTATTTAAATAAATCTTTACTTTAAAGATTTAAAACAATTTGCAAAAATAATTTCTCCAATAATATTCTTTTTAAAACAATCTAGAACTTTTATTTTTATTTCAAAAGCTATTTTAAATATATTTGGCTTTCCAGGGAAAGTACACCTTCCATTCTAAAATGGTTCATTCAAATCAATTTATAAATCTTTCTGGATTTATTTTAAATTTACGTCCCAAATCTGTTAATTCCTTTCCAACTTTTAAAAATTAAACAAATTTATTTTTAAAACAAACTTCTCTTTCTTTTATAAAATTTCCATTATGGATTTAAATTTTTAAATATCCACTAATTTACGATTTTGCAAATCGATTCTCAAGTATTCACTTTCTACGCCAAATCAATTTTCAAATTGATTTCTAAATTAGTTCAATTACCAAGTTCAATTCCAAATTGATTTCTAAATTTAATTCAAACAACAAATAAATTTTCATACCAATTTCCCAAAGGTTTATTTATTACCACCAAATTAATTTCGAATCGATTTCCCAATTTATTTCCAAAACACCAAACCAAATTTCCAAATCGATTCCTAAAATTTATTTTAACTCCAAATTAATTCCCAAATAGATTTCTAAAATTAATTTCAACTCGAAATTAAATTCCAAATTTAATTTCTTAATTTATTTCCTTTTGAAATAAATTTCTTTATCTCTTTCAAATATTTAAAATTCGTATCTTAAATAAATTCTTCAACTATTAAACAACATTCTCGAAATTCCTTTATTAAAATATTTTCCCATATTTTTGGAATTTATTCAATAAGTTTTAAAAGATGAAACTTTATCTACTTAAATTTCCTTCTTTTAAAATTCACCTGATTCCTTTGAATGAATTTATTATAAATTTTCTACCCAAATTTCAAAACCAAATTTTTATTTATTTCTGGCATCCTACAATACCAGAAATATATTCGGCTAAATTACAGCCTTCAACGGTTTCAATAATAAACAAACACACACAGATTATTGATAATCAACACACAACATACGAAATAAATTAAATATTTAAGGAATCTAGTTGGATCCCTCGAACCTGTTTCCCTATATCCATAGATGTTAGAACAATAATTAAATACTCATTCCACTTCGAGGTGGAATATCGCGGTATATGGGATTTATTAATATCATCCGCTATTATGTGGCGCACATGGTCTCATCCGCTATATAATGCAGGAAATCAACAACTCCAAATACAGATATAATACCAATTCCACTTCGAGGTGGTATATCGCGGTATATGGATTTGATATAATAACCTCCGCTATTATGCGGCGCATAGGGTCTATTTCAATACAACTGATAATAAATTTTCATCTAAGCACACAATCAACAATTAAATTTAACTATCATAATTCAATCATCAGTCAATAACTGAAATTTTCAATTATTAAAATTTGAGTGAGAAGATCTTACCTTTGCTTATGCATGCAATACATTTCCACTTCAGATTATTTTCTTCACAGTTCTAGACCTTGTAAATAATTATATAATTCATTAATATTTGAACTAATTAAACAATTAATTTTCATTTAATATACTGAATCATCTAATTATTAAATTTAAAACTAAATTTTCTTTAATACATTATATTTAGTAATTAAAATAATTTAAATAAGTTTATTAAACGAATAAATATTCGTAATACATTATTTTAAAAAAAAACTCGTTAAGTGAAAATATGCATATTAAATATTCTTTTGAAATCATTTACTTATATAAAAATATGTCCATATAGATTACAAAATCCAATCTTATATAACATAACAATTCAAAACATTTAAAACTGCTGCCTATATAAATCTTATACGTGTGTGTGTGTCTATATATATATATATATATATATATATATATATATATATATATATATATATATATATATCAGTATATATATCAGTTTTAATCATGATAAATCAGTATATGATTTCTGCATGCATACTAAATAAATCTCGTTGGAATATATATTTTTTGTATGCAAATTTTTAAATTGAAAATAACAAACAGTTTTATACTTTACTAAAATAAATTTCTTTACTGTAAAATTCTAATATATTTATACATACATACATACATACATATATATATATATTCTGTATTTATAGAATTCAAGATTAAATCGAGAAAGATGATGTTCGAATACCTTCAGCCTCGACGAACCCCATCCGATCGAACCACCTCGAAGTTCGAGCTTCCCCAAATTCACGGCAACCTCACTGATAACCCCATCGCGAGCCATGGGCCAGACCCTATCATCGTCGAACCACCTCCAAACACTCGGCCGTAGCTGCGACCGAAACCCTAGCTCGACAGTTGAGCGCACCACCTACTCGCGAGATCATCCCACTGTCGCGCCGCCCTATATGAAGTCCTCGTCGTCACGGCCTTGCGACAGCATCGCGAGCCCTCATTTTTCATTTATTTATTTTCGCAGTTCGATCCTATCGGCTCTAATGAAACGAAGAGGGGAATTGGGAATCCCTAAATCCTAAAATTGAGCGCTTCTCACAACTTCGAGCACGACCTGCTACAATTTCTAACCACCCCCCTTTATGTGCTTTCGATTTTTTAATCGGAATGCATTTCGATTTCCTAAGGGGGTCGAATTTGGGATGGCAGAAGTCTTGTCTATTTTGAAGAAAATGGAAACGACGAGATTTGAATGAAGAAGAGAAATTCGACTTCTTTTGATGTCGTTTACAAAGTACTCGGTTAGTCTTTTTTTTTTCTAACGCGTGCCTCTTTTGAAGACACATACTTCAAATCTAAACATGTGTTGCAAAGGATTGCAATAGTGTTTAAAATGAAATTACATTACTTATGTTTGAATTTAAATTTGAATTTAATTCATCCTGAAAACGAAGACTAAAATCTCGATCTCCAATCGAGGCGTGCCGCTAGGCGTTTATAATGTCATATGCCTATTTCGAACTCAATGGAAAAGGTTTCGAGGCCAAATTCGATCGTATGAAGAAGATAGCTTTATGAACCAATTATTAAATTAAACTTTGATTAAATTTCCAACGCGTTTGACTATCGTACGGCCAAACGATCACTCCGAATACTACAAAAATTGAATCCGATAGTAGTATAATATTATGGATCCAATGGAACTGGTTTTGTCGAATTCTGAGACTGTGCCTCGAAATTTTATCATTAAATTTCAAAACTGAACAATTCGCCTTCAAATTCAATCCTGTAGTTTCTATTATCTTCAGTATTATCAATATGAATTTCATAAGCCTTTGAAACATTTTAAATCTGCTTATGACTGAAGATTCAAATTTTTATCCAACTTTAATAAACTAAATTCAATAAATTAAATTTAATAATTGAACTGCCAAATTCATAGCGATATTTGAAATTAAAATTTAAATTAACTCCCAAACATTTAAAATTAATTAAATATTTCCAATTTCAAATGTTCAAAATTTCTGGGTCGTCACACTTTTAGACCCACATATGAAGTAAAAATAATATGTAAATGAAAAACATCTTCGAATAAGTTCTATTGAGATTTATCTTAAATCCCACTTAAGATCTCAATATCTTGGATGAGATGAGTATCAAAAAAGATATAAACAAAATTTTATGTCTTCGAATGCGACCATCTACTGAAATTTATCTCAAATTTTGCTTGAGAGCATAATATCCTGGACAAGATGGGTGTCAAATAAGATATGAACAATACTTAATGTCTCGTTTCGCTAAATCTCGTCTCGTTTAAGTTCTAAAATGAGACCTCAGGTGAGATAAATGAGATTTGGAACAGTGCGCTTAATTAAAAATCTCTCTAGAATTTAATTCATGTGAAGGTTAGAAAGAAAGAAGATTAATGGAGGAGAACCTTTGTTATTTCCAAATAACTCTCTACCAAATAAATTTCAAATATGACTTTATATGGACGGTAGTTGACGAATTCCAAATCTACCCTTAAAGTATAACACATTTCAACAGTCAAACAAATGCATTCTAGACCAATTCAAAAGTCTTGATTAAAAATTCAGACGTTTGAAACCATACCAAAATCAGCTAAATGCATACAGGAAACAAATCCATTAAATTCCAACATCCGACCTTCATTTTCAAACGTTTGGCCTCCAATTGAGGCATGAATTTTAATTCAGGCATGAATTTAATTTAGGTCTCTGAATAGGTGTTGTTCTAACTTTTATCATTTAGTCCAAATTAACACCACTACTTCAAATTGTAATAACTTGAGTTATGTTACTTCGAATTGCATAACATTTTCTATGATACAAAACTAAATCATCTCGACATTTCATGTTGTCAAAATACAGTGTTACACCTCGATACTATATCCATCTTCACCACTAGATACACCCAATGAAAACCAAGCCATAATATCGAATTTCAGCTTCAATGGTTGCGCTTGAATACTTTTCCAATGAGCAAAGCCTCCACTAATTACCCTTCACTGAATAACTTCGACAAAGGCACCACTTGCAAATGAAGTGTTGAAAGTACCCAAAACCGGTAAAGAGAGTTTGGAATGCCAATTAGTATTCACATAAACCAAAACCAAAATCTCTCATTGGTATTCTTCACCATCGATAACAAACGCAACTTCCCTAACCATGCCACCTCATGGCATTTAGCACTTCAATAAGCGAATTAAGTTTGAGCAACACCCCGAACTTCCTAACCGATAAGCTTTTGTTAACAATCCGCCACATTATCCTTTGTGATTTTTTTGTAGATGAACAAACTTATCCTCATCCATGGCAACTAAGAACAACTCTCTCACCTCAATATGCTTAGTCTGAAAGCCACATGTTATCAAAAGTATAGCATTTTGGCTATCAGATTGAACATCAGGACTATTGTGTTCAATACCTAAGTCATATAATAATCGTCTTAAATAAAGTCTTCGTTTCCGCCCTACCACAACACTCAACTCCACCTCTATGGTATATAAAGCAACTACGGTTTGCAATCTAGATCTCTAACCAATGATCATACCGTCAAGTGTGAAATCATATTTGGAAGTTTATTTCCTCCGACCCCTATCGTCAGCGTAGTCTGAATCATTATTATAAAGAATCTTATAATCTTAATATCTGAATCCCATTTTGGATCGAATGTATCATGTTCCAATTCAATTTAGATTTTGATTCAAACTCAAGAGTTAAAACTGAAATTGAGAAAAATCATTCAATCTATACTTATATATTCAGTATGCTTATTTGAATACATAATTCTAATTCTACTGTTCTCTAAACATAATAAAATGAAAAAAGAAATAAAATGGGGTTTTATGTTTAGATGTACAATTCTGACATCATAATCAGTTTTAAATTGTACAAACTTTAAAATATGGACTTTTAAAATCTAATATTTATGATTTAAATCTCGTTCGATTTTTATTTGAGCTTTACAATTTACCTTTTGAACCCCATTTTGAAAGCCTTGATCTGAATCACAATAGTCAATCAAATTGCAGTCTATTCCATCACTACCATAAAAAAAAGACCATGTCGTGTCTCTAAGATATCTAAAATTAAATTTCATAGCTTCCTATTGTGGTTTTCCCAGATTAATCATATACAGACTAGCCATCGAATGGCATTTGCAAAGTCAAGCCTTGTACACACCATGGCTTACGTCAAACTACCAATTGCACTTGCATATGGAACTCATGCCATATAAACCTTGTCTTTCTCCAATATCAGTGGACCTTTAATTGAAAAATTCACATGCAAAAGCAACGGTGTACTAGACACCTTTGCATTAACCATGCTGAACCAAGCAAGTAGTTTCTCAATGTATTTCTTTTAAGCTAAGATCAACTCAAAATGCTTTGATCTAATACAATTTCCATGCCTCAAATTTTTCTTGCTTCACCAAGATCCTTTACATCAACTTTTGATTTCAAACACAATTTCAATTTGTTGATTTCATTCCCATCTTTAGAAGCAATGAGCATATCATCCACATATAAGAGTAAGTGCACAACACAATCATTTTCAACTATTTAAAATATACACAAGTATCCTAGATGCTTATAACAAAATCAATATCAAACATAAAATGATCAAACCTCGTGTTTCATTGTCCAAGCAATTACTCTGAACCATATAGCGACTTCTTTAACATGCAAACCAAATTTGACTTACCATCTACAACAAAACTCATCGGGTTGCTCCATGTAGATTGTTTTCATCCTAGTCACGATGTAAGAAAGCAGTTTTTACATCCAGTTTCTCTAACTCCATGTCAAGAACAATAACTATAGCTAATAAGATACGAACTGGTATAGCGCACGATCGGTGAAAAAACCTTATCATACTCCTTTCTTTTCTTTTGTGTAAATACTTTAGACATTTATCTAATTTTGTATCTTTCATCGTCCTTTTCTTTGTAAATCCATTTGCACCCAATCTCTCGATTTTCTTTAGGAAGCGGAACTAAATCACAAGTTTCACTTTTAGACAATGGTTGGATCTCTTCCTCCACGGCGCAAATCTATTTTGATCCATCATTCAAATCAATGACATCATCAAGGTCCACCGGCTCATCCTAAACAATATGAAGAGCATAGTCCAAAGGATCACTAAAGCTAAGATAATTCTAATCACCATACCTCTTGGGTGGCCTTATAGTACAATGACTCTCACGTTTGGCGATGCCATTACCTAAACCTCTTCGTGCCTAGAACCAAATCGTTTCTAAAATCATGCACATCACAGACACTAGTAGATAAACCATATGGACTTTCATGTGATTTTAGATCAACCACTTTGCTACTAACACCACATTTTACTCTGCTGCTAGATCAAAAAGTGAGAATAATTTCCGTCTTCTATAACTCATCGCCTATCAATTCGAAGTATCTGATGTGTTTTCATTCACCTTGAGTAAAGATAACTCATCAGAAGTAACATGACATGTGTTAATAATCTTCTTCGTTTTTGGGTTCCAAATACAATAATTCCCTTTCACTCTATCCGTATAACCAAGAAAATTTTAACTTAAATTAATAGTCTTCCCTTTCCATACTTCCTCCAGAATTTTGTTGTCAATAGCCATATCGGAATTCGATTCAAAATGTGTATTGGGTTGAGAAAGCTTTGGCTAAAAGTCCATTCAATGAGCGAATGAAGAATCAAGCTTCCTCTAGTACAGTACAGTTTATCTCTTTATAACATTATTTGATTATGGATCCACAAGTGTAGTAAAATGCCTCTGAATGCCATAGTGTTTATAATAACTAAGAATTCTATGAAAACATACTTTCCTCCATCATTGGATCTTAACACCTTTAAAATTTTACCACTCTCATTCTCGACAAGAGCCTTCTACTTTTTGAACTTTATAAATACTTCTAACTTAGCTTTCTGCACACATACCTAACCATTTCAAGAAAAATCATCAATGAAAGATATATATAATATAGAGCTCCTCCTAAAAGTACAATCTATGTCGGCCCTCGAATACCAATATAAACATATTCAGGAGTACTTTTAGAATCATGTTTTCCATTGCCATATGAAGATTTGATTTTCTTACCCATGATGCATTCCTCACAAAATTCTAACTTATTGAAACTCTCTCCGTCGATCATCTCCTTCTTCCAAAGAATATATAAACTCTTCTGTTAACTCCGTTTTGAAAACGACCTAACGATCTAAGAAGTGGAACGACCTAACGATCTAAGAAGTGGAACGACCTAACGACCTATGGAATAAAACTACTCAATAGCAGTGACCTAAAGGAGTCCACGACCTAGCGACTTAGCTATGTGTTCGACCTAACTGCCGAGAGGAGTTCATGACCTTGCGTCCCAACGAGTTAACAACTTACAGGGAGTAAGCGACCTAACCAATGAAGTGGACCTAACGACCTAATACTTAGCGACCTAAAGTCTGAAGTTACTTGGCGACCTAAGAACCTCATGACCTACCATCTCAAACGAACTAGTGACTTCAGTCCTCGGCGACCTAAAACCTTTAGCGACTTAAAAGGTGGAACACTACTGAGCGACCTAACAGGTAGCGACCTACGACCTAAATGAATCCACGGCTTAACGCCCTAATGAGTTAAGCGACATAACAAGTTAATGACTTAGCCTAGGTCGCTGCATTGGATGTCTCAGCGTTGTAAGGTTGCCAACTACTCCCCTAGGTCGTTCACGACCTACTACTTCATTCGGAAGAGATCAAGTGTGCTCTAGTTAAGCCGTAAAGCTTAGGTCGCTACCACTAGGTCGCCCCACGATCTACGACCTATCTTAGGTCGCCAACGACCTATAACCAACGACCTAACCTCGAGCTCTCCTATAAATACGGCACTAGCTCCAACTTTTAAAGGGGACTTTAGCTGATTTCCAGAACGCTGATACTCTGCTGCTCTCTCGACTCAAACACTACTCCAAGCACTCCAAACTCCAAGGACGCTTCAACAAACTTCAAGAGGAAATCTAACACATTCAACATGAATTCAATGGGTTCTTCTACATCAGAGTTTGAGCTACTTGTCTAAGTGTGTTGCAATTGGAGTTGATTGTAAAGAATTGTACTTGAGTGAGCAATAAAGAACATTAAAGTGGATGTAGGATTGATCATAAGCCGAACCACTATAAAAATTGTGTCTTTTACTGCTTTTCTATTAATTTCTGCTTGTTTCTAATCCCCGTGTTAACGGGTGGTGCTTTCGCACTTACTCTGCATACACCGGGGTGTTAGTGTCTGATTTTTACGTTAACATTTTTGGTGCTTTCACTGAGAATTGAACTCAAGATACCTTCATCATTGCTTCGCAAAAGTTTGTGAAAAGGATCTCTTTCAAGACCAGAAGTCTGTCCGAAATAATGGCTCCTGGAAGAAAACACGGACCTGTTAGATCCAATGATGTTCGTGAGAATACTGCCACCTCTCCTCCGTTGAGTCAAACAACTCCAACTGTTGGAGTTACACGAGCAGAACTAGATGCTGTAGTTTCTGGGCTATATCAGCAAATGGAGGTCCAAAGCAATCTAATGATGGAAAAGTTGAATGCTCTGCTCCGAGCTAATCGTCAACCGGTGAATAATGAACAGAACTTTGCTGATAATGCTCGTGATGTTGAAGGAAGAGATGTTCCTCAAGGGGCAACTGGCCCTGTTGAAGAGACACCTCCCTAAGTTGGGGGATCAGGACAGCAACCAACTCTCCATGAGCGATTGTCAAGGCAAGCTTCCAAGAAGATGGCCGATGTTTGTCCTGTTGAACCTCTGAATGACGAGGAATATTTCTCTGGAATGGTTCGACAGATCATGAAAGAAAGTATGCAAAGGGAAAAGGATGAAAAAGAATGGGTGTTCGCTCCGAGCAAGACTCCGTTCACTGAAAGGATTTTGAAGGCAGAATTTCCATGAAAGTTCATTCCTCCTACCATTCTAGCTTATAAGGGAACCAGTGACCCTAATCAATTTCTGTATAAGTATGATTGGCACATGACTGGTGCTAGGGCATCTGATGAGATTAAATGCCGATACTTTCCAGTATACTTGGAAGGGGTGGCTCTACTTTGGTTCACAAAGCTTCCGGTCCGATCCATAAACCAGTTTGCCGATTTGACTCGGCGGTTTAAAGAGCAATTCAGGCTGTACGCTTCGAAGGCAAAGGATATCATGTCACTGTCAAGCCTGGAATAAAATCCTAGGGAATCTATTAGATCTTTTTTGAACCGCTTCAACATAACTCTGGCTGAAGTGGACAATGCAGAACCGCGGATGGTCTTGACATACTTGATGAGGGCAATCGACAAATCAAGCGAATTTGGGAATTGGCTGAAGATGAAAGAACCGAATTCGCTTGAGAAATTCTATAAGAAAGCTGATGAATTCATGCGCTTGGAAAGCCTTCAAGCATCGTTTAAAGTGGCACTGACAGAGGTTAAGAATAATACTACTGCTTCTACCAAGAAGGAATCCGAAGGTCAGAAAAGGGAAAATAATAGTGGGAAGAAACAGAAAGATATGAAGAAACCTCGCTTCTTAATATCTTCAGATTTCACTCCTTTGACTGACACCCCAGAGATTATCTTTTTGCTACCAAAGATGCAATAGAGTATCCAAAATCGCCTGAGATGAGAGTTAGCAAAAAAGCTGCTCAGAGTGGGAGATTCTGTTGGTTTCATAATCAACCCGGTCATGATACCAACGAATGTCGCCATCTGAAAATTTTAATTGAAGAACTATTGAGAGAGAACCAGTTGCAGCAGTATGTTAAGAGAAGTAGAAATGACCCAACTTCGTCTACTAAGGGTCAGCAACTTCCTGCTCATCCATCTGGCTCGGGTGAAAGGAACACTGTACATGAATCAGAAAGGCCCATTATTAATGTGATTACAGGAGGGCCTCACCCAGCCGGCAGGAGCTGGGTGAGATGGAAAGGTATGCCCTGCCTTGAAATATGTACTTGTAGAAGAGAGTGTTCTTGTGCTATAAGATGTTGCACCTTTGAAGCAGCAGAAAACTGTCAATGATGATATTGTGTTTAAAGCCAGGGACTCTATGGGTATTGAAGCTCCAATCATTGATCCCTTGGTCATCTCTACAGGCATTGGGCCAGCTATTGTGAGAAGAGTGCTTGTAGATTGCAGCGCTTCTTGCAATATTCTCTTCAAAAAGACGTTCGACCAAATAAAAATTCCGATGGCTGATGTTCAAGCTTCATCTCAGAAGATTGTTGGGTTTACTGGGGAACCGAAGCAGCCCATTGGAACTACTGACTTGTTCGTAGAGCTTGGAGAGGGGCAGAGAAAGGTGGTTCGGAAATAGACTTTTGTAATTGTTGATGAACTTTCTGCCTACAACGCCTTCCTAGGCCGACCAACTCTTGCAGCTTTTAAGGCAATTCTCGCCCCGTGGTGCCTCACTATGAAATTCCCCACCGATAATGGAGTTGGAGTTATTAAAGGGGATCAGAACGCTGGGCTAGAATGTTATCTGATAGAGTTGCGAGAAGCAAGGAAGAGAGAGATGGGAAAAGATGCGGCAGCCCCAGTCCGCATCAAAGAACCAACCTTGTAGCAATTACAAGGTGGACCCTGCACTGGCGAGCATAGCGGGGCACGAAGAGAAATGGATCCTAGAAAAGCTAGTGCAGGGGAGAATAGAGTGGTGCCAGTTGAAGTAACAGTGCCAGTACCTGTTGACCCGAGAGATCCGAACAAAGTGGTGAATGTGGGTTCACAGCTTAGTGTGACAGTCCAAAATTCCTTAATATCATTCTTGAAGGCAAATCTAGACGTATTCGCTTCGACTCATGCTGATATGTGCGGAATATCCCCAGAAATTGCAGTACATACTTTGAATATTGATCCAAAGTTTACACCGGTAAAACAGAAAAGAAGAACCCAGGGTCCTGAAAGGCCAGCAGCATTGAAAGAAGAGGTAGATCGAATTATGGAGAACGGTTTCATCAGGGAGTCTACTTATCCGAATTGGGTTTCAAATCTAGTACTGGTTAAGGAAGCTAATGGGAAATGGAGAGTTTGCATTGACTTCTCAGATTTAAATAAAGCCAGCCCCAAAGACTGCTTCCCGTTACCCAGAATAGATCTGTTGGTGGATGGAACGGTGGGACACGAATTGTTATCTTTCATGGATGCTTACTCCGGATACAACCAGATTATGATGCATGAGCCGGACCAGGAAGACACAAGCTTCATCACCGATGTTGGTCTCTACTTCTATAGGGTCAAGCCCTTCGGACTTAAGAATGCAGGGGAAACTTACCAAAGACTTGTTAACTCTATGTTCAAACCGCAGATTGGCAAAACTATGGAGTTTTATGTTGACGATATGTTAGTGAAATCAAAGAAAGCGGTAGACCATATGGATCACTTGGCGGAGATGTTTGCAATCCTTCGGAAGAATGGAATGAAGCTTAATCCTTTGAAATGTTCGTTTGGGGTGGAGTCTGGAAAGTTCTTGGGTTTCATTGTGAGTGCTAGGGGCATTGAAGCTAATCCTGCTCAAATTGTTGCATTAAGAGAGGTTAAAGCCCCTAAGACAAAGAAGGAACTACAGAGTCTTAATGGGAAAGTCGCTGCTTTGAGTCGATTCATTTCCAAAGCTACTGATAAATGCATTCCATTCTTTGATGCACTGAAGAAAGGAAGGAAGAATTTTGATTGGACTCCTGAATGCCAGAAAGCTTTTGATGAGTTGATCCATCATATGGAAATGCCTCCAATACTTTCTAAGCCGGACAATGGTGAAGATCTTTTTGTATATTTGGCAATCTCGTCTCATGCTCTCGGTGCAGCGTTGGTACGAGAAGACGCAAAAATTCAGCGCCCGGTCTATCATATCAGCAAAAGATTCACTGGGGCAGAGATGAATTATTTGAAGTTGGAAAAGCTCGCCTATTGTCTACTGATTGCATCAAGAAAATTTAGGTCGTATTTTCAAGCTCATCCAATCAAAGTCCTCACCGATCAGCCTCTGAAGCAAGTCCTCTTTCGCCCTGAGACTTCAGGTCGCCTTTTGAAGTGGAATATTGAACTCAGCCAATACGACATCACTTATCATCCCCGAAGAGCAATCAATGGACAAGCTTTGGCAGATTTCATCGCAGTATGTACAAACAAAGGTGATAGTGAGGAAGTAGTGACTGATAATTCCCTAATTCGGTGGAATTTGTATGTTGATGGCGCAAGAAACGATTACTGTTTCGGAGCTGGGGTTGTGCTTGAAACCTCTAAAGGGCGGTCATTGTGCTATGCTTTAAGATTGGAATTCCCTTCGACAAACAATGAAGTAGAGTATGAAGCTCTTATTGCCGGTTTGAGAATTGCTAAAGAATTGAATGTCAAAATGTTGCAGATCTTTAGTGATTCACAGCTTATTGTATGTCAAGTCAAGAAAGAGTTTCAAACTAAAGGAGGAAATCTGCACGTTTACTTGTAAAGAGCCTGGGAGCTTCTCGATGACTTTGACCATTATACGATAAATCATATACCCCGGGAAGAAAACATGAAGGCAGATTCTCTCGCAAAGTATGCAAGCACTGGCGAAGCTCAATTATTGGGATTAGTTCCTGTGGAAGTCCGGTCATCTCCAAGCATTGATGAGATGGATATTGACTGGATCATGACTATATCACAGGAGCGAGAATCATGGATGACTCCGATATTGGAATATCTGCTCAACGGTTCTCTACCATAAAACTCAAAAGAACGACAGAAGTTGTTATGGAAAGCCTCCAAATACATATTCAAGATAGCCGATTGTATAGGCGGGGATTCTCAATGCCATTAATCCGATGTGTGACCAAGGAAGAAGCTGAGATAATTCTAACTGAAGTAAATGGAGGAGAGTGTGGAGATCATTCAGTTGGTCAAACTCTAGCAAAGAAAATCCTCCGTTATGGGTATTGTTGGCCAGATATTAATCGTGATGCTGCAAGTTACGCCCGAAAATGTGACCGATGCCAGAGATTTGCAAAAATCCCAAGAGCACCTTCCACTGAGATAACACAAATGGTCAGTCCGTGGCCATTTGCTATTTGGGGAATAGGTCTCATCGGGCCTTTGCCAACTGCCAAGTCCGGAACCAGATATGTTATTGTTGTTGTTGATTATTTTACTAAATGGGCTGAATCTGAACCATTAGCTACTATTACCTCTAAGAAGATGATAAACTTTGTAACTAAGAATATCATTTGCAGGTATGGTTTGCCTCAAAAGATAATCACAGACAATGGAATCCAATTCGAAAGTGAAGAGTTTCAAGATTTTTGCAAGAGATTCAAGATCCAGAAAAGCTTCTCAGCACTGGCTCATCCGCAGGCAAACGGGCAAGTGGAAGCATTAAACAAAATTATCAAATCGACCATCAAAAAACAGCTGGAAAAAGCGAAAGGTGGTTGGGTAGATAAGCTTCCACTAGCACTATGGGCATATAGAACTACACATAAAAATCAAACGGGGCACACTCCATTTTCATTGGCATATGGATTAGAGGCAATGATTTCGGTAGAAATAGAAGTCCGTTCACATAGAAGAATTCATTTCAACCAAGCAAAAAATGAAGAGTTGCAACTTGAAGCACTTGACTTCCTTGATGAAAGAAGGGAAGAGGCTCAGCTCAGAATTGTAGCCCATCAGCAAAGAATTGCCAGGCACTTCAATTCCAAAGTTCGCCAACGCAGCTTTGAGATTGGAGATCTAGTCTTGAAGAGGGTCATGACAGCAACAGGAGTGTTTGCGCCAAACTGGGAAGGACCGTATGTCATAGGGAAAAAACTTCTTGATGGCACTTTCAAACTAACAACTGTCGAAGGTGATCCAATTCCAAGAGCTTGGAACAGCAATCACTTGCGCCCATATTTTACTTAAAGGCTTTAATGAAATATTGTAAAAGAATGATGAATGTATGATTCTTGTATTGAAAGCCATTGTAAAGCCAGTGCGAGTGAATGATAAGAACTACAAAGTGGATATAGGCCCAGCTCTTGGCCGAACCACTATAAATCTTGTGTTCTTTACTATTATAAACTGCTTGTTTTATTTCGATATATAAAGTACATCAATTGTATTTCTAAAATGTCGATTTAACACTGCAGGCCATTAAAACAAAGCTGACCCGTCATAAGACCAAGCAATCCCTGACATCACTCAACAAATGAATGTCTAGCCACAAAAATTCCAGATTCGAATCCTATATAAGAAATGCTTCAAGCAAACAGTTAGTGGTTCCGCCAGAAGTAGACTCTTCCTAACTAATTGTGATCGTTTGTGCAAACAAACATTCGATTAATTAGCCTGTGTCTACCCCTGCGAATTCATTTAACAATGAAGTACACTTATTTGGATAGAATAAGCTACTTGCAAAAGAAAGGAATGTGCGCTTGGAAATGATAACAGGAAACCGTTGATATGAGCAAACGGAAAAAAGACATGGGTGAGCAGGCATCAAACAGCAAAAGACCTCCTCGAAGGCACAAGCCCTCTTCGGAGGCACAACTCTTCGGAGGACAAAGACCTCTAACTGGCCTCGCCAGAAAAAGAGAGCTCTTTCTCGATAGAAAGTTGTGGACTGATCGGTGGTACAGAACACTCGTGTCCGCCCCGTGAATCCATCCAACCAAGAGATGGAGACTCCAAACTTCCAGGCAAAAGCCCTACTCAGAGGCACACATTCCACCGAGATCTGAAATAAGACTTCACAAGTGCTGGAATGTGAAAAGACCTCTTCGGAGGCACAACTCTTCGGAGGATAAAGACCTCCAACGGGCCTCGCCAGAAAAAGAGAGCTCTTTCTCGATAGAAAGTTGTGGACTGATCAGTGGCACAGGACACTCATTAATTTGTGTCCGCCCCGTGAATCCATCCAACCGAGAGAAGGAAAATCCAAACTTCCAGGCAAAAGCCCTACTCAAAGGCACACATTTCACCGTGATCTGAAATAAAACTTCATACGAGTCGAAATGTGAAAAGCACTCTTCGGAGGCCCTCTTCCCAGCGGACAAGGAAAAGATAAAAGCCTCTCCCCAGAGGTAGAAACAAAAAAGCCCTCTCCTCGGAGGCACAAACAAAAAAGCCCTCTCCCCGAAGGCACAACCAAAAAGCCCTCTTCCCAGAGGCATAATCAAACAAAAAGCCCTCTTACCAGAGGCATAATCAAACAAAAAGCCCTCTTCCCAGAGGCACAATCAAACAAAAGCCCTCTTTGGAGGCACAAGCAGGTCGAAGCCCTTTTTCGAAGGCCCACTTTACCACGAAGGAAAATTCACTTGCCAAAATAAAAGTGACTTTCTCCGAAAGTGAAGTGTAAAAACTTCGCAACAAAAAGAAAAGAGAGAAAGCTTCTCCAATATGAGGCGCATTCTACTAAGTCAGAAAAATATTTCCTTAAAACGGAAATATTATGTTATAAAGTACAGATGCAAACCTCCTCCAAATGGAAAAGTTGTTCTCTAAAGAAAGAACACAGGTCTTCTCAAAACAGAAGAATTGTTCTTCAAAATTCTGCCAATGTGAAAGAGATTGCAATAAACCATGGTATGGGGGCAATATAATATAGTCATAAAAATAAAAAAATAATGCTCAAGTAACATACCATAGGTTTATTGAAACATCACACAGAGAAAATAAAGAAACTTGTATATGTAAAAAAAGGAGAATAAATGCATTTTCAAATACAGACAGGAGTTTGTACAAGTAAAAGAATCATTTTATTCCATACTATAAAAAAATTTACATACATGTGTAGGTTTCAAAATAAAAGAAGGCGGGGACCGGTACCCGCACAATCTCCAGTCAACGCAAGCTTATATACAAGAAAAAAGCAAAAAGCGAGATAAAAAGCACAGGACCAAAGCCATCATTTCTTCTTCCTTCCACCTTTTGAGCCTGCGCCTGGCCAGATGATCAACTTCTTGGGCTGGCTTGTAAGAGTAGGGGAAGAAGGAGAAAGGGGAACAATTGGACTTTCTTCTGCTTTTTCCTCGCCGGCTGAAGCTTCCTTCTTCTTCTTTGAGACTCCACTTTTCCCCCTCTTCTTAGAAGAAGACCCGCTTCCTGGAGTGAAAAGTGTGGTTAATGGCATATCGTCAGAACCAGTTGGTTCCGGAGTCTTTTCACCCTCTTCAGGTTCTTCTCCCCTTTGTTCTTGTGAAGCAATGGGATCGTCCAAGTCTCGAAGAGCTTCTATTTGCTCCTCTTGTGATCCCGGTTGAGAGGCAGAAGGAGGAGTGACCTGAAGGGACGGAGGAGGAATAACTGGAGGAGGGGAAGTCCGAACAGTGCTCGGTGCTTTCTCTACAGAAGAAAAGAAGTTAAAGTCCGTATCTCTCGTAAAGAGAGGAATTAGTGGCACGTCGAGATTTAAAAAATAATCAAGAAGTTCATCAAATTCATGTGAAGCGAACGAGCAGTCCACTTGAGCAAGATCAGCAGTAAGGTTACCTATCGAAGCAGGCTTTATTATGTCAACTTCAAAGCCCCGCGCGTCACCGCTCTCTTGACTCTCATCTCCATTGTGAGCGGTTGCACCCTCGGTGATGGCTTTAGTAGGAGGCGGAGAATGGGAACCGGAACCAACAATGTCGATATCGGTCGAAACTGAAGGTTGAACTGGGTCGGTTAAAGTTGCCTTCCCTGCATTTTCTCCTTCTGCCATTCCGGCTCTCTCTTTGGCAAGTTGCTCCTTTCCCCTGACAAGAGCGGCGCATGCATCATCATCAAGATAGTTTGCCTCTAAATCCGCCTCAGCATAGCCAGCACCGCCGGACATGTCAAGTATGGCCTCCCATACTTCGGCCAAAGTTATTTCATATTTGGGGCATAGAAAGGAGAGACTACCGCGCCCCAGGACGCTATGCAAGTAGAAATCAAATAATTTTGAGCTGATGTTGGCTTTCGTTGCCTTATGAGACACTTCAGCTGCAATTTTGCCGGCAACAGGCTCATCACGTTCTCTTTCAGCTTTAGAGAGTTGAAGTTTTAGCATTTCGATCTCCACGTCCTGGGAGCTAGTCTTCTTTCATAGCTCTGCGATGTCAGCAATATGGCCCTCACTAATTCTTTTTTGCATATCAAGCCTATCTTTGGCATCTCTTTGAGCGGCATGAGCATCTCGCACTTGTTGTTGAAGCACTTGCTCCTTTTGCGAATAAGAAGTGGAGGAAGTAGCAAGCTCTTCTTTAAGTTTTTCAACTTCCGCTTCGAGCTTTTCATTATAAGTAGCGATGCTTCTTATTTCCGCGTCATGTTGTTCAAGAATCTTCTGCCACTCAGATTTGTCGTTTTCCATTGTTAACATGGCTTCAAGATTTGCGCGATTTACCATCTGCAGCTCATCGACAAGCTTTTGCCAACCTAACATTCTCTCAATATCAAGTTTGACGGCATCAAAGTTGCGCAGCATGGCCTGCTTATCGATCGGGACCAGGCCAAGATCAAAGCGCACTCCTTTCAGGCACCAGTTCGGGAATCGACTCTGAAGAGTAGCTGGGCCTGGACCAACTTGATATGGGGGCCTACCAATGATTGTTTGAATATCAATACGTGCCAGGGCAGGAGATTGAGATAGTACAGGAGCAGCAGGTTGTTCAAAAATCTCGGATGCTGATTTTTCGCCATGTTTGACTCTTTTACTCATATCTTCGGCAGCCTGACTTTTCCCCTTGTCGTCGCAGGACTTCCGTTTATGAGAATCATCTTCCCTCTGGGAAGAATCGTGTCGCTCGTCCCGTCTTTCATGGCGTTCTTCGTGGGCATGCCTTTCACGAGCTTTTCGTGCAGCTCTTTCTTCGTCAGTTTCCCTATGAGAAGGAAGATATCTCTTGGGATCAAAAGAGCCGCGTCTCCCGTAGCTCTGAAAGTCGTCGTAATAAGAGCGTCGCCCCATTGAAAGACCTGAAAATGGGAAAGAGGCAAAGCTTGAGAATCTTTAAAGTAAAGTGCATATAAGTGCATAAGAATGCCAAAAAATCCTAAGTGTGTGTAACATGCAAACTACGCGCGTCAAACTACGAACCACTCCTCGGTTGCGGGGAAATGATGGGTTTTATAGCTAACGTCAACTCTTGAACTGACGGGGTCTGTTGTAAAGTGGATGTTGCTTCAACTGCTGAAGAGATAACTCTAACAGAAACAGGGTCGTCTTTAAAGGGCTCCTATGAAGTGATCATCAGATCGCTCAACCCTTCAAAAATGTCATCCCCACTCTGCTTGGCGGGACTCGTTTTTCAGCTCCTTCGTCACCGGATTTCTCTGAGTGTTGAGGGGGTTCTTGAGGTTCTTCTTCTTCTTCGACGACCGAGGCAAGTGAAAGTTTGCCGGATGACCCCGCAACATCAGTAGAAATAGAGCACTTCACCGGGGAAGTCTCGGAAGTAGGTTCTTTCGATATAGGTTCCTCAGCAGAAACGGGGGCATCTTGTGCCTTGCATGGAGAGTCGGGAACTTCATGAGGCTGAGTAGAGCGGGAAGAGTGTAGGAGTCCAAACTGATGTAGAAACACGTCTCTCGGCAAAAATTTGATGCTTCTCTCCTCAGCTGTCAATGCATTTAGCTTATCGAAAGTTGACTTGTGGCTGAAGTCTCTACAAGGAGGAGGAAGAACTGTAAAAGTAGAGAACGAAGTTAACACTTAGCAATTCGGACCTCGAAAATCTCAGAAAAGGAAAGAATGGGGATGAGTAAGCTTGCCCCCTACTCTCCAGATAGCATAAAATCCCTGGGGGCAACAGACAAAGAAGAATTGATTCAGGAAACCATGAGCGCTCTCAGAGAGATCAGCGATAAGCTTGCAATTTCTGGCGCTTCTCACATGTATGATGGAAGGATGTTCTTTATTTCTCGCAAATGTCCATAAATAGCAAATTTCTTCAAAACTTGGGAGACGGTCAAGCGTCCTTCTGAATAGAACGCATAATCCCATCAAGATGGCGTAGCCATTGGGGTGCAATTGAAAAGGAGAGATGGCCAACCGGCGAAAGAGTTGTTGGAGAAAATTGTTAAAAGGGGGAATGGCACCACAAAGGCACATTTGGCGGTTAACAGCGACAAAGCCGAAGGGAGGACTATCAGCAAAATCATTTGGCCCAGGGAGAATAGCATCTGCTTCTGCAATCCCAAACTGGGCGCGTAACTGATTGAACACCCGATGACTCAGAGTAGTTGGAGTTCTTTCCGGGGGGTTGACCAGTGGATCGGCTATCGGGAAGGCATCTCCAGTTTGTTCTACCACTTCCTCTTTATGAGAAGACATTCTACACAAGGAACTGGATATTCAAATGTGAAGGTGCACGTTTCCTAAATGTGTGAAGTGTTGTGTAAAACTAACAAAGTTACAAGTAAATATAACTAAAATTAAACTAATAAACATGTGTCAATTGTAAAATTTCAGGACTTGTCGGTTTAAGTCCAAATACAAGTGCAGTATTGGTGCAAACAATTCGTCTTTAGTTGATTAACATTGCTTTACTACTTCACTTGAATTTGTTGATTCATAGCATTTCATACAATTTCTTTAAGTTGATTAACCTTTTTATCGACTAATCTGTCATTTGATGTGGGCGATCAGTGGCAAGTATATTTGTCCTATTTTTCTGCAATTGTTGTGTTTAACAGGTTGTTAGCATTAAAGTTAATGAAGTCTATAAAGAAGTACAATTTATCCAAACATCTCGTTCTAGCAGTTCAAAGTTGAAATACAATCAGGTTCTGTCGAATTTTGCAAATGTTCAAGATCTGTTCATCTCATAAGTCGCTCAAACGACCTAGCATAGGTCGGGCCTCCCTTAAGTCATCCTGCTTGGAATTCATATGCTATTCTGGCGAGGTTAAATCACATTGTTCAAGGGAGTATGAATCTAGCTAAGTCCTAGGTCGTTCAAATATTCGCGCAATCTAAAAGTTAAGTCGTGAATTCGAAGGTCGTTCAGTTTTCATCCAGGACGCAAGGCTTCTTAGGTTGGTCGATTCGTAAGTCGTGCAAATCAGTTAGGTCAAAAGGATTTTGAGTCGTTCAGAATCCCTAAGTCGCTTCTGGTGTAACTCAGCCATTCCAAGTTATCTCCTTAACCCACTGCCTCCTCTCCAATCAATGACCCGCTATATCATCAGCTTATAACTCGATAACCCGTTATCATCCAAATCATCACAAATCCAACGCCCTGCTGAATCCTCGTGGATCACAATAACAGCATAGCCAGTTGCGATCGAAAACCGATCACAGCAAGGCTCGAAAGTGGAACACGATGTATGGATATTAAACTGGGGGCAGAAAGCGAAAATTTGTGGTTCGACTGTAACTGAGAGATGGATAAAAGATCGAATTCACTTATACGATGTGAAAGTAAGGATGAATCGACAACTCGATTGAAACAGGTTCGCTTTTGAAGACTCGAAAAATCGTTAATGGCGAAGAAGGTTATCGGAGCAGTTAAGGGAAAGAAAAGAGCTAGCGGCTATATAAGGCAGAGGCAAATGGGTGTACGAGTTAAGTCATCTCTTAGGTCGCTCACGACCTAGCTGGATTAGATCGAAGCACGCAACCTACGACCTAGGCGAGTGCTTCGAGGGGCAAGTGTTAACTCCATTTTAAAAACGACCTAACGATCCAAGAAGTGGAATGGCCTAATGATCTAAGAAGTGGAACGACCTAACGACCTATGGAATAAAACTGCTCAACGACCTAGTAAGTACAGCGACCTAGAGTCCACGACCTAGCGACTTAGCTATGTGTTCGACCTAACTGTCGAGAGGAGTTCGCGACCTTGCGGCCCAACGAGTTAACAACTTACAAGGAGTAAGCGACCTAACCAATGAAGTGGACCTAACGACCTAATACTTAGCGACCTAAAGTCTGAAGTTACTTAGCGACCTAAGAACCTCATGACCTACCATCTCAAACGACCTAGTGACTTCAGTCCTCAGCGACCTAAAAGCTTCAGCGACTTAAAAGGTGGAACACTGCTGAGCAACCTAACAGGTAGTGACCTACGACCTAAGTGAATCCACGGCTTAACGACCTAATGAGTTAAGCGACTAACAAGTTAACGACTTAGCCTAGGTCGCTGCATTGGATGTCTCAGCGTTATAAGGTCGCCAACTACTCCCCTAGGTCATTCATGACCTACTACTTCATTCGGAAGAGATCAAGTGTGTTCTAGTTAAGCCGTAAAGCTTAGGTCGCTACCACTAGGTCGCCCCACGACCTACGACCTATCTTAGGTCACCAACGACCTATAACCAACGACCTAACCCCGAACTCTCCTATAAATACGACACTAGCTCCAACTTGAAGGGGACTTTGGCTGATTTCCAAAGCACTGATACTCTGCTGCTCTCTCGACTCAAACACTACTCCAAGCACTCCAAACTCCAAGGACGCTTCAACAAACTTCAAGAGGAAATCTAACACATTTAACATGAATTCAATGGGTTCTTCTACATCAAAGTTTGAGCTACTTGTCTAAGTGTGTTGCAATTGGAGTTGATTGTAAAGAATTATACTTGAGTCGGCAATAAAGAACATTAAAGTGGGCATAGGCTTGATCATAAGCCGAACCACTATAAAAACTGTGTCTTTTACTGCTTTTCTGTTAATTTTTGCTTGTTTCTAATTCCCGTGTTAACGGGTGGTGCTTTCACACTTACTCTGCATACACTGGGGTGTTAGCGTCAGATTTTTATGTTAACGTCTTCTTTGAAACATGATCCAATCTCAATTGCCACTATCTAGTCGCATCCAAGGCATAAGAACTATCAACACCAACACAAGTTTCGTATTCAATAGTCATACCATTAAAAAATAAGCATCATGAGCTCTAACACTTATAATCATCATGAATGCACCTTTATAAACTAGTAAATTATAATTATCAGTAGTAATTTAACATTCCAAAGAATTCAATAGTCCTAAAGGGATAAGAAATTGCTAATGTCTTGGAAGATAGCACACATTAATGAGCTTGCTAATTACTCCATCAAGTATCTGAATGCACATGGAACCAACGTCCATTGATTTACAAATAGTACAATTTTCTATAATAATTGAATTTGCCTCCTTGTCAACGTAGAAGGAAAAACAATTCCTTTTTGGCATCATATGATAGGATTCTCCTAAATCGAGTACTTATTCGTCATCCTAAATGCTCGATGCTACCATCGTGAATACGTTCTCAATAACCGCATCAGGATTTTAAATCTTGGATTTCAATCTCGTCTCATCTCGAGAATTCTACACACAATATCTCGTTTCGGATGATATTTTGGATGAGATGAGTGTATCTCAAGTGAACATCTCAAACTGAACTCTCGAATTTTAAAGTCCATCTCGAGGCTATCTCGGAGTAGCACAAGCATATAAAATTTACAGTTTATTTTTAATAATTTCTATCTAAATATAAACTTGTTAACATATATAATTCATAAAAAAACAATGGTATTAATTTTTCTTTTAAGAGTAGTGGTTACATGATTGATTTGGTATTGATTAAATGGATTCTACTTATTTGAATATTAAGAATAAAAATCAAACAAAAAGTAATCTATTTTTTCTCACTTTTGAAAAATAAAAAAAGAATTAGAGATCTAACAAAAATTCATTAATTTTGGGACATACAGAAGAAGTTAAAGAAATACGTAAATGTAAAATCATCTTCTTATGATCTATGTTAAGATTTATCTCAAATTCCACTTGAGATATCTTGGATGAGACGGGTATCAAATAAAAGGTAAACGAAACTTAATGTCTCATTTCGATAAATCCCGTTTCGCTCAAGTTTGAAAATGATATCTCGAGCAAGATCTCGAGTGAGATAAATGAGATTTGAAACCGTGAGCCTAACTAATAACACTCTCCACCGCCATTGATAACGATGCAACTACTTCCTTCTTCTTTTTATCCGAATACTCATTCTTTCATTGAATAGGTGTGACGACCCGGAATTTTGAGCAATATCGATTTAATAATCTTTGATAATGATTAAATTGATTTGATCATTTTCAATTATAAATTGTCAAGTTAAAATTATTTCAAAGGCTAATAATAATTTGTTAATATCTGTCAACAATTTTCTTAACGATATAAAATTTGACAAGTTTAATTCTTTTGAAAATTTATGATATTTTAATTTGGAAATATTATTTTCGCAATTTAAAATTTGGTAAAGTTTATTTTTTTCCAGAAGCTAACCAAAAATATTTTCTATTTATAATATATATGTATTGATATATCTTGTAAATAGGAAGATTTAAAAGCTAATATATATATTCAAATTGTAATATATATGAATATATATATATATATATATTATGATTTGGTTTGTGTTTCAAAATTTAATACAGTAATTATCAAATATAATGTTAAAATGTTTTCTATTTGAAATATGTATATATATTTGTATATATATATTTGAAATAGGAATTTTATTAATTTCAATTTAATAAGTATTTCCAAAATTTATTATATATATATATATAGTTTGTAATTTGAAAGGTTAATTTGATTCATTACTTTTGAAAATAATATTTGAAATTTAAATTTTGAATAAGAAAGTTAATTTCTTATTTTATAAACGTATATTTTAGCTTTTGTTTTGAATAAGAATAAAATTTGAAGTTCATTTTCAATTATTTTTAATAGTCTTCCATTTTAATTTTATTATAAGATAAGATTGTTTTAAAATTTTTATATAAGGAGTTAAATTTAATTTCTCAATTTAATAAACACATGTTATTTAGAATGGAATCAAAAATATAAGTTACTTGAATTTATATGAATATTACATAATACATGTATATAAGACTTAAATAAATTATTAAAAATAAAATAATATTTAAAAACATTAATAAAACATTAGAAATAACTTTTGTAAATATGAATTAAACATAATAACACTTGTAAAATATTTAGTAAACATTAAATGACACTTGTGAATAAGTATACATAGGTGTAACTTAATTAAGGCATCATAGTGCAAATGTCTTCCTCTTAAATAATATAATATAAAATTAATTGTAAAATAAAAAGAAGAATTTTAAACTTTGGCTAATTCTTTCCTACATTCTGAACCCAAGATCAAAAATGAATACTGATCAAAAACCAAGATAAAAGAAATATGAAGAAAGCTGTAAAAAAAAAATCTGTAAAAATCTGAAACAAAGAAGAAATCTAAAGATTCAAATCTTCAAGTTCAAGCATGCAAAATTAGATTCAGATTCATCAGCAATTCAGATTAGGATTCAACATGCAGAAATGGAATCAAACAATTCAAGAACATGCAAATAAAATTAAAGAACCTAGAAATGCAGTTCTGTCTTCTACTTAATTAGGTGAGTAAATGAAAATTTAAAAACAGATTTAAATCTTAAATTTCATCTTGTTCTTGTATATGAAATCATGATGGTTTGTTTGAATTTTTGGATTTAAACTTATGCATGTTTGAATTAAAAATGTTTGATGCCTGTATAGTTAAATAGTTACTTTGTGATATTAACAGGCAGCATTTCCATATTAAAATCAATAACTCCATATTGAATCCAAATTAGCCTGTGATTTGTAAACAAAGGATGTTTGTAATCAAGTGATCTTTCATCTAAAAATGGTTATAGCCTTTTAAAATGAATGATTGGCTCGAAATTTTCAAATTTACAGCATAAATCAAATTGGGTCAAAAAATTTATGAATTCAATTTGTAGTTTTGATTGCATGATTGGCATAGTGATAGAAAATCATGATTTTTAAGGGTTAAATCACAAATTTTAGATTAGTATTTAATGGTGAATTTGTGGTTTAACTGTTTTGGCATTTTGGCCAATTTATGGCAATCGACGACGAACGGAGTGTCGTGGTTGAACACGAAGGTGGAAGAGGTGTTGTTGATCACAGGAAAATTGCTAAGGAATTTTATTATTGATTGTGGTAGTCGATATTCGTTCAAATAGGGTTTTATACCTAGTTTATGCCGACGTTGTTCTGATGGGTTTTGCGGCGTCGAGTGGCTTCAGGGGATGATCGCACTTGGTGCCGGAGGTACTTGGAAGTGAGGCGGAGCTTTGAAAGGATCGCGTGGCTTATCGATTCAAGGATCTTTGGTTGTGAATGAATTTCGATGGTGTGAGGTTCAGGCAGTTGGGTCTGATGATCGAAATTTTGGAGTTCGAATGAATTGGGTTTTCTGGGTTTCGTTTGAAGTTGTAGGGGTTGAGTGTGACTTGGTAGAGGCCGGAAAGGAGTTCAACGTCGACCAACGTGGTCGTGCATGTTGATGTGCACGGTTGCGTGCATCAGGAGGTGATGGGTTCTGGGGAGAAGAGGGGAGCTCGAAGTTCTCTTCGGGTTAGTAAGGTTATTTCTCGAAGCAGGGAAGGGGTTGGAGAGACTCGGGGTAAACGTGGGTTTTGCTCGGGTTTGTGTAGGGGATGGCTCGGGTTTTAGGTCAAGCAAGTTTTGGGTATTTGTCAGCAATGTTTTAAACGCTTGAAACAAAGAAATTTGATTTTTGTAAATAATTAAAGTTTTAAACAAATTTATGTATATTAAATTATGGAAGTTTTAAAATAAAATAAGTGAAATTTTGAATAAAGTTTATTAATTTTATCAAATAACTTTGGAAAAGTTTTAAAGATCTAAAAAGTTTAATTTGAATATTTAAATGGTTTAATTATAAATTGATTTCTAAAATGTTATAATATTTTATTTTAATTAAGATTTAATGATTAAGATTTAGTAATCAATTATAATTAAGATTATCTTAAGTATTTAAAATTTTGATTTAATTAAAGATAAATAAATTTGTGAAGATAATTGTGATAATTAAATTATTTTTAATTATCGAGTGTTATTGGTTAATAAATGATTTAATTAAGAACCTTTTTAATATAGTAAGTTGAGAATCATTTAATTAAAATTAAATGATTAGTAAAATAATTAATTAAGTAATTAATTAGTGATTAATTTAAAGATAATCACTTTAGAGTTAATTAAGTATAATTACAAGGTGAAGTAATTAAGTGATTAATTACTGAGGTAATTAAGTAAAAGATAATTACTTTATGAAAGTAATTAAGTGGATGTGATTAAGGATTAATCACTTGAGTTATAAAAAAATTAATTAATAAAATTAGTTAAGTGTTTAAATTATTTAATTAATGGTTAATTAATAAAAGATTTAGAGTAGTTAATTATGTGGTTAATTACTTGTTAAAGTAATTAATTAAGAAAGAATTTAATTAATGGAAGTAATCATTAATTAATGGGAATAATTAATTAATTGTTAATTAATAATTTAAGGATAATTATTTATAATTAAGTTCTAATTAATGAATATAATTAAAAGGTGATTAATTAAAAGTAATTAATCAAGAGTGATTAATTAAAAGTAATTAATCAAGAGTGTTTAATTAAAAATAATTAATCAAGTGTGATTAATTAAAAGTGATTAATCAGGTGTGATTAAAGGATAATTAAGGAATAATTATCAGATTAATTAAGGAATAATTAACCAATGGTGATTAATTTTAAAGGGTAATAAAGAGATAATTACTTGGATAATTAAGAAGTAATTAATCAAGATGATTAATTAATATTGTAATTAAGGAATAATTACTTTAAGTAATTAAGAGATAATTAATCAAGGGAGATTAATTTAAAGTGGAGAAGTAAGTGAAGTTTATTAATTAAATTGTAATTAATTAATGAATAGTAAGATGGATTGATGATAATCCAAGTGATTAAATAAGAATTAATTTAATTAAGGATGAATTAAATTAATTAATGTTGGATCAACCTTATGGATGATGAATGGTTGATTGATAAGTATCATTGGATGAGTTAATATTATATATCATTGGTTGATATGTGATGATGTGAATGTGATACATATGCTGTTTTGTGATATATATGGATGAATATGATAATTGTGAATTATCTATCTGCGTAATGTGAATCATCCATTTATGTTTAAATGATATTTATAAATATCTATTATTTAAATCCCTTAAGTACAACTTGGACATTAAAATGGCGTTTGGATTCGGTTAGACCGGGATCGGGTTTACATATTTGGATATCCGAAAACCACACTGATCCAAAATAAACGTTAGGTCGTGAATCCAAGTGGAGCAAGTGAAGACTCGAGGTGTAAGAACTATACGTCAGTATAACTCTGTGGGTGATTCCGTAATGAGTTTGACGGAATAGTGCTTATAGATTCGATATGGTGATTCAGAGTACAAGGGCTATGGTCGTTGACTCTAAGGGTGATTCCAAAATGAGTGCAACGAGATAGTGCCTTCGGTTTCGTTCGAACCCGAATCGAACTTGTATGGATTGAATGCTTTCAGAACATCGTCAGGTGGACGATGAGCATTCTAAGATAAATGTGTTCTATAAAGGTAATCACGGCCTCAAGCCTCATCAACCGGGAATGGCTAAAACAGGGAAGGTGCAGCAAGGCTTCGTGGGTAGCTCCCACTGGAGAGCGAGATACATCCCTATCTAGATGTCCCTTTTATTTCGGCTTTGTGGGCAGTTGGTCTACAGCCAACTGCGGGGTGGTCTTGTTCGGGAATGTTCAGTAAGGAATGGTCCCGGCCTTGTGTTGCAGGGGAGCGGGCGTACTCCTCGGTACGGTGATCTTGGCCACGTACTGTGACGGGCGGTACCTCAGTAGCCCTGCCATTGTTGGAAACCCATTATCCCTACTAGACCCTACAATTTTGTTTGTATTACCCACTTTTGTGGCTAGTGGCTGGAATTTAATGAATGTAACAATTTCGGCTATTTCATATTTATTTGAAAACCCTAGACACTATTATAATATCACTAGATTTCCTATCAAATGTTTTGGTTTGCGTAAGGTAAAAACTTTTCCATGTTTATGTGTGGAAAGTATTACATGATAACTTTTCTTTTCAAAAGGATTTTCTAAAGTTAAGCAATCTTAAACCTTTTACTCACACCAGACCCCCGTCTGATCCGAGTGTTTATTTTCTGTTTTATTAAACTCTTGGGTGCTCATATTCTGTATGAGTAGTCAAGTGATTCAGGTTATCTTTGACGAATTCTGGAGGAGCTTTGGAGCAGGAGGCTTCAGCGTGTTAAATATAGATATAGTTAGAGTTTCCGCTGTGTGTTATTCTGTATGATGTCTTGTATTGTATTAGACAGAAATGTTATAACTGTCTAAATTGAGATGTATACTTGTGTACTCTGATGTATATGATACTATGTATATGTTCTACATTATATTTAAATCATTCCGCTGTGAGATTCTGATGTGTTGTTGTTCTTTCTTATCTTTCTTTTCTTCTTCTATCTCTTTCTTTCTTAATTAGTGATGCGATTTTCTGGTGGTAGAAAGTCGAGTCGCTACAGTTGGTATCGGAGCATTAAGTTGAGTGAATACCTAGGCTCTGGAGTGGTGTCTGTCTTGAGAGAGCGTACTTGTAATTTTTTATATATGTATATATTTATATATCTACCTAGTCTGTTGGGTTATCCGTTCGGATTTTCCTGCATAGGTTATAGAGGTAGGTAAGGTAGAAGTGTGTGTAACACGACTTCCATTAATGGAAGAGGCTCTTATGTTGTGGTTGGAGGTGTGTCTGTCGAGATTGTAGATCTAATACCATCTCGAATAAGTTTTGTAGATTGGTGAAAGGATTTTATTGATCCTATAGGAAGTATTTTCAAGAATTGGAGTATATTCTTGGAGTGTGAGGTTGATTTGCTCTCGAGTGAGAGGGATTTCCAAGAGTTGAATCTGTCAGCTGAGTAGAAGCGGGTGATGGTATCTCGGTAACTTCAGGAAGGAATAGTTGTGTGATGGGTTGCAGTATCCATAGATGGTTCTGAAAATGTTCTTTGGAGCAAGATTTAGATGGCGTTGAAGGAACTGTGATGCCTACTGCAGGGAAGATTTGGATGTTTAGGATTTTCTGGATCTCAAATAAGGTTGTCCTATCTATTGAAATATGAGGCTAAGGTCGATGAGTTACCTTATTTCGGACATGGTCTCTTTTGTTTTCCCTTAGAGGAACAAGTGGTTGGTGTTTGGTTTGGAGCCGAGTTTCTTGAGGAGATGTCTACTCGTCTTAAGGATTTTGGTGGAATTGGGTGATAGTTTTGTGTTTCAGGAAGCTTGTGGTTAAGGATGATCTTTTGGCTTAGCTATATCATTGAAGTGAAGTTTGGAAGCAGTAGCATGGATCTGTTTCTTCGATGATTCAGAAATCTTTGGGATTCTACTGTCGACAGACCAGGCAGATAGTGTAGGCTTATCCTTTTCTTTGGGATGCTCAGCAGGGCAGGATATTTGCTGGAAGTGATCTATTAGTTTTTCCGGTAGATAAGCCATTCTTGAAGATTGATCTCGATTAGGGAAGCTGTTCTAGTTAGTGAAGATAGTTCTTTGAATTCAGAACTAAGTATGATCGCAAAAGTGACTTGCGATTAGTTTGGGAATCTTTGAGTATTCTTTGGATTGAGGCATCTTATATGGAGGTATAGGCTACTTAAGTGGTCAGAGATTATCTAGATGTTTTTGAGGAAATCAGAAGTTTACCCGAATCGGAGATTGAGTTTTCTTATCGACTTAGATTCTAAGAGCAATATTGATGATTCAACCATGTAGTGGTATGACTCTTAGAGCGAGAAGAAATTGGTGAGGCGGCTCAGGATTCTTTGGAGAAGGATTAACCATCTAGTTCTAGTTAAGATTCTGTTGGGTGATTTGACCAAGTGAAAGGGTCACTTAGATTTTATGGATTGGATGAACAGTTTATGGAAAGTTTGTGCTTGAGTTCTTCGATAGCATTCTTATCTACTCCAGATCAGAGTTGTGCAGCGCAAGCGTGATAGCAGTTATTCTAGAATGGGAGCAACCGGAAGTTGCAGTTTTCCTTGGATTAAAGGATTTCTATAGGGAATTCAAGTATGAAGGAATTTTATGGATTTGGTAGGTAAGGTTGTCAAGTGCAACTGTTTGGCTATTCCAGATAAGAGATGTAGGTCTGAAGTCCACTGATGCTTGTGGAATAGAATTGTATTTTTGGATTTCAGCAAATTTTTGGGAGCGCCATTTTGTTGAGTAGGATCAGGTGATTGGTTTGATTTTGGTCCAGTTTGTTTCATGAAGCAGTCAACAAGAGTTAGGTTGATCAAGAAGATGAAGGTGGCTCAGGATCATTAGAAGAGTTATGCAGTTAAGAATTGAGGAGATTTGGAATGTGAAATTGGAATTTGGATATTGCTTTAGTTTTATTCGATTAAAGGAGATATAAGATGGGTAAAACTAGAGGGTTAGCTCCGGAGGTATTTTGAGATTTCTTGTGTTTTCTGGAGATTAGATTTTGATCTACAGGATTGAATTGCCAGTTCGGATAACTGGAATTCATTATATTTCACATATTTCTGAGGAATATGTGTATGATTCATCGAGTGATAGAATCAGTAGTTAAGAAGGATCTGGTAGTTGAGCTGATTTTGAGTTTAATCTGATATCTTGTTCAGATGTGTAGATCAGATGAGGGAGTTCTTGGTTATAGTAATATAGTTACTTGAGATTCTGTAGAATGTGTATTCCAGTATAGGAACCTGGAAAACTCTAAATGATATTAGGAAGTTCTATTCAGAAGTTTTGTCTGGATAGATAAAATTGTTTGTTTGAATTGGTTGCTATGATTGATCGTGTGATTGTTGTTCGAAATTTAAATTCTTTTGCTGGGTTATTAAATTATCTTTGCTTGTAAATTTGGAGGACGAAATTCTTTTAAGGGGTGAGGAATGTGGCGACTAGGAATTTTGAGCAATATCAATTTAATAATCTTTGATAATGATTAGATTGATTTGATCATTTTACAATTATAAATTGTCAAGTTAAAATTATTTCAAAGGCTAATAATAATTTGTTAATATCTATCAACAATTTTCTTAACAATATAAAATTTGACAAGTTTAATTCTTTTGAAAATTTATGATATTTTAGTTTGGAAATATTTATTTTAGTAATTTAAAATTTGGTAAAGATTATTTTTTTTTCCAGAAGCTAATCAAAAATATTTTCTGTTTATAATATATATGTATTGATATATCTTGTAAAAAGGAAGATTTAAAAGCTAATATATATTCAAATTGTAATATATATGAATATGTACATTATGATTTCGTTTGTGTTTCAAAATTTAATACAGTAATTATCAAATATAATTTTAAAATGTTTTCTATTTGAAATATGTATATATATATATTTGAAATAGAAATTTTATTAATTTGAATTTAATAAGTATTTCCAAACTATATTATATATATATATAGTTTGTAATTTGAAAGGTTAATTTGATTTAATAATTTTGAAAATAATATTTGAAATTTAAATTTTTAATAAAAAAGTTAATTTCTTATTTTATAAACATATAATTTAGCTTTTGTTTTAAATAAGAATAAAATTTGAAGTTCATTTTCAATTATTTTTAATAGTCTTCCATTTTAATTTTATTATAAGATAAGATTGTTTTAAAAAATTTATATAAGGAGTTAAATTTAATTTCTCAATTTAATAAACACATGTTATTTAGAATGGAATCAAAAATATAAGTTACTTGAATTTATATGAATATTACATAATACATGTATATAAGGCTTAAATAAATTATTAAAAATAAAATAATATTTAAAAACATTAATAAAACATTAGAAATAACTTTTGTAAATATGAATTAAACATAATAACACTTGTAAAACATTTAGTAAACATTAAATGACACTTGTGAATAAGTATACATAGGTGTAACTTAATTAAGGCATCATAGTGACAAATGTCTTTCTCTTAAATAATATAATTTAAAATTAATTGTAAAATAAAACGAAGAATTTTAATCTTCAGCTAATTCTTTCTTTTATTCTGTACCCAAGATCAAAAATGAATACAGATCAAAAACCAAGATAAAAGAAAGATGAAGAAAACTGTGTAAAAAAAAAAAAAAAAAAAAAAATCTGTAAAAATCTGAATCAAAGAAGAAATCTAGGCTTCAAGTTCAAGCATGCAAAATTAGATTCAGATTCATCAGCAATTCAGATTAGAATTCAACATGCAGAATTGGAATCAAACAATTCAAGAACATGTAAATAAAATTAAAGAACCTGGAAATGCAGTTCTGTCTTCTACTTAATCAGGTGAGTAAATGAAAATTTAAAAACAGTTTTAAATTTTAAATTTCATCTTGTTCTTGTATACGAAATCATGATGGTTTGTTTGAATTTTTGGATTTAAACTATGCATGTTTGAATTAAAAATGTTTGATGCCTGTATAGTTAAATAGTTACTTTGTGATATTAACAGGCAGCATTTCCATATTAAAATAAATAACTCCATGTTGAATCCAAATTAGCTTGTGATTTGTAAACAAAGGTTGCTTGTAATCAAGTGATCATTCATCTAAAAATGGTTATAGCCTTTTAAAATGAATGATTGGCTCGAAATTTTCAAATTTACAGTATAAATCAAATTGGGTCAAAAATTTATGAATTCAATTTGTAGGTTTGATTGCATGATTTGAATAATGATAGAAAATCATGATTTTTAAGGGTTAAATCACAAATTTTAGATTAGTATTTAATGGTGAATTTGTGGTTTAACTATTTTGGTATTTTGGCCAATTTATGGCGATCAACAACGAACGGAGTGTCGTGGTTGAACACGAAGGTGGAAGAGGTGTCGTTGATCATAGGAAAATTGCTTAGGAATTTTATTATTGATTGCGGTGGCCGATATTCGTTCGAATAGGGTTTTATACCTAGTTTATGCCGACGTTGTTCTGATGGGTTTTGCGGCGTCGAGTGGCTTTAGGGGATGATCGCACTTGGTGCCGGAGGTACTGGGAAGTGAGGCGGAGCTTCGGGAAGGATCGCGTGGCTTATCGATTCAAGGATCTTTGGTAGTGATCGAATTTCGATGGTGTGAGGTTCAGGCAGTTGGGTCTGATGATAGAAATTTTGGAGTTTGATTGAATTGGTTTTTCTAGGTTTCGTTTGAAGTTGTAGGGGTCGAGTGTGACTTGGTGGAGGCCGGCGAGGAGTTCAACGTCGAACGACGTGGTCGTGCACGTTGATGTGCACGGTTGCGTGCATGAGGAGGTAATGGGTTCTGGGGAGAAGAGGGGAGCTCGAAGTTCTCTTTGGGTTTGCAGGGTTATTTCTCGAAGCAGGGAAGGGGTTGGAGAGACTCGGGGTAAACGTGGGTTTTGCTCGGGTTTGTGTAGGGGATGGCTCGGGTTTTAGGTGGAGCAAGTTTTGGGTATTTGTCAGCAATGTTTTAAAGGCTTGAAACAAAGAAATTTGATTTTTGTAAATAATTAAAGTTTCAAACAAATTAATATATATTAAATTATGGAAGTTTTAAAATAAAATAAGTGAAATTTTGAATAAAGTTTATATTAATTTTATAAAATAACTTTGGAAAAGTTTTAAAGATCTAAAAAGTTTAATTTGAATATTTAAATGGTTTAATTATAAATTAATTTCTAAAATGTTATAATGTTTTATTTTAATTAAGATTTAATGATTAAGATTTAGTAATCAATTATAATTAAGAGTATCTTAAGTATTTAAAATTATTATTTAATAAAAGATAAATAAATTTGTGAAGATAATTGTGATAATTAAATTATTTTTAATTATCAAGTGTTATTGATTAATAAATGATTTAATTAAGAACCTTTTTAATACAGTAAGTTGAGAATCATTTAATTAAAATTAAATGATTAGTTAAATAAATAAATAAATAAATAATTAGTGATTAATTTAAAGATAATCACTTTAGAGTTAATTAAGTATAATTACTAGGTGAAGTAATTAAGTGATTAATTACTAGAGGTAATTAAGTAAAAGATAATTACTTTATGAAAGTAATTAAGTGGATGTGATTAAGGATAAATCACTTGAGTTATAAAAAAAATTAATTAATAAAATTAGTTAAGTGTTTAAATTATTTAATTAATGGTTAATTAATAAAAGATTTAGAGTGGTTAATTATGTGGTTAATTACTTGTTAAAGTAATTAATTAAGAAAGAATTTAATTAATGGAAGTAATCATTAATTAATGGCAATAATTAATTAATTGTTAAATAATAATTTAAGGATAATTAATTTATAATTAAGCTTTAATTACTAAATATAATTAAAAGGTGATTAATTAAAAGTAATTAATTAAATGTGACTAATTAAAAGTAATTAATCAAGAGTGTTTAATTAAAAATAATTAATCAAGTGTGATTAATTAAAAGTGATTAATCAGGTGTGATTAAAGAATAATTAAGGAATAATTATCAGATTAATTAAGGAATAATTAATCAAGGGTGATTAATTTTAAAAGGTAATTAAGAGATAATTACTAAGATAACTAAAAAGTAATTAATCAAGATGATTAACTAATATTGTAATTAAGGAATAATTACTTTAAGTAATTAAGAGATGATTAACCATGGGAGATTAATTTAAAGTAGAGAAGTAAGTGAAGTTTATTAATTAAATTGTAATTAATTAATGAATGGTAAGATGGATTGATGATAATCCAAGTGATTAAATAAGAATTAGTTTAATTAAGGATGAATTAAATTAATTAAAGTTGGATCAACCTTATGGATGATGAATGATTGATTGATAAGTATAATTGGATGAGTTAATATTGTATGTCATTGGTTGATATGTGATGATGTGAATGTGATATATCTGAAATGTGATATATATGCTACTTTGTGATATATATGGATGAATGTGATAATTGTGAATTATCTATCTATGTAATGTGAATCATCCATTTGTGTTTAAATGGTATTTCTAAATATCTATTGTTTAAATCCCTTAAGTACAACTTGGACATTAAAATGGCGTTTGGATTCGGTGAGACCGGGATCGAGTTTCCATATTTGGATATACGAAAACCACACCGATCCAAAATAAACGTTAGGTCGTGAATCCAAGTGGAGCAAGTGAAGACTCGAGGTGTAAGAACTATACGTCAGTATAACTCTATGGGTGATTCCGTAATGAGTTCGACGGAATAGTGCTTATAGATTCGAGATGGTGATTCAAAGTGCAAGGGCTATGGTCGTTGACTCTAAGGGTGATTCCAAAATGAGTGCAACAAGATAGTGCCTTCGGTTTCGTTCGAACCCAGAACGAACTTGTATGGATTGAATGCTTTCAGAACATCGTCAGGTGGACGATGAGAATTCTAAGATAAATGTGTTCTATAAAGGTAATCGCAGCCTCAAGCCTCATCAACCGGGAATGGCTAAAACATGGAAGGTGCAGCAAGGCTTCGTGGGTAGCTCCCATTGGAGAGCGAGATACATCTTTGTCTAGATGTCCCTTTTTATTTCGGCTTTGTGGGAAGTTGGTCTGCAGCCAACTGCGGGGTGGTCTTGTTCGGGTCTGTTCAGTAAGGAATGGTCCCGGCCTTGTGTTGCATGGGAGCGGGCGTACTCCTCGGTACGGTGATCTAGGCCACGTACTGTGACGGGCGTACCCCAGTAGCCCTGCCATCGTTGGAAACCCATTTTCCCTACGAGACCCTACGGTTTTGTTTGTATTACCCACTTTTGTGGCTAGTAGCTGGAATTTAATGAATGTAACAATTTCGGCTATTTCATATTTATTTGAAAACCCTATACACTATTATAATATCACTGGATTTTCTATCAAATGTTTTGGTTAGCGTAAGGTAAAAACTTTGCAATGTTTATGTGTGGGAAGTCTTACGTGATACCTTTTCTTTTCAAAAGGATTTTCTAAAGTTAAGCAATCTTAAACCGTTTACTCACACCAGACCCCCGTCTGATCTGAGTGTTTATTTTCTGTTTTATTAAACTCTTGGGTACTCATATTCTGTATGAGTAGTCAAGTGATTCAGGTTATGATCTTTGACGAATTCTGGAGGAGCTTTGGAGCAGGAGGCTTTAGCGTGTTAAATGTAGATATAGTTAGAGTTTCCGCTGTGTGTTGTTCTGTATGATGTCTTGTATTGTATTAGACAGAAATGTTGTAACTGTCTAAATTGAGATGTATAGTTGTGTACGCTGATGTATATGATACTATGTATATGTTCAATATTACATTTAAATCGTTCCGCTGTGAGATTCTGATGTGTTGTTGTTCTTTCTTCTCTTTCTTTTCTTCTTCTATCTCTTTCTTTCTTAATTAGTGATGCGATTTTCTGGTGATAGAAAGTCGGGTCGCTACAATAGGCTTCCTACAAAAAATGCACTTAGAATTTCAATCTTTCGATTTTCCTTGACCTTTAGGCTTCTTTGATTTGTTACGGTAAAGCACTTAGATCACAGAAGAGATTTTGAGGGGATAAATGTAAGGAGATATGATCTTCTCCATTTATATTTATGTGCATCTATAAATATAAATACATACATCTATGAATATAAATACAATAACTCGAAAAAAAATTATTCAAATTTATTTTTCTAAGACAAACATTTCTTCAAGCGATCAACTGAAACTATTTTTTATTTAGTGGATGGTAAATAATATAACATATGAACGTATGTCTTAAATAGCGTTTTCAAAGTGAGATATGATATGTATAAAATGTAAATAGCAGCTTTTGATATTTTGAAAGTACAAATATTACATAAGTATGCAACAGTCTCATTGGTCATATTAATGATTTCAAAGACTAAAATATATGCAATATATAACTTTGAATTTTAATAAAGGAGATTCTAGTTCGAGTCGTTTAACAATATACATGTATTAATAAATCGAACTTATTTTAGTTGTCATTAAAAATTGCGACCCTCGGTAAAATAATGAAGTTACGTTTATCAAACCTTTAGAATTCCATTTATTTAAACATTTTAATTAATGGTTTCGCTTATGTAAAAAAATTATTTCTTATTTAGAATGGAATTTGTGTACGTTTAACTTCTTTCTTAATATTTGAAATTGGACATCTAAACTATCATCACCTCACTCAAAATGAGAGCCGGTCTGAAAACGATCCCTTCTTTCTCGGTACTTAAAAGTATACATCCGAATTATGGTCTAACTCGGCAAAGCGGACTTAATTTCTTCCCACATACTGAACCCAATGGTGTTTCGCGTTCTAGCACACTTCTAATGAAGTTCACTCGACTATGTGTATTAAGCATATTGAGAATACTCTCGCTTACTCAGACTCCATATTAATACTCCCTGAATGTTTATAGTGGCGAAGCATACTGGACCTCTATTTAAGATACCTATACTGGATCGCCAACATAATTCACGTTTTATTTTTATATGACTATTCTGTAGACTGTCATTAGTTTCACTGCTTTACCCATACACACACCATCAGTTTACACATTATTTAGTACACTTATATTTTACATGAATACATCATGTACATACTCACAATGTGTGTGTGAGGCATTTTAGAAAACATTGTGCACGCCGGTCTGTTGTAGTAATAAAAGAAACTTCAAGGAGATTTATTATGACATACTCTATAATTTCGGATGTCCTGTAGATTTGTTGGGTATAGCAAATGCATGCTCTAACCTCGCCACCTTCTAGATGGCCTTGACACTGTTTTTGGGGAAAAAACTCTTTTGGAAAGACCCTTTTTTAATGTTCTCAAATCTGCTAAGGCTTGTTATTTTAAAAATCTTTATGAATAATGATGTTGCATGTAAAATTTAATTGACTTGAGTTTTTTGGTGGTTTATGTAGGAAGTAACTGTTCTGCCACCATTCGATTGCATTTAGACCGAGGCCAAGGTTTTGGGAACAAGTGATGGTTAGGTACTGTTTGGTTTAAAAATGAATTTTGTGTTTTATGTTTTCAGTTATGTATGTCAAATATGAGAGAAATGAAGTGACGGTGGAGGTTATGAAAGGTGAACGAAGAGATGACGGAGGGTATGGAAGATCGACGAAAGGATAGATTGTTTCTCGTGCTTCGGTCATTTTCCAAAACACGAAGAAAAAAAATTGTTTCCTACTTTGTATGCTAATTTCGTTTTCTAAATTGGTCATTTTCGATAATATACATGCGTGTTGTGCATTTGTGTAAGGACGAAAACCGAAAATTAAAAATGACAAACCAAATATAGTGTTAATGTTTATGAACTAATGGTCGAGTAGTCAACTATTTCCGATTATTTGGAATTTAAAGAGAAGAACTTGTTGATAGATAGAAAGAATTCTTCTAGAGGCTGTTTGTCAACAAATTAATAAACTGCTTATAAGAAGTTTTCATTTAGTGTATTTTTCTTCTATTTAAAGAATGATATTAAAGTTTTTAAAATTGTCATGTTTTTTTTTCTTTCTTATATGAATTTTGTGCAGTTGTCAAGCTAAACTAACCAAAAATTTAAATAATTTGGTAAGTGAAAAATACATTGCAAGCTAACATATATGTCATCACCCATAACAAATTATATTATTACTTTTATCAAAAAATTTGTAAACCAACCATATATGCAGAGAGTTGTTCTAATTTTATTACAATTTACAAGCATTATGAACCTTTTGTGCTCGTTTTGGATTTTGAACCATTTAATGCTAATTTCACTCAACTCGATCGATCTTCATCAATAAGAAATGGTGTCGAATTCCTAAATAGACTCGATAACGTTGTAGAATTAGGATTGTTTACAGCCTTTAGTGGATTTACTTCGAGCTCACAAGCATAAAAGACATGTTTGTGAATCATTCTTGTATAAATAAACATTAAACCATTACTATATTGGATCTCCGCTTCGGAGTCATATTGATATTCAACCTTGTATGTGGGAAGCTAGTCCAGTAAGTGATTCTTTAATGCCCATGCTATAGTAAGGTTTAAAAATCTTATCTCACGCCTTCCCTCTATTCAAAATAGGGATTATATGTGGGTAAAACAAATACAGGTCATAAATTCAGTTTTGAAGTGAGGAAGTCATTCCTACAATTCTAATGCATTCGTAGAAGCCTAGCCACCATTAATATACTTCGCTGCTCAGTCTCGTATTAATAAGAGATTCGTATTATAAGTTATATCAGTTGAAACTAAATAAATTGTAGTGTGTTCAAATATTTTTAATTAGTGCTAACACCATATTTTAATTTTTTTTACTTTTAGTAGAACTATAACAAAACATTAATTTTGCAGCGGATAAATCCATTGAAAATCCATCACAAAACATAATATAGCGACGGGTTTGCGATGGATATGGGTGGTCAATAAATTTAAAGTCGGTAATATAGTGTCAATTTTGCGATGGAAACTAACATCAAGTCACCGACCATTTTCTATCGTTAACCTAAATATTGAAATTCAATTTAAAAAAAAATATTGACGTTTTACCAACGGATATATATTTTGTTGAATTTTGTCGACAATATATGAAGAAGTAAAGAGGTTAGGAAAAGCTTGATAATGGTGAAAATGGCATGCAAATCAAAGCATGAACGCTCATGTTATCACGATTTGAAGCTGGGTGAAGAAAACGAAGTCAGACGTCTAACAGCCGGTTTACTGTAACTTAAGAGTTATGCCAGACGTTTGAGAGGTCTTGCCAAACGTCCGACAACAGGAATTCTACAACTAGAAAATAGAGCCAGACGTCTAAGGGTTTTGCCAAACGTCTAATGAGCTGTAGTTTTGACTGTTCGGCCCAGAATTTGTACATTTGCTTGTGAGGGCTTCGAAGGGGAAATCAGGTATTCTCTAAGGAAAAATTGTTCACTATATAAGCTATTTTCTGAAATCAAAGAAAATATAACTCCAAAGGTTTTGATTAACGTTTATCTTCCATCAAATAGGATTTATCAAAAAACTAGTTTTCTTTAATTCTATTCTTCACAAATATATTCTATTTGAATATTGATCATTGTAATCAATCTCATGTGCTTTTCTCATTGGTGTTAATAAAGGCATTCTCTCAAAGTGGATGTACACTGACAAAATGTTAGTGGAATCACTATAATGGTATGTGATTTATTTTATCGTTGTTGTTTTGTTTTTTTTATTACTTGTTTAGTGATTGTGATTGGTTTTTGAATTGAATTAAGATATTAATTGTTGTTTTTACACTGCTTACCATGATCTAGTCTTTTGTTGTGCTTTGGGGTTTTGATTTGAGTGGTCTTTGGTTAGAATTCCCATAACATTTGGTATCAAAGCTTTCAATGTTGGTAGGTGTTGGTGAAAATGTCGAAATCGGATAATACATCGGGCAGTCCCTCAACAGTTGCTCCAAGTAGTGTAACGCCGCATGTACGTGGATTTTATGCGGCTTCAAGATCTCAATTGGTTATAGGCAAGTGGAATGACGATGATGATTTTGAAAAATGGCAATGGAAGATGAAAGTGGTTTTAATGCGGAATCATTTGCATCGGATAATGTTTGATACACATTTGTTGCAGGTGGACATCTCGGATGTTGAGAGAGAGGAAATGGAAGAGTAGGCATTCAATACACTTCAACTTGCTATGGGAGAAAGTGTGATCTTCGAACTTAGTGGTGAGATTGCCGGTAAGGGTATATGGGACCAGTTGGAGGAGTTATATATGAAGAAGTCACTAACTAATCGTTTGATCTTATTGTGGACGTTCTGCACTTATAAGATGAAGGAGGGTACTCACTAAAGATGCACACGAATGTCTTTGATGATTTGTTAATGAAGATGAAGACAGTAGATTTGAAGATAGAGGAAGAGCAAAAGACGATGATATTGTTGTGCTCATTGTCGGACCATTGCACGGGTTTTTTAAATAATGTGATCTATAGCCAAGATACATTGACTCTTGATGATGTCAAAATGGGACTTCTTAGTGAGAAGTTGCGTGATCAAATGAAGGAGATGAATGATGGAAGTAGTGGTTCTAGTAGTGATAACGGTTTAAATATGAAGAAGGATGGAAAGATAAAGAAGGAGAATGATGGGCATTCTAGATAAAGGAAGTCTGGATGGAGCGGAAAGTCAAGGGAAAGAAAAAGCAAGTGATTTATTTGTATGAAACCTGGTCATCAGAAGAATGAGTGCCCGAACAAGGAGAAAGTGAAGAAGGAAACAACATCTTCATCCTTAGTGGTGCAGGGTGGAGTTATCTTCATGCATTTGGTAGTCTGATTTATGTGCCTGATCCGAGAAATGATAAGCATGAGCCTAGAGCTTTCAAAGGAATTTTGCTTGGTTATACACATGGTCTAAATGGCTTTGTTTAAGGTTTTGAATTCTCGTCGTGTTACTTCTGATGAGTCAGCTTTGTTTAAGGAGAATATGAGCTCATCGGATATTCTGGATTTGGTTCATGGTGAATCAAAGGAGAAAGAAGTTACTCCTACTTTCGTCCAAGGAGTAGAGTGGTTGAAGATGCTTACGAGGAGGATGCGATTAATACTACATCACATTGTCCACATGGTTCCTCTAGCAATGTTGATGATCTACATGATTCTAGAGAAGATTCGGTTCAAGGTGGAGCCGAAAGGAGTTTGGGTGATGGTAGCGCTACTCGGGTGGGTTGCGTGGTATAAGGCCGCCCGATATTTATAGTGATTGGAACTATCTTAGCTTTTTTGATAATTTGGACCATGTTCTTCATGTAGTCCAAGATAAGACGATGGATGTGACGACCCATCTTTCTATCCACAGAGAGACGTATCATCAATATGAAAAGAAAGAGAAAGAAATAGAAGAGATAGAAAGAAAGAATAACAACATCAGAATCTCACAGCTGAAATGGAATAAAATATAATACATCACATAACTATTACATAGTTTTACATATATCAGAGTTACACAACATCATACAACAAGACAGTCATATATATATATATATATATATATATATATATATATCAGTCATTACATACATCCCAAAATACAACATACATCACTAACATAGTGGAACTAGATAGATAGATACGTCTGGACTCCTGCTCCAAGCTCCTCCAAACTCCAATAATCCAAAACCTATCACTTGGCTACTCATAAAAATTTGAGTACCCAAGAGTTTAAGAAAAACAGAAATAAACTTCGGGTCAGACGTGGGTCTGGTGTGAGTAAACGGGTTAAAGTTGTTTAACTTTGAAAATCTTTTGAAAATAAAGGTATTACGTAAGACTTCCCATACATAAATACAGGTAAGTTTTCACCTTATGCTGACCAAAACATTTAATAGGAAATCCAGTGATATTATAATAGTGTCTAGGGTTTTCAAGTAGAATACAGAAATAGCTGAAATGCTTACATCTCACATTCCAACATAGTTTGGCACAATCAAAATGTACGGCGGTTATTGGAGATTGGATCCCATACAATGGAAGGGCTACTGGGGTACCGTCCGTCACAATACGGGGTCTAGATTGCCGTATCGAGGATCACACCCAACCCCTTACAACACAAGGCCGGAACCATTCCTTACTGAACAGTTCCGAACAAGATAACCCCGCAGTTGTGGCCAACAACTGCCCACACAGCCGAAATAAAGGGACATCTAGACAAAGGTATATCTCGTCCTGCTTGGGTGCTACCCACCTAACTTTGTTGTACCTCCCTGTTTTAGCCATTTCCGTTTGATGAGGCTTGAGACTACGATTACCATTAGAGAATATATCTCTTAGAATTCTCATCGTCCACCTGACGATGTTCTGAAAGCATTCAATCCATACAAGTTCATTCCAGGTTCGAACGAAATTGAAAGCATTATCTCATTACACTCAGAGTTAACGACGATAACCCTTGCACTCTGAAACACCATCTCGATCTTCACTTGAGATGCCACAACCTATCATTTAATTTGGATCGATGTGGTTTTTGGATAATCATAACTAACACCCGATCCCGGTCTTATCGAAATCCAAACGCCATTTTAAAGGCCAAGTTGTTTAATAGTTTAAACAAGTTAATTCAATACTTTGAATTCACATAGCATTTATCACAGATAAATCATACTCAAACATCATAGAAATATTCCGATCATATCACAGAATATCACCAAATAGATATCACAAATTCAGATATTCTACTTATACAACATCCAAACAAGAATTATTAATCCATGGTATAATTAATTTAATTAACTTAAATTAAATTAATCACTTAAGAATTAATCACTAATCCTACTCAATTAATAAATAATCAAACCATTTAATCAATTAATCATTTCTTAATTACCCTTTTGAATCAATTAAATAAATCTTAATTATTTAATTAATTACTCCTTCATTATTAATTTATAACCTAAATTATTAATTTATAAAACTTAACTACCCATTTATTCATCACTAATTACTTAATTAATCAATTATTAGTTCTAAATTAAATTACTTACTTAGTTAACTAGTAATCATATATTAATTAACTTCAAGTAGTAAATTTAAAATCCTTAATTTCAATTTAATTAACACTTAATCATTTGTTAATCAATCTTTAATAAAAAATTTAAAAATCTCAATTCACTTAATTAATCACAAATATAAATTAATTACCATTCTTAATATTTCTTTCAATATAAACTAAGTAAATAAAAATCATTTATCTTACATTTTAAAATCTTCCTTAATAACTTTAAATAAACTAGTTACTAACTTAAAAGCTTTAATGTTAATTAAATGTAAACTTATTTTACATTAACTACTTGATTAAAATATTAATTAAGATTTAAAACATTTCTAAAGAATTGACTTAATTAATTATGTCTTAAAATAAATTCTTATCTTCAACTTTCAGACATAAATTAATTCATAAATTCTTAAACTCATATAAGATGATAAACTTCAAAATTTCATTACTTAGCCTTGGAAAACCCTACCTAAGCAAGTCCCTAGGTCCACTCGAGTTAAAACTCGAGTTTCCTCCCCATTTCCCTGAGTCTCCTCTTCTTCTTCACATACTTTCTTTTTTTTAGTTAAGTTTAAGTACACATGTGAAATACTTCATACAACACACGCAAGCAATCTAGGAGACTCGATTCAAGGCTTCAAAATCACGAGTACCACTTTGGGTTACCATGGACCCACTTCTTCCCGACACTAATACCTTGTCGTGCACGTGCACGGCGTCTCGCCGTCACTTCGGCGAACTTCACATCCTTTGGCGAGTCGCGAAACATCCCTACACTCGAAAGCAAAGATCAATTCGATGTCAAAAATTCCAAATCGGAATTTAGCGCTTCGTTCGAAAACCTGTAACTTGACTCCCCTCAGCAAATCACTTCGCCCCATCCACGCCATCCACCTGAGGCGCTACGACTCTGGCTTCACCTCGCTAATCCCATACACTACACTACCCAGAGTTTCATGCAACTCGGTCAATCAGAGGTAACGAAATCACCTCGTTTCCTGACCACGACAAACCCATGTGTTAAGCCCTAGTTTTGCCTCGTTCAATAATCTCTTGCAATAGAAAAATCATTTAGCAATTTTCCCAACTTTATCGATGGCCAAGCTAGCTTCAAGCAAAAATTCAACATCCAAAATTTGTTCGATCACCAGAACTTGATTAAAAAGCATTTTTTGTTCAATTAAGAACTGCTCGTAGAATACTTAACTAAAAATTACCATTTTTGTTTTAAAAATCCTATTTTGAAGAGTAGATTCAAGTTATGTAATTGAATCAATGGTTTAACATATTCGATTTTTTTTCATATGTTCACCTTTTTCACTATAAACTGAATTTACAGAGTCAATACTTCACTATCATGCTTAAAACAAATTTTGGACCATAATTTAAGTCTAAACAAACTTATTTTTTTTTAAACTGTAAGCCTATAAATGGTTGGATGAAGATGTTTTGAAATTTGATTAACTATCAACTCTGTAACTAAAAACAAGGAAGAACTGACCATACAAAAATTCACAGTGCAATCATACATGTACAGAATTTCTTACTTAAAAATATACCGCAAAAACAACAATTATTTATAAATCAAATACACAGATTTAAATTTTTAAAATGGTATGTTTACTCACTTGACAAAAAGATATTGAACAGAGAGCAATTCTAGTTTTAAAAGCTGCAGTTTTGAACTTCCTTTAAACCTTCCTGTTTTTGTGTAGTTGAATGATGTTTAAGTTTGTATTTGAGTTTGTATAGGGTGATGTTTATTTTATTCCTTTCTTTCTGGTTTGCTATGTTATCTTTGTGAATGAGCAGGAATAAGAAGATACACACATATATAAGAAAGGTTTTTGTACACGGTAGGCATTAACTTGTATAGTTTATTTCTTTTGGTCAGATTTTTCTTTGATCAGGCAAAATTTTATAAAAACTGAAATGATTTTTGTGGAAAATGAAATGACTTGTTTTGTGCTTGAATTGATAGTATTAAATGTAATTGTCTTGTTTCATGTTACATACTTATCCCCTTTGATTTTGTATGTATGTATATATATATATATATATATATATCTTGCCTTACATATACATGTCTTTCATAGGTTATATATTTCTAGAATTATCTTTTGTTTCCATATAACCATATAATTTATACTAACATAAATCCTTAGTTTTTATTTCTATTTAAAGTTTAACTATCAAACATTTAATTTATATTCATATATTTTATTATTTAGCATTAACAAGATTGATTTTATTTTAAGCATTATTATCTAGCTTACATTTATATATATATATATATATATATATATATATATATTTAAATCAAAAGTTAATAAGGTAGAGTTTTACTTTAATTCAATGTGAATAAGATCGATTTTATTTTAAATAATTTTGAAAGACTTCATTTTAAATTTTCAAACCATAGTTTCCTTCCAAAATACATACATACATACATATATATATTTATATATAAATGGTAAATGGACAAAAGTATTATTTGTTTTTAAAATGATAAGTTGTATTTTTTTATAAATCATATTAAATAATATTGCTAAAATCCCGGGTCATCACATTCCTCGCCCCTTAAAAGAATTTCGCCCCCGAAATTTAAAGCAAATGATAATTCAAAAGCTTTTATCAACAACCTAAACATACATATCATCCATACATTAACAACTAACCAAACAATCTATCCAAACAAGCATCACTAGCTATCCAAACGCAAATCCTAATAGGCTTTCCTAAAGCTTCCAGAGTTTCCCAGGTACAATCTCTGGGATCCTCGCTCCAATGCACTTTGACGAGCTTCACTACTTTGCTCCTGAGTTGCTTCTCGTCTTGATCAACATTCTAAACAGGATTCTTGACCACAGTCAAGTTTGGATCGACCTCCAAATCTTCCTGAACTACGGGTTCTACAACCAGTGATGGATCATGGACAAATTTCCTTAGATGGGATACATGGAATACATTATGAATTCCAGACATCCATTCTGGCAATCCAATTCGGTAAGCCATAGCACCAATCCTTTCTAACACCCGGAATGGTCCAATATATCTCGGGGCATGTTTTCCCGTCTTTCCGTATCTAATAGCTTCTTTGGTCGGGGAAACTTTGACAAAAACTAAATCTTCGATCTCAAATTCCAATTGCCTTCGCCTTTTATCTGCATACATCTTCTAACGATCCTGAGAAGCTTTCATTCTTTACTTGATAAGCTCAACTTTGCAGAAGCTTCATGAATCAAATCTGGTCCAAGCACAACATGGTCTTCCATACAAAGCTTCATAGGGAGCCATCTTAATACTCGCTTGGTAACTGTTATTATATGAGAATTCCACTAGATGAAGATGGTCTTCCTACGATCCGCCAAAATCCAAAACACAAGCTCGCAGCATATCCTCTAGAATTCGGTTAAGCCTCTTCGTTTGTCCAGCTGTCTGACAATGACAGGCTTTACTCAATCTCAAACTCATTCCCATAGCTGGTTGCAGAGCATCCTAGAATTCGCTAGTGAAGATAGGATCATGATCACTTACTATACTAACTAGAACACCATGCAATCTAACTATCTCTCTCAAGAAAATCTCTACTAGAGAAGCTGCAGTACGAGTTTCCTTAACCGGTATAAAATGGGCACTCTTAGTTAGACGACCCACTATAACCCATATTCCTTCGTTTCCTTTCTTGGTTCTAGGCAAACCGTCGATGAAATCCATCGAAATCATCTCCCACTTCCACATCGGGATTTCTAAAGGTTGCAATAATCCAGCTGACTTCTATTGATCTCCTTTAACTTGCTGGCAGATAGCACAACTATTAACGAATCTAGAAATATCTTTCTTTATGCCCGGCCACCAGAAAACCCTTCTCATATCTTTATACATCTTATAAATTCCTGGGAGAATATTTAATCTAGAACGATAACTCTCAGATAAGACTTCTTACCTCAATCCATCTATGTTAGGTACATAGAGATGACCATTAACCCTCAAAGCACCTTGATCGTCCCCCTTGAAATCCGAATATCGACCATCCTTGGTTCCAAGAATCAGTTCTTCGAAAGATCTATCCTCCATTTGTTTGCTTATGATTCTTTCCTGGAGAGACGGAACAACTTTCAAAAGAGACAGAACTACATTCCTGCTAAGAGCATCAGCCACAACATTCGCCTTCCTCGGGGTATATAGAATATCCAAACCATATGATGCCAGAAACTCGAACCATCGCTGCTGCCTCAGATTAAGATCCTTTTGAGAGAAAATATATTTCAACGGTTTGTGATCTGTGAATAACTCAAACTTCTCTCCCAAAAGATAGTGCATTCAGATCTTTAAAACAAAAACAATGGCTAACAACTCTAGATCGTGCGTAGCATAGTTCTTTTCATATGGCTTTAATTGCCGACTTGCATACGCAATAACTCTACCATTTTGCATCAGAACTTCTCTCAGTCCAACTATACAAGCATCTGTATAAACCTCAAATTTGCTCTTTCCGTCCGAAATAGCTAGCATAAGTGCACAGGTTAGCCTCGTCTTTAACTCATGAAAAGCCTCTTCACACTGGGATGTCCATTTGAATTTAGCTCTTTTCCTTGTCAGCTTAGTCAGATGCGAAGAAATCTTAGAATAATCTTTGATAAACTTTCTGTAGTAGCCAGCTAATCCCAGAAAACTACGAACTTCAGTCGGTGTTTTCGGTTGCTTCCACTCCAGAATAGTCTCAACCTTTGCTGGATCTACAGAGATACCTTCTCCACAAACAATGTGCCCCAAAAATTTGACTCCTGATTTCCAAAGATGGCACTTAGAGAATTTCGCCTTCAAAACATGCCTTCTCAGAGTCTCTACCACAATTCTCAAATGTTGCTTGTGCTCTTCTTCAGTCTTAGAGTAGACTAGAATATCATCGATGAACACCAAAATGAACTTATTCAATACATCTCGAAAGACTCGGTTCATCAGTTCAACAAAGTAGGCAGGAGCGTTGGTTAACCCGAAAGGCATAACCAATCACTCATAGAAACAATTCGATCCCCTAAATGTAGTTAAGGGGATACTGTCCTCAGCTACCCTTAACTGATGAAAACCTGAAGCTAAATCCATTTGAGAAAAGACAGAAGCTCCATGCAACTGATTAAATAGATCATCAATACGAGGAAGAGGATATTTTTTTCGGATGGTCACTTTGTTCAATTCTCTATAATCTACACAGAACCTTAGCGGTCCATCCGAATTCGTGACAAACACCGCAGCAGAACCCCAACAAGAGAAATTGGGCCTAATCAATCCCTTCTCCAAAAGATCTTGAGTCTGCTTCACTAACTCCTCTCTCTCTCTCTCTCTCTAGGAGCCATCCTCCTACTAGGCTGAATCAGTGGTACTTCTCCTGGAACCAAATCAATGCGAAACTCTATCTCTCGGTGTGGAGGCAAACACTTGACTTCCTCGAATACATCAGGGAAATCTCGGACCACATCGATATCTTCAACCTTCTCTTAAGAAGTCTCAACTACATGTAAAAGACTACTCAAGCGAATTCCAAAATTATCACACGTCACTCTAGCAATTCTACCCAGATCGGTTTCCAATAAAACTGTTCTCTCATCACAATTCAGGACAGCTTTATACTTATCAAGCCAATCCATTCCCAATATAAGGTCAAACCCCTTAAAATTCAACACATAAGGGTCACAAGAAAAACTATGAGATAGATAAGAAATCCTCAAATCCTTACATATCATATCTAATTTGATTATCCCTCCAATAGGATTAGATACAAAGATGGGACAGTCTACAGTACTAGGGGTAAGAAAGAACTTCTCTACAGATTCCAAAGAAATAAAACTCAAAGAAGCACCTGAATCAAATAAAACTTTAATATACTTGCCATTTAAAAGTAATGTACCTTCCAATACTCCGTTGCCTTTAGATGAAGTAGATGGTGCACCCTCCAAAGAAAATACCTTATTCCGCTAAGCTTTATGAAGTAGCGGGCAATCCTTGATCATATGACCTGGTTGGTGACAATTGAAGCATAGAGATCTCTGAACCAAAGCCAAACGGGGTCCACTTTGATGCGACTACTGCTGCTAAAATCCTTTCTTGGGACACTTATTCGCCAAGTGACCTTCTTGTTGACATATATAGCATTTGCGAGGTCCATTATTACTTCCAGGCTTCTTCTTGTTCTGCTTCCTCCAATTCGGATTGAGTTTCCTCTTATTTGAATTAGCAAAATTCCCTCCCGATGCTGCTAATGGTGCCACTGATTTCTTGTTCATCAAATCTTCATATCTCAGAGCCATATCAATTAACTCAATAAAAGATCCATTCAAATGCGCCGTCATCCTTTCATGAAATTCTGGCATCAATCCTTGCACAAACATTTCGTTCTTTTTTAGAGGAGTATCAATGAGCCTTGGTCCAAATCAAGAAAGTTCATTGAATTTGGTCTCATACTCCGCTATAGTCATAGTCTCTTACTTCAAATTAAAAAAATCCCGATACAGACAAGTTTTCCCTGCAGTTGGCATGAATTTCTCCTCAAATTACTCTTTAAATCTTTCCCAAGAAATGTCATCCTCAGAGATATTTGCTACCGCTGCATCCCACCAGATTGCAGCGCCTTCCTGCAATTTCCATGTAGCCATTTCCCTTTTCCGCTCATCAGACAATTTCATACTCTTAAAGATCCGCTCACAAGAGCGTAGCCAAGCTTGGACCTCAATTACAGTCTTTGACCCTTTAAATGGTTTACCTCCGAGGTTGGTGAAGTCCTTGCATAAAGCAGCAAAACTAACCTGAGGCGATACTGGATCCACAGCCTCACTAGCAGTTTGACTTCTTCCATTATCGGTCGAGGTACTGCCCCTACCTCTGCCTCTCCTTCCAGAACTCATGTTGGTAACCTGGAAAGGTAACTCAACAAATTTAGATAGGTATATAGTTATATAAGAAAATTACAAATACGCACTCTCAAGATGAATATTACTCTAGAGCCTAGGTATTATCTCAACTTATGCTCTGATACCAACGGTGACGACCCGTCTTTCTATCTATAGAAAGATGTATCATCAATAAGAAAAGAAAGAGATGTAAATAGAAGAGATAGAAAGAAAGAATAACAGCATCATAATCTCACAGCAGAAACGGAGTAAAATATAATACATCACATAACTATTACATAGTTTTACATATATCAGAGTTACACGACATCATACAACAAGATAGTCACACACACACACACACACACACACACACATATACATATATATATATATATATATATATATATATATATATATATCAGTCATTACATACATCCCAAAATACAACATACATTAACTAACACAACGGAACTAGATAGATAGATACGTTTGGACTCCTGCTCCAAGCTCCAAGCTCCTCCAAACTCTAACAACCCAAAACCTATCACTTGGCTACTCATAAAAATTTGAGTACCCAAGAGTTTAAGAAAAACAGAAATAAACTCCAAGTCAAACATGGGTCTGGTGTGAGTAAACGCGTTAATGTTGTTTAACTTTGAAAATCTTTTGAAAATAAAGGTATCACGTAAGACTTCCCACACATAAATACGGGTAAGTTTTTACCTTACGCTAACCAAAACATTTAATAGGAAATCCAGTGATATTATAATAGTGTCTAGGATTTTCAAGTAAAATACAGAAATAACATAAACACTTATATCTCACATTCCAACATAGTTGGGCATAATCAAAACGTACGGTGCTTATTGGAGATTGGATTCCATACAATGGCAGGGCTACTTGGGTACCGCCCATCACAGTATGGGGACTAGATCACCGTATCGAGGATCACTCCCGACCCCCTACAACACAAGGCCGGTACCATTCCTTACTGAACAGTTCTGAACAAGATAACCTCACAGTTGTAGTAACCAATTGCCCACACAGCCGAAATAAAGGAAATCTAGATAGGGTTATATCTCGTCCTGCTTGGGTGCTACCCACCGAACCTTGCTACACCTCCCCTATTTTAGCCATTCCCGGTTGATAAGGCTTGAGGCTGCGATTATCTTTAGAGAACATATCTCTTAGAATGCTCATCGCCCACCTGACGATGTTTTGAAATCATTCAATCCATACAAGTTTGTTCCGGGTTCGAATGAAACCGAAGGCATTATCTCGTTACACTCAGAGTTAACAACGATAACCCTTGCACTCTAAATACCATCTCGATCTTCACTTGAGATGCCATGACCTATCGTTTAATTAGGATCGATGTGGTTTTCGGATAATCATAGCTAACACCCGATCCCGGTCTCATTGAAATCCAAACACCATTTTAAAGGCCAAGTTGTTTAATAGTTTAAACAATTTAATTCAATACTCTGAATTCACATAGCATTTATCACAGATAAATCATGCTCAAACATCATAGAAATATTCCAAGCATATCACAGAGTATCACAGAATATCACCAAGTAGATATAACAAATTCAGATATTCTACTTATACAACATCCAAACAAGAATTATTAATCCCTGGTATAATTAATTTAATTAACTTAAATTAAATTAATTACTTAAGAATTAATCACTAATCCCGCTCAATTAATAACTAATCAGACCATTTAATCAATTAATCATTTCTTAATTACCCTTTTGAATCAATTAAATAAATCTTAATTATTTAATTAATTACTCCTTAATTATTAATTTATAACCCTAATTATTAATTTATAAAACTTAACTATCCATTTATTCATCACTAATTACTTAATTAATCAATTATTAATTCTAAATTAAATTACTTACTAAGTTAACTACTAATCACATATTAATTAACTTCAAGTAGTAAATTTAAAATCCTTAATTTCAATTTAATTAACACTTAATCATTTGTTAATCAATCTTTAATAACAAATTTAAAAATCTCAATTCACTTAATTAATCACAATTATAAATTAATTGCCACTCTTAATATTTCTTTCAATATAAACTAAGTAAATAAAAATCACGTGTCTTACATTTTAAAATCTTCCATAATAACTTTAAATAAAATAGTTACTAACTTAAAAGTTTTAATGTTAATTAAATTTAAACTTATTTTACATTAACTACTTGATTAAAATATTAATTAAGATTTAAAACATTCCTAAAGAATCAACTTAATTAATTATGTCTTAAAATAAATTCTTATCTTCAACTTTCAGACATTAATTAATTCATAAATTCTTAAACTTGTATAAGATAATTAACTTCAAAATTTCATTACTTAGCCTTCGAAAACGCTACCTGAGCAAGTCCCCAGGTCTACTCGAGTTAAAATCAAGTTTCCTCCCCATTTGCCCTAGTCTCCTCTTCTTCTTCATATACATTCTTTTTTTTAGTCAAGTGCACAGGTGAAATACTTCAGATAACGCACGCAAGCAATCCAGGAGACTCGAGTCAAGGCTTCAAAATCACGAGTAGCACTTCGGGTTACCATGAACCCACTTCTTCCAGACACTAATAACTTTCTGTGCACGTGAACGGCGCATCGCCGTCGCTCCGGCGAACTTCGCATCCTTTGGCGAGTCCCGAAACATCCCTACACTCGAAAGAAAAGATCAATTCGATGTCAAAAATTCCAAATTGAAATTTAGCCCTTCGTTCGAAAACCTGTAACTTGACCCTCCTTAGCAAATCACTTCGCCCCATCCACGTCGTCCACCTGAGGCGCTACGACACCGGCCTCACCTCGCCAATCCCCTACACTACATTTCCCCAGAGTTTCATGCAACTCGGTCAATCAGAGGTGACGAAATCACCTCGTTTCTAGACCACGACAAACCCATGTGTTAAACCCTAGTTTGCCTCGTACAATCATCTCTTGCAATAAAAAATTTATTTAGCAATTTTCCCAACTTCATCGATGGCCAAGCTAGCTTCAAGCAAAAATTCAACATCCAAAATTTGTTTGATCACCATAAATTGATTAAAAAGCATTTTCTGTTCAACTAAGAATTGCTCGTAGAATACTTAACTAAAAATTTCCATTTTTGTTTTAAAAATCATATTCTGAAGAGTAGATTCAAGTTATGTAATTGAATCGATGGTTTAAAATATTCGTTTTTTTTTTCATATGCTCACTTTTTCACTATAAACTGAATTTACAGAGTCAATACTTCACCATCAAGCTTAAAACAAATTTTGGACCATAATTTAAGTTTAAACAAACTTATTTTGTTTTAAACTATAAGCCTATAAATGGTTGGATGAAGATGTTTTGAAATTTGATTAACTATCAACTTTGTAGCTAAAAACAAGGAAGAACAGACCATACAAAAATTCACAGTGCAATCATATATGTATAGAATTTCTTACTTAAAAATAAATGGCAAAACACAACATTTATTTATGAATCAAATGCACATATTAAAATTTTTAAAATGGTATGTCTACTCACTTGATAAAAAGAGTTTGAACAGAGAGCAATTCCGTTTTTAAAAGCTGTAGTTTTGATCTTCCTTTAAACCTTCCTGTTTTTGTTTAGTTGAATGATGTTTAAGTTTGTATTTGAGTTTGTATAGGGTGATGTTTATTTTTTTTTCTTTCTGGTTTGCTATGTTATCTTTGTTAACGAGCAGGAATAAGAAGACACACACACAGACACACACACACACACACACATCTTATCTTATGTTTCCATATAACCATATAATTTATTACTAACATAAATCCTTATTTTTTATTTCTAGTTAAAGTTTAACTATCAAACATTTAATTTATATTCATATATTTTATACTTATATTTAGCATTGACAAGATTGATTTTATTTTAAGCATTATTATCTAGCTTACATTTATATATATATATATATATATATATATATATTTAGATCAAAAGTTAATAAGGTAGAGTTTTACTTTAATTCAATGTGAATAAGATCGATTTTATTTTAAATAATTTTGAAAGACTTCATTTTAAATTTTCAAATCATAGTTTCCTTCCAAAATACATACATACATACATACATACATATATATATATATATATATATATGGTAAATGGCCAAAAGTCTTATTTGTTTTTAAAATGATAAGTTGTGTTTTTTTTATAAATCAAATTAAATAATATTGCTAAAAAACCGGGTCGTCACAATGGACCTTGATGACATCATGTAGTCGAGTGACAGCTCGAAGTGGATTTATTCCATGGAGGAAGAGATGCAATAGTTTTTAAAGAATTAAACTTGAGATTTGGCTCCACTTCCTAAAGGAAACCATGCTATTGGGTGAGAATGGTATACAAGGTGAAGGACGATAGGAGATATAAAGCTAGGCTAGTGGCTAAGAGGTTTGCACAAAGGAAGGGAAAGGAATATGTTGAGATATTCACACTGATTGTGTGCCATATTTCAATCTGGATATTACTTGCTATAGTTGTTATTCACGATTAGGAGTTTGAGCAATTTGATGTGAAAACTGCTTTCTTGAATGGTGACTTGGATGAAAACATCTACATGGAGCAATCATAAGGTTTTGTTATGGATGGTAAGTCAAATTTAGTTTGCAATTTAAAGAAATCATTATACGGCTTAAAGCAATCACCTAGACAATTGTACAAGAGATTTGATCATTTTATGCTTGAAAATTGTTTTAATAGAAGCATTAAAGATGCTTGTGTGTATTTCAAGAGGTTGGAAAGTAATTATTAGGTGTATTTACTCTTGCACGTGGACAACATGCCTATTGCATCTAAGGATATAAATGAAATCAACAAGTTAAAATTAAGTTTAAAATCAGAGTTCAAAATGAAATATCTTGGAAAAGCAATGAGGAAATATGGAAATAGAAAGAGATCGAAAGCATTTTGAGTTAACATTGATTCAAACGGAGTATATTAAGAAAGTACTTTGTCGGTTTAGCATGGAGAATGCAAAGGAGTCAAATACACATTTACCTTTGCATATGAAGCTTTCAATTAAGGGATCGCCTATCTTGGAGAAAGACAAGGCTTATATGGCAAGGGTGTTATATGCAAGTATGGTTGGAAGTTCACTTTATGCTATGGTGTGTACGTGGCACGATATTGCAAATGTCCTCGGGATGGTTAGTCAGTATATGGAAAATATGGGAAAATCGCATTGGGAAGCTGTGAAGCTTATTTCTAAATACCTTAGAGGTACACCATCTCAGGGCCTTGTTTATGGTAGTAGTGAGGGAATGAATTGCAAATTTGTTGGTCATAGTGATTTAAACAACGCCGGTGATAGGGATCGAAGAAAACCAACTTTCGAATATGTCTTCACACTTGGTGGTACGACCATAAGTTGGAAATCGAGATTGCAAACTCTAGTTGTTTTATTCACTATAGAGGAGGAGTTGATAGCCGCGGTAGAGACGGCAAAGGTGGCACTTTATTTGAGGCAAATGTTGTATGACTTGGGATTTGAAAACAATAGTATATATGTTCAATGTGATAGCAAGAGTGCTATTCACTTGACGGATAATTTGACATTTAGCTCATAGACTAAGCATATTAAAGTGAGGGAGTTATTTTTAGTAGCCACGGATGAAGATAGATTAGTGTATCTTCTGAATGTGCATACAAAGGATGACGCGGTAGACATGTTCACTAAAGCATTGTCGGTTGGGAAGTTCGAGCATTGCTCGAACATGATTCGCTGAGAGATGAAGAGTATCAATGAGAGATTGTGGTTCTATCTTCTTATGGTAAGTACTTGTGGCATGGTTGAGGGAGGAGCTTGGTTATGGATGATGAAGAGTACCGATGAGAGAATGCGGTTCTATCTTCTTGTGGTAAGTACTTGTTTACACTCCTACGTACTTTAGTCCTTTAGCGTGATAGTTTTGGATTTAGGTGCTTTCAGTACTTCATTAGCGGACGGTGGCTTTATCGGAGTTCATTGATGGAGTGTAATGGACGGTGGCTTTGCCCGAGCTCATTGGGAAAGTATTCAAGTTTGTATGGTAGAAGGTAGCATTGATGATATTTTGGCACTATGGTTTTTAATGTTGGAGATGGATGTAGTGTCGAGATGGATTGTTGAATTTTAGCGACACTATACGGAGAGTTGAAGAGGTTTAGAATAGCTTAATAATGGTGAAAATGGCACGCAAATCGAAGCACGAATGTTTAAGTTGTCACGATTTGAAGTTGGGTGAAGCATATGAAGTGAAACGTCTGGCAGGAATCCCCAAATGTCTGATAGCGCGTTTATTGTAAACTGAGAATTATGCCAGATGTTTGACAGGTCTTGCCAAACGTCTCGCAACAGAAATTCTACATCCCGAGAATAGGGCCAAACTTCTGAGGGGTTTTGTCAGACGTATGACGTGCTGCAGTTTTGACTTTTCAGCCTAAAATTTATGCATTTGCTTGTGAGTGCTTCAAGGGGAAAATCGTGTATTTACCCAGGAAGAATTGTTCACTATATAAGCTATTTTCTGAATTCAAAGAAAATGTAACTCCAAAGATTTTATTAAAGGTTTATCCTCCATCAAATAAGATTTATCAAAAACCTAATTTTCTTCAATTCTATTCTCCACAAATTTCTTCAATTTGAATACTGATCAATGTAATCCATCTCTTGTACTCTTCTCCTTGGTATTAATAAAGGCTCTCTCTCAAAGTGGATGTACAGTAATAAGACGTTAGTGGAACCACTATAAATATGTGTATAGTTTATTTTATCGTTACTGCTTTGTTTTTTCTATTGTTTGTTTGATGATTGTGATTTGTTGTTTGTATAAGATTGAGATATTGATTGATTGTTCTGCATTTTTTACCACGTTCTCGTTTTCCGCTGTGCCTTGGGGTTTTGATTTGAGAGGTCATGAGTTAAAATTCCTATAACATATTTTTTTTCAAATTCTTTTTAAACAACATATCATCAATAAACCCTAGCTAAATAGCTAGGTATTAGCAATGGATATTGTTTATGTGTATATTTTAGCCTTAGGTATTTATCGGTAATTGTTCACTAATAATACTGACACTTTAGCATGTGTTTAGTGGCAATTTTTTGTTATTTCTATTACGAATCACACGTTGATTTACAAAGGTTTTACGATGGATTATGTAGCTTATTTTAACGACGTTTTAGCGGTGGTTTTGTTCAAAAATTCTGCTTGTATTCCCTTTCTATTACATCGATAAATATTATTTTTTGTTTTTTAATTACAGCTTTCCCAACTATTAATGTCTGATATTCAATAGTAAAGTCATGTACATAAATATATGTGTGTGTGTGTCTGTGTGCACATTTATATAAAATAAATAACATAACCAAAAAAGAAAACGCAATTATAAATCTGTTTATCATTTACGCACAAAGTTGAGTAATAATATTATTCAAGTAGTGCTAATATCCCATACAAAAAACAATGTCATTCATAGTCGTTCATTGGTCCGTATATGCATAAGTTGTACTCTAAATGATAAAACTATTCAAATAGTGCTAATGTTATCCTATATAAAAACACAACACCATCCATAGTCATGATATCCATACAAAAAATCACATAAATTCGTATTTAAACAAAATGTGTCTACCTACCATATGCGAAGAGCTTATGAAGATGATGATGGCGAAGGGTCTTTATAATCAAATCCATCGTCCCTTTGAAACATTGTCATCACATTTGCCATTTGTGGTTGAAAGTTCTCTCTATCTGCATTTTGCTGCTGTGCAAGCCTTGCTTGCTCTTCCTAGAGTCTTTGGCTCTTAGCTATTTCTCTCTCCTTCAATCCCAAGATGCTCCTCCCTCTCATTTTTGAACTCTAAGCACATTTCCTGAACAGTTTTTTGTAGCTCATGAACATCATGTTCATTGCCAATAAATGGCGTTTAGAACGTTAAGAAGGTGAGGGAAGAAGTATAGTAAAGGTGAAAACACTAATTGCAATAATAAACTGAAAACATTAAACAATAAAGACAAGGGAAGTAAAATTTCCCCACTGTCGAATCATTGAGAAAAGTTAGGTCCACATTGAAGTGAAACTGCTGTTTTTTTATGAAACAGAGTATGACAGTAATCACTAGGATGTAAATCCAAAATTGCGATGAAACAAATTAATTACCTTATATTCTTTGACTAATTATCCCTTCCTGCACAGCAGTGTCCCAAAGTATCTCATATGTGCATAGATATTTTTGATGAAGGTGGCATAGGTGGTGGTGCATCATGTTCTTCAGGTGGTCTGCTACATCCATACTTAACTAAAAGTCTTGATTCCTCTAATTTTATCTACCTCCTACTCACCATCTCAATTGGAACGTAGCTTAGTATTAAGAATCACTTCTACGCTCGATAATGTGGATTTGAAAGCATGGTGATCTAGGCGTTCAGGTTTGGATCCAAAAACAGCCTTTTCATAATGCAAGGGAAATGTTATGTACATTAGTGACCTCTTCAGAACCTGCTATCGTGTGGAAGTCTCGTGCATTGGGTTTCTCTTTTTTTTTACTGTAATTACAGCCGGGGCTCCATAGAGAGGCGTGAAATGTTGGAAAGAATGTTTAAATCTTTTAACAGTAGCGCAAAAGGCAGTCCATGCACATGATATGGACAACGTACATTCTTTGTGCGACTATAATGGACCCATAATTTTGAGAAGGCAAATATCTCTTTTACTAATAAAATATTCCCTCTGTTTCATTTACTTATGAAATCGCTATGCCTATGATTCTACACAGCACTTTGGCATCTATGAAATTGGAGAGATGTTAAATATCTTATATCATATTTTAGTCCCAAAAAACGATCGTATAATGGTGTAATTACTTCCATCAGATTTGTCGCACTAAGTTGGTTAGTGACAATTATATACTTCTTAATATCAATTATCTATCGCTAAATTTAAATTTACACATTTCAAAGGAATTTTAAAGCCTGCCACTGCCGAGAAGAATTCAGGGAGTAATAAATTAACTATAAGTTTGTAAGATTGATAAAACATTAACATAATTAATGTTAATCCCAAAATTATAAATGATAAATGCTAAATAAATTGAGAAATCCGAAAAGGCCGTGGGATTGCAATATTGGCTTGGGTTTCTGTTCGTTGACGTATGTGGTATACACAGCGCAGCTGCAGTAGGTAGGGCTATTATGGTAAAGGTAAATTTACCATGACCATACCATTATCAGTCAATCGGTTATCATTTTAAAGTAAAATCGGTATACAAGCATAATCGGTACGGTAACAGTAAATTTACCATTTTTCACGATAAAGCATCATTAATATTTTTTCAAAACCAACGATAATGGCGATTTACTAGTCCATTCATAATACATTGATATTCGTGTAAAATGTTGTATTACCACTACAACAAAAATAGCTTATTACAAAATCAAAAAACCATTGTAATAGGGTCACAACCTTTTTACAAACGTTGTCTTAAGCTGAGTTGTTATAAAGTCAAAGTAACTTATAACTTTTTTTTAGCGTTGTACGAAAACGTTGCAATAAACTTTTCTACGACATTTTTGAGATGTTGTAATAAAGTCTTTTACAACTTTTATCTGATGTTGTAAATCATTAATAGAAATATCGAAAACCCTTTTTACAACTTCAACAAATTGTTGTGTAAAAGCTTGTCACAACATTTTATAGACGTTGTAACATAGTTTTTTTACAACTTTTTATCACTGTTGCAGCATGTTCTTTTACAATGTTTTTTACAACCTTTTTCTTTCCTAGAGAAAAAATGTGTCAAATGAGACTTCTAGAAAATGTGTGACATCTTTAAATACAACTATTGGTTATATCGTACTAATTGAAGCATCTCAATTAGCATGGGAGAACTCAGGTTGTATTGAAGAACCTAGTAATCAATCTTTAACATCATATTATAGCACAAAAATTACCAAACTTTGATTAATAATATTCATAAAGGGAAATATTACTGAATTGAATGGCTGCAACATTTTTACAAAAATACAGTGCACACAAAGTAAATAAGAGCTCACATTTAAGCTTTTAGGATCTCAGAAAACTATTAGTAGAATATTAGAAAAAGCAAACCAAAACATTATGCTTGCTACAATACTCAACAAGACAGCAGAGAGCCAAAACTGAAACATCGATTTTCTTCGTTGGATTCCATGAAATGAAAGTAAGACAACAACAATTGGGTCACCGAAACCAACCGGTTCTGTACAAGGAACAATATACAAGGTTAAAAATAAACCATGTTGGCATCATACATAGGTTTCAAAATTGATGCTTATTCCAGCAATTAAATTTTAATAGTTCCTATTCATCAAAATAGGAACAACGCGCAATAATAATATCCCATACAGCATTTCGTATATCCTTACTATACATGCTTTCAATGCTAACCATAAATGCAACAATTCCTTGGCATCTATATTCAAAAGTATTCTTTTTCCTTTTTATCAAATATGGAAAGGTCCCCTATCTATAAGTTATAAAATATCAGAAAGGCTGATATAGGTATCCGTATTCATTTCGTTAAAAACAAACCAACATAATTTTGACTATTTTATTATGAAAGTTAGTAAAAATGCGTCTCTGTGCATATTTTAGGTTCGCTTGAATATCCATATGAGCTACTAATGGTAGAAACTCAAGCGTCTCTATGCAGGCCAAAGAAATTCATTATGTATTCAAATATTCATTATGTAATGTCTCAAAAAGCTGTAGCAAATATGATTTGCCCTAAGAAATAAAAAACCAGTAAATACCTGTTGCTGGAAAGATGTTGATATACACTATGTTACAAAAGATGCTCAATTACAACACATGTAAAATCTAAAGAATGAAATGAAAGGTGTGTATAACGTTACAAATTTCAGACTCCGCCGACACATTGCTTTAGGAAATAACTCACGTAAGGTTCATTATGGAACAACAAATTACAAATGAACAGCAACAACAAAGTCAATTACCATGAAACAGAGGACTCTCTCAAAGACAATTTTCCACTCCACAGAAATGTGCTTCCAACAACATCCTATCTTGTGCAAGTGAAAAAGCATCAACATGTAAAGTTTTTTTTGTTTTTTTTACAATGCTTTAATCAAAAGAAAATAACATTTTTTTACCTCTTTGTTTTGCGATTAGGTCATGCAATCCCAACCTTCGCTCTTTCTTTTATTAGGGCAACTCCAGTGGTTCCATTATTTGTTGAATCCATCAAAAAAGAATCTCCAGTCGTTGAATTCAACCTGAATATTAAGCTTAACATTCAGGATCCTGAACTGGGCTTAGGCGCCCATTTAATGGGCGCCCAAGCTCCCTTCCTCTACTCCCCACCCAACGTCTTCCAACCGCTATAACCGTTCTCCGGATTTGAATCTCAATGGCTACAAACGACCATATTTCAAATTACAACAGCTATAAACGGTCATATTTCAAATTACAATGGCTATAAACGGTCATATTTCAAATTACAACGGCTATAAAGGGTCATATTTCAAATTACAACGGCTATAAAAGGTCATATTTAAAATTACAACGGCTATAAACGGTCATATTTATGATTTCACTACATATATCAGAATGTTATCCAGATTGTAAGACACACATCTCTTGTACTATTACAATTCTATTCTCAATTCCTTAATATTGAAAGTATGTCTCATCCGTTTCAATCATATACCGAAGCGATGAATATGGATAGCTGGGTTTTAGATTTTCAACCCTTTCAAAATGTTCATCCCCAATCCGCCCTCCCACTATCGTTCCATTATTCTGCTCCATAGGCTGGCGATGAAGATAAGGATTTGTGTTATATTTATTGTCATTTTTCTAACGACTCGGTAAAGGGGAACGACCAAAGTGGAGAGGCGTTTTGGGGAAAAGTCATGAGTGCGTACAATAAAAAACATGTTGAAAAGACGAGATCAATGTCTGCAATCACGGGTCGTTTTAGGAAGATTAATCGACAAACACAATTCTACGAGTCGCGGATCCACAAAATAAGAACAGCAAATCCAAGTGGAATGGGTGGCGAAGCTGAATTGGTAGCGTTTTGTAAAATTTGATTTTTAATTTACATTCATCTCTAATCACTTTGTTAATATATGATTTTTTGTTTCTGTTTGTGTAGAAGAGAATGGCGAACGATCAATTCTTGAAATTATTTTCAAGAGAAAATGGTACAAAGAAACCCCACTACTATCAGTTTGCAAACTGCTATGACTTGCTTGTTAGTCAACAAAAATGGACCTCAAACACCGCAAAAGGCTTTAGAGATGTGCAGACGAAGTCGAAGGGGAAGAAAAAAACAAGTAGATATAATTACAATTCTAGCCCAGGCAATTCTTCTCATATGGACTCAAATGAATGCCCAGATAACGAAGACGAAGAAGCAGATCCCGCATTTGATGAAGACGCTAGACCGATGGGGCAACGAGCAGCTAAGAAGAAAATTGTTGTTCAATCTCAAATCGATTCTCATTTAGCCCTAATGCATGATAAACATGCGAGAGAAAATGCAGAATGTCAAAAAGAAAGTGCAGAAAAGCTTGTCGTGTTAAAAGAATTGACTGAGATTGAGAAGGGCCGTTTTGAGCTAGAGCGGCAACGCCAAGAAACCATAGTAATGGAAAAGGATGTCACGGGAATGGACCCAATTACAATGCAATATTGGATGGAGTACAAACAGCGCATTGTTGAGAGTATATCTGGAACAAAACATATGTAGTTGACGTATTAATTTGATATTTCTAGTTATTGCAGTTTAAATATCCATGTACCTTCAGTTCATATATGCAATCAAGTGTTATTTTCAGTTTTACAATATTCAATGATATATCATTTTTTCGATGCATTATGTAGATATCGATATAGATTTACTTCATCAAACATAAATGACATTACAAACATAAAAATTGAAGCATTATACACTTCATTATAGAAATAAAAAAGGCAAACATATGTAATTAAACAAAGATCCACCATCTCCAACTACTAATTTCCATAAGAATTCCAAATATGCTCCATTAAATCCCTTTGGAGTATATTATGAATAGCTGCATTACGATATACTTCATGATGATCGTTATGAATTGCGTACTGTCCTTCATTTCGTAACGTGGTTGTGCGAAACAATTCGGGGGGTTGTCTTACCCCTCACACTCGAAATCAGGATAATCCATACCGCATTCATCTTCAATGATCAGTCATGCAGAATTTTACAAAAGAACATAATTGTAGCCATTTTTGATCTCTTCCATAATCTACATGGATTGCTTATCATTGCAAATCTTGCTTGAAGGACCCCAAACGCCCTTTCTACATCCTTCCTTTGTCCTTCCTGCATCGCAGCAAATTGTTTCTGTTTTGCCGTCGTCGGGTTTGCAAATGTCTTTACAATCGTACTTCGTTTGGGATAAATTCCATCTCCTAAATAGTAGCCATGGTCATATGTGTTCTGACCAAGAGTAAATGATACGGGAGTTGACTTACCTTGCGCCAAATCATTAAACAAATGAGATTGTTCGACAACGTTTAAGTCATTAAGAGAACCTGACATTCCAAAGAAAGTATGCCAAATCCACAAATCATGAGAGGCAACTGCTTCTAAGATGATAGTTGGTTTTTTTCCTTGCCGTTATATGCTCCGTGAAAAGCTTTTGGACAGTTCTTCCACTCCCATTGCATACAATCTAGACTTTCAAGCATTCCAGGTCAGCCCTTGCTTTCGTGCATTTCACGCAAGCGCATTACATCTGCATCGTTTGGAGATCAAAGATATTCCGTCCCATAAATGTCCACAACCGACTGACAGAAGTGATCTGGGTTTTCCAATGCTGTACTCTCTGCAATACGATATGCATCGTCAAGGGCATCGGCGGGTGTACCGTATATGTCAATTCTGGCCGAATGGTTGCAATTACTCGGAATGGTTGGATGATACTTTATGTCCAAAGGGCATAACCTATGCAAACGAAGTAGAACATGAGATAAGACGTCTTAGACTTTCTATACTGGAGTTGTAGTTTAATCGTCACGTCTAGTTTCTTCATATTTGCAGTCTATTATTACTGTGTCGTTTCTTATGAGTATTCTATGTTTGTATCTTTCACTAGTAGTTTTTTATGTCACTAGTAGGTTTTATAAGTTTTCGATCTACTGTCACTATTGGTGTTTTGTATATTTATATATAACAAGTTAGTGCTTATAATAAGTACACACAAACATAAAGTATTCACATTGTACATCAACATATATAATTCATAGTTAAACAGACATATACAATTAACATTATACACCAACATATATAATTCACAGTACTCACAGACATATAGAATTCACAGTATACTCGAGCATTATAATCCAAAATCCAATAAAGTGAGAGCATATAAATATAAATAATACACAGTATACTCAAACAATAACATAAGCACATAAGCTATAGGAACTGCAACGTTTACCATCATCATCTAAAGGGATACAACTAAAAGGTAAAACGTCTACTACGCATAAACTAAAAGGTATACAACTAAAGGGATGCAGCGTCGTCATCGTCAACATCATCACCATCATCATCATCATCTCCGTCACCGTCATCATCTCCATCATCATCATCATCATCATCTACATCGTCATCATCGTCATCCCCATAACCATCATCCCCCTCGTCCTCATCATCCCCATCGTCCTCATCTAAACCACCAGCGGCATACCCACTGGGACAAGCATCACCTCCGCCTTGTGATCCGAAAGGCTCATATACAGCAAGTCTAGCTGATAGCTGATCAATCTGAGCATCTAGCATCTGTGTATGCTACATGTACATATCATGCATGGTGTGTGTATGTGCAAGAGTCATATCGCGAAACACACCAAACCTTACTCTGGCCTGGTCCAATCTAGCAGCATACTACATAAAGATGACATTTGACATAGTAAGAAACCAAGCATAAAATAAAGGAAAAATGACAATAAACAAAAAACGTACCTCATACGGAGGATATAACGCGACTAAAGGCACACCAGGATAGTCGAGGTGATCTAGAAAGACTAAAGGCTGCTCAGTCAAAGTACCTGTCAAGTCATATGCTCTAAAAGTAGTACCAGGCTCCAACTGCATGGGAGTCTGGGAGAACTGTGACGGAATCGGGTCAAATGAAACCTGCGGTACCTGAACTCTACCGGCTGCCAGATGAGATCCTATATGATCAGAGTTGACCCCACGAACATAATCTGGTACCATGAATCTACGGGGGCTACTCTAGCCCAATAAGCATCGTAATCCCCATCGATAAAAAAAGTACTACTACCCACCCATCCAGCCTGTCGTAGAGCATGTAAGTATTGATCACCGATCACCCTATGTCTACCAAACATGTCCTCGCAAGATAAGGGATCATATGGTATACGACGATCACCTGTAATCTGATAGGCACATCTCTCTCCCAAATACCACATAGGCATAAATGCAGGTGTATGCAAAGCAACCCTACGTCTAGATAGTGAATACGCAACCATCAATGGATGGTCGTCCACCAGAAGACCTGCATCTGCTAGATGAGTCCAATGTGAGGCCCAAGCAATCCGAATGATATTACCTCGACTACGCATATCAAGCTGTGACCTAGCCTCCATCAAGTCATGCCGTACACCTAAGGGGACATAATGTACGTACTGCATGGTCTCCTATCGTCTCATCCTGGGGAAGTAATGCTCAGCAGCCTGACTAGCCGTGTCCTGGATGCGGGGATGCATGGTTGTCGTGTACTCGTAGTACCATAACGGCAAAATATACCAAAACGCATACATCTACCTAACATCGTCAAGCGCAAATGAATCTTGAGTGGTATATAGGGTGCCTAATATCGCTGTGCCCCAGTCAATAGTATGTAGCTGGTCTAATCTGGCAAGAGAAGCTAAATAGCCTAGTCTAACCGTAACTTTTTGGTTCGAAAAAAAGGTCGAACCAAACAGGTACAACAGAAATGCTCTAGTAACTGCATCCATCATATCGGCTCTAGCTATATAACTGGTGATGTAATGTTGCAAGTACGTCAACTTAACAGAACCACTAGAGACGTAGGTAACATCTATCAGTGGTAAAAAAAACAGTAAACAAATTGGGCGACTCGTATAAATCATCAAATGGAAAAGGTCGAAGACCGTGTCGTCCAATCTCAATCCCAGTAAATATGTAGAAATCAACTGGGGTGATACCAAGCTCAAAATCTGAAAAATGAAACGTATGCGTGGTGGTCCACCACCTCTCAGCTAATGCCTGAATGAGAGGTCGATCAAAGGACCGAACAGGCCTAATTGACAAAAATAGACCAAAAGGGCTAGCATATAGCCTCTCAGTAGTAGGACCGGGAAGATAGTCATAAAACTGGGTAATGCACTTAGCACAACTACACCGACAGTGAATGTAATGGTCCTATAAATAATTAATGAAATAACAATTTTTGGTAGCGTAAGGGTTATTTAATATGAGTATGTAATGTACATATTAAAATAACAAGTTATAGTAAGGTTTGATTTATACCTGTATGGTCGTCAAAGCGGTTTCGGCTCTATGCCGATAACCATCTGGCAGCTCATGTAGAACACGTAAATCGTCTGGTGAAACTCCAGATGGTGGCGGAATATGTAATGGTCCAGCTTGCTCCGCTGGATGTCTCTAAACTGTTCTTCGGGCGATTTTGGTTAGACGAGGCGGCATTTTGTTTATATTTTCTAATTTTCAAAAAAAATGGAAAAGGAAAATGGAGGAGAAAGTGAGGTGGAGGGGAGGCGGTGCCCATTTTATGGGCGCCTTAATTCGGACGCCCATAAAATGGGCGCCTGATGGTCAGGCGCCTATTGAATGGGCGTCGGATGCCAGGCGTCCATTTAATGGGCGCCTGAAGCCGGGTGCCCATTAAATGGGCGCCTGGCCGTGGGGCGCCAAGCCCAATTACGGGCTGAATATTCAGCCCGTTGAATATTCAGCCCGTAATCCACAGGAGTTGCCCTTAGGCCTTGAGAAAAAACAAGACTGGTAGCCACAGAAAACCGCCTGAAAAGTACAGGGATCGGCCGTGAAGTCCAAGTGTTCTAAAAAACGAGAGCCTGGCAGATCGGATAGTGATTTACGAATTGATTGCAGCTCGAGGATTTGTGAAGAAATTTTATTTTAACCGGGAGAATATATTTTTTGGAGATGGAGTATGTGACGCCCCACCTCTATACCCACGCTAGCCAAGAACACTCCGGAGTAGTGCTGTCAACTAGCACGGAGAATAAGGCTGTTGAGGAGCGACCATCCATGTAATTGCTTATCACACGGTGGCTATAAATAATCTTCGGAAACAAACATAGAAATAATCATATCACAAATCAGTCACACATATCCATATCACAAAGGCGGAAGAAGATATGAATATATAACTAACACATGAAAGTGTACATCAGAGTAGTGGTCAGTAAGATCCACGATAATACAAAAGAATAGCAACACGTGCTATACAAAAGAATACAACTATGAGTCTATATCTCAAGTGTATACAACAAAAACTGCTAATCTAAACAGTTAGCCAAAAGTCAGAGTGATGAATCCCTGGGAAGAAGTCAAGCAGAAGCACCTGTAACATCTCGGTCTGACCCGAGTATTATTTAAGAAAATAATAAACGGATCAGTCTAGCTATAAATATCAGATGACATGATATAACATAAAAGATATGGCATAAACATAAATATCCATAACGACATACCACTATAAGTATGTAAATAATGATCAACAGAAGATCAATCAATAAGAGATAATCAATATCACAAGAATCTTCTCAAAGATTCGAAGAGGGCATCATACCCTAAACTTGTACTCATAACAAGTCAATGACATAAATTCCAGAAATCAACACGAGAAATCCAGAAATCATAAAAAGGGAAAGAGGCCTATCACATGACGGTCCGAAGACCATGGGGAGCTACCCCACATGTGTGAGTGGAATCACACAGATTGAGGTCAAGACTAACCAAAAAGCAGAAAGGTATGTGTGAATGGAATCACACAAGTGGTGTCTAGTCTAACCTTGCAATGAAAGAGACATCGCGCAATTGCTAGTCTAATTCATAAAGCGATCATCAAGATCAACGAGAAGTGTCAATTACACTAAGCTAGTAAATATAGAAGTTTAGCTTCATGTCCCATAACCACTTGCTTAACTTAAATATTTACGAACAAACTGTAAATCTTCACTAATAAAATTGTCACAAGAGGTTCAATCGAACAAGTCCAAGAATTAACCGACGAAGTGAACGCAAGCGTTTCATACCACTTGTTTTACTAAGTCGTTTAATTAGATTTCTCATCCGAGTGAGGTAAAGGCTTGTATATACTAATAGATTGGAAAACGGTTTAAGAAAAGAGCTTTGTTATTAAAAATAGAGTTGAAATTGTTTGTTAAAAGAGTTTTGATATTTACTACTAGTATTGAAACCTTTGTATAATAAAGTGACAAAACACATAAGCAAGTGTAGAAACAATCAGTCACAAAGATCGCATACGGAGATGCAAATAAAATCCAAGGAAATCAGCTCAATGTTTTTCAGATAAGATCCCCTACGGAGGGGGGGTCCAGGGGGGGTGGCAACCCCCCAAGGTGGGGGTGCAGGGGCAACGCCACCGCTTACGGGGTTCGACCTGCCCGGTCAGGTCGCGGGGGTCCAGGGGGCAGCGCCCCCGGCGGGGTGCGGGGCAGCGCCCCGACCAAAACGGTACGACCTAGTGAAGACAAAATGAGGTCTAACGACCTAACGACTCAAGGGTCATACGACCTAACGGCTGCGACCTAGGGGTCTAAGGGGTCAAGCGACTTAGTGGTTGCAACCTAGAGGTGTTCGCGACCTAACGATGACTCACGACCCAACATGGCCGACTTAACAGAGTCGAGCGACCTAAGGTAAATGGTCCAACGACCTAACTCGAACGACTTATCTGGAGCTTAGGTCGGAGACGACCTACGAGATAAACCAGGCCGACTTAGTGGACGAGCGACCTAAGGTAAATGGTCCAACGACCTAACTCGAACAACTTATCTGGAGCTTAGGTCGGAGACGACCTACGAGATAAACCAGGCCGACTTAGTGGACGAGCGACCTAAGGTAAATGGTCCAACGACCTAACTCGAACGACTTATCTGGAGCTTAGGTCGGAGACGACCTACGAGATAAAACAGGGCGAGCGACTTAACGTTTGCCTAGAGATTATAGGTCGGAAACGACCTAAGACTTAAAGCTTAACTCGCGAGCGACCTACGGCTTAAGGCCAAACTCGTGAGCGACCTACGACTTAAGGCTTAACTCGTGAGCGACCTAACTCCGACGTGCCAATACTTCCAGAATGACCTAAAGCCCTGCGACCTATGGTACTAACTCGCGAGCGACCTAACGACTTAACTCGTGAGCGACCTAATTCCGAAGTGCCAATTCTTCCAGAACGACCTAAAGTTAACTCGTGAACGACTCACGACCCATGGACGAACGACTTAACTCCGAACGACCTAAAAATGGCCAGAACGACCTAAGTGCAGAAAATTCACCAAAATGCTAAAAATTGGAGTTTTTCGCCAATCCAATCCAAACCAAATGCAAATGTGCATGCAAAAGTGATAGGGAATCATTCCCAACAGTCCAATATAGTTATAGACTGGATTTGTGAGACAAAAATCTCACCTTTGCACTAAAGTTTATGAAGATGAAGCTTGAAAGCAAGGAGAAGCAATCCAAAGCTTGAATCCAATATCTTCTACTTGAATTTGGAGTTGAATGTTGGATTTGCAATTGAATTTGTGCTTGGAGTTTTAATTTCCCATTCCCTCCACCATTAATGCCAAAGCTTGATTAGTTAGGAAATTTATGAAGAGTGAGGAGAAGAGGGTTGGAACTTGGGCTTAATAGGCTAAACTAACCCAAAGTCCAAAGCGGGAAAAGTTAGTGAAATTTCACTAACTCCAAACCTATCGATGTTTATACTTAAAAAGTTGTAAACGACATTTCGAACTCAATGGAAGTGGTCTCGAGTCCTAATTTGACCGTTTGCAAAAAGTAGCTTTTCGGACCAAAATCCGATTAACGAGTTAATATTTAAATAAAATATTTAAATACAAACTCGATAAATATGCGGGTTGTTACAGAGTAGGTTTGGAGTGAACTGGAAGAAGCATAGTTTTGAAAACCGAACGGCGACTCGAAACATGATCCTTGAAGGTTCAAGGTTTTAATGGTCCAGCCGTTCGGACCGTCAAAACAGTCCATTATTTTTTATTTTATTTTTCAGAATTATAGTTTACAACCCACTCAAAATTTAAAAACAAACGCATTAGTACAATAATGCATCATACATAAATAACATTCCTCGCAAATTCATAGAACAATGGACTCTATGCTAATCTTTTATACAATTATGTAATGAAACATTGTAACCATGACTATGTAATGCGTTACGAGATGACAAATTGGAGATTCAAACAACACAAAATGCTACTGTAATACATGCTAAAAAGAGCCTTTATATTATGACATAATAAATCGCACAATTATACATCATCCACAAGAAACTAAGAATTCACTAAATACAAAAAAAATAAAAAAATAAAAAAATAAAAACGAAACAAAAGCTACGAAAACAAAGTAATTATCATACTGCAGCTAGCTAGCAGTGCTGCCGGAAGCAACATTGCCGCCAGGATTTAGTATATTATTTCATTATTCTACCAAATATTTCATCTAAATATCTCAAATTACCTGTAGCCACAATAATTTACTAGCTTAGGTGATGATGCTTTGTGGCTGCTGACGGGTAGTATTTATGGTTTTTGTTAAGAATTGGGGAAATTGCAGCTAAATTTTTTGGAGAAAACAATGGATTTCGAAATTGTTTTAAGCAGCGGTTTTTGAGGTTCGACCTGCACGGTTTTTGGGTTTTAGCGATTCAAACTCTGCCTCTTCCTTGTCGACGGCTTGATTCCCCTTCGGACCGCGCTAGCCATCGACCCAAAGTTATTGAGGTCGAACGAAAGGCCGGTTGGGTTTTCAAAACAATGGGAAGAAGACTGATTTGGGATTTGGAGCATAGGAAGAAAGCGCAGAGAGGAAAATTTTAAATTGAAAGAAAAAGCGAACGGCGAAATATTTCAGTCAGCCCGCTCAAAATTTTAGTAAACCCCTGTTTTTAATGTATTTCCCTTTTTATGTTTGGATAACAAGACGTTTGCGAGAAAATCGATCAGTTAAAGTTTGTGTCTTGTTTGATACATCAAACGCGGTTCTATCCAGTTGCAGTTCGTTATAATTGTTTACGTCTAAATTCAAATTCAAATGAGAAATACCATTTTTGAGATGGGGCACTACCCGCACCTCGGCATTTTGCAAAGGGACGTTGCTCCTTTGGACCTCCACGATCTGATCGACCAGTTAAAGTTTATTATTAATTATAAATTATTAGTCGTTATAATCTTTAAAGATATACTAAATATGTTAAGAAAATTTAACGTAAACATATGAGTAAAACAACTTCTAAAAAAATTTAAATCTATTTTAGAAAATTTTAAAATTTTTGAAATATGAAATATGAAATATGAAATATGAAATATTAATTATAATTATTAAATATCAAATACAAAATAACAAATGTTACTTGTTAATTATTAATATTAATTGTTTGTTAATTATATATAGTTAAATACTACTCGTAATTATTAATAATTTGATATAAATTATTTCATAGTAATCATTGGTTATTAAATACAGGTAAATAGGCACAAGGAAGAAGTTACAAAAAAAATTAGTCTCAAGGACAACATGTTTAATTTTTAGTCTGAAAGACACTTTTTAGTGTAAACTGAAAATGATAGTTACAACTATCATTCTGTGATTTACACTATAAAGTGTCCTTCAGCCTAAAAAGCAAACTTCTTGTCCTTGAAACTAAATTTTTCCCAAACATTTTCCTTGAGCCTAAAAACCTCTATTAAATATTGCTTCTTATTTATTAATTAACTGCTATCAAATTGTCACTTATAACTTGTTAATTATAATTGAATACTAATTATTAGTTACTAATTATTATGTGCATATTATTAATTACTACTTATTGCTTCTTAATTATTAATGAAAGTTAATTATTAATTACTCAATAGTAACGATTTAATATTAGTTATTAATCATAATTATTAATTCTTAAATGTAACTAATAAATATTAACTATAATTTACTAATTATTAACGATTAATCATAATAGATTGTTAAATATAAAAACTAACTATTCATTATAGATAATGATTAGTAATTATAAATTATTTATAGATAATCGTTGGTTATAAATTATGAATAGTTACCTATCAAAACCTTCATTTATAAATTATCAATTATAAGCTATCATTTATAAATTATTTCATTATGCATTAAATATTTGTTATTAATTATAAATGATTAGTTACTATAATATTTCAAGCAATACTAAATAAATTTACTAAATTTAGCAAATCACGAGTAGAACTATTTTTCCAAATTGTTGTAGTTAATTAATATACAGTCGTAAAAAACAACTTTTTTACAACATTTTACAATTGTTGTAGAAAGGGTATTTTGCAACCTTTTTTAAAAATCGTTGTAAAATAATTGTTGATTACAACATTTTTCTAAGAAAGGTTGTAAAAAGTCATCTTTTACAACCTTTTCTACAAAAACGTTGTAAAACGATTGTTTTTACAACATTTTTCAGAAAACGTTGTAAAATGTATTTTTTTACAACGTTTTATATACAAATGTTGTAAAATAAACGCTGTAAAAACATATATTTATTGTAGAGTACGAACATTTAGAAGTAAGAAAACAGATCAATTTATTTTAGTAATTCAACTCAAATGATGATAAATACACTTCTTTTCTATGTCTTTTATTAAGTAATCCAATGAGATATATAATGAAGCATCATTCAGTGTAAAAATATACTAACTTATTATTTATTAGACAAATGGTAATTTACCATTACCAGTGTAACGATTAACAGTTTATCGGTATACTAGTCAATCGGTAACAGTAAATAATTTTTGTTTACCAGTAAAAACGGTACGGTAATGGTATTTACAAAATGTTAACGGTAACCATTACCATTACAACCCTAGCAGTAGCACCTTTACTTCAAAAAGTTAGAGTAAGTTCTAACTAAATGATCAACTAGATGACGATTTGTTTAATTAAAGTACGAGACCTTGAAATTAAAGTGTGCAACGGTGGGACTTTCTCTCTTGTCTTTGTCTAATTGTGGAAACTTTGGTTTAATTAGTCCATTGCAATAGTTAGCACTATCATGACAGAAGCGGGATACACAAGTAGAAAGAGAGTAGTAATTTTAAGAAGGGAAACATTACACACAAGTAAAAAGAGAATATTAAGTTAGAACCTCTAGACTCTCGATGGGGGTAAAATGTTTTTTTCTCATTTGTCACGACCCGAATTTTGAACCTCCGAGAATCGACATCAATACGTCCACTGTATAGAATGACGAGCAATCGAATGCTTAAAATACCTGATCGTTAAGGAAAAGAAGAAAAATAGAAGTAACAACACAGAACCTCACAATCGTAGTGGAACAATATATAATAGATAACAACTGTTCTTTATAAAAGAACTATAATTGTTTTTACACATTACATCATCAGAGTGCAATACATCAATAACACAACACTTGACAGTTATAATAACTTGTCCTTACAAACGCTGAATATACAGCACATTATACATAGCGGAGTAAAATCAAATACGTATTATACATCTTCGTCATCCGGCTCGCCTCTTGAGTTTCATAGCATCCTATCTTGTAATACTCAGTCTGACCCGAGCATTATAATAAAATAACACCCGAGTCAGTCTAGAAAACCAATGTGAGAAAATACACTTAAATTAATTAAAAGTTCAAAATCCTTTGAAAATCAAAGTTATCTCGTAAGACCACGCCACAAATAAACACGACGGGTTTTACCTTACGATAACCAAAACATTTCATATCAAAATCCTCTGATATTATAATAATATCTACGTACAAATACTTATATTCAAATAGATGAAATTGTTACATTAATTAAATTCCAGCAATACTGGGCTCTACAATCAAAACCGTAAAGACATGTATTGGAGAATGAAATCCAACTAAATGACTAGGCATAGGGTACCACCTATCACGATACCTGTTTAGATCAGCATATCGAGGACCGCTCCGCGATCCCCTGCTACACAAGACCGAACTACACCCAATCTGGATAGCCCGAATAAGATTACCCTGCGATTGGGATTAGCAACCGCCGCACAACCGAAATAAAGGGACTCTAGATATGAGTAACCTTACCCTACTTGGATGCGATCCAGTTAGCCTTGCTGCATCTTTCCTAATTTTTAGTCATTCCCGGTTGATGAGGATTAAGGCTAAGCGTTGCCTTTTAGAAATATTCACTTAGAATGCTCATTGTCCTCCAATGACAATGTACTGATAGCATTCATCCATACAAATCCGTTCCCCGTCCGAGCAAAACCGAAGGCACTACTCCTACTACATCCATTTTTGAATCACCCTCGGGATTAATAGCGATTAGCCCTTGCACTTCACTGCTCCATCTTCGACACCAAGCTCTTGTTTTCATTTTGTAAACGTACTTGTTGGATCGAAACGGTTTTCGAATCACAAATCTGATCCCGGTCTCTTCGAAAACAACATTCGATACTACCCGGTAAACTCAATCCCGGTTCTTTAGGGAACAAACAGACGAAAATAAGATCGGAGATCACCTCCAAACCGTTAGTGGACGGATTTCCTTATAAACGTCCTGGAGAACAAACGAGTTTATATGTACGATATAACACCTCGAATGGTAATTGTACCATATAATTCCTGTGCTTCTTCTAGATATTTCCAAAGTTATATTTAGGTCCAGATTTGATAGTCGTTTATTTAACTATCAAATAAACAACTAATTCAACCAAATGTCCCATTTCCACTGAAACATTTAACCTCATTTAATTTAGATTTTATATAAATTAAATCTCTTTTCTAAAAATGTGCACTTATCTTATCGAATTCTGCATATTAACAAATTATCTTTTTCTTTCAAATATTTAAGATCCCTTTTAAATAATATGGAAAGTACCGCTGCGGTATAAAACTGTGGATCACAGTTCAATGGTTACGTCTCTATCCCAAAGAAATCCAAGACTTAGTTACAGGCACTCACTGCTTCCGATTTCGCCATGCGAGTATACCAATACTTCCCAAAACTCTAAAAAATGTCAAAATAACACTTATGAAATTTTCTAAAATAATTCTCCAAGTAAACTTTAGACAAAAAATACTTTTAAATAAAAGTTATTATATAAAATATAATTATTTAATAATTATTCTTTTAAAACCATAATACTAATTTAAACTTTAAAAATAATTTACCGCTATAACTAACTAAATACTATTTACTTTAACAAATTTCAAAACGATTAAATAATGCATTTTTCTAAAACATTCTTTTAAATACCTTTATATTTTCAAATTGATACTTAAAACTTTTCCTTTTTAAAATAACTTAACTTCTTAGAAAATTACATTTTAACTTCAAAATAGCCAGTCTAATCAATATAAATCCTTCTTGATTTATCCCCAGCTTAATTTATGTTCCAATCCAGTAAAATTTCCTTTTCCACTTTTCTAAAAATAAAACTGCCGTTTATTTTTAAAACGATTTATCCATCTCCTTATAAATTCCTACCGTGAATTTATAATTTCAAATTATCCACTGATAATTACTTCACTTTGTTTATAAACCACGTTTATAAATCCCGTAGTCTCATTTCCTCTTATAATTGTTTAAAATACTTAAGTCGATTTCAAATCGATTTTCTAAGTTAAATTCCATTTTAAAATCTATTTCCTTAGTTAAACCAAACTTATTCCAAAATCCACTAATTTTAGATTTGCTTCTTTTTTTCTCAAATTTAAAATTTTATTCAAATCTAAAACATCGATTTATTCTCAAAATTTCGCCTTTTGTTTTCCCAATCCATTAAATCTTAAATTTGAAAATAATTTCTTTTATACTTAAAAAATATCTCTTTAGTCCTTAAAACTCTTTTATTCACATTTATTCAAAAATCTCTATATATTTTTTATGTTTTTATCATACTCGCAATTTATTTAATAGAATTTTGAAATCAAACCCTTTTTTACTTTATCACAAATTCATTATTTAGTTTGTCCACTTCATTATAGATATTTTAATTAAAATTTTCCCTTTTATTTTCCTTCAAAAATCCAATTTTATTTTTATATTTTTGATTTTTTAAAATGCCGAAAATATATCTAGCAATGTCATATCATCCAATAAATATAATTTTCCAACATAACCTACACAAATAGATCAAATAAATCATATCATCGAATATGTAAATAATTTCAACATTTTGAGGAATCCCATAGGATCCCTCCAACATGTTTCCTCGCATCCACGGATGTTAGCACAAAATAAAAATACCAATCCCACTTCGAGGGATACCACGGTATTAAAGGTCATCCACTATTATGCGGGGCGCATAGGGTCTCATCCATTGTATATATGCAGGAATATCATTCACTTCAACACACACACACACACTTCGATATATAATATCACATTCAACTTATACATATATTTATCAACCAACAATCAATCGATAATAAATTTTTAACTATCAAAAATAATTTCGGTAAATCCGAAGTTGAGTGAGATTTAACTCACCTTTGTTTTTCTCTATCAATTTGTTGATCGATCCGATTTTTGACGTTATTGCACATCTTGCTCGGTTTTAACCCGTACAAGAAAGTTCTGAGTTTTATATAAATTAGCGATTTCACCCTAAATTTTAAATTAATCAACTAATCACCTAATTTAAATTAATTTCCTATTTACGAATTTAATTAACCTATTAGTTGACTTAATAGATAATTAGCGGCCTGATTACACAGTAAATTTTAATTTTCCTTCAACAGACTAATTAACCAAATTATAATTTAATCGACAAATTAACCACGATAATCACCTGATAAAATGCGCTGTAAAGGATGATGACCGCTGCTATAATACGCGACCTGCCCCTCTGGTAAACAACGATGACCGACTTCTAAGAACCCAATACTCAAATTCCTCCGGCCCGCTCATGAAATCGCGACCCGTCAGAGGACTCCACCCCTTCCCCCAATCGCGGCGACTGCCAGCGCCACCAACCCCAGCCTCGCTTGCCACTCGAGTTTCCCCTCCATCCATAGCCGAGCTCGCGAACCCATGCCCCAATCTCCACTTCTCACGCGAGCCCGATTCAGGACACCGCGACCTCCTTCTGCTCATGATGCCAACCCAACCGTCGACGCGCCAAAGCCTAAACCCACCCCCCTCAATTCCGCTTTCACAATTGCCTGCCCTTGCTCACCAATCCACTTGAGCAAGTCGAGCATGCCAATTCACGAATCCATCCAGACCAACCAATCGCGCGCATCTCCTAACGTTAATGAGGACGAGCTCGTTCGCGATACAATCGACCTTGCTCTCGCTCTTTTACTTTTTTGACCTAGATTTTCTAAATTGAGTTTAAGAGGGAAGTTCGATTTCAGATTAAAAGACGGATGAATGAATGTATCTACAGGCCATTTAATTTTTGAATAGAGAAATTTTGTTTGTTGAAATGCTCAGCCATTTTGTTTTCACTTCCCTTTTGAACAATAGGTTTTAAAGAGAAATCTCGGTTGAGATTTTAAAAAAATGGAGGAAAGATGGAAACGTGTTTTGAAATGCTTTACGTACAGAATATGTCTTGCTAAAGTGACACTGAGGTGATATGAAGAATTTGAAATATATATATATATATATATATATATATTAAATTGTCTTGAATTTGTTGTTAAAAATCTTTACCTCCTATCGAGGCCACTAGGCATTTATTATGTCATATACCCCTATTTCAAACACAATAGAGAAGGTTTCGAGTCCTAATTCGATCTTATGAAGAAGATAGCTTTTTGGACCCAATTATTATATTGAATTTTCGATATAAATTTCAACGCGTTTATATCCTGTATGCCCCCAGCGATGCCTCTAAGGGTTACAAAATTTGAAATTCAATAATAATACATTATTACAGATCCAATGGAACTGGTTTCATCGAATTCCGACTGTTCCCTGGAAAGCTATTTTTAAATGTCGATTTAAGCAGCATATTTTTAAAACTGAACAAATCACTGTTAAATTCAATTTTAACACTTGTATTATCTTCAATATAAATTTTATAAGCCTTTGAAATATTTTTAACGAACTTGAAACTCCAGATTCAATGTTTTACCCAATTTCGAATTATTAAATTCAATAACTAAATAATTAAATCATCCAATAAATAGTGATATTTCAAATTCAAGTTAAAATTTTAACTTTTAGACATTTAAAATAAATTAAATATTCCAATTCCAATTATCCAAAATTCCAGATCATTACACATTTGGTGCCCCATGCAATTCGAATATGGTATCAGCGGTCTCCGAAGATAACTCTACTGTGTCATCACCGGTTTTCTCTCGAAATGTGGTTAGTTTCTCTATGCAAGCACCATAAAAAAAGTATCACATACAAAAAACTTCGTCATTTTAGGATCTATCCAAGTAGTGGAGTGGAGTCATCCTTATTACACACTACAGCTTTCGTACGTGTACGCTCAAATACCTCGAGCACACGAATATGCCTACCATACTCCTTATTCAATTTTTTTTCAAAATATTGGCAGTCTACTAATCAAAATAAATAAATATAGTTACGAGGAACAAAAATATTACAATCTTTAAGCATACTCTTGTGTAGAAATAGATCCACAACCATGAAAATTTGGATTAGAGTTTTTATTCGTAGAAGCTTTCTTTGATTTCTCTAACTTCTGGAAGATCCCAGTATTGGATCCACTGGCCCCAAATGGCTTGACTCAAAATGATTGGTTTAGCATTTATTTCCATTATATCTATCGCTAGCCTTTTTCGTTCAGTGTTTTCTTATAGTCTCTACTGGATAAGCATCATAATCATACACCTGACCGTGTAATGTATGATGCATGTTATGTAATAATGCGTTAAAACAATATACTCAAAGCTTATTATTGTTGACGAATGATGCAAACAGTAAAATTTATGTAATGATGGAATTTTTTGTTGGTTAGCAACTAAGGGATGCATCATGCTGATTATTGTCAACAAATCAAGGTGATAGACATTTTACTTGAACACAATCAAATTGATAACTGATGCGATTATGTAAAATCAAGGCGTTAAATAGACACAGTAACATCTTACTTGAACAGACAACATGCAGGCAACCAGACAAACCATAAGATGTATGCTTTCATAGTGGTATTAATTGAAATCCAACTAAAATTACTTCAATAATCAAATAAAGTGATAGACATTTGATATTATTAAATCAGAAAAGGTTTCCAAGGAAACAGGTTTTTAAAGCAATGAACTTTTGTCCCAAACTAGGGTGATTGGATATATAATCTTTTATTAATTAGCAATTTGAACAGATTTGGTGTACAAATATCATCTTAATGATGTTGATATGTGGTTGTTCGTTTCATGGTTCAAACTGACCTCAAATATACGTTGTGTAACATCCCACCTTTTTGTATGTTTTAAATCGACGATAATCCACAGACGTCAGATTCAAACCATACAAAAGGGCAAATTGTTATTGGGGTGAATAATAAAAAGGAAGAAAGAAATAAAACAAAAAAAGAATCTTGCAGTGGAAAGATAAAATAGAAAAATCAAATATACAGTTCATGAAGCTATTTTATAAAATATTCGATTTTACTTATACAATACATGTCAGAATTACACCTAGAAGAGAATAATAAATAATGCAACGGAATAATGTGATGCAGTGGAAAAATATTGTATATAATAGTAATAAAGTCTTCGTCTTCGTCCTCCAAAAGCAAGGCCTTCAAACCCTGAAATGCTCAGGCTAACCCGAGCGAATTGAAAAGACAAAACACTTGAGTCAGAACTAAAAGATCTAATGTAAGTTAAATCAACAGTAAATAATATGAGTGGAACGGCGTCAGAGATGTTTACGAGATTTGACATCTCCTATCCAGTGTCAACGTGAGTGCAAATAACTTAAGAGATGCTCGAGCTTCGCATCTCCTAAGGATTTGTTAAACTATTTACTATATAGTAATATTTCGCTATTATAATAATGTCTATAGTAAAATAAACTTACTTTTAAATAGCGTTAAGGGGTTAGCCATATAGACCTTAACACGTAATAGTTCCAATAGTCTATACAATACGGTAATACCTCCTGATCGGAAGGCTACCAGAGGATACTCCATAGGTACGACACAAATCAAACTCGTACAAGACGCGCTAGGATAGGTGACATGGCACAACTAGGCAGTGTCGGGGTAAATATACCAATTACGCTTCTGGGCTGGTGGTAACGCGTAGCAGCAGCTACCGCCTCGGGCCACACCCCCAAATCGAAAAAAATCAAAAGTGGCCACCGAATCAATCCAAAAGTCAGAGTATAATATCGAAGGGATGTGTCCAATAAAAGGTGCTATCTTCTTAGCCCGTCAATCGCTAATGTTTTAGCCACCTTATGCCAACTCACGGGAGTTGGGTCAATGTATATATCTCAAAGGAAAGTCGCCACCATCCTACTTCATTCAGCAATCTCCACCGCGTACACGGTTGTTAAAGTGGTTTTCAGAGTTGGCAGAGAGCATGACAATTTCCGATCCCGGTCTCTTTAACAACCAAACATTATTATAAACAGCGGTCCTTTCAAAACAGTTTATACTTCAAACAAGAATATAATATCCATTTCAAATAGTATAAATACGATCTTATTTCCAATTTAAAACAAATCAATATGATATCATTTTTATTTCAAATCAATATAATATCACTTTATTTCAAATATAACCTTTTTCCAAAATCATAGCACTTTGAAATTATACACTTCGAAAGCAAACATTTGAAATTTTTACACCTCTAAAACACAATACTTTGAAATTCATAACTTCGCAATATTTCAATTTCGATAAAACATTTCAATTTCGATATATTTCAAGGCTTTAAATATTCCAAAATTTCAAAACTAAATTTGATAATTTCGATTCAATAATTAAATTTTCTATTATTTAGTTTTGAAATATTTTACATAATAAATCCATTATCATTTATATAAAACTCAAATTTCATATAACTAAATATTTCCTTCAATTATTTATACTTGAAATACTCATTTAATTCACATTGACCCCAAAATCAAGTTATAATAATTATACCCTTTAAAATTCCCAATTTCACATCAACTCTTGTTGAGTTTAATTCTTAAATAAGTTTAATTTTATATAAATTTCCAATTTATTTCCCCCAACCTTAATTTACTTAGATCATTATACACTCTATATAAAATAAAATTTAAATATTTACTTACATTTATTTAAAAAAAATCAAACCTTATCATTAAACTTATTTTTTTTATTTAACAAACTTATACATAGCTTGAAGCATTTAACTATATATAAAAATAATATCTATATAATATCAAAAGCCAATATTCATTAAACCATATATTTCTTTTCAAAACCATAAAAATCATTTTCAAAATATTTTAGATATAGACCACGGTGTCCGTATATAATTTTCTACCCTATTGTCAAGTGATACAGATATTTATCATTTCAATCCGTAATTTAAAATAAAAATACAGTTATATATCATTTCAAACCGCAATCCCAAATGAAATAAAATCCATACAATTTGCATTTTATAACAATATAACTTACAACATCCATTCATCCAATATCAATCATCAACCATTTATCACAATCATCATCCAATTAAATTAATAACATCAATATAAACAAATAAATAAACAATAGGTATTTACTGACAGTTTACATTCAATAATAAATTAAATAACAATTTAACTGGCAGTTTATATGCAAAAATAAGTTAAATAACAATTTAATTCGATATATTCAATTTAACTGAGATGATGATTAAAATGTACAAATAGCCATAAATAAATTTCTAATCATATCAGAAATTATTTTAACACACATAGGAAATTTTAGAAGTTGTGAGTGAGTTAAAACACTCACCTTTTGAATTTAAATTGAATTTAAATCAAATTTAAACCCAAAATTTAATCAGTCTCAGAATTCATCCAAACTAGCGTCAGAATGTCCGGAATTCCAATACGAACCTAATGGAGAAAACCACACGTGGAACGGAATTCGTGTGTAAAAGTTATGGCGATTAGTGTGTTTGAATTTCAATAAAAAAATTAAAATAGAAGAACACTTATACCTCTCTCACTGCCACGTCACCCTACCGCTTCCCAGACAAACATGCACGCACGCGAGACACGGCACACTGAACCCAATTATCGCGTATAGGAAGTATCATCGCCACACACGCACGAACGCGCGCGCCACCCAAACCTCGCCGCCGTCAACAGCGGCCTCCCCTACGCCCTCGCCCGTCGCGCACGACTCGATCGATGCTTCGAAATTGCAGCCGCCGCCATGAAAAACGAACCCTAAACAACGATTTGCCGATGATCTAGCCATCTATTCCTCTGTTGAACTATACGGATGGACAGCGCACTTGAATCTCTACAAAACCCATAATTTGATTTGACGATCGGACAAATTTGATTTCGACGTGATAAACGGCCATGAACAGATGATGCAGCGCATCATGCTTTAGGTCGTAAAACGCCTGACTTGAGTCTCTAGTGACCTGGCGAGTTACGGGCTAACAAGACACGTGGGGAGGGTGAAGCAGCGAATCACTCAGGCCGCTTTTCCTTAGGTCGCTTCAACCTACCGAGCTACGACCTAACGAGCTACGAACTAACAAGCTATGACCTAAAGAGTTAGGTCGCATATGTCGCAAATCCTTAAGTCGCGCGCGACCTAACAAGTTATGTCAAATTCACCCCACTTCCTTTAAGTCGCTGATTGCTTTATGCCGCTATCTTTCTTAAGTCGCTCTCACATGCCGCACTCTATAAGTCGCTCAGTTTTTTATGTCGCTCGTCCTATAGGTTGCAAGTCCTTAAGTCGCATGAAGTTAGGTCGCTCAAGTTTTATGTCGCGTGAAGATATTTCTGAAGCTTATGTCGTAGGTCGTTCCTGGTGTTAAGTCGCTTATGTGTTATGTCGTATGTTGATGATAAGTCGCTTGTATGTTGTAACATGTTGCTGTAATTTCTTAGGTCGTTTGTCCTTAGGTCGTTAAGTCGTAGGTCGTGTTGTGTTGTTAAGTCTTGAATTTTTGTAACTTGTACTGTTGATAGGTCGTGAGTCGTGAGTCGTGAGTCGCGAGTCGTGTGATGGTTGAGTCGCATATGTGTGGTATTGTAATCTTTTTAAATACGGGTGTGTCTTCATTGTAAAAGTAGTTGATTTTAGAATAAAATTTGTTTGTGTGCTTTTTGCCACTTTGTTGAAGTCGAGTGTGATCTCCTTCTTCTTCCATCTTCGGATATTCGAGTGCGCTCGAATCAACGAACTTAAAGCCGATTCACGGAATCTCGTGCGTGAGATCAACGTCAAAGAATCGTAGATCTTCTAAAGCGGAATCGTGCGCGATCAACGTGTTGAATATAGCTAGAATCCGGTATCTCGAGAGATCAACGGATTTGGGCATTTATCGTATTACCAGGATTACTTGACACGAATTCATTTCGTAAGGAAGAAAGTTTGCGTCAATTTGTATCAAACATTATTAGCACGTCAGGTTTTGTTAATTCCGCTGCGTCAAGTTTGGTATCAGCGCTTGAAGAGCTATATCAGATCCAAGGCCGAATCAATTCCTTTCAAAACCGAGCTAATTCAAAGCCGAGTTAAAGCCGAGCCAAGCTAAGTGCAGAACTAGGTTAGGTCGAAGCCGAGCTAGTGCAGAGCCGAGTTAAAGTAGTATTTGTGTTGGATCCGAGTTTGTTGATAATCATGCCTCCGAGAAGTGCTAATCGTTTTCAGAATGTTGAAGATGTATATAGAAGACAAGAAGCTGAACAGATGGAGCAGCGTATCAATGAAAAGTTTGATGAAGGTATTGGAAAGTTAGAGAAGTTGATGAGAGACATGAATCAAAGTCAAAGGAGAACTTCACCAGTTTCGCACCATAGTGGAAACAGAGTTTCACCTTCAGTTTCGGGAGAAAGGAGAATGTCACCACAATCTTATCGAGATAGAAGAGAATCATCAGTTTCAATGAGAAGAGAACACCATGAGTATCGAGGTGAAGAGAGAAGAATCCCATGTGGATTTGAAGATGATCCTTATCGTGATGCTGAAAGACATGATAGAAGGGATATGCATAGTCATAGAGATATAGATGGACGAGATCGATATCAAAGTACATATGATTTTGAAGATTATGGTGATAGAGGAAGTATTCATTATCGAGATCGAGACCAAGTGCGGAATCGATATCTTGATTCAGAAAATGATCGTAAATGGAAATCAGGTATGAGGATGGAAATTCCAGAATTCAAGGGTGGTATGCAAGCAGAAGAATTTCTTGATTGGTTGTCAAATGTTGAAGAGATTTTGGAATTCAAGGAGTTGCCAGAGAATCGTAGAGTTCGGTTAGTTTCTACAAGGCTAAGGGGAAGAGCTATGGCTTGGTGGCAGCAAACTAAACTAACACAGGAGAGAATGGGAAAATCCCAAGTTGTCACTTGGGAAAAGATGAGAAAGACGATGAAAGCAACTTTCTTGTCGTACAATTATCAGTCTCTTATGTATCAACGTTTGAAGAATTTGAGACAAGGGACGAGGACGGTGAATGATTATGCTGATGAATTTTATCAATTGATTGCAAGGAATGATATCATGGAAACGGAGGAACAGCTAATAGCTATATATATTGGAGGGTTACAAATGCAGATTCAGGACATGGTGAATATGTTTAATCCAATATCTATTGCTGAAGCACATCAGAAAGCTCTAGCTTGGGAGAAACAAGGGAGACGAGGAGGTGGTGTGTTTACAAGTTCCAATAATCAGAATAAGGGTGCTAGTAGCAGTGCTAATGTTTCCAAGGCAGTTAGTAAACCAGTTGCCAAAGAAGCCACTAAAGCAAAGGTCAATGACATTATCAAGTGCTACAATTGTCAGGAGTTTCGCCACAAGAGTAATAAATGTACAAAGCTCAAGAAGAGAGCATTGGTTGCGGAAGAATGTGAGTATGAGAATGAGGAAGCTGAAGTTGACTATTCTCAACCACCGAAGTTTGATGATGATGAAGAAGTTGTGTCAGGAGATGAAGGATGTAACTTGATGATGAGAAGGTCTTGTTTAATGCCAAAGCAAAAGAATGATTCTAGTTGGCTATGGAGCAATATTTTTCAGTCTACATGTACTATTTTGGGAAAGGTTTGTCGATTTGTTATCGATGCAGGAAGCTGTAATAACATTATTTCTGAAGAAGCCGTTACGAAGTTAAGCTCGAAGACTGAAAAACATCCTAGACCTTACAAACTGGCATGGTTGAAGAAAGGTGGATAAGCGAAAGTGGGAAGACGAGCTTTTGTTACATTTTCTATTGGGAAGAAATACAAAGATGATGTCTAATGTTGTTGACATGGATGTTTTTCGCTTACTATTGGGAAGACCATGGCAATATGATAGAGCTGTACAACATAATGGTCGCACCGACAGCTACAGTTTCATGTTCGAAGGAACCAAATTACCTTAGTTCCTAAGAAGCGTGAACAAAGCGAAAGCAAAGCAGAGAAGAAGGTGGAATTAACTAGCCTATTATCTTCGAAAGAATTTGTTGAAGAGGTGAAAGATAGTGCTGAAATGTTTATGTTGATAGGGTATGAAGCAAGTAAAGATGTTGAAATTCCTGAGGATATTAAACCAGTATTGGATGAGATTGAAGATGTTTTTCCTGTAGAATTCCCCAAGGAACTACCGCCGCTAAGGGACATACAACATCAGATTGATCTAGTGCCAGGTACTGCTTTACCGCATAGGCCACATTATCGTATGAGTCCAAAGAGCATGAAGAGTTGAGAAGACAGGTTAAGGAGTTGCTTGAGCAAGGGCGTGTTCGAGAAAGTCTCAGTCCTTGTGCTGTACTAGCTTTGTTAATGCCGAAGAAAGATGGTTCATGGAGGATGTGTACGGATAGCAGGGTACTCAACAAAATAACTGTCAGATACAGATTTCCGATGCCAAGGGTTGATGATTTATTGGATCAGCTTAGTGGGTCTGTAATCTTTTCAAAGATTGATCTTAAGAGTGGTTATCATCAGATTCGCATTAGACCAGGTGATGAATGGAAGACAACATTCAAGACTCGGGAAGGATTATATGAATGGCTGGTTATGCTGTTTGGTCTATCTAATGCACCAAGTACTTTTATGAGGGCGATGAATCAAATTTTCATACCTTACATTGGGAAGTTTGTTGTTGTTTATTTGTTTATTTTGATGATATCTTGATCTATAGTGCGAGCACATAGGAGCATATTAAACACTTGCGAAAGGTGTTAATTGTTCTTCATCAGGAAAAATTCTATGCAGCAACGAAGAAGTGCGTGTTCATGATGCCAAGTGTTTTATTTCTGGGTTATGTTTTGTCAGAGGAGGGGATACAAGTGGACTAGAGTAAAGTAGACGCAATCATAAATTGGCCACAACCCAAAACAATCACAGAAGTCGGAAGTTTTCATGGGTTAGCTTCATTTTATTGATGATTTATACCGCACTTTAGTAGTGTGATGGCTCCTGTTACAGATTGTATGAAGGGAAAGAAGTTTTCATGGACGGAAGAGGCAGGATTTGCTTTTGAGTGAATAAAGGAACTTTTAACCTCAGCGCCAATTCTAGTGTTGCCGGATTTTCAATTACTATTAGAATTACATATTGATGCATATAAAGTTGGAATTGGAGGAGTGTTGAGTCAGAAGGGTCGTCCGATTGCTTATTTCAGTGAAAAACTTTCTGGAGCAGAGATGCGATACAATACTTACGATGTGGAGTTTTATGCGATTGTGCAAGCTGTGAAGCATTGGAGACATTATTTGTTCCATGAAGAATTTGTTTTGTATACAGATCATGAAGCATTGAAACATTTGCAAGGGCAGGATAAAATTGTGGCTAGGCATGCATCGTGGATAGCTTATTTGCAGCAATTTACATTCGTCGTCAAGCATAAGTCTGGAGTAACTAATCGCGTTTCCGATGCATTGAGTCAAAGGAGTATTTTGCTAACAAGTATGCGAGTAGAGGTGATGGGTTTTGACTTACTTCCAGATTTGCTTACATCAGATTCTTATTTTTCCAATATCCTAGACAAAGTCAAACAGGAAAGCATGGATGGATATGTGTTGGTTGATGGTTTTCTATTTAAAGGAAATCAATTATGTATTCCAGATTGCAGTTTACGAATGAATATTATCAAAGAATTGCATGTGGAAGGACATGTGGGACGTGACCGTACTATGCAGTTGATTTCAAAATCTTATTTTTGACCGTCAATGAGGAAAGAGGTTGAAAAATTTGTTCAGAGGTGCCTTATTTGTCAAGTTTCGAAGGGAACCGTGACAAATGCAGGTTTATATTTACCGTTGCCATACCTACTAAGCCATGGGTGGATGTTAGCATGGACTTTGTATTGGGATTGCCAAGAACGCAACGTGGCAATGATTCTATGTATGTGGTGATTGATCGATTTTCAAAGATGGTACATTTTGTTGCATGCAAGAAGACAGCAGATGCAGTTAATGTTGCACAGTTATACTTCAGAGAGATCTATCGTCTTCATGGGTTGCCTGAATCTATTGTTTTAGATGGAGACACTCGTTTTCTGAGTCATTTTTGGATGAGTCTATGAAGAATGGTCAGGACAAAACTAAAATTTAGTAGTGCTTATGTAGCGACCCGACTTCCCACTCCCGGAAAATCGCATCACTAATTAAGAAAGAAAGGGATAGAAGAAGAAAAGAAAGAGAAGAAAGAGAAAACAACACATCAGAATCTCACAGTGGAACGATTTAAATATCATATAGAACATATACATAGTATTATATACATCAGAGTACACAACTAAACATTTCAATTTAGACAGTTATAACATTTCTGTCTAATACAATACAAGACATCATACAGAAAAACACACAGCGGAAACTCTAACCATATATCTACACGCTGAAGCCTTCTGCTCCATAGCTCGTCCAGATTTCGTCAAGAGATAATCTGAATCACTTGACTACTCATATATAATATGAGTACCCAAGAGTTTAATAAAACAGAAACTAAACACTCGGGTCAGACAAGGGTTTGGTGTGAGTAAACGGTTTAAGATTGCTTAACTTTAGAAAATCCTTTGAAAAGAAAAGGTATCACGTAAGACTTCCCACACATAAACATGGAAAAGTTTTTACCTTACGCTAACCAAAACATTTGATAGGAAATCCAGTGATATTATAATAGTGTCTAGGGTTTTCAAATAAATATGAAATAGCCGAAATTGTTACATCTATTAAATTCCAGCTACTTGCCACAAAAGTGGATAATACAAACAAAACCATAGGGTCTCGTAGGCAAAATGGGTTTCCATCAATGGCACGGCTACTGGGGTACCGCCCGTCACAGTACGTGGCCTAGATCACCGTACCGAGGAGTACTCCCACTCCCCTGCAACACAAGGCCGGAACCATTCCTTACTGAACAGTCCCGAACAAGACCACCCCGCAGTTGGCTGCAGTTCCAACCGCCCACAAAGCCGAAATAAAAAGGGACATCTAGACAGGGATGTATCTCGCTCTCCGGTGGGAGCGACCCACGAAGCCTTGCTGCACCTCCCCTGTTTTATCCATTCTCGGTTGATGAGGCTTGAGGCTGCGATTACCTTTATAGGACCAATTATCTTAGAATGCTCATCGTCCGCCTGACGATGTGCTGAAAGCATTCAATCCATACAAGTTCGTTCCGGATTCGAATGAAACCGAAGGCACTATCTCGTTGCACTCATTTTGGAATCACCCTCAGAGTCAACGACCATAGCCCTTGCACTCTGATTCACCATCTCGAATCCATAAGCACTATTCCGTCAAACTCATTACGGAATCACCCATAGAGTTATACTGACGTATAGCCCTTACACCTCGAGTCTTCACTTGCCCCACTTGGATTAACGACCAAACGTTTAAATGGAATCGATGTGGTTTTCGGATATCCAAATATGGAAACCCGATCCCGGTCTCACCGAAACCAAACGCCATTTTAATGTCCAAGTTATACTTAAGGGATTTAATTAATAGATATTTTAGATAATATCACTTAACATTAATGGATGTATTCACAACACAGATAGATAATCATCTATTATCACATATATCCATACATATCACAAAGCAGCATATATATCACAATCAGATATAGCATATACACATCATCATCCATCAATCAATGTCATCCAACAACAACCAATATCATTAACTCATCCAATGATATATATATATATATATATATATATATATATATATATATATATCATCCAATCATTAATCATTCATAAACAAGTTTTGATTCAAACTTGATTAATTTAACTAATCCTTAAATTAAATTAATTCTTACTTAAACACTTGGATTATCTTCAATCCATTTCACTATTCATTAATTAATTACAAATTAATTAACTAACATCACTTAATTATCCATTTCAATTAATCTTCCCTGATTAATTATCACTTAATTACTTTAAGTAATTCTTACTTAATTACCATATTAATTAATCATCCTGATTAATTACTCCAAATCATACTAAGTAATTACCTCTTAATTACCTTTTAAAATTAATCAATCCTTGATTAATTATTCTTTAATTATTCTGATAATTATTCCTTGATTATCCTTTAATTAATTACACCTGATTAATCACTTTTAATTAATCTCACTTGATTAATTACTCTTAATTAATCATACTTAATTAATTACTTTTAATTAATCACCTTTGATTAATTACTTTAATTACATCTAGTAATTAAAACTAAATTATAAATTAATTATTCTTAAATTATTAATTAACCATTAATTAATTATTTTCATTAATTCATAATTACTTCACTAATTAAATTTCTTTCTTAATTAATTACTTTAACATGTAATTAATCACTTAATTAATTACTCTTAATACTTTTATTTAATTAATCATAAATCAAATAATTTAAATCTTTAACCAATTATTAATTAAGTCTTTAATTAATAACTAAAGTGATTAACTCTTAATCACATCTACCTAATTACTTTTAATAAAGTAATTATCTCTTACTTAACTACCTCAAATAATTAACCACTTAATTACTTAATTATTTTCCCCAGGTAATTATATTAGATTAATTCTAAGGGATTATTTTAATTAATCACAAGTTAATGACTTAATTAACTATTTAACTTAATCATTTAAAATTAATTAAATGACTCTTAACTTACTATATTAAAAGATTCTTAATTAAGAAACCATTATCTTAATTAAATCATTTATTAACAAATAAAAATTGATAATTAAAAATAATTTAATTATCTCAATTATCTTTACAAATGTATTTATCTTTAATTAAATCAAATTCAAAATAATTAAAGATAATCTTTATTTTTATTTATCTTTAAATCTTTATTATTTATCTTTACTTAAATATAACATTTAGAAATAAATTATAACTAAACATATTTTAAATTGAACTTTGAAATCTTTAAAACCTTTCCAAATTTATTTATTAAAGTTTAATACAAATTTTATCTTAAAATCTACTTATTATATTTTAAAACTCCCATATTTTAAAATATATAAACTTGTTTTAAAACATAACTTTGAAACAAAATTAATTTTGAAACTTGTTCAACCTTTGTTTTAAAAACTTTATTTCTAAAAACAAATATTCTTTGTATTAATCATATCAACTTCTGTACTAAAGCCTGAATACCCAAATACTCGAGTAAACCCTGCTAAAACCCGTGCCTACCCCGAGAAAAACACACGCTAACTCCGAGTTCCACCCCACCCAAGCCTGCTTCGAGTCAGCACGCCAAAAACTCGATGCCATCTTCGAGTCCTTACCTTCTTCTTCCCAGAACTTTTTGCAGTAACCCATAAAAATGCACATGAACGTGCACGGCGCAACTGACCAACGGCGATTACCACTCCGATCATCCCCAGGTCGCACTCGACCACCACATCCTTATGCAACACCCAGAAAAAAAAATTCGATTGAAAATCGAAATAAAGCCCTCCATCCCAAAACTGCTCAGAAACCCCATCCTCAATTCCAACCACCGCCGATCATCCCCTTCACCGGAGACCATGCCACCACCTCCGTAGCTTCCCCACAATCCTCTGGATCCTTGGCAATGCTCGCGATAACCTCCGGTATCCCCACGACATCGTGAAACCACAATGAACTCATCGGCCAAAAACAGGTAAATAAACCCTAACTCCTCTATTATCGTCCATCCCACTCAATTAAAAATTCATGAAGCATTTTACGCATCAACACTGGAGCCCCCTCCACCTTCATGTCCAACGACAAAACCCAATTCGCCATGGATTGCCGTGATTTGGCCGAAAACCCCAAATCATTAAATCCCAAAATACTCACTAAATACCCCATTAAAAATTATAACAATCACACTAAAATTCATGATTTTCACTTGCTATTTCAATTGTGCAATCAAAATTTAATATTGTTTTAATAAAATTTTGACCCCATTTACCATTTTACTGTAAATTCAAAGTTTTTAAGCTAATTATCCAATTTAAAAACCTAAAATTATTTTTAGATGATAGCCTACTTGATTTCAAACAACTTTTATTTACAATTCCAAGTCTAATTCGAATTTAAAATCAAGTTATTGGATTTATTATAAATTTTGAAACTGTTTCATAAACACACAGTAAAACTTTAACCCTATAGGCATTTCAATCCATATCCAGACATGAACTTAAACACTCACATACAAACATGCATTTAATACAATTAAGATATCCAAGCAACAGCATGATATTTATTCTCAATCCAAGATAGAATTCAAGTTTTTAAACTGTTTTTAAAATTTATTTACTCACCTGTACATTTGCAGAAAACAGAGAGTAGAACTGCATATTTTTACCCAGGCTTTCAATTCCCTTTTGCATGTTGAATTTAAATCCTGAATTATTTGATTCCAGCTCTTGCATGATAAATTGTTGATAAATTCCAGAATGCCTGTTGAATTTCCTTTGCCTCTGATTCCATTTGAAAAACTTGCATTTGAAATTTATCCTCTGTTTGAATTTCCAGATTTGTTTTGATTCCATGGATTTTGGTTTTCATTTTCTTTTCAGATCTTTGCTTTGATTAAGTTTGAGTTTGAAGAAAGTGTTTTTCAGCTGAAGAATAAAACCTAACTTTTATTTACAACTAGATTTAAATTTTATTATTATACATGAAAGAGACATTTGTCACAAAGAAACTCTAATTTACTTACACCTATGTTTACAAATGTCCTTACATATCCTATAATGTTTACAAGTGTTATTTTATATTTTTTTGTAATTTATTTTAAATTTTACATGAAATGTGAATATATATGTAATGTATTTTAAAGCTAAATTATTTATTTTATTATGTAATATTCATGTGAATCAAGTAACTTACATTTTTAATTCAATTTAATGTTTATATGCTTGAAACTTCTATTTTAATTCTTTATATAGAAATTTTAAAACAATTTATCTTATTAAAAACAAAAGCTAAAATATATGTTTATAAAATAAGAAATTAACTTTATTATTTAAAATTTAAATTTCAAATATCGTTTCAAAGACATTAAATCAAATTATCATTTCAAATTTCAAAACTAAATATATTCAAGTTTGAAAATCTCTTGTTGAATTTAAATTAATAATTCTTCTATTTCAAATATATATACAAATATATATACACATTTCAAATAGAAACATTCTAACATTAAATTTATTGATTTCCATATTAAATTTTAAAACAAATCTCAAATCACAATATATATACATTCATATATATTATAATTTGAATATAAATTTTTTATTACATTAAAAACTTCTTATTTACTAGATATGTCAATATATATATTATAAATAGAAAATAAAATAAGCCTTACCAATTTTAAATTACCAAAATAAATATTTTCAAATCAAAATATTATTAACTTTCAAAAGAATTAAATTTGCCAATTCATATTGTTAAGAAATTTATTGAAAGATATTAACAAATTATTATCATTAACCTTTAAAATAAATTTAACTTATCAATTTATAATATTAAATGATCAAATCAATTTAATTATTATCAAAGATTATTAAATAGATATTGCTCAAAATTCCGGGTCGTCACAGCTTATCATCCACAGACGGATGGACAAACATAAATTGTGAACAAATCCCTAGGTAATCTATTTGCGATGCTTCGTGAATGATAATTTGAATAGTTGGGATTCCAAGCTGTGTCAAGCTAAGTTTGTACACAACCATGCAGCTAATCGTAGCACTGGGTTCAGTCCATTCCAGGTTGTTTATTCAGCAATTTCGAAGGGACCGTTAGATTTGTCTACAGTACCATAGCAGAAAGGAGTGATCAAACGAGCCAGTGATTTGGTGAATGAATTGCAAGAATGTCACAAGATTGTGCAAAAGCGATTGCTTAAGGCGAATGAGAAATATAAGCAATCCGCAGATATCAAACGACGACACGTCGAATTCAAAGAAGGAGATTTTGTATATGCAATATTGACTAAGGATGATTTCCTGTTGGTTCTTACAATAAATTGGTTGCTAGAAAGATTGGTCCTTTGGAGATTGTGAAGAAGATTAATGAGAATGCGTATCAATTGAGATTGCCGGATCATATCCACACCGCTGACGTTTTCAACGTCAAACACTTGATTCCATATCATGGGAATAAACTAGTCGAGGAAGAAGAAAGTGTGAATTCGGGTTCGAATTCTTTTCAACCAGCGGAGGATGATGCAGCGCATCATGTTTTAGGTCGTAGAATTCCTGACTTGAGTCGCCAGCGACCTAGCGAGTTACGGCCTAACAAGACATGATGGGAGGGTGAAGCAGCGAATCACTCAGGCCGCTTTTCCATAGGTCGCTTCAACCTACCGAGCTACGACCTAAAGAGTTAGGTCGCAAATGTCGCAAATCCTTAAGTCGCGCGTGACCTAACGAGTTATGTCAAATTCATGCCGCTTCATTTAAGTCGCTGATTGCTTTATGCCGCTATCTTTCTTAAGTCGCTGATTGCTTTAAGTCTGTCTCACATGCCGCACTCTATAAGTCGCTCAGTTTGTTATGTCGCTCTTCCTATAGATCGCAAGTCCTTAAGTCGCATGAAATTAGGTCGCTCAAGTTTTATGTCGCGTGAAGATATTTCTAAAGCTTATGTCGTAGGTCGTTCCTGGTGTTTAGTCGCTTATGTGTTTTGTCGTATGTTGATGATAAGTTGCTTGTATGTTGTAACATGTTGATGTAATTTCTTAGGTCGTTTGTGCTTAGGTCGTTAAGTCATAGGTCGTGTTGTGTTGTTAAGTCGTGAATTTTTGTAACTTGTACTGTTGATAGGTCGTGAGTCGTGACTCGTGTGATGGTTGAGTCGCATATGTATGGTGTTGTAATCATCTATAAATACGGGTGTGTCGTCATTGTAAAACTAGTTGATTTTGAATAAAATTTGTTTGCGTGCTTTTTGCCAATTTGTTGAAGTCGAGTGTGATCTCCTTCTTCTTCCATCTTTGGATATTCGAGTGCGCTAGAATCGACGAACTTGAAGCCGATTCACGGAATCTCATGCGCGAGATCAACGTCGAACAATCGTAGATCTTCTAACTTGGGATCCTGCGCGATCAACGTGCTGAAAATAGCTAAAATCCGTTATCTCGAGAGATCAAAGGATTTGGGCATTTATCGTATTACCAGGATTACTTGACACGAATTCATTTCGTGAGGAAGAAAGTTTGCGTTAATTTGTATCAAACATTATTAGCACGTCAGATTTTGTTAATTCCACTGCATCAACAGTTCATCGGTTTCTGGAAAAACAGAGCTTCAAATCGATAAACGAATTTCAAATCTAACATGCGCTCGTCGAGAGCTTTCCGACGATATAAAATATAATATAGTTTGCGGAGTTTGAAATTTTGATTTGATTTTGAATTGCAATTGAATCTAGAATTTGATTGTCTACCATTGAGGTGGAGAGATAGCTGAATTGTACGTACAGAACAATGAACACAAGGAATAGGCTAGGGATTATAACGAGGTATATATAGACAGAGTTGAAACAGAAAGAACGGACCAGATAAATTGAACGATATATGCCCCAAAATGCCCGTTTCGACTCCAGAACAAAATTGGGTCAACCCATATATATATAATAGATGTTCTAAAATATTTTAAACACGAAGGAACAAGTTTCAAGTCTAAATTCCATCGTATGAAGAAGTTATGCGAAAATCAAGTTATTTCAAATTGATTTCAATTAATTTCAACTTAATTTATTCAAGGCGTTTCAAGCCTGTATGGTCCAACGACAAGTCTGATCGTTATGAAACTTAAAATCCTATAATAATTCACCGTTACGGATCCGATGAAACTAGTTTCGTCGAAATCCGAGTCAGCGGCCAAAATGCCTAATTTTCAGTTAATTAAATAAATTAATATTAAATTAATTAAATAAATTTTGAAATTCAATTCTATAATTGATAATTTTAATTATATTTAATTTTATTAATCCTTTATATTAATTTAAAAAATTTATATGTCCATTTAGAGTTTTAATTTCTCAATTTCAGTGTTGACCTCAATTCATTAAATTCAAAAATCGTAAATATAATTCCCAAAATTCCATTTAATTAAATAAATTAATAACTATTCCATGCATTGTTGTCAGATAGATGGATTTAATATTGGATTCAAAACTATTACATTAATATTCTCACATTCCATCTTAATTTCAAATAACGTAATATTTAGATATTTTAATTTTAATTTTAATAAATTCATTAATTATCAATTGAAGTTCCAATAAATCCCTTAATTTGATTGAAAATCTTATAATTCAATAAATTGCCACCTTATGGGTATAATTAACATTGATTTATATTACATTTCATTAATGTATGTCTCATTTCATATTAATTCCCATTAACGTAATATTTTATTTCAATTAATTCCAATAATCCATATTACAGCTCAAAATCCAATAAGTTAATCAAACATGAATTTCAATTGTTTTCATTAAATCAATTGCCATATTATGGGTAGATTTTACATTGGTTACTTTCATATTATGAATAAAGTAAATGTCATTTTCCATTATTAACTAAATTCACATTAACAAAATACTTAATTCATATTTATTGCAATTTTTACCACATTTAAATTAACAGGCTAAATAAATAGGTAACATAAAATATTTGTTACCATTTACTTTCAATCACACTTATGAGTTATAATACCCAAACAATTGTTACAATTGTTTATATCACACAAATTTCATTCAATAATCATTAACATACTATTTAATTATATTTATTGAAATTGATTTCCAATTTACTAAATACAGTCAATTATAACCTTACCATCGTTTCAATTAAAATGAGATTACACTAAATTAGTTATTTATCAACTGGCATTAACATTACTACCTTAATTTACATTCAGTTACTATAAATCAATATATTATTACATTGGTTAACTAAATGCTTATTTATTTACTTATTTTAAATTTTATACCCAAGTGCAACAATTAACACTATTTCTTTATTGGGATTTCACTCCAATTGTCAATAATTGATTTTAATTACCATTGTTACATTTCATTTTTAACATTTGTTTCATTATAAATTATAAAAAAAAATTATTTCCTTCTAAATTTAATTACAAAAATCTTATTAAAATAACAAACTTAGTTATCGAAATTTACGGGTCCTTACACGTTGACTATTGAGTGATTAGTTCAAGATCCATAACAAAAATAAATAAAATATTAAGTCATAGTTCATTATATATGTGTATTAAATTTACCAAGAAACTTAGAATTTACTATCTCTAGTTTGGGCAGCGATAATGAAACCAAGAAAAATACAGAATCGGGAAGTAATATATTCAAGATCTGCATTGAGTTCAGTGGATGCAGGACTTAAATATTTATGAAATGACATTAAAGACATTATAGCTACAATATTTGGTTTGCCAAGCTGAACTGAGTGGAAACGGTAATGTGGACGCATTATAGAAGATACACTGAATTAACAACCAGTCTTACTACGGCAGTTAATAATGCTTGTTTTATTTCATCATTTTAGAAGAAAAATGGCAACCAGGTACAACATTACATATAGCATATTTAGACCTAAAACATGTTCCATGCTACCCTGGCAGAAAATGGAAACATAAGTGCAAAATATTAAACCCGCTAAAACTAGTGTTACCTTTTTCCTTGCAAAATATAACAGAATTCTTTTGTATATGATTGTCTGTATGGCTAACTTAGGCACTCAAATGGTCCACATTTTTCTTGTCGAATGAGCAATTTAAGAGTGTGTTTTAATGAGTTAGCTTATGGGTGAGCCCTCTCTGAGAGGAGCCCATTCACAGTTGGAAAATTCATCACGCATAAAAATCGAAAGGCCGAGGGAGAGTTTAGGGCCCGTTTGATTTGTTGTTTTTAGTTTTGTGTTTTCGTCTAAACAAAAATGCGCATTTCTTATGCATCGTTGAAAAACACAAAATTTTGAAAAATGAAATTAACATAGAAAATAGAAAACAAATTTATTTTTATTTTTCGTGTTTTGAGACATAGCAATAGGATGGAAAACAATTTCTCTACTCCACTTTCCGTCCATCATTCTAATGGCTAAGAATTGTAAAAAAAGTTCTCCTGTTTTCTTGTACTTTATAGTGTAAGTTTAAAACGCGAAACATAAAACTTAAAACGAAACCAAACGGGCCCTTACTTTTTACAGTTTTAACTCACATACCAATCTTACTGGGAAACTCACTTCTTAGCAAAGGCTGCAACATTCAACAATGCCAATATAAGAGGTGAACATGGAACACCTACAACTCACTTGATTTTCATGTTCGCAATAAAAAATCACTTTAGCTTTCATAATTCAAACTCTGAATTTAAAGGGAAAAAAATATAGGTTTGGACGAAAGGTCGCATTTTACAGTAATCTATAATTTACCTTTTACTGGCCATAGTGCAATTTTTTTATAACCGTGATGATTACGTCTTGGTAAAAATTTCTCAAGCCATTGTTATGAGCAACAGGACTCATTCCATAACGGTTAACAATAAACCTCTTTTTAGAGAGAGTACACTGTTTGAATGAATTGTGTTTTTTCTAATGTTGTACCTTGCTAATAATTGGTTAATAATGGCTTTAGAACATAATCATTTCTCATAAATCTTAAGCAAGATGGTTTTCCTACCTTTCATGGTTTACACAATTGCATTTTGTCAAGCACATAAATTTCTGGACAAAGAAAAAGAACTTAGAATTTAGTTTTCGGTTTAAAGCGTGTAAAGATGCATCAACAGTACTATCATGTACTATATGTTCATCTATAATATACGTTCATTGAAATTTTTTGGTTATATAGTCAAACAAATAATTATTATAGTCAAACGGTTATTACTGTCTATGGGATGGTAATAAATCTTATGTTTTTTTTTTTTTTTTTATAATTGAAACTTAACAAAAAAATCCTGGAAAAGTAGATCTTTATCATCTGATGGTATCTTTCCAAAAGGGCAAAAATCAACCAAACGTTTATGAAAAGATGCAGTAACCCTCTTCGAAAGTTCACTGGATGGATGCATTGAAAAAGTGTTGTATGGAGTACCTGTGTTATCATAGTCGGTTGTGGTATAGATTGGTGAGTATATTCGCATTGCTGAGAAACAATGTTGGGAGTCTGTTTTAGAGGACTGGGTTGCGGATCAGGCTGTGGAGGAGTAGATTACAGAGGATTGGGCTGCAGAGAAGTTGATTGTCGATAAGGGGAATGGGTTGTGAATGGGTAAGCTATGGAGATATACATTGGGAAGCAGTATCACAGGGTGCTGTAACGATCCATCTTTTTGGACGGTTCAAATCGACAATAAACCACATATGTCAGACTCAAACCATTCGAAAGGGAGGACTGTTAATGGGGTAAATAAGAAAAAAAGAAAAAAAAAAAAGAAAAAAAAAAAAATACAGAATCTCACAGCGGAAGGACAAAATATAATAATCAAATAAATAGTTCGTGAAGCTATTTTACAAATAACATTTGGTTAAACTTTTACCGATTCAAATTAGAGTTATAAATACATCATAAACAAACAAATAACGCAGCAAAACACAGAATGTAGTAGAATAATAAATAGCAATAATATACTGAATCTTCATCTTCATCCACTAGAAAATAGTCCTCAACACTGAAAAACTCAGGCTGGCCCAAGCATAATGAAAAACAATACACTCGATTCAGAACTAAAAATTCCAATGTAAGTCAAATAAATCTCAAATAAAAATATGAGTGCAATGGCTTTAGAGATGTTACGGGATTTTTCGACTCCTATCAAGTGTACAACTTGAGTGTAGTAACTTGCGAGATTTCAAATAATTCGAGATACCAATTTTAACCACTTTATTTAAAATAACTCCAAAGTTTAAATTAAAAACTTAAACTTTTTAAATAATTCAGTTTCAATAAAGAATCCAAATTTAAGAAATTGTATGGGTATATATCATTTCAACCCGTAATTTAAATGTCTTAATTATCCAATTCTAAAATGATTCAGAGGACCATTTAAATGCTTCAATAATATACACGGTGATAAAAGGGACATATTAAAATAAATAAACAATCATACATCCAACATAACAATCAATAAGCATCCATTCATAAAACATCCAAATCAACCAATATATTTCAACATATAATAGTTATCAATATCAGGGTTTAACTATCAATTAAATTCCAATATAAAATTAAAAGTCAATTCAAATTGAATATCAATTCAAATGTCAACTTAAATTAGCAAACCACAATAAAATATTTATATATCGCATCATATATTTTATTGAACTTGCAATGAAATTTTTAATATTGCGTGAGTGAGTTTAATCACTCACCTTTGATTTATAGCCAATTGAAAATCCAATAGAAGGCCAAAATTTCAACAGTCTCCAAATGCAACCATACTAGTTTCATGTTTTTCGGAATTTTGATACAAACCCATAGGAAGAAACCGCGCATTAATCGAGTTCATATGCGGAGGATATTCAAGTTATAAGAATATTATGGAAATGAAATAGAAACTATATACACATATTTTAATAATAAAATAAAACACGTTAGTTACTCACATTAAGAATTTTGACGCCTGCTCATGTTTCTAAATTCTGGAGAATCAACGAGAAATAGGACGCGATGGCTTACACATGGAGAAAGGAGGCTTTAGGAAATGGATTTATAAACAAATGGAAAAGATTGGCTTCATGAAAATAAGTTGCTCACATTTGTTTGTTTTTTTAGAGGAGAAAGAAAACTTTAGACAAAAGAAATAATGAAAGCACGTTTTGGAAATGCAAAGTTAGAGGAAGAGATTTATGAAATAACAAACGAATAAGAGTAAAACACGTTTGGAAACTGGAATATGAAAGGGAACGATAGAAGAAGATGTAAATTTGCAAAACAAAAGGAGCCTAACATGCAGGTAATTAACAAAAGAAAAAAGACGCATGTTGGAATTTGACAAAACCTCTTTACATGACAAATAAATCTTTTGGTATAAAATTTCAAAACATGCGCTAGCTCAATTAATTTCATCAACACACATGAAACATTTCAAGGCAAGGCTCGCGTGTAAATAAATAAAACTTAGTGGAAAACAAAAGAGGCATGTATTTAATAAAATAAAGTAATAATAATATGAAATAAATGAAAGCGATAATTTAAATTTAAGAATGTAGACTGTACATAGAAATCATAAATCTAATATACAAAAAAAAACAGTTCATGTTAACTTATTTTATTAACCGTAATACGCTCAAATTTACAAACTTATATGTATTTTTATTTAGTACACAATAATAAAATTAAACATTGCAATTAACATAATGAGGACCACCACCCACACAATAAAAGAACCGAGACTCCAAAGTCAAAATTGAAACGGAATATATTTCCTATGTAAATATGCTAACTATTCCAAATCAAAAATTTAACCAAACCTTCAAGTTGTTTTCTTACCTTTTTATTTTTATTATTTTTTTATAAATAAAATTCAAATCAAGTTTGAATATTCAAATAAATCAAATATTCCAACTAGAAACATACAACAAAATTCAATTCTCTGTTTTAATGAAACTAAATTTACATTCACAAATGAAATATTCACTTTATTTGATAAAAATATTCTTTTCAAGAAACCATCCTTTTCTATTATTTCTATTGAAACATATTTCTTTTTATTACACATTAATTTACAATTAATGCCTCCCTTTTAAAACCAACTTATATTTAAACATTATCACATTAAAGAGTCATAGAAATAATATTTCGTATAAGCACGTCGTTTCTTTATCAATTAATTTCATATTATCATTAAATTTGTAACAAATTTAAGTACACATTATTTGATCGTAATATTTCTCATTGAGATTTTCATTATATTTTTAAGACAAAACGTAAGTTGTATATATCATTAATTAATTACTATTTACTTCTATCTCTTATTAATGACAAGATATAATTACTGTTAATTACAATAATTAAATCTCAAAACATACCCTAATACAGGGAAGATAATTAATCCCTTTGTTTCCTTTGAAACCCAGTTTTTCCATGTTAATCCCAATATCTTTATACTATATTAATTCTAATATTTAGTTACAACTATAATAAAACCTGTTCATTGTATATTTTAATTCCAAACAAATCCTTTTATTTTGATTTACATTCTTGTTATCAAATCAACTATTCTCTTATGCAATTGATTAACATAAGTTTTCATTTTATTACACTCACCACTCTACCGTTAACATTTCTTCTTATGTAAATTGTAATATTTCAACTACAATAATTCTCCATTAATTCCCAAATAAATTTCTAATGAATTTAATAATAAGATAATAAATAAAACAATGGTTATAAGTTAATAATCCAAATCTATTAACTTATTGTTTACAAACAAAGATTAATAAATGTACGTACAAAATAATTGATTCCATACTCCATGTTAAAACTAACTGCAATTAATAACATATGATTACATCAATTTATACATCATTTATTCTATTCCTTATTAACCTTTATTTTTTAAATTGATTGAAATTACGTTAACATAGTATAGTAGTCAATTACATTCAATCAATATTAGCAAATTATATGTTAATAAGTGTTTCCATCTTTTATCTCATTAAAATTAGTTGTTTTAAGATTTATCTTAAGGTCAAAATTTCTAATCTAATAAGATTCAATTTAATAAATCATAAATTTTAATTTCTGACAATATTAAAGTCCAAAACCTCATTAAATTTAATATTTTTAATTATAAAAAATATGGGTTGTTACAGTCTTCCCCACTCAAAACTTTGCCCTCGAAAAGAACAATAAGGACTCGAGGAATTTGAAATATTTTATTCAAAATGATCAATTTATAAACAATTTAACTTACATATTTAAGTTTAATATAAATTTGAAAATACCTCAACTTCCATGAAAAATTTTGGCAGCATATTCTTTGTGCGGTTTGATCAAGAAAAATAATAATATCAATAATGAATGTATATATATCATATCTCAAAAATAAATATCTCAAACCATGGGATCGCTATAAAACCTTAATACAGAAACATAAATATTTGTTGGGAAAACAACTTTATTTATGAAACCAAAAGTAGTAACTATTGCTTCTATAAACCTGTATTTCACTTATATTATCCAAAATAGTGAGAATTATGTATTGGAGAGATATTTATGTGGTTTCAATTTGAAACAAAAGCAAATCAATATAAAAAATAATCAAACAAACAATACAACCATTTGTGCAACCAAAGAACCCATCATACATCCATAGCAATCAAAACCAATAGTTTGTTTAGTTTAGAAACTTTTGATCATGAAAGGTGATAAATAAACTATCAAGTATACCCTACGCTCAACAGCCTTAGATAATTACTTAATAGATTAACATACAACCTCAACAACTAGAAGTATCTTTCCCAAACTTACCATCAGCCAAACAACAAGAATTTTAAATTTATTTAAGTTTATTTGATTGGTTTTTTTTTTCATAATTTAACTTTCATTCATTTATTTATATAAAAATCAGTCACTTACATAATTTGGTTTCCGTTAAAGATTTAAGTCATTAATGAATCATTTCAAAAAAAATACTACTTAAGCTTCTACTGCCCTACTTGTGTTTATAACTTAATTTGGTTATGAATAAAAATTTTAGTTTTTGGTATTTGCCCTTGAAGAGAATAGAAATATTTCAACATATCTAAAAATATAGTTAAAACATTTAACCTCGTTCACTTAGTAAAAATATAAATATATATTTAAACATCCTCATAGCATTATGCAAAAAAATTTCAAAAGTCTAAAAGAATGTTAGAAATTTATATCAAAACATTATAATAAGCTTTAAAATAAAGTTCCTTAAATCCAATAATTTATTAGACTCGTTATTTTTAAAATAAGTATAAACTCAAGATTATTAAACTGAAACTAATAGTATACTCAAATCTTACATTTAATTTCTAAATCAAAGTATAAAATTTTATATCTTCATAATTAATTTTACACACTTGTTTTAACATGAATATTCAAATCATGGAAAACATTTATTATGGCTTAATACAAAAATTCAAATAGTAAATAAACCAATAAATTTACTATTAGTACTTTGAAATCAAGTAAATATTTCAAACTATACCTCCAAAATAGAGATTCAAATTTATTTGTCAAGTATATTACTATAAATAAACTTTGCAAATCAATTTTTTTTCAATTATATAATATCTTTAAATTATACATTCAAAGAAACTTATATAAATTTTACATGAAATATTCATTTGAAAACTTCATTTGCAAATCAATCATCTTTAATACTTTAATACTTTACAAAAACTCATTTGCAAAATTTCTTGCTTCATTTATAAATACCATTTAAATATTTTAAATAACATCTTTATAAATATATTTAAACTATTTGAGAATAGTTATTTACATCATTACTTATATTTACAAAGAAGCTATTGAAAACCTTAAATCCATATTTATAAATTTATTAGTTTTATCTCAAGATACTTTTCAAACATTATTAATAAATCAATAATCATTTACTTTAAATATGTTTTATTGATTTAATAATTTCTCACGATATTTACAACACTAATAAACCATGTTGTACATAAAATGAAAATATTTTAAACATTTTAAAGTATTTAGAAAAGAAAAAAATGACCAAATTATCCTTTATATAATATTTTATCAAAATACTTTTATAACTCGATGTATTAACAGATTTATCCCCGGTCTTGCAGACTCTGACCATGCGTTGATTAGGCACAAGGCTAGAATTCTCCAAGTACTTAGTATTTCAACACCTAGTGAAAATACTTAAAAATAGGTATGAGAATTACCGCTCAAACTCCAATGTTAAATGATGATATATGATAGAAGTGGCCCGCTGCTGATCCAGTATTTACGCAATGGACACAAAACTTTCCAGAAGATCCTTCTACCTTTCGGATTCCAGAAAAATATCATAGCTAGTTCGTAAACAAGGGACCATCGACCCCTGCTGCAGTGGTACACTGTTGATTCAATGATTTACGCAATGGATGCACTTCCTTCCCAGAAGATCCATAAACAATAGATCCCAGGATCGAAAGCTCCTCTATTGGGTAAACTAAAGAACCATCTACCTAAAAAAAAACCAAGGAACTCTTAAGTTTATGTCCGGACAACCATATTAGTTCAAATCCATTTCTGAATTCACCCAAGTCCATTAGGGTTTATTGGTCGAATCTATTCCTGGATTCCCCAAGTCCATCTGGGTCGAAGCATATCACTGTACTTCTTCACGAAGGGTACTTCCCCATACCTTTTACTTCAAAATATATTATAAGATATATAGTACCCTTTCAAAATCATAACTTCAAATATCACACTTTTATAAATTCCATTATATATAAGATTTTATTTTTAGACAAAGTACTATCCAAAATCAATAATCTCGAATATATCAAATCATTCTTATATAAACTCCGTTATATGTAAGATTTCTCTTCAGATCGAATACCTTCCAAAATTAACAGTTTCAAAATCACTTTTACTTATATAAATCCACCTTATACAAGAATAAAAAAAAACTTCCAAATCAATTTCGCTGTATGGAAAGCCGTATAGGATTGAACATCTTTGCTTTACAAAAGATTTAAATTAGAATAGTTTTGTATGTAAAATCGTTTTTGTGAAATTGTTTTTTATATAAAATGGTCATGTAAAATAGTTTGTAAATAAAATAGTTTGTAAGTTTGTAAGTTTGTAAATAAAATAGTTTCTAAATAGTTTTGTAATAAAATAGTTTATAAAATAGTTTAGTAAATAAAATAGAACAAGATAGTTTGTATAAGAAAAATAAAAGAAAATAGTTTTGTAAAATGGTTTTAAATCAATAGTAGTTTGCATAAAAGAAAATTCTAATTTAAATTACAAAGATATCCAACCCAACAACTTTCAATTTCAGTGCCAAAGCATATAAATAATGTTAGAACATAAGATGTACATATGTCATTATTCTGCAAAATCACATTCAATCGCTCGCTTGATCACACAAGTTTGCTTTTGAACTAGTATTGTCCATTCAACTTCCCTAATGCAGACTTCGATATGGTTTCTTGACTAGAAACCATCATTCTCCTTGCATAGACATATATTATGATAGAGAATTCTAGAATCAAACCAAAAATCCATATCAAATATTCTCCACGAAGAATCGAATGAAAAATCCTAACACAAAGTGATAAAATTCATATAGAACTTGTGTACTCAAATCCGGATCAAATTAATTTTGCGAATAAAATAACATATATACAACTTATGTAATTATTCCAATTTGTTTCATCGCAATTTCATTTCAATTAAATTCAATTTTAATCTCTTCGATTAACACAAATATCACTTCATACTTTAATATTTGTTTCACAAAATTTCTCCATTTGATATAAACATTAATATATCTATTCTCATAATATTTCTTATATTTCTCTTTAATTTAAATTACATTCATTTCACATGTAATGTTTCTCATTTAATACTACATTTTTTTGCAAATCATTTCATAAGGAATTTTCTTACGTTTATAACCAATTTATAAAACTTAATTCCTTTTTATAAGACATTGTTCGAGTTTAAAGTTATCACAACTTTATTTATAACCATTTATTGCAACATCTATTTATATCATAACAATTTACAAGTCATTGCTTTATTTGAAATCATTTCACTTTTAATTCATATTTGCTTATTCCATTTAGTTTCACCTTTGCCTTTCAATTTATTTATGACACATTTGATAAATGTTAATTAAGTTTGTAAACAAAATTTTCCAATTTAATCTCATTTACAACATTTCCTTAATCACACTTTCAATTTAAACATCCTAAGGCTTAAAGTTCACACTTGTATATTATTACTTTACATGCTAAGAATGTATACCACAATTCTATTCATTTACTATACATAGAATAACTAATTAAACCTTGTTTTACTTGCTTTCAAATTAAGGTTATCAATTCAACTATATAATTCAACCCAATTATCAAGTTTCACTCATATATTAATTCAAAAGGTTTCGATTATCCAAAATATCCAAATATTTCATTTTTTTTCAATAGTTGAAACTACATGTCAACAAATAATAAAATTTACAACAACATTTCAATTTCATAAACAAATATCCTAATTATTCATTTTATTTTCTTTAATGCACCATTATTAAACTAGTGTTTAGTCCATTAATTTAATCAACAATAATTAACCAATGTGTATAATTTGGTTAAATACAACAAGTCAACAAAAATGATAATAATTAAATTTTACCATTTCATAAATCAAACACATTACAAATAACTATGTTAATCATAAAAATTTATTCCTTTATATATAAATCATATAATACTGGGAAACTAATTTCATTTCAAAATTTATACAAAACATTTTTATAACAGTAGCAAATACGCGCTCTCGTATACACACTCGGACAACTCATTTTAGGGTATTACTACCTTATCTCTAATGAGTTGACCCCAACAAGCTAAGGTATGTCTAAACCAAAGCTCTGATACCAACTGTAACGACACACCTTTTTGGACGGTTCAAATCGACAATAAACCACACATGTCAGACTCAAACCATTCAAAAGGGAGGACTGTTAATGGGGTAAATAAGAAAAAAAAGAAAAAGGAAAGAAAAAAACAAAATCCAAAATCTCATAGCAGAAGGACAAAATATAATAATCAAATAAACAGTTCATGAAGCTATTTTACAAATAACATTTGGTTACACTTTTACAAATTCAAATCAGAGTTATACATACATCATAAACAAACAAATAACGTAGCGGAACACATAATGTAGTGGAATAATAAATAGCAATAATATACTGAATCTTCATCTTCATCCACTAGAAAATAGTCCTCAAAACCGAAAAACTCAAGCTGACCCGAGCATAATGAAAAACAATACACTCGAGTCAGAACTAAAAATTCCTATGTAAGTTAAATCAATCTTAAATAAAAATATGAGTGTAATGGCTTTAGAGATGTTACAGGATTTTTCATCACCTATCAAGTGTACAAGCTGAGTGCAGTAACTTGCAAGATTTCAAATAATTCGAAATACCAATTTTAACCACTTTATTTAAAATAAATCCAAAGTTTAAATTAAAAACTTAAACTTTTTAAATAATTCAGTTTCAATAAATAATCCAAATTTAAGAAATTGTATGGGCATATATCATTTCAACCCATAATTTAAATGTCTTAGTTATCCAATTCTAAAATGATTCAGAGGATCATTTAAATGATTCAATAATATACAAGTTGATAAAAGCGACATATTAAAATAAATAAACGATCATACATCCAACATACCAGTCAATAAGCATCCATTTCATAAAACATTCAAATCAACCAATATATTTCAACATATAATAGTTATCAATATCGGGGTTTAACTATCGATTAAACTACAATATAAAATTAAATGTCAATTCAAATTCAATATAAACTCAAATGTCAACTTAAATTAACAAACCATAATAAAATATTTACATATCGCATTATATATTTTATTTAACTTGCAATGGAATTTTTAATATTGCGTAAGTGGGTTTAATCAGTCATCTTTGATTTATAGCCAATTGAAAATCGAATAAAAGCCCAAAATTTCAACGGTCTCCAAATGCAACCATACGAGTTTCATGTTCTTTGGAATTTTGATATGAACCCAAAGAAAGAAACCGCTCATTAATCAGAGTTCATATGCGGAAGATATTCAAGTTATAAGAATATTATGGAAATGAAATAGAAAACAATATACACATATTTTAATAATAAAATAAAACACGTTAGTTACTCACATTAAGAATTTTGAAGCTTGCTCATGTTTCTAAATTCTGGAGAATCAACAAAAAATAGGACGCGATGGCTCACACATGGAGAAAGGTGGCTTTAGGAAATGGATTTATAAACAAATGGAAAAGGTTGGCTTCACTAAAATAAGTTTCTCAAATTTGTTTGTTTTTTTAGAAGAGAAAGAAAACTTTAGGCAAAAGAAATTACGGAAGCACGTTTTGGAAATGGAAAGTTAGAAGAAGAGATTTATGAAATAGGAAACGAATAAGGGTAAAGCACTTTTGGAATTTGATAAGACATCTTTACATGACAAATAAATCTTTTGGTATAAAATTTCAAAACATGCGCTACCTCAATTAATTTCATCAACACACATGAAACATTTCAAGGCAAGGCTCGCGTGTAAATAGATAAAACTTAGTGGAAAAAAAAGTGGCATGCATTTAACAAAATAAAGTAATAATAAAATGAAATAAATGAAAGCGATAATTTAAATTTGGGAATGTAGACTGTACATACAAATCATAAATCTAATATGCGAAAAAAAACAGTTCATGTTAACATATTTTATTAACAGTAATATGCTCAAATTTACAAACTTATATGTATTTTTTATTTAATACACATTAATAAAATTAAACATTGCAATTAACATAATCAGGACCACCACCCCACACATTAAAAGAACTAAGATTCCGAAGTCAAAATTGAAACGGAATAAATTTCCTATGTAAATATGCTAACTATTCCAAATCAAAAATTTAACCAAACCTTCAAGTTGTTATCTTACCTTTTTGTTTTTGTTATTTTTTTATAAAAATTCAAATCAAGTTTGAATATTCAAATAAATCAAATATTCCAACTAGAATCATACAACAAAATTCAATTCTTTGTTTAATGAAATTAAATTTACATTCACAAATGAAATATTCACTTTATTTGATAAGAATATTCTTTTCAAGAAACCATCCTTTTCTTTTATTTCTATTGAAACATATTTCTTTTTATTACACATTAATTTACAATTAACGCTTCCCCCTTTAAAACCAACTTATATTTAAAATTATCCTATTAAAGAGTCACAGAAATAATATTTCGTACAACCACGTCATTTCTTTATCAATTAATTTCATATTATCATTATATTTGTAACAAATTTAAGTACACACAATTTGATCGTAATATTTCTCTTTGAGATTTTCATTATATTTTTAAGACAAAACTCAGGTTGTATATATCATTAATTAATTACCATTTACTTCTATCTCTTATGCAATTAATTAACATAAGTTTTCATTTTATTACACTCACCACTCAACCGTTAACGTTTCTTCTTGTGTCAATTGTAATATTTCAACTACATTAATTCTCCATTAATTACCAAATAAATTCGTAATGAATTTAATAATAAGATAATAAATAAAACAATGGTTATACATTAATAATCCAAATCTATTAACTTATTGTTTACAAACAAAGATTAATAAATGTACGTACAAAATAATTGATTCCATACTCCATATTAAAACCAATTGCAATTAATAACATATGATTACCTCAATTTATACATCATTTATTCTATTCCTTATTAACCTTTATTATTTAAATTGATTGAAATTACGTTAACATAGTATAGTAGTCAATTACATTCAATCAATATTAGCAAATTATATGTTAATATGCGTTTCCATCTTTTATCTCATTAAAATTAGTTGTTTTAAGGTTTATCTTAAGGTCGAAATTTCTAATCTAATAAGATTCAATTTAATAAATCATAAATTTTAATTTCTGACAATATTAAAGTCCAAAACCTTGTTAAATTTAATATTTTTAATTATCAAAAATATGGGTTGTTACCGGTGCCTTGGATATAGTGGGCTGAAATGGAAGTGACCATGTAATCAAGCGACGATGTAATGACGTCGACTGATCATTTTTGAATTTACTTTGAGGATATGGTTTAATAGTATGACTAGGTGGTAGAGTAGGCTGAATAAGTGGAGGATCACCATTCCCCCCACCCCCCCCCCTCGGTCCCCGAACTTTACTTTTCCTTGTCCATATTCTTGGAAAGCATATAAGTGTCCACATGTAGCGCCAACCATATCTATGAATCATGCACAGTATTTCAATAGTTAGAATAACAGTCATATTACATTACCAGGGGTATTATTATTACAATAAGAACTCAATAGTATATGTGGATAAATCTAAAATATCAAATTATTAACGATCAAATATAAAACTAGAATACGCTGAAATTTAATACAAATGATAACAACAATAACAAACATGATACGGTAAGGATCCAGAATTACAACATTAAGCAATAGCAGCAGCAAGAAAAAAAATGATAACATGCTATGAGTAACAGCAGTAAGAAGAAGAAAATAGCATACTAGAGTCTATGAGCCTATGGTACAAAAAAGATCATCAAATTATGCTTTACTCAACTCACACATCCACAAAACATGCACATAATTGCTATTTCAATAAAGACTAGAAAACACTTGTCATACTGTCAAAATGCAAGCCTTCTTGAATTGATTGTAAATTCCAAACATAATATTTCTAACATAAAAAAGCTGTTAAAAGCCACCAATGCTCCAAAAAAAGTAAAAATAAAATGGAAATAAAATGAAATTTTTGACATTTTTATAAATCAAAATTAAACGAAAATAAAATTGTATTAGTCATAGAAGACTACTGTCATTCTTCATTAACATCTAATTTTTAATTATATGTGCTTTCATTTTCACTCTCAAGGTCTACCGCTATATTATCATCTTTTTCATCTGTATCAAATAATTCTGTGACATGAATGTCATCGTTAAGAGGTCCGAAGTCAACTACTTTATCAACAGTGTATTCATTGATTTGGTCAAGGTCTGCTTGATAAGCTTAATAATTCAAAATATTTTTTTAAACGTATACCTAGCTTTTGTTTTACGTACAGCCTCCCAACCATTTTTGTTACTCCTTTCGGGTGGATATGTCGCACAATAACTTCAATTGCTTGTGTTGCCAGCACAAATGCATCGTAGGCCTTATACTTGAATTTATGATTTATTTCAATAAGGTTCTATAAAGGATGCATATTGATTCCAATTTTAGGTGTATTGTCAAGCCAATGACATATGAATAGGAAAGTTTTCTACTTCGGATCGATGGAGTAAGCCAGCTTGTAAATTTCCTTTGAAACACCATAATAGTATTGCATATGCATTCTGGGTCATTGCTACATTTAACACATACACCGCTATTATAGGTTTATTTTCCATAACCATACTCTTCTGTTTGAAATTTATATCCGTTACGGAAAATGTTTTGCATTTTCTCACTATTTTTAGGTCCAAACACTAGAAACTTAATCGTTTATCCATCGCTTTATTATAGGGTCACATACATATTAATAAAACAAACACAAATTAATATATGGGTAAAAATATGTAATGCAATTTCAAATAAATGTTAGCTAGAATTTATTATATTAATCTTACATAATTAAGAAACCAATCTCTAAAATTCGATGCAAGTGGAATATCAGGATACACCTCCTCAAAAATACTGCAGGAGCATTAAAATGTGTGAGATGCTTATATTTTGAAAGTAAACTCATTGAATGATATTTAAATTTACCTTATAAAAGATTCTACTTATTTAACTAAGAAGTATGTAATTTCGGGCAGCTTGGTATTCTTCATCCTTCAACCAATGTTTTTTCCAACCATCACAACGGCGCCATTCTTTTTTATACATGGACAGTGAGCGATCATTGGAAAATTCTTCTGTACTATGATCATTACACGTGATTGATCTATTCATTTTCTTTACATGAACCTCAAAATAATGAGAAAAGAACGTTGTCGCTTCTTTCATGATGTGGGCATTAAAAATTGAGCTTTCCACACATGCCTTATTAGTCACTTTTTCCTTCACGTGTCTTATATGTACATAAAGTAATGTGTATAGACGAAGTTGAAAATTTATAATATGTATCAATATGATATGAGTTTTATAAATAACCTTTCTGTAACGACCCGCCTTTCATTCCATAGAAAGACGCATCATTAAGAAGAAAGAAAGGGATAGAAAAGAGAAAAGATAGGAAAGAAAGAAACAAACAACATCAGAATCTCACAGCGGGACGAATAAATTAGATTATATTACATAAAACATTACATAGTATCATATACATCAGAGTTATACAGCTAATACAACACAAACTAGACAGTTATAAACATCTGTCTAGCAATTACAATTCAAGTACGTCAGAGAAAAACAGATACAACTCAAACACAGTGGAACCACTATATATATCTACACGCTGAAGCCTCCTGCTCCATATCTCCTCCAGAACTCATCAAAGAAATCCTGAATCACTTGACTACTCATACATAATATGAGTACCCAAGAGTTTAATAAAACAGAAAATAAACACTCGGGTCAGACGTAGGTCTGGTGTGAGTAAATGGGTTTAAAAGTTGCTTAACTTTAGAAAATCTTTTGAAAACAAAAGGCATCATGTAAGACTTCCCACACATAAACATGGAAAAGTTTTACCTTACGCTAACCAAAAAATTGATAGGAAATCCGGTAATATTGTAGTAGTGTCTATGGTTTTCAAGTAAATAAGAAATAGCTGAAACTGTTACATGATTAAATTCCAGCTACTAGCCACAAAAGTGGGTAATATAAACAAAACCGTAGGGTCTCGTAGGAAGAATGGGTTTCCATCAATGGCAGGGCTACCGGGGTACCGCCCGCAACAGTACGTGGCCTAGAGCACCATACCAAGGATCGCTCCCAATCCTCTGCAACACAAAACCGGATCCATCCCTTACTGGACAGTCCCGAACAAGACCACCCGTAGATTGGCCGTCGCCAACTGCCACATAACCGAAATAAAAAGGGACCTCTAGACAGGGGTAAATCTCGTCCTACTTGGGCATGACCCACTTAGCCTTGCTGCACCTCCCCTGTTTTAGTCATTCCCGGTTGATGAGGCTTGAGGCTACGATTACCTTTATAGGACACATCAATCTTAGAATGCTCATCGTCCACCTGACGATGTTATGAAAGCATTCAATCCATACAAGTTCGTTCCGGGTTCAAACAAAACCGAAGGCATTATCTCGTTACACTCATTTTGGAATCACCCACAAAGTTAACGACGATAACCCTTACACTCTGAATCAACATCTCAACCTGAAAGTATTATTTCCGTCAAACTCATCACGGAATCACCCTCAGAGTTATACTGACGATAGTTCTTACACCTCGAGTCTTCACTCTTCACTTGAGCTTCACGACCTAACGTTTAATTTGGATCGATGTGGTTTTCGTAATTCCAAATTTGAAAACCCGATCCTGGTCTCATCGAAATCCAAACGCCATCTCAATGTCCAAGTGAATTTAATTTGAACAATTAATTCAATTCGTCATTATCTATTTACACACAGATAGATAATTCGCATATCACAGTAGATAATCACATTCTCATCATAAACAGATAACCCGTATCATAATCACAAACAGATAATCATCACAACCAGATAATCCATATTATCATACTTTAACTAAGCATCCATATCATATAGATACTACTCATCTCATTACTGAGATCACAATCATTCAATGAAATATCAATATCATCCATAAGCAATGATTTTATAACCACCATCTATAATTAATTTAAAATGAATTAAATTAATTACCTCTATCTCTAATTAATTTAAAGTAAATTAAATTAATTACCACATCTATAAATCCTGCTCATATATCCATTAATTAATTAACCTAGTTAATTAATCATTCTCTAAGTATTCAACTTGATTAAACACCTTTGATTAATCATTCTCTAATTTCAATAAGTAATTAGCCTTTAACTAATTTTACAAATTAATTATCCTTAATCATAAGTAATTAACATTTAATTACTTCATTTATTAACTATAATTAATTACATTTATCCTTAATTAATAACTTAATTATTAATTATTACTTAATTAAACAATCCTTAATTACATCATTAATTATATTAACTAATGATCTTTAATTTATTAAATCAATTACTTTATTTAAATTAATTACATTTAGTAGTTAATCTAAAATTTAAAATACAATTATTAATCACCCTTGATTAATATTCAATCCAGTAATTAACTACCCTTAATTACTCATAACAAATTAATTATTCCATAATTAATTATTTTCATTAATTAATCCCTTGATTAATTACAAATGTAATTACCCAAATTACTTCATTAAAAATCATCTCTCACTAATTACATTCCAGTAATTATCATTTATTACTTCTCTAAGTAATCATGTTCCATTAATTTCATTAAGTAATTATTCTTAAATGATTCTCTTAAATTAATTAAGCTAAATTAATTAACTTAAAGTAATCACATTATCATAATTAATTACAATAAGTAATTAATCCCTTAATTACTTTTATCAAGTGATTATGCTTAACAAATTATAATTGATTATCTTCTATTAATTAATCAAATTAATTATCAAAATTAATTACTTAATAATTCTTAGATAATTATCATTATTAACCAACAACATTTTCTTCAATTACTTTCTTAAGAAATTTATCTTAGATTAATTATCATTAATCATCTCTAATTATAGAATAATCTAAATCATTATTTTAAAGTCAAATAAATAAGTAAATTCTTAATTATCTTAATTATTTCTAAAATAATTTATTTACTTTATTAATGACTTCATAAACATTCAAGTGTATTTAAAACAATACTTTTCTAAATTTAAATTCAAATTCCATTTTTAAAATTTAAGACTCAAAATGTTTAACTATTTAAAACATTTATCCAAATTTATTTATATTTGTAAACCTTAAAAATAAATGTTAAAGGATATTTATTACTTATATAAGATACTTACATAAGAAAAATTTAAAAATAAATTACTTAATTTTATTAAAAGAAATCAACACAAAGATAATTTGATTATTTTAACTTCCAAATTAAAGTTAAACACTTCATAACTTTAATTCAAATATTAAAGAAAAGAAATCTTTCAAGCTTAAACGTTTATTTGAAAACAAACTCAATTTAAAAATCTACTTTAAAACATTTAAATATGTTCAACATTTAAAATTTCAAACTGTTTTAAATTCAAATCTGGATTCATGGTCAGCTTGAAACCATATTTTAGACTTGTTTTAAAAACTTAATTTAAATCTTGCTTTAAATTTAAAATTTTCATTTTAAAAACTTTGAATTCAAAAGTTCACTTGAATTTAAAATTCATCTTAAACTTGGAATTTAAATCCTTATTTAAAATCCTTCTTTTAAAAATTTATATTTCATTCATATTTAAAAAAAACCGCACATTTTCTGGTTTATAAAACCCGAAACAATACTTACCCGAGACCACCCCTAATTGCTTCGAGTTCACAACCTAATTACTTCGGGTAAACTGCTCGATCTACCCGAGTATAACTCGAGTCATCTCCCTGCACCAACCCCAAAAGACCACCAGAACCAAAATATGCACGGTGCATATGCACCGGCGCTCAGACCTTCTCCAGCCACCGTAACCAACCTCACCACGTCGTCGATCATCCCCTCACCTGATCACGACCACCCGAAATCCCCATAGCAGCTCGAAATCAAATGCGAGTGAATCATGCAACCTAGAACAACACATCACCAAATATCCTAAACCTGTCAACATCGCTCACACCCATCTCTGATCATCAGAACCACTACAACTCTGGCCAACTCTCCATCTACGTCCCCTCTGCAAATCCCCAAGGTTTGCATCACTCGTTGCAACAGAGAGATCAAGAAAAACTACAAAACTCCTACCTCCAGAAACTAGGGTTAGAACCTGTAATGAGACACCACTGTCGCCACCACCCTCTGACAATCCATCTGATAATTTGCCCTTACTCATCCATCTGCCCTCCACCTCTAGGAAGCACCACAACAACCCAAAATCACTGAATCACCAGATAAACCCAAAACTCCCCATTCTGCTCAATATAGAAATGCTTACACAACTGTTAACTAAAAAAATGTGATTTTTGTTGTAGAAATCTTAATTTCATACTTGCATTCAAATTATAAAACTGTTTCAATGATTTAAGAAGTTTGATATTTTTGCTTATTGAAAATATTGATTGTTATATTTGTTTTCAGAGGCACAGATTTTCAGTTGAACTAAATTATAATTTATAAACCTAAATCTATACTAAACAGACAATTTATGTTTACATATCAATTTGCAACTGAAATCAAATCACGTGGAGATGGATTTTTTATTAAAAATCTTAGTTTTAAAAGAAAGAATCAGGTATGTAGATACCTGGCATCACACACATATGTATATTTATACATATGCACATAGAACATCTATCACAATAGAAATCATCCCAGCATACTTAGTCCTATTTATTCTCATGCAGTAGATAACTTAAGCCTTTTACATTGTGAGGTTACTCACTTTAAAAAAGAAAAGAAAACAGAGCAGTTTCATCTATAATAGATTTTGATTTCTGTGAATTAGAACTTGAGTTCTGTAAATTTGTTTAGCTTTGCTTTTTAAAAGGTAAGAACTGTTTTTAAAAAGGGAAATTTACTCACTTTTTAAATGAAGAAGCAGAGGACAACTGAGGTGCAATTTCACATTTCCTGGAACTGATTTGCAACTAGAATCTGGGTTTTTAATCTGCTTGTTGATGTTGAATTAAAACTGCATTTGATTGGTGATGTTGATTTTGATCATGCAGCTGAACTCCTTCTTCATTTGCTTGAGCATGAGTTGAAGTTGATCTTTTAACAGATTTCTGATTTGAAGATTGAACATATTGTTATTTTGCAGATTTTAAACAGATTTTAATTTGGATTTGGTTTTGCAGAATTTTTGATTGAATTTGGTTTTCAATTTTCTTCTAAAATTTGATTTCTGTTTTCATTAGAAGAAAAATGGTTTGAACTAAATGAATTTCTAAGTTTTCTTATCTAAAATAATTATTTCGAAAATAAACTACATTTCCACTTGTTATCTTATGTGTAGATTAATTTACAAGTGTCCTCTTATTAGTTAAATGTTCAACACATGTACAATTTCATATTAAAAGAAATTTCTTAATCTATGAATGTTAACTCCGCCCCGGTTTTAACTCAGCGACTCAAAGGTATGCCGACCTAAGGTCTAAGGGATATGCCGACCTAATACTTCAACGAGTATGCCGACTTAAGGCCAAAAAGGGATACCGACTTAAGGCCAAAAAGGGATACCGACTTAAGGGAGGTGCCGATTCAATGCTTTGACAAAGTTTCCGACCTAAGTTACTTGAGAGGCATACCGACCTAACACCTTAATAAGGTTACCGACCTAACACCTTAATAAGGTTACCGACCTAACCGCCTTAAAAGGATGCCGACCTAAGGCCTGGAAGGGATACCGACTTAAGGCTGAACAATTGCCACCGACCTAAGATAGCTACCGACCTAAGATAGCTACCGACCTAAGATAGCTATCGACCTAAGTCGCCACCTACCTATAACCTATGTTAAGTCGTTCAGGCCCAAGCAAAGGAAGACAGGTTCAATGCATCTACTTGGCGCAGTGGTCTCTTAACTCGTACACGGCTCACGACATAGCTTGAGTCGTCCACGACCTAAAGCTACTGGGTGAAGGTTCAATGCCACATAAAGAAGACCAGTTGACTCATTTGCGACTTAGAGGATGACTCGTGGGTGACTTAGGACTTGTACAAATGAACTCTTATGAAGCCATGGAGGGGCCAGATGAATCGGCCACGACCTACCTTAGACCGGCCACAACCCACCTTAGACCGGTCACGACTTACGACCTAGGGGGGATTTCCCCTATAAATACCAACCTACCTCAAGCATGAAAGGGACTTTTTGGCCGATCTCTTTAAGCGCCAATACTCCGCTGAATTCTCAACTCACTCGACACTTCAAGCACGCAAGGCATCTCAACTAACTTCGAGAGGAAATCTAACGCAATCTACATGGATTCTAATAGTTCTTCTGCACCAAAGTTCTAGTTGTTTGTCTCATCAGAATTGTAATTGAAGATTGTTGTAAAGTTGTAATCGATTCAGTAATAAAGAGAATTAAAGTGGACGTAGGCTTACCCTAAGCTGAACCACTATAAAAGCTGTTGTCTTTTCTGCTTTCTCTGTGATTTTTCTACTTGTTTTTAGTTCCCGTGTTCACGGGTGGTGCTTTTGCTCAACTTCAATCTATACCGAGGTGTTAGTGTCTGATTTTTACGTTAACATTTTTGGTGCTTTCACTGAGAACCCAACTCAGGAAACTTCCACTATTGCTCCGCGAAGGATTGTTGAAAGGATTTCTTTTAAAACTAGAAGTTTATTGGAAATAATGGCTCCTGGGAGAAAACGAAGTTCTGTAAGATCCGACAATGTTCAAGAGAATACCGCTACCTCTCCTCCTTCAAATCAAGCAGCTCCAACTGTTGGAGTTACACGAACAGAATTGGACGTCGTAGTTTTGGGATTGAATCAGCAATTGAATGCTCAGAATGTGCAGTTGGAAGCCCAGAATACCCAGAATGCCCTGATCTTGAGTAAATTGAATGATTTACTTGGGGCAAACCGTCAACCGGGTAATAATGATGGGAACCCTACTGTGGGAGTTCAGGATGTTGAAGGGAACATTTCTCAAAGAGCCACAGACCCTGTAGAAAGGACTCCTCTTCAGCTGGAGGATCAGGGCCGCAGCGGACCCTCCGTGAACGATTGTTAAGGCAGAATTCAGAAAGAGTGGTGGATGTGTGCCCTCCAGAGCCTCTAAATGATGAAGAGTATTTTTCGGGTATGGTTCGTCAAATCATGAAAGAAAGTATGCGAAGAGATGAAGACGAGAAAGAGTGGGGTTTTGCTCCAAGCAAAACTCCATTTACTGAAAGGATCTTAAAGGCGGAGTTCCCAAGGAAATTCGTTCCCCCTACTATTCCGGCTTACAAGGGGACGAGTGATCCTAACGAGTTTCTGTATAAATACAACTGGCATATGACAGGTGACAGGGCGTCTGATGAAATTAAATGTCGATACTTCCTAGCATATCTAGAAGGTGTAGCTCTATTGTGGTTTACAAAGTTGCCGATCAGGTCCATCGATCAGTTCTCCGATTTGACCAGGAAGTTCAAGGAGCAATTTCGATTGTATGCTTCTAAAGCAAAGGACATAATGTCGCTGTCAAGTCTAGAGCAAAATCCGGGAGAATCTATCAGGTCGTTTTTGAATCGCTTTAACATAGCATTGGCTGAGGTAGATAATGCTGAGCCACGCATGGTCCTGACATACTTGATGAGGGCGATTGACAAATCGAGTGAATTTGGAAAATGGTTGAAAATGACAGAACCAAACTCACTTGACAAATTCTACAAGAAAGCGGATGAGTTCATGCGCTTGGAGAGCCTCCAAACACTGGCTAAGGTGGTATCAGCGCAAGCCGGGAACAATGGTGCTGCTTCGAACAAGAAAGAACCAAACACTCAGAAAAGGGGAAACGATGGTGGAAAGAAACAGGGAGATGCTAAGAAAGGCCGTTCTTTCAATTTCACACCCTTGACCGATACCCCTGAAAACATCTACTTTGCAACCAAAGATGATGTCAATTATCCGACACCACCTAAAATGAGAGTTGCAATTAAGATGGAAAAAAGAGGAAGGTTCTGCCGGTTCCACAACCAGCCCGACCATGACACCAACGAATGCCGTCAGTTGAAAGAGGTAATTGAACAACTCTTGAAGGAAAACAAACTCCAACAGTATGTGAAAAGGAACAGAAACGCCCCAGCTTCGTCAAATCAAGGACAGCAAGTTCCCGCTCACCGTCCTGGCTCAAGTGAGAAGGCCGTGGAACATGAATCGGAAAGGCCTGTCATCAATATAATAACTGGAGGACCTCACCCAGCAGGCAGAAGCTGGGGCGAGATGGAAAGGTATGCCCGGGCCTTGAGGCATGTACCAGCCGAAGAGAATGCTTTTGTTTTAGAAAATGATGCGCCTTTAAAGCAACAAAAGACTTCCACAGATGATATTGTGTTCAGCGCCAGGGATTCTTTGGGTATCGAGGCTCCGAACATAGATCCTTTGGTCATATCCGCTGGTATTGGGCCAGCAACTGTGAGAAGAGTTCTAGTTGATTGTGGAGCTTCATGTAACATCCTCTTCAAGAAGACCTTCGATCAAATGAAAATTCCAATGGCTGACGTTCAAGCTTCATCACTTAAGATCGCTGGGTTTGCTGGAGAACCCAAACAGCCGATTGGGACCATAGATTTTTTTGTAGAACTTGGAAAGGGACTGAGGAAGGTGGCTCGAAAGCAAACCTTTATAATTGTTAAAGAATTCTCTGCCTACAATGCCTTTTTAGGCCGACCAACTCTTGCTGCATTCAAAGCTGTTCTTGCTCCATGGTGTCTGACTCTAAAATTCCCCACAGATAACGGAGTTGGTGTGATTAAGGGAGACCAGGACGCGGGGCGAGAATGTTATCTTACAGAGCTACGTGAATCAAGGAAAAGAGAAATGGGAAAAGATGCGGCGGCTCCAGTCCGCATCAAAGAACCAACCTTGTAGCAATTACAGGGTGGGCCCTGCACTGGCGAATGTAGTGGGGCACGAAGAGAGATGGATCCAAGGAAAGCCAGTGCAGGGGAGAATAGGGTAGTACCGGTAGAGGTAACAGTGCCGGTGCCCGTTGACCCAAAGGACCCAAACAAAGTGCTTAATGTGGGTTCACAACTCAACGCAACGGTTCAGAATGTTCTGATTTCATTTTTGAAGGTTAATTTGGATGTATTCGCTTGGACTCACGCTGACATGTGTGAAATATCCCCAGAGATTGCAGTACACACTCTGAACATTGATCCAAAGTTTACACCTATGAAACAGAAGAGAAGAACCCAGGGTCCTGAGAGAACGGCTGCGTTGAAAGAAGAAGTGGATCGGCTCATGGAGAATGGTTTCATCAGAGAATCTACTTATCCAAATTGGGTATCAAATCCAGTGCTGGTGAAAAAGGCTAATGGAAAGTGGAGAGTATGCATTGATTTTTCAGATCTGAACAAAGCCTGCCCCAAAGACTGTTTCCCGCTGCCTAGGATCGATTAGTTGGTGGATGGGACGGCAGGACATGAATTTTTATCTTTTATGGATGCATACTCTGGATATAACAAGATTATGATGCATGAGCCAGATCAAGAGGATACTAGTTTCATCACAGATGTTGGACTCTACTGCTACAAGGTCATGCCTTTCGGACTCCAGAATGCAGGGGCAACTTACCAAAGGCTTGTCAATGCCATGTTTAAACCACAGATTGGCAAGACAATGGAAGTTTATGTTGATGATATGCTAGTAAAGTCTAAGAAAGCAGTGGACCATATGGATCACTTGGCAGAGATGTTTGCAGTACTCCGCAAGTACAGAATGCAGCTTAATCCCTTGAAATGTTCATTTGGAGTGGAGACCGGAAAGTTTTTGGGTTTCATTGTGAGCGCTAGGGGCATTAAAGCCAATCCAGCTCAGATCACTGCCTTGAGAGAGGTCAAGGCTCCTAGAACGAAGAAGGAATTGCAAAGTCTCAATGGAAAGGTTGCTGCTTTGAGTCGGTTTATTTCCAAAGCTACTGACAAATGCATTCCATTCTTTGATGCTCTGAAGAAAGGAAGGAAAAACTTTGAGTGGACTCCTGAATGTCAGAAAGCATTTGATGAGTTGGTTCATCATATGGAAGTGCCTCCGATACTTTCAAAGCCTGACAGTGGTGAAGATCTCTTCGTATATTTGGCAATTTCGTCTCATGCTCTCAGTGCAGTGTTGGTACGGGAAGACGCAAGGATTCAACGCCCAGTCTATTATATCAGCAAAAGATTCACTGGGGCAGAGATGAACTATTCAAGATTAGAAAAGCTCGCCTATTGTCTGTTGATCGCATCAAGAAAACTGAGGCCGTATTTCCAAGCTCATCCCATCAAAGTCCTCACTGATCAACCCCTAAAGCAAGTCCTATTCCGTCCTGAGACTTCGGGCCGTCTTTTGAAATGGAATATTGAACTCAGCCAATATGACATCACTTACCATCCCCGGAAAGCAATCAATGGACAAGCTTTGGCGGATTTCATCGCAGAATGTACGGATAAGGGTGATAGTGAGGAAGAAGTCACTAATAGCGTCCCAATCCAATGGAAATTGTATGTCGATGGCGCAAGGAATGATTATTGTTCTGGAGCAGGGGTTGTCCTTGAAACCCCAGAAGGGCGATCGCTATGTTATGCGCTGAGAATAGAGTTCCCTTCGACAAACAATGAAGCTGAATATGAAGCTCTCATCGCTGGTTTGAGGATCGCTAAAGAACTAAACATCAAGGCATTACAAATCTTCAGTGATTCTCAACTTATTGTTTGTCAAGTCAGGAAGGAATTTCAAGCTAAAGGAGGGAATCTACCCGCCTATTTATCAAAATCCTGGGAGCTCCTTCAAGATTTTGACCGTTATTCAATAAACCATATACCCCGAGAGGAGAACATGAAGGCGGATGCTCTCGTAAAGTATTCAAGTACTGGTGAAGCTCAACTATTGGGGTTAATTCCCGTCGAAGTCTTGTCAGCTCCAAGCACAGATGAAATGGATGTTGATTGGATTATGAATGTATCCCAAGAACAAGAATCATGGATGACTCCGATACTTGAATATTTGCTCAATGGTTCTTTGCCAGAAAGTTCAAAAGAACGACAGAAGCTAATGAGGAAAGCCTCCAGATACATAGTTCAAGATGGTCGTTTGTATAGACGAGGATTTTCAATGTCATTACTCCGATGTGTGACAAAGGAAGAAGCTAAGACAATTCTGACTGAAGTACACGGAGGAGAATGTGGGGATCATACAGGTGGTCAAACTTTAGCAAAGAAAATCCTCCGCTATAGATACTTTTGGCCAGAAATTAATCAGGATGCTGCTAACTATTCCCGAAAATGTGATAAATGTCAGAGATTCGCCAAAATTCCTAGAGCACCCTCTACTGAGCTAACTCAAATGGTCAGTCCATGGCCGTTTGTCATCTGGGGAATAGATCTCATTAGGCCTTTGCCGACTGCCAAATCAGGGATTAAATATACTATCATTGCTGTTGATTACTTCACTAAATGGGCTAAAGTTGAACCATTGGCTACTATTACCTCTAAGAAAATGATAAGTTTTGTGACTAAAAATATCATTTGCAGGTATGGTGTGCCTCAGAAGATAATCACAGACAATGGTACTCAGTTTGAAAGTGAGGAGTTCCAAGATTTCTGCAAACGATTCAGGATCCGAAAAAGCTTCTCAGCAGTGGCTCATCCGCAGGCAAACGGGCAAGTGGAAGCAGTAAACAAAATCATCAAATCAACCATCAAAAAGCAGTTGGAAAAGGCAAAAGGTGGTTGGGTCGATAAGTTACCGCTTGCACTATGGGCATACAGGACCACTCACAAAACTGCGACTGGGCATACTCCGTTTTCATTGGCATACGGATCAGAAGCAATGATTCCGGTGGAAACTGAAATCCCTTCACACAGAAGGATCCATTTTGATCAAAATGAGAATGAATAATTGCAATTGGAAGCACTTGACCTCCTCGATGAAAGAAGAGAAGAGGCTAGACTTAGAATTGCAGCTCACCAGCAAAAAATAGCCAGGCACTTCAATTTCAAAGTTCGTCAACGCAGCTTTGAAGTTGGGGATTTAGTCCTGAAGAGAATTATGACAGCCGTAGGTGTGTTTGGGCCAAACTGGGAAGGGCCATATGTTATAGGCACGAAACTTCTTGATGGCACATTCAAACTCACAACTGTCGAAGGAGAGCCAATCCCAAGAGCTTGGAGCAGCAATCATTTGCGTCCCTATTTTACTTGAAAGCTTTGCTGAAATGTTGTAATAGAATTACAAATATATGATTCTTGTATTGAAAGCAATTGTAAAGCAAGTGAATAATGAAAAGCTATAAAGTGGATGTAGGCCCAGCTTTTGGTCGAACCACTATAAATCTTGTGTTCTCTACTATTATAAACTGCTTTGTTTTATTTCGACATATAAAATACGTTAATTTTGTCACTAAAATGTCGATTTAATAATGCAGGCCATAAAAGCAAAGCTTACCCATCGCAAGACATAGCAATCCCCGACACCACTCAGCAAGCGAACACTAAACCATTCAAAATTTCCATACTCAAATCCTACAAAAGAAGTGCTTCGAACAAAAGTTAGCAATGCGGATGGAATTGGACCATTTCTAACTAACTGCAAATGTTTGAACAAACAAACAACCAGTTAAATAGCCTGTGTCTACCACCACCAACTCGCTTAACTATGAAGTATATTTCTTTGGATAAAGGAAAATTATTGGCAACTAAAAAGTGATAACACTTGCAAAAGACAGCGGAGATCGCCAACATGAACAGATGGCAAGGAGGCATGGGCGAGCAAGCATCAATCAGCAAAAGACCTCTTCGGAGGCACAAGCCCTCTTCGGAGGCACAACTCTTCGGAGGATAAAAGACCTCGAGCGGGCCTAGCCAGATAAAGAGAGATCTTTCTCGATACAAAGTTGCGGAATGATCGGTCGATACACTCCCGTGAATCCGTCCAACCGAGAGAAAGAAACTCCAAACTTCCAGGCAAAAGCCCTACTCAGAGGCACACGTTTCACCGAGATTGAAATAAAACTTCCAAGTGTTGAAACGTGAAAAGCCCTCTTCGGAGGCAAACCAGAAAAAGAGAGATCTTTCTCGATACAAAGTTGCGGACTGATCGGTCGATACACTCCCGTGAATCCGTCCAACCGAGAGAAAGAAACTCCAAACTTTCAAGCAGTAACCCTACTCAGAGGCACACATTTCACCATGATCGGTGATACACTTCCGTGAGACGAAATGTGAAAAGCCCTCTTCGGAGGCCCGCTACCCAGCGAACAGGGAAAAATAAAAGCCTCTCCCAAGGGGCAGAAACAAAAAGACCTCTTTCCAGAGGCACAATCAAACAAAAAAGACCTCTTCCCAGAGGCAGAAACAAAAAGACCTCCTCCCAGAGGCCAATCAAACAGAAAGACCTCTTCGGAGGCACACGTTTCACCGAGATTGAAATAAAACTTCCAAGTGTTGAAACATGAAAAAGCCCTCCTCAGAGGTATAACTTTTCAAAGAAGCATTTCGTCAGAAACGCAAAGCAAAGATCAGAAAGCCCTCCACTGAGGCGCAATACAAAAAAAAAGCCCTCTTCAAAGGCACACTTAAACTCTCAAAGGAAGAATGATTCACCTATTCTGGAAAATACTCTTCCTCAAAAAAGAAGTTATAGTGCCCTTCAGAGGCCCGCTTTACCACATAGAAGAATTCACTTGGTAAAAATGTGTGTATGCACAAAAGGAAAAGTGATATCTTCGAAGGATGAAGCGTAAAAACTCATATGGAGGGAGATGTACTCTATTTTTAACGAAATAATATTCCTCCAAGTATGGAATAATTATTCTCCAGAAAATAAGAGTACAAGTCCCCCCAAAGTATAAAATATTGCAACGAGCTTATGGTATAGGGGCAACATGGTATAGCTACATTGGTAAAATTACGCTCAAGCGACATACCACAAGCTCACTGCGGTATCATATAAAGAAACTTGTACAAAAATGAATAGTAAATGCATTCTCAAATACAGATAGAAGTTTGTACAAACAAAAAGAATCATTTTATTCAATACTGTCAAAATTTTGTACAGGTACAGGTTTCAAAATAAAAAGAAAAAGAAAAGCGGAGGCCGGTACCCGCACAATCTCCGGCCAGTACATGCAAAAAGCAAAAAGTAAAGATGAATCGAAGCAGGACCCCTTACTTCTTCTTGCCACCACCCTTAGAGCCTTCACCTGACCTAATAGGAAGCTTTTCAGGACGGCTTGGGAGAGTCGGGGATGAAGGAGAAAGGGTTACTGCCGGATCAACTTTCGCTTCCTGAATGTCTTTCCCTCTCTTCTTTGGAAGTGACACGCTTCCTCCTCCTCCTTGAAGAAGACTCACTTCCCGGGGTAACAAGAGTAGATAATTTTATGTTATCAGAAGTGGTTCGCTTCGGAGACTCATTGCCTTCTCCCAGCCCTTCTCCACCATGTTCTTGAGAAGCAATAGGATCATCTAAGCCATGTAGAGCTTCTATTTGCTCCTCTTGCGACCCGGGTTGAGAGGCTGACGGAGGAGTGACCTGGAGAACCAAAGGAGGAATAATTGGAGGAGGGGAAGTTTGAACAATGCTCGATGCTTTCTCTACAAAAGAAAAGAGGTTAAAGTCAGTAAAAAGAGGAGATAAAGGCTCGTCGAGATTCAGGAAATAGTCAAGAAGCTCATCAAGCTCGTAAGAAACAAATGAGCAGTCTACTTGAGCAAGATTGACAGTAGAGTTACCTGGAGAAGTCGGATTCCTAATATCAACCTCGTAAGCCTGTGCTTCAACACTCTCGTCGCCTTCACCTCCACCCTGTATGCTTGTGATCTCAGTGGTAACTTTAGTAGGGGATGGAGAATGAGAACTGGAGCCAATAATGTCGATTTCGGCCGAAGGAGAAGGCTGAACTGGAGCAGTTGAGATAGTTTTTCCTAAATGTTCCCCTACTGCCATTTCGGCTCTTAATTTCGCAAGTTGTTCTTTTCCCCTGGCAAGAGTAGCGCGAGCATCTTCATCCAAGTAATGCTCCTTAAGAGCTGATTCGGCATAACCAGCACCTTTACCGCCAAGCATGTCAAGTGCAGCCTCCCACACTTCAGCCAGTGTAACTTCATATTTGGGGCCTAGAAAGGTGAGACTACCGTGTCCCAAGATGCTGTGTAGGTAAAAGTCAAATAGTGTCGAGTTGATGTTGGTCTTCGTTGCCTCATGAGATTCTTCTGCTGCAATTTTACCGGCAACGGCCTCATCACGCTCTCTTTCAGTCTTGGAAAGTTGAAGCTTTAGCATTTGAATTTCCGCCTCCTGAGAGTTGACTTTCTCCCGTAACTCTGTAACCTCAGTACGATACCTTCCTGCTGTTTTCTGCTCAGCTTCAAGTTGTGCCTCGGCATGTCGCTGAGCGGCGTGAGCATCGCGAACTTGCTTTTGAAGTACTTCTTCTTTTTGAGTATATATGGTAGAAGAAGTGGCAAGCTCTTGTTTAAGTTCCTCAACTTTCGCTTCAAGCTCTTCATTGTAAGTAGTGATGCTCCTCATTTCGGTATCATGCTGCTCAAGAACCTTTTGCCATTCGGCCTTATCATTCTCCATAGTAAGCATGGCCTCTATATTCGCACGGTTGACCCTTTGAAGCTCGTCAGCAAGCTTTTGCCACCCCGACATCCGCTCGATATCAAGTTTAACAGCATCAAGATTTTGCAGCATTGCTTGTTTATCAATAGGGACCATGTCAAGATCGAACCGCACTCCCTTTAAGCACCAGTGCAGAAACCGGCTTTGTAGAGTAGCCGGGCATGGTCCAACTTTGAATTTAGACATGCTGATTATTGTCTGAATGTCTGACTTCCCGAGAGCAGGAGAGCTAGAAGGAATGTCAAGTGAGATGGGGGCAGTGACCTTTTCAGGAGTGGTAGTTGCATGCTTCTCACCGTACCTGGCATGCTTGCTTGGGTCCTCAACTGTATGACTTTTTCCCCGGTCATCATGGGATTTTATCTTGTGGGAATCATCACCTCTATGGGAAGAATCATGGTGCTCCTCCCTTTCTTTTCTCTCATAACGCTCTTCTTGAGCCCTCCTCTCCTGAGCCTTCCGAGCGGCTCTCTCTTCATCGGTTTCTCTGTGAACGGGAAGGTAGTGCCTATAATCATATTGACTACGCCTCTCGTAGCGCTGGAAGTCGTCATAGTAAGAGCCGCTGAGTCCCATCGGAGAATCTGAAATAAAAAAGAGAGATAAGTCTTAAAAGTCTTCAGAGAAAAGAACCATAACTTTAGAATCTTCAAAGTACAAAGAGTTAGGAGTATAAAAGTGCCGAAAGATTCTAAGTGTGTGTAATGTGCAAGCTATGCGCATCAAACTACGAACCACTCTTTGATTGCGGAGTAATCGTGGGGGTAGTAGTTAATGTCAACTCTTGGGTCAACGGAACTTGTTGCAAAGAAGAAGTCGCTTCCACTACTGAAGAAGAAACCCTAGTAGTGACAGGGTCGTCTTTAAAAATCTCCTATGAGGTAGCAAAGAGGTCGCTCAACCCTTTGAAAATGTCGTCCCCGCTCTGCCTAACAGGGATTGTTTTCCCGGCTTCTTCGCCAGACTTCTGTGAACGTTGGGGAGATCCCTGAGGCTCTTCTTCCTCAATAACTGGGGCAAGTGTGAATTTGCCAGATGACCCCGCAACATCGACAGTAGTAGAGCATTTCACTAGAGAAGCTTCGGAAGCGGGATCTTTTGGTACGGGTGCGTCAGAAAAAACCGGGGCATCTGATGCTCTAGCCAGGGAGTCTGGGATCTCATGAGGATGTGTAGAGCGAGAGATGTGTAAAAGCCCGTACTGGTGCAAAAATTCATCCCTCAACAAAAACTTTGCACTTCTCTCTTCTGCGGCCACGGCACTCAGTCTTTCAAAAACTTGCTTATGGATTGGATCTCTAGAAGGGAGAGGAAGTGCTGAAAAGAGCAAAGAATGAGATTAGCAATTGATAATTCGGATCTCGGAATAGTTTGGAAATGGAGAAAATAGAAACAGGTAATCTTACTTCCTACTCTCCAGATGGCATAAAACCCTGGGGGGCAGCGAGCGAAGAAAAACTGGTTCAAAAATCCATGAACACTTTCAGTAAGATAAGAAATAAGCTTGCGGTTTCTAGCACTTCTCACGATAATAAGGGAAGGATGGTCTTTACTCTTTGCAAACGAGCATAAGTAGCAAATTTCTTCAAAACTTGGCAAGCGATCTAGAGTCCTCCTGAACAAGACACACAATCCCATCAAAATGGCATAGCCATTAGGATGAAGTTGGAATGGAGAGATTGTCAACCGAAGGAGAAGGGTTCGAAGGAAGTCGTTAAAGGGAGGAATCGCCCCGCTTAAACACATTTGACGATTGACTGCGACGAAACCGTGGGGAGGACTGTCGGCAGTATCATTTGGCCCGGGAAGTATGGCATCATTTTCAGCAAAACCAAATTGAGTACGTAGCTGAATAAACGCTCTCGGAGTTAGGATAGTCGAAGTTCTCTCTGGAGGGTTCTCTATGGGAACAGCTATCGGAAAGGTCTCTTCAGCTTGAGCTACCCCTTCTTCTTCTTGATGGGAAGTCATTCTACACAAACAACTGGATATTCAAACATGAAGGTGCACGTTTCCAAAAGTGTGTGGAGTGTTGTGTAAAATCAATCAAACAATAAGCAAATGCAACTGGAATAAAAACTAGCAAAATATTTGTCAGTTATAAAGTCCAGGGTTCATTGTTTTAACATGCAAGTGTAATGTTGATGCAAACAAATCAGTTCAAGTTAGCGATGCTTTGCATTAATACTTCACTTTAGTTGATTGGTTCATAGCATTTCATACAGTATATTTAAGTTGACTATGTTTTATGTCGACTAATCTATCATTTGATGTGGGCGATCAGTGACAAGTATATTTGTCCCATTTTTCTACAAAGTGTTGTGTTTAACAAGTCGATGGCAATAAAACTGGTGTAATCTGTAAGGAAATGCAACAGAGTTCAAGCAGTTTATCCTAAAAATTCAAATTGGAAGTACAATCAAGTTCTATCAACATCTCTAAATTTTCAAATTCTGCTCAGGCCATTGAGTCACAATCCAAAAGCTCTCAAAGTCATGAGCTGTTCACGACCTAGCAGGGTGGGATGCAATTGGTTTAGGCTAGAGGAAACAATTCGGCAAGTAAAATATTGTTCAAGTAATGAGTCGTCCGCGATCTAAAGGTTGAGTCGTCTAAGACCTGGAAATTAAGTCGTACACGACTTAAAAGATCTCCTGAAGGTTAAGTGGTTGACTCGGTTAAGTGGTTGGCCCCTTAAATCGTTGGTCCTATAGGCCGCAAAGCGTATTGAAGAGATAGATCTTAGCTCGGCCGCGACTCATAGCTTATGCCGTATCTAGTTAAGTCGTAAAGGGTTATAGGTCGCCCAAAACTACTGAGTCGTGTCCAAATCGGCATTCCACTTCGTCGACAAACCCCCCATCTAATCAGAAACCCTTCACCTTCTTAGCCCGCTAACCCGTTAGCCTCTCCACCAGCACAAGCCCTAATTTTCACCTGATGACGAATCATCCAAAAACTAAATCACCGCAAATTCAATGCCTGTCACTCCAACGCAATTCGAAAATCGATTAGCTTGAAGCATCGAAGCCCACCAATCTAACGCTTAAACCTAAATCCAGCCAGCTAGAGTTCGCCAACTATGGAAAGTTCACGATGAAGCATTGCGTGGAAAGGTGAGTAAGAATCGGGAGAAGAAAACGAAATCACTTACTAATGTAATTTCAAGATTGGTCGGTGGTTGATTGAATCGAAATCGCCTTTGGAAGCTCGGAAAAGAGTTAACAGCAAAAACAAGTGAAGAGGTAGGTAATGAGAAGAAAGGAGAGGATATACAACTTATAGCAGAGAGACCTGGAGAGGCGCGTGTGACCTAACTGTTAGGTCGTACACGACCTACCGACCCAGAGAGTGGACGGGTTAGAGAATGTCGAAGCATACGACCTAACCAGTAGGCGTATACTTCGAGGGGCAATTGTTAACTCCGCCACGGTTTTAACTCAGCGACTCAAAGGTATGCCCTAATACTTCAACGAGTATGCCGACTTAAGGCTAAAAAGGGATACCGACTTAAGGGAGGTGCCGATTCAATGCTTTGACAAAGTTTCCGACCTAAGTTACTTGAGAGGCATACCGACCTAACACCTTAATAAGGTTACCGACCTAACTGCCTTAAAAGGATGCCGACCTAAGGCCTGGAAGGGATACCGACTTAAGGCTGAACAGTTGCCACTGACCTAAGATCGCTACCGACCTATAACCTATGTTAAGTCGTTCACGGCCCAAGAAAAGGAAGACAGGTTCAATGCATCTACTTGGCGCAGTGGTCTCTTAACTCGTACACGGCTCACGACCTAAAGCTACTGGGTGAAGGTTGAACGCCGCATAAAGAAGACCAGTTGACTCATTTGCGACTTAGAGGATGACTCGTGGGCGACTTAGGACTTGTACAAATGAACTCTTGTGAAGCCATGGAGGGGCCAGATGAATCGGCCACGACCTACCTTAGGCCGGCCACAACCCACCTTAGACCGGTCACGACTTACGACCTAGGGGGGGTTTCCCCTATAAATACCAACCTACCTCAAGCATGAAAGGGACTTTTTGGCTGATCTTAAAGCGCCAATACTCCGCTGAATTCTCAACTCACTAGACACTTCAAGCACGCAAGGCATCTCAACTAACTTCGAGAGGAAATCTAACGCAATCTACATGGATTCTAATAGTTCTTCTGCACCAAAGTTCTAGTTGTTTGTCTCATCAGAATTGTAATTGAAGATTGTTGTAAAGTTGTAATCGATTCAGTAATAAAGAGAATTAAAGTGGACGTAGGCTTACCCTAAGCCGAACCACTATAAAAGCTGTTGTCTTTTCTGCTTTCTCTGTGATTTTTCTACTTGTTTTTAGTTCCCATGTTCACGGGTGGTGCTTTTGCTCAACTTCAATCTATACCGGGGTGTTAGCGTCTGATTTTTACGTTAGTAATGAATGTATTTAAATTTATTCTAAGTCAATTTCTAATTAATTTAACATGTTTTTAAATGTTTTATTTCAATTAGCCTTTACATGTTTACATATAAACTTCCTTTATAACATTACAAATTTTAATGTTTATTTGAATGTTTTAAAATAATATTTTTAAAACTAAATTTTCAAAAGAGAAAATTTAAAAAGAAAAAGAATGTTGAATTACATTTTATTCCAAAGTTTCAAACCAACATATTATACTTTAATGTATAAGAACTAAGTCTATTTCAAAAGAAAACAAATTTTAAAAGAAAACAAAATAAACTTTTATTATGAAATACAATTTAAACTATTATATTTTTAAACAAAATAAATATTTACTTTAATTTCTTTTGAAGATATAAGACAGATTTATAAATTAACTTTTGAAAAGTTTTCAATACTAATTTAAATCAAATTTTGCCAATTCACAGGTTATACACATACATATAATATAAATTTGAAAATATCTTTATTAAATTTAAATTTGAATTAAAATCAAATTCTCTATTTACAATGTATACACATATATACATTATAAATAAAATATTCTTTAAATAAGTTTAGAAAGATAATTTATCATTTAAATATTTTTATCTTTTGAAAAGAATAAAATTCCCAAATATTAAATTATCATTATTATAAATTTGAAAAGAATATCATTTTTCAAACTAAATAATTATTAATCTTCAAAAGATAATTTTTGTTTGAATTAAATTATTAAATCAATATTTCACATTTTAAAATAATCATAATTATTAAATAAATATTGCCTAAATTTCCAGGACATCACATTCCTCCCCCCTTAAAAGAATTTTGTCCCCGAAATTTAAAAGCAAAGATAATTTAATAATGCCATACATATTTTAATTTTAAAAATAGCAAACATATGCTATCAACCAAATACTAGAAATCATAGCAACCAATTCAAACAAACAATTCTAACTATCCAGACAAAATTCTGAATAGGATTCCCTAGAGTTTCTCAGGTATAAATACCGGGACACTCACTCTATAGAATCTAAACTGGCTACACCACTCAGATCTAGAGCTCCTATGTTTCTAGATCTACAAATCTAAATAGGATACTGGACCACAGACAAGTCCTAATCAACTTCCAAATCTCTCAGAACTACTGATTCTAAAACCAGTGATAATCCATACACTTAACCCTTTAAGAGAAAATGGAAAGATCCAATACTCTTATCCACAAATCTCTCCTGTCGATCCTGGGCTGCCTTCAACCTTCTAGATCAACCCAATCTTTGCAGATGCTTCGCGGAACAAATTTGAACAAAGAAATAAAGGATCTCCAAATCCTACTCAACAAAATGGTCTCCCAAGATTCATCAAAATCCACCACACAAACTCTACTACACAAATATCAGAAGACTTCAAACATACTACTCCTATTCGGAAAACAGAACAGATGCATAAGACAATCAAGCCTCCAGATCCAAAATGAATTTCCTGTAGAAATCCTCTGATCCAAGACAAAACGCAAATTCCCAATGAATCGGGTGTTGCTTCTATTCTGGAATAGCTGCCACCATGCTTCCGCTGCACAACTCTGATTTGAGAATGCTGTTGATGAACACAAGCACAAACTTGATCAATCCACTCCGGAAACATTGTTCATCAAATCCCATAAAATCTCAGTGACCTATCCGATTCGATCACAACACCACAGCAAAAATTCAACCAGAAAACTAGGTCCGATCAATCCTGCCAGCTTAAACAGATCTCTCTTAAAGAACCTCCTACTAGGCTGAACCATCGGTAGAGCTCCAAGAACCAAATCGATATAGAACTCAATCCCTCGATGCGGATGCAAATCTTGACTTCTTAGAGAATATCTGGAAAATACCAACCACTTCGATAACTCTAACATCCTCTAGAGATGCTTCAATCCAAAACAAAGATTACTTAGAGAACTTCTGAACCATCGCAAGTCATTTTTGCGATTCCACTCAGTTCAGATTCTAGAAACCATTCTCTCTTCAACAATCAGAACAGTTAAAGCCTTCTAATCCAAAAAAGAACTAGTGGTCCACCTCCAACCACAAACATCACACCCATCTGGCTTCTAGAAGAAATGGACAAGCTACACCATCTTCCTGGCCTACTGACGAAAGAATCACAGAGACTTCTGAACCAACGAAGAAACAGGCCACTCTACTGCTTCCAGACTCCACCTGTAGGATACAGCTAAACCAAGAGACTATCCTGATAGCACACTCAACACCTCTAAGCTGATACTGTTGCCAAAGAATTTCTTATCCAAATGCTCATCGAATCACAAAGCTACACTAGCTACTTCCACAATAGAGCCTTCAATAGACAGATATCCCTTAGGAAATTCGACTTCAAAACAAGCACAAAACACTCTGCCAAACTGAGTTTCAAACTCAATACAGACAGAATTCCTTTCTAAGGTTGCCAAGATACCATCTTTGGCTTCAATACTCCCAACTGATCCAGACTCAAGAAAATCCATTTGCACGAGTGAAAACAAGCTTACATTCCAAAGATAAACTCCGAACCTTGAAAAGATTTCCTTCAGAGATAGGTGAAACCCTTCACACCAAACTGCAAAACTACTCAAAATGCCCAATACTGCCCTAGCAGATCACTTCCAACCTCAAACACTCGGACTCCCACCACTGGTAGTTGTGTTACACACACCACTACCTATCTACCTTTATTACTTATATTGGAAAACCCGAACAGGTAACCCAATCTAATAGGTAGAAATAGATAAATATATATTTATTCAAAATTACAACTATGCTCTCTCAAGATAGACACCACTCCAGAGTCTAGATATTCACTCAACCTAGCGCTCTGGTACCACAATGTAACGACCCGCCTTTCATTCCATAGAAAGACGCATCATTAAGAAGAAAGAAAGGGATAGAAAAGAGAAAAGATAGGAAAGAAAGAAACAAACAACATCAGAATCTCAAAAAGGAACGAATAAATTAGATTATATCACATAAACATTACATAGTATCATATACATCAGAGTTATGAAGCTAATACAACACAAACTAGACAGTTATAAACATCTGTCTAGCAATTACAATTCAAGTACATCAGAGAAAAATAGATACAACTCAAACACAGTGGAATCACTATATATATCTACACGCTGAAGCCTCCTGCTCCATATCTCCTCCAGAACTCGTCAAAGAAATCCTGACTCACTTGACTACTCATATGTAATATGAGTACCCAAGAGTTTAATAAAACAGAAAATAAACACTCAGGTCAGACATGGGTCTGGTGTGAGTTAACAGGTTTAAAAGTTGCTCAACTTTAGAAAATCTTTTGAAAATAAAAGGTATCACGTAAGACTTCCCACCCATAAACATGGAAAAGTTTTTACCTTACGCTAACCAAAAATTTGATAGGAAATCCAGTGATATTATAACAGTGTCTAGGGTTTTCAAGTAAATAAGAAATAGCCGAAATTGTTACATGATTAAATTCCAGCCACTGGCCACAAAAGTGGCTAATACAAACAAAACCGTAGGGTCTTGTAGGAAGAATTGGTCTCCATCAATGGAAGGGCTACCGGGGTACTGCCCATCACAATACGTGGCCTAGATCACCGTACCGAGGATCACTCCCAATCCTCTGCAACACAAAGCCGGAACCATCCCTTACTGGACAGTCCCGAACAAGACCACCCCGCAGATTGGCCGTCGCCAAATACCACACAACCGAAATAAAATGGGACCTCTAGACAGGGGTAAATCTCATCCTACTTGGGCATGACCCACTTAGCCTTGCTGCACCTCCCCTGTTTTAGCCATTCCAGGTTGATGAGGCTTGAGGCTACGATTACCTTTATAGGACACATCAATCTTAGAATGCTCATCATCCACCTGACGATGTTCTGAAAGCATTCAATCCATACAAGTTCGTTCCGGGTTCGAACAAAACCGAAGGCATTATCTCGTTACGCTCATTTTGGAATCACCCACAAAGTTAACGACGATAACCCTTGCACTCTGAATCAACATCTCGAGCCTGAAAGTACTATTTCCGTCAAGCTCATCACGGAATCACCCTTAGAGTTATACTGACGATAGTTCTTACACCTCGAGTCTTCACTTTTCACTGACCTAACATTTAATTTGGATCGATGTGGTTTTCAGAATTCCAAATTTGAAACCCGATCCTGGTCTCATCAAAATCCAAACGCCATCTTAATGTCCAAGTGAATTTAGTTTGAACAATTAATTCAATTCATCATTATCTATTTACACACAGATAGATAATTCGCATATCACAGTAGATAATCACATTCTCATCATAAACAGATAACCCGTATCATAATCACAAACAGATAATCATCACAACCAGATAATCCATATTATCATACTTTAACTAAGCATCCATATCATATAGATACTACTCATCTCATTACTGAGATCACAATCAATCAATGAAATATCAATATCATCCATAAGCAATGATTTATTAACCACCATCTATAATTAATTTAAAATGAATTAAATTAATTGCCTCTATCTCTAATTAATTTAAAATAAATTAAATTAATCACCACATTTATAAATCCTGCTTATATCCATTAATTAATTAACCTAGTTAATTAATCATTCTCTAAGTATTCAACTTGATTAAACACCTTTGATTAATCATTCTCAAATTTCAATAACTAATTAGTCTTTAACTAATTTTACAAATTGATTATCCTTAATCATAAGTAATTAACATTTAATTACTTCATTTATTAACCATAATTAATTACATTTATCCTTAATTAATCACTTAATTATTAATTATTACTTAACCAAACAATCCTTAATTACATCATTAATTATATTAACTAATGATCTTTAATTTATTAAATTAATTACTTTATTTAAATTAATTACATTTAGTAATTAATCTAAAATATAAAATACAATTATTAATCACCCTTGATTAATATTCAATCCAGTAATTAACTACCATTAATTACTCATAACAAATTAATTATTCCACAATTAGTTATCTTCATTAATTAATCCCTTGATTAGTTACAAGAGTAATTACCCAAATTACTTCATTAAAAATCATCTCTCACTAATTACATTCCAGTAATTATCATTTATACTTCTCTAAGTAATCATGTTCCATTAATTTCATTAAGTAATTATTCTTAAATGATTCTCTTAAATTAATTAAACTAAATTAATTAACTTAAAGTAATCACATTATCATAATTAATTATAATAAGTAATTAATCCCTTAATTACTTTTATCAAGTAATTATGCTTAACAAATTATAATTAATTATCTTCTATTAATTAATCAAATTAATTATCAAAATTAATTACTTAATAATTCTTAGATAATTATCATTATTTACTAACAACATTTTATTTAATTACTTTCTTAAGAAATTTATCTTAGAGTAATTATCATTAATCATCTCTAATTATAAATTAATCTAAATCATTATTTTAAAATCAAATAAATAAGTAAATTCTTAATTATCTTAATTATTTCTAAAATAATTTATTTACTTTATTAATGACTTCATAAACATTCAAGTGTATTTAAAACAATACATTTCTAAATTTAAATTCAAATTCCATTTTTAAAATTTAAGATTCAAAATGTTTAACTATTTAAAACATTTATCCAAATTTATATAAATTTTAAACCTTAAAAATAAATGTTAAAGAACATTTATTACTTATATAAGATACTTACATAAGAAAAATTTAAAACTAAATTACTTAATTTTATTAAAAGAAATCAAGCTTAAAAATAATTTGATTATTTAACTTTCAAATTAAAGTTAAACACTTCATAACTTTAATTCAAGTATTAAAGAAAAGAAATCTTTCAAGTTTAAACATTTATTTGAAAACAAACTCAATTTAAAAATCTACTTTAACATATTTAAATATGTTCAACATTTAAAATTTCAAACCGTTTTAAATTCAAATCTGGATTCATAGTCAGCTTGAAACCATATTTTAGACTTGATTTAAAAACTTAATTTAAATCTTGCTTTAAATTTAAAATTTTCATTTTAAAAACTTTGAATTCAAAAGTTTACTTGAATTTCAAATTCATCTTAAACTTGGAATTTAAATCCTTATTTAAAATCCTGCTTTTAAAAGTTTAAATTTCATTCATATTTAAAAAAAATACACATTTTCAGGTTTATAAAACCTGAAACAATACTTACCCGAGACCACCCCTAACTGCTTCGAGTTCACAACCTAATTACTTTGGGTAAACTACTCGATCTACCCGAGTATAACTCGAGTCATCTCCCTGCACCACCCCCAAGAGACTACCAGAACCAAAATATGCACGATGCATATGCACCGGCGCTCAAACCATCTCTAGCCACCATAACCAACCTCACCAGGTCGCCGATCATCCCCTCACCTGATCACGACCACAAGAAATCCCCATAGCAGCTCGAAATCAAATTTGAGTGAATCATGCAACTTGGAACAACACAACACCAAATATCCCAAACTTGTCAACAATGCTCACACCCATCACCAATCATCAGAACCACTGCGACTCTGGACAACTCTCCATCTACATCCCCTCTGCAAATCCCTAAGGTCTTGCATCACTCGATGCAATAGAGAGATCAAGAAAAACTACAAAACTCCTACCTCCAGAGTCTAGGGTTAGAACCTGTAATCAGCCACCACTGTCACCACCACCCTCTGACAATCCATCTGATAATTTTCCCCTACTCATCCATCTGCCCTCCACCTCCAGGAAGCACCTCAACAACCCAAAATCACCGAATCACCAGATAAACCCAAAAATCCACATTCTGCTCAATACAGAAATGCTCACACAACAATTAACTAAAAAAAATGTGATTTTTGTTTTAGAAATCATAATTTTATACTTGCATTCAAATTATAAAACTGTTTCAATGATTTAAGAAGTTTGATATTTTTGCTTATTGAAAATATTGACTGTTATATTTGTTTTCCGAGGCACAGATTTTCAATTGAACTAAATTATAATTTATAAACCTAAATCTATACTAAACAGACAATTTATGTTTACATATCAATTTCTAACTGAAATCAAATCATGTAGAGATGGACTTTTATTAAAAATCTTAGTTTAAAAAAAACAGAATCAGGTATGCAGATACCTGGCATCACACACATATGTATATTTATACATATACACACAGAACATCTATCACAATAGAAATCATCCAAGCATACTTAGTCCTATTTATTCTCATGCAATAGATAACTTAAGCTTTTTACATTGTAAGGTTACTCACTTTTTTTAAACAAAAGAAAACAAAGCAAATTCATCTATAACAGATTTTGATTTCTGTGAGTTAAAACTTGAGTTCTGTAAATTTGTTTAGCTTTGCTTTTTAAAAGGTAAGAACTATTTTTAAAATGGGAAATTTACTCACTTTTTAAATAAAGAAGCAGAGGACAACTGAGATGCAATTTCACATTTCCTGGAACTGATTTGCAAGTTGAATCTAGGTTTTTAATCTGCTTGTTGATGTTGAATTAAAACTGCATTTGCTTGGTAATGTTGATTTTGATCATGCAGCTGAACTCCATCTTCATGTGCTTGAGTATGAGTTCAAGTTGATCTTTTAACAGATTTCAGATTTGAAGATTAAACAGATTGTTATTTTGTAGATTTTAAACAGTTTTTAATTTGGATTTAGTTTTGCAGAATTTTTGATTGAATTTGGTTTTCAATTTTCTTCTAAAATCTGATTTCAGTTTTCATTAAAAGAAAAATGGTTTGAACTAAATGAATTTCTAAGTTTTCTTATCTAAAATAATTATTTCAAAAATAAATTACATTGCCACTTGTTATCTTATAGTGTAGATTAATTTACAAGTGTCCTCTTATTAGTTAAATGTTCAACACATGTACAATTTAATATTAAAATAAATTTATTAATTTATGAATGTATTTAAATTTATTCTAAGTCAATTTCTAATTAATTTAACATGCTTTTAAATGTTTTATTTCATTTAGCCTTTACATGTTTACATATAAACATCCTTTATAACATTACACATCTTAATGCTTATTTGAATGTTTTAAAATAATATTTTTAAAACTAAATTTTCAAAAGAGAAAATTTAAAAAGAAAAAAATGCTGAATTACATTTTATTCCAAAGTTTCAAACCAACATATTATACTTTAATGTATAAGAACTAAGTCTATTTCAAAAGAACACAAATTTTAAAAGAAAACAAAATAAACTTTTATTATAAAATACAATTAAAACTATTATATTTTTAAACAAAATAAATATTTACTTTAATTTCTTTTGAAGATATAAGATAGATTTATAAATTAACTTTTGAAAAGTTTTCAATACTAATTTAAGTTAAAATTTTCCAATTCACAGGTTATGCACATACATATAATATAAATTTGAAAATATCTTTAATAAATTTAAATTAAAATTAAAATCAAATTCTCTATTTACAATGTATACACATATATACATTATAAATAAAATATTCTTTAAATAAGCTTAGAAAGATAATTTATCATTTAAATATTTTTATCTTTTGAAAAGAATAAAATTCCCAAACATTAAATTATCATTATTATAAATTTGAAAAGAATATCATTTGTCAAACTAAATAATTATTAATCTTCAAAAGATAATTTTTGTTTGAATTAAATTATTAAATCAATATTTCACATTTTAAAATAATCATTAATGAAATTATTAAATAAATATTGCCTAAATTTCCGGGACATCACACTTTCGAATAGATACATCCACCCATATTGAATGGTTCCTTGCATTCTGGCTTCGAAAGGAAGCTGTATTGGAAGATGCTTCATTACATTAAATAAACTTGGAAGAAATATTCTCTCCAACTTGCAAATCAGTTTGGTATGATCTTCTCAAGCTTCTCAACTCGTTCCAATTTTAATGCTGCTGTGCATAACTCTTTGTAAAACAGAATTAGTTCTGTTATAACACACCAAACTTTATGCGGATGCAACTCTTTGAAAGCAATTGGAAAAAGGTTCTTCAAAAATAAATGACAATCATGAGTTTTCATGTCGTTCATTCTCATGCTATTTAAATCAACACATCTATGTAAATTGGAAGCAATACCATCCGGTAATCATAAGCTTTCCAACCACTTCAATAAATTTTTACAACTTTCCCGACTTAGCCCGTAACATGCTTTAGGTTTAAAGTTACTATTATCTTCATTAAACTCAAGTTCGGGACATTTGCAATAATGTCGTATATCACATCTTGTTATCAAATCGTTTTTAGTTTCACCTTTTTACATTAAGAACCCTATTGAATACTTCGAAAACAACTTTTTTATTATGCATAACATCAATAATATGGTGAAGTGATAAATTTCTCTAATATGACAACTCTCAAAATATGTTTTATTTACACCAATTATGACTCAAACCTTTATCTTCAATTGTGAATTTAGCCAATTTGGATTGTACATCTTTGGAAAATATTGCATGTGGTCATAAAATTTTTCACTAGACTACATTGGTGGTACTCCAGCGGTTACTATTTTGTTTCTTACAAAATCTTTCTTTTTTTCCCACATGAATTATCAAAATCTAAAACAATGGTGGCACTCAAACTAAGTCATTTTTCCTCCATTCGCTAAACGAAATGATGATGTCCACTCCATGCAGTACAGACATGTTAATCTACCAGCCCTACTCCAACGAAAGAGCATACATAAGCTGGAAAACATTAATAGTGCATAATAAAGATGTACACATAATACAATTATTCTTCTTTGACACAACATACGTAAGAACTCCATCATTCCAAAGGAGATTCAACTCATCAATTATTGGTTGCAAATATACGTCTATGCCTTGTTTGGGATCTCTAGGCCTAGCAATGATGAGAGTTAAGAACATGTAAGGATTTTTCATACACATCCACGGTGGCAAAGTATAAAGCATCAAAATAATTAACCAAGAAGAATATTGTTTGTCGAACTAGTCAAATGGCGCGAATCCATTTATATGCACGCCTAATCTAACATTATGCGCCTCTTTTGCAAAGTAATGATATGTTCTATCAAATTGTTTCCAGGCTTCTCCATCTGATGGATGACATAACAATCCCTCGTTATAATTTCGGACGTCATGTCATCTCATGTGAGATGCAGTTGTCATAGATGCATACAACCTTTGTAATCTAGGAATAACGGCAAGTAATGCAACCTTGTGTTTGAAACATTTTTCGTTTTATTTTTCTTTCCCTTGTATCTTTCGACGGAACAGTATTTGCAACTTTTAAGTTCCTTGTTGTTAGCACCAAAATTGGTCACTAACACCCTTAGAAAGATTGTGCAGAGAGATTAATGAAGAAAGTAAATTAAAACAGAGAATAATATATGAATTTTAATGCAGAGAACAAGAACACCAAATTTATAGTAGTTCGGCGTAACTGTCTACGTCCACTTTGAAGTAGATTTCTATTGATTTCCTTGATAGTTGATTACAGATACAATCCGTTTCTAATTACTCGAATACAATTGCAAAGTAAAAGATTAAGTCTTGAGTGAGTGTTGAATGCGGCAGAGTTTCCCCAGTGTTTCCAAAAAAACGATCTTCTTCATTGTGCCCCTGCCTCTCTATTTATAGACGAAGGTGGGTTGGACTTTCCTGGTGGGCCTGGTAGCTGGATGTCTCGGCCCAAATGGAGTAAGCTCTGCGTGCCGACCCTAACATGCCAAACGACCAAATGCCGAACCATCATCTTCATGTCGAACGATGAGGTGTTGTGTGGGAAGAGTAGGTCGAGCAACAATTGAAGCCGGTCGAGATTGAAAGAATGCCGAACAATCTTTAGTTGCCGAACGTTCTCCGGAGGCCAAGCAACCTCTGGATGCCAAACGATCTTATGCCAAGTGTCCTTGGTATGTCGAACGTCCTTGGTATGCCGAACGTTCATGGATGCCGAACGATATACAATGACGAACGTTTCTCAATGCCGAACTCTTCTGGAAGCCGAGCGCTCCTTCATGCCAAACATTCCTTTATGCCGAGCATTTTTCTGATGCCGAACGCTCTTGACTGCCAAATGACCATGACTGCCGAACGATTCCTTGTGCCGAGCGTTCAGAATGCCGAACGATACATACATTGCCGAGCAGTGTGCTAATGCGGAACGATACATATATTGCCAAGCAGTGTGCTAATGCCGATTACTTAGTTGCTTGGTCAAATCTCCAGGAAACACTTGCCCCCAAAGTGCACTGCGTGACCGAACATGATGCGCTTTGAACTACGTGTCCTTTGTGCTTCGCTTCGAACCTTGGCCCATCACTCTTGGAGGTTGTTTTCTTGTGAATACCAGATGAGGTGGTGTGTGCCGAACATAACGCGAATACCGAATGATACAGCCGAAGCCGAGCACCCCATGCATGCCAAACGAAATGAAAGCCGGTGCCGAACGATGCTGCTTTGACCGGTTAACCAAAGATTGTGATTTAAATCCAAGCCGTTGTGAATAACACGGACTTCTCGGTTCACCTTCATATAGCTCGGAGATTCTTCGAGAGTTGTACGTTTTTCCTTCCGCGCTTCAAGCACTTAGAATATTTTTTAGTCCGCACATAGGGGACTTAGAGTACTCCAGTCCACACTCTGAGGATTTGGAGATTTGAGTCGTTTATACTCGAGTCCGCGCTCCGGGGACTTAGAGTACTCCAATCCGCACTCCGGGGACTTTGAGATTTTGAGTCATTTATACTCGAGTCCACGCTCCGGGGACTTAGAGTACTCAAGTCCGCACTCTGGGGACTTGGAGATTTTGAGTCGTTTATACTCGAGTCCACGCTCCGGGGACTTAGAGTACTCCAGTCCACACTCAGGGGACTGATAGATTTTGAGTCGTTTATACTCGCGTCCACGCTCCGGGGACTTAGAGTACTCCAGTCCATACACCGAGGACTTGGAGATTTTGAGTAGTTTATACTCGAGTCCACGCTCCGGGGACTTAGAGTACTGTAGTCCGCACTCTGGGGACTTGGAGATTTTGAGTCCTTTATACTCGAGTCCGCGCTTCGGGGACTTAGAGTACTCCAGTCCGCACTCTAAGGACTTGGAGATTTTGAGTCGTTTATACTCGAGTCCGCGCTCTGGGGACGTAGAGTACTCCAGTCCGCACTCTGGGGACTTGGAGATTTTGAGTCGTTTATACTCGAGTCCACGCTCCGGGGACTCAGAGTACATCAGTACGCACTTTGGGGACTTGGAGATTTTGAGTCGTTTATACTCGAGTCCGCGCTCCAGGGACTTAGAGTACTCCAGCCCGCATTCTGGGGACTTGGAGACTTTGAGTCGTTTATACTCGAGTCCACGCTCCGGGGACTTAGAGTACTCCAGTCCGCACTTTGGGGACTTGGAGATTTTGAGTCATTTATACTCGAGTCCGCGCTCCGGGGACTTAGAGTACTCCATTCCGCACTCTGGGGACTTGGAGATTTTAAGTCTTTATACTCGATTCCGCGCTCTGGGGACTAAGAGTACTCCAGTCCGCACTCTGGGGACTTGGAGATTTTGAGTTGTTTATACTCGAGTCCACGCTCTGAGGACTCAGAGTACTCCAGTCTGCACTCTAGGGACTTGGAGATTTTGGGTCGTTTATACTCGAGTCCGCGCTCCAGGGACTTAGAGTACTCCAGTCCGCACTCTGGAGACTTGGAGATTTTGGGTCGTTTATAGTCGAGTCCGCACTCTAGGGACTTAGAGTACTCCAGTCCGCACTCTGGAGACTTGGAGATTTTGAATCATTTATACTCGATTCTGCGCTCCGGGGACTTAGAGTACTCCAGTCCGCACTTTAGGGACTTAGAGATTTTGAGTCGTTTATACACGAGTCCACGCTTCGGGGACTTAAAGTGATCCAGCCCGCACTATAGGGACTTGGAGATTTTGAGTCGTTTGCATGTGTTCATACGTCAGCCAGAATAATATAATTTCATTTGCCTGTCACAGGATCATCATGCGCAGAAACATTAGTAATTCACGAAAAGATGGATTCAAGCCTTAATTATTGAAAGCAAGCTAAATTGTCTTACTACATGCCAAGAACTAGAAATAAAAGCATACTGGAAATAAATGCAACTAATACATGAAAGAAATAGACTAAGTATAATAATGCCGCAAGTGCTCGCTGTTCTATGCTCGGGTGAGTGTCGCACCATCGACGGTTGCTAGCTTGAAAGTTCCTTCTCCAAACTTCCGTTCGATGACGTATGGACCTTCCCATGTAGGATTCATATGAGACGGGATCAGAAAAATTAGTTTCAAAACGATGTCTCCCACACCAAAAATTCTTGGTCGAACCTTTTCGTTATAATATTTAGCGACTCTATGTCTGTATGCGGCCACTCTCAAATTGGCCTCTTCGCGTTTTTCGTCAATGAAGTCCAACGATTCCAATAAAAGATTCTGGTTCGACTCGGGGTAGTAATAAGTTACCCGATGTGATGGAACTTCAAGTTCCACGGGTATGACAGCTTCCGTTCCACATGCCAATACGAATGGAGTGTGACTAGTTGCGGTCTTGTGGGTGGTCCTGTAGGCCCAAAGTGCCATTGGAAGTTCATCCACCCACTTGCCTCTAGCCTTTTCCAGACGCTTTTTTAATATGGACTTGATTATCTTGTTTACGGCTTCCACTTGTCCGTTGGCTTTCGGGTGAGCAACCGCTGCAAACATCTTCTCAATGCCATATTTTTGACAAAATTCTTTGAACTCCTTGCTTTTGAATTGAGTCCCATTATCTGTAATGATGGTCCGTGGAAGGCTGAAATGGCATATGCTATTTCGTACGATGAAATTAATAACCTTCTTGGTGGTTATTGTGGCCAGAGGCTCTGCTTCTGCCCATTTGGTGAAGTAGTTGACCGCAACTTTGCTTATTTTCTCCACCTTTGGCTATGGGTAAAGAACCAACTAGGTCAATTCCCCACATTGAAAATGGACAGGGACTAACCATTTGCGTGAGTTCGGTCAGCGGAGCTCTCAGGATTTTCGCATATATCTAGCATTTATCACATCTTCTCAAATAGTCCGCAGCATCCCGATTCACAGTTGGCTAGTAGTATTCATAACGGAGGACCTTCTTTGCTAATGTCTGCCCTCCAGTATGGTCGCCACACTCTCCTTCATGGACTTCCTTCAGGACTCGTTTTATCTCATCATGGGCAATGCATCGGAGTAATGGGGTCAAGAATCCCCTTCGACGTATTATTTCATCTTGTATTACATAACGAGAAGCCTTACGAAGGATTTGTCATCTTTCGTTCCTTTTTTAGGGTAAGATCTTGAATAGCAAGTACTGCTTGATTGGGGTCATACACGTTTCCTTCTCGATTTCTGTTTCTAACACGAAATCTACCTCCATCATATCTATACTCGGAGCATGGAGGGTCTCAACAGGAAATAATCCCATTTGCTGTGCGTCGCATGTGCTTGCGAATTTTGCCAATGAATCGGATGCTCTGTTTTGCTCACGCGGGACATGTGAAATATCATAATACACGAAATTCGATAGCAGCTCCTGAACTCGAACCAAATATGGAACAAGTCTCTGCCCCCTTGCTTGGTAGTCTCCTCGCACTTGGTACACCACCAGCTGCGAGCCACTGAAGATTTCAACCGATTTTACTCCCAGTTCTTTGATAAGTCTTAAGCCGGCGATCAACGCTTCATATTCGTCTTCGTTATTCGTTGCTGTGAATTCGAGCTTCAAAGAGTAGAAAACTGATCGGTTCTCAGGAGTTACAAGAACTATGCCAACCCCCGAACAATGGTCGTTAGATGCCTCATCGGTGTACATCATCCATCGAACGGGAGGTATGACATTGTGGTCGTTTGATTCTTCTGACATAGTAAACTCAGCGATCAAGTCAGCTAGTGCTTGTCCTTGTATGGCCCTCGCGGCAGGTAGGTAATATCAAACTGACTTAACTCAATATTCCATTTTAACATCCTTCGGAAGTTTCCGGTCGTTGGAGTATCTGCCGCAAAGGTTGATCAGTATAAATACTGATCGAGTGCGCCTGAAAATACGGACGAAGCTTGCGTGATGCAATCACCAAGCAATAGGCTAGTTTTTCAATCCTTGGATAATTTCTTTCTGCCCCCTTCAAGCGTTTACTAACATAGTGAACCGGCTTTTGAACCCGGTCTTCCTCGCGAACCAAGGCTGTAATGATAGCATGCTGGGATACAGCCAAGTATATATACAACATTTCGTGGTCTATTGGTTTCGACAATACCGGGGGACTTTCTAAGTGCCTTACAAGAGCTCGGAATGCTTCCTCACAGTCGGATGTCCATTCAAAACTCCTCTTTCCTTTCTTTATGACATCGAAGAAAGTAATACACTTGTCTATGGCCCTGGATATGAATCGGCTCAGCGTGGCCACCTTTCCATTCAAGCTTTGCACCTGTTTTATAGTTCTGGGCACTTGTATATTTCGGATAGCCTGAATCTTCTCCAAGTTGGCCTCGATTCCCCGCGCATTCATAATGATACCTAGAAACTTTCCTGACGCTACGCCGAATGAACACTTCAAAGGATTGATCTTCATTCCATAACGCCTAAGTATGTCAAACATCTCCACTAAGTCTCGGATGTGGTCATTTGACTGCGGTGATTTCACGAGCATGTCATCCACATAGACTTCCATCGTTCTACCAATCTGATCTTTGAACATCTGATTCACCAGACGCTGATAAGTTGCTCCTGCGTTCTTCAATCTAAAGGGCATCACTACATAGCAATACAACCAAACGTTTGTGACAAAACTGGTATGTTCTTGATCTGGGAGGTGCATCGGGGTTTGATTATATCCAAAGTATGCATCCATAAATGATGGTAACTAATATCCGGAAGATGAATCGACCAGCTGGTCAATCCTAGGCAACGGGAAACTATCCTTCGGGCATGCTTTGTTTAAAAGCAGAATAATCAACACAATTTCTCCATTTTCCATTCGCTCTCTTCGCTAGCATTGGGTTAGATACCCATTCAGGATAGTAGGCGTCGTGGACGAACCCGTTGGCTTTGTGTTTGTCCACCTCCTCTTTGAGAGCCGCAGACCTCTCCGGGTCCATGCCTCTCCTTTTCTGTTTTATGGGAACGTACTTTGGGTCTATGTTCAACATATGATTAACAACTGTTGGAGAAATACCGTACATATCAGAGTGTGTCCAAGCGAAAACATCAACATTCGCTCAGAGGAAGTTAGTGAGGTTCTCGGCCACCACGGGGTCGAGTTGTGATCCAATTTTAAGAATTCGTGACGGGTCATCTCAGCTGACTGGGATGTCATTTGTGAGTTCATCCGGTGTTGCATTTGTTTCCCTGGGTCCTCCATCATCATCTCTTAGATCTATGTCTCTATAAATCCGAGAATGTTGCCCGAGCCAGGGCTCGGGCGCTACTTGTTAATCATCAGAATTTTGGATGCGAACGGAGCTGTCCATGACCTTTCCTTTCTCTCTACGCTGAGGCTCTCTCAGCTCAGCCACATAACATGCATGACCAGTCGCCTGATCACCGTGTGCCACTCCAACACCTCCGTCTGTCGGAAATTTTAACGTCAGACACCAAGGGGCCAATGCTGCCCTAAATTCTGCCAGGGCTGGATGTCCTAGAAATACGTTATATGGAGAGTCAACATCCAACACTATGAATGGTAGGATTCACACCCTCCTACGCTCACCTTGCCCCAGTTCAACTGGTATCTCCACATATCCCACTGCATCCGTTGTTGCGCCGTTGAAGCTATGGATTCTGGCTTTAGATGGTTTCAAATCCTTAGTCTCCAACTTCATTTGGTCGTATGCCTTCTTGAAGATGATGTTAACGGAACTTCCACAATCAATTAGAATCCTCTTCACAAACGCCGACCCGATTGTCGCAGATATGACCATCGGGTTGATGGTAGGAGCCTCCACCTTATCCGCATCTCTGCTCCTGAATACAATATCATCATCCATCGTGCGCTACTGCTTTGCAGGAGTCCCATCCTCCACATTTGAACAGCACTCATGCTCTGCATGTCTTAAAGAGTTAACATACCACTCCATCTCCTGCCAATTCTTGTCCGCAGGATGAGGCCCGTCAGCAATCGTGCTGATAACCAATCTACCCATGGTTTGAGCAGGTTTTTCTGGTTGGCGGGGAGCTGGCCCACGTCCGGGGTCCGATGTCTCTTGTCTTCCGTCTTGTGGGCCTTTGACAAACTCTTGCAGCTTCTTCTGTCTAATCAACTTTTCTATAGAGTCATGAAGGTGTCTGCACTTCTCTGTGTTATGCCCATAAGACTCGGGAAAGCGGCAATACTTCCCAGTTCTCTTCTGTTCCTCCGTTGATTCCTTTGGGCGTGGTTTTCTATATTGAAAAGTGTTGCAAGTTGAAAAATAGATGTTCTCAACAGATGTGTTGAGCGGGGTGTATTCATTGTAGGTCGTGATCCTTGGCTTTCATTTCCCCATCTCTCTTTTCTTTCCGGGATTTCCACCTTCGGATCCTTTAGACTGCCCAGGTTTGTTTTGGGCGCTGAATTGAGCTTTTCCCAAATTATCGTCGGTTTGCTTCATGGCGACGTTACTTTTCACAGTCTCCTGAGAAGGCCCTGGTGCCTTATCTCATCTCGTCCATAGAGCTTCCTCCCTTCTTATGAACTGATGAGCTTTCGAACAAAAATGCTCCAGCGTGGCTGGGGCTTTCCCGCCAACCAATCTCCAAATCCAGAGTCTGGATCCACTCCACGCATTACCGCCATCAAAATCGCATGGTCATTTAGATTACTCACTTTGGTAGCCGCAACATGAAATCTATGCAAGTATGCTTTCAACGATTCTCCTAGAGCTTGGATGACGCTTGATAAGGACATCACATCCTTTGGATGAGTGGTGTGTATCCTGAATTATTCTATGGATTTCGTTGCCAATTCGTCAAAGCTGGATATAGATTGTGAGGGAAGTCGAGTAAACCACATGGTGGCAATTCCAAACAGAGTGATTGGGAAGCACCTACACTTGGTTACATCATTAGCTCTTGCAGAATCCATCATCCATCTGTACCTCATCACATGCTGCTTGGGATCATTCTTCCCTTTGTAGGCTGGGATGGTCGACATATTGAACTTCTTGGGGTACTCAGCCTATAGGATATGATGAACGTATTTTTCTGCACTTTAAACTGTTTGTTTCATATATTTTTATTTTAATAAAGCGGTATTATACATGTATTTTTTTGTGGTTCTGCAGATTATAGATTCCAAAGTGCAACATTTTGAATACCGAATAATTCGAAGAGAAAGTACATATCATTCATGAAGAAATGCATCTCACGTCACCAACATGTGTAATATTCATGCAGATATCAAATGCAAATATTGAAAATACACATTCAAAGTTTGGCCTGAAAATCTCTCAAAGAAAGGGCACTTGTTAATCAAATAACAAAGCAAAGACCAATTCAAAGTGAGGTGGCCTTATTATTCTCCAAATATCAAGCATATGGACCTAACTACTAGGGTTATCTTTGGAGGCTAAAGTCTTGAAATAGAGAGAGGAATGCAGATGGAAAATCATCTCTTACCCCATCACTCTTCTTCTAGTTTAATTTTAATTTCAGTTGTGTTTTTTATTTCGAACAGAATACGTAGGATTGTTAATTAGATTTGGCAATTTATTTATTCTTGTTCTTAGTTATCTTCTGCACTCTTTATAGTTAGTAATAAATTCAGTTCATTTTATTTCAGTTCTTTGCTCTATTATTTTGTTTTAAGCACTTTTACTTTCTACTCTGATTTCCATAATTTTATATTTTAATTGCAATTTTGATTAGATTCAAAATCAATTTGGAGTATATTATTGTTTTTATTTCCTGTTTAAGATCCTCCATCGAATTTGTTTAACACGTCTAAGATTTAAATAGGGATTTCAAATATTTTAAAAAACAATTCTCCATGTTCGACCTGCATACTACACGCCTGTGCGCTTGCATAATTAATTAAAATTTGTGCTTTTCTAATCAATAGAAAAGTCGCGACAGGATACCATCTATAAAGGGAGTATGGCTTTTGGACACTCCCCAATCTTCATTGGTCAAGCCTGGGTTCTCTCTCATCAACTGCCTGACCATAGCTGTTAAGTCCGGAGTTTGTACGGAGGATGGAAGGTTGGGTTCTGTTCCATGGGACCGTGCGGGTTGATGTCCCGCCTGATTTGGGTCTTGGAGATTCGGGTGTCCAGTCTCTTTACGGGCTTGATCCTTAGTAAATCGACCTGTGGCACCCGCCTGTGCACCTTCATCCTTACGGCATCTACGCCTAGGAGGTTCATTAGCTGAGGTTGAACTATCAGATTCAGAATAAGGGGCAGGGTTACCTCAAGCATTCTGACACTACTGCTGAGTGAGCTGAGTCATGAGATTAGTGTTGGCTTGAATCTGCTCAGCAAGTTGCCTTCTACTTTCCTTGAGTTCTCTTATCAAGTCGTTGAACTCTGCTCGGGAAACGACTTTCTCTTGGTTTTGGGTGGAGGGCCCTGCACCTCGAGTTGCTTGTGGATTTCTAGATCCAACTTGTTGCACGCTAGCAGTCTCGTGGACATCTGAGTTGTGAGAGGCTGATCTAGTTCGTGGTCTCTCCATGGTAGAGTTGTTGGTTGTAACTCTGAATAGAATCAACAGATGCCTTGTGAATGATCTTGGATCTCCTTTGAAGGATTTATGCAATCCAGTAGCTACAAAGCAGATCCTAACAGCCTGAGAATTCAATTCTCAGTGAAAGCACCAAAATGTTAGCACCAAAATTGGTCACTAACACCCTTAGAAAGATTGTATAGAGAGATTAATGAAGAAAGTAAATTAAAACAGAGAACAATATATGAATTTCAATGCAGAGAACAAGAACACCAAATTATAGTGGTTTGGCGTAACTGCCTACGTCCACTTTGAAGTTGATTTCTATTGATTTCCTTGATAGTTGATTAGAGATACAATTCGTTTCTAATTACTTGAATACAATTGCAAAGTAAAAGATTAAGTCTTGAGTGAGTGTTGAATGCGGTAGTGTTTCCCAAGTGTTCCTAAAAAACCGATCCTCTTCACTGTGCCCCTGCCTCTCTATTTATAGACGAAGGTGGGCTGGACTTCCCTGGTGGGCCTGGTAGTTGGATATCTCGGCCCAAATGGAGTTAACTCTGCGTGTCGACCTGAACATGCCGAACCGACAAATGCCGAACCATCATCTTCATGCCGAACGATGCGGTTTTGTGTGGGAAGAGTAGGCCGAGCAACAATCGAAGCCGGTCGAGATTGAAAGAATGCCGAACAATCTTTGGTTGCCGAACGTTCTCGGGAGGCTGAACAATCTCTGGATGCCGAACGATCTTATGCCGAACATCCTTGGTATACCGAACGTCCTTGGTATGCCGAACGTTCATGGATGCCGAACGACATATAATGCCGAAGTTTCTCAATGCTGAACGCTTCTGGATGCCGAGTGCTCCTTTATGCTGAGCGTTCCTTTATGCCGAGCATTTTTCTGATGCCGAACGCTCTTGACTGCCAAATGACCCTGACTACCGAACGACTCTTTGTGCCGAGCGTTCAGAATGCCGAATGACACATACGTTGCCGAGCAGTGTGCTAATGCCCAACGATACATATATTGCCGAGCAGTGTGCTAATGCCGAGTACTTAGTTGCCTGGTCAAATCTCTAGGAACCACTTGTCACTTTTTCAAAACAACATACAACCATTTCAACATGTATCCAATTTTTGATATGGCAATCTAAATGCAATCACTAACTTCTTCATCTTATAATAACTGTAGCCCAAGTCATTATCAAAAGGCAACATTTCCTTACTGGTTCTAAGATACTTATCGAATTCACTTTCTGAACTATTATATTTTGCTTTAATTGCAATATATTTAGCAGTTGTGGATAACTCTATATGAGTTTCACAACCATTCCACTAAGGTCAATTCGCAGCGTGTAATAAAACAAAAAATTTGTTCGCTTCTACATTAGGAGGTTCTTCCACATATAAACATATCTCTGACACATTATGGAGGAGTGGACCTGCATCATAATAAATCATGGCTTCCATCCTATTTTCTTGGATAGGATTTTCATTATGATCAAAAGTACTATTTTCATTGCCATTTGTGCCAACAGTCCTGGTAAGTTCCCCTTGAAATGTCCATAACTCATTATCAAGTATAAAACCATATTTTCACAAATGACATTTAACGATATCATCATCCCAAAGAGCTTCATTTTTACATTTTTTACAAGGACAGTGAATTTCTTGATTTCCAAACTCTCTAGAAGCAAAATTAACAAAAAAATCAATACCCATGAAAAAATCCTCCAATATTACAACTTGTTCATCTTTCCGCTTGTACATCCAAGTACGATCCCTCATACAATCCATTTCAACTGCATTACATATCATAAGCTCATATGTAAACAACCTTGTATTTAGATAGTGGTTTAAAGTACAAGCATAATTTACAGATTATAAATAAACAATTATTAGAAATCTTTTATTAGAAACCAACATGCCTTCCTTGTTACTACATTTCAGAATTAATTTTATTCATTTTAATGGTTACGATTGTATTCTATTAACCGAAGGTAGTACTATAGACAATAACTTATTTGTCTTATTTCGTATCGTACTAACAGTTATTTTTTCTATCTTTTTTTGAAATGGAGTTTAATTATAGACAACTGTTGGAGACACTCTTATGCTTAAACTATTACAAATTTTCTTTCCATTCAACGTAGCTTATTTTACAAATCGACGGAATCAATGATAATAAAACACAATGTCAAAGCTATAAGGTCCTAATTTTAGACTTGATCTTGATCAATGAATAAACGAAAAAATTATGAAATCACAATTTATCATTTAAGCTCCATGAATAATAAGGAAGTAGAGGCCGAAAATGAAGTAAACAATTTTCTATTCAAGTAAAACACAAAACAATTTTCTATTCAAGTAAAACACACACATGCATGCATGCGCATGTGCACACACTTGCACACATTCTCTCGTTTCTAACAACAATCTTTGAAATATAAACCATAAGTTTATGTTTTGATACTGGTGTTCATGTTGCATACAGACGCACTCAATCAGAATGACATTACTCTATAATAATATCGACGTTCTACATGAAAGTAATGTCATCCCTTCAACATGCTAGTGAAAAGATAGCCTACATAGGACTAGTGACAGCTCTATTAGCAAGCCATGCGGGCATTGAGGCAGTAGAGAATAGTAGATTGTCGAGTTCCAATTAGATGCTACACATGGGTACAGTTTAGAATAGTAGTCCTTGAGATGATGATTTTGATGATAACAACCTTAGAATAAGATTATAATATACAAATACTAAAATTATAGTTTAGATATATATGTATATGCAGGATTTAACCATGCAGGCACCAAGAATGAAGACTGTACAGTATAGGGATTCAAGATATCAAGATTGAAGACTCATGAGTATCAAGAATATCAAGATTATCAAGGGTTCAAGATTTCAAGAATAAGTAATTTAATTAGAAATTTTGTTAAAACTCCTAGAAAGGCACTGGCATCTTAAAATTCAATTTATTCTTAGAATGGAATCCACTTCGAGCCTGTTAAATGGATGGAACCCTAAGTAGGATGGAACCTACGAAAAATCTAGTGGAACATTTTTTTGTATCTGCTAGCCTTTTATTCAAAATGATTTTACAAAATTATATCTTGTTTTCAAAATGTTTTCAAAACCTTCCTTTTAAAAGAATCAAAAACATCTATCTTGATTTTAAATACTTTTAGCCTCAAAAAAATATTTAATTTCAAAATCAAATTATCCTTAATTTTTAAATATCTTTAATAATAATATATTTAAATTTTTAATATATATACTTAGAATTAAATATAAAATTATAGTAAAATTTTATATATACCAAAATATTATTCTCTATATTTATTTATGTATTTTAACTATAGTTAAGTATATTTATAAAAGTTTAAAATGGTTTTAATATAAGATAAAAGTTATTTTCAAAGAAAAACAAAACACCAAAATTTCCTTTGGGATGTCTACATACTCAAGTTACCCATGTTGACATAGTGTCAGTTGATTTCAAAATTTTGAATTTCAAAAGAAGTGTCTATTCGTCATATTCCTTCACGAATGGACATGACTGTTGTTCTTCTATAAATAGGGGACGTTTTCAACGAATTTATATTCATATTTGTCTGGTTTTCACTCCTCTTCTTCTTCCATATTTCTTTATACATATTCTTACCATTACTCTACCGAAATCAACATTGAATCTAACTAGATCATTTCTGGTTTGATTCTCTATCACTATCTCAACAAGATCCTTAGTGCTATTCAGAGTTATAGGCTTCTTTGTAATCAATTTAGTGAGAAAAGATGCGATTGTAGCCTTGGAAATCAATCAAGTGATAAAAGGTGTGATTGTAGCCCTGTAAATCAATTGGGTGAACTTATTGCCCGTGAAATCAAGTATCTCTACCCAGAGGATTGTGAATCTCGAGGGTGTACCTCATAGCCTTGAAATCGAGGGTGTAATTGTACAATTGCTTTTGAAATCCATACTTCTGTTCGAGACTGGATGTAGGGTAACTCCGAACCAGTATAAAATCCGATGTGTTCTTTCCTTTACTGCTTTTACTTTATTTCTGCATCTGTGTTTGTTTCTGTGATCATATCTGTGTCTGAATATTGCATACATTTGTGTATAAATTAACAAAAACTCTAAAAGATTTAGTAATTTCTTAAAACACTATTCACCCCCCTCTAGTGTTTATCCTAGCCTTAAGATCCGTAATCTGCATTTCTAACATTTGGTATCAGAGCAAGGTATTCAAAGTTTCATAATCTAATTTTTGAAAATGTTTTTAAAATGGCTATGTTTGTTAATACTAGTTTAGAAATATTCAGATCATCATTGTCTCATGAGTCTGCATATAATCAATATTCAAACAAAAATTGTCGACTAAAATTGTTTGATGTGCAGGAAACATGCTTTATGGCGGTTGATGAATCAATCCACAACGAACAAATTGTGTAGATCAAAAAGGACAAATGGATACTTGATAGTGGATGCTCTAGACATATGATTGGAAATCCAGATATGCTAAATGATATAATATACAATGACGGAGGGCTGGTTAACTTTGGAGAGAAATCAAAAGGATATGTGATTGGCATCGGCAAATTCGATAAATCTGAAACTCCTATTATTACTAATGTTTTGCTAGTTAAGAATCTGAAACATAATCGGCTAAGTATAAGTCAACTCTACGATAAAGGATATAAAATTAAATTTGAAAAAGATAAGTGTCAAATTGAAGATAATAATTCGACCATAATATTTGAGGGAATTAGGAAAAAGAATATTTATATTCTTGGTATGAAAGTTTCAAATGATAACCTATGTCTGTTGGAAAATACAAGCGACCCTTGGGTTTGGCATAAGTGATTTGGTCATTTGAATTTCAAACTCTTATCTTGACTATTTAAACATGATCTAGTAACAGGTCTCCCTAAAATGAATTTTAAAGTAGATAGTCTATGTGATGCATGTCAATTGGGAAAACTTAGAAAAAGTTCCTTTAAATTAAAAGATATGATTTCAATCTCAAAACCTCTTGAATTACTTCACCTTGATTTATTTGGTCCATCTCAAATTCTGTCAATAAATCATAGTAAATATAATTTTGTAATTATAGATGATTATTCTAGATTTACATGGGTAATATTTTTGAAACATAAAAGTGATACTTTTGAATGTTTTAAGAACTTTACCAAAAGGATTCAAAATCAACTTTCTCTAAAATTTATAAACATCCGTAGTGATTACGGTGGTGAATTTGAAAATGAAAAGTTTGAGGAATTATGCAATAAAAAGGGAATAATTCAAAAAAATTCATTTTCAAGAATTCCACAACAAAACGGAGTAGTAGAACGTAAAAATAGGACGATTCAAGAGTGTGCGAGAACTATGCTCTCAGATAGTAAATTACCAAAGCATTTTTGAGCCGAAGCAGTTGCGACCGCCTGTTATATTTTAAATAGAATTTTAATTAGACCTTTAACTGATAAGACGTCTTATGAACTTCTTCACTCAAAGAAACCTAAGGTATCTTATTTTAGAATTTTTGGAAGTAAATGTTTTATTTTAAATACAAAAGATAATTTAGATAAATTTGATCCTAAATCCGACAAAGGTATCTTTATCAGATATTCTAATAGAAGTAAAGTGTACATAGTATTTAATTTAAGAACTAACACCATCGAAGAAACAATGCATGTTTCATTCGATGAAAATCTAAATTTTTTTGAAGATACAAATGATGAAGAAGATTTAATCACTCAAAATCAAGAGATAAATGAAACTAATAACGAAATTAATCATCCTAATAAAAGGATTAAACTTTTAAAAGATCACCCAATTGAAAATGTACTTGGAAATATGCAATTTGTTGTTAAAACTAGAAATCAACCAAGTCAAATAAGTAATGTAGCTTTTATATCAATTATTGAACCCAAAAATCCAAAAGAAGCGTCAACTGATGATTCATCGGTTTTGGCTATGCAAGAAGAATTAAATCAATTCACTAGAAATGATTTTTGGGAACTTGTTCGTAGACTTGAAAATAAAACTATAATTGGAACTAAATGGGTTTATAAAAATAAAATGAATGAACAAGGGGAGGTTGTTAGAAATAAAGCCCGGTTAGTCACTCAAAGTTATTGTGAAGAAGAAGGAATAGATTTTGATGAAACCTTTGCACCCGTAGCAAGATTAAAAGCTATTAGGATTCTACTTGCTTTCGCAAATCATAATAATTTCAAACTATTTCAAATGGATGTTAAAAGTGCCTTTTTAAATGGATTTGTAAAAGAGGAAGTATATGTTGAACAACCACCACCTTTTGAAAATGAAAAATTACCAAATCATGTTTACAAACTTAAGAAAGCTCTATATGGTCTAAAACAAGCTCCTAGAGCCTGGTATGATAGACTAAGATCTTACTTATTACAATCATATTTTGAAATTGGTAAAGTAGACAATACTCTTTTTATTAAAAGAAATAAAAATGATATTCAACTAGTACAAGTTTATGTAGATGATATCATTTTTGGATCAACCAATTTTGAAATGAATAATGAATTTTCTGAAATAATGACAAAAGAGTTTGAGATGAGTCATATGGGTGAATTAAACTTCTTTTTAGGATTACAAATAAAACAACTAGATAATGGTATCTTTATTAGTCAAGAAAAATATGCTAATGACCTAATTAGTAAATTTTCTTTGACTACTGTGAGTGGAAAATCCACTCCCATGGCAACCAATGAGTACCTTAGTAAAGAAGATCTATCGAAAGATGTAGATCAAAAATTGTATAGAGGAATGATGGGATCACTATCTATATCACTACTAGTAGACCTGATATCGTGCATAGTGTTTGTCTCTGTGCAAGATATCAATCCCAACCTAAAAAAACCCACTAAAAGCCGCAAAACATATCATACGATATGTTAAACACACCTTTGATTATGGCTTATTTTACCCCAAAAATTATTCTTTCGACTTAATATCTAACTGTGATGTTGATTATGCTGGTTGTAAATCAGACCGAAAAAGTACAAGTGGAACTTGTCACTTTCTGGGACATTCTTTGATTTCCTGGTTTAGTAAAAAGAAACACACAGTTTCTTTATCAACAACTGAAGCAGAATATAATTCTGCTGCTTTGGCTTGTTCACAAGTAATATATATGCAACGAACTTTAAAAGATTATGGTTTAAATATCTCAAAATCACTAATTTATTGTGATAATACTAGTGCGATAAATTTATCCAAAAATATACTACTCAACATGCTCGAACTAAATATTTTGATATAAGACATCATTTTCTCAGAGATAATATAAATAAGGAAGTAATTTCTGTAGATTATATTAATTCTGAGAATCTAATTGCTGATATATTAACAAAACCCTTAAATGAATCTATATTTACTAAATTAAGAAGAGAATTAGGTATTTGCTCAATAACTAAAATATAAAATACAAATAACAAAGTATAATTAAAAATTAAATCAAAATAAATTAAATTGCAAAAAATCCAGCACCATATCGACATCCCGCTCTACCAATGTCGACACATAACAATTTTTTATTTTTGAAAATTTTCCACTAAACTTCAAATAATTGGTTATATGTTCTTCTTATTTTCGAAATTTTGATCATTCTCTCTGTTCTCTCTCTGTTCCAACTTCTGAAATAAATTAAACCATGGCCTCCTCTTCCAAATCAAACAAAAATTCAACCTTTTCATTTCCTTCTCCTACTTCTGGACCATTTCAACGAACTACGCTCGCTCGAGTGGCAAAAATGGAGGATTCTCTGAAGGATGCACTGCAATTATTGACTGAAATTCAAGTGGTGCAACTTAGAATGACGAAAGAATAAGAGAGGCAAGGCAAAATCCTTAGGAATTTGCAAAATTTTCTAATGGACAATCATGCTAACCCAATCTTGATTGGCGAAGATTCTTCAGGAGATCAAGTGCAAGAGGGTAGTGAGGAAGAAGAAAAAGAAGAAAAAGAATCCTTCATGGAAGAAGAGCACGTTGAAGAAGACGACAAAGTCGTTTGTATTGGCGAAGTGTGCTTTGACAAAGATGGAAATTTTGTCGAACAACATGGAAATTTCTGTTTCCACTATCCAAATTATTCGATTCATAAATACTCCATTTTCAAAGACACTCATTAGTTTCTTTTCTCTTTTTCTTATTGTTGTATGTTCTTTCTTACGTTCCCTACGAAAATGTAAATATAACTATATAATTAATAAATAGTTCATGTTCTTATACGTGTTCTATTAAAAGTATTATTATATGGATACTTAGATAGGATAGTTAGTAGTTTAGGACTAAGTTTTAAGTTTTAGAGTTAAGTGTTGATTATTTATGATAACACTATCATTAGAATCGCATGTCATAGAGTATTAGATTAAGAGAGATTTATATAGTTTGAAATTATATAGTTAGGAGTTATATAGTTTGGAGATTATACAGTTTTGAGTTAGTTTTTGCTGATGACAAAGGGGGAGAAATATAAGATAGGATAGTTAGGCATAGATTAAGGGGAAGTTATTAGATTAAGAGGGAGTTATTAGGATAGAAGTAATATTTTATAAACAAAGGTTGTCATCATCAAAAAGGGGGAGATTGTTAGTCCTTGAGATGATGGTTTTGATGACAACAACCTTAGAATAAGATTATAAAATATAAATACTAACATTATAGTTTAGATATATATGTACATGCAGGATTTAACCATGCAGGTACCAAGATTGAAGACTATACAGTATAGAGATTCAAGATATCAGGATTGAAGACTCATGAGTATCAAGAATACCAAGATTATCAAGGGTGCAAGATTTCAAAAATAAGTAATTTAATTAGAAATTTATTTATAGCTCCTAGAAAAGCATTGGCATCTTAAAGTCCAATTCATTCGTGGAATAAAATCCACTTCGAGCCTGTTAAAGGGATGGAACCCTAAGTAGGATGGAACCTACGAAAAATCTAGTGGAACATCATTTTGTATCTGCTAACCTTTTATTCAAAATGATTTTACAAAATTATATCTTTTTTTTTCAAAATGTTTTCAAAACCTTCCTTTTAAAAGAATCAAAAATGTCTATCCTGATTTTAAATACTTTTAGCCTCAAAATAATCTTTAATTTCAAAATCAAATTATCCTTAGTCTTGAATTATCTTTAAAAATAATATATTTAACTTTTTAATATATATATATATACTTAGAATTAAATATAAAATAATAGCAAAAATTTATATATACCAAAATATTATTCTCTCTATTTATTTACGAATTTTAACTATAGTTAAGTGTATTTATAAAAGTTTAAAATAGTTTTAATATAAGGTAAAAGTTATTTTCAAAGAAAAACAAAACACAAAAATTTCCTTTGGGATGTCGACATACTCAAGTTACCCATGTCGACATAGTGTTAGTTGATTTCAAAGTCATATCCCTTCATGAATGGACATGGCTGTTGTTCTTATATAAATAGGGGATGTTTTCAACGAATTTATACTCATATTTTTCTGGTTTTCACTCCTCTTCTTCGTCCACATTTCTTTATACATATTCTTACCATTACTCTACCGAAATCAACATTGAATCTAACAAGATCATTTCTGGTTTGATTCTCTATCACTATCTCAACAAGATCCTCAGTGCTATTCAGAGTTATAGGCTTCTTTGTAATCAATTTAGGGAGAAAATGTGTGATTATAGCCTTGGAAACTAATCAAGTGAGAAATGTGTGATTGTAGCCTTGGAAATCAATTGGGTGGACTTGTTTCCCATGAAATCAAGTATCTCTGCCCAAAGGATTGTGAATCTAGAGGGTGTACCTCATAGCCTTGAAATCGAATGTGTAATTGTAAAATTGGTTTTGAAAGAAAATCTGTACTTGTGTGCGGGACAACATGTAGGGTAACTCAGAAACAATATAAAATCCGGTGTGTTCTTTCCTTTACTGCTTTTACTTTATTTCTGCATCTGTGTTTGTTTCTGTGATCATATCTGTGTCTGAATATTGCATACATTTGTGTTTAAATTAACAAAAACTCTAAAAGATTTAGTAATTTCTTAAAACACTATTCACCCCCTCTAGTGTTTATCCTAGCCTTAAGAACCGTAATCCGTATTTCTAACATAGAAAGCCTCTATGACGTTTATGATCATGATCTTAATTTGCCCAAAATCTTGTTTGTTTGTATTATTTATTGTGAGCTCTATGCTGATGAAATAGCTTCAAGATGAATAAAACAAGGACAGCGGGTGTCATGGTTTTTACAGAGCAATAATCAATCAAATCAACCATATTGTTTCAGTTTGTAATGTAAAATAATGGCCAGTATGTTGTAGTGTAATAATAGCATTACCCAGCCGTGGGTTGGTTGGGAAGTCATCGACCCCCAATAGGGGGTCGGTTATCCATTTTTGGGTTGCTTTGGCAACCCGACGCTGGAGGTTGTGGCCTTAGCCGGCATTCTTTTAGCCGACTAAATTCATATTTTGTCTTAGCAGGCTAAAATAAAGCCTGCTAAGGAAAATATAAATTTAACCTGCTGTAGTTTAAATTAAAGCCGGTAAGGAGAAGCACAGTTGTGCTTCTTTTTTGCAGAGTGGGGTTGGTTTTGGTTGAATGAGTTTGAATTAACGTATCGCAACACACACGGTTGGAAATGCTCTAAGCTAGCTGTTAACCCCGTTTCGACCACCAGTTAAGGAGCTTACGAGTCAAGGAGCTTACGAGTTAAGGAGCTAACGACCTAACAGGTTAAGACCTAAACGACTTAGGAAATGTCACAACTCAAGGTACTTCACGACTCAAGGTACTTCACGACTCAGTAAGTTGCCGACTCAACAATTGAGGAGTTGCACGAGTTAAAGAATTGTGCTTACGACCTACCTTGAATCGTCAGCGACTCAAAGCACTAAAAGGAAGAGTCAACAACACTTAAGTCGCTGCTGACTTATAACTGCAGATAAGTCGTTCATGACCTAAGACTTGGAGACAAGTTCAATACAATGCTGTAATGAAATGACTTGTTGACGACTTACGACTTATGATGAGTCGTGTACGGCTCATGCTAACATAAAGGAAGTTGCATTTGGTTAACTCAGGAACGACTTAGAACTTGTATCATTCGTTCAAATGGGTGCATAACTTTGGACCAAGCCATGAGCTAAACCCATTAGGTCGGCCACGACCTACCATGAGTCATCCACGAGTTACGACTTATTATGAGTCGTGTGCGAGTTACGACTTATTATGAGTCGTGTACGGGTTACGACCTAACTCCGAGAAATGTCTATAAATACGACCCTAGCTCCAACTAGAAAGGGACTTTTGGATCATTTTCTTCAAGAGATTGAGACTTCACCATCTTCAAAGCAATCTACACTCCATCGCTTCAAGCTCACGCAAGACATTTAGACCAAACCTCGCACAAAGATTCGGCATATTCAATCATGGATTCAAAGAACTCTGTGGCATTAAAGTTTTCTCTAGCTACTTGTTTTCTGAATTGAATTGGATTGTAATTGAAAGAGATTGTAATAAGTTGTAATCCGATCAGCAATAAAAAGGATTGAAATGGACGTAGGCTTGATCATAAGCCGAACCACTATAAACCCTGTGCACATTTACTGCATTTTCTGTTACTTACTGTTATTTCTTGATTCCCGTATTACGGGTGGTGCTTTCACATCGTTTTTACACACACCGGGGTGTTAGCGTCAGATTTTCGCGTTAACATTTTTGGTGCTTTCACTGAGGATTGAACTCAGGCGAATTATCATCATTGCTCCACGAAAGTTTGTTGAAGTAATCTCTCTGAAGACTAGAAGTTTATCTGAAATCATGGCTCCGGGGAGAAGGAGTAGATCTATTAGATCTGGAAATGTTCAAGAGGGAACCTCCGCTTCCCCAGTACCTAATCAAGCCACTCCACCTGTTGGGGTTACAAAAGCGGAGTTGGGTGTTGTAATCTTAGGGCTGAACCAGCAGATAAATTCCCAAAGTGCACAATTGGAGGCTTAGAATGCCCAAAATGCCCTAATTTTGAATAAGTTGAACGATTTGCTTGGGGCAAACCGTCAACCAACGGGTAATGAAAGGAACTTTGCTGGCAACGTTCATGATTCTGAAGAAAGGAACGTTCCTGAGAGGGCTGCCAGCCTCTTTGAGCAGACATTTCCTGAAGTTGGTGGATCTAAAGCTCGAAATGATGAGGGGTATCTTTCTGAAATGGTTCGACAAATCATGAAAGAGAGCATGCAAAGGGATGAAGACGAGAAAGAATGGGGTTTCGCTCCAAGTAAAACCCCGTTTACCGAAAGGATCTTAAAGGCTGAGTTCCCGAGGAAGTTCGTCCCTCCAACTATTCCAGCTTACAAGGGGACAAGTGATCCGAACGAATTCTTGTATAAGTATGATTGGCACATGACAGGTGCCAGAGCTTCTGATGAAATAAAGTGTCGATATTTTCCTATATATTTGGAAAGTGTAGCTCTGCTTTGGTTCACCAAGCTACCAATCCGGTCTATAGATCAGTTTTCTGACCTAACCCGGAAATTCAAGGAGCAGTTCAGACTATATGCTTCAAAAGCCAAAGATATCATGTCGTTGTCAAGTTTAGAACAGAATCCAGGGGAAACTATCAGATCTTTCTTGAATCGCTTTAATATAGCGCTGGCCAAGGTAGACAATGCAGAACCACGGATGATCTTGACTTATCTGATGAGGGCCATCGACAAGTCGAGCGAATTTGGAAAATGGCTAAACATGAAGGAACCAAATTCCCTTGAAAAATTCAACAAGAAAGCAGATGAGTTCATACGCCTGGAAAGCCGTCCTGTACCGGTAAAGGCAGTATTGGAGAAAGCTGAAGATAACATTGCTGCTCCACGCACGAATGAATCTGTAGGACAGAAAAGGGAAAATAACGATGGGAAGAAACAGAAAAATCTGAAGAAGCCTCGTTCCTTCAAGCCATCGGAATATACTCCTTTATCAGATACGCCGGAGCGTATTTACCTTGCCACTAAAGATTCTGTTGATTATCCTAAACCTCCCGTTCTGAGAACCGGAAAAAAAGCTGTACAGAGCGGGAAGTTCTGCCGCTTCCATAATCAACCCGGTCATGATACCGATGAATGCCGCCAATTGAAAAATTTGATTGAAAAGTTGATAAGGGAAAACAAGCTACAGCAATTTGTGGAAAAGAATAGCAGCAATCCTGCTTCGTCTAGTCAGGGGCAACGAGCTCCTGCTCATCAACCCAGGACAAGTGAGAAGGCTGCAGGGCATGAATCCGGAAGGCCTGTTATCAATGTCATTACGGGAGGACCTCACCCAGTAGGCAGGAGCTGGGGTGAGATGAAAAGGTATACCCGGGCTTTGAAATATGTACCGGCCGAAGAAGATGTCTTTGTTTTGGAAGATGCTACGCCCCTGAAACAACAAAGAACTTTCAATGATGATATTGTGTTCAGAGCCAGAGATTCCACAGGTGTTGAAGCTCCTACCTTGGATCCCTTAGTCATCTCGGCTGGTATCGGGCCAGCTATTGTCAGAAGAGTTCTCATTGATTGTGGCGCATCCTGTAATATCCTCTTCAAGAAAACATTCGACCAAATGAAGATCCCTATGGCTGATGTGCAAGCCTCGCCATAGAAAATCGCTGGCTTCACTGGGGAGCCAAAGCAGCCGATAGGAACCATTGATTTGCTTGTAGAACTCGGAGAGGGAGAAAGAAAAGTAGTCCGCAAGCAAACTTTTGTGATTATTGACGAATTTTGCGCTTATAATGCTTTCCTTGGCCGTCCAACTCTTGCAGCGTTCAAAGCTGTTCTGGCCCATGGTGCCTCACCATTAAATTCCCCACAGACAATGGAGTAGGAGTTATAAAAGGGGATCAAAATGCCGGGCGGGAGTGTTATCTGACAGAGCTGCGAGAGGCAAGGAAAAGAGAAATGGGAAAGGATGCGGCAACCCCAGTCCGCATCAAAGAACCAACCTTGTAGCAATTACAGGGTGGACCCTGCACTGGCGAGCACAGCGGAGCACGAAAAGAGATGGATCCTAGAAAAGCCAGTGCAGGGGAGAATAGAGTGGTACCAGTGGAAACGACAGTACCAGTACCTGTTGACCCGAAGGACCCAAATAAGGTGTTGAATGTGGGTTCACAACTTAATGTGTCAATTCAGAATATCTTAATATCTTTTTTAAAAGCAAATTTGGATGTTTTTGCTTGGACTCATGCCGATATGTGCGGAATATCCCCAGAAGTTGCAGTACACGCTCTGAATATTGATCCAAAATTTACACCTGTGAAACAGAAAAGGAGAACTCAAGGTCCAGAAAGGTCAGCAGCATTAAAAGAAGAAGTTGATCGGCTCATGGAGAATAACTTTATCAAAGAATCTACCTATCCGAATTGGGTTTCAAATCCAGTGTTGGTTAAGAAAGCCAACGGGAAATGGAGAGTGTGCATCGATTTTTCATATCTAAACAAGGCCTGCCCCAAAGACTGCTTCCCATTACCCAGGATCGATCAACTGGTAGATGGAACAGCGGGACATGAATGGTTATCTTTTATGGATGCTACTCCGGATATAACCAGATCATGATGCATGAGCCAGATCAGGAGGACACGAGCTTTATCACCGATGTTGGTCTTTACTGCTACAGAGTTATGCCCTTCGGGCTGAAGAATGCGGGGGACTTGTTAATGCTATGTTCAAACCGTAATTGGGCAAGACTATGGAAGTCTACGTCGACGACATGTTAGTAAAGTCTAAGAAAGTAGTGGATCACATAGAACACTTAGCAGAAATGTTCGCAGTCCTCCGGAAATACGGAATGAAGCTTAACCCTTTAAAATGTTCGTTTGGGGTGGAATCCGGAAAGTTCTTAGGTTTCACTGTGAGCGCTAGGGGCATTGAATCTAGTCCAGCTCAAATTACCGCCTTAAAATAAGTCAAAGCTCCTAGAACGAAGAAGGAATTGCAAAGTCTCAACGGAAAAGTTGCCGCCTTGAGTCGGTTCATTTCCAAAGCAACTAATAAATGCGTCCCATTCTTTGACGCTCTAAAGAAAGGAAAGAAAAACTTTGATTGGACTCTCGAATGCCAAAAAGCCTTTGATGAATTGATTCGTCATATGGAAACGCCTCCAATACTTTCTAGGCCCGGCGATGGTGAGGATCTTCTTATATACTTGGCAGTATCATCTCATGCTCTAAGCGCAGCGTTGATACGAGAAGACAAGAGGATTCAACATCCGATTTACTATGTCAGCAAAAGACTCACTGGGGCAGAGATGAATTACTCCAAGTTGGAAAAACTCGCCTATTGTCTACTAATTGCATCGAGGAAGTTGAGTCAATATTTCCAAGCTCATCCTGTCACAGTCCTCACTGATCAACCTCTAATGCAAGTCCTGTTTCGCCCTGAGACTTCAGGTCGTCTTCTAAAGTGGAACATTGAACTCAGTCAATATTACATCACTTATCACCCCCGAAAAGCAATCAACGGACAAGCTTTAGCGGATTTCATCGCAGAATTCACAGATAAGGGTGACGGTGAGGAAGAAACGATCAATAATTCCCCAATCCAATGGAAGTTATATGTTGATGGCGCAAGAAATGACTACTGTTCTGGAGCCGGGGTTGTACTTGAAACCCATGAAGGTCGGTCATTATGCTATGCGCTGAGATTGGAATTTCCTTCAACGAACAATGAAGCAGAATACGAAGCTCTTATCGCTGGCTTGAGAATTGCTAAAGAACTAAACATCCGAGCATTACAGATTTTCAGTGATTCTCAGCTTATTGTATGTCAGATCAAGAAGGAATTTCAAGCGAAAGTGGGAAATCTGCCTGCCTACTTGTCAAGGGCCTGGGAACTTCTATGTGACTTCGATCATTACACGATAAGCCATATTCCTCGAGAAGAAAACACGAAGGCAGATTCTCTCGCAAATTATTCTAGCACAGGCGAAGCTCAATTTCTGGGGTTAACTCCAGTGGATGTCCTGTCGGCTCCAAGCATTAATGAGATGGATATTGATTGGATCATGAGCGTGTCTCAAGAACAAGAATCATGGATGACTCCAATAACAGAATATCTGCTCAATGGCTCTTTACCGGAAAATTCAAAAGAACGACAGAAGCTACTGAGGAAAGCCTCTCGCTATATAGTCCAGGATGGCCAATTATACAGACGGGGATTCTCAACGCCATTACTTCGATGTGTATCCAGGGAAGAGTCCAAAACAATCCTAGCTGAGGTACATGGAGGAGAATGTGGTGATCATTTAGGTGGTCAAACTTTAGCAAAAAAGGTTCTCCGATACGGATATTTTTGGCCAGAAATTAATCGAGATGCTGCAGACTATTCCCGAAAATGTGACAAGTGCCAGAGATTTGCCAAAATTCCTAGATCACCTTCCACTGAACTCACACAGATGGTCAGTCCATGGCCATTTGCAATCTGGGGGATAGACCTTATAGGACCTTTACCAACTGCCAAATCTGGAATCAAATATGCCGTTGTTGCTGTAGATTATATTACTAAATGGGCTGAAGCTGAACCATTTGCTACGATCACCTCTAAAAAGATGATAAATTTTGTGACTAAAAGTATCATTTGCAGATATGGTGTGCCTCAAAAGATAAGTACAGACAATGGTACTCAATTCGAAAGTGAAGAATTCCAAGATTTTTGCAAGCGATTCAAAATCCGAAAAAGCTTCTCAGCAGTGGCTCATCCGCAGGAAAACGGGCAGGTGGAAGCAGTAAACAAAATTATCAAGTCAACCATCAAGAAGCAACTCGAAAGAGCAAAAGGTGGTTGGATCGATAAGCTACCACTAGCACTATGGGCGTACAGAACCACCCACAAAACTGCGATTGGGCATACTCCGTTTTCATTGGCATACGGGTCAGAAGCAATGATTCCGGTAGAAACAGAGGTCCCTTCACATAGAAGAATCCATTTCAATCAAGGGGAGAATGAAAAACTACAGCTTGAGGCACTAGATCTCCTTGATGAAAAAAGAGAAGAGGTTGAGCTCAGAATTGCAGCTCATCAGCAAAGGATAGCCAGACATTTCAATTCCAAAGTTCGCCAACGCAGCTTTGAGATTGGGGATCTAGTCCTGAAGAGAATTATGACGGCGACAGGTGTGTTTGGGCCAAATTGGGAAGGACCATATGTCATAGGTCAGAAGCTTCTTGACGGCACATTCAAACTCACTACTGTCGAAGGAGATCAAATTCCAAGAGCTTGGAACAGCAATCACTTGCGTCCATACTTTACTTGAAAGCTTTGTTGAAATATTGTAAAAAAAATTTATGAATGTATGATTCTTGTAATTGAAAGCAATTGTAAAGCCGATGCAAGTGAATAATGAAAGACTATAAAGTGGATGTAGGCCCAAATTCTTGGCCGAACCACTATAAATCTTGTGTTCCTTATTATTATTACATGTTTGCTTTATTTTCGATATGAAAAGTACATTAAATGTATTACTGAAATGTCGATTTAAATTTTTCCAGGCAACGAAAATAAAACTTGCACATTACAAGACCAAGTGATTCTTGTTATCATTCAACAAAAAAATTTCAAGTCACAAAAGCCCCGAATTCAAATCCTAGATAGGAAGTGCTTCAATTGAACGGCCAATGATTTCGCCGAAAACGGGCTCTTGCTAATAAGTTGAGATCGTTTGAACAAACAAACATCCAATTAAGAAGCTTATGCCCGTTCTCGCGAACTTGCCTAGCAATGAAGTACACTTCTTTGGATTAAACAAACTACTTGTAAGAGAAGGGAGTGTGAGCTTGAAAAGAAAAACAGAGGATCGCTGAAAAGGCATAAGCAAGTGGACAAGGAACAACTAAAGCCCTCTTCGGAGGCACAAGTCCTCTTCGGAGGCGCAACTCTTCGAAGGATAAAGACCTCTAACGAGGCATATGCCATAAAAAAGAAAGTTCTCTACTCAACAAAAAAGATTGGAGGAGTCATGACCCTCCAACCATGAGAGAGTAACTTCCAGGCAATCAAAGACCTCTTCGGAGGCACATTTCACCAGGAGTTGAAGTGCAACAGCCGCTCTTCGGAGTTTCACTTCACCAGAGTTGAAATGCAAAACAAATCAAAGACCTCTTCGGAGGCACATTTCACCAGGAGTTGAAGTGCAACAGCCGCTCTTCGGAGTTTCACTTCACCAGAGTTGAAATGCAAAACAAAATAAAGACATCTTCGGAGGCACATTTCACCAGGAGTTGAAGTGCAACAGCCGCTCTTTGGATTTTCACTTCACCAGAGTTGAAATGCAAAACAAAATAAAGACCTCTTCGGAGGCACATTTCACCAGGAGTTGAAGTGCAACAGCCACTCTTCGGAGTTTCACTTCACCAAAGTTGAAATATAAAAAAAACAAGAAGCCTCTCCCAAGGGGTAGAAACAAAAAGACCTCTTCCCAGAGGCACAATAAGACAGAAAGACCTCTTCCCAGAGGCAGAAATGAAAAGACCTCCTCCCGGAGGCACAATCAAGCAGAAAGACCTCTTCGGAAGCACACGTTTCACCAAGATTGAAATAAAACTTCCAGGTGTTGAATGAAAAAGCCTTCCTCAGAGATGCAACTTTTCAAAGAAACAAAAATCAAGAAGCCTTTTACTGTGGCAAGTAAAAAAAAAAGAAGAAGAAGAAGAATGATCCACCTATTCTGGGAAATCCTCTTCCTCAGAAAGAGGTTAAAGTACCCTTTAGGTACCCGCTTTACCACGTAGAAGAATTCACTTGATAAAATGTGTATATGCACAAAGGAAAGAGTGAAATCTTTGAAGGATGGAGCATAAAAACTTATGTGGAGGGAGTTGTACTCTGTTTTTAACGAAATAATATTCCTCCAAGCAGGGAATGATTATTCTCTAGAAAATAAAAGTACAAATCCCCTCAAAATATAAAATATTGCAACGAGCTTATGGTATAGGGGCAACATGGTATAACTACATCGGTAAAATTGCGCTCAAACAGTATACCATAAGCTCACTGCAATATCGTGCAAAGAAACTTGTACAAAAATGAATAATAAATGCATTCTCAGATACAGACAGAAGTTTGTACAAAGAAAAAGAATCATTTTATTCAACACTATTAGAATTTTATACAGGTACAGGTTCCAAATTAAAAAAGCAAAAGAAAAGCGGGGGCCGGTACCCGCACAATTTCCGGTCAGTACATGCAAAAAAGGCAAAAAGCGATATGAAAGCCACAGAACCAGAGCCATCATTTCTTCTTCCGTCCACCTTTTGAGCCCGCACCCGGCCGGATAACCAACTTCTTAGGCCGGCTTGTAAGAGTAGGGGATGAAGGAGAAAGGGGTTCAGTCGGACTTTCTTCCGTTTCTTCTTCACCAGTTAAGGATCCCTTCTTCTTCTTCTTCTTCTTGGAAACTCCCTGCTTTCCTCTCTTCTTGGAGGAAGACCCACTCCCTGGAGAAAGAAGTTTAGCTAATGGTTCATCATCAGAAGGTTCATCATCGGAACCAGTTGCTTCTGGAGTCTTGTCACTCCCTTCAGTTTCTTCTCCCCTGTGTTCTTGTAAAGCAATGGGATCGTCCAAGTCTTGAAGAGCTTCTATTTGCTCCTCTTGTGATCCCGGTTGCGAGGCAGAAGGAGGAGTCACCTGAATAGATGGAGGAGGAATGATTGGAGGTGGGGAAGTTTGAATGATGCTCGACGTTTTCTCTACAGAAGGAAAAAAGTTCAAGTCAGTAAAAAGCGGAGATAAAGGTTCGCTGAGGTTTAAGAAGTAGTCAAAAAGCTCATCAAGCTCGTAAGAAACAGATGAGCAGTCTACTTGGGCAAGATTAACAGTAGGGTTACCTGCAGAAGTCGTTTTTCTGACATCAACCTCGTAGGCCTGTGCCTCGGCACCCTCATCGCCTTCATCTCCACCGTGTATGCTTGTGATCTCGGTGGTAACTTTGGTAGGAGATAGAGAATGAGAACTAGAACCGATAATGTCAATTTCGGCCGAAGGAGAAGGCTGAAGTGGAACAGTTGAGACAGTTTTTCCTGAATATTCTCCTGCCGCTGTTTCGGCCCTTAATTTTGCAAGCTGTTCTCTCCCCCTGTCGAGAGCGGCGCGAGCATCATCATCAAGATAATGCTCCTCAAGAGCTGACTCAGCATAGCCAGCGCCTTTACCACCAAGCATATCAAGTGCGGCCTCCCAAACTTCAGCCAGAGTAATTTCATACTTGGGGCCTAGAAAGGCGAGGCTACCGCGCCCCAAGATGCTATGCAGGTAGAAATCAAATAATGTTGAGCTGATGTTGGTCCTCGTTGCCTCGTGAGATTCTTCAGCTGCAATTTTGCCGGCAACGGCCTTATCACGCTCCCTTTCAGCTTTGGAAAGTTGAAGCTTAAGCATTTGAATCTCCGCCTCTTGGGAGCTGTTTTTCTTCCGAAGCTCTTCAATATCAGCTACATAGCCCTCACTAATTCTTTTTTGCACTTCAAGCCTGTCTTCGGCATCCCTTTGGCTGGCATGAGCATCTCTCACTTGTTTTAGGAGCACTTCTTCTTTTTGAGAATAGGAAGTAGAGGAAGTAGCAAGCTCTTGTTTCAGTTCCTCAACTTTTGCTTCAAGCTCTTCATTGTAAGAAGTGATGCTCCTCGTTTCAGTATCGTGTTGCTCGAGAACCTTTTGCCATTCGGCTTTATCATTTTCCATAGTGAGCATGGCCTCTATATTTGCACGATTAACCCTTTGAAGCTCGCCAACAAGTTTTTGCCAGTTCGACATCCTCTCAATATCAAGCTTGACGGCATCGAGATTTCGTAACTTGGCAGACTTGTCGATGGGGACCAAGTCAAGGTCGAACCTCACTCCCTTCGGGCACCACTGTGGAAACCGACTTTGCAAAGTGGCCAGGCCCGGTCCAACTTGGAATTTGGGCCTGCTAATTATTGTTTGAATATCTGCTTTCCCAAGAGCGGGAGAGCCAGAAGGAATGTCAAGCGAGGCAGGGGCAGTAACCTTTTCAGGAGTTGTAGAGGTGTGCTTTTCACCATGTCGGGCTCGCTTGCTCGAATCTTCAACCATATGACTTTTTCCTCGGTCATCATGGGATTTTCTTTTATGGGAATCATCTCCTCTCTGCGAAGAATCGTGGTTCTCCTCCCTCTCTCTTCTTTCATAACACTCCTCTTGAGCCCTCTTCTCTTGAGCCTTTCGGGCGGCTCTTTCTTCATCGGATTCTCTGTAAGAGGGGAGGTAACGCCTATAATCATATTGGCTACGCCTCCCGTAGCGCTGGAAGTCATCATAGTAGGATCCTCTGCGTCCCATCGGAGGATCTGAAATAAAAAGAGCTAAATTTTAGAATTCTTCAAAGTACAAAAAGTCAGAAGCATAAAAGTGCTGAAAGATTCTAAGTGTGTGTGATGTGCAAACTACGCGCATCGAACTACGAACCACTCTATAATTGTGGAGTAGTTATGGGAGTAGAAGTTAGCATCAACTCTTGAGTTGACGGGGTCTGTTGCAGAATAGAAGTCGCCTCGGCTACTGAAGAAGAAACCCCGGTAGTAATAGGATCATCTTTAAAGATCTCTTGCGAGGTGGCAAAGAGGTCACTCAGTCCTTCGAAAGTGTCGTCACTGCTCTGCTTGACAAGGTTGGTTTTCTCAGCTTCTTCGTCACCAGGCTCCTTCGAATGCAGAGAAGAATCCCGAGGCTCTTCTTCTTCAGTGACCGGGGCAAGTTTGCCAGATGACCCCGCGACATCAACAGAAGTGGACCACTTCACTAGAGAAGCTTCGAGAGCGGGATCTTTTGGTACAGGTATGTCAGAAGAAACCGGAGCATCTGATGCTTTAGGTGGGGAGTCTGGAACCTCGCAGGGGTGTGTGGAGCGAGAAGGGTGAAGAAGTCCGAACTGGTGAAGGAATTCGTCGTTCAGCAAAAATTTCATATCCCGCTCTTCAACCGGTACAGCTACAAGCCTCTCCAGAGTTGGCTTGTGACTGGGATCTCTACAAGGAGGGGGAAGCGCTGAAATAAAAAAAATGATGAAGTTAACACTTGGCAATTCGAACTTCAAAAAACTCAGAGTATAGAGGAGGGAAAGGTAGATGATCTTACTTCCTTCTCTCCACACAGCATAAAACCCCAGGCGGCAACGGACATAGAAGAATTGAGTTAAGAACCCATGGGCAGTATAAGGGAGGCCAACGATCATTTTACGATTTCGTGCGCTTCTCACGACGGTAATAGAAGGATGATCCTTAGTCCGAGTAAAGGAGCATAGGAAATAGATCTCGTCAAAGCTTGGAAGCCGGTCAAATGTTCTCCTAAATAGCACGCACAACCCCATCAGAATGGCATAGCCATTGGGGTGTAGCTGGAATGGGGAGATAGCTAACCGAAGAAGTAGATTCTGGAGAAAGTTGTTGAAAGGGGGAATGGCCCTGCTTACGCACATTTGCCGATTAACCGCTACAAAGCCAGTAGGCGCCACATCAGCAGTGTCACCCTTTTCAGGGAGAATGGCATCTGCTTCAGCAATGCCAAACTGACCACACAACTGACGAAAAGCTTTGTACGATAAGGTGGTAGGGGCTCTTTTCGGAGGATTGACTAGTGAAGCCGGAATAACAGCTGCCTCTCCAGCTTGAACTGTTGTATCTTCTTCCTGAGAAGTCATTATACACAAGCAACTGGATATTCAAATGTGAAGTTGCACGTTTCCTAAAAGTGTGAAGTGTCATGCAAAACTAATAAAAATAGCAAGTAAATATAACTGGAATTAAACTAGTCGATGATTGATCGACTACAAAATTTCAGAACTTGTTAATATAAAGTTCAAGCATAATATTAGTGCAGGCTGGTCAGTTTCAATTGACTATTTCAGTGTTACTTTAATATTTTACTTGAAATTGATGAAAGCACTTCGTTCACACAATTTATTTGAGTTAATTATCTGTTATTAACTAATCTGTCATTTGATGTGGGCAGTCGATGGCAGTATATTCGTCCCAATTTTCTGTAAATGTTATATTGGACAGATTGTTAGCTCGCAAGTTAAAGTGACCTGTGAATGAATACAATAAAGTTCAAAGTCCATGCAACGGTTCAAAGTTAGGTTAGGTCATTGATTTTCTGGCAAGCTTGCCCACGACTTAAGGATTAAGGGGCGAGTCAGTTTAAGTTGCTTCAATTTTAAATCAATGATGTTCTAAGTCGGCAGTGCTTTGGGTCAAAGGCCGCGAAACAGAGGAAGGACTCCAGTGAAAAAGCAGTGGGAAATTTCCTAAGTACTAACACGGCCACGACTCAAGATTTCAAAGCTTTAACTCGGCTACGACTCAGGGTTTGAGTCGTAAAGGTTGCTAAGTCACAGAGAATACTTGGTCGCATAAGATTGCTGAATCATACTCAAAACAACGGTCCACTCTTAACCCGTTAAACTTCTTCTCCTAACCCGTTAGTCTTTTCTCCTAACCCACAAGCTTTTTCCTCCTGACCCATTGATCCAGTAACTAAACAATCCTTAACTTTAATCTTATCACACCACGAAATCATTATAAATCGCGAGTTATCCTGAATCAAATCAAATAGCCTTGAGTCCAGCGATGATCCATACAGTAGTATTTGCAAGGCTCAAGGATGTAAATCGTGGGCGGAAATCGATGATGGTGATCGGCGATTGGGAAAAAGAGAAAGTTGCTTACGTGGTGTGAAGCTAGAGATGGTTGGAAGTAAAATTAGGTCGAGATCGCCTGTGGAAGCTTGAAGACGTGATAGTGGCAGGAATGGCTCAGGGGATAAGTAATGAGAAGAGTGAGATAGGAGGAACGACTCAAGCATTTTATATCTGGAGGCGCTGTAACTCGAATCGGCGCGCCCGGGTTATGATGAGTCGAAGCACACGACTTACGACTTAAGCGTGTGCTTCGAGGGGCAAATGTTAACCCCGTTTCGACCACGAGTTAAGGAGCTTACGAGTCAAAGAGCTTACGAGTTAAGGAGCTTACGACCTAACAGGTTAAGACCTAAACGACTTAGGAAATGTCACAACTCAAGGTACTTCACGACTCAAGGTACTTCACGACTCAGTAAGTTGCCGACTCAACAATTGAGGAGTTGCACGAGTTAAAGAATTGTGCTTACGACCTACCTTGAATCGTCAGCGACTCAAAGCACTAAAAGGAAGAGTCAACAACACTTAAGTCGCTGCTGACTTATAACTGCAGATAAGTCGTTCATGACCTAAGACTTGGAGACAAGTTCAATACCATGATGTAATGAAATGACTCGTTGACGACTTACGACTTATGATGAGTCGTATACGACTCATGCTAACATAAAGGAAGTTGCATTTGGTTAACTCAGGAACGACTTAGAACTTGTATCATTTGTTCAAATGGGTGCATAACTTTGGACCAAGCCATGAGCTAAACCCATTAGGTCGGCCGCGACCTACCATAAGTCATCCACGAGTTACGACTTATTATGAGTCGTGTACGAGTTACGACTTATTATGAGTCGTGTACGGGTTACGACCTAACTCCGAGAAATGTCTATAAATACGACCCTAGCTCCAACTAGAAAGGGACTTTTGGATCATTTTCTTCAAGAGATTGAGACTTCACCATCTTCAAAGCAATCTACACTCCATCGCTTCAAGCTCACGCAAGACATTTAGACCAAACTTCGCACAAAGATTCGACATATTCAATCATGGATTCAAAGAACTCTGTGGCATTAAAGTTTTCTCTAGCTACTTGTTTTCTGAATTGAATTGGATTGTAATTGAAAGAGATTGTAATAAGTTGTAATCCGATCAGCAATAAAAAGGATTGAAGTGGACGTAGGCTTGATCATAAGCCGAACCACTATAAACCCTGTGCACATTTATTGCATTTTCTGTTACTTACTGTTATTTCTTGATTCCCGTATTACGGGTGGTGCTTTCACATCGTTTTTACACACACCGGGGTGTTAGCGTCAGATTTTCGCGTTAACACTAGTAGAGTGCCAAGTCCTCGCATCATTAGATTATGATAATAAAAGGAAATCGAATGCTATATCGATGAGATTCAAACAGCAAACTGATTTAAGCATTTAGACTTAATGGGAATGAAATCGACCATGAATGGTCAATATGTTTGTTAGTAAATAGGGAATCCAAACAAGTATATTAACCACTACAATATAAAAAATTGTATTTGATTGGATAATCGATTGGACTGTTTTTTATATGTTAAGAAAGACTTAAAATAGAAAAAAGGATGGCTCTATTGGTAGTCTTTATTTAATAATACATGAGAAGTCATATCTTCTGTTATCACAAATGCATTTTAGTTCAAAAATGATATAATAATATAGTTGTTTTAATACTCCGTCTATTAACCCCCTGATATTTTCTCTTCACCCCCCGGTTAAAATTTTAAATTTTAATTCCAATTATACCCTAACATGATATAAAAGTAATAGCAACAAAACATGATAAATGATGATAGACCGATGATAAACGAGAAAAAAAGATGCAAACAATCTGAACTACAACTTGTGCACCGCTTGAGCGATGAGCGAGATGTGGTAAATCTTCACATTATCTCATATTTTTAGTTCATTGGGTTTAATTGTTCGTTCATTTGAATTATGTTTCTAATTTTGAATAAATAACTGCAACTTGTAGGTCGATGTACTAGAGACTGTAGGAAGAGGGTTGGACGATATCAGACATGGTAGAGTACCCGAACGAGAAGTCCAACCATGGTGTCTTGATTTGAAGAAACTTATTGACACACTCCATTTTAGAAATCGATTAACGTGCCCAAGCTCTTCTGAATAAGCTATGTGGTCTAGAGAGCGAAGAACTAAAAGAAAGTAGGATACACACCATTCGCAACCCGATGGACCTTCCCAACCCCTACCTACTCAAGATGATCAAACTAAACCATGAGTGTTCCTATTTTTAGTTTACTATTATTTTGCTTTTGTAATCGAACTACAAATTCTACTTTAATTAAAGTGTAATCGAATTTTAATCATGTTATGCTTGAATTTATTTAATGTTGGTTTTATTTGTTGGCTTTTATGTGGATAAACATTTGCTATTATATAAGATTGTGCATTTGGATTTTGTGTATTTGGATTTGGATTGTTTGGTGAAGGTTGTTGTCCGGGTTCGGACCTGAGATTTAAACAGGCGCACTTCATAGATGCGCCAGTGTAAATTATAACGGGTGCATTTCTCAAATGCGCCCCGTATTTTTTTATTTTTAAAAATGGTCAGCTCATCACTGAGCTGGTCAAAACTAGCCTATAATTGCAAATAGTTTTTAGAGTAGCCTATTGATGCCAAAAATTTTATAAACCAGTCTCTTTTGAAAATTTGTCCTAAATTAAATTGTCTTTGTTCAGCGTACTGTATGAAATTTAGGAGGGAAGCAGACACGCTTTACGGAATTTTTATTATGAGTAAAGCATATTTTATTAATTATAAACAAGCATTACAGCATGCATTTCATGTGTGATGATGTCATATGCTTTATGTGTGAATTTATATATGATTAACACATTCAAAAAAATTGATTTGCAAAAATATTTAGTCATGATTTTATGTTGAAATCATGTGTAGTTAATTTAAATTTTTATTTCTAAGTCGTAACATTTAATTTTTTGTTAGCTTTAATTTTATTTCTATTATCAATTGATAAACAGTGAATTTTAGATGATTTTATTTGTTTACATGATATTTATTTGTTAGATCCTATTCTTAAGAGTAGAGAGATAGTTTGAATTTGTAAAGAAATTTAACTATTTTAACTTAGTTTGAACTATTCCTGTCCAGCGTAGAAATAATATGCAAAAAATAATATGAATAACATCTGCATTTGATTAGGATTTTATCGATTTTTTTAGTTACTTATACGTGGAATAATATATAATAATTAAATAAGTAAAGGATATTTTGGGAAGTTCATGGTCGGACCAAAAGTTTGCGCTTCCAAGTCAACTATTAATAAAGATAAATAATTAGGAATTTTAATAATTCATTAATTATAATAAATAATTTATTAATTATAAATCATTACTTGTAAATCATTAATTATAATAAATAATTTATTATAAATGTAATAGAAATTATTATTTATGAATTATTAATTAATTATAAGTTGTTAACTATAACAAATTATTAATTATATGTCATTAAATATATGTCATTATCTATATATTATCTATACATTATTTTCTTATAAATTTAATTATCAATTGTTAATTATTTAAAGAATAAAGAGTGATTCTCCAAGAAGGAAAGCACTAATTATTAATTATAAATTATCATAAATAAATTATTTACAATTAATTATTTGCAATTAATTGTAAATCATAGATTATTAATTATTATAATATTTTAAACAATTGTAAACATACATTCAAAAGCTAAATGTCAAAAAAGATAGTTACAAAATAAAACTTGTACATGTGCATGGAAGCAATAATTTGCAGGTCGATGTTTGTATTATTCAAATTTTGAAAATATGTTAACATTTTGGAATTTTCTTAAATTTTGAATATTTAAAACAAAATTAGATTTATTTGAAAATTAATTATAAAATTTTCAAATTTTATGTGTAAACTTTATGAATAATTCAAAATTTATTACTAATTCTCAATTATTTAGTAATAATCACTGATTAATAAAAATTAATAATTAAATATTACAACTTAATTATTAACTACTAAATATTAAAATGTTTATTACCAAAATTCATGAGGATTAAATTAGTAAACCCTCCCAAATTTTATACTCTGTGTATTCCTTAGAAATCTGCCACAAGTTAGGAAAATTTCAGTCGGTAATCTGCCTCAATTTGCAACGGGAATTAGCGTCAAATTATAACTGTTGGTAAATTGATGCAAATTGCAACGATTTAGTGGCGAATATGCTACGTCGATGGTGATAATATAAAAAGAATTGGAATAGGAAAAATTTAAAATTATCCCAATAAACTACTCGAAAATCCATCATAAATTTAGCGATGGAAGATTCCATTGCTAGCATCTGTCGCTATTTTCAAATTTTCTTCTAACGACTTTTTTTTATGGTTTAAGTAATTGTAAATTATAATAAACACTACAAGAAAACGTATGATTTTCGACGGCTCAAGGTCGTCGGAAACCGACGCAAAAAACCATTGCAAGTTATCCTGTCGTCGCACAATTTTTTCGACGGCTTCCCACAGCTTCCGTCATAAACTTTCCGACGGCTACCAATAGATTGCCCGACGGCTCTAAATGGTCGTTGAAGACACGTGACCGTTCAAGAGATGGCCAAAAAACCGCCATTAGCCATCGGAAATTTTCGACCTGAAGGCTGTCGCCAACCATCGGAATTTCTGAAGCATTTTTACAGTATTTTGCTGCACTCTAGCCTAATATACACAATCCAAAAACATAGTATAGTCAAACGCAAGTACATATCGAATTTAGATATTCAATATGATATTAAATCATACGAATATACTCAATCGCATAAAGAAAATTAAACCAAGCATAACTCACATAAAATCAAACCAACCAACTCTTCGTTAACATAATGTACATGTATGTCGTTGTACAAAATATGCACTATGGAACACCAACTCCCCACCATCAACTCACAAATGTCAAAATTATCATCACCAAATATACCATCAAATAATATACACAACATCTCAAAATATCCATACTCGACATGTAATTAAAATAGTATTTACCATACTCGATATTAATACCTTACCTCTCGAATGGATACATCCATTCATTTTACACAGTACCTCGAAGACATGCATCGTGTGGAAGATGAATAGGTAAATGCTCCATTATATTAAAGAAACCCGGAGGAAATATTTTTTTTCCAATTTGCAGAGCAGTAAAGGGATTTCTTCCTCAAGTTTACACAGACGATCAACTTTTAATGTAGTTGAACAAACCTCCTTATGAAACAAATAAGTTCCGTTACAATCTTCCAAACTTTTCTGGACAACAGTTCTCTGAAACCGCTGGGCAACAAATATTCCATCATTATATGACAATCATGGCTTTTCATCCCATTTAGTCTCCCTTTCTTATAGTCGACACATCTACGAAGATTAGAGGAAATCCCATCGGGAAATCATAATCCTTCCACCCATTTTAACAGAACTTTAACTTGGTTGTTGTCTAACTCCTAGCATGCTTTGGGTTTTTTAGTGTCATTTGGCTTAATATGAAGCTCAGGATGTTTAAAACTTTCTTCTATACCACATTTTGATTTCAAATCGTCCTTAGTCTTGCTCTTAACATTCAAAACTATATTAAACATATTATCAAATACGTATTTCTTGTTATGCATCGCGTCAATGTTATGCTGGATTAGAAGATTTTTCCAAAAAAGTAAATCCCAAAATATACTTTGTTTGCACCAATTATGAATCATCGATTTACTTTAAATTTCAATTTTTTGTCTGGTTTCATGTATCTTTGGATAATTCTTTACAACTTCATATATATCTTCACTTGACCAAATTGTTGGTGTCACAAAGTCTCATGGTCTATTAGCTGTGAAGTTTTTTTATGTCTTCTAAAAGGATGATTAATACGTAGAAAACACCGATGACAAGCAAACCATTAAATTTTCTTTCCATTTGATAAGGAAAATGCTCGTGTTTCTTTCATATAATAAGGACACGCTAAACGACCGACCATACTCCTACTCGAAAGAACTGCATATGCAGGAAAATCGCTAATAGTCCACAACAAAGAAGCAAACGTCCGAAAAAAAATTCTGATACATCGTATGTTTCAACTTATTCGTACCACAATGTTTTTAACTCTTCGATTAACAGTTGTAAGTAAACATTGATTCCCTGTGTCGGATCATCTGGGTCAGGGACGACAATTATGAGAAACATATATAGAGTTTTCATACACATCAACAGAAGTAGATTGTAAGGTGTAGCGATTATAGGCCAAGATGAATTTTTAGAACCAAACAGGTAAACAGTGAAAATCCATCCGTACATAAACCAAGCCTAACGTTACGGTTCTCTGCTGTGAAAGCGGGATATTTTTTTATCAAAATGCTTCCATGCTTCTCCATCAACTGGATGTGTTAACGTACCTTCTTCATGTGTTCTCATATTGTGTCATCTCATATGATGCGCTGTTACAAATGATGCATATAACCTTTGAAGTTGAGAACGATAGGAAAGTAATGCATATGCTTGTATGAAATTTCTTTTCCCTTCTTTTTTCTTGGTTTGTATATTTACCGGTTACATATTCTGCAATTTTTAAGATTGATGTTTTCTTTCCAAAACAACATGCAACCGTACATGCAACCGTTTAAACAAGTATCTATTTTTTGATACGGCAAACTGAAAGCAGCTATAAGTTTTTTACTTCATAATACTTTTTGCACATTAAATTATTTGGTAATGTACGCCGTTTAGCCGCTTGTACAATAGCTGTAAAGCTGGCTTCTATGAGGTTGTATTTTGATTTCATTGCAATGTACTCTGCAATTACTGATAATTGAGTGTCGTTTGTACAGCCATTCCATAAGGGTTTCTTAGCAGCATCCAATAAATCATATATTTTTTCGCTCCAACAGTTGGTTCCTCTTCCACATTAACATCTTCATTATCAACTTCAACGGTAGGGAATATTGATCGTGCTACAATCTTCAACCACATGTTCTATGAGATTCGTCATACTAATTTCATCACCAACCTCCTCCTCCGATTATTCTTGATTAGGTGCTACAATTTCTCCATGACAATCCCACACCAAATAGTTCGACACGTAACCGTATTGGCGCAAATGAACTCTAACCATAACCGGTATCAATTGCTTCAACAGTTTGCACCTACTACATGGATAATGAATTTCTTTGCCGTTTTCGTTATTACTTAAAGCAAATTCAATACACATGTACCCACTATAAAAACGTTCACTTATTGAGCCTTCCATTTCCCTTCGTTGTTCATACAGGCATCTCTGATCAGTAAAATAATCGATCATTTTCCTACTTTAAACCTATGATAGAAATTAAAATTAGTATTAATCATTTAATTTTATGGATTGAAATTTTATTTTTTAATTAAAAAGTGTTTATTTATAATGTTATTGAATTTATTAATTTGCGCATTTTTATGTCTTCTTGCACCTTTTTGCACATTGAAATGGCTTTTGCGCCTTTTTGCGCCTTGATTGGTTTTGCGCCTTGAAATGAATATACTATTAAGTTTTTTGCTTCTATATTATTTTTTTCTTTGACGGTCGGTCATCCTACTTTCCGTTACGAATACAGTAGCAATTATATTTCATAAATCAATTCATTTTAAACGATTTTGCAAAATTTCGACAGCACCTCCCCCGTGTTCCCTGTATCGTACACAAATGCGTGTACACAAGGAACAAAAAGGACGTGCCGAAATTTTGTGAACCGTTTAAAATGAAATGATTTATGAAATGTAGCTATTTTATATTGTTTGTAAGTTATCCAATACAGGGAAAAATCAGATAAATATTATACTACATGAATATGTATGTCCGTTTTGTAATAAAAACGAATATCCATATAACGATCATATACAATAATTGTCAGACGGAGCCAAAAACTCTCTAAGGGATTTATAAAAAATAAAACATGTTATGCACGTCTAATTTGTTTATAGATTATCATTATTAGCATTATAGATCAATATTATGCATGATTAGTTAATTATATAACATATATTAGCATTTGTACAATAGTTTAATTGCACTTTATTGTTTTATTAAATATATACTATATAATATGATTTTTACTATTTCGAAAATATATATTATTCATGTCTTCAAATTTAACGAATTACGTATATATTATTATATTTTATTTAAAATAATATTAAACTATAGTATACACTAATTTATATCATGCCACAAAATATCGTACCAAACTTGATTTTATATAAACGATTAAAGGTTTAACTATGATTAATATATTTTAGTTATCGTTTTCAAAATTTTATAAACCATATACACAATCATTCACATTAATTCTAACTAACCAAATGCTTTCTCAAATGCGCATATACACGAAATAATCAATGTATATATACACAATAATTGGTTAATGAAAATAAACTAACCAAATTATTAATTAGGGTTTAGAGTTTAGGAAATTACAAATTAGGATTTAAGGTTTATGTAAATAAATTAATCAAATTACTAATTAGTTAATGTAAATAAACAATCAATTAGCTATTATAAACAACTAGAATTACAAATTAATCCTAAATTAACAAATCAAAATCAATTAGGTTTAGGAAAAACCTGATTTGAAGATGGATGGAGAGGCTAGAGTTGTTGGGAGTGATGATTGATGATGTTGGAGATGCTTCAAAAGACGTGACTGGCTGTCTCTGGGAGAAGGTGGGGGAGTTGGGGATTTTGATTGATTTGGGTGAAAGGGAGATAATGAAACAGCTCTCTTCCAATCTGGCCTATAAACACATTTATTTTCGACGGTCGCTTATGGCTGTATTTGTGTCGGTTTTCAATGGCCTGTAACGGTTATTGTATTTCAATTACAGAAATGACGCGAAGATGATGGGCTGTTGCTAGTCGTCGGAAATTTCCATCGGCGGCCATCGGAAGGTTATTGTCAATATATACTATTTCTCTTGTGGTGTCACTAATAACACTCTCCACCACCGTCGATAAAGATGCAACTACATCCTTCTTCTTTTTATCTGAATACTCACTCTTTTGTTGACCGGGCTTCTTACAAAAAAAACACTTAGAATTTCAATATTTTGATTTTCCTCAACCTTCGAGCTTCCTTGATTTGTTATGGGTAAAGCACTTAGATTGCAGAACTTCTTTTAGTTGTTAATAAAAATTGTGATCCTCAGTAAAATAATGAAGCTACCTTTATCAGATCTTTGGAATTCTATTTATTTAAACATTTTAATTAATGGTATCACTTAAATGTATTTTTTTATTAAGTTTCTTATTTAGAATGGAATTTGTTTACATTTAACTTCTTTCTTAATATTTGAAATTGGACATCTAAACTATCATCACCTCACTCAAAATGAGAGCCGTTCAGAAAACGGTCCCTTCTTTCTCGGTACTTAAAAATATACATCCAAATTGTGGTCTAACTCAGCAAAGCGGACTTATTTACTTCCTACATATCGAACCCAATGGTGTTTCTAGCATTCTGGCATGCTTCTAATGATGTTCACTCGACTATGTGTGTTAAGCATATTGAGAATACTCTCGCTTACCCAGACTCCCTATTAATACTCCTCGAAAGTTTATACTGTCGAAGTGTATTGGACTTCTAATTAAGATGCCTATTCATACAGGACACTATTGGATCACCAACATAACTCATGTTTTATTTTTATATGACTATTCTGCAGACTATCTTTAGTTTCACTGCCTCACACATACACACACCATCAGTGTACACATTATTTAGTACACACATATATTTTACATGAATATATCATGTACATACTCATGTATGAATGAGAGAGGTATTTTTGAAAACATTATGCATGCCGGTCTGCTGTAGTAATAAAAGAAACTTCAAGGTGATTTATTATGACATACTCTGTATTTTCTGATGTGTTGTAGATTTTTTGGGTATGGAAAATGCATACTCCAATCTCACCACCTTCCAGATGGCCAGTACATTGTTGTTGCAGCTAATCATTCTCTTTTGGAAAGACCATTTTTTGATTTTTTTCAAATCAGCTAAGGTTTGTTATTTTTAAAATCTTTATGAATAATTGTGACAACCCAGAAATTTAACGTTATTATTTTAATAAGAATTTAGTCTAAATTAAAATATAGACTTATTCTTTTGAAAACAGATATATGTGTATGTATTTTTGGGAGAACAATGACCTGGATATTTAAAATAAAGATTTTTAAATATTCAAAATTAAATTTAGCTTATTCACCTTAAAATTAAAATAAAGCTATACTATTTAAATTTTGATCTATATATCTATTTGATGTACTTTTTGGCAACAATGTTTTAAAGGAAAAAAACGTATGTATCTTATGAATTTAAAACTGAAGTATAAAACAAAATATGGTTATAAATATAAATATAATATATAACATAAGAGAACTATGAAATTAATATAAGTATAAAACTAAATAATAAATAAGCAATTAAATGTTGATAGTTTAACTTTAGAAAGAAATAAGAATAAGTATTTATATTAGCAATGAATAATATCTCAAATAAATTTATGGTTAAGTAAACATATGAATGAACATAAGTTCATTCTAGAACAGTATACACACACACACACACACACACACACACACACTGTTAAGAGACATGGAAGACAAAAGAAACAATATAATGAATGCATGCTGTACATAATGTAATTATCTTTGAACATAGATTACTTTGTAAACATGAAACAAGGCAAGCATCATTAATGCAGCACAAAATTGGTATCATATCAGCCTCCAAATGGAAAAAAAATCTCTCTGACCAAAATATACAAAAAAAGCTCTACACAGTACAGATACAAATCTTGTACCTGTATATACTTCAGCCTGCATACTTCTTTTTATATATCATCTCCGCCCATTTCGTTCATCAAACTGAGTACAAATTAAAAAAAGAAAAAGAAAAGAAAAGATACAATTTGAAAACAATTAACAGCAACTTGATCAAAACTATTATCATCAACAAAACAAGACTCTAGAAATAATATCCAGGCTGATAGTTTTCAAACTCCAGTAGGTTATTCTTTGTTCAAGTTATTTTCAAAGTGAGTAAACAATCTTATGATACTCAAGTATTATTTAGTCTTTGCATAGATATATAGTGATTTGTAAGAATAAAGCTCTGCATATGTATATATTCATATGTGACTGTGTTGAATTCATTGTGATTCCCTGCCTTCTGAGTCACAGGGTAGAAACCATTAAGAAATTCAATCTCTTCTTTTCTAATCATTATCAAGCTTGGGTTTCAAAACAAAATAGGCGAGTTTAAGTATGAATGATAATTTAAAATTGTTTGCGCCCATTTTTGGTCAAAACTGGAATATCAATGTTGTGTGCATTTCCACCACGACCGAACCAAGAAGAAGCAGCCAGCAAGCGTATATAAGTCTGGGATTTCACTTATGATTCAAGTATAAAAGTCCATTCGGTATCAAAGGTTTAAAGTTTCATTCGGCAATGTAGAGCGAAATCTCATTCGGCATTCAAGATGCCTTGGTTCATCCCGCATTCCCAATACAAGAGCTCATTCAGCACTCCCAAATATAGAAGTTCATTCGGCATTCCCAACTCACTGCCGAACCAAGTACACCCCTTCAATACTGAACCAATTCCTCTCCCCCGTCCTGCCAAACCAACTGCCACCGAACCACAACTCCAACAACCCACTACCGAACGAGAACCAACACCGGACCACCCTACACCGAACCAGGTGATCGCCGAACCAAAGCTTCTCCATCCTTCTCTCCAAGCACGGCCGAACCAAGGAACGCCGAACCAGATGTGCCAGGCCAGATTGCTTCAGCCTAGGCCCACCAGCAGCTATAAACATCCAAGACCCCTGCCCTCAACCTCACTCTATAAATAGAGGGGCAGGGGTACAACAATGGCGGACAAGTTTGAGAGCTCAAGCATGGAAGGAACTTTCAAACAACTTTCATGTACTTGTAACCAAAGCTTTGTACTTGTAATCTGAAGAGAAAGAGGAGAATAACATATAAAGTGGATGTAGGCACGTTCTGGCCGAACCACTATAAATCTGTGTGTCTTTTACAGTTTAGTCCCTGCTTTTTACATATTTGCATAAATCACCCAAATCGCTAAGAACAACATATAATCAACTAAATCGTACGACTTTGTGGTGTTTGCCCATTTTCTGCGCAAACATTTTTGGTGCTTTCACTAAGAATTGAACTCAAGGATTCTACCGCTTGGAATTTGAATATGAGAGTTTAGAGATTCAGATTGGAAAAGTCATGGCGAGACAATCAAGCAGAAGGCCAAGGCCAGAGAGATGTGAACATGAAGGAAAATCAAAAGGCTTCTTCAGAAGCTAATCAGGCATCGATCCTACATGGGGGCACCACACTTGGAGCATGTTGATCCAATCCAAGAGAGAGAGACAGGGGCCTCTGAGCAACCTGGTAAGGAATGAACGCTCCTCCAGGGGGCAGGTAAAATTCCCTCCTGAACTCGGGGGGCAGGTCGAAAGAGATGAACAAGTCGCAAACCTCTCACTAACACGGTTAGATCATTTACACATGTAAGCGATCGCACACGATCCATCGGCATGCTCTGAATGACTACTGACCGCACCATAGTAAGAATTTACGCTTTGACATCCTCGTCTTGCTCTTGCTTTGATCTTGACTTGAACATTCCTGTTGTGGAATTCGTATGGTTATTGCTTTGATATTTGCAAATTTACTCGTATGCCCGTTGGATCACGAACGGTCCACAAGCACCTCTTGTATGGCGATGAACCACCAAAGTATTTGATTCAGAAACTCCCCCGAACATGAAATCTGGCAAACGATCCAGGGACCCAGTCGAACGTGAACCTGGTATCAACAATACCAAGCCCCCCCGGCACACTTACTCGCCTCCAATAGGCACACAAACGATCCAAGGACCCACTCGAACGTGAGCCTGGCATCAGCAATACTAAGCCCTCCTGGGAACACTTTCTCGCCTCGAACGGCACCCCAAGCCCTCCTGGGCACACTTTCTCGCCTCGAACGACACCCGACTTCGAACAGTCACATTCGCCTCGAACGACACCCGACTTCGAACAGTCACGATTCGCCTCGAACGGCACCCGACATCGAACAGTCACCATTCGCCTCGAACGGCACCCGACTTCGAACAGTCACAATTCGCCTCGAACGGCACCCGATCGCGAACGATCACAACTCGCCTAGAACGACACCCGACCTCGAACGGTCACAACTCGCCTCGAACGGTACCCGACCTCAAACGGTCACAATTCGCCTCGAATGGCACCCGACTTCGAACAGTCACAAACTCGCCTCGAACGGCACAACTCATCTCGCCACAAATGGCTCGATCGCGAAAGGTCGCCATTTGAGGTCCACCCCCTGACCGCCAACAGTCGCACCTTACCACGAATGGCTCGATCTCGAACGATCGTCATTCGAAGTAAGGCGCTTGACCGCTAACGGTCCTTTTCCATCTTTTGCCGCGAACGGCACCGGCCGTGAACGGTCACATTTCACCTCAAATGGCTCGATCACGAACGGTCGTCATTTGAGGTCCGCCACTTGACCACGCACGGTCGCACTTCACCTCGAATGGCTTGATCCCGAACGATCGTCATTTGAAGTTAGGCGCTTTACCATGAACGGTCGCACTTCATCTCAAATATCTCGATCCCGAACGGTCGTCATTTGAGATCACATAAAACTATAAATTCCTTTGCAGGACATCAACAGGATATGAACATCCAGCTTATGGCATTACAAAACACGCCTTCCTACCGCAAGGCATGAGGACATCAATAGGATATGAACATCCAGCTCATGGCATTACAAAACACGCCTTCCTACCGCAAGGCATGTTTTGGGGGGCAAAGTGTTATCCCATTTTTGGTCAAAACTAGAATATCAGTGTTGGGTGCGTTTCCACCACAACCGAACCAAAAAGAAGCAGCCAGCAAGCGTATATAAGTCTGGGATTTCACTCATGATTCAAGTATAAAAGTCCATTCGGTACCAAAGGTTTAAAGTTTCATTCGGCAATGTAGAGTGAAATCTCATTCGGCATTCAAGATGCCTTGGTTCATCCGGCGTTCCCAATACAAGAGCTCATTTAGCACTCCCAAATATAGAAGTTCATTCGGCATTTCCAACTCACTGCCGAGCCAAACCTCAGCCTCCACCGAACCATCTCATCTCCATGACCGAACCAGACCTCGCCTCGCTACTTGCCGAATCAGACCCAAGGCACCACATGCCGAACCAGAGGCCTTTCCACCTCCCACCGAATCAACCTCCTTTCCATCCACTACCAAGTAAACCACCGGACCAACACTCCACTCAACCTACCACCAGACCAACACTCCACTCAACCTACCACCAGACCAACACTCCACTCAACCTACCACCGGACCAACCTACCACCGGTCCAACCATCCCAACTACGACCGAACCAAGCTCCGCCGAACCAGATGTGCCAGGCTAGATTGCTTCAGCCCAGGCCCACCAGCAGTTATATACATCCAGGACCCCTGCCCCCAGCCTCACTCTATAAATAGAGGGGCAGGGGTACAACAATGGGACAAGCTTGAGAGCTCAAGCACGGACGGAACTTAAAAACAACATTCACATCCTTGTATACAAAGCTTTGTACTTGTAATCTGAAGTAAAAGAGGAGAATAACATATAAAGTGGACGTAGGCACGTTCTGGCCGAACCACTATAAATCTGTGTGTCTTTTACAGTTTAGTCCCTGTTTTTACATATTTGCATAAATCATCCAAATCACTAGGAACAACATATAATCAACTAAATCGTACGACTTGGAAGTGTTTGCCCATTTTTTGCATAAACAAAAATAGTTTCAAGAAGAATAAGGATATACTGTATGTAAAACATTGGTTTTTTACAGAGAAAATTCAAATTTTGAATAAATTCGAATGTCACGATTTAGTGATTCAATTACATAATATGAACTGGCATTAGAAGTTAGGACTTTTAAGACAAGTGTGATGATTTTTAGTTGGGTATTGTGAGAGCAGTTTTGGGTTGATCAAAAGTTGGGTTTCGACCAATTTCAGGCGGTCGGAGGGACTAGCGAGGTCGGGGTTTGGGCTGAAGCTGAAAAATGGTGGTGATGGTGCTCGTGGACTGAGGCGTCGGCGAGGATTTGATTTGTCTTTTTAAACCTAAATTTTTTATTTTTTATTTTTTTTATTTTTTTGATGGTCGGGAAAATGGTCGTCGCGGCCTGGTTCGTGCGTCGAGTTGCACGCGGCTGAGGAAAATGGAAGCCTGAAGGGTGACGGAGGTGTGGTTAGGAGCTCCGAGCCCTTGGTGGTCAGAGGCACGGTGGCGAATCGATTCTTTGGTCGGAGGTCTGATCCGAGTGGCTCGAGCTATGCTCGATTTTGATTGTGGACTTATACGAGTTTTTAGTTGATTGGGGTTCGATGTCGAGGGGATACTCGAGGGATAAGAGGCGTCGAAGTTGGTCGGAGGGCACTAGAGTGACGGTGCACGTACACGGCGGTTTTTTCATACCTGGTGATGTTTTCCTCTGTGTCTCGGGGATACTCTCGTGCAAGTAGAGGTTTTACTCGAGGGGATTACTCAGGTTCGTGGAGAGGGTTCTAAATGTAACCGTTTTATATTTAAACTAAAAAAATGAAGAAATTGGAACAAGGGAAAAACTCGGGGAAAAGATGGGAAGTACTCGGGGTCCATTCCGAGGTACTTGAGATTTTGCTCGGGTATATTTGAATGTTAGTTTTTGCTTAAGGTTATTAATATAAACTGATTTTGTTTTATGAAAGATAAATGGTACTTGATAATTTATATGGTAAGATAATTAAGAATGTTAATTACTTTATCATTGGAATCTAAGTGGTTAATAAATTTGAAATTAAGAAGTTTTCAAAATTAACTAAATAAAGTTAATAAATGATTAAGAGTCGACTGATTTAAAATTTTAATTAAGAATCAATAACTAATTGCTTAGGTAATTAATTAAGTAATTAGTGGATAGATAAATGAGTAACTAAATTTTAATTAATTAATAATTAAGGTTATTAATTGATAATTAATTAAGGTTAATTAATTGATAGATAAGAAGAGTTTAATTTAATGTTTTGAAGTTAATGAATTGATTAATGATTGCTTAATCAAGATAGTGATTAATCCTTAAGAAATTAAAGTTAATCAAATTAGTGATTAATTCTTAAACAAATTTCTTTATTTTCAGTTAATTAAACCAAGCAAAATATATAATTGATGATTTCGGTTTGGATGACTGTACGAGCAGATTATCTGGATTATGATTTTCTGTGATACTCTGCGATATATCTATCCTAATTTTGTGTATGATCTATCTGTGATAAATTCTATCAGAGTTCAAGTGTTAAAATTTATTTAAACAACTTGGCCTTTAAACACGTTTGGATTTCGATGAGTCCGGGATTGGGAATCAGCTTTGATTTTTCGAAAACCATATCGATCCAAATTAAACGTAAGTCGTGACATTTAATGTTGGTTAATTAATCAGTTAATTTGAGGTTAATTAATCTATTATAAAATAATTAAGGATTGATTACTTGTAAGAGGATAAAATAATAACTAAGGTTTATTAATTGATAATTAAAGGACAATTAATTTGTAATTAGAGATTGATTGATTGATAAGGTAACCTACTTGATTCTATAAGGATTGGATGTGTGAAATCAATAGGGTAAATGGAATATCATGGCCCCTCGAATACTTAGCATGTTATTATGAAACAAGTATTGGACATATCGAGTAATGAACTCGTAGTGAAGCACATGTTACCCGGGTTTCCTTTTATGATGTGACCTTAGTATTTTAACTTTTATGGGTTTACTCACGCTGCTTTCCAACCTCACCCTGGTGTTACTTTGATGTAATGTTTGGGTCAGACCGAGTATTACAGATTTTCAGGTAAGGACGTTCTGGAGCCCGGGGGGCGAGTTGGATGGCAGGACGTATGGAGTGATTTTGCTGTGACTATTATTTCTGTTTATCTGAGATATATTTGATTTGTATATGCTTAGTGTTGAGGGTGGAAGTAACATTGATGTATTAATGTGAAATTTGACAAGTACAATTTTTCTTTGTATAACTGTTATTATTGATATTATATTTTGATCCGTTGCGAATGTGAGAATTTGTGTTGTGTTTTTTATTTCTTATTTTTCTATCTCTTTCTTCATTTCCCAACTATCTGGAATTTTCGGGATCGAAATTTTTGGGTCGTTACAGTTGGTATCAGAGCTGAAGGTTAAGCGAGAACCTTGGCTCAGATGGGTGTAGTCATTAAGGATAGGGTCAATAGTACCCTAGAATGAGTTGAGTGTGTATATATATGAGAGTGTGTACTTGTTATTTTCTTATATAAGGATTTTTAAATGATTTTATATAAGGTTATATTTTTATATATAAAGCAATATTTCTTTCTAATAAATATTACGTTAATTGGTTGTTACATTGGAATTAAACAGAAACAATGAGGACTAAGTGGTAATAGAAATACAACCAAACTGAAATTAAATTTTGAATTTAGAAAAGGTTTCAGGATAAGGATAATCAATTAATTTATGTAATTAATTAAACTTTATTTAATTAATGAGATTAAATAAATGGATAATAAATGAAAATGATAAATAAGATGTGTATTAATGATAAAGCAAAATGAAATGTTTTAAGGAAGTAAACTTTTACATAAAGTATAATTTGGTAAGCAGATTAATATAAGGGCAAAAGTTGAATTCTTCTAATTAAGTCTAATTTATAGGTTAGGAAGCCCCTCTAGAATTCAGTCTTTAAGAGAGATGACTAAGAAGGAAGAATGAAAGGGTCGACGTAGAGAGCAAAGAACAACTGCACATGAGAATCGAGAAGAGGAAATTCAAGAGTATGAGAAACAGGTTAAGGAAAAGGCTGAAACAGCACCTTATGATAATGCCACCTGCTACAGATGTTTCAATAAGGGACATTACGCAGCCAAGTACAGTAAAACAAGGATCCGACGGTTTTGGTCTGAGATCTTATGTTTTAAATATCATAAGAAAGGACATTTTCTAAATCATTGACCTGAAGTGAGAAAGGCGAAGTGTAAGCCTGTGGAACCGGTCAATGAGTCGACTATCTGCTATCATTGTAAAAAGATAGGACACACTGCTAGGAATTGTTCCGAGAGGCAGAAGAGGAGTAAGGCTGTAGAACGTACTGTTGGAGGCGTGAAGGTTATCCAGGTTGATGACAGGGTAGAAACATTTTGTGGTAAATGTTATAGGTGGGGACACCCTGCTGAGAAGTGTATGCTCGGGCTTTGCCCTTTGGAAGGAAGTCCATAGGAAGGATACTTGTAGGAGTATTAGGGCTCCGTTCTTTCCAAACCTCTAGGTAATAGGAAGGCATCTAGATTTATGACTTTTGTAAGACTCTTATTTTGGATAAATGTATGTAATGTATGAACTACTAGTATGTAGTGAATTAATGTATGGAATCATTTTGGACTTAAGACTGAAATGCTTAAGATAAAACTTTAAAAGTTAGGTTATAAATTTTAAGTTTGGTGATAAATTGAATTTCAAGATTTAGTTATTTAAAAGAGATTTGAAATATTATTGAATTTTGAAAAAAGTTTAAAATGGATTTTGGATTCAGGATTAAACGGTTTAAAGAGATAAGTTGATTTGATTTAAAAGATTAAATCATCATTTAAAAATTTAAATCGAATTTATATAATTCGAGATTGTTTAAAATTGAGATTGAAATTGAATGTAACTTAGAGGATGTTAAATAAGTTTGAATGGAAAACCTGATTTGGAAATTTCAATATGAAATTGGGATTTGACTTGGGAAGCTAAATGATTAATTTGTATAGGGAGTTTGTGTGATCTCAAAACGGGTTTGAGATCTAGAAATTAAAATTGGATGGATGTTTTTAAATAAATTAGATGATATCATCCTATTGTTGTTAAAAATCTTTAAAGAGCAAATTGGATTTGTTTAAATGAATGAGAAGTGAAGTGTGGTAATATATCCATTATTGAGAAAAAAAAGGAAATTAAACTTTAATTTGAAAGTAAGGATGTAGGATTACTATAAACTTAAAATTTGAATAATTGAATTTGTAAATTAAAATTGTTTAAGACCTGGTTTCAAATCCGAAAGATGAAAAATTGGGTAATAAATTAAATTTTTAAGATAAAATTGTTTTGAACTCTTATTTGACACTTAAAGATAATTTAAAATGGAATTTTGAGAATTTGACTCAAAATTTAAATTGTTTAAAGATTAGGGTTAAAGTTGAAATTTAGATTCCATTAGTTCAAATTGAATTTATTTTGAATTAATTAGAATTGAAGATGAATAAGTATGGAATTCAAATGGAAAATTTGAATTGGATTAATTGGAAATAAAAATGAAAAAAAAATGATTTCAAATTCAAATGGGAATTGGAATTAATTCTTATAGAAATTTAAATGATTTGAAATTGAAGTGGATTCAATTTGAAATTAGTCCAAATTTATTTGAATAATTTGGAACTGTAATTAAAGTTGAATAAGTAAAAAAAAATCAAATGGAATTTGATTTGAAATTGGAAAGAAATTGAGAATTAATTCAACTTGAATTGGGAATAAATCAAGTCCAATGGAAATTGGAGTTATTTAAAATTGGAATTGAGTCAATTTAAATGGAAGTGAAATTTAAATTGAATTGATGAGAATGGAGATTGTTGTACTGTTTGACTCTGGACTATTTTTTTAAAATAAATTGTTTTAGTGCAAATCTATTTTTCCAAGTTATTTATTTTATATACAACCTTTCTTATTAAACCCAAAACTATCTTATACTTATTTTATAACTACTTTTGGAGTTATTTAACTATTTTGTAACTGTTTTATAAACTAATTACTGTTTTTCAACTGTTTTATAATTAATTACTATTTTACAACTATTTTGCAATTACCTAAAATTTCTATAATTATTTAACTATTTTACAGCTATTTTGCAAACTAATAATTATTTTTCAACTACTTATTTATTTTTAAAATTTTCAAGCTATTTTCTAAATATAAACTGGTCGGTGTTCAAACTGTTATTGGTAAAATACCCAACTGAGGTAAGAATTGAAGATAAAATCCAAATGAGAAATAAGGCAATTGTAAACAAGTGAATGGGAATTAAAGGAAATGTGAATAGAAAGAGAAATTGATTTTGGCTAATAATCTATGAAAATAAATACGTAGGATGTACGTTATTATTCTACTCGCATAGTGATTTGATCCAGATTCGAGCATAAAATTTCGAGATAGTCATATCGATCCGAGTTGGGATTTTTCACTCGATTTTCGACGGTGAACCTGGATATGGATTGTTGATTGGTTCTGTATGTTCTCTATCATAGTTATAGCTATGCAAGGAGAATGACGGTTTCTGATCAAGAAACCAGATTTGTGTCCGCACTAGGAAGTCGGGTGGACGATACTAGTTCAGAAGTGAAATTGTGTGATCGAGCGAGCGATCATATTGGTATAACGTACGGATGATATGTGTACATCGTACGGATTTGATTGAAATTTATATTGGAAAGAGTAATCAAATTTGAATATTGATTTTGAATAAGCAAAGTTATATATCTTTGTTATATAAGATAAATCTCCCCTTGTTAAATATATTGCTGGAAGAAAAGGATTTTTGAAAGTGTTTGAAGTATAAAAGGGGTTTTATATGAGATTGAAATGATCCAAAGTTTTAAAAAAAATTATATATATCTGTGTGTGTGTGTGTGTGTGTGTGTGTATATAAAGGATCTTATGAGGATTTTGGAAAAAAGGTTTTGGGAACCTTTGAATTTGGAAAGGCTTTTGATTTTTGGGTAAAATCAATATTGGAATTTGGAAAGCCTAGTTTGAGAATTATCGATTTTGGGATAATCGATTTTGTGTAAAGGAGCCTTGTATGAGGTCATACTAGGCGTATGATTTGAAAGATACTATATGTGTATAGTATAAAGTGTTTTAATGATGGCTCTGGGGAAAAAGGCGCTTCCTTAAAATGAACTTCTCATGAGTGCCACCGGGTGGTACTGCCTTGAGCCCCGGAGGGAGGGTTCTAAAGTTGATCCTGTGAGGAGTCCGGACAAAACTAGTTCTTGGGGATCATGAGTTGAGTATACCATAGCGAAAGTCGTGTGTGTTGCTGAGAGCCAACAGACTACATTTGATTTTATATCGGTAGACTGCAACCTGTGGTAACATAGCGAAAGTCGTGTGTGTCGCTGAGAGCCAAAGGTCTATGTTTGATTTTATATCGGTAGACTGCGACCTATGTAGGAGTGGAGAAGTTTCATTTTTACAGCGAAAGTCATGTGTTCCGCTTAGAGCCAACAGTTACATAGACTTTTGCTGTGATGGCAACGTAACCCTGGGATGTAACTACGATCTGTTGTGGGTTCCATGGTGTAATCGAGGGGCGCGGAGTGCCTATAGTTACATGGACTTTTGCTGCGATGGCAACGTAACCCAGGATGTAACTGTGACCATGGATGGGGGTGATGATCTCCAGAGCATTCTCACCAAAGATATTCCTTTATTTTCAAAATGTTTCGATATTTTCAATAAAATTATTTTTTAAGTATTTTCACTGGATGTTGAAAATGGATCCGCTAAGTACTTATAGATTTTTAGTCCTACGCCTGATCAACGTACGACTAAATTTCTATGAGAACAAGGATGGACTTGTTTAAACATCGAGTTATAAAAAGTATTTTTTATATAAAAAGTATTTTTAGAATAATATTATATAGATATTAAAAAGTGTTTTAAAAATGATCAAAGAAAATTTATCTGATATTAAACATTTTGATAATTCTAGCTTCGTTTCTTTTCGAGGATGAAACGTTCAAAAAGGGGGGAAGGAATGTGACAACCCGGAAATTTAACGTTATTATTTTAATGAGAATTTAGTCTAAATTAAAATATTGACTTATTCTTTTGAAAACAGATATATATGCATGTATTTTTGGGAGAGCTATGACCTGGAGATTTAAAATAAAGAGTTTTATTTTTGGGCGAACTATGACCTGGAGATTTAAAATAAAGAGTTTTAAATATTCAAAATTAAATTTAGCTTATTCACCTTAAAATTAAAATAAAGCTATACTATTTAAATTTTGATCTATATATCTATTTGATGTACTTTTTGGCAACAATGTTTTAAAGGGAAAAAAACATATGTATCTTATGAATTTAAAACTGAAGTATAAAACAAAATGTGGTTATAAATATAAATATAAATATATAACATATAACATAAGAGAACTATGAAATTAATATAAGTATAAAACTAAATAATAAATTAGCAATTAAATGTTGATAGTTTAATTTTAGAGAGAAATAAGAATAAGTATTTATATTAGCAATGAATAATATCTCAAATAAATTTATGGTTAAGTAAACATATGAATGAACATAAGTTCATTCTAGAACATTATATATATATACTGTTAAGAGACAAGGAAGACAAAAGAAACAATATAAATGAATGCATGTTGTACATAATGTAAATATCTTTGAACATGGATTACTTCGTAAACATGAAACAAGACAAGCATCATTAATGCAGCACAAAATTGGTATCACATCAGCCTCCAAATAGAAAAAAATCTCTCTGATCAAAATATACCAAAAAAAAATCTACACAGTACAGATACAAATCTTGTACCTGTATATACTTCAGCCTGCATACTTCTTTTTATATATCATCTCCGCCCATTTCGTTCATCAAACTGAGTAAAATTAAAAAAGAAAAAGAAAAGCAATAACTTGAAAACAATTAACAGCAACTTAATCAAAACTATTATCGTCAACAAAACAAGACTTTGGAAAAAATATCCAGGCTGATAGTTTTCAAACTCCAGGAGGTTATTCTTTGTTCAAGTCATTTTCCAAGTGAGTAAACAATCTTATGATACTCAAGTATTATTTAGTCTTTGCATAGCTATATAGTGATTTGTAAGAATAAAGCTCTACATATGTATATATTCATATGTGACTGTGTTGAATTCATTGTGCTTCCCTGCCTTCTGAGTAATAGGGTAGAAACCATTAAGAAATTCAATCTCTTCTTTTCTAATAATTGTTAGGCTTGGATTTCAAAACAAAATAGGCGAGTTTAAGTATGAATTATAATTTAAAATAGTTTCAAGAATAATAAGAATATACAGTATGTAAAAATTGGTTTTTTATGGAGAAAATTCAAATTTTGCATAAATTCGAATGTCACGATTTAGTGATTCAATTACATAATATGAACTGGCATTAGAAGATAGGATTTTTAAGACAAGTGTGATGGTTTTTAGTTGGGTATTGTGAGAGCAGTTTTGGATTGATCAAAAGTTGGGTTTGGACCAATTTCAGGCGCTCGGAGGCACTAGCGAGGTCGGGGTTTGGGCTGAAGCCAGGTGAGTAATCAGGGAGTCGGGGAAAATTAGCGGTGATGGTGCTCATGGATTAACACGTCGGCGAGGGGCTGATTTTTCTTTTTAAACTTAAATTTTTTTATTTTTTTTATGGTCGGGAAAATGGTCGTCGCGGCCTGGTTCGATCGTCGAGTTGCACGCGGCTAAGGGAAATGGAAGCCTGAAGGGTGACAGAGGTATGGCTGGGAGCTCGGAGCTCCTGGTGGTCAGAGGCGCGGTGGCGAATCGATTCTTTGATCGGAGGTCTGATCCGAGTGGCTCGAGCTATGCTTGATTTCAATTGTGGACTTGTACGAGTTTTTAGATGATTGGGGTTCGACGTTGAGGGGATACTCGAGGGGTAGGAGGTGTCGAAGTGGTTGGAGGGCACTTGTAACAACCCGCATATTTTACGATTGAATATCTAAATATTTTTGTTTAAATATTTTATCGTTAGTCGAATTTTAGTCCGAAAAGTTACTTTTTGCATACGGTCGAATTAGGACTCGGGACCACTTCCGTTGAGTTCAAAACGCCATTTGCGACCTTTTTGATTATAAATTTCGATATGTTTGGAGTTAGTGGAATTTTGCCACTTTTTCACTTTGAGCTTTGGGTTCGGTTCAGCCCATTAGCCTAAACTATTAACTCTAGCTCAACCTCCTCTTCTCTTCATTACTTCACTTTCATTTCCTAACACTCAAGCTTCATCAAAAATGGAGAGAGGAATGGGAAATTAAAACTCCAAGCCCTAGTTCATTTGCAAAATCCAAACTCTAGCTCCCAATTCTATGAGAAACCATTGATTCAAGATTCTTGTGTTGAGATTGAAGTGTGGTTGATTCTTCCTTTGCTTTCAAGCTTCTCCTTCATTGATTTTGTAAAAAGGTGAGATTTTTATCTCACATCTAAGTCTATGATTATCTTCGATTGCTAGGTATGAATTCCTAACACTTATTCATGTGCATTTGATTTTGATTTGGATTGGTTTTGTTAATATTCCAATTTTTAGTGTTTTTGGTTCAAATCTTTAAAAATCATAGCTTTGTTGTATGATCATGCTTTTGGTGATGCATCAAGGAGCATATAGGGCCGTGTAGTCGATTGGCATAAACCCTTAGCGTCGTTGCTCGGCCTATTGCAAATTGGGTAAGAGTTTGCACTTCTGTTCCTTAGGTCGCTCGGCCTGCAACGTGTCGGCCTGTTAGGTCGCTCCAACTTAGGTCGCTCGGCCCGATAAGTCGCACTCACCTTAAGTCATTCGGCCTTCTATAGGTCGCAACCACTTAGGTCGCTCGGCCTATTAATCATTCAGCCTGCTATAGGTCGCAACCACTTAGGTCGCTCGGCCTGTTAGGTCACAACCATTTAGGTCGCTCAGCTTGCAGTTAGGTCGCGCCATGTTGGGTCGCAACCATTTAAGTCGTTCTAACTACACCAACTTAAGTCGCTCGCCCTGCTTTAAGTCGCACCCATCTTAAGTCGTTCTTAGTCTTAGGTCGCTTGTTTCTTATGCCGCTAGCTCCTTAAGTCGTTCACTTATGTCGCTGTCTTCTTAAGTCGCTCAATTAGGCCGCTGCTATTCCTTAAGTTGCAGATCCCTTAGGTCGTATGCCGTGGAGTCGCATGAGTTGAGCCACTGATTTCTTGTGTTGCATTGTTGTTAAGCCGTAAGTCGTGGTTGTTGAGTCGCAAGGGTATTTCCACTGGATGGATTTGGAATCGAATTCTTTGGATTTTATTCACGTCGTCGAATGTGAATTTTTGTGATTTATTGTTTCTACAATGATTTTTGTGATTCGTCACTTTAAAAATATAAAGGTTTCACTACTGGTAGTAAATATCAAAACTCTTCCATCAAAACGATTTCAACCCTATTTTATTACAAAGCTCGTTTCTTAAAACCGTTTTCCAATCTACTAGTATATACAAAGCTTTACCTTACTCGTTTGAGAAATCTAATTAGACTACTTAGTAAAACAAGTGGTATGAAACACTTGCGTTTACTTAGTTGGTTAATTCTTGGACTTGTTCGATCGAATCTCTTGTGACAATTTTCTAGTAGAAACTTACAATTTGTTTGTAAATATTTAAGTTAAGCGAGTGGTTATGGGACATGAGGCTAAGCTCATATATTTACTAGCCTACTGTAATTGACACTTCTTGATGTTCGTTGATGATCATTTTTGTGATTTAGACTAGCAAATGTGCGATGTCTCTTTGTCTACGAGGGAGACTAAACCCCGTTTCTGTGGAGCTTCGGCTCAATTTGGTGGGGTAGCGACCCATGGTCTTCGGACCGTTTTGTGGAGCCTCGGCTCGAAAATTTATGGTTAGCAACCATGGAATAGCGTTCCATTTTGTGATACACGTGTTGGTGAGTTTTCAGTCTCCTGTTTTGTGACAGGCCTCCCCATTTTGGTGATTTCTGGATTTTCCTTGATGATTTCTAGAACTTGTGTTTCACCAATATTCGTGATTTACATTGATATGTTTTATCAATATTTGTGCATTGGTGAATTTGTGTGTCATTAACTTTTGTGATCGACATTGATATAATTGTCAATATTTATGGTTTGGTGAATAAAAATAAAGAGTATGACATTCTTTTTGATCTTTGAGAAGATTCTTGTGATATTGATTAATCTCTTGTTGATTTTCAAATACATACTTATCACAATATGGTTTTATGATTATCATACGTATTTGTCATATGTCTTATTCTATATCATTTCATCTGATATTTATAGCTAGACTGATCCGTTTATTTTTTTTTATTAAATAATACTCGGGTCAGACCGAGATGTTACAGGTGCTTCTGCTTGACTCCTCGTCTGGGCTTATTATTATCCTGACTTTTGGCTAACTACTTAGATTAGTAGTTTTTGGTTGTATACATTTGAGATATAGACTCATTGATGTATACATATTCTTTTGTCTAGCACTTGTAACTATTCTTTTGTGAAGTTGTGGATCTTGTTTGACCACTACTCCGATATACACTTTCATGTGTAATATTCATATATGTTTCCGCCTTTGTGATATGAACTTTTGTGGCTGATTTATGTTATGCTTAATTCTTTATTTGTTTCCAAATATATTATGGCCACTGTGTAGTAACTTTGAGTTTGTATCGGCATGTCGAATTCCCCCTTTTGAATGCAAGTTATATTTTTATCTGGCATATCGGTACTCGCACAAAGCAATTACATGGATGGTCGCTCCTCAACAGCCTTATTCTCCATGCTAGTTGACGGCATTATCCTGCAGTGTCCTTGGCTAGCGTGGGTATAGAGGTGGGGCGTCATAGCTTGGTATCAGAGCCAAACTTCGAAAAAATGTAGAATAATCTAGCAAGGATCGTCGTCCTAAGTCCTTCTTAGGAGTCGTGCTTTAGGATTTAATTCGAGTCTTCGTACCTATTCATCCTATTTTCTTTATGATTCCTTGTTTTATCTATCAAGATTGCTTGATATTCATTTGGTGAATAACCTTATCCTTCTTCTTTCTTTCTTTCTTTCTTAAGGAAGATAAATGGTTAGACCTGGCCGTCCCAGCACCGGTCAATCTAGTGCTACTCCCCAAGATGGAGTATTTATGTCTGCCCGGTAGCTTCTTGATCTAGTAAAGAATGCTCAAGCAGCCGGATCTAATCCGGAGTCTACTCAGCCTAAGTCTGGATTTGCACGTTTGTGCAACGATTATACCAATTTGGGTGGGAAGCCATTCAAAGGATCCGAAACTATTATTGAAGTCCAGGCTTGGCTGAGAACGTGCGATCGAATCTTTTCTCGCATGAATCTTATTGATCTTCACCGTGTTCAGGTGGCCTCTAGTATGCTCCAAGAAAGAGCATTAGATTGGTATGAGCTTCTGATTTCTGAAATAAATGAAGCGGATCTTACTTGGGAGAAATTCCGGGAACGCTTCAAGTTAAAATTTGTGCCAGAAGCTGAGAAGTTGACTTTGGCTCGTCGTTTCATAGACCTTGTTCAAGGTGAATCTTCCGTGGCAGACTATGTCACATCATTCGAGTTACTTTCTAAATACAGGGTCGAGTACATAAACACCCCATTGAAGAAAAACCAAAGATTTGTCTATGACTTGAATAAAAATCTCAAGAAGCCATTACTTCTAAAATTAGAAGTTTCTTTTGATCAGCTCATTGATATCGCTCTTCGACTTGAAGAGGCTGATAGAGTAAGTGATGTTGAGGTTGGGAGTGCTAAACCGAACTTCACCAACAAGAAAAGGCCTAATAAGTTCAAAGGTCCTTATCCCAACAATAAGAAAGGGAAGCAAGCCTCTCCGGCAACCAAGACTTCTACCTCTAATGGTGGGCAATGCTACAACTGTGGTTCTAAGGACCATTATGCGAATAAGTGTTCAAAGCCCTGTGCTTGTCGCTATTGCAAAAGCCCGGACCATTATATATCTTCATGTCCCAAACTTCAAAACGGGAAGGAGGGAAAGCTTAATGTGGTGCAAACTCCTAGTAACACTTCTCGTGGTCAAGGTATTTCTCATTCTATCCTTCATGGCATTATTTTATTTCGTGATCATCCTATTCGAGTTATTTTGGATACGGGTGCGTCCCACTCTTTTATTTCAAAAGAACTTGTTGATACTTTTTCTTTGGATGTTTTGTGTTTAATGACTTCTTTAAGAATTGCGAATCCGGTTGGTGGATCCGCAACAATCAGTTTATTGTGTAAAGATGTCAGGATTATTTTGTGTGATTTTTCTTTCCGAGCTGATTTGCATGTTATGCGCTACTTAGGATTTGAAATGATTTTGAGAATGGATTGGCTTAACCGCTATGAAGCTCAAATCCTTTGTCCAGAGCGGACCATTCATCTTCGACATCCTCAATCTTTAACCAGATTACTATTGATCTTAAAGATTCGGATTCCAGCTTGGCTGCATCTTTATATTCTTTAAATCCTCATGACGACGACGACGACGAGGAAGATGTAATTTCTTTTATTCACGTTGTTCGTGAATTCTCTGACATATTTGAGCCCGTTTTGGATTACCACCTAAGCGAGCAATTGAGTTCAGAATTAATCTCATCCCTGGAACTCAACCTGTTGAATATGCGGTTATATGATTTTTGTTTGATGATAAAAAACGTATATACATTCGTGTAAATGTATTTGTTAATGTACTATTTTATTTTTCATAAACTAAATAAATATTAGCTGAATAAAAATAAATAACACAGAATTTGAATTCAAACAGAAATTTTATTTGAACAAATATTTATTACAATATTGAATAGTACAAATTCAAGCTCTCACTATTCACTATACAACTTTGATACAAATTCAATTACATCACAATTTCACATTTACAGTTGACCTCACCACATATCATTCACACTCGTATTTATCTTCAACTTCATTCCAGTTAGAATCCAGCATCTGAGCAATCTGCAAAAATATTCACTAACGCAGTAAAATTGAAAAAGAAATATTTTTGCAATATAAAATAAAATGTGAATTTTGAAAATAATATTTTCCTCAGTTATTTGGGTTGTTCGTCATCATTTAAATTTGAATTCATCATACACGAACGGCTTGTGACATACATAGTATATCACTGTATATGCCACAAGGCCATACACATCGAAATATACACTTGACAAATTTACATGGACAGGTGAGCATAGGTCAAACCCAAATTATCGGATTCAACTCAAGTGCACTAAAACAATGTCACAATTTTCAGCACAAGGTCAAATCCGAGCTACAAGCTGGATTCAACTCAGGTGAAATTTCGAAAAATAAACAAAATGCAAAGGTCAAGTCACTACAATCATGACTCAACTCAATGCAACAGCCAAAGTCAAGGCGACATGAAGTCAGCAACTCAAACTTCAAGTCCAAACCAATGCACAGTGCAAACAAATAGCATAAGCAAATGACACATTCAATTCAAACATGTATCAACGAACATGTGCAAGGGTCAAGCATGTGAAAATGCAAACATACCAATGAATGCACCAGAAATATGGAAACACATCAAGGACACAATGAATCAAGATCACAATCAATATACAGTGAACTCAACTGGATAGTACAAGGCAAAGACTCAGCAATGCTCAAAAACTCAACAGTTCACATTGCAGTGACAACATACAAAAATGAATCAGTACAGTTTCAACGCTAAAGCTCAAGTACACAACTAAGTGAATAAACACAGCAGTGTGCAACTCGAGCTTTAGAAGAGTCAAGTAGAGCAACAATGCACAAGTGACACAAGCAAGTGAAGTATAACCATCATGACCAGAGAGAGGCCGAATAAAGTGAAAATTGGATCGAGCAAGTGCAGGCACAAGTAGTGATATAGCAGTAAAAATGGAACAACAGTGAACCAGATTTCATGTAAACAAAATGAATACATCATGAATTATATCAATGAACACTTGCAACAGAAAAACAGCAGTGAACATCTCAATGAATATAAGATGTCAAAGTCAAGAAAAGTCAACCCCATTCGTAATGAACCAGAGCCAATAATACATGAACAAGACTCAAGACTGCAACAATATGGCAATATAATTACATCAATGAAATAATAAACATCAACTACAAGCCCAAGTGACAACAGACCACTGAACATGTTATAATTGAAGACATATTATCCAGACTAAATATAATGTCATTGAAACAAAGAATGGCCAGAACCAAGGCAAAAATGTGTACAGACTTCAAGCCATGCATAGGTCAGGGAAGAAACCAATACACAGGGGATATATGAAGTACACAAGTACAACAATAACAGCAGTATACAAGTACAGGCCGCAACAAAATGCACAAACCTGCTATAGGTGAAAGTACGAACTAACCAGACAAGCATCAACCACTGCAACAAAATTTCACTATGAATATAGCAAGTTTGAAGATAATGATATACAGGAAATAGCAAATTGATTTTATCAAGGCCAAGGTCAATGCAAAGCAAAACCGAAGTCACAGTTAAATCGCCACAGTCATGTGAATGAACAAGTCAACCAGAACAAACACGAAATCAAAACATGGCCGAAGTCAAAGGAAATAAACATCGTGATGATATCAATTCAAAACCGTGTCAACCAAGTACACGAATTTTACGCATCTGATTTAGTCAATGAAATCATCAACATCAAAGTGAAATCGAACGGCCGATTAAATGAAATTGACAAATTCAAATATATTTGTACGAACGCAAATCTAGGGTTACAAACGATATATAAACAAATCATCATCGGCAATTTCAACATCGAGTTCAAGCAAGGCAAAACCAGCAAAGCAAAAGGAGTTAAGTACTTGCCGAAATCATAGACGAACACGATCCAAATTGAAGAGCCGTGAGCAAATCAGAGATACGAGCGATCGACAAGGCAAACTACGTAATAAATCATCTATTTAGATCAAGCAATCAAAAGCGGCAACTTCAATTGAAAAAACCCTAATTTTCACATCGAAACGAATGAAGAATAAACGAAGCTGCCATTGTCTCAAAAGGAATTGGGCCGAAGAAATAAAAGGAGACGGTCGAAATAAATTATAAAAAGGGTCGGCCTTATTTTTCTTTTTATAAACGGGCTTTTTATTTTAAATTAGGGTTGTTTTTAATTTAAATTGTTTTCAGTTTGTATCTTTGTTTTTAAATCATTGAAATTTCTAGTCGTGTGACTAGGGGACAAACTATGTGGCGTTGTTTGAGAATTCGCAACTAAGTGGTTGAATTGTGGCAGGGTTTTGAGCGTAGTGTTAGGTTTAGTCGATAGCGGGTATCGCGAGTTTACGTGTGTAAGCGTCTGACTATCTAATTTCTAGTAGAAACCTTGAAGGCAGCACGTAGGCAGGGTTTTGCTGAAGCAGGGTAAATTCTGTGTCGTTCTATTTCTGCGTTTTATTATTCTGCTATTTTTCTATGCTGCTATTAATCTGTGATCTGTGTTGAAATAATTTTATAAGCTTCCGCAATTAATTTTTAAAATTAATACCATCACCCTATTCACCCCCCTCTAGGGTGAAATCGATCCTACAAGTAGTATCAAAGCTAGGAATAGAAGTCAACTTTTGTTTTAAACAAAAATTCGTTTTTCAAAAATGAATTTTTGAAAAACGAATTTTTGTTTAAAACAAAAGTTGACTTCTATTCCTAGCTTTGATACTACTTGTAGGATCGATTTCACCCTAGAGAAGTCAACTTTTGTTTTAAACAAAAATTCGTTTTTCAAAAATGAATTTTTGTTTTTAAAAAATTTGAATTTTTAAATTGGCTTCTTTCAATAATGCTTTTGCTGAGGGTCAGTCTATAGTTAGACCACCAATGTTCAATGGTGAATATGCTTACTGGAAAAATAGGATGGAAATCTTTCTAAAAACCATTGACGCTTGGAATATTGTTGAGACAGGTCATAGGACACTGACTAAATGTAGATAATCAGGAAGTAGATAAACCAAAGGAAAAATGGACAGAACTAGAAAATAAATTACAAAATACTAATGCTAAAGGTATGAATTCTATTATCTGTTCATTGGATCAATTTGAATTTAATTGTGTCTCACATTGTCTAACTTCGCAGGAAGTATGACACACACTAGAAGTGACTCACGAAGGAACATCTCAAGTCAAAGAATCTCGCCTTGCCATGCTAAGCAGCGAATACGAGAACTTCACAATGGCGAAGGAAGAAAATGTCAAAGAGATGCATGGATGACTTTCTAATATCGTATACAAATCAAAAGCTCTTGGAAAGTCATATAAAGAGTTCGAGATAGTCCGAAAAATCCTTCGAATCCTTCCACGATGTTTTGAAGCCAAAGTGACTGCCATTCAAGAATCAAAAGATTTAAAACAAATGAAAGTCGAAGAACTCATCGAAAATCTCACCACTTATGAGCTAGAAATGAAATTCAAGGAAGAGCGTGAAGGAGGAGATACTCGAAAGAAATCAATAGCTCTCAAAGGAACAACTGAAAGTGATGACGATGACGATGATGATGCAGCAGCAGAATTGGAGCTATTAATAATGAAATTCAAAAGGTGGAATTACAAATATGGAAATTCAGCTCGAATTCAAAAAGCGAAAAGCAGAATAGCCAAAGAACTAGACTACTTTGAAGAACAGAAAATCATCGATCACAAGTGCAACCAACCCAGACACATTAAGCCCAATTGTCCTCAAAATCAACGCGACTTTAAAAAGAAATCAAAAAGGAAAAGTTTTGCAGCCATGTGGAATACAAGTGATGAAGATAATCAAAGTTCTAGCAGTGAGAGTGAGAAAGCAGATATGTGCCTTCATGGAAATATAACTGATAGCGACGATGACGAGCCAAGCGAGGTATCAAAACTTACTCACTCTGAATTACTTATTTATTTCCACGAATTAAATGTCTATTTTGAACGACTTAAGGAGAAGTATGCCAAACTTGAATCGCAAAAAGATACTTTGATAGAATTAAATGAACAAATTGACCAATTAGTCAAAACCTATCAAAGTAGAATACCTAAGTGTGATAAGTGTCCAACATTCGAAGAAGAAATTAAAAAAAAATCAGAAATTAATACAAAATCACTTGAAAATGAAATTCTGATTTTAAAAGAAAATGAAAATACTAGAAGAGAGAATTCTATTAAAAAGTGCACACAATTGTTAAACGAAAATGAGTCTCTCAAAACACAAGTCCAACAATTGTCAACGACTTTAGATAAATTTTCAAAAAGTGAAAAAACGTTGAATATGCTATTAGGAAAGCAAACTGTTAATATGGTATGACAAGGACTTGGATATAATCATTCTGAAAATGTTGAAAGAAATATTAATCATGTTAACTCTATGTGCACGATTTGTAGAAAATATGGACACGCTCAAAATAGTTGTTGGTATAGACCCAAACATGTGAAAACTATACCGATTTGGGTTCCAAAAGGCACAAATATAAAATCTCTCAAAGTTAAACAAATTTGTGTGCCATAAGGAACATATATAAATAATCTTGGGACTCCACAAAATTATTTTTCAAAATATTCTGCCACTAACAACCATGGACCTATAAAAACAAATAGGTCACATAAATCTTTTCTCGTGTAGGTGTGGTGGAGGCTAAGGAACAACAATAGTGCTACTTGGATTCTGGCTGTTCCGAGAGCATACCGAGCAACAAAGCAAAGTTTCTTAGCCTAGTATAAAGGTGACAGAATCACAATGGACAACAACGAAAAATATCGTAATGGTAAAATAGGTAAAGGTATATTTACGATATATTAAATGTGATAATCTGCACCATATTCTGAATTAAATCAGCCAATAATGTGATGATGAAAAAATGATGATTTTGATTCTGACTTATTCAAAATAGTTGGCCAATTATATTCGTATGCCAAAAACACTATAAAAATCTCTAGATTCTTTGAATTACTTCATATATATAAGTTCGAATTAAAAATAGTGTTTTGTTGGATGATAAAACATTTGGTTATAATATGGCTAACTCTAAATTCACGGTTTTTGATTATTTACACGGCTTTATTTCAAATTCAAGAGAATGTCATTTAAATTGCTGTTAAAATTGAGTTTGAAATTTTTTGGTGCACACTTCATGGTTTGGTCAATCGAATTCAATTAATGATAATTTTGAGTGAAAAAGAAATTCAGATGCAAATTACACTGGTAATCTAGTTGATAGGAAAATTACTAGTTGAACGTAATTTTTGAGACATTTAGTAACTGCATCGTTTTTCAAAGAAAATATCTGCATATTTTTCATTTCAAATAATTTTCAAATAGCAGAAATTTTTCTCATATAACCCCCTCGAGAAAATCATTTTTTAACCATATTTTCAGATTAGTCATTTTGAAAAATTGATTTCATAATTATTTTTTAATTTGATTTTAAATGACTATTTTGACTAATCCGATTCCCTATTAATTATCGAAAAGATAAATAGTGATTGAAAAAGTGATGAGTGTTGATATTTATCATATATTATGACTCGATACAGTATAATTAGTAAATCTCTTTAGAAAATTTAAACAAGATTTATAAAACTTTTTGTTGGTAAAAATTCCATGACCATCTCTATCTCTATCATATTTCTAACGACCATCACTCATAAAAATTCTATATAGTTTGCCGATATGTGGTACTTTAAACAGGAATCGTTTGTTTTTTCATTTTATATTTCTTTTTCTAAAAAATAAAATAAATAAAATAAATAAAATAAATAAATACCAAAGTATTCATTCTCATTTAAAAGTCCTCACGGTTATGCATGGGTGAATTACTTAGAATTTGTTATGTGCTTCCATGCTCATTTAAAAGTCCTCATGTTTATGCATGTATGGAACGCATATCAAAAGTTGATAATAAACAAGTTGATTCTAATCCCATTTAAAAGTCCTCACGGTTGTGCATGGTTAGAAGATACTTGAATTCATTTTTTTTAAATAAAATTAGAATACTACTAATTTCATTTAAAAGTCCTAACGGTTATGCATGGTTAGTAGGTTTTCAAATTCCATATATAAATATATCACAAATAGACACAACTGTATGGTTTTATATGATGACATAATTCCCATCATTCTAAAAGTGGAATATGCGCCTAACAAAATATTTATGATTTTTGTTTGATTTTTTTATTGAAATTTAATATTTATATTTAATTGAGTTTTAGTGTTGAATTAATATCGATCACCTTATCTCTATTTTCTCTAACACTATTATTCTTTTGCTGATAACAAAAGGGGGAGAGAAAAGTTAAGATTTTGTCTAATAAAATCAAGCAAAGGTCAAATAATTTTCCATTTGCATCTAGGCTCATTTGCATAGTTTTATTTGTATGCATATATGTAGGGGGAGCTTTGTGTAGAGAGGAAGCATTTAAATAGGGGGAGCAATTAGGATATATCTATGATCAAATACATTTAACATATTCAAAATCTTAAATATATGTTTGTTATCATCAAAAGGGGGAGATTGTTGAATATACGGTTATACGATTTTTGTTTGATGATAAAAAACATATATACATTCGTGTAAATGTATTTGTTAATGTACTATTTTATTTTTCATAAACTAAATAAAAATTTGCTGGATAAAAATAAATAACACAGAATTTGAATTCAAATAGAAATTTTGTTCAAACAAATATTTATTACAATATTGAATAGTACAAATTCAAGCTCTCACTATTCACTATACAACTTTGATACAAATTCAATTACATCAAAATTTCACATTTACAGTTGACCTCACCACATATCATTCACACTCGTATTTATCTTCAACTTCATTCCAGTTAGAATCCAGCATTTGAGCAATCTGCAAAAATATTCACTAACGCAGTAAAATTGAAAAAGAAATATTTTTGCAATATAAAATAAAATGTGAATTTTGAAAATAATATTTGCCTCAGTTATTTGGGTTGTTCGTCATCATTTAAATTTGAATTCATCATACCCGAACAGCTTGTGACATACACAGTGTACCACTGTATATGCCACAAGGCCGTGCACATCGAAATATACACTTAATAAATTTACAGGGACAGGTGAGTGCAGGTCAAACCCAAATTATCGGATTCAACTCAAGTGCACTAAAACAATGTCACAATTTTCAGCACAAGGTCAAATCCGAGCTACAAGATGGATTCAACTCAGGTGAAATTTTGAAAAATAAACAAAATGCAAAGGTTAAGTCACTGCAATCATGACTCAACTTAATGCAACAACCAAAGTCAAGGCGACATGAAGTCAGCAACTCAAATTGCAAGTCCAAACCAATGCACAGTGTAGACGAATAGCATAAGCAAATGACACATTCAATTCAAACATGAATCAAAGAACATGTGCAAGATTCAAGCATGTGAAAATGCAAATAGACCAATGAATGCACCAGAAATATGGAAACACATCAAGGACACAATGAATCAAGATCACAATCAATATACAGTGAACTCAACTGGATAGTACAAGGCAAAGACTCAGCAATGCTCAAAAACTCAACAGTTCACATTGCAATGACAACATACAAAAATGAATCAGTACAGTTTCAATGCTAAAAGCTCAAGTACACAACCAAGTGAATAAACACAGCAGTGTGCAACTCGAGCTTCAGAAGAGTGAAGTAGAGCAACAATGCATAAGTGACACAAGCAAGTGAAGTATAACCATCATGACTAGAGAGAGGCTGAATAAAGTGAAATTTGGATCGAGCAAGTGCAGACACAAGTGGTGATACAGCAGTAAAAATGGAACAACAGTGAACCAGATTTCATGTAAACAAAATGAATACATCATGAATTATATCAATGAAAACTTGCAACAAAAAAACAGCAGTGAACATCTCAATTAATATAAGATGTCAAAGTCAAGAAAAGTCAAGCCAAGTCGTAATGAACCAGAGCCAAGAATACATGAACAAGACTCAAGACTGCAACAATATGGCAATATTGTTACATCAATGAAATTATAAACATCAACTACAAGCTCAAGTGACAACAGACCATTGAACATGTTATAATTGAAGACATACTATCCAGACTAAATATAATGTCACTGAAACAAAGAATGGCCAGAACCAAGGCAAAAATGTGTACAGACTTCAAGCCATGCATAGGTCAGGGAAGCAACCAATACACAGGGGATGTATGAAGTACACAAATACAACAATAACAGCAGTATACAAGTACAGGCCGCAACAAAATGCACAAAGCTGCTATAGGTGAAAGTATGAACTAACCAGACAAGCATCAACCACTGCAACAAAATTCCACTAAGAATATAACAAGTTTGAAGATAATGATATACAGGTAATAGCAAATCGATTTTATTAAGGCCAAGGTCAATGCAAAGCAAAACCGTAGTCACAGTGAAATCGCCACAGTCATGTCAATGAACAAGTCAACCACAACAAACACAAAATCAAAACATGGCTGAAGTCAAAGGAAATCAACACCGTGATGACCACGATATCAATTCAAAATCGTGTCAACCAAGTAACACGAATTTATACGCATCTAATTTAGTCAATGAAATCATCAACATCAAAGTGAAATCGAACGACCGATCAAATGAAGACAAATTCAAATATATTTGTACGAACGCAGATCTAGGGTTACAAACCTTATATAAACAAATCATCTTCGGCAATTTCAGCATCGAGTTCAAGCAAGCCAAAACCAGCAAAAGGAGTTAAGTACTTATCGAAATCATAGATGAACTCAATCCAAATTGAAGAGCCGTGAGAAAATCAGAGATACAAGCGATCGACAAGACAAACTACGTAATAAATCATCTATTTCGATCAAGCAATCAAAAGCGGCAACTTCAATTGAAAAAGCCCTTATTTTCCCATCGGAACGAACGAAGAATAAACTAAGCTTCCATTGTCTCAAAAGGAATTGGGCCGAAGAAATAAAAGGAGACGGTTGAAATAAATTATAAAAGGGGCCGGCCTTATTTTTCTTTTTATAAAAGGGATTTTTATTTTAAATTAGGGTTGTTTTTAATTTAAATTGTTTTCGATTTGTATCTTTTTTTTTAAATCGTTGAAATTTCTAGTCGTGTGACTAGGGGACAAACTACGTTGCGTAGTTTGAGAATTCGCAACTCAGTGGCTGAGTTATGGCAGGGTTTTGAGAGTAGAGTTAGGTTTAGTCGATAGCGGTTGTCGTAAGTTTACGTGTGTAAGCGTCTGACTATCTAATTTATAGTTGAAACCTTGAGGGCAGCACGTGGGCAGGGTTTTGCCGAAGCTGGGTAAATTCTATGTCGTTCTATTTCTGCATTTTATTATTCTGCTATTTTTCTGTGCTGCTATTAATCTGTGATCTGTGTTGAAATAATTTTATAAGCTTCCACAATTAATTTTTAAAATTAATACCATCACCCTATTCACCCCTTTCTAGGGTGAAATCGATCCTACACAACCTATTACTCGACCTCCTTATTGTATGTCCAATATAGAAAATGAGGAGATGCACAAACAATTATTCGAATTGGAGACGAAGCAATTTATTCGCTCTAGTTCGTCGCCTTAGGGAGCTTCGGCTATTTTTGTGAAGAAACCGGATGGTACACTTAGGCTTTGCGTTGACTACCGTAAGCTTATGATCTTACTATCAAGAATAAATATCCTTTACCTCGGATTGATGATTTATTTGATCAGCTTAGTGATGCTAGAGTCTTTTCACAATTAGACTTAGCAACCGGTTTTCATCAGCTTCGTATTGCAGAGGATAGCATTCCTTTGACATTGTTCCGTACTCGTTATGGATCTTGTGAATGGCTTGTTATGCCATTTGGTTTAACGAATGCTCCGGCTTATTCGTTGACCTTATGAATAGAGTTTTCAAAGACTTCCTCGATAGGTTTGTTCTCATCTTTATTGAGGATATTCTTGTGTATTCAAAAACTGAGGAGGAGCATGAAAAGCATCTTCAGATTGTGTTGGAAACTCTTAGGAGCAATCAATTGAAAGCAAAATTTTCTAAATGCCACTTTTGGCAATCTCGTGTGAAGTTTCTCGGTCATATTATTTCCGAATACAGAATTTCCATGGATCCTTCAAAGATTGAAGCGATTCAAAATTGGAAGAGACCGGAGATGTGACGGAAATTCGTAGTTTTCTCGGATTGGCGGATTATTACCATCGTTTTATCAAAGACTTTTCTAAAATTGTCGTGCCTCTTACTAGCTTGACAAAGAAGGGAGTTAAACACATTTGGTCGGACAAATGTGAAGCTTCTTTTCAGAAATTAAAAGAACTCCTTTCCGATGCTCCTATTCTTGTGATTCCCGAGGGAAACCAAGATTTTATTGTTTATACCGATGCTAGTCGCGTTGGTTTGGGTGCCGTTCTTATGCAAAGAGAACGTGTTATTGCTTATGCTTCTAGGCAATTGAAGCCAGCCGAGACTAGATATGCCACTCATGATTTAGAACTTGCGGCTATTGTTTTCGCCCTTCGAATTTGGCGTCATTATCTTTTGGGACAAAATTTATTCTTTACACCAATCATAAATCTTTGAAGTATCTATTTTCTCAAAAGGAACTTAATTTGCGTCAACAACGTTGGCTCAAATTCCTTGCAACTTATGATCTTGACATTCTTTATACTTCCGGAAAGGGAAATCATGTTGCCAATGCACTTAGTCGCAAGCAACAAGCGGTTATTTCTATAATGATATCCGAATGGAATGATCTCGGAGTTTTATCCACCTGTGAGATTCGAGATCGTGTTTCTGATTTATGTTCATCTCTTGTTTTATGTAGCCTTGAGGCTCATCCTTCTCTTATAGACTGCATTCTTGAAGCTCAAAAGCTAGATCCCGAATTGGCTCTTCTTGGCCAAAATTTTAGGGATAAAATGGATATTGAAGGTTTGAAAGACTTCGATATCCATTCTCTCGGCGGTATTCGAAAATTTGGTATACTTATCATGTCAAATATTAGTGATCTTCATAAAGACATTTTAGAAGATTCTCATCGTTCTAAATTTACCATTCATCCCAGTAGTAGTAAAATGTACGCGGATATGAAGCGACTTTATTATTGGGAGGGAATGAAATCTGATATTACTAACTTTGTTAAGTGTTGCATAACTTGCCAACTTATTAAGGCCTAGCATCAAAGGCCCGGTGAGTTATTGCAACCTTTAGAAATTCCAATTTGGAAGTGGGACCAAATTTCCATGGATTTTATAGAGGGCCTTCCCCGTTCTCGTTCGGGTCATGATAGCATATGGGTGATAGTTGATACACTTACTAAATCCGCCCATTTTATTCCCTTTCGGTCTAACCGGACTGTTCCTCTTTTGGACAAGCTCTTTATTAAAGAAATTGTTAAATTACATGGAGTTCCTACTTCTATTGTTAGTGATCATGATCCATTGTTTACTAGTGGATTTTGGAAGAGTCTTCAAAAAGCTTTAGGAACGAAGCTTAATTTTAGCACCGCTTATCATCCCCAGTCCGATGGACAAACTGAGCGTGTGAATCAAACTCTTGAAGATCTTGTTCATGCATGTGTTCTTGATTTTGGTGGAAGTTGGGAAGATCATATTTCTCTTGTCGAGTTTTCCCACAATAATAGCTTCCAATCTAGTATTGGTATGGCTCCTTTTGAGGCACTCTATGGAAGGCCATGCCGATCTCCTTCTTGTTGGCTTGAGGCCGGTGAGAAGCTGGTTTTAGGTCCAGATTTTATTCGTGATTCCACAGAGAAGATTGACCTTATTCGTCATAGGATGAAAGAAGCCTAGAGTAGACAAAAATCCTACGCCCATAACCGAAGAAGGAAATTAGAATTTTCTGTGGGAGATCTTGTGTTTGTTCGCGTTTCACCTATGAACGGTGTTGTACGTTTCAGTCGATCGGGAAAATTAGCGCCTCGATATATTAGGCCATTTCCTCTCACCGAACGTATTGGTTCAGTGGCTTATCGCCTTTTATTATCGGCTCAGTTTTCTGCTATTCATGACGTGTTTCACGTTTCTCAATTACGGAAATGCCTTCGAGATTCCGATTCTATTCTTGAGCCCGGTGTTGTGGAAGAAATTGAAGTTTCGCCTAATTTAACTTTTGAGCAACATCCTATTCGTATTGTTGCTTCGGAGGTCAAACGCCTTCGAAATAAAGATGTTCCGCTTGTTAAAGTTCAATGGTCCTCAAATCCTAAGGATTGCTCATGGGAATCTAGAGAGTTCATCGAGCGAACACATCCGAACTTACTTTCTCGTGCTCTTTGAGGTGAATTTCTTATTTCAAATTTCTTTTGTGTTAATATGCTTTCATGGTTGTTACCTTATATTTTCTTCTTAAATATTGCGAAGACGCAATTTCTTTAAGGAGGGGAGTCTGTAACAACCCGCATATTTTACGATTGAATATCTAAATATTTTTGTTTAAATATTTTATCGTTAGTCGGATTTTAGTCCAAAATGTTACTTTTTGCATACGGTCGAATTAGGACTCGGGACCACTTCCATTGAGTTCAAAACGCCATTTGCGATCTTTTTGAGTATAAACTTTGATATGTTTGGAGTTAGTGGAATTTTGCCACTTTTTCACTTTGGGCTTATTTTTGGTTCAGCCCATTAGCCTAAACTATTAACTCTAGCTCAACCCCTCTTCTCTTCATTACTTCACTTTCATTTCCTAACACTCAAGCTTCATCAAAAATGAAGAGAGGAATGGAAAATTAAAATTTCAAGCCCTAGTTCATTTGCAAAATCCAAACTCTAGCTTCCAATTCTATGAGAAGCCATTGATTCAAGCTTCTTATGTTGAGATTGAAGTGTGGTTGATTGTTCCTTTGCTTTCAAGCTTCTCCTTCACTAATTTTGTAAAAGGTGAGATTTTTATCTCACATCTAAGTCTATGATTATCTTTGATTGTTAGGTATGAATTCCTAACACTTATTCATGTGCATTTGATTTTGATTTGGATTGGTTTTGTTAATATTCCAATTTTTAGTGTTTTGGGTTCAAATCTTTAGAAATCATAGCTTTGTTGTTTGATCATGTTTTTCGTGATGCATCGAGGAGCAAATAGGGCCGGGTAGTTGATTGGCATAAATCCTTAGCGCCGTTGCTCGACTGATTGCAAATTGAGTGAGAGTTTGCACTTCTGTTTCTTAGGTCGCTCGGCCTGCAATGTGTCGGCCCGTTAGGTCGCTCCAACTTAGTTCGCTCTGCCTGTTAATTCGCACCCACCTTAAGTCATTCGGCCTGCTATAGGTCGCAACCACTTAGGTCGCTCGGCCTGTTAAGTCGCAACCACTTAGGTCGCTCGGCCTGTTAATCATTCGGCCTGCTATAGGTCGCAACCACTTAGGTCGCTCGGCCTGTTAAGTCGCAACCACTTAGGTCACTCGGCCTGTTAGGTCGCAAACATTTAGGTCGCTCGGCTTGCACGCGCTATGTTGGGTCGCAACCATTTAAGTCGTTCGGACTGCACCAACTTAAGTCGCTCGCCCTGCTTTAAGTCGCACCCACCTTAAGTCATTCTGAGGCTTAGGTCGCTTGTTTCTTATGCCACTAGCTCCTTAAGTCGTTCACTTATGCCACTGTCTTCTAAAGTCGCTCAGTTAGGCCGCATGTTATTCCTTACGTCGCAGATCCCTTAGGTCGCATGCCGTGGAGTCGCATGAGTTGAGCCGCTGATTTCTTGTGTTGCATTGTTGTTAAGCCGTAAGTCTTGGCTGTTGAGTCGCAAGGGTATTTCCACCTGGATGAATTTGGAATCGAATTCTTTGAATTTTATTCACGTCTTCGAATGTGAATTTTTGTGATTTATTGTTTCTACAATCATTTTTGTGATTCATCACGTTAAAAATGTAAAGGTTTCAATACTAGTAGTAAATATCAAAACTCTTCCATCAAAACGATTTCAACCCTATTTTATTACAAAGCTCGTTTCTTAAAATCATTTTCCAATCTACTAGTATATACAAACCTCACTCGTATGAGAAATCTAATTAAACTACTTCGTAAAACAAGTGGTATGAAATGCTTGCGTTTACTTAGTTGGTTAATTCTTGGATTTGTTCGATTGAATCTCTTGTTATAATTTTCTAGTAGAAACTTACAATTTGTTCGTAAATACTTAAGTTAAGCGAGTGGTTATGGGACATGAGGCTAAGCTCATATATTTACTAGCTTACTATAATTGACACTTCTTGATGATCATTTTTGTGATTTGGACTAGCAAATGTGCGACGTCTCTTTGTCTACGAGGGAGACTAAACCCCGTTTCTGTGGAGCTTCGGCTCAATTTGGTGGGGTAGCGACCCATGGTCTTCGGACCGTTTTGTGGAGCCTCAGCTCAAAAATTAATGGTTAGCAACCATGGAATAGCGTTCCATTTTGTGATACACGTGTTGTTGAGTTTTCATTCTCCCATTTTTTGATAGGCCTCCCCTTTTTTGTGATTTCTGGATTTCCCTTGATGATTTCTAGAACTTGTGTTTCACCAATATTCGTGATTTACATTGATATGTTTTATCAATATTTGTGCAATTATGAATTTGTGTGTCATTAACTTTTGTGATTGACATTGATATAATTGTCAATATTTTTGGTTTGGTGAATAAAAATAAAGAGTATGACATTCTTTTTGATCTTTGAGAAGATTCTTGTGATATTGATTAATCTCTCATTGATTTTCAATTAAATACTTATCACAGTATGGTTTTATGGTTATCATACGTTTTTATCATATCTCTTATTCTATATCATTTCATCTGATACTTATAGCTAGACTGATCCGTTTATTATTTTCTTATTAAATAATACTCGAGTCAAACCGAGAGGTTACAGGTGCTTCTGCTTGACTCCTCGTCTGGGCTTATTATTATCCTGACTTTTGGCTAACTACTTGGATTAGTAGCTTTGGTTGTATACATTTGAGATATAGACACGTTGATGTATACATATTCTTTTGTCTAGCACCTGTAATTATTCTTTTGTGAAGCTGTGGATCTTGTTTGACCACTACTCTGATATACACTTTCATGTGTAATATTCATATCTGTTTCCGCCTTTGTGATATGAACTTTTGTGACTGATTTATGTTATGCTTATTTCTATATTTGTTTCCGAAGATATTATAGCCACTGTATAGTAGCTTTGAGTTTGTATCGGCATGTCGGTTTCCCCCTTTTGAATGCAAGTTATATTTTTATCTGGCATATCGGTACTCGCACAAAGCAATTACACGGATGGTCGCTCCTCAACAGCCTTATTCTCCGTGCTAGTTGATGGCATTACCCCGTAGTGTCCTTGGCTAGCGTGGTTATAGAGGTGGGGGGTCATAGCACTAGAGTGACGGCGCACGTACACGGCATTTGTTTCTTACCTGGTGATGTTTTCCTCTGTGTCTCGGGGAGACTCTCGTGCAAGTAGGGGTTTTACTCGAGGGCATTACTCTTTCGTGGAGAGGGTTCTAAATGTAACAGTTTTATATTTAAACTAAAAAAAATGAAGAAAATGGAACAAGGGAAAAACTCAGGGAAAAGATGGGAAGTACTCGGGGTTCATTCCGAGGTACCTGAGATTTTGCTCGGGTATATTTGAATGTTAGTTTTTGTTTAAGGTTATTAATATAAACTGATTTTGTTTTATGAATGATAAATGGTACTTGATAATTTATATGGTAAGATAATTAAGAATGTTAATTACTTTATCATTGGAATCTAAGTGGTTAATAAATTTGAAATTAAGAAGTTTTTAAAATTAACTAAATAAAGTTAATAAATGATTAAGAGTTGACTGATTTAAGAATTTAATTACGAATCAATAACTAATTGCTTAGGTAATTAATTAAGTAATTTGTGGATAGATAAATGAGTAACTAAATTTTAATTAATTAATTAATAATTAAGGTTATTAATTGATAATTAATTAAGATTAATTAATTGATAGATAAGAAGTGTTTAATTTAATGATTTGAATTTAATGAATTGATTAATGATTGCTTAATCAAGATAGTGATTAATCCTTAAGAAATTAAAGTTAATCAAACTAGTGATTAATTCTTAAATTTTATTTATTTATTTTCAGTTAATTAAACCAAGCAAAATATATAATTGATGATTTCGGTTTGGATGACTATACGAGTAGATTATCTGGATTATGATTTTTTGTGATACTCTGCGATATATCTATCCTGATTTTGTGTATGATCTATCTGTGAATTAAACAACTTGGCCTTTAAACACGTTTGGATTTCGATGAGTCCGGGATCAGAAATCAGCTTTGATTTTCCGAAAACCACATCGATCCAAATTAAACGTAAGTCGTGACATTTCATGATGGTTAATTAATCTGTTATAAAATAACTAAGGATTGATTACTTTTAAGAAGATAAAATAATAACTAAGGTTTATTAATTGATAATTAAAGGACAATTAATTTGTAATTAGAGATTGATTGATTGATAAGGTAACCTACTTGATTCTATAAGGATTGGATGTGTGAAATCAATAGGGTAAATGGAATGTCATGGCCCCTCGAATACTTAGCATGTGATTATTGAACAAGTATTGGACATATCGAGTAATGAACTCGTAATGAAGCACGAGTTACCCGGGTTTCCTTTTATGATATGACCTTAATATTTTAACTTTTATGGGTTTACTCACACTGGTTTCCAGCCTGACCCTGGTGTTACTTTGATGTAATGCTTGGTTCAGACCGAGTATTACAAATTTTCAGGTAAGGACGTTCTGGAGCCCAAGAGGCGAGTTGGATGGCAGGACGTATGGAGTGTTTCTGTTGTGACTATTATTTCTGTTTATCTGAGATATATTTGATTTGTATATGCTCAGTGTTGAGTATGGAAGTAACTCTGATGTATTAAAGTGAAAGTTGACAAGTACAGTTTTCCTTTGTATAACTGTTATTATTGATATTATATTTTGATCCGTTGCGAATGTGAGAATTTGTGTTGTGTTTTATGTTTCTTCTTCTTCTATCTCTTTCTTCATTTCCCAACTATCTGGAATTTTCGGAATCGAAATTTTCGGTCGTTACAATAATGATGATGTATGTAAAATTTAGTTGACTTGAGTTTTTTGGTGGTTTATGTAGGAAGAAATTGTTCTGCCACCGTTTGTGGTGATCGCATTTAGACCGAGGATGAGGGTTTGAGAATATGTGAGAGTTGGAGAGTGTTTGGTTTAAAAACGAATTGCGTGTTTTCGATTTTCAATATGTACGTCAAATATGAGAACGATGGACGAATGATGGAGAGGATAAAAGAAAGACGGATGGAGGGATGAAGTGGAAAGAGGGACGACGGAAGAATGGAGTGTTTCACGTGCTTGTGTTATTTTTCAAAACACAAAAAAAAATTTGTTTACTATTCTGTATGTTAACTTCGTTTTCTAAATTGGTCATTTTCGGCAATATACATGCGTCATGCGCATTTTTGTATGGACGAAAATCAAAAACTAAAAACAACAAACCAAACACTACCTTAATTTTTATGAATTGATGGTTGATGCAGTACAAACTATGGAATCGATATGTTTAAATTGTTCAAAGCCTTTGAGTCGATTGGAATTGGCTTTGTTCTTAAGTCGCTCGGGGATTATAAGTCGCTCACGACTTAACAAGGGATATTCACGACCTAACGTTAAGGCCTTAAGTTGTTTCCGACTTAACAGAAGAAGTTTCCGACCTAAGGAATCGCGTAAAGGGAAGCGGCGAGTTAATGGAGTAACCTTAAGCCGTGTGAAGAAGGCTACGTTTGAGTCGTTTGGGAATATAAGTCGTTTACGATCTATTGAAGGCCTTGAGTCGAAGGAAGGGGAGCACGACCTAGCTAAGTCAATCGAAGGAGCATGCCGCAAGGAACTTGGATGTTTGAGTCGTGTCGGTCTTGAGTCGATCTTTAGTTGAGTCGTGAGTCGTTCACGACCTATGTTGAGTTGTATATGTTGTATTACGAGCTGGTATGTAAACACTGGTGTTGAGTCGGTCAATTGATGAGTCGGTTGAGTCATGTTGTAATGTAATTGTTTTGAGTCGTGTGTTGTTCTGTTGAGTCGTGGCATTTTTAAGTCGTAAGTGTTGTACTGTTTGTATTTTTCCTAAGTCATGAGTCGTATGGACTGTGAAGTGATGAGTCGTTCACGAGACATGTTGAACCGCTGTATGGTATGAATGGTAGTGAGTCGGTTGAGTCGCTGAGTGTTAAGCCGGTGCTGAGTTAGCTAAATCATAGGTCGGTTGCCGACTTAAGGGTCAGGGGCAAAACACTATAAATACGCGTGAGTTGTACATTTGAAAGTTAGTTGATTTTTGAACAAAAAAAATTCTCTTTTGTTAGCTTTGTGCTTTCATACAAATTGGTAGTTGAGTGTGATCTCCTATCTCCTCTTTCGGTTAATCGAGTGCGCTCGATTCAACGATCGTAGAAGCCGATTCACGGAATCTAGTGCGCTAGATCAACGTGCGAAGAATCATAGATCTTGGAACACGGTATAGTGCGCTATCAACATGTTTGAGATAGCTAGAATTCGGTATCTTCGGATCAACGAATTTGGGCATTTTGGTATTCATCAATCCACCGATTGCTACTTTCACCGATTGAAGTTTATTTTGATTAATCCGCTGCGTCATTATTGGTATCAGAGCCATACTTAGCCAATCATAGCTAAGTTGAGTCCTGGAGCCAAGTATTTGAAGTTGAAGTTTGAAGTTGTGTTCGTTGTGTTCATCTTGAAGTTGCAACAAGTTCGAAGATTTTGATCCATCTCATTTTGGATCAAGATTTGGAGAAGTGTTTGAATTTGAAGTTAGGTCGTGTATACTTGGGAAGTAGCCGAGCCTAGTGAAGGGTTTTGAAGTTTGAAGCCGTGACTTGAAGTTTTATATTGTTTGAATCATGCTGCCTAGGAGAGCTAACCGTCATCAAAATGTTGAAGCGTTGTATCGAAGAGAAGAAGCCGAGCTTATGGAACAACGTATTAATGAGAAATTTGATGAAGGCATTGGAAAGTTAGAGAAATTGATGAATGATTTGAATCAAACTCAAAGGAGGAGATCACCAAACTCGAACCATGGAGGAAACCGAGTTTCGCCATCGGTTACGGAAGCGAGGAGGGTATCACCGCATTCTTTTAGAGAAAGAAGAGAAACATCAATTTCATCACGGAGTGATTATCATGACTATACACATGAAGAGAGAAGAAGTCGCCGTGAATTTGACAATGAAGCATATAGAGAGGAAGAGAGACATAGTCAAAGAAGCATGCATGAACGGAGGGATGATAATGGTCGAGATCGATGTAGGCGTACCTTTGATTTTGATGAAGAGGGTGATAGAGAAAGTATTCATTATCGAGATCGAGATCAAATTCGAAATTCTTACCGGGATGTTGAAGATGATCGTCGTTGGGAATCGGGTATGAAGATGGAAATACCAGAATTTAAAGGAGGGATGGTAGCAGAAGAATTTCTTGATTGGGTATCAAATGTTGAAGAGATCTTTGATTTCAAGGAGGTTCCTGAGCATAGGAGAGTAAAGTTGGTTGCCACTAGGTTGAGGGGGAGAGCTTTGGCGTGGTGGCAGCAAACTAAACTTACCAGGGAGAGAATGGGAAAGAAAAAGATAGAATCTTGGGAGAAGATGAAGAAATTGATGCGAGCTACATTCTTACCATACAATTATCAATCACTTATGTACCAGAGATTGCAGAATCTGAGGCAAGGGACGCAATCTGTTAGTGATTATGCTGATGAATTTTACCAGCTCATTTCCAGGAATGATATTATGGAAACGGAAGAACAACTAACTGCTAGATTCATTGGGGGATTGAGAATGCAGATCCAGGATATGGTTAATATGTTTGATCCTAGATCAGTGGCAGAGGCACATCAGAAAGCGTTGGCTTGGGAGAAGCAAGGAAGGCGTGGAGGTGGTGTGTTTACTAATTCCAATAATCAAGCGAGGGGTGTTAGTGGAAGTTCTAATGTTCCTAAACCTATCAATAAGCCAGTGGTGAAGGAGGCTGAGAAGGCGAAGGTTAACAGTGGGTTCAAATGTTATAATTGTCAGGAGTTGGGTCACAAAAGCAATGAATGTCCAAAACCGAAGAAGAGAGCAATGGTTGTTGAGATTGAGGATGATAATGAGGAGGCAGATGTTCAAATGCACCTTATGTTGAGGAGGAAGAAGAATTATCTGGAGATGAAGGTTGTAATCTTATGATGAGGAGGTCATGTCTTACACCAAAGCAAGAGGAGGATTGTAGTTGGTTGAGGAGTAACATATTTCAGTCGACATGCACTATTCTGGGAAAAGTTTGCAAGTTCGTTATTGATGCTGGAAGTTGCGATAATATTATTTCTACCGAGGCTGTGAAGAAGTTGAACTTGAAAACTGAGAAACATCCTAAACCGTACAAGCTAGCATGGTTAAGGAAGGGTGGGGAAGTGAAGGTGTGTCGAAGGGCTTGTGTGAATTTTTCTATTGGGAAGAAGTACAAAGATGAAATTTGGTGTGACGTTGTAGACATGGACGTATGTCATCTGTTGTTGGGCAGACCATGGCAGTTTGATAGAGCAGTGCAACATGATGGTCGTGCTAATAGCTATAGTTTCATGTTCGAGGGTACTAAAATCACTTTGGTTCCCAAGAAGCAACAACAGAAGGAAAGCAAGCTGGAGGAAATTGAGGAATTGAAAACTCTGTTGACTTTGAAGGAGTTTGTTAAGGAGGTTGAAGAGGAACCTGAAGTGTTTTTGTTGATTGGGAGAGAGAGCAGTGAAGAGGTTGAAATTCCTGAAGAAGCAAAGCCAGTTTTGCAAGAATTTGAAGATGTATTTCCAGAGGAGTTGCCTAAGGAGTTACCACCATTGAGAGACATTCAACATCAAATTGATCTTGTTCCAGGAGCAGTGTTACCACATCGACGACATTACCGAATGAGTCCGAAGGAACATGAGGAGTTACGAAGGCAGGTGGAAGAGTTACTTGAGCAGGGACGTGTTCAGGAAAGCTTGAGTCCTTGTGCAGTACCAGCTTTATTAGTACCGAAGAAGGACGGGACGTGGAGGATGTGCTCTGACAGTCGAGCATTGAATAAGATTACTGTGAGATATAGATTTCCAATGCCGAGGTTGGATGACTTGCTAGATCAGTTGAGTGGAGCTACTATCTTTTCGAAGATTGATTTGAAAAGCGGTTATCATCAAATTCGGATTAGACCTGGAGACGAATGGAAGACGGCCTTCAAAACGAGAGAGGGGTTATACGAATGGTTGGTTATGCCATTTGGTTTGTCAAATGCACCTAGTACATTCATGCGGGTGATGAATCAAATCTTCAGACCATTCATTGGGAAGTTTGTCGTGGTTTATTTCGATGATATTCTGATTTACAGCAGGAGTACGGAGGAGCATGTTCAACATTTGAGGGAAGTATTGAGTATTCTTCGTGAGGAACAATTTTATGCTGCTATGAAGAAATGTGTGTTTATGACACACAGTGTTTTATTTCTGGGTTATGTTGTTTCAGGAGAAGGTATTCAAGTTGATCAGAGTAAAGTTGAGGCAGTCAGGAATTGGCCACAGCCAAAGACAATTACGGAAGTGAGAAGTTTTCATGGGCTAGCGTCATTCTGCCGAAGATTCATTCCACACTTCAGTAGCGTAATGGCTCCAGTTACTGATTGCATGAAGGGTAAACAGTTTTCGTGGACAGAAGAAGCCGGGATTGCTTTTGAACGAATCAAAGAACTGTTGACGACAGCGCCAATTCTTGTTTTACCTAATTTTCAGTTGTTGTTTGAGCTACACACTGATGCATCAAAGGTTGGGATTGGGGGAGTGTTGAGTCAGCAGGGGAGACCTATTGCATATTTCAGTGAAAAGTTATCAGGGGCAAAGATGAGATACAGTACATATGACGTTGAATTTTACGCTGTTGTGCAAGCTGTTAAGCATTGGAGACACTACCTGTTTCAGAAGGAATTTGTTCTTTACACTGATCATGAAGCTTTGAAACATTTACAGGGGCAGGATAAAATTTCAGCGAGACATGCATCATGGATTGCATATTTACAGCAGTTTACCTTTGTTGTTAAACACAAATCCGGGGCGACGAATCGTGTGGCTGATGCTTGAGTAGGAGGAGTCATTTATTAACAACATTGAAGGTTGAGGTGACTGGGTTTGAATTGTTGCCAGAACAAATTGAAGAAGATTCTTACTTTAAGAAATTTGTTGAAAAAGTCAAGGAAGGAAGTACTGATGAATTTGTATTGATTGATGGGTTCTTGTTCAAGGGGAATCGTTTATGTATACCAGATTATAGCTTGAGAATGAAGATTATCAAGGAATTGCACGAGGAAGGACATGTGGGTAGAGATCGTACATTGCAGTTGATTTCTCAATCTTATTTTTGGCCGTCGAAGAGAAAAGAAGTTGAAAGATTTGTGGAGAGATGCCATATTTGCCAGGTTTCAAAGGGAACAGCGACGAATGCAGGGTTGTATATGCCATTACCAGTACCGTCTAAGCCATGGGTTGATATCAGCATGGATTTCATTTTGGGTTTGCCTAAAACTCAATGGGGAAATGATTCGATATTTGTTGTAGTGGACAGATTTTCGAAGATGGCACATTTTATTGCCTGCAAGAAGACAGCTGATGTAGTTCGAGTGGCACAATTATTCTTTAAGGAGGTGTATCGATTGCATGGTTTACCAGAATCTATTGTTTCTGATCGGGATACTCGTTTTCTGAGTCACTTTTGGTTAAGTTTGTGGAAGATGGTGGGAACAAAGCTGAAATTTAGTAGTGCTTATCATCCGCAAACTGATGGACAGACAGAAGTTGTTAACCGATCGTTGGGGAATTTGTTGCGATGTCTTGTAAAGGACAATCTGAAGAGTTGGGATATGAAGTTATGCCAAGCCGAGTTTGCCCACAATCATGCAGTGAATCGTAGCACGGGATTCAGTCCATTCCAGATTGTATATTCAAATTTACCCAGGGGATCGTTGGATTTGGCAGTAGTACCACGACCGGAGGTGACAGTTAAACGAGCTGCTGATTTTGTTGGTGAGCTGACTGAATGTCATAAAATCGTTCAGGAACGATTGGAGAAAGCGAATGAGAAGTATAAGAAGTCTGCAGATTTGAAGCGACGAAATGTTGAATTTAACGAAGGCGACTTGGTATATGCAATATTGACAAAAGATCGTTTTCCGGTGGGAACATATAATAAATTGAAAGCGCGGAAAATTGGTCCAGTTGAAATTTTGAAAAAAATCAATAAGAATGCATATCTATTAAAGTTACCAGATGATGTTTATACTTCTGATGTTTTTAACGTCAAACATTTGATTCCATATCATGGATATGAAATTGTTGTGGAAGAACTTACCAATTCGAGGACGAATTTTTCTCAACCCGGGGAGGATGATGCAGTACAAACTACGGAATCGATATGTTTAAATTGTTCAAAGCCTTTGAGTCGATTGGAATTGGCTTTGTTCTTAAGTCGCTCGGGGGTTATAAGTCGCTCACGACTTAACAAGGGATATTCACGACCTAACGTTAAGGCCTTAAGTTGTTTCCGACTTAACAGAAGAAGTTTCCGACCTAAGGAATCGCGTAAAGGGAAGCGGCGAGTTAGTGGAGTAACCTTAAGCCGTGTGAAGAAGGCTACGTTTGAGTCGTTTGGGAATATAAGTCGTTTACGATCTATTGAAGGCCTTGAGTCGAAGGAAGGGGAGCACGACCTAGCTAAGTCAATCGAAGGAGCATGCCGCAAGGAACTTGGATGTTTGAGTCGTGTGGGTCTTGAGTCGATCTTTAGTTGAGTCGTGAGTCGTTCACGACCTATGTTGAGTTGTATATGTTGTATTACGAGCTGGTATGTAAACACTGGTGTTGAGTCGGTCAATTGATGAGTCGGTTGAGTCATGTTGTAATGTAATTGTTTTGAGTCGTGTGTTGTTCTGTTGAGTCGTGGCATTTTTAAGTCGTAAGTGTTGTACTGTTTGTATTTTTCCTAAGTCATGAGTCGTATGGACTGTGAAGTGATGAGTCGTTCACGAGACATGTTGAACCGCTGTATGGTATGAATGGTAGTGAGTCGGTTGAGTCGCTGAGTGTTAAGCCGGTGCTGAGTTAGCTAAATCATAGGTCGGTTGCCGACTTAAGGGTCAGGGGCAAAACACTATAAATACGCGTGAGTTGTACATTTGAAAGTTAGTTGATTTTTGAACAAAAAAAATTCTCTTTTGTTAGCTTTGTGCTTTCATACAAATTGGTAGTTGAGTGTGATCTCCTATCTCATCTTTCGGTTAATCGAGTGCGCTCGATTCAACGATCGTAGAAACCGATTCACGGAATCTAGTGCGCTAGATCAACGTGCGAAGAATCGTAGATCTTGGAACACGGTATAGTGCGCTATCAACGTGTTTGAGATAGCTAGAATTCGGTATCTTCGGATCAACGAATTTGGGCATTTTGGTATTCATCAATCCACCGATTGCTACTTTCACCGATTGAAGTTTATTTTGATTAATCCGCTGCGTCATTATTGGTATCAGAGCCATACTTAGCCAATCATAGCTAAGTTGAGTCCTGGAACCAAGTATTTGAAGTTGAAGTTTGAAGTTGTGTTCGTTGTGTTCATCTTGAAGTTGCAACAAGTTCGAAGGTTTTGATCCATCTCATTTTGGATCTAGATTTGGAGAAGTGATTGAATTTGAAGTTAGGCCGTGTATACTTGGGAAGTAGCCGAGCCTAGTGAAGGGTTTTGAAGTTTGAAGCCGTGACTTGAAGTTTTATATTGTTTGAATCATGCCGCCTAGGAGAGCTAACCGTCATCAAAATGTTGAAGCGTTGTATCGAAGAGAAGAAGCCGAGCTTATGGAACAACGTATTAATGAGAAATTTGATGAAGGCATTGGAAAGTTAGAGAAATTGATGAATGATTTGAATCAAACTTAGTGGATTTCCTTCAAGCCTTTAGTGGATTTCCTTCAAGCCCAGCAGCATAAAAGACATGTTTGTGAATTAAGGGTATTAATTTCCAAAATTTACAAAAGCAAACTTAGTGTTAAATAAGATGTTTGTATTTTAATTTATTCAGGTGATGATGTTGAAAGATAGGATTCAGAGTGTGTCAAAACTTCAACTGATAGTAGCTAAAGTTGAAGAGTATTTGCAGAAGAATCCGCCTAATAATCCTTTCTTGGAATTTTCTTACATGTAAGTTAGCTTAGTTTTAGTTGACATATTTGGAGGCTATATTATACCGTAGCTTACATGTAGTCATGTTATCAGAACTTTCTACTTTCTAGGAGAAAAAAGTGCGTGTATATTGCATACACCAACCCTATGTTACATCCAGCAGGTGGAACGATTAAGTATGTCCACAAAAATAGGAATGAAAAACCTTACATACGTGGAACACAATATATTGGTGGCAGGCTTAATGGGAACACATAGCCGAAATACACTTAACGCGGAACATTGATATTTTACATGTAGTCATGTTATCGGAGTCGTATTGATATTCAACGTTGTATGTGGGAACCTAGTCAACTAAGCGATTCTTTAATGCGCAACCTATAGTAAGCTTTAAAATTAGGGATCATATGTGGGAAAACGAACAGCATGTCGTATATCCAGCTTCGAAGTAAGGAAGTCATTCCTACGATTCTAATGCATTCGCAGAAGCCTAGCCACCATTTATATACTCCGCTGCTCGGTCTCATATTAATAAGAGATTCGTATTACAATTTATGGTTTGGCGATGGATATGGGTGGTCGGTAAATTTAAAGTTCTTAATTTAATGTCAATTTTGCGATGGAAATTAATGTCAATTTACCGACATTTTTTCGTCAGTCACGTAAATATTAAAATTTAATTTAAAAAAATTGACATTTTGCCGACGGATATATATTTTGTTGAATTTTGTCGACAATATATGGAGAATTAAAGAGGTTAGGAAAAACTTGATAATAGTGAAAATGACATACAAGTCAAAGCACGAATGCTTAAATTATCACGATTTGAAGCTGGGTGAAGCACACAAAGTCAGACGCCTGACATGAATCCCTAGACATCTGATAGCCAGTTTACTGTAACCTGAGAGTTGTGCCAGACGTTTGAGAGGTCTTGCCAATTGTTCGGCAACGGGAATTTTGCATCTCGAAAATAGGGCCAAAAGTATGAGGGGTTTTGCCAAATGTCTAACGAGCTGTAGTTTTGACTTTTCGACAGAATTTGTCTATTTGCTTATGTGGACTTAAAAGGGCAAATTAGGTATTCACTAAGGAAAATTGTTCACTATATAAACTATTTTTCGAATTGAAAGAAACTATAACTCCAAAGGTTTTGATTAAGGTTTATCGTCCATCAAATAAGATTTATTGAAAACCTAGTTTTCTTTAATTCTATTCTGCACAAATCTATTCTATTTGAATGTTGATCATTGTAATCGATCTTTTGTGCTTCTCTCGTTGGTGTTAATAAAGGCACTCTCTCAAAGTGGATGTACACTAACAAAATGTTAGTGGAACCGCTATAATGGTACGTGATTTATTTTATCATTGTTGCTTTGTTTGTCTATTGCTTGTTTGGTGATTGTGATTGGTTTTTGGATTGAATTAAGATATTGATTGATTGTTTTTACACTGCTTACCACAATCTCGTTTTCGCTGTGCTTTGTGATTTTGATTTGAGGGGTCTTGGTTAGAATTCCTGTAACGTTTGGTATCAGTGCTTTCAGTGTTGGTAGATGTTTGTGAAAATGCCAAAATCGGATAATACATCGGGTAGTCCCACAATAGTTGGTCCAAGAGTGTAACGCTTCATGTACGTGGATCTTATGCAGCTTCAGGATCTCAATTGGTTAGAGACAAGTGGAATGACGATAATGATTATGAAAAATGGCAATGGAAGATGAAAGCGGTTTTAATGTAGAATCATGTGTATCGGCTAGTGTTTGATACACATTTGTTCCAGGCGGACATCTCGGATATTGAAAGAGAGGAAATGGAAGATTAGGCATTCAATATACTTCAACTTGCTATGGGAGGGAGAGTGATCTTTGAAATTAGTGGTGAAATTACAGGTAAGGGTTTATAGGACAAATTGGAGGAGTTGTATATAAAGAAGTCACTAACTAATCGTTTGATCTTATTGCGAATGTTCTGCACTTATAAGATGAAGGAGGGTATTCGCTAAAGATGCACTTGAATGTCTTTGATGATTCGATAATGAAGATGAAGGCCATAGATCTGAAGATAGAGGAAGAGAAAAAGACGACGATATTCTTGTGTTCGTTATCGGACTGTTATATGAGTTTCTCAAATAGTGTGATTTATAGCCGTGATGCATTGACTCTTGATGATGTCAAAATGGGTCTTCTTAGTAAGGAGTTGTATGATCAAATGAAGGAGTTGGGTGATGGAAGTAGTGGTGCTAGTAGTGATCACGGTTTATTTATGAAGAAGGATGGAAAGATAAAGAAGGAGAATCGTAGGCGTTCTAGATAAAGGAAGCCCAGATGGAAAGGAAAGTCAAGGGAAAGAAAAGGCAAGTACTTTATTTGTAAGAAACATGGTCATCGGAAGAATGTGTCCGGACAAGGAGAAAGCGAAGAAGGAAATAACATCTTCATCCTTAGTGGTGCAGAGTGGAGTTGGTGGTGGAGACATTGATGTTTTGACGATGGTAGCATCGAATGTTTCAGATAGCAAATGAGTATTTGATTGTAATACATCTTATCATATGATGCCAAATAAGAATTGTTTTTATTCTTATGTCAAAAAAGAGAGAAATTCAATTGTTACGGGTAATGATGATATTTGTAAGTTGAAGGGCATTGGTTCCTTGCAAATGCCGATGATTGATGGAGTAGTTCGTACTCTCGCTAATTTACGCTACGTTCCAGGACTTCGGAAACCTCTTATTTCCTTGGGGTAACTGGATTCTTTAGGTTATAAGACCACTATTGAGAGTGATAGCTTATCGGTTTTGAAGGGTGTGCTTATGGTGATGAAGGGTGCTAGGACTCATGGTGTTTATTTGCTTCAAAGTGTGACTACTGAAGGTGAAATTTGGGTTGGTGTTGATAGTTCTTGTGGCTTGGATGCGACTAGATTATGAAATTTGAGGTTAGTTCATGTCTCGAAAAGGATTTGGATATTCTTTGAAAGAGGGAGATGATCGATGGGGAGAGTTTCAACAAACTTGAGTTTTGCGAGGAATGTATCATGGGAAAGCAAGCTAAAGTGTCATTCGGTAAATGAAAGCATGATTCGAGAGAGGTACTTGAGTATGTTCACAAGGATGTTTGGGGACCGACATCGGTAACTTCTTTGGGAGGAGCTCATTGTTATATTTCTTTCATTGATGATTTTTTTTAGAAAGTATGGTGGTATGTAATGAAAGCCAAGTCGGAGGCATTTGCAAAGTTCAAAGTTTGGAAGGCTCTTGTTGAGAATAAGAGTGGTATGTCTTTGAAGGTTCTAAGGTCCGACAATGTCGTAGAGCATGATTCTGGAGAATTCTTGGAGTTTTGCAAGCATTATGGTATTCGGAGGTATTTTACTACACCGAGGGATCCGCAATCGAATGGAGTTGCGAAGAGGATGAATCGTACTTTGCTTAAGAAAGCACGATGCTTGAGATTGACATCGGGTTTGTCTAAGTGATGTTGGACGAAGCGTTGTCAACTGCGGTGCATATCGTTAATTGAATTCAATGCTCGGCTATTAATAAAAGAATTCCAAAGGAAGTGTGGAAAAGGAAGAGCATTGACTGGAGTTATCTTCATGTATTTGGTAGTTCGGTTTATGTGCATGATCCGAGAGATAAGGTTGATCCTAGAGCATTCAAAGAAATTTTGCTTGGTTATGCAGAAGGTTTAAAAGGCTATCAAATATGGAATCGAAAAACGAAGAAGGTTTTGAATTCTCGTCATGTTTCTTTTGATGAGTCGGCTTTATTTAAGGAGAAAAGGAGCTCATCGGATGTTCTGGGTTTGGTTCATGGTGAATCAAAGGAGAAAGAAGTTATTCCTACCTTTTGTCCAAGGAGTAGAGTGGTTGAAGATGCTTGCGAGGAGAAAGCGATTGATATTACATCACATAGTCCACATGGTTCCTCTAGCAATGTTGTTGATCTACATGATTCTAGGAAGATTCGGTTCAAGGTGGAGCCGAAAGGAGTTTGGGTGATGGTAGTGCTACTCAGGTGGGTCGTCGTGGTATAAGGCCACCCAATATTTATGGTGATTGGAACTATTTTAGCTTTTGTGATAATTTGGACTATGTTCTTCATGTAATCCAAGATGAAATGATGGACTTTGATGACATCATGTAGTCGAGTGACAACTCAAAGTGGATTTATGCCATGGAGGAAGAGATGCTATGGTTGTTGAAGAATTAAACTTGGGATTTGGCTCTACTTCCTAAAGGAAACACGCTATTGGGTGAAAATGAAATATAAGGTAAAGGACGATATGAGATATAAAGCTAGGCTAGTGACTAAGAGGCTTGCACAAAGGAAGGGAAGGGAATATGTTGAGATATTCGCACCGATTGTGCGTGATACTTCAATCCGGATATTACTTACTATAGTTGTCATTCATGACTTGGAATTGGAGAAATTTGATGTGAAAACTATTTTCTTGCATGGTAACTTAGATGAAAACATCTACGTGGAACAACCAAAAGGTTTTGTCATAGATGGTAAGTCAAATTTAGTTTGCAATTTAAAGAAATCACTGTATGGTTTAAAGCAAACACCTAGACAATTATAAAAGAGATTTGATCATTTTATGCTTGAAAATGGTTTTGACAGAAGCATCAAAGATGCTCGTGTGTATTTCAAGAGGTTGGAAAATAATTATTAGGTGTATTTACTCTTGTACGTGGACAACTTGCTTATTGCTTCTAAGGATATAAATGAAATCAACAAGTTAAAATTGAGTTTAAAATCGGAGTTCAAAATGAAATACCTTGGAGAAGCAAAGAGAATACATGGAAATAGAAAGAGACTGAAAGCATTTTGAGTTAACATTGATTCAAAAGGAGGATATTGAGAAAGAGCTTTGTCGGTTTGGCATGGAGAATGCAAAGGAGTCAAATACACATTTACCTTTCCATATGAAGCTTTCGATTAAGGGATCGCCTATCTTGGAGAAAGACAAGGCTTATATGGCAAAGGTGTCGTATGCAAGTATAGTTGGAAGTTCAGTTTATGCTAAGGTGTGTACGTGGCCCGTTATTGCAAATTCCATTTGGACGGTTAGTCAGTATATGGAAAATCTATGAAAATCGCATTGGGAAACTGTGAAGCTTATTTTGAAATACCTTACAGGTACATCATCTCATGGTCTTGTTTTTTGCGGTAGTGAGGAAATGAATTGCAAGTTGATTGGTTATTGTGATTCAAACTACCCTGGTGATAGGGATCGAAGAAAGCCAACTTTCGAATATGTCTTCACACTTGGTGGTACGGCCATATGTTGGAGATCGAGATTGCAAACTCTAGTTGTTTAATTCACTATGGATGCGAAGTTGATAGCCGCGGTGGAGGCGGCAAATGTGGCACTTTATTTTAGGCGAATGTTGTATGACTTGAGATTTGAATACAATAGTATCTATGTTCAATATGATAGTATGAGTGCTATTCACTTGGCGGATAATTTGGCGTTTAGCCCACAGACTAAGCATATTAAAGTGCGAGAGTCATTTCTAGTAGTCACGGATGAAGATAACTGTATATTCGAAATGTGCATGCAAAGGATAACACGGTGGATATGTTCACTAAAGCATTGTCAGTTGGAAGTTCGAGCATTGCTCAAATTTGATTCTCTTGTTGATGTGCTAGGTGTTACGGGGTGGCACAGTTGAGGGAGGAGCTTGGTTATGGATGATGAAGAGTATCGATGAGAGATTGTGGTTCTATTTTCTTGTGGTAAGTACTTGTTTGCACTCCTACATACTTCACTTATTTAGCGTGATAGTTTTGGATTTGGGTGCTTTCAACACTTCATTAGCGAGCGGTGGCTTTGTTGGAGTTCATTGATGGAGTGTAATGGACAGTGGCTTTGCCGGAGCTCATTGGAAAAATATTCATATTTGTATGGTAGAAGGTAGCATTGGTGGTAGTTTAGCACTATGGTTTCTTGGAGTTGGAGATGGATATAGTGTCGAAGTGGATTGTTGAATTTTAGTGACATTATACGGAGAGTTGAAGAGGTTAAGAATAGATTAATAGCGGTGCAAATGGCATGCAAATTGAAGCACAAATGTTCAACTTGTCGCGATTTGAAGATGGGTGAAGCGCATGAAGTCAAACGTCTGACAAGAATCTCCAAACGTCTGATAGCGGGTTTATTGTAAACTAAGAATTATGCCAAATGTCTGAGTGTTCTTTCCAGACGTCTCGCAACATAAATTTTACATCTCGAGAATAGCGCCAGACGTCTGAGGGGTTTTTCCAAATGTATGACGCGCTGCAGTTTTGAATTTTATGCCTAAAATTTATGCATTTTCTTGTGAAGGATTCAAGGGCAAATCGTGTATTTTCCAAGTAAGGATTGTTCACTATATAAGCTGTTTCTGAATTCAAAGAAAATATAACTCCAAGGGTTTTGATCAAGGATCCCCCATCAAATAAGATTTATCAAAAACCTAGTTTTCTTCAATTCTATTCTCCACAAATCTATTCAATTTCAATATTGATCATTATAATCCATCTCTTGTACTCTTTTCCTTGGTATTAATAAAGGCTCTCTCTCAAAGGGGATGTACACTAATAAGACGTTAATGGAACCACTATAAATCTGAATATGATTTATTTTATCGTTATTGCTTTGTTTTTTTCTATTGTTTGTTATGTGATTGTGATTAGTTTTTGTATTGGATTGAGGTATTGATTGGTTGTTCTGTAATTTTTACCACAATCTCGTTTTCCACTTTGCTTTAGGGTTTTGATTTGAGTGGTCATGAGTTAGAATTCCCATAACATTTTTTTAAAATTCTTTTTAAACAACGTATCATCAATAAACCCTAGCTAAATAGCTAGATATTAGCGACAGATGTTGTTTAGGTGCATATTTTAGGCTTAGGAATTTATCGGTAATTCATCACTAAAACTGATGCTTTAGCATGTGTTTAGTGGCAATTTTTAGTTATTTCTATTACTAATCACACGCTGATTTGCAAAGATTTTACGATGAATTTTGTAGCTTATTTTAACGATGTTTTAGTGGCGGTTTTGTTCGAAAATTCTGCTTGTATTCCCTTTCTATTCCATCGATAAATGTTATTTTCTGTTTTTTAATTACAGCTTTTCCAACTATTAATGTCCGATATTCTAATATGGAGAACAGAGCTGGATAGGAGCGACCATTTTTAGCCTTGTCTTAATTACCTACTGAATACGTCGAAAACTGTAGCATATTTTTTTTAAGTGGATCGACATATCCAATAGATATTTAATACAAAACTATAATGGCTATAAGATCTAACAGAACAAAATATAACAATTCAAATGTAAAAACCATCACAGAATGGTAGATCATCACATACACATACACATATATAGATACATCACATGGTATACAAAATGATACATGTCAAGTGGTGTAGCAACCACAATATACAGGCGAGTCAAAAGAATTTTTGTTTCTGAATTGATCCTGTAGCCACCATAGTAGTGTATTAGATAGGAAATAAGTATTTCGAATACTCGAGACGAAATGAGAAAAAAAGAGGAGTATAAATATCAACGTACTTAGCTCTTATCTAATGCAAGACTATGATGGTCGCCCTTAACCAGCCCTATTCTCCGCATTAGCAGACAGAATTACTATGTAATTCTCTTTGTCAATATGGGTCTCAAGGTGGGGCGTCACAGCTTAGTAAAGTCATGTACAGATATATATATATATATATATATATATATATATATACATATAAGCACATTTATATAAAATAAATAACATAATTAAAAAAGCAAATGCAGTTATAAATCTGTTTATCATTTACGCACAAAGTTGAGTAATAATATTATTCAAGTAGTGCTAATATCCCATAAAAAAACAATACCATTCATATTATTCAAGTAGTTTATTCATAGTTGTATCCCATAAAAATGCATAAATTGTATTCTAAATGACAAAACTATTCAACTTGCGCTAATGTTGTCGTATATAAAACACAATACAATCAATAGCCATAATACCCATACAAAAAATCACATAAATTCGTATTTACAACAAAATGTGTCCACCTACCATACCCGTAGAGCTTATGAAGACGATGAAGGCGAAGGTCTTCATAATCAGATACATCATCCCTCTGAAGCATTGTCATCACATTTCCCATTTGTGGTTGAAAGTTCTCTCTATCTGCCTTTTGCTACTGTGCAAGCCTTGCTTGCACTTCCTTGAGTCTTTGGATCTTAGCTCGCTCTCTCTCTACTTCAATACTTAGACGCTCTTTCCTCTCATTCTCGAACGCTAAGCACATTTCTTGAACATTTTTTTATAGCTCATGAACATCATGTTCATTGCCAATAAATGGCATTTAGAACGTTAAGAAGATAAGGGAAGTTGTATAGTAAAAGTGAAATTACTACTTGCAATAATAAATTGAAAACATTAAACAATAAAAATGAGGGAAGTAAAATTTCCCTACTATTGAATCATTGAGAAAAGTTAGGTCTAACATTGAAGTGAAACTACTGTTTTTTTTAATGAAACAGAGTATGAAAGTTCTCACTAGCATATAAATCCAAAATTGCGATGAAACAAAGTAATTTATCTTATATTATTTGATTAATTATTATCCTCTCCTACACAGCAATGTCCCAAAGTATCTCATGTGTGCATAGATATTTTTGTTGAAGGTGGCGTAGATGGTGGTGCATCATGCTCTTCAGATGGTCTGCTACATCCATACTTACCTAAAGGTCTTGATTCCTCCTCTAATTTTATCTAGCTCCTACTCACCATCTCAACTGGAACATACCTTAGTACTAAGAATCACTTTTGCACTCGGTTATGTGAATCTGGGCGCCCATATTCGAGTCCGGAAACAGTCTTTTACAATGCGAGGGTAATGCTGTGTACATTATCGACCTCCGCAAAGCTCGCTATCATGCGGAAGCCTTGTGCACTGGATTCGACCTTTTTTTATTGTAATTATAGCCAAGGCTCTATGGAGAGGCATGAAATGTTGGAAAGAATGTTTAAATATTTTAACAGTGGCACGAAAAGAAGTCCATGCACATGATACGGACATCATACATTCTTTGTGCGATTGTAATGGACCCGTAATTTTGAGAAGGCAAATATCCCATTAACTATTAAAATATTCCCTCTATTTCATTTACTTATGAAATCGCTATGCCTATGATTCTACACAGCACATTGGCACCTATGAAAAGAGACCTTAAATATCTTATATCATATTGTAGTCCAAAAAATGATTGTATAACGGAGTAATTACTTCCATCAGATTTGTCGCACTAAGCTGGTTAGTTACAATTATATACTTCTTAATATCAATTATCTGTTGCTAAATTTCAATTTACACATTTTAGGGGAATTTTAAAGCCTGTCACTACCAAGAAAAATTTAGGGATTAATAAATTAACTATAAGTTTGTAAGATTGATAAAATGTTAACATAGTTAATGTTAATCTCAAAATTATAACTGATATATGCTAAATAAATTGAGAAATCCAAAAACGTTATGGGATTGCAATATTGACTTGGGTTTCTATTCATTGACGTATGTGGTATACACAGCGTAGTAGCACCTTTATTTCAAAAGGTTAGAGTACGTTCTCACTAAATGAACAATTAGATAATGATTTGCTTAATTAAAGTAGGAGAGAATTTGAAATTAAAGTGTGTAACCGTGGGGTTTTCTCTCTTGTCTTTGTCTAATTGTGGAACCTTTGGTTTAAGTATATTTATTTAGTCCATTGCAATAGCTGGCACTATCATGACAAGAGAAAGATACACAAGCAGAAAGAGAGTAGTAATTTTAAGAAGGGAAACATTACACATAAGTAAAAAGAGAATGTTAAGTTAGTACCTCTAAACTCCCGATGCGGTAAAAAAGTTTTTGGCATTTGGCGCCATAAGCAATTTGAATATGGTATCAACTTTCTCCAAAGGCAACTATACTGTGTCATCATCGGTCGTCTCTCGAAGTGTGGTTAGTTTCTTTGCGCAAGCACCTTAAAAAAATTATTACATACATAAAACTTCGCCCCTTAAGGATCTATCCAAGTAGTGGAGTGGAGTCATCCTTATTACGCAATACGGCTTTGATACATGTATGCTCAAATACCACAAGCACACAAATATGCCTACCATACTCCTTGTTCTAAATATTTTTTTATATTAGCAGTTTTAGAAGTCAAAATAAATAAAGATAGTTATGAGGAAAAAATTACTAATCTTTCGGCATACTCCTGTGTAGAAATAGATCCACAACCATGCAAATTTGGATTAAAGTTTCTATTTGTTGAAGTGTTCTTTGATTTCTCTAACTTCTGGAAGATCCCAGTATTGGAGCCATTTGTCCCAAATAGCTTGACTCAAAAGATTGGTTGAGCATTCTATTCCTTTATATCCCTAACCATATCAGAATATCTTTTGCTAGCCTTGGTCTTTCAGTGTTTTCTTATAGCCTCTATTGGATAAGCATCATAACCATACACCTAACCCTGTAACGTATGATACATGTTACATAATAATGCATTAAAACAATATATACAAAGCTTATTATTGTCGAAAAATGATGGAAACAGTAAAATTTATGTAAATGATGGAATTTTTTGTAGGTCAACAACTAAGGGATGCATCATGCTGATTATTGTCGACAAATCAAGGTGATAGACATTTTACTTGAACATAATCAAATTGATAACTGATGCAATTATGCAAAATCAAGGAACTAAATAAATAGTGTAACAGTGAATTCATTAAGAGGTCTGAAGTCAACTACTTTATCAATGTGAATTCATTGATTTGATCAAGGTCTGCTTGATAAGCTTAATCATTCAAAATATTTGTGTCAAACGTATACCTAGCTTTTGTTTTACATACAGCCTCCCAACCATTTTTGTTACTCCTTTCGGATGGATATGCTGCACAATAACTTGAATTGCTTGTGTTGCCAGCATAAATGGATCGTAGGACTTATACTTGAATTTATGGTTATTTGAATAAGATTCTATAAAACATTGATTCCAAGTTTAGGTGTATTGTCAAGCCGATGACATTTGAATAGGAAATTTTTCTGCTCTGGATCGATAGATTAAGTCAGCTTGTAAATTTCTTTTAAAACACCATAATAGTCTTACATATGCATTCTAGGTCATTGCTACCTTTAACACATGCACCGCTATTATAGGTTGATTTTCCATAACCATACTCTTCTGTTTGAAATTCACATCCGTTAACGGAAAATATTTTGCATTTTCTCACTTTTTTTGAGGTCCAAACACTAGAAACTTAATCGTTTATCCATCACTTTATGATTAGGGTCCTATACCTATTAATAAAACAAACATAAATTAATATATGGGTAAATATATGTAATGCATCCTCAAATAAATGTTAGCTAGAATTTTCTATATCAATCTTACATAATTGAGAAACCAATCACTAAAATTGGATGCAAGTGGAATATCAGGATTAACCTCCTCAAAAATACTACAGGAGCATTAAAATGTGTGAGATCTTATATTTTGAAAGTAAAATCATTGAGTGATATTTAAATTTACCGTATAAAAGATTTTGCTTCTTTGTAATTAAGAAGTACGTAATTTCGGGCAGTGTGGCGACCGGGTGAAACGACCCGCAAATCCGTACCCCTTGAGTCAACACCATTTTGCAACAATCAACCCAAGTTGTACATAAATACGAACCATATGGGTTAATGAAGAAGAGGTAGAAGAAGAAAAATAGAAAACAACATCAGAATCTAACCATCGCAGCGGAATAAAATATAATAGATAGTAAGTAATCTTTACTCAAAATCAAATATATCTGTTTACATATATTACATCATCAGAGTACATCAATCACAGCTCACATCAATAACATACATTGGATACATAACAACTCAAACAGTGGAATAGATATATATATAAACAAGTACGAATGTACATATCATCACCCAGCTCGTCTCCTGAGCTCCACCGCATCATATCCTGTATCCTATAATACTCGGTCTGACCCGAGCATTACAGTTAAATAATACCCGAGTCAATCTTGAATACCAGCGTGAGAAAATCACACCCAATTGATTATTAAAGTTTCAAAAATCCTTTTGAAAACAAAGCATCTTGTAAGACCACGCCACAAATAAACATGTCGGGTTTTTACCTTACGATAGCTAAAACACTTTTTATAGAAATCCTCTGATATTATAATAGGGCCTATATACAAATACTTATAAAATAGCCGAAATTGTTACATGATTAAATTCTAGCTACTAGCCATAGAGTGGGTAATATGAACAAAACTCGTACAAGGCTCGTAGGGAGAATGGATTTCCAACCAATGACTAGGCACTGGGGTACCACCGTCACAGTACGGGGCCTAGATCACCGTACCGAGGAGTACGCCCGCTCCCCTGCAACACAAGGCCGGACCCATCCCTTAATGGACAGTTCCGAATAAGATCCCTTAATGGGGGTGATGATCTCCATAGCATTCTCACCAAAGATATTCCTTTATTTTCAAAATGTTTCGATATTTTCAATAAAATTATTTTTTAAGTATTTTCACTGGATGTTGAAAATGGATCCGCTAAGTACTTATAGATTTTTAGTCCTACGCCTGATCAACGTACGACTAAATTTCTATGAGAACAAGGATGGACTTGTTTAAACATCGAGTTATAAAAAGTATTTTTTATATAAAAAGTATTTTTAGAATAATATTATATAGATATTAAAAAGTGTTTTAAAAATGATCAAAGAAAATTTATCTGATATTAAACATTTTGATAATTCTAGCTTCGTTTCTTTTCGAGGATGAAACGTTCAAAAAGGGGGGAAGGAATGTGACAACCCGGAAATTTAACGTTATTATTTTAATGAGAATTTAGTCTAAATTAAAATATTGACTTATTCTTTTGAAAACAGATATATATGCATGTATTTTTGGGAGAGCTATGACCTGGAGATTTAAAATAAAGAGTTTTATTTTTGGGCGAACTATGACCTGGAGATTTAAAATAAAGAGTTTTAAATATTCAAAATTAAATTTAGCTTATTCACCTTAAAATTAAAATAAAGCTATACTATTTAAATTTTGATCTATATATCTATTTGATGTACTTTTTGGCAACAATGTTTTAAAGGGAAAAAAACATATGTATCTTATGAATTTAAAACTGAAGTATAAAACAAAATGTGGTTATAAATATAAATATAAATATATAACATATAACATAAGAGAACTATGAAATTAATATAAGTATAAAACTAAATAATAAATTAGCAATTAAATGTTGATAGTTTAATTTTAGAGAGAAATAAGAATAAGTATTTATATTAGCAATGAATAATATCTCAAATAAATTTATGGTTAAGTAAACATATGAATGAACATAAGTTCATTCTAGAACATTATATATATATACTGTTAAGAGACAAGGAAGACAAAAGAAACAATATAAATGAATGCATGTTGTACATAATGTAAATATCTTTGAACATGGATTACTTCGTAAACATGAAACAAGACAAGCATCATTAATGCAGCACAAAATTGGTATCACATCAGCCTCCAAATAGAAAAAAAATCTCTCTGATCAAAATATACCAAAAAAAAATCTACACAGTACAGATACAAATCTTGTACCTGTATATACTTCAGCCTGCATACTTCTTTTTATATATCATCTCCGCCCATTTCGTTCATCAAACTGAGTAAAATTAAAAAAGAAAAAGAAAAGCAATAACTTGAAAACAATTAACAGCAACTTAATCAAAACTATTATCGTCAACAAAACAAGACTTTGGAAAAAATATCCAGGCTGATAGTTTTCAAACTCCAGGAGGTTATTCTTTGTTCAAGTCATTTTCCAAGTGAGTAAACAATCTTATGATACTCAAGTATTATTTAGTCTTTGCATAGCTATATAGTGATTTGTAAGAATAAAGCTCTACATATGTATATATTCATATGTGACTGTGTTGAATTCATTGTGCTTCCCTGCCTTCTGAGTAATAGGGTAGAAACCATTAAGAAATTCAATCTCTTCTTTTCTAATAATTGTTAGGCTTGGATTTCAAAACAAAATAGGCGAGTTTAAGTATGAATTATAATTTAAAATAGTTTCAAGAATAATAAGAATATACAGTATGTAAAAATTGGTTTTTTATGGAGAAAATTCAAATTTTGCATAAATTCGAATGTCACGATTTAGTGATTCAATTACATAATATGAACTGGCATTAGAAGATAGGATTTTTAAGACAAGTGTGATGGTTTTTAGTTGGGTATTGTGAGAGCAGTTTTGGATTGATCAAAAGTTGGGTTTGGACCAATTTCAGGCGCTCGGAGGCACTAGCGAGGTCGGGGTTTGGGCTGAAGCCAGGTGAGTAATCAGGGAGTCGGGGAAAATTAGCGGTGATGGTGCTCATGGATTAACACGTCGGCGAGGGGCTGATTTTTCTTTTTAAACTTAAATTTTTTTATTTTTTTTATGGTCGGGAAAATGGTCGTCGCGGCCTGGTTCGATCGTCGAGTTGCACGCGGCTAAGGGAAATGGAAGCCTGAAGGGTGACAGAGGTATGGCTGGGAGCTCGGAGCTCCTGGTGGTCAGAGGCGCGGTGGCGAATCGATTCTTTGATCGGAGGTCTGATCCGAGTGGCTCGAGCTATGCTTGATTTCAATTGTGGACTTGTACGAGTTTTTAGATGATTGGGGTTCGATGTTGAGGGGATACTCGAGGGGTAGGAGGTGTCGAAGTGGTTGGAGGGCACTTGTAACAACCCGCATATTTTACGATTGAATATCTAAATATTTTTGTTTAAATATTTTATCGTTAGTCGAATTTTAGTCCGAAAAGTTACTTTTTGCATACGGTCGAATTAGGACTCGGGACCACTTCCGTTGAGTTCAAAACGCCATTTGCGACCTTTTTGATTATAAATTTCGATATGTTTGGAGTTAGTGGAATTTTGCCACTTTTTCACTTTGAGCTTTGGGTTCGGTTCAGCCCATTAGCCTAAACTATTAACTCTAGCTCAACCTCCTCTTCTCTTCATTACTTCACTTTCATTTCCTAACACTCAAGCTTCATCAAAAATGGAGAGAGGAATGGGAAATTAAAACTCCAAGCCCTAGTTCATTTGCAAAATCCAAACTCTAGCTCCCAATTCTATGAGAAACCATTGATTCAAGATTCTTGTGTTGAGATTGAAGTGTGGTTGATTCTTCCTTTGCTTTCAAGCTTCTCCTTCATTGATTTTGTAAAAAGGTGAGATTTTTATCTCACATCTAAGTCTATGATTATCTTCGATTGCTAGGTATGAATTCCTAACACTTATTCATGTGCATTTGATTTTGATTTGGATTGGTTTTGTTAATATTCCAATTTTTAGTGTTTTTGGTTCAAATCTTTAAAAATCGTAGCTTTGTTGTATGATCATGCTTTTGGTGATGCATCGAGGAGCATATAGGGCCGTGTAGTCGATTGGCATAAACCCTTAGCGTCGTTGCTCGGCCGATTGCAAATTGGGTAAGAGTTTGCACTTCTGTTCCTTAGGTCGCTCGGCCTGCAACGTGTCGGCCTGTTAGGTCGCTCCAACTTAGGTCGCTCGGCCCGATAAGTCGCACTCACCTTAAGTCATTCGGCCTTCTATAGGTCGCAACCACTTAGGTCGCTCGGCCTATTAATCATTCAGCCTGCTATAGGTCGCAACCACTTAGGTCGCTCGGCCTGTTAGGTCACAACCATTTAGGTCGCTCAGCTTGCAGTTAGGTCGCGCCATGTTGGGTCGCAACCATTTAAGTCGTTCTAACTACACCAACTTAAGTCGCTCGCCCTGCTTTAAGTCGCACCCATCTTAAGTCGTTCTTAGTCTTAGGTCGCTTGTTTCTTATGCCGCTAGCTCCTTAAGTCGTTCACTTATGTCGCTGTCTTCTTAAGTCGCTCAATTAGGCCGCTGCTATTCCTTAAGTTGCAGATCCCTTAGGTCGTATGCCGTGGAGTCGCATGAGTTGAGCCACTGATTTCTTGTGTTGCATTGTTGTTAAGCCGTAAGTCGTGGTTGTTGAGTCGCAAGGGTATTTCCACTGGATGGATTTGGAATCGAATTCTTTGGATTTTATTCACGTCGTCGAATGTGAATTTTTGTGATTTATTGTTTCTACAATGATTTTTGTGATTCGTCACTTTAAAAATATAAAGGTTTCACTACTGGTAGTAAATATCAAAACTCTTCCATCAAAACGATTTCAACCCTATTTTATTACAAAGCTCGTTTCTTAAAACCGTTTTCCAATCTACTAGTATATACAAAGCTTTACCTTACTCGTTTGAGAAATCTAATTAGACTACTTAGTAAAACAAGTGGTATGAAACACTTGCGTTTACTTAGTTGGTTAATTCTTGGACTTGTTCGATCGAATCTCTTGTGACAATTTTCTAGTAGAAACTTACAATTTGTTTGTAAATATTTAAGTTAAGCGAGTGGTTATGGGACATGAGGCTAAGCTCATATATTTACTAGCCTACTGTAATTGACACTTCTTGATGTTCGTTGATGATCATTTTTGTGATTTAGACTAGCAAATGTGCGATGTCTCTTTGTCTACGAGGGAGACTAAACCCCGTTTCTGTGGAGCTTCGGCTCAATTTGGTGGGGTAGCGACCCATGGTCTTCGGACCGTTTTGTGGAGCCTCGGCTCGAAAATTTATGGTTAGCAACCATGGAATAGCGTTCCATTTTGTGATACACGTGTTGGTGAGTTTTCAGTCTCCTGTTTTGTGACAGGCCTCCCCATTTTGGTGATTTCTGGATTTTCCTTGATGATTTCTAGAACTTGTGTTTCACCAATATTCGTGATTTACATTGATATGTTTTATCAATATTTGTGCATTGGTGAATTTGTGTGTCATTAACTTTTGTGATCGACATTGATATAATTGTCAATATTTATGGTTTGGTGAATAAAAATAAAGAGTATGACATTCTTTTTGATCTTTGAGAAGATTCTTGTGATATTGATTAATCTCTTGTTGATTTTCAAATACATACTTATCACAATATGGTTTTATGATTATCATACGTATTTGTCATATGTCTTATTCTATATCATTTCATCTGATATTTATAGCTAGACTGATCCGTTTATTTTTTTTTATTAAATAATACTCGGGTCAGACCGAGATGTTACAGGTGCTTCTGCTTGACTCCTCGTCTGGGCTTATTATTATCCTGACTTTTGGCTAACTACTTAGATTAGTAGTTTTTGGTTGTATACATTTGAGATATAGACTCATTGATGTATACATATTCTTTTGTCTAGCACTTGTAACTATTCTTTTGTGAAGTTGTGGATCTTGTTTGACCACTACTCCGATATACACTTTCATGTGTAATATTCATATATGTTTCCGCCTTTGTGATATGAACTTTTGTGGCTGATTTATGTTATGCTTAATTCTTTATTTGTTTCCAAATATATTATGGCCACTGTGTAGTAACTTTGAGTTTGTATCGGCATGTCGAATTCCCCCTTTTGAATGCAAGTTATATTTTTATCTGGCATATCGGTACTCGCACAAAGCAATTACATGGATGGTCGCTCCTCAACAACCTTATTCTCCATGCTAGTTGACGGCATTATCCTGCAGTGTCCTTGGCTAGCGTGGGTATAGAGGTGGGGCGTCATAGCTTGGTATCAGAGCCAAACTTCGAAAAAATGTAGAATAATCTAGCAAGGATCGTCGTCCTAAGTCCTTCTTAGGAGTCGTGCTTTAGGATTTAATTCGAGTCTTCGTACCTATTCATCCTATTTTCTTTATGATTCCTTGTTTTATCTATCAAGATTGCTTGATATTCATTTGGTGAATAACCTTATCCTTCTTCTTTCTTTCTTTCTTTCTTTCTTAAGGAAGATAAATGGTTAGACCTGGCCGTCCCAGCACCGGTCAATCTAGTGCTACTCCCCAAGATGGAGTATTTATGTCTGCCCGGTAGCTTCTTGATCTAGTAAAGAATGCTCAAGCAGCCGGATCTAATCCGGAGTCTACTCAGCCTAAGTCTGGATTTGCACGTTTGTGCAACGATTATACCAATTTGGGTGGGAAGCCATTCAAAGGATCCGAAACTATTATTGAAGTCCAGGCTTGGCTGAGAACGTGCGATCGAATCTTTTCTCGCATGAATCTTATTGATCTTCACCGTGTTCAGGTGGCCTCTAGTATGCTCCAAGAAAGAGCATTAGATTGGTATGAGCTTCTGATTTCTGAAATAAATGAAGCGGATCTTACTTGGGAGAAATTCCGGGAACGCTTCAAGTTAAAATTTGTGCCAGAAGCTGAGAAGTTGACTTTGGCTCGTCGTTTCATAGACCTTGTTCAAGGTGAATCTTCCGTGGCAGACTATGTCACATCATTCGAGTTACTTTCTAAATACAGGGTCGAGTACATAAACACCCCATTGAAGAAAAACCAAAGATTTGTCTATGACTTGAATAAAAATCTCAAGAAGCCATTACTTCTAAAATTAGAAGTTTCTTTTGATCAGCTCATTGATATCGCTCTTCGACTTGAAGAGGCTGATAGAGTAAGTGATGTTGAGGTTGGGAGTGCTAAACCGAACTTCACCAACAAGAAAAGGCCTAATAAGTTCAAAGGTCCTTATCCCAACAATAAGAAAGGGAAGCAAGCCTCTCCGGCAACCAAGACTTCTACCTCTAATGGTGGGCAATGCTACAACTGTGGTTCTAAGGACCATTATGCGAATAAGTGTTCAAAGCCCTGTGCTTGTCGCTATTGCAAAAGCCCGGACCATTATATATCTTCATGTCCCAAACTTCAAAACGGGAAGGAGGGAAAGCTTAATGTGGTGCAAACTCCTAGTAACACTTCTCGTGGTCAAGGTATTTCTCATTCTATCCTTCATGGCATTATTTTATTTCGTGATCATCCTATTCGAGTTATTTTGGATACGGGTGCGTCCCACTCTTTTATTTCAAAAGAACTTGTTGATACTTTTTCTTTGGATGTTTTGTGTTTAATGACTTCTTTAAGAATTGCGAATCCGGTTGGTGGATCCGCAACAATCAGTTTATTGTGTAAAGATGTCACGATTATTTTGTGTGATTTTTCTTTCCGAGCTGATTTGCATGTTATGCGCTACTTAGGATTTGAAATGATTTTGAGAATGGATTGGCTTAACCGCTATGAAGCTCAAATCCTTTGTCCAGAGCGGACCATTCATCTTCGACATCCTCAATCTTTAACCAGATTACTATTGATCTTAAAGATTCGGATTCCAGCTTGGCTGCATCTTTATATTCTTTAAATCCTCATGACGACGACGACGACGACGAGGAAGATGTAATTTCTTTTATTCACGTTGTTCGTGAATTCTCTGACATATTTGAGCCCGTTTTGGATTACCACCTAAGCGAGCAATTGAGTTCAGAATTAATCTCATCCCTGGAACTCAACCTGTTGAATATGCGGTTATATGATTTTTGTTTGATGATAAAAAACGTATATACATTCGTGTAAATGTATTTGTTAATGTACTATTTTATTTTTCATAAACTAAATAAATATTAGCTGAATAAAAATAAATAACACAGAATTTGAATTCAAACAGAAATTTTATTTGAACAAATATTTATTACAATATTGAATAGTACAAATTCAAGCTCTCACTATTCACTATACAACTTTGATTCAAATTCAATTACATCACAATTTCACATTTACAGTTGACCTCACCACATATCATTCACACTCGTATTTATCTTCAACTTCATTCCAGTTAGAATCCAGCATCTGAGCAATCTGCAAAAATATTCACTAACGCAGTAAAATTGAAAAAGAAATATTTTTGCAATATAAAATAAAATGTGAATTTTGAAAATAATATTTTCCTCAGTTATTTGGGTTGTTCGTCATCATTTAAATTTGAATTCATCATACACGAACGGCTTGTGACATACATAGTGTATCACTGTATATGCCACAAGGCCATACACATCGAAATATACACTTGACAAATTTACATGGACAGGTGAGCATAGGTCAAACCCAAATTATCAGATTCAACTCAAGTGCACTAAAACAATGTCACAATTTTCAGCACAAGGTCAAATCCGAGCTACAAGCTGGATTCAACTCAGGTGAAATTTCGAAAAATAAACAAAATGCAAAGGTCAAGTCACTACAATCATGACTCAACTCAATGCAACAGCCAAAGTCAAGGCGACATGAAGTCAGCAACTCAAACTTCAAGTCCAAACCAATGCACAGTGCAAACAAATAGCATAAGCAAATGACACATTCAATTCAAACATGTATCAACGAACATGTGCAAGGGTCAAGCATGTGAAAATGCAAACATACCAATGAATGCACCAGAAATATGGAAACACATCAAGGACACAATGAATCAAGATCACAATCAATATACAGTGAACTCAACTGGATAGTACAAGGCAAAGACTCAGCAATGCTCAAAAACTCAACAGTTCACATTGCAGTGACAACATACAAAAATGAATCAGTACAGTTTCAACGCTAAAGCTCAAGTACACAACTAAGTGAATAAACACAGCAGTGTGCAACTCGAGCTTTAGAAGAGTCAAGTAGAGCAACAATGCACAAGTGACACAAGCAAGTGAAGTATAACCATCATGACCAGAGAGAGGCCGAATAAAGTGAAAATTGGATCGAGCAAGTGCAGGCACAAGTAGTGATATAGCAGTAAAAATGGAACAACAGTGAACCAGATTTCATGTAAACAAAATGAATACATCATGAATTATATCAATGAACACTTGCAACAGAAAAACAGCAGTGAACATCTCAATGAATATAAGATGTCAAAGTCAAGAAAAGTCAACCCCATTCGTAATGAACCAGAGCCAATAATACATGAACAAGACTCAAGACTGCAACAATATGGCAATATAATTACATCAATGAAATAATAAACATCGACTACAAGCCCAAGTGACAACAGACCACTGAACATGTTATAATTGAAGACATATTATCCAGACCAAATATAATGTCATTGAAACAAAGAATGGCCAGAACCAAGGCAAAAATGTGTACAGACTTCAAGCCATGCATAGGTCAGGGAAGAAACCAATACACAGGGGATATATGAAGTACACAAGTACAACAATAACAGCAGTATACAAGTACAGGCCGCAACAAAATGCACAAACCTGCTATAGGTGAAAGTACGAACTAACCAGACAAGCATCAACCACTGCAACAAAATTTCACTATGAATATAGCAAGTTTGAAGATAATGATATACAGGAAATAGCAAATTGATTTTATCAAGGCCAAGGTCAATGCAAAGCAAAACCGAAGTCACAGTTAAATCGCCACAGTCATGTGAATGAACAAGTCAACCAGAACAAACACGAAATCAAAACATGGCCGAAGTCAAAGGAAATAAACATCGTGATGATATCAATTCAAAACCGTGTCAACCAAGTACACGAATTTTACGCATCTGATTTAGTCAATGAAATCATCAACATCAAAGTGAAATCGAACGGCCGATTAAATGAAATTGACAAATTCAAATATATTTGTACGAACGCAAATCTAGGGTTACAAACGATATATAAACAAATCATCATCGGCAATTTCAACATCGAGTTCAAGCAAGGCAAAACCAGCAAAGCAAAAGGAGTTAAGTACTTGCCGAAATCATAGACGAATACGATCCAAATTGAAGAGCCGTGAGCAAATCAGAGATACGAGCGATCGACAAGGCAAACTACGTAATAAATCATCTATTTAGATCAAGCAATCAAAAGCGGCAACTTCAATTGAAAAAACCCTAATTTTCACATCGAAACGAATGAAGAATAAACGAAGCTGCCATTGTCTCAAAAGGAATTGGGCCGAAGAAATAAAAGGAGACGGTCGAAATAAATTATAAAAAGGGTCGGCCTTATTTTTCTTTTTATAAACGGGCTTTTTATTTTAAATTAGGGTTGTTTTTAATTTAAATTGTTTTCAGTTTGTATCTTTGTTTTTAAATCATTGAAATTTCTAGTCGTGTGACTAGGGGACAAACTATGTGGCGTTGTTTGAGAATTCGCAACTAAGTGGTTGAATTGTGGCAGGGTTTTGAGCGTAGTGTTAGGTTTAGTCGATAGCGGGTATCGCGATTTTACGTGTGTAAGCGTCTGACTATCTAATTTCTAGTAGAAACCTTGAAGGCAGCACGTAGGCAGGGTTTTGCTGAAGCAGGGTAAATTCTGTGTCGTTCTATTTCTGCGTTTTATTATTCTGCTATTTTTCTATGCTGCTATTAATCTGTGATCTGTGTTGAAATAATTTTATAAGCTTCCGCAATTAATTTTTAAAATTAATACCATCACCCTATTCATCCCCCTCTAGGGTGAAATCGATCCTACAAGTAGTATCAAAGCTAGGAATAGAAGTCAACTTTTGTTTTAAACAAAAATTCGTTTTTCAAAAATGAATTTTTGAAAAACGAATTTTTGTTTAAAACAAAAGTTGACTTCTATTCCTAGCTTTGATACTACTTGTAGGATCGATTTCACCCTAGAGAAGTCAACTTTTGTTTTAAACAAAAATTCGTTTTTCAAAAATGAATTTTTGTTTTTAAAAAATTTGAATTTTTAAATTGGCTTCTTTCAATAATGCTTTTGCTGAGGGTCAGTCTATAGTTAGACCACCAATGTTCAATGGTGAATATGCTTACTGGAAAAATAGGATGGAAATCTTTCTAAAAACCATTGACGCTTGGAATATTGTTGAGACAGGTCATAGGACACTGACTAAATGTAGATAATCAGGAAGTAGATAAACCAAAGGAAAAATGGACAGAACTAGAAAATAAATTACAAAATACTAATGCTAAAGGTATGAATTCTATTATCTGTTCATTGGATCAATTTGAATTTAATTGTGTCTCACATTGTCTAACTTCGCAGGAAGTATGACACACACTAGAAGTGACTCACGAAGGAACATCTCAAGTCAAAGAATCTCGCCTTGCCATGCTAAGCAGCGAATACGAGAACTTCACAATGGCGAAGGAAGAAAATGTCAAAGAGATGCATGGATGACTTTCTAATATCGTATACAAATCAAAAGCTCTTGGAAAGTCATATAAAGAGTTCGAGATAGTCCGAAAAATCCTTCGAATCCTTCCACGATGTTTTGAAGCCAAAGTGACTGCCATTCAAGAATCAAAAGATTTAAAACAAATGAAAGTCGAAGAACTCATCGAAAATCTCACCACTTATGAGCTAGAAATGAAATTCAAGGAAGAGCGTGAAGGAGGAGATACTCGAAAGAAATCAATAGCTCTCAAAGGAACAACTGAAAGTGATGACGATGACGATGATGATGCAGCAGCAGAATTGGAGCTATTAATAATGAAATTCAAAAGGTGGAATTACAAATATGGAAATTCAGCTCGAATTCAAAAAGCGAAAAGCAGAATAGCCAAAGAACTAGACTACTTTGAAGAACAGAAAATCATCGATCACAAGTGCAACCAACCCAGACACATTAAGCCCAATTGTCCTCAAAATCAACGCGACTTTAAAAAGAAATCAAAAAGGAAAAGTTTTGCAGCCATGTGGAATACAAGTGATGAAGATAATCAAAGTTCTAGCAGTGAGAGTGAGAAAGCAGATATGTGCCTTCATGGAAATATAACTGATAGCGACGATGACGAGCCAAGCGAGGTATCAAAACTTACTCACTCTGAATTACTTATTTATTTCCACGAATTAAATGTCTATTTTGAACGACTTAAGGAGAAGTATGCCAAACTTGAATCGCAAAAAGATACTTTGATAGAATTAAATGAACAAATTGACCAATTAGTCAAAACCTATCAAAGTAGAATACCTAAGTGTGATAAGTGTCCAACATTCGAAGAAGAAATTAAAAAAAAATCAGAAATTAATACAAAATCACTTGAAAATGAAATTCTGATTTTAAAAGAAAATGAAAATACTAGAAGAGAGAATTCTATTAAAAAGTGCACACAATTGTTAAACGAAAATGAGTCTCTCAAAACACAAGTCCAACAATTGTCAACGACTTTAGATAAATTTTCAAAAAGTGAAAAATCGTTGAATATGCTATTAGGAAAGCAAACTGTTAATATGGTATGACAAGGACTTGGATATAATCATTCTGAAAATGTTGAAAGAAATATTAATCATGTTAACTCTATGTGCACGATTTGTAGAAAATATGGACACGCTCAAAATAGTTGTTGGTATAGACCCAAACATGTGAAAACTATACCGATTTGGGTTCCAAAAGGCACAAATATAAAATCTCTCAAAGTTAAACAAATTTGTGTGCCATAAGGAACATATATAAATAATCTTGGGACTCCACAAAATTATTTTTCAAAATATTCTGCCACTAACAACCATGGACCTATAAAAACAAATAGGTCACATAAATCTTTTCTCGTGTAGGTGTGGTGGAGGCTAAGGAACAACAATAGTGCTACTTGGATTCTGGCTGTTCCGAGAGCATACCGAGCAACAAAGCAAAGTTTCTTAGCCTAGTATAAAGGTGACAGAATCACAATGGACAACAACGAAAAATATCGTAATGGTAAAATAGGTAAAGGTATATTTACGATATATTAAATGTGATAATCTGCACCATATTCTGAATTAAATCAGCCAATAATGTGATGATGAAAAAATGATGATTTTGATTCTGACTTATTCAAAATAGTTGGCCAATTATATTCGTATGCCAAAAACACTATAAAAATCTCTAGATTCTTTGAATTACTTCATATATATAAGTTCGAATTAAAAATAGTGTTTTGTTGGATGATAAAACATTTGGTTATAATATGGCTAACTCTAAATTCACGGTTTTTGATTATTTACACGGCTTTATTTCAAATTCAAGAGAATGTCATTTAAATTGCTGTTAAAATTGAGTTTGAAATTTTTTGGTGCACACTTCATGGTTTGGTCAATCGAATTCAATTAATGATAATTTTGAGTGAAAAAGAAATTCAGATGCAAATTACACTGGTAATCTAGTTGATAGGAAAATTACTAGTTGAACGTAATTTTTGAGACATTTAGTAACTGCATCGTTTTTCAAAGAAAATATCTGCATATTTTTCATTTCAAATAATTTTCAAATAGCAGAAATTTTTCTCATATAACCCCCTCGAGAAAATCATTTTTTAACCATATTTTCAGATTAGTCATTTTGAAAAATTGATTTCATAATTATTTTTTAATTTGATTTTAAATGACTATTTTGACTAATCCGATTCCCTATTAATTATCGAAAAGATAAATAGTGATTGAAAAAGTGATGAGTGTTGATATTTATCATATATTATGACTCGATACAGTATAATTAGTAAATCTCTTTAGAAAATTTAAACAAGATTTATAAAACTTTTTGTTGGTAAAAATTCCATGACCATCTCTATCTCTATCATATTTCTAACGACCATCACTCATAAAAATTCTATATAGTTTGCCGATATGTGGTACTTTAAACAGGAATCGTTTGTTTTTTCATTTTATATTTCTTTTTCTAAAAAATAAAATAAATAAAATAAATAAAATAAATAAATACCAAAGTATTCATTCTCATTTAAAAGTCCTCACGGTTATGCATGGGTGAATTACTTAGAATTTGTTATGTGCTTCCATGCTCATTTAAAAGTCCTCATGTTTATGCATGTATGGAACGCATATCAAAAGTTGATAATAAACAAGTTGATTCTAATCCCATTTAAAAGTCCTCACGGTTGTGCATGGTTAGAAGATACTTGAATTCATTTTTTTTTTAAATAAAATTAGAATACTACTAATTTCATTTAAAAGTCCTAACGGTTATGCATGGTTAGTAGGTTTTCAAATTCCATATATAAATATATCACAAATAGACACAACTGTATGGTTTTATATGATGACATAATTCCCATCATTCTAAAAGTGGAATATGCGCCTAACAAAATATTTATGATTTTTGTTTGATTTTTTTATTGAAATTTAATATTTATATTTAATTGAGTTTTAGTGTTGAATTAATATCGATCACCTTATCTCTATTTTCTCTAACACTATTATTCTTTTGCTGATAACAAAAGGGGGAGAGAAAAGTTAAGATTTTGTCTAATAAAATCAAGCAAAGGTCAAATAATTTTCCATTTGCATCTAGGCTCATTTGCATAGTTTTATTTGTATGCATATATGTAGGGGGAGCTTTGTGTAGAGAGGAAGCATTTAAATAGGGGGAGAAATTAGGATATATCTATGATCAAATACATTTAACATATTCAAAATCTTAAATATATGTTTGTTATCATCAAAAGGGGGAGATTGTTGAATATACGGTTATATGATTTTTGTTTGATGATAAAAAACATATATACATTCGTGTAAATGTATTTGTTAATGTACTATTTTATTTTTCATAAACTAAATAAAAATTTGCTGGATAAAAATAAATAACACAGAATTTGAATTCAAATAGAAATTTTGTTCAAACAAATATTTATTACAATATTGAATAGTACAAATTCAAGCTCTCACTATTCACTATACAACTTTGATACAAATTCAATTACATCAAAATTTCACATTTACAGTTGACCTCACCACATATCATTCACACTCGTATTTATCTTCAACTTCATTCCAGTTAGAATCCAGCATTTGAGCAATCTGCAAAAATATTCACTAACGCAGTAAAATTGAAAAAGAAATATTTTTGCAATATAAAATAAAATGTGAATTTTGAAAATAATATTTGCCTCAGTTATTTGGGTTGTTCGTCATCATTTAAATTTGAATTCATCATACCCGAACAGCTTGTGACATACACAGTGTACCACTGTATATGCCACAAGGCCGTGCACATCGAAATATACACTTAATAAATTTACAGGGACAGGTGAGTGCAGGTCAAACCCAAATTATCGGATTCAACTCAAGTGCACTAAAACAATGTCACAATTTTCAGCACAAGGTCAAATCCGAGCTACAAGATGGATTCAACTCAGGTGAAATTTTGAAAAATAAACAAAATGCAAAGGTTAAGTCACTGCAATCATGACTCAACTTAATGCAACAACCAAAGTCAAGGCGACATGAAGTCAGCAACTCAAATTGCAAGTCCAAACCAATGCACAGTGTAGACGAATAGCATAAGCAAATGACACATTCAATTCAAACATGAATCAAAGAACATGTGCAAGATTCAAGCATGTGAAAATGCAAATAGACCAATGAATGCACCAGAAATATGGAAACACATCAAGGACACAATGAATCAAGATCACAATCAATATACAGTGAACTCAACTGGACAGTACAAGGCAAAGACTCAGCAATGCTCAAAAACTCAACAGTTCACATTGCAATGACAACATACAAAAATGAATCAGTACAGTTTCAATGCTAAAAGCTCAAGTACACAACCAAGTGAATAAACACAGCAGTGTGCAACTCGAGCTTCAGAAGAGTGAAGTAGAGCAACAATGCATAAGTGACACAAGCAAGTGAAGTATAACCATCATGACTAGAGAGAGGCTGAATAAAGTGAAATTTGGATCGAGCAAGTGCAGACACAAGTGGTGATACAGCAGTAAAAATGGAACAACAGTGAACCAGATTTCATGTAAACAAAATGAATACATCATGAATTATATCAATGAAAACTTGCAACAAAAAAACAGCAGTGAACATCTCAATTAATATAAGATGTCAAAGTCAAGAAAAGTCAAGCCAAGTCGTAATGAACCAGAGCCAAGAATACATGAACAAGACTCAAGACTGCAACAATATGGCAATATTGTTACATCAATGAAATTATAAACATCAACTACAAGCTCAAGTGACAACAGACCATTGAACATGTTATAATTGAAGACATACTATCCAGACTAAATATAATGTCACTGAAACAAAGAATGGCCAGAACCAAGGCAAAAATGTGTACAGACTTCAAGCCATGCATAGGTCAGGGAAGCAACCAATACACAGGGGATGTATGAAGTACACAAATACAACAATAACAGCAGTATACAAGTACAGGCCGCAACAAAATGCACAAAGCTGCTATAGGTGAAAGTATGAACTAACCAGACAAGCATCAACCACTGCAACAAAATTCCACTAAGAATATAACAAGTTTGAAGATAATGATATACAGGTAATAGCAAATCGATTTTATTAAGGCCAAGGTCAATGCAAAGCAAAACCGTAGTCACAGTGAAATCGCCACAGTCATGTCAATGAACAAGTCAACCACAACAAACACAAAATCAAAACATGGCTGAAGTCAAAGGAAATCAACACCGTGATGACCACGATATCAATTCAAAATCGTGTCAACCAAGTAACACGAATTTATACGCATCTAATTTAGTCAATGAAATCATCAGCATCAAAGTGAAATCGAACGACCGATCAAATGAAGACAAATTCAAATATATTTGTACGAACGCAGATCTAGGGTTACAAACCTTATATAAACAAATCATCTTCGGCAATTTCAGCATCGAGTTCAAGCAAGCCAAAACCAGCAAAAGGAGTTAAGTACTTATCGAAATCATAGATGAACTCAATCCAAATTGAAGAGCCGTGAGAAAATCAGAGATACAAGCGATCGACAAGACAAACTACGTAATAAATCATCTATTTCGATCAAGCAATCAAAAGCGGCAACTTCAATTGAAAAAGCCCTTATTTTCCCATCGGAACGAACGAAGAATAAACTAAGCTTCCATTGTCTCAAAAGGAATTGGGCCGAAGAAATAAAAGGAGACGGTTGAAATAAATTATAAAAGGGGCCGGCCTTATTTTTCTTTTTATAAAAGGGATTTTTATTTTAAATTAGGGTTGTTTTTAATTTAAATTGTTTTCAATTTGTATCTTTTTTTTTAAATCGTTGAAATTTCTAGTCGTGTGACTAGGGGACAAACTACGTTGCGTAGTTTGAGAATTCGCAACTCAGTGGCTGAGTTATGGCAGGGTTTTGAGAGTAGAGTTAGGTTTAGTCGATAGCGGTTGTCGTAAGTTTACGTGTGTAAGCGTCTGACTATCTAATTTATAGTTGAAACCTTGAGGGCAGCACGTGGGCAGGGTTTTGCCGAAGCTGGGTAAATTCTATGTCGTTCTATTTCTGCATTTTATTATTCTGCTATTTTTCTGTGCTGCTATTAATCTGTGATCTGTGTTGAAATAATTTTATAAGCTTCCACAATTAATTTTTAAAATTAATACCATCACCCTATTCACCCCTTTCTAGGGTGAAATCGATCCTACACAACCTATTACTCGACCTCCTTATTGTATGTCCAATATAGAAAATGAGGAGATGCACAAACAATTATTCGAATTGGAGACGAAGCAATTTATTCGCTCTAGTTCGTCGCCTTAGGGAGCTTCGGCTATTTTTGTGAAGAAACCGGATGGTACACTTAGGCTTTGCGTTGACTACCGTAAGCTTATGATCTTACTATCAAGAATAAATATCCTTTACCTCGGATTGATGATTTATTTGATCAGCTTAGTGATGCTAGAGTCTTTTCACAATTAGACTTAGCAACCGGTTTTCATCAGCTTCGTATTGCAGAGGATAGCATTCCTTTGACATTGTTCCGTACTCGTTATGGATCTTGTGAATGGCTTGTTATGCCATTTGGTTTAACGAATGCTCCGGCTTATTCGTTGACCTTATGAATAGAGTTTTCAAAGACTTCCTCGATAGGTTTGTTCTCATCTTTATTGAGGATATTCTTGTGTATTCAAAAACTGAGGAGGAGCATGAAAAGCATCTTCAGATTGTGTTGGAAACTCTTAGGAGCAATCAATTGAAAGCAAAATTTTCTAAATGCCACTTTTGGCAATCTCGTGTGAAGTTTCTCGGTCATATTATTTCCGAATACAGAATTTCCATGGATCCTTCAAAGATTGAAGCGATTCAAAATTGGAAGAGACCGGAGATGTGACGGAAATTCGTAGTTTTCTCGGATTGGCGGATTATTACCATCGTTTTATCAAAGACTTTTCTAAAATTGTCGTGCCTCTTACTAGCTTGACAAAGAAGGGAGTTAAACACATTTGGTCGGACAAATGTGAAGCTTCTTTTCAGAAATTAAAAGAACTCCTTTCCGATGCTCCTATTCTTGTGATTCCCGAGGGAAACCAAGATTTTATTGTTTATACCGATGCTAGTCGCGTTGGTTTGGGTGCCGTTCTTATGCAAAGAGAACGTGTTATTGCTTATGCTTCTAGGCAATTGAAGCCAGCCGAGACTAGATATGCCACTCATGATTTAGAACTTGCGGCTATTGTTTTCGCCCTTCGAATTTGGCGTCATTATCTTTTGAGACAAAATTTATTCTTTACACCAATCATAAATCTTTGAAGTATCTATTTTCTCAAAAGGAACTTAATTTGCGTCAACAACGTTGGCTCAAATTCCTTGCAACTTATGATCTTGACATTCTTTATACTTCCGGAAAGGGAAATCATGTTGCCAATGCACTTAGTCGCAAGCAACAAGCGGTTATTTCTATAATGATATCCGAATGGAATGATCTCGGAGTTTTATCCACCTGTGAGATTCGAGATCGTGTTTCTGATTTATGTTCATCTCTTGTTTTATGTAGCCTTGAGGCTCATCCTTCTCTTATAGACTGCATTCTTGAAGCTCAAAAGCTAGATCCCGAATTGGCTCTTCTTGGCCAAAATTTTAGGGATAAAATGGATATTGAAGGTTTGAAAGACTTCGATATCCATTCTCTCGGCGGTATTCGAAAATTTGGTATACTTATCATGTCAAATATTAGTGATCTTCATAAAGACATTTTAGAAGATTCTCATCGTTCTAAATTTACCATTCATCCCAGTAGTAGTAAAATGTACGCGGATATGAAGCGACTTTATTATTGGGAGGGAATGAAATCTGATATTACTAACTTTGTTAAGTGTTGCATAACTTGCCAACTTATTAAGGCCTAGCATCAAAGGCCCGGTGAGTTATTGCAACCTTTAGAAATTCCAATTTGGAAGTGGGACCAAATTTCCATGGATTTTATAGAGGGCCTTCCCCGTTCTCGTTCGGGTCATGATAGCATATGGGTGATAGTTGATACACTTACTAAATCCGCCCATTTTATTCCCTTTCGGTCTAACCGGACTGTTCCTCTTTTGGACAAGCTCTTTATTAAAGAAATTGTTAAATTACATGGAGTTCCTACTTCTATTGTTAGTGATCATGATCCATTGTTTACTAGTGGATTTTGGAAGAGTCTTCAAAAAGCTTTAGGAACGAAGCTTAATTTTAGCACCGCTTATCATCCCCAGTCCGATGGACAAACTGAGCGTGTGAATCAAACTCTTGAAGATCTTGTTCATGCATGTGTTCTTGATTTTGGTGGAAGTTGGGAAGATCATATTTCTCTTGTCGAGTTTTCCCACAATAATAGCTTCCAATCTAGTATTGGTATGGCTCCTTTTGAGGCACTCTATGGAAGGCCATGCCGATCTCCTTCTTGTTGGCTTGAGGCCGGTGAGAAGCTGGTTTTAGGTCCAGATTTTATTCGTGATTCCACAGAGAAGATTGACCTTATTCGTCATAGGATGAAAGAAGCCTAGAGTAGACAAAAATCCTACGCCCATAACCGAAGAAGGAAATTAGAATTTTCTGTGGGAGATCTTGTGTTTGTTCGCGTTTCACCTATGAACGGTGTTGTACGTTTCAGTCGATCGGGAAAATTAGCGCCTCGATATATTAGGCCATTTCCTCTCACCGAACGTATTGGTTCAGTGGCTTATCGCCTTTTATTATCGGCTCAGTTTTCTGCTATTCATGACGTGTTTCACGTTTCTCAATTACGGAAATGCCTTCGAGATTCCGATTCTATTCTTGAGCCCGGTGTTGTGGAAGAAATTGAAGTTTCGCCTAATTTAACTTTTGAGCAACATCCTATTCGTATTGTTGCTTCGGAGGTCAAACGCCTTCGAAATAAAGATGTTCCGCTTGTTAAAGTTCAATGGTCCTCAAATCCTAAGGATTGCTCATGGGAATCTAGAGAGTTCATCGAGCGAACACATCCGAACTTACTTTCTCGTGCTCTTTGAGGTGAATTTCTTATTTCAAATTTCTTTTGTGTTAATATGCTTTCATGGTTGTTACCTTATATTTTCTTCTTAAATATTGCGAAGACGCAATTTCTTTAAGGAGGGGAGTCTGTAACAACCCGCATATTTTACGATTGAATATCTAAATATTTTTGTTTAAATATTTTATCGTTAGTCGGATTTTAGTCCAAAATGTTACTTTTTGCATACGGTCGAATTAGGACTCGGGACCACTTCCATTGAGTTCAAAACGCCATTTGCGATCTTTTTGAGTATAAACTTTGATATGTTTGGAGTTAGTGGAATTTTGCCACTTTTTCACTTTGGGCTTATTTTTGGTTCAGCCCATTAGCCTAAACTATTAACTCTAGCTCAACCCCTCTTCTCTTCATTACTTCACTTTCATTTCCTAACACTCAAGCTTCATCAAAAATGAAGAGAGGAATGGAAAATTAAAATTTCAAGCCCTAGTTCATTTGCAAAATCCAAACTCTAGCTTCCAATTCTATGAGAAGCCATTGATTCAAGCTTCTTATGTTGAGATTGAAGTGTGGTTGATTGTTCCTTTGCTTTCAAGCTTCTCCTTCACTAATTTTGTAAAAGGTGAGATTTTTATCTCACATCTAAGTCTATGATTATCTTTGATTGTTAGGTATGAATTCCTAACACTTATTCATGTGCATTTGATTTTGATTTGGATTGGTTTTGTTAATATTCCAATTTTTAGTGTTTTGGGTTCAAATCTTTAGAAATCATAGCTTTGTTGTTTGATCATGTTTTTCGTGATGCATCGAGGAGCAAATAGGGCCAGGTAGTTGATTGGCATAAATCCTTAGCGCCGTTGCTCGACTGATTGCAAATTGAGTGAGAGTTTGCACTTCTGTTTCTTAGGTCGCTCGGCCTGCAATGTGTCGGCCCGTTAGGTCGCTCCAACTTAGTTCGCTCTGCCTGTTAATTCGCACCCACCTTAAGTCATTCGGCCTGCTATAGGTCGCAACCACTTAGGTCGCTCGGCCTGTTAAGTCGCAACCACTTAGGTCGCTCGGCCTGTTAATCATTCGGCCTGCTATAGGTCGCAACCACTTAGGTCGCTCGGCCTGTTAAGTCGCAACCACTTAGGTCACTCGGCCTGTTAGGTCGCAAACATTTAGGTCGCTCGGCTTGCACGCGCTATGTTGGGTCTCAACCATTTAAGTCGTTCGGACTGCACCAACTTAAGTCGCTCGCCCTGCTTTAAGTCGCACCCACCTTAAGTCATTCTGAGGCTTAGGTCGCTTGTTTCTTATGCCACTAGCTCCTTAAGTCGTTCACTTATGCCACTGTCTTCTAAAGTCGCTCAGTTAGGCCGCATGTTATTCCTTACGTCGCAGATCCCTTAGGTCGCATGCCGTGGAGTCGCATGAGTTGAGCCGCTGATTTCTTGTGTTGCATTGTTGTTAAGCCGTAAGTCTTGGCTGTTGAGACGCAAGGGTATTTCCACCTGGATGAATTTGGAATCGAATTCTTTGAATTTTATTCACGTCTTCGAATGTGAATTTTTGTGATTTATTGTTTCTACAATCATTTTTGTGATTCATCACGTTAAAAATGTAAAGGTTTCAATACTAGTAGTAAATATCAAAACTCTTCCATCAAAACGATTTCAACCCTATTTTATTACAAAGCTCGTTTCTTAAAATCATTTTCCAATCTACTAGTATATACAAACCTCACTCGTATGAGAAATCTAATTAAACTACTTCGTAAAACAAGTGGTATGAAATGCTTGCGTTTACTTAGTTGGTTAATTCTTGGATTTGTTCGATTGAATCTCTTGTTATAATTTTCTAGTAGAAACTTACAATTTGTTCGTAAATACTTAAGTTAAGCGAGTGGTTATGGGACATGAGGCTAAGCTCATATATTTACTAGCTTACTATAATTGACACTTCTTGATGATCATTTTTGTGATTTGGACTAGCAAATGTGCGACGTCTCTTTGTCTACGAGGGAGACTAAACCCCGTTTCTGTGGAGCTTCGGCTCAATTTGGTGGGGTAGCGACCCATGGTCTTCGGACCGTTTTGTGGAGCCTCAGCTCAAAAATTAATGGTTAGCAACCATGGAATAGCGTTCCATTTTGTGATACACGTGTTGTTGAGTTTTCATTCTCCCATTTTTTGATAGGCCTCCCCTTTTTTGTGATTTCTGGATTTCCCTTGATGATTTCTAGAACTTGTGTTTCACCAATATTCGTGATTTACATTGATATGTTTTATCAATATTTGTGCAATTATGAATTTGTGTGTCATTAACTTTTGTGATTGACATTGATATAATTGTCAATATTTTTGGTTTGGTGAATAAAAATAAAGAGTATGACATTCTTTTTGATCTTTGAGAAGATTCTTGTGATATTGATTAATCTCTCATTGATTTTCAATTAAATACTTATCACAGTATGGTTTTATGGTTATCATACGTTTTTATCATATCTCTTATTCTATATCATTTCATTTGATACTTATAGCTAGACTGATCCGTTTATTATTTTCTTATTAAATAATACTCGAGTCAAACCGAGAGGTTACAGGTGCTTCTGCTTGACTCCTCGTCTGGGCTTATTATTATCCTGACTTTTGGCTAACTACTTGGATTAGTAGCTTTGGTTGTATACATTTGAGATATAGACACGTTGATGTATACATATTCTTTTGTCTAGCACCTGTAATTATTCTTTTGTGAAGCTGTGGATCTTGTTTGACCACTACTCTGATATACACTTTCATGTGTAATATTCATATCTGTTTCCGCCTTTGTGATATGAACTTTTGTGACTGATTTATGTTATGCTTATTTCTATATTTGTTTCCGAAGATATTATAGCCACTGTATAGTAGCTTTGAGTTTGTATCGGCATGTCGGTTTCCCCCTTTTGAATGCAAGTTATATTTTTATCTGGCATATCGGTACTCGCACAAAGCAATTACACGGATGGTCGCTCCTCAACAGCCTTATTCTCCGTGCTAGTTGATGGCATTACCCCGTAGTGTCCTTGGCTGGCGTGGTTATAGAGGTGGGGGGTCATAGCACTAGAGTGACGGCGCACGTACACGGCATTTGTTTCTTACCTGGTGATGTTTTCCTCTGTGTCTCGGGGAGACTCTCGTGCAAGTAGGGGTTTTACTCGAGGGCATTACTCTTTCGTGGAGAGGGTTCTAAATGTAACAGTTTTATATTTAAACTAAAAAAAATGAAGAAAATGGAACAAGGGAAAAACTCAGGGAAAAGATGGGAAGTACTCGGGGTTCATTCCGAGGTACCTGAGATTTTGCTCGGGTATATTTGAATGTTAGTTTTTGTTTAAGGTTATTAATATAAACTGATTTTGTTTTATGAATGATAAATGGTACTTGATAATTTATATGGTAAGATAATTAAGAATGTTAATTACTTTATCATTGGAATCTAAGTGGTTAATAAATTTGAAATTAAGAAGTTTTTAAAATTAACTAAATAAAGTTAATAAATGATTAAGAGTTGACTGATTTAAGAATTTAATTACGAATCAATAACTAATTGCTTAGGTAATTAATTAAGTAATTTGTGGATAGATAAATGAGTAACTAAATTTTAATTAATTAATTAATAATTAAGGTTATTAATTGATAATTAATTAAGATTAATTAATTGATAGATAAGAAGTGTTTAATTTAATGATTTGAATTTAATGAATTGATTAATGATTGCTTAATCAAGATAGTGATTAATCCTTAAGAAATTAAAGTTAATCAAACTAGTGATTAATTCTTAAATTTTATTTATTTATTTTCAGTTAATTAAACCAAGCAAAATATATAATTGATGATTTCGGTTTGGATGACTATACGAGTAGATTATCTGGATTATGATTTTTTGTGATACTCTGCGATATATCTATCCTGATTTTGTGTATGATCTATCTGTGAATTAAACAACTTGGCCTTTAAACACGTTTGGATTTCGATGAGTCCGGGATAAGAAATCAGCTTTGATTTTCCGAAAACCACATCGATCCAAATTAAACGTAAGTCGTGACATTTCATGATGGTTAATTAATCTGTTATAAAATAACTAAGGATTGATTACTTTTAAGAAGATAAAATAATAACTAAGGTTTATTAATTGATAATTAAAGGACAATTAATTTGTAATTAGAGATTGATTGATTGATAAGGTAACCTACTTGATTCTATAAGGATTGGATGTGTGAAATCAATAGGGTAAATGGAATGTCATGGCCCCTCGAATACTTAGCATGTGATTATTAAACAAGTATTGGACATATCGAGTAATGAACTCGTAATGAAGCACGAGTTACCCGGGTTTCCTTTTATGATATGACCTTAATATTTTAACTTTTATGGGTTTACTCACACTGGTTTCCAGCCTGACCCTGGTGTTACTTTGATGTAATGCTCGGTTCAGACCGAGTATTACAAATTTTCAGGTAAGGACGTTCTGGAGCCCAAGAGGCGAGTTGGATGGCAGGACGTATGGAGTGTTTCTGTTGTGACTATTATTTCTGTTTATCTGAGATATATTTGATTTGTATATGCTCAGTGTTGAGTATGGAAGTAACTCTGATGTATTAAAGTGAAAGTTGACAAGTACAGTTTTCCTTTGTATAACTGTTATTATTGATATTATATTTTGATCCGTTGCGAATGTGAGAATTTGTGTTGTGTTTTATGTTTCTTCTTCTTCTATCTCTTTCTTCATTTCCCAACTATCTGGAATTTTCGGAATCGAAATTTTCGGTCGTTACAATAATGATGATGTATGTAAAATTTAGTTGACTTGAGTTTTTTGGTGGTTTATGTAGGAAGAAATTGTTCTGCCACCGTTTGTGGTGATCGCATTTAGACCGAGGATGAGGGTTTGAGAATATGTGAGAGTTGGAGAGTGTTTGGTTTAAAAACGAATTGCGTGTTTTCGATTTTCAATATGTACGTCAAATATGAGAACGATGGACGAATGATGGAGAGGATAAAAGAAAGACGGATGGAGGGATGAAGTGGAAAGAGGGACGACGGAAGAATGGAGTGTTTCACGTGCTTGTGTTATTTTTCAAAACACAAAAAAAAATTTGTTTACTATTCTGTATGTTAACTTCGTTTTCTAAATTGGTCATTTTCGGCAATATACATGCGTCATGCGCATTTTTGTATGGACGAAAATCAAAAACTAAAAACAACAAACCAAACACTACCTTAATTTTTATGAATTGATGGTTGATGCAGTACAAACTATGGAATCGATATGTTTAAATTGTTCAAAGCCTTTGAGTCGATTGGAATTGGCTTTGTTCTTAAGTCGCTCGGGGATTATAAGTCGCTCACGACTTAACAAGGGATATTCACGACCTAACGTTAAGGCCTTAAGTTGTTTCCGACTTAACAGAAGAAGTTTCCGACCTAAGGAATCGCGTAAAGGGAAGCGGCGAGTTAATGGAGTAACCTTAAGCCGTGTGAAGAAGGCTACGTTTGAGTCGTTTGGGAATATAAGTCGTTTACGATCTATTGAAGGCCTTGAGTCGAAGGAAGGGGAGCACGACCTAGCTAAGTCAATCGAAGGAGCATGCCGCAAGGAACTTGGATGTTTGAGTCGTGTGGGTCTTGAGTCGATCTTTAGTTGAGTCGTGAGTCGTTCACGACCTATGTTGAGTTGTATATGTTGTATTACGAGCTGGTATGTAAACACTGGTGTTGAGTCGGTCAATTGATGAGTCGGTTGAGTCATGTTGTAATGTAATTGTTTTGAGTCGTGTGTTGTTCTGTTGAGTCGTGGCATTTTTAAGTCGTAAGTGTTGTACTGTTTGTATTTTTCCTAAGTCATGAGTCGTATGGACTGTGAAGTGATGAGTCGTTCACGAGACATGTTGAACCGCTGTATGGTATGAATGGTAGTGAGTCGGTTGAGTCGCTGAGTGTTAAGCCGGTGCTGAGTTAGCTAAATCATAGGTCGGTTGCCGACTTAAGGGTCAGGGGCAAAACACTATAAATACGCGTGAGTTGTACATTTGAAAGTTAGTTGATTTTTGAACAAAAAAAATTCTCTTTTGTTAGCTTTGTGCTTTCATACAAATTGGTAGTTGAGTGTGATCTCCTATCTCCTCTTTCGGTTAATCGAGTGCGCTCGATTCAACGATCGTAGAAGCCGATTCACGGAATCTAGTGCGCTAGATCAACGTGCGAAGAATCATAGATCTTGGAACACGGTATAGTGCGCTATCAACGTGTTTGAGATAGCTAGAATTCGGTATCTTCGGATCAACGAATTTGGGCATTTTGGTATTCATCAATCCACCGATTGCTACTTTCACCGATTGAAGTTTATTTTGATTAATCCGCTGCGTCATTATTGGTATCAGAGCCATACTTAGCCAATCATAGCTAAGTTGAGTCCTGGAGCCAAGTATTTGAAGTTGAAGTTTGAAGTTGTGTTCGTTGTGTTCATCTTGAAGTTGCAACAAGTTCGAAGATTTTGATCCATCTCATTTTGGATCAAGATTTGGAGAAGTGTTTGAATTTGAAGTTAGGTCGTGTATACTTGGGAAGTAGCCGAGCCTAGTGAAGGGTTTTGAAGTTTGAAGCCGTGACTTGAAGTTTTATATTGTTTGAATCATGCTGCCTAGGAGAGCTAACCGTCATCAAAATGTTGAAGCGTTGTATCGAAGAGAAGAAGCCGAGCTTATGGAACAACGTATTAATGAGAAATTTGATGAAGGCATTGGAAAGTTAGAGAAATTGATGAATGATTTGAATCAAACTCAAAGGAGGAGATCACCAAACTCGAACCATGGAGGAAACCGAGTTTCGCCATCGGTTACGGAAGCGAGGAGGGTATCACCGCATTCTTTTAGAGAAAGAAGAGAAACATCAATTTCATCACGGAGTGATTATCATGACTATACACATGAAGAGAGAAGAAGTCGCCGTGAATTTGACAATGAAGCATATAGAGAGGAAGAGAGACATAGTCAAAGAAGCATGCATGAACGGAGGGATGATAATGGTCGAGATCGATGTAGGCGTACCTTTGATTTTGATGAAGAGGGTGATAGAGCAAGTATTCATTATCGAGATCGAGATCAAATTCGAAATTCTTACCGGGATGTTGAAGATGATCGTCGTTGGGAATCGGGTATGAAGATGGAAATACCAGAATTTAAAGGAGGGATGGTAGCAGAAGAATTTCTTGATTGGGTATCAAATGTTGAAGAGATCTTTGATTTCAAGGAGGTTCCTGAGCATAGGAGAGTAAAGTTGGTTGCCACTAGGTTGAGGGGGAGAGCTTTGGCGTGGTGGCAGCAAACTAAACTTACCAGGGAGAGAATGGGAAAGAAAAAGATAGAATCTTGGGAGAAGATGAAGAAATTGATGCGAGCTACATTCTTACCATACAATTATCAATCACTTATGTACCAGAGATTGCAGAATCTGAGGCAAGGGACGCAATCTGTTAGTGATTATGCTGATGAATTTTACCAGCTCATTTCCAGGAATGATATTATGGAAACGGAAGAACAACTAACTGCTAGATTCATTGGGGGATTGAGAATGCAGATCCAGGATATGGTTAATATGTTTGATCCTAGATCAGTGGCAGAGGCACATCAGAAAGCGTTGGCTTGGGAGAAGCAAGGAAGGCGTGGAGGTGGTGTGTTTACTAATTCCAATAATCAAGCGAGGGGTGTTAGTGGAAGTTCTAATGTTCCTAAACCTATCAATAATCCAGTGGTGAAGGAGGCTGAGAAGGCGAAGGTTAACAGTGGGTTCAAATGTTATAATTGTCAGGAGTTGGGTCACAAAAGCAATGAATGTCCAAAACCGAAGAAGAGAGCAATGGTTGTTGAGATTGAGGATGATAATGAGGAGGCAGATGTTCAAATGCACCTTATGTTGAGGAGGAAGAAGAATTATCTGGAGATGAAGGTTGTAATCTTATGATGAGGAGGTCATGTCTTACACCAAAGCAAGAGGAGGATTGTAGTTGGTTGAGGAGTAACATATTTCAGTCGACATGCACTATTCTGGGAAAAGTTTGCAAGTTCGTTATTGATGCTGGAAGTTGCGATAATATTATTTCTACCGAGGCTGTGAAGAAGTTGAACTTGAAAACTGAGAAACATCCTAAACCGTACAAGCTAGCATGGTTAAGGAAGGGTGGGGAAGTGAAGGTGTGTCGAAGGGCTTGTGTGAATTTTTCTATTGGGAAGAAGTACAAAGATGAAATTTGGTGTGACGTTGTAGACATGGACGTATGTCATCTGTTGTTGGGCAGACCATGGCAGTTTGATAGAGCAGTGCAACATGATGGTCGTGCTAATAGCTATAGTTTCATGTTCGAGGGTACTAAAATCACTTTGGTTCCCAAGAAGCAACAACAGAAGGAAAGCAAGCTGGAGGAAATTGAGGAATTGAAAACTCTGTTGACTTTGAAGGAGTTTGTTAAGGAGGTTGAAGAGGAACCTGAAGTGTTTTTGTTGATTGGGAGAGAGAGCAGTGAAGAGGTTGAAATTCCTGAAGAAGCAAAGCCAGTTTTGCAAGAATTTGAAGATGTATTTCCAGAGGAGTTGCCTAAGGAGTTACCACCATTGAGAGACATTCAACATCAAATTGATCTTGTTCCAGGAGCAGTGTTACCACATCGACGACATTACCGAATGAGTCCGAAGGAACATGAGGAGTTACGAAGGCAGGTGGAAGAGTTACTTGAGCAGGGACGTGTTCAGGAAAGCTTGAGTCCTTGTGCAGTACCAGCTTTATTAGTACCGAAGAAGGACGGGACGTGGAGGATGTGCTCTGACAGTCGAGCATTGAATAAGATTACTGTGAGATATAGATTTCCAATGCCGAGGTTGGATGACTTGCTAGATCAGTTGAGTGGAGCTACTATCTTTTCGAAGATTGATTTGAAAAGCGGTTATCATCAAATTCGGATTAGACCTGGAGACGAATGGAAGACGGCCTTCAAAACGAGAGAGGGGTTATACGAATGGTTGGTTATGCCATTTGGTTTGTCAAATGCACCTAGTACATTCATGCGGGTGATGAATCAAATCTTCAGACCATTCATTGGGAAGTTTGTCGTGGTTTATTTCGATGATATTCTGATTTACAGCAGGAGTACGGAGGAGCATGTTCAACATTTGAGGGAAGTATTGAGTATTCTTCGTGAGGAACAATTTTATGCTGCTATGAAGAAATGTGTGTTTATGACGCACAGTGTTTTATTTCTGGGTTATGTTGTTTCAGGAGAAGGTATTCAAGTTGATCAGAGTAAAGTTGAGGCAGTCAGGAATTGGCCACAGCCAAAGACAATTACGGAAGTGAGAAGTTTTCATGGGCTAGCGTCATTCTGCCGAAGATTCATTCCACACTTCAGTAGCGTAATGGCTCCAGTTACTGATTGCATGAAGGGTAAACAGTTTTCGTGGACAGAAGAAGCCGGGATTGCTTTTGAACGAATCAAAGAACTGTTGACGACAGCGCCAATTCTTGTTTTACCTAATTTTCAGTTGTTGTTTGAGCTACACACTGATGCATCAAAGGTTGGGATTGGGGGAGTGTTGAGTCAGCAGGGGAGACCTATTGCATATTTCAGTGAAAAGTTATCAGGGGCAAAGATGAGATACAATACATATGACGTTGAATTTTACGCTGTTGTGCAAGCTGTTAAGCATTGGAGACACTACCTGTTTCAGAAGGAATTTGTTCTTTACACTGATCATGAAGCTTTGAAACATTTACAGGGGCAGGATAAAATTTCAGCGAGACATGCATCACGGATTGCATATTTACAGCAGTTTACCTTTGTTGTTAAACACAAATCCGGGGTGACGAATCGTGTGGCTGATGCTTGAGTAGGAGGAGTCATTTATTAACAACATTGAAGGTTGAGGTGACTGGGTTTGAATTGTTGCCAGAACAAATTGAAGAAGATTCTTACTTTAAGAAATTTGTTGAAAAAGTCAAGGAAGGAAGTACTGATGAATTTGTATTGATTGATGGGTTCTTGTTCAAGGGGAATCGTTTATGTATACCAGATTATAGCTTGAGAATGAAGATTATCAAGGAATTGCACGAGGAAGGACATGTGGGTAGAGATCGTACATTGCAGTTGATTTCTCAATCTTATTTTTGGCCGTCGAAGAGAAAAGAAGTTGAAAGATTTGTGGAGAGATGCCATATTTGCCAGGTTTCAAAGGGAACAGCGACGAATGCAGGGTTGTATATGCCATTACCAGTACCGTCTAAGCCATGGGTTGATATCAGCATGGATTTCATTTTGGGTTTGCCTAAAACTCAAAGGGGAAATGATTCGATATTTGTTGTAGTGGACAGATTTTCGAAGATGGCACATTTTATTGCCTGCAAGAAGACAGCTGATGTAGTTCGAGTGGCACAATTATTCTTTAAGGAGGTGTATCGATTGCATGGTTTACCAGAATCTATTGTTTCTGATCGGGATACTCGTTTTCTGAGTCACTTTTGGTTAAGTTTGTGGAAGATGGTGGGAACAAAGCTGAAATTTAGTAGTGCTTATCATCCGCAAACTGATGGACAGACAGAAGTTGTTAACCGATCGTTGGGGAATTTGTTGCGATGTCTTGTAAAGGACAATCTGAAGAGTTGGGATATGAAGTTATGCCAAGCCGAGTTTGCCCACAATCATGCAGTGAATCGTAGCACGGGATTCAGTCCATTCCAGATTGTATATTCAAATTTACCCAGGGGATCGTTGGATTTGGCAGTAGTACCACGACCGGAGGTGACAGTTAAACGAGCTGCTGATTTTGTTGGTGAGCTGACTGAATGTCATAAAATCGTTCAGGAACGATTGGAGAAAGCGAATGAGAAGTATAAGAAGTCTGCAGATTTGAAGCGACGAAATGTTGAATTTAACGAAGGCGACTTGGTATATGCAATATTGACAAAAGATCGTTTTCCGGTGGGAACATATAATAAATTGAAAGCGCGGAAAATTGGTCCAGTTGAAATTTTGAAAAAAATCAATAAGAATGCATATCTATTAAAGTTACCAGATGATGTTTATACTTCTGATGTTTTTAACGTCAAACATTTGATTCCATATCATGGATATGAAATTGTTGTGGAAGAACTTACCAATTCGAGGACGAATTTTTCTCAACCCGGGGAGGATGATGCAGTACAAACTACGGAATCGATATGTTTAAATTGTTCAAAGCCTTTGAGTCGATTGGAATTGGCTTTGTTCTTAAGTCGCTCGGGGGTTATAAGTCGCTCACGACTTAACAAGGGATATTCACGACCTAACGTTAAGGCCTTAAGTTGTTTCCGACTTAACAGAAGAAGTTTCCGACCTAAGGAATCGCGTAAAGGGAAGCGGCGAGTTAGTGGAGTAACCTTAAGCCGTGTGAAGAAGGCTACGTTTGAGTCGTTTGGGAATATAAGTCGTTTACGATCTATTGAAGGCCTTGAGTCGAAGGAAGGGGAGCACGACCTAGCTAAGTCAATCGAAGGAGCATGCCGCAAGGAACTTGGATGTTTGAGTCGTGTGGGTCTTGAGTCGATCTTTAGTTGAGTCGTGAGTCGTTCACGACCTATGTTGAGTTGTATATGTTGTATTACGAGCTGGTATGTAAACACTGGTGTTGAGTCGGTCAATTGATGAGTCGGTTGAGTCATGTTGTAATGTAATTGTTTTGAGTCGTGTGTTGTTCTGTTGAGTCGTGGCATTTTTAAGTCGTAAGTGTTGTACTGTTTGTATTTTTCCTAAGTCATGAGTCGTATGGACTGTGAAGTGATGAGTCGTTCACGAGACATGTTGAACCGCTGTATGGTATGAATGGTAGTGAGTCGGTTGAGTCGCTGAGTGTTAAGCCGGTGCTGAGTTAGCTAAATCATAGGTCGGTTGCCGACTTAAGGGTCAGGGGCAAAACACTATAAATACGCGTGAGTTGTACATTTGAAAGTTAGTTGATTTTTGAACAAAAAAAATTCTCTTTTGTTAGCTTTGTGCTTTCATACAAATTGGTAGTTGAGTGTGATCTCCTATCTCATCTTTCGGTTAATCGAGTGCGCTCGATTCAACGATTGTAGAAACCGATTCACGGAATCTAGTGCGCTAGATCAACGTGCGAAGAATCGTAGATCTTGGAACACGGTATAGTGCGCTATCAACGTGTTTGAGATAGCTAGAATTCGGTATCTTCGGATCAACGAATTTGGGCATTTTGGTATTCATCAATCCACCGATTGCTACTTTCACCGATTGAAGTTTATTTTGATTAATCCGCTGCGTCATTATTGGTATCAGAGCCATACTTAGCCAATCATAGCTAAGTTGAGTCCTGGAACCAAGTATTTGAAGTTGAAGTTTGAAGTTGTGTTCGTTGTGTTCATCTTGAAGTTGCAACAAGTTCGAAGGTTTTGATCCATCTCATTTTGGATCTAGATTTGGAGAAGTGATTGAATTTGAAGTTAGGCCGTGTATACTTGGGAAGTAGCCGAGCCTAGTGAAGGGTTTTGAAGTTTGAAGCCGTGACTTGAAGTTTTATATTGTTTGAATCATGCCGCCTAGGAGAGCTAACCGTCATCAACATGTTGAAGCGTTGTATCGAAGAGAAGAAGCCGAGCTTATGGAACAACGTATTAATGAGAAATTTGATGAAGGCATTGGAAAGTTAGAGAAATTGATGAATGATTTGAATCAAACTTAGTGGATTTCCTTCAAGCCTTTAGTGGATTTCCTTCAAGCCCAGCAGCATAAAAGACATGTTTGTGAATTAAGGGTATTAATTTCCAAAATTTACAAAAGCAAACTTAGTGTTAAATAAGATGTTTGTATTTTAATTTATTCAGGTGATGATGTTGAAAGATAGGATTCAGAGTGTGTCAAAACTTCAACTGATAGTAGCTAAAGTTGAAGAGTATTTGCAGAAGAATCCGCCTAATAATCCTTTCTTGGAATTTTCTTACATGTAAGTTAGCTTAGTTTTAGTTGACATATTTGGAGGCTATATTATACCGTAGCTTACATGTAGTCATGTTATCAGAACTTTCTACTTTCTAGGAGAAAAAAGTGCGTGTATATTGCATACACCAACCCTATGTTACATCCAGCAGGTGGAACGATTAAGTATGTCCACAAAAATAGGAATGAAAAACCTTACATACGTGGAACACAATATATTGGTGGCAGGCTTAATGGGAACACATAGCCGAAATACACTTAACGCGGAACATTGATATTTTACATGTAGTCATGTTATCGGAGTCGTATTGATATTCAACGTTGTATGTGGGAACCTAGTCAACTAAGCGATTATTTAATGCGCAACCTATAGTAAGCTTTAAAATTAGGGATCATATGTGGGAAAACGAACAGCATGTCGTATATCCAGCTTCGAAGTAAGGAAGTCATTCCTACGATTCTAATGCATTCGCAGAAGCCTAGCCACCATTTATATACTCCGCTGCTCGGTCTCATATTAATAAGAGATTCGTATTACAATTTATGGTTTGGCGATGGATATGGGTGGTCGGTAAATTTAAAGTTCTTAATTTAATGTCAATTTTGCGATGGAAATTAATGTCAATTTACCGACATTTTTTCGTCAGTCACGTAAATATTAAAATTTAATTTAAAAAAATTGACATTTTGCCGACGGATATATATTTTGTTGAATTTTGTCGACAATATATGGAGAATTAAAGAGGTTAGGAAAAACTTGATAATAGTGAAAATGACATACAAGTCAAAGCACGAATGCTTAAATTATCACGATTTGAAGCTGGGTGAAGCACACAAAGTCAGACGCCTGACATGAATCCCTAGACATCTGATAGCCAGTTTACTGTAACCTGAGAGTTGTGCCAGACGTTTGAGAGGTCTTGCCAATTGTTCGGCAACGGGAATTTTGCATCTCGAAAATAGGGCCAAAAGTATGAGGGGTTTTGCCAAATGTCTAACGAGCTGTAGTTTTGACTTTTCGACAGAATTTGTCTATTTGCTTATGTGGACTTAAAAGGGCAAATTAGGTATTCACTAAGGAAAATTGTTCACTATATAAACTATTTTTTGAATTGAAAGAAACTATAACTCCAAAGGTTTTGATTAAGGTTTATCGTCCATCAAATAAGATTTATTGAAAACCTAGTTTTCTTTAATTCTATTCTGCACAAATCTATTCTATTTGAATGTTGATCATTGTAATCGATCTTTTGTGCTTCTCTCGTTGGTGTTAATAAAGGCACTCTCTCAAAGTGGATGTACACTAACAAAATGTTAGTGGAACCGCTATAATGGTACGTGATTTATTTTATCATTGTTGCTTTGTTTGTCTATTGCTTGTTTGGTGATTGTGATTGGTTTTTGGATTGAATTAAGATATTGATTGATTGTTTTTACACTGCTTACCACAATCTCGTTTTCGCTGTGCTTTGTGATTTTGATTTGAGGGGTCTTGGTTAGAATTCCTGTAACGTTTGGTATCAGTGCTTTCAGTGTTGGTAGATGTTTGTGAAAATGCCAAAATCGGATAATACATCGGGTAGTCCCACAATAGTTGGTCCAAGAGTGTAACGCTGCATGTACGTGGATCTTATGCAGCTTCAGGATCTCAATTGGTTAGAGACAAGTGGAATGACGATAATGATTATGAAAAATGGCAATGGAAGATGAAAGCGGTTTTAATGTAGAATCATGTGTATCGGCTAGTGTTTGATACACATTTGTTCCAGGCGGACATCTCGGATATTGAAAGAGAGGAAATGGAAGATTAGGCATTCAATATACTTCAACTTGCTATGGGAGGGAGAGTGATCTTTGAAATTAGTGGTGAAATTACAGGTAAGGGTTTATAGGACAAATTGGAGGAGTTGTATATAAAGAAGTCACTAACTAATCGTTTGATCTTATTTCGAATGTTCTGCACTTATAAGATGAAGGAGGGTATTCGCTAAAGATGCACTTGAATGTCTTTGATGATTCGATAATGAAGATGAAGGCCATAGATCTGAAGATAGAGGAAGAGCAAAAGACGACGATATTCTTGTGTTCGTTATCGGACTGTTATATGAGTTTCTCAAATAGTGTGATTTATAGCCGTGATGCATTGACTCTTGATGATGTCAAAATGGGTCTTCTTAGTAAGGAGTTGTATGATCAAATGAAGGAGTTGGGTGATGGAAGTAGTGGTGCTAGTAGTGATCACGGTTTATTTATGAAGAAGGATGGAAAGATAAAGAAGGAGAATCGTAGGCGTTCTAGATAAAGGAAGCCCAGATGGAAAGGAAAGTCAAGGGAAAGAAAAGGCAAGTACTTTATTTGTAAGAAACATGGTCATCGGAAGAATGTGTCCGGACAAGGAGAAAGCGAAGAAGGAAATAACATCTTCATCCTTAGTGGTGCAGAGTGGAGTTGGTGGTGGAGACATTGATGTTTTGACGATGGTAGCATCGAATGTTTCAGATAGCAAATGAGTATTTGATTGTAATACATCTTATCATATGATGCCAAATAAGAATTGTTTTTATTCTTATGTCAAAAAAGAGAGAAATTCAATTGTTACGGGTAATGATGATATTTGTAAGTTGAAGGGCATTGGTTCCTTGCAAATGCCGATGATTGATGGAGTAGTTCGTACTCTCGCTAATTTACGCTACGTTCCAGGACTTCGGAAACCTCTTATTTCCTTGGGGTAAATGGATTCTTTAGGTTATAAGACCACTATTGAGAGTGATAGCTTATCGGTTTTGAAGGGTGTGCTTATGGTGATGAAGGGTGCTAGGACTCATGGTGTTTATTTGCTTCAAAGTGTGACTACTGAAGGTGAAATTTGGGTTGGTGTTGATAGTTCTTGTGGCTTGGATGCGACTAGATTATGAAATTTGAGGTTAGTTCATGTCTCGAAAAGGATTTGGATATTCTTTGAAAGAGGGAGATGATCGATGGGGAGAGTTTCAACAAACTTGAGTTTTGCGAGGAATGTATCATGGGAAAGCAAGCTAAAGTGTCATTCGGTAAATGAAAGCATGATTCGAGAGAGGTACTTGAGTATGTTCACAAGGATGTTTGGGGACCGACATCGGTAACTTCTTTGGGAGGAGCTCATTGTTATATTTCTTTCATTGATGATTTTTTTTAGAAAGTATGGTGGTATGTAATGAAAGCCAAGTCGGAGGCATTTGCAAAGTTCAAAGTTTGGAAGGCTCTTGTTGAGAATAAGAGTGGTATGTCTTTGAAGGTTCTAAGGTCCGACAATGTCGTAGAGCATGATTCTGGAGAATTCTTGGAGTTTTGCAAGCATTATGGTATTCGGAGGTATTTTACTACACCGAGGGATCCGCAATCGAATGGAGTTGCGAAGAGGATGAATCGTACTTTGCTTAAGAAAGCACGATGCTTGAGATTGACATCGGGTTTGTCTAAGTGATGTTGGACGAAGCGTTGTCAACTGCGGTGCATATCGTTAATTGAATTCAATGCTCGGCTATTAATAAAAGAATTCCAAAGGAAGTGTGGAAAAGGAAGAGCATTGACTGGAGTTATCTTCATGTATTTGGTAGTTCGGTTTATGTGCATGATCCGAGAGATAAGGTTGATCCTAGAGCATTCAAAGAAATTTTGCTTGGTTATGCAGAAGGTTTAAAAGGCTATCAAATATGGAATCGAAAAACGAAGAAGGTTTTGAATTCTCGTCATGTTTCTTTTGATGAGTCGGCTTTATTTAAGGAGAAAAGGAGCTCATCGGATGTTCTGGGTTTGGTTCATGGTGAATCAAAGGAGAAAGAAGTTATTCCTACCTTTTGTCCAAGGAGTAGAGTGGTTGAAGATGCTTGCGAGGAGAAAGCGATTGATATTACATCACATAGTCCACATGGTTCCTCTAGCAATGTTGTTGATCTACATGATTCTAGGAAGATTCGGTTCAAGGTGGAGCCGAAAGGAGTTTGGGTGATGGTAGTGCTACTCAGGTGGGTCGTCGTGGTATAAGGCCACCCAATATTTATGGTGATTGGAACTATTTTAGCTTTTGTGATAATTTGGACTATGTTCTTCATGTAATCCAAGATGAAATGATGGACTTTGATGACATCATGTAGTCGAGTGACAACTCAAAGTGGATTTATGCCATGGAGGAAGAGATGCTATGGTTGTTGAAGAATTAAACTTGGGATTTGGCTCTACTTCCTAAAGGAAACACGCTATTGGGTGAAAATGGAATATAAGGTAAAGGACGATATGAGATATAAAGCTAGGCTAGTGACTAAGAGGCTTGCACAAAGGAAGGGAAGGGAATATGTTGAGATATTCGCACCGATTGTGCGTGATACTTCAATCCGGATATTACTTACTATAGTTGTCATTCATGACTTGGAATTGGAGAAATTTGATGTGAAAACTATTTTCTTGCATGGTAACTTAGATGAAAACATCTACGTGGAACAACCAAAAGGTTTTGTCATAGATGGTAAGTCAAATTTAGTTTGCAATTTAAAGAAATCACTGTATGGTTTAAAGCAAACACCTAGACAATTATAAAAGAGATTTGATCATTTTATGCTTGAAAATGGTTTTGACAGAAGCATCAAAGATGCTCGTGTGTATTTCAAGAGGTTGGAAAATAATTATTAGGTGTATTTACTCTTGTACGTGGACAACTTGCTTATTGCTTCTAAGGATATAAATGAAATCAACAAGTTAAAATTGAGTTTAAAATCGGAGTTCAAAATGAAATACCTTGGAGAAGCAAAGAGAATACATGGAAATAGAAAGAGACTGAAAGCATTTTGAGTTAACATTGATTCAAAAGGAGGATATTGAGAAAGAGCTTTGTCGGTTTGGCATGGAGAATGCAAAGGAGTCAAATACACATTTACCTTTCCATATGAAGCTTTCGATTAAGGGATCGCCTATCTTGGAGAAAGACAAGGCTTATATGGCAAAGGTGTCGTATGCAAGTATAGTTGGAAGTTCAGTTTATGCAAAGGTGTGTACGTGGCCCGTTATTGCAAATTCCATTTGGACGGTTAGTCAGTATATGGAAAATCTATGAAAATCGCATTGGGAAACTGTGAAGCTTATTTTGAAATACCTTACAGGTACATCATCTCATGGTCTTGTTTTTTGCGGTAGTGAGGAAATGAATTGCAAGTTGATTGGTTATTGTGATTCAAACTACCCTGGTGATAGGGATCGAAGAAAGCCAACTTTCGAATATGTCTTCACACTTGGTGGTACGGCCATATGTTGGAGATCGAGATTGCAAACTCTAGTTGTTTAATTCACTATGGATGCGAAGTTGATAGCCGCGGTGGAGGCGGCAAATGTGGCACTTTATTTTAGGCGAATGTTGTATGACTTGAGATTTGAATACAATAGTATCTATGTTCAATATGATAGTATGAGTGCTATTCACTTGGCGGATAATTTGGCGTTTAGCCCACAGACTAAGCATATTAAAGTGCGAGAGTCATTTCTAGTAGTCACGGATGAAGATAACTGTATATTCGAAATGTGCATGCAAAGGATAACACGGTGGATATGTTCACTAAAGCATTGTCAGTTGGAAGTTCGAGCATTGCTCAAATTTGATTCTCTTGTTGATGTGCTAGGTGTTACGGGGTGGCACAGTTGAGGGAGGAGCTTGGTTATGGATGATGAAGAGTATCGATGAGAGATTGTGGTTCTATTTTCTTGTGGTAAGTACTTGTTTGCACTCCTACATACTTCACTTATTTAGCGTGATAGTTTTGGATTTGGGTGCTTTCAACACTTCATTAGCGAGCGGTGGCTTTGTTGGAGTTCATTGATGGAGTGTAATGGACAGTGGCTTTGCCGGAGCTCATTGGAAAAATATTCATATTTGTATGGTAGAAGGTAGCATTGGTGGTAGTTTAGCACTATGGTTTCTTGGAGTTGGAGATGGATATAGTGTCGAAGTGGATTGTTGAATTTTAGTGACATTATACGGAGAGTTGAAGAGGTTAAGAATAGATTAATAGCGGTGCAAATGGCATGCAAATTGAAGCACAAATGTTCAACTTGTCGCGATTTGAAGATGGGTGAAGCGCATGAAGTCAAACGTCTGACAAGAATCTCCAAACGTCTGATAGCGGGTTTATTGTAAACTAAGAATTATGCCAAATGTCTGAGTGTTCTTTCCAGACGTCTCGCAACATAAATTTTACATCTCGAGAATAGCGCCAGACGTCTGAGGGGTTTTTCCAAATGTATGACGCGCTGCAGTTTTGAATTTTATGCCTAAAATTTATGCATTTTCTTGTGAAGGATTCAAGGGCAAATCGTGTATTTTCCAAGTAAGGATTGTTCACTATATAAGCTGTTTCTGAATTCAAAGAAAATATAACTCCAAGGGTTTTGATCAAGGATCCCCCATCAAATAAGATTTATCAAAAACCTAGTTTTCTTCAATTCTATTCTCCACAAATCTATTCAATTTCAATATTGATCATTATAATCCATCTCTTGTACTCTTTTCCTTGGTATTAATAAAGGCTCTCTCTCAAAGGGGATGTACACTAATAAGACGTTAATGGAACCACTATAAATCTGAATATGATTTATTTTATCGTTATTGCTTTGTTTTTTTCTATTGTTTGTTATGTGATTGTGATTAGTTTTTGTATTGGATTGAGGTATTGATTGGTTGTTCTGTAATTTTTACCACAATCTCGTTTTCCACTTTGCTTTAGGGTTTTGATTTGAGTGGTCATGAGTTAGAATTCCCATAACATTTTTTTAAAATTCTTTTTAAACAACGTATCATCAATAAACCCTAGCTAAATAGCTAGATATTAGCGACAGATGTTGTTTAGGTGCATATTTTAGGCTTAGGAATTTATCGGTAATTCATCACTAAAACTGATGCTTTAGCATGTGTTTAGTGGAAATTTTTAGTTATTTCTATTACTAATCACACGCTGATTTGCAAAGATTTTACGATGAATTTTGTAGCTTATTTTAACGATGTTTTAGTGGCGGTTTTGTTCGAAAATTCTGCTTGTATTCCCTTTCTATTCCATCGATAAATGTTATTTTCTGTTTTTTAATTACAGCTTTTCCAACTATTAATGTCCGATATTCTAATATGGAGAACAGAGCTGGATAGGAGCGACCATTTTTAGCCTTGTCTTAATTACCTACTGAATACGTCGAAAACTGTAGCATATTTTTTTTAAGTGGATCGACATATCCAATAGATATTTAATACAAAACTATAATGGCTATAAGATCTAACAGAACAAAATATAACAATTCAAATGTAAAAACCATCACAGAATGGTAGATCATCACATACACATACACATATATAGATACATCACATGGTATACAAAATGATACATGTCAAGTGGTGTAGCAACCACAATATACAGGCGAGTCAAAAGAATTTTTGTTTCTGAATTGATCCTGTAGCCACCATAGTAGTGTATTAGATAGGAAATAAGTATTTCGAATACTCGAGACGAAATGAGAAAAAAAGAGGAGTATAAATATCAACGTACTTAGCTCTTATCTAATGCAAGACTATGATGGTCGCCCTTAACCAGCCCTATTCTCCGCATTAGCAGACAGAATTACTATGTAATTCTCTTTGTTAATATGGGTCTCAAGGTGGGGCGTCACAGCTTAGTAAAGTCATGTACAGATATATATATATATATATATATATATATATACATATAAGCACATTTATATAAAATAAATAACATAATTAAAAAAGCAAATGCAGTTATAAATCTGTTTATCATTTACGCACAAAGTTGAGTAATAATATTATTCAAGTAGTGCTAATATCCCATACAAAAACAATACCATTCATATTATTCAAGTAGTTTATTCATAGTTGTATCCCATAAAAATGCATAAATTGTATTCTAAATGACAAAACTATTCAACTTGCGCTAATGTTGTCGTATATAAAACACAATACAATCAATAGCCATAATACCCATACAAAAAATCACATAAATTCGTATTTACAACAAAATGTGTCCACCTACCATACCCGTAGAGCTTATGAAGACGATGAAGGCGAAGGTCTTCATAATCAGATACATCATCCCTCTGAAGCATTGTCATCACATTTCCCATTTGTGGTTGAAAGTTCTCTCTATCTGCCTTTTGCTACTGTGCAAGCCTTGCTTGCACTTCCTTGAGTCTTTGGATCTTAGCTCGCTCTCTCTCTACTTCAATACTTAGACGCTCTTTCCTCTCATTCTCGAACGCTAAGCACATTTCTTGAACATTTTTTTATAGCTCATGAACATCATGTTCATTGCCAATAAATGGCATTTAGAACGTTAAGAAGATAAGGGAAGTTGTATAGTAAAAGTGAAATTACTACTTGCAATAATAAATTGAAAACATTAAACAATAAAAATGAGGGAAGTAAAATTTCCCTACTATTGAATCATTGAGAAAAGTTAGGTCTAACATTGAAGTGAAACTACTGTTTTTTTTAATGAAACAGAGTATGAAAGTTCTCACTAGCATATAAATCCAAAATTGCGATGAAACAAAGTAATTTATCTTATATTATTTGATTAATTATTATCCTCTCCTACACAGCAATGTCCCAAAGTATCTCATGTGTGCATAGATATTTTTGTTGAAGGTGGCGTAGATGGTGGTGCATCATGCTCTTCAGATGGTCTGCTACATCCATACTTACCTAAAGGTCTTGATTCCTCCTCTAATTTTATCTAGCTCCTACTCACCATCTCAACTGGAACATACCTTAGTACTAAGAATCACTTTTGCACTCGGTTATGTGAATCTGGGCGCCCATATTCGAGTCCGGAAACAGTCTTTTACAATGCGAGGGTAATGCTGTGTACATTATCGACCTCCGCAAAGCTCGCTATCATGCGGAAGCCTTGTGCACTGGATTCGACCTTTTTTTATTGTAATTATAGCCAAGGCTCTATGGAGAGGCATGAAATGTTGGAAAGAATGTTTAAATATTTTAACAGTGGCACGAAAAGAAGTCCATGCACATGATACGGACATCATACATTCTTTGTGCGATTGTAATGGACCCGTAATTTTGAGAAGGCAAATATCCCATTAACTATTAAAATATTCCCTCTATTTCATTTACTTATGAAATCGCTATGCCTATGATTCTACACAGCACATTGGCACCTATGAAAAGAGACCTTAAATATCTTATATCATATTGTAGTCCAAAAAATGATTGTATAACGGAGTAATTACTTCCATCAGATTTGTCGCACTAAGCTGGTTAGTTACAATTATATACTTCTTAATATCAATTATCTGTTGCTAAATTTCAATTTACACATTTTAGGGGAATTTTAAAGCCTGTCACTACCAAGAAAAATTTAGGGATTAATAAATTAACTATAAGTTTGTAAGATTGATAAAATGTTAACATAGTTAATGTTAATCTCAAAATTATAACTGATATATGCTAAATAAATTGAGAAATCCAAAAACGTTATGGGATTGCAATATTGACTTGGGTTTCTATTCATTGACGTATGTGGTATACACAGCGTAGTAGCACCTTTATTTCAAAAGGTTAGAGTACGTTCTCACTAAATGAACAATTAGATAATGATTTGCTTAATTAAAGTAGGAGAGAATTTGAAATTAAAGTGTGTAACCGTGGGGTTTTCTCTCTTGTCTTTGTCTAATTGTGGAACCTTTGGTTTAAGTATATTTATTTAGTCCATTGCAATAGCTGGCACTATCATGACAAGAGAAAGATACACAAGCAGAAAGAGAGTAGTAATTTTAAGAAGGGAAACATTACACATAAGTAAAAAGAGAATGTTAAGTTAGTACCTCTAAACTCCCGATGCGGTAAAAAAGTTTTTGGCATTTGGCGCCATAAGCAATTTGAATATGGTATCAACTTTCTCCAAAGGCAACTATACTGTGTCATCATCGGTCGTCTCTCGAAGTGTGGTTAGTTTCTTTGCGCAAGCACCTTAAAAAAATTATTACATACATAAAACTTCGCCCCTTAAGGATCTATCCAAGTAGTGGAGTGGAGTCATCCTTATTACGCAATACGGCTTTGATACATGTATGCTCAAACACCACAAGCACACAAATATGCCTACCATACTCCTTGTTCTAAATATTTTTTTATATTAGCAGTTTTAGAAGTCAAAATAAATAAAGATAGTTATGAGGAAAAAATTACTAATCTTTCGGCATACTCCTGTGTAGAAATAGATCCACAACCATGCAAATTTGGATTAAAGTTTCTATTTGTTGAAGTGTTCTTTGATTTCTCTAACTTCTGGAAGATCCCAGTATTGGAGCCATTTGTCCCAAATAGCTTGACTCAAAAGATTGGTTGAGCATTCTATTCCTTTATATCCCTAACCATATCAGAATATCTTTTGCTAGCCTTGGTCTTTCAGTGTTTTCTTATAGCCTCTATTGGATAAGCATCATAACCATACACCTAACCCTGTAACGTATGATACATGTTACATAATAATGCATTAAAACAATATATTCAAAGCTTATTATTGTCGAAAAATGATGGAAACAGTAAAATTTATGTAAATGATGGAATTTTTTGTAGGTCAACAACTAAGGGATGCATCATGCTGATTATTGTCGACAAATCAAGGTGATAGACATTTTACTTGAACATAATCAAATTGATAACTGATGCAATTATGCAAAATCAAGGAACTAAATAAATAGTGTAACAGTGAATTCATTAAGAGGTCTGAAGTCAACTACTTTATCAATGTGAATTCATTGATTTGATCAAGGTCTGCTTGATAAGCTTAATCATTCAAAATATTTGTGTCAAACGTATACCTAGCTTTTGTTTTACATACAGCCTCCCAACCATTTTTGTTACTCCTTTCGGATGGATATGCTGCACAATAACTTGAATTGCTTGTGTTGCCAGCATAAATGGATCGTAGGACTTATACTTGAATTTATGGTTATTTGAATAAGATTCTATAAAACATTGATTCCAAGTTTAGGTGTATTGTCAAGCCGATGACATTTGAATAGGAAATTTTTCTGCTCTGGATCGATAGATTAAGTCAGCTTGTAAATTTCTTTTAAAACACCATAATAGTCTTACATATGCATTCTAGGTCATTGCTACCTTTAACACATGCACCGCTATTATAGGTTGATTTTCCATAACCATACTCTTCTGTTTGAAATTCACATCCGTTAACGGAAAATATTTTGCATTTTCTCACTTTTTTTGAGGTCCAAACACTAGAAACTTAATCGTTTATCCATCACTTTATGATTAGGGTCCTATACCTATTAATAAAACAAACATAAATTAATATATGGGTAAATATATGTAATGCATCCTCAAATAAATGTTAGCTAGAATTTTCTATATCAATCTTACATAATTGAGAAACCAATCACTAAAATTGGATGCAAGTGGAATATCAGGATTAACCTCCTCAAAAATACTACAGGAGCATTAAAATGTGTGAGATCTTATATTTTGAAAGTAAAATCATTGAGTGATATTTAAATTTACCGTATAAAAGATTTTGCTTCTTTGTAATTAAGAAGTACGTAATTTCGGGCAGTGTGGCGACCGGGTGAAACGACCCGCAAATCCGTACCCCTTGAGTCAACACTATTTTGCAACAATCAACCCAAGTTGTACATAAATACGAACCATATGGGTTAATGAAGAAGAGGTAGAAGAAGAAAAATAGAAAACAACATCAGAATCTAACCATCGCAGCGGAATAAAATATAATAGATAGTAAGTAATCTTTACTCAAAATCAAATATATCTGTTTACATATATTACATCATCAGAGTACATCAATCACAGCTCACATCAATAACATACATTGGATACATAACAACTCAAACAGTGGAATAGATATATATATAAACAAGTACGAATGTACATATCATCACCCAGCTCGTCTCCTGAGCTCCACCGCATCATATCCTGTATCCTATAATACTCGGTCTGACCCGAGCATTACAGTTAAATAATACCCGAGTCAATCTGGAATACCAGCGTGAGAAAATCACACCCAATTGATTATTAAAGTTTCAAAAATCCTTTTGAAAACAAAGCATCTTGTAAGACCACGCCACAAATAAACATGTCGGGTTTTTACCTTACGATAGCTAAAACACTTTTTATAGAAATCCTCTGATATTATAATAGGGCCTATATAAAAATACTTATAAAATAGCCGAAATTGTTACATGATTAAATTCTAGCTACTAGCCATAGAGTGGGTAATATGAACAAAACTCGTACAAGGCTCGTAGGGAGAATGGATTTCCAACCAATGACTAGGCACTGGGGTACCACCGTCACAGTACGGGGCCTAGATCACCGTACCGAGGAGTACGCCCGCTCCCCTGCAACACAAGGCCGGACCCATCCCTTAATGGACAGTTCCGAATAAGATCACCCCGCGGTTGGGATCAGCAACCGCCCGCTAAGCCGAAATAAAAAGGGACATCTAGACAGGGATGACCTTACTCTCCAGTGAGGGCTACCCACGAAGCCTTGCTGCATGTCCCCTGATTTTCAGTCATTCCCATTTGATGAGGCTTGAGGCTAAGCGTTACCTTTTAAAGCATATCTCTTAGAATGCCCATCGTCCACCTGACGATGTTTCGCAAGCATTCATCCATACAAGTCCGTTCCGAGTTCGAACGGAATTGAAGGCACTATTCTTACTACATCCATTTCGGAAATATCCTCAGGATTAGTAGCGACTAGCCCTTGCACTTCACTGCTCCATCTTCGAATCCAAAATCGTTTTCTCGAAACGTACAAACCGGATCGAAGTGGTATTCGAGAAATAAATCTCGATCCCGGTCTCTTCGAAACGATCAACGTATTTGTCCAATATTGATAGTCGGTTATTTAACTATCAATTAATATTCACAAACATCCATCCAACAATAAATAATTTCCCAAATTGTTCATTAACCTCAAAATATCTTCACAAGATATATTTCTATTTTCAATCCTTGAAAACAGTTTAAAAACCATCTTTCTTTTCAGAATAAACTTTCCCAAATATTTTCTATCTCCTATGAAATCACCAAGCACAAAACTAGATTTAACATAATTTAAAACGCTTTATTTTGAAATATACTTTAAAACATTTAAGTTAAAATTACATCAATAATTTATTAAAAATACCATACTATATGCATATTTGAAAATAAGGTTACTTAATAAATATAAAACTAAAATTATACTTTTAAAAACATAATATTAAGACATTCTTTAAATAATTACTACTATAATAAATTAAGAGAAAATACTTACTTTAGAATTTAAATATTAGAAATAATAAATTTTCCAAAACTTGTTTTTAAAACAACTTTTAATCTTATAACTTATATTTAAAAATTTACTTTGAAAACGTACTTGGTTATCCATGGAGAATTCCAACTTCAATCACTTAAATCAATTTTCCAAATTGATTCCCAATTTATTCCATTTGAAATAAATATCTTTACTTCTTAATTCTTTTCAGAGTTCGTTAATTTTGGTTATTATTATTATTATTATTTTCGGTTTGATTTTGAACCTTTTTAACTGAAATATACGAATTTCAGCTTTTCCCAATTTCTTCTTTATTCTTTTTAATAATTTAAATCTTAAATTTAAAATAAAAGCTTTGTTCTATTAATTAATAACACTGAAGTTTAAAATTCATTAACTTGCTGTTTATTCAAATTCCCTTTCTATACTCAAGATTTATTTATTAAAATCTTAAAGTTACTTTATTTCTCTTACAATTTATTTTTAAATTTATTCAAGTTTCCATAATTATTTTACCTACAATTTCACTTCTTTTATTTTCATTCCCAAACTCAAATTATATATACTTGGTAATTCATTATTGCCCGATTATAACAATCAAGCCATAGCATTCAATATTTCAACATAATTCATTACAGGATATCAAATACTCAGAACAGAGAATATTAAATAATTAAATAAAATTGAGGGGTCCAGTTGGATCCCTCTAACCTGTTCTCCCTGCATCCATAGAAGTTAGCATCACATAATATGCCAATTTTAAATTATACTATACTATATCACATCAATCAATTCAACCACACAATCAATTATTTAAATTTAATCGTTCAAATTTAAATTTAAATTTAAATTGAACTGAGTGAGATTAACTCACCTTTGCTTTAAAATTTGCAACCTATTTCACTCTAGCTTGTTTCCATGATTTAAACCTTTATTTTTAATTGTAACCCGTTCCAATTATGATTCCATTGCGTACATTTCGTAGCTTTGAACCAAATACGGCTTGTTCCATTGATTTTGATCCTCGCACGATATAGTTATCGAATTTATAAATTAACTTATTTAAATAAAAATTAAACTAATCTAATTACATTCCTAAAATTTAATTACCTTCATTAATGAAATATGCTCCTTCCTCATACTACTGGAACACATGCACGCAAACCCCCTATCTCCACGTCGAGCCTGCAATCCATAAGAAAATGCGTCCAGATTCAAATTAGACTCAAACCCTAGCTGCTTCGAACAAGTGTCGTGCCTCCCTTGTCATTGACGTGCTCACGTCTCCCCATACATCACCGCCATCATCGCTCAGCCCTCCTTCCTTGCATTCCAGGTCACAAGCATCATCGACGACGCATAGTCGCGAGGCCGTAACCTCTACCGAGTCGCACGACCTTATTGTGACCCATCTTCGACCGTGCAGGAGAGCACCCTCGATATCGATACAAGAATATAAATTAAAGAATAGAGCGGCCTCCCCTTTTCGATTTAATTTTTTTTGGCTTCGGCCATTGTTTTTCTCTTTTTTTTTAAACAAACGAAGCGGACATCGAATTGAAAGGAGGAGGTGGTTTCGGCTTTGATTCAATTTGAAAGGAAAAGCATCCATTTTTTTTCCTCCGATCGAATTTGACGTTGAAATTTTTATAAACTGTCTTGATTTTCTTTTTAAACAAGAAGAAGGGCTTTTGTTGAAAGGAAACGAGTGTTCGATTTCTGTAGAAGAAAAAGGCGTATACGAGAAGATAACGGAAAACGTTGGCGTATAAGGGAAGACTCAATTATTAATTTAAATTCAATTTGATTATTCTAGGCATTGACCAATCGTACGTCCCAACGGTAACTCCAAACAATGTGAAAATTGAAATCCGATAATAATAAAATATTACGGATCCAATGGAGCTGGTTTCGTCGAATTCCGAGACTGTGCCTCGGAAGGCTATTTTTAAATTCAATTTAAACCATATTAATTTCAAACCTTAACAAACCATTCTTAAATTTGATTCCATCACTTTTATTCTCCTCAGTATTATCAATAAAAATTTTATAAGCCTTCAAATTACTTTTTGCAAGCTTAAAATCCTAGATTTCATATATTATCAAATTTTCTAATTATTCAATTCAACAATCTAATTGCCAAATAAATTATGATACTCATAATTTAAGTTGATAATTAACCTTTAAATACTTAAAATCAATTAAATATTTCGATTTTAAATGCTCGAAATTTCCAGGTCGTCACACCGGGAATTTTTAACAATTTAAAATGGAATGATTAATTGATTTTAAATATTTAAAGGTTAATTTTAACTTGAATTCCAAATATTAATATTTACTTGATAATTAAACTATTGAATTATATAATTCGAAATTGGGTAAGATGTTGAATATGGAATTTTAAGCCTGTTAAAAATAATTTGAAGGCTTATAAAATTTATAGTGATGATACTGAAGATAATAGAATGGTTGAAATTTAATTTAAAGGTAATTTGTTCAGTTTTAATAATATATTGTTTAAATTGACGTTTAGAAATAGCCTTCCGAGACACATCTCGAAATTCGACGAAACCAGTTCCATTGGATCCGTAATAGTTAGTTATTATCGGATTTCAAGTTTCGTAGCGTTTGGATTTACCGTTTGCTCGTACGGCTGAGAAACGCATTGAAATTAAAATCGATAATTTAATATTTTAAATCGATTTATAAAGCTAACTTCCACATACGATTAAACTAGCTTCCGAAACATGTTCCATTGTGTTCAGAATATGGATAAAGCCTTATAAAAGCTTGGCAGCATGTCTGATTAGGAGTTTGAAATTTCACGGTATGCAACATGAGATATTTTCAATATTCAATTATATAATAATCAAGCGTACTCAAGATGCAATTCCCAATTTTATTATTCGTCGTCTCCCTCAAGCTTCCAGATCGAATGAAGCGAAAAGAAAAAAATCACTCAAATGAAAACAAAGCAGTTCGTTCCCAAATCGACGTTTCGAAAAAAAGGGGGGAATCGTTCGAAAGTCATGGGTTTTCTTTCCCCTTCCTCCCTCAAATTCGAGTTAAGCGAAGCCGATCCCTGCCCAAGTTCCCAAATCGACGTTTGGGCAAAAAAGAAGGAGAGTCGCACGTGCGTTTGAGCAGCAGGCTAATGGAGGGGTTTCGTTCTGGGGATTCTCGACGTGAAAAGCGTAGTCGCGTTCACGCGTGATAACAAGGAGATGGGGCGTCGTGGTGGTGTTCGCTGGTGGAGGCTCACGTGTGACGGGTCGGCGCATTCATGGAGCTCGATGTTTCCAAACTCGTGCGAGCGACTATTGTTCGCGATGCCGTAGTTGAGTGGGAGAGCGTGAGGCATACTCGAGCAGAATGGTAATTCTTTGTCTAATTGCATACAATACGATAATTTACTGATGAAATTTAAAGGATATGCAGATTGATTTGATTTTAAGGACACGGTAAGGTTTGTAAACAAATTTTATTTATTTATTTATTTACTTATTTTTCAATCTAAGAGTTTATCCATATATATGTATATATGGAAAAGGTTTGGGAAAAATATATATAGAAATTTTAAAAAATAGTTGATAGTCTATATAAAGTATGATTTTGGAAGCTATATAGGTTGTTTTTATTATTATTTGCAGCTTCAAAAGAAAAATATAATAAATATAGATATGTACATTTTAAAATCCCAGATTTTATTTTAAATAATGGGATATAGTGATTTATGTGTTTAGTTGACTTATTATTTTAGTTACTAAAAGATTATTCAAAAATTAAATTAGTTTGAAATTTAATTATTCATTAAAATTTAAATCATTAGTTAAATTAAATTATTAAATGATGATTGATTGTTCGGATGTTAATAAAATCATCTAATATTTATTCCAGAGTCCTAAATCATGAAGAATCAAGTCAATTGGAATGGATTGCAAACAATAAAAGCAAAGGTGAGTAAATCTCACTCTGGTGGATTTTTATTTAAATTTAAATGGTTAAATTTAAATAATTGGTTGAATGATTAAATTGATTGGATGTGCACTGATGATGATGTGACTTTGGTTTTGGTTGGTTCTTGAGTTAATCGTGGTTTGACTCGAAGTATTTGGGTTTTAAATTGTTTTAAACTTAAGTCACAAGTAAGAAAATGTTTTCATTTTAATGTTGATAAGGACTTAATGATTTTTGATTCATCCAATTAGTAGGGTAATTAAATGGATAATTAATTAATTCAATTAATTAATGACTTTGTTGATTAATTTAGTAATTTAGGGTTTGAATTAATTAATGAAGGTTCAAGTTAATTAATTAAGTTTAATTAATTTAGAATAATCAATAGATGGTTTGATAGGTAATTACTTAATGTAATTAACAAAATATAATTACTTTGTGTAATTAATCAAGATATTTGTTAAGATAATAAATTAAAGAGTAATTAATTTATTTAATGGAGTAAATAAAAAGGTAGATAATTACAGGTTGAGATAAACCAAGAATGATTAATATTTTCGGTTTAATTAATGATTAATTATTTAATGTAATTAAATTAAATTAGGATAAATTAAAAAGTAATTAGAAATCATTAATTTATATAATTAATGATGTAATTAAAGATTGATTAATTAAGACGAATTAATCAGTAATAAGTGACTTATGAGAAGTTAATTAATATAAGTAATTAAGGATTAATGTAATTAAAATAGTTAATTAATTCATGAAGTAATTAAGATTACTTATTGATTTTTGTTAACAAGAATTAATATCGTGAAATTAATTAAAGTTAATTACTTGAATGTAATTGAAGGATAATTAATCCAGAGTGATTAATTAAGATGAATAATGGAGGGATGATTAATTAATTGATTTGAATGTTAAATGAAGAAATCTAAGTGGTAGAGGTTAGTAATTCAATCAGGATTAATTAAATTAAATTGGTATGTGATTAAGCTTTACTTGTGGATGATTTAATGGTGTTGGATGCTTTGAATAAGTTGATATATCTGATATGTAATGTCGTGTATTTCATTTGGATAACTTGGGTTAGGATGACATAAGACTCGAAGAGACCAGGTTCGGGTATTAGGAAATACCCAAGACCACTTCTAATTTTTATAGATTGATATGTGAAATCTATAGGCAGGATTGAAGTGATTTAAAGGAATTGGACGGTTTTAAATCTTACTTAGAAAACTTATATGTGAAATAAGTGATCTCTATAGCATATTGTGAACTTGTAAATTGATTCAAGTTATCCGTGTTCTATATAAGTTGTATGCTTGTATTCCATGTTGGATGAGTTACTCACGCTGGTTTCCAGCCTGACCCGGGTGTTAGTTTGGTGTAATGCTCGGGTTAGACCGAGTATTACAGATTTTTAAGTAAGGACATTTTGGAGCTCAGGAGTCGTGCTGGATGGCAGGAGCGTATAGAGTATTTCCGCGGTGTTGTATTATTGTATATCTGAGGCATGGTAATTGTGTATATCTAGTTTCTGTATAAATGTGTAACTCTGATGTATTACAAATAAAATTGACAGATAAAGAATGCTTTTGTAAACTGTATTCATCTATTATTATATTTTATCCGCTGCGAATGTGAGCTGTTGATGTTTCTGATCTTCTCCTTCTTCTTCTATCTCTTTCTTCTTTTTCATAACTATCTGGAATTTTCGGATTCGGAAATTTCGGGTCGTTACAGTTGGTATCAGAGCTGAAAGGTTACGCGAGAACCTTGGCTCTGGTGGGGATTACTTCTTAAATAAGAGTACTCTAGGATGGGTTGAGTATGTGTGTGTGTGTGTGTGTGCGTGCGTGTATATAAGAGCGTACTTGTTATTTCTTATATAATTTTTTTTAAATGATCTTATATAAAAATATATTTTGATATATAAAGCATTATTTCCTTCAATAAATATTAAGGTGATTAGTCGTTAAATTATTGGAATTAAATTAAGAAGTAATATAATACAACCAAACTGAAATCTTGAACCGGAATTAAATTAAGTGGTAACAGAAATACAACCAAATTAGAATTAAATTGATTAAAATGAAATTCTAGAATTTGAGGTCCGAAATTAAATTGTTTAAAAACTTTAAGTAAAGGTTAATTTGGTTTAAAAGGTTAAACCAACCTTTGAGAATTTAACTCGAATTTATATAATTCAAGATGGCTTAAAATTGAGATTGAAATTGAATTAGTTCAAATTTGAGTTTGACTTGAATTAATTGGATTAGTGATTGAAGATGTATAAGTTTAAAAATTCAAAAAATTTGAGTTGAATTGAAATACTTTGAAGTTGAAGTGAGTTCAATTGATAATAGTCCAAAATTGATTGGAATAATTTGGAATTGTAGTTAAAGTTGAATAGGTTTAAAATCAAATGGAATTTGATTTGAAATTGGGTTAAGTCAATTTCAAGGGAAATTGAAGTTATAATTGAGTCAATTTAAATGGAAATGGAAATTTAAGTTGAATTGATAAGGAAGTGAACAGTTTTGACTCTGGACTATTCTAAATATAAATTGTTTTGATATTAACTTATTTTTCCAAGCTATTTAATATATACAACCTTTCTTTTTAAAGCCAATTATTTTATATTTGTTATACAATTATTTTTGGAACCATTTAACAATTTTTCAACTGTTTTATAAACTAATTACTATTTTTCAACTGTTTTATTATTTAATTACTATTTTACTACTATTTTGCAATTATCTAAAATTTCTGAAACTATTTAACCATTTTACAATTAGTTAACTATTTTATAGCTATTTTGCAAACTAATAATTATTTTTCAACTACTTATCTATTTTTAAACCTTTCAAGCTATTTTCCGAAATTAAGATGGACAGAGTTCAAACTGTTATTGATTAAATACCCAACAAAGAAGAATTGAAGTGATAATTCAATGGAATTGAAGCAATTGTAAATATGTGGATAGAAATTTAAGGAAATGTGAATAGAAAGGAAATTGATTTGGCTAATAATCAATGAAAATAAATACGTAGGATGTACGTATATTATTCTATTCGCATAGTGATTTGATCCAGATTCAAGCACAGAATTTCGGGATAGTTATATTGATCCGAGTTGGGATTTTTCACTCGATTTTCGACGGCGAACCTGGATATGGATTGTTGATTGGTTCTGGATATTCTCTATCAAAGTTATAGCTATGTAAGGAGAATGACGGTTTCTGATCAAGAAACCAGATCTAAGTCCGCACTAGGAAGTCGGGTGGACGATACTAGTTCGGAAGTGAAATTGTGTGATCGAGTGAGCGATCAGATTGGTACAGCGTGCGGATGATAAGTGTACGTCGTACAGTTTTGAATGAAATTGATATTGCAAAGAGTAATCAAATTTGAATATTTGATTTTGAATAAACAAAGTTATATATCTTTGTTATATAAGATAAATCTTCCCTTGTTGAATCTATTGCCAGAAGAAAAGGATTTTGAAGGTGTTTTGAAGTATAACAGGAATTTTATGCAAGTTTGAAATGATCCAAAGTTTTAAAATTTATATATATCTCAATATATATATATATATATATATATATATATATATAAAGAATCTTATGAGGATTTTGGAAAAAGGTTTTGGGAACCTTTGGATTTGGAAAGGCTTTTGATTTTTGAGTAATATGAATTTGGAAAGCCTAGTTTGGAAATTATCGATTTTGGGATAATTGATTTTGTGTGAAGGAGCTTTGTATGAGATCATACTAGGTGTATGATTTGAAAGATACTATATGTGTATAGTATAAAGTGTTTTGATGATGGCTCTAGGGAAAAAGGCGCTCCCTTGAAATGAACTTCTCAGGAGTGCCACCAGGTGGTGCTGTCTTGAGCCCCAAAGGAGGGTTCTAAAGTTGATCCTGTGAGGAGTCCGGACAAAACTAGTTCCTGAGGATTGTGAGTAGTGTGTACCATAGTGAAAGTCGTATGTGCCGTTGAGAGCCAACGGTCTACGTTTAATTTTATATTGGTAGACTGCGACCTATGGTAACATAGAGAAAGTCATGTGTGCCGCTGAGGGCCAATGGTCTAGACTACGACCTATGGTAACATAGCGAAAGTCGTGTGTGCTGCTGAGAGCCAACAATCTGCGTTTGATTTTACATCGGTGGACTGCGACTTATGTAGAAGTGGAGGAGTTTCATTTTGACAACGAAAATCGAGGGGCTTTGATGCCTACAGTTGCATGGACTTTTGCTGCGATAGCAACATATTCCTGGAATGTAATTGCAATCTGTTGTGGGTTCCATGGCATAATCGAGGGGCGTGGAGTGCCTACAGTTACATGGACTTTTGTTGCGATGGCAACGTAACCCTGGAATGTAACTGCGACTATGGATGGGGGTGATGATTTCCAAAGCATTCTCACCAAAGATATTTCTTCTATTTTCAAAAATTGTTTTCTATATTTTCAATAAAATTATTTTCCAAGTATTTTCACTGGATGTTGAAAACAGGCTTACCAAGTACTTATAGATTTTCAGTCTTACGCCTGATCAACGTATGACTGAATTTCTGTGAGAACAAGGATGGACTGGTTGAGACATCGAGTTATAAGAAGTATTTTTTTTGTAAAAAGCTATTTTAAAAGTATTATCTGAATTTAAAATTATTTCTAAATTTTTTAAAATAAAGTGTTGGAATTTTGAAAAATGAAAGAAGATCCAAACTGGAATTATATATAAAAAAATTTGAATTCAGGAAAATTCAATAAAGTGATTTTTGTAAGTAAATCGAATATTGATATAAAAGTTGGAGGTAAGCTAATTAGCTAAATAAATTTTTTGATAGAGTATATTAATAAAATTTAACTCGGTTAAATAAAATGGATAGTAAGTTAATAATGGAATTTGGGAATGAACTCGAATTATAAATAGAATTCGACTTTGATTTGATGAGGAATGAAAATAAGTAGGGATGTTGTTAAAAGAAAATTAAGTTGAATTATAATAGAAATGGTTTGAGTTGAAAACAAAATCAGGTGAGTAGAAATAAATTGAGAATGACTTTGTATAAATAAAATAAATTCGGAAATGAATTAAGTAAGTGAATTAAAATTTTAAATATGGGGTGAATAAATGGGTTAACCGAATTAAATAAGAAATGGATGAAGTCTGATTGAATAAAAATTAAATCAAAGTTGTAATTGGAATCGGATTACAGAATGAACTTCAGTTATGAGGCATATTAATTTGAAGTAAAATTACTTAAGTCAGTAAAAGCTTGGTTTTGAGTAAGAATGGAAGACCATTAAATAAAAGTTTGGGTTAAATTTATTTGGAAAACAAAAAAATGATATGAATATAAGCATCAAATGTTGTCAATTTCAATGAAATAGTTTTAAAATGAAACCAATGCGGAGATGAAATGCAATGCAAATGTGTGGTTGGTGATTAAATCAGAAATGAAATGGAATAAAATATAGGATGAGTTGAAATTAATCTGAAGTAGTTATAAACTAAAATGGATACTCTATTAAGCGAATATTGCCGAATTTGCATAAAAATAGTTCTCGTTTAACGTAAACAAAGGTAATTAAAGTTCTATTAGTTGATAGAGGTTAAATAAATTGATTTTAGGATCAATTGAATTGAATATGAGCTTGATTGGATTAAAAATAAATTGAATGTAAAAAAAATTGAGTTGCAAACCATTAAAATTGAACGAAATGGTATATGAATTGGTTGAAAGCAATTGTATTAGTTGTGAAATCATATAAATTGCTCGTGGAAGTTATTTAGAATGCATTTCTTTTAGAATTGATGTGTTTAGCTATTGAAAGTAAGTGAAATGCTAATAGATTTTATATATATGGCACTTACATATTTAAACTGAGTAAGTATAGGTACCTGAAGGCCGTTTGGCTGGATTTGATTGCACTTGTTGCTAAAATAATAAGCCGCTTGCTTAAAAATGCTAAATAAAGGTATGCCTACGCAATAAAAATAGGAAATATGAACTGTTTTTGTTTTTCCAACCGTGTGGGTCGATGTATATATATTTATACCTCTTGTCAAATTGCAAAAGCTCCTCCGTACAAAGGAGACTCTGCCAAAATATTTCTAAAATATTGGGAGTTAGAAAATTTTTGAAAATTTTGGAAAATTTTCCGTTAGCAACAAAACGGTTTCAAATTGGAAACTGAAATTAACTAGTGGATGAAACTAATTTAGGATAATGATATGAATCAGTTATAAATGGAAGGTAAAATTCAATATTCAAAATTGAAGATAAATTAAATTCATATGAAAATGGGGAAAACTAAGTTGAATAGAAGTAGATATGAAAACTTCTGTAAGAAAATGTATAAAATGATCTTAAAAGGCTATGACTGGATATTATTGCTAGGTAAGTTATGCAGGTATTATAAAGGGAAAGAAAAATTGGATTTGATTTCAGGAGATAATTTGAATTGCCCGACTAAAAGTTATGTATTTAAATTTCTGTATGAAATTGGATTGGGTTTTTATCTAGCCACTTGGCCTTTTGTTTTCTTTTGGAATTTGGAAGCCCGTAGAGGCATTTTGTAGTTGTACCGAGCTAACCGCGCAAAAGAGACGCTAAGCGAAAAAATTCGGAAATTTGGGTAGTTAGAAATTTTTTGACGAAGTTGTGATAATTTAAATTTGAATAAGTGAAGTAAAATAATGATGTTGGAACCTATAGAAGGTTTTGGGAAGTTGGTTGAGGTGATACTGAGTCTTTAATAAAAGATAGTTGGTAGGATGTTGAGTTGTGGGTTTGGGAAAAAGTAAACAGGTATTGGACCATTCTTCCTAACTAGTAATTTCGGGGACGAAATTCTTTTAAGAGGGGAGGAATGTGACAACTCGGAATTTTTAACAATTTAAAATGGAATAACTAATTGATTTTAAATATTTAATGGTTAATTTTAACTTGAATTCCGAATATTAGTATTTACTTGATAATTAAATTATTGAATTATATAATTCGAAATTGGGTAAGATGTTGAATATGGAATTTTAAGCCTGTTAAAAATAATTTGAAGGCTTATAAAATTTATAATGATGATACTGAAGATAATAGAATGGTTGAAATTTAATTTAAAGGTAATTTGTTCAGTTTTAATAATATATCGTTTAAATTGACGTTTAGAAATAGCCTTCCGAGGCACAGTCTCGGAATTCGACGAAACAAGTTTCATTGGATCCATAATAGTTATTATCGAATTTCAAGTTTCGTAGCGTTTGGATTTACCATTTGCTCGTACAGGTGAGAAACGCATTGGAATTAAAATCGATAATTTAATATTTTAAATCGATTTATAAAGCTAACTTCCACATATGATTAAACTAGCTTCCAAAACACGTTCCATTGTGTTCGGAATACAAGTAAAGCCTTATAAACGTCTGGCGTCATGTCTGATTAGGAGTTCGAAATTTCACGCTATGCAACACGAGATATTTTCAATATTCAATTATATAATAATCAAGCGTACGCAAGAAGCTATTCCCAATTATTATACGTCGTCTCCCTCAAGCTTCCAGACCGAATGAAACGAAAAGAAAACAAAATCACTCAAACGAAAACAGAGCAGTTCATTCCCAAATCGATGTTTCAAAAAAAAAGGGTGAATCATTCGAAAGTCGTGGGTTCTCTTTCCCCTTCCTCCCTCAAATTCGAGTTGAGCGAAGCCGATCCCTGCCCTAGTTACCAAAACGACGTTTGGGGAAAAAAGGGGGAGAGTCGCGCACGTTTGAGCAGCAGGCGAATGGAGGGGTTTCGATCTGGGGATTCTCGAAGTGAAAAGCGTATTCGCGTTCGCGTGTGATGGCAAGGAGATGGGGCGTCGTGGTGGTGTTCGCTGGTGGAGGCTCGCGTGTTATAGGGCGGCGCGTTCGTGGAGCTCGATGTTTCCAATCTCGTGCGAGCGACTATTGTTCGCGATGCCGTAGTTGAGTGGGAGAGCGTGAGGCATACTTGAGCAGAATGGTAATTCTTTTTAATTTTTACAAATTAATTTTTGTCTAATTGCATACAATACGATAATTTACTGATGAAATTTAAAGGATTTATAGATTGATTTGATTTTAAGGATACAGTAAGGTTTGTAAACAAATTTTATCTATCTATTTATTTAATTATTTTTCAATCTAAGAGTTTATCCATATATATGTATATATAGAAAAGGTTTGGGAAAAATATATGTAGAAATTTTAAAAAATAGTCAATAGTCTGTATAAAGTATGATTTTGGAAGCTATATAGGATGTTTTTTTTATTATTTGCAGCTTCAAAAGAAAAATATAATAAATATAGATATGTACATTTTAAAATTCTAGATTTTATTTTAAATAATGGGATATAGTGATTTATGTGTTTAGTTGACTTATTATTTTAGTTACTAAAAGATTATTTAAAAAGGAAATTAGTTTGAAATTTAATTATTCATTAAAATTTAAATCATTAGTTAAATTAAATTATTAAATAATGATTGATTGTTCGGATGTTAATAAAATCATCTAATATATATTCAAGGGTCTTAAATCATGAAGAATCAAGTCAATTGGAATGGATTGCAAACAGTAAAAGTAAAGGTGAGTAAATCTCACTCTGGTGGATTTTTATTTAAATATAATGGTTAAATTTAAATAATTGGTTGAATGATTAAACTGATTGGATGTGCACTGATGATGATGTGACTTTGGTTTTGGTTTGTACTTGAGTTAATTGTGGTTTGACTCGAAGTATTTAGGTTTTAAATTGTTTTAAACTTAATTCATAAGTAAGAAAATGTTTTCATTTTAATGTTGCTAAGGACTTAATGATTTGTGATTCATCCAATTAGTAGCGTAATTAAAATGGATAATTAATTAATTCAATTAATTAATGACTTGGGTTGATTAATTTCGTAATTTAGGGTTTGAATTAATTAATGAAGGTTTAAGTTAATTAATTAAGTTTAATTAATTCAGAATAATCAATGGATGGTTTGATAGGTAATTACTTAATGTAATTAACTAGATACAATTACTTTGTGTAACAATCAAGAGATTTATTAAGTTAATAAATTAAGGAGTGATTAATTTATTTAATGGAGTAAATAAAAAGGTAGATAATTATAGGATGAGATAAACCAAGAATGATTAATATTTGCGGTTTAATTAGTGATTAATTATTTAATGTAATTAAATTAAATTAGGATAAATTAAAAAGTAATTAGAAATCATTAATTTATATAATTAATGACGTAATTAAAGATTGATTAATTAAGACGAATTAATCAGTAATAAGTAACTTATGAGAAGTTATTTAATATAAGTAATTAAGGATTAATGTAATTAAAATTGTTAATTAATTCATGAAGTAATTAAGATTACTTATTGATTTTGGTTAAGAAGAATTAATATCGTGAAATTAATTAAAGTTATTTACTTGAATGTAATTGAAGGATTTTTAATCCAGGGTGATTAATTAAGATGAATAATGGAGGGATGATTAATTAATTGATTTGAAATTAATTAACGTTAAATGAAGAAATCTAAGTGGTTGAGGTTAGTAATTCAACCAGGATTAATTAAATTAAATTGGTATGTGATCAAGCTTTACTTGTGGATGATTGAATGGTATTGGATGCTTTGAATAAGTTGATATATTTGATATGTAATGTCGTGTATTTCATTTGGATAACTTGGGTTAGGATGACATAAGACTCGAAGAGACCAGGTTCGGGTATTAGGAAATACCCAAGACCACTTCTAATTTTTATAGATTGATATGTGAAATCTATAGGCAGGATTGAAGTGATTTAAAGGAATTGGACGATTTTAAATCTAAATCTTTGGTACTTAGAAAACTTATGTGCGAAATAAGTGATCTCTATAGCATATTGTGAACTTGTAAATTGATTCGAGTTACCCGGGTTCTATATCAGTTGCATGCTTGTATTCCATGTTGGATGAGTTACTCACGCTGGTTTCCAGCCTGACCCGGGTGTTACTTTGGTGTAATGCTCGGGTCGGACCGAGTATTATAGATTTTCAGGTAAGGATGTTCTGGAGCTCAGGAGTCGAGCTAGATGGCAGGAACATAAAGAGTATTTCTGTTGTGTTATATTGTTGTATATCTGAGGCATGGTAATTCTGTATATCCATTGTCTGTATAAATGTGTAACTCTGATGTATTATTAATGAAATTGACAGATAAAGGATGCTATTGTAAACTGTATTCATTTATTATTATATTTTATCCGCTGCGAATGTGAGGTGTTGATGTTTCTGATCTTCTCCTTCTTCTTTTATCTCTTTCTTCTTTTTCATAACTATCTGGAATTTTTAGATTCGAAAATTTTGGGTCGTTACAGGCAGCGTGGTATTCTTCATCGTTCAACCAATGTTTTTTCCAACCAGCATAGCGGCACCATTCTTTTTTAAACACGGATAATCAGTAATCATTGGAAAACTCACATGTACTATGATCATTACGCCTGATAGATCTATTCATTTTCTTTACACGATCCTCAAAATAATGAGATTGCCACTTCTTTCATGATGTAGGCATTATAAATTGAGCCATCCACACATGCCTTATTAGTTGATTTTTTCTTCACGTGTCTTTTGTACCTAAAGTAATGTGTATAAGCGAAGTTCAAAATTTATAATATGTGTCAATATGATATGAGTTTTATAAATAATCTTTCGAATGGATACATCCACCTATACTAAACAGTTCCTTGCATTCTGGCTTCGTAAGGAAGATTTATTGGAAGATGCTCCATTACATTAAATAAACATGGAAGAAATATTCTCTCAACTTGCAAATCAGTTTGGTATGATCTTCTCAAGCTTCTCAACTCGTTCCAATTTCAGTGTTATTGTGCATAACTCTTTGTAAAATAGACTTAGCTCTGTTATAACACACCAAACTTTATGCGGAAGCAACTCTTTGAAAGCAACTGGAAAAAGATTCTTCAAAAAAAATGACAATCATGAGTTTTAATTTCGTTCATTCTCATACTATTTAAGTCAACAAATCTATGTAAATTGGAAGCAATACCATCCGGTAATCGTAAGTTTTCCACCCACTTCAACAAAATTTTACAACTTTTCCGACTTAGCCCGTAATATGCTTTAGGTTTAATGTTACTATTATCTTCATTAAGCTTAAATTCGGGACATTTGGAATAATGTCGTGTATCACATCTTGATCTCAAATCGTTTTTAGTTTTACCTTTTACATTAAGAACCCTATTGAATACATAACCGAAAACAACTTTTTTATTATGCATAACATCAATATTATGATGAAGTAATAAATTTCTCCAATATGGAAACTCTTAAAATATACTTTATTTACACCAACCATGACCTCAAACCTTTATCTTCAATTGTTAATTTAGCCAATTTGGATTGTAAATCTTTGGAAAATATTGCACGTGGCCATAAATTTTTTCACTAGGCAACATCAGTGGTGCTCTAGCGCTTACTATTTTGTTTTTTAGAAAATATTTCTTGTTTTTTCTACATGAATGATCAAAATATTAAAAAAAATGGTGCCAATCAAACCAAGTCATTTTGCCTCCATTCACTAAACAAAATGATGATGTCCACTCCATGCAGTACAGGCATGCTAGTCTACCAGCCATACTCCAACCAAAGAGCATACATAAGCTGGAAATAATTAATAGTTCATAATAAAGATGTACGCATTATACAATTATTCTTCTTTGACACATCATACGTAAGAACTCCATCGTTCCAAAGGAGATTCAACTCATCAACTAGTAGTTGCAAATGTACATCTATGCCTTGTTTGGGATCTCTAGGCCCAGCAATGATGAGAGTTAAGAACATGTAATCATTTTTCGTACACATCCACAGTGGCAAATTATAAAGCATCAAAATAATTGGACAAGAAGATTACTGTTGCCGTACTGGTCAAATGGTGCGAATCCATTTATACACGTGCCTAATCTAACATTACATGCCTCTTTTACAAAGTAATGACATGTTCTATCAAATTGTTTTCATGCTTCTCCATTTGATGGATGACACAACCATCCCTCCTTTTAATTTCGAATGTCATGTCATCTCATGTGAGATGCAGTTGCCATAGATGCATACAACCTTTGTAATCTAGGAATAAGCGGCAAGTAATGCAACCTTGTGTGTGAAACTTTTTTTGTTTTATTTTTCTTTCCCTTGTATCTTTTGGCGGAACAATATTTGCAACTTTAAAGTTCCTTGTAACTTTTTAAAAACAACATAAAACCATTTCGACATGTATCTATTTTTTGATACGGCAATCCAAATGCAATCACTAACTTCTTCATCTTATAATAATTGTATCCCAAGTCATTATCAAAAGGCAACATTTCCCTTTGACTCGATATGAGATGGATGGACGCGGTGGATGGTCATGGCTCTAATGCGTTACTGTCAGCCCTATGACTTGAACTGGTAGCATCCTACCTTGGCAATTGCCACACATGTCTTGTCATACTTTTATCCCTATACGAGACCACTCCTATCATGGCGCATCTCTATCCATCGATGGTTTACTGGTGTTTTATATGCAAACTGTATGACAATGCTTAAAGACGCGTTAAAGGGGATCATTGTAATGCCTTAACATTGTTTTGATATTTATTTATTTATTAGACATTATATATGTAGCATATTCTACTACATATAAATATTTTGACAGACCCTTAAGAGATAAAAAATCCAGTAACATCTCTTGAGTTATTGCACGCACGTTATACACTGGATAGGAGATGTGAAACCCCGTAAACATCTCTGACGCTACGGCACTCATGTTATATGCGATATCGATTTGACTCACATAAGAATATTTTAGTCCTGACTCAAGTGTTTTGTCTTTTCATTACGCTCAGGCCAGCCTAGATTTTAGCCTATTGAAGATTTACTCTAGAGGACGAAGATAAAAATTTAGTATACTATTACTATAATTATTCCCTGCATCATGTTGTTCTGCTGCATTATTTATTTATCCCTGTTGTATATATAAATTTGATAAATGTTGTATAAATTATAATCAAATGTACAATATAAACAGCTTCATGAACTATTTATTTGATTATTATATTTTATCGTTCTACTGTGAGGTTTTATATTTATTTTCAAGTTCTTTTCTTATTTTTCTTAATTAACTCCATTGACTATCTATATTCCAGATTGTTTAAGTTGGACATGTATAGATTATTGTTGATTTGAACCTTCTAAAACGTGGGTTGTCACAGTTGATATCAGAGCTTTGGTTTAGCGATAACTTTAGCTTTGTGGGGTTTGACTCATTAGAGATAGGGTAATTATACCTTAGAATGAGTTGTTGAGTGTGTAATATATGAGTGAGCATACTTGTTAGTGAATATAAATATCGTATTGACTTATCGGTTGAGTATTTATGAATTATGGTCGGTAAGGGAAGTACAACCGTATCGATGGGGGTTTCGAAAATCTTAATTAAGGTAAACTGATACAATATTGTTTTGAAAAGATGGTAAATGAAATAATTTTACCCACACTATATTTTGATATAAAAGAAATAATTTCATGAAATTATTATAGTATAATTGGAATGTTTGGCTGTTAATATTATAATCAAAACAAGATTATAAAAAATTGAAATGGTTTATATAACCAATTAGAAATTGTATAAGTATGATTATACATATGAGCTGTAACTAAAAGTGGATTCAAACCAGAATTTTGAGTCCTGAAAATTTTAGACCCGAAAATTTTGGAAAATGCTTTTGATGGATTTGAACTAAGTATTTGGGAATTTTAAATCTTGAAGATTTTGGAAATGTTTTCCAAAGTAGTTTATGAGGAATAATGGAGTATTATTTTGGAGATATTTTTGAATAGAAATTGTTTAAAAATGGTTTTGAAAGTAAGGACGCACTGAACTCACTTCAGTCATTGGAAAATAATTCTGGTGATGACGGCTGCATCATTAGTGTTCATTTTCGAGTTTCTACATGACGGATTGTTGCTGTAGTGATTGGCTATGATTATTTGCTTTGAACTTATTGAGTAAACTAGTTTTGTTTTAGAAATTCCAACATGAAATTGTTTTGGGCAAAACCAAGTTGTTTTAAAATCCCGAAGATATGATTTGATATACGAAAATGGACACATTTACATTTATGATTACAAAATGATTTGAAATTAAACTGGGTGATTGGATTCTGGGATTTCCATTTAAATTTTTTGTGAAGTCGGGAGGAAATCAGTTATTGGACTTATAATTTGAAGTCGATATAGATAAGAAAGGAAAGCATGAATTTTAATCCTGGAATTAAGGTTTAACTTGAGTAAGTTAAAATGAATATTATGGGTTGAAATTTAACCTAAGAAAAGTTATATGAAAATTAAGTTGGATTTGAATTGAATTAAATACCAAATTTGAAATGTAAAATGGTTATATAACTATAATTTAAGATTATTGAATTGAATGGATACACTTAAGCTATTAGGGTATATATACAATCCAAAATTATGATTATAAGATGTGAATGGACTCAAGTAAGAAATATGAGATTTTAAGTGTAACATCCCGCCTTTTCACACACTTTAAACGACACACGTGCCAATTCAAAGCATACGCAAGGGCGGATTGTTATGGGGTAAATAAGAAAAACAGAGAAGGAATAAAACAAAACAGAATCTCACAGCGGAAGGATAAAATATAATAACAAATATACAGTTCATAAACAGTTTACAAAAGCTTGAGTTTACTTATACAATGAATATCAGAGTCACACATACCAATACGAAAATGCAGCGGAATAGAAAGAGTGTGGTGCAATACTATATATATAAAATAATACTGAATCTTCGTCTTCGTCCTCCAAAGCTAAAACCTGCTATCCTGAAACGCTCGGACTGACCCGAGCGAATTTGAAAAGACAAAAACACTCGAGTCAGACTAGAAAATCTTATGTGAGTTAAATAAACAGAAATAAATATGAGTACAGTAACTCAAGAGATGCTCGGGATTTACATCTCCTAAGGATCCGTTAAACTATTTACTATATAGTATATTGCGCTATTATAATAGTGTCTATTTATAAAATAAACTTACTTTTTAATAGCGTTAAGGGGTTACCCATATAGCCCTTAACACGTAATAGTCCCAGTAGTCCGTCCAATATCATAGTCCCTCCTGATCGGGAAGCCACTAGAGGATATCACACGGGCTACGGGAGAAATCCAAACTCGTACAAGGCGCGATAGGGTAGGTGACACGGCACAACTAGGCAATGCCAGGGTAGATATACCAATTGCTATCCAGGCTGATGGTAACGCGCAGCGCGCAGCTGCCGCCCACCTCGAACTAACTCCCCCAAAAATCAAAATATAGAAGTGGCCACTGAATCAATCCAAGTCAAAGTATAATATCGAAGAGGAGCGTCCGATCAGAGGAATGACCTCATTGGCCTGAGAATCGCTCCTGTTTTAGCCACCTTATGCCAACTCACGGGAGTTGGGTCCACGTATTTACCTTACAGGAAACGTCGTCACCACCTACTTCATTCTGGAATCTCCACCGCGTACACGGTTAGTCAAAGTGGTTTTCGGTATCGACAGAGAGTATGTCCATATCCGATCCCGGTCTCTTTGCCAACCAATCGTTATTATAACACCGCGGTCATTTAAAAATTGTTTATACTTTAAAACCAGAATATAATCCATTTCAAAACCATAATATTACGATATCCTTTCTTCTTTTAAACCCAAGACAATTCATTTTGATAATATTTTATAAAACCAAATTCAGTGATATCGTTTCCCAAATATATTTCCTTTCCAAAATTTATATCACTCTTATTTAATTGTAATCCCTTGTAACCAATAATTGAAATTTTTAGCTTTCAATATAATCCTTCAAAATCCACAGAAATTTTAAGCCCATTTCCTTCAAGACTAATAGGTTTGGATATTCACAATATATATATAGGATAAGTGGGTTAACCTTTACGGTAAATTTGTGAGGAAATAAATTTACATGGCTATATGAATATTTCTTTACTTAACGTTAAAACCAAAATCCCAAAATATTACTTCAAGTTTCAAAACCATTCCAATTAATTCATATATACGTATACCCATTTGAGTATACATATTTCAACTAAAGTTGGATCTCATCCTTTCAAATCAAATGCTCTTTTAATTAGCCTTGAATATTCCCATAGAATCTATAAACAATAAACTTCACTTTCTAGTAATAAAATATATATATTTTCCCAATTCAAATTATACTAGAATATTCTTTTCAATTTATTTAGGGAAAAATCTAATTATAAATATCATATCTTAAAATTTCCAACTTAACTTTTAAACATATGATATAAATTATTAAACTCCATTTTCTAAATTTTCTTCCATTTTAAATAAAGGAATTTATACTCCTTTTAATTTCAAAATTCTCAACTTCATATGTATATAATATGAAAGAAAAATATTTATCCAGTATAAAATTTAAGATTAATATAAACCGTATTTCATTCAAACCATAGAAATTTCATTTAAAATAGTTATATATAGACCGCGGTGCCTGTATATAATTTTCTATCCTATGGTCAAGTGATACGGATATTTATCATTTCAATCCGCAATTTAAAAATAAACTGCGGTTGTATATCATTTCAAACCGCAATCCCGAAAATGTAAAATGCATGCTAACTGGCAGTTTAATAGTATCCACATAAATCATCCATTCAACAACACATCCATCACCCAATTTCAACCATCAATCAATATCAATCACTATCAACCAATATCAATCAATAACAATATTAGTTCGGTAATATGCAACGGGTAATAATTGTCAGTTCGTTCAAATTAAATTTCAACTATTAATCTAACCATAAATATTTAGAGATAATTTATATAACTGTTAACTAGCATTTCATATGCAAACAAAATTCCTAACAGTCAAATAAATACGCAATAAATCAATTAAATTAACAGCTAAATCAAATAAACTGCAATTCGACAGATGTGGATGAAATAACATGCCAAAAGCTCATAAATAAATTTCTATTCATTTCTGAAATTTATTTAACAAACATAAAAGCTTCTAGTAATTGTGAGTGGGTTAAAACACTCACCTTTGGAATTTAAATCGAATTTAAATTCGATTTAAACCCAAAAATTCGCCCGTCTCGGAATTTGTCCAAACCAACGTCATCGGGTCCGGAATTAAATTACGATCCTAACAAAAAAAGTTTCGTGTGAATCCGACTTCGTATGAGAAAGTTATGCCGAAAAATGATAGTTGAATTCAAATTTGAAAATAATAAAATTGGTCCATATTCACCACTTACAACATATGTGCCACGTCACCTTCATCAATCTCTCTCACGCCCATCTACAGAGCACGCACGAAAACAGCCGCCCCTATGAAACTTTGACCCAAAAACGCCACCTAACCACGAGCTATCAACCAGATCCAACGCCTCCACCGTGACCGCCTCCCCTAGCCGCCCCTTGGTCCTCTTCCCCTGGTGTTCCGCCGCCACCAATTCGCCCAGGCCGAGAACCAATAGTCAGCACTTCCATCATCGATCTGCGTGCATCCATGCCCCTAAATACCAAAGTAGCCGCATGGATCTGGCCTGCTCGACGATCTCTACGATCCCATGCCTTCCGATCGTCCTAACAACGCGAATCCACCGTTGGATCGACTAAAAATTCAAATGAACGGGCGAGACTGATCTGCGATTTCTGAAAAAATGGTGAATCGAATTGAAAAACGAATTTCACCAGCGAGTTACACATTTCCAGAGCTTCAATATATAATTTTTTTGGAATTTTCTGATTTTTTTTTTTTTTTTTGAGTTTTGACTTTTGATTTTGAACGGTGGATAAATCTAGGTTTTGCAACCATTGGAGAGGAGAAAGAGATGAAGGAAATGTACGTATATTCAATTGATAGAAGAAAGGAGGTTAGGGTTTATGATCGCATATATATAGACAATAGAAGAAGGCTAGGTGGGTACGGATAACGAACGTGCTAACCGGTAGTTGGCCCAAAAAGCCCGTTCTGATCCCGGAACCGAATCTGTTAAAACTATATATCCAAATAGGTGTTTTAAAATATTCTGAACGCGATGGAAAAAGTTTCACGACCAAATTCGATCGTATGAAGAAGTTATGCTCAAAACAAGATTTCCAAATTGATTTCAAATTGATTTTTAATAAAATTGATTTCAAGGCGTTTCGCATCCGTACGATCAAACGACAAGTCCGATCGATACGAAATTTGAAACCCTATAATAATTCACCGATACGGATCCGATGAAACTGGTTTCGTCGAAATCCGAGTCCGTGACAAAAATGGCTATTTTTAATATTTATTAAATCAATTAAATAAATCAAGAAAATCAAATTTTATTTTTCAACTTCTTATATTGGCCAAATTTCAAAACTTAGATATTCAATCAATTCCAATTGATTTAACAAGCTTGGATGTGAATTAAAAATTTATAAGTATATAAATTTGCAGTGTTTCATATCTGCATTTCTTATTATTATTTGGAAATTAAAATTTTTATTCTCAAACTCAATTAATAAAACTTATACGCTTATACTCTCAACAAAACTCCAATTAGATAAATAGATTTGATTCCCATTTCAACTCTTTTGATTGCAAATAAACTTTTACCATACATTAAATTCTAAATTATTAATAACTCTTATTTTCTTGACTATTTATAAATTCCAAACCAATTGAATTCATCACTGTAAATTTGGTTAATTTATTATCCACTTCCTTTCTATTATTCAAAGTCATAGCTGTAAATATACGAACTAACATTAGTTAAGATTTCACTTAGTTGTTTTCTAAGTCAAATGTTTATACTTTCATTTTTCTACGTTTCATTCCATTTATATGTAGTAAATACCATTTGTTGAATCAATACTCAAATTACAAATAAATTTTTGTTTTCTAAAGTTACATCAACAATGTTCAAATAAAATTTGAATTAGCTTTAACTTTATTCTATGGTATTAATTATTGCAATAAATCCAAATTAATAAATGAGGCTTGACTCCAATATTAATTTCTTTGGTTTCAATTAGCATTTTATGGTGAATATGAATTTCAATGTATAATTGAAACCTTTATATCTATATTAATTGTCAATCTATAAGAAAAATTTAATATTAGGTTCATACTTATGACAGCTAGACCCAATTTCTTTCAACCAAAAATTACATAAACTATTAAATATTAAATCCATTAAGGCCAAATGCATGAAATTAACATACATAAATGTATTTTATAAGTCTGCGCGTAATTATTACCTTACAATATGTTTTTACGTTACTATAAATTTATACACTCTTCCGTTTCTACATTAATAATTACTACAGTAACGTTTCTCTTAATTAACTTTCTCCACAATTATATGAACTAAACGTTCAATACATACTACAGAATTTCATCACCTATGTTCTATTCCAACATGCGTTAAAAGTTCACTACCATAAATTTAACATATATCTATCCAAAGGTTACCTCCCCAAATTAACAATTTAATCTCATTAATTGCAATTCACACTATTTATTCTCATAGTACAAATCTCAAAATTTATCCCATTTTAATTTGCTTAGGCCATTTATAGTCCACTATACATTTCTACATTAATGGCAATTTATTCAATTTATTAAATATCAAATTCTATTAAGCCCTGTTTATATCTACATGCATACTTCTATTCATTTACACATGGAATAACCTTTAACTCACACACGTAAACCAAAATCGTTATAAATCCAATAAATTCCCAAAATCTAAGTTTATACACATTTTCACAACTATTATGATTTCTCACAAACGTTGAATTTATTAAATGACCATTTATTAAAGTTAAATTCCCTTAATTGAATCAATTGCTCATTAATATATAATTTTCATTCTTACCATTATAAATTCATTAACGTATTTACACATCTCTATCTTTCACTTATTAAATAAACAAACGGATTACAAACACTGTTTCTATCAATTTTCATAAATTTGTTCCACTATACTTTTGTTTACATAAAATAAATTCTATGTTACTATTAGTTTTCTTTTCCCTTTACTACAGACATAAATTATTACTATCTACACTAATTACATCTTTATATTAATGAATACCATTAAAGTAAATATTTATATTAACTTTTACAGATTCAACTTTAATTTGTTTCTTAAAAATTACTTCAAATCAAGTTGTGACAATTTACATTGTCCACCTCTATTATTATAAAATATTGTAGTTACACTAAATTGCAATTACTACAACTATACCAAATCTCTGCATTTTATTCTTAAACAAATAAGAACTTATATAAATCTATTCTATTAAACATCATAATTTTAACGGGTCGTTACAATCTCCCCCACTCAAAACTTTTCGTCCCCGAAAAGGAAAAGAAGGGAGGAGGAAGAATAACAGTGCATTTTACTTCAAATATTAACTTATATTTTACTGGATTAATTTCCTTTAATGAAATATACTTGTTTTATAATCAATCATATCCTTTAATACTTGTATTATTAAAGTTGGGAAAATATGTTTAGCAAAATTCTAAGTCCAAAATTCACGGAAAATTTTGGCAGAGTCTCCTTTGTACGGAGGGACTCTTAGAGAAAATATAATATCCAAATATACAAATACATTACATATATATCCCAAAATAAAATATCCCACACGGGAAAATATATAAAATAGCGCTTTAAACGTAATCCGAAAACGTACCTATTTGTCGGGCAATACGCTTATTATTTTTATGGAACCAATGCAGTAGCAGTGGCTTCCATCACCTGTATTCACTTATAAAATCTAAAAGGTTAAATATTTATTTTACAGTGAATGTTTAGGTGGATTCAATCATTCATATCCAAACAAATGCAACAACCATACATTTTTAACAAACAGCACACACCTTAAACAAATAATCATTCACTCAACAAACAATCAGTTGTTCGGGTTCAAATTCTGAAGTTGTACGAATGAAGAATAACTATCAAGTACATCCGTTGCTCAACAGCCTTAGATGGAACAAAGGTAGATTATTTGTTCATCCAACAACTCCACAATTCCTTACCCAACAACATACATCAACCAAACAATTCAAATCAACACCAAAATAGCTTATTATACATTTATTTCATAATTCAGTGTTTTGATTTTCATTTTCTTCATTTATGGAAGAATTTCTTTATTTCTTACAAGTTTTATTTTCCAATTATCCCGAAATTCATTATATTTGTATTTCCTTTTTATTACTTAAGTTTATAAAATAAATTCTTATTAATAACAACAAATATTTTGAATATCTTCACTTGTAAGATTTCCCTTAAATTCTTAATCTGCTAGCATTCATTCTTATAAGTGGAAGTTTTTATTTTTCCATTAATCATAGATTGCAGTCATTTAAAATTTTTCTACTTTCCATTATATTGGAATAGGGGAGATTAAAACATACTTAAGTGAATAATCATATAATAAATTCTTATTTTGAATTTCATGTTATATACTCAGGTTCATATCATCTATTAATAATTCTTAACTTTATTTTCAATAAAATTTCAATTATAACCTAAGTTTATACCATTAAATTCTTATTACAACAGTAGTTTATTGAATACTTCCTTTTTCTAAATTACTACTTGTAAAATATTCAATTCTAGTTTCTTATTTAACATTTCAACTTTTATATTTGGGTAAGTTATTTATGTTAAAGAAAATTGCAATTGAACTTATACAAGCTAAATCTCCATTCTTTTAATTCATTCATTCTTCAATAAATCCTTTCCATTATTTATCAGTTAAAAACTTTTACTTCCCTTATACCTAGCATTAACTTCTTACTTAAATTAGAGGTTTCAATCCTTTTATTTCTTACTTTATATTTCACTAACAAATTTTAAACAATTAATTAACGGAAAAAATTAGAATTAAATACCGGGTTAAATTTCAATTTATTTCAAAATAATAGATAAATAAGTTCTTACAACTCAATATCTCTAATTATAGTTAGAACAATAAAAAAAATCTTTAGAAAATTTCAAAATAAATCTGCAGTAAAATTTACTACAATGGCCTTTCCCCTTCGAAACTCGAAAATGAAAGTCGATGATGCGGCCGCCATCACCGAAATTATTTCCCAGCGACAGAGAGGAAAGTGCAGAATTTAATTTTTCCCAAAATCTTCTTTAAAACAATTTTTCCGAATTATACTAAATATTTACATAAGAAATTACTTATAAACCAAATCATTATCTTTCACAAATTCTTTGAAAGCAAATTTTCAAAAATCCCGGACTTAAGTTCTAAAATCTCCAAATTTGGTTTATTATAATTTCACTTAGCTTCAATTTATTACAAATATTCTTATTGCCTAACACCCAATCTATAGCAACCAATATATATATATATATATATATATATATATATTTATAAAATAATTTTATATATAGAAGATATAATAGGAAAAATTATTTCATTCACCTATATTAAAACAGATATTATGTCGATCTGTCCTATTAAGTGTTTAGAAATCCCTATTGATGACATAGCGTCCCATGCATCAACCAGAATTCATAAATGCAAAACGGAACAGATTAACACAATATCAAAATCTTTTATCAATACTAACAAATACGCTCTCTCATATATATATACACTCAGCGACTCCCATAGGGTATTTCTACCCTATTAACAAAGAGTCAAACCCCACAAAGCCAAGGTTTAGTCGCTAAACCAAAGCTCTGATACCAACTGTAACATCCCGCCTTTTCACACACTTTAAACGACACACGTGCCAATTCAAAGCATACGCAAGGGCGGATTGTTATGGGGTAAATAAGAAAAACAGAGAAGGAATAAAACAAAACAGAATCTCACAGCGGAAGGATAAAATATAATAACAAATATACAGTTCATAAACAGTTTACAAAAGCTTGAGTTTACTTATACAATGAATATCAGAGTCACACATACCAATACGAAAATGCAGCGGAATAGAAAGAGTGTGGTGCAATACTATATATATAAAATAATACTGAATCTTCGTCTTCGTCCTCCAAAGCTAAAACCTGCTATCCTGAAACGCTCGGACTGACCCGAGCGAATTTGAAAAGACAAAAACACTCGAGTCAGACTAGAAAATCTTATGTGAGTTAAATAAACAGAAATAAATATGAGTACAGTAACTCAAGAGATGCTCGGGATTTACATCTCCTAAGGATCCGTTAAACTATTTACTATATAGTATATTGCGCTATTATAATAGTGTCTATTTATAAAATAAACTTACTTTTTAATAGCGTTAAGGGGTTACCCATATAGCCCTTAACACGTAATAGTCCCAGTAGTCCGTCCAATATCATAGTCCCTCCTGATCGGGAAGCCACTAGAGGATATCACACGGGCTACGGGAGAAATCCAAACTCGTACAAGGCGCGATAGGGTAGGTGACACGGCACAACTAGGCAATGCCAGGGTAGATATACCAATTGCTATCCAGGCTGATGGTAACGCGCAGCGCGCAGCTGCCGCCCACCTCGAACTAACTCCCCCAAAAATCAAAATATAGAAGTGGCCACTGAATCAATCCAAGTCAAAGTATAATATCGAAGAGGAGCGTCCGATCAGAGGAATGACCTCATTGGCCTGAGAATCGCTCCTGTTTTAGCCACCTTATGCCAACTCACGGGAGTTGGGTCCACGTATTTACCTTACAGGAAACGTCGTCACCACCTACTTCATTCTGGAATCTCCACCGCGTACACGGTTAGTCAAAGTGGTTTTCGGTATCGACAGAGAGTATGTCCATATCCGATCCCGGTCTCTTTGCCAACCAATCGTTATTATAACACCGCGGTCATTTAAAAATTGTTTATACTTTAAAACCAGAATATAATCCATTTCAAAACCATAATATTACGATATCCTTTCTTCTTTTAAACCCAAGACAATTCATTTTGATAATATTTTATAAAACCAAATTCAGTGATATCGTTTCCCAAATATATTTCCTTTCCAAAATTTATATCACTCTTATTTAATTGTAATCCCTTGTAACCAATAATTGAAATTTTTAGCTTTCAATATAATCCTTCAAAATCCACAGAAATTTTAAGCCCATTTCCTTCAAGACTAATAGGTTTGGATATTCACAATATATATATAGGATAAGTGGGTTAACCTTTACGGTAAATTTGTGAGGAAATAAATTTACATGGCTATATGAATATTTCTTTACTTAACGTTAAAACCAAAATCCCAAAATATTACTTCAAGTTTCAAAACCATTCCAATTAATTCATATATACGTATACCCATTTGAGTATACATATTTCAACTAAAGTTGGATCTCATCCTTTCAAATCAAATGCTCTTTTAATTAGCCTTGAATATTCCCATAGAATCTATAAACAATAAACTTCACTTTCTAGTAATAAAATATATATATTTTCCCAATTCAAATTATACTAGAATATTCTTTTCAATTTATTTAGGGAAAAATCTAATTATAAATATCATATCTTAAAATTTCCAACTTAACTTTTAAACATATGATATAAATTATTAAACTCCATTTTCTAAATTTTCTTCCATTTTAAATAAAGGAATTTATACTCCTTTTAATTTCAAAATTCTCAACTTCATATGTATATAATATGAAAGAAAAATATTTATCCAGTATAAAATTTAAGATTAATATAAACCGTATTTCATTCAAACCATAGAAATTTCATTTAAAATAGTTATATATAGACCGCGGTGCCTGTATATAATTTTCTATCCTATGGTCAAGTGATACGGATATTTATCATTTCAATCCGCAATTTAAAAATAAACTGCGGTTGTATATCATTTCAAACCGCAATCCCGAAAATGTAAAATGCATGCTAACTGGCAGTTTAATAGTATCCACATAAATCATCCATTCAACAACACATCCATCACCCAATTTCAACCATCAATCAATATCAATCACTATCAACCAATATCAATCAATAACAATATTAGTTCGGTAATATGCAACGGGTAATAATTGTCAGTTCGTTCAAATTAAATTTCAACTATTAATCTAACCATAAATATTTAGAGATAATTTATATAACTGTTAACTAGCATTTCATATGCAAACAAAATTCCTAACAGTCAAATAAATACGCAATAAATCAATTAAATTAACAGCTAAATCAAATAAACTGCAATTCGACAGATGTGGATGAAATAACATGCCAAAAGCTCATAAATAAATTTCTATTCATTTCTGAAATTTATTTAACAAACATAAAAGCTTCTAGTAATTGTGAGTGGGTTAAAACACTCACCTTTGGAATTTAAATCGAATTTAAATTCGATTTAAACCCAAAAATTCGCCCGTCTCGGAATTTGTCCAAACCAACGTCATCGGGTCCGGAATTAAATTACGATCCTAACAAAAAAAGTTTCGTGTGAATCCGACTTCGTATGAGAAAGTTATGCCGAAAAATGATAGTTGAATTCAAATTTGAAAATAATAAAATTGGTCCATATTCACCACTTACAACATATGTGCCACGTCACCTTCATCAATCTCTCTCACGCCCATCTACAGAGCACGCACGAAAACAGCCGCCCCTATGAAACTTTGACCCAAAAACGCCACCTAACCACGAGCTATCAACCAGATCCAACGCCTCCACCGTGACCGCCTCCCCTAGCCGCCCCTTGGTCCTCTTCCCCTGGTGTTCCGCCGCCACCAATTCGCCCAGGCCGAGAACCAATAGTCAGCACTTCCATCATCGATCTGCGTGCATCCATGCCCCTAAATACCAAAGTAGCCGCATGGATCTGGCCTGCTCGACGATCTCTACGATCCCATGCCTTCCGATCGTCCTAACAACGCGAATCCACCGTTGGATCGACTAAAAATTCAAATGAACGGGCGAGACTGATCTGCGATTTCTGAAAAAATGGTGAATCGAATTGAAAAACGAATTTCACCAGCGAGTTACACATTTCCAGAGCTTCAATATATAATTTTTTTGGAATTTTCTGATTTTTTTTTTTTTTTTTGAGTTTTGACTTTTGATTTTGAACGGTGGATAAATCTAGGTTTTGCAACCATTGGAGAGGAGAAAGAGATGAAGGAAATGTACGTATATTCAATTGATAGAAGAAAGGAGGTTAGGGTTTATGATCGCATATATATAGACAATAGAAGAAGGCTAGGTGGGTACGGATAACGAACGTGCTAACCGGTAGTTGGCCCAAAAAGCCCGTTCTGATCCCGGAACCGAATCTGTTAAAACTATATATCCAAATAGGTGTTTTAAAATATTCTGAACGCGATGGAAAAAGTTTCACGACCAAATTCGATCGTATGAAGAAGTTATGCTCAAAACAAGATTTCCAAATTGATTTCAAATTGATTTTTAATAAAATTGATTTCAAGGCGTTTCGCATCCGTACGATCAAACGACAAGTCCGATCGATACGAAATTTGAAACCCTATAATAATTCACCGATACGGATCCGATGAAACTGGTTTCGTCGAAATCCGAGTCCGTGACAAAAATGGCTATTTTTAATATTTATTAAATCAATTAAATAAATCAAGAAAATCAAATTTTATTTTTCAACTTCTTATATTGGCCAAATTTCAAAACTTAGATATTCAATCAATTCCAATTGATTTAACAAGCTTGGATGTGAATTAAAAATTTATAAGTATATAAATTTGCAGTGTTTCATATCTGCATTTCTTATTATTATTTGGAAATTAAAATTTTTATTCTCAAACTCAATTAATAAAACTTATACGCTTATACTCTCAACAAAACTCCAATTAGATAAATAGATTTGATTCCCATTTCAACTCTTTTGATTGCAAATAAACTTTTACCATACATTAAATTCTAAATTATTAATAACTCTTATTTTCTTGACTATTTATAAATTCCAAACCAATTGAATTCATCACTGTAAATTTGGTTAATTTATTATCCACTTCCTTTCTATTATTCAAAGTCATAGCTGTAAATATACGAACTAACATTAGTTAAGATTTCACTTAGTTGTTTTCTAAGTCAAATGTTTATACTTTCATTTTTCTACGTTTCATTCCATTTATATGTAGTAAATACCATTTGTTGAATCAATACTCAAATTACAAATAAATTTTTGTTTTCTAAAGTTACATCAACAATGTTCAAATAAAATTTGAATTAGCTTTAACTTTATTCTATGGTATTAATTATTGCAATAAATCCAAATTAATAAATGAGGCTTGACTCCAATATTAATTTCTTTGGTTTCAATTAGCATTTTATGGTGAATATGAATTTCAATGTATAATTGAAACCTTTATATCTATATTAATTGTCAATCTATAAGAAAAATTTAATATTAGGTTCATACTTATGACAGCTAGACCCAATTTCTTTCAACCAAAAATTACATAAACTATTAAATATTAAATCCATTAAGGCCAAATGCATGAAATTAACATACATAAATGTATTTTATAAGTCTGCGCGTAATTATTACCTTACAATATGTTTTTACGTTACTATAAATTTATACACTCTTCCGTTTCTACATTAATAATTACTACAGTAACGTTTCTCTTAATTAACTTTCTCCACAATTATATGAACTAAACGTTCAATACATACTACAGAATTTCATCACCTATGTTCTATTCCAACATGCGTTAAAAGTTCACTACCATAAATTTAACATATATCTATCCAAAGGTTACCTCCCCAAATTAACAATTTAATCTCATTAATTGCAATTCACACTATTTATTCTCATAGTACAAATCTCAAAATTTATCCCATTTTAATTTGCTTAGGCCATTTATAGTCCACTATACATTTCTACATTAATGGCAATTTATTCAATTTATTAAATATCAAATTCTATTAAGCCCTGTTTATATCTACATGCATACTTCTATTCATTTACACATGGAATAACCTTTAACTCACACACGTAAACCAAAATCGTTATAAATCCAATAAATTCCCAAAATCTAAGTTTATACACATTTTCACAACTATTATGATTTCTCACAAACGTTGAATTTATTAAATGACCATTTATTAAAGTTAAATTCCCTTAATTGAATCAATTGCTCATTAATATATAATTTTCATTCTTACCATTATAAATTCATTAACGTATTTACACATCTCTATCTTTCACTTATTAAATAAACAAACGGATTACAAACACTGTTTCTATCAATTTTCATAAATTTGTTCCACTATACTTTTGTTTACATAAAATAAATTCTATGTTACTATTAGTTTTCTTTTCCCTTTACTACAGACATAAATTATTACTATCTACACTAATTACATCTTTATATTAATGAATACCATTAAAGTAAATATTTATATTAACTTTTACAGATTCAACTTTAATTTGTTTCTTAAAAATTACTTCAAATCAAGTTGTGACAATTTACATTGTCCACCTCTATTATTATAAAATATTGTAGTTACACTAAATTGCAATTACTACAACTATACCAAATCTCTGCATTTTATTCTTAAACAAATAAGAACTTATATAAATCTATTCTATTAAACATCATAATTTTAACGGGTCGTTACATTAAGTAAATAAGTTCTTAAACTTATGAATTGAGAAATGCAACGGTAAAACCAAAATGAAAATGGTTTGCCATTATGGTAAAATGGAAATTCAAAATTTTGAATTTTAAATGAAGGATGAATTGGAATTGAGTAAATTGAATATAAACATGAATTGTGAAGTTATTATATAATTATATGTTATAAATATAGAATGTGAGTAAACCGAAGTGGAAATTCAAGGAATTGTGAATAAATAAGTTTGTATAAATTATTAAATTGAGAAAGTGGAAAAGTATGACCAAGTTAAAATGGTTAAGTATTTGATAATAAGAAATGAAATCAATTTAAGAGTAAATAAATTGAATATGATTTTAGAGTATGGATTGGATAAGATGGGTATGAACTTAAATTATAAGCTGCATATGAACTTAAGTAGCCGTACGGAATGTTTATAATAAACCTTAGAATTTTTTTATGAAATGGTTTATAAATAATTTAGCATGGATTGGAATGTTATTTAATATAAAATAAATCGAACAAAGTTTGGTGGATAACTTGAATAGGAATCAATGGAAAATAGATAAATTGATTTAGAATCAATTTAAATGGATAAATGGAAGCTTAATAAAATGGATTTGAAATAATGAATGTGGATATGAATGGAATGTAAATGAATTTATGGTGAATCAATTTGAAATTGAATAAAATTGAATATACATTGATTGGAAATGGATAATTGAATGTTTGAACCTTGTACTTGTTTACGCATTTGAAATATACATGTCATAATATGTTAGTTTTATAAAAACTTGTGTTTAAGTTCGTTAAAGGAATGGAATGTTATAAAATTTCATGGTTATGGAGCTTTTGTGCTTCATTTGAGTAAGTACAGGTATAGGGAGCTATTTGGATGGATTTTGGTTCGTAGTTGCATAAAAATTAGACGAACTCGCTTAATAACACTAGTAAAAAGTAAGCTTACGCATTAAAAGAGAAAATGAGATAATATTGATATATATATATTGTGTTTTCGACCGTGTGTGTCGATGTATATTATATTTATTATATTTATGATATTGAAAAGGCTCTCCGTACAGGGGAGACTCTGTCAAAAAAATTCAGAAATTTTGAGTGTTAGAAAAATTTTGGAAAATTTTTGTTAACCAAATTTGATTTGAAATATAACTTGAAACAATGGAATTTGATAAATAATAGGAATCAGTTGATTTGGGCAGGTATAAAAGACTTAGCAAATGGTAATAACCGAATTTCACCGAATGTGTTTTGAAAAGAAATGGGTTTGGAGCATTTTTCCTAGCTTAGCAATTTCGGGGACGAAATTCTTTTAAGAAGGAGGAATTTAACGATCCAGAATTTTGGTCGTTTGATTTTGAACGTTTAATTTATTTTTAAATATTGAATTGGAAATACTAATTTATTTTTGATTATGGAGATTTTGGTTGAATTTGTGAAAATAGTTTAAAATTTCAAATGTAGCGATTAAACGGACATGGTGAATAGTAAATTTAATATTTGAAATTGGATAAATATGTGAATCTGGAGACAAAAGTGTATGGAAATGATTTCTTTGTTGATTTAAGCTCTATTTGAATTAAAGTGAGAATAGTGGACCTTTGAGTGGAATTAAAAGTCGATAAATTAGAATTTGGAAATTTATTAATTTAATAGTGAAATTTAATATTCAAGATAGTGTAAGTAATTGAATTGGTGATTTAATGTGAATCGAAATGGTTTCTAATATGAATATAAAAACTCTATTTGAATTAGAATTGAGTTGCTAAGTTTTTAAATTTTGAATTTTAAGTAATTTCGTTGACTTTGAAAATCGTTCGATTTAATCAACACATTAAAATTGCATTCCGAGGCACAGTTTCAGAATTCGATGAAACTAGTTCCATTGGATCCGTAATAGTGTATTATTATCGGAATTCAAATTTCATAGCGTTTGGAGTTATGTCTGGTCATACGATCGGATTAGGTCTCGAAACATGTTCCATTGAGTTAGGAATATGGGAAAAACATTATAAATGTCAGGCAACACGCTTCGTTTGGAGATCGTTCGAAAAATTACATGAATGGTGAAAATAATAATAAAATATTACGTATACACGTATATATACACGTATCCTTTCCCCAAAACCCTAATTCTACGCTTGGAGCCACCACTTAGTTTTTAATGGCCAACAATGGCCGAGCTTCCTCAACAATTATCTCTCGATCTACATGATTTTAAGCTTCGGCTTCCAAATGAAAATCGAAGAGCTCGAGGAGCTCTACCATATCAACAGTCGAGACCGAGTAAGGAGGTCCACGTCAGCGGCAAATCGATGGGGAAGGTCGTTCGTTTTGTAGTCGTTTTGGGATGATGGGAGGCATCGAGCTCAACAGGACTTCGGTCGTAGGAGAAGTAAGGGTAGGCGCGTGATTTGATGGTAATTGATCATTGAATAGGGACTTGTTTGGAGTGTGGTAGGAGAAGAATCAAACGGCGATGGGTTCGAACGCGTCTGGGTAGCCTGGTATAAGGAAGTAGAAGAATAAATTTGTATGGTCTTGATTCTAGTAGCAGAGATCGAACGGCTGAGATTTTTAAGGTTTAATAAAAAAAAGGATTTGTAGATTATTACAATTATAAATCATGAATCTTCTAAATTGTATATCTTTCACATACGAGGCCTGATTGAGACGAAACAAGCGACGTTCGAATAGTATCGATGAAGGCTTTAGTGCGGAATCGAAGTGGCATTTATTTGAAGCTAAAATATTTTTAGTTTCAAATAAAAGGTGAGTGTTTTATAATGCTCATAACGTAATAAGATAATTTTTATGCTAGTTAAATTTGATATTATGAAGTGATATAAATTTATTGATTATTTTTTGATAAATTTAATTGTCATCTAAATTTTCATTTGAATTAAGTAGTAAAAATTAAAATTGGCGGTTAGATTTCAAATTCAAATTTAATTACCAATAAAATACACGATATTAATAACTATGAAATTGTTGTGAATTATATTGACTGTTAGATGATTGATTGCGATGGATGCTATTAGTTGATATTTTGGATGATTTGGGTGTTTATTCGTTTTGATATATCCTATTATCAGCCTATATATTATTTACAGTATATAAAATTGTAAATCGAATTATTTCAAATAAATTAAAAAATAGGTTGAAATGATATATACCTATAACATTTACTTTGGATTGAAATGATATATATCCATCCCTGAATTAAACAGAAATAGTTGATTCACTTGGCCATAGGATATAAAATTATATACGGACACCGGATTGGTTAAATTAAACGACTATAGGATTTCGACTTGAAATTATTTAAATTGATTTTTATTTTTTTGAAATAAAATCGAATTTATGGAAATGGAAACATTTTTGAACTTGAGCTCGAAATGTTAAGTTCTTGTCAATCGAATTGTTTAAAGAATCGATTTTGAAATTTGAAGTTATGACTGAGAAACAATTTGGATGGCGGAACTTGATTTGTTTAAGTGATTTGAACTTTTACTCGAACTTTGATATAAATCAAAGTAAAAGTAATGCAATGAATATTTTTAAATTTGAGCTCAGAATTGGATCATTTTAAAAATTCGAACCTTAAATTGAACGTTGAAGTTGAATTTATTTAAGTGATTTAAATCGATATTCTGAAATTGAACTCAAATTTATATAAATCGAAATGGTTTAAATTTGAGAATTGAATTGAAATTAATTCAAATTGGAATTAAATTGAAATTAATTGGAACTGAAATCGAAATTGAATTAGTTTGGAGTCGAAATTGAAATTGATTTGAATTAAAATTGGAATCGAAGTTAATTCGAATTGAAGTCGGAATTGAATCGATTTAAATGGAAATGGTAGTGAATTGTTTTGAATTGGAAAGTCTGGAATTGGATCAGTTTGACTTTGTAACTATTTTCAAAATAATTTTTTTATTATATAAACTTTTTTAAAAAAACCACCTTTTAGATGTTTAAATTACTTTGATTTTCCAAACTATTTTACTACATAAACCATTTTCAATACTCAAACTATTTTATGTTAAACTATTTTAACTTTTAAACTATTTAAAATTTTAAAACTGTTCTCTAAAAATTAAAACTGGTCAGAGTGGGGATGTTTACATTTAAATCATGGATTTAAATGTTAATTAGGTTAAAATGAAGTTATAAGCCAAATTGTAATTCAAATTGAATTTTAGGGTGAAAATGACTTTCAAGTGGAAATTGACATATTTGAAGTAAATATGATATTTCAAAATGAAATTGATTTTGAAGCGAATATGATATTTTAATATCAAGTATGAATCGTCTTCGGAATGTTAAAGTACCAACCGGTGGTTAAATGACGTTCGATTTTAAAGAGACCGGCGCCTCTTATTAGCATACTCTCAATCAATATTGGAATCAATTTAACAACTATGTTTGCGGAGGAGACTTCAGCATGAAATGGTTGAATTCTACGTCATTTGTTGGATTTGAAGAATAAAGCGATGATGGATAGACCCCGGTACTTGTGCCAATTTGAAATGACTACAAGACGGCTTGACAGTGCCAAGTAGGCTAATTACCCCTAGCGGACATACGTTTTTCAATTTTCGTGGACTCGGTCCATATTATTACTCTTATTGTTGATTTCAATTGGTGCACCTTGATTTAGGATGGCCTCCCTTTGAATCAATATGGGATGGATGTACGCGGTGGGTGGTCATGACTATGATGCTTTACCACCAGCCCTACGACCCGAACTGGTAGTATCCTACCTTGTGCATTGCCTCACGTGCTTTGTCATACTTTTATACCTATACGAGACCCCCATGATTTTGACTTAGTGTTGTCTTATCATGGTGCATCCCTATCCATCAATGGTTTACTGGTGTTTTATATGCAAACTGTATGACAATGCTTAAAAATGCGTTAAGGAGGATCGATGTAAGGACTTAATTCTATTTTGATATTTATTTTATTGATTAGACATTACATATATAGCATATTCTACTACATATAAATATTTTGACGGATCCTTAAGAGATGGAAAATCTCGTAATATCTCTTAAATTATTGCACATATGTTATACACTGGATAGGAGATGTGAAACCCTGTAAACATCTCTGACGCCACGACACTCATGTTACATGCGATATCGATTTGACTCACATAAGAATATTTTAGTCTTGACTTGAGTGTTTTGTTTTTCATTATGCTCAGGTCAGCCCCGAGTTTCAGCTTATTGAAGATTTATTCTGAAGGACGAAGATTTGGTATATTATTACTATTATTATTCTTTGCATCATGCTGTTCTACTGCATTATTTATTTATCCCTGTTGTATATATAACTCTGATAGATGTTGCATAAATTAGAATCAAATGTGTAATATAAATAGCTTCACGAACTGTTTTTTTTATTATTATATTTTATCGTTCCGCTACGAGATTCTGTGTTTGTTTTCGTCTTCTTTTCTTATTTTTCTTAATTAACCCCATTGATTATCTATATTCTAGGTTGTTTAAGTCGGACATGTGTGGATTACTGTTGATTTAAACTTTTCGAAATGTGGGTTGTCACAAAAACCGGGTATTTGAATTTTGGAATTCTAATCTAAATGTGGAAAGGAATATCATGAAATAAGTTTTTGAACAAATAAGTTGAGAATGATATTAGTAAGGAAAGAAGTATGAAAACAATGAAATTTGGAATTGATTTTTAAGTTAAATAAGTTAAAATGGATTGTATGAATTGAAATTTAACTTAAGCTAAGTTAAATAAAATTAGATTGGATTAGAAATGATAACGAATGGAATCGAATATAAAATTTGAGTTGTAAAACGATATATTATTATAAGTTATAATTTGAATGGAATCAACTCAAGTATGGAATTGATGAAAATGTGAAAAATAAGTTGTGTAACTTATAAATTGAAAAAGTGGGATAGAAAAACCAAAATAGATTTAGTTTGATGTTTTGGTGAAGAAAAGGAAATCCAAATCTGAATTATAATATGAGATTGAACTCAAGTCAAACAAAATAAGCCGGATTATTTTAGAAATTGAACTTAACCTGGTTAAGTAAAATGGATTGTGAATTGAATTTGAATGTAGGACTTGAGAATAAAAAGAATTCGACTTAAGCGTAAAAATGAAAGGAATTGTGTTTGAAATATTAGCTAATAAAAACTGAAACCTGGACTTAAGTCGTAAATAATAATAATAATCAGAAGTGCTAGTATGAAATGTTTATACTAAATCTCAAGTAAAGATGAGATGAAATGGGTAAATCAAATCGGATTTGAGTTTTAATGAAATGATGAATGAATATGGAATTTGAGTTATAAATGAAATCAATTTAACTTTAAATTGAATATGGTTGGGAATATTGTTGATAAGAATAGAATTCAACTAAAGTAACTAATTTATGAGACGATTCATAAATAAATTGTCATGGAATGAAACGACATTATTATAAAATGAAGTGAAAAAGATTTTGTGAATTAATTGAATGTGAATCCATAAAAATGGATAAATTGATTCAGAAGCAATCTAAATTGGCTTATAAACTGAAGTGGGTATTTTATTAAATGAATATCACCGAATTTGCATGAAATTTTTTTGTCATTTGAAGTGAGCGTGAGAAAACAAAATTTTATGATTCAATGGTACGTGAATAAATTGATTTAGAGTCAATTTGAAATGTATATGAATATAATGTGTGCAACTATGTATTGAATGCAAATAAATTGCTTGTGGATTATTAGAAATCGAACAAAAAATATAAAAATTAATTGAAAGTGGATATTTTCATGCTAGAACCTTGAAATTACTTATAAATGCATAAAGAACATGTTTGGTTTATGTAAAGGGCGTGTTTAACTAGTTAAATAAATAGAACGTTGTTAAATTTCATGTTTTTGGTACTTATGGATTTTATTCGAGTAAGTATAGGTACATGGAGCTATTTGGCTTGATTTTTTGTAACACAATTGTATATAAATTGCGAGAACTTGCTTAATAATGTTAAAATAAGGTACGCTTATGAAATCAGCGTGCGAAAAATAAAAATATTGACACATGTTGCGTTTTACGACCTGAGAGTCGATATGTATCTTTTTATCATATTGTTTCAAAAGGCTTTCCGTACAGGGGAGACTTTGCCAAAAAAATTCAAAAATTTAGGATGCTAGAAATTTTTTGAAAATTATGGTTAACAAAAAAAATTTGATTTGAAGCTTTAACTTGAAATAAGGGCTTTTGATGTAGAAATGAAAACTAATTGTTCTGAAATAAGAGGACGAAATTTTTTAAAGGGAGAAGGATTGTAATGACTCAGATTTCTCATCGTTGATTTTGAATATTTAAATGGTTTTAAATGTTGGATTTGGAATATGAATTGATTTTGATTAAGAAGATTTTGGTTGGGATTGTAGAATGAGTTAAAGATTTCAAATATAGTGATTATCGTAAAACGAAAATGGTAAATAATTTAAATTTGAGTCGAATATGAATCGAAACGAATTCTAATATTGACATAAATTATATTTGAGTTAGAATTAAGTTAGTAAATTTTTAAAACTAGGATTTCAAGTGATTTCGCCAATTTTTGAAATCGTCGATTTAATCGACGTGTTAAAATAGCGATTCGGGGGGTAGTTTCGGAATTGGACAAAAGCAGTTCCATTGGATCCATAATAATGTATTATTATCATATTTAAAATTTCATAGTTTTTGGAGTTACCGTTTGGTTGTACGAGTTAGAAACACATTGAAATTAATATCGAAAATTTAATATTATAATTGAATTCAAAAGCTATTTTCACCATACGATCGAATTAGGTCTTGAAACTTGTTCCATTGCATTCGGAATAGGGGTATAACATTAGAAACGCCAGGCGGCATGCCTCAATCGGGGTTTGGAATTAAATATCAAGATATTTTGAAAATTTAAATAATATTTCTTATTTGATTTAACTACACGGCCCCTTGCTTCATGTTAGGCACCCTATACGCCAATTTCCATCTTTCTCTCTTCGTTTATTTAAACACAGCTGTACTGAAAAAATAAAAAAATGACGAACTTTAAAAATTTCTAATTCAAACTTTACTAAAAAAATCGATTCTTATTACTATGGGTTCTTGGAAACAAGGACTTCGAACGATGGCAATTTGGTGGCGTTGGATCGCTGTTGGGAAGAGGCCAATGTTGATAGTCGAACTTTGGTTTAGCCTAGAGGGAGCTAGAGATGTCAAATTGGAAATCAGGAAGTGCCATGGTGTTCATAGCATCGTAGAGCATTTGTGGTCAAAGTACGACAAGGCGCGGTGGTACGATGGTCGTCGCAACCTGTTCATGTGCGAGAGGGGTATGGGCATGTTGCGATTTGTTTGGCATGGTCGTTCGTGGGTTTCCGAGTATGGGTGCGAGGAGATCAGAGAGGGAGGAGACGACGAAGTTGGTTTGTCAATCGGACGATTGGAGCTCTGTATTAATATTGGTGATGCACGACCATGCCCTTCGTTCGTGTACAGGGATAGATTTTGGGAAGATGGAGTTATATTATGTGGGGTAATTAATTTTTGAGTGTAATTAGATACTAATAAATATTATTTAATTTAGAAATCTTCTAACATCAATAACCTTCTCATACGAGGTTTGATTGAAACGAAACAAGCGGCAACGGATTCTTATCGATGATTGATACGCAACAAAATTAGTTTGGAGATTTTGGGAGTCAATTGGGATTTTAGATTAAATTGAACGTAGTTCAATTTAATTTAAAATTTGAGATGGTTTGTAAATTAAAATCTAGGTGAGTAAATCGCACTTATTTTGGATTACTAATTTTAATATAAAATGTTGAAAATTATTTATTGATTGATTGGATGGATTGATAATAATTTATCACTTAGATGTCATATAATTATATGTATAGTAGTATATATATTAGTAGTTGGGTATATTTCCGCCGATTGGAGCGGATGAGATATTATGCGCTCCGCATAATAGCGTATGACCCTTTTTATTTCCATATGCTGCCTCGAGGCGGAATTATTATTTTATGTTTCATAACATTTGTTGTTGTAGGGAGACAGGTTGGTGGGATCCAACTGGATTCCTCAAAAATATTGATTTTAGTTTCATATATGTTGATATATGATGTGTGTGAATATCCTGGTATGGATTGTGATATGTTTGATTTATTGGATGCTATAGTAGCATTGGCCTTAATTTTGGTATTTTAAATGCCATAAATAATATTTTTGAATTTTAAAAAGAAATTCAATGGATTTCATGGAAATGGAAATATTTATATTGAATTTTGGATTATTTTAAAGAAAAATTAATTTGGACAAAACAATGATTTGTTTTTGGGTTTGTACCTGACTATTCATAAAATATTTTTAATAGAGATTTTAAAATAGTTTATTTAAGGGATTTTAAAAATGGATTTTTGAATGATATTTTTGAAATAATGGATAAGGAGTTGAAATCAATATTTAAAATGGATTTGAAAAATAAATGTGAATTATAAAGTGATAGATTTTAAAATAAAGTTCATAAATGAGAATGTTTTATAAACAAGTGAAACCCGAATGAGTTTATAAATTTTTAAACGATGCATATAAATAAAGTGAAATGATTTTAATTTGATAAATTTGAAATATAAATTCGCGGTGAGAGTTTATAATCAGATACAGAAATCAGTTTAGAAAGAAATAGTGTATACTGTTTTTGAATTTGGAAATAGTTATGAAACTAGAGACGTAAGTCGATTTGTGATAAATTGAGAGAGATTTATAAATGCTAAAATTGTTATATTGGATTTCGAAAATAGATTTCTATCGAGAAGTTAATTTTTTTTTTAGAAAGGAATTTTTATTTATTAAACTATGTAGTTTAAAAACTTTTTTAGTACTGAAAATATTTCAGAAAGTTGGTTGTTCAAATATTTGATATTAATTGAAATGAATTATAATTTCTATAATAAGCTTGGTAAATCTATTAGTATTATTTATAGAGGAATTAGAAAATTGGTATCGTTGTATGTCTAAAAGTGTTTTGGATATTTTAAATGATTACTTAAACATGGTTTGAAAATAAACTATTATTATTTAAAAATACTTATTATATTATATATGGAATTTAAATGCAAGTGATTGGGATGTGTTTATAAATGCTCTTGAGATTTGTAAACCGAGTTTATTTATGGAATGTGACTTTATAAGGGAACATCTTATAACGGAATTCTGGAAACTTAAGGAAATTTCCAAAGTATTTGAATACAGAAACTTCGAAAATAAATTAGAATTCATAAAAGAAGTTAGAAATGGGTAGTTGGATTTATAGATAAGTATAATCGATTTTGGAAATTTTAAAGGAAACTAATTAATGAATCTAGAAACTTGTAGAATCTGTTATAAACGAGTTAAAGATTTTACAAATTAAAGTGTAAAGGATTTTGAGAAGTATGAAATGAATGGAATATGTCCTACGTGTGGATATTAGAAATGATTTTTGGCAAATCGACTTACAATATTTCTTAAGTATTGGAATTTAAGGTTTGGAGATATTTTAGCGATGAAATGATTTATATAGAAATATTTTTTCTAAGTAATGAATTATAAGTTGGACTTGGAAATATTCCTAAGTATTGATATGATTTGAAAACATCCTGCTACGGATATAAGTAATCGAAATTGTTTTCAAATATTGAAAATTTGAAAGAGATTTGAATATATATATTTTGGAATAAATGTTTGAAAGATTTATAATATAGGCCTAGTGACCACTTATGTGTACAATTTTAGAGTTAAACAACCGACTATCAAATTTAGTCAATTTCGTTCATCGTTTAGGACAGACCGGGATTGGATTTAATTATCCGAAAACAACTTCGATCTGATTTGAGTGTTACGAATTTTAATATCTAAAGATAGTGAAGACGGTGATTTTTGGAGATTCGGTTTGTTCAAACCTAGAACAAATTTTATGGATGAATGCTACCATTGCATTGTTGCCTAGGAAGCGGTTAGCATTCCAAGTATATAAATGCCAAATCTAAGTCAATATGTAGTTTCATGCCTCATCAATTGGGAATGACTGAAATTCAGAGGAGATGCCGTAGGGATAATTGTGTTTCACCCAAGTAGGGTATGTTATCACTTTTCTAGATACCCTCAGATATATTATAATTATGTATATGGTTGTGCATGGAAAAGAGAGCGCTCGACAGGGTGGGAACACCCGTGGTGATAACATATTCGGTACTATCCAACAAGGGATAGGTTGGTCCTGTGTTGGCGGGAATCGTTAGGCAGGATCTCCGTACATTCTTCTAGATGTGTACTGTGGCGGGTGTACCCCAGTGCCTAGTCATTGTATGGATTCCATTCTCCAATAAGCACCGTACGGTTTTAGTTATATACCAAATATGTTGAAACGTGAGATGCTAGCATTTCAACTATTTTATAGTTTTTTTTCTATAGACATTATTATAATATTTGATGATTTTGATATAAAATATTTTGGTTACCGTAAGGTAAAAACCCATCGTATTTATGTGTGGCGTGGTCTTACGAGATACCTTTGTTTTTCAAAGGATTTTGATAACATTAATAATTCAAATTGAGTATGTTTTCTCACTATGGGTTTTAGACTGACTCAAGTGTTATTATATTATAACGATCAGGTCAGACCGAGTACTGCAAATTCAGGTTAGGATGCTATAGAGCACATGAGACGTGTTGGAGGATTCTCAGGCGTAGGGAACATTGATCGTGCTTTATCTTCAACCATATTTTCTACACGATTCGTCATAACAATTTCATTACCGGCCACCTCTAGTTCAGACTCTGTAGGAGTCACAACAAAAGTTAGACAAATTTCCGACGGTTCAGAACCGTAAGCGGCCGTCGAAAAAATCCGCTGCAAAAAATCTGTTGCTGTATAGAATTTCTGACGGCTTCCGACATAGCCCGTCGTATAATTTCCGAAGGTTGCAGACGGTCATTCAATAACTTCCTATGACCATTGGAAGACACGTGGATGATAATGGTGGGTACCGAAAACCATCGAAAGCCGTTGGAATTAGCCGTCCCACGCCATCGGAATTTTTTGGCCTACAGGCCATTGAAAGCTGTCATAATTCCTGATTCTATTTTTTAGTATTTCTGCTGCATTTTCGCCATCCATCCACAATCCACAAACACAATATATTCCACCCATCGAGCATATATCCAATTTAAGCGGTCAATATGAAATCAAACCACACAAACATAATCAAATCACATAAAGAAATAAATCAAGCATAATTCATATAAAATCAAAACAAACTTCGCTATCATAATTTACATCATCTCATTGTATAATATATGCATCAATCCTTCATCAACTCCCAAATATCAAAATTACTACCACCAAATGTATCAACAAACAATACACACAACATTTCAAATCCAACTCAACCAACTTAATGCGTCATCAAACAATATACCCAACATTTCAAATCCAACTCCACCAATTCAATGTATCATCAAAACTTACCAAACCATGACACAAAAAACATACCTATCACTCCGGTCAAGCACTTCCAGAACCTTTCGAACTAGCCGAGGATGGAAAACGACTACCATATTGCTGCACGTACCCAGCGATACGCTGGTCCAACGGCTGTGTCATCTCAATGGCCTGGCAATGATTCTGCTCTTCTAGCTGCGCCAACCTAGCTCTCAACTCTTCGATCTCTGCTAGATCGATCTCAGCTAGATCGATCTCAGCTCTGGCCATTTGGTTGGCTCTCCTCTGTCAGCTGTCCTGTAATACTTATTTAATCTAGTGTATAATCTTACTATCAAAGCTATAGCATAATGTGTTAATTGTTATATCTATATACTTATTACTGAAACTAAACCGATGTGAAGTTCTAAAAAAATACAAAGATTACTAAATTGTTATATCTTAATATATTATTCATTACCACTTGATTGCCCAATCCGTATCGTGTTTTCGGTGATGGTGGATCCATGACCTACTCAAAAATAACGTCCTTATCCATCGTCAGCTGCTCTCGACCGGTATCCTCCAGGAGTTTCTGGCATTATTCTCTAAATCTTGCATGCATGAACAAATAAAAATGCAGTTAAATTAATAGCACGATATCTTAATTCGTTATGCTTTAATAATTAAAACAGTTACTAATATTACATAAATTAAAATAAGCTTACATGGATCTTTCTCGATTTATCATCGTGCCATGTATATGAAACTATCCCGTTTGGATTTACATGCTCGATGGCATGAGTACGGGTAAATACATCCATATATGACATGAGACCCTATGCCTCAGCTTCCTCTGTTATTGTATATTCAAAGTTATATAGCATAATAACTATTTACAGTTCATATTTAATAAATTTACCAACTCCTAGCGATATTGCTGGAATGACTTTGACCTTCCTCGATAAGTGATGAGATTTTTGTTCCTATTCGCAGAGTTTCTTTTCGACTCTGCTAATACATTTAAATTTAATACATTATTTACTTACCAAATATTTTTTGATATTTACGTATCAATCAAATAATTTACAAAAGTTTAGTACACTTACATTTGCCTCGTCACTATCCCAATGTGTCAGCCACCCTTCCCACACACTCGTCCTCATCCAATTCGGCATCTGCGCTTTATGCTCACTGCCGACATGGAATTCTTGTCGTTCTTCCTCATTTTCTGCATTCAGTAATATTGTACCAGTTGTAGGTCATCTGATTGTACATCTACCGCGGCCTGCATTTTAAGTTAAACAAGCAATCAAAAATTAAACAATAAAAGGTAAACAATTAATAAACAACAAAAAAGTTAATAATGGAAAACATAAGATTACACTTACAATGAAATCCTGTCATATACACTCCAGGATGTGGGGAGGGATATTATCCCACTTCGGCCAACAAGCCGTCATCCTACTCTTGTACGAATCTCTCGAAACTGATAGAATAACAGCCAATGGCTGCAGGTCAAACTCGCTGTGTTAAATATGATACAGATTAGTTGTCGTACACAAAATATTTAAGATGCTAAAAAAATTTTAATTCTTACCCTGTAACGACCCTAGATTTTAATTTAATTTAAATTGATAATTAAAAGAAATTTTGAATAAAAATTATAAAATCAATTATAAATGGAAGCGAGTTTCCTCGATTCAAATAGAAAATATGTAGAGTCATATGGATTTGAAAATTTGTATATATGTATATATTGGATTTTAAATAAATTCTTAAATAAATGATTTTGAAAAATAAATAATATACTTTGGACACAAGTATGAAAATAAATAAATAAATAAATTGATTTAAAAATTTATAAATGATGATAATTTGAGTTATATAAAATATATGTGTGCATAGAGAAATGTAAAACAATAATTTTTAAAGTAAAATTTATGATAAATATTTAAACTAAAAATAGAAGTAAAAAGAACAAGTAAAAGAGATAAGAATAAAACATAAAGTACATAAACAATTAAAGCTTTCATCTCAACCCAAATAAACAAAAGAAAAAAATACAAAGTATAAGTGTGTAAACTGAAAATAAACAATTATGCAGACAAAAGAAAGAAAAATAAAATATAAGTTATAGATCAAATGCAGACAAGAGAAATATCTACTAAACAAATCCAAAATCTGAAGCAAATAAAAGAACAAAACAAAGTAAAATAAACAAATCAAATAAATTGATTTATGTACATGATATCAGCCACCAAACATAAAATCATCAGCCGAGATAAAAATCAGGATAGTCAAACAAACCCATGCTCAAATAGAAAACAAGTCATGTATAAGTGTGCTTGTAAAAGAAGATAGAAAATATAATATTTAAGTAGAGATGTAAGGTACTTGGCATTAAATGGTAGCAATGTTGTAGTCATTCGAAATGTTGAAGTCTGTTTTCAGCCATGCCTATAACTTTATAATATGTACATAAAGAAAAAGGCAAACCAGGGTTATACAAATAGGAATAAAACCTGTAGATAAGCATGCAGGCAAGTGAAAATTTAAAACAAAGTAAAATTCAACTTTACATCTATATATACAAAGTACTTGTGCATATTTTCTTCAAACTGGAAATCAAAAGCTAAGCAAATATGAAGACAATATAAACTCAGCACTTGATCAACAACAATCAACCTGGGACTTCAAAGCAATTAAACTAAAGAAAGGGAAAAAAATCAAAGAAATTAGATTGAGATGTTTTCCAGAATTCTTTCTTTCGAGCTCTGTTTCCATTTTACTATCAAGCAAAATCCTAAAATTAAATCATCACTGCAACAAGTTCTTGTCCTCTGTCCTTCTAAATGCCAAGTGAGTAACTTTTATTTTAAACTTAAAAGTAAAACTGTTGAATACTTATCTGTGAGTAAACATCAAGTTTAAAATTTTTAAGTTAATTAAAAATCAGTTCAGGCTAGTTATTTATCATGTGGTATTGTATATGCATTATCTTTTGAATGTAAATCTGTTGCTCTGCATTTTAGTCTTCACTGTTATGAATTACAGGTTGTTTACATTCAAACTCAAATTTGTTCTCAGCTGATCCCTTTTAAAACATTAAGTTTAAATCAATCAAGATATAATCCTCAAACTATTTTTTTTCAAAGCTTATGGAATATGTTTGTGAAATATTTCTACTGGAAAACTTGGTTTACAGGTTATCAAATATATTTTGATAAATTCGACTGTCATAAAAAAAGCTAATTCAAGTTCTTAGTTTGAATTATTACTGCAAAACATGATTTTTAAAACAAGAACGAGGATTTTTAATTTAGTATTTCAAGAACAGTTTGAAATTTAATAAAGTTCGCATTTTTCTCAATTCCTAACAATCGAATCATTAATAAATAGTGAAATTTGTTCTGAAGCGTGTTTGAACCTCTGTGATGCTGGGAAAAATATTAGGAAGGTGGTCAGACCACGGTGGTGGCGGCGACAAGTGTTTTAAATTTGAAAACCTAGTTTTGCCGTGGTTTGGTTTTTGGTGTCGTTCATCGTTTGGAGGTGATCGAGCGCCGCGAGACTTTGGGAGGTGGTAGAGGAGACATTGGTGATTGTGTGGCCGAAGTCTTAGGTCCTCCGGTGGACGAGGCGGCGAGGACGTGGCATTGCCAGGGTTGATATCGAAACCTGAACGTGTTTCCAGGTTTGGATTTTTGGTCGATTTTAGATTTCAAGGTTGTAACATGGTTCTGGCGATCGAAGACTGGTATTTGGATGGACTATGACTTGCTCGACGTTGCAGGGTTGGTCGGTGGAGTTTGTCGACTCCATGCACGTGCACGGTGCCCTGAGTTGTTTTACTGGTGAAGTCCGGGTTTGGGGTAGAGTTATACTTGAGTTCCTCGAGTAGCTCCAGAGTCGTGCTCGAGAATTTAGAATGTTTGCTTCGAGTCCTCTTGCGTGTGCGTGTGTGATGATTTAACAGTAGTTTAAAACTTAAACTTGAAAAAAAAAAGAAACAGGAGAAGAAAGAACAGAGGGAGAAGAAAAGGAAGCAGGAGATTGACGCGGGAAAAGGAGGGGGAAAATTCGCGTTTGCTTGAAGTAGACGAGGGGAGGAGCTATGGTAGAATTGTTCAGGTTTTAAAACCTGTAGCAAGTTTTAACAGTTTGTTTTTTTTTTACAAGTTAAACCAAGTTATTAAATAAAGTTCAATAATGAATTTGAGTTAGTTTTGAAATTTGAATAATTTAATTTAAATTTGGAATTAAATTTAGTTTTATAAATTTGGAAGTATAAATAAGTTTAAATGTTAAAGTTCCTTTAATATGTGAATTTAATAAATAAATTTCGATTTAAACTCTTTGAAAAATTTCTTTATAATAAAATATTACTTCAACAAGTAATTTAAAGGATTTTTAAGGTTTTCAACATATTTGTAAATGATATTTAAATCACTACTAAGAATGAGTTCACCTTAAATTAATAAAGATTGAATGATTCGTAATACATTAATTATTAAGATAATAGGAATGGATAATTAATGTTTTGTATCAATTAAATTAGTAATTGTAAGTTTAACCTTATTAATTAAGGTCTAGTTTCTTAAAACAATTAATTAATTGGTTAATTAATTATGTAACTGGTTTAAAAGATTAATCTAATTAATTTATTAATTAAGAAGAATTAATAAAGGTGATTGATAAATTAATCTATATCAATTGATTTGTAATTAATAAATCAGAATTGAATAATAAATTCATAAGTAATTAATTTAATTGGGAATAAATTGAATTACTTAGGATTAAACAAATAATTAATCCTACTGGTAAATGATTATTGAATGGTTCACCTTACTTATGAATGATTATATTGTATGAAATGCCTTGAATTGATTGTCCTGTCTGATCTGTGATATTTTGTTCTGTGTGTGTATAAATTATCCATTCATTTACATTGTTATATTATCTGTGAATCTGTGAATGGGCGATAAGCTTTATAGTTATATCGCTTATCAACTATATTTCTGTGTTTTGATCTATGATGATTGAATGATGTTGCACTATTGTGTTAAACCCTTTGACCACACTTATACACACACCAATATGGATTTCACGAGGAAATCGATTTAAGTCACAGATAATTTAAATGTAATGTTTTTGAAATTAAAGTTTTAATTTCAAATTGATTTTGAAAATGGATTTGGGTTAAACGGTAAAGCTTTTGAAAAAGGTTTTCACAGATAAAAGCTATTTTGAATAACTCGGTAAAATCTCCAATTTAAATAATTCAATTTGAATCTGAATTCAATATTTGGAGTTAAATTCGATGATTGGAAATTATGGTTAAAGATATTATAAACAGGTTTGTATGAATTTAAACCATTTTAAAGGTATGGTTTTGGGAATTTGAATTTAACCCAAGGATTTCAACTCGTATAAATGAATCAGATTTCCAAAATGAAAACTGTTGTTTTCAAATGATAAACACTTTTAGATAAGAACCGAGATTCCAGTTAATTAGGGGAATTTCAAGATTGAATAGAGGTTATGTAGTTGAAGGTTATGTAGTTGAAGGTTATCAGCGATATATTCCCAATTTGGTAATGTGACATGCTGAGTGTTGCTGTGAAATGATCATTGTGTTGATTATTTATGATAGGATCATTTATTTGATAGTCTATCTTGGTGATCATTTCTATGATCATTTGTTGACCCAAAGCATGGCTTTTGTATAAAGTATGTTTTTGTGGACGTGACTTCGTCGAGCCTCACACCCCGGAAATGGTCAAAACAGGAAAGATGCGGCAAGGTTATGAGGGGTAGCGCCCTTTAGGGTATGTGCATTTCCTTCTGGAAAAGGGTGGTATCATGGTATGGAGCCCAGATACTTACTCATGTTGAAAACACTTTATGATTGTGTGAATTGATTACGAGCGCTCGGTTGAAAGGTCCCAAAGGACCAGGGGATGGCATATTCGGTCAGTTGTTACTCAGTTAGGGGTAATCCGGCCTTGTGTTGGTAGAGATCCGGTTTGGTTCTCGAGGACGTCCATCCAGAGGCGTTCTCATGTGGCAATGGAAAGTTCCTTGGCCTGACCATTTGTTGGAAATCCAATTCCCAATACGAAACACTGTATGGTTTTAGTTGTAGAACCTGCCATTTACTTATGGTGGTCACCACTGTTTAGATGGTAGCTATAGTAGGCATACGATAATGGTCGTATGTTGGCTAAGATTTATATTCTACTTTCGAAATGAATTTTTCCTACACTATGCACTAGTAATAATATCAAATGTTTCTTTTAATGCGTATCAAGCATCTTTGACTATCATAAGGAGAAATCTCCTCCGATTCTGCGTTTGCATTGTGTGTGTGTGCGGGAGGCCTTATGGTAGTCTCATTTTTAAAAAGCATTGCGAATTGACTTTGAAATCTTTGTTGAATGTTTTAAAAGATAAACTGTTTTTGTTGCTGACACCAGTCCCACGACTGATCCGGAGTTTATTGTTTCTTTCCTAAACTCTGGGTGCTCATTATTTTCTACACGAGCAGTCTAGAGTTGGGTTTTTCAGATAGTCAGGTTTAGTAGATTATCTGGAGTTAGTTCAGTCCTTGGGTCGCACCAGTCTTGCCTAGCTTGGTGCATCGTTATTGGGAGTTCGAGCTATTTTTGGATTGATTCTTGGAGATGGATTTGCAGTTCTCGAAGTTCTCTTTTGAAGACTATCTTAGAGTTATTGTTCCGCTGCTAGATTTTGTCATCTATTTTCTTTTCCGCTGCTATTTTATTGTATCATATCTCTGATGTATATTGATATCTATTGGATCATCTGTTGTAACAGATATTGTATCAAAGCTGTATATCAATGTATTATTCTTTTATTCCGTTGTGTTGTTTACTTAATGATTGTTATAAGCTCCGGCGAATCGGATTTGAACGGTCGAATCTATGGCATTTGAATACGATTTGAAGTATGGATGTCGATTTTCGAGCGGGAAAAATCCGAGTCGTTACATACCCCTCTGCTCTAGGTACTAGAAACACAATGAGTCGTTGTGGCAGTTGCGATGGACCGCTGCCATCTCCTCCTAAAGAATGAGAAGAACTCCTCCTTTTGGACGACATGATACATGTCACAGACACATCATTTTAAAAGAGAACAATAAAATAATAATGAAATATATTTTATAAATGACATAAATGAGATAATGTACATAAAGTGCAAAGTATACCTGATCAGATTGGGTCTCATATTCCGACCATAAGAAAAATACATTGCATTTTAACATAATTTGCTAAATAAATAACAGAAATGGTAATCATGTAAATGACGATAAGCATATTCGGTTTCATAAACGACATAAATTACATAACTAGAAAAATAAATCTCATCAATTGCATAATACATAAGAATGATGTGATGATAATGGGCCAAGATGAATATTTAGCACCAAATTGAGAAAATGATGAAAAACTATCCACACATAATCCAAGTCTACATACATAATCCAAGTTTAACATTACGACTCTCGGTTGTAAAATTGGAATAAGTTTTGTCGAAATGCTTCCATGCTTCTCCATCGGCTGGATGTGTCAACGTACCCTCTTTCTCTATTCTCATACTATGTCATTTCATATGAAATGCAGTTACAGAAGATACGTACAATCTTTGAAGCCTAGGAGCGATGAGAAAATAATGCATACGTTTGTATGAAACTTTCTTTCTCTTCTTTTTTCTTGGTTTGTATCTTTCCTCGTTACATATTCTACACTTTCTAAGAGTGATGTCCTTTTTCCAAAACAACAGTAGCCATTTAAACATGTATCTATTTTCTGATAAGGTAAACAAAAAGTCGATATAAGTTTTTTAAATTTATAGTGATTTTCGTACATTAAATTATCAGGCGGCTTATGTCTTTTTCCAGCTTGTACAACGATTGTAAATCCGGCTTCGGTGATGTTGTATTTTGACTTCATCGCAATGCATTCTACGATTACTGATAGCTGGGTTCCGCTCTTACAACCATCCCAAAGAGGTTTATTAGCAACATCCAGTAAATCATAATATTTTTTTTGCTTCAATATTTGGTTCTTCAACATTTTCATCATCATTGTCAACTTCAACTGTAGGGAATAGTGATCGTGCTGCATCTTCAACCATATTTTCTATACGGTTCATCATAACAATTCATTATCAGCAATTTCTAATTAAGACTCTGCAGAAGTATGTGCTACAACTTCTCCATGACGATTCCAAACATAATACTCCGGCACGAAACCATTTTTACACAAATGAACATTCACAATATCGGGTAACAAACACTTCAAATGTTTACACCTACTACATGGACAATAAATTTCTACATAGTTTCCGTTATTACTTAAAGCAAATTCAACAAATACATTTATACTATTATAAATCTTCTTTTATTGAACCTCTCAATCCCCTTCTTTGATACATCCATCTTCTCCGACCAAAAAAATAATCGATCATTTTTCCTATTTGAAAAATTATGTCACAAATTCAAAAATAAATATTGGTCATTTTACGAATTCACATTTTATTTTTCAGTCTACCAATACAAAAACTTATACACGTCAATTTTACCCCACTTAAGAATACAATATAGAAATGTTGGTTTATGGTTATCTTTTTTTTGTCAGTCATCATACTTCCCATTACAAATACAGTAAAAACTTACATTTCATACATATTTCGTTTAAAACGATTCAACAACATTTTTGCAGCACTTCTCATTTGTTTCTTGCATTGTACACAAATGCATGTACGTAGGAAACAAAAAGAAAAGTGACGGTGAAATTTTATGAACCGTTTGAAACGAAATACTGTACGAAATGTAATTATTTACTATGTTTATAACTTGTCCAATATAGGGACAAATCCAACAAGTATTGTACTAGATGAATATAAATGGCCATTTTACGACAAAAACGAATATTTATATAACGATCATGTGCAACACTAGTCGGATGGGGCCAAAAACTTGCTAAGGGATGTAAAAAAAAAGTAGTTTATAAAAATGAATATTTACTAATATTATATATTTCAAAAAATTATTAATTTATCACATTTATTCCGCGTATTTTATCGAATAAGGCTGCTTTAATATTGTTGTCATTTTTCAATACAGTCAATTTTTTTTAAACTCATGCATTGATTATTGTTATACAAGTCAAGATATTATACAACTCATGTTTTATTCCAATTGACACAATAAAATGGTAGAAATAACATATACAATGGTTTACACATACACACACAATCACAAATTATACATACTCTTTAAAATTTCATGATAGCATGTGAAATAGGTATACCATGGAATACTATAAAGCATTATTAGGCTATTCAAAACAATTGCAATCACTAATTAGCCATATTTTATCAACTTATGCAAATCTAGATTTAGAGTTACAATTAGATTTGTTGCAAAAATAAGAGATTATACTTGAGATTGAAAGCAACAGAGTGGTATTAGGTAGCCGTGAAGGATCCGAAAGCTTGAAGTTGGTGATTGGAAGCTTGGATTGGGGATTCGGGATTTTTTTCTTTTTTTTCGTGCTGCAGAATGAGGAAGAAGAGGCTCGGTTGGAGCTTGTAAATCATGAATTTTCGACGGCTCTTGACGGCCATCGATGGTTCGTCAGAAACCATCAGTCCGTCGGAAGCCATCAGAAGCCGTTACTATGTTCTATCGGTATTTCAGCCTTTTAGTAGTGAGTATGTGCCACGACTTATCCAAGACGATCCCAAACGTAATACTCCGTTCGAAACTGTTTTTGCACAAATGAACTTTTACAATATCTAGTAACAAATATTTCAAATGTTTACACCTACTACACGGACAATGATTTTCTATACCGTTTCCGTTATTACTAAAAGCGAATTCAATAAATACGTTTATACCATTTTAAAAATCTTCCTTTATTGAGCTTCTCAGTCCCATTCTTTGATACATCCATCTCCTCCGATCAAAAAAATAATCGATCATTTTTTCTATTTAAAAAATATGTCACAAATTCAAAAATGAATATCGGCCACTTTACGAATTGACATTTAGTTTTCAATGTATTGATACATAATCTTATACGCGTCAATTTTACCCAACTCAAGAATACAATATTAAAATGTTGGTTTATAATTTTCTTTTTAGCTGGACAATCATCTTACTTCCTATTACAAACACAGTAAACACTTATATTTCGTAAATTATTTCATTTTAAACGATTCAATAAAATTTCGGTAGTACTTCACTTTTGTTTCCTGCATTGTACGTAAATGTGTGTACACAGAAGAAAAAAAGTGACGGCGAAATTTTGTGAACCATTTAAAACGAAATGATGTACGAAATGTAATTGTTTATTGTGTTTATAACTTGTCTAATACAGGGATAAATCCAGCAAGTATTGTACCAGATGAATATAAATGTCCGTTTTAGGACAAAAACAAATATCTATATAACGATCATGTATAACACTTGTCGAACAGAGACAAAAATTCTCTAAGCAATGTAATAAAAAGAAGTTTATACAAAAATAGAAAGTTTTATAGTTTGTCTACTTATTTATTGTATAATATATTATTGTTTGTAAATGGTTGAAAATCTACTAATTTTATATATTTTAAAAAATTATTAATTTACCACATTATTCCACGTATTTTATCGAATAGGGTTGCTTCAATATTCCGTGTTCTTTACGGTTTCTTGGTTTTTTAGCTCCTTTTCCTTGAGCATATTGTTATCATTTTCCAACGCTGTCAGTTTCTCTTTGACACTCATGCATTCATTTTTATACAAGTCAAGATGTTTAAAAGAAATGGATGTGGATGATTCTAACTCCAACTGAAGTAGAATGTATCTATGTTTGCGATAAGTAAATTGTTTTCAAGTTCTGTGGCCTTTTGTTTGAGTACAAAGCGACAATGTTCCAATTAACACAAGACAATGATAGAAATAACACATATATCATGGTTTACACATATACACAAATTCACAAATTATACCTACTCATCACAATTTCAAGCTAACAAATGAAATAGGTATTTCATGGGATACTATAATCCATCATTAGGCTATTAGAAACAATTGAAATCACTAATTATTCCTAATTTATCAATGTAGGCAAATCTAGATTTAGGGTAAAAATGAGATTTTTAGTAAAAATTAGAGATCATGCCTGAGATTGGAAGCAATAAAGAGTGATTAAGTATCCATACAAGATATGGAAGCTTGAATGTGGGGTTTGAAAGAAAAAAATTGGGCTTTAGGGGTTTAAACTCATTTTTTTCGTTTGCTGAAATGGGGAAGAAAGGTCTCTGCCGAGACATGTATATCACGAATTTCTAACGGCTTCCCGATCGCCAATGGCCCATCGTAAGCTATCGGAAATGCTGCGTCGGAAGCCGTCGCCAGTTGCTATCGGTATTTCGGCCGTTTATAATAGTGAAAGTTGCATTATATTCTTTCCTTTGTTTATTCTTGATGACAAGCTCCCATGTTGCATGAACCTTGAAATAGCTGCCATACACTGATATAATATTATCTTCTTCACATATATTATCACTATCATCAATGTTTTTTCTTTTTTTTAAATACCATGTTTTTGTGCATTAATTGTTTTTGAAAATGCAAGTGGAGGAAGAGCACATTCTAAAGATAAAAAGAATATACGAGCATAAAAGAAGAGTTCATAAATGTATGCAGGTTATATTACATTATTATCGTAGTTCAGAGTTCAAAAAGTTGTAAAACAAGGTTTCTTAGTCTTCTCAAAGCTGATTTGAAATTATTCTTCATTATTCCTTTATACTTTGAATAGAAAATTGTCAAATAAACATTTTGAAACATCGGAATCAGCATATTGAAACATCGAATTAAACATTTCGAAATACTAAACTGGACGTTTCCACTACAAGATTAAACGGCTATTCCAACGGCTCAGAGCCGCTGGCGACCGTTGGAAGCCGTTGGAATAAAATCAATGCTTTCCAAAGGTTTCCAATGGATCCAACGGCCGCCAACGGTTTGTGGCCGTTGGAAACCGTTACAAGTCTTTCGGAAAAAAATTCAATAGGTCATTGGAAACCGTTGGAAATCTGGATTTATTTTGCCAGCAAGCCCATTCACCTTCCAGCCGCACCATTTCCAATCCATTTCATATCCAATACATTTCCAATAAATTTCCAATCCATTCCACACATATATATCAATATCAACATAAATAACACACATAAATCAATTAAACACCAATATAAACAAACCAAGCCATTCAAACATCATAAACCGTACCATAAACGTAAATACTATCAAAACATGTCAACAAACCACGTACATACCATCAAAATATCATTCTCACCCACTCCGTACCAATATATACAACATTAAAATACATAATAACCATCTCCAAGTCAATATACACATCGTTCAAACACAAACACTAAAAACCATACCTCCTCGAGCATCTTCGTCGTCGCCTCCGGAAGCACCAGACGACGAAGGAAAGGTACCATGATTCTGCACATACTCCACAAGCTTTTGATTCAGCTGCTCTATCTGTACAGCTCGCAGACGATTCTCCTCCTGTAGCTGCTCAATCATAGCTCTAAGCTCCTTAATTTCTTCTTTGTCTTGGGCCTTTTGTGCTTGTCGAGCCTGCAAATAGAAATAATAACAAAAGAGTTGTCTCAGCATATAAAATATTAAAACACTATATATCTAAAGGCTAATTTGCTGTATATATGTGAAAGGATTAATTACCGATACATTTCTGAAGCCATAACGTCTACTCCGCTGCGTCGGATCCATAACAGCGTTAAATATGTTATCTTGCTCCTCCTGTGTCAACTCATCACGACCAGACTGCTGAAGCGCATAAGCCCGTGCCTCCTGTAACCTTGACTATAATGAAAAAAAACGTTTTTTGTTGAAAAATAGTAGAATGTAATTTTAATTTTACACAGCTAGTAATTAATAAACTTATCGATGTAAGTATTAGCGCATACATATGCCTCAGTCGCCCTATCCTGATCACCCCATTGATATATGATTTTGCCAGACTCGTCTACTTGCCTAGATGCGTGGGTGTGAGCAAATTAGTCCACTACGCCAACGGGATGTCCGTAAGCTTGTTCCTACAATTGGTAATTTGGATAATATAACTCCACATAGCTAATCACTAAACTGATCAATATACAAATGTGATAATAAATAAATTTACCAAATCTTCGCGGTGATGCTGGAAAGATTTGGAGCCTCCACGATGAATTACTGGATTCATGCTCCTGTTTGCTGAGTTCCTTTGTGACTCCTCCTGCAAATTGACAATGAATAATTATTTATTAAACGTTAAAAAAATTACTGAGATTCATTATAGATTTACCTTGAACTCCTCAGAGTTCCACCAGTCAACCCAATTATCCCGTACAGCCGCGCTCATCCACTTTGGTTTCTTCCCCACTCTTTTAATCTCTGACATCTTCTCCCTATAGTTCTTAGCGATCTTTGAGTTCCAGTTTCGCTGAACTAAGTTGATGTCAGACTCTTGCAAATCTACTGTGCCCTATACAATGAGAAAATATTACTAATCATTTATTTGTATTTAATTAATCATTTTGTAAAGAGGTATAAACTTACTAGAAAATCTTGCCAAATGGTCTCTCTCACATCATCGGGGAGCTTGCTCCACTTAGGCCAACAGTCGCTCATCCTGCTCATATACGCTTGCTTAGAAATGTTCAAAACCACTTTAGATGGCTCCAACTCAAATCCACTGTGTTAAATATAAAATAGAACTTTAGACAATTATAGATATATCACATACAACAAATTAAATTGCTATGCTGCTAATTATGATACTTACGCCTGATCAGCCTTTGGCTTCAAGTAAATAACTAGACTTGCTGGTGGCTCACCACTACTCTCTCCAATATGCTGGGAAGAGCCACTTCGCCGAGAGCCAGAACCAGAGCCAAACATAATATACCTGCCATATACATATACAATTCATAACAAATATCATATGATGAGCCATTAAAAAATATAATACAATATGCTACAAATGTGTCATGTTGTGTATATGTGTTGAGTGTGTGAGTATACAAATGTGAGCATTATTAATCAGAGATAAATGTAATGTGAATAATTGTAAAAATTACCGGATATTACTCAGTCGTCATCGTCATTTTCTGATTCAAACTCGGTTTCGTATTCTATGTCGTTTTCTTCTACACTCTCAAATGCTTCGACTAATACATTTGTCTCATCATTTAAAGGTCCAAAATCAGTTTGATCGTCTGTAATTGCTATTTCAACATTTTCCTCTAGATCTGCTTGATAGGCTTGTTCGTCTGGAATATTCTGTCCATCGAACGTAAATCTTGGTTTGGTTTTAGAAACCGCAGACCAACCTTCTTTATCCCTTTATAAAGATGGATAAGGGGCATAATAAGCTTGTAGGGCTTGTTTGGCTAGTATAAAAGGGTCGTACTTTTGATAACGTGTAACAACCCGGTATTTCGCATCAGTTTATAACTGACATTAAACGATTAATATTTTCGCTAATTACCAATTGAAGTTTTTAAATTATGTTAAAATCATTTTAACCTGTAACAACCCGGTATTTCGCATCATTTTATAACTGACATTAAACGATTAATATTTTCGCTAATTACCAATTGAAGTTTTTAAATTGTGTTAAAATTCTTTTACAAATGGTTAAAATGATTTTCTGGGCTTTGAATTCTCGGCCCACGTTTCATTTGTTTAAATTGTAATAAAGTTTGCAAAGCAAAATAACCAGCCCCTTTTATTATTTTCGTTCGAAACCTAAACCCATCGAAGGGTAAAAATGGCGGCCTCTCTCTCTCTCTCTCGTTCGTTCAGAGATTAGGGCATCGTTGGAATTGAAGATAATGGCTGCTAACTTCGTTCGTTTCCTCGATTTCTTCGGCCTCGTTTTGACTGCTTCAATTCGTCGACAAGGTGAGTGTTTCACTCACATCTAATTCCTATCTCGAGTTTATTAGTGTTCGAATTCTATGATTTTCGTTCGTATTTGATTGTTGAATTCGTCCCTTGATTTGTCGGCCATTCGACTATGTATTTTCTTTGAGTATTGACTTCGGTCATTGCTTGAACTATTTTGATTTTTTGACTCCTATTGTTTTGAATTCGTGGCTAGCATGGCTTTAACTGTTTTGGAATTTGGCTTGTTCGACTTGTACCTTGCTGCGTTCAAATTGAATTTGGTCTTGATCACTGATTTTCCTATTTGTTTGAATAATACAGTGTTGAATTTGGTTTGGTTTCTAGACTTTCCATATTGCTCTGACCTAATGCTTGCATATAGTTTGGTTGATGGTGCAGATGCTATGCCTTTGTGCCTGATTGCTATTCTTTTATACGTGATGTTTAGATACACTTGGGCAATTGTTAGTTTCCACTGCAACATTTGTTTGCATAATCAATATGCAAATATACTTTGCTGGTCGCTTTTGCATTACCTTATCTTTAATCATTTATGATCTACTTATTTAAGTGAAATTGATTTCGAGTTGTATTATTAAACACTTAAGTTTCACTGTGGCTTCGGCTCTTGGTGTAGTTCGAATTGTTGGGTTGACTTATCTGTATATATATGCATACATACATTCGTATGTATGTATGCATGTATGGTTGACCATTGTTCGAGTTATGTGTTGTCTGATTGTATTTGCATTGGTATTTTGTTGAAGCTCATTCGTTCGAGCTTGCTCTGGTCACTGATTACATGTGTGTTCAAGTCTGCATTTTTGATATTCATTGCTTTTGGGCTTCATGTAGCTATGTACTCCTTTGTCCACATTTTTGTGAGTTGCATATCAGGGCTTCTGCACAGTAGCTTGTTTCATTATGTGGTAGCTTGGTTCACTGGTGCATGCCTTTGACTGTTGGCATGTGCATTTCATGTGTACTTCATACTTGAACTTGATGGTTGGACCTGTTGTGTTGTGTACTATCTATTCAGTTGCAGTTTCATTTCACTGTTGCATATAGGTGATTGTCCATCCATGTGTAAGACCTGTAGCATGCTTTGTTCATGCATTTTGATGTTACTGTCCAGTTTCACCATGGTATACCTGTCGTATCTGTTGCAGTGTAACCTTCATGTGAGCTTTTGTGCTTTGTATTCGAGTTGAGTTGCTTTGCAGTTGTGTTGAATCGATAATTTTGACCTCTGCAGTCTCGATTTTCTATCATAACTGGGTCTGCATTTTGAAATTTGTGTAGACTGTCTGGATCATATGTGTTTGCATGAGACTGTTTGCACTTGTATATTGATTTGTACATTGAGTTGAATCCAGCTTAAACGCTCGGGTTTGACCTTGTGTTAGCATTGCGAATTTATTTGAATTGCAATTGAGTTGAACCTGATTTTTCTTGGGTTTGACCTTGTACTCGTTTGTGAATTTTCATTGTGTACATCATCACTGTAGTGGCAAGGCAGTGCACGCAAGCGTGAACTGCAGCCACACGGAATTGAGTTTTTGGGTTCATTATCACTGTAGTGGCAAGGCAGTGCACGCAAGCGTGAACTGCAGCCACACGGTATGGATTTTATGATATTCTATTTTATTTTGATTTATTGATCTTTTGCATATTCCATATGATGTAGTGGCGAGGCAATGCACGCGTGCGTGTACTGCAGCCCTACTCAAATTAATATTTTAATTGATATTTCAATGGTTTGAACTGTTTAGTTTATTCAATTCAATATTCTGAATTGTATTCTGATTTGGTTTAATTTGCTGATTTGTTGTTTAACACTGTTACGTATTATATTTATCGTTATCCGATTTCTTTATTTAAGGATCGGATAGACGAGATTTATTGTGACTTTCGTCTATTCATTATTTAATTATTATTGCTTCTGTGCACTAATAACTGAGTTTGAATTAGACTGACCAGCGTATTATTTTCTTTTGAATTTAATACTCTGGTCAGACCCGAGTTATTTTAGGTTGTAGATATCTTGCTTTGGGTAGCTGTTTGAGCTATGAAGACTTTTCATATCTTTTGGAGTTGTCGTGTCGTAGTATAGGTTGATATGTATTCATGTATATTAGTCGATAATGTACTTGTATATATAACTTCCAGAGTCGCCTGTTGTAGTTGTATCATATGTTCTATGTCAAATGTATTGTAACTGACATCAGTTATATATATGAGACTTTTCTGTTTTATCTGTGTTCCACATTTATTGATATTATCTGTGTTATTATTATATATCTAGTGTCCTAAACTATTATGAACCATCGTAGTTCGTTTTATACTAGAATTGGGGTATGTCGATGGGAGTAAATAAATCAGAGATGAAAAATGAAAGAATATATATATATACCACTTCTATCGAGATAACCAATACTAGTGTAAGCCCTAACTACAGATGGTCGCTCCTCAATAGCCTTATTCTCCGCGCTAGTTGACAGCATTACACCGTAGTGTTCTTGGTTAGCATGGGTATAGAGGTGGGGCGTCACAGCTTGGTATCAAAGCCTGGGGTTTAGGACAAATATAAAACATAACTTAGATAGTACATGTGTTACAACTATTTGTCGATGTTTTATCTCTCATCTTTGTATATGATTATCTTTGATTGTTAGGTATGAATTCCTAACGCTTATTCATGTGCATTTGATTTTGATTTCGTGAAAGTATTTTGTCTTTGGCCTCCGTTTGCTTTGCGAACTCAAGTTGAGTTTTTGATGATGAGGATTTTGTTCTTGTGTTTTCGGCTTTGAATTGATTTAGCCGATGTTGATTTTGTTCAAATCTCAGCGATTTTGAATTTGATATTTTGTGTTTTCCTCGGCTTTATTTCCATTCGACTTCGGTCACTTTATTTTCGTGAAATTGCTAGTTTCTTGATTTCCAAGACTCTAACTTTGGTTGCCGTTGAATTCTTTGATGATGATGTTGATTCATTTTGTACTCGACTGTGGCCAATAATTGTTGACTTCGGCATTGACTTGATTTTTATTTTGTTGAAGTCATTTATGCGTTTATGCTCTTTTTGCTCTGTTTTTCCAATTGTTAATCGATTCTCCTTTTCCGATTAGTTGTTATCACTTATGTCGACTTTGATAACTTCTATTTCTGGAATTTTTGAGTATTTCTACTTTGACGGATTTGGAATCAAATTCTTTGGATTTTATTAACGTCTTCAAATGTGAATTTTAGTGAATTGATTTGGTTTTCAAATTTAATCGATTCTTGTTAATTCCCCGATTTGTTGCTACCATTTATTAGCAACTTTGATGACATTTTATTCGGGATTTTCGTGAATATACCTTTTGAAGAACTTAGTATCGATTTCTTTGGATTCTATTCACATCTTTGTATGTGAATTCTTGTGATTGATTGTTTCTACAATCATTTTTGAGATTGTCACTTTAAAAATATAAAGGTTTTCTATAATAGTAGTAAATATCAAAACCCTTTTCTCCAAACGATTTCAAAACTATTTTACTACAAAGCTCTTTTCCTAAATCGTTTTCCAATCTACTAGTATATACAAACCTTTACCTCACTCGTATGAGAAATCTAATTAAATGACTTAGTAAAACGAGTGGTATGAAACGCTTGCGTTTACTTCGTCGGTTAATTTTTGGACTTGTTCGATTGAACCGCTTGTGACAATTTTCTAGTGAAGATTTACAGTTTGTTCGTAAATATTTAAGTTAAGCAAGTGATTATGGGACATGAATCTAAACTTTTATATTTACTAGCTTAATGTAATTGACACTTCTCGTTGATCATGACGATCATTTTATGATTTAGACTAGCAATTGTGCGATGTCTCTTTGTTGGCTTTTTGGTTAGCCTAGACACCATTTGTGTGATTCCATTCACACATATCTTTTTGCTTTTTGGTTAGCCTAGACACCATTTGTGTGATTCCATTCACACATATCTTTTTGCTTTTTGGTTAGCCTAGACACCATTTGTGTGATTCCATCACACATACCTTTTTGCTTTTTGGTTATTCTAGATTTCATCTGGGTGATTCTGACTCATCCATATGGGGTAGCTCCCCACGGTCTTCGGACCATTCGTGTGTCAAAATTTAATGGTTGGCCACCATGAGATAGCGTCTCGTTTTGCGTTACACGTGTTGGTGAGTTTTCATGCTCACGTGTAGGTGAGTTTCCATGCTCCCGTTCTCGCTTTGCGTTACACATGTTGGTGAGTTTTCATGCTCACGTGTATGTGAGTTTCCATGCTCCCGTTCTCGCTTTGCGTTACACATGTTGGTGATTTTCATGCTCACGTGTAGGTGAGTTTCCATGCTCCCGTTCTCGCTTTGCGTTACACGTGTTGGTGATTTCTCATGCTCACGTGTAGGTGAGTTTCCATGCTCCCGTTCTCGCTTTGCGTTACACTGTTGGTGATTTTTCATGCTCACGTGTAGGTGAGTTTCCATGCTCCCGTTCTCGCTTTGCGTTACACGTGTTGGTGATTTTTCATGCTCACGTGTAGGTGAGTTTTCATACTCCCATTTGAGTTTTCATACTCCCATTTGAGTTTCCGTACTCCCATTTGAGTTTCCATACTCCCATTTGAGTTTCCGTACTTCCATTTGAGTTTCCATACTCCCATTTGAGTTTTCATACTCTCATTTTGTGATATCTGGATTTCTTGTGTAGCTTCTGGAATTTGTGCTTCACCAATTTTCGTGATTTCTATTGATAAGTTTTATCAATTTTTGTGCATTGGTGAATTCGTGTGTCATTGACTTGTTATGAATACAAGTATAGGGTATGATACCCCTTTCTATCTTGAGAAGATTCTTGTAACATTTTTGATGAATGAAAATTCATTGGTATTATGTTTTAATGCCAATTATTTTGATGAGATTTTGACGTATAAAAATTACTGTCGCTTTGACTTCAGTAACCGTCGATTATAAAATGGATTTTCAAGCGGTTATCCCACAATGCTGATTTTGTTGTCCGTTTTTACGGTATTTTGAGAAGTGCAATTTCCTTGTCGAAATTGCTACTGATGTTGCTATTTTAATCACGTGTTTTAAAAATTTGTTATTTTTCAAAATTGTTTCAAAATAAAAATAAAAATTGTTTTCAAAACTTTTACAATTTACGCTTTTAAAAGAATGAGGAAGCGATTTAAACGTTTCAGCAAAATCGAGGACTATGACCCCTTTCTTTTACTGATTTGTTTAATTCCGGACTTGTTCGTTTGAGAACGTAAAATGTTATTTATTTAAAATACACAATTTTGCACTTTCAAGAAAACGATGAAGTAAATTAAACGATTTAGTAAAACTCGTGGTTATGGGACATATGTGTTTGCTGTTTCGGTTAATTCCTGACTCGTTAATTGAAATATTTATGATTTCTGATTATCGTTTTTGATAATCGGATATTTGTGATTTCTGATTTATCGTTTTTGATAATCAGATATTTGTTGTTTCTGATTATCGCTTGTGATAATCGGATATTTGAGATTTAATTATCGTTTGTGATAATTAAAAATTTGTTGGTTTAATTATCGTTGTGATAATTAAATATTTGTGATTTAAGATTTGATTATCAATTGTGATAATTAAATATTCGTTGAGTTGTGATTTCTGATTATCGTTTTGATAATCAGATATTTGTTGTTTCTAATTATCATTTTTGATAATTAGATATTTGAGATTTGATTGTCGTTTTTGATAATCGAATATTTGTTGTTTCTAATTATCGTTTGTGATAATTAGATATTTCTGATTTGATTATCGTTTTTGATAATCGAATATTTGTTGATTTGGGATTTGATTATCGTTTTTGATAATCGAATATTTGTTGTTTCCGATTATCGTATTTGATAATTGGATATTTGTTGATTTGAGATTTCTAATTATCGTTTTTGATAATTAGATATTTGCAATTTTGCGACTTGTTATTCTTGTTTTTCTAATTATCTTTGTTGAAAATTAGATTTTGCCGTCTTCTAATTATCGTATCGATAATTAGATATTGCTGTTTTATGATTTCTGTATTCTGATTATCTAATTGATAATTAAATTTTGTAGAGAATTTGTGAATTTCTTTTATGAAATTAAAAGATTTCTTTGGTGAACTTCCTATTTCGAATTTCTTCATCTTGTGATGATATGCTCTTATGGTTGTTACCTTTTGTCCATTTATTCCTTATGATTGCGAGGACGCAATTTCTTTAAGGGGGGAGTCTGTAACAACCCGGTATTTCGCATCAGTTTATAACTGACATTAAACGATTAATAATTTCGCTAATTACCAATTGAAGATTTTAAATTGTGTTAAAATTCTTTTATAAATGGTTAAAATGATTTTCTGGGCTTTGAATTCTCGGCCCACGTTTCATTTGTTTGGATTGTAATAATGTTTGCAAAGCAAAATAACCGGCCCCTTTTATTATTTTCGTTCGAAACCTAACCCCAAGGGTAAAAATGGCGGCCAATCTCTCTCTCGTTCGTTCAGAGATTAGGGCATCGTTGGAATCGAAGATAATGGCTGCTAACTTCGTTCGTTTCCTCGATTGCTTAGGCCTCGTTTCGACTGCTTCAATTCGTCGACAAGGTGAGTGTTTCACTCACATCTAATTCCTATCTCGATTTTATTATTTTTCGAATTCTACGATTTTCGTTCGTATTTGATTGTTGAATTCATCCCTTGATTTGTCGGCCATTCGACTATGTATTTTCTTTGAGTATTGACTTCGGTCATTGCTTGAACTATTTTGATTTTTTTTGACTCCTGTTGTTTTGAATTCGTGGCTAGCATGGCTTTCACTATTTTGGAATTTGGCTTGTTCGACTTGTACCTTGCTGCGTTCAAATTGAATTTGGCCTTGATCACTGATTTTCCTATTTGTTTGAATAATACAGTGTTGAATTTGGTTTGGTTTCTAGACTTTCCATACTGCTCTGACCTAATGCTTGCATATAGTTTGGTTGATGGTGCAGATGCTATGCCTTTGCGCCTGATTGCTATTCTTTTATACGTGATGTTTAGATACACTTGGGCAATTTTTAGTTTCCACTGCAACTTTTGTTTGCATAATCAATATGCAAATATACTTTGATGGTCGCTGTTGCATTACCTTATCTTTGATCATTTATGATCTACTTATTTAAGTGAAATTGATTTCGAGTTGTATTATTAAACACTTGAGTTTCACTGTGGCTTCGACTCTTGGTGTAGTTCGAATTGTTTGGTTGACTTATCTGTATATATATGCATACATACATTCGTATGTATGTATGCATGTATGGTTGACCATTGTTCGAGTTATGTGTTGTTTGATTGTATTTGCATTGGTATTTTGTTGAAGCTCATTCGTTCAAGCTTGCTCTGGTCACTGATCACATGTGTGTTCAAGTCTGCATTTTTGATATTCATTGCTTTTGGGCTTCATGTAGCTATGTACTCCTTTGTCCACATTTTTGTGAGTTGCATATCAGGGCTGTTGCACAGTAGCTTGTTTCATTATGTGGTAGCTTGGTCCACTGGTGCATGCCTATGACTGTTGGCATGTGCATTTCCTGTGTACTTCATACTTGAACTTGATGGTTGGACCTGTTGTGTTGTGTACTATCTATTCAGTTGCAGTTTCATTTCACTGTTGCATATAGGTGATTGTCCATCCATGTTGTAAGACCTGTAGCATGCTTTGTTCATGCATTTTGATGTTACTGTCCAGTTTCACCATGGTATACCTGTCGTATCTGTTGCAGTGTAACCTTCATGCGAGCTTTTGTGCTTTGTATTCGAGTTGAGTTGCTTTGCAGTTGTGTTGAATCGATAATTTTGACCTCTGCAGTCTCGATTTTCTGTCATAACTGGGTCTGCATTTTGAAATTTGTGTAGACTGTCTGGATCATATGTGTTTGCTTGAGACTGTTTGCACTTGTACATTGATTTGTACATTGAGTTGAATCCAGCTTAAACGCTCGGGTTTGACCTTATGCTAGCATTGCGAATTTTTTTGAATTGCAATTGAGTTGAACCTGATTTTTCTTGGGTTTGACCTTTTGCTCGTTTGTGAATTTTCATTGTGTACATCATCACTGTAGTGGCAAGGCAGTGCACGCAAGCGTGAACTGCAGCCACACGGAATTGAGTTTTTGGGTTCATTATCACTGTAGTGGCAAGGCAGTGCACGCAAGAGTGAACTGCAGCCACACGGTATGGATTTTATGATATTCTATTTTATTTTGATTTATTGATCTTTTGCATATTCCATATGATGTAGTGGCGAGGCAGTGCACGCGTGCGTGTACTGCAGCCCTACTCAAATTAATATTTTAATTGATATTTCAATGGTTTGAACTGTTTAGTTTATTCAATTCAATATTCTGAATTGTATTCTGATTTGGTTTAACTTGCTGATTTGTTGTTTAACACTGTTACGTGTTATATTTATCGTTATCCGATTTCTTTATTTAAGGATCGGATAGACGAGATTTATTGTGACTGTCGTCTGTTCATTATTTAATTATTATTGCTTCTGTGCACTAATAACAGAGTTTGAATTAGACTGACCCGCGTATTATTTTCTTTTGAATTTAATACTCGGGTCAGACCCGAGTTATTTCAGGTTGTAGGTATCTTGCTTTGGGTAGCTGTTTGAGCTATGAAGGCTTTTCATATCTTTTGGAGTTGTCGTGTCATAGTATAGGTTGATATGTACTTATGTATATTAGCCGATAATGTACTTGTATATATAACTTCCAGAGTCGCCTGTTGTAGTTGTATCATATGTTCTATGTCAAATGTATTGTAACTGACATCAGTTATATATATGAGACTTTTCTGTTTTATATGTGTTCCGCATTTGTTGATATTATCTGTGTTATTATTATATATCTACTGTCCTAAACTATTATGAACCATCGTAGTTCGTTTTATACTAGAATTGGGGTATGTCGATGGGTGTAAATAAATCAGAGATGAAAAATGAAAGAATATATATATATATATACCACTTCTATCGAGATAACCAATACTAGTGTAAGGCCTAACTACGGATGACCGCTCCTCAACAGTCTTATTCTCCGCGCTAGTTGACAGCATTACACCGTAGTGTTCTTGGCTAGCGTGGGTATAGAGGTGGGGCGTCACATAACGCGAGGTATGTTTAATTTCTATAAGGTTATAATTTGGATGCATGTTAATACCAGAACCTAGAACATTGCTGAACCAGTTGCATCTAAACAAATAATCCATGGGTCTTGTTAAATATGTCAACTGCAAAATCGGAGTTAACACGCCATAAAAATCATTTATATGATTATTAGGATCATCACTGCCTTTAACAAATACACCAATATTGTTTGTTAATTTTTCAGCACCGTATTCTTTGGCGTTGAATTTATATCCATTAACAAAAAATATTGGATACGTTTTAACTTTTCATTTCGGTCCAAACGCCAAATGTTTCAGTCCTTCATCGAGAACATTATTTGTGGGATTAGAAACGTATTTCAAAAACCAAGTACTGAAATCTTTGCTTAAATCGTCGCTTGGATTTTGTGATTCAAAAATACTACAAACACAGACATGATATATTACATTATTATTTATTTACACGTATAATATTAAATTTAACAAAACTTGGAAGGTGATAATTACCCTACAAATGGTGCAACTTTAGGACAATTAAGAAAAATATATATGTGTGCTACATGGTAATCTTTATCATCTAGCCATACTTCCACATATTTTCCAACATGTCGGCCATGTTGTTTAAAAATAGATAATATTGATTCAGAAGAAGAATTTTGTTCAACGGCCTCATCATTATGCAGAACATTACAAATGATAAGTTCACATGATCATTAAAATAATAAGAGAAAAAGAAAGAAGCTTCTTCTTCGATATATGATTTGCAAATAGAACCTTCAACTCGAGCTTTTTTTCTCACTTTTTTCTTTAAATGATTTAAGTACCTAATAAAAAATATTTCGGTAAGTATTAACTTCTATTTAAAATTAAATTAACGTTTACATACTCAGTATAGTAACATACCTTTCGAATGGATACATCCATTCATATTGCAAAGGACCTCGAAGATGTGCTTCATATGGAAGATGAATAGGTAAATGCTTCATTACATTAAAGAAAACCGGAGGAAATATTTTCTCCAGTTTGCATAGCAGTATAGAAATTTCTTCTTCAAGTTTACGTAGACGGTCAACTTTTAACGTAGTTGAACAAAGCTCCTTGTAAAATAAACTAAGTTCTGTTATTATCGTCCAAACTTTTACCGTAACAATTCTTTGAAAGCGATGGGTAATAAATTTTCCATCATTACATGACAATCATGGCTTTTCATTCCACTCGGTCTTCCATTTTTATAGTCGACACATCTACGAAGATTAGAGGAAATTCCATCGAGAAATCGTAATCCTTCCACCCATTTTAACAGTACTTTAACTTGGTTGATGTCTAGTTCGTAGCATGCTTTGGGTTTTTTACTGTCATTGGACTTCATATGAAGCTTAGGACGATTGCATATTTCCTCTATGTCACGTCTAGATTTCAAATCGTCCTTAGTTTTTCCCTTCACATTCAAAACTGTATAAAATAGATTATCAAACACGTTTTTTTTCGTTATGCATCACGTCAATGTTATGACAGATTGAGAGATTTTTCCAATAAGGCAATTCTCAGAATATACTTTGTTTGCACCAATTATGAAACGTCGATTTAACTTGAATTTCAATTTGTTGTCCGGTCTCGTGTATCTTTGGATAATCTTTTACAAGTTCATATATCCTCGCTTGACCAAACCGTTGGCGGTCGTAGAGTCTCATGCCTATTAGCTATGAAGTTTTTTTAATCTCTTCTAAAAGGGTGATTAATATGAAGAAAACATCGATGACAATCAAACTATGAAATTTTCTTCTCATGTGGTAAGGAAAATGCTTGTGTTTCTTCCATGAAATAAGGATAAGCAAAACGACCGGCTGTACTCCAACCCGAAAGCATTGCATATATAGGAAAATCGCTAATAGTCCATAAAGAAGCGAACATCCGAAATTTTTTCTTTTTTGATATGTCGTATGTTTTAACTCCTTCATACCATAATATTTTCAACTCTTCGATTAACGATTATAAGTAAACATCAATGCCCTATGTCGGATCATTAGGGTCAGGGACGACAATTGTGAGAAACATATATGGAGTTTTCATACACATCCACGGAGGTAGATTGTAAGGTGTGATTATTATAGGCCATGATGAATATTTAGAACCAAACTGAGAAAACGGTGAGAAGCTGTCTGTACATGAACCTAGTCTAACGTTGCGGCTCTCCGCTGCGAAATCGGGATATTTCTTGTCAAAATATTTCCATGCTTCTCCATCGGATGGGTGTGTCAACGTACCTTCTTGAGATGTTCTCACACTGTGCTATCTCATATGATGCGCTGTTACAGATGATGCATATAACCGTTGAAGTCTAAGAGTGATGGGTAAATAATGCATACGCTTGTACGGAACTTATTTTCCTTTCTTTTTCCTCAGTTTGTATCTTTCTTGATTACATATTTTACAGTTTCTAAGATTGATGTCTTCTTTCCAATACAACATGCAACCCTTTAAACATGTATCTATTTTTTGATATGGCAAACCTAAAGATGACATAAGTTTTTCCGCTTCATAATAATTTTCGCACATTAAATTATCGGGTGGCATATGACGTTGAGCAGCTTGAACAACAGCCGTAAATCCAGCTTCTGTAAGGTTGTATTTTTATTTCATTGCAATGTCTTCTGCAGTTACCGATAATTGAGAGCCGCTTAAACGTCCATTCCAAAGGGGTTTTTAGCATGATCCAATAAATCATATATTTTTTAGCTTCAATATTTGGTTCCTTTTCGACGTTAAAATCGTCGTTATCAATTTCAACGGTAGGGAACATTGATCATGCTGCATCTTCGACCATATGTTCTATGAGATTCGTACTAACTTCATCACTAATGACCTCCACTGACTGTTCTTGATTATTAGGGGATATAATTTCTCCATGACGATCCCACAACAAATAATGGATACGAAACCGTATTGGCGCAAATGAACCTTAACTATATTCGACACTAAATAGTTCAACAATTTGCATCTTCTACATGGACAACGAATTTCTTCATCGTTTGCAATATTGCTTATAGAAAATTCGATGAACACTTGTACCCCTTTTAGAAAATGTTCACTTATTGCGCCATTAATTTCCCTTCTTTGATACATCCAGCTCCGATCATTAAAGTAATTGACCATTTTTCCTACTTGAAAACCTATGGTAAAGTAAAAAAATTATAAATCGTTCATTTTATATTTTGTTTAAATTTTATTACTGATGTAGTAAACATGTACTAAATTTTATATTTTTTCTACAAACTTTAATTTAAATAAACAACTATTGATTCATTGCCACTTAGTGTCTTCTTTGATGGTCGGTCATCCTACTTTCCATTACAAACACAATAGTAATTATATTTCATAAATCATATCATTTTAAACGATTTCACAAAATTTCGGCAGCATTTCCCCCGTGTTCCTTGTATCGTACACAAATGCATGTACACAAGGAACGTAAAGGAAATGCCGTCGAAATTTTGTGAACCGATTAAAGTAATATGATTGACGAAAAATAATTACTTTATAGTGTTTGTAACTTGTCCAATACATGGACAAATCCGACAAATGATGTATCAGATGATTAGAGTTGTCCGTTTTATAGAAAAAACGAATATCCCTAAAACGATCATATACAACACTTGTCAGACGGGGCCAAATATATCTAAGGATTTAAATATTTGTTTATATTAAATTTAAATATATAACTCGTTTAATTAATATTGGTTTTTATTTTACCGTTTTTTACATAAGAACTAAATTCATTTATACACAAAATTTGTACACAAAATTCATTTATTACAAATTCATTTATACACTAAATCAATTCGCGTGTTCGCACAAATACGAAACTCGTGTTCGCACAAATGCAATATCCGTTCTAACGACTTCCAAATGCAATAAACTCTATGATGCACATACGTTTAATATACTAACCAAATCAACATAAACTAATGCAATATCCTAAATTACAAAATTTTCAATCGGTTATAATAACTTGTTCATTATGGTATAATAGTTGCAATTAGAGTATAACATGATGTAATATGCATATAATAACAAGTAGGAATCAATCACAATTCGAATTAAACACTAAATTAAAAAAACATAAATATTAGGTTTAGCAAAATTACCGATTTGAAGAGATAGAAGGGTGGGGATGAGCTGGAGCTGCTTCTAGATGGCGTTGGGATGGTGTTGGGACCGACGGTAGCAGGTTGGAGGTGGTGGAATGGGGGAACTGGAGGAAAATTGTGAAGGGGAAGATGATAATGAGCTGAAGATCGGTTCCTTGGAAAATATGCAGGAAATTTTTCAACGGCTTCCAACAGCTGCAAACGGCGTATTTCCAACGGCCGCAAACGGCGTATTTCCAACGGTTTCCAATGGCTTCAGACGGTTACGTCAAAATCCAACGAGCCGTTGGAAGCCGTTAGAAACGCCGTTGGAGGCCGTTGGAAATTTGGCGTTGGAATACACTGTAGGTCCAGTAGTGTTCGTAGCATCAAAACTAGTGTACTAAACCATGTGCGCATAGTGTATCGAAACGCTGGTGTATTGCATTTAGAAACGTACGTACCAAAATGAAATACGATCGCTAAACTGTGAATTGTGGTAACATAGAACCGACCTTTGTGTTCTTCGTACTCTTTCTAGTATTTGCAGATTTAATTTTTAGGCGAACTTCAAAGGGTTTTATAAATTAGGTTAGAAGTAACTCTTCTTTATATTGCCACATTAATATGGGTGCCCAATTTTTTTCTGAATATAGCAAGTATGTTAAGTTTTGAATAGCTATTAGCTAGAATACACTGTTAATATATGCCACAAGTAAGAGCTTTAAGTCTGTAGAAGACTGATTCTATACGTGCTAAGAATTAGGTCTATGGAGAGCTTTTAAAGAATCCCAATACCACATAAATAATTTTGACATCAAACTACTAATGATCATATCAATGTTTTACAAGCATATTTCAAGAGATGGGAATGGAGAAAGGCCGGGGTGATATAGCTCTCTGCGCGTATTAGAAACAATTCATCTTCTTTTGGATATCCTTCAAGTTCCTGACCTATTGGCTCTTGAAATGTTTCTAGAAAGAATTCCTATGGTTTTCAATGTAGTTCCTTCCCACATGAATACTTTGGCCAAGCTAATGTCTTAGGTTTGCCGCACACTGGTGGGCAGGTAATTTCGATATGTTCACATCTTTCCCTTAACCTTATGCACTTAACTTTTTTTCATTGTCATGATGGAGTGTCTTCTTCTTTTTCCTAATCTGAATACAGCAAGTATGTTAAGTTTTGATCAGCTAATAGCTAGAATACATTGTTAATATAAGCTATTTGCAAAGAACTGATTCTATACATACTAAGAATTAGGTCTATGGAGAGCTTTTACAGAATCCCAATACCGCATAAATAATTTTGATATTAAACCATTGAAGATGATATCAATGTTTGACGGGCATATTTCAAGACATGGGAATGGAGAAAGGTTGGTGTATTAGAAATATTTCATTTTCTTTGTTTGCCAGACACTGGTGGGCAGGTAATTTGATATGTTGATCACATCTTTCCCTGAACTGCATAACAATACCCTTTTCGTCCATTAATTTGGAACTCAACCGCGTGTTATGTCCCATATCGACTAATATAAGATAAGTGATGTGTATAAAAAATATCAGGCATCCTCTATTATCAATTTGACAGTGAAGGTCGATTGTACTTAATGAAGTGTAGTATAATTGACCTCAATGTTGGGTTTTTATATTCTCCTTTTCTGCATGCATGATTATCAGTTATTTTGTCCTAAGATACTCATAGCACGTGCTTATTTCCTCTTTTTACATGCATGATTATCAATTATTTCACTATCCATTGCTTTTGCATGCGATCTGCTAACCTATCTGGGTGCTGATTGTATAGCTAAAAGAATTCATACTTGATTAAGGTGACTAGGTTGATACCAAATGCCGAAGTCACTATGCACAATCAATGGCTTGAAAGGGTGAGAGGAACAGCTCATACACACCTTGCTTGACCCATTTACCACTGAGAATGTAATTGTTTGTAAGTAGATATAAAGATTTGAGGTCTGGCCTTGGAGAACATTGTAGAGGTAACATATATCTAATGAAAATCATCTCATGTCCAAAATATATTTTTGCTAATTTTGTATATCAGTTTCCTGGTCTGACCTTTCTCCTTTATACTTATATAGTCTTTCCTCTACCTATTAAAAATGATTTTCCAGTTTTCGAAATTGCAGCAGTTTCACTTTAAGCTGAAATTGCAGCAGAACTGCAAGGAAATCCAGATTTTATTGTCGGAAAATGTACCTATGAAAATCCTGTTGCATCCTTTTAGCATACAAAACTAGGAATTCTCAGGTCAGCTCACTGATATAGTGGTTTTTTTTCCTAAAATTAATAAAACCATGTCAACGGATTATTAAATTAATTCGACGGTGTAACATTGCACATGCCGTGGAGAAGACAAGTACCAAGATTCCGACATATTTTGGAAAAAGTTTGATGACTCTCATCATTTCTCATGTCAGTTCACCGCTGGTGGAAAAAGTTTGAACCATGCTGATTTTATCCTAACAAGCACCTACCAAGAGATTGCAGGAAGGTATTTGTCTTATTCTCTTAGTGTATATTTTGCTCACTGAAGAGGCCTTTAAACTACCTTACTTGAAATCTGTCTTATTCCCTCTAGATCAATCAATTCCACATACGTACATGCTGTCAAAATTTTAGATTGCAAGTCACAATTTATGTTTTGCGTGCATAGTAAAGTTTTATTACATGATACTTCAAACTGGAATGACAAAAATAAACAAAAATATGGAACTTGGCTAATGGGTGCAAGTATACCATCTCCATATATGCTTTATAAACCCATAAATTGTCTCTGACATACAACTACTATGTGATTCTTATTGTTTTGTTTCCTGAGTAAAGTAGCATGGTTGTTCCACTTTAGGTCCAGCATGACCTACTTGTGTGTGTAATCACTTTTTAGTTTAACACTCGTTAATAAACTCAGCGCTTTAACATCATTTTCAGCTAATTCTGTGTGCGCACACGCATGTGCTGGTGGTACGTGCTTGCTTATTAGAGATTACTTTTCAGTTTTTGTACTAGTTTAAGTCAGGCCTTGAACGTCATTTTCAGTTTAAGTTTATTTACGAAATGTGATCCAAACCTGTTCGTCGAAGCTAACTGAAATTTTGCAGTACATATTCTGATATGTTTTGTTTACTGCCTTTTGAAGATGTAAGTAAGACTACAGTTGGACGGTATGAGAGCTATTCTCCATTTACGCTTCCTGATCTGTACTGCATAGTGCATGTCATTGATGTTTCTGATCCAAGGTTTAATATGGTTTCTCCAGGAGCAGATATGTCATCTATTTCCATTTCATGAAAAAGAGAGGAGGCTTACTTCCATTCCTAGCTCTATTGAGATTTTACTCTACGGCACAGAGCAAAGTGATGAGTTCATGTGAGTAATTGGTTTTAGTTTGTTATTTCCTACTTGATCATTATATTTTTGTTGAGAACATAATTTTCATATATGAAGCGAACGGCTTGGTATCTCTTTTGCCAGAAATGAACAGGTAGTTATTAAGTAAAAAAGGCCTACGATAAATTAAAAATGTCTGTTTTCTCCTCTCCCGTTTTATGTTACAATTTCAGGTTATTAGTTTTTTCTACTGTAACTGAACTGAAAATATAAAATTATAGGTTTACAAATAAAGAGGAAAAGTCAAGCCCAACATTCAAAAACTAGTTATTTTACAGCTAACAAAGCATAGTTTCCGTTGTAGTCAGTAAGATTTCACTACCAGAAACTTCTTGTTAAACCATTATAAAAGACATAGCAGTTGAGTTATCATAGTTGTGCGGATCGTGGAATTAATTAGTGTTAAGGTTTTTTTCTTTTCTTTTTGCCTGTTATTTTTATTTTATTTTTATTTTTAGAAGCGTTCAACAGTCAGGACCTGAGTATTTGATTTGGTTTTATAAAATGGTTGGTTTAAGTTGGATTCTCATCCCAAAAGTTGATTTTTCAGCATTTGAGGATTTAGCACTGCCGAATGAACGGAATGAGTAAAATGAAGTTCCCAGCGTGGTGCAATTAGCACTGCTCTAATCTAAGGATCTGTTTACTAGCACCCCTATGATTGTTTTTCACCTCCAGTTTGTAACATAAATTTTCGTCTCATTAATTTCTTTAACCACCCCACTTACTCCAAAATTACCCTCTCCTTGTCAACTTAACCTTTTTTCTCTCTCTTTTATGTACATTTACTGCTTCTTCTATTTTAAAACAAAAGCTGTAATAGACGGACTGTTAGTTTAGTCTCCTATCAACTTTTCAACTATATATGTTAGACATTCAAAATTCTATATTCAATCCATATACTTGCCAACTGATAAACAGTCCTACGATCTGATACTGTATCTCACCTGTATTGGTTGTATTATGTTCCAGCGGGAGATTAGATGACAAGTCAAAACCTGTTACATTTTCCATGGCAAGACCAGATCATGTGAAAAACACATAAGTGGTTTAGTCGACTGGTTTGCTAAATGCAGCCGATTAAGAGAGTTGGGAAACCTTGTGGCTGCTGGCAGCAATAATGTTGAGGAGATCAAACAACAAGAAAAAATTAGAGAAATAGAAAAGACGCACATCTTATAAAGACACATAAGCAAGATGGACAATTTATGTGGGCCTTAGCCAGATGAATTGAGGACATGATGGTGAGCCGTATCGCTACATGTCTGGTACCAAAAGTGGCTACATTAGTACGATAAATTAAGTGTGCCATCCAGTTTGTACCACAGGCCACTGTATCCATTTTTTAAACTACGGTCGATGGACAACCGCCGAACCAAACAAGGTTAGTTGCCGACCGTGGTGGCAACCAGCAAAAACTTGTGTGATGACAATGAGACTAAATTAATTAGTGTCGGACATGAAGATATTCAATATAGGTTTGACGCTAGTATGAAAAAATATAGGTGTTGAACATCTTTACGTTAGCATGAAAAATCCCTTCTTGTATCATGCGTTCTCATTTTCATTACGGAAGTAGTATATAAGAAATACAAAATCTGAATTGTAGTTCAAATGTTTGACCAAATGTCGCCCATTATTCAATACTATTAAAACTTGGTACGAAACTTTTCTGATGTGTGATTCACTAACTTGGTATAAAAGTTGATACTTGTTAAAAAGGTGTCTTAATTATCGGCATTGTGTGATTCACTAACTAGCTGCTTATAAGCACAAGTTTAACGAATTTTGTTCTGATATATTAAGTATAACGACTCGAAATTTCGATCTCGAAAATTCCAGATAGTTAGGAAAAAGAAGGAAGAGATAGAAGAAGAAGAAAAAGAAAAAACAGAAAACACCAACATCTCACATTCACAGCGGATCAAAATATAATATCAAATAATAACAGTTTACAAAAGAATACTATATCTATCGATTACGTCTTCAATACATCAGAGTTACACAAATATACCAACACTAGACATACACAATCATCAAGTCTCAGATACGCAACAATATAATACAGCGGAAACAATCCATACGTTCTTTCCGTCCAGCTCGCCTCCTGAGCTTCAGAACATTCTTACCTGAAAATCTGTAATACTCGGTCTGAGCTGAGAATTACATTAAAGTAACATTCGGGTCAGGTTGGAAATGAGCGTGAGCAAACTCATCCAATATGAAATTCCAATGCATAGAACTTATTTGAAACCCACGGTAACTCATATCGATTTACAAAGTCACAATTTATTATAGACATCACTTATTCCCCACATCCATTTCTAAGTACCAAGATTTAGATTTAAATAGTCCAATTCATTTAAATCACTTCATTCCAGCCTATAGATTCCACATATCAACTTATAAAAATTCGAAGTGGTTTCGGATATTTTCAAATACCCGACCCCGGTCTCTTCGAGTCACATGTCATCCTAACCCAAGTTATCCAAATGAAATACACAACATTTCATATCAGAGATATCAACTCATTCAAAGCATTCAATGCCATTCAATCATTCATAAGCAAAGCTTGATCGCTACCAGTTAATTTAATTAATTCTAATTGAATTTCTAACTTCAATCACTTAGATTTCTTCACTTGTCATTGATTAATTTCAAATCAATTAATCAATCATCCCTTCATTATTCATCTTAATTAATCACCCTGGATTAATTATTATTCAATTACATTCAAGTAATTATCTTTAATTAATTATACAAATTAATTATTCTTAACTAAAACAGTAAATAATTTTTTTTATTACTTCTCACATTAAATAACTCTAATTAATTACATTAATCCTCAATTACTTATATCAATTAATTTCTAATAAATCACTTATTATTGATTAATTTATCTTAATTAATCAACCTTTATTTACATCATTGATTATATAAATTAATGATTTCTCATTTGCATTTCAATTTATCCTAATCTAATTTAATTACATTAAATAATTAACCATTAATTAAACCACAAATATTAATCACTCTTGATTTATCTCATCTTGTCATTATCTACCTTTTTATTTATTTTATTAAATAAATTAATTACTCAATTTATAAAGAAGTTTAAAGTAATTTAAAACCAAATTCATTTTTAAATTCAACCAATTTAAAAATGCACTTTAACATTCAAGTTGTAAAAATAATTTAAATTTAAAAACTTTGTTTGTTAGATTTAACTTTGATTTAGAACTTGTTTTAAATCTCTACTTTACAATTTAACTCCAGTTTTTAAGTATCACTTTTATTTCTTTTCAATTCATTCTTATGTTTATATAATTATTACACTCCCACCACAATTCACCCTTATGTTTCTTTCAAAAATCCAATTTTATATATTTTGATAACTCAGGGTACCGAAATATTCAAGCAAACCGCAGCATTCAATATTCCAATTACCAATAATATTCATCATAGAATATCAATCACTACAATATATACTATATACTACTATATAAAATATAGCATATCAAAACAATGCAATCAATCAACCAATTATTTAAATTTAACTATTTAAATTTAAATAAAAATCCAAGAGAGTGAGATTAACTCACCTTGAATTTGTTTTGCAGTCCACTTCAATTTCGACTTGGTTTTCCTGATGTTTGACCTTTTTATTCAAAACTGAAAAAAAAATTCAGCTACGAATAAATATGATCCAATCCTATGTTGTAGCCACGTCGATACGGTCGCAACACGACTTCTTTCATTCGAATCAGGCCTCGTACGAACACACGAATAAATTAGAGTAATGATTTAAATTAAATTATAACTAACAAAATAATAATAAAATAATTACTAAAATAAAGCAACAACCGTTACCCTCTCATCTTCGTTCAAGCATGCAAGCACCAGACAGCCGAACTCAACCCATGCGACAAAGACCTCTAGCCGCATGCCACCAATGTTGACCTGACACCCATCCACCTTCGTCAAACAATGCGCCTTAGCCACCTTTCCCCACGCCTGAAGACTCAAAGCCTCCGCCGCGTTCGTCACCACCACCGGATCACATGCGTGCTCCCCAAGTCAATTACGAGTGAACGCCGAGCCTTCCCCTCTCACGCCGCCCCTCCAGCTCACCTCCCGGCCGTGACCATCATTTGGTTGCTCACGCCTAATTCTTCGATCATGACTCCGTTCTCTGCCGCAACACTCGAGCTCGACGCAACGATGATGGCTCGAATCGGTCCTTCCTTCATTATTCGAACGATAATCGTTCGAATTTAAGTGGATTCGAATTTTTTTTCTTTTTTTAAATCGAGAACTGGAAATCGCTTTCGTATTTTTTTCCTTTTTAGATCCAGAAATCGCGATTTAAAGTTGAAGAAGGCGGCTCATATCAGAGTATAGGGTAGCTGAGGTGAAGGGTTAGGTTGGCTGATGGGATGTAATAAGGTTTGACTTAGGAATTTTATAATATTATTTAATTCCAAAATATCACGTTAAGCATAACTCGAAATCTCGAACTCCAAATCAGACATGCCGATAGGCGTTTATAAGATTTTACCTGTCTTCCGAACACAATGGAAAGTGTTTTGAAGCCTAATTCGATCATATGAGCGAGGTACGAAAAATAAATGATTAATTTTAAATTAAATTGATTAAAATAGTTTCTATGTGTTTTGAGCTGTCAGGGTCAAATGACAACTCCGATTGCTACGAAAATTGAAATCCGATAATAATTAACTATTACGGATCCAATGGAACTGGTTTCGTCGAATTGCGAGACTATGCCCCGGAAGGTTATTTTTAAATATCGATTTAAATGATATATTTTTAAAACTGAACAAATCACCTTTAAATTCAATTTTCACACTTTTACTATCTTCAGTATTATCGATATAAATTTTACCAACCCTTAAATTATTTTTAACAGGCTTAAAACTAAAGTTTCAATAGTTCACCCAATTTCAGTTTATTAAATCCAATAACTCAATTGCTAAATAATAATAATAATATTTGAATTCAAGTTAAAAATTAACTTTTAAATATTTAAAATCACTTAATTATTCCAATTTAAATTGTTAAAAATTCTGGATCGTCACATTCCTCCCCCCTTAAAAGAATTTCGTCCCCGAAATTACTAGTTAGGAAGAATGGTCCAATACCCGTTTACTTTTCCCCCAAAACCAACAGTTCAACATCCTACCAACTATCTTTTACAAAAGACCCCTTATCGTTCTTACTAACTTCCCAAACTCTCCCACGGTTTTCAAACAATACCCTTTTGCTCAATCATTCAAATTTCAATTTAACACCAAATTTTGAATTTTCAAAATTTTCTCAAAAATTTTCTAACTCTCTAAATTTCCAAAAATTTTTGGCAGCGTCTCCTTTGCGTGGTTAGCTCGGTACAACTACAAAATGCCTCTACGGGCCCCAAATTTCAAAAGAAAACAAAATGCCAAGTGGCTAGATCAAAAACCCAATCAAATTCCATACAGATATTTAAACACATACTTTTTTGTCGAGCAATTCAAATTATCTTCTGAAATCAAAACCAACTTTCCTTTCCCTTTATAATACTTGTATATCCTACTAAGCAATAATATCCAATCATAGCTTTTAGAATCATTTTATACCTTTCCTTATAGAAGTTTCATATCTACCTTTATTCAGATTAGTTTTTTTTTCCGTTTCCATATGAATTCAATTCATCTTTATCTCTAAACATTGAATTTTTATCTTCCATTTATATCTGATTCATATCATTATCTTAAATTTGTTTCATTCACTAATTTATTTCAGTTTCCAATTTAAAAACGTTTTGTCGCTAACAAAATATTTTCCAGTTTTTTCCAAAAAAATTCTAGCTCCTAAAATTTTTGAACTTTTTTGGAAGAGTCTCCTTTGTACGTAGGAGCTTTTGCAATTTGACAAGAGATATAAATATATATACATCGATCCACCCGGTCGGAAAAGCAAAAACAGTTCATATTTCCTATTTTTATTGCGTAGGCGTACCTTTATTTAGCATTTTAAGCAAGCGGCTTATTATTTTAGCAATTAGCGCAACCAAATCCAGCCAAACAGCCTTCAGGTACTTCTACTTACTCAATTTAAATATGTAAGTGCCATGTATAGAAAATCTATTAGCATTTCACTTACTTCCATTAGTTAAACACATGCATTTCATAAGCAATAAGCACCAAACGCTTTCCATAAGCGATTTATATGATTTAAAGCTAATTCAATTGCTTCCAACCAATTCATATGCCATTTTATTCAATTTTAATGGTTTACAACTCAATTTTTTACGTTCAATTTATTTTAATCCAATCAAGCTCATATTCAATTCAATTGATCCTAAAATCAATCTATTTAATCTCTATCAACTTATAGAATTTTATTTACTTTTGTTTACGTCAAACGACAACTATTTTTATGTAAATTCGGTGATATTTGCTTAATAGAGTATCGATTTTAGTTTATAACTACTTTAAATTAATTTCAACTCATTCTGTATTTAATTCCATTTCATTTCTAATTTATTCACCAACCATACATTTGCATTTCATTTCATTCCGCATTGGTTTCATTTTAAGACTATTTCATTGAGCTTGATAACATTCGATGCTTATATTAATATCATTTGGTTTTTTTCCATATAAATTTAGACCAAACTTTTATCCAATGGTCTTCCATTCTTACTCGAAACCGAGCCTTTATTGACTTGAGTAATTTTACTTCAAATTAATATGCCTCATAACTCAAGTTCATTCTGATAATCCAATTCCAATTACAACTTTGATTTAGTTTTTATTCAATCAGACTTCATCCATTTATTATTCAATTCAGTTAACCCATTTATTCACCCCATTTTATATTTTTAATTCACTTACTTAATTCATTTTCAAATTTATTTTATTAATACAAAGCCATTCTCAATTTATTTCTACTTACCTGGGTTTTGTTTGCAACTCAAACCATGTCTATTATAATTCAATTCCATTTTATTTTAACAACATCTCCACTTATTTTAATTCATCATCAAATCCAAGCCAAATTCTATTTATAATTCGAGTTCATTTTCAAACTCCATTATTAACTTACAATCCATTTATTTTCTGAGTTAAATTTTATTAACATACTCTATCAAATAATTATTTAGCTAATTAGCTTACTTCCAACTTTTAAATCAATATTCAATTTTATTACAAAAAATCACTTTATTAAATTTTCTCGAGTTCAATTTTTTTTTCATAATTCCAGTTTGGATTTTCCTTCATTTTTCCAAAATTCCAATACTTTTATTTCAAAATTTTAGAAATGCTTTTAAATTCACATCATACTATTAAAACAGCTCTTTATAAAAATACTTTCTATAACTCGATGTCTCAACCAGTCCATCCTTGTTCTCACAGAAATTCAGTCATACGTTGATCAGGTGTAGGACTGAAAATCTATAAGTACTTAGCAGACCCATTTTCAAAATCCAGTGAAAATACTTGGGAAAATAATTTTATTGAAAATATAGAATATAGTTTTTGAAAATAGATGAAATATCTTGGTGAGAATGCTCTGGAAATCATCACCCCCATCCATGGTCGTAATTATGTCCTGGGTTACGTTGCCATCGCAGCAAAAGTCCATGTAACTGTAGGCACTCCACGCCCCTCGATTACACCATGGAACCCACAACAGATCGCAGTTACATTCTAGGGTTACGTTGCCATCGCAGCAAAAGTCCATGTAACTGTAGGCATCAGCACCCTCGATTTTCGTTATCAAAATGAAACTTCTCCACTCCTACAAAGGTCGCAGTCTACCGATGTAAAATCAAATGCACATTGTTGGCTCTCAATAGCACACACGACTTACTCTATGTTACCATAGGTCGCAGTCTACCAATATAAAATCAAACGTAGACTGTTGGATCTCAGCAGCACACATGACTTTTGCTATGGTCTGTAGTAGATCGCAGTGACATGGAGTTACACTATCGTCACAGCATAACCCAAATGCCTCTATAGGCATCAACACCCTTCGTCTTTCGCTACACACTACTCATAATCATCAGGAACTAGTTTTGTCCGGACTCCTCACAGGATCAACTTTAGAACCCCCCTTAGGGTTCAATGCAGCACCACCCGGTGGCACTGCTGAAAAGTTTATTTCAAGGGAGCGCCGTTTTCCCCAGAGCCATTATCAAAACACTTTATACTATATACATATAGTATCTTCCAAATCATACACCTAGTATGAATCTCATATAAATCTCCTTTTCTCAAAATCGATTATCCCAAAATCGATAATTCTCAAACTAGGCTTTTCAAATTCCAATATTGATTTTACCCAAAAATCAAAGCCTTTCCAAATCAAAAGGTTCCCAAAACCTTTTTCTAAAATCCTCATAAGATCCTTTATATATATATGCAGATATATATAATTTTTAAAACTTTGGATCATTTCAGACTTGTATAAAATTCCTTTTGTACTTTAAACACTTTCAAAATCCTTTCCTTCCGGCAATAGATTCAATAAGGAGATATTTATCTTATATAACAAAGATATATAACTTTGTTTATTCAAAATCAAATACTCAAATTTGATTACTCTTTTCAATATCAATTTCATTCAAATCCGCATGATGTACACATATCATCCATACGCTATACCAATTTGATCGCTCACTCGACCACACAGTTTCCCTTTCGAACTAGTATCGTCCACCCGACTTTCTAGTGCGGACTCAGATCTGGTTTCTTGATCAGAAACCATCATTCTCCTTACATAGCTATAACTATGATAGAGAATATCCAGAATCAATCAACAATCCATATCCCGGTTCGTCGCCGAAAATCGAGTGAAATATCCCAACTCGGATCGATAAACTATCACGAAATCATGTGCTCGAATCTGGATCAAATCACTATGCGAATGGAATAATATACGTACATCCTACGTATTTAACTTCATTGATTATTAGCCAAATCAATTTCCTTTCTATTCACATTCACTTAAATTTTCATTCACTTATTTACAATTGCCTCTATTCCATTGGATTATCACTTCAATTCTTATCACAGTTGGGTATTTAATCAATAACAGTTTGAACTACGACCAGTTTATATTTAGAAAATAGCTTGAAAATTTTAAAAATAGATAAGTAGTTGAAAAATAATTTTTAGTTTGCAAAATAACTGAAAATAGTTAACTAATTGTAAAATAGTTGGAAAATAGTTAAATAGTTTCAGAAATTTTAGATAATTGCAAAATAGTTGTAAAATAGTAATTAATTTGTGAAATAGTTGAAAAACAGTAATAGTTTATAAAACAGTTGAAAAAGGTTAATAGTTTCAAAAATAATTTAAAAACAAATATAAAATAATTTGGCATTAAAAATAAAGGTTGTATTTATTAAATAGCTTGGAAAAATAAGTTTATATTAAAACAATTTATATTGAAAATAGTCCAGAGTCAAAACTATTCACTTTCCCATCAATTCAATTTAAATTTCCACTTCCTTTTAAATTAACTCAATTCCAATTTGAATAACTTCAATTTCCATTGAAATTGATTTAACCCCAATTCAAGTTGAATCAATCCTGATTCCTTTCCCAATTTAAATCAAATTCCATTTGATTTTAAACTGTTCAACTTTAACTATAATTTCAAATTATTCCAATCAATTTGGACTAATGTCAATTGAACCCACTTTAATTTCAAATCATTTCAATTTAATCCAATCCAAAATTTCCATTTAAAATTTTAAACATATACATCTTCAATCTTAAATCCAATTAGTTCGAATCAGATTCAATTTGAATGAATTCAATTCCAATTTCAAATTTAAACACTATCGAATTATATAATTTCGAGTTAAAATTTTAAATATTGACTTAATCCTTTAAATCAAATCAACTTATCTCTTTATACCATTTAATTCTGAATCCATTTCAAACTTATCTTCATTTAATTTTAGTTTGGTTGTATTTCTATTACCACTTAATTTAATTCCAATTCAAGATTTCAATTTGGTTGTATTATATTACTTCTTAATTAAATTCCAATAATTTAACAACCAATCACCTTAATATTTATTAGATGGAAATATTGCTTTATGTATCAAAATATATTTTTATATAAAATCATATAAAATCTTTATATAAGAAAATAACAAGTACGCTCTCATATATATATAGACACACACACACACACACACACACACACACACACACTCAACTCATCCTAGAGTACTACGGACTCTATTTAAGGAGTAATCCCCACCAGAGCCAAGGCTCTCGCTTTACCTTTCATCTCTGATACCAGATGTAACGACCCGAAAATTCGATCCCGAAAATTCCAGATAGTTAGGAAAAAGAAGGAAGAGATAGAAGAAGAAGAAAAAAAAGAAACAGAAAACACCAACATCTCACATTCGCAGCGGATCAATATATAATACCAAATAATAATAGTTTACAAAAGAATACTATATCTATCGATTACATCTTTAATACATCAGAGTTACATAAATATACAGACACTAGACATACACAATCATCAAGTCTCAGATACGCAATAATATAATACAGCGGAAACACTCCATACGTTCTTGCCGTCCAACTCGCCTCCTGAGCTCCAGAACGTCCTTACCTGAAAATCTGTAATACTCGGTCTGACCTGAGAATTACATTAAAGTAACACCGGGGTCAGGCTGGAAATCAGCGTGAGTAAACTCATCCAATATGAAATTCCAATGCATAGAACTTATTTGAAACCCACGGTAACTCATATCGATTTACAAAGCCACAATTTATTATAGACAGCACTTATTCCCCACATCCATTTCTAAGTACCAAGATTTAGATTTAAATAGTCCAATTCATTTAAATCACTTCATTCCAGTCTATAGATTCCACATATCAATTTATAAAAATTCGAAGTGGTTTCGGATATTTTCCAATACCCAACCCCGGTCTCTTCGAGTCTCATGTCATCCTAACCCAAGTTATCCAAATGAAATACACATCGAGAAATAAAAGAATGTGATGCACTTGTATCAAATAGAACGCTAACAGACATACCGTGAATATGTAGCGAGCCTCCCATTATAGCCTTCCCTTTCTCCTGCACAATCAACCTTGAAATTGAGGGCTCTAATGCATAAACTTGCCCCCTTCCTTCTTTAGCAGGCTCTCTGCATTGGTTCTAATAATGGCCGATCTGATCGCAATTAAAACATCTGACATTCTTCTTTCCCTTTTCCTTTTCCATTTCCGGCATGATACTCATTAGCATGGTGTCCCTTCTTATTACATTTATAACAAACCACCTCAGCTTTTCCTTTCTATTGTGCTCCTCCCTTTTGAAAATTCTTCTAATGGAAAACCTTTCTTTTCTGGCCTTGTCCCACCAGGGCCTTCTTCATTTTCTTCCTCAAACAAGCTAAGGCCTCTTCCTGCCTCAGTGCCATTTCTACCACTACATCACTTGGATCTTTTAAGTGTAGTTAGGTAGCACTTATCAACTCCGGCCTCAGGCCAATTATAAACTTCTCATTCCTCTTGATCACAATATCAACCAAGGCATACCCATACCAAGCCAACTCTTCCATTCTTCTTACATACTCTAGAACAGACAAATCCCCTTATTCTAATTCAGTAAACTTCCTGACCAATACCGACTACGCCATCATTGACATGAATCTTTCTTGAAACCTTCTCCTAAACTTCGCCCAAGTCATGGTTTCCTCATCAACACCAACTACAGTAGTATTCCACCCAAATATATTAGCTCTTTGAAGTTGTCTTGAAGCTAATCTCCCCTTCTGCTCGTCACTCAATCCTACATCAACAAAGATTCTCTCACAATGTAGCAGCCAATTTTCCACCTCAATAGCATCTTTAGTTCCAACGAACGGCTTTCCTCTAAGCCTGGTATAGTCTCTTCTCAAGTTAGCATAGTGGTTGACTATCAGAGCTTCCTGAACTCCTCTTCTTGCAACATTCCCTCCGACAACTCCAGCTGCAATCCTAGCGTACCTCATGTTTACGAAGAACTAATACATGGCTCCTATATCCACTTGGGAAACCCCAGCATCAACAGTTTCAGCTTGAGCCTGACCTGGACCTCTTCTAGCATTTTCTCAGGCATTTCCATTAGTGGTGGTGCTATCTTCTCCAAGATTAACTCCGCCTCTTCTTCCTTCCATGTTTGTATTCATGCTTCGTGAGATATAGATGAATAGCCTAACTAAGATAGGAGTCTACAGATATGGCGTATGCCTATATATATAACAAATACAAGTACATTACTATAGCGTTATCCCATACCCCGATCTTAACTCTAGTTACTAAGGATTTTTTTTTTAAATAAACCAGTTAAAGTATTTCATAAACTATGCTCTGATACCAAGCTGTAACATCCCCTATCTAGAGACCCAAAACTAAGTGCTACAGATGCTGTAGTCATCTATAGTATTAGCTTCCGACGATTAAACTCGACTACGTTAGTGGTATCTATAATATCAGAAGCACATGAATATGAAACAAAACACAGATTTCAAAACAATTTTTCTTTATTACATTTAAAACAGACGTTCCATATTCTTAATACACAATCCCAATATGTTCCCAGGTATAGATAAAATATATTTAGTACAAAATACACCAAAAGTGGTATATGAAGATATCCCCTTGGACGATTAGAGTCATATAGTCATAATAGACTTAATACCTGTGCAGTTAAAGCATTCGGCGGATTCAAAGCGGTGGAGATGCAAAAAGTCATAGTGGGGATACAGCAAGGATGTAGCGGGGTATAGAGGATAGCTCTAAAATAGCATATAAAACTCATACTTAATGTTTTTACAAATATATAAATGGTAACTAAATGAAAAATTATCATTCAGTTGAATTATAATTAATACATAAATGATTTTAAACAAAAAACATATGCGAATATACTTTAAATAAACGTAAAACTGTTATATAACATAACTGAATTCCGTAGAATATTAGAGTATTTTCATTTATGAAAATATAATAAAAATTAAATCAAATAAGTTAGTTTCATAATTTTTATAATGTATAAATGCAATTTTTTAATTCATTTTATTAAAGAAGATATAGCTGAAATAGCAAAATATAGCGGGAATAACGTGATATAGATGAAATAGCGGAGATTAAAGCGGAAAGGCTATATTTTGGGGCTATATGAAAAAATCGTAGTGGTAGAAATCTGCTATGAGATATTGCGGGGTTATAGCAGGGTAATCGTGGGGCATTAACTACACAGCTTAATACAAATATAGCGGAAATACAACAAAACATAAAACTGCAACTCCTAAATAGCAATCCATTTGCCTCCTACACGACTTTGGTACCTTTATTCGTCATCCTACTCAACCTTAAAAAGACCTTAACCCATCAGCCTACTCTAATTAGTTTTGAGCACCCGAGAGTTTAAGGGGAAAACATAAACTTCGAGTCAGACGTAAAGCTTGGTATGAATAATATTATACATCCTAGTTTAATATGTTAAGTGAGACCACGCTACTTAGCGGAATGGGTTTCCGCTCGCTGACATCCTTTTAAAACATAAATTTGCAAAACCTTTTCATGCAACCAAAACTGGTTAAATACTGTAAAGCATTTCATTATGTAGCCATACATAAATATCAGGTAATAATGAACTATATGTTCAAACACATAAGATTTGTCTGGATAACTTTTAACCTTTGGTTGACTCAGGCCTACTAGACAATATAATCAAAATTAATCTAACACCTTTTAGCTATTCTTCTTCTAGATTGTCTATCCTCAACTATCTGTTAAATACTTTACTTCTGAGAGGTCTATCCCTAACTTAATCATCTCCCAAGTCTTCCCGATCCTAATGGTTTTTCAGGCTCACCAATAACATATCTGTATACAAGCATATATCGCCTTTGGTGTGTAATCATAATTTTAGTCTAGCTATGACCAAGCCCTATGCACTGGAATTTTTGGACAACAATTAGCCGGGGCTAATAGAAAATGTATAGGCGCGACCCTATATCAGTCACATCTGGTATTCTAATATTCGAGTCATTTTCACTTAAGGATCCCCTCCTATAATTTTCCTTAAATTTTTTTTCAAAATGATTAAAACCTTTAAATCAAACTCAAACAAGGAAAATATATAATTTTATTGTAACGACCCGGTTTTTCGACTTCCGAAAGTTGACATCGATACGTCCACTGTATCCAATGCCGCATAGTCGAATGCCGAAAAACCGAACCGTTAGGGTTTAAGAAGAAGAAGATAGAAGAAGAACAGAAACAACAAGAAAATCTCACATTTCGCAGTGGAACAAATATAATAGATAAATGAATATCTTTAAACGAAATCACTATATCAGTTTACACATTATAACAACAGAGTATTACAACAACAACACACAAACAATGGCAGTTGTAATAACCTGCCCCTATGGTTGAATACAAAGCGGAATGATAATAATATACGGAAGTACGTCTCGCCATCCAGCTCAAACTCCAGATCTCCACACCATCTCTTTTTTCGACTTCGCTCAAAAAAAATGACAACCTGACTCTAGGCTGCCCGTGTGGAAAATTATGAGCACCCAGAGTTTAGAAAGGGAATAATAAACTCCAGGTCATTCATGGGACTGGTGTGAGATCTTAAAAAGAGTTATTTTACAAAGAAAAAAAACCCATTATTCTTTTGGAAAATGATACTTCCATAAGGCCTCCCGCCACACACACAATGCAAGCGCATACTTGGAGAAGATTTCTCCTTATGACAGTCAAAAATGCTTGATACGCGAAAAACATTTGATATTATTATTAGTGCATAGTGCAGAAAACATTTTGAAAGTATAATATTAATCTTAGCCAGCATACCACATTTCGTCGTATGCCTACCATAGCTACCATGTTCAATAGCAGGTTACCGCCACATTCCATGGTAGGTTATACAACTAAAAACCGTATAGGGCGTGTATTGTTTCTTTGGATTTCCAACAATGGTCAAGCAAAGGAACTTCCTACACCGAAATGGGTACGCCTCTTGAAGGACGCCCCGAAAACCTAACCGGATCTCTGTTAACAAGGCCGACATTACCTCACGCTTTAACCAAGCTATAACATAGGTAACTAATACACAAGTATGCCATCCTTGGTTGTTACCGACCTTTATCCGAGGATCCTCAACCACAAAGCAACAACCACAAAGTATACTAAATTTGCAGCATCAACATAGGTAAAATATCTGGGATCTATACCATGATATCGCCTCTTATCCAGAAGGAAATGGACATACCCTAGGGGCGCGACCCCTAAAAACCTTGTCGCAACATTCCTGTTTCGACAATTTCCAGGTTGTGAGGCTCGACGAAGTCTCGTCCACAAAGTTACGCTTTTCACAAAAGCCATGCTTCGATCAACCATTGATCAGCAGCACTTCGTATGCCACATTACCAAATTGGAAATGTATCACTAGTAACCATCAACTACATAACCTTTGAGCTCGTACGTCTCAGAGAAGGGTGTTAAGCTAAAAGAATAAATCTCCACCACCAAACAGAAATGTATTTGATAGAAACCAGCTTTACATGTCATAGTGTAACGTCAGACACACATCCATACAAGTTTGTTTCGGGTTCGAACAAAACCGAAGGAGCTTCAAAGAACCCTTGCAATCCGGGCATCCACAATCCCGATCGGACTCCCCATCACATATGGAGATCTATATACCGGAGCAACTCAGTGTAGAGTCATTCGATACGTTATCCTATCATTCTTGAAAACACCCGGTCTTCACCACCATCTTCACATGCTATCCATTTTGTCGTATCATTATTTGAAATGGGTTTTATGACACAAAGTCCTCTCCCGGCTAATTCGAATAACGAGCGATTATTTTTAAAAATAAGTGTTACATTCAGATTTCAAGCAATTCACAACAAATTTCCACTTGATCATTTAAACAAAAGATCCATCACAATCACAAAGGTACGACGTGGTTTTCGAATATCCATTTGGAATCCGACCCCTGGTCGCATCGAAATTCAAATGCCATTTAAAGGCCAATATTGATAGTCGGTTATTTAATTATCAATCAACATTCACAACAATTACTAGATTTCAAATAATTTTCCCCCAGTTATTTATTTTCAAAATATCTTTGCAAGATATATTTTCACACTTTAACCATTTGAAAACAAATTTCAAATCACTTTTCACTCGCAGAATAAGATTCCCCATATTATTTATTTCCATTGAAAATCTGCCGAGTTCAAATAGTTCTAAAATAATTCAAATCAATTATCCTAAATATATTTGGAAACATTAAAAATAAAACTACCTTTACTTCAAAATTAGTTATGAAAATATTATACTAATTATCACAAATATAAGACTTCAAGTCCAAACTAAGTTTAGAATAAATTAGTAGATAGGTGACGCAGCGGATTAATCAAAATAAACTTCAATCGGTGAAAGTAGCAATCGGTGGATTGATGAATACCAAAATGCCCAAATTCGTTGATAAGATACCGAATTCTAGCTATCTCAAACACGTTGATAGCACACTATACCGTGTTCAAAGATCTACAATTCTTCGTACGTTGATCTAGCGCACTAGGTACCGTGAATCGGCTTCTACGATCGTTGAATCGAGCGCACTCGATTAACCGAAAGAGGAGATAGGAGATTACACTCAACTACCAATTTTAGAAGAAAGCACACAGCAATCAACAAGAAATTTTATTCAAAAATCAACTACTTTCAAATGTACAACTCACGCGTATTTATAGAGTTTCACAACACAGCCCCTTAAGTCGTATACGACTTACGACTCATCCCTAGGTCGTTGCCGACCTAACAGACACCCCGCAACTCAAACAGTACACGACTTAAACCATAGCGACCTAAAACAATACGACTCACGATTTATAATACATGGTACAACACAACCCAGGTCGCACACTACTTATCAACATACACGGGACGCGACTTACGACTCAAAGACTCAACCGACTCAACTGCATATTGACTTAAGAGCATACACTCGGTCGTCGCCGACCTAACATTTCACATTCATACAGGCCGACTTAACATATAAGGACTCATCTCCGAGCGACTCATCCTTGAACGACTCATCTCCAGGTGACTTAACTCCGTTCCTTCATTATGTCATATAACCATAGGTCGTAGCTCGTTCCTGTTAGGTCGTAAACTTAATGCCACTTCTTTCTCTGGTTCCTTGTTAAGTCGTGAACGACTTAGGACTTCTTTGTTAGGTCGTGAACAACCTTTGTTAAGTCGTGAGCGACTTATACTTCTCGAACGACTCAACGGTTTGTTAGGTCGTAAGTCCTATTCCCCTAGCCTGTTAAGTCGTAGCCCCCCTTCACTCGACCTGTTAAGTCGTGGACGACTCATGTTAGGTCGTGGACGACTCATAGCTGCTTCCTTATCTCGTGACAACTTAGGTCGTGACCTTTTTCTGTTAAGTCGGAAATGACTTAAAATTCCTGCATGACTTAAGGTTGTGGCCTTCTCCAAACGACCTAAAGACTTTGAACACTTCAACCTTACTAATTTCGTAGATCGTTCTGCATCATCCTCCCACGGTTGACAGAAATTCGTCCTCGAATTTTCACTTTCTCTTTCCACAATAAATTCATTTCCATGATACGAAATTAAATGTTTAACGTTGAATACGTCAGACCTATACACATCCTCCGGCAGCTTCAACCTGTAAGCATTTTCATTGATCCGTTTCACAACTTCTACAGGACCAATTTTTCTGGCTTTCAACTTGTTATAAGCGCCTACTGGAAAACGATCCTTCGTTAACACAGCATACACCAAATCTCCTTCGTTAAATTCAACATTTCGTCGCTTCAAGTCTGCGAATTTCTTATATTTCTCATTTGACCTTTCCAATCGTTCCTGAACGATCTTATGACATTCAGTTAATTCATCAACAAAATCAACAGCTCGTTTAACTGTCCCCTTCGGTTGTGGTACTACTGTTAAGTCCAACGGTCCCCTAGGTAAACTTGAATATACAATCTGAAATGGACTGAATCCCGTACTACGATTCACTACATGATTATGAGCAAACTCTGCCTGGCATTACTTCATGTCCCAACTCTTCAGATTATCCTTCACCAAACATCGTAACAAATTTCCCAACGATCTGTTAACAACTTCTGTCTGTCCATCTGTTTGCGGATGATAAGCTATGCTAAATTTCAACTTCGTTCCCACCATCTTCCACAAACTTAACCAAAAATGACTCAAAAATCTAGTATCCCTGTCTGAAACAATAGACTCCGGCAACCCATGTAAACGATATATTTCCTTGAAAAACAACTGAGCAACACGAACAGCATCCGCCGTCTTCTTACAAGCAATAAAATGTGCCATTTTAGAAAATCTATCCACCACAACAAATATAGAATCATTTCCCCTTTAAGTTCTCGGCAAACCCAAAACGAAATCCATGCTGATATCAACCCACGGTTTAGTTGGTACAGGTAACGGCATATACAATCCTGCATTTGTCGCTGTTCCTTTCAAAACCTGGCATATATGGCATCTCTCCACAAACCTTTCAACCTCTTTCCTCATTGATGGCCAAAAATAAGATTGAGAAATTAACTGCAAAGTACGATCTCTACCCACATGGCCTTCTTCGTGCAACTCTTTGATAATCTTCATTCGCAAACTGCTCTCTGGAATGCATAATCGATTTCCTTTAAACAAGAATCCATCAACCAACATAAATTCATCAGTATCTCCATCCTTAACTTTCTCAACGAACTTTGCAAAGTAAGGATCTTCGTCAATCAACTCTGGCAATAATTCAAACCATATCACCTCAACTTTCATTGTAGTCAACAAATGGTTCCTTCTACTCAAAGCATCAGCTACACGATTTGTTACCGCAGATTTGTGCTTAACAACAAAGGTAAATTGCTGTAAATATGCAATCCACGATGCATGTCTCGCAGAAATCTTATCCTGCCCCTGTAAATGCTTCAAAGCTTCATGATCAGTGTAAAGAACAAACTCTTTCTGAAATAGATAATGACTCCAATGTTTAACAGCTTACACAACAGCATAAAACTCAACATCGTATGTACTGTATCTCATCTTTGCTCCTGATAACTTCTCACTGAAATATGCAATAGGACGTCCCCTCTGACTCAACACTCCTCCAATCCCAACCTTTGATGCATCAGTGTGTAGCTCAAACAACAACTGAAAATCTGGTAATACAAGAATTGGCGCTGTCGTCAAAAGTTCTTTGATTCGTTCGAAAGCAACTCCTGCTTCCTCCGACCAAGAGAATTGTTTCCCCTTCATGCAATCAGTAACTGGTGCCATCACGCTACTGAAGTGTGGAATGAATCTTCGGTAGAATGATGCCAATCCATGAAAACTTCTAACTTCAGTAATAGTCCTCGGCTGTGGCCAATTTCTAATAGCTTCAACTTTACTCTGGTCCACTTGGATTCCCTTCTCAGATACAACATATCCCAAAAATAACACACTTTGAGTCATGAACACGCATTTCTTCGTAGCTGCATAAAATTATTCCTCACGAAGAATAATTAACACCTTCCTCAAATGTTGAACATGCTCCTCTGTGCTTGCACTATAAATCAGAATATCATCAAAGTAAACTAAAACAAACTTTCCAATGTATGGTCTGAAAATTTGATTCATCACCCTCATAAATGTACTCGGTGCATTCGATAGACCAAATGGCATAACCAACCATTCATATAAACCCTCTCTCGTCTTGAAAGCTGTCTTCCATTCGTCTCTTGGTCTAATTCGAATTTGATGATAACCACTCTTCAAATCAATCTTCGAAAAGATAGTAGCCCCACTCAACTGATCTAGCAAGTCATCCAACCTTGGCATAGGAAATCTGTAGCGAACAGTAATCTTGTTCAAAGCTCTACTATCGGTACACATTCTCCATGTTCCATCCTTCTTCGGCACCAACAATGTTGGTACTGCACAAGGACTCAAGCTTTCCTGAACACGTCCCTGTTCTAACAACTCTTCCACTTGCCTTCGTAACTCCTCATGTTCCTTCGGACTCATTCGATAATGTGGTCGATGTGGTAACACTGCTCCCGGAACAAGATCGATTTGATGTTGAATGTCTCTCAGTGGCGGTAACTCCTTAGGCAACTCTTCTGGAAATACATCTTCAAATTCTTTCAAAACTGACTTCGCTTCTTCTGGAATTTCAACCTCTTCACTACACTCTCGCCCAATCAACAAAAAGACTTCAGGCTCCTCTTCAACTTCCTTAACAAACTCCTTCAAAGTCAACAGAGTTTTCAATTCCTCAATCTCCTCCAGCTTGCTCTCCTTCTGTTGCTGCTTCTTGGGAACTAAAGTAATCTTAGTACCTTCGAGCATGAAATTGTAACTATTAGCACGACCATCATGTTGGACTGCTCTATCAAACTGCCACGGTCTGCCCAACAACAGATGACACACATCCATGTCTACAACGTCACACCAAATTTCGTCTTTGTACTTCTTCCCAATAGAAAAATTAACACAAGCCCTTCGACATACCTTCACTTCACCACCTTTCCTTAACCATGCTAGATTGTATGGTTTAGGATGCTTCTCAGTCTTCAAGTTCAACTTCCTTACTGCTTCAGTAGAGATAATATTATCACAACTCCCAACATCAATAACGAACTTGCAAACTTTTCCCAAAATAGTGCATGTCGACTGAAAAATATTGCTTCTCAACCAACTAGAATCCTCTTCTTGCTTTGGTGTAAGACATGACCTCCTCATCATAAGATTACAACCTTCATCTCCAGACAATTCTTCTTCCTCCTCGACATAAGGTGCATTTGAACATTCTGCCTCCTCACCATCATCCTCAATCTCAGCAACCATTGCTCTCTTCTTCGGCTTCGGACATTCATTGCTTTTGTGACCCAACTCCTGACAATTATAACATTTGAAACCACTGCTAACCATCGCCTTCTCAGTCTCCTTCACCACTGGTTTTGTAACAGGTTTAGGAACATTAGAACTTCCACTAACACCCTTCGCTTGATTATTGGAATTAGTAAACACACCACCTCCACGCCTTCCCTGCTTCTCCCAAGCCAACGCTTTCTGATGTGCCTCTGCAACAGATCTCGGATCGAACATATTAACCATATCCTGGATCTGCATTCTCAATCCCCCAATGAATCTAGCAGTTAGCTGTTCTTCCGTTTCCATAATATCATTCCTGGCAATGAGTTGGTAAAATTCATCAGCATAATCACTAACAAACTTCGTCCCTTGCCTCAGATTCTACAGCCTCTGGTACATAAGTGATTGATAGTTGTAAGGTAAAAATGTAGCTCTCATCAACTTCTTCATCTTCTCCCATGATTCAATCTTTGACTTTCCCATTCTCTCCCTTGTAAGTTTAGTTTGCTGCCACCACGCCAAAGCTCTCCCCCTCAACCTAGTAGCAACTAACTTCACTCGACGATTCTCCGGAACCTCCTTGAAATGAAAGACCTCTTCAACATTAGACAACCAATCAAGAAATTCTTCTGCTACCATTCCACCTTTAAACTCCGGAATTTCCATCTTCATACCCGACTCCCATCGACGATCTTCATCCACATCTCGATATGAATTTCGAACTTGGTCTCGATCTCGATAATGAATACTAGCTCTATCCCCTTCTTCATCAAAATCAAAAGTACGCCTACATCGATCTCGACCATTATCATCCCTTCGTTCATGCATGCTTCTTCGACTATGTCTCTCTTCATCTCTATATGGCTCATTGTCAAATTCACGTTGACTTCTTCTCTCTTCATGTCCATAGTCATGGTGATCTCTTCGTGATGAAATTGATGTTTCTCTTCTATCTCTAAAAGAATGCGGTGATACCCTCCTCGCTTCTGTAACCGATGGCGAAACTCGGTTTCCTCCATGGTTCGAGTTTGGTGATCTCCTCCTTTGAGTTTGATTCACATCATTCATCAACTTCTCTAACTTTCCAACGCCTTCATCAAATTTCTCGTTAATACGTTGCTCCATAAGCTCGGCTTCTTCTCTTCTATACAAAGCTTCAACGTTTTTATGACGACTAGCTCTCCTTGGCGGCATGATTGGAAACTCTTCACAAACACTTCAAAACTTCTCAAATACTTGAAAACAAAACTTCAACACAAGCTATGCTCGGCCTTCAACACTTCACGGCTTAACTTGGCTCGGCTCAAGGTCTCCAAGCACTTCTCCTTCAACTTTGGCGCGCAAAGATCTCGCGACCAAACTCTAACACTCTTCCAAGTTTGATTTAAAAGAAAATGGATCGAAATCTTCAAACTCGTTGCAACTTCAAGATGAACACGATGAACAACAACTTCAAACTTCAACTTCAAAAATTGGCTCCAAGTCTCGGCTTAGCTATGATTGGCTAAGTCTAGCTCTGATACCAAAACTGACGCAGCGGATTAATCAAAATAAACTTCAATCGGTGAAAGTAGCAATCGGTGGATTGATGAATACCAAAATGCCCAAATTCGTTGATCCGAAGATACCGAATTCTAGCTATCTCAAACACGTTGATAGCGCACTATACCGTGTTCAAAGATCTACGATTCTTCGTACGTTGATCTAGCGCACTAGATACCGTGAATCGACTTCTACGATCGTTGAATCGAGCGCACTCGATTAACCGAAAGAGGAGATAGGAGATTACACTCAACTACCAATTTTAGAAGAAAGCACACAGCAATCAAGAAGAAATTTTATTCAAAAATCAACTACTTTCAAATGTACAACTCACGCGTATTTATAGAGTTTCACAACACAGCCCCTTAAGTCGTATACGACTTACGACTCATCCCTAGGTCGTTGCCGACCTAACAGACACCCCGCAACTCAAACAGTACACGACTTAAACCATAGAGACCTAAAACAATATGACTCACGACTTATAATACATGGTACAACACAACCCAGGTCGCACACGACTTATCAACATACACGGGACGCGACTTACGACTCAAAGACTCAACCGACTCAACTGCATATTGACTTAAGAGCATACACTAGGTCGTCGCCGACCTAACATTTCACATTCATACAGGCCGACTTAACATATAACGACTCATCTCCGAGTGACTCATCCTTGAACGACTCATCTCCAGGTGACTTAACTCCGTTCCTTCATTATGTGGTATAACCATAGGTCGTAGCTCGTTCCTGTTAGGTCATAAACTTAATGCCACTTCTCTCTCTGGTTCCTTGTTAAGTCGTGAACGACTTAGGACTTCTTCGTTAGGTCGTGAACAACTTTTGTTAAGTCATGGGCGACTTATACTTCTCGAACGACTCAACGGTTTGTTATGTCGTAAGTCCTCTTCCCCTAGCCTGTTAAGTCGTAGCCCCCCTTCACTCGACCTGTTAAGTCGTGGACGACTCATGTTAGGTCGTGGATGACTCATGTTAGGTCGTGGACGACTCATAGCTGCTTCCTTATCTCGTGACAACTTAGGTCGTGACCTTTTTCTGTTAAGTCGGAAATGACTTAAAATTCCTGCATGACTTAAGGTTGTGGCCTTCTCCAAACAACCTAAAGACTTTGAACACTTCAACCTTACTAATTTCGTAGATCGTTCTACATCATCCTCCCCCAGTTGACAGAAATTCATCCTCGAATTTTTACTTTCTCTTTCCACAATAAATTCATTTCCATGATACGGAATTAAATGTTTAACGTCGAACACGTCAGACGTATACACATCCTCCGGCAGCTTCAACCTGTAAGCATTTTCATTGATCCGTTTCACAACTTCTACAGGACCAATTTTTCTGGCTTTCAACTTGTTATAAGCGCCTACTGGAAAACGATCCTTCGTTAACACAGCATACACCAAATCTCCTTCGTTAAATTCAACATTTCGTCGCTTCAAGTCTGCGAATTTCTTATATTTCTCATTTGACCTTTCCAATCGTTCCTGAACGATCTTATGACATTCAGTTAATTTATCAACAAAATCAACAGCTCGTTTAACTGTCCCCTTCGGTTGTGGTACTACTGTTAAGTCCAACGGTCCCCTGGGTAAACTTGAATATACAATCTGAAATGGACTGAATCCCGTACTACGATTCACTGCATGATTATGAGCAAACTCTGCCTGGCATAACTTCATGTCCCAACTCTTCAGATTATCCTTCACCAAACATCGTAACAAATTTCCCAACGATCTGTTAACAACTTCTGTCTGTCCATCTGTTTGCGGATGATAAGCGCTGCTAAATTTCAACTTCGTTCCCACCATCTTCCACAAACTTAACCAAAAGTGACTCAAAAATCTGGTATCCCTGTCTGAAACAATAGACTCCGACAACCCATGTAAACGATAGATTTCCTTGAAAAACAACTGAGCAACACGAACAGCATCCGCCGTCTTCTTACAAGCAATAAAATGTGCCATTTTAGAAAATCTATCCACCACAACAAATATAGAATCATTTCCCCTTTGAGTTCTCGGCAAACCCAAAACGAAATCCATGCTGATATCAACCCACGGTTTAATTGGTACATGTAACGGCATATACAATCCTGCATTTGTCGCTGTTCCTTTCGAAACCTGGCATATTTGGCATCTCTCCACAAATCCTGGAAGAGAGTCGTGTGAATCTGGGTGGTGTGAACTCGAGCTCGAGCTCGAGAGAAAGTCGAAGTCGCGAAGATCTGAACAATTATGGAGGCGGCTGCGTTCGTAGTATTGGCATCGACTTCGATGTTGGGTCGAAGTAGCATGAGCGTGCACAGTTCGGTTGTGGATTTAGTTCTTGAGTAGAGGTTGTTCGTGTTCATCTGAGGTATTCATTTTGTTTTCCTGTTTAGATTTGGAATACTAATATGTATAGAAACAATAAAGAAATACAAGTATACCAACCTGCATGTTTAATGTAAAGGTTGAACAAGAATTCGAAAATTTACAGTAAAGTAGATCTTAGTAGTTAATGAAACTAATTATCGGTTACGAACTTAATTAATAAATATATTGGATTAGCTTTCATTAGAAGGATTGTATGCTTAATTATTTAGTGGTGAATAAATTATTAGATTTTTCCTAACTTGTGTAAATGAAAAAATGGTTGTTACAAGGTCTGAAGCCATGGAAATTAATCAAGATTGGAATGGATTGCCAAACAAATGAAAGGTGAGTAAATCTTACTCTGTCGGATTTTTATTTAAATTTAAATAAATTGGTTGAATGATTGAATTGTTTGGAAGTCTACTGATGATCTTGTGATTTAGTTTTGGTTGTTTCTTGAGTTAATTGCGGTTGACTCGGAGTATTTGAGTTATTAAAATTATTATAAACTTAGGTCATAAATACGAAAATGTGTTCATTGTTAATAAGGGCTTAATGATTTGTGATACATTTAATTAGTAAGATAATTAAAATGGATAATTAATTAATTCAATTAATAAATGGTCTGGGTTATTTAACATAGTAATTAAAGGGTTGAATAAATAATAAATTAAGTTGTAAGTTCATTAACTAAGTATAAGTAATCCAGAATACTCATTTGATGGTGTGATAAATAATTACTTAATGTAATTAATAAATATAATTACTTCATGAAATTAATTAAGAGATTAATTAAGATAGTTAAGTAAGGAGTAATTAATTTATAAACGAAGTAATTAAAAGATAGTTAATTACAGTTTGGGATTAGTCGGAAATGATTAATATTGTGTTTAATTAATGTAATTAAATTTGACTGGGATAAATTGAATCGAAAATCATTAATTTATATAATTAATGAAGTAATTAAAGATTGGTAAATTAAAACTGATTAATCCATGATAAGAGACTTATGAGAAATTAATTAATATAAGTAATAAGGGTTAATGTAAATAATATAGTTAATTAAATTTTGAATAATTGCGATTACTTATTGATTTTGGTTAAGGATAATCAATATCGTGAAATTAATTAAAGATAATTATTTGAAGGTAATTGAAGATAATTAATCCATGATGATTAACTAAGATGAATAACGAAGGGTTGATTAATTAATGGATTTGGAATTAATTAATATTGAGTGAAGGAATCTAAGGGAATGTGGTTAGAAAATTCAATTAGAATCAATTGAATTACTTTGTCTGTGATTAAGCATTGCTTATGGATGATTGAATGGTATTGGATGCTTTGAATGAGTTGATATCTCTGATATGAAATGTTGTGTATTTCATTTGGATAATTTGGGTTAGAATGACATGAGTTTTGAAGAGACCGGAGTCGGGTATTAGGAAATACCCGAAACCTCCTCGAATTTTAATAATTTGATTTGTGAAATCAATAGGCTATAATGAAATGATTTAAGTATATTGGATTATTTTATCTAAGTTTGGTACTTAGAAATTGATATGTGAAATAAGTGTTGCCTATAGCAAATTGTGAATTGGATAAATTGATATATGTTACCCCGGGTTTATACAAGTTGATTGCTTGGTATTCCATGTTAGTTGGGTTGGTTTCCAGCCTGACCCGGGTGTTACTTTGGTGTAATGCTCGGGTCAGACCGAGTATTACAGGTTTTCAGGAAGGTACGATCAGGAGCTCAGGAGGTGAGCTGGATGGCAATAACGTATAGAGTATTTCCGCTGTATATATATGATTGTTAACCTGAGACAGGATAATTGTATATATTCTGTGACTGTATATATATGAAACTCTGATATATATTAAATGTAAGCGATAAATATAGTATTCTTTTGTAAACTGTTATTATTTATTATTATATTTTATCCGCTGCGAATGTGAATTGTTGATGTTTCTGTTCTTCTCTTCTTCTATCTCTTTCTTCTTTTTCATAACTATCTCTGGGATTTTCAAGTGTGAAAATCTCGGGTCGTTACAGTTGGTATCAGAGCTGAAAGGTTAAGCGAGATCCTTGGCTCTGGTGGGGATTACTCATTGAATAGAGTCCGTAGTACTCTAGACTAAGTTGAGTGTGTATATATATGAGAGCGTACTTGTTATTTTCTTATATAAAGGTTTTAAATGATTTTATATAAAAATATATTTTGACATGTAAAGCAATATTTCCTTCTAATGAATATTTAGGTGATTAGTTGTTAAATTATTGGAATTAAGGTAAGAAGGACTATAAAATACGACCAAATTGAAACTTATAACCAAAGTTGAAGAATAAACTTATATAACAAAATGGAATTTGAAATATAGATTGTGAATGTAATTTATAAATTGAAATAAACTTCATAATAAATGAGATTATAATTTGAAATAGAATTCCAGAGAATATTTGAAAATAAAGTAAGATGAAAATTCCAGAGTAATGTTTAAATATGAATTGGGTGGATTGGGAATTTGGAATTTTTGAGAAAATTTAAAATTCCTGTAACAACCCTTGTTAACCCCGTTTCGCCCACGAGTTAAGGAGCTTACGAGTCAAAGAGCCCACGAGTTAAGGAGCTTACGAGTTAAAGAGCGCACGAGTTAAGGAGTCTACGAGTTAAAGAGCACACGAGTTAAGGCGTCTACGAGTTAAAGAGCTTACGAGTTAAGGAGCTAACGACCTAACAGGTTAAGACCTAAATGACTTAGGGAATGTCACGACTCAACAGCCTTAGCTCGTTGCCAACCTAAAATGAATGACGACTTAACTGATTGTCGACTTAACAACTCAGGAGGGACAGCGACTCACCGGGTTAAAACCTTAATGCCTTAAAGGTGTTGGCCGACTCAAGGTACTTCACGACTCAAGGTACTTCACGACTCAGCAAGTTACCGACTCAACAATTGAGGAGTTGCACGAGTTAAAGAATTGTGCAACTTACGACCTACCTTGAATCGTCAGCGACTCAAGCAAGCAAACAAGAAGCTACGACCAGTTAACTCGTGCGCAATCACAGCTCACATTTTACGACTTAAGAAAGTCCACGACCTAAAGGAGTGACGACTCAAAGCACTAAAAGGGAGAGTCAACAACACTTAAGTCGCTGCTGACGTATGACTGCAGATAAGTCGTTCATGACCTAAGACTTGGAGACAAGTTCAATACCATGCTGTAATGAAACGACTCGTTGACGACCTACGACTTATGATGAGTCGTGTACGACTCATGCCAGCATAAAGGAAGTTGCATTTGGTTAACTCAGGAACGACCTAGAACTTGTATCATTCATTCAAATGGGTGCATAACTTTGGACCAAGCCAGGAGCTAAACCCAGTAGGTCGGCCACGACCTACCATGAGTCGTGTACGAGTTACGACCTAACTCCGAGAAATGTCTATAAATACAACCCTAGCTCCAACTAGAAAGGGACTTTTGGCTCATTCTTTTCAAGCATCGATACTCTGCTGCATTCCAAACCGACTCGACACTCAAGGCTTTCAAGACACGTAGAACGCTACCAACAACTTCAAGAAGGAATCTCATACATCTGGCATGGATTTGAAGACTTTCACTTACATTGAAGTTTAAGATATTCGTTAAAAGTGTTTAGTAATTCAAAGTGTATTGTACTTGGGAAGAATTGTATCGATCTGTAACGAAATCATCAATAAAGATATTCAAAGTGGACGTAGGCAAACTATTAAGCCGAACCACTATAAAATCGCTGTTGTTTACTGTTTTTTCTGCAGTTTTTTGCTTATACTCTGTTCCCGAATCATCGGGTGGTGCTTTCACAACTACACTTTACACACCGGGGTGTTAGCGTTCAAATTCCAGCGTTAACATTTTTGGTGCTTTCACTGAGAATTGAACTCAGGTGAATTATCATCATTGCTCCACGAAAGTTTGTTGAAGTAATCTCTCTGAAGACTAGAAGTTTATCTGAAATCATGGCTCCAGGGAGAAGGAGTAGATCTGTTAGATCTGGAAATGTTCAAGAGGGAACCTCCGCTTCCCCAGTACCTAATCAAGCCACTCCACCTGTTGGGGTTACAAAAGCAGAATTGGATGCTGTAATTTTAGGGCTGAACCAGCAGATAAATGCCCAAAATGCACAATTGGAGGCTCAGAATGCCCAAAATGCTCTAATTTTGAATAAGATGAACGATTTGCTTGGGGCAAACCGTCAACCAACGAGTAATGAAAGGAACTTTGCTGGCAACGTTCATGATGCTGAGGAAAGGAACGTTCCTGAGAGGGCTGCCAGCCCCTTTGAGCAGACACTTCCTGAAGTTGGTGGATCTAAAGCTCGAAATGATGAGGGGTATCTTTCTGCAAATGGTTCGACAAATCATGAAAGAGAGCATGCAAAGGGATGAAGATGAGAGAGAATGGGGTTTCGCTCCAAGTAAAACCCCGTTTACCGAAAGGATCTTAAAGGCTGAGTTCCCGAGGAAGTTCGTCCCTCCAACTATTCCAGCTTACAAGGGGACAAGCGATCCGAACGAATTCTTGTATAAGTATGATTGGCACATGACAGGTGCCAGAGCTTCTGATGAGATAAAGTGCCGATATTTTCCTGTATATCTGGAAGGTGTAGCTCTGCTTTGGTTCACCAAGCTACCAATCCGGTCTATAGATCAGTTTTCTGACCTAACCCGGAAATTCAAGGAGCAGTTCAGACTATATGCTTCAAAAGCCAAAGATATCATGTCGTTGCCAAGTTTAGAGCAGAATCCAGGGGAAACTATCAGATCTTTCTTGAATCGCTTTAATATAGCGTTGGCCGAGGTAGACAATGCAGAACCACGGATGACCTTGACTTATCTGATGAGGGCCATTGACAAGTCGAGCGAATTTGAAAAATGGCTAAACATGAAGGAACCAAATTCCCTTGAAAAATTCTACAAGAAAGCAGATGAGTTCATACGCCTGGAAAGCCGTCCTGTACCGGTAAAGGCAGTATTGGAAAAAGCTGAAGATAACATTGCTGCTCCACACAAGAGTGAATCTGTAGGACAGAAAAGGGAAAATAACGATGAGAAGAAACAGAAAAATCTGAAGAAGCCTCGTTCCTTCAAGCCATCGGAATATACTCCTTTATCAGATACGCAGGAGCGTATTTACCTTGCCACTAAAGATTCTGTTGATTATCCTAAACCTCCTGTTCTGAGAACCGGGAGAAAAGCTATACAAAGCGGGAAGTTCTGCCGCTTCCATAATCAACCCGGTCATGATACCGATGAATGCCGCCAATTGAAAATTTTGATTGAAGAGTTGATAAGGGAAAACAAGCTGCAGCAATTTGTGGAAAAGAATAGCAGCAATCGTGCTTCGTCCAGTCAGGGGCAACAAGCTCCTGCTCATCAACCTAGGACAAGTGAGAAGGCTGCAGGGCATGGATCCGGAAGGCCTGTTATCAATGTCATTACGGGGGGACCTCACCCAGCAGGCAGGAGCTGGGGTGAGATGGAAAGGTATACCCGGGCTTTGAAATATGTACCGACCAAAGAAGATGTCTTTGTTTTGGAAGATGCTACGCCCCTGAAACAACAAACAACTTTCAATGATGATATTGTGTTCAGAGCCAGGGATTCCACAGATGTTGAAGCTCCTACCTTGGATCCCTTAGTCATCTCGGCTGGTATCGGGCCAGCTATTGTCAGAAGGGTTCTCATTGATTGTGGCGCATCCTGCAATATCCTCTTCAAGAAAACATTCGACCAAATGAAGATCCCTATGGCTGATGTGCAAGCCTCATCGCAGAAAATCGCTGGCTTCACTGGGGAGCCAAAGCAGCCGATAGGAACCATTGATTTGCTTGTAGAACTTGGAGAGGGAGAAAGAAAAGTAGTCCGCAAGCAAACTTTTGTGATTGTCGACGAATTTTCTGCTTATAATGCTTTCCTTGGCCGTCCAACTCTTGCAGCGTTCAAAGTTGTTCTGGCCCCATGGTGCCTCACTGTAACGAAACGAATTTTGCCCGCTCGAAAATCGACATCCATACTTCAAATCGTATTCGAATGCCGTAGATTCCACCGTTCAAATCCGATTCGCCGGAGCTTATAACAGCATTAAGTAAACAACACAGTGGAATACAAGAATAATACATTGATATACAACATTGATACAATATCTGATACAACAGATGATACAACAAATATCAATATACATCAGAGATACAAGAAAATAGCAGCGGAAAAGAAATATAGATAATGCTAGCAGTGGAACAAATAACTCTAAGATAGTCTTCAACGAAGAACTCCAAATCTGAAACTCCATCTCCAAGAACCAATCCAGTAATAGCTCGAACTCCCCATAACAATGCACCAAGCTAGGCAAGACTGGTGCGAACCAAAGACTGAACTAACTCCAGATAATTCACTGAACCTAACTATCTGAAAAACCCAAATCTAGACTGCTCGTGTGGGAAATAGTGAGCACCCAGAGTTTAGGAAAGGAACAATAAACTCCGGATCAGTCATGGGACTGGTGTGAGCAACAAAAACAGTTTTATCTTTAAAACAAACAACAAAAGATTTAAAGTAAATTCGCAATGCTTTTTGAAAATGAAACTACCATAAGACCTCCCGCCACACGCACAATGCAAACACAGACTTGGAGGAGATTTCTTCTTATGATAGTCAAACATGCTTAATACGCAGAAAATTTCTTTGATATTATTATTATAAGTGCACGGTACAGAAAAGCATTTCGAAAGTAGAATATAAATCTTAGCCAGCATAGGCATTCCGCACTTATGCCTACTATAACTACTATGTTCAATAGCAGGTTACTGCCACATTCCATAGCAGGTAATACAACTAAAACCGTACAAGCCTCGTATTGTTTCTTTGGATTTCCAACAAATGGTCAGGCCAAGGAACTTCCCATTGCCACATGAGAACGCCTCTGGAAGGACGTCCCCGAGAACCTAACCGGATCTCTGCCAACACAAGGCCGGGTTACCCCTAACTGGGTAACTGCTGACACGAGTATGCCATCCCCCGGTCCTTTAGGACCTTTAACCGAGCCCTCGATAACCAACATCACACTATAGTAAATAGAGTGTTTTCCACATGAGCAAGTATCTGGGCTCCATACCATGATACCACCCCTTTCCAAAAGGAAATGAACATACCCTAAAGGTGCGCTACCTCCTAATAACCTTGTCGCATCTTTCCTATTTTGACCATTCTGGGGTGTGAGGCTCGACGAAGTCTCGTCCACAAAGCCACGCTTTGGTACAAAGCCATGCTTTGGGTCAACAAATGATCAAAGTAATGATCACAAAGATAAATGATCAAACAAATGATCCTATCACAAATGATCAAACAATGATCATTTCACAGCAACACTTAGCATGTCACATTACCAAATTGGGAATATATCGCTGATAACCTTCAACTACATAACCTCTGAGCTCGTACGTCTCAGAGAAGGGTGTTAAGCCAAAAGAATAAATTCTCCGCCACCAACAGAAATGTATTTGAAAGAAATCTGCTTTATATCTCAAATTGTAATGTCAGACACACAATCCATACAAGTCTGTTCCGGGTTCGAACAGAACCGAAGGCACTTCCAAAGAAGCCCTTGAAATCCGGATATTCACTAATCACGTTCGGACTTCCCATCACATATGGAGTCTCTATACCGGGGACCAGTTGATGCAAAGACATTCGACGAGTTGTCTTTCCGTTTTCAAAAATATCCGGTCTTCATCACCGGTCTTCAAATGCTGTCCATAACGACGTATCACATATTCGGAATAGGATATATGACACAAAGGTCCTCTCCCGGCTAAACCGAATAGTGAGCGCAATATTTAAAAACATATGGATATTGGGATTTCAATTAAGTCACAACTTAATTATTCAAACATTTCTTTCAAATATTTCATTCAATTGTATTAACTCGTTAAATCTTTAAATCAAAGATTTAACTTATAGCTTTCAAACCGTTTCTATAACTTGGAAATCATTTTCATTTTAAACTAGAAATCATTTTAACACAAATTGGAAGTTCATTACTTCTGTGAAAGCTTTAATTAATTGAAAACAAATAGTTTTCATTTCAGTAAAATCCAATTATATTTGCACAAATTAAAGTTCTTAATTCATATTCATATTCCCAAATTAATACATTTTAAAAAGGTTCAACCCATATATAACTGGTATAACATTTTTAATCCCTAGTTTCAAATTATAGAATTCAGTTTCACAATTTGGAATTTAAATTTAAATCAAATTATTTAAATTTCAAACTTTATCAAGTTATTCAAAATAAGCTTCATCTTTGAAATTCCATTTCAAAAGCTTTTCACTTAAAACCCAATCTTATTTTCAAACCATTTGAATTTAAAATTCAAAATCAAAACTATTTTCAAAAATCTGTGACTCAATCGATTTCCTCGTGAAATCCATATTTGTGTGTGTATAAGTGTGGTCTAGGGGTTTAACACAATAAAAGTTCCACATCATCAATCATCACAGATTAAAACACAGAAATATAGTTGATAAGCGATATAGACTATAACACTTATCGTCCATTCATAGATTCATAGATATATATCACAGATAAGTAAATTTCAGATCACAACATAAATCAGGATATATACAAAGCATCATAAATCAGGGATATCAACAATCAAGTCATCCAATAGAATCCAAATATTCATAAGTAAGATCAGTTAATTATCTGATTAATTTAAATCAAATTAATTTCTTATGAATTATAAATCCTGGTTAATCAACATTGATAATTTACAAATCATTTTGATTTAATTATTCTTTAATCTTTTACTAATTATCCATTAATAATAAATTAATTAACCTTTAATTATCAACCTTTAATTATTAAACAATTAATCTTTAATTATCTAATTCACCATTTAATTAATTATCTTTAATTAATTACTCTAATTAATTTTTCCTTGATTAATTATCATTCCTTAATCAGCTTCATTAAATTAAATTTAACCTTTAATTAATTAATCTCAAATTAATTACCATTTTGAATTAATCACATTATGCTTTGTGTTAAATATTGATTAATCACTTGATTAAATCAATTTTTATCATTTATTAATATTTAATTAAATAATTATCCTTTAATTATTCATCATTAATAAATTAGCTCTTAACAAATTAATTAATTTTTTTATCAGTACTTAATTAACCTTTAATTATTGAAGAATCTTTTAATTTATCACATTAATTTATTCAATTACATAAATTAAATCTTTAATAAATTAACCCTTTTAATTAAAACTTAATTTAATTGAAATAATTTACTTTTAAACCTTAAACAGATCCCATACTTAAATAAAACAATTATTTAAAAGAATAAGTTAAAATTGTTTAAAACTTGAATTTTGTTTTAAAATTTTGAAAACTGTTTTTATACTACCCGGGCCCTGCTTCGAGCCAAACCTCGTTCTACCGAAGACGACTTCGAGTCTTTCCCCAAACTTACCCGAGCCTTATAAATTTCAAATTTTTGTTTAAGTGTTAAAAATTTACCCGGTATCATGCCAAAATAACTCGAGTTCAACTTCGAGCTCGAGCTTCATTTTCTCATGTACGACTTTGAGTCGCGCTCGTCCCATACAAACATAACAGGTTCAAATCTGTAGCTCTGCAAAACAACCCATCCCCATCAACTTCGAGTCCCAAACCCCTTTGCTCCGAACAAAACACGATTCAGCCCGATACAAACGCGAGAACCCATTCCCTTCTTCCCCAGAACAAACTGATACACATGATAACCGTGCACCTGCACCACCGCGGCAATCAACTCCGACCCCTCACGATCATCCTCGCAAGTCAACGGCCATCTCCCAATGCCATACCGATCATCAATTCAATTGCAGAGGTCAAAAATCAAATTCGAGCATATGAGCTCAAACTGGAACAGATGACGAATCTGGAAAACGCCTCGCCCTCCACGCTCCGACCACCGTTCGCCACCAAACTCCGGCCGTAGCATCGCCTCTCTCCCCCCTTCCACCTCCGAGAAGTGCGTGCGACTCGATGCATGAATGAGGTCGCGATGATTAAATTCTTCGAGTAACAGAAAACTAGGGTTTAAATTTTTTGTCCTAAATCTCCCATGCCTCAATGCATTTATCCATTATTCAATAATTTTCCCTGTATCTTCGATCATCACTCCACTTCCAGAATCGATGCTGGCCAACCCAACCTCCTAGATCAACAGTTCTAACCCAAAACGTGATTTCTAGTTAAACCAAGAATTCTCCATCATTTTTAAACTAAAAATTATAATTTATGTTTTAAAAATCATGTTTTAGTATAAGTAATCAACTTATACTTCTGGATCAAAGAATCTGGATATTTAAATTTTCACTTACCCAATGTTTGCCCTGTTATATTTTGTTTCCAGAGCAGCTACTTCATTTTTAGTTTTAAATAAATTTTTAACACTTCCCTGTTGTAATCAACAGTCAGGCCTTATTTTGATCCAAGTCCCAGAATTCAATGTATCAGGAGAAAATGGTTAAGAATTTAAAACTAAGTTTGAAATTTAAAAACAGGTTATCTTCCAGCTAAACAAACATTGATATCATGTATACTCAGAATTGCAAAAAAAGATAGTATACATATAAACATACACATTTCAAGCATTACTCAAGCAACATATATAGTTATACTAAAGAAGTTACTCACTTGATTTGTTAAAGGCAGAGAACAAAAGTCTGAGAAAACTGAAATTGTTGAGTAATTGCTTTTGAATCATTTTTGCGTTGCTCTGGTTTTGATGATGCTATTGATGAACGAATCAAGAATAGTGTAGATGTATGTATAGGAAGATAGCATTTTCAGAGGTAGGCATGTTGGTACCAGTGATACCTTTGTTTATACAGTAAGCATAGCTGAGATGCTTTAAGATGCTAGAGGAATATTGCATTATGGACTAGGGGATTTTCTTTTGTGCTGAGAGGATGGGGCATTAAATGAAATGGTCCTTTATGTTATTTTATTTCTTTGTTTTATCAACAAGATCTCGGCTGAGAATATATTGTATGTGTTTTATTTTACCTTGTAGTACTTAGATGCTTGACTTGTTCTTCCTTTGCAGGCTTATGCAATTTTTCCCTTTAGTTCGGCTGAGATGATATTTGTACTTGTTGCTTTGTATACTTTAGCTTTGTTTTTAAGTGTACATGCATATTTAATTCTTTCTTTAACTTAAAATTTTAAATTCAAATCCAATATATGCACATATACATATATATTCACATGTATATATATATGAAGTTCAAATTCAAATTTATTTTCTAAGGCATTTAAAATTTAGTCCCAATTCAAATTTAACACATGTATATTTCTCAATAGATTCATATTTTAACTAATATTTCATATTGATTTCCAATTAATTCCACAATTTTATTAAAAAATTAAATTAATTATAAATTTACACTTGATTAAAATCCGGGATCGTTACAGACTTCCCCCCTTAAAAAGAATTTCGTCCTCGAAATTCGCCAAAGAGAGATAACAAAGATAGACGAAAGATAGAAGAACAATTCTCCATGTCAAACTAGATATCTATTCTGCATTTGGCTTACCAAATCAGAATATCAACAATAGATACAAGAAATTACAATAGAATTCCAAATTCGGTTTTAAACGATGTCGTTTTATTGATTCAATTCAATTTATTCTCCATATTCTATAAATCAATTTAACTCAATTTAAATTTCCAATTTAAAAAAAATTCAATGTCAAATTTCCAATTCATAATTCTAAATTTCCAATTTATTCATTAGAGTTTAAATGAAAAGACGATAAGAAACCGATGAAGATACAAAGTAAAAATTTCTTACAACGATACGTAGGGCCATCATCACACCGAAACTTCTTTCTGAAGCTATCACGAAGAAATCAAAAGGATTCGGAAACGAATCAAAGAATATTGATAAGAAAGTTGTTTCCACTGTTGCAGGTTATTGACCATTTATAGTCGTACTTACCTGTCCCCTATCTCGTTCTCTTCTCGCACTCATACTCACTATCAGTGGATAGTAAGAGAATTTATTGAGGCATTCAAACGGATATCTTAGGGATATACTCATTCTAGGGATACTTCACCCTATCTCTAATGAGTTACTTAATGTGTTATACTCCTGAGCTAAAGTTCAACCTTAGCTCTGATACCAAATGTAACGAAACGAATTTTGCCCGCTCGAAAATCGACATCCATACTTCAAATCGTATTCGAATGCCGTAGATTCCACCGTTCAAATCCGATTCGTCGGAGCTTATAACAACATTAAGTAAACAACACAGCGGAATACAAGAATAATACATTGATATACAGCATTGATACAATATCTGATACAACAGATGATACAATAAATATCAATATACATCAGAGATACAAGAAAATAGCAGCGGAAAAGAAATATAGATAATGCTAGCAGCGGAACAAATAACTCTAAGATAGTCTTCAACGAAGAACTCCAAATCTGAAACTCCATGTCCAAGAACCAATCCAGTAATAGCTCGAACTCCCCATAACAATGCACAAAGCTAGGCAAGACTGGTGCGAACCAAAGACTGAACTAACTCCAGATAATTCACTGAACCTAACTATCTGAAAAACCCAACTCTAGACTGCTTGTGTGGGAAATAGTGAGCACCCGGAGTTTAGGAAAGGAACAATAAACTCCGGATCAGTCATGGGACTGGTGTGAGCAACAAAAACAGTTTTATCTTTAAAACAAACAACAAAAGATTTAAAGTAAATTCGCAATACTTTTTGAAAATGAAACTACCATAAGACCTCCCGCCACACACACAATGCAAACGCAGACTTGGAGGAGATTTCTTCTTATGATAGTCAAACATGCTTAATACGCAGAAAATTTCTTTGATATTATTATTATAAGTGCACGGTGCAGAAAAGCATTTCGAAAGTAGAATATAAATCTTAGCCAGCATAGGCATTCCGCACTTATGCCTACTATAGCTACTATGTTCAATAGCAGGTTACCGCCACATTCCATAGCAGGTAATACAACTAAAACCGTACAAGGCTCGTATTGTTTCTTTGGATTTCCAACAAATGGTCAGGCCAGGGAACTTCCCATTGCCACATGAGAACGCCTCTGGAAGGACGTCCCCGAGAACCTAACCGGATCTCTGCCAACACAAGGCCGGGTTACCCCTAACTGGGTAACTACTGACACGAGTATGCCATCCCCCGGTCCTTTAAGACCTTTAACCGAGCGCTCGATAACCAACATCACACTATAGTAAATAGAGTGTTTTCCATATGAGTAAGTATCTGGGCTCCATACCATGATACCACCCCTTTCCAGAAGGAAATGAACATACCCTAAAGGGGCGCTACCCCCTAATAACCTTGCCGCATCTTTCCTGTTTTAACCATTCCGGGGTGTGAGGCTCGACGAAGTCTCGTCCACAAAGCCACGCTTTGGTACAAAGCCATGCTTTGGGTCAACAAATGATCAAAGTAATGATCACAAAGATAAATGATCAAACAAATGATCCTATCACAAATGATCAAACAATGATCATTTCACAGCAACACTTAGCATGTCACATTACCAAATTGGGAATATATCGCTGATAACCTTCAACTACATAACCTCTGAGCTCGTACGTCTCAAAGAAGGGTGTTAAGCTAAAAGAATAAATTCTCCGCCACCAACAGAAATATATTTGAAAGAAATCTGCTTTATATCTCAAATTGTAATGTCAGACACACAATCCATACAAGTCTGTTCCGGGTTCGAACAGAACCGAAGGCACTTCCAAAGAAGCCCTTGAAATCCGGATATTCACTAATCACGTTCGAACTTCCCATCACATATGGAGTCTCTATACCGGGGACCAGTCGATGCAAAGACATTCGATGAGTTGTCCTTCTGTTTTCGAAAATATCCGGTCTTCATCACCGGTCTTCAAATGCTATCCATAACGACGTATCACATATTCGGAATGGGATATATGACACAAAGGTCCTCTCCCGGCTAAACCGAATAGTGAGCGCAATATTTAAAAACATATGGATATTGGGATTTCAATTAAGTCACAACTTAATTATTCAAACATTTCTTTCAAATGGTTTAAACAAATTACCATTTTAAATCTTTAAACAAGAAGATTTATTTCACAAAGATCAATTCATAGATTTCCAAAACAATTTCATTCAATTGTATTAACTCGTTAAATCTTTAAATCAAAGATTTAACTTATAGCTTTCAAACCGTTTCTATAACTTGGAAATCATTTTCATTTTAAACTAGAAATCATTTTAACACAAATTGGAAGTACATTACTTCTGTGAAAGATTTAATTAATTGAAAACAAATAGTTTTCGTTTCAGAAAAATCCAAATATATTTGCACAAATTAAAGTTCTTAATTCATATTCATATTCCCAAATAAATACATTTTAAAATGGTTCAACCCATATATAACTGGTATAACATTTTTAATCCCTAGTTTCAAATTATAGAATTCAGTTTCACAATTTGGAATTTAAATTTAAATCAAATTATTTAAATTTCAAACTTTATCAAGTTATTCAAAATAAGCTTCATCTTTGAAATTCCATTTCAAAAGCTTTTCACTTAAAACCCAATCTTATTTTCAAACCATTTGAATTTAAAATTCAAAATCAAAACTATTTTCAAAAATCTGTGACTCAATCGATTTCCTCGTGAAATCCATATTTGTGTGTGTATAAGTGTGGTCTAGGGGTTTAACACAATAAAAGTGCCACATCATCAATCATCACAGATTAAAGCACAGAAATATAGTTGATAAGCGATATAGACTATAACGCTTATCGTCCATTCACAGATTCATAGATATATATCACAGATAAGTAAATTTCAGATCACAACATAAATCAGGATATATACAAAGCATCATAAATCAGGGATATCAACAATCAAGTCATCCAATAGAATCCAAATATTCGTAAGTAAGATCAGTTAATTATCTGATTAATTTAAATCAAATTAATTTCTTATGAATTATAAATCCTGGTTAATCAACATTGATAATTTACAAATCATTTTGATTTAATTATTCTTTAATCTTTTACTAATTATCCATTAATAATAAATTAATTAACCTTTAATTATCAACCTTTAATTATTAAACAATTAATCTTTAATTATCTAATTCACCATTTAATTAATTATCTTTAATTAATTACTCTAATTAATTTTTCCTTGATTAATTATCATTCCTTAATCAGCTTCATTAAATTAAATTTAACCTTTAATTAATTAATCTCAAATTAATTACCATTTTGAATTAATCATATTATGCTTTGTATTAAATATTGATTAATCACTTGATTAAATCAATTTTTATCATTTATTAATATTTAATTAAATAATTATCCTTTAATTATTCATCGTTAATAAATTAGCTCTTAACAAATTAATTTTTTTTTATCAGTACTTAATTAACCTTTAATTATTAAAGAATCTTTTAATTTATCACATTAATTTATTCAATTACATAAATTAAATCTTTAATAAATTAACCCTTTTAATTAAATCTTTAATTAAAACTTAATATAATTGAAATAATTTACTTTTAAACCTTAAACCGATCCCATACTTAAATAAAACAATTATTTAAAAGAATAAGTTAAAATTGTTTAAAACTTGAATTTTGTTTTAAAATTTTGAAAACTGTTTTTATACTACCCGGGCCCTGCTTCGAGCCAAACCTCGTTCTACCCGAAGACGACTTCGAGTCTTTCCCCAAACTTACCCGAGCCTTATAAATTTCAAATTTTTGTTTAAGTGTTAAAAATTTACCCGGTATCATGCCAAAATAACTCGAGTTCAACTTCGAGCTCGAGCTTCATTTTCTCGTGTACGACTTCGAGTAGCGCTCGTCCCATACAAACATAACAGGTTCAAATCTGTAGCTCTGCAAAACAACCCATCCCCATCAACTTCGAGTCCCAAACCCCTTTGCTTCGAACAAAACACGATTCAGCCCGATACAAACGCGAGAACCCATTCCCTTCTTCCCCCAGAACAAACTGATACGCATGATAACCTGCACCTGCACCACCGCGACAATCAACTCCGACCCCTCACGATCATCCTCGCAAGTCAACGGCCATCTCCCAATGCCATACCGATCATCAATTCAATTGCAGAGGTCAAAAATCAAAATCGAGCATATGAGCTCAAACTGGAACAGATGACGAATCTGGAAAACACCTCGCCCTCCACGCTCCGACCACCATTCGCCACCAAACTCCGGCCGTAGCATCGCCTCTCTCCCCCCTTCCACCTCCCAGAAGTGCGTGCGACTCGATGCACGAATGAGGTCGCGATGATTAAATTCTTCGAGTAACAGAAAACTAGGGTTTAAATTTTTTATCCTAAATCTCCCCTGCCTCAATGCATTTATCCATTATTCAATAATTTTCCCTGTATCTTCGATCATCACTCCACTTCCAGAATCGATGCTGGCCAACCAACCTCCTAGATCAACAGTTCTAACCCAAAACGTGATTTCTGGTTAAACCAAGAATGCTCCATCATTTTTAAACTAAAAATTATAATTTATGTTTTAAAAATCAAGTTTTAGTATACGTAATCAACTTATACTTCTGGATCAAAGAATCTGGATATTTAAATTTTCACTTACCCAATGTTTGCCCTGTTATATTTTATTTCAAGAGCAGCTACTTCATTTTTAGTTCTAAATAAATTTTTAACACTTCCCTATTGTAATCAACAGTCAGGCCTTATTTTGATCCAAGTCCCATAATTCAATGTATCAAGAGAAAATGGTTAAGAATTTAAAACTAAGTTTGAAATTTAAAAACAGGTTACCTTCCAGCTAAACAAACATTGATATCATGTATACTCAGAATTGCAAAAAAAGATAGTATACATATAAACATACACATTTCAAACATTACTCAAGCAACATATATAGTTATACTAAAGAAGTTACTCACTTGATTTGTTAAAGGCAGAGAACAAAAGTCTGAGAAAACTGAAATTGTTGAGTAATTGCTTTTGAATCATTTTGCATTGCTCTGGTTTTGATGATGCTATTGATGAACGAATCAAGAATAGTGTAGATGTATGTATAGGAAGATAGCATTTTCAGAGGTAGGCATGTTGGTACCAGTTATACTTTTGTTTATACAGTAAGCATAGCTGAGATGCTTTAAGATGCTAGAGGAATATTGCATTATGGACTGGGGGATTTTCTTTTGTGCTGAGAGGATGGGGCATTAAATGAAATGGTCCTTTATGTTATTTTATTTCTTTGTTTTATCAACAAGATCTCGGCTGAGAATATATTGTATGTGTTTTATTTTACCTTGTAGTACTTAGATGCTTGACTTTTTCTTCCTTTGCAGGCTTATGCAATTTTTCCATTTAGTTCGGCTGAGATGATATTTGTACTTGTTGCTTTGTATACTTTAGCTTTGTTTTTAAGTGTACATGCATATTTAATTCTTTCTTTAACTTAAAATTTTAAATTCAAATCCAATATATGCACATATACATATATATTCACATGTATATATATATGAAGTTCAAATTCAAATTTATTTTCTAAGGCATTTAAAATTTAGTCCCAATTCAAATTTAACACATATATATTTCTCAATAGATTCATATTTTAACTAATATTTCATATTGATTTCCAATTAATTCCACAATTTTATTAAAAAATTAAATTAATTATAAATTTACACTCGATTAAAATCCGGGATCGTTACATTCACCATTAAATTCCCCACAGACAATGGAGTAGGAGTTATAAAAGGGGATCAAAATGCCGGGCGGGAGTGTTATCTGACAGAGCTGCGAGAGGCAAGGAAAAGAGAAATGGGAAAGGATGCGGCAACCCAAGTCCGCATCAAAGAACCAACCTTGTAGCAATTACAGGGCGGACCCTGCACTGGCGAGCACAGCGGAGCACGAAAAGAGATGGATCCTAGAAAAGCCAGTGCAGGGGAGAATAGAGTGGTACCAGTGGAAACGACGGTACTAGTACCTGTTGACCCGAAGGACCCAAATAAGGTGTTGAATGTGGGTTCACAACTTAATGTGTAATTTCAGAATATCTTAATATCTTTTTTGAAAGCAAATTTGGATGTTTTTGCTTGGACTCATGCCGATATGTGCGGAATATCCCCAGAAGTTGCAGTACACGCTCTGAATATTGATCCAAAGTTTACGCCTGTGAAACAGAAAAGAAGAACCCAAGGTCCAGAAAGGTCAGCAGCATTAAGAGAAGAAGTTGATCGGCTCATGGAGAATGACTTTATCAAAGAATCTACCTATCCGAATTGGGTTTCAAATCCAGTGCTGGTTGAGAAAGCCAACGGAAAATGGAGAGTGTGCATCGATTTTTCAGATCTAAACAAGGCCTGCCCCAAAGACTGCTTCCCATTACCCAGGATCGATCAGCTGGTAGATGGAACAACGGGACATGAATTGTTATTTTTTATGGATGCCTACTCCGGATATAACCAGATCATGATGCATGAGCCAGATCAGGAGGACACGAGCTTTATCACCGATGTTGGTCTTTACTGCTACAGAGTTATGCCCTTCGGGCTGAAGAATGCGGGGGCAACTTACCAAAGACTTGTTAATGCTATGTTCAAACCGCAATTGGGCAAGACTATGGAAGTCTATGTTGACGACATGTTAGTAAAGTCTAGGAAAGCAGTGGATCACATAGAACACTTAGAAGAAATGTTCGCAGTCCTCCGGAAATACGGAATGAAGCTTAACCCTTTAAAATGTTCATTTGGGGTGGAGTCCGGAAAGTTCTTAGGTTTCATCATGAGCGCTAGGGGCATTGAAGCTAGTCCAGCTCAAATTACCGCCTTAAAAGAAGTCAAAGCTCCTAGAACGAAGAAGGAATTGCAAAGTCTCAACGAAAAAGTCGCCGCCTTGAGTCGGTTCATTTCCAAAGCTACTGATAAATGCATCCCATTCTTTGACGCTCTAAATAAAGGAAAGAAAAACTTTGATTGGACTCCCGAATGCTAAAAAGCCTTTGATGAATTGATTCGTCATATGGAAACGCCTCCAATACTTTCTAGGCCCGGCGATGGTGAGGATCTTCTTATATACTTGGCAGTATCATCTCATGCTCTAAGTGCAGCGCTGATACGAGAAGACAAGAGGATTCAACATCCGGTTTACTATATCAGCAAAAGACTCACTGGGGCAGAGATGAATTACTCCAAGTTGGAAAAACTCACCTATTGCCTACTGATTGCATCGAGGAAGTTGAGGCAATATTTCCAAGCTCATCCTATCAGAGTCCTCACTGATCAACCTTTAAAGCAAGTCCTGTTTCGCCCTGAGACTTCGGGTCGTCTTCTAAAGTGGAACATTGAACTCAGTCAATATGACATCACTTATCACCCTCGAAAAGCAATCAACGGACAAGCTTTAGCAGATTTCATCGTAGAATTCACAGATAAGGGTAACAGTGGGGAAGAAACGATCGATGATTCCCCAATCCAATGGAAGTTATATGTTGATGGCGCGAGAAATGACTACTGTTCCGGAGCCGGGGTTGTACTTGAAACCCCTGAAGGTCGGTCATTATGCTATGCGCTAAGATTGGAATTTCCTTCAACGAACAATGAAGCAGAATACGAAGCTCTTATCGCTGGCTTGAGAATTGCTAAAGAACTAAACATCCGAGCATTACAGATCTTCAGCGATTCTCAGCTTATTGTATGCCAAGTCAAGAAGGAATTCCAAGCGAAAGGGGGAAATCTGCCTGCCTACTTGTCAAAGGCCTGGGAACTCCTGTGTGACTTCGACCACTACACGATAAGCCATATTCCTCGAGAAGAAAACATGAAAGCAGATTCTCTCGCAAAGTACTCTAGCACAGGCGAAGCTCAATTTCTGGGGTTAGCTCCAGTGGAAGTCCTTTCAGCTCCAAGCATTAATGAGATGGATATTGATTGGATCATGAGTGTGTCTCAAGAGCAAGAATCATGGATGACTCCAATAAAAGAATATCTGCTCAATGGCTTTTTACCGGAAAATTCAAAAGAATGACAGAAGCTATTGAGGAAAGCCTCTCGCTATATAGTCCAGGATGGCCAATTATACAGACGGGGATTCTCAATGCCATTACTTCGATGTGTATCCAGGGAAGAGTCCAAAACAATCCTAGCTGAGGTACAAGGGGGAGAATGTGGTGATCATTTAGGTGGTCAAACTTTAGCAAAGAAGATTCTTCGATACAGATATTTTTGGCCAGAAATTAATCGAGATGCAGCAGACTATTCCCGAAAATGTGACAGATGCCAAAGATTTGCCAAAATTCCTAGAGCACCTTCTACTGAACTCACACAGATGGTCAGTCCATGGCCGTTTGCAATCTGGGGGATAGACCTTATAGGACCTTTACCAACTGCCAAATCTGGAATCAGATATGCCATTGTTGCTGTAGATTATTTTACTAAATGGGCTGAAGCTGAACCATTGGCTACTATCACCTCTAAAAGGATGATAAATTTTGTGACTAAAAGTAGCATTTGCAGATATGGTGTGCCTCAAAAGATAATTACAGACAATGGTACTCAATTCGGAAGTGAAGAATTCCAAGATTTTTGCAAGCGATTCAAAATCCGAAAAAGCTTCTCAACAGTGGCTCATCCGCAGGCAAACGGGCAGGTGGAAGCAGTAAACAAAATTATCAAGTCAACCATCAAGAAGCAACTTGAAAGAGCAAAAGGTGGTTGGGTCGATAAGCTACCACTAGCACTATGGGCATACAGAACTACCCACAAAACTACGACTGGGCATACTCCGTTTTCATTGGCATACGGGTCAGAAGCAATGATTCCGGTAGAAACAGAGGTCCCTTCACATAGAAGAATCCATTTCAATCAAGCAGAGAATGAAAAACTACAGCTTGAGGCACTAGATCTCCTTGATGAAAAAAGAGAAGAGGCTAAGCTCAGAATTGCAGCTCATCAGCAAAGGATAGCCAGACATTTCAATTCCAAAGTTCGCCAACACAGCTTTGAGATTGGAGATCTAGTCCTGAAGAGAATTATGACGGCTACAGGTGTGTTTGGGCCAAATTGGGAAGGACCATATGTCATAGGTCAGAAGCTTCTTGATGGCACATTCAAACTCACTACTGTCGAAGGAGATCAAATTCCAAGGGCTTGGAACAGCAATCACTTGCGTCCATACTTTACTTGAAAACTCTGTTGAAATATTGTAAAAAGAATTATGAATGTATGACTCTTGTAATTGAAAGCAATTGTAAAGCCGATGCAAGTGAATAATGAAAGACTATAAAGTGGATGTAGGCCTAAATTCTTGGCCGAACCACTATAAATCTTGTGTTCCTTATTATTATTACATGTTTGCTTTATTTTCGATATGAAAAGTACATTAAATGTATTGCTGAAATGTCGATTTAAATTTTTGCAGACAATGAAGATAAAATTTGCACATTACAAGACCAAGTGATTCTTGCTATCATTTAACAAACAAATTTCGAGTCACAAAAGCCCCGAATTCAAATCCTAGATAGGAAGTGCTTCAATTGAACGGCCAATGATTTCGCCGAAAACGGGCCCTTGCTTCTTAACTAAGATCGTTTGAACAAACAAACATCCAATTAAGAAGCTTATGCCCGTTCTCGCGAATTTGCCTAGCAATGAAGTACACTTCTTTGGATTAAACAAACTACTTGTAAGAGAAGGGAGCGTGAGCTTGAAAAGAAAAACAGAGGATCGCTGAAAAGGCATAAGCAAGTGGACAAGGAACAACTAAAGCCCTCTTCGGAGGCACAAGCCCTCTTCGGAGGCACAACTCTTCGGAGGATAAAGACCTCTAATGAGGCATATGCCGCAAAAGAGAAAGTTCTCTACTTAACAAAAAAGATTGGAGGAGTCATGACCCTCCAACCATTAGAGAGTAACTTCCAAGAAATTAAAGACCTCTTCGGAGGCACATTTCACCAGGAGTTGAAGTGCAACAGCCGCTCTTCGGAGTTTCACTTCACCAGAGTTGAAATGCAAAACAAAACAAAGACCTCTTCGGAGGCACATTTCACCAAGAGTTGAAGTGCAACAGCCGCTCTTCGGAGTTTCACTTCACCAGAGTTGAAATGCAAAACAAAACAAAGACCTCTTCGGAGGCACATTTCACCAGGAGTTGAAGTGCAACAGCCGCTCTTCGGAGTTTCACTTCACCAGAGTTGAAATGCAAAACAAAACAAAGACCTCTTCTTAGGCACATTTCACCAGGAGTTGAAGTGCAACAGCTACTCTTCGGAGTTTCACTTCACTAGAGTTGAAATGCAAAACAAAACAAAGACCTCTTCGGAGGCACATTTCACCAGGAGTTGAAGTGTAAGAGCCGCTCTTCGGAGGTCCACTTCACCAGAGTTGAAATGCAAAACAAAGTAAAGCCCTCTTCGGAGGCACATTTCACCAAGAGTTGAAGTGCAACAGCCGCTCTTCGGAGTTTCACTTCACCAAAGTTGAAATGCAAAATAAAAAAAATAAAAATAAAATAATAAAGACCTCTTCGGAGGCGCATATTTCACCACAATGCGAAGTGCAAACTTCGCAAGGGTTAAATATGAAAAAAAAACCTCTAACGAGGCGCGTTTCTCAAAAAAGAAATGTCGAAAGAAAGCCCTCTTTAGAGGCTCGCTTCATCGCTTAAATAAAAGTGCGAGTCTTCTCGAAGCAGAAGAATTGTTCTTCAAAGAGATTGCAATATGTTGTGGTGTGGGGGCAATATAATATGATTGTAGTAATAAAAGCAATGCTCAAATAAACATATCACAGCTTCATTGCAATATTACATAAAGAAAACAAAGAAACTTGTACAGAAATGAATAATAAATGCATTCTCAGATACAGACAGAAGTTTGTACAAAGAAAAAGAATCATTTTATTCAACACTGTTAAAATTTTGCACAGGTACAGGTTTCAAAATAAAAAGGAAAAAGAAAAATGGAGGCCGGTATCCGTACAATCTCCGGTCAGTATATACAAAAAGCAAAGAGCGATACGAAAGCCACAGAACCAGAGCCATCATTTCTTCTTCTTTCCACCTTTTGAGCCCGCACCGGGCCGGATGACCAACTTCTTAGGCCGGTTTCTAAGGGTAGGGGACAAAGGAGAGAGAGGCTCAGTCGGACTTTATTCCGTTTTTTCTTCGCCAATTGAAGATTTCTTCTTCTTCTTAGAGACTCCCTGCTTTCCCCTCTTTTTGGAGGAAGACCCACTCCCTGGAGAAAAAAGTTTAGCTAGCGGTTCATCATCGGAGCCAGTAGGTTCTGGGGTCTCCTCGCTTCCTTCAGTTTCTTCTCCCCTCGGATCTTGAGAAGCAACAGGATCATCCAAGCCGTGAAGAGCTTCTATTTGCTCCTCTTGTGACCCGGGTTGCGAGGCAGAAGGAGGAGTGACCTTAAGAGGCGGAGAAGGAATAATTGGAGGAGGAGAAGCCTGAATAATGCTCGGTGCTTTCTCTACAGAAGAAAAGAAGTTAAAGTCAGTAAAGAGCGGAGACAAAGGCTCGCTGAGGTTCAAAAATTAGTCAAAAAGCTCATCAAGCTCGTAAGAAACAGATGAGCAGTCTACTTGGGTAAGATTAACGGTAGAGTTACCTGGAGAAATCGGTTTCCTGACATCAACCTCATAAGCCTGTACCTCCGTACTCCCGTCGCCTTCATCTCCACCCTGTATACTCGTGATCTCGGTGGTAACTTTGGTAGGAGATGGAGAATGGGAACTGGAACCAATGATATCAATTTCGGCAGAAGGAGAAGGCTGAATCGGAGCAGTTAAGATAGTTTTCCCTGAATGTTCCCCAACCACAATTTCAGCCCTTAATTTTGCAAGTTGTTTCTTTCCCTTGGCGAGACCGGTGCGAGCGTCGTCATCAAGATAATGCTCTTCAAGAGCTGATTCGACGTAGCCAGCACCTTTAGCACCGAGCATATCAAGTGCAGCCTCCCATACCTCAGCCAGAGTAATTTCGTACTTGGGGCCTAGAAAGGCGAGGCTACCGCGCCCCAAGACGCTGTGCAGGTAGAAGTCAAATAATGTCGAGCTGATGTTGGTCTTCGTCGCCTCATGGGATTCTTCAGCTGCAATTTTGCCGGCGACGGCCTCATCACGCTCTCTTTCAGCTTGGGAAAGTTAAAGCTTAAGCATTTGAATTTCCGCCTCTTGAGAGCTGACTTTCTCCTGTAGATCTGTAACCTCAGCACGATACATTCCTGTTGTTCTCTGCTCAGCTTCAAGTTGTGCCTCGGCATGTCGCTGAGCTGCATGAGCATCGCGAACTTGCTTCTGAAATACTTCTTCTTTTTGAGAATATGTAGTAGAAGAAGTAGCAAGTTCTTGTTTAAGTTCCTCAACTTTCGCTTCAAGCTCTTCGTTGTAAGTAGCGATGCTCCTCATTTCAATATCATGCTGCTTGAGAACCTTCTGCCATTCGGCTTTATCGTTCTCCATAGTAAGCATGGCCTCTATATTTGCACGATTAACTCTTTGAAGCTCGTCTACATGCTTTTTCCAGTTTGACATCCTTTCAATATCAAGCTTGACGGCATCGAGATTTCGTAACATGGCAGGCTTGTCGATGGGGACCAAGTCAAGGTCAAACCGCACTCCCTTCAGGCACCACTGTGGAAACCGGCTTTGCAAAGTGGCGGGGCCCGGTCCAACTTGGAATTTAGGCCTGCTAATTATTGTTTGGATGTCCGTCTTCCCGAGAGCGGGAGAGCCGGAAGGAATGTCAAGCGAGACGGGGGCAGCGATCTTTTCGGGAGTTGTAGAAGTATGCTTCTCACCGCGACGGGCACGTTTGCTTAGATCCTCACCCAAGTGACTTTTTCCCCGGTCATTGTGGGATTTTCTCTTATGGGAATCATCGCCTTTATGGGAAGAATCGTGGCGCTCCTCTCTCTCTCTTCTCTCAGAACGTTCTTCTTGCGCCCTCCTCTCCTGAGTCTTTCGAGCGGCTCTTTCTTCATCGGATTCTCTGTAAGAGGGGAGGTAGAGCCTATAATCATATTGGCTACGCCTCCCGTAGCGTTGAAAGTCATCATAGTAGGAGCCGCTGCGTCCCATCGGAGAACCTGAAATAAAAAGAGATAAGCTTTAAAAGTCTCCAAAGTACAGAGAGTCAGAAGCGTAATAGTGCCAAAAAATTCTAAGTGTGTGTAATGTGCAAACTACGCGCATCAAACTACGAACCACTCTTTAATTATGGAGTAGTTGTGGGTGTAGTAGTTAACGTCAACTCTTGAGTTGACGGAGTCTGTTGCAGAATGGAAGTCACTTCAACTACTGAAGAAGAAACCCCGGCAGTGATAGGATCATCTTTAAAGATCTCTTGTGAGGTGGCAAAGAGATCGCTCAGTCCTTCGAAAGTGTCGTCCCTGCTCTGCTTGGCAGGGCTAGTTTTCTCAGCCTCTTCGCCAGATTTCTGTGAATATTGGGGAGATCCCTGAGGCTCTTCCTCAATAACCGGGGCAAGTTTGTCAGATGGCCCCGCAACATCAACAGAAGTGGAGCACTTCACTAGTAAAGCCTCGGGAGCAGGTCCTTTTGGTATGGATGTGTCAGTAGAAGCTGGGGCATCCGACTCTCTAGCCGGGGAGTCTGGGATTTCATGAGGATGCGTAGAACGAGAAGTATGCAAAAGTCCGTACTGATACAAAAATTCGTCTTTCAACAGAAATTGAATGTCTCTCTCCTCAACTGGCACGGCCTTGAGCCTCTCGAAAGTTGGCTTATGACTGGGATCCCTAGAAGGAGGGGGGAACGCTGGAAATAAAAAAGAAGAAGCGGAGTTAACACTTAACAATTCAGTCTCGCAAAAGTCGGATAACAAACGTAGTAACAAAGATGGATGATCTTACTTCCTTCCCTCCACACAGCATAAAACCCGGGGGGCAACGAACAAAGAAGAACTGGGTTAGGAACCCATGAGTAGTGTCTGGAAGGCCAACGATCAATTTGCGGTTTCGAGCGCTTCTCACAACAGTAATAGAAGGATGATCTTTGGTCCGGGTAAAGGAACATAAGTAACAGATTTCATCAAAGCTCGGAAGTCGATCAAGCGTTCTCCTAAATAGCACACACAACCCCATTAGAATGGCATAATCGTTGGGATGTAGCTGGGATGGAGCGATGGCCAGTTGACGAAAAAGATGCTGGAGAAAGTTGTTGAAAGGAGGGATGGCCCCGCTCAAGCACATTTGTCGGTTAACTGTCACAAAGCCAGGGGGTGCTATGTCAGCAGTGTTACTTCTCTCGGGAAGAATGGCATCTGATTCAGCAATGCCAAACTGAGCACACAACTGGCGAAAAACTTTGTATGATAGTGTGGTAGGGGCCCTTTCGGGAGGATTGACTAGTGGAGCTGGAATAACAGTTGCCTCTCCAGTCTGAACTGTTGTATCTTCTTCCTGAGAAGTCATTCTACACAAGCAACTGGATATTCAAATATGAAGGTGCACGTTTCCTAAAAGTGTGAAGTGTCGTGCAGAACTAATAAAAATAACAAGTAAATATAACTGGAACTAAACTAGTCGATGATTGATCGACTACGAAAATTTCAGAACTTGTTAATCTAAAGTTCAAATATTAGTGCAGGCTGGTCAGTTTCAATTGACTATTTCAGTGTTGCTTTAAAATTTTACTTGAAATCGATGAGTTGAAAGCACTTCGTTCACACAATTTATTTAAGTTAATTATCTGTTATTAACTAATCTGTCATTTGATGTGGGCAGTCGATGGCAGTATATTCGTCCCAATTTTCTGTAAATGTTGTATTGGACAGATTGTTAGCTTGCAAGTTAAAGTGACCTGTGAATGAATGCAATAAAGTTCAACAGTTCAAAGTCCATGCAACGGTTCAAAGTACGAACAAAATTCATAAAGTCATGACTCGCCAACGACTCAAAGATTTTCCTTTTAATATCTTATGGGTTAAGTCAGGTCATTGCTTTTCTGGCTAACTTGCCCACGACTTAAGGATTAAGGGGCGAGTCAGTTTAGGTTGCTTCAATTTTAACTCAATGATGTTCTAAGTCGGCAGTGCTTTGGGTCAAAGATCGTGAAACAGAGGAAGGACTCCAGTGGAAAAGCAGTGGGAAATTTCCAAAGTACTAACACGGCCACGACTCAAGATTTCAAGCTTTAACTCGGCTACGACTCAGGGCTTGAGTCGTAAGGGTTGCTATGTCGCAGAGGATACTTGGTCGCGTAAGACTGCTGAATCATACTCAAAACAACGGTTCACTCCTAACCCGTTAACTTCTTCTCCTAACCCGTTAGTCTTTTCTCCTAACCCACAAGCTTTTTCCTCCTGACCCATTAATCCAGTAACTTCACAATCCTTAACCTTAATCTTATCACACTACGAAATCGTTATAAATCGCGAGTTATCCTGAATCAAATCAAATAGCCTTAAGTCCACCGATGATCCATGCAGCAGTATTTGCAAGGCTCAAGGATGTAAATCGTGGGCAGAGATCGATGATGGTGATCGGCGATTTTCAAAAAGAGAAAGTTGCTTACGTGGTGTGAAGCTAGAGATGGTTGGAAGTAAAATTGGGTCGAGATCGCCTTTGGAAGCTTGAAGACGTGATAATGGCAGGAATGGCTCAGGGGATAAGTAATGAGAAGAGTGAGACAGGAGGAACGACTCAACCATTTTATATCTGGAGGCGCTGTAACTCGAATCGGCGCGCTCGGGTTATGATGAGTCGAAGCACACGACTTACGACTTAAGCGTGTGCTTCGAGGGGCAAATGTTAACCCCGTTTCGCCCACGAGTTAAGGAGCTTACGAGTCAAAGAGCCCACGAGTTAAGGAGCTTATGAGTTAAAGAGCGCACGAGTTAAGGAGTCTACGAGTTAAAGAGCACACGAGTTAAGGCGTCTACGAGTTAAAGAGCTTACGAGTTAAGGCGTCTACGAGTTAAAGAGCTTACGAGTTAAGGAGCTAACGACTTAGGGAATGTCACGACTCAACAGCCTTAGCTCGTTGCCAACCTAAAATGAATGACGACTTAACTGATTGCCGACTTAACAACTCAGGAGGGACAGCGACTCACCGGGTTATAACCTTAATGCCTTAAAGGTGTTGGCCGACTCAAGGTACTTCACGACTCAGCAAGTTACCGATGCAACAATTGAGGAGTTGCACGAGTTAAAGAATTGTGCGACTTACGACCTACATTGAATCGTCAGCGACTCAAGCAAGCAAACAAGAAGCTACGACCAGTTAACTCGTGCGCAATCACAGCTCACATTTTACGACTTAAGAAAGTCCACGACCTAAAGGAGTGACGACTCAAAGCACTAAAAGGGAGAGTAAACAACATTTAAGTCGCTGCTGACTTATGACTGTAGATAAGTCGTTCACGACCTAAGACTTGGAGACAAGTTCAATACCATGCTGTAATGAAACGACTCGTTGACGACCTACGACTTATGATGAGTCGTGTACGACTCATGCTAGCATAAAGGAAGTTGCATTTGGTTAACTCAGGAACGACCTAGAACTTGTATCATTCATTCAAATGGGTGCATAACTTTGGACCAAGCCAGGAGCTAAACCCAGTAGGTCGGCCGCGACCTACCATGAGTCGTGTACGAGTTACGACCTAACTCCGAGAAATGTCTACAAATACGACCCTAGCTCCAACTAGAAAGTGACTTTTGGCTCATTCTTTTCAAGCATCGATACTCTGATGCATTCCAAACCGACTCGACACTCAAGGCTTTCAAGACACGTAGAACGCTACCAACAACTTCAAGAAGGAATCTCATACATCCGACATGGATTTGAAGACTTTCACTTACATTGAAGTTTAAGCTATTCGTTCAAAGTGTTTAGTAATTCAAAGTGTATTGTACTTGGGAAGAATTGTATCGATCTGTAACGAAATCATCAATAAAGATATTCAAAGTGGACGTAGGCAAACTATTAAGCCGAACCACTATAAAATCGCTGTTGTTTACTGTTTTTTCTGCAGTTTTCTGCTTATACTCTGTTCCCGAATCATCGGGTGGTGCTTTCACAACTACACTTTACACACCGGGGTGTTAGCGTTCAAATTCCAGCGTTAACAACCCTGGTTTTGGAGATTACCTGTAAATATTAAATTATAACACTAGTTATGATTTGATATTTTGAATTAAATAAAATTTGAGAAATTAAATTGTTTATTTGGAATAAACAATGGATTTTCGAAAATTAATATGAGAAAATAAAGTTTGGAACTTTATTTTATTGTTTGGGTTAATAATGAATGGAAAATAATCTTTATTTATAGAAATTGCAATAATTTTATTAATTATTGCAAATTACTTCTTTTAATAATTTTTAAAGGAAGTGTTTGATTTTTAAAGGCTGTTTAATCAAATAAAAAGGTGTAAATTGATTTAAAAATGAGTTTTAATTATAAATAATGTTATGAAATGGTTTGAAATATTTTTCTAAGTGATAAAATAAATTTTATGGAATTTTGGAGCAAAAAAAGGTTTTGTTCATTTATTTGAGAAAATAGTGCATTTTTGTTAAATAAAGGAATTTAATAATAAAAATTATTTAAAAATAAAAAATTAATCTTTTTATATGATAGAAAACGGTTTATTTTGTATGTTTACAAGTTTTCACATTTTTCTTGTGTAAAACTTGGGAGAAAAATGCATTTTTGTTTGTATATATGAGATATATGCACATATAGTGTTAAGTTGATTAATTAAACTTTAGGCTAATTTATTTTCTTTTGTTATTAACCCATTTGGCCCATTAGCCAACTCAACCTGATAGGAGAAGTGAGAAACTTTTCACAGTACGTTCAAAATCTCTCTCACTTCTTCTTCCTCTTTCCAGTAAGCAAGAAAAAGAAACCCACTCCTCAAAAATCAAAATCTAAGCCAAATCTCCAAAACAAATCAAAAACTTGTTGTTTTCATTCAAATTAAGACATAATCTACAGGTAATCTATTTCAAAACTGAACCATTTCATCAAAATTCTAATTTGTGATTTAGGGTGTGTATGTAATCTCCTTTTTTTGGCTTGCATGTTTCTATTTTGAGTTTTTCAGGTAATTGAAGCAAATTCTACCTTCAAGCTCTCATCTTTCAGCTGCAAATCCAAGTTTTAACTTCAACATCAGCAAGGTGAGTTGTAATACTCACAAAAACTAGCTGAGACAAGCTCAAAATCGATGAAATTTGCTTAATAGTTGTTTTTTCCTTACAATTTTGTTCATGTGTCAAAACCTTCTCTGGTTGATACTTTGCATTCTAATATCTTTTGATTCCGGCAACGAAATGCTGCCGAATTACTTGCATTTGGTAGATTACATGTTGAACTATGTTTCTGCAAATTTTGGTCGAAGAATGTTGTCATTTGTGTGTTCAAACCATTGCTACAAAATCAACTCAAGCACAGATTTTTGCCTGTAGTTGTTCTGAGTTATTGCAAACATGGCCTGAGTCCATGTTTGAGACATCATAACTCCTTAGTTTTTAACTGGAATTCAATGATTTTTTTTTGTTTGAAATATGAAGTTCTCTACTTTACGCTTACCAAATTTCAGGTTATTTTGACATAGTTAACTTATATAAATCTGTTGCAAACATTGACCTGGACCTTGTTTTTGCCCAGAGTTCAACAGTGAAAACACTGTCTGGGTTCAATCTATCAACATCATAACTTTCTCATATTTATCCAAATTGCATCATTCTTTTTTTTATTTGAGAGATGAAGTTCTCTACTACATGAATACCAATTTTGAGCTCAATATGATTCAACTCGATATCCTGTTTCATGCCTGGAAGTTGAGTCCAGGAGGGTTTTAGACCTACACATTTCTGTGTTTTTGAACTGCTGCAAACATGGCCTGAGTCCATGTTTGAAATAGCATATCTCATTCATTTTAAATCGAATTTGAGTGATTATTTTTGCAAATTGAAGTGAATGTGCTGATTTACATTTATGTAAAATTTCATGAAAATTTGGGTTGGTTTGCTATTCCTAAACTACTGTCGAACTTCTACTCGTAGCTTGCTATAATTCGGTGTTTTAAATCTTGTTTTGGTCCGACTTTGAAACGACGCAGATTCTTCGTTTCAAATCGGATTTGAATAAATCTTTTTGCAGATTGAAGTAGGAATGTTTAGCTGCATTCCTACCAAATTCCATGTCATTTGGACTTGGTTTGCAGGTCCAAACCTGCTGTCGAACTTGGGTTCGCAGCCTGTTTTCACCGGTTTTTTTTTTACTTGGAATAATTTCCTGCTTTTTCTGATATTTTCCGATTTCTTTGAGATTTTTATCTAGATTTCGTACATGGGTTTTATAAAGCATTACAAAGTGTTTTTCAAGCAAATTGACTTTTGAAATTATTATTTAATAATATTTTTAAGTATTAAATTAATTACTCCAAAATAGGAGAATTTCAAATGCAATTTCTAAAGCGATTTTGAAGCGTTCCTAAAACTCATTTTCTTCAATTTAATTTCTATATAAAACACACAATTTTGCACTTCGAGCGAAGAGAGAGGAGAATTAAATGATTAGATAAAACGCGTGCTATGAACACGTGCGTTTATCTTTTCAGTTAATTCCTAATCTATTCGTTTGATCGTTTTGACCTTTGGGTCTGGTTTACCGATGAGATGAGGTAAACTTTGTACTGCTTTAAGTGTGGAATTGACTAACGGTTAGTAAATCGTTTAGTGCGAACGTGTGGTATGTGACACACATTAACACTTTTCGGGTTCCTTTCCGAGAGTTTGTGACACATATTGCCAGTTAGTGGTGTCCAGTACTGGGCCTCCGGACCTTCGCCACTACAGTTTGTTGCCTTCGGGCTTGTGCCTTCGGGTTTGTGCCTTCGGGTTTGTTGCCTTCGGGTTTATTGCCCTATAGTATCGCTTTTGGAGTTGGTCCTTCGTCACCGCTCGAGAGATACTTGGGTTTGTCGTCTTCGGGCTTGTGGATCCTTGTTTATACAGTACTGAGCACGTGCATCTTTTATTTCATTGATATTTATATTTCCCTAGAGTATCGCCATTCGGAGTAGGTCTTTTGAACCACTCGATACATAGCGATTACCTTGTGGAAACTTGTGTTACCTTCATTAGTATTTGTTATTTGCCTTTTGGCTTGATTTGGGATATTCATATCCTTTGTTTATTAAGTTGCCGATGATATGAGGCTTGTTATTATTCATCTTTTATTAGATGATCATGTTATTTCCTTTAGAGATTATTGTGGTACTTTATGACCTTGCATGTTCATTATCATTTAGCTTTTCTAACTGATTTGTTTAGCTAGACTGACCCGTGTATTTTATACTCGGGTCAGACCGAGGTGTTTCAGGTTAGGTACATTTGGACTTAGCCTATTCTGCTTCTGCATGGACTATTCTGCTAGCTACTTTTGTTATAGCTTTTTGTGTAGTCCCTTTTTGGTTGTAACTCTGATATGTATATTCTTTTGACTCATCTATATATTGTGGTTGCTACGCCACTTGACATGTATCATTTTGTATACTCTATGATGTATCTGTATATGTATGTGATGATCTACTGTTCTGTGACGTGTTTTACATTTGAGTTGTTATATTTTGTTCTGTTAGATCTTATAGCCATTATAGTTTTGTATTAAGTATCTATTGGATATGTCGATCCACCAAAAAAAATATGCTGCATTTATCGACGTATATAGTAGATAGTTAAGACAAGGCTATAGATGGTCGCTCCTATCCAGCTCTATTCTCCGTATTAGCAGACAGTATTACCTTGTAATACTCTTTGCTAATATGGGTCTCGGAGTGGGGCATTTCAACTTGGTATCAGAGCTGAGTTCAGAACAAAATATGATAAAAACAGAACAGAAACACATATTACGGTACATCAAAGTGTAATACAAATGTAACGAATCCCTGAATCATCGTGCTTTTGTTCTTTTCGTGTCTTTTGGGTAGATAGAATTTTGGGAATACGTCTAGGAATGCATTTTAATTCCGTAGTATTCCATATTTGAATTAATGATATCTACCATGTGAATAATCTTTATCTTATCTTAACTTTCAGTTAATGGCTGGAAAAGGTAGAGGACGATGCTCGGATGCTGGGCAATCCAGCGACTCGCATCCGGACGGCGTTTATATGTCCGCCGATCAGTTTATGGAGTTATTTAGGAGTACCCAGCCTCCAGCTCCTACTCCAGCTTCTCCTTCGCGCAAGTCTCCTTTCGCGCGCATGTGTAGTGATTTCGCACATCTCGGAGGCAAGCCATTCAGAGGCTCCGAGTCTGTTTTGGAGGTTCAGGCTTGGATTCGTTCTTGCGAGCGGATATTTTCTCGCATGGATCTTTCAGATTATCATAGGGCTCTTGTAGCATCTAGCATGTTACAAGAGCGTGCTCTTGATTGGTACAAGCTATTCACAGCCGAGCTCGACGAGTCTACTCTTACATGGACTCAGGTCGGGAACGATTCGAGCTTAAGTTCGTTCCTGAGTTTGAGAAAGCATCTCTTGCCCGTCGCTTCCTCGAGCTAAAGCAAGGGAAATGTTCTGTTTCTGATTATGTGTCTTCTTTCGAGGCTCTTTCTAAGTATGGACTTGAGTATATTAGCACTCCATACAAGAAGAATCTCAAGTTCGTTTCCGGCCTTAAGAAGTATTTGAAGAAATCTTTGATGTTGCAGCTCAAGCTTTCTTTTGATGAGCTAGTTGACTCGGCGCTTCATCTTGAAGCCGTCGAGAAAGAGATTGATAGTGGTGATGATGTTGAGGTTCGCAAGAACCCCAACAAGAAGCAGTTTCCATTTCAAAAGTCCAAGTCCTTTCCTTCCAAGAAGAAGAAGACCGGTGGTTCTAACTCTCAGAATCAGTCTACTGGAACACCTTCCATTCGGAAGTGTTTCAATTGTGGTTCTCCTGATCATATGATTCGAGCTTGTCATAAGCCTCTCTTCTGCCGCTATTGCAAGAAGGAAGGTCATCATGTTTCCACCTGCCCTCCTATTCCAGCTAATGCCAAGTCCGGCAAGCTTTTTGTTGCTAAAGCTTCTGGAGGTTCTTCTCAGCCCAGAGGTATATCTCCATCTATTTTGGAAGGTTCTATTTTATTTCATGACCGCAGTATTCGAGTTCTTTTCGATACGGGTGCTTCGCATTCATTCATATCGAAAAAGCTCGTCGATGATTTGTCTTTGGATGTTTCTTGTACGGTTACTTCACTGAGGATTGCGAATCCTATTGGGGGATCCGCAACCCTTAGCATGCTTTGTGATGATGTTGAGATTGTTTTATGTGGCTTTTCTTTTCGTGCGAATCTGCACGTTATTTCTTATTTGGGATTTGACATGATTTTTGGTATGGACTGGCTAGTGCAATATGATGCCAGGATTGTTTGTGCTCAGCGAATGTTATATCTTCGACATCCCGATTCTCCATCTCAGTTATCTCTCGTTCTTCGGAATGTGGATAATTCCGAAGTGGCTTTATATTCTCTTGACTCACCAGATGCTGATGATATATCTTGTATTCCTATTGTTTGTGACTTCTCTGATGTATTTGAGCCTGCTTCGGGTTTGCCATCCAAGAGGGCTATTGAGTTCCACATTGATCTCATTCCAGGCGTGCAACCAGTTAGTCGTCCTCCCACGAGGATGTCTACAAAAGAAAATGAGGAACTCAGGAAGCAACTTTTAGAGCTTGAGTCCAAGCAGTTGATTCAGTCTATTTCTTCACCGTGGGGTGCCGCGGTCGTCTTTGTGAGGAAGTCCGATGGTACTCTTAGGCTTTGCATTGACTATCGCAAGCTTAACGAGTTGACCATCAAGAATAGGTATCCACTACCTAGGATCGACGATATGTTTGATCAATTGAGTGGCGCTAAGGTCTTCTCTCAGCTTGACCTTGCCACTGGTTTTCATCAGCTCCGAGTCGCGGAAGATAGCATGCCTCTTACAGCTTTCCGCACTCGATATGTATCTTACGAGTGGCTTGTTATGCCGTTCGGTTTGACGAACGCTCCTGCATTCTTTGTCGATCTTATGAATCGAGTATTCCGGGAATATCTCGATAAGTTCGTCCTTGTGTTCATCGACGACATCCTTGTTTATTCGAAACCTGAAGCCGAACATGCTTATCACTTGAGAATTGTCTTGAGTACTCTTCGTCACCATCAGCTTAAAGCTAAATTCTCCAAGTGCCACTTCTGGGAGAATAAGGTTAAGTTCTTAGGCCACATCATTTCTTCCGAAGGCATTTCGGTCGATCCTTCGAAGATCGAATCTATCCAGAATTGGAAGAGGCCTGAGAATGTTCATGAGATACGTAGTTTCCTTGGATTGGAGGGTTATTACCGCCGGTTCATTAAGGATTTCTCTCGTATTGTTCTTCCTCTCACTAGCCTCACTCGGAAAGGCGTTCGTTATATTTGGTCCGAAAAGTGTGAAGCTTCCTTTCAGACATTGAAGGAACTTCTCACTAATGCTCCTATTCTAGTGGTTCCTGAAGGGAATCAAGATCTTGTTGTCTACACCGATGCTAGTAGGTGTGGCCTCGGTGCCGTACTTATGCAGAAGGATCGGGTAGTTGCTTATGCTTCGAGGCAACTGCGACCGAATGAAGTACGCTATGCCACTCATGACCTCGAGTTAGCCGCCATTGTCTTCGCTTTGATGGTTTGGCGTCATTATTTATTAGGCGAGCACTTCATTCTATATACCGATCACAAGTCCTTGAAATATCTATTCTCACAGAAGGAGCTCAATATGAGGCAACAACGTTGGCTCGAGTTCCTTGCTTCCTATGACTTCGATATCCAGTATACCCCTGGTAAGGGTAATCGTGTTGCTGATGCGCTTAGTCGCAAACATTCGGTTGTTGTTTCTATGATGCTAGCAGAGTGGGATGTTCTAGAGACCTTATCCCTTTGTGATATTCATGATCGAGCTCCATCTCTTGATTCTCCTGTCTTATTATTCAGTTTGGAAGCTTGACCCAGCTTATTGGATCGTATTGCCGATGCTCAACGGCGTGATCCCGATCTTGTGCACCTTATTCAGATTTGTGAGTCCGAGTCTTGTGATGAGGAGTTGAGGGATTTCAGCATTGATTCTCATAGGTGTCTTCGCAAGAAGAACCATCTTGTTGTGCCTTCTGATTCTTCACTTAGGCATGACATTCTCGATGACTGCCAACGTTCTAAGTATACCATTCATCCTGGCAATAGTAAGATGTATGCCGATATGCATCGCCTTTATTATTGGGAAGGCATGAAACGCGATGTGGCGAGTTATGTAAGTAATTGCATGACTTGTCAACGTATCAAAGCCGAACATCAGCGCCCTTCTGGTCTCCTTTAGCCACTAGAGATTCCATTGTGGAAATGAGATCAGATTTCGATGGATTTCATTGATGGCCTACCTCGTTCCAGATCGGGCCATTCTAGCATTTGGGTTATTGTTGACCGCCTCACCAAATCAGCTCATTTCATTCCTATTAAGTCTAATAGGAGTGCTTCTCATTTGGCCAAGCTATATGTCAAGGAAATCGTGAGACTTCACGGTGTTCCTAGTTCGATTGTTTGTGACCGTGACCCGCTATTCACGAGTTATTTCTGGCAGAGTCTTCAGCAAGCTTTGGGAACAAAGCTTAATTTCAGCACAGCATATCATCCGCAGTCTGATGGACAGACTGAACGGGTGAATCGTATTCTCGAGGATCTTCTCCGTGCTTGCATTTTAGATTTTGGTGGTAGTTGGGAGGATCACCTACCTCTTGTGGAATTCTCCTATAACAATAGTTTTCAATCCGGTATCGGTATGGCTTCTTTCGAAGCCTTATACGAAAGGCCGTGTCGATCACCTTCTTGTTGGTTAGAATCTGGTGAGAAGCTTATTCTTGGCCCAGATTCTGTTCGTGATTCTTCTGAGAAGATTGATCTTATTCGTCAGAGAATGAAAGAGGCACAAAGCCGCCAGAAATCCTACGCGGACAACCGGAGGAAGCCTCTCGAGTTCTTGGTTGGTGATCTCGTCTTTATTCGTGTTTCTCCTCTAAAAGGGGTTATGCGTTTCAGTACGATTCGGAAATTGGCTCCTTGCCTTATAGGACCATTTCCTATTACCGAACGTATTGGCCTTGTGGCTTACAGAGTTTTGCTTCCAGCTCATCTATCTGGCATTCATGACGTATTTCACGTCTCTCAGCTTCGGAAGTGTCTTCGAGAGTCGGATTTTATTATCGATTCTCCTCATTTGCAAGAGCTTGAGATCTCACCAGACTTATCTATTGTGCAGCAGCCTACTCGAGTACTTGCTTCGGAGGTGAAACGCCTTCGAAGCAAGGACGTGTCGCCCGTTAAGGTTCAATGGTCCGCTAATCCCAATGACTGCACATGGGAAACCAAGGAGTTTATCAAGCGATCCTACCCTAGTTTACTTTCTTCGCATAGCGATGGTGAGAAATTCTTTTTATCTCAAGCTTATTTCTTTTCTTTTGATTGATGAAATTAACAAGTTAAATACAAAATCTTCTCTAGAAATTACGTGGACGCAATTTTGTTAAGGAGGGGAGTTTGTAACAACACTGGTTTTGGAGATTACCTGTAAATATTAAATTATAACGCTAGTTATGATTTGATATTTTGAATTAAATAAAATTTGAGAAATTAAATTGTTTATTTGGAATAAACAATGGATTTGAAAAATTAATATGAGAAAATAAAGTTTGGAACTTTATTTTATTGTTTGGGTTAATAATGAATGGAAAATAATTTTTATTTATAGAAATTGCAATAATTTTATTAATTATTGCCAATTACTTCTTTTAATAAATTTTAAAGGAAGTGTTTGACTTTTAAAGGCTGTTTAATCAAATAAAAAGTGGAAATTGATTTAAAAATGAGTTTTAATTATAAATAATGTTATGAAATGGTTTGAAATATTTATCTAAGTGATGAAATAAATTTTGTGGAATTTTGGAGCAAAAAAAAAGGTTTTGTTCATTTATTTGAGAAAATAGTGCATTTTTGTTAAATAAAGGAATTTAATAATAAAAATTATTTAAAAATAAAAAATTAATCTTTTTATATGATAGAAAATGGTTTATTTTGTATGTGTACAAGTTTTCACATTTTTCTTGTGTAAAACTTGAGAGAAAAATGCATTTTGTTTGTATATATGTGATATATGCACATATAGTGTTAAGTTGATTAATTAAACTTTAGGCTAATTTATTTTCTTTTGTTATTAACCCATTTGGCCCATTAGCCAACTCAACCTGATAGCAGAAGTGAGAAACTTTTCACAGTACGTTAAAAATCTCTCTCACTTCTTCTTCCTCTTTCCAGTAAGCAAGAAAAAGAAACCCACTCCTCAAAAATCAAAATCTAAGCCAAATCTCCAAAACAAATCAAAAACTTGTTGTTTTCATTCAAATTAAGACATATTCTACAGGTAATCTATTCCAAAACTGAACCATTTCATCAAAATTCTAATTTGTGATTTAGGGTTTGTATGTAATCTCCTTTTTTTGGCTTGCATGTTTATATTTTGAGTTTTTTAGGTAATTGAAGCAAATTCTACCTTCAAGCTCTCATCTTTCAGCTGCAAATCCAAGTTTAAACTTCAACAGCAGCAAGGTGAGTTGTAATACTCATAAAAACTAGCTGAGCCAAGCTCAAAATCGATGAAATTTGCTTAATAGTTGTTTTTCCTTGCAATTTTGTTCATGTGTCAAAACCTTCTCTGGTTGATACTTTGCATTCTAATACCTTTTGATTCCGGCAATGAAATGCTGCCGGATTTCTTGCATTCGGTAGATTACATGTTGAACTGTGTTTCTGCAAATTTTGGTCGAAGAATGTTTTCATTTGTGTGTTCAAACCATTGCTACAAAATCAACTCAAGCACAGATTTTTGCCTGTAGTTGTTCTGAGTTATTGCAAACATGGCCTGAGTCCATGTTTGAGACATCATAACTCCTTTGTTTTTAACTAGAATTCAATGATTTTTTTTTTTTTGAAATATGAAGTTCTCTACTTTACGCTTACCAAATTTCAGGTCATTTTGACATAGTTAACTTATATAAATCTGTTGTCAAACATTGACCTGGACCTTGTTTTTGCCCAGAGTTCAACAGTGAAAACACTGTCTGGGTTCAACTTGGCAACATCATTACTTTCTCATATTTTATCCAAATTGCATCATTCTTTTTTTGTTTGAGAGATGAAGTTCTCTACTACATGACTACCAATTTTAAGCTCAATATGATTCAACTCGATATCATGATTCTTGCCTAGAAGTTGAGTCCAGGAGGGTTTTAGACCTACACATTTTTGTGTTTTTGAACTGCTGCAAACATGGCCCGAGTCCATGTTTGAAACAGCATATCTCATTCGTTTTAAATCAAATTTGAGTGATGCTCTCTGAAGATTGAAGTGGATATGCTGATTTACATTTCTGTAAAATTTCATGAAAATCTGGGTTGGTTTGCTATTCCTAAACTACTGTTGAACTTGTACTCGCAGCTTGCTACAATTCAGTGTTTTAAATCTTGTTTTGGTCCGACTTTCAAACGACGCAGATTCTTCATTTCAAATGGGATTTGAATAATTCTTTTTGTAGATTGAAGTAGGAATGTTGAACTATATTCCTACAAAATTCCATCTCATTTGGACTCGGTTTGCAGGTCCAAACCTACTGTCGAACTTGGGTTCGCAGCCTGTTTTCACTGGGTTTTTTTTTTTACTTAGAATAATTTCCTGCTTTTTCTGATATTTTCCGATTTCTTTGAGATTTTTCTCTAGATTTCGTACACGGGTTTTATAAAGCATTACAAAGTGTTTTTCAAGCAAATTGACTTTTGAAATTATTATTTAATAATACTTTTAAGTATTAAATTAATTACTCCATAATTGGAGAATTTCAAATGCAATTTCTAAAGCGATTTTGAAGCGTTCCTAAAACTCGTTTTCTTCAATTTAATTTCTATATAAAGCACACAATTTTGCACTTCGAGCGAAGAGAGTGGAGAATTAAATGATTAGATAAAACGCGTGCTATGAACACGTGTGTTTATCTTTTCAGTTAATTCATAATCTATTTGTTTGATCGTTTTGACCATTGGGTCTAGTTTACCGATGAGATGAGGTAAACTTTGTACTGCTTTAAGTGTGGAATTGACTAATGGTTAGTAAATCATTTAGTGCGAACGTGTGGTATGGGACACACGTTAACACTTTTCGGGTCCTTTCCGAGAGTTTGTGACACATATTGCCAGTTAGTGGTGTCCAGTACTGGGCCTCCGGACCTTCGCCACTACGGTTTGTTGCCTTCGGGCTTGTGCCTTCGGGTTTGTGCCTTCGGGTTTGTGCCTTCGGGTTTGTTGCCTTCGGGTTTATTGCCCTATAGTATCTCTTTTGGAGTTGGTCCTTCGTCACCGCTCGAGAGATACTTGGTTTTGTCGCCTTCGGGCTTGTGGATCCTTGTTTACACAGTACTGAGCACGTGCATCTTTTGTTTCATTGATATTTATATTTCCCTAGAGTATCGCCTTTCGGACTAGGTCTTTTGAACCACTCGATACATAGCGATTACCTTGTGGAAACTTGTGTTACCTTCATTGGTATTTGTTATTTGCCTTTTGGATTGATTTGGGATATTCATATCCTTTGTTTATTAAGTTGCCGATGATATGAGGCTTGTTATTATTCATCTTTTATTATATGATCATGTTATTTCCTTTAGAGATTATTGTGGTACTTTATGACCTTGCATGTTCATTATCATTTAGCTTTTCTAACTGATTTGTTTAGCTAGACTGACCCGTGTATAAACGGGTCAGACCGAGGTGTTTCAGGTTAGGTACATTTGGACTTAGCCTATTCTGCTTCTGCATGGACTATTCTGCTAGCTACTTTTGTTATAGCTTTTTATGTAGTACCTTTTTGGTTGTAACTCTGATATGTATATTCTTTTGACTCATCTGTATATTGTGGTTGCTACGCCACTTGACATGTATCATTTTGTATACTCTATGATGTATCTGTATATGTATGTGATGATCTACTGTTCTATGATGTGTTTTACATTTGAGTTGTTATATTTTGTTCTGTTAGATCTTATAGCCATTATAGTTTTGTATTAAGTATCTATTGGATATGTCGATCCACCAAAAAAAATATGCTGCATTTATCGACGTATACAGTAGATAGTTAAGACAAGGCTATAGATGGTCGCTCCTATCCAGCTCTATTCTCCGTATTAGCAGACAGTATTACCTTGTAATACTCTTTGCTAATATGGGTGTCGGAGTGGGGCGTTACAATTCCTTTGGATTTGGAAGTGGTTTCCAAAGGTTTTGGAGAGATAATAGTATTATTTTAAAAATATTTTTGGTGTTGAATTTGAAACCTGGGAGATTTGAAATTAAAAATATTTGGGAATGTTTTTAAAGAGATAAAAGCATTGAACTCTTTGGGTTATTAAAATAACGTCGGTGATGACTGCAGCATCATCGATGCTTATTTTCGAGTTTCTAGAAGAGAAATTGCTACCAAATTATTTTAAATTGGAATTGTTTGTGAACTAGGTTTGGTTTTGAAATTCAAAGGGGTAACTAAATTTGCCAAAGAATTTTGGATATAGTTGAATCCTAAGGGGATATTGAAATTTTGGAAATTTTTTAAACTCTTGAATCTTGATTAAAATGTTTATGGGATAATAAAAATATATTGGCTAAATAAAATGTATAATTTCGAGTTAAAAGCAAAATGTGAATGTAATTGATTATAAATAGAAGTTGTAAAATTGAAAATTATAATTAAAATTTTACAAGTTTAAAAATCAAATGGAATTTGATTTGAAGTTGGAAGAAATTGAGAATTAATTCAATTTGAATTGGGGTTAAACCAATTTCAATGGAAATTGAAGTTATTTAAATTGGAATTGGAAGTTGGGAAAGTGAACAGTTTTGGCTCTGGACTATTTTCAATATTAATGGTTTTAATATAAACTTACTTTTTTTCAGCTATTAAATATATACAACCTTTCTTTCTTAAAGCCAAAATATTTTATACTTATTTTTACAATTATTTTTGGAACTATTTAACCAATTTTCAACTGCTTTCTAAACTCATTACTTTTTTTCAACTATGTTACAAATTATTTACTATTTTACAACTATTTTGCAAATATCTAAAATTTCTGAGACTATTTAGCTATTTTTCAAACTATTTCATAGTTAGCTAACTATTTTACAGCTATATTTCAAACCAATAATTATTATTTTTCAACTATTTACCTATTTTTAAAATTTCAAGCTATTTTCTAAATATAAACTGGTCGGAGTTCAAACTGTTATTGATTTAAATACCCAACTGAGATAAGGATTGAAGTGATAATTCAATGAGAATTAAGGCAATTGTAAAGAAGTGAAAAGGGGAATTAAAGGAAATGTGAATAGAAAGGGAATTGATTTGGCTGATAACCAATGAAAATAAATACGAAGGATGTACGTATATTATTCTAATCGCCTAGTGATTTGATCCGGATTCGAGCACAGAATTTCGAGATAGTTTATCGATCCGAGTTGGGATTTTTCACTCGATTTTCGACGGCGAACCTGGATATGGATTGTTGATTGGTTCTGGATATTCTCTATCATAGTTATAGCTATGCAAGAAGAATGACTGTTTCTAATCAAGAAATTAGATCTGAGTCCGCACTAGGAAGTCGGGTGGAAAATGCTAGTTCGGAAGTGAAATTATGTGATCGAGTGAGCGATCAGATTAGTATAGCGTACGGATGATAAGTGTACATCGTACGGATTTGAATGAAATTGATATTTGAAAGAGAAATTAAACTGGGATATTTGGTTTTGAATAAACAAAGTTGTATATCTTTGTTATACGAGATAAATCTCCCCTTGTTGAATTTATTGCTGGAAGAAAAATGTTTTTGAAATGTTTGAAGTATAAAAAGGGATTTTATACAACTTTGAAATGATCCAAAGTTTTAAAAATTATATATATTTTTGAATATATATAAAGGATCCTATGAGAATTTTGGAAAAGGTTTTGGGAACCTTTGGATTTGGAAAGGCTTTTTATTTTTTTGGTAAAATCAATATTGGTATTTGGAAAGCCTAGTTTGAGAATTATCGATTTTGGGATAATCGATTTTTTATAAATGAGCTTTGTATGAGATCATACTAGGTGTATGATTTGGAAGATACTATATGTGTATAGTATAAAATGTTTTGATGACGGCTCTGGGGAAAAAGGCGCTCCCTTGAAATGAACTTCTCAGGAGTGCCACTGGGTGGTGCTGCCTTGAGCCCCAAGGGGGGTTCTAAAGTTGATCTTGTGAGGAGTCCGGACAAAACTAGTTCCTGAGGATTATGAGTAGTGTACCATAGCGAAAGTCGTGTGTGCCGCTGAGAGCCAACAGTCTGCGTTTTATTTTATATCGGTCGATTGCGACCTATGTAGGAGTGGAGAAGTTTCATTTTGACAGCGAAAATCAGAGGCCGCTGAGAGCCTGCAGTTACATGGACTTTTGCTGTGACGGCAACGTAACTCAGGAATGTAACTGTGATCTGTTGTGGGTTCCATGGCTTAATCGAGAGGCCACGGAGAGCCTGCAGTTACATGGACTTTTGCTGCGACGGCAACGTAACCCTGGAATGTAACTGTGATCATGGATGGGGGTGATCATTTTCAGAGCATTGTCACCAAAGATATTTCCTCTATTTTTAAAAATTGTTTTCTATATTTTTAATAAAATTATTTTTCAAGTATTTTCACTGGGTGTTGAAAACGGGTTTACCAAGTACTTATAGATTTTCAGTCCTATGCCTGATCAACATATGACTGAATTTCTGTGAGAACAAGGATGGACTGGTTGAGACATTGAGTTATAAAAAGTATTTTTATAAAGAGTTATTTTAATAGTATTATGTGACTTTAAAAGCTTTTCTAAAATTTTGAAATAAAGGTGTTGGGATTTTGGAAAATCAAAGGAAATCCAAACTGAAATTATAAAATTAAAACGCGAGAAAATTTAATGAAATGATTCTTTATAAATAAAGGAAATCGAATATTAAATTAAAAGTGAAAGTAAACCAATCAGTTAAATAAATTATTTAATAGTGTATGTTAATAAAATTTAACTTGGGTAAACAAATGGATTGTAAATTAATAATATTTGGTAATGAATTCGAATTATAAATAGAATTCGACTTGGATTTGGTAATGAATTAAATAAGAAGAGATGTTGTAAAATAAAAATAAAATAGAGTTGGATTGAAAATGTGATGGTTTGAATTACAAATAAAATTCAAGGGTGATTTGAATAATGTTTAATGAAATTTGCAAGAAAATTGGATATAAGAAAAGTGATTATAATAGCAATGTTTTGAGTTGCAAAACAAAACCCAAGTGAATAGAAATAAATTGAGAGTGGCCTTGTATTAATAAAATAAATTCGATAATGAATTAAGTAAGCAAATTAAAATTTTAAAACGGGTTAATTGAGTTAAATGATAAATGGATAAAGTTTGACTGAAAAAAAAACTAAATCAAAGCTGTGATTGGAATTGGATTATTAGACTGAACTTAAATTTGGTGCTATATTAATTTGAAGTATAAATGAGTTCAGTATATGGTTGGATATTATTTTGATAAATTGAGAAGATGAATTAAAATTAAAATTTAAATGGATGTGCTTACTGAATTTGATGGAAGTTGATTAAATGAGAATCAAATAAAAGTAAACTTAATTTTGATGTTGGAATAAATTAAAGTAAATTAACTTAAGTTTAAAAATTCATGGAAGCTTGGCTTCGAATAAGGGTGAAAGCCCGTTCAACAAAATCTTGGATTGAATTAATATGGAAAATGGTTATTAATTTATAAGTATTGAATGTGCCAAGCTTAATAAATTATTTTGAATGAATCCAATGTGGGGATGAGATAAAATGCAATGTACTGTTGATAAATAAATTAGAAATGAAATGAAATTAAATTCAGAATGAGTTGAAAATTAATTTAAAGCAGATTATAAACTGAAATAGATACTCTTTTAAGCGAGTATCGCCGATTATATATAAAAACAATTGTCGTTGTTGCAAACAAAAGAAATTAAATTTTTTTGGGTTGAGAGAGATTAAATAAATTGGTTATAAAATTAATTGAAGTAAATACGAGCTCGTTTGGGTTAAAAATCAATTGGATGTGAGAAATTGAGTTGCAAACCATTGAAATTAAATGAAATGGTTTATAAATTGGTTGAAAGCAATTGAATTAGCTTTAAAGTTATATAAATCCCTTATGGAAAATGTTTGGTGATTGTTGCTTTTGAAATGCTTGTGTTTAGCCATTCAAAGTAAGTGAAATGCTAATAGATTTTCTACGTATGGTACTTATATGTTTAAATTGAGTAAGTACAGGTACCGAGAGCTGATTGGCTGGATTTGGTTGCGCTTTTTGCTAAAATAATTAAGCTGCTTGCTTAAAATGCTAAATAAGGCACGCCTACGAAAATAAAATAGGAAATATGAACTGTTTTTGCCTTTTCCGACCGTGTGGGTCGATGTATACATATTTATATCTCTTGTCAAATTGCAAAAGCTCCTCCGTACAAAGGAGACTCTGCCAAAAATTTTCCAAAATTATGGCAGTTAGAATTTTTTTGAAATTTTGGGAAAATTTTGTAAACGACAAACAATTCCAAATTGGAAATTAAAATAAATTAGTAGATGAACTAATATGAATCAGTTATACTTGAAAGATAAATTTTAATATTCAAATTTAAAGTAAATTAAAATCGTATGAAGTGGGGAAAACTAGTTTGAATAGAAATGGCTATGAAAACTTCTGTAAGGAAAAGTATGTAAAGATTTGAAAGGGTTATGATTAGATATTATTGCTAAGTAGGTTATGCAGGTATTGAAAAGGGGGAAAAGAAAACTGGATTTGATTCCAAAAGAAAAATGTGAATTGCCTGACAAAAGGTATGTATTTTAAGTTTCTGTATGAAATTGGATTGGGTTTTTGATGTAGCCTCTTGGCTTTTGTTTGCTTTTGGAATTTAGGAGCCCGTAGAGGCCTTTTGTAGTAGTACCGAGCTAGCCGCGCAAAGGAGACGCTGGCAAAAAATTTTGAAAATTTAGGGAGTTAGAAAAAATTTTTAGAAAATTTTGATAAATCAAAATTTGGTTTTAAATTAAAATTTAAAGGATTGAGCAAAAGGGTATTGTGTGAAAACCATAGAAGGTTTTGGGAAGTTGGTTCAAGTGATAGTGGGTCTTTAATAAAGGATAGGTTACGACAAGTTGAAAAAACCTGTTTAGTTTTGGATAAATAGTAAACGGGTATTGGACCATTCTTCCTAGCTAGTAATTTCGAGGACGAAATTCTTTTAAGGGGGAGGAATGTGACGACCCGAAATTTCTAACAATTTAAATTAGAATATTTAATTAATTTTAAATATTTAAAAGTTGATTTTAACTTAAATTCCAAATATTAATATCTACTTGATAATTAAATTATTGAATTATATAATTCGAAATTGGGTAAATTATTGAATCTTCAGGTTTAAGCCTGTTAAAGATAATTTGAAGGCTGGTAGAATTTATAATGATGATACGAAAGATAATAGAATGGTTGAAATTTAATTTAAAGGTAATTTGTTCCGTTTTAATAATATATCGTTTAAATCGATATTTAAAATAGCCTTTCGAGGCACAATCTCGGAATTCGACGAAAGCTGTTCCATTGGATCCGTAATAGTTAGTGATTATCATATTTCAATTTTTGTAGCAATCAGAGTTGTCGTTTGACCCTGACAGCTCAAAACGCTTGGCAACTATTTTAATTGATTTAATTTAACATTGATCGTTTACTTCCGTAACTCGCGCATATTATCGAATTGGCTTCCGAAACACGTTCCATTGTGTTCAGAACGCGGGTAAAACTTTATAAACGTCTATCGGCATGTTTGATTCGGGGTTCGGGATTTTGCGTTTTGCAACACGAGATATTTTTGATATTTAATTATTTAACATTCACGCGTACTCACGAAGCTTCCCCAACCCTATAACGTACCCCAGTCCCCTCTCTAACCTTCAACAGAAATCAAATTCTTCAAAAAAAAAGAAAATGGCCGCACCTTTCGTCCCAAATCGAAAAAAAAGAATTTGCAGGCGATGATTAAATCGAGTGACTTGAGCTCGAGAGGGAAAAGGCACGGTCACGAGAGATAGGAGAGGGCGAGAGTTTTGCCTCGTGTGTCGATGTCGGCAGCCAAGCATCGCGACCTGGGTCGTGCGCGAGCTAGGGCTCGCTGTAAATTTTGCGGGAAAGTTGCGATTTGAGATGGAAGAGAGTCGCGTGAATCTGGGCGGTGTGAACTCGAGCTCGAGCTCGAGAGGAAGTCGAAGTCATGGAGATCTGAACAATTATGGAGGCGGCTGCGTTCGTAGTGTTGGCATCGACTTCGATGTTGGGTCGAAGTAGCATGAGCGTGCACAGTTAGGTTGTGGATTTAGTTCTTCAGTAGAGGTTGTTCGTGTTCAACTGAGGTATTCATTTTGTTTTCCTGTTTAGATTTGGAATACTAATATGTACAGAAACAATAAAGAAATACAAGTATACCAACCTGCATGTTTAATGTAAAGGTTGAACAAGAATTCGAAAATTTACAGTAAAGTAGATCTTAGTAGTTAATGAAACTAATTATCGGTTACGAACTTAATTAATAAATATATTGGATTAGTTTTCATTAGAAGGATTGTATATTTAATTATTTAGTGGTAAATAAATTATTAGATTTTTCCTAACTTGTGTAAATGGAAAAATGGTTGTTACAAGGTCTGAAGCCATGGAAATTAATCAAGATTGGAATGGATTGCCAAACAAATGAAAGGTGAGTAAATCTCACTCTGTCGGATTTTTATTTAAATTTAATTGGTTAAATTTAAATAAACTGGATGAATGATTGAATTGTTTGGAAGTCTACTGATGATCTTGTGATTTAGTTTTGGTTGTTTCTTGAGTTAATTGTGGTTGACTCGGAGTATTTGAGTTATTAAAATTATTATAAACTTAGGTCATAAATACGAAAATGTGTTCATTGTTAATAAGGGCTTAATGATTTGTGATACATTAAATTAGTAGGATAATTAAAATGGATAATTAATTAATTCAATTAATAAATGGTCTAGGTTATTTAACATAGTAATTAAAGGGTTGAATAAATAATAAATTAAGTTGTAAGTTCATTAGCTAAGTATAAGTAATCCAGAATACTCATTTGATGGTGTGATAAATAATTACTTAATGTAATTAATAAAATATAATTACTTCATGAAATTAATCAAGCGATTAATTAAGAAAGTTAAGTAAGGAGTAATTAATTTATAAATGAAGTAATTAAAAGATAGTTAATTACAGTGTGGGATTAGTCGGAAATGATTAATATTGTGTTTAATTAATGTAATTAAATTTGACTGGGATAAATTAAATCGAAAATCATTAGTTTATATAATTAATGAAGTAATTAAAGATTGGTAAATTAAAACTGATTAATCCATGATAAGAGACTTATGAGAAATTAATTAATATAAGTAATAAGGGTTAGTGTAACTAATATAGTTAATTAAATTTTGAATAATTGCGATTACTTATTGATTTTGGTTCAGATAATCAATATCGTGAAATTAATTAAAGATAATTATTTGAAGGTAATTGAAGATAATTAATCCATGATGATTAATTAAGATGAATAACGAAGGGTTGATTAATTAATGGATTTGGAATTAATTAATATTGAGTGAAGGAATCTAAGGGAATGTGGTTAGAAAATTCAATTAGAATCAATTGAATTACTTTGTATGTGATTAAGCATTGCTTATGGATGATTCAATGGTATTGGATGCTTTGAATGAGTTGATATCTCTGATATGAAATGTTGTGTATTTCATTTGGATAATTTGGGTTAGAATGACATGAGTTTCGAAGAGACCGGAGTCGGGTATTAGGAAATACCCGAAACCTTCTCGAATTTTAATAATTTGATTTGTGAAATCAATAGGCTGGAATGAAATGATTTAAGTATATTGGATTATTTTATCTAAGTTTGGTACTTAGAAATTGATATGTGAAATAAGTGTTGCCTATAGCAAATTGTGAATTGGATAAACTGATATATGTTACCCCGGGTTTATACAAGTTGACTGCTTGGTATTCCATGTTAGTTGGGTTTACTCACGCTGGTTTCCAGCCTGACCCGGGTGTTACTTTGGTGTAATGCTCGGGTCAGACCGAGTATTACAGGTTTTCAGGAAGGTACGATCTAGAGCTCAGGAGGCGAGCTGGATGGCAATAACGTATAGAGTATTTCCGCTGTATATATATTATTGTTAACCTGAGACATGATAATTGTATATATTCTGTGACTGTATATATATGAAACTCCGATGTATATTAAATGTAAGCGACAGATATAGTATTCTTTTGTAAACTGTTATTATTTATTATTATATTTTATCCGCTGCGAATGTGAGTTGTTGATGTTTCTGTTCTTCTCTTCTTCTATCTCTTTCTTCTTTTTCATAACTATCTGGGATTTTCGAGTGTGAAAATCTCGGGTCGTTACAATTTTCATATTCAATTCTGAAGCTTCCATTATCTTCAGTATTCTCAGTAAAAAATTTCTAAGCCTTTGAAATAGTTTAAATTAGCTTCAAACTGAAGACTTAATTTTTACCCAACTTAAAAAAATTAAATTCAAACATTTAATTGCCTTATATTTGAAATTCAAGCTAAACCATCATTCAAATATTTTAAAATCATTTAAATATTTCAATTTCAATTGTTCAAAATTCAGGGTCGTTACAGACTTCCCCCCTTAAAAGAATTTCGTCCCGAAATTACAAGTTAAGAAGAATGATCCTTAACCCGTTATCCTTTTCCCAAAACCAAATAGTTTTTAACAATTTGTCAACCAAAATCATTTTATTAAAGATTCATTCACTTTAAATGACTTTCCAAAGTTTTCCATAGTTTCCAATAACCATTGTTTACTTCACAATTCAAATTTAAATTCAAATTTAAAAATTTCTCAAAATTTTTCGAACTCCCTAAATTTTCGAAAAATTTCACCAGCGTCTCCTTTGCGCGGCTAGCTCGGTACGACTACAAAATGCCACAACGGCCCCTCGGATTTCAAAAAGAAAACGAAAAAGCCAAGTAGCTAGATAAGAAAGTCATCAAATTTCATACTAAAATTCAATTACATACCTTTTTTGGCGAGCAGTTAAATTATCTTCAAAATCAAATCCCAATTTATCTTTTTCCTGTAACACACCTGTATATTCTACTAGCCATAATGTACAATTACAATATTCAAAACCATTTTGCACATTTCTTTACAAAATTTCAATATATACTTATTATACCATTTTTACTTCACTATTGAAGTTATCTATCCATTTTCATTCAATCTTGCATTTTCAATTTCATTTGAATTCAATTTACACTTTCAATTCTAGTTTTATTCTTTTTTCCATTCCCAAGCACAATTCAATTTCAATTCACCATTTTGGTTTACAACCACTTACTAATTTTATTTCAATACTTTGCTTTGTTTATCACAAATCAAATTCAATTCCAATTCCATTTCTATTTACTTACAAATTTGAAATGAATTTCAACATTCAATTTCACCTTCATTTACTTGCAATTGTACATTCATTTTATTTATTCACAATTTTTATTTTCCCATCTTAATAAATTTTATTCCATAACTATTCTTTTTATTCAGATTCCAGAGTATCACCAACTTTTCAAAACCATTTTTGAAATCAATTCAAATTATCTTTTGAATTTCTAAAAACATGCCCAATTTTCCAAATAACTTCAATTTTTGTATAATTTGGCAGCAATTCCTCCTTTAGAAACTCGAAAATGAACACCGATGATGTCGTGATCATCATCAGAATTATTTTCCAGCGATCGAAAAGAGTTTAGATCTTTTATCCTTCCAAAAACATTTTTCCAAAATCTTTGAAAATTATTTTTAAATTGAAAAGGGATTTAATATTTTTCCAAATCTCCAAAATTTTTGAATTCTTTTCAAAACAATTCTCTGGAATTCCATTTCAAATTACAAATCACATTTACAATTTATACTTATAAATTCCATTTGTATATAAATTTATTTCTTAGCTGTTTGTTATCATTTCAATTTCTTATTCAACAATAATGATAGTACTTCTATATTATTACTTCCTAACAATCAAGCAACCATATACTATTCTAATAATTTATGGAAAATTATTTCCTTCATATACAAAAATAGTTTGGGTAAAATTATTTCATTTACCCTAATTTTAAAACAATATCGTGTTGATTTATCTTGTTTAAGAGTTTAGAAACCCATATCGATACAGTTTGCCAAACTACACCGACCAGAATCCATAAACAATCAACCGATAAGTCAACACAATATAAAACAATTTTATATTCACTAACAAATACTCGCTTATATCTATTATTACACTCAGACTCATTCTAGAGTACAACCGACTCTATCTCTAATGAGTAACACCCAACAGAGCCAAGGTTGTCGCTTAACCGAATGCTCTGATAACACAATGTAACGACCCGATTTTTCGACTTTCGAAAGTCAACTCGATATGTCCACTGTATCCAATGCTGCACAATCAAATGCTGAAAAACTGAACCATTAGGGTTTAAGAAGAAGTAGATAGAAGAAGAACAGAAACAACATAATCTCACATTTCGCAGCGGAACAAACATAATAGATAAATGAATATCTTTAAATGAAATCACTATATCAATTTACACATTATAACATTAGAGTATTACAACAAGAACACACAAACAATGGCAGTTATAATAACCTTCCCTATGGTAAATAAACAGCGGAATGATAATAATATGCGGAAGTACGTCTCGCCATCCAGCTCAAACCTAGATCTCCACGGCGTCTCTTTTTTCGACTTCGCTCCAGAATAATGACAACTTGACTCTAGGCTGCTCGTGTGGAAAATTATGGGCACCCAGAGTTTAGAAAGGGAACAATAAACTCCAGGTCAGTCATGGGACTGGCGTGAGATCTTAAAAACAGTTATTTTACATAGAAAATAAAAAAACCTGTTATGCTTTTGGAAAATGAAACTGCCATAAGGCCTCCCGCCACACACACAATGCAAGCGCATAGTTGGATGAGATTTCTCCATATGACAGTCAAAAATGCTTGAAACACGAAAACCATTTGATATTATTATTAGTTCATAGTGTAGAAAACATTTCGAAAGTATAATATTAATCTTAGCCAGCATACCACATTTCGTTGTATGCCTACAATATCTACCATGTTCAATAACAGGTTACCGCCACATTCCACGGCAGGTTATACAACTAAAAACCATACATGGTGCGTATTGTTTCTTCTGATTTCCAACAATGGTCAGGCAAAGGAACTTCCTACACCGAAATGGGTATGCCTCTGGAAGGATGCTCCAAGAACCTAATCGGATCTCTGCTAACAAGGCCGATGTTACCTCACACTTTAACCAAGCTATAACATAGGTAACTAACACGCAAGTATGTCATCCCCGGTCGTTACCGGCCTTTATCCGAGGATCCTCAACCACAAAGTATAATAAATTTGCAGCATCAACATAGGTAAAATATCTGGGCTCCATACCATGGTATCACCACTTATCCAGAAGGAAATGGACATACCCTAGGGGCGCGACCCCTAAAAACCTTGCCGCAACATTCCTGTTTCGACCATTTTCGGGTTGTGAGGCTCGACGAAGTCTCGTCCACAAAGCTACGCTCTTCACAAAAGCCATGCTTCGATCAACAAATGATCAGCAGCACTTCGTATGCCACATTACCAAATTGAGAATGTATCACTAGTAACGATCAAGTACATAACCTCCGAGCTCGTACGTCTCAGAGAAGGGTGTTAAGCTAAAAGAATAAATCTCCGCCACCAAACAGAAATGTATTTGATAGAAACCAGCTTTACATATCAAAGTGTAACGTCAGACACACATCCACACACGTCTGTTCCGGTTCGAACAAAACCGAAGGCACTTCGAAGAAGCCCTTGCAATCCGGGCATCCACAATCTCAATCGGATTCCCCATCACATATGGAGATCTCTATACCGGAGCAACTCAGTGCAGAGTCATTCAATAGGTTATCCTATCACTCTCGGAGACACTTGGTCTTCACCACCATCTTCACATGCTATCCATTTCGTCGTATCATTACTCAGAATGGGTTTTATAACACAAAGTCCTCTCCCGGCTAATCCGAATAACGAGCGCTTATTTTTAAAAATAAGTGTTACATTCAGATTTCAAGCATTTCACAACAAATTTCCACTTTGATCTTTTAAACAAAAGATCCATCATAATCACAAAGGTTCTATGTGGTTTTCGAATATCCATTTGGAATCCGACCCTCGGTCGCATCGAAATTCAAATGCCATTTAAAGGCCAATATTGATGGTCGGTTATTTAACTATCAATCAACATTCACAACAATTACTGCATTTCAAATAATTTTCCCCCAGCTGTTTATTTTCAAAATATCTTTACAAGATATATTTTAACACTTCAACCATTTGAAAACAAATTTCAAATCGCTTTTCACTCGCTGAATAAGATTCCCGATATTATTTATTTCCACTGAAAGTCTGCCGGGTTCAAATACTTTTAAAATAATTCAAATCACTTATCCAAAATATACTTGGAGACATTTAAAATAAAACTACCTTTACTTAAATATTAGTTATGAAAATATTATACTAATTATCGCAAATATAAGAATTCAATCCAAACTAATTTAATAAATTAGTAGATAGGGTATGAATATTTAAATAACCTTTTTCTAAAACAAATATTATTTAAATCTTTAAATAGTCACTTCGGTAATTAATCAAATAAGTATTTATTTTAATGATTTTCAAAATAGCTTAAGAAAATAATTCCTTCAAAATATTCTTTTAAAACCAACTCTAGAACTTTTTAATTTTTATTCGAAAGCTACTTTTAAAAACATACTCGGCTTTCCTGGGAGAACACACTTCCCATTTCAAAATGGTCCTTTAAACCAATTAATAAATCCTTCTCGATTTATTTTAAATTTACATTCCAAATCGGTAAATTCCTTTCCACACTTTTAAAAATAACCCAATGTTTATTTTTAAAACAAAATTCCCTTTTCCTTTACAGATTCCCACTGTTAATTTACATTTCCAAATATCCATTGATATACGATCTTCAAATCGATTTTCAAATATTCACTTTCAACACCAAATCAAATTTCAATTGATTTCTAAATTTATTTTCAAACACCAAATCAATTTCAAATCGATTTCCCAAATTCATTTTCAAAACACCAAATCAAACTCCCTATTGATTTTCCAAATTTGTTTCAAACACCCAAATCAATTTCCAAATGGATTTCCCAAATTTATTTCTTTTAAAATAAATTTCTTTCTCTTCCAATTCATTTAAAAATCCAAATTTCAAACAAATCTTCAACTATTAAATAATATTATTCAAAATCCATATTTTAAAATCTTTTCCCATATTTCGGAATTTATTCAACAAGTTTTCTAAAATAAAACTTTATCTACTTAAATTTTCTCTTTAAAATTCACCCAATACTTTAAATGAATTTTCTTAAAGCTCCTACTTTAAATTCCAAAATTCAATTTCATATTTCTGGTATCCTATGATACCAAAAATATATTCGGCTAAATCATAGCCTTCAACAATTTGAATCACAAATATAACCATACACAGATTATAAATAATCACACACAACATTGAAACAAATTCAAATATTTGAGGAATCCAGTTGGATCCCTCCAACCTGTTTCCCTGCATCCACAGATGTTTGCACAACAATTAAATAACAATTCCACTTCGAGGTGGAATATCGCGGTATATGGGATTTATAAAATATCATCCACTATTATGTGGCGCATAGGGTCTCATCCGCTATATAATGCGGGAAATCAACAACTCCAAATACATATACAATACCAATTCCACTTCGAGGTGGAATATCACGGTGTATGTGTTTATATATAATATCACCGGCTATTATGCGGCGCATAGGGTCTATTTCAATCCAACTGACAATAATAAACATCTAAGCATACAAATCAATAATTTTAAATCTACTTATTTAAAATTAACCAAGCATCAATTTCTTTAAGCGAGAAGTTCTCACCTTTTACTACGGATGCAATTCCATTTCCATCCCGGACTTGATTTCATCATTGTATTTGACCTCGTATAAACAATTATACAATTTTAATATTCGAAATAATCGAATAACCAATTTTCGTTTGGTGAATTTAATTAACTAAAAATTTATTTTAGACTAACAACTTTCCTTTTAAAATCTTTTAGTAATTACAATAATTACCAAGATTGACTAATAAATTAATTTCCAAAAGTAAATTATTTTAAAATAATCTAGTAAATCAAAAATGTGTAAATTCATATCTTTTTTTAGTTTTTCTTTTCACTACATATACCTAGAAATCAAAAATCTAATTTATATATATACTTTTCAATAAATAACCTACAGGATTTCTTCACTGTTAACCTTTTTTTTTCTTTTTCTGTTTTCTGATTTACAACATATATTTTAATTAGATTAAAACAAACAGGATCGCAAATACCTCACTGCCGAGCTCTAGAGACTCGAGCACAAACCATCGCGAATCCTAGCTCAACTTGCAGTCGAACGCGGCCCCCCCTTCAACTGCCCTCTTGCAACTTCCCCGAACGTTTGTAAACCCTAGAACGCCCAACAGACATCGCGGCCTCAACCATAAAGTACCTTGCTCTAGCCGCTGCTTGCTTGGCTTCACCCTCCTCGACGAAGTCGAAATCGACTTCGCTTTAAATTCGAATGGCTCATGATTGAAGTCGAATGAGATCATGAGTATTGTCGCGATCATCCCTTCCAGGCACCGCCGACCTCGAAACCCCTATCGCCAACATGTTAGCCTCAAGGTCGCGTTCGAACTCCAGATTACATTGGGCAACGCAATTTGTTTGAATCGATCTCGAATCAGTCTGCGTGAGGACGATTTATTTGATTTCTTGCTTGTTTTGAAAAATAATCTGCCATTTTTTTTATTTTGAATGCTCGAATTGATTTCACACAGCCATTGATTTTGAAACGAAGAAGATTTTCGAGCAGATGTTTATTATTTTTTCTTCGTTTTGTTTTACTTGTATACGTACATAATTTCTTTTATTTCACCTTAAACGAACCCGTGCCTTAAAATCTTTGCATGTATGACAAATGGTGAGAGCCAGAAGACAAGTGGTCATGGTATGATATGAATTTTTTTTGGCTAGTCAAACTATAGGTTAATTTAAAATTTAAATTTAAAATTTAAATCATCTCTAATCATGCAACTTCAAATTCTCAACTTCCTATCGAAGCGTGCCGCCAGACGTTTATAATGTTAAACCCATATTCTGGACACAATGGAAAAGGTTCCGAGTCCAAATTCGATCGTATGGAGAAGATAGCTTTTCAGACCAGTTAAAACATTAAATCTTCAATTTAAATTTCAACGCATTTGCTTATCGTACGGCCACACAACAACCACTCTGTGACGACCCATAATTTTCAAGCATTTAAAATCAGAATATTTAATTGATTTTAAATATTTAAAAATTAGTTATCGGCTTAAATTACGAATATCATAATTTATTTGGCAATTAGATTGTTGAATTAAATAATTTGAATTGGATAAAACTTGAAACCTGAGATTTTAAGCTTGTTAAAAATAATTTGAAGGCTTATAAAATTTATATTCATATTACTGAGGATAATAGAAGTTGTAAAATTTGAAATAAACAGTGGGTTGTTCAATTTAAAATTTATATCGTTTAAATTGAATTTAAAAATAGCCTTCTGAGGCACAGTCTCGGAATTCGATGAAACCAGTTCTGTTGGATCCATAATGTTGTATTATTGTCGGATTTCAATTTTCGTAGCATCTGGAGGCGTGATGTGAGCGTACGATTTATCAACACGCTGAAATTTGAAACGAATTTAATAAAGTAATTGGTCTAAGTCTTAGCACATCAGAGCTTTTCAAAGCACTGTTTACGAACCGTATCAAGCACGCTTCATTTGCCTTCTCGAGTACGCTTTATCTCTTTTATTTTCGTCCTTATTTACTTTCAGAGGTGATTGCCGAGCTCGCTTATCTCCTTTGAATTCTTGAAATTTAATTCATAGCCGAAGCCATTTATCTTCAATTCGTTACCAGGCTTTAGAAAAAAAAAAATGAAATCCCATTGAGCCGAACGCGAGATCCCCCTTTTCAAATACCTTGTTCATACGCCTTTCCCTTATTCGACATCGCGACTTCATGAGTTTCGAAGCAAGTGGCGCTGGGCAAAGGGGGTGGTCGCGAGCGTGATGGAGGGGAAAGCGCGAGTGGTGGCGTCGACCTAGGGTTTGGCAGTGCGAATTCGCGCGCGTGGAAGCAAGGCGTATCGATTTGAGACGTGCGGCAGTGCTAGGGTGTCTCGCGAACTCGAGCATGTGGATGGAGGGGGGTTGGAGCGACGTTGAGCGCGGTGGAGGGTCGCACGCGTGGGTAGATGCGCGTTTCATCGCGATTGGGGTGAGTGGTCGGCACGGTTCAGTTTTGCAACCCTTCACCGAAGAGTTTGGTTGTCAGGAGCTCGTCTCATCTCGCTGTCGATGGGTTCGAACTTCAAATTTGTAGACTTGGGTAGTCGAGAGTGTTGATAAGGGAAAGGGCAGGCTGTTCTTCAGCAATTTAGTGAGGTATATTTACTGAATTATTTTCAATTTTTATTCATATAAACTTTTACAGTAAAGCAATGGTGTTTCAACATATATTCAGACAAATAATAACAGTAGGGTTTATATTTTCACTTCATTTTGTCAATTTAATATTAATTTATAAATATATGTATGTTTACGCAAGAAAATTTATAACAGTAAGTTTTAAAGGGGAAAAATTATCAGTTTAAACAAAAAAATTAAATTACTAGTTTAGAATTGAAGTATTAGTTCAATTTAAATTCTTGATTAAATGGAAATTGAATGGTTCGTCTTGTTATAATATTAATTGAACTAAAATTTATTAATTGGCGATTAATTATTCAAATTGTTCGAATATTAATAAATCATATAATGATGTTTAAGGTCTAAAACTGTGAAACGCAAGGCGTGATGGATTGGGTTGCAAACAAAAGCAATGGTGAGTAAATCTCACTCAGTTTATAATTAAATTTAAAATGACTAAATTTAAACAATTGTTTGAATGGTTGAATGAATTGATGAGATATAGTATGATATTTTGAAATGGGAATATTATATTGCGCTGACGTTTGTGGATGCAGGAAAAAAACAGGTTGGAGGGATCCAACTGGGTCCCTCATTATATATATATTGTTTATTTATTCTCTGTTATGCTTTGTGAATATTCTGTGATGAATTATATTGAAATAGTGAATGCTATAGATGCTTGGATATATTCTGGGCTCTGAGTTATCAAATTATATAGCATTGGATTTTTGGAAAGAAATGATAAAAAGAGTAAATTTTTAAGAAAATAATTTATAAAGAATGTGAATAAACTAAAATGAATTGGAGAAGAATATTAGTATTTTCAAACGCTAATTGATAAATTATGCATGTGGAAAGAAATTTATGAATAAACAGAAAGTTAAGAAAACTTAAACTTCAATGTTACTGTTTATAAGAATAAACAATTATTTTAAATTTAGGATTTAAATTATTTAAGAAGAATAAAGAAGAAATTGGGAATAACCTGAAATTTGTATATTTCAGCTAAAGAATTTAAAAATCAAACTGGAAATAATAATAAAGTCCATAATTAATTGAAATTTCGAAATGAACTGATAAGTAAAGAAATTTATTTCAAAGAAAATAAATTGGGAATCAATTTGGAAAATTGATTTAAGTGGTTGAAGTTGGAATTCTCCCTGGATAACTAAGTACATTTTCAAGTAAATTTTAAATACAAGTTAATAGTTTTTTTTTAAATTGTTTTAAAAGGTATGTTTTTGAAAATTTAGTATTTCTAATATTTAAATATTAAAGCAAGTATTTTCTTAAATCTTTTATAGTAGTAATTATAAAGTAAAAAAAAAGTGACTTGGTATTTTGTTTCAAAAGTGGAAATCTAGTTTTATATTTTATTAAGTAACTTTATTTTCAAATATTCATATAAAATGTATTTTAACAAATTATTAAAGTAGTTTTAATTTAAAAGTTTTATAAGTATATATTTCAAAGTAAAGTGTTTTGAATTATTTTAAAAATCTAGTTTTGTGCTTGGTGATTTCAGAGGAGATAAAAAAATATTTGGGAAGTTTATTCTAAAAAGAAAGGTGGTCTTGAAACTGTTTTCAAAGGATTGAAAATAGAAATATATCTTGTGAAGATATTTTGAAGTTAATAAATAATTTGGAAAATTATTTATTGTGTGATGGATGTTGTGAATAATAATTGATAGTTAAATAACCGACTATCAATATTGGACAATGCGTTGATCGTTTCGAAGAGACCGGGATCGAGAATTATTTCTCGAAAACCACTTCGATCCGATTTGTACGTTGCGTGTAAACGTGTTCGGAGTCGAAGATGGAGTAGTGAAGTGCAAGGGCTAGTCGCTACTAATCCTGAGGATATTTCCAAATGGATGTAGTAGGAATAGTGCCTTCGGTTCCGTTCGAACCCGGGACGGACTTGTATGGACGAATGCTTGCGAAACATCGTCAGGTGGGCGATGGGCATTCTAAGTGAAACGTTCTAAAAAGGTAACGCTTAGCCTCAAGCCTCATCAAATGGGAATGACTGAAAATCAGGGGATATGCAGCAAGGTTAGGTGGGTCATGCCCAAGCAGGACAAGATAATTCCCCTGTCTAGATGTCCCTTATATATATTTCGGCTTAGTGGGTGGTTGGTCGCGCCAACCACGGGGTTTATCTTGTTCGGGACTGTTCAGTAAGGAATGGTTCCGGCCTTGTGTTGCAGGGGATGAAGGGAGTAGTCCTCGGTACGGCGATCTAGGCCCCGTACTGTGACAGGTGGTACCCCAGTGCCTAGTCATTGTTGGAAATCCATTTTCCCTACGCGCCCGTACGGTTTTGATTGTGCCCAACTATTGCTGAAACGTGAGATGCAAGCATTTCAGCTAGATTCTATTTACTTTCTATAGACACTATTATTATATCAGAGGATTTCTATAAAAATTGTTTTAGCTATCGTAAGGTAAAAACCCGACATGTTTATTTGTGGCGTGGTCTTACGAGATGCTTTTGTTTCCAAAGGATTTTTGAAACTTTAATAATCAATTGGGTGTGATTTTCTCACTCTGGTATTCCAGACTGACTCGGGTGTTATTTAACTGTAATGCTCGGGTCAGACCGAGTATTATATGATACAGGATATGATGCTGTGGAGCTCAGGAGACGAGCTGGATGACAATACGTATTCTCGTACTTGTATATATATATATTTCCGCTGTGTTGAGTTGTTGTGTACTCATTGTATGTTATTGATGTGAGCTGTGACTGATGTACTCTGATGATGTAATATATGTAAACTGATATGTTTGATTTTGAATTAGATTATTAATTCTCTATTATATTTTATTCCGCTGCGATGGTTAGATTCTGATGTTGATTTTGTTTCCTCTTCTTCTACCTCTTCTTCTTAAACCCAAATGGTTCGTATTTCTGTACAACTTGAGTTGATTTAGGTAGAATAGTGTTGACTCAAGGGGTTCGGATTTGCGGGCTGTTACACTCTCAACTCTAAAATCATGTTTTGCATAGTATATAATTTTCCATTGCATTTAAACACCAATATCACACGGTTTTGACCGTATAAACTATTACATAAACAATCTTGTTTAAATTTAAACAAACCATAAATTCAAGCATATCTTCGTCAAGCATCTTATATATGAATTTAGACTTAAATCCGAAACATATAAATAACCAATATTGATGGACATTGTCATTCGCCTTAGTCGTTGATAAGGAAGGTGATTGAAATGAGTTTTATTTCCCATTTTTACTTTCACTTCTTTTTTTTTATTTTTCTCTTCTTCTTTTCTTTTTAATAGCCGGCTCGATCTTCTTTCCTTGCATATTTATTTTTGTAAGAAATTGAATATGAGTGTGTATGGATTAAGGGTAAACATATCTATATATAAAGGTAAGGTTAGAAGTAATTAAATCCCAATATACCCTTAGATAATATAAATAGTCTATAAACCAATTTTTATCCTAATTAAATTAATAAGCACGACCACTTAAATTTATTCAAATCTCAATCCCCTTATCACTTAACATTTACATTATTCTATTTAATTTATCTAATTAAGTATCATGGATAATGTTATTTAAAATTAAGGGTGTTACAGTTGATCGACATATAACTACCGAATAACTCCGGATAATATATAGTACAGATTTCATTTTATATTATTTTCCTTCTTCGGCAAATTGTATGCATATAACAAGACTCTGTCTTAATGTTGATGCTATTTGCATTTAAAATCTCATTCCCTCATAATGAACGTAGAAAGTAGTAAATTAGGAAGCGAACATATGTAGGTAAATTAAGTGTTTTTCTTCAGGTGGTTTCTCCATTGAAATGATTGAAAAAGTCCTACATTTAAGGTTCTAAGCTATAACCTTTTAGGTAAGTGTAGCAATAAAATGCCAACTCCCTCTTCTTCTACTTCGTCGATTATATTTCTTATGATCATTCAAAAATGTCAAAATTCTATTGAGGTTTGGTACTTTGTCCCAGTTTTCTATTATACCCATAACACAATTTGAAGAATTCAGATATTCGTCGTTTCTTTCATATCAAATAGTATGCTACACTGGCCTTTTAATCTACTAAAGTCGTTTGCATAGAAAATAATTTTGCCTTACTCCATCTGGTAATTATTTCCTCCGTATAAGATAAGTTATCTGGTCAACTTGCATAGAGAAAGAAAGATGAAGATTATTAATTAATTTTGAATGGACACAATAATCTTGATCTACGTACCACTTTTGGGTCTATGGTTGGACAGCAGGGGCGGTGCCAGCTAAAAATTGAGGGTTCGGGTACCCATAAAACCCCTTCCCCCCACTAGAAATAAAATAGGAACCCAAAAAAAATTATTTGAAACCTAATTTTGCGCTTGCTCTTCTCCCCAAACACGACTTCTCCTCCAGCTCTTCCTCCCTCCCTACCCTTCCCCCAACCAGAAATAAAGATCGCGACTTCTTCTTCGGCACTTCTCCTCATCACAAGCGCAACAAGATCTTCAACAATACCTAGGTCGAGTGTCTTCTCCTTTGGCACTTCAACAATTACAGTATTTTTTGGCATCCGGCTCTTCAGCAATGCCTAGGTCTTTGATCTTTTCCTCCTGACAGTGGTCTAGGTTGAGCTTCATAATGGTAATCCTAGTTTATTCAAAAGAAAAATTTGCTGATTTTGCCTAATTTTATTAATTGGTTTAATTTTTTCACTGATAGTTTGGGACAAGTTAATCATCATATACTGAGAGAGAAATAGAAATATGAATTATTGTAATTGTTCAACAACAAAAATTGGTTTAAATTAACGTGGCAGTGACGCACTGTATTTAGTTATGAAATGTTTGGTTATTCAGTTTATAAGTTACCGTAAATTACTGTAATTTGTTTAATGTATTAGTTTATAAATTAGATTGTTTTAATAGTCAAATGCATCAAATAATTAAAGTTTAACAAAGGTTTTAATGAATTAATTTATTTACTTTAGATTTGCGAGCATATTTTAGAAGATCATTTGATCAGGTTGTGATGCAGCGCACCATTATAAGTCGCTTGCTTTAGGTCGCTCGGTTGCCTTAAGTTGTTCGCGTGCCTTAAATCGCCCGTGACATAACGAGAAAGATGATGTAGTGAAGGATGATGCAGATGATGCAGCCAATAGCGAGTTATACCATAAGTCGCGCCTTCTTAAGTCGCCCGCGACCTAATGATTCTTTAAGTCGCTCAACGTATGCCGCTGTCTTCCTTAAGTCGCTGATTGTCTTATGTCGCTGATTCACTTAAGCCGCATTCCTTAGGTCGCGTGAAGCTTATGTCGCTGAAGCAGGGTAACTTCTTATGTCGCATGAAGCTTATGTCGCTGAAGCAGGGTAACTTCTTATGTCGCTGAAGCAGTGTAACTTCTTAAGTCGCCGAGGCTTATGTCGTGTGATGTATTGTAACTCGTATGTGGTTATGTGTGTTGTAATGTTAGGTCATGAGTCGTTGACTCCTTATGTCGCATGTATGTTGTATTGTAACTCATATGTCGTAGGTCGTGTGTATTGTTGTTAAGTCCTATTGATGTTAAGTCGTATGTCGCGCATGATGAGTCGCCTGCATGTGTTGTAAATTCCTATAAATAGGGGCATGATGTCATTTTTAAAGAGAGTTGATTTTGAATAAAAAATTTGTGTGCGCTTTGGCCACTTTGTAGATGTTGAGTGTGATCTCCTTCTTCTTCCATCTTCGGGTTATTCGTGCGCGAATCAACGAAGTTGAAGCCAATTCTCGGTATCACTTGCGAGTGATCAACGATCGAATTGTAGATCTTTCAACACGGTATATTGCGAGATCAACGGGTTGGTGAGAGCTAGATTCCGATATCTTCACGATCAATGGAATTGGGTATTTATCGTTCCACTGGTTTACTTGACACGAAATCATTTCGTGAGGAAGAAAGTGTGTCAATTTGTATCAAATCATTATTAGCACGTCAAAAAGTTTATATCCGCTGTGTCAGTTTGGTGTTAGAGCTAAGTAAGATCAAGGCCGAGTCCAGAGCAGAGTCAAAACCGAGTTGGAGCCGAGTTAGAGCTAGTTAAAGCTAAGTCGAGTTAAAGTCAAGTTGAGAGCCAAGTTAAAGCCAAATCAGAACTAAGTCGAAGCTAAGTTATATCGGAAAGAGATTGTGAATGATCATGCCTCCGAGACGTGCTAATCGCTATCATAATGTTGAAGATGTGTATGGAAGACAAGAAGCTGAGCAGATGTAGCAGCGTATCAATGAAAAGTTCGATGAAGGTATTGAAAAGTTAGAGAAGTTGATGAAGTACATGAACCAAAGTCAAAGGAGAACGTCGGCAGTTTCGAATCAGAGTGGAAACAGGGTTTCATCATCGGTTTCGGGAGAAAGGAGAGTGTCACCACAATATTATCAAGATAGGAGAGAGTCATCAGTTTCTGTGATTCGAGACCACCATGGGTACCGAAATGAAGAGGGAAGAACTCAGCGGGGGTTTGACAATGAACCATATCATGATGCTGAAAGACAGGGTAGAAGGGATAAGCATGATCGTAGGGATGTGGATGGTCAGAATCGATATCGAAATACTTCTGATTTTGAGGAGGATGGTGATAGAGGTAGTATTCATTATCGAAATCAAGGCCAAGTGCGAAATCAATATCTGGATTCAAAAAATGATCGTAAATGGTAGTCTGGTATTAGGATGGAAATTCCAGAATTCAAGGGTGGTATGCAAGCCAAAGAATTCTTGATTGGTTGTCGAATGTTGAAGAAATTTTGAAATTCAAGGAAGTGCCTGAGAATCGCAGAGTCAAATTAGTTGCTGCTAGACTAAGGGGTAGAGCTATGGCTTGGTGGCAACAAACTAAACTAACTCGAGAGAGAATGGGAAAATCAAAAGTTGTTACTTGGGAGAAGATGAGAAATATGATGAAAGCGACTTTCTTGCCGTACAATTATCAATCTCTTATGTATCAACGTTTGCAGAATTTGAGACAAGGGATGAAGTCAGTGAATGATTATGTAGATGAATTCTATCAATTGATTGCAAGGAATGATATTATGGAAACCGAGGAACAGCTAAGGGCTAGATATATTGGAGGGTTACGAATGCAAATTCAAGACATGGTTAATATGTTTAATCGAATGTCTGTTGCTGAAGCACATCAGAAAGCTCTTGCTTGGAAGAAACAAGGGAGACGAGGAGTTAGTGTGTTTACGAATTCTAACAACCAGAATAAGGGTGCTAGTAGCAGTGCTAATGTTTCCAAGGCAGTCAATAAACCAATTGTCAATGAAGCCGCTAAAGAAAAGGTCAATAATAGTATCAAGTGCTATAATTGTCAGGAGTTTGGTCGTAAAAGTAATGAATGTACAAAGCCAAAGAAGAGAGCATTAGTTGCAGAGGAATGTAAGTATGAGGATATGGAAGCTGAAGTTGATTATTCTCAACCATCAAAGTTTGATGAAGATGAAGAAGTTGCGTCAGGAGAAGAAGGGTGTAATTTGATGATAAGGAGGTCTTGTTTGGTGCCAAAGCATGAGAATGATTCTAGTTGGCTGAGAAGCAATATCTTTCGGTCTACATGTACTATCTTGGGGAAGGTTTGTCGATTTGTTATTGATGTGGGAAGCTGTGATAACATTATTTCTGAAGAAAACGTCACGAAGTTGGGGTTGAAGACTGAAAAACATTCTAGACCTTATAAACTGGCGTGGCTAAAGAAAGGTGGAGAAGTGACAGTGGGAAGACGAGCATTTGTTACATTTTATATTGGGAAGAAGTAAAAAGATGATATATGGTGTGATGTTGTTAACATGGATGTGTGTCATCTACTATTGGGTAGACCATGGCAATATGATAGAGCTGTAAACATAATGGTCGCACCAATAGTTACAGTTTCATGTTCGAAGGTACTTAAATCATCTTAGTTCCTAAGAAGCGTGAATAAAGTGAAAGCAAGTCAAAGAAGAAAGTGGAATCAACTAGTCTATTATCTACAAGAGAATTTGTTGAAGAAGTGAAAGATAGTGCTGAATTGTTTATGTTGATTGGGTATGAAACAAATAAGGATCCTAAAATTCCTGCGGAGGTTAGACTGGTGTTAAATGAATTTGAAGATGTCTTTCCTGCGGAATTACCTAAGGAATTAATGCCACTAAGGGATATACAACATCAAATTGATCTAGTGCCAGGTGTTGTTTTACCGCATAGGCCGCATTATCGTATGAGTCCAAAAGAGTTTGAAGAGTTGAGGAGACAGGTTGAGGAGTTGCTTAAACAAGGGTGTGTTCGAGAGAGTCTCAGTCCTTGTGCTGTACCAGCTCTGTTGGTATCGAAGAAAGATGGTTCATGGAGAATGTGTATGGACAGTAGGGCGCTCAACAAAATAACTGTCAGATACAGGTTTCCTATGCCAAGACTTGATGATCTATTGGATCAACTCAGTGGGTCTGTAATCTTTTCTAAGATCGATCTGAAGAGTGGTTATCATCAGATTCGCATAAGACCAGGTGATGAATGGAAGACAGCATTCAAGACTCGGGAAGGATTATATGAATGGCTGGTCATGCGATTTGGTTTATCTAATGCACCAAGTACATTTATGAGGGTGATGAATCAAATTTTCAGACCTTACATCGGGAAGTTTTTTGTAGTCTACTTTGATGATATCTTGATATATAGTGCGAGCACAGAGGAGCATATTCAACACTTACGAACGGTGTTAACTATTCTTCGTCAAGAACAATTCTATGCAGCAACGATGAAATGCGTGTTCATGACGCCAAGTGTTTTATTTCTGGGATATGTCGTGTCCAAGGAGGGAATACAAGTGGACCAGAGTAAAGTAGCCACAATCAGAAACTGGCCACAGCCCAAAACTATAACAGAAGTCAGAATTTTTCATGGGTTAGCTTCATTTTATCGAAGATTTATACCGCACTTTAGTATCGTAATGGCTCCTGTTACTGATTGTATGAAAGGAAAGCAGTTTTCATGGATGGGAGAGGCACGATCTGCTTTTGAACAGATCAAGGAACTTTTGACCTCAGCACCGATTCTAGTGTTTCCATATTTTCAGTTACTATTTGAGTTACATACGGATGCATCTAAAGTTGGAATTGGATGAGTGTTGAGTCAGAAGGGTCGTCCAATTGCCTATTTCAGTGAAAAACTTTCTGGACCAAAGATGAGATACAATACCTATGATGTGGAGTTTTATGCTATTGTGCAGGCTGTGAAGCATTGGAGACATTACTTGTTCTATAAAGAATTTTTTTTTATACAGATCATGAAGCATTGAAACATTTGCAGGGGCAGAGTAAAATTGTAACTAGGCATGCATCGTGGATAACTTATTTGCAGCAATTTACGTTCATCGTAAAGCACAAGTCTGGAGTGACTAATCGTGTTGCCGATGCATTGAGTCGGAGGGAGAATTTACTAACAACTATGCGAGTAGAGGTGATGTGTTTTGACTTACTTCCAGATTTGCTTACATCAGATTCTTATTTTTCCAAGATCCTAGACAAAGTCAAGCAAGGAAGCATGGATGGATATGTGTTGGTTGATGGTTTTCTATTCAAAGGAAATCAGTTGTGTATTCCAGATTGCAGTCTACGAATGAAAATCATTAAAGAATTACATGAAGAAGGACACGTGGGCCGAGACCGTACTATGCAGTTGATCTCAAAGTCTTATTTTTGACAGTCATTGAGGAAGGAGATTGAAAAGTTTGTTCAGAGGTGTCATGTTTGTCAAGTTTCAAAGGGGACCACTACAAATGCAGGTTTATATATGCTGTTGCCTATACCTACTAAACCATGGGTGGATGTCAGTATGGACTTTGTGTTGGGTTTGCCGAGAACGCAACGTGGCAATGATTCTATCTATGTGGTGGTTGATCGTTTTAAAAAATGGTACATTTTGTTGCATGCAAGAAGACTGCAGATGCAGTTAATGTCACACGGTTATACTTCAGAGAGATCTATCGTCTTCATGGGTTGCCTGGATCTATTGTATCAGATAGTGACACTCGTATTCCGAGTCATTTTTGGATGAGTCTATGGAGAATGGTCGGGAAAGATGAAATTTAGTAGTGCTTATCATCCACAGACGGATGGACAGACAGAAGTTGTGAATAGATCCCTGGGTAATTTATTGAGATGCCTCGTGAATGACAATTTGAAGAGTTGGGATTCCAAGTTGTGTCAAGCTGAGTTTGCACACAACCATGCAGTTAATCGTAGCACTGGTTTCAGTCCATTCCAAGTCGTTTACTCAACAATGCCTAAAGGACCGTTAGATTTATCTACAGTACCACAACAGAAAGGAGTGATCAAGCGAGCTAGTAATTCTGTGAATGAATTGCAAGAATGCCACAAGGTTGTGCAGGAACGATTGTTTAAGGTGAATGAGAAATATAAGCAATCTGCAAATATTAAACGATGAAATGTTGAATTCAAAGAAGGAGATTTTGTATATGCAGTTTTGACTAAGGATCGATTTACTATTGGTTCTTACAACAAACTAGCTGCTAGAAGAATTGGTCCTTTGGAGATCGTAAAGAAGATTAGTGAGAATGCTTATCAGTTGAGATTGCCGGATCATATCCATACTGCTGACGTTTTCAACGTCAGACACTTGATTCCATATCATGAGAATAAGTATGTCGAAGAAGAGGAAATTATGAATTTGGGGTCGAATTCTTTTCAACCAGGGGAGGATGATGCAGCGCACCATGATAAGCCTCTTGCTTTAGGTCGCTCGGTTGCCTTAAGTCGTTTGCGTGCCTTAAGTCGCACGCGGCATAACGAGATAGATGATGCAGTGAAGGATGATGCAGATAAAGCAACCAATAGCGAGTTATACCATAAGTTGCGCCTTCTTAAGTTGCTCGCGGCCTAATGATTCTTTAAGTCGCTCAACGTACGTCGCTATCTTCCTTAAGTCGCTGATTGTCTTAAGTCGCTGTTTCACTTAAGACACATTCCTTAGGTCACATGAAGCTTATGTCACTAAAGCAGGGTAACTTCTTATGTCACATGAAGCTTATGTCGCTGAAGCAGGGTAACTTCTTATGTCACTAAAGCAGTGTAACTTCTTATGTCGCTGAGGCTTATGTCATTAAGTCGTGTGATGTATTGTAACTCGTATGTGGTTATGTGTTTTGTAATGTAAGGTCGTGAGTCGTTGACTCCTTATATCACATGTATGTTGTATAGTAACTCGTATGTCGTAGGTCGTGTGTATTGTTGTTAAGTCCTGTTCATGTTAAGTCGTATGTCACGCATGATGAGTCACCTGCATGTGCTATAAATTCCTATAAATAGGGGCGTGATGTCATTTGTAAAGAGAGTTGATTTTGAATAAAAAATTTGTGTGCGCTTTGGCCACATTGTTGAAGTTGAGTCTGATCTCCTTCTTCTTTCATCTTTGGGTTATTCGTGCGCGAATCAACGAAGTTGAAGCCAATTCTCGGTATCACTTGCGAGTGACCAACAATCGAATTGTAGATCTTTCAACACGGTATATTGCAAGATCAACGGATTGAAGATAGCTAGATTCCGGTATCTTCTCGATCAACGGAATTAGGCATTTATCGTTCTACTGGTTTACTTGACACGAAATCATTTCTTGAGGATGAAAGTGTGTCAATTTGTATCAAAGCATTATTAGCACGTCAAAAAGTTTATATCCGCTGCGTCGGGTTGGATCTTCAGGAATTTCTTTGTCTTCTAATAGTATCATTGATGATGATACTCAAAATGCTATAATTCCAAACTTAGTAACTCTAAGTCGCATTCAAGTGGATTTATTGGATCTTCCATCTGATCCTAATTTATGACAACAAATTACGAACTATGATCCGAATGATCAAAATACTGTTTGAAGAGCATCTCTACAGAAAGGCCACTAAACATCCTTGCAAATCTTTCCTTAAACACTAATTCGTGGAAAAGCTTGTCACTTCGATCAATTTTGGTTTAACGATTATAAAAATTGGTTGGAGTATACCGTGAAAGATGATGTCATATATTGTTTACCATGCTACTTATTTCGTTCTCAATCAATGTGCAGAAAAACAAGTGATGTACTATTAGGGGTGGGTTCAAGGATTGGGAAAAATATCAAAGACTCTAAGAGCATGCTAATTCAGGTGTTCATAATGTTGCAACAATAAAGGCTGATAATTTGATAAATTAACATCAACATATTGAAACAATAATTATGAGACTGTCAACTCAAAGTCAAATTGAATGTCGAAGTCGTTTAAATTCATCTCTTGTGTGCATTCAATATTTTTTATCTCAAGGTTTACCTTTCCAAGGTTATGATGAATCTAAAAAAATCAATGAATAAAAAAAATTCTTGAGCTTTTCCAATGGACAACTAATGAAAAACCTACTGTTAATGTCGTTGTTTTAAAAAATGCACCATAAAATCTTAAAATGACATCGCCGAATGTTCAGAAAGATATTGTGAATTGTATTGCCATGGAAATTAAAGGTGTTATCCTAAAACATCTTTCTAGAAGATTAATTGCATTGTCAAATGATGAAGCTCGTAGTACTTTAATTAAAGAGCAAATGTATTTTTTTTATGGTTTGTGGACGAGACTGGAAGTATTTTAGAAAGATTTATAGGCATGGTGCATGTTCCTAACACAACATCAATTTCTCTTAAAACATCAGTAGAAGCTTTCTTTAGCAAACATAAATTAAGTATGACAAAGTTACGTGATCAATGTTATGATGGTGCAAGTAATATGCAAGGTATGCTCAATGGTCTTAAAACACTTATTCTAAATGAGAACAACTTTGCTTTCTATGTTTATTGTTTTGCACATCAACTCCAATCAGCTCTTGTTTGTGCTGCTAAAGATATAGATCATATTTTCGATTTTTTTAACTTGGTTACTAATTTGGTAGACCTTGCTGGTGCATCATGCAACCATTCTTAGAGAGAAAAAAGCGGAAAGAATATTTAGTCGATTAGAAAGTGGTGAACTATCAAGTGATCGGGGGCTAAATCAAGAGTGTAATTTGAAACGACCGGGATATACATGTTAGGGTTCACATTATGGTACACTAATTAATTTGACCGTTATGTTTCCTTTAATTATTGATGTGCGTATGGATTTAGTAGATGATATGTCAGGTGATAAAAAAGTGGAACAATTGACTTTGAAAAAAGTATTGTAATATTATGATTTTCGTTATTTTGCATTTGATGAAGAATGTATTTACATTACTAATGATCTTTACAAAGCACTACAATGAAAAGGTCAAGATATCATTAGTATTCAGATGTTGGTAAAGGTATCTAAAGACGTCTACACAAAATAGGGGATAATGGATGGGATGCTCTTTTGAATGAGGTTGGATCTTTTTGCAAGAAATACAACATTGTCATTTCAAACGTGGATGATAATCATCTTCTTTTTGGAAGATCAAGAAGAGGACAAAGGTTAAAAATTTACATCATTGTCGAGTTGATTTGTTCTACCTTTGTTTAGATAAAAAATTATTGAACTTAACAATCACTTTAATTAGGTAAATTCAGAACTACATCTTTGTATGTCAGCACTCAATTTAACTGATTCATTTACTGCTTTTGATAAAGTAAATTTGATTCGTTTATCTGAATTTTGTCTCGATGATTTTTCTAAAGCAGAACGTATGGATCTCTATAATCAGTTAGAGATCTATGAGATTGACATGAAATGTAATGATGCATTTAAAGATGCGAAAGGAATTGGTGATTTGGCTAAGATGATGTTATTGATAATGTAACGATCCCAGATTTTAACTAAATTTAAATCGATAATTAATTTAATTTTTGAATATAAATTGTGAAATTAATTGGAAATAAATATGAAATAGGAAAAAAAATAGAATTTGAATTGGGATTTATAAATGTTGTAAAGATATTTGAATTTAATAAAATGGATTTTTGAAAGTTGTGCAAATAATGATGCGTATGCAAGACAAATTAAATATGTACAAACAAATTTAGTAAAATATGTGTTTAAATTTCAAAATATTCTCTTTTAAATAATATGTATTAATACAAACAAAATATACAAAAAATTATAAAAATAAATATATATAGAGACATACAAGATAATTAGTATGTAAGTTAAAAATAAATATTTAAATTGAAAATAGAAATAGATTTATAAATATATAAGATAAAATAAAATATAAAGTGAGTACATTAGAAAAATTATAACAACATAATAAATATATAATCTCATTTATATTACAAAGCATAAGACAAAGTAATAAGACTAAAGAAAAAATACAATATATTCAAGTATGTATAAACAAAATAAAGATAAGTGTAGATTTGTACAACAACAATTAATGCAGCACACTTGAGCCACCAAAAGAGATTCATCAGCCACCAAAGCAAGATTTTCAGCCTCCATTTGAAAATAAAATCTCTGATCTATGTGGTACAAAACATAATATAATCACCTGTGCAAATATATCCCTGTAAGCTTTGTTTCCTATATATCAACTTCTCACATTTTAGTTTCGTCCATCCAAAGCTAAGAAAAATCTGAAATAAACATCATCTTCGTCTAAAACAAAACTTCCATTAAAACAACAACAATCTACTCAATTCAAACCAGAGATCAAGAGGATTAAAGATAAAAGATTCAGCTAGTAGTTTCTTAAGCCTGTTTCAAATAAAAGCAACTCTGTTCATTTTGGAATTAAGGTGAGTAACATATGTTTTTTTATATAAAAGCTTGAATCTGTTGTACATATATATTTGTGAATAAGTATGTTTCTATATATATATATATATATATATATATATATATATGGTTTCTCTGAAATATATTTGAAATTGGAAGTCCTTTTACAGGTTATTGTTTCTTTTTATGTTCTCTGCTTTGAGATTTTACAACACCAGATTTTTGATTCAAAAAAAATCATTTTCACCTGATCTATTTGATGTTCGGATTTAGTATTAAAACAAAAATTGTTTGATATAGCATAAACTCAGGGTTTAAATTTTATTCAAGTGAAAATAACTTGCAAATACCCCAGGAAATCAAGATTGACAGAAAAAATATATAAAAATGTTAAAAATCAAGTGTCGCGGTTCTCTGATTCAAGGATATAACTTGAATCGGCCTAGGTAAACATGATTTTTAGGATAAAAATTATGATTTATAGATTCATGTCGAATGAGAATTTGGTGGATAACTGGAATTTAGTTTCTGGGCGATTTCTGATGATTAAGATGATCTGGAGGGTCGCGATCATTAGTGGAAGAAGTGGGATGATCAGAGAGTTCGGGAAAAACATTGGGACGGCGATCAAGGCATGGTGGCGACGGTGGTTGAACGATGAAGTCAGTTAACCTAGTTTTGTTTTGGTCGGGTTCTTGGGTTGGCACGATCCCTCTGGTAGATCGAGTTTCATGATACTTTGGGGAATGGAAGTTGTGGGGTTGTCGACGACGTGTCTGAAGCCACTGGCACTCCGGCGGTCGGAGGGGCGAGAACGTGGTGCTTTCCAGTTTCAAGTGTTACTCCAATTTTGTGTCAGGTGGTTCGATTTTGTCTTTGAGGGGGAATCGAAGTGGTGATGACCGCAGTATGATGCAAGGTTGGTTGCCGATGCGGGAAGGTCATCAGGGGTGACCGGAGGTGGTCGGCGGTACGGTGCAAGTGCATGGTGCACATCGTGTTTTCTGGTGTGCCTGGAATGAAGATGAATACTTGAATTTCTCAAGCTTCTTGCGTACGTTGCTCGAGGATCTGGGATGTTTGCTCGAAGCAGTAAGGTGTTGGACTCGAAGCAATTGTAGTCAGGGCTCGGGTTAAAATTTTTGTCTAGGTTTTATAACAGATCTGTTCTGTTTTTTCTGAATTCTAAATTTTAATTTTAAAAAAAAACAAATCTCAAACAAGTTTTAAAAAAAAGTTTAAATTTAAACTTAAGTTAGTTTATAGCTTAGTTTTGGGCATAAATAAGTTTTTAAGTTTAAAATGTTTTGAATAACAATTAAGTATTTTTAAAGGGGAATTGAATTTAAAATTAGAATCTGAATGTTTTAAACAAGTTTAAATCGAATAGCTTTTCAAAATAATTTGTTTTCAAATATATATTTCAATTGAATTGTGATAAAGTTCTTTTATAAAAAGGATTTTTGAATGAAAAGTTTAATAATTTGTTTTTAACTTGAATTTGCAAGTTAAAATGTAATGTATTTTAAAGCTTAAATTTTAGATAAAAATTTAAGTAATTTAGTTAGAAATTTTCTTATATAGGTTTATAACTTGATATTTAAATTTAGTTAGTGTTTAAATATAAAATTATTTTGAATCTTAAATTAAAGAAGAAAGTTGAATTTAAATTTGGAAGTGTAATGTTTTAAATACACTTCGGTATTAATGAAGTCATTAATAAGGAAATGGATTACCTTAGAGATAATTAAGGTATTGAAATGATTTGATGAATAAGATAATTAAGGAATGACTTCTTTATTTAATTTATAAATTAATGATTTGGATTAATTTATAATTAGAGATTAATTTGGAAAGTAATTAAAGAATTGTTTTGGGTTAATGAAGGTCATTAACTAAGATTGTGTAAATCATTAATTAATGTGATTAATTTTAACAATTAATTAGACTAATTAGTTAATGTCATTTATGAAATTGTGCAAGTGCAATTACTTTATGGAAGTAATTAAGAAATTAATTACTCATTGTAATTAATTGTGATTACATTAATTGTCAAATATTGTATATTGGATTGATAACTCTGTTATGTGATTGTGATGCTTTGTAATATGAATTGCTTTGTGCTAAGCTGTTATATCTGTGATGAATATTGTAACGACCCAGAATTTTGAATAATTTAATTTGAAAATATTTAATTAATTTTAAATATTTGAATGATGGTTTGGATTGAATTTTCAATATAGCTTTGAAATTAGCGATTAAATTATAGAATTTAATCTATTGAAGTTGAATAAAATTTGAATCTTCAATTTAAAGCCAATTAAAAAATTATTTCAAAGGCATGTAAAATTCATATTGATAATATTGAAGATTATAGAAGCTTTAGAATTGGATTTGAAACTGCTTTGTTCAGTTTTGAAATTTTAATCGTTGAATCGATATTTAAAAATAGCCGTCCGAGGCACAGTCTCGGAATTCGATGAAACCAGTTCTATTTCGTCCGTAGTATTGAATTATTCTCGGATTTCAAATTTCGTATTTTTCGGAGTTTATATGTGAGTACACGGTGAGTAAACGCATTGAAATCGAATCAAATTCAATTTAAATTTAAATTTAAAATAAACGACAGCATCCCTTGAATCACGCCTAAAAATCACGTAATCGTGTCTTCTCCTCCCTTTCAGCCTACAATCACACCTACAAGCACGAGATGAAATCGTGCAAACTATGCCTGATCGTTTTTAAATATTCACGTTCTCTTCCCCTCTTCCTTTATTATTCAAAATCAAATCTCAGAAGAAAATTAATGGCCAAACCAAATTTCTTACGTTCTTCCCCAAATCCTTTTTCGTTCATTCGAAAATCAAATAATAGCCGCTACCAAATCAAAAAACCCTTTTGTTTACAGTAAATTCAAATTTATAATGGCTGCTATCTCTCCCTCTTTCTCAAAGTGGAGCACACGGCAGACGAGTCGCGCGCGCTTGCGTACGCGATGGCAGTGGAGGCGCGCGAGGCAGGGGGCGGCAACGGCGTGCGATTCAAGGAGGCGCAGGCATGGAAATGGGGGCGCGCGTGCGCGCGACACGAGGCGGCGGCGATTTGGGATGCGTGGCATTGGGTGGCGATCGAGCGGCGGCAGCAGCGAGTCAGGGGTGATCGTGGCTCGTGAACGCGATGAAGGCGGAGTCGAACTCGATCGACTTAGTGTTGGTGGCAACATGCGTACGGTGGCGCATTCGTGGGTCGAGGCCGATATCAAATTTAAGCTGGGAAGTCGCGAATGGGATCTCGGGGGCCACCTGAGTTGAGTTTTGCAGTGAGGTATATTCAAATTTCTCAGTTCAATTTAAATTGAAAATGAATATAAACCCTGTATAGATTATTTTGAGATATATACGTTTAAGGAAATTTTAATTTACAGTAAAACAAGAAATTAATTATGCGATTTTTCCAAAAGTTATATAAAATAAAGAATAGTTTTGAATTTAATTTTTGTTAAATCAAAGTATTAAAAAGAAATTGTTTGAAAGCCAAAAACAATTTATTAAAAAGGAATTTTGCTAAAAATTAGAAGTATTAGCTTATTCAAAAACCTATTTTAGTAACTAAAAATAATTTGTAAAAGAAATTTGGTTAGAAATTTAATTTATTAGATAAAATAAATTATCAAAAGAAATTATTATTTATTATTGGAAAAATGGGCAATTAAGGACTAAAAGATATTGTATAAAAAAAGAGGAGATTTGTTTAAAAAAATAGAATTTGTTAGTTAAATAAATTTATCGAAAGAATTTGATTTAAAGATATTAATTTAAAGTAAAATAATTAGTTTAAATAAATTTCTTTAAGAAGAGATTGGTTTAAACAAAACTATTGATTAATTAAACAATCAAGAATGAAAATTTATTATTCGATCTGTTCGAATATTAATAAATTGTGTAAATATTTATACAAGGTATAAATCAAGGAAATCGAGACAAGATGGAAATGGATTGCAAAATAAAAAGCAAAGGTGAGAACTTCTCACTCAAAAATTTAAAGTTGGATATGCATTTATTTATTGATTGTTGTTGGTTGTGATATTAGATATAGTAGGATATATCTATATATATAGCAATATATATATATTGGCATATGTATATATTGCAGTTGATTGATTTCCCGCATTGTATAGCGGATGAGACCCTATTGCGCCGCCTATTAAGCGGATAATATTTTATAAAATTCCATATACTGCGATATTCCACCTCGAAGTGGAATGGGTATTGTGCTAATGTCTGTGGATGCAGGGAAACAGGTTGGAGGGATCCAACTGGATTTCTCACAAATATTTATTTGATTCAGATATTGTGATATTTGATTGTTTGTCATATCGATATATGATATTGGAAAGTCGTGATTGACTATTTGATGTGTTGCATCATCAGATCCAATTTTGAAGTTTAAAAATAACGATTTTGATTTTAAGGAATTTCTAAAGTGATTTTTTGAAAGTATACGTTTATAAAATATTTTTTTGAATGGAATCATCTTAAATAAATAAACGTTATAATTTTAATGTTATAAAAAATTATATTTTTGAGAAATACAGTTAAAAGTTGATTTTTGAAAATATGGGATTAATGATTTTATAAAATAGTTAAAAATTGGGATTTCTGAAATTATTATAAAAAGTTTAAATATAGGATTTATGAAATTTGATTATTTTATAAATCAAAATGATGAAATTATAAAGGAGTTTAAAGGCGTTTTAAAAGAATAATATAAATTGATCCATATAAAAGATTTATAAATTGATATTTATAAATTTAGAATATCTTGAATTATAAAACGAGATTTTATAAGTGTTAGAATGAATTGTGAATGAATTTCATAAATGAATGAAATTTATAGAATTATAACGGTGAAGTTATAAATGGAATTTTATAAACAATAGGATTATAAAATTTGTAAAGTTATTTAAAAGAATAGATTTTGGATAAATAAATGAATCTTATAAGTTATAAGATTTATAATTATGAAGTTTAAAAGAACAAGTTTGTAAACAAATAAATTATAAGCATTTAACTTATAATATGGACTTTCGGTATATAATTGAGTTATAAATCGAATAAGTTAATAAAGGAAATTTATAAAAGGAAGTGTTATAAAATAAATAGAAATGGAATTTATAAATATTGTTTTATAAATCCGCAACGACTTATTTTGATAAGTAAAATTGTTGTAATTTATTAATGGAGTTATATTCACATTTTAGACAGTGAATAATCCTTTAAAAATTGAAACGTATAGAAATGATGAAATTTGTTAACGTAGTATATTCAAGTTTTTGAATAGTGAATAATATGTTAAAGAAAGGGTTTTGAATGTGATGTTTTAAATAGGATTAAAACGATCTAAAGATGTTTTAAAATTTATTAACTATCGAAACCATAGATTTCAACATTCATTGTTGAAATAGACGTTTTCGAGAAATAGAAGGAAATGGTAGATTATAACACTGTTGTTATAATAGATGATTTTCGAAAGGAAATGTTTTGTATAGTATTGGGATTTATATATCTATTTTAATTTTGAATCCCTATACTATTGATTTTGGGTTGTCGTAACAATGTTTTACGCAACATTCGTTTTGGCCCAAATAAATATGTTAAAGAGAATGATTTCCTTAAAGAATAAAATATATGCTTAATTTCGATTTAAGTATATTGAATATTTTCCAAAGGTTGAAAATAAATAAAATTTGTGAATTACTTATAAGATAAATAAGTATGGAAATGTTTTTCCAATGTGAAATGAAAAGTTTAGAGAATTTATCTTTTTGAAGATAAATTGAAAATGAATAATTGAAAACGTATATTCATAGATATTTTAGAATATAAATTCAATATGGAATTTATAAATGAAATTTGGAAAATGGGTTTAAAAATAAATATTGATTTATTTTTGAAGAATGAAAAAAAAAATATCTTGTAAAGATATTTTTGGAAAATAAATAATTTGGAAAATTATTTGGAATCTAGTGATGTTGGCATATCTATTGATAGTTCAATAACCGACTATCAATATTTACCTTTAAATAGGTATTTGTTGTGATTTGCTTGAATTTGAATGCCACACTTATTTTTTTAAAATAAGCGCTCACTATTCGGTTTAACCGGGAAAGGACCTTGGGGTCATATAACCCATTCCGAATATGTGATACGTCGTTATGAATTGCATTTGAAGATTGGTGTTGAAGACCGGATATTTTCGAAAACGAAAGGGTTTCTTGTTGATTGTCTCTGCGCTGGCTGATCCCGGGTATAGAGATCTCCATATGTGATGGGAAATTCAGACGTGATTAGAAATTATCCGGATTGCAAGGACTTCTTTGTAAGTGCCTTCGGTTCTGTTCGATCCCGGAACAGACTTGTATGGATAGTGTGTCTGAAATTACAAATTGAGATATAAAGCCGATTTCTTTCAAATATATTTCTGTGGTGGCGGAGAATTTATTCTCTTAGCTTAACACCCTTCTCTGAGACGTACGAGCTCAGAGGTTATATAGTTGAAGGTTATCAGCAATATACTCCCAATTTGGTAATGTGACATACTTAGTGTTGCTGTGAAATGATCATTGTGTTGATTATTTGTGATAGGATCATTTGTTTGATCGTCTATCTTTGTGATCATTACTATGATCATTTGTTGACCCAAAGCATTACTTTGTATAAAGCGTGTTTTTGTGGACGAGACTTCGTCGAGCCTCACACCCCGGAATGGTCAAAACAGGAAAGATGCAGCAAGGTTATGAGGGGTAGCTCCCTTTAGGGCATGTGCATTTCCTTCTGGAAAAGGGTGGTATCATGGTATGGAGCCCAGATACTTACTCATGTTGAAACACTTTGTTATGATTGTGTGATGATGGTGACGAGCGCTCGGTTAAAGGTCCCAAAGGACCGGGGGATGGCATACTCGTGTCAGTTGTTACCCAGTTAGGGGTAACCCGACCTTGTGTTGGTAAAGATCCGGTTTGGTTCTCGGGGACGTCCATCCAGAGGCGTTCTCATGTGGCAATGGGAAGTTCCTTGGCCTGACCATTCGTTGGAAATCCAAAGAAACAATACGAGACTTGTACGGTTTTAGTTGTAGAACCTGCCATTTAATATGGTAGCTATAGTAAGCATACTATAATGGTACCTATGCTGGCTAAGATTTATATTCTACTTTCGAATTTGTTTTATACACTATGCACTAGTAATAATATCAAATGTTTTTTTTAATGCGTATCAAGCATCTTTGACTATCATAAGGAGAAATCTCCTCCAAGTCTGCGTTTGCATTGTGTGTGTGGCGGGAGGTCTTATGGTAGTCTCATTTTTAAAAGCATTGCGAATTGACTTTAAAAATATTCCTCTATTTTGATTTTAAAGATAAATCAACTGTTTTGAGTTCTCACACCAGTCTTGCGACTGACTCGGAGTTTATTGTTTTCCTTCCTAAACTCTGGGTGCCCACCAATTTTCACACGGGCTGTAACGACCCGTATTTTACGTGTCGATATATCGTAGAATTCTAGGTCGTTAGTGTTGATAAGTCGTCCTTAACCTAAGTCGTAAGGGAGAATAACTCGTATGTTGTTTGAGTCGCGAGGAAGTTAGATTGGAAAGTTAACTCGAGTTAGTGTTGGAGCGAGTTAACGGGTTAGTGGTCTTCGCGAGTTACGAGTTAATGAGTTAGATAGCGACTTAGGGGATGGACGAGTTAGTGGGGTTGACGACCTAAGGGGTTAGGTCGTTTGGATGTTAGGTCGTTGAGGAGTGGTGAGCGACCTAATGTGTTAACGAGTTAGTATGTTGAGTCGTTAGCAAGTTAGGAAGTATGGCCGAGTCAAGGAAGCTGCCGAGTTAGCGAGTTACGACTCAAGGCTGGGACGAGTTAGTAGATATGACCGGGTTAAGGCTTTGACCGACCTAAGTAAGTTAGCGACTTATAGGGTTTTGCCGAGTTAAGGACCAGCGACTTAAGGGGGTTGTGAGTTAACGACCTAAGAAACTCACGAGTTAACGTGTTATGGGTTAAGGAGCTAGCGGCTTAGGATAGACCGACCTATAGAAGTCAACGACCTAGTGGTGATCGACCTAGTGGTGACCGACCTATAGTAGTAAACTACCTAACTTAGAATGCGTAAGTTGTTAGGTCGTGTAAGTATTGGGTCGTAGGTCGTGGTATTTTAGGTCGTGGGTGTTTTTGGGTCGTAGCATAGTTAGGTCGCTGAGTGGTGAGGTAATGCAGTAGAGAAAGGCTTAGGTTGTAAACGACTTAAGATAGGTCGCAGTGTGAGTTAGGTCGCAAGGATAGTTAGGTCGCAGCACTTTTAACCCGCCTTTCTTTTTAAGTCGTTGGGACATCTGGGCCGTTGATTTCGTAAGTCGCGCACGAGTGTTAAGTCGCATGAGTCGTTAGGTCGGTGGGGAAGATAGGTCGTAGGTCGTAGGTCTTTTGGTTGTTAGGTCGGAGGTTTTTAGGTCGTTAGGTCGGCAACAACCTAGGGGCGAACGACCTAATTTTCAGCCTATAAATAGAGGCGCCTATCTTCACTTTTTGGCACCGGATTTTGAAGCGACGAAGTGCTGCCATTTTGAGAGCTCGACTACAACATTTCTTTATCTTCTTTTCTCCACTCCAATCTATTTCTAACATCTATACAAGATCGAAGATCGAGATTGAAGATCCAAGAGCTAAAGTTGAAGATCTTCATCCAACCAAGCTAGATTTCATCGTTTCAAGCGGGATTTCGACGAATCAAGCTTGAAGCTTCGCTGTCCAGATCTGAAGTTGATAGTTTTTGAAGTGTTTGGGTGATTTGGTGAGTGGTGGTTATCTCTCACGCGGACCCAAAGGAGTATATTGGATTGGTGGTTTGTTGGAGTGTTGTAGATAGTGATTTTATGCATTTTTCCTTAGATCCAAGTGTAGATCCATTACTTATGAAGATGTTTACTTATGCAAGTTCATTTACCAAGTTGTAGAGATAAAAACCCATGATTTATATTTGTTGGATCTATGCTAAAAACCCATGATTCATGTATGTTATATCTATGCTCATTTATTTACAAAATTGCCATTGTAGTTATAAATGCCTACTTAGACCATATTTGATTACTTGATTGCTTAAGCTAATGATTGATATGATTGATTGCTATGTATGTTAGTTGATTGATAGTTAGATCTAGACAAGATGGTCGAAGATGATTCAAAAGCTAAGTGGAAAGGCTCTTGAATGGTGAAAGCTGCTTGTGGCATATGAAGCGGATGTTGAAGCTCATATGTATGGATTAGATGATGTTGAGACGGGACTTTGCCATGATGCGATGAGGCAAGCCATGATGTTGAGATGAGACTTTGCTATGATGCGATAAAGCGAAGCATGATGTGAGATAGCCTTGGTTTAATCCAGACGGGATCATCCCAAGCATGTTGATAACTCGATGATGCGATGCGAGTTGGTTGATAATGGTTAGCTTGAGAGGCGCTTGAGCTAGTATGGAAATAGTCGTCGAGGAGGATGACTAGGAGGCTGAGATCTCATCGTTGTTGAAGGTTCTAGCATGCTCAAAGCAAGAGTACATTGGAACTGGCTGCGACGACGTTCCAAGCACGGGCTGCGACGACGTGCTAGTACTCTGGGTAGTTGCGAAAATTCCTAGGCACGGGCTGCGACGACGAGCGAAGTTATGTCTAGAACCGGGGTTACCATTAGCCCTTGACAGATGGTCGTTCAACTAACGGTGAAATCAAGGCAATGATAACAGTGATAGCCAGAGTCATGGATGTTTGGACGTTTGATTGTATCATCATTCGGTCTCAAGAGCGGTGTTTTCTGGGTGCTTATCTGATCTTGGTTCAGGCCTTGGGGGTTTGTATTTGGAAAACATCGACCTTGACTTGGGTGATTATTGCTTTACTTTAATTGCTTGCTATGTTATGCTTGCTTCTCCTTAATGTGTGTCTGGGGGCTATCACTGTAGAAAGAGGTGGAGTGGGATGGTTTGGTTCCTATTCCTTTTATCCCTTATACTCTTTTGGTATGTTTGATAGTTGATTTACTGCTCACTAAGACTTTGTCTGACTCAAGGTTTTATGTCTCCTCTTATTACCTTGGGCTGTTCATCCATGTTGGGATGGGCAGACTAGGTAGCAGGTGACAGGTGCTGTTCTTGGAGATCTACCCTGATGATGACAAAGACGAGCAGGAGGCTTTTGCATATTATTTTATATTATATGTACTGGGTGTTCCGCTGCTGTATTTGTTTGAGTGTTATGTAGTGAGGCTTTGATGTATGGATGATTCATATGTTTGTATAAAACTATTATGATGCTTATATGATGATGTCCTGTTCTATAGAGCTTCACTATATTATATTTCTCTATTGTATTTATCCATGCGCTGTGAGTTGTACGATAGATTCTGCGATGTTTATTCTACCTTGACGGTCACCCATGGCTGCCTGGCACACCTGCAGCGCACCATTCTCTTGTTTCCGTACAGGAGTCATGGGCGGTCGTCACATTTGGTATCAGAGCTTTGGTTAATCGATTTTAGCCAACGCTCGCTGACGTAATTACGTATGAAAGACGTAATTGTATTTTGATGGATGATTACTATATATAATATAGTAGTTTAGAAGGATTTGAACTCCTCATGCAGTTGTTTTTCCAAGGTGTTCTAAATCATTCCTTTTTGTTGATATTAAGGATGAGCCGAAGTGAGAGACAAGCTGCGAGGGAAAGCCATGCTGCTAAGGAAGCTGTTGATTATGCTCCTATGTTTGAGGCCATGATGACTTCGATCATGAGGAGGATACCAGCTTCAGGACCGTCAGTAGATATGGGAGTTCAAGTTCAAGCTCCAAGACCGGTGGATTTTGCTAAGCTTTGCAAGGACTATACTTCTCTTGGAGGAAAGGTTTTCTTGGGAATGGAATCAACCATTGAAGTGCAAAGATGGATTGATGCTTGTAGAAGGATCTTTGGTGACTTGGGAATTGAGGATGCAACTAAGAGGAAGCTTGCATCAAGGCGAGGAAGCTTGCATCAAGGCAACTTCAAGGGAGAGCTTCGGATTGGTGGAATTCTATCACGATTGATACTCCGGAGGAGGAGATTACTTGGGAGCAATTCCAAGCTAGATTTGAAGCTAAGTTCATCTCTACGGCTCAGAAATCTGTCTTGTTTAAAAAGTTTGTGGAGCTCAAGCAAGGTGGAAGACCCGTTCTTGAGTATGTTTCTGAGTTTGAAGCTTTGTCCAAGTATGCCAGATCGTATATTGATTCTCCCTATCAGAAGAATGAGAAGTTTGTGACCGGTTTGGACACTTATCTTGGAAGACAGTTGGTGGATCATTTGGACGATCCGTTTGAGAAGATTGTGGAAAAAGCCCTCAGGCATGAGTGTTTATTTCCTAGGGAAAGTTCTGTTGTCGCTGTAACCAAGGAAGGATCTAAGCCACAGCAGAGTGGAAACAAGAAGAGGAAGCAGCAGCAACAGAAGGGTAAGGATAGTCAGAAGAAGCCAAGGGGCGAAGTGACTTGCTACAATTGCCAGCAGAAGGGTCATCTCTCCAAGGATTGTAGGAATCCAAGGGCGCCGGCGAAATGCCACAATTGTGATAAGCCAGGGCATTTCAGGAGGGATTGTCCGGAACCAAGGAGGGATAGGCAGATTGTGCAAGCTTATGCTATGGGAGCTGTGCCGTCGTCTTCAAAAGCTCCTACTGTTGAAGAGAAGGGGAAGAGTGTGGTGGTTTAAGGTACTCTTTCCATTTGTGGTGTTCCAGTTAGAGTGTTGTTTGATACTGGAGCGTCGCATTCTTTTGTTTGTGATGATTTGGTAGGCCGGTTAGGTTTGAAACCGGATATTGTTGATAGGCCATTGGTGGTGACTAATCCAGTTGGGGGTTCGTCATGTTTGTGTATGATATGCCGTGGTCTAGTTGTGTCGAGTCATGATTGCTCTTTTGTTTGTGATTGTTTTGTTCTGAACTTTGCGGGGTTCGGAATTATTTTGGGTATGGACTGGCTTAGGAAGTATGCGGCAAAGGTTGATTGTGAGAGATTGGAGGTGACAGTCGAGAATGTGGAGGGGCGAAAGGTTGTGATACGATGTAAGCATGAAGAAGGCGTCTTCATGAGCTTCATGTATTCGCTGGTTGTTCCACGGGATGGACTGTCATCGGTGCCAATCGTGAATGTATTCGAGGATGTCTTTGACGAGGTCAAAGGGTTACCGCCGCATAGGGAGATTGAGTTTCGTATCGATCTAGTTAAGGGAGCCAGACCTGTTGTGATGCCTCTTAGGCGGATGGCGCCTAGAGAACAACAAGAGTTGAAGGTGCAGGTTGACGACCTTTTACGGAAAGGATTCATTCGGCGTAGTGTGTCCGAATGGGGTGCACCAGTTGTGTTCGCAACCAAAGCGGATGGATCGTTGAGGTTGTGTGTCGATTATCGTGAGCTGAATAAGGTGACTAAGAAGAACAAGTATCCATTGCCGAGAATAGATGACTTGTTTGATCAGCTTCACGAAGCTAAGGTGTTTTCTCAGATGGATTTGGCAACGGGATTTCACCAGTTGAGAGTGGAGAAGGATAGCGTGCCGAAGACTGCTTTTAGGACACCATCCGGTTTTTGTGAGTGGCTGGTAATGCCGTTTGGATTGACTAACGCACCAGCATATTTTGTGGATCTTATGAATAGAGTATTCAGAGATCAGTTGAACAACTTCGTACTTGTGTTCGTGGATGATATTCTGATTTATTCCAGAACTGAAGAAGAGCACGAGACGCACTTGCGTATTGTTTTGGAAATCTTACGGAAACATCAGCTGAAGGCTAAGTTTTCGAAGTGTCACTTCTGGAAGAGTGAAGTGAGATTCTTAGGCCATGTTATCTCTGGAAATGGAATAGCGGTTGATCCCGCTAAGGTGGCAGCGATTCAGGATTGGATTAGACCTAAGAATGCATCTGATGTGAGAAGTTTTCTTGGATTAGCAGGATATTATCGTCGGTTTATCAAAGACTTTTCCAAGATAGCTGCACCGATAACAGGATTGACGAAGAAGAACCAAGTGTTCAGTTGGGATGCTAAGTGCGAGCAAGCTTTTGGAATCCTGAAAGAGCGACTGACGAGTGCTCCTGTTTTGACTATTCCAAGTGGGAATGATGAGATGGTGGTTTACACCGATGCATGTGGTACTGGACTTGGAGCAGTGCTGATGCAGAAGGATAGAGTTGTTGCGTATGCAAGTCGACAACTGAAGCCGCATGAAAAGAATTATCCGACTCATGATTTGGAGTTAGCAGCGATCGTATTTGCTTTGAAGATGTGGAGACATTATCTATTGGGAGTTAGATTCGAGTTGTTTACAGATCACAAGTCGTTGAAGTATCTGTTCTCTCAAAAGGATTTGAATCTTCGGCAGCAACGATGGCTAGAGTTTTTAGCATCGTACGATTTTGGTATAGCCTATACTCCGGGAAAAGGCAACGCGGTGGCAGATGCGTTAAGTCGAAGACATGCAGGATTGGGAGCCATGTTTTCGGAATGGAAGAGTCTAGAGTATTTGGCTGAATTTGACTTCAGGCCTAGATGTGAATTGGAACCTGAGATGTTGGCAAACTTATCGATAAGGCCTACTCTGGTGGAGAGAATTGGCGAGAGCCAAAAGCGAGACGATAAGCTTGTCAAGATTATCCGAGATTTGGAATCTGGATTGGACCCAGAAAAGAATAAAGGATTCGAAGTCGATCGAGAGGGTTGGCTTCGGAAGCAAGGACGACTAGTTGTTGCCGATGTAGATGGATTGAGAGATGAAGTTCTTAGAGAAAGTCATCACTCGAAGTTGACAATTCATCCAGGTGGAAATAAGATGTATCGGGATATGAAGAGAACCTATTATTGGGAAGGTATGAAGAAGGATGTTGGAAATTTTATTTCCAAGTGTATGAATTGCCAGTTGGTTAAAGCAGAGCAGAAAAAGCCCAGTGAATTACTTCAACCATTAGAGGTTCCTGTATGGAAGTGGGAGCAAGTGTCGATGGATTTTATCGATGGCCTACCTAGAACCAGAGCAGGGAATGAAGGGATTTGGGTCATCGTAGATCGTTTGACCAAGAGTGCAAGATTCATTCCTGTTTGATCAATTAGGACTGCATCAAAGTTGGCTGAATTGTATGTTAAGTGGATAGTTCGATTCCATGGTGTTCCGAAGAATATAGTGAGCGATCGAGACCCATTGTTCACTAGTGGATTTTGGAAGAGCTTCCAGGAGGTTTTGGGAACTGGGTTGTGTTTGAGTACAGCTTATCACCCTCAAACAGATGGTCAGACTGAGAGAGTCAACCGAGTTTTGGAAGATCTTCTCAGAGCCTATGTTTTGGATTTCAGAGGATCATGGGAAGATCACCTTCATCTGGTGGAATTTGCATATAATAACAGTTACCAGTCAAGTATTGGTATGGCACCATATGAGGCACTGTATGGAAGACCGTGTAACTCTCCGACGTGTTGGTTGGAAACTGGAGAAAAGTTGATACTTGGGCCAGAGATGATTCGTCAGACTTCGGATTGTATAGAGATCATTCGGCAACGAATGAAGGCAGCCCAAGACCGTCAGAAGAGTTATGCAGATAAACGTCGAAAGGATTTGGAGTTCGACGTAGGTGATATGGTTTTTGTGAAGATTTCTCCTCTTAAGAATGTTATTCGATTCGGGAAGAAAGGAAAATTGACTCCCAGATTTGTTGGACCATTCCCGATTGTCGAGCGAATTGGAAAGCTCGCGTATAGATTGGAGTTACCGGAAAAGATGGTGGGTGTGCACAATGTTTTTCATGTATCTTATCTACGGAAGTATGTGCACGACTCGAATACGGTGGTTTCTGCTGATAGCTGTGAAGATTTGGAGGTTGATCCAGTTGTTAGAAGACCTCGTAAGCCACTTCGTATTGTTGAAATCGATACGAAACAGCTTAGGAGGAAGACAGTTACGTTGCTCAAGATACAATGGAGTGATGATGTTAACGACTGTACGTGGGGGGAGGAAGAGAGGATGAAGGCAGCTCATCCCGAACTCTTCGAGGTATGGCCCTAAGGTGTCGTGGCATCTCATGAATTTGTACCTTGTTCTAACCTTAGAATTCCGCATGCTAGGCTAGAATTGGATGCATGGTTTGTTGATTGCTATGGATGGTAGGCATGCGGAATAGTTTTGGTTGTTGTTGTTTGCTTGGAATTTCGGGGGCGAAATTCCTAAGGGGGAGAGAATGTAACGACCCGTATTTTACGTGTCGATATATCGTAGAATTCTAGGTCGTTAGTGTTGATAAGTCGTCCTTAACCTAAGTCGTAGGGAGGATAACTCGTATGTTGTTTGAGTCGCGAGGAAGTTAGATTGGAAAGTTAACTCGAGTTAGTGTTGGAGCGAGTTAACGGGTTAGTGGTCTTCGCGAGTTACGAGTTAATGAGTTAGATAGCGACTTAGGGGATGGACGAGTTAGTGGGGTTGACGACCTAAGGGGTTAGGTCGTTTGGATGTTAGGTCGTTGAGGAGTGGTGAGCGACCTAATGTGTTAACGAGTTAGTATGTTGAGTCGTTAGCAAGTTAGGAAGTATGGCCGAGTCAAGGAAGCTGCCGAGTTAGCGAGTTACGGCTCAAGGCTAGGACGAGTTAGTAGATATGACCGGGTTAAGGCTTTGACCGACCTAAGTAAGTTAGCGACTTATAGGGTTTTGCCGAGTTAAGGACCAACGACTTAAGGGGGTTGTGAGTTAACGACCTAAGAAACCCACGAGTTAACGTGTTACGGGTTAAGGAGCTAGCGGCTTAGGATAGACCGACCTATAGAAGTCAACGACCTAGTGGTGATCGACCTAGTGGTGACCGACCTATAGTAGTAAACGACCTAACTTAGAATGCGTAAGTTGTTAGGTCGTGTAAGTATTGGGTCGTAGGTCGTGGTATTTTAGGTCGTGGGTGTTTTTGGGTCGTAGCATAGTTAGGTCGCTGAGTGGTGAGGTAATGCAGTAGAGAAAGGCTTAGGTTGTAAACGACTTAAGATAGGTCGCAGTGTGAGTTAGGTCGCAAGGATAGTTAGGTCGCAGCACTTTTAACCCGCCTTTCTTTTTAAGTCGTTGGGACATCTGGGCCGTCAATTTCGTAAGTCGCGCACGAGTGTTAAGTCGCATGAGTCGTTAGGTCGGTGGGGAAGATAGGTCATAGGTCGTAGGTCTTTTGGTTGTTAGGTCGGAGGTTTTTAGGTCGTTAGGTCGGCAACAACCTAGGGGCGAACGACCTAATTTTCAGCCTATAAATAGAGGCGCCTATCTTCACTTTTTGGCACCGGATTTTGAAGCGACGAAGTGCTGCCATTTTGAGAGCTCGACTACAACATTTCTTTATCTTCTTTTCTCCACTCCAATATAGTTCTAACATCTATACAAGATCGAAGACCGAGATTGAAGATCCAAGAGCTAAAGTTGAAGATCTTCATCCAACCAAGCTAGATTTCATCGTTTCAAGCGGGATTTCGACGAATCAAGCTTGAAGCTTCGCTGTCCAGATCTGAAGTTGATAGTTTTTGAAGTGTTTGGGTGATTTGGTGAGTGGTGGTTATCTCTCACGCGGACCCAAAGGAGTATATTGGATTGGTGGTTTGTTGGAGTGTTGTAGATAGTGATTTTATGCATTTTTCCTTAGATCCAAGTGTAGATCCATTACTTATGAAGATGTTTACTTATGCAAGTTCATTTACCAAGTTGTAGAGATAAAAACCCATGATTTATATTTGTTGGATCTATGCTAAAAACCCATGATTCATGTATGTTATATCTATGCTCATTTATTTACGAAATTGCCATTGTAGTTATAAATGCCTACTTAGACCATATTTGATTACTTGATTGCTTAAGCTAATGATTGATTTGATTGATTGCTATGTATGTTAGTTGATTGATAGTTAGATCTAGACAAGATGGTCGAAGATGATTCAAAAGCTAAGTGGAAAGGCTCTTGAATGGTGAAAGCTGCTTGTGGCATATGAAGCGGATGTTGAAGCTCATATGTATGGATTAGATGATGTTGAGACGGGACTTTTCCATAATGCGATGAGGCAAGCCATGATGTTGAGATGAGACTTTGCTATGATGCGATAAAGCGAAGCATGATGTGAGATAGCCTTGGTTTAATCCAGACGGGATCATCCCAAGCATGTTGATAACTCGATGATGCGATGCGAGTTGGTTGATAATGGTTAGCTTGAGAGGCGCTTGAGCTAGTATGGAAATAGTCGTCGAGGAGGATGACTAGGAGGCTGAGATCTCATCGTTGTTGAAGGTTCTAGCATGCTCAAAGCAAGAGTACGTTGGAACGGGCTGTGACGACGTTCCAAGCACGGGCTGCGACGACGTGCTAGTACTCTGGGTAGTTGCGAAAATTCCTAGGCACGGGCTGCGACGACGTGCGGAGTTATGTCTAGAACCGGGGTTACCATTAGCCCTTGACAGATGGTCGTTCAACTAACGGTGAAATCAAGGCAATGATAACAGTGATAGCCAGAGTCATGGATGTTTGGATGTTTGATTGTATCATCATTCGGTCTCAAGAGCGGTGTTTTCTGGGTGCTTATCTAATCTTGGTTCAGGCCTTGGGGGTTTGTATTTGGAAAACATCGACCTTGACTCGAGTGATTATTGCTTTACTTTAATTGCTTGCTATGTTATGCTTGCTTGTCCTTAATGTGTGTCTGGGGGCTATCACTGTAGAAAGAGGTGGAGTGGGATGGTTTGGTTCCTATTCCTTTTATCCCTTATACTCTTTTGGTATGTTTGATAGTTGATTTACTGCTCACTAAGACTTTGTCTGACTCAAGGTTTTATGTCTCCTCTTATTACCTTGGGCTGTTCATCCATGTTGGGATGGGCAGACTAGGTAGCAGGTGGCAGGTGCTGTTCTTGGAGATCTACGCTGATGATGACAAAGACGAGCAGGAGGCTTTTGCATATTATTTTATATTATATGTACTGGGTGTTACGCTGCTGTATTTGTTTGAGTGTTATGTAGTAAGGCTTTGATGTATGGATGATTCATATGTTTGTATAAAACTATTATGATGCTTATATGATGATGTCCTGTTCTATAGAGCTTCACTATATTATATTTCTCTATTGTATTTATCCATGCGCTGTGAGTTGTACGATAGATTCTGCGATGTTTATTCTACCTTGACGGTCACCCATGGCTGCCTGGCACACCTGCAGCGCACCATTCTCTTGTTTCCGTGCAGGAGTCATGGGCGGTCGTCACACGGGCAGTCAAGAGTTAAGGTTTATCAGGATATTCTGGAATTCAGGAGTTGCTGGAGGCAAGATGGATGGCATAGCGTATTACTAGTATATAGTACTTCTTTTTTCCGCTGCATTGTTTGATGTTGTACACTCTGATGATATGATGTAATGTAATGTAATAAATGATATAGTTCTTTGTTTAAAGATTATTCATTTATCTATTATATGTTGTTCCGCTGCGAATTGTGAGATTCTGATATTGTTCTGTTGTTTCTTTCCGTTCTATTTTCTATCTTTTCTCTCTTCTTCTACCTCTTTCTTCTTCTTTAAACCCTAATGGTTCGTATTTCCGTTCATCTTGAGTTAATCAAATGGAGATTAGTGTATATTCAAGGGGTACGGAAAAGCGGACTATTACATTTGGTATCAGAGCATATGGTTAAGCGACAACCATGGTTCTGTTGGGTGTTACTCATTAGAGATAGAGTCAGCAGTACTCTAGAATGAGTTTGAGTGTAATAATAGATATGAGCGCGTATTTGTTAGTGAATATAAAAATTGTTTTTAAATCGGGTAAATAAGATAATTTTGCCCAAAACTATTTTTGTATAGAAAAGAAATGATTTTCTATGAATTATTATAGTATATGGTTGCATGATTGTTAGGAAGTAATAATATTAAATTATTATCGTTAGTATATGGAATTAAATAAGAAATAAAATGGATTAAATTCAAGTAAACTAACTTGATAAATTATTAATTCATGGACTAATGAATTTGAATTTGAATTGGTTAAAATTAAACTTTAGTCGTGAGCTAAATTTGAAGATAAATTTGATTTTGTATATAAATTCAAGTGAGTAAAAGAAATAAATTGAAATTCCCTTTGTTAGCAATTCAGTAAATTCGAGATGAATTGAATATGGAAATTGAAATTGAAATGAATTAGTGAATGAAACTAATTTAAAGTAGTAATTTGAATTAGTAAATGAAAGTTAATCGATAAAATTCAATATTTAGAATTGTGAAATTAATTCAAATAGAATTGAAATTGTGAAATGAAATTGAAATGTAAAATTGAATGAAAATGGATATGTAACTTCAATAGTGAAGTAAAAACGTATAAGAAGCATATATTGGAAATTTTGTAATGGAATTAGCAAAATAGTTTGAATGTTGGAATTGGATATTATGAATAGCAGGATATACAGGTATTATAAAGGGATTGGATTTTGATTTTGAAGATAATTTAAATTGCTCGACAAAAAGGTACGTATTTCAATTTCAGTATGAAATTTGGTGATTTTCTTCTCCAGCCACTTGGCTTTCTCTTTTCTTTTTGATTCTGAGTGGCCGTGGTGCCATTTTGTAGTCGTACCGAGTTAGCCGCGCAAAGGAGACGCTGGCGAAATTTTTCGAAAATTTAGGGTGTTAGAAAAATTTTGAGAAAATTTTGAAAGTTTGAAATTTGAATTTAAATTTAAATTTGAATTGTTAGGAAAACAATGTTGTTTGAAACCTATAATTGAAGTTGGAAAGCTAGTTGAAATGATAATGAATCTCTAGTAAAAAGATTTAGGTTAGAAAGTTGATAAAACTATTAAGATTGTGAAAAATAATAGACGGGATAAGGGCATTCTTCTTAACTTGTAATTTCGGGACGAAATTCTTTTAAAGGGGGAAGATTGTAACGACCCAGAATTTTGAATAATTTAATTTGAAAATATTTAATTAATTTTAGATATTTGAATGATGGTTTGGATTGAATTTTCAATATAGCTTTGAAATTCGATTAAATTATAGAATTTAATCTATTAAAGTTGAATAAAATTTGAATCTTCAATTTTAAGCCAATTAAAAAATTATTTCAAAGGCTTGTAAAATTCATATTGATAATATTGAAGATTATAGAGGCTTCAAAATTGGATTTGAAACTGCTTTGTTCAGTTTTGAAATTTTAATCGTTGAATCGATATTTAAAAATAGTCGTCCGAGGCACAGTCTCGGAATTCGATGAAACCAGTTCCATTGGGTCCGTAGTATTGAATTATTCTCGGATTTCAAATTTCATATTTTTCGGAGTTTATATGTGAGTACACGGTGAGTAAACGCATTGAAATCGAATCGAATTCAATTTAAATTTAAATTTAAAATAAACGACAGCATCCCTTGAATCACGCCTAAAAATCACGTAATCGTGTCTTCTCCTCCCTTTCAGCCTACAATCACGCCTACAAGCACGAGATGAAATCGTGCAAACTATGGCCGATCGTTTTTAAATATTCACGTTCTCTTCCCCTCTTCCTTTATTATTCAAAATCAAATCTCAGAAGAAAATTAATGGCCAAACCAAATTTCTTACGTTCTTCCCCAAATCCTTTTTCGTTCATTCGAAAATCAAATAATAGCTGCTACCAAATCAAAAAACCCTTTTGTTTACAGTAACTTCAAATTTATAATGGTTGTTATCTCTCCCTCTTTCTCAAAGTGGAGCACACGGCAGATGAGTCGCGCGCGCTTGCGTACGCGATGGCAGTGGAGGCGCGCGAGGTAGGGGGCGGCAACGGCGTGCGATTCAAGGAGGCGCAGGCATGGAAATGGGGGCGCGTGCGCGCGACACGAGGCCGCGGCGATTTGGGATGCGTGGCATTGGGTGGCGATCGAGCGGCGGCAGCAGCGAGTTAGGGGTGGTCGTGGCGCGTGAACGCGATGAAGGCGGAGTCGAACTCGATCGATTTAGTGTTGGTGGCAACATGCGTACGGTGGCGCGTTCGTGGGTCGAGGCCGATATCAAATTTAAGATGGGAAGTCGCGAATGGGATCTCGGTGGTTACCTGAGTTGAGTTTTGCAGTGAGGTATATTCAAATTTCTCAGTTCAATTTAAATTGAAAATGAATATAAACCCTGTACAGATTATTTTGAGATATATACGTGTAAGGAAATTTTAATTTACAGTAAAACAGGAAATTAATTATGCGATTTGTCCAAAAGTTATATAAAATAAAGAATAGTTTTGAATTTAATTTTTGTTAAATCAAAGTATTAAAAAGAAATTGTTTGAAAGCCAAAAACAATTTATTAAAAAGGAATTTTGCTAAAAATTAGAAGTATTAGCTTATTCAAAAACCTATTTTAGTAACTAAAAATAATTTGTAAAAGAAATTTGGTTAGAAATTTAATTTATTAGATAAAATAAATTATCAAAAGAAATTATTATTTATTATTGGAAAAATGAGTAATTAAGGAATAAAAGATATTGTATAAAAAAAAGAGGAGATTTGTTTAAAAAAATAGAATTTGTTAGTTAAATAAATTTATCGAAAGAATTTGATTTAAAGATATTAATTTAAAGTAAAATAATTAATTTAAATAAATTTCTTTAAGAAGAGATTGGTTTAAACAAAACTATTGATTAATTAAACAATCAAGAATGAAAATTTATTATTCGATCTGTTCGAATATTAATAAATTGTGTAAATATTTATACAAGGTATAAATCAAGGAAATCGAGACAAGATGGAAATGGATTGCAAAATAAAAAGCAAAGGTGAGAACTTCTCACTCAAAAATTTAAAGTTGGATATGCATTTATTTATTGATTGTTGTTGGTTGTGATATTAGATATAGTAGGATATATCTATATATATAGCAATATATATATATTGGCATATGTATATATTGCAGTTGATTGATTTCCCGCATTGTATAGCGGATGAGACCCTATTTCGCCGCCTATTAAGCGGATAATATTTTATAAAATCCCATATACCGCGATATTCCACCTCGAAGTGGAATGGGTATTGTGCTAATGTCTGTGGATGTAGGGAAACAGGTTGGAGGGATCCAACTGGATTCCTCACAAATATTTATTTGATTCAGATATTGTGATATTTGATTGTTTGTCATATCGATATATGATATTGGAAAGTCGTGATTGACTATTTGATGTGTTGCATCATCAGATCCAATTTTGAAGTTTAAAAATAACGATTTTGATTTTAAGGAATTTCTAAAGTGATTTTTTGAAAGTATACGTTTATAAAATATTTTTTTGAATGGATTCATCTTAAATAAACAAACGTTATAATTTTAATGCTATAAAAAATTATATTTTTGAGAAATAGAGTTAAAAGTGGATTTTTGAAAATATGGGATTAATGATTTTATAAAATAGTTAAAAATTGGGATTTCTGAAATTATTATAAAAAGTTTAAATATAGGATTTATGAAATTTGATTATTTTATAAATAAAAATGATGAAATTATAAAGGAGTTTAAAGACGTTTTAAAAGAATAATATAAATTGATCCATATAAAAGATTTATAAATTGATATTTATAAATTTAGAATATCTTGAATTATAAAACGAGCTTTTATAAGTGTTAGAATGAATTGTGAATGAATTTCATAAATGAATGAAATTTATAGAATTATAACGGTGAAGTTATAAATGGAATTTTATAAACAGTAGGTTTATAAAATTTGTAAAGTTATTTAAAAGAATAGATTTTGGATAAATAAATGAATCTTATAAGTTATAAGATTTATAATTATGAAGTTTAAAAGAACAAGTTTGTAAACAAATAAATTATAAGCATTTAACATATGATATGGACTTTCGGTATATAATTGAGTTATAAATCGAATAAGTTAATAAAGGAAATTTATAAAAGGAAGTGTTATAAAATAAATAGAAATGGAATTTATAAACATTGTTTTATAAATCCGCAACGACTTATTTTGATAAGTAAAATTGTTGTAATTTATTAATGGAGTTATATTCACATTTTAGACAGTAAATAATCCATTAAAAAATGAAACGTATAGAAATGATGAAATTTGTATTCAAGTTTTTGAATAGTGAATAATATGTTAAAGGAAGGGTTTTGATTGTGATGTTTTAAATAGGATTAAAACGATCTAAAGATGTTTTACAATGTATTAACTATCGAAACCATAGATTTCAACATTCATTGTTGAAATAGACGTTTTCGAGAAATAGAAGGAAATGGTAGATTATAACACTGTTGTTATAATAGATGATTTTCGAAAGGAAATGTTTTGTATAGTATTGGGATATATATATCTATTTTAATTTCGAATCCCTATACTAGTGATTTTGGGTTGTCGTAACAATGTTTTACGCAACATTCGTTTTGGCCCAAATAAATATGTTAAAGAGAATGATTTCCTTAAAGAATGAAATATATGGTTAATTTCGATTTAAGTATATTGAATATTTTCCAAAGGTTGAAAATAAATAAAATTTGTGAATTACTTATAAGGTAAATAAGTATGGAAATGTTTTTCCAATGTGAAATGAAAAGTTTAGAGAATTTATCTTTTTGAAGATAAATTGAAAATGAATAATTGAAAATGTATATTCATAGATATTTTAGAATATAAATTCAATATGGAATTTATAAATGAAATTTGAAAAATGGGTTTAAAAATAAATATTGATTTATTTTTGAAGAATGAAAAAAAAATATCTTGTAAAGATATTTTTGGAAAATAAATAATTTGGAAAATTATTTGAAATCTGGTGATGTTGGCATATCTATTGATAGTTCAATAACCGACTATCAATATTTACCTTTAAATAGGTATTTGTTGTGATTTGCTTGAAGTTGAATGCCACACTTATTTTTTTTAAATAAGCGCTCACTATTCGGGTTAACCGGGAAAGGACCTTGGGGTCGTATAACCCATTCCGAATATGTGATACGTCGTTATGAATTGCATTTGAAGATTGGTGTTGAAGACCGGATATTTTCGAAAACGAAAGGGTTTCTTGTTGATTGTCTCTGCACTGGCTGATCCCCGGTATAGAGATCTCCATATGTGATGGGAAATTCGGACGTGATTAGAGATTATCCAGATTGCAAGGACTTCTTTGTAAGTGCCTTCGGTTCTGTTCGATCCCGGAACAGACTTGTATGGATAGTGTGTCTGACATTACAAATTGAGATATAAAGCCGATTTCTTTCAAATATATTTCTGTTGGTGGCGGAGAATTTATTCTCTTAGCTTAACACCCTTCTCTGAGACGTACGAGCTCAGAGGTTATATAGTTGAAGGTTATCAGCAATATACTCCCAATTTGGTAATGTGACATACTGAGTGTTGCTGTAAAATGATCATTGTGTTGATTATTTGTGATAGGATCATTTGTTTGATCGTCTATCTTTGTGATCATTTCTATGATCATTTGTTGACCCAAAGCATGACTTTGTATAAAGCATGTTTTTGTGGACGAGACTTCGTCGAGCCTCACACCCCGGAATGGTCAAAACAGGAAAGATGCAGCAAGGTTATGAGGGGTAGCTCCCTTTAGGGTATGTGCATTTCCTTCTGGAAAAGGGTGGTATCATGGTATGGAGCCCAGATACTTACTCATGTTGAAACACTTTGTTATGATTGTGTGATGATGGTGACGAGCGCTCGGTTAAAGGTCCCAAAGGACCGGGGGATGGCATACTCGTGTCAGTTGTTACCCAGTTAGGGGTAACCCGGCCTTGTGTTGGTAGAGATCCGGTTTGGTTCTCGGGGACGTCCATCCAGAGGCGTTCTCATGTGGCAATGGGAAGTTCCTTGGCCTGACCATTCGTTGGAAATCCAAAGAAACAATACGAGACTTGTACGGTTTTAGTTGTAGAACGTGCCATTTAATATGGTAGCTATAGTAAGCATACTATAATGGTACCTATGCTGGCTAAGATTTATATTCTACTTTCGAAATTGTTTTATACACTATGCACTAGTAATAATATCAAATGTTTTTTTTAATGTGTATCAAGCATCTTTGACTATCATAAGGAGAAATCTCCTCCAAGTCTGCGTTTGCATTGTGTGTGTGGCGGGAGGTCTTATGGTAGTCTCATTTTTAAAAGCATTGCGAATTGACTTTAAAAATATTCCTCTATTTTGATTTTAAAGATAAATGAACTGTTTTGAGTTCTCACACCAGTCTTGCGACTGACTCGGAGTTTATCGTTTTCCTTCCTAAACTCTGGGTGCCCACCAATTTTCACACGGGCAGTCAAGAGTTAAGGTTTATCAGGATATTCTGGAATTCAGGAGTTGCCGGAGGCAAGATGGATGGCATAGCGTATTACTAGTATATAGTACTTCTTTTTTCCGCTGCATTGTTTGATGTTGTACACTCTGATGATATGATGTAATGTAATGTAATGTAATGTAATAACTGATATAGTTCTTTGTTTAAAGATTATTCATTTATCTATTATATATTGTTCCGCTGCGAATTGTGAGATTCTGATATTGTTCTGTTGTTTCTTTCCGTTCTATTTTCTATCTTTTCTCTCTTCTTCTACCTCTTTCTTCTTCTTTAAACCCTAATGGTTCGTATTTCCGTTCATCTTGAGTTAATCAAATGGAGATTAGTGTATGTTCAAGGGGTACGGAAAAGCGGACTATTACATATATACTGTTGTATGAATATGAAAATCCATTTTTCCCGTAAAACGGCATTTGAATTTCCATCCAACAGGGAGTCGGATTTCGGTTGGTTATCCGAAACCCACATCGAATTGTAATGATGACTCTTTGTGATTTATAAATTTATTTTATTAGTGAAACTGTGAATGAAGATAAGCGTTATGATTATACCGCTTATCGATATTAAATCTGTGATGATTGATGATGTTGCACTATTGTGTGAAACTCCTGGGCTACACCATACACACACAAATTTGGATTTCACAAGGAAATCGGTTAAGTCATGGATTTTTGAAAATGGTTTTAATATTTGAATTTTTAATTCAAATGGTTTGGAAATGGAATTGGGTTAAATATGAAAAGCTTTTGAAAAGGAGTTTTTAAGGATAAATGTTATTTTGAATAACTGGATAAAGTTTTGGAATTTAAATAATTCGAATTAAATTTGAATTCAAGATTTGAAATTGAAATTTGTGTTTGGAAATTTTGGTTTAAAAATGTTATACAAAGTTATAACGTGTTTATATGGATTTTAAACCATTTTAAAACGTATTGGTTTGAGTATTTGAATTCAACCCAAGTTTTATCATTGAAGGGTTTTAACTTGAGCAAATGTAATCAGATTTCTTTGAAATGAAAACTTCTTGTTTTCAAATAATAATAGCTTTAATTTAAAGAAATGATTTCCAAACTGTATTGAAAGGTTTCAAGTTTGAAATGAAATTGAAATGTTTTGAAAGCTATGAAATGAGTCTTTGATTCAAAGACTGGACGAGTTAATCCAATTTCAAATGGAATTGTTTTGAAAGACTATGAATGAATCTTTGGAAATGAATTTTGAAAGCTATAAGTTAAATCTTGATTTAAAGATTTAACGAGTTAATTGAAATGGAAATTGTTTTAAAATCTATGAATGGATCTTTGTGAACGGGGTGAACTTTGTGAATTAAATCTTTCGTTTAAAAGATTAAAAGTGTGGAAATTATTTAAACCATTTAAGGTTGTTGAAATGAATCCTTTTGTTTAAAAGATTAGAAATGGTAATTTTTTTTAACCATTCGAATGAAAGGTTTTGGGCTTTAAGCTATGATTTAACTAAGACCCTAGTATCCATATGATTTTTAATATTGCGCTAGTTATTCGGTTTAGCCAGGAGAGGACCTTTGTGTCATATAACCCATTCCGAATAGCGATACGATGTATATGGATAGCATTGAAGACCGGTGGTTAAGACCAGGTATTTGCAAGAATGATAGGATGACCTATCGATTTTCTCTGCATCATGGCTCCGGTATAGAGATTCCCTAAGTGATGGGAAGTCCGATCGGGATTGTGAATACTCAGATTTGTAAGGGCTTCTTTGGAAGTGCCTTCGGTTCTGTTCGAACCCAGAACAGACTTGTATGGTTGTATGTCTGACATTACACTTTAAAATGTAAAGCTGGTTCCTATCAAATACATTTCTGTTAGTGGTGGAGAATTTATTCTCTTAGGTTAACACCCTTCTCTGAGACGTACGAGCTCAGAGGTTATGTAGTTGATGGTTACTAGTGATACATTCCTAATTTGGTAATGTGGTATACGAAGTACTGCTGATCAATTTGTTGATCGAAGCATGCTTTGTGAAAAAAGTGTAGCTTTGTGGACGAGACTTCATCGAGCCTCACAACCCGGTAATGGTCGAAACATGAATGTTACGGCAAGGTTTGTTTAAGGGTAGCGCCCCTAGGGTATTTCCATTTCCTTTTGGATAAGAGGTGATATCATGTTATAGAGCCCAGGTATCGAACCTATGTGGTTACTGAAAATTTATTACTTTGTGGTTGTTGGTTGTCGGGATCCCGGAATAAAGGTCGGTAACGACCAGGGATGGCATAGCTCGTGTGTTAGCTACCTAATTACAGCAGTACAGCGTGAGGTAGCGTCGGTGTGTTAGTTACCTAGTTACAGCTGTACAGCGTGAGGTAGCGTCGGCCTTGTGTTAGCAGAGATCCGGTTAGGTTCTCAGCACGTCCTTCCAGAGGCGTTCCATTTTGGCATTAGAAGTTCCTTAGCCCGATCATTTGTTGGAAAATCCAAAGAAATAATACGTACCTTGTACGGTTTTAGTTGTATAACCTGCCATGGAATGTGGCGGTAAGTGCTATTGAACATGGTAGCTATAGTTGGCATAAGTGCGTAATGCCCATGCTGACTAAGGTTACAATTATATTTTCAAAAAATTTCTGCACTATGCACTAATAATAATATCAAAATGGTTTTCGCGTATCAAACATTATTTTTGACTGTCATAAGGAGAAATCTCCTCCAAGTGTGTGCTTGCATTGTGTGTGGCGGGAGGCCATATGGCAGTTTCATTTTCCAAAAATCATCATGAATTTCAAAAGTAAATTCTTTTGGTTGCATTTAAAGATAAACTGTTTTGTCACTCGTACCAGTCCCACGACTGACCTGGAGTTTATTGTTCCTTTCCTAAACTCTGGGTGCCCACAATTTTCCACACGGGCAGTTCATAGTTGGGTTTTTCAGATAGTCATATGGTAGGCCTAGATTCAATATCTTTGAAGCCTTTGGATCTTGGCGATCACATTCGCTTCATTCTGGAGTTATCTTGTTTGCTTATAGCAACTTGATGGTTGTTCGAGCTATTTCTGGATTGGTGTTTGGGGATAGAGAGTGCACGTATGGGAGTTGTGTTTGGGGATAGAGAGTGCACATATGGGAGTTCTCTTCTGAAGACTATTCTTTCTATTGGAGATTATAGTTATTCTTTCCGCTGCTATATTGTTTTCCATTGTTGTTATCGTCTCTGATATTCTTGTATTTGTATTCATTGGATTTATATATGATGTTCATTTCTTCCGCTGTGTTGTTATATTTAATTGTGTTATAAGCTCTGGCGAGCCAGATTCGGCGTTTGAATCTGCGGCATTTGAATATAGGTGATGTATTCGGTGCCCATTTTCGAAGCCCGAGTCAGGATCGTTACAAGTGGTATCAGAGCTGAAGGTTGAAACTTTAGCTCAGGAGTATAACACATTAAGTAGCTCATTAGAGATAGGGTGAAGTAAACCCTAGAATGAGTATATCCCTAAGATATCCGTTCGTATGGCTCAGTAAATTCTCTTACTATCCACTGATAGTAGATATGAGTGCAAGAAGAGGATGAGATAGGGTACATGGAAGTACGACTATAAATGGTCAATACCCCGTAACAAGAAGGAAACAATCTGTAACAACCCAAGAATTCGTAGCAATTAATTATCGTCACTGGGTGATTAAATCGTTCGCTAATTTCTATTGGAATTTTATTGGGTTAAAAAATTGAATGGTAGCCTATATTTTCAATTGTTTGTTTTGCCGTGATAACTATCAAATGGAAAATCCGACCCCCTTCATTGATTTTTCATTTCGAAACCCTAAAAATTAATAAAAGAGACATCTATCAGAGGCAAAACCCATTCTCCTTGATTCTTTTTATCACAACCCTAAAAGGAAACGAACGAAAAAACTAAAAATGGCGGCACGTGCTCGTTTCCCTTGCTTCAGTAATTAGGGCTTCGACCGACTTCGTGGTGCAGCGACTTCATTTCGCTCGATCGAGAGACGGATCGCGTTGTTTGGTCGTCGAATAAAAGGTGAGTGATTCTCTCACTCACATCTTCAATTCAAACCCATGTATTCTCGAGTCGCGTTGCTTGATTTTTGGTTATCACTGCTTAGAATTTGGTGGTTTCGTATGTATCTTGGGCTTCGGCCATTTGATTTTGTTTAGATGCCTGTGATGATTTTCGACTTTGTCAATTCGTATTCAATTGTTTGAGTTGTCAATTCATTTTGCTTGCAGTTCGATTTAAGTTGTTTTGTATTGATTTTGATCTGTTTGATTTTCGTGGCTGTCACGGCTTCGATATTGAGCTGTTCGATCGCATTCCTTGCTACCTTGGTCATCACGATGTTGTTTTTCTGGCATTTAACCTGAATTTTTGTTGACTTTGGTTTAACTTTGATTTTGAAGTTTCCTATGACATTTCTTAATCTTTGGCCTTGAACTTATTTAGCAAATTCTTTGAAACCACTGTTGTCTTGATTATTCGAAACGGCTACTAAATGCTTTTTAGCGCTTGAACCTTCTCTGTGCACATCTGTTTTACTGCCTTTGTTTAGGTGATAATTTTCACTTGTTCATAGTTGATTTCATTGTTGTTTGAACTGTTCATGTGCACTTGAATATGCACTGAAACCATGTGTATACATGCATCTATGTATGTATATATGTGTTGTCCTTGTAGTCTTTGTTCCATTGATCCACTTTTGTTGAACTCTTTCGACCTGTGCTTGGTGGAATTTGGTCCGATTACTTTTCAGTGCTTTAGTTTTGATTATTGTTTTACATTGTTCGTTTTTCTTGGTCATCTCTGTTGGTATGCATTTGCTCGACCACTCATGTCTGCATTTGCTCGATCCAATTGCACAGTTGCAGGGACTTGATATTATCATTTCAATGTTGCCGATGTTTCATGATTACTGGCCTCAAATAATGTTCAGTAGTCGACCATTTCACTTTACTGGTCTTGCGACACTTTTATACACACTGTTGCTTTATGCTGCATTTATTGTTTGATTGAGTCCATGATGTCACTAGGACTATCGAGGCGGTGGTTACAAACCTGCATTTACATATCGAGTCATGTTGACATTACTGGTTTTAGTCGCAGTTTGTACTTTACGCACTGTTGTATACTTTGTCTTGGTCTTGAGCATTGCCTCTATTTTCACTGCGTATGTTTTGGGTCACTGATGCATTTTAGAGTACATATTGGTTCGCATTGTTTCGACCATGTCACTGTTGAGTTCATCAGTAGCCATATCATGTGTATTTTTGTCATCTGTTTGGTTGGTATAGTTGCTTTAAGTCCCTGATTTTGGCAATGGGTTTGAGTTTTATTCATGCAGTCCTTTGTGTTTGACCTATAAGTTGTTTTGAGTTCAGAGCTTGTAAGCTCCATTGCACTGTATCATTTCACTGATGCATGGTTATATGCATTTGTTTGAACTGTTAACCTTTGGGTTGTAATTTATGCTTCATTTTGTTTCTAGTAGTGTTGAGTCACGATAGTCGTGACTTGACATCTACAGTTTCGATTTACTGTAGCATTTGGTGTTGTGATGATTTTATAAACTGTTGTTGTGATATTCCGGAATTTCAAACCCAATTTAAATATGATAATATTTATAATAAACTAATTTAAATTGATAAATTTGTTATTTTATTCAACAGCAAATAAATGAATTGTAAATATACATTTATTGTAATTAAAACTAATACATATATAAGGGTAATGAATGTGTTAAAATTTTATTCATATCAAATTTGATTTTTGAATTGGATTTTAAAATATAAATTGAATTTGAATTGATAAATTAAAGGATTTAAAATATGTTAATTTTTATTCTAAATTTTACTTTGAATATTAAGTAATATTCTCATGAATTTATTTAAGTTATAACATTTGTTTTATATTCATTCTTTAAAGGAAATTTATTTTTATAGGAATTAAGAATGAATTTAAAATAAGAAAAAAAATCAATTAAGAAAAACATTTTAATTCTTTTTGCATGAATTAACACTTGTTAAACATTTAAACCCTACTAATAACATGTGTTAGGAAATAAAGCTATATAGTGACAAGTGTCATAATTTAAATTTATTTTCTTTAAATTTTTGTAAAAAAACAAAATTTCAAATAAAAAGCTATTCCTTATGCTTAATTTAATTTTTCTCATTCTAAAGTTTCTAAAGCAAGAAGGAAAAAAAAACACTCCTTCATCTTCAAATCTAAACTTCTACTCTTTCAACCAAAATTAAACAAACATTCAAGCCTCTTTTCAAAGCAAATTTAAGATCCTCAGTATCAAGCTCTGATCAAATTCAAGATTTGAAGCATCATCAAAGTAAGCAAGCAATTTCTAGTAGAGGATAGAAATCTGCAGTCCAATTCCTTTTCCTGTAGCTTGAGTCTAAACAACAAAAACAGGTGAGTAAATTTTAAATCAAAAATTTACAGTATAAAAATATGTTGCATGTGAATGTTAATTCTGAAATGCTTGCATGTTATTTGCTTTGTGAAATATTTGTTTAGAGCTTTAAATTTAACTGTGCATGTTTAAAATTGCAACAGTGGTGTTCTGTATCTTCAAGATTCTAAAAAATTTAAACAAAAACTCAAATTTTTATGAAATAAAACCTTATTAGGATGGAATAATCAATATAGAAGTTTGATTTAGTAGCAATTAAGTGTAAAAAAAAATATGCAAATGAAATAGTTAAAAACTGCAGATAGTAAGATATGCAGTAAAACAAATGTTTATATCATATAAATCATGTTCAAATTTTAATGAATCAAGTTTATATCCTGAATATATTATGCATAATATGAATTTTAAGACAGAAATCAGAATTTTAACTTAAAGTTGAAGATGAATTTTGGGATTAACTAAATTTGGGGCTTTTGTCAAATTCTTATGACTGGATTGTTTATAGGCTTTGGAATTTAAATCGAAGCTGTGTTAAATGTTGTATAACACTAGAAAAATAGTGGTTGAATTTATCTCTCAACAGAGAATTGGGAAATTTGATTTGTAGGGTTTGTGCTCTGTTTTTTTTTGAGTTTGGGAAATTCGATTTTGTGAAGCATGGTAATGACCGAGTTACGACTGGTTTGGGGTGGAGGTGAGTTAGGGTTATGCGAATTTACGGCCGGAGTTTGGAGGCGCATGGTGCTAGGCTTGCCGTGGGTGATGGTTTTCTTTCCAGGCAACTGCAGTTCGAATTTGGGTTCGTACAACCAAATTTTCGTTTGAGCTTGAATTGATGGGTTCTGGGTTTTGAAATTGGGTGGTGGATCGATTTGGGGTTCGCGTAAGATGTCGGCGGCTGCAGTGGAGGCGTCGGAGCTTCGTGCATGTGCATGAGACAGTGGCCTATGTCAGTATGTTTGTTCGTGTGTGTGTGGGTTTCACTCGAAGCAACGCTCGTGTACTTGGGTTCGTGTCTCGTGTGTGCACTCGGGGTGTTGGCTGTTGTAGTATAGGGAAGAAGGTGGGCTATAGCTCGTGTGTTTTGATGGGTTCAGGTAAGAATGAGGAAGGGTAGGGGAGATGGAGTATAGGGTTGTGTAAGGCTTGTGTTTTGTCGAGTCAAACTAAGTAAATGAATCAAGCTTTAAAACTTGTTTTAAATCTAAAATTTGTTTTAAGTTTTTAAACTTAAAATTTTATATTCTCACTACTTTATAATATGTCAAATATTTTATTTCAAAAGTATTTCATAATTTATTTGTTGAAGTTTTGAAATGCTTTTACATTTTTAAAATCTAACTTTTTAAAAGGATAATTAGTTTTAATGAATTGAAATGAGTAAATAAGAAAGAGTTTTTAATGATAAATGAAAATTGTTTTGTTTTGAAAGTTAATCAAATTTTGAAATTAAAGTTTACTTTAATTAATTATTAATTAGGGTCGGAATTAATTAATTAATTTAGGTTAATTAATTGGTTAAGATTTAATTAATTACTCATGGATTTAATGGGTAATTAAGGATCAAATTAAACAACAATTGATAGTTATTAATTAATTTATTAATTAATTTAAGATTAATTCATAAGTGATTAATAACTGATTAATTAAATGATTAATGATTAATAAATTAGTGATTAAGAATTAATTAATTGATTGATTAAGAGTTAATTAATTAAGTAATTAATTTATAATTAATAGTAAATTAAGGATTAAGATTTAATTAATTAAATAATTAAGTTTAATTAATGAATAATCAATTAAGTAATTAAGATAATTTAATTTGTGATTAATTAAGAGTTAATTAAGGTTAATTAATTATAAATTAAGGGTTAATCAATAATCAATTAAGGAACGATTAATTTTAAATCAAAATTTAATTAATAAATAATGATGGTAATTAATTAATAATTAAATAAATATTATTAATTAATTAAACATTAATTAATTAATAATGAGATAATTAAGAGGTGATTAACTAATTAGAAGTTGTAATTAATTAATTAATTAATGTTTGGTTAAGCAAGATTAAGCGAAAAATTCTTAAGTAATTTAAAATTAATTAAATTAATTATAATATGAATTTAAGTAGTGCTTGCTTATGGATGATTGGTTGAATTGAATATCTGAATATGGTTGATATCTGTTGAATGATAGCTGAGATATTCTGTGATGAGATATTGTATATCTGTGATAGATATTGGTTATTATCTATTGATAATGCTGTGTGATGCTATGTTTAAATCTGAATTGAATTGTTTAAATCTTAAAACAACTTGGCCTTTAAGACACGTTTGGATTTCGATGAGACCGGGATCGGGAATCGAATTGATTTCCGAAAACAACATCGATCCAAGTTAGACGTTAGGTCGTGACGTCTCAAGTGAGGATTGAGATGGAGTTTTAGAATGCAAGGGTTATTGTCGTTAACTCTGAGGGTGATTCCAAAAATGAGTGTAACTGATAATGCCTTCGATTTCGTTCGAACCCGAAAAGAACTTGTATGGAGTGAATGCTTTCAGAACATCGTCCGGTGGACGATGAGCATTCTAAGAGATGTGCTCTCTAAAGGTAATCGTAACCTCAAGCCTCATCAACCGGGAATGGCTAAAACAAGGGAGGTGCAGCAAGGCTTCGTGGGTAGCCCCCACTTGAGAGTGAGATTTACCCCTGTCTAGAAGGCCCTTATTTATTTGGCTGTGTGGGAAGTTGTTGGCCACAACTGCGGGGTTGTCTTGTTCGGAGCTGTCCAGTAAGGGATGGGTCCGGCCTTGTGTTGTAGGGGATCGGGAGTGATCCTCGGTACGGTGATCTAGGCCCCGTACTGTGACGGGGGTACCCCAGTAGCCCTGCCATTGTATGGAATCCAATCTCCAATAAGTGCCCGTACGGTTTTGATTGTGCCCAACTATGTTGGAACGTGAGATGTAAGCATTCCAGCTATTTCTGTATTTTATTTTAAAAACCCTAGACCCTATTATAATATCATCGAATTTCCTATCAAATGTTTTGGTTAGCGTAAGGTAAAAACTTACCCGTGTTTATTTGTGGGAAGTCTTACGTGATATCTTTTGTTTCAAAATGATTTTCAAGTTAAACAACTTTAACTGATTTACTCACACCAGACCCATGTCTGACCCGGAGTTTATTTTGTTTTTCATAAACTCTTGGGTACTCAAATTTTTATGAGTAGCCAAGTGATTTAGGTTTGGATTAGCATATGTTTTGGAAGCTGGAGCTGGAGTCCAGACGTAGTATCTATCTATATTCGCTGTAGTAGCATTTTGATGTTGTGTTTTGAGTTGTATGGTTGGGAAAAACTCTTATAATGTCATATGTAATGGAGTAATATTATTTTGTGTACTCTGATATGTAAACATATGTAAGGGATATGTGTAATATTATATTTTGTCTGTTTTCGCTATGAGATTCTGATGATTGTTGTTTCTTTTCTTTCTATCTTTCTATTTCTATCTCTTTCTTTTCTTATTGATGACACGTATTTCTAGTTATTGAAAGACGGGTCGTCACAGTTGGTATTAGAGCAATGGTTGAGAAATACCTAGGCTCTGGAGTAGAATCTATCTTGAGAGTGCGTATTTGTAATTTTCTTATATAACTATATCCCTATCTAAATTGATTGGATTACCTGTTCAGGTAGCCAATATGAGTTCAAGAGGCCGAAGGGGAAGAGTTGTTGGAAGTGCATCAACTGGTAACAGAAGAGAGCAGACTGATAATGAGACTTTTAATCCAGTTACGTCTCCAGTCAGTTTTGCCGCATTATGCAAGGACTTTGTTCATCTTGGAGGAAAACCATTTCAAGGATCAGAAACTATAATAGAAGTTCAAGCATGGCTTCGCTCATGTGAGAAGATTTTTAAGAGCATGAGGTTATCAAATGAGCAGAAGAGAATAATGGCTGCGTGGCAATTACAAGGTGGTGCCGCAGTATGGTGGAATTCAGTGACTGCTAATATCTCGGAAGATGGTATGTCTTGGGAAGAGTTTAAGGAGATGTTTGAGGAAAAGTTTATGCCTGCTGCAGGAAGTACTCGGCTTTATCAAGATTTTCTAAATCTGAAACAAGGAATATGTCTATAGCTGAATACGAGACAAAATTCAACGAGTTATCTTGCTATGGTCCAGGACTTATAGACACTCCTCTTAAGAAGAACGAGATGTTTTTCCAAGGGTTGAGGCCTGAGTATCATGAGAGAATGACTGCACATTTGAAAGGGTCTTTTGTGGAACTTATTGATATGGCGTTAAGGTATGAAGATTTGATGAAGAGGAGGTCAGTGGCACAAGTTGCCGCATCAGGAGGGAATTTTTCTAACCAAAATAAGAGAAATTCAATCCTAATTGGAAGAAGAAAAACAAGAAGAAGTCCGGAAACAATAATGGACCCCGAAAGTGTTATATTTGTCAACAAGAAGGTCATCTGGCAAACAAGTGTCCTAGAAGAGAGCCTTAGCAACAACAGCAGCGACAGCAGTATAGTGGACCAGGGTCAGCCTTAGTTCAGAAGTCTCTTTGCTTTAACTGTCACCAACCGGGACACATGATTAAAGACTTCCCACTCCTTCATAAAGTCCAGCATAACAAAGTATTTACTTTAGAAGGTGCACCATCAAACTCGTCGAAAGGCAAGGGATTTTTAGAAGGTACCTTACTTTTAAATGGAAAATATATTAAAGTCTTATTTGATTCTGGTGCTTCTTTAAGTTTTATTTCCCTGGGAACTGTAGAGAATTTCTTACTTACCCCTAGAATCATAGACAATCCCATTTGTGTATCAAATCCTATAGGAGGGGTAACTAAATTGGATAGGATTTGTAAAGATTTGAGAATCTCCTATCTATCCCATAGTTTTTCCTGTGATCCTTATGTATTGGATTTTTAAAGGCTTTGACCTTATATTGGGAATGGATTGGCTTGACAAATATAAGGCTATCTTAAATTGTGATGAAAGAACAGTTTCGTTGGAAACTGATCTGGGTGGGACTGCCAGAGCAATGTGTGATAACTTTGGAATTCACTTGAGTAGTCTTTTACATGGAATAGAGACTTCTCAAGAGGAGGTTGTAGATATTGAGGTAGTCCGGGTTTTCCCCGATGTATTTGAGGAAGTTAAGTGTTTGCCACCGCACCGGGAAATAGAGTTTCGTATAGATTTGATTCCTGGAGCAGTTTCTGTAATTCAACCTAGTAGGAGAATGGCTCCAAGAGAGAGGGAGGAATTACTGGAGCAAACCCAAGATTTGCTGGAGAAGGGCTTGATTAGACCAAGTTTTTCCTATTAGGGCTCAGCTTCAGTTTTTGTCACCAAGTCGGATGGGTCGCTAAGGTTCTGTGTAGACTACCATGAATTAAACAAAGTGACCATTCAGAATAAGTATCCTCTTCCTCGCATTGATGATCTCTTCGACCAGCTTCATGGTGCATCTGTCCTTTCTCTGTTAGATCTAGCATCAGGTTTCCATCAGTTAAGGGTAGTTGAAGACAGTGTTCCCTTAACCGTATTTAAGGGACCTAATTGTTTCTATGAGTGGCTGGTTATGCCTTTCGGGTTAACCAACACTCCTGCCTACTTTGTTGATCCGATGAATCGAGTCTTTAGGGATGTTCTGAATAAATTTGTTTTGGTATTCATCGATGATATTTTGGTTTACTCTAAATCGGAAGAAGAGCACAAGCAGGAGTTGAGAATCGTATTGGAAACTCTGAGAAGGCATGTGCTGAAGGAGAAATTTTCTAAGTGTCATTTTTGGAAATATGAAGTAAAATTCTTAGGCCACATTGTTTCTGGTGAGGGAATCTCCGTAGTTCCAGCTAAAGTTGAGACTACTCTGGAATGGAAGCAGCCTCGGACTCCAACAGAAGTTCACAGTTTTCTGGGATTGGCGGGTTACTACAGGAAGTTTATTAAGGATTATTCTAAGATCTCTTCTCAACGAAGCTGACAAGGAAGGGAGCTAAATTCAAGTGGACACCGGAATGTGAGGAAGCTTTCCAGAAACTGAAGACAAAATTGACAAATGCTCCTATATTGGCTATTCCTGATGGGAAGAGCAAGTTTGAAGTGTATACTGATGCCTGTATTGTTGGATTGGGAGCTGTGCTTATGAAGAATGGTAGGGTTATTGCGTATGCGAGTCGGCAATTGAAGCCACATGAGAGGAACTACGCTACGCATGACCTAGAGCTGTTGGCTATTGTTTTTGCTTTAAAGATATGGAGGCACTATCTTTTAGGAGAAAAGTTTGAGTTATTCACATATCACAAACCGTTGAAATATCTTTTCTCTCAGAAAGATCTTAATCTAAGACGGCAGCGATGGGTTGAGTTCTTGGCATCATACGATTTGGATATTCTGTATACTCCAGGGAAGGCGAACATTATGGCAGACGCTCTTAGCAGAAATGCGGTTCTTTCTCTTTTGGAAGCTGTTCCATCTCTCCAGGAAAGAATAATAAGCAAGCAGATGAAGGATAGGTCATTTGAAGAATTGATTCTTGAAACTAAGGCTGGTCGATATTCGGATTTCAAGAAAGACAATCAAGGGGCATTGAGAATTAATGGTCGATTGTGTGTACCGGATATAGATGGATTGAGACATGAAGTATTGTCAGAAAGTCATCGCTCCAGATTGAATATCCATCCAGGGATCTCGAAGATGTACAAAGATATTAGAAGAGTTTTCTGGTGGTCGGGCATGAAGAAGGATGTAATCAGATTCGTTAATAGTTGTGCTATCTGCCAGCAAGTGAAAGGAGATCAACAGAAGCCAGCCGTTTTGTTACAACCTTTGGAGGTCCCGACATGGAAATGGGAGATGATTTCGATGGACTTCATCGACGGTCTGCCTAAAACTAAGAAGGGGAATGAAGGAATATGGGTGATTGTGGATCGTCTAACCAAGAGCGCCCATTTTATACCAGTAAAGGCGAACCGTACTGCAACTTCTTTGGCAGAAATTTTCTTGAAAGAGATTGTGAGATTGCATGGTGTTCCAGTTAGCATTGTAAGTGATCGAGATCCGATCTTCACCAGCAAATTCTGGAAGGCATTGCAATCAGCTTTGGGAGCTAGTTTGAGATTGAGTAAAGCATATCATCCACAAACAGATGGACAAACAGAAAGGCTTAATCGAATTCTAGAAGATATGCTGAGAGCCTGTGTATTAGATTTTGGAGGATCGTGGGAGGATCATCTACATCTAGTGGAGTTCTCTTATAATAACAGTTACCAAGCAAGTATCAAGATGGCTCCTTATGAAGCATTGTATGGAAGACCGTGTAGATCTCCAGCTTGTTGGATAGATTCAAAAGACCGTATCGTGCTTGGACCGGATCCGATCCGTGAAGCATCTGCTAAAGTCGAGCTTATCAAGAAAAGGATGAGAGCTGCTCAGGATCGACAAAAGAAATATGTTGATAAGAGACGAAGACAATTGGAGTTCAAGATTAGTGATTTATTTTTTGTCAAAGTTTCCCCTATTAAAGGAGCTGTAAGATTCGGGAAGACAGGAAAACTCGCTCCGAGATACATTGGTCCATTCCGAATACTCGAGAGGATTGGTACTATAGCATACAGGATTGAATTGCCAGTCCGGATGGCTGGAATTCACAATGTTTTCCACGTATCTCATCTACAGAAATATGTGCACGATCCATCTCTTATTGTGGAGCCAGCTGTGCAAGAAGAATTAGAAGTTGAGCCGGACTTATCAGTTGTCAGACATCCTGTTCAGATTGTTGATCAAGATGAGAGGCAACTCAGAAGCAAGATTGTGAAGCTCGTTAAAGTCAAATGGAGTGTGGATCCCAGAGATTGTACCTGGGAAACTCTGGATAGTTTTAGGAAGGCTTATCCGGATATGTATCCGGATAGCTAGTGGTGTTTGTATTGGATGTATGGTTGTTTGGATGTTTTGTTTGATGGTTGCTTATGTATGGATGTTATGTATGCTTGAAGTGTTGAATAAAAAGAAATTTTGGATTATCTTTTGTTTAAATTTCGAGGACGAAATTCTTTTAAGGGGGGAGGAATGTGATATTCTGGAATTTCAAACCCAATTTAAATATGATAATCTTTATAATAAACTAATTTAAATTGATAAATTTGTTATTATATTCAACAGCAAATAAATGAATTGTAAATATACGTTTATTCTATTTAAAACTAATACATATATAAGGGTAACGAATGTGTTAAAATTTTATTCATATCAAATTTGATTTTTGAATTGGTTTTTAAAATATAAATTGAATTTGAATTGATAAATTAAAGGATTAAAATATGTTAATTTTTATTCTAAATTTTACTTTGAATATTAAGTAATATTCTCATGAATTTATTTAAGTTATAACATTTGTTTTATATTCATTCTTTAAAGGAAATTGATTTTATAGGAATTAAGAATGAATTTAAAATAAGAAAAAAATCAATTAAGAAAAACATTTTAATTCTTTTTGCATGAATTAACACTTGTTAAACATTTAAACACTACTAATAGCATGTGTTAGGAAATTAAGCTATATAGTGACAAGTGTCATAATTTAAATTTATTTTCTTTGCATTTTTGTAAAAAAACAAAATTTCAAATAAAAAGCTATTCCTTATGCTTAATTTAATTCTTCTCATTCTAAAGTTTCTAAAGCAAGAAGAAAAAAAACACTCCTTCATCTTCAAATCTAAACTTCTACTTTTTCAACCAAAATTAAACAAACATTCAAGCCTCTTTTCAAAGCAAATTCAAGGTCCTCAGTATCAAGCTCTGATCAAATTCAAGATTTGAAGCATCATCAAAGTAAGCAAGCAATTTCTAGTAGAGGATAGAAATCTGCAGTCCAAATCCTTTTCCCACAGCTTGAGTCTAAACCACAAAAACAGGTGAGTAAATTTTAAATCAAAAATTTACAGTATAAAAATATGTTGCATGTGAATGTTAATTATGAAATGCTTGCATGTTATTTGTTTTGTGAAATATTTGTTTACAGGTATAAATTTAACTGTGCATGTTTAAAAATGCAACAGTGGTGCTCTGTATCTTCAAGATTCTGAAAAATTTAAACAAAAACTCAAATTTTTATGAAATAAAACCTTGTTAGGATGGAATAATCAATATAGAAGTTTGATTCAGTAGGAATTAAGTGTAAAAAAATAATATGCAAATGAAATAGTTAAAAACTACAGATAGTAAGATATGCAGTAAAAAAAAATGTTTATATCATATAAATCATGTTCAAATTTTAATGAATCAAGTTTATATCATGAATCTATTATGCATAATATGAATTTTAAGACAGAAATCAGAATTTTTAACTTAAAGTTGAAGATGAATTTTGGGATTAACTAAATTTGGGGCTTTTGTCAAATTCTTATGACTGGATTGTTTATAGGCTTTGGAATTCAAATCGAAGCTGTGTTAAATGTTGTATAACACTAGAAAAATAGTGGTTGAATTTATCTCTCAACAGAGAATTGGGAAATTTGATTCGTAGGGTTTGTGCTCTGTGTTTTTTTGAGTTTGGGAAATTCGATTTTGTGAAGCATGGTGATGACCGAGTTACGACTGGTTTGGGGTGGAGGTGAGTTAGGGTTATGCGAATTTAGGGCCAGAGTTTGGAGGTGCATGGTGGTCGGCTTGTCGTGGGTGGTGGGTTTCTTTCCAGGAGACTGCAGTTCGAGTTTGGGTTCGAAAAACCAAATTTTCGTTCGAGCTTGAATCGATGGGTTCTGGGGTTTGAAGTTGAATCGTGGATCGATTTGGGGTTTGCGCGAGATGTCGGCGGCGGCGGTGGAGGCGTCGGAGCTTTGTGCATGTGCACCAGACAGTGGGTGTCAGTAGTGTTTGTTCGTGTGCGTGTGGGTTTCACTCGAAGCAACGCTCGTGTACTTGGGTTCGTGTCTCGTGTGTTCACTCGGGGTGTTGGATGTTGTAGTATAGGGAAGAAGGTGGGCTGTAGCTCGTGTGTTTTGATGGGTTCAGGTAAGAATGAGGAAGGGTAGGGGAGATGGAGTATAGGGTTGTGTTAGGCTTGTGTTTTGTCGAGTCAAACAAAGTAAATGAATCAAGCTTTAAAACTTGTTTGAAATCTAAAATTTGTTTTAAGTTTAAAACTTAAAATTTTATATTCTCACTACTTTATACTATGTCAAATATTTTATTTCAAAAATATTTCACAATTTATTTGTTGAAGTTTTGAAATGATTTTACATTTTTAAAATCTATCTTTTTAAAAGGATAATTAGTTTTAATGAATTGAAATGAGTAAATAAGAAAGAGTTTTTTATGATAAATGAAAATTGTTTTGTTTTCAAAGTTAATTAAATTTTTAAAATAAAGTTTACTTTGATTAATTAGTAATTAGGGTTGGAATTAATTAATTAATTTAGGTTAATTAATTGGGTAAGATTTAATTAATTACTTATGGATTTAATGGGTAATTAAGGATTAAATTAAACAACAATTAATAGTTATTAATTAATTTATTAATTAATTTAAGATTAATTCATAAGTGATTAATAACTGATTAATTAAATGATTAATGATTAATAAATTAGTGATTAAGAAGTTAATTAATTAATTAATTAAGAGTTAATTAATTAATTAATTAATAATTAATAGTAAATTAATTAAGGATTAAGATTTAATTAATTAAATAATTAAGGTTAATTAATGAATAATCAATTAAGTAATTAAGAGAAATTAATTTGTGATTAATTAAGAGTTAATTAAGGTTAATTATAAATTAAGGGTTAATTAATAATCAATTAAGGAATGATTAATTTTGAATCAAATTTTAGTTAATAAATAATGATGGTAATTAATTAATAATTAAATAAAGATTATTAATTAATTAAACATTGATTAATTAATAATGAGATAATTAAGAGGTGGTTAATTAATTAAAAGTTGTGATTAATTAATTAATTAATGTTTGGTTAAGCAAGATTAAGCGATAAATTCTTAAGTAATTTAAAATTAATTAAATTAATTATAATATGACTTTAAGTAGTGCTTGCTTATGGATGATTGTTTGAATTGAATATCTGAATATGGTTGATATCTGTTGAATGATAGTAGATATTGGTTATTATCTGTTGATAATGCTGTGTGATGCTATGTTTAAATCTGAATTGAATTATTTAAATCTTAAAACAACTTAGCCTTTAAGACACGTTTGGATTTCGATGAGACCGGGATCGGGAATCGAATTGATTTTCGAAAACCACATCGATCCAAGTTAAACGTTAGGTCGTGATGTCTCAAATGAGGACCGAGATGGAGTTTTAGAATGCAAGGGTTATTGTCGTTAACTCTGAGGGTGATTCTAAAAATGAGTGTAACGAAATAATGCCTTCGGTTTCTTTCGAACCCGGAACGAACTTGTATGGAGTGAATGCTTTCAGAACGTCGTCAGGTGGACGATGAGCATTCTAAGAGATATGTTCTCTAAAGGTAATCGTAACCTAAGCCTCATCAACTGGGAATGGCTAAAATAGGGGAGGTGCAGCAAGGCTTTATGGGTAGCCCCCACTTGAGAGTGAGATTTACCCCTGTCTAGAAGTCCCTTATTTATTCGGCTGTGTGGGCAGGTGTTGGCCACAACTACGGGGTTGTCTTGTTCGGAGCTGTCCAATAAAGGATGGGTCCGGCCTTGTGTTGCAGGGGATCGGGAGTGATCCTCGGTACGGTGATCTAGGCCCCGTACTGTGACGGGCGGTACCCCAGTAGCCCTGCCATTGTATGGAATCCAATCTCCAATAAGTGCCCGTACGGTTTTGATTGTGCCCAACTATGTTGGAACGTGAGATGTAAGCATTCCAGCTATTTCTGTATTTTATTTTAAAAATCCTAGACCTTATTATAATATCACCGAATTTCCTATCAAATGTTTTGGTTAGCGTAAGGTAAAAACTTACCCGTGTTTATTTGTGGGAAGTCTTACGTGATACCTTTTGTTTCAAAATGATTTTCAAGTCAAACAACTTTAACTGATTTACTCACACCAGATCCATGTCTGACCCGGAGTTTATTTTCTTCTCCATAAACTCTTGGGTACTCAAATTTTTATGAGTAGCCAAGTGATTTAGGTTTGGATTAGCATATGTTTTGGAAGCTGGAGCTGGAGTCCAGACGTAGTATTTATCTATATTCGTTGTAGTAGCATTTTGATGTTGTGTTTTGAGTTGTATGGTTGGGAAAAGCTCTTATGAATGTCAGATGTAATGGAGTATTATTATTTTATGTACTCTGATATGTAAACTTATGTAAGGGATATGTGTAATATTATATTTTGTCTGTTTCCGCTGTGAGATTCTGATGATTGTTTTTTATTTTCTTTCTATCTTTCTATTTCTATCTCTTTCTTTTCTTATTGATGATACGTCTTTTTGGTTATTGAAAGACGGGTCGTCACAGTTGTGGCGAGGCAGTGCATGCGTGCGTGTACTGCAGCCACACATAAGTGGTTTGATTTGATCATTTTGTTGTCGATTGCTGTTTAGGCAATTCTGTGGTTTTCATATTATCTTCATTGATAATCCTTACTTTTATCTTTGTCAATGATTGGAATTCGTTGATTTGTTGTTTGACACTATTTAGTGTTATATCTGCCATTATCCGATTCTCTTATCGAAGAGTTGGATATACGAGATTTCTGTGGCTGTCGTCTATTTGATATTTGATTATTATTGCTTCTGTGCATTAGTAACTGAGTTTGAATTAGACTGACTCGTGTATTATTTTCTTTTGAATTTAATACTCGGGTCAGACCCGAGTTATTACAGGTTGTAGATATCCTGCTTTGGATTGCTGCTAGAGCTATGAAGTCATTTCATAACTTTTGGAGTAGTCGTTGTCATTTTAGTAGTCAGTGTATCTGATCTAGGATGATATGTATTCATGTATATTATTGTCAATAATGTACTTGTGTATATAACTTCCTGAGTCGACAGTTGTAGTTGTATCATATGTATTGTATCACATGTATTGTAACTGACACCAGTTATTATATATATGAGACTTTTTGTTTTATCTGTGTTCCACAGTTATATTATCTATGTTATTATTATATATTTTGTCCTAAACTATTATAGCCACTGTGTAGTAGCTTTGAGTTTGTATCGGTATGTCGGATTTCCTCCGGAAATAAAATGCATGTTATACTATCTGACATATCGGTGCTCGCACAAAGCAATTACACGGATGGTCGCTGCTCAATAGCCTTATTCTCCATGCTAGTTGATAGCATTACTCAGTAGTGTTCTTGGCTAGCGTGAGTATAGAGGTGGGGCGTCACAGCTTGGTATCAGAGCCTTGGGTTTAGGCCAAATATAAAACATAACTAGATGGAACATGTGTTACAACTATTTGTCGATGTTTTATCTCACACCTTTGTCTATGATTATCTTTGATTGTTAGGTATGAACTCCTAACGCTTATTCATGTGCATTTGATTTTGATTTGGATTGGTTTTGTGAATATTCCAATCTTTAGTGTTTTGGGTTCAAATTTTTAAAGATCCTAAGTTTGATGTTCGAACATGTTTTTGATGATGAGGATTTTGTTCTTGTGTTTTCGACTTTGAATTGTTTTAGCCGATGTTGATTTTGTTCGAATCTGGCCAATTAAAGCTATTTAGATCTCTGGACTTTGTTCCACTTTTGTGCTATGCTATGGGTGTCATTGTGTACCTTTTACACTGTGAGGAAAAATAGCTCGACCGGTTGCAAATTGAGTGAGAGATTGCATTTTTATTAAATAGGGTAGGAATTGCAGAATTTGCAGTTCGGTCAACCTAACTATCTTCGATTGTTAGGTATGAATTCCTAACACTTATTCTTGTGCAATTGCTTTTGGTTTGGATTGATTTGGTGAATATTCCAATTATTAGTGTTTTGAGTTCAATTCTTTAGAAATCCTAACTTTGATGTTTTGATCATGTTTTTGGTGATGAATCGAAGAGCTTATATGGCCGGGTAGTCGATGGGCGTAAACCCTTAGTGCCATGCTCGACCGATTGCAATTCGGTGGGATTGGCATTCTTTATACAGGCATGGGAGTGCTGGCAACAGGCTCCGGTCGACCGAACTGCTACCCCGAGCACTTCCATGCCTCTGGTTTGGGAGTGCAGGTTACAGGCTCCGGTCGACCGAACGCAGGGTCCGGTCGACCGATCTGCTACCCGAGCACTTCTGTCACTGGTCCGATCAATCGACTCAGGGAATCCGGTTGACCGACCTGCTCCTATTTCCCTGTTTGCCTCTTTATGCTCGTTTTGCTTTGTTTTTCCAATTGATAATCGAATATTTGTGATTTTTGATTATCGTTTTAGATAATCGAATATTTGTGATTTGAGATTTGATTATCGTTTGAGATAATTAAATATTTGTTGATTTGATTATCGTTTGAGATAATTAAATATTTGTTGATTTGATTATCGTTTGAGATAATTAAATATTTGTTGATTTGATTATCGTTTGAGATAATTAAATATTTGTGATTTGAGATTTAATTATCGTTTTTGATAACTAGATAATAGCTAATTTTGCTGATTATAAGATTTTCTAGTCTCTAATTGATTCTAGATTATGTTGGTTATATTGAATTGCTGTTTTTTATCTATCTCTGTTGATAGTTAGAGTTTGCTGATTATGAAGTTCATGGTTTCTAATTATCTTGTTGATAACTAGATATTTGCGGTTTTGCGAATTGTGATTTGTGTTTTCTAATTGTCTTTGTTGGTAATTAGATTTTGCTGTTTTCTAATTATCGATACGATAATTAGATATTGCTGATAATTGCATTTATTCAGTTTTGTCGTTTTCTGATTTATCTATTCGATAATTAGATTCTGTTGAGAATTCGTGAATTTCTTTTATGAAGTTAAAAGATTTATTTGGCGCTTGAATTCTCCACCTTTATTTTTCTAGCTTAACCAGTTTATGTTAGAAAAATAATTGTTATTGACGACTTTTATTATGAAAATTGTGGGGAAGCAATTTCTATAAGGAGGGGAGTCTGTAACAACCCAGGAATTCGTAGTAATTAATTATCGTCACTAGGTGGTTAAATCATTCGCTAATTTCTATTGGAATTTTATTGGGTTTAAAAATTGAATGGTAGCCTATTTTTTCAATTGTTTGTTTTGCCGTGATAACTATCAAAAGGAAAACCCGACCCCCTTCATTGATTTTTCATTTCGAAACCCTAAAAATTAATAAACGAGATATCTATCAGAGGCAAAACCCATTCTCCTTGATTCTTTTTATCACAACCCTAAAAGCAAACGAACAAAAGAATTAAAAATGGCGGCTTGTGCTCGTTTCCCTTGCTTCAGTAATTAGGGCTTCGACTGACTTCGTGGTGCCGCGACTTGGTTTTGCTCGATCGAGAGATGGATCGCGTTGCTTGGTCGTCGAATAAAAGGTGAGTGATTCTCTCACTCACATCTTCAATTCAAACCCATGTATTCGAGTCACGTTGCTTGATTTTTGGTTATCACTGCTTAGAATTTTGGTGGTTTCTTATGTATATTGGGCTTCGGCCATTTGATTTTGTTTGGATTCCTGTGATGATTTTCGACTTTGTCAATTCGTATTCAATTGTTTGAGTTGTCGATTCATTTTGCTTGCAGTTCGATTTAAGTTGTTTTGTATTGATTTTGATCTGTTTGATTTTCGTGGTTGTCACGGCTTCGATATTGAGCTGTTCGATCACGTTCCTTGCTACCTTGGTCATCACGATGTTGTTTTTCTAGTATTTAACCTGAATTTTTGTTGACTTCGATTTGACTTTGATTTCGAAGTTTCCTGTGACATTTCTTAATGTTCAGCCTTGAACTTATTTAGCAAATTCTTTGAAACTACTGTTTTCTTGATTATTCGAAACGGCTGCTAAATGCTTTTGGGCGCTTGAACCTTCTCTGTGCACACCTATTTTACTGCCTTTGTTTAGGTGATAATTTTCACTTGTTCGTAGTTGACTTCATTGTTGTTTGAATAGTTCATGTGCACTTGAATATGCACTGAAACCGTGTGCATACATACATCTATGTATGTACATATGTATTGTCCTTGTAGTCTTTGTTCCATTGATCCACTTGTGTTGAACTCTTTCGACCTGTGCTTGGTGGAATTTGGTCCGATTACTTTTTAATGCTTCAGTTTTGATTATTGTTTTACATTGTTCATTTTTCTTGGTCATCTCTGTTGGTATGTATTTGCTCGACCACTCATGTCTGCATTTGCTCGATCCAATTGCACAGTTGTAGGGACTTGATATTATCATTTCACCGTTGCCGATGTTTCATGATTACTGGCCTCAAATAATGTTCATTAGTCGACAATTTCACTTTGCTGGTCTTGCAACACTTTTATACACACTGTTGCTTTATGCTGCATTTATAGTTTGATTGAGTCCATGATGTCACTAGGACTATCGAGGCGGTGGTTACAGACCTGCATTTACATCTCGAGTCATGTTGACATTACTGGTTTTAGTTGCAGTTTGTACTTTACGCACTGTTGTATACTTTGTCTTGGTCTTGAGCATTGCCTCTATTTTCACTGCATATGTTTTGGGTCACTGATGCATTCTAAAGTACATATTGGTTTGCATTGTTTCGATCATGTCACTGTTGAGTTCATCAGTTGCCATATCATGTGTATTTTGGTCATCTGTTTGGTTGGTATAGTTGCTTTAAGTCACTGATTTTGGCAACTGGTTTGATTTTTATTCGTGCAGTCCTTTGTGTTTGACCTATAACTTGTTTTGAGTTAAGAGCTTGTAAGCTCCATTGCACTGTATCATTTCAATGATGCATGATTATATGCATTTCTTTGAACTGTTAACCTTTGGGTTGTAATTTTTGATTCATTTTGTTTGTAGTAGTGTTGAGTCACGATAGTCGTGACTTGACCTCTACAGTTTCGATTTACTATAGCATTTGGTGTTGTGATGATCTTATAAACTGTTATGGCGAGGCAGTGCACGCGTGCGTGTACTGCAGCCACACAGAAGTTTGGTTTGATTTGATCATTTTGTTGTTGATTGCTGTTTAGGCAATTCTATGGTTTTCATATTATCTTCATTGATAATCCTTACTTTTATCTTTGTTAATGATTGGAATTTGCTGATTTGTTGTTTAACACTATTTAGTGTTATATCTTCCATTATCCGATTCTCTTATCGAAGAGTTGGATATACGAGATTTCTGTGACTGTCGTCTATTTGATATTCGATTATTATTGCTTATGTGCATTAATAACTGAGTTTGAATTAGACTGACCCATGTATTATTTTCTTTTGAATTTAATACTCGGGTCAGACCCGAGTTATTATAGGTTGTAGATATCCTGCTTTGGATTGCTGCTAGAGCTATGAAGTCATTTCATATCTTTTGGAGTAGTCGTTGTCATTTTTAGTAGTTAGTGTATCTGATCTAGGATGATATGTATTCATGTATATTATTGTCAATAATGTACTTATGTATATAACTTCCCGAGTCGACAGTTGTAGTTGTATCATATGTATTGTATCACATGTATTGTAACTGACATCAGTTATTATATATATGAGACTTTTTATCTTATCTGTGTTCCGCATTTATATTATCTGTGTTATTATTATATATTTTGTCCTAAACTATTATAGCCACTGTGTAGTAGCTTTGAGTTTGTATCGGTATGTCGAATTTCCTCCTGAAATAAAATGCATGTTATACTATCTGACGTATCGGTGCTCGCACAAAGCAATTACACGGATGGTCGCTCCTCAACAGCCTTATTCTCCGTGCTACTTGACAGCATTACTCCGTAGTGTTCTTGGCTAGCGTGGTTATAGAGGTGGGGCGTCACACAATCTTTTCTCTATCAGTCTCTTTGTTCGTCATCTTTTCTTAATTCTTTGATAATTCCTAGTAAATCTAGGAAGAAGATTTGATATATTTGCATGGGACGTAAACTCTAAATAGGTCAGACTTGTTTGTTTGGATGAATTGGTTGCTATGATTAATAGGTATATTTTAGTTTTAAACTAAAAGTTTTGAAATCGTATCCATATATCTGACTATTTTTGGGTCCGGATATGTTCTACGAATAGTTAGTTATCCCTTCGGACTAATCAATGCCCTGACATATTTCGTAAATTCGAATAACCTGAGTATCTTGTGAAGTGTTAAATTGATTCGTTCTTGTATCTATTGTTGATATTCTGATTTGGTAAGCCAAATGTAAAATAGATACTCAGTTCGATTTGATGAAACATTCTTCCTCTATTTTTTTGGTATCTCCCTGGCAAATTTCGGGGACGAAATTTCTTAAGGGGTAATCTGTAACGATCCCATATTTTAACTAAATTTAAATCGATAATTAATTTAAGTTTCGAATAAAAATTGTGAAATTAATTGAAAATAAATATGAAATAGAAAAAAATAGAATTTGAATTGGGATTTATAAATGATGTAAAGATATTTGAATTTAATAAAATGGATTTTTGAAAGTTGTGTAAATAATGATGCATATGCAAGACAAATTAAATATGTACAAACAAATAAAGTAAAATATGTTTTTAAATTTCAAAAAATTCTCTTTTAAATAATATTTATTAATACAAACAAAATATACTACAAAAATTATAAAAATAAATATATGTAGAGACATACAAGACAATTAATATGTAAGTTAAAAATAAATATTCAAATTGAAAATAGAAATAGATTTATATATATATAAGATAAAATATAAAGTGAATACATTAGAAAAATTATAACAACATAATAAATATAGAATCTCATTTATATTACAAAGCATAAGACAAAGTAATAAGACTAAAGAAAAAATACAGTATATTCAAGTATGTATAAACAAAAGAAAGATAAGTGTAGATATGTACAACAACAATTAATGCAGCACACTTGAGCCACCAAAAGAGATTCATCAGCCACCAAAGCAAGATTTTCAGCCTCCATTTGAAAAAAAAATCGCAGATCTATGTGGTACAAAACATAATATAATCACCTGTACAAATATATCCCTGTAAGCTTTCTTTCCTATATATCAACTTCTCACATTTCAGTTTCGTCCATCCAAAGCTAAGAAAAATCTGAAATAAACATCATCTTTGACTAAAACAAAGCTTCCATTAAAACAAGAAAAATCTACTCAATTCAAACGAGAGATCAAGAGGATTAAAGATAAAAGATTCAGCTAGCATTTTCTTAAGCCCGTTTCACACAAAAGCAACTCTGTTCATTTTGGAATTAAGGTGAGTAACATATGTTTTTTTATATAAAAGCTTGAATCTGTTGTACATATATATTTGTGAATAAGTATGTTTCTAAATATATATATATATATATATATATATATATATATATATAAATATATATACATATATGGGTTCTCTGAAATATATTTGAAATTGGAAGTCCTTGTACAGGTTATTGTTTCTTTTTATGTTCTCTGCTCTGTGATTTTACAACACCAGATTTTTGATTAGAAAAAAATCATTTTCACCTGATCTATTTGACATTTGGATTCAGTATTAAAACAAAAATTGTTTGATATAGTATAAACTCAGGGTTTAAATCTTATTCAAGTGAAAATAACTTGTAAATACCCCTGGAAATCTAGATTGACAGAAAAAAATATAAACATGTTAAAAATCAAGTGTCGCAGTTCTCAGAATCAAGGATATAACTTGAAACGGCCTGGGTAAACATGATTTTTAGGGTAAAAATTATGATTTATAGATTAATATCAAATGAGAATTTGGTGGATAACTGGAATTTAGTATCTGGGCGATTTTTGATGATTAAGATGATTTGGGGGGTCGCGATCATCAGTGGAAGAAGTGGGATGATCAGAGAGTTTGGGAAAAATATTAGGACGATGAACAAGGCAGTGGTGACGGTGGTTGAACGATGAAGTAAGTTAACCTAGTTTTGTTTTGGTCGGGTTCTTGGGTTGGCACGATCCCTCTAGTAGATTGAGTTTCACGATACTTTGGAGAATGGAAGTTGTGGGGTTGTCGACGACGTGTCTGAAGCCATTGGCACTCCGAGGGTCAGAGGGGCGAGAATGTGGTTCTTTCCAGTTTCAAGTGTTACTCCCGTTTTGTGTCAGGTGGTTCGATTTTGTCTTTGAGGGGGAATCAAAGTGGTGATGACAGAAGTATGATGCGAGGTTGGTTGTCGATGTGGGAAGGTCATCAGAGGTGACCGGAGGTGGTCGGCGGTACAGTGCAAGTGCACGGTGCACATCGTGTTTTCTAGTGTGCCTGGAATGATGATGAATACTAGAATTTCTCAAGCTTCTCGTGTACTTTGCTCGAGGATCTGGGATGTTTGCTCGAAGCAGTAAGGTGTTGGACTTGAAGCAATTGTAGTAAGGGCTCGGGTTAAAATTTTTGTCCAGGTTTTATAACAGACCTATTCTGTTTTTTTTCTGAATTTTAAAATTTAATTTAAAAAAACAAAGCTCAAACAAGTTTTAAAAAAACAAAAGTTCAAATATAAACTTAAGTTAGTTTATAGCTTAGTTTTTGTAACGATCTGTAATTTTTGACAATTAAAAATAGTACATTTAATAAGATTTTGTAGTTAAATGTGGAAGTAATTAAAATTTAAGATTTATAACTGGAATAATACTAAAATGAAATGCAATAATATTAACTAAAGCAAATTATTAACAATTTGGATGGAATTCCAATTAATTGAAATAGAGTAAGGTTATATTTGGTTATAAAGTGAACATAGGAAAAAGAATGTAAATATTGAATTCATTAATGAAATGATACGCTGAAATTGAATAAAATTCGTGTTATGAAAGAAATGGTAACATTTGTTTGTAAGTAATAAACTTATAAATGTAATTAAAGGCTAAATGGTGCAACTATTATATATATTACCTATTTATCGGTCTATTAAATTTAACTGGATATAAATGTCAATTAATTCCTTTAATTAGTGCAATTAATGTATGTTTAATTGATAATGGTAAAAAGGTTGATTATATACGGTGTAACCAACGTAAATTTTTATCATAGTATGACCTTTGATTTGAATAGAAGGATGGAAATCAGTTTACTCAAATTTATTGGAATTGGAAATTTTAATAAGTGAATTTATTACAATCAATGAAATAAAAGGTTACGTAATGAATGGTAAGATGAAATGGTAAAATATTGATGTAATGGAAGATATAACAATGTTGACTATGCATATAAGGTAATAATTGATTTAATAAGAGAATGAAACCAAGGTAAATTAATTAATTGAGACTTTAATTATAATTAATGTGTGAAATGGACCAAAGTTCAATAAAATGGAAATATAGTAGTTAATGAAAATAAAGGATGGAAACTGGGGTATATTAACGTAATGAAATGTAGAATAAATGTCAACTATGTTATTAGATCATAAGTTTGGACCATAAATAAAATTCTAAAAACAAAGAAACTACAATGAAGCAATGAACTGGAAGGTTCTAACGCGTATTAGAATATAATTTAATAACAGGAATTGGAATACTTAATGTCAGTTTTAATGATGAGTTAAATGAATATTGATTGATAGAGAAAAAGATTTATTTAGTATGTAATCTAATGCTTGTTGGAAACTGTAATTTTATAAACATGTTTGCTTGACTATAAGTAAGGATTACAACGTTCACGTATTTATTTAATTGATTTCATCAATTAGGGTCTGTTTTGAAGTGGAAGATTAAAATTAATTGGAAATAAATTTATTAAAATCTTTCAATTGAAAAAGGAAAAGAAACAAAGTGCAATTAATAAAATTAATGTAAGAATGTTTTCATTATGAATGTACATTATTTGGAAATATAAGAATGGATTTAATATTGTATAAATTGATCATTTTAGAATATAAGAATGTTTACATTTATGAATTGCATGTAACGAATAAGCATTTTAAGGAAAATAAAGTGAACGTTTCCATTCTGAATATAAATATAACGTTGTAAAAAGAGAAAGTTGAATTTTTAAAAAAAACATTTTACGATAGTTAAATAGCAGGCATAGGTTGCACGAAAGTGATTTTATTACTAACCTTGAAATTTAAAATAAATTAAATAATTGAGTTCAAAATTACGTGTCGAGAAAAATGTTACTTTTAAATTTGAATTTTTAAATCATGGTTCATATTTTATTTATGTATCCGCTGTCCCCGTTATGTAAATTGGTCTTTTTAAATTTAGTTATGTTGTGGTAATTAAATCTTTAATGAATGTCAAATTTGGTATGTTTGGGGTTAAAAAAAATTTAATTGGGTGAACATATGTTTTGAAATTTGAATTCTAAAAGTTTGTTTATAGAATAGAGTTGGCCATTCATTCCCTTTCTAATTTATAATTGTCACACTTTTTTTTCTTCATTGTTTCCTCATTTGTTCCATTACTCATTTCCATTTACATGGTCTAAAGCCTTTTCATTTCATGAACGTTACATACTTTTCATATTTTTAATTCTTTCTTTCACCTCTTCTAATATCTACCATTTTTATTGGGTTGTTCATATTTTTACTTTATTTCAATTCCTACTTTGTTTATATTTAGCTTTATTAGCTTTTCACTAGTTTCATTCCTCATTCTTGTAGCTTCATTTCATTTTTTTTAAATTTCATCTTCTATAGCTTCATTTATGTCACTCTTCACCTTCCTCCTTCCTTTTGTCATGTTTCTTCTTCAAATCTCCTTTCTCTTTTTTTTTCCAAAGCTTTTTTTTCCTCTTTCTTCTTCTTATTCTTCAAATCTTCTTCTTTTTCAAAGTTTCCTTTTCTTTTTTTTGTTCTTCTTCTTCTTTAATTTTTTTTCTCTTTTAAACCTTCTCTTCTTTCCATGTCTTTTTCTTCAAATCCATATTTATATAATCTTCTCTTCAAAACTTTCTATAAAAAAATATTAAGATAGCAAGGAAACAAAACAAAATGAGAAAGTAGTTGCAGAACCAAATCTGGCTAAGCAAAAAGGTACGCAATACTAAAAATTCCATTGCAAGTTAAATAAAATATATGATGTGATGTATAATTTCTTTTTTCTTTTTTTGAAATTTCAATCACCACTAATGCGTATAACTTTCTCCTACGAACTCAGTTTCACACGCGGTTCTCTCCGCTAGGTTCGTATTGGAATTCCAGACATTTAGACGCTAGTTTGAACGAATTCTGAGACCGTTGAATTTTTGGGTTTAAATCGGATTTAAATTCGATTTAGATCCCAAAGGTGAGTGTTTTAACCCACTCACAATTTCTAAAATTTCCTATGTCTTTTTAAATTGATTTTAGATATGAGTAGAAATTTATTTATGACTGTTTGGCATGTTTTATTCATCATCTCTGTTAAATCGCATTTATTTAATATCTGTTAATTAATTTTATTATTGCATATAAATTGACAGTTAAATTTATTTATTTGCATATAAACTGATAGTTAAACAGTAAATAAATTTATTTTGAATATAAACTGTTAGTAAATAACTATCATTTATTTCCTGTTATATTGTATATGCCATATATTGATGTTTATTTAAATTGATGATGATTGAAATAAATTGATGATGATTGTAATTAATGATTGATGATAGATGTTTGGTGAATGGATGATGTGTACTACATTTTAAAATCTGCAAGTTATCATGTATTTCATTCATTCGAGATTGCGGTTCGAAATGATATACAACCGCATTTTTCATTTTTAAATTGCGGATTGAAATGATAAATATCCGTATCACTTGACCATAGGGTAGAAAATTTTATACAGGCACCGCAGTATATATATATATATAAATTATTTTTGAAATGTTTTTTCTATGGTTTGGATATGATACGGTTAATAAATATAGATTTTGATATTTTATAAAATCTTATTTTATACATACATCTATAGTTAAAGTATTGAAGATAAGCTATGTATGGATTTGTTAAATAAAATAAATAAGTTGAATGACAAAGTTTGATTATTTTATATTATATGGTTAAATACATGTTAAGTTATTGAAATTACATATAATTTTAAAGGATTTAAAATTAATTAAGATTGGGAGTTAAATTGGAAAATTTATTTGGAATTGAGCTTAATTAAGAAGTTAACTTCATAAGTTGATGTAAAATTTATTAACTTGAAATTTTAAAAAGGTATGATACTTATAACTGAATTCTATTCAAGTTGAATTAAATGAATATTTCTAGTATAAAAATTGAAGGAAATTTTCTTTTATAAGTAATTTTAGTTTTACTTAAATGATTACGGGTTTATTATGCAATTATTATTTCAAACTAAAAAAATAGGACTTTAAATTGGTGAAATAGAAATTTCCGACCTTAGTTCCAATTGTTTAATATTCAAAGTTTGAAATATATTGTAAATGAAGTGCTTTATTTAAACTGAAAGCGATTTTAAATTTATGGATTTTGACTTAATCTTAAATGAAATAAATTGTAAGTCGCGGAAATTATTTTATTTTAAAGAAATTTTGAATCCAAACTATTGATGCTATATACTATTTGAATATCCAAACCATTTAAGTTTTAGAAATTATGGTTTAAAGCTATGAATTTTCGAAGTATTATAGTTTGAAAGTTATAATTCAATGTTTGGTTTCCGATTATTATAAGTTTGAAAACAATATGATTTTGGAAAAGAAATATATATTTGAAATAAAATGATATTACATTAATTTGGGTTTTTATAAAAATAATATCAAATGAGTTTGTTTTGGAGAGGAAATGATATCGTATTTATGGGTTTTGGAATGGATAATTATATTCTGATTTTTGAAAGTATAATTAATTTTTAAATGACCGCGGTGTTATAATATCGTTTGGTTGTTGAAGAGACCGGGATCGAAAGTTGTCATACTCTCTGCCGACTCCGAAAACCACTTTAACAACCGTGTGCGCGGTAGAGATTCCTGAATGAAGTAGGTTGGTGGCGGCGTTTCCTATAAGGTAAATACGTGGACCCAACTCCCATGAGTTGGCATAAGGTGGCTAAAACAAGAGCGATTGACGGGTTAATAAGGTAGCACCTTTGATCGGACACATCCCTTCGATATTATACTTTGACTCTTGGATTGATTCGGTGGCCACTTTTGATTTTATTTGGGGGTGTGGCTCGAGGTGGGCGGTAGCTGCGCGCTACGTGTTACCACCGACCCGGAAGCGTAATTGGTATATCTACCCTGGCATTGCCTAGTTGTGCCTTGTCACCTACCCTATCGCGCCTTATACGAGTTTCTATTTGTGTCGTACCTATGGAGTGTCTTCTCGTAGTCTCCCGATCAAGAGATATGCATGCACTGTATAGACTATTGGCATTATTTTTGTTAAGGGCTATATGGGTAACCCCTTAACGCTATTATAAAGTAAGTTTATTTTACAATTAGACACTATTAAAATAGCGAAATGTACTATATAGTAAATAGTTTAACGAATCCTTAGGAGATGTAAATCCCGAACATCTCTTGAGTTACTGCACTCATATCTATTTCTGTTAATTTAACTCACATAAGATCTTTTAGTTCTGACTCTGAGTGTTTTTGTCTTTTCAAATTCGCTCGGGTCAGTCCGAGCGTTTCAGGATTTGAAGATTTTATTCTGGAGGACGAAGACGAAGATTTGTAGTACTATTATCTACTATATTATTCCACTACACCATTTAATTCCGCTGCATTTATTATTATTCTCTGGTATGTGTACTCTGATATGTATTGTATAAAAATATCACAGGTTTTGTAAAACAGCTTCATGAACTATATATTTGATTATTATATTTTATCCTTCCGCTGTGAGATTCTATTGTTGTTTATTTGTTTCTTGTTTTTCTTATCTACCCCATAACAATCCGCACTTCCGTATGGTTTGAATTGGTACGTGTGTCTGTTTAAATCATGCGAAAATGCGTGATGTTACATCTGGTATCAGAGCTTTGGTTTAGCGATAAACCATAGCTTTGTGGGGTCTGACTCTTTATTAATAGAGTAGTAATACCCTATGGGAGTCGCTGAGAGTATATATATGAGAGAGCATATTTGTTAGTGTTATAAAAAGGTTTTTATATTGTGTTAATCTGTTCCATTTTGTATTTAAAAATTCTGGTTGGTGCATGGGACGCTGTGACATCAATAGGGATTTCTAAACACTTAATAGGACAGACCGACACTATATTTGTTTTAATACAGGTAAATGAAATAATTTTGCCTATTATATTTTCTATATATATAAATAAATTTTATAAAGATTATATTTGGTTGAAATATAGTGGGTGTTAGGAATAAAATTTAAAAATAATAGGTAAAATAAGATTGAAAATAAAATCAATGAAATTTGGAAATTGTAGAACTTAAGTCCGAGATTTTGAAAAATTTCTTTCAAAGGATTTTGAAATTTATTAATAGTATTTAGAAATATTTTCTGATATAAATATTTCAATAAAATTTGAAAGTATGATTTTAAAGAAATTCTAGAAAGAAATAAGTTTTGTACGTTCCTCTCTGTCGCTGGAAAATAATTTTGGTGATGGCGGCCACATCATCGACTTTCATTTTCGAGTTTCGATAGGGGAAGACCACTGTAGTAGTTTTACTGTAGATTCATTTTTGAAAAATATATAAATTTTGAATTGTTTTAATATAATTAGAAATATATAAGTTATAAGAATATATTTATCTATTGTTTTAAAAAAAAATTAAAATTTAACCCGGTATTAAATTCTTAAATTCCCATTAATTAATTGTTTCAATTATTGTAGTGAAACAGAATTTAACTAATAAATTAAAACCTCTAAAGGAAATAAGAGATTTAATGACAGGTTATAAATGTTATTAAATGAAATTTGAAATTATAACCTACGAAATAAAGGATATTATTATTGAACATTAAATTAATCATAGGTAATGAGGAAACTTGTGTAACTTTCAAGTACATCCTTTAAAAACATATATAACTTACCAAATATTAAAAGTTGAAATGTTTAATAGGAAATGTAATGAAAATTGTACAAGTAAAAGTAGGTAATGAAGTATTCAATGAATTTGCTATTATAAGTGAGAATATAATGTTATAAACTTAAGTTATAATTGAAATTTTAAAGGTAAGTAATTCAAATAGATGATTATCAACTTAAGTAAATAAAATGAAAATGCTAAGAAATTAAATGGGACATGAATACTATTGATAAACAAATGTAAATAAATAAGAGCATGCAATAAATGAATAAATAATTATAATGAAATAAAAAGAAGTGGCATGACCTGAGATAATGGAAAGGAATAATTGTAAGTAATAAGTGGAAATAAATTAAACAAACACTGAATGAGTAAATGAAATTAAAAGGCTGTTGGAAAAGAAATGTAATATTATAAAAGGAAAATTTATATGGTATAAATAAATGAGCATAAATAAAATTAAAATTTTATAAGAAGAAAAGAAGAAAATAAATTGAAAGAAATAAAATAAAAATAATTGGAAGAAATATATGAAAATAAAAAGATAAACCGCTATATGAATGAAAAGAATCAAACAACAAATGTATGAATGGAACAAAAAAATATAGACTAAATCTATTGCTGAAATTGTTGTTTGGCGTGGTTTGTGGTTGTTGGGTAAGGAAACTTTAATTTTATTGGGATGGATGAATAATCCATTGTGTTTAATCTAAGAATGTTGAGTAAATGATGCACTTGATGATTTATTCTTCATTCCGTACAATTTAAAAGTTTTGAACCCGAACAACTATTTGTTTGTTCGATTGTATGGTTGTTTTGTATTTGTTGTATATGCTGTTTGTTGAAATTGTTGGTTGTTGTATTCATTTGTTGTTAGTGAATGAAACCACTTAAATATTTCACTTTATATGAATTGTTAGCCTTTTGGATTTTATAAGTGAAATGCAGGTTATGGAAGCAATTGCTACTGCTTTTGGTTCCATAAATTAAGCGTAAATTGCCCGACAAATAGGTACGTTTCAAATTACGATTATAGCGCTATTTTATATATTTTCCCGTGCTGGGATATACTATTTTGGATATTATATGTGATATAATTTTTATATTTTGATATTCTATTTTCTCCCGATCCTCTCCGTACAAAGTTGACTCTGCCAAAATTTTCCATAAATTTTGGACTTAGAAAATTTTTGAAAAGTGTTTTCCAAACTTTAGTAATTTGAGTATATATAAAAAAAAGATTTAATTGTTATAAATTGATATATGTTATTTTAATTAATTAATTTTGTAAATTATTGTTTTATAAATTTAATATTTTGAATAAGATATATTGTCTATTTAATTTCTTAATTTTCTTTTCCCTTCTTTTCCTCTTTTCGGGGATGAAAAGTTTTGAGTGGGGGAGAGTGTAACGACCCGTAATTTTTGACAATTAAAAATAGTAAATTTAATAAGATTTTGTAGTTAAATGTGGAAGAAATTAAAATTTAAGATTTATAACTGGAATAATACTAAAATGAAATGCAACAATATTAATTAAAGCAAATTATTAACAATTTGGATGGAATTCCAATTAATTGAAATAGAGTAAGGTTATATTTGGTTATAAAGTGAACATAGGAAAAATAATGGAAATATTGAATTCATTAATGAAATGATACACTGAAATTGAATAAAATTCGTGTTATGAAAGAAATGGTAACATTTGTTTGTAAGTAATAAACTTATAAATGTAATTAAAGGCCAAATGGTGCAGCTATTATATATATTACCTATTTATTTGGTCTATTAAATTTAATTGGATATAAATGTCAATTAATTCCTTTAATTAGTGCAATTAATGTATGTTTAATTGGTAATGGTAAAAAGGTTGATTATAAACGGTGTAACCAACGTAAATTTTTATCATAGTATAACCTTTGATTTGAATAAAAGGATGGAAATCAGTTTACTCAAATTTATTGGAATTGGAAATTTTAATAAGTGAATTTATTACAATCAATGAAATAAAAGGTTACGTAAATGAATGGTAAGATGAAATGGTAAAATATTGATGTAATGGAAGATATAACAATGTTGACTATGCATATAAGGTAATAATTGATTTAATAAGAGAATGAAATGAAGGTAAATTAATTAATTGAGACTTTAATTATAATTAATGTGTGAAATTGACCAAAGTTCAATAAAATAGAAATATAGTAGTTAATGCAAATAAAGGATGGAAATTGGGGTATATTAACGTAATGAAATGTAGAACAAATGTCGACTATGTTATTAGATCATAAGTTTGGACCATAAATAAAATTCTAAAAAACAACAAAACTACAATGAAGCAATGAACTGGAAGGTTCTAATGCGTATTAAAATATAATTTAATAACAGGAATTGGAATACAAAATGTCAGTTTTAATGATTTGTTAAATGAATATTGATTGGTAGAGAAAAAGATTTATTTAGTATGTAATTTAATGCTTGTTGGAAACTGTAATTTTATAAACATGTTTGCTTGACTATAAATAAGGATTACAATGTTCACGTATTTATTTAATTGATTTCATCAATTAGGGTCTGTTTTGAAGTGGAAGACTAAAATTAATTGGAAATAAATTTATTAAAATCTTTCAATTGAAAAAGGAAAAGAAACAAAGTGCAATTAATAAAATTAATGTAAGAATTTTTCATTATGAATGTACATTATTTGTGTAACGATCCTAAATTTTGAACAATTTAAATTGTGAATATTTAATTAATTTTGAATATTTGAATGATAATTTAAACTGAATTTCCGATATAACAATGAAATTGGTGATTAAATATTTAAAATTTAATCTATACAAAGCTGAAGAAAAATTTAAACTTGACTTTGGAGTTGAAATTGAATATTTAATTTGTAATTGAAATTCAAACTAATGACTTAAGAAAATAATTTGGATACAAGAATTTTTATTTATGTAAATTAATAAATTGATGGTTAAAATTTTAATAACATTCTTTTCTTTAGCTTAAATAAAAAAAAAATCAATACAAAATAAAATAAACAAATACACTTAGTAAAAAAATTTAACAACATAACTTAAACAAAAACAAAACAAAACAAAGTAATAATAAAACCTATTGAAATTCAAAACAAATAAAAAAAAATAAGAGGAAAACTTGTTTATGGTTTGGGCTTTGAAATTTATACCGGCCCACGTTTGAATACTAGTGCCCTTTCTTTTATCCGATCCCCTTTATTTCGTTATTCACTCGTTCATTAACCCTAAACCAAAAAAAAAATCACGAAGAAAAAAAAATATGGCGGCTTCGTTCTTCTCGACTCGTTCTGCTTTGGGAAATTTGGGGCTTTACTTCTCGCGATTCAAAAACTAGGGCTTGTAATCAAATTTGGGGCTATTTCGACTTTGTTATGGTGAGTTTTCTGCTCACGATTAATTTTTAATTCAGGTGTTTAAATTTGTTTGGATTGAATGTTGGTTGCATGCTATGATTTGGTGATTATTAGCTTTCAGTTGCTCGGTTAAATTTGAATTTTAAACTAATAAGAACAGATAACTCACTGCATGTTGGATTGTTGGTTGCTATTCGTTATCACTTGCTCTGATGTTTTGTTTTTGAACTGTTAAGATCAGATTCTACTCAATTTTTGATTTTAAACTAATAAGAATAAATGCTATTTGATATTTGTTTTAAACTGGTAAGAACAGACACTATTTAAATTTTAATTTAAACTGATAAAAACAAATGCTATGAATAACCTGATGAGAACAGGTGCTTCCAAATGTTTGATTTCAGATTGTTGTTTTGAAAATTTGTTTTTCTTAAAAACTGATTTGAACAGATGCTATAAATTTAATTTTTTTTTTACTGTTGAGAACAGATGCTATCATTTTAAGAATCTGATGAGAATAGAGGCTATTAAATCTTGACTTGTTTGTGTTGCTGCATGTGTTGGATCTTGCTTTGTTAATGAAAATTTATATGGAAACCTCTGAACCCAAACCTTCTTCTTTGTTTATCTGTGAATCAATCACTTAAGCCTATAATATGTTGTGATGTTTTGGTACCTGAAATTGTTTTTGTTAAGTGATAATGTGTTTGCATGCTTGTTTATGTTGACTGTCCCTCTGTTTTGAAATGCATGTGAGTAACTCAACTTAAAAAAAAAAAAAATAGGTAAAGGTTGATTTCATGTTTTTAATAAGAAATTAATTTATAAATGAATTTGCTGTGAATACGAATATATCTATGCGTGCATGCTTGTTATCTGTCATATTCCTGTTTCCTCAATTTCAAACTTATGTTTGATTTAAAAAAAAAAATCCATTTTCCTTGGTTAAATCTTGGTTAATTTGTAGTTTTGTTTTCTTTGACATTGCTGAGTCTTTGCTGGCTCGAACTTGATGTTGTCTGCATCTCATATTCCCTAACCATTGTGGCACTTCTGTTCATCTCAGTTGCATGTACCATTCGTACTGCTATGTTGTATTTGCATTGTGCCTGCCCCTTTGTCTTGTGCAGTAGCATTCTGTCTTGTTGCATTACTCATTTCATTGTTGCATGTAGTGTCGCATTGACCTATGTTGTCTTCATTAGTTGTTCCAGTCTTCATGTCCCCAAATGCCTGTTCTTTGTAGTTGATTCATGCCTGAGTATATACATAGGCCACCTCTGTTATGATATACAGTCTCAAAAGAAGTTAACTGTGGATAGGTTAAAGTGTTAATATGAAAATTGTTCAGATGCACTTAAATTGAACTTGAAAAAAAAATATTCGTACAAATCAAAACCAAGAATGCATGCCTAGAAAAGACATTTCTTTTTCCTATTTCCTTGGCTCTCTTGTTTACAGTGTAACTATGGCCAAACCAATCTTTCTCCCCCTCAGTTCTTCTGGAATGGAAAGTAATCCAAGTTCAAGTTTGTTTAAAACTCTGTACTTTGTTCCAGTAATAAAGATTTAAGCAAAATTTTTATATTCTTATTTCTAGAAAATGTGGAAAGAAAAAGAAAAACAAACACACAGTAGCATCTGAATTTTGATTCTCTCCTTGTTTCTGAAAAGTTGTAAACTAGTTAAATTTTTGTTTTAAACTTGAAATATGTGTTTCAATAATAAATCAAGCAAAGTTGTGAAGCTTCTTTATTTCTAGAAACTGTTGAAACACAGTTACAAGATCTAAATCCCTTTTCCACATCTCTTTGAAACTGGTTTGTAATAAGTTGGAGTCTGTGTTTAAACTTGCACCATAAAATCAAAATAAGTTGTAGTTTTGAATGTAAGCAAGTTCAAAAGATTGTTTAACCTTGCACTTTGTTTCAGTAACGAATTCAAGCTAAATGAACAGCAACAGCTCTGGAAAATTGAGCAAATGCAGACTATTTGATCACTGCATATCACTGTACATACCCTCTGATACATGTATACTTGTTCAAATTGGCACTGTCACTTGTGTTGGTCACTGCTCTTTGATGCTGCAGTTGAATTGAGTTATTGACTTGATCCTTTTTGCATTTGGTTTATGGCTTGGTGACCTTTATTATGATGTCTCTGCCTTGTGTATCTGTTATATGCTGGGCCTTGCTCTGTTTTTACCCTTGGTGCACTGTCCGGTCCATATTGTTAGCATTGAGTTGTGGCAATTAATTCACTTGCAAGTAAGAGTTTGTAGTCTGCACTAAGCACTTGGGTTGTATTTGGGTTCTATTGTCTCAGCCTTGTGGTCTGCACTGCTTGTGTAGCTGGGTTGTTGTGCATACATGTTGATTCTATGGCTGTTGATTTACCTTGTGCTTGTAGTTGTATTCACTGTTGTATTTGGGGCTGCTGAACTTGTTGTGCATTGCTGCCTGTACTTGTGTTCTCTGCCTTTGACCTGCTGTGTTATTTCTGTTCTGGCTTGTTATTGTATCTTTGTGGTCTTTGTGATTTGCACTTGCACACGTGTTGGCGAGGCAGTGCACATGTGTGTAAATATACGTGTGTACTGCAGCCACACGGGATCGACAGAATTAAAAAAAAAAATTGAAATTGTTAATGTAAAAATCTAAAATAGATTTTAAATTAGTTCATTTGTTTCATCATCTCTGTTACCATTTATTCAGTTCATTTCAAATTTATTTACTTGAATAAAGATTAATCCTGACTCGAGTGTTTTTGTGTTTTGCAATAACGCTCGGGTCAGACCGAGTATTTTTGCAGCTTGGAGTTTTGCGCGCAGCGAAGTTAGAGAGAGAGGGGAAAGCACAACTAAAGCTTTTCAGAAAATTATTTTTCTTGTACTTAATAAAATTTGTTTCCGCTGTATAAAATGTAACTTATTGTATTAACTCTGATAATTGTATATAAAAGAAAGTTCATTTATGAAAAATATATTATTGTTTTGTGATTCTGTGACTGATTCTGTTTAAATTCTATAAACTAAATAACAATCCGTCATTTTGAACGTTTCTAGTTGGTTTAATTACCGGCTAGAGGCAGTCAGAGCGGCGGGTCGTTACAAAGTGGTATCAGAGCTTTGGTTTACACAAAGCTTAGTTTATGGCGTTTAATATGAATAGTTACTAGAATCACTTTAAAGAAAGTGTTTTCAAATCTAAAGAAGTTAAAATTGTTTTCTTTAAATAAGAGGTATTTTGAAAATCAGAATTATTTTCAGAGATTCCCCTCTCTAAATTTAGGATTGCGACCGTTTCTCTTCAGTGAGGTCTCGTTAGATTGAGTTTCAATCGTTCGGAAACTCATTTTCGAATCTTTGAGATTTATGGAAAATAAAATATGAGTCAAGTGAATTAACGAATTAGTTTAAGTTGGTTTAAATCGAATATTGTGAATATCTCCAATGTAATAATTGGGAAATAAAATGATATGTCAATTTGATTATAATCAAGTGGATTATTGAACTATAACTTGAGAATTTGATTCTGAATTCTTTTGAAATTGATTTCAAATGTTGTGAAGAACGATTTAGTAAATCAACGGGATATAAGTATTTAACTTATAATATGGACTTGGGTATATAACTAAGTTATATAAATTGAATTGAATCAAATTAAGAAAGGAGATTATAAAACGAAGTTTTATAAATAGAAATGGAATTTCTAAAGATGTTTGTAAAATTCCACAAACGACTTATTTTGATAAGTAAAATTGTTATAACTTATTAAAGGAGTTGTATCTATGGTTTTGGACAATAACTGAGATATAAAAGGAGATATGAATCCAATGAAAGTTCATAATAGATTTAATTGATTCAATGAAGAATTTGAATTTGTATGGCATGAAATTAAGTTAAGTGGAAAACTTAATATTGGAAATTTGAAGTTGATTTAAAACCAATATTTTGAAATGTGCAGAATTCAAACTATGAATTAAGTTGAAGTTGAAAAAAAAAACTTAAATGAGAATTTTTGGGGAAGTAATATTATATAAAATGGAGTAAATCCATTTTAAGTTTTTTTAAAATGTGTTTAAAAGAATGATTTCTTTTAAGAATGAAATATATACTTGATTTTGGTTTAAGTATATTGAATATTTTCTAAGTATTGAAAATAAATTGATTTGTAAATTACTTATTATTGAATAAGTATGGAAATATTTTCCAATATGAAATGAAAGGTTTGAAATTATATCTTTTAGAGATAAAGTGAGAAGTGAATGTTTGAAATTTTATCTTTTGAAGATAAATTGAAAATGAATTTGTGAAATCGATTTGAAAATCGTATATTCATAGATACTTTGGAAATGTAAATTCACTATGGAATTTATAAAAGAAAGGGGAATTTGTTAAAAATAAATATTGATTTATTTTTGAAATGTGGAAATAAATTTACGGATTTGGAACGTAAGTTTAAAATAAATCGGTAAGGATTTATTTGATTAATTTAAGTGAACCATTTGAAGTTTAAAATGGATAAATATTTGGAAATGTTTCCATTTAAGGAAATTGCTTTTAAATTTGTTTTCAAAGATTAAAAGGTGCAAAATGATTTGAATTTGTTTCAAATGGCTAAGTGTGAAAATTTTTATATCTTGTAAAGATATTATTTTTGGGAAATTTGAACAATTAGTTCAATTTGGAAATTTTCAAAGTGATTGAATTTTGAGTTAAATTGAGTTTAACTTTGACGCCCAAAAACAATTTAAGTTGAACTTTGAATTTTAAATGGATGATTTGGATTGTATGTCTAACGTCGTGAATTGACGACATATCAATTGACCTCTATTAAATATATATCTGTGGTGGCGGAGAATTTATTCTCTTAGCTTAACACCCTTCTCTGAGACATACGAGCTCAGAGGTTATATATCGGTAGACATCAATTATGTGTTGAGAATTGACGATGTAACATGAAATTCAAATCGAGTGTGAAGTCGATAATAAATTGGATTATGAATGTGAATTAGGTTTGATATAACCTTAAAATTCCAAATCGACTTAGAGGAAAATTTTAAATGGATAATGAAATGGAAAAACTTGTGAATCCTCTATTTGTTATGGGTATGAAATATTGTGGTTTTCATAATGTATATTTGTGAATACGATTAATTCGAAAACCAATTAGTTTGGAAAAGTAATTGTTGTGGAAAACTTATGTAAGTACATGAGTATGATATGTACTAAGTGTGAAATGAAATATTATATATGTATGTATGATATTATGTTTTCCAAATTGAGGATATGGAAAAGTACCTTCCATTTAAACTTTGTGAAGGTTGTTGGAACTCGATATGAGTGTCCATTTGAAAATCGTAGCTACATTGTATTTCCATTAGTTGGAGTGATTATTTTTATTTCCATTAGTTGGATTGTCCTTTTGGACTGGTATCCCTCATGTTTATCATGATGGGATAGTGTACTAGCGTAATTCGAGGGGCGAGATGCCTATGGTTACAAGCGATTCCACTGGGATAGTGGCGTAACCGCCGAGTATACCGCGATCTAGATACACTCGGGTTGTAGCGTAATTTGAGGGGCGTGATGCCTACAGTTACAAGCGATTCCACTGGGATAGTGGCGTAACCGCCGTGTAAACTGCAATCTAAAAACCAAAGCGTAATTCGAGGGGCGAGATGCCTACGGTCACGAGCGATTCTACTGGGATAGTAGCGTAACCACCGTGTGATACCGCGATCTTTGGCGACAACCATGGCGAAATTCAAGGGATGAGATATCCACAGTTACAAGCGACTCTACTGGGATAGTAGCGGAACCGCCGAGTAAACTGTGATCCATGGGGGAATGTGCTTTCCATATCCATTTTTAAAAGAATTTTAAAAAAAAAAGTATTTTCACTTGGAATTGAAGCAAGTATATTTAGTACTTGGGGATTGCTAGACTTGCGCCTGGCCAGCGTATGCCTAATGTCTTTAAGAACGACAGTAGACTTGTTAAATTTCGAGTTAGCAAGTATTTTCAAACTTTAAATAGCAAATCAATTATCTGAAATTAAAGTGATGTAAATTCCAACCTAATGAATTAAGAAAGAGGATTTTTGAAATGTTTTGAAAAATCCACAGCTTTGGAAAAGTTATAATATGTAAAATTTCTTAAATGTAGTGTTTCAAATTTAAAATTTGGGTTTTGTAAGTTGAAAATTTTAGTAAAGATTTTTTTGTGTCTTGATTGTAGAAAATAATAAACAAAAGAGTTAATTAGCAAAGCTAGCGAGATAAAACAAATAGAATGAATCCTATATTCATTCATCTTTAATAAGTGTTGAACTTGATAAAATTGAGTAAAATATAAATATCAGTGAAATTTTAACAATCATTTTTCCTTACTTGTAATTTCGGGACGAAATTCTTTTAAGGAGGGGAGATTGTAACGATCCTAAATTTTGAACAATTTAAATTGTGAATATTTAATTAATTTTGAATATTTGAATGATAATTTAAACTGAATTTCCGATACAACAATGAAATTGGTGATTAAATATTTAAAATTTAATCTATACAAAGCTGAAGAAAAATTTAAACTTGACTTTGGAGTTGAAATTGAATATTTAATTTGTAATTGAAATTCAAACTAATGACTTAAGAAAATAATTTGGATACAAGAATTTTTATTTATGTAAATTAATAAATTGATGGTTAAAATTTTAATAACATTCTTTTCTTTAGCTTAAATAAAAAAAAAAATCAATACAAAATAAAATAAACAAATACACTTAGTAAAAAAATTTAACAACATAACTTAAACAAAAACAAAACAAAACAAAGTAATAATAAAACCTATTGAAATTCAAAACAAATAAAAAAAAATAAGAGGAAAACTTGTTTATGGTTTGGGCTTTGAAATTTATACCGGCCCACGTTTGAATACTAGTGCCCTTTCTTTTATCCGATCCCCTTTATTTCGTTATTCACTCGTTCATTAACCCTAAACCAAAAAAAAAATCACGAAGAAAAAAAAATATGGCGGCTTCGTTCTTCTCGACTCGTTCTGCTTTGGGAAATTTGGGGCTTTACTTCTCGCGATTCAAAAACTAGGGCTTGTAATCAAATTTGGGGCTATTTCGACTTTGTTATGGTGAGTTTTCTGCTCACGATTAATTTTTAATTCAGGTGTTTAAATTTGTTTGGATTGAATGTTGGTTGCATGCTATGATTTGGTGATTATTAGCTTTCAGTTGCTCGGTTAAATTTGAATTTTAAACTAATAAGAACAGATAACTCACTGCATGTTGGATTGTTGGTTGCTATTCGTTATCACTTGCTCTGATGTTTTGTTTTTGAACTGTTAAGATCAGATTCTACTCAATTTTTGATTTTAAACTAATAAGAATAAATGCTATTTGATATTTGTTTTAAACTGGTAAGAACAGACACTATTTAAATTTTAATTTAAACTGATAAAAACAAATGCTATGAATAACCTGATGAGAACAGGTGCTTCCAAATGTTTGATTTCAGATTGTTGTTTTGAAAATTTGTTTTTCTTAAAAACTGATTTGAACAGATGCTATAAATTTAAATTTTTTTTTACTGTTGAGAACAGATGCTATCATTTTAAGAATCTGATGAGAATAGAGGCTATTAAATCTTGACTTGCTTTGTGTTGCTGCATGTGTTGGATCTTGCTTTGTTAATGAAAATTTATATGGAAACCTCTGAACCCAAACCTTCTTCTTTGTTTATCTGTGAATCAATCACTTAAGCCTATAATATGTTGTGATGTTTTGGTACCTGAAGTTGTTTTTGTTAAGTGATAATGTGTTTGCATGCTTGTTTATGTTGACTGTCCCTCTGTTTTGAAATGCATGTGAGTAACTCAACTTAAAAAAAAAATTAAATAGGTAAAGGTTGATTTCATGTTTTTAATAAGAAATTAATTTATAAATGAATTTGCTGTGAATACGAATATATCTATGCGTGCATGCTTGTTATCTGTCATATTCCTGTTTCCTCAATTTCAAACTTCTGTTTGATTTAAAAAAAAAAATCCATTTTCCTTGGTTAAATCTTGGTTAATTTGTAGTTTTGTTTTCTTTGACATTGCTGAGTCTTTGCTGGCTCGAACTTGATGTTGTCTGCATCTCATATTCCCTAACCATTGTGGCACTTCTGTTCATCTCAGTTGCATGTACCATTCGTACTGCTATGTTGTATTTGCATTGTGCCTGCCCCTTTGTCTTGTGCAGTAGCATTCTGTCTTGTTGCATTACTCATTTCATTGTTGCATGTAGTGTCGCATTGACCTATGTTGTCTTCATTAGTTGTTCCAGTCTTCATGTCCCCAAATGCCTGTTCTTTGTAGTTGATTCATGCCTGAGTATATACATAGGCCACCTCTGTTATGATATACAGTCTCAAAAGAAGTTAACTGTGGATAGGTTAAAGTGTTAATATGAAAATTGTTCAGATGCACTTAAATTGAACTTGAAAAAAAAATATTCGTACAAATCAAAACCAAGAATGCATGCCTAGAAAAGACATTTCTTTTTCCTATTTCCTTGGCTCTCTTGTTTACAGTGTAACTATGGCCAAACCAATCTTTCTCCCCCTCAGTTCTTCTGGAATGGAAAGTAATCCAAGTTCAAGTTTGTTTAAAACTCTGTACTTTGTTCCAGTAATAAAGATTTAAGCAAAATTTTTATATTCTTATTTCTAGAAAATGTGGAAAGAAAAAGAAAAACAAACACACAGTAGCATCTGAATTTTGATTCTCTCCTTGTTTCTGAAAAGTTGTAAACTAGTTAAATTTTTGTTTTAAACTTGAAATATGTGTTTCAATAATAAATCAAGCAAAGTTGTGAAGCTTCTTTATTTCTAGAAACTGTTGAAACACAGTTACAAGATCTAAATCCCTTTTCCACATCTCTTTGAAACTGGTTTGTAATAAGTTGGAGTCTGTGTTTAAACTTGCACCATAAAATCAAAATAAGTTGTAGTTTTGAATGTAAGCAAGTTCAAAAGATTGTTTAACCTTGCACTTTGTTTCAGTAACGAATTCGAGCTAAATGAACAGCAACAGCTCTGGAAAATTGAGCAAATGCAGACTATTTGATCACTGCATATCACTGTACATACCCTCTGATACATGTATACTTGTTCAAATTGGCACTGTCACTTGTGTTGGTCACTGCTCTTTGATGCTGCAGTTGAATTGAGTTATTGACTTGATCCTTTTTGCATTTGGTTTATGGCTTGGTGACCTTTATTATGATGTCTCTGCCTTGTGTATCTGTTATACGCTGGGCCTTGCTCTGTTTTTACCCTTGGTGCACTGTCCGGTCCATATTGTTAGCATTGAGTTGTGGCAATTAATTCACTTGCAAGTAAGAGTTTGTAGTCTGCACTAAGCACTTGGGTTGTATTTGGGTTCTATTGTCTCAGCCTTGTGGTCTGCACTGCTTGTGTAGCTGGGTTGTTGTGCATACATGTTGATTCTATGGCTGTTGATTTACCTTGTGCTTGTAGTTGTATTCACTGTTGTATTTGGGGCTGCTGAACTTGTTGTGCATTGCTGCCTGTACTTGTGTTCTCTGCCTTTGACCTGCTGTGTTATTTCTGTTCTGGCTTGTTATTGTATCTTTGTGGTCTTTGTGATTTGCACTTGCACGCGTGTTGGCGAGGCAGTGCACATGTGTGTAAATATACGTGTGTACTGCAGCCACACGGGATCGACAGAATTAAAAAAAAAATTGAAATTGTTAATGTAAAAATCTAAAATAGATTTTAAATTAGTTCATTTGTTTCATCATCTCTGTTACCATTTATTCAGTTCATTTCAAATTTATTTACTTGAATAAAGATTAATCCTGACTCGAGTGTTTTTGTGTTTTGCAATAACGCTCGGGTCAGACCGAGTATTTTTACAGCTTGGAGTTTTGCGCGCAGCGAAGTTAGAGAGAGAGGGGAAAGCACAACTAAAGCTTTTCAGAAAATTATTTTTCTTGTACTTAATAAAATTTGTTTCCGCTGTATAAAATGTAACTTATTGTATTAACTCTGATAATTGTATATAAAAGAAAGTTCATTTATGAAAAATATATTATTGTTTTGTGATTCTGTGACTGATTCTGTTTAAATTCTATAAACTAAATAACAATCCGTCATTTTGAACGTTTCTAGTTGGTTTAATTACCGGCTAGAGGCGGTCAGAGCGGCGGGTCGTTACAATTTGGAAATATAAGAATGGATTTAATATTGTATAAGTTGATCATTTTAGAATATAAGAATGTTTACATTTATGAATTCCAAGTAACGAATAAGAATTTTAAGGAAAATAAAAGAACGTTGAGGAAATAAAGTGAACGTTTCCATTCTGAATATAAATATAACGTTGTAAAAAGAGAAAGTTGAATTTTTAAAAAAAACATTTTACGGTAGTTCAATAGCAGGCATAGGTTGCACGAAAGTGATTTTATTACTAACCTTGAAATTTAAAATAAATTGAATAATTGAGTTCATAATTACGTGTCGAGAAAAATGTTATTTTTAAATTTGAATTTTTAAATCATGGTTCATATTTTATTTATGCATCCGCTGTCCCCGTTATGTAGATTGGTCTTTTTAAATTTAGTTATGTTGTGGTAATTAAATCTTTAATGAATGTCAAATTTGGTATGTTTGGGGTTAAAAAAAATTAATTGGGTAAACATATGTTTTGAAATTTGAATTCTAAAAGTTTGTTTATAGAGTAGAGTTGGTCCATTCATTCCCTTTCTAATTTATAATTGTCACACTTTTTTTTCATTGTTTCCTCATTTGTTCCATTACTCATTTCCATTTACATGGTCTAAAGCCTTTTCATTTCATGAACGTTACATACTTTTCATATTTTTAATTCTTTCTTTCACCTCTTTTAATATCTACCATTTTTATTGGGTTGTTCATATTTTTACTTTATTTCAATTCCTACTTTGTTTATATTTAGCTTTATTAGCTTTTCACTAGTTTCATTCCTCATTCTTGTAGCTTCATTTCATTTTTTTTTTTAATTTCATCTTCTGTAGCTTCATTTTTGTCACTCTTCACCTTCTTCCTTCCTTTTTTCATGTTTCTTCTTCAAGTCTCCTTTCTCTCTCTTTTTTTCCAAAGCTTTTTTTTCCTCTTTCTTCTTCTTATTCTTCAAATCTTCTTCTTTTTCAAAGTTTCCTTTTCTTTTTTTTGTTCTTCTTCTTCTTTAATTTTTTTTCTCTTTTAAACCTTCTCTTCTTTCCATATCTTTTTCTTCAAATCCATATTTATATAATCTTCTCTTCAAAACATTCTATAAAAATATATATTAAGATGGCAAGGAAACAAAACAAAATGAGAAAGTAGTTGCATATCCAAATCTGGCTAAGCAAAAAGGTACGCAATACTAAAAATTCCATTGCAAGTTAAATAAAATATATGATGTGATATATAATTTCTTTTTTCTTTTTTTGAAATTTCAATCACCATTAATGCGTATAACTTTCTCCTACAAACTCAGTTTCACACGCGGTTTTCTCCGCTAGGTTCGTATTAGAATTCAAGACATTTAGACGCTTGTTTGAACGAATTCTGAGACCGTCAAATTTTTGGGTTTAAATCGGATTTAAATTCGATTTAGATCCCAAAGGTGAGTGTTTTAACCCACTCACAATTTCTAAAATTTCCTATGTCTTTTTAAATTGATTTTAGATATGAGTAGAAACTTATTTATGACTGTTTGGCATGTTTTATTCATCATCTCTGTTAAATCGCATTTATTTAATATAACTGTTAATTAATTTTATTATTGCATATAAATTAACAGTCAAATTTATTTATTTGCATATAAACTGATAGTTAAACAGTAAATAAATTTATTTTGAATATAAACTGTTAGTTAATAACTGTCATTTATTTCCTGTTATATTGATATGCCATATATTGATGTTTATTTAAATTGATGATGATTGAAATAAATTGATGATGATTATAATTAATGATTGATGATTGATGTTTGGTGAATGGATGATGTGTACTATATTTTAAAATCTGCAAGTTATCATGTATTTCATTCATTCGGGATTGCGGTTTGAAATGATATACAACCGCATTTTTCATTTTTAAATTGTGGATTGAAATGAAAAATATCTGTATCACTTGACCATAGGATAGAAAATTTTATACAGGCACCGCGGTATATATATATATATATATATATATATATATATATTATTTTTGAAATGATTTTTCTATGGTTTGGATAGGATACGTTTAATAAATATAGATTTTGATATTTTATAAAATCTTATTTTATATATACATCTATAGTCAAAGTATTGAAGATAAGATATGTATGGATTTGTTAAATAAAATAAATAAGTTGAATGACAGAGTTTGATTATTTTATATTATATGGTTAAGTACATGTTAAGTTATTGAAATTACATATAATTTTAAAGGATTTAAAATTAATTAAGATTGGCAGTTAAATTGGAAAATTTATTTGGAATTGAGCTTAATTAAGAAGTTAACTTCATAAGTTGATGTAAAATTTATTAACTTGAAATTTTAAAAAGGTATGATATTTATAACTGAATTCTATTCAAGTTGAATTAAATGAATATTTCTAGTATAAAAATTGAAGGAAATTTTCTTTTATAAGTAATTTGAGTTTTACTTAAATGATTACGGGTTTATTATGCAATTATTACTTCAAACTAAAAAGATAGGACTTTAAATTGGTGAAATAAAAATTTTCGACCTTAGTTCCAATTTTTTATTATTCAAAGTTTGAAATATGTTGAAACTGAAGTGGTTTATTTAAACTGAAAGCGATTTTAAATTTATGGATTTTGACTTAATCTTAAATGAAATAAATTGTAAGTCGCGGAAATTATTTTATTTTATAAAGAAATTTTGAATCCAAACTATTGATGCTATATACTGTTTGAATATCCAAACCATTTAAGTTTTAGAATTATGGTTTAAAGATATGAATTTTCGAAGTATTATAGTTTGAAAGTTATAATTCAATGTTTGGTTTCCGATTATTATAAGTTTGAAAACAATATGATTTTGGAAAAGAAATATATATTTGAAATAAAATGATATTACATTAATTTGGGTTTTTATAAAAATAATATCAAATGAGTTTGTTTTGGAAAGGAAATGATATCGTATTTATGGGTTATGGAATGGATAATTATATTCTGGTTTTTGAAAGTATAATTAATTTTTAAATGACCGCGGTGTTATAATATCGTTTGGTTGTTGAAGATACCGGAATCGGAAGTTGTCATACTCTCTGCCAACTCCGAAAACCACTTTAACAACCGTGTACGCGGTAGAGATTCCAGAATGAAGTAGGTTGGTGGTGGAGTTTCTTGTAAGGTAAATACGTGGACCCAACTCCCGTGAGTTGGCATAAGGTGGCTAAAATAGGAGCGATTGACAGGTTAATAAGGTAGCACCTTTGATCGGACACATCCCTTCGATATTATACTTTGACTCTTGGATTGATTCGGTGGCCACTTTTGATTTTATTTGGGGGTGTGGCTCGAGGTGGGCGGTAACTGCGCGCTACGCGTTACCATCAACCCGGAAGCATAATTGGTATATCTACCCTGGCATTGCCTAGTTGTGCCGTGTCACCTACCCTATCGTGCCTTGAACGAGTTTCTATTTGTGTCGTACCTATGGAGTGTCTTCTCGTAGTCTCCCGATCAGGAGATATGCAGGCACTGTATAGACTATTGGCATTATTTGTGTTAAGGGCTATATGGGTAACCCCTTAACGCTATTAAAAAGTAAGTTTATTTTACAATTAGACACTATTATAATAACGAAATGTACTATATAGTAAATAGTTTAACGGATCCTTAGGAGATGTAAATCCCGAATATCTGTTGAGCTACCGCACTCATATATATTTCTGTTAATTTAATTCACATAAGATCTTTTAGTTCTAACTCGAGTGTTTTTGTCTTTTCAAATTCGCTCGGGTCAGTCCGAGCGTTTCAGGATTTGAATATTTTATTCTGGAGGACGAAGACGAAGATTTGTAATACTATTATCTACTATATTATTCCACTACACCATTTAATTCCGCTGCATTTATTATTATTCTCTGGTATGTGTACTCTGATATGTATTGTATAAAAATAATCATAGGTTTTGTAAAACAGCTTCATGAACTGTATATTTGATTATTATATTTTATCCTTCCGCTGTGAGATTCTATTTTTGTTTATTTCTTTCTTGTTTTTCTTATCTACCCCATAACAATCCGCACTTCCGTATGGTTTGAATTGGTACGTGTGTCTGTTTAAATCGTGCGAAAAGGCGGGATGTTACAGTTTTGGCCATAAATAAGTTTTTAAGTTTAAAATGTTTTGAATAACAATTAAGTGTTTTTAAAGGGGAATTGAATTCAAAATTAGAATCTGAATGTTTTAAACAATTTTAAATCGAATAGCTTTTTAAAATAATTTGTTTTCAAATATATATTTGAATTGAATTGTGATAAAGTTCTTTTATAAAAAGGATTTTTGAATGAAAAGTTTAATAATTTGTTTTTAACTTGAATTTGCAAGTTAAAATGTAATGTATTTTAAAGCTTAAATTTTAAATAAAAATTTAAGTAATTTAGTTAGAACTTTTCTTATATAGGTTTATAAGTTGATATTTAAATTTTGTTAGTGTTTAAATATAAAATCATTTTGAATCTTAAATTCAAGATGAAAGTTTGAATTTAATTTTGGAAGTGTAATGTTTTTATTTACACTTCGGTATTAATGAAGTCAGTAACAAAGAAATGGATTACCTTAGAGATAATTAAGGTATTGAAATGATTTGATGAATAAGATAATTAAGGAATGACTTCTTTATTTAACTTATAAATTAATGATTTGGATAAATTTATAATTAGAGATTAATTTGGAAAGTAATTAAAGAATTTTTTGTGTTAATGAAGGTCATTAACTAAGATTGTGTAAATCATTAATTATCGTGATTAATTTTAACAATTGATTAGACTAATTAATTAATGTCATTTATGAAATTGTGCAAGTGTAATTACTTTATGAAAGTAATTAACAAATCAATTACTCATTGTAATTAATTGTGATTAAAGTAATTGTCAAATATTGTGTATTGGATTGATAACTCTGTTATGTGATTGTGATGCTTTGTAATATGAATTGCTTTGCGCTCAACTGTTATATCTGTGATGAATATACTATTGTATGAATATGAAAATCCCTTTTTGGCCGTAAAATGGCATTTGAATTTCGATGCGACCGGGAGTCGGATCCAGTTGGTTATCCGAAACCCACATCAAATTGTAATGATGACTCTTTGTGATTGATAAATTTATTCTATCTGTGAAACTGTCAATGAAGATAAGCGTTATGGATTATACCGCTTATCGATATTGAATCTGTGATGATTGATGATGTTGCACTATTGTGTGAAACCCTTGGACTACACCATGCACACACAAATATGGATTTCACAAGGAAATCGGTTAAGTCACAGATTTTTTAAAATGGTTTTAAAATTTGAATTTTTAATTCAAATGGTTTGGAAATGGAATTGGGTTAAATAGGAAAAGCTTTTGAAAAGGAGTTTTTGAGGATAAATGTTATTTTGAATAACTGGATAAAGTTTTGGAATTTAAATAATTCGAATTAAATTTGAATTCAAGATTTGAAATTGAAATTTGTGTTTGGAAATTTTGGTTTAAAAATGTTATACAAAGTTATAACGTGTTTATATGGATTTTAAACCATTTTAAATCGTATTGGTTTGAGTATTTGAATTCAACCCAAGTTTTATCATTGAAGGGTTTTAACTTGAGTAAATGTAATCGGATTTCTCCGAAACGAAATCTACTTGTTTTCAAATAATAATAGCTTTAGTTTAAAGAAAGGATTTCCAAACTGTGTTGAAAGTTTTCAAGTTTAAAATGAAATTGGAATGTTTTGAAAGCTATGAAATGAGTCTTTGATTCAAAGACCGGACGAGTTAATCCAACTTGAAATGGAATTGTTTTGAAAGACTACGAATGAATCTTTGGAAACAAATTTTGAAAGCTATAAGTTAAATCTTGATTTAAAGATTTAACGAGTTAATTAAAATAGAAATTGTTTTAAAATCCATGAATGGATCTTTGTGAACGGGATGAACTTTGTGAATTAAATCTTTCATTTAAAAGATTAAAAGTGTGGAAATTGTTTAAACCATTTAAGGTTGTTGAAATGAATCTTTTTGTTTAAAAGATTGGAAATGGTAATTTGTTTTAACCATTTGAATGAAAGGTTTTGGGCTTTAAGTTGTGATTTAACTAAGACCCTAGTATCCATATGATTTTTAATATTGCGCTAGTTGTTCGGTTTAGCCAAGAGAGGATCTTTGTGTCATATAACCCATTCTGAATAGTGATACGACGTATATGGATAGCATTGAAGACCGGTGGTTAAGACCAGGTATTTGCGAGAATGATAGGATGACCTGTCGATTTTCTCTACATCATGGCTCCGATATAGAGATTCCCTAAGTGATGGGAAGTCCGATCGGGATTGTGAATACTCGGATTTGCAAGGGCTTCTTTGGAAGTGCCTTCGGTTCTATTTGAACTCGGAACAGACTTGTACGGTTGTATGTCTGACACTACACTTTAAGATGTAAAGCTGGTTTCTATCAAATACATTTCTGTTAGTGTTGGAGAATTTATTCTCTTAGCTTAACACCCTTCTCTGAGACGTACGAGCTCAGAGGTTATGTAGTTGATGGTTACTAGTGATACATTCCCAATTTGGTAATGTGGCATACGAAGTGCTGCTGATCAATTTGTTGATCGAAGCATGTCTTTGTGAAAAAAGCATAGCTTTGTGGACGAGACTTAGTCGAGCCTCACAGCCGGTAATGGTCGAAACAGGAATGTTGTGGCAAGGTTTGTTTAAGGGTAGCGCCCCTAGGGTATGTCCATTTCCTTCTAGATAAAAGGTGATATCACGGCATAGAGCCCAGGCGTCGAACCTATGTGGTTACTGCAAATTTATTACTTTATGGTTGTCGGTTGTCGGGATCCCGGAATAAAGGTCGGTAACGACCGGGGATGGCATAGCTCGTGTGTTAGCAACCTAGTTACAGCAGTATAGCGTGAGGTAGCGTCGTTGTGTTAGTTACCTAGTTACAGCTGTACAGCGTGAGGTAGCGTCGACCTTGTGTTAGTAGAGATCCGATTAGGTTCTCGTGGGCGTCCTTCCAGAGGTGTTCCATTTCAGTATGGGAAGTTCCTTAGCCCGATCATTTGTTGGAAAATCCAAAGAAACAATACGTACCTTGTACGGTTTTAGTTGTATAACCTGCCATGGAATGTGGCGGTAACCTGCTATTGAACATGGTAGCTATAGTTGGCATAAGTGCGTAATGCCCATGCTGACTAAGGTTACTATTATATTTTCGAAAGTTTTCTGCACTATGCACTAATAATAATATCAAAATGGTTTTCGCGTATCAAACATTATTTTTGACTGTCATAAGGATAAATCTCCTCCAAGTGTGTGCTTGCATCGTGTGTGTGTGGCGGGAGGCCTTATGGCAGTTTTATTTTCCAAAAAGCATCGCGAATTTCAAAAGTAAATTCTTTTGGTTGCATTCAAAGATAAACTGTTTTGTTACTCATACCAGTCCCATGACTGACCTGGAGTTTATTGTTCCTTTCCTAAACTCTGGGTGCCCACAATTTTCCACACGGGCAGTTCAAAGTTTGGTTTTTCAGATAGTCAAATGGTAGGAGTAGATTCGATATCTTTGAAGCCTTTGGATCTTGGCGATCACATTCGCTTCATTCAGGAGTTATCTTGTTTGCTTATAGCAACTTGATGGTTGTTCGAGCTATTTCTGGATTGGTGTTTGGGGGTAGAGAGTGCGTGCATGGGAGTTCTCTTCTGAAGACTATTCTTTCTGTCGGAGATTAAAGTTATTCTTTCCGCTGCTATATTGTTTTCCGCTGTTGTTATTGTCTCTGATATTCTTGTATCATATTGATACCATTATTGTGTTCATTGGAGTTATATATGATGTCCATTTCTTCCGTTGTGTTGTTATAATTAATTGTGTTATAAGCTCCGACGAGCCAAATTCGGCGTTTGAATCTGCGGCATTTGAATATAGGTGATGTATTCGGTGCTGATTTTCGAAGGCCGAGTCAGGATCGTTACAGATAAGAAAAAATATCATATATAGTTCGGTTTACAAGCTTATAACTTTGTCACTTATCTTAACAGTTTCTACTACAACCATAGAGAGAGCATTTTTTGCTATTATAGGGAAAAAATGATTTGTGAAATCGAATAGGAAATGAATGTTTGAATGATAGATGTGTTGCATACTGTAACAACCCCCATATTTATCGATTTTTATATTTAAATATTTTATCGTTCGTCGGATTTTGGACTGAAAAGCTACTTTTTGCAAACAGTCGAATTGGGACTCGAGACCACCCCCATTGAGTTCAAAATGCCGTTTGCGACCTTTTTGAGTATAAACTTCGATATGTTTAGAGTTAGTAGAATTTTGCTACTTTTCACTCAGGGCCTTTAGTTGGGTTTCAGCCCATTAACCCCATTTATCAACCTAGATCCAACCCTCTTCTCTTCATTCCTTCATAATTTCCTAATACATTCAAGCTACATCAAAAATGGAGGAAGAGCAAAAGAATTAGGAAATCCTAAGCCTTAGTTTCCATTTGCAAATTCAAGTTCTAGCTCCAAATTCATAGTAGAAGCTTTGGTAAGCAACTCCTTCTTCTACTCCAACTCATTCTCCTTTCAATTTCAGAATTTCCTAAACCTAACTTAGGAAATATTTTACTTGTAAGCTTAGATTGAAGCTTCTTGAGTTGTTATTGAAGAGGAATTGATCTTAGATTGTTTTAAAAGCTTCTCCATCATTGTTTTCGGGTAAAAGGTGAGATTTTTATCTCACATCTATGTCTATATCTATCTTTGTTGTTAGATATGAATTCCTAACACTTATTTATGTTCATTTGCTTTTGGTTTGGATTGATTTGGTGAATATTTCAATTTGTGGTGTTTTGTAGTCAAATCTTCAAAAATCCAATCTTTGATGTTTGAACATGCTTTTGGTGATGCATCGAAGAGCCTATAGGGCTGTGTTGTCGCTAGGCATAAATCCTTAGTCGTCGTTGCTCGTCCGACCGCTCCCGATACGTTTTGGCCACTTTGGCCAAGGCAAATTGTTGCCCAGACCAGTGACCAGACGTTTGGTGACCAAGTCCAGACGTCTGGTTTGGACCTGGAGAGGAAAAATATAGCCACGCAGAATATATAAAAAAGGCAGAGACTAATTTCAGACGTCTGAAATTTAGGATCAGCCGTCTGGATAGGTCTCAGAAGTCTGACTTGAAGTTTCAGACGTCTGGGTGTTCTCTGGATTATTCCCAGAGAATAAATCCAGACGTCTGGATTCTAAACCAGACGTCTGATTGGTTTTCAGACGCCTTGATTGGACCTCCAGACGTCTTGAACGGTTTAATTTGCTTATTTTGGCTATTTTTGAGTATATTTCCAACTTTAATCGATTCATGTTGATTCCCTTTTTGTTTCTATCATTTATTATGGACTTTGATGACATTTTCATCGTGAATTTTGGGAATATCCATTTTGATGGATTTGGTATCGATTTCTTTCGATTTTATTCACGTCTTCGAATGTGAATTTTTATGATTGATTGTTTCTACAATCAATTCTATGATTTGTCACTTTAAAATATAAAGGTTTTCTATACTAGTAGTAAATATCTAAACTCTTTCCTCAAAACTATTTCAACTATATTTTCAATACCAAACTCGTTTATAAAACCATTTTCCAATCTACTAATATATACAAACCTTTACCTCACTCGTATGAGAAATCTAATTAAACGGCTTAGTAAAACAAGTGGTATGAAACGCTTGCGTTTACTTCGTTGGTTAATTCTTGGACTTATTCGATTGAATCTCTTGTGACAATTTTCTAGTGGAGATCTACAATTTGTTCGCAAATATTTAAGTTAAGCTAGTGGTTATGGGACATGATGCTAAACTCATATATTTACTAGCTTATTGTAATTGACACTTCTTGATGATCGATGATGATCATTCTATGGTTTAGACTAGCAATATGCGATGTCTGTTTGTCTATGTGGAGGACTGTTCCTCATTTTATTGAGCTTCGTCTCATTTCTTGCATGGGTCGTACCTATTTAGGTGCGTCGATGTTTGTTTACACATGGGTCGTACCTTTTTTGTGCGTCGATGTTTATTATGCATGGGGTGTACCTTTTTAGGTGCATCGATGTTTGTTTACTTCGTGGAGCAATCGGCTCAATAAGTTGGGACATGGGGCGTATCTTTTTAGTTGCGTCGATGTTCGTCTATGCATGGGGCGTATCTTTCTAGGTGCGTCAATGTTCGACTTTGCATGGGGTGTATCTTTCTAGGTGCATCGGTGTTAGACATTACATGGGGTGTATCTTTCTAGGTGCATCGATGTTTATTTATGCATGGGATGTATCTTTCTAGGTGCATCGATGTTTATTTATGCATGGGGCATATCTTTCTAGGTGCGTCGATGCTAGAGCATGGGTCATACCTATTTAGGTGCGTCGATGTTCGACTGTGCATGGGGCGTGTCTTTCTAGGTGCGTCGATGTCCATTTTATGGGATTGGCCATCCTTTTAATTGTGATTTCTGGATTTCTATTTGATGATTTCAGGAATTTATGTTTCACCACCTTTTTCAGTTGGCATTGATATGTATGTCATTTATTGTGGCTTGGTGAATTAAATAAAGAATATGACATTCTTTTTGATGCTATGAGATTCTTGAGATGTTGTATGACTTTTGTGGATTTTAGAATGTATACTTATCGTAGGATGACATTTTTGGTCATCATACGTCTTTTGATTATATCTCTTATTATATCTCATTTTAACTGATAATTATTGCTAGACTGATCCGTTTATTATTTTCTTCTTAAATAATACTCGGGTCAGACTGAGATTTTACAGGTGCTTCTGCTTGACTCCTTATCGGACCATCATCTGATCTTTTGGCTAACTACTTTAGTTTAGTAGTTTTTGTTGTATACATTTGAGATACAGACTTTATGATGTATACTTATTCTTCTGTCTGGCACTTGTATCTATTCTTTTTGATATTGTGGATCTTGTTTGACCAATACTCCGATGTACACTTTTATGTGTAATGTTCATATCTATTTCCGCCTTTGTGATATGAATTATCTGTGACTAATTTGTGTTATGTTTATTTCTATATTTGTTTCCGAAGACCTTTATAGCCACTGTGTAGTAGCTTAGAGTTTGTGTCGGTATGTCGGATTTCCTCTTGAGATGAAAAGTTATATTTTTATCTGGCATATCGGTACTCGCACAAAGCAATTATACAGATGGTCGCTCCTCAACAGCCTTATTCTCCGTGCTAGTCGACAGCATTACTCCGTAGTGTTCTTGGCTAGCGTGGGTATAGAGGTGGGGCATCAAAGCTTGGTATCGGAGCCAAACTTCGGAACAATGTAGAATAATCTAGCAAGGATCATGTCCTAAGTCTTTCTTAGGAGTTGTGCCTTAGGATTTAATTCGAGCCTTCGTACCGATTCGTCCTATTTTCTTTATGATTCCTTGTTTTATCAACCAAGTTTGATTGAAACTTATTTTGAGAATAACTTTTTCCTTTTCTTTCTTTCTTTCTTAAAAAAGAGAAATGGTTAGACCTGGCCGTCCCAGCGCCGGTCAATCTAGTGCAACTCCACCGGATGGAGTATTTATGTCTGCCCAGCAGCTTCTTGATCTAGTAAAGAATGCTCAAGCTGCCGGTCCCATTCCAGAGCCTACTCATCCTAGATCCGGTTTTGCACGCTTGTGCAGAGACTACACTGATTTGGGTGGAAGGCCATTCAAGGGATCCGAGAGTGTTATTGAAATTCAAGCTTGGCTCAAATCATGCGGTCGCATCTTTTCTCGCATGAACCTTATTGATCTACATCGAGTCCATGTGGCTTCTAGCATGCTCCAAGAAAGAGCATTAGATTGGTATGAGCTTTTAATTTCTGAAATCATTGAAGCGGATCTCACTTGGGAGCAATTCCGGGAAAGGTTCGAATTGAAATTTGTGCCGGAGGCCGAAAAAGTAACTTTGGCCCGGCGTTTTATTGACCTTGTTCAAGGTGAATCTTCTGTGACAGACTATGTCGCATCTTTCGAATCTCTTTCCAAATACGGGGTTGAATACATTAATACCCCATTGAATAAAAATCAGAGATTTGACTATGGGTTGAATAAGAATCTTAAGAAGCCATTACTTCTGAAACTTGAGGTTTCATTTGATCAGCTTATTGATATCGCTCTTCGTCTTGAAGAGGCCGATAATGAAGGTGATGTTGAAGTTGTGCGTGCCCAACAGAACTTCGACAATAACTTGAAGAGGCCTATCAAATTCAAAGGCCCCAATTCTAATAAGAAAGGGAAGCAACCAATTTCGGTAGCAAAGACTCCTACCTCTAGTCGTGGGATATGCTACAATTGTGGTTCTACGAACCACTATGCAAGGGAGTGTCCGAAACCCCTCTTTTATCGCTATTGCAAAAATTCGGGTCACCATATTACTACATGTCCCGTACTTCAAAGTATGAAGGAGGGAGAGCTCAATGCAATGCAAGCCCCTAATGGCACCTCTCTTGGTCAAGGTATTTCACATTCAATCCTTGATGGCATTATTTATTTCGTGACCTTCTTATTCGTGTTCTTTTTGATATGGGTTTCATCTCATTATTTTTATATCAAAAGAACTTGTCGATTCTTTTTCTTTGAACATTTTGGGCTTGATGACTTCTTTGAGGATTGTGAATCCGGATGGTAGATCTGCAACACTCAATTTGTCTTTATTGATGTCGAAATTATTTTATGTGATTTTTCTGTCCGAGCCGATTTTTTTTCTTAGGCTTCGGAATTTACTTTTGTAAGGATTGGCTTAATTATTATGAGGCCATATCCTTTGTCCCGTGTGGACTATTCATCTTTGACATTTCAATCTGTTAAGCAGATTTCTATTTTTCCTTTATGATTTTGATTCCGACTTGATGGCATCATTTTATTCCTTAAGCCCACTTATAAGGAAAGTGTTATTTCTCTCATTCATGTAGTTTGAGAAATTTTCCAGTATTTTTGAGCTTGTCTTAGGATTATCACCTAAGTAATCTTTTGTGTGGTGCTAAGGTCTTTTTAATTTGATCTTACCACCGGTTTTCATTTGCTACGAGTTGCGGAAGTTAGCATTCCACTTACCGCATTCCGCACTTGTTATGATTTCTATAAATGAATTATTATGTCATTCAGTTTGTCCAGCTTATTTCATCCATTTTAGGTATCGAGCATTCTATCGAATATCTCGATGATTCCATTTTTGCATTTATTGATTTTGGATGAAAATAGCAATTTAAAATTTTGCAAAATCTTTTTCATAAGAATTATTTAGAAGTATAACTGGATTTTTGTTCTTAAAACGAACAAAGAATATACTTAGAAGTTTTTGAGAAACTTACTTATCCTATAGAATATGATTTTGTGATTGTATTGCCCATTTAGTGTTTTAAGAATTCTGGTCGATGCGCTTGATCAACGTTATCGATAAGAATCTCCTAAACGCTTTGATGAGACAGTCAGACACGATATATTGACTTGTTAAATGTAAATTTTTGTAGAAAGATTATTACATAAAAATAAAAATTTAATTTTGAAAGTTTTAACTTTTCGGGAAAGAGGATTATTTAAGAGAACTCTTCCTTTCGATACTCTTATTCTTGTGATTCCTGAAGGGGAACCAAGACTTTGCTGTTTGTACCGATACTAGTCGTATTGGTTTGGATGCCATTCTCTTGCAAAGGAGAACGTTCTATCACTTGTGCTTCTAAATCATTATAGCTTATCGACACTAGATATGTCACTCATGATCTAGTGCTTGCGGCTATTGTTTTTACTTTTGGAATTTGGCATCATCATATTTGGATGAGAAATTTGTTCTCTACCTCGATCATAAATCTTTGGAATATTTATTTTCTCATAAGGAACTTCATGTCGACTCGAGTTCCTGGCATCTTATGATCGTGATATTCTGGAAATCATGTTGCCAACGCGCTTTGTCATAGGCAACAAGTTGTTGATTCTTTGATGTTGTCTGAATGGAATTATCTTTTTATCAAGTTCGTTGAACGTTTTGATGTACTTCGTTTTATTGAGTTTTATCTCATTTTTTTTATGGACTAGCGTCCAATGTTCTTTTATGGTGTTCGGTTCATCGGATGTACTATTATTATACTACATCGATGTTCCGTCTTATCTGGATCAATGGATGTACCATTATTATACTACATCGTTGTTCCGGTTTATCGGTTCATTGGACGAACCGTTTTTGTACTACGCTGATGTCCCAAATTATTTGAGTTTCTAGTTTCTCGGGCGTACTGTTATTATACTACGTTGTTGCACCAGCTCAATTTTCTGCTATTCTTGACGTTCTCCACGTCTTTTATCTACGGAAATGCCTTAGGGATTTCGAATTTTATTCTTGAGCCCGGTGATATTGTGGAAATTGAAGTTTCACCAGATTTGATTTATGAGCAACATTCCATTCGCATCATTGCTTCGGAGGTTGAGCGCCTTCGGAATAAAGATATTCTTCTTGAGAGAGTTCAATGGTTCTCAAATCTTAGGGATTACTCTTGGGAATCTAGAGAATTCATCGAGCGATCCCGTTCATGCTAACTCTTTCGTGCTCTTTATGGTGAACTTCTTATTTCAATTTTCTTTTGTGTTGATATGCTTTTATGGTTGTTACTCTTTATTTTCTTCTTAAGTATTACGAGGACGCAATTTCTTTAAGGAGGGGAGTCTGTAACAACCCGCATATTTATCGATTTTTATATTTAAATATTTTATTTAAATATTTTATCGTTCGTTGGATTTTGGTCCGAAAAGCTACTTTTTGCAAACAGTCGAATTGGGGCTCGAGACCACCCCCATTGAGTTCAAAATGCCGTTTGCGACCTTTTTGAGTATAAACTTCGATATGTTTAGAGTAAGTAGAATTTTGCTACTTTTCACTTAGGGCCTTTAGTTGGGTTTCAGCCCATTAACCCCATTTATCAACCTAGCTCCAACCCTCTTCTCTTCATTCCTTCATAATTTCCTAATACATTCAAGCTTCATCAAAAATGGGGGAAGAGAAAAAGAATTACAAAATCCTAAGCCCTAGTTTCCATTTGCAAATTCAAGTTCTAGCTCCAAATTCATAGTAGAAGCTTTGGTAAGCAACTCCTTCTTCTTCTCCAACTCATTCTCCTTTCAATTTCAGAATTTCCTAAACCTAACTTAGGAAATATTTTACTTGTAAGCTTAGATTGAAGCTTCTTGAGTTGTTATTGAAGAGGAACTGATCTTAGATTGTTTTAAAAGCTTCTCCATCATTGTTTTCGGGTAAAAGGTGAGATTTTTATCTCACATCTATGTCTATATCTATCTTTGTTGTTAGGTATGAATTCCTAGCACTTATTTATTTTCATTTGCTTTTGGTTTGGATTGATTTGGTGAATATTTCAATTTGTGGTGTTTCGTAGTAAAATCTTCAAAAATCCAATCTTTGATGTTTGAACATGTTTTTGGTGATGCATCGAAGAGCCTATAGGGCTGTGTTGTCGCTAGGCATAAATCCTTAGTCGTCGTTGCTCGTCCGACCGCTCCCGATACGTTTTGGCCACTTTGGCTGTAACGACCCGCTATTTTGGACTATTCGCATCCGCACATGTCAGATTTGAGTAATTCAAAATAACGAATTGTTAATTTAAATTTGGCAAGACTGAGATATACAGTAAATAAATAGTCACAGAATCCTAGACACAGAGTAATAATATGCAGCGGAAATAAAAGAGATAGTAGTTCATGAAGCTACTATGTAAATATATAAGATACATCAGAGTTTACAGCAAAAGAGTAATACGATACATCAAATACAAATCAGAATACATCACTGGAATCATCGAATACTGAAAGCAGAATAGATGGCGGGATCTTTAAGCAAAGCTCCAACTCCAAAGGTGAGTCTCAGATACTGGTACACTCAGTCTGGCCCGAGCGTAAAGCAAAACACAAAACACTCGAGTCAGGATTAATATTCTTATATCAATAAATCCAACTCAAGTGAAATAGCAACCGAAATACAAGTAACTCAAAGGACGTTGGAATAACCATCCTCTAAGGATCCGTTAAACTATCTACTAGGTAGTAATGTACGCAAGTAGATAATGTCTATCAGTAATATAAAGTATTAAAATAGCGTTAAGGCGTTACCATAATCCCCCTTAACACATTTTTATAATGCCATAGTCTATACAGCACCGTAAGCCCCACCGTAAACTGGTGGTTATCAGAGGGTACCCCATAGGTATAACACAAAACAAAACGTAGTGGTCGCGAATAGGATAATCAGTATGACAAGGTACATGAGGCGATACCAACTAGGATACTAGTAGTTGCGTGATCCGGACTGATGTTGAGCATAGCCAGCAGCTACCTCAACACCGCGAAACAACACTCCCAAACCGAGGGGTGCACCCAAATCGAATCATAAAAGTAATAGATATGGAATCGAAGAAGTGTGTCCGCTAGAGGTGGCGAACCTCAGTGGCCCGGCGCGGCTCCTGTTTTAGTCATGTTAGGGGTCATCCAATATCGTTCTCTTTCTTCAGTCGATGCGTTCACCAAACCATCCACTTCATTCTGGATCAACACTCCGCGTATAATAGTTATTAAAGTGGGTTTCGGTATCGACAGAGAGTATGTCCATATCCGATCCCGGTCTCTTTAATAACTACGTATTTATTACACCGATTGGTCGTTTAATATATTTCAAAACAATCAATTTCAATTTCAATTAGAATTCGTAATAACATTCCATTTGTCTTTCTATATCAATTTCCATAATTTACATTTCAAAACTTCCAAATTACCATTTCAAAATCTTATAATTCAATTTCAATTTTATTTTAAACAATTCAAATATTGATTCAAGTTCATACAAAAGCTTCATTCTGAAATTATTTAAATTAATTAAATTTAACATTCAAATCAATTTAAATTTATTTATCAATTTTTTTCAATATTCATTAAGTTAATTCAATCATCCAAAATAATTCTTTTAAATTTCCAAGTCATTAAATCAATCACTTAAGTTAGCTTCATTCTATCAAAACTTCCAAATTAAATTAAATTAAATTTGTCAAATCAAATTCTTTAAATTACAATTCTTACATTAATTTCCATAAAACACGTTTATTTCTTGTCAAGAAACTCAATTTAACATATTCTTTACATAGTTACAAATTTCAAAACTCAATTAATAAAGAAACTAAATTTCATATATTCGAGAAATCAAATTTCACTTTAGCTTACTTAAATAATCTTTCTAAACTTAAAAGAAACTTAATTTCATTTATTAACGAAGTTCAAATTCACTTATTCAAAGTTAAATCTCTTATCAAAGAATTAAATTTCATTCACTTATCAAATAATTCAATCTTATTCAATTATTAAATAATTTCAATCTTAATTATTGATAATTTCAAAACTTAATAATTTCAAACTTAATTATAAATTCTGACTTAATTATTAAATCATTTCAAACTTAATTCAATGGATAATTCCAAATTTTATTGTCAATAATTAATTTTAAAACAACGCTCTTTCAACAACTAATACATTAATATTTTGTTTCAGATTTAAATATTAACATTTTCCTTTCATTAAAATTTACGTTTCAATTTATTTCCAAAACCTTATTATTCCAAATGAAATCTTTATTTTATTTCAAATCAAATTTTTGACCAATCGGGTTTATTTAATTCTCTATCCTAAGTCAAGTTCATTTGGGTATTTATCATTTCAACCCGATTCCATTTCAATTCAAAAACCAAACCATATCAAGGGGACTTGCAGTGTGATAACAGGGATGATGTCAAAGTAAATAAACAAGCAATAACAACAATCAATAACAATTCAATAATCAATTCAAATAATCCCGAAATAATCGTATTAATTCACATTGTTATTTGTGCAAATTAATATAATTATTTCTAGAATCTACACAATCATCTCATGTAGATTAAAGATTATTACACTATTATTTTACACGGTTTTTCACTTGTCACTAAATTTCAATTTCCTACTTCATCAATTTATACAATATACATTCAACGGTTCAAGGTGTACATAACCAATTTCTACGTGTAAATTAATTAAACGTTTACAAGGGTCATATTATACAACTTAAACTAATCAAATTCAACACATATGTCGATTCAAAATTTTAACTATCCTACGCCGAATTTCAATTGCATAATATTTATCATTTCATACATTAAAATTTAACATCCAATATCAACAACAACAAACAATCAATTATCAACCAAACTGGATTATTATTGCATACATGACAGATAACGGTGTCAGATGTCAAAGGTGAACTGATACATAAATAACAGTGCAATAAATAACAGCAGTATATTTCAATTGTCGTTTCAATTGAAATCAAATTTAATAAATAAAGGAATATTAGTCGTGAATGATTGCTCACCTTTCGAGGCTAGAGAAGAATAGACAGTGGATTGGGCTACTAATCCAAGCACGAATTTGCAAAGCAAAGGCCGGATTGACAAGATTTCGATGAACAGAGCTGATGACAAGAATCGATGAAACAAATCAAATCAGTTTTGATATATATATATATAAATATATTGTTATTATTATTTTATTAATATTTTTAATTTCACACAAATATCAAGATAATATATATATATATATATATATATATATATATATAATTAAAATCATTATCCTCAAAACACATATACTTAAAAGTCAATATTAAGGAACACATATAATTTAAAGTCTAATATTATATATTTTCCAAAACAATACTTAAACGATATTTGCAAAGCAACAGTTGTATAAAATCGAACACATCACGTGTAATATCCTTACTTTTAAAAGTTATAATACACGTTAGTCATAATGCAAATCTTTTTAAACACACCCATAAAAATCATTTACAATATACTACAAGTATATAACAACGGCAAACTGCGTTTGCAAATATTATATAATACCCAAATATACTTATATATACCCACGTTAAACTTTAGAACCAAAACAATATAGAATCGAGACATAACCTAGACTGCTAAAACGCAATAATATATCTATGTATGTAAGTTACAAATCAATATATATAAAATCAAATGTATAAAAGATTGCGCATACAATATACTTTATATTAAATATACAGTATAATTTAAGGCTTGCGTATGGAATACCAATATAGTGAAATGTTGTACCCATTTAATAACCACTGTACAAAATATAAACAACTCTAATTCACTTCATAAACATACGTACTGCTATGCAACTTAGAATAAACTAACTGACAGATATGAATACTTGTTCCTAACTTAAATAAACTTTATATATATAACAAACTAAAAATTTACACACAAAATACCAACCTATATATAAATCAGCACAAATGGACTTATGTAACCTTTTGCATATACGGAAAAACAGGTTACATACGTAACTTAAAATATATATAATACTTTATAAAATACTGTTATCTCATAGCTAATATATATTCATGCAGCAATCAGAAAACAAATAAATGGAATTTGCATATAGCTTATAAACTATAAATTTAAAACCCAATAGTATATACATTATATAAACTAACATAACTTGTGAAGACCATAATACTATCAGTTCAAGCGAGGTGTATATATATACTGAACATATATATGCAACAAATATAGAAATGATTCAGGCATCTTAAATTCAGCAATGGGAAGTTTGGTTCGAGAAGGCTTGAAGCACGAGGCGTACAAGCTGGAGGAGGCTGTGTTGCGAAGTGAGGCTGACAACGATGGTGGAGAGTTTGGTGCCGACATGTGCGCGGGTGTATTTGTATTCGGTTGCGGCCACTACGGAGAGAGAGGGGAACTGAACAAGGCGAGGCTGTTCACGTGTAGGAGGGACAGGATCAGGGCACAGGTCATGCCCACGGCGAGGAGGCGGGTGCGGTGGTTAGCTCGGAGGTGGAGGTGAGGTTACGGCGGCTAACAATGGAGGCTTGACGGGCATGGAAGGGGAATTGGAAGAAGAAGACGAAGCTGATGGGCTGGTAGGTCGTCTGGGCGAGGTGGATGCACGTGGAGATGGTGGCCGCGTGCTAGGTGTTCGGCTGTAGTGTGGCACGGGTGTGATGGTTGTCGGCCATCGAAGGAGGGCAAAGGCCGGAGCGGGTCAGTGAAGTGGAGGGGCTTGTTGCGGCTGTGGTGTTTGGCGGAGAAGTGGTGGGCCGAGCTGAGGCAGAGAGGAGGGAACGGTTGTGGCGTGTGAGAGAAGATCGAGGGAGAGGATGATGTAAGGCTTCGGCCTGGAATGAGGCGATGCTGGCATGGGGCGGAGGTTGGCAGTGGGCGGAGGTTGGCATGAGGCGGTGGCTGGTTGCGTGCATGCGCGGCGAAGGTCGGTGTTTGAGTTGAGGGGTACGGGGACAGGTCGGTGCAAGGTTGCGGTTGATGGTGGGTTTCTTTTTCTCGGTGGAGGCTGGTTTTGAGGATAAGGTGGGAAAGTTGTTTCAGAGAAAATTTTGGGAGGAGAGAAATGAAGAAGAGAGGTTGTACGTTGAAGAGGAGTGACAGGGGAATAGAAAATGAATGTACATATTGTATTTCTCATTTGTAGGTAGAAAATGAAATATTACTTCTATTGCATGAAACCAGCAATAAATGAATTGAAAAGATGAGACATAATAGCTGAACCAAGAATCAGTAAAAGTTATTAAAGTTAACAAGGGAAAGAGTGGAAGGGATGGTTGCGTGGAGAGAATGAGAAGCAGGGACAGGTTGAAGTGAATGAAAGGACAAGTCACAAATTTTATATCGAATAGAGAGTGCATTAAATGCAATGGCTGCTGATTTGGACAAGTAGACAGATGAGAAGAAATGGAACCCAAATGGTTTTATAACGGGTACCGGTTTGTGCTGTGTAACGGACCAGTTTGTACTCCGTTAACCAATTAAAAATTGCAATGCCGAACTCCGATTGACACAAATAAATATACTGTTTTGGTCAGCGCGACGAGACGATCAAAACAGTATACAGATATCAGTGATTCGATTGAATTATAAAATTTCGAAATTTTCTACAGAAGGAAAACGCAGTAAAACGTCGAAAAATAAGAACGACGGAGCTAAAAAAATCAGAATTTTGAAAAACGAAAAATGTCGCCTTGCTCAGAAGACGATTTAGAATTTTTCTATGTAAAAAATTTAGGCTTCGAAAACGGTTTATTTTCATCGATTACTAACTGATTTAGATTGAAGTAAACTTACGCATGAAATGAACTTTCATATTTTCGGACGAAAATTTACTGGTTGCTATGTTTAATTAGACGCATTCCAAATATGAAGTTTGAATAGCATTGGAATTTGTTTGTGAAAATTCGAGATTCTACACTAAATAAGCGATTTTTAAAATTTAAACTGGGTCTGAATTTCAGGGTCGTTACATTCTCCCCCACTCAAAACTTTTCGTCCCCGAAAAGGAAGGAGGCAGGAGAATAGAAACAACCAGAAGAACTAGACTTGAATTACAACATACACAATTAATTTAAACCATAGAAATCTCAATTTAAATTAATTTATATTTAACAATTTGACTTTAAACTCAAGACTTTCATAAATTTGATTTGATTTCACATATATTAATGTTAGGTACAAGAGATTCCTTTCAAATGAAATTCAATTTAAATTCGATTAATTCTAGATATTCTCTAAAGTTGATTTAATTCAATTTATTAACTTTCAAAACAAAATTTTCTTCTATCAATCATACCTATTATTTATTTAACTTATTATTCAATTTATCTCATAAACATTTATAACATTTATTATAAGCACTTACATTTTATTTATAAAGACAATTTATGTTATATATTATCCAATTTTCTTAAATTAACAACTTCAAAGATCATAAATTTGAAATCATTTATTATAATCAAACCTTCTTTGACAAATTTAGTTCTTCTTTATTCCAAATTATTATTAAATTTATTCTACTTAATATACCCTATCACATATATATTAAGTATATTTACATTTATTATAACTACTCACTTTATTAAAATTCCTTTGATATCATTTTCTACTGTATAATATTCAATTACAAAATTAACCCTTTTAAAATTTAGGTAAGGTATATATAATGCAATTTGAGTATTATCCAAATAAAATTTTACAATTCAGCTATTTCAAGTTAAGCATTTTATATAAAAAGAATTTGGCCTTATTTAATTGAAAATCATCCTTTAACAAATTTTAAGATTTAATTTCCGATTAGCTTCAACAACTTGGAGATAAAATAAATATATATATTCATAATACATCAAATCAAATTTAAATCTTCAATATATATTATAAATCAAGTAATGTTTAGAAATTCAAATCAATTTATTTTTCAAAACATACCGTAGCAAAGCTACAGAATAGTCTCTCTACTTCGAAACTCGAAAATGAATGTCGATGATGCGGCCGTAATCACCGAAATTATTTTCCAGCGACAAGAGAAGAGCACTGATTTAAACATCTAAAATTTCTTCGAAAAGATTTCTATTCGAAAATACCTTAAGCAATATACCTTTTAAAACTTTAAAGTCAAGTTTGAAATCACCGGAAATTAAATTCTCAAATTCTAATTTAAATCCATTTGATTTCCAAATCAAAATATAACCAAGCTTTATACATTCATTTATTATTATTCCAGACAACAAATTAACAATTTGATTTCAGAAAAATTTATACTTATATATAATATAATCATACAAAACTGTTTTATTCGCCAAATTCGAAAATACTATTGTGTCAGTTTGTTATGTTTAAGTGTTTTGGAAATCCTATCGATAGCGTTGATCAGACGAATCGATCGAAAACCCAAATCAACATCAACAACTCAAACAACACAATATATGTAAAACATTTTTTTAATATTAATTTATAAATACACTTCCTCGCTCGACGATACAAGAATAGATTTCAAAACAAGAATAGAAATTCAAATTCGATGGAAATCAAATCAAGGAGAATTATGATTTGATAATAAGTTTGAAATAGAAGATAAGGTAATTCGATCAACAAAATCGGGAGATGGTCAAGCTTATTCAATTCACGGGCAACCTTAACCAGATCAACCGTAACTTCAAGAATAAGATCGATGCTAGATTATGAGGTAAATCAACATTCGATCTCAAGAGATAGAATTCAGGCATAGCGGGAGATAGATAGCATCGTAAACCGAGGATACATAAATCTCCGGTAAATCAATTCCTATTGTAAAGGAGTTTCACCCCCTTTTTACAAATCATTCGAAGATTGGCGAGACCGCCGATCTATTATTGATACCATTCAAAGTGGAGTTATGGGAAGCTCCAGAATTGAAAGAAGACGAATGGTGAGGGACACGAATGAATTTTGGAACCGCATGGAACGTTCCAAAATTCAAAGGAAACGAGTCTAGAAGAAGAGATTGAAACTCGAGCGGGAAAAAGTGTAAAAGTACGATATTTAATCCGAGATATGTACCTTATATTTTATTAGCAAGCATATACGGCTAATATAGCACGAAAGCGAGCTCCAAATGCGAAGCAAACGCGATCCGCACCTACTAAACACTCAACAAACAACATGAGAACATGTATATAGACAATAGTATCAATATACAACATATAGCAACATAACAACTATATATGCCAACATAGCAAATGCAAACAAACAGCAAATGCAAACATCAACCAACTATCATTCAACAATTCATAACCAATAAATATCCATTTATATTCTCATTAATATTCAATGAAATAGGTTTTCAATTTAATCACTTTTGATTCATTAACAGTGGATGTTTACTAACATTCATTTTCAATTAGTTTATATTCACTAATTCATATTCAAGTTGGTTCACTTCCAATTCAAATTCAATTCTATTAATTAACATTTAATCCATTCATTCAATTCAATTACAAAAGTTGAATTTTATTTGTATAACTTAAGTTCACATTTATCACTTACTTTGTTAATTTTACTTTGATACTAATATCAACTTCATTCCATATCACTTAAGTTATGTTCCATTTAACTTTAAATTCATTTTTTATTTACAACTCATATTCATAAATATATCCATATAGTTTCACTTCTCATATATAAGTTTATTTCTCAATTGTAAATCACTTTAATTATAATTCAATTCTTATAATTCTTTTTACTTATACAATTATTCTTTTACTTAGATTATTCAAACAACTAAACAATCAACTTATATACACTTTAATAATTCTGAAAAATTATTTCTTTATATATAAAATATAGTCAAGGTAAAATTATTTCATTTACCCAATTTAAAACGATACTGTGTCGAATTGTTCTGTACAAGTGTTTAGAGATCCCTATCAACAACGTTAATTACTCGTATTAACCAGAATCTATATACCACTCAACAAACCAATCATCACAATATAAAACAATTTTATATTCACTAACAAATACGCTCTCATAGCTATTATTACACTCAAACTCATTCTAGATTACTACTGACTCTATCTCTAATGAGTAATACCCAACAGAACCATGGTTGTCGCTTAACCATATGCTCTGATACCACATTGTAACGTTTTCGATTTTTCATTGCCGAAAAACCAAATAGTTATGGGTTTGAAAAAGAATTTAAGAAAAGAGAAGAGAAAAAGATAGAAGATGGAGAGGAAAGAAAATAGTAGAAAATAGAACAGAATAGAAATAGAACAAGATAGAAAGAAAACAACAGAACAACATCAGAATCTCACAATTCGCAACGGAACAACATATAATAATAAATGAATAATCTTTAAACAAAGAACTATATCAGTTATTACATTTCATTTCATTTCATTACATCATATCATCAGAGTGTACAACAACAACAAACAGTGCAGCGGAAAAAGAAATACTATATATAATAATACGCCATGCCATCCAGCTTGCCTCCAGCAACTCTAGAATATCCAGAATATCCTGATAAACTTTAACTCTTGACTGCCCGTGTGGAAATTGGTGGGCACCCAAAGTTTAGGAAGGAAAACAATAAACTCTGAGTCAGTCATGTGACTGGTGTGGGAACTCAAAACAGTTTATTTATCTTTAAAATCAAAATATAGGAATATTTTTAAAGTCAATTCGCAATGCTTTTAAAAATGAGACTACCATAAGACCTCCCGCCACACACACAATGCAAACGCAGACTTGGAGGAGATTTCTCCTTATGATAGTCAAAGATGCTTGATACGCATTAAAATCAAATCAATTTTGATATTATTATTAGTGCATAGTATAGGAAAAATCATTTTCGAAAGTAGAATATAAATCTTAGCCAACATAGGTACCATTATATTATGCCTACTATAGCTACTTCCTGAGGAAGCAGGTTCTACAACTAAAACCGTACAAGTCTCGTATTGTTTCTTTGGATTTCCAACGAATGATCAGGCCAAGGAACTTCCCATTGCCACATGAGAATGCCTCTGGATGGACATCCTCGAGAACCAAACCGGATCTCTACCAACACAAGGCCGGGTTACCCCTAACTGAGTAACAACTGACTGAATATGCCATCCCCCGGTCCTTTGGGACCTTTTCACCGAGCGCTCGTAATCAATTCACACAATCATAACAAAGTGTTTTCAACATGAGTAAGTATCTGGGCTCCATACCATGATACCACCCTTTTCCAGAAGGAAATGCACACATCCTAAAGGGCGCTACCCCTCATAACCTTGCTGCATCTTTCCTGTTTTGACCATTCACGGGGTGTGAGGCTCGACGAAGTCACGTCCACAAAAATATACTTTATACAAAAGCCATGCTTTGGGTCAACAAATGATCATAGAAATGATCACCAAGATAGACGATCAAATAAACGATCCTATCACAAATAATCAACACAATGATCATTTAACAGCAACACTCAGCATGTCACATTACCAAATTGGGAATATATCGCTGATAACATTCAACTACATAACCTCTGAGCTCGTACGTCTCAGAGAAGGGTGTTAAGCTAAAAGAATAAATTCTTCACCACCAACAGAAATATATTTGAAAAAAATCTTCTTTATATCTCAATTTGTAACGTCAGACATACAATCCATACAAGTCTGTTCCAGGCTCGAACAAAACCGAAGGTACTTCTTACGAAGCCCTTGCAATCCGGGTATTCACAATCCCGATCGAATTTCCCATCACTTAGGAAATCTCTATACCAGGAGCTACCCGTGCAGAGACAATCGATAGGTCATTCTATCGCTTTCGCAAATACTCGGTCTTCAACACCGGTCATCAATGCAATTCACAACGACGTATCACATATTCGGAATGGGTTATACGACCCCATGGTCCTTTCCCGGTTAACCCGAATAGTGAGTGCTTATTCAAAAATAAGTGTGGCATTCAAATTCAAACAAATCACATCAAATACCCATTCAAAGGGAAATATTGATAGTCGGTTATTGAACTATCAATGGATATGCACAACATCACCAGATTCCAAATAATTTTCCAAATTATTTATTCTTTCAAAAATATCTTTACTAGATATATAATTTCACACTTCAAAAATAAATCAATATTTAATTTTAAACAACTTCCCTTTTCATTTTATAAATTCAATAGTGAATTTATATTCCCAAAATATCTGTGAATATATGTTTCAATTCGATTTCTAATATTCATTTTCCATTTATCTTCAAAAAGACAAACTCTCAAAATATTCACTTATTTATTGGAAAACGATTCCATACTTATTAAAAATAAGTAATTCACGAACCTATTTATTTTCAACACTTGGAAAATATTCAATATACTTAAATCGAGATTAAGTCTATATTTCATTCTTTAAGGAAATCATTCTCTTTAACATATTTATTTGGGCCAAAACGAATGTTACGTAAAACATCGTTACAACAACCCAAAATCACTAGTATAGGGATTCAAAATTAAAATAGATATATAAATCCCAATACTAAACAAAAACATTTACTTTCGGAAATCATTTACTATAACAACAGTGTTATAGTCCATTATTTCCTTCTATTTCTCGAAAACGTCTATTTCAACAATGAATGTTGAAATCTGTGGTTTCGAATCTCAACACATTTTAAAACATCGTTAGGTCATTTTAATTCTATTTAAAACATCACATTCAAAATAATTTCTTTAACATATTATTCACTATTCAAAAACGTGAATATACTTGTTAACAAATTTCATCCTTTCTATTCATTTTATTTTAAAGGATTATTCACAGTCAAAAACGTGAATATAACTCCATAAATAAATCATAACAATTTACTTATCAAAATAAGTCATTTGTGAATTTATAAAACAATGTTTATAAATTCCATTTCTATTTATTTTATAACAACTTCCTTTTATAAATCTCCTTTATTAACCTATTCGATTTATATCTCAATTATGAACTAAAAGTCCATATTATAAGTTAAATGCTTATAAAACGATTATTTTACAAAATCGTTCTTTTAAACTTCATAATTATAAATCTTATAACTTATAAGATTCAATTATTTATCCAAAAATCCATTCTTCAATGAACTTTTCAAATTTTATAAACCTACTGTTTATAAAATTCTATTTATAACTTCACCGTTTATAATTCTATAAGTTTCATTCATTTATAAAATTCATTCACAATTCATTCTAACACTTATAAAAACTCGTTTTATAATTCAAATGTTTTAATTTATAAATATCAATTTATAAATCCTTTATAAAAATCTATTTATACTATTATTTTAAAACGTCTTTAATATCCTTTATAATTTCATCATTCTGATTTATAAAATAATTAAATTTTATAAATCCTATATTTAAACTTTTCACAATAATTTCAAAAATTTCAATTTAAACTATTTTATAAAATCATTAATCTATATTTCTCAAAAATCAATCTTTAACCCATAATTTCTCAAAATCATAATTTTATATAACTTTTAAAAGTATAACGTTTATTTATTTATAATGGATCGATTCCCAAAAATCTTTTATAACGTATACTTTCAAAAATCACTTTAAAATCATTTTAAAATTCCAAAATTTGGTCCAATGATGCTACACACCAAATAGTCAATCACGACAACAACGATATCATATATCGATATGATAATCCATCAAATATCAAAATATTTGAATTCAAATAAATACTGTTGAGGAATCCAGTTGGATCCCTCCAACCTGTTTTCCTGCATCCACAAACATTAGCACAATACCAATTTCGCTCCAGTACGAAATTATCGCGGTATATGGGATTTAAAATATTATCCGTTTAATAACGGCGCAATAGGGTCTCATCCGCTAAACAAAAAAAATGCGGGAAATCAATAACTCTAATATATACATATGCCAATATATATATATATATTGCTATTATATATAATACCAATTTCACTGTTTATGAAATATTCGCGGTATATGTTTTTAATAAATAACATCCGCTTACTAACGGCGCATAATGTCTATTTTTACAATCAATAGATAACAATCATCATTCAAACATGCATTCAAATATTTTAAATCTAACTATTTAAAATAAAATCGAAACTGATTGATTGAGTGAGAAGTTCTCACCTTGATTTCAATTTCATTTTAGCGATTTATTTCGAATAAAATTAAACGGACGTTTAATTTTACCCAAAATTCTCACTAACTCCAATCGAATCCAATCCAATTTCATCGCGTAGTGCTCGTCCATACGATTCCAACGCAACTGGTTTTGCGCGTTTTCGACCTCGTATGAAAAAGTTATGAATTTTTGAAGTTACACGATTTTTATATAAACAATTACAACAAAATTTTTATATTATAAACCTAACTTTAAATCACGGCCCTCCATCTCAAACCCAACCACATCAGATCCGTGCGCACTCCCCCCCCCCCTCTTCTCCTTCCTCTTCTCTTTCACGTACAGGAATGCACGCATACAACCCATCCATCAAAATTAGGTTTTGATACCACCATCTCCTCGCTCGACGAAAACACGATCGGGAAGTGCCAAATCGAAGGCCTCACCTCCCTCCACGTTCGGTCTGAAGCTCATAGAGCTCGGCCACCTGTTGTGCCTTGAATTTCGTGCGCAACTTGCCACAAACGGCCCCCCATATCTCACAATTTATAGCTCCAATCCACATCTTAACCGTTGATCTTGTAGTTCTCTTCATGCTCTACATCTTTCATTTAGGAAGTTATTCGATTCGATGCATGGATTTTGAGAAAATGGAGGAGGAAGGATTGAAAATTCTGGCCGTTCATATTGATGGTGGCGGCTAGGGTTTGTTTTATTTTTTTTTATTTTTTTTATTTTATGAAGGGTAGGGGCTATTTATAGAATTTCGAACGACACTATTCATTCCGGAAATTACGAACTCCGATTTACGTGCCGTAACCAGCGTTTCTAGGGTTTATCCCGCGTTTCGGACACAATGGAACAGGTTTCGAAAGCTAATTCGGACATCTGTGCGAGTTATGGCAACAAACGTTCAATTTAAATTAAACCGATTTAAGCAATTTTCTAGGCGTTTTAATTTGTACCGGACAAACGGTAAATCCAATTGACTTGAAATTTGAAACCTTACAATAATATCACATTACGGATCCGATGAAACTGATTTCGTCGAAATCCGAGACTTTTTGAAAAATGGCTATTTTAACTCGCCAAATTAAAATTAAAAATAAATCGATGCGTTTTGAGCTGCCACGCTCAAACGATAGCTCCGATTGACACGAAAATTGAAATCCGATAATAACTAACTATTACGGATCCAATGGAACTGGTTTCGTCCAATTCTGAGACTGTTCAAAAATTGACTATTTTCACTAGTCGATTTAAATATTAAAATATTCAATTTTCACAAATTAACTTTTAATTCGATTTTAAAAGTTCTAAAATATCTTTCTAACTTCAATATGATAAAATAAAATTTTACAAATCATTTACAATCATATTTAACCCAATTTTCAATTATTTCCATAATTTAACGTATTAAATTATTGATTTAATTATTCAATTAAATCCAATAATTCAAAAAAAAATTATTTGACTTACAAATTTACTTATTAATATTTAAAATTAATTAAATATTCAAATTTTTAATCAATTAAAATTCTGGGTCGTTACATGCGAGCTCGAATTCATGGCTTAAGCACGGCGACATGGCCAATGCCGAAGTGCGGCTGGTTGTGTGTGCATTTGTGTGCGATGACCAAAGCAGCGGTCGTGAGACTTGAGTTTGCTTACTGAAAGGAGGCACACACATATGGTTTAGGACAGTGAAGCGAGCATGTCAGAGCACAGCACTGGTTGGGGTCGCGTTCGAATAAAGGAACGGCGGCGGCGCGTCATTCGCGATGATCAGCCGAGCTAGGGCATCGAGGCGGTTGTAGACAATTATGGGCGACGCACATATGGGGCCACGATTTTTTTTCTAGAATTGGAGTTCGTTGGTTTTGGGGGCAAATGATGGAGACCGTAGTCGAAGTGGAGGAGCAGCACTCGTCGATTCGCAGTAAGGTATCAACCTAGTTAATTCAATTTAATACAAATAAATATATGAATGAAATTTTTATTTGCAGTAAAATGTAGGAAAAAGAAAAAAATGTTCATGCATGTTTTGATTTTTGTGAAATCAGAAAAAATATTTCTACAGTTGCAATGAATGTTGTGTTATTAACAGAAACATGTGTATATAGATAAGATTTGAACAAAAAATAAATAAATATGGATTTTACATTACTTGATGGTTTTTATAAAATTGATTTTTGGAAACCTACCATAGTTTTTTGTAAATATATATATGACAAAGATAGTTTTGTTTAATAAAACTTATTTAATTATTTTTACCAAAGAATATTTAAAAAGAAAATTTTAAAACATTGAAAGTTATATAAAGTTTGATTTTGAAATCTATAAAGTTTTATAATTATAAATGTCTTTTCAAGATGAAAAATAAAATAAATATACATATTTTAGTTTACTAAAATTAATCTATTTAATTACCTTAAGATACTAAAAATGGAATTTTTTTAGTTTAAAATTAAATTAATAAAATCATTGGATAATTAAAATTACCAAATGAAAATTGGTTATTCGATTTATTTCGGATATTAATGAATTTTATAAATGTTTATATAAGGTCAAAAACTGCGAAGGAAACAAACTGGGATGGAAAATGGATTGCATGCGTTGTGAAAGGTGAGATCTTCTCACTCAATCAAATTTTCTGATTTAAATTTTAAATAGTTAAATTTTAAATTGTTGATTGCGTGCGTGGATGATTAATTTATTATCAGTTGTATTAGTTTAGACCCTATGCGCCGTATAATAGCGGATGATATTTTATAAATCGCATATACCACGATATTCCACCTCGAAGTGGAATGGGTATTTGATTGTTGTGCTTACGTCTGTAGATGCAGGAAACAAACAAGTTGGAGGGATCCAACTGGATTCCTCGAATATTGAATTTGTTTCATATATCGTGTTGATTATTTACAATCTGTATGATTATATTTGTGATGGAAACTGTTGAAGGCTATAATTTAGCCAAATATATTTTTGGTATCATAGGATACCAGAAATAAATAAAATCCGACTTTTTGAAAATTTAAGTAGAAAATTTATAATAAATTCATTTAAAAGAATTTAGTAAATTTAAAAGAAGAAATTTTGATAGATAAAGTTTTATTTTGATAATTTATTAGATAAATTCCAAATTATTGGAAAAATTTAATAAATGGGTTTCGAATAATACTAATAAATAGTTGAATAATTTATTTAAAATATGGATTTTAAATATTTGAAAGAGATAAATGAATTTATTTCAAAAGGAAATAAATTTAGAAATTAAATTTGGCATTTAATTTGGAGTTAAAAGAAATTTTAGAAATCGGTTTGGAAATTTGATTTGGTGTTTTGGAAATAAATTGGGAAATCGGTTTGAAAATGATTTGGTGTTTTGTAATAAATCTTTGGGAAATCGATTTGGAAAATTTGATTCGGTGTTGTAAAATATAATTAGAAATCAATTTGAAATTTGATTTATGGTTTGAAAGGGGATATTTGGAAAACGATTTGAAAATCATATATTAGTCGATATTTGGAAATTTAAAATTCACAACGGGAATTTTATAAAGGAAAGGGAATTTTTCTTTTAAAAATAAATGTTGGTTTATTTTCAAAATTGTGAAAAGAAATTTACAGATTTGGAATGTAAATTAAAATAAATCAAGAAGATTTATTAATTGCTAAATGGACCATCTTGAAATGAAAAGAGAATTCATCCCTAGAAAGCCGAGTATATTTTTAAAGTAGCTTTTAAAGTATAAATTAAAAGTTCTAAAGTTGGTTTAAAAGAATATTTTGGAAAAATTATTTTCTTAAGTTATTTTGAAAATCTTTAGAGTAAAGATTTATTTAGTAAATTGTAGAAGTGATTATTTAATGATTTAATTGATAATTGTTTTAGAAAATGGTTATTTAAATATTTATACTCTATCTACTAATTTTATTTTAAAAAAATTAGTTTGGACTTAAAGTTTATATGTAATATTAGTATAATGTTTTTATAACTAATATTTTGATTAACGTGTTTAAAATAGTTTTCATTTTAAATATTTTCAAATATATATTTGGATAAGTGATTTAAATTATTTTTAAAAGTATTTGGACTTGGCAGTTTTCAGTGGAAATAAATGATTTCAGGAATTTTATTCTACGAGTGAAAAGTGATTTGAAATTTGTTTTCAAATTGTTAAAATATGAAAATATATCTTGCAAAGATATTTTGAAAATAAGTAACAGGGGGAAAATTATTTGAAATCCAATGATTGTTATGAATGATGATTGATAGTTAAATAAGCGACCATCAATATTGGCCTTTAAATGACATTTAAATTTCGATGCGACCGGGAGTTGAATTCCAAATGGATATTCGAAAACCACATCAAACCTTTGTGATTGTGATGGATCTTTTGTTTAAAAGATCAAAGTGGAAATTGTTGTGATTTGTTTGAAAACTGAATGAACACTTATTTTTAAAAATAAGCGCTCATTATTCGGATTAGCCAGGAGAGGACCTTGTGTCATAAAACCCACTCCGAATAATGATATGATGAAATGGGATTGCATTTGAAGATGGTGTTGAAGACTGGGTATTTTCGAAAGCGAAAGGATTACCAGTCGAATGTCTCTACACTGGGTTGCTCCGGTATAGAGATTTTATCACTCTTCGTGATGGAGATTCCGGACGTGATTAGTGAATACTGGATTTGCAAGGGCTTCTTTTGAAGTGCCTTCGGTTCCGTTCGATCTTGGCACGGATTTGTATGGATGTGTGTCTGACATTACACTTTGAGATGTAAAGATGGTTTCTATCAAATACATTTCTATTGGTGGAGGAGAATTTATTCTCTTAGCTTAACACCCTTCTTTGAGACGTGCGAGCTCAGAGGTTATGTAGTTGATGATTACTAGTGATATATTCCCAAACTGGTAATGTGGTATACGAAGTACTGCTGATCATTTGTTGATCAAAGCTTGACTTTGTGAAAAGTGTAGCTTTGTGGACGAGACTTCGTCAGACCTCACACCCGGAAATGGTCAAAACATGAAGAATGCGGTAAGGTTATAAGGGTCGCTCCCTTTAGGGTATGTCATTTCCTTTTGGAAAAGGGTGGTATCATGGTATGGAGCCTAGATATTTAACCTATGTGGTTGCTGCAAATCTATTACACTTTGTGGTTGTTGCTTTGTGGGTGAGGATCCTCGGATAAAGCTCGCAAACGACCGGGGGATGGCATACTCTTGTAGTAGTTACCTAGTTACAGAGGTAACCCGGCCTTGTGTTGGTGGAGAGGTCGTTAAGTTCTCGGAGCATCCCTCCAGAGGCATACCCATGTGGCAGTAGGAAGTTCCTTGGCCTGACCATTTGTCAAATCCGAAGAAACAATACGTACCCTGTACGGTTTTAGTTGTATAACCTGCCATGGAATATGGCGGTAACATGTTATTGAACATGGTAGCTATAGTAGTCATAAGTGCGAAATGCCCAAGTTGGCTAAGATTAATATTATACTTTCGAAATGTTTTCCACACTATGCACTAATAATAATATCAAAGGATTTTGCCTATTAAGAATGTATGGCTATCATAAGGAGAAATCTCCTCCAATTCTGCATTTGCATTATGTGTATGGCAGAAGATCTTATGGTAGTTTCATTTTCCAAAAAGCATAGCGGATTTCTTTTCCTTTCTTCGTGAAAAATAACTATTTTTAAGATCTCACACCAGTCCCATGATTGACCTGGAGTTTATTGTTCCCTTTCTAAACTCTGGGTGCCCACAAATTTCCACACGGGCAGCCTAGAGTCAGGTTATCAGTTATCCTGGAGCGAAGTCTGAAAAGAGATACCATGGGGATCAGGAGCAAGCTGGATGGCAAAGCGTATCATTATACTATGTAGTGTCCGTTGCGTTTGCATAATTGCGAGTCAAATTTTTCTTGTACACAAGTTATTATAACTACCAGTTTTGTGTTGTTCGTTGTAAACTTTGATGTTGTATTGTAATAACAGATATAGTGCTTTTGTTTTAAAGATTATTCATTCACCTATTATATTTGTTCCACTGCGAAATGTGAGATTCTGTTATTGTTTCTGTTTCTTCTTCTTCTTAAACCCTAACGGTTCGATTTTTCGGCATTCGATTGTGAGGCAGATGATACAGTGGACGTATTAATGCGACTTTCGGAAGTCGAAAAATCGGGTCGATACAAATTTGGTATCAGAGCATTTGGTTAAGCGGAAACTTTGGCTTTGGTGGGAATTACTCATTAGAGATAGAGTCAGTAGTACTCTAGAATGAGTTTGAGTGTAATAATAGATATGAGCGCGTATTTGTTAGTGAATATAAAAATTGTTTTATATTGTGATGATTGGTTTATTGAGTGGTATATGGATTCTGGTTGGTATAGTCTGTGCAACTCTATCGATAGGGATCTCTAAACACTTGTGCAGAACAATTGAGCACGACATTATTTTAAAATGGGGCAAATGAAATAATTTTACCCAAAATATTTTCGTATATAAAAGGAATAAATTTTCTATAAATTGTTATAATATATGGTTGCTTGGATGTTAGGAAGCGATAATATTAAATTATCTTTGGTTATTGAATAGAAATTGAAAATATAACCAAAAGCTAAGAAAATAAAATCCATATACAAATGGGATTTGCAAATATAAATTGTAAATGTAAATGTAAATGTAATTTATAATTTGAAATAGATTCCAGAGAAATATTTGAAAGTGGATTGAAAAGATTTGAAATTGGAAATTTGGAAATTAAATTCCATTGAGTTTGAAAGTGAATTTTCAATGGTTTTGGAAAAATGTTTTTGAAGGGATAAAATCTCTAAACTCTTTTTGGTCGCTGCAAAATAACTTCGGTGATGACTGTAGCATCATCGATGTTCATTTTCGAGTTTCCAAAAGAGTAATTGCTACCGAATTGTTTTAAATTAAAGTTGTTTAGAAAACTGGGTTTGGTTTTGGAAATTCAACGGATAATTTGAATTGATTTCAAAAATGGTTTTGAAAAGGTTGAAAAGACTCTGGAATTTTACTAAAAATAGTTGTGGTATAATAAATAAATTTGAAAACCTAGAAAATTCAGATTTAAACTGAAATTAACATGAGTTAATTTGAAAAAATGTGAATTTGAGAAGTCTTACAGACTAAATGTTTGGAATAAAATCTATTAAGGTGGAAAATAAATTGTGAATGAATAAATAAATTTGCAATTGCAAGTAAATGAAAGTCAACTGAATGTTGAAATTCATTTCAAATTTATAAGTAAATAGAACTGGAGTTGGAATTGAATTTGATTTGTGACAAACAAAGCGGAGTATTGAAATAAAAATTAGTAAGTGAAACTAATTGAAGAAAAGACCAAATAGATATGGAGTGAAATGAATTCAATAATTATAAATGAAAGGCAAATTGAATTCATATGGAATTGGAAATCTAGTTTAAATATAAGTGGGTATAAACCAAAATGGTGAATTGAAAATATTTTTTTGAATGAATAAAAGAATAAAACTGGAATTGAAACTAAATATTGAAAACTAATTTGAATTGTATGAAATAAAATGAAGTTATAAAATTAGTTCAAAGTGAACTGAAGATAATACAGGTGGAAATAAAAAATGGTTTGAGATGAAATGAATTAGAACTTGTAATGAATTAGTAAAAGAAACTAATTTAAAATAGTAAGATGAATCAGTTGTGAATGAAAGATAATTGATAAAATTCAATATTCAGAAGGTAAATTGAATCCAAATAGAATTGAAATTGTGAATTGAATTCAACTAAAATCGATAATGTAAGATTAAATGAAAATGGATATATAACTTCAATGGTGAAGAAAAAATGGTATAAGAAGTAAGTATTCAAACTTTTATAATAGAATGTGTAAAATTCATTTTTTATATAGAAATTGGATATGGTTGTTAAGTAACTTACAGGTGATATAAAGGAAAATGGAATTGGGATTTGATTTTCGAAGACAAATTTGAATTGCTCGAAAAAGGTATGTATTTAAATTTCAGTATGAAATTCGATGATTTTCTTGTCTTGCCGCTTGCCTTTTCATTTTCTTTTGAAATCAGGGGGCCGTGGTGCCATTTTTGTAGTCGTACCGAGCTAGCCGCGCAAAGGAGACGTTGGCGACATTTTTCAAAAACTTAGGGAATTGGAAAATATTTTGAGAATTTTTTTGATAATTTAAAATTTGAATTTAAATAAGAATTGTTAAAGAAAACGATTTTGTTTGGAAATTATGGAAGACTTGGAATGTTAGTTGAAATGATGGTCTTTAATGAAAAGATTTGTTGGTAAATTGATAAAACCGTTTGGCTTTGCGAAAAAGATAAAAGGGTTAAGGATCATTCTCCTTAACTAGTAATTTCGGGACGAAATTGTTTTAATGGGAGAAGAATGTGACGACCCAGAATTCTGAACATTTGAAATTGTGATATTTGATTGATTTTAAATACCTAAATTTACTTTAAACTTGAATTTCAGATTTAACTATGGAATTGGCAATTAATTTATTGAATTTTATTATTAAGGATGGATAAAAATTTGAATCTTCAGTTTTAAACTGATTTAAAATGTTTTCAAGGCTTAGAAAATTTATATTGATAATACTGAAGATAGTGAAAGCTTCAAAATTGGTTTCGAAAATGTTTTGTTCAGTTTTGAAATTTTACTGTTTAAATCGATATTTAAAAATAGCCTTCTGAGGCACAGTCTCGGATTTCGTCGAAACCAGTTCCATTGGATCCATAATATTGTATTATTATCGGATTTCAATTTTCTTAATGTTTGGAGTGATCGTTTGGCCGTACGATAAGCAAACGCGTTGAATTTAAATCGAAAATTCAATATAAATACTGGTTCAAAATGCTATCTTCTCCACACGATTGAATCTGGACTCGAAACCTTTTCCATTTTGTAACGACCCGAAATTTTCGATCTCGAAAATTCCAAATAGTTACGTAAAAGAAGAAGGAGATAGAAAAAGAAGAAGAATATTAGAAACATCAACATCTCACATTCGCAGCGGATAAAATATAATAATAAATATTAATAGTTTACAAAAGAATAATTATTCTGTCGATTACATTTTATTACATCAGAGTTTCATATATATATATATATATATATATATATATATATATATATACAGTCACTGAATATGCTCAATTTTCGTGTCACAGATATACAGAAATAAAATACAGCGGAAACACACCATACGTTCTTGTCATCCAGCTCGCCTCCTGAGCTCCAGAACGTCCTTACCTGAAAATCTGTAATACTCGGTCTGACCTGAGCATTACATCAAAAGTAACACCCGGGTCAGGCTGGAAACCAGCGTGAGTAATCCCATCTAACATGGAATACTAAGCATACAACTTATATAGAACCCGGGGTAACTCGTATCAATTTACAAATTCACTAGTTGTTATAGACCTGGCTTATTTCACACATCAATTTTCTGAGAATCTTTACTTAGTTTTAAATGGTTCATTCATTTAAAATTAGTCCAATTCAACACTTTGGTTTCACATACCAATAAAGAATTGAAGTGGTTTCGAGTATCTGCTAATGCCCGACCCCTGTCTCTTCGATCACAAGTTTATAAATGAAATACAATTCAACTTTAAATTCATTGATTCTTTTAAACAGATAATTATATTATCATATCATAACATTTCAAATCAGGAATATCAAATAATCCATGCATTCAATATCATACAATAACTTATAAGCATGATTTATTAGTCACACCATTTCTAATTAATTAAATTAATTACTTTAATCATTTAAATCCTGCTTACTTAACATTAACTAATTATAAATCATTAATTTATCGTCCCTTGATTATTCCTTTTACTTACTTTAAGGAATTAGCGTTTAATTAATTACACAAATTAATTGACCTTTACCCGTTCACATTAATTATATTTATCCTTATTTAATTATTCCAATCAATTATCCTATAATTACTTACCTTGATTAATTATCCTTTAATTAATCACATTCCTTAGTTAACCAATCGTTAATTTATTCCTTTAATTTATCTATTAATTAATTACTCAAAGTAATTAATTCTTAGTTACCTCTCTGAAATAATTTATCTTTAATTACTACATTGATTAATTAGCCTCAACCACTCACATTTAATAACCTTTAAATATTTATATTTATTTTTTAAAAAAACATCATCATTTTTTTATAAATTTAGTGAGTAATCATACTTATACATAATTACTCAAGTTAAACCAATTAAATTTTCAAAACCTTTGTCTCTATAACTTATATTGCAAATTGTTTTGAAATCTTGAATAAAACATCCATTTGTTTAACAATTTCTTTTTATGCGTAATAATCCTGGTTAATAATCTATACTGGGAACTTACTTTTCTTTTAATATTTTAAACTTTTGAAACATAAGGTATTGGATAGTGAGAAGGTGGCAAATAATTTCAACTTATTAAATCAAATTCCTATCTATATTCAACCTCAAATAAGCCTTAAAATTTTTAAGAAAATTGGTTTAAACTAAATCTTTGACCATCATGCTTGTTACAAGCCTGGGAAGACTAAATTCGACTAAGTTCGTAAGAATTTCCTTTACCTTACACCATACTTTTGAACTAAATTCATTTACAATATTCTTCCTACAATCACCAGGCCGAAGCCCAAAACTTATACCCAATCCGTACTCTTCCTCCTTCGTTCCAGAACCCAGCATTCCACTCTTCCCATAACTTCAACGAAGCCACAACACAGCTCGCCGTCAATCAACTTTGATGAAATTTTGCATCGCAAATCCCGACTTGATCACAGACCATTCACGTCCCTGATTCGAAACTTCCACTTCTCCCCTTCCCTCAGTCCCTCCGCCATTGGTTCTTCGTGCACGTCGTGCATGTGCACAACAATACCGACACCTGCACCTTCACCGCGATGCTCTGGAAAACTCCACTCGTTCCCCTGACCTTCAACACTACCTCGCCGGAGTCCATCACACCACGAAACCCAAATATGACTTCGAAAAGGATCACCAAAACAACCCATTCCCATACTTCACCAAACTGCTACCACTCCACTGCAATGCGCCACTCATCACTACTTCATACAGGGCCTCCCCGTGTCACGCTACCCTATTGCCAAGTGCGACGCCGTCCGGTACATCGTACCTTTCCAAAATCGCCTGCGTCTCGACCCCTGCCGATCCCCTTCTTAAAACCCTAAAATCGAATGCCCACCTAACCCAAACCTCAATTCAAAAATCGGCCATGGTGGAACCTTCCCCCTCAACCATGCGCGTCTTCCAGTGCCACATCTCGACCACCCATGGTCGAAAAATTTATTTTTCTCTGTAAAATATCAAAACTCAAAATTTTCTCTTCCTAGCTTACTAATAATTTCCAAACATCCCCTAAAATTCAAGTCTCCTCTCAAAGATTTCGATCATATAAGTGAATTGATGTTTCATATATGCTAAAAATCGACCAAATATATACATCCCTACTGTAAACTCCCTAATATTTCAAACCATTAAATAAGCAGGTATACAATTATTTTTAAGTTACACTATATACAAAAATAAACACTTTCCTAGTTCATTGTATCAACAAATTCGAATTAGATTTTGAGATATAGATTTTTGAAATTTTGGAATAGTTCAAATATTACTGTCATCAATTGAAATTTCTCGCAGACAGGCATATAAACATATCCACCATATATATATATATATATATATATATATATATATATATATGCATATATCAACTAACCAATTACTCATTCATGAAAAACAATTCCACAACATCACTACTATTATTCATCACATTCATGAAAGTAGAAAGCAAATTCATCTATAAGAGGAGTAGTTTACTCACTTTGTTTTCCAACATGAACGAAGCTGCTTTCATTTGAACAGCCTTGTGAAAATGCAAGCTGAAATCTCCTCCTTAATCCTCTGCTTTGATTTGAGCTAGATTGTTCTTTAAATTGAATTTTATTGCTTAAGTTTTGAGATGGTACTACTTCAGATTTACTTAGCTTTAATAGACGAAACTGAGATGAGAGATTAATATATATGATTGGGTTTACAGGGTAATTAAATTTTTGTACAACAGGTCAGATATTTTTGTTTATCCTTGTTTGACTAATCTGGTTTTTTTCATGCTTTGGTGGCTGAGAGGATCTATAATGTGTGCTAGAGATACTAGTATTAATTGCTATTGTCTTGATTCACACTTTCATATTTCTATTATGTCAACTTTGTATTCATTTTATATTGTGTGTACATTTCATATACAGGTTGTCTTGTATCATAAGCTTACTTATCATTTTTTTTATTGTGTACAATATGATTCATCTTATTTCTTTTATCTTATCACATTTTATTACTAACTTGTATTTCAATTAGATATATATATTTCTAGAATTTCCTATGGTGATTATTTTAGAGTTTACATAACTAAAATTTCATTTATTTTATTTTTGAAGTTTCACTATCCAACACATATATGGTTGTGTTCATACCTATTCCATATAACATACATGCATACATTTATTTGTGTATTGTTGTCGTATCCAAAAATTTTATAAAACAATATCTAATATTGTTTTTAAATTACTTTATGTATATATCCAGATATTCTAATTGTTAGAATTATATTCGTTCGACTAACAAAATTAATATTTTCCATAAAAAAATAGTTAATTACCCAATTAACTGCCATTAAAAATCCGGTTCTTCTCATTCCTCCCCCTTAAAATCTTTTTGTCCTCGAAAAGGAATGAAGCCAGATTAATTAAAATGCTTAAAATCATATAAATTTCTTTTATCATTCTTAAACCACTTTAAGAATCTATATAATATTACTAAATAGTTTTTAAACAAATATATTTATAACTCGATGTTTCGACAAGTTCATTCTTGTTCTAATAGAAATTCGGTCATACGTTGATCAGACGTACGACTAAAAATCTATAAGTGATTGGCAGACCCGTTTCCAACATCCAGTGAAAATACTTGTGTAAATAATTTTATTGAAAATATCGAAAACAGTTTTGAAAATAGATGATTTTTTTTGTGAGAATGCTTTGGAAATCATCACTCCCATCCATGGTCACAGTTACATTCCAGGGTTACGTTGCCGTCGCAGCAAAAGTCCATGTAACTGTAGGCTCTCCGCGGCCTTCGATTTTCGTTGTCGAAATGAAACTTCTCCAATCCTACATAGGTCGCAGTCTACCGATGTAAAATCAAATGCAGATTGTTGGCTCTCAGCGGCACACACGACTTTCGCTATGTTACCATAGGTCGCAGTTACATCTTGGGTTACGTTGCCATCGCAGCAAAAGTCTATGTCACTGTTGGCTCTCAGCGGCACACACGACTTTCGCTATGGTATACTCAACTCATAATCCTCAGGAACTAGTTTTGTCCGGACTCCTCACATGATCAACTTTAGAACCCCCCTTGGGGCTCAAGGCAGCACCATCCAGTGGCACTCCTGAGAAGTTCATTTCAAGGGAGCGCCATTTTCTCCAGAGCCATCATCAAAACACTTTATATTATACACATATAGTATCTTTCAAATCATACACCTAGTATGAATCTAATAAAAATCTCCTTTTCACAAAATCGATTATCCCAAAATCGATAATTCTCAAACTAGGCTTTCCAAATTCCAATATTGAAGCAAATGCAAAAATTCAAATGGAATTTAGATTTAAAATTTGAAGTTGTCAACACGATAATCCATAATAGGTTTAATAGATTCAGTCATGAATTTGAATTTGAGCATCAAAGAATTAAGTAAGTGAAAAACTTAATATTGAAAAGTTTGAAATCGGTTTGAAACCAATATTCTGAAAAGTATGCGGAATTCAAACTATGAAATAAGTCTAAGTGTTGAATTTGGTAAATAAGGTATATTCACGATTTTGGACGGTGAATATATTATTGAATAAACGGGTATGATTTGGAGAAGTGAAATTTAAAAGAATGAAGTTAATTTTTTTAAAAGATGTTTTAAAATGTATTAACTATCGAATACATAGATTTCAACATTCATTGTTGAAATAGACGTTTTCGAGAAATAAGGAAATGGTGGACTATAACACTGTTGTTATAGTAAATGGTTTCCGAAAGGAAATGTTTATATAGTATTAGGATTTATATATCTATCTTAAATTCGAATCCCTATACTATTGATTTTGAGTTGTCGTAACGATGTTTTACGCAACATTCGTTTTGACTCAAATAAATGTGTTTAAAAGAACGCTTTCCTTAAAGAATGGAATATATACTTGATTACGATTTAAATATATTGAATTTTTTTCAAGTGTTGAAAATAAATGGATTTGTGAATTACTTATTATTAAATAAGTATGGAAATGTTTTCCAATATGAAATGGAAAGTTTGAAATTCTATCTTTTAAAGATAAATTGAAAAGTGAATATTTGAAATTTGTTTCAAATGTTTAAGTGTGGAAAATTATATATATCTTGTAAAGATATTTTTGGAAAATTTGAACAATTAGTTCAACTTGAATTTTTTCAAAAAAAAAGATTGAATTTTGACTTAAATTGAGTTTAACTTCGACACCAAAAACAATATAAGTTGAGCTTTGAATTTCGGATAGTCGATTGGGATTGTATGTATAACATGGTGAATTGATGACATAACAATTGATCTCTATTAAATATATATCTGTGGTGGCGGAGAATTTATTCTCTTAGCTATATACACCCTTCTTTGAGACGTACGAGCTTAGAGGTTATATATCGGTAGACATCAGTTATGTGTTGAGAATTGACGATGTAACGTGAAATCCAAATCGAATGTGAAGTCGATAATGAATTGGATTATGAATGTGAATTGGGTTTGAGATAACCTTAAATTTTCAAATCGATTTAGAGGAAAATTTTAAATCGGTAACGAGATGGAAAATTTAGAAATCCTCTATTTGTTATGGGTATGGGATATTGTGGTTTTCGAAACTTATATATATGAATGTAATAATTCGAAAACCATCAGTTTGGAAAATCATTATTATGAAAATCCTATGTAAGTTTACATAAGTATGATATGTACGAAATGTGAAATGATGTACTATATGTATATGACATTATGTTTTCTAAACTGAGGATAGGGACAAGTACCTTCCATTTAAAATTTGTGAAGGTGTTGGGAACTCGGTGTGAGTGTCCATTTGAAATTCGTAGCTACGTAGAATTTCCATAAGTTGGATTGTCCATTTGGATTAGAATCCCTCATGATGGATCATCGTGATGGGATTATGTGAATTGATGATGATGTATGCTAGTGTAATTCGTGGGGCGTGATGCCTACAGTTACAAGCGATTCCACTGGGATAGTGGCGCAACCGCCGTATAAACTGCGATCTAGAGGCCAAAGCGTAATTTAAGGGGCGTGATGCCTACGGTCACAAGCGATTCTACTGGGATAGTAGCGTAACCGCCGTGTGAACCGCGATCTGTGGCAACAACCATGGCGAAATTCAAGAGATGTGAAATCTACAGATTACAAGCGATTCTAGTAGGATAGTAGCGTAACCGCCGGGTAAAACTGTGATCCATGGGGGAACGTGCTTTCCATATCCATTTTTAAAAGAATTTTGAAAAAGTATTTTCACTGGGAGTTGAAGCAAGTATATTTAGTACTTGGAGATTTTTAGTCCTGCGCCTGGCCAGCGTATGCCTAATGTCTGTAAGAACGACGATAGACTTGTTAAACTTCGAGTTAGCAAGTATTTTCAAAACTTTAGATAGCAAATCAATAGTCTGAAATTAAAATTACATAATTCCACCTTAATGAACTAAAGAAGAAGATCTTTGAAAAATCTTGAAAGTCCACATCTTTGAAATAAAAAATATAATAAATAAAATATATGATATGCAAATCTCTAGCATGAAGAATTTCAAGTTTAAATTTGAGTTTTGTAAGTCGAAAAAAATTAGGTAAAGGACTTTTGCTTCTTGATTGTAGAAAACAATGAACAAAGAAGATAATGAACAAAGCTAGTGAGAAAAAAAATAGAATGAATCATATATTTATTTATTTTAATAAGTTTCGAACTTGGTAAAATTGTGTAGGGTATAAATATCGGTGAGATTTTAACAATCGTTTTTCCTAACTTATAATTTTGGGACGAAATTTTTTTTAAGGAGGGAAGATTGTAACAAACCTGAATTTTGAACAATTTAAATTGAAAATATTTAATTAATTTTAAATATTTGAATAATGGTTTGACTTAAATTTCAAATTATCAGAATAGATTTGGCGATTAAATTTTAGAATTTAATCTATTGAAAGTTGAATAAAAATTTGAATCTTCAATTTTAAGCTTATTAAAAATATTTTAAAAGCTTAGAAAATTCACATTGATAATACTGAAAATAATAGAAGCTTCAGAATTGAATTTGAAAGTGATTCGTACAGTTTTGAAATTTTATTGTTTAAATTGAATTTAAAAATAGCCTTCCGAGGCACAGTCTCGGAATTTGACGAAGCCAGTTCCATTGGGTCCGTAATGTTGAATTATTACCGGATTTCAAATTTCGTATTTATTTGAGTTGTTTTGTGAGCATACGACGTATAAACGCGTTGATAAAAAATTGACGTTGAGAAAAACAAATTGAATTCAAAATGAAAAAAATATATAATAAAATAATATGATATCTTTTCACCAGCATCCCAAAAATAATGCCGTTACATATGCCTTTAACTACGCAGAGAATCACGAAGAAAATCGTGTAAAGTATGTCTCGTTCTATTTTAAGTACCTCGTTCCCCTTCCTCCATCACTTCAAAAAAAATCGAGTAAAAAAAAATTTAATGGCGGCTTCGTTGCTCTCCGTTCCAAAATTAGGGCTTGACTGAATTCGAAGGCACCGGCTTGCTCGTTCGATTCTTCGCCTCGCTCGCGGCTGCTTCTTCTTTGCGTCGATCGTTCATGCTCCTCGTTTCGACAAAGGTGAGTAATTTTATTACTCACATCTAATTTAAAGTCATATGATCTTGTGTTTTTGATTTCTATAGTTTGGATTTTGTTGGAAATTGCTGCTTTGAATTCTCTGGACTTCGAGTTGACTATATTGGCCTTCGGTCATTTTTGTGAAACTCACTGATTGATTACTTTTAAAACTTCTGCATATTGAACTGTTGTGGCTTTGTCTACTGCTTGTTTACTTTGAGTTTGGTTCGAATATATGTACTTGCTCGGTTTGTAGCACGCGGCTTGTTCATGTGTCTTCGACTGTGACTATTGATAACATGGGTTTTGGGAAATTCCTGATGGTTTTGTGTTCATAGAAGTTTTATTTTTGTTGCTTGAGCAACTGATTCTTAAGGCTTGGTTTGATTTTTATGATGATTTCGTTCGTTCTTGTGCCGCGGTCTTCATGGAGTTGACTTGATTTTTTTGTTCTACATGATTATTTTAGCTTAAGATTTCCCAGTTTGGTTATTTGTTCAATGATTCATTTTGATTTGGAAATTGCTTACTGTTTGTTCGCAAGTAGTTTAACAATGTAAAGTTTAAACAGGCAAAGTAAATATATATAAATCTATAACAGGTTTTGAAAAAAAATGATGAACTGAAATTCATTGGATTTTTAATACCAAAGTTTTAAACACACTTGGTATGAGTATATACTCAGCTTACAAGTCTTGTTGCCTGAAACAATAGGTCTATCTTGATTATTTATGAAATCATAGTTTATAGTTTTTAAACCTGATGGGTTAAGGTTTCTTGTATTTGAAATCTGAAGAGTATAAATTCCAGAAGTATGTTTGGTTGTGAAGATTTTTCAACTTGGTTTGTTCATTGTCTTGTTGTCTTCGACACTATCTTTGGTTTGTGAAAAAAAATATACAGACTAAATTTTATGAAATTGTTCATTTTACTTGAACTTGCAATGTTTTTGATGTGATGATTTCTTGTTTCCTGGTTATCACAGCATCGTTGTATCTCGTGGCCACCCCGGCTTCATTTGACTTCGAATTCATACATGCGTAAAAGAAAAAAAATTATTACCCAGGCCTTAATTTGTAATAGAACATTGCCCAGGTCACACTAAATTGAAATTTTGTATTGATTTCATATTTGTTTAAAACTTTGGTACGGGTTACTAGTATAAATAACTAGAATAAAACATTTTAAAAACCCAGGTCCACTTTAAAGTTTTTTTTATATGCATGCACAAGAAAGTATTGTCAGGTTGGGGTTAGTTCATTTGCATGCAAGTTATAACTCATTTAATTTGTAAAACACGAAAATGTCTTCCAGGATATGTGAAATAAAGTCGCTAGATAATATGCAGCTTACAAATGGGTTTGTTTAAAAACATGTGTACATTCACAAAGGAAATAAACCATATGTAATATAATTTGATAAATAATGCTTACATTCTTGCAAAATAAGAAAAATAAAAATGCAAGTTATTGTAGTACTTAGTCACTGCTCTTCTGAACCATTGCCTAGTTTTAATTTTGATCAGTTTGGATGTGAAGTTGTTCATCCTGACTTGTTTCATTTTCCTGCATTGCTTGAGCATTAGGGGGGTAGCTTGTGTTTGTGAATTTGATGAAGGGGTTTTGCCTTGTGGTCTACCCATTTGGAATGGTCTCTGACCTGAGACTTGTTGTTGGTTATCTCCACTTGACTGGGTCGAGCTTGTATCTGTTGTCACCCTGATCTAGTTCCTATAGTGTTGTTGTCATTGACTTGAGTTCGAGTTGTACTTCATCCTCCCTCTGCCTGTAATTAGTTTTGGGACTGACTTCAAGTCTGTTGTGATGCTGAGGCATTTAACTTGCTAAATGTTGTGCCTGTTACACTGCCTGGAGGTTTTCGAACCTGTAACTTTTGAGTTTACTTGTTCGTTGAATTGTTGTATCACTTTCTCATGTATTTATGTGCTGTGGTGCCATACCTCTGGTGCCCTCACCCTCCTTCTATTTTGTAGTTGTGCCACTGCTTTGTGCTTTGGTGCAGCAGTTGCATTGAGTCACTGACTTGACCTCTACAGTTTTGTTCTGCTGTTTAGCATTTGGTGTTGTGATGATTTTTTTTATACTGTAGTGGCGAGGCAGTACACGCGTGCGTGTACTGCAGCCACACCGTATTATTTTAGTTGATATTCCTTTTGCTTTTGATGCGTTGATCTTTTGGGTACATCATCACTATAGTGGCAAGGCAGTGCACGCACGCGTGAACTGCAGCCACACAGATTTAACGTTTTAAATATGGCGAGGCGTACGCGCGTGCGTGTACTGCAGCCCTACTAGATCTGATGTTTTAAGTTTATGTTTTTCTGTTGATGATATGTCGCCAATTCAATATATTTTGAATCGCATTTTGATTTGGTTTAATTTGATGATTTTGTTGTTAATTGCCGTTTAGGCAATTTTGATGTTTTTTCTAAATTATCTTCATTAATATTCCCTTCATCTATCTTCGTTGATAATTTGAATCTACTGATTTATTGTTTAAACACTGTTAAGCGTTATAATTTCCGTTATCCGATTTCTTTGTAAAAAGGGTCGGATATACAAGAATTATTGTGACTGTCCTCTAATTGTTATTTGATTATTATTGCCTCTATGCATTAGTAATTGAGTTTGAATTAGACTGACCCGTGTATTATTTTCTTTTGAATGTAATACTCGGGTCAGACCGAGTATTTTACAGCTTGAAGATTTTCGGGCAGCAAAGTTAGAGAGAGAGGGGGAAAACGCTTACTTTAGCTTTTTGGGGATTTATTTTTGTACTTAAAGAAATATTCCGTTGTATAAATTTAATTCATTGTATAAACTCTGATATATGTAAAAGAAATTCATTTATGTGAAATATAATTATTCTGTGTTTCTGTGGCTGATTCTGCTTAAACTCTATAAACTGAAGAACAATCCGTCATTTTGAACGTTTCAAGTTGGTTTAATTACCGACTAGGGGCGGTCAGAAGGGCGGGTCGTTACACTTAATATATATATATATATATATTCAAAAATATATATAATTTTTAAAACTTTGAATCATTTCAAACTTGTACAAAATTCCTTTTATACTTCAAACACTTCCAAAATCCTTTTTCTTCCAGCAATAGATTCAACAAGGGAAGATTTATCTTATATAACAAAAATATATAACTTGTTTATTCAAATCAAATATTTAAATTTGATTACTCTTCCCAATATTAATTTCATTCAAATCCGTACGATATACACATATCATCCGTACGCTATACCAATCTGATCGCTCACTCGATTACACAATTTCATTTCCGAACTTGTATCGTCCACCCGACTTCCTAGTGCGGACACAGATCTGGTTTCTTGATCAGAAACCGTCATTCTTCTTGCATAGGCATAACTATGATAGAGAATATCCAGAACCAATCAACAATCCATATCCAGGTTCGCCGTCGAAAATCGAGTGAAAAATCCCAACTCGGATCGATAAACTATCTCGAAATTCTGTGCTTGAATCTCGATCAAATCACTATGCGAATAGAATAATATACATACATCCTACATAATTACCTTCATTGTTTATTAGCCAAATCAATTTCTCTTTCTATTCACATTTCCTTTAATTCCCATTCACTTATTCACAATTGCTTAAATTCCCATTTGGATTAACATCAATTGAACCAACTTCAATATCAAATCATTTCAATTTAATCCAATTTTCCATTTAAATTTTTAAATTTTTATATCCTCAATCATAAACCCAATTAATTCAAATCAGATTCAGTTTGAACTAATTCAATTTCAATCCCAATTTTAAACCATCTCGAATTATATAAATTCGAGTTAAATTCTCTAAGGTTGGTGTAACTTTTTAAACCAAATTAACCTTTATTTTTACAATAATAACCTAAATCTTTGAACAATTAAATTTTGAGTAGTATTCTCAAAATTCCATTTTAAATTATCTTTACTTAACTTTTTCCAAAGTTCAAATAAGAGTTCAAAACAATTTTATCTTAAAAATTTAATTTATTACTCAATTTTATCTTCCAGTTTGAAACCAGTTCTTAAAAAAAAATTAATTACAAATGCCATTATTCAATTTTCGGTTCAAAGTAATCCCTTACCCTAAATTTCAAATTAAAATTAGATTTTCCTTTTATCTCAATAATGGATATATAACCGCACTCCATTTCTCATTCATTTAAACAAATCTGATCCACAATTTAAAGATTTTTAACAACAATAGGATGGTATCATCCAATTTATTTTAAAACATCCATTTATTTTCAATTCCCAAATCTCAAACCCATTTTGAGATCGCACAAACTCCCAATTCAAATTATCACTTAACTTTCCAAGTTCATTCCAATTTCATCTTAAAATTTGCAATTCAAGTTGTTCATTCAAACTTATTTAACTTCTTTCAAGTTTAAATTTCAATTTACTTAATCCAGTCAACTCTGCTCCAATTTGAACACTTCAAATTCCAAAATTCTTTCTCTCTTATAAGTTCAAAACTTATATCACTTTGGGTTTTTACATCACACTTCAGGGAAAATAAAAACTCAATACCTTAGAGTTTATTTCAAATTATCTTTGATATCATGTATATCCATACATATATACATATCTATTTCTTGGCCCTGCCAGCCATGTTTTAAAATTTTAAACCACCTTATTATTTAACACACAGCAGTCACTTTGATAATAACCAAGATTATCATATATAAAACCATCTATTATCATCTTACTCTGAAATACTTCTCCATTTCAAGGTTTCAATTTTAGTTTGAATCCATTTCAAACCTACCTCTATTTAATTTTAATTTGGTTGTATCTCTTTTAACATTTAGTTTAATTCCCATAATTTAACAACCAATTACCCTAATATTTATTAGAAAGAAATATTGCTTTATATATCAAATATAATCTTATGTAAAATCATTTAAAATCCTTATATAAGAAAATAAGAAGTACGCTCTCTCATACACACACACACAAACACTCAACTCATCCTAGCGTACCGTTGACCCTATCCTTAATGAGTACACCCACCAGAGCCAAGGTTCTCGCTTAAACTTCAACTCTGATACCAACTGTAACGACCTGAAATTTTCGATCCCGAAAATTCCAGATAGTTATGAAAAAGAAGAAGGAGATTGAAAAAGAAGAAGAATATTAGAAACATCAACATCTCACATTCGCAGCGGATAAAATATAATAATAAATATTAACAGTTTACAAAAGAATAATTATCCTGTCGATTACATTTTATTACATCAAAGTTTCATATATATATATACAATCACTGAATATGCTCAATTTTCGTATCACAGATATACAGAAATAAAATACAGTGGAAACACACCATACGTTCTTGTCATCCAGCTCGCCTCCTGAGCTCCAGAACGTCCTTACCGGAAAATCTGTAATACTCGGTCTGACCCGAGCATTACATCAGAGTAACACCCTGGTCAGGCTGGAAACCAGCGTGCGTAATCCCATCTAACATGGAATACAAAGCATACAACTTATATTGAACCCGGGGTAACTCGTATCAATTTACAAATTCACTATTTGTTATAGACCTCGCTTATTACACACATCAATTTTCTAAGAATCTTTACTTAGTTTTAAATGGTTCAGTCATTTAAAATTAGTCCAATTCAACCCTTTGGCTTCACATACCAATAAAGAATTGAAGTGTTTTCGAGTATCTGCTAATGCCCGACCCCTGTCTCTTCGATCACAAGTTTATAAATGAAGTACAATTCAACTTTAAATTCATTGATTCTTTTAAACAGATAATTATACTATCATATCATAACATTTCAAATCAGGAATATCAAATAATCCATGCATTCAATATCATACAATAACTCATAAGCAAGATTTATTAGTCACACCATTTCTAATTAATTAAATTAATTACTTTAATCATTTTAATCCTGCTTACTTAACATTAACTAATTATAGACCATTAATTTATCGTCCCTTGATTATTCATTTTACTTACTTTAAGGAATTAGCGTTTAATTAATTACACAAATTAATTGACCTTTACCCGTTCACATTAATTATATTTATCCTTATTTAATTATTCCAATCAATTATCCTATAATTACTTACCTTGATTAATTATCCTTTAATTAATCACATTCCTTAGTTAACCAATAATTAATTTATTCCTTTAATTTATTTATTAATTAATTACTCAAAGTAATTAATTCTTAGTTACCTCTCTGAAATAATTTACCTTTAATAACTACATAGATTAATTAGCCTCAACCACTCACATTTAATAACCTTTAAATATTTATATTTATTTTTAAAAAAAGCATCATCATTTTTTTTACAAATTTAGTGAGTAATCATACTTATACATAATTACTCAAGTTAAACCAATTAAATTTTCAAAACCTTTGTCTCTATAAATTATATTGCAAATTGTTTTGAAATCTTGAATAAAACATCCATTTGTTTAACAATTTCTTTTTATGCGTAATAATCCTGGTTAATAATCTATACTGGGAACTTACTTTTCTTTTAATATTTTAAACTTTTGAAACATAAGGTATTGGATAGTGAGAAGGTGGCAAATAATTTCAACTTATTAAATCAAATTCCTATCTATATTCAACCTCAAATAAGCCTTAAAATTTTTAAGAAAATTGGTTTAAACTAAATCTTTTACCATCATGCTTGTTACAAGCCTGGGAAGACTAAATTCGACTAAGTTCGTAAGAATTTCCTTTACCTTACACCATACTTTTAAACTAAATTTATTTACAATCTTCTTCCTACAATCACCGGGCCGAAGCCCAAAACTTATACCCAATCCGTACTCTTCCTCCTTCATTCCAGAACCCAGCATTCCACTCTTCCAATAACTTCAACGAAGCCACAACACAGCTCGCCGTCAATCAACTCTGATGAAATTTCCATCGCAAATCCCGACTTGATCACAGACCATTCACGTCCCTGATTCGAAACTTCCACTTCTCCCCTTCCCTCAGTCCCTCCGCCATGGGCTCTTCGTGCACGTCGTGCATGTGCACAACCATACCGACACCTGCACCGCCACCGCGATTCTCTGGAAAACTCCACTCGTTCCCTTGACCTTCAACACTACCTCGCCGGAGTCCATCACACCACGAAACCCAAATATGACCTCGAACAGGATCACCAAAACAACCCATTCCCATACTTCACCAAACTGCTACTACTCCACTGCAATGCGCCACTCATCACTACTTCCCACAGGGCCTCCCCATGTCACGCTACCCTCCTGCCAAGTGCGACGCCATCCGGTATGCCTACCTTTCCAAAATCGCCTGCGTCTCGACCCTTGCCGATCCCTTCCTAAAACCCTAAAATCAAATGCCCACCTAACCCAAACCTTAATTTAAAAATCGGCCATGGTGGAACCTTCCCCCTCAACCATGCGCGTCTTCCAGTGCCATCGATCCGCCATTTCGACAAACCATGGTCGAAAAATTTATTTTTCTCTGTAAAATATCAAAACTCAAAATTTTCTCTTCCTAGCTTACTAATAATTTCCAAACATCCCCTAAAATTCAAGTCTACTCTCAAAGATTTCGATCATATAGGTGAACTGATGTTTCATATATGCTAAAAATCGACCAAATATATACATCCCTACTGTAAACTCCCTAATATCTCAAACCATTAAATAAATAGGTCTACAATTATTTTTAACTTAAACTATATACAAAAATTAACACTTTCCTAGTTCATAGTATCAACAAATTCGAAATAGATTTTGAGATATAGATTTTTGAAATTATGGAATAGTTCAAATATTACTGTCATCAGTTGAAATTTCTCGTAGACAGGCATATAAACATTTCCACCATATATATATATACACACATATATCAACTTACCAATTATTCATTCATGAAAAACAATTCCACAACATCACTACTATTATTCATCACATTCATGAAAGTAGAAAGAAAATTCATCTATAAGAGGAGTAGTTTACTTACTTTGTTTTCCAACATGAACGAAGTTGCTTTCATTTGAACAGCCTTGTGAAAATGCAAGCTGAAATCTCCTCTTTAATCTTCTGCTTTGATTTGAGCTAGATTGTTCTTTAAATTGAATTTTATTGCTTAAGTTTTGAGATGGTACTACTTTAGATTTACTCAGCTTTAATAGACGAAACTGAGATGAGAGATCGATTATAGGATTTGAGTTACAGGGTAATTAAATTTTTGTACAACATGTCAGATATTTTTGTTTATCCTTGTTTGACTAATCTAATTTTTTTTCATGCTTTGGTGGCTGAGAGGATCTATAATGTGTGCTAGAGATACTAGTATTGATTGCTATTGTCTTGATTCACACTTTCATATTTCTACTATGTCAACTTTGTATTCATTTTATATTGTGAGTATATTTCATATACAGGTTGTCTTGTATCATAAGCTTACTTATCATTTTATTATTACTATTGTATACAACATGATTTATCTTATTTCTTTTGTCTTATCACATTTTATTACTTACTTGTATTTCAATTAGATATATATATTTCTAGAATTTCCTATGGTGTTTATTTTATAGTTTACATCACTGTAATTTTATTTATTTTATTTTTGAAGTTTCACTATCCAACACATATATGGTTGTGTTCATATCTATTCCATATAACATACATGCATACATTTATTTGTGGATTATTATCGTATCCAAAAAATTTATAAAACAATATCTAATATTATTTTTAAATTACTTTATGTATATATCCAGATATTCTAATTGTTAGAATTATATTCGTTCGACTAACAAAATCAATATTTTCCATAAAAAAATAGTTAATTACCTAATTAACTGCCATCAAAAATCCGGGTCGTCACACATTTCGTTCGGAATAGGGTTAAACATCATAAATGCCTGGTGGCATTCCTCGATTGGAGATCGAAATTTTGCGTTACGAAAATCGAGATGATTTGAATTCAAATTTAAATAGTATGGTTGCATTAAAATATTGTGTTGGGACCCTGAATTAACACGTATTGCAATTTTTACCACGTGTTTCTCCACCTTTATGAATCACGTATAAGTGTTCACTTTCGTTAATAAAAAATATATATAATAAAACAAACAAAAACATTTTCTTCTTTCGTTCAAAAATCAACAACAATTTCAAAGGAAAAATGGCTGAACATATCACTTTATAATCGAATCCGCTCCTTAAAAAAAAATCATGGCCGATGCAAATTCAAATTTCATCCTCTCATTTAAAAATGGCCGAAGATATTACCCAGATTTAAATTGAATTCGAAGTAGCCGAGAAGAAATCATGCTCATCTCCTTTAATAAATGGCCGCATCTCTTCAATCCAGTGAAAATCATCTTCGGACCCAATTTATGGCCGACAAAAACTTCAAATCGAAAGCAAAATAAAAAAAATCAATGGCCGATTCGAAATCGATTGATGAGGGAGGCATTATTTAGCCCTAATCGGAATCTCAAAGAAGTCGAGCATGGCGGGTCGAGGCCGTGCGGGCTCGAATTCATGGCTGAAGCATGGCGACGTGGGCAACGCCAAAGTGCGGCGTGGTTGTGCATGCATTTGGGTGCGATGACCGAAGCAGCGGTCGTGAGGCTTGAGTTTGCTTACTAAAAGGAGGCGCGCACACATGGTTTAGGGCAGTGAAGCGAGCATGTCAAAGAACGACACTGGTTGGGGTCGCGTTCGAATAAAGGAACGGCGGCGGCACGTCGTTCGCGATGATCGACCGAGCAAGGGCATCGAGGCGGCTGCAGACAATTATGGGCGATGTACATATGGGGTCGCGATTTGTTTCCTGGGATTGGAATTCGTTGGTTTTGGGGGCAAACGATGGAGGCCGCAATCGAAGTGGAGGAGTAGCACTCGTCGATTCGCAGTAAGGTATCAACCTAGTTGATTCAAATTAATACAAATAAATATATGAATGAAATTTTTATATGCAGTAAGATGCAGGAAAAAGAAAAAAAATTCATGCATGTTTTGATTTTTGTGAAATCAGAAAAAATATTTCCGCAGTTGCAATGAATGTTGTGTTATTCACAAAAACATATGTATATAGATAGGATTTGAAAAAAATAAATAATATGGATTTTACATTACTTGATGGTTTGTATAAAACTAGGTTTTTGGAAACCTATCATTGTTTTTATAAATATATATATGACAAAGATAGTTTTGTCTAATAAAACTTATTTAATTATTTTTACCAAAGAATATTCAAAAAGGAAAATTTAAAACATTGAGAGTTTATATAAAGTTTGATTTTGAAATCTATAAATTTTTACAATTATAAATGCAGTTTCAAGATGAAAAATAAAATAAATATACATATTTTAGTTTACTAAAATTAATCTATTTAATTATCTTAATATAATTCTTTTTGTTTAAAAATAAATTAATAAAATCATCGGATAATTAAAATTACCAAACAAAAATTGGTTATTCGATTTATTTCGGATATTAATGAATTTCATAAATGTTTATACAAGTCAAAAACAGCAAAGGAAACAAACTGGAATGGAAAATGGATTGCATGCATTGTTAAAGGTAAGATCTTCTCACTCAATCAAATTTTCTGATTTAAATTTTAGATAGTTAAATTTTAAATTGTTGATTGTGTTCTTGGATGATTAATTTATTATCAGTTATATTAGTTTAGACCCTATGTGCCGCATAATAGCGGATGATATTTTATAAATCTCATACACTGCGATATTCCACCCCAAAGTGGAATGGGTATTTAATTGTTGTGCTCACGTCTGTGGATGCAGAAAAAAAAGGTTGGAGGGACCCAACTAGATTCCACGAATATTGAATTTTTTTAATATACTGTGTTGGTTATTTACAATCTGTATGATTATATTTGTGATGCAAACTGTTGAAGGCTATAATTTAGCTAAATATATTTTTGGTATCGTAGGATGCCAAAAATAAATAAAATCAGATTTTTTAAAAATTTAAGTAGAAAATTTTCAATAAATTCATTTGAAAGAATTTACTGAATTTAAAAGAAAAAATTTTGATAGATAAAGTTTTATTTCGAAAACCTATTGGATAAATTCCAAATTATGGGAAAAAATTAATAAATGGGCTTCGAATAATATTATTTAATAGTTGAATAATTTATTTAAAATACAAATTTTAAATATTTGAAAGAGATGAATGAGTTTATTTTAAAAGGAAATAAATTTATAAATTAAATTTGGGATTTAATTCGGAGTTAAAATAAATTTTAGAAATCGATTTGGAAATTTGATTTGGCGTTTTGGAAATAAATTGGGAAATCGGTTTGAAATTGATTTGGTGTTTTGAAATAAATCTTTGGGAAATCGATTTGGAAAATTTGATTCGGTACTGGAAAATAAAATTAGAAATCAACTTGAAATTTGATTTATGGTTTGAAAGGGGATATTTGGTAAACGATTTGAAAATCGTATATCAGTCGATATTTGGAAGTTTAAAATTCACAATGGGAATTTTATAAAGGAAAGGGAATTTTGCTTTTAAAAATAAATATTGGTTTATTTTTAAAATTGTGGAAATAAATTTACAGATTTGGAATTTAAATTAAAATAAATCGAGAAGATTTATTAATTGCAAAATGAACCATCTTGAAATGAAAAGAGAATTCTTCCCTAGAAAGCCCGGTATATTTTTAAAGTAGCTTTTAAAGTATAAATTAAAAGTTCTAAAGTTGGTTTTAAAAGAATATTTTGGAGCAATTATTTTCTTAAGTTATTCTGAAAATCTTTGGTGTAAATATTTATTTAGTAAATTATAGATGTGATTATTTAAAGATTTAATTGATAATTGTTTTAGAAAATGGTTATTTAAATATTTATACTCTATCTACTAATTTTATTTTAAAAAAATTAGTTTGGACTTAAAGTTTATATGTAATATTAGTATAATGTTTTTATAACTAATATTTTAAGTAAAGTGTTTAAAATAGTTTTTATTTTAAGTATTTTTAAATATATATTTGACAAGTGATTTAAATTATTTTTAAAAGTATTTGGACTTGGTAGATTTTCAGTGGAAATAAATGATTTCGGGAATTTTATTCCGCGAGTGAAAAGCGATTTGAAATTTGTTTTCAAATGGTTAAATTGTGAAAATATATCTTGCAAAGATATTTTGAAAATAAATAACTAGGGGAAAATTATTTGAAATCCAGCGATTGTTGTGAATGATGATTGATAGTTAAATAACCGACTATCAATATTGGCCTTTAAATAGCATTTGAATTTCGATGTGACCGGGAGTCGAATTCCAAATGGATATTCGAAAACCACATCGAACCTTTGTTATTGTGATGGATCTTTCGTTTAAAAGATCGAAGTGGAAATTGTTGTGATTTGTTTGAAAACTGAATGAACACTTATATTTAAAAATAAGCGCTCATTATTCGGATTAGACGGGAGAGGACCTTGTGTCATAAAACCCACTCCGAATAATGATACGACGAAATAGGATTGCATTTGAAGATGGTGTTGAAGACCAGGCATTTTCGAAAGTGAAAGGATTATTTTTCGAATGTCTCTGCACCGAGTTGCTCCGGTATAGAGATTTTATCACTCTTTGTGATCGGGATTCCGGACGTGATTAGTGAATACCTGGATTTGCAAGGGCTTCTTTTGAAGTGCCTACGGTTCCGTTCGATCCCGGAACGGACTTGTATGGACGTGTTTTTGACATTACACTTTGAGATGTAAAGCTGGCTTCTGTCAAATACATTTCTATTGGTGGCGGAGAATTTATTCTCTTAGCTTAACACCCTTCTCTGAGACGTACGAGCTCAGAGGTTATTTAGTTGATGGTTACTAGTGATATATTCCCAAACTGTTAATGTGGCATACGAAGTGCTGCTGATCATTTATTGATCAAATCATGACTTTGTGAAAAGTGTAGCTTTGTGGACGAGACTTCGTCAGAGCTCATACCCCGAAAATGGTCAAAACAGGAAGAATGCGACAAGTTTTTGAGAGTCGTGCCCTTTAGGGTATGTCATTTCCTTCTGGAAAAGGGTGATATCATGGTATGAAGCCTAGATATTTAACCTATGTGGTAGCTTCAAATCTATTACACTTTGTGGTTGTTGCTTTGTGGTTGAGGATCCTCGGATAAAGGTCGCAAACAACCGAGGGATGGCATACTCGTGTAGTAGTTACCTAGTTACAGAGGTAACACGGCCTTGTGTTGGCAGAGAGATGGTTAAGTTCTCGGGGCGTCCCTCCAGAGGCGTACCCATGTGGCAGTAGGAAGTTCCTTAGCCTGACCATTTGTTGGAAATCCAAAGAAATAATACGCGCCCTGTACGGTTTTAGTTGTATAACCTGCCAAGGCATGTGGCGGTAACCTGCTATTGAACATGGTAGCTATAGTAGGCATAAGTGCGAACTGCCTATGCTGGCTAAGATTAATATTATACTTTCGAAATGTTTTCCACACTATGCACTAGTTATAATAATATCAAAGGAATTTGCTTATCAAGCATGTTTTACTATCATAAGGAGAAATCTCCTCCAATTTTGCGTTTGCATTGTATGTATGGCAGGAGGCCTTATGGTAGTTTCATTTTCCAAAAAGCATAGTGGATTTCTTTTCCTTTCTTTGTAAAAAATAATTGTTTTTAAGATCTTACACCAATCCCATGACTGACCTGGAGTTTATTATTCCCTTTCTAAACTCTGGGTGCCCACAATTTTCCACACGGGCAGCCTAGAGTCAGGTTATAAGTTATTCTGGAACGAAGTCAAAAAAGATGTTGTGGAGATCAGGAGCAAGCTAGATGGCAAAGCGTATCATTACACAATGTAGTGTCCATCACGTTTGGGTAATTGCAAGTCAAAATTTTCTTGTACACAAGTTATTATAACTACCAGTTTTGTGTTGTTCATTGTAAACTTTGATGTTGTATTGTAATAACAGATATAGTGCTTTTGTTTTAAAGATTATTCACTTATATTTGTTCCACCGTGAAATGTGAGATTATGTTATTGTTTTTGTTTCTTCTTATATCTTCTTTATATTAAACCCTAACGGTTCGGTTTTCCGGCATTCGATTGTGCGGTAGTTGATATAGCGGACGTGTTAATGTCTACTTTTGGAAGTCGAAAAATCGGGTCGTTACATAAAGCCTAATTATAAATGCTTAAAAGCATTTGGCTACTTATGCTTCACTTGCTTGAGGTCATACAATTCTCACAAGCTCGATTTTAGATCATCCCCTTGCATATTTCTTGGTTGCGCAGCAAATCCAAAAGGATACAAGTGCTTAAAGGTTAATAGGAGGATCATTATATCAAGGCATGTAGTGTTCAATAAACAAGTGTTTCCCTTCTCAAATGCAGCAGTGAAAACTTCTCAAAAAGTTTACAATCCTATGATTTCAATACCAACAATACCTTTGCATCAAGATAAACTTGCTAATATTCATATTGATGAAGCTCAGAATTAATCAGGTCCACAGTTCATAGTGTCTAATTTCAGACTAGGTCATAAACATCCTGACTCATATGGGCATTCAAGCCATACCCCTCAACATAGCTGTAGTCAACCACAAAGAATTCATCGAGAAATGGAAGAATCTAATTCATCTTGTTCCCAACAAGAGGCAACTGAAGGAACTTCTAAAATAATCCCTGCAAAGACTCAAAATCACATGATTACTAGAGTAAAAAGTGGTATATTAAAATAAAATATTTACTCAACAAACTTGGAAGTTGAAGAACCAAAGACGTATGATCAATCAGTAAAGAATGAAAAATGGAAAGCTGTAATGGATGAAGAATACAATGCACTTATAACAAATTAGAGAGGGGGCTTGTCGCTATACCCAGGCATAAAAACATAATAGGGTGCAAGTGGAATTCCTGACTTAAGAAAAACTCAAATGGAACAATTCAAAAGCATAAAGCCGAACTAGTGGAAAAAGGCTACACCCAACAACATTGTTTTGATTTTACTATAAAAAATTAACATGTTATCAAGCCAGCCACAATCTGAGTAGTACTAGTCATTGCGTTACACAATAACTGAAAGATCAGACAACTGGCTGTGAATAATGCATTTCTGAATGGTGAGCTACAAGCAGGGGTACATATGGAACAACCATGTGGATTCAAACAAGAAAATAGTAGAGAAATGGTGTGCAAACTAAGCAAGGCAATGCATGGCCTAAAGCAGGCACCATTGTTTTGACAAACTCAAAGTAACTCTAATTGAGCTGAATTGTCAACCAGCTAAATCTGACAATCTTTATTTACTAAGTTTAGCAATGAGATTGCAACTTATGTTCTAATATATGTGGATGATTTTTTAGTTACATGCAGTAATGAAAGATAAATCATAAATCTTATACATCAACTTGATAGGCAATTTTCAATCAAAGATTTAGGTGATCTCGATTATTTTCTGGGGATTGATGTTAGAAGAGTCACCAACGCAGAATTTCATCTATGTAAGAAAAAGTACATTTCAGAAATTCTAAAATGGTAAAAATTAATGAAGCTAATCCTCAATCCACTCCTACGATCGGCAATTTAAACTTGTCAAAGCATTGAGGAGAGCCAATTACAAATGAAAAACAATATAGAAGTATAGTTGGAGCACTATAATATGTTACGATAACTAAACCAAAGATATCATTCAATATAAATAATGTATGCCAATTTATGAAAAATCCACTAGATGAACATTGGGAAACAATAAAGAGAATTTTGAGATACTTAAAGGAATGGTTTAGTTCTCAAAGCAAGCAACAATATCGGCATAAGTGGCTACGCTGATGCAAATTGGCCAATAAATTTAGATGACTAAAAAACATCTACATGCTAATGCATTTACTTAGGAGAAAATCAAGTATCATGGTGTTCTAAAAAGAAATCTACAATATCTAGATCTAGCACTGAAGCAGAGTTTAGAAGAGTGGAAAGTGCAACAGTAGAAACTGCGTAGATCGCATCACTACTCAGTGAACTAAAAATTAACAGAACTAGAAAGCCAACGATATGGTGATAATCTGAGTATAGTCTCTAACATCAAATCCAATCTTACACTCAAGAACTAAGAACTATACTTTGTTCGAGAGTAAGTGATGAATGGAAAGTTAAGCGTAAATCTTTTTTCTGCCACTTACCAAAGAAGAGACATATTGACAAAATCACTATCAGCAAAGAATTTCATCATATTAGGGCAAAATTTGAGAATCGAAGACGTCAAAGGCAATTTGGGAAAAATAAGCAAACCTTAGATCTTATTGAGGGGAAGTAATAAGTGGACAGTACAATATATGAAGAATATTTCAACCAGAAGAAGAGGGCAAATACACTCAGTAATGGACCCAAACTCGAGCCATTATCTTATTCTGACCATTACAAAATGTATTAATAATAGCGGATGTGTTACATTGTAAATCAAAGAAAGCATTATGCAACAAAACTTCATTTTTACATTTTATCACTTTTCTCATTGAAACACATGAAAAGAAGTATGAGGCTAATGATACTAGAAGTAAAATATACGTGGTGGGTAAATGGTTGTAATTTTAGATAATCTATAACAAGCCAATAATGGAACAAATATATGTATATGAAAATTTATGGTATTTGAAATATCAACTGTTAACTCCACTTTTTCAGCAAGGCCGTGATATCAAAAATTCAACCGAGAAGCCAATGATAATTGGTCTCGAAGAATGGTCAACTCAACATCTCAACAAAGCAAGTTCTGTTGAATGGTTTTTCAGATAAGATCCCCTACGGAGGGGGGTCCAGGGGGTGCCAACCCCCCAAGGTGGGGGTGCGGGGGCAACGCCACTGCTACGGTGTTCGACCTGCCCGGTCAGGTCGCAGGGGTCCAGGGGACAGCGCCCCCGACGGGGTGCGGGGCAGTGCCCGTCCAAAACGGTATACGACTTAAAGAATGAAGCGACCTGTCTTCTACTCGAGGCAAGCGACCTACAACCTAGTGGTTCCAGCGACCTAACTCTTCTCTTTGAAGGCGACTTACCGACCTAACGAGTTAAAGTGTTGAGTGACCTAACGGCACAGTATGAAACAGCTTAAGCGAGTTACAAGAAGCCACGACTTAACGACTTAAGAAGTGCCACGACTTAACGACTTAAGAAGTGCCACGACTTAACGACTTAAGAAGTGTAATGACTTAACGACTTAAGAAGTGTAACGACTTAACGACCTATGGGATAAAACTGCTCAACGACCTAATTACTTAAAGGGCCTCGCGACCTAATAAGTTCAGCGACCTAAAGGAGTCCACGACCTAACACATGAAGTGACTTAGTGATCCAACTACTGAACGACCTAGCGAGCTATACAAAACCGAGTTAAGCTATAACTCGTATGAACGACCTACGACCTATACTTGGTCGCGTTCAACCTATTAACTCGCTCAGAAAAGCCGAGTACAACCAGGATGGGCCATAGCTCGTATGCCTTAGGTCATGACTTCCGACCTACGACTTACCATAGGTCGTAGCATCCGACTTACGACTTATGTCCGGAAACACCTATAAATACAGCGTGAGCTCCGGCATAACGGGGACTTTTGGGGGGCTCATTCTTCGAAGCGCCGATACTCTGTCATTCTCTCGACTCAAACAACACTACAAGCACTCCAAACGCCAAAGACGCTACAACAAACTTCAAGAGAAGATCTGGATCATTCAACATGAACTCAAAAGATTCTTCTACATCAAAGTTTGAACTACTAGTCAAAAGTGTATTGTAATCGAAGTGCATTGTAAAGAATTGTAATCAAATCATCAATAAAGGAATTTAAAGTGGACATAGGCTCAATCTTAAGCCGAACCACTATAAAACTGTTGTCTTTTACTAGTTTTCTGTGATTTCTCTACTTATACTTTGTTACCGTACCAACGGGTGGTGCTTTCACTTAATCTCTATTTGCATCGGGGTGTTAGCGTACAATTTTTACGTTAACATTTTTGGTGCTTTCACTGAGAACCCAACTCAGGAATACTTTCACCATTGCTTCGCGAAATTTTCTTGAAAGAATCTCTCTCAAAACTAGAAGCCTGTCAGAAATAATGGCTATTGGAAGATAGCTCAGATCTGATAGATCAGGTGATGTTCATGAGAATACTGCCACTTCTCCTACTTCCAACGAAGCAGCTCCAAGTAAAGCAGCTCCAAATAAAGCAGCTCCGAATGAAGTAACTCCAAGTGTTGGAATTACACAAGAGGTGTTAGATGCTGTAGTTTCTGGGTTATATCGGCAAATGGAAGCCCAGAACGCTCTAATGCTGGAAAGAATGAATGCTTTACTTGGGGGTAACCGTCAAGCACAAGACAATGAAACAACCTTTGCAGATGATGTCCACAATTCCCAAGAAAGAAATGTTCCTCAGAGGACAGCTGACACCGCCAAAGAGGCATCTCCCCAAGTTGGAGGTTCTAGGCCACAGCCAACTCTTCGCGAACATTTGCCTCTAAACAATGGGGAACATCTCTCGGAAATGGTTCGACGAATCATAAAGGAAAGCATGCAAAGGGAAGAAAATGAAAATGAATGAGGGTTCACTCCAAGCAAAACTCCTTTCACGGAAAGAATTCTGAAGGCGGAATTTCCGAAGAAATTTGTTCCTCCCACCATTCCAGCTTACCAGGGGACAAGTGATCCAAATCAGTTCCTATACAAGTACAAATGGCATATGACCGGGGCAAGGGCAACAGATGAAATCAAGAGCCGTTACTTTCCGGTATACTTAGAGGGAATGGCCTTACTTTGGTTCACAAAGATGCCAGTTAGATCCGTGGATCAATTCTCTGACTTAACACGAAAGTTCAAGGATCAGTTCAGGCTATATGCTACAAAGGCCAAGGATATAATGTCACTCTCCAGTCTAGAACAAAACCTCGGGGAATCTATCAGATCATTCTTAAATCGTTTCAATATAGCCCTAGCTGAAGTCGAGAACGCGGAGCCACGGATGGTTTTGACTTATCTGATGCGGGCTTTCGATAAATCGAGTGAATTTGGGAAATGGCTAAAAATGAAGGAGCCAAACTCACTTGACAAATTCTATAAGAAGGCCGACGAAATTATGCATTTGGAAAGCTTTCCTGCACCATCAAAAGCGATCGTGGCCGAAATTCAGAATGTCGGTGTTGCTTCTGATGAAAGAGAGTCTGGAGGACAGAAGAGGAAGAACGATGATGGAAAAAAGCAGAGAGACTTGAAGAAAGCTCGCCGCTTTAAACCTTCAGACTTTACTGCCTTAACTGATACTCTAGAGAACATCTTTCTTGCAACCAAGGATGCTATTGATTATCCTAAGCCACCTGAGTCAAAGATTGGGAAAAATGCAATGCATAATGGAAGATTCTGTCAGTTCCACAATCAACCTGCTCATGACACCAATTAATGTAGTCAACTAAGGAATTTGATTGAAGAACTATTGAAACAGAATGAACTTCAACAATATGTAAAGAGAAACAAGAATGACCCATCCTCATCGACTCAAGGGCAAATACTTCTCGCTCATCAATATGGCTCAAATGAAAGAACTGCAGCGCAGGGATCAGGGAGGCTTATCATTGATGCTATCACAGGAGGCCCTCACCCAGCGGGCGGAAGCTGGGATGAGATGGAAAGATACGCTCATGCCCTAAGAAAAGCCCCGGAGGGAGAAAAAGCTCCTGTTCTGAAAGATGCTGCCATCTAGTCCCCTCACACCGGAGATTCAATTCCGAAAGCTTGGGACAGCAATAACTTGCATCCATATTTTACTTTAAGGCTTTTTTACAAATTTGTAAAAGAATGATGGATGTATCATTCTCGTATTAAAAGCCATTGTAAAAACATTGCAAATGAGATATAGGAACTATAAATCTTGTGTTTTCTATTACTATAAAATGCCTATTTCATTTCGATATGCAAATATCTTGAATATATTGCTAAAATGTCGATTTAATATTGCAGGCAATCAAAGCAAAGCTTACCTAGTCAACACATCACAAAGCTAAGCAATTCCTATAAGTCATTCAGCAAATAAATGTCAAGCCAGAAAAAGTTCCAAATTCAATTCCTGCATAAGAAGTGTTCCTCACAAACAGTTGATTCTACCAAAAGGGCACCTTCCCAACGCAAAGGTTCCAGGCCCTTGCTAACTGACGGAGATCGTTTGTGCAAACAGACATCCAGTTGGGTAGTTTGGGTCTGCCCTATGGATTCACTTAACAATGAAGAGCACTTCTCTGGAAAAGAAACAAATAACTGGCAAAGAAAAGAACATGGCTTTGGAAATGATAACGAGGAATCGCTGAGGAGCAAATGGTAAAGAGGCATGGGCAAGCAGACAGAAAACACACAAGCCCTCTTCGGAGGCACAAGCCCTCTTCGGAGGCACAAGCCCTCTTCGGAGGCACAACTCTTCGGAGGAAAAATTCCTCCAATGAGGCACCACTTTCCAAGTTTGAAGTGCAAATGAAAGTCCTCCAATGAGGCACGCTTCCCAAGTTTGAAGTGCAAATGAAAGTCCTCCAACGAGGCACGCTTCCCAAGTTTGAAGTGCAAATGAAAGTCCTCCAACGAGGCACGCTTCCCAAGTTTGAAGTGCAAATCAAAGTCCTCCAACGAGGCACGCTTCCCAAGTTTGAAGTGCAAATCAGAGTCCTCCAACGAGGCACGCTTCCCAAGTTTGAAGTGCAAATCAGAGTCCTCCAACGAGGCACGCTTCCCAAGTTTGAAGTGCAAATCAAAGTCCTCCAATGAGGCACGCTTCCCAAGTTTGAAGTGCAAATCAAAGTCCTCCAATGAGGCATGCTAAGTTTGAAGTGCAAATCAAAGTCCTCCAATGAGGCATGCTTCCCAAGTTTGAAGTGCAAATCAAAGTCCTCCAATGAGGCACGCTTCCCAAGTTTGAAGTGCAAATTAAAGCCCTCCAATGAGGCACACTTCCCAAGTTTGAAGTGCAAATTAAAGTCCTCCAATGAGGCACATTCCCCAAGTTTGTAAAAAAAAGAAGCCCTCTAATGAGGCCCACTTCACCAAGTTGAAGCGCCAAAGCCTTCTTCGGAAGCCCGCTTCACCGCGTAGGAGAATACACTTCTCAAAAAAACAAAAGTGACCATCTCTGAAGGATGAAGTGTAAAAGAAAAAAGAGAAAAACTTCCCAAAGACAAGGCACACTCTACTAAAGCAGAATAACATTTCCTCAAAAATGGAAGAATTATTCTCTAAAGCAAGAGTGCAAGCCTTCTCGAAATGGAAGAATTATTCTCTAAAATGAGAGTACAAGTCTTCTTAAAACAGAAGAATTGTTCCCCAAAGTCTCCGCAAAATGGAGAACATTACAATGAGCTGTGGTATGCGGGCAATATAATATTGCTACATTAGTAAAAAGCAGTACCCAAGCAACACACCACAAGCTCACTGCAGTATCATGCAGAGAAAAAATAAAGAAACTTGTATGAAAATGAGGGATAAATACATTCTCAAATACAGACAAAAGTCAGTACAAGTAGGAAGAATCATCTCATTCTATACTATAAAAATTTCATACATGTGCAGGTCCCCTAGATGCAAGTTCCTTTGCGGGAGCTGGGGCACCTGAAGTCTCTGCTTGAAAATCTGGGGAATCATAAAGCTGAGTCAATTAAAAGAGGGCAAAAGTCCGAATTAAGTGCAGAAATTCGTCTTTCAGCAGAAATTTAACGCTCCTCTCCTTAACCGCCACAGCACTTAGTCTTTTAAAAATTGACTTATGACTGGAATATTCAGAAAGAGAGGGGCTGCAAAGTAAAGAACGAAATTAGCACTCAACAACTCGGATTCTGAAAATCTCATAAATGAAAAAATCCAGCTTGCTCCACTATTTCTTCTTATCAAGAAGACATTCTACATAAAGAACTGAATATTCGAAAGTAAAGGTGCACGTTTCCTAAAAGCGTGTAAAGTGTTGTGCAAAGCTACTTAAATAACAAGTAAATAAAGTAATACTCGAAATAATACTGGTTGGCAAATATGTCAATTCAGAAAAATTCGAGGCTTGTTATTTGAAAATAAGTGCAGTATCAATGCAGATAGCAGTTATAACTGTGTAAATTTTGTGTTGATACTTCATTCAAGATAGTTGATTCGCAACACTTCATCGAATCCATACTAATTTACTTACAGTAAAATATCAGTTCTTTGATCTAATCCATCACTCGATATGGGCAATTGGTGATGAGTATATTCGCCCCATTTTCCCACAAATGTTGCATTTAACAGGTTGTTAAAATAATCTGTAAGGAGATGCAACAAGTTTTGGTCAAAGTTCCATTAAGTCGCACTGGTAAAGTTCAAAAGTCTTCAGGTCAAAACAAAGCAAGTTTGCCTAGGTACGAGCTTAGCAGCGACCTAAAAATTAAGCCGCAAGAGGTTAGGTCGTCAATCACTCTCGACCTAGCAACTCAGTAAAGCACGAGTTAAGAAGAATCGAAGCACACGACCTAGTCCCTAGGCGTATACTTCGAGGGGCAAGTGTTAACTCCACTTTTTCAGCAAGGCCGTGATATCAAAAAATCGACCGAGAAGCCAATGATAGTTCGTCTCGAAGAATGGTCAACTCAACATCTCAACAAAGCAAGTTCTGTTGAATGGTTTTTCAGATAAGATCCCCTACGGAGGGGGGGTCCAGGGGGGTGCCAACCCCCCAAGGTGGGGGTGCGGGGGCAACGCCACCGCTACGGTGTTCGACCTGCCCAGTCAGGTCGCAGGGGTCTAGGGGGCAGCACCCTCGGCGGCGTGCGGGGCAGCGCCCCGTCCAAAACGGTATACGACTTAAAGAATGAAGCGACCTGTCTTCTACTCGAGGACAACGACCTACAACCTAGTGGTTCCAGCGACCTAACTCTCCACTTTGAAGGCGACTTACCGACCTAACGAGTTAAAGTGTTGAACGACCTAAGGGAACAGTATGAAACAGCTTAAGCGAGTTACAGGAAGTCACGACTTAACGACTTAAGAAGTGCCACGACTTAACGACTTAAGAAGTGCCACGACTTAACGACTTAAGAAGTGCCACGACTTAATGACCTATGGGATAAAACTGCTCAATGACCTAATTACTTAAAGGGCCTCGCGACCTAATAAGTTCAGCGACCTAAAGGAGTCCACGACCTAACACATGAAGCGACTTAATGATCCAACTACTGAACGACCTAGCGAGCTATACAAAACCGAGTTAAGCTATAACTCGTATGAACGACCTACGACCTATACTTGGTCGCGTTCAACCTATTAACTCGCTCAGAAAAGCCGAGTACAACCAGGATGGGCCATAGCTCGTATGCCTTAGGTCATGACTTCCGACCTACGACTTACGATAGGTCGTAGCATCCGACTTACGACTTATGTCCGGAAACACCTGTAAATACAGCGTGAGCTCCAGCATAACGGGGACTTTTGGGGGGCTCATTCTTCGAAGCGTCGATACTCTGTCATTCTCTCGACTCAAACAGCACTACAAGCACTCCAAACGCCAAAGACGCTACAACATTCTTCAAGAGAAGATCTGGATCATTCAACATGAACTCAAAAGATTCTTCTACATCAAAGTTTGAGCTACTAGTCAAAAGTGTGTTGTAATCGAAGTGCATTGTAAAGAATTGTAATAAAATCATCAATAAAGGAATTTAAAGTGGACGTAGGCTCGATCTTAAGCCGAACCACTATAAAACTGTTGTCTTTTACTACTTTTCTGTGATTTCTCTGCTTATACTTTGTTCCCGTACCAACGGGTGGTGCTTTCACTTAATCTCTATTTGCATCGGGGTGTTAGCGTACAATTTTTACGTTAACATCAACGAAGAAATGAAGATGTATTGGATCTTGTATAACGTATGACTATAAAAAAATTCATCTGTCTTGCAGTAATTACAAAAACTACCAAAGCACAAAAAGGAAGATCCATCTCTTCAAGAACTAATTAATATTATGCGGACCAAGAAAGCCAATCATTAAAGGATAAATTCAGTCCTCTATCCATTGATTCCGACAACGTCATTCTTGTGGAATCTAATAATCACTATATTATAGATAAATTCAAGAACAAAAGAAAATGGCTTTGAAATTTTCTTACCAGAACAATCTGAATGATGTAAACAAAAATAAAAAAATCCATGAAAAAAGATTATGTTATGTCCGTAGCAAACAAGGTTATAAAACACATTAGTGTTTCCAATTGAAAAGGACAACATAAGTAGAAGCATGCTACCAATGTCAAACCATAGGAAAATCTTTTTGAGAATTAAGGTATCCTAGTTGGTGTTATTGTGAAGGCCAATTAGGTGGAAAATATGATTGTGTGTTGGACATTGGAGCTTCTAGACATCTTTTTGTAAATTAAGGGATTTTCCATCACTTTAAGAATGCAAGTGAGTGCGTCTTCATTAGAAACTCTGCTACCGCTGGAGTGCTCAACAAAGGAAAGTCTCTACTTAACTTAATTTCAAAAAAAATTTGGCTTTAAATGATGTATGATATTTCTTTTCCCTTCACATGAATTCAGAGTCCGGTGGGTTACTGAAAAAGATTGGGATGAAACTTGTTTTTGAATTTGATTAGGTTGTAATCACAAGGATGAGGAATTTACTGGAAACGAATACTTAACCAATGGTCTGTTTATATTATACTCAATTATTTCTAGTAATGACTGTGCTATTTCTTTTATTTATGTGGAAACTTCCATTGATCTATAACATAATAGACTAGGACATATGAATATTTGTTCAATCCAAAAATTTTGAAAAAACTGAACATGATAAATATTGAAAATGACACTTTATCTTCTAAACATTTCACGTGTTGATGTCAAATATACTAAGAAATCTTTCAAATCGGTCACTAAGAGAACTATGGAATTACTAGAATTAATACGCACAAAATTTGGTAGATTTTAAGAACACGGTTAGTAAAGGAGGTAAACATTATCATGTAACCTTCATAGATAACTTTTTCAGATACGTCTAAGTCTATTTTTTCTGGTCTAAAATTGAGACTATAGAGTGTTCATAAAATCTAAAGTGAAGTTGAAAATCTGTCAAACCAAAAAATTATAAGGCAAAAATCTAAAAGGGGTGAAGAATACTAAATTGATTTTCTATGGGACTTTTGTGGGGAAAATGGAATTACCCATGAAATTGGTGCTCTTTACACACCCCACAAAAAGGAATAACCAAGAGAGAGAAAAGAATTCTTAGTAATATGATAAATACTATATTTTTATGTTCTGGTATGAATGAAAATATGTAGGAGGAAGCTGCTTTGTCCGCTTATTGTATACTTAATAGATTTTCTCATAAAAGATCGGATAAAAACCTTTTGAATTGTGAAGAGGTTTTCCTCCGAACCTTGAAAATTTGAAAGTGTGGGTGTCTAGCCAAAGTGAACCTAGAAAAGTAACATAGGACCTAAAATCTTTAATTGTTTTTCATTGGTTATACCTTTAACAACGCTGCATAGCGATTAATGTCTTCAAATGATTAACTATTTATCAACCTAGAGACAATAAATTCTGTAAAAATGTCTTTTCTTCAAAGAACAGTAATAATAAGAGCATTTTGACTCTTCCACCGCCACTAATATTAGTATTCCTGCATACTCCACAAACTGTTAATGAATCAAACAATGTATTTAGGAGGAGTAAAAGTAAGGTTTAGATCTCGGTTTTGATATCTGTTTCGATCATTTGAAAATCACGAAGTTTCAATAAATATCGAAAATTTCAAATGTTTTGATTTTATTTCGATTTTGATTTTTTTAGGATTACATTAAATATAATTAACAATTCAAACAATATTTTACAATAAAAGAATTTAAATTAACATTATTAAATATTAAATTAACTAAAAAACTGATTAATCAAAACCTATTTATTCCTCGGCCCAACCCTAAACTTGAAAAACCAAACTCAGCCCATGATACCCAACCAAATAGCAACAAAACCTATTATTTATTAAATAATCAAAAATCGCTTCTGTCTTCTGTTCCCGCTCTTACAAAACTAGGGTTGATTTCTTCCATTTCCTGCTATAGTCGATCGAAGTTTTAGTTCTGATTCTTGATAATTAGGGATTTGAAAAAAAGGGCTCTATTCCACGGAGAAACTCGAATATTATTTCTAAACCAAGATCCAAATAGAAAAAATTGTATTTTGTGCTCTTTGTTTTGTTGTTTCTATGGATTTCTATGGTTTTCCTTCTTTTTATTTTTTTCCCATTTTTATTTATCATTTCATAAAAGAAAAACAAGGTTTTTAGCCGTAACCAAGATTTTTTCCAGGTTTCTTCCTAGCTCAAGCTGGAACCGAATCGGGATGGCCGAAATCTTATGGTTTTGGCCAAAATATTCTTATCTTAGTTTCTAGAAGGAAACTTGCTATTACATGAATAACATTTCATTCTATAGTTGAAGAAAATAAAATTATACTTGCAACAATTTAAAATGCACTATGACCACAAGTTTTTCTACTTCATATGATAAAATATTATCAATTTAGATGGTTTAAACTTCCTAAAATGAGCAAATAATACATCGTGGTTTCCATAAAAAGCACAATTTTTATAAATTGTTTATATAATAACATTTAATCATTTTGAATGAGTGTGGGGATTAATTTACTTGGAAAAATATTAAGGATTGTATCAACTAATGTGTGCAACAAATTGGAGAGCTATCAAAACTAAAAAAAACCCACTTTTGGTTGAAGTCCTACAAAAAGTCGGATCCAAAACCGAAGCAAAAATAATAATTTCAAAAAAGAAACTTTAAAAATGTGGTAACCTAGAATAAAGAAAAATCACATCTATCGGTAAATACTTCATCCAAAGGAAAAAGTCTTTAATAAGAAGAATCAAAATCAAAGCAAATACTGAAACATAAGAGAATACACATTTAAATATTCATTCACTACTTTCCCTTTATCTTTTTTAGTCTCAATTTCATTTGTACTTCATCATATTTTCTACTATGCTCTCTATTTTCATTAGATAATGAAACGAAAATTCTTTTAGTCATGGTATGATATACGTATCAAATTATTAACCAATAGCCAAAGCTGAAATTATAGTTAAATGTTAGTCATCTTTGATGCATAAGACTATAATAAATTTTTTGTCATGACTTTTCCAATCTAATTTACTCAAAATTAATAAGGGATAAGTAATTGGTAGCCATCTTCATTATGCAGTAGTGTTTGATGTAAGTTATTTTAATCTTTTGTTTGTTAGTGGAGTTGTAAATCACTCGTCGATGGAGTTGTAAATAATTTGGCATTGGAAATATATTTAGTGAAGTATTATAACTAACAAATTAAATTTAGTTAGAAATTTGTTTCTTCTACTTTGTTTTTCTTTATCAAAATCATTTCCTTTATATTAATGCAATGCTTGATTAAACTTCAATTATTAAAGTAACAACACAGTTTGAAAAAAAATGTTATATTACCTCATCAAAATATCTGATATTTCTATCAAAATACACTTACTCAGTTTTAATGCTAATAAAATGATATTTTTGTATCATTTATTAGATTATATCTGAAAACCAACAAACTCAATATAGCTTCCACTGACATCGAGACACATTGGTTATTATGTGCAAGAAGTCTATTCCAAATCATTATTTAGAATTTTCCATTTCAACATATATATACCAAAGCAAAAAGTCATACCGAATGATAATTTTGTGAGCTGAATTAACTTGAGCACGTTGAATGACGAATCTATTATGCTAATTTCAACAATTGAAATTTATGATGTTATTCTTATACCTTATGGCAGAGTCAATACTCATAATAGTTTAATTGGCAGTTGAGGATTCTATTCTCGATATTGATAATAAAATCACACCACAATAAAATAATTATTTCACAACTGGAAATACCAGTTTAATTGGCCTATTACAATTGTCAATCAACAGTCTTAATATGCAAAATTATAACAGAATCGGAACTTTTACAACTGGTTTTGCAGGTTCCCATTGTAATAAAATCTTTTACAACTATTTTTTCCTATTATAGTATGTCTTATACAACTAATAATGTCCGTTGTAATAAGTTATGTTAAATAATTTCTTCGTCAACCCCAAAAACTTTAAGGAAAGAGGAATGTGATTGTAAGAATGTTCAGATATCCTTTGTAATCCCCAACGAGTTTGGAAAAAGGTGACACTTGATTGAGAAAGGACTTGGGTAATTAGACTTGGCTTTCTCAAGTCCATAATGACGTCATAAGCATGTACATGTCGAATCAATGTCAGTCTATGTAGAGCAATCTTATGTAAGCACAAATCAAGGTTATGAGCGCTTTTCAATTTGAAGCAAGTTGTGATTAAAAATCAAAAGGGCTTTGGAACTCGAAAACAAGTCATAATTAAAATCCTCTCTATTCACATGTTATGTAATTGCTGAATGTACAAGGTCGTATTTTGAAAAGTTCATTTGGCACTAAAATCCCTAAATCAATTTAGGGTCACAAAGTTTAAAATGTAAGAGATGAGAAAAGAATGATGCGCCCCTTTCTTCATGCCTCTAGGTATGTATTTATAGGTGATGTGCACATAAATGTGCATATTTTTACTACCATATTTAATCTATTTAAATTAAATAAATGATCATATTGGGTATTTTAACTTTTTTAAACCAAAATTCAAATTATTTCAAATCATCACATATTCATCTTCATCCAGAGGCAAAATGGTCATTTTTGTGCGTATATTAATATTTTAACATTTAATTGAAAAATTCTATGGTATTTTGTATGAATTTAACTTCAAATACAAGTGGTTTCATGAAGATATATGCACGCACATGGAAATACAAAGGAATGAAGAGGAAATAATTCAAGCTTATGATCATGGACGACCCTACCTACTTTCCTAAATCTACAATTAGAAGCTAATGGACAACTAAGTGAAGGTTGAAGATTCATGCATATTTAATGCTGGATTAATTAGAGGCTAATGGCTACTTGGAGGCCACACTTCCTAAACGGCATTTTGTGAAGCACCCTAAAAATTGAATTAGGGTTTTTGTGCATGTATAAATAGCCCTCTTATGTACATGTAAATATCTACTTACTCTTTCAAAAATTAGTTAGGAAATTAAAATGCAAGTTGTAAGCTCTATGTTTCATGAAATAAAAATGACTTCCTAGCCTCTTTCTCTTCTTTTATCTACTTGTTTTTGTTTTTATGCTAATGTTTATTTCTATGTTTTCTTTCATTTTATGTTTATAGCTTAAATTTTCATTCATGCAAGTAGTATAGTTTTATTTTTTATGTAAGTAGTTAGCAGTTAATATCTTTTCCTTCCTTTGTTTAGTTTATATTTCTTTGTTTTTTAATGTTGAAATTTACAAGTGTTGATTTTATAACACAAATGAGTAGCTTAACACCTTTGAAATAGGGGCAATGAAGCTCTCTAACTTTATGTAAATTCAACGTTTCTACGATTTATGGTCTTTTTCATTTGTGCTTCATAAAGTGGATTTTGATGTAAGTTTATACAAGTGGGTTTGATAGCTTATGTAGCTTTTGAAAATGAGCTATTTTTTTCAACATAAACACAATTTACATCATCATGTTCTAACTTATTTTTGATTTTGAAATGAAAGTAAAAACAAAATTTGATGATCTGTATTACTAATTACAATAGTAAATTGATCATACTTATAATAGATTTCGCTCTGGCTTCATTTTCATGAGAATTGATAAGTGAGAATTTTTTGTATTATAGTTTGATGGTTTAACTTATGTTAACTAATAACATGAATAAACCATACTTACGATAAATACAACAATTATCTCACTTAATATCAAAAATAGAGATCATAGATTGTTTGTTTGTTGATTTATAAAAATATGAGTGTGGATTTGCCTCTAAATTTTTCTCTAATCTCATAGTTTTTAGTCTCACTTTTATTCTAATTTTAGCTTCATTTTGTTTACAATTTGTAGTTAATAATCTTCTCTCCATTTTGGTATAACGTGATTGATTAGAAAATTTTAAAATCTTAAAAATTCCCTTCGGATTGACCCGTACTCACCATGTGCTAAAATTGTGAGCCTTGCGCTTGTGGTTATTTTAAATTTATCAATGATTTTCTATCGGCTTAAAATCATCGATAAATTTCAAATTAAAACAACCGCAAGAGCACGACTACAATTTTAGTGCGTGGCGAGTACGGGTCGATCCGCAGAGAATTTTTAAGATTTTAAAATTTTCTAATCAATCAAATTAGACCAAAGTGGAGAGAAGATTGTTAGCTACAAATTGTAAATAAAATGAAGTTAAATTAGAATAAAAGTGAGATTAAAAACTATGAGATTAGAGAACAATTTAGAAGCATATCCACTCTAATATTTTTATAAATCAACAAATAAACGATCTATGATCTCTATTTTTGATAGTAAGTGAGATAATTGTTGTATTTATTATAAGTATGGTTTATTTATGATATTAGTTAACATAAATTAAACCATCAAACTATAATACAACAAATATCCCACTTATCAATTCTCATGAAAATGAAGCCAAGCAAAAGCAATTTTAAGTACGATCTATTTACTATTGTAATTAGTAATATAGATCATCAAATTTTTTTTTACATTCATTTCAAAATAAAAAATCAATTATAAAATGAGGATGTTAATTGTGTTTATGTTGAATAAGAATAGCCCGTTTGCAAAAGCAACATAAGCTATCAAACCCACTTATATAAACTTACATCAAAATCCACTTTCATGAAGCGTAAATCAAAGAGACCATAAATCATAGAAATGTTGAATTTACATAAAGTTAGAGAGCTTCATTACCCCTAAATCAAAGAGGTTTAGCTACTCATTTGTGTTATCAAATCAACACTTGTAATTTTCAACATTAAAGAGCAAAGAAATAAAACAAAACAATGGAAGAAAAAGAGATTAACTAGTAAATACTGATTACTTGCATAAAAAATAAAACTATACTACTTGCATGAATATAAATCTAAGATATAAACATGAAATAAAAGAAAGCATAGAAACAAACATTAACATAAAATAAAATAAAAACAGAAAAGAAAAGTGAAAGAGGTTAGGAAGTCATTTTTATTTCATGAAACATAGAGCTTACAACTTGCATTTTAATTTCCTAAATAATTTTTGAAAGAGTAAGTAGATATTTACATGTACATAAGAGGGCTATTTATACATGCATAAAACCCTAATTTAATTTTTAAGGTGCTTCCCAAAATGCCCTTTAAGAAGTGTGGCCTTCAAGTAACCATTAGCCTCTACTTAATCCATCATTAAATATGCATGAAGCTTCAACCTCCACTTAGTTGATAATTAGCTTCTAACTGTAGATTTAGGTAAGTGGGTGGGGTCCTCCATGATCATAAGCTTCAGTTATTTTCTCTTAATTCCTTTATATTCCCTTGTGCATGCATATTTCTTCATGAAACCACTTGTATTTGAATTTAAATTCCTACAAAATAACATAGAAATTTTCAGTTAAATGTTAAAATATTAATATATGAACAAAAATGACCATTTTTTTAGATGAAAATGAATATGTGACGATTTGAAATAATTTGAATTTTGTTTTAAACAAGTTAAAATGCCCAATATGATAATTTATTTAATTTAAATAGATTAAATGTGGTGGTAAAAATATGCACATTTATGTGTACATCAAATACACTGTAACGACCCGTAATTTTGCTACTTCGAAAATGAAAGATTTCGTTCGTTTAAATTTAAAAAGAAGTTTAAATCTTAAAATAAATATGTTATATATAATAAACAATTATCTATTCTTCTAGTTAATAAATTAAAAAGTATAAATTTGGATTTTAGAACAAATCGACAAAAGTTAAGTTTTGTTAATAATAAATAAAGACTTAAATAAATGAATTTAATTATTTATTTAAAAAGGTAAATCTTATTTAAAACATCTAATAAAGATAATAAAAGTATGTTAAACGATTTAAAAGTTTGTTAATAGTTTTATAAAAATAACCAAAATTTGTCGCATTTTGTTAGTTTTACATACACTGTAAAATTAGAGATTTTGATATTAATTTAAGGTAATTTTAAAATATAAAGAGTCGTGTTTTAATTTATTTAAAGAAGTAAAAAGTCCATTATAAAGTTTGGTTTACTTCAATATATTGGTTAATAAAAAGGTCAAATTTTGACTGTATAATTTGTCGTCAAAAACACCGTTTTTAGCCAAAACAAGTTGTCGACAATTTGTTGCAACTTGATACGTTTTCTAACTTATAAATACAATTTTACAAACTATTTAAACACTTTGCATTTAGTACTAAAAGAAAAAAGGAGTTTACTTTAGAAAAGTTTAAATAAATGTATAAAAAAGTGAAAAGTATGATTTGACAAATTTAAAAATAATTAAAGCTTTTATAAAACAACATCATTACCTTACTTCTCATCTCATTAATGAGATGTTTGCATATACAAAGAAAAGGAGAAAATGAAAAAGTGAAAAGAAAGCTAACTTAGGGAATTAATGGCACATACATCCATGTATTTAATGCAAATCATATCAACACAAAGTCTTCTCTTTAAAATGCAAAATTTAAGAAAGTAATCATTTCTATTTTAACCATCACCATTAATGCATACCAAACCTCTCTTTTCACATAAAAGAAAATGTATATTTAAATTCAAAAATGAAGAGGGTATTAATGTCATTTACCACTAAAAATTTTCACTTATAAATACAACCACAAATCTCTTTTTTCCACTTCACTTTCATTTCACAAAATTTCTATAAAAAAAAGTTTTCTACTTCCACCATTTCTCTTCTATCTTCAAGCTATCACCTTTATACTCCACACCATCAACTCACATCACCTTACACAACCCAAACTACAACCTACCCACCTCCTCCTCACCCCAAAACCCACGGCCAACCCCCTACACCCCCAAGGCCGATCCAAACCCACCAAGCCGAGCCTCTAAGCCCAAGGCCGAGCACCACCTCACCAAAACCCGAGCCCATACCCTCCTACACGCCATACCTAAGGCCTTACTCTCCTCCACACCAAGGCCGTACCCTCCTCTCCATATAAAAAACAAAATAAAAAGAGAGAGAGCGAAGAAAAGAAAAAGAAAAGGAAAGGAAAATCAAAAGTGTTCGGAAAGGAAACGGCAAAAGGCGAAATGTTGGAAATAGCACGTTTGCGAGAGAAGGAAATCTTATGTTAAAGTTTGACGGAGTGGATATAAAGGTGAGAAATTCTCACCGCTTTTTGAATTCTATTGATTATCACGTTTATTTGTTAGGTTAGATAATCACCATTTGATGATATGGATGTTTGATTGATTGTTGGAATATGTTGGATAATCCGTAGTAATGTTATGACATTTACCGTTTTGAATATGTTAGTGTTATATGATTGTTGTATGGTTGTGATGATAATTTGGACATCAAATTTCTATTAGTTAAGTAATCCCTTTGTTAAATAAGACCATATTTTAGTGATATGAGATATTTTGAAAAAATAAGTCTCTTTTCATTTAGAATTGAAATTAAAGTTAAAACAAAAGAGAATTTGAAATTTGAAGTGAAACGGATTTGAAAAGGATAGTTAAATAGAAATAGATATTGAGATGAATAGTGAAATTGAACTTGAAATCGATTTTCAAAAAGTGAAGTTTAGTTCGAGGTTGAATTGAAATTAAATTGAAATTAGATTTGAAATCTAAGTTTTAAATAAATTTAATTTGAGATTAGAATTGAAACTGAGTTAAAATTGGAATTTATAATTTAATATTAAATTAATGGGAATATAATAATATTATAATATGGTAATAGTGAAAATATATTTTAAATACTTAAAAAATGAAAACATTGATTTAAAATGATTTGTAATTATTTTATAAGTGTTGAAATCCAATTTGAATAGATTATTTCAAATATTGAAAAATAAATTAAAACTAGGTGCATCGCGCAATGGTAGTTCGCGATTTCGCGCCGAAAAGTTCAAATGAATGTGTAGAGTGGAATATAGCTCGGAATTCTTCGAAATAAGAAAATTCCGAACTATATATCTTCTAAGTGAAGAAAGAAAATCAAAGTTTTATCGAGTAGATTTTGAAATAAGTCCAAATCAATTTTCCACAAAAACCGCGCTAGTGTAGTTAAGTGACCGTAACAGGAAATCTGTTTAGTGGATGTTTTTAATTATGGAAAAATATGAAATAAATTTGATAAATCTATTTAAATGATTCAAAAGAGGTTTGTATTGGAAGATATGAATTTTCGAATGTTTAAAAGTTTTTTAATTCAAATAAGCTTATTTAGCACTTTCCGCAACACTTTTCTTCTTCGAATTCTTTAACTTTTGGAATATGAGTTTAAATATAACGACGTTTTCCAGAATAAATTGTGAACGTTTTAAAAAGGATAATTAAGCGTTTTTGAAAGATAATTTGGAATATTTATAAGCAGTTCCAAAATAAAGTTGAAAAATCTGAGTATGCGGAAATGATTAGTATATTTGTCCCGCCTGTGAGATCTGGGAAGATAAAACAAGGTGTTTAACTAAGTTTAGGGATGGAGCAACCAGTGCCCTGAAATTACCTGGCCTATGTTTCCTTTTCTTAGGCGAGGGGTGGAACAGATCGAAAGGAAAGCCCGGATGCTCTTAAATAAAAGAAAGATTTTGTTAAGTTTTCCAAAATAAAACAAGATTGGTACTATCCAAAAGTTAAGCAATCTCCAAAAATGAGTGGTTTCTATGATCCTATTTACTTCAAAATGCTGTTAAGATTGATTTAGGATTTTATCGTAAACGATGTCTTAAATAACATTGTTTTTGACCCGACTAAAAAGTAAAGAAATTTGGATCAAGAATTAAGTAAGGAAATTTGAGATATTTTCCAAAGAAAAAGAATGAATTCCTTAGAAATTATCCTAAGTCAAAAGAAAGAGATTTCGAAATCATCCGAAAAGAATTAAAGTGAAAAGAGACTTAATAAATCCTGTATACTCATATTTACTTTTTATCGATATTGGATTTCGAAAGAACCAGGGTCGGATTTGGGTAAATCCCATCCGAAAACCACTTCGAACCAATGTATAAGTTCGAATGTGAAGACATGTTGAAGATGATGATTATTGAAGACCGTGGATCTTTATAGCATGAAGACTGCTTGTTGACTTGCTCTGGGTAGCTCCCGAGTTATATATAGCAGTGGTCTCCTCGTTGTGGAGATTTTTCGGATTGCAAGGACTACTCGCTACTAGTGGTAGTAGAAGAGTGCCTTCAGTTTATCCTGTTCCTGGACAACTTGTATGGACGTTTGTCTGACATTGCATTTCCAACGATTAGGTACATCAGTTTTGCTTGATTATGTTCAGCCTAATGGGGGTTCTCGCTTCTTATTAGGCAGCGAACGGATGACTCTTGCCTCTACATGTCCCTACAGTGAAAGGGTTGGTTGTAGTCGAGAGGCTGGCCGTAAAAGCAAAGCGCGAGGTATTAGTGTGAGCTACAATTGGTATTACCCACTGGTTGCGTCTCGTTACATTTGGTATCAGAGCTGAAGGTTAAGTGAGAATCTTGGCTTTGTTATGGTTAAAGACTCATCAAAGATAGGATTAGTAATATCCTAGGATGAGTAACTCACCAGATAAGGTTAGTAACACCCTAGAATGAGTTATGAGAGTGTTATATATATGTGAGCGCGTAATTGTTAATTTTATAAAAATGGTTTTGTTTTAAAAAAAAATTGGTAAATGAAATAATTTTACCTTGGGGTTATATTATAAATATTAAAGGGGATATTATTATCTTTTGGGTTAGAAATTAAGGATTGTTTGTAATTTAGATTAGCAAAACTAAAGCATGAATATCTTGTGATTAGAACTGCATAACTTGACCATAAGATATTTCACATAAAATCAATTGTTTGAGAACTGAAATTTTAAACTTTAATCATATACCCTTAGATATTTAGTATTAAGAAATAATAATGATTAAGTGATAATGGATGGATTTAAAAGCTAAATACAAATATCTTGTGAAGTAAAAATCACAATTTGATTGTAAGATATTTGATGATAATATTGAAGCTACAAGCTATAATTAGAGAAAGTAAAGAGAAAATGTACACATAGAAAAAAATTATTATCAATAAAATAGAAAAAGATAAGCCAAAATTGAAATTTTGGGTAAATATAATATGAAAGGGTAAGTTGTATAACTTATAAAGGAGTTAAGATAATTTAAAATTTAGACACTTGGACTAGGTTAAAATCATAGTGAAATTTAGGAACAAAAGATATAAGAAATATTGTTCTAATATAAAATTTTGAATTAGTGATACATATAGGGTAACGTTTGTAATTCATAATGAAGTAAGAATGGAAGTGGATATTTTTGAATAATATGGTTAATAGGTTGATTGTTGGATGAAAAATTTAAATAACAAATACCACATGAATTAAGTTTCATAATTTGACTATAAGGTATTTGATGGATTTAAGATCAAGAAATTTAATTTAGAAAATGGATAGGTAAATAAGTTAAGTAGTTTATCATAGAATCAGTGAGAAAAAAGTGTACACTTAGTAAAGTTGCCTTATTAATATATGGATTTGATAAATATTATTAGCTAAATGAAAACCTTAGATAATGAAAACTAAGGGTTGAGTTTTATAACTTATTAATTTGAGATAATAGTAGAGTTCCATATTAGTTGAATGCCTTAGTTGAAGTAATAACAATTTGAAGTTTGGGGATATGTATATATACTCTTAAGAAGTAAAGGTATATTATACAAGTTTAAGTCATATCTGTATGCTTAAGTAATAATGTATTTAGAAGAAAGTAATGGTTGTGAAATAAACTTGGATTAATACAAATTTTGAAGAAATGTATTAGGTAAAGATGAATGTGAATAAATACATAAGTTAAACATAGATCATTTCAGCACATAAATTTTGATATAAGATTTGAGAACATAACTTTAAGGTGTTTACACCAATTTGAAAAAGGATTTATCACTCGATTCTTGACGACGAGCATTGATGGGAGTTTATGATTATGTAAACGAGTTTTCTATAATAGCTGAAAGCTATGCAAGGAAAGCAAGGGTTTATGATTAAGAAGTCTGATCAAAGTCTGCACTAGAAAATCGAGCGATCGATACTAGTTCAAAAGAAAAGTTGTGAATTCAAATAATAGATCGAATCAAATATCACATATAGTATGATGTGTTGGGTTTGTCTACTTGGTAGTTGGATAGTTATCTCAAATAGTAGGCACTAAGATATAGTGGTTGGACTGATATTTTGGTATGCATATATATATATATATATATATATATATACACCTCAGATATAGTACATGCTCAGGACAGGGAATGAGTTATGTGGTTGTATTCGTTTATCTTGATATAGTATCAGTGTGGTCGTTTTTTTATAATATTGTTTGGTTGTTGTATATTCTATCTTAAGTGTGCGGTATGCACTAGGATGGGTACGATAGAAGTTTGACTTGATGTATGTGTATATAATCGTAAGTACGTAATATGTACACAGGTTAGTGTAGGGAATCTCTGTATGTATGTTTGACATCATTTGATTTAGTGGTGTTATGATATCGACCTTCTTCTTTTCTATCATCAGTAGAAATAAGTCATATTATTTGAGGATATGAGTATGGGATAAATTCCTTTATCTTTGATTTCATTTCGAGGACGAAATGCTTTTAAGTAGGGGAGAATGTAACGACCCATAATTTCGCTACTTCGAAAATGAGAGATTTCATTCGTTTTAAATTTAAAAAGGAGTTTAAATCTTAAAATAAATATGTTATATATAATAAATAATTATTTATTCTTATAGTTAATAAATTAAAAAGCATAAATTTGAATTTTAGAACAAATCGACAAAAGTTAAGTTTTGTTAATATTAAATAAAGACTTAAATAAAAGAATTTAAATATTTATTTAAAAAGGTAAATCATATTTAAAGCATCTAATAAAGATAATAAACGTATGTTAAAAGATTTAAAAGTTTGTTAATAGTTTTACAAAAATAACCAAAATTTGTCGCATTTTGTCAGTTTTACTTACAATGTAAAATTAGAGATTTTGATATGAATTTAAGATAATTTTAAAATATAAAGAGACATGTTTTAATTTGTTTAAAGTAGTAAAAAGTTCATTTTAAAGTTCAGTTTGCTTCAATATACAGCTTAATAAAAACGTCAAATTTTGACTGTATAATTTGTCGTCAAAAACACCGTTTTCAACCAATACAAGTTGTCGACAAGTTGTTGCAACTTGATACGTTTTCTAACTTGTAAATACAAGTTTACAAACTATTTAAACACTTTATATTTAGCACTAAAAGAAAAAAGGAGTTTACTTTTGAAAATTTTAAATAAATGTATAAAAAAGTGAAAAGTATGATTTGACAAATTTAAAAATAATTAAAGCTTTTATAAAACAACATCATTATCTTACTTCTCATCTGACTAATGAGATGTTATGCTTATACATAGAAAAGGAGCAAATGGAAAAGTGAAAATAAAGCTAACTTAGGGAATTAATGACGCATACATCCATGCATTTAATGCAAATCAAATCAACACGATGTCTTCTCTTTAAAATGCAAAATTTAAGGAAATAATCATTTCTATTTTTACCATCACCATAAATGCATATCAAATCTCTCTTTTCACATAAAAGAAAATATATATTTAAATTCAAAAATGAAGAGGGTATTAATGTCATTCACTACTGAAAATCTTCACTTATAAATACAACAACAAATCTCTTCATTTCCACTTCACTTTCATTTCAAAAAATTTCTAAAAACACATTCTCTACTTCCACCATTTCTCTTCTATCTTCAAGCTATCACCTCTATACTCCAAACCATCAACTTACATCACCTTACACAAGCCAAACTACCACCTACCCACCTCCTCCTCACCCCAAAACCCATGGCCTACCCCCTACACCCGCCACGGCCGAGCCAAACCCTCCAAGGCGAGCCCCTAAGCCTCAGGCCAAGCACCACCTCGCCAAAACAAGAGCCCATACCCTCCTACACCCACCTACACGCTATACCCAAGGCCACACCTCCTCCACACCAAGGCCATACCCTCCTCTCCTTATAAAAAAACAAAAGAAAAAAAGAGAGAGAAGAAAAGAAAAGGAAAACGAAAAAGAAAGGAAAAACAAAAGTGTTCGGAAAGGAAACTGCAAAAGGCGAGACGTTGGAAATAGCACGTTGGCGAGAGACGGAAATCTTACTTTAAAGTTTGACGGAGTGGATACGAAAGTGAGAAATTCTCACCGCTTTTTGAATTATATTGATTATCATGTTTAATTGTTATGTTAGATAATCACCATCTGATGATATGGATGTTTGATTTATTGTTTGAATATATTGGATAATCCATAGTAATGTTATGACATTTACCGTATTGAATATGTTAGTGTTATATGATTGTTGTATGGTTGTGATGATAATTTGGACATTAAATTTCTATTAGTTAAGTAATCCCTTTGTTTAATAAGACTATATTTTAGTGATATGAGATATTTTGGAAAAATAAGTCTCTTTTCATTTAGAAGTGAAATTAAAGTTAAAATAAAAGAGAATTTGAAATTTGAAGTGAAACGGATTTGAAAAGGATAGTTAAATAGAAATTGAAATTGAGATAAATAGTGAAATTGAAATTGAAATCGATTTTGAAAAAGTGAAGTTTAGTTTGAGGTTGAATTGAAGTTGAATTGAAGTTAAATTGAAATTCGATTTGAAATCTAAGTTTTAAATAAGTTTAGTTTGAGATTAGAATTGAAATTGAGTTAAAATTGGAATTTAAAATTTAATATTAAAATAATGGGAATAAAATAATATTATAATATGGTAATAGTGAAAATATATTTTAAATACTTTAAAAGTAAAAATATTGATTTAAAATGATTTGTAATGATTGTATAAGTATTGAAATCCAATTTGGATATCTTATTTCAAATATTGAAAAATAAGTTAAAACTAGGCGCGTCGCGCAATGGTAGTTCGTGATTTCATGCTGAAAAGTTCAAATGAATGTGTAGAGTGGAATATAGCTTGGAATTCTTCGAGATAAGAAAATTCCGGACTATTATATCCATATCTTCTAAAACGAAGAAAGAAAATCAAAGTTTTATCAAGTAGATTTTGAAATAAGTGCAAATCAATTTTCCACAAAAATCGCACTAGTGCAGTTAAGTAACGTAACTGGAAATCTTTTTAGTGGATGTTTTTAATTATGCAAAACTATGAAATAAATTTGATAAATCTATTTAAATGATTAAAAAGAGGTTTGGATTGGAAGATATGAATTTTCGAATGTTTAAAAGTTGTTTAATTCAAATAAGCTTATTTAGCACTTTCCGCAGCACTTTTCTGCTGCGAATTCTATAACTTTTGGAATATTTGTTTAAATGTAACGAAGTTTCCAGAATAAATTATGAATGTTTTAAAAAGGATAATTAAGTGTTTTTGAAAGATAATTTGGAATATTTATAAGCAATTCTAAAATAAAGCTGAAAAATCTGAGTATGCGGAAACGACTAGTACATTTGTCCCGCCTGTGAGATCTGGAAAGATAAAACAAGGTGTTTAAATGAGGTTAGGGATGGAGCAACCAGTGCCCTGGACATATCTGGCCTATGTTTTCTTTTCTTAGATAAGGGGTGGAACAGATGATAGGAAAGCCCGGATGCTCTTAAATACAAAAAAGATTCTGCTAACCAAATAAAATAAGATTGGTATTATCCAAAGGTTAATAAATCTCCAAAAATGAATGATTTCTATGATCATATTTACTTGGAAATATTGTTAAGATTAATTTAGGGTTTATCGTAAACGATATCTTAAATAACATTGTTTTTGACCCAACTAAAAAGTAATGAAATTTGGATCAAAAATTAAGTAAGGAAATTTGAGATATTTTCCAAAGAAAAAGAATGAATTTCTTAGAAATTATCCTAAGTCAAAAGAAAGAGATTTCGAAATCATTCAAAAAGAATTAAAGTGAAAAAAGACTTAATAAATCCTATATAATCACATTCACTTTTTATCGATATTGGATTTCGAAGGAACCAGGGTCGGATTTGGGTAAATCCCATCTGAAAACCACTTCGAACCAATGTATACGTTCGAACATGAAGACTTGTTGAAGATGATGGTTATTGAAGATCGTGGATCTTTATAGCATGAGGACTGCTTGTTGACTTGCTCTGGGTAGCTCCGAGTTATATATAGCAGTGGCCTCCTCGTTGTGGAGATTTTTTGGATTGCTAGGACTACTCGCTACTAGTGGTAGTAGGAGAGTGCCTTCGGTTTGTCCGGCTTGTCCTATTCCTGTACAACTTGTATGGATGTTTGTCTGACATTGCATTTCTAACGATTAGGTACACTGGTTTTTACAAACGTAAATCAGTGGTGGCGGAGAAGGCAACTTCTTTTAGCTTAACACCCTCCTTGAGTCGTACGAGATCAAGGTTGTATTTTTATGGAAGGAAATTAGTAGTTAACGAAATGGCAATGTGGCCTTCAAAGATGTGATATATGCTTTGTGAAAAGTTAATCGTTGCCTCAATCCCCATCAAACCGGAAATGACCAAAACCGGATTAGATGCTGCAAGGCTAATTGGGTCGTTCCCATTAGGGTATGATCGTCCCCTTCTAGATATATTTCTTCCTGCTATTACATTCGAGACGTAAATTAATGTGGTGTATGGAAAACGAGCGCTCGGTTACGACCGGGGGATGACATATTTGATACTATCTAGTTATAGAGGTAGGCCGATCTTTTGTTGGTACAGGGTAGATGTTCTGTGCCTCGGGGCATCCATCTAGAGGTGTACCCATTTTGGAAGGTAGATCCTTCGCCTGGTCATTTGTATGGAAATCCATTCTCCAATAAGAACCTATGGTTTTGTTTGTAGAGCCTAGTATGTTGGAATTTAATGATGGTAACAATTTCAGCTAAGAATAATAATTTTATTTGCAATTGTTTTCAAAATGATGTCATTAGAAATAATATCAAACGTTTTGATATAAAAGTGATTTAGTTATCATAAGGTAAAAACCCGTTTGTGTTTATGTGTGGGCGTGGTCTTATGAGATACTCTTTATTTTCAAAGGATTTTGTCCAAAGGCTGATATATGACACTGTCATTTATTATTGAGTTTTTCTCACGCTGGTTTATCAAGCCTGGTCCGAATATTTTCAATACTCGGGTCAGATCCGAGTAGTTTCAGGTTTAGTCGAAGATGCTTGGAGTTTCCAGAGGAGAGTTAAAGATATTCATCAACGTATGAGCATATTCTATTATTCGCTTTACTTAGTGTATTTTGTTTGATGTTTGTCAGCAATTGTAAGGATATATGTTTATAACTGTCCAAGCTGAATTTAGGTTAGACTTTGATATATGTATTTAAAATTTTCCGTTGTAAAGATTATTATTGAAATAATATATGTTATTCCATTTGTGTGAGATACTGTTCTATCTACTTTTCTTAATTACCCTTAAAGATCCGTCTTTTCATGCAATTTGAGTTAGACATGTGTGGTTTATTGTCGATTCAAAGGTTACGGGAAAATGGGACTTTACATACCCCCACACTTATCTTTTTATGTCTTCGAATAAAGAAAAACTAAGATAAATCCGTTTTCGTAGGGAGCACGATTGCATTGAGCGTATGCAACAAGCCATTAAACCTCTGGGTGTCCCCAGTAGGACGAATGTTGCCTCGTGAGGTTTTTCAGCGGATACTACCCACAAAATCCAAATGCAATATGAAAATATTTACAAAATGCTAGATTTATTTACAAAGAGATGAATGCAAGTTTGTGAAAATATTTACAATGAAGTATTTACTTTTAAATAGACACAAATAAGTCAAATATAGGTTTTGGTCATTATCTTGAACTTTAAGTCATTTACTCGTCAAAATTTCCAATAAAAACAAAGTTATCATAAGAAATGGGCTATAGCTTAACTTGTTGTTTCTGTCGATAATGCAGTGTAACTATGAAATCGATCCTTACTTCATTATCAAAGTTTATCAAAGTGGTATTTTCATTTCATTTCAATAATAAGTCAAATCAAACAAGTTAAATTAGTGCTTGGATTTCAATTGCTTACTCTCTCTAATTTTTTATTTGTAAATTTTATTGATATTAACAATATTCACACATGCCTAACTCAGATAGCTGAGGCTGGATATATAACTCATGTACTACCTTTCAGACTTACGTGAGGGAAATACAGAGCATGGCGAGTGAACAAACAAGTGTGGACACTTACCGACCGTAGGCGTTATTAATAAAAGAATTGTTTGTATATATACACCTAACTCAGGTAAACTGAGGCTAGATATACCAATCGTGCACTGCCTTTCGGGCTTACATGAGAAGGGTACAAAGCATGACAAGTGAACACACGAGTGCGAACACATGACTCAAGGTGTTTATTAAAAATATACATATATGCAAGAAATATATTTTTTGTTTTTTTTTTGTTTTTTTTTTGAAGGGAGAGTTTTGCAAGATCATCTTAGCACCATTTAACATAGAAGACAAAAATATGTTATATCCTTTACTCTAAATCAATTGCTTTTTAAAACAAAGATTTTCAATTAGGATGTATTTCATAATTAACATGTATGAATCTTTCTATATACTAGTTAAACCATTGTTATTTGTAATCAAACTTCACTTCTATTTTTGTCAAGACAAATAAATTTTCAAAAATTTCAATTTATTAACCAAAATCTTATTCTTATCCTAAAGTGTTTCTTTAAAAATAAATCAAAATGCTTAAATTTATTTATTTATTTATATTTTTTTGAAAAAAATTTCTTAATTTTTTTAGTTTTTTCTTTAGTTTCTGAAAGAGAATGCAAAAATAAACCATGAAAAATTGAAAATGAAAATGATGAGACTCCCCCCACACTTGATTTTGACTGTGTCCCCATAATCAACCCAAGTAGAAGGGGAAAATAAAACAAAAATAAGAAGATGACCTATATTTACATGAAAGCGAAGAGATTATTATTTACAAAAGTTCAAAAAGTATATCGTCAAAAAGTAAATGAAACGGTCTTCCAAAGACTAATTCATTTGTCACATCAAGTATGCGAGACACTGCTTAAGCTTAGAAAACCAACCATAAAATATTTTGAAGTTGAATGTTGATTTAAAAAACGAATGTCGTTTTATCAAAAATCAAACGAGTTATTTTATTTTGGATAATTTTTAGGGTCGATAAAAAAATTGATTGAAGTTCAAGTTTATTTTCACCAAATTGAAATTCAAGTTTATCATTGAAAACTTCTTCATAATTATCAACTTCAAAATCAAAATAGTGATTTAAACCATCCTCTTCATAATTCGACAACTCGTCGTCGAAAAGTCCAAAAAATTCGTGTTCATTAAATTTGTCTTCCTTTGTTGAGTTATTCACAACTTCATTCGATGTATCAATTTCAAAATCCAGTGTTGTTGCATTCAAATTTTCGTGATTAGAAAAAGGAAGTTAGAGTTTTAAGTCGAGTTTCACACCCTCAAAATAATTGAAATCCAACCCAATTAGCGTGTTTTCAACAACTTCATTAAGATTGCTATTTCCAATTTCAAAAGTTGTGATTTGGAAATCATCAGTTTGGGTGAAAGATGGATTAATGTTTGACTCGTCACAGGTTAGGAATTGGTTTTGTTGTTCATGTAATTTTTTATATGTTTCAATCAACAAATCTGTGTGATCATCGTAAATTTCATTCATTTGTTCAACAAAATCCAATTTATAATTATTAACTTGAGAGTTTTCTATTTGGACGTGTTGAGAAGAAAAATTTTCACACGCGTTATAGTCAATATTATTCCCATTGCCAAAATTATTTGAAAAGTGGATCACATTTTCGTTTTGATTTTGAAGTTCAATTGTGAGTTCGAAATTGTATTGGCATGGGTTATAACCGAAATCGTTTGAATTTTGAATTGAATTAAAAATTTAATTGTTTTGAAAACTTTGATTTGAGTAATCTCACAAATATGAATTACACAACTCATTTATCATTCGGTTTTGTTGTGTAGAGTGTTCAAATAATGATGAAATGTTATTTTCAAGAGTTGAGGGTTGTTCAACATTTTGAAAATTTTATGGTTTGAAATTCGAATCATTTAAACAATAGTTGGTGTTGAAATATCAATAAGAATTTGGTGTGAAATTATATGGATTATATTAATTTTCACAACTATCATAGAATTCATGTGTATATGGAAATTCGGACATTTTCAAGAATGTTTTTGGGTTTTCTAATAAAAAAAATATTTAGAAAAGGAATTTATTTTTCAAAATGAAAAATTGATTTTTTGTTTTGTTTTTGGATTTTCAAAAAAAAAGGCTTTGTTGAAAAGGTTATTTATTTTTTTTATAAAAAATTAACTCGATTTTTTTTTATATTTTATTGAAAAATAAATTTCAAAAGAAAGGATTTTAAATAAACTAAGTTAAGAAATATTTTCAATTTTCTTAGTTTTGGATTTTGATTTCTTTTAAATATGCATGAACTAATGCAAATAAATGAATGCAAGGGTTTAATCACAAATTATATATCCTAAGTAGCTCCTAACCCAATATTGTTTAATCACACTATGTTTAAATCAATAAGATAGTTCTCAGCCAGGCAACGAGTAGGATTTATCAGTGCACCATGAATTATTGTTGCAATACAGCCGTAGGTTTAAGTACCTTCAGAGAAACAACCACTATAATATTTACGAATCACCACAATATTTATAAATGGTTATTGCTTTGTCATAGCCTAGACACCAAGAAATTAGATCGTCGAAAGAGGACAAACTGTCAATATACAATTAAGTGCGATCAATGTCTAACCCTTATTATTAATCAAAATCTAAGATGAAATGCAAAGTAGAAATTAAACATGTATTAACAATGCAACTACGGATGAAACTTGTTTTTTTTCGTTTTTTAATTTTTTTTAATAAAATGTAAGAAACCAACAATGCAAGGCAAATAAAAAGGGTTAAGGGCCTGATACCAGAGTGTGCAGAATTATTAACAATTATTTCAAAGCAGCAAAAAAAATTTATAAGCAAGTGAGCAGTTATTTTTTTGGCAGGCGGTTCTTCTCCTAATTTTCTTTGGGAGCTTGAAATTTCGAACAAGATATATACATTTTTTTTATACACAAAATGGAGGATAACAAAAGCTAACAAATCACAATACAACCAAACTCAAAACAAGGCTTGAGGATGCGACGGCTGCCACGTGCCCATGCGGCATGCTTGACTTCCGGTATTAACTATATAGTTAGCGTATGGCGCTATACTTTAGCACCTACTTGCACAATGGTGAACTTCGGCACTCAACATCCATCCAGTCTTGATTGCCTTCATTGACAACATTCGATATATAATGTACGGGATTTTCGACTTTCGAAAATCGACATTAATACATCCACTGTATCAACTGCCGAGCAATCGAAGGCCGGAAAAACCGAATTGCTAGGGTTAAAGAAGAAGAGGTAGAAGAAGAAAGAAAGAAAGAAGAAGCAACAGAAAACAATATCGAATCTCACAAATCGCAGCGGAACAACATATAATATATATGTGAATAATCTTTAAAACAAAGAATCTTATCTGTTATTACATTACATCACATTACATTACATTATCAGAGTTTACAACAACAAACAGCGGAAAAGAAATATTATATACTGTTAATACGCCACGCCATCCAGCTTGCCTCCAGATCTCCACAGCAACTCCTGAATTCCAGAATGACCCGATGACCCGACTCTAGGCTACTCGTGTGGAAAATTATGGGCACCCAGAGTTTAGGAAGGGAACAATAAACTCCAGGTCGGTCATGGGACTGGTGTGAGAACTAAAACAGTTATTAATCTTTAAAACAACAACATTCCGTGGAGTTACGCAAAATAAATCATTTTTTAATATTATTATTAGTGCATAGTGTAGAAAACATTTCAAAAATATAATAGTAACCCTAGTCAACATGGGCATTACGCACTTATGCCAACTATAGCTACTATGATCAATAGTAGGTTACCGCCACATTCTATGGCAGGTTATACAACTAAAACCGTATAGGGCACGTATTGTTTCTTTGGATTTTTTAACAAATGACCTGCTAAGGAACTTCCCATACCGAAATGAAATGCCCGTGGAAGGACGCCCCCAAGAAACTGACCAGATCTCTGATAAACAAGGCCGACACTACTTCACGCTATACAGCAGTGACTAGGTAACACTACTAGAAAATACTGCAGTTTCCTACGCAAAATTTCTGACGTCTTTCCTACGCCAAAAGGTGGGACGTAGGGTAGGCGTAGGAAACTGGTAGAAAGAGGTAAAGACGTAGAGAAGACGTAAGGAAATTTCCTACGCTTCTCCTACGCCAAATTCAACATGTAGAAAAAAATCGTGGCGTAAGCAATGTGTAGGAAATCGTCTACAGTAAAATGATACTGTAGAAAAGGCGTAGGTAATCTCCTACGCCATTTTCACGCCTCTGTTAATTTTGTACAATTACACATTGACGTAGGAAAGACGTGGGAAATTTCCCACGCCGTCCCTACACATGAAAAAAAAGTTTTGTTATTTTTTTTTTTTACGTTGCTCACCGTATACTTCCTTCTCCTAAAATCAGTTTTTAATGAATAAAAAAAACTTTGGCGATGCTTGAACCCAAAAAAACTAGGGTTTCAAAAATCAATGCCTTCTAAATAATCATCGCTGCATACTCGGCTATTCCATCAGCCAACGTCGGCTCATCCTTGCCTCCTACGCGATATTTTCTACTGCTGATTTGAACTCCGCTGCGGTCTCTTTATACTGCCATGCGATATTGTCTACTGCTGATTTGAAGTCCGCTACAGTCTCTTTATACTGCCACTGCTAATTAGGTATGCGAATTTCTTGTTTTGAGTTATCTAATTTCCTAAAATTGAGTCGCCCTTTTACTGCTTTGGATTTCATGCGACTATGACAAAGTGGTTTGAAATCGAAATCAAAATGATTTATATGGCAAATTTGGAAGCATGGAAATAGAAGGAACAAAATATTCATGTTAATGTCTGTCCACATCGAGATATGAATCGAACAAGTAGAAAGGATTTAGGTAAAATCTTGACTTATCCCAATTTAAAGATGTTGACGTATTTTACCTATTGATACTAATTTAGTAATTAAATGGGTTGTGTATTGGTTAGATTAACAAGTAATTTAGGATCGATTGCTATCTTTATTGTAAAAGATTATTTTTGAGCAAGGGACGTGAAATAATAGTAGCCTGTATTTTATATTCTATTGAGGCATACAAGTCAGTTGACAAGCTGCACTACAACTAGGCCCTAACTAATATGCTTCATTCGGTCACCATCGCATATCTCATTAACAGCTTCAACCCAGACCAGAGCTCACCCCTATTTTCAAATGTTTCATATCGCAGTACTCAGCACACAAGCCAGTTGTTTCATTTGGACCTGACTTTATGCCACAACTCATTTTACACCGCAACCAACATTAGTTAGTTTATAACTTGGCCAAATTATGCCTGTTCAAGTCAATGCTCATTAGTTCACTTGGATCTGACTTCATGCCAGCGATCGGTGCTCAAGATAGTTGTATGCCCAGCACTGCACACGTTCTGCTTACTACTTAAGTAGCAAACAGTAGTATTAATAGAATCCGTCACATTATTGTGATTATTTCAGTTTTTTATTGCTTGGCTAAGATAATATATCTTCTTGATGAGTATTAGTGGTGCAAAAAGCGTTCAATTTCTTGGAGCATGATATTGTTCTTTATTAGAACTGGTTAAATTAAAATTATCTTAGTCTCTTTTATTGCTTGGTTAAGATATGATATCTTATCAATGGGCATTGCAATACGGCATGGTCCAGATATTTCATTTGCTTGTTAGCGTTTAACTCATTTCTTCTTACAAGTACAGTAAACAAATCAATGGCCATGGATGATGTCACATATTTACATACCCACATGTACTGATATCATAATTTAGTTCTTCTATTTTTGCACTAATAAACATCTTCCAGTCTGATTTGATTTTGGTTTTTGCTTAGTCTTCTTTCTTATATTTAGTACCAAGTTACATGCTCCTCTTAGTGTTCCATTTACCTCTTTCTTTCATTTGTCTTAATGTACTGAAAAGAACAACACGTATACAATTTAATCAGAGTATACAATAGTTTATTTGTTTTGTCAGATGACTGTTAAAAATACGTAGAAACTTTGTATTGGTGTGTGACAAGGCTAGTTAACATCAGTGGTCTATTTCAGCTATTGAATTATTGCACAACAGACAAAAGACGTTCAATTAGTTATTTGCCCTAACAAGTATACCATGTGACTACCACACAGCGATGATGATGGGTAGGTTAGGAACATTTCTAACCCACAAGTACTTTTCACTTATTAGTCTTAGTTAGAAATATTCCATCTCCTACTTTTCTATGGTGATTGAAAACTAAATAAAATTTCTACATATATGCTCTAACGCGTGTATGCCTGCATAATAATACAGTAGCAGTCACCGTTACTTAACGTGCATGAAAGAACTGTATGTATATACAGAACTAGTGCGTGCATGCATTCCTTACACTGTATATACAGAACTAGTGCGTGCATGTATGCCTTACACGTGTATAGTTATTTATCTTGTTTGCTCAAGATAGTTGTACTCCCACGAATTGATGCAATAAGTAGGTATGAACTTGCAAGAAAAGTCAAAAGGTTTATACAATTTTCTAATTCAGTTAAACTTCCATTATGAAATACATCATATAGCTTAAAACTTGTGTTCATAAAAGATTGAAAGAAGCTTGTTAGCCACCACAGTCTTATAATCCAAGGGAGGTTCACTGATTTTGATTTCTTAAATCCAAAAATAGAAATTGACATGATTATCCACATTACCAACTGTAATGTTTCAGAAAAAAGAAAAATCATGTAACTGTATTCGTTTTTGTACTCCTGCGAAAGCAAGATGATAAGAAGTGTCAAATGGCTTGCTAGTGTAACTGAGCAACACCATCGGCTGAATTGGTATGGAATACCCAAGCTTGATGGAGAGCAGAAGTTACAACAGTAGTGAAAAAGAAGACAGGGGTGAAATGTTTTGTTGGCTGGAGGAGTTTTCAGGTTGGTTAGTGGAAGTATTGGCAGGGAGAGGTAGCTATGGTGATGACGCTGTGGAGTAAAAACAGGGGGAGGCAGTGAGTGGGTCTGTGTTTCAGTTGAATGGGAAATGGTTGTGTGTTGGAAGAAGTTGGTCTGAAGGTTAAACAGGGGAACAAGGCCAGGTGGATAGCTTGGACATAATGGCATAGTACACGGGCATACATTGAACGGTAGTGATTCTTTAAGTTGTGATAGAAATGCCCAGGTAAACAACATTATGTGGCATGGGATTAAAGGATGATAGCATAGTGATCACTTCAGAGTTAATGCAGGAGAGGCCAGCAGTAAGAACATTGGACTTAGCTTTATTAATTTGAAGACCGGTGACGTTGTGGAATGTCTGAAGGCACTGGAGGATTGTAAGGATATACATAAGGTATGGTTTAGTGAATAAGACTAGGTTCAACAAACATAAGTATAGTTATCATAGGATTTCTGCATTTCGAATGGAGTAAGGTTTTTTCTTGCACCTGTTTATTGATCAGATAATAAAAGTTTTCCATTATAATAATAAATAGATATGCTGAAAGTGGATTGCCTTGCCTGATACCTTTGGAAGAAGTGAAGTATCCAGCGACAATATCATTGATGATGATGGGGAATTTTGCAGAGGAGATACAGGAATGTATCCAGGCAATGCAAGCTTCATGTATGTTCATTTTGCACATGATTGCAATTAAGGATAGCTACCAAACCAGGTCAAAAGCTTTTTGGATATCTAATTTCAGCATGCATCTAGGTGAGGTGTTAGTGGTATTATATCCTCCAAGTAATTCATAGGTTAGCAGAATGTTGTTAGCCATATTTCTAGAGTTAAGGAAAGATGTTTGATTATGGTCAATGATTCTAGATGAAGTTGGCTTCAGTCTAGAGGCTATGATCTTTGTGTTTGTATATGATAGAACAGCATGCTATGGGATGGAATCGATCAACAGAGGCAAGGTTATGGATATTTGGGATCATTGCTAAGTGGGTGGAATTGATGCCACTTAGAAGTATGTTAGTTTTGAAGAAATGTAAGATTGCCTTACATTGTTTGTTATCAACTGCCTCAAGCTTTTGGTGAAAGCAACATGTTTGTTATCAACTGCCACTGACATCGTTGTCACTTTTCACTTGCCAAAACATGGAAAGCCCAAATCATTGGACTCTGAGCATTCTCATAGCAACCGAAACTTTAAAATAATATTTAATGTACTTTTGTTACATAAGCTAACTATTCAGCTTGGGGAATATGGCGTAGGTTTTGTCAGGATGTTTTGCTCAAATATGTATAATTTTTTTTACCTATTCTTTAATATCTTTACCACAGCACGTTGAGACTCAAGTTCAAATATGTATTTATGTTTTTGTTCTTGTATTTGGAAAATCACAAATACAGGCACAATATCAAGCTAGAATTGAAGAATTGAAAAGTCAAGGCACAGTAATTTCGTATGATGTCGAGGAAGAAGTATTCGACAAGCTTACCGGTGCTATAGCTAAAAGAAAGGACCGTAGGCCATATTATGGCAATATCCCTGGAGTAAGTATTTAAACTTTCAACAAAACATTATTTTAATTAGTTTAAAATGCAGAAATTGATGCAATATTTGATAAAATGCAGAAATACAAAGACGCTGCTTATAGCATTAATAAGGGAGAAGCACAGACTAGAGCCAAACTAGAGGAAAAGGTGGAGCGTCAAGAAGGGGAGATTCAAATGCTGAAGATGTAGTACGAACAACTCGCCGAGATGCTTCGACAGCGATTTGATGAAGAGCCGAACGATCATCATGAGGAATGAGGGTATTGAAAACTTTTTAATGGTATCTGTATGATGTCATGTATCATGAACATATTATCATATTATTTTAACATGTAGCAACTTGATTAATATTGTTTGACTTTGTAATATGAATGAGATATTTGTTTTTTTAATTAAAGGTGAATGATTTGACGTTAATCTTTTTGTTGGAATGTGTATATATATAAAATAAGTTGATTTTAGTTTCTATTTAATGTGGTGAAATAAAGTAGAATAGTAATATATCAAAATTGCTTCAGAAAAGACGTAGGGAAGGTGTAGGGAAGGCGTAGGTAAATGAAATATTAATGCAGCAAAAAGTCGTATGCATGACGTAGGAAAAACATTAAAAACACAGGCGTAGGTAAACCGTGGATAAATGAATGATGTAGAAAAGACGTAGGAAACGTAATATGTAAGAATAACGTAGGTAAAGCGTAGGAAAACTGGGCGTAGGGAAGACGTAGGTAAACAAATGACGTAGGAAAGACGTGAGCACTTAAAGAAGTAAAAATGTCGTAACAAAACCGTAGGTACAACATGGCGTGGGGAAGGCGTACGAAAATTATGGCGTAGGAAAGGCGTAGGAAACAACCCAACGGATGGCGTAGGTAAAGCGTAGGTATTTTATTAGCTACGCAAGTTTTACCCACGACAAAGTTGGCGTAGGTGTTACGTAGTTAATGCATTTACCTACGCCCCGCCTACGCCATTTTGGCGTAGGTAAACCGCAGTTTTCTTGTAGTGTAACTAGCACACTGATGCCACCTCATGCTACCTCAGCTATACGGCTGTGACTAGGTAACTAACACACTGACGCTACCTCACGCTATACAGCTGTGACTTGGTAACTAACACACTGACGCTACCTCACGCTGTACAGCTGTGACTAGGTAACTAACACACATGCTATGGCATCCCCCGGTCGTTACCGACCTTTATCCGAGGATCCTCAACCACAAAGCAACAACCACAGAGTAGTAAATATGTAGTAACCACACAGATTCGATATCCGGGCTCTATACCATGATATCACCTTCTATCCAGAAGGAAAAGGACATACCCTAGGGCGCTACCCCTAACAAAAACCTTGTCGCAACATTCTTGTTTCGACCATTACCGGATTGTGAGGCCCGACGAAGTCTCGTCCACAGATCCACGCTTTTTCACAAAGCCATGCTTGGATCAATAAATGATCAGCAGCACTACGTATGCCACATTACCAAATTGGGAATGTATCAATAGTAACCATCAACTACATAACCTCTGAGCTCGTGCGTCTCAGAGAAGGGTGTTAAGCTAAGAGAATAAATTCTCCGCCATCAACAGAAATGTATTTGATAGAAACCAGCTTTACATCTCAAAGTGTAACGTAAGACACACATCCATACATGTAACGACCCAGAATTTTAATTTATTAAAATAAGAATATTTAATTAATTTTAAATATTAATAAGTGAATTTATAAGTCGAATAAATTTTATTTCGAATTATTGGATTTAATTGAATAATTAAATCAATAATTTAATACGTTAAATTATGGAAATAATTGAAAATTGGGTTAAATATGATTGAAAATGATTTGTAAAATTTTATTTTATCATATTGAAGTTAGAACGATATTTTAGAACTTTTAAAATCGAATTAAAAGTTAATTTGTGAAAATTGAATATTTTAATATTTAATCGACTAGTGAAAATAGTCAATTTTTGAACAGTCTCAGAATTGAACGAAACCAGTTCCATTGGATCCGTAATAGTTAGTTATTACCGGATTTCAATTTTCGTGTCAATCGGAGCTATCGTTTGATCGTAGCAGCTCGAAACGCATCGAATTGTTTTTAATTTTAATTTGGCGAGCTAAAATAGCCATTTTTCAAAAAGTCTCGGATTTTAACGAAACCAGTTTCATCGGATCCGTAATGTGATATTATTGTAAGGTTTAAAATTTCAAGTCAATTGGATTTACCGTTTGTCCGGTACAAACTAAAACGCCTAGAAAATCGCTTAAATCGGTTTAATTTAAATTGAACGTTTATAGCCATAACTCGCACAGATGTACGAATTAGCTTCCGAAACCTGTTCCATTGTGTCCGGAACGTGGGGTAAACCCTAGAAACGCTAGTTACGGCGCGTGAATCGGAGTTCGGAATTTCCGGGATGAATAGTGTCGATCGATTTTCTTATAAATAGCCCTTCACTCTAAAAAAATAAAAAAATATATATCTAAACCCTAAATCTAAAACTGCAGCCGGCCCTAGAAATGCATGGCCAGAAATTAATCTCCTTTCCCCCTCAATCACTCTCAATCTACAAAGAATTAGCCAAAGTGTTCAACACGGAAGTCGAAGAGCATGAAGAGAGCTAGAAATCTATACGGTTGAGATCTGAAACGACGTCGTATGGAGGGAGAAAGGGGGGGCCGACAGTGGCCAGGTGAGCACGCCCTACGAGGTGGAATAGGTGGCCGAGCTTGACCATAGTGGGGGCGGAGGTGCACGTGGGTGAGGGCTACGCAATGGAACTTCCTGATCGGCTTCACGTTGCTCGAGTGGGTCGCGATTTGGAACCCTAATATTGATGTAGTGGGTTCATGTACACGGCCATTTACTGGAGAGGTGAACGTGAGTGGAAGAAAGCATATGGACGGCCTGGATTCAAAGGAGCAGGATCTAACGGCTGTTAATAATTTAGGTTTAAAATTTTATAAATTTAGTTATAAATTTGTTATATAAATCGTGTAAAACTTCATAAATGCATAACTTTTTCATACGAGGTCGAAAACGCGCGAAACCAGTTGCCTTGGAATCGTATGAACGAGCACTACGCGATGGAATTGGATTGGAGTCGTTTGGAGTTAGTGAGAATTTTGGGTAAAATTAAACGTCCGTTTAATTTTATTCGAAATAAATCGCTAAAACGAAATTAAAATCAAGGTGAGAACTTCTCACTCAATCGAATCAGTTTCGATTTTATTTTAAATAGTTAGATTTAAAATATTTGAATGCATGTTTGAATGATGATTGTTATCTATTGATTGTTAAAATAGACATTATGCGCCGTTAGTAAGCGGATGTTATTTATTAAAAACATATACCGCGAATATTTCGTAAACAGTGAAATTGGTATTATATATAATAGCAATATATATATATTGGCATATGTATATATTGGAGTTATTGATTTCCCGCATTTTTTTGTTTAGCGGATGAGACCCTATTGCGCCGTCTATTAAGCGGATAATATTTATTAAAAACATATACCGCGATAATTTCGTACTGGAGCGAAATTGGTATTGTGCTAATGTTTGTGGATGCAGGAAAACAGGTTGGAGGGATCCAACTGGATTCCTCAACAGTTTTTATTTCATTTCAGATATTTTGATATTTGATGGATTATCATATCGATATATGATATCGTTGTTGTCATGATTGACTATTTGGTGTGTAGCATCATTGAACCAAATTTTGGGATTTTAAAATGATTTTTAAAGTGATTTTGAAAATATACTTTATTTTTGGAATTGATCCATTTTAAATAAATAAACGTTATAATTTTTAAAGTTAAAAAAAATTATGATTTTAAGAAATACGGTTAAAGATTGATTTTTGAGAAATATAGTTAAAAACTGATTTTTGAGAATATGATGCTAATGATTTTATAAAATAGTTTAATCGGGATTTTAGAATTTATTGTGAAAAGTTTAAATATAGGATTTATAAAATTTAATTATTTTATGAATCAAAATGGTGAAATAATAAAGGAGATTAAAGACGTTTTAAAAGAATAATATAAATTGATTTATATTAAGAGATTTATAAATGGATATTTATAAATTGAAATATGGACATTATAAAACGAGTTTTTATAAGTGTTTGAATGAAGTGAAAATAAATTTCATAATTGAATGGAATTTATAGAATTATAAACGGTGAAGTTATAAATGGAATTTTATAAGCAGTAGGTTTATAAAATTTGTAAAGTTATTAAAAGAATAGATTCGGATAAATAATTGAATCTTATAAGTTATGAGATTTATAATTATGAAGTTCCAAGGAACGGTTTTTGTAAACGAATAAATTTTAAGTATTTAACTTATAATATGAAGTTTTAGTTTATAATTGAGTTATAAACTGGAATAGGTTAATAAAGGAATTTATAAAAAGGAGTTGTTATAAAATAAATAGAAATGGAATTTATAAACGTTGTTTTATAAATTCACAATCGACTTATTTTGATAAGTAAATTGTTATGATTTATTTATGGAGTTATATTCACGTTTTCGACTGTGAATAATCCTTTAAATAAAACGAATAGAAATGATGAAATTGATTAACGTAGTATATTCACGTTTTTGAATAGTGAATAATATGTTAAAGAAAATGTTTAGATTTGATGTTTAAATAGAATTAAAACGATCTAACGATGTTTTAAAATGTGTTGAGATTCGAAACCATAGATTTCAACATTCATTGTTGAAATAGACGTTTTCGAGAAATAAAAGGAAATAGTGGACTATAACACTGTTGTTATAGTAAATGATTTCCGAAAGGAAATGTTTTGGTATAGTATTGGGATTTATATATCTATTTTAATTTCAAATCCCTATACTAGTGATTTTGGGTTGTCGTAACGATGTTTTACGTAACATTCGTTTTGGCCCAAATAAGTATGTTAAAAGAATGATTTCCTTAAAGAATGAAATATATACTTAATCTCGATTTAAGTATATGGAATATTTTCCAATGGTCGAAAATAAATAAAATTTGTGAATTACTTATGAATAAATAAGTATGGAAATGTTTTTCCAATGTGAAATGAAACGTTTTGAGAATTTATCTTTTTGAAGATAAATTGAAATGAATAATTGAAATCGTAATATCAGTAGATATTGTGAAATATAAATTCACTATGGAATTTATAAAAGAAAGGGGAACTTGTTTAAAAATAAATATTGATTTATTTTTGAAGTTTGAAATTATATATCTTGTAAAGATATTTTGGAAAATAAATAATTTGGAAAATTATTTGGAAACTGGTGATGTGTGCATATCCATTGATAGTTCAATAACCGACTATCAATATTTCCCTTTGAATGGGTAATTGATGTGATTTGTTTGAATTTGAATGCCACACTTATTTTTGAATAAGCGCTCACTATTCGGGTTAACCGGGAAAGGACCATGGGGTCGTATAACCCATTCCGAATATGTGATACGTCGTTATGAATTGCATTTGATGACCGATGTTGAAGACCGGGTATTTGCGAAAGCGATAGGATGACCTATCGATTGTCTCTGCACTGGGTAGCTCCTGGTATAGAGATTTCCTAAGTGATGGAAAATTCGATCGGGATTGTGAATACCCGGATTGCAAGGGCTTCGTGAGAAGTGCCTTCGGTTTTGTTCGAGCCCGGAACAGACTTGTATGGATTGTATGTCTGACATTACAAATTGAGATATAAAGCCGATTTCATTCAAATATATTTCTGTTGGTGGCGAAGAATTTATTCTTTTAGCTTAACACCCTTCTCTGAGACGTACGAGCTCAGAGGTTATGTAGTTGAAGGTTATCAGCGATATATTCCCAATTTGGTAATGTGACATGCTGAGTGTTGCTGTAAATGATCATTGTGTTGATTATTTGTGATAGGATCGTTTATTTGATCGTCTATCTTGGTGATCATTTCTATGATCATTTGTTGACCCAAAGCATGGCTTTTGTATAAAGTATGTTTTTGTGGACGTGACTTCGTCGAGCCTCACACCCCGTGAATGGTCAAAACAGGAAAGAAGCAGCAAGGTTATGAGGGGTAGCGCCCTTTAGGATGTGTGCATTTCCTTCTGGAAAAGGGTGGTATCATGGTATGGAGCCCAGATACTTACTCATGTTGAAAACACTTTATGATTGTGTGAATTGATTACGAGCGCTCGGTTGAAAAGATCCCAAAGGACCGAGGGATGGCATATTCGGTCAGTTGTTACTCAGTTAGGGGTAACCCGGCCTTGTGTTGGTAGAGATCCGGTTTGGTTCTCGGGGATGTCCTTCCAGAGGCATTCTCATGTGGCAATGGGAAGTTCCTTGGCCTGATCATTCGTTGGAAATCCAAAGAAACAATACGAGACTTGTACGGTTTTAGTTGTAGAACCTGCCATTTAATACGGTAGCTATAGTAAGCATACTATAATGGTACCTATGCTGGCTAAGATTTATATTCTACTTTCGAAATGAATTTTTCCTACACTATGCACTAGTAATAATATCAAATGTTTCTTTTTAATGCGTATCAAGCATCTTTGACTATCATAAGGAGAAATCTCCTCCAAGTCTGCGTTTGCATTGTGTGTGTGGCGGGAGGTCTTATGGTAGTCTCATTTTTAAAAGCATTGCGAATTGACTTTAAAAATATTCCTCTATTTTGTTTTCAAAGATAAATAAACTGTTTTGAGTTCTCACACCAGTCACATGACTGACTCGGAGTTTATTGTTTTCCTTCCTAAACTCTGGGTGCCCACCAATTTCCACACGGGCAGTCAAGAGTTAGGTTTATCAGGATATTCTGGATATTCTGGAGTTGCTGGAGGCAAGCTGGATGGCATGGCGTATTACTAGTATATAGTATTTCTTTTTCCGCTGCACTGTTTGTTGTTGTATATTGTTGTACACTCTGATGATGTAATGAAATGAAATGTATGTAATGTAATAACTGATATAGTTCATTGTTTAAAGATTATTCATTTATCTGTTATATGTTGTTCCGCTGCGAATTGTGAGATTCTGATGTTGTTCTGTTATTTCTTTCAGTTCCGTTCTATCTTCTATATTTTCTATTTTCTTTTCTCTCTATTTTCTATCTTCTTATCTTTTCTGTCTTTTTCTTTTTCTTAAAACCCTAAGTGTTCGGTTTTCCGTCGTTCGATTGCTCGGCAGTCGATAAAGTGAGTATCGATGTTGAATTTTCGAAAGACGAAGAATCAGGTCCTTACAATACAAGTCTGTTCCGGGTTCGAACAAAACCGAAGGCACTTCCAAAGAAGCCCTTGCAATCCGGTTATTCACAATCCCGATTGGACTTCCCATCACTTAGGGAATCTCTATACCTGAGCCATGATGCAGAGAAAATCAACAGGTCATCCTATCATTCTCGCAAATACCCGGTCTTCACCACCGGTCTTCAATTCTATTCATATACGTCGTATCACTATTCGGAATGGGTTATATGACACAAAGGTCCTCCCCCGGCTAAACCGAATAACGAGCGCAATATTTTAAAAATAAGTGTAGCATTCAAATTTCAAACAAATCACAACAATTTTCCACTTCGATCTGTTAAATAAAAGATTCATCACAATCACAAAGGTTTAATGTGGTTTCCGGATATCCACTTGGAATCCGACCCTCGGTCGCATCGAAATTTAAACGCCATTTAAAGGCAAATATTGATAGTTTGTTATTTAACTATCAATCAATATTCACAACAATTTTCAAGTTTAAATGATTTTCCCAATTATTTATTTTCAAAATATCTCCGCAAGATATATTTTCACACTTCAACCCTTTGAAAACAAATTTCAAATCACTTTTCAATCCTTTGAAAACAGATTTCAAATCATTTCCCTACACGGGGTATATTCACAAATATTTCTTCATTTTCATTTCAAAATGAATCATTTAAATCAATCAAATAAATCCTTACCGATTTATTTTAATTTTACGTTCCAAATCCGTAAATTTATTTCCATACTTCAAAAATAAATCAATGTTTATTTTTAAACAAATTTCCCTTTCCTTTATAAATTCCATGATGAATTTAAATTTCCAAATATCCACTGATATACGATTTTCAAATCGATTTCAAATATGAACTTTCAATTTATCTTTAAAAGATATAATATCAAAACATTCACTTCATATTGGAAAACATTTCCATACTTATTTAATAATAAGTAATTCACCAATCTATTTATTTTCAACATTTGGAAAATATTCAATATACTTAAATCACAATTAAGTATATATTTTATTCTTTAAGGAAAACATCCTCTTAACACATTTATTTGAGTCAAAACGAATGTTGCGTAAAACATCGTTACGACAACCCAAAATCACTGGTATAGGGATTCGAAATTAAGATGGATATATAAATCCCAATACCATATAAAATATTTCCTTTTGAAAATCATTTACTATAACAACAGTGTTATAGTCCACCATTTCCTTATTTCTCGAAAGCGTCTATTTCAACAATGAATGTTGAAATCTGTGGTTTCGATACTTAATACATCTTAAAACACCGTTAAATCGTTTTAATTCTATTTAAAACATCACTTCCCCAAAAACATTTCCTTAATATATTATTCACTGTCCAAAATCGTGAATATACTTCGTTAACCAAATTCAACATTTCTACACATTTTATTTAAAGGATTATCCACTGTCCAAAATCGTGGATATCGCTCCTTTAATAAGCTATAGTAATTAACTTATCAAAATAAGTCGTTTTCGGATTTATAAAACAATGTTTAAAAATTCCATTTATATTTTATAACAACTTCAACTTATAAAATCACTTTACTAACAAATTCTATCCATATCCCATTTACACGAAAAAATCCAAATTATAAGCAAATTATGTATAAATCTTTTATTTTACAAAATCTATTTATTATATAACTTCACAAATCGTAGATTCTATTCTTTTATAAAATCCATTTATAACATCATTTTAAAACGTCTTTAAAACTCCTTTATAATTTCATCACTTTGATTTATAAAAATCCAATTTTATAAATCTTATATATAAAGCTTTTATAATAAATTCAAAAATCTCTGTTTAAACTATTTTATAAAATCATTAACTCCATAATTCAAAAATCATATTTCAACTATATTTCTCAAAAATCATAATTTTTATAACATTAAGATTATAACGTTTATTTGTTTAAATGAATCAATTCCAAAATTCAATAAAGCGTATACTTTCAAAAATCACTTTAAAAACCCTTTTAAATTTGAAAATCATCACTTTAACACTTTTGATTTTTCAAAATAGGCCCAATACTGCAACAGCACTAAATATAACAATCACGGCATCCAAAACATCATATATCATATGATAACAGAATATATCACAATATTTGTAAATAAATCAATACGGGTGAGGAATCCAGTTGGATCCCTCCAACCTGTTTCCCTGCATCCACAGATGTTAACACAATATCAATCCTGTTTAAAGACGGAATATTGCGGTATATGGGTTTTACAAAATATTATACGCTATTATGCGGCGCAATAGGGTCTCATCCGCTATATAATGCGGGAAATCAACTCCAAGTACATATATAATACCAATTCCACTTCAAGGTGAAATATCGCGATAAATGTGTTTAATAAATAACCTCCGCTTAATATGCGGCGTATATGGTCTATTTCAATACAACAGATAATAAGTTATCATCCAAGCATACAATCAACCAATTTTAAATCTATCTATTTAGAATTTAAATCGAAACAATTCGATTGAGTGAGAAGTTCTCACCTTGGTTTCAATGTGGTTTCAGTGTTTTATTTCGAATAAAATTAAACACGCGTTTAATTTTACCCAAAAATTTCACTAGCTCCAATTGATTCCAATCCTACTCCATTGCGTAGTGCTCGTCAAAACGAAGGCAATGCAATTCGTTTCGTGCATTTCCGACCTTGCATAAACAAGTTATACATTTTAGAAGTTCGTACAATTTACAATTTAATTTTAATTTTGACCTAAATTTTTATCTTGGCCGTGCATTTTGAGACATCAAATCGTGGCCATTACTAGAGTCTTTTTCCCCCACGTTACTTCCAGGGTAATCACGTTCGAAAGAAACCCTTGAGCCGCCCTCTTCATCAATTTTTCGCTCCATCCTTGATGAACGCGACGACGATCTGACACCTTCACTTGAAAGACCTACTCGTCCCCCACCATCGGCTAGAGAGCGGTCGATCTCGGTTGCTTTATGACCACAAAAATGTGCCCAAACACGTAGAGAACGCGGTCACATTTCCTCCTCCACGTCGCTCTGATCAAGATCATAACCGTATGGATCTCAAGATCTCACTGCGCTCTATAATCTTCATGTTGGAGGATTGTAACAACCCGCATATTTATCGATTTTATATTTAAATATTTTATTTAAATATTTTATCGTTAGTCAGATTTTAGTCGGAAAAGCTACTTTTTGCAAATGGTCAAATTGGGACTTGAGACCACTTCCATTGAGTTCAAAATGACGTTTGCAATCTTTTTAAGTATAAACTTTGATATGTTTGGAGTTGGGGGAATTTCACTACTTTTTCGCTTTGGACTTTAGTTTGGACTTAGCCTATTAGACCCAAGCTCCAACCCCTTCTCTTCATAACTCCATTCTATCTTCTTAAACATTCAAGCTTCCTTAAAAATGGGGAAGGGAATGGGAAATTAAAACTCCAAGCTTAGGTTTCAAATTCAAATCCATCATTCAACTCCAAATTCAAAGAAAAGACATTGGATTCAAGCTTCTTGTGTTGAGATTGAAGAGAGATTGACTCTTGCTTGCTTTAAGCTTTATCTTCGTTGATTTTTGGTGCAAAGGTGAGATTTTTATCTCACATTCTTGTCTATAACTATCTTGGATTGTTGGGAATGACTTCCTATCACTTTAGCATGTACATTCGCATTTGGTTTGAATCGAATTGGCGAAAAACTCCAATTTTTAGTGTTCTTGGTGAATTTCTGGGCCTAGGTCGTTCTGGTGGAAAAGTCATCTCGGTGATAGGTCGCTAGGTCATAGGTCGCTAGGCCGTAAGTCGCTTGGCTTTAGGTTGCTAGGACTTAGGTCGTTTGACCTGTTTTACGTTAGGTCGCTCGGCCACATTGAGTCACTTAGGTCGTTGACCTGTTTTACGTTAGGTTGCTTGGCCACATTGAGTCACTTGGGTCGTTTGCCTTGAATCTTTAGCTCGCTCGTCTTTAGGTCGCGAGTCTTTAGGTCGCTTGGCTCTTTTCCTTAAGTCGTTGCACCATGCTCTCCGTTAGGTCGCATGACCCCAATTCCTTTAGGTCGTTAGACCTTATTTCCTTTAGGTCGTTCACCTTTAAGCCATTTGGCCATGACCCTTAGGGCGGTGCACTATAGGTCGTTACCCATTAGGTCGCGCCACCCTTTTGGTCGATTATGCTTTGTTCGTTGCCTCGCCTAGGTCGCTCGGCCTATTTAACTCGCACCTGTTTTGTGCTTTTAACCCCTAGGTCGTTCAAGGTTTAGGTCGTTGCATCCCTGGGTCGTTAGTCTCACTAGGTCGCGTGTCATTAGGTCGCTCGGCCTGTTTGAGTCATATTTGCATGCTAGGTCGCGACATTGTTAGGTCGCATCCTTAAGCCGCTGCTCCTTTTGGTTGTTTGCCCCTTAGCTCGGCCATGTTATGTCGCAGTGGTATTTCTCCTTTGATGGTTTTGGAACTGATTTCTTTGGATTTTATTCATGTCTTCGAATATGAATATTTGGTGATTGATTGTTTCTACAATCATTTTTGTGGTTTGTCACTTTAAAAACATAAAGATTTTAATACTAGTAGTAAATGTCAAAACTCTTTCATCGGAGCGATTGCAACACTATTTTATTATAAATCTCTTTTTTAAACCGTTTTCCAATCTATTTGTATATACAAACATTTGCCTCACTCGAATGAGAAATTGAATTAAACGGCTTAGTAAAACAAGTGGTATGAAACGCTTGCGTTTGTTTCGCTGATTAATTCTTGGACTTGTTCGATTGAACCTCTTGTGACAGTTTTCTAGTGAAGATCTACAGTTTGTTCGTAAATATTTAAGTTAAGCAAGTGGTTATGGGACATGAAGCTAAACTCATATATTTACTAGCCTTTTGTGATTGACACTTCTTTATGATCAATTACGATCATTTTTGTGATTTAGACTAGCAATTGTGTGATGTCTATGTCTACGAGGGAGACTAATTCCCGTTTGTGTGATGTTTCTACATCACATATGTGGGGTAGCGCCCCACGGTCTTTGGGCCATTCTTGTGGAGCTTCGGCTCAAAATTAATGGTTAGCTACCATGAGATAGTGTCTCGTTTTGTGATACACGTGTTGGTGAGTTTTCATGCTCCCGTTCTTGTGATAGGCCTCCCCCTTTTCGTGATTTCTGGATTTCGTGTGTTGATTTCTGGGATTTGTGCTTCACCAATTTTCGTGATTTTTATTGATAAGTTTTATCAATTTTTGTGTATTGGTGAATTCGTGTGTCATTGACTTATTATGAATACAAGTTTAGGGTATGATACCCATTTTGGATCTTTGAGAAGATTCTTGTGATATTGATTGATCTCTTGTTGATTTTCATTTACATGCTTATTATAGTATGTCATTATGGTTATTATATGCTCATGCCACATATTTTATTCTATATCATATCATCTGATATTTATAGCTAGACTGATCCTTTTATTATTTTCTTATGAAATAATACTCGGGTCAGACCGAGATGTTACAGGTGCTTCTGCTTGACTTCTCTTCTGGGATTACTCTGACTTTTGGCTAACTACTTAGGTTAGTAGTTCTTTTGTTGTATACATTTGAGATACCGACTCATAGATGTATTCTTTTGTATAGCACACATGTTGCTATCCTTTTGTGTTATTGTGGATCTTTCAGACCACTATTCTGATGTACACTTTCATGTTATATATTCATATCTTTTTCCGCCTTTGTGATATGGATGTTTGTGACTGATTTGTGTTATGTTTCATTCTATATTTGTTTCCAAAGATTATATATAGCCACTGTGTGATCGCTTTGAGTTTGTATCGTTATGTCGGATTTCCTCCTTAAATGAAATGCATGCTATACTATCTGACATATCCATACTCGCACAAAGAAATTACATGGATGGTCGCTCCTCAACAGCCTTATTCTCCCTACTAGTTGACAGCATTACTCCGTAGTGTTCTTGGCTAGCGTGGGTATAGAGGTGGGGCGTTACAGCTTGGAATCAGAGCCTAACTTCGGAACAAGGTAGAATAATTTAACAAGGATCACCGTCCTAAGTCCATCTTAGGAGTCGTGCTTTAGGATATTATTCAGGTCTTTGTACCGTTCTATCCTATTTTCCTTTATGATTCCTTGCTTCACCTAAGAATGTTTTATATTCATTTGGTGAATAATCTTCTTCCCCTTCTTTCTTTCTTAAGGAAGAGAAATGGTTAGACCAGACCGTCCCAGCTCCAGTCAACCTAGAGCTACTCCTCAAGATGGAGTATTTATGACTGCCCAGCAGCTTCTTGATCTCGTTAAGAATGCTCAGGCAGCTGGTTCTAATTCGGAACCTACTCACCCTATGTCTGGATTTGCACGTTTGTGCAACGATTATACCAGCTTGGGTGGGAAACCATTCAAGGGCTCTGAAACTATTATTGAGGTCCAGGCTTGGTTAAGAACATGTGATCGACTCTTTTCTCGCATGAATCTTATTGACCTTCACTTAGTTCAGGTGGCTTCTAGTATGCTCCAAGAAAGAGCATTAGACTGGTATGAACTTCTTATTTCTGAGATTAATGAAACGGATTTACTTGGGAGAAATTCCGGGAACGCTTCGAATTAAAATTTGTGCCAGAAGCTGAGAATGTGACTTTGGCTCGCCGTTTTATTGACCTTGTTCAAGGTGAATCTTCTGTGACAAACTATGTCACATCTTTCGAATCTCTTTCCAAGTACGGGGTTGGATACATTAATACCCCATTGAAGAAAAATCAGAGATTCGTCTATGGCTTGAACAAGAATCTCAAGAAGCCATTACTTCTAAAATTTGAAGTTTCTTTTGACCAACTTAATGATATCGCTCTTCGACTTGAAGAGGCAGATAAAGAAAGTGATGTCGAGGTTATGGGAGCCAAACCAAAATTCAACAATAACAAGAAAATGCCTAATAAGTTCAAAGGCCATTATCCCAATAAGAATGGGAAGCAAGCAACTCCTGCAACAAAGACTTCTTCTAGTAGCGGGCAATGCTTCAACTGTGGTTCTAAGGACCATTATGCGAACAAGTGTTCGAAGCCTCGTGCTTGTCGCTATTGCAAAAGCCCGGATCATTTTATGCATGTATGTCCCAAACTTCAAACTAGGAAGGAGGAAAAGCTGAATGTGGATCAAGCCCCTGGCAACACATCTCATGGTCAAAGTATTTCTCATTCTATCCTTGATGGCATTATTTTATTTCGTGATCATCCTATTCTAGTTCTTTTTGATACGGGTGTGTCCCACTCTTTTATTTCAAAAGAACTTGTTGATATTTTTTCTTTGGATGTTTTGTGTTTAATGACCTCCTTGAAAATTGCGAATCCGGTTGGTGGATCTGCAACACTTAGTTTGATTTGTAAAGATGTCGAGATTATTTTATGTGATTTTTCTTTCCTAGCCGATTTGCATGTTATGCGTTACTTAGGCTTTGGAATGATTTTGGGTATGGATTGGCTTAACCGTTATGAAGCCCACATCCTATGTCCTGAGCGGACTATTTATCTCCGAGATCCGCAATCTGTAAAGAAGATTTTAGTTATTCTTACAGATTCGGATTCCACTTTGGCTACATCTTTATATTCTTTAAATCCTCATGATGATGATGATTATGATGAGGAGGATGTCATTTCTCTTACTCACGTCGTTCGTGAATTTTCCGATATATTTGAGCCCGTTTTAGGTCTACCACCTAAGCGAGCAATTGAGTTCAAAATTAATCTTACCCCTGGAGCTCAACCTATTACTCGTCCTCCTTATCATTTGTCCAATAAGGAAAATGAGGAGATGCGCAAACAATTATCTGATTTGGAAACGAAGCAATTTATTCGCTCTAGTTCCTCGCCTTGGGGAGCTTCGGCTATTTTCATGAAGAAATCCGATGGTACACTTAGGCTTTGCATTGACTACCGCAAGTTTAACGATCTTACTATCAAGAATAAATATCCTTTACCTCGGATTGATGATCTATTCGATCAACTTAGTGGTGCTAAAGTCTTTTCGCAATTAGATCTAGCTACCGGTTTTCATCAGCTTCGTATTGTAGAGGATAGCATTCCTTTGGCATCGTTCCGTACTCGGTATGGATCTTATGAATGGCTTGTTATGCCATTTGGTTTAACGAATGATCCTGCTTATTTCGTTGACCTTATGAATCGAGTTTTCAAAGATTTCCTCGATCGATTTGTTCTCATCTTTATTGATGGTATTCTTGTGTATTCAAAAACCGAGGAGGAACATGAAAAGCATCTTCGGATTGTGTTGGAAACTCTTAGGAGTAATCAATTAAAAGAAAATTTTTCTAAATGCCATTTTTGGCAATCTAGTGTGAAGTTTCTCAATCATATTATTTCCGAATCCGGAATATCAGCGGATCCTTCAAAGATTGAAGTGATTCAAAATTGGAAGAGGCCGGAGAGTGTAACGGAAATTCATAGTTTCCTTGGTTTGGTGGGTTATTACCGTCGTTTTATCAAAGACTTTTCTAAAATTGTCGTCCCTCTTACTGGCTTAACAAAGAAAGGTGTTAAGTACATTTAGTCGGACAAATGTGAAACTTCTTTTCAGAAATTAAAAGAACTCCTTTCCGATGCTCCTATTCTTGTTATTCCCGAAGGGAATCGGGATTTTATTGTTTATACCGACGCAAGTCGTGTTAGTTTAGGTTTCGTTCTTATGCAAAAAGAACGTGTTAATGCTTACGCTTCTAGGCAATTAAAGCCAGTTGAGACTAGATATGCCACTCATGATTTAGAACTCGAGGCTATCGATTTTGCCCTTCGTATTTGACGTCATTATCTTTTGGGAGAAAAATTTATCCTCTACACAGATCATAAGTCTTTGAAATATTTGTTTTCTCAGAAGGAACTTAATTTGCGTCAACAGCGTTGGCTCGAATTTCTCGCATCTTATGATCTTGATATTCCTTATACTCCCGGAAAGGGAAATCGTGTTGCCGATGCACTTAGTCACAAGCAACAAGCGGTTGTTTCCATGATGATATCTGAATGGAATGATCTCGAGATTTTATCCACTTGTGAGATTCGAGATCGTTTTTTCGATTTATGTTCATCTCTTGTTTTATGTAGCCTTGAGGCTCATCCTTCTCTTTTAGACCACATTCTTGAAGCTTAAAGGCTAGATCCTGTATTGGCTCTTCTTAGCCAAAGATTGAGTGATAAAATTGATATTGAAGAATTGAAAGACTTCGATGTCGATTCTCGTGGCGGCATTCGAAAATTTGGTAGACTTATCGTGCCAAATATTAGTGATCTTCGTAAAGGTATTTTGGAAGATTCTCATCGTTCTAAATTTACCATTCATCCCGGTAGTAGTAATATGTATGCAGATATGAAACGACTTTATTATTGGGAGGGAATGAAATCTGATATTGCTAACTTTGTTAAGTGTTGCATGACTTGCCAACTTGTCAAGGCAGAGCATCAAAGGCCTGGTGGGTTATTGCAACCATTAGAAATTCCAATTTGGAAGTGGGATCAAATTTCTATGGATTTTATTGATGGCCTTCCCCATTCTCGTTCGGGTAATGATAGCTTATTGGTTATAGTTGATAGACTTACTAAATCCGCCCATTTTATTCCCGTTCGGTCTAATCGAACCGTGCCGCTTTTGGCCAAACTTTTTATTAAAGAAATTGTTAAAGTACATGGAATTCCTACTTCTATTGTTAGCGATCGGGATCCATTGTTTACTAGTGGATTTTGGAAGAGTCTTAAAAAAGTTTTAGGAACGAAGCTTAATTTTAGCACCGCTTATCACCCCCAGTCCAATGGACAAACTGAGCGTGTGAATCAAACTCTTGTAGATCTTCTTCGTGCATGTGTTCTTGACTTTGGTAGAAGTTGAGAAGATCTTATTTCTCTCATTGAATTTTCCTATAATAATAGCTTCCAATCTAGTATTGGTATGGCTCCTTTCGAGGCACTCTATGGAAGGCCATGCTGATCTCCTTCTTGTTGGCTTAAGGCCGGTGAGAAGCTGGTTTTAGGTCGAGATTTTATTCGTGATTCCACAGAAAAGATAGACCTTATTCGTCGTAGGATGAAAGAAGCCTAGAGTAGACAGAAGTCCTATGCCGATAACCGAAGAAGGAAGTTAGAATTTTCTATGGGAGATCTTGTATTTATTCGTGTTTCACCTATGAAGGGTGTAGTATGCTTCAGTCGATCGGGAAAATTAGCGCCTCGATATATTGGGCCATTTCCTATCACCGAACGTATTGGTTCCATGGCTTATCGCCTTTCATTACCGGCTCAATTTTCTGCTATTCATGACGTGTTTCACGTTTCTCAATTATGGAAATGCCTTCAAGATTCCGATTCTATTATTGAGCCTGGTGTTGTGGAAGAAATTGAAGTTTCGTCGAATTTAAGTTATGAGCAACATCCTATTCGAATTATTGCTTCGAGGGTGAAAGGACTTCGAAATATAGATGTTCCACATGTGAAAGTTCAATGGTCCTCAAATCCTAAGGATTTCTCTTGGGAATCTAGAGAATTCATCCAGCGAACGCACCCGGACTTACTTTCTCTTGCTCTTTGAGGTGAACTTCTTATTTCAAATTTCTTTTGTGTTAATATGCTTTTATGGTTGTTACTTTTTATTTTCCATCTTATATATTGCGAGGATGCAATCTCTTTAAGGAGAGGAGTCTGTAACAACCCTCATATTTATCGATTTTATATTTAAATATTTTATCGTTAGTCGGATTTTAGTCCGAAAAGCTACTTTTTGCAAACGGTCAAATTGGGACTCGAGACCACTTCCATTGAGTTCAAAATGATGTTTGCAATCTTTTTAAGTATAAACTTTGATATGTTTGGAGTTGGTGGAATTTCACTACTTTTTCGCTTTGGACTTTAGTTTGGACTTAGCCTATTAGACCCAAGCTCCAACCCCTTCTCTTCTAACTCCATTCTATCTTCTTAAACATTCAAGCTTCATCAAAAATGGGGAAGGGAATGGGAAATTAAAACTCCAAGCTTAGGTTTCAACTTCAAATCCATCATTCAACTCCAAATTCAAAGAAAAGACATTGGATTCAAGCTTCTTGTGTTGACATTGAAGAGAGATTGACTCTTGCTTGCTTTAAGCTTCATCTTCATTGATTTTTGGTGCAAAGGTGAGATTTTTATCTCACATTATTGTCTATAACTATCTTGGATTGTTGGGAATGACTTCCTATCACTTTAGTATGCACATTTGCATTTGGTTTGAATCGAATTGGCGAAAAACTCCAATTTTTAGTGTTCTTGGTAAATTTCTGGGCCTAGGTCGTTCTGGTGGAAAAGTCATCTCGGTGTTAGGTCGTTAGGTCGTAGGTCGCTAGGCCGTAAGTCGCTTGGCTTTAGGTTGCTAGGACTTAGGTCGTTTGACCTGTTTTACGTTAGGTCGCTCGGCCACATTGAGTCACTTAGGTCGTTTGACCTGTTTTACGTTACGTCGCTCGGCCACATTGAGTCACTTGGGTCGTTTTGCCTTGAATCTTTAGCTCGCTCGTCTTTAGGTCGCGAGTCTTTAGGTCGCTCGGCTCTTTTCCTTAAGTCGTTGCACCATGCTCTCCGTTAGGTCGCATGTCCCCAATTCCTTTAGGTTGTTAGACCTTATTTCCTTTAGGTCGTTCACCCTTAAGCCATTTGGCCATGACCCTTAGGTCGGTGCACCATAGGTCGTTACCTATTAGTTCGCGCCACCCTTTTGGTCGATTATGCTTAGGTCGCTACCTCCCCTAGGTCGCTCGGCCTATTTAACTCGCACCTGTTTTGTGCTTGTAACCCCTAGGTCGTTCAAGGCTTAGGTCGTGGCATCCCTGGGTCGTTAGTCTCACTAGGTCGCGTGTCATTAGGTCGCTCGGCCTATTCGATTCATATTTGCATGCTAGGTCGCGACATTGTTAGTTCGCATCTTTAAGCCGCTGCTCCTTTTGGTTGTTTTCCCCTTAGCTCGTCCATGTTATGTCGTAGTGGTATTTCTCCTTTGATGGTTTTGGAACTGATTTACTTGGATTTTATTCAAGTCTTCGAATGCGAATTTTTGGTGATTGATTGTTTCTACAATCATTTTTGTGGTTTGTCACTTTAAAAACATAAAGGTTTTAATACTAGTGGTAAATATCAAAACTCTTTCATCAAAGCGATTTCAACACTATTTTATTATAAAGCTCTTTTTTAAACCGTTTTCCAATCTTTTAGTATATACAAACCTTTGCCTCACTCGAATGAGAAATTGAATTAAACGGCTTAATAAAACAAGTGGTATGAAACGCTTGCGTTTGCTTCGCTGGTTAATTCTTGGACTTGTTCGATTGAACCTCTTGTGACAGTTTTCTAGTGAAGATCTACAGTTTGTTCGTAAATATTTAAGTTAAGCAAGTGGTTATGGGACATGAAGCTAAACTCATATATTTACTAGCTTATTGTGATTGACACTTCTTTATGATCAATTACGATCATTTTTGTGATTCAGACCACCAATTGTGCGATGTCTCTATCTACGAGGGAGACTAATCCCCGTTTGTGTGATGTTTCTACATCACATATGTGGGGTAGCGCCCTACGGTCTTCGGGCCATTCTAGTGGAGCTTCGGCTCAAAATTAATGGTTAGCTACCATGAGATAGCGTCTCGTTTTGTGATACACATGTTGGTGAGTTTTCATGCTCCCGTTCTTGTGATAGGCCCCCCTTTTCGTGATTTCTGAATTTCATGTGTTGATTTCTGGGATTTGTGCTTTACCAATTTTCGTGATTTCTATTGATAAGTTTTATCAATTTTTGTGTATTGGTGAATTCGTGTGTCATTGACCTGTTATGAATACAAGTTTAGGGTATGATACCCCTTTTGGATCTTTGAGAAGATTCTTGTGATATTGATTGATCTCTTGTTGATTTTCATTTACATGCTTATTATAGTATGTCATTATGGTTATTATATGTTCATGCCATATATTTTATTCTATATCATATCATCTGATATTTATAGCTAGACTGATCCGTTTATTATTTTCTTATGAAATAATACTCGGGTCGGACCGAGATGTTACAGGTGCTTCTGCTTGACTTCTCTTCTGGGATTACTCTGACTTTTGGCTAACTACTTAGATTATTAGTTCTTTTGTTGTATACATTTGAGATACCGACTCATAGATGTATTCTTTTGTATAGCACACATGTTGCTATCCTTTTGTGTTATTGTGGATCTTTCAGACCACTATTCTGATGTACATTTTCATGTTATATATTCATATCTTTTTCCGCCTTTGTGATATAGATGTCTGTGACTGATTTGTTTTATGTTTCATTCTATATTTGTTTCCAAAGATTATATATAGCCACTGTGTGATCGCTTTGAGTTTGTATCGTTATGTCGGATTTCCTCCTTAAATGAAATGCATGCTATACTATCTGACATATCGGTACTCGCACAATGAAATTACATGGATGATCGCTCCTCAACAGCCTTATTCTCCTTGCTAGTTGACAGCATTACTCCGTAGTGTTCTTGGCTAGCGTAGGTATAGAGGTGGGGCGTTACAAGGATTTTCAAAATGATCAAGGGATTGAGAGAGATTGAGCGGAGAAGGACTGAAATTTCGACCATTGATAGATATGGAAGCGGCGGCTGAAGCTATTTAGGGTTAGGGTTTGTTTTAGTTGCAAATGGAAAAAAATGGAGGCCTTTTATAGAAAATTCTCAAATTATTATTCACTCGAAATTTTTCGAACTTGAAATCTCACACGGTGACCGGCGTTTCTAGGGCTTAACCTACGTTCTGGACACAATGGAATATGTTTCGGAAGCTACTTTGGTTGTATGTACGAGTTACGGAAATAAACGATCAAATTCAAATTAAATCGATTAAACTAATTTCTATGTGTTTTGGCTTGCCCCGGACAAACCGTAAATCCGATTGACATGGAATTTGAAACCATACAATAATTTAGCATTACGGATCCGATGAAACCGGTTTCGTCGAAATTCGAGACTATATGAAAAATGGCTATTTTTACTCGTCGGTTAAATATTAAAATATTCAATTTTCACAAATTAACTTTTAATTCAATTTTAAAAGTTCTATTACATCATTCTAACTCCAATATGATTAAATACAACTTTACAAATCATTTTTAATCAAATTAAACCCGATTTCAAATTATTTCTGTAATTTCAAATATTAATTTATCGATTTAATTTTCCAATTAAATCCTTATATTCAAAATAATATTTATTCGACTTACAAATTTTACTTATTAATATTTAAAATCAATTAAATATACGAATTTTAAATGACAGAAATTCTGGGTCGTTACACGATATCTGCCTTGTATTGAAGATTGCGACCTCTTTTAAAAGTTGATTAGGTGCGGCATTACTATGGCACGACATCAATACGTGGTGATACTGATACGCGGCGATGTTGGCAATGATTGGAATCGATAATGTAATATCATGATATTTTGAACCATTCGCATCCACACATGTCGGACTTGAATTGCTCAAAATACCGGATTGTTAATTCATATTTGGCAAAACTCAACATATACGGTAAATAAATAAATCATAGAATCACAGACACAGATTATATAAAAATAAGTAGCAGAAATAAATGGATAGTAGTTCATGAAGCTACCACACACACACACACACATATATATATATATATATAACAAAGTTAAAACAAGATACAACAGAAGTCTCGAATAAATAAAACTCTCAATACATTAGTCAAATACAAGTTCAGGGTATATCAATGGAGTATACTAAATAACTGGAAGCTGAATAGGTAGATGGATCTCCAAGCGAAGCTCCAGCTACAAAGGTTTGTCTCAAAAGTTGTATCACTCAGTCTGACCTGAGCGTAAAGCAAAAATACAAAACACTTGAGTTAGGATTAACATTCTCATATCAATAAATCCAACTCAAGTGAAATATAAATTGAAACGCAAGTAACTTAAAGGATGTTTGGGATAACCATCCTCTAAGGATCCGTGGAACTATAAACTATGTAGTAATATACGCTATTATAATAATGTCCATAGTAAAAGTAAACTATTAAAGTAGCGTTAAGGCATTACCCATATACCCCTTAACACATTTTATAGTGCCAATAGTCTATACAGTACTGTAATACCTCCAGATCGAGAGGCTACCAAAGGCTACTCCATAGGTACAACACAAAAAAATCATTGAAGACACGCTAGGGTAGGTGACACGACTCAACTAGGCAATGCCAGGGTAGATATACCAATTACACTTCCGAGCTGGTGGTAACGCATAGCAGCCACTACTGCCCACCTCGAGCCACACTCCCAAAAATCCAAAGGTGCACCCCAAATCAATCACAAGTAATAGAATGGCATATGAAGGAGTGTGTCTGATCGGAGGAGCTACCTCACTTGGCCCGTCAATTGCTCCTATTTTAGCCACCTTATACCAACTCACAGGAGTCGAGTCCACGTATATAACTCATATAGGATCGTCGCCACCATCCTACTTCATTCTGGAATCTCCAACGCGTAAACAGTTGTTAAAGTGGTTTTTGAAGTTGGCAAAGAGTATGACAACTTCCGATCCTGGTATCTTTAACAACCAAACGTTATTATAACACCGCGGTCATTTCAAAATAGTTTGTACTTCAAAACCAAAATATCATTTCCATTTCAAAACCAAATTAATACGATATCATTTCCATTTTAAGAACTATATCAATACGACATCATTTCCATTTCAAAACCAAATCAATACAATATCATAGTACTTTCAAAGTTATAACTCTTTCGAAACCAAAACACTTGAAATTATAACACTTTGGAAATCATAACAATTTGAAATCATAGCACTTTGGAAATTATAGCACTTTTCTTTTAAACCATTAGATATGAATAATAGTATATATAATAAAATAGTTTACATAAAAAATAGTTATAAGTTAAAATAGTTTAAAATAAAATAGTTCGTATATTAAAATAGTTTATGCTAAAATAATTTACATTAGAATAGTTTATATCAAAATAATTTATAATAAAATATATAAATAGTTTTAAATATAATTTTAAAATACTTTTTTAAATAAAATAGTTTTCTTAATTTCACAAATCGATTCAAATTAACTTGACTTCCAAAATTCCAATTTAATTCAGTCTCAATTCATCAATTTCAATTCAATTCAGTTTCTCAATAAACCATTTCAAATTATATCGATTTCAAATAGAAATTTGAACCACAAAGTAGACCATTTCAATTTCAATATATTTCAAAGCTTTAAATATTCTATATTTCAAAACTAAATGTGATAATTTCATATATGTATATATATCTTAATTTCACTTCATTATTATTTAGTTTTGAAATATTCACTTCATAAATCCAATATCATTTAAAGAAAATCCGAATTACAAATAAACTAAATATTCCTTTCAACTTATTTAAACTTAAAATATTCATTTATCATTTCAAATTAAATTCAATTTATAAAATCATATCTATTAAAAATCTCAGCCTAAATAAGTTTCAAATTGATTTAATTAAGTAATATCCTTAACAAATAAATTTCAAATTAATATCTTAATTTATCAATATCATTATAAAATCTATTTTTTTTAAATATAAATTTAAATAAATACTTAACCATAATATATTTTAATTAAATCAAACTTTATCATTAAACTTATTTTATATTAAAACAAATTTATACATCTCTTAAAAATCATGAATTTAACTATATATAAAATAACATTTATATATAATATCCAAAATCAATATTTATATAAAACTATATATATCTCTTTAAAGCTTAGAAATCATTTCAATATATATACATATAGACCAACGATGTCTGTATATAATTTTCTATCCTAGGGTCAAGTGATACGGATATTTATCATTTAAATCTGCAATTTAAATATATACAGGTATATATCATTTCAATCCGCAATCCCAAATTCAATTCAAATGAAAATCGCTTGGGTTTATCATTTCAACCCATAACGATTTTCTCATACTCTATAGATCGTTCGGTTATGTATCATTTCAACCCATAGGGAATTTTATACTAATAGGGAACTTGCAGAGTGATAACATATATGATAATAATATAACAGGCATATATCAACAATATAAATAACAGATAATTGTGTCAGATGTCACAGGTGAACAGATACAGATAATAGCATATATAAAGCAATGTAAATAACTAACCGCAGCATATTTCAATTGACGTTTCAGTTGAAATCAAATTTAATAAACATAAGAACGTTAATCATGAGTGATCGCTCACCTTTCGAGGGTAGAGAGTTTGACAACAGAACAATTTACGAATTCCAAAGCAAAGCTAGATGGACACGATTTGACGAATAAAGCTGATAAGTAGGAGCAGATGAATTCAAATCCGAACTGGATTGATGAAGAAAATTGGTATAAGTGAACATATATATATATATACATATATATATATAACTATGCACATATATAAAATCATATTTTATATTCAATCACATTTTTAAATTTAAATATATATTTTTAAAATCCTTATTTAAACTAAACTCATATATTAAAGTCAAATATATATATATATATATATGTATATATATATATATACATAATATATGTTGAAATAATTACATATGTATACCCAGCCATATCATTACTTGTATAAAACTAATATATATTAACTAGTATATATGTATATATATATATATATATTCCTAGAATCAATATACATACATATATATATATATACTACATCTTAAAACTCATGTGCATAGTATTTAAAATATATATGAAATATGCACGTACGATTTTATGTGTAGGCTTACAGATATATACAAACAAATTGTATAACCTATGCAACAGTTTTCCTTACAACTCAAAAATAAATTTATAAACTTATACAGCCTTGTACACATTAACAACATATCTATTATACTTTGAAGTTATTTCCAAACCAGGTCATATACAGCTTTATATATACATGTATAGAAAAAAATTAATATTATAAACTTATACACATAAAATACTTTTGAATCAACAATAGATACATACTAATACATAATCTAATGTATATAAGTCTTTGAAAACCAGATTTATAAACTGACGTGTAATAAACTTTGAAAATATATATATTGCTGAAATTATGTAAAATACTTATATAACTTATACAACCCATATGTAAACCTATAATTGAACAACAAAATGATATAAAACTTGTATAAATCCATACACATGAAGATAAAAAAATTATGTGAAAAATGATATACAATTTAACTACCTTTAAACATATAAAACTGTCATATAATGATTCATTCTTTATATAACCACAGACCATAATATATACAGTTATATAGACTTATAGATTGTTATATATATAAATATATATGCATATGTTATATTGTAAGCAAAAGAAAATTGCCAAACATATGCAATACCTATATAAATATATATACAAACAACATACGTCCAATAGCTATAAACCAAATATGAAACAGAGGATGTAATGCCATAAATACAACATATATATATATATATATATAAACAAATATATCGTATTCACCGACTTACATCAATACAGCCGAGGAGGAGGGAAATGAAGCAAGGTATGATGCGAGTTTGCGTGAAGTAATTGGAAATCTGAGCTCGAAGGGATGGTGCATGCTTTCTGGTAGGTCGGGCGAGTAGGCTAGTGGACATGGCATCGACGCATGTGGAGGAGAGAGGATGGTGAGTGGATGCAAAGGCTCGGCTATTGGGTGCGTCAGTAGCAGCCAATATATCACATGTATATATTACTTGTTATTATTATTTTCTTTTTAAAACAAGGAAGAAGACAAAGAAACAAAGAAGAAAGGAATAAGTGCTGCAAAACAGAAGGGGTGACGTGTAGGCATGGCCAATTGAAAAGAATGGTAAAAGGAAGAGTGTTCCGCACGCAAATAATATAATAGTTTTTCTATTTCAAGGTGATGTACCGATGGAAATGAACGGACTAAAATATTTATTGAAACGATGGAATCAGAAAAGCCAGGACCTGAATTCAGGAAATAATAAAAGCTACTAGTAAATAAATTTACATGGTAGAAAATGAAGGGAGGAGGAAATCAAAAGTAAAATTGTGGAACCGACACAAAAATCGTTACGTAGATTTTTCCTTCTTCCGGACTTCGAAATTGACAATTGAATATATCATAGAGATCATCACGATGAGACAATCAAAACAGTATACAGATATCAGTGGTACGATCATCCTATCAAAAGTCGATAATCGGTACCGAAAATGCAGCTAAAACGTCAAAATTAAGATAAACGGAGCAATAGCAGTCCAAATTTAGAGAAATGAAATATGACGTCTCACTCAGAAAATGATTTACAAGTTTATTATATAAAAATATTCAGGTTTAGAAAATATTTTATTACCACCAAATTCTAACTGATTTGAATTGAAATAAAATTACACAAGAAAATCGAATTTCATATTATGAGATAAAAATTTACCATTTGCTGCGTTTAAATATACGTATTCCAATAATCAAATTTTTAATTCAAAATTTTATTATTTAAAATTTTACAAAATTTCAATAAATTAAATAAATAAAACCACTAAAATTTGCAGGTCGTTACAGATAACATACGACATTGATAACAGATGACATCAATAGAAAACGACATTATAACAAGCGGGATTGATAACAAGAGGCATTGATAATTGGTGGCATTGATGATAAGCGGCATTAACGTGATACGGCAAAAATGCTATATCATGTCGCTATAACATTGATGGCTTTCAGCATAGACTCTCCAATGTTGCCATTCCCTTACTAACATGCGGCATTGTTTCCAATTTCTTTGGCAAGATATTACTCATTCAACTTTATAAGCAGTATGCGACATTGATGGCATTCAATATTGTTGGCTTCATTGATGACCCATGACATTGCCTATTATTCTTTATTGATGTGGGGTGGCATTGTATGCTTCTAGCATTGGTTATCCTTCATACTTTTGACATTACTTATTGATGCAGTATTACGGTAACATTGTTATGTTGCATACCTTCGGAATTAACATTGTTGATAACATTTTTCCCCTTGCATAAAGAAAGAATTGAATTTTCAAGACAATAATTTCGCCATTGGCTTTTTATCACTTAATTATCTTCTTTGTAGATCCAACCGTACATTTAAATTGATCCACTGGTAGCTATATGTCATTTTTTACTATAAGTAGTCAAATCTTCTCCTTCCTCTTTCCACCGTTGCAAAATATTCGGATTTAACCTTAAAACCCAAAGCAATAAAATTAGATATGTAAACATTATTCACCTTTGCTTTACAGATTAAAGAGCTTGATATTTGAATATATTTGATTCGAATTAGCTTTTCCTTTAGTTTTTCTTAATTTTCTCTTCCCCTATTCTTGCTAATGTTGGTCGGCCTCTATTAAAAAAAATTCAAATGAAATGGATTTGTGAGCTATACACGACCAAGGTTGAAGATATAGGAATGGCCTCTTTTCCATATTACCCCTCCTTTAATTCATTTTAAACCCATTTTTAATAAATTGGTTTTAATGGCACAACTACTTGAATTAAAATCAAATCCCAATCTTCTAATCAACACATTATGTTATTTAGTTTAACTAACTAATTCTCATAAAAAATGTTACCAAAAATCTAGGGTGATATAGACTCCCCTCCTTAAAGAATTTCATCCTTGAAATTACGATAAGGCATATAATAAACAAGAAAAAAAGGTAAAACATACCATCAAACAAGTCAGGATAAGTGTCTATAATCCTATTCTCACCTCTCAAGTACAGTATGTGTCATTGTTACTCCGCTGGACTTTGACTATGTAACGAACCGCCTTTCTTACATTTCGAAAGATGAATCATTATAGGTTGAAGAAATAAGAGAGATAATGGAAACTAATCAAACATAGAATCTTACCACGCATGGAACAACATATAATAGATAACTTAGTATATTACATAATCAAGCTGAAATATTACATCAAAATTCAATGATACAGGTTCTAGACTAGGACAATTACAACTGCTTGTCCACAAAAGACATAGGTCATATATGCATACATACAAAGCATAATACTTAATAATATTAATAATTATCCATGAGGTCACCTCCTCCAGCTCCTCCAACATGCTTTCGAGAGAAACCTGGATCACTTGACTACTCATTAAAATTGAGTACCCAAGAGTTTAGGAAAAAGAAAAATAAAATATGGGTCAGACATGGGTCTGTTGTGAGTAAACTCAAATAATAATATTTTTATTTGATAACTCCTTTAAAAAACAAAAGGTATCGTAAGACCACACCACACATAAACACGGACGGGTTTTTACCTTATGATAACTAAAACACCTTCTATATAAAATCGATGATATTATTATAAGGTCTAAGGTTTTAAAGTAAATAGAGAACATGGCTGAAATGCTTGCATCTCACATTTTAACATAATAGGTTTATAATCAAAACCATAAAGCTCGTATTGGGGAATGGATTCCAACTAATGACCGGGCAGTGTGGCATCGCCCGTCATAGTACACCTCTAGAAAATGTACCGAGGTCGTACCTAACGACCCCTGCTAACACAGGACTGGCCTACCCCTTATGGAATAGTACCGAATATGATCATCCCCATGGTTTGGATTAGCAACCATTCTAGGACTTAATTACAACAATAGGGACTCGTTCTAGATGGGATGATCAATACCCTAATGGGTGCGACCCACATGGCCCTATTGCATATCTTATATTTTAGTCATTCCCGGTTGATGAGGCTTGAGGACACGTTTTACCTTTCTATAGCGCTTCCCTATTGGAGTGCTAACATTGCCTTCCAATCTTGACACAATGTCAGCATTCGTCCATACAAGTCGTTCAGGAGATGAACAAACCGAAGGTACTATTTCCACTACACCCGTTTTGGAATTACCCTCAGGGTTAGAAGAAAATAGCCTTGCACTTCAAGTCTTGAATCTTGATTATGACTTGAATACTTCCAATTCGAATGTTTACGTTAGTTTGAAGTGGTTTTCGGATAACAGCTTGTCATCTGATCCCAATCTCTTCAAACCAACATTCAATAATTCAAAGGGGCCAAGTTTTTGATAGTGAACAACTTCACTATAAGGTGAGAGATTAAAATATGGAAACATATTCCATACTTAGGTTATCGTAACTCACTTACCAAAATTAACCTCCTTATGTTTATCACAATTCTGTTATCCAACATTCGTGTCAAACGCAAGTCATTTACTTTTCATAAACGAGTCAATATTTTCAATCACTACTTTAATTCATTCAACTACTTAAGGGTCTAGACTAAAGATCATTTGGTTTGGAATCAACTCACTTTGAGATGAATATTGGTTTAAACCACATTCGGTTTAGTTCAAAAATTACCTTTGGGAAATATTTAAATAAATAAATCAGCTTAAACACTAATTAAATCTTAATTAATCCCAATTAAATCAATATTAAATCATAATTAAACTCTAGTTAGACTTAATGAGCTTAGTTAGGCCATAATTAACTTCCTAATGTATCTTGATTAAGGTTAAATCAAATCATACTAGTTAAACCCTAATTAGTTAAAATATTAATTAAATAATCATTTAATTAAATAATAATTAATTAACTACTTAACTTTGTTAATTAATTATTAACCATTAGTTACTTCTTAACTAAGTAAAATACCAATTAAAACTCAATCGATCAAACAATAGTCATTAACTTAACTTAAGTGTTGATTAGTTACTAATTACCTTCTTAATTATTAATTATGGCTAATTACCTCTAACTATTTAATTACTTAATTAAATAAATAAATAGTTAATTAAATTACAAAACTTAATTTAACTTTTAATTACTAATTAGGTTTGTTTTGAAAACTTTTACAAAACAATTTCAAGTTAAAACTACTTGAAACTAAAAACGATAAATTTCGTCGAACTGCATCCATAGCGACTATTGCTATGGGCGCAGCTCGCTTAGCGAACCACTTCACAACCCCACATTTTTTATGGTTTAAAACATCCTTTAGAAAATTTAAACTTTTAACTTTTGAAACTATAGCAACAAACTTTAATCTGTTTCGAACGTTAAACTTCGAAAAACAACTTCAATTCCATCCGGATCTCAAATTCGTCGCATTACACAAAGTAGTTAACTTTGTTTACTAACACTCATGCCATAGATCAATTTTGCAATCGTCACATTACTAATACAAACATCTTCATCTAGGTTGCAAGTATACATCCATATATACATGCTTACTAACTTTATAATACAACATTGATTTCCATAACCAAATCAAGTTATAACGAACCATCCAAAACATAATCAAACCACATGGTTACCATTTAATTTTTACATTATATTATCACTATAATAATAACAAAGTAAAAATCTTTTTCAAAATAAGGTAGTTTACTCACCAAAATTCCACGGGTTCAACTCTAACTTTCACTAGACCTTGCTAATGACCTAGAGCTCGAAAAGGAAGTTGTTTTCTTGGATTTTGACTACTAATGGGCTTAGCCTAATGGTGTATTGGCCTGGCCTAGGGTACAGGGTGGGAATGTGGTAGTTGCTTGATGGAGGAGGGTGTGTAGGGTGGTAGAGAAGGGTTTTAGCAAAGGAAAATGTGTTTTGAAGTGGAAAAACTTGATTTTTTTTCCTATCTTTTGAAACTATGGAAGCCATGAATTTTTTGGAGAGGAGGTTTTAGAAAGTGAAGAGGAGAAATCAAATGAGAATGTGTGTGTGTGGATGTATATTTATAGGCAAAATTACTAAATTATCCCTTAATGATTTAACGTTACGTGTCATAATACTTGAAAAGTCACATCACATTCCTACCCCTCTCTCTTGTCACATCTCACTTCCTTCTCTAGTCAAATCCATAAGCTCGTGATGAGCATTGATGAAAATATTAAGACATGAAACACTTAATGATATATCTTTTATATATAATGTTTATTATTTTTAAAGTTACAAATTGTCACATCACATGTTAATTATAATTAACATAAGATAATCTATTTCTAAGTGCATCATTATTTAGTTAATTATCTACTATATTTGTGTATATATAGTGCACAAGGACGAGCAACATCCTCGACAAATTTCCGATGTCGAAAGGTCGAAATTTCGGAAAATGTTCTTCGGTCACATTTTCTATTTTCCTACGAACTATCAAATTTGGTAAAAAAATTTGAAAACGATTTTTCGCTCATTATTAATTAATTAAAATAAGTTTATTTATTAATAAAAATATATTTATTAACTATATAAAATATATATAACTGCCAATTTAAAGCGACCAAACCCTTGGTCGTTACATTCTACCTTCCTTAAAAGAATTTTGTCTTCAAAATTACTAGCTAGAGTTAACACAAAAGGAATCATATATATTTATACCATAAAATTCATAAAAAGATATAAAAGCATCTAAAACAACAATACATCCATGACACGTAAACAATAACTATCCTAACATCCATGACACATACACAATAACTATCCTAACATCCATCCAGGATAAGCTTCCTTTACGTGATCCACAGTTTCCGAAGTGCAATCTCTAGGATCATCGCTCCACTGAATCTTAACCAGTCGCATCACTTTGTTGTGTAATTTCTTCTCATGTTGATCCACAATACTGACTAGATGCTTAACTATTTTCGGGGTCGGTTCTATTTCCAAGTCATCCTAAACTGATGTTTCCACCACTGAAGATGAACCATGTATGCTTTTCCTCAAATGGGACACATGGAACACATTGTGAATTCCTGAAAAATTTCGGGAAAATCAACTCTGTAAGCAAGTAACCCAATCCTTTCTATAATCTTGAATGGTCGATGTATCTAGGTGCTAACTTCCCAGCTTTTCCAAATCGAACATCTCGTTTGATGAAGTTAACTTCACATACACAACATCATCGACTTTAAATTCCAAATTCTTCCTCCTCTTGTTAGCATAACTCTTTCGACGATCCTGAGCTTCCTCCTTCTAACCATTTCAACTTTCTTCGTCGCCTCTCAAATCATATCTGGACCAAGCACTAAACAATCTCCAGATTCTACCCAACACACAGGCGATTTGCACGGCCTCCCATACAGAGCTTCATAAGGCGTAATTCCAATGCTAGATTAATAGCTACTGTTATAAGAGAACTCAACCAAATGAATAAGATCCTCCCACGGCCGTCCGAAGTCAATAATACAGGTCTCAGCATATCTTCCAAAATGCGATTAACTCTTTCAGTCTGGCCATCGGTTTGAGGATGGTAGGCGGTACTTAGACTTGACTTCGTTCCCAAAGCTTTCTGCAAAGCTCCCCAAAATTGGCTCGTGAAGATAGGATCTCGATCACTTATTATGCTTATTGGAACTCCATGTAGACGAACTATTTCCCTCATATAAATTTCTGCCAACGAAGTTGTAGTTCTAATTGGCTTGACCGGGATAAAATATACACTCTTTGTTAGCCGATCCACAATGACATACATTACTTCATTTCCTTTCTTGATTTTGGGTAAACCATCAATGAAATACATTGATATCATCTCCCATTTTCACTTAGGGATCTCCAAAGGTTGAAGTTATATGGCCATTTTCTGATGATTTCCCTTAACTTGTTGGCAACTCGCACATCTGCACATAAAAGTGGAGATATCCTTCTTCATTCCTGGCCACCAAAAGACTCTCCTCATGTCCTTATACATCTTATGGACATTAGGGTGAATACTAAATTTAGATTTGTGACATTTCGACAACACTTCCTGTCTCAGTCTATCTATATCTGAAATGCACAATCTTTCCTTGATTCTTAAAACACCTTGGTGATCCATCTCAAAATATGTACATCGACCTTCCTTGACTCCTCCAATTAACTTCTCCAAAGCACTATCCTTCCTTTGGCTCTCCATAATCCTTAGTTGAAGAGTCGGGGTAACTTCCAAAGGAGACAAGACTGCATTCCTGCTTAAGGCATCCGCCACTAGATTGGCATTTCCCAACATATAAAGAATGTCCAAGTCATACACCACCAAGAACTCTAACCATCTTGGCTGTCTACGATTTAGGTCCTTTTGGATGAAAAGATACTTCAGGGACATATGATTGGTATATAGGTTAAATTTTTCACCTAATTGAAGAAGAAGAAAATCTACTTGCTAGAATATCTAAAGAAAGAAGAAAACAATGAGAAAGGAAAGAATTTACCTAAAAAATAACGCCTCCACATTAAACTCACTTCCTTCAAACGGTTTCCCTCCTAGATTGTGTAGTCATTACACAAAGTTGAAAAATTCACCTTTGGCTGCACTGGTTTTGGTTGTTTGATAGTTCCAACCCTTCCGGTCTGAGTGTGACCATTGGTGGCTGTATTGCTACTAGCTCCCTTACCTCGTCTGCCTCTATTGCTCATTTCTTACTATTTGGACAAAGAAAGATAATTCTTAAGATACTTTGACGAGATAATCTTAAAGAATGGTACCAGTCAAACCTATCTTTTAATGAGATTTGTGTTGACGAGATACTTTGACGAGATAATTCTTAAGGAAAATGTGTTTTAAAGTGGAAAAAATAGATTTATTTCCTAACTTTTGCAAACTATGGAAGCTGTGAATATTTTGAAGAGGAGGTTTTAGAAAGTGATGAGGAGAAATCATATGAGAATATGTGTGTGTGGATGTATATTTATAGGCAAAAAATTTTGGACAAAATTACTAAACTATCCCTTAATGATTTAACATTAGGTGTCATAATACTTGAAAAGTCACATCACATTCCTAACCCTCTCTCTTGTATCTTCTCCCTTCCTTCTATAGTCAAATCCTTAAGCTCATGATGAGTAATGATAAAAATATTAAGATATGATAGCATTGAATAATATATCATTATATATAATGTTTATTGTTTTTAAATTTATGAATTTTTACATCACATGTTAATTATAATTAACGTAAGATAATTAATTCCTAAGTGCATTATTATTTAGTTAATTATCTACTATATATGTGTACATATTATGCACAAAGATGAAAAACATTCTCGATGACTTTCCAGTGTCGAAAGGTCGAATTTCGAAAAACGTTTTTCGGTCGCATTTTCTATTTTTCTACGAACTATTTAATTTGCTAAACAAATTTTGAAAACGATTGATCCCCCATTATTAATTAATTAAAATGAGTTTATTTATTAATAAAAATATATTTATTGACTATATAAAATATATATAACTGCCTAGTTAAAGCGACCAAATCCTGGGTCGTTACAGACTAACCTGACCGCCTTGGTTCTATGTCTCTTCTCATCTCTCGCAAAAATGTGAACTGGCTTCCTCACTATGGTCAAGTCCAGTTGTACCACTAAATTATCCAGCACTGTTGGTACAATAGAAGTCTCTAGGTCCATAACACATTTTCTAAGATGAGAAACCTGAAGAATGTCATGGACACCTGCTAAACTGCTCGGTAGCTCTAGTTTATATACAAGCTTTCTGATCCTTTCAAGAATAGGAAAAGGTCCAACGAACCTTGGAGATAACTTCCAAGATTTTCCAAACCTAATTACACCCTTCATCGGTGACACCTTGACGAAAACTTGGTCCCCAACTGAGAACTCAAAAAAATTCCGTCTCTTATTTGCATAACTCTTCTTCCTAGACTGAGCCTCTTTCATTCTAACCCGAATGACCTCAATTTTCTCTGTAGCCTCTCTAACCAGATCTGGACCAAGAATAAACCTATCCTCGGTCTCTAACCAACATACGAGAGATTTGCATAGCCATCCATACAAAGCTTCAAAATGTTCCATCCCAATACTGGTCTGATAACTTTTGTTATACGAAAATTCGACTAGATGCAGATGGTCCTTCCATATTCCCTGAAATCTAGAATACAGGCTCTTAACAAGCCATCTAAGATCTTGTTAACTCTTTCCATTTTCCCAGTTGTCCGCGGATGGTAAGTGGCACTTATCTTGAGCTTGGTTCCTTAAACATCATGGAGACTCCTTCAAAACTCACTAGTAAACATAGAATTTCTATCACTAACAATACTGCTAGGACTTCATGCAGTCTAATCACATTCTTCATGAACAACCCCGCTAAAACAGGTGTCGTCCTGGTTGACCTAGCTGGAATGAAATAGGCACTCTTGGTCAATCTGTCCACTGTAACACATATACTTTCATTTCCTCTATTCGACCTTGGCAACCCGTCTATGAAGTCCATAGAAACAGAATCTCACTTCCACACTGTAATATATAGCGGAAGAAGAAAACCACTTTCCTTTGATGTTCGAACTTTACCTACTGGCAATTCAAGCACTGCCTTACACATAAGCCAATGTCTTGCTTCATATCTTCCTAGAAGAAACTCATCTTTATCTCCTAATACATCTTGGCACCTTCGGGATGTATAGTGAACTTTGAATGATGGCATTCCTTTAAGACTTCCTTTCTTATGTTTCCTACACTTGGAACATATAATCTTCCTTTCTTTCTCAACCAGCCATTTTGGTCAAGACTGAAATCTTTCATGTCAAGCTATTGGTTCCTTCCTTTAGCTTTCTGATCCGATCAACTAACACTGGATCCTCCATCTACTTAAAAGAAATTCTCTCTATCAACACTAGTCAAACTTCCAAACAAGACAATACAACCGTATTTCCACCAGATCCAGCCTCGAATCTCCACTACACTTTGCAATCTACTAACGCTTCTAAATCTTTCCACTCAGCAATCAACGCTAACACTGCATTCTGATACTTCCTGCTAAGTTTGGCTTAGAAGCAACATGCTTCAATGCATACACTTTGCCCTTACCATCTCTAATGGGCTTCTTGCACTGGTTCTTGTAATAGCCTATCTAGTCACAGTTGAAGCACCTGGAATTCTTTCCCCTTAGCCACATCCTTTGCCTTCCCTGAGCGACATTCATTAGCAAAGTGCACTTTCTTATTGCACTTAAAGCAGACAATCTTAGACTTCCCTTTCTTGGCTACTCCAACCTTCTTAGCACCTTTTGGGGAAATAATTTCCTCTTTTGGCCTTGCCCAACCTGGACCTCCTTAGCCTTGCTCTTCTCCAAAGACTCAAGGATCTTCTTCTGCCTCAAAGCCATCTCCATAACAATGAAGGATCTCTAAGGCGAGACAAATTAGCACTAGCCAAGCTTCAACCCTCTGATGAACTTATCATTCCGCTTCAACACTTTATCCACTGAAGCATACCCATATCGGGCTAACTCTTCAAACTTTCTGGCATACTCTGCAACTGACATCTTACCCTGCACCAACTTAGCAAACTGCCCGATCAAGGTTGACTGTGCCATAACAGACGTGAACCTCTCCTATAGTATCCTCCTGAAATCCTCCCAGGTCATTGCCTCCACATCAATTGTCACTGTCACACTGTTCCACCAGAATAATGCGGCTCCCAGAAGCTGTCCTGATGCCAACCTCCTCTTTCACTCATCAGTGAGCCTTAAGTCTGCAAAAATCCTTTTGTAGTGTAATAACCAGTTCTCCACCTCAGTAGCATCCTCCATCCTAATGAATGGCTTCCCTCTAAGCTTCACATAATCACCATTTATGTTAGTGAAATGGTTAACTACCGCAACTTCTGGAACCCCTTCTGCTTCAGCATTTCCTCCTAACACTCCGACCGCAACTCTCAGCTGATGCCTGACCTTGACCTCTCCCTGCGTTAGATCCGACATTCCCCTCGGTGCTTCCCTTTCCAGGGTAAACTCTGCTTCTTCTACCATCCATATCCGTATTCAGACTTCATGAGTTACATAAAGATAACCTAATCAAAAATAGAAGATCAGTCTTAAAGCGCATACTTATATATAGCAAATATAAGTACGTTACTATAACGTTATGCCAAACCCCAAATATTTTTCTAATTCCTTTGGATTTTGTTTTCAAAACCGTTTTTAGTTAAAAAAATTCATAAAACTATGCTCTGATACCAAGTTACATCCCGTATCATGAGGCTAAAAGCTAAGCGCTACGGATGCTGCAGTTATCCACAGTATCAACTTCTGGTGATGAAATACGGCAATGCCAATGGTATCCGTAATATCTGAAGCACTTGAATATGAATAAAATCATAGATTTTCAGAAAGAATAATTTTAGCGATTACATTTCAAATAAAATCATATCCAAGTTACAAAATCCTCAAATGTATTCACAGGCAATGATCAAATATAATTTACAGTAATACACCAAGATCAACTTATGATGATGCCCTCTTGGATGATCAAAGCAATATAGATATAATTGTCTTAATACACAGTGGAAAAAACAAAAATAATTCAGAATAGCTATCCATAAGCCACTTGCTCGTCTTCGGAAGCTTATTCGCCAAAATCTGCTAAAACTTAAAAACCTAAATCCTTAATCTACTCAAATCAATTTTGATCACCTGAGAGTTTAATGGAAAACAAAAACTTCGAGTCAGACATAAAGCCTTGTATGAATAATTCTGTTAAATCCCTGTTTACTGATATTTAGTGAGACCATGCCGCTTAGCAGAATGGGTATTCCCTCACTAGTACTCGTTTTCAAAACATTTAATTTGCAAATCCTTTCCTACAACCAAATTGGTTAGTCAACTAATTATAATAATAATATAGAAAAATCCATTATGCTAAAAAAGAAAGAAAATGGACTAAATGTCTAAAATCTAGGCTAACTTCCCTTAATTGGACTAACTGTCATAAATCTGATTGTACCAAAATAGCAGTATCCTTTATGCTAATAAATGGATTATATATCCATAAAACAGGTAAAAAGCGGACTAACTGCCCTTAAGAAGTAACAAGGTCAGTTATGCTAATAAATGAACTAACTTTTCATATCTGGGCTAACTTCCCTTATCTGGACCGACTGTCCTCTAGACTTACTGCCCTTAAAATGGATTGACAGTCCTAATTTTAAATGAGCTAACTACTCAAACTTTCTTAGGGTTAACTGGCCTTTAAATTCATTGAAAACTTTTCTCAAAAAGATTTAGTCCGTCAAATCATACATACATAAGGAAAATATATTTTTAGCTTTAATCAAAGCTATTTTGCTATGTTATAGATACTTTACTCAAAATATTATAGATGATGTTCAATAAGGATTAACTATCCTTTTAAATTAAGTTAAAGTCCTTTATAAATTAAATACTTAGGTTATTCTGCCTACCATTTACATTCGAAACCTTTTTTAAAAACCTTTAAACAACCCTTTCGAAACTATAGAAGGTAACCCCTTCGTAACCATTGAAAACCCTTTCGAAACCCTTAAAGGTACCCCTTTCGAAAACACTGAAGGTAACTCCTTCGAAACCAATAAAAGCCTTTCCTTTATAAGCTTTAAAATTATAAGACATCCTCTTTTAAAACCATTTAAATCTTGCCTTTCGAAAATGTAGCAATAACCAAACCCTTGAATGTACCCCTTTCCAAAACATTGAAGGTAGCTCCTTCGAAACCAATAAAAGCCTTTCCTTTAAAAGCTTAGAAATATAACACGTCCTCTTTTAAAACCATTTAAAATTTTCCTTTTGAAAACTTAGGAATAACCTTCCTTTTCATCTTCGTCCAAACCCTTGGGTACCACCCCTTTCGAAACCATTCAAAAACCTTTCGAAAGCGTCAAAACTAAACTCCTTTTAAAACGCGTTGGGTTCAATTTAAAACAATGGATACCTTTCGAAACCGTTTGAAGTTATCAACTTTGAAACCATTTAAAACATTTCGACCAAAACATTTGGATTAAGCTTTCAAGTGGAGCAAAAGGATCAGAAAAACATTAGAACCGAAAGCATGTGCTTCGAAACCCTTTGAAAGAAACTCTCTTAAACCATTTCATAAGCAATGAAGTGATGGTGTCGAAACCATACCTTCGAAAGCAATGGAGAGGTGGCCAAATTTCAAAAAACAAAAGGTCCCCTTCGTAACCATTTGGATCGAAAGGTAGGAAGCGACAATGATGGTTTCGACCATGTCGAAAGTAATCATTTAAAACAAGAAAGTAACTCAATCGAAACCTTTCCTTTTAAACCATTTGACTTAGTCGAAAGCATTCAGGTCGAAAGCAACTTTGTCCAAAGCTAGCAAGCGTTCTTTTCCTTAAAACTAAAACAAAGCCTCACCTCTTTCGAAACCCCTTGGTTTCGACCCTGTACCTTTCTACCTCTTCCAATTCTCTATGTACAAGTTGTCTGATACTTGTGCATTGGTTTCAACCGTGTCGAAAGGGGAGGAAGATGCGGAACCTAGGTGCTGAAAGAGACGAAGCAGTTAAAAGCTTGTTTATTTCTACTTTGAAATAGTTCTTTTGTACCTAACTTGCCTTGTTTGTCTAAATCTGATTGGTTGTCATATTACTTTTTCAAAAGTGCCACCGACTTTCCTAATTTAGCAATATAATTATTTTTGCAAAAGGCCCCTTTTTCCTCTATAATTATATACAACATTTAAGTCTCATACCTTAAATAATTTTATATAACCATTAAAACATTTTGAAAAAGTCTAGAAAATTTCCAAAAAAACACTTTATATGTGTTCTCTAACATACAAAAATTTCAGATCCAAATATTTAATTATTTTCCCATAAATAATTTATAATCCAAATTACCATTTTCTTTACTAGAAAATTCATATTAAATCCACGAAAATTAAAAAAATCTGAAAATTGAAACCCATCTCTAAAACATCTTTTTGGATCTTTATAAAAATTCGCAAGGTAATTGGATGTCATTTAATAGGGTTTTCATCTCAAAACATGTCATAAAATCTATATGAACATACATAAATAATTAAATGTACATATAATCATTTTATCATTCAAAAACATGGAAAACCATTGCAAATTATTTGAATTTAACCTTAAAACCAAACCAACCAAAATTAGAGATGTATAGATTGTTCACCTTTTCTTTAGATATTAAAGATCTTGAGATTTTAATGGATTTAATTTGAATTAAATTTTCCTTTAGCTTTCCTTAATTTCCTCTTCCCCTTTTCTTGTTATGGTGGTCGGCTCTGTTATAAATTTTTTGAAATGATGTGGACATGTGAGCTATACACGTCCAAGGTTTAGAGATATAAGAATGGCCTCTTTCCCTCCTCAAATTCATTTTAAAAATTTCTTTTAATTCCTTGGTTTTAATGGCACGACTATCTTAATTAAAATCAGTCCCCTAATCAACACATTATTTTATTTATTTAACTAATTAAATCTCCTAGATAATGTTAACAAAAATCTAGGGGGTTACAACCACACTGTAATATTCATGCAAACCTATGTTATGATCCACAACAGATCGTTCTACATGTTGCAATTTGCGCAACTATTCTTCATTGCTACACATGCCACCAAAGAGCTGTTATTGGCAATAAGTGGATCCCACTTTACGGATTTGGTTCACAAAAAATACGAACCAGAAAAGGCTCACTTCCTAGAACTTTGCCCACCTTAGAGAATCCACTGAGCACTGGAAGGTTGGCATAAAAAGTAACGTGAAAATCCATTTTTTTAATATGCTTATTAAGCCATGATTTAGGGGCGTTCGTGAACAATTTTTGTCTAGTTTACGTTTGCATCACTACTGACGCGCGTCACTTTTGACTCGTCAAACGCGTTAGATGTGGGTCCAACATTTAACCCAATTTAGACGAGCGAAGCAAAATGTTTCTTTGGCGTCCGACGTGTCAAACGTTGACATTAATTAATTACAATTTCTCTTTTTCTAATATATATTTACGATTTTAATTCATCTCAAACGTCAAATTCAAACAGGAACAAGATGTACAATTTTTCCGCTGTCAATGATGGTGCCAGAACTCACACTCTCACCTAGGGGGTTGCCACCCTCGGACCCCATTCATAATGACTATCAACTGTTATATAAATGCATACAAATTAAAGTTGTGTGGTTAGAAACTGATTTACAAATAGTATATAAAAGCAGTATTATATTTGTATTTAATAAAAATGGACTTTTTTAATTGTAATTTTTTTAGAATTTCATAATTGATAAATAATATAAATTCATTTAATTGTAAATTACAAAAATTAAAACAATATAGAATGACAAAAATAATTATTTATAATAAAACAATTAAAATGCATATATAGAATACCTCTTTCACAACACAAAAATGCATTCCCATTCGTGAACCATTCCTCTTTTGTGTCCCTTTCAAATGCTCATTTCGTGTCAACCTTTCGTGTCACACAAAAACACACACTTAGAATATACTTGAAAATGTGACCGAGAAAGGGTTTTGTGTATGACATTATGTTTTTGATGGTCACTATTTTGAAAAAGAGCATGGCTGAATATATTAGTCCCGTTTTATTTTCCTTTCACATCCCATTGACAAGGGGTTTTGTGAAGAATAAAACTTAATTTGCCCCATATATTCTATAAAAATTTTCGAAATATCTATTTTCTTCTTCAATATTCCAAGGCTCACCAAAAATATTGTGTAAAATTCTCTGTTTATATCTAATTCCATTCTATGCATACAACATGACAAAAGGTCAATTCATTTAATCAACAAATTTCAAACATTATTTAATCAATTTGAAAAAAGAAAAATATACTATAAACTTTATGTTATGAAGAAGGAACAAATATTTTCTTTTAATAATTTAACTTCAATTTTTTTAGAACAACAAAAATTAGAGTAAGCTTTCATTCTAACTTTCATGAATTGAATAAGGCAAGAAGATAGAAAGGAGAAATTAAATGCAAGTAAATGTAAAAAGAAGAAGAAAGGGGAAAATCAATAAAAGATGGGTGAGAAAGAACATTGCAAGATGTAATTCTTTTTCCTAAAAATATCGAGGTGGGAAGAAGAATTAGGGTTGTTAGTGGATGTAGTCTAAGAGCATAGGTTTGGATAACGAGTTCTAGTTACATGTCTTCAAGAATAAAAACCACCAAAATGGAAAAATTTCTACAAAAAAATTCATGAATAATTTTCACTTCTAAATCAAAAAAATTTAATTTGTTAAGTGATGCACAAAATTCATGAACTATTGTCACTACTAAATCATAAATTTTTGAATTTGTTAAGTGATGCACATTGTATGCATGAAAAACTGAATTCCTAAAAATCAAATTTAAAATTTCAATGTATATTATATAAATAACAAGTTATTGATGTGTCTTCGAACGTACACATCAAAATATTTCAAAGTTTGTACAATCTGACGTTAATTGTTGATTATTTGTGAAAAAATTGTTATATGTGTTAAGAAAATTTGGATTCAACAACCAAACTTCAACACACAGTCAAAATTACATATCTCAATCCAATCTCAACCAATTCAAGCGCAAAACTAATCATAAAATACGAGAAAATAAAGCGGCAATGCAATAAATCATACACGAGATTTATAGTGATCCCACTCAGTTCTTGTGGGTGTATATATGCTCTAGGGGAGAGTTTTATTAAATCACAAATGAAGTATAAGATATTGATTAAAATTGACTACTTAATAAAGGTTTTAAAACTTGGATTTCGATCGTGTCTTGTCTTGAGATTTGTACATACAATATCTCGTATCGGACGAGATCTCAGATGAGATGAGTGTATCTTGGGTGTACATCTCGGATTGACATCTTAGATTTAAAATGCATATCAAACTATCTCGACGTAAGTTAAGAGTCCAAAATTGACATTTCAAATATTTTTATGATAATTGATATCTAAATATAAACTTATTAACATTAATAATTCATAATAAACTACAATATTAATTTTTCTTTTTAGAGGAGAGTGATTATATAAGACGGAGCCATAACACAACGGTTAGGTCACCTGCATAGTGCTCTGGACGTTAAGGTACGAGTCCGGAAACAGCCTCTTTGTAGTGCGAGGGATACACTATGTATATTATCGACCTTCCCATAGACGCTAGGACATTATTAACCTCCCCAGAGTTCGCCATCGTGCAGAAGCCTCATGCACTGGTTCCACCTTAGAGGTAAGTGATTATATAATTGATTTGGTATTGATTAAATGGATTCTACTCATTTGAATATTAGAAATATAAAATTAAACAAAAGGTCATCTATTTTTTCTCACTCGTTAAAAAATTAAAAATAAAAATTAGAGAGCCAGTAAAAAAAATCATTAAAGTGCAATTTCTTCTAGACCCGTATAAGAAGTTAAAATAATATGTAAATGAAAAACATCTTCGAATAAGTTCTATTGAGATTTGCCTTAAATCCCACTTAAGATCTTAATATCTTGGATGAGATGAGGATCAAAAAAGATATAAACAAAATTTTATGTCTTCGAATGAGACTATCTACTAAAATTTATCTCAAATTTGCTTGAGAGCATAATATCTTGGATAAGATGGGTGTCAAATAAGATATGAACAATACTTAATGTCTCGTTTCGCTAAATCTCGTCTCGTTTAAGTTCTAAAATGAGATCTCAGGTGAGATAAATGAGATTTGGAATGGTGCACTTAATTAAAAATTTCTCTCTAGAATTTAATTCGTGTGTAGGTTAGAAAGAAAGAAGATTAATGGAGGAGAACTTTGTTATTTCCAAATAACTCTCTACCAAATAAATCTCAAATATGACTTTATATGGACAGTAGTTGACGAATTCCAAATCTACCCTTAAAGTATAACACATTTCAACAGTCAAACAAATGCATTCTAGACCAATTCAGAAGTCTTAATTAAAAATTCAGACGTTTGAAACCATACCAAAATCAGCTAAATACATGCAGGAAACAAATCCATTAAATTCGAACATCCGACCTTCATTTTCCAATGTTTGGCCTCCAATTGAGGCATGAATTTTAATCCAGGCATGAATTTAATTTAGGCATCTAAATAGCTGTTGTTTTAACTTTTATCATTTAGTCCAAATTAACACCACTACTTCAAACTGTAATAACCTGAGTTATGTTACTTCAAATTACATAACATTTTCTATGATACAAAACTAAATCATCTCGACATTTCTTGTTGTCAAAATACAGCATTACACCTCGATACTATATCCATCTTCACCACTAGATACGCCCAATGAAAACCAAGCCATGATATCGAATTTCAGCTTCAATGGTTGCGCTTGAATACTTTTCCAATGAGCAAAGCCACCACTAATTACCCTTCACTGAAGAACTTCGACAAGGGCACCACTTGCAAATGAAGTGTTGAAAGTACCCAAAAACAATAAAGAGAGTTAGGAATGCCAACTAATATTCACATAAACCAAAACCAAAATCTCTCATCGGTATTCTTCACCATCGATAACAAATGCAACTTCCCCAACCATGCCACCTCATGACACTTAGCACTTCAATAAGCGAATTAAGTTTGAGCAACACCTCGAACTTCCTAACCGATAAGCTTTTGTTAACATATCCACCACATTTTCCTTTGTGATTTTTTTATAGATGAACAAACTTATCCTCATCCATGGCAACCAAGAACAGCTCTCTCACCTCAACATGCTAAGTCCGAAAGCCACATGTTACCAAAAGTATAACATTTTGGCTATCGGATTGAACATCAGTACTATTGTGTTCAATACCTAAGTCATATAATAATCATCTTAAATAAAGTCTTCGTTACCGCCCTACCACAACACTCAACTCCACCTCTATGGTAGATAAAGCAACTACGGTTTGCAATCTAAATCTCCAACCAATGATCATACGGTCAAGTGTGAAATCATATTTGGAAGTTTATTTCCTCCGACCCCTATCATCAGCGTAGTCTGAGTCATTATTATAAAGAATCTTAAAATCTTAAGATCTGAATTCCATTTTGGATCGAATCTATCCTGTTCTGATTCAATTTAGATTTCGATTCAAACTCAAGAGTTAAAACTGAAACTGATAAAAATCATTCAATCTATACTTATATATTCAACATGCTTATTTGAATCCACAATTCTAATTCTACTGTTCTCTAAACATAATAAAATGAAAAAAGAAATAAAATGGGGTTTTATGTTTAGATGTAGAATTCCAACATCATAATCAGTTTTAAAGTGTACAAACTTCAAAATATGGACTTTTATAATCTAAAATTTATGATTTAAATCTCGTTCGATTTTTTATTTGAGCTTTACAATTTACCTTTTGAATTCCATTTTGAAAATCTTGATCTGAATCATAATAGTCAATCAAATTTCAATCTATTCCATCACTACCATAAAAAAATACCATGTCGTGTCTCTAAAATATATAAAATTAACTTTCATAGCTTCCTAATGTGCTTTTCCCAGATTAATCATATACGGACTAACCATCCAATGGCATTTGCAATGTCAAGCCTTGTACACACCATGGCTTACGTCAAACTACCAATTGCACTTGCATATGGAACTCATGCCATATAAACCTTGTCTTTCTCCAATATCAGTGGACCGTTAATTGAAAAATTCACATGCAAAAGCAATGGTGTACTAGACACCTTTGCATTAACCATGATGAACCAAGCAAGTAGTTTTTCAATGTATTTCTTTTAACCCAAGTTCAACTTAAAATGTATTGATCTAATACAATTTCCATGCCTCGCATTTTTCTTGCTTCATCAAGATCCTTTACATCAACTTTTGATTTCAAACACAATTTCAATTTGTTGATTTCATTCCCATCTTTAGAAGCAATAAGAATATCATCCACATATAAGAGTAAATGCACAACACAATCCTTTTCCAACTATTTGAAATATACACAAGCATCCTTGATGCTTATATCAAAATCAATATCAAACATAAAATGATCAAACCTCGTGTTTCATTGTCCAAGCCATTACTCTGAACCATATAACGACTTCTTTAACATGCAAACCAAATTTGACTTACCATCTACAACAAAACTCATCGCGTTGCTCCATGTAGATTGTCTTCATCCTAGTCACCATGTAAGAAAGTAGTTTTTACATCCAGTTGCTCTAACTCCAAGTCAAGAACAATAACTATAGCTAATAAGATACGAATTGGAGTATATCGCACGATCGGTGAAAAAACTTTATCATACTCCTTTCTTTTCTTTTGTGTAAATACTTTAGACGTTTATCTAATTTTGTATCTTTCATCATCGTTTTCTTTGTAAATCCATTTGTACCCAATCTCTCGATTTTCTTTAGGAAGCGGAACTAAATCACAAGTTTCACTTTTAGACAAAGGTTGGATCTCTTCCTCCATGGCGCAAATCTATTTTGATCCATCATTCAAATCAATGACATCATCAAGGTCCACCGGCTCATCCTAAACTATATGAAGAGCATAGTCCAAAGGATCACTAAAGCTAAGATAATTCAAATCACCATACTTCTTGGGTGGCCATATAGTACAATGACTCTCCCTTTTGGCGATGCCATTACCTAAACCTCTTCGTTCCTAGAACCAAATCGTTTCTAAAATCATGCACATCACAGACTCTAGTAGATGAACCATGTGGACTTTCATGTGATGTTAGATTAACCACTTTACTACTAACACCACATTTTACTCTGCTTCTAGATCGAAAAGTGAGAATAATTTCCATCTTCTATAACTCATCGCCTATCAAATTTGAAGTATCCGATGTGTTTTCATTCACCTTGAATAAAGATAACTCATCAGAAGTTACATGACATGTGTTAACAATCTTCTTTGTTTTCGGGTTCCAAATACAATAATACCCTTTCACTCTATCCGTATGACCAAGAAAATTTTAACTCAAATCAATAGTCTTCCCTTTCCATACTTCTTCCAGAATTTTGTTGTCAATAGCCATATCGGAATTCGATTAAAAATGTGTATTGGGTTGAGAAATCTTTGGCTAAAAGTCCATTCAATGAGCCGATTGAAGAATCAAGCTTCCTCTAGTAGAGTACGGATTATCTCTTTATAACTTTATTTGATTATGGAACCACAAGTGTAGTAAAATGCCTTTGAATGCCATGGTGTTTATAATAACTAAGAATTCTCTGAAAACATACTTTCTTCCATCATTGGATCTTAACACCTTTAAAATTTTACCACTCTCATTCTTAATAAGAGCCTTCTACTTTTTGCACTTTGTAAATACTTCTAACTTAGCTTTCTATACACATACCTAACCATTTCAAGAAAAATCATCAATGAAAGATATATATAATATAGAGATCCTCCTAAAAATACTATCTATGTCAACGCTCAAATACAAATATGAACATATTCAGGAGTACATTTCGATTCATGTTTTCCATCGCCAAATGAAGCTTTGATTTGCTTACCCATGATGCATTCCTCACAAAATTCTAACTTATTGAAACACTCTCCGTAGATCATCTCCTTCTTCCAAAGAATATCTAAACTCTTCTTCGAAACATGATCCAATCTCAATAGCCACAATCTAGTCGCATACAAGGCATAAGAACTATCAACACCAACACAAGTTTCGTATTCAATAGTCATACGATTAAAAAATAAGCATCATGAGCTCTAACACTTATAATCACCACGAATGCACCTTTATAAACTAGTAAATTATAATTATCGGTAGTAATTTAACATTCCAAAGAATTCAATTGTCCTAAAGGGATAAGCAACTGCTAATGTCTTGGAAGATAGCACATATTAATGAGCTTGCTAATTACTCCATCAAGTATCTGAATCCGCACGGAACCAACGTCCATTGATTTACAAAAAGTACAATTTTGTATAATAATTGAATTTGCCTCCTTGTCAACATAGAAGGAAAAACAATTCCTATTTGGCATCATATGATAAGATTCTCCTAAATCGAGTACTTATTCGTCATCCTAAATGCTCGGTGCTACCATCATGAATACGTTCTCATTAACCGCATCATGATTTTAAATCTTGGATTTCAATCTCTTCTCATCTCAAGAATTCTACACACAATATCTTTTTACGGATGATATTTTGGATGAGATGAGTGTATCTCGAGTGAACATCTCAAAATGACATCTCGAATTTTAAAGTCCATCTCGAGGCTATCTCGGAGTAGCATAAAAATCTAAAATTTACATTTTAATTATTTTTTATAATTTCTATCTAAATATAAACTTGTTAACATATATGATTCATAAAAAAACAATAGTATTAATTTTTCTTTTAAGAGGAGTGGTTACATGATTGATTTGGTATTGATTAAGTGGATTCTACTCATTTGAATATTAAAAATAAAAAACAACCAAAAATTAATATATTTTTTCTCACTTTTGAAAAATAAAAAACAGAATTAGAGAGCTAACAAAAATTCATTAATTTTGGGACATACATAAGAAGTTAAAGAAATACGTAAATATAAAATCATTTTCTTATGAGAACTTATGTTAAGATTTATCTCAAATTCCACTTGAGATATCTTGGATGAGATGAGTGTCAAATAAAAGGTAAACAAAACTTAATGTCTCATTTCGATAAATCCCGTTTCGCTCAAGTTTGAAAATGATATCTCGAGCAAGATCTCGAGTGAGGTAAATGAGACTTGAAACCGTGAACCTAACTAATAACACTCTCCACCGCCATTGATAACGATGTAACTACTTCCTTCTTCTTTTTATCCGAATACTCATTCTTTCATTGAATAGGCTTCTTACAAAAAATGCACTTAGAATTTCAATCTTTCGATTTTCCTCGACCTTTAGGCTTCTTTGATTTGTTATGGTAAAGCACTTAGATCACAGAAGAGATTTTGTGGGGATAAATGTAAGGAGATATGATCTTCTCCATTTATATTTATGTGCACCTATGAATATAAATACACACATCTATGAGTATAAATACAATAAATCGAATAAAAATTATTCAAATTTATTTTACCAAGACAAACGTTACTTCAAGAGATCAACTGAAACTATTTTTTATTTAGTAGATGGTAAATAATATAACTTATGAACGTATGTCTTCCGAAGCGTTTTCAAAGTGAGATATGATATGTATAAAATGTAAATAGCAGCTTTTGATATTTTGAAAGTACAAATATTACATAAGTATGCAGCAGTCTCATTGGTGATATTAATGATTTCAAAGACAGAAATATATGCAATATATAACGTTGAATTTTGATAAAGGAGATTCTAGTTCGAGTCGTTTAACAATATACATGTATTAATAAATCGAACTTATTTTAGTTGTCATTAAAAATTGCGACCCTCGGTAAAATAATGAAGTTACGTTTATCAAAACTTTAGAATTCCATTTATTTAAACATTTTAATTAATGGTTTCGCTTATTGAAAAAAAATAGTTTCTTACTTAGAATGGAATTGTTTACGTTTAACTTCTTTCTTAATATTTGAAATCGGACATCTAAACTATCATCACCTCACTCAAAATGAGAGCCGGTCTGAAAACGGTCCCTTCTTTCTCAGTACTTAAAAATATACATCCAAATTGTGGTGTAACTCGGCAAAGCGGACTTAATTTCTTCCCACATAACGAATCCAATGGTGTTTCTGGCGTTCTGGCATGCTTCTAATGATGTTCACTCAACTATGTGTATTAAGCATATTGAGAATACTCTCGCTTACTCAAACTCCGTATTAATACTCCCTGAATGTTTATAGTGGCGAAGTATATTGGACCTCTATTTAAGATACCTATACTGGATCGCCAACATAATTCACATTTTATTTTTATATGACTATTATGTATACTGTCATTTGTTTCACTACCTTACCCATACACACACCATCAGTTTACACATTATTTAGTACACATATATTTTACATGAATATATCATGTACATACTCACACATGTGTGTGTGAGGTATTTTAGAAAACATTGTGCACGTCGGTCTGCTGTAGTAATAAAAGAAACTTCAAGGAGATTTATTATGACATACTCTATATTTTCGGATGTGCTGTTAGATTTGTTGGGTATAGCAAATGCATATTCCAACCTTGCCACCTTCTAGATGGCCTTGACACTGTTGTTGGGGCAAAAAATCTTTTGGAAAGACCATTTTTTTGATGTTCTCAAATCAGCTAAGGTTTATTATTTTAAAAATCTTTATGAATAATGATGTTGCATGTAAAATTTAATTGAGTTGAGTTTTTTGGTGGTTTATGTAGGAAGTAACTATTCTGCCACCATTTGATTGCATTTAGGCCGAGGCCAAGGGTTAGGGAACATGTGATGGTTAGGTAATATTTGGTTCAAAAATGAATTTTGCATTTTCTATTTTCAATTATCATGTCAAATAAGAGAGTAATGAAGTAACGACGGAGGTGATGAAAGGTAAACGAAGAGATGACGGAGGGTACGGATGGTCGACGAAAGGATAGATTGTTTCTGGTGCTTCGGTCATTTTCCAAAACACGAAGAAAAAAAATTGTTTTCTACTTTGTATGCTAATTTCGTTTTCTAAATTGGTTATTTTCGATAATATACCTGCGTGTGGTGCATTTTTGTAAGGACGAAAACCGAAAATTAAAAATGACAAACCAAACATAGGCTTAATGTTTATGAACTAATGGTTGAGCAGTTAACTGTTTTCGATTATTCTGAATTTAAAGAGAAGAGCTTGTTTATGGATAGAAAGAATTCTTCTAGAGGTTGTTTGTCAACTATTAATGCAAAAAATGCACGCTAACACGCCGGTGTAAGTTGTGAGTTAGCGAAAGCACCACTCGTTGGTACGAGGACTGAAAATAAGCAGAAAATAGCAGAGAAAAAGTAAAGAGACAATAGTTTTTATAGTGGTTCGGCTTAAAGTCAAGCCTACATGCACTTAATCTCTTTTATTGCTGATTTGATTACAACTTTTTCAATGATTCTTTAATTACAACACAATCAAGACAAGTAGCTAGAACTTCGATGTAGAAAAGCTCTTTGAATTCATGTTGGATGAGTTCGATCTTTTCCCCAAGTTCGTTGAAGCGTCTTCGGTGTTTGAAGTGTTGAAGGAGTTGAGAAAACGGCAAAGTATTGGCGTTCCAGAAATGATCCAAAAGTCCTCTTCCAGGTGGAGTAGGCGGGGTATTTATAGGTAAATTCTGAAGTTAGGTCGTAGGTCGCGGGCGACATAGGAGTGGACTAGGTCGTAGGTCGCAAGCGACCTAAAGGACACGGGCTATGGCTTATAATGGTTACGTTTAGCTACTTGCTTTAGCTGGTAGGTCGTAGTGACCTATAGGAGTGGAAGGAGACTTAAATAGAGCGACTTATGATAGTTATGGTGAGGCAACGACCTAAGGTTGGGAGCGACCTATCTGCTAGTGGCTTAAAGAGATGCGGTTTATGTAGGTGCTAGGTCGCTGGGCCTTTTAACTCGTTAGGTCGTTGGAGCTCCTTAAATAATTAGGTCACACCGTGTTGTGCTGCTTTGTGATTTAAGTCGTTGGGTCGTTAACTCGTTGAGTCGCTTATTCTTTAGGTTGTTAGGTCCTTTAGCTCGTTAGGTCGTTGAGTCCTTTAGGTCATTAGGTCATTGAGTCCTTTAAGTCATTAGGTCGTTGAGTCCTTTAGGTCGTTAGCTCGCGCGCTTTCTTTGAGTAGTTGAGTCGCCATTCAGAAAGGGATTAACACTTGCCCCTCAAAGCATATGCCTAGGTTATAGGTCGTGTGCTTCGATCTAACTCTGCTAGGTCGTAAGCGACTCAAGATCGCTAACTCGCGCGACCATTCATCTTCTTCTTCTATATCCTATATAAACCGTTAAGTCGCTTCATCCCCCTCACTTTACTACTTATCACTTTGCCGCCATTGTTGCATTCGAGCTCAGAAGCTAACGCAAGATCCCCTTCTTTTCATCCCCAATCGCTGATTTCAACAGCAAACTTAGGTAATTCCGTTCATCCATCCGTCACGTTTACCATCGATTCCTCCATAATCAGTTCCATACAATTTTCGTTATCAAGTTGTAAGACTATATTCTGATTCACCTTTCAATTTTCGTCGAATCGTTGGCAATTGCTTTAAAAATGAATCGGCTTAGGGTTTCACAGAGTTATTTGGTGAGTGTAAAGTTTGCGGAATCGATCATGGGTTTTTGAGGAGGTTTTTGGGAGTTTGGAGGAGACGAGGAGATATTTGGTTAACGGGTTAGAGGATTTTAGGTTAAGCTCTGGTGCTTCTGGTGATGCAAGGGCGGTGGACGCCTGGCAAAATGTGAGTGAAGAGCAGGCCTAAGGATTTTTTGATGGAAGATAGCTCGGCATTTTCGAACTACTCTTAGAGCGACCTAATGAGTCGAACGACCTAAGAGCCTTGCATCTTAAGGGAATCTGATCGACTTATCTTTAATGACCTATGAACTTTGTGACTTAAGATGTATGGCATGTTGCTTCGGATGAGTTAACCCTTTTAATGACCTACCTTTAGGTCGCATTATGATTTAGGCGAGTTAACACTTAAGCGAATTTGCCTTGTAGTGTCTTAATTTTGCCAGAATAGCATATGACTTCCAATAGAACGACTTAAAGAAAGCCCGACCTATGTTAAGTCATTTGAGCACGATCTGGACGACCTAAAGAACCCCGAGTTAACTTAAGTCGTTCCTGCGACCTAAGAAGTGAATAGAACTTGAACACTAGTAAAATTTGATTGAACTTGATTGAATTTCCAACTTGAACAGCCGGAATGAACTACTTGAACTTGTTGCACTTTTTCATAGATTATATTAACTTTTGAAGCTAACAACCTGTTAAATACAACATTTGTAGAAAACTAGGGCGAATATACTTCCACCGACTGCCCACATCGAATGACAGATTAGTCGATAAAGAATAATCAACTTAAAGAAATAATACGAATAAAGTGCTGTGAATTAACAAGTTCAAGTGAAGTATTAAAGCAAAGCAAAATTAATCTACTAAAGCTGATCTGTTTGCATCAACACTGTACTTGTACTTGAACCTAAAATAACAAGCCCTGAAACTTTATAATTGACAAATGCCAATTAGTTTAATTCCAGTTATATTTGTTTCTTTTTATTATTTTTGCACAACACTTCACACTTTTAGGAAACGTGCACCTTCGTATTTGAATATCCAGTTCCTTGTGTAGAATGACTTCTCAACAAGCACAAGAAGAGATGGTAGAGCGAACCGAAGGGGTTTTTCCAATAGCTAACCCCTTGGAGAATCCTCCGGAAAGAGCTTCAACCACTCTGAATCAACGGGTTTTCAGTCAGTTATGCATTCAGTTCGGCATTGCTGAAGCGGACGCCCTGCTTCCTGGGGTAAATGACACTGCTGACAGGCCGCCTCTTGGCTTTATTGCAGTTAACCGTCAAATGTGCCTGAACGGAGCTATTCCCCCCTTCAATGATTTTCTTCAAATGCTCCTTCTTCGATTAACTATCTCTCCTTTCTAGTTACACCCTAATGGCTACGCCATCTTGATGGGATTGTGTGTACTGTTCAGGAGGACGCTCGACCGTCTTTCGAGTTTTGAAGAGATTTGCTATTTGTGCACATTTGCGAAGAACAAAGATCATTCTTCTATTACACTTGTGAGGAGCGCAAGAAACCGTAAACTGATTACTGATCTCCCTTAAAGTGCCCACGGGTTTTTGAACCAATTTTTCTTTGTTCGTTGCCCTCCGGGATTCTACGGCATCTGGAGAGTAGGAAGTAAGATTGCCTATCTTCGTTCTTTCCATTTCTGAGCTTTTCAAAATCCGAGTTGTCAAGTGCTAACTTCATTCTTTACTTTTACAGCACTTCCTCCTCCTTTTAAAGATTCCAGCCACAAGTCAACTTTTGAAAAACTAAGTGTTGTGGCAGTCGAGGAGAGAAGCATTAAGTTCCTACTGAAGGATGAATTTTTGCATCAATTCGGACTTTTGCGCTCTTCTCGATTCACCCAGCTTCGTGATGCCCCGATTCTCAAGCAGAAACGTCAGATGCCCCTGTTTTCGCAAAGGAACTTGCACCGAAGGAACCTATTACAGAGGCCTCATTGGTGAAATGTTCTACTCCAGTTGACGGTGCGGGGTCATCTAGAAAGTTTACACTTCCCCCGGTTATCGAAGAAGAGGAACTTCCTCAACATTCCGGGAAAGCTGCTGATGAGGGAGCTGAGAAAGAAGTTCTACTAGGCATGATGGTGATGACATTTTCGGAGGGTTGAGCGACCTAGTAGTGACTTCACATGAGCTCTTCAAAGATGATACCACTGCTTCTAAACTTATTTCTCAAGCAGTCAAAGTGACATCCACCTTGCGACCAACTTTATTAACCCAAGAGTTGACGCCTGTTGCAAAAGTCGACATTACTCCCAAGCCGAAGAGTGTTTGTAGCTCAATGCGTGTAGTCCACACATCACACACACTTAGGATTTCTGGCAATTATGTGCACTCAACTTCTCTATTTTGAAGATTTCTATACTATGTCTGTTTTTCACTTTTAGGTTCTCCTATGTGACGCAACGGTTCGTACTACGACGACTTTCAACGCTATGGGAGACACGATTCTTACGATCCCAGGCACTATTTTCCTGCCCCGAGGGACACTGATGAAGAAAGAGCTGCCAGGAAAGCTCGCGAGAGGTAGGCTTATGAGGAGCGGTACGGAAGAAGGGATGACCGCCATGACTCTCACCCAAGGGACGACGACTCTCATAAAAGAAAGTCTCATGACGACAAAGGGAAGAGTAATGATACTAAAGCGTCCAGCAAGCGGGCTAAGCCTAGCAAAAAATCTTTAGCTGAAATCTCTAAAGCTCCCGCTACTTCTGTTTCTTTAGATATCCCTTCTAGCTCCCCGGTCCTTAAAAGAGCTGAGATTCAGACAATTATTAATAGGCCTCCGTATCAAGTTGAGAATGCTCCGCCTGCACTCCAGAGCCGGTTTCCGAACTGGTGTTTAAAAGGAGTACGCTTTGATTTGGACTTGGTTCCTATTGGCGAGCAGGCTATTCTTAGAAATCTTGATGCTGTTAAGCTTGACATTGAGAGGATTGTCCGGGTGGTAAAAGCTAGTCGATGGGCTACAAAGAGTGAACCGTTTAAACCTCGAAGCTATGCTAACCATGGAGAGTGATAAATCTGAATGGCAAAAAGTTCTTGACCAGCACGACACGGAGATGAAAAATATCACTGCATATAATGAGAAACTCAAGGTTGAAGTCAAGCAACTTAAAGATGACCTTGCTGCCTCTTCCATTTCTTATACCCAAAAGGAAGAGGTGCTTCAAAAGCAAGTGAGAGATGCCATGCTAGTCAACGAGATGCCGAGGCTAGACTTGAGGCACAACAGAAAATGTGGAAAGCTACCTCGCTGATGTTGCTCATTTGCGGGATAAGACTAGCTTCCAAGACATGGAGATTGAAATGTTAAAAGCTCAGCTTTCTAGATTTGAAAAAGAGCGCGATGAGGCAATTGCCGGAAAAGCAGCAGCCGAACAGTATCACGAGGAAACTAAAGCTAATGTCAGCTCTACCTTATTCGAGTTTTACATTCATAGCATCTTGGGGCGTGGCAGTCTTTCATTTCTGGGTCCAAAGTATGAAATTACCCTGGCCGAAGTGTGGGAAGCAACAGTTGAAATGCTTGGAGGCGCCGGCTATGCTGAGGTGAATCTTGAGGCATTTTATCTAGATAATGAGGGTCGAGCCGTCCTTGCCAAAGGGAAAGAACAACTCGCTAAAGCACGAGCCGAAGCGGCGGAAGGAGAGCATTTAAGGAAGGCACTTTTGACCGACCCAACTCGTCCTTCGACTTCGGTTGACGTCGATATTACTGGCTCTAGTTCTCACTACCCGCCTTCAACCAAAGCCGAGACTAGAATTACAACTGCCCACACCAAGTCCTAGGAAGACATTGAAGCCCACAATTTTGAAATCGATGTGATAAAGCCAACTTCTCCAGGTAACTTCAACACTAATCTAGCTCAAATGGACTACTTGTTTGCTTCACATGAGCTTGATGAACTTCTTGATTATTGCTTAAACCTTGATGTGCCACTATCTCCCCTCTTTGCGAGAAATACTGATGTTTAATTATTCTTCTGTAGTGCAAACAACAAGTGCTATACAACCTTCGCCTCTTCCAGCTGTTGCTTCTCCCTCTCTTCAAGTGACTCCTTCTGCCTCCCAACCAGGGTCACAAGAAGAGCAAATAGAAGTTGTTCAAGGCTTAGACAACCCGAACGCTTCACAAGAACAGAAGGCGGAAGAACTTGAGGAGGGCAAGAGGTCCCTGGAGGAGTTCACTGCCGATGATACAAATCTGATTGATCTAATGGCTCTGGGCAGTGAATCTTCTTCAAATAAGAGGGGAAAGCGCGTAACTTCGAAGAAGAAAAAGAAAAGCACTTCTGCTAGTGAAGAGAAAGCAGAAATAGACCCACTTGTACATCTTTCTCGTTCTTCCCCGGCTCGTTCAGGCCGGCCCCAAAAGCTAACCATTAGGCCAGGCGAGGGCTCTAAAGGTGGCGGGAAGAAGAAATAACGAGTCTTGCTTTACCCTTATTGTTTTGCTTTTTTACTTATATATAAAGGCTTGTACTGACCGGAGATTGTACGGGTACTGGCCCCCGCTTTTTGAAACCTGCACATGTAAAAAAAATTATAGTATGGAATAAAATGATTCTTTTCAAAGTTTGGTGGATAACTTGAATAGGAATCAACAGAAAATAGATAAATTGATTTAGAATCAATTTAAATAGATAAATGGAAGCTTAATAATGAATGTGGATATGAATGGAATGCAAATGAATTTATGGTGAATCAATTTGAAATTGAATAAAATTGAATATACATTGATTGGAAATGGATAGTTGAATGTTTGACCCTTGTACTTGTTTACGCATTCGAAATATACATGTCATAGTATGTTAGTTTTATAAAAACTTGTGTTTAAGTTCGTTAAAGGAATGGAATTTTATAAAATTTCATGGTTATGGAGCTTTTGTGCTTCATTTGAGTAAGTACAGGTATAGGGAGCTATTTGGATGGATTTTGGTTGCGTAGTTGCATAAAAATTAGACGAACTCACTTAATAACACTAGTATAAAGTATGCTTACGCATTAAAAGAGAAAATGAGATAATATTGATATATTTATCGTGTTTTCGACCGTGTGTGTCGATGTATATTATATTTATCATATTTATGATATTGAAAAGGCTCTCCGTACAGGGGAGACTCTATCAAAAAAATTCTGAAATTTTGAGTGTTAGAAATATTTTGGAAAATTTTTGTTAACCAAATTTGATTTGAAATATAACTTGAAACAATGGAATTTGATAAATAATAGGAATCAGTGGATTTGGGCAGGTCTAAAATACTTAGGAAATGGTAATAACCGAATTTCACCGAATGGGTTTTGAAAAGAAATGGGTTTGGAGCATTTTTCCTAGCTTAGCAATTTCGGGGACGAAATTCTTTTAAGGGGGAGGATTTAACGATCCAGAATTTTGGTCGTTTGATTTTGAACGTTTAATTTATTTTCAAATATTGAATTGGAAATATTAATTTATTTTTGAATATGGAGATTTTGGTTGAATTTATGAAAATGGTTTAAAATTTCAAATGTAGCGATTAAACGGACATGATGAATAGTAAATTTAATATTTGAAAATGGATAAATATGTGAATCTGGAGACAAAAGCGAATGGAAATGATTTCTTTGTTGATTAAAGCTCTGTTTGAATTAAAGTGAGAATAGTGGACCTTTGAGTGGAACTAAAAGTCGATAAATTAGAATTTGGAAATTTTATATATTAATTTAATAGTGAAATTTAATATTCAAGATAGTGTAAATAATTGAATTGGTGATTTAATGTGAATCGAAATGGTTTCTAATATGAATATAAAAATTCTATTTGAATTAGAATTGAGTTGCTAAGTTTTTAAATTTTGAATTTTAAGTAATTTCGTTGATTTTGAAAATCGTTCGATTTAATCAACACATTAAAATTGCATTCCGAGGCACAGTCTCAGAATTCGATGAAACTAGTACCATTGGATCCATAATAGTGTATTATTATCGGAATTCAAATTTCGTAGCGTTTGGAGTTACGTCTGGTCATACGATCGAATTAGGTCTCGAAACATGTTCCATTCAGTTAGGAATATGGGAAAAACGTTATAAATGTCAGGCAACACGCTTCGTTTGGAGATCGTTCGAAAAAGTACATGAATGGTGAAAATAATAATAAAATATTACGTATACACGTATATATACGCGTATCCTTTCCCGAAAACCCTAATTCTATGTTTGGAGCCACCACTTAATTTTTAATGGCCAACAATGGTCGAGCTTCCTCAACAATTATCTCTCGATCTACACGATTTTAAGCTTCGGCTTCTAAATGAAAATTGAAGAGTTCGAGGAGCTCTACCATATCAATAGTCGAGACCGAGTAAGGAGGTCCATGTCAGCGGCAAATTGATGGGGAAGATCGTTCGTTTTGTGGTCGTTTTGGGATGATGGGAGGCATCGAGCTCAACAGGACTTCGGTCGTAGGAGAAGTAAGGGTAGGCGTGTGATTTGATGGTAATTGATCATTGAATAGGGACTTGTTTGGAGTGTGGTAGGAGAAGAACCAAACGGCGATGGGTTCGAACGCGTCTGGGTAGCCTGGTATAGGGAAGTAGAAGAATAAATTTGTGTGGTCTTGATTCTAGTAGAAGAGATCGAACGGCTGAGATTTTTAAGGTTTAATAAAAAAGTATTTGTAGATTATTATACTTATAAATCATGAATCTTCTAAATTGTATATCTTTCACATACGAGGTCTGATTGAGACGAAACAAGTGACGTTCGAATAGTATCGATGAAGGCTTTAGTGCGGAATCGAAGTGGCATTTATTTGAAGCTAAAATATTTTTAGTTTCAAATAAAAGGTGAGTGTTTTATAATGCTCATAACGTAATAAGAAAATTTTTATGCTAGTTAAATTTGATATTATGAAGTGATATAAATTTATTGATTATTTTTTGATAAATTTAATTGTCATCTAAATTTTCATTTGAATTAACTATTAAAAATTAAAATTGACGGTTAGATTTCAAATTCAAATTTAATTACCAATAAAATACACGATATTAATAACTATGAAATTGTTGTGAATTATATTTACTGTTAGATGATTGATTGCGATGGATGCTATTAGTTGATATTTTGGATGATTTGGGTGTTTATTCGTTTTGATATATCCTGTTATCAGCCTATATATTATTTACAGTATATAAAATTGTAAATCGAATTATTTAAAATAAATTAAAAAATAGGTTGAAATGATATATACTTATAACATTTATTTTGGATTGAAATTATATATATATATATATATATCCATCCCTGAATTAAACTGAAATAGTTGATTCACTTGGCCATAGGATATAAAATTATATACGGACACTGGATTGGTTAAATTGAACGACTTTAGGATTTCGATTTGAAATTAATTAAATTAATTTTTATTTTTTTGAAATAAAATCGAATTTATGGAAATGGAAACATTTTTGAACTCGAGCTCGAAATGTTAAAAATGAACTTGTCAATCGAATTGTTTAAAGAATCGATTTTGAAATTTGAAGTTGTGATTGAGAAACAACGTGGATGGTGGAAATTGATTTGTTTAAGTGATTTGAACTTTTACTCGAACTTTGATATAAATCAAAGTAAAAGTAATGCAATGAATATTTTGAAATTTGAGCTCAGAATTGGATTATTTTAAAGATTCGAACCTTAAATTGAACGTTGAAATTGAATTTATTTAAATGATTTAAATCGATGTTCTGAAATTGAACTCAAATTTATATAAATCGAAATGGTTTAAATTTGAATTGAATTGAAATTAATTCAAATTGGAATTAAAATGAAATTAATTGGAACTGAAATCGAAATTGAATTAGTTTGGAGTCGAAATTGAAATTGATTTGAATTAAAATTGGAATCGAAGTTAATTCGAATTGAAATTGGAATTGAATCGATTTAAATGGAAATGGTAGTGAATTGTTTTGAATTGAAAAGTCTGGAATTGGATCAGTTTGACTTTGAAACTATTTTCAAAATAATTTTTTTATTATATAAACTGTTTAAAAAAACCACCTTTTAGATGTTTAAATTACTTTGATTTTCCAAACTATTTTACTACATAAACCATTTTCAATGCTCAAACTATTTTATGTTAAACTGTTTTAACTTTTAAACTATTTAAAATTTTAAAACTATTCTCTAAAAATTAAAACCGGTCAGAGTGGGGATGTTTACATTTAAATCATGGATTTAAACTTTAATTAGGTTAAAATGAAGTTATAAGCCAAATTGTAATTCAAATTGAATTTTAGGGTGAAAATGACTTTTAAGTGGAAATTGACATATTTGAAGTAAATATGATATTTCAAAATGAAATTGATTTTGAAGTGAATATGATATTTTGATATCAAGTATGAATCATCTTCGGAATGTAAAAGTACCAACCGGTGGTTAAACGACGTTCGATTTTAAAGAGACCGGGGCCTATTATTAGTGTACACTCAATCAATATTGGAATCAATTTAACAACTATGTATGCGGAGGAGATTCAGCATGAAATGGTTGAATTCTACGTCATTTTTTGGATTTGAAGAATAAGAACGATGATGGGTAGACCCCGGCACTTGTGCCAATTTGAAATGACTACAAGACGGCTTGACAGTGCCAAGTAGGCTAACTACCCCTAACGGACATACGTTTTTCAATTTTCTTGGACTCGGTCCATATTATTACTCTTATTGTTGATTTCAATTGGTGCACCTTGATTTAGGATGGCCTCCATTTGAATCAATATGGGATGGATGTACGCGGTGGGTAGTCATGGCTATGATGCTTTACCACCAGCCCTACGACCCGAACTGGTAGTATCCTACCTTGTGCATTGCCTCACGTGCTTTGTCATACTTTTATCCCTATACGAGACCCCCATGATTTTGACTTAGTGTTTTCGTATCATGGTGCATCCCTATCCACCGACGGTTTACTGGTGTTTTATATGCAAACTGTATGACAATGCTTAAAAACACGTTAAGGAGGATAAATGTAAAGACTTAATGCTATTTTGATATTTATTTTATTCATTAGACATTATATATATATAGCATATTCTACTACATATAAATATTTTGACGGATCCTTAAGAGATGGAAAATCTCGTAATATCTCTTAAATTATTGCACGTATGTTATACACTGGATAGGAGATGTGAAACCCTGTAAACATCTCTGATGCCACGACACTCATGTTACATGCGATATCGATTTGACTCACATAAGAATATTTTAGTCTTGACTTGAATGTTTTGTTTTTCATTATGCTCAGGTCAGCCTCGAGTTTCAGCTTATTGAAGATTTGTTCTGAAGGACGAAGATTTGGTATATTATTGCTATTATTATTCTTTGCATCATGCTGTTCTACTGCATTATTTATTTATCCCTGTTGTATATATAACTCTGATAGATGTTGCATAAATTAGAATCAAATGTGTAATATAAATAGCTTCACGAACTGTTTTTTTTATTATTATATTTTATCGTTCCGCTACGAGATTCTGTGTTTGTTTTCTTCTTCTTTTCATATTTTTCTTAATTAACCCCATTGATTATCTATATTCTAGATTGTTTAAGTCGGACATGTGTGGATTACTGTCGATTTAAACTTTCCGAAATGTGGGTTGTCACAAAAACCGGGTATTTGAATTTTGGAATTCTAATCTAAATGTGGAAAGAAATATCATGAAATAAGTTTTTGAACAAATAAGTTGAGAATGATATTAGTAAGGAAAGAAGTATGAAAACAATGAAATTTTGGAATTGATATCTAAGTTAAATAAGATAAAATGGATTGTATGAATTGAAATTTAACTTAAGCTAAGTTAAATAAAATTGGATTGGATTAGAAATGATAACGATGGAATCGAATATAAAATTTGAGTTGTAAAATGATATATTATTATAAGTTATAATTTGAATGGAATCAACTCAAGTATGGAATTGATGAAAATGTGAAAAATAAGTTGTGTAACTTATAAATTGGAAAAGTGGGATAAAAAAACCAAAATAGATTTAGTTTGTTGTTTTGGTGAAGAAAAGAAAATCCAAATCTGAATTATAAAATGAGATTGAACTCAAGTCAAACAAAATAAGCTAGATTTTTTTAGAAATTGAACTTAACCTGGTTAAGTAAAATGGATTGTGGATTGAATTTGAATGTAGGACTTGAGAATAAAAAGAATTCGACTTAAGCGTAAAAATGAAAGGAATTGTGTTTGAAATATTAGCTAATAAAAACTGAAACCTGGACTTAAGTCGTAAATAATAATAATAATCAGAAGTGCAAGTATGAAAGGTTTATACTAAATCTCAAGTAAAGATGAGATGAAATGGGTAAATCAAATCGGATTTGAGTTTTAATGAAATGATGAATGAGTATGGAATTTGAGTTATAAATGAAATCAATTTAACTTTAAATTGAATATGGTTAGGAATATTGTTGATAAGAATAGAATTCAACTAAAGTAACTAATTTATGAGACGATTCATAAATAAATTGTCATGGAATGAAACGACATTATTATAAAATGAAGTGAACAAGATTTTGTGAATTAATTGAATGTGAATCCATAAAAATGGATAAATTGATTCAGAAGCAATCTAAATTGGCTTATAAACTGAAGTGGGTATTTTATTAAATGAATATCACCGAATTTGCATGAAAAAATTTTGTCATTTGAAGTAAGCAGGATAAAACAAAATTTTATGATTCAATGGGACGTGAATAAATTGATTTAGAGTCAATTTGAAATGTATATGAATATAATGTGTGCAAATATGTATTGAATGCAAATAAATTGCTTGTGGATTACTAGAAATCGAACAAAAGATATAAAAATTAATTGAAAGTTGATATTTTCATGGTAGAACCTTGCAATTACTTATAAATGCATAAAGAACATGTTTGGTTTATGTAAAGGGCATGTTTAACTAGTTAAATAAATGGAACGTTGTTAAATTTCATGTTTGGGTACTTATGGATTTTATTCGAGTAAGTATAGGTACATGGAGCTATTTGGCTTGATTTTTTGTAACACAATTGCATATAAATTACGCGAACTCGCTTAATAATGTTAAAATAAGGTACGCTTACGAAATCAGCGTGCGAAAAATAAAAATATTGACATATATTGCGTTTTCCAACCTGAGAGTCGATATGTATCTTTTTATCATATTGTTGCAAAAGGCTTTCCGTACAGGGGAGACTTTGCCAAAAAAATTCAAAAATTTAGGATGCTAGAATTTTTTTGAAAATTATGGTTAACAAAAAAAATTTGATTTGAAGCTTTAACTTGAAATAAGGGTTTTTGATGTAGAGATGAAAACTAATTGTTCTGAAATAAGAGGATGAAATTTTTTAAAGCGAGAAGGATTGTAATGACTCAGATTTCTCCTTGTTGATTTTGAATATTTAAATGGTTTTAAATGTTGGATTTGGAAAATGAATTGATTTTGATTAAGAAGATTTTGGTTGGGATTGTAGAATGAGTTAAAGATTTCAAATATAGCGATTATCGTAAAACGAAAATGGTAAATAATTTAAATTTGAGTCGAATATGAATCGAAACAAATTCTAATATTGATATAAATTATATTTGAGTTAGAATTAAGTTAGTAAATTTTTAAAACTAGGATTTCAAGTGATTTCGCCAATTTTTGAAATCGTCGATTTAATCGACGTGTTAAAATAGCGATTCGGGGGATAGTTTTGAAATTCGACAAAAGCAGTTCCATTGGATCCATAATAATGTATTATTATCATATTTCAAATTTCATAGTGTTTGGAGTTACCGTTTGGTTATATGAGTTAGAAACACATTGAAATTAATATCGAAAATTTAATATTATAATTGAATTCAAAAGCAATTTTCTCTATACGATCGAATTAGGTCTTGAAACTTGTTCCATTGCATTCGAAATAGGGGTATAACATTAGAAACGCCAGGCGGCATGCCTTAATCGGGGTTTGGAATTAAATATCAAGATATTTTGAAATTTTAAATAATATTTCTTATTTGATTTAACTACACGGCCCCTTGCTTCATGTTAGGCACCCTATATGCCGATTTTCGTCTTTCCTTCTTCGTTTATTTAAACACAGCTGTACTGAAAAAAGAAAAAAATGATGAACTTTAAAAATTTCTAATTCAAACTTTACTAAAAAAAATCGATTCTTATTCCTATGGGTTCTTGGCAACAAGGACTTCGAACGATGGCAATTTGGTGGCGTTGGATCACTATTGGGAAGAGGCCAATGTTGATAGTCGATCTTTGGTTCAGCCTAGAGGGAGCTAGAGATGTCAAATTGGAAATCAGGAAGTGCCATGGTGTTCATAGCATCGTAGAGCATTTGTGGTCAAAGTACGGCAAGGTGCGGTGGTATGATGGTCGTCGCAACGTGTTCATGTGCGAGAGGGGTATGGGCATGTTGCGATTTGTTTGGCATGGCCGTTCGTGGGTTTCCAAGTATGGGTGCGAGGAGATCAGAGAGGGAGGAGCAACGACGAAGTCGGTTTGTCAATCGGACGATTGGAGCTCTGTATCAATATTGGTGATGCACGGCCATGCCCTTCGTTCGTGTACAGGGATAGATTTTGGGAAGATGGAGTTAGATTGTGTGGGGTAATTAATTTTTGAGTGTAATTAAATATTAATAAATATTATTTAATTTGGAAATCTTCTAACATCAATAACCTTCTCATACGAGGTTCGATTGAAACGAAACAAGCGGCAACGGATTCTTATCGATGAGTGATACGCAACAAAATTAGCTTGGAAATTTTGGGAGTCAATTAGGATTTTAGATTAAATTGAACGTAGTTCAATTTGATTTAATATTTGAGATGGTTTGCAAATTGAAATCAAGGTGAGTAAATCGCACTTATTTTGGATTACTGATTTTAATATAAAATGTTGAAAATTATTTATTGATTGATTGGATGGATTGATAATAATTTATCAGTTACATGTCATATTATTATATGTATAGTAGTATATATATATTAGTAGTTGGGTATATTTCCGCCGATTGGAGCGGATGAGACAATATGCGCTCCGCATAATAGCGTATGACCCTTTTTATTGCCATATCCCGCCTCGAGGCGGAATTATTATTTTATGTTTCATAACATCTGTTTTTGTAGGGAGACAGGTTGGTGGATCCAAATGGATTCCACAAAAATATTGATTTTAGATTCATATACGTTGATATATGATGTGTGTCAATATCCTGCTATGGATTGTGATATGTTTGATTTATTGGATGCTATAGTAGCACTGGCCTTAATTTTGGTATTTTAAATGCCATAAATAAAATTTTTGAATTTTAAAAAGAAATTCAATGGATTTCATGGAAATGGAAATATTTATATTGAATTTTGGGTTATTTTAAAGAAAAATTGATTTGGACAAAACAATGATTTGTTTTTGGGTTTGTACCTGACTATTCATAAAATATTTTTAATAGAGATTTTAAAATAGTTTATTTAAGGGATTTTAAAAATGGATTTTTGAATGATATTTTTGAAATAATGGATAAGGAGTTGAAATCAATATTTAAAATGGATTTGAAAAATAAATGCGAATTATAAAGTGATAGATTTTAAAATAAAGTTCATAAATGAGAATATTTTATAAACAAGTGAAACCCGAATGAGTTTATAAATTTTTAAACGATGCATATAAATAAAGTGAAATGATTTTCATCTGATAAATTTGAAGTCTAAATTCGCAGTGAGAGTTTATAATCAGATATAGAAATCAGTTTAGAAAGAAATAGTGTATACTATTTTTGAATTTGGAAATAGTTATGAAATTGGAGACGCAAGTCGATTTCTGATAAATCGAGAGAGATATATAAATGCTAAAATTGTTATATTGGATTTTAAAAATAGATTTCTATCGAGAAGTTAAGTTTTGTTTTTAGAAAGGAATTTTTAATTATTAAACTATGTAGTTTAAAAACTGTTTTAGTATTGAAAATATTTTAGAAAGTTGGTTGTTCAAATATTTGATATTAATTGAAATGAATTATAATTTCTAAAATAAGCTTGGTAAATCTATTAGTATTATTTACAGAGGAATTAGAAAATTGGTATCGTTGTTTGTTTAAAAAAAATTTGGTATTTTAAATGATTACTTAAACATGTTTTGAAAATAAACCATTATCATTTAAAAATACTTATTATTTTATATATGGAATTTATATGCAAGTGATTGGGATGTGTTTATAAATGCACTTGAGATTTGTAAACCGAGTTTATTTAGGGAATGTGACTTTATAAGGGAACATCTTATAATGGAATTCTGGAAACTTAAGGAAATTTCCAATGTATTTGAATACAGAAACTTCGAAAATGAATCAGAATTCATAAAAGAAGTTAGAAACGGGTAGTTGGATTTATAGACAAGTATAATCGATTTTGGAAATTTTAAAGGAAACTAATTAATGAATCTAGAAACTTGTAGAATTTGTTATAAACGAGTTAAAGATTTTACAAATTAAAGTGTAAAGGATTTTGAGAAGTATGAAATGAATGGAATATGTCCTAGGTATGGATATTACAAATGATTTTTGGAAAATAGACTTACAATATTTCCTAAGTATTGGAATTAAAGGTTTGGAGATATTTTAGCGATGAAATGATTTATATAGAAATATTTTTTCTAAGTAATGAATTATAAGTTGGACATGGAAATATTCCTAAGTATTGATTTGATTTGAAAACATCCTACTATGGATATAAGTAGTCGAAATTGTTTTCAAATATTGAAAATTTGAAAGAGATTTGAATATATATATATTTTGGAATAAATGTTTGAAAGATTTATAATATATGCCTAGTGACCACTTATGTGTATAATTTGATAGTTAAACAACCGACTATCAAATCTAGTCAATTTCGTTCATCGTTTAGGAGAGACCGGGATTGGATTTAATTATCCGAAAACAACTTCGATCCAATTTGAGTGTTACGAATTGTAATATCTGAAGATAGTAAAGATGGTGATTTTTGGAAATTCGGTTTGTTCAAACCTAGAACAAATTTTATGGGTGAATGCTATCATTGCATTGTTGCCTAGGAAGCGGTGTTAGCATTCCAAGTATATAAATGCCAAATCTAAGTCAATATGTAGTTTCAAGCCTCATCAATCGGGAATGACTGAAATTCAGAGGAGATGCCGCAGGGATAATTGTGTTTCACCCAAGTAGGGTATGTTATCACTTTTTTAGATACCCTCAGATATATTATAATTATTGATATGGTTGTGCATGGAAAAGAGAGCGCTCGACAGGGTGGGAACACCCGTGGTGATAACATATTCGGTACTATCCAGCAAGGGGTAGGTTGGTCCTGTGTTGGCGGGAATCGTTAGGCAGGATCTCCGTACATTCTTCTAGATGTGTACTGTGGCGGGTGTACCCCAGTGCCTAGTCATTGTGTGGATTCCATTCTCCAATAAGCACCGAACGGTTTTAGTTATATACCAAATATGCTGAAACGTGAGATGCTAGCATTTCAACTATTTTATAGTTTGTTTTCTATAGACCTTATTATAATATTTGATGATTTTGATATAAAATGTTTTGGTTACCATAAGGTAAAAACCCATCGTATTTATGTGTGGCGTGGTCTTACGAGATACCTTTGTTTTTCAAAGGATTTTGATAACAGTAATAATTCAAATTGAGTATGTTTTCTCACTATGGTTTTTTAGACTGACTCAAGTGTTATTAATAATGATCAGGTCAGACCGAGTACTGCAAATTCAGGTTAGGATGCTATAGAGCACATGAGACATGTTGGAGGATTCTCGGGCGTATTCCGCTTGCGTGATTATTTCCGCTGTGTGTGTTATGCTGTATATTAAGTACATGTGGGGATAAGTTTTTATAAATATCCAAATTGATTGTTGACTGTTGTACTCCGATGATTGTCTGTATATTATAGTTACAGTTCTTTGTATAAAGTTCTATTATTATATATTTTATTTTGTTCCACTGCGATTGTGAGATTCTGTATTATTGTTTCTATTTTCTTCTATCCTTTTCTTCTCCACCCCTAAAGATCGTATATTCATTCAATTTGAGTTGGAACGTGTGCTTTATTGTTGACTTAAAGGGTACGGAGATACGAACCTTTACATAAATCTTGCTTTTGTTTTAAAAACCGCTGACCAATCTACTTTATCTCTTTTTAGAGACGGATAAGGAGTGTAAAAACTTGCAGTGCTTGTTTGGCTAGTACAAAAGGATCATACTTATGATAATGTGATTTGTGCTTTATTTTAATAAGTTTATAATCCTTGTGCACATAAATTTCAGAACCTGGAACATTACTGATCCAATTGCATCTAAACTGAAAAACATCCTCCGCGGGTAGTGAGAAATACATCGGTTGCAAAATTTGGATCAAAACGCCATAAAAATCATTTATGTGATTTTCTGGATCATCACTACCTTTAACAAATACGCCTGTATTATTATCAAATTTTTCAACACCATATTCTTTAGTGTTAAATTTATATCCATTGATGAAATATATTGGATATGTTTTGGTCCCAACGCAAGATGTTTCAATCTTTCATCGACCACACAATTTTGCGTTCATAAACGTACTTTGAATACCAACCAGAAAATTGATTACTGATATCTTCACATGGATGTTCTCTTTCATAAATACTGCATATATGTATAAAATATTGCATTAAATTCTACATGCGCATCCATTATTGAAATGAATAAATCAAGGATTATTATTTCATATTACTCGACAAATGGTGCAACCTCTACACAATTATGAAGAATATAAGTGTGTGCTGCATAAAGATCTCTATCGTCTAACCATACATCTACACATTTTCCAAAAGGTCGACCATGTTGTCTAAAAATAGATAACATTATTTGACAGAACTCTTGTTCGTTGCCTTCATCATTAATGGAATACTTTCAAATGATATGTTCACATGGCCACTAAAATAGTGAGAGAAAAAGAATGAAGTTTCTTCTTCAATGTATGATTTACATATTGAACTTTCAACTCGTGCTTTTTGCCTTATTTTTTTTCTTCCGATGATTTAAGTATCCATGAAAAACTAACTTACAATAATTTTAACTTTCGAGTGTAATTAAATTAATAGGTAACATATTTCATACCTCTCAGATGGATACATCCATCCATATTGGACAGTACCTCGAAGTCGTGCTTCAGATGGGAGATGAATAGGAAAGGTTCCACTACACTAAAAAAACCCGATGGAAATATTTTCTCCAGTTTGCAGAGCAATATAGGTATATCTTCTTGAAGTGTAAGTAAACGTTGCATTTTTAATCTAGTCGAACAAAGCTCTTTGTAAAACAGACTAAATTCCGTTATTACCTTCCAAACTTTTAAGGGCGATAGTTCTTTGAATACAACATGTAATAAATTTTCCACCATTATGTGGCGGTCATGGCTTTTCATTCCACACGATCTACGGTTTTTAAATTCAACACATCTACAAAGATTTGATGAAATCCCATCCGGAAATCTTAATCCCTTCGTCCATTTTAACACAACTTTAACTTGATTTTATCTAACTCATAACATGCATTGAGTTTTTTATTATCGTTTGGTTTCATATGAAGCTTAGGACGTTTGCATGATTCTTGTATATCGCGTCTTGATTTCAAATCGTCCTTGGTCTTCCTCTTGACATTCAAAATTGTGTTAAAAATATTAACAAATACATTTTTCTTGTTGTGCATCATACGAATACTATAGCTAAGTAGAAGATCTTTCCAATAAGGCAACTCTCAAAATATATTTTTCTTGCACCACTTATGAATAGTCGATTTACCTGCAATTTCTATTTATACTCCAGTTTTATGTATCTTTGGATAGTCCCTTACAAGTTCATATATACCTTCGCTTGACCATATCGTTGGTGGTTGCCTGGTTTCTACTCTATTAGCTAAAAAGTTTTTTCTATCTCCTTTGAATGGATGATTGACATGGAGAAAACATCGATGGTAGTCAAAACATGAAATTCTTTTACCACTTGGTAAATAAAATGCCCATGTTTCTTCCATGCAATAAGGACAAGCTGGACGACCAGATGTACTCCATCCTGATAGCATTGCAGAAGCAGGAAAATCACTTATAGGCCACAACAAAGAAGTAAACATATGAATTTTTTTCTTTCAAACGTCATATGTTTCAACTCCTTCGTTCCACGGTATTTTTATCTCCTCAATCAATGGGTGTAAATAAACATCGATCCCTTATTTCGGATCGTCGAGGCCGGGAACGATAGTAGTAAGAAACATATATTCAGTTTTCATACACTTCCACGGAGGTAAATTATAAGGTGTGATTATAATGAGCCAAGATAAATATTTAGCATCAAATTGAGAAAATGGTGAAAAACCATCCGTACATAACCCAAGTCTAACATTAAGACTCTCCGCTGCAAAATTGGGATAAGTTTTGTCGAAATGCTTCCATGTTTCTCCATCGGCTGGATGTGTCAACGTACCTTCTTTCTCTATTCTCACACCATGTCATCTCATATGAGGTGTAGCTATAGAAGATGCGTATAATTTTTGAAGCCTATGAGTGATGGGCAAATAATGCTGTATAGAACTTCCTTTCTATTCTTTTTTCTTAATTTGTACATTTCCTCGTTACATATTCTACACTTCCTAAGAGTGATGTCCTCTTTTCAAAACAACATGCAGACATTTAAGCATGTATCTATTATTTGATAAGGTAAACCAGAAGTCGACATAAGTTTTTTTTAACTTCATAGTAATTTTCATATATTAAATTATCGGGCGGAATATGTCGTTTTGCAGCTTGTACAACAGCTGTAAATCCGGCTTCGGTGATGTTGTATTTTGGCTTCATCACAATATATTCTGCAGTTACGGATAGCCGAGGGCCGCTTCTAAAACCATCACAATGAGGTTTCTTAGCAGCATCCAATAAATCGTAAAAAAAAAAATTGCTTTAATATTTCGTTCTTTAACATTTACATCGTCGTTATCAACTTCAACCGTAGGGAACATTGATCGTGCTTTATCTTCAACCATATTTTCTACACGATTCGTCACAACAATTTCATTATCGGCCACCTCTAGTTCAGACTCTGTAGGAGTCACAACAAAAATTAGACAAATTTCGACGGTTCAGAACCGTCGGCGGCCGTCGAAAAAATCAGTTGCAAAAAATCTGTTGCTGTATAGAATTTCTGATGGCTTCCGACATAGCCCGTCGCAGAATTTTCGAAGGTTGCAGACGGTCATCCAATAACTTCCTACGACCATTGGAAGACACGTGGATGATCACGGTGGGTACCGAAAACCATTGAGAGCCGTTGGAATTAGCCATCCCACGCCATCGGAATTTTTTGGCCTACAGGCCACTGAAAGCCGTCATAATTCCTGATTCTATTTTTTAGTATTTCTGCTGCATTTTCGTCATCCATCCGCAATCCACAAACACAATATATTCCACCCATCGAGCATATATCCAATTTACGCGGTCAATATGAGATCAAACCATACAAACATAATCAAATCACATAAAGAAATAAATCAAGCATAATTCATATAAAATCAAAACAAACTTCGCTATCATAATTTACATACATCTCATTGTATAATATATGCATCAATCCTTCATCAACTCCTCACCATCAACTCCCAAATATCAAAATTACTACCACCAAATGTATCAACAAACAATACACACAACATTTCAAATCCAATTCAACCAACTTAATGCGTCATCAAACAATATACCCAACATTTCAAATCCAACTCCACCAATTCAATGTATTATCAAAACTTACCAAACCATGACACAAAAAACATATCTATCACTCCGGTCAAGCACTTCCAGAACCTTTCGTACCAGCTGAGGATGGAAAACGACCACCATACTGCAGCACGTACCCAGCGATACGCTGGTCCAACGGCCATGTCATCTCAATGGCCTGGCAACGATTCTGCTCTTCTAGCTGCACCAACCTAGCTCTTAACTCTTCGATCTCTGCTAGATCAATCTCAGCTCTGGCCATTTGGTTGGCTCTCCTCTATCAGCTGTCCTGTAATACTTATTTAATCTAGTGTATAATCTTACTATCAAAGCTATAGCATAATGTGTTAATTGTTATATCTATATACTTACTACTGAAACTAAAGCGATGTGAAGTTCTAAAAAAATACAAAGATTACTAAATTGTTATATCTTAATATATTATTCATTACCACTTGATTTCCCAATCCGTATCGTGTTTTCGGTGATGGTGGATCCATGATCTACTCAAAAATAACGTCCTTATCCGTCGTCAGCTTCTCTCGACCGGTATCCTCCAGGAGTTTCTAGCATTGTTCTCTAAATCTTGCATGCATGAACAAATAAAAATGCAGTTAAATTAATAGCATGATATCTTAATTCGTTATGCTTTAATAATTAAAACAGTTACTAATATTACATAAATTAAAATAAGCTTACATGGACCTTTCTCGATTTATCATCGTGCCATGTATATGAAACTATCCCGTTTGGATTTACATGCTCGATGGCATGAGTACGGGTAAATACACCCATATATGACATAAGACCCTACGCCTCAGCTTCCTGAAATTGATTATCATGTACTGTTATTGTAAATTCAAAGTTATATAGCATAATAACTATTTACAGTTCACATTTAGTAAATTAACCAACTCCTAGCAATATTGCTGGATTGACTTTGACCCTCCTCGATGAGTGATGAGATTTTTGTTCCTATTTGCAGAGTTTCTTTTCGACTCTGCCAATACATTTAAATTTAATACATTATTTACTTACCAAATATTTTTTGATATTTAAGTATCAATAAAATAATTTATAAAAGTTTAGTACACTTACATTTGCCTCGTCACTATCCCAATGTGTCAGCCACCCTTCCCACACACTCGTCCTTATCCAATTCGGCATCTGCGCTTTATGCTTCACTGCCAACATGGAATTCTTACCGTTCTTCCTCATTTTTTGCATTCAGTAATATTGTACCGGTTGTAGGTCATCTGATTGTACATCCACCACGGCCTGCATTTTATGTTAAACAAGCAATCAAAAATTAAACAATAAAAGGTGAACAATTAATAAACAAAAAAAAAGTTAATGATGGAGAACATAAGATCACACTTACAATGAAATCCTGTCATATACACTCCAGGATGTGGGGAGGGATATTATCCCACTTTGGCCAATAAGCCGTCATCCTACTCTTGTACGAATCTCTCGAAACTGATAGAACAATAGCCAACGGCTGCAGGTCAAACTCGCTGTGTTAAATATGATACAGATTAGTTGTCGTACACAAAATATTTAAGATGCTGAAAAAAGTTTAATTCTTACCCCTTCGCTCTAGGTACTAGAAACACAACGAGTCGTTGTGGCAGTTGCGATGGACCACTGACATCGCCTCCTAAGGAATGAGAAGAACTCCTCATTTTGGACGACATGATACCTGTCACAGACACATCATTTTAAAAGAGAACAATAACATAATAATGAAATATATTTTATAAATGACATAAATGAGATAAATTACATAAAGTGTAAAGTATACCTGATCAGATTGGGTCTCATATTCCGACCATAAGCAAAATACATTGCATTTTAACATAATTTGCTAAATAAATAACAAAAATGGTAATGACATAAATGATGTAAATGACGATAAGCATATTCGGTTTCATAAACGACATAAATTACATAACTAGAAAAATAAATCTCATCAATTACATCAATTGCATAATACATAAGAATGATGTGATGATAATGGGCCAAGATGAATATTTAGCACCAAATTGAGAAAATGATGAAAAATTGTCCATACATAATCCAAGTCTAACATTAGGACTCTCTGTTGTAAAATTGGAGTAAGTTTTGTCGAAATGCTTCCATGCTTCTCCATCGGCTGGATGTGTCAACGTACCCTCTTCCTCTATTCTCATACTATGTCATCTCATATGAGTTGCAGTTACAGAAGATACGTACAATCTTTGAAGCCTAGGAGCGATGAGCAAATAATGCATACGTTTGTACGAAACTTTCTTTCTCTTCTTTTTTCTTGGTTTGTATCTTTCCTCATTACATATTCTACACTTTCTAAGAGTGATGTCCTTTTTCCAAAACAACAGTAGCCATTTAAACATGTATCTATTTTCTGATATGGTAAACAAAAAGTCGATATAAGTTTTTTAAATTCATAGTGATTTTCGTACATTAAATTATTAGGCGGCTTATGTCTTTTTCCAGCTTGTACAATGATTGTAAATCCGGCTTCGGTGATGTTGTATTTTGACTTCATCGCAATGCATTCTACGATTACTGATAGCTGGGTGCCGCTTTTACAACCATCCCAAAGAGGTTTGTTAGCAACATCCAGTAAATCATAATTTTTTTGCTTCAATATTTGGTCTTCAACATTTTCATCATCGTTGTCAACTTCAACTATAGGGAATAGTGATCGTGCTGCATCTTCAACCATATTTTCTATACGGTTCATCATAACAATTTCATTATCAGCAATTTCTAATTAAGACTCTGCAGAAGTATGTGCTACAACTTCTCCATGACGATTCCAAACATAATACTCCGGCATGAAACCATTTTTGCACAAATGAACATTCACAATATCAGGTAACAAACACTTCAAATATTTACACCTACTACATGGACAATAAATTTCTACATCATTTCCGTTATTACTTAAAGAAAATTCAACAAATACATTTATACCATTATAAATCTTCTTTTATTGAACCTTTCAACCCCCTTCTTTGATACATCCATATTCTCCGATCAACAAAATAATCGATCATTTTTCCTATTTGAAAAAATATGTCACAAATTCAAAAATAAATATTGGTCATTTTACGAATTCACATTTTATTTTTTCAGTCTACCAATACAAAAACTTATACACATCAATTTTACCCCACTTAAGAATACAATATAGAAATGTTGGTTTATGGTTATCTTTTTTTGGTCAGTCGTCATACTTCCCATTACAAATACAGTAAAAACTTACATTTCATACATATTTTGTTTAAAATGATTCAACAACATTTCTACAGCACTTCTCATTCGTTTCTTACATTGTACACAAATGCGTGTACGCAGGAAACAAAAAGAAAAGTGATAGTGAAATTTTATGAACCGTTTGAAACGAAATAATGTACGAAATGTAATTGTTTACTATGTTTATAACTTGTCCAATATAGGGATAAATCCAACAAATATTGTACTAGATGAATATAAATGGCCATTTTATGACAAAAACGAATATTTATATAACGATCATGTACAACACTAGTCGGATGGGGCCAAAAACTCGCTAAGGGATGTAAAAAAAAGTAGTTTATAAAAATGAATATTTACTAATTTTATATATTTCAAAAAATTATTAATTTATCACATTTATTCCGCGTTTTTTATCGAATAAGGCTGCTTTAATATTGTTGTCATTTTTCAATACAGTCAATTTTTTTTAAACTCGTGCATTGATTATTGTTATACAAGTCAAGATATTATACAACTCATGTTTTATTCCAACTGACACAATACAATGGTAGAAATAACATATACAATGGTTTACACATACACACACAATCACAAATTATACATACTCTTTAAAATTTCATGATAACATGTGAAATAGGTATACCATGGAATACTATAAAGCATTATTAGGCTATTGAAAACAATTGCAATCATTAATTAGCCCTATTTTATCAACTTATGCAAATCTAGATTTAGAGTTACAATTAGATTTTTTACGAAAATAAGATATTATACTTGAGATTGAAAGCAATAGAGTGTTATTAGGCAGCTGTGGAGGATCCGAAAGCTTGCAATTGGTGATTGGAAGCTTGGATTAGGGATTTGGGATTTTTTTCTTATTTTTTTCATGCTGCAGAATGAGGAAGAAGAGGCTCGGTTGGAGCCTGTAAATCATGAATTTTCGACGGCTTTCGACGGCCGCCGACGGTTCGTCAGAAACCATCGGTCCGTTCGAAAGCCATCGGAAGCCGTTACTATGTTCTATCGGTATTTCAGCCTTTTAGTAGTGAGTATGTGCCACGACTTATCCATGACGATCCCAAACGTAATACTACGTTCGAAACTGTTTTTGCACAAATGAACTTTTACAATATCTAGTAACAAATATTTCAAATGTTTACACCTACTACACGGACAATGAATTTCTATACCGTTTCTGTTATTACTTAAAACGAATTCAATAAATATGTTTATACCATTTTTAAAATCTTCCTTTGTTGAGCTTCTCAGTCCCCTTCTTTGATACATCCATCTCCTCCGATCAACAAAATAATCGATCATTTTTTCTATTTAAAAAATATATCACAAATTCAAAAATGAATATCGGCCACTTTACTAATTGACATTTAGTTTTCAATGTATTGATACATAATCTTATACGCGTCAATTTTACCCAACTCAAGAATACAATATTGAAATGTTGGTTTATAGTTTTCTTTTTAGCTGGACAATCATCTTACTTCCCATTACAAACACAGTAAACACTTATATTTCGTAAATTATTTCATTTTAAACGATTCAATAAAATTTTGGTAGTACTTCACTTTTGTTTCCTGCATTGTACATAAATGTGTGTACGCAGAAGAAAAAAAGTGACGGCGAAATTTTGTGAACCATTTAAAACGAAATAATGTACGAAATGTAATTGTTTACTGTGTTTATAACTTGTCTAATACAGGGATAAATCCAGTAAGTATTGTACCAGATGAATATAAATGTCCGTTTTAGGACAAAAACGAATATCTATATAACGATCATGTATAACACTTATCGAACGGAGACAAAAAATCTCTAAGCAATGTAATAAAAAGAAGTTTATACAAAAATAGAAAGTTTTATAGTTTGTCTTCTTATTTATTGTATAATATATTATTGTTTGTAAACGGTTGAAAATCTACTAATTTTATATATTTCAAAAAATTATTAATTTACCACATTATTCCGCGTATTTTATCGAATAGGATTGCTTCAATATTCTGTGTTCTTTACGGTTTCTTGGTTTTTTAGCTCCTTTTCCTTGAGCATATTGTTATCATTTTCCAACGCTGTCAGTTTCTCTTTGACACTCATGCATTCATTTTTATACAAGTCAAGATGTTTAGAAGAAATGGATGTGGATGATTCTAACTCCAACTGAAGTAGAATGTATCTATGTTTGCAATAAGTAAATTGTTTTCAAATTCTGTGGCTTTTAGTTTGAGTACAAAGCAACAATGTTCCAATTAACACAAGACAATGATAGAAATAACACATATATCATGGTTTACACATATACACAAATTCACAAATTATACCTACTCATCACAATTTCAAGCTGACAAATGAAATAAGTATTTCATGGGATACTATAAACCATCATTAGGCTATTAGAAACAATTGAAATCACTAATTTGTCCTAATTTATCAATGTAGGCAAATCTAGATTTAGGGTAAAAATGAGATTTTTAGTAAAAATTAGAGATCATGCCTGAGATTGGAAGCAATAAAGAGTGATTAAGTAGCCATACAAGATATGGAAGCTTGAATGTGGGTTCGAAAGAAAAAAATTAGGCTTTAGGGGTTTAAACTCATTTTTTTCGTTTGCTGAAATGGGGAAGAAAGGTCTCAGCCGAGACATGTATATCACGAATTTCTGACGGCTTCCCACGGTCACCAATGGCCCATCGTAAGCTATCGAAAATGCTACGTCAGAAGCCGTCGCCAGTTGCTATCGGTATTTCAGCCGTTTATAGTAGTGAAAGTTGCATTATATTCTTTCCTTTGTTTATTCTTGATGACAAGCTCCCATGTTGCATGAACCTTGAAATAGCTGCCATACACTGATATAATATTATCTTCTTCACATATATTATCACTATCATCAATGTTTTTTCTTTTTTTTAAATACCATGTTTTTGTGCACTAATTGTTTTTGAAAATGCAAGTGGAGGAAGAGCACATTCTAAAGATAAAAAGAACATTTGAGCATAAAAGAAGAGTTCATAAATGTATGCAGGTTATATTAAATTATTATCGTAGTTGAGAGTTCAAAATGTTGTAAAACAAGGTTTTTTTAGTCTTCTCAGAGCTGATATGAAATTGTTCTTCATTATACCTTTATACTTTGAATAGAAAATTGTCAAATAAACATTTTGAAACATCGGAATCAGCATATTGAAACATCGAATTAAATATTTCGAAATACTAAACTAGACGTTTCGACTACAAGATTAAACGGCTATTCCAACGGCTCGGAGCCGTTGGCGGCCGTTGGAAGCCGTTGGAATAAAATCAACGCTTTCCAAAGGTTTCCAACGGATCCAACGGCCATTTTCCAACGGAATTTCCAACGGCCGCCAACGGTTTGTGGCCGTTGGAAACCGTTACAAGTCTTTTGGAAAAAATAATCAATCGGTCATTGGAAACCATTGAAAACCATTGGAAATCTGGATTTATTTTGCCAGCAAGCCCATTCACCTTCTAGCCACACCATTTCCAATCCATTTCATATCCAATACATTTCCAATAAATTTCCAATCCATTCCACACATGTATATCAACATCAATATAAACAACACACATAAATCAATTAAACACCAATATAAACAAACCAAACCATTCAAACATCATAAACCGTACCATCAACGTAGATACTATCAAAATATGTCAACAAACCACGTGCATACCATCAAAATATCATTCTCACCCACTCTGTACCAATATATACAACATTAAAACACATAATAACCATCTCCAAGTCAATATATACATCGTTCAAACACAAACACTAAAACCATACCTCCACGAGCATCTTCGTCGTCGCCTCTGGAAGCACCAGACGATGAAGGAAAGGTACCATGATTCTGCACATACTCCACAAGCTTTTGATTCAGCTGCTGTACAGCTCGCAAACGATTCTCCTCCTGTAGCTGCTCAATCATAGCTCTAAGCTCCTTAATTTCTTCTTTGTCTTGGGCCTTTTGTGCTTGTCGAGCCTGCAAATAGAAATAATAGCAAAAGGGTTGTCTCAGCATATAAAATATTAAAACACTATATATTTAAAGGCTAATTTGTCGTACATATATAAAAGGATTAATTACCGATACGTTTCCGAAGCCATAACGTCTACTCCGCTGCGTCGGATCCATAACAGCGTCAAATATATTATCTTGCTCCTCCTGTGTCAACTCAACATGACCAGACTGCTGAAGCGCATAAGCCCGTGCCTCCTGTAACCTTGACTATAATGGAAAAAAACAATTTCTGTTGAAAAATAGCAGAATGTAATTTTTATTTTACATAGCTAGTAATTAATAAACTTATCGATGTAAGTATTAGAAATTAAAAAAGGCATACATATGCCTCAGTCGCCCTATCCTGATCGCTCCATTGATATATGATTTTTCCAGACTCGTCTACTTGCCTAGATGCGTGGGTGTGAGCAAATAAGTCCACTAAGCCAACGGGATGTCCATAAGCTCGTTCCTGCAATTGACAATTTGGATAATTTAACTCCACATAACTAATTACTAAACTGATCAATATACAAATGTGATAATAAATAAATTTACCAAATCTTCACGTTGATGCTGGAAAGATTTGGAGCCTCCACGATGAATTACTGGATTCATGCTCCTGTTTGCTGAGTTCCTTTGTGACTCCTCCTGCAAATTGACAATGAATAATTATTTATTAAACGTTAAAAAAATTACTGAGATTCATTATAGATTTACCTTGAATTCCTCAGAGTTCCACCAGTCAACCCAATTATCCCATACAACCGCGCTTATCCACTTTGGTTTCTTCCCCACTCTTTTAATCTCTGACATCTTCTCCCTACAGTTCTTAGCAATCTTTGAGTTCCAGTTTCGCTGAACTAAGTTGATGTCAGACTCTTGTAAATCTACTGTGCTCTATACAATGAGAAAATATTACTAATTATTTATTTGTATTTAATTAATCATTTTGTAAAGTGGTATAAACTTACTAGAAAATCTTACCAAATGGTCTCTCTCACATCATCGGGGAGCTTGCTCTACTTAGGCCAGCAGTCGCACATCCTGCTCATATACGTCTGCTTAGAAATGTTCAGAACCACTTTAAATGGCTCCAGCTCAAACCCACTACGTCAAATATAAAATAGAACTTTAGACAAATATAGATATATCATATACAACAAATTAAATTGCTATGCTGCTAATTATGATACTTACGCCTGATCAGCCTTTGGCTGCAAGTAAATGACTGGACGAGCTGATGGCTCACCACTACTCTCTCCAATATGCCGGGAAGAGCCATTTCGCCGAGAGCCAGAACCAGAGCCAAACATAATATACCTGCCATATACATACATATACAATTCATAATAAATATGATATGATGAGCCATTACAAAATATAATACAATATGCTACAAATGTGTCATGTTGTGTATATGTGTTGAGTGTGTGAGTATACAAATGTGAGCATTATTAATCAGAGATAAATGTAATGTGAATAATTGTAAAAATTACCGGATATTACTCAGTCGTCATCGTCATTTTCTGATTCAGACTCGGTTTCGTGTTCTATGTCGTTTTCCTCTACACTCTCAAATGCTTCGACTAATACATTTGTCTCATCATTTAAAGGTCCAAAACCAGTTTGATCGTCTGTAATTGCTATTTCAACATTTTCCTCTAGATCTGCTTGATAGGCTTGTTCGTCTGGAATATTTTGTCCATCGAACGTAAATTTGGTTTGGTTTTAGAAACCGCAGACCAACCTGCTTTATCCTTTTATAGAGATGGATAAGGGGCATAATAAGCTTGTAGGGCTTGTTTGGCTAGTATAAAAGGGTCGTACTTTTGATAACGCGAGGTATGTTTAATTTCTATAAGATTATAATTTGGATGCATGTTAATACCAGAATTTGGAACATTGCTGAACCAGTTGCATCTAAACAAATAAACATCCTCCGTGGGTCTTGTTAAATATGTCAACTGCAAAATCGGAGTTAACACGCCATAAAAATCATTTATATGATTATTAGGATCATCACTGCCTTTAACAAATACACCAATATTGTTTGTTAATTTTTCAGCACCGTATTTTTGGTGTTGAATTTATATCCATTAACAAAAAATATTGGATACGTTTTAACTTTTCTTTTCGGTCCAAACACCAAATGTTTCAGTCCTTCATCGAGCACATTATTTGTGGGATCAGAAACGTATTTCAAAAACCAAGTACTGAAATCTTTTCTTAAATTGCCGCTTGGATTTTGTGATTCAAAAATACTGCAAACACAAACATGATATATTACATTATTATATATTTACACGTATAGTATTAAATTTAACAAAACTTGAAAGGTGATAATTACCTAACAAATGGTGCAACTTTAGGACAATTAAGAAAAATATATATGTGTGCTACATGGTAATCTTTATCATCTAGCCATACTTCCACACATTTTCCAGCATGTCGGCCATGTTGTTTAAAAATAGATAATATTGATTCAGAAGAAGAATTTTGTTCAACGGTCTCATCATTATGCGGAACATTACAAATGATAAGTTCACATGATCATTAAAATAATGAGAGAGAAAGAAAGAAGCTTCTTCTTCGATATATGATTTGCAAATAGAACCTTCAACTCGAGCTTTTTTTTCCCACTTTTTTCTTTAAATGATTTAAGTACCTAATAAAAAATATTTCGGTTAAGTATTAACTTCTACTTAAAATTAAAATAACATTTACATACTCAGTATAGTAACATACCTTTCGAATGGATACATCCATCCATATTGCACAGGACCTCGAAGACGTGCTTCATATGGAAGATGAACAGGTAAATGCTCCATTACATTAAAGAAACCCGGAGGAAATATTTTCTCCAGTTTGCAGAGCCGTATAGAAATTTCTTTTTCAAGTTTAAGTAGACGGTCAACTTTTAACGTAGTTGAACAAAGCTCCTTGTAAAATAAACTAAGTTCTGTTATTACCGTCCAAACTTTTACCGGTAACAATTCTTTGAAAGCGATGGGTAACAAATTTTCCATCATTACATGACAATCATGGCTTTTCATTCAACTCAGTCTTCCATTTTTATAGTCGACACATCTACAAAGATTAGAGGAAATTCCATCGAGAAATCGTAATCCTTCCACCCATTTTAATAGTACTTTAACTTGGTTGATGTCTAGTTCGTAGCATGCTTTGGGTTTTTTCCTGTCATTGGACTTCATATGAAGCTTAGGACGATTGCATATTTCCTCTATGTCACGTCTAGATTTCAAATCATCCTTAGTCTTTCCCTTCACATTCAAAACTGTATAAAATAGATTATCAAATACATTTTTTTCGTTATGCATCACGTCAATGTTATGATGGATTAAGAGATTTTTCCAATAAGGCAATTCGCAGAATATACTTTGTTTGCACCAATTATGAAACGTCGATTTAACTTGAATTTCAATTTGTTGTCCGGTCTCGTGTATCTTTGAATAATCTTTTACAAGTTCATATATCCTCGCTTGACCAAACCGTTGATGGTCGTAGAGTCTCATGCCTATTAGCTATGAAGTTTTTTTAATCTCTTCTAAAAGGGTGATTAATATGAAGAAAACATCGATGACAATCAAACCATGAAATTTTCTTCCCATGCGGTAAGCAAAATACTTGTGTTTCTTCCATGCAATAAGGATAAGCAAAACGACCGGCCGTACTCCAACCCAAAAGCATTGCATATGTAGGAAAATCGCTAATAGTCCATAATAGAGAAGCGAACATCCGAAATTTTTTATTTTTTGATATGTCGTATGTTTCAACTCCTTCATACCATAATATTTTCAACTCTTCGATTAACGGTTGTAAGTAAACATCAATGCCTATGTCGGATCATCAGGGCTAGGGACGACAACTGTGAGAAACATATATGGAGTTTTCATACACATCCACGGAGGTAAATTGTAAGGTATGATTATTATAGGCCAAGATGAATATTTAGAACCAAACTGAGAAAACGGTGAGAAGCCGTCTGTACATAAACCTAGTCTAACGTTGCGGCTCTGCGCTGTGAAATCGGGATATTTCTTGTCAAAATATTTCCATGCTTCTCCATCGGATGGGTGTGTCAACGTACCTTCTTGAGATGTTCTCACACTGTGTCATCTCATATGATGCGCTGTTACAGATGATGCATATAACCGTTGAAGTCTAAGAGTGATGGGTAAATAATGCATACGCTTGTACGGAACTTATTTTACCTTTTTTTTCCTCAGTTTGTATCTTTCTTGATTACATATTTTACAGTTTCTAAGATTGATGTCTTCTTTCTAATACAACATGCAACCCTTTAAACATGTATCTATTTTTTGATATGGCAAACCTAAAGATGACATAAGTTTTTCCACTTCATAATAATTTTCGCACATTAAATTATCAGGTGGCATATGACGTTTAGCAGCTTGAACAACAGCCGTAAATCCAGCTTATGTAAGGTTGTATTTTGATTTCATTGCGATGTCTTCTGCAGTTACCGATAATGGAGAGCCGCTTAAACATCCATTCCAAAGGGGTTTTTAGCATGATCCAATAAATCATATATATTTTTTAGCTCCAATATTTGGTTCCTCTTTGACGTTAACATCGTCGTTATCAATTTCAACGGTAGGGAACATTGATCGTGCTGCATCTTCGACCATATGTTCTATGAGATTCGTACTAACTTCATCACTAATGACCTCCACTGGCTGTTCTTGATTATTAGGGGATATAATTTCTCCATGACGATCCCACTACAAATAATTGGGTACGAAACCATATTGGCGCAAATGAACCTTAACTATATTCGGTACTAAATAGTTCAACAATTTGCATCTTCTACATGGACGACGAATTTCTTCATCGTTTGCAATATTACTTATAGCAAATTCGATGAACACTTGTTCCCCTTTTAGAAAATGTTCACTTATTGCGCCATTAATTTCCCTTTTTTGATACATCCAGCTCCGATCATTAAAGTAATTGACCATTTTTCCTACTTGAAAACCTATGGTAAAATAAAAAAATTATAAATCGTTCATTTTATATTTTGTTTAAATTTTATTTACTGATGTAGTAAACATGTACTAAATTTTATATTTATTCTACAAACTTCATTTTAAATAAACAACTATTGATTCATTACCGCTTATGTGTCTTCTTTGATGGTCGGTCATTCTACTTTCCATTACAAACACAATAGTAATTATATTTCGTAAATCATATCATTTTAGACGATTTCATAAAATTTCGGCAGCATTTCCCCCGTGTTCCTTGTATCTTACAAAAATGCGTGTACACAAGAAACGTAAAGGAAATGCCATCGAAATTTTGTGAACCGATTAAAGTATATGATTGACGAAATATAATTACTTTATAGTGTTTGTAACTTGTCCAATACATGGACAAATCCGACAAATGATGTATCAGATGATTAGAGTTGTCCGTTTTGTAGAAAAAACGAATATCCCTAAAACGATCATATACAACACTTGTCAGACGGGGCCAAATATATCTAAGGATTTAAATATTTGTTTATATTAAATTTAAATATATAACTCGTTTAATTAATATTGGTTTTTATTTTATCGTTTTTTACATAAGAACTAAATTCATTTATACACAAAATTTGTACACAAAATTCATTTATTACAAATTCATTTATACACTAAATCAATTCGCGTGTTCGCACAAATACGAAACTCGTGTTCGCACAAATGCAATATCCGTTCTAACGGCTTCCATATGCAATAAACTCTATCACGCACATACGTTTAATATACTAACCAAATCAACATAAACTAATGCAATATCCTAAATTACAAAATTTTCAATTGGTTATAATAACTTGTTCATTATGGTATAATAGTTGCAATTAGGGGATAACATGATGTAATATGCATACACTAACAAGTAGGAATCAATCACAATTCGAATTAAACCCTAAATAAAAAAACATAAATATTAGGTTTAGCAAAATTACCGATTTAGAGAGCTAGAAGGGTGGGGATGGGCTGGAGCTGCTTCTAGATGGCGTCGGAGGTGGTTGGGATGGTGTTGGGACCGACGGTAGCAAGTTGGAGGTGGTGGAATGGGGGAACTGGAGGAAAATTGTGAAGAGGAAGATGATAATGAGCTGAAGATCGGTTCTCTGGAAAATATGCAGGAAATTTTCTAAGGGCTTCCAACGGCCGCAAACGGCGTATTTCCAACGGTTTCCAATGGCTTCAGACGGTTACGTCAAAATTCAACGAGCCGTTGGAAGCCGTTAGAAACGCCGTTGGAGGCCGTTGTAAATTGGACGTTGAAATACACTGTAGTTCTAGTAGTGTTCGTAGCATCAAAACTAGTGTACTAAACCATGTACGCATATTGTATCGAAACGCTGGTGTATTGCATTTAGAAACGTACTTACCAAAATGAAATACGATAGCTAAACTGTGAATTGTGGTAACATAGAACCGACCTTTGTGTTCTTCATACTCTTTCTAGTATTTGCAGATTTAATTTTTAGGCGAACTTCAAAGGGTTTTATAAATTAGGTTAGAAGTAACTCTTCTTTATATTGCCACATTAATATGGGTGCCCAATTTTTTTCTGAATATAGCAAGTATGTTAAGTTTTGAATAGCTATTAGCTAGAATACACTGTTAATATATGCCACAAGTAAGAGCTTTAAGTCTGTAGAAGACTGATTCTATACGTGCTAAGAATTAGGTCTATGGAGAGCTTTTAAAGAATCCCAATACCACATAAATAATTTTGACATCAAACTACTAATGATCATATCAATATTTTACAAGCATATTTCAAGAGATGGGAATGGAGAAAGGCCGGGGTGATATAGCTCTCTGCGCGTATTAGAAACAATTCATCTTCTTTTGGATATCCTTCAAGTTCCTGACCTATTGGCTCTTGAAATGTTTCTAGAAAGAATTCCTATGGTTTTCAATGTAGTTCCTTCCCACATGAATACTTCGGCCAAGCTAATGTCTTAGGTTTGCCGCACACTGGTGGGCAGGTAATTTCGATATGTTCACGTCTTTCCCTTAACCTTATGCACTTAACTTTTTTTCATTGTCATGATGGAGTGTCTTCTTCTTTTTGCTAATCTGAATACAGCAAGTATGTTAAGTTTTGATTAGCTAATAGCTAGAATACATTGTTAATATAAGCTATTTGCAAAGAACTGATTCTATACATACTAAGAATTAGGTCTATGGAGAGCTTTTACAGAATCCCAATACCGCATAAATAATTTTGACGTTAAACCATTGAAGATGATATCAATGTTTGACAGGCATATTTCAAGACATGGGAATGGAGAAAGGTTGGTGTATTAGAAATATTTCATTTTCTTTGTTTGCCAGACACTGGTGAGCAGGTAATTTGATATGTTGATCACATCTTTCCCTGAACTGTATAACAATACCCTTTTCGTCCTTTAATTTGGAACTCAACCGCGTGTTATGTCCCATATCGACTAATATAAGATAAGTGATGTGTATAAAAAATATCAGGCATCATCTATTAACGATTTCATACTGAAGGTTGATTCTACTTAATGAAGTGTAGTATAATTGACCTCAAAGTTGGAATTTTATGCTCTCTTTTTCTGCATGCATGATTATCGGTTATTTTGTCCTAGGATACTCATAGTACATGCTTATTTCCTCTTTTTACATGCATGATTATCAATTATTTCACTATCCATTGCTTTTGCATGCGATCTGCTAACCTATCCGGGTGCTGATTGTATTGCTAAAAGAATTCATACTTGATTAAGGTGACTAGGTTGATACCAAATGCCGAAGTCACTATGCACAATCAATGGCTTGAAAGGGTGAGTGGAACAGCTCATACACACCTTGCTTGACCCATTTACCACTGACAATGTAATTGTTTGTAAGTGGATATCAAGATTTGAGGTCTGGCCTTGGAGAACATTGTAGAGGTAACATATATCTAATGAAAATCATCTCATGTCCAAAATATATTTTTGCTAATTTTGTATATCAGTTTCCTGGTCTGACCTTTCTCCGTTATACTTATATAGTCTTTCCTCTACCTATTAAAAATGATTTTCCAGTTTTCGAAATGCAGCAGTTTCACTTCAAGCTGAAATTGCAGCAGAACTGCAAGGAAATTCAGATTTTATTGTCGGAAAATATAGCTATGGAAATCTTGTTGCATCCTTTTAGCATACAAAACTAGGAATACTCAGGTCAGTTCACTGATATAGTGGTATTTTCCCCTGAAATTAATAAAACCATGTCAACGGATTATTAAATTAATTCGACGGTGTAACATTGCACATGCCTTGGAGAAGACAAGTACCAAGATTCCGACATATTTTGGAACAAGTTTGATGACTCTCGTCATTTCTCATGTCAGTTCACTGCTGATTTCGTTGCAATGAACCATGCTGGTTTTATCATAACAAGCACCTACCAAGAGATTGTAGGAAGGTATTTGTCTTATTCTCTTAGCGTACATTTTGCTCACTGAAGAAGACTTTAAACTATACTCGAATTCTAATTTCCAGATTGACCTCTTCCGGGTTTTCTATTTTATTGTATTCCCTCTAAATCAATCAATTTCGTATATGTACTGTAACGATCTATACTTTTAACTATTTTAAATTCTTAAATTTAATGTGATTATTGGATAAAATGGATAGAAATAAAAATTTAATGAGTTATTTTTGTAGTTTATTGAACGTAATGAAATTTTGAGATAAACAATTCCAAATGTTTTGACGATAACAAATATTGAATTGAAATTATATATACTGAATGTGTTGTAATCAATAACTGGAATGAAATAATAAATATTGGATTATTTGGACAGGAATGTAATAGTTGTTGATAACTAAAACTCATTTGAAATTAATGGTTATTAATGTAATTTATTGGATATTTAAAATTGGTTAAATTTAATATTGCAATTATTTAAATAATTGAATCTTGAATTAATGTGAATGAAAATAGTATCGGAAATTGTTTAAATTTTAGATTGCAAGTCACAAGTCATGTTTTGTATGCATAGTAAAATTTTATTACATGATACTTCAAATTTGAATGATACAAATGAACAAAAATATGGAATATAGGTAATAATGTAAGTTACCATCTCCATACATGCTTATAAACCCATAAATTGTCTCTGACATATGACAACTATTATGTGATTCTTACTGTTTTGTTTCCTGAGTAAAGTAGCATGGTTGTTTCCACTTTACGTCGAGCGCGACCTACATGTGTGCGTATCTGAGATCGCTATTCAGTTTAACACTTGTTGAATTCAATATTTGAATATCATTTTCAGCCAAGTGTGTACGCGTGCGCGCGTGCGTGAGTGGTATGTGGTTTGCTTATTAGAGGTTACTTTTCAGTTTTGGCACTTGTTGAACTCCGTCCGTGAACATCATTTTCAGCTAAGTTTATTTATATTATGTGATCCAACCTGATCATGGAAGCTAATTTAATTTTTGTGGTCCATATACTGTTTTTTGTTGTATCACTGGATTATCCACTTCTTTTTGAAAATGCAACAGTCAGACTAGCTACAGTTGAACAGTATGAGATCTATTTTTCTTTTACTCCCCTGACCTATATCGTGTAGTGCTTGGCAGTGATGTATGGAAAATTGAAATATGAAATTATGTATAATGTAAACAGATTCATATGTTCATAGATGTCGCATTTTCAGTCCGAAGTATATATGTATATTAATATCCTACATAACCATAGAAAATATTGCAAAATTACTTGTTTGTTTGCAAAAAGATCTTAAAAGTTTCATACACTAAAAAATTTAATAGACCGGTATTTTTTTTGAAATACTTTGTATGATGATTTCAATCAAACAAGCATCATTGTCCCATCATGAAAATGAAAATTGTTAAGTTTTTAATATTTTCATAATTGAAAATAATTTTTAGATGGTTGCAGCAGCTATTATCAGTAGCAACATGAACTTAATTATGATGACAATTTCAAAAGAAACACACCAAATGGATTTAGACATGATTTTTAAACATCTTTTTTGTAAGTTAGTATTTATCACTTAGATTTTAAATGGCAAAAACTGGATAAAAAAGGTGGAATAATTTATACAGTTGTTTTTTATTATGCTTGGACACCAACAACCACAGCACTATATAGCAAATTCACTGCTGCTCTATGCCTTCCCTTTTGATTTTAAAATTGATCTAGCTTAATTAGCGAACGTTAGAAAATGTTGTTTAGGTAGAAGCCAACACATCAGAATGCCCATACGTCAAAGATAAGCCCATTTTACTTTGGTGCATGGCATTGATGTTTTTTATCCAAGGTTTAATATAGTTTCTCCATTTTCTGAAAAAGAGAGGTGGCATACTTCCCTTCATAGCTCCATTGAGATTTTACTTTACGGCACAGAGCAAAGTGATGAGCATGTTGTAGTATTATATAGATATATAACTGCAGCGCAGGATTGAATCGCTTTCTTTCAAGAATACTTTCGTTTTTCTCAGATCATCGAGACATTCACATAACGTTCTTTCGGGATAAAGTGGAGCGGAGTGTGTTTTGCGCAAGTTGTAATTACTTACACAAATAAGAAGAATGCTCGAATTTGATCAGATGATGCTAATAGAGTTATTAATTTAGAAAACATGATAGTTTTATTTATCTTTTTTCGAAAACGAATGTTGCCAAGTATACATAGGGGAAGGCGTTTGTTGGTGATGACTATTCGAAATAAACAGCTATCTTTCCAAAAGTCATACGCGTTTGCCATTTGAATTCAAATTCAAACAGTAAACGAAATGTACTGTTTTCGGACCGCCGTCGACCCCGCCCCGTTCCGCGCCAAGTGGCGCTACTCCCTGGACCCAACGACCTGACCGGTCAGGTCGACCGCCATCAACGGGGCATTGCCCCCGTACTCCCACCTAGTGGGTTGCCACCCCATGGACCCCTCTTTGTAGTGGTAATCAATTTAAACAATTTTGTGAAAAACTTCCAACCGAGCACATGTGAGTAATTGGTCTTAATTTGTTATTTCCTACTTAATCATGTCCTTTTCTTGTAATTTCAATCAATTCCGTACTTATGGCTCCTCCCTAGAGATTTATTTGGTGCAAAAATTTGATGACATACAATTTTCTCCATTCTTCTTAAACAGGTTTTTACGTTGTTTAGTTTTTTTTATGCAACTTGATTATATGAATTAATAATTCTTTTTTTGAATCCAATTCAGTTAGGCTACAGTTAACAATCTCTAGTTTATATATGAAATTTAAATAAAACCGATTAAACAATTATCAGAATTCCGGGTGGTGTAGTTGGGTGTCATGTTAGTCTTACACACTAAGTTCCCCAGTTTGAACCGGGCTGAGATAAATTGTTTTTCTACTGAATAATGATGATAATACTTATGTAGAAAAGGCCTGGTATTTTTCTACTGAATAATAATGATGATGATGATTATACCTTTTTATATTAAAATTTCAGGTTATAAGTTTCTATATGCAATGGAACTGAAAACATAAAATTATGAATTTACAAATAAAATGGAATAAGTTGAGCACAACAATTTAAAGCCTCCGAAACATTGTTTTTCAAGTTCTTAGCCTGTCTTCAAAAACTTGTGAGTGTACAGCTAAAACAGAATTGTTTTGGTTTTGAAGTTTTTGTTGAAGTCACTAAGGTCGAACTGAAAATATAAATTATAAATTTACAAACAAAAAGGAAACAGCTGAGCATAAGAATTTAAAGCCTCTAAAACATTGTTTTTCAAGTTCTTAATATGTCTTCAGAACTAATGGTTGTACGGCTAAAACAAAATAGTTTTGGTTTTGAATTTTTTATTGAATTCACTAAGAAACCATTTGGTTTGTCATTTTTAGTTTTGTGTTTTGGTTCATACAAAAAATGCAATGTATTTTTAAAAAAATAACCAATTTAAAAAATGAAGTTAACACACAGAATGGTAATCTATAACTTGCAAATAACATAAACCCTAAGATCTAGAATTACATGATTATCACATATGTAATGAATCAATAAAACATACTTCCAGACATCTTGTATATGAATCAGCAATGGTTGTTGTCGAAAGCTGTTTCAATGTAGAAAGAAATGGTTTCTCTCTCTTTTCCTATATCTTTTTTTATGTATTTTTCTATATCCTTTGTGATGGGCAAAGGTTAATATTTATAGGTAGAGAGAGGACCAAATTTTCAGATTTGTAGACTTAGTCTTGATCGTCCATCAAGATCAAGATGATAGAAATTAACGCTCTAGATTATAACCGTTTATTGATTAGCATATTAATATGAAAACCCTTTAGATTCTATTGACCACAAAATGAGTTAGGAAACGTTTGAGGAAGGAAACGGTCAAATTTCCTTACAAAATAAGGAAAATCCATTAATATTTTCGTATTAATTTTCTTACAAAACGGTCAAATTTTCTTGCGCTCGCCCACTTGGTCAATAGTAAAATCCATTAATGTTTTCGTATTAAGGTCATAAGGCGCGCATGATATGCTAAACTTTTCTTTAGTCAGTTATCATAAGTGTCTTGGCTAATCAAGTGGTCAATGGAAGTCAAGACGTGTACATGTTATTTTGCAACATGCTTACTTCCATGTACTATGGCATTGACAACTTTCATAACTAGACCGTAGATGAGTATGACTTAATGGTTAATGTCTTGAAGCAAAAGACTGTTTCTGTTATCATTTATCTAAATATAAATGTGTACACATTATAAAACAGAAATAAAGATGTCCAAATTATTAAGAGCTCAATAATTGTTATGTCCAGTTAAGTACAAAATAAATGACATAATAAGAAGATAATTAGGAACTATCTGCAAGACCCATGCTATCAGTATGTCTATGAAAGGTCTTTGGAGGTAGTCCTTTCGTGAATATGTCTACCACTTGTAAGTCTGTACTTATCAATTCAACAACAATTTTTTTTAGTTTAACATCTTGCTTCAGTAGTAGGTATTTCAGATTCATGTGTTTGGAACCTTTGGTTATCCTATCATGCTTGGAGAAAAAGGTTGCAGCTTCATTGTCGCAGTAGACAGTTAGTGGCTTAGAGATAAAACTTAAAGTGTCAAATTGTGAGACAAAATTACGCACCATGTTCCCTGAATTGAAGCCTCATAACATGCTACGTATTCAGCCATTATGGTGGATCCAAAAAGCATCTCAGATTTCTGGCTTCTCCATGATATTGCACCTCCACATAAGCGGTACACATAGCCAAGAGTGCAGATCCTATTGTCAGGACATCCAGCAAGGTCTGAATCAGAATAACTGGTTACCTGTAGGTAACTTGATTTTCTATAGGTGAGCATGTAATTCCTTGTTCCCTTTAGGTATCTCAGTACCTTCTTTGCAGCTTTCCAATGAGCGATTCCTGAGTTACATTGAAATCTACCCAGCATACCAACTGCATGACTGATTTCAGGTCTTGTACAGACCTGTGAATACATCAAACTCCCTACAAGATATGCATAAGGATATTTGGTCATTTCTTCTCATTCCATAGGAGTCTTTGGGAACTGCTCAAGAACAAGTTTGTCTCCTTTCTGCAGTGGGACAGGACTAGAGGAACAATTTGTCATGCCAAATCTCTCAAGAATTTTGTCAATATATGCTTTTTGAGACAATCCTAAAATTCATTGCGATCTATCATGGAATATTTCTATTCCTATCGCACAGGAAGCCTCGTCCATATCTTTCATTTCAAAGTTCGTTGAGAGATAATCCTTAGTTTCACATTATAAACCAACGTCGCTGCTAGCTAATAATATGTCATCAACATACAGAATCAAAATATGAACTTGCTCCCATTGAACTTGAGTGTATACAAGGGTCAACTATGTTTTTTGTGAAATCGAAAGCAGTAATGATTTAATGAAACTTTAGATACCGTTGTCTAGAAGCTTGTTTCAGTCCATATATTGACTTCTTAAGTTTGCAGACCATGTCTTCATGTCCTTCAATTGTGAAGCCTTCAGGTTGACGCATGTAGACTTCTTCTTCCCAGTCTTCATTTAGAAAGGCTGTTTTCACATCTGGATGTAACTCGAGATCTTAATGAGCTACTAATGCCATGATAATTCTAAGAGAATCTTTCCTGGAAATAGGAGCAAAAGTTTCATTATAGTCAATGCCTTCTTTCTGATTAAAACCTTTGAAAATAAGTCTGGCTTTATATCATTCAATTTTACCATTGCAGACACGTTTGGTCTTGAAGACCCACTTACAACCGACTGCTTTATGTCCTTGCGTCAATTGAGCAATTTCCCAAACTTGATTATTATCCATATATTTCAGTTCATCTTTCATGGCATCAATCCATTTAGTAGATTAACATCCTAATGGCTTGTGAATAAGAAATTAGGTCCGTAGTTCCTTCAGATTCTATTAGATAAAGCATATAATCATCAGGAATAGCTGATCTTCTTTGTCTTTGAGATCTTCTTAATGCTAGTTCCTGTGGTACTTCATCAACATTATGATTGGTGATAATTTCATTATGGATTTGTTGATCATTTATTGGGTTTTTCTCATTGTGAACAGTTTCAACAATGGGATGATTCCCAATATCGTTCGAAATAGAAGGTAAGATAATGGGTACCCTTATTTCATGAATGACCACTTCTTGTTGTTTTGTACTCCCACTGATTTCATCATTCTCATAGAATTTTGCATTTCTGGTTTCAACAATTCTTGTGCTATGGTTAGGACAATAAAATCTGTATCTTTTAAATTTTTCTGGGTAACCTATAAAGTAACCACTGACTGTCTTAAAATCCAATTTCTTTTCATTTGGATTGTACAGTCTAGCTTCAGTTGGGCAACCCCAAATTTGAAGATGTCTTAAACTAGGTTTCCATCCTTTCCAAAGTTCAAAAGGAGTCATTGGAACGGCCTTACTTGGAACTCTATAAGATGTAGACAGCTATTCGTAACGCATCCATCCATAATGATATAGGTAAATTTGCATGACTCATCATGGATCTAACCATTTCCATGTATGTACGATTTCGCCTTTCAGCTACACCATTCTGCCATGGATATCCATGCGTTGTGTATTGTGCAACAATTCCAAGTTTTTGAAGAAGTCTAGCAAAAGGTCCAGGATGTTGTCCTGTTTTATCATACCTTCCATAGAATTCACCACCCCTATCCGACCTAATGATTTTTACTTTTCTTTCTAATTGCCTTTCGACTTCAGTAATGAACACTTGTACAACATCCACTGGCTGAGATTTTTCATGCAACAGATAAAGATAGCAATAACGTGAAAAATCATCGATAAAAGTGATGAAATATTTCTCTCCTCCAAAAGTTGGAACATCAGAAGGTCCACAAATATCTATATGTATTATTTCAAAAAGTTGTGTACTTCTTGTGCCTCCTTTCTTTGTGTTTTTTGTTGTTTTTCCTTTAATACAATCAACACATGCTGTAATGTTAGCGAAGTCTAGGCCCGGTAGGACACCATCCTTCACTAACATCTTGATTCTTTCACTGGATATATGACCCAGTTTTTTATGCCATAAGAAGTATGAATCATTCTTGGATGGCTTTCCTTTAGTTTCTTTTCCATGCAGGTTGAGTTGGATTTCAGCATTTTGTTTAAGATGAAGCTTATAAAGTCCATCATTTAATATTCCAGAACCAATAAGACTAGAATTTTTAAATAAACTAAAATTTCCATTTCCAACTTCAAAAGAATATCCAAATTTATCAAGTACACTTACAGAAATCAAATTACGAGAAATAGATGGAACATAAAGAGTTTGACATAAATCTAACCGATAACCGCTATCTAAAATAAGACGAAAAGTTCCAATAGCTTCAATTGGAGCTTTATCTTTATTCCCCATGAAAATGAAATTCTCACTTGGGTTTGTGGTTTTGATTGTAATGAATCCCTCCATAGAATTCGAAACATGAACGTTAGCAGCAGTATCAATCCACCAAGTAGAAGAAGGTACATTAGTAAGATTTGATTCGAAATGACTTACGAAACCTATTGGGTTACCTTTCTTTCCAAAACATGCTTTGCGCTTAATGCAATCTGCTTGGAAGTGTCCAGGTTTCTTGCAAAATTTGCAGACATCATCCTTCTTTTTCTTCTTGGATGGTTGAGTGGTGTAATGACCCGTAAATCCGTACCCCTTGAATCAACACTATTCTACATAAATCAACTCAAGTTGTACAGAAATACGAACCATTTGGGTTAAAGAAGAAGAGGTAGAAGAAGAAAATAGAAAACAATATCAGAATCTAACCATCGCAGAAATATAATAGATAATAACAGATCTGTACACCAAAACAAATATATATTTGTTTTATACATACATACATCATCAGAGTTCATCAACAACAATGACATACAATTGGATACACAACTACTCAACATAGCGGAATATATATATAAAACAAGTACAAGAGTACTATCGTCATCCAGCTCATCTCCTGAGCTCCACAGCATCAAATCCTGTATCCTATAATACTCGGTCTGACCCGAGCATTACACTTAAATAATACCCGAGTCGGTCTGGAATACCAGCGTGAGAAAATCACACTCAATTGATTATTAAAGTTTCAAAAATCCTTTGAAAACGAAAGCATCTCGTAAGACCACGCCACAAATAAACATGTTGGGTTTTTACCTTACGATAGCTAAAACAATTTTTATAGAAATCCTCTGATATTATAATAGGGTCTATATACAAATACTTATAAAATAGCCGAAATTGTTACATTATTAAATTCCAGCTACTAGCCACAAAGTGGGTAATAAAAACAAAACTCGTACAAGGCTCGTAGGGAGAATAGATTTTCAACTAATGACTAGGCACTGGGGTACCATCTATCGCAGTACGTGGCCTAGATCACAGTACCGAGGGGTACGCCCGCTCCCCTGCAACACAAGACCGGGTATTTACTGTATAATCCCGAGTGAGATCACCCCGCGGTTGGGATCAGCAACCGCCTACTAAGCCGAAATAAAAGGGACATCTAGACAGGGATGACCTCACCTTTCTTGGGTGCTACCCACATAGCCTTGCTGCATAACCCCTGATTTTCAGTCATTCCTATTTGATGAGGCTTGAGGCTAAGCGTTACCTTTTTAGAACATATCCCTTAGAATGCCCATCGTCCACCTGACGATGTTCCGAAAGCATTTATCCATACAAGTCCGTCTCGAGTTTGAACGGAACCGAAGGCACTACTCCTACTACATCCATTTTGGAAATATCCTCAGGATTAGTAGCGACTAGCCCTTGCACTTCACTGCTCCATCTTCGAATCCAAACTCGTTTCCCACGAAACGTACAAACCGGATCGAAGTGGTTTTCGAGAAATAAATCTCGATCCCGGTCTCTTCGAAACGATCAGCGCATTTGGCCAATATTGATAGTCGGTTATTTAACTATCAATTAATATTCACAACATCCATCCAACAATAAATAATTGTCCAAATTATTAGTTAACCTCAAAAATATTTTCACAAGATATATTTCCACTTTTCAAACCCTTTTGAAAACAGTTTTCAAACCATTCTTTCTTTTCTGAAGAAACCTTCCCAAATATTTTCTATCTCCACTGAAATTACCAAGCACAAAACTAGATTTTTATAATAATTTAAAACACTTTACTTTGAAATATACTTTAAAACATTTAATTTAAAACTACTTCAATAATTTGTTAAAAATACATACTATATGAATATTTAAAAATAAAGTTATTTAATAAAATATAAAACTAGATTTTCACTTTTAAAAAAATAACAAGATACTAAGTCACTCTTTAAATAATTACTATCATAATAGATTAAAGGAAATACTTACTTTAGAATTTAGATATTAGAAATGATAAATTTTGCAAAACTTGCTTTTTAAAACAACTTTAAAACTTTTAACTTATATTTTAAAATTTTACTTTGAAACGTACTTGGTTATTGAGGGAGAATTTCCAATCTCAAGCACTTAAATCAATTTCCCAAATTGATTTCCAATTTACTCCATTTGAAATAAGTTTCATTACTTACTCAATTCACTTCAATATTCATTAATTATGGACTTTATTATTATTGTTATTATTTTCCATTTGATTTTAAATCTCTTAACTGAAATATACAAATTTCAGGTTTTTCCCCAATTTTCTTCTTCATTCCTTTCAATAATTTAAATCTTAAATTTTAAATAAATGTTTTGTTCTTTTAAATAATAACATTGCAATTTAAAATTCATTAACTCCCTGTTATTCAAAATTTCCTTTCTATACTCTAGTTTTATTTATTAGAATATTAAAGTCACTTTATTTCTTTCCAATTCATTCTTAAACTTATTCAAATTTTCTATAATTATTTTCTTACAAATTCACTTCTTTTATTTTCCTTCCAAAATCCAATTTATATTTATTTTTGATAATTCATTATACCCAATTATATCCAATCGAACCATAACATTCAATATTCCAATATCATTCATCATAGAAAATAAAATAATCACAACAGAGGGTATTAAACAATTTAAATAAATGTTGAGGGATCCAGTTGGATCCCTCCAACCTGTTTTCTCTACATCCACAGACGTTAGCACAATATAAATATCAATCCCAAAATATACCAAACTACGGCCCATCAATCAATTCAACCATTCAAACAATTATTTAAATTTAATCATTTATATTTAAATTTGAATTTAAATTTAACTGAGTGATATTAACTCACCATTGCATTTGTTTTGCAATCCAACCCTTCCCAACTTATTTTTCCACGATTTTCAGACCTTGTAAAATCATTAGATGATTTATTAATATTTGAATCGATTGAACAATTAATTTTCTTTTAAAAATCTGGTTAACCAATGATTTTTAATTTAGACTAAAAAATTTAATATAATTTTAAATGAAAATATCTTTAGTAGCCAAAATAATTAATTGAGTTGTTAAATAACTAGATCTCCATAAAATTTAAAATTCCTATATTTTCCCAAAATCTTTATCTATATATATATTCTGCTTTGAACTTATATACATCCACCTATATACATTTATAAAGTTTAATAAAATATACAATTCCCTTTTAACATATATGTTAAACCAAAACTATCTTGTTACTATGGACCTATGCAGATTTATTTATTACTATTATTATCTAAAATACATAAACTGTATATATATATATATATATATATATAATTTATAACTTAAATAGATTTTACCTTATTATTATTTTCTATTTCAAATTGCATATACTATATAATTTATAAAATCTTCAAACACTTAAAACCTATTTCGTCCCAATCTTATTTGTAATTAACAATCACTGATTTTTTTAAAAACTTCTGTTTTTAACCCTTACTGTTTTGAAATTAACGATGTAAACTTACTGCAAAATAAAAATATTCGTTAATTTAAAATTAACAGAAAAGTAGAGTTTAACCTTACTGTCGAGTTCTTAGCCCTAGAACTGTCTCTACCGAATACTCGCGCGTGCTCGGAAGCACTGCCATGCTCGCTTAGCCACACGAACGACGATGCGTCACTTCCCTTTCAAATCCATCGCTAAGCCCGAAATCGAGCTCCACAATCTCGCGAGACCATGGTGAGATTCGCCATCCCTCGAAAGTGCTAACGTTCGTGCCTCCGATTCTTATTTAACTTGCTCTACCTCTCGAATCTCCAAAATCAAACGGCGACATCGATGAACTCAAACCCTAATCGAGCAAACAGAGGAATGAGGCCATGAGTTGATCTAGAAGGGAGAGGCATATGCGATTGAAGGAACGAAAAGATTTCGTGATTTTGATTGATTCCCTTTTTTTTCTCGGCTTCTAATTTAATTTTTTTTATAACTGGAACTCGTTGGAATACAGGAGAAAAGGAAGGGTGCGAAATTGAATAAAAAGCTCGGCTTGGCTTTTCGAAGAAGGAAGTCGTGAATAAACATTTTTTTATTGATTCGATCTGATTTGAAAGGCAAGCGTTCGTTATCTTAATTTTTTTTTCCTTTTTTCTAAAGGAAGATAGGGATGAACGAATTTAGGTTGAGGGGAGTGGCGTAGAAGAGAGGGTTTGACTATTAATTTAAATTGAATTGGATTATCCTAGGCATTTACCAATCGTACGACCAAACGGTAGCTCCGAACACTGCGAAAATTGAAATCCGATAATAATTTAATATTACGGATCCAATGGAACTGGTTTCGTCAAATTCTGAGACTATGCCTCAGAAGGCTATTTTTAAATTCAATTTAAACAATAAAATTTCAAAACTGAACAATTCAGTGTTAGATTCAATTTTAACACTTCTATGATATTTAATGTTATCAATATAAATTTTATAAGCCTTCAAATTATATTTTAACAGGCTTAAAATCTCAGATTTCATATTTTATCCAATTTCGAATTATTTAAATCAATAAATTAATTATCGAATAAATAGTGATATTTGGAATTCAAGTAAAAATTAACTTTTAAATATTCAAAATCGATTAAATATTCCGATTTAAATTGCTTAAAAATTCTGGGTCGTCACAAGTGGCGTCATCAGACTTGGGTGGTGCTCTTTTATGCTGTGAGTTGTTCTTTTTGCCAGCTTGTTTTCCAACCCCTTGAGTGAAATAAGCAACTTTAATGCCTTGCGAGCCTTGCCTAGACTCCTCTTAAACCAGTTTGTTAGTCAATTCATTTAGACTCCACTTTTCTGTAATAGTGTTGTAATGAATTTTGAATGGTTCATACTGAGGAGGTAAGCTAGTGAGAATGAAGTAGACGAGAAAAGCATCGTCCATAACCAATCCCAAGTTCTTAAGCTTGGCAGCAAGGTTAATCATTTCAATGACATGAGCGCTCATTGAGCGAGAACCATCAAAGTTCATGGTTACAAGATCTGCCATAAGTTTCCCATGAAGGGTTTTATCTACAGTCTTGAACCAATTTTCAATGGATTGCAAATATTCTTTTACGCTTTCAGTTTTGGGTAGGGAGGTTTAGATGTTGGTATCAATCACCATTCGCATAAACATCATGCTGAGCCTATTAGATCGTTCCCAATCATCATGGAGTTTGTTTTCCTCAAGCATACTTGTGTCAGTAAGTGGGGCTGGCTTTTCCTTAAGGACAGCCATGTCCAGTTTAAGTACACCTAAAGAAAACTCAACTTGGCCTTTCCATTCTGAGTAGTTGGTTCCATTGAGTCTGACGATAGACATAGTATACGAATTAAGGTTTGAGGGCATTGCAACTGCAGATATAAAAGAAATATAGGCTTCTTTATTAGAATAAAACACATGTCATAATAAGAGGCTAGGTTTAGCGCCTCCTATGGGTAGGCAGTGGAACCATACTCATGGAAGAATGATAAACATTAATGTTTCATGCGTTATTGTGCAAGCAACAGCCGCCTATGGATGGGACTGCATGCATCAGACCAGAGGAAACAATGAAATTAAATGGGGAAGCGAAAACTAAAACAAGAGAGAAAAGAAACCGGATCGAACCATGTGGTCACCTCCTTTGTTTTTTCTTTTGCATAAACATTTGCCATTCTTTCAAGTAATCCATAGCAAGGATAATAAATGTCTAGTAACTCCAAGTAAATTCCATACATGAATTTAACATATAAACAATTACTTTTTTTTTGCAAATCATATATAAACAATTATCTTACAATTTCCAGAACATGAATTTAATGTCAAATTAGGAAAAATTGTTTTCAATATGTATACTTTCTGAAAAGTATTCGCATACAATAAGTTGTTCCATATTATACAGTAGGTCAAACATTAAAGTAGAAAAAATTAACTTTTGCGGAAATATAAACTTTCCAGATCTAAGCATACAGTGAATAGAACACTATTGATAATCATGATTACTATAGCAACTTAAATAATATGAATATTAAACTTGAATCGTATTAACACTAATAATCATTATCATCATCATAGTAAAATTACAAACATCATATCATAGATCTATGCTAGTTTCGTTTTATATATTGATGGATAATCATGAATTCTAAAATCATGCTCTGATACCACATGTAATCTATATCTTACGAATAACATAAACCCTAAGATCTAGAATTACATGTTTATCACATATGTAATGAATCAATAAAACATACCTCCAGACATCTTGTATATGAATCACCAATGGTTGTTGTCGAAAGCTGTTTCAATGGAGAAAGGAAATGGTTTCTCTCTCTTTTCCTATATCTTTCTTTATGTGTTTTTCTATATCCTTTGTGATGGGCAAAGGTTAATATTTATAGGTAGAGAGAGGATCAAACTTTCAAATTTGTAGACTTAGTCTTGATCGTCCATCAAGATCAAGATGATAGAAATTAATGCTCTAAATTATAACCGTTTTATTGATTAGCATATTATTATGAAAACCCTTTAGATTCTATTGACCACAAAATGAGGAAGGAAATGTTTGAGTAAAGAAACGGTCAAATTTTCTTACAAAATAAGAAAGGAAAATCCATTAATGTTTTTGCATTAATTTCCTTACAAAACGGTCAAATATCCTTACAAGAATGAAAAATAAATTTATTTTATTTTTCATGTTTTGGAAAATTCATCCTTTTGTCGTCCCTCATATTGCGCAGCTGTCGTCTCACTCTGTTTCAAATCTTTAAAACTTCTGCACAACTGAGTCCTCCCCGCCTTTGAGATAAACTGAGTTTCAACAACCTCGTTAAACTACGCCCAAGGGAAATCTTCTTCTGGTGTACTCATGGTGACAGAATCCCACCAATCCATTGCTGCTTTCTGAAGCTAACGCGATGCCAATAATCTCTTTCTTGCATCTTCCAACTAAAGATCCCTAAATATCCTTTTGCCATCCCTCCATCTCCTTCCCCGTCCTTCGCTTTAAAATCATAAACATATTTCTCCTCTCTTGATGTATTTTGTTATAAATTTTAAAAGCCGAAAATACAAAACTCAAAATGAAAACAAACAGATTCTATGATTCCCCAATTAGAACCTTCTTGTTAAAGCATTATAAAGAATGAAGTTGTTGAGTTATTATAGGCGTAGAGATCATGGAATTAAAAGTGTTAGATTCTTTTTTTTAATTTTGTTTTTAAAACGATTCAGGCGGGTATTTGATTTAGATTTATAAAACAGTCGGTTTAAGTTGGATTCTCTACCCTAGAATTGATTTTTCTGTGTTTTTGGATTTAACATCATGATCTCTTATCAACTTCTCAACTATTTGAGACACTCAAAATTCTATTTTCAATCCATATACCTACTATTTGATACTCAGTCCTAACGTACACCACTGTATCTCACATATATCGGATATTCTTCGACCAGTGCAAAACCAATAAATCTAAACAAATAAATAGAAATTTTTGATTTATTATAAATCCGTTTTTGTACTAAATATATAAAAACGGTAAATACTCCAGGAAAAATAATTTAAGCGGTAAAAATTGATTTTTATATACATATTAATTTTTTTACCTGGATAAAATAGTAAACAACGATCATTTTATGTACTAGAATACATAAATAATAACCATAACCTTGTAAAAACCGGACAAATAATTATCGAATACGGATATGACCAAATCCGTATAAGTATCCATTTTTCAGATATAGAATAATATTTTTTATTTTGGATACGGATACAAACGGATTTCGAATTTGGTACTTGCTAAAAAGATGAGTTAATTATCTGCATTGTGTGATTCACTAACCAGCTGCTTATAAGCATAGGTTTAAGGTATGTTGTTCTAATATATTAATGTTGATGCTGTTTTCATTCAAAATTTCTTCCCGTGAAAATGAAGGTAGAAAGTCGTAAATTAGGAAGTGGCCATATGTGGGTAAACTAAGTAGTTTTTCTTCGGTGGTTGATCCATTGAAATGGTTGAAAAAGTCCTACATTCAAGGTTGTAAGCTACATATCTTTCAGGGTAAGTGTAGCAAGAACATGCCACCTTCCTCTTCTTCTTCTTCATGGATAATATTTCTTATATTCATTCCGTAATACCCATATGTCGTCTGGTACTTTGTCCCAGTTTTTGGCAACAATATAGGCAAGATTAAAAATTAAAATTTAGGACCAAATGTTGTAAGAGCATTAATCTACTAAAGTCGTTCGTTTCTTTCATAGCAGTTTATACAGAAAATAATTTTGTCTTAGCTCCTTCTGGAATTATTTCCTCCGTTGAAGATAAGTTTTCTATCAACTCGCATGGGAAAGAAAGATATCAAGTGCATTTAATAGCTGTAGTTTTAAAATGCATTACTAAAATGTAGTTAAAAACCTACCGTGTAAAATTATTTTTTGTAAAATCTTATTTTTAGATATTAACAATGGATATAATTGAAATGTTTATTAAATTTATAATTTAATGGTGAAAACAATTCTTAAATCCAATTAATACACAAAAAGTTGTCATACTTTAAAGATGGAAAGGAAATGAGTTGGCGAATAATAATCATTGTCGGATGTGATGTTAAAGAGCCACAGATCTAATTTATATAATTAGGGACTAAGGAACCCACTTTATAATTCACTTATGAAATAAGGACCCAAGACTAACATTTATTTAATTAAATCTGAATGAACATAATAATCTTGATCTACATACCACTTTTGGACGTTACTGTTGGACAGTAAATACAACTTTTCGTACAGAACATATACTTTTTCATATATAAATGTGTTTTGGTTTACAATATCTTTCTTTTATATAGATATAAGTCATTGACCGGATACATTTTCTATTTGGATCATTCTCTCATTCTTGAATATAGAAGCAAATGGATTTCTAAAGCATTTATAATGTCGGGTAGTTAACTAACATTTATAATGTCAGGTAGATCAAACATAATACATGGCCATAATTAATTTTGCCATGTTATCGACATTATTAATGCCGGATAAAATGACAAAGTTAATTTATTATAAAATCTTTCCTTCCTCTCTATTTTGAACCGAACTTTTTAAACGCGGTTAGTAAACAAGCTCAATTACTACTGCAATATCCACCATTACATGGTTATCTTCAGAGTTGTTGGTACTTGTGTAATCTTACATTGAGGCTGACTATAAGAATGAACTGAGGTTTTGTAAAGGTGTGTATGTAAGCCATGAAGGGTATTGGAACTTAGTGAATGAGGTTTACAACAATCGTCCAGATTGTACAAGGAGGCGCTTAACTTTGAAAACCAAAACAACTTACAGTGAATTTATGGCGGCATGCGATAAGTATTGCAAAACAATTCAAGAGATTAAAGACGAAAACGTATTTCAAGCAAATCAATATATTTTTGATTCGTGTTACATATTGGAGTACATATCAGAATTCGTCGATTGTGAGGCATGTAACGCCCCGTAAATTAATCGCTTTGTATTGGAATATTTAAATAAATTTTAGATATTTAAATAATGGATTTTAATAACTAAATAAACAAATTTTAATTATTAATTAATGATATTAAAATCATTTTCAAATTTTGTTTACCAATATAATTAGTTCAAATAAAAATAGAAAATGTGATCCAAAAACGTTTTCCGAAATTTCGACTTTTCAACATCGAAAAGTCATCGAAAACGCTGTGTACATTTTGTATCACTCATACACACATGCGCACACATGCACATATGTCATGTGATAAGATAATAAACGTGTTAAAGTTAATAATCAAGCTTAGTTTAAATATAAACCTTGATTTGACATAAAATTCACAAAATATATTAAATAATCTCAGGAAATTAATTAAATAACATAACCATCACCTAAACTACCTAGGATAGAATCTAAATCATGCTATAGGTGGACCTAAGGGGAGGTAACGTATGTCCTAAGGGTAGTGGAGAGGCATGGCTTCCATGTTATATGATAACATTTATATTATTTAAATATTTAAGCTAATTTAAATAAGCTCCACTTCTTTGCCTATAAATACGCACCATCTCCACACATTCTCCCTTTACATCTTCATTTTCATATTCAATTCCCTTTCCTTCATGTTCAAGAATACCCTTGGCTTTTAAAATTATTTTCAAAGTCAAAAACTAGTGAATACACTTCCAAAAATCAAGCTAAACTCCTTACTTCACTTCCAAAAACCATTCTCTACAAAACAAGACCCTATACCCCCACATTTCCACCATGGCCGAGCCCCATATGATCTAGGCCGAGGCTAAAAGCACACAAAAGGTCCACTAAATAAAGTCAAGTGCATAGGAAAGCTTAGTTCTATGTTGTTCGAAGAGTTAGTGTGATTTCGGTTCAAGTTAGTAAGCGTTTTAGTGAACGAAGCTTCCACTTTTGAACCATAAATTTTAAACTATGTCTATGCTCATATTTGTAGCTATTAAATGTTTACTGTATAGTAGTGATAATGGTTTGGTTGATGGATTGGTTTGTTGCTTGAAAGTTAGTCGCTTTGGAAAGTTAGTAAGCAAATCTTAAGTTATATGAAAATCTAGTAGTTAAATCAGTTCCATTGTAAATAAGTGATTGATATATGTTGTATTATTGTAAATAATCATGAGTGTATGCTCATTCCCTTGCTATGTGATGTTTGGTTGTATTACAAATGACATAAACTTGAATTCCGAACTGCCCGAATAGCGGTAGTCGTTATATCAGCACTTTCGAAAAATCATATTTTATTAAAACCGTTTGGTTTCATTATCGTGCATAGAATTATTTTACAAGTTCAAGTTTTTGATGAATGATGTTTTCAAAAATAATTAGTTTTTTAATAATTCTTATTTAGTTTAATTAATTATTGATTTATTTAATAAAGGTTAAAGTTAACTTATTAATTATGTATTTTAAATTTAAACAATTACTTAGTTAATGTTGTTTTAAATTTAATTAATCATTTTATTTAATGATGTTTAAGGCTAATTAATATTTGGATAATGATGGATTAAGATTGATTAATTTATTAATTGATGATGTTTATAAAGTTAATTAATACTTTTTAAGTAATGACTTTTAAACGTTAATAAATCCGTTTAACCTTAATTAATCTTAAGTTTTAAATTAATTAATCACTTTTAAATAATGATATTTAATTATTATTAAATTAATTTTATTAATTACGTTATTAATTAATTGAATCAATGATGTTTTAAAGGTGATTTACCCTTTTCATAAAAGGTTATTGAAGTTAATTAATCAACTAAGTTAACGAAGTTCTAAAAGTTAACTAATCAATGAAATAAGGATGTTTTAAGTTGTTAAATCCTTTTTGTAATGATGTTTCAAAGTTAGTAATCTCTTTTAACAAAGTGTTTTAAAGCTAATACTTGTAATGTGAAGCCAAGTACAAATTTGATCTTTTTTTAAAAAGAAATAGTTTGATTCGTTTAGGGAAATGAATTAATTTTCGTAAAGCGGTTCACTTATATGGAAATGATTTATTTGTATAATTAGCACTAAATATCGAAGAAGTGGGCTTGTCACTATTTCGAAAGATAAGAATAATTGTGAGACATGACTTTGAGGTAACACTACCTTAACTTGTCCGATATTATGGTTGACCAAGAAATTGTGCAAATTTGAATTCCATGAGTTGTGGTAAGTATACAATACTTAATTTCCATATACAATCATTTTATATCCTCTATAGTTAATTTCTAAACTATCGGTTATTTCGGCTTCTTTATTATCATCATTCTAAGATGATTTGTTGCTCTGTTGAGCTTTGTTATCCCTTGTTGGTAAACGACTGACCTAAAGCATGAAAGGTCATCCAGCTATGTTGGGTTGCTCCCATTAGGGTATTTTCACATCTTATCAAGATCGGATTCATTTGCGCATCTAGATGTGAAGTATGCGGATACGCGATAAGGTTTGGTGGGGTCCGGCTGGTACATTTTCGAGAAGTGTCACGGAATATATGAGCTTTTCTTATTTGATTCGAACCTTCAAATTTATTTTCGTATTTGCATCGGGAAGATTAAACCACTCTTTGTGGTGTTTAATTATTTATCCATTCTTTATGTTTGAATGTTGATTTATGTGAGAGTAAACTCGCTCCATGTTCCGCGGTGTGGTCTTACATGTTTGAGTTTTATTTCACACTCATTGTTTTAGAAGTTTTACTCATACTAGACATATCGTATGACCCGAGTTGTTTTCCCTAAACTCTTGGGTACTCATTTTATTTAAGTAGTCCGAGAGTAGTCAGTTTCTTGTTGGACTCTTTTGAAGATGGTGTTCGAGCATGAGGCTTTTATCTACTTAGCTATCTATTCCGCCTTTTTTATAGTTTGTGTAAGTGTATTTTTGTTTCAGCATAGTAAAGGGAGGTCATTATAACTGCCTAGGCTGATTTGTAGTACTTTGTGTAACTCTGATAATTCCCTGTTAAGGTGTAACCTGATGTACTAATGAATGTTATGATTTATTTAGTAGTTTCATTGTAAGGTTTTCTATTATGTTCTTGTAACGACCCGGTATTTTCAACCATTCGCATCCATTATAAGTGTATAGGTAGACACTCATGCCGGAATTGAATTGCTCAAAATATCGCGTTGTAAATAAAAATTTGGCAAATCTCAGAATATACAGTAAATAGGAATCACGGATCACAGACACAGAGTATATAAAAATGCAGCGGAAGAAAAAGAGATAGTAGTTCATGAAGCTACGATATAAATATGAGATACATCAGAGTTAAATAAGATACAACAGAAGAGTAACAGGATACATCGGGTACAAATCAGATACATCACTGAACCACTAGATAATGAAACAAATTAGATGGCTGGATCTTCAAGGAAAGCTCCAACGCCAAAGGTGAATCTGGAATGCTAACTCACTCAATCTGACCCGAGCGTAAAGCAAAACACAAAACCCTCGAGTCAGGACATAAATACTTATAAACTGTAAATCAACTCAAGTGAACAGTAACAAAATGCATCAGTAACTTAAAGGATGCTTGGGACCGCCCATCCTCTAAGGATCCGTTAAACTATTTACTATGTAGTAATATACGCTATATACGGTAGTGTCTAATCAGTAAATTATAATCATATAGAAAATAGCGTTAAGGGGATGGTGAACCTTAACGCGGTCGGATCTTTAAAACCAAAATCGTAGTGGGCTCGATATAAGGATATGACACGGCACGTGAGGCAATGCCAGGGTAGATACACCGTTTGCACTCCCGGACCAGTGGTGACGGCAAGCCAGCAGCTTCCGCCCACCTCGAACAATACCCCCGAATCAAAGTGGCGCCACCGAATCGAATCACAACAGTAATAGAATGGTTTCCGATGGAGCATGCCCGATGAAAGGGTGCGACCCTTTGTGTAGCTCGGTATAGCTCCTGTTTTAGTCATATATGCCAACTCACGGGAGTTGGGTCCACGTAACATATACCTCGAGAACGTCGCCACCATCCTACTTCATTCTGGAATTTCCACCGCGTACACGGTTATTAAAGTGGTTTTCGGTATTGGCCGGCTACAAGACAATATCCGATCCCCGTCTCTTTAACAACCCATCATTATTATAACCCGTAGTTATAACTTAAAAAATATTTTATACTTCAAAATAAAATATCCTTTTCAATCCAAATCTTTATCAAAATAAAGATTAAACCATTTCCAAAACCATTTCAATATATCATCGTAAAATATCTTTCAATTCAAATATTTATGAAAATAAATATCAAGTCATTTCTAACCATTTCAATATATTAAATTTTCATACCCTTTCAACACTAACTTTCAGTTCCAAAATATCATATCTTTCAGAACTTCTTTTTAAATCATGTTAATATCAAAATGTCCTTTCTTTCAAACTCCGTTTTTCAAATCATTTAGTATCAAAAACATCATATCTTTCGAAACTTCGTTTCAAATCATTTTAATATATCAAAATATCGTATCCTTTCAAAACTTCATTTTCAAATCATTATTCATTTTGTTCAATCTAAAATACCATTTCAATTCATATTTTAAAACAGTTTATATTCCAAAAATTCTTTTTTTTTTCATTTCAATGAAGTTATTATGCTTAATAATTAAATTATTAAATTTCCAAAAATTTCAATTTCCAAAGTTCATTTATTCACTTAATTTTATCAAAACAGTGAAAATTCACTTTTCGCATCATTTAGAAAACTCTACGGAAAGTTACATTCAAAACAGTTTAATTTAACAAAAGACAACGTTTAAAAATGTTGTAATAGAGTTTTCTTAAATTTCAAATAAACTTAGTTAAATTCAAAAATCATAGTACTTACAACAATTTCTATAATAGTTTTTTTCAATAGCTTTTTTTTAGTTCATTATCATCAACTACAGTATTTACAATTGCTGTAATATCATTTACATTGTAATTAATATCATTTCAAAAATGCAGTCAATTAACTTCAAATATTCAATAAAATTTCTCAACCAGTTATATTTTTATTAAAACATTTTTAAATTATAAAGTCATACATTTTCACATTTATAACATCATTTAATTTTCCTTAAGTTCATGATTTTACAGGGTTAAATTTCCATTTAAAAATCAAGATTTAATAATAATCCACTTATTAAAATGCAATGTTCAATTTTAAAATCCATTACATTAAATTTCAACTTAACACTTAAGTTCAAATTCTCAAATATAACTTAGTTTTATTTTTATTTGCTTAACTAAAAGTTCACTTTACGTCAATTTCATAAATTTCCAATTCTAGTTATGTTTCAAAGTTTCAACTTAAAATATTTATTCATTTCACATTTCAACTTTATTAAAAAATCATAAATATGATAAAAATCATTTTAAATTCATTTAAATTCAAATTATCATAAATTTATCATAATTTCATACTCAATTAAATTTCCAATTAAAATTAAATCAAAATTTCCAAAATAACTTACGTTCAAAATTTCTAACTTTTTCATTAATTCATTTCACTTACAATTATTCAGAAAATCAATAATTACAATAATTTTATTTTTATTAAATTTCAAATCAAAATATTATAATAACTAAATTTCTAAAATATTTTAAATTTTTTAGAAAAGCATATTTTAACTACGGGCCTGTATAAAATTTTCTACGCTAGGTAAAGTGATACGGGTAATATATCATTTCAACCCGTAATTTACAAAGAAAAATCCGGGTTTAATCATTTCAAACCCGCAGTCCCAAGTCAAAATGAAAAATTTAAAACCATTCAGGCCTATCATTTCAGCCCATAACATTTTTTTTCTAACAGGGAACTTGCAGTGTGATCATATACAGAAATAATATAAACAAGGTCAATATCACAATATACAGTCATATATCAGATGTCAGGTGAAAATCAACAGTTTTAACATGGTAATAATATGGTAATAACATGGCATAGAATGTCATATGATTATCAATAACTTGCATAAACATTTTTTATTACTAAACACTTGTCATCAATTCACTTTTCATAAGTATAAATGTCAGAGTGAGAAAGACTCACCTTTTTCAAAGCTAGAGACCAAAACATACAAGCATGACTCCAAAGGCACGACAAGCACAATTTCACGACTTTTGATTTGAGTTGAAAGATAGCCAAGATATGATTTTGTATCAACAACCCAAAACAAACAAACCAGACACTATATAAACATTCATCATAAAATAACGTTGAAGCAATTTTGAAATACAAAGCGAAATGAACAAGATAGATTGGACCTTGCTTCAACCACTTCAATGCTTGGCCTAAGGGACACTTATGCTTGGCTATGATGATGCTTTGGCTCAGGTGTGACATCATATAGGTCAGGTTTAACATCATATAGGCAAGGCAACAAGTGGAGATGAAGGGAATGAGGCAACAATGGTCAAAGACATTGTTTTTAGGCATGTAGGTTGCAATTTGAAGGGTTTGGCCACCATAGATGGCTCGGCCATGGTTATGGTTGGTGGAGTAGATGGTGTTGGAGGCATGGAAGAGATGTAGAAGTTTGTGGCTGCGGCTGTGGAGAAGAGGCTGATCCAAACTTAGAAGAGAAACAAGGCAAAATTGCATAGAAAAGTAAGAAAAGTAGAAAGAAGAGAGGGATTTACCTATTTTTTTTCTTCAAGGTGGAGGCCATGATTTTTAGGATTTTGGGGCTTCAAAAATTCATGAATGACAAGAGGAAGTCGGCTACAAAGGATGGGGAAAGGAATGGCTAAGATGAATTGATGTATTAATGACAGAAGAAACGGATAAAACGTTTTTCCGTTTCTTAGCTCTTAACCCTTTCAAATTTCTCATATATATTTATATACATCCAAATAACTGAAAATAATTAAAATCTCAGTTAAAATTCGAAAATATAACAGATAAACAAAATATTAAAAATTAAATATTAATTAGATAAGATTAAATAAGAAAAATAGCACAGAAAAATGAAAACTAGACTTAAGAATTAGAAATAACTTCAATACACTTTGGAAAAATTTACTTAAATTTAAATACATGTAAAATGAATAAAATAAAGTAAAGCACAGCAAATAAAAGTGAGTGCATAAAATAAATAAATAAATTTTAATTATATATAATTAAAATAAGAAAATGGCTTAAAATTGTAGACTGGGCTTTAAAATTAGAAATAAATCCAAATGAACTTTAGAATATCTTCATGGACTTGTAAAATATTTATAACAAAAAAATAACAAAAAAAAAATAAAAGTGCATTCACCAAAAAAAAAAATATTAAATATAATTTATATGAAGAAAATGGCAGAAAATTAGAAAACAATCTTTAAAAATAGGAAATAAATACAGTAAATTTTGGAAAAATTCTATTATCATTTAAAAATATTTAAAAGTCAAAATATACATAATAAAACATATTATCACATATTAAAATAAAATATAACCAAGAAGAAATAATTTATACAATTTAAAATAGTCATTGTTAAATAACCCTATATACGCACAATATTGTAAAGGGTATAACTTTCACAATTTACATCCAAATTCAACGAAACGAAAAGTGGTGTTCTTATAATTTTATGTACTTTCATAATAAAATAAAAAATTTAAATTTTTAAACTTTTAAAATTTTAAGTTGGAAGTTACAGTTTGACTATTTTGACCAAAATCAGCATTTCAGGCAAATATTCAACTTACACAAGTTTGGAATTATAACTCATATAAAGATCAAGATTATATTTAAATACTAAATTTAATCATTTCAAATAAGTAAAAATAAGTTTTTAAATCAAAATCTTACATTAAAAATAATGAAAATATACAATAAAATAATTACAAAATACAGGGTTGTTACAGTTCTTTAGTTCACCCCACAACAATTTATCTTTCCAATGCTTAGACAATGACACCCGAACACCGAGGATGTGTTAAGTGTCGTTCCTAAGGGTAAGAAAGGTGGGTTGTCACAGTTGGTATCAAAGCTTTGGTTGAGCGAAAACCTTAGCCTGATTTGGGATATAACTCATTAGAGATAGGGTGAGTAAAGCCCTAGAATGAGTTAATCCTGAGGGATTGTTTCCTTTTCTCCCTTAAAAGTCTGGTTTTAGTTACTTTGTTGTAGTTTCCCTTTTATCATCTTTGTCCCTATCCTTGTATTCTAATGATACCTGTCACTTATCCAGGTTATTGAAACTTAGTACAAGAGGAAGAAGAGGGAGGGGATCTAGAACTAGCATGACTACAAATGGAAGAGCTCCTAGAAATGAGCCAATTGTAGAGCCTGTTGTAGAAGCAGTGATGCAAGTTCAGCCGCCTCAGAACTTTGCGACCTTGTGTAAGAATTACACTGCTTTAGGTGGTAGGCCTTTTATGAAACTGAATATATTTTGAAAGGTTGGACATGGCTTTGCTCTTGTGAAAGGATATTTGGGGATCTTTAGTTGGGAGATGCTAGAAAGAGATTGTTGGCATCGCGTCAGCTTCAGAAAGCAGCAATGGATTAGTGAGATTCAGCCACCGTGAATACACTAGAAGTCGATTCTCTTGGACAAATTTTAAGGACGTTTTTAAAGCTTAGTTTATCTCAAAGGTGGGGAGGATTCAGTTGTTCGAAAGCTTTATGGATTTGAAACAGGGTTAGATGATAGTTGCGCAACATGAGCATAGTTCAATGCGTCGTCCCGCTTTGGACCAGGACGGATTGATATGCCGCTCAAAAAAATGAAATGTTTGTGAAAGGAATGTGACCAGAGTTCCAACTATAAATGACCAACTATCTCAACGGTGTTGTTGCTAATCTGATCAGTATGGCTTTGAGATTTGAAGCTCTTGATATGAGCAAGGAGTTCGGAAAAGAGTAGTGCTAACAGTTATTTCCCAACCTTTATTGGTGATACTACTTGCTAGTAAGTCATTTTTCAACTGAAAAGGAAAGAAGAAGTGGTCAGGAAAGAAGCCAGGAGGTGGAGTTCCAGCTCAGAATAAGTAATTAGACGACCAAGGTCCTTTGTTATAAGTGCAACAAAATGGGCCACTTTGCAACTCAGCGCCCGGTCCCGGTTGGTGGACCACTCTGCTACAATTGCAACAGGCACGGACATATGAAGAACTGGTTCCCTTTTCCAAAGAAGGGATCACAAGGAGAGCTTTTATTATTGAGGAAATACCGTCTACTTCTACGGATCTAAAAGGATGGCAGGTGTTGCAAAGTACACTATCCATTTCTAATATTCATGTTAGAGTATTATTCGACACCAGTGCATCCCATAGTTTTATCTCATATGACTTAATGAACCAGTTGAATCCTAGATATGTTATTCTTTGTAATTCTCTTTGTGTGTCGAACCCATTAGAAGTCCGACAAATCTTGACACCATGTGTATAAAAGTGCCTATTTCTTTACTGAAATTGGCACTTCTCATTCTACTTATTCGTCCTTGGGTTCATGGGTTTTGGGTTACTTTTGGGGTTGGATTGGCAATCTAAGTTCAATGTCAACCTAGATTGTAGTAGAAGAATCGTTGTGATAAATGATGCAGTAGGTAGAAGCATTGATATCTCTTCCAGAGAGCGTAATAAGTTGATGAGTAGTTTTCCTTATTCCCTCCAAGTGCCCAAAGAGGAGTTAAAGAATATACCAATTGTTCAGGATTTGTAATGACTTTAATTTTAACTAACATTATTCAAAGCATTTAATTAGATAAATTAAATGAAATGTAGATGGTTAAGGGATTGAGATTTGTAAATTAATAAGGGGGTCGTGCCTTGATTAAAATAGGTAAAGGTGAATTAACATGTAGTATGTAGGAGGAATATGATAAGGGGCAAAATAGGAATAGGCTATGTTCTTATACTCTAAACCCTTCTTACCTTCATTCTTTGTACATTTTTACAATTGCAAACAAAAATAAAACCCTTTTACACTTGGATGGCCACCATTAAGAGATTCAAGAAGAAGAAAAGCTAAGAGTCAAGTAGGAAGCTTAAGCAAATCAATCAAAAGAAAAATCTCAATCTTCTAAACACCAAGTTAAGGTGAATATGATCTTACATCTTATTCTTGTTGATTTCGGTTTCTAGTTAGAACCGAATCAATTTTGAAAATAATATGCCATGATATGATTGTTTAAATGGATATATATGCTTATTGATGAATCATCTTATTTCATATAGATTTATGATAAATTTAGATTTGAAAAACCTATTAAATGACATCCAAATGACTTGCGTTTTTGATATATGGTCAAAAAATTATTTTAGAAGTGGGTTTCAAGTTTTATAATTTTCTAAGCTATTGTGGATTTATTATGAATTTTCTATGAAAGAAAATAGCTAAAATTTGGTTTAAATTATTTTTGGCAGTTATACATTGGTTTTGGGTCTGAACTTTAAACATGTTAGAAAACATATTAAAAATGAATTATGGCGATTTTTGGAGAATTTTCCTAAGTATTTTATTATAATTATAATATTTTTAAGCAAATGAATTAAATGTTTTATTCATTTCATCAAGGAGAAGAGCTTATTTGTTAAACGTTTTAATATGATAATATCTTAATTCGGCAGCACTTTGGAAAAGTATTTTTTATAAAGAAGTGGTAACCAATAGTATTTTGAAAAATAACGCAAGTTAGCTGGAAAGAAATTACTTTAAAAGGCTATGAATCAGTTTTTATAAAATTTACTACTTCGCCATTTCCATTTGCAAGCTTTCGACACCATACCTTCGCTGGAGAACCTATTCAAAACCAATGCACATGCTATCAACCAATTGGTACGTAGTGAATTGGAAAAAGGCGAAAGGTGGAGTGTTGAAACCATGCTTTTGAAAGGGTAAGAGCTACACTTATTAACTTTGAACCATTTATGTTTATAATGATGCTTTCGAATGGGTTGTAATTAGCTTTCGATTTAATCAACTTGCCTTTATTCATATAAAAGAGGTTTCGAATGAGTTTCCACCTTTATGCTGTAAAAGAAGCTTTCGAAAGGATAAAACCCATGCTATTGCAAATAGACTTTTCGAATAAATGCTTTCGAAAGGGTGCTCTTGTCTTTATACTCTAAAGCCGCCTTCTCAATGGTTTTGAAAGGGTAGTTTAACCGCTTTCAAAATGGTTTCAGAGGCAATGATTTCGAAAGGGTTGGTTTCAAAACCATCCTCTTTCTTTTACTTGGGATGTACGCTTTCGAAAGTAATGCTTTTTCCTTTGTTCTTTTATGACCCTTAGTTATATAAAAAGTTAAACCCAAAAGGTTTCAAAAGGAATGATTTTAAATGGTATCGAAGCAATGTTTCCACATACTTTTACTTGAACCTGACGCTTTCGAAAGTTAACTTTTAAGAGAAGAATCTCAATGGTTTCGACTGTAGAATTCTGATTTGCAAAAGATATACATTTTAAAGGGGTATTAGTGAGGAAAAACCTGTTCTGTTAAGCTGTATGGTCTCACTTAATATCAGTAAGTCGAGATGTAATAATATTGTTCACAACAAGCTTTATGTCTGACTCAAAGTTTATGTTTTCCTCCTTAAACTCTCGAGTACTCATAATTTAATTTGAGTAGATCGAGAGTTAAGGTTTTTCAAGTTTATTAGGTTGGACGAATAAGCTTCCGAAGATGTGCAAGAGGTAAAGTTAGCTATGTAAGGGCTATTTAGTTTTATTTTCACTGTGATGTATTTATGATTGGTAGGTCTATTTAGTATTCTGATCATCTAAGGGGGCATCTTCATATGTCACTCTTGGCATAATTTGTAATAATTATATTTGATCAAAACCTAGAATTTGTTTTAGGATTATGTAACTAAATATGAAACATGGATTTGATGTAATCAAAAAAGTTGTTTTTGAAATCTACGATTTTATTTCATATTCATATGCTTATGACATTATGGATACCGTTAATGTTACCATATTTTGTCACCGGAAGTTAATATTATAGATGACCGCAGCATCTATAACTCTTAGCTTTGGGCTTTAAGATAGGGGATGTTGCAGGATTTCAAGGATATTTTTTTGAAGAAGTGTAAGGTTTACCTCCTCCCCGGGAAGTGGAATTCCGCATTGATGTAGTTTCAAGAACCAGAACTACTATACAAACTCCTCGAAGGTTGTCTTTAAAGAAAAGAAGTGAATTGTAGAAGTAGACATTTGATTTATTACAGAGGGATTTGATCAGACGTAGCATATTGAGTTATGGATCGCCAATAGTGTTCGTTACCAAGGTCGATGGTTCTCATAGATTATGTGTGGATTACCAAGAATTAAATAAGAGGACAATCAAGAATAAGTACCATTTACCTAGGATTGATGACATGTTTGACCATCTCCATGGAGTTTGGATATTTTCTCAACTTGATCTTACCACTGATTTTCACTAATTAAGGGTAGCAGAGGGGAGTGTACCCTTAACAACTTTTTGAACCCCTGATAGCTTTTATGAGTGGTTAATCTTGCTGTTCGCATTGACTAAAACACCCTCTTATTTTGTGGTTTGATGAATAGAGTGTTTCATGATTTTCTTAATAAGTTTGTTCTCGTCTTCACCGACGACACTCTTGTTTATTCTAAAATGGAGGAAGAGCATAAGTACCATCTTCAAGTTGTTCTAAATACTTTAAGAAGTCACGTTTTAAAGGTAAAGTTTTCTAAGTGCCATTCCTGGAAAATTGAAGTTAGATTTTTAGGGCACGTAGTTTGGGGAGAAGGCATATCAATGGACGCAACTAAAGTAGTTGTAGTTCAAGGTTGGAAGAAACCCGAAAATGCGATAGAGATCAAAAGTTTCTTAGGATCTACAGTTTTTATAGAAGGTTCAGTAAAAATTTCTCAAAGATTGCTTCGCACTTAACAAAGCTAACAAAGAAGGAAGCTAAGTTTATTTGGAAACCCAAGTGCGATCAAGCATTCAATGAGTTAAAGGAGAAATTGACAAGTGCTCCTATCTTGACTATTCCAAATGGGAGTGAAGGATTAATAGTTTACACTGATGCCTGTAGGACTTGATTAGGAGCAGTTTTGATGCAGAATGTTAAAGTAATAAATATGCGAGTCGACAATTGAAACCTCATGGGAAGAATTACGCTTGGCATAATTTATAGTCTTGGTAGTTGTCTTCGCATTGAAGGTGTGGAGGCACTATCTTTTGGGTGCAAAGTTTGAGTTATATATGCATTGTAAGTCATTAAAGTATCTTTTTACCTAAAAAGACTTGAACTTGAGGGAGCAAAGATGGACGAAATTTCTTGCGTCTTATGACCTAGAGATTCTTTATACCCTAGGGAAAGCAAAAGCCGTTGCAGATGCGTTAAGTAGGAACGTGGCGACGATTGCAAATTTGGAAGTTAAGCCAGCACTAATGGAGAGAATGGCATATCGAAGAAGAAGACCTTATTTTAGCATGGCTTAAGAAGGATGTTGAAGATGGAATTGTTTCCAGTTTTCAGACTGACTCTCGAAGCATTTTAAGAAAGAATGGATGGATTTGTTCGCCAGATGTTAGTGGAATTAGGCAAAATGTACCGAGAGAATTCTATCGGTTAAGGTTATCTATCCATCTACGAATAAATAAAATGTTTCAAAATATGAAGATGACCTTTTGGTGGAAAGGGATGGAGAGAGGTATTTCGATCTTCATGAGTCGGTGTGCAAATTGTGAATAGGTCAAGAGTGACCAGCATGAGACTGTTAGGTTTCTCCAACCATTAGAGATACCGAATTAGAAGTGGTAGAAAGTATCCATTGACTTTATCAATGGATTGCCCAGAATGAGAAGAGGTAATGAAGGCATTTTGGGTAATAGTAGATTGATTAACAAAGAGCGCCCACTTTATTCCGATGAAGTCAACAAGAACTGCTACTTTTTTGGTAGGGGTTTATTTAAAGATGATCGTCCGAGTGCATGGAATTCCTGTAAGTATAGTTAATGCTTAAGATCATCTTCACCAGTCGATTTTGAGGAGCATTGCAAGCCACTTTAGGGACATAATTGAATTTGAGCACAGCCCATCACCTGTAGACAGATGGACAAACCGGAAAGAAGAACTGGATTTTGAAGGATCTCCCAAGAGCATGTATTTGGAGTTTGGAGGTTCTTGGGAAGATTATCTACATTTGGTAGAGTTATCTTATTACAATAGTTACCAAGCTAGTATTGGCATGGCGCCCTACGAGGCTTTGTATGGACGACCATGTAAATAACTTTTATGTTGGGTTGAGACTAGAGATCGATTAGTTCTTGGACCTAAGATGATTCGAGAAGCATCATCAAATGTGGCTATAATCAAGGAGAGGATGAAGAAGCCCATGATCGACAGTTGTCAGTGAAGAAGGAACTTATATTTTGCGGTCAGGGATTTGGTATTTCTTAAAGTTTCCCTAATGAAAGGAGTTGTAAGATTCAGAAGGGCAGGAAAGCTAGCACCCAGATTCATTGGACCATTTAGAATCCTTGAGAGAATTGGATCGTTGGTCTATAGAGTAGATTTGGCTGATAGATTTTTTAAAGTTCGTAATGTTTTTCATGTATCTCATCTGAGAAAGCATGTTCATGATCCATCGCTAATTGTGGAGACGTCTCTTCAGGTAGACTTGGAAATATAACATAATTTGATGGTAGTCCAACAACCAATTCATATTGTAGATCGAGATGAAAGGAGATTTAGAAACAAAGTGGTGAAGGTTCAGTGGAGTAATGATCCTCGCGATTGTACTTGGGAGACTGAAGACCATATTGGGAAACTTACCCTGATGTAATGTTAGGTTAGTTGTTTGTTGTTTGAATGCATTATGATGTTCTTGTATGGCATAGTTGCCTTGCATTGTTATATGAATTCTTTGTATATTATATACCTTTTAAAGTGTCTTTTTGTGTATTAATTTCGGGGACGAAATTCTCCTAGGGGAGTGGGGAGAGTGTAACGATCCGTAAATTAATCACATTGTAAAAATATTTAAATAATTTTTAAATATTTAAATAATGAATTTTAATAACTAAATAAACAAATTTTAAATATTAATTAAGATATTAAAATCATTTTCAAATGTTGTTTACCAACATAATTAGTTCAAATAAAAATAGAAAATATGATTGAAAAACATTTTTCGAAATTTTGACTTTTCTACATCGGAAAGTCATCAAAAACGATGTGCACATTTTTGTTTCACTCGTATACACATGCATACACATGGACGTATGTCATGTTATTAGATAATAGATATGTTAAAGTTAATAATAGAGTTTAGTTTAAATATAAACCTTGATTTGACATAATACACAAAATATATTAAATAACCGTAGGAAATTAATTAAATAACCTAACCATCACCTAAACTAAATAAGATAGGACCTAATGCATGGTTTCGGTGGACCTAAAGAGAGGTAATGTGTGTACTAGGAGCAGTGGAGAGGCATGACTTCCATGTTACGTGATAACATTTATATTATTCCAATGTTTAAGCTAATTTAAATAATACTCCACTTCTTTGCCAATAAATACGCATCATCTCCACACATTCTCTCCTTACATTTTCATATTCGCTTTCTTTTTCTTCATTTTCAAGGATATCCTTGGCTTCTATAATTATTTTCAAAGTCAAAAACTAGTGAATACACTTCCAAAAATCAAGCTAAACTTCTTACTTCACTTCAAAAAACCTTTCTTTACTAAACAAGACCCTATACCCCCACATTTCCACCATGACCGAGCCCTGTATGATCTAGAACAAGCCTAAAAGCCCAAAAAAGGTCCGCTATATCAAGTCTAGTGCATAGGAAAGCATAGTTCTAGTATTTTTCGAAGATTTAGTGCGATTTTTATTCAAGTTAGTAAGCGTTATGGTGAGTGAAGCTTCCAATTTTGAACCATAAAGTTTAAACTATGTTCATGCTCATATTTGAGCTATTAAATGTTTACTATATAGTTGAGCTATTAAATATTTATTGTACAGCTATAATAATGGTTTGGTTGATGGATTGTTTTGTTTGTTGAAAGTTAGTCGCTTCGGAAAGTTAGTAAGCGAATCTTAAGTTATATGAAAATCTAATAATTAAATCAATCCCGTTCTAAACAAATGCTTGATATATGTTGTATTATTGTAAATCATCATGATTTTTTTCTCATTCCCTTTCTATGTGATGTTTGATTGTAGTGCAAATGACATAAGCTTGAATTTCGATCTGCCCGTATAACGATAATCGTTATATCGGCACTTTCGAAAAATCACCTTTTATCGAAACCATTTGGTTTCATTTTCGTGCTTGGAGTTATTTTACAAATTTAGCAAGTTTTTGATTAATGATGTTTTCAAAAATAATAATTTAATAATGATTATTTAATTTAATTAATTAATTATTTAATTAATAAAGGTTAAAATTAACTGATTAGCTTATTAATGATGTGTTTAAATTTAACTAATTATTTAGTTAATTATGTTTTAAATTTAATTAATCGTTTTATTTAATGATGTTTAAGGCTAATTAATCTTTGGATAATGATGGATTATTTATCAATTAATGATGTTTTTAAAATTAATTAATACTTTTTAAGTAATGACTTTTAAAGGTTGATAAATCTATTTAACCTTATTAATCTTTCCTTAAATAAAGCTTTAAAAAATCAATCACTTTTAAATAATGATATTTACTAATTATTAAATTAATTTAATTAATTATATTATTAATTAATTGAATTAATAATGTTTAAAGGTGATTTACCCTTTTAATTATAGGTTATTACAGTTAATTAATCAACTTAGTTAATGAAGTTTTAAAAGTTAATTAATCAATGAATTAAGGATGTTTTTAGTTGTTAAATCCTTTTTGTAATGATGTTTCAAAGTTGGCAAACTCTTTTAACAAAGTGTTTTAAAGCTAAAACTTGTAATGTGAAGCCAAGTATGAATTCAATTTTTTTAAACAAAAAGTTTGGTTCGTTTATGAAAATGAGTTAATTTCCGTAAAGTGATTCACTTATATGGAAATGATTTATTTGTATAATTAGCACTGAACATCAAAGAAGCAGGCTTATGGCTGTTTTGAAATATAAGAATAATCGTGAGGCATGCCTTTGAGGTGACACTACCTTGACTTTTTCGGTATTATTGCTAACCAAGAAATAGTACAAGTTTGAATTCGATAAGCGGTGGTAAGTATACAGGACTTAATTTCCATGTACGATCATTTTATATCATCGATAGTTGGTTTCTCAGCTATTAGTTACTTCAGCATCATTATTATCATCATTCTAAGATGGTTTGTTGCTTCATTGAGCTTTGTTATTGGTGAACGAATAAACTCAAAGCGCGAAAGGACGACCAACTATATGGGGTTGCTCCCATTAGGGTATTTTCACATCTCATCTAGATCGGATTCATGTGCGCATTTAGATGTTAAGTATTCAGAAACTCGGTAAGGTTTGGCGGGGTCCGGTTAGTACATTTTCGAGAAGTATCCCAGAGTATATGAGCTTCTCAAAAGCATATTGCTAGAGGTATACTTCAAGGGTGGTGCACCTTCATAGTCATCTTTTTGATATTTTTCTTTTCTTATTTGATTCAAACCTTGAAATTTATTTTCTTATTTGCATCGGGAAGAGTAAACCACTCTTCGTGTTGTTTAGTTTTTTACCATTCTTTATGTTTGGATGTTGATTTATGTGGGAGTAAACCCGTTCCATGTTCAGCGGCGTAATCTTACGTGTTTGTGTTTAATTTCACACCCATTGTTTTCAAAGTTTCACTCATACCAGACATATCATCTGACCCGATTGTATGTTTTTCATAAACTCTCAGGTACTCATTTTATTTTAGTAGACCGAGAGTAGCAAATTTCTTGTTGGGCTCTTTTGAAGACGGCGTTCGAGCAGGAGGCTTTTATCTACTTTGCTTCTATTCTGTTATTTTTCTAGTTTATATAAGTGTATTTTAGTTTCAGCATATGTAAAGGTAGGTTGTTATAACTACCTAGGCTGATTTGTAGTACTTTTGTGTAACTCTGATAACTCCCTTTAAAGGAGTCACCAGAGGTACTATTGACTGTTATGATTTGTTTAGCGTAAGGTATTCTATTCTGATCTTTATTTCACCCCACGAAAATTCATCTTTTCAATTCTTAGGTAACAACACAGGAACATCGAGGTTGTGTTAAGTGTCATTCCTATGGGTCAGAAAGGTGGGTCGTCACAAGGCATTCAAACTTCAATACAGCTGGCTTACGCTTTTAGGTTAACTCTGAAATATTGTACTTCCGTATAGTGTTTTTGTATCCATGTGTCTTATTTGACTTTTCAATATATTTCCCTAATTTAATACCATATGTTTTTCTCTTTAATTCTAAAGTCATCTCTAATCTGCATAATTTGTTTGACATAGAATAATGAAAGATACATAAAATAATGAAAGATACAAATACTACATCTAGTTAATGCTGGATGGACAATTTTATAGGTTGAACAATTACAAAGACGATAGTTCTGGTGCATAATGTCATTGAGTCAGTTATGAAGCCTCCTGATCTCTGATTCAAGATCTCTTTGTCTATTTGCAGTTGTTGTTGTTGTTGTTGTTGATAGTCGATTTGCAATTGTTGTTGATGGTCTATATGCAGTTGTTGCATCCCCGATTCAAGCTCTCTTTGTCACATATCCTTTTAATGTCGGTCTTCCATTTCAATATACCATGCAATTGGGGTTCTAGGTGGAGATGGATCTATATTTAACTATCCATACAAATGATTGGTATAATTGTATGATTCTGGATAAAAAAATATGCATCTTAAGAGTATGTGGTTTAAAATTGCAGAATGAACTCTCAAATTATCAAGATGAGGTATTTATAATGAAAATAAAATTTAACACAAACATTTAGACCCTCAACCAAGCTGCTCCCTAAACTATGCTGCTCTTTGAACCATCACATTCAGCAAGGTTGGATCTTTTCAATGATCGATCACATCACTCCCTGAACCTTGCCGCTTTCTGTCGTATGCTACAATGTTGCAAGAATCTTTTCAAAGATCGATCACATCACTCCTTGGACCTTACTACTTTATGTTGTATGCTTTAGTGTAGAGCAAGAATCTTTTCAGTGATCGATCACATCACTCCTTGAACATGCTGCTTTCTGTCGTATGCTACCGTAACGACCTAGAATTTTGGTCGTTAGATTGGAACATTTAATTCATTTCAAATGTTAAATGTGGATTTTGAATTGATTTTGAAGTAAGAAGATTTTGGTTAAATCAATATAATTAGTTAAAATATTGAGTATGGCAATTCAATTTGATTTGAATAATAATAATTATTTGGAATTAGGATAATTTGTGAATCTGGATGTAAATGGTTAGGAAAATGGTTTCTAAGATTTATTTTTAGTCTATTTTGATTTGAATTTCAATATTGGACTTTTGAATGGAATCAAAAGTCGATAAGTTAAATTTGGAATTTTTATATTAATTTAATAATGGAATTTAACAATATAATAATGCAAATAATCAGATTTTGATTCGAAATGAATCAAAATGGTTTCTAATGTGATTATAAATTCTATATGATTTATAATAGAGTTAGTAAAGTTTTAAAAATAAAATTTTAAGTGATTTCAACGATTTTGAAAATCGCTCGAATTAATCGACGAGTTAAAATAGCCTTCTGGGGCATAGTCTCGAAATTCGACGAAACTAGTTCCATTAGATCCGTAATAGTGTATTGTTATCGGATTTCAAATTTCGTAGCGTTCGGAGTTACCGTTTGTCTGTACGGGTGAGAAACACGTTGAAATTAAAATCGATAATTTAATACTTTAAATCGATTCAAAAAGCCATCTTCCACATATGATTGAATTAGCTTCGGAAACACGTTCCATTGTGTTCGAAAGGTGGTAAAACCTTATAAATGCCTGTCGACGCATTCCAATTGGAGTTCGTTTGAAAAGTTAAGTAATTTGTGAAAATATTATTAAATTAATATATAAATATTATATATATATTCACTGCATAGTAACCCTAAATGAATTTGTGGCCGCCATTCTCAATTCAATGGCCGAAACCCTTCCCACCTTCTCCCTTTGATCTACACTCATCGCTCAATATTATCGAATAGTTTCAACGTGGAAGTCGAAGAGCTCGGCATGGTCTACGATGTGAACAGCTATGATCATTTTTAAAGCTGCGAATTGGCGATGAATCTCTCTCGAAGTTCCGACGTTTAGGTTCAAATCTCAAGTTCTTGGTGAGGCCGAGTGTCTTGGGACTGGGGGAGGAGGTGTGATATCCTGGAATTTTTGGCAATATCAATTTAACAATTTGTGTTAAAATTAAATTGATTTGATAATATTATTAATAACAAAATTTGAATTGAATTAATAATCTTCTTTAATAAATATTTAAATGGGTGATTTTATCTGTTAAAAGCTAGTTAGATCGTTTTCTATTTATAATGGATATATATTTGTATATATTGTGAATAGATAAACTTTGTTTTAAATTTAATAAATAAAGGCATGTTTTCTAATTATAATATTTTTGATAATTTGGAAATTTGATTTAATTTAATATTAAGCTATTAAATAAATAACCATATGGTTTTAAATTACTCAAGATAAAATTTTAATTAAAATGATTCTAGCCTAAGTTTAAGTTTAAACAAGAAAGGTTGTTTTGATCTTTTTAAATATAGTTTGATTAAATAAGTAATTTATTAATAAAGGGATAATTTTCTTTTATAAATTATTTCAATTTAACTTTGAGTTATATTTTAAACAATATTACTGATGTAATATCTTTACTAATGTTTTATTTATAGAAATTGTTATTTTAAATTTATTTATAAGGGGAAGGTATGATTTGAAAATTTTAAAATTTGGTCTTTCAAAAATATTTAAAGTAAAATAAACTTTATTAATATTAAACAAAAGTATAAAAATAAATAATAGTAGACAAAGTATTTAATAGTTTAAGTTTAAAAATAAAAGAGAAATAAAAATAAACACATATGTTAGAAATAGAACTTATCCATAAGTTAAAACTTATAACAATAACTAAAACAACTTTATAATATGTACATAAAATAAATGTTGCCAGGTAAGTGAAATATGCCTGTAAATAGATGAAAAGCAAGAACAAAGTAATAAATAAAAATGTATATGTATATGCATAAAGTAGATAAACAAACCAGGTAAAAGAATCTTGTATGGGAAGTTTAGATATGCTGCAATGTAAAATATCAACATATACAAAATGGGTAAACAATAAACATAAAGTACTTAAGCATTAAATGCTTTTATCTCAGCACAAACTTATATCAATTCGATTTGTTTAATATCATTTCAGCCTCCATATGAAAAAAATATCCCTGACCAAAGTAATAATAAAAGAAAATAAATCTTATCAAAGAAGATAAGCTTATACCCAGTAAACCCCTCCCCTGTACAAACTCCTTTCTATATATACATCTCTTCTCATTTCTAATTCGATCATCACAACAAAGAAAACAGGAAACAAGAAAAATAAGCATCATTATTTTACAACGTAAACATTATTCATGTAAACTTAAACAAGAAGATTTAAGAAAAATCAAGCCTGCAGTTTTTCAAACAGAGGAGCTCTGTTCATCTTCTCGAACCAGTGAGTAACATCATTTTTAAAACTTAAGTATATGAATGTGGTTGCATGATTGAAATCTGGAACAAGTATGCTTGTATATATGTATTTTTTTGTGTATATGGTTGAATGCTGTGTACATGTTGTAGTCTCTGTGACTAAGCTGTTTTAGTTTCCAGGTTCTAAATCTAATCTTGAATCAATCTCACTTGATCAAATCTTTATTAGTACTTAAGTCTTAAACCAAATATGTTTGTTGTAGCATAGATTTTAGTTTAAAATTTTGTTTAAATAGAAATAATGTGTATGGCCTCTGGAAATAAATTTACAACTGTGTAAACTTTAAAAAGTTAAATTTCAAATACCATGATTTGATGTTTCAGAGTTAAGATCTGAATCATCATACAAAATCGTGATTTTTAAAAAAATCATAAATTCTAGCATTAGAATCAGAGAGCAATTTAGAGTTGTCTGAAACGTGAAATTTGGGTTGTTCCTGTTGATCTAAATGATCGGAGGGGTCGAGTTTCTTTCTGGTGATGGTAGAGTGATCAGAGACGCTAGGAAAAATGGTGGATGGTAATGCAATTCACCATGGAAGTTGCTGCTGTGAAATTTCTTCTGGAACCCTAGTTTTAACTAGGTGGAGAAATTTGATCGCCACGACTTGTTGGGTTGTTCGAGTGTTCTGAGTTTTTAGGGAATGGTAGTTGGGTCGTAGTTGAAGTCATAGCCGGAGTTGCAGACCTCAGATGGTCAGAGTGGCGAGAACGAAGTGTTGACAGGTTTGGGTTAGGGGTGACTGCACTTGTTGTTTCCAGGTTTGGTTTGAATAACCCGAATTCCATTTCGAGTTGAGATGGAGGAATTTGGTAATTGGGTTTGGATTTGGGGATGCCAGTCGACGTGGGAAGATCATCGTCGATGGTCCGAATCGACTGAGGTTGCTGTGCATATGCACGGCGTGAAGTTCTGGTGAAGTTTGTTTGGGTTCTGGATGCAAAGTTTTGGGTCTCGAGACATTCTCGAGTAATTCGAGTCTTAGACTCGAAGTTAATTGGTTTTGGGCACGAGTTATTTAGTAGATGGCTCGGGTAAGTTAGTGACAGGTTTTTAAACCTATAAGTTTTTTAAATTTTAAAACTGGGTTTAAAAAAAAATGTGAAATAGATATTTAAACCTGTTTTAAATCAAAGTTAGGTTGGATTCAAATGAAATTTGAATCTCAGTCTTAAAACAAAATAAAGTTTATGAATTTAAATTATTTGTAACAACTTTAAATAGGGTTTAAATAGTTGGAATTTTAAAAAAAAGTACAGCTTTAATAAAAATAGAGATTTAAACCTAATTTTAAATCTGGATTCAAATCTAAATTTGAATCTTAATTTTGAAATAAAAGAAGTTTTTGAATTTGAATTGTTTTAAATAATTTGAATGATGAAGTGTATTTTTAATTGATTTGAATTTAAAATGAAATTGGATTTTGAAGTCTCCTAACTTCAATTATAAGATAAATAATACTTAAACTTGTGAATTAAGAAGGGTTTTGAAATTGTTTTAAAATTTGTTAAAGTTAATTTTGTTTTCATTTTAAATCTTAAATTTAAAACGAAATTTAAAAGTAAAATTTGAAAGTAAATTGTTTTTAAATACCTTGTTAATGATAATTTGATCATTAATAAGAAAAATGATTTTATAACCGAAAATTTAATGATTTGTAATTATTAAGTTAATTAAAATGGATAATTAATGATTTGGATTAATTTAGTAATTAAAGGTTTGAATTAGTTAATTAAGGTATAAGTCAATTAATTTAGGATAAATTAATTAGTAATTAAGCATCATTAATTAAATAGGATTTGAATTTTTAATTAATGATTAGTAGTTAATTAATTATGTAATTAAAGATTAATTAATGGATTATTAAAGACTAATTAATTGGTAATTAATGAGGGTTAATCTTAGCAATTACTTTGGAAAAGTAATTAAAGGATTGTTAATAGATAATGATGTCATTAACTAGAATTATTTAATAATGAATTAATGTGATTAATTTTTAACAATTAATTAGATAGATTAATTTGAAGATAATTTTATGAATTATTTAAGTATAATTACGTAATGAAAGTGATTAAGGAATTAATTACTCATTGTAGTTAATTCAGTTTAATATGAATTGTTTAAGTTAATTAAATAAGTTTAATTAATTTAAATAACCATTTGATGATGTGATAAGTATAATTACTTAGGGAAGTAATTAATGATAATTACTGGATGTAATTAACTGAGGATGATTAAGGATGAAAGTAATTTGAGTATAATTACTTTGTGGAATCAATCAAGGGATTATTTTAAAGAAAATTAATTAAGGAGTAATTAATTTATTTGATGGAGTAATTAAGGGTAGTTAATTACTGAATGATATTAATCAAAGGTGATTAACAATTTGGTTTAATTGAAGATTAATTACTTAATGTAATAGATGTAATTAGAGATCATTAATTATTATAATTGATGATGTAATTTAGATTGGATTTGTTTGGAAATAGTTAATAAATGAAGGGATTCATTAATGTAATTAATTAAGAAGTAATGTAACTAATTTTAGTAATTTAAAGGTTAATTTCTATATTTGGTATAAGATAATTAATTTGTGAAAATAATTAAACGTACTTAAATGTAATTAAAGATAATTAATCAGGGATGATTAATTAAAATGAATAATTGGATGATGATTAATTAATTGATGATGATTAATTAATAATAATATAAGCAATTTTAATAATGGTGAAGTAATTAATTTAATTCACTTTAAATTAGTTAGAGGTGAAATAATTAGTTTAATTCATTTTAAATTAATTATAGCAAATGTAATTACTTATGGATTGATGATATTGTTTACCTTGAATGGTTTGAGATCTCAAATATGAAATAAATGATGCTGTGTGAAATGTATGCTTTGATTAAAGTATGATGATAATATGGATTATCTGTTGTGATTATATGAATTATCTATTTATGATGATGATGTTGATTATCTATTGTGATATGGTGGATTATCTATCTGTGTGTATATGGATAATTGAATTGAATTGTTTTAAACTTTAAAACAACTTATCTTTAAAAGATGGCGTTTGGATTTCGATGAGACCGGGATCGGGTTCCATATTTAGACATCCGAAAACCACATCGATCCAAATTAAATGTTAGGTCATGAATTCTCAAGTGAAGATTCAGAGTGCAAGGGTTATTGTCGTTAACTCTGAGGGTGATTCCAAAATGAGTGTAACGAGATAATGCCTTCGGTTTCGTTCGAACCCGGAACGAACTTGTATGGATTGAATGCTTTCAGAACATCGTCAAGTGGGCGATGAGCATTCTAAGAGATGTGTTCCCTAAAGGTAATCGCAGCCTCAAGCCTCATCAACCGGGAATGGCTAAAACAGGGGAGGTGGAGCAAGGTTAGGTGGGTCATGCCCAAGTAGGACGAGATTTTCCCCTGTCTACATGTCCCTTTTTATTTCGGCTGTGTGGGCAGTTTTGAGCTGTAACTGCCGGGGTTATCTTGTTCGGGACTGTTCAGTAAGGAATGGTTCCGGCCTTGTGTTGCAAGGGAGTTAGGGTGGCTCCTCGGTACTGTGATCTAGGCCACGTACTGTGACGGGCGGTACCCCAGTAGCCCTTCCATTGATGGAAACCCATTTTCCCTACGAGACCCTACGGTTTTGATTTGTATAACCCACTTTTGCGGCTAGTAGCTGGAATATAATAGATGCAACAATTTCGGCTATTTTCTATTTACTTGAAAACCCTAGACCCTATTATAATATCACAGAATTTCCTATTAAATGATTTGGTTAGCGTAAGGTAAAAACTTACCCATGTTTATGTGTGGAAAGTCTTACGTGATACCTTTGTTCTCAAATGTTTTTCAAAGTTAAGCAACTTTAACCTGTTACTCACACCAGACCCATGTCTGACCCGGAGTTTATTTCTGTTTTTCATAAACTCTCGGATACTCAAATTTTTACGAGTAGCCAAGGGATTCAGGTTAGCATTGACGAATTCTGGAGGAGCAATGGAGCAGGAGGCTTCGGCGTTGTAGATATATATATATATATATATATATATATATATATATATATATAGTATTCCTCTGTGTTGGTATCTGTGTGTTGGTATCTGTGTGTTGTATTGTGTATTGAATTGTATAATTAGATAGGTGTTTATAACTGTCTAGTCTGTAATGTATTACCTGTGTAACTCAGATGGATATTGTGTACTATGTAATATTTATGTTATTAATATAATTTATTCGTTCCGCTGTTGAGATTATGATGTTTTTTCTTCTTTCTTCTCTATCTTTTCTCTTTTCTATCCCTTTCTTTCTTCAAGATGATACAACTTTCTTGGCTAGAAAGTCGGGTCGTCACAGTTGGTGTCAGAGCACTAGGTTGAGCGAATACCTAGGCTCTTGAGTGATTTCTTTGTTGAGAGAGCGTATTTGTAAATTTGATATATATATATATATATATATATATATATATATATGTTTCTACCTATTTGTTGGATTACCTGTTCGGGTTTTCCAATATACGTTATAAAGGTAGATAGGGTAGTGGTGTGTGTAACACGACCACCAATGGTTGGAGTTTGAATGGTTGTGGTTGGAAGTGTATCTGTCGAGACTGTAGACCTAATACCGTCTCGAGTGAGCTTTAGGTGGTGTAAGGATTTCATCATTCTCTGAAGGAAACATGTTAAGGTTCGGAGTTCATCTTTGAAGCGTAAGTTTGGATGAGCTAGAGTTTGGATCTATCGGTTTGGCAGAAGCAAGTCATGATATCTTGATATCTCAGGATGTAGTAGCTATGTGATGAGACACGGTGACTATGAATGTCTCTGAAGATGTTTCTTTGAAACAAGTTAAGGAAGTGTGCCTGCTTCGGGGTTGTGGCTAAGTTCAGTAGAGTGTTTCTATTTGGTTTGAAGTCCGAGTTTCTCGAAGAGCTTTGGATAGGAAGTCTTTGGCATCTGAGTCAGCAGTGCAGCTCGGAGTGTTCTGTGTGTTGGAAAGGAAGCTTTCTAGCTTAGTAGTGGAATTCAAGAGCAGCAGAGTGGTTCTATTTCTTCGATGGATTGGCTAATTAAGTGTAGGCTGTTCTGTTTGTGTCACGACCCGTCTTCCACAATCCAGAAAGACGCATCATGAATTAAGAAAGAAAGGGATAGAAAGAGAAAAGATAGAGAAGAAAGAAGAAACAACAACAGAATCTCAACAGCGGAACGAATAAATTATATTAATAACATAAGTATTACATAGTATACAACGACTATCAGAGATACACAGCTTATACATCACATACTAGACAGTTATAATCACCTGTCTAGTTATTACAACACAATACTATTCAACTCAAACAAACGACTCAGAGATACCAACACAGTGGAACACTTATATATCTACAAAAGCCGAAGCCTCATGCTCCATTGCTCCTCCAGAATTCGTCAAGGCTAACCTGAATCCCTTGGCTACTCGCAAAAATTTGAGTGCCCAAGAGTTTTAGAAAACATAAGATAAACTCTGGGTCAGACATGGGTATGGTGTGAGTAACAGGTTAAAGTTTCTTAACTTTTGAAAACCTTTTGAAAAGAAAGGTATCACGTAAGACTTCCCACACATAAACATGGAAAAAAAATTACTTTACGCTAAGCAAAACATTTGATAGGAAATCCGGTGATATTATTATAGTGTCTAGGGTTTTCAAGTAAAATACAGAAATAGCTGGAATGCTTACATCTCACGTACCAACATAGTTGGGTACAATCAATACGTACGGCACTTATTGGAGTTTGGATTCCATATAATGGCAGAGCTACTGGGGTACCGCCCGTCACAGTACGGGGCCTAGATCACCGTACCGAGGATCACTCCCAATCCCCTGCAACACAAGGCCGGAACCATCCCTTACTGGACAGTCCCGAATAAAACAAGCCCGACAGTTGTCACGAATCAGCCGCCCCATACAGCAGAATACAAAGGGACTTCTAGACAGGGGAAAATCTTGTCCTACTTGGGCATAACCCACTTAGTCTTGCTGCACCTCCCCTGTTTTAGCCATTCGCGGTTGATGAGGCTTGAGGCTACAATTACCTTTAGAGAACACATCTCTTAGAATGCTCATTATCCGCCTAACAATGTTCTGAAAGCATTCAATCCATACAAGTTCGTTCCGGGTTCGAACGAAACCGAAGGCATTATCTCGTTACACTCATTTTGGAATCACCCTCAGAGTTAACGACGATAACCCTTGCACTATGAATCTTCATCTTCACTTGAGATTCACGACCTATCGTTAATTTGGATCGATGTGGTTTTCGGATATCCAAATATGGAAACCCGATCCCGGTCTCATCGAAATCCAAAACGCCATCTTTTAGGCCCAAGTTGTTTTAAGTTTAAAACAATTCAATTTAATTATCTATATACACACAGATAGATAATTCACATTATCACAATAGATAATCAACATTACCATCATAAACAGATAATCCATATTATCATCACAAATTGATAATCTACATTATCATTACCAATAGATAATTCATATTAACATTACAATGCAACCAAGCATCCATATCACACAACATTATTTATCTCATTTCTGAGTTTCAAACCATTCAAGGAAATCTATATCATCCATATATAAACAAGGATTAATAATCACACCATTTATAATTAATTTAAAATGAATTAAATTAATTATTTCATCACTAATTAATTTAAAGTAAATTAAATTAATTACCTCATTCTATAAATCCTACTTATATAACCATTAATTACAAACCAATCATCTAATTAATTCCCTTGATTAATTACCCTTGATTAATCATCCTTTAATTACATTCAAGTAATTAATTTCACAAATTAATTAACCTTAACCAAATACATTAATTAACCTTTAATTACTTCATTAGTTAATTAATTAAAATTAATTACATTAATCCTTAATTAATTGTATTAATCAATTACTTCATTAATCACTTATCATTGATTTATTAATCTTAATTAATCAGTCTTAACTACATCATTAATTATATAAATTAATGATCCCTAATTACATTTTAATTAATTAACTTCATTAAGTAATTAACCTTAATTAAACCATAATTATTAATCACTTTTGATTAAATACCTTTAGTAATTAACTACTCTTACTCACTTCATTGAGCAAATTAATTACCACTAAATTAATTATATTTAATAATTAATTATATTTATTAATCATCCTTGATCAATTTTATTAGTAATTAATTACCCTTAATTAATTACATTTCTTAATTATTTTTCAAGTGACTTAATCAATCAATGCTTAAATTAATTACTTTTACTATGTAATTACCTTTCATATTAATTACACAAACAATTAATCCCAAACTCTTCCATACTTCAATAAGTTACATTCAGTAATTACTCATCTTAATTACTTCTCTAAGTAATTATACTTTAGTAATTATTTATTCCCATGCAATGATTATTCTAAATTAATTAAAATTAATTAATTTAAATTAATCGAATTAAGTAATTAATTACAATGAGCAATTAATATCTTTAATTACTTTCATAAAGTAATCACACTTAACCAAATTCCATATATGATTATCTAAATTAATTAATCCAATTAATTATCAAAATTAATCACATTAATTAATTATTAAATAATCCCAAGTTAGTGATCTTCATTAACTTATCAACAATTCTTTAATTACTTTTTCTAAGTAATTAACTTAAATTAATTATTATTAATTCAAATTAATTATCTTGGTTACTTAACTTATCCTTAATTAATTTATTTAAACCTTAATTAATTAAATAAATAAATTAATTATCTTATTTAAATTGCCTTACTAATTTAATGAATCAAAATTCATTAAATTTCTTTAGTTTACTTTAAAATAAAAATATTTCTTATTAATGATTACATTATTATTAACAACGTAATTTAAACAATTTACTTTTAAATTTGTTTTCAAATTACATTTTAAATCTTAGATTTAAAATGAAGTCAAACTTAACTTTAACAAAGATTTAAAAACATTTAAAAACCCTTTAAAACTTATGCTAAGAATTTCTTATTTTATAAAAGATGTTTAAAGGAATTTAAACCCAATTTTATTTAAGATACAAATCATATTTTAAATTATCTTAAACATTCAAAGTTTTTTTAAGACAACTTAAATTTAAAAACTTCCTTTATTTCAAAACTATGATTCAAATTTGGATTTGAATCCAGATTTAAATTTAAGTTAAATCTCTACTTTTATTTTAAAGCTTTACTTTAAAATTAAACTATTTAAACCCTTTTAAAGTTGTTTAAAACATTTTATTTATAAAATTTAAATAAATTTTAAAGTATGGATTCAAACTCAGTTTTGAATCCATACTTAAAATTTAAGTTTTTAAATTTTATTTTAAAACTTGCTTCAGATTTTAATTTCAATTTTGAGTTGAAAACAATCAGGTTTCTAGAGAAACCTGTAACCACTATAATACCCGAGCCTCCCCTTCAATTACTTCGAGTAAAACCCTTAACCACTTCGAGAAGAAACACTAATTACTCGAGTAAAACTCGAGTCCAAAAATTTCTGCAACCCTAATCCTTCACCTGACACAATTCCTTGCACCATGCATATGCACGGTGGTTCTGACCACCTTCGGTCACCACCAAGACATCGATCATGTCAACGATCAACTCTGAATCACATCCCGATCATCAAAACCTCACAATCCACTCGAAATCAAATTCGAGTACCCCAAATCAGAAACCTGGAACCAATATTGCTACCAGATTCCCAAACCTGTCAACGGCTCGCACTCGCCTCTCCGATCACCAGAGAATCATCACCACCGACCATGGCTTCTCCTATACTCCAGCTTCCATTCCCCAGAGTTTTGTCAAACTCGATCATCCCTAGACTTCGTGATGATCATAATTCCCACACCAGCCAAAACTAGATTTACAAACCAAAACGATCATCCATCATCACCACGATGATCTTCCACTACCTCCACTATTTTTCCTCCACTCACCCATCACTCGTCCATCACCGGAAGAAATTTCGATCCCCCAGACTATAGAGTTCACCAGAAAACACTAAATTTTCATCAAATTCTAAATTCTGGTTAAACCAGAAATGCTCACAAATCTCTTTGTTAAAAATATTGATTTTAGTTTTAAAAATCAAATTTTGGTTTAAGCATTTGATTTAGATTCCTGAATACAAGAATCATGACAATTGAAATTTGACTTATTTAAATTTGCTCTGATGTTTTATTTCTTCCAGAGGCAATACTAATTGTTTTGAACTTAAACAAATTTTAAACTCAAACTGATGATACAACAAATATATTTGGTTCAATACTAAAGTCATAACATAGATTGGATTATTAGCAAATGATTTTTTTTATTTGATTATCTGATTATCTTTTGAACCTGGAACTAAAGCCAGAGAAGTTCCAAACATACAGATATATGCACAACAATATTTCATACAAAGCTAAACTTATAAATTCCTTCACAAACATACTTGTTTCATAGATGATCAGGCAACATAATTATTTACTTAAACTTTTAATAAATGTAATGTTACTCACCTGATATTGCATGAAACAGCAGCAGAAAGTTTTTGAAAACCGTTTTGAAGACTTGAAACTAAAATGCCAAACCTTCATTGAATTTGATATAAACTTGAGTTTCTAGTTGTTTAAATTTTGTATGCAGGTTGTATCGACCCGTAATTTCGCTACTTCGAAAATGAGAGATTTCGTTTGTTTTAAGTTTAAAAAGGTTTAAAACATAAATAATAAGTTATGGATAATAGATAATAATAGAGAAATTATTTATTCTTTTAGTTGATAATTTAAAAAATATAAATTTGGATTTTAGAACAAATCACCAAAGTTAAGTTTTGTTAAAAGTAAATAAATGCTTAAATAAATAGGTTTAAATATTTATTTGAAAAGATAAATCTTATAGAAAACATCTAATAAGGATAATAAAAGTATATTAAAAAATTTATAAGTATGTTAATAATCTTTTTATAAAAATAACCAAATTTTGTCGCATTTTGTCAGTTTTACATACACTGTAAAATTAGAGATTTTGATATTATTTAAATATGATTTTAAAATATAAAGAGAAATGTTTTAATTTATTTAAAGAAGTAAAAAGTTCATTTTTAAATTTGGTTTACATAAATAAATAGTTTAACTAAAATGTTAAGATGTGACCGTAAAATATTTTGTCGAAAAACAACGTTTTATCGATTAAAAGTTGTCGCAACGTCGTCGCACCTTTATTTTCTTATATAGGAACATATATTCAAATAGTGTAATATTAATTAATTCACTAATCAAGTTTACTTTTACTAAACAAGGTTAGAAACTTCTAGAAGTCATTAAGAAAAAAAGTAAGAATTAACAAAAGTAAGTAAGAAAAGTCAAAAGTAAACAGCAAATCAATATCACATCAAAAGCAACATAATTATGATATTCTTTACTTAATCTTTAAGTGATTAAGACATAAAGTAATGATGTAAAAGGTGATGTTAATTATCGAAAAAGTGGAGCTTACTTTAGGTGGAAGTAAGGTTATTTTGGTAATTTGGTATGAGGTTATTTTGGTAAATTTCCACTTCTTTCTTTTTTCTTTAAATACCCACCTCCTTCTTCACTTTCATTCACATTTCTTCTTCTTATTTTCTTAAACTTCTTCATCTTCTTCCTCTTCTCTTCAATGGCTACCAAGCCATAGAATTTTTTTTAAATAAATAGTGCCAAAATATTTATAAAATATTCAAAAAGAAATCAATGTCCATTCTCTTCAAATCAAACTCCGCTTTTCTCCATATTTTACCTCTTCGTCTCTCGACCATAAGTTCTTCATCACAGAACCAAAACGCAATTTTTTTTAAATCATGTATTTTTTCAGTAGCTACAACTTTAATGTTGACCACTTTGTCCCATTCTAAAGGTAACCATGCTAAAAAACCCACTTCTTTACCGCGCATTTTCTGACCCAGTTTTTAACACAGAAAATAGCCTATTTTGTTCTAATCATTACTTGATCATAGCTGATCCAAATCAAGAAATTCATTTTTTTAAACCATATGAAATTCCAGTGGCTACAACTTTTATGTGGATCACTCTTTCAAGTTTTGAGGTTTCCTATACCTGAAAATCAATTCTTTGAAGTGTATTTTCGGACTTCATTTTTGTCAATCCGATAATACATCTTCTTCATTCTATCATATCTCCCTCAAAACAACATCTATTGTATTGACCCGGAATTTTAGGCAATATCGATTTAATAATCTGTAATAAAAATTAAATTGGATTGATATTTTTCTTTATAATTTGAATTTAAATTGGTAAATTTATTCTTTTAAAGGTTAATAAATTTTTAATCTGGTAATTTTGATCAATATCTTTTTAACGATTTAAAGATTGATAAGCTTTATCGTTCGAAGCTAATAAAATTTTATTCTATTTATAATATATATATATATATTTGATATATATTGTGAATGGGAAAATCTTTTGTTTTAAATAAAGATGAATTTTCAAATTGTAATATATATGTATGTATATGTTATAATTTGATATTGTTTGGAAATTTAATTTTTAATTTAATCTATTAGTAATTTGTATATGTATGGATATTATAATTGAAAACTTTGTTTTAAAATTCAATTGTTTTCAAAATATAAGATGTTTGTTTATTTTTTTTAAACGTAATAGTTTAAATAAGGATTTAATAAAAGTTTTATTTTGTTTTCTTTTAAATTGCTTAATATAAATGGTTATAAGTGTATATATATAAATGTTTAGATTTTAAATTATATGTATAAGAATGTATTTGTATTATAATTAGTTTTATAATATATTTTTTAAAGGATTTAAATTTATATTTACATATATAAATATTTATTAATTAAGTAACTTAAATAAGAAAGCTTATATTATCTTTTAAAATTAAATGAAAGTTAATTAAAATATTTAAAGACATGTGTAACCATGTCAAGTCTCTTAATAACACTTGTTAATCAATTAAGCTATATAGTGACATTTGCAAGTTTTTGAACAAGTGTCTTTATTTTAAATTTATACTTTCTTTAATCTTAATAAACATAACTCGTTTTCCTTTATCTTCTTTTCTAAAGTTCAAAACCAGAAATTTACTTACAAATCTGAAAATTTAAAACCCAAAGACAAATCAAATCTGAAAGTAATCTTTTGCAAATTCAAGATCCTGCAATCAACAAATCTGCAAAGCAAATCAAAGATGGAATCTGCATTTTTCAAAATCTGAAATTTTCAACCTGCAAATTAAAATCTGCAAAATCAAGTTGAAGGTAGAATAAAGTCTGCGACTTCAATCTGCAAATTCAAATGGATGTTCAATTCTGCAGTTTCAACATTAGTATAGCAGTTTTAATCAACAAATTAAAAGGGATGCATGGATTAAAATTTCATCAGCATAGTCAAAGCATTTTTCAAATTAAGGTTGTTCAAGTATCTGGAAAATTTTCTAATATGCTCTGTGTGCTCTGCATATTATAACAGGTGAGTAAACTCTTTTTTAAAAATAGTTAGATCTGCTTTTAACCACCATGCATATGATAATCTGTAAATTTATCTTGGTAATTGCATGAATATCTTTCAGTGTTAAATTTTGTTGAATTGATAAGTGAAAATAAGTCTGTGTATAAATAAATACTCTATTACTTGTTGTTTCTGGTCAGGTTTCACTTTCAAAATTCAAATCTCTCACTATCATCAACATTTGGCCTTGATGATTAAATAAAATTGTTTGTTAGTCGATGATGATGTTTTTTTAAAAGAATTCTAGGATTTTAACTTTAGCAAATATGTTTTAAAATCAGGAAAAAACAGTAAAATACTGTTTTATGACAGAAATCAATAACTTTAATTTCAACTTTGGATTATATAAATGGATTTGTAGTTAAAAATGATGAATTTTAACATGCAATTCATAATTTTTAGATTGATATTCAATTGGGAAATTGGGAGTGAGTGGTTTCAGCAATTTGATCAATTGCCGATGATCCAATCAACGTTTGAAGTTGAATTCTTGGGTGAAGCTTGTTTGTATGTTGTTGATTTTGGGAAAAATACAGTTGAATTTTTTAAGCGGATGAATTGTTGGGAATTAAAGGAACAAGGGTTTAAATTAGTTTTTGGCTCGGCTTTACTGTAGTGGACTTTGCGACGTGAATGTTGAACATATAGGTGATCGCGACGTGGGGGTAAGGAAGTTCGTGACGTGGCAGTTCTGTGGTGGTAACGGCGAGGTTCATTTGTGTTGGGTAGGCCGGCGGCGATGGAATTTGTGGACGATGTGTTCTGCGTTTTTTTCGTGTTGATGGTCGCTCGGGGTTGTAGCTCGGGCTTGTACTCGTGATGTTCGCGTGATCAACTCGAAGTAGGAGGAGGTATCTGGGTTGCTTCGGGTTAGGCACGAGCAGATTCATTGTTTTGCTCGGGTTTTTTAGTGTTGCTTTCTGGTTGTTCTAGGTAATGTTAAAGTTTACAAATTTAAACTTGAGTTCGAATTAATATAAATCAAGTATAAGTTATAAAACAAGTTCTATAAAAGAAAACATTCAAAGTTAAAAACTTAAGTTGATTTCTTTTCTAAGAATTTAACTTCATTTAATTTTGAATTTTAATTTAAAAGGGATTGTTTTGAGAATAATTATTAAATCAAAATTTTAAGCAAGATTTTAAAAGTAATGTTTAAGAACTTAAGTTTTCTAATGTTATTCAAAATGAATAAGTTTGAATCAGATAATTAAAGTATTTTTTAGATTTCAAATTTAATTTCTAAATGCTTTAATTTCAAATAGTTTAAGTTATAATTTATAAACCAAATTGAATAATTTGTTTTTTAGTTCTTAAAATTTGATCAATTTCAAATATCTTATTTGTGAAGATAAATAATGTTAAATTATTTTGATATGAATTTGAGAGTACTTAATAAATATGATTTGTTAATTAAGACTAATGTTTCCTTAATTAACTAAGGTCTTTAAATATAAAAGGTTAATTAGTCAATTATTTAATTAATTTTAAATAATTAGTTAATTGTTTATTTAATTTTAAATAATCACTTAATTGCGGATTAATTAAGTGTAATTACTTAATGAAGTGATTATTGGTTAATTATTGAATATAATTAAGAATGGTGATAATTTATGGAAGTAATTAGTGGAAATTACTCATGGGAGTAATTAATTGGAAGTGATTAATGGATAATCACATGATATTATTAATTAAAGGATTGATTAATATATTTGTTTTGAAATTAATTAATTATGAAGTAATTAATTTAAGAATTAAGGATTTTTTAATGATGAAATTAATTACTTGTTAGGTAATTAATTAAGAAAGTGATCAAGATTTATTAATGAAGTAATTAGAAGATAATTACTTTGTCGGTAATTAAGGGTTAATTACTTAGTTAATTTCAGTTAATTAATAAATGTGATTAATTAATGAATGATATTAATTTAAAACTAATTACTAAGTGTAATTAATTAAAATGTAATTTATTTAAAGTAATTAATTATGAATTATTTATTAATTAAATTGTTTAATATTTACTTAATGAAGTAAAAGATTGATTAATTAGATTAATTAATCAAAGGATAATATAATTAAATAAGAAGTTAATTAATTAAGTTAAGTAATTACAAATTGTTAATTACTGTTTATGATTAATTAAGACTAAATAATAAGATGATTAATTACAAGTTAATTATTAATTAATAAGGATCGTTAGCTAACTAATTAATTAATCATGGTTGATTAATAAAGGTAATCAATTTAAGTGTGATTAATTGATTGTAATTAATTGAGGTTTAATGTAACTAATCATAGTTAATTAATCAATGGAAGTAAGTGAAGGATCATTAATTATTGTAGTTAATGATAGTAATTAAAGGTTAATTACTGTATATAGTTAAGAGAAATTACTTGAATGTAATTAAAAATGATTAATCAAGGAAGATTAATTAAGGAAGATCATTAATAGATGATTAATTTATTTATTTGGAATAAATAAATGAAGAAGGATTTTGGTAATCCAATTGATTTAGAATTAATCAATTCTATTTATGGATGATTGGTTAATATTCATTGATTGATATTGAGTAATTAATATTGGGTGATTGGTATTGGATGTTGAATGATGTTGGATGATTTGCATATCTCTGTTATATGATATGCTGCTTTGTGAGATGAATGTTGATATTATTTATCTATTGTGATAATGTGATTCATCTATCTGTTTATATCATCCTGAATATAAGTTTTAACTGTTTAAAACCCTTAAAACAACTTGGACATTAAAATGGCGTTTGGTTTCGATGAGACCGAGATCGGGTTTCCATATTTGGATAATCCGAAAACCACATCGATTCCAATTAAAACGTTAGGTTGTGAATCCAAGTGGAGCAAGTGAAGACTCGAGGTGTAAGAACTATACGTCAGTATAACTTTTTGGGTGATTCCGTAATGAGTTTGACGGAATTGTACTTATAGGTTCGAGATGGTGATTTAGAGTGCAAGGGCTATGGTCGTTGACTCTCATGGTGATTCCAAAATGGGTGAAACGAGATAGTGCCTTCGGTTTCGTTCGAACCCGGAACAAACTTGTGTGGATTGAATGCTTTCAGAACACCGTCAGGTGGACGATGAGCATTCTAAGATGATGTGTTCTATAAAGGTAATCGCAGCCTCAAGCCTCATCAACCCGGGAATGGCTAAAACAGGGGAGGTGCAGCAAGGCTAAGTGGGTAGCACCCATTTTAGGACAAGATTTTCCCCTGTCTAGAAGTCCCTTTCTATTCGGCTGTGTGGGCAGTAGGGTCGCGGCCAACTGCGGGGTTGTCTTGTTCGGGACTGTCCAGTAAGGGATGGTTCCGGCCTTGTGTTGCAAGGGAGCGGGCGTACTCCTCGTTACGTTGATCTAGGCCACGTACTGTGACGGACGGTACCCTTGTAGTCCTACCATTGATAGAAACCCATTCTTCCTACGAGACCCTACGGTTTTGTTTGTATTACCCACTTTTGTGTCTAGTAGCTGGAATTTAATAATGTAACAATTTTGGCTATTTCTTATTTACTTGAAAACCCTAGACACTATTATAATATCACTGGATTTCCTATCAAATGTTTTGGTTAGCGTAAGGTAAAAACTTTTCCATGTTTATGTGTGGGATGTTTTACATGATACCTTTTCTTTTCAAAGGTTTTTCTAAAGTTAAGCAATTTTAAACCGTTTACTCACACCAGACCCCTGTCTGACCCGAGTGTTTATTTTCTGTTTTATTAAACTCTTGGGTACTCATATTATATATGAGTAGTCAAGTGATTCCGGTTTAATTGATGAATTCTGGAGGAGATATGGAGCATGAGGCTTCCACGTGTAGATATATTTTGGTTCCGCTGTGTTTGTTTGGTATCTGTATCTTGTGTACTTGAGTTGTATAGTTAGATAGATGTTTATAACTGTCTAATATCTGTTGCATAAGTTGTGTACTCTGATGTAATATGATACTATGTAATATTTTATGTGATATATTATATTTCATTCGTTCCGCTGTGAGTTTCTCTGATGTTGTTGTGTTTCTCCTTTCTCTTTCTCTTTCTCTTTCTTTTCTTCTTCTATCCCTTTCTTTCTTCATTGGCGACGCGGCTTCCTAGAGATAGGAAGTTGGGTCGCCACATTTTGGTATCAGAGCATTAGGGTGAGTGAATACCTAGGCTCTGGAGTGGTGTCTTTCTTGAGAGAGCGTACTTGTATTTTTATATATAACTATATATCTATATCTATATCTACCTAATCTGTTGGGTTATCTGTTTGGATTTTCCAACATAAGTTTTAGAGGTAGATGGAATAGTGGTATGTGTGTGTAACACGACTACCACTGATGGAAGAGGTCCATAAGTTTGAAGTTGGAAATATTTGTCGAGACTGTAGACCTAATACCGTCTCGAGTGAGATTTGTAGTTTGGAGTAAGGATTTCTCTGATATCCAAAGGAAATCTTTTTAAAAGATTCGGAGTTTATCTTTGAAGTGTAAGTTTGGATTTGTCGGAAGTGCAGAAGTAAGTGATGGTATTTTGATAACTGCGTGATGAGATGTAATATCCTTAGATATTTTCGAAGATGTTTTCTCTTGAAGCAGTTTTAAAAGTAGTTGAGGACCTGTTTTTACCTGCCGCAGGGAAGATTTATCTGTGAAGAAGTTATCTCGATCTTTAGCATGGAGGTTGGCTTTTTGGAATATGAGACTAAGGTCTATAAGTTGTTTCGCTTCGGCATGGTCTCATTTGTCATTTCTTATGGAGAGCGAGATGTTGATGCTTGGTTTGGAGCCTGAATTTCTTGTGAGGATGTCTGCCATCTCGGAGGTACGTTGTGTGTTTGTTGATAGTTTGGCTTTCGAGAATCCTTTGGATTAGAAGTCTTTGGTTAGCTATCGTAGCAGTGCAACTCGAAGTGTTCGGTGTGCTGACGAGAAGGTCTTTTAGCTTTGCAGTATCATCGAGGTAGAGTTTGGAAGCAGCAGTGTGGCCCGTTTATCTGATGGTTCAGGAATCTTGGTGGTTCTTCTTTTAGCAGTCTGGGCAGTTGGTGAAAGTTTTCTCCAAAGGTTAACCTTGTTTGGAAAAGCTTAAAGCTGTTCTAATTGGTAAAAAGATAACGGTTTCTTTGGAATCCGAATTAGGTAGGATCGCAAAAATGACTTGCGATTAGTTTTGGAATTTTTCTTAAGCATTTCTTTTGTTTGAGGCTGAGGAATCTCATGTGGAAGTAGGAGCTACTGAGGTAATCAGAAGTTTGTCTGCATATGGAGTTGAGTTCCATAATGTTTTGGTACCAGAAGTGATTTTGGTAGTTAGCCTAGTAGTAGAGTTGGTGTAGCAGCTCAGAATTTTTGGAATTTGGATTAGTCAGATCTTGTTTATGAGTTGGATTCTGTTACAAGGTAGTGTGACCGAGTCTGATGGGTCACTCAGATTTTATGGATTTGATGAACAAAGTTTCCCGGATATATTGGATAAGTTTGTACTCGTGTTCATCAACAGTATTCTCATCTATTTCAGAATCAGAGTTGTGCAGCGGAAACGAGGTAGCAGCTATGCAAGGAAGCAAGTTCAGTTTGCTATTGCTTGGGAAGTAGAGTTTGTGTTCTGGATTTCGACGGATCTTGGAAGGCTTTTCTGTTGGATAGGAACCAGAAACTGGTTTTTTTTAACCTAGTTGTTTCTGGAAGTATCAGCATAGGTTAAGCTAATCAGGAAGAAGATTGGCAGCCCAGGATTGTCTGTTGAGTTATGCAGATATGAGATAAGGAGTTTGGAATTCAAAGTTGGAGGCTTCATTGTTGTTAAGATTTCTCTGGTTAAGAGAGCAGTAATTGAGTAAGATGGGATGGCTAGTTCTGAGGCAGTTGGAATTTCTTATCTGTGTTTTTGATAGGATAAGATTGAATTGCCAGTTTGATAACTGGAATTCATTCTATTTCATGTATCTCTAAGAGAGTACGTGTATGATTCATTGTTGGTTGTGGAGTCTGTAGTTCCTTTGGATTTGGAAGTTGAGTTAGACTTGAGTATAGTCTGATGTTCTGTTCAGATTGATGGATCTAGAGATGAGAGGAGCTCTAAATTTTAGGTGGTATAGTTTGTTTAGCTTCTGTTGAGCGAGTCTCCCGGTGATTTATACTTGGGAAACTCGAGATAGTGTTAGAAGATTTATTCTGATTTGTGTCAGGATAATTAGTTAGGTTTGTTTGTTTGATTGATTGCCATGGTTGTTAGTTACTGGTTGATAGGTATGCTTTGCTGTTTGAAATCTTTGATCGGTTATTAAATTACCTTTGCTTTTAAATTTTGGGGACGAAATTCTTTTAAGGGGGAAGGATTGTAACGACCCAGAACTTTAGGCAATATCAATTTAATAATCTGTAATAATAATTAAATTTGATTGATAATTGTTCTTTATAATTTGAATTTAAATTGGTAAATTTATTCTTTTAAAGGTTAATAAATTTTTAATCTGGTAATTTTGATCATTATCTTTTTAACAATCTAAAGATTGATGAGCTTTATCGTTCAAAGCTAATAAAATTTTATTCTATATAATATATATATATATATATATATATATATATATATATATATATATATTTGATATATATTGTGAATGGGAAAATCTTTTGTTTTAAATAAAGATGAATTTTCAAATTGTAATATATATGTATGTATATGTTATAATTTGATATTGTTTGGAAATTTAATTTAATCTATTAATAATTTATATATGTATGGATATTGTAATTGAAAGCTTCGTTTTAAAATAAATTGTTTTTAAAATATAAGATGATTGCTTGATTTTTAAATGTAATAGTTTAAATAAGGATTTAATAAAAGTTTTATTTTGTTTTCTTTTAAATTGCTTAATATAAATAGTTATAAGTGTATATATATATATATATATGTTTAGATTTTAAATTATATGTATAAGAATGTATTTGTATTATAATTAGTTTTCTAATATATTTTTTTAAAGGGTTTAAATTTATATTTACATATATAAAGATTTATTGATTAAGTAACTTAAATAAGAAAGCTTATATTATCTTTTAAAATTAAGTGAAAATTAATTAAAATATTTAAAGACATGTGTAACCATGTTAAGTCTCTTAATAACACTTGTTAATGAATTAAGCTACATAGTGACATTTGTAAGTTTTTGAACAAGTGTCTTTATTTTAAATTTATACTTTCTTTAATCTTAATAAACATAACTCTTTTCCTTTATCTTCTTTTCTAAAGTTCAAAACCAGAAATTTATTTACAAATCTGAAAATTTAAAACCCAAAGACAAATCAAATCTGAAAGTAATCTTCTGCAAATTTGTGATCCCGCAACCAACAAATCTGCAAAGCAAATCAAAGATGAAATCTACATTTTTCAAAATCTGAAATTTGCAACCTGCAAATTAAAATCTGCAAAATCAAGTTGAAGGTAGAATAAAGTCTGCAACTTCAATCTGCAAATTCAAATGGATGTTCAACTCTGCAGTTTCAACATAAGTACAACAGTTTTAATCAACAAATTAAAAGGGATGCATGGATTCAAATTTCATCAGCATAGTCAAAGCATTTTTCAAATTAAGGCTGTTCAAGTATCTGGAAAATTTTATAATCTGCTTTGTGTGCTCTGCATACTATAACAGGTGAGTAAACTCTTCTTTAAAAACAGTTAGATCTGCTTTTAACCACCATGCATATGATAATCTGTAAATTTATCTTCGTAATTGCATGAATATCTTTCAGTGTTAAATTTTGTTGAATTGATAAGTGAAAATAAGTCCGTGTATAAATAAATACTCTGTTACTTGTTGTTTCTGGTCAGGTTTCACTTTCAAAATTCAAATCTCTCACTATCATCAACATTTGGCCTTGATGATTAAATAAAATTGTTTGTTAGTGGATGATGATGTTTTTTTAAAAGAATTCTAGGATTTTAACTTTAGCAAATATGTTTAAAAATCAGGAAAAAACAGCAAGATACTGTTTTATGATAGAAATCAATAACTTTAATTTCAACTTTGGATTATATAAATGGATTTGTAGTTAAAATTGATGAATTTTAACATGCAATTCATAATTTTTAGATTGATATTCAATTGGGAAATTGGGAGTGAGTGGTTTCGGCAATTTGGTCAATTGTCGATGATCCAATCAACTTTTGAAGTTGAATTCTTGGGCGAAGCTTGTTTGTATGTTGTTGATTTTGGGAAAAATACCGTTGAATTTTTTAAGTGGATGAATTGTTGGGAAATAGAGGAACTAGGGTTTAAGTTAGTTTTTGGCTCGGCTTTACTATAGTGGACTTTACGACGTGATTGTTGAATAGGAGGTGATCGCGACGTGGGGGTAAGGAAGTTCGTGACGTGGTGGTTCTGTGGTGGGAACGACGAGGTTTATCGGTGTTGGGTTGGCCTGCAGCGATGGAATTTGTGGACAATTTGTTCTACTGTTTTTCGTGTTGATGGTCAAATTTTGAATCGCATATGTATTGATGGATCTGGGTTAATTTTCGTGTTCGCACGATATTTTGGGGTTGTAGGGGACTGCCGTGGCGATCGACGCCGGCCAGAATGGACGACGCACGTGCACCGTGCATGTTAGTGTGCACTGGAATGTGGAGCTGGGAATTTTGTTTGGGGAAGAAAGTGTAGCTCGGGGTTGTACTCGTGATGTATGCGTGATCAACTCGAAGTAGGGGGAGGTATCTGGGTTGCTTCGGGTTAGGCACGAGCAGATTCATTATTTTACTCGGGTTTTGGGTGTTGCTTTCTGGTTGTTCTGGGTAATGTTAAAGTTTGCAGATTCAAACTTCAGTTTGAATTAATATATATCAAGTATAAGTTATAAAACAAGTTCTATAAAAGAAAACATTCAAAGTTAAAAACTTGAGTATGTAATTAAGTTAATCAAACTTTAAAAGGGGTAAATTGGATTTATTTCAAATTTAAATTGTTTAAGGATGATTTCTTTTGTAAGAATTTAACTTCATTTAATTTTGAATTTTAATTTAAAAAGGGAATGTTTTGAGATTAATTATTAAATCAAAATTTTAAGCAAGATTTTAAAAGTAATGTTTAAGAACTTAAGTTTTCAAATGTTATTTAAAATGAATAAGTTTGAATCAGATAATTAAAGTATTTTTTTTAGATTTCAAATTTAATTTCTAAATGCTTTAATTTCAAATAAAGTTTAAGTTATAATTTATAAACCAAATTGAATAATTTGTTTTTGAGTTGTTAAAATTTGATCAATTTCAAATATCCTATTTGTGAAGATAAATAATGTTAAATTATTTTGATATGAATTTGAGAGTACATAATAAATATGATTTGTTAATTAAGATTAATGTTTCCTTAATTAACCAAGGTCTTTAAATATAAGAGGTTAATTATTTAATTAATTGAAATAATTAGTTAATTGTTTATTTAATTTTAAATAATCACTTAATTACGGATTAATTAAGTGTAATTACTTAATGAAGTGATTATTGGTTAATTATTGAATGTAATTAAGAATGATGATTGCTTATGGAAGTAATTAGTGGAAATTACTCATGGGAGTAATTAATTGGAAGTGATTAATGGATAATCACATGATATTATTAATTAAAGGATTGATTAATATATTTGTTTTGAAATTAATTAATTATAAAGTAATTAATTAATTTAAGAATTAAGGATTGTTTAATGATGAAATTAATTACTTGTTAGGTAATTAATTAAGAAAGTAATCAAGATTTATTAATGAAGTAAGTAGAAGATAATTACTTATGTAAGTAATTAAGGGTTAATTATTTTGTTAATTTCAGTTAATTAATAAATGTGATTAATTAATTAATGAGATTAATTTAAAATTAATTACTAAGTGTAATTAATTAAAAATGTAATTAATTTAAAGTAATTTATTAAGGATTATTTATGAATTAAATTGTTTAATAATTACTTAATGAAGTAATTAAAGATTGATTAATTAGATTAATTAATCAAAGGATAATATAATTAAATAAGAAGTTAATTAATTAAGTTAAGTAATTACAAATTGTTAATTACTGTTTATGATTAATTAAGACTAATTAATAAGATGATTAATTACAAGTTAATTATTAATTAATAAGGATCATTAGCTAACTAGTTAATTAATCAAGGTTGATTAATAAAGGTAATCAATTTAAGTGTGATTAATTAATTGTAATTAATTGAGGTTTAATGTAATTAATCATAGTTAATTAATCAATGGAAGTAAGTAAAGGATCATTAATTATTGTAATTAATGATAGTAATTAAAGGTTAATTACTATATATAGTTAAGGGAAATTACTTGAATATAATTAAAAATGATTAATTAAGGAAGATTAATTAAGGAAGATCATTAATAGATGATTTATTTATTTATTTGGAATAAATAAATGAAGAAGGATTTTGGTAATCCAATTGATTTAGAATTAATCAATTCTGTTTATGGATGATTGGTTAATATTGATTGATTGTTATTGAGTAATTAATATTGGATGATTGGTATTGGATGTTGAATGATGTTGGATGATTTCAATATCTCTGTTATATGATATGCTGCTTTGTGAGATGAATGTTGATATGATTTATCTGTTGTGATAATGTGATTCATCTATCTATTTATATCATCCTGAATATAAGTTTTAAATGTTTAAAACCCTTAGAACAACTTGGACATTAAAATGGCATTTGGTTTCGATGAGACCGGGATCGGGTTTCCATATTTGGATAATCCGAAAACCACATCGATTCCAATTAAAACGTTAGGTCGTGAATCCAAGTGGAGCAAGTGAAGACTCGAGGTGTAAGAACTATACGTTATTATAACTCTGTGGGTGATTCCGTAATGAGTTTGATGGAATAGTATTTATAGGTTCGAGATGGTGATTCAGAGTGCAAGGGCTATGGTCGTTGACTCTGAGAGTGATTCCAAAATGAGTGCAACGAGATAGGGCCTTCGGTTTCGTTCGAACCCAGAACGAACTTGTATGGATTGAATGCTTTCAGTACATCATCAGGTGGACGATGAACATTCTAAGATAAATGTGTTCTATAAAGGTAATCGCAGCCTCAAGCCTCATCAACCCAGGAATAGCTAAAACAGGGGAGGTGCAGCAAGGCTAGGTGGGTAGCGCCCATTTTGTAACGACCCAAGATTTTAATTAATTAAAATTTGAATATTTAATTAATTTTAAATATTAATAAGTGAAATTTATAAGTTGAATAAATTTTATTTCGAATAATTGGATTTAATTGGATAAATTAAATCGATAATTTAATATGTGAAAATACAGAAATAATAGAAAGTTGGGTAAAATATGATTGAAAATGATTTGTAAAATTTTATTTTATCATATTGGAGTTAGAACGATGTTTTAGAACTTTTAAAATCGAATTTAAAGTTAATTTGTGAAAATTGAATATTTTCCAAGTGTAGAAAATAAAAAGATTGTGAATTACTTATTAAATAAGTATGGAAATGTTTTCCAATATAAAGTGAATATGTTGAGAATTTATCTTTTTGAAGATAAATTGAAATGAATAATTGAAATCGTATATGCATAGATATTTTAGAATATAAATTCACTAAGGAATTTATAAAAGGAAGTGGAATTTGTTTAAAAATAAATATTGATTTATTTTTGAAATATTGAAATTATTTATCTTGTAAAGATATTTTTGGGAAATAAATAATTTGGAAAATTATTTGGAATCTGGTGATGTTGTGCATATCCATTGATAGTTCAATAACCGACTATCAATATTTACCTTTGAATAGGTATTTGTTGTGATTTGCTGAATTTGAATGCCACACTTATTTTTAAATTATTGCGCTCGTTATTCGGATTACCCATTCCGAATAGTGATACGACGTAATGGATAGCATTGATGACCGGTGTTGAAGACCGGATATTTTTGAAAGCGAAAGGACAACTCGTCGAATGTCTTTGCATCGAATGGTCCCCGGTATAGAGACTCCATATGTGATGGGAAGTCCGGTCGTGATTAGTGAATATCCGGATTGCTAGGACTTCTTTGTAAGTGCCTTCGGTTCTGTTCGAGCCCGGAACAGACTTGTATGGATTGTATGCTGACATTACAAATTGAGATATAAAGCAGATTTCTTTCAAATATATTTCTGTTGGTGGCGGAGAATTTATTCTCTTAGCTTAGCACCCTTCTCTGAGACATACGAGCTCAGAGGTTACGTAGTTGAAGGTTATCAGCGATATATTACCAATTTGGTAATGTGACATGCTGAGTGCTGCTGTGAAATGATCATTGTGTTGATCATTTGTGATAGGATCATTTGTTTGATCGTTTATCTTGGTGATCATTTCTATGATCATTTGTTGACCCAAAGCATGGCTTTTGTATAAAGTATGTCTTTGTGGACGAGACTTCGTCGAGCCTCACACCCCGGAATGGTCAAAACAGGAAAGATGCAGCAAGGTTATGAGGGGTAGCTCCCTTTAGGGTGTGTGCATTTCCTTCTGGAAAAGGGTGGTATCATGGTATGGAGCCCAGATGCTTACTCATGTTGAAACACTTTATTTATGATTGTGTGATGATGGTGACGAGCGCTCGGTTAAAGGTCCCAAAGGACCGGGGGATGGCATACTCGTGTCAGTAGTTACCCAGTTAGGGGTAACCCGGCCTTGTGTTGGCAGAGATCCGGTTTGGTTCTCGGGGACGTCCTTCCAGAGGCGTTCTCATGTGGAAATGGGAAGTTCCTTGGCCTGACCATTTGTTGGAAATCCAAAGAAACAATACGAGACTTGTACGGTTTTAGTTGTATAACCTGCTATGCAATGTGGCGGTAACCTGCTATTGAACATAGTAGCTATAGTAGGCATACGATAATGGTCGTATGTTGGCTAAGATTTATATTCTACTTTCGAAATTGTTTTATACACTATGCACTAGTAATAATATCAAATGTTCTTTTTAATGCGTATCAAGCATCTTTGACTATCATAAGGAGAAATCTCCTCCGATTCTGCGTTTGCATTGTGCGTGTGTGCGGGAGGCCTTATGGTAGTCTCATTTTTAAAAGCATTGCGAATTGACTTTAAAAATATTCCTCTATTTTGATTTTAGAGATAAATAAACTGTTTTGAGTTCTCACACCAGTCACATGACTGACTCGGAGTTTATTGTTTTCCTTCCTAAACTCTGGTTGCCCACCAATTTCCACACGGGCAGTCAAGAGTTAAGGTTTATCAGGATATTTTGAAGTTGCAGGAGGCAAGGTGGATGGCATGGCGTATTATTAGTATATAGTATTTCTTTTCCGCTGTTTGATGTTGTACACTCTGATGTAATGAAATGAAATGTAATGTAATGTAATAACTGATATAGTTCTTTGTTTCAAGATTTATTCATTTATCTATTATATGTTGTTCCGCTGCGATTGTGAGATTCTGTTATTGTTCTGTTGTTTTCTTTCTGTTTCGTTCTATTTTCTTTTCTCTCTATTTTCTATCTTTTCTCTCTTCTTCTCTCTCTTTCTTTTTCTTAAACATTGATAATTCGTATTTCTGTTCATCTTGAGTTCATCTATGGAGATTAGTGTATATTCAAGGAGTACGGATTTGCGGGTCTTCGCATCTGGTATCAGAGCATATGGTCAAGCGACAACCATGGTTCTGTTGGGTATTACTCATTAGAGATAAAGTCAGTAGTACTCTAGAATGAGTTTGAGTGTAATAATATTTATGAGAGCGTATTTGTTAGTGAATATATAAAATTGATTTATATTGTGATGATTGGTTTATTGAGTGGCATATGAACCTTCGTCCGCACGGTCTCGACAACTATGCCGATGGGATTTATAAACACTTGAATAGAACAATTCGACACAGTATTGTTTTAAATTGGGTAAATGAAATAATTATACTTGATTATATTTTATATATAAAGAAATAATTTTTCAGAATTATTAAAGTGTATATAAATTGATTGTTAAGTTGTTTGAATAATCTAAATTAAAGAATAATTGTACAAGTAAAATGAATTATATGAATTGAATTATAATTAATGTGATTTACAATTGTGAAATAAACTTATATATATAAGAAGTGAAACTATATGAATATATTTATGAATATAAGTTATAAATAAAAATGAATTTAAAGTTAAATGGAAATTTACTTAAAATTGGAATCTGAATTGATTTATAAGTGGGAGTTTAAGTTAAGAAAATCAGATAATGTTTGAAATGAAATATAACTTAAGAGTTGTTGAATGAAGTTGATATTGATATCAAAGTAAATTAATAAAGGTTAATGATAAATGTGAACTTAAGTTATGTAAATGAAATTCAACTTTAGTAATTGAATTGAATGAATGGATTGAATGTTAAATAATTGATATGAAATAATGAATATAAGTGTTAATTCATTAAAATCTAATGTTATTGGAAGTTGAATAATTGAATGAAAATCAATTTAATTAAACCAATTGAAAGTGATGGTGTTAAACCAAATTGAATGAATATAAGCAAAGGAATTTGGTTGTAATTAATATACATTGGTTGTTATATGGTTGTTAGTTGATTGTATATAATTCATTAAGTGTTAATGAAATTGAATTAATGAAATTGAATTAATGAAATTGGAAGCTAAAGTAATTGAAATTCAATTGGAAGTTAAATGAATCTTATATAAGATTGAATTTGATTTGGAAGTGAACCAACTTGAATATGAATTAGTGAATATAAACTAATTGAAAATGAATGTTAGTAAAAACATCCACTGTTAAATGAATCAAATGTGATTAAATTGAAAACCATCTCATTGAATATGAATGAGAATATGAATGAATATTGATTTGGTTATGGATGATAGTTGGTTGATGTTTGCATTTGTTGTTTTGTTTCATTTGCTATGTTGGAATATATAGTTATTATGTTGCTATATGTTTTATATCGATACTATTGTCTATATACATATTCTCATGTTGTTTGTTGAGTGTTTAGTAGGTGCGGATTGCGTTTGCTTCGCATTTGGAGCTCGCTTTCGCGCTATTTTAGTCGTATATGCTCGCTAATAAAATATAAGGTACATATCTCGGATTACATACTGTACTTTTACACTTTTTCCCTACGGGATGCCTCATTTCTTGATGAGATGTATATTTGTGATATATATACTGTCATTTTTTTTTCGGATCGAGCCGCGCAAAGGAGACTCTGGCGAATTTTTCCGAAAATTTAAGGCGTTAGAATATTTTTGAGAAAATTGGAAAATATTGTGAAAACTAAATTTTGATTTAGAATTGAAAGTCAAACAATGGTAGTTGGTTTGAAAAGATAACTAAGTATGATTTGAAAACTTAGTAAAGTTATGGTAAGAAGTTTAACTATAGATTTTGAAAAGTTAATAGATTCTGTAACTTTTTTTACTTGTTAATTTCGAGGACGAAATTCTTTTAAGGGGGGAAGTATGTAACGACCCAGGATTTTAATTAATTAAAATTTGAATATTTAATTAATTTTAAATATTAATAAGTGAAATTTATAAGTCGAATAAATTTTATTTCGAATAATTGATTTAATTGGATAAATTAAATCGATAATTTAATATGTGAAAATACAGAAATAATAGAAAATTGGGTAAAATATGATTGAAAATGATTTGTAAAATTTTATTTTATCATATTGGAGTTAGAACGATGTTTTAGAACTTTTAAAATCGAATTTAAAGTTAATTTGTGAAAATTGAATATTTTCCAAGTGTAAAAAATAAAAAGATTGTGAATTACTTATTAAATAAGTATGGAAATGTTTTCCAATATAAAGTGAATATGTTGAGAATTTATCTTTTTGAAGATAAATTGAAATGAATAATTGAAATCGTATATGCATAGATATTTTAGAATATAATTTCACTAAGGAATTTGTAAAAGGAAGTGGAATTTGTTTAAAAATAAATATTGATTTATTTTTGAAATATTGAAATTATTTATCTTGTAAAGATATTTTTGGGAAATAAATAATTTGGAAAATTATTTGGAATCTGGTGATGTTGTGCATATCCATTGATAGTTCAATAACAGACTATCAATATTTACCTTTGAATAGGTATTTGTTGTGATTTGCTGAATTTGAATGCCACACTTATTTTTAAATTATTGCGCTCGTTATTCGGATTACCCATTCCGAATAGTGATACGACGTAATGGATAGCATTGATGACCGGTGTTGAAGACCGGATATTTTTGAAAGTGAAAGGACAACTCGTCGAATGTCTTTGCATCGAATGGTCCCCGGTATAGAGACTCCATATGTGATGGGAAGTCCGGTTGTGATTAGTGAATATCCGGATTGCAAGGACTTCTTTGTAAGTGCCTTCGGTTCTGTTCGAGCCCGGAACAGACTTGTATGGATTATATGTCTGACATTACAAATTGAGATATAAAGCAGAATTCTTTCAAATATATTTCTATTGGTGGCGGAGAATTTATTCTCTTAGCTTAACACCCTTCTCTGAGACGTACGAGCTCAGAGGTTATGTAGTTGAAGGTTATCAGCGATATATTCCCAATTTGGTAATGTGGCATGCTGAGTGTTGCTGTGAAATGATCATTGTGTTGATCATTTGTGATAGGATCATTTGTTTGATCGTTTATCTTGGTGATCATTTCTATGATCATTTGTTGACCCAAAGCATGGCTTTTGTATAAAGTATGTCTTTGTGGACGAGACTTCGTCGAGCCTCACACCCCGGAATGGTCAAAACAGGAAAGATCCAGCAAGGTTATGAGGGGTAGCTCCCTTTAGGGTGTGTGCATTTCCTTCTGGAAAAGGGTGGTATCATGGTATGGAGCCCAGATGCTTACTCATGCTGAAACACTTTATTTATGATTGTGTGATGATGGTGACGAGCGCTCGGTTAAAGGTCCCAAAGGACCGGCGGATGGCATAATCGTGTCAGTAGTTACCCAGTTAGGGGTAACCCGGCCTTTTGTTGGCAGAGATCCGGTTTGGTTCTCGGGGACGTCCTTCCAGAGGCGTTCTCATGTGGCAATGGGAAGTTCCTTGGCCTGACCATTTGTTGGAAATCCAAAGAAACAATACGAGACTTGTACGGTTTTAGTTGTATAACCTGCTATGGAATGTGGCCGTAACCTGCTATTGAACATAGTAGCTATAGTAGGCATACGATAATGGTCGTATGTTGGCTAAGATTTATATTCTACTTTCGAAATTGTTTTATACACTATGCACTAGTAATAATATCAAATGTTATTTTTAATGCGTATAAAGCATCTTTGACTATCATAAGGAGAAATCTCCTCCGATTCTGCGTTTGCATTGTGTGTGCGTGTGCGGGAGGCCTTATGGTAGTCTCATTTTTAAAAGCATTGCGAATTGACTTTAAAAATATTCCTCTATTTTGATTTTAGAGATAAATAAACTGTTTTGAGTTCTCACACTAGTCACATGACTGACTCGGAGTTTATTGTTTTCCTTCCTAAACTCTGGGTGCCCACCAATTTCCACACGGGCAGTCAAGAGTTAAGGTTTATCAGGATATTCTGGAGTTGCAGGAGGCAAGGTGGATGGCATGGCGTATTATTAGTATATAGTATTTCTTTTCCGCTGTTTGATGTTGTTTGTTGTTGTACACTCTGATGTAATGAAATGAAATGAAATGTAATGTAATAACTGATATAGTTCTTTGTTTAAAGATTTATTCATTTATCTATTATATGTTGTTCCGCTGCGATTGTGAGATTCTGTTATTGTTCTGTTGTTTTCTTTCTGTTTCGTTCTATTTTCTTTTCTCTCTATTTTCTATCTTTTCTCTCTTCTTCTCTCTCTTTCTTTTTCTTAAACATTGATAATTCGTATTTCTGTTCATCTTGAGTTCATCTATGGAGATTAGTGTATATTCAAGGAGTACGGATTTGCGAGTCTTCACACATTTCAGGACAAGATTTTCCCCTGTCTAGAAGTCCCTTTTTATTCGGCTGTGTGGGCAGTTGGGTCACGGCCAACTACGGGGTTGTCTTGTTCAGGACTGTACAGTAAGGGATGGTTCCGGCCTTATGTTGCAGGGGAGCGGGCGTACTCCTCGGTACGTTGATCTAGGCCACGTACTGTGACCGGCGGTACCCCAGTAGCCCTGCCATTGATGGAAACCCATTTTTCCTACGAGACCCTACGGTTTTGTTTGTATTACCCACTTTTGTGGCTAGTAGCTGGAATTTAATAATGTAACAATTTCGGCTATTTCTTATTTACTTGAAAACCCAAGACACTATTATAATATCAATGGATTTCTTATCAAATGTTTTGGTTAGCATAAGGTAAATTTTTTTCCATGTTTATATGTGGGAAGTCTTACGTGATACCTTTTCTTTTCAAAGGTTTTTCTAAAGTTAAGAAATTTTAAACCGTTTACTCACACTAGACCCCTATCTGACCCGAGTGTTTATTTTCTGTTTTATTAAACGCATGGGTACTCAAATTATGTATGAGTAGTCAAGTGATTCAGGTTTGCTTGACGAATTCTGGAGGAGATATGGAGCAGGAGGCTTCCACGTGTAGATATATTTTGGTTCCGCTATGTTTGTTTGGTATTTGTATCTTATGTACTTGAGTTGTATAGTTAGACAGATGTTTATAACTGCCTAATATCTGTTGCATAAGTTGTGTACTCCGATGTAATATGATACTATGTAATATTTTATGTGATATATTATATTTCATTCGTTCCGCTGTGATTTTCTATGATGTTGTTGTGTTTCTCCTTTCTCTTTCTCTTTCTTTTCTTCTTCTATCCCTTTCTTTCTTTATTGGCGACGCGGCTTCCTGGAGACAGGAAGTTGGGTCGCCACATCTATTCAAATGATTCTTTTTTTTAAATTCAATAGAAAAGAATTTCGAACAACTTTTCAGTTAACAAGTTTTTTAAATTTTGAGAGTAAGAGAGTCAAAAACAAGAGAGAAGATGACCCATTTTTCGGATCAAAATCTTCAAAATTCAGTTTCAAAGCTCTATCGCTTCTTCTCTATATTTTCAGCCAACTTCCATCTCAAGCCTCGGCCAAGCTATTGGAAGTAAGAGGGTGTTATTTGCTAGTGTTTAATGGAGTAGGAAGTAGTTAGTGAAGTGTTGGATGACATGAATGTTGGTAGAAAGTTAACCGCTTTGGTTTATGGTGAGAAACTTTATTTAGCATCCCTATTTATATATATACATATTTGATGTTGTGTTATGATTGCTATGGATGTTTATATATGCTTTGATAATCAAGTATTGATTGTTTGGTATGATTGTTAAATTGTTTTACCAAGTTACGTTAATACACGTCGATAAGCACAAAGGAAATTACTTTTCTTTTGAAAATGAAATGGTGTATATGGAATGCTTAAACCTTTTGGAAATAGTTTTAAAATGAGTTAGAAATGTTTTATAAACATTTAAATATTTTAAAGAAATAAAGGAATAAAATCAATATTTTATCTTGTATATTTTAAATATGTCCAAAATAATTTTCCAGAAAAATCGCGCTTTTGCAGTAAATTGACCAAAGTTTAAAATTGATATTTTAGATGTTTTAAAAATATGAAATAAATTTGATAAATCTATTAAAATGGTTTAAAAGATATTTGGAATTGAAAATATGAATTTGTCAAATGTTTAAAAGTTGTTTAAATCAAATAAGCTTATATAGCACTTTCTACAGCACTTTTATGCTGCGAATTCTATAACTTTTGGAATATGAGTTTAAATGTAATGACGTTTTTCAGTTGTGAATGTTTTAAATAGGATAATTAAGCATTTTGAAAGATAATTTGGAATATTTATAAGCAATTCCAAAATAAAGTTGAAAATCTGAGTATGTGGAAACGACTAGTACATTTGTCCCACCTGTGAGATATGGAAAGGTAAATAAGGTGTTTAACTAAGGTTAGGGATGGAGCAACCAGTGCCCTGAACTTACCTGGCCTATGTTTTCTCTTCTTAGGCGAGGGGTGGAACAGATTGAAAGGAAAGCCCGGATGCCCTAAAAGATCATATTTAAGTTTTTCCAAGTTAAAAGACAAAGATATTCATGATATAGGATTACATGCCATTAGTCCCTGAAGGTGAAACTTGCCATTAGTCCCTGGAGGTGAAACTTGCCATTAGTCCCTAGAGGTGAAACTTGTCATTAGTCCCTGGAGGTGAAATTTACCATATTTAAAGTGGCAGTAGTATTATACAATGAAAGTCTTCGATTTGTAAGAATATGATTTGAAGTTAAAAAAGAAAACTTTGATTTAGATTTAATGAATGATTTGAGAATATTTTCCCTAAGTTAAAAGTTATAACTTGGATATAAGAAATCTTTGATTAAGATTAAAAGAATGATATGGAAAAAATTTCCTAAGTAAAAGAGAAAATGATTTGGAATTATTCCAAGATTTAAGAAAGGTTTAAATAAACCAAATGATTTGATAAATGAGGCTTAATGATTCCATATACATTTGAAAAGAAAATGGAATAAATTGAAAAGAATATATCTAAGAAAGATATTTGAATGAAAGATGAAGTAATTGATTGATGATTGATATCCACATATGAAATTAACATCTTTTTAAGAGATGATTTATTTCGAAGGAACAGGAGTCGGATTTGGATGATTCCTATCCGAAAACCACTTCGAACCAATGTATACGTTCGAAAGTGAAGACATGTTGAAAATGATGATTATTGAAGACCGCGGATCTTTATAGCGTGAAGATTGCTTGTTGAACATGCTCTGGGTCGCTCCCATTATAGAGATATTTATAGTAGTGGTCTCCTCGTGATGGAGATTTTTTTCGGATTGCAAGGGCTTCTCGCCTAGTAATGGTCGAGGAAAGTGCCTTTGGTTTCGTTCAGTCCTAGAACGAACTTGTATGGACGAATGTCCGACATTGCATTTCTGAGACACAACGTTTGTCTTTTACAAATGTACATCAGTGGTGGCGGAGAAGGCAACTTCTCTTAGCTAAACACCCTCCTTGAGACATACGAGCTCAAGGGTTGTATTTTTGTAGGAGTCAAATAGTGATCAAAGGGATGGCAGTGTGGCATTCAAAGTGGAACCTGTTATGATCAAAGCGTGGTTTTGTATGAAAAGCGTGGATTTGAAGAAATTGATCGTAGCTTCGCGATCCTCACACCCCGGTTATGATAGGATCTATGTGGTCAGATGTATGCTCGCATTTCAGATAGTGGTGATTTAGGTAATCAGATGTTCTGAGCCCTAGGTACCAGATACGTATGGGCCTCAAGGCATTTATTGCCCCATGTGGATAAAGTGGTTAGCTTGAGAAAAGCAGGGAACTAACGATTATCATTTGTAGTGTAGCAAGTATAGTTTCCAAGTGACTAGTTTGAGAAAAGCGATTAAGGCACCGTGGGAACTATGTTTGTTATGCGTGGATCGAAGAAAAGGTCACTAGTTTCCTATCATGTTGGAAATCCAAACCCAATATGATATTTACGGTTTTGATTGTATTCCCAAAATAGCTATAATGACTTGCAAACATTTCAGCTACCCCTTTTTGGTATCATATATTCCGTTGATATATTCCGTTGACCTAGTCCGAATATATTACCTTAGACTTAGTCCAGATATTGATATCTTATTCGAATAAGTTTATTTGAAAAGTATTTTCAAAAGAATGTCATTAGAAATAATATCATACGTTTTGATATATAAAAGTGTTTTAGTTATCATAAGGTTAAAACCCATCCGTGTTTACGTGTGGGCATGGTCTTATGAGATACCCTTCTTTTCAACGGTTTTGATAACATAGTCATTTTAAATTTCGAGTATCTCACGCTGGTTTATCAAGCCTGATCCGGGTATTTTTAATATCCGGGTCAGATCCGAGTTGTTTCAGATTGAGTTGAAGACGGTTGGAGTTTCCAGAGGACAGATGGAGATATTCATCTACGTATGGACGTATTCTATTATCCGCTGTACTTAGTGTATTTTGTTCGATGTTTGTCAGCAATTGTAAGGACAGGTGTTTATAACTATCTAAGCTGAATTTAGGTTAGACTCTGATATTGTATTTAAAATTTTCTGCTGTAAAGATTATTATTGAAATAATATATGTTATTCCATTCGTGTGAGATTTTGTTTTGTCTTTATTTTTCTTTCTACCCTTAATGATCTGCCTTTTCGTGCAATTTGAGTTGGACATGTATGGTTTATTATCGATTCAAAGGGTACGGAAAAACGGGCCATTACACAGGTCCAAGATTCCAGATTGCAGAAGACAAACCCCAGATTTCATTTGAAAATGCTTAAATTTGAAAAACTTGCAGTTGCATGCTTTTGGAATTTTAAAAACCGAGTTGCAGATGTTCATATTAAATCATGCAGGCTTTTGATTTATTTTTTGTTTGAGGAAGCAATTTTCAGATTTTGATTTTGAGGATGCTTTACAGATTTGCATATGAAAATTTGGAAAATGATTACAAGTTGAAGAATTTGAATCTAGAAAAGGGGTTTGCAAATTACTTTCCGGTTTGAGGAGGAAACTTTCAGATTTTGAACATGATTTTGGTTTTTGAGAGTTTGGAAACAAATTTGTTTTCAGCTGAATTTTTTTCTTAACTTTAGAAAATGAAGATTAAAAGAAAATGAGGAGATGAGGTATGTGTTTATATGAGATAAAAAGATTTATTTAAAAATTAAAAGAAAAAAAAAACAAAAACAAAAATGACACTTGTACCACATCTTTACATTTTTCAATTAGAGTAGGTTAATAATTTACATTTGTCTCATTAGTTACTTAAGATGTTAACACTTGTTATATACATAATTTACTAATTTTTATTTAATTTAAAAGTGAATAAAAACCTTTTTTCTTTATTTGTTCAATACTTATATATATAAATTATTTTCATAAGTAAATGTATATGTGCATTTCTTTTTAAAGAAAATGAAATGAAACAAATTATATAAAAATGAAAGCTAACTCACATAATTTAAATATGTTTATTCTTTTGAATTTCAAATTCAAATTCTACTTAAATTTAAAAAAAATCCAATTTAAAGCTAATTTATATCAACATATTAAATTTAAAAATAGCAATTCTGTACATATTAAGATCTATTTATATTTATACACTTATCAATATTATTTGAAAATAATATATTTACCAATTTAAATAATTTTTAAAAGAAATTATAAATTACTTACCTTATCTAAGTTATTTAAATGCATTAATGTTTAACATATAAATGGTATTTTAATTTTTCATATATAATTTCAATTTATACTTATTAAGCTATATTCAAAAAAAAGAAATAAAATAAACCTTTGTTTATCTTATTTAAAATTTAAACTTATGCTTAAAATATAATTTGAACAATTTAAAACGTTTTCCTTAAGTATCTTAAAACCATATAGTTACTTATTAAATAGTTTTGAATAGTTATATATTAAATAAAATAATAATTTCCAAATTATAAAAATGTATTATTAGAATTTAAAAACAGGATTTTAATTGTTTATTTAACTTCAAATCAAAACTTATCTATTTACAATATATATAAATACATTATAAATAGGAAAACATTTTATTAGTTTTTAAAAGATAAAATTCACCAATTAAACATCTATTTAATTGGATTATTAAATCAAGTTAAATTTTATTAACAAAATTTATCAAATCAATTTAATTTTAAATACAGGTTATTAAATTGATATTGCCAAAATTTCCAGGATATCACATTCCTTCCCCCTTAAAAGAATTTCATCCCCGAAATTTAAAAGCAAATGTAATTTAATAATCTCATTAAAGATTTAATTTTAAAACACAGCATACATTAATCATATGCTAACAACCAAAGCAACCAATTCATCCAATCAAACAAATTTAACCATCTAGACATAATTCTGGATAGAATTTCCTCGAGTTTCCCCAAGTATATATATATATATATATACCGAGATACTTGCTCACTGGAATCCAAACAATCTAAATTACGAAGCTACAGAGCTCCTACTCATCCAGATCTACAGAACTAAACAGGATATCAAACTATAGACGAGTCTGATTCAACAACCAAACCTCCTAAACTGCTAGCTCCACAACCAGAGATACACGTACTCCTTCAGAGATACGTGAAACACATCAAATCTCAGTTATCCAAACTGGAAATTCAACTCTTGAAAACCAAACACCAATCCAGCCAAAATACAGAAGAGATCCAAAACACCTCGGAGCTAGCTTCCCAGACTTACCAAAACTTATAGCTCCTTGGATCGGAGAAAATTTATTCAAAACAAAATTTCCGATTCCAGAATCTAAATTCCTTCATCTCTTATTCTCAAAACTCTTCTGACAATCCTGGGCTGCCTATAACCTTACTGATCAGCTCAACCGTAGCTGATACCTCTAAAAACAAACTGGACCAAAAACAGTCCAACACAACGATCTCCTCAAGATCAACCAAGACCAAGATCACCAACTCTACTCTTCAAACATCAGAAGAAAAAACTTTCTTCTTCTATCCGGAAAAGACAAAACAGAAACACTCCCATACTGCTTCCGTTGCACAACTCTGATCTGGAATAGAAGAAAATGGTGATGAAGAACACAAGCATAGACTGGACAATACATTTCAAAAATATGGTTCAACAGATCTATAAAGGAAACTCCGAAGTTTCACCAAAACCCGAGCTGCTTCATCGAACCTTATCTCAAGAACCATCCTTCTACTAGCTCAACCACCAGTATCAATCCTGGAATCCAGTCGATAAGAAAACTTAATCTCCAGATGTGGACAATCCTCTGACTTCCTTCAAGGCATCTGGAAAAATCTCCAACAACCCAAGAGAACCCTCAACTATCGCAAGTCACTTTTGCGATCAACCCAACCTAATACAAAGAAAACTGTTCTCACTTTACCAATCAGAACAGCTTACGCTGGTCTAACCAATCCATAGAAAAAATGGATCCACTCTACGACTTCTGAATTCCACCTCCAGAAAAACTACCAAGCCAGAAAACTTCCTTGCCGGCACACAGAACACTTCGATCTGCAATGCTAACATAGATGCCAAAGACTTCCTAATCCAAAGCTCTTCGAGAAACTCGAACCTCAAAGCCAACCACCACATCCTGCCGAACCCATCCCGAACACCGGAGCAGTGATGCAGTACGAACTACGGAATCGATATGTTTAAATTGTTCAAGGCCTTTAAGTCGTTTGGAGTTGGTTTTGTTTTTGAGTCGTTCGGAGGTTATAAGTCGCTCACGACTTAACAAAGGGTATTCACGACCTAATGATAAGGCCTTAAGTCGTTCGCAACTTAACAGAGGGAAGGATGACGAGTTACGACTTAAGGAAGCAGAGCTAAGTCGTCCACGACTTAAGGGAAAGGAGCTGCGACTTAACTCCAATGGTTTGCGACCTAACGAAGTGATTTTAAGTCGTTTGCGACTTAACAAGAAGGATGCAAAGAAGTTACGACTTAGTGGGAACCTGAGTCGTTCGAGTTTGATGAGTTGTACACGACTCAACGATTCATCTATAAGTCGCCTCCGAGCCAACTGGATACCAGAGGGAAAATGTGCCGAGTTAACGAGTTACGACTCATGATGAGTCGACCCAGCTAAGTCGTTTGAGGAAATACCGCAGGGACGTTGTGTTAAGTCGGCAAGGAGTTGAGTCGTTGTAACTGATAAGTCGTAGGTCGTGGTCAAAGTTTGAGTCATTTGTGTTGAACGTGTTGTACATAGGTTGTCTGAGTCGTGAGTCGTTAGGTCGTATACGACCTAACTGTTGTAAACATGTGAGTGTGGTGATGTAATATGCTGAGCCGTGTGAGTTAAGTCGCTGCCGACTTAAGTTGAGTCGTATGATGGTATGTCGCTTTGTACATATGTAAGTCGCGTAATGTGTTGGGTCGCATGAGGCATGTTTTGAACCGTGTTGTACTAGGTCGTTAACGACCTATACTAAGTCGTAAGTCGCAGCCGACTTAAGGGTCTGAGTTGGTTGTGAAAATCTATAAATAGGGGGGTGTGTTGTACATTTCAAGGGTTGATTTTTGAATAAAATTTCTTGTTGATTGCTGTGTGCTTTCTTCTAAAATTGGTAGTTGAGTGTAATCTCCTATCTCCTCTTTCGGTTAATCGAGTGCGCTCGATTCAACGATCGTAGAAGCCGATTCACGGTATCTAGTGCGCTAGATCAACGTACGAAGAATCATAGATCTTTGAACACGGTATAGTGCGCTATCAACGTGTTTGAGATAGCTAGAATTCGGTATCTTCGGATCAACGAATTTGGGCATTTTGGTATTCATCAATCCACCGATTGCTACTTTCACCGATTTAAGTTTTATTTTTGATTAATCCACTGCGTCAGTTTGGTATCAGAGCTAGACTTAGCCAATCATAGCTAAGCCGAGACTTGGAGCCAATTTTTGAAGTTGTGTTCGTTGTGTTCTTATTGAAGTTGCAACAAGTTTGGGGTGTACGATCCATATTCTTTTGGATCAAAAGGCGAAAGTTGTTTGAATTGAAGTGTTTGAAGTCGTGTAGTGGTATAGCCGAGCCAAGGAGTTTTGTGCGAGCTAGTGGTGTTAAGCTGTGCATTGTTTGGCTTGTGTTGGAGAGTTTTGAAGTCTTTTTGAAGTTTAAAGTTGTGAAGTGTTTGAGTTTTTGAGAAGTTTTCAATCATGCCACCAAGGAGAGCTAACCGTCATCAAAATGTTGAAGCGTTGTATAGAAGAGAAGAAGCCGAGCTTATGGAACAACGTATTAATGAGAAATTTGATGAACGCATTGGAAAGTTAGAGAAGTTGATGAATGATTTGAATCAAACTCAAAGAAGGAGATGACCAAACTCGAACCATGGAGGAAACCGAGTTTCGCCATCGGTTACGGAAGCGAGAAGGGTATCACCGCATTCTTTTAGAGATAGAAGAGAAACATCAATTTCATCACGGGGAGATCATCCTGACTATGGACATGAAGAGAGAAGAAGTCAACGTGAATTTGACAATGAGGCGTATAGAGATGAAGAGAGACATAGTCGAAGAAGCATGCATGAACGAAGGGATGATAATGGTCGAGATCGATGTAGGCGTACTTTTGATTTTGATGAAGAGGGTGATAGAGCTAGCATTCATTATCGAGAACGAGACCAAGTTCGAAATTCTTATCGGGATGTAGAGGATGATCGTCGATGGGAATCGGGTATGAAGATGGAAATTCCAGAGTTCAAGGGTGGAATGGTAGCTGAAGAATTCTTAGATTGGTTGTCAAATGTTGAAGAGATCTTTGATTTCAAGGAGGTTCCTGAGCATAGAAGAGTGAAGTTGGTTGCTACTAGGTTGAGGGGGAGAGCTTTGGTATGGTGGCAACAAACTAAACTTACAAGGGAGAGAATGGGGAAGTCAAAGGTTGTAGAGTGGGATAAGATGAAGAAAATGATGAGAGCTACTTTCTTACCTTACAACTATCAATCACTTATGTACCAGAGGTTGCAGAATCTGAGGCAAGGGACGAAGTCTGTTAGTGATTATGCTGATGAATTTTACCAACTCATTGCCAGGAATGATATTATGGAAACAGAAGAACAGCTAACTGCTAGATTCATTGGGGGATTGAGAATGCAGATCCAGGATATGGTTAAAATGTTCGATCCGAGATCTGTTGCAGAGGCACATCGGAAAGCATTGGCTTGGGAGAAGCAAGGAAGGCGTGGAGGTGGTGTGTTTACTAATTCCAATAATCAAGCGAAGGGTGTTAGTGGAAGTTCTAATGTTCCTAAACCTGTTACAAGACCAGTGGTGAAGGAGGCTGAGAAGGCGAAGGTTAGCAGTGGTTTCAAATGTTATAACTGTCAGGAGTTGGGTCACAAAAGCAATGAATGTCCGAAGCCGAAGAAGAGAGCAATGGTTGATGAGATTGAGGATGATGGTGAGGAGGCAGAATGTTCAAATGCACCTTATGTTGAGGAGGAAGACTTATTGTCTGGGGATGAAGGTTGTAATTTGATGATGAGGAGATCTTGTCTTACACCAAAGCAAGAGGAAGATTCTAGTTGGTTGAGAAGCAATATTTTTCAGTCGACATGCACTATTCTAGGGAAAGTTTGCAAGTTCGTTATTGATGCCGGGAGTTGTGATAATATTATCTCTCCAGAAGCAGTAAGGAAGTTGAACTTGAAAACTGAGAAGCATCCTAAACCGTACAAGTTAGCATGGTTAAGGAAGGGTGGTGAAGTGAAGGTGTGTCGAAGAGCTTGTGTTAATTTTTCTATTGGGAAGAAGTACAAAGACGAAATTTGGTGTGACGTTGTAGACATGGATGTGTGTCATCTGTTTTTGGGCAGACCGTGGCAGTTTGATAGAGCAGTACAACATGATGGTCGTGCTAATAGTTACAGTTTTATGTTCGAAGGTACTAAGATCACTTTAGTTCCTAAGAAGCAGCAACAGAAGGAAAGCAAGTTGGAGGAGATTGAAGAGCTGAAAACTTTGCTATCTTTGAAGGAGTTTGTCAAGGAGGTTGAAGAGGAGCCTGAAGTCTTTTTGTTGATTGGGCGAGAGTGCAGTGAAGGGGTTGAAATTCCAGAAGAAGCAAAGCCAGTTTTGAAAGAATTTGAAGATGTATTTCCAGAAGAGTTGCCAAAGGAGTTACCTCCACTGAGGGACATTCAACATCAAATTGATCTTGTTCCGGGAGCAGTGTTACCACATCGACCACATTATCGAATGAGTCCGAAGGAACATGAAGAGTTACGAAGGCAAGTGGAAGAGTTGTTAGAGCAGGGACGTGTTCAGGAAAGCTTGAGTCCTTGTGCAGTACCAGCGTTTTTGGTGCCGAAGAAGGATGGGACATGGAGAATGTGTACCGATAGTAGAGCTTTGAACAAGATTACTGTTCGCTACAGATTTCCTATGCCGAGGTTGGATGATTTGCTAGATCAGTTCAGTGGGGCTACTATTTTTTCGAAGATTGATTTGAAGAGTGGTTATCATCAAATTCGGATTAGACCTGGAGACGAATGGAAGACAGCCTTCAAGACGAGAGAGGGGTTATATGAATGGTTGGTTATGCCATTTGGTTTATCAAATGCACCTAGTACATTCATGCGGGTGATGAATCAAATCTTTAGACCATTCATTGGGAAGTTCGTGGTGGTTTATTTTGATGATATTCTGATATACAGCCGGAGTACAGAGGAGCATGTAGAGCATTTGAGAAAGGTGTTAATTATTCTTCGTAAGGAACAATTTTATGCAGCTACGAAGAAATGTGTGTTCATGACTCGAAGTGTGTTATTTTTGGGATATGTTGTATCTGAGAAGGGAATTCAAGTGGACCAGAGTAAAGTTGAAGCTATTAGGAATTGGCCACAACCGAGAACTATCACTGAAATTAGAAGTTTTCATGGATTGGCATCATTCTACCGAAGATTCATTCCACACTTCAGTAGCGTGATGGCACCGGTTACTGATTGTATGAAAGGGAAGCAGTTTTCTTGGTCGGAGGAAGCGGGGGTTGCTTTCGAACGAATCAAAGAACTTTTGACGACGGCACCAATTCTTGTATTACCAAATTTTCAGTTGTTGTTTGAGCTACATACTGATGCATCAAAAGTTGGAATTGGAGGAGTCTTGAGTCAGAGTGGAAAACCCGATGCTTATTTCAGTGAGAAGTTATCAGGAGCAAAGATGAGATACAGTACATACGATGTTGAGTTTTATGCCATTGTTCAAACCGTGAAACACTGGAGGCATTATCTATTCCAGAAAGAGTTTGTTCTTTACACTGATCATGAAGCTTTGAAGCATTTGCAGGGGCAGGATAAAATTTCAGCGAGACATGCATCATGGATTGCTTATTTGCAGCAGTTTACTTTTGTCGTGAAACATAAATCTGGGGCAACGAATCGTGTAGCTGATGCTTTGAGTAGGAGGAGTCATTTGTTGACAACAATGAAAGTTGAGGTGATAGGGTTTGAATTATTGCCAGAGTTGATTGACGAAGATCCTTACTTTACAAAGTTCGTTGAGAAAGTTAAGGATGGAGATATTGATGAATTTATGTTGGTTGATGGATTCTTGTTTAAAGGAAATCAGTTATGTATTCCAGAGAGCAGTTTGAGATTGAAGATTATCAAAGAATTACACGAAGAAGGCCATGTGGGTAGAGATCGTACTTTGCAGTTAATTTCTGAATCCTATTTTTGGCCATCGATGAGGAAAGAGGTTGAAAGGTTTGTGGAGAGATGTCATATATGTCAGGTTTCGAAGGGAACAGCGACAAATGCGGGATTATATATGCCGTTACCTGTACCATCTAAACCATGGGTTGATATCAGCATGGATTTCGTTTTGGGTTTGCCTAGAACTCAAAGGGGAAATGATTCTATATTTGTTGTGGTGGATAGATTTTCTAAAATGGCACATTTTATTGCCTGCAAGAAGACAGCAGATGCAGTTCGAGTGGCACAATTTTTCTTTAAGGAGGTGTATCGATTGCATGGTTTACTAGAATCTATTGTTCCTGATCGGGATACCATATTTTTGAGTCACTTTTGGCTAAGTTTGTGGAAGATGGTGGGAACGAAGTTAAACTTTAGCAGCGCTTATCATCCGCAAACAGATGGACAGACAGAAGTTGTCAACAGATCGTTGGGAAATTTGTTACGATGTCTTGTGAAGGATAATCTGAAAAGTTGGGACATGAAGTTATGCCAAGCAGAGTTTGCTCATAATCATGCAGTGAATCGTAGTATGGGATTCAGCCCATTTCAGATTGTATATTCAAATTTACCCAGGGGACCATTGGATTTAGCAGTAGTGCCACAACCGAAGGGGACGGTTAAACGAGCTGTAGACTTTGTTGATGGGTTGACTAAATGCCATAGAATTGTTCGGGAACGATTGGAGAAATCGAATGAGAAATACAAGAGATTTGTAGACTTGAAACGACGAAGTGTTGAATTTAACGAAGGAGATTTGGTTTTCGCTGTATTAACCAAGGATCGATTTCCAGTAGACGCTTATAACAAGTTGAAAGCCAGAAAAATTGGTCCTGTAGAAGTTGTGAAACGGATCAATGAAAACGCTTATAAGTTGAAGCTACCGGAATACGTATACACTTTTGACGTGTTCAATGTTAAACATTTGATTCCATATCATGGAAATGAAATTATTGTGGAACGAGAAAGTGAAAAGTCAAGGACGAATTTCTGTCAACCGGGGGAGGATGATGCAGTACGAACTACGGAATCGATATGTTTAAATTGTTCAAGGCCTTTAAATCGTTTGGAGTTGGTTTCGTTTTTGAGTCGTTCGGAGGTTATAAGTCGCTCACGACTTAACAAAGGGTATTCACGACCTAATGATAAGGCCTTAAGTCGTTCGCAACTTAACAGAGGGAAGGATGACGAGTTACGACTTAAGGAAGCAGAGCTAAGTCGTCCACGACTTAAGGGAAATGAGCTGCGACTTAACTCCAATGGTTTGCGACCTAACGAAGTGATTTTAAGTCGTTTGCGACTTAACGAGAAGGATGCAAAGAAGTTACGACTTAGTGGGAACCTGAGTCGTTCGAGTTTGATGAGTCGTACACGACTCAACGATTCATCTATAAGTCGCCTCCGAGCCAACTGGATACCAGAGGGACAATGTGCCGAGTTAGCGAGTTACGACTCATGATGAGTCGACCCAGCTAAGTCGTTTGAGGAAATACCGCAGGGACGTTGTGTTAAGTCGGCAAGGAGTTGATTCGTTGTAACTGATAAGTCGTAGGTCGTGGTCAAAGTTTGAGTCATTTGTGTTGAACGTGTTGTACATAGGTTGTCTGAGTCGTGAGTCGTTAGGTCGTATACGACCTAACTGTTGTAAACATGTGAGTGTGGTGATGTAATATGCTGAGCCGTGTGAGTTAAGTCGCTGCCGACTTAAGTTGAGTCGTATGATGGTATGTCGCTTTGTACATATGTAAGTCGCGTAATGTGTTGGGTCGCATGAGGCATGTTTTGAACCGTGTTGTACTAGGTCGTTAACGACCTATACTAAGTCGTAAGTCGCAGCCGACTTAAGGGTCTGAGTTGGTTGTGAAAAACTATAAATAGGGGGGTGTGTTGTACATTTCAAGGGTTGATTTTTGAATAAAATTTCTTGTTGATTGCTGTGTGCTTTCTTCTAAAATTGGTAGTTGAGTGTAATCTCCTATCTCCTCTTTCGGTTAATCGAGTGCACTCGATTCAACGATCGTAGAAGCCGATTCACGGTATCTAGTGCGCTAGATCAACGTACGAAGAATCGTAGATCTTTGAACACGGTATAGTGCGCTATCAACGTGTTTGAGATAGCTAGAATTCGGTATCTTCGGATCAACGAATTTGGGCATTTTGGTATTCATCAATCCACCGATTGCTACTTTCACCGATTGAAGTTTTATTTTTGATTAATCCACTGCGTCAAGCAGACACACTTCCTAAAACTCGCTTCAAAAGAAAACATCTTCGGGAACATCCATAGTTACTGCGTCTTATCACACAGCTACAATTATCCTGAGGTATTAAGATACCATTACATACTTCTTCCAACTAACAGATCCAAACTACTCATCCAATTTCAAAGATGAACTCCGAACTTTTACAGGTTTCCTTCAGAGATCGATGAAGTCCTTTCACCACAGCAAATCTCACTCGAGACGGTATTGTGTCTACAATGTCGACAGTTACACTTCCAACCTCAAATATTCAAACTCCAACCAATGGTAGCAGTCGTGTTACACACACCACTACCTTATCTTCCTTTACATCCTATATTGGAAAACCCAAACAGGTAACCCAACAAAAAGGTAGAAATAAATATATATAATTATATATATCAAAATTACAAATACGCTCTCCTAAGAAAGAGAACACTTCAAAGACTAGATATTCACTCAACCTAGCGCTCTGATACCAACTGTCACGACCCATCTTCCACTATCCAGAAAGACGCATCATGAATTAAGAAAGAAAGGGATAGAAAGAGAAAAGATAGAGAAGAATGAAGAAACAACAACAGAATCTCAACAGCGGAACAAATAAATTATATTAATGACATAAGTATTACATAGTATACAACCACTATCAGAGATACACAGCTTATACATCACATACTAGACAGTTATAATCACTTGTCTAGCTAATACAACACAGTACTATTCAACTCAAACAAACGACTCAGCGATACCAACACAGCGAAACACTTATATATCCACAAACGCCGAAGCCTCCTGCTCCATTGCTCCTCCAGAATTCGTCAAGGCTAACCTGAATCCCTTGGCTACTCGTAAAAATTTGAGTACCCAAGAGTTTAAGAAAACATAAGATAAACTCTGGGTCGGACATTGTCACGACCCGACTTTCCACTCCCGGAAAATCGCGTCATGAATAAAGAAAGAAAGGGATAGAAAAGAGAATAGAAAGAAGAGAAGGAAGAAACGACACAAGAATCTCAACAGCGGAACGAATAAATTATATTTATAACAAAATATTACATAGTATACATCAAATATCAGAGTTACACAGACATATACAACACATACTAGACAGTTATAGACACCTGTCTAGTTATACAACTCAAATCAAACACAACACTCAGAGATACCAAACACAGCGGAATTATATAACTATACGCAGAAGCCTCCTGCTCCATATGCTCCTCCACAAATCGTCAAAGCCAATCCTGAATCCTAACCTGAATTCTCTTGACTACTCATAAAAATTTGAGTACCCAAGAGTTATAGAAAAACAGAAATAACTCCGGGTCAGACATGGGTCTGGTGTGAGTAACAGGTTAAAGTTGCTTAACTTAAAAAAACCTTTGAAAAGAAAAGGTATCACGTAAGACTTCCCACACATAAACATGGAAAAGTTTTTACCTTACGCTAACCAAAACATTTGATAGGAAATCAGATGATATTATAATAGTGTCTAGGGTTTTCAAATAAATAAGAAATAGCCGAAATTGTTACATCTATTAAATTCCAGCTACTAGCCACAAAAGTGGGTAATACAATCAAAACCGTTGGCACTTATTGGATTTTGGATTCCATACAATGGCAGGGCTACTGGGGTACCGCCCGTCACAGTACGTGGCCTAGATCACCGTACCGAGGAGCCACCCTAACTCCCCTGCAACACAAAGCCGGACCCGTTCCTTACTGAACAGTTCCAAATAAGACAACCCCGACGGTTGTCATGATCAACCGTCCCACACAGCCGAAATATAAAGGGACCTCTAGACAGGGGTAAATCTTACTCTCAAGTGGGGGCTACCCACGAAGCTTTGCTGCACCTCCCCTGTTTTAGCCATTCCCGGTTGATGAGGCTTGAGGTTACGATTTACCTTTATAGGACATATCACTTAGAATGCTCATCGTCCACCTGACGATGTTCTGAAAGCATTCAATCCATACAAGTTCGTTCCGGGTTCGAACGAAACCGAAGGCATTATCTCGTTACACTCATTTTGGAATCACCCTCAGAGTTAACGACAATAACCCTTGCACTCTGATTCACCATCTCGAATCTATAAGTACTATTCCGTCAAACTCATTACGGAATCACCCACAGAGTTATACTGACGTATAGCCCTTACACCTCGAGTCTTCACTCGCTCCACTTGGATTAACGACCTAACGTTATTTGGAATCGATGTGGTTTTCGGATGTCCAAATATGGAAACCCGATCCCGGTCTCATCGAAAACCAAAGCGTGTCTTATTAAGGCCAAGTTGTTTTAATTTTAAAACAATTCAATTCATTATCTAAATACAGATAGATAATTCACAATACAATAGATAATCAACCTTATCATTATCAACAGATAATCCATATCATAATCAAATAATCCATATTATCATCCAAAAGCAACCAATGCATCCATATCACATCCACTACTCATCTCATAATTGAGATTACAAACCAAACCAGTCAACCAATACCAATCATCAAACATAAGCAAATGATCAAATGATCACACTTCTATAATTAATTTAAAATGAATTAAATTAATTACTCAATCTCTAATTAATTTAAAATGAATTAAATTAATTACTTTATCATAAAATCCTACTTAACTAAACCATCCATTGATTATAAATCAATTTATAAATCATTATTCAATATTCATTTCAATTAATCATTGCTGATTAACTATCTCTAATTACAATAAGTAATTAGTATTTAATATTAACCACACACAAGTTAATTATATTAAATCCTACATATATATTAATCACCCTTGATTAATAACCATTCAGTAATTAACTACATTAATTACTCAATCCAATAATTAATTATTCTTAATTAATTATCCAAATTAATCCCCTTGATTAATTTCAAAGTAATTTAAATCCAAATTAATTCTAAAATAAATATCCTTAATTACATTCTATAATTATTAATTAATTACTTCCTTAAGTAATTACAAATTCATTAATTACATAAGTAATTATCAACAATTCAACAAATGTTTAAATCAATTAAACTTAATTAATTAATCTAAACAAATCACATTAACCTTAATTAATTACATTAAGTAATTAATTCACTAATTACTTTCATTAAGTAATTAAAACTTAAACAATTGATTATTATTAATTAATTAATCTAATTAATTATCAAAAATTAATCACATTAATTAATTATCTTGAGTTAATGACTTCATTAACATTTCTTAATTACTTAATTAAGAAATTAACTTAAATTAATCACCATTAGTTATTAAGTAACTAATATTTAATTACTATTTAACTAATCTCTAATTATTAATTAACTAAGTGTTAATTAAAATCTTAATTATCATTAATCACTTGATTAAATAAATCTTAATCATAAATTAAAATTTAATTAATCATCCTTAATTATAGATTAATTAAACTTAATTAATTAATATCAAATTAAATTAAAAATCATTAATTATTTAATTAAACTTCCACATTATTAATTAATTAAATAATTAATATTTATCTTAATTACCTTAATAATTAATGAATCCAATCATTAATTTTTATTTATCTTAAGATAAAACATTCTTATTAAATCATGCATTTAAAAACAAAATGTTTTAAAATTTACATTAAATTCAATTTAACATTTCTTTTAACTTTAAACTCAAACTTATTTAAAATAAGATTTTAAACAATACAACTTAATCTTATATGTTTACAAGAAACATATACTTAATTAATAAGTTTAAAAAGGATTTAGATTCAATTCAAATCATATTCATTAAAACAATTCAATTTAAACCCTTATTTAAAAACTGAAGTTTAAATTTTAAATCCAGATTTTAAAAAAACTCAGATTGAATTCATTTTGAATTTTTAAATTAAATACTTAGCCTTCCATTCCAAATGCAAATCACATATGCATTTCCACAAAGAGTTTGAAAATCAAATTTAAATTTTAAAAACCATCAATGATTTCAAATTCCAGATAAATCAAATTTGAATTCATATTCAAATTCAACTTAAACTCAGTTTTAAACCTATACTTGCAAAATTAAGCTTTATCTTAATACTTAAAACAGAAAACAGTCTTCTGTTTACTTTAAAACTTAAACTTTGAAATTTTGCAGAATTTTAAATTATTTTTAAAGAAACAGAATTCAAACTATTTGAATTCATACTTATTTGAATTCATATTCAAATTCAGGTTCTTAAAGCCTAAGTCCAAATTAAGCTTACATTTAAAACTTTCACTTTCAAAACTGTAAACAGTTTTCCTGTTTCTTTATATATATATATTTTTTTTTAACCAACTTAAATCTTCTGCATTTAAATTATTACAAAAGAATTCAAATAATTTGAATTCATTTTTAGATTCAAGTTTAATTTTAATATCCAGATTTATATTTAAACTTTATTCTTAAAATTTCTAAGAACAGAACAGATTCTGTTAAATAAAACCCTGAACATAGTTTACTCGAGCATGCTTCAAATTTACTTCGGGTCATTCCTTAACTAGCTTCGAGTTATTTGCCAAAAATCCCGAGATCAACCCGAGTCACAATTCCCTGCAACCCAGAAACTTACCCCAAACCTGAAACAGTCTATACCCCATACCATCTCAACCCTGTCAACACCAGTTTCTCCCAACTCCGACCACCATCATCGACCAAATTCCGGTGATAGCTTCTTCAACACACCACCTACCAATACCCAAAATGGCATTGAACTCGATGCATTCAAGAAGCCACAGCACCCAAACCTTTTTCTAATCCCAGTAAACCAGTGTTCTAACAGAACCTTCCAAATTTCAACCCTAAACTAAAATTCAACCCAATTAAATAATTTCCCACAATCTTAGATAGATATACCACCTTCAGAAATAAATACAATCAAACAAATTCAATCATCCTCTGTGTTTATCAATATGTATAATATTGTAAATTGAAAGTTGTTTCCTTGTTTTACAGTATTATAACTAGTAATCTTTTTGATTTAAAATTCATGCATTCATTCATTATTTCAAATTTATTTAACCTACATAAAGTGTTTTAACTTTATTCTATCAAGAACCAAACATATTTCATTCAGATGTTAATTCATAACACAGCCAAATCAGAAGAAAATCATCAAATGGGTATACAGTCAATACCCTGATGAACAAACATGCACCACATTCAAATATAAATGCTCAACAGTTCATAAATCACAGGTAAACTATTCATAGCAATTTTATATAGGTTCATTTCTAATCTATAAGCATGCACAACCTTACTTAATTTTAAAATAAAAAGAGTTACTCACCTTATGTGCCAAAATGCAGAGCATATTTCAATGTCATGTTCCAGATTTGAAATGCAGGCACTTAGTCTTGCTTGCAAATGAAATGCAGGGCTTTAAATGGATGTATGCTGGCCTTAAATCTTGATGAAGACTAAAATGCAGAGTACATCCTGATTTTATTTTAGCATGCAGGCCTCACTTGCAATTGCAGATGTAAAGAAATGCAGAGCTTCAGATGGATGTGCAGGCCTTGCTTGCTTCAGATGCTTTCATGTTGAAATGCAGGTTTGAATATTGGAAAAGAGGAGCTACGGGCTTTGTTTAGAGGGTGCAGACTTGATGTAATTTGCATGTTTGTAGAAGTTGAATGCAGGTGATATTTTGAGGAGTTACAGATTTGTTTGTAAATGCAGGTGGTAGTTTGGGATATGCAGACTTGTATTTGGAAGAGAATGAAGTTGATCTTTACTTTTATTAAGGAATGAAACAAATGAATGAATGAAGAAACAAGATAATATGAATGAAGACACAAATGATATGAATGTATTTTTAGAAAATGAATTAAAAGAAAAATTGAATGAAACATTGACACTTGTCTTTTTAAAATGAAGATAAGTTTACACATGTTAGTTTAAATCTTTAATACACATACACTTGTCTTTGTGAATTAATAAGCATTTATAATTAGAGTTAAGTAAGTATTAAACATAGTTAATTAAAGTAAATAAGCACTAAGCCTAGTTAATGAATTCTTATGCAAAATTATGTATTTAAACAATCTCTAAAGAAAAAGTAAAGCATTATTATTATAAATAAAATGATATACAAGTTTATCATTTGAAAAGAAACTTTTAAAACAAATTTATAAAAGAATTTATAACATATTTTAATATACAACTTGAATTAAAATGAATTTTAAACTAATTAAAACATTTATCTCATATTTAAAAACATATAGTACTTAATTAAATATTTTTGAAAAACTCAAATCAAAAATAAATCATAATTTCTATTTTCAAAACATATAAAATTATGCTATACCAATTTAACTAAAAACAACTTGTCTATTTAAAATATATATAAATACATATACATTATTGAATAGAAAACAATTTATTAACTCATTAAAAATAATTTCACAAATTAAATAATTAAATAAAGAAGATTATTTAAATCAAATCAAATTTATTAATCAAAATTATTAATTCAATATAAATTTAAACCCAGATTATTAAATTTATATTGTCCAAAATTCCAGGATATTACAATCCTTCCCCCTTAAAAGAATTTCGTCCCCGAAATTTAAAACAAAGGCAATTTAATAATCTATTTACAGATTTTATTTTAAAATACGACATATGTTAATCATATGCCAACAACCAAAGCAACCAATTCACACAATCAGAACAAATCTAATTACCCAAAAGAATTTTGGATAAAATCTTCACGAGTTTCCCCGGTATATATATATATCGGGATACTCGCTCTATAAAATCCAATCAATCAATACTACTAAGCTATAGAGCTCCTAACAACAATTCTATACAGAATATCAGACTACAGACGAGTCTGACTCAACAAACAAACCAACCTAAACTGCTGGTTCTACAACCAGAAATATCAAACACGAACTCCCTCAGAGATACGTGAAACACCCTGAATCCCAGTTATCCAAGCTGGCAATTCAACTCTAGAAAACCAAACACTGATCTAACCCAAAAACACAGAAGAAACCAAAACACTTCGGAGCTAGCTTCCCAAACTTATAGCTCCTTGAATCAGAGAAAACTTAACCAAATTCAAATCTCCAATTCCAGAATCCAAATTTATCTGTCTCTTATCCATAAAAATTCTTCGGACGATCCTGGGCTACCAACATCCATCCTGATCAGCTTAACTCTTGCTGATTCCATCAGAAACAGACTGAAGCAAAACAATCCAATGATCTCCTCAAGATCACTCAAAAACCAAGAACACACACTCTGCTTCTCAACAACAGAAGACAGAACAAACTTCTCCTTATCCGGAAAAGAAACAGAAATGCCCAAACTGCTTCCGCTGCCAACTCTGATCCGAAACAGAAGAAAATGCTGACGAAAAGCACAGGCACAGACCAGACAACCCAGCACAGAAATATGATTCCACAGATCCATAAAGAAAACTCAGATGTCTCTTCCAAACCTGAGTTGCTCACCAACTTCTATCTCAAGGAACCATCCATCTGAACCACCTGTACCAATCCTGGAAAGAAAACTCGATCTCTAGATGCAGACAACCTCTGACTTCCAGAAAACATCCAGACAATCTCCAACAAACACAAGAGAACATACTATCGCAAGTCACTTTTGCGATCAACTCAGCCTAAATCCAAAGAAACTGCTCTCTCTCAACCAAACAGAACAGCTTATGCTGGCCTAGCCAACTTACCAGAGAAAAGATCCACTCTGCTGCTTCTGAACTCCACTTCAGAAAAACTACCCAGCTAGAAGACTCCTTATCAACTCAGAATACTCTGCTAAACTCAGCCACATCACCGTGCTGACTCACTTCTTATTCTTGTTCCAAAGAAACATCTTCGGAAATATCCATAGTCACTGCATCTCATCACGCAGCTACTAATTCCTGAGATATCAAGATACCATCACTTGCTTGCTTCTGCTCAACCGACAGATCAAAACTCAATTCAACACTTCAAAGATGAACTCCGAACCTTAACAGGTTACCTTCAGAGATCGATGAAGTCTTTAAACCAAACAAAACTCACTCGAGACAGTATTAGGTCTACAGTCTCGACAAATACACTTCCAACCTCATCCATCAAACAACAACCAATGGTAGTCGTGTTACACACACTTCTACCTCATCTACCTTTATAACTTATATTGGAAAAACCTGAACAGGTAATCCAACAAATAGGTAGAACCAATAAATATATATATATATATATATTAAAAATACAAATACGCTCTCTCAAGAAAGACACCATTCCAGAGCCTAGGTATTCACTCAACCTAATGCTCTGATACCAACATGTCACGACCCGACTTTCCACTCCCGGAAAATCGCGTCATGAATAAAGAAAGAAAGGGATAGAAAAGAGAATAGAAAGAAGAGAAGGAAGAAACGACACAAGAATCTCAACAGCGGAACGAATAAATTATATTTATAACAAAATATTACATAGTATACATCAAATATCAGAGTTACACAGACATATACAACACATACTAGACAGTTATAGACACCTGTCTAGTTATACAACTCAAATCAAACACAACACTCAGAGATACCAAACACAGCGGAATTATATAACTATACGCAGAAGCCTCCTGCTCCATATGCTCCTCCACAAATCGTCAAAGCCAATCCTGAATCCTAACCTGAATTCTCTTGACTACTCATAAAAATTTGAGTACCCAAGAGTTATAGAAAAACAGAAATAACTCCGGGTCAGACATGGGTCTGGTGTGAGTAACAGGTTAAAGTTGCTTAACTTAAAAAAACCTTTGAAAAGAAAAGGTATCACGTAAGACTTCCCACACATAAACATGGAAAAGTTTTTACCTTACGCTAACCAAAACATTTGATAGGAAATCAGATGATATTATAATAGTGTCTAGGGTTTTCAAATAAATAAGAAATAGCCGAAATTGTTACATCTATTAAATTCCAGCTACTAGCCACAAAAGTGGGTAATACAATCAAAACCGTTGGCACTTATTGGATTTTGGATTCCATACAATGGCAGGGCTACTGGGGTACCGCCCGTCACAGTACGTGGCCTAGATCACCGTACCGAGGAGCCACCCTAACTCCCCTGCAACACAAAGCCGGACCCGTTCCTTACTGAACAGTTCCAAATAAGACAACCCCGACGGTTGTCATGATCAACCGTCCCACACAGCCGAAATATAAAGGGACCTCTAGACAGGGGTAAATCTTACTCTCAAGTGGGGGCTACCCACGAAGCTTTGCTGCACCTCCCCTGTTTTAGCCATTCCCGGTTGATGAGGCTTGAGGTTACGATTTACCTTTATAGGACATATCACTTAGAATGCTCATCGTCCACCTGACGATGTTCTGAAAGCATTCAATCCATACAAGTTCGTTCCGGGTTCGAACGAAACCGAAGGCATTATCTCGTTACACTCATTTTGGAATCACCCTCAGAGTTAACGACAATAACCCTTGCACTCTGATTCACCATCTCGAATCTATAAGTACTATTCCGTCAAACTCATTACGGAATCACCCACAGAGTTATACTGACGTATAGCCCTTACACCTCGAGTCTTCACTCGCTCCACTTGGATTAACGACCTAACGTTATTTGGAATCGATGTGGTTTTCGGATGTCCAAATATGGAAACCCGATCCCGGTCTCATCGAAAACCAAAGCGTGTCTTATTAAGGCCAAGTTGTTTTAATTTTAAAACAATTCAATTCATTATCTAAATACAGATAGATAATTCACAATACAATAGATAATCAACCTTATCATTATCAACAGATAATCCATATCATAATCAAATAATCCATATTATCATCCAAAAGCAACCAATGCATCCATATCACATCCACTACTCATCTCATAATTGAGATTACAAACCAAACCAGTCAACCAATACCAATCATCAAACATAAGCAAATGATCAAATGATCACACTTCTATAATTAATTTAAAATGAATTAAATTAATTACTCAATCTCTAATTAATTTAAAATGAATTAAATTAATTACTTTATCATAAAATCCTACTTAACTAAACCATCCATTGATTATAAATCAATTTATAAATCATTATTCAATATTCATTTCAATTAATCATTGCTGATTAACTATCTCTAATTACAATAAGTAATTAGTATTTAATATTAACCACACACAAGTTAATTATATTAAATCCTACATATATATTAATCACCCTTGATTAATAACCATTCAGTAATTAACTACATTAATTACTCAATCCAATAATTAATTATTCTTAATTAATTATCCAAATTAATCCCCTTGATTAATTTCAAAGTAATTTAAATCCAAATTAATTCTAAAATAAATATCCTTAATTACATTCTATAATTATTAATTAATTACTTCCTTAAGTAATTACAAATTCATTAATTACATAAGTAATTATCAACAATTCAACAAATGTTTAAATCAATTAAACTTAATTAATTAATCTAAACAAATCACATTAACCTTAATTAATTACATTAAGTAATTAATTCACTAATTACTTTCATTAAGTAATTAAAACTTAAACAATTGATTATTATTAATTAATTAATCTAATTAATTATCAAAAATTAATCACATTAATTAATTATCTTGAGTTAATGACTTCATTAACATTTCTTAATTACTTAATTAAGAAATTAACTTAAATTAATCACCATTAGTTATTAAGTAACTAATATTTAATTACTATTTAACTAATCTCTAATTATTAATTAACTAAGTGTTAATTAAAATCTTAATTATCATTAATCACTTGATTAAATAAATCTTAATCATAAATTAAAATTTAATTAATCATCCTTAATTATAGATTAATTAAACTTAATTAATTAATATCAAATTAAATTAAAAATCATTAATTATTTAATTAAACTTCCACATTATTAATTAATTAAATAATTAATATTTATCTTAATTACCTTAATAATTAATGAATCCAATCATTAATTTTTATTTATCTTAAGATAAAACATTCTTATTAAATCATGCATTTAAAAACAAAATGTTTTAAAATTTACATTAAATTCAATTTAACATTTCTTTTAACTTTAAACTCAAACTTATTTAAAATAAGATTTTAAACAATACAACTTAATCTTATATGTTTACAAGAAACATATACTTAATTAATAAGTTTAAAAAGGATTTAGATTCAATTCAAATCATATTCATTAAAACAATTCAATTTAAACCCTTATTTAAAAACTGAAGTTTAAATTTTAAATCCAGATTTTAAAAAAACTCAGATTGAATTCATTTTGAATTTTTAAATTAAATACTTAGCCTTCCATTCCAAATGCAAATCACATATGCATTTCCACAAAGAGTTTGAAAATCAAATTTAAATTTTAAAAACCATCAATGATTTCAAATTCCAGATAAATCAAATTTGAATTCATATTCAAATTCAACTTAAACTCAGTTTTAAACCTATACTTGCAAAATTAAGCTTTATCTTAATACTTAAAACAGAAAACAGTCTTCTGTTTACTTTAAAACTTAAACTTTGAAATTTTGCAGAATTTTAAATTATTTTTAAAGAAACAGAATTCAAACTATTTGAATTCATACTTATTTGAATTCATATTCAAATTCAGGTTCTTAAAGCCTAAGTCCAAATTAAGCTTACATTTAAAACTTTCACTTTCAAAACTGTAAACAGTTTTCCTGTTTCTTTATATATATATATTTTTTTTTTAACCAACTTAAATCTTCTGCATTTAAATTATTACAAAAGAATTCAAATAATTTGAATTCATTTTTAGATTCAAGTTTAATTTTAATATCCAGATTTATATTTAAACTTTATTCTTAAAATTTCTAAGAACAGAACAGATTCTGTTAAATAAAACCCTGAACATAGTTTACTCGAGCATGCTTCAAATTTACTTCGGGTCATTCCTTAACTAGCTTCGAGTTATTTGCCAAAAATCCCGAGATCAACCCGAGTCACAATTCCCTGCAACCCAGAAACTTACCCCAAACCTGAAACAGTCTATACCCCATACCATCTCAACCCTGTCAACACCAGTTTCTCCCAACTCCGACCACCATCATCGACCAAATTCCGGTGATAGCTTCTTCAACACACCACCTACCAATACCCAAAATGGCATTGAACTCGATGCATTCAAGAAGCCACAGCACCCAAACCTTTTTCTAATCCCAGTAAACCAGTGTTCTAACAGAACCTTCCAAATTTCAACCCTAAACTAAAATTCAACCCAATTAAATAATTTCCCACAATCTTAGATAGATATACCACCTTCAGAAATAAATACAATCAAACAAATTCAATCATCCTCTGTGTTTATCAATATGTATAATATTGTAAATTGAAAGTTGTTTCCTTGTTTTACAGTATTATAACTAGTAATCTTTTTGATTTAAAATTCATGCATTCATTCATTATTTCAAATTTATTTAACCTACATAAAGTGTTTTAACTTTATTCTATCAAGAACCAAACATATTTCATTCAGATGTTAATTCATAACACAGCCAAATCAGAAGAAAATCATCAAATGGGTATACAGTCAATACCCTGATGAACAAACATGCACCACATTCAAATATAAATGCTCAACAGTTCATAAATCACAGGTAAACTATTCATAGCAATTTTATATAGGTTCATTTCTAATCTATAAGCATGCACAACCTTACTTAATTTTAAAATAAAAAGAGTTACTCACCTTATGTGCCAAAATGCAGAGCATATTTCAATGTCATGTTCCAGATTTGAAATGCAGGCACTTAGTCTTGCTTGCAAATGAAATGCAGGGCTTTAAATGGATGTATGCTGGCCTTAAATCTTGATGAAGACTAAAATGCAGAGTACATCCTGATTTTATTTTAGCATGCAGGCCTCACTTGCAATTGCAGATGTAAAGAAATGCAGAGCTTCAGATGGATGTGCAGGCCTTGCTTGCTTCAGATGCTTTCATGTTGAAATGCAGGTTTGAATATTGGAAAAGAGGAGCTACGGGCTTTGTTTAGAGGGTGCAGACTTGATGTAATTTGCATGTTTGTAGAAGTTGCATGCAGGTGATATTTTGAGGAGTTACAGATTTGTTTGTAAATGCAGGTGGTAGTTTGGGATATGCAGACTTGTATTTGGAAGAGAATGAAGTTGATCTTTACTTTTATTAAGGAATGAAACAAATGAATGAATGAAGAAACAAGATAATATGAATGAAGACACAAATGATATGAATGTATTTTTAGAAAATGAATTAAAAGAAAAATTGAATGAAACATTGACACTTGTCTTTTTAAAATGAAGATAAGTTTACACATGTTAGTTTAAATCTTTAATACACATACACTTGTCTTTGTGAATTAATAAGCATTTATAATTAGAGTTAAGTAAGTATTAAACATAGTTAATTAAAGTAAATAAGCACTAAGCCTAGTTAATGAATTCTTATGCAAAATTATGTATTTAAACAATCTCTAAAGAAAAAGTAAAGCATTATTATTATAAATAAAATGATATACAAGTTTATCATTTGAAAAGAAACTTTTAAAACAAATTTATAAAAGAATTTATAACATATTTTAATATACAACTTGAATTAAAATGAATTTTAAACTAATTAAAACATTTATCTCATATTTAAAAACATATAGTACTTAATTAAATATTTTTGAAAAACTCAAATCAAAAATAAATCATAATTTCTATTTTCAAAACATATAAAATTATGCTATACCAATTTAACTAAAAACAACTTGTCTATTTAAAATATATATAAATACATATACATTATTGAATAGAAAACAATTTATTAACTCATTAAAAATAATTTCACAAATTAAATAATTAAATAAAGAAGATTATTTAAATCAAATCAAATTTATTAATCAAAATTATTAATTCAATATAAATTTAAACCCAGATTATTAAATTTATATTGTCCAAAATTCCAGGATATTACAGACATGGGTCTGGTGTGAATAACAGGTTAAAGTTTCTTAACTTTTGAAAACCTTTTGAAAAGAAAGGTATCACGTAAGACTTCCCACTCATAAACATGGAAAAGTTTTTACCTTACGCTAACCAAAATATATGATAGGAAATCCGATGATATTATTATAGTGTCTAGGGTTTTCAAGTAAAATACAGAAATAGCTGGAATGCTTACATCTCACGTTCCAACATAGCTGGGCACAATCAATACATACGGCACTTATTGGAGTTTGGATTCCATACAATGGCAGGGGTACTGGGGTACCTCCCGTCACAGTACGGGGCCCAGATCACCGTATCGAGGATCACTTCCAATCCCCTGCAACACAAGGCCGGAACCATCCCTTACTGCACAGTCCCGAACAAGACAACCCGGCAGTTGTCGCGAATCAACCGCCCCACACAGCCGAATAAAAATGGACTTCTAGATAGGGGAAAATCTCGTCCTACTTGGGCATGACCCACTTAGCCTTGCTGCACCTCCCCTGTTTTAGCCATTCCTGATTGATGAGGCTTGAGGCTACGATTACCTTTAGAGAACACATCTTTTAGAATGCTCATCCTCCGCCTGACGATGTTCTGAAAGCATTCAATCCATACAAGTTCGTTCTGGGTTCGAACGAAACCGAAGGAATTATCTCGTTACACTCATTTTGGAATCACCCTCAGAGTTAACGACGATAACCCTTGCACTCTGAATCTTCATCTTCACTTGAGATTCACGACCTATCGTTAATTTGGATTGATGTGGTTTTTGGATATCCAAATATGGAAACCCGATCCCGGTCTCATCGAAATCCAAAATGCCATCTTTTAGGTCTAAGTTGTTTTAAGTTTAAAACAATTCAATTTAATTATCTATATACACACAGATAGATAATTCACATCATTACAATAGATAATCAACATTACCATCATAAACAGATAATCCATATTATCATCACAATTTGATAATCTACACCAATAGATAATTCATATTAACATTACAATGCAACCAAGCATCCGTATCACAAAACATTATTAATCTCATTTCTGAGATTCTAACCATTTAAGGAAATCTATATCATCCATATATAAAGAAGGATTAATAATCACACCATTAATAATTAATTTAAAATGAATTAAATTAACCATTTCATCACTAATTAATTTAAAGTAAATTAAATTAATTACCTCATTCTATAAATCCTACTTATATAACCATTAATTACAAACCAATCATCTAATTAATTCCCTTGATTAATTACCCTTGATTAATCATCCTTTAATTACATTCAAGTAATTAATTTCACAAATTAATTACCCTTAACCAAATACAGTAATTAACCTTTAATTACTTCATTACTTCATTAATTATAATTAATTACATTAATCCTTAATTAATTATATTAATTAATTACTTCATTAATCACTTATCATTGATTTATTAATCTTAATTAATCAATCTTAACAACATCATTAATTATATAAATTAATGATCCCTAATTACATTTTAATTAATTATCTTTATTAAGTAATTAACCTTAATTAAACCATAATTATTAATCACTTTCGATTAATTACCTTCAGTAATTAACTACTCTTAATCACTTCATTGAGTAAATTAATTACCCTTAAATTAATTATGTTTAATAATTAATTATATTTATTAATCATCCTTGATCAATTTTATTAGTAATTAATTACCCTTAATCAATTACATTTCTTAATTATTTTTCAAGTGACTCAATCAATCAATGCTTAAATTAATTACTTTTGCTAAGTAATTACCTTTCATATTAATTACATAAACAATTAATCCCATACTCTTCCATACTTCAATAAGTTACATTCAGTAATTACTCATCTTAATTACTTCTCTAAATAATTATACTTTATTAATTACTTATTCCCATTCAATAATTATTCTGAATTAATTAAACTTAATTAATTAATTTAAATTGATCGAATTAATTAATTAATTACAATGAGTAATTAACATCTTTAATTACTTTCATAAAGTAAGCATACTTAACCAAATTCCATAAATGATTATCTAAATTAATTAATCCAATTAATTATCAAAATTAATCACATTAATTAATTATTAAATAATCCCAAGTTAATGATCTTCATTAACTTATCAATAATTCTTTAAATACTTTTTCTAAGTAATTAACTTAAATTAATTATTATTAATTCAAATTAATTATCTTAATTACTTAACTTATCCTTAATTAATTTATTCAAACCTTAATTAATTAATTAATTAAATTAATTATCTTATTTAAATTACCTTACTAATTTAATGAATCAAAATTCATTAAATTCTTTGGTTTACTTTAAAATAAAAACATTTCTTATTAATGATTACATTATTATTAACAAAGTAATTTAAACAATTTACTTTTAAATTTGTTTTCAAATTACATTTTAAATCTTAGATTTAAAATGAAGTCAAACTTAACTTTAACAAAGATTTAAAAACGTTTAAAAACCCCTTAAAACTTATGCTAAGAATTTATTATTTTATAAAAGATGTTTAAAGGAATTTAAACCCAATTTTATTTAAGATACAAATCATATTTTAAATTATCTTAAACATTCAAAGTTGTTTTAAACAATTTAAATTTAAACACTTCCTTTATTTTAAACTATAATTCAAATTTGGATTTGAATCCAGATTTAAATTTAAGTTAAATCTCTACTTTTATTTTAAAGCTTTACTTTAAAATTAGACTATTTAAACCCTTTTAAAGTTGTTTAAAACATTTTAATTTATAAAATTTAAATTAAATTTTAAAACTAGGATTCAAACTTAGTTTTGAATCCATACTTAAAATTTAAGTTTTTAAATTTTATTTTAAAAATTGCTTCAGATTTTAATTTCAATTTTGAGTTGAAAACAATCAGGTTTCTAGAGAAACCTGTAACCACTATAATACCCGAGCCTCCCCTTCAATTACTTCGAGTAAAACCCTTAACCACTTCGAGCAAAAACACAAATTACTCGAGTAAAACTCGAGTCCAAAAATTTCTGCAACCCCAATCCTTCACCTGACACAATTCCTTGCACCTTGCATATGCACGGTGGTTCTGACCACCTTCAGTCACCACCAAGACATCGAGCATGTCGACGATCAACTCTGAATCACATCCCGATCATAAAAACCTCACACTCCACTCGAAATCAAATTCGAGTACCCCAAATCAGAAACCTGGAACCAATATTGCAACCAGATTCCCAAACCTGTCAACGGGTCGCACTCGCCTCTCCGATCACCAGAGAACCATCACCATCGACCATGGCTTCTCCTATACTCTAGCTTCCATTCCCTAGAGTTTTGCCAAACTCGATCATCCCTAGACTTCGTGGCGATCTCAATTCCCAGACCAGCCAATACTAGGTTTACAAACCAAAACGATCATCCATCGTCACCACGATGATCTTCCACCACCTCCACTATTTTTCCTCCACTCACCCATCACTTGTCCATTACCGGAAGAAATTTTGATCCCCCAGACTACAGAGTTCACCAGAAAACACTAAATTTTCATCAAATTCTAAATTCTGGTTAAACCAGAAATGCTAACAAATCTCTTTACTAAAAATAGTGATTTTAGTTTTAAAAATCAAATTTTGGTTTAAGCATTCGATTTAGATTCCTGAATACAAGAATCATGACAATTGAAATTTGACTTATTTAAAGTTGCTCTGATGTTTTATTTCTTCCAGAGGTAATGTTAATTGTTTTGAACTTAAACAAAATTTAAACTCAAACTGATGATACAATAAATATATTTGGTTCAATACTAAAGTCATAACATAGATTGGATTATTAGAAAATGATTTTTTTATTTGATTATCTGATTATCTTTTGAACCTGGAACTAAAGCCAGAGAAGTTCGAAACATACAGATATATGCATAACAATATTTCATACAAAGCTATACTTATAAATTCCTTCACAAACATACTTGTTTCATAGATGATTAGGCAACATAATTATTTACTTAAACTTCTAATAACTGTAATGTTACTCACCTGACATTGCATGAAACAGAGGCAGAGATTTTTTGAAAACTGTTTTGAAGACTTGAAACTAAAATGCCAAATCTTCATTGAATTTGATATAAACTTGAGTTGCTAGCTGTTTAAATTTTGCATGCATGTCCAAGATTCCAATTGCAGAAGACAAACCCCAGATTTCATTTGAAAATGCTTAAATTTGAAAAACTTGCATTTGCATGCTTTTGGAATTTTAAAAACTGAGTTGCAAATGTTCAAATTAAATCATGTAGGCTTTTGATTTATTTTTGGTTTGAGGAGCAATTTCCAGGTTTTGATTTTGAGGATGCTTTACAGATTTGCATATGAAAAATTGGAAAATGATTACAGAAGAATTTGAGTTTAGAAAAGGGGTTTACAAATTACTTTCTGGTTTGAGGAGGAAACTTTCAAATTTTAAACACGATTTTGGTTTTTGAGAGTTTGGAAACAAATTTGTTCTTAGCTGAAATTTTTTTCATAACTTTGAAAAATGAAGATTAAAAGAAAATGAGGAGATGAGGTATGTGTTTATAAAAGACAAAAAGATTTATTTAAAAATTAAAAGAAAAAAAAACAAAAAAAATGACACTTGTACCACATCTTTACATTTGTCGAATAGAGTAGATTATTAATTTACATTTGTCTCATTAGTTACTTAAGATGTTAACACTTGTTATATACATTTTTCTAATTTTAATTTAATTTAAAAGTGAATAAAACCCTCTTTTCTTTATTTGTTAAATACTTATATATATATTATTTTCATAAGTAAATGTATATGTGCATTTCTTTTTAAAGAAAGTGAAATGAAACAAATTATATAAAAATGAAAGCTTACTCACATAATTTAAATATGTTTATTCTTTTAAATTTCAAAATTAATTCAAATTCAAATTCTACTTAAATTTAAAAAAAAATCCAATTTAAAGCTGATTTATATCAACATATTAAATTTAAAAAAGCAATTCTGTACATATTAAGATCTATTTATATTTATACACTTATTAATATTATTTGAAAATAACATATTTACCAATTTAAATAATTTATAAAAGAAATTATAAATTACTTACCTTATCTAACTTATTTAAATGCATTAATGTTTAACATATAAATGTTATTTTAAATTTTCATATATAATTTCAAATTATAGTTATTAAGCTATATACAAAAAAGAAATAAAATAAACCTTTGTTTATCTTATTTAAAATTTAAACTTATGCTTAAAATATAATTTAAACAATTTAAAATATTTTCCTTAAGTATCTTAAAACCATATAGTTACTTATTAAATAGTTTTGATTAGTTATATATTAAATAAAGTAATAATTTCTAAATTATCAAAATGTATTATTAGAATTTAAAGGCAAGATTTTCATTGTTTATTTAACTTCAAATCAAACTTATCTATTTACAATATATATAAATACATTATAAATAGGAAAACATTTTATTAGTTTTTAAAAGATAAAATTCACCAATTAAACATCTATTTAATTGGATTATTAAATCAAGTTATATTTTATTAACAAAATTTATCAAATCAATTTAATTTTAAATACAAATTATTAAATTGATATTGCCAAAAATTTTGGGATATCACAGTTTGGTAAAGAGAGAACCGTTTTTCTTTGGAAATGGGCTGGATAGATCGCCAAAGTGACTTGCGATTGTTTGAGTGTCCTCTTGGGTTATTTAAATTTTCTGGATGTCTTCAGGAAGTCAGAGTTTTGTCCGCATCTGGAGATTGAGTTTGGTATCAACTGGATTCAAGGAGTAGTACCGATGGTTCAGCTTGGTAGTAGGATGGTTTCTGGAGATTGAGGATTTGGTGAAGCAGCTCGGGTTTTGGAAGAACTTCTGAGTTTCTTTAGTGGATTCGTGGAACCATAATTCTAGGATGTGTTGTCCAGTTTGTCCTCGTGATCATCATCAGCATTTTCATCTTCTCAATCAGAGTTGCGCAGTGGAAGCATGGTGGCAGCTGTTTTAGTTTGGAAACAACTGGGATTTGCAGTGTTTTGGATTAGAGGTTTCTTCAGGAAATTTTTCAGGATCATAAGGCCACTTTGGCGGGTGCACCTGTTTGTCTCTTCCAGATGGGAGAAGTGAGATCAGTCTCTTGATTTTGGAATATAGTTGTGTTATGATTTTTGAGTTGATCTTGGAAAGATCATTTTGTTGGATTGTTTTTCGTTCAGTTTGTTTCTAATAGCATCAGCAAGGGTTGAGTTGATCAGGAAGGATGTAGGCAGCCCAGAATCATCAAAAGAGTTTTGTGGATAAGAGACGGGAAATTTGGAATTCGAAGTTAGAGACTTCGTTGGTTTTGGGGAATTTCTCCGATCCATGGAAGCTATAAGATTGGGAAGCTAGCTCCGAGATATTTGGATCTTTTTCTATTGTTCTTTTTAAGATTAGTGTTTGGTCTTCAGGAATGAATTGCCAGTTTGGATAACTGGAACTCAGAGTGTTTCACGTATCTCTGAGGGAGTACGTGTATGAGCTATCTCTGGTTGGGAACCAGCAGTTCAGGGAGTTTTGGTCGTTGAGTCAGACTTGTCTATGGTTTGATATCTTGATTGTTTTGTAGATCTAGATGAGTGGAAGATCTGTAGCTTAGTAGTATTGATTGTTTGGATTCTATAGAGCGAGTATCCCGGTATTTACACTTGGGGAAACTCGAGAAATTCTATCCAGAATTTTATCTGGATAATTAGATTTGTTTTGATTGGATGAATTGTTTGCTATGGTTGTTAGCAGATGATTGATTTATACTTGTGTTTTAAAATTAAATTTTTAATTGGATTATTATATTACCTTTGTTTTAAATTTCGGGGACGAAATTCTTTAAGGGGGGAGGAATGTGATATCCCGGAATTTTTGGCAATATCAATTTAATAATCCGTGTTAAAATTAAATTAATTTGATAATACTGTTAATAATAAAATTTGAACTGGATTAATATTCTTTTTCAATAAATATTTAAATGGGTGATTTTATCTGTTAAAAGCTAGTTAGATTGTTTTCTATTTATAATGGATATATATATTTGTATATATTGTGAATAGATAAACTTTGTTTTAAATTTAATAAATAAAGGCATGTTTTCTAATTCTAATATTTTTGATAATTTGGAAATTTGATTTAATTTAATATTAAGCTATTAAATAGATAACCATATGGTTTTAAATTACTCAAGATAAAAGTTTAATTAAAATGATTCTATCCTAAGTTTAAATTTAAATAAGAAAGGTTGTTTTGTTCTTTTTAAATATAGTTTGATTAAATAAGTAATTTATTAACAAAGAGATAATTTTCTTTTATAAATTATTTCAATTTAACAATGAGTTATATTTTAAACAATATTAGTAATGTAATATCTTTACAAATGTTTTATTATAGAAATTGTTATTTTGAATTTATTTATAAAGGGATGCTATGACTTGAAAATTTTAAAATTTGGTCTTTCAAAAATATTTAGAATAAAATAAACCTTATTAATATTAAACATAAGTATAAAAATAAATAATAGTAGACTAATTATTTCATAGTTTAAGTTTAAAAATAAAAGAGAAATAAAAATAAACACATATGTTAGAAATAGAACTTATCCATAAGTTAAAACTTATAACAATAACTAAAACAACTTTATAATATGCGCATAAAATAAATGTTGCCAGGTAAGCGAAATATGCCTGTAAATAGATGAAGAGCAAGAACAGAGTAATAAATAAAAATGTCTATGTACATGCATAAAGTAGATAAACAAACAAGGTAAAAGAATCTTGTATGGGAAGTTTAGATATGCTGCAAAGTAAAATATCAACATATACAAAATGGGTAAACATGAAACATAAAGTACTTAAGCATTAAACGCTTTTATCTCAGCACAAACTTATGTCAATTCAATTTGTTCAATATCATTTCAGCCTCCATATGAAAAAAATATCTCTGACCAAAGTAATAATAAAAGAAAATAAATCTGATCAAAGAAGATAAGCTTATACCCAGTAAACCCTCCCCTGTACAAACTCCTTTTTATATATACATCTCTTCTCATTTCTAATTCGATCGTCACAACATAGCAACAAGGAAACAAGAAAAATAAGCATCATTATTTTAAAACTTAAAAATTATTCATGTAAACTAAAAAAAGAAGATTTAAGAAAAATCAAGCCTACAGTTTTTCAAACAAAGGAGCTTTATTCATCTTCTCGAACCAGTGAGTAACATAATTTTTAAAACTTAAGTATATGAATGTGGTTGCATGATTGAAATCTGGAACAAGTATGCTTGTATGTATGTATTTTTCTGTGTATATGGTTGAATGTTGTGTACATGTTGTAGTCTCTGTGACTAAGCTGTTTTAGTTCCCAGGTTCTAAATCTAATCTTGAATCAATCTCACTTGATCAAATATTTATTAATACTTAAGTCTTAAACCAAATATGTTTGTTATAGCATATATTTTAATTTAAAAATTTGTTTAAATGGAAATAATGTGTATGGCCTCTGGAAATAAATTTACAACAGTGTAAACTTTAAAAAGTTAAAATTCAAATACCATGATTTGATGTTTCAGAGGTAGGATCTGAATCATCATACGAAATCATGATTTTTTTTAACCTGTTACTCACACCAGACCCATGTCTGACTCGGAGTTTATTTCTGTTTTTCATAAACTCTCGGGTAGTCAAATTTTTACGAGTAGCCAAGGGATTTAGGTTAGCTTTGACGAATTCTGGAGGAGCAATGGAGCAATAGGCTTCGGCGTTGTAGATATATATATAGTATTCCGTTGTGTTGCTATCTCTGTGTTGTATTATGTATTGAATTGTATAACTAGACAGGTGTTTATAACTGTTTAGTCTGTGATGTATTATCTGTGTAACTCTGAAGGATATTGCATACCATGTAATATTTATGTTATTAATATAATTTATTCGTTCCGCTGTTGAGATTCTAATGCTGTTTCTTCTTTCTTCCCTATCTTTCTCTTTTCTATCCCTTTCTTTCTTCAAGATGATACGACTTTCTGTGGCTAGAAAGTCGGGTTGTCACAGGAGGTGCGTAGCATGGAGGCACAAGCAGTGGCTGTCGTTGATCGTCGTCTCGTCGTGAAACGGAGGAGTGGTGATCGAGGTAATAAAACGATGTTTGGTTTCAATGATTTTGTCTACCTGGTACGTTGAAGAGAAGAAGACTTAGCGGCCCAGATTCACATTTTCAAATGAACGGCAAATCTGAAGGGTAATATTATAAAATAAAATAAAAAGAAATTCTTATTTTAAATTATAGTTCAAACTATAATAATTTATATCTAATGCATACATTGTCAAAATTCAATGAAATTGGCGGCATTGGAACCGTGGTGAGGAACTCTACACTGCAGTTCAGATCTGTGAATGATCTGAGGAAGTGGAAATTTTGGATTAAATCAAACGGTTCGATTTAATTTAAAATTTAAAACGCTCGTCAGATTTCAAGGTGAGTTAATCTCACTCACTTCTGGGTACCATTTAATTTAAATAATTACTATTTAAATGATTGATTGGTTGATTAGTTGAATATGATAATTACTATTAGATTGGATCGAATTTATTGGTTCTGCTAATATCTATGGATGCAGGGAAACAGGTTGGAGAGATCCAACTGGATTCCTCAAAATATAGAAATTATTTACATAATTGATGTTGTATTTCATTTATATATTACGATAGATTAACTTGGAAATTAAGCTGTGCTGTGTTATGATTGAATAAGTATAATCTGGTATGTTAAAATATAAATGAAAATAAAATAAATTGGGATTAAAGGGTAATGAAAAGGAATTTATAAGGAATGGATTTAAGGAAATTAAACTCAGGAATTGGTATGGAATTTGAAATGTTTTGAAACTGTGATTGGAATGGAAACAAGAAACGGAAATTTATAAATTGGGTTTATAAATAAATTGGTATATTTATCGATGGATAAATTTTGAAAGCATAGATTTTCGGTGGGAAATTCTATAAGAAGGTATAAATTGTTTTAAAAGTAAAGATGGATTATTTCTAAAGATGGAAAGTGCTTTCCGTGGAAACTAAGTCTGATTTCTAAGAAAGCTTCCAAAATATAAATTAGCGGTTTAAAATGTGTTTAGGATATTTGGAGGAAATGTTACTTTTAAGTATTTCAAGTACAAAGTAAATATTTATTTCAATAATTTGTAGTACTCAATTATTTTAAAGGTAAAATGGTATTGAAATTTCCAAAAGGGAATTTTAATATAAATAATTGATTTAATAATTTTATTTTAAAAATTAATTTGGTTTAAATCACTTAGAATCTCCCCTATATTTTGGAGAGTGATTTCTAGGAAATGGGAAATGTATTAAAAATAAAAAGGTGTTTATTTTTAAAGTGCTGGAAGAAATTTATGGAATTTAAATGTAAATTCGAATCGAGACAAATCAAGTATGATTTATAAAAGGATTCTTTGGTTTATTTTTAAATGGAAGTGTATTTCCCTGAAAAGCCAAGTACGATTTAAAGCAGATTTTTACGTAAAAATTTAAAAGTTTAAATTTGTTTTTAAAGGAATGTTTTAAAAAATTATTATTTTAGTTGTAAAAATTTTAAAAGTAAGTATTTAATAAATTAGTTATAGAAGTAATTATTTTTAAGGGTTAATTGGTATTATGTTTTGAAAATAATATTACTAATATTTATATCTTATAAAATGGATTTATTTTAAAGATAGTTTGGTTGAAGTTTTATTTGAAACTAGTATAGAATTTTGTAACTCCTCTTTTAAAATTTAGTTTGAACTTAACCTTTATTTTAAAATTTAGCTTACATTTTATAAAGTAGTTTGCTTTAAATGTTTTTAAAATGTATGTTGAATAAAATGTTTAAGTAGTTAATGTAAATATTTTAAGGTATATTTTAGAATAAAGTGATTTAATTGTTTCAAAAATCTAAATATTTGGACTTGGTTGTTTCCAGTGGAAATGAATATTTAGGAAATTTATTCCATGCAGAGTGTGAATTGAAAACTGTTTTCAAAATGGTTGAAAATGGAAATATATCTTGCGAAGATATTTTTGAGGTTAATAAATTATTTGGTAAATTATTTATTGTTTGATGGATGTTTGTGAATGTTAATTGATAGTTAAATAACCGACTATCAATATTAGCCAATGCGTTGATCGTTTCGAAGAGACCGGGATCAGGATTTATTTCTTGAAAACCACTTTAATCCGGTTTGTACGTTTTCGTGAGGAAGACGAGTTTGGAGTCAAAGATAGAGAAGTGAAGTGGAAGGGCTAGTCGCTACTAAACTTGAGGATGAATCCAAAATGGATGTAGTAGGAGTACTGCCTTCGGTTCCGTTCGAACCCAGGACGGACTTGTATGGATGAATGCTTTCGGGACATTGTCAAGGGGACGATGGGCATTCTGAGTGAAACATTCTGAAAAGGTAGCGCTTAACTTCAAGCCTCATCAACCGAAATGACTGAAAATCAGTGGATATGGAGCAAGGCTAAGTGGGTAGTACCCATTAGGGTGAGGTCATTTGTAACGACCCTCCATTCATTCCACAGAATGACGCATCATTAATAAGAATGAAAGGGATAGAAAAGAGAAAAGATAGAGAAGGAAGAACTAAACAACATTAGAATCTCACAGCGGAATGAATAAATTATATTAACAACATAAGTATTACATAGTATACAGCAACTATCAGAGTTACACAGATTATACATCACATACTAGACAATTATAAACACCTGCCTAGTTATTACAACTCAAAACAACTCAGAGAAAACACAGAGATACCAGACACAGCGGAACACTATACATATCTACAACGTTGAAGCCTCCTGCTCCATTGCTCCTCCATAATTCGTCAAAGCTAACCTGAATCCCTTGGCTACTTGTAAAAATTTGAGTACCTAAGAGTTTAAGAAAAACAGAAGATAAACTTCGGGTCATACATGGCTCTGGTGTGAGTAACAGGTTAAGGTTATTTAACCTTCAAAAACTTTTGAAGACAAAAGGCATCTCGTAAGACTTCCCACACATAAACATGGGTAAGTTTTCACCTTACGCTAACCAAAACATTTGATAGGAAATCCGATGATATTATAATAGGGTCTAGAGTTTTCAAGTAAAATACAGAAATAGATGGAATGCTTACATCTCACATTCTAACATAGTTGGGCACAACTAAAACATACGACACTTATTGGAGTTTGGATTCCATACAATGGCAGGGCTACCAGGGGCCCCCCGTCACAGTACGTGGTCTAGATCAACATACCATGGATGCACCCTAAATCCCCTGCAACTCAAGGCCGGAACCATCCCTTATTGGACAGTCCCGAACAAGACAACCCCGCAGTTGGTGCGCATTCCAACTGCCCACACAGCCGAATAAAAAGGGACCTCTAGAAAGGGAAAAATCTCGTCCTACTTGGGCATGACCAACTTGGCCTTGCTGCATCTCCCCTGTTTTAGCCATTCTCGGTTGATGAGGCTTGAGTCTACGATTACCTTTATTGAACACATCTACCTTAGAATGCTCATCGTCCACCTGATGAAGTTCTGAAAGCATTCAATCCATACAAGTTCGTTCCAGGTTCGAACGAAAACGAAGGCATTATCTCGTTACACTCATTTAGGAATCACCCTGAGAGTTAACGACGATAACCTTTGCACTCTGAATCTTCATCTTAACTTGAGATTCACGACCTATCGTTAATTTGGATCGATGTGGTTTTCGAATATCCAAATCTGGAAACCCGATCTCGGTCTCATCGAAATCCAAAACGTATCTTTTAAAGCCAAGTTGTTTTAAAGTTAAAAACAATTCAATTTTATTATCTATATACACACAGATAGACAATTCACATATCACAACAGATAATCTACATTATCATCATAAACAGATAATTCACATTATCATCACAAACAGATAATCCACATTATCATCATAAATAGATAATTCACATTATCATCATAATGCAACCAAACATCCATATCACACAACATTCCTTATCTCATAACTGAGATCTCAAACCATTCAAGGCAAATCAATATCATCCACACATAAGCAATGATTAATAATCACAACATCTATAATTAATTTAAAATGAATTAAAGTAATTACTTCCATCTCTAATTAATTCAAAGTGAATTAAATTAATTTCTTACATCAATATAAATCTCGCTTACTTAAACATTAATTAATTACAAATCAATTAATTAATTACAAATCAATTAATTAATTATTCTCAAATTATCCACCTTAATTAATCACCCTTGATTAATTATCCTTTGATTACATTCAAGTAATTATCCTTTAATTAATTTGATAAATTAATTATTCTACACCACTTATAGTAATTAACCTTTAACTACTTCATTAATTAGTTAACTAAAATTAATTACATTAATTAATCACTCTTTTAATCACTTATCATTGATTAATTAATCTTAATTAATCAATCCTTAATTACATCATTAATTATATTAATTAATGATCCCTAATTACATTTTAATTAATTACTTTATTTAAATTAATTACATTAAGTAATTAATCTTAATTAAACCACAATTATTAATCACTCTTGATTAATCACATTCAGTAATTAACTACCCTTAATTACTTCCTCAAATAAATAAATTACTCCTTAATTAATTTCTTTAATTAATCCCTTGATTAATTACAAAGTAATTATACTTAAATTACTTCCATTCTTAAGTCATCTTCCATTAATTACATCCAGTAATTATCAATTAATTACTTCACTAAGTAATTACACTCTATTAATTACGTTAAGTAACTACACTTATCAAATCATCCAGTGATTATCTTAAATTAATTAAACTTAATTAGTTAACTTAAACTAATCACATTAAACTCAATTAATTACATTTAGTAATTAGTTCCTTAATTACTTCCATTAAGTAATTATTCTTAAACATTTTCACAAATGATTATCTTTAATTAATTAATCTAATTGATTATTGAAATCAATAACAATAATTAATTATTAAATAATGCTAAGTTAATGACCTTCATTAACTATTTAACAATTCCTTAATTTCTTTCTTAAGTAATTTAAATTACATTAATCATTATTCATTTCAAATTAATTAATCTTAATAATCCATTAATTAACCTCTAATTATTTAATTAATTAAGTGTTAACTGTAACTTAATTAATCCTTAATTACTTGATTAATTAATCCTTAATCATTAATTAATATTCTAATTAAAAATACTTAATTATGAATCAATTATACCTTAATTAATTAATCTAAACTTTAATTAATTAATTTAAACCTTAATTACTTATTTTATTAATCCAAATCATTAATTAATTAATTAATTAAATTATCCATTTTAGTTAACTTAATAACTCAAAACATTAAATCTTTATTTATTTAAAGATAAAAACATTTTTTCCTATTAATTATCAAATTATCATTAACAAAGCATTTAAAAACAACTTGCTTTCAAATTTCATTTTAAATTTAAGATTTAAAATGTATACAGATTAACTTAACAAAGTTTAAAACAATTCAAAAACCTTTTATTTCACAAGTTAAAGAAATATCTAACTTCTAAAGAAGTTTAAAAGGATTTAAAAACCAAATTCATTTTAAATTTAAATCAATTTAAAATACACGTTAAACATTCAAAGTTGTTTAATTCATTTCCAATTTAAAAACTTCTTTTTATTTTAAAACTGGAATGCAGATTAAACTTAGATTCCAGATTAAACTTAGATTTAAAAACTCTACTTATATTTTAAAACTTCATTTTTAAAATTCAAACTACTTAAACATTTTTAAAGTAGTTAAAACAATTCAAATTTAAAAACTTTATTTATTTTTAAAAAAACTGAGATTTAAACTTAAACTTGAATCAGATTTAAACTTGGATTTAAACTTGTTTAAAAACTTTACTTTTCAATTTAAATCTTCAGTTTTAAAATTTTAAAACAAAACGCTGCAGGTTTCTTTTAAAAACCTGTAATAAATATTTTAACCCCAACGATCCTATGTTGCTTCGAGTCCAAAACCCAACTACTTCGAACAATTTACCCAAATACTTCGAGTAAAACTCGAGCACAAACCAAATCCAAAACCACCAGAACATCAGTGCACCGTGCACATGAACCATCGACGCAGCTAACTCCGATCATCAACGATGATCCACACAGGTCGGTGATCATCCTCATAGCTAATTCCGAACATCAGACCAATGATATAGCCTTGAAATAGAGTTCGAGTATCTAAACTCAAACCTGGAACAACTGAATAACACAAACCCAAAACCTAGCAACGCCTCGACCACGAAGCTCCGACCTCCAGAAGTACTACAACTCCGTCCATGTCCTTGTCAACACGCCTACTTCCACCACCTAAAGCCCCATCGCACTCGATCCACTATATAAACCGAGATGATCGATTTATCTAGCCTAGTCAAAACTAGGGTTCCAGAAGTGAAACCACTACTGCAACTTCCTCGATGAATGGCATCACCATCGAGTGTTTTTCCCGTCAACTACGATCACTCCTCCATCATCAGGAAGAACCCCGACCCCTCCAACCTCTTGGATCACTAGAAAACCCCAAATAACCATTTTCAGTTCAAACAAGAACTGCTCCTTCCAACTAGCACTAAAAATTATGATTCTTGTTTTAAAAATCATGTTTTTGTGTATGAATTCAATTTATAATGTTGAATTTATAAATTAAAAAGTTTGAGTTTTCATTTATATTGACATGCACGGTTGTTTTTGGTTTTCCAGAGATAATCAGGCTTTTATTTAATTTAATTAAATTTTTAAACCTTAATCTATGTTAAATCAAACATCTTTTTTTGTAAACCAAGTCCTAACAACAATTAGTTCCAGGGAAAAAGAATTTAAATCAAAAACAGAAATCTGGAACTATAAACAGAGAAGTTACAGATATACAAAAACATGCATACATCATACTTATATACGTACAACAAATTCACACAATCATATTCATTTCAACAACACTAGCATGCAACCAGATTTTATACTTAACTTTTTTAAAAATAAAGTTACTCACCAGATTAGAATGAAGGCAGAGCTTTCATTTTGATTTGATAACAGCTTTGAAAAAAATAGGATCCTTATTGCTTTGAAACTTTGAACTCTTTTGAATTCTTTTGATTTAAAACTTGTTTAGAAACTGAGTTGCTGAAATGCTTGTAGAAAACAAATTCCATATTTTCTTATATATACTCAGGTTGAGGATGATGTTGCAAAAGAATTGCAGGTTTCAGTTTTTTTAATCTTTTTGAAAATGAATTGCATGTAAATGATTTCAAGATGATTAGTGATGATTTATTTCTGGATTGTGGAGGGATTACTGATTTTAATTTTCAGATTTGGTTTTGAGGGAGTTGTTCTCTTAGCTTTAGATTAGAAAAGAAAAAGAATGAAGGGAATAAGATTTGTTAATATAGGCTGAAATGTTTTAAAAATAAAAACAAAAGAAGAAACTAAATTAAATAACACTTATCCTATATTGTAACATTTGTCATATTAGTTGATTAACAAGTCAAAACATGTCTTTTAAGAGTTAATTAGTATTTAGTTAAATGTTAATATAGATTAGTGTAAACTTATGCTTAATTAATTAGTTAATATGTACTTATTTATATGTACATAATTTTAAAATAAATAAATCCAATTATATTTATAAAATAAAAGTTTATACAAATATTTTAAAATCCAAAACAATTTAAAATCTATACTTTGAATTTCAAAACTTTAAATTCAAATTAAATTAAAAAGTCCAATTTTAAAACCAAGTTATATATATACATATATAACTACATAAATTTAATTTGAAATAACAATTATATTTATATAAAAATTTATTTGTAAAAACAATACATTATTAAGATTGTTTTAAAATAACAAATTATCAATTTGAAATAATTTATAAAATAAAATTTCTCTTTATTAATAAATTACTTATTTTATCAAGCTATATTTAAAAACAACAAAACAAACCTTATTATTAATTAATTTAAATTTAAACTTAAGCCAAAATCATTTTAAATAGTTTAAACTTTTATCTTAAGTTAAAATCATATAGTTATTAAATAGCTTTGAAAAGCTTAATATTAAATAAAAATCAAATTTCCAAATTACCAAAAATATTAGAATTAGAAAATATGCCTTTATTTATTGAATTTAAAACAAAGCATATCTATTTACAATATAAACCAAATATTTACATTATAAATAGAAACCAATTAATTAGTTTTTAAAAGATAAAAAAATTCACCAATTAAATATTTATTTAATTAGATTATTAAATCAATTCAAATTTATTAACAAAATTATCAAATCAAATTTAATCTTTAATACAGATTATTAAATTGATATTGCCTAAAATTTTGGGATATCACATTCCTTTCCCCTTAAAAGAATTTTGTCCCCGAAATTTAAAAGCAAAGTAATTTAATAATCTCATTAAAGATTTAATTTTAAAACATAAGCATATATCAATCATATGCTAACTACTGCACTGATATTAGCAATACTCTGAATATACAGCAGTCGGATCTCCCAGTTAGATATTTGGGAATTCCCTTGTCTAGTGCTAATTTGAGGGATAAAGATTGTTCTCTGTTGCTAGAGAAGATTAAATTCAGAATTGGAGGATGGGAAACAAGAATGCTTAGTTTAGCTGGGAGACTTGAACTTATTAAATCCACCATTTACCCAATCATACAATTCTGGATGAAATGTTTTTGTCTCCCAGTTTCTACACTGCAAAAAATTAAACATTTGATTCTTAACTTTCTGTGGAAAAGTCGTAATAGTAAGATTCCCTGGGACGTTCTATGTAGACAAAAAGAAGAAGGTGGTATGGGTCTGAGAAAATTAGAAGAAATGAATCAAGCGTTATCTATTAAGTTGATTTGGAAAATAATTAATGTAGAAGGAATTTGGGCGAACCTTGTACATTGTAAATATATTGGTCAAAAAAGTTTTTGGGAATTGAATCAGCGATCAGATGACTCCGGAGTGTGGAAATTCATTCTGAAAAATAGACAGGTAGCTTTGAAATGTCTTTCTCTTAATATAGCAGATGGTAAAACAACATCATTGTGGTATGATCCATGGCTAAATGGTAGTTCTATTATGGAACGCATTGGTAGAGATACATCCTTTAGAACTGGTAGGGAAGATTTGATTCTTAGTAGAATTTTAAAGAACGGAGAATGGAAATGGGATTCATGCAGTTTTTTATTCCAAATTCATGCAGAAATAGAAGGTGTCAAAATTCATAAGGATAAGAAAAGGGATTTTTGGACCTGGAAGTGTACGAAAAATGGCTTGTACCAATTTAAAAATGTTTGGAATGCAATAAGAACCAGTTTTGGAAACAAATTTTGGTCATCTTTGGTTTGGAATAAAATTCATGTTCCAAAAATGGCAATATGTCTTTATAAAGTCATAAATGAATATTTATTGACAAAAGACAGATTAATACAGAAGCAGATAATGGTGGATCCCATATGTGTCTTCTGTAATAATCATAGTGAAACTACAGATCATTTATTCTTTCAATGTGAATACACTGAAAACATATGGATGTGGAGCTGTAAAAAAAATTTCACAGCTCCGAAAAATATGTTTTCATTTAAACTAAAAGAAGATCTTCAGCAAATTGTTTCGCGATCAAAGGTTAATAGCCTCTACTCAGATTTGTTACAATTGTCTCTATCTACTTGTATTTGTCATATTTGGCAAGAAAGAAACGTAAGGATTTTTCAAAATCGCAGAACAGATATAACACAGATTTGTAAAAGCATCCATCAGACTATGAACATAAGGATGACTAGATCCAAGCATTTCAAAAACATCACTGATAAGGATGAATTAATTGCAAAAAAATGGGGATTTACCTCCCAACGCTGAATTGGGGTAATACTTGCATTATCATATGTTGAGTTCATCTTGATGCTTTCTGTCTCTCTGACTTCTGATTCAGGTTCTTCTGTACCTGTTTTATTTTACAATACCCTCACTCCCTCTTTTAATTACATATTAATTTACAATTATTTAATCGAATTGACATAGACTGATAAGTTGCAGAACGAAGGATCTTCGGCCTTGCTAGCTGAAGTCCATAATGATACAACACAACACAAAGAGATTAATTAGCATCTAATCAGTGTTAGTAATCTGGACGTTAGAGATGTACCTGTTCTTGAAGTGGTTCAAGCTATCGCATTCATGCTTGTCTCTGTTCTGAATGTTGTGTTCGATCTCGAGTTCCCTGATGGTTTAAATCCATATTAGTCGCAAAATAAAACTCAAAATCACATTTTGTGTGTCAAGAATCTTATCTGATAATGTTTTGGGCTTGATCTTCTAGAAAAAACTGTGGATCTCCTTTCTGCTGCCGTATCTGCTGTAAATAGACAAAAGATACTTAGATCTGGTAGTATTAGGCTCATAAAGCTTAAAGACTTCATATTTTGGAGTTTAAATTACTTATCTTTTTCAGATCTGGGACATACGAGTTAAAGAGCTACATAATAGTAAGATTTTCTAACTCGTCTTCAATTTCTCTCATAGCTGAAAGATCTGGGTGCCTCGTTGAGAGTATTGAAGTAGTTGAATAGTATTTTAACTTCGGTGGCTTGGCAGATTGAAGATAATATTTTCATTTTCATCGTGCCGCCATTAAAGGGCATTAGTTTGGAGTTGTGTTAATGTAGGAGTTCGAAGTGAAAACCTACCTTATTTACTCGTCTGCATTCGAGAAGATTCCTCGCATGGGCTTTGATTTTATTTAGTCCAGCCTGGTTCCTCATGTGTTTATTAATAATATAGAGGCCTGCTGTGTTTTTATTTTTTGTTATGTACATTGTTTTTGATTTACTCGAGTAATAGAAAAGTTTGAACCCTTCTTCAAAAAAAAAAACAACAATAACAACCAATTCATTCGATCAAACAAATCTAACTATCCAGACAAAATTCTAGATAGAATTTCCTAGAGTTTCCTAGGTATAAATACCAGGATACTCGCTCTACAGAATCCACACAATCTACACTACTTAGCTACAGAGCTCCTACTCATCTAGATCTACAAAACTAGACAGGATGTCAAACTACTGACAAGTCCGACTCAACTACCAAACCTTCCTAAACAGCTGGTTCCACAACCAGAGATAGATCATACACGTACTCCTTCATAGATACGTGAAACACGTTGAATCCCAGTTATCCAAACTGGCAATTCAATCCTGATGATCAATCACTTATCCTCTGTAACGACCCGCCTTTTTGGACAATTTAAACCGACGATCAAATACACATGTTGATTCCAAACCATTCAAAAGGGCAGATGGTTATTGGGGTAATAAGAAAAGAAGAGGAAAGAGAAATAAAAGGAAGGAACAACACAGAATCTTGCAGCGGAACGATAAAATATAATAATCAAATAAACAGTTCATGAAGCTGTTTACTATACTTTGATCATTATTTATACAACATTTATCAGAGTTATACATATACAACAGAACAAATAAAATAATGCAGCAGATAGCATGATGCACAGATAATAATAGTAATAGAGTACCAAATCTTCGTCTTCGTCCTCCAGAATAGATCTTCAAAAATCTGAAAACTAAGGACTGACCCGAGCGTAATGAAAAGACAAAACACTCGAGTCAGGACTAAAATATCCTTATGAAAGTTAAATCAATCGTAAATAAATATGAGTGTAACGGCGTCAGAGATGTTTACGAGGTTTGACATCTCATATCCAGTGTCAACGTGCGTGCAATAACTTAAGAGATGTTACGGGATTTTCCATCTCTTAAGGATCCGTTAAACTATCTACTATGTAGTAATATACACTAAGTAGATAATGCCTATCAGTAATATAAGGTATCAAAATAGCGTTAAGGCGCTACCATAATCCCCCTTAAAACATTTTTATAATGCCATAGTCTATACAGCACCGTAAGCCCCACCGTAAACTGGTGGTTATCAGAGGGTACCCCATAGGTATAACACAAAACATAACGTAGTGGCCGCGAATAGGATAATCAGTATGACAAGGTACATGAGGCGATACCAACTAGGATACTAGTAGTTGCGTGATCCGGACTGATGTTGAGCATAGCCAGCAGCTACCCCAACACCGCGAAACAACACTCCCAAATCAAGGGGTGCACCCAAATCGAATCACAAACGTAATAGATATGGTATCGAAGAAGTGTGTCCGCTAGAGATGGCGAACCTCAATGGCCCGGCGCGGCTCCTGTTTTAGTCATGTCAGGGGTCATCCAATATCGTTCTCTTTCTTCAGTCAACGCGTTCACCAAACCATCCACTTCATTCTGAATCAACACTCCGCGTATAATAGTTATTAAAGTGGTGTTCGGTATCGACAGAGAGTATGTCAATATCCGATCCCGGTCTCTTTAATAACTACGTATTATTACACCGTTGGCTCTTTTATATTTCAAATCGATTCATAATTGATATCAAAATGTCATATTCGCTTCAAAAATCAAATCCATTTCAAATATCATCGTATCTATTCAAATGTAAGATTTCGTTTCAAAATCATTTTTCGCATCAATATCTCATTTCGATTTCAAAATCATTTCGAATTTCAATTTAGGTTTCAACTTCATTTAACTCAATTCGTATTTAAATTCAAGATTTAAATATAAACAATCCACTTTATTGACCAGCTTAGAATTTTAGAAAATAGTTTTAAGTAGTTTAAAAGTAGTTTTAAATAATTAAAATAGTTAAAATACTTAAAATCTTAAAATGGATTTGAAATGGATAAATTTAGTTTAAAATAATTTAAATTGGGTTAAGTAGATTTAAAATAGATTAAAACAGTTTAAGTATCCAAAATGGTTTATATAACCGAGTAATTTGGAAAAAAAATAAAACAGCTCCAAAACCAATCCATTTCAATTATAACTTCCCAATTCAAATCAATTTCAATTTCCATTCTACCGATTCAATTTCGATTTCGATCCAAATCAATGTCAACTTTTACTTAAAATTAATTCAATTTTCATTCACCTTTAATTTATTCAATTTCAATTTATATCGATTTGGAGCTTGATTTCAAAATATCCATTTATAACACTTAACAAAATTTTCCATCAATATTCAAGTTTAAATCCAAATTTAAAAAATGGTTCAATTCCAAGCTCGATTTCAAAATATCATTTTTATATCACTTTTACTTAGTAATATTCAAAGCTCGAATTAAGGTTAAATCTTTAAACAAATCAATTTCGAAATTCAATCATATCCTGATTTTAAATTCCAAAGTCTCCACTTAATTATTTAACAATTTCTTTTAACCAAAATTAATTTCAACATTCCAAACTCAAATTTCGATAAATTCGATTTCTATAAATTGATTTCTATTTATAACTATTAAATCAAAACACTTAAATAAATTTCCAATCGACGATTTTTAAAATTATTAATTTAGCCAATTCGGTGTCCGTATATAATTTTCTATCCTATGGCCAAGTGATTATTTATTTCAATTAAATGTCAGGGAAGAATACATATCAATTAAATCAAATCACAGTTTGGATAAATTAAATCAAAACAAGCGATGAGCATAAATCGGATACGCGCTCTCGAATCTCACAAGTGGATAAAATCTCGAGATCGTTCCATTCGGATATCATCATAGAAACAACTGCTTGTTGTTTACGGCTAAGAGCATCGGCGACACGATTACCCTTACCGGGGGTATAAAGAATATCAAGATCATAAGGTGCAAGAAACTCGAGCCAACGCTGTTGACGTAAATTAAGTTCTTTTTGATAAAATAAATATTTCAGAGACTTATGATCTGTATAAAGAATAAATTTCTCTCCCAATAGATAATGACGCCAAATCCGAAGGGCGAAAACAATAGCCGCGAGTTCTAAATCATGTGTGGCATATCTAGTCTCGGCCGGCTTTAATTGCCTAGAAGCATAAGCAATAACACGTTCTTTTTGCATAAGAACGGCACCCAAACCAACGTGACTAGCATCAGTATAAACAACAAAATCTTGATTCCCCATGGGAATAACAAGAATAGGAGCATCAGAAAGGAGTTCTTTCAATTTCTGAAAAGAGGCTTCACATTTGTCCGACCAAATGTATTTAACTCCTTTCTTAGTCAAGCTAGTAAGAGGCACGGCAATCTTAGAAAAGTCCTTAATAAAACGACGGTAATAGCCCGCCAAACCGAGAAAACTACGAATCTCTGTCACACTCTCCGGTCTCTTCCAATCTTGAATCGCTTCAATCTTTGAAGGATCCACGGAAATTCCGGATTCGGAAATAATATGGCCGAGAAACTTCACACGAGATTGCCAAAAGTGGCATTTAGAAAATTTCGCCTTTAATTGATTACTCCTAAGAGTTTCCAATACAATCTGAAGATGTTTCTCATGTTCCTCCTCGGTTTTTGAATACACAAGAATATCATCAATGAATATGAGAACAAACCGATCGAGGAAATCATTGAAAACTCGATTCATGAGGTCAACGAAATAAGCTGGAGCATTCGTTAACCCAAATGGCATAACAAGCCATTCATAAGATCCATATCGAGTACGGAATGATGTCAAAGGAATGCTATCCTCAGCGATACGAAGCTGATGGAAACCGGTAGCCAAGTCCAATTGTGAAGAGACCTTAGCACCACTAAGCTGATCGAATAGATCATCAATCCGAGGTAAAGGATATTTATTTTTAATAGTCAGATCGTTAAGCTTGCGATAGTCAACGCAAAGCCTAAGCGTACCGTCGGATTTCTTCACGAAAATAGCCGAAGCTCCCCAAGGTGAGGAACTAGAGAGAATAAATTGCTTTGTCTCCAATTCGGATAATTGTTTACGCATCTCCTCATTTTCCTTATTGGACATGCGATAAGGAGGACGAGTAATAGGTTGAGCTCCAGAAACAAGCTCTATACCCACGCTAGCCAAGAACACTACGGAGTAGTGTTGTCAACTAGCACGGAGGATAAGGATGTTGAGGAGCGACCATCCATGTAATTGCTTATCACACGGTGGCTATAAATAATCTTCGAAAACAAATGTAGAAATAAGCATAACGCAAATCAGTCACAGACATCCATATCACAAAGGCGGAAGAAGATATGAATATATAACTAACACATGAAAGTGTACATCAGAGTAGTGGTCAAAAGATCCACAATAATACAAAAGAATAGCAACACGTGCTATACAAAAGAATACAACTATGAGTCTATATCTCAAGTGTATACAACAAAAAAATGCTAATCTAAACAGTTAGCCAAAAGTCAGAGTGATGAATCCCTGGGAAGAAGTCAAGCAGAAGCACCTGTAACATCTCGGTCTGACCAGAGTATTATTTAAGAAAAATAATAAACGGGTCAGTCTAGCTATAAATATCAGATGACAAGATATAACATAAAAGATATGGCATAAACATAAAATATCCATGATGACATACCACTATAAGTATGTAAATAATGATCAACATAAGATCAATCAATAAGAGATAATCAATATCACAAGAATCTTCTCAAAGATTCGGAAAGGGCATCATACCCCAAACTTGTACTCATAACAAGTTAATGACATAAATTCTAGAAATCAATGCAAGAAGTCCAGAAATCATAGAGAAGAGAAAGAGGCCTATCACATGACGGTCCGAAGACCAAGGGGAGCTACCCCACATGTGTGAATGGAATCACACAGATTAAGGTCCAGACTAACCAAAAAGCAAAAAGGTATGTGTGAGTGGAATCACACAAGTGGTGTCTAGTCTAACCTCGCAACAAGAGACATCGCACAGTTGCTAGTCTAAAGCATCAGAATGATCGTCATGATCAACGAGAAGTGTCAATTACACTAAGCTAGTAAATATAGAAGTTTAGCTTCATGTCCCATAACCACTTGCTTAACTTAAATATTTACGAACAAACTGTAAATCTTCACTAATAAAATTGTCACAAGAGTTTCAATCGAACAAGTCCAAGAATTAACCGACGAAGTGAACGCAAGCGTTTCATACCACTTGTTTTACTAAGTCGTTTAATTAGATTTCTCATCCGAGTGAGGTAAAGGTTTGTATATACTAATAGATTGGAAAACGGTTTAAGAAAAGAGCTTTGTTATTAAAAATAGAGTTGAAATTTTTTGTTAAAAGAGTTTTGATATTTACTATTAGTATTGAAACCTTTATATTATAAAATGACAAAACACAGAAGCAATTGTAGAAACAATCCATCACAAAGATCGCATACGGAGATGTGAATAAAATCCAAGGAAATCAGCTCAATGTTTTTCAGATAAGATCCCCTATGGAGGGGGGGTCCGGGGGGGTGGCAACCCCCCAAGGTGGGGGTGCGGGGGCAACGCCACCGCTTACGGGGTTCGACCTACGGGATAAACCAGGCCGACTTAGTGGACGAGCGACTTAAGGAAGGCGACCGACCTAAGGTCTAACGACCTACGACTTAACAGAGTCGAGCGACCTAAGGTAAATGGTCCAATATAGTTATAGACTAGATTTGTGAGATAAAAATCTCACCTTTGCAAAAATTCAATGAAGAAGGAGCTTGAAACAATGGAGAAGCAACTACAAGCTAGAATCCAATGTCTTCACTTTGATTTTGGAGTTGAATGATGGATTTAAAGTTGAAACCTAAGCTTGGAGTTTTAATTTCCTCTTCCACTCACCATTAATGCAAAAGCTTGGTTGTTAGGAAATTTATGAAGAGTGAGAAGAAGGAAGGGGGTTTGGGCTTGAGTTATAATGGCAATCTAACCCAAAGTCCAAAGCGGGAAAAGTTGGTGAAATTCTACTAACTCCAAACCTACCAATGTTTATACTTAAAAAATTGTAAACGGCATTTCGAACTCAATGGAAGTGGTCTCGAGTCCCAATTTCACCGTTTGCAAAAAGTAGCTTTTCGGACCAATATCCGATTAACGACAAAATATTTAAATAAAATATTTAAATATAAAATCGATAAATATGCGGGTTGTTACAAACGCACTTCGTCTCGTCAGATTCCGACCTCGTACGAATGAGTTGCACTATTTTAAACATTACATGATTTAAAATATAATTAATTCACTTTTAATTAATTTCCAAACCCTACTATGCAATCAAGGCCGTAGATTTTCTTTCCTCGGATCCTGGCCGCGTGCCTTTTCTTCTTCGTTACCCAGGCTAGGTGAAAATCACGCTCAAACCCATTATAGTCGAAACTAGGGTTAACAACTACGACCACCTCAAAGCTCGAAACGTCATCACCGCACCACCATCCGAAAGCTCATCACCTCCTCTATGCTCAGCATGAATATCACCGAGCTCGGTCAAGTCATGGCCTCGAAATTCGTGCCCAATTGTCGGTCGTTCGAGCTCCCTTTGCCACCAATCCAAAGCACTAGAAACGATCTTAGCCGTTGGATGTCTAGCTCTTGACGAGCTCTACAAGTTTGCTTCAGAAAGTTTTACGAATAAAAGCATCGATTTGAAGAAATTTGAGGAGAAACGAAATGAATTTTCGGCCATTAATATTGTAGCCGGCGGCCTGAAGCAAGAATTAGGGTTTTTTTTCTTGCAAAAATGAAATATGGGGTGCTTATATAGAAAACGACGAACACTATTCATCCCGGGTTTTCCGAACTCCGATTTACGCACGGTGAGTAGCGTTTCTAGGGTTTACCCTGTGTTTCGGACACAATGGAACATGTTTCGGAAGCTAATTCGATCGTATGCGCGAGTTACGGAAATAAACGATCAAATTTAAATTAAACCGATTAAACGAATTTTTATGCGTTTTGGCTTGTCTCGGACAAACGGTTAATCCGATTGACTTGAAATTTGAAACCTTACAATCACATAACATTACGGATCCGATGAAACTGGTTTCGTCAAAATCCGAGACTGTTTGAAAAATGACTATTTTAACTCATCAATTAAATATTAAAATATTCAATTTTCATAATTTTACTTTTAATTCGATTTTAAAAGTTCTACAGCATCATTCTAACTTTAATATGATAAAATAAAATTTTACAAATCATTTTTAATCATATTAAACCCGTTATTCAATTATCCAATAAATCCCAATTTTAAAATCTTATTAACTCTATTATAATCCCGATATAACTTACATTCACTTTGGAAATCAATTTGAATCATATTAAATCAAATTTCAATTACTCACTCTATTTTCATATATTAAATTTCAATATCAAATTAATCATATCAAATTCGGAATTTAATTATTCAAACATTTGTAATATTAAATTTAAACAATTTTTTATTATTCTTGAATCACTATCTTTTGAGATATTCAAAACGAACTTAAAAATTTAACTTTTGAAACGAATTAAAACTATAGAACAACCATTCCCATTATACGGTTATTTAATTCCCATTATTAAATTATTCAATAAATTCCAAGTATTAAATTTTAAACAATTTCGATTATCCAATAATTCATTATCTTTTGAATATTGAAATTGAACTTATAAGATTCAACTTTTAAAACCAATTCACAATTTAGAACACTATTTTCGTTTTACAGTTATTCATTTATTCATTAAGTTTTAAATATTTAATTTAAACAATTTACCTGATCAATATTCAATATTTGATTTTAAATAGATTTTACTTATCAATCAATTACTCTATTATACCCAATGAATTCAACATTTATTAACCTATTCAACTATTGATTACAAAGGCATTCACTAAGTAGCATTTATTTTCATTACTTGGATAATTATCGTTGCAATTCATTCCAGTTTTTTTTTCCAAATGAATTACAAAATTTTTTCTAACATTAAATCACGAAATCTTATTAAATTAGCTATTTTAATTATCGAAAATTTACGAGTCGTTACACTCTACCCCACTCAAAACTTTTCGTCCCCGAAAAGGAAAAAGAAAGGAAAAGGAACTAAGTATAGAATTCAACATTAGATATATTTTATTCAAAGTTACCAACTTATAAAACAATGTAATTCCACTTATAAAGTCATTACCACACTTCCACTAAGTTACCCTGAACGACCTTCTAACTTTAAAAGTTAGTTATCAAAACAAGTTATATATAATATAAAAAATTAAAACTTGAAAAATTTTCTAACACCCGGATTTACGGAAAATTTTGGCAGAGTCTCCTTTGCGCGGCTCGATCGTTACAGCTACCAAACGCCTCTACGGGCCCCAAACCATCAAAAGAAAATCAAAAGCCAAGTGGCTCATCAAAAATTGCCAAATCCAATGACAAAATAAACATGTACCTTATATTTTATAAGCGAGCATATACGACTAATATAGCGCGAAAGCGAGCTCCAAATGCGAAGTAAGCGCAATCCGTACCTACTAAACACTCAACAAACAATGAGAATCAAGCATATATGAAAATAGTATCAATATACATCATATAGCAACACAACAACTACATGTGCCAACATAGCAAATGCAACAAAACAACAAATGCAACCATCAATCAAGTATCATCCAACAAATCCATAACCAATCAATATAAATTCACTTCTCATTAATATTTATTGACTTGGATTTCAATTTTAATCATAGTTGATTCATTAACGTTGGATTTTACTAACATTCATTCTCAATTCAATTAGTTAACATTCACTAATTTATATTTACATTAGTTCACTTCCCATTTGAATCAAATTAAATTCTATTTAAATTCATTTAACTTCCAATTTGATTCCAATAACTTATAGCTTTCAATTTACACTTAATGAATTTTATACAATCAACTAACAATCCTATAACAACCAAATCATACCCAACATAACCAAATTATTAATTTTACATTCAATTTGGTTTATCTCTTTTATATATATTTCCTTTTATATAATTTTAAAAGAATCATTTTATATTTGGCATCTTAAATTTCCAATATTAACTTTTAATTAAGTCCGTAAGCCTTACATATATCATCCGTGAGCAATATCAATCTAATCACTTATTCGATCACACAATTTCACTTCCAAACTAGTATCGTTCACACGACTCTCTAGTGCGGACTCAGATTTGGTTCCTTGATTGGAAACTGTTACTCTCCTTGCATAGCCATATACTATGATAGAGAATTCCAGAATCAAATTAAAAATCCATATCTAGGGTTCGCCGTCGAAAATCGAGTGAAAAATCCTTACTTGGATCGATATAAATCATCTTGAAATTTTGTGATCGAATTTGGATCAAATCGTTATGCGAATAAAATAATATACGTACAATCCCACGTATTACCTTCCAATGGATTTCTATCCAATGTATCTATACTAAATTATTTTATTGACTTTTATATTTATTTTTCTCTCACTTAATTACTCACAATCCATTATTCAGTTAGTATATTCATTTCTTTACATAGCATATTCTTTAACATTATCTTTTCTTAAACATTATATCAAAGAATTTGCTTACTCAAGTTCATTTTAAACATTCTATATAATTTAATTAAACTCAATTTCCTTTCCCAATTGATTCTTAGCTATACCAAATTCTTTTGTTTACATTTACTTCATATTCAGTTTCAGTTAATAACCAATTTATTTGCGGAACATTTTATTAATCATCACTTTAGTTTAAAGTCATTCCATAAAATTCTAACTTCTTATATATGACTTTTCTTAGTTTATAGTTATCTCAAAAGTTACCAATTCAATTTTTTTTTCAATCCCTTTGCAATTTATATTTATTTTCTATAACAAATTTGCAAAGATATAATACGATTCATTTATCTTCTTTCTTAAGTTCACTTACTTGTTCCATTTATCCATTCATCATTTCAAGCTATATTTAAGTTTTTATAATTTTTATCACAATCAAATTTCCAGTTATATACATTTTAATTCCTTTTGAGTTTTCCTTACTTGTATACTTAAATTATTTCCAGGTTCTGTTTATTTGTACAATATCTCATTACATATCCAAAACATCATTTCAACTTCTTAATATTTGGCAATTCACATTATATGTTATTAGAATGCAAATTTTTTTTTGTATTATACAAATTTATAGAATTTCATTTTTACTTAATCATAATGTTCACTAATTTAATTTATTTAAATCCTCTTTACCTTTCAACTTTAAAGGTACACTACAACTCTAAAGTTTTCCCAAACATAAGCTTAGATATCTTAATCCTCTTATTTTATAAATTCTGGTTATTCGCATTTCGTTCAAATAATTTGAAAATTACTAATTAACATAACTTAGAAATTTTAATGCCCGGTTCTTTTCAAATCGTTTGAAATAAATATATATACACTTATATCTTTAATATATTAAATCATACCTTTGGAGTTTAAACCAAAACCCATTTTCCCAAAATAATTTCGAAGAAAAGCAAAGCTTCTTAGAAGTCTCCCCCACTTTGAGACTCGAAAATGAACGTCGATGATGCTGCGCAGTCATCACAGAAATTATTTTCCAGCGACATAAGAGAGGATTACTGAATTCATTCCTTCTTTTAAAAATGTTTTCAAAATATTTCCATAAACAATTTCCAACTAATAGTACTATATATTTCTTCAAAGCTTTTGAAAACCATTGTCAAAACCTCCGGGTCTTAAATTCAATATTTTCCAATTTAAATCTATTTTAATTTATAAGTTACCTTTATAAATATTCTTATAGGATTTTCTTTCTTAAAACATTCCATAAGTTGTTTTATTTTTGTTTATTTTTCAATAAACCTTATTTATTAAAACACAATATCCAATTAATAATAACAATCACTATTATCGTTTCCAACAACCAAATAAGCTAGATAGATCACAATAATTTTTGAAAATAAATTCTTTATATGCAAAATATAATTAGAGCAAAATTATTTCATTTACCCAATTTAAAACAATACTATGTCGAATTGTTCTGTTTAAGTGTTTAGAGATCCCTATCAATGACGTTAATTACTCGTATTGACCAGAATCCATAAGCCACTCAACGAATCAACCGACACAATATAAAACATTTTATATCACTAACAAATACGCTCTCTCATATATATACACTCAGTGACTCATCATAGGGTATTACTACCCTATTTATAAAGAGTCAGACCGCACAAAGCTAAGGTTATCGCTAAACCAAAGCTCTGATACCAACTGTAACGACTCGCCTTTTTGGACAATTTAAACCAACGATCAAATACACATGTCGATTCCAAACCATTCAAAAGGGCAGATGGTTATTGGGGTAATAAGAAAAGAAGAGGAAAGAGAAATAAAAGGAAGGAACAACACAGAATCTTGCAGCGGAACGATAAAATATAATAATCAAATAAACAGTTCATGAAGCTGTTTACTATACTTTGATCATTATTTATACAACATTTATCATAGTTATACATATACAACAGAACAAATAAAATAATGCAGCAAATAGTATGATGCACAGATAATAATATTAATAGAGTACCAAATCTTCGTCTTCGTCCTCCAGAATAGATCTTCAAAAATCTGAAAACTCAGGACTAACCCGAGCGTAATGAAAAGACAAAACACTCGAGTCAGGACTAAAATATCCTTATGGAAGTTAAATCAATCGTAAATAAATATGAGTGTAACGGCGTCAGAGATGTTTACGGGGTTTGACATCTCATATCCAGTGTCAACGTGCGTGCAATAACTTAAGAGAAGTTACGGGATTTTCCATCTCTTAAGGATCCGTTAAACTATCTACTATGTAGTAATATACGCTAAGTAGATAATACCTATCAGTAATATAAGGTATCAAAATAGCGTTAAGGCGTTACCATAATCCCCCTTAACACATTTTTATAATGCCATAGTCTATACAGCACCGTAAGCCCCGTAAACTGGTGGTTATCAGAGGGTACCCCATAGGTATAACAAAAAACATAACGTAGTGGTCGCGAATAGGATAATCAGTATGACAAGGTACATGAGGCGATACCAACTAGGATACTAGTAGTTGCGTGATCCAGACTGATGTTGAGCATAGCCAGCAGCTACCCCAACACCGCGAAACAACACTCCCAAATCAAGGGGTGCACCCAAATCGAATCACAAATGTAATAGATATGGTATCGAAGAAGTGTGTCCGCTAGAGATGGCGAACCTCAATGGCCCGGCGCGGTTCCTGTTTTAGTCATGTCAGGGGTCATCCAATATCGTTCTCTTTCTTCAGTCAACGTGTTCACCAAACCATCCATTTCATTCTGGATCAACACTCCGCGTATAACTATTATTAAAGTGGTGTTTGGTATCGACAGAGAGTATGTCCATATCCGATCCCGGTCTCTTTAATAACTACGTATTATTACACCGTTGGCTCTTTTATATTTCAAATCGATTCATAATTGATATCAAAATATCATATTCGCTTCAAAAATCAAATCCATTTCAAATATCATCGTATCTATTCAAGTGTAAGATTTCTTTTCAAAATCATTTTTCGCATCAATATCTCATTTCGATTTCAAAATCATTTCGAATTTCAATTTAGGTTGCAACTTCATTTAACTCAATTCGTATTTAAATTCAAGATTTAAATATAAACAATCCACTTTATTGACCAGCTTAGAATTTTTGAAAATAGTTTTAAGTAGTTTAAAAGTAGTTTTAAAAAATTAAAATAGTTAAAATACTTAAAATCTTAAAATGGATTTGAAATAGATAAATTTAGTTTAAAATAATTTAAATTGGGTTAAGTAGATTTAAAACAGACTAAAACAGTTTAAGTATCCAAAATGGTTTTTATAACCGAGTAATTTGGAAAAAATAAAATAAAACAGCTCCAAAACCAATCCATTTCAATTATAACTTCCCAATTCAAATCAATTTCAATTTCCATTCTACCGATTCAATTTCGATTTAGATCCAAATCGATGTCAACTTTTACTTCAAATTAATTCAATTTTCATTCACCTTTAATTTATTCAATTTCAATTTATATCGATTTGGAGCTTGATTTCAAAATATCCATTTATAACATTTAACAAAATTTTCCATCAATATTCAAGTTTAAATCCAAATTTCAAATATGGTTCAATTCCAAGCTCGATTTCAAAATATCATTTTTATATCACTTTTACTTAGTAATATTCAAAGCTCGAATTAAGGTTAAATCCTTAAACAAATCAATTTCGAAATTCAATCATATCCTGATTTTAAATTCCAAAGTCTCCACTTAATTATTTAACAATTTCTTTTAACCAAAATTAATTTCAACATTCCAAACTCAAATTTCGATAAATTCGATTTCTATAAATTGATTTCTATTTATAACTTTTAAATCAAAACATTTAAATAAATTTCCAATCGACGATTTTTAAAATTATTAATTTAGCCAATTCGGTGTCCGTATATAATTTTCTATCCTATGGCCAAGTGATTATTTATTTCAATTAAATGTCAGGGATGAATACATATCACTTAAATCAAATCACTGTTTCATATGTATGCATAATAGGATATATAAGCAATTAAACATCCAACATTCAGTATCAACCAATAGCATCCATCGAAATACATCATCCAATAGACAATACAATTCATGGCAATTTCATGGTTATCAATGTCAGGTAATTTAATCACAATTCAATTTCAATTTCAATTTTAACTGTCAATTTAATTTTCAACGGTTAATTCAAATGACAATCTATATGACAATTAAATTTTATCAAACAACGACAAATAAAATCATAACACTTCATAATGTCAAATTTAACTAGCATAAAGATATTTAGTACGTTGTGAGCGTTATAAAACACTCACCTTGATTTCAATGCAGTCCCGGCGTTTTATTTCGAACAAAATTAAACGAGCGTTTAATTTTACCCGAAATTTTCTTGAGCTCCAAACGACTCCAATCCAATTGCATCGCATAGCATTCGCGAATACGATTCCAACGCACTTCGTCTCGTCAGATTCCGACCTCGTACGAATGAGTTGCACTATTTTAAACATTACATGATTTACATTATAATTAATTCACTTTTAATTAATTTCCAAACCCTACTTTGCAATCAAGGCCGTAGATTTTCTTTCCTCAAATCCTGGCCGCATGCCTTTTCTTCTTCGTTACCCAGGCTACGTGAAAATCACGTTCAAACCCATTATAGTCGAAACTAGGGTTAACAACTACGGCCACCTCAAAGCTCGAAACGTCATCACCCCCACCACCATCCGAAAGCTCATCACCTCCTCTATGCTCGGCATGAATATCACCGATCTCGGTCAAGTCATGGCCTCGAAATTTGTGCCCAATTGCCGGCCGTTCGAGCTCCCTTTGCCACCAATCCAAAGCACTAGAAACGATCTTAGCCGTTGGATGTCTAGCTCTTGACGAGCTCTACAAGTTTGCTTCAGAAAGTTTTATGAATAAAAGCATGGATTTGAAGAAATTTGAGGAGAAACGAAATGAATTTTCGGCCATTAATATTGTAGCCCGCGGCCTGAAGCAAGAATTAGGCTTTTTTTTCTTGCAAAAATGAAATATGGGGTGCTTATATAGAAAACGACGAACACTATTCATCTCGGGTTTTCCGAACTCCGATTTACACGCGGTGACCGGCGTTTCTAGGGTTTACCCTGCGTTTCGGACACAATGGAACAGGTTTCGGAAGCTAATTCGATCGTATGCGCGAGTTACGGAAATAAACGATCAAATTTAAATTAAACCGATTAAACGAATTTTTATGCGTTTTGGCTTGTCCCGGACAAACGGTTAATCCGATTGACTTGAAATTTGAAACCTTACAATAATATAACATTACGGATCCGATGAAACTGGTTTCGTCGAAATCCGAGACTGTTTGAAAAATAACTATTTTAACTCGTCAATTAAATATTAAAATATTAAATTTTCACAATTTTACTTTTAATTCGATTTTTAAAGTTCTACAGCATCATTCTAACTTTAATATAATAAAATAAAATTTTACAAATCATTTTTAATCATATTAAACCCGTTATTCAATTATCCAATAAATCCCAATTTTAAAATCTTATTAACTCTATTATAATCCCGATATAACTTACATTCACTTTGGAAATCAATTTGAATCATATTAAATCAAATTTCAATTACTCGCTCTATTTTCATATATTAAATTTCAATATCAAATTAATCATATCAAATTTGAAATTTAATTATTCAAACATTTGTAATATTAAATTTAAATAATTTTTTATTATTCTTGAATCACTATCTTTTGAGATATTCAAAACGAACTTAAAAATTTAACTTTTGAAACGAATTAAAACTATAGAACAACCATTCCCATTATACGGTTATTCACTTCCCATTATTAAATTATTCAATAAATTCCAAGTATTAAATTTAAAACAATTTCGATTATCCAATAATTCATTATCTTTTGAAATATTGAAATTGAACTTATAAGATTCAACTTTTAAAACCAATTCACAATTTAGAACACTATTTTCATTTTACAGTTATTCAATTATTCAATAAGTTTTAAATAATTAATTTAAATAATTTACCTGATCAATATTCAATATTTGATTTTAAATAGATTTTACTTATCAATCAATTACTCTATTATACCCCATGAATTTAACATTTATTATCCTATTCAACTATTGATTGCAAAGGCATTCACTAAGTAGCATTTATTTTCATTACTTGGATAATTATTGTTGCAATTCATTCCAGTTATTTTTTTTCCAAACGAATTACAAAAATTTTTCTAACATTAAATCACGAAATCTTATTAAATTTGCTATTTTGATTATCGAAAATTTACGGGTCGTTACATCCTCAGAAGAAAGCAGAAAAGATCCAAAACACCTCGGAGCTAGCTTTCCAGTCTTACCCAAAACTTATAGCTCCTTTAGATCGGAGAAAACTTAACCAAAACCAAATCTCCGACTCCAGAATCCAAATTCCTTCGTCTCTTATCCACAAAACTCTTCGGATGATCCTGGGCTACCAACATCCTTCCTGATCAGCTCAACCCTTGCTGATGCCTCAATCAAACTAGACCCGAAACAACCCATCAAAATGATCCTCTCAAGATCAACTAGCAACCAAGAACACAACTCTACTCCATAAGCAACAGAAGACTGAACTTACTTCCCCTTATCCAGAAAAGATAAACAAAAACACTCCCAAACTACTTCCCCTGCACAACTCTGATCTGGAGTAAGAATGCTAATGATGAACACGAGCACAAACTGGACAACACATCTCAAAAATATGGTTCATCAGATCCATAAAAGAAAAACACAGAAATTCCTCCGAAACCTGAGTTGCTTCACCAAACCCTATCCCTAGGAACCATCCTTCTACTGAGTTGAATCACCGGTACCACTCCTAGAATCCTAGTTGATAAGAAAAACACAATCTCCATATGCCTCAAGCAAAAGATAACCCAAGAGAACACTCAACTTTCGCAAGTCACTTTTGCGATCAACCCAGATCAATTTCCAAATAAATTGTTCTTCCTTTACCAATCAGAACAGCTTATACTCATCTAACCAATCCATCGAAGAAATTGATCCACTATGCTACTTCTGAACTTCACCTCCAGAAAACTGCTAACCATTAGACCTTCTTGCTGGCAAACAGAACACTCCGAGCTGCACTACTGACACAGATGCCCAAAGACCTCCTAATCCAAAGCTCTTCGAAAAACTCGGACCTCAAACTAAACAGAAACACCCCTCTAAACTCAGCCACAACACCGAAGCAGACACACTACCCGAAACTTGTTCCAAAGAAAACATCTTCGGAGACAATCCATAGTCACTGTATCTCATCACGCAGCTACATCTTCCTAAGGTTGCCAAGGTACCATCACTAGCTTCTACACAATCGACAGGTCCAAACTCTCACTTATCCAACTTCCATGATGGACTCCGAACCTTAAAAAGGTTTCCTTCAGAGATCAATGAAATCTTAACACCACTGCAAAGATTACTCGAGACGGTGTTAGGTTTACTGTCTCGACAAATACACTTCCAACCTCAAACATTCAAACTCCTTCCATTGGTAGTCGTGCTACACACACCACTACCCCATCTACCTTTATATCTTATATTGGAAAACCCGAACAAGTAACCTAACAGATAGGTAGAAATAAACAAATATACATATGTATCAAAATTCCAAATACGCTCTCTCAAGAAAGAAAACACTCCAAAGCCCAGGTATTCACTCAACCTAGCACTCTGGTACCAACTGTAACGACCCGTCATTCATTCCATAGAATGACACATCATTAATAAGAAAGAAAGGGATAGAAAAGAGAAAAGATAGAGAAGAAAGAACTAAACAACATCATAATATCACAGTGGAACGAATAAATTATATTAACAACATAAGTATTACATAGTATACAACAACTATCAGAGTTACACAGATTATACATCACATACTAGACAGTTATAAATACCTGTCTAGTTATTACAACTCAAAACAATTCAGAGAAAACACAGAGATACCAAACACAGTGGAAAACTATACATATCTACAACGCTGAAGCCTCCTGCTCCATTGCTCCTTCACAATTCGTTAAAGCTAACCTGAAACCCTCGCCTACTCGTAAAAATTTGAGTACCCAAAAGTTTAAGAAAAACAGAAGATAAACTTCGGTCAAACATGGGTCTGGTGTGAGTAACAGGTTAAGGTTGCTTAACTTTCAAAAACTTTTGAAAACAAAAGGTATCACGTAAGGCTTCTTATACATAAACATAGGTAAGTTTTTACCTTACGCTAACCATTTGATAGGAAATCCAGTGATATTATAATAGGGTCTAGAGTTTTCAAGTAAAATACAGAAATAGCTGGAATGCTTACATCTCACGTTCCATAGTTGGGCACGACTAAAACATATGACACTTATTGGAGTTTGGATTCCATACAATGGCAGGGCTACTGGGGTACCGCCCATCATAGTACGTGGCCTAGATCAACGTACCGAGGATCCACCCTAAATCCCCTGCAACACAAGGCCGGAACCAACCCCTACTGGACAGTCCTGAACAAGACAACCCCACAGTTGGTGCGCATTCCAATTGCCCACACAGCCGAATAAAAAGGGACCTCTAGACATGGGAAAATCTCGTCCTACTTGGGCATGACCCACTTAGCCTTGCTGCATCTCCCCTGTTTTAGCCATTCCCGGTTGATGAGGCTTGAGGCTACGATTACCTTTATAGAACACATCTATCTTAGAATGCTCATCGTCCACCTGACGATGTTCTAAAAGCATTCAATCCTAACAAGTTCGTTCCGAGTTCGAACGAAACCGAAGGCATTATCTCGTCACACTCATTTTGAAATCACCCTCAGAGTTAACGACGATAACCCTTGCACTTTGAATCTTCATCCTCACTTGAGATTCACGACCTATCGTTAATTTGGATCGATGTGGTTTTTGAATATCCAAATCTGGAAACTAGATCCCGGTCTCATGGAAGTCCAAAATGTATCTTTTAAGGCTAAGTTGTTTTAAAGTTAAAAACAATTCAATTTTATTATCTATATACACACAGATAGATAATTCACATATCACAACAGGTAATCTACATTATCATCATAAATAGATAATTCACATTATCATCACAAACAGGTAATCCACATTATCATCACAAATAGATAATTCACATTATCATCATAATGCAACCAAATCAACCATATCTCATAACTGAGATCTCAAACCATTCAAGCATATCAATATCATCCACACATAAGCAATGATTAATAATCACACCATCTATAATTAATTTAAAATGAATTAAATTAATTACTTCCATCTCTAATTAATTTAAAGTGAACTGAATTAAATCTTACATCAATATAAATCTTGCTTACTTAACCATTAATTAATTACAAATCAATTAATTAATTATTCTCTAATTATCCACCTTAATTAATCACCCTTGATTAATTATCCTTTAATTACATTCAAGTAATTATCCTTTAATTAATTTCATAAATTAGTTATTCTAAACCACTTATAGTAATTAACCTTTAATTACTTCATTAATTAATTAACTAAAATTTAATCCTTAATTAATTACATTAATTAATCACTCTTTTAATCACTTATCATTGGTTAATTAATCTTAATTAATCAATCCTTAATGACATCATTAATAATATTAATTAACGATCCCTAATTACATTTTAATTAATTACTTTATTTAAATTAATTACATTAAGTAATTAATCTTAATTAAACCACAATTATTAATCACTCTTGATTAATCACATTCAGTAATTAACTGCCCTTAATTACTTCCTTTAATAAATTAATTACTCCTTAACTAATTTATTTAATTAATCCCTTGATTAATTACAAAGTAATTATACTCAAATTACTTCCATTCTTAAATCATCTTCCATTAATTACATCCAGTAATTATCAATTAATTACTTCACTAAGTAATTACACTCTGTTAATTACATTAAGTAATTATACTTATCAAATCATCCAGTGATTATCTTAAATTAATTAAACTTAATCAATTAACTTAAACTAATCACATTAAACTCAATTAATTACATTTAGTAATTAATTCCTTAATTACTTCCACTAAGTAATTATTCTTAAACATTTTCACAAATGATTATCTTTAATTAATTAATCTAATTAATCATTGAAATCAATCGCATTAATTAATTATTAAATAATGCTAAGTTAATGACCTTCATTAACTATTTAACAATTCTTTATTTACTTTCTTAAGTAATTTAAATTACATTAATAATTATTAATTTCAAATTAATTAATGTTAACAATCCATTAATTAACCTCTACTTATTTAATTAATTAAGTGTTAACTGTAACTTAATTAATCCTTAATTACTTGATTAATTAATCCTTAATCATTAATTAATATTCTAATTAAAAATCCTTAACTACAAATTAATTATACCTTAATTAATTAATCTAAACTTTAATTAATTAATTTAAATCTTAATTACTTATTTAATTAATCCAAATCATTAATTAATTAAAGAAATAAATTATCCATTTTAATTAACTTAATAATTCAAAACATTAAATCTTTATTTATTTAAAGATAAAAACATTTTTTCTTATTAATGATCAAATTATCATTAACAAAGCATTTAAAAACAATTTGCTTTCAAATTTCATTTTAAATTTAAGATTTAAAATGTATACAAATTAACTTAACAAAGTTTAAAACAATTCAAAAACCTTTTATTTCACAAGTTAAAGAAATATTTAACTTATAAAAAAGTTTAAAAGGATTTAGAAACCAAATTCATTTTAAATTCAAATCAATTTAAAATACACTTTAAACATTCATAGTTGTTTGATTCATTTCCAATTTAAAAACTTCTTTTTATTTCAAAACTGGAATGCAGATTGATTCCAGATTGAACTTAGATTTAAAAACTCTACTTACATTTTAAAACTTCATTTATAAAATTCAAACTACTTAAACATTTTTAAAGTAGTTAAAACAATTCAAATTTAAAAATTTATTTATTTTAAAAAAAACTGAGATTTAAACTTAAACTGGAATCAGATTTAAAATTAGATCTAAACCTGTTAAAAAAATTTACTTTTCATTTTAAATCTTCAGTTTTAAATTTTAAAACAAAACACTAATGGTTTTTTTAAAAAACCTGTAATAAATATTTTAACCCGAGCCATTCTATGTTGCTTCGAGTCCAAAACCCAACTACTTCGAACATATTACCCAAATACTTCGAGTAAAACTCGAGTACAAACCAAATCCAAAACCACCAGAACATCAGTGCATCATGCACATGAACCATCGACGCAACTAATTTCGATCATCAACGATGATCCACACAGGTCGGCGATCACCCTCATAGGTAATTTCGAACATCAGACCAATGATATAGCCTCGAAATCAAATTCGAGTATCTGAACTCAAACCTGGAACAACTGAACAGCAAAGCCCAAAACCTGGCAACGCCTCGACCAGAAGCTCTGACCTCCAGAAGTACTACAACTCTGTCCATGTCCTTGTCAACACACCTACTTCCACCACCGAAATCCCCATCGCACTCGATCCACTGTATAAACCGAGATGATCAATTTATCTAGCCTAGTGAAAACTAGGGTTCCAGAAGATAAACCACTACTGCAACTTCCTCGATGAATGGCATCACCATCGAGTGTTTTTCCCGTCAACTACGATCACTCCTCCATCATCAGGAAGAACCCTGACCCCTCCAACCTCTTGGATCACCAGAAAACCCCAAATAACCACTTTCAGTTCAAACAAGGACTCCTCCTTCCAACTAGCACTAAAAATTATGATTCTTGTTTTAAAAAATCTAGTTTTTATTTATGAATTCAATTTATAATACTGAATTTATAAATTAAAATTTTGAGTTTTCATTTATATTGACATGCACAGTTTTTTTGGTTTTCCATAGATAATCAGGCTTTTATTTAATTTAATTAAAATTTTAAACCTTAATCTATGTTAAATCAAACATCTTTTGTTTGTAAACCAAGTCCTAACAACAATTGATTCCATAGAAAATGAATTTAAATCAAACAGAAATCTGGAACTACAAACAGAGTAGTTACAGATATACAAAAACATGCATACATCATACTTATATATATACAACAAATTCACACAATCATATTCATTTCAACAACATTAGCATGCAACCAGATTTTATACTTAACTTTTGTCAGGACCCGATTCTTCGACTCTCGAATATCGACATCAATACGTCCACTGTATCGAATGCCGATCAGTCGGATGCCGGAAAACCGAACACTAAGGGTTAAAGAAAGAAGAAAAGAAAACGAAAGAGGTAGAAGAAGAGAGAAAAGATAGAAAATAGAACGGAAAGAAATAACAGAACAACATCAGAATCTCACAATTCGCAGCGGAACAACATATAATAGATAAATGAATAATCTTTAATCAAAGAACTATATCAGTTATTACATTACATTACATCATATCATCAGAGTGTACAACAACAAACAAACAACGGAAAAAGAAATAATATATAATAGTGAATACGCCATGTCATCCATCTTGCCTCCAGCAACTCCTGATTTCCAGAATATCCTGATAAACCTTAACTCTTGACTGCCCGTGTGAAAATTGGTGGGCACCCAGAGTTTAGGAAGGAAAACAATAAACTCCGAGTCAGTCATGTGACTTGTGTGGGAACTCAAAAACAGTTTATTTATCTTTAAAATCAAAATAGAGGAATATTTTTAAAGTCAATTCGAAATGCTTTTAAAAATGTAACTACCATAAGACCTCCCGCCACACACACAATGCAAACGCAGACTTGGAGGAGATTTCTTCTTATGTTAGTCAAAGATGCTTGATACGTATTAAAAAGAAATATTTGATATTATTACTAGTGCATAGTGTAGAAAACATTTCGAAAGTAGAATATAAATCTTAGCCAGCATAGGTACCGTTATATTATGCCTACTATAGCTACCTCCTGAGGAAGCAGGTTCTACAACTAAAACCGTACAAGATCGTATTGTTTCTTTGGATTTCCAACGAATGGACAGGCCAAGGAACTTCCCATTGCCACATGAGAACACTTCTGAAAGGACGTCCCCGAGAACCAAACCGGATCTCTGCCAACACAAGGCCGGGTTACCCCTAACTGGGTAACAACTGACACGAGTATGCCATCCCCGGTCCTTTGGGACCTTTCACCGAGCGCTCGTAATCAACATCACACCATAATAATAAGTGTTTCAACATGAGTAAGTATCTGGGCTCCATACCATGATACCACCCTTTTCCAGAAGGAAATGCACATACCCTAAAGAGAGCTACCCCTCATAACCTTGCTGCATCTTTCCTGTTTTGACCATTCCGGGGTGTGAGGCTCGACGAAGTCTCGTCCACAAAGCCACGCTTTATACAAAGTCATGCTTTGGGTCAACAAATGATCATAGAAATGATCACCAAGGTAGACGATCAAACAAATGATCCTATCATTAATAATCAACACAATGATCATTTCACAGCAACACTCAGCATGTCACATTACCAAATTGGGAATATATTGCTGATAACCTTCAACTATATAACCTCTGAGCTCGTACGTCTCAAAGAAGGGTGTTAAGATAAGAGATTAAATTCTCCGCCACCAACAGAAATATATTTGAAAGAAATCGGCTTTATATCTCAATTTGTAACGTCAGACATACTATCCATACAAGTCTGTTCCGGGATCGAAAAGAACCGAAGTCGCTTACAAAGAAGTCCTTGCAATTCGGATAATCTCTAATCACGTCCGAATTTCCCATCACATATGGAGATCTCTATACCTTGGATCAGCCAGTGCAGAGACAATCAACAAGAAACCCTTTCGTTTTCGAAAATATCCGGTCTTCAACACCGATCTTCAAATGCAATTCATAACGACGTATCACATATTCGGAATGGGTTATACGACCCCAAGGTCCTTTCCCGCTTAACCCGAATAGTGAGCGCTTATTTTTAAAAAAATAAGTGTGGCATTCAATTTCAAGCAAATCACAACAAATACCTATTTAAAGGTAAATATTGATAGTCGGTTATTAAACTATCAATGGATATGCACAACATCACCAGATTCCAAATAATTTTCCAAATTATTTATTTTCCAAAAATATCCTTACAAGATATATATTTTCCATTCTTCAAAAATAAATCAATATTTATTTTTAAACCCATTTTCCAAATTTCATTTTTAAATTCCATATTGAATTTACATTTCCAAAATATATATGAATATACGTTTTCAATTATTCATTTTCAATTTATCTTCAAAAAGATAAATTCTCTAAACTTTTCATTTCACATTGGAAAAACATTTCCATACTTTTTTATTTATAAGTAATACACAAGTCTTTTTATTTTCTATACTTGGAAAATATTCAATATACTTAAATCGACATTAAGTATATAGTTCATTCTTTAAGGAAATCATTCTCTTAGACATATTTATTTGGGCCAAAACGAATGTGGCGTAAAACATCGTTACGACAACCCAAAATCACTAGTATAGGGATTCGATTGAAATAGATATATAAATCCCAATACTATACAAAACATTTCCCTTCGGAAATCATTTACTATAACAACAGTGTTATAGTCTACCATTTCCTTCTATTTCTCGAAAACGTCTATTTCAACAATGAATGTTGAAATCTATGGTTTCGATAGTTAATACTTTTTTAAAACATCTTTAGATCGTTTTAATTCTATTTAAAACATCACTTCCAAAACATTTTCTTTAGTATATTATTCACTATTCAAAAATGTGAATATACTTGTTAACCAATTTTATCATTTCTATTCACTTTATTTTAAAGGATTATTCACTTTCTAAAACGTGAATATAACTCCATTAACAAGTTACAACAATTTTCTTATCAAAATAAGTCGTTTTGCGGATTTATAAAACAATGTTCATAAATTCCATTTCTATTTATTTTATAACAACTCCTTCTATAATTTCCTTTATTCAATTTCATATCTCAGTGATATACTAAAAGTTCATATTATAAATTAAATACTTAATTTATTTGTTTGCAAAAACGTTCTTTTAAACTTCCCAAATTTTAAATCTTATAACTTATAAGATTCATTTATTTATCCAAAATCTATTCTTTTAAATAACTTTACAAATTTTATAAACCTACTGTTTATAAAATTCCATTTATAACTTCACCGTTATAATCCTATAGATTTCATTTATTTATGAAATTCATTCACAATTCATTCTAACGCTTATAAAAGCTCGTTTTACAATTCCAATATTTTAAATTTATAAATATCAATTTATAAATCTTTTATATAGATCAATTTATATTATTCTTTTAAAACGTCTTCAAACTCCTTTATAATCTCATCATTTTGATTTATAAAATAATCAAATTTCATAAATCCTATTTTTAAACTTTTTATAATAAATTCAGAAATCCCAGTTTTAACTATTTTATAAAATCATTAATCCCATATTTTCAAAGATCAACTTTTAACTGTATTTCTCAAAAATCATAATTTTTATAATATTAAAATTATAACGTTTATTTATTTAAGATGAATTAATTCCAAAAATATTTTGTAAACGTATAATTTCAAAAATCACTTTAGAAATCCCTTAAAATCAAAATTGTTATTTTTGAACTTCAAAATTTGATCCAATGATGCAACACATCAAATAGTCAATCACGACTTTCCAATATCATATATCGATATGATAAACAATCAAATATCACAATATCTAAATCAAATAAATATTTGTGAGGAATCCAGTTGGATCCCTCCAACCTGTTTCCCTGCATCCACAGACATTAGCACAATACCCATTCCACTTCGAGGTGGAATATCGCGGTATATGGGATTTATAAAATATTATCCGCTTAATAGGTGGCGCAATAGGGTCTCATCCGCTATACAATGCGGGAAATCAATCAACTGCAATATATACATATGCCAATATATATATATATATATATATATATTGCTATATTCTATAATAGTACCAATTCCACTTCAAGGTGGAATATCGCGGTATATGGGTTTAATAAATAACCTCCGCTTACTAACGGCGTATAGGGTCTATTCACATCCAATATATATATATATATATATATATATATATATATATATATATATATATATATATATATATCATCATTCAAGCATTCAATCAATACAGTCTAACAATTTTAAATCTAACTATTTAAAATTTAAATTAACCCTTTAGAGTGAGAAGTTCTCACCTTTATTTCCGTTTGCTATCCACTTCCAATTCAACTTGTTTTCTTCACTATTTTTGAACCTTGTATAAATATTATACACATTCATTAATATTCGAACAGATCGAATAATAAATTTTCATTTGATAATTTTGATTCATCGGTAATTTCATTTTAATAGCTAAATTAATTGATAATTCTTTTTGAACCAATTTTTTTACTCTAAATTTAATTTCTAAATTTATTTCCTTTTGAAATAAATTCTTTTATCTCTTTCAAACTATTTAAAATACGTATCTTAAATAATCTCTTCAACTATTAAACAAAATAACTCAAAATTTCCTTATTAAATATTTTGAACTAATCGAAAAATTAAATTTTTGTTTAAGAACTTAATTTAGGCTAATCAATTAAAAATTTCTAGCTAATGATTTTATTTTTTTATTTCCCAAATAAAAACTTCACCTGACTGTATAAATATTTTTCAAACATTTTGCTTATATAAATTTCTTCAATCTTTTAAAATTCCTTTGTTTAATAAATTATTTTAACTAAAAATTTAAATTTGAAACAAAATTTACTTTAGGAAATTATTTTCGAAATAAACTAGTAAATTTATAATGTATCCATTCATTTATTTTTTTCATTTATTTTTACTAATTATCTTATTTTATATTAATATCTTTAAATCAATTTCTTTTAATAAATTTATTTAACTAAAAATTTAAATTTTAAACTAAATTCCCTTTAAATAAATTATTTTTAATCACTAAAAATTAAATAAGTTAATTTAAACCAAGCTAATAAATTAAAAGTGTATACTTGCATATTTATTTATTTTTTCTCTAACCTATATTTTCTTATCTGTAATAATTCTTATTATACAAATCTTTATGCTTGCACAGATTTAAATTAATAGCAAAAATGAACTTAAAAAAAATCAATGTTCATCATTTTTTTTTCTAAACTTTGTCTTATCCATATAAATTCTGTTCAGCCTTATATATTTGTGTGTGTGTGTGTATATATATATATATATGTATATATATATATATTACCTCCTTTACAGTTCCTATATTTTCAACATGTTTCTGTATATAATTTTCTAATCTGTATAAATTCAAATATGCATATTATTATTTTGAAATCACAAAATTTACCTTACTGTGGAAATCCCAAATCACGCGCGTACGTGCCACGTTTTCCAACCCTCCTTCGCTGCCGTAGCCTCGACTTCGTCACCGCAGCCTCGAGCGCAAGCTCGACACTCCATCGCACGACACCCCAAACACCAAGCACCGTCGCCGCTTGAGAACCTACGCGACCCTAAAGCCCTAGCCTTTGTCGCCATCCTCTCTAACATGCCGATGCTCGTCTCACAAATCCCCTGCCTTCGAGCCTCGAAATCGCGCCCCAAATCTAACCTTCGTTCCCCCCATTTTTTTATATACGGATCGATTTCTGAAATAGGAGGCGGCCACCATTGATTTATTTTTATTTTTTCGTGATTTTGTTTTTGATTTTTACAGATAGAGGGAGATGGTTATTAAATATTGAAAGGAGGATGGTTTGCACGATCATCTTCGTGATTTTTAGGCGTGATCCTAGGCGTGATTAAAGGAGATAACGTGGTGTCTGTTGACAAAATTTAATATTTAAAATTAAATCGAATTCGATTTAATTTCAACGCGTTTACATGTCGTACGCTCGCACAATAACTCCGAATGCTACGAAAATTGAAAACCGGTAATAATTCAATATTACGGATCCAATGGAACTGGTTTCGTCGAAATCCGAGACTGTGCCTCGGACGGCTATTTTTAAATATAAATTCAAACGATATATTTCAAAACTGATCCAATCACTTCTAAATTCAATTCTGAAGCTTCGATTATCTTCAGTATTATCAATATGAATTTTACAAGCCTTTGAAATAAATTTTAATCGGCTTAAAATTGAAGATTCAAATTATTATTCAACTTTCAACAGATTAAAATTATATTTTAATCGCTAAATTCATTCTGATAATTTGAAATTCAAGTCAAACCATCATTCAAATATTTAAAATAAATTAAATATTATCAAATTAAATTGTTCAAAATTCTGGGTCGTTACAATCTTCCCTCCTTAAAAGAATTTCGTCCCGAAATTACAAGTTAAGAAGAATGCCCTTATCCTGTTTATTATTTTTCACAATATAAATAGTTTTATCAACTTTCTAAAACAAATCTTTTTACTAGAGATTCATTATCATTTCAACTAGCTTTCCAACTTCACTTATAAGTTTCAATCAACATTGTTTTCCTAACAATTTAAATTTAAATTCAAATTCAAATTTTAAACTTTCAAAATTTCTCAAAATTTTTCTAACACCCTAAATTTTCGAAAAATTTCGCCAGCGTCTCCTTTGCGCGGCTAGCTCGGTACGACTACAAAATGGCACCACGGCCCCTTAGAATCAAAAAGAAAAGAGAAAGCCAAGTGGCTGGAGAAGAAAATCACCAAATTCATACTGAAATTGAAATACGTACCTTTTTGTCAAGAAATTCAATTTTATCTTCGAAATCAAAATCTCAATTCCATTTCTTTTAATACACCTGTATATCCTGCTATCCATAATATCCAATTCCAACATTCAAACTATTTTGCCAATTCCAATACAAAATTTCCAATATATGCTTCTTATACATTTTTTTACTTCACTATTGACGTTACATATTTATTTTCATTCAATTTTACATTTCAATTTAATTCACAATTTCAATTCTATTTGAATTCAATTCACAATTTAAATTCCATTCGAATTCAATTCTCAATTCTAAATATTGAATTCTAACGATTAACTTTCATTTACTAATTCATATTACTACTTTAAATTAGTTTCATTCACTAATTCATTTCAATTAGTACATTCACTTATTCATTTTAAATTTCAATTTCCATATTCAATTCATCTCGAATTTACTTAATTACTAACAAAGGGAATTTCAATTTATTTCTTTCACTTACTTGAATTTATATACAAATTCAAATTTATCTTCAAATTTAGCTCACGACTAAACTTTTAATTCAACCAATTCAAATTCCAATTCATTAGTCCAAGAATTTATCAAGTTAGTTTACTTGAATTCAATCCATTTTATTTCTTATTTAATTCCATATACTAATGATAATAATTTAATATTATTACTTCCTAACAATCATGCAACCATATATTATAATAATTCATAGAAAGTCATTTCTTTTTTATACAAAAATAGTTTTGGGCAAAATTATCTTATTTACCCGATTCAAAAACAATTTTATATTCACTAACAAATACGCGCTCATATCTATTATTGCACTCAAACTCATTCTAGAGTACTGCTGACTCTATCTCTAATGAGTAACAACCAACACCAACAGAGCCATGGTTATCGCTTAACCATATGCTCTGATACCACATTGTCAGGACCCGATTCTTCGACTCCCGAATATCGACATCAATACGTCCACTGTATCGAATGCCGATCAGTCGGATGCCGGAAAACCGAACACTAAGGGTTAAAGAAAGAAGAAAAGAAAAAGAAAGAGGTAGAAGAAGAGAGAAAAGATAGAAAATAGAACGGAAAAAAATAACAGAACAACATCAGAATCTCACAATTCGCAGCGGAACAACATATAATAGATAAATGAATAATCTTTAATCAAAGAACTATATCAGTTATTACATTACATTACATCATATCATCAGAGTGTACAACAACAAATAAACAGCGGAAAAAGAAATACTATATACTAGTGAATACGCCATGCCATCCATCTTGCCTCCAGCAACTCCTGAATTCCATAATATCCTGAAAAACCTTAACTCTTGACTGCCCGTGTGAAAATTGGTGGGCACCCAGAGTTTAGGAAGGAAAACAATAAACTCCGAGTCAGTCATGTGACTGGTGTGGGAACTCAAAAACAGTTTATTTATCTTTAAAATCAAAATAGAGGAATATTTTTAAAGTCAATTCGAAATGCTTTTAAAAATGTAACTACCATAAGACCTCCCGCCACACACACAATGCAAACGCAGACTTGGAGGAGATTTCTTCTTATGTTAGTCAAAGATGCTTGATACGTATTAAAAAGAAACATCTGATATTATTACTAGTGCATAGTGTAGAAAATATTTCGAAAGTAGAATATAAATCTTAGCCAGCATAGGTACCATTATATTATGCCTACTATAGCTACCTCCTGAGGAAGCAGGTTCTACAAATAAAACCGTACAAGATCGTATCGTTTCTTTGGATTTCCAACGAATGGTCAGGCCAAGGAACTTCCCATTGCCACATGAGAATGCCTCTGGAAGGACGTCCCCGAGAACCAAACCGGATCTCTGTCAACACAAGGCCGGGTTACCCCTAACTGGGTAACAACTGACACGAGTATGCCATCCCCCGGTCCTTTGGGACCTTTAACCAAGCGCTCGTAATCAACATCACACCATAATAATAAGTGTTTCAACATGAGTAAGTATCTGGGCTCCATACCATGATACCACCCTTTTGCAGAAGTAAATGCACATATCCTAAAGGGAGCTATCCCTCATAACCTTGCTGCATCTTTCCTGTTTTGACCATTCCGGGGTGTGAGGCTCGACGAAGTCTCGTCCACAAAGCCATGCTTTATACAAAGTCATGCTTTGGGTCAACAAATGATCATAGAAATGATCACCAAGATAGACGATCAAACAAATGATCCTATCACTAATAATCAACACAATTATCATTTCACAGCAACACTCAGCATGTCACATTACCAAATTGGGAATATATTGCTGATAACCTTCAACTATATAACCTCTGAGCTCGTACGTCTCAGAGAAGGGTGTTAAGCTAAGAGAATAAATTCTTCGCCACCAACAGAAATATATTTGAAAGAAATAGGCTTTATATCTCAATTTGTAACGTTAGACATACTATCCATACAAGTCTGTTCCGGGATCGAACAGAACCGAAGGCACTTACAAAGAAGTCCTTGCAATCTGGATAATCTCTAATCACGTCCGAATTTCCCATCACATATGGAGATCTCTATACCGGGGATCAGCCAGTGCAGAGACAATCAACAAGCAACCCTTTCGTTTTCGAAAATATCCGGTCTTCAACACCGATCTTCAAATGCAATTCATAACGATGTATCACATATTCGGAATGGGTTATACGACCCCAAGGTCCTTTCCCGGTTAACCCGAATAGTGAGCGCTTATTTTAAAAAAAATAAGTGTGGCATTCAATTTCAAGCAAATCACAACAAATACCTATTTAAAGGTAAATATTGATAGTCGGTTATTAAACTATCAATGGATATGCACAACATCACCAGATTCCAAATAATTTTCCAAATTGTTTATTTTCCAAAAAATATCCTTACAAGATATATTTTTTCCATTCTTCAAAAATAAATCAATATTTATTTTTAAACCCATTATCCAAATTTCATTTTTAAATTCCATATTGAATTTACATTTCCAAAATATCTATGAATATACGTTTTCAATTATTCATTTTCAATTTATCTTCAAAAAGATAAATTCTCTAAACTTTTCATTTCACATTGGAAAAACATTTCCATACTTATTTATTTATAAGTAATACACAAGTCTTTTTATTTTCTATACTTGGAAAATATTCAATATACTTAAATCGACATTAAGTATATAGTTCATTCTTTAAGGAAATCATTCTCTTAGACATATTTATTTGGGCCAAAACGAATGTTGCGTAAAACATCGTTACGACAACCCAAAATCACTAGTATAGGGATTCGAGATTAAAATAGATATATAAATCCCAATACTATACAAAACATTTCCCTTCGGAAATCATTTACTATAACAACAATGTTATAGTCTACCATTTCCTTCTATTTCTCGAAAACGTCTATTTCAACAATGAATGTTGAAATCTATGGTTTCGATAGTTAATACTTTTTTAAAACATCTTTAGATCATTTTAATTCTATTTTAAACATCACATCCAAAACATTTTCTTTTGTATATTATTCACTATTCAAAAACGTGAATATACTTGTTAACCAATTTTATCATTTCTATTCACTTTATTTTAAAGGATTATTCACTTTCTAAAACGTGAATATAACTCCATTAACAAGTTACAACAATTTTCTTATCAAAATAAGTCGTTTTGCGGATTTATAAAACAATGTTCATAAATTCCATTTCTATTTATTTTATAACAACTCCTTCTATAATTTCCTTTATTCAATTTCATATCTCAATGATATACTAAAAGTTCATATTATAAATTAAATACTTAATTTATTTGTTTGCAAAAACGTTCTTTTAAACTTCCCAAATTTTAAATCTTATAACTTATAAGATTCATTTATTTATCCAAAATCTATTCTTTTAAATAACTTTACAACTTTTATAAACCTACGGTTTATAAAATTCCATTTATAACTTCACCGTTATAATCCTATAGATTTCATTTATTTATGAAATTCATTCACAATTCATTCTAACGCTTATAAAAGCTCGTTTTACAATTCCAATATTTTAAATTTATAAATATCAATTTATAAATCTTTTATATGGATCAATTTATATTATTCTTTTAAAACGTCTTCAAACTCCTTTATAATCTCATCATTTTGATTTATAAAATAATCAAATTTCATAAATCCTATTTTTAAACTTTTTATAATAAATTCAGAAATCCCATTTTTAACTATTTTATAAAATCATTAATCCCATATTTTCAAAGATCAACTTTTAACTGTATTTCTCAAAAATCATAATTTTTATAATATTAAAATTATAACGTTTATTTATTTCAGATGAATTAATTCCAAAAATATTTTATAAACGTATACTTTCAAAAATCACTTTAGAAATCCCTTAAAATCAAAACTGTTATTTTTGAACTTCAAAATTTAATCCAATGATGCAATACATCAAATAGTCAATCACGACTTTCCAATATCATATATCGATATGATAAACAATCAAATATCACAATATCTAAATCAAGTAAATATTTGTGAGGAATCCAGTTGGATCCCTCCAACCTGTTTCCCAGCATCCACAGACATTAGCACAATGCCCGTTCCACTTCGAGGTGGAATATCGCGGTATATGGGATTTATAAAATATTATCCGCTTAATAGGCGGCGCAATAGGGTCTCATCCGCTATACAATGCGGGAAATCAATCAACTGCAATATATACATATGCCAATATATATATATATATTGCTATATACTATAATAATACCAATTCCACTTCAAGGTGGAATATCGCGGTATATGGGTTTAATAAATAACCTCCGCTTACTAACGGCGTATAGGGTCTATTCACATCCAATATATATATGTGTATATACAACAATCATCATTCAAGCATTCAATCAATACAGCCTAACAATTTTAAATCTAACTATTTAAAATTTAAATAAACCCTTTAGAGTGAGAAGTTCTCACCTTTATTTCCGTTTACTATCCACTTCCAATTCAACTTGTTTTCTTCACTATTTTGAACCTTGTATAAATATTATACACATTCACTAATATTCGAACAGATCGATAATAAATTTTCATTTGATAATTTTGATTCATCGGTAATTTCATTTTAATAGTTAAATTAATTGATAATTCTTTTTGAACCAATTTTTTTACTCCAAATTTAATTTCTAAATTTATTTCCTTTTGAAATAAATTCTTTTATCTCTTTCAAACTATTTAAAATATGTATCTTAAATAATCTCTTCAAATATTAAACAAAATTACTCAAAATTTCCTTATTAAATATTTTGAACTAATCGAAAAATTAAATTTTCGTTTAAGAACTTAATTTAGGCTAATCAATTAAAATTTTCTAGCTAATGATTTTATTTTTTTATTTCCCAAATAAAAACTTCACCTGACTGTATAAATATTTTTCAAACATTTTGCTTATATAAATTTCTTCAATCTTTTAAACTTCCTTTGTTTAATAAATTATTTTAACTAAAAATTTAAATTTGAAACAAAATTTACTTTAGGAAATTATTTTCGAAATAAACTAGTAAATTTATAATGTATCCATTCATTTATTTTTTTTCATTTATTTTTACTAATTATCTTATTTTATATTAATATCTTTAAATCAATTTCTTTTAATAAATTTGTTTGACAAAAAATTTAAATTTTAAACTAAATTCCCTTTAAATAAATTATTTTTAACCACTAAAAATTAAATAAGTTAATTTAAACCAAGCTAATAAATTAAAAGTGTATACTTGCATATTTATTTATTTTTTCTCTAACCTATATTTTCTTATCTGTAATAATTCTTATTATACAAATCTTTATGCTTGCACAGATTTAAATTAATAACAGAAATGAACTTAAAAAAAATCAATGTTCATCATTTTTTTTTCTAAACTTTGTCTGATCCATATAAATTCTTTTCAGCCTTATATATTTGTATATATATATTACCTCCTTTACAATTCCTATATTTTCAACATGTTTCTATATATAATTTTCTAATATGTATAAATTCAAATATGCATATTATTATTTTGAAATCATAAAATTTACCTTACTGTGAAAACCCCAATCACGCGCGTACGCGCCACGTTTGCCAACCCTCCTTCGCTGCCCTTGCCTCGACTTCGTCGCCGCAGCCTTGAGCGCAAGCTCGACACTCCATCGCGCGGCACCCCAAACACCAAGCACCGCCGCCGCTTGAGAACCCACGCGACCCCAAAGCCCTAGCCTTTGTCGCCATCCTCTCTAACATGCCGATGCTCATCTCACAAATCCCCTACCTTCGAGCCTCGAAATCGCGCCCCAAATCTAACCTTCGTTCCCCCCATTTTTTTTATATACGGATCGATTTCTGAAATAGGAGGCGGCCACCATTGATTTATTTTTATTTTTTCGTGATTTTGTTTTTGATTTTTACAGATAGAGGGAGATGGTTATTAAATATTGAAAGGAGGATGGTTTGCACGATCATCTTCGTGATTTTTAGGCGTGATCCTAGGCGTGACTAAAGGAGATAACGTGGTGTCTGTTGACAAAATTTAATATTTAAAATTAAATCGAATTCGATTTAATTTCAACGCGTTTACATGTCGTACGCTCGCACAACAACTCCGAATGCTACGAAAATTGAAACCCGGTAATAATTCAATATTACGGATCCAATGGAACTGGTTTCGTCGAAATCCGAGACTGTGCCTCGGACGGCTGTTTTTAAATATAAATTCAAACGATATATTTTCAAAACTAATCCAATCACTTCTAAATTCAATTCTAAAGCTTCGATTATCTTCAGTATTATCAATATGAATTTTACAAGCCTTTGAAATAAATTTTAATTGGCTTAAAATTGAAGATTCAAATTATTATTCAACTTTCAACAGATTAAATTTATATTTTAATCGCTAAATTCATTCTGATAATTTGAAATTCAAGTAAAACCATCATTCAAATATTTAAAATAAATTAAATATTTTCAAATTAAATTGTTCAAAATTCTGGGTCGTTACAACTTTTTTAAAAATAAAGTTACTCACCAGGTTAGGATGAAGGCAGAGCATTCATTTTGATTTGATAACAGCTTTGAAAAAAAATGGGATCCTTTTTTCTTTGAAACTTTGAACTCTTTTGAATGCTTTTGATTTAAAACTTGTTTAGAAACTGAGTTGCTAAAATGCTTGCAGAAAACAAATTCCAGATTTGCTTGTATATACTCAGGTTGAAGATGATGTTGCAAAAGAATTGCAGGTTTCGATTTTTTTATCTTTTTGAAAATGGATTGCAGGTAAGTGGTTTGAAGATGATTAGTGGTGATTTATTTCTGGTTTATGGAGGGATTACTGATTTTAGTTTTCATATTTGGTTTTGAGGGAGTTTTCCTCTTAGCTTTAGATTAAAAAATAAAAAGAATGAAGGGAAGAAGATTTGTTAATATAGGCTGAAATGTTTTAAAAATAAAAATAAAAATAAAAGAAGAAACGAAATTAAATGACACTTGTCCTATATTGTAGCATTTGTCATATTAGTTGATTAGCAATTCAACACATGTCTTGGTTAATTAGTATTTAGTTAAATGTTAATATAGATTAGTGTAAACTTATGCTTAATTAATAAGTTAATATGTACTTATTTTATATGTAGATAATTTTGAAATAAATAAATCCAATAATATATATAAAATAAAAGTTTATACAAATATTTTAAAATCCAAAACAATTTAATATCTATACTTTGAATTTCCAAACTTTAAAGTCAAATTCAAAATTAAATTGAAAAGTCCAATTTTAAAACCAAGTTATATATATACATATATAACTACATAAATTTAATTTGAAATAACAATTCTATTTATATAAAAATTTGTTTGTAAAAACAATACATTATCAATATTGTTTTAAAATAACAAATTATCAATTTGAAATAATTTATAAAAGAAATTTTTTCTTTATTAATCAATTACTTATTTTATCAAACTATATTTAAAAAGAACAAATCAAACCTTATTATTAATTAATTTAAATTTAAACTTAAGCCAAAATCATTTTAAACAATTTAAACTTTTATCTTAACAATTTTTAAAATCATACAGTTATTAAATAGCTTTGAAAAGATTAATATTACCAAAAATATTAGAATTAGAAAATATGCCTTTATTTATTAAATTTAAAACAAAGCATATCTATTTACAATATAAACCATATATTACATTATAAATAGAAACCAATTAATTAGTTTCTAAAAGATAAAAAATTCACCAATTAAATATTTATTTAATTAGACTATTAAATCAATTCAAATTTATTAACAAAATTATCAAATCAATTTAATTTTTAATACAGATTATTAAATTTATATTGCCCAAAATTCTAGGATATCACATCATCCCTGTCTAGATGTCCCTTTCATTCGGCTTAGTGATGCGTTTGCTGATCCCAACCGTGGGGTGATCTTACTCGGGATTATCCAGTAAGGGACAGTCCCGGTCTTTGGTTGCAGGGGATTGGGAGTAATCCTCGGTACGCTGATCTAGACCAGGTACTGTGGCAGGTGTTACCCCAATGCCTAGTCGTTAGTTGGAAATCCATTCTCCCTACGCGCCTTTTACGATTTTTGTTTGTATTACCCACGATTGTGGCTAGTAGCTGGAGTTTAATTAATGTAATAATTTCGGCTATTTTAATAAGTATTTGTAAATATACCCTATAATAATATCAGAGGATTTTAATAAAAAGTGTTTTGGCTATCGTAAGGTAAAAACCCGGCATGTTTATTTGTGGTGTGGTCTTACAAGATGCATTCATTTTCAAAGGGTTTTGAAAATTCAATAATCAGTTTGGGTGTATTTCTCTCATGCTGGTATTCCAGACTGACTCGGGTGTTATTTAACTATAATGCTCGGGTCAGACCGATATTATAGATTATAGGATAGGATGCTGTGAAGCTCAGGAGACGAGCTGGAGACCGAGACGTATTATTCGTACTTGTTTATATCCGCTGTTGTGATTGTTTGAAATTGTCAGGCTGGTAATTATTGTTTGTTTGTGATAATCTGATGATGTAATATACAAAAAAGATATAGTTTTCGTTTTGTGTAAAGATCTGTTATTGACTATTATATTTTATTCCGCTGCGATTGTGAGATTCTATTATTGTTTAGTTCCTTCTTTCTTCTATCTTCTTTCTTTTCCCTCAACAATCTATCTTCTCCGGCACTCGACCGTCGGCATATTATTCAGTGGTGTATTGTGTGTCGATTTTCGAGGGTCGAAAAGGGTGGGTCGTCACACGTGGTATCAGAGCTTAGGTTGGCGATAATCTTGGCTCTGGTGGGGAAATTACTCATTTAACAGGGTCAATAGTACTCTATAATGAGTTGAGTGTATTAATAGCTATGAGCGCGAACTTGTTAGTGAATATAAAACTGTTTTTATACTATGTTGACTTATCGGTTGAGTGTTTATGAATTCTGGTCGGTACGGAAAGTACAACCGTATCGATAGGGATTTCTAAACTCTTAAACAAGATAAACTGACATAGTATTGTTTTTAAAGTGGGTAAATGAAATAATTTTACCCAAAATTATGTTTTGATATAAAAGAAATAATTTTCTTAAATTATTATATATATATTTGGATGTTTAGTTGTTAATATTATAATCAAATATAAGAATCCAAAATTTAAAATGGTTTATATCAAATTAGAATTCTATAAGTATAACTAAAATTTGATTTAAACCAGAATTTAAATCCCAGAAATTTTGAAAAGCTTTTTAAATGTATTTAAAACAAAAGTTTGGGAATATAAAATCTTGGAAATGGTGGAAATGTTTTCCAAAAATTTGAAGGAAATAATGGAGTATTATTTTGGGAAATATTTTTTTGAATGGAAATTGTTTTGAAATGAATTTGTGGTAGTAAGGAAACACAGAACTCACTTCAGTCGCTGGAAAATAATCCTGATGATGATGGCCGCATCATCAGAATTCATTTTCTAGTTTCTAAAGTGATGATTTGCTACCGGGGTGATTTGTTATGATATTTGTTTGGACTTGTTGAGTATACAAGTGGTTTTAGAAATTTCAAATGGGAAATTGTTTAGGCAAAAATTAAGTGTTTCGAAATCTGGAGATTTGATTTGATACACCAAGTGGGTATATGTTATTTATGATTTCAAAATGGTTTTGAAATAAAACAAGGTAATTGAATTCTGGGAACTCTATTTAAATAATGTGAAATTTTAAAAATGAATCAACTATTGAACTTATAAAGTGAAGTTGATAAATAAGAAAGGAAATTTGAAATTTTGATCCTGTAATTAAAATTTAACTTGAGTAAATGGAAGTGAATAAAATGTATTTGCATTCAACTCATGATAAGTTAAATATAAAATAAAATTGAAATTGAAATTGAATTAAATTGGATATAAAGTTGAAAATATAAAATGATCATAATTATGGGTCATAATTGTGTAATGAAAATTTATACACAAGTGTTGCATACATAATCTAGAATTACGGTTATAAGATGTAAATGGACTCAAATGAGCAATATAAGCTTTTAAATAAATAAGTTGGTGAACTTAAGAATAGGAAATGAAAGTTGTAAAACCTAAATAAAATGATTGGTATTTTTTGGGAAATTCAAAATTTAAATCCTAAATGAAATGTAGAGTGAGATAAGGCAAAGTGAAATATAAAAGGATGAATGGACTTAGGTTACTAAATAAGGTTTAAAACTTATATATTAGAAAGTAAAATTTTAAATTGAATGGAGAAATAAAATTGGATCGAATTGGATTTAACTTAAATAAAATTGAGTTGAATTTGAATTGATTTAAAATCAAGATTCAGTGTGTTATGAATAATATTGAATAGAATTAAATTCTTATTTAAAATAGTAAAGGAAATGGTATGAATTTAATTTGGCTAAATAAAATTTGGTTGAACTTGAATTGGAATCGAAAACGAATTGAATGGAAAGAAAATTGAATTTAGTTGAAATGATATTGAATGAAATAAATGCTCACTCAACTAAATCCAAAGGAATTGTTTGAGGATGAATTTAGTGTAAGCTAAATTAAATGGAAATTGTATTGGAATGAATAAAATTTTGGTAGCTTGTTAAAAATTTAAAAAAAAACAAAATAAAACCCAGTCCTGGTTTAGAATAATTGGAATAATTATGTTATTAATAAATTCAGAAATGAATTGAGAAGGTGGATAAATTTAAAATGGATTGAGTAAGTAAACAGATTGAACTAAATTTTTTAATGGATTGGAATTTGATGGAATGAGAATCAAATTAAAATGGAAATAAGATTAAGGTGAGAAGAAGTGGAGTTATTTTGTTATTGAAATAACTTAAGCAAATTGGAAAATGATTGTGGTCGAGCTTTATAAGGGGTCTTGTATGAAGTTTGTTTAGATAATAAAAATTTAATGCAAGTGAAAGAATTTTAATTTCTTATCGTGATGAAATAAGAATGTATGTGACGACTCGACTTCCTATCCCCAGGAAATCGCATCATCTTGAAGAAAGAAAGGGATAGAAGAAGAAAAGAAAGAGAAAGAAGAAAGACAACAACATCAGAGAACTCACAGCGGAACGAATAAAATATAATATAACACATAAAATATTACACAGTATCATAATACATCCGAGTTACACTACTTTACAACACATATTAGACAGTTATAAACATCTGTCTAATTCATACAACTCAAGTATACTAGACAGAGATACAACATACACAGCGGAATCATAATATATATCTACACGTGGAAGCCTCCTGCTCCATTACTCCTCCAGAATTCGTCAAGCTAACCTGAACCACTTGACTACTCATACATAATATGAGTACCCAAGAGTTTAATAAAACAGAAAATAAACACTCGGGTCAGACAGGGGTCTGGTGTGAGTAAACGGGTTAAAATTGCTTAACTTTAGAAAACCTTTGAAAAGAAAAGTATCACGTAAGACTTCCCACACATAAACATGGAAAAGTTTTTACCTTACGCTAACCAAAACATTTGATAGGAAATCCAGTGATATTATAATAGTGTCTAGGGTTTTCAAGTAAATAAGAAATAGCCGAAATTGTTACATGATTAAATTCCAGCTACTAGCCACAAAAGTGGGTAATACAAACAAAACCGTAGGGTCTCGTAGGAAGAATGGGTTTCCATCAATGACAGGGCTACTGGGGTACCGCCCGTCACAGTACGTGGCCTAGATCACCGTACCGAGGAGTACTCCCACTCCCTTGCAACACAAGGCCGGGACCATTCCTTACTGAACAGTCCCAAACAAGACAACCCCGGCGGTTGTCCGGAATTCAACCGCCCCACATAGCCGAAATAAAAGGGACTTCTAGACAGGGGTAAATCTTGCTCTCCAGTGGGAGCTACCCACGAAGCCTTGCTGCACCTCCCCTGTTTTAGCCATTCCCGGTTGATGAGGCTTGAGGCTGCGATTACCTTTATAGAACACATTTATCTTAGAATGCTCATCGTCCACCTGACGATGTTCTGAAAGCATTCAATCCATACAAGTTCGTTCCGGGTTCGAACGAAACCGAAGGCACTATCTCGTTGCACTCATTTTGGAATCACCCTCAGAGTCAACGACCATACCCTTGCACTCTAAATCACCATCTCGAATCTATAAGTACTATTCCGTCAAACTCATTATGGAATCACCCACAGAGTTATACTGACGTATAGCCCTTACACCTCGAGTCTTCACTTGCTCCACTTGGATTAACGACCTAACGTTTAATTGGAATCGATGTGGTTTTCGGATTCCAAATATGGAAACCCGATCCCGGTCTCACCGAAACCAAACGCCATTTTACTGTCCAACTTAAGGGTTTAACAATTAACTTATATTCAGGATGATATAAACAGATAGATGAATAACATTATCACTATAGATAATTCATATCAATATTCATCTTCACAAAGCAGCATATCACAAATATCATAGTCATCCAAATCATCCAGTATCAACCAATCACCCCATATCAATCATCTAATGTCATTCAACCCAATATCAATCACTCAATATCAACCATTCAATATTAATCAATTACCCATAGCAGAATTGATTAACTCTAAATAAATTTAATTAACCACTAATTAAATTAAATACTATCCTTTAATCACTTGAATTATTGATTTATTACAAATCAAATTCATTATCATCTCTTAATGATCTTCCTTAATTAATCCTACTTGATTAATTATCCTTTAATTACATTCAAGTAATTATCCATAACCATATTCAGTAATTAACCTTTAATTACTATCATTAATTACAATAATTAATGATCCTTCATTAATTAATTAACTATAATTAATTACATTAATCCTTAATTAATTACAATTAATTAATCATACTTAATTCAATTATTATTATTAATCAACCTTGATTAATTCATTAATTAAATAATCCTTATCAATTAATTAACCCTTTAAGTAATTAAATAATTAACTTATAATTAACCATTTCTTTAATCAGTAATTAACAACATGTAATTACCTATCTAAATTAATTAACTTCTTAATTAATTAACTTCTAAATTAATTATATCAATCCTTGATTAATTAATCCATTTAATTAATCTTTAATTACTTCATTAAGTAATTTTTATTCAATTAAATTAATTAACAAATCCTTAATTAATTACTTTAATAATTAATTACAATCTTAATTAATTACACTTAGTAATTAATCTTAAATTAATCTCATTCTTTAATTAATTAATCACATTAATTATTTGACTAAAATAATTAAGTAATTAACTCTTAATTACTTATATAGGTAATTATCTTCTAATTACTTCTATTAATAAATCTTAATTACTTTCTTAATTAATTACTTAACAAATAATTAATTCCATTATTAGATAATTCTTAATTCATTAATTAGTTACTTCATAATTAATTAATTTTAAAACAATTATATTAATTAATTCTTAGTTAATAACATTAAGTGATTATCCATCAATCACTTCCAATTAATTGCTCACATGAGTAACTTCTCTAATTACATCCATAAGTAATTGCTATTCTAATTACATTCAAAAATTTAAACATTGATTACTTCATTAAGTAATCACACTTACTTAATCCATAATTAAGTGATTATTTAAAATTAAATAAATAAATAACTAATTATTTAAAATTAATTAAATAATTAATTAATTAACTTATTATATTTCAAAATCCTTAATTAATTAAGGAAACATTAATCTTAACAAATCAAATTTAATATTTTTATATTCAAATCAAAGATAAATTAACCTTATTTATCTTATAATGAATTATTTGAATAAATCAAATTTTAGCAACTTAAAACAAATTATCCTATTTGGTTTTCAAAATCATAATGATAATCTTATTTGAAAATAGGAAATTTAGAAACAAATTTCAAAATTAAGAATGCTTTAAAACATCTATATTAATCTTATTTATTTCAAATATAAATTTGAAATCTTAAGTTTGAATCATTACTTAACATTTTAAACTTAACTTTGATTAAACATTTAAATTCAAAATATCCCTTTAAATCGAACTCCAAAATGTAATTAGATTACTTTCAAATGAAATCACTTTAAATAAATTTAAAGTAAAATAAAATAAATAATTTTCAACCTATACTTTATAGTTTGATCAACATTAAATTTTTAACAACAAGTTTTAAATTTTTCATTTTTAATTCCTTTATAAAACTTGCTTATAATAAAATACTTGATTTAATTTACTGGTATTCTTATAACACTTGAGCAATACAAACCCACTCACCCAGCAACAAATAAAACGAACGTCACTCGAATGAAAATTCGAGAAAACCCGGTAACGTTCACGAGTTCTCCCTGAAGCAACTCAGCAAACCCATCTCCTTTGAGTCACCCCCGAGTACAACTCGAACACCTACCCGAGCTTCAATCGTCCTCTCCAAACACAGAACCTCAGCTGACACCCATCGTGCACGGTGCACATATCCACGCGCCTCCGTCCACACTGGTTGGTCGCGCCTATCGCCGTCCATCGCACATCCACCCACGAACACGATCGAGCAACCAGTTCGAACAAAAATCATTTGAATCGAAATCTCGCTCAAAAGCCCAAAACTGCAGAGAAGCTCGACCACAAATCCTTCCCCCATTACCGCCATCTCGTCGCCGTTCATCCTCTCTGATCCCACCATAGAGACACCACACCCACGCGCAACGTCCAACCCAAAAACGAGCGAGCTCGATTCGACTTACACGAGGCAATGCCTCACATTCATGCCAAAAGCAACTGCAGCCAATAAACCCTAATTTCCCCAAATTCCCTTATCACTCATTAGAAAAATAATTTTTCAATTTTCCCATCTTCTACACTTCATTATCTAGCTTCAATCAAAATTTCAAACTAAATTGTAGCATGGATAATCAGTAATCACCAAAACTCCCTAAAACACTCAAACCAAAAATTCTCATAATCTACCAAACTAAAAATTACAAATTACATCCCTAAATTCATGATTTATCATCACATTTTCACGCATGTAATCAAAATTTGAATTTAAGATAATTAATTTTTATCAAATATTCAAGTTTTACTGTAAATCCCTCCTTTATAATTATTTGTTGCATTCTAAATTATGAAACTATTTTTACAATTATCAACAAACAACAACACACAACTTCTCTTTGATCCTTAAGGTCAAGTGTTTATGTTATTGGGAGATTTGAATTTGTGAAGTAAATCTATCTAAGAAAAAAACAGAACAGGGTGTTTACAGGCATAAAGAAATATATAAATTCAATAAATAAATCTAAGTGATTTCCAGCCAACATCAAGGTAAATTTTCAGATCATCACATGCATGTAGCACAACCCAGATCAAACTGTTTTTAAAAAGTAGTTTACTCACCATTTCAAAAGCAGAGCAGATTTATAAATTTTCTTCCAGGTTTTTAGACAATTTGCAGATTAAATTCTTGCTTTGCCGTTGAAAATTGAATCCATGCATGCCATCAATTAGTTGCTTGAAACTTGAAATGGATCTTGAAGTTGTAGTTGAACATCCATGAGCATTTGCAGGTTCGGAAAAAAAATGCAGTTTGAGGCTTTGAAATTTCCAGGTTGAATATGCATGTTGCCTTTGAAAATCCTTTTTGAATTGCAGGTTTTATTTTTATTTTCAGATTTTGAATTTGCTTTTGATTTTAATTTCAGGGTTTGAGAATAATTTCAGGTTTTGGAAATAAATTTCTGATTTGAACTAAGAAAGAAAACAAAGGAGAAAGTGTTTTGTAAAAGCAAGTTTTCTTCTTAAAATTTTATTAAAATTCAAAATAATAATTTTGCCACATGTTCTTAATTCAAACAAATGTCATTTGCATGCCCTTTCTTAATTTACAAGTGTTTTCAAAGTGGCTAATATGATTACATTTGTCCTAAGTATTTTTAAATTAATTTTTCATTTAATTTTTAAATTAAAACATAAACTAACATATTAATTTACTAAGTAAACAAATACTTACATATATGTAAATAAGTTTACTTTTAAAAGAAAATATCCTAAACTAATTATAAGATAAATATAATCTTATACATGTATTTAAAATCTAAACATTATACCTAAACATTTATAACCATTTAAAATTTAAGCATCATAAAAGAAAACAAAACAAAGCTTGTTTAAATTATTTTTAAACTATCACATTTTAAATACTTTAAGAAAAAGACAAAACAAAACTTTGTTTAAAACCCTTTTTAAACTATCCTATTTAAAAATAAATGACAATCTTATATTTGAAACCATTGAATTAAACTTTAAATTATCTTTTTGAAAAACATTATGATTTAGAACAAAGCTTTAATTACAATATTCATTAATATATAGTTTATTGATAGATTAAATTAAATTTTCAAAACAAATATCAAATTATAACATATGCTTACATATATTACAATTTGAAAATTCAACTTTTAATTTAAAACAAAAGATATTCCCACTCACAATATATATCAAACGTATATATTATAAATAGAATAAAATTTATTAGCTTTTGAAAAACAATTCTAACCAATTTTTAAATTGTTAAAAGATACTGATCACACTTACCAGATTAAATATTTGTTATTCTATAAAAGATTAATTTCACCAATTTAAATTTAAAATTATAAAGAAAATTTATCAAACCAATTTAATTATTATTACAGATTATTAAATCGAAATTGCCCAAAATTTCGGGTCGTTACAATGTATGAGTTGTAAATAATCCAGAATGGAATGATATTAATATAAACTTAAGTTGGATGATGAATTTGAAATGAGAATAGGGATTTGATGTAATAATTGTGATGAGGTAAAAATTATTTGGGTTATAAATAATTCCGAATGAAATAAAATTGATATAGATCGAGATGGAATTAATTTTAATTGGTTATAAGCTTAAGTGATGGTTACTTGCATGGATAACTTTAAAATTTGCATGGAAATTGGTTGTTTGTTGTAAGCGGAATTGAATTGATTTAAAGAAGAAAATAAAGTTGGTTTTTGAATAAATTGGAATGGGTTGGGATCTAATTAAGTAGTTTTGTATATAAATGCAAGTGGATCATAAAATAAATGCAAGTATTTCAAATTTAAAATAAAATTTTTGATTGTGAATCAATTGGAATTGAATTGAAGTAAATTGATGTAAGTAGGCACATGTTGATCATATTGAAGTAATTTTGGGTTGGTTATGGTAAATATGAATTGATAATAGTAAACTTGAATGTAAATCATTCAAGTCAAATAAAATGAAGTTGGATTTGTTATAAAATTAAAATGGTGATTGAAATCTTGGGATTTGTTTAAAAATATGGTTAACAGGTTGAATTAAGAAATTTTTTTGTTTGAACTATATAAATGAGGTATTTAGCTAAGATTAATATATAGAAGGATGTTAAAAATCTTATATTATTGAAAAATGATATGTATGTTTGAGTAATTACAGGTATGAAAGGCAATCGATAGAGTTGGAGTGCATAAATGCATAATATATTAGCCGCTTGCTTAAAAAAATGCTAATCAAAGGTACACCTACGTAATAAAATTTGAAAAATGATATATATTTTGTGGTATATTTTGTTTTCCGACCATGTGGGTCGATGTATATATATTTATATCTATTGTGATATTGTAAAACGCTCTCCGTACAAAGGAGACGTTGTCAAAAAATTCAAAATTTTTGGGAGTTAGAAATTTTTTAGAAGTTTTGAAAATTTGGGTTAACTAGAAAAGTGACTTTTGAAATAACGTTGAAACACGCTTTTGAGTAAAAATGAAGCAAATGGTTTTGGCTTAAGCTAAAAAGTTTTGGGAAGTGAATGTGACTTTAACTAAGTAAGTTTGGGTAAGTAAATGAGTTTAGAAGCATTTTCATACCTTAGCAAATTTCGGGGACGAAATTTTTATAAGGGTGGAGGAATGTAACGACCTAGAATTTTGGTCGTTGGATTTGAACATTTAATTCATTTTAAATGCTAAATGTGGATTTTGAATTGATTTTGAAGTAAGAAGATTTTGGTTAAATCAATATGATTAGTTAAAATATCGAGTATGGCAATTCAATTTGATTTGAATAATAATAATTATTTGGAATTGGGATAATTTATGAATCTTGATGTAAATGGTTAAGAAAATGGTTACTGAGATTTATTTTTAAGTCTAGTTTGATTTGAATTTTAATATTGGACCTTTGAATGGAATTAAAAGTCGATAAGTTAAATTGGAATTTTCATATTAATTTAATAATGGAATTTAATAATATAACAATGCAAATAATCAGATTTTGATTCGGAATGAATCAGAATGGTTCTAATGTGATTATAAATTCTATATGATTTATAATAGAATTAGTAAAGTTTTAAAAATAAAATTTTAACTGATTTCGACAATTTTGAAAATCGCTCGAATTAATCGACGAGTTAAAATAGCCTTCTGGGGCATAGTCTCGAAATTTGACGAAACCAGTTCCATTGGATCCGTAATAGTGTATTATTAAGGGATTTCAAATTTCGTAGCGTTTGGAGTTACCGTTTGTCTGTACGGGTGAGAAACGCGTTAAAATTAAAATCGATAATTTAATATTTTAAATCGATCCAAAAAGCCATCTTCCATATATTATTGAATTATCTTTCGAAACACGTTCCATTGTGTTAGAAAGGCGGGTAAAACCTTATAAACGCCTATCGACACATTCCAATTGGAATTTGTTTGAAAAGTTATGTAATTTGTGAAAATATTATTAAATTAATATATAAATCTTATATATATTCACTGCACAGTAAAACCCTAAATGAATTTGTGGCCGCCATTCTCAATTCAATGGCCGAAACCCTTCCCACCTTCTCCCTTTGATATCCACTCAATATTATCGAAAAGTTTCAACATGGAAGTCGAAGAGCTCGACGTGGTCTACGATGTGAACAACTATAGTCATTTTTAAAGTTGCGAATTGGCGACGAATCTCTCTCGAAGTTGACACGTTTAGGTTCAAATCTCAAGTTCTTGGTGAGGCCGAGTGTCTTGGGACTGGGGGAGGAGGTGCGTAGCATGGAGGCGCAAGCATTGGCTGTCGTTGATCGTCATCTCGTCGCGAAATGGAGGTGATCGAGGTAAAACGCGATGTTTGGTTTCAATGATTTTATTTACCTGGTACGTTGAAGAGAAGAAGACTCAGCGGCCCAGATTCACATTTTCAAATGAATGGCAGATTTGAAGGGTAATATTTTAAATAAAAATCAAATAAAAAGAAAATTTTATTTTAAATTATAGTTCAAACTATAATAATTTATATCTGATGCATACGTTGTCAAAATTCGACGAAATTGGCGCCGTTGGAACTGCAGCGAGGAACTCTACACTGCAGTTCAGATCTGTGAACTATCGGAGCAAGTGAAAATTTTGGATTAAATCGAACAGTTCGATTTAATTTAAAATTTAAAATGCTCGTCGGATTTCAAGGTAATCTCACTCACATCTAAGTACCATTTAATTTAAATAATTAATATTTAAATGATAGATTAGTTGATTAGTTGAATATGATAATTATTATCAGATTGGATCGATATTTATTGGTTGTGCTAATATCTGTGGATGCAGGGAAACAGGTTGGAGGGATCCAACCGGATTACTCACAATATAGAAATTATTTGCATAATTGATGATGTATTTCATTTATATGATGTGATAGATTAATTTGGAAATTAAGTTGTGCTGTGTTATGATTGAATAAGTATAATCTGGTATGTTGAAATATAAATGAAAATAAAGTAAATTGGGATTAAAGAGTAATGAAAAGGAATTTTTAAGAAATGAATTTAAGGAAATTAAACTCAGGAATTGGTTTGGAATTTGAAATGTTTTGAAACCGTGATTGGAATGGAAACGAGAAACGAAAATTTATAAATTTGGTTATAAATAAATTGGTATATTTATCGGTGGATAAATTTTGAAAGCATAGATTTTCAGTGGGAAATTCTATAAGAAGGTATAAAAAAAATTAAAAATAAAGATGGATTATTTCTGAAGATGGAAAGTGTTTTCCCTGGAAACTAAGTATGATTTCTAAGAAAGCTTCCAAAGTATAAATTAGCGGTTTAAAATGTGTTTAGGATATTCGGAGGAAATGTTACTTTTAAGTATTTCAAGTACAAAGCAAAAATTTATTTCAAGAATTTGTGGTACTCAATTATTTTAAAGGTAAAATGGTATTAAAATTTCCAAAAGGGAATTTTAATATAAATAATTGATTTAATAATCTTATTTTAAAAAGTTATTTGGTTTAAATCACTTGGAATCTCCTCTATATTTTGGAGAGTGATTTCCAGGAAATGGGAAATGTATTAAAAATAAAAAGGTGTTTATTTTTAAAGTGTTGGAAGAAATTTATGGAATTTAAACGTAAATTCGAATCGAGATAAATCAAGCAGGATTTATAAAAGGATTCTTTGGTTTATTTTAAAATGGAAGTGTATTTCCCTAAAGAGCCAAGTACGTTTTACAGCAGATTTTTAAGTAAAAATTTAAAAGTTTAAATTTGTTTTTAAAGGAATGTTTTAAAAAATAATTATTTATGTTGTAAAATTTTTAAAAGTAAATATATAATAGATTAGTTATAGAAGTAATTACTTTTAAGGGTTAATTGGTATTATGTTTTGAAAAGAATATTGTTAATATTTATATTTTATAAAATGGATTTATTTTAAAGATAGTTTGGTTGAAGTTTTATTTGAAAGTAATCTAGAATTTTGTAACTCCTCTTTTAAAATTTAGTTTGAACTTAACCTTTATTTTTAAATTTAGCTTACATTTTATAAAGTAGTTTGCTTTAAATGTTTTGAAAATGTATGTTGAATAAAATGTTTAAGTAGTTAATGTAAATATTTTAAGGTATATTTTAGAATAAAGTGATTAAATTATTTTAAAAATCTAAATGTTTGGACTTTGTTGTTTCCAGTGGAAATGAATATTTGGGAAATTTGTTCCATGACAGAGTGTGAATTGAAAACTATTTTCAAAAGGGTTGAAAATGGAAATATATCTTGCGAAAATATTTTTGTGGTTAATAAATAATTTGGAAAATTATTTAATGTTTGATGGATGTTTGTGAATGTTAATTGATATTTAAATAACCGACTATCAATATTGGCCAATGCGTTGATCGTTTCGAAGAGACCGGGATCGGGATTTATTTCTCGAAAACCACTTCGATCTGGTTTGTACGTTTTTGTGAGGAAGACGAGTTCGGAGTCGAAGATGGAGCAGTGAAGTGCAAGGGCTAGTCGCTACTAATCTTGAGGATGATTCCAAAATGGATGTAGTAGGAGTAGTGCCTTTGGTTCCGTTCGAACCCGGGCGGACTTGTATGGATGACTGCTTTCAGAACATCGTCAAGGGGACGATGGGCATTCTAAGTGAAACATTCTAAAAAGTTAACGCCTATCCTTAAGCCTCATCAACCGGGAATGACTGAAAATCAGAGGATATGCAGCAAGGCTAAGTGGGTAGCACCCATTAGGGTGAGGTCATCCCAGTCTAGATGTCCCTTTCATTCGGCTTAGTGGTACGGTTGCCGATCCCAACCGTGGGGTGATCTTACTCGGGATTATCTAGTAAGGGGAAGTCCCAGTCTTGTGTTGCAGGGGATTGGGAGTAATCCTCGGTATGCTGATCTAGACCAGGTACTATGACAGGTGGTACCCCAGTGCCTAGTCATTAGTTGGAAATCCATTCTCCCTACGCGCCTTTTACGATTTTTGTTTGTATTACCCATGATTGTGGCTAGTAGCTGGAATTTAATGTAACAAATTCGGCTATTTTAATAAGTATTTGTAAGTAGACCCTATTATAATATCATAGGATTTTAATAAAAAGTGTTTTGGCTATCGTAAGGTAAAAACCCGACATGTTTATTTGTGGCGTAGTCTTACAAGATGCTTTTGTTTTCAAAGGGTTTTGAAACTTTAATAATCAATTTGGGTGTATTTCTCTCACGCTGGTATTCCAGACTGACTCAGGTGTTATTTAACAATAATGCTCGGGTCAGGCCGAGTATTATAGATTACAGGAAAGGATGCTGTGGAGTTCAGGAGAGGAGCCGGAGGCCGAGATGTATTATCCGTACTTGTTTATATCCGCTGCCGTGACTATTTGAAATTGTCAGGCTGGTAATTGTTGTTTGTTTGTGATACTCTGATGCTGTAATATATAAAACAGATATAGTTTTCATTTTGTGTAAAGATCTGTTATTGACTATTATATTTTATTCCACTGTGATTGTGAGATTCTGTCATTGTTTAGTATCTTCTTTCTTCTATCTTTTTTCTTTTCCCTCAACAACCTGTCTTTTTCGGCACTCGAGCGTCGGCGTATTTTTCTGTGGTGTATCGTGTGTCGATTTTCGAGGGTCGAGAAGGGCGGGTCGTCACACCTATAGTGTAAAGCAACAATATTTTCTAATGTAGCATTCTTTGCTAGTGTTACTAGGTGACCGTGTGTAGTTATTCCAATGTGGTATAGAACAGAATCTGATGAAGTATTGAGCTCATTTTCCAATGCGGTCATTTTCTGCTTAAGACTCATGCATTCATATCTATACAAGTCGAGATGTTACGCAATGGAAACAGATGATTCTAACTCTGAATGAAGTAGAATGTATCTCTGTTTTTCAATAAGTAGTTTGTTTTCAAGTTCAATTGGCCAGATGGAGAATTTTGATTTGCATCTTATTTATTCGTGGAGTTTTCATCCATGATTTTGAATGGAGAAGTTGAATTGTTTTTGGTACATTTAGAATGCAAATAAACTTTTTTACATAGATCTTTTATCTTGAAAGATAAACTAGCAGTGTCATCATTTATTAACGAGCTTGAAATCTTTTCGTTGATCAATCACATCACTCCTTGAAACGTCTTGTGATAGTGTAAAACTATAATCTTTTTAGCAATCCATTACATCATTCAGGTAACCATGCTGCTATAGTATAAAATTGGAATCCTGAAAATAGGACGAAATGTTGCAATAGCATTAATCTACTAAAGTCTTTCACTTAAACCATAGATGTTTGTATAGAAAATAATTTTGACTTGCGTCTATCAGGGAATTATTTCCTCCATAGAACACAACTTTTCTGGTCAACTCGCACAGAGAAAGTGTAACGACCGGGGTTTTCGACCCTCGAAAATCGAAACGAATACATCCTCGTGTCGCAAATCCAAGTGCCGTAAAGCGCGATTGTTAGGGGAAAATAAAATAAAGATAGAACAGAATCTCACACGAATGGTATAACATATATTATTTCAATATAAAATCTTTATAGCGGAAAAATTTGAATATAATATCAGAGTCTAACTTGAATTTATCCCGGATAGTTATAAACTCTCTGTCCTTATAAATGTAAAAAAAGGCAATTGATGTAGCAGATAATAGAATACGTCCATACGTAGGAGAAGATCTCCAGCTTTCTTTTGTAAACTCTAAGCGTTTTCAAATAAACCTGAATCTACGTGGATCTGACCCGAGTATTAAAAATATCCAGATCAGGCTTGACAAATCAGCATGAGATACTCGAAAATTTTAATGTATAGACCATGTTGATGTTAATCAAAACCTTTGAAAAGAAGGGTATTTTATAAGACCAACCCACACATGAATAGGGACGGGTTTTTTACCTTATAATAACCAAGATACTTTATACTTAAACCATTTGATATTATTCATAATAATATTGCTTTGAAAATCCTTTCTAAGTAAATATATATACAAAGAAAGTATCAATACCCAGACTAAGTTTATGGTAATATATCCAGACAAGGTCAATAGAATATATCCAACGAAATATATGATACCAAAGGGGTAGGTGAAATGTTTGCAAGTAATAACAGATTTTTTGGGATTACAATCAAAACGGTAAAGCTCGTATTGGAATTGGATTTCCAACATGATAAGGAACTAGTGGATTTTTCCTTCGATCCACGCATAATTCATATTTTCCGCATGGCTTTACACGGTCTCCATCAACCTCCGTACTATGTTGTTATTCTACTACAAAATAGAGTATTACATGGTGGCTTTACATGATCTCCATCAGCCTCTAATACCTACCCATTTTATCATCTTAAGGCAATATATGCCTTATGGCAAAAGATGCCTTTCATTTCTCATAACCAATAGCCCGAAATATGTCATGCGGACAACATAGTATCTTGTATAATTCCTTAGATATAGGGCTTGTGAGGCTATGCTTTTTTCCTTCATAACGCCAAACTTTTTTTTCCATAAAGCCACGCTTTATTCTTCCACAAAGCACATTCCACTTAGAATGCCATATTGCCATTCCTTCTATCACTATTGACTCTTACGCACATACAATCGCTGAGCTCGTACATCTCAAAGACGGGTGTTAAGCTAAGAGAAGTTGTCATCTCCGCCACCAAGCATATATACGTTCGTAAAAGTCAACGCTGTGTTCTTAGAAATGCAATGTCAGACATTTGTCCATACAAGTTCGTTCTAGGAGTGAGCGAAACCGAAGGCACTCCTCCTACCACATCTTGGGAATCACCCTTAGGATGGTAGCAAGTAGTATTTACATTATGAAGATTTCAAAATATGATAGGACCACTTCTACAATAAATATCTCTATATTGGGAGCGATCCAGGAATCTCAACAAGCAATCCTTCCACTATGAAGATCTCTGGTCTTTGATACAATGAAGATTTTTAGAATGCAGACACTACTACCATATAAATACAATGTAGGGGTAAGTCCCTAGGGGTCACAACATCAATCCCTACATTTTGAAGATCCCCAGTCTTCGATAATCATCATCTTCAATGCATATTCACTTCTGAACGTATACAGTAGTTTGAAGTGGTTTTCGGATAGTAATTACCCCAACTCCGATCTAGTTTCTCCGAACCAACCATTGACTAAAAAGATGTTATGTTCATTTGTGATTATCAATCATCATTAAATTTAATTCATCTTTTTATTACTTCATAAAAATCTCTTAGAGATATATTCATTAAACTATTCATTTATCTTTTTCAGAGTATATGGAAGTATTAAGCCTCATTTTATCAAATATTTTGGTTAATTAAAACCCTTCTTTAAATCATGGAATAATTCCAAATCTTTTCACCTTTCTGTTTCCAAATCATTTATTTAACTCTTTAACAAAGATTTTCCATCTTAAATCATAACTTTTAAATGGGTCAAAACGATGTTATTTAAGACATCATTTACTATAAACCCAAATCAATTCGTTTTAAGCATAGGAATTAAAAAAATTCCAAATCATTTATTTACATATCATATTGAAAAACATTATTTTAGAGTATACGAGCTTTCACTTTGCATATTCCGTCCCTTGTCCCAGTCTCCTCGGATCTTACAGATGAAACACGTGTACTAGTCGTTTCTGCATACTCCTTTTATTTTTAAAAATGATTTGTAAAATTTCCAAATTGTTATTAAAACATTTAATTATTCTTTAAAAAAATCCTTATATAAAAGATATGAAAAAGAATGGTGAAGTTTAAAATCATATTTCACAGGTTATAAATCCGCTGCGAAAAGTGCTGTGAAAATGTGCTTCAAACAGTTTATTAAAGCTTCTTTAATCAAAACAATATTTTTACTTCACATATGTTCATTTTTCCAACTCAAACATATTTTAAAATAGTTTAAATGATTTATATATTCTATATTTTAAACATTTTAAAAATATATATATTTATAACATTTGCTACTTTGGCTACCAAACTGCCAAAGCGTGATTTTATCGAAAACTTGATTTGCTCATATTTTAAAGTCCGCTTAATGAGATCTTAATTTTCTTTCCTAATTTCAAGCTATGGATATAATTGTCCAAAAATTCTTACCTCGAAGAATTTCGATCTATATTCCATTCCGTATATTCATTTGAATTTTTCAACGCAAAATCGTGAACTCCTGTTACACGACATGCCTAGTTTCGACTTGTTTTTTCAATTTCTTTTCAAACTTCATGGAAACACTTTTAAATATTTATAAAACATTTCTAAATGATTTTTGTTATCCAGCCTTTTGGCAAGATCGCGATACCAAAAGATTAGCTTGGAACCAAAGACAGTTCCCTTCGGTTGCCAGTTATGTACATACTAGCTTTGATGTCGGTAAATTTTGTCCAAGTCTAGATCGTGCTACAATTGATATGACACGACGAGCAAAGTTGTAGAAGCTAGCATTTTGAATTTAAAGTCAATCCGAGTTCATATGCTCAACATATGATCGATGCAAAATTGAATATTGTTCTCGTTCGTATCCATCGGGTTAGTGCATTTCATGTCCATCGATTCGCTGACCTTGTCTGTGTCCATAAAACATGCACTGTTCACATCCATCAAGTATGCCCCACTTCGTATCAGTTCGAGCTCATCCTACCTCGCGTCCATCGCAACCGGCTAGTTTGTATCGATGGGAAATTGTTATTTCATTTCGATCATTCTGTGTACTTCGTTTTGATCCACCCATCCACATACTTCGTATAGGTTGGACATTGATCGATACGAAGAGCACATAGTGGATCGATACGAAGGCTGCCCCTTTTTCAATTGATACGAGAACGCCTTTGAATCGTCGAGAAGAAGTGAGCACCTAGAGATTGATACGAAGAATGGAGTCTATTTGGTCGATACAAACGATTTATGGACATTGGAGGGACTCGGTTGATTCGGCGTCAAGAGTGGATCGACCCTAAAAACCAGTGCCATGTCAACACAGTAGCACGTGTCCTGATCGATACAAACAAGAGCGACGTGAATAGGATCGATGCGAATCGCACGGCCTACCAAAAACTTTAAATTGCATCGATCATAACTTGCAATCCACAAGTCCAAATGCAATGAAATTTTCACAGGAGTTTACGTACAACCTAAAGAACGTTCCTGCCAAATTTCGACTCAATTAGATCAAATCTTGATCGATATGAAATTCATTCGTATCAATCACGGATCGAGTCCAAATTATGTGGGACCGATCGCGTATGCCCACTCACGTGCCTGAAGGAGTCTCTTGAGATTTGAGCGAGATATTTGTCACCTATACCTACAAATAGCGCCCAGAACATACAGAAGTGGGATCTTTCTGGATCTTCGACGTCCGGACTCTGTCGGAACCATTTTCATACGTCAAGGCTGCTGTTGTACTTGAATTTTATCACTGTAACACGTTGTAATCAGTTGTAATCAGCAAGCGATCAACAATAAAGTCATCAAATTCAAAGTGGACGTAGGCCGGATTGCCGAACCACTATAAACTCTGTGTTCTTTACTGCTTTCTTATTAATTTTCTGATTGTTCTTCATTTTTATTTCTCTGCGTACTTATTATCTGTGATTGTGAACTGGTGCTTTCATTGATAATTGGGTGTTAGTGGCCAATTTTGGCGCAAACATTTTGGTGCTTTCATTGAGAACCAGCTAACTCAGGGATTCTACCACTTGGAAGTTGAATTTGAGGGCTTAAGGATTCAGATCAGAAAAGCTATGATAAGGAAATCAAGTAGAAGGCAAAGAGCAGAAAGGAGTCAGCACGAAGGGAGTTAGGAGGCTTCCTCAGGAGCGAATCAGGCATCGATCTTCATCACAAGGGATGAGATGGAAACGATGTTCAAGAGACAAAAGTAGATGATGCAGAACCTACTTCGACAAGCTGGAATGCAGAATCAGTGGAACGCAACTACAGGAAATGCTGGAGATAGGAATCGGGAGCATGGAGCAACCAGAGTTCATAATGGAGCAGGACCATCTGGCGCAGCACCAGAACTAGGGGGCACTCACCTAGAGCATGTTGACCCAGTCCCGGGAAGAGTGTCAAGGGGACACGAGCAACATGGCATTGTAGAGGAATGGATGCTCGACCAACAGATTAGATTCCAAGATTCCCTCGTGAACTTGGGAGGGAGGGGCAGATCGGAGGCAACAGACAAGGGCTACAGCTTGATGATAGTGATAGATTGGTGGAAATGGTCAGACGATCCATGAGAGGCAGACTAGTAAATAGAGATATAGAAGATATAGTAGTCCCTTTGCTCCTACGATCAAACAGGCTAGGAATCCACTAGAATTCAAGATACTGACATTGGAGGTGTATGAAGGAAGAACAGACCCTGTTGTTCATCCGACGAGGCATATGCGACACATGGAAGTACTGGGGGTATCGGAGGAAGTCATGGCAAGGTGCTTCCCATTATATCTAACACACATAGCAGCATTAAGGTTCCGACAACTATAGAGCGGCTCCATTGAAACATGGACCGATTTGACTGAGAAGTTTATGAGGCAATTCAGAGTTCATATTTCGAGACCCAAGAATGTGATGAGTTTGGCAGCAATAAAGAAAAGATCTGCAGAATCTTTGAGGAGCTTTCTGACACGATTCAATGCAGCGGCAGCATTTGTGGATCGACCAGATCCATCCATGGTTTTGATGGCAGGTGTATCCGGATGGCACAGAGTTTCAGAATTAATTGACAAGGGATCCCCCTATGGATCTAAGAGTGTTTTATCATGAGGCTGAGGGATTTTTATGACTAAAGGATGCAAATACTGAAAGAGAGGAAGGAGAAGGAGTTGATGTTTATGCAGTCAAGGGTGAAAATCCTCCTAAAAAAGATTTAGGAACCGATAAAGGGAAACGGAAGGTAGAGGATAACGGTGATGGACCGACGCGACCATGAAAGGAACCAAGATTCACCTCTTGTATGGAGTTGAATGAGACTTTGGAGCGAATCTACCAAGATATCAGGGGGTAGATTCCCTATCGAAGGCCAATGAGAAGGGATTCGACCATCCCTGAAAGAAGGTCAGACAAGTAATACTTATTCCACGAGCTGAATGGTCATAGCATGAATGATTGCAGGCACTTGAAGGATGAGGTTGAGGGGCATATCCGGAATGGTCTGCAATCGCAGTATGTAAGAAGAGGAACAACAACAGTGGAACGGGAGCGGCCACCACCTACATCGACTGGTAATGGCTCGGGATCGGGACGTCATCTTGCGATCAGTTGATTGCGATAACGACGAAACACTGGCAAACTCCACACCAACACGATTAAGTCGTTTACACATGTACACGACCGCGAACGATCCTCAGGCATGCTTTGATACTACTACTAATCGCATTGGTGTAGGTGTTTGCACTTTGACTTCCCTCTTTTGATTTTGTTTTCCATTTCTCATGTTTGGACTTAATTTTGTTTGACATTTCTGTTGAAAGATTTATTTTTAATGAAAGTATGCCATTTGTGATTCAATAAAGGCTAAGCCACTTACACATTTAAGGGATCGCTAATGATCCTCAGGCATGCTCTGAGATGGCGATAAACCGCCATAACAAACAAATCAGAAATTAACTCGAATGCGAAATATGACATTAATGATAATAAGTCTCCCCTTCCCCGCGCACACACAAATCGCCTCGAATGGCACCCGAACACGAACGGTCACAATTTGCCTCAAACGGCACCCGATCGTGGACGATCACAAATCGCCTCTAATGGCACCGGACTGCGAACAGTCACAATTCGCCATGAATGGAACCCGATCGTGTACGATCAAAAATCGCCTCGAACGACACCCGACCGCGAACGACACCCGACCGCGAACGGTCACAATTCACCTCGAACGGTGCCCGATCGTGAACGATCACCATTCGCCACGAACGGCACCCGACCTCGAACGGTCACATACTACCCCGAATGACATACAATCCCGAACGATCATCATTCACGTTAAAATTAGACTATCAATTTCTTTGCAGGTCATCAACAGGATATGAACATCCAGCTTATGGCATTACAGAACACACCTTCCGACCGTAAGGCATGTTTTGAGGGGCAAGTGTTATTCCGCCTTTTAGCAAGACCGTGATACCAAAAGATTAGCTAGGAACCAAAGACAGTTCCCTTCGGTTGCCAATTACGTATAGATTAGCTATGGATGTCAGTAAATTTTGTCCAAGTCCAGATCGAGCTACAATTGATATGACATGATGAGCAAAGCCATAGAAGCTAGTGTTCCAAATTTCAAGTCAATCCGTGTTCGTATTCTCAAGATATGATCGATGCAAAATTGAATATTGTTCTCGTTCGTATCCATCGGGTTAGTGCATTTCGTATCCATCAGTTCACTGACCTTGTTCGTATCCATAAAAGATGCACTATTCACATCCATCAAATGTACCCTACTTCGTATCGGTCCGAGCTTATCCCACCTTGTGTCCATCGCCACCGACTAATTCGTATCCATGGGCACTTGTTATTTCGTATCGATCATTCCACGTACTTCGTATCGATCCACCCATCCACGTACTTCGTATCGGTCGGCCATTGATCGATACAAAGAGCACATAGTGGATCGATACGAATGCCACCCCTTTTTCGATCGATATGCAAAGGCCATTGAATCATCGAGACGAAGTGAGTACCTGGAGATCGATATGAAGAATGGAGTCTATTCGGTCGATACAAACGAGGTATGAACATTGGAGGGACTCGGTCGATTTGGCGTCAAGAGTGGATCGACCCTAAAAGCCAGTGCCACATCAACACAGCGGCACGTGTCCTGATCGATACGAACAAGAGCGACGCAAAGAGGATCGATACAAATCACACAGCCTACCGAAAACTCTAAATTGCATCGATTATACCTTGCAATCCACAAGTCCAAATGCTATGAAATTTTCACAGGAGCTTACGTACAACCTAAAGAACATTCCTGCCAAATTTCAACTCGATTTGATCAAATATTGATTAATACGAAATTCATTCGTATCGATCACGGATCGAGTCCAAATTATGTGGGACCGATCGCGTAGGCCCACTCATGTGCTAGAAGGAGTCCCATGAGATTTGAGCGAGATATTTGCCTCCTACACCTATAAATAGCGCCCAGAACCTATAGAAGAGGGATCTTTTTAGCTCTTCGACGTCCAGACTTTGTCGGAACCATTTTCGTACCTCAAGGCTACTGTTGTACTCGAATTATATCACTGTAACCTGCTGTAATCAGTTGTAATCAGCAAGAGAATAGCAATAAAGTCATCAACTTCAAAGTGGACTTAGGCCGAATTGCCGAACCACTATAAACTCTGTGTTCTTTGCAGCTTTCTTCTTAATTTTATAAGTATTCTCCATTTTTAATTCTTTATATACTTTTTATCTGTGATCTATGATTATGAACTGGTGCTTTCATTGATAATTAGGTGTTTGTGACCAATTTTGGCGCAAACAATTTTAAACTCATTTTAAACTCATTTTAAACAATATTTTCATATTTCAAACTCAAATTTCATCTCATTCCATATTATAATATTATATTATTATAATATTCATCTTAAACCTTTTTAGATATTTAAAGTCATTAAGAGGCTAAATAATTTCCATGCATGTATTTATATGGATTTAATTCTCATTTAATTAACTATAATTAATTACTAATGTGATAACCCGGATTTAGGGACATCTGATAATTGGATAATTAAATGTTTTAATCAATTGAAAAGATAAAATTCTGATAATAAAAGATATTTGGATATGTAAATGAATTTGGAAATATAATAAAAATTGAATTATAAATATCTAGATAAATATTTATTTGAACTGTATCTTAATTTAATTAATATAAAATTGGCAAAATTGTAATTTCAATAATAATAATAATAATAATAATAATGTGTTGTTTATATATATAAATATAAATAGACCCGATAATAAATATTTATATCCATATTTGTGTTGATTTTAAATTGGATTTTGAATTGGATTTGAATTTGGATTTAAATTTGAAATTTAGAAGATATGTATATTAAATATATTTTGGATTTAAAAATATATTATATGTGATTTTATTTAGAATATAATTGGTTTTATATTATTTTCTTTAAAGGATTTTATAAAAGATATATTAAACTGGTATAATTATTTCTCAATATATAATTGGGTTTTTATTTCATTTTCTTTCAAATTATATTTAAGATAAATTAAGGGAAGTTTAAATATTAAGAACACTTAAAACATATATATATATATATATATATTAAACACATATTAATATACAAAATTACAAATATAAATTATTTATGCATTATAACAAGTGTAAACAATTTATAAATTAATAATGACAAGTGTATACTGAATTGCAACATGTAATACAAGTGTCGTTTTCTTTTTAAATTAATAAATGAAATAAAGAACAAAGTTATATATATCTTTCTACTCTTATTCCCATTTTTTCTTTTACATGTTTTAAATCTGAAGTAATGAAACAGGAATTAAAAACTTAACAACTCTTTACAGATTATCAAGGAAAATTTCAATTTTAGTTTCTAGTTAAGCATAAAGTAGAGGAAAAAGAATGAAAAAATAAAACAATTTCTGAAAGCTCTAGTTCAAAACTCAAAATACAGTTCAAAGATAAACTTGAAAGCTGGGATCAAAGCTTCAAACAAGAAAATCCAGATTAGTAAGCAAGTCAAAAATCGAAACAAGCTTTCTCTGTTCTTAAGAAACAGGTGAGTAACATTTATTTTAGAAAAGCTTAAATCTGTGTTCACATACTAATGCGTGTGATAAATAATTGTTGTATGTTGTGAATATAATTTGCATGGGTGAAATTTTCCTATAATATTTTGGATATCTGTCTATATATATATGGGTGTGAGTGTGTGTGAGTGTGCGTGTGTGTGAATGTCTGTATTGGATCTTGCTCTGTGTTTGTTTAAACAGACTCAATTAGTTTTGAAATTCGTCAAATCTCCTTTCTCAATCTTTTTAGTATTTGATCTCTTAATGAAACATGTTAGTATTAACAATATTTGATTTTTAAAAATGTTCTTAAGAAAAATTAGTACTCAGATTTACTGGAAAGGAAAAATTTACAGAGAAAATCTTTCCAAGTCAGCAATTAAAATATTTTTAACTCAAATTTTATTTATATGATCTGATTCGATATTGGAAAAGATGATTTTTAGTGGTAAAATCTAAATTTTTAAGCTAGAATTGGAGGGGAATTTAGCGGTTGATCATAAATTAGGAAACTGTCAATTCCCGGTGATCACAAAAATCTGTCGTCTTGGGGTATAGACCAGAGGTTGCTTGTAGATTGGTAGCTTAAATTTTCTGGTGCTGTGGTGATCGGGTTTAGGCGATTTAGGGTTTAAGCTTTGTTTTGGTTGAGGTTGAATTCTGGGCCAATGTGACCTCATGGGTGAGTCGTACTTGATCAGTGCTGGGAGAAATGAAGGGAGGAGCAAGGCGAAGGTCGGGGCGAGGCTACGTGAATTCCGATGATCGGAATTAGGCGATGTGAGGTGGATTTGGTGATCAGACTTTCTGTCTGATGGGTTTGAGGGTGTTCAATTTTGATTTGGGGTTCGTAAAGAAGAACTGGGTGGCTGAACACATTGGGGTAGTGGAGGCCGACTTACCGAAGTTAGCGGTGATGGTCGGAGGTACTCCGACCATGTGTGCACGTACATGGTCTTGCCAATGTGTCTGGGTTATGAGACTTTGGAGAAGAAGGGGATTGCTCGCGAGAAGCTCGGAAAGGAATGGATTTTGCTCGAGTTTCATTCCGAGTTGTTCGAACGTGTTAGCAGGGTTTAAATTTAAGTAAACCAGCTTTGAAATTTAAACAAGTAAAAAAAAAGAGAAGAAGAAGAAGGACTCGGGTTGGGTGTGGGATTGCACGGGTTTCTCTCGAGTTAGAATCTGGATGGTCCCAGAGTAAATCTAACAGTTTTGAAATCTAAATGTAAGCGGTTTTAAAATTTTAAAAATGAATCTAGTTTGAACTAATTCTTAAACCTTTTCTTTATATAACAAATGTTATTAAATGGTGTATTTAAGAAAGTTATAATTTGTTAACTTGAAGTTGTTAAGTTTAAAATTTTTAAGTTATGTTAAACTTAATTAAAAAATTAATTTAGGTTTTAATTAAAAAGATAAAGGGTTTAAGATAAATATTTTATTTTAAAAGCTAATTAGGTCTTGGGCAATTAATGATTAATTAAATTAATGAAATAATTTAATTAATGGTTAAGGTTTAATTATTTATAATTAAGGGTTATAAAGCTAATTAGAGATTAATTTATTGGGAATTAGGGATTGATTAATGTAAGTAATTAGAGGCTAATTAGTAAAATGATAATTACTTAAATAAGTAATTAAAGGATAAGTTTGTTGAGGATTAATTAATTTAATTAATTATTTGAGGATAATTGATTAATTATTATAGTTAATTAATTAAGGATAATTAACCAATAAGATAATTGCTTAATAGAAGTAATTATGGATAATTGAGGCATAATTAATCAAGGATGATTAATTTAGATGAAAATTTAAGGATGGTTAATTAATTTGTTTGTAATTAATTTATGATTTAGTAAGAAGGATTTAAGAAGATGATTAAAGTAGTTATTTTAATTTATTTAAATTAATTATAAATGGTGTGACAAATTAATCTTGTTTATGAATGAATGAATAAATGATATTGTATGCCTTAGATTAGTTGATATCTCTGATATGTGATTGTGATGCTAGGAGATATAGTGTTTGGGTTAAACTATGATAATTTGGTTGTTCTATCTGTAATGAATGGCTATGTAAATATGTAATTCTGGATATAAACGGAATTGTATTCACTCAAATAACTTGGGTTAAGATGACAATTGATTCGAAGAGACCGGGGTCGGGTATTAGTGCATACACGAAACCACTTCGAATTGGAATCTGCCATAATTCTTTATGAATTTGACTTTCGGATAAATAGGCTGGAATGGATTGATTTAAATAATTGGACCATTTAAAATATGTAGAGGTACATAGATATTGATGTGCGAAATAAGTGTTGACTATAGTAAGTTGTAAGCTTGTAGTGATAAACGAGTACCCCAGGTTTTAAGTATGTTTTATACATTATTATTTCTCGTTAGATGGGTTTACTCACACTGATTTCCAACCTGACCCGCGTGTTACTTTGATGTAATGCTCGGGTCAGACCGAGTATTATAGATTTTCAGGTAAGGACGTCTCGGAGCTCAGGAGGCGAGCTGGATGGCAGGAACGTATGGGGTGTATTCCACTGTGATATTTTGTAGTTGTCTGGGGCAGGTTGATTGAATATGACCAGTGGTTGTATATGTTGTACAACTCTGATGTATTTAAATGTAATTAACTGATACAGTTTCTTTGTGTAAAATATTAGTTGATATTATATTTTATACGCTGCGAATGTGAGATTCTAAGTTTGGTTCTTCTGTTTCTTCTTCTATCTCTTTCTTCTTTTCCTAACAATCTAGAATTTTCGAGATCGGAAATTCTGGGTCATTACATTTGGTATTAGAGCTGAAGGTTAAGCGAGAACTTTGGCTCTAGTGGGATTACTCATTAAGGATAGGGTCAATGGTACCCTAGAATAAGTTGAGTGTGTATATATATGAGAGCGTACTTGTTATTTTTAAATAAAGTTTTAAATGATTTTATATTAGAATATATTTTGATATATAAAGCAATATTTCTTTCTAATAAATATTAAGGTAATTAGTTGTTAAATTATTGGAATTGAATTAAGTGGTAATAGAAATACAACCAAATTGAAATTAAATAAAGATAAGTTTGAAATGGATTCAAACTGAAATTAAAATATTGAATTTGCAGAAGGGTTTCAGAATAAGATAATAATGAATTAGTTTCCAAATATGATAATCTTGGTTATTATCATAAACGATTGTTGTGTTTAATAATAAAATGTGTATTAATGAGTAAGCAAAATGAAATGTATTGGGGAAGTAAAACATTTAGGCAAGTATGACTTATAAATTAGAACTGAAGATGATCTAAATTGTGAAGTTTTAGGCCTAGAAATTTGAAAAGTGATAAAGAAATAATAAATAATATTATTTAATGTATTTGAATGAAAGGGTCCTTTTTCAAACAAGAGTTGTTTGAAAATTTAAATAAATTTGTTTTGAATTAAAAACCAAAGGTGGTCTAATTTTAAGGATAACTTGATGTGTAAAGGGTATAATATGTATATAGGAGGAATATACATAATATCAAAGGTGGTTTAAAATAAACTCTAAATGTTGAGTTTTAAATTTTGAATGAGATGTGATACCCAAAGTGATAAGTTTCTGAACTTATAAGTAGGAAGATTATTAATGTGAAGTTCAAAACTTGAAATGGTAATTCGAATTGGGTAAGGTTGGCTGGATTAAGTAAATTGAATTTAACTTTCGAAAAGTTAAATAATTTAATAAGCAACCTGAATTGGAAATTTCAAGGTGAAATTGGGATTTAACTTGGGAAGTTAAATGGTTAATTTGAATTGGGAGTTTGTGTGATCTCAAAATAGGTTTGAGATCTGGAAATTAGAAATGGACGGATGTTTTAAAATAGTTTGATTGATACCATCCTGTTGTTATTAATAATCTTTAAGCGAAAATTGGATTTGTTTAAATGAATGAAGAAATGGGGTGTGGTAATATATCCATTATTAAGATAAAATGGAATCATTTTGGACTTAAGATTTGAATCTTTAAGATAAAACTTCAAAGATTTGGTTTCAAAATTGAAATTTGGTGATAAATTGAATTTTAAAGATTTAGTTGTTTAAAAAGGATCTGAATTATTATTTGAACTTTGAAATAGGTTAAAACTGGAATTTGGATTCCGAATTAAATGGTTTAAAGATATAAGTTGATTTGATTTAAAGGATTAAATCAACATTTAAAAATTTAATTCGAATTTATATAATTCGAGATGGTTTAAATTTGAATTTGTTTAAATTGAATTTGATTTGAATTAATTGGAATTGTGACTGAAGATGGATAAGTTTAAAAATCCAAATGGAAAATTTGAATTGGATTAATTTGAAATGAAATTGAAGTTGAATGAGTTCAAATTCAAATGGGAATTGAGGATTAATTCAATTGAATTGGGGTTAAATCAATTTCAATGGAAATTGAAGTTATTTAAGTTGGAATTGAGTCAATTTAAATGGAAGTGGAAATTTAAATTGAATTGATTGGAAATGAAGGTTGGGAATTGAACATTTTGACTTTGGACTATTTTCAAAATAATTTTTTTAATATAAATCTATTTTTCCAAACTATTTACTATACAACTTTTCTTTTTAAACCTAAAACTATCTTATACTTGTTTTACAATTATTTTTGAAACTATTTAACAATTTTTCAACTGTTTTATAAAGTAATTACTGTTTTTCAACTACTTTATAACTAATTACTATTTTACAATTACTTTGCAATTATTTAAAATTTCTATAACTATTTGACTATTTTATCATTGTTTAACTATTTTACAGTTATTTTACAATTAATAATTATTTTTCAACTGCTTATCTATCTTAAACTTTTCAAATTATTTTCTAAATTTAAGCCGGTCAGAGTGTAAACTGTTTATGATTAAATTTCCATTTGAGATAAGAATTGAGGTGATAATCCAAATGAGGATTTAAACAATTATGAATAAGTGGATAGAAATTAAAGTGAATGTGAATAGAAAAGGAGATTGATTTGGCTAATAATCTATAAAGATAAATATGTAGGATGTACGTATATTATTCTATTCGCATAGTGATTTGATCCAGATTCGAGCATACAATTTCGAGATAGTATATCGATCCGAGTTAGGATTTTTCACTCGATTTTCAATGGCGAACCTAGATTTGGATTGTTGATTGGTTTTGGACATTCTCTATCATAGTTATGGCTATGTAAGGAGAATGACGGTTTCTGATCAAGAAACCAGATCTGAGTCCACACTAGTAAGTCGGGTGGACGATACTAGTTCGGAAGTAGAATTCTGTGATCGAGTGAGCGATCAGATTGATATAGCATACAGATGATATGTGTACATCGTACTAGTTTGAATGAAATTGATAATGGGAATTTGTGGAAAAGAAATATGAAATGGTTTCTGAAATGAAAGGTACATTTTATGAAATATATGATGAAGAAAATTGGAAATTGGATATTTCTATAGTAGAAATTTACTTTATGGAAGAAAGTAATTTGGTAAGTTACTTTATAGAGTAATCAAATTTGAATATTTGATTTGGAATAAACAAAGTTATATATCTTTGTTATATAAGATAAATCTTCCCTTGTTGAATCTATTGCTGGAAGGAAAGGATTTTTGAAAGTATTTGAAGTATAAAAAGGGAATCTATACAAGTATGAAGTGATCCAAAGATTTTCATAGTTTTATATATCTATATATATAAAGGATCTTGTGAGAATGATTTTGGAAAAGGTTTTGGGAACCTATGAATTTGGAAAAGACTTTTGATTTTTGGGAAAATTAATTTTGGAAAGCTGAGTTTGGGAATTATCAATTTTGGGAATCGATTGTGTAAAGGAGATTTTGATGAAAACCACAAAGGGTATGATTTGAAAGATACTATAAGAGTATAGTATAAAGTGTTTTGAGATTGGCTCTAGGGGAAAAGGCGCTCCCTTGAAATGAACTTTTCAAGAGTGCCACAGGGCGGTACTGAATTGAAACTTAAGGGGTTTCTAAAGTTGATCCTGTGAGGAGTCCGGACAAACTAGTTCCTAAGGATTATGTGTAGTGGGTAGTGAAAGTCGAGGGCGCTGATGCCTACAGAGGCATTTGGGTTATGCTGTGACGACATTATAACTCGATGTCACTACGATCTACTGCAAACCATAGTGAAAGTCGTGTGTGCTGCTGAGAGCCAACAGTCTACGTTTGATTTTACATCGGTAGACTGTAACCTATGATAATATAGCAAAAGTCTTGTGTGCTGCTGAGAGCCAACAGTCTATGTTTGATTTTACATCGGTAGACTATGACCTATAAAGACATATCAAAAGTCGAGAGGCCGTAAGAGCCAAAGGCTACATTGGGACTTGAGCGATGTCGTCTACGACCTATGTGGGAGTGGAGAAGTTTCATTTTTTGGCAGCAAAAATCGAGGGCGCTGATGCCTACAGTTACATGGACTTTTGCTGTGATGGCAACGTAACCCAGGATGTAACTGCGATCTATGGAGGGTTCCATGGCGTAATCGAGGTACATGGACTTTTGCTGTGATGGCAACATAACCCAGGATGTACGATTTCAAAAATGTTTTCGATATTTTCTATCAAATATATTTTTCCAAGTATTTTCACTAGGTGTTTAAAAAAGGGTCTGCTAAGTACTTATAAATTTTCAGTCCTACGTCTGATCAAGGTATGACCGAATTTCTATGAGAACGAGAACGAACTTGTTGAAACATCAAGTTATAAAAATTATTTTTATAAAAACTAATCTGGCAATATTATATAGATTTTGAAAATGTTTTAAAAATGATCAAAGAATAATTTATCTGATTTTAAATTATTGAATAAAATTCAGTCTTTATTCCTTTTCGAGGACGAAAAGATTCTAAGGGGGAAGGAATGTGATAACCCAGATTTTGGGACATCTAATAATTGGGTAATTAACTGTTTTAACAAATTTAACAGATAAAATTCTGATAATAAAAGATATCTGGATATGTAAATGAATTTGGAAATATAATAAAATTTGAATTATAAATATCCGGATAAATATTTATTTGACAATATCTTAATTTAATTAATATAAAATTGGCAAAAATGTTATTTAGAAAAAAATGTGTTGTTTATATATATATATATATATATATATATAAATAGATCTGATAATAAATATTTATATCTATATTTGTGCTGATTTTAAATTGGATTTTGAATTGGATTTGAATTTGGATTTAAATTTGAAATTTAGAAGATATGTATATTAAATTATTTTGGATTTAAAAATATATTATATGTGATTTTATTTAGAATATAACTGGTTTTCTATTATTTTCTTTAAAGGATTTAATAAAAGATATATTAAACTAGTATAATTATTTCTAAATATATAATTGGGCTTTTATTTCATTTTCTTTCAAATTATATTTAAGATAAATTAAGGGAAGTTTAAATATTTAGAACACTTAAAACATTTATAAATATATATATTAAGCATATATTAATATACAAAATTACAAATATAAACTAATTATGCATTATAACAAGTGTAAACAATTTATAAATTAATAATGACAAGTGCATACTAAATTGCAACATGTAATACAAGTGTCATTTTCTTTTTAAATTAATAAATGAAATAAAGAACAAAGTTATATATATCTTTCTACTCTTATTCCCATTTTTTCTTTTACATAAATCTGAAGTAATAAAACAGGAATTAAAAACTAAACAACTCCTTACAAATTATCAAGGGAAATTTCAATTTCAGTTTCTAGTTAAGCATAAAGCAGAGGAAAAGAATGAAAAATAAAACAATTTCTGAAAGCCCTAGTTCAATACTCAAAACATAGTTCAAAGACAAATTTGAAAGCTGGGATCAAAGCATCAAACAAGCAAATCTAGATCAGTAAGCAAGTCAAAAATCAAAACAAGCTTTCTCTGTTCTTAAGAAACAGGTGAGCAACATTTAATTTAGAAAAGTTTAAAGCCGTGTTCACATACTAATGCATGTGATAAATAACTGTTGTATGTTGTGAATATAATTTGCATGGGTGAAATTTTCCTAGAATATATTTGGATATCTGTGTATATATATGTGTGAATGTCTGTATTGAATCTTGCTCTGTGTTTGTTTAAACAGACTCAATTAGTTCTGAAATTCCTCAAAACTCCTTTCTCAATCTCTTTAGTATTTGATCTCTTAATGAAACATGTTAGTATTAACAATATTTGACTTTTAAAATGTTCTTAAGCAAAATTAGAACTCAGATTTACAGGAAAGGAAAAATTTACAAAGAAAATCTTTCCAAATCGGAAATTAAAGTATTTTTAACTCAAATTTTATTTATATGATCTGATTCGATATTGGAAAAGATGATTTTTAAAGGTAAAATCTAATTTTTTAAACTAGAATTCGAGGGGAATTTAGGGGTTGATCAGGATTGGGAAACTGTCAATTCCCAGTGATCACGACAATCTATCGTCTCGGGGTATAGACCAAGGGTTGCTTGTGGATTGATGAAGTTGGGAAAATTAATAGCTTGATTTTTCTAGTGCAGTGGTGATCGGGTTTAGGCATTTTAGGGTTTAAGCTTTGTTTTGGTAAAGGTTGGTTTCTAGGCCAATGTGGCCTCGTCGGCGAGTCGTACTTGATCGGTGCTGGGGGAAATGAAGGAAGGAGCAAGGTGAAGGTTGGAGCGAGGCTACGTGAATTCCGATGATCGGAATTAGGCGGTGTCTGGTGGATTTGGTGATCAGACTTTCTGTCTGATGGGTTTTAGGGTGCTCAATTTTGATTTGGGGTTCGTAAAGAAGATCTGGGTGGCTAAACAATTTTGAGTAGTGGAGGCCGACTTGCCGAAGTTAGCAGTAATGGTAGGAGGTACTTCGACCATGTGTGCACATACACTATCTTGCCAATGTGTCTGGGTTATGAGACATTAGGGAAGAAGGGGATTGCTCCCGAGAAGCTCGAATAGGAATGGATTTTTCTCGAGTTTCATTTCGAGTTGTTCGAATGTGTTAGCAGGGTTAAAATTTAAGTAAACCAGCTCTGAAATTTAAACGAGTAAAAAAAGAGAAGAAGAAGGACTCGGGTTGGGTGTGGGATTGCACGAGTTTCTCTCGAGTAAGAATCAGGATGGTCCCAGAGTAAATCTAACAGTTTTGAAATCTAAATATAAGCGATTTTAAAATTTAAAAATGAATCTAGTTTGAACTAATTCTTAAACCTTTTCTTTGTATAATAAATGTTATTAAATATTGGATTTAAGAAAGTTATAATTTGTTAACTTGAAGTTGTTAAGTTTAAAATTTTTAAGTTATGTTAAACTTAATTTAAAAATGTATTTAGGCGTTAATTAAAAAGATAAAGTGTTTAAGATAAATGGTTTATTTTAAAAGCTAATTAAGGTCTTGGGTAATTAATGATTAATTAAATTAATGAAATAATTTAATTAATGTTTAAGGTTTAATTAATTATAATTAAGGGTTATAAAGCTAATTAGAGATTAATTTATTAGGAATTAGGGATTGATTAATGTAAGTTATTAGAGGCTAATTACTAAAATGATAATTACTTAAATAGGTAATTAAAGGATAAATTTGTTGAGGGTTAATTAATTTAATTAATTATTTGAGGATAATTGATTGATAATTATAGTTAATTAATTAAGGATAATTAACCAATGAGATAATTACTTAATGGAAGTAATTATGGATAATTGAGGGATAATTAATCAAGGATGATTAATTTAGATGAAAATTTAAGGGTGATTAATTAATTTGTTTGTAATTAATTTATGATTTAGCAAGCAGGATTTAAGAAGGCGATTGAAGCAGTTAATTTAATTTATTTAAATTAATTAGAAACAGTGTGACGAATCAATCTTGTTTATGAATGATTGAATAAATGATATTGTATGCCTTAGATTAGTTGATTTCTCTGATATGTGATTGTGATGCTATGAGATATAGTGTTTGGGTTAAACTATGATAATATGATTTGTCTATCTGTAATGAGTGGCTATGTAAATATGTAATTTTGGATATAAATGGAATTGTATTCACTCAAATAACTTGGGTTAAGATGACAATTGATTCGAAGAGACCGGGGTCAGGTATCAGTACATACCCGAAACCACTTCGAATTGGAATCTGCAATAATTCTTTATGAATTTGATTTTGGGATAAATAGGCTGGAATGGAATGATATAAACAATTGGACAATTTAAACTATGTAGAGGTACATGGATATTGATGTGCGAAATAAGTGTTGACTATAGTAAGTTGTGAGCTTGTAGTGATAAACGAGTTACCCCGGGTTTTAAGTATGTTTTATGGATTAGTATTTCTCGTTAGATGGTGTAACGACCCGGAAATTTCGATCCAAAAAATTCCAGATAGTTAGTGAAATGAAGAAAGAGAAAGAAGAAGAAACAGAACAAGACACGGAAACCTCACATTCGCAGCGGATCAGAATATAATATTACAGAAATAACAGTTTTACAAAGAAGAACTGTATCAATACTCTTATATTTTTATACATCAGAGTTACAATATTTACATTAGACAGTTTTAAATCAACATGTCCTAGATATAAAACTCTATATCACAGCGAGTACGCTCCATACATACGTTCCAGCCATCCAGCTCCCCTCCTGAGCTCCAGAACGTCCCTACTTGAAAATCTGTAATACTCAGTCTGACCCGAGCATTACATCAAAGTAACACCCGGGTCAGGCTGGAAACCAGCGTGAGTAAACTCATCTAACAAGGAATATCCCAAAACATACAACTTATATAAACCCGGGGTAACTTATCAATTTACAACTTAACAAGCTGTTATAAACATCACCTATATCACACATCACTTTGTAGGTGTCAAACTTAGATTAAATGGTCAAATTTAATTAAATCAATCCAAACCATCTTATTGATTTCACAAATCATCTATAATGAATCGAAGTGGTTTCAGGTATTTACTGATACCCGACTCCGGTCTCTTCGAACCCAATGTCATCTTAACTTAAATTATCCAAGTGAAATACAATTCAACTTTTAAATACAGGATGTCACAGTAATTCATCTTCAATAGAAACCACATCATCACAGTTTAAATTAAACATATCATATCACATAGCATCACGGACACATATTAGGGATAACAATTAATCAAAAGCTTCCCATACCATTCTATTTATTCCTTAAATTAACTTCACAAATTAATTTCACAAATTAATTTATTCTTAACCAAACACAGTAATTAACCTTTAATTACTTTATTAATTAATTATTAACTATAATTATTAATCACCCTTGATTAATTATTTCTTAATTACATTCAAGTAATTATTCTTTAATTAATTTCTTAATCAATCCCTTGATTAATTACTAGTAATTCAAATTTCTTACATTATTAAAACATTTTCCATTAATTACATCTTGTAATTACTAATCAATTACTTCACTAAGTAATTCCAATTCATTAATTACATAAAGTAATTATCCTCAAGTGTTTAAAATTAATTAAACTTAATTAATTAAATTAAATAGTCATATTAACACAATTAATACCTTAAGTAATTATTTTCTTAATTACTTCATCAAGTAATTATTCTCAACAATTCGCAATTGATTAAATTAATTAATCTAATTAATTAAAAATTAACCACATTAATTAATTATTAAATAATCCTGGTTAATGACTTCATTAACCCTTCTCTAAATAATTTCATTAAGTAATTAACTTAGATTAACCATAATTTAAATGATCTTTAATTATCCATTAATTAAAGTCTAATTATTTACTTAATTAACCTTGATTAAAACCTAATTACTTAATTAATAATTCTTTAATCACTAATTAATAATCTAATTAATGATCTTAATTACAAATAGATTAATCCTTAATCAATATTTATTTATCCCTAATTAATTAATTAAATAAATTAATTATTCATTAATTACCTTATTAATTAAATTAATTTCAAAACATTAATCCTAACTTAATTTTAAGATAAAACATTTCTTAATTATGTTTTAAAAACAAATTTATTTTAAACAAAGTACTTTTGAACTTGCTTTCAAATTTTTATTTTAAATACAAGTTTTAAAATGAAAATAATTTAAACTTATCAAAGTTTAAACAATTTATTACTTTTGACATTTCAATAACTTCAATTTATATTTAGTTTAAATCTTCAAATTTAAATCTTCTTTTAATTTAAAATCTGAAGTTCATACTTGATCCAAGATTTCCAGATTCAAATCTTACTCAAATTTCTTTTTTTTTAAAACTTCAGATTTATAATTTGAAACTTCTCACCATTATAAAGTAGATTAACATATCTAAGTTTAAAAACTTTATATGATTATTTATTAAAAACTGAGATTAAAACTAAACTTGGATTCTAAAATTCAAATTTGGATTTAAACTGGGTTTTAATCATTAGCTTTAGCTTTAAAAGCTTCAGTTTTAAAAACTAAAAAAAAACTAAAAAAAACAGAAGCTTCAGGTTTTATAAAAACCTGTAAAACGGTGAATACCCGAGACTTCCCAATCCTACTTCGAGTTATTCCCTCCTTTGCTTCGAGACTAAAGCCTATTTTTCCCGAGTCATCTATCTAAAAACTGGAGCAAACCAGACAACTTCCCTGCCACCATACTAAACCCAAACATCATCAGATACTTCCTTCACCGTGCATATGCACGGTGACTCTGGCCATCGTAAATCCCCACTGATGATCGCTACCCATCTGAAACCGTCACCACAACCCACCATGAACATCAAATTCGAGACGAACCTCTAGAAATCAAAGATCACCCCCAAATGCCAAAACCTGGAAACAAAATCGAGTTTCCCTTCAAAACCTGTCAACGGCTATCTCACGCCTCTCCGTCCACCGGATGATCAACCTCTCCGGCCTCGACTTCTACTATGGCCAAACTATCCATTCCCAAAAGATTGTAACACTCGGTCAATTCTTCAAGCCGTAATGCTCGATTTTTCCAAACTTATTACAAACTAGGGTTTAAAAAAAATAACTACCACCGCAACTTCCACCGTAAATTTCATCACCATTAATGATTTTTCCTAGCTTCACCTACCTCTCTTCCATCACCAGGAAGAACCTCAAGCCTCCACTATCCATAGATCACCAGCAAATTCCATCAAACCCATTTCCAGTAAAAACCCAACTACCCCTTCGTCCTAATTCGAAAAATCTTAATTCTTGATTTAAAAATCAAGCTTTTGTTGATGCTTTTGATTTATGATACTAAGTTGATAAATTAACATGTTTGAAAATTTCAGTGGTTTAAGTTTTACTGTTAAAATCTTATCTCCAGAGCCATATAGTTTTTAATTTAAGTTCAATAAGTTCTTAAAATTTAGCTTATAATCAAACAAACAATGTTTAATTAGATCCTAAGTCTTAGAAATCTATGAATCAAAGAAAATGATTTAAATAGGAAAATTTGGGCTTGACATCTAGAACAGAGATGTTCTACAGATTTTTTTTTTTTCAAAAATCATACAAGTATCACCTATCACAAGTAAATAGGAACTTCCAGCATGTATATATACCAATTACAGCTTATTTATAGCATAGATCATATAACCAGATTAAATCTTTGAGTTTAAAAAGGAGTTACTCACCTGCAAATGAAAGTAGAAGAACAAAGCAGGGTACAGATTTGAAAAGCTTAAAAATCTTTTGAAAGCTTGCTTTAAAATGCTCTTTGCCCCCCTCCCCTTGAATCCTTTAAAACTTATTTGAATGCCTTTAAACTTAAACTTGAATGCTGCTGATGACTTATAACTTGCATGCAGAGGTCACTTTCCAGATTGCAGAAACAAAATGCAGACTTTAGAAGAAAGTTCAGGTTATAGATTGAAGAAAGAAAGGCAGACTTCCTTGCTTATTTTCCAGATTTTGAATGTATGCAAGCTTTCCTTTCTGATTTTTGCTGAATTTCTTTGATCTTGATTCTGCTCAAGTTTTTGATTTATTTACTGGTTTGGATTTCTTTTTATTGCTTAATCTCAGTTTGGGTTTCAAGAGAAGATGAGAGAAAATGATTATAAATGAACCTGAAAATAAAAAGCCAAGTTTTCTTCTCTCTTTTTTATTACATTTTAAAAGAAAACACACTTGCCACTTGTAAATTTGTATGGCAAGTAATAGTTACAATTGTCAATTCACATGTGTTAATAACTTACAAATGTTTAATCTCCTTATGTTATTGATTACTTATATTCATTTATGTATTTATACTTTCATATTTATTATGTTTTGTACATAACTATGTTTATTTCCAGCAAAATGAAAGTGTATTCAACCTTTCATTAAATTCTCTTTAAAGCCCTTTCTTTATCTATTTCCTTTTCTTTTTTTAATATGAACTCTAAAAGAAAAGAGCAAACTTTATAATAAAATCATATACATACATTTTTATATCCAATTTGTTTAAAAATATTTATTCTTCGGATATCCAATTCAAATTATCTTAAACATACCCATATTCAATATGTTTGAAAATAATAATATCTCTATTTAGATTCTTCTTATATCCATATATCAATATAAACAACCATTATTATTTGTGTGAAAATATTTATTTTGCCCAAATTAAATAATTATACTAAGAGGATTATCAAACCAATACTTATCAGGTATATTTTTTTTTTAATTACCCGAATTGTTTATTTAACTTTCTAATTAATTTAATTAATTTACCAATTAAAGATATTTTAAAATCTGGGTTATCACAGATGGGTTTACTCACGCTGGTTTCCAGCCTGGCCTGCGTGTTACTTTAATGTAATGCTTGGGTCAGACCGAATATTACAGATTTTCAGGTAGGGACGTTCTGGAGCTCTGGAGACGAGGTGGATGGCAGGAACGTATGTAGTGTATTCCGCTGTTTTATTTTGTAGTTGTCTGCGACAGGTTGATTGAATCTGTCCAGTGGTTGTATATGTTGTAACTATGATGTATTTAAATGTAATTAACTGATAGAGTTTCTTTGTGTAAAATATTAGTTGATATTATATTTTATCCGCTGCGAATGTGAGATTCTGCGTTTGGTTTTTTGTTTCTTCTTCAATCTCTTTCTTTTTTTCCTAACTATCTAGAATTTTCGAGATCGGAAAATCCGGGTCGTTACAACTAACCATTGCCATTAACATTTATCAACCAAGTTATCAACCATCTTAACATCCATATAAGCAACCACATTATCATCCAAGTTATCAAACATATTAAACATCCAATACATTAAATTTTCATAGCATTATACTTGGAATTATGAATTAGTAAATTTAAAAGTGAATACTCGCCTTAGTCAAATTAACTTCCTACCAAAATTCATATCATCACAACACTTCACTTAATCATTGTTAACTTCAACTATTCAACTTCTACTCCACTAAATCAATTCCTTCTTCATTAAACATCACCTAGAACCATGCTTCTCTCCAGTAAACCACACAACTATCCTCCATTACCATCTTTTAGCTCATGGCCATTCTCCCTCCACCACTTTGCTCACGTCCAAGCCACTCCACCTTCACCCTTTGCTCTCAACGTTGAGCCTTCATGGGCATGGATGCCCCAAACCTTCCACCATACATTGCTATTTGGTTTTCCAATGATGGTTTAAGGTATTTAACAAAGTTTGGAGGAGACTAGAGTTTATTTGGTATGATTTCTAGAATGTTAGAGAGGAGGAAGAAGAAGATAAAGACATTAAAGCGAAGAAGAAGAGAGCTTAAGAAAGAAGAATAAGAAGGAGTGTAGTTGTGTGTGAAAAATGAGAGTGTATGTCTATGTATTTATAGAAATAAAAAGTTTACAAAATATCTTTAGGTAAAAAGATCAAAATACCCCTTCCTTAACCATTAAGATAACATCACTTCCGTCTTTAATCCACATCACTTCCGTCTTAAGTCCACATTTTCCTTTGTCTCCTAAATTAGCTCTTAAGTAAAGCACATTTATGGTGATTTGAAATGAAGTTAAGTTTACTTTTTGACTTTTTTTAATTACCTTACTCGTTTTTACTAACGATGTTCTAGAATTTTATAATTATGATTAGTAAAAGTAAACTTGATTAGTTGTAAAATGTATATATATGTGTGTTAAAACATGATAACAAAGGTTCAATAGCGTTGTGACAACTTATATTGAACAAAAAGTTGATTTTCGTTAAAACGTTTTACGGTCACATTTTGACATTTTTGTTAAACTATTTATTTATGTAAAAAAAATTGAAAATAAGTTTCTTATAATCATTAACAAAATAAAAAAGGTTTATTTTTGTGATAAACCATATTTAATAATATTAAAATTCGACTATAAAAATACAAATTCGGTTTGTCAACGTGCGACGAAATTTGTACACTTTTATAAAATAAGTATATATGTTTATAAAAACATAAGAAATCAAACTTCTATTATTATCATATCATTATATAATAATTAAAAGGAGTTATTCACCGTTCACAATGATTATTCGAATGTATATCAAATTTTATCGAAAATCGGGTATTGTCACTTTTACGATGAAAATCCAAAATCTCTTATTTTTGTAATTCCATTGTAGAAATATGCTCATCATTCTTATTTATCATATAAAACATGATTACTTAAATTTGAAAATTATATATTTGAATATTTAAAATTAATTAAATGTTTCATTTAAAACTAATAAAATTACGAGACGTTACATACTTCCTCTCTTAAAAGAATTTCGCTCACAAAATTAAACCCAAACCCAAAACCCGATAATACTTACTCAAAACAATCTTTAAACTCAACTTGGTATGATGTAGATCATCCATATGCGTTATTTGATTTGATCTTTTATTTTAATCGACAACTTTACTTCCGAACTTGTATTGATCCTCCGATCCTCTAGTGCAAACTCTGATCAGACTCTTTGATTGGAAACCTTCGTTTTCCCTATGTAGCTCTCAACTATGATAGAAAACTCAAGTATCTAATCATAAACACTCATCAATGTTCATCGTTAAGAAACAAGTGATAAGTCCTCTTTCGAACTGGTGAGAGCACCTTAAAGTTCTATACTCGAATCTTAAATCAAAATCGTGTAATGAAATGATTTACGTACCTCATATGTAATTATTAACATTCAAAAATCTTTATGAAAAATTTTCATAAAATTTTTATCTTTTATTTTTATATAGACATGATAACTATAAATATTTATTTCCAAATATTTTTCTTAAAGGAAAACATTTCATCCCAAAGCAATCATTTGAATTTTAAAAGATAATTTACCTTTTATTTTCCAAAATTACAATCAACTTCTCTTATTATAATATATTCCTTTTTGACCAATCTTGATATTAACCTATCAGATAATAATTCAGAATTATCCTTTTAGCTTAAGAAAAATTATATAGATCGAGTAAGTCTAAAATAATACCAAGGAACTGGGTACTGCCAATAGTATTATATATCCCCTTAACAAGAAGGGTAATACTTAAGAGAAGTGTTTACCATCCGGAACATATATCTTGCCCATTTTTAGTTATTTTCAAGTCACTCAAACTAGTTACTATTTGAGACTTTCTTGCTTTTCTAATTACTTATTTGAAATTAATTTTCAAAAAATCCCTTGGAGATTACTTTGTTTATAAAACCCATCTTATAAATCCATTTTATAAAATCATCTTAAATCTTACTTCCTTGAAATCATATTTAGATTTTCATAATTCTTTTCCAAAATACCCAAAAAATTATTTTCTTATAATTGATATAACATATGTTTCATATCCATCTTTTACAAAATCATTTTATTTGTGTAAAATACATGCTTATTTTATTAACATATATAAATTCATTAACCTTAACCCTATATTATTTTCAAACATCTCATAGGCAAATTGTGAAAGTTAATTCATATGATGTTCATTCAATCAACAAATGGTAATAACTGAATTTATCATTCCCTGACACACATAGATATGTGAGAAGATGTTTCTTTATACTTAAAATATAGTACTTTTAAATTTTCAAAAAAATAGGATAGGTGTTGTAAAGGCCCGCAAATCCGTACCCCTTTTGAGCTGGCAAAATCCCACAACAATTCAGCACAAAGTGGAACAAAAGTACGAGTCTTCGGGTTTTAAAGAAGAAAGAGGTAGAAGAAGAAACAAAAGGAAACAATAATAGAATCTCACATATCGCCGCGAAACAAATATAACAGATAAATGAATATCTTTAAAACAAACAACTATATCAGTTATTACATTACATCACATTACATTATCAGAGTGTTACGACAACAAACAATGGAAAAGAATATAACATATACTAGTAATACGCTTCGCCATCCAGCTTGCTCCTGATCTCCACGGCATCTCTTTTTCGACTTCGCTCCAGAATAATGATAACCTGACTCTAGGCTGCCCGTGTGGAAAAATTGTGGGCACCCAGAGTTTAGAAAGGGAACAAACTCCAGGTCAGTCATGGGACTGGTGTAAGATTTTAAAACGGTTATTTCCACAAAGAAAGGGAAAGAAATCCGCTATGCTTTTTGGAAAATCAAACTACCATAAGGCCTCCCGGCACACACACAATGCAATCGTAGACTTGGGGGAGATTTCTCCTTATTATAGTCAAACATGCTTGATACGCAAAATCCTTTTTAATATTATCATTAGTGCATAGTGTGGAAAACATTTCGAAAGTATAATATTAAACTTAGCCAGCATAGGTACCATTATATTATGCCTGCTATAGCTACCTCCTGCAGGTTATACAATTGCAATCGTAAATGGCTCCTATTGTTTCTTTGGATTTACAACAAATGATCAGGCTAAGGAACTTCCTATTGCTACATGGGTACGCCTCTGGAGGGACGCCTCGAGACCCAACTGGATCTCTACCAACACAAGGCCGGGTTACCTTTGTAACTAGGTAACTACTACTCAAGTATGCCACCCCCGGTCGTTTGCGACCTTTATCCAAGGATCCTCAACCCCAACAACCACAAAGTAATAAAATTGCAGCATCAACATAGGTAAAATATCTGGGCTCCATATCATGATACTACCCTTTTCCAGAAGGAAATGACATACCCTCAGGGGGAGGTACCCCCAAATAACCTTGCCGCATCTTTCCTGTTTTGACCATTTCCGGGGTGTGAAGTTCGACGAGGTCTCGTCCACAAAGCTACAATTTTCACAAAGTCATGCTTTGATCAAAAAATGATCAGCAGCACTTCGTATGCCACATTACCAAATTTGGGAATATATCATTGATAACCATCAACTACATAACCTCTGACCTCATACGTCTTAGAGAAGGGTGTTAAGCTAAGAGAATAAATTCTCCGCCACCAACAGAAATGTATTTGATAGAAACCAGCTTTACATCTCAAAGTATAATTCCAGACACACATCCATACAAGTCCATTCCGGGATCGAACAGAACCGAAGGCACTTCTAAAGAAGCACTTGCGGCAAATCCGTATATTCACTAATCACGTTCGGAACCCCCATCACAAAGGGTGATAAAATCTCTATACCAGAGCATCCCGGTGCAGAGACATTCGGCAGGTAATCCTTTCGCTTTCGAAAATACCCGTCTTCAAATGCAATCTTATTTCTCGTATCGTTATTCGGAATGGGTTTTATAACACAAGGTCCTCTTCCGGCTAATTCGAAAAACGAGCGCTTATTTTTAAAAATAAGTGTTCAATCAGATTTCAAACAAATCACAACAAATTTCCACTTTGATCTTCTTAAACAAAAGATCCATCACAATCACAAAGGTTCGATGTGGGTTTCGAATATCCATTTGGAATTCGACCCCCGGTTGCATCGAAATTCAAATGACATTAAAAGGCCAATATTGATAGTCGGTTATTTAACTATCAATCAACATCCACAACAATTACCAGATTTAAATAATTTTCCCCAATTATTTATCTTCAAAATATTTTCGCTAGATATATTTCACACTTGAACCATTTTGAAAACAAATTTCAAATCACTTTTTCCCACATTCCAATAATTTGAAAACAAATTTTAAATCACCTTCCTCACGTGGAATAAATTTCCAAATATTTATTTGATTCCATTGAAAATTTGCCGAGTTCAAATATTTTAAAATCATTTAAATATTAGCTATGAAAATTTATACCAATATCTTATATAGAACTTCAAATCCAAACTAATTTTTAAATAAAATTAGTAGATAAGATATAACTTACTTAAACATCCATTTTCTAAATCAGAAAAAAAAATCAATTTTAATCTTTAAAATAATCCCTTCTATAATTAATTAAATAAATCTTTGCATTAAAGATTTAAAACATTTCCCAAAATAAATTCTTTAACTATAAATTTTTTCATTTCAATTTCTAGAACTTTTAATTTATACTTCAAAAGCTACTTTAAAAATATACTCGGCTTTCCAGGGAAGAATTCTCTTTCCATTTATATCAATTAATAAATCTTCTCGATTTATTTTAATTACATTCCAAATTTGTAAATTTCTTTTCACACCTTTAAAAATAAACCAACATTTATTTTTAAATCAAAATTCCCTTTCTTTATAAATTCCCATTGTGAATTTAAACTTCTAAATATCCATTGATATACGATTTTCAAATCGATTCCCAAATACTCATTTTCAGCATCGAATTAAATTCTAAATTGATTTCCAAATTTATTTTTAAATACCAAATCAATATCCAAAATTGATTTCTAAATTTATTTCAACACCAAATTTATTATCTTTTAGAACAAATTCCTTCTATAAATTTATTCAATTTTCTAAAATTAATTTACTGCTAAATTTCAAAAATCTATTTTTATTTATTGCTGGTATCCTACGATACCGAAAATATATTTGGCTAAATTATAGCATTCAACAGTTTCAAGCACAAATAGTCACACACAGATTATAAATGATGAACACACAATATTGAAATAAATTCAATTATTTGAGGAATCCATGTGGATCCCTCCAACCTGTTTCCCTGTATCCAAAGATGTTAGCACAACAATTAAATACCAATTCCACTTTGAGGTGGAATATCGCGGTATATGGGATTTATAAAATATCATCTGCTATTATGTGGCGCAGAGGGCCTCATCCGCTATATAATGCGGGAAATCAATCACCCAATATATGCTATATACTACTATATATATAATATCATCCAGTGAATAATTATTACAAATCAATCATCTAAGCATACAGTCAATCAATTTTAAATCTAACTATTCAAAATTTAGATCAGAACAATATTGATTGAGTGAGAAGTTCTCACCTTTTACTTACGCATGTAACCATTTTCCAATCCGGACTTGTTTCTTCACAATTTTAGACCTTGTATAGACAATTTTATACAATCGATTAATATTCGAAATAAATCGAATAATTTAATTTGCCATTTTACAATTTTAACTTAACTAAGATTTTCAGTTAAACTAATAATTTAATTTAAACTATTTTCCCGTTAGATAGATTTTAAAAATCGAATCTTTATGTAACTTACCCATTATCAAATTTTATCCATATAAACTAATCTTTTGTTTACTGTAAATTTCTAAAATTATATACATATACTTATTTATTTTTTTAAATCTAACAGAAACCTTATCACTTGCAGTAAATTAAATACATATTTATATGCATTAAATAAACTAATACCTTGCCGACATTCCCTTGATCTTTACTGGCCCACGAGAGCGCCTCAACCACCACGAAGTAGACATCTCGCCTGAGAGCTTCCATCGCCGCCCAAATCAATCGCCGAAACCCTAGCTCGCCTCGATGACTTCATGAACTCACGCGCACTACCCATCAGGCAACGACGACGACCCCACATCGCGACCCCCACCACACACGCGAGCTCCCAGAGGCGAAACCCAATCCACTTCGTGAACCCTGCCCGAAGAGCGTCCCTACATCAACTCAGGTCAACGCCTTCAAATCGCGACTGCACCTATTGCTGTCACTGCAGTGGGTCGCGATGCTTAATTGATGACTGCGCCTCCTCCAATCAAGCACCCATGTTGCCGCCTCATTAGATCGTGACTCAACCGCGTTGATTTGATTTTTTTTGTACAGTCGATTCGAACTGAAGTATGCAGAGAGGAAGGGAGCGACCACTATATATATTTTTTATCAGAGGAGAAAAGGGGCTTCGGCCATTCAATTTTTAGCTGAGGGTGGAAGTGAAATAGGTATTCGATTTTTATAAAGATCGGTTAGCTTTCAAAGGAAGATAGGATAGCAGTATGATATAAGGACACTGGGTAGCGTATGGGAGAAAAAAGGCTACAGTAATTGTAAGGTGAAGGAAAAAAAACATTAACGTGAAATTTGTTGACCGGTTGAGCAAAGAATAAATTATACTAAATTTAAATTTAAATCGACTTGAATTTGTAGCTTAAAATCTTGACATCCTATCAAGGCGTGCCGCTAGGAATTCATAATGTTATACCCCCATTCCGAACGCATTGGAAAAGGTTTCGAGTCCTAATTCGATCGTATGGAGAAGATAGCTTTTTGGACCAAACTATTAAATTAAATCTCGATTTAATTTTCAACGCATTTGCATATCGTACGGCCAAACGACAACTCCAAACATTACAAAAATTGAAATCCGATAATAAAACAATATTACGGATCCAAAGAAACTGGTTTCGTTGCCTCGGAAGGCTATCTTTAGATATCGATTTAAACAATATAAATTCAAAACTAAACAAAACATTCCCAAATTAAATTCTAAAGCTTCCATTATCTTCAGTATTATCAATATAAATTTTCCAAGCCATAAAATTATTTTTAACAAGCTTAAAATTGAATATTCAAATTTTTACCCATCGTTAATAAATCAAATTCAATAACTTAATTGCCAAATTCATTTTTATATTCAAAATTCAAGTCAAACTAACCTCCAAATATTTAAAATAAATTAAATATTCCATTTCAAATGTTAAAAATTTCCGGGTCGTCGCATCCTTCCCCCTTAAAAGAATTTCGTTCTAAAATTACTAGTTAAGAAGAATGATCCTTAACCCGTTTATTATTTTTCCAAAACGAAACAGTTTTATCAACTTGCCAAAACAAATCTTTTATTAAAGACTCACTATCATTTCAACTAGTTTTCCAAATTCAATCATAAGTTTCCAAATAACATTGTACTCAATACTTCAAGTTTTAAAATTTTAATTCAAATGTAAAATTATCCAAAATTTCTTAAAAATTTTCTAGCACCCTAAATTTTCGAAAAATTTTGCCAGCGTCTCCTTTGCGCGGCTAGCTCGGTACGACTACAAAATGGCACCACAGGCCCCTAGATTCAAAAAGAAAACAAAAAGCCAAGTGTCTAGACAAGAAAATCACCAAATTCCATACTGAAATTTAAATACATACCTTTTTGTCGAGCAATTTAAATTGTCTTCAGAATCCCAATTCCAATTTTTCTTTTTGCTGTAACATACCTGTATATCCTTATATCCATAATGTCCAATTACAACATACAAATTTATTTTGCACATTACTTTACAAAATTTTCAATATATACTTCTTATACCATTTTTTACTTTATTATTGAAGTTATATATACATTTTCACTCAATCTTGCATTTTCAATTTCATTTGAATTCAATTTACACTTTCAATTTAATTTGGATTTAATTTATCTTCTGAATATTGAATGTTATCGACTACCTTCATTCACAACTGCACTATTTTAAATTAGTTTCATTTACTAATTCATTGCAAGTTCCAATTCATTTTATCTCAAACCATTTCTTTATTTCACCTTTATTATCTTTAGTTCACTTCGAACTAACTTTACAACTTCATTTTATTTCACACAATTCAAATTGGTTTTCGATATTCAGTTTCAATTCCAGTTTTATTCTTTTGTTCATTCCCAAACACAATTCAATTTCAATTCACCATTTGGTTAACAACCACTTGTATTTAAACTGGATTTCAAATTCCATATGAATTTAATTTATCTTTCATTTATAATTATCGAATTCAATTCGTTCCAAACCATATTTATTTGGTCATTACTTCAATTGGTTTCACTCTTTGATTTTATTTGAATGTTTCGTTTTGTTTATCACAGATCAATTTTCAATTCCAACTCCAGTTCTAATTACTTACAAATTCGAAATGAATTTCAACATTCAATTCACTTTCATTTACTTGCAATTGCAAATTTATTTATTCATTCACAATTTATTTTTCACCTTAATACATTTTATTCCAAACATTAGTCTATAAGACTTCTTAAATTCACATTTATTCAAATTAACTCAAATTTTTAATTTCAATTCTTTTATTCAATTTTCATTTTTTATTAATTCCACTTGAATTAATTTTTCCTTCCAACTTATTTTATTTCCACATTTACCCTTTTCTAACTTCTCTTCAAGTTAGATTTTTATTTTAACAACTTTAAACTTTACAAGTTGTCAACTTAATGATATTCCATAAATATTTTATATAATATTCCAGAGTCTTTTCAACCTTCTTAAAGTCATTTTTTTTGAAATCAATTCAAATTATCCTTTGAATTTCCAAAACTAAACCCAAATTTTCCAAACAACTTCTATTTAAAACAATTTGGCGGCAATCCCTCTTTTGGAAACTCGAAAATGAACACCGTGATGTCGCGATCATCATCGGAATTATTTTCCAGCGACCGAAAAGAGTTTAGAGCTTTTATCCCTTCAAAACCTTTTTTTAAACCTTTGAAAACCGTTTTCAAACTACAAAGAATTTAATTTTTTTTCCAAATCTCCAATCTTTTCCAAACTTCAAAACTTTTTCAAAAACATTTTCAAATATTTCCCTAGAATTCCATTTCAAATTATAAATCACCTTTACAATTTAAATTTGCAAATCCCATTTGGAAATGGATTTTATTTCTCAACTCTTGATTATGATTTCAATTTCTTAATCACTTTCTAATCAAACAATCAACCATATACTGTAATAATTTATGGAAAATCATTCCTTTTATATATGAAAATAATTTGGGTAAAATTATTCCATTTACCCGATTTTAAAACAATATCGTTTCGATTTGTTCTGTATGTGTGTTTAGGGATCCCTATCGATAGAGTTGTACAGACTATATCGATTAGAATCCATATACCACTCAAAAAACTAATCATCACAATATAAAAAAAATTTATATTCACTAACAAATACGCGCTCATATCTGCCACTACACTCAAACTCATTCTAGAGTGCTGCTGACTCTATCTCTAATGAGTAATACCCAACAGAGCCAAGGTTGTCGCTTAACCAAATGCTATGATACCACATGTAAAGGCCCGCAAATCCATACCCCTTTTGAGCTGGCAAAATCCCACAACAATTCAGCCCACAGTGGAACAGATGTACTAGTCTTTAGGTTTTAAAGAAGAAAGAGGTAGAAGAAGAAACAAAAGGAAACAATAACAGAATCTCACATATCGCAGTGGAACAAATATAATAGATAAATGAATATATTTAAAACAAAGAATTATATCAGTTATTACATTACATCACATTACATTATCAGAGTGTTACAACAACAAACATCGGAAAAGAATATAAAATATACTAGTGATACGCTTCGCCATCCAGCTTGCTCCAGATCTCCACAGCATCTCTTTTTCGACTTCGCTCCAGAATAATGATAACCTGACACTAGGCTGCCCGTGTGGAAAAATTGTGGGCACCCAGAGTTTAGAAAACGAAAAAACTCCAGGTCAGTCATGGGACTGATGTGAGATCTTAAAAACAGTTATTTACGCAAAATCCTTTTTAATATTATCATTAGGGCATAGTGTGGAAAACATTTCGAAAGTATAATATTAATCTTAGCCAGCATAGGTACCATTATATTATGCCTGCTATAGCTACCTCCTGCAGGTTATACAATTGCAATCGTAAAGGGATCGTATTGTTTCTTTGGATTTCCAACAAATGATCAGGCTAAGGAAATTCCTATTGCCACATGGGTACGCCTCTGGAGGGACGCCTCGAGAACCTAACCGGATCTCTACCAACACAAGGTCGGGTTACCTCTGTAACTAGGTAACTACTACTCCAGTATGCCACCCCCCGGTCGTTTGCGACCTTTATCCGAGGATCCTCAACACCAACAACCACAAAGTAATAAATTTGTAGCATCAACATAGGTAAAATATCTGGGCTCTATACCATGATACTACCCTTTTCCAGAAGGAAATGACATACCCTCAGGGGGAGCTACCCTCAAATAACCCTGCCGCATCTTTCCTGTTTTGACCATTTCCGGAGTGTGAGGTTCGATGAGGTCTCGTCCACAAAGCTACACTTTTCACAAAGTCATGCTTTGATCAACAAATGATCAGCAACACTTCGTATGCCACATTACCAAATTTGGGAATATATCACTGATAATCATCAACTACATAACCTCTGAGCTTGTACATCTCAGAGAAGGGTGTTAAGCTAAGAGAATAAATTCTCCGCTGCCAACAGAAATGTATTTGATAGAAACCAGCTTTACATCTCAAAGTGTAATGTCAGACACACATCCATACAAGTCCATTCCGGGATCGAACGGAACCAAAGGCACTTCTAAAGAAGCCCTTGCAAATCCGGATATTCACTAATCACGTCCGGAATCCCCATCACAAAGGGTGATAAAATCTCTATACCGGAGCAACCCGGTGCAGAGACATTCGACCGGTAATCCTTTCGCTTTTGAAAATACCCGGTCTTCAACACCGTCTTCAAATGCAATCTCTTTTCGTCGTATAGTCGGAATGGGTTTTATGACACAAGGTCCTCTCCCGGCTAATCCGAATAACAAGCGCTTATTTTTAAAAATAAGTGTTCAATCAGATTTCAAACAAATCACAACAAATTTCTACTTTGATCTTCTTAAACAAAAGATCCATCACAATCACAAAGGTTCGATGTGGGTTTCGAATATTCATTTGGAATTCGACCCCCGGTCGCATCGAAATTCAAATGGCGTTAAAAGGCCAATATTGATAGTCGGTTATTTAACTATCAATCAACATCCACAATAATTACCAGATTTAAATAATTTTCCCGAATTATTTATCTTCAAAATATTTTCGCTAGATATGTTTCACACTTGAACCATTTTGAAAACAAACTTCAAATCACTTTTTCCCACATTCCAATAATTTGAAAACAAATTTCAAATCACCTTCCTCACGTGGAATAAATTTCCAAATATTTATTTGATTCCACTGAAAATATGCGGAGTTCAAATATTTTCAAATCATTTAAATATTGGCTATGAAAATTTTATACCAATATCTCATATAGAACTTCAAATCCAAATTAATTTTTAAATAAAATTAGTAGATAAGATATAACTTACTTAAACATCCATTTTCTAAATAAAAAAATCAATTTTAATCTTTAAAATAATCCCTTCTATAATTAGTTATATAAATCTTTACTTTAAAGATTTAAAACAATTTCCAAAAATAATTTCTCCAACAATAAAAATTTTCAAATCAATTTCTAGAACTTTTAATTTATACTTCAAAAGCTACTTTAAAAATATGCTCGACTTTTCAGGGAAGAATTCTCTTTTCCATTTATATCAATTGATAAATCTTCTCGATTTATTTTAATTACATTCCAAATCTGTAAATTTCTTTTCACACCTTTAAAAATAAACCAACATTTATTTTTAAATCAAAATTCCCTTTCCTTTATAAATTCCCATTGTGAATTTAAACTTCTAAATATCCATTGATATAAGATTTTCAAATCGATTCCCAAATATTCATTTTCAGCACCGAATTACATTTTAAATTGATTTCCAAATTTATTTTCAAATACCAAATCAATTGCCAAAATTGATTTCTAAATTTATTTCAACACCAAATTTATTATCTTTTAAAACAAATTCCATCTATAAATTTATTCAATTTTCTAAAATTAATTTACTATAAATTTTCTACTAAATTTCAAAAATCAATTTTTATTTATTTCTAGTATCCTACGATACCAAAATTATATTTGGCTAAATTATAGCCTTCAACTGTTTCAATCACAAATAGTCACACATATATTATAAATGATCAACACACAATATTGAAATAAATTCAATTATTTGAGGAATCCAGTTGGATCCCTCCAACCTCTTTCACTGCATCCACAGATGTTAGCATAAAAAATAAATACCAATTCCACTTCGAGGTGTAATATCACGGTATATGGGGTTTATAAAACATCATCCGCTATTATGCGGCGCATAGGGTCTCATCCGCTATATAATGCGGGAAATCAATCACCTAATATATATTATATACTACTATATATAATATCATCCAGTGAATAATTATTATAAATCAATCATCCAAACGCACAGTCAAACATTTTTAAATCTAATTATTCCAAATTTAAATTAGAACAATATTGATTGAGTAAGAAGATCTCACCTTTTGCTTACGCATGCAACTATTTTCCAATCCGGACTTGTTTCTTCGCAGTTTTAGACCTTGTATAAACAATTTTATACAATCGATTAATATTCAAAATAAATCGAATAAGTTAATATGCCATTTTACAATTTTAATTTAACTAAGATTTTCAGTTAAACTAATAATTTAATTTAAACTATTTTCCCTTTAGATATATTTTAAAAATTGAATCTTTATGTAACTTATCCATTATCAAATTTTATCCATATAAACTAGCCTTTTGTTTACTGTAAATTTCTAAAATTATATACATATACTTATTTATTTTTTTAAATCTAACAGAAACCTTATCACCTGCAGTAAATTAAATACATATTTATATGCATTAAATAAACTAATACATTGCTGACATTCCCTTGATCTTTACTGGCCCACGAGAGCGCCTCAACCACCATGAAGCAGACACCTCGCCTGAGAGCGTCCATCGCCGCCCAAATCAATCATCGAAACCCTAGCTCACCTCGATGACTTCATGAACTCACGCGCACTACCCATCAGGCGACGACGATGACCCTACATCACGACCCCCACCACATGCGCGAGCTTCTAGAGGCGAAACCCAATCCACTTCGTGAACCCTACCCGAAAAGCGCCCCTACATCAACTCAGGTCATCGCCTTCAAATCGCGACTGCCACTATTGCTGTCACTGCAATGGGTCGCGATGCATAATTAATGACTGTGCCTCCTCCAATCGGGCACCCATGTCGCCGCCTCATCAGATCGCGACTTGATCGCATTGATTTGATTTTTTTTATACGGTCGATTCGAAATGAAGTATGAAGAGAGAAGGGAGCGGTCACCATATATATTTTTTATCAAAGTCGAAAAGGGGCTTCAGCCATTCGATTTTTAGCTGAGGGTGGAAGTGAAATAGGTATTCGATTTTTATAAGATCGGTTAGCTTTCAAAGGAAGATAGGATAGCGGTACGATATAAGGACACTGGGTAGCGTATGGGAGAAAAAAGGCTACAGTAATTGTAAGGTGAAGGCAAAAAAACATTGACGTGAAATTTGTTGACTGGTCCGGCAAAGCATAAATTATATTATATTTAAATTTAAATTGACGTGAATTTGTAGCTTAAAATATTGACATCCTATCAAGGCATGCCGCTAGGCATTTATAACGTTATACCCCTATTCCGAACGCATTGGAAAAGGTTTTGACTCCTAATTCGATCGTATGGAGAAGATAGCTTTTTGGACCCAGCTATTAAATTAAATTTCGATTTAATTTTCAACGCGTTTGCTTATCGTACGGCCAAACGACAACTCCAAACATTACGAAAATTGAAATCCGATAATAAAACAATATTACGGATCCAACAGAACTGGTTTCGTCGAATTTCGAGACTGTTCCTCGGTAGTCTACCTTTAGATATCGATTTAAACAATATAAATTCAAAACTAAACAAAACGTTCCCAAATTAAATTCTGAAGCTTCCATTATCTTCAGTATTATCAATATAAATTTTCCAAGCCATCAAATTATTTTTAACAAGCTTAAAATTGAAGATTCAAACTTTTATCCATCATTAATAAATCAAATTAAATAATTTAATTGCCAAATTCATTTTTATATTCAAAATTCAAGTTAAACTTAACCTCCAAATATTTAAAATAAATTAAATATTCCATTTCAAATGTTAAAAAATTTCGGGTCGTCACAGGTGTTCCTAAAATTCCTTTTTATTGAACATATATCTTTTACACTCAGAATAAAATATATCAACCCTAAAAGATTTTTCTTTCTTCTTTTCCTTTTATCCTTTTTCTTTTCTTCCCTATCCTTATATAGAACTGCATAATGCATTTTTACCGCATCATTAACAGAAGATGCCGGAATAAGATCCAAGTTTTAATTTCTCTTCTGCCTCTTTTTGTGCATATACTACTCATGCTTGCTTTGGATTAGCCCAATACTCATCACCCAACATATAAAAAGACATCCTAACATAAATGATATACTAAGTTATTATCAGAAGTTTCATACCATTACTTTCTCGATTTATCCAAATTACTTGATTCATACTTGTTCGGACTTGAAATTGCCTTGATTATACAAGGATAAGAAGAATAATTTACCAAGCGTGCGATATCATTTGTCCAAGCCAACATATGATCAATACTTAGAAGATTATTCCCACCATCAACAAACAGATCAAAACCTTATTCTTGGAACTTTCCCAAAGGGATAACATCTTATAAATTTTCTGTATCACATAAATATTTATATATATATAATATACCCCTTTTAAAAATGGTGTGTCGATTTGCCTAGTTTAAATGTTTAGAAATCCCGATCGATAATGGTGATCAGGCTCGTTGACTAGAATCTATAAACCACTCAACAGATAAATCAACACAAAACATTTTTTTAGTCGTTAACAAATAAGCGCTTATATATATAGTGCTCTTAAACTTATTCTAGAGTGTTGTTAACCCTATCTATAATGAGTCGTTGATTCTAGGGAATTACTAACTCGATCTATAATGAGTTTTATCCCACCAAATCCTATGTATTCTCTCAACCTAAGGATACCAAATGTAACGACCATGGTTTTCAACCATTGAAAATCGACATTAATACATCCTCGTGCCACAAATCCAAATGTTGGAAAGCCCGATTGTTAGGGGAAAACCAAAATAAAGATGGAACAGAATCTCACATGAATGGAATAACATATATTATTTTAATATAAAATCTTTACAGCAGAAAATTTTGAACACAATATCAAAATCTAACCTAGATTTAGCCTGGACAGTTATAAACCCTCCGTCTTTACAAATGTAAAAACAAATGCAATAGATGTAGCATATAATAGAATACATCCATACGTAGATGAAGATCTCCAGCTCTCCTATGGAAACTCCAAGTGTCTTCAACTAAACATAAAACTACTCGGATTTGACTCGAGTATTAAAAATACCTAGATCTGGCTTAATAAACCAGCATGAGATGCATGAAATTTTTAATATACAGATAATGAGGATGTTAATCAAAACCTTTGAAAAGAAAGGTATTTCATAAGACCATGCCCACACATAAATACGGATGGGTTTTTTTACCTTATGATAACCAAAATACATTATACTTAAACCATTTGATATTATTTCTAATAATATTCCTTCGAAAATCCTTTTCAAGTAAGTATAGATACAAAGAAAGTATCAATACTGTGACGACCCAAAATTTTTGAGCCTTTGAAATTGGAATATCTAATTGATTTTAGATATTTTAAAGATTTATTTTAACTTGAATTCCAAATATCACTATTTAATTGATAATTAAATTATTGAATTTAATAATCTGAATTTGGGTAAATTATCGATTCTTCAGTTTTAAGCTAGTTAAAAATAATTTGAAGGCTTATAAAATTTATAATGATGATACTGAAGATAATAGAATGGTTGAACTTTAATTTAAAGGTGATTTGTTCAGTTTTAATGATATATCGTTTGAATTGACGTTTAAAAATAGCCTTTCGAGGCATAGTCTCGGAATTTGACGAAACCAGTTCCATTGGATCCGTAGTAGTTACATATTATCGGATTTCAATTTACGTAGCGTTTGGAGTTACCGTTTGTCCATATGGTTGAGAAACATGTTGAAATCAAAATCGATAATTTAATATTTAAACTCGACTCAAAAATCTATCTTCCACATATGAATGAATTAGCTCTGAAACACGTTCCATTGTGTTCTAAATATGGGTAAAACCTTATAAACGCCTGGCAGCATGTCTGATTCGGAGTTCGAGATTTCGAGTTATGCTTAACGAGATATTTTGGAAATTTAATAATAAAAAAAATTGAAGGGTCAAACCAGCCACCCTATAATCGTACTCGAGCCACCCTAGCATCTGAAATGCGCAGATCTGCAATTCCCCTTCTCGTTTAAATCGCTCAACTCTCCTGCAAAAAAAAAAAAGAAATTCGAGCTTCTTTATCTTCAACAAAAAAATCGAAATCGAAAGCTCAAGAAGAATGGTGGAACGAATACAAAATTCGTTCGTAAATCTAAATAATCCTAGTATCGATTTCGATTCAGAATCATGAGGGTTTGACGAATTTTTTTAGATCGACATTAAGGCGCACACGAGCAACTGGAGGAGATCGCCTGAGAATGTCGCGCTAGGGCACGTCGTGGATAGGTAGCGACTTTGTGCTGTAGTGGATAGAGGCAGGATGGCGATTTCGTACTGCGGTGGTTTGAGGACAACGAGGTAGTTGTGTGGGTGATGTTGAGTTGGTCGCGACGAGACTGCGCTTGGGAATGGGGATCGTGCTCGTTCGTTCAAGGCATGGTGGGTCACGGGTTTGTAGCAATAGGTATGGTTCCTGCTTTTAATTCGAACGAAATAGATATATAAATTAACAGAGAAAATATATCTCGATTTTAACAGTTGAATTTTATGTGTATATATTTAATGTAAAGGAATTTATTATTGCTATTACAGAAAATAGCAAAGGATATTTTACCGTAAAAAAACAATTTTGCTTAAATTTTATACACATACATATTTTAATATATATGGGTAAAACAGTAAATATACATGTATAAGATTTTGGAAAGCATAAAAGTTTATATAAAGATAAGATTTTTAAAACCTATATAAATTATTATTTTTATATGCAGTTTGGAAACGGAAAAAAATAATATAATAATAATACCACTTACTTGTTATTTCAAATAAATTATTAAGGTGATTATTTTTTAAATTAAATTGTTAGTTAATTAAGTGGTAATAAATTGTTCGATTCATTAAAGTATTAATAAACCGTATAAATATTTATACAAGGTCGAAATCCAAAAGGAAGCAAGCCGGATTGGAAATAGATTGCATACAAAGTTAGAGGTGAGTTAATCTCACTCATCTGGTTTAATTTAAATTTAAATGGTTGAGTTTAAATAATTGGTTGGATGATTGAATTGATTTGATGTGCTATATTATATATAGTAGTATATATATAGCATACATTGGAGTGATTGATTTCCCGCATTATATAGCGGATGAGACCCTATGCGCCGCATAATAGCGGATGATATTGTATAAATCCCATATACAGCGATATTCCACCTCGAAGTGGAATTGGTATTTTATGTTGTACTAAAGTCTGTGGATGCAGGAAAATAGGTTGGAGGGATCCAATTGGATTCCTCAAAAAAAATAAGATTGTTTAATGTTTTGTGTTATAAATATTTGATATTCTATGATGAATTATATTGATAACTGGAATGTTGAATGCTATGGTTTGCCTGAATATATTCCAGTACACTGAGTTATCAGAATATATAGAACTGGATTTTTGAAAAGAAATGTAAGAGTGAATTTTGGAAGTGGAATAATTAAGAATAAAAATAAGAATGAATTGGAAAGAAATAAAAGTGATTTTTAGAAACTGAAGTTAAATTATAAAGTAGAGAGTTAAATCTGGAATTCAAGTTAGTGATTCTCAGTTTTTAAACAAATAAAGTTTTTAAATTTAAATTGTTTTAACAACTTGAATGTTAAAGTGCATTTTTAAATTAATTTGAATTTAAAAATGAATTAGGTTTTAAATTCCTTTAAACTTCTTTTATAAAATGAGTAATTAATTTATTTAATAAAGTAAATAAGAAGGTAGTTAATTACTGGTTGAGATTAATCAGGAGTGATTAATATTTGTGGTTTAATTAATGATTAATTACTTAATTTAATTAATTTAGATTAGGATAATTTAAAATGTAATTAGAAATCATTCATTTGTATAATTAATGGTGTAACTAAAGGTGATTAATTAAGATAATTAATCAATAATAAGTGATTTATGATAAATTAATTAATATAAGTAATTAAGGATTAATGTAGTTAATTATAGTTAATTAATTTGTGAAGTAATTAAAGATCAATTACTGTTTTTGGTTAAGAATAATTAGTTTGTATAATTAATTAAAGATAATTACTTGAATGTAATTGAAGGATAAATAATGCAGGGTGATTAATTAAGATGGATAATTAAGGGATGATTAATTAATTGATATGAAATTAATTAATGTCAAATGCAGGAATCTAAGTGATTGAGGTTAGTATTTCAATTAGAAGTGATTAAATTTATTTTGGAAGTGATCAAGTTTGTTTATGGATGATTGAATGGTATTGGATGCCTTGAATGAGTTGATATCTCTAATATGAAATGTTTTGTAGTATCACATGTTTGGGCGGACATGATATTTTGGTTATCTGTCAATGATGAATTGTTGTGTAAAGGGACATCCTGTATTTAAGTTTGAAGTGTAGTTCATTTGGATAACTTGGGTTAGGATGACATGAGACTCGAAGAGACCGGGGTCGGGATTTGAAAATAACCGAAACCACTTCGAATTTTTATAGATTGATATATGAAATCAATAGGCTGGAATGAAATGATTTAAGTGAATTGGGATATTTAATCTAAATTTTGGTACTTAGAAAATTGATGTGTGAAATAAGTAATGTTGATAACAAATTGTGAATTTGTAAATTGATACGAGTCACCCTGGGTTTTAAATAGGTTCTATGCATTGGAATTTCATCTTGGATGAGTTTGCTCACGCTGGTTTCCTGCCTGACCCGGGTGTTACTTTGATGTAATGCTCGGGTCAGACCGAGTATTACAGGTTTTTAGGTAAGGACGTTCTGGAGCTCAGGAGATGGGCTGGATGACAGGAACGTATAGAGAGTTCCCTCTATATTATATTGTTGTATATCTAGACATGATGATTGTGTATATCCAGTGTCTGTATATATATGTGTAACTCTGCTGTATTATAAATGTATTTGAAAAATATAGAATTCTTTTGTAAACTGTTATTATTTGATATTATATTTTGATCCGCTACGAATGTGAGAATCTTTGTTATGTTTCTTCTTCTTCTTCTTCTATTTCTTTCTTCTTTCCTTAACTATCTGGAATTTTCGGGATCGAAAATTTCGGGTTGTTAGAATTGGTATCAGAGCTAAATGTTAAGCGAGAACCTTGTCTCTGGTGGGATTACTCATTAAGGATAGACTCAATGGTAACCTAGAATGAGTTGAGAGTGTGTGTGTGTGTGTGTGTGTGTGTGTATGAGAGCGTACTCGTTATTTGCTTATATAAAGATTTTAAATGATTTTATATAAAAATATATTTTGATATATAAAGCAATATTTCCTTTTAATAAATATTAAGGTGATTGGTTGTTAAATTATTGGAATTAAATTAAGAAGTAATATAATACAATCAAACTGAAATTGAATAAAGATAAGTTTGAAATGGATTCAAACTGAAATTGAAATCTTGAATTGGGGAAGAGTTCCAGAATAAGATGATAACGAATGGTTTCAGATATGATAATCTTGGTTATTTTCATAAATGATTATTGTGTTTAATAATTAATGAGTGAGCAAAATGAAATGTTTTAAAGAAGTAAAACATTTAAGCAAGTATGACTTATAAATTGGAACTGAAGTTGATCTGAATTGTGGAGTTTTAAATCTGGGTCCAGAATTTGAAAATTTTGTTTCAAAGTAACGAAGAAATGATAAATAATGTTATTTAATATTATTTGAATAATAGAGCTTGATTGAACAAGAGTAGTTTGAAAATTTTAAAGGAATTTGTTTGAATTTAAAACCAAAGGTGGTTTAAATTTAAAGGTAACTTGGTGTGTAAAGGAAATAAATATGAAATAAACTCTAAGGTTGCGTTTTGAATTTTCCTTGGAACGTGATGTGAAACCCAAAGTGAAGTAAGTTTTAAACTTAAGTGGGAAGGTTATTAATCTGAAGTATAAAATTTGAAAGGAAATTCAAATTGTATAAATTTGACTGGATTAAATAAATTGAATTTAACTTAAAGGAAGTTAAATAAGTTTGATTGGACAACCTGATTTGGAAATTTCAATATGAAATTGGGAATTGGGATAATTCAAACAGGAATTAAGATGATTTGAAATTGAAGTGGATTCAACTGATATTAGTCCAAATTGATTGGAATAATTTGGAATTGTAATTAAAGTTGAATAGGTTTAAAATCAAATGGAATTTGATTTGAATTTGGGAAGAAATCAAGATTAACTCAACTTCAATTGGGGTTAAATCAATTTCAATAGAAATTGAAGTTATTTAAAATGGAATTGAGTCAATTTGAATGAAAGTGGAAATAAATTGAGTTGATGGGGAAGTGAACAGTTTTGACTCTGGACTATTTTCAATATAAATTATTTTAATATAAACTTATTTTTCCAAGCTATTTAATATATACAACCTTTCTTTTTAAAGCCAAATTATTTATATTTACTTTACAATTATTATTTTGAACTATTTAACAATTTTTCGACAGTTTTATAAATTAATTACTATTTTTCAACTATTTTACAAATTAATTACTATTTTACAACTATTTTGCAATTATCTAAAAGTTCTGAAACTATTTAACTATTTTCCAACTATTTTACAATTAATTAACTATTTTACAGCTATTTTGCAAACTAATAATTATATTTCAACGACTTATCTATTTTAAACTTTTCAAGTTATTTTCTGAATTTAAGTTGGATAGAGTTCATACTGTTTATGATTGAATATCCATGTAGGATAAGGATTAAAGTGATAATCCAATGGAATTGAAACAATTGTGATTATGTGGATAGAAATTAAAGGCAATGTGAATAGAAAGAGAAATTGATTTAGTTGATAATCAATGAAGATAATTACATAGGATGTACGTATTATATTCTATTCGCATAGTGATTTGATCCAAATTCGAGCATAGAATTTCGAGATAGTTATATCGATCCGAGTTGGGATTTTTCACTCGATTTTCGACGGCGAACCTGGATATGGAATGTTGATTGGTTCTAGTTATTCTCTACATAGTTATGGCTATGCACGGAGAATGACGGTTTCTGATCAAGAAACCAAATCTGTGTCCGCACTAGGAAGTCGGTGGACGATACTAGTTCGGAAGTGAAATTGTGTGATCGAGTGAGCGATCAAATTGGTATAGCATACGGATGATATGTGTACATCGTATGGATTTGAATGAAATTGATATTGGAAATTTGTGGATAAGAAATGTGAAATGGTTTTTGAAATGAAAGGCATATTTGGTGAAACATATGATGAAGCAAAGTGAAATTGGATATTTCTACGGTAAAAATTTACTTCATGGAAGTAAATAAAATGGTAAATGACTTTATAGAGTAATCAAATTTGAATATTTGATTTTGAATAAACAAAGTTATATATCTTTGTTGTATATGATAAATCTCCCTTTATTGAATCTACTGCCGGAAGAAAAGGATTTTGAAGGTGTTTGAAGTATAAAAGGAGTTTTATACAGGTTTGTAATGATCCAAAAATTTTAAAAAAAATTATGTATATCTATATATATCTATATATATATATATATATATATATATATAAAGGATCTTATGAGGATTTCGGAAAAAGGTTTTGGGAACCTTTGGATTTGGAAAGGCTTTTGATTTTTGGGTAAAATCAATATTGGAATTTGGAAAGCCTGGTTTGAGAATTATCGATTTTGGGATAATCGAATTTGAGAAAAGGAGATTTATATGAGATTCATACTAGGCGTATGATTTGGAAGATACTATATGTGTATAGTATAAAGTGTTTTGATAATGGCTCTGGGGAAAAAGGCGCTCCCTTGAAATGAACTTCTTAGCAGTGTCATAGGGTGGTACTGCCTTGAACCCTAAGGGGGGTTCTAAAGTGATCCTGTGAGGAGTCCGGACAAAACTAGTTCCTGAGGATTATGAGTTGTGTGTAGCGAAAGTCGAGGGCGCTGATGCCTACAGAGGCATTTGGGTTATGTTGTGACGACAGTGTAACTCGATGTCACTGCGATCTACTCCGGACCATAGTGAAAGTCGTGTGTGCTGCTGAGAGCCAATAGTCTACGTTTGATTTTATATCGGCAGACTACGACCTATCGTAACATAACGAAAGTCGTGTGTGCTGCTGAGCGCCTACAGTCTGCGTTTGATTTTACATCGGTAGACTTCGACCAATGTGGGAGTAGAGAAGTTTTATTTTTGACAGCGAAAATCGAGGGCGCTAATGCCTATAGTTACATGGACTTTTGCTACGATGGCAACGTAACCCTGGAATGTAACTGCGATCTGTTGTGGGTTTCAAGGCGTAATCGAGGGGCGCGGAGTGCCTACATTTTGCTGCGATAGCAACGTAACCCAAGATGTAACTGCGACCATGGATGGGGGTGATGATTTCCAGAGCATTCTCCCAAAGATATTTCCTCTATTTTCACAACTGTTTTCTATATTTTCAATAAAATTATTTTCCAAGTATTTTCGCTGGATGTTGAAAATGGTTCTGCTAAGTACTTACAGATTTTTAGTCCTATGCCTGATCAATGTATGATCGAATTTTTGTGAGAACAATGATGGGTTGGTTGAGACATTGAGTTATAAGAAGTATTTTTATAAAAAAGCTATTTTAATAGTATTATGTGAATTTAAAAGTATTTCTAAAATTTTAAAATAAAAGTGTTGGAATTTTGGAAAATGAAAGAAAATCCAAACTGGAATTATAAAAAAAATTGAACCCAGGAAAATTTAATGAAGTGATTTTTGTAATAAAATCGGATATTGATATAAAAGTTGGAAGTAAGCTAATTAGCTAAATAAATTATTTGATAAGAGTATGTTAATAAAATTTAACTTGGTTAAATAAAATGGATTGAAATTTAGAAATAAACTTGAATTATAATAGAATTCGACTTGGATTGATAATGAATCAAAATAAGTGGAGATGTTGTAAAAATAAAACGGAATTGGATTATAATAGAAATGATTTGAGTTACAAATAAAATCCAATTCGAGTATAAACGAGTTAACTATGTGTTTGGATATTATTTTAATAAATTGAGAAGGTGAATTAAAATAAAATGGATGTGAATGAATTAAAATGGAAGGAATTAAATATAAATTGAGTCGGGATCAATTTAAATTGGTTATAAAACTTAAGTAATTATTTACTCACATGGATATCATCAAATTGCATAGAATGAACTGTCGTTTGATGTAAACGAAGGTAATTAAATTTCTATGGGTTGATAAAGATTAAATAAATTGGTTTTAAGATCAGTTGAAGTGAATATGAGTTTGTTTTACTTAAAAATGAATTGAATGTAAGCAATTGAGTTGTAAACCATTTAAATTGAGTGAAGTTGTATACGAATTGGTTGTAAACAATTAAAATTAACGTCGGAACCCTATATATTGCTTATAAATATTGTTTAACCTGCATTGCTTATAGCAACTCATATGTTTGCTAGTTAATTATGTAAAATGTTGTTAAGTTACATGATTTGGCACTTACATGTTTAAATTGAATAAGTACAGGTACCGGGAAGCCGTTTGGTTGGATTTGGACGTGCTAATTGCTAAAATAATAAGGTGCTTGCTTAAAAAGGCTAAATAAATGTACGCCTACGTAATAAAAATCGGAAATATGAACTGTTTTTGTTTTTCCGACCGTGTGGGTCGATGTATATATATTTATATCTCTTGTCAAATTGCAAAAGGTCCTCCGTACAAAGGAGACTCTGCCAAAATTTTCCGAAAATTTTGGGAGTTAGAATTTTTTGAAGATTTTTGAAAAAAAATTGTTAGCGACAAAACAATTTCAAATTGGAATTGACATAAGGAATTTTGAAAATTGGGATTGTAACTAATTGTTTAGTTGGAACTAAAGGATTAGGAAAGTGAATTTGGGATTTTTGATTTCAGAGGATAAATTGAAATTTGCTCGGCAAAGATATATATTTAAATTTCTATATGAAATTTGATGATTTTCTGATCTAGCCACTTGGCGTTTTGTTTTCTTTTGGAATTTAGGTGCCCGTAGAGGCATTTTGTAGTTGTACCGAGCTGGCCGTGCAAAGGAGACGCTGGCGAAATTTTCCGGAAATTTAGGGAGTTAGAAAAATTTTGAGAAAATTTTGATAATTCGAAATTTGATTTTAAATTCAAATTTGAATTGTTAAGTAAATAATATTATTGGGACTTATGGATAAGTTTGGGAAGCTAGAAAAGGGTTAGTGTGTCTTTAATAAAAAGATTGTTTTGAGAATTGTTTGAAATTGTTTGGTTTTAGGAAAAAGTAAATGAGTATTGAACCATTCTTCTTAACTAGCAATTTCGGGGATGAAATTCTTTTAAAGGGGGAGGAATGTGACGACCCGGAATTTTTGAACATTTCAAATTGGAATATCTAATTGATTTTAGATATTTGAACGATTTATTTTAACTTGAATTCCAAATATCACTATTTAATTGATAATTAAATTACTGAATTTGATAATTTTAATTTGGGTAAATTATTGAATCTTTAGTTTTAAGCCCGTTAAAAATAATTTGAAGGCTTATAAAATTTATAATGATGATGCTGAAGATAACAGAATGGTTGAACTTTAATTTAAAGGTGATTTATTCAGTTTTAATAATATATCGTTTAAATTGACGTTTAAAAATAGCTTTCTGAGGCACAGTCTTGGAATTTGACGAAACTAGTTCCATTAAATCCGCAATAGTTAGTTATTATCGGATTTCAATTTACGTAGCGTTTGGAGTTAGCGTTTGTCCGTACGGGTGAGAAACGTGTTGAAATTAAAATCGATTATTCAATAGTTAAACTCGATTCTAAAAGCTATCTTCCACATATGACTGAATTTGGCTCCAAAACATGTTCCATTGTGTTTGGAATACGGGTAAAACCTTATAAACTCGTGGCAGCATGTCTGATTCGGAGTTCGAGATTTCGAGTTATGCTTAACGAGATATTTTGAAAATTTAATAATAATAAAAAATTTGAAGGGTCAAATCAGCCACCATATAATCATACTCGAGCCACCCTAGCATTTGAAACATGCAAATCTACAATCCTCCTTCTTGTTTAAATCGCTCAACTCTCCTTCTTCTAAAAAAAAGAAATCTGAGCTTCTTTATCTTCAACAAAAAAATCAAAATCGGAAGCTCAAAAAGAATGGTGGAACGAATACAAAATTCATTCGTAAATCTAAATAACCCAAGTATCGATTTTGATTCAGAATCGTGAGGGTTTGGCGAGTTTTTTTAGATCGATATCGAGGCGCACGCGAGCAACTAGAGGCGATCGCTTGGGAATGTCACGCTAGGGCACGTCGTGGACGAGGTGGCGACTTCGTGCTACAGTAGATAGAGGCAGGATGGCGATTTTGTGCTGCGGTAGTTCGAGGACGACGAGGCAGTTGTGTGGGTGATGTTGATTTGGTCGCGACAAGACTGCGCTTGGGATTGGGGATCGTGCTCGTTCGTTCGAGGCATGGTGGGTCTCGGGTTTGTAGCAGTAAGTATGGTTCATGTTTTTAATTTGAACGAAATAGATATGTAAATTAACAGAGAAAATATATCTCGATTTTAATAGTTGAATTTTATGTGTATATATTTAATGTAAAGGAAGTTATTATTGCTATTACAGAAAATAGCAAAGGATATTTTACATTAAAAAAACAATTCTGTTTAAATTTTATACACATACATATTTAAATATATATAGGTAAAACAGTAAATATACATGTATAAGATTTTGGAAAACATAAAAGTTTATATAAAGATAAGATTTTTAAAACCCATATAAATTATTATTTTTATATGCAGTTTGGAAACGGAAAAAAATAATAAATAATAATACCATTTACTTGTTTATTTCAAATAAATTATTAAGGTGATTATTTGTTAAATTAAATTGTTAGTTAATTAAATGGTAATAAATTGTTTAATTCATTAAAGTACTAATAAACCGTATAAATATTTATACAAGGTAAAAATCTGAAAGGAACCAAGTCAGATAGGAAATAGATTGCATACAAAGTTAGAGGTGAGTTAATCTCACTCATCTGGTTTAATTTAAATTTAAATGGTTGAATTTAAATAATTGGTTGGATGATTGAATTGATTTGATGTGCTATATTATACATAGTAGTATATATATAGTATATATTGGAGTGATTGATTTCCCACATTATATAGCGGATGAGACCCTATGCGCCGCATAATAGCGAATGATATTATATAATTCCCATATACCGCGATATTCCACCTCGAAGTGGAATTGGTATTTTATGTTGTGCTAACGTCTGTACATGCAGGGAAACAAGTTGGAGAGATCCAACTGGATTCCTCAAAATTATTTAGATTGTTTAATATCCTGTGTTATGAATATTTGATATTCTGTGATGAATTATATTGATAATTGGAATATTGAATGCTATGGTTCGCTTGAATATATTCTGGTACACTGAGTTATCAAAATATATAGAATTGGATTTTTGAAAAGAAATATAAGAGTGAATTTTGGAAGTGGAATTATTATAGAATAAAAGTAAGAATGAATTGGAAAGAAATAAAAGTGATTTTTAAAAACTGAAGTTAAATTGTAAAGTAAAGATTTAAAACAAGTTTTAAGTCAAAGTTAAATCTGTAATTCAAGTTAGTGAATCTCAATTTTTAAACAAATAAACTTTTTAAATTTAAATTGTTTTAACAACTTGAATGTTAAAGTGCATTTTTAAATTAATTTGAATTTAAAAATGAATTTGGTTTTAAATTCCTTTAAACTTCTTTTATAAAATGAGTAATTAATTTATTTAATGAAGTAAATAAGAAGGTAGTTAATTGCTGGTTGAGATTAATCAAGAGCGATTAATATTTGTGGTTTAATTAATGATTAATTACTTAATGTATTTAATTTAGATTGGGATAAATTAAAATGTAATTAGAAATCGTTAATTTATATAATTAATGGTGTGATTAAAGGTTGGTTAATTAAGATCAATTAATCAAAAATAAGTGATTTATGAGAAATTACTTAATATAAGTACTTAAGGATTAATGTAATTAATTATAGTTAATTAATTTGTGAAGTAACTAAAGATCAATTACTGTTTTTGGTCAAGAATAATTAGTTTGTATAATTAATTAAAGATAATTACTTGAATGCAATTGAAGGATAATTAATCCAGGGTGATTAATTAAGATGGATAATTAAGGGATAATTCGTAAATGAAATTAATTAATGTCAAGTGAAGGAATTTAAGTGATTGAGTATAGTACATTAAGTGATTAAATTTATTTTGGAAGTGATCAAGTTTGCTTATGGATGATTGAATGGTATTGGATGCCTTGAATGAGTTGATATCTCTGATATGAAATGTTTTGTAGTATCGTATGTTTGGACGGACAGGATATTGTGGTTATCTATCAATGATGAATTGTTGTGTAAAGGGACATCCTGTATTTAAGTTTGAAGTGTATTTCATTTGGATAACTTGGGTTAGGATGACATGAGACTCGAAGAGACCGGGGTCGGGTATTAGAAAATACCCAAAACCACTTTGAATTTTATAGATTGATATGTGAAATCAATAGGCTGGAATGAAGTGATTTAAGTGAATTGGACTATTTAATCTAAATTTTGGTACTTAGAAACTTTATGTGTGAAATAAGTGATGTTGATAACAAATTGTGAATTTGTAAATTGTGAATTTTGTTTCAAAGTAATGAAGAAATAATAAATATTGTTATTTAATATTATTTGAATAATACAGCTTGATTCAACAAGAGTCGTTTGAAAATTTTAAAAGAATTTGTTTGAATTTAAAACCAAAGGTGGTTTAAATTTTAAGGTAACATGGTGTGTAAAGGAAATAAATATGAAATAAACTCTAAGGTTGAGTTTGAATTTTCCTTGGAATGTGATGTGATACCCAAAGTGAAGTAAGTTTTAAATTTAAGTGGGAAGGTTAATAATATAAAGTATAAAATTTGAATGGAAATTCAAATTGTGTAAATTTTACTGGATTAAGTAAATTTAATTTAACTTAGAGGGAGTTAAATAAGTTTGAATGGACAACCTGATTTCGAAATTTCAATATGAAATTGAGAATTGGGACTAATTCAAACAGGAATTGAGGTGATTTGAAATTGAAGTGGATTCAATTGATATTAGTCCAAATTGATTGGAATAATTTGGAATTGTAATTAAAGTTGAATAGGTTTAAATTCAAATGGAATTTGATTTGAATTTGGGAAGAAATCAAGATTAACTCAACTTGAATTGGGGTTAAATCAATTTCAATGGAAATTGAAGTTATTAAAATTGGAATTGAGTCAATTTAAATGGAAGTAGAAATTTGAATTGAGTTGATCGGGAAGTGAACAGTTTTGACTCTGGACTATTTTCAATATAAATTGTTTTAATATAAACTTAATTTTCCAAGCTATTTAATACATACAACCTTTCTTTTTAAAGCCAAATTAATTTATATTTATTTTACAATTATTTTTTTGAACTATTTAACAATTTTTCGACTGTTTTACAAATTAATTACAATTTTTCAACTATTTTGCAATTATCTAAAATTTCTGAAACTATTTAACTATTTTCCAACTATTTTACAATTAGTTAACTATTTTACAGCTAATTTGAAAACTAATAATTATTTTTCAACGACTTATCTATTTTAAACTTTTCAAGCTATTTTCTGAATTTAAGTTGGACAGAGTTCAAACTGTTTATGATTGAATATAAATGTGGGATAAGGATTAAAGTGATAATCCAATGGAATTAAAACAATTGTGATTATGTGCATAGAAATTAAAGGAAATGTGAATAGAAAGAGAAATTGATTTAGTTGACAATCAATGAAGATAATTATGTAGGATGTACGTATATTATTCTATTCGCATAGTGATTTGATCCAGATTCGAGCACGGAATTTCGAGATAGTTATATCGATCCGAGTTGGGATTTTTCACTCGATTTTCGACGGAAAACCTGGATATAGATTGTTGATTGGTTCTGGATATTCTTTATCATAGTTGTGGCTATGCAAGGAGAATGACGGTTTCTGATTAAGAAACCAAATATGTGTCCGCAGTGGGAAGTTGGGTGGATGATAATAGTTCGGAAGTGAAATTGTGTGATCGAGTGAACGATCGGATTGGTATAGCGTACGGATGATATATGTACATCATACGGACTTGAATGAAATTGATATTGGAAATTTGTGGATAAGAAATGTGAATTGGTTTTTGAAACGAAAGGCATATTTTGTGAAACATATGATGAAGTAAAGTGAAATTGGATATTTTTACGGTAAAAATTTACTTTATGGAAGTAAATAAGATGGTAAGTGACTTTATAGAGTAATCAAATTTGAGTTTTGATTTTGAATAAACAAAGTTTTATATCTTTGTTATGTAAGATAAATCTCCCCTTATTGAATCTATTGCCGGAAGAAAAGGATTTTGAAGGTGTTTGAAGTATAAATGGAGTTTTATACATGTTTGTAATGATCCAAAGTTTTTTAATATATATATATATATATATATATATATATATATATATATATATAAAGGATCTTATGAGGATTTTGGAAAAAGGTTTTGGGAACCTTTGGATTTGGAAAGGCTTTTGATTTTTGGGTAAAATCAATATTGGAATTTGGAAAGCCTAGTTTGAGAATCATCGATTTTGGGATAATTGATTTTGAGAAAAGGAGATTTATATGAGATTCATACTAGGTGTATGATTTGAAAGATACTTTATGTGCATTGTATAAAGTGTTTTGATAATGGCTCTTGGGAAAAAGGCGCTCCCTTGAAATGAACTTCTCAGGAGTGCCACAGGGTGGTACTACCTTGAACACTAAGGGGGGGTTCTAAAGTTGACCCTGTGAAAAGTCCGGACAAAACTAGTTCCTGAGGATTATGAGTAGTGTGTAGCGAAAGTCAAGGGTGTTGATGCCTACAGAGGCATTTGGGTTATGCTGTAACGACAGTGTAACTCGATGTCACTGCGATCTACTGCAGACCATAGCGAAAGTCGTGTGTGCTGCCGAGAGCCAACAGACTACGTTTGATTTTATATCGGTAGACTGCGACCTATGGTAACATAGCAAAAGTCGTGTGTGCTGCTGAGAGCCAACAGTCTGCGTTTGATTTTACATCTGCAGACTGCGACCTATGTCGGAGTGGAGAAGTTTCATTTTTGACAACGAAAACCGAGGGCGCTGATGCCTACAGTTACATGGACTTTTGCGGCGATGACAACGTAACCCTGAAATGTAACTGCGATCTGTTGTGGGTTCCATGGCGTAATCGAGGGGCGCGGAGTGCCTACAGTTACATGGACTTTTGCTACGATGGCAACGTAACCCAGGATGTAACTGCGACCATGGATGGAGGTGATGATTTCCAGAGCATTTTCATCAAAGATATTTCCTCTATTTTCAAAAAATGTTTTCTATATTTTCAATAAAATTATTTTCCAAGTATTTTCACTGGATGTTGAAAATGGGTCTGCTTCGTACTTATAGATTTTCAGTCCTACGCCTGATCAACGTATGACCGAATTTCTGTGAGAACAAGGATGGGCTGGTTGAGACATCGAGTTATAAGAAGTATTTTTATAAAAAAGCTATTTTAATAGTATTATGTGAATTTAAAAGTATTTCTAAAATTTTAAATAAACGTGTTGGAATTTTGGAAAATGAAAGAAAATCCAAACTGGAATTATAAAAAAAAAATTGAACTCAGGAAAATTTAATGAAGTGATTTTTGTAATAAAATCAGATATTGATATAAAAGTTGGAAGTAAGCTAATTAGCTAAATAAATTATTTGATAAGAGTATGTTAATAAAATTTAACTTGGTTAAATAAAATGGATTGAAGTTTGGAGATAAACTCAAATTATAATAGAATTTGACTTGGATTGATAATGAATTAAAATTAGTGGAGATGTTGTAAAAATAAAACGGAATTGGATTATAAATAAAATCCAATTCGAGTATAAATGAGTTAAGTATGTGTTTGGTTATTATTTTGATAAATTGAAAAGGTGAATTAAAATAAAATGGACGTGAATGAATTAAAATGGAAGGAATTAAATATAAATTGAGTCGGAATCAATTTAAATTGGTTATAAAACTTAATTAATTATTTATTCATACGGATATCATCAAATTGCATAGAATGAATTGTCGTTTGTCGTAAACGAAGGTAATTAAATTTATATGAGGTTATAAAGATTAAATAAATTGGTTTTAAGATCAATTGAAGTGAATATGAGTTTGTTTTACTTAAAAATGAATTGAATGTAAGCAATTGAGTTGTAAACCATTTAAATTGAGTGAAGTTGTATACGAATTGGTTATAAACAATTAAAACTAATGTCGGAACCCTGTAAGTTGCTTATAAATATTGTTTAACCTGCATTGCTTATAGAAACTCATATGTTTACGAGTTAAATATGTAAAAAGTTGTTAAGTTACATGATTTTGGCACTTACATGTTTAAATTGAGTAAGTACAGGTACCGGGAAGCCGTTTGGCTGGATTTGGACGCGCTAATTGCTAAAATAATAAGTCGCTTGCTTAAAAATGCTAAATAAAGGTACGCATACGCAATAAAAATAGAAAATATGAACTGCTTTTGTTTTTTCGACCGTGTGGGTCGATGTATATATATTTAAATCACTTGTCAAATTGCAAAAGCTCCTCCGTACAAAGGAGACTCTGCCAAAAAATTTCGAAAATTTTGGGAGTTAGAAAATTTTTGTTAGCGACAAAACAATTTCAAATTGGAATTGACACAAGAAATTTTGAAAATGGTGATTGTAACTAATTGTTTAGTTGGAACTAAAGGATTAGGAAAGTGAATTTGGGATTTTTGATTTTAGAGGATAAATTGAAATTTGCTCGGCAAAGGTATATATTTAAATTTCTGCATGAAATTTGATATTTTTTGGTCTAGCCACTTAGCGTTTTGTTTTCTTTTGGAATTTGGGAGCTCGTAGAGGCATTTTGTAGTTGTACCTAGCTAGCCGCGCAAAGGAGACACTGGGGAAATATTCGGAAATTTAGAGAGTTAGAAAAATTTTGAGAAAATTTTGACAATTCAAAATTTGGTTTTAAATTCAAATTTGAATTGTTAAGTAAATAATATTATTGGGACTTATGGATTAGTTTGGAAAGCTAGAAAAGGGTTAATATGTCTTTATTAAAAAGATTGTTTTGAGAATTGTTTGAAATTGTTTGGTTTTGGGAAAAAGTAAATGAGTATTGGACCATTCTTCTTAACTAGCAATTTCGGGGACGAAATTCTTTTAAGGGGGGAGGAATGTGACGACCCAGAATTTTTGAGGATTTGAAATTGGAATATCTAATTGATTTTAGATATTTGAACGATTTATTTTAACTTGAATTCCAAATATCACTATTTAATTGATAATTAAATTATTGAATTTAATAATTTGAATTTGGGTAAATTATTGAACCTTCAGTTTTAAGCCTGTTAAAAATAATTTGAAGGCTTATAAAATTTATAATGATGATGCTGAAGATAGTAGAATGGCTGAACTTTAATTTAAAGGTGATTTTTTTCAGTTTTTATAATATATCGTTTAAATTAACGTTTAAAAATAGCTTTCCGAGGCACAGTCTCGGAATTTGACGAAACCAGTTCCATTGGATCCGTAATAGTTAGTTATTATCGGATTTCAATTTACGTAGCGTTTGGAGATACCGTTTGTCCGTACGAGTGAGAAACATGTTGAAATTAAAATCGATAATTTAGTATTTAAACTCGATTCAAAATGCTATCTTCCACATATGACTGAATTAGGCTCCGAAACACGTTCCATTGTGTTCAGAATACGGGTAAAACCATATAAACGCCTGGCAGACTGTCTGGTTCGGAGTTCGAGATTTCGAGTTATGCTTAACGAGATATTTTGGAAATTTAATAATAATAAAAAATTGAAGGGTCAAACCAGCCACCCTATAATCGTACTCGAGACACCCTAGCATCTGAAGCACGCAGATCTGCAATCCCCCTTCTCTTTTAATTCGCTCAACCCTCCTTCTGCTTAAAAAAGAAATCCAAGCTTCTTTATCTTCAACAAAAAAAATCGAAATCGAGAGCTCAAAAAGAATGGTGGAACGAATACAAAATTCGTTCGTAAATCTAAATAACCCTAGTATCGATCACGATTCAGAATCGTGAGGGTTTGTCGATTTTTTTTGGATCGACATCGAGGCGTACGCGAGCAACTAGAGGCGATCGCCTGGGAATGTCGCTCTAGGGCATGTCGTGGACTGGGTGGCGACTTCGTGCTGTAGTGGATAGAGGCAGGATGGCGATTTCGTGTTGCGGTGGTTCGAGGACGAAGAGGCAGTCGTGTGGGTGATGTTAAATTGGTCGTGACGAGACTGCGCTTGGGATTAGGGATCGTTCTCGTTCTTTCGAGGGGTGGTGGGTCTCGGGTTTGTAGTAGTAGGTATGGTTCCTGTTTTTAATTTGAATGAAATAGATATGAAAATATATCTCGATTTTAACCGTTGAATTTTATGTGTAAATTTTTAATGTAAAGGAAGTTATTATTGCTATTACAGAAAATAGCAAAGGATATTTTATAGTAAAAAAAACAATTCTGTTTTATTTTTATACACATACACATTTAAACATATATGGGTAAAACAGTAAATATACATGTATAAGATTTTGGAAAACATAAAAGTTTATATAAAGATAAGATTTTTAAAACCCATATAAATTATTATTTTTATATGCAGTTTGGAAACGGAAAAAAAAAATGTAACAATAATACCATTTACTTGTTTATTTCAAATAAATTATTAAGGTGATTATTTGTTAAATTAAATTGTTAGTTAATTAAATGGTAATATATTGTTTAATTCATTAAAGTATTAATAAACCGTATAAATATTTATACAAGGTAAAAATCTGAAAGGAACCAAGTCGGATAGGAAATAGATTGCATACAAAGTTAGAGGTGAGTTAATCTCACTCATCTGGTTTAATTTAAATTTAAATGGTTGAATTTAAATAATTGGTTGGATGATTGAATTGATTTGATGTGCTATATTATATATAGTATATATTGGAGTGGTTGATTTCCCGCAATATATAGCGGATGAGACCCTATGCGCCGCATAATAGCGGATGATATTATATAAATCCCATATACCGCGATATTCCACCTCGAAGTGGAATTGGTATTTTATGTTGTGCTAACGTCTGTGGATGCAGGGAAACAGGTTGGAGGGATCCAACTGGATTCCTCAAAATTATTTAGATTGTTTAATATTATGTGTTATGAATATTTGATATTCTGTGATGAATTATATTGATGATTGAAATATTGAATGCTATGGTTTGCTTGAATATATTCCTGTACACTAAATTATCAAAATATATAGAATTGGATTTTTGAAAAGAAATATAAGAGTGAATTTTGAAGTGGAATAATTATAGAATAAAAATAAGAATGAATTGGAATGAAATAAAGGTGATTTTTAAAAACTGAAGTTAAATTGTAAAGTAGAGATTTAAAACAAGTTTTAAGTCAATGTTAAATCTGGAATTCAAGTTAGCGAATCTCAGTTTTTAAACAAATAAAGTTTGTAAATTTAAATTATTTTAACAACTTGAATGTTAAAGTGCGTTTTTAAATTAATTTGAATTTAAAAACGAATTTGGTTTTAAGTTCCTTTAATCTTCTTTTATAAAATAAGTAATTAATTTATTTAATGAAGTAAATAAGAAGGTAGTTAATTGTTGGTTGAGATTAATCAAGAGTGATTAATATTTGTCGTTTAATTAATGATTAATTACTTAATGTAATTAACTTAGATTAGGATAAATTAAAATGTAATTAGAAATCATTAATTTATATAAATAATGGTGTACTTAAAGGTTGGTTAATTAAGATTAATTAATCAATAACAAGTGATTTATGAGAAATTAATTAATATAAGTAATTAAGGATTAATGTAACTAATTATTGTTAATTAATTAGTGAAGTAATTAAAGATCAATTACTGTTTTTGGTTAAGAATAATTAGTTTGTATAATTAATTAAAGATAATTACTTGAATGTTATTGAAGGATAATTAATCCAGGGTGATTAATTAAGATGGATAATTATGGGATGATTAATTGATTGATATGAAATTAATTAATGTCAAGTGATGGAATCTAAGTGATTGAGGTTAGTAATTCAATTAGAAGTGATTAAATTTATTTTGGAAGTGATCAATTTTGCTTATGGATGATTGAATGGTATTGGATGCCTTGAATGAGTTGATATCTATGATATGAAATGTTTTGTAGTATCGTATGTTTGGACGGACAGGATATTGTGGTTATCTATCAATGATGAATTGTTGTGTAAAGGGACATCCTGTATTTAAGTTTGAAGTGTATTTCATTTGGATAACTTGGGTTAGGATGACATGAGACTCAAAGAAACCGGGGTCGGGTATTAGAAAATACCCGAAACCACTTCGAATTTTTATAGATTGATATGTGAAATCAATAGGCTGGAATGAAATGATTTAAGTGAATTGGACTATTTAATCTAAATTTTGGTACTTAGAAAATGATGTGTGAAATAAGTGATGTTGATAACAAATTGTGAATTTGTAAATTGATATGAGTCACCCCGGGTTTTAAATAATTTCTATGCATTGGAATGTCATCTTGGATGAGTATACTCACGTTGGTACTACAGGTTTTCAGGTAAGGACGTTCTGGAGCTCGGGAGACGGGATGGATGACATGAGCATATGGAGAGTTCCCTCTATATTATATTGTTGTATATCTGAGACATGATGATTGTGTATATCCAGTGTTCTGTATATATATGTGTAAATCTGATGTATTATATATGTATTTGACAGATACAGAATTCTTTTGTAAACTGTTATTATTTGATATTATATTTTGATCCACTGTGAATGTGAGAATCTTTGTTGTGTTTCTTCTTCTTCTTCTTCTATCTCTTTGTTCTTTCCTTAACTATCTGGAATTTTTGGGATTGAAAATTTCAGGTTGTTATAGTTGGTATCAGAGTCGAAATTTAAGCGAGAACCTTGGCTCTGGTGGGATTACTCATTAGGGATAGGGTCAATGGTACCCTAGAATGAGTTGAGTGTGTATATATATATATGAGAGCGTACTTGTTATTTTCTTATATAAAGATTTTAAATGATTTTATATAAAAATATATTTTGATATATAAAGCAATATTTCCTTTTAATAAATATTAAGGTGATTGGTTGTTAAATTATTGGAATTAAATTAAGAAGTAATATAATACAACCAAACTGAAATTGAATAAATATAAGTTTGAAATGGATTCAAACTGAAATTGAAATCTTGTATTGGGGAAGAGTTTCAGAATAAGATGATAATGAATGGTTTCAGATATGATAATCTTGGTTATTATCATAAATGATTGTTGTGTTTAAGCAAAATGAAATGTTTCAAAGAAGTAAAACATTTAGGCAAGTCTGACTTATAAATTGGAACTGAAGTTAATCTGAATTGTGGAGTTTTAAATCTGGATCCAGAATTTGAAAATTTTGTTTCAAAGTAATGAAGAAATAATAAATAATGTTATTTAATATTATTTGAATAATAGAGCTTGATTCAACAAGAGTAGTTTGAAACTTTTAAAGGAAATTGTTTGAATTTAAAACCAAGGGTGGTTTAAATTTAATGGTAACTTGGTGTGTAAAGGAAATAAATGTGAAATAAACTCTAAGGTTGAGTTTTGAATTTTCCTTGGAATGTGATGTGAAACCCAAAGTGAGGTAAGTTTTAAACTTAAGTGGGAAGGTTATTAATCTGAATTATAAAATTTGAATGGAAATTCAAATTGTGTAAATTTGACTGGATTAAGTAAATTGCATTTAACTTAGAGGAAATTAAATAAGTTTGAATGGACAACCTGATTTGGAAATTTCAATATGAAATAGGGAATTGGGACTAATTCAAACAGGAATCGAGATGATTTGAAATTGAAGCGGATTCAACTGATATTAGTCCAAATTGATTGGAATAATTTGGAACTGTAAAGTTGAATATGTTTAAAATCAAATGGAATTTGATTTGAATTTGGGAAGAAATAAGATTTAGTCAACTTGAATTGGGGTTAAATCAATTTCAATGGAAATTGAAGTTATTTTAATTGGAATTGAGTCAATTTAAATAGAAGAGGAAATTTAAATTGAGTTGATGGGGAAGTGAATAGTTTTGACTCTGGACTATTTTCAATATAAATTGTTTTAATATAAACTTATTTTTCCAAGCTATTTAATATATACAACCTTTCTTTTTAAAGCCAAATTATTTTATATTTATTTTACAATTTTTTTGAATTATTTAACAATTTTTCGAATATTTTATGAACTAATTACTATTTTTCAACTATTTTACAAATTATTTACTATTTTACAACTATTTTGCAGTTATCTAAAAGTTCTGAAACTATTTAACTATTTTCCAACTATTTTACAATTAGTTAACTATTTTACAGCTATTTTGCGAACTAATAATTATTTTTCAACGACTTATCTATTTTAAACTTTTCAAGCTATTTTCTGAATTTAAGTTGGACAGAGTTCAAACTGTTTATGATTGAATATCCATATGGGATAAGGATTAAAGTGATAATCCAATGGAATTGAAACAATTATGATTATGTGAATAGAAATTAAAGGAAATCTGAATAGAAAGAGAAATTGATTTAGTTGATAACCAATGAAGATAATTACGTAGGATGTATGTATATTATTCTATCCGCATAGTGATTTTATCCAGATTCGAGCATAGAATTCGAGATAGTTATATCGATCCGAGTTGGGATTTTTCACTCGATTTTCGACAGCGAACCTAGATATGGATTGTTGATTGGTTCTGGATATTCTCTATCATAGTTATGGCTATGCAAGGAGAATGATGGTTTCCTATGAAGAAACCATATATGTGTCCGCACTAGGAAGTCGGGTGGACGATACTAGTTCGGAAGTGAAATTGTTTGATGGAGTGAGCGATCGGATTGGTACAGCGTATGGATGATATGTGTACATCATACGGATTTGAATGAAATTGATATTGGAAACTTGTAGATAAGAAATGTGAAATGGTTTTTGAAATGAAAGGCATATTTTGTGAAACATATGATGAAGTAAAGTGAAACTAGATATTTCTACGGTAAAAATTTACTTTATGGAAGTAAATAAAATGGTAATTGACTTATAGAGTAATCAAATTTGAATATTTGATTTTGAATAAACAAAGTTATATATCTTTGTTATATAAGATAAATCTCCTCTTATTGAATCTATTGCCGGAAGAAAAGGATTTTGAAGGTGTTTGAAGTATAAAAGGAGTTTTATACAAGCTTGTAATGATCCAAAGTTTTTTTAAAGAAAATTATATATATATATATATAAAGGATCTTACGAGGAATTTGGAAAAAGGTTTCGGGAAACTTTGGATTTGGAAAGGCTTTTGATTTTTGGGTAAAATCAATATTGGAATTTGGAAAGCCTAGTTTGAGAATTATCGATTTTGGGATAATCGCTTTTGAGAAAAGGAGATTTATATGAGATTCATACTAGGTGTATGATTTGGAAGATACTATATGTGTATAGTATAAAGTGTTTTGATAATGGCTCTGGGGAAAAAGGCGCACCTATGAAATGAACTTCTCAGAAGTGCCACAGGGTGGTACCGCCTTGAACCCTAAGAGGGTTCTAAAGTTGAACCTGTGAGAAGTCCGGACAAAACTAGTTCTTAAGGATTATGAGTAGTGTGTAGCGAAAGTCGAGGGTGCTGATGCGTACAGAAGCATTTGGGTTATGCTGTGACGATAGTGTAACTCGATGTCACTGCAATCTACTGCAGATCATAGTGAAAGTCGTGTGTGCTGCTGAGAGCCAACAGTCTATGTTTGATTTTATTTCGGTAGTCTGCGACCTACGGTAACATAGCAAAAGTCGTGTTTGCTGATGAGAGCCAACAGTCTGCGTTTGATTTTACATCGGTTGACTGTGACCTATGTGGGAGTGGAGAAGTTTCATTTTTGACAACGAAAATCGAAGGCGCTGATGCCTACAGTTAAATGGACTTTTGCTGCAATGGCAACGTAACCCTGAAATGTAACTGCGATCTGTTGTGGGTTCCATGGCGTAATCGAGGGGCGCGGAGTGCCTATAGTTACATGGACTTTTGCTGCTATGGCAACGTAACCCAGGATGTAACTGCGACCATGGATGGGCGTGATGATTTCCAAAGCATTCTCACCAAAGATATTTCCTCTATTTTCAAAACTATTTTCTATATTTTTAATAAAATTATTTTTCAAGTATTTTCATTGGATGTTGAAAATGGGTCTGCTAAGTACTTATAGATTTTCAGTCCTACGCCTGATCAACGTATGACCGAATTTCTGTGAGAACAAGGATGGGCTGGTTGAGACATCGAGTTATAAGAAGTATTTTTATAAAAAAGCTATTTTAATAGTATTATGTGAATTTAAAAGTATTTCTAAAACTTTAAAATAAAAGTGTTGGAATTTTGGAAAATGAAAGAAAATCCAAACTAAAATTATAAAAAAAAAATAACTCAGGAAAATTTAATGAAGTGATTTTTGTAATAAAATCGGATATTGATATAAAAGTTGGAAGTAAGCTAATTAGCTAAATAAATTATTTGATAAGAGAATGTTAATAAAATTTAACTCGATTAAATAAAATGGATTGAAGTTTGGAGATAAACTCGAATTATAATAGAATTCGACTTGGATTGATAATGAATTAAAATAAGTGGAGATGTTGTAAAAATAAAACGGAATTGGATTATAACGAAAATGATTTGAGTTGTAAATAAAATCCAATTCGGGTATAAATGAGTTAAATATGTGTTTGGATATTATTTTGACAAATTGAGAAGGTGAATTAAAATAAAATGGATGTGAATGAATTAAAATGGAAGGAATTAAATATAAGTTGAGTCGGAATCAATTTAAAATGGTTATAAAACTTAAGTAATTATTTGTTCACACGGATATCATCAAATTGCATAGAATGAATTGTCGTTTGAAGTAAACGAAGGTAATTAAATTTCTATGAGTTGATAAAGATTAAATAAATTGGTTTTAAGATCAACTGAAGTGAATATGAGTTTGTTTTACTTAAAAATGAATTGAATGTAAGCAATTGAGTTGTAAACCATTTAAATTGAGTAATGTTGTATACGAATTGGTTGTAAACAATTAAAATTAATGTCAAAACCCTATAAGTTGCTTATAAATATTGTTTAACCTGCATTGCTTATAGAAACTCATATGTTTAGAAGACCTCTATCAGCCTTCGAACTATACCGTTATAGTACTATGGGATAGACTATTACTCAGTGGTTTTACACCATCTCCATCAGCCTCCAATACCTGCACATTTTATCATCTTAAGGAAACAAATGCTTTGTGGTGAAAGATGCCTTTCATTTCTCATAACCGATAGCCCGAAATATGTCCTGCAGACCACATAGTATCTCTTATCATTCCTAGGATGTGAGACTATGCTTTTTTCCTTCATAAAGCCATACTGTGTTTTCCACAAAGCCATGTTTTATTCTTCTACAATGCACATTCCACTTAGAATGCCACATTGCGATTCCTTCTATCACTATTAACTCTCAAGAACATATAATCTTTGAGCTCGTACGTCTCAGAGAAGGGTGTTAAGCTAAGAGAAGTTGCCGTATCCGCCATCAAGCAGATGTACATTTCTAAAAATCAACATTATGATCTTAGAAATGCATTGTCATACATTCCTCCATACAAGTTTGTTCTAGGACTGAACGAAACCAAAGGTACTCCTCCTATCATATCCTAGGAATCAACATTAGGATCAATAGCGAGTAATCCTTGCATTACAAAGATTTTAAAATACCATAGGACCACTTCTATAATAAATATCCCTATATTGGGAGAGACCCAGAAATGTCAACAAGCACTCCTACCGCTATGAAGATCTCTGATCTTTAATACAACGAAGATTTTCAGAATGTAAACACTAAATTGCCATATAAATATAATGTGGGGTAAATCCCTTGGAATTGCAACAATAATCCATATATTTGAAGATCCCCGGTCTTCAATAATCATCATCTTCAACACATCTTCACTTTTGGATGTATACATTAGTTCGAAGTGGTTTTCGGATAGGAATCACCCCAAATCCGATCTCGGTTCTTCGAACCAACCATCGATTAAAAAGATGTTAAGTTCATGTGTGATTATCAATCATCATTCAATTTAATTCATCTTTTTACTCACTCATAATTATCTCTTTGTGATGTCCTACCTCTATACCCACGCTAGCCGAGGACACTACGGAGTAATGCCGTCAATTAGCGAAAAGAATAAGGCTGTTAAGGAGCGACCATCCGTGTAATTGCCTTGTGCGAGCAACGGTATGTCAGATAGTATAACAAGAGGAAATCCAACACACCGATACAAACTCAAAGCATCTACACAGTGGCAATGTATGATATTTGGAAACAAATATAGAAATAATCGTAACATAAATCAGCCACAGATATCCATATCACAAAGGCAGAAATATATATGAATATCACACTTAGAAGTGTTTATCAGAGTAGTGGTCAAAGGAGATCCATAGTATAACAAAAGAATAGATACAAGTGCTAGACAAAAGAATATGTATACATCAAGCAGTCTCTATCTCGAACGTATAACAACAAAACTACCAATATAGTGTAGTTAGCCAAAAGTCTGGTAATACTCCCAGATGAGGAGTCAAGTAGAAGCACCTGTAACATCTCGGTCTGACCCGAGTATTATTTAATTAGAAAATAATAAACGGATCAGTCTAGCTATAAATATTAGATAAAATGAGATGGAATAAGAGATATAACAAAACATATGATAACAATAATGCCATACTATGAAAAGTATACATTTGACAACAACAAAAATCATACAGTATCTCAAGAAATCTCATAACATCAAAAAGAATGTCATATTCTTTACTTTATTCACCAAACCACAAATATTGACATCGTATCGATGCCAATCATAAAAATTGATAAAACACATATTCTAGAAATCATCAATTAGAAATCCAGAAATAACAAAGGGGGAGGCCTATCATAAATGGAAGCATGTAAACTCACTAACATGTGTATCACAAACGAGACGCTATCCCATGGTCGCTAACCATAGAGCCGGTGCAACGGCGTAGTACAATATCGGTACGCCCGAGGAACCTGAAACTCGAATAATTCGGAACAACAACATAGTACAACGGTACGGCCGATGATCCTGATAAGCTGGTACAACAACGTAGTACAAAGGTACGTCCGATGGACCGAACTCCATTAAAGAACATGGGTCGCTAGCCAACAAAAGAAATGAGACGAAACTCAATAAAACGAGGTACCGTCCCTATGTGGACAAAGAGACATAGCATATTGCTAGTCTAAATCACAAAAATGATCATCAATGATCATCAAGAAGTGTTAATTACGCTAAGCTAGTAAATAGATGAGTTTAGCTTCATGTCCCATAACCACTTGCTTAACTTAAGTATTTACGAACAAATTGTAAATCTCCACTCGAAAGTTGACACAAGAGTTTCAATCGAACGAGTCTAAGAATTAATCGACAAAGTAAACGCAAGCGTTTCATACCACTTGTTTTGCAAAGTCGTTTAATTGTATTTCTCGAACGAATGAGGTAAAGGTTTGTATATACTAATATATTGGAAAATGGTTTTATAAAGAACTTTGTATTAAAGATAGAGTTGAAATCATCTTTGAGAAAGAGTTTGAATATTTACTACTAGTATAGAAACCTTTGCGTTTTAAAGTGACAAACCATAAAGATGATTGTAAGAACAATCAATCACCAAAATTTCACGTTCAAAGACGTGAATTAAATTCAAAGAAATCGATTCCAACCCCATCAAAAGGATATACCCAAAAAATTCAAAATAGAAGTCATCAAGGTCGATAATAAATGATAACAACAAATTGGAAAACCATGAATCGATAAAAATTGGAATTTCAAGCAAAATTGGCTAAATAGGCAAAAACAAGCAGGTCGGTCGACTGATTACAGAGGCCAGTCGACTGATTGCAGGAAATATAGACTTCCAGCCTCTACCGACAGCCTAGGAACATGCATTTGCTACATCCAGTCGACTGACTGCAAAGGTCAGTCGAGTGACTGGCACTGGGGCTGTTTTTCAGCCTATCAAATGAAGAGCAACTCCTCTAAAATTGCAACCGGACGAGCAATGGGTGCTAGGGGTTTATGCCAATTGATGACCCGACCATATAGGCTCTTCGATACACCACTAAAAGTATGATCAAACATCAAAGCTATGATTTTTAAAGATTTGACTTCAAACACCAAAAATTGAAATACTCACAAAACCAATTCAATCCAAGGCAAATGGACATGGAATAGAAGTTAGGAATTCATACCTAACCACAAATGTTAAAGACATAGATGTGAGATAAAAATCTCACCTTTTGCACAAAAACAAGGAAGAAGAAGCTATAGAGCAAGGTAAAAACGATCACTCCTCAATTTCAACCTAAGAAGCTTGAATCTAAGCTTAAAAGAAAAAACATTTCCTAAGTTAGACTTTAGGAATTTCCGAAATTGAAGGTAGAATGAGTTGGAGAAGAAGAAGAGGATGCTTACCAATAGCTTCACTTTGAATTTGGAGTTATAACTTGGATTTGCAATGGAACTAGGGCTTAGGAATTCTAATTCTCTTTCTCTGCCTTCATTTTTATGAAAGCTTGAAGGTATTAGGAAATGAAAGTGAATGAAGAGAAGTGGGGGTGGAGGTAGAGTTAATAGTTTAGGCTAACCCAAACCCAAAGTCCAAAGTGCATAGGTCAAATCTTAGCTAGCTCCAAACATATCGAAGTTTATAAAAAAAAAAAGGTTGCAAATGGCGTTTTGAACTCAATGGAAGTGGTCCCGAGTCCTAATTCGACCGTATGCAAAAAGTAGCATTTCAGACTATTATCCGACTAACGATGCTGTATTTAAATAAAATATTTAAATAGCAATTGTAAAATATGCGGGTTGTTACACTCTTAGAGATATATCATTAAATTATTTCTTCGTCCTTTTTAGAATATATGGAATCATTAAGCCTCATTTTATCAAATACTTTGGTTAATTAAAACCTTTTTTAAATCTAGGAATAATTCCAAATCTTTTCACCTTTTATTTAGGAAATTTTTTCCAAATCGTTTATCTAACTCTTTAACAAAGATTTTCCATTTCAAATCATAACTTTTAATTGGGTCAAAATGATGTTATATAAGACATCATTTATTATAAACCAAAATCAAATAATTTTAAGCATAGGAATTAAACTAATTCCAAATCATTTATTTACATATCATATTGGAAACATTATTTTAGAGTATCCGGGCTTTCCCTTTGACATATTCTACCCCTCTTCAAGTCTTCTTGGATCTCAAAGACAAAACATGTGTACTAGTCGTTTCCCCATACTCCTTTCATTTTTAGAAATCATTTATAAAATTACCAAATCATTATTTAAAATATTTAATTATTATTTGAAAAACCATTTGTAAAATATAAAAAAACGAATGGTTAAGTTTAAAACCGTATTTCACGGCTATAAAACTCTGCAAAAGGTGCTACGAAAAAGTGCTGCAAATAATGTATTAAAGCTTCTTTGATCAAAACAACATTTTTACTTCACGTATGTTCATTTTAGCAACTCAAACAACTTCTAAAACACTTTAAATGATTTATAATATTTATTCCATATTTTTAATCATTTTAAAAAAAATTTATAACATTTGCTACTTTGACCGTTGAACTGCTAAAGAACGATTTTATTGTGAACTTGATTTGCTCATATTTTAAAGTCTACTTAATGAAATATGGATTTTATTTCTTCATTTGAAAACTATGGATACAATAGTCTGGAAAATTGTTATCTTGAATAATTTTGTAACGACCCAGAATTTTAATTAATTAAAATTTGAATATTTAATTAATTTTAAATATTAATAAGTGAAATTTATAAGTTGAATAAATTTTATTTCGAATAATTTGATTTAATTGGATAATTAAATCGATAATTTAATATGTTAAATTATGGAAATAATTGAAAATTGAGTTAAATATGATTTAAAATGATTTGTAAATTTTATTTTATCATATTGGAGTAAGAAAGATGTTTGTGAACTTCTAAAATCGAATTAAGAGTTAATTTGTGAAAATTGAATATTTTAATATTTAATCGACTAGTGAAAATAGCCAATTTTTTAACAGTCTCAGAATTGGACGAAACTAGTTCCATTGGATCCGTAATAGTTTGTTATTATCGGATTTCAATTTTCGTAGAAATCGGAGTTTTCGTTTGATCGTGGCAGCTCGAAACGCATCGAAATTGTTTTTAATATTAATTTGGCGAGTTAAAATAGCCATTTTTTAAACAGTGTCGAATTTCGACGAAACCAGTTTCATTGGATCCGTAATGTGATATTATTGTATGGTTTCAAATTTCATGTCAATCGGATTTATCGTTTGTCCGATGCAAGCTAAAACGCTTAGAAATTTGATTTAGCGATTTAATTTTAAATTGAACGTTTATTGCCGTAACTCGCACAGATGACCGAATTAGCCTCCGAAACACGTTCCATTGTGTTCAGAACGTGGGGTAAACCTTAGGAACGCCAACCGGCACGCTTCTTTTGGAGTTCGGAAAATTTCGATGAATAGTAAATTGGGCGATTTTCTATATAAGCACCCCTCTATCTTCATTTGCAAAGAAAAATTAGAAACCCTAGGTCAAACTGCAGACCGCCACCCCCTTATCATCAATGGCCAGAATTTTCTTCCCTTCCCCTCAAATTATCTTCCAATCCGTCAATCTATTCAAGAATCTTTCAACTAGTAAAACGTAGAGCTAAGCAAGAGCTTCAATTTCATACGAAGATGATCGAAAACGGCGCGACGTGGAGGGAACTAGGGGGTGCGTTTGGCCGGCCGTTGCTCACGTTTTCCCAGGTGATAGGGGGCCGAGCTCTCTTATGCTTGGGCCGTGGGTAGCTCTTGTCACGAGCTTGCTAATGGCAGTAGTTGATCGTTGTTTAGTTCGTCGATGTGGCCGCGATAATTGATGATGTAGAGGCGGCTATGGGTAGTTGTGTTCGTGTCTACCTGATGATGGAGGAAGAAGATGGTACACGGCCTAGATTTTTCAAAGCAAGGGATGGACGGTGGATGATAGATTTAGGTTTAAAAATAAAAATATATGTTGTAAATTTTAATTATAAATTCGTGTAAGTTCTAAAAATAATATCTTTTTCATACGAAATCAAAAACGCGCGAAACCAGTTGCGTTGGAATCGTATGGACGAGCACTACGCTACGGAATTGGATTGGATTCGTTTGGAGTTAGCGAAAATTTTGGGTAAAATTAAACGCACGTTTAGTTTTATTCGAAATAAATCACTAAAACGAAATTGAAATCAAGGTGAGAACTTCTCACTCAATCGAATCGGTTTCGATTTTAATTTTAAATAGTTATATTTAAAATACTTGAATGCATGTTTGAATCATGATTGTTATCTATTGATTGTTAAAATAGACATTATGCGCCGTTAGTAAGCGGAGGTTATTTATTAAAAACATATACCGCGAATATTTCATAAACAGCGAAATTGGTATTATTTATGTACTTGGAATTGATTTCCCACAGTATATAGCGGATGAGACCCTATTGCGCCGTCTATTAAGCGGATAATATTTTAATCCCATATACCGCGATAATTTCGTACTGGAACGGAATTGGTATTGTGCTAACATTTTTGGATGCAGGAAAACAGGTCGGAGGGATCCAACTGGATTCCTCAACAGTATTTATTTGATTTTGGATATTTTGATATTTGATTGATTATCATATCGATATATGATGTCGTTATTGTCGTGATTGACTATTTGGTGTGTAGCATCATTGGGCCAATTTTGGAATTTTAAAAGGATTTTAAAATTGATTTTTTTGAAAGTATACGTTTATAAAATATTTTTGGAATTGATTCATTTTAAAATAAATAAACGTTATAATGTTATGTTATAAAAGTTATGAATTTTTGATAAATATAGTTAAAAGTTGATTTTTGAAAATATGGGGTTAATGATTTTATAAAATTGTTTAAATCGGGATTTTTGAATTTATTATAAAAAGTTTAAACATAGGATTTATGAAATTTGATTATTTTATAAATCAAAATGGTGAAATTATAAAGGAGTTTAAAGACGTTTTTAAAATAATAATATAAATTGATTTATATTAAGGTTTATAAAATTGATATTTATAAATTGAAATATTTGAATTATAAAACGAGTTTTTATAAGTGTTAGAATGAATTGTAAATGAATTTCATAAATGAATGAAATTTATAGAATTATAAATGGTGAAGTTATAAATGGAATTTTATAAGCAGTAGGTTTATTAAATTTGTAAAGTTATTTGAAGAATAGATTTGGGTAAATAAATGAATCTTATAAGTTATAAGATTTATAATTTGGAAAGTTTAAAAGAACGATTTTGCAAACAAATAACTTATAAGCATTTAACTTATAATATGAACTTTTAGTTTATAATTGAGTTATAAATTGAAATAGGTTAATAAAGGAGATTTATAGAAGGAAGTTGTTATAAAATAAATAGAAATGGAATTTATAAGCGTTGTTTTATAAATCCGCAAACGGTTTATTTTGATAAGTAAATTGTTGTAACTTATTAATGGAGTTATATTCACGTTTTAGACAGTGAATAATCCTTTAAAATAAAATGAATAGAAATGATGAAATTTGTTAACATAGTATATTCACGTTTTTGAATAGTGAATAATATGTTAAAGAAAATGTTTTGGATGTGATGTTTTAAATAAAATTAAAATGATCTAACGGTGTTCTAAAAAGGTGTTAAGATTCGAAACCATAGATTTCAACATTCATTGTTGAAATAAACGTTTTCGAGAAATAGAAGGAAATGGTGGACTATAACGCTATTGTTATAGTAAATGATTTCCGAAAGGAAATGTTTTGTATAGTATTGGGATTTGTATATCTATTTTAAATTCGAATCCCTATACTAGTGATTTTGGGACGTTGTAACGATGTTTTACGCAACATTCGTTTTGGCCCAAATAAATATGTTTAAGAGAATGATTTCCTTAAAGAATGAAATATATACGTAATCTCGATTTAAGTATATTGAATATTTTCCAAAGGTTGAAAATAAATAGATTTGTGAATTACTTATTAAATAAGTATGGAAATGTTTTTCTAATGTGTAATGAAACGTTTTGAGAATTTATCTTTTTGAAGATAAATTGAAAATGAATAATTGAAATCGTATATTCATAAATATTTTGGAATGTAAATTCATTATGGAATTTATAAATAAAAAGGGGAATTTGTTTAAAAATAAATATTGATTTATTTTTGAAAAGTGGGAATAAATTTACGGATTTGAAACGTAAATATAAAGTAAATCGTTAAGGATTTATTTAATGGGTTTAAATGAACCATGTTGAAATGAAAATATTTCCGCGTAAGGAAAATGATTGAAATTTGTTTTCAAATGTGGTAAAGGTGAAAAGTGATTTGAAAATTGTTTTTCAAATGGTTGAAGTGTGAAAATTATATATCTTGTAAAGATATTTTTTGGAAAATAAATAATTTGGAAAATTATTTGGAATCTGGTGATGTTGTGCATATCCATTGATAGTTCAATAACCGACTATCAATATTTACCTTTGAATGGGTATTTGTTGTGATTTGCTTGAATTTCAATGCCACACTTATTTTTAAATTATTGCGCTCGTTATTCGGATTACCCATTCTGAATAGTGATACGACGAAATGGACAGCATTGATGACCGGTGTTGAAGACTTGATATTTTTGAAAACGGAAGGATTACCGTCGAATGTTTCTGCACCGAATGGCCCCAGTATAGAAATTCCATATGTGATGGGAAGTCCGGACGTGATTAGTGAATATCCGGGTTGCAAGGACTTCTTTGTAAGTGCCTTCGGTTCTGTTCGATCCCGGAACAGACTTGTATGGATTGTATGTCTGACATTACAAATTGAGATATAAAGCTGATTTCTTTCAAATATATTTCTGTTGGTGGCGGAGAATTTATTCTTTTAGCTTAACACCTTTCTCTGAGACGTACGAGCTCAGAGGTTATGTAGTTGAAGGTTATCAGCGATATATACCCAATTTGGTAATGTGACATGCTGAGTGTTGCTGTGAAATGATCATTGTTTGATCATTTGTGATATGATCATTTGTTTGATCACTTATCTTTGTGATCATTTCCATGATCATTTGTTGACCTAAAGCACAGCTTTTGTATAAAGCGTGGCTTTGTGGATGAGACTTCGTCGAACCTCACACCCCGGAATGGTCAAAACAGGAAAGATGCGGTAAGGTTATGAGGGGTAGCTCCCTTTAGGGTATGTGCATTTCCTTCTGGAAAAGGATGGTATCATGGTATGGAGCCCAGATGTTTACTCATGTTGAAACACTTATTATTTTGGTGTGATGTTGATTACGAGCGCTCGGATAAAGGTCCCAAAGGACCGGGGGATGGCATACTCGTGTCAGTTGTTACCTAGTTTGAAAGGTAACCCGGCCTTGTGTTGGCAGAGATCCGGTTTGGTTCTCGGGGACGTCCTTCCAGAGGCGTTCTCATGTGGCAATGGGAAGTTCCTTGGCCTGACCATTTGTTGGAAATCCAAAGAAACAATACGAGACTTGTACGGTTTTAGTTGTAGAACCTGCCATCTAATATGGTAGCTATAGTAGGCATAATATAATGGTACCTATGCTGGCTAAGATTTATATTCTACTTTCGAAATGTTTTCTACACTATGCACTAATAATAAAATCAAAATTGATTTGATTTTACGTAGTAAGCATCTTTGACTATCATAAGGAGAAATCTCCTCCAAGTCTGCGTTTGCATTGTGTGTGTGGTGGGAGGTCTTATGGTAGTCTCATTTTTAAAAGCATTGCGAATTGACTTTAAAAATATTCCTCTATTTTGATTTTAAAGATAAATAAACTGTTTTGAGTTCTCACACCAGTCACATGGCTGACTCGGAGTTTATTGTTTTCCTTCCTAAACTCTGGGTGCCCACCAATTTCCACATGGGCAGTCAAGAGTTAAGGTTTATCAGGATATTCTGGAATTCAGGAGTTGCTGGAGGCAAGCTGGATGGCATGGCGTATTCACTAGTATATAGTATTTCTTTTCCGCTGTTTGTTGTTGTTTATTGTTGTACACTCTGATGTAATGATGATGTAATGAAATGTAACGTAATAACTGATATAGTTCTTTGTTTAAAGATTATTCATTTATCTATTATATGTTGTTCCGCTGCGATTGTGAGATTCTGATGTTGTTCTGTTATTTCTTTCTGTTCTGTTCTATCTTTTTCTCTCTTCTTCTACCTTCTTCTTTTTCTTCTTCCTTTTTTTGAACCCTAATGGTTCGTATTTCCGTTCATCTTGAGTTAATCGATGGAGATTAGTGTCTATTCAAGGGGTACGGAAAAGCGGACTATTACAAATTTCGAGTCATATTCCATTTCGTATGCTCATTTGAATTCTTCGGGGACAAATCGCGAACTACGTTACGCGACGCACCTTGTTTTGACTTGTTTTTCCAATTTCTTTTCATACTTCATGGAAACACTTTTAAATGTTTATAAAACATTTCTAAACTATTTTAAGCAATATTTTCATATTTCAAACTCATATTTTATTTCATTCCATATTATAATATTATATTATTATAATATTCATCTTAAATCTTTTTAGATATTTGAAATCATTAAGAGGCTAAATAATTTTCACACACATATTTATATGGATTTAATTCTCATTTAATTAACTGTGATTAATTACTAACCATTTCCATTATCATTTATCAATCAATTTATCAACCATCTTAACATCCATATAAGCAACCACGTCATCATCCAAGTTATTAAACATATTAAACGTCCAATACATTAACTTTTCATATCATTATATTTGGAATTATTAATTTGTAAATTTAAATGTGAGAACTCACCTTAAATCAAACCAAACTCCTACCAACATTCACAACATCACAACACTTCACTTAACCATTGTTAACTTCAATTAATCAACTTCTACTCCACTAAATCAATTCCTTCTTCGCTTAAACATCACCTAGAACCATGCTTCTCTCCTGTAAACCACACAACCGTCCTCCATCACCATATTTTAGCTTATGGTCATCCTTCCTCCTCCACTTTGCTCACATCCAATCCCTTCCACCTTCACCCTTTTCTCTCGGCCTTGAGCCTTTATGAGAATGGATGCCCCCAAACTTTCCACGATACATTTCTATTTGGTTTTCCAATGATGTTCTAGAGTATTTGACAAAGTTTGGAGGAGAATTGAGTTTATTTTTTATGATTTCTATAAAGTTAGAGAGGAGGAAGAAGAAGATAAAGATATTAAACAAAAGAAGAAGATAGCTTAAGAAAGAAGAAGAAGAAGAAGAAGTATATTTGTGTGTGAAAGATAAGAGAGTATGCCTATGTATTTATAGGACTAAAAAGTTTTCAAAATATCTTTAGGTAAAAAGACCAAAATACCCCGTCCTTAACCATTAAGCTAAGGACACTTCCATCTTTAATCCATATCATCCTTAACCATTAAGCTAAGGTCACTTCCATCTTTAATCCATATCACTTCCACCATCCATCATATTGTCTTTTGTCTCTTAAATTAGCTCTTAAGTAAAGCATGCATTTATGGTGATTTGAAATGAAGTTAAGTATACTTTTTGCTTTTTTAATCACCTTACTTACTTTTACTAATGATATTCTAGAAGTTTCTATTTATGATTTGTAAAAGTAAACTTGATTATTTGTAAAATATATATATATGTGTGTGTTAAAAAATGTTAAGAAATGGCAACAATGTGGCGACAACTTGTATTGAAAAAAACATTGGTTTTCGACAAAATGTTTTACGGTCACATTTTGTTGTTTTTGTTAAACTATTTATTTATGCAAACAAAATTTGAAAATGAGTTTCTTATCATCTTTAAATTAAAAAAGTTTATTTCAATTATAAAACCATATTAGTAATATTAAAATCCAATTGTAAAAATACGACGTTGATTTATCAACATGCGACGAAATTTGTACACTTTTATAAAATAAGTATATATGATTGTAAAACCATTATAAATAAAATTTCTGTTATATCATATCATTATATAACCATTAAAAAGTGTTATTTACCATTTACAATAATTATTCGAATATATATCAAATTTTATCGAAATCCGGCTTTTGTCGCTTTTACGATAAATATCCAAAATCTCTTATTTCTGTAATTTTATTGTAAAATAAGTTCACAATTCTTATTTATTGTACAGAACATGATTATTTAAGTTTGAAAATTCTATATTTGAATATTTAAAGTTAATTAATATTTCATTTAAAACTAATAAATTATGGGCCGTTAAAGAAAGGAAGATATCAACTACATTTAATAGCACCAGTTTTAAATTGCATTACTATACTGTAGTAAAAAACTGTAGCTATTAAGTGCATTTTAACTGCATTTTATAAATGCAGTTAGAAACTGCATTTAATGGCTGTAGTTTTTAGCTGTATCACTAAAATCTACTTAAAAAATGCTATATAAAATTATTATTTTTGGATATTAACAATGGATATTATTGAAATATTTATTGAATTTGTGATTTAATGGTGAAAATAATTCTTATATCCGATTAATATACCAAAAATTTATCACATTTCAAAGATTGAAAATAAATGAGTTGACGAATGATAATAATTTTCAGGTGTGATGTTACAAAAACACAAACCTAATTTACATAATTTGTCACTAAGGGATCCACTTTACAATTCAATTATAAAATTAGGACCCACGTCTAATATTCACTTAATTAAATCTGAATGGACAGAATAATCTAGATCTACGATACCACTTTTAAGCCTTACAATTGGACAGTAAATACAACTTTTCATACACAACATATGCTTTTTCATATATAAATATATTTTAGTTTACAATATGTATAGATAAGTGACTACCTGCATACATTTTCTATTTGAATCTCTCTCATTCTTGAATATAGAAGCAGATGGATTTCTAAAGCATGAGTTATTAAGTTTATATATATATTATAATTACAGTGGTGTAGAATGCATGCGCCCGTAAGCTATATTTCTCTTCTAGTGAGTTGTTGTTCTTATTTCAAAAATTTAAAAGGGAAATTTACAGCAAATAATAATGGCTCTTCCAATCATGTTCTCTCCAGTTGGAATCTTTGGACGGTACCAAATACAAACGTTGGCCCCTAATACTACTCACCTTATTCCAAAAATTGGAAGTTGATAATGTTCTGTATGCTGAATCCCTCTTTGACAATGTTTGAAACGTCACTTCTCCTGATATTACTTTAAATGCACAATGGACTATCATTAAAAAGCAGACTAATGACGAAGCCAAAAGGAAATTTGAGAAGGATAACAAGCTGGCTAGGGGACACATGCTCATGTACATGTCGAACAAACTATTTGATTTATTTATTAATCAAAAATCAGTTTTCATTTGGGGAACTAATGAATGAAAGATATAGCATACGAAGAATATTCCAACCAGAACATGTCAAACACACTTAGTAATGGACCTGAATTCGAAAGCTAGAAATTAACCCATTATCTTATTCTGACCGTTATAAAATGTATTATAAATAGTGCAGCTATGTTGCACTTAAATCAGACAAAGTATTATGCAATAAAACTTCATTTGTACTTTTTATTACTTTTCTAATTTAGTATTAGAGCGACACAAAGCCTAACGGTTGTGCCTCGCCAAATCTCATCAGAATTAAGTATCATCACTTGATTCTTGGCTGCATAATGGCTCTTCATCGATTCATAATCGATATTGCTTTACATCACTTGAAGAAGCCATTATTTTTGGTCAAGAACCTCTCAGTTCTTATTTAGAAACAGCAGTTTCAAGCAATTCTATCACCAACTATATCCCTATCAGTTGTGCCTCGCCAAAGTACACTGCCATCAGTCAATAGTTACTGGCTGCATCACCTGATCATCAGAAAAGTAATCATTTTCAAGCCTTTTCCATCCTCCGATCAGCTTTACACATTTTCTGAATCAAAAACTTCTGTTTCAAGAATGAGAGAAGATAATGATAACAACTCCACATCCTCTGACCCTCCAAGATACCCAAATCAGCAGTAATTGACCATAGATGAAGGTTTGAAAACGATAACAAGCCCACAGAGCCAAGTCATCACAATTTAGTTGGACGAAAACAATTATCAGCTTTGGAGGTTTCAAATTGAAACTAAAGTAAAGGAATAAGGACTGGAGAACTTCTTACAATGAACAACACTAACCCCAGCAAGCTTTACTGAAAATTATGAAGGAAAGATGGTTAGTAACTCATGATTTCATAACACAATCAAGGCAAGATTGTTTACTCGGTTCTTGGTTATTATGTTCAATAAGTTCAAATTTACTATCACAAATAGTTGGGTGCAAATCAACATTTGAAATCCGAATAACTATAGCGTTCTTGATCAGTAACAAAGGTGATGTATTACAAAAAACAAAGGCAAAATCAAATAAAAGAGAACGTGACCATGAGAGATTATCGTACCAAAATAAAGACTTACTGTGATCTTCTTGAAGCAGTTAGACATAAGATTTATGATATTGAACATGTATTAGAAATTATGAACGGATTAGATGAAGACTATGAAGCAGTTGTTGCAGTTATCTCATCAAGAGAAACTGCACCAACACTTCAATATGTTTACTCTACTCTTCTTGCACATGTAGGTAGAATTGAGCAAAAGAGACCACTAAACTTAGACATGACAGTCAATTTGCATATTAATCAAGAAATAGAAATTAAGATAGAGGAAGTAAAAGTCAAAATGACAGTCAGAACTATCAAAGAGGTGGTCAAAGTTTCAAGGCAAGAGGTAGAGGAGGCTGGTGGAACGACAGTAACAACAGATTAACATGTCAAATTTGTGAAAAATATGATCATGTAGTAAAGAAGTGATATTTCAGAATTGATGTTAACTACACACAAAACGAGAAAACCTTTACCACTACCTAAAGAAATTTCAATTGAAGTGTAAATCTAGCCAGCATGCAATTGGAATCAAGGATCAAGTCAAATAACACAAGGAATCATCACTTGAGCGATATTGCAAAACTAGGAGTTATTCAAGATAAAGGTTGGTACCTTGATTCTAGAGCCACCAACATGTCATAAGCAATCTTGATAATCTAAATCTTGATAACAAGGAGTATAGAGGTAATCGGTTCATACACATAGGAAATGGTGAGTCGATTAAAATTACACGTATTTGAATTGCCTGCATTAAAGATGAGAGGCAATTTTATCTTAATAACTTATTAAGAGTGCCTTAAAATAAGAAAAATCTTACGAGTGTGTCACAATTTGCAAGTGAAAATAATATTTACTTTGAATTTCATCCTAGATACTGCTTAGTTAAATATATACTGGCTAAAGAAATTCTTTTGCAAGGTGAAGCATACAACGGACTATACAAGTTCAGTGTTGTTAACTCCAGAAACTCTGGAAATTAAGAAAATTGTTGTAATTTTAAGAAACCACTCAAAGTGAAATGAGTAAAAGTAAATTTGATACATTGTATTACAATTTTGGTCACCCTAGTGCAAATATTGCAAAGAAATTCTATATGATGATAAAATTTCCTTTGAAAATATTACTTTACCCTATATATGTACATATTGTCAGGTAACAACCCGCAAATCCACACAATTCAAGCTGATAATAAACTACTCATGTCCATCCTAAATCATATGGAAAGACGGATAGTTATAGGGAAGTAAGAAGTAAGAAGAAGAGGGAAAAAGGAAGAAAAGAAAAGGAAATCGAAACAACACAGAACCTCACAATCGCAATGGAACAACATATAATATGATATCAATGAACTTTACAAAAGAGAAAAAGTAATATATATACATCCATCAGAGTACAACAATAAATCATAATCATCAGCCTGGACAGTAACAACATATCCTCACAAAAGCTGACAATTTTAACAGTAATGCAGCGGAAAATAAACATATATATGAATTCGACTTAAAGACCATTTGCTCCTCTCTTGAGCTCTAATGCATCTAAAGCAATATGTAAATACGCTCGGCCTGACCCGTGCATTACAATAAAATAACATTCGAGTCGGTCTGGTAAACTAGCGTGAGAAAACACATCTAATTGGATTTTCAAAGTTATCAAACTCTTTTCAAAATAAAGGTATCTCGTAAGACCATGCCGCACATAAACACGAATGGGTTTTTATCCTACGATAAGCAAAACATTTTCTATAGAAATTGCAGTGATATTATAATAATGTCTAGAAATTCAAAGTAAATATATAAAATAGCTGAAATTCATTTATCTTACGTTCAGCATAGTGGGCAAAACTAAGTCTGTAAAGCTCGTATTGGAGAATGGATTACGTACTATGACAAGGTAGGAACTACTTTCCGATAGTACATCTCATGATAAAATGTGCCAGGGTCTGACCAGAACATCTTGTATCTTTGCCAAACAAAACTGGCCTACTACTTGACTACTATTATCGAATATGATCACCCTTTCGTTAATGGGCCCCGAAGCATACATGAGTAGATTGTAATCGATCTAGATTTGGAATGACCATACCCTGATTGAAGTGTCTCACTAATCCCTGCTGCATGCCCGAATTTCATCATTTGTCGGTCGATGAAGCTCTAGGCTATGTTTCTCCTTTATGTAACACTTCCCACTTGAAATGCTAACACTGCCCACCAAGCAATAATGCAATGCCAACATTCATCCATACAAGTTCGTCCTTGGACTAAACGAAAGCGGAGGCACCACTTCTACTACATTCATTTGAAATCGTCCTCAAGATTAGTAGCAAGTAGCCCTTTCACTTCAAAAACTCCATTTGGATTATCTTCAAGGTATTCCAATTCGAAACACTTATACCAGTTTGAAGTGGTTTTCGAATAATATATCTGATCCTGGTCTCTTCAAACAGACAACGTTAGTTTATAAACTAGCCAACATTTCAGTTATTTAACTGTCAATAAATAAACAATGCAACCAGAGGTTTAATTTTCTAAGGGAAAATAACACTGGTTAAGTACAATGCAACTCTGGGTTTCTTAAATTAATCATTCCTTTAATTTAAAACCACTTTTAAATCATTATATTAAAAACACTTCCATGAAGATTATATATTTCACAAAACCGGTCCCTACACTTTCCCATACTTTGAAAATATTCATATATTTACTCAACTGCATGGGTATATTCACAAATCTTTAAAAGTATTTCATTTTCACAATCACACTTACTTGGTCTAAAACTGTCTTTTAAAAACATTAATACCTATAAACCGAAACACGTCTTGTTTACAAGTCTCTTCTGTAATTTCAACACTGTTCCAAAATTTCCTTTCGAAACTTTATGTATAAATCCCTTTGTAAATATTTAAACGACAACTATTGATTTCTACATAAAATTTCCAAATTTATTTGATAACTCCCATATAAACCTTCCATATACTATTTTTAAACTCTTTATAAAACTATTTTTTATATAGTCACTTATAAATCATTTTATAAAACTTCTTGTTAAAAAATATTAATTATAATTCCTTTATAAATTTTCAAATCCATTTAATAAATCCATTATAAACATCCTTCTATATTATTTATAAATCCACTTTTGTAAAACTACTTTTATAAAATATCATTTGTAAACTCATTTTATAAATTCCAAATCAATTTATATAATTACTTTACAAAACCAAACTCCAACTATAAAACAGAAATCCTTTTAAAACATATTCTCCAACAGAAAACTAAACTTTACACATAGACAATTTCAAAATACAATTATAAACTCATATTGTTTGCATAACCCGGTTACTTCGAATATTGCAATACTTGTCTAAATGGAATTCATTTCTCTCTTTTTTCTTTCCGAATGACATCGATTTCCATTTTATAAGATATTACTTATAAAACCACTCCTTTTATTCCATAAATTACCTTTCATAAATCCATCTCCACTTATAAAATAATACTAATAATATATTTGCTTTTATGGCCTGTTATATAAAATGATTCACAACTATTACTTCAAATATTCATCTATCCTTTTGAACCACTAAATTCCACTTGAAAAAAGATAACCTTTTAAATTGGTCTTCTAAAAATAAATACTTATTATTGTTATAATTTTTCCCAAAACCACTACTCTTAAAATAATTGTTTAAAACATTTCTTATATGTATGTAAATTTAAAAACAAAATAAGAAGTTGAAAATAAATATAAATTTTTAAAAACACATTTAATTTCAAATATCACAGAATTTCCAAAAATAGAATCAATAATTTTTCTGAACTAACATTCCACATCTTATTATAAATCCACAGTTGTGATTTATCTCTTCAATCCATCCAATGATAATAGTTCCCTTAATTGATAAAACACCGTTTATAAATCTATCCTTTTATTTATAAAATATGATTTTACAAATCTTTGCTTTATTTGTGAATGTCACTTTTATACGTTACTACATTTACAAATTTTCACATTTATAATTCAAGCTTAATATATGTATGTATTATATAAATATCACTTTATATAAAATGGTTAATAAACATTTATACCAAATTATTTCTATCTTCTTTTTAGAATCGTGTTCCTTTATTATAAAAGACGTACTAAATTTTAAGATTTTAAAAACCTTTACTTTATAGTTCAAAAATCTCTATTTAAAATATTTCATAAAACTATTAATTTATAATATGTAAAAAAATCATACTTTTTGTTTTAAAATAAATTCCTTCCTTAAATAAATTTCAAGAGTAAATATTAAAATATATAATTTTTCAAAATCACTTAAAATCCTTTTAAAACTAAATCTTCACTTTATAGTATTTCAAATACTAAAAAAATGGCTTAATGGTACTGTAGCACTAAATAAGGAAAACTCATCCATGTCTTCAAATATTGCATCCAACACATCATATATCAAATATATGAAAAATAAAATCAATAGTGTGAGGAATCCCGTTGGATCCCGCCAACCTATTCCCCTGCATCACATACGGTATATAACCAAATAATATATATCAACCGCTTCGAGACGGATCATATACAAAGGGTCATTCGCCCTTACACAGGAACGTAATCGGGTTTCATCCACTCTAAGGGCGAGAATATATCCAAACCAACAATTTAAAATAGTAAATCATCCAAATAGGTTAACAAACAATTTCCAATAAAATTATCCACATTTACAGGAAAATATAAGTGGGCCACAGAGGTGATTTAGCTCAATTGATTCCAGTTATCGGTAAAGCGCTCCAATTTAAATTAAAATTAAATTGACGTTCAACTTTAACTCAAATTCCCACTAGCTCTTAATCCATCCAATCTAACTCCATTATGTAGTATTCGCTGATACGATGGCAACACAACTCATCGCGTTCAAATCTGACATCTTATGGAAAAGTAATGAAATAATGAAGTTAAGATCATTTAAATTTTAATTAACTTAAACTAATGAAAAAAATATTACCTTTTCCCTCTCTCTCCCTCATTCGCTCGCTTCTGGGAAACGAAAATGCAACTTCAACTCGATCGTCGTACCTCCATCACTTCGCCGTAGACCATCATGAGTCGACTAGAGCTAGCCTCGACTCCCCTCTACCCTCTTGCACTGACACCATGCCCCCAAACACTGCCAGTCGCCTCAAAATCAAATGTAGTCGTGCCTTCTTCTGGAGCGGATTTTGGTTGCCATAGTGTGCCGATGGGTGATCGGAGGGTGGCGATAAGTTCCTAAGGTCGAGGCGCACCTTTCTCATTTTAGGATCGAAGGCTGGACCTAGCTCTAGCTCGCCATGAAATGATGACCATTGATTTTGGAGAGGAAGGAATGTCGGTTGCGTTCTTGATTCAGGGTTCTCCAAAAAATGAATGAGCAGGTCCTTGTATAGAAAATTTAAGGTAAACTTTTTAATATTTAAAATCAACTAAACATTCCAAATTCAAATGACTAAAATTTTGGGTCATTACGGGTCATATTGGTAAGAGTAATAAACTTACTTTTTTGATTCTGCAACCAAGTACAACAAATCTTTAGAGATGATAACTATTGATTTATAGGGTCCAACACCTGTAATATCCCCCATTTGGAGGCCCGAAACTAACTGCTACGGTGCTGCAGTCATCCATGGTTATTAATTTCCAATGATTGAATGCGGTAATGTTAGATTCATTGATAACACAGAAGCACATGAATATGATAAAAAATTAAACATAATTTAAATTCAAAATTTTCTTGTTTCATTCCATAATAAGATTTCAAGTTCCATTACGTAATATCAATTCGCAAACCACGTTAATAGAAAATATATTTATCACAACACATTCCAAGAGCGATGTATGAAGATGCCTCATTGGACGAATTGGATCAAATAGCTGGAATTTAATGCAACTTTCCATTACAACACAAAAGCAGAATCAAAACACAGCTGAAAACAAATATATAGTTCCAACTAAATAGATTGCCTCCTACACGTCTCTGGAAGCTTATTTGTCTAAAGAAAACCTGAAAAACCCTTACTGTCGATCTATTTAAATGAGTACTCCATAGTTTAAGGAGTAAGCCAAAAAACTTCGGTTCGGACAAAGTTTGGTGTGAATAATAACCTACCATCTCTGACCAACTAGATATCCAGTGTAAAGACTCACTTTTTCGTACAGTCTAAGCTGACAATATTACCACACAAGTCAGCTCAAATTTGCAAAAAATGATGGATTGTTAAGGGTGAAGAAGAAAAAGGTAGAAGAAAATTATAAACAATCAACACAGAAACTCACAATCGCAGCGGAACAAAATACAATATATAATAACAAATTTTTTTACAAAAGAATCTGTAACTGTTTTATACTTACAATCATCAAAGTACAACAATCAATATATCTATTTGGATAGTTATAATAACTTGTCCCATACACATAACTCACATAGCGGAAATAACCAAGTACGTGAGATACGTCTCTGTCATTCAGCTCGTCTCCTGAGCTTTACAGTATCCTATCCTGAATTTGTATACTCGGTCTGACCAGAGCATTATAATAAAATAACCTCAAGTCGGTCTGGAAAACCAGTGTGAGAAAAAACACTCAATTTGAATTATTAAAGTTGTCAAAATCCTTTGAAAAACAAAGGTATCTCGTAAGACCACGTCACATATAAACATGACGGGTTTTCCCTTACGATAACCAAACATTTTTATCAAAATCGTCTGATATTATAATAGTGTCTAAACAAAGTAAATAGAAAATAGCTAAAATGCTTTCATCTCGTGTTTCATCATAGTTATGCACAATCAAAACCATACGGCGCTTATTGGAGAATGGATTCCATACAATGACCGGGCTACTGGGGCACCGCCACTACAGTACACCATTAAAAAAATGTACCAAGGATCTCGCCAGGATCCCCTACAACACAAGACCGGCCCTATCCCTAACCTGGATAGAACCGAATATGTTATCACCTCGGGTGTTCCCACCCTTAAATCGAGCGCTCCCTTTTCCATGCACAAGCAAATTCTTAATTTATATATATTTCCGAGGGTATCTAGAAAAGTGATAACATACCTTAATTGGGTGCGACCCACTTAGCCTTACTGCGTCTCCATGTTTTAGTCATTCTTGATTGATGAGGCTTGAGGCTAACGATTACCTTTCAAGAACTATTCCACTTAGAATTCTGATCGTCCACCAATGACGATGTTCTAACAGCATTCGTCCATACAAGTTGTCCTGGATCTGAATAAAACAAATCACCGTCTTCACTATCTTCATGATATCCATTCGTAACGGTCATATCGGATTGAAGTAGTTTTCGGATAATTAATCTGATCCCGGTCTCTTCGAAACGATCAACGAATTTGGCCAAAATTGATAGTCGATTATTTAACTGTCAATAAAACATCCAGAAGCAGAAATCAGGACTTATTATAGATTTTCCAAAATTTATTTCAAAATATCTTTATAAGATATATATCCAAATCCCTTCCAAATTTTCAATATTTGACAACTCAAATACTTATACCCATATCAAGATATTTCAAACCATCTCTTATTTCAACACCTAGAAAATTATTTGAAAATATATTTTCTAACCCCCTTACTTCTCAACACTTAGGAAATTTCATTCATTTCTCTTTTCTCAAAATTCTTTACAATTTATATTGTAAATTCCTTAACTCGTCTGTAACGAATTCTATAAGCTTCGGGGTTTTTTAATTAATTCCCTTTAATATTTCCAAAGTCAAACACTTATCTATAATTCCAAATACCCATTTCTAACTTCTTTTATAAATACTAATACATTTTTTTTGAAGTTCACTTTTATTTGAATACTTTAGAAAATTTCCTTCCATTTCCCAAATTCTACGTTGAGAATTCCTCTTATAAATCCCATCTACTGAATAAACCCCGTCTCCAAACCTCGAGAAGATTTATAAATAAATTTAGATCATTCCAAAACTCTATATATATATAGATAATAAACATTTTAAAGAATAATAATTTGTTTTTAAAACCATATTCAAGTAATTATTTAAAATATCGAAACACTTTTTTTCATAACATCAATAACTCATTTTTAGATAAATAAATCGATTTACAAAGCCGATTATAAAAATTAGAATTTAATTCCAATTAATATTAGATACTTGAAAAATTCACTTCCGAAGTATTTCAATACTAACTATTTCAAAATTACATAGTTAAATAAATAAAATTTCCCTTTTTAAATCAAAACTTAACTTCTTAAAAGGAAAAATATTTCTAAAATCCAAATAACCAATTCAATTTATAAATCCCTCTCGATTCAACACATCAATCCCATACCGATTCCCTAACCATCCTCACTTTTCAAAAATAAATTCACTATTTTTTTCCAAAAATCTATTTTTCATATCTCGATATAAATTCACCCTGTGAAATTATATTCCAATTTATCAATTAATTTTCGTTTGCCCTTTTTTCTAAACATCATTTATAAATTTTATAACTCCTTTGAGTTTCACTTGTTTATAAAACTAATCCCATTTATAAAAACTCATTTCATAAATCCATTTCTAAACATTTTCCATTTATTTTTCAAATCTATTTAAAATATTGATTTCAACCCCTTTTCATATTTTCTAGAAATATCGTTTAAAATTCCATCATTTAAAAATCCTTTATATAAATTATTTTAAAATATCTATTTAAAATATAAACCAAAATCAATTATTGGTTTTATTCAAATCATTTTCTTAAAAAAAATCCAAATTTCGATATAAATATCTTCATATTCAAAATCTCCTTTTAAATATTTTCAAATTCCAAAAATTGTATTTATGGTATTTAAAATACCAAAATTCAGGCCAGTGCTACTACAAGTTTTGAAGATAATTTATATAAATAAAATTCTTTTTTTTAAACCTAATTAACCAAGTCCGTTCATTCCATACCAAGCAGATCCAGACCGCACTTTGCTTCTTCTTCGTTGCCGTTCGTTTCAGCCGAGAGAACTCATCGCACGCAAACAACTTTCGTTTGCCATTCGTTCATCGATGCACCGAAACAAGATCGAACATCACCAACGCCGAGCCTACCTCTGTCGCACCCACGCCAACCACCACGGCCAACTCGGTCAACCCTGGGCCGATAAAACGCCACCAAACACCATGAGAACGCGACCAAAATCAAAGCGATCCACCACGTTGTATATGATCACGACTGTTGGATGTCTAGATCTTTCCATGCTCTTCGATTTCCTAGTTGGTGATTTCTTCTAATAATCGATAGATCATGAGATAATGGAGGAAGAAAGCAGGCTATTTTCGGCCATTGAAGAGTATAGTGGCGGCCGGCCAAATTTTTTTTGTAGGATTTACTAATTAGGGTGTATACATACGTCTATTTTACTTTTTAAATTCCCGTTCACTCTCAATTTTTCCGATCTCCAAACGGAACATGCCGATAGGAATTTATAATGTTTTACCCATATTCCAACTCAATGAAACATGTTTCAAAGCCTAATTCGAAAGTATACGGAAGTTACGACTTTAAACGACTGATTTTAAATTATGTTTCTTAAATGAATTTCTGCGCGTTTCCAGCTCCCATGAGAAATCGATAAATTCGATTGCTATGAAATCTGAAATCCAATAATAATACACTATTACGGATCCAATGAAACTGGTTTCGTCGAATTCCGAGACTGTGTCCTGGATCGCTATTTTAACACGTCGATTAAATCGACTATTTCTAAAATTTATGAAATCGCTTGAATTCAGTTTTGAAAACTTATTAACTCATTTATAATTCAAATAGAATTTACATCCACATTAGAATTTATTTCGATTCACATTCAATTCAAGTTTTCAATCATTTACTATTTTCGTATTACGATAAATTGCTATCTTTGAAATTTAAACTCATTTTAAAAATTTTAGGCAACATCTTCATATTCAAATATCAAATTATATTCTAAATCCATATTTATAACCATTTCAAAATCACATGCCGAAAAATCCTGGTCGTTACTTTCGATGAGACCATTTGAAGCGAAACGAGTTTTCCCTCACTAGTATCTTAACATATTATAATAACCGTATACCATGCACCTGCATCCACAATGGTTAAAACATAATATAATATGATGATATTCAAAACTGCAACATGCCCTAGTTTCCCATCCTAATTTACCCAACTATTTGTCTCTGTTTATAGATTCTAAGGTTATTATTAATCTATTAGTTTTTATGGGCATACTAATAACATATTCCAATCTTACGGACTATCTGTCTAATTTCATGGTTTTCATGGTATCACTAAGAACCTATTGGTTTGTACCAATAACTTTATCTAATCATAGTTTCCATGTGATCACTATTGGATTCTCCAATAACTTTATCCAATCATAGTTTTCATTGGATCACTATGAACTTATTGGATTTTCCAATAACATCTCTCAAATCATAGTTTTCATGAGCTAACTTTGACCTTGTTGATCTCTATAATAACATATTCCAAATATAGTTTTCATAGGATCACTAAGAACCTATTGGTCCCTACTAATAACATTTCTCATAACATAGTTTTCATAGGCTAACTAAAAACCTGTTTGATTCAATAATCTTTTGATTAGTTTTAGGCATTCTATTTTCTGGTCTACCTAACCTTCTGGATGCAATTCTTCTAACTTAGGAGTCAATTTAGTTTGTATTCACTAATGGATCAACCTATCTGGCTATTCTGCTATTAATACCCCAAAATAGAGTTATGGGCCGATAATGAAGTGAATATGATAAAAATAGCATTTATAATGACTAAGTAAAGGCACACAATAATATTAACATCCATAGTTTAATTTCTTGTATTCATTTTCTTAATGAAATATGGTTAATACCGTTAACCCCCAAAATTAACAAGGAAATCATCTTTTTATATTCTTAAATTTTAATGCCATTTTATAAGTCAGTTGATGTCTTTCCATATACACGTTTGAAAATGATATAAGGTTGTCGCTTCAAAATGATAGATTTAGATGATTGTTGACAACACTATGGTGTTGACAAAGAAGCTTTAGGCCGGCTGCCTTTATTGCAAACTCGTTTAAAACAAAAACATGCGGCATCTAGAAACCTCACTGACAGTGATGATATCGAATTTCATAAACTATATGTTATCCCCTATTTAAAATAGCGATGACCAAAACATGTGGTATAATGAGCCTCGATAAAAATATTGTCGTTAACTCTCATGATACATAGGCTATCCGCCTATTTAAAAACTCAAAGACCGATACATGCGGCATCATAAACCTCGATGGCAACAATGTCATTGATTTTCAAAACAATATGTAAAGACCTTGTCGACCCAATAGAAATTTGTTTAGGTGCAATGACCCTTAACTTAGTACAACATGAAACATCCAAAATCGCGGGTAAACCTCATCGATGCTTTTCTACAGCTGCTTTCATTAGCCTCAGTGAGCTTAGAATCACTCCACAACTATCAAAATAGTTGCCCTGTCCTCCCCCCTCATCGACATTGATGACGCGGATTGAAGAAAGGCACGACTACCCAATAGGAGGGGCATCTTCGTAATTAACTGCAAATCTGCATTTTTACTATGTAAAGTATGTTCTTTTTGCCTAATTCTATTAACTTGTTAATGTTTGATTGGTTTGAATAAAGTTTTGCATACTTATTTTCTTCCTTTTCATAATTTGCTACCACACCAAAATTACCCAGTCCAAAGCATGTATTAAATCAACTAATTAACTTAATTAATTAATTATCCATTTACATCTTTTCCAAAATAATTAATTCATAACAATATGAAATCACTTGGTAAAGTTCCCAAAAATTCTTAGAGATTCTAAAATACTATTTTCTTCATCGTATAAAACTTTTTGGGTCAAAAATCATAATTTAATTACTTAATTAAATTAAAACCGAATTAAATCCTTTTTCTTGCTTTGGAAATTCATGAAATATTGATCTTAACTTAGAAAATTATGAAATTAAAAAATCATCTCCAAATTAATCTTTTACACATCATCTCAAACATTCATAGCATTTGGAGTTCGAAAACTATGGTTTTGCAATCAAAACTGATATCTTACTTCATAAAACCCCCATAAATTATCATTTATTCAAAACATGGCAAACTCGTCATGTCATATCATCAATACCTCTATACATTTGGTTTTAAATCTAAATCGAATCAAATCAATTGTAAAATAGTTAAAATGAGATGGATTTAGATTACTATTCACCTTGGTTTGATAATGGACTGAGATTTGAATACTCTTAATCTTTCTAGCTTTCCTTCTTGAATCTCTACTTGATTTTCTTGATTTAGATGGTAGTTAATGGCCAGCCTTGCTTGAGCTCTTTGAATTTTTTTTCATTTATGCAAACATGAATAGAATGGAATAAGGGTTAAGGGGTTATGGGATCTATCTATTCCTATCTTTCCCTATTCAAATATGCGTTTAAATTATAAAACAAGCTTATAGATTTATTTGGTTAAGGCATGACCTTACTTATTTTTAAATTTCAATTCCCTTATCATCTAATCATCACATTATTCTATTTAATTTATCTAATTAACTCTCTTAAATAATAATACTTAAAATTAGGGGTGTTATAGTCTCCCCTTCTTAAAGAATTTCATCCTCGAAATTCAATAAGGACTAAATAATAAGCATATCAATCATGCAAACATCTGTAACATTACCTAATGATAATACTAGCCTATCTTTCTAGCAAACAAACTATATATATCAAATATAAAACATACCCTCATAACAGATCAGGATAAGTATCTCTAATATTGTCCTCTATCTCCTAAGTACGGTCTTTCTCTTGTCACTCCACTGAAATTTCACCAACTTGACTGCCTTGTTCCTTAACTTCTTCTCATCTCTCGATACGACCGAAACTGGTTTGCAAACGAAAATGGGATCCGGTTCTACTACTAAATCTTCGAATGCAGTGGGGGTGATAGTAGTCTTTGGATCATTCACATTCTTACGAAGATGAAAAACATGAAATACATTATGTACACCTACCAAACTGCTCAGTAACTATAATCGATATGTGAGCTTTTCGATCCTCTTTGTAACTAACAACAGTCCAACATATCTCGGCTCTAGTTTCCCCGACTTTCCAAAACGTGCCATACCCTTCATTGGTGATACTTTAATGAAAACCTTATCTCCAACTAAGAAACCTAGATCCTTACGCCTTCTATCCGTGTAACTTTTCTGTTTAGATTGAACTTCTCTCATCCTACCTCGAATTAAATAAATTTTCTCAGTTGCTTCTCTCATCATATCTGGACCTAAGACTAACCTATCTCGGATTTCCAACCAACATTGTTGGTGACTTGCACAGCCTTCCATACAAAACTTCAAAAGGCTTCAATCTTATACAAATCTGATAACTACTATTATAGGAAAACCTAACCAAGTGTAGATGGTCTTCCCGTGATCCACCATAATCTAGTATGTGAGCTTTCAATAAATCCTCAAGTACCTTATTGACTCTCTTGTTCTGCCCATCTGTTTGAAGGTGGATAGCGGTACTCATCTTAAGCTTAGTACCTAATGCTTCATGTAGACTCATCCAGAGCTCGCTAGTAAGTAATGTATCTCTGTCACTGACTATACTACTAGGAATCCCATAGAGTCTAACTATGTTCTTCATAAATTACTCAGCCAAAATAGGTGCCGTCCTGATTGACTTAACGGGAATGTAATAAGCGCTCTTGGCCAATCTGTCCACAATGACCTATATACTCTCATTTCCTTGATTTTACCTTAGTAATCCATCAATATAGTCCATGGATATCGAATCCCATTTCCAAACTAGTATGTCTAAAGGCTGAAGCAACCTACTCGGCTTCTGATGTTCAGCCTTTACTTGCTGGCAATTTGAAAATTACTTTACTCAATTCGAAGATTGGTTCTGCCAGGAAGAATCATAAACCTCGATCGATGACATTCCCTAAAAACTTCTTACATTAGGTCTCCAACATTAGGAACACACAATCATCCCTTTATTCTCAACTATCCCTTTTGGTCAAGGCTAAAATCTCTCAAATCATCAATCTCAGTTCTAACCTCGAGCCTTCTAATCTTCTCGGCAAACAGTGGATCATCTCTCTCTTTCTAAGCTATCCTTTCGATTAATATTGTTCGAACTTCCAAACTGGATAACATGGCGGTACTCTGACTAGAACTAGCAGTCAACCTTAACTACATACTGCACATAGTCAATGCCTCAAGATCCTTCCACTCTACCAGCATAGCTAACATCACAACCGCTACTTTATCACCTTTCCCCGGTGTTACTCTATACTAAAATCATAAGCTGCTAAAAATTACAGCCACCTCTGTTGTCTCATATGCAACTCCTTCCGAGAGAATAAATACCTTAAAGACTTATGATCCATGTACAAATCAAATCTTTCTCCAAAAAGATACAGTCTCCGCTTTTGATGTAGAGATCATTGCTGCCAATTCTAAATCATGGGTCAAATATCCTACTTCATATGGTTTGAACTGTCGAAAAGCGTATGCAATTACCTTACCCTTCTGCATCAATGCAACTGCTAATCCAATCCCACATGCATCTGTATACACTACTAACCCTTGATAACCATTTGGCACAACTAACACATGTGCATTAAACAATAAATTCTTTAATTTAAGGAATGTTTTCTCACATCTGTCGAACTAAACAAACTTAATGTCCTTTCTTGTTAGCTTAGTCAAAGGTGCCGACGACCATGAAAAATCCCTGATAAATATCCGGTAATATACAGCCAATCCAAGAAAACTTCTTATCACGGTCACTGTCTCAGGTTTCTTCCAACTATTAAATGCTTCAATCTTAGCTGGATCAACTGATAGCCATTTTCCTAAGACTACATGGCCAAGAAACTTTACTTCTATCTTCTAGAAATGACACATTAAAAACTTCGCTTTCAGCAGATGCTATCTCAGTTTCTTTAACACTATTCTAAGATGAACCTCGTGCTCTCTTTCATTCTTAAAAAATATTAAAATGTTGTCTATAAACACCATCAAACCTATCCAAGTGCTCTCAAAAAATCTGGTTCATCAAATCTACAAAGAAAGCTAGCATGTTATCAACCCAAATGGCATTACTAACCACTTGTACGAACCATATCTCGTTCGAAATGCCATCAAGGAATAGTGCCCTTTGCCACTCTTAGCTGATGAAACCCTATAGCGAAATCCAATTGGGAAAACACTCTAGCTCCTCTCAACTGATCGAATAAATATACAATTCTTGGCAAAGGATACCTATTCTTGATCTTCTTCTCATTCAACTTATGGTAGTCGAACACAACCTTAATGACCCATCCAGTTTCTTCACATACTCCATGGCCGCTCCCCATAGCGAACTTCTTGGTCTAATAAAACTCTTTCCTTCTAAGTCCACCGGCTGCACCTTTAACTCCTTCATCTCTGTAGGTGTTATCCTGATAGGTGGTCCACTTAAGGTTCTCTTCCAAGTACAAGATTAATTCAAAACTCTATAGCTCGTTTTGGTGGTAGTCCTATGACTGGTTCAAAAACATCTACAAATTCTCTTGCTACTAAAACCTAATTCCAATCTTCTTCTACTTCCACGGCACCTAATAAGGCATAAACATTCAAATCTGAATTCTTCACTAAGTATATGATTCGGTTATGACTTTTAGGGCGTCTTAATAATATTTCCCTATCTTGGAAAAATATCCTAGCATCATATCTATCTAATCAATCCATACCCAATATGATCCCCAAGTCCACGAAATCAAAGACATACAAACTACATGCAAACTTATGACCTAACAAATCAAGTTCTAACTGGTCACATCTCATCCTTGGAGTTTCATATCAACACTGGGATATAAATGAATGTGATGCACTAACATCAAATAGTATACTAACTGGTATACTATGGATCAAAAGCATACCTACCATCAAAGATTTTCCCTTCTCAGCTGCTGTTGGTCTAAAGGATGATGGTTACAAAGTAAAAAACTTTTCCCTCGTCCACTCTGACTGGGTCTGGACACTGATTCTTGTAGTCCCCCATCTAGTCATAGTTGAAGCATTTCACTTCTTCTTATCAGCAACTTTCTTCCCTTTGCCAGACCAGCACTCATGAGCAAAATGTTCCTTCTTATCATGCTTGTAGCAAAATATATTAGCCTTCCATTTCTTGGAAGCTCCTCCTTTCTATGATCCTTTCTTCTTAAAGAACTGTCTTTTGTTATTCTGGGATTCCTGAGTCTCCGTTGACTTCTCCTTCCCAAAGGTAGAAAGCATTTCTTCATTTCTAATTGCCATCTCGACTACTGCATTTGATGGATCTTGGAGATGTAGCATGGTTGCCTTAGCGGTTTCTAGCCTTAACCTCTGGATAAACTTCTCGTTCCTCTTAATGACAGTATCCACGGTAGCATACCCATAGCTAGACAGCTCATCAAACTTCGTAGAATACTCTAACACTGACATCTCACCGCTCCAAATCCATATATTTCCTAAGAAAAGAGGACTTAGCTGCCTCCGATAAGAATCTCTCCTCAAATCTCCTTCAAAAATCTGCCCAAGTTAACTCTTCTTCCGACATACCCATAGTAACTCTATTCCTACAGAACAATGTTGCTCCCTGCAACTGCCTTGATGCTAGTCTCCTTTTCTACTCATCATCCAACCCAAGATCAGCCAAGATTCTCTCGCAATGCAAAAGACAATTCTCCACTCCTACAACATCTATTCTAGGAAAAGGCTTATTGTATAGTCTTAGCTCAGCCTAGCATAATTATTGCCAACTAGCGCCATGAAATTTGCTCCTCCCACATTCATAGCATTTCTTCCAGCTACTCCTGTAGCCGCTCTAGCTTGCATCAAGTTATCGAAGAGGTGGTACATCGTCTCCATGTCTATTGGTGGGTATCTAGAACCTATTTTGGAATTTGCGTTTTGATTGACATTTTCCTATCGGCCCTACTTTCTCCTGATATTGAATCGAGCATTTCCATTAGTTGTGGTGCTTCCTCTACCTAGATTTACTCTTTCGTTTCCTACTTCCATACCTTTCTTTCTCGTAAAGCTTCCATACCTTTCTTTCTCGTAAATCTGTATATGAGCCTTAGTAAGATACTGAAGAACGATCTAAAAGAGAGGGGAATACATACCTATATATAGAAAAATACAAGTATGTTATTATAGCGTTATCCCTACCCCCAATTTATTCTCTAATTCATTGGATTATGTTTTTAAAATAATTAAGATTTAAACTCCTTTTAAGTTTACATAAACCTGTGCTTTGATACCAAATTGTAACATACCCCATATGGAGGCTCGAGACTAACCATTACGGATGTTGCGGTCGTCCATAACTATTAATTTCCAATGATCGAATGTTGTAATGTTAGATACATTGATAACACAGAAGCACATGAATATGACAAAAAATTAAATACAATTTAAATTCAAATATGTCTCATTTCATTCCATAATAAGATTCCAAATTTCATTACATAATCCCAATTCGTAAACCATGTTTAGAGAAAATATAATTATTACAACATATTCAAAGAGCAACATATGAAGATGCTCCTTGGTTGATCAAAGTCAAATATCTGGCATTTAATACTACTTGCAATTACAACAAAATGTAAAATCAAAACATAGCCAAAAATAATTTTATAGATTCTACTAGCTAGATTTCCTCATGCATGTCTCCGGAAGCTTATTCGTCAAAAGTGAACCTGAAAAACCCTTAATCTCGATCTACTTAAATGAGTACCTGAGAGTTTAAGGAGAAAGGAAAAAACTTCGGGTCAAACAAATGTCTAGTGTGAATAATAACCTACCATCTTAGACCAACAAGATATCAAGTGAGGTCACACCGCTAAGCGAAACGACTTTTGCCCTACTAGTATCTTAACCATAATACAATAACCACACACTCTGCACCTACATCCACAATGGTTAAAACATAACATAATATGATGATATTCAAAACTACAATATGCCCTGGATTTCCCATCCCAATTTATCTTATTATCTATCTCATTTTACAATTTATACGTTTACCATTAACCTATTATTTTTTATGGGCTGATTAATAACATGTTCCAATCTTATGGACTATCTGTCCGATTTCATAGTTTTCTTGTATTCACTAAGGACCTATTGGTTTTTATCAATAACTTTATCCAATCATAGTTTTCATGGGATTACTATGAACCTATTGGATTCTCTAATAACATCTCTCAAATCATAGTTTTCATGGGCCAACTATGAACCTATTGATCTATATCAATAACATATTCCATACATAGTTTTCATGTAATCACTAAGAACCTATTGGCCCCTGCCAATAACATTTATCATAACATAGTTTTTTATGTACTAACTAAGAACTTATCTAATTCAATAATCTTTTGATCAGTTCTGGGCATCCAATACTCTTGTCTACCAAACTTCCTGGATGCAATTCTACTCACTCATGAGTCAATTCGGTTTGTATTCACTAATGTGTCTACCAATCAAGTTATTTTGCCCTTAATACCCCAAAATACATTTATGGGTCAATAATGAAGTGAATATCACAACAATAGCATTTATAATGACTGATCAAATGCGCACAATAATATAAACATCCAAGTTTAATTCCTTGTAATTATTTTCTTAACGAAATATGGTTAATACCCTTAACCCATAAAATAAACATGGAAATCGTCTTCTCATATTCTCAAAGTTTAATGCCATTTTATAAATAACTTGATATATTGCCATATATATGTTTCAAAATAATATAAGGTTTCCGCTTTAAAAAGATAGATTTAGATCATTGTCGACAACACTACGATGTCGACTAAAAAGCATTAGGCACATTGCCTTTAATGCAAACTCATTTAAAACAAAAATATGTGCATCTAAAAATGACATCAATGGTGATGATATCGACCTTCGTAAAATATAGGCTATCCGCCTATTTAAAATAGCGACGACTAAAACATGCAGGATCATAAGCCTCGATGACAATAATGTCATCGACTCACATGATACATAGGCTATCTGCCTATTTAAAAACTAGAAAACAGATACATGCGGCATCGTGAACCTCAATGACAATGATGTCGTCGGTTTTCAAAATAATATGCAATAGCCCTGTGACCATATAGAAATTTTTTTAGGTGCGAGGACCGTAATTTAGTATAGCATGTGACATCCAAAATGGCGGGGAAACCTCATCGACACTTTTATGTTACCGCTTTCATGAGCCTTGCAAGTTTAAAATCACTCCACAACTATCAAAATAGTTGCTTATGCTTCCCCCTCGTCGTCGTTGATAAAGGGGATTGAACAGAGGCACAGTGACCCAAATAGGAGTGTGGCATCATCGTAATTGACTCCAAATCTGTAATCTTACTATATACCTAATTCTATTAAATTGTCAATGCTTGATTGATTTGAATAAATTTTTGCATATCTTTTTTTTTTCTTTTCAAAATTTTCTACCATACTAAATTTTCCAATACGTATTAAGCCAACTAATTAATTCAATTAATTAAATATCCATTTACATGCTTTTTATAACATCCCAATATTTTCAACCATTCGCATCCAAACATGCCGGATTTGATTTGCTCAAAATACCAGATTGTTAATTTATATTTGGAAAAACTCGGCATATACAGTAAATAAATAATCACAGAATCACAGATACAGAGCAATATACAATATGCAGCGGAAATAAAAGATAGTAGTTCATGAAGCTCCTATATACATCAGAGTTAAATAAGTTACAATTGAAGTTTCAAATACAATAGTCAATTACAAGATCAGAATACATCACTGGAATCAACTGAATAACTCCAAGCTGAAAGGATGTAGATGGATCTCCAAACGAAGCTCCAACTCCAAAGGCGAGTCTCAAAATCTGTATCACTCAGTCTGACTCGAGCGTAAAGCAAAACACAAAATACACGAGTCAGGATTAAGGTTCTTATATCAATAAATCCAACTCAAGTGAAATAACAACTGAAATACAAGTAACTCAAAGGATCTTTGGGATAGCCATCCTCTAAGGATCCATTAAACTATCTACTGTGTAGCAACATACGTTATTATAATAATGTCTAATAGTAAAGTAAACTTACTTAAAAATAGCATTAAGGCTTTACATTTTCCACCTTAACACATACATAGTCCCAGTAGTCTATCCAGTATCATAGTCCCTCCTGATCAGGAAGTCACCAGAGGATACTCTACAGGCAAAATCATTCAAGGCGCGCTAGGGTAGGTGACACGGCACAACGAGGCAATGCCAGGGTAGATATACCAATTACGCATTCGGACTGATGGTGACACGTTGCAGCCACTACCGCCCACCTCGAGCCACACTCCCAAAATCAAAGTGCGCACCAATCAATTACAAAGTAATAGAATGGCATACGAAGAAGTGTGTCCGCTAAGAGGGGATATCTCATTGGCCCGGAATCTCTCTTGTTTTAGCCACCTTATGCCAACTCACGGGAGTCGGGTTACCTTAATAGAACGTCTTCACCATCCTACTTCATTCTAGAATCTCCACTGCATACACGGTTGTTAAAGTGGTTTTCAGAGTTGGTAGAGAGTATGACCACTTCCGATCCCGGTCACTTTAACAACCAAACGTTATTATTACACCGCTGTTATTTTAAAATAGTTTATACTTCAAAACCAAAATATCATTTCCATTTCAAACCAGATATGATATTATTCCCATTTCAAATATATCCATTTCCAAAATCATAGCTTTTTCAGAGTTATAACATTTCGAAACCAAACACTAGAAATTATAATACTTTGAAAATCATAATTTGAAATTATAACTTTGAAACATGACTTCCACCACTTAAACAGTTTAGATATTAAAATAGTTTTAAATATGATTCGGAATACTTTATATACTAAAATAGCCTCCTCAAATTTCGTAAACCAATTCCAAATCAACTCAAATTCCAAAATTAAAATTTAATCAGATCTCAAATCATTAATTCCACTTTAGCTTCTAAATAACCATTCAAAATTATATCGACTTAAAAGTACAGATTTGAACTACAAATATACCATTTCAAAATATATATTTCAGAGCTTTAAATATTCTAGAATTGCAAAACTAAATTTGATAATTTCATATATATCAAATTCAATTTTCTATTATTTAGTTTTGAAATATTTACTTAATAAATCCAATATCATAAAACCCCAAATTACAAATAACCAAATAGTTCCTTTAACTTATTTGAACTTGAAATATTCATTTAATTCAACTTAAACCAAAATCAAGTTATAAAATCATATCCTTTAAAAATCTCAAATCCAATAAGTTTTCAAATCGATTAATTGAATAAATTCTTAATTAAATCCATTTCAAATCGATTTCAAATCTATCTTCCTAACCTTAATTTATTAAAATCATTATAAACTCCATATTAAAATATAATTTAATAAGTACATAACCATATTATATTTTAATAAAGTCAAACTTTATTATTAAACTTATTTCATATTAAGACAAATTTATATATAGCTTAAAATCAAGAATTTAACTATATATAATAACATTTATATAATATTAAAAATAAGTATTTATATAAAACCATATATTTCTTTCCAAAACCATAGAAATCATTTCAAAATATTTTGTATATCTATAGACCACTGTGTCTGTATAAAATTTTATATTCTATGGTCAAGTGATACAGATATTTATCATTTCAATCCGCAATTTAAAGTATAAACACGGGTATATATCATTTCAACCCGCAATCCCAAATTCAATTCAAATGAAAACTGCTTGATTCTATCATTTCAACCCATAACGATTTTCTCCAATTCTAAAGTCCGTTCGGGTATGTATCATTTCAACCCATAGTGAATTCTATATTAACAGGGAACTTGCCGAGTGATAACATATATGGTAATAACAAAACAAGCATATACCATTAATATAAATAACAGATAATGGTGTCAGATGTCACAGGAGAACATATACAGATAATGGCATATATAGAACAATGTAAATAACTAACAGCAGCATATTTCAATTGTCGTTTCAATTGAAATCAAATTTAATAAAATCGTGAGTGATTGCTCACCTTTCGAGGCTAGATGGAATAGGAGATGACACAGATACGCACATTGATACGGACATTGAAATTGAGTTACGGATCCAAGCACGAAGTTCAAAGTAAAGCTAGATGGATACGCATTCGACGAACGAGGCTAAAAAATAGAGATTGATGGAAACAAATCAAAACTATCTTGATATAACTGAAATCAAGTGTACACACACAGGATATATATATATATATATATATATATATATATATATATATATATGTCAAAACAATATTTTAACTTTAACACCAATAAAACAAAATCTAAAGTCTATGTTCAACATATTATAAATACCTATATTTAGGTAATATATAGTATATACATACCCCAAATCATTATTTAATATATTATATACATACCGCTTATATAAAATTTATACTTAGATATAAATAACCTTTAACTATACTTATATATTGTTTAAAATCTTATCCTTTCAAATACAAGCTAATTCAGATATATATATATAATTTATTTTGCAAAATCATTACTTAGATTAAAGCACATATTCCAAATGACCAGACTGTATAAATATATGACTGTATGTAGCTTAAAATATTTGACAAATATATATAAAGTCGCAACCATTATATAGATCTACCAAAACAGAATATATATACACAAACCAATAAATAAAATATATATACATAAATAATACTTAAACTAAAACATATATAAATCATATATATTTATAACCTATACATACCAAACTGTATATATATAACCTAACCATCTAAATACTAGCGAACAATATATAGCTTGTATAAAATATATAACTCATATAAGCTTAGATGTACACATATAAACGAACAAATGGCATGCAACTTGTATAGACTTTTACATATATATACATATATAAACAGATCATATGGGTTTTCATAAACCATTATAACATAAATAACTTACTATAAACTAATTATATGTACTTAACTAAAATATAACACTTATATATATAATATTTTATATAAACTATAAATATATTTAACAAAATATTTTGCTAACATATAATATAAATATGTAGTAAAGCAATTTATATAGATATATAAACTATACAGCTGAGCCCACCCTATATATGTTTACACACACACACACACATATATATAATAGCAAAATCAAGATATCACAATACTTACGTATATACAAAATAATATTTTTAAAACAACGTTTATATATACACAAATTAAACATCAAAATACTACAGAGCTATAGATATACAAAGCAAACTGACAATATCTATAAACCAACCTATGTAATGAAATAGCAAAAAAAAAACAAGTATCAATATGCATTTATATATCCAACGGTAACATATATATATATATATATATATATATATATATATATATATAATATCGCAGCCGATGTATATACAAAACAAGAAAACACGTAACAAAATCTTTTTATGTAACTGCCTACCAGAACTTAACATACATGTTTGTGTATAAATTTATTTAACATATTATATTTTATAACTACTAATCCTATGTATAAACTAGAAACACTAAATATATATAATAATTGACATCACATATAACTAACAGCTCATATACATACATACATATATTGTAACGACCCGCAAATCCGTACCCCTTGAGTCAACACTATTCTACCTAAATCAACTCAAGTTGTACAGAAATACGAACCATTTGGTTTAAAGAAGAAGAGGTAGAAGAAGCAAATAGAAAACAACAGCAGAATCTAACCATCGCAGCGGAATAAAATATAATATATATTAACATATCTTTACACCAAAGCAAATAAATGAGTTTATATATTACATCATCAGAGTACATCAATCACAGCTCAACATCAATAACATACATCTGGATACACAGCTACTCTACACAGCGGAATATACACACACACACACACACACAAAAGTATGGGAATACGCATCGTCGTCCAGCTCGTCTCCTGAGCTCCACAACATCAAATCCTGTATCCTATAATACTCGGTCCGACCCGAGCATTATAGTTAAATAACACCCAAGTCAGTCTGGAATACCAGCGTGAGAAAATCACACTCAATTGATTGTTAACGTTTCAAAAATCCTTTGAAAACAAAAGCATCTCGTAAGACCACACCATAAATAAACATGTCGCCGTTTTACCTTACGATAGCTAAAACATTTTTTTTATAGAAATCCTCTGATATTATAATAGGGTCTATATACAAATACTTATAAAATAGCCGAAATTGTTACATTCATTAAATTCCAGCTACTAGCCACAAAGTGGGTAGTACGAACAAAACTCGTACAAGGCTCGTAGGGAAAATGGATTTCCAACTAATGACTAGGCACTGGGGTACCACCTGTCACAGTACGTGGCCTTGATCACCGTACCGAGGAGTACGCCCGCTCCCTTGCAACACAAGACCGAGACTACCCCTTACTGGATAATCCCGAGTGAGATCACCCCGCGGTTGGGATCAGCAACCGCCCACTAAGCTGAAATAAAAAGGGACATCAAGATAGGGAAGACCTCACCCTGCTTGGGTGCTACCCACCTAGCCTTGCTGCATAACCCCTGATTTTCAGTCATTCCCATTTGATGAGGCTTGAGGCTAAGCGTTACCTTTTTAGAACATATTCCTTAGAATGCCCATCGCACACCTGACGATGTTCCAAAAGCATTCATCCATACAAGTCCATCCTGGGTTCGAACGGAACCGAAGGCACTATTCCTACTACATCCATTTTGTAAATATCCTCAGGATTAGTAGCGACTAGCCCTTGCACTTAACTGCTCCATCTTTAAATCCACACTCATTTCCACGAAACGTATAAACCGGATCGAAGTGGCTTTCGAGAAATAAATCTTGATCCCGGTCTTTTTGAAACGATCAACGCATTTGTCCAATATTGATAGTCGGTGATTTAACTATCAATTAATATTCACAAACAACCATCCAATAATAAATAATTTTCCAAATTATTTGTTAACCTCAAAATATCTTCACAAGATATATTTCTATTTTCAACCCTTTGAAAACAGTTTCAAAACATCTTCCTTTTCCAGAATAAGCTTTCCCAAATATTTTCTATCTCCACTGAAATCACCAAGCACAAAACTAGATTTTTCTAAATTAATTTAAAACACTTTACTTTTAAAATATACTTTAAAACATTCGAGTTAAAATTACTTCAATAATTTGTAAAAATACATACTATATGGATATTTGAAATAAAGTTACTTAATAAAATATAAAACTAGATTTACACTTTCTAAAACAAAATACTAAGCCACTTTTAAATAATTACTGCTATAATAGATTAAAAGAAAATACTTACTTTATAATTTAAATATTTAAAAATGATAAATTTTCCAAAACTCGCTTTTTAAAACAACTTTTAAAACCTTTAATTTATATTTAAAAATTTACTTTAAAAACATACTTGGTTATCCAGAGAAAAAATCCAACTTCAATCACTTAAATCAATTTCCCAAATTGATTTCCAATTTACTCCCTTTGAAATAAATTCCTTTACTTACTCAGTTCATTTCAAAATTCATTAATTATGGACTTTATTATTAATGTTATTAATTTTCGTTTGATTTAAATCTTTTAACTGAAATATACAAATTTCAGGATTTTCCCAATTTCTTCTTTATTCTTTTCGATAATTTAAATCTTAAATTTTAAATAAATGTTTTATTCTTTTAAAATAATAACATTGAAGTTTAAAATTCATTAACTTCCTGTTTATTCAAAAAATTCCTTTCTATACTCTAGATCCATTTATTAGAATCTTAAAGTCACTTTATTTCTTTTCCAGTTCATTTTTAAATTTATTCAAATTTCTATAATTATTTTACATACAGTTTCACTTCTTTTATTATCTTTCCAAAATCCAATTTATATATTTTTGTAATTTATCATACCCAATTATGTCTAATCGAACCATAGCATTCAATATTCCAATAAAGTTCATCATAGAATATCAAATAATCGTAACAGAGGGTATTAAATAATTTTAAATAATTGTTGAGGGATCCAGTTGGTCCCTCCAACCTGTTTCCCTGCATCCACAGACGTTAGCACAATATAATACACCAGTTCCAAAATATACCACACTATAGCACATCAATCGATTCAACCATTCAAACAATTATTTAAATGTAAACATTTAAAATTAAATTTAAATTCAGCTGAGTGAGATTAACTCGCCTTTGCGTTTCATTTGTAATCCACTTCAATATGGCTTTGGTTTTCTCAATTTGACTTCGAATAAACAATTTATATGATTTATAAATATTTGAGATAATTGGATCGTAAATTTTCATTTTAATAAATTGTAACGACCCGTATTTTACGTGTCGATAAATCGTAGAATTTACAGGTCGTTAGTGTTGTTTATGTTGTCTCTAGCCTAAGTCGTGTGGAAGTTAGCTCGTGTGAGTATTGATTCGTGACCGACCCATAGGCTTAGCCGAGTTAAGGGTTAGCAACTTGGTGGTGTCAAGTGATAGGTCGTGCACGAGTTACGACTTAAGTGTGTTGACCAAGTTAGGAGATTGACAGACCTATAGGTAGTAGCGAGTTAGGGATTCTTGTGTCGTGACCGACTCATAGGTGACCGACTCATAGGGGACCGACTCAAGGAGCCTGGATGGCTCATAGTATTGACCGACCTAGGAGATAGCGGGGTAGTAAGTTGAGACGTATGGTCGAAGTCATAGGTCGTAAGGTGTTTTGAGTCGTGTATGCTATGAGTCGTAAGTCGTTAGGTAGCTGGGGCGATGAGTCGCATAGTAGTTAGGTCGTTGAACGACTCATGGTAAGTCGCTGAGTCGTATGAACGACTTAGGGATAGGTTGTGGCTGTTGAGTCGGTAGAGGCTTAGGTCGGCTAGGGGTTAGGTCGGCCATAAGAGTGAGTTGTTGGGTCGGAGTCTCTGTTGAGTCGTGAGTCGGCATTATAGCTGAGTCGTGTGTGTATAGTTGAGTCGTCATACGACTTAGGACTTGGGAGTGTTAGCGGCTGTGTGTTAAGTCATTGGTCATAGGTCGGTTAGAGCTTAGGTCGGCCATAAGAGTGAATGGTTGAGTCGGCAGGAAGGGTTAAGTTGTTAGGTCGTTAGGGGTGTTGAGTCGTGTCTGGGGTGAGTCGCGTATAGGTTAGACGTGAGGCCCTGTGTTTTGTTGAGTCGGCATGATGATGAGTCGGGGACGACTTAAGGGGTGGGTCGGCAACGACCTAAGGGGCGACGACTCATAGTGGTTTCAGCCTATAAATAGGGGGGTTTGGCTCACTTTTTGGCACCGGTTTTTGAAGCGACGAAGTGCTGCCATTTTGAGAGCTCGACTACAACATTTCTTCGTCTTCTTTTCTTCATTTCAATCTAGTTCTAACATCCATCCAAGATCGAAGATCGAGATCAAAGATTCAAGGGCCAAAGTTGAAGATCTTCATCCAACGAAGCTTGATTTCATCGCTTTAAGCGAGATTTCGCTGGATCAAGCCTTGATCTTCGCTGTCCAGATCTGAAGTGTTTAGTTTTTGAGGTGTTTAGGTGATTTGGTGAGTGGTAGTTATCTCTCACGCGGACCCAAAGGAGTATATTGGATTGGTGGTTTGTTGGAGTGTTGTAGATAGTGATTTTGTGCATTTTCCTTAGATCCAAGTGTAGATTCATTGTTTGTGAAGATGTTTACTTATGCATGTTCATTTATCAACTATTAGAGACAAAACCCATGTTTTATATTTGATAGATCTATGCTAAAAACCTATGATTCATGCATGTTAGACTTATGCTCATTTATTTACGAAATTGCCATTATAGTTGATATTGCTCATTAGATCTTGTTTAAATGATTGATTGTTTGATTGTATGATTGATTTGATTGTTTCCAAGTTAGCTAGTAGTTGATTTGGAACAAGATGATTGAAGATGATTCGAAAGCTAAGTGAAAGGCTCTTGAATGGTGAAAGCTGCTTATGGCATATGAAGCGGATGTTGAAGCTCATATGTATGAATTGGATGATGTTGAGATGGGACTTTGCCATGATGCGAGGAGGCAAACCATGATGTTGAGTTGGGACGGGTTATGATGACGTTCCAAGCACGGGCTACGACGACGTGCAAAGTTATGTTGATAACTCGGTAATGCGATCCGGGTAGGTGATAATGGTTAGCTTGAGAGGCGCTTGAACTATTATGGAAATAGTCGTCGAGGAGGATGACTAGGAGGCTAAGATCTTATTGTTGTTGAAGGTTCTAGCATGCTCAAAGCAAGAGTACGTTGGAACGGGCTGCGACGACGTTCCAAGCACGGGCTGCGACGACGTGCTAGTACTCTGGGTAGTTGCGAAAATTCCTAGGCACGGGCTGCGACGACGTGCGGAGTTATGTCTAGAACCGGGGTTACCATTAGCCCTTGACAGGTGGTCATTCAATTAACGGTGAAATCATGGCAATGATAACAGTGATAGCCAGAGTCATGGATGTTTGGTTGTATTATCATTCGGTCTCAAGAGCGGTATTTTCTGGGTGCTTATCTGATCTTGGTTTAGGCCTTGGGGGTTTGTATTTGGAAAACATCGCCCTTGACTCGAGTGATTATTGCTTTACCTTAATTATCTGTTATGTTATGCTTGCTTCTCCTTAGTGTGTGTCTGGGGGCTATCACTGTAGAAAGAGGTGGAGTGGGATGGTTTGGTTCCTATTCCTTTTATCCCTTTTGCTCTTTTGGTATGTTTGGTAGTTAATTTACTGCTCACTAAGACTTTGTCTGACTCAAGGTTTTATGTCTCTTCTTATTACCTTGGGCTGTTCATCCATGTTGGGATGGGCAGACTAGGTAGCAGGTGACAGGTGCTGTTCTTGGAGATCTACGCTGATGATGACGAAGACGAGCAGGAGGCTTTGCATATTAGTTTTCTTACTATTTGTACTGGGTGTTCCGCTGCTTGTATATATTCTGAGTGCTATGTAGTGAGGCTTTGATGTATGGATTTTCCTGGATGATTGTATCAAACTACTGTGATGCTTATATGATGATTTCCTGTTATGAAGCTTCACTATATATATATATATATATCATTTCTCTATTGTATTTTATCCATGCGCTGTGAGTTATGCGATAGAGTTTCTGTTTTATTTTTACCCCGACTATCGTCCATGGCTACCTGGCACGCCTTTCAGCGCATTATTTCCTTGTTATGGTGCGGGAGTCATGGGCGGTTGTCACATTTGGTATCAGAGCGAGGTTAATCGATTTTAGCCAACGCTCGCTGACACAACTACGTAAGAGAGACGTAATTGTATTTTGATGGATGATTACTATATATAATATAGTAGTTTAGAAGGATTTGAACTCCTTATGCAGTTGTTACTTAAGGTGTTCTAATCATTCTTATTACAGATATTAAGGATGAGTCGAAGAGGGAGACCAGCTGTAAGGGAAAGCCGTGCTACTGAAGGAGCTGTTGATTATGGAACTATGTTCGAAGCGATGATGACTTCGATCATGAGAAGGATACCAGCTTCAGGATCATCAGTGGATGTGGGAGTTCAAGTCCAAGCTCCAAGACCGGTGGATTTTGCTAAGCTTTGCAAGGATTATACTTCTCTTGGAGGAAAAGCTTTCTTGGGGACAGAGTCGACTATTGAAGTGCAGAGATGGATTGATGCTTGTCGAAGGATCTTTGGTGACTTAGGGATTGAGGATGCAACCAAGAGAAAGCTTGCATCGAGACAGCTTCAGGAAAGAGCTGCTGATTGGTGGAATTCTATCACCATCGATACACCAGAAGAAGAGATTACTTGGGAGCAATTCCAAGTTAGATTTGAAGTTAAGTTCATCTCTACGGCTCAGAAGTCTGTTTTGTTCAAGAGGTTTGTAGAGCTCAAGCAAGGTGGGAGACCAGTTCTTGAGTATATTTCCGAGTTCGAAGCCTTGTCCAAGTATGCCAGATCGTATATTGATTCTCCCTACCAGAAGAACGAGAAGTTTGTGACCGGTTTGGATGCTTATCTTGGGAGGCAGTTAGTGGATCATTTGGACGATCCATTTGAGAAGCTTGTGCAGAAAGCCCTTAGGCATGAGAGTCTGTTTCCTAAGGAAAGTTCTGTTGTGGCTGTAACCAGGGAAGGATCTAGACCACAGCAGAGTGGCAATAAGAAGAGGAAGCAGCAGCAACAGAGGGGTAGGGATGGCCAGAAGAAGCCGAAGGGCGAAGTGACTTGTTATAATTGCCAGCAGAAGGGCCATCTCTCCAAGGATTGTAGGAATCCAAAGGCGCCGGCGAAATGCCACAACTGTGATAAACCAGGGCATTTCAGGAAGGACTGTCCAGAACCGAGGAAGGACAGGCAGATTGTGCAAGCTTATGCTTTGGGAGCTGTGCCGTCATCTTCAAAAGCTCCTACTGCTGAAGAGAAGGGGAAGAGTGTGGTGGTTCAAGGTACTCTTTCTATTTGTGGTGTTCCAGTTAGAGTATTGTTTGATACTGGAGCGTCGCATTCTTTTGTTTGTAATGATTTGGTAGACCGGTTAGGTTTGAGACTAGATATTGTTGATAGACCATTGGTTGTGACTAATCCAGTTGGGGGTTCGTCATGTTTGTGTATGATATGACGTGGTCTAGTTGTGTCGAGTCATGATTGCTCGTTTGTTTGTGATTGCTTTGTTCTGAACTTTGCGGGGTTCGGAATTATTTTGGGTATGGACTGGCTTAGGAAGTATGCGGCTAGGATTGATTGTGAGGGGCTGGAGGTGACAGTCGGGAATGTGGAAGGGCGAAAGGTTGTGATACGATGTAAGCATGAGGAAGGCGTCTTCATGAGCTTCATGTATTCGCTGGTTGTTCCACGGGATGAACTGTCATCAGTGCCTATTGTGAATGGATTCGAGGATGTCTTTGACGGAGTCAAAGGGTTGCCGCCGCATAGGGAGATCGAGTTTCGTATCGATCTAGTTGAGGGAGCCAGACCTGTTGTGATGCCTCTTAGGCGGATGGCGCCTAGGGAGCAGCTAGAGTTGAGGGTGCAGGTTGATGACCTTTTGCAGAAAGGATTCATTCGGAGAAGTGTGTCCGAATGGGGTGCACCAGTTGTGTTCGCAACCAAAGCGGATGGATCGTTGAGGTTGTGTGTGGATTATCGTGAGCTGAATAAGTTGACTAGGAAGAACAAGTATCCATTGCCGAGAATAGATGACTTGTTTGATCAGCTTCACGAGGCTAAGGTGTTTTCTCAGATGGATTTGGCAACGGGATTTCACCAGTTGAGAGTGGCGAAGGATAGTGTGCCAAAAACTGCTTTCAGGACACCATCCAGTTTTTATGAGTGGCTGGTAATGTCGTTTGGATTGACTAACGCACCAGCATATTTTGTGGATCTTATGAATAGAGTGTTCAGAGATCAGTTGAATAAGTTCGTGCTTGTGTTCGTGGATGATATTCTGATTTATTCCAGAACTGAGGAAGAGCACAAGACACACTTGAGGATTGTTTTGGGGATCTTACGGAAACATCAGCTGAAGGCTAAGTTTTCGAAGTGTCACTTCTGGAAGAGTGAAGTGAGGTTCTTAGGCCATGTTATCTCGGGAAATGGAATAGCGGTTGATCCCGCTAAGGTGGCAGCAATCCAGGATTGGGTTAGACCTAAGAATGCGTCTGATGTGAGAAGTTTTCTTGGATTAGCAGGATATTATCGTCGGTTTATCAAAGACTTTTCCAAGATAGCTGCACCGTTAACAGGATTGACGAAAAAGAACCAAGTGTTCAGATGGGATGATAAGTGTGAGCAAGCTTTCGTAATCCTGAAAGAACGGCTGACAAGTGCTCCTGTTTTAACTATTCCAAGTGGGAATGATGAGATGGTGGTTTACACCGACGCATGTGGCACTGGACTTGGAGCAGTGCTAATGCAGAAGGATAAGGTTGTTGCGTATGCTAGTCGACAACTGAAGCCGCATGAAAGGAATTATCCAACTCATGATTTGGAGTTAGCGGCGATTGTGTTTGCTTTGAAAATGTGGAGACATTATCAGTTGGGAGTTAGATTTGAGTTATTTACAGATCATAAGTCGTTAAAGTATCTGTTCTCCCAAAAGGATTTGAATCTTCGACAGCAACGGTGGCTAGAGTTTCTGGCATCTTATGATTTTGGTATAGCCTATACTCCAGGAAAAGGTAACGCAGTGGCTGATGCATTAAGTCGAAGACATGCAGGTTTGGGAGCCATGTTTTTAGAATGGAAGAGTCTCGAGTATTTGGCTGGATTTGACTTCAGGCCTAGATGTGAATTGGAACCTGAGATGTTGGCAAACTTATCGATAAGACCTACTCTTGTGGAAAGGATTGGCGAGACCCAAAAGAGAGATAAGCTTGTCAAGATTATCCATGATTTGGAATCTGGATTGGAACCAGAGAAGGATAAAGGATTCGAGGTCGATCGAGAGGGTTGGCTTCGGAAGCAAGGACGATTGGTTGTTCCCGATGTAGATGGATTGAGAGATGAAGTTCTGAGGGAAAGTCATCACTCAAAGTTGACAATTCATCCAGGTGGAAATAAGATGTATCGGGATATGAAGAGAGCTTACTACTGGGAAGGTATGAAGAAGGATGTTGGAAATTTTATTTCCAAGTGTATGAACTGCCAGTTGGTGAAAGCTGAGCAGAAGAAGCCTAGTGGATTACTTCAGCCATTGGAGGTTCCTACATGGAAGTGGGAGCAAGTGTCGATGGATTTTATCGATGGTCTACCTAGGACAAGAGCAGGAAATGAAGGGATTTGGGTCATAGTAGATCGTTTGACCAAGAGTGCAAGGTTCATTCCTGTTCGATCAACTAGGACTGCATCGAAGTTGGCTGAGTTGTATGTTAAGTGGATAGTTCGATTCCATGGTATTCCGAGGAGTATAGTGAGCGATCGAGACCCTTTGTTCACCAGTGGATTTTGGAAGAGCTTCCAGGAAGTTTTGGGAACCAAGTTATGTTTGAGTACAGCTTATCACCCTCAAACAGATGGTCAGACTGAGAGAGTCAACCGAGTTTTGGAAGATCTCTTGAGAGCATGTGTCTTGGACTTCGGAGGATCATGGGAAGATCATCTTCATTTGGTGGAATTTGCATATAATAACAGTTATCAGTCGAGTATTGGAATGGCACCATATGAGGCATTATATGGAAGACCGTGTAACTCTCCGACATGTTGGTTGGAAACTGGAGAAAAGCTGATACTTGGGCCAGAGATGATTCGACAGACTTCGGATTGTATAGAGATCATTCGGCAACGAATGAAAGCAGCCCAAGATCGTCAGAAGAGTTATGCCGATAATCGTCGAAAGGATTTGGAATTCGACGTAGGTGATATGGTTTTTGTGAAGATTTCTCCTTTGAAGAGTGTTATTAGATTCGGGAAGAAAGGGAAATTGACTCCGAGATTTGTTGGACCATTCCCGATTATCGAGCGAATTGGAAAGCTCGCTTATAGACTAGAGTTACCAGAAAAGATGGCGGGTGTGCACAATGTTTTTCATGTATCTTATCTACGGAAGTATGTGCACGACCCAACTACGGTGGTTTCTGCTGATAGCTGTGAAGGTTTAGAGGTTGATCCAGTGGTTAGAAGACCTCGTAAGCCGCTTCGTGTTGTTGAGACCGACACGAAACAGCTTAGGAGGAAGACGATTACGTTGCTCAAGGTACAATGGAGTGATGATGTTAACGACTGTACGTGGGAGGAGGAAGAGAGGATGAAGGCAGCTCATCCCGGACTCTTCGAGGTATGGCCCTAAAGTGTCGTGACATCTCATGAATTTGTAGCTTGTTCTAAGTCTTAGAATTCTGCATGCTAGGCTCGAATTGGATGCATGGTTTGTTGATTGCTATGGATGGTAGGCATGCGGAAAATCTTTGATTGCTGTTGGTTGCTTGAAATTTCGGGGGCGAAATTCCTAAGGGGGAGAGAATGTAACGACCCGTATTTTACGTGTCGATAAATCGTAGAATTTACAGGTCGTTAGTGTTGTTTATGTTGTCTCTAGCCTAAGTCGTGTGGAAGTTAGCTCGTGTGAGTATTGATTCGTGACCGACCCATAGGCTTAGCCGAGTTAAGGGTTAGCAACTTGGTGGTGTCAAGTGATAGGTCGTGCACGAGTTACGACTTAAGTGTGTTGACCAAGTTAGGAGATTGACTGACCTATAGGTAGTAGCGAGTTAGGGAGTCTTGAGTCGTGACCGACTCATAGGTGACCGACTCATAGGGGACCGACTCAAGGAGCCTGGATGGCTCATAGTATTGACCGACCTAGGAGATAGCGGGGTAGTAAGTTGAGACGTATGGTCGAAGTCATAGGTCGTAAGGTGTTTTGAGTCGTGTATGCTATGAGTCGTAAGTCGTTAGGTAGCTGGGGCGATGAGTCGCATAGTAGTTAGGTCGTTGAACGACTCATGGTAAGTCGCTGAGTCGTATGAACGACTTAGGGATAGGTTGTGGCTGTTGAGTCGGTAGAGGCTTAGGTCGGCTAGGGGTTAGGTCGGCCATAAGAGTGAGTTGTTGGGTCGGAGTCTCTGTTGAGTCGTGAGTCGGCATTATAGCTGAGTCGTGTGTGTATAGTTGAGTCGTCATATGACTTAGGACTAGGGAGTGTTAGCGGCTGTGTGTTAAGTCATTGGTCATAGGTCGGTTAGAGCTTAGGTCGGCCATAAGAGTGAATGGTTGAGTCGGCAGGAAGGGTTAAGTTATTAGGTCGTTAGGGGTGTTGAGTTGTGTCTGGGGTGAGTCGCGTATAGGTTAGACGTGAGGCCCTGTGTTTTGTTGAGTCGGCATGATGATGAGTCGGGGACGACTCAAGGGGTGGGTCGGCAACGACCTAAGGGGCGACGACTCATAGTGGTTTCAGCCTATAAATAGAGGGGTTTGGCTCACTTTTTGGCACCGGTTTTTGAAGCGACGAAGTGCTGCCATTTTGAGAGCTCGACTACAACATTTCTTCGTCTTCTTTTCTTCATTTCAATCTAGTTATAACATCCATCCAAGATCGAAGATCGAGATCAAAGATTCAAGGGCCAAAGTTGAAGATCTTCATCCAACGAAGCTAGATTTCATCGCTTTAAGCGAGATTTCGCCGGATCAAGCCTTGATCTTCGCTGTCCAGATCTGAAGTGTTTAGTTTTTGAGGTGTTTAGGTGATTTGGTGAGTGGTAGTTATCTCTCACGCGGACCCAAAGGAGTATATTGGATTGGTGGTTTGTTGGAGTGTTGTAGATAGTGATTTTGTGCATTTTCCTTAGATCCAAGTGTAGATTCATTGTTTGTGAAGATGTTTACTTATTCATGTTCATTTATCAAGTATTAGAGACAAAACCCATGTTTTATATTTGATAGATCTATGCTAAAAACCTATGATTCATGCATGTTAGACTTATGCTCATTTATTTACGAAATTGCCATTATAGTTGATATTGCTCATTAGATCTTGTTTAAATGATTGATTGTTTGATTGTATGATTGATTTGATTGTTTCCAAGTTAGCTAGTAGTTGATTTGGAACAAGATGATTGAAGATGATTCGAAAGCTAAGTGGAAAGGCTCTTGAATGGTGAAAGCTGCTTATGGCATATGAAGCGGATGTTGAAGCTCATATGTATGAATTGGATGATGTTGAGATGGGACTTTGCCATGATGCGAGGAGGCAAACCATGATGTTGAGTTGGGACGGGTTATGATGACGTTCCAAGCACGGGCTACGACGACGTGCAAAGTTATGTTGATAACTCGGTAATGCGATCCGGGTAGGTGATAATGGTTAGCTTGAGAGGCGCTTGAGCTAGTATGGAAATAGTCGTCGAGGAGGATGACTAGGAGGCTAAGATCTTATCGTTGTTGAAGGTTCTAGCATGCTCAAAGCAAGAGTACGTTGGAACGGGCTGCGACGACGTTCCAAGCACGGGCTGCGACGACGTGCTAGTACTCTGGGTAGTTGCGAAAATTCCTAGGCACGGGCTGCGACGACGTGCGGAGTTATGTCTAGAACCGGGGTTACCATTAGCCCTTGACAGGTGGTCATTCAATTAACGGTGAAATCATGGCAATGATAACAGTGATAGCCAGAGTCATGGATGTTTGGTTGTATTATCATTCGGTCTCAAGAGCGGTATTTTCTGGGTGCTTATCTGATCTTGGTTTAGGCCTTGGGGGTTTGTATTTGGAAAACATCGCCCTTGACTCGAGTGATTATTGCTTTACCTTAATTATCTGTTATGTTATGCTTGCTTCTCCTTAGTGTGTGTCTGGGGGCTATCACTGTAGAAAGAGGTGGAGTGGGATGGTTTGGTTCCTATTCCTTTTATCCCTTTTGCTCTTTTGGTATGTTTGGTAGTTAATTTACTGCTCACTAAGACTTTGTCTGACTCAAGGTTTTATGTCTCTTCTTATTACCTTGGGCTGTTCATCCATGTTGGGATGGGCAGACTAGGTAGCAGGTGACAGGTGCTGTTCTTGGAGATCTACGCTGATGATGACGAAGACGAGCAGGAGGCTTTGCATATTAGTTTTCTTACTATTTGTACTGGGTGTTCCGCTGCTTGTATATATTCTGAGTGCTATGTAGTGAGGCTTTGATGTATGGATTTTCCTGGATGATTGTATCAAACTACTGTGATGCTTATATGATGATTTCCTGTTATGAAGCTTCACTATATATATATATATATCATTTCTCTATTGTATTTTATCCATGCGCTGTGAGTTATGCGATAGAGTTTCTGTTTTATTTTTACCCCGACTATCGTCCATGGCTACCTGGCACGCCTTTCAGCGCATTATTTCCTTGTTATGGTGCGGGAGTCATGGGCGGTTGTCACATTTGGTATCAGAGCGAGGTTAATCGATTTTAGCCAACGCTCGCTGACACAACTACGTAAGAGAGACGTAATTGTATTTTGATGGATGATTACTATATATAATATAGTAGTTTAGAAGGATTTGAACTCCTTATGCAGTTGTTACTTAAGGTGTTCTAATCATTCTTATTACAGATATTAAGGATGAGTCGAAGAGGGAGACCAGCTGTAAGGGAAAGCCGTGCTACTGAAGGAGCTGTTGATTATGGAACTATGTTCGAAGCGATGATGACTTCGATCATGAGAAGGATACCAGCTTCAGGATCATCAGTGGATGTGGGAGTTCAAGTCCAAGCTCCAAGACCGGTGGATTTTGCTAAGCTTTGCAAGGATTATACTTCTCTTGGAGGAAAAGCTTTCTTGGGGACAGAGTCGACTATTGAAGTGCAGAGATGGATTGATGCTTGTCGAAGGATCTTTGGTGACTTAGGGATTGAGGATGCAACCAAGAGAAAGCTTGCATCGAGACAGCTTCAGGAAAGAGCTGCTGATTGGTGGAATTCTATCACCATCGATACACCAGAAGAAGAGATTACTTGGGAGCAATTCCAAGTTAGATTTGAAGTTAAGTTCATCTCTACGGCTCAGAAGTCTGTTTTGTTCAAGAGGTTTGTAGAGCTCAAGCAAGGTGGGAGACCAGTTCTTGAGTATATTTCCGAGTTCGAAGCCTTGTCCAAGTATGCCAGATCGTATATTGATTCTCCCTACCAGAAGAACGAGAAGTTTGTGACCGGTTTGGATGCTTATCTTGGGAGGCAGTTAGTGGATCATTTGGACGATCCATTTGAGAAGCTTGTGGAGAAAGCCCTTAGGCATGAGAGTCTGTTTCCTAAGGAAAGTTCTGTTGTGGCTGTAACCAGGGAAGGATCTAGACCACAGCAGAGTGGCAACAAGAAGAGGAAGCAGCAGCAACAGAGGGGTAGGGATGGCCAGAAGAAGCCGAAGGGCGAAGTGACTTGTTATAATTGCCAGCAGAAGGGCCATCTCTCCAAGGATTGTAGGAATCCAAAGGCGCCGGCGAAATGCCACAACTGTGATAAACCAGGGCATTTCAGGAAGGACTGTCCAGAACCGAGGAAGGACAGGCAGATTGTGCAAGCTTATGCTTTGGGAGCTGTGCCGTCATCTTCAAAAGCTCCTACTGCTGAAGAGAAGGGGAAGAGTGTGGTGGTTCAAGGTACTCTTTCTATTTGTGGTGTTCCAGTTAGAGTATTGTTTGATACTGGAGCGTCGCATTCTTTTGTTTGTAATGATTTGGTAGACCGGTTAGGTTTGAGACCAGATATTGTTGATAGACCATTGGTTGTGACTAATCCAGTTGGGGGTTCGTCATGTTTGTGTATGATATGCCGTGGTCTAGTTGTGTCGAGTCATGATTGCTCGTTTGTTTGTGATTGCTTTGTTCTGAACTTTGCGGGGTTCGGAATTATTTTGGGTATGGACTGGCTTAGGAAGTATGCGGCTAGGATTGATTGTGAGGGGCTGGAGGTGACAGTCGGGAATGTGGAAGGGCGAAAGGTTGTGATACGATGTAAGCATGAGGAAGGCGTCTTCATGAGCTTCATGTATTCGCTGGTTGTTCCACGGGATGAACTGTCATCAGTGCCTATTGTGAATGGATTCGAGGATGTCTTTGACGGAGTCAAAGGGTTGCCGCCGCATAGGGAGATCGAGTTTCGTATCGATCTAGTTGAGGGAGCCAGACCTGTTGTGATGCCTCTTAGGCGGATGGCGCCTAGGGAGCAGCTAGAGTTGAGGGTGCAGGTTGATGACCTTTTGCAGAAAGGATTCATTCGGAGAAGTGTGTCCGAATGGGGTGCACCAGTTGTGTTCGCAACCAAAGCGGATGGATCGTTGAGGTTGTGTGTGAATTATCGTGAGCTGAATAAGTTGACTAGGAAGAACAAGTATCCATTGCCGAGAATAGATGACTTGTTTGATCAGCTTCACGAGGCTAAGGTGTTTTCTCAGATGGATTTGGCAACGGGATTTCACCAGTTGAGAGTGGCGAAGGATAGTGTGCCAAAGACTGCTTTCAGGACACCATCCAGTTTTTATGAGTGGCTGGTAATGCCGTTTGGATTGACTAACGCACCAGCATATTTTGTGGATCTTATGAATAGAGTGTTCAGAGATCAGTTGAATAAGTTCGTGCTTGTGTTCGTGGATGATATTCTGATTTATTCCAGAACTGAGGAAGAGCACAAGACACACTTGAGGATTGTTTTGGGGATCTTACGGAAACATCAGCTGAAGGCTAAGTTTTCGAAGTGTCACTTCTGGAAGAGTGAAGTGAGGTTCTTAGGCCATGTTATCTCGGGAAATGGAATAGCGGTTGATCCCGCTAAGGTGGCAGCAATCCAGGATTGGGTTAGACCTAAGAATGCGTCTGATGTGAGAAGTTTTCTTGGATTAGCAGGATATTATCGTCGGTTTATCAAAGACTTTTCCAAGATAGCTGCACCGTTAACAGGATTGACGAAAAAGAACCAAGTGTTCAGATGGGATGATAAGTGTGAGCAAGCTTTCGTAATCCTGAAAGAACGGCTGACAAGTGCTCCTGTTTTAACTATTCCAAGTGGGAATGATGAGATGGTGGTTTACACCGACGCATGTGGCACTGGACTTGGAGCAGTGCTAATGCAGAAGGATAAGGTTGTTGCGTATGCTAGTCGACAACTGAAGCCGCATGAAAGGAATTATCCAACTCATGATTTGGAGTTAGCGGCGATTGTGTTTGCTTTGAAAATGTGGAGACATTATCAGTTGGGAGTTAGATTTGAGTTATTTACAGATCATAAGTCGTTAAAGTATCTGTTCTCCCAAAAGGATTTGAATCTTCGACAGCAACGGTGGCTAGAGTTTCTGGCATCTTATGATTTTGGTATAGCCTATACTCCAGGAAAAGGTAACGCAGTGGCTGATGCATTAAGTCGAAGACATGCAGGTTTGGGAGCCATGTTTTTAGAATGGAAGAGTCTCGAGTATTTGGCTGGATTTGACTTCAGGCCTAGATGTGAATTGGAACCTGAGATGTTGGCAAACTTATCGATAAGACCTACTCTTGTGGAAAGGATTGGCGAGACCCAAAAGAGAGATAAGCTTGTCAAGATTATCCATGATTTGGAATCTGGATTGGAACCAGAGAAGGATAAAGGATTCGAGGTCGATCGAGAGGGTTGGCTTCGGAAGCAAGGACGATTGGTTGTTCCCGATGTAGATGGATTGAGAGATGAAGTTCTGAGGGAAAGTCATCACTCAAAGTTGACAATTCATCCAGGTGGAAATAAGATGTATCGGGATATGAAGAGAGCTTACTACTGGGAAGGTATGAAGAAGGATGTTGGAAATTTTATTTCCAAGTGTATGAACTGCCAGTTGGTGAAAGCTGAGCAGAAGAAGCCTAGTGGATTACTTCAGCCATTGGAGGTTCCTACATGGAAGTGGGAGCAAGTGTCGATGGATTTTATCGATGGTCTACCTAGGACAAGAGCAGGAAATGAAGGGATTTGGGTCATAGTAGATCGTTTGACCAAGAGTGCAAGGTTCATTCCTGTTCGATCAACTAGGACTGCATCGAAGTTGGCTGAGTTGTATGTTAAGTGGATAGTTCGATTCCATGGTATTCCGAGGAGTATAGTGAGCGATCGAGACCCTTTGTTCACTAGTGGATTTTGGAAGAGCTTCCAGGAAGTTTTGGGAACCAAGTTATGTTTGAGTACAGCTTATCACCCTCAAACAGATGGTCAGACTGAGAGAGTCAACCGAGTTTTGGAAGATCTCTTGAGAGCATGTGTCTTGGACTTCGGAGGATCATGGGAAGATCATCTTCATTTGGTGGAATTTGCATATAATAACAGTTATCAGTCGAGTATTGGAATGGCACCATATGAGGCATTATATGGAAGACCGTGTAACTCTCCGACATGTTGGTTGGAAACTGGAGAAAAGCTGATACTTGGGCCAGAGATGATTCGACAGACTTCGGATTGTATAGAGATCATTCGGCAACGAATGAAAGCAGCCCAAGATCGTCAGAAGAGTTATGCCGATAATCGTCGAAAGGATTTGGAATTCGACGTAGGTGATATGGTTTTTGTGAAGATTTCTCCTTTGAAGAGTGTTATTAGATTCGGGAAGAAAGGGAAATTGACTCCGAGATTTGTTGGACCATTCCCGATTATCGAGCGAATTGGAAAGCTCGCTTATAGACTAGAGTTACCAGAAAAGATGGCGGGTGTGCATAATGTTTTTCATGTATCTTATCTACGGAAGTATGTGCACGACCCAACTACGGTGGTTTCTGCTGATAGCTGTGAAGGTTTAGAGGTTGATCCAGTGGTTAGAAGACCTCGTAAGCCGCTTCGTGTTGTTGAGACCGACACGAAACAGCTTAGGAGGAAGACGATTACGTTGCTCAAGGTACAATGGAGTGATGATGTTAACGACTGTACGTGGGAGGAGGAAGAGAGGATGAAGGCAGCTCATCCCGGACTCTTCGAGGTATGGCCCTAAAGTGTCGTGACATCTCATGAATTTGTAGCTTGTTCTAAGTCTTAGAATTCTGCATGCTAGGCTCGAATTGGATGCATGGTTTGTTGATTGCTATGGATGGTAGGCATGCGGAAAATCTTTGATTGCTGTTGGTTGCTTGAAATTTCAGGGGCGAAATTCCTAAGGGGGAGAGAATGTAACGACCCGTATTTTACGTGTCGATAAATCGTAGAATTTACAGGTCGTTAGTGTTGTTTATGTTGTCTCTAGCCTAAGTCGTGTGGAAGTTAGCTCGTGTGAGTATTGATTCGTGACCGACCCATAGGCTTAGCCGAGTTAAGGGTTAGCAACTTGGTGGTGTCAAGTGATAGGTCGTGCACGAGTTACGACTTAAGTGTGTTGACCAAGTTAGGAGATTGACTGACCTATAGGTAGTAGCGAGTTAGGGATTCTTGTGTCGTGACCGACTCATAGGTGACCGACTCATAGGGGACCGACTCAAGGAGCCTGGATGGCTCATAGTATTGACCGACCTAGGAGATAGCGGGGTAGTAAGTTGAGACGTATGGTCGAAGTCATAGGTCGTAAGGTGTTTTGAGTCGTGTATGCTATGAGTCGTAAGTCGTTAGGTAGCTGGGGCGATGAGTCGCATAGTAGTTAGGTCGTTGAACGACTCATGGTAAGTCGCTGAGTCGTATGAACGACTTAGGGATAGGTTGTGGCTGTTGAGTTGGTAGAGGCTTAGGTCGGCTAAGGGTTAGGTCGGCCATAAGAGTGAGTTGTTGGGTCGGAGTCTCTGTTGAGTCGTGAGTCGGCATTATAGCTGAGTCGTGTGTGTATAGTTGAGTCGTCATATGACTTAGGACTAGGGAGTGTTAGCGGCTGTGTGTTAAGTCATTGGTCATAGGTCGGCTAGAGCTTAGGTCGGCCATAAGAGTGAATGGTTGAGTCGGCAGGAAGGGTTAAGTTGTTAGGTCGTTAGGGGTGTTGAGTTGTGTCTGGGGTGAGTCGCGTATAGGTTAGACGTGAGGCCCTGTGTTTTGTTGAGTCGGCATGATGATGAGTCGGGGACGACTCAAGGGGTGGGTCGGCAACGACCTAAGGGGCGACGACTCATAGTGGTTTCAGCCTATAAATAGAGGGGTTTGGCTCACTTTTTGGCACCGGTTTTTGAAGCGACGAAGTGCTGCCATTTTGAGAGCTCGACTACAACATTTCTTCGTCTTCTTTTCTTCATTTCAATCTAGTTCTAACATCCATCCAAGATCGAAGATCGAGATCAAAGATTCAAGGGCCAAAGTTGAAGATCTTCATCCAACGAAGCTAGATTTCATCGCTTTAAGCGAGATTTCGCCGGATCAAGCCTTGATCTTCGCTGTCCTGATCTGAAGTGTTTAGTTTTTGAGGTGTTTAGGTGATTTGGTGAGTGGTAGTTATCTCTCACGCGGACCCAAAGGAGTATATTGGATTGGTGGTTTGTTGGAGTGTTGTAGATAGTGATTTTGTGCATTTTCCTTAGATCCAAGTGTAGATTCATTGTTTGTGAAGATGTTTACTTATTCATGTTCATTTATCAAGTATTAGAGACAAAACCCATGTTTTATATTTGATAGATCTATGCTAAAAACCTATGATTCATGCATGTTAGACTTATGCTCATTTATTTACGAAATTGCCATTATAGTTGATATTGCTCATTAGATCTTGTTTAAATGATTGATTGTTTGATTGTATGATTGATTTGATTGTTTCCAAGTTAGCTAGTAGTTGATTTGGAACAAGATGATTGAAGATGATTCGAAAGCTAAGTGGAAAGGCTCTTGAATGGTGAAAGCTGCTTATGGCATATGAAGCGGATGTTGAAGCTCATATGTATGAATTGGATGATGTTGAGATGGGACTTTGCCATGATGCGAGGAGGCAAACCATGATGTTGAGTTGGGACGGGTTATGATGACGTTCCAAGCACGGGCTACGACGACGTGCAAAGTTATGTTGATAACTCGGTAATGCGATCCGGGTAGGTGATAATGGTTAGCTTGAGAGGCGCTTGAGCTAGTATGGAAATAGTCGTCGAGGAGGATGACTAGGAGGCTAAGATCTTATCGTTGTTGAAGGTTCTAGCATGCTCAAAGCAAGAGTACGTTGGAACGAGCTGCGACGACGTTCCAAGCACGGGCTGCGACGACGTGCTAGTACTCTGGGTAGTTGCGAAAATTCCTAGGCACGGGCTGCGACGACGTGCAGAGTTATGTCTAGAACCGGGGTTACCATTAGCCCTTGACAGGTGGTCATTCAATTAACGGTGAAATCATGGCAATGATAACAGTGATAGCCAGAGTCATGGATGTTTGGTTGTATTATCATTCGGTCTCAAGAGCGGTATTTTCTGGGTGCTTATCTGATCTTGGTTTAGGCCTTAGGGGTTTGTATTTGGAAAACATCGCCCTTGACTCGAGTGATTATTGCTTTACCTTAATTATCTGTTATGTTATGCTTGCTTCTCCTTAGTGTGTGTCTGGGGGCTATCACTGTAGAAAGAGGTGGAGTGGGATGGTTTGGTTCCTATTCCTTTTATCCCTTTTGCTCTTTTGGTATGTTTGCTAGTTAATTTACTGCTCACTAAGACTTTGTCTGACTCAAGGTTTTATGTCTCTTCTTATTACCTTGGGCTGTTCATCCATGTTGGGATGGGCAGACTAGGTAGCAGGTGACAGGTGCTGTTCTTGGAGATCTACGCTGATGATGACGAAGACGAGCAGGAGGCTTTGCATATTAGTTTTCTTACTATTTGTACTGGGTGTTCCGCTGCTTGTATATATTCTGAGTGCTATGTAGTGAGGCTTTGATGTATGGATTTGCCTGGATGATTGTATCAAACTACTGTGATGCTTATATGATGATTTCCTGTTATGAAGCTTCACTATATATATATCATTTCTCTATTGTATTTTATCCATGCGCTGTGAGTTATGCGATAGAGTTTCTGTTTTATTTTTACCCCGACTATCGTCCATGGCTACCTGGCACGCCTTTCAGCGCATTATTTCCTTGTTATGGTGCGGGAGTCATGGGCGGTTGTCACATAAATTTAATTAACTAGTAATTTAATTCTAACTAGTAGTTTTAAAACCAATTTCCTTTTAACAAATAATTCTAGGAATAAAATAATTAATAGGCTTGTTAACCAAATTAATCCCTACTACTATATTATTTTGACATAACCAGTAGGTTAAAATATGAATATATATATATATATATATATATATATATATTCCAGAAATTACCTACAGATTGAATAAATAGTCCATATAGTTTTCCTTTGTTTTTCTCCTTACTTATTCATATATTCTGTTCATTTGTGAATTTATCACTTACTAAAAATAAAATTTCAATTTAACTACACTATACATTCATACACAAATTTATTTAAATTAAAATATTGTTATACCTTGCAGCCCAACCCTATGCCCCTCGATACCAACACACGACGCCTCTGTCGAAAAGACGAGCTAGCCACTTGATGTACGAGCGAAGTCCTGTTCCCCAAACTTTGCCTTCATCGTGACTACGCCAAACCCTAAGTCCACCACGACGCTGCCATCGCCGCGAGCTCGCGACGACTCCCCACCCTCGTGCACAAATCCACTCGCGCAACCCATCGCGACAACCCTAAATCACAACGCCACTCTCGAGCTCGAATCGAACTCGAGCCACTGCTATTACTCCCCTTTCCCATGAACTCGAACTCGAATCGAAATCACGCCCAGATCCCTCTTTCCCCTTTTTTGAAGCAAACTCGATTTCGAATTCGAAGATTTGAGGAGGAGAGTATTCGAATTCGATTAGAAGAAAAAAAATGGAACTCCAGCCATTAATTTTCTTTCTAGGTTCGGCTATCTAAGATAAGGGTTGTGTGCGTTACTATATTTTTTTTTATAAGATGATGGAAATGTCTTCGGCTGGAAGATAACTGATAGCGTGATTTATAAAAACAGAAATCTGAAATATTCCTTGCGTGTTTACAGGGTTAAAATGAAATGAGATGATGTTTTGTATGCTGATGTGAGTATGTAGGTCAATCAACCAATATACATATATTTATTTAAATTTTAAATCGATATGATTTTACAACTTAAAATCTTGATCGTATAGAGAAGATAGCCCTTTTTGGATCGACTATTATCAATTAAATTTTCAGCGTGTTTATATATCGTACGCTTACACAACAACACTGATCACTACGGAAATGGAAATCCGATAATAATTTAATATTACGGATCCAATGGAATTGGTTTCGTCGAATTCCGAGACTGTGTCTCGGAAGACTATTTTTAAATTCAATTTAAAACGATAAAATTTCAGAACTGGACAGATCACTGTTAATTTCAATTTTAACACTTCTATTGTCTTCAATATTATCAATATAAATTTTATAAGCCTCCAAATTATTTTTAACAGGCTTAAAAACTGAAGATTCAACATTTTACCCGACTTCAAATTATTTAATTCAATAATTTAATTATCAAATAAATTGTAATATTCGTAATTCAAGTTAAAATTACTCTATTGAATACTTAAAATCAATTAAATATCCTAATTTTAAATGCTCGAAAATTTTGGGTCGTCACATTCCTCCCCCTTAAAAGAATTTCGTCCCCGAAATTTCTAGTTAGGAAGAATGGTCCAATACCCGTTTACTTTTCTCAAAATCAACAATTCAACATCCTATCAACTATCTTTTTATAGAAGACCCCTTATCACTCTTACTAACTTTCCAACCCTCCTATAGTTTCAAACAATACTATTTGTTTAACCATTCAAGTTTCAATTTAAAACCAAATTTGAATTACCAAAAATTTTCTCAAAATTTTTCTAACTCCTTAAATTTTCAAAATATTTCGCCAGCGTCTCCTTTGCGCGGCTAGCTCGGTACAACTATAAAAGGCCTCTACGGCCTCCCAAATTCCAAAAGAAAACAAAAGGCCAAGTGGCTAAATCCAAAAACCCAATCAAATTTCACAGAAATTTAAACACATACCTTTTTGTCAAGCAATTCAAATTTATCTTCTGAAATCAAAACCAACTCTCTTTTCCTTTTATAATACCTGCATATCCCGCTTAGCACTAATATCCAATCATAACTTTCAAAACATTTTATTGACTTCCTTACTAATGTCAATATCTATTCATTCAAATATTATTTTAGATTATATTTGTAATATCAATTTCCAATTGACTATGCACCATTCCTTACTTAAGTTTAGTATAAGCATTTTATATGTTTCTTATATTTATTTCCATCTTACCACTTTAGTTTATATCTATTTCTATTCAAATTGGTTTTCACATTCCATATGAATTTTATTTATTTTCAACTTTGAACATTTAATTTTATCTTCCATTTATAACTAATTTATGTCATTATTTTAATTAGCTTCATTTACTAATTTATTTCAATTTTCAGTTTGAAATCGTTTTGTCGTTAACAAAATTTTCCAAAAATTTTCTAACTCCCAAAATTTCTGAATTTTTTTGGCACAGTCTCCTTTGTATGGAGGAGCTTTTGCAATTTGACAAAAGATATAAATATATACATCGACCCACGCAGTCGGAAAAACCAAAAACAGTTCATATTTCCTATTTTTATTGCGTAGGCGTACCTTATTTAGCATTTATAAGCAAGCAGCTTATTTATTTTAGCATTTTGCACGATCAAATCCATCCATACGGCTACCCTGAACCTGTACTTACTCAATTTAAATACGTAAGTACTAAATATATGCAATTTAATAACATTTCACCCATATTAAAATAGCTAACACATAGATTTCATAAGTAATGCATGAGATATACATTCATAAGTACATATGCAATGTTTCAAGGATAGTTTTAAATTGTTTGCATCCAAATAACATACCATTCCATTCAATTCATTTTTAAGCGAAATGAACGCATATTCATTTCAATAGATGTAAAATCAATTTATTAAACTGCTACTGAATCATATAGTTTTGTTTACCTCCGTTTACTTCGAACGACTAATTTTCTAATGCAATTCGACAATATTAATGTGAATAAATAATTACGTAAGCTTTATAACCATTTAAATTGATTCCAACTCAATTTACACTTAATCCTATCCATTTTAATTTATTCACAAACTTTCATTGCATTTTCTTTCATATCCAAAAAGTTTGATTCCAAACTATTTTATTATACACGACATCATCCCATGCTTCTATTAATTTTAAACTTAAGTTAATTTCCTTCAATTAACTACCATTTCATAACTTAAGTTCATTCCCATTTTAATTTATTCATACTCGAATTGGATTTATTTTCATCTCAAATCATTTTTATTTTGGTCCAATTCCATACAACTCGAGTTTTATTTCCAAACTCTATTACCTATCCACAATCTTTGATTTGATTTTCTTTGATCAAATCCCAACCATTATACTAATTTATTCGATTATTTTATTCTTTTATCCATTTTAAATTTTAATTTACATGAACAATTCATTGTTGAATTTATTAATAATAAGGCCATTCAATTTATGCTTGAATTGGTTTTGTTTATATTTCACATCATATCCATTTTAATCCAATTCAATTTTCATTCAACAACACTTCCAGTTATAATCCCATACTTGATTTTATTTTTCATTTATCTTGAAAATCATTTTGTTTGATTTCCTTGAGTTCAATCTTATTTTATATCCCAAGTTTGGATTTTTATCTCAGAATACAATATTTTTATTCTGGCTTATTTGTTTCCCTTTTTAATTTTTTTTATAAGCTACTCACTTTTAATATGCATACTTCATCGTCTATTTACAGTCAACCACATCCATATCTTACCTTTAATTAGGGATTATATTTTTTTTTCAATGCTTTTCAATTCTTTTATAAGCTTCTGAAGCTTATTTATTCTAATTCAGTACTTGCTTAATTTACATTTATTTGTTTGAGTAGAATTTTATTCCAGTCAATATTATCAAAAATTTGAGTGAATTCATTTAAATTCAGTTTTATTCCAACTCAACTTTAGTTAAATCTAGTTACATAACATTCTTTTAAGATTTATTAAGTAAAGACTTATTTCCATTTAATATCATTCATGACACAACTGAATTTTTAATTCAATTCAATCCAAATTAACTAAATTTTATTTCTCAATATATGAGTTCACAACTTATTTATTTATTCGAAAGCTTATATTGTTCATTTGAATCATTTCATCTTATAACCACAATTTCAAATCATATATATAACACTTACTGGCTTAAGGTATAAATTTTCATTTCACAATTATAATCATTTACCTTCCAACTTTATATCCAATTTAATCCAATTTCAATTTCAATTTTTATTTAACTTATCTCAACTTAAATTCAAATATATTTTCTTTACTTTCATTCACTTAAGTTTAATTTTAATTCCTAGATTAAAATTTTCAATTTCTTCTTATTAATATCAACTTTACTTTATAAGTTCAATAGTTGATCCATTTATTCATTCACAAATTCATTGTCAACCAATAAATTTTATTTCCAAACATAAATTATTTTTAGTTCATTTGAACTAATTCTACACTTATTTTTACACTTTTAAATCAAGCATCATCCAATATTGAATTTCATTTCATTTGCACACCATAGTAACTAATCAGTTACTTATAAATTTGTCTTAAAACTTTGTTTTATTTAATCCAACTTGACTAATTTTTTTCCATTTCACAGTTTAACACAATTTAAATTTTAACTTCCAGTATCCAGTTTCCACTTTACTTACTTACAACGTTGAATTTTATTTCAACAAATTCCTAATTTACATGTCATCAAACTTATTGTATGCCATAAGCTTTGCTAGTTAAGATTCCAGAGTTTAAACAGTCTTTAACATTTCAAAATTCCCTTTGAAATCTTCTATATCCAAAATTCCTTGCATTTCTAAAAATCAAATTCATCCTTTGCAAACAATTCCAATTCAAAACAATTTGGTAGCAATTTCTCTCTTGGAAACTCGAAAATAAACATCGACGATGCTGCAGTCATCACCGAAATTATTTTCCAGCGACCGAAAGAGTTCAATGCTTTTATCTCTTTTAAAACCCTTCAATTTTTTTTTAAATTCCAAATCTCTCTCTAGATTTCAAATCCGATTCAAAAATATTTCTCAATATATATTATTTTTCTCAAACTTTGGAAATCACTTTCAAATTCAAAGGAACTTAAATTCCCAGATTTTCAAATTCCAAACTCTTTAAATTTATATTCAAACATTACCTTGGAATTTTATTTTATTTTAATTATTAATCACACTATAATTTACATTTAGTTTATCTTTACAAATTTCATTTGTATACAAATTGATTTCTTAGTTTTAGTTATGGTTTCAATATCTTATTCAATTATAAATCACATTTACAAATCCCATTTATTATTAGTTTCTTCCTTAATCTTTAGTTATTATTTCAATTTTATCAATTCTCATACAATAATGATAATAATTTAATATTATCATTCTCTAACAACTAAACATCCATATATATAACTATAATAATTTATGAAAAATCATTTCCTTTATATACAAAAATAGTCTGGGTAAAATTATTCCATTTACCCTATTTAAAACAATACTGTGTCGGTTTATCTTGTTTAAGAGTTTAGAAACTCCTATCGATGATATGGCGTCCCATATATCGACCAGAATCCATAAACACTAAACCGATAAATCAACACAATATGAAATAATTTTATATTCACTAACAAATACGCGCTCATATCTATTAATACTCTCAAGCTCATTCTAGAGTACTATGGACTCTATTTAACGAGTAATCCCCACCAGAGCCAAGGTTATCACCAACCTAAGCTCTGATACCAACTGTAACAGCCCGCAAATCCGTACTCCTTGAGTCAACACTATTCTACCTAAATCAACTCAAGTTGTACAGAAATACGAACCATTTGGGTTAAAGAAGAAGAGGTAGAAGAAGAAAATAGAAAACAACAGCAGAATCTAACCATCGCAGCGGAATAAAATATAATAGATATTAACATGTCTTTACACCAAAGCAAATAAATGAGTTTATATATTACATCATCAGAGTACATCAACCACAACTCAACATCAATAACATACATCTGGATACACAGCTACTCTACACAGCGGAATATATATATACAAGTACGAGAATACACATCGTCGTCCAGCTCGTCTCCTGAGCTCCACAACATCAAATCCTGTATCCTATAATACTCGGTCTGACCCGAGCATTATAGTTAAATAACACCCAAGTCGGTCTGGAATACCAGCATGAGAAAATCACACTCAATTGATTATTAACGTTTCAAAAATCCTTTGAAAACAAAAGCATCTTGTAAGACCACGCCACAAATAAACTTGTCGCTTTTTACCTTATGATAGCTAAAACATTTTTTTTATAGAAATCCTCTGATATTATAATAGGGTCTATATACAAATACTTATAAAATAGCCGAAATTGTTGCATTCATTCAATTCCAGCTACTAGCCACAGAGTGGGTAATAAAAACAAAACTCGTACAAAGCTCGTAGGGAAAATGGATTTCCAACTAATAATTAGGCATTGGGTACCACCTGTCACGGTACGTGGCTTAGTTCACAGTACCGAGGAGTACGCCCGCTCCCTTGCAACACAAGACCGGGACTACCCCTTACTAGACAATCCCGAGTGAGATCACCCCGCGGTTGGGATTAGCAACCGCCCACTAAGCTGAAATAAAAAGGGACATCTAGACAGGGTTGACCTCACCCTGCTTGGGTGCTACCCACCTAGCCTTGCTGCATAACCCCTGATTTTCAGTCATTCCCATTTGATGAGGCTTGAGGCTAAGCGTTACATTTTTAGAACATATTCCTTAGAATGCCTATCGCCCACCTGACGATGTTCCGAAAGCATTCATCCATACAAGTCCGTCCCGAGTTCGAACGGAACCGAAGGCACTATTCCTACTACATCCATTTTGGAAATATCCTCAGGATTAGTAGCGACTAGCCCTTGCACTTCACTGCTCCATCTTCGAATCCACACTCGTTTCCACGAAACGTACAAACTGGATCGAAGTGGTTTTCGAGAAATAAATCTCGATCCCGGTCTCTTCGAAACGATCAGCGCATTTGTCCGATATTGATAGTCAGTGATTTAACTATCAATTAATATTCACAAACAACCATCCAACAATAAATAATTTCCCAAATTATTTGTTAACCTCAAAATATCTTCACGAGATATATTTCTATTTTCACCCCTTTGAAAACAGTTTCAAAACATCTTCCTTTTCCAGAATAAGCTTTCCCAAATATTTTCTATCTCCACTGAAATCACCAAGCACAAAACTAGATTTTTCTAAATTAATTTAAAACACTTTACTTTTAAAATATACTTTAAAACATTCAAGTTAAAATTACTTCAATAATTTCTAAAAATACATACTATTTGGATATTTGAAAATAAAATTACTTAATAAAATATAAAACTAGATTTACACTTTCTAAAACAAAATACTAAGTCACTTTTAAATTATTACTGCTATAATAGATTAAAAGAAAATACTTACTTTATAATTTAAATATTTAGAAATAATAAATTTTCCAAAACTTGCTTTTTAAAACAACTTTTAAAACCTTTAATTTATATTTAAAAAATTACTTTAAAAACGTACTTGGTTATCCAGAGAAAAATTCCAACTTCAATCACTTAAATCAATTTCCCAAATTGATTTCCAATTTACTCCCTTTGAAATAAATTTCTTTACTTACTTAGTTCATTTCAAAATTCATTAATTATGGATTTAATATTAATGTTATTATTTTCCGTTTGATTAAATCTTTTAACTGAAATATACAAATTTCACGCTTTTCCCAATTTCTTCTTTATTCTTTTCGATAATTTAAATCGTAAATTTTAAATAAATGTTTTATTCTTTTAAAATAATAACACTGAAGTTTAAAATTCATTAACTTCCTGTTTATTCAAAAATTTACTTTCTATACTCTAGATCCATTTACTAGAATCTTAAAGTCACTTTATTTCTTTTCCAATTCATTTTTAAATTTATTCAAATTTCTATAATTATTTTACTTATAATTTCAGTTCTTTTATTATCTTTCCAAAATCCAATTTATATATTTTTGGTAATTCATCATACCCAATTATGTCCAATTGAACCATAGCATTTAATATTCCAATAAAGTTCATCATAGAATATCAAATAATCACAAGAGAGGGTATTAAATAATTTTAAATTAAATGTTGAGGGATCCAGTTGGATCCCTCCAACCTGTTTTCCCTGCATCCACAGACGTTAGCACAATATAATACACCAATTCCAAAATATACCATACTATAGCACATCAATGGATTCAACCATTCAAACAATTATTTAAATTTAATCATTTAAATTTAAATTTGAATTCAGCTGAGTGAGATTAACTCACCTTTGCGTTTCATTTGCAATCCACTTCAATATGGCTTTGGTCTCCCCGATTTGACCTTGAATAAACAATTTATACGATTTATAAACATTTGAGATAATTGGACCGTAAATTTTCATTTTAATAAATTTAGTTAATTAGTAATTTGATTCTAACTAGTAATTTTAAAACCAATTTCCTTTTAACAAATAATTCTAGGAATAAAATAATTATATAGGCTTGTTAACCAAATTAATCCCTACTACTATATTATTTTGACATAACCAGTAGGTTAAAATATGAATATATATATATATATATATATATATATATTTTCCAGAAATTACCTACAGATTGATAAAATAGTCCATATAGTTTTCCTTTGTTTTTCTCCTTACTTATTCATATATTCTGTTCATTTGTTTAAGTCTAAAAAAAACAGAAAAGAATTTATCACTTACTAAAAATAAAATTTCAATTTAACTACACTATACATTCATATACAAATTTATTTAAATTAAAATACTGTTATACCTTACAGCCCTGCCCTATGCCGCTTGATACCGACACACGACGCCTCTGCTGAAAAGACGAGCTAGCCTCCCTGATGTACAAGCGAAGTCCTGTGCCCCAAACTCTGCCTTCATCGCGACTGCGCCAAACCCCAAGTCCACCACGACTTTGCCATCGCCGCGAGCTCGCGGCGACTCCCCACCCTCGTGCACGAATCCACTCGCGCAAACCATCGCGACAACCCTAAATCGCAACGCCACTCTTGAGCTCAAATCGAACTCGAGCCACTGTTATTACTTCCTTTCCCACGAACTCGAACTCGAATCGAAATCACGCCCAGATCCTTCTTTCCCCTTTTTTTTTGAAGCGAACTCGATTTCGAATTCGAAGATTTGAGGAGGAGAGTATTCGAATTCGACTAGAAGAAAAAAATGGAACTCCGTCCATTAATTTTCTTTCTGGGTTCGGCTATCTAAGATAAGGGTTGCGTGCATTATTATATTTTTTTATAAGATGATGGGAATGTCTTCGGCTGGAAGATAACTGATAGCGTGATTTATAAAAACAAAAATCTGAAATATTCCCTGCGTGTTTACAGGGTTAAAATGAAATGAGATGATGTTTTGTATGCTGATGTGAGTATGTAGGTCAATCAACCAATATACATATATTTATTTAAATTTTAAATCATTATGATTTTACAACTTAAAATCTTGATCGTACGGAGAAGATAGCCCTTTATGGATCGACAATTATCAATTAAATTTTCAGCGCGTTTATATATCGTACGCTCATACGACAACACCGATCACTACGGAGATGGAAATCCGATAATAATTCAATATTACAGATCTAATGGAACTGATTTCGTCGAATTCCGAGACTGTGTCTCGGAAGACTATTTTTAAATTAAATTTAAAACGATAAAATTTCAGAACTGGACAGATCACTGTTAATTTCAATTTTAACACTTCTATTGTCTTCAATACTATCAATATAAATTTTATAAGCCTCCAAATTATTTTCAACAGGCTTAAAACTGAAGATTCAACATTTTACCCGACTTCAAATTATTTAATTCAATAATTTAATTATCAAATATATTGTAATATTCGTAATTCAAGTTTAAATTACTCTATTGAATACTTAAAATCAATTAAATATCCTGATTTTAAATGCTCGAAAATTTCGGGTCATCACACACATATATATACACACAATATTTATTTTATTAAAAACGCAAATATAAAATACTTTAATATACCCATACCTGGTTAAACGACACAAGCAGGCTCGAGGTCAAAGAAAAAGTAATGGGCGAGAACAGGCTATAGGAAATCACCAATGCAAATTTCATAAAAAAAGATTTAACAGAGGCGGCAAGCTGGCTAGCGAGTGAAAGCAGTGGTGAAAGCGGGCTATGAAGGGAGATGGCGTGGTGGAGCTCGGTCAAGTTGTAGTGGTGCCGTAGTGGAAGAAGGAAGGAAAATTGCTGAGGTGGGTTTGGGCTTTCCGGTTTAGGGCGGATGCGGGTTGCGATGGAGGCCGGATGGCATTGGAGTTGCGATGGAAGAGGAAGGTCGGGAGTGGGAGATTGGGTGGCAAATGAATTGAAGGTGGAACGATAATTGAGCAGGTAACATTTTTTATTTTTTTTCTTATATCTTTTCTGAAGAACAGGAATGAAAAGAGGCAAAGTAAAGTATGGCAACCGAAGAATAAAAATGAGCAGGCAATTAAATAAAAAACATGAAATGGTGTCATTACAAAAGCCAAAAGTTGAATTAATAAATGTTGATGGCTGTTGGTTAACCTACGGTTAGCAATGAAAGGCCCCAGGAATCCAAAAGATTTTAAAACCGATACCGACACGAATCGTTCCGTAGGTTTTGCCACTTTTCGGACTCCAAACACATAATTGAATATACCACATAGATCAGCCCGGCGAGACGATCAAAACGGTATACAGATATCAGTGGTACGATCATCCGATCAAAAGTCGATAATCGGTACCGATATACGGTGTTATTCCACACCGAAAAATCCAAACGGAGCTACAAACGTCCGAATTTCGCGAAATGAATTTCGCAGTCTGATTCAGAGCGTTCTAAATAAATTTTCTCATGTTGACATATTTAGCGTTCGGAAATTTTTTAAATTCGACAGTTATCAACTGATTTAAATTGAGATAGAATTACACAATAAAATAAACTTCCATATTATCAGATGAAAATTTACCATTTGCTATGTTAAAATAGACGTATTTTAAATATCAGGTTTATATTTCAAAATTTTATTATTTAAAATTTCACAAAATTCAATTAATTAAATAAATAAAACCACTAAAATTTACGGGTCGTTACACTTTTCCAATGCAATTAATTCATAATAATATGAAATCACATGGGAAAATTCCCATAAATTCTAAAATACTATTTTCTACACCATATAACAAAATTTGGGTAGAAAATCATAACTTAATTACTTAATTAAATTAAACCCAAATGAAATCCATTTTCCTTCTTAGGAAATTTATAAAATATTGATCTTAACTTAGAAAATTATGAAATTAAAAACCCATCTCCAAATTAATCTTTTACACATCATCTAAAAAATTCATAGCATCTGAAGGTCGAAAACTATGGTTTTAGCCTTAAAATTGAATTATTTAACTTTATAAAATCCTTATAACTTATTCGAAACATGGCAAACTTATCATGGCATATCATCAAGAGCTCTACAAATTCGGTTTTAAGTCCAAACGAATCAAATCAATCGTAAAATAATGAAAATGAGATGGGTTTAGACTATTATTTACCTTGGTTTGATAATGGATTGAGCTCTGAATATTTCCTAATCTTTCTAGCTTTCCTTCTTGAATCTCTACTTGATTTTTGTGATTTAGATGGTAGTTAATGGCTGGTCTTGCTTGAGCCCTCTGATTGTTTTTTATTTAAGAAAACATGAATAGAATGGAATAAGGGTTTAGGTGTTCTGAGATCAATCTGTTTTTATTTTACCCTTTCCCTATTCAAATATATGTTTAAGTTATGAAACAAGCTTATAGATTTATTTAGTTAAGGCATGACCTTACTTATTTTCAAATCTTAATTCCCTTATCACTCTAATCATCATATTATTCTATTTAATTTATCTAATTAACTCTTGTGAATAAATTTACTTAAAATTAGGGGTGTTAAGGCACCCATCAACTCAAATTATGACTTCAAGTATTCACTACAACAAAAAGAGCATATTAACACTGTATTTTTACAACTGTCACAAATTGTCAGTTGTAATAAAGGTTTTTTACAACTCTTTTTTTTCCAGAAAGTTGTAATAAACTTATTTTTAACAACTCTTTTATTTTTTCGGTTGTAATAGATTCCTATTACAACTTTTCTTTCTTACCTGTAGTAATAGATCCCTATTTAAACAACTCTTCTTTTACGTTAGTTGTAATAGAAGCCTATTACAACCTTTTTCGTTTGTCAATTGTAGTAAATGTCTATTTTTAATAACTCTTCTTTCTTGTCAGTTGTAATAGATGTCTATTAAAACTTTTTCGTTTGCCCGATGTAATAATTAATTAATAATTATATATTAAGTAATAATATTTAATATTTAATTAATGATAAATATAATCACTATTAAATGATAATAATTAATAATTAACTTGAAATATGAAATAGTTACTATTAATAATTACTATTCAATAATTAACAAAATAATTAATAATTATTATTGAATAATTAATAATTATTATTAAATAATTAATAATTAGTAAATAATAAATAATATTTAATAATTAATAACTAATACATAGGAATTAATTTTTAATAAACAATAATTAAAAAGTAATGAATAATATTAATAATTAAGAAGTAATAATTGATAATTATTAATTATTTTTTGATATTAATTATTAATTACAATGTTTATTTTTTTAGAAAGTTGTAATAAATTTTTTGCCAGTTGTAATATAGTCCAATTAAATATTAAATATTTAAAAATAATTAATAATTAATAGTACCAATAATTAATAGTACTAATAATTAACAATCACCAATATTAATAATTTATAATTAATACTTAATTATTATTAATATATTATTTAACATTAGTTTATATTGAATAATTAATAATTAAAAATAACCCTACAAATCAATAATAGTTAATAGTTAATATTTAATATTTAGTATTTAATATTAAATATTTAATAATTAATATTAAATAATTACTATTAAATAATTAAAATTAATTCCAAATAATAAATAACTTATAATTAATTATTAGTATTAAATAATTTATAATTAATAATTATTAAATATTAATTAGTTTTTAATAATTAATATTAAAGGTTTAATAATTAATGGCCACTGTTAAATATTTAATAATTAATAGTTGGTAATATATAAATAATGATTAACTTTTGATAAATAATATTCAATTATAATTAAGATGTAATAAGTAATAATTAATTATTAATAATTAAGAAGTAATATTAATAACTAATAATTGATAATAACCCTACAAATTAATAATATTTAGTATTTATTATTTAATATTAACTATTTAATAATTAATATTATATAACTACTATTTAATAATTAAGAATTGATATTAATACCTAATACTTAACAATTAAAAATTAAAAATTAATATTAAATCATTAATACATAATACTTAAAAATTAATAATTAATTAGTTTTAAATAATTAATATTAAAATTTTAATAACTAATGGCTACTATTGAATAATTAATAATTAATAATAGGTAATATACATAAAAATTAACTTCAATAATTAATATTCAATTGTAATTAAGAAATAGTAAGTAATAATTAATAATTAAGAAGTGATAAGTAATTTTAGATAATACAAAAAAAAATTAGACAGTTCAAATTGTTCAAAAATGGTTTATCTTGTTTGAACCTGAATATTCAATTATAATTAAGATGTAATAAGTAATAATTTGGACAATATTAACCATTCCTATTAACTTAAAATTTTCAGTTAATAGTCTACTTTAGAACTTATAATACTTCAACTTATATTTAAACCAATTTTTGCTTCAACCTTTCAAATTTTGGGCTTTGACCCTCTAAAATTTTGTTAAAACTTTGGCTTTTAGTTTTAAAATTTTGGCTCCAGCTTAAAACTTGTAACCGTCCATTTTCTCCCCAAATTACTTCTACGAAACCTAATTTCCAAATCCCTAATTTTTCTCCATGGCGCTCAAAACCAAAAAAAACCCGCTAAGAAGAAGCCAACTGTAGAAACATGCTGTATTATGAGATTCAGACTTCTGTTCGTCTTATTCTTCTTGTCGAGCTTGCTAAACATGCTGTATTTGAAGGTTCCAAGGCCGTTACATAGTTCACCAGTGGTTAAAGTTGAAAGTAAGAGTTGCTTTTAGGTTTTTAATTATTACGCATTTTATTTTGTTATGAGTTTGCTTGAGCTTGTAAAGCTTCAGTGTTGGATTGTCTTTGTTTAGTTGGGATGATGCAGAGAAGGAAAGGATGAGTATGGGCATGAGAATTTTGAAACTACCTTTTCTGATCGATAGGGATATCTAGTTATCTTCATGTATCCAAAAATAAGTTTTAAATTATGAATCTACAGGTATGTTATTTTGGGAAACCATCATGATGCATGGTCAATCGGAGCTAAAACAACGATTAAATGATTTTAATAAATCATCATCACCTCAGTACGTGTTTCTCTTCTTTTAGACCCTTGCAACAACAAAATTTTCACCCTCCATAATTCGTCATAAGTATTTCATCAAATCAGATCCTTATGCCGTAGTTTTTTAGATTTCAGTATAATATTGTATACTGTGTTAAATCAATGAGGAATATGCTGGTCTATGAAGTTGGGTAAACCTATGTATTTTGTGAAGTAGAGTGAATATTTAAGGTAATCCACCAATACATTTGCATAGCCGGGAGTTTTATGTATCATTTTCGTCATTTTAAAAGGCCCTGTCCATTTAATATTGTCTCTCTTAGAAGGTTCAAAAACTGGTACCTTTTTCCTTAATCCATGGAATTTAGTAGAATTTTTATTTCTCAAAACATCACTTATCTCATCTTTTGGTATTATTGACAAACGAACGGGTAGATCCTATGTTGCAAATACTGCATATTTTTACAGCTTCATAATGTGCACCCATTACCCACACACAATGCGAGACACCCCAACATACTTTCACGCCTTGCTTATTAGTTAACTTTGCATATCGAACTTTCTTTGTGCAATGCAGCTTGCTGAAAGACTAAGAAAATTGCAAAAGAGAGGATGGAAGCATAGAAGAACTATCATTTTTTGTAATTGGGATGCTGAAGAGTATAGCTTAGTACGTCTCCTTCTATCCCTAAATGCATGCACACATGTTCACACATATGCACACACATACATGGTACATTGTAATAAAATTGTTGGTTTATGAGTTTCATTGATAGGATCAATTGAATGGGTTGAAGAAAAATTGGGTAATGTTATATTCCAGGGCCGTTGCTTATCTAAATGTAGATTGCACAGTTTCTGGTACAGGATTTCATGTAGGAGCAACCCCACAACGTGATAAACTGATCAAGCAAGCAGCTAAACGGGTGAATATTTCCTTTGTTTCAAGAAGTGTATGAATTTTTTTCTCTCTCTACAATGTAGGTTCGAGATCCAGATAATTCCTCACAATCATTGTATGAATCTTGGGCTTCTACTACGGGATCTCCGCAAGTAAGTAATATAATATTATGCCATTACCTTTATCTTTTGAAGGGTGATGTCAGTTATTTTTTCAGCATTTCGTTAAAACTAAGGTACATACAATGTCTGTCTTAATTATTATGCATTTTATTTCGTTATGAGTAGCTTGAGTTTGTAAAGTTTTAATGTTGTTCTGTCGTTGTTTAGTTGGGATGATGCAGAGAAGGAAAGGATGAGTGTGGGCATAAAAGAAGCGCGTTTATTTGGGTTTAGATAACAAAATATGAAACTGCCTAAGGAGCCATTTGATCGGAGAAAGTGTAATAAACAGTAATTTCTTTTTTTATGGTTACCTTACAAAATAAGTATCCTTTTTTTAGTGGAAAAAAGAAGGGGTCAAGTTGTTAGGTGTAATTGGAAGTCTTCTTAATATATGTTGTTCGAAGTAATTGTTCAAAAGTTTTTGTTGTTTATACCTAGTGTGTGTTTTGGAAGTCTTCTTAATATATGTAAATTAAGGCTCAAATGATTTTCATGACAGCAACCTAAGTATAAGACCTTGCTGATGCTTTTACTATCAGCAACAAACCACTCTCGGTGCAAATCAATTTGACTAAAATTTATTGATTACATTGCGCCTTGGTATTCCTCTTAGTAGTGGAGTTACAGAGATTGACATTAATCCAAATAAACCAACAGAAGAGTGACACGCCATCCCTTATGTATATGATTGTGATGTGGTTAAACACAGGGTGTGCTTGATATTATCCTTTATGCTTTTATGAGTTGCATTTATATTGTATATCTTAATATTATTACGAGTTGCTTTTATATTGTATATCTTAGGTTTGTGATGGTGGGCATGGATAATATGTGCTAACAATTGTATCTATTGCAGGAGGGTGAGTTGGTGGACAAAATGAGCGTCAAGCCCTCATTTTGCTGGAGATATTTTTTCATTTTAACGATGTTCATTGGTTTGAAAATGAGTTAGAGTGGTCAGAGATCTGGACAAACCGCTACCACAATGGTCTGGGCAAGCAGCAGGGCTTGAGGGAGGAAATTTGGCAAGAAAGTTAGATGCGGATATCATGTTTGGGGAAATGTCTCTCAAATTTGCTCATAGAGTCACTGGTGTCTTCCTGCGAATGCAACTCTTCATGATGTTGTGATGGCTGATACTGTTTTGATTTTATTATTGGAATCAAAAAATGATGGTTTTATTTGGGATTGTCATTCTTCTTAATTTTTGTTATGAGCATGGCCATTTTGTTATGAGTATGTTATTTCTTTACTATTTTTGTACTTGCATATATTAATGCACTCGACATTATGTTTGTGTTGCAAGTAAATGATATCTAAAAGTAAAATGCTTTATTTAAAATGTAAATAAATCTATTACAACTGCTAAATAAATTGCCAAAGATACTATTGTTCCTGCTATTAGCACTTGCGATAGACTTTATTACAGCTGTCAAAAGCGGTTGTGACAAGCTTCACTACAACTGCCAAAAGCAGTTGCAGTAGATTTTACTACAACTGCCAGAAGCAGTTGTTAAAAAGTTTTTTGCGACTGTTGGTGACTGTTGTAATAACTTCCAGCTCTATTACAACTTCGGATATAACGACTGGCTGGTGTCCATTGTAATAGACTTATTACAACTGTTTTTGGCAGTTGTGAAAGGGTATTATTGTTGTAGTGATTATGTATCGCTTGTTGATGCATATTCCAGGTACATTTGGATTTATTTTCTCAAAACTATCAGAAATGTGTAATGTCGTAATGCTTTTTATAACTCAAGCAGAGAAACAGACAAACCATCAAGTCAATATCATTTAAACAAATGTTGGAACGAAGTATGAGCCACTCTGTGAGTTCTTTTGAAGAAAGGGTATACTTCATGGAACAACATATCCCCGCACTTCAGAACAGAATGCAACATTTGAGAGGAAACACATACATATAGTGGAGACTGGTCTCGCACTTCTTGCTCAAGCAACACTTCCTCTTAAATTCTGGCCTGATGCATTTAGTACAGTTGTTTACCTAATAAACAGAATGCCAACCAAAGTATTGGGAAGTAAAAGCCCAATACAAAAGTTGTTCAACACAAGGCCTAATTATCAAAGCTTAAAAGCATTTGGCTGCTTATGCTTCCCTTGCTTGAGTTCATATAATTCTCACAAGCTAGATTTCAAATCATCCCCCGTACATTTCTTGGTTATGCAGCAAATCAAAAAGGATATAAGTGCTTAAACAATGATGGGAGGATCATTATATCAAGGCATGTAGTATTCAATGAACAAGTATTTCCCTTCTCAACTGCAATAGTGAAAACTTCTCAAATAGTTTACAATCCAAAGATTTCAATACCAACAATACCATTACATTAAGATAAACTTGCTAATAATCATGTTGATGAAGCTCAAAAATGAATCAGGTCCATAACTCACAGTGTCCAATTGGTCCATAACTCACAGTGTCTAATTTCAGGCCACGTTATGAATATTCAGACTCATCTGAGCATTCAAGCTGTTACCCTCAATATAGATTCAGTCAACCTCAAAGCATTCATCAAGAACTGGAAGAACCTAATTTGTCCAGCTCTCAACAAGAGGCAACTGAAGGCACTTCCAAAATAATACCTGCAATGACTCAAATCACATGATTACTCGAGCAAAAAGTGGTATATTCAAATCAAAAATATACTAAACAAACTTGGAAGTTGAAGAACCATAGATATATGATCAAACAATAAAGAGTGAAAAATGGAAAGCAATAATGGAAGAAGAATACAATGCACTTATAAGAAATAAGACATGAGGACTTATCCATATACCCAAGCACAAAAACGTAATAGGTACAAATGGACTTTCAGACTCAAGAAAAACTCAGATGGCACAATTCAAAGCATAAAGCCAGATTGGTGGCAAAGGGTTACACTTAACAATATGGTTTTGATTTACTAATACAATTTCATCTGTTGTCAAGCCAACCACAATTAGAGTAGTACTAACCATTGCATTACACAATAACCGGAAGATCACACAACATGATGTGAATAATGCACTTCTGAATGGTGAACTACAAAAAAAAAATTATATATAGAGCTAGCGGTGGGCACTTAATCAACCGACTTAACCGACCATAACCAAACCATTTAACCAAAAAAATTAGTTAATCGAACTTTCAGTTAACTTACCAATGTTAACCGACAAAATCAGGTCGATTAACGGTTAACTACGGTTCACATACCGATTAACCAAAAACCAAACCTATTTTTTAAATTATTTAAAAAGCCCAAATTCACACCTATTTGCAACCTAGCCTACCCATTTTTCGCTAACCTAATCATATTGTGCTTGCTTTAACCACTATTTCACAATTCATTCCCAAAACTAAGGTCTCTCATTCATTTTCGTTCCTAAAAAAACTTACATAATTTTTGCCTTTGCTATTAAACCATCGAATCCAAATACAAATCAATCCTCTACAAGTCCGCCGCCTTCTTGGTATTCATTCTCTACTATCTAGACCGTTAATTTTAATTATGAGCAATAGCGAATGCTAGCAGGAAGAGGAAAAACATGACTATGATTTTCTTTGTAGTTTTAGTGTTTATCTGTTTATTCAAATTTTGTTGAGTTTTTATTTCATTTATGCTTATAATAACAGTTCATGGATTAAAAATATTATGGTATAATATTATGGATCGATATAGCAATTAATTAATGTATATTAGTTCAAGTCAAAAAAAGCTAAATTGCTATCAGTTTAGAATTCTAACCTTGTTTATGAACCCTCGTATATGCATCATAATCATTGCTTCTGGTCTATAATTATAAATCATCGTAAATCATGTGTAGTTCTAGTGAATGCAAATTTAAATTAGTTGTTTGCTTGATTATGTTCTGTAGTTTCGTGATGGTTTTTCATAATTTGTTGTATTAATCAAGTTTCATTGGCATTATGTTGAATCCAACTCTATTTTGATGCATATTTCAATAAATAACGCGCTAATAAATAATGCTAGCGCATGCATTTTCTATATGCCTCACCTTGAAATTTTGTGATTATATGCTTCCTTTTGTTCTGTAGTAAGTATGTAGCAACATTTTAGGGTAAATAATTTATTGGTACATAGTAATATGTCAACCATAATGTACTTAGTTCTATATATTTCATAATATCAATTTTCAACACTAAAATATAAATTGGAAATGCTTTTTTTTTTTGCTATTGCTTGTGGAAATACTAATGGTTAAGGTCAATGTTCTCAATGCTTAGTGATTGTATACTTGCAGATGTTATACTTATAGAACATACATTATATCTGTAAGAATATTATAGTTGGTGCATTCCATTTAAATGCAACTTATGTATTGCATTTTAATGTTTTAAACCATGTACTATATATGCAACTAATACAGGGCCGGTCCTATGAGTTTTCATACCTAAAGTCAAAAGTGAAAACAAGGCCCTGATACAGAATCTGATGTTATGACCATTAATTAAATTGAATTGAATTTGTACAGTAAATTATTAAATTGAATTATCGAATTATCAAACAATTATCAAATTAAATTGAATTATCAAATTAGTGAAATTGTTGTATAGAAGAAACTTTGTATTCATTTATATGACAACAAAAATATTGACTAAAGTAATAATATTACAGTATAACCCATTAGTATGACAGTATCAAAAGAAAAACTACCACAGTGCACTGTCACTTGTTCATCCAACTCAAACCATGCAAAGCACTTGTTCATCCAACTCAGACCATGCCAAAATACAATTGCATTCCCAAAAAAATTGATCACTATACAGCAGGCAGATAGAACAAATGACAGCATATCAAAAAGGTTTCCAAAGACACAAACATAGGCAAACAATTTTTTTTACTGTGCTTGCTTCTTAGCAAATACCAAATTATCAGTTTTAAGTATTAAATCATGGACTTGTTTCGTACGCCTCGTTTGGATCGACTTATATAAGTCGCTTTTTGACTTTTTGAAAGCCAAAATGAATAGGTCTTGGCTTTCAAAAAGCAAAAAAAAAAAACAATTTGTATAAGTCAATCCAAACTAATTGTTAGCGAATACCAAATTAACTTTTTATATCGTGAATATTAATTTTTAGTTTTCTTTGTATTTTGGCAGTGGAGATAAATTTTAGAAAACTAAATGCTAGAACTAAGTAAACTGCTAGCATCTGATTTTCACTATAATTTGCCAAGTGTTATTTTCTATAGGTTTAAATGATAAACTAGGAATTTCATATAGGCAATTGATTTTCTACATGTGTAGTTTTCTATAGGTTTTGACTTAGAATTTAAGAATCAAATTGAAATAGACAAGAGTCGATTGAAATGGGATATCAATTGTTTTGCCTGTGTTTTACATAAAAGACTAAGGTCCATTAACCCAAAACTATATACATACTGATTTAAGTGTACAAATCAGACCAAAGAAAACAGATACTGCAAGAGTGAAATAAAGTAGGTTACCTGCAAGGTAAGTTCCTAGAACATCAAGCTTTAAATTTTGGCCATTGAGCAACTCAGGTGAAACAGACTGTAACCATGCCCATAAGAAGTACGTTAGAAGGATAACAATGACTGAAATAAGATAGCATTAAACTCTAAATTAATAATTTAATCTTGGCTGTAAGTCCAAAGCAGTGAGACTTGGAAGCTATCAATCTATTCGCTGTGTACTGTAAATAATTAAATTGAATTATCAAATAATTATCAGAACCTACTGTGAGAACATCTTGCCATGCAACTGGAGGCTGGAGCCGGCCCTTCCCTAACTTGAGATCGATGAGAAGTCAAATCAAGAAGCCCTAATTCTTTAACTTTGAACCGCCGGCTGCTGGAGCTTGGATGAGCCGATCCGCTGCCCGCCGGAGCCTGGAGGATGGAGCGGAGACTGCTGCGCCTGCGCCTAGAAGACGAGATGAATGGCAACACTTGGATGAATCGCGATTGACATCCGCGTTTTTTTATGTCTGTATGCTAATCGGTAAAAATTTTGGGCCCCAGCTGAAATGGTGCCCTAAGCGCTTGCTTCCTCCGCTTTGGGGAAGGGTCGGGCCTGACTAATATACCATTGAACATAAAATATTATATGATATATATGGTATAGACTCGGATTGATACACATACATGCAACTGATACACACAAATACACACACACAACTGATGACGCAGCTTTGACTAGGCTCGAACAGTTTAGATACCAATCCGTCACAACCTATCTAGGATCTTCCTCACGAAATGATGATTTTGTGTCAAATAAACCGATAGAACGATAAATGCTCAGTTTCGTTGATCGTGATGATGCCGGAATCTAGCTATCTCCAACCCGTTGATCTCGCAAGATGCCGTGTTGAAAGATCTACAATTTGATCGTTGATCACTCGTAAGTGATACCGAGAATTGGCTTCAAATTCGTTTATTCGCTCACGAATAACCCGAAGATGGAAAGAAGAAGGAGATCACACCCAACTTCCAACAATGGTGGCCAAAGCTCACGCACAAATTTATTTTCAAAATCAACCGCCTTTACAAATGACAACACACCCCTATTTATAGGAAATTACAACACACATGCGACTCAAAACATGCGACTCACGACCTAACACATACGACTTAACATCATACGAGTTACAACATCATACGACTTAACAACAATTACAACACACACATGCGACTCAACACATGTGACTCACGACCTAACACATACGACTTAACATCATACGAGTTACAACATCATACGACTTAACAACAATTACAACACACACATACAACTTAAGAAGATAGCACAGCTTCAGGAACGACTTAAGCGACATAAGCGAACCATGCGACATAACCGACATAAGAGAACCATGCGACATAAGCGACATAAGAGAACCATGCGACATAAGCGACATAAGAGAACGATTTATAGAAATGCGGCTTGATTTCTTGAGTCGTTATCTTGTAAGGTAGGCGACTCATGACAGGCCACTTAAGGCAGGATACATAAGATGGTTGGCATACGACTGACATAACTCGCTATGTCGAGTTTGTTCCACCTGCTTATCATGATGCACCGCATTATCCTCCTCTGGTTAGAAAGAATTCGACCCCGAATTTACACTTTCCTCTTCTTCGACATACTTATTCTCATGATATGGAATCAAGTGTTTGACGTTGAAAACGTCGGCAGTATGGATATGATCTGGTAATTTTAACTGATAAGCATTCTCATTAATCTTTTTTACGATTTTCAAAGGGCCAATCTTTCTAGCAGCTAGTTTGTTGTAAGTACCAATAGGAAATCGATCCTTAGTCAATACTGCATATACAAAATCTCCTTCTTTGAACTCAACATTTCGTCGTTTAATATCTGCGGATTGCTTATATTTCTCATTCGCCTTAAGCAATCGTTCCTGCACAACCTTGTGGCACTCTTGCAATTCATTCACAAAATCACTAGCTCGTTTGATCACTCCTTTCTATTGTGGTACTATAGATAAATCTAATGGCCCCTTGGGGATTGTTGAGTAAACGATCTATAATGGACTGAACCCAGTGCTACGATTAATTGCATGGTTGTGTGCAAACTCAACTTGACACAGCTTGGAATCCCAACTCTTCAAATTGTCATTCACGAGGCATCTCAATAGATTACCTAGGGATCTATTCACAACTTCTGTCTGTCCATCCGTCTGTGGATGATAAGCACTACTAAATTTTAGCTTTGTCCCGACCATTCTCCATAGACTCATCAAAAAATGACTCAGAAAACGAGTGTCTCTATCCGATACAATAGATTCAGGCAACCCGTGAAGACGATAGATCTCTCTGAAGTATAACTGTGCGACATTAACTGCATCTGCAGTCTTCTTGCATGATGTACCATTTTTGAAAACTGATCAACCACCACGTAGATAGAATCATTGCCACGTTGCATCCTCGGCAAGCCCAATACAAAGTCCATACTGACATCCACCCATGGTTTAGTAGGTATAGGCAACGACATATATAAACCTGCATTTGTTGCGGTCCCCTTTGAAACTTGACAAATATGACACCTCTGAACGAACTTTTCAACCTCCTTCCTCATTGACGGCCAAAATAAGACTTTGAGTTCAACTGCATTGTACGATCGCGGCCCACGTGCCCTTCTTCATGTAATTCTTTGATGATTTTCATTCGTAGACTGCAATCTGCAATACACAACTGATTTCCTTTGAATAGAAAATCTTCAACCAACATATATCCAGCCATGTTTCCCTGCTTGACTTTGTCTAGGATTTCGGAAAAATATGAATCTGAAGTAAGAAGATCTGGAAGTAAGTCAGAACCCATCACCTCTATTCGCATGGTTGTTAGTAAATTATTCCTCCGACTCAATGCATCGGCAACGCGATTAGTTACTCCACACTTGTGCTTTATGACGAATGTAAATTGCTGCAAATAAACTATCCACGATGCGTGCCTAGCTACAATTTTATTCTGCCCTTGTAAATGTTTCAATGCTTCATGATCTGTATACAAAACAAATTCTTTGTGGAACAAGTAATGTCTCCAATGCTTCATGGCCTGCACAGTAGCATAAAACTCCACATCATAAGTACTGTAACTCATTTTTGCTCCAGAAAGTTTTTCACTGAAATAGGCAATTAGACGTCCCTTCTGACTCAACACTCCTCCGATTCCAACTTTGGACGCATCCGTATGTAACTCAAATAGTAACTGAAAATCTGGCAACACTAGAATTGGTGCTAAGGTTAAAAGTTCCTTGATTTGTTCAAAAGCAGATCCTTCCTCTTTCGTCCATGAAAACTGCTTTCCTTTCATACAATCAGTAACATGAGCCATTACACTACTAAAGTGCGGTATGAGTCTTCGATAAAATGAAGTTAACCCATGGAAACTTCTGATTTCTGTTATAGTTTTGGGCTGTGGCCAATCTCTGATTGCGGCTACTTTACTCTGGTCCACTTGTATCCCTTCCTTAGACACGACATAACCCATAAATAAAACACTTGGCGTCATGAACTCGCATTTCTTCATCGCTGCATAGAACTGTTCTTGACGAAGAATAGTTAACACCTTTCGCAAGTGTTGAATGTGCTCCTTTGTGCTAGCACTATATATCAAGAGATCATCAAAGTAGACTATAACAAACTTCCCGATGTAAGGTCTGAAAATTTGATTCATCACCCTCATAAATGTGCTTGGTGCATTAGATAGACCAAATGGCATGACCAGCCATTCATATAATCCTTTCCGAGTCTTGAATGTTGTCTTCCATTCATCACCTGGTCTTATGCGAATCTGATGATAACCACTCTTAAGGTCGATTTTAGAAAAGATTATAGACCTACTGAGTTGATCCAACAGATCATCAAGTCTTGGCATAGGAAATCTGTATCTGACAGTTATTTTGTTGAGTGCTCTGATGTCTGTACACATTCTCCATGAACCATCTTTCTTCGGTACCAACAGAGCTGGTACAGCACAAGGACTGAGACTCTCTCCAACACGCCCTTGCTTAAGCAACTCCTCAACCTGTCGCCTCAACTCTTCATGCTCTTTTGGACTCATACGATAATGCGGCCTATGCGGTAAAACAACACCTGGCACTAGATCAATTTGATGTTGTATATTCCTCAATGGCGGTAATTCCTTGGGTAATTCCGTAGGAAAGACATCTTCAAATTCATTTAACATCAGTCCAACCTCCGTAGGAATTTCAAGATCTTCACTTGTTTCATACCCAATCAACATAAACAATTCAGCACTATCTTTCACTTCTTTAACAAATTCTCTCGTAGATAATAGACTAGTTGATTCCACTTTCTTCTCTGACTTTCTTTCACTTTGTTCATGCTTCTTAGGAACTAAGGTAATTTGGGTACCTTCAAACATGAAACTGTAGCTGTTGGTGCGACCATTATGTTGTACAGCTCTATCATATTGCCATGGTCTTCCCAATATTAGATGACACACATCCATATCGACAACATCACACCATATATCATCTTTGTACTTCTTCCCAATAGAAAATGTAACAAATGCTCGTCTTCCCACTGTCATTTCTTCACCTTTCTTTAGCCATGCCAGTTTATAAGGTCTAGGGTGTTTTTCAGTCTTCAACCCTAACTTCTTGACGGCTTCTTCAGAAATAATGTTATCGCAGCTTCCCGCATCAATAACAAATCGACAAACCTTTCCCAAGATAGTACATGTACACTGAAAGATATTGCTTCTCAGCCAACTAGAGTCATTCTCATGCTTTGGCACTAAACAAGACCTCCTTATCATCAAGTTACACCCTTCGTCTCCTGACACAACTTCTTCATCTTCATCAAACTTCGATGGTTAAGAATAATCAATTTCAGCTTCCACATCCTCATACTCACATTCCTCTGCAACTAATGCTCTCTTATTTGGCTTTGTACATTCATTACTTTTATGGCCAAACTCCTGACAATTATTGCACTTGATACTGTTATTGACCTTTGCTTTAGCAGCTTCATTGACAATTGGCTTATTGACTGCCTTGGAAACATTAGCACTGCTACTATCACCCTTATTCCGGTTGTTAGAACCCGTAAACACACCAATTCCTCGTCTCCCTTGTTTCTCCCAAGCTAGAGCTTTATGATATGCTTCAGCAACAGACATTGGATTAAACATATTAACCATGTCTTGAATTTGCATTCGTAACCCTCCAACATATCTAGCCGCTAGCCGTTCCTCGGTTTCCATAATATCATTCCTTGCAATCAATTGATAGAATTCATCTGCATAGTCACTCACTGTCTTCGTCCATTGTCTCAAATTCTGCAAACGTTGATACATAAGCGATTGATAATTGTACGGCAAGAAAGTCGCTTTCATCATCTTTCTCATCTTTTCCCAAGTGATAACTTTTGATTTTCCCATTCTCTCTCGAGTTAGTTTAGTTTGTTGCCACCAAGCCATAGCTCTTCCCCTTAGTTTTGTAGCAACTAATTGGACTCTGCAATTCTCAGGCACCTCCTTGAATTTCAAAATTTCTTCAACATTCAACAACCAATCAAGAAATTCTTCTGCTTGCATACCACCTTTGAATTCTGGAATTTCTATCCTCATACCTGACTCTCATTTACGATCATTTTCTGAATCCAGATATTGATTTCGCACTTGGCCTCGATTTCGATACCGAATACTACTTCCATCACCATCTTCCTCAAAATCAGATGTATTTCGATATCGATCCTGACCCTCTATGTCCCTACGACCATGCATGTCCCTTTTACCCTGTCTTTCAGCATCACGATATGGTTCATTTTCGAACCCACGTTGAGTTCTTCCCTCTTCATTTTGGTACCCATGGTGGTCTCGCATCATTGAAACTGATGATTCTCTCCTATCTCGATAAGACCGGGGTGACATCCTCCTTTCTTCCAAAACCGATGGTGAAACCCTGTTTCCACCCTGGTTTGAAACTGGTGACATTCTCCTTTGATTTTGATTCATGTCATTCATCAATTTCTCCAATTTTTCAATACCCTCATTGAACTTTTCATTGATATGCTGCTCCATCTGCTCAGCTTCTTGTCTTCTATACAAATCTTCAACATTATGATAGCGATTAGCACGTCTCGGAGGCATGATCATTAAACAATCTCGTTTCCGTCTCTGATTTGACTCCGATACCAATTAACGCAGCTTTGACTAGGCTCGAACAGTTTAGATACCAAACTGTCACAACCTATCTAGGATCTTCCTCACGAAAAGATGATTTCGTGTCAAATAAACCGATATAACGATAAATGATCAGTTCCATTGATCGTGATGATGCCGGAATCTAGCTATCTCCAACCCGTTGATCTCGCAAGATGCCGTGTTGAAAGATCTACAATTCGATCGTTGATCACTCGTAAGTGATACCGAGAATTGGCTTCAAATTCGTTTATTCGCTCACGAATAACCCGAAGATGGAAAGAAGAAGGAGATCGCACTCAACTTCCAACAATGGTGCCCAAAGCTCACACATAAATTTATTTTCAAAATCAACCGCCTTTACAAATGACAACACACCCCTATTTATAGGAAATTACAACACACACATGCGACTCAACACATGCGACTCACGACCTAACACATACGACTTAACATCATACGAGTTACAACATCATACGACTTAACAACAATTACAACACACACATGCGACCCAACACATGCGACTCACGACCTAACACATACGACTTAACAACAATTACAACACACACATGCGACTCAACACATGCGACTCACGACCTAACACATACGACTTAACATCATACGAGCTACAACATCATACGACTTAAAAACAATTACAACACACACATACGACTTAAGAAGATAGCACAGCTTCAGGAACGACTTAAGCGACATAAGCGAACCATGCGACATAAGCGACATAAGAGAACCATGCGACATAAGCGACATAAGAGAACCATACGACATAAGCGACTAAGAGAACGATTTATAGAAACGCGGCTTGATTTCTTGAGTCGTTATCTTATAAGGTAGGCGACTCATGGCAGACGACTTAAGGCAGGCGACATAGGATGGTTGGCATACGATTGACATAACTCGCTATGTCGAGTTTGTTCCACCTGCTTATCAGGATGCGCTGCATCAACTGGTACATGGTTATTTCATCTTATGAACATTCAATGTTGTTATAACTTGCAGACTAGTGTGTGTGTTATATAATGTAAACTAATATTTGTCACTTTATTTTCGTGCATAGCCCTATTTGTCATTTGATCCACCATATATAAACTTATTACTTATTATCATATATACTTGTTGATCCATCATATATTATACACACACAGATACACACACACAAACACGCAAATATACATACATATATGTCATGTATGCATATGCATATAATTTATATAAAAAATATATAAGAGGATAAAATTAACTTTGTTATTCAACAACATAGGATGCCTACAAAATTCAATTCCATATAGAGGAATCTATATACTTTTTGTGTGTGTATGTTACGTAATTTTATTAGTTTTAAGTTGTAAAATTACAACTTAAGTTTTTCATTGCTTTGGACAGTCAGTTTACGTTTTTTGGCATGTTTTACATTACCTTTTAAATAGTACCAATTTAACATATGTACGTGTGTTTGAATTTAAATGAAGTATCACATAGTTATTTCATGCCAATTGCTGAGAGTATCTAATGGCAAAGAGTAAACTGGTTGGAAATCTTATTTTCTGGTCTACTAGGAAGAAAAACACAGTGGAATAACTAAAATCCAGATGCATATACAAATCTCACCATATCATAATTTTATTTATTCATTTCGTTAAGAAAAGGGGCCGACATCATGTAAAAATTAGAGAAATCTTAGGATCTAACATGACACTTATGCAAAAGCTATCCAAAAGAGTATTTTAAAAGAGAGAGAGGGAGATGGATAGATAAATAAAGATGCAGCCTTTGTTTTCAGATTTCAAGCATTATTAGAGCCTTATTGATCCATAATATGCTAGAGAGCATTCCATCATCAAAGTTTGTAGTTTGATTCTATGTACTATTAAATCAAAATTATTTGTGCATTGCATTCTAATTTACAGAATTTTGTATTGAGCATTCCTTTATCAAAGTTTGTAGTTTAATTCCATATACTATTAGATCAAAATTGTTAATGCAATGTGCAATGTATTTTAATTCATAATATTTTATTCAATGCAACATTGAAGATTTTGTTCACTGCATTTGTTCAAAATAAAATAATCTCATTTTTTCATTCATTTTGTTCACTAGATTTTGTTCAAAATATAGTTTTTCAAAATGGTCTGTGCATGGAAGGACTTCAATTTAGTTTTATTTATAGTAATATAGTTCTACAAATTTGCATTTTGCAGTGGAAAATTAATGGACTTGAAGCTCACTAGCTTAGGCAGAATCACCAAACTATCAGTCGTACTAGCTCAGGCTCAATTTTCATTGCAATTCTTGGTGGAAATGAAAGTAAATGCATCATGACCTACGTAGTATTGTAGCATTGTACTATAAATTATTAAATGTGAACTGTTTTTTCTGTTTATGTTGGATTATGTTAACCATATGAACCGACCTATATGATCTTTGCTGTAAACTTATATGATGAGTGATCTTTGCTGTACGAACTGACCTATGACGTGGATTGTGTAAATTAAACTTAGTTTCCTATAGTTCAGTTTATGCTAACCTATGTAAACTTATGTGATCTTTGATTCTTTTTTATGTTGCTAATGTCTTAGTGCCTTTGTATATGAACTAACCAATACATGTCATGAAATATTGCAATATGTATGGTTAACCTATAACAACCCATCCCGAAACAGGCCTAAATTTCGATCCAGAAAAGACCCATCGAAACTTAAATCCATTTTAAGGTAAGCTATTGGTAGTAAAAAGATAAAAAGAAGTTACATTGCAGAGCCATAACTAAACTTTCATAACTCACAACAAATGGAACAAAATATAATAGTAAAGTGTACTCATTTATTTCAAAAACTAAGAAATGTCATAACACAAAATCCCATAAAAACCAAAATATAATACCCGTTACAACAATTATTTAAATCCATGGGTACACATGAAAGCAAATAATAATAAATACCGCCTCTTTCCAAGCTTCTCCACCTTTAAGCATCGTCACCACCATCACTTCGTCCTTAACCTGTGTTGTAATCGAGAGGGAGACAGAACAACAATGCTGGGTGAATAAAAACCTCGAGTCATACCTTTTCAGCACTTGGGCAGTATATTTCAAAATAAGAATATGTTTACGAATGTAGAACCAATAAAATCATTTAATACTTCTTTATAACAAAAGGAGGCGGGTCCAACCACTTAATACCTTCCATTCCAGAGGTATATTCCAATCATACGTCATAAATAGCTAATAATGTAAGAGACGGTATCCAAACCACTTAATACTTCCCAATGGAAAATAGTCAGACCCCGTCATTCAAAGTCAAATTCCAGAAGTGTGCTCCACAATGGTACTATCTAGATGACATCATATGAAATCTCATAGGCCACTTAATACTTCCAAGTGAAAAATAGGTAGACCCTGTCATTTAAGGCCTAATTCTAGAAGTGGACCCCTATAGAGATACCACCTAGCATAACCTCTTGGCCATTTAATACTTCATCTGCGGAAAAAGATGAGTCCATGCACTTAATACCTCAAATCCCAAAGCAGGCCCATCATCTTATGGCCCATACATATAATGACGTCTCATATTAGTCCATTATTCATTGGAACTGGTAGCCAGATTAGATGGGCAGATTTCCCCTACTAGATTTGGAACTAACCCTGCATCATTACAAATATTTATCATAAGGATATCTCACATCAATAAAAGTATACACAACTTCTAATAGCCTCAAAGTGAAGGGCAGACTTCTGTCATGCAACTCTATTTACCTCGCATCCCTATGAATTAAGCATAAATTAATTACTCTCTCTATATATACACCCATATCTCACAGACTTGTAAATAAAATAGAAACTCAATTTATTACACTAATTGAACGGAATATCTTAAACAATATGAATCTAAATCCCATATTCTATTCAACTCCTCTTTTACAAAGAAACAGATAAAAATAAGTTGTGTAAACTATGAACATAATTCGTAATCTAAACCCCTTATTATATTAAAGAATCACGATTTAACCCAAAGAAGAAGGAGAAGTGGAATAGACTATGAAATTATAAAAAATTGCATAAACAAAATAAATTCCACCAATTTAATGTAAAGAATTGAGAATCTCAACATAGAATTGACATTTCGAAATAAAAAGAAATTTTAGGGGATTTTATCTACCATGTTTTCGAATTCCCAAATCCCTAAGGCATATTCAAATCCAAAAGAAATACACTAAACAATTGTTGAAAAGAAACACTAAGATTTCCACTCACAGATTAGCCTTAGCTTTACTCAAATGGATTTGCAGTCTTCTGGTCTCTTCCAGAATCTCTCTATTGTAACACACACAAAAAAAAAAAAAGGTAAGGGGTATATATATTCATTAGATTCAGAACGACTAAAGAAGAATGGGATAAGAATAGATTAGAAGAAGAAATAAGTTAAATCCTTACCTGAATTTTCTATGAAGTTTCCGAATCATATTGGAGAGATAGCAATGGCAGAGTTTCGTTGTATTCTCAAAAATAATATCAATAAAAGTGGAGAAGATAGGTTCTATTTAGGAGTTGAAACGCACCAGAGCCGTAGGATGGAAGTAGGTAGGAAACGGGTAAATCTGGAGCACACAACCGAATAGAACATAGCATAAAACCCTAGCCTCAACTAGAAACTTTCATTGCCAAGCGGATGACTCACTTGGACGACTGGTCGACTGCTATGGTCGACCGGTTGACCTTTTCAGGTCGACCGCTATCCTATTTAGAGGCGTATATTTTACTTTTTGTTGCCAAATTATATTATTCCCTAATTAACTTTTAACGTTAAACGTTAATTAAATATTTAATTGGCCACCAAGCTAATTTTTTAAATTTAAATCTAAACTTTATTTCTTATTTGAATTTAAATTCAAAATAAATTAATTTAATTTTGAAATCTTTAAATGCTCATAACTTCTTTGTTTGAGCTCCGTTTTTAGCATTTTATGTATGGAAATAGATCAAACTTTCGCCACGAATGCATCGAGAAAACTTTCGTGGTCAAATTCAAACTTTTATAAAATTCCCATATCCAACCTCTATCATATTTAGTTTAGTTTACTTTATTTATTTATGGTTCATTTTAGGGGTGTTACATTCTTCCCCCCATAAAAAAGATTTCGTCGTGAAATCTCCCAAGAAGCGAACAACATAACTCGCAATACATCTATATTATACAATCAAGTTCTCTACCCAACCATCTACTCAACTATTAGTGCAATGTGATTATGTACTACAGATATGCTAAAATGAGCTCAATCCTAGCATGAGTGTGTAATCATGTCATGTAAGTATGTATGAAAATATCCTAATCATGCATAAAAATTTCTACATGAGTGTAAAGTGATTGTGAAAAATGTAACAACCATTTTCTACCATCTAATCTAGCAACTGCGATGCAACCATAATTTTAAATTTGGAGCGAAAAATTACCCATGAAAAGCTCTAAGTGTTCTTCATCTTCTCCTTTGTTTCCCATATGCTTTCCACTAGATTGTCCCTCCGTTGTACTCAGACCAACTTAATTATTTTATTACAAATTCTCCTAGTACTGTGCTCCAAAATGCATGCGTTGGCATGTGACAGTGTTGGCTCCATCTTAAAATCCCCCAACTGATCAAGCTCCAGCGGTGTCATGAAGGTATCTCATAAGGTAAGAAATGTGGAAAACATTGTGGACTCCTACCAACTTGTCAGGAAGCTCCACATGATACGCCAATTTTCCTATTCTTTCCAAAATTGAATGGCTCAATAAATCTAGGTGCCGACACTACAGCAAAACAACCCTACGATAGCGCCAAAAAATGCTATTAAAGCCTATAACAACGGTTTAATAAACACTGCAATGACATGTTATTAAAAACTGCGAACAATTTATAACGCATAATAAGCGCTATAAAATGTATTAATATAATAGCACAAATAATCCGCTATTTTAAACATTTTTTATAACGACAAACTATGTGTTATTGATTACTATAATAGCGCTATTTGTCCGCTAGAAATTCGTTATTAGCCACAAAATACTTTTTTTTCCTAAGAAGCGGTAATAATTCGTTATAAAAAGTATTAATAGCGGACTATCGGCGCTGTATATGGACATGTTATTATAGATGTTGACTTGTCACAACGCCAATATGTCGCTATAAAGATTCAGCTAGAATAGCGCTTATACTCTGTTATGATATGTTCTTTTATAGCGCTTACTAACCTATTATTTATCATTCTTTATAGCGCTTTTTCTGTTATGCATCTGTAATGCTGACAAATTTAATAGCGGTCATTTGAAGCTATTAAATATTTATAACGGTTTTCAAGTGTTATGGTTTAGTTTCACAATTCAAAAATTTTCTACATCCTATTCATAAATTACAGTATTAAATACCAATATCAAAATGCGCAATAATAATCATTTTAACATAAAATCATCTAAATAACGCAAGAATCATAAAAGATAATAAACATAGAGATGTAACATATAACATTAAACATATCAAATATTCGCACATATAATATCTTATAGCTTAAACCACATAAATCAGAACGTAGTAGCAAATGTTTTAAGCACACCCCAAAAAATAGTATCAAAGTTTAACAAAAAACAAGTACATATTTGGTTGTTTGCATTAAAAAGAAGACCACAACTTTCACATCCTTCTTCTTTTACACACCTATAAATAAGATAAATATTTACAATAGGAACATATATGAATAAAACACTGACGAAATTTGATTTTTAGATAGCATACTGCAGTATATGTCCATAAAGAATTGATAAGTTGAGACTAAGGCCTTTTTTAACTTGACTACAAAATACATCCAAGAGATAAAAAATCAAAGCAGTTTTAAAGAATTTGCAATGAAGTGACAATAACAAAACCAAAATTTCAAGGGAAGAAAAATTCAACATAAACAATTAACTAAAAAGACACATGCACAGTAACATAAGGAAATAGTTTCGAAACTTCCTATCATGCTTGATTCCACATCCAATATCACAAGGAAATATTTAAGTTCATTAAACGTAATACAATTGGTGGCAGTAGTTGAAATGTAACTCTAAAAATTATAAGTACTTGAACTTCTGAAATTGGTGGCAGTAGTTAACTACAATCATTGTTCAAGATGAAACAATTGTTGTTCATCATTAATTCATAATAATACAAATCTGTCTCTAAATGTTGATTTCTATTTGTGTCAACGTATCCCTAAATTATCAACTGAACATTCCGTTTTTATTATTATGAATTAATCTAATGAACTGAATACAATGAGTGATTGGGACAACACTATTTGGAGACAGGAAATCAACTCTAACTAAATTAACATTATTCCTATTTAAATGCAAGAAACATAGTATAATTTGGTTATTATTGTGTCATGATGCAAAAAATAGCAAGTTTTTGACCACGAGAAGCTATTTATGGATGACACAATGGGGGAAGCAGAGATTGATATTCAGCCTATAGTTACAGCCGTTCGACATTTGAAGATGCGGATGTTCCAAAATATTTCACCAAATATTGTCACAAATCGACATCCTAATCCAATAGCGCATAATGTTCTTCATAGGCCCGTTTATGCTTGTTTGTATCCTAATGCACTTTTCCAATAGCACTATGCATATCAGACATCCAACTACCTGATTTGCCTTATCTACCAATATATCATCCCTATCATCCAAACTACCTGCCACCACATCTGAACTTTTAAAATCTTCATCATCAACCTCACCAACATCAATCACTAACCCTAAATAAACAACATCCTCACCAACACTAGAAGCAGGTTCATTGTCTTCAAACTATCAATAACTTGAAACCATAATCACCTTCACAGCCAGTCCATCTCTAGAATCTCTTATACAACCAAACCCCATTAATTCACCTCCATTCACCAACTACAGCAACTCCCGGTACATAAACGTCACCTCTCCCTTCTACCATACCACAATAATACAACACATGCAACTACCAAACACCATCAATATCCAAAACACTACATACTCTTCCTTCAAATCATCATCACTACTCCAATAACAACCCAGCCTCCTCCACTCCTTCCCAACTTCCGACATCACCAGACCTTCCACCACAGTAGCTCAAACCAGTTGCTTTGGTCAAGCTACAACCCCAACACTCCCTCGGTTCCCTTATGACAACCATCATGCAAACTCCATCGCCAAGCCTACAACACATCAATCAACAAATTAACACCCCCGACCTCAGTAGAAATGCAAACACCCAAAAAGTGCATACTCCTCCTATCACATCCTTATTGGAACTCCTCATCGCAGCAAACCAAACTGCAATTTTAACTTCCTTTAACTCCTCATTCTCAAAAAAAAATTTCCAGAAAACTGCATCAATCTGCAACTCTCCGCTCATCAATTTCATTAGACATCACAAAAATACAATTCAACCCATCTCCTTTAACTCCCCAAACTGCCACAATTCTGCAACCAACAACTAACCATCAAGCTACCGAATAACAAACCCAACCACTCAATACTTGAACAAACTACTCCATCATCCAACCTCCATCAGCCTATTCCCTCTCCTTCAAGCAAACTCGAATTCCAATTTGTCATCACTGGACTTCCAAACAACCTCACCACAACATCGCCCATCAATCACCAAACTTCAAATCCGAAAAAAATCAACCTTCACTACCAAATTGAAATCATATTCCTCAAACCAACCTCAACATGGAAATCGCCTGAATCCAAAGCCTGCCACCCTCAGCGAACCATCTACATCACAATACCGAACTTCAATCGCCATGCACACCAACCATCTCTTACGTCACCAAACCATCTTCAATCATCGAAACCCAAATTCCAAGCTCTAACCCACAACTCTCCATCACAACCACAACTTTAACATGTAATTCAATATGTTTTATTTACTATATACATTTAATCACGTGATAATTAAGATCCCATTTGTGTATATTAACTAAAGGGTTATACTTATCCAAGATAGGATATATATGTTTATGAACAAAGTCGATTATATTTACTAAAAATTCATGTCATTACAGCGTGCGCAGCAAGCCAAGCTATTATAAAACTAATAGCGTCTTCCATGTCTTTTGTAATTCAGATGTTTGTCTCCATAGCACCACAGTTGGCTCTTTGACAACCTCTGCCAAACATTAACTGCATTTGGTTGTGATGCCCCACCCTGAGACCCATATTAACAAAGAGAATTACATAGTAATTCTATCTGCTAATGCGGAGAATAGGGCTGGTTAAGGGCGACCATCATAGTCTTGCATTAGATAAGAGCTAAGTACGTCGATATTTATACTCCTCTTTTTTTCATTTCGTCTCGAGTATTCAACATACTTAATTCCTATCTAATACACTACTATGGTGATTACAGGATCGATTAAGAAACAAAATATAATAACTATCAATTACAAGTCATAGAACAACAACACAGAAACGATACATGTGAATACATACATCAAATGTAATACAGCATGCCACTAGTGGTATGCAACCACAATATATACATATCCCACAAAAGAATATATACATCAAAAGTTCCCAACGGAATGGCTACTACACAAAAACTATGCTATATCCCAAGTCAACGGTGAAGTCCAAAATATAAAGCAAGCTAAGAGTCCAACTACCTAACCTGTAACTCGGTCTGACCCGAGTAATAAATACACGGGTCAGGCTAGCTAGAACTTGATATTAGTATAAGATAAGAGGAATATAAGTGCATAAGGGAATTCATCCTTTAACTATAAAGGATGGGTACAAGTATAGTATAATCTCAATGCATGGTATATGTTTACCAAGGGTTGTCACATGAATAGGTTTAATTCAACATAAAAAACTCAAACTTAATGGCATTCAACTCAAATGCAAGGAATCATATGAAAGTCATCAGAGAAACTCAATGAAATTCCAATACGAATCTCATGGAACTCAATATTGAGTTCAAATATCATAAAAACGAAATCACTATATATGACATCTCATGTACAACTGGCCATCGATGTAACAAAAATATCTTAAAATAGTGAAATCGTATAAAACTCAGAAAAACTCAAAAACCCTGGATTGGCAAGATCCCTGATTGCAAAGCTGAAGCAAAGCTGCACGTGCTAAAATCTTGTCCAGTGCTATTTATAATTTAGGTACCTAACTCGTGGACCCAAAGTTCGTACTCGTGGTGACCGATGTCACATAACTCGTGGCGACCGAAGTCACATAACTCCTGGTGACCGAAGTCACATAACTCGTGGTGACCGAAGTCACATAACTCAGATGACCCGAAGGTCTATAGCACTGGCATACTCGTGGATGTGTCATGAACTCTCGGAAAGGAACCCGAAAACTGTTAGCGTGCATCCCATACCACAAGTTCCCACTAAACGGTTTACTAACCGTTAGTTAACTCCACATCATAAAACTAAAATCTCAAACCTAAAAAATGAAATCTCAGAATGCTCATATATCTTGCCTCGTATCATCGGCAAGTGCAAATAAATCTCATAGTAGTTTCTCATAAACCATAATTCCCGCAAGGGGAAAATCTCATCTCAAGACTCGCCTTATCTCATCGGCGAGTAATACAACATCTATAAGCAGTTATCATCGATTATTACTCCTATAAAATGAGATCTCAAACGTCTCGACTAGTCAAATATTGGCTAAAACAAATTCTAAGATCAACAATCATTGTTACTGTCATTTTGATCTCGGGATAGCAACAATCAAACACATTTTTAGTCAAAAAACTTCAAAATTTTAAAAACCTCAAAACAAGAAACTTCTAGAGAAAATTCTATGCTTTCTGAAACATCTAATATTTTTAAATTTGGATAAAAAATGAAAAAGTTATGCTTAAAACAGTTCAGATGTCTAAATTCAGCACTTCTGTCATTTTGATCTCGGGATAGCAATAATAAAATGCAGTTTTGATCAATATAATTTCAAATTTTCAACACTTCAAAACATAAAACTTTTAGAGCAAATTCTTAGCTTTCCTGAACATCTAAGATAATTGAATTTGGATAAAAATGGAATATACTTAAAACGGTTCAGAAGTTTAATTCAACACTGCTGTAGTTTTGATCTCGGGATAACAACAATAAAATGCAATTTTGATCAATATAACTTCAAAATTTCAAAAACCTCAAAACATAAAACTTTTAGAGAAAATTCTTAGCTTTCGGAACATCTAAGATTATTGAATTTGGATAAAAATTAAAAAATTTATGCTGAAAACGGTTCAGAAATCTAAATTCAACACTGCTATAGTTTTCATCTTGGGATAGCAACAATAAAATGCAGTTTTGATCAGTATAACTTCAAAATTTCAAAAACCTCAAAACATGAAACTTTTAGAGCAAATTCTTAGCTTTTCAGAACATCTAAGATTATTGAATTTGGATAAAAACGAAAAATTTATGCAAAAATTCGTTTTCAGCTAGGCAATTTGTGAGTTTACACTCACCTTAAAGATTTAGCAGCGAATTTGGTTGCAAATTATGATCTTTGGTGATGAATTGAAGCCCTAAGCACCTGAAATGGTTGAAAAAAAACATGCATAGCAAAGAAAAATTTGTTGTAGACAAGATCATTTCAGGTTCTAGGAATTTAGATGAAATTTCTTTAGGTATTAGTTGTGATTACCTTTTCAATTCTGGATATAAGTGGATTTCTTCTTTAATTTGCAGCTAAAATGAGTTAAAATTGATTTAGTGAAGAGGAGCCTTTTGTTTTTAGATAAAGTTGATTCGGGAAAGATGAGAAAAATGAAAACTACGTATAGTACCAAGTTTCTCTAGCCAGAAGGTATTACTGAGGCTAATGGATTAAATTTCTACCCAAGTAAGCCCACATGCAAAAATACATAGAAGAAAAACAAGGATATGAGCATCTTTCTCTTAATAACACTATACTCGTACTTTTTCCTTCATTTTAAAGTCATATAAAATATGTACATCCTATTGTTTTGAAATAAAATAGTTATTGTGACATAATAAAATTTAATTTAACAATAAAAAGAAAATTTTAACAATAAAACCTCATTTTAACACTATTTAACAATTTATACAATTCTAGCATGAAAACACCATTTTTAAAGTATGACATGTTCAAAAATTATTTTCTTAGTCAAATAAAAATAATAAATGGTTAATATTGGCATTAATTTCCAATATTAATGCATTTACTGAAATAAAATTACAAATCGATTATTTTCACTCCAAATTCTTAAAATAAAGTTTTTAAAACTTTATTCCATCAATTTATTTTATTTCAACAATTTTAATGTTGAAGTTTATCTCTTGATTAATTTATTAACTCTAATTTAATAAGATCCCATTATTTTCCATTTATTAACTCAAAGTAAATAAAAACTCAATATTTATACTCAAATCACATTGTTTATTTGAAATAAACAATTTAAATCAAATTTGTTTTCTCCATTTTATTTTAAATATTAAATTATAAGTAAGGTTATAATTTAATATCATAGGTAATCACCAATACCAGGGTTGTTACAGACTCCCCTTTATAAAAATTGCATCCTCACAATTTCTAGAGGAAATCTATATTCAACACAATTTATTTCATCAAACAAAGGAAACTGAAGTGGAAAATTCTTACCTTCGGAGTGAGAAGATAAGAAATCAGGATACGATCGCTCGATGATTTCTCTGGTTTCCCAAGTGCAGCCATTGGGATTATCGGGCCATCGAATCTTCACAAGTGAAACACTCGTGTTTCGAAGACGTCTAGTCTCTGAAGCAAGAACTCTTATAGGATGCCGCACATATAATAGATCAGGAGAGACTTCTAGCTTCCCAAAAGCACGAGAATCGAACACAGAATCAGGATCTCATAAGCACTTCCACAACTTAGAGACATGGAATACGTCTTGAACTCCAGAAAACTGATCGGGAAGTGCTACACGATAAGCAACATGACCGATACACTCTAAAATTGGAAATGGCCCAATATAGCATGGTGCCAATTTCCTGGTCTGGCTAAAGCGTACCACTTCTTTCAGAGGAGAAGCTCGAATATAAATAAGGTCGCCCACTGAGAATTCAAGAGGCCTCCTACGGTTGTCCGCGTAGGATTTCTGGCGACTCTATGCCCCTTTCATTCTCTCACGAATAAGATGGATCTTCTCAGATGATTCTCAATAGATTCGAGGCCTAATAAGCTTTTGCCCCGACTCAAGCCAACAAGATGGAGAACGACACGACCACCCATATAAGGCTTCAAAAGGATCCACGCCGATAGAAGATTGGTAGCTATTATTGTAAGCAAACTCAACTAGAGGAAGATGATCCTCCCATCTACCACAAATCCACGATACAAGCGCGAAGCAAGACTTCCAAAATACGGTTCATCCGTTCAGTCTGTCCATCAGACTGTGGGTGATAAGCTGTGCTAAGACTAAGCTTTGTGCCTAAAGCCTGCTGGAGACTCTGCCAGAAGTGACTTGTGAAAAGAGGATCACGATCACACTCATAGATGAAGGGACACCATGCAATCGCACGATTTCCTTAATATATAGCTTCGATAAAAGAGATGTCGTCCTATTTGACTTAGTAGGAATAAAATGTGCGGACTTGGTGAGACGGTCCACAACAACCCAAATACTGTTATGGCCTGACCTCGAACGAGGTATGCCATCAATGAAATCCATAGAAACTTGGTCCCACTTCCACAATGGAACCTCTAAAGGCTGAAGAAGACCACTAGGTCGCTGATGCTCGGCCTTAATAAGCTGACAAGTCATGCAATTACTCACATAACTTGCCACATCTCGCTTCATGCCTTCCCAGTAATACAAGCGGCGCATATCAGCATACATCTTGCTGCTGCATAGATGGATAGTATACTTAGAACAGTGACACAGCTAGAATGTCCTGCCTAAGTTCTGGAATAGGAGGCACGACTAGACGGTCCTTCTTTCGAAGACACTCATGAATATCGATGCTGAAATCCATCATATCAATATCATTATGGGATTCGGACGTACACTTCTGAATAAGAGCAGATATATCGGAATCTTTTCGCTGAGCCTCGGCAATCCGATCTAGAAGAGTAGGACGAGCTTCCATGCTATATAATAGAATAAGAGAATTGGACGTGGAAGCACGATCATGAATATGACACATGGAAAGAGTCTCAAGAACTTTCCATTCTGCAAAGACCATGGAAACAATAGCAGAATGCTTGTGACTCAAAGCACCAGCCACTCGATTCCCCTTGCCAGGGGTATACTGAATATCGAAATCATATGAAGCTTGAAACTCGAGTGAACGCTCGTGTCGCATGTTGAGCTCCTTCTGGGTGAACAAGTATTTGAGAGACTTATGATCGGTGAAGAGAGAAAAGTGCTCTCCCAACAAATAATGATGCCACATCTTTAAAGAAAAGACAATGGCGGCAAGCTCTAAATCATGGGTAGCATACCGAACCTCGTTCGGACATAATTGCCTTGAAGCGTAGGCAACTACCCTATCCTTCTGCATAAGAACTGCACTTGAGGCCACTATGACTGGCACCAGTATAGACAATAAGATCTGATTCCTTTCGGGAACCCCAAGAATAGGAGCATTAGTGAGAAGCTCCTTCAATCTTTGAAAAGAAGCCTCACACTTATCTGACCATATATAGCGAACGCCTTTCTTCCTAAGGCTAGTCAATGGAAGCACAATATGGGAAAAGTCTTTGATGAAGCAGCGATAATAACCCGCCAACCAAGAAAACTACGAATCTCATGAACATTCTCAGGCCTCTTCCAATTTCTGATGGCTTCGGTCTTAGAAGGATCAGCCGAAATGCCTTCGGAAGAAACAACGTGGCCCAAGAATTTAAATTGCTTTTCCCAAAAATGACACTTAGAAAGTTTATCTTTGAGTTAATGTTGTTGAAGAGTACTCAAAACAATTCTAAGATGTCGAGCATGGTCTTCTTCGGACTTAGAATATACAAGAATGTCATCGATGAATATAAGAACAAACTTATCAAGGTATTCCTAGAATACTCGATTCATAAGGTCGACGAAATAAGTAGGGGCGTTCGTTAAACCGAACGGCATGACGAGCCACTCATATGAACCATAGCAAGTGCGGAAAGCTGTAAGTGGAATGCTATCTTCCGCAACAGAGCTAATGAAATCCTATGGCAAGGTTAAGCTGTGAGAAGACCTTAGCGCCACTTAACTAATATAACATATCGTCGATCCTAGGTAATGGGCAGCGGTTCTTGATGGTTAACTCATTAAGCTTGCGATAATCGACGCATAGCCTAAGAGTCCCATCGGACTTCCATACAAATACCACCGCGGCTCTCCACGGTGAAGAAATAGATCGAATAAAATGCATGGCTTCAAGCTCTAGGAGTTTCTTCTTGAGTTCCTCATTCTCTTTGGTAGACATCCTCGTGGGAGGATGACTAACAGGCTATGCGCCTGGAATAAGGTCGATGAGGAACTCGATGGCCCACTTGGGTGGTAACCCAAAAACAGGCTCAAATAAGTCTTTAAAGTCACGAACAACAGGAATCTGAGACACATCATCATCATTGTCTCGAGATTCAAGAGAGAATAGAGAAGCTTCGGAATCACCATCGACGTCCCGAAGTATAAGAGACAACCAAGCAAGAGAGTCGGGATGTCGAAAGTATAGTATTCTCTCTAAACATAGAATCCTGGCATCATATTGAACTAGCCAGTCCATACCCTACATCATATCAAAACCAAGAGAAGGAACCACGTGTAGATTCGCACAGGAAAAAAAGCCACAAATAAGGATTTCAACATCTTCACAAAGCATACTAAGGGTTGTAGATCACCCGATAGGATTCGCAATCCTCAACGAAGTAATCAAGTAAGAAACATCCAACTGTAAAGTATCAATGAGTTCCTTCAACATGAATGAATGCGACGCACCCGTATCGAAGAGCACTCTAATAGAACGATCATGCAACAATATAGAACCCTCCAAAATAGTGGGAGATATACCTCGAGACTGAGAAGCACTACCAGAAGCCTTTGCCACATTCATATTACCAAAACGAGCATCCTTCTTCTTCTTAAAGCAAGTAGAAATCATGTGCCCCTCTTGTTTGCAATAGAGACACTTGCGAAGATGAGCACATTCGCGAGCTAAATGGTCTCGAGAATCACAGTTCAAGCAGGCTAAGAACTTTGTTGAATGAGGTGTGCAATGAGGATGAGAACTAGAATTTCCTTGCTTCTTCTTCTTCTTAAGAGGAAAGGACTTGGATCTCTGGAAAGGGAATTTCTTCTTATGTGGGTTCTTTCGAACCTTGGCCTCATAACTACTATCCTTTTCCTTTTCGACAACTTCGAGGTGAAGCGCCGAATCCACAAGCTCCTCGAATGAGAGCTTAAGCTGAAGAATGAGAGATTTCTTCAAATACTTCTTAAGTCCAGAAACGAACTTAAGATTCTTCTTGTATGGGTGCTGATGAACTCAAGCCTATACTTAGATAGAGACTCGAAGGATGAAACATAATCAGATACGAAGGATTTTCCCTACTTCAAATCGAGGAAGCAACGGGCAAGAAATGCCTTCTTGGCTGGCACGAACTTGAGCTCAAAACGGTCTCTAAAATGTTGCCAAGTGAGGGTGGACTCATCCATCTCTGCTATAAGGAGCTCGTACCAGTCTAAAGCCCGTTCTTGGTTCTTGTAGCATACTGGATGCCACAAGAACTCGATGATGATCGGATATCTCCATGCGAGTGAAGATGCGCTCACAAGTACGGAGCCTAGCCTGAACCTCAAGAACTATCTCGGAGCCTTTGAATAGCTTGCCTCTAAGGTGGTGAAGTCGCTGCACATGCGTGCAAATGCAGATTTGCATGGAGGAAAGGAGTGAGCTGGGGCAGGAGGCTGAGTGTTCCAAATAAGCTCGAGAATCTGGTCAGTCGACATATAAACTCCTTCGAGACGAGAACCATTGGATGGTCCTGCCTTCGAAGCGCAACCTCTTCCTCTTCCAGACATAGCTGAAAGTTAAGACAAGATAGAATTATTTCCGGGGGGTAGATATTATCAAATCAAATGCATTAAATAAGGAATACTACGGAATTTAAAATTAACATTCCTAGACATATTCCTTTCTATCTACCCCCAAAGGAACTAAAAGGTAAGGATAAAGTCAGGTTTGTGTCACGACCCTAACTCGACCTTCGAAAATCGGCACCGAATACGACACTCATATTCAAATGTCTAGATCCAAACGTCGAATCTGCTTCGCCGGGGCTTATAACACATCAAGTATAACAACATAGCGGAAGGAAATGAAATGAATATCATATACAACTCCAATGAATACAATATCCAATGATATACAACAATGATATCAAAATGATACAAGAATAATAGAGTCAATAAACAATAGCGGAAAATAGATAGCAAAAGAGATAACTCCAATATCAAACTGCAATAGCATCCCATCTCCAAATGCAAAGGCTCAAAACTCCAAAGATATCCAATCCAATAAGCGAGAACCAACATCAAGTTGTACCAAGCTAAGCAAGTCCAGTCGTCATAACCAAATACTTCAATATCCAGAATCTCCAAAGAATACCAAGAGAAAGCTGAAAGCTACCGAATCGATATCTATATCTACTATCTGAAAAACGCAACTCTAGACTGTCCGTGTGGAAAATAGTGGGCACCCAGAGTTTAGGAAAGGAACAATAAACTCCAAGTCAGTCATGGGACTAGTATGAGCAAACAAAAACATTTTTTCTTTTTAAAACAAACAAAGGAATTTAAATTGAAATCCGCAATGCTTTTTAGAAAATGAAACTACCATAAGGCCTCCCACCACACACACCATGCAAACGCAGAATTGGATGAGATTTCTCCTTATGATAGTCAAAAATGCTTAATACGCAAAAAACCATTTGATATTATTATTAGTGCATAGTGGAAAACATTTCGAAAGTATAATATTAATCTTAGCCAGCATACAACATTTCGTCGTATGCCTACTATAGCTACCATGTTCAATAGCAGGTTATCGCCACATTCCATGGCATGTTATACAGCTCAAACCATACAGGGTACGTATTGTTTCTTTGGGTTTTCCAACAAATGGTCAGGCCAAGGAACTTCCCTTTGCCACATGGGTACGCCTCTGGAGGGATGCCCCGAGAAACTAACCGGATCTCTGCCAACACAAGGCCGGATTACCTCTGTAACTAGGTAACTACTGACACGAGTATGCCATCCCCCGGTCGTAATCGACCTTTATCCCGGGATTTAGTAACAACCACAATGTAATAAATTTGCAGTAACCACATAGGTTAAGTATCTGGGCTCCATACCATGATATCACCTCTATCCAGAAGGAAATGAACATACCCTCAGGGGGCGCTATCCCTAAATAACCTTGCTGCATTCTTCCTGTTTCGACCATTCCGGGTTGTGAAGTTCGACGAAGTCTCATCCACAAAGCTACGCTTTTTACAAAGCCATGCTTTGATCAACAAATGATCAGCAGCACTTCGTATGTCACATTACCAAATTGGGAATGTATCACTAGTAACCATCAATTACATAACCTTTGAGCTCATACGTCTTAGAGAAGGGTGTTAAGCTAAGAGAATAAATCTCCGCCACCAAACAGAAATGTATTTGATAGAAACCGGGTTTACATCTCAAAGTGTAATGTCAGACACACATCCATACAAGTCTGTTCCGGGTCCGAACAGAACCAAAGGCACTTCCAAAGAAGCCCTTGCAATATGGGAATCCACAATCCCGATCGGACTTCCCATCACTTAGGGATTCTCTATACCGTAGCTACTCGGTGCAGAGACAGTTAATAGGTCATCCTATCGTTCTCGTAAATACTCGGTCTTCACCACCGGTCTTCAAATGCTATCCACAACGTCGTATCATTATTCGAAATGGGTTATATGACACAAGGTCCTCTCCCGGCTAAACCGAATAATGAGCGCAATATTTAAAAACATATGGAAAATGGGATCTTAGTTAAGTCACAACTTATAAAATCCAAAACCTTTCTTCAAATGCTTAAATAAATTACCATTCTAAATCTTTTTACAAAAAGATTCATTTCAGAAACCTTCAATGGTTTAAACAATTTCCACATTTAAATCTTTTAAACGAAAGATTCGCTTTAAGACCCCTTTCAATTTTAAATAAGGTTCACCAATCTTTGACAAAGATTCATTTATAACCTTTCAAAACAATTCCATTTCAAGTTGGATTAACTCATCCGGTCTTTAAATCAAACACTCAGTTCATAGCTTTCAAAACAATTCCCGTTTCAATCTTTTATATATAAAAGATACACCATTTAAAATCCTCTTCAATTTTAAAATAGGGTTCAACTATCTTTCACAAAGATTCAATTATAGCTTTCAAAATCATTCCATTTCAAATTTGAAATCTTTTCATCATAATTTGGAAAAAAATTCCTTATATAAAAGCTATTATTATTTGAAACCACTTGTTTCCGTTTCGGAAAACCCGATTATAATTTGCACGAGTTAAGGCCTTTCAGATAAGTTGGATTAAATTCAAAACCATACTTTTAAAATGGTTTAAAAACCCATATAAACACATTTATAGCTTGTATAATCTTTTTTCGTCATAAATACGAAATATAGAATTCAATTTCAGATATTGAATTCCAATTTAAATCAAATTATTCAAATTTCAAATCTTAATTAAGTTACTCAAAATAACTTTCATTTTTAAAACACCTTTTCAAAAGTTTTTCACTTTAAACCCAATCCATTTCCAAAACCATTTGGATTAAAAATTCAAATTCAAAACTATTTTAAAAATCTACGACTTAACCGATTTCCACGTGTAATCCATATTTGTGTGTGTATAGTGTAGTCCAGGGGTTTTACACACAATAGTGCAACAACAATTATCACATCACAGATTAAAGCGCATAAATATAGATAAGCGGTATAAACTATAATGCTTATCTTCATTCACAGATTCATAGATAAAGTATATTTATCAATAAAAAGATTCATCGTTACGATTTGATGTAGGTTTCGGATAACCAACCGGAATCCGACTCCCTGTCGCTCGAATTTCAAATGCCGTTTTACGGCCAAGGGGTTTTCATATCTACCCAGAAACAATCACAAATATTACAATTTAGCACAAAGCAATTAATATCTCATAGCATTACAATTACATATCAGAGATATCAATCCAATACACAGCATTAGTAACAATCAAACATCTTCAATTAAGATGAATAAATCGTGTGGTTTAATTTAATTAACCACATAATTACTTCATTGATCATCTTTAATCAATGATTAATTATCATTAACTACAATAGATTAAGTCTTAACCACCTTCATTAATTAATCATTTCTTTAATTAATTATCTTAATTAATTAACCCTTAATCGTAATTAATTGAATCCTTAATAAATTATCCCTTAATTAATAATGATTTCTTAATCATTTTAAATTAATTAACCTTTAATTAATTATTCTTAATTTAATTACCTTTATTAATTAACCACAATAATTAATTATTCCATAAATTACTTATTCTTTGATCACTTGGTTAATCAACCTTCAACGATAAATTAATTACTTTTAATTAAGTAATTACCTCTGAGAAATTAATTACCCTTAATTACTTAATTAACAATTAATTACCTTTATTAATAAATCATTCCTTAAATACTTTCGTTAATTAATTAATTTATCTTTAAATCATTATTTGATTAACCTTCATCGTGTAATTTTTTTACCTTAGTTCTTGATTGATTAACAAAATTAAATCAATCACCTTGATTTGAAACAAATAATCCTTTAATTAATCATATTGATAAATTAATTACCTGCCTTAATAATTAATTATAAAATTCCATTTGAAAGCGTTAGAAAACTAAATAAACAAATCAATTTTAAATATCCAACATAAAAATTTAAAATTTTGAAACTTAGTTAAAACTTATTAAATTTTCATTTTAACTTCTAAATCATGATTTATAAATTTGAAAAAAACTTGATTAAATTCATCATTACCCTTTTAAGCTTTCTTTACCCTTCTACATTTGTTAAACCTTGTTTTAAACTTTTGTATATAATTTAACTTGTTTAATTATTTCCCCAAAATTCTAAAACCCAACTGACTCGAGCACAACACTAGTTTACCCGAGCTCGTCTTCTGGTAATATTCTCCTACCCGTTGCTTCGAGTTGTTGCTTGTGTTTCTTCGAGTTTGCTCCCGAGCCACCGTCATCTTCCCCAAATCAACAGATACGCAACAATATTCGTGCACGTGCACTGCCGACCAAAGCCACTCCGACCATCGCCACGATCGCCCACACATCCCCGTCGATCACCCTAATCCTCACGACCAACCAGATCGAAGAACACAAACGCGAATTGAAAACGAGCACTTCGTTCCAAATTCTGGAACCAACCCGACCAGAAAACCCATCATCACCGATGTTCTCGCCGACGATCATCCACGCCTACACGACCCAAGCTCCATCTCACTCTCCAGCTTCGATTCTTCCACTTGCGGTGGGGTCCGATCCACTTCTTACATCACATGAACTCAAACACCTCGTTCCCTCAACCATCTCACAAAACCCTAAAATCACCTCGCTTGGCCATCATGATCAATGAAAATTTTTGCGTGTATTTTTCCTGGAATCGCCAACGTCCAAGCTAACTTCACCCACGACCTCGAGGTCCAATCCCACTCCGATCGCCGTGAATTGTCCAAAACCCATTCCACGTTCAACCCATAAATTTACTCGATTCACTAAAATAAAATTCATGATTTTTCTTTTAAGAATCATAATTTCCAGAAGCAAAACATATTATATAAAGGAATCAAGTAATTAAGATACTTGTAATTTGACATATATATTAGTTTTACTGTTCTATCTTCTTCCCAGATAAACTTTCTACCAATTTCAACTTAAAATTATTTATAAAAACTTAATTACATTTAAACACACGACTTTTGTTTAGATCCTCTAGTTTAATAATAATGAAAGAAAAAGAAATCAAATTTTGTTGATCAGGCTTATGACTGTTAACCTAGAATAAAATCCAGATTAATGCACAAAGACATGCATATCCCATTTTCCAGATGTAAATACATGCAAACAATACTTCTGCTTTAAGTTTAGAAGTGAAATTACTCACAATTTCACATGCAAAACATAGCACAACAAAAAAAATTCTCAGTCATCATCAAAATTCAAAACAGGTTTTAGCCTTTAAGTTGAATTTTTTTGCTCACCTGGTCATGTGAACAGAGGACAGGAAATACTTCTGAACTTTTTCTTTCTTTAATTCTGGAAGAAGGCAGATTTAAATCTGGAAATTGGTTTTGATCCTTAAACAGCAACTAGATTAAGTTGAAATCTGAATCACTGCTTAACTTCAGTTAAAAGATTTGAAGTTGTTGAATCTGAAAGAGTTTGATTTTTTTTGTTTCCTGCAACTTTATTTTATTTGATAGAATTGCACTATTTTCCTGTCCAAACTGAAGCACTGTATTTTTCTTTTAAATCTGCAGTTTGAATTTGTGTTACAACTTGATTTCAAAATTACAAATTAACTAAACTATAGAGTATAGAGTTTACCTGTTCTTTTCATTACACTTTGATGTTTCCATGTTTGATTTTGATCTGCTTCTCATTGTTAAATTAGCTTGCTTACTGTTCTGATTTTACTTTGAATCTGCATTGTCTTGTTTCCAAGGTTTCCATTTCTTTCTTTTATTTTAATTAGCTTGCTTGATCAATTTTTTTTCCAGTTTTTGATCTACACTTGATCCCTGAATTGCTTTTAGATTTAAACTTGTTGTTTTATTCATTTTCTTCTAAGATTTCTTTTAATCCCTATTTTCTTTTGTATTTTCTGTTTTCCCAGTTTTTTTAAGAAAGTTCATCTAAACATAGCCTGGTTATTTCTTTGTTTTATATGATTTTCATATTTTAAATTTTTAAAAGAAAATTTCGTTTCGCCATATGTATTCTTTGTTAACATTTGTAAAATGCATGTCTCAATTCTTGTACACTTGTTTAATCCATATAAATTTATGTAAAGACCTTCTTTTTAATTTATTTACAAATTGTGTTTTAAACCTTGTCTTGATTTAATTTATAATTTTTATTTTAAACTCTTTTCAATCAATTAACACTTGTTATATTAAGCCTTAATGTTTTTACACTAGTCCTTTAAGTATCAAATATATTTTTTATATATAAATAAAAAGCTTTTACTTAATGTACTATTTCTTATCCAAATACATATATATATATATATATATATATGAATTTCTTTTTACTGAAAATGTAATATAACTAATTATATATAAATAAAAGCTCATCCAAATATTTTTTAAAATGTCTATTTTTTTGAAATTTAAAATTAAATTCAAATTCAAATTAAATTTGAAAGTCCAATTTAAAGTCAACTTAAATACACATATATAATCAACACACAAATGTATATTATAGGATTTAACCTTTAAACAATTGTTTGCAAATCATTTGTATTTAATTCAAAATATAATTTTTTTTAAATTATATGTATATTAAAATTAGAAAACAAATTCTTATTAATTTTAAAATATAGTTTTAAATCTAATTTATTTTTCAGCACATTTATATTTAAATCTCAAATCAAAATTTCAATTTATTCTCAATATTGATTTTGAATCTCAAATTCAAATTCTATTTTAAAAAACAATAAATATACACATATAATAAATAAACAAATATCTTGTTAAAACTAGCTACACTTGTTAACATATAAACATTTTATATATTTTCATATTAATTTACCAAATTAATTCTTAATTTAATCTAGGAATCAAATTAAATAAAAATTTAAATTTGTTTGAAAACTGGAATGTTACAGTTTGTTTATGATTGAGGATGATGTTTACACTTGTATTATACTTGATGTATGGTAATCGTGTATATTGTTCTATATTTATTACATTTTTGTTCTGATTCCAGCTATGATACCAAGTTGTGATGCCCCACCCCGAGACCTATATTAATAAAGAGAATTACATAGTAATTGTATCTGCTAATGCGGAGAATAGGGCTGGTTAAGGGCGACCATCATAGTCTTGCATTAGATAATAGCTAAGTACGTTGATATTTATACTCCTCTTTTTTTTCATTTCGTCTCGAGTATTCGACATACTTAATTCCTATCTAATACACTACTATGGGGGCTACAGGATCGATTCAGAAACAAAATATAATAACTATCAATTACTAGTCACAGAACAGCAACACAGAAACGATACATATGAATACATACATCAAATGTAATACAACATGTCACTGGTGGTATACAACCACAATATATACATACATTCCCCACAAAAGAATATAAACATCAAAAGTTCCCAACGGAAAGGCCAAAAACTATGCCATATCCCAAGTCAATGGCGGAGTCCAAAAGATAAAGCAAGCTGAGAGTCCAACTACCTAACCTACAACTCGTTCTGACCTAAGTAATAAACAAGGGTCAGGCTAGCTAAAACTTGATATTAGTATAAGATAAGAGGAATATAAGTGCATAAGGGAATTCATCCTTTAACTATAAAGGATGGGTACAAGTATAGTATAATCTCAATGCATGGTATATGTTCACCAAGGGTGTCGCATGAATAGGTTTAATTCAACATAAGAAACTCATACTTAATGGCATTCAACTCAAATGCAAGGAATCATATGAAAGTCATGAGAGAAACTCAATGAAATTCCAATATGAATCTCATGGAACTCAAGATTGAGTTCAAATATCATAAAAACGAAATCACTGTATATAACATCTCATGTAGCAATAGGCTATCGATGTAACAAAAATATCTCAAAATAGTGAAATCATATAAAACTCAGAAAAACTCAAAAACCCTGGAGGCCAGATCCCTGATTGCGAAGCTGAAGCAATGCTGCACGTGCTAAACTCTTGTCTAGTGCTATTTATAATTTAGGTACCTAACTCGTGGACCCGAAGGTCATACTCTGGTGACCGATGCCACATAACTCGTGGTGACCGAAGTCACATAACTCGTGGTGATCGAAGTCACATAACTCATGGTGACCGAAGTCACATAACTCGTCGTGACCGAAGTCATATAACTCAGATGACCCGAAGGTCTATAGCACTAGCATACTCGTGGATGTGTCACAAACTCTCGGAAAGGAACCCGAAAAGTGTTAGTGTGCGTCTCATACCACACGTTCGCACTAAACGTTTTAATAACCGCTAGTTAACTCCACATCATAAAAATAAAATCTCAAACCTCAAAAATGAAATCTCAGAATGCTCATATATCTTGCCTCGTATCATCGCCAAGTGCAAATAAATCTCATAGTAGTTTCTCACAAACCATAATTCCCACAAGGGGAAAATCTCATCTCAAGACTCGCCTTATCTCACCGGCGAGTAATACAACATCTATAAGCAGTTATCATCGATTATTACTCCTATAAAAGGAGATCTTAAATGTCTCAAATAGTCAAATATTGGCTAAAACAAATTCTAAGATCAACAATCATTGTTGCTGTCATTTTGGTCTAAGGACAGCAACAATCAAATGCATTTTTAGTCAACAAAACTTCAAAATTTCAAAAACCTCAAAACAAGAAACTTATAGAGCAAATTCTAAGCTTTTCGAAACATCTAAGATTTCTAAATTTGGATAAAACATGAAAAAGTTATGCTTAAAACGGTTCAGATGTCTAAATTCAACACTGCTGTCATTTTGATCTTGGAATAGCAACAATAAAACGCAGTTTTGATAAATATTACTTCAAAATTTCAAACACCTCAAAACATAAAACTTTTATAGAAAATTCTTAGCTTTGCGGAACATCCACGATAATTGAATTTGGATAAAAATTGAAAAGGTTATGCTTAAAACGGTTCAGAAGTTTAAATTCAACACTGCTGTAATTTTGATCTCGGGATAGCAACAATAAATGCAGTTTTGATCAATGTTACTTTTAAAATTTCAAAAACCTCAAAACATAAAACTTTTAGGGAAAATTATTAGTTTTCTGGTACATCTAAGATTATCGAATTTGGATAAAAATTGAAAACGTTATGCTTAAAATGGTTCAGAAGTCTAAATTCAACACTACTGTAATTTTGATCTCGAGATAGCAACAATAAAATGCAGTTTTGATCAACATAACTTCAAAATTTCAAAAACCTCAAATCATAAAACTTTTAGAGCAAATTCTTAGCTTTCCGGAACATCTAAGATTATTGAGTTTGGATAACAAAACGAAAAAGTTATGCCAAAATTCATTTTCAGCTAGGCAATTTGTGAGCTTACACCCACCTTAAATATTCAGCAGCGAATTTAGTTGCAAATTATGATCTTTGGTGATGAATTGAAGCCCTAAACACCTGAAATGGCTGAAACAAAACATGCATAGCAAAGAAAATTTGTTATAGTCAAGATCATTTCAAGTTCTAAAAATTTAGATGAAATTTCTTTAGGTATTGGTTGTGATTACCTTTTCTATTCTTGATATAAGTGGATTTCTTCTTTAATTTGCAGCTAAAATGAGTTAAAATTGATTTAGTGAAGAGGAGCCATATTTTTTTTTGTTTTTAGGGAAAGTTGATTCGGGAAAGATGAGAAAAATGAAAACTACGTATAGTACCAAGTTTCTCTAGCTAGAAGGTATTACCGAGTCTAATGGATTAAGTTTCTACCCAAGTAAGCCCACATGCAAAAATACATAGAAGAAAAACAAGGATATGAGCGTCTTTCTCTTAAATAACACTATATTCATACTTTTTCCTTCATTTAAAGTCATATAAAATGTATACATCCTATTGTTTTGAAATAAAATAGTTATTGTGACAAAATAAAATTTATTTTAACATTAAAAAGAAAATTTTAATAATAAAACCTCATTTTAACACTATTTAACAATTTATACAATTCTTGCACGAAAACACCATTTTTAAAGTATAACATGTTCAAAAATTATTTTCTTAGTCAAATAAAAATAATAAATGGTTAATATTGGCATTAATATTAATGCATTTACCGAAATAAAATTACAAATCGATTATTTTCACTCCGAATTCTTAAAATAAAGTTTTTAAAACTTTTTTCATCAATTTATATTATTTCAACAGTTTTAATGTTGAATTTATCTCTGGATTAATTTATTAACTCTAAATTAATAAGATCCCATTATTTTCCATTTATTAACTCAAAGTAAATAAAAACTCAATATTTATACTCAAATCACATTATTTATTTGAAATAAACAATTTGAATAAAATTTATTTTCTCCATTTTATTTTCAATAATAAATTATAACTAAGGTTATAATTTAATATCTTAGGTAATCACCAATACCAAGGTTGTTACATTGGTCCTAATGGTTTAAAACGGACCAATGTTGTAGCTATCTAGGTTTTTAGTCATTTGAAATTTATATATTTAATTGATTATAAATATTCAAAAGTTAAATTTATAAGCTGAAAAAATAATATTTCGAATATAATGATTTAATTGGATAATTAGATTGTTAATTTAATATTTGAAATTATAGAAATAATTGGAAATTGAATTTAATGTGAATGAAAATGATTTATAAAGTCGAATTAAATTCCATTGAATTAAAATGACGTTAGAGAACTTTTAAAATTGAATTATATGTTAAATTTATAGAAATTGAATATTTTAATATTTAATTAATGAGTGACAATAACCATTTTTCAAACAATCTCGAATTTCGACAAAACTAGTTTTATTGGATCCATAATATTATATTATTATAAGATTTCAAATTTTGTGTCAATCGGTTTTACGGTTTGTTAGGGGCAAGCTAAAACGTGTAGAAATCTGTTTAAGTGAATCTTAAATTTAAATAGTCGATTCGAAAACCTATCTTTCAAATATGGTCGAATTGGCTCTTGATATATATTCCACTATGTTTGGGATAGGGGTAAAACATTATAAACATCAGGCAGCACGCTTTGTTTCGAGTTTGAAAATTTTTCGGGTGAATGGTGTGGCGAAATTTTCTATAAAACGAGTCATAATTTCTGTTTTACACTCAAAACCCTAACTAGGGTTTCACAGCCGCCACATTTACAATCATTGGCCGAAAACTTTGAATCTTTCTTCTCCAATATCTTCCAATCCATAAATCTATTCGAGAAACTTTCAACACGAAAGTTGTAGAGCATCGCGTGATCTACATTCTCAATGGCTATAATCGAAATCAAGTTGGTAAATTGGTGGCAATCTCCATTCAAAGGCCGCACGTTTCGCCATGATTTTCGAGGCCATCACACAATCGAGTTGCATGAGGTCTAGGCCGTGGGTAGAGCTAGGGTTGACGTATATGGTGGAGGTGGCCGATCGTCGTTGAAGTCGACAAGGAGTTCTCAATAATTCAATTTAAATCGGCGGCTCAATGGGTTCTTCGGCCTAGTGTAGAACGAAAGGGAAAAGATGGGACTGATGGCCCCGATTTTCTCAAGCATGATCGAACGGCTCTGATAGGCTAAGGGTTTTAAAATAAAAAAAATAATTTGTAAATTATTATATAATAAATTCGTACAATCTTTAAAATACTATAACTTCTTCATACGAGGTCCGTTTTTAATGAAACAAGTTGCATTGGTCCGTATTGGCGAGCACTACATTTTAGAGCTGGTTTGGTGTTGATTGGAGCTAGGGTGTATTTTTGGTAAAATTAAACGCTTGTTTAATTTTATTCGGAATAAAACACTGCAACTGCTCTTGGAAGAAATGTGAGTACAACTCACTCTTTCTGACTCACTGGTATTTTTATATAAGTGAGAATAAATTTTATTTATGATGATTGATGATTGTTTGGTATTTGGATATATTCCTGCTTATTGGAGCAGATGAGACCCTATACGTTTCCGTGTATGAGCGGATGACCCTTTATACGCGCGTCTACCTCAAAATGGACATTGTACATATATTCTAATATGTATATTTGTTGCAGGAGATAGATTGGAGGTATCCAACTAGATTCCTCACCAGTTTTGATTTTATTTAAAGATATTGTGATATATGTTGTTATCATATGATATATGATGTTTTGGATGTCGTGATTCATGTATTTAGTGCTGTTGCAGCATTGGGCCTACTTTTGGAATTTTAAAAATGCTAAAGTGACAATTTCGAAATTAAAAGGAATTTTAAGTGATTTTGAAAATAGATATTTTATTAATTTTGAATTGTTAAAATAATGAATTTACTTTTAAATAAATAGAAGTTATAATTTTTATGTTATAAAAATTATGATTTTTGGCTAATAAAATCAGAATGTGATTTTTGAAATGTGAAGTTGATTATTATAAAATAGTTTAAATTGAGGTTTTTGAAATTATTATAAATGGTTTATATGTATAGATTTATAAAATTGAATTTTATAAACCAAAAGTGATGGAATTATAAAGAGGTTTTGTTAATGTTAAAATGAAGTTATAAGTATATTTTACAAGTAAATAAGATTTATAGATTTAAGAATTGACGAAGTTATAAATGAATGAATTTATAAATAAGAGAATTATAAGTAATTAACTTATAATTTGGATTTTGGTATATAAATAAGAGATAAATGGAATCGGTTAATTAAGGGATTTTATATATAGAAGTTTTTATTAAATAGAAATAGAATTTATAAACATTGTTTTATAAATCCGAAATCAACTGAATTTGATAAGTTAATTATTATAGTTTATTAAAGGAATTTCATCCACGATTTTGGACAGCGGATAATCCTTTAATTTAATGTGCAATAGTAATGAATTTGGTAAAAGGGTTATATTCACGACTTTGGACGGTGGATAATCCTTTAATAAATATGTAAAATTAATGAATTTGATAAAAGGAGCTGTATCCATGATTTTGGATAGTGGATTATCCTTTAATAAATGTGTAGAAGTATCGAGTTTGGATAAGGGAATTTTATTCACGTTTTTGGATAGTGAATAATATTTTAAATAAAATGGATGTTTTGAAAAGTGATATTTTTAAATGGAATAAAATGATTAAAAGATGTGTTAAAATGTGTTAAGTATCAAATACATAGATTTCAACACTCATTGTTGAAATAGACATTTTCAAAAAATAAGGAAATGATGGACTATAACACTGTCGTTATAGTAAATGATTTTCGAAAGGAGATGTTTTATATAGTATATGGGATTTATATATCTATCTAATTTTCTAATCCCTATACTGGTGATTTTGGGTTGTCGTAACGTTGTTTTATGCAACATTCGTTTTGACCCGAATAAATGTGTTTAAAGAGAATGATATCATTAAAGAATAAAATATATACTTAACCATGATTTAAGTATATGGAATACTTTCTAAATGTTGAAAATAAAGAGAATTGTGAGTTACTTATTTTAAATAAGTATATGGAAATGTTTTCCAATATTGAACTGGTTTTGGGATTATGTTTTTTTAAAGATAATTTGAAGTGAATATTTGGCAAGTGATTAAATTAATAACAGATCAATTAAAAGGGCCTAGTGATTTCTTATGGTGCTAAATATTTGTTTGTTTATTTTGATAGTTAAATAACCGACTATCAAATTTGGCCATTTTAGTTCCTCGAGTTGATGTGGGAACTATTAGTCGTACACTTAGTACCTAGCCTTCTGTATAGGCTTGATTATCATTTGTTTGAGGATGTTGATACATATAGTGCGGAGTATTACTCCAATCTATCGAGCTTCCTTCTTGGCCCGAAGGGTAGCAAGTTGAAAGTTGAAAACGTGATAAGTTAACGAGACTTAGTTTCTGTGTGAGGTTGTGAAATGCTTTTGCATTGTTGGTGCGAAGAGACCAGGATTAGATTTATCCGAAAACCACTTCGGACCAACTTATATGCGACGATTGTGCAGGTTGCTTGTGATGATAATGATATTCCGGATTTTCAAAGTGGGGGACGGCTTGTTAATCGTTTGGGGTTAAAATCCTAATATACATATAGTAGCGGTGGTCTCTTCATTATGAAATACCCAATGAAAGGACTATTCGCTACTAATTCTAGGGATTTCTCGACAGGATGTGACAGGAAAGTACATTCGGTTTGTCCTGTTCCTGGACAACTTGTATGGATGTTCGTCTCACATTGCAATTCTAAAGATTACGTACATTGGTTTTCACAAAAGTACATCAGTGGTGGCGGAGAATGCAACTTCTCTTAGCTTAACACCCTCCTTGAGACGTATGAGCTTAAGGGTTGTATTTTTGTGGAAGGCTATTAGCAGTCAACGAAAATGGCTGTGTGGCATTCAAAGTGAAGTTATTTGTGATTTTTGATATGTGAAAGGTAATCGTTAGCTCAGGCCTCATCAACCGGAAATGCCAAAATAGGGTTAGATGTGGCAAGGTAAGTAGGTCGCTCCCATTAGGACATGATCATCCTCTTTTAGATATATCTTTACACGCTATGACGTTGTGTATCTGATTATTGTGGTTTGTATGCTATGGGGGCCTCGGTAAAGGTCGGTAACGATTGGAGGATGACATATTCGATACCATCTAGTTACAGAGGCTGGCCGGTCTTGTGTTGGTAGAGGAACTTTGTGACAGTTTCTCAGGACATCCATCTAGAGGTGTACCCATCGGAGGGTAGTCCCTTCACCTGGTCATTTGTATGGAAATCCAAACTCCACTACGTACCTGCCATTTTGATTGTATTACCCATTTTGGGCTATATGCTGGAATTTAATCAATGTAACTATTTCGGCTATGATTAATATTATTTAGGCAACAGACACTAGTATAATATCAGATGATTTGATATGAAATGTTTTAGTTATCATAAGGTAAAAACATATCCGTGTTTATATGTGGACTTATCTTACGAGATACTTTTTTTTTGATAAAGAAAAAGTTTGGTAATTTAATAAATTCAGTTGATTGTATTTCTCAGGCTGGTTTATCAAACTGATCCGGGCGTTCTTCCCTTTCAATGCTCGGGTCTGACTGAGTATATTTACAGGTTCAGTTTTGGTGCTTTGGAGCTTCAGCGGGAGAGATGGAGATCTTCATTTTCGTATACGCATATTGGCTTTGTTTATTGATTATCTGCTGCATTGCTAAGTTGTTGTTTATATTATCGGCAATTGTGAGGACAGGTTATTATAACTGTTCAGGCTGATAACTAGTGATTTATTGTTGAACTCTGATTGATGTATGTATATACAGTTTCTATTTTGTAAAGATCATTGATATAATATTATATGTTTTCTGCTACGAGGTGAGATTCTGTATTGTTCTGTTTGGTCCTATCTTCTCTCCTTCTTCTCTTCTCTTCTTCTCTCTTCTTTTCTTTCTCTTGAATTTCCGTCACTCGATGCTTTTTGGGTTGGACATGTGTGGATTATTGTCGATTCAAAAGGTATGGATTTGCTGGCCATCACAAGTGCTTTTAGATCAGTTGACTCTACATGTCCTACGACGACTATTTTTTCCTTTTCTGATAAATCCATCAGCTTACATATGTTGTTCGTTCTTGAATTTGCCGTCTGTAAATTAACAAAAAGGATATGTTGTAGTTGGTTTATATTGATAAAATATATAGATTAATCATTGTAAAATCATAGTTTAAAAGATACGCTAGTGCATAAAAATCAAGTACCATAAATGTTTGCACTATGGTCTAAGGCGTAGGGGATGCTGGAACATTAACCATCTCAACAACTACTTGGGACTCAGGCCATGTTACCTTCCTACCGACAGCTTCTTCAACACGTATCATGCAGGGGTTGGCCTCCACAACAAAGCATCTATTTTTATTGAATTATCTATCCAAACAATCATGGTACATGGTCTAAGAGGAAGATCATTAATAATTTCATTTGAGTCACTCGAGTGTAACTGCCCTTCAGCCACTAATTCCTTGCTCCCTCCCCAATCATAAATCTTGCATTTGCATTCTAAGTTGCCACTTTTACTCTATTCGGGACAAAATATATTTATTCAGTAAAAGTTAAATATTTTAAAATAGTATGTGGATTGCGAAAGATAAAGGTTTACCACATCCTTTTCTTCTTCAAGGTGAACACTTGGATGTAAAACAACTCTATTCGCTGGTCATGACACTAAATCATCCTTTGCTTCCCCAATAAGTGTGAAACTAGATGTAGACCTCCATAAAAAACATTTGGCTTTGTTGGTAATTCTAATAGAATTAACATCGCATCCGGTCCTAAAGGAATATTATTGACAAACTTGTTTGAATCATTCGACACAACTCTTCCTTCGGCAACAATTTCTTCATTCCCTCGCCAATCCAATAAATCACATTTTTGGAGGTTTTTCATAATACTTGCACTACAATTAATCAAAGTAATAGTATATTAATTATTGCAAAAAATAAGAATAAAAATAACGTGAAACCAATAATACAACGTACATGAGGTGTGTTTACTTCTGTCCAACTGTCTCAACCCTGCAAAACCAGCAAAATAAATTGTTATAACATTAGTTTACACTTCAACACTCAGTTATGATAATATGAATACAATTACGAGAACAACTAGCAAGCATTGGCGTTGATCCTCAATACACAAGTGATATTTTATCTAATTTTTCATCATCACTAGAAATTTTTTCTCTAACTCTAAAAATTTTCTGTCAAGTTGCGTTGTTTGCTTATCCTTACCTTGTGCTAAAGTTGCCCTAGTGATGTTTATATTCCTTCACATTGCTCTTAATCGACTCGGTCTATCTTGTCGCGGTACTTGAGAAAGTGCATCTTCTTTGTAATTGATTGTCGAGCTTGATTATGGAACACTTTAAACTTGTTATATCTTTGTCTACAAAATTTAATGCACATAGATTGTATAATGATACACACACACACACACACACACACACACTAAGAAAGTGATATATCTAAAATTGAAAGAAGTAAAATGCCACACTTGTGAGAAATGCAGTTGATACTTTGCATAAGTCAAAGCGAATATACTGAATTTGAAGTCAAAATCAGTTGATAATTATGTCACGTTCAACCACTGAATCAGCAAAATCCAAGAAATGAGCTAAAATAGTATACAAGCTTTTTAATCTAAAATACCTAATTGTATCACATTACGTTGTTGTTTTTTTAGTTATAGCTAAAGCAATTTAAACCATAAACAGAGAGATGAGGTTGAAAAATATAGAACATGTTAGGTCATGTTGCTTATTTAGAAAGTCAGTGTAATTGACCAATCTAAGGCTAGCATCAATTTGTAAATCTGTGATATCCCGGAAATTCGGGCAATATAAATTTAATAATCTGTGTTATAAATTTAATTTGATTTGATAATTTTAATAACAGATTTGGAATTTGATTTAATAATCATGTTTCAATAAATATTTAAATTAGAAGATTTTATCTTTTTAAATAAATAAATTGTTTTCTGTTTATAATAATTGTATATTTTGTAAATTGATAAACTTTGATTTGAAAACTTAATAAATGAATCAATTTTTAATTTTAGTTTATATTTGATAAATTGGAAATTTGATTTAAATTTGACATTTAACTTTTTAACACAATCCAATAAATAATGTTATGATTTATACTATGATAAATCTTATTTGTTTTAAAATTTTATTTAGCTTAAAAATATATAAATTTAAATTAGATAAATATAAAAGCTAAGTTTTATTTTATATTACTTAGGATTTATATATATATATATATAAGAATTTACAATGCAAATTACAAATGATTTTAGTTTGTTATAATCTCTTTTAACAAATTATTTGATATTGCTTAATTTGTTATTTTTAAATATAAATTATAATACTTAAGTTCTTATGAACATAAATAGATTTTGTAAGGAATAAAATTGTTGTTTTTAATTTTAATAAAGTTATATATGCATTTATATATGTAACTTGATTATTAAAATTTGATTTGATAAATTAATTTTAAATTTGAATTTGATGTTTTGAAATTTAATAGAATAAATAATTCAATATTTTTGAACAAGCTATTTTTTTTAAATTTGTTTGTTTTCATTTCTTTTCAATTTAGAAAGAGACAAATTCATTTATATTACTTAAGAAATAAAAATAAGATTTAAAAGCTCTTATAAAAGAAATTAAAGTTGTATAAACAATTTAGAATTAGAATTTAAATACTTAAATTACATATGTAAGTTTATTAACACCCAAAATTGACAAGTGTTAAACATAGAGTATACTAAGAAGACAAATGTTTATTTTATTTTTATTTTTATTTTTATTTTTCAAAAATATTTCTTATATAAAACAAATCTTCACATCTTATTCTTTTTCCATTTCTTCTTTTCTTCATAACTTAAGAGATTATCCAGATCTAACACCTGAAATCCATTCTGCAACCTAAATTCATAAACCTGAAATCAAGTATGCATCTTTACATATGGAAACAACATGCAGGAAAATTTGTGAAAGCCTGTAAAAAATTTTTCCTCTCTCTAAAAAAGAAAAAAAAAGAAAATACAAACCTGCAATTGTTTCTGGAAAGCATGCATTTGGATCCATTTAGCAATTTTGTTCTGCATCATTTTCTGGAAGACACTGCTTTTCTGTTTTGAAGCTTCATCAAGTCTGCATGTGTTCACTTGGAAACAAACATGCAACTGTAAATCTAGAAAACACAAAGTACTACCACAAATTCAAGTTTAAAAAGCAATCTGAAGTTCAATGCATAAGCAAAAATTAAAAATAAAATCTGAAGCTTTGTGCTCTGCCCCTAAAACCAGGTGGGTAACTCCTTTTGTTATAAATTTTAAGTATAAATTCAGTTTATTAATATATTCTGAAAATAATTGTGATGGTGTGTTGTTGACAAGTTATTATTGGTGTATTCCTGAGTATTTGAAACTTGCATGTTGCTGTAACTCTGCATTTAGATTTCAGATCTTAGAATAGCTTAGGAATATCAAATTCATATGAAATTAGTATGTGATAAGATTTAAGTTTTTAAAACAATATGGTGTTGTAATATGAGTTTAAAGTTTAAAACTTTATAAAAATAAAAAGAGAAAAAAATCTGTAGTGCCTCTAAAATATATATACAACACAGCACACTGAATATAAATAAGGATTTAATTTTCTAGAGTCATTGATTAAAGTTGATAAACTAATTAGATTATCTAGAACTTGAATTTTAAAAATAAAATTAGACATTTTAGTTTGGAAATGGTTGAGCATTACTGCTTTATCCAGAAAACATGTTTTGGGTGGAGTCTGTCAATTTAGAATGATTTGGTGGCCATGGTTTTCTCTGATGATCGAGTGTTGATCGAAGTTGAATGGAAAAATGGTTGATGGTGGATTAAAGCAATAGGGCAGAATTAATTAGGGATTGAAATTTTAAACTCTAGTTTCTGTTACCCGGAGATGATTGATCACTGCGACCTGATCGAGTGACCGAGTCCTTTCTAATTCGAACTGGAGAGAGATGGGATGTGGAAGTAGATAAGGCCGGAGGTGTTGACTGTCTGATGATCAGAATTTAGAGAATTGAGGCGTGGCAGTTCGTCCCATTTATTTCCAGATTCAAGCACGATGCTCGGATTTTGATGTGAGGTTTCTGCCGTTGGATTGAAGGTGGATTTGAAGTGTGGTGATGACCGATGACTTGCGTAGGGGGTCGCAATGGGTCGGAGAGGGTCACCATGGTGGTGCAGGTGCATAGTGGTAGTGGCGTGTCAGTTGTTTTTTTTCTGGGAAGAAGGGCTTTGCGTTCTCGGGTTGTCTCATATTTTGCTCGAAGCAGGGGGATATCGAACTCGAAGGAAGTGATGTGAGGCTCGGGTTTTACTTTGTTACAGGGAATTTGGGTAAACCTGTCAACACAGGTTTTGTATAACCTGATTTTTATTTGGGTTTTAATTGATGTTAAGGTGAATGTGTTACTCGAGTTACTTTTAGTTTTAGCTCGGGTTAGTTTGTTGGAATTTGAGTGTAACGAGATAATACCTTCGGTTTCGTTCGAACCCTGAACAAACTTGTATGGATTAAATGCTTTCAGAACATCGTCAGGTGGATGATGAGCATTCTAAGAGATGTGTTCTCTAAAGGTAATCGTAGCCTCAAGCCTCATCAACCGGGAATGGCTAAAACAGGGGAGGTGTAGCAAGGCTTCGTGGGTAGCACCCACTGGAGAGCAAGATTGATCCCTGTCTAGAGGTCCCTTTTTATTTGGCTTAGTGGGCAGTTGCTAGTGTACACCAACTGCGGGGTTGTCTTGTTCGGAACTGTTCAGTAAGGAATTAGTCCGGCTTTGTGTTGCAGGGGAGTGGGAGTACTCCTCGGTACGGTGATCTAGGCCACGTAGTGTGACGGGCAGTACCCCAGTAGCCCAGCCATTGTATGGAATCCACAATCCAATAAGTGCCAACGGTTTTGATTGTATTACCCACTTTTGTGGCTAGTAGCTGGAATTTAATCATGTAACAATTTTGACTATTTCTTATTTACTTGAAAACCCTAGACACTATTATAATATCACTGGATTTCCTATCAAATGTTTTCGTTAGCGTAAGGTAAAAACTTTTCCATGTTTATGTGTGGAAAGTCTTACATGATACCTTTCTTTTAAAAGGATTTTCAAAATTAAGCAACTTTAACCTGTTACTCACACCAGACCCATGTCTGACCCGGAGTTTATTCTTTGTTTTCTTAAACTCTTGGGTACTCAAATTTTTACGAGTAGCCAAGGGATTCAGGTTAGCTTTGACAAATATTGGAGGATTAATGGAGCAGGAGGCTTCTGCGTCAGATATATAGTATTCCGCTGTGTGATCTGTGTTTGTCTCTGAGTTGTATTATGTCGTAAATACGAGACAGGTGTTTATAACTGTCTAGTATGTGTTGTATATCTGTGTACACTGATAGTGGTTGTAAACTATGTAATATTCTATGTTATTCATGTATTTTATTCGTTCCGCTGTTTAGATTCTGATGTGTTGTTTCTTCTTCTTCTCTTTCTTTTCTTCTTCTATCCTTTCTTTCTTAATTGATGATGCGACTTTTCTAGAGAGAAAAGTCGGGTCGTCACAGGTGGTATCAGAGCATTAGGTTGAGTGAATACCTAGGCTCTAGAGTGGCGTCTATCTTGAGAGAGCGTATTTGTAGTTTTATTATATATATATATATATATATATATATATATTTATATAATTACTTCTACCTATTTGTTGGGTTACCCGTTCGGGTTATCCAATATAAGCTATAAAGGTAGATAAGGTAGTGGGGTGTGTAACATAACTACTACCCTTGGTTGAAGTTTGGTGCTTGAGATTGGTAGTGTATTTGTCGAGACTGTAGACCTAATACCGTCTCGAGTGAGTTTTGCTTGGAGTTAGGATTTCATAGATCTTTGAAGATAACCTGTAAAGGTTCGGAGTCTATCTTTGAATTGGATGAGTAGAGTTTGGATCTGTCGGTTGGGCAGAAGAGAATGATGGTATCTTGATATCTCAGGGAGTAGTAGCTGCATGATGAGATGCAGTGACTATGGATGTTCTCGAAGATGTTTTATTTGGAACAAGTTTAGGAGGTGAGTCTGCTTCAGTGTTGTGGCTGGATTCAGCAGGATGTTTCTGTTCGGTTTGAAGTCCGAGTTTCTCGAAGAGATTTGGTTTAGGAAGTCTTTGGCGTCGGTGTCAGCAGTGCAGTTCGGGGTATTCTGGGCGCTGGAAAGAAAGTCTACTGGTTAGCAGTTTTTCTGAAGGAGTTCATAAGTAGCATAGTGGATCCATTTCTTCGATGGATTGGCTAGTTAAGCGTATGCTGTTCTGATTGGTAAAGAGAGAACAGTTTTCTTTGGATATTGGACTGGTTGATCGCAAAAGTGACTTGCAATAGTTTGAGTGTTCTCTTGAGCTATGGGAAGTTTGTCCATATTTGGAGGTTGAGTTTTCTTATCGACTGGATTCTAGGAGTGATACCGGAGGTTTAGTGAAGCAGCTTTGGATCAGATGGGGCATCTGAGTTTTCTTTTATGGATCTGTTGAACCATATTTCTGTAATCTGTTATCCAGTTGTGTTCGAGTTTTCCTTCTACTTCAGATCAGAGTTGTGCAGTGGAAGCATATTGTGAAGCCCCACCTCTATACCCACGCTAGCCAAGAACATTACGGTGAATGCTGTCAACTAGCACGGAGAATAAGGCTGTTGAGGAGCGACCATCCGTGCAATTGCTTTGCGCGAGCATCGATATGTCCGATAGTATAACATGCATTTCTTATCAAGAGGGAAATCCGACATACCGACACAAACTCAAAGCTACTACACAGTGGCTATAATATCTTCAGAAACAAATATAGAAATAAACATAACATAAATCAGTCACAGACAATTCATATCACAAAGGCGGAAATAGATATGAATATAACACATGAAAGTGTACATCAAAGTAGTGGTCAAACAAGATCCACAATATCAAAAAGAATAGATACAAGTGCTAGACAAAAATATGTATACATCAAGGAGTCTATATCTTAAATGTATACAACAAAAACTACCAAACTAGAGTAGTTAGCCAAAAGATCAGATGAAAGTCCGATAAGGAGTCAAGCAGAAGCACCTGTAAAATCTCAGTCTGACCCAAGTATTATTTAAGAAGAAAATAATAAACGGATCAGTCTAGCTATAAATATCAGATGAAGTGATATATAATAAGAGATATGACTAAACCCATAATAATCACAATGCCAAGCTGTGATAAATAAGTAATTGAAAAATCAATAAGAGATTAATCAATATCGCAAAGATCTTCTCAAATATAAAAAGGAATGTCATCCTCCTAATTTCATTCACCAAGCCACAATAAATGACATATATACCAATGCCAATCGTAAAATTTGGTGAAACATAAATTCCAGAATTCAACACACGAAATCCAGAAATCACAATCAAAGGGAACAACGACATCGTACAGCGTGACGTCCGATGAACCAAAACACAATCAAAGGGAACAGCGACGTCGTACAGCGTGACATCCGATGAACCAAAACACAATCAAAGGAACAACGACGTCATACAGCGTGACATCCGATGAACCAAAACACAATCAAAGGGAACAACGACGTCGTACAGCGTGACATCCGATGAACCAAAACACAATCAAAGGGAACAACGACATCGTACAGCGTGACATCCGATGAACCAAAACACAATCAAAGGGAACAACGTACAGCGTGTCATCCGATGAACCAAAACACAATCAAAGGGAACAACGACGTCGTACAGCGTGACATCCGATGAACCAAAACACAATCAAAGGGAACAACGACGTCGTACAACGTGACATCCGACGAACCAAAACACAATCAAAGGAAACAACGACGTCGTACAACGTGACATCCGATGAACCAAAACACAAAGACATTGCACAATGCTAGTCTAAAACATAAAATGATCGTCATGATCAAAGAGAAGTGTTGATTACAGTAAGCTAGTAAATATACGAGCTTAGCTTCATGTCCCATAACCACTAGCTTAACTTAAATATTTACGAACAAATTGTAGGTCTCCACTAGAAAATTGTCACAAGAGATTCAATCGAACAAGTCCAAGAATTAACCGACGAAGTAAACGCAAGCGTTTCATACCACTTGTTTTACTAAGTCGTTTAATTAGATTTCTCATACGAGTGAGGTAAAGGTTTGTATATACTAATAGATTAGAAGTCTGTTTGAGAAAACGAGCTTTGTAATAAAATAGTGTTGAAATCATTTGAAGAAAGAGTTTTGATATTTACTACTAGTATAGAAAATCTTTATATTTTTTAAAGTGACAAATCACAAAGAAGTTTGTAAGAACAATCAATCAGTAAAATTCATATTCGAAGACGTGAATAAAATCCAAAGAAACCGATGAAGAATCCATCGAAATGGATATTCAAAAATCCCTAAAAAGGAGTCATCAAAGTCATAATAAATGATAACAACAAATAGGACCATCACGAATCGATTTAAATTGGAATTCTCAAGCAAATAGGCAAATAGGCAAAATAGTGCTGATTCAGACGTCTGAAATCAAGGATTCAGACATCTGAATCTGGAAAATAAATATTTTCCAAAGACAGAATTCAGACGTCTGAATCCTTGGATCCAGACGTCTGAAATAGGCACTTTTTAGCCTATTTCCTTTCTGGTTCCAAATGAACCAATTCAGACGTCTGAAACCATATATTCAGACGTCTGAATCTGGGAATAGAAATCTTCCTAGAACAATATTCAGACGTCCGAATATTACGTTTCAGACGTCTGAATGAATGGTTCAGGGCATTCCCTGAACCTAGGCCAAAAATGGCCAAACGAATATCGGAAACGATCGAACGAGCAAATGGCGATGACTAAGGAATTATGTCGAACGACAACCCAGCCTAAACGGCTCTTCGATACGCCTCAAATATCAATGTCCAAATATCCATAATAGGATTTTCATAAATTAGACCAAAACACCAAAAATTGGAATTTACACAAAATCAATCCAAACCAAAATCAATTGCACAAGAATAAGTGTTAGGAATTCATACCTAACAATCGAAGATAATTATAGACAAAGATGTGAGATAAAAATCTCACCTTTGAACCCAAATTAATGAAGGAGAAGCTTTAAAAACAAGCTAAGATCAATTCCTCTTCAATAACAACTCAAGAAGCTTCAATCTAAGCTTAAAAGAGAAACATTTCCTAAATTAGGTTTAGGAATTTTCTGAAATCAAAGAGAGAATGAGTTGGAGAAGAAGAAGGAGATGCTTACCAATGGGTTCACTTGAGTTTGGAGCTAGAAGTTGGATTTGCAAAGCAAGCTAGGGCTTAGGAATTTCTATTTCCCATTCTCTTCCACCATTGTTGCTAAAGCTTGAGTGTTTAAGCAAAGAGGAGAAGTTATGAAGAGAAGGGGGTTGGGATGAGCTAATAAGGGTGCAGTCCAAACTAAAGTCATAAGCGGGAAAAAGTAGCAAAAATCAACTATCTCCAAACATATCGAAGCTTATACTCAAAAAGGTCGCAAACGGCATTTTGAACTCAATGGAAGTGGTCTCGAGTCCTAATTCGACTGTTTGCAAAAAGTAGCTTTTCGGACCAAAATCCGACGAACGATAAAATATTTAAATAAAATATTTAAATATAAAATCGATAAATATGCGGGTTGTTACAGACTCCCCTCCTTAAAGAAATTGCGTCCTCGCAATACTTAAGAAGAAAATAAGAAGTAACAACCATAAAAGCATATTAACACAAAAGAAAATTTGAAATAGGAAGTTCACCATAAAGAGCATGAAAGGGTAAGCCTGAACGGGATCGCTCGATGAATTCCCAGGATTCCCAAGAGCAATCCTTAGGATCTGAGAACCATTGAACTTTCAAAAGAAGAACATCTTTATTCCGAAGGCGCTCAACCTCCGAAGCAATGATGCGAATGGAATGTTGCTCATAAGTCAAATCTGGTGAAACTTCAATTTCATCAATAACACCGGGCTCAAGAATAAAATAGGAAACCTAAAAGCATTTCCATAGTTAAAAGACGCAGAAAACGTCAAGAATAGCAGAAAATTGAGCCAGTGCAACGGCGTAGTACAGAAACGGTACGCCCGAGAAACTTCAAACTCGAATAATTTGGAACACCGACGTAGTACAAAAACGGTACGTCCAATGAACCGATAAACCGGAACAACGATGTAGTATAATAATGGTACATCCATTGATCCAGATGAGACGGAACATCGATGCAGTATAATAACAGTACATCCGATGAACCGAACACCATAAAAGAACACCGGACACTAGTCCATAAAAGGAATGAGATAAAGCTCAATAAAACGAAGTATACCAAAACGTCCGATGAACTTGATAAAAAGATAATTCCATTCAGACAACATCAAAGAATCAACCACTTGTTGCTTACGACTAAACGCATTGGCAACACGATTTCCCCTCCGGGAATAAAAGAATATCAAGATCATAAGATGCCAGGAACTCGAGTAAACATGAAGTTCCTTATGAGAAAATAAATATTCCAAAGATTTTATGATCGAGGTGGAGAACAAATTTCTCCTCCAAAGATGATGATGTCAAACTCTAAAAGCGAAAACAATAACCGCGAGCACTAGATCATGAGTGGCATACCTAGCCTCAATCGGCTTTTAATGATTTAGAAGCACACGAGATAGCACGTTATCTTATGCAAGAGAACGACATCCAAACCAATACGATAAGCATTGGTACAAAAGATAAAGTCTTGGTTCCCCCTCGGGAATCACAAGAACAAGAGTATCGAAAAGAAAGAATTTCTTTTAAATAATCTTCTTTCCTGAAAAGTTAAAACTTTCAAAATTACATTTATCATTATGTAATAATCTTTCTACAAAAATTTACTATTTTCAAGTTAATATACTGTGTCTGATTGTCTCATCAAAGCGTTTAGGAAATTCCTATCGATAACGTTGATCAAGCGCATCGACCAAAATTCTTAAAACACTAAATGGGCAATACAATCACAAAATCGTATTCTATAGGATAAGTAAGTTTCTCAAAAACTTCTAAGAATATTCTTTGTTCGTTTTAAGAACAAAAATCCGGTTATACTTCTAAATAAATCTTGTGAAAAAGATTTTGCAAAATTTTAAGTTGCTATTTTCGTCCAAAAATCAATAAATAAAAGAATGGTCTCATTGAAATATTCATAGAATATTTGATATATAAAATGGATGAAATAAGCTGGACAAATTGAATGACAAAATAATTCATTCATAGGAATCATAACGAGTGCGAAGTGTGTAAGTGGTGCTAACTTCCGCAACTCGTTGCCAAATGAAAATCGGTGGCAAGATCGAACTAAAGACCTTAACACCACACAAAAGATTTTTTAGGTGATAATTCTAAGACAAACTCAAAAATACCGGAAAAGTTTCACAAATTATTTAGATAAGAGGAACAACACTTTCCTTATAAGTGGGCTTAAGGAATAAAATGATTCCACCAAAAATGTGAAATTGGAATCACAAAGAAAAATTAGAAAGCTGCTTAACAGATAGAAAATGTTGAAGATGAATAGTCCACTCGAAAAATAGGATATGGGCTTCACAATGATTAAGCCGATCCTTACAAACAATCAATTCCGAAGCCTAAGTAAATTATCGGCTCGGAAAGAAAAATCTCATAAAATAATTTCGACATCAATAAAAAGCAAATTGAGTGTTGCGGACCTACAATCCGGATTCACAACTCTCAAAGAACTCATCAAGCCCAAAAATATTTTTAAAGAAAAAGAATCAACAAGTTCTTTTGATATAAAATAGTGAGATGGAACCCATATCAAAAAGAACTCAACTAAGAAGACCACGAAATAAAACAATGCCATCAAGGATTGAGTGAAAAATACCTTGACCACGAGAAGTGTTACCAGGAGCTTGAACAATATTCAGCTCTCCCTCTCTCCTTCTTTGAAGAATGGGACATGTAGATATAAGATGACCCGAACTTTTGCAATATCGGCAAAAGAGAGTTTTCGGGCACTCCTTAGCATAGTGGTCCATGGAACCACAATTGTAGCATCGTCCACGACTAGAGATAGGAGACTTTGCTACCGGAGTTTGTTGCTTCCCTTTCTTGATGGGATTGGGGCCTTCGAATTTAATAGGCCTCTTCATGTTGTTGTTGAAGTTCTGTTTGGCACACACAACTTCAATATCGCTTTCTCTATCGGCCTCTTCAAGACGAAGAGCGATATCAATAAGCTGATCAAATGAAACCTCCAGTTTCAAAAGCAATGGCTTCTTAAGATTCTTATTCAAGCCACAGACAAATCTTTGATTTTTCTACATCGGGGTATTAATATACTCAACCCTGTACTTAGAGAGAGATTCGAAAGATGAGACGTAGTCCGTCACAGAAGATTCACCTTGAACAAGGTCAATAAAACGCCGGGCCAAAGTTACCTTTTCAGCCTCCGGCACAAATTTCAATTCGAATCTTTCTCGGAATTTCTCCCAAGTGAGATCCGCCTCAACGATTTCAGAAATTAAAAGCTCATACCAATCTAATGCTCTTTCTTGGAGCATGCTAGAAGCCACTTGGACTCGATGAAGGTCAATAAGGTTCATGCGAGAAAAGACGTGATCGCATGATTTGAGCCAAGCCTGAATTTCTGTAACACTCTCGGATCCTTTGAATGGCCTTCCACCCAAATCGGTGTAGTCTCTGCACAAGCGTGCAAAACCGGATCTAGGATGAGTAGGCTCTGGAATGGGTCCGGCTGCTTGAGCATTCTTTACTAGATCAAGAAGTTGCTGGGCAGACATAAATACTCCATCCTGGGGAGTAGCACTAGATTGACCGGCGCTGGGACGGCCTGGTCTAACCATTTCCCTTCTTTAAGACAGAAAGAAAGAAAGAAGAGGAAAAAGTTATTCTCAAAATAAATATCAAGCATTCTTGATAGATAAAATAAGGAATCATAAAAGAAAGTAGGATAGAACGGTACGAAAACCCGAATAAAATCCTAAAGCACAACTCCTAAGAAAGACTTAGGACATGATCCTTGCTAGATTATTCTACATTGTTCCGAAGTTTGGCTCTGATACCAAGATGTGACGCCCCACCTCTATACCCACGCTAGCCAAGAACATTACGGTGAATGCTGTCAACTAGCACGGAGAATAAGGCTGTTGAGGAGCGACCATCCGTGCAATTGCTTTACGCGAGCATCGATATGTCCGATAGTATAACATGCATTTCTTATCAAGAGGGAAATCCGACATACCGACACAAACTCAAAGCTACTACACAGTGGCTATAATATCTTCAGAAACAAATATAGAAATAAACATAACATAAATCAGTCACAGACAATTCATATCACAAAGGCGGAAATAGATATGAATATAACACATGAAAGTGTACATCAAAGTAGTGGTCAAACAAGATCCACAATATCAAAAAGAATAGATACAAGTGCTAGACAAAAATATGTACACATCAAGGAGTCTATATCTTAAATGTATACAACAAAAACTACCAAACTAGAGTAGTTAGCCAAAAGATCAGATGAAAGTCCGATAAGGAGTCAAGCAGAAGCACCTGTAAAATCTCAGTCTGACCCAAGTATTATTTAAGAAGAAAATAATAAACGGATCAGTCTAGCTATAAATATCAGATGAAGTGATATATAATAAGAGACATGACTAAACCCATAATAATCACAATGCCAAGCTGTGATAAATAAGTAATTGAAAAATCAATAAGAGATTAATCAATATCGCAAAGATCTTCTTAAATATAAAAAGGAATGTCATCCTCCTAATTTCATTCACCAAGCCACAATAAATGACATATATACCAATGCCAATCGTAAAAGTTGGTGAAACATAAATTCCAGAATTCAACACACGAAATCCAGAAATCACAATCAAAGGGAACAACGAAATCGTACAGCGTGACATCCGATGAACCAAAACACAATCAAAGGGAACAGCGACGTCGTACAGCGTGACATCCGATGAACCAAAACACAATCAAAGGGAACAACGACGTCATACAGCGTGACATCCGATGAACCAAAACACAATCAAAGGGAACAACGACGTCGTACAGCGTGACATCCGATGAACCAAAACACAATCAAAGGGAACAACGACGTCGTACAGCGTGACATCCGATGAACCAAAACACAATCAAAGGGAACAACGACGTCGTACAGCGTGACATCCGATGAAACAAAACACAATCAAAGGGAACAACGACGTCATACAGCGTGACATCCGATGAACCAAAACACAATCAAAGGGAACAACGACGTCGTACAGCATGACATCCGATGAACCAAAACACAAAGACATTGCACAATGCTAGTCTAAAACATAAAATGATCGTCATGATCAAAGAGAAGTGTTGATTACAGTAAGCTAGTAAATATATGAGCTTAGCTTCATGTCCCATAACCACTAGCTTAACTTAAATATTTACGAACAAATTGTAGGTCTCCACTAGAAAATTGTCACAAGAGATTCAATCGAACAAGTCCAAGAATTAACCGACGAAGTAAACGCAAGCGTTTCATACCACTTGTTTTACTAAGTCGTTTAATTAGATTTCTCATACGAGTGAGGTAAAGGTTTGTATATACTAATAGATTAGAAGTCGGTTTGAGAAAACGAGCTTTGTAATAAAATATTGTTGAAATCATTTGAAGAAAGAGTTTTGATATTTACTACTAGTATAGAAAACCTTTATATTTTTTAAAGTGACAAATCACAAAAAAGTTTGTAAGAACAATCAATCAGTAAAATTCACATTCGAAGACGTGAATAAAATCCAAAGAAACCGATGAAGAATCCATCGAAATAGATATTCAAAAATCCCTAAAAAGGAGTCATCAAAGTCATAATAAATGATAACAACAAATAGGACCATCACGAATCGATTTAAATTGGAATTCTCAAGCAAATAGGCAAATAGGCAAAATAGTGTTGATTCAGACATCTGAAATCAAGGATTCAGACGTCTGAATCTGGAAAATAAATATTTTCCAATGACAGAATTCAGACGTCTGAATCCTTGGATCCAGACGTCTGAAATAGGCACTTTTTAGCCTATTTCCTTTCTGGTTCCAAATGAACCAATTCAGACGTCTGAAACCATATATTCAGACGTCTGAATCCGGGAATAGAAATCTTCCCAGAACAATATTCAAACGTCTGAATATTACGTTTCAGACGTCTGAATGAATGGTTCAGGGCATTCCCTGAACCTAGGCCAAAAATGGCCAAACGAATATCGGAAACGATCGAACGAGCAAATGGCGATGACTAAGGAATTATGTCGAACGACAACCCAGCCTAAACGGCTCTTCGATACGCCTCAAATATCAATGTCCAAATATCCATATTAGGATTTTCATAAATTAGACCAAAACACCAAAAATTGGAATTTACACAAAATCAATCCAAACCAAAATCAATTGCACAAGAATAAGTGTTAGGAATTCATACCTAACAATCGAAGATAATTATAGACAAAGATGTGAGATAAAAATCTCACCTTTGAACCCAAATTAATGAAGGAGAAGCTTTAAAAACAAGCTAAGATCAATTCCTCTTCAATAACAACTCAAGAAGCTTCAATCTAAGCTTAAAAGAGAAACATTTCCTAAATTAGGTTTAGGAATTTTCTGAAATCAAAGAGAGAATGAGTTGGAGAAGAAGAAGGAGATGCTTACCAATGGGTTCACTTGAGTTTGGAGCTAGAAGTTGGATTTGCAAAGCAAGCTAGGGCTTAGGAATTTCTATTTCCCATTCTCTTCCACCATTGTTGCTAAAGCTTGAGTGTTTAAGCAAAGAGGAGAAGTTATGAAGAGAAGGGGGTTGGGCTGAGCTAATAAGGGTGCAGTCCAAACCAAAGTCATAAGCGGGAAAAAGTAGCAAAAATCAACTATCTCTAAACATATTGAAGCTTATACTCAAAAAGGCCGCAAATGGCATTTTGAACTCAATGGAAGTGGTCTCGAGTCCTAATTCGACTGTTTGCAAAAAGTAGCTTTTCGGACCAAAATCCGACGAACGATAAAATATTTAAATAAAATATTTAAATATAAAATCGATAAATATGCGGGTTGTTACACATATTGGAAGTGCTTTTGTTTTACCTTTTCCGGATAAGAGAAGAAAGTTATCTTCTGATGTTTGTGGAGTAGAGTTGGTGTTCTTGGTTTGGGATTGATCTTATGGAGATCATTTTGTTGGATTGTTTTGGTTCTGTTTGTTTCTAGAGACATCAGCGAAGGTTGAGCTGATCAGGAGAGTTGAGGAAGCCCAGGATCGTCAGAAGTATTTTGTGGATAAGAGACGAAGGAATTTGGATTTTGGAATCGGAGATTTGATTTTGGGTAAGTTTTCTCCGATCTATAGAATTTTAAGATTGAGTAAGACTGGGTAAGTCAGCTCCGAAGTATTTGGGTCTTTTCTGTGTTCTTGTGAGGATTGGTGTTTGGTTTTCAAAGTTGAATTGTCAGTTTGGATAACTGGAATTTGAAGTGTTTCACGTATCTCTGAGAGAGTACGTGTATGGTTTATCTCTGGTTGTAGAACCAGCAGTTCAGGAGGATGTGATTGTTGATTCAGACTCGTCTGTAGTCTAATATATTGTTTTGTTGGTAGACCTAGTGGGATAGGAGCTCTATAGCTTAATAATATTGATTGTTTTGATTCTATAGACCGAGTATCCCGATATTTATACCAGGGAAACTTGTGAAAATTTTATCAAGGTTTTTCTGGATAATTAGATTTGTCTTATTTGAATTGGTAGCTATGGTTGTTAGCATATGTTTGATAATATATGCTTGTGTTTTAAAATAAAATCTTAAGATAGATTATTAAATTACCTTTGCTTTTAAATTTCGAGGACGAAATTCTTTTAAGGGGGAAGGAATGTGATATCCCGGAAATTTAGGCAATATAAATTTAATAATCTGTGTTATAAATTTAATTTGATTTGATAATTTTAATAACAGATTTGGAATATTATTTAATAATCCTGTTTTAACAAATATTTAAATTAGAAGATTTTATCTTTTTAAATAAATAAATTGTTTTCTGTTTATAATAATTGTATATATTGTAAATTGATAAACTTTGATTTGAAAACTTAATAAATGAGTCAATTTTTAATTTTAGTTTATATTTGATAAATTGGAAATTTGATTTAAATTTGACATTTAACTTTTTAACACAATCCAATAAATAATGTTATGATTTATACTATGATAAATCTCATTTGTTTTAAAATTTTATTTAGCTTAAAAATATATGAATTTAAATTAGATAAATATAAAAGCTAAGTTTTATTTTATATTACTTAGGATTTATATATATATATATATATATATATAAGAATTTACAATGCAAATTACAAATGATTTTAGTTTGTTATAATCTCTTTTAACAAATTATTTGATATTGCTTAATTTGTTATTTTTAAATAAAAATTATAATACTTAAGTTCTTATGAACATAAACAGATTTTGTAAGGAATAAAATTGTTTTTTTAATTTTAATAAAGTTAGATATGCATTTATATATGTAACTTGATTATTAAAATTTGATTTGATAAATTAATTTTAAATTTGAATTTGATGTTTTGAAATTTAATAGAATAAATACTTCAATATTTTTGAACAAGCTATTTTTTTTTAAATTTGTTTGTTTTCATTTCTTTTCAATTTAGAAAGAGACAAATTCATTTATATTACTTAAGAAATAAAAATAAGATTTAAAAGCTCTTATAAAAGAAATTAAAGTTGTATAAACAATTTAGAATTAGAATTTAAATACTTAAATTACATATGTAAGTTTATTAACACCCAAAATTGACAAGTGTTAAACATAGAGTATACTAAGAAGACAAGTGTTTATTTTATTTTTATTTTTATTTTTCAAAAATATTTCTTATATCAAACACATCTTCTCATCTTATTCTTTTTCCATTTCTTCTTTTCTTCATAACTTAAGAGATTATCCAGATCTAACACCTGAAATTCATTCTGCAACCTAAATTCATAAACCTGAAATCAAGTATGCATCTTTACATCTGGAAACAACATGCAGGCAAATTTGTGAAAGCCTGTAAAAAAAAATTCCTCTCTCTAAAAAAATAAATACAAACCTGCAATTGTTTCTGGAAAGCATGCATTTGGATCCATTTAGCAATTTTGTTCTGCATCATTTTCTGGAAGACACTGCTTTTCTGTTTTGAAGCTTCATCAAGTCTGCATGTGTTCACTTGGAAACAAACATGCAACTGTAAATCTGGAAAACACAAAGTACTACCACAAATTCAAGTTTAAAAAGCAATCTGAAGTTCAATGCATAAGCAAAAATTAAAAATAAAATCTGAAGCTTTGTGCTCTGCCCCTAAAACCAGGTGAGTAACTTCTTTTGTTATAAATTTTAAGTATAAATTCAGTTTATTAATATATTCTGAAAATAATTGTGATGGTGTGTTGTTGACAAGTTATTATTGGTGTATTCCTGAGTATTTGAAACTTGCATGTTGCTGTAACTCTGCATTTAGATTTCAGATCTTAGAATAGCTTAGGAATATCAAATTCATATGAAATTAGTATGTGATAAGATTTAAGTTTTTAAAACAATATGGTGTTGTAATATGAGTTTAAAGTTTAAAACTTTATAAAAATAAAAAGAGAAAAAAATCTGTAGTGCCTCTGAAATATATATACAACAGAGCACACTGAATATGAATAAGGATTTGATTTTCTAGAGTCATCGATTAAAGTTGATAAACTAATTACATTATCTAGAACTTGAATTTTAAAACTAAAATTAGAAATTTTAGTTTGGAAATGGTTGAGCATTAGTGCTTTATCCAGAAAACATGTTTTGGGTGGAGTATGTCAATTTAGAAAGATTTGTTGGCCATGGTTTTCTCTGATGATCGAATGTTGATCGAAGTTGAATGGAAAAATGGTTGATGGTGGATTAAAGCAATAGGGCAGAAGTAATTAGGGATTGAAATTTTAAACCCTAGTTTTTGTTACCCGGAGATGATTGATCACTGCGACCTGATCGAGTGACCGAGTCCTTTCTAATTCGAACTGGAGAGAGATGGGATGTGGAAGTAGATATGGACGGAGGTGTTGACTGTCTGATGATCAGAATTTGGAGAATTGAGGCGTGGCAGTTCGTCCCATTTATTTCCAGATTCAAGCACGATGCTCGGATTTTGATGTGAGGTTTCTGCCGTTGGATTGAAGGTGGATTTGAAGTGTGGTGATGACCGATGACTTGTGTAGGGGGTCGCAATGGGTTGGAGAGGGCCGCCGTGGTGGTGCAGGTGCATAGTGGTAGTGGCGTGTCAGTTGTTTTTTTTTCTGGGAAGAAGGGGTTTGCGTTCTCGGGTTGTCTCATATTTTGCTCGAAGCAGGGGGATATCGAACTCGAAGGAAGTGATGTGAGGCTCGGGTTTTACTTTGTTACAGGGAATTTGGGTAAACCTGTCAACACAGGTTTTGTATATCCTGATTTTTATTTGGGTTTTAATTGATGTTAAGGTGAATGTGTTACTCGAGTTATTTTTAGTTTTAGCTCGGGTTAGTTTGTTGGAATTTGAAGAAAAAAACTTGTCTTGTTTTCAAAATTTAAAACTAAATTTAAAACTAAAATTTAAAAGTGGAAGCTAGAATTTAAAGTAAGTGTTAAATCTAACTTAAATGACGAATTCAAGTTGAATTGAATCTTAAAGTTGGAAATGATTAGGTATTTAAATTCAAATTTTCTTTAAAATAACTTTGAAAGAGTTTATTGTTTAAATGTTTTTAAAAGAAATTTGAATTTAAATTTGAAATTGAAATATGAAGTAATGTTTAAATAAAGTTTAAATTTGATTCAAATCTAATTTTGAATCTTTGGTTTAAAATGAATTTAAGTTTTATAAGTTTAAGTGTTTAAACCAAATTTGAATGATAATGTGAAAATTTAAACGGTTTTAATTTTAAAAGAAATTTGTTTTGACTTTTGTAAAATTTCTTTTAGAATAAAATTATTATTTAGCAATTAAAGGTTTGAAATTGAACTTAAACTTGTAAAGTTAAATAACAATATAATGTTTGTATTTCATTTAATTATTAGGGTAATTAAATGAATAATTAATTAATTTAATAAATTAATGAAATAAATAATTTCTTAAAGTAATTAAGGTTAATCTTAAGGGTTTAGGATTAATTATTCTTTGAATAATTAACTTGTAATTAAGAATAATTAATTAAATAAATTAGTTTTTTATAATGATTAATAATTAATTAATCAAGTAATAATGGATAAATTAAGTTTTAATTAACACTTAATTATTTAATTAATTAGGGATTAATTAATGGATTAATTAATGATTAATTAATTTGTAATTAATAATGATTAAAATAAGTTAATTATTTTAGAAAATAATTAATGAATTTTTAATAGTTAATGAAGGTCATTAACTAAGGATTATTTAATAATTAATTAATGTGATTAATTTTAATTATTAATTAGATTAATTAATTTAAAAATAATCAATTGCGTTAGTTATTAAGTATAATTACTTATGGAAGTAATTAAGGAATTAATTACTTATTAATTGAGTTTAAATTTGATTAGTTTAAGTTAATTAATTCAGTTTAATTAATTTAAAATTAATCAATTGATAATTTGTGAAGTATAATTACTCTAATGTAATTAAATGAAGAGAAGTTACTTAGGAAAGTAATTAATGAGTAATTACTATATGTAATTAATTGAAGGTGATTTGTTGATAAAAGTAATTTGAGTATAATTACTTTGTAAATTAATCAAAGGATTAATTAGAGATAATTAATTAATGAATAATTAATTTATTTGGTGAAGTAATTAAGGGTAGATAATTACTGAATGGAGTTAATCAAGGGTGATTAACAGTTATGGTTTAAATAAAGACTAATTACTTAATGTAATTAATTTAATTTGAAAATGTAATTAGAAGATCATTAACTATTATAATTAATGATGTAATTAAGATTGATTAATTAAGATTAATTAATCAATAATAAGTGATTAAAGGTAATTAATTTTAGGTAATTAATTAATGAAGTAATTAAAGGTTAATTACTGTATTTGGTTAAATATAATTAATTTGAGAAATTAATTAGTAAATAATTACTTGAATGTAATTAAGAGTTAATAAATCAGGGATGATTAATTAAAATGAATAATTGGATGATGATTAATTATTTGATTAATAATTAATTAATAATGATAAGCAAGGATGATATTGGTAAAGTAATTAATTTATTTTACTTTAAATTAATGGAATGATGTAATTAATTTAATTCATTTTAAATTAATTATATTAGGGTGTGGTTAATCATTGCTTATATGGTTGGTTAGTGTTGTTTGCTTTGGATGGTTAGAATCTCAGATTTGAGATAGATAATGTTGAGTGATTTGGATGCATTAGTTGCATGGTGATATTGATATAGATTATCTTTTTGAATAATGATAATATGGTTTATCTGATATTATGATAATGTTGATTACCTATTGTGTATCTGTGACTTATCTATTTGGATATATAGATAATTGAATTGTTTTAAACCTTTAAAACAACTTGGCCTTAAAAGACACGCTTTGGATTTCGATGAGACCGGGATCGGGTTTCCATATTTGGATATCCGAAAACCACATCGATCCAAATTGACGATAGGTCGTGAAATCTAAATGGAGCAAGTGAAGACTCGAGGTGTAAGGGCTATACGTCAGTATAACTCTGTGGGTGATTCCGTAATGAGTTTGACGGAATAGTACTTATAGATTCAAGATGTAGATTTAGAGTGCAAGGATTATCGTCGTCAACTCTGAGGGTGATTCCAAAATGAGTGTAACGAGATAATACCTTCGGTTTCGTTCGAACCCAGAACGAACTTGTATGGATTGAATGCTTTCAGAAATCGTCAGGTGGACGATGAGCATTCTAAGAGATGTGTTCTCTAAAGGTAATCGTAGCCTCAAGCCTCATCAACTGGGAATGGCTAAAACAGGGGAGGTGTAGCAAGGCTTCGTGGGTAGCACCCACTGGAGAGCAAGATTGATCCCTGTCTAGAGGTCCCTTTTTATTCGGCTTAGTGGGCAGTTTCTAGTGTACACCAACTGCAGGGTTGTCTTGTTCGAAACTGTTCAGTAAGGAATGGGTCCGGCTTTGTGTTGCAGGGGAGTGGGAGTACTCCTCGGTACGGTGATCTAGGCCACGTACTGTGACGGGCGGTACCCCAGTAGCCCAGCCATTGTACGGAATCCACAATCCAATAAGTGCCAACGATTTTGATTGTATTACCCACTTTTGTGGCTAGTAGCTGGAATTTAATCATGTAACAATTTCGGCTATTTCTTATTTACTTGAAAACCCTAGACACTATTATAATATTACTGGATTTCCTATCAAATGTTTTCGTTAGCGTAAGGTAAAAACTTTTCCATGTTTATGTGTGGAAAGTCTTACATGATACCTTTCTTTTAAAAGGATTTTCAAAATTAAGCAACTTTAACCTGTTACTCACACCAGACCCTTGTCCGACCCGGAGTTTATTCTTTGTTTTCTTAAACTCTTGGGTACTCAAATTTTTACGAGTAGCCAAGGGATTCAGGTTAGCTTTGACGAATATTGGAGGAGTAATGGAGCAGGAGGCTTCTGCGTTAGATATATAGTATTCCGCTGTGTGATCTGTGTTTGTCTCTGAGTTGTATTATGTTGTAAATACTAGACAGGTGTTTATAACTGTCTAGCATGTGTTGTATATCTGTGTACTCTCATAGTGGTTGTAAACTATGTAATATTCTATGTTAATAATGTAATTTATTCGTTCCGCTGTTTAGATTCTGATGTGTTGTTTCTTCTTCTTCTCTTTCTTTTCTTCTTCTATCCCTTTCTTTCTTAATTGATGATGCAACTTTTCTGAAGAGAAAAGTCGGGTCATCACAAAATCAGTCTTAATATTTCAGTTCTAACTTTTTTAGCTATAATTATTAAAGTTAGGTGTACTAAGCATGCACCCACTTAATGAAAATGACAAAGAGACTCTTTTCCCTTTATAAAAAAACAATAATAAAAAAGCCTAATATGTTTCAAGATATGTCAAGTAAGAATCAATATAATTATAAAGTCGGTTTCTGTATTTGCACCTATTATGTAGTTTAATTTTGCTAGCTAAATTATGCTTTAAATGAATTTAAAGTATAAAATAAGGATAAAATTTTAAATTAGAGCAGAATTGTTTTAAAATTAATTTTGTATATATTGTGTGTTTTAGAAAGCATGTCCCATAAAAAAATTACGTCATTTGATACAAGGAACAACCGACAACTACAACTAGAGAAGATAAACTGATATTGAAATGCAGTTGATAATTATACTAAGATATAGATGTGCATTAACTTTTCTGATAACTTGGGTGATAACTAAAAAGCTGATACCGAAATGCAGTTGTAACTGTGAAGGGATCATTTCTTTTTAGCTTGCAGATACTTTTGCACAAGTCAAAGCGAACCATCTCAATAGAAAATCAACAAGGAGCTGAGTATAACTGGAAGAGTGAGAAAAAGACACAAATTTATAGAACATAGAAGAAAAACAGAACATGTTTCACTTTATTTCAATTCAGGGAGAGCACTGATTTAAAACATTGGTTTAACCTGGATGCATGATCATTTTCATAGCAATATTCATACTATAATTTTGAGTGTTATAATAGGTTTATTGTTTTATGATATCATTTCAAGTCAAAAAATATATTTGCCCATTCATTTTGTTTTAAAGGATCCTTTTTGAGATACGTTAAAATCTAATTATATACTAGTATGCATTTGTATGAACAGACATTCGAACTGTAAATATACATATCAAATGTCTGCTTAAAGACATAATTTAAAATGCATGTTCGTAGAATAGGAAAATAAGGCATATGGCCATGTGCATGCACACATATATAATAAGTTGAGATCTGAACATAAAGAATAGAACTTTGAAGCATAGTTCTTGAGATTTCAAGTGGACATTAGTAAATATCAGTAAATGTTAAAGGATAATTAAATAAATACAACGGGGATTAAAGTTAAAAAGTTTTTATCAACTCGATGAATATTTTAATGGTCAAAGCTTATATTAACATTTATTTTACAAACTAATGTAAGTAAGATAATTTTGAGTTTGAAAAATTATTTGCTTTAGTAAATGCCCTGACAGTTGAACATGGATGAAAATTGTAACATGTTAGACATAGTGCATTCATAGCTTATATTTTCCTAAGTTCTTAAATAATGTACTGCATTGTATCTATGGAGTTATTTGTTTTTTTGAACAAAATGCAATTGAAAATGAACATCTATTAAAACATCTTTAGTATTTTGAGAACATACCTAGCATTGAACAACGCGGACATATCATCTACCGATCACCAAATTAATCAAGAGGGTCCTTTTTCAAATGTGCATAGCAGCAGCCTACTTGCTGTGATGCCACTTTTTTCCTTTTACTTAAGTTTGTTTTCTTTTTCTTTCAAAAGGATTAAGATGTGCGAATAGCACTGCCCTAAAATTTAAGTTATGAACCAAATACATGGATGATTAGGATGTGCTATTTCCTAATTGAACTTGTGAACTACCTTGCCGCATATTGGTCAAAATCAATTTACTGTAATTTCAGAAGGAAAAACAAATTTTGATCAACTTATTTTCGTATCTACAACTGTCATATTCACCGGTTCACCATTTTTCCATATGCGAGATTTGATCCAAACTTGACTTCTAGTGACAGAAGCGCAATCACCATTTTGCTTTTTCTACATCCGAAAGAACATCAAATAACAAATTGTATTAAGTAATATGCTCATAAATATTACAGTAGATAAAATTACTCTTTTTCTTATCATATCTTCAGCAAGTTGAGCTATTCCTTTACGGCTGCATGTATGTGGCAACTGTTTATCTCTAATAGCTTTGTTCTTCATGCTTAATACCTAAAATAAGATATTTAAATATATTATTTATATCCTTTATGTTCTTATATTTCATACAAAGAAATAAACAACAATAATAAAAAATTACCTGAAATTTCGAACTTGTTTTTGACTTTATAAATTTCTTCCGTTCATTTATACTTTTGATGTTACTTGGCTTCAACTGAAGCTTTTCCTCCATGGACTTTGATTTAACTATTTGGCGAACTAATCTACATTTTGACGCCCACCAAATACCTCTCATCTGCTTAAATATTAGTGTTTTTTGCCAATCTGCATCCAATTTAGACCTCGCCTGCAACATTTTTCATAACAAGTGTCAGTATTCTTAAACATAAGAACATAATTTTTTTTGAAATGGTACTTTACATACAACAAATCACTGTGACAACATATCACATGTCAAATAAACGTTCGAATCACGCTATGCAAGTTTCGAACTTGTGACCTCTCGCACCAAAGCCAAATCACGCTATGCAAGTATTTGTTGATATCTTTAAGAAAGCGTAATGGTAACGACAAATTTAGATGGTGCAATGGAATTTTTAAATTTCGATCATGGAATAATTTTTAATGCAAGTAACCAGGCTCAAGATCCTCAACTAGAAACGCATAAACTACAAATTTAGATGGCCTCATAAGTAGATATTAATGATATCAATGATATTTAAATTTAGATGATATTCAAATATGGATGATATTAATGGCCTCCTAAGAAGATATCAAAGATATTAAAAGATATTAATGATATCAAACGATATAAATGATATACAAATTTAAATGGCCACCTAAGCATAAACTGCGAGTAATTTTTAATTCTTATATGCCTACCCAGATCGTGACCAAATTAATGATATCTAAATTGATAAAAGTGCAAAAGCATATTACTGATACTGGATTCTACATTCGAAGGGGGTGTTTCCTTCAGATTGGCTTGGGAGAATACAAGGAATAATCAAAAGAAAATCTGGAGTATCTCTTGTGACTACCAAATTTCAAATTGATCACCTTGTTATTGACTATTTAATTCGGAAATATATGACTATTTAAAATAATTTTGATAGATTGGATAAAATGTATAAAAAACATAGAATCGTATATAACGAAACGCTAAAGAAAGATATGTCACCTGAATGCTTTCACATAAAACATCTCTCAAATCATCACTAAGATGCCTCCAATCATCAACTGTGACCGAAACCACTTCTCGTACAAGCGGCCCTAAAAAGGAAGATAACTTGATCGACCCATCTCTTATTGGTTCACCGGCACTATTAAATTCAACTTTGGTTACCTCCAGAGAGTTGAATGGAAGCCTTCTAGCTTTAGTTGGCCCTCTGCTTTTTTTCCCACATTTAGACATGCACTGCCACCGTGCATATGCCTCTCGCCATTCATTGCACCTTCAGAATTTTCTTCCAATTGAATTGCATTACCTTTGTCTATTTGTGAGTTATCTTGTAGTTGAGCATTGTTGTTTTGTTCATTTTGTAACTAATATTTTTCTAATTCTTGTGGGTTGTGTTTGTTACGAATCTCATTGTCTACCTCAAAATGCTCATCTCTTGCAATGCATTTGTTGGGTGCAGATTTAGGCTCTTTGACTTCTTTTTGCATGTCAGTGTACTTTCCCTTTTTCATAGTCCTGCCTATTTTCTGCAACAAAAATTGATCATGTTACAAAAATATGTAAGATTACATGAAGTAAGAATAGGTAAGCACAATGAGAGAAACTCATGGATGCCACTTTCTAATTCTGCAGTTAAATGTATAAAGTCATTCGCATAAAAAAACGAAGCAATTCATTAACTTAATTAAAAATACACAGAATTTTTTTGCATTTAGTTATATAAATGTTAATTTTTGTGAGTGCAGTATTCGAAGCATACCTGTGAAACCGTCAGCACATGATTATTCTGACAAATATTAGATTGGCTTTCATATAATTACCATTATGCAATAATAAAATAATTTAATAGTACACATGTGCAATTACTTTCTTAGTTGACTGGACTAATTCATTAGCCAAAGAACGCAAATGCTTTAACATTCTTTTGCATTAAAAAGCCACAGGTTCCAAAGAAGATGCACGTTAAAATAACATTAATTCTTTAAGTCATTGCTGAATAAAATAGTTGTATCCTACAAAAATCTGCTTATGAAAAATATCTCCACATTTGTGTACCATCGAATTACTTAAATAAATGTTGATTTTTTCATTATTGTTTACATATAAAAACTAAAGAATAGTATAATATATTATTGATGGATGGAATACCTATAAAGACTACTATTTTGTAATATTCTGGTATTATTTTGTTTTCCTTGCCTTTGACTATTGTAAAGAAAAAAGCACAAATGACCACACATTTCAGAGTGCAGTTCCAATTTCAATATTTCAGATGCATATGTTTAGATGGTTACATACAAACTTTGAAAGAAAAATCATGGAAATTTATATAATTTCATATGCATCAGTGTTTATTCAAGTCGACGAAGGGTCAGACTGCACTAACTAGGTGACAATCATAAACAAAAAGGACCAAATAACACCATAAGAAATAAAATATGAGTAGGAGCAAGTTGCTTTAGGCATAGTGAAAAATATTGTGTTTTATCCGAGATCTCACACGATTTGATAAATCGTGAATGAAATTTTCAAGATGAAACGCAATCGCATTCTGAGATTTGAAATCTTGGTTAAAACATTGAAATAATTACTGAAATGTATAAATTCAAATATTGATAGTGACATATATCCTCTTTTTCAAATATCCATGTGCGTGCAATCCTTGGTGACTTAGGTGTAAAGTTCCGTTTTATGTTTTTTTAGAAAAGAAAAGGAAAAGAAAAGATGTCCGTGGCTAAATTAAAATAGAAGAAGACATTTCTTAAATAAATTACCCCCGTTGTTTGTTCATACTTCACAGTCGACATTTATAACAACAATTGTAATCAGTCACATGGGATGATACTCTACAATTGACAATAAGAAAACTAACCTTCCATAAATAGTTTAATATCGATTTCACAAAATGAAGTAGTTAGGTGTCAAATAAAATAAAGAAAGATCTTACTATAATAAGCTCTCATCCAAAAAATAACTTCAATATGACAAACATAAAACATCATTCCAATGGATACACTATCACTATGAGAAAAGAACCTATACATTTACAAAGATTAACACCATATTATGAATAAATCATCTAACCATAAAACAAGACAAAAATCGAGGGAAAACGCCGACGTTCAGCGAAATATATTGTTCTTAGAAACACTTAGCATGATCAAACAAACTGGGCATCCATTGTAGCTAATCAAGAAACAGCTGCAATTACCAAAGATATGATAAAACAAAAGGGAAAAAGTTGATATTTTGCCAAATGGATTGATCCCAAAAACACTTAGCATGATCAAAGAAACATCAATATCCATTACAGTTGAATAAGAACAGCTGCACTTACAAAAATAAAAGGAAACTTGTATTTTACCTAGCTTTAGTTGCCTGCATAGTGTATCATGATGCACACACTTAACAAAAAAGCATAAACAGAACAAACAACATCTGTTACAAGTAGCAAATTCAAAATGATGCAGACAATCAACTCAACAAAGAAGTTAGAGAAGTTGAAAATCTATTCATAACAAGAATAAACAAGCCAAACTCTCATAACAAGCCTCACAAGCAAATAAGGTTGAAAATTTGCTCAAATATGCCTTCACAATCTTCTCTAACGTAACTAATACTCTCTATGGAATCAATATCCATATCAGTTTCTTCATAATCTGTCCTAACAAAGTTTACTTCCATAACATGATCACTTGTCTCTAATTCATGAAAATTTCTTGGCGGTGCCTTCATTACAATGTACTAGTTAGAATGATCACACTCTCTAGAATAAAAAACTTGTTTCACTTGAGATGCAAGAATATATGGATCTTTTACAAATGAAGCTTGATTTTGATGTAAATTGACAAGAGTGAATCTGTCTTCGATCGTCACCCCATTTCCTAAATTTGCCCAATGACACTTAAATACGAGAATTGTAACACCCGGCGTTAAATTACAATTATATATGCAAATAATTTAATTAAGTTTTATACGTTTGAAATTTTAAAACAAAAAAATGTTTTTAAATGAGGCAACTAATTAATATTATTTGAAATACATATATATTTGTGTAACAAATAAATTAGAGAGAGAAATTATATAAATAGGGAAGATTAATTGATGGTGTTTGTTTAAAAGGGAAATTAATATTCAATTAACTAGTAGAGGTGATTATTGATAGGAACTAACAAGAAAGGGAATATTTATTGTAGCGACTAATTGATATGATTAGAAACATATATATTAGTGCAAGAGAATAAAATAGAGGACGAGTAATTTATGCAAATAATAAATTGTTAATTAATAAACATGGAAACTTATGGTAACATATATAATTAAGATTGTGATTCAAAATTCATTATAGAATATATCCATGCAATAATTACGGGAATAAAATAATTTAACATGCATATATGTGACGAATTAATGTAGTATTGATTGACATATTAATTAGGTAAGAAATCACATTGTAGGCAGCGATTAATTCGATAGTAAATTAATTCTAGGTATATATGAAATCTATTAATTGGGTGATTAATAGGGGAATCTTGTTTAAAGAAACATCATGTTTAAAAATACATGTTTCCATAGATTGCGAGAGAGAAGGAAAAAGTGATTAATGAAAAGATTGTTGGAGAATCAATTTGAAATAAAAAACGCAAAAGAAAACATATTAATTTAATGTCCATAGACTGGATATACGCTTTAGATTTTAAGTTTTTATATTTAATGGTTAGCATTGATCTGAAACACTATAAATATAGGTGCACGGTCTCTTTTTTATTCTCATTATTTTTCTCTTGCCTATAGAAGCTCTGCCATTTTTCTATCTCTTCTACACTTTCTTAATAACAAAATTTTAGATCCAGCTCACACGAATTTAGATCTAAATAGAAAGAGAATAGAATTAATAAGGGAATTATGAATTGGTTTAAATCAGAAGGCCATGTAAAAGGTAAAACCCTAGATCTGATTTTTTATTTGCTATTTCTAATCCAAATCTCTTCCTTTTCTCTTTCAAATATTATAGATCTGTAAATATATCATTTGTAATTCCAAATAGGGATTACAAGGGAGGTGAGTATAGATGTTAGGGACAGATCTGAAATAAAAACAGGGAGATTTGGAAAGCTAGCAATGTGGGTGGATTTAATTATATATTTTACATTTATGATATATTATCATTAAATTCCCATTATATAATTTTATTCAGTATTTCAGTAATAAATTCTGTTAATTAGTTGTGCTGAACTGTAAGAAATTTGCAGTTATTTACATCTAATTTGAAGTTATAATTTAGCCTAAATGCTAGATTCTTTTTATTCTCTTTGTACGTGAATAATATATAGTTAAAAAAATTCACAATTATGGATTAAAATGGGAAAATATTAGATTAGATGTAAAATAAGAAAAGTTTGAATAAAACTAGAAAAATGGAATTCACTGCAATAAATTATGCTAGAAAGGGAATATTAAATTAATCTAATAATTTGATTTGGAAGTAAGTAATAGTTAATTGGTTGGTTTAGAAAACAGGATACATTTCAATAATTTAATATTTAAAAGACAACAATGAACATAATTGCTAGAATAAAAGAAAGAAAAGGAGAATTAGTGTAAAATAGAGAAACCACTATATTTTATGCTATTCCAAAGCAGTAAAAGAAATATTTAGCAGTTACGGATTATTGGTTATAGTATTATTTAATTTTAAAATATGGAAATGGATTTTAAAATGTAGTTTTCATAACCAACCAAATAAAATAGATTTATTTCCTAGAATAAAATATAATAAAGCGAAGTATGACATGAATCAAGTAAATTATTAGATAAGAAATTGAAGCTGTAAACGATAGAGAACCAAGGTTTGCATTCACTGCGCAGACTATTTACGAAGATAGTTATTATGATAAGTGAATTATATAATATAAGAGAATAAAAGAATATTTTATATCATAATAAATGAACGCAGATTAGAGCAGAAAAGAAATGCTAAAATTATGTATGGACTATAAAAGAAGAGAAAATGACAATTACATGTAGAGTTATAACATAGGTTATAATTAAGTAATAAGAACATAAAAGCTTATTTTGAGACTTTGTGTAACAGCCCATAATTTTGTAAATATTTTTAATAAAAATTTTATTTGAGAACTTTGATTTTTAAATTATTTAAGGTTGAATTTCTGAAATTTTCCAACGTAAATTTGGAATTGTTTGTAATTTATTTTCCAAATTCAATAAATTATACGTTTTCTGAAAATTTTATATCTTTGGGTCAAAATTTGACTTTTATTTGAAAAGTTTAAAAATTTTAAATTTTAAATTCTAATATTTTATTCGAAGTTGGATATAATTATAATATCCGTTCTGCTTTTTGTTTCATTTAATTCTTATTTATACTTTTAAAATTGAATAAAGTACAGCGTTTTATAAACAATTAATTTCTGTGTTATTTTATTTTTTTCCTATGTCCATCTTTTATTTTATTTTCTATTTTTTTCCTCTAGACTTTATTTATTTATTGGAGTTTATTTGTGAATATTCTTTTATTTAATGGCTTGGAAACAAATCAATTAGATATACGTTACTTTGTTTAATCAGGCATAGGTTACATTTGTTTTAATTTCTTGCCTTTTCATTTGCATGGCCTCTTTATTACTTGATTTAGCCGTACAAACTCTTTTCCTATAAGTGTATTTCTCATTTGCAAATCACGTACAAGATCTATTTCTTACTTCAAACTCTCTATTTTCATTTGCATTTATAAATAAATTATATACAAAATTCTTTCTCCTTAAATTGTGCCCTTTTAATTTCTTAGCCACTCATCTACACATCTTTAGCCGTTCAAATTTTGTAACTCTAGCCGCCATCTACTTAGCGAATCACGTACAATTTTTTTTTCTCATCTCATTTGCGTTCCAGAGAATGAAAAAAAATTTAGAAAATTAATCCATGGCTTCTTCTTCCTCTTCTTTATCTTTTTCTTTTTCTCTTTTCTTTCTTTGTTTTCTTCATGAATAGGCTCGGCCTCTACCTCCTCTATCCAACTTCACCACTCCACAACCACCTAGACCGACCACATCACCTCCTCATCTCTACAAACCCAAAAGCCATGACCACCATGTGCAAAACTCCACCAAAACTTGTTAAAAACATAACCTACATCACCATAGTTCACCACTTCCTCTTCCCTATGCCTCGGCCACAAACTCCACCACCACTTCCTTATTTTGTCTTGACCACAACATGCCTTACTGTGCCTTAGGACCAAGATCCAACAGAGGGTCGAGCCCTTGAACCTGTGGCCGAACCCAAATTGTAGCAAACTTTTGTCTTTTAGCCTTCCTTTGATTTGTAACCTACCATCTCTTCAAATTCCAAGCCATAGCCATGTACACAAGACCTTTGGCCGAGCCTAGCTTGATTTAACCTTCATAAACGAGCCTATGTGTGGTGTGGTCAAGCCCACTTGACCATGGCCGAGCTCACTTGGTAGTTGAAGCAAGGTCATGTCACTTTTATTTCAATTGTTTTCATTGTTTAGTTCTTATGTTGTTTGTATTGAACCATATTCTTGTGTTGTGATATTTTTTTGCATACAAGATTGGATCTTTATTTTTCATCCATTCAAAAATCTTGTTCGTGCCTTATCATGCTTTTCGGACTTTCAGTTGTATGTTTTGAATTTGATTCTAGCTTTAAAAATGTGAGTTATTCACTCTAGACATTACGTACTTATATGATTGTGAAATGATGACAAGTGAATTGTATAAATTAATATGCTATATTCATACCTGCCTGCATTATGTTTATATGATGTTAAATACTATTATATATCTGTTACATCATCTGTTATGATAATATTTGCTATACTGTTATTTTATTTCACATTTATCACACTGCAAGTTCCCTATCACTATGGGTTGAAATGATACATACCCGAACGGACTTTAGAATAAGAAAAAATCACGATGGGATGAAATAATGGACTCGAGTGCTTTTTATTGATTTTTTTTTTGTAATTATCTTACTTGGGATTACGGGTTGAAATGATAGAATCCGGATTTTTCTTTTAAACTGCGGATTGAAATGATTCATATCTGTATCACTTGACCTAGGTTAGAAAATATTATACAGGCCCATGGTTAATATTTTTAAGGTAATATTTTCCTAAAATTTATCGAGTATTTTGAATATTTAGAAAATATGAAATTTTACCTTAAAATTTGATTTAATGATTTAAAATATAAAGGGATATTGGTTTTCAGCAAGTTAAAAAATTTTAAGTGACAATTGGTTTTAAATTGTGATTTAAAATCTTTATTTGGTGTTAAATGGTAATTTAAAGAACTTTAATTGTGAGAAATAACTTAATAATTAAAGTTGACTAAGATGGAATTTTTAAAATCTAACCTGGTAATTGAAATCAAACTTTGTTTTGAAATGAATATGGTTTGTACAATAAATAATATATTTTGAAGTGATAAAATGAAATGTAGTTTCGATCGGTCTTGTGTAATAAAATCTATTTAATTTGAAATCATAGTTATTTTATGTCTAAATGAATAGATTTATAAAGAAAATTTGATTGTATATTAACTATGATAAAATATTTTATTATGAAGTGGATATGATTGCAAAATAAATAATTATGTTTTAAATGGAAGTGTATTTTTGAAATATGACTTAACTTGGAAATTGGAAATTTGGTTTAAATGGAAATTTAAGTTAAGTAAATAAATGGAAATTTTATTTTATTTTTGAGATGGGTATGTTAAATAAAATATTAAGTTATTTGTTGAAATAAAAGTTAAGCAATTTATCAAGTATTGACTTGACAAATGGATTTCAATTTAAATTGGATATTTATTAATAAAATGTTATTTTATTAAAATTTATTAGTTAAGTAATATCCAATAATTTTTTTGAAAAGTGGAATAAATTTGATAGGTTAAAAATGAGAAATTGAAGAAATATTATTTTAAAAAGTATAACAGAAATTATAGCAGTTCAGAAATGTTGTGCTTTAATGAACCATGGCTTGAATATACTAAAGATACCTATAACAACATTTCTGAAGTGTTGTAATTTCTGAAAATTTGAACCATGGCTGAACTATACTAAAGATACCTATAACAGCACTTTTGAAAGGCTGTAGTTTCTGAATTTGAACTATGTTTTGACATATACTAAATGTACCTACCGCATCACTTTATAAGTACTGCTGTTTGAAAATTTCAATGTTTTGAAATGTTGAAATTGAATGAATGAACTTAGAAATGTTACAACTTTAAAATGAATATTATCTGACCTTGAATTTAAATGGTTTAAATGATGATTATTTTAAAGGTGTTATGATTTTCTAAGTATTAGGAATTTCAAAAGAATAACTTTTTCAAAGTATTGTGATTTTAAGTAGTACGAATTCCAAATGATAACATTTCTAAATTGTTAGGATTTCAAAGTATTATGGCTTCAAAGTGATTGGTTTTAGAGTTGTTATAAATTGGAAGCAATATGATTTTGGAAATGAAATTATTAGAAATTGTATTTAATTAAGAATGGTCTTTATATCTATTAATTTGAAACTTGTTGAAATTAAAGATTTAAGAATATGACTTTATAAAGTGGTTTGGTTTAAGATATTTAAAGGAATATTTCAAGTTTAAACAAATTGAAGGAAATATTCAGTGATTTGGAAATTTGGGTTTTGGAATTTAAATGGTATATTATTTCTTTGGTTTTGAGATGGAAATGAGGTATAGATTTGGTTTTGAAATGAAGTAACATGGTATTGAGTTTTGAAATAGATATTATTTTGGAAAGTATATGGATTTGGAAATATTACCATTTCTGAAAATGGATACTTCTTTGGAAAGTAATAGTATTTGATTTTAAATGGTTTTGGAATTGAAATGTTTTGAAGTAAATATCCATGGGTAATAATATCGTTTGGTTGTTAAAGAGACCGAGATCAGAAGTTGCCATGCTCTCTGCCAACTCCGAAAACCACTTTAACAACCGTGTTCGCGGTGGAGGTTCCAGAATGAAGTAGGATGGCGGCGGCGTTCTTTTGAGGTATATACGTGGACCCGACTCTCGTGAGTTGGCTTAAGTTGGCTAAAACAGGAACGATCGACGGGTTAATGAGGAAGCTAGCTCCTTTTATCGGACACACTCCTTCGATACCATTCTATTACTTTGTGATTGATTGGGGCCCTTTTGATTTTAGGGGTGTGGCTCGAGGTGGGCGGTAGCAGCTGCTACGCGTTACCACCGGTTCAGAGGCGTAATTGGTATATCCACCCTGGCATTGTCTCGTTGTGCCATGTCACCTACTCTAGCGAGCCTTGTATGATTTTGGTTTTCTTTTCCGTATCCCGTGGAGTATTTAAGGTAGTCTCCCGATCTGGAGATGTGCTGATACTGGATGGACTACTGGGACTATTATTTTGTTAAGGGGGTGAATTGGTAACTCCTCAATGCTATTTAAAAATAAGTTCATTTTACTGTAGACACTATTATAACAGCGAAATATTACTATGTAGTAAATATTTTAACGGATCCTTAGAGGATGGGAGGTCCTAGGCGTCCTTTAAGTTACTTGTACCTTTCTATACAGTTCACTTGAGTTGGTTTACATTGTATAAGTACGTATGTCCTGAATCGAGTGTTTTGTGTTTTGCTTTACGCTCGAGTCAGACCGAGCGATATAGCATTTGAGATTCACCTTCAGAGTTGAAGCTTTGCTTGAAGATCCAGCTATCTATTTCATTTCAGTTATCTAGTGATTCCAGTCATTTAGTTGATTCCAGTGATGTACTCAGCTTTGTGCTTGATTATTGTAGTGAACTTTTGTTGTATCTTGTTTAACTTTGATGTATTTTATAGTTGCTTCATGAACTACTATTCTCCTGTTTCCGCTGCATTATATTACACTGTGTCTATGATCTGTGGTCTATTTACTGCATATTCTGAGTTTTTGCCAAATTTAAATTAACAATTCGGTATTTGGAATTATTCAAGTCCGACATGTGTGGTTTTATTGTCGATTTAAATGGTCCAAAATAGCGGTTCGTTACACTTTGAATAAATTAATGAGTAATAATAATGGTAGAAGCCTATTTAAATAATTTATATTAAGTCAATGAGCAAATAAAGCAGGAATGATAAAAGAGGCTTATTTTAATTAACTTAAGATTTATATTAAGTTAAATAAGCAAGATAATGAATGTGGCTCATACCAATAGCATTCCCTATTAAATAAATAAAAATCTCACAATAGATAGAGGTGAGACGAGGGCAAGAATATGCTAATTAGGGTAAATAAGTAGCCAACTGAATAAGAAAGTAAACTAAATGCAATTAAAAGACTACACTTAGGGTCTAATAAAAGAATGGAGATGCGTTTGGAGCAACCCAAAGGATAAAGCATCTTACGAAGTAGCTCATCAAGGATTTTAGAAATGGAGAAGCATGTCCAACTTAGTATTTTTGGGTTTTAAGGAAGTACGAGACTTCAACGGGATGTGAGGATACTCTAGGATGGCCCTCTAGGTAGGCCTAACGAAGCTGCACCCCAGGAGGCAGGTCTATAAGTGTTCCATCAAGAGAGTATGCTTTGACTGCATTTGCATTATAGGCCTAAGGAAGCAGACCATTGTAGGCAGTCAAAAGGGGTTGGTGTTCGGAGTAGGGTATTAGTATGTCCAGTACTTGCAAGTAAGTTTAAGGATAGTCGCATATGGTTATCGGCCAGCATCAAGACCAAGAACGATTTCGGGAAAGACTCGAGTTATACCATCAGACCAATGATTCATTCATTATCGAGACATTGGATGAAGAGCACCACCATTTGGATGTTAGATTGTTTGCAGTAGGGCATAACCAGTTAACTCTTTAGAAGTCTTTCAGTTAGTTGAAGGGTGGCTATGTGGGGCCATAGCCATGATGAAAAATAGACATACCAACTAGAATATCTGTATTGTAGACATAACTAAGCAGTCCTTTATAGATATGCAAAATCTCCGACAGAATTCCGTACAAGGTAGACCTTGTTGAAGAAATTTAGATAGTAGACAGAACGATTACGTAGTCCTCAATGTATGCATTGGGTGGTACATTGTGGATGTCCGAGCACTGGTGTCAGGACACGATTCTTCGTCTTCCGAAAATTCGACATCGACACTCACTTTATCGACTGCCGAGAAATCGAACGACGGAAAACCGAACACTGAGGGGTTTTAAGAAAAAAAGAATTTAGGAAAAGAGAAGAGAATAAGGTAGAAATTAGGGAGGAGAGAAGACAGAAGATAGAAAATTTTAAAATTGAAAGAAAAAGAAGAAAAGAGGAAAAGAGAAAAACAGAAGAAAATAGGACGGAACAGAAAACAACAGAACAACATCAGAATCTCACAATTCGCAGCGGAACAACATATAATAATAAATGAATAATCTTTAAACAAAGAACTATATCAGTTATTACATTTTATACATTACATTACATCATATCATCAGAGTGTACAACAACAACAAATAGTGCAGCGGAAAAAGAAATACTATATAAGTAATACGCCATGTCATCCAGCTTGCCTCCAGCAACTCCAGAATATCCAGAATATCCTGATAAATCTAACTCTTGACTGCCCGTGTAGAAATTGGTGGGCACCCAGAGTTTAGGAAGGAAAACAATAAACTCCAAGTCAGTCATGTGACTGGTGTGAGAACTCAAAACAGTTTATTTATCTTTAAAATCAAAATAGAGGAATATTTTTAAATTCAATTCGCAATGCTTTTAAAAATGAGACTACCATAAGCCCTCCCGCACACACACACAATGCAAACGCAGAATCGGAGGAGATTTCTCCTTATGATAGTCAAAGATGCTTGATACGCATTTAAAAGAACATTTCATATTATTATTAGTGCATAGTGTAGGGAAAAATTTATTTCGAAAGTAGAATATAAATCTTAGCCAGCATAGACATTCCGAACTATGCCTACTATAGCTAACTATGTTCAATAGCAGGTTACCGCCACATTCCATAGCAGGTTATACAACTAAAACCGTACAAGTCACGTATTGTTTCTTTGGATTTCCAACAAATGGTCAGGCCAAGGAACTTCCCATTGCCACATGAGAATGCCTCTGGAAAGACATCCCCGAGAACCAAACCGGAACTCTGCCAACACAAGGCCGGGTTACCCCTAACTGGGTAACTACTGACACGAGCACGCCATTCCCCGATCGTAAACGACCTTTCTCACGGGATCCCGAAAACCAACAACCACAAAGTAATAAATTCATAGTAACCACATAGGTTAAATATCTGGGCTCCATACCATGATATCACCTCTATCCAGAATGAAATGTACATACCCTAAAGGGTGCTACCCCTCATAACCTTGCCGCATCTTTCCTGTTTTGACCATTTCCGGGGTGTGAGGTTCGACGAAGTCACGTCCACAAAAACATACTTTATACAAAAGCCATGCTTTGGGTCAACAAATGATCAACACAATGATCACAAGGATAGACGATCAAATAAACGATCCTATCACAATAATCAACACAATGATCATTTCAGCAACACTCAGCATGTCACATTACCAAATTGGGAATATATCGCTGATAACTTCAACTATATAACCTCTGAGCTCGTACGTCTCAGAGAAGGGTGTTAAGCTAAAGAATAAATTCTCTGCCACCAACAGAAATATATTTGAAAGAAATCGGCTTTATATCTCAACTTGTAATGTCAGACACACAATCCATACAAGTCTGTTCCGGGATCGAACAAAACCGAAGGCACTTACAAAGAAGTCCTTGCAATCCGGATATTCACAATCCTGATCGGATTTCCCATCACTTAGGGAGTCTCTATACCGTTGCAACTCAGTGCAGAGACAATCGATAGGTCATCCTATCGCTCTCGCAAATACCGGGTCTTCAACACCGATCTTCAAATGCAATTATAACGACGTATCACATATTCGGAATGGGTTATACGACCCCATGGTCCTTTCCCGGTTAACCCGAATAGTGAGCGCTTATTCAAAAAAATAAGTGTAGCATTCAAATTCAAACAAATCACATCAATTACCCATTCAAAGGGAAATATTGATAGTCGGTTATTGAACTATCACTGGATATGCACACATCACCAGTTTCCAAATAATTTTCCAAATTATTTATTTCACAAAATATCTTTACAAGATATACAATTTCAATACTTCAAAAATAAATCAATATTTATTTTTAGACAAATTCCACTTCCTTTATAAATTCCTTAGTGAATTTATCTTTTCAAAATATCCATGCATATACCATTTCAATTATTCATTTCAATTTATCTTCAAAAAGATAAATTCTAAATATCACTTCATATTGGAAAACAATTCCATACTTATTTAATAAGTAATTCACGAATTTTATTTATTTTCAACACTTAGAAAATATTCACTATACTTCAATCGAAATTAAGTATATATTTCATTCTTTAAGGAAATCATTCTCTTAAACATATTTATTTGGGCCAAAACGAATGTTGCGTAAAACGTCGTTACAACAACCCAAAATCACTAGTATAGGGATTCGAAATTAAAATAGATATATAAATCCCAATACTATACAAAACATTTCCTTTCGGAAATCATTTACTATAACAGCAGTGTTATAGTCCATCATCTCCTTCTATTTCTCGAAAACGTCTATTTCAACAATAAATGTTGAAATCTATGGTTTCGAATCTCAACACATTTAAAACATCGTTAGATCGTTTTAATTCTATTTAAAATATCCAAATCCAAAACAATTTCTTTAACGTGTTATTCACTATTCAAAAACGTGAATATACTTCATTAACAATCTCATCCTTTTATTCATTTTAATTCAAAGGATTATTCACTATTCAAAAATGTGAATATAACTCCATTAATAGGTTTCAACAAATTTTCTTGTCAAAATAAGTCGTTTGCGAATTTATAAAACAACGTTTATAAATTCCATTTCTATTTATTTATAAAAACTTCCTTTTTATAAATTCTTTTATTAACCTATTCCAGTTTATAACTCAATTATAAACTAAAAGTTCATATTATAAGTTAAATACTTATAAAACGATTATTTCACAAAATCGTTCTTTTTAACTTCCCAAATTATAAATCTTATAACTTATAAGATTCATTCATTTATCCAAGTCTATTCTTTTAATAACTTTACAAATTTTATAAACCTACTGTTTAAAAAAATTCCATTTATAACTTCACAGTTTATAATTCTATAAATTTCATTCATTTATGAAATTCATTTTCACTTCATTCAAACACTTATAAAAACTCGTTTTATAATGTCTATATTTCAATTTATAAATATCCATTTATAAATCTCTTAATATAAATCAATTTATATTATTCTTTAAAACGTCTTTAATCTCCTTTATTATTTCACCATTTTGATTCATAAAATAATTAAATTTTATAAATCCTATATTTAAACTTTTCACAATGAATTCCAAAATATCTCGATTAAACTATTTTATAAACTCAATAGCATGATATTCTCAAAAATCAGTTTTTAACTATATTTCTCAAAAATCATAATTTTTATAACTTTAAAAATTATAACGTTTATTTATTTAAAATGAATCAATTCCAAAAATATAGTATATTTTCAAAAATCACTTAAAAAATCATTTTAAAGTTCCAAATTTGGTCCAATGATGCCACACACCAAATAGTCAATCACGACTACAACGATATCATATATCGATATGAAAATCCATCAAATATCAAAATATCTGAAATCAAATAAATACTGTTGAGGAATCCAGTTGGATCCCTCCAACCTGTTTTCCTGCATCCACAAACATTAGCACAATACCAATTTCGCTCCAGTACGAAATTATCGCGGTACATGTTCTTATTAAATATTATCCGCTTAATAACGGCGTAATAGGGTCTCATCCGCTAAACAAAAAAATGCGGGGAATCAACAACTGCAATATATACATATGCCAATATATATATATTGATATTATATATAATACCAATTTCACTGTTTATGAAATATTCGCGGTATATGTTTTTAATAAATAACATCCGCTTACTAACGGCGTATAATGTCTATTTTAACAATCAATAGATATCAATCAACATTCAAACATGCATTCAAATATTTTAAATCTAACTATTTAAAATAAAATCGAAACTGATTCAATTGAGTGAGAAATTTTCACCTTGATTTTATTTCCGTTTTAGCGATTTATTTCGAATAAAATTAAACGGACGTTTAATTTTACCCAAAATTCTCACTAACTCCAAACGACTCCAAACCAACTCCATCGCGTAGTGCTCGTCCATACGATTCCAACGCAACTGGTTTCGCGCGTTTTCGACCTCGTATGAAAAAGTTATGAATATTTGAAGTTTGAACACGATTTAACTTACTAATGTCAACATAAATTATAATTATTCTATAACCTAGCTTGCATCCACCGTCCATAGCAGATCCAACGCGCCAGAATCTTCATCTCCCTCACGTTGCTCTCTCTCCAGAACTTGCCGTCTCCATGAAACCCAAAGCTCCAATTTAGGTTTAAATTATACTCCAACTATAAGCAACTTGAACTCGATCGAGACGCGCCATGTCGAAGCCCTCCATCCCCTCCAACTTCGGCCTGAAGCTTAGAGAGCTCGGTCACCAATTGTGTCTCGTAACGCGTGCGCAAGTGCAGGTCTTTGAAGACAATTTGCCGCCAATCCATCGCACCAAATCCAATCACAACCGTTCACATCCAAGATCTCACCATCCTCAACGATTCTCTAGTTGAAACTTTCTTGAATCGATGCATGGATCAAGAGATAAATGAGGAGAATCGAAACTAATTTCTGGCCGTGTATTAGGTGGAGGCGGCTGCAGCTCAAAACTAGGGTTATTATTATTATTATTATTTTTTGTGAAGGGGTAGGGGCTATTTATAAGGAAACGAACGACACTATTCATCCCGGAAATTCCGAACTCCGATTTTCGCGCCGTAACCAGCTTTTCTAGGGTTTACCCCGCGTTCCGGACACAATGAAATAGGTTTCGGAAGCTAATTCGGACATCTGTGCGAGTTATGGCTGTAAACGCTCAATTTAAATTAAACCGATTTAAGTCGATTTCTAGGCATTTTAATTTGTAACGGACAAACGGTAAATCCAATTGACTTGAAATTTGAAACCTTACAATAATATCACATTACGGATCCGATGAAACTGGTTTCGTCGAAATCCGAGACTTTTTGAAAAATGGCTATTTTCACTCGTCAAATTTAAATTAGAAATAAATCGATGCGTTTCGAGCTGCCACGATCAAACGATAACTCCGATTGACACGAAATTTGAAATCCGGTAATAACTAACTATTACGGATCCAATGGAACTGGTTTCGTTCAATTCTGAGACTGTTCAAAAATTGACTATTTTCACTAGTCGATTTTAATATTAAAATATTCAATTTTCACAAATTAACTTTTAGTTCGATTTTAAAAGTTCTAAAATATCTTTCTAACTCCCATATGATAAAATAAAATTTTACAAATCATTTTCAATCATATTTAACTATATTTTCAATTATTTCCATAATTTAACATATTAAATTATCGATTTAATAATCCAATTAAATCCAATAATTCAAATAAAAATTTATTTGACTTATAAATTCACTTATTAATATTTAAAATTAATTAAATATTCATATTTTAATTTCTAAAAATTCTGGGTCGTTACAACTGGCATAGACTTGTGCGGATGCGACTTACGTTTTCATAGTGAGCAGTGAAGCATCTGTATTGTAGGCCTTACGAGGTAGTCTTTTACAGATGTAGTTACGAAACGCTCTGGAAGCAAGATAATGGAGCCCTTTTCGAGGAGGATACGGAAGGTACCATGGGTGGTACCTAGGGCCAATATGGTCATTGAACATATAGCTACATATGTGTATATATTAGTTATTAAGTTTTAATCTACTATGGAGTAGATGGGCATGGTTCACGAACAGAGGCGAGAGTATTGTAACCTAATGAACCTAATATAAGAATAAATAGAAATAAAACGATATATGTAGAATTAAGCCTAGAAGTATATAATTTATTCATTCACTAGAACTTTTGTTCTGATCCCCTCCTAATAACGTCCTACAGGTTAGGTAGATGGCAAAGACTTCTCAGCTTTATGACACTTGCTGAGAAAGTGTTATTATATGTGTGAGTATGTACTTACTATTATATTTTAAACTAATTCCACCATGAGATAATTAATCGAGCTCTAATATATTTATCTTTGTCTATTTGTAGGTTACCAGATACCTAACTCGGGCTTCAGTGGGGTTGGATTTTAGCATTTTTGCGAAAAATCCGAGCCACTGAAATTCAGGTTGTTACATTTGGTATCGGAGCCTAGGTTTAGGATTCCAAGGTAGATAATGAGTGAACATAATTGTATTTTTGAATAAAATATAAATATATTATGTACCAAAATCCAAATAGTCCCCAACGATAGATTTTAACATATGGAAAGTTTTTAGAAGTATATTTGCGCATAGTTTGCTAGTTGGATTTGGGATGACCCAAGTATGTACAGCCCTATGTTACAAATAAGCTATGTTTTGAGAGAAAATTTATATCTATATGTTTTAGGAAGTAGGGAGGTTCCTTAGGGATAGTAGGGAGAGTGTTTTTATTTCGAAAAGAATAAGAGGTTTTAGTATGAAGAAAATCCATTTTATGTCTAACCCTATAAAAATGAAACTTTTGAATTAAAAAAGTTGAAAAATATAATTGTTAATATATTTGATGTGATAACCCAAATTTTTGGACATCTGTAATTGATTAACAAATTGGATTAATTAATGGAATATTGATTTATAGATTGAACAAATAAATATGATGGTAAGTATTTATATCTGCATAAATATTCATTTAGTAATTCCCTAATATAATTATTTAGAAATGGGAAAATTATATTGTTTTCAACTTAATTAAGTATTTTCAAACTTTAATATATATATAATTTGTAATTTGAAAATTTTAATTTGACTTAATACTAGAAAAAATAATATATATATGATATTTTAGATTTAAATTTTAATAACAAAGTTAATATCCTTATCTAACTTATATATATTTTAAACCTGAGTTTTGGTTAAGATTTAAATAAAAAGTTCATTTGTTTAATATTCTTTCATTTTAATTTTATCATAAGATAAATTGTTTTAAAATTTTATATAAGAAGTTAAACTAAATTTCTCAAATTTATAAACATATGTTATATTAAATTGAATCAAAAATGTAAGTTATTTATAAATATCCACATGAATTTGATTTTGAATAATTTATTAAAAATCTAAAAAATATATTTATTTATTGAAGGATAAGCACATTTTATAATCACATAAACATTACATTCATAATTTAAATAGATTATTAAAAAGAGAAAATAACATTTAAAATAATAATTAAACATTAAATGACACTTGTGAATAAGTATGCATAGGTGTAAGTTAGTTAAGACATCATAGTGACAAATGTCTTCCTCTTTAATCATTAAATTTAAAATTAATTGAAAAATAAAAAAATAAGAATTTTATTCTTCAGTTGAAAGTCTTTCCTCCATTTGAACTCAAATATAAAAAAAAAAAAAAGAAAGAAGGAAAATGCAAATCAAAGAACAGGAAAATTTGAAACAAGAAAATCTTTATAATCTGTAAAAAATGAAGAAATCTGGAAACAAGAAGAAGTAAGCTGGAAAATCAAATGCAAGATCTTCAAAGTACAATCGAACAACTCAGTAATCAACGGCAGGTGAACTAATTCATCAACATGCAAAGGAAGATTCAGATTTTAATTCAACATGCAAGTGAAATTACAAAAGCCTAAAAAAAAATGCAGTTCTGTTCTCTGCAAATAAAGATGTGAGTATACTCTAACTCTTTAACTTAAAATTATCTGTAAAATTGGTGCATGCTCAATTGATGGTGAAAATAACTTTAAGTTGATCTGTACGAATGTGATAATGATTGTTAGTCTATAGATGGAAACTCTGATTTGCATGCCTGAGTACACATATGTGTATTTCTGTTATCATGACAAACTGGCATATTATGATTAAAGAATTTAGATATAATGGTGTAAGTTAAATTTAAATACATATATTCAAATGTATAGTTCCTAGATCAGTTAAAAACAGGCATCTCTGTTATTCCTGTCAGTAAACAGAATTACATACTCCAGAAAGGAAAAACAAATCTAAATCTACATATCCAAGTGAATTCAAGCTATGATTATAGAATAGAAAATGATTATAATAAGGTAAATTCATTTTATAAAAATAATTTTCTGGTGGATTATTTTGTTAACATTTTAACATTAAGTTTTTACAGTAAAACCTGTTAAAATCTAAAAATCCAAATTTTTAATTTTCGAGTTTAGATTGTATGTTATGAATTGCCTTTGCACATAATGAATTTAGGTACGGAAATCACAATTTTTAGTTCATTAAAAATCGAGATGTGCAGTATTTTTCGAAATTTGGATTATTCCCAAATGCCATTGATCGGCGGCGAAATTTCTTTGGGGCTTTGATCTGGAGGAGACTCGAGACTCGTGGAATATATGAAATTGATCGCGAAGGATATCGATCATCTGAGCATTCATGGGATGACAATTTAGGGTTCTGTGGTCGGTTTTGTCTATGATGTTCTCGTGGGTCGTTCAGCGTCGATGGATAGCCGGAGTGATTCGCATGGGGGGAAAGGGATTGTCAGGTCATGGAGCGCCTCTGGGTGGAATAACAAGTTTTCCGGTGATCGTATTTGGTGGCGAGTGGTGTTTGTCGTCGAGGGCTGGGTTCCAGTGAAAATCAGGATCGCTCGATTTCGTTTTATGATTTCATCTTCAGATCTGGGTGGCCAGAGGGGATGTGGGAGACGTAGGCGATGTGTAGGAGCCGTCGTAGCTGGCTGGAGCGACGTAGGGACGCCGTGCAAGTGCACCGTGCACGTTGTGCATCTGAGTTGATCGAGGATTGGGAAGATGCAGTGTTGCTCGGGTTAATCTCGTGAATGATGCGTCTTCGACTCGAGGCTATGTGTTGCGAGTGCCTCGTGTTGTGATCTGGTTTGTGTTCGAAGTCGTGATTCATCTTACTCGAGAATAGGTTTGTGTGTTTTTACTTGGTAGTATATTCTTAAGAAATGAAGAAGAGAAGAAGTACTGGGTCGGAGAAGAAAGTTGGGCCTAGTAAAGTAAATAAGGGGAAGAAGTAATAAAAGTTGGAAAAAGATAGAAGGGAATGTTAACAAGTTTTCACAAAAATATTATTTGGCAAGAGTTAGTCTGGATTGTTGAAGTGGGGTTTAAACTTCAAATAGTAAATAATCTGTTTTAAGAATTGAATAAATTAAGTTTTAAGACTGTTTTCTTAAATCAAATTCTTTTATATGAATATATGTTTTACTTAACATTTGGTTTAAGAAGCTATGTGATATGTTTAGTCTAAATTTTTGAATTAACTAAAATATAATCAAGTTATTAATCAAATGATAATTATTTAACATGGATGATTAATTAAACAGATTAGTTTGAGGTAATTAATTTATTAACTAGGGATTGATTGATCAGGATAATTAATCAAAGAAGTAATTAAATGGAAGTGATTAAGGATTAGTCACTTAGTTTAAGAATTAACTAATAAAATTAATTAAAGGGTTAAGGTTATTTTATAATTACTTGTCAAGGTAATTAATTGAAATAATAATGTAACTAATGAAAGTAATTAATGGGTAACTATCGTAAATGGTTGAGAATAACTAATTTGTGTGTATAATTTAAAGGATAATTATACTTTATGTAATTGAAAGTAATAAATCAAGGATGGTTAATTAAAGGATGATCAATTAAGTTGTTCGTATTTAATTAATGGAGATTGATGTAATTAATTTAATTTGTTTGAATTAATTAGAAGTGGTAAGACTAATTTATTTTGATTAGAAATGATTGAGTAATATTGTATGCCTTAGATTGATTGATATCTTGGGTATGTATTTTGAGATGCTATGTGATGTGATAAGATTGGATTTAAACTGAGAAAATGTGGACATTCATTTATGATGAATTAATGCATATAGTAGACACCCTGTATTTGAAGTTTGAATTGAGTTACACTTGAATAATTTGAGATAGATGGTATTGAATTCGAAGAGACCGGAGTCTGGTATTGGTAAATACCCGAAACAACTTCGAGGTGGAATACGGTAATTCTTTATAAATGTGATATAGGGAACCAATAGATTGGATAGAATAAATTAGACCTTAGAACTTAGTAAGAATACTTACAATTTGATTTGAGGAATAAGTGATGAGCATAACAAGTAATAAACCCGTAGTGAAGTACGAGTTACCCGGATTTCCTTTTAAATTTGAGCTTAGTATTTCAAATTATATGGGTTTACTCACGCTGGTTTCCATCCTGACCCGGGTGTTACTTTGATGTAATGCTCGGGTCAGACCGAGTATTACAGATTTTCAGGTAAGGACGTTCTGGAGCTCAGAAGGCGAGCTGGATGGCAGGAACGTAACAAGAATTTCCGCTGTGATATTGTAGTATCTGGACATGATTGTTTTTGTCCAGTGTTTATGTATTTGTGTAACTCTGATGTATATAAATATAAATTGACAGATACAGTTTTCTCTTGTATAACAGTTATTATTATTGATATTATATTTTATCTGCTGCGAATGTGAGTTTGTGTGTTTCTTTTCTGTTCTTCTTCTATCTCTTTCTTCTTTTCTCTAACTATCTGGCATTTTCGGGATCGAAAATTCCGGGTCGTTACATTTGGTATCAGAGCTGAAGGTTAGCGAGAACCTTGGCTCTGGTGGGATTACTCATTAAGGATAGGGTAAGTGGTACTCTAGAATGAGTTGAGTATATATATGGGAGAGCGTACTTGTTATTTTCTTATATAAAGATTTTAAATGATTTTATATAAGAATATATATTTTGATATATAAAGCAATATTTCTTTCTAATAAAATATTAAGGGAATTGGTTGTTAAATTTTTGGAATTAAATTAAGAAGTAATATAATACCACCAAATTGAAATCTGGAATTGGAATTAAATTAAGTGGTATTAGTAATACAACCAAATTGAAATTAAATAAAGTTAAGTTTGGAATAAATTCAAACTGAAATTAAATCTTGAATTTGGGAAAGGGTTCAGAATAAGGATAATCATTAATTTATGTAATTAATTAAACTTTATTTAATGAGATTAATTCATGGATAATAATTGGAAATGTTAAATAAAGGGGGAGTTACTTAATGAAGTAACTAGAGGTAAGTAATTTAAGGGACAATTACTTAATGAAGATTATTAAGAAATAAGTTAGTTACCGAATGTGATTAATTAATGACGTAATTAATTTAAAGAAATAGTAAATGATGTTATTTAATATATTCGAATGAAAGGGGTCCTATTTCAAACAAGGGTTGTTTGAAATTTTAAAGGAATTTGTCTGAATTTAAAACCAAAGGTGGTTTAAAATTTTAAAGTATAACTTGGTATGTAAAAGAAATTAATATGTATATATGTGGATATACATAATATCAAAGGTGGTTGTAAATAAACTCTAAATGGTGAGTTTTGAATTTGGAATAAGATGTGAAAACCCAAAGTGATAAGTTTTTTTTGAACTTATATATGGGAAAATTATTAATGTGAAGTTTAAAATTTGAAATGGAAGTTCAAATTGGGTAAGGTTGACTAGATTAAGTGAATTGAGCTTAACTTGAGGAAAAGTTAAATATGTTGGAATGTTCAACCTGATTTGGAAATTTCAAGATGAAATTAAGATTTAATTTGGGGAGTTAAATGGGTAATCTGAATTTGGGAGTTTGTGTGATCTCAAAATGGGTTTGAGATCTGGAAATTGTAAATTGATAGATGTTTTAAGATGAATTAGATGATATCATCCTATTGTTGTTAAAAATCTTTAAGTTGTGAACTGGATTTGTTTAAATGAATGAGAAATGGAGTATGGTAATCCATTGCTAGGATAAAAAGGTAAATTAATTTAAGGGAATTAAATCAAAATTTGAAGTATTAACTCGAATTTATATAATTCGAGATGGTTTAAATTTGAAATTTGAAAATTAGTTCAAATTGAATTTGATTTGAATTGATTGAAATTGTGATTGAAGAGGTATGAGTATAAGATTCAAAATGGAAAATTTGAATTGGATTGATTTGAATAATTGGGAATTGTAATTAAAATTGAATAGTTTTAAATTCAAATGGAATTTGAAATTGGAATTAATTCAAACTGGAGTTGAAATGGATTGGAATTGAAGTGGGTTCAATTGAATGGATATTAGTCCAAGGTGATTGGAATAACTTGGAATTGTAATTAAAGTTGAATATGTTTAAAATCAAATGGAATTTGATTTAATTTGAAAGGGAATTGAGAATTAATTCAACTTGAATTGGGAATAAATCAAGTCCAATGGAAATTGGAGTTATTTAAAATTGGAATTGGGTCAATTTAAATGGAAGAGGAAATTTAAATTGAATTGATTGAGAATGAAGATTGGGAAGTGAACGGTTTTGACTCTGGACTATTTTAACATAAATTGTTTTAATATATAGACCTATTTTTACAAGCTATTTATTATATATACAACATTTCTTTTAAAATCCAAACTATCTTATACTTGTTTTACAATTATTTTTGAAACTGTTTAACAATTTCCCAACTGTTTTATAAAATTACTACCTTACTATTATTTTGCAATTATCTAAATTTTCTATAATTATTTTAACTATTTTCTAACTATTTTACACCTATTTTACAAATTAGTAATTATTTTCCAACTACTTATCTATTTTTAAATATTTCAAGCTATTTTCTAAATAAACTGGTCGGAGTTCAAACGGTTATTGGCTAAATACCTAATCGAGATAAGAATAGATGTGATAATCCAAATGGATTGAAGCAATTGTGAGTAAGTGAATGAAAATTAAAGGAAATGTGAATAAATAAGAGAAATTGATTTAGTTGATAATCAATGAAGAAAAATACGTAGGATGTACGTATATTATTCTATTCGCATAGTGATTTGATCCAGATTCGAGCACAGTATTTCGAGATAGTTATTTCAATCCGAGTTGGAATTTTCCACTCGATTTTTGAAGGCAAACCTGGATATGGATTGTTGATTGATTCTGGATATTCTCTATCATAATTATGACTATGCAAGGAGAATGACGGTTTCTGATCAAGAAACCAGATCTGACTCCGCACTAGGAAGTCGGATGGACGATACTAGTTCGGAAATGATATTGTGTGATCGAATGAGCGATCAGATTGGTATGGCATACGAATGATATGTGTACATCGTACGAATTTGAATGAAAATGATATCGAAAGAGTAATAAAATTTGAATATTTGATTTTGAGTAAACAAAGTTAAATATCTTTGTTTTTATAAAATGAAACTCCCCTTGTTGAATCTATTGCCAGAAGAAAAAGGATTTTGGAAGTGTTTTGAAGTATAAAAGGAGTTTTATACAAGTTTGAAATGATCTAAAGTTTTAAAAAGATTTTATATATCTGAATATATATAAAAGATCATATGAGGATTTTGGAAAAAGGTTTGGAAACCTATGGATTTGGAAAGGCTTTTGATTTTTGGGTAAAATCAATATTTAATTTGGAAAGCCTAGTTTGAGAATTATCGATTTTGGAATAATCGATTTTGTGTAAAGGAGCTTTGTATGAGATCATAGTAGGTGTATGATTTAAAGATACTATATATAGTATAAAATGTTTTGATGATGGCTCTGGCGAAAAAGGCGCTTCCTTGAAATGGAATTCTCAGGAGTGCCACTGAGTGGTGCTGCCTTGAGCCCCAAGGGGGGTTCTAAAGTTGATCCAGTGAGGAGTCCGGACAAACTAGTTCCTGAGGATTATTGGGTAGCGAAAGTCGAGGGCGCTGATGCCTACAGGGGCATTTGGGTTATGCTGTGACGACAGTGTAACTCGATGTCACTACGATCTACTGTGGGGTCCATAGCGAAAATCGTGTGGAGGATGAGTGCCAACGGTCTACACTTGATTTTGCCGGGAAGGCAACGCAACATCGGTAGACTGCGATCTATGGTCAAGTGGAGTGGAGAAGTTTTATTCTTTTGGCAGCGAAATTCGAGGGCGCTGATGCCTACAGTTATATGGGTTTTTGCTGTGATAGCTACGTAACCCCAGTTGTAACTGCGATCTGTAGCGGGTTCCATGGTGTAATCAAGGGGCGTGGAGGCCTACAGTTATCTGTGAATTTTGTCGGGATGGCAACGTAACCATCGGGTTAACTGCGACCATGGATGGGGGTGATGATTTCCAGAGCATTCTCGCCAAAGATATATCCTCTATTTTCAAAAACTATTTTCTATATTTTCAATAAAATTATTTTCCAAGTATTTTCACTGGGTGTTGAAAACGGGTTAGCTAAGTACTTATAGATTTTCAGTCCTACGTCTGATCAACGTATGACCGAATTTCTACGAGAGCGAGGACGGACTTGTTGAAACATCGAGTTATAAAATGATATTTTCTATAAAAACTATTTTGGAAATATTATATAGATTTTAAAGTGTTTTAAAATGATAAAAGAATATTTTAACTAGTTTTAAAATATTTAAAAATTCTAGTTTCATTCCTTTTCGAGGACGAAAAGATTGTAAGGGGGAAGGAATGTGATAACCCAAATTTTTGGACATCTGTAATTGATTAACAAATTGGATTAATTAATGGAATATTGATTTATAGATTGAACAAATAAATATGATGGTAAGTATTTATATCTGCATAAATATTCATTTAGTAATTCCCTAATTAATTATTTAGAAATGGGAAAATTATATTGTTTTGAACTTAATTAAGTATTTTCAAACTTTAATATATATATAATTTGTAATTTGAAAATTTTAATTTGACTTAATACTAATATATATATATATATATATGATATTTTAGATTTAAATTTTAATAACAAAGTTAATATCCTTAACTAACTTTTATATATTTTAAACCTGAGTTTTGGTTAAGATTTAAATAAAAAGTTCATTTGTTTAATATTCTTTCATTTTAATTTTATCATAAGATAAATTGTTTTAAAATTTTATATAAGAAGTTAAACTAAATTTCTCAAATTTATAAACATATGTTATATTAAATTGAATCAAAAATATAAGTTATTTATAAATATCCACATGAATTTGATTTTGAATAATTTATTAAAAATCTAAAAAAAAAATTATTTATTAAAGGATAAGCACATTTTATAATCACATAAACATTACATTCATAATTTAAATAGATTATTAAAAAGAGAAAATAACATTTAAAATAATAATTAAACATTAAATGACACTTGTGAATAAGTATGCATAAGTGTAAGTTAATTAAGACATCATAGTGACAAATGTCTTCCTCTTTAATCATTAAATTTAAATTAATTGAAAATAAAAAAAATAAAAAATTATTCTTCAGCTGAAAGTCCTTCCTCCATTTGAACTCAAATATAAAAAAAAAATATAAGAAAGAAGGAAAATGCAAATCAAAGAACAGGAAAATTTGAAACAAGAAAATCTGTATAATCTGTAAAAAATGAAGAAATCTGGAAACAAGAAGAAGTAAGCTGGAAAATCAAATGCAAGATCTTCAAAGTACAATCGAACAACTCAGTAATCAACGGCAGGTGAACTAATTCATCAACATGCAAAGGAGATTCAGATTTTAATTCAACATGCAAGTGAAATTACAAAAGCCTGGAAAAAAAATGCAGTTATGCTCTCTGCAAATAAAGAGGTGAGTATACTCTAACTCTTTAACTTAAAATTATCTGTAAAATTGGTGCATGCCTCAATTGATGGTGAAAATAACTTTAAGTTGATGTGTACGAATGTGATAATGATTGTTAGTCTATAGATGGAAACTCTGATTTGCATGCCTGAGTACACATATATGTATTTCTGTTATCATGACAAACTGGCATATTATGATTAAAGAATTTAGATATAATGGTGTAATTTAAATTTAAATACCTATATTTAAATGTATAGTTCCTAGATCAGTTAAAAACAGGCATCTCTGTTATTCCTATCAGTAAACAGAATTACATATTCCAGAAAGGAAAAACAAATCTAAATCTACATATCCAAGTGAATTCAAGCTATGATTATAGAATAGAAAATGATTGTAATAAGGTAAATTCATTTTATAAAAATAATTTTCTGGTGGATTATTTTGTTAACATTTTAACATTAAGTTTTTACAGTAAAACCTGTTAAAATCAAAAAATCCAAAATTTTAATTTTCGAGTTTAGATTGTATGTTATGAATTGCCTTGGCAAATAATGAATTTAGGTACTGAAATCACAATTTTTAGTTTATTAAAAATCGAGATGTGCAGTATTTTTTGAAATTTGGATTATTCCCAAATGCCATTGATTGGCGGCGAAATTTTTTGGGGCTTTCATCTGGAGGAGACTCGAGACTCGAGACTCGTGGAATATATGAAATTGATCGCGAAGGATGTCGATCATCGGAGCATTCGTGGGATGACAATTTAGGGTTTTGTGGTCGGTTTTGTCTATGATGTTCTCGTGGGTCGTTCAACGTCGATGGATAGCCGGAGTGATTCGCATGGGGGGAAAGGCATTGTCAGGTCATGGAGCGCCTCTAGGTGGAATAACAAGTTTTCCGGTGATCGTATTTGGTGGCGAGAGGTGTTTGTCATCGAGGGCTGGGTTCCAGTGAAAATCAGGATCGCTCGATTTCGTTTTATGATTTCATCTTCGGATCAGGGTGGCCAGAGGGGATGTGGGAGACGTAGGCGATGTGTAGGAGCCATCGTAGCTGGCCGGAGCGACGTAGGGACGCCGTGCAAGTGCACCGTGCACGTTGTGTATCAGAGTTGATCGAGGATTGGGAAGATGCAGTGTTGCTCGGGTTAATCTCGTGAATGATGCGTGTTCGACTCGAGGATATGTGTTGCGAGTGCCTCGTGTTGTGATCTGGTTTGTGTTCGAAGTCATGATTCATCTTACTCGAGAATAGGTTTGTGTGTTTTTACTTGGTAGCAGATTCTTAAGAAATGAAGAAGAGAAGAAGTACTGGGTCGGAGAAGAAAGTTGGGCCTAGTAAAGTAAATAAGGGGAAGAAGTAATAAAAGTTGGAAAAAGATAGAAGGGAACGTTAACAAGTTTTCACAAAAATATTATTTGGCAAGAGTTAGTCTGGATTGTTGAAGTGGGGTTTAAACTTCAAATAGTAAATAATCTGTTTTAAGAATTGAATAAATTAAGTTTTAAGACTGTTTTCTTAAATCAAATTCTTTTATATGAATATATGTTTTACTTAACATTTGGTTTAAGAAGCTATGTGATATGTTTAGTCTAAAATTTTGAATTAACTAAAATATAATCAAGTTATTAATCAAATGATAATTATTTAACATGGATGATTAATTAAAGAGATTAGTTTGAGGGTAATTAATTTATTAACTAGGGATTGATTGATCAGGATAATTAATCAGAGAAGTAATTAAATGGAAGTGATTAAGGATTAATCACTTAGTTTAAGAATTAACTAATAAAATTAATTAAAGGGTTAAGGTTAATTTATAATTACTTGTCAAGGTAATTAATTGAAATAATAATGTAACTAATGAAAGTAATTAATGGGTAACTATCGTAAATTGTTGAGAATAATTAATTTGTGTGTATAATTTAAAGGATAATTATACTTTATGTAATTGAAAGTAATAAATCAAGGATGGTTAATTAAAGGATGATCAATTAAGTTGTTCGTAATTAATTAATGGAGATTGATGTAATTAATTTAATTTGTTTGAATTAATTAGAAGTGGTAAGACTAATTTATTTTGATTAGAAATGATTGAGTAATATTGTATGCCTTAGATTGATTGATATCTTGGGTATGTATTTTGAGATGCTATGTGATGTGATAAGATTGGATTTAAACTGAGAAAATGTGGACATTCATTTATGATGAATTAATGCATATAGTAGACACCATGTATTTGAAGTTTGAATTGAGTTACACTTGAATAATTTGAGATAGATGGTATTGAATTCGAAGAGACCGGAGTCGAGTATTGGTAAATACCCGAAACCACTTCGAGGTGGAATACAGTAATTCTTTATAAATGTGATATAGGGAACCAATAGAGTGGATAGAATAAATTAGACCTTAGAACTTAGTAAGAATACTTACAATTTGATTTGAGGAATAAGTGATGAGCATAACAAGTAATAAACTCGTAGTGAAGTACGAGTTACACGGATTTCCTTTTAAATTTGAGCTTAGTATTTCAAATTATATGGGTTTACCCACGCTGGTTTCCAGCCTGAACCGGGTGTTACTTTGATGTAATGCTCGGGTCAGACAGAGTATTAAAGATTTTCAGGTAAGGACGTTCTGGAGCTCAGAAGGCGAGCTGGATGGCAGGAACGTAACAAGAATTTCCGCTGTGATATTGTAGTATCTGGACATGATTGCTTTTGTCCAGTGTTTATGTATTTGTGTAACTCTGATGTATATAAATTTAAATTGACAGATACAGTTTTCTTTTGTATAACAGTTATTATTATTGATATTATATTTTATCCGCTGCGAATGTGAGTTTGTGTGTTTCTTTTCTGTTCTTCTTCTATCTCTTTCTTCTTTTCTCTAACTATCTGGAATTTTCGGGATCGAAAATTCCGGGTCGTTACATTTGAGGAAGTAAATATTAGTTTTTCTGAAAAAAATAAGTGGTATGAAATTTAAATTGATTTATATATGATGTAAATTTTGTTAAAAGTGAAATTCTTTTTGAAGAATTATAGAGCATGTATAACTCGCTAGTTTCTTTGTAGGTAAACAATGATTTTAAATATAAAAACCTAGTGTGTTAAGTATCGAAATCATAGGTTATAGCATTTATTATTGTAATAAATGTTTTCAGTAAAAATAAAGGAAGCATAGACTATGACATTATTGTTATAGTAGGTGAATCCCAAAGTAAATGTTTTTACATAGCATATGGGATTCATTACTATTTATTTTAATTGAATCTGTATATTAGCATTTTTGGGTTGTAGTAACGGTGTTTTACGCAATATCTATTTTGACCCAAATGAGTCCTGGAGATAATTTCTAAAGTGGTTTGTATGTACACTTATTAATTAAATAAGTACATGAAAGTATTTTCTACTTATAAAGAAGTTTTAAAAACGAGTTCTTTTGAATAATAATGTATAATAAATTAATGAATTTAGTAGGTAATATCTTATGTAAGTAAATATAGAGTAAACATATCTTAATCAATTGGAATGAAATGAATAATGATATAATTTCCCATGAATCACAAATAAAAATGTTTTGTGCAAGCTATAAGGAATACGTGAAAGAGATGTTCAATATATGGAGAGCACCATATTTTGTATAGCCTATTTTGATAAAATATAAAGTAAATTCCTTATAATTTCACATAAATAAGAAATCCTCCTTTAAAGGATTCATACAAGGTTTTAGTGTTAGTGGTTTCTCATAAAAGAAAGTAATTCCATGACATTGAGGTATAGAACCATTAAGTGTAGTAAGTTAGCAACTCCTTTAAGGTTAAGTAATTAAAAGAGTATGAAAGTTAAGAGATTTTGGATGAAATAATTGTTCTTATTTACCCCAATTTCAGTACATTTGAAAATCTAAAAAAAAAGATGGTATGGTAGAAAATTAAATAAGTTTTTGAAAAGACAAAATTTAGAAGTTTTAATTTTTGAAGAAAATTTGATAAAATCAGACTCTTAAATATGGAGTGGATAGGAATCATTTCCTAGGTGTGATGGGAAAAGTATAAGGTTATAGCAGTAATTACTCTTAGTAATAATAAAAGTTCCCCTAAGGTATATAGGACACTAGTGAAGACCCAGAAATGTTGCTTCATGTGTGTAAACTATAGAAGAATGGTGAAATGATATTAGTAAGATGATAAGACACACGTGGTTGGGATAGGTAGACCTTGGTTGGGGAAAAATGAAAGGTAAACGTAAAATTTCCCCAAGCTTAGTTGTCTTTTTAGATAGAGACTGTATAGATTGAAACCCTTATTCATTGCAGTAAATGAGACTTAGTTATTCTTTTCTGAGCATGGAATAGAAGAGATGAATATATCTTATTCGTCATGAGTAATACAGTGTAACTTGGTGACAAGTAATAGTCGGTAGGAGGAGCATATGAGTTACTTGGATTCCTAGAGTAGGACCTTTCCGTGTCAAAGTGGACATGGTCCTAGACCTCCTTACCCTATATGATAGCTGTGTCTAGTTGGTGTATATAAAAAAGAGTAAAATTAGAATAAGACAACTAAAAGGAAAATAACAAATTTAAAGAAAGTGACAGAAACGTCAATAGAAAAATTTGAAAAGAGATATTTTCTTATGTAAACTGTGCTTGGGGAAGTAAATAATTTGTTTTAGAATAGTAGCCTAAATCCCAAGTACGTAAAAAGATGTGCGCAAAAGAAAATCGAATAAATATGAAGTTTTTCGTTTTCCACCTTCTTTATAACATAAGAAATCAAATTTGGAAAATTAGAATTTTCTAAAATTTGAAAACTAAAAGTTGTGTTGTAGGTTTGGACATAAAAATTTGTTGAACTATGCTCCTATTCAGTAGGAGTGTGGGAAAAATTGAACAAAAAATGTTTTGAGTTTTCCAAAGATTACATTCATATTGAAATCACAAGTATATTTAGGATGTGTGAATCATGTTTTAAAAGGAATTTCTAAAAGAAAAAGCATTCATATAGGAGGTGCCGCATAGATATTCTTGTAAATTCATATATTTTATGATGTATTGCACTTTGCACTATGCACAGATTATAGCAAATTGGATATACACAAAATGGATGTGATTAATATGAGAAATTACATAATTGAACCCTTATCAAATTTCGAGGACGAAATTTCCTAAGGGGGGAATGTAATACCCCACGTTAAATTACAATTGTATATGCAAATAATTTAAGTAAATTATATATGTTCGAAATTTTTAAACAAAGAAATGTCTGTAAATAGTGAAACTAATTAATATTATTTGGAACACATATATATTTGTGTAACAAATAAATGAGAGAGGGAAATTATATAAAATCAATTAATAGGAAAGATTAATTGATGGTGTTTGTTTAAAGGGGAAATTAATATTCAATTAATTAGTAGAGATGATTAATTGATAGGAACTAACAAGAAAAGGAATATATATTGTAGCAACTAATTGAGATGATTTGAAACATATATGTTAGTGCAAGCGAATAAAATGGAAAGTAGTGGAGCATCTGTATTGTAAGTAGTTGAGCATCTGTATTGTAGGCCTTACGAAGCAGTCCTTTACAGATGTAGTTACGGAACGCTCTCGAAGCAAGAAGATGGAGCAATTTTCGAGGAGGATACGGAAGGTGTCATGGGTGGTACCTAGGACCAATGTGGTCATTGGGCATATAGCTACATATATGCATATATTAGTTATTATATTTTAATCTACAATGGAGTAGATGGGCATTGTTCACGAACAGAGGCGATAGTATTGTAACCTAATGGACCTAATATAAGAGTAAATGAAATAAGATGATATATATAGAATTAAGCCCGAAAGTACATAATTTACTCATTCACCAAAACTTTTGTTCTGACCCCCTCCTCATAATATCCTACAGGTTAGATAGATGGCAAAGACTTCTCAGCTTTATGACACTTGCTTATAAAGTGTCATTATATAGGTGAGTATGTAATTACTAATATTTTAGATTAATTCCGCTGTGAGGTGATTAATTGAGCTCTGATATATTTATCTTTACCTATCTTCAGGATACCAGAAACCCAACTCGGGCTTTCAGTGGGCTTGGGTTTTAGCATTTTTGCAAAAAATATGGACCACTGAAATTCGGGTTGTTACAGGAATATAAAAAACATGATAGTTTAAAAAGATTATGTTAGTCACTATCCATAATCAGTGACCGCGTCAACTCTTTGAGTGTAACGACCCTGGATTTTGGCCACATTATTTTAATAATTATTTAATCTAATTAAATAAAAAGTGAACTGATCATTTTAAAATGAATATGATTTTGGAAATATTACCATTTATTTATAATGGATTTGTATTTTGAAAGAAAATGGATTTGAAAATTTGAAATAAATCTCTCAGTAATATTTACAATAAAAGTTTATCTTATATAATTGAATTAAAGTACTCTATCTTGTTACATTTAGTAAATACATATGGATGTTAATGTTTAAATTAAAATCTAATTCTAGCAATATAAAATATAAATGTAAAATATAAGTCAAACATATGTATATAATTTAAATAAAATACAAATAGAAATAAATATAAAAATAAGTATAAATGTAAGTAAATCATATTGTACATAATTTAAACATTGATAGTTAACATAAAAATAGAATTAAAATGAATAAGCAAGCATACAACATAGATTTAAAATTGTAAGAACAAGTATAAAAATAAGTACAAAGTATAAAAAGTAATACCAGACAAATAAGTATGAAAACAAAGTAGAAAAAATGGAAATAAGTCAAAGTATAAAGTATAAACCTGACACCCACATGTGTATGTAAATTATCCAGACTAGAAGTTAATAAATACAAACAAGAAATAAGTGAAATACAAACATATGTTGTACATTGAAAAAAGCTAGTAGTTGATAAAACAAATCTTCATACACAAGCTATATCTACCTGCAAAGTATATGTCTGCATACAAATATATATCTACAGCAAATCATAATTATAATATGTAGACATATTAAGGAACAAAGCATTTAATTGCTATCAACTCAGCCAATGTTAGTTCAAAAGCAAATATTTACAAATCTTTTCTTTGCGGAAGAAAAATCTGGTCAAATAAAACAAAGATAAAAGCTTAGCCAGTTAAAGCCACCCTTAAACATCCTGTTCCTTTTGTATATATGTGTATACATCTTCTATTTTGTTCGTTCAATAATACCTGGAAAAAAAAAGAAGCAAATTCAACTTTAATTTAAACTAAAAATAGACAGATTCAAGAGGCATATTTACACTGCAGATTTTAGAACAGCAGAGTATTCTCCGTGCAATAGTATTTTTCTGGTGAGTAAACTTAATTCTTGAAGCTTTAAGTTTAAATTAAACAGTTCATGATTCAATGATTATATGATATGGTATATACTTTATCTTGTATACATTTCTGTGTTGCTCTGAGCTCTCTATTGTGTTACAGTTTACATATTTTTCTTTCAAAACTCAAATATTTTTCATCTAACAATGGTAAATTTAGAATTCTAAATATATACAAGATGATTAAACCCTAAATTAAGATTTTTAAAGCTATTTTAAGCATGTTGGAGAGATAGTAACCCTGGAAATCATGTTTACAGGAAATCAAATAATAATTTGATAAAATTCAATTGTTGTAAAATATTAATTCAAGTTTATATATTGAATCCTTACTGGAATTGATGATTTTTAAAACAAAAAGGAAGATTTTTAGTTCAGTAATTCAAGAGCAGTTTGCATTTGAACAAAAATTGTATTTTTACCAATTGCTAGTGATTGAATCATTAATAAATATTGAAATTTGATTTGAAGCAAGTATAAACATTGGTGATTTCGTGAAAATTATCAGAATATTTTTCTATTGTGTGAATTAAGAGTACGAGATCATTCTAGGGTTTTGTTCAAAGTTTTTGCACTTGTCTGTAACGAGGAGTGTTTGACCTCATTAAGCAATCGAGTTGCATGAATCTTGGGTGGATAGTTGCTTGACGCGTTGTCGTGGTGTGGCCGAAGGTTGAGGGTTTACAGTGGTCTCTGCGGCAGTGGCAAAGTCGTTTTGTTGGTTTGGTTTGAGCTACAGGTCTCGAACTGTAGGCTAAATTTTGAATTTGAATTTTTGTAAGTGATTTGAGTTTGGATTTCGAGCTTTGGTGTGTTTTGCGACTTGCCTGAATGGTTGGGGTTCACCGAAACTCGGCCACGCCGCCGTGCACGTGTACGGCGCGGTGAGTTGTGTCAAGGTCTTAGTGGTTATCGGTCTCGAGTCGTTCTCGAGAAATTAAGATCGTTTCCTCGGGTTTTATGTTGAGTTCGGTAATGAGTTACCTGATGCTATTTATTCATAGTTAAAACTTAAACTACAGGAAAGAAAACAAAGAAAAAAAAGAGAAAAAAGAGCGTACATGAGGGGAGTCTCGGGGAAATGAGTAAATAACTCAAAGTGCTACTCGAGTTTTGATAAGGAAAGTCTCGGGTTGTTTTCCTGTCAACTGCAATATTATGTTATAAAAAAAATAAAGTTAAACACTTGTTTTTCAATCGGTTGAAAGCACTGTAATTCAAATAAGTGTTTAACAATTAAAGTTAAACTTTAACACAAGCTTTAATTACTTTGGTTAATGCTTAACCATGTTTTAACACCTTGTTAATATTTGAATTAAATAATTAATTTAGTTAAGTATAAAGTGAATTAACAATTAAGTTTGTAGTTAGTAATATAATTGATTTTCAAATTTAAAGAAGACTTTTAAAATGTTAGTTAAGTTGAATAATCAATATTAATTGATTATTTTCTGAAAGTAATTAAGAATAATTATTTTTGAATTGTAATTACTAATGGATTATAAGTAATTAATAAATTTGTAATTAACTACTTAAGTAAATTAATGAATGATTAATAGTTAATTAATTAAGGAATTTAATTAAAAATTAAAAATTGATTAATTAAGCAATTAGTGGTTAATAAATGGGTAATTAAGTTTTATTAATTAATAATTAAATTTATTAACTAATGATTAAGGGCAAGTAATTAAGCAATTAAGGTTTAGTAATTGATTAAGAAAATGATTAATTAAATTAAATAATTTGAAATGGAATAAGTAATTAATTGATAATTAATGAATAATTAAACAGGGTTAGGTAATTAATTCTCAAGTAATTGATTTAAATTAAATTAATTACAATAAGACTCAAAGATGATGGCTTACGGATTGTTGTGTATGTAGAATATCTGATTTGTGATATTCATTTGGTGATATTTTATGATATGCTTTGATATATCTATGATAATTGTATGATTCATCTGTGATAAATGCTATTTGAACTCAATGTTTTGAAATTAAACTGTTTAAGTTAATTAGACAACTTGGCCTTTAAAATGGTGTTTGGATTTCGATGAGACCGGGATCGGGTGTCATTTATGATTATCCGAAAACCACATCGAATCAAATTAAACGTTAGGTCGTGAATTCTCAAGTGAAGATCGAGATGGTGTTTCAGAATGCAAGGGTTATCGTCGTTAACTCTGAGGGTGATTCGAAAATGAGTGTAACGAGATAATGCCTTCGGTTTCGTTCGAACCCGGAACGAACTTGTATTGATTGAATGCTTTCAGCACATCGTCAGGCGGACGATGAGCATTCTAAGAGATATGTTCTATAAAGGTAATCGTAGCCTCAAGCCTCATCAACCGGATATGGCTAAAACACGGGATGTGCAGCAAGGTTAGGTGGGTCATGCCTAAGCAGGACAAGTTATACCCCTGTCTAGATGTCCCTTTTTATTTCGGCTGTATGGGCGGTTGCTAGCTACAACCGTGGGGTTATCTTGTTCGGGACTGTTCAGTAAGGAATGGTTCCGACCTTGTGTTGCAGGGGAGTTAGGGTGGCTCCTCGATACGGTGATCTAGGCCCCGTACTGTGACGGGCGGTACTCCAGTAGCCCCGCCATTGATGGAAATCCATTTTTCCTACGAGACCCTACGGTTTTGATTTGTATTACCCACTTTTGTGGCTAGTAGCTGGAATTTAATGAATGTAACAATTTCGGCTGTTTTTTATTTACTTGAAAACCCTAGACACTATTATAATATCACTGGATTTTCTATAAAATGTTTTGGTTAGCGTAAGGTAAAAACTTACCCGTATTTTTTTGTGGGGAGTCTTACGTGATACCTTTATTTTCAAATGATTTTCAAAGTTGAACAACTTTAAACCGTTTACTCATACCAGACCTTTTTCATAAACTCTTGGGTACTCAAATTTTTATGAGTAGCCAAGTGATAGGTTTTTGATGTTGAGTTCTAGAGGAGCTTAGATCAGGAGTTCCAGACGTATCTTTATATCTTTCTAGTTCCGCTATGTAGTCGATGTATGCTGTATCTCTGATGTATATAGTGACAAATGTATGTATGACTGTCATGTGTATTGATATTGTATAACTCCGATGTATGTATAACTATGTAATAGTTACGCGATGTATATATTTTGTTCCATTCCGCTGTGAGATTCTGATGTTGTTATTTCTTTCTTTCTCTTCTTTTCTATTTATATCCCTTTCTTTCTTAATGATGATACATCTTTCTGGGAGTAGAAGGGCGGGTCATCACATTGAGAAATATCTTTTGCACTTGCTCTACACATGGTCGTCTCATCATAAGTCACACCGTAATTTTGAGTTTCCCTCTCGACAACTTTTGTGTGAAAACGTTGCCTGTTAATTACTTATCATTTATAGGACAACGCACTACAACTCGGACCAAAGGCAATTCATTTTAACATTTCATCATTCATTGAGTGAATAGGTATCTATGAAAAATTCATTATATATAAATTTTGAAAAAATGAATTACTGTCAATGAAAGGATAAATTAAAATTAAACCAACATTCTTTTTAATCCAATCAGAGGAATTATTCGTATGTTTATTCCAAAACAACGTTTCATTTTTTCTAAGCGCTTATCTAAATTTTATAAAATCTCCAAATGCATACTGATTTTCAAAAAAATTTGTTAAGTAATATTTAATGATGCAATTTCACAAAAAATATAATCAAAATATAATATGCACTTACTCTAAATATGGTTCCACCACAGCCATATTCATTAACACAGCCAAATGAGCAATATCTTTTTCATTAGATGACAATTCAATTGTCTTCGGCTTCAAAATTGGACGTCCTTCAGGTATCACATTGTTCTCATAATCTTCGTTTAGAACATGTTTCTCCTCCATTTGTACTTTCTTTTTTAAAAATTTACCAAAAAATCTCATTGACTCTTCTGCAATATAAGATTCTGCAATACACCCTTTAGGTCGTGCATAATTCCTCACATAATCTTTATGTATTTTCATTTATTTTTTGAATGGGTACATCCAATGAAAATGACCCGGACAACACAATTGCGCTTCTCTTCCAAGATGAATTATCAACTGTATCATTATAACAAAAATGATGGTTGAAAATATCTTTCAAGTTCGCAAAAAATTCCAATAATCTCATCATCAAATTATCACAACTTCTCTTGTTCAAGAACATGTTGACATATTTTATTGAAAAAAGAACGTAGACGAATTAATGTTGTTCTGACCTTCTTTGACAGTAATGCTCTAATTGCATTGGATAACAATTGTTGCATTAGAACATGCTAATCATGCGACTTCAAACCACTAATTTTGCAGTCTTCTAAAGATACAAATCTTTTGAAATTTGAGTAATAACCATCAGGACCTTTAAAATCATATAATCTTTTACAACATAATTTTTTCCAGACAAAGTCAATGTATACGGAGCCGGTGGAAGATATGTTCTATTTCCACGAGGTTGAACGTAAAGACTTTGACGAATCCTCCAATCCTCCAAATACTTTCCGGAATTAGTTCCATATTTCGATTTATTATCATGTAACATTGTACCTAATAGGCTTTCAGCAACATTTTTCTTCACAGGCATTACATCTAAATTATGCCACAAGGGAAGTTCCTACAAGTATCAATTATATAACGGCTCGATGAGATAATTCTTTTATTGTTAGGCCAATGAGAAAAAAAGTATAATTTAAATAGTAGCCTCCCAATTTAAATACTAACCTCCCAATATGGCAAATCAAAGAAGATTGATCTTTTTTTCCACCTTAACAACTCATTTTGCTCATCATCTTCATCTTTTGTATTGTGTTTACTCTTTCTCTTTTTACTTGTTATCTTCGTCTCAACTTCATATTTAACTTCTTCTTGATCTCCTACTTTTTGGTTTTTTTATTCTTATTTTTTCCAAGAACATTTGGAAAACCTTTCTGTAAGGACCCGTATTTTTAGTTATTTTTAATTATTAAATTTAAGGTAATTATTGAATGAAAACGGTTATTAGTGTAATTTGTTAAATACTTTAATATTGGAAATTATTTGAATAATTAAATTCTGAATTTAGTATGATAGAAAATTATGTCGTAAGTTGATTTAAATTTTATATAAACAACAATTAAGATTGTTAATATCTAAAATGGGATTTAAAACGTGAATAATTAAAATTGAACTTTTATATTGTAATTAACGAGTAAAAATAATGATTTTGGCAACTATCTCGGATTTCGACAAAACCAGTTTCATCAAATCCGTAATAGTGAATTATTGTAAATTTCAAGTTTCCCAGTGATCGAACTTGCTGTTTAGCCGTGCGAGCTTGAAATGCATAGAAATCAATTTAAAGGAATTCAATAAAGTAAATTGACTTTGAAAATCCATCTTCCATATACGATCGAATTAGGTCTCGAAACTAATTCCATTGCGTTCGGAATGAGGGTAGAACATTATAAATGCCAAGCGGCAAGCCTCGATTGGAGTTCGGACGGTTTTGGACCTAACTATATAAATACGACATGCATATCGAGATAAATTGTTATTTAATCATTTCTGAAACCCAAATCCATGGCCGCCGCTATCATAATTCCAATGGCCAAAAACGTTCGTAACTTCTCCCCTCTTTATCACTTGATCTATTCATCGAATTCAAAAACTTCTAACACAAAAGTTGTAGATCTCGATCTCCTTTCAAATCCATGTGGTTGAACTTTGCTATACCCTCACGAAATCGCCGATATCTATGTTCAAAGTCACTGTAGTTCTTTGGGCTTTGTCGCTTCGTGGTGCGCGCGCATGTAGAGGTTTCATGCAATGGAAGAGAAGACATAGGCGCTTCGAAAGGCATGCTCTGATCGTGGTCCGATCGCCATTAACGCCGTGCATTTGAAACCCTAGTCATGTGATAGGTGGGTTCGAGCGGCAAGCAGCAACGAAGAAGAACTGAGTTTTCTTTTGTTTTTTATTATTTATTTACTTATAATAATATGAATCGTATAACTTCTAATACCAATATCTTTTACATATGAGCTTGGATCGACATGCGGTTTTCTCCATTGCGATCGTATCGAAATTCCAGAGAGTATGGAACTGGTTTGGTCGAGTTCCGAGACTGTTTAAATTTAGGCCTTTATTTGGATTTTAAATCATCGATAAATCAAAGGTGAGTGTTTTATATGCTCACGTTTGACTAATATATTTTTACGTTAGTAAAATTTTATATGGTTGATTGATTTAAATTTATTGATGGTTGTTTGATAAATTTAATTGTCACTTAATTAACATCTGAACCAATTAATATGATTCGAATTGATAGTTAAATTAAATTTGAATTTAACTGCTAGTGAAATCCCTGATTATCGATAAATTGGTTAATTGTTGTGAATTATTGATTGTTTGTAATGGATGAAAATTGGTTGATATTCGAATGATTGGATGTTTATTTATTATATATATATATATATATATATATATATCATGTTATCATCCTATATATTGTTTACAGTGTATAAAACTGTAAATTAAATTATTTCGTTTAAATCAAGAAATAGGTTGAAGTGATATATACTTATGACATTTATTTTGGATTGAAGTGATATATATCCAACCCTGAAATTTAAATTGAAATATTTGATTCACTTGCCCATAGGATAGAGAATTATATATGAACATAGGATTGGTTAAATTAAATGATTTTAAAATTTCCCATTTTGAAAATATTCAAATGATTTGTTTTAAAGGAATAAAAATCAAATTTATGGAAATCAAATTATTTTGGAATTAGAACCCGAAATGTTGAAATTTAAAATTTGAAATGAAATTGTTTAATCAATCGAGGTTGAGATTTTGAGTTATAATCAGAATATGATTTGAATTTATGGAAAATGATTTGTTTTGAAAGATTAGACTTTTATTTGAATTTTGAATATTGCTAAGTAAAATTGATATAGAAATATCTATCGAAATTTAGCTCGAAATTTAATTATATTTAAATATTTTAATTTTTAATTGGATATTGAATATAAATTTGATTTAAGTGTTTGAATCAATAATTTGGTAATGGACTCGGAATTGATTAAATCAAAATGGTTTAAAGTTTGGGAATGGAGTTGAAATTAATTTGAAATTTAAATTAATTTGTAATTGGGAGGTGAAATTAATTTGGAGTCGAAAAATTAGTTCAACTTGAAATCGAAATTGTATCGATTAAATCGAAATGGAAATTAGGGCTGATTTTAATTGGAAAATTTGAAAATGAACCGGTTTGACTTTGAAACTATTTTAAATGATTATTTTAGTACAAATGGTTTAAAATCTATATCTATTAAGTTAGTGCACTCATATTCTTTGATATTGATTTGTCTTACATTGTAACGACCCGATATTTTCAACCATTCGCATCCATTATAAGTGTATATGTAGACACTCATGCCGGAATTGAATTGCTCAAAATACCGCGTTGTAAATAAAAATTTGCCAAATCTCAGAATATACAGTAAATAAAAATCACAGATCGCAGACACAGAGTAATAATAATGCAGCGGAAGTAAAAGAGATAGTAGTTCATGAAGCTACTATATAAATATATCAGAGTTACATAAGATACAATAGAAAAAATAAAGTACAACAGAAGTTTAAATATGATAACCAAGTAGAAGCTGAATAGAACAACCGAACTGAAAAGATGAAACTTGACAAGTAGATAATCTCCAACGATTCCAATCTCCAGAAAGTGGAAATCCAAATCTGTGAATAAGTCAGGCTGACCCGAGCGTAAATAAAGAATACAAACACTCGAGTCAGGACACACATACTTATACAGTGTAAACCAACTCAAGTGAACTGTAGCAAAGGTACAAGTAACTTAGAAGATGCTTGGGACCGCCCATCCTCTAAGGATCCATTAAACTATTTACTATGTAGTAATATACGCTATATACAGTAGTGTCTAATCAGTAAAGTATAATCATATAAAAAATAGCGTTAAGGGGATGGTGAACCTTAAGGCGGTCGGATCTTTAAAACCAAAATCATAGTGGGCTCGATATAAGGAGATGACACGGAACGCGAGGCAATGCCAGGGTGGATACACCGTTTGCACTTCCGGACCGGTGGTGACGGCAAGCCAGCAGCTACCACCCACCTCGAATAATACCCCCGAATCAAAGTGGCGCCACATATCGAATCACAAAAGTACTAGAATGGTTTCCGATGGAGCATGCTCGATGAAAGGGTGCGACCCTTTGTGTAGCCCGGTATAGCTCCTGTTTTAGTCATTTATGCCAACTCACGGGAGTTGGGTCCACGTAATATACCTCGAGAATGTCGCCACCATCCTACTTCATTCTGCAATCTCCACCGCGTACACAGTTGTTAAAGTGGTTTTCGGTATTGGTCGGCTATAAGACAATATCCGATCCCGGTCTCTTTAACAACCAATCGTTATAATAACCCGTAGTTATAACTTTAAAAAATATATTTTATACTTCAAAATAAAATATCATTTCAACCCAAATCTTTATCAAAATAAAGATTAAATTTTTTCCAAACCATTTCAATACATCATCATACCATATCTTTTGATTCAAATATTTATCAAAATAAATATCAAGTCATTTCTAACCATTTCAATATTCTAAATTATCATATCCTTTAAAAACTTCCTTTCAAATCATTTTAATACATCAAAATATCATAACCTTTCAAAACTTCGTTCAAAATATCTTATCTTTCAGCACTTCCTTTCAAATTATTTTAATATCAAAATGTCATATCTTTCAAAACTCCATTTTCAAATCATTTTAATATATCAAAATATTGTATCTTTTCAAAACCACATTTCAATCATTTAATATATCAAAATATCAAAACCTCATTCATTTCAAATCATTATTCATTTTATTCAATTTAAAATACCATTTCAATTCACATTTCAAAACAGTTTATATTAAAAAAAAATCATTTTTAATCATTAAAATGAAGTTATTATGTTCAATAATTAAATTATTAAATTTCCAAAATTTTCAACTTCCAAAGTTCATTTATTCACTTAAGTTTATCAAAACAGTGAAAATTCACTTTTCGTGGCATTTAGAAAACGCTACGGAAATATACATTCAAAACAGTTCAATTTAACAAAAGACAACATTTTGAAATGTTGTAATAGGGTTTACTTAAATTTCAAATAAACTTAGTTAAATTCAAAAATTATAGCACTTACAAAAATTTCTATAATAGCTTTTAATTCAATTTAGCTTTTTAGTTCATTATCATCAACTACAGCATTTACAAATACTGTGATATCATTTACATTGTAATTAATGGCATTTCAAAAATGTAGTCAATTAACTTCAAATATTCAATATAATTTCTCAACCAATTATATTTTTATTTAAAACATTTTTAAATCATAAAATCATACATTTTCACATTTATAAACATCATTTAATTTTCCTCAAGTTCATGATTTTATAAAGTTAAATTTCCATTCAAAAATCAAGATTTAATAATAATTCACTTATTAAATTGTAATGTTCAATTTTAAATTCATTACATTAAATTTCAACTTAACACTTAAGTTCAAATTCTCAAATATAACTTAATTTTATTTTTATTTACTTAACTAAAAGTTCACTTTTAAGTCAATTTCATAAATTTCCAATTTTAGTTATATTTCAAAATTTCAACTTAAAGTATTCATTCATTTCACATTTCAACTTTGTTAAAAATCATTAATATGATATAAAATCACTTTGAATTCATTTAAATTCAAATTATCATAAATTTATCATAATTTCATATTCAATTTAATTTCCAGTTATAATTAAATCAAATTTTCCAAAATAACTTACGTTCAGAATTTTCTAACTTTTCATTAATTCATTTTACTTACAATTATTCAGAAAATCAATAATATTTTACAAAAATGCTTTTTAATTAGATTTAAATCAAAATGTTTTAATATTTACATTTCTAAAATAATTTTAAAATTTTTAGAAAACATATATTAACTACGGGTCTGTATATAATTTTCTACACTAGGAAAAGTGATACGGGTAATATATCATTTCAACCCGTAATTTACAAAGAAAATCCGGGTTTTATCATTTCAAACCCGCAGTCCCAAGTAAATGAAATAAATTGAAAATCATTCAGTCCTATCATTTCAGCCCATAACAATTTTCTCTTATTCTAAAGTCCGTTCGGGTATGTATCATTTCAACCCATAGTGATTTCTAATTTACAGGGAACTTGCAATGTGATAAACTGATAAAATATACAGAATAGCATGAAATAATAGTAACATGTGATATAACAGGTGTGAACATCATATGATAATAATATAAGCAGTTATAACATGTTCATATAGTTCTACAGATTCACAGGGTGTCAATTTACTACTTATATAAATACATAATGTCTAGTGAGAATAACTCACATTTTTATGCTGGAGATATTAATTTGAATGACACAACGGATCCAGAAGGCACGACCTTTGATTTTGAGGGGAGAGAAATAGCCAAGATATCATCTTGTAAACAACCCCAAAACAAGGCAATATAACTTATGAATATTCAACCAAAACAATATAGAAATAATTGGAAATTGAAAGACAACAAAGACAAGATAACTTAACCTTGCTACAACCATTCAAAAGCTCGACTAAGGGGTTCGTTTTCTCAGACATGATGATGATATGATTGTGGGAGAGACAAGGCTAATAGCCTTGCAAACATTCAAACAAAACAAACAAATAACATAAGTTTTCAAACCCAAATTCAATAAAACAATGTTAGAATTAAATGCATAAAACAAAGCCAAAGTTTTTGCACTTGCTTTCTACCGCCTATGCTTCAGCTATAGATCTGAAATACATGTCTAAGGAGTGGGTTAGGATCAGGTCTTGGGCTCATAAGGGTCAGCCATAGCTTGGAAGTAATGGTGCAAAGGTGGATGGACATAGGTGCAACAAAACAACAACTACAAGGCAAAATTCATCACTTCTATGCTATAAATGGGTTCGGCCATAGGCTCTAGGGGCATGGCCAGTGGGTCCAGGTGGTGGTGGGTGATGTGGCAGAGGGTGGAGGTCAGGTCAGAGGTGGTGGTGGTGGTGGAAGTGGCGGCAAAAGGTGGATGAAGGTGATGGTACCAAAACAAGGTCGGCTTGAGTGCATAGGTGATGGATTTGTGGATTTTGGTGGTGGTGTTTGCCTTGGGGTTGCTTGGCCTGCCATGGTGGTGATCTAGGGTGGATGATGATCAGAGAATAAAGTGGTGGAGGTTGGCCTAGATCTGGTTGAGGAGGAGTGGAGCCACGAAGTTCAGAACAAGTTGCAAAATCACATAGAAAAACTAGAAAACAAGAGAAAAGAAGAAGATTTTACCAAATTTTTGCAAGATGGAGGCCATGATTTTTTTTAGGGTTGAGAAGCATTGAAAATACGTGAAAAATATGAGAGAATGTAGCTGAAAAGAATAGAGAAAGGTACAGCCAAAATAAATTGTGTATTGATTGAAAAAGAAACGGTAAAAGAAACGGTGAAACGACTTTACGTTTCTTAGCTTTTAAAACCTTCCATACTTCCTTTTCTTTTTAATCAAGTAAAACAAAATAAATTTCAGCAAGTACATCTAAAACCGAAACAAAGTGAAAAAAATAAAAAATATATAATTAAATTTAAATAAAATATAAAAAGAATTAAGGAAATTGCTTAAAAATTGCAAATAGGGTTCAAAAATTACAATTAAAACATCAATGGCTTTGGAAAAGTATCTACTTCATTTTATAAATATTTTAAAGCAAAATTTTGAAATAAAATAATTTATTTATCATTTCTAAAATAAAATAAATAATTAAATTGGAGAAAAATAGAAAAGAACTAAAGAAAATGTTTAAAAATTGAAAACAGGGCATGGAAATTACAAGAAAAATACAACTAGCTTTAGAAAAATTCCTACCTCACATCAAAAATATTAAAAGACAAAAAATAACATACCAATACATATTACAATAAAATATGACAAAGAAAAATAAAATTTATACTATTTAAAATAATAAAATTGCAGAATAAACAAATTGCACTCAATATTGAAATATACATAACTTTCACAATTTAAATCCGTTTCTAACGAAACAAAAAGGCAGTGTTCCTAAAATTTTATGTACTTTCAAAATAAAAGAAAAAATTTAAATTTTCAAACTTTTAAAATTTTAAAATAAAATTCAAAGTTTGACTATTTTGACCAAAAATTCACTTTTTGGAAAATATTTTTTTTAGTCATGCTTTGGAATGATAATTCATATCAAAACTAAAGTTTATCATTCCAAATAAATAAAATAAGTTTTTAAATCAAAAATTCAATTAAAATAATTAAAATATACAAAAAAATAAATCATAAAATACAGGGTTGTTACACTCTCCCCCACTCAAAACTTTTCATCACCGAAAAGGAATAAGGTACGGGAAAGCACAGAAAAAGATAGAGTGGAACAAGATTAGGACAAGATGACAAGGAGAAGGAAATTATACGTGATGGCTATTGTTATAGGTAAGTTTCACAAGGTGGAGATGATCTTTCCAAGATTCTCCAAAATTAAGAACACAAGCACGAAAAGGTGGATTCAAATGATTACCAAAGATCTATCAAAGATTATAGAAAGATGCCTATACCAATCTATAGCAAGATAAGGATGATAAGGACAACCAAAAGATAGTTTGGAAAACAAAATAAGGAAATAAATTTGAAACCACGGAAATTTCAACTTAAATAGAGAATAAACCTGTACACAAGTTAAATAAATCTTAACTATCTCAAATTCCGTTATCTTATTATCCAATCATCTTAAATTAACAATTTTTAAAACCAAAGGGTTTGAAAAATAATCATTTATTATACTCATAATGTACTTAATACATTTAATTCTTCTTTATTCCTAATTAAAATTAAATTTATTCCGCTCAATATATTTATCACTTATGTTAAACTTACACTTATTATAACTGCTTTGATTTATTCTTAGTCATTTTAACATTATTTCATTGTAAGTTATTCAATTACCCTTTATTATATTACCTCTGTTAATCATTTTATAATTAAAATTTAAGTATATAACATTTATTATAACCACTCAAATTTTATTTATAAATCTTTTTATATTGTATATTATCCAATTACATTTTAACTTTTGAAATTAAGGTAAGTTATATTTGAATGCAATTGAGTATTATACAAATAAAACTTTCAATTCAATCATTTCAAGCTTAAATCATTTATTCAAAATTTTTGATTTTCTTTTTTTTATAATTTAAATTATTCTTTAAAAATAAAATTTAAGAATTAAATTTTCGATTTATTCAAACCATTTTAGAGATAACTAAATGTATGTACATAGTTTATCAAATCAAATTTAAATCATATATCTATATATATTATAAATTAAGTCATATTTTAGAAATTCAAATCAAATTGATTTCCAAAACAAAGCTGTAGCAAGATTACAGAGCGGTCTCTTCACTTCGAAACTCGAAAATGAACGTCGATGATGCTGCAGTCATCACCGAAGTTATTTTCCAACGACAATGAGAAGAGCGCTAATTTTAAATTTAAAATTCGTTGGAAACAAATTTCTATTTGAAAATACTTTAAATGATATAACCTTTTAAAACATTAAACACAAGGTTTGAAACCATCGGAAATTAAATTCTCAAATTTCTTGTTCTAAATTCATTTCAGTTCCCAAATAAATTTATATACAACTATTTATAGATTCATTTATAGAACAATAAATGATAAATCAAGTATTATCACTTCAAATAATCAATTTAAATCAATTTATTAAGTTTCATAAATTTACTTATATATCAAAATTTATTTCATTAACCAAATTTTAAAATAATATTGTGTCAGTTTGTTCTGTCAAAGTGTTTTAGAAATCCTATCGATAGCGTTGATCAGACGAATCGATCGGAAACCCAAATCAACATCAACAACTCAAACAACACAATATATAAAACAAAACATAGATATACAAGTACAATTCAAAATGTTTGGAAGAATAGATTGGAAACAAAAGACAAGATGATTAAATAACAGAGTAGAGAGGTGGATAAGCTTAAATAAATCACGGGCAACTTTTACCGGGTCAACCGTGACTTAAAGAATAAGATCCATGTGGATTTTTCTGGGGTAAATCTACATTCGATCTCAAGAGTTAGAGTTTGGGATAACAAAAGATATTAGCATCTAAACCAAGGATAGATATAATCTCTGGTGAATCGATGCTAATTGTAAGAGAGTTTCCCCTTTTTTTCAATTCAATTTGAAATTGGCGTGACCGACTACTCAATAGAAAGATCATTCGAAGTGGAGTTATGGAATACTCCAGAGTCAAAAGAAGATGAATAGTTAAGGACACGAATGGATTTTGGAACCATAGGGAACGTTCCAAAATTCAAAGGAATCGAGTCAAAAAGGAAGAGATTCAAACTCGAATGAAAGTGATTCTGTAAATACATTCACTCCATATGCTGAGTTTTGCCTAGATCTACCAAAGCTCTGATAATAACTGTAACGACCCGATATTTTCAACCATTCGCATTCATTATAAGTGTATAGGTAGACACTCATGCCGTAACTGAATTGCTCAAAATACCGCGTTGTAAATAAAAATTTGCCAAATCTCAGAATATACAGTAAATAAAAATCACAGATCGCAGACACAGAGTAATAATAATGCAGCGGAAGTAAAAGAGATAGTAGTTCATGAAGCTACTATATAAATATATCAGAGTTACATAAGATACAATAGAAGAAATAAAGTACAACAGAAGTTTAAATATGATAACCAAGTACAAGCTGAATAGAACAACCGAACTGAAAAGATGAAACTTGACAAGTAGATAATCTCCAGCGATTCCAATCTCCAGAAAGTGAAAATCCAAATCTGTGAATAACTCAGGCTGACCCGAGCGTAAATAAAGAATACAAACACTCGAGTCAGGACATACATGCTTATACAATGTAAACCAACTCAAGTGAACTGTAGCAAAGGTACAAGTAACTTAAAAGATGCCTGGGACCGCCCATCCTCTAAGGATCCGTTAAACTATTTACTATGTAGTAATATACGCTATATACAGTAGTGTCTAATCAATAAAGTATAATCATATAGAAAATAGCGTTCAGGGGATGGTGAACCTTAAGGCGGTCGGATCTTTAAAACCAAAATCGTAGTGGCTCGATATAAGGAGACGACACGGCACGCGAGGCAATGCCAGGTTGGATACACCGTTTGCACTCCCGGGCCGGTGGTGACGGCAAGCCAGCAGCTTCCACCCACCTCGAACAATACCCCCGAATCGAAGTGGCGCCACATATCGAATCACAAAAGTAATAGAATGGTTTCCGATGGAGCATGCTCGATGAAAGGGTGCGACCCTTTGTGTAGCCCGGTATAGCTCCTGTTTTAGTCATTTATGCCAACTCACGGGAGTTGGGTCCAAGTAATATACCTCGAGAACGTCGCCACCATCCTACTTCATTCTGGAATCTCCACCGCATACACAGTTGTTAAAGTGGTTTTCGGTATTGGCCGGCTATAAGACAATATCCGATCCCGGTCTCTTTAACAACCAATCGTTATTATAACCCGTAGTTATAACTTTAAAAAATATATTTTATACTTCAAAATAAAATATCATTTCAACCCAAATCTTTATCAAAATAAAGATTAAATTATTTCCAAATCATTTCAATACATCATCATACCATATCTTTCGATTCAAATATTTATCAAAATAAATATCAAGTCATTTCTAACCATTTCAATATTCTAAATTATCATATCCTTTAAAAAATTCCTTTCAAATCATTTTAATACATCAAAATATCATAACCTTTCAAAACTTCGTTCAAAATATCTTATCTTTCAGCACTTCCTTTCAAATTATTTTAATATCAAAATTGCATATCTTTCAAAACTCCATTTTCAAATCATTTTAATATATCAAAATATCATATCTTTTCAAAACCACATTTCAATCATTTAGTATATCAAAATATCAAAACCTCATTCATTTCAAATCATTATTCATTTTATTCAATTTAAAATACCATTTCAATTCACATTTCAAAACAGTTTATATTCAAAAAAAATCATTTTTAATCATTAAAATGAAGTTATTATGTTCAATAATTAAATTATTAAATTTCCAAAATTTTCAACTTCCAAAGTTTATTTATTCACTTAAGTTTATCAAAATAGTGAAAATTCACTTTTCGTGGCATTTAGAAAACGCTACGGAAAGATACATTCAAAACAGTTCAATTTAACAAAAGACAACATTTTAAAATGTTGTAATAGGGTTTACTTAAATTTCAAATAAACTTAGTTAAATTCAAAAATTATAGCACTTACAAAAATTGCTATAATAGCTTTTATTCAATTTAACTTTTTAGTTCATTATCATCAACTACAGCATTTACAAATAATGTAATATCATTTACATTGTAATTAATGGCATTTCAAAAATGTAGTCAATTAACTTCAAATATTCAATATAATTTCTCAACCAATTATATTTTTATTTAAAACATTTTTAACTCATAAAATCATACATTTTCACATTTATAAACATTATTTAATTTTCCTCAAGTTCATGATTTTATAAAGTTAAATTTCCATTCAAAAATCAAGATTTAATAATAATTCACTTATTAAATTGCAATGTTCAATTTTAAATTCATTACATTAAATTTCAACTTAACACTTAAGTTCAAATTCTCAAATATAACTTAATTTTATTTTTATTTACTTAACTAAAAGTTCACTTTTAAGTCAATTTCATAAATTTCCAATTTTAGTTATATTTCAAAATTTCAACTTAAAGTATTCATTCATTTCACATTTCAACTTTATTAAAAATCATTAATATGATAAAAAATCACTTTGAATTCATTTAAATTCAATTTATCATAAATTTATCATAATTTCATATCCAATTTAATTTCCAATTATAATTAAATCAAATTTTCCAAAATAACTTATGTTCAGAATATTCTAACTTTTCATTAATTCATTTTACTTACAATTATTCAGAAAATCAATAATATTTTACAAAAATACTTTTTAATTAGATTTAAATCAAAATGTTTTAATATTTACATTTCTAAAATAATTTTAAATTTTTTAGAAAACATATATTAACTACGGGTCTGTATATAATTTTCTACACTAGGAAAAGTGATACGGGTAATATATCATTTCAACCCGTAATTTACAAAGAAAATCCGGGTTTTATCATTTCAAACGCGCAGTCCCAAGTAAATGAAATAAATTGAAAATCATTCAGGCCTATCATTTCAGCCCATAACAATTTTCTCTTATTCTAAAGTCCGTTCGGGTATGTATCATTTCAACCCATAGTGATTTCTAATTTACAAGGAACTTGCAGTGTGATAAACTGATAAAATATACAGAATAGCATGAAATAACAGTAACAGGTGTGAACATCATATGATAATAATATAAGCAGTTATAACATGTTCATATAGTTCTACAGATTCACAGGGTGTCAATTTACTACTTATATAAGTACATAATGTCTAGTGAGAATAACTCACATTTTTATGCTGGAGATATTAATTTGAATGACACAACGGATCCAGAAGGCACGACCTTTGATTTTGAGTGGAGAGAAATAGCCAAGATATCATCTTGTAAACAACCCCAAAACAAGACAATATAACTTATGAATATTCAACCAAAACAATATAGAAATAATTGGAAATTGAAAGACAACAAAGACAAGATAACTTGACCTTGCTACAACCATTCAAAAGCTCGACTAAGGGGTTCGTTTTCTCAGCCATGATGATGATATGAGTATGGGAGAGACAAGCCTAATAGCCTTGCAAACATTCAAACAAAACAAACAAATAACATAAGTTTTCAAACCCAAATTCAATAAAACAATGTTAGAATTAAATGCATAAAACAAAGCCAAAATTTTTGCACTTGCTTTCTACCGCCTATGCTTCAGCTATAGATCTGAAATACATGTCTAAGGAGTGGGTTAGGATCAGGTCTTGGGCTCATAAGGGTCAGCCATAGCTTGGAAGTAATGGTGCAAAGGTGGATGGACATAGGTGCAACAAAACAACAACTACAAGGAAAAATTCATCACTTCTATGCTATAAGTGGGTTCGGCCATAGGCTCTAGGGGCATGGCCAGTGGGTCCAGGTGGTGGTGGGTGATGTGGCAGAGGGTGGAGGTCAGGTCAGAGGTGGTGGTGGTGGTGGAAGTGGCGGCAAAAGGTGGATGAAGGTGACGGTACCAAAACTAGGTCGGCTTGAGTGCATAGGTGATGGATTTGTGGATTTTGGTGGTGGTGTTTGCCTTGGGGTTGCTTGGCCTGCCATGGTGGTGATCTAGGGTGGATGATGATCAGAGAATAAAGTAGTGGAGGTTGGCCTAGATCTGGTTGAGGAGGAGTGGAGCCATGAAGTTGAGAACAAGTTGCAAAATCATATAGAAAAACTAGAAACAAGAGAAAAGAAGAAGATTTTACCAAATTTTTGCAAGATGGAGGCCATGATTTTTTTTAGGGTTGAGAAGATTTGAAAATACGTGAAAAAGATGAGAGAATGCAGCTGAAAAGAATAGAGAAATGTACGGCCAAAATAAATTGTGTATTGATTGAAAAAGAAACGGTAAATGAAACGGTGAAACGACTTTACGTTTCTTAGCTTTTAAAACCTTCCATACTTCCTTTTTTTTTTAATCAAGTAAAACAAAATAAACTTCAGCAATACATCTAAAACCAAAACAAAGTGAAAAAAATATAAAATATATAATTAAATTTAAAGAAAATATAAAAAGAATTAAGGAAATTGCTTAAAAATTGAAAACAGGGTTCAAAAATTACAATTAAAACATCAATGGCTTTGGAGAAGTATCTACTTCATTTTAAAAATATTCTAAAGCAAAATTTCTAAATAAAATAATTTATTTATCATTTCTAAAAAAAAAAAATTAAATTGGAGAAAAATAGTAAAGAACTAAAGAAAATGTTTAAAAATTGAAAATAGGGCATGGAAATTACAAGAAAAATACAACTAGCTTTAGAAAAATTCCTACCTCACTTCAAAAATATTAAAAGACAAAAAAATAACATACCAATACATATTACAACAAAATATGACAAAGAAAAATAAAATTTATGCTATTTAAAATAATAAAATTGCAGAATAAACAAATTGCACTCAATATTGAAATATACATAACTTTCACAATTTAAATCCGTTTCCAACGAAACAAAAAGCAGTGTTCCTAAAATTTTATGTACTTTCAAAATAAAAGAAAAATTTTAAATTTTCAAACTTTTAAAATTTTAAAATAAAATTCAAAGTTTGACTATTTTGACCAAAAATTCACCTTTTGGAAAATATTCTTTTTAGTCATGCTTTGGAATGATAATTCATATCAAAACTAAAGTTTATCATTCCAAATAAATAAAATAATTTTTTAAATCAAAAATTCAATTAAAATAATTAAAATATACAAAAAAATAAATCACAAAATACAGGGTTGTTACATACATAAGAGTATTTTAGTCCTGACTCGAGTGTTTTGTTTTTCCATCATGCTCGGGTCTGTCTTGAGTTTCTTCCGCATTGAAGATCAGTTTCTGGAGGACGAAGACGAAGTTGGTGTATTATTACTACTACTATTTTTTAACCATGCTATACTGTAGTATTGATTATTTATCCCTGATGTATATATATAACTCTGATAATTGTATATACATTAAAATCAAATGTATCGTAAACAGCTTCATGAATTGTTTATTTGCTTATTTTATTTTATCATTTCCGCTATGAGATTCTGTGTATGTTTTTTTCTTCTCTTCTTATTTTTCTTATTTAATCTCATTGATTATCTACGTTCTGGACTGTTTAAGTCGAGCATGTGTGGTTTATTGTCGATTTAAACCTTCTGAAATGTGGCTCGTCACAATTGATATCAGAGCAAAGGTTTAGCGATAACCTTGGCTTTGGGCGTTTTGACTCATTAGAGATAGGGTAACCCTAGAATGAGTCTGTTGAGCGTATATATATGAGAGAGCATACTTGTTAGTGTATAAATTGTTTTATATTGTTTTTACTTATCCGTTGAGTTGTTTATGAATTCTAGTCGATGTGCGGGACGCCGTGTCATCGATAGTGGTTTCTAAACACTTAAACGAGGCAAGTCGATATAATATTGTTTTAAAATCAGGTAATGAAATAAATTTACGTAAATTATATTATGTATATATGAATGATAATTTCTAATGAAATTTTTTGGAGATGATAATATTTAGTTATCATCAATTTTGGCTGAATTAAAATGAAACGAATACTTAATGAATTTTATTTTAGAAGCATTTGATAAATTAAATTAAATTGAAATATAAGTGCAATAAGAATTGGTTAAAATGACCATGTTGTAAATTAATGAAATATTTTGGTAAATAAGTTAAGGAAATTTGTATAAGCATATTTGTTATAGCTTATATATAGAAATGATTTTAAAAATTGAGAATTTTAGAATTTAAAACCTTTTGTTTTCAAAATTGTTTTCCAAAGTCTTAAAAATTGATAATAATATCATTTGAAGGTGTTTTGACTCGAAATATATTTTGAAAAGATTTTGAATAAATAAAAGCATTAAATTTGCTTGGTCGGGAAATAATTCTAGGGATGACTACAGCATCGCCAGTATTCATTTTTGGGCTTCTAGGTGGGAATTGCTGCTAGAAGAAATTTATTTTTGATTAAAACAGGTTTTGATTATGAAAGAAAAATATTTTAAGTATGATATAGTAAATATGAAAAATTATTTGAACTCATAATTGAAAATAGTATATAAGAAATAAGTTATAACTTATAAATTTGAAAAGGAAAATAAAAAAACCAAATTTAAAATGGTTAAATTTTTCGGTTAAGCAAAATAATTGACTTAAGAAATATTAAATTGATTGATTCAGTGAAATGAAATAAATAAAATATAGTTACCTCATGGAAGCTTAAATAAAAATTGAATTGCATTTGAATGAAGTTGATAAATTAACGAAATGGAATTTTGAATGAATCAATTGTATAACTTATAGATTTGAGAATTAATAAGCTAAAAACGAATTTAAGTTTGCTGACTAGGAGTGACAAGAAAATTTTAACTTGAATAAGATTAAATAAAACGAGTAATGAATTAAAAATGAATATGAACTTGAATTATAAAATGAAATGTAATTTAAGCGTGCAGAAATCGAGTAAAATAAATGAATGTAAGTAAAATTAATATGGTTAACTGAATTTAGTTTAAATTAGATATAAATAAATGAGTGGAGTAGTTTAAATGAAAATTGAATGTTAACTAATATAATATGGAACAAATTATAAATTGAAGTTAGCTTAAGAGAGGTTAAATCAATTGATTGTGATTTTTTTTATTAATATGAGTTGAGATATAAAATAAAAATTACTTTAGTAAATTAATAATATGAATCTGAATAAATGAAGTGAATCGATGAATTAATAATAACTTAAGATATGAAGTAATAATAACAAAAGTGAGTTGTGTTGTATAAAATATTTATAATAAATTTAGCTAATTTATAATGATGCTAGTATAATTAAAAGGAGGATATAGTAAGTGGAAATAAAACAAATTTAACTTAAGCAATGTTATGTGGAATAATTTTATAAATGATTGACCAATGAATTTATATGAAATAGGTTAAGCAAAAGGTGAAACAGATTGGAATTTCACAAATTGAATTGAATAAAATTGAATATAATTAATTTGTAATGAATGTTAATAAACTGAAAAAAACAATGGAATATAAACCAATTTAATGTGGATGAAACAAATGTAGATAATTGAACAAATCGATTGAATGCGAATACCTTTAATTTTAATCAATCAAATGCAAAAGCAATAAATATTAACTAAAATAAAAGAATGAATTGAAACCAAATTAGTTGAATGTAAATCAATTAAAAGCGAATGAATTGATTATAAATCCATTGTGTAATTAACGAAATGAATATTAATAAGTGAATGTGAATCAATTTTAAATATATGGAATATAGTATGGAATTAAATTAATTCTTAAGTGTAATTAATTATATGAATGATTGAAATGAAATAAGTGGATGCGAGCTTAATAACTTTTAAATGAATGAAAAAATTGGAAACAAATGTGATTGAATATAAGTCGATTCAATGTTATGAATAAATGGAAAATGGGAAAATAAAATTTAATAAAAATTTAATGTTAATAAGAATGAGAGTGTATAAATTAAATATTGCCATTGAAAATGTAAATTGTAATAGTTATGAATTGAATGAATATTGATTTGTCAGATGATTTGTTTCGTTGTAAATCCTTGTTTAATTGATTTGAGTGCATATGATGGTTGCATGGTTGCATATTTATGCTTATGCTTGAGATTTGGATTGAGAATGCATGTTTTATACTTATTAGAAATCATACATGTTCTATTATTATTATAAGTGGCTAACATTCCAAATTGAACTGAGATAGGTACATAGAACACCGTTTGGGAGTATACGCTGGTTTTTACATGCTTTTGCTTGCTTAATATGAGCGAACTCGCTCGTACTAATAATAATAAGGTACGTATCTCAGATTACTTACCGCGATTTTATATTTTTCCCCTTCAGGATGCCACACCGTTAAGATGAGATGTATATTTATATCTATTTATATATTGATATTGTAAAAAATTTCGATCGAGCCGCGCAAAGGAGACTCTGTCGAATTTTTCCATGAATCCAGGTATTAGAAAAAATTTTAAGTTTCAAAAAAAATTTCTATAACTTATTTTCTATATAAATTATATTTTTTGTAAAACTGATACTGCAATGGCGTAGTAGAAGCGTAGTAATAGCTTCGCAAATAAGATAGTTTGACGCCTTTTCGAGGATGAAAAGTTTTGAGTGGGGTAGTATGTAACGACCCGTATTTTTAGCTATTTTTAATTATTAAATTTAAGGTGATTATTGAATGAAAATGGTTATTAATGTAATTTGTTAAGTAATTTAATATTGGAAATTATTTGAATAATTAAATTCTGAATTTAATATGATAGAAAATGATGTCGTAAGTTGATTTAAATTTTATATAAACAACAATTAAGATTGTTAATATTTAAAATTGGATTTAAAATGTGAATAACTAAAATTGAAAATTTTATATTGCAATTAACGAGTAAAAATAGCGATTTTGGCAACTATCTTGGATTTCGACGAAACCAGTTTCATCGGATCCGTAATAGTGAATTATTGTAAGATTTCAAGTTTCGCCGCGATCGGACTTGTCATTTGGCTGTGCGAGCTTGAAATGCATAGAAATCAATTTAAAGGAATTTGATAAAATAAATTGACTTTGAAAAGCAGTCTTCCACATACGATCGAATTAGGCCTCGAAACTGGTTCCATTGCGTTCGGAATGGGGTAGAAGATTATAAACGCCAGGCGGCACGCCTCGATTGGAGTTCAGACGATTTTGGACCTAACTATATAAATACGGCACACATATCAAGATAAATTATTATTCTATTATTTCTGAAACCCAAATCCATGGCCGGCGCTATTATAATTCCAATGGCCAGAAACGTTCGCAACTTCTCCCCTCTTTATCTCTTGATCTGTTCATTGAATTCAAAAACTTCCAACACGGAAGTTTTAGATCTCAATCTCCTCTTCTAATCCATATAGTTGATCTTTGCTATAACGTCATGAAATCGCCGGACCTATGTTCATAGTCACGATAGTTTTATGGGATTTGTCGCTTCGTGGTGCGCGCGCGTGTACAGGTTACATGCGATGGAAGAGGAGGCAGAGGCGCTTCGAGAGGGGTGCTCTGATCGTGGTCCGATCATCACTGATGTGTGCGTTTGAAACCCTAGTCGTGTGATAGTCGGGTTCAAGCGGCAAGCAGCAATGAAGAAGAACGTGATTTTTTTATTTTATAATAATATGAATCGTATAACTTCTAATAGCAATATCTTTTGCATACAAGCTCGGATCGACACGCGGTTTTCTCCAATCAAATCGAAATTCCGAAGAACATGGAAATGGTTTGGTCGAGTTCTGAGACTGTTCAAATTTGGGCATTTATTTGGATTTCAAATCGTCGATAAATTAAATGTGAGATTTTTATACGCTCATGTTTGACTAATAACTTTTTATGTTAGTAAAATTTTATATCACTGATTGATTTGAATTTATTGATGGTTGTTTGATAAATTTGATTGTCATTTAATTGACATCTGAACAAATTAATATGATTTGAATCGATAGTTAAATTAAATATGAAATTAACTACTAGTGAAATCCCTGATTATCGATAAATTGGTTAATTGTTGTGAATTATTGATTGTTTGGATGATTGTTTGTGGTGGATGAAAATTGGTTGATATTCGAATGATTGGATGATTTTTTATTTTATAAGTTGAAATGATTATATCAGTACAAATGGTTTAAAATCTATATTCTTTAAATATTCAAATTATTTTGATTTTCCAAATAATTTTACTATATTAACTATTTTTATTACTCAAACTATTTTCTATTAAATTCTTTTAACTATTCAACTATTTTAAAATATCCAAACTATTTTCCAAAAATTCAAACCGGCCAAAGTGTGGAATATTTATATTTAAATTTTGGACTTAAATGCGTGTTGGGTTAAGTGAAGTTTTAACTAAAAATTGTAATTAGAATCAAAACTTTTAAGTGAAATCGATATATTGATCTGAATTGACTTTTTGAAGAAAAATATGATTTTTGAAGCGAATATGGTAATTTCGAAATGGATTTGATTTTGAAATGAATATACTATTTTGATATCAAGCATGAATTGTTTTCAAAATATAAAAGTACCAATCGGCATGTAAAAGACGTTTGGTTGTTAAAGAGACCGGGGCCTCTTATTGGCATACTCTCTATTAATATTGGAACCACTTTGACAACTGTGTATGCGGTAGATGATACCCAGAACGTAGTGGTTGAATTGGCGACGTCTACTGGAATGAAGTAAGAGGACGATGATGGATAGCCTTGACACTTGTGTCATAATTAAAATGACTAAAATAGTAGCCTATGTCTAGCCGTTGAGGTTAGCTACCTCTAGCGACGTTGGTCCCTCGTATTACTAATGTGATTTCGTATTCGATGGGTGCACCTTTTGTTCGTTTGGATTAAGTGTCGCAGTCAGCCACGGATGAGTTACGATCAACCAGAAAGGGTAAACTGGTAGAATCCTACCTTGGGCATTGCCTCACGTGCCTAGTCATATTTGTCCCTATAACGAGTACATTACGAATTTGGTTTAAAACTGTATAAATATGTTAAGGTGGATCAATGTAAAGCCTTAATGGTATTTTGATATTTATTTTACTGATAGACATTATATATTATAGAGTATACTATTATATATAAATAGTTTAATGGATCCTTAGAAGATGGAAAATCCGTAACATCACTCATATTCTGTGATATTGATTTGTCTTACGTAAGAGTATTTTAATCCTAACTCGAGTGTTTTGTCTTTTCATCATGCTCGGGTCAATCCTGAGTTTTATCAGCATTGAAGATCAGTTTCTGGAGGACGAAGACGAAGTTGATATATTATTACAACTATTATTTCCTTAATCATGCTATTCTGATGTATTGATTATTTATCCCTGATGTATATATATAACTCTGATAATTTTGTATAGATTAAAATCGAATGTATCGTAAACAACTTCATGAATTGTCTATTTGCTTATTATATTTTATCGTTTCCGCTGTGAGATTATCTGTTTGTTTTCTTCTTCTCTCCTTATTTTTCTTATTTAACCTCATTGATTATCTACGTTTCGGATTGTCGAAATGTGGGTCGTCACACTTTCAAAATCATGGAAATGTTTCTTCTAGTTAAAATTCTAGGCTTGTTACATTTCTCTATGGTGTTATCAAACCAAGTTTTCTGTTTCCTCCATGGATGTGATGGATCTAGAAATCTTTTTTGTCCCATATAAACTATCTTTCGACTATGTTTTAACCATTGATTATGCATTTTGACACCACATAATAGACAAGCTTTTTCGCCTTTCACACAACATCCTGCAAGCTTTCAGCAGGCTGGAAAATCATTTATTGTCCATAGTAAAATTGCTCTTAAATTGAAAATGGTTCTACCAAACACGTCATAAATATCAATTCCATTATTCCAAAAATGATTTAAGTCTTCTATCAATGGCGCCAAATATTCATTAATATCGTTTTTGGGTTGCTTTGGATCAGGAATTAGTAATGTTAGCATAATATTTTCCTTCTTCATATGAAACATATGTGAGAGATTATATGTCACAAGCATGACGGGCCAACATCTATATTTGGAGCTCATCGAACCAAATGGATTGACACCATCAGTAGCAAGACCAAATCTGAGATTGTGTGGATCGGATGAAAATGATTTCCACCTCTCATCCACTACATTCCATGTTGCAGAATCTACATGGTGACGCATTTTTTCATCACTAATTTTATTATTGAAATGCCACCTTAGGTCTTCCACCATTTTTTTAGATCTATACATTCTCCTAAATCTTTGAATGATTGGAAATAATGTCAACACTTTAGCTGGAACTCCTTGCATAATCTCCTTTGAGTCTTCATTTATCTTCCATCTTGAAGAGTTACATTTTGGACAATCATCTAAATCTTGGTACTCATTCTGAAAAGACAACAATCATTCTTACAAGCAAGAATCTTTTCGAATCCCATGCTGAATACTTTATGAATTTTTTTTACATTATATAAAGTCTTAGGAAGTATATTATTCTTCGGCAACAACAACAGTAGCAAGGCTAAAAGATTATCAAAACCATTATTGGATAATCCGGTCTCACACTTCAGATTGTATAGAGCAGTTATGGTACATATCTTAGTTTTATCTCTACAATCAGGATACAAGGGGGTTTCTATATCTTCAAATTTTTTAACTAAATCCTCCTCCCGCTTTTTCACATCCTCCTTTTCTTTATCATTGGAAAAAAAGTAGTACTCAAAAAATCTTCATCTTCATACTAAATGGCTTTAAGTAAGTCATATGTATTATCCAACTTGATTACATTGCCAACACTAATTTGTTCGCCATGATTATACCATCTACTGCTCTTGCACTTAAGATCCGTCCCTCTTATAATCAAATGTTCAATGATAATGTCATCATGATGTCTACTAAGATTTCGACAATCTACAAATGGGCATAAAAGTTTCTCTATATTTCTTAACTTTCTCTTTGTAGCATCAACAAAACACCTATCCCCTTGCTCACGCTCCTTAGTTGCTCTTTAATGAAAATATATATATAAAAACGACATAAATAATAATATTTACTATCAAATATTTTTATTTTTTGAAATTAAACATGATTTAAAACATTCTATTATCTATTTACCTATCTACATGAACCCAATCTTTTTCCATCTGTCTATATAATGTGGAAAGAAGCAAATTTCTAGAATACAAAGCATATGCATTAATAATCAAATACAAATTTAAAATAAGGCAATCAAAATAACGTATCTTTTTTTTTTGAAATGGTAATTAGGTACAAAATATCACTGGGACGCATGACATAAATCACATGTCAATATATGTTCAAATCATGCTACGCAAGTTTCGAATTTGTGACCTCTCGCACCAAATCCGAATCACTTAACCACTAGGACAATGGTGCTTGTTGTAAAATAACACATCTTGATAAAGAAAATCAAGGAATTAGTTGGTATGAATTTGTCATCAATAATGATTCATATGTATAACCGTCTTGACGTATACTTTAAAAGGTAAAATTAAATTCATACACTTACATTATACACAAAATGATTCGGTAATTTATTTTTAACATCAAATTTACATGTCCTATTATCCAACATTGTTGGTCTTTATATATTGAATATTAAAAGTTGCATTTCCTATAATCCTATAACAGTGAATATGTTGCTAATGTAACTTAGGTAAAATTCATCACATAATAAATGGTTAAGATTGACATTACCATCCATAAGCACATTATTGTTTAAAACATACAATAGATTTATGCACTTACTGATGTAATCACAGATTATTTTTTAGAGAAAATAAAAGGGCAATAAACCTTCAATAAAGATACAATAGCTTTATGCACTTGGCAATAAAAATGAAAAAAAGCTAAGAGGATATGTATTGTTAATCAAGTTATTTAAAAATACAAGGAAGCTCGAGCCAGTGAATAAATTAAGCTAGCACATACGGCAAAGACACCTAATTTTCTTTCATGGGAAAACACAGTACAGAAATGATGCCCTTAGCTGCCATATGTTGAAATGTGGATGCGACACACATTTTGAGTTTTCTTTTGAAGCATCCAAAAATAAATTTAAAAACGTCTATTGTTGTATTTCTCAAATAATATGGTATTAAAAGCAATGCTGATATTTTCTGCTTATTTATTCACAAAGCCTAGAAGCACGTGACAACAAAAATAAGAGTATGCTTCAGAAAGAAGAAAACTTAATAATATAAGAGACTAAGCAAAAGAAAGGAAAAAACACCATAATAGAAGAGGGATAAAAAAGGTAGGACGGTGATATTGTTAGTATGAAGTGGAATCCAAATCAGATTCCATTGGTATTTTGTCAAAACATGAAATGAACACTAGTAAAGTTAAGAAATAGTAATCCAAATTTAGCTACATGTTCATCCCGCCACACAAAAAGAAAAGCTGGAACAAAGAAAAAAGAAATCAAAGAAGAAAAGCAGTAAAGTTATATTATAGGAAATTACTTAGCACAATGGATATCATATATCAATATCATAGACAGCTTGATTTGTGACTGCAAACATATATATCTAACCACTCATCTTACATCAAATAAGACACTTAAGTAAATGAAGAGAAGCGAAGCAGAATGGGAACAACTTCTCCATGCATATCTATTTCTTCTTCAGGTTCAAACAAATATGTTGTATGTTATATGATTACATTTATGTGGCCTAGTTTATATATTTAAAATCATATATAACAGGCTATGAATAACAATATAAGAGGAGTAGCAGGAGGTAGACGTCGAGCTGCTTTGTCCAGGAATTTATTGTCAACTCTAAAGCAACAATACTCTATCATTCTAGGTACAATGGAGTCATAGTCTTCTTTGTGTAGTACAAACATATAAGCCTTTCTTTAGTTCAAATCTACTCTGCCTTCTTTTATTACTCTTTGTTATATTTTAAAACAAAAGAAGAGTTTTTATGGTATGGCTTCTAGATCAGACAGATATAGTTATGTAAATCAGCTGATAAATTCCTTTTTGATTTTTTAATCATGGTAGAGCATGATTCTATTTCTCTGTTCATGCATGTCAAAGAAACTCACTTTTGTAATAACATAGAAAAGTACCGATATATCATGTATTTAGTACATATCCTTTGTTATAATGCATTTAACATGAGAAAAAGGAGCAAAGATTTCTTTTAACAATTTAACTCTAAATTTTGTTTAAGAATGATAAAATTTAGAGAATGAAATAATAATAATTTTTTTAAGAATAATAAAAATCAAAGAATGAAAAAACAATGATGGTAACTTTATAATTATTAGTTCGTACTATTCTTTTAAGTAATCAGCAAACCTTAACAACTTTATTATTAGTTTCTACTTCCTTCTATGTAAATCAAACAATTTCAACATCTTTTGCGTACTCCCCTTAACACCAACTGCGTACTCCCCTTAACACCAACATATTTTAGTACCAAAATAAATTCTATGTCTTGAAATCCTAATCTTGTATAGAGAAGAGGACCCCTCTCTACTTTTTCACAACAGGGACTCTAATTTAGCACTTCGTTTTCAACTCAATTCTTCATTTCCCTAAAACAAACAAATAAACTTAGAATAAAACGTAAACATAAAACAAATTTATCATCACCTTTTTTTATACCTTGAGCCGTTTCATTCGTATTTTACCCAAATGAACAAAATCTACAACCATGGATTTACAGGAATAACTATTAGAAAACGAACGAATCAACAACGTCGTATCAAAATAAGAACAAAATCAAAAAAATCGAGCGTCACCTCAAACTCAATTACGCAGCAACTCTTCGAATAACTATCGATGTACAGGAAAAATCAAACTCCAATAGCAACGCAATGATTGAAACAACAGAGCACGACGTCAGTTGAAGTATCGAAGCAGTGCGTTATGAGCAGCGACTTATTTTTTTGGGTACTGAATGAAAATGCGGAGCGGAGTGAATATTTAGGGCGTTGTTAGCTTGTGAGCGTAATTTCCTAAGAGGAGGGAAAAGACATATTTAGGCAGGGTTTATTTTTTTCCCCGAAAACAAAGCGTTATGTGTGTACAACACGGAAGTTAACTAAAATAATAAAGAGTTGAACTATATTAATAACGCTTTGCAATATCAAGCTATTTATTGGAGTAATAAATAGCAAATTTTTTTGTAGTGCAATTTTCCAGACTTGCCAAATCTAATAACTTTCCTAAGAGGGAAGATTTTAACAAATATCATATCTCCAACCTCAAATTCAAGCTCTTTTTTTTTTATCCGCATAAGATTTCCGACCATCTTGCACTACATTCATCCATTGCCTGATCAACTCTACTTTATTCGTGGCATCATGGATCAAATCGGGTCCGAGCAATACTTTATCGGTGGTTTCCGACCAACAACTAGGCGAATTGTATGGCCCCTCATAAAGTGCTTCAAAAGGGGCCATACCAATCATAGTCTGATAGTTATTATTATACGCAAACTCAACCAAAGGTAGATGCTACTTCCAATGTCCTCCAAAATCCAAAACACAAGCTCTCAACAAATCTTTCAAAATTCTACTTACCCTCTCTGTTTGTCTGTCGGTTTACGGATGGTATATCGTGTCAAGGTTCAAAAAATTTTCCAAAGCTGTCTATAGGCTCTTCCAAAATTCGCTAGTGAATAAGGGGTCTCTATCACCGACTATGCTTACTGGCATTCCATGTAGATGAACTACCTCCTTAATATAAATCTAGGCGAGAGAGGCACTAGTCCTATTTCTTCTAACCAAAATAAAATGAGTAGTTTTGGTTAGTGTGTTAACAACAACCCAATTAGCCTTATTGCCCTTTTGACTTTTAGGCAATCCTTCCACAAAATCTATCGAAATATGCTCCCACTTCCAAGTCAGAATTTCCAAAGGTAACAGTAATCCATTGGGCTTCTCCTGCTCAGCTTTTATCTTTTGGTAGGTAAACACTTAGCAATAAACTCAACTACGCTCCTCTTCATTCTATTCCAAAAGAAAATTCACTTCATGTCCTTGTACATCTTATCTCCTCCGTATGAATGGTCACCTTGAGTGGTGACACCCCATTAGCACATCTCTTATCAAGTCATCAATCATTAGGATGCAAAGGTGTCCATCTCTTCTTAAATATCATTTCTCATCAACTGAGTACTTCTTAGCATGGGGAAAGTGCTCTCATTTCCTTAATTTTTCTAAAATCTTTACTAACTCCTTATCTTTTACTTACTCGTGCCATATACAATCCATCAAGGCTGGTCTAACCTCCATGACTGATAGAAAACTTTGGATGGGTTCTGTTGATGGTTGGAGATTAAAATTTGAAAGAAACGCCAACTGTCATCATTCATATATAGCACCTAGGGTAGTGTGTCTCCTACTCAGGGCGTTCAGCGACTACGTTCCCTTTCCGGGGGTATATTGAATATCAAAATCGAAGGATGCTATATACTCCATCCACCTCTGTCGCCTGAGATTCATATCTTTTTGGGAATTGGAATTTGAATGATTTATAATCGGAGAATAACTCAAACCTTCCCCATAAGAGATAATGTCTCCACATATTCAAGGAAAAAATAATGGTTGCCAATTATAAACATGCACTGGACACCTCTTCTAATGATCCTTTAGCTGTCTACTAGCATACGAAACTACCTTCCCTTCTTGCATAAGAACTGCTCCTAACCCTATGCCACATGCATCCATGAAAACCGTAAATGGCTTGGCTCCATCTGGAATAGTGATTGTGGGTGCACTAGCCAATGACTCCTTAAGTTTCTCAAATGCCTTGGTGCACTTATCATCCTAAACAAAGACTAGATTTTTCTTCGTCAATTGGGTTAAAGGGGCTGCTACTTGTGCAAAGCCCTTGATGAACTTTCTATAGTAGTCTGCTAGCCCTAGAAATTTCTAACCTCCGATGCATTACTAAGATCTTTCCATCCTTGGACAGCTACCACTTTAGTAGGATCCACCACCAATCCTTCCTCCGAAACAATATGCTTAAGGAACCTAACTCCATGTTTCCAAAAGTGGCATTTAGAACACTTAGCTTTGATTTGATTCCTTCTCAAGGTCTCCAATACCTCCTTAAGGTTGTGCTCATGTTTCTTCTTGCCTTTAGAGAAAACCAAGATATCATCAACAAACACCATGACAATTTTATTAAGTTGTCCTCTAAATAATCAACTCGTCAAATCCACAAAGTATGCTGGACCATCTGTCAATCCAAAAGACAATACTTCCCACTCATAGAGTCCATCTGGCCATAGAATGCGGTTTATGGCTTTCTTTCCTCTACAATTATTAACTGATGGAATCCCATTGCTAAATCTAAGTGGGAAAAGACTTTAGCTCCTACAAGTTGGTTGAACAAGGCATCTATTATAGGTAAAGGGTACCTATTTTTCCTTGTTAACTTGTTCAACTTCCCATAATCAAGGAAAAGTCTTAAAGAACCATTCTCCTTAGCAGCAGAAATGATAGGGCCTCCCCACTCAGAAGTACTCCTATGGATGAATCCTTTATTTAATAGCCATAAGATTTTCTTATCCAATTCCCTTCCTTCTTTAGGGGCATGTGTCTCACAGGTGGAGCGACGGGTCTTGCGTCTTTCTCCAAATCGATTTGGAACTTAATCTCCTTATGGGGTGGGAGACCCGAAACCTCCTCGAAGACATCAAGAATTCACAAACTACGGGTAGAGATAATGGTTCTCAATCAACGGATAGACTTAGTGAGTATAAATGGCTTAATTCAACTAAATCTTTTGGTGTACAAAGAATTCTAGGTCACGACGTCGATGACTCCTTATCATACTACCCTTTTGTCACACTCAAGAATGGCTTTGTAATATGATAATCAATCCATACCTAAGATAAGACCATATCCCTCGAAATTTAGAGCATGCGCAGTACATATGAAATCAATGTCGTACATGTCTAACACTAGGTCTTTGCAAATAAAAGAAAGATGGGTCGAACCCTAATGGGATTGGAAACCTCTATTGGGCTGTTGACCATTTGGATTTTAAGGTTTAAGGAATTTACTACATCCTTAGCTATAAAGGAATATGATGCCCCGAATCAAATAGGGTATGAATCGTAACCCTAAAAATAAGAGTTATACCTTCTAGAGTGCTTTTTCTTGGTCAATTGGTGGGTTACTGGCAATAGGGACAGCTTCAGTAGCATAGCCTATCTACTTGGTCCTTCCTTAGCCATCTTGGGACATTGATTCTTATGATGCCCTTCCTCGTGGCAGTTAAAGCACTTTCCTTTAAAGGTTTCCTTGATTACACTCACTCTACAATCTTTGGCTTCGTGACCCCTCCTTTGGCATCTATTACACACCTTTACTTCCTTCTTAAACTTCCCTTTTGACTTTTTATTGGCCCAAAAACTCCTCTTCTTAGACCCTCCTCTCTTTTGGGTATGTGCGACTTCTCTTTTCCTCTCTTATCTTCCCCATTAGCCACATACAACATTGTCGTTTCTACCAACATCTCATACGTAGCCACCATAGGTACTTAGGCCAACAACATTTCTCTTAGCGGGGAATTTAAGCCTTTCATGAATTTCATGGCCTTTTTCATAGGTGTGTCCATCGGGTTCATCTCGAATTTAGCAAATTCAGTAAACTTAGCTATGTACTCCTTAGGGGTAGAATCTCCATGTCTCAATTGAATGAACATTTCTAATTGCAAACTAACCTCTACTTTAGACATGAATCTTATCTCGAATCAGCCCTTGAATTCATCCCAAGTGAATATTCCTCCTGGGTGCTCATCAGTCACAAAGTTCCACCAATTTAAAGCTTCTTCTCTAAGGTGCCAAGCTGCCATTTTTCTTTTTTGTTGATCAACTCAACTCAGTTCTCTAAATATCTTTTCGCATCTACAAATCCATGCTTTAGCCTCCAAATAACCTTCAGTTCCAGAGTATGTCTTTCCTCCCATATTAAGAATGTCCTTACATCGCTTAGGAAAGTTGGCAAGACGTGGTGCTGCATCTACGGCCGGGGCATTGGGTGCTACCGATGTGGCTGGATAACCATTCAGACTTTTAGTTTATCCCATTTAGGAATTTGGATCTTGTATTTAAAATGTATAATTAAGATTAGAGAATTGTAAAACTTGTATATTACGTGAGTTTAGTGTTTTATTTTGCAGGATCATAATTTGTATATGTATATGAGATTATTATTCCGCTATGAACTGTGACTGATGCTTATATGATATAGTGTTCTAATTTTGATAAATTGGTGTGTCTATTACTTTGTATTTATATTGTATATGTCAAATTCAGTTCAGATATTAAGTAAAAAGGTATAAATGATGTGTCAGTGTTAGTATAAAGATATATTCAGATTTGATCGCCCTTAATAAGTCTTATTCTTCAGATTAGCAGATGATATTACTTGTAATGTTCTTTGCTAAACTGGGAATCATGGTGGGGTCGTTAAATTTGGTATCAGAACTATGTAGAATAGGAATCTGCCCGATAATCCTAAGATATTCTTTAAACCATTCGGGCATTCCACGAATGGGTGGTCTTCTATGGGTAGGGTTCCCTGGTTTGGAAGAAGATTGATTATCAGCCATATCAACTATCTATAGGTTAAACCTTTAGTGACGATTTCCTAAGATAGTATTTACATGGTGAAAGAAAAGAAAAGTTTTCCTAGTGTATGTGCATATGTTCAAGAAGAGAGGGTATAGGTATATATGAAATGTATATATATGGTAAGAAATCTTTTGGAAATTCTTTTTGAAAAAACCTTTTTAAAATAACAAATACGTCTTTCATACGTATAGTTTTTTCCCCTTTGATCGAGTAACCTAGAGCTCTAATACCAAACGTAAAAACCAACCACGGAGTAGGCCTAAATTTCGACCCAGATTAGGCCCATCGAACCATAGATCCATTCAAAAGTAAGCTGTTGGTAGTAAAAAGAAATAACAATGCAGACCAATAACTAAACTTTTAGAACTCACAGCGGTTGGAACAAAAATATAATAATAAAGTGCACCCATTTATTTCAAAAACCATAATGTCATAAAATATCCCATAAAAATCGAAATATAATACCAGTTACGACGATTGTTTATATCCATGGGTACACATGAAAGAAAATTATAATAAATATTGCCTCTTGTCGAGCATCTTCACCTTTAAGCATCGTCATGGCCATCACTCCTGTTAGAACCCTAAGTTTACAATTTCGACGATAACAACTATACAATGGAAATCATATATATCATACACAGATACAGAGCAAGATAAACCACTACCTTGACAAGACGATGACTAAAGTGTTAAGGAAATTCATCTACAATGTTGCATGAAGATCGATGGAACAAACATGCAAGAATGAACCTAGAAAAACCTCACTTGACAAGTTCAGACGTCTGAATGCAGAACTTCAGATGTTTGAATGTAGATGCTGGACTAAAATTAAAAACAGGTTCCAGACGTATGAAAACAATTTTCAGACGTCTGAAACTAGGCTCGAGGCAAAAATTTCAAATAACAACTGTCATCTCCGAAAAGACACAACTCCATCTCTTCTCCGCAACTCTTCACCAGTGAACAACGACGACTCAAGACTTAAAGGGAAGAGATATGATTACTAGAAGCAACTCTCTACAACTATATAAACAGAATCAAGATGAATCAAAGAACTAACTTACTCACTTACTTCTGTCTTATAATCATCTCTTAATTTGATCGTCTACTTGCTGTCAAATCTGTAAATCTGAGATCATACACTTCTATATTCTCCCGAACAATATTGTATTAAACCATTCAAGAGATATAGGAAGTTCAATTGTACTATATAATCAAAATCCATGTAACAGAAGAACATATAGTTGACAAAGAAACACTGCTATTGTAAACCTGTTCCTCCGGGTGAAATGAGGGTTACTTGGTGAAAGGAAATTCCAAAGAGGAGCTTCGGGACTGAACGTAGGTGGGAGGTCCGAACCAATATAAAAACCTTGGTGTGATTATTCTTATTTATATTCTTTATTAATTATTACACTATAGTTTAATTTAGTTATATACTTGTCATTTGTATAATCGATCCATCATAAGTTAGTTTTTCAATTGGTATCAGCACGAGGTTTGATTAAAAGTATTGTAACAAGTTTTTGAATCACTAATATGGAAAGTATCTTTCAAGAAGGTCAGTCTACCCACGTCCCCTACTATTTAATGGCTCAAACTATGCATATTGGTCCACTCATATGCGTATTTTTATAGAAGCCAATGGTCTAGAAATATGGTCTGCTACACAAAATAAATATGAAGCACCTGACACTACTATGAACACTTGGACTGATGCTCAAAAGACCTTAGCATCAAACAATGCTAAAGCTATGAACGTTTTATTTTGCTCTCTAGACAAAAATGAATTTTCATGTGTCATGTTATGCACAACTGCATTTGACATTTGGCATACCTTACAAATTACATACGAAGGTACAACAAAGGTCAAACAAACCAAGATTTCAATTTCACAAAACCAATTCTCTTCATTCGAAATCAAGCAAAATGAAACTATTGTTGACATGTATTCTAGATTTCAAACTATTCAACATGATCCTATGGCATTAGGAGTTAAGTTTACTGATTTTGATTTAGTTTCTCGAATACTCAACTCTTTAACATCGGATTGGGAAAGGAAGGTATTAGCTATTGAAGAAGCTAATGATCTCTCTACTCTCAAAATTGAAGAGTTGATAGGAAATTTAATGTCCTATGAAGCTAACTTACATGCTAGAAAAGAACAAAAATGTTCAAAAGAAGAACATAGCATTTCAAGCAAAAAATGATGACTCGGATATGAATGAAGAAGAGATAGTCTTCGTTGCCAAGAATTATAACAAATTCAAGAAATTTAGAAAGATGACCAAATTCCAAAAAGAAGGGAAGTCCAACACAACAAATATATCTCAAATCAAGTGCTATGATTGTGATTAATACGGACATATGAAGAAGGATTGCCCTAAACTGAACAATGAGAAAACGAACAAATTTGTAAAATTTAAGAAGAGCTTTTAAAGTCACTTGGGACGATTTCGATTCATCATCATCTTCCGAGAGTGATAGTGATAGTGATGGAAAACAAGCTAATGTATGTTTTATGGCTAACACTGATGAGGTACCCAAAAATAAAAGCAAGGAGAAATGGATACTCGATAGTGGCTGTTCAAAACACATGACCGGTAATGCCAAGATGCTCTCAAATATAAAATATATCGATGAAGGCACCGTAACCTTTGGAGACAACTCAAAAGGATATGTCATCGGAATTGGAGAAGTCATAAACATTGGTATTTCTAATTCTCCTATTATCTCTAATGTTTTATTAGTAGAAAATTTAAAACATAATTTACCTAGCATTAGTCAACTATGTGTTAAAGGTTTTCAAATAAATTTCGAGAAAAATCGATGTGATATATTTGATAATAATAAAAATTTATTATTGAAGGACTTCGAAATAAAAATGTTTATATTTTAAATATGAATATAAAAAAATTCGAATTTATGCTTGACCGCTAAGCTTGATGATCCATGGCTATGGCATAAACGATTTTGTCACATAAATTTCGAATATATAAATAAATTATCAAACATGCACTAGTTAGAGGTTTACCAAAAATAAATTATAAAATAGACAATTTGTGTGATGCATGTCAAATTGGAAAATTAAAAAGAAGTTCTTTTAAATCTAAAAAAGATATTTCAACAAAACAACTATTAGAATTATTGCATTTAGATTTATTGGTCCTACTCAAGTAAGATCAATAAATCAAAACAAGTTTGTCTTTGTAATTGTTGATGATTTTTCATGATATACATGGACTTTGTTTTTAAAACATAAAAGTGACACTTTTGGTATGTTTAAATTTTTCGAAAAAAGAATTAAAAATCAAATGAATTTGAAAATTAAAAATATTTGCAGTGATCATGGAGGAGAATTCGAAAATGAATTGTTTACAAATTTTTGCAATAAAAAAGGAATTGATCATAATTTTTCAATTCCACGTACACCATAACAAAACGGTGTAGTTGAACGAATAAATCGAACATTACAAGAATGTGCAAAAACAATATTAATAATAGTAATCTACCAAAAGATTTTTGGGCTCAAGCTATTGCTACAGCTTGTTATGTTTTGAATAGAGTGACACTACGACCAATGACAAAAAATATGTGTTATGAAATATTTTTTGGTAAGAAACCTAAGGTATCATATTTTAGAACATTTGGATCAAAATGTTTCATATTAAATACTAAAGACAATCTAGGAAAAGTTGATCCTAAAGCCGATGAAGGAATTTTTTTGGCTATTCGGATCGTAGCAAAGCTTATAGAATTTATAACAAAAGGACAAATATTATAAAAGAAAATTTACATGTTTCTTTTGATGAAAATTTTGAAACTACACAAATTAATGATGAAGAAGAAATATATTCAAATGATTCTTCTAACACGCTTCACAATAATAATGAAGCTATTGATCAAAATAATACTTTAGTTTCACCTCCTTGAATTTTAAAGAATCATCCTATAGATAACATTATTGGAGTAAATTCTAGAGTAACTCGAAATCAACTAAATCAAATCAACTAGTAAATGTTCCCAAACGTCTGAAATCCTTTCCAGACGTCTGAAGTTACTCTCTGTCTAGTATTAGCACTTTCCAGACGTTTGAGTGCTATTTTCAGATGTCTGATTCTACTCTCTGTTTCTACATTAAGCATTTTCAGACGTCTGATCCACTATTTTAGACATCTAGAACTGGAAACGATAGTTTTTTAAACCCTATATCTGATCAATCCCCTTTTCCTATTTCTAATCATTTCTAAACCAAAATTTACAATTATCAAAATCTAATGAAATTTCTCAAATGATTAATGCCACAAGAACAAAAAAAAGGGAATTAAGAAAAGAAAGTATGGAGAAGGATCCTCTTCTCAACCCTTGATGGTAACTGACACTCGAATCAAAGAATGGTTATCCCACAAGCCAACAACTATAAGACAGTTTGAAGACTTGAAGATTAAGAAGAAGCATCTCAGACCATTCTATAACCTAATCAAGTTTCCATCATACGATATGGATGACATTTGTGAGCAAGGTAACTTAAAAACCCTTGTTTCTTTTATTGCCAGCGATATCTCCATCGATCAGTTGGCTATATACCTCTTTTACACTAATCTGGATAGTTCATCCATATAGACCACTGACAGTGATGAACAGTGATTATGGACGAGTGTCTATGGGACAACAATCAAGTTAACCCCTATTATAATTGGTCGAATTTTAGAATGCTCTTATACGGGTCACAGTTTATCTGAAATGGAGGATATGCGATTCAAACCTCGTGATATTACAACTCATCAACTATGTGAGAATCAAATGCCTCAATTTTCTTCCAAATTCCTTAGGCCACGTGCTAGGCTACTAACCTAAATGCTTATAAATACAATTATCCCATGATTAGGTAGTCATGAACAAATTACTGATCTTGAGCACAAAGCTTTATATGCTCTTTTTAGTCGAACTACGATTAATTGGGCTCAGTTCATTTTCGATGAACTTAAAGGTTTTTGGAATAGATCTCGTCAGATTATCATTTACCCAGCTTATATTATGCGAATCCTCCAAGCACTAAGCATCCCATCATATATTTTTTTTTTGAGGAGCTACCTATCAAATATAGTGGAACAAAAATTTCAATCCTATGCATTTGTCGGAGGAACCACCATCTTATATAACTCTTCTAGAATGGAGAAATGCACAAGATCGACCTTCTCCTGCTACACAACAACAACAAGAAGGTAATACAAAACTACCTAGACAACCATCTCCACCTCCTCCTTCCTCCTTTGAATATCACCATGATGTGAAGATTTTGGAAGCAAGAACTCAGCCTAACGCTAATGAAAGTATTGCTCACTTAACTTTACAAAACCAAGTGCTCCTATCTAGAAATCAAATTCTACTTGGTAAACAAATAGTAAGGCTTGATCACACAATGTCTACAATACTTTCCAAAGTTGAAGACTCGATTGCTTCAGTAGTTTCCAAACTTGATCAAGCACTTCAACAAGCTCGACAACCTTCTTCTGACTGGTCTACACCCTCTCCATCTCCTCACACATCGCCAAAGATTGGAGACAAGGACAAAGGGAAATTGGCCTCCCCTGGTGATGATCTATCTTGACCTCATATGGTTAATATTTTGTTGTGGTTAACTTTTTTTCAAAATTACCGGTAAGACACTATTAATATTTTGCTATACTTCAAGATGTAATCATAAGTTTTGTTACTATTGCAATTCTGTCTACATATCATACTTGTCTTTGCGTTATGGTTCTTTAATTATTTTTGATAATGACAAAGGGGGAGAAAAATAGATATGCACACCTATAGGGGGAGATTACATTTAAGGGGAGAATCCAGCTGTAATTATTATCTAAGTACATTGTGTAGTTGTCATCATCAAAAAGGGAGAGAATGTTAGAACCCTAAGTTTACAATTTCGACGATAACAACTATACAATGGAAATCATGTATATATCATACACAAATATAAAGCAAGACAAACCGCTACCTATACAAGACGATGACTAAAATATTAAAGAAATTCATCTAAAAAGTTGCATGAAGATCGAAGGAACAAACACTCAAGCATGAACCCAGAAAAACCTCACTTGACAGGTTCAGACGTCTGAATGCAGAACTTCAGACGTCTGAACGTAGATGCTGGACTAAAATTAAAAATAGGTTCCAGACGTCTGAAAACAACGTTCATACGTCTGGAACTGGGCTCGGGGCAAAAAATTCAAATAACACCTATCATCTCCAAAAAGACACAACTCCATCTCTTCTCCGCAACTCTTCACCAGTGAACTGTGACGACTCTATACTGAAAGGGAAGAGATACGATTACTAGAATAAACTCTCTACAACTATATAAACAAGAATCAAGATGAATCAAAGAACTAACTTATTCACGTACTTCTGTCTTATAATCATCTCTTGTTCTAATCATCTACTTGTTGTCCAATCTATAAATCTAAGATCATACACTTCTATATTCTCTCGAACAATATTGTATTCAATCATTCAAGAGATATAGGAAGTTCAACTGTACTATATAATCAAAATCTGTGTAATATAAGAACACATAGTTGACAAAGAAACACTGCTATTGTAAACATGTTCCTCCCGGTGAAGTGAGGGTTATTTGATGAAAGGAAATTCGAAAAAGGAGCTTCGAGACTGGACGTAGGACGGGAGGTCCGAACCAGTATAAAAACCCTAGTGTGAATATTCTTATTTACATTCTTTATTAATTATTACACTATGGTTTAATTTAGTTATATACTTGTCATTTTTATAATCGATCCATCATAAGTTAGTTTTTCAACTCCATCCATAACCTATGTTGTAATGAGGAGGTAGTAAGAACAAAAAATATCCAGTGAATAAAAACCTCAAGTCTTACATTTTTAGTACTTGGGTAGTATATTTCAAATAGGAATATGTCTATGAATATAGAATTATTAAAATCATTTAATACTTCTTTATAAGGAATAGAGGTGGGTCCAACCACTTAATACCTTCCATTCCAGAAGTATATCCCATATCCCACTCATACATCATAAATAGCTAATAATGTAAGAGACGGCACACAAGCCACTTAATACTTCCAAGTGGAAAATAGGCAGACCCTATCATTTAAGGCCTAATTCCAGAAGCATGTTCCTCAATGGTAATATTTAGCTGACATCATTTGGAATCTCATAGGCCACTTAATACCTTCAAGTAGGAAATAGGCACACCCTATCATTTAAGGCCTAATTCCAGAGTGGACCCCTATAGAGCTACCTCCTAGCGTAACCCTTTGGCTATTTAATACTTCATCTGGGGAAAAGATGGGTTCAACCACTTAATATCCCAAATCTCGAAGCAGGCCCTTCGTCTTATGGCCCATACCTATAATGACGTCTCACATTAGTCCACCATTCGTAGAAAATAGTAGTCAAATTAGCTGGAAAGATTTCCCCTATTGGATTTGGAACTAACCTCGCATCATTACAAATATTTATCATAAGGATATCTCACATCAATAAAAGAATACACAATTGTTGCCAGCCTCAAAGTGAAAGGTAGACTTCTGTCATGCAACTCTATTGACCTCACATCCCTATGACTTAGACATAAATTAATTACTCTATATATATACCCACATCTCACATTTCACAAATAAGGCCTTATAAGGAATCTTCTTTATTGCACCTTAAAATAGTAATTAGGCTATATAAGAGATTCCTTTTATTTTCACCTCAAAATTAATTATCTTCCTAATGGGGGAAAATAAATATAAATAAATACCTAATTAACTACGCTATATACGCAATAGTTATACGTTAATTATGTAGATAGAAATAGATAAATATTCGAGCTTATTAATTTCTAACCACACGGGTTCTATGGCCTAAACTAGTGTTTAATGTCAATTCTTTAACCAGTTATTGTTACAAGTCCTTTTTCTTCAATTTCCCAAGATTTCATGGAATTCAAATGTCCAAAATATGGAATAAATATTCATAATCAAAACAACAATAACAAACTTGTAAATAAAATATAAAACCAATTTATTACACCAATTACATGGAATGTTTTAAACAATAAGATTTGCAATCTAAATCCCATATTCTATTTAACTCCTTTTTTACAAAGAAACGGATAAGAATAAGTTGTATAAAATGCGAATAGAGTTGTAATCTAAACTCTTCATTAGATAGAAGAAATTTAAATCAAAGAAGAAGAAGAAGTGGAATAGATTATGAAATTATCAAAAATTGCATAAACGAAACAAATTCCATCAAATTAATGAAAAGAATTGATAATCTCAACATAGAATTGACATTCCAAAATAAAATGATGCAACAACCCATAAATTTTCGATGTTAAATTTTTTTTATTTTAATAATATTTTATGAGTTAATATTGAAAGAAATAAAATATTACAATTTTAAAATGGAATGATAACTAAAATTAGACTGAAACAATGTTAATACAAGTCAATTGTCAACAATCTAAATGAAATTCCAATTCATTTTATTTAAGCATGATACGTTTGGTTATAAAACTAAATATAAGTAACAAATGTAAACATTTAGTTATTGTACAAAATAGATAGTTAATGGTAATTAAATAAGATCAGTATTGTGTAAGGAATGATAATATGGGTGGTATTAATGGTTACACTGATTTATTGTGAGATGTAAAAGGTAATAAATTTATGTATAATTTAGGTAATAAAATAAGTTTATTTATGGAGTAGGTTGGTTATTATATCTTAGGCTACAAACCAAATAGAAGAGAACAAGAGTAAATCTTAAGGGTATAATAACAATTACTATATATGACCTAATTTATTGGTCAATCAAATTATTTGAAATAAATTCCTCTTGAATGTTAAGTAATTTTAATACTGTTATGGAGGAAACGTTACTTAATGATTTTTAATTTTAGTAACGGAAGAGTGAATGAGAATTTACAGACAACATAAATTATTTATAAGTAAAAAGGAGTATATATTGAACAAATTTATGATAATTGGATAATGCAGTGTTATTGGAAATTAATTAGTGTTATATATGGGATTTATACCTGGGTGGGCAAGTAGTAAACTTATAAATGAAAGAAAGTGAGTAGGTGACCCTTTATTTAGGTTATTTATTCATTTAGTACGTTAAATAAAAATTTGAGAATCAGATCTCAATTAAGGGAAATTAAGTTGTACGTTAATTTGAAATAAAATCTATTAAATATTACATTTATAGGGAATGTAGTACGAATGGTTAGGGATTGTCAAATTTGGTAAAAAGAGATTGGACTTAGGAAACTTTGTTAATTGAGTTTAAAACCTTAATTAATACGCGTAATTGACAAGATTCACATTTTAAAAAAAAATAACCGTTGATACAAATCTAAGATGTATATAGAAGTATTAATGTAGTGAAAGACAAACAAATATTAACTATGTTATTTGTGTAATTAATGGATAGGAATACCAAAGGCAAATTGTAGTAAGGAATATAAGAGGTAGAATAATAAAAATTTATGATTTTATTTTTGTTAACATATGTTAAGAGATATGTTTGTGATCTTAGTTTGAACTTCTACTAAAAACATGTATTACAGTAAGATAAAATAAAAATGATAACATATATCAGGTGTATTTAATGACATTGTTTGAATGTAATTAATAACGGTGATTATAATAATAAATGTTAATAAGGAATAAGAATAAATAAGTTTAGTAAAAGAGTAAATATTCATTTAGTAAAAATGTTTGGCAACTGAAAGATTGATTGTAGAGATGAGAAACTATTATTTAATAAGAAATATATATAATTGTTTTTTGTGGCGAATAGTGTATTAATATGTTTAAATTACTATTAGATAGGAAATAATTGTTATACTTCTCATTACATTCATTTAGTCCATTTTGAAACTTAATCAACTGAAATTAATGTAATTGAAAATTTCCAATTAATAGGAGAGAGAATACTAATTGTAAATTAATAAGTGTAAATAAAAGCAGCATATGTTTTGTGAAGATATAGGGAAAATTTGATTTAATAAAAAGAAAATTTTACATCAAATAAAATGAATGTTTCATCTGTGAATGTACGTTTAATTTCATTAATATAAGAACAGAAAGATTGATTTTAAAGAAAGAAATATATGTTTATTTGAACTGTGTTTTAGCTTACAGACTGATTCCAAGAATAGGAAAATAATCTATTTATTACGCTTGTGTATAAACAATAAATTTATAAACGTGTTTAAATAAACAATTGTTCTATTTCTTTATCCATTTTAGTGTCTGTTTTAAAATCTAACTTTGTAAGTAACTGCAATTAATGTAATTCAAATGTTTCAATTAAAAAGAAAGGAAACGTTGATTGCAATTAATAGATTTAATAAAAGAAACACACGTTTTGTGTTAAACAAAAAAGGTGTTTTAATGGAAATAAAAGATCATTTTGAGAAAACAAAATTGAACGTTCTCATTTTTAAGGTAAGTACAAATATCTTATTTTGCGTAGATAAAAACCTAAATGCGTACAAAATTCTACTTTCGTTTGCAAACTTTTCCATTCTACGTACATTCCCTTATCTATTATTAATGCCTGAAGCTTTAATAATAAAACGTGACATTTATTTTTGTCCCTCCACATTCATTTCCTAATTATAAATAACCTACATCTTATTTCTTCTTCTACATTTTGTTTCTCCTAACACCTCATATTCAAAAGCTCTTATTCTTGCAATTTCAAAAGCATTCTTTTATAAAAATGATTTTTTTTCATTTTTCGTACTGAAGAAGAACGAGGTCCTGTAGCGTGCTAAAGATTTTGCTGACGTGGCTTAAATTTTTGTTAGGTATGTTTATTTGTTTGTTTAAATTAATATTTTTTTTCTTCAAGCGATTTAACGCGTGTAACTTTCTTATACGAACTCCGTTTCACACGCGATTTTTTTTGTTAGGATCGTAATAAAATTCTGGATTTTTAACGCTAGTTTGGACGAATTCGGAGACTATCCAATTTTTGGGTTTAAATTGAATTTTAATTCAATTTAAATTCAAAAGGTGAGTGTTTTAACCCACTCACAACTTCTGAGTTTTCTTATGTTTGTTAAATTGATTTAAGAAATGAGTAGAAATTTATGTATGACTGTTTTGCATATTTTCTTTTTATCATCTCAGTTAAATCGCATTATATAATGTAACTGTTAATTAATTTTATTATTGCATATAAATTTACAGTTAAAATTTATTTATTTTGCATATAAACTGCTAGTTAAACAGTTATTTATTTATTTTGAATATAAACTGTTCGTTGATACCTGTTATATTTTATATGCTCTATTAATGTTTGTTTAAATTGATGATGATTGAAATAAAATTGGTTGATGATTGCTATTGGGTGAATGGATGGTGTGTTCTATATTATATAAACTGCAAGGTATTATGCATTCTCATTTCATTCGGGATTGCGGTTTGAAATGATATACAACCGCATTTTTTTATTTTTAAATTTGCGGATTGAAATGATAAATATCAGTATCACTTGACCATAGGACAGAAAATTATATACAGGCACCGCGGTATATATATAAAATTATTTTTAAAATGATTTCTATGGTTTGGATAGGATGCGGTTTAATAAATATTAATTTTGATCTTATATAAAATCTTATTTTATACATATATATATATATATATAGTTAAATTATTGAATTTAAGCTATGTATGAATTTATTAAATGGAAATAAATAAGTTGAAAAATGGAGTATGATAATTTATTTTTATGGTTAAGTACAGGTTTAGGATATTGTATATACATATAGAGTTTTAAATAGTTCAAATCAATTAAGATTGGTAATTAAATTGGAAATTTATTTGGAATTGGTCTTATTTAAAAATTATACTCCATAAGTTGGTGTAAACTTATTAATCTGGGAAATTTTAAAGGTATGTTATTTTTAACTGGATTTTTATTCAAGATAAATTAAATGAATAATTCTAGTATAAATAAATGGAAGGAAATATTTAGTGTTAGTAAATTGGGTTTTATTTTAAATGGTTATGGATCTATTATGTAAACATTTCAAAACTAAATAACAGGACAATGAATTGTTGAATAGAAATTCCCAACCTTAGTTTTGAAAGTTATTAAATAATCAAAGTTTGAAAATATTGAAATCGAAGTGTTTTTATTCGAACTGAAAGTGAATCTAGAGGTTATGGGTTTAGACTGAATTTAAAGTAAATAAAATTGTAAAGGCGTGGAAATTATTTACTTTATAAAGAAATTTTAAATTCAACTGTTTTATTTTATATACTGTTGAATATCCAAACCATTTAAGTTTTGAAATTTATGGTTTTAAAGCTATGAATTTCAAAGTATTATGTTTTGAAAGTTATAACTCAAATGTTTAGGTTTCAGATATTATAAATTTTAAAGCAGTATGATTTTGGAAAAGATATATGTGAAATAAAGATGATATTATACTGATTTGGGTTTATAAATGCTATCAAATTTATTTGGTTTTTAAAACGAAAAATGGTATCGTGTTATATGGTTTTGAAATGGGTATATATTCTGGTTTTGAAACTATTTGATAAGACCGCGTTGTTATAATAACGTTTGGTTGTTGAAGAGACCGGGATCAGAAGTTGTCATACTCTCTGCCAACTCCGAAAACCACTTTAACAACCGTGTACGCTGTGGAGATTCCAGAATGAAGTAGGATGGCGGCGGCGTTTCCTTTGAGGTAAATACGTGGACCCGACTCCCGTGAGTTGGCATAAGGTGGCTAAAACAGGAGCGATTATCGGGCCAAGGGGGTTAGCGCCCTTTATCGGACACATCCCTTCGATACTATACTCTGACTTTGGATTGATTCGGTGGCCACCTTTATTTTTTTGATTTTGGGGGTGTTTGTTCGAGGTGGGCGGTAGCTGCGGCTATGCGTTACCGCCAGTCCGGATAGCAATTGGTATACCTACCCTGGCATTGCCTAGTTGTGCCGTGTCACCTACCCTAGCACGCCTTATACGATTTTGGTTTTGTACCATACCTATGGAGTGCCCTCTGACGACGCCCAGTACGGGGGAGATTACGGTACTGTATAGACTATGGGAATATATAACTGTGTTAAGGTGGAAAATGTAAAGCCTTAACGCTATTTAAAAGTAAGTTTATTATACAATTAGACACTAGTATAATAGCGAAATATACTACATAATAGATAATTTAACGGATCCTTAGGAGATGTAAATCCCGAGCATCTCTTAAGTTACTGCACTCATACTTATCTCTGTTGATTTAACTTACATAAGATCTTTTAGTTCCGACTCGAGTGTTTTGTCTTTTCAATTCGCTCGGGTCAGTCCGAGCATTTCAGGATTTGAAGATTTTATTCTGGAGGACGAAGACGAAGATTTGTAGTATTACTATCTATTACATTATTCCATTACACCATTTGATTCCGCTGCATTGATATTTATTGGTATGTGAACTCTGATATTTATTGTATAAAGAAAAATCACATGTTTTGTAAATAGTTTTATGAACTGTATATTTATTATTATATTTTATCGTTCCGCTGCAAGATTCTATTTGGTTTTTTCTTCTTTCTTCATCTTCTCTGTGTTTATCTTATTTACCCCATAACAATCCGCCTTTCCGTATGGTTTGAATTAGCACGTGTGTCGATTTAAAGCATGCGAAAAGGCGGGTCGTTACATCTGGTATCAGAGCTTTGGTTTAGCGATAAACCTTAGCTTTGTGGGGTTTGACTCTTTACTATTAGGGTAGTAATACCCTATGGGAGTCGCTGAGTGTATATATATGAGAGAGCCTATTTTTTAGTGTTATCAAAAGGTTTTAATATTGTGTTAATCTGTTTCGTTTTGTATTTATAAATTCTGGTTGGTGCATGGGACGCTAGACATTAATGGGGATTTCTAAACACTTAATAGGACAAACCGACATAATATTTGTTTTTAATATAGGTGAATGAAATAATTTTGCCTATTATATTTTCTATATAAAATAAAAAATTTCAAATGATATTTGTATTTGGCTGCAATAGATTGGTTGTTAGGTAACAAAGTGTATTGATAATAATAGAAATAAGATTGAAAAATAAAATGAATGAAATTTGGGAAATTTAGAACTTAAGATCCGGGGTTTTGAAATTTCTTTCGAATAAATTTTGGAATATAATAATATTGTTTATAAGTACTTTCTGATATAAATGTTTATTATAATTCGGAAGAATTGTTTTAAACAAGATTTTGAAGAAAATAAGTTTTGTACTTTCCTCTCTGTCGCTGGAAATAATTTCGGTGATGGCGGCCGCATCATCGACTTTCATTTTCGATTTTCGAAGGGGGAAGGCCACTGTAGTAGTTCTACTGCAGATTCATTTTTGAAAAATATATAAAATTTTAATTGTTTTAAATATAATTAGAGATATATAAGTTGTAAGAATATATTTATCTATTGTTTTAAAATAAATTGAAAATTTAACCCGGTATTAAATTCTTAAATTTCCATTAATTAATTGTTTCAATTATTGTAGTGAAATGAAAGGTAAGTAATTAATAATTGAAACCTCTAATTTAGGTAAGAGATTTAAGGCTAAGTTATAAAGGAAATAAAAAGGAAGATGAAATTGTAACTTATAAGGAAAAGGTAAAAATTTATTGAACAATGAATTAATTAAAAGAAATGAGAAAACTTGTATAACTTTCAATTACATTCTTTAAAAGCATATATATAACTTACCAAATATTAAAAGTTGAAATGTTAATAAGAAAATGTAATAGATATTGTACAAGTAATAAATTTGAGGTAATGAAAGTAATTAATGAAATTCCTTAATAAATAGGAATTTGATGTTGTAATATTATAATCTTAAGTGTAATTGAAAAGACTACTAATTGAAATAGAAAGGTAGGTATTATAAATGGAACAAAATAAATAAACTTAAGTAGTATATACGAAAGATAATAAACTTAAGTAAAGGATTGAAGCTATTTATTAATAAAATAAGAAGAAAAGAAGAATGCAGTAAATATATAAGTGTAGACTTAAATTATTGTATTAATGTGCTAAGGAATTGATTTGCACAAGAATACTATAAACAAATGAAGTTATGCAATATGAAATGAAAAGAGAAAAATGAATTATATATATAAGTATAAGTGCAAACAAGTGTAATAAACACTAAATTAATGAATGGAGATAAAAGTTGTAAGAAATAAATGTAAAGTAATAAATGAAATTTATAAGAATGAGCTTGATTTATTATTTGTAATTATTGCTTGTTTGGTTTATGGTTGTTTGGGGTAAGATACTTTAAATTTGGATTTGGATGAATGAATAATCTATTTAGTTTTATCTAAGGCTGCTGAGTAAATGATGCGCTATTAGTTTATTCTTCATTCCGTGCAATTTAAAAGTTTTGTACCCGAACAACTATTTGTTTGTTTGATTGAATGGTTGTTTTGTATTGTGTATGCTGTTTGTTGAAATTTATGGTTGTTGTATTGATTTGTTGTTAGTGATTGAAACCACCTAAATATTTCATTTTTATAAATTGTTAACCCTTTGGATTATATAAGTAAAATGCAGGTTATGGAAGCAATTACTACTGCTTTTGGTTTCATAAAATAAGCGTTATTGCCCGACGAATAGGTGCGTTTTCGGATTACGGGTTTTAGCGTTATTATTTTGTTTTTTTTCCCGCGTTGGGATATATATTATTTTGAAAATATATGATATATATTGTTATAATTAATATTTTATTTTTCTTCCGAGCCTCTCCGTACAAAGGAGACTCTGCCGAAATTTTTCGAAAATTTCGGACATAGAAATTTTTTTCTCCAAACTTTAATAATTTAAATATAAAAGATTAAATAGTTATAAATTAGGATATCTTATATAAATTAATTAATTTTGTAAATATAATTGTTTATGAAGTTAATGTTTTAATAAGATGTATTGTTTTTATTTCTTCTTTTTCCCTTTTTTTCCTTTTCGGGGACGAAAAGTTTTGAGTGGGGGAGAGTGTAACGACCCATGAATTTTCAATGTTAAATTTTTGTTATTTTAATAATATTTTATGAGTTAATATTGAACGAAATAAAATATTGCAATTTTATAATGGAATGATAACTAAAACTACACTGAAACAATGTTAATACAAGTCAATTGTCAACAATCTAAATGAAACTCCAATTCATTTTATTTAAGCATGATACGTTTGGTTATAAAACTAAATATAAGTAACAAATGTAAACATTTAGTTATTGTACAAAATAGATAGTTAATGGTAATTAAATAAGATCAGTATTGTATAAGGAATGATAATATGGGTGGTATTAATGGTTACACTGATTTATAGTGGGATGTAAAAGGTAATAAATTTATGTATAATTTGGGTAATAAAATAAGTTTATTTATGGAGTAGGTTGGTTATTTTATCTTAGGCTATAAACCAAGCAGAAGAGAACAAGCGTAAATCTTAAGGGTATAACAAAAATTATTACCTAATTTATTGGTCAATCAATTTATTTGAAATAAATTCTTCTTGAATGTTAAGTAATTTTAATACTGTTATGGAGGAAACGTTACTTAATGATTTTTAATTTTAGTAACGGAAGAGTGAATGAGAATTTACAGAGAACATAAATTATTTATAAGTAAAAAAGAGTATATATTGAACAAATTTATGATAATTGGATAATGCAGTGTTATTGGAAATTAATTAGTGTTATATATGGGATTTATACCTGGGTGGGCAAGTAGTAAACTTATAAATGAAAGAAAGTGAGTAGGTGACCCTTTATTTAGGTTATTTATTCATTTAGTACGTTAAATAAAAATTTGGGAATCTGACCTCAATTAAGGAAATTAAGTTGTACGTTAATTGGAAATAAAATCTATTAAATATTACATTTATAGGGAATGTAGTACGAACGGTTAGGGATTGTCAAATTTGGTAAAAAGGGATTGGACTTAGGAAACTTTGTTAATTGAGTTTAAAACCTTAATTAATACGCGTAATTGACAAGATTCACATTTTAAAAAAATAACCGTTGATACAAATCTAAGATGTATATAGAAGTATTAATGTAGTGAAAGACAAACAAATATTAACTATGTTATTTGTGTAATTAATGGATAGGAATACCAAAGGCAAATTGTAGTAAGGAATATAAGAGGTAGAATAATAAAAATTTATGATTTTATTTTTGTTAACATATGTTAAGAGATATGTTTGTGATCTTAGTTTGAACTTCTACTAAAAACATGTATTACAGTAAGATAAAATAAAAATGATAACATATATCAGGTGTATTTAATGACATTGTTTGAATGTAATTAATAACGGTGGTTATAATAATAAATGTTATAAGGAATAAGAATAAATAAGTTTAGTAAAAGAGTAAATATTCATTTAGTAAAAATGTTTGGCAACTGAAAGATTGATTGTAGAGATGAGAAACTATTATTTAATAAGAAATATATATAATTGTTTTTTGTAGCGAATAGTGTATTAATATGTTTAAATTACTATTAGATAGGAAATAATTGTTATACTTCTCATTACATTCATTTAGTCCATTTTGAAACTTAATCAACTGAAATTAATGTAATTGAAAATTTCCAATTAATAGGAGAGAGAATACTAATTGTAAATTAATAAGTGTAAATAAAAGCAGCATATGTTTTGTGAAGATATAGGGAAAGTTTGATTTAATAAAAAGAAAATTTTACATCAAATAAAATGAATGTTTCATCTGTGAATGTACGTTTAATTTCATTAAAATAAGAACAAAAAGATTGATTTTAAAGAAAGAAATATATGTTTATTTGAACTGTGTTTTAGCTTACAGACTGATTACAAGAATAGGAAAATAATCTATTTATTACGCTTGTGTATAAACAATAAATTTACAAACGTGTTTAAATAAACAATTGTTCTATTTCTTTATCCATTTTAGTGTCTGTTTTAAAATCTAACTTTGTAAGTAATTGCAGTTAATGTAAGGACCCGATTCTTCGTCTTTCGAAAATTCAACATCGATACTCACTTTATCGACTACCGAGCAATCGAACGACGGAAAACCGAACACTTAGGGTTTTAAGAAAAAGAAAAAGACAGAAGAAGAGAGAAAAAAAGATAGAAAAGAAAATAGAAAATAGAACGGAACAGAAAAACAGCAGAACAACATCAGAATATCACAATTCGCAGCGGAACAACATATAATAACAAATGAATAATCTTTAAACAAAGAACTATATCAGTTATTACATTTTATACATTACATTACATCATATCATCAGAGTGTACAACAACAACAACAACAAACAGTGCAGCGAAAAAAGAAATACTATATACTAGTAATTACGCCATGCCATCCAGCTTGCCTCCAGCAACTCCAGAAATATCCTGATAAACCTAACTCTTGACTACCCGTGTGGAAATTGGTGGGCACCCAGAGTTTAGGAAGGAAAACAATAAACTCCAAGTCAGTCATGTGACTGGTGTGAGAACTCAAAACTGTTTATTTATCTTTAAAATCAAAATAGAGGAATATTTTTAAAGTCAATTCGAAATGCTTTTAAAAATGAGACTACCATAAGGCCTCCCGCACACACACACAATGCAAACGCAGAATCGAAGGAGATTTCTCCTTATGATAGTCAAAGATGTTTGATACACATTTAAAAGAACATTTGATATTATTACTAGTGCATAGTGTAGGAAAAATATTTCGAAAGTAGAATATAAATCTTAGCCAACATACGACCATTATCGTATGCCTACTATAGCTACCATCTAAACAGTGGTGACCACCATAAGTAAATGGCAGGTTCTACACCTAATACCGTACAAGTTTCGTATTGGGAATTGGATTTCCAGCGAATGATCAGGCCAAGTAACTTCCCATTGCCACATGAGAATGCCTCTGGATGGACATCCCCGAGAACCAAACCGGATCTCTACCAACACAAGGCCGGGTTACCCCTAACTGAGTAACAACTGACCGAATATGCCATCCCCCGGTCCTTTGGGACCTTTCACCGAGCGCTCGCAATCAATTCACACAATCATAAAGTGTTTTCAACATGAGTAAGTATCTGGGCTCTATACCATGATACCACCCTTTTCCAGAAGGAAATGCACATATCCTAAAGGGCGCTACCCCTCATAACCTTGCCGCATCTTTCCTGTTTTGACCATTCACGGGGTGTGAGGCTCGACGAAGTCACGTCCACAAAAACATACTTTATACAAAAGCCATGCTTTGGGTCAACAAATGATCATAGAAATGATCACCAAGATAGACGATCAAATAAATGATCCTATCACAAATAATCAACACAATGATCATTTACAGCAACACTCAGCATGTCACATTACCAAATTGGGAATATATCGCTGATAACCTTCAACTACATAACCTCTGAGCTCGTACGTCTCAGAGAAGGGTGTTAAGCTAAAAGAATAAATTCTCCGCCACCAACAGAAATATATTTGAAAGAAATCTGCTTTATATCTCAATTTGTAATGTCAGACATACAATCCATACAAGTCTGTTCCGGGCTCGAACAGAACTGAAGGCACTTACAAAGAAGTCCTTGCAATCCGGATATCCACAATCCTGATCGGATTTCCCATCACATATGGAGAACTCAATACCGGAGCAACTCGGTGCAGAGTCAATCGACAGGTCATCCTATCGCTCTCGCAAATATCGGGTCTTCAACACCGATCTTCAAATGCAATTCATAACGACGTATCACATATTCGGAATGGGTTATACAACCCCATGGTCCTTTCCCGGTTAACCCGAATAGTGAGCGCTTATTTAAAAATAAGTGTGGCATTCAAATTCAAACAAATCACATCAAATACCCATTCAAAGGTAAATATTGATAGTCGGTTATTGAACTATCAATGGATATGCACACATCACCAGATTCCAAATAATTTTCCAAATTATTTATTTTCCAAAATATCTTTACAAGATATATAATTTAAATACCTCAAAAATAAATCAATATTTATCTTTAAACAAATTCCACTTTCTTTTATAAATTCCTTAGTGAATTTATATTCCAAAATATCCATGCATATACGATTTCAATTATTCATTTCAATTTATCCTCAAAAAGATAAATTCTCAAAGTATTCACTTTATATTGGAAAACATTTCCATACTTATTTATTCATAAGTAATTCACAAATCTATTTATTTTCAACACTTGGAAAATATTCAATATACTTAAATCGAGATTAAGTATATATTTCATTCTTTAAGGAAATCATTCTCTTAAACATATTTATTTGGGCCAAAACGAATGTTACGTAAAACATCGTTACGACGTCCCAAAATCACTAGTATAGGGATTCGAATTTAAGATAGATATATAGATCCCAATACTATACAAAACATTTCCTTTCGGAAATCATTTACTATAACAACAGTGTTATGGTCCACCATTTCCTTCTATTTCTCGAAAACGTCTATTTCAACAATGAATGTTGAAATCTATGGTTTCGAATCTCAACATATTTAAAACATCGTTAGATCGTTTTAATTCTATTTAAAACATCACATTCAAAACAATTTCTTTAACATATTATTCACTATTCAAAAACGTGAATATACTACGTTAACAAATTTCATCCTTTTATTCATATTATTTTAAAGGATTATTCACAGTTCAAAAACGTGAATATAACTCCATAAATAAGTTATAACAATTTACTTATTAAAATAAGTCATTTGCGAATTTATAAAACAACGTTTATAAACTCCATTTCTATTTATTTTATAACATCTTTCTCTATAAATTTTCTTTATTAACCTATTCACTTTATATCTCAATTATAAAACAAAAGTTCACATCATAAGTGAAATACTTATAATTTATTTGTTTGCAAAATCGTTCCTTTGAACTTCATAATTATAAATCTTATAACTTATAAGATTCATTTATTTATCCAAATCTATTCTCTTAATAACTTCACAAATTTTATAAACCTACTGCTTATAAAATTCCATTTATAACTTCACCGTTTATAATTCTATAAATTTCATTCATTTCCGAATTTTATTCATAATTCATTCTAACACTTATAAAAACTTCGTTTTATAATTTCAATATTTTAATTTATAAATATCAATTTATAAATCTCTTATATAAATCAATTTATACTATTATTCTTTTAAAACATCTTTAATCCCCTTTATAATCTCATCATTTTGATTTATAAAATAATCAAATTTATAAATCCTATATTTAAACTTTTATAATAAATTCAAAAATCCCGATTAAACTATTTTATAAAATCATTAGCCTCATATTTTCAAAAATCAATCTTTAACTATATTTCTCAAAAACCATAATTTTTATAACATTAAAATTATATCGTTTATTTATTTAAAATGAATCAATTCCAAACATATAGTATATTTTATAAATGTTTTCTTTCAAAAATCACTTTAAAAATCATTTTAAAATTCCAAATTTGGTCCAATGATGCTACATACCAAATAGTCAATCACGACAACAACGATATCATATATCGATATGATAATCCATCAAATATCAAAATATCTGAAATCAAATAAATACTGTTGAGGAATCCAGTTGGATCCCTCCAACCTGTTTTCCTGCATCCACAAACATTAGCACAATACCAATTTCGTTCCAGTACGAAATTATCGCGGTATATGGGATTTATAATATTATCCGCTTAATAGACGGCGCAATAGGGTCTCATCCGCTAAAAAAATGCGGGAAATCAATAACTCCAATATATACATATGCCAATATATATATATATATTGCTATTATATATAATACCAATTTCACTGTTTATGAAATATTCGCGGTATATGTTTTTAATAAATAATATCCGCTTACTAACGGCGCATAATGTCTATTTTAACAATCAATAGATAACAATCATCATTCAAACATGCATTCAAATATTTTAAATCTAACTATTTAAAATAAAATCGAAACTGATTCGATTGAGTGAGAAGTTCTCACCTTGATTTTAATTTCGTTTTAGCGATTTATTTCGAATAAAATTAAACGGACGTTTAATTTTACCCAAAATTATCACTAACTCCAAACGACCCCAATCCAATTCCATAGCGTAGTGCTCGTCCATACGATTCCAACGCAACTGGTTTCGCGCGTTTTCGACCTCGTATGAAAAAGATATGAATTTTTGAAGTTACACGATTTATACTTTATAAATTTACAACTTTAAACAAATTTTATAAACCTAAGTCAATCCTGGCCATAGATCAATCACCCAGCAACATCAGGCCGTAGAACGCACCTTTCTTCTTCCCCCCCCCCCCCCCCCATTCACGTTACTCCCTACAGTAAGTGCCGAACCCACTTCAAATATTAGGGTTAATTTATACTCCATCATACGTCGACGAAAACACGATCAGCAAGTGCCATCTGGAAGCCCCCAACCTGCTCCACCCTCGCCTGAGATGCGGCCACCCTCGGCTACGCCTACAGCCTCGAAATGCGTGCGCGACTGCAGGGCTTCTAGCTCGATTTGCCGCCAATCCGAAGCTCCAAACACGATCATAGCCGTTGGATATATAAATTACACTGCCCTCTACAACTTTCATTTAGAAAGTTTCTGACGATTGTTGATGGATTGAGAGATCGGAGGGGAAGAAGTTGAGAGAATTTCGGCCTTTGGTTCTGGGCAGTGGCGGCTAGGGTTAGGTTTAGAAATTTTTTTTTTAATTTATGAAGGGGTAAGGGTCTATTTATAGGAAATCGTTGAACACTATTCATCCGGGAATTCCGAACTCCGATTTACGCGCCGAAACTGACGTTTCTAGGGTTTACCCCGCGTTCCGGACACAATGGAACAGGTTTCGAAAGCTAATTCGGACATCTGTGCGAGTTATGGCAATAAACGTTCGATTTGAATTAAACCGATTTAAACGATTTTCTAGGTGTTTTAATTTGTACCGGACAAACGGTAAATCCGATTGACACGAAATTTGAAACCTTACAATAATATCACATTACGGATCCGATGAAACTGGTTTCGTCGAAATCCGAGACTTTTTGAAAAATGGCTATTTTAACTCGCCAAATTAATATTAAAAATAATTCGATGCGTTTCGAGCTGCCACGATCAAACGATAACTCCGATTGCTACGAAAATTGAAATCCGGTAATAACTAACTATTACGGATCCAATGGAACTAGTTTCGTCCAATTCTGAGACTGTTCAAAAATTGACTATTTTCACTAGTCGATTTAAATATTAAAATATTCAATTTTCACAATTTAACTCTTAATTCGATTTTAAAAGTTCTAAAATATCATTCTAACTCCAATATGATAAAATAAAATTTTACAAATCATTTTCAATCATATTTAACTCAATTTTCAATTATTTCCATAATTTCACATATTAAATTATCGATTTAATTATCCAATTAAATCCAATTATTCGAATTAAAATTTATTCGACTTATAAATTCACTAATTAATATTTAAAATTAATTAAATATTCAAATTTTAATTACTAAAAATCCTGGGTCGTTACAATTAATGTAATTCAAATGTTTCAATTAAAAAGAAAGGAAACGTTGATTGCAATTAATAGATTTAATAAAAGAAACGCACGTTTTGTGTTAAACAAAAAGGGTGTTTTAATGGAAATAAAAGATCATTTTGAGAAAACAAAATTGAACGTTCTCATTTTTAAGGTAAGTACAAATATCTTATTTTGCGTAGATAAAAACCTAAGTGCATACAAAATTCTACTTTCATTTGCAAACTTTTCCATTCTTACGTACATTCCCTTATCTATTATTAATGCCTGAAGCTTTAATAATAAAACGTGACATTTATTTTTGTCCCTCCACATTCATTTCCTAATTATAAATAACCTACATCTTATTTCTTCTTCTACATTTTGTTTCTCCTAACACCTCATATTCAAAAGCTCTTATTCTTGCAATTCCAAAAGCATTCTTTTATAAAAATGATTTTTTTTCATTTTTCGTACTGAAGAAGAACGAGGTCCTGTAGCGTGCTAAAGATTTTGCTGACGTGGCTTAAATTTTTGTTAGGTATGTTTATTTGTTTGTTTAAATTAATATTTTTTTTCTTCAAGCGATTTAACGCGTGTAACTTTCTTATACGAACTCCGTTTCACACGCGATTTTTTTTGTTAGGATCGTAATAAAATTCTGGATTTTTAACGCTAGTTTGGACGAATTCGGAGACTATCCAATTTTTGGGTTTAAATTGAATTTTAATTCAATTTAAATTCAAAAGGTGAGTGTTTTAACCCACTCACAACTTCTGAGTTTTCTTATGTTTGTTAAATTGATTTAAGAAATGAGTAGAAATTTATGTATGACTGTTTTGCATATATTTTTTCATCATCTCTGTTAAATCGCATTATATAATGTAACTGTTAATTAATTTTATTATTGCATATAAATTTACAGTTAAAATTTATTTATTTTGCATATAAACTGCTAGTTAAACAGTTATTTATTTATTTTGAATATAAACTGTTCGTCGATACCTATTATATTTTATATGCTCTATTGATGTTTGTTTAAATTGATGATGATTGAAATAAAATTGGTTGATGATTGGTATTGGGTGAATGGATGGTGTGTTCTATATTATATAAACTGCAAGGTATTATGCATTCTCATTTCATTCGGGATTGCGGTTTGAAATGATATGCAAAAGCATTTTTTTTATTTTCAAATTTGCGGATTGAAATGATAAGTATCCGTATCACTTGACCATAGGACAGAAAATTATATACAGGCACCGTGGTATATATATAAAATTATTTTTAAAATGATTTCTATGGTTTGGATAGGATGCGGTTTAATAAATATTAATTTTGATCTTATATAAAATCTTAATTTATATATACATATATAGTTAAATTATTGAATTTAAGCTATGTATGAATTTATTAAATGGAAATAAATAAGTTGAAAAATGGAGTTTGATAATTTATATTTATGATTAAGTACAGGTTTAGGATATTGTATATACATATAGAGTTTTAAATAGTTCAAATCAATTAAGATTGGAAATTAAATTGGAAATTTATTTGGAATTGGGCTTATTTAAAAATTAAACTCCACAAGTTGGTGTAAACTTATTAATCTTGGAAATGTTAAAGGTATGTTATTTTTAACTGGATTTTTATTCAAGATAAATTAAATGAATAATTCTAGTATAAATAAATGGAAGGAAATATTTAGTGTTAGTAAATTGGGTTTTATTTTAAATGGTTATGGATCTATTATGTAAACGTTTCAAAACTAAATAATAGGACAATGAATTGTTGAATAGAAATTCCCAACCTTAGTTTTGAAAGTTATTAAATACTCAAAGTTTGAAAATATTGAAATCGAAGTGTTTTATTCAAACTGAAAGTGAATCTAGAGGTTATGGGTTTAGACTGAATTTAAAGTAAATAAAATTGTAAAGGCGTGGAAATTATTTTCTTTATAAAGAAATTTTAAATTCAACTATTTTATTTTATATACTGTTGAATATCCAAACCATTTAAGTTTTGAAAGTTATGGTTTTAAAGCTATGAATTTCAAAGTATTATGTTTTGAAAGTTATAATTCAAATGTTTGGGTTTCAGATATTATAAATTTTAAAGTAGTATGATTTTGGAAAAGATATATGTGAAATAAAGATGATATTATACTGATTTGGGTTTATAAATGATACCAAATTTTTAAAACGAAAAATGTTATCGTATTATATGGTTTTGAAATGGGTATATATTCTGGTTTTGAAAGTAAAACTATTTTGATAAGACCAGGGTGTTATAATAACATTTGGTTGTTGAAGAGACCGGGATCAGAAGTTGTCATACTCTCTGCCAACTCCGAAAACCACTTTAACAACCGTGTACGCGGTGGAGATTCCAGAATGAAGTAGGATGGTGACGGCTTTTCCTTTGAGGTAAATACGTGGACCCGACTCCCGTGAGCTGGCATAAGGTGGCTAAAACAGGAGCGATTCTCGGGCCAAGGGGGTTAGCGCCCTTTATCGGACACATCCCTTCGATACTATACTCTGACTTTGGATTGATTCGGTGGCCACCTTTATTTTTTTGATTTTGGGGTGTTTGTTCGAGGTGGGCGGTAGCTGCGGCTATGCGTTACGACCAGTCCGGATAGCAATTGGTATATCTACTCTGGCATTGACTAGATGTGCCGTGTCACCTACCCTAGCGCGCCTTATACGATTTTGGTTTTGTACCATACCTATGGAGTGCCCTTTGACGACGCATAGTACGAGGGAGACTACGGTACTATATAGACTATGGGAATATATAACTGTGTTAAGGTGGAAAATGCAAAGCCTTGACGCTATTTAAAAGTAAGTTTATTTTACAATTAGACACTAATATAATAGCGAAATATACTACATAGTAGATAGTTTAACGAATCCTTAGGAGATGTAAATCCCGAGCGTCTCTTAAGTTACTGCACTCATACTTATCTCTGTTGATTTAACTTACATAAGATCTTTTAGTTCCGACTCGAGTGTTTTGTCTTTTAAATTCGCTCGGGTCAGTCCGAGCGTTTCAGGATTTGAAGATTTTATTCTGGGGGACGAAGACGAAGATTTGTAGTATTACTATCTATTATATTATTCCACTACACCATTTGATTCCGCTACATTAATATTTATTGGTATGTGAACTCTGATATTTATTGTATAAAGCAAAATCACATGTTTTGTAAACAGTTTTATGAACTGTATATTTATTATTATATTTTATCGTTTCGCTGCAAGATTCTATTTGGTTTTTTCTTCTTTCTTCATCTTCTCTGTGTTTATCTTATTTACCCCATAATAATCCGCCTTTCCGTATGGTTTAAATTGGCACATGTGTCGATTTAAAGCGTGCGAAAAGGCGGGACGTTACATCTGGTATCAGAGCTTTGGTTTAGTGATAAACCTTAGCTTTGTGGGATTTGACTCTTTACTATTAGGGTAGTAGTACCCTATGGGAGTCGCTGAGTGTATATATATGAGAGAGCCTATTTGTTAGTGTTATCAAAAGGTTTTAATATTGTGTTAATATGTTTCGTTTTGTATTTATAAATTCTGGTTGGTGCATGGGACGCTATGTGTAACGAAAACGGGTTTTGCCCGCTCGAAAATCGACATCCATACTTCAAATCGTATTTGAATGCCGTAGATTCGACCGTTCAAATCCGATTCGTCGGAGCTTATAACCACATTAAGTAAATAACACAGCGGAAAAAAAGAATAATACATTGATATATAATATCTGATACAACAGAATGATACAATAGATATCAATATACATCAGAGATACAAGAAAATAGCAGCGGAAAAGAAAATAGATAACAGCAGCAGCGGATAATCTCCATCTCCAAAGCTCCAATCCAGCAATAGCTCGAACTCCCATAGATAAGCAAGTGCAGTCCATATCCAAAGACTGAACTAACTCCAGATAATCCACTGGACTTAACTATCTGAAAAACCAAACTCTAGACTGCTCGTGTAGAAAATAATGAGCACCCAGAGTTTAGGAAGGGAACAATAAACTCCGGATCAGTCATGGGACTGGTGTGAGCAACAAAAACAGTTTATCTTTTAATTCAATCAATAAAAGAATTTAAAGTAAATTCGCAATGCTTTTTGAAAAATGAAACTACCATAAGACTTCCCACCACACACACAATGCAAACGTAGACTTGGAGGAGATTTCTTCTTATGATAGTCAAACATGCTTAATACGCAGAAAATTTCTTTGATATTATTATTATAAGTGCACGGTGCAGAAAAACATTTCGAAAGTAGAATATAAATCTTAGCCAGCATAGACATTTCAAACTATGCCTACTATAGCTACCATCCAAACAGTGGGGCGCCACCATAAGTGAATGGCAGGTTCTACAACTAAAACCGTACAAGGCTCGTATTGTTTCTTTGGATTTCCAACAAATGGTCAGGCCAAGGAACTTCCCATTGCCACATGAGAACGCCTCTGGAAGGACGTCCCCGAGAACCTAACCGGATCTCTTCCAACACAAGGCCGGGTTACCCCTAACTGGGTAACTACTGACACGAGTATGCCACCTCCCGGTCCTTTAGGACCTTTAACCGAGCGCTCGATAACCAACATCACACTATAGTAAATAGAGTGTTTTCCACATGAGTAAGTATCTGGGCTCCATACCATGATACCACCCCTTTCCAGAAGGAAATGAACATACCCTAAAGGGGTGCTACCCCCTAATAACCTTGCTGCATCTTCCCTGTTTTGACCATTCCGGGGTGTGAGGTTCGACGAAGTCTCGTCCACAAAGCCACGCTTTGGTACAAAGCCATGCTTTGGGTCAACAAATGATCAAAGTAATGATCACAAAGATAAATGATCAAACAAATTATCCTATCACAAATGATCAAACAATGATCATTTCACAGCAACACTTAGCATGTCACATTACCAAATTGGGAATATATCGTTGATAACCTTCGACTACATAACCTCTGAGCTCGTACGTCTCAGAGAAGGGTGTTAAGCTAAAAGAATAAATTCTCCGCCACCAACAGAAATGTATTTGAAAGAAATCTGCTTTATATCTCAAAATGTAATGTCAGACACACAATCCATACAAGTCTGTTCCGGGTTAGAACAGAACCGAAGGCACTTCCAAAGAAGTCCTTGCAATTTCGGATAATCCCTAATAGTGAGCGCAATATCCGGGGATCTCTATACCGGGGATCAGCCAGTGCAGAGACAATCGACAAGAAACCCTTTCGTTTTCGAAAATATCCGGTCTTCACCACCGGTCTTCAAATGCTATCCATAACGACGTATCACATATTCGGAATGGGATATATGACACAAGTTCCTCTCCCGGCTAAACCGAATAGTGAGCGCAATATTTCAAAAACATATGGACATTGGGATTTCAATTAAGTCACAACTTAATAATTAAAAACTTCCTTTCAATGGTTAAAAAATTTACCATTTCAAATCTTTAAACAAAAAGATTTATTTCACAAAGATCAATTCATAGATTTCCAAAACAATTTCATTTCTATTGTATCAACTCGTTAAATCTTTAAATCAAAGATTTAACTTATAGCTTTCAAACTGCTTTTATAACTTGGAAGTCATTTTCATTTTCAAACTTGAAATGCTTTTTAACACAAATTGGACGTTCATTTCTTATGTGAAAGCCTTTATTATGTGAAAACAAACAGTTTTCGTTTCAGAAAAATCCAATTAATTTACACGAGTTAAAGTTCTCAATTTATGTTCATATTCCCAAATTATTACATTTTAAAATGATTTAACCCATATATAACTGGTATAACATCTTTAACCCCTAGTTTCAAATTATAGAATTCAGTTTCACATTTTGAATTTAAATTTAAATCAAATTATTTAAATTTCAAACTTTATCAAGTTATTCAAAAAATAAATTTCATCTTTGAAATTTTATTTCAAAAGCTTTTCACATTTAACCCGATTCCATTTCAAACTATTTGAATTTAAAAATTCAAATTCAAAACTATTTTCAAAAATCTGTGACTTAATCGATTTCCTCGTGAAATCCATATTTGTGTGTGTATGGTGTGGTCTAGGGGTTTAACACAATAGTGCAACATCATTCAATCATCATAGATCAAAACACAGAAATGTAGTTGATAAGCGATATAAATTATAACGCTTACCGCCCATTCACAGATTCACAGATAATATACAGATGCAAATAAATATACACAGCTCAATCTACAGAACAAAATATCACAAATCAGATAGGACAAATCAATTCAAGGTATTTCATACAATACAATCATTCATAAGCATTCAATAAACATTTGTAAGAAGGATTAATTAATTGTCTAATCCTAATTAATTCAATTTATTTCAAATCAAATAAATTACTTATGAATTAATTATTCAATTCTGATTTATTAATTCCAAATCATTTGATATAAACAAATTTACCAATTACCTCAATTTATTAAATAATTCTTAATTAATCACATTAATTAAATTAACCTTAAGTTAATTACTTAATCATTTAACCTAAATTAATTTCATTAAATAATTATTTTTAAGTAATTAATTACCTTTATAAATAAATCAGCATTAAATTACATTAAATGTAATTATATATTAATCACTTGATTTATTAACTTTAATTATTATTTATAGAAATTGACTAACCATTAATAATCCATTAATTAACCCTAATTATTTAATTAATTTGGTGTTAATTGCAACTTAGTTAGTTTTTTAATTTCAATTAATTAATTTTTAATCATAAATTATCCATTTTCTTTTCAAATTGAATTTCCTTTAACACAAATTGGAAATCTATGATTCTTAATCACCCATTAACTATACCTTAATTAATTTACTTAAACCTTAATTTATATATTTAAACTCCCAATTTATTTCTTTATAATTTTCACATTCCATTTTAACTTCAAATTCTTTAAAACATACTTTAATTGCTTAAACACTTCTGTTTAATTTTTTTTTTTTAAATTTAAATTTTCTAACTACGTTTTCAAAATCTGAACATGAATTTTTAACTTAATTTTAAACTCAGTTAAACCTGGATTTATAAAGTCAAATTTTAGTTTTTATTATTATTATTATTATTTCCAAAACAATTTCTGTTCAAACCTGGAAAACAGGTTATACCCCAGCAACTAAAATTTTACATCGACAAAAAACCTAACCCACTTTGAGTAAATCTTTCATTTGCACGCAATATGCTCCGAGTTTCTTCCTTCTTCTCCAAAATCGTTCGAACCCAGGTTGCTTCGAGTAAGACACTCGAATTACTCGAGTAAATTTCGAGTCTCTCCTCTGCTTCCCAAAAACCAACATCAAAACACTGATACGAAAAGATGCATGTATACATGCACAGTCGCGATGACCACCACCGATCAACATTGCTACCTCCAGCACGTCGCCACGGCCTCACTAGATTGCTACAACCACCTGGAATCCACGATTGAGCCGTTGATCAAAATCGAGAGACCTGACACCCAGGAACCCAAAAACCCATCCACGAAAAATCGCTTCGCTCCTCCTCTGACCATCAGAGGTCGCGTGCTTCTGGCCAAAGCATCGTCCATGCTCCTCCTTCCATCTCCCAGAAACTCGCGACGCTCGATCAATCCAAGATGGCGAACGAATCGAACAAAACGGCCTCACCAAAATTAGGTTAAAAATATTCAAAACCCCACCGCCGCTTCCACGTCGAAATGGAGCAACTCCAGATATTTTTCCCAAATCCTCCGGAGGCTCCTTCACCCCCACGCGAAACGCCGAGCATTCCGGTCCACTCGATCACCAAAAAATCGACCATAACCCATTTCCGTTCATCCCGGAACTGCAGCTAAATCCTAGCTCTAAAAATTTTGATTCGAGTTTTAAAAATCATATTAAAGTATAACAATCCCATTTATATATCTGAATTCATAAATTACTAAGTTCGTATTCTTGCTCTTTTTGAAGTTAGCTGGGTTAACTTACTTTCCAGAGAAAGTTAAACTTGGTTTTAATTTATATAAATTTTTACACCAAATATTATTTTTAAAACTAACTTTATATTATTGTGAACAACTTTGTTTCAGACATTACAATGTAAATATCATTATACAAAGAGATTTGGAAGTTTGAACAAATTTGCAAATAAACTGTTATATAAACAGAGATGTGTAATTTAACTGAATTTTAGTTTTCCAGTAACCTCCTTGTTCATTTCATTTATTTAAAATTTTATGATGATGTTATCCTCATATGAACCCTTTCCACCCAACAAACAAAAGCTCACATGTTTGAGTTCTGATAATTTAAATTCTTAAACAAAATTTCTCAAAGCCTGGGATGAACACAGGCAAGGTTTGCCTATTTCCTGAGATGTACAATCGCACTCATAAATATACATCTATACATACACACAGACAAGCTACAAATTCAGTGTTAATCATAGCATCAAGGTCAACCACAGATTCAACATATAAATGGTAGTTTGCTCACCTTGGTTTCTCACAGAAAGGAAGGACAGAGCCATCTTTGTGTTAATAAAGGCTTTGAATTTGCTGATGCAAGCCTTCTACTTGATGTTGAGTTTGTATTGATTTGTTTTTATATTTGTAAACTGAAGTTTGCTTTAGTTTGAGATGTTATCATTCCAGATTTGCTTTGGTTTTGTTCAAGTTGTTGCTCATTTCAGTTTTACTCTCTTTTTTTTTTTTTTTTTTTTTGTAAGTGAACAATCTGATGAAGGAGGTTGGTGTATATGTGAAGTTTGCAGGCCCATATCATCATGTTTGTACAGGGTACTAAAATAGGTTTGTAGGCTGAAGATGTTTTCTTTCTTTCTTTATTTATTTTACTTCTTGGTTCGGCTGACAGAAAATATATTGTGCTAGTATTTAATGCCTTTGTACAAATCTATACCTATACCATACTTAAAGATATCTTGTTTGTACTTGAAAGTATATATTTTCCTCTTTTACTTTGTTAACTTCGGCTGAGAGATGATATGGCTAGCATTAAATGTTTGCCTAGATTTACACATTCATATTTATCAAATATTGTTTGTACACTATTAGTATATTTTAATTCCCCTTTAAAACTTTCAGCCTGCACACTTTGGTTTTGTTAGCCATGCTATTCGAACTTGAATACTAAGTTGCTTGCCTATGTGTGTTAGTTTACAACTTGTATATTATTTATTTGTTTGTGTTTGTCTTGACCTCATATATACATTTTGTACTCATCTAGTTTATTTGTTTTGTTGCTTTGTTATTTGGTTATGTTGCTTCTAGCTTATATATGTTGTGAATAAATATATTACTTATTCTTTTTTTTTTAAACTTATCACCAACTAATTTCACAATTTTAAGTCAAGTATTAATTTAATTACCAATTTAAAATAAATTGAAATTCGATTTCGTTACTGACTTCCCCCCTTAAAAAGAATTTCGTCCTCAAAATTCGCCAGAGAGAGATAACGAAGATAGATGAATAATAGAGAAACAATTTCAATATTTTTTTTTCAGTTTAAAACTAAAGTATATCTATCAACCAAAGCAACCAATTCATCCAAACAAACAATTTTGGCCAAATTGGAGTTTATGTCCCATATTAATATCTCGAATTTCCTTCCTGGGTCTACCAGGAACTATCAAAGAATTGAAAAGAGACGCTGAACAAAGAGATTGATAGAGAAAAGATTGTTTCCACTGTTACAGGAAATTGACCATTTATAGTGATACTTCCCTGTCCCCTATCGCGTTCTCTTCTTGCACTCATACTCACTATCAGAGGATAGTAAGAGAATTTACTGAGGCATTCAAACGGATATCTTAGGGATTACTCATTCTAGGGTTTACTACACCCTATCTCTAATGAGCTACTTAATGTGTTATGCTCCTGAGCTAAAGTTCAACCTTAGCTCTGATACCAAATGTAACGAAAACGGGTTTTGCCCGCTCGAAAATCGACATCCATACTTCAAATCGTATTCGAATGCCGTAGATTCGACCGTTCAAATCCGATTCGCCGGAGTTTATAACCACATTAAGTAAATAACACAGCAGAAAAAAAGAATAATACATTGATATACAAATCTGATACAACAGAATGATACAATAGATATCAATATACATCAGAGATACAAGAAAACAGCAGCGGAAAAGAAAATAGATAACAGCAGCAGCGGATAATCTCCATCTCCAAAGCTCCAATCCAGCAATAGCTCGAACTCCCATAGATAAGCAAGTGCAGTCCATATCCAAAGACTGAACTAACTCCAGATAATCCACTGGACTTAACTATCTGAAAAACCAAACTCTAGACGCTCGTGTAGAAAATAATGAGCACCCAGAGTTTAGGAAGGGAACAATAAACTCCAGATCAGTCATGGGACTGGTGTGAGCAACAAAAACAGTTTATCTTTTAATTCAATCAATAAAAGAATTTAAAGTAAATTCGCAATGCTTTTTGAAAAATGAAACTACCATAAGACCTCCCACCACACACACAATGCAAACGCAGGCTTGGAGGAGATTTCTTCTTATGATAGTCAAACATGCTTAATAGGCAGAAAATTTCTTTGATATTATTATTATAAGTGCACGGTGCAGAAAAACATTTCGAAAGTAGAATATAAATCTTAGCCAGCATAGACATTTCGAACTATGCCTACTATAGCTACCATCCAAACAGTGGGGCGCCACCGTAAGTGAATGGCAGGTTCTACAACTAAAACCGTACAAGGCTCGTATTGTTTCTTTGGATTTCCAACAAATGGTCAGGCCAAGGAACTTCCCATTGCCACATGAGAACTCCTCTGGAAGGACGTCCCCGAGAACCTAACCGGATCTCTGCCAACACAAGGTCGGGTTACCCCTAACTGGGTAACTACTGACACGAGTATGCCACCTCCCGGTCCTTTAGGACCTTTAACCGAGCGCTCGATAACCAACATCACACTATAATAAATAGAGTGTTTTCCACATGAGTAAGTATCTGGGCTCCATACCATGATACCACCCCTTTCCAGAAGGAAATGAACATACCCTAAAGGGGCGCTACCCCCTAATAACCTTGCCGCATCTTTCCTGTTTTGACCATTCCGGGGTGTGAGGTTCGACGAAGTCTCGTCCACAAAGCCACGCTTTGGTACAAAGCCATGCTTTGGGTCAACAAATGATCAAAGTAATGATCACAAAGATAAATGATCAAACAAATGATCCTATCACAAATGATCAAACAATGATCATTTCACAGCAACACTTAGCATGTCACATTACCAAATTGGGAATATATCGCTGATAACCTTCAACTACATAACCTCTGAGCTCGTACGTCTCAGAGAAGGGTGTTAAGCTAAAAGAATAAATTCTCCGCCACCAACAGAAATGTATTTGAAAGAAATCTGCTTTATATCTCAAAATGTAATGTCAGACACACAATCCATACAAGTCTGTTCCGGGTTCGAACAGAACCGAAGGCACTTCCAAAGAAGTCCTTGCAATTCCGGATAATCCCTGAACACGTCCGGATTTCCCATCACATATGGAGATCTCTATACCGGGGATCAGCCAGTGCAGAGACAATCGACAAGAAACCCTTTCATTTTTGAAAATATCCGGTCTTCACCACCGGTCTTCAAATGCTATCCATAACGACGTATCACATATTCGGAATGGGATATATGACACAAGGTCCTCTCCCGGCTAAACCGAATAGTGAGCGCAATATTTCAAAAACATATGGACATTGGGATTTCAATTAAGTCACAACTTAATAATTAAAAACTTCCTTTCAATGGTTAAAAAATTTACCATTTCAAATCTTTAAACAAAAAGATTTATTTCACAAAGATCAATTCATAGATTTCCAAAACAATTTCATTTCTATTGTATTAACTCGTTAAATCTTTAAATCAAAGATTTAACTTATAGCTTTCAAACTGCTTTTATAACTTGGAAGTCATTTTCATTTTCAAACTTGAAATTCTTTTTAACACAAATTGGACGTTCATTTCTTATGTGAAAGCCTTTATTATGTGAAAACAAACAGTTTTCGTTTCAGAAAAATCCAATTAATTTACACGAGTTAAAGTTCTCAATTTATGTTCATATTCCAAAATTATTACATTTTAAAATGATTTAACCCATATATAACTGGTATAACATCTTTAACCCCTAGTTTCAAATTATAGAATTCAGTTTCACATTTTGAATTTAAATTTAAATCAAATTATTTAAATTTCAAACTTTATCAAGTTATTCAAAAAATAAATTTCATCTTTGAAATTTTATTTCAAAAGCTTTTCACATTTAACCCGATTCCATTTCAAACTATTTGAATTTAAAAATTCAAATTCAAAACTATTTTCAAAAATCTGTGACTTAATCGATTTCCTCGTGAAATCCATATTTGTGTGTGTATGGTGTGGTCCAGGGGTTTAACACAATAGTGCAACATCATTCAATCATCATAGATCAAAACACAGAAATGTAGTTGATAAGCGATATAAATTATAACGCTTACCGCCCATACACAGATTCACAGATAATATACAGATGCAAATAAATATACACAGCTCAATCTACAGAACAAAATATCACAAATCAGATAGGACAAATCAATTCAAGGTATTTCATACAATACAATCATTCATAAGCATTCAATAAACATTTGTAAGAAGGATTAATTAATTGTCTAATCCTAATTAATTCAATTTATTTCAAATCAAATAAATTACTTATGAATTAATTATTCAATTCTGATTTATTAATTCCAAATCATTTGATATAAACAAATTTACCAATTACCTCAATTTATTAAATAATTCTTAATTAATCACATTAATTAAATTAACCTTAAGTTAATTACTTAATCATTTAACCTAGATTAATTTCATTAAATAATTATTTTTAAGTAATTAATTACCTTTATAAATAAATCAGCATTAAATTACATTAAATGTAATTATATATTAATCACTTGATTTATTAACTTTAATTATTATTTATAGAAATTGACTAACCATTAATAATCCATTAATTAACCCTAATTATTTAATTAATTTGGTGTTAATTGCAACTTAGTTAGTTTTTTAATTTCAATTAATTAATTTTTAATCATAAATTATCCATTTTCTTTTCAAATTGAATTTCCTTTAACACAAATTGGAAATCTATGATTCTTAATCACCCATTAACTATACCTTAATTAATTTACTTAAACCTTAATTTATAAATTTAAACTCCCAATTTATTTCTTTATAATTTTCACATTCCATTTTAACTTCAAATTCTTTAAAACATACTTTAATTGCTTAAACGCTTCTGTTTAATTTTTTTTTAAATTTAAATTTTCTAACTACGTTTTCAAAATCTGAACATGAATTTTTAACTTAATTTTAAACTCAGTTAAACCTGGATTTATAAAGTCAAATTTTAGTTTTTATTATTATTATTATTATTATTATTATTATTATTATTATTATTATTATTATTATTATTATTATTATTATTATTATTATTATTTCCAAAACAATTTCTGTTCAAACCTGGAAAACAGGTTATACCCCAGCAACTAAAATTTTACTTCGAGAAAAAACCTAACCCACTTTGAGTAAATCTTTCATTTGCACGCAATATGCTCCGAGTTTCTTCCTTCTTCTCCAAAATCGTTCGAACCCAGGTTGCTTCGAGTAAGACACTCGAATTACTCGAGTAAATTTCGAGTCTCTCCTCTGCTTCCCAAAAACCAACATCAAAACACTAATACAAAAAGATGCACGTATACATGCACAGTCGCGATGACCACCACCGATCAACATTGCTACCTCCAGCATGTCGCCACGGCCTCACTAGATTGCTACAACCACCTGGAATCCACGATTGCGCCGTTGATCAAAATCGAGACACCTGACACCCAGGAACCCAAAAACCCATCCATGAAAAATCGCTTCGCTCCTCCTCTGACCATCAGAGGTCGCGTGCTTCTGGCCAAAGCATCGTCCATGCTCCTCCTTCCATCTCCCAGAAACTCGCGACGCTCGATCAATCCAAGATGGCGAACGAATCGAACAAAACGGCCTCACCAAAATTAGGTTAAAAATATTCAAAACCCCACCGCCGCTTCCACGTCGAAATGGAGCAACTCCAGAAATTTTTTCCAAATCCTCCGGAGGCTCCTTCACCCCCACGCGAAACGCCGAGCATTCCGGTCCACTCGATCACCCAAAAATCGACCATAACCCATTTCCGTTCATCCCGGAACTGCAGCTAAATCCTAGCTCTAAAAATTTTGATTCGAGTTTTAAAAATCATATTAAAGTATAACAATCCCATTTATATATCTGAATTCATAAATTACTAAGTTCGAATTCTTGCTCTTTTTGAAGTTAGCTGGGTTAACTTACTTTCCAGAGAATGTTAAACTTGGTTTTAATATATATAAATTTTTACACCAAATATTATTTTTAAAACTAACTTTATATTATTGTGAACAACTTTGTTTCAGACATTACAATGTAAATATCATTATACAAAGAGATTTGGAAGTTTGAACAAATTTGCAAATAAACTGTTATATAAACAGAGATGTGTAATTTAACTGAATTTTAGCTTTCCAGTAACCTCCTTGTTCATTTCATTTATTTAAAATTTTATGATGATGTTATCCTCATATGAACCCTTTCTACCCAACAAACAAAAGCTCACATGTTTGAGTTCTGATAATTTAAATTCTTAAACAAAATTTCTCAAAGCCTGGGATGAACACAGGCAAGGTTTGCCTATTTCCTGAGATGTACAATCGCACTCATAAATATACATCTATACATACACACAGACAAGCTACAAATTCAGTGTTAATCATAGCATCAAGGCCAACCACAGATTCAACATATAAATGGTAGTTTGCTCACCTTGGTTTTTCACAGAAAGGAAGGACAGAGCCATCTTTGTGTTAATAGAGGCTTTGAATTTGCTGATGCAAGCCTTCTACTTGATGTTGAGTTTGTATTGATTTGTTTTGATATTTGTAAACTGAAGTTTGCTTTAGTTTGAGATGTTATCATTCCAGATTTGCTTTGGTTTTGTTCAAGTTGTTGCTCATTTCAGTTTTACTCTCTTTTTTTTTCTTTTTTTTTGTAAGTGAACAATCTGATGAAGGAGGTTGGTGTATATGTGAAGTTTGCAGGCCCATATCATCATGTTTGTACAGGGTACTAAAATAGGTTTGTAGGCTGAAGATGTTTTCTTTCTTTATTTATTTATTTTACTTCTTGGTTCGGCTGACAGAAAATATATTGTGCTAGTATTTAATGCCTTTGTACAAATCTATACCTATACCATACTTAAAGATATCTTGTTTGTACTTGAATGTATATATTTTCTTCTTTTACTTTGTTAACTTCGGCTGAGAGATGATATGGCTAGCATTAAATGTTTGCCTAGATTTACACATTCATATTTATCAAATATTGTTTGTACACTATTAGTATATTTTAATTCCCCTTTAAAACTTTCAGCCTGCACACTTTGGTTTTGTTAGCCATGCTATTCGAACTTGAATACTAAGTTGCTTGCCTATGTGTGTTAGTTTACAACTTGTATATTATTTATTTGTTTGTGTTTGTCTTGACCTCGTATATACATTTTGTACACATCTAGTTTATTTGTTTTGTTGCTTTGTTATTTGGTTATGCTGCTTCTAGCTTATATATGTTGTGAATAAATATATTACTTATTCTTTTTTTTTTTAAACTTATCACCAACTAATTTCACAATTTTAAGTCAAGTATTAATTTAATTACCAATTTAAAATAAATTGAAATTCGAGATCGTTACACTATGACATCAATAGGGATTTCTAAACACTTAATAGGACAGACCGACATAATATTTGTTTTTAATATAGGTGAATGAAATAATTTTGCCTATTATATTTTCTATATAAAATAAAAAATTTCAAATGATATTTGTATTTGGCTGCAATAGATTGATTGTTAGGTAATAAAGTGTATTAATAATAATAGAAATAAGATTGAAAAATAAAATGAATGAAATTTGGGAAATTTAGAACTTAAGATCCGGGGTTTTGAAATTTCTTTCAAATAAATTTTGGAATATAATAATATTGTTTATAAGTACTTTCTGATATAAATATTTTCTATAATTCGAAAGAATTGTTTTAAAGAAGATTTTGTAGAAAATAAGTTTTGTACTTTCCTCTCTGTCGCTAGAAAATAATTTCGGTGATGGCGGCCGCATCATCGACTTTCATTTTCGAGTTTCGAAGGGGGAAGGCCACTGTAGTAGTTCTACTGCAGATTCATTTTTGTAATATATAAATTTTGATTTTTTTTAAATATAATTGGAGATATATAAGTTGTAAGAAGGGGATTTTCACTTCAAGGGCTTATTTGTGAAGGGAATAAGTTTTAATGACACTATTTCTGAAAAATTAGTTTTAAGGACATTTTACAGGAAAAAGATAAAAGAATTTATCATTTTCAGTTATACAGAAATAATGATAAAAGGATTTATCATTTTTCAGTATAACTTAAAAAGATAAATGAATTTATCATTATGCTGAAAATTGTCCTTAAAACTAATTATTCAGAAATGTTGTCCTTAAAACTTATTACCCTGCAAATAGAAGCACTTCAACCTAATTTCCACTTGTAAGAATATATTTATCTATTGTTTTAAAATAAATTGAAAATTTAACCCGGTATTAAATTCTTAAATTTCCATTAATTAATTGTTTCAATTATTGTAGTGAAATGAAAGGTAAGTAATTAATAATTGAAACCTCTAATTTAGGTAAGAGATTTAAGGCTAAGTTATAAAGGAAATAAAAAGGAAGATGAAATTGTAACTTATAAGGAAAAGGTAAAAATTTATTGAACAATGAATTAATTAAAAGAAATGAGAAAACTTGTATAACTTTCAATTACATTCTTTAAAAGCATATATATAACTTACCAAATATTAAAAGTTGAAATGTTAATAAGAAAATGTAATAGATATTGTACAAGTAATAAATTTGAGGTAATGAAAGTAATTAATGAAATTCCTTAATAAATAGGAATTTGATGTTGTAATATTATAATCTTAAGTGTAATTGAAAAGACTACTAATTGAAATAGAAAGGTAGGTATTATAAATGGAAGAAAATAAATAAAATTAAGTAGTATATATGGAAGACAATAAACTTAAGTAAAGGATTGAAGCTATTTATTAATAAAATAAGAAGAAAAGATGAATGCAGTAAATATATGAGTGTAGACTTAAATTATTGTATTAATGTGCTAAGATATTGATTTGCACAAGAATACTATAAACAAATGAAGTTATGCAATATGAAATGAAAAGAGAAAAATGAATTTTATATATATAAGTATAAGTGCAAACAAGTGTAATAAACAATAAATTAATGAATGGAGATAAAAGTTGTAAGAAATAAATGTAAAGTAATAAATGAAATTTATAAGAATGAGCTTGATTTATTATTTGGAATTGTTGCTTGTTTGGTTTATGGTTGTTTTGGGTAAGATACTTTAAATTTGGATTTGGATGAATGAATAATCTATTTAGTTTTATCTAAGGCTGCTGAGTAAATGATGCTTTATTAGTTTATTCTTCATTCCGTGCAATTTAAAAGTTTTGAACCCGAACAACTATTTGTTTGATTGATTGAATGGTTGTTTTGTACTGTGTATGCTGTTTGTTGAAATTTATGGTTGTTGTATTGATTTGTTGTTAGTGATTGAAACCACCTAAATATTTCATTTTTATAAATTGTTAACCCTTTGGATTATATAAGTAAAATGCAGGTTATGGAAGCAATTGCTACTGCTTTTGGTTTCATAAAATAAGCGTTATTGCCCGACGAATAGGTGCGTTTTCGGATTACGGGTTTTAGCGTTATTATTTTGTTTTTTTCCCGTGTTGGGATATATATTATTCTGAAAATATATGATATATATTGTTATAGTTAATATTTTATTTTTCTTCCGAGCCTCTCCGTACAAAGGAGACTCTGCCGAAATTTTTCGAAAAATTCGGACTTAGAAATTATTTTTTCCAAACTTTAATAATTTAAATATAAAAGATTAAATAGTTATAAATTAGGATATCTTATATAAAGTAATTAATTTTGTAAATTTAATTGTTTATGAAGTTAATGTTTTGATAAGATGTATTGTTTTTATTTCTTCTTTTTCCCTTTTTTTCCTTTTCGGGGACGAAAAGTTTTGAGTGGGGGAGAGTGTAACGACCCATAAATTTTCGATGTTAAATTTTTGTTATTTTAATAATATTTTATGAGTTAATATTGAAAGAAATAAAATATTGCAATTTTATAATGGAATGATAACTAAAATTAGACTGAAACAATGTTAATACAAGTCAATTGTCAATAATCTAAATGAAACTCCAATTCATTTTATTTAAGAATGATACGTTTGGTTATAAAACTAAATATAAGTAACAAATGTAAACATTTAGTTATTGTACAAAATAGATAGTTAATGGTAATTAAATAAGATCGGTATTGTGTAAGGAATGATAATATGGGTGGTATTAATGGTTACATTGATTTATAGTGGGATGTAAAAGGTAATAAATTTATGTATAATTTGGGTAATAAAATAAGTTTATTCATGCAATAGGTTGGTTATTTTGTCTTAGGCTATAAACCGAATAGAAGAGAACAAGCGTAAATCTTAAGGGTATAATAACAATTATTGTATATTACCTAATTTATTGGTCAATCAATTTATTTGAAATAAATTCCTCTTGAATGTTAAGTAATTTTAATATTGTTATGGAGGAAACATTACTTAATGATTTTTAATTTTAGTAACGGAAGAGTGAATGAGAATTTACAGAGAACATAAATTATTTATAAGTAAAAAGGAGTATATATTGAACAATTTATGATAATTGGATAATGCAGTGTTATTGGAAATTAATTAGTGTTATATATGGGATTTGTACCTGGGTGGGCAAGTAGTAAACTTATAAATGAAAGAAAGTGAGTAGGTGACCCTTTATTTAGGTTATTTATTCATTTAGTATGTTAAATAAAAATTTGGGAATCAGTTCTCAATTAAGGGAAATTAAGTTGTATGTTAATTTGAAATAAAATCTATTAAATATTACATTTATAGGGAATGTAGTACGAATGGTTAGGGATTGTCAAATTTGGTAAAAAGAGATTGGACTTAGGAAACTTTGTTAATTGAGTTTAAAACCTTAATTAATACGCGTAATTGACAAGATTCACATTTTAAAAAAAAATATCCGTTGATACAAATCTAAGATGTATATAGAAGTATTAATGTAGTGAAAGACAAATAAATATTAACTATGTTATTTGTGTAATTAATGGATAGGAATACCAAAGGCTAATTGTCGTAAGGAATATAAGAGGTAGAATAATAAAAATTTATGATTTTATTTTTGTTAACATATGTTAAGAGATATGTTTGTGATCTTAGTTTGAAGTTCTACTAAAAATATGAATTACAGTAAGATAAAAAAAACGATAACATACGTCATGTGTATTTAATGACATTGCTTGAATGTAATTAATAACGGTGATTATAATAATAAATGTTAATAAAGAATAAGAATGAATAAGTTTAGTAAAAGAGTAAATATTCATTTAGTAAAAATGTTTGGCAACTGAAAGATTGATTGTAGATATGAGAAACTATTATTTAATAAGAAATATATATAATTGTTTTTTGTAGCGAATAGTGTATTAATATGTTTAAATTACTATTAGATAGGAAATAATTGTTATACTTCTCATTACATTCATTTAGTCCATTTTGAAACTTAATCAACTGAAATTAATGTAATTGAAAATTTTCAACTAATAGGAGAGAGAATACTAATTGTAAATTAATAAGTGTAAATAAAAGCAGCATATGTTTTGTGAAGATATAGGGAAAGTTTGATTTAATAAAAAGAAAATTTTTCATCAAATAAAATGAATGTTTCAACTGTGAATGTACGTTTGATTTCATTAAAATAAGAACAGAAAGATTGATTTTAAAGAAAGAAATATATGTTTATTTGAACTGTGTTTTAGCTTACAGACTGATTACAAGAATAGGAAAATAATCTATTTATTACGCTTTTGTATTAACAATAAATTTATAAACGTGTTTAAATAAACAATTGTTCTATTTTTTTATCCATTTTAGTGTCTGTTTTAAAATCTAACTTTGTAAGTAACTGCAATTAATGTAATTCAAATGTTTCAGTTAAAAAGAAAGGAAACGTTGATCACAATTAATAGATTTAATAAAAGAAACGCACGTTTTGTGTTAAACAAAAAGGGTTTTTTAATGGAAATAAAAGATCATTTTGAGAAAACAAAATTGAACGTTCTCATTTTTAAGGTAAGTAGAAATATCTTATTTTGCGTAGATAAAAACCTAAATGCGTACAAAATTCTACTTTCGTTTTCAAACTTTTCCATTCCTACGTACATTCCCTTATCTATTATTAATGCCTGAAGCTTTAATTAATAATAAAACGTGACATTTATTTTTGTCCCTCCACATTCATTTCCTAATTATAAATAACCTACATCTTATTTCTTCTTCTACATTTTGTTTCTCCTAACACCTCATATTCAAAAGCTCTTATTCTTGCAATTCCAAAAGCATTCTTTTATAAAAATGATTTTTTTTTTCATTTTTCGTACTGAAGTAGAACGAGGTCCTGTAGCGTGCTAAAGCTTTTACTGACATGGCTTATATTTTTGTTAGGTATGTTTATTTGTTTGTTTAAATTAATATATTTTTTCAAGCGATTTAACGCGTGTAACTTTCTTATACGAACTCCGTTTCACACGCGATTTTTTTTGTCAGGATCTTAATAAAATTCCAGATCTTTTGACACTAGTTGGACGAATTCGGAGACTGTCCAATTTTTGGGTTTAAATTGAATTTAAATTCAATTTAAATTCAAAAAGTGAGTGTTTTAACCCACTCACAACTTCTGAGTTTTCTTATGTTTGTTAAATTGATTTAAGAAATGAGCAGAAATTTATTTATGACTGTTTTGCATATATTTTTTCATCATCTCAGTTAAATCGCATTTATTTAATGTAACTGTTAATTAATTTTATTATTGCATATAAATTGACAGTTAAAATTTATTTATTTTGCATATAAACTGCTAGTTAAACAGTTATTTATTTATTTTGAATATAAACTGTTCGTCGATACCTGTTATATTTTATATGCTCTATTGATGTTTGTTTAAATTGATGATGATTGAAATAAAATTGGTTGATGATTGGTATTGGGTGAATGGATGGTGTGTTCTACATTATATAAACTACAAGGTATTATGTATTCTCATTTCATTCAGGATTGCGATTTGAAATGATATGCAACCGCATTTTTTATTTTTAAATTTGCGGATTGAAATGATAAGTATCCGTATCACTTGACCATAGGACAGAAAATTATATACAGGCACCGTGGTATATATATAAAATTATTTTTAAAATGATTTCTATGGTTTGGATAGGATGCGGTTTAATAAATATTAATTTTGATCTTATATAAAATCTTAATTTATATATACATATATAGTTAAATTATTGAATTTAAGCTATGTATGAATTTATTAAATGGAAATAAATAAGTTGAAAAATGGAGTTTGATAATTTATATTTATGATTAAGTACAGGTTTAGGATATTGTATATACATATAGAGTTTTAAATAGTTCAAATCAATTAAGATTGGAAATTAAATTGGAAATTTATTTGGAATTGGGCTTATTTAAAAATTAAACTCCACAAGTTGGTGTAAACTTATTAATCTTGGAAATTTTAAAGGTATGTTATTTTTAACTGGATTTTTATTCAAGATAAATTAAATGAATAATTCTGGTATAAATATATGGAAGGAAATATTTAGTGTTAGTAAATTGGGTTTTATTTTAAATGGTTATGGATCTATTATGTAAACGTTTCAAAACTAAATAACAGGACAATGAATTGTTGAATAGAAATTCCCAACCTTAGTTTTGAAAGTTATTAAATACTCAAAGTTTGAAAATATTGAAATCGAAGTGTTTTTATTCAAACTGAAAGTGAATCTAGAGGTTATGGGTTTAGACTGAATTTAAAGTAAATAAAATTGTAAAGTCGTGGAAATTATTTACTTTATAAAGAAATTTTAAATTCAACTGTTTTATTTTATATACTGTTGAATATCCAAACCATTTAAGTTTTGAAAGTTATGGTTTTAAAGCTATGAATTTCAAAGTATTATGTTTTGAAAGTTATAATTCAAATGTTTAAGTTTCAGATATTATAAATTTTAAAGCAGTATGATTTTGGAAAATATATATGTGAAATAAAGATGATATTATACTGATTTGGGTTTATAAATGATATCAAATTTATTTGGTTTTTAAAACAAAAAATGGTATCGTGTTATATGGTTTTGAAATGGGTATATATTCTGGTTTTGAAAGTAAAACTATTTTGATAAGACCGCGGTGTTATAATAACGTTTGGTTGTTGAAGAGACCGGGATCAGAAGTTGTCATACTCTCTGCCAACTCCGAAAACCACTTTAACAACCGTGTACGCGGTGGAGATTCCAGAATGAAGTAGGATGGTGGCGGCGTTTCCTTTGAGGTAAATACGTGGACCTGACTCCCGTGAGTTGGCATAAGGTGGCTAAAACAGGAGCGATTCTCGGGCCAAGGGGGTTAGCGCCCTTTATCGGACACATCCCTTCGATACTATACTCTGACTTTGGATAAATTCGGTGGCCACCTTTATTTTTATGATTTTGGGGGTATTTGTCAAGGTGGGCGGTAGCTGCGGCTATGCGTTACCACCAGTCCGGATAGCAATTGGTATATCTACCCTGGCATTGACTAGATGTGCCGTGTCACCTACCCTAGCGCGCCTTATACGATTTTGGTTTTGTACCATACCTGTGGAGTGCCCTCTGACGACGCCCAGTACGGGGGAGATTACGGTACTGTATAGACTATGGGAATATATAACTGTGTTAAGGTGGAAAATGTAAAGCCTTAACGCTATTTGAAAGTAAGTTTATTTTACAATTAGACACTAGTATAATAGCGAAATATACTACATAGTAGATAGTTTAACGGATCCTTAGGAGATGTAAATCCCGAGCATCTCTTAAGTTACTGCACTCATATTTACCTCTATTGATTTAACTTACATAAGATCTTTTAGTTCTGACTCGAGTGTTTTGTCTTTTCAATTCGCTCGGGTCAGTCCGAGCGTTTCAGGATTTGAAGATTTTATTCTGGAGGACGAAGACGAATATTTGTAGTATAACTATCTATTATATTATTCCACTACACCATTTGATTCCGCTGCATTGATATTTATTGGTATGTGAACTCTGATATTTATTGTATAAAGAAAAATCACATGTTTTGTAAACAGTTTTATGAACTGTATATTTATTATTATATTTTATCGTTCTGCTGCAAGATTCTATTTTGTTTTTTCTTCTTTCTTCATCTTCTTTGTGTTTATCTTATTTACCCCATAACAATCCGCCTTTCCGTATGGTTTGAATTGGCACGTGTGTCGATTTAAAGCGTGCGGAAAGGCAGGACGTTACAAATGAATTTTGGGGGATTTATTTATCTTGTTTTCGAATTCCCAAAATCCCTAAGGTATAATAGAATCCAAAAGAAATACACTAAACAATTGCTAAAAAGAAATACTAAGGTTTCCACTCACATATTAGCCATAGTTTTACTCAAATGGATTTGCAGCCTTCTGGTCTCTTCCAGAATCTCTCTATTTTGATATACACATACAATAGGTAAGGGGTATATATTCATTAGATTCAGTCTGATTGAAAAAGAATAGGATAAAAATAGAATGGAAGAAGAAATAAGTTAAATCCTTACCTCAATTTTCTTTGGAGTTTCTAAATCATATTGGAGAGATAGCAATGCTAGAGTTTCATCGTATTCCCAAAAATAATATGAATAAATGTGGAGAGGATAGTGTCATATTTATAAGTGTTGAAATGTGCCAGAACCGTAGGGTGGAAGTAGGTAGGAAATGGGTAAATCTAGAGTGCACAACTGAATAGAACATAACTATTACAAGAAAAAGTATTTTCAATGGAGCATAAAAAACGCTACCAAAACTTACGGTATCATTTTAATAAGCGCCGTGATAAAACTTACAACTAAAAATCCATGATATTTAGTTGCATTTATTTCAACGCCACTATAAATCCTTTTATTTTCGTGTTCCTCAAATGCAGCCATAAATCATTTTGTAGCATTTTAAAATGCCACCAAAAGGCTTTTTGCGCTAATAATAGAGTTTCCAACTTTACTCGTTCATTACGGTTGCATTCAATCAATGCCACTACATATATTTTTGTAGCGTTTCGGAAACGCTACTAAAGTTGTGGATTATTTTGCATTATTTTTGTAACGACCCGATATTTTCAACCATTCGCATCCATTATAAGTGTATAGGTAGACACTCATGCTGGAATTGAATTGCTCAAAATACCGCGTTGTAAATAAAAATTTGGCAAATCTCTGAATATACAGTAAATAATAATCACAGATCACAGACACAGAGTATATAATAATGCAGCGGAAGTAAAAAGAATAGTAGTTCATGAAGCTACTATATAAAAAAATAAGATACATCAGAGTTAAACAAGATACAACAGAAGAGTAACAAGATACATCAGGTATAAATCAGAATACATCACTGAAATCACTGGATACAGAAAGCAAAATAGATGGCTAGATCTTCAAGGAAAGCTCCAGCTCCAAAAGTGAATCTTGAATGCTAACTCACTCAATCTGACTCGAGCGTAAAGCAAAACACAAAACACTCGTGTGAAGACCCGCAAATCCGTACTCCTTGAATATACACTAATCTCCATAGATTAATTCAAGATGAACAGAAATACGAATTCTCAATGTTTAAGAAAAAGAAAGAGAGAGAAGAGGAGGGAAAAAGATAGAAAATAGAGAGAAAAGATGGAAAAGAAAATAGAACGGAACAGAAAACAACAGAACAATATCAGAATCTCACAATTCGCAGCGAAGCAACCTATAATAAATAAATGAATAATCTTTAAACAAAGAACTATATCAGTTATTACATTACATCACATTTCATTACATCATATCATCAGAGTGTACAACAACAACAACATCAAACAGCGGAAAAGAAATACTATATACTAGTGATACGCCAATGCCATCCAGCTTGCCTCCAGCAACTCCAGAATATCCTGATAAACCTAACTCTTGACTGCCCGTGTGGAAATTGGTGGGCACCCAGAGTTTGGGAAGGAAAACAATAAACTCCGAGTCAGTCATGTGACTGGTGTGAGAACTCAAAACAGTTTATTTATCTTTAAAATCAAAATAGAGGAATATTTTTAAAGTCAATTCGCAATGCTTTTAAAAAATGAGACTACCATAAGGCCTCCCGCACACACACACATACAAACGCAGAATCGGAGGAGATTTCTCCTTATGATAGTCAAAGATGCTTGATACGTATTAAAAAGAACATTTGATATTATTATTAGTGCATAGTGTAGGAAAAATTCATTTCGAAAGTAGAATATAAATCTTAGCCAGCATAGACATTCTGCACTTATGCCTACTATAGCTACCATGTTCAATAGCAGGTTACCGCTACATTCCGTGGCAGGTTATACAACTAAAACCGTACAAGTCTCGTATGGTTTCTTTGGATTTCCAACGAATGATCAGGCCAAGGAACTTCCCATTGCCACATGGAAACGCCTCTGGATGGACGTCCCGAGAACTTAACCAGCTCTCTGCCAACACAAGGTCGGGTTACCTTTATCACTAGGTAACTACTACACGAGTATGCCATCCCCGGTCCTTTGGGACCTTTAACCGAGCGCTCGTAATCAATTCACACAATCATAAAGTGTTTTCAACATGAGTAAGTATCTAGTCTCCATACCATGATACCACCCTTTTCCAGAAGGAAATGCACATACCCTAAAGGGAGCTACCCCTCATAACCTTGCCGCATCTTTCCTGTTTTGACCATTCCGGGATGTGAGGCTCGACGAAGTCACGTCCACAAAAACATACTTTATACAAAAGCCATGCTTTGGGTCAACAAATGATCGTAGAAATGATCACCAAGATAAACGATCAAATAAATGATCCTATCACAAATAATCAACACAATGATCATTTCACAGCAACACTCGGCATGTCACATTACCAAATTGGGAATATATTGCTGATAACCTTCAACTACAAAACCTCTGAGCTCGTACGTCTCAGAGAAGGGTGTTAAGCTAAAAGAATAAATTCTCCGCCACCAACAGAAATATATTTGAAAGAAATCGGCTTTATATCTCAATTTGTAATGTCAGACATACAATCCATACAAGTTTGTTCCGGGCTCGAACAGAACCGAAGGCACTTACAAAGAAGTCCTTGCAATCCAGATAATCTCTAATCACGTTCGGACTTCCCATCACATAGGGAGTCTCTATACCGTAGCTACTTGGTGCAAAGACAATCGACGAGTTGTCCTTTCGCTTTCAAAAAGATCCGGTCTTCAACACCGGTCTTCAAATGCAATTCATAACGACGTATCACATATTCGGAATGGGTTATACGACCCCATGGTCCTTTCCCGGTTAACCAGAATAGTGAGCGCTTATTCAAAAATAAGTGTGGCATTCAAATTCAAACAAATCACATCAAATACCCATTCAAAGGGAAATATTGATAGTCGGTTATTGAACTATCAATGGATATGCACACATCACCAGTTTCCAAATAATTTTCCAAATTATTTATTTTCCAAAATATCTTTACAAGATATATTATTTTCAATACTTCAAAAATAAATCAATATTTATTTTTAAACAAGTTCCCCTTTCTTTTATAAATTCCATAGTGAATTTATATTTCACAATATCTACTAATATACGATTTTCAATAGGTTTCAATATTCCTTTTCAATTTATCTTCAAAAGGATAAATTCTCAAAATATTCACTTTATATTGGAAAAGATTTCCATACTTATTTAATAAGTAATTCACGAACCTATTTATTTTCAACACTTGGAAAATATTCAATTTACTTAAATCGAGATTAAGTATATATTTCATTCTTTAAGGAAATCATTCTCTTAAACATATTTATTTGGGCCAAAACGAATGTTACGTAAAACATTGCTACGACAACCCAAAATCACTAGTATAGGGATTCGAAATTAAAATAGATATATAAATCCCAATACTATACAAAACATTTCCTTTCGGAAATCATTTACTACAACAACAGTGTTATAGTCCACCATTTCCTTTTATTTCTCGAAAACGTCTATTTCAACAACAAATGTTGAAATATATGGTTTCGAATCTGATCAACACATTTTACAACATCGTTAGATCGTTTTAATTCTATTTAAAACATCATATCTAAACATTTTCTTTAACATATTATTCACTATTCAAAAATGTGAATATACTACGTTAACCAATTTCATCATTTCTATACATTTCATTTTAAAGGATTATTCACTGTCTAAAACGTGAATATAGCTCCATAAATAAGTTATAACAATTTACTCATCAAAATAAGTCGTTTGCGAATTTTATAAAACAACGTTTATAAATTCTATTTCTATTTGTTTTATAACTACTTCCTTTTTATACATCTCCTTTATTAACCTATTCGATTTATAACTCAATTATAAACCAAAAGTTCACATTATAAGTTAAATGCTTATAAAACGATTATTTTACAAAATCGTTCTTTTAAACTTCATAATTATAAATCTTATAACTTATAAGATTCAATTATTTATCCAAATATATTCTTTAATAACTTCACAAAATTTATAAATCTTACTATTTATAAATTTCATTTATAACTTCACCATTTATAATTTTATAAGTTCCATTCACTTATGCAATCCATTTTCACTTCATTCAAACACTTATAAAAACTCATTTTATAATTCAAATGTTTTAATTTATAAATATCAATTTATAAATCCTTTATAAAATCAATTTATACTATTATTTTAAAACATCTTTAATCTCCTTTATAATTTCACCATTTTGATTTATAAAATAATTAAATTTTATAAATCCTATTTTTAAACTTTTTATAATAAATTCAAAAATCCAATTTAATTATTTTATAAAACATTAACCCATATTTCTCAAAAATCAATCTTTAACCGTATTTCTCAAAATCATAGTTTTTATAACTTTAAAAATTATAACGTTTATTTATTTAAAATGGATCAATTCCAAAAATATTTTATAAACGTATACTTTCAAAAATCACTTTAACATCATTTTAAAATCCAAAAATTTGGTTCAATGATGCTACACACCAAATAGTCAATCACGACTACAACGATATCATATATCGATATGATAATCAATCAAATATCAAAATATCTGAAATCAAATAAATACTGTTGAGGAATCCAGTTGGATCCCTCCAACCTGTTTTCCTGCATCCACAAACATTAGCACAATACCAATTCCGCTCCAGTACGGAATTATCGCGGTATATGGGATTTAAAATATTATCCGCTTACTAACGGCGCAATAGGGTCTCATCCGCTATACAATGCGGGAAATCAATAACTCCAATATATACATATGCCAATATATATATATTGCTATCATATATAATACCAACTTCACTGTATGAAATATTCGCGGTTTATGTTTTTAATAAATAACATCCGCTTACTAACGGTGCATAATGTCTATTTTAACAATCAATAGATAACAATCATCATTCAAACATGCATTCAAATATTTTAAATATAACTATTTAAAATAAAATCGAAACCGATTCGATTGAGTGAGAAGTTCTCACCTTGATTTCAATTTCGCTTTAGCGATTTATTTCGAATAAAATTAAACGGACGTTTAATTTTACCCAAAATTCTCACTAACTCCAAACGACTCCAATCCAATTCCATAGCGTAGTGCTCGTCCATACGATTGCAACGCAACTGGTTTCGCGCGTTTTCGACCTCGTATGAAAAAGTTATGATTTTTACAAGTTTTACACGATTTTTATTATATAAATTACAACATATATAATTAATTTAAACCTAAGATAGACCAGGGCCGTTAGATCACGATCCAAGGCCGCACAAGGCTTCTCCTTCCACACGCGTTCTCCCACCAGTATACGAACACGAGCAAGAACCCAACCATACCCATTTAGGGTTTAATTTTGCAACCAACACGATCAACTTCGCGACGATCAGATAGCGCCATGTTGAAGAGCGCCTCCACCCCTATCCACGCCCAACGCAGCTCCAAGCTCGGCCACCACGTTTGCACGCAGTTCGAGGCCGAACGTGTGATGAACGCGGCAGTATTTTCCCCTCTTTGCTTTGCTAAACATGATCATCTCCGTATAGATTTACTCGTCTCTCCTAGATCTACAACATTGCAGTTGACGCTTTCTCGAATCGATGCATAGATTTGAAGAAATTAGGGCGAGAAGAATGGAGCATTTCTGGCCTTCGGTTTTGACTGAGGCGGCTAGGGTTTTAGATTTTTTTTTTAATTTCTTGTGAGAGAGGGGGCTATTTATAGGAAAACGAACGAACACTATTCATTCCGGAAATTCCGAACTCCGATTCACACACCGTAACCAGCGTTTCAGGGTTTACCCCGCGTTCCGGACACAATGGAATAGGTTTCGAAAGCTAATTCGGACATCTGTGCGAGTTATGGCTATAAACGTTCAATTTGAATTAAACCGATTTAAACGATTTTCTAGGCGTTTTAATTTGTACCGGACAAACGGTAAATCCGATTGATACGAAATTTTAAACCTTACAATAATATCACATTACGGATCCGATGAAACTGGTTTCGTCGAAATCCGAGACTTTTTGAAAAATGGCTATTTTAACTCGCCAAATTAATATTAAAACAAATTCAATGCGTTTCGAGCTGCCACGATCAAACGATAACTCCGATTGCTACAAAAATTGAAATCCAGTAATAACTAACTATTACGGATCCAATGGAACTGGTTTCGTCCAATTCTGAGACTGTTCAAAAAATTGACTATTTTCACTAGTCGATTTAATATTAAAATATTCAATTTTCACAAATTAACTTTTAATTCGATTTTAAAAGTTCTAAAATATCATTCTAACTTCAATATGATAAAATAAAATTTTACAAATCATTTTTAATCATATTTCACCCAATTTTCAATTATTTCCATAATTTCACATATTAAATTATCGATTTAATTATTCAATTAAATCCAATTATTCGAAATAAAATTTTATTCGACTTATAAATTTCACTTATTAATATTTAAAATTAATTAAATATTCAAATTTTAATTAATAAAAATTCTGGGTCGTTACAATCTTCCCCCCTTAAAAGAATTTCGTCCTCGAAATTTTTAAGTAAGAAAAGTTACAGAATCTATTAATTTTCCAAAATTCATAATTAAATTTCTTACAATACTTTACTAAGTTTTCAAATCATACTTAGTTATCTTTTCAAAACAACTACTATATCGTTTAATTTCCAATTCCAAATCAAAGTTATAGTTTTCAAAATTTTCCAATTTTCTCAATTTTTTTTTTAACGCCTTAAATTTTCGGAAAAATTCGCCATAGTCTCCTTTGCGCGGCTCGATCCGAAAAAAAAAATGACAGTATATATATCACAAATATACATCTCATCAAGTAATGAGGCATCCCGCAGGGAAAAAAGTATAAAAGTACGGTATGTAATCCGAGATATGTACCTTATATTTTATTAGCGAGCATATACGGCTAATATAGCGCGAAAGCGAGCTCCAAATGCGAAGCAAACGCGATCCGCACCTACTAAACACTCAACAAACAACATGAGAAACATGTATATATGAAAATAGTATCAATACACAACATATAGCAACATAATAACTATATATGTCAACATAGCAAATGCAATAAAAGCAATATGTTCAACCATCAACCAACTATCATCCAACTAATTCATAACCAATAAATATTCATTCATATTCTCATTAATATCCAATGAAATGGTTTTCAATTTTAAATCACATTTGATTCATTATCAGTGGATGTTTTTACTAATATTCATTTTCAATTAGTTTATATTCACTAATTCATATTCAAGTTGGTACACTTCCAAATCAAATTCAATTTTATTTAAGATTCACTTAACTTCCAATTGAATTCCAATTACTTTAGCTTCCAATTCCATTAACTTAATGAATTATATACAATCAATCAACTAAGAATCATATAATAACCAAAGTATATTAATTACAACCAAATTCCTTTGTTTATATTCATTCAATTTGGTTTAATTAAATTGATTTGCATTCAATTATTCAACTTCCAATAACATTAGATTTTAATGAATTAACATTTATATTCATTATTTCATATCAATTATTCACATTTAATTGATTAATATTCAATCCACTAATTCAATTCAATTTCTAAAGTTGAATTTCATTTACATAACTTAAGTTCACATTTATCACTTAATTTTATTAATTTTCTTTGATACCGATATCAACTTCATTCAACAACTCTTAAGTTATATTCCATTTAATAAGCATTACTTGGTTTTACATAACTTAAATTCCTACTTATAAATCAATTCATTTCTATTCATTTTATTTCAAACTCATTTTTATTCACAACTCATATTTATAAAATATTCGTATAGTTTCACTTCTTATATGTATAAGTTTATTTTACAATTGTAAATCACTTTAATTATAATTCAATTCTTATAATTCATTTTACTTATACAATTCCTTTATTTAGATTATTCAAACAACTAAACAATCAACTTATATACACTTTAATAATTCTGAAAAATTATTCCTTTATATAAAAATATACTCAAGGTAAAATTATTTCATTTACCCATTCTAAAACAATATTGTGCCGAATTGTTCTATTCAAATGTTTATAAACCCCTTCGGCATAGTTGTCCAGACCGTGCTGACGAAGGTTCATATGCCACTCAATAAACCAATCATCACAATATAAAACAATTTTATATTTACTAACAAATACGCTCTCATAGCTATTATTACACTCAAACTCATTCTAGAGTACTACTGACTCTATCTCTAATGAGTAATACCCAACAGAACCATGGTTGTCGCTTAACCATATGCTCCGATACCACCTGTGAAGACCCGCAAATCCGTACTCCTTGAATATACACTAATCTCCATAGATTAATTCAAGATGAACAGAAATACGAATTCTCAATGTTTAAGAAAAAGAAAGAGAGAGAAGAGGAGGGAAAAAGATAGAAAATAGAGAGAAAAGAGGGAAAAGAAAATAGAACGGAACAGAAAACAACAGAACAACATCAGAATCTCACAATTCGCAGTGGAACAACCTATAATAAATAAATGAATAATCTTTAAACAAAGAACTATATCAGTTATTACATTACATCATATTTCATTACATCATATCATCAGAGTGTACAACAACAACAACATCAAACAGCGGAAAAGAAATACTATATACTAGTGATACGCCAATGCCATCCAGCTTGCCTCCAGCAACTCCAGAATATCCTGATAAACCTAACTCTTGACTGCCCGTGTGGAAATTGGTGGGCACCCAGAGTTTAGGAAGGAAAACAATAAACTCCGAGTCAGTCATGTGACTGGTGTGAGAACTCAAACAGTTTATTTATCTTTAAAATCAAAATAGAGGAATATTTTTAAAGTCAATTCGCAATGCTTTTAAAAAATGAGACTACCATAAGGCCTCCCGCACACACACACATACAAACGCAGAATCGGAGGAGATTTCTCCTTATGATAGTCAAAGATGCTTGATACGTATTAAAAAGAACATTTGATATTATTATTAGTGCATGGTGTAGGAAAAATTCATTTCGAAAGTAGAATATAAATCTTAGTCAGCATAGACATTCCGCACTTATGCCTACTATAGCTACCATGTTCAATAGAAGGTTACCGCCACATTCCATGGCAGGTTATACAACTAAAACCGTACAAGTCTCGTATTGTTTCTTTGGATTTCCAACGAATGATCAGGCCAAGGAACTTCCCATTGCCACATGGAAACGCCTCTGGATGGACGTCCCGAGAACTTAACCAGCTCTCTACCAACACAAGGCCGGGTTACCTTTATCACTAGGTAACTACTACACGAGTATGCCATCCCCCGGTCCTTTGGGACCTTTAACCGAGCGCTCGTAATCAATTCACACAATCATAAAGTGTTTTCAACATGAGTAAGTATCTGGGCTCCATATCATGATACCACCCTTTTCCAGAAGGAAATGCACATACCCTAAAGGGAGCTACCCCTCATAACCTTGCCGCATCTTTCCTGTTTTGACCATTCCGGGGTGTGAGGCTCGACGAAGTCACGTCCACAAAAACATACTTTATACAAAAGTCATGCTTTGGGTCAACAAATGATCATAGAAATGATCACCAAGATAGACGATCAAATAAATGATCCTATCACAAATAATCAACACAATGATCATTTCACAGCAACACTCGGCATGTCACATTACCAAATTGGGAATATATTGCTGATAACCTTCAACTACATAACCTCTGAGCTCGTACGTCTCAGAGAAGGGTGTTAAGCTAAAAGAATAAATTCTCCGCCACCAACAGAAATATATTTGAAAGAAATCGGCTTTATATCTCAATTTGTAATGTCAGATATACAATCCATACAAGTTTGTTCCGGGCTCGAACAGAACCGAAGGCACTTACAAAGAAGTCCTTGCAATCCGGATAATCTCTAATCACGTTCGGATTTCCCATCGCATAGGGAGTCTCTATACCGTAGCTACTCGGTGCAAAGACAATCGACGAGTTGTCCTTTCGCTTTCAAAAAGATCCGGTCTTCAACACCGGTCTTCAAATGCAATTCATAACGGCGTATCATATATTCGGAATGGGTTATACGACCCCATGGTCCTTTCCCGGTTAACCCGAATAGTGAGCGCTTATTCAAAAACAAGTGTGGCATTCAAATTCAAACAAATCACATCAAATACCCATTCAAAGGGAAATATTGATAGTCGGTTATTGAACTGTCAATGGATATGCACACATCACCAGTTTCCAAATAATTTTCCAAATTATTTATTTTCCAAAATATCTTTACAAGATATATTATTTTCAATACTTCAAAAATAAATCAATATTTATTTTTAAACAAGTTCCCCTTTCTTTTATAAATTCCATAGTGAATTTATATTTCACAATATCTACTAATATACGATTTTCAATAGGTTTCAATATTCCTTTTCAATTTATCTTCAAAAAGATAAATTCTCAAAATATTCACTTTATATTGGAAAACATTTCCATACTTATTTAATAAGTAATTCACGAACCTATTTATTTTCAACACTTGGAAAATATTCAATATACTTAAATCGAGATTAAGTATATATTTCATTCTTTAAGGAAATCATTCTCTTAAACATATTTATTTGGGCCAAAACAAATGTTACGTAAAACATTGTTACGACAACCCAAAATCACTAGTATAGGGATTCGAAATTAAAATAGATATATAAATCCCAATACTATACAAAACATTTCCTTTCGGAAATCATTTACTATAACAACAGTGTTATAGTCCACCATTTCCTTTTATTTCTCGAAAACGTCTATTTCAACAATAAATGTTGAAATCTATGGTTTCGAATCTCAACACATTTTAAAACATCGTTAGATCGTTTTAATTCTATTTAAAACATCAAATCTAAACATTTTCTTTAACATTTTATTCACTATTCAAAAATGTGAATATACTACGTTAACCAATTTCATCATTTCTATACATTTCATTTTAAAGGATTATTCACTGTCTAAAACGTGAATATAGCTCCATAAATAAGTTATAACAATTTACTTATCAAAATAAGTCGTTTGCGAATTTTATAAAACGACGTTTATAAATTCTATTTCTATTTGTTTTATAACTACTTCCTTTTTATACATCTCCTTTATTAACCTATTCGATTTATAACTCAATTATAAACCAAAAGTTCACATTATAAGTTAAATGCTTATAAAACGATTATTTTACAAAATCGTTCTTTTAAACTTCATAATTATAAATCTTATAACTTATAAGATTCAATTATTTATCCAAATATATTCTTTAATAACTTCACAAAATTTATAAATCTTACTATTTATAAATTTCATTTATAACTTCACCATTTATAATTTTATAAATTCCATTCACTTATGCAATCCATTTTCACTTCATTCAAACACTTATAAAAACTCGTTTTATAATTCAAATGTTTTAATTTATAAATATCAATTTATAAATCCTTTATAAAATCAATTTATACTATTATTTTAAAACATCTTTAATCTCCTTTATAATTTCACCATTTTGATTTATAAAATAATTAAATTTTATAAATCCTATTTTTAAACTTTTTATAATAAATTCAAAAATCCAATTTAATTATTTTATAAAACATTAACCCATATTTCTCAAAAATCAATCTTTAACCGTATTTCTCAAAATCATAATTTTTATAACTTTAAAAATTATAACGTTTATTTATTTAAAATGGATCAATTCCAAAAATATTTTATAAACGTATACTTTCAAAAATCACTTTAACATCATTTTAAAATCCAAAAATTTGGTTCAATGATGCTACACACCAAATAGTCAATCACGACTACAACGATATCATATATCGATATGATAATCAATCAAATATCAAAATATCTGAAATCAAATAAATACTGTTGAGGAATCCAGTTGGATCCCTCCAACCTGTTTTCCTGCATCCACAAACATTAGCACAATACCAATTCCGCTCCAGTACGGAATTATCGCGGTATATGGGATTTAAAATATTATCCGCTTACTAACGGCGCAATAGGGTCTCATCCGCTATACAATGCGGGAAATCAATAACTCCAATATATACATATGCCAATATATATATATATATTGCTATCATATATAATACCAACTTCACTGTTTATGAAATATTCGCGGTATATGTTTTTAATAAATAACATCCGCTTACTAACGGCTCATAATGTCTATTTTAACAATCAATAGATAACAATCATCATTCAAACATGCATTCAAATATTTTAAATATAACTATTTAAAATAAAATCGAAACCGATTCGATTGAGTGAGAAGTTCTCACCTTGATTTCAATTTCGCTTTAGCGATTTATTTCGAATAAAATTAAACGGACGTTTAATTTTACCCAAAATTCTCACTAACTCCAAACGACTCCAATCCAATTCCATAGCGTAGTGCTCGTCCATACGATTGCAACGCAACTGGTTTCGCGCGTTTTCGACCTCGTATGAAAAAGTTATGATTTTTACAAGTTTTACACGATTTTTATTATATAAATTACAACATATATAATTAATTTAAACCTAAGATAGACCAGGGCCGTTAGATCACGATCCAAGGCCGCACAAGGCTTCTCCTTCCACACGCGTTCTCCCTCCAGTATACGAACACGAGCAAAAACCCAACCATACCCATTTAGGGTTTAATTTTGCAACCAACACGATCAACTTCGCGACGATCAGATAGCGCCATGTTGAAGAGCGCCTCCACCCCTATCCACGCCCAACGCAGCTCCAAGCTCGGCCACCATGTTTGCACGCAGTTCGAGGCCGAACGTGTGATGAACGCGGCAGTATTTTCCCCTCTTTGCTTCGCTAAACATGATCATCTCCGTATAGATTTACTCGTCTCTCCTAGATCTACAACATTGCAGTTGACGCTTTCTCGAACCGATGCATAGATTTGAAGAAATTAGGGCGAGAAGAATGGAGCATTTCCGGCCTTCGGTTTTGACTGAGGCGGCTAGGGTTTTAGAATTTTTTTATTTTTTTTATTTCTTGTGAGAGAGGGGGCTATTTATAGGAAAACGAACGAACACTATTCATTTCGGAAATTCCAAACTCCGATTCACGCGCCGTAACCAGCGTTTCTAGGGATTACCCCGCGTTCCGGACACAATGGAACAGGTTTCGAAAGCTAATTCGGACATCTGTGCGAGTTATGGCTATAAACGTTCAATTTGAATTAAACCGATTTAAACGATTTTCTAGGCGTTTTAATTTGTACCGGACAAACGGTAAATCCGATTGACACGAAATTTTAAACCTTACAATAATATCACATTACGGATCCGATGAAACTGGTTTCGTCGAAATCCAAGACTTTTTGAAAAATGGCTATTTTAACTCGCCAAATTAATATTAAAACAAATTCGATGCGTTTCGAGCTGCCACGATCAAACGATAACTCCGATTGCTACGAAAATTGAAATCCGGTAATAACTAACTATTACGGATCCAATGGAACTGGTTTCGTCCAATTCTGAGACTGTTCAAAAAATTGACTATTTTCACTAGTCGATTTAATATTAAAATATTCAATTTTCACAAATTAACTTTTAATTCGATTTTAAAAGTTCTAAAATATCATTCTAACTTCAATATGATAAAATAAAATTTTACAAATCATTTTTAATCATATTTCACCCAATTTTCAATTATTTCCATAATTTCACATATTAAATTATCGATTTAATTATTCAATTAAATCCAATTATTCGAAATAAAATTTTATCCGACTTATAAATTTCACTTATTAATATTTAAAATTAATTAAATATTCAAATTTTAATTAATAAAAATTCTGGGTCGTTACAACTCGAGTCAGGACATAAATACTTATGAACTGTAAATCAACTCAAGTGAACAGTAACAAAAATGCATCAGTAACTTAAAGGATGCTTGAGATCGTCCATCCTTTAAGGATCCGTTAAACTATTTACTATGTAGTAATATTGCGCTATTATAATAATGTCTACAGTAAAATAAACATACTTTTAAATAGCGTTCCGGGCTACCCATATCACCCTTCACACATAATAGTCCCAGTAGTCCATCCAATATCATGCCATCTCCACTCCGGGTGACTGTCAGAGGATACCACACGGGCTACGGGAGAAAAACAAACTCGTAGTAAAGGCTCGGTATGGTAGGTGACACGGCACACAAGGCAATGCCAGGGTAGATATACCAATTACGCACACGGGCTGGTGGTAACGCAGCAGCCACATACGCCCACCTCGGAACACACTCCCATATCAAAATCGGAGGATGGCCATCTAATCAATCACCAGTAAGAGTATAGTATCGAAAGAATGTGTCCGATAGGAGGAATGACCTCACTTGGCCCGAGATCGCTCCTGTTTTAGCCACCTTATGCCAACTCACGGGAGTTGGGTCCACGTAATATACCTCAAGAACGTCGCCACCGTCCTACTTCATTCTGGAATCTCCACCGCGTACACGGTTGTTAAAGTGGTTTTCGGAGTTGGCAGAGAGTATGACAACTTCCGATCCCGGTCTCTTTAACAACCAAACGTTATTATAATGCCGTGGTCATTTCAAAATAGTTTATACTTCAAAAAGATCAAATCATTTCATTTCAAACTATATTTTTTTCAAAATAGTTTATACTTCGAAACCAAAACCATTTTTACTTCAAAACTATTTATTCAATCAAAATAGTTTATACTTCGAAACCAAAACATTTCAAACATATATTCATTTCAAAATCATAATATTTTCAAAGTATAACTCTTTCGAAACCAAAAATACTTGAAACAATTACACTTTGAAACTCATAACATTTCAAAATCATACATTTGAAATCCTCGGATATTCATTTAATTCTTTACATTTTACAATTCATTCAATTAATCCCAAATTTTCAATTTCCAACCTAATTCAATTCAAACCATCAGTTTCAATTAAATTTCCCAATAACCATTTCAAATCATATCATTTTCAAATATAGATTTGATCCACAAATTAAACTATTCAATTTTTAATAAATTTCAAAGCTTTAATATCCCGCATTTCAAAACTAAATTTTATAATTTCATATATCTCAAATCTAGTTTCATTATTACTTAGTTTTGAAATATTCATTTCATAAATCCAATATTATTTAAATAAACTCAATTTACAATTAAACTAAATATCCTTTCATACCAATATAAACTTCAAATATTCATTTATCAAAAGTACATATCATTCTAATTCATATTCTTTATCAAAATAAAGATCAAATCATTTCCAAACCTTATTATCAAATCATTATTTGAATTCAAATTCAAATACTCAAATTTAAATATCATTTTTAAATCAAATAAGTCATTCATTTGTTATTTCAAGTATCATTACAAAATACATTAAAAATTCCATTCAAAAATCCATTCATCTCATTACATTTCATTCCATTTAACACATAACCAAGTAAATCCTATTTAAATTCAAATTAAAATTAAAATTCCTTAAAAATTCAAATTTAAAAATTAAAATATATTCAAAACTTCTTAAATTTCACAATTAATCAATTTCCAAAATTTAAATCATTTAACACTTTAAAATATAACTCAAACAGTGTTAAAACTATAACATTTCAAACATTGTCAAATTATAGCAACGGCAGCATTTATAAAGTGCTATCGTAGCTTATAGCTTCTAAAAAAGGTTTAGTTCAAGAATAAAGGCATTTATAAAATGTCGTAATAGATATTTAGTTATTTCAAACATTATTAGATTCAAAACAATAGCATTTAAAAATGCTGTCAAAAGACTACAACATTTTGAAATTGCTATGAATGCCAGATTTCATTTTTGCTTTTCAAAAAAATAATAAAACTCCAAATTTTATTATAACTTAAAAATCATATTTCTATACCTCAAAATTTCACATTTAAAATCATTTTAACATATGATTTAACACAACAAAATTTTTAGATCAAATATTCAATTTAAAAACTCCATTCATTTATTAAGTCAAAATTCACTGTTTATTAACATATAAATTAAATAAAACTTAAAATTTTACTTCAAATCTAATTTTAAAACTTTAAATTTAATTTCCATTATTTATTTACATTTTAAAATAAAATTTAAAGTCTAAAATCTCAATTATTTCACATTTACGTACTCAAATTCACAATTTCAAGACTTAATATTTAATTTTCTTAAAACCATAAAATATATATTTTTAAATCAAAATTTCATACTTTTAAAAATACATATTTTAATAAATATCATTTAAAAATATACCTCGGGGTCTGTATATAATTTTCTAACCTAGGTCAAGTGATACGGATATATATCATTTCAATCCGCAGTTTACAAAGAAAACCCGGGTTCTATCATTTCAAACCCGCAATCCCAAGTCAAATAAAATACAATAAAAATCGCTCAGGCCTATCATTTCAGCCGATAACGATTTTTCCCTAATCTAAAGTCCGTTTGGGTATGTATCATTTCAACCCATAGTGATTCTATTCTAACAGGGAACTTGCAGTGTGAATATATGCATAAACAATATAAACAATGCCAGTGTCACTATATAATGTCATATATCACATGTCAGGTGATAATTAACAGTTTTAATATGGTAATAACATGGCATAGCATATCATATGATCATCATTAACTTGCATAACATTTTATGTTACTAAACACTTGTCATCAATTCACTATTTCATAAGTATAAATGTCAGAGTGAGAAAGACTCGCCTTTTACGAAGCTAGAGACAAACAACACACACAAGAGCGATTCCAAAGGCACAACAAGCACGATTTGATTTGAATTGATGGAGACCCTTGTAAACAACACAAAATATAACATACATAAGCACAAACATAGATATCGACATACAAATATAATCAACAACTTTAGTTTGCAGAACAGTTGCAAAACAAGAGAGATGACCAAACCTTAGAAGCAAAAGACTTGCACACAACAACATAAGCTTGTCACATGATCAAATGGGCTTGCTCTCATCATACTAGGCTCAGCCTAGATGCCAACATGGCTCAGGTTTGGGTCAATATGGGTTCATATGGCTCGGCCTAACTTGGATATGAAGGAGTGGAAGTTGTGACATGAGAAATACAAAAGTCAAGGCAATTAAGTGGATTTTTGGTGCAACTATAGGTTCGGCCTACCATGGATTGGGCTTGGTCATGCAAGGGGATGGTCAGGTGGTGGATGGAGTGGCGGCCAGAGGTGGTGGAGGGACTGGTGGCGGCGGCCATGGAGGTGGTTTAGGTTAAAAATGAAGGCTATGGCCTTAAGGGTTTGGCTAGGCTAGTTTGGTGGAACTTTTGTGCAAATTTTGTGGTGCAACATCAACGGATGGTCATGGCTACTATCTTGGTCAGAGGAGAGGCATATGAGCTGCTGGAGATGATGGTGGAGAGGATGGTAGTGGTGGTGGTAGAGGCTAGGCCTAGCAAAACACAAGAAGGATCAATGCAAAAATCAATAGGAAAATCATAAAAACAAGAAGAAAGATGGTAGAATTTACCAAATTTTTGTAAAACAAATGGCCATGAGTTTTTTCTCAAGAAAGATGATAGAATTTTCGTAAGAAAGAGTGAGGAATGTGGCTGAAAGATGGAATAGGGTACGGCCAAAGCATTGATGAATGGAGTTTGGAAAGTGAAAGGTCGGAATGCAAAAGGACTAAGCATACAAAAGATCTCAAACTCTTCATATATTCATTATTTCTTTTTAAATTTTTATATAACTGAAAAAAAAATTATAAATTCAGTTAAAATACGAAAATATAGTAAATAAACAAAAATAAATTAATTAATTATTAATTATATATAGTTTAATTAAATAAAACAGCAAAATTTGCAACTAGTCTTGAAAATATGAAAAATAAGTGCAATGAACTTGGGAAAATTTTTATGTACTTAAAAATATTTATAAATAAAGATAAGAACACAAAATAAAAAGGAAATAACAAAAATAAATAAATAAATTTTAATTTAAATATAGTTTAGATGAAGAAAATAGCAGAAAAAGGAAAACAGCCTTTTTAAAAATAGGAAATCATCATAGTAAATTTTAGAAAAATTCTATTATCATTTCAAAAATATTGAAAAGTCAAAATATACATAATATAACATATTAAAACATATTAAAATAAAATATGACAAAGAAAAATAAAATTTATACAATTTAAAATAACAAAATTGCAAAATAAACAATTTTTACTCAAAATTGAAATGTACATATCTTTTGCAGTTTAACTCCGTTTTCCACGAAACAAAAAGCAATGTTCAAGTTATTAAATCTATTTTCATAATAAAAGATAAAATTTAAAATTTCAAACTTTTAAATTTTTAAGTTAAAAGTCAAAGTTTGACTATTTTGACCAAAATCAACATTTTCTGGAAATATTCAATTTATGCATGTTTGAAATTCTAATCCACGTCAAAATCAACATTTATATTTAAATTAACAAAATATATTAATTTTAATAAATAAAATAAAGTTTTTAAATTAGGAATTTAAATTTAATTAATTAATATATACAATTACAATAATCAGAAAATACAGGGTTGTTACACTCTCCCCCACTCAAAACTTTTCGTCCTCGAAAAGGAATGAGGTACGGGAAAGCGCAGAAAAAGATTTAATGAAATAGTATTAAGACAAGATGACAAGAAGATTAAAATTATACCTGATAACTGTTGCTATAGGTAAGTTTAACAATGTGGAGATGATCTTTCCAAGATCTTCCAGAATCAAGAACACAAGCATGAAAAGAATCTTTTAGAATCTGATTCACCCTTCCCGTTTGACCGACGGTCTGTGGATGGCAAGCGGTGCTTAGATTCAAAGATGAGTACCAAAGATTATTAAAGATTATAGAAAGATTTCTAAACAGACTGGTATAAGCAATAACCTCTCATTCTGTAGCAAGACAATGGAAATTAGGACAACCAAAAGATAGTTTGAAAAACAAAATAAGATAATAAATTTGAAACCATAAAATTTCAACTTAAACTGAAAATTAATTTTACATAAGTCAAATAAATCTTAAGCATCTCTAATTTCATTATCTTATCATCCAATTATCTTAAATTAACAAATCCCTAAAATCATGTATTTGAAAAATCTTTTATTATACTCAAAATGTACCAAATAAAATTTAATTCTTCTTCACTACTAATTAAAATTAAATTTATTTCTCTCAATATATTTTATCACCTATGTTAAATATACTCACACTCATTGCAACTGCCTTAAATTTGTTCTTAGTTCCTTTATCATCATTTTATATTGTAAATTATTCCATTACCCTTTTTCTTTATTTACCTCTGTTAATCCTTTTATAACTAAAATTTAAGTATATAACATTTATAATAACCACTCAAATTTTATTTATAAAAATCTTTTTTTTTATATTGTATATTATCCAATTACATATTCAACTTTTGAAAATTAAGGTAAGTTATATTGGAATGAAATTGTGTATTATACAAATAAAACTTTCTAATTAAATTATTTCAAGCTTGAATATTAATCCGAATCTTGAAATTATACTTAGAAATTATCTTTGAAGAAAAAATTTAGGAATTAAATTTCCGATAAATTCCAAACTATTTAGAGATAAATAAATGCTCATATACTATATATATATATATATATCCATTCAAATTTAAATCATATAACAGCATATGTTATAAATCCATTCTTATTTTAGAAATTAAAATCAATTAAATTTTCCCAAAACAAAACTGTAGCAAGACTACATAATGGTCTCTTCACTTCGAAACTCGAAAATGAACGTCGATGATGCTGCAGTCATCACCGAAATTATTTTCCAGCGACAAAGAGAAGAGCACTAAATTTAAATTTAAAATTCTTTGGGAACAAATTTCTATTCGAAAATACTTTAAATAATATATCCTTTAAAACTTTAAACACAAAGTTTGAAATCCATCGGAAATTAAATTCTCAAATTCTTGTTTTACATTCATTTTAAATTTCCAAATAAATTTATAACCATGTTTTATAGTTCAATTAGATATATGAAACAATAGAAAATGATATATAAAATCAAATATTATTTCTTAACAACCAATTCAAATAAAATCCAGATAAAGATTTATAATATAGTTACAAAATTTATTTCACAAAATTTATTTCCTTACTAAATTTTAAAAACATATTGTGTCAGTTTGCTCTGTTCAAGTGTTTTGGAAATCTTATCGATAGCGTTGATCAGACGAATCGATTAGAAACCCAAATCAACATCAACAACTCAAACAACACAATATATAAAACATTTTAAATATTAGTTTACAAATACACTTCAAGAATAATTTGAAGATAAGTTGGAAACAAAGATGAGATAATTAAATAATAGAATAGGGAGATGGATGAGTTTATATAAATCGCGGGCAACCTTAACCGGGTCAACCGTGACTTAAAGAATAAGATCGATGTGGATTTCTTGGGTAAATCGACATTCGATCTCAAGATGTAGAGTTTGAAGTTATAAGAGATACTAGCATCTAAACCGAGGATATAGAATCTCTAGTGAATCGATGTTGTTGTAAAGGAGTTTTCCCCCTTTACAAATAAATTTGAGGTTGGCGAGACCGCCGACTCATTATGAAGATCTTTTGAAGTGGAGTTATGGGATACTCCGGAAATAAAAGAAGATAAATAGTGAGGGACACGAATGGATTTTGGAACCACAAGGAATGTTCCAAAATTCAAAGGAATCGAGTCAAAAAGGAAGAGGTTTAAACTCGAATGAAAGTGATTCTGTAAATAAATTTACCCTATATACTGAGTTTTGCCTAGAGCTACTAAAGCTCTGATACCAACTGTAACGACCCGATATTTTCAACCATTCGCATCCATTATAAGTGTATAGGTAGACACTCATGCCGGAATTGAATTGCTCAAAATACCGCGTTGTAAATAAAAATTTGGCAAATCTCAGAATATACAGTAAATAATAATCACAGATCACAGACACAGAGTATATAATAATGTAGCGGAAGTAAAAAGAGATAGTAGTTCATGAAGCTACTATATAAAAAAATAAGATACATCAGAGTTAAACAAGATACAACAGAAGAGTAACAAGATACATCAGGTATAAATCAGAATACATCACTGAAATCACTGGATACAGAAAGCAAAATAGATGGCTAGATCTTCAAGGAAAGCTCCAGCTCCAAAAGTGAATCTTGAATGCTAACTCACTCAATCTGACTCGAGCGTAAAGCAAAACACAAAACACTCGAGTCAGGACATAAATACTTATGAACTGTAAATCAACTCAAGTGAACAGTAACAAAAATGCATCAGTAACTTAAAGGATGCTTGGGATCGCCCATCCTTTAAGGATCCGTTAAACTATTTACTATGTAGTAATATTGCGCTATTATAATAATGTCTACAGTAAAATAAACATACTTTTAAATAGCGTTCCGGGCTACCCATATCACCCTTCACACATAATAGTCCCAATAGTCCATCCAATATCATGCCATCTCCACTCCGGGTGACTGTCAGAGGATACCACACGGGCTACGGGAGAAAAACAAACTCGTAGTAAAGGCTCGGTATGGTAGGTGACACGGCACACAAGGCAATGCCAGGGTAGATATACCAATTACGCACACGGGCTGGTGGTAACGCAGCAGCCACATACGCCCACCTCGGAACACACTCCCATATCAAAATCGGAGGATGGCCATCTAATCAATCACCAGTAAGAGTATAGTATCGAAAGAATGTGTCCGATAGGAGGAATGACCTCATTTGGCCCGAGATCGCTCCTGTTTTAGCCACCTTATGCCAACTCACGGGAGTTGGGTCCACGTAATATACCTCAAGAACGTCGCCACCATCCTACTTCATTCTAGAATCTCCACCGCGTACACGGTTGTTAAAGTGGTTTTCGGAGTTGGCAGAGAGTATGACAACTTCCGATCCCGGTTTCTTTAACAACCAAACGTTATTATAACGCCGTGGTCATTTCAAAATAGTTTATACTTCAAAAATATCAAATCATTTCATTTCAAACTATATTTCTTTCAAAATAGTTTATACTTCGAAACCAAAACCATTTTTATTTCAAAACTATTTATTCAATCAAAATAGTTTATACTTCGAAACCAAAACATTTCAAACATATATTCATTTCAAAATCATAATTTTTTCAAAGTATAACTCTTTCGAAACCAAAAATACTTGAAACAATTACACTTTGAAACTCATAACATTTCAAAATCATACATTTGAAATCATCGGATATTCATTTAATTCTTTACATTTTACAATTCATTCAATTAATCCCAAATTTTCAATTTCCAACTTAATTCAATTCAAACCATCAGTTTCAATTAAATTTCCCAATAACCATTTCAAATCATATCATTTTCAAATATAGATTTGATCCACAAATTAAACTATTCAATTTTTAATAAATTTCAAAGCTTTAATATCCCGCATTTCAAAACTAAATTTTATAATTTCATATATCTCAAATCTAGTTTCATTATTACTTAGTTTTGAAATATTCATTTCATAAATCCAATATTATTTAAATAAACTCAATTTACAATTAAACTAAATATCCTTTCATACCAATATAAACTTCAAATATTCATTTATCAAAAGTACATATCATTCTAATTCATATTCTTTATCAAAATAAAGATCAAATCATTTCCAAACCTTATTATCAAATCATTATTTGAATTCAAATTCAAATACTCAAATTTAAATATCATTTTTAAATCAAATAAGTCATTCATTTGTTATTTCAAGTATCATTACAAAATACATCAAAAATTCCATTCAAAAATCCATTTATCTCATTACATTTCATTCCATTTAACACATAACCAAGTAAACCCTATTTAAATTCAAATTAAAATTAAAATTCCTTAAAAATTCAAATTTAAATATTAAAATATATTCAAAACTTCTTAAATTTCACAATTAATCAATTTCCAAAATTTAAATCATTTAACACTTTAAAATATAACTCAAACAGTGTTAAAACTATAACATTTCAAACATTGTCAAATTATAGCAACGACAGCATTTATAAAGTGCTATCGTAGCTTATAGCTTCCAAAAATGGTTTAGTTCAAGAATAACGGCATTTATAAAATGTCGTAATAGATATTTAGTTATTTCAAACATTGTTAGATTCAAAACAATAGCATTTAAAAATACTGTCAAAAGACTACAACATTTTGAAATTGCTATGAATTCCAGATTTCATTTTTGCTTTTCAAAAAAATAATAAAACTCCAAATTTTATTATAACTTAAAAATCATATTTCTAGACCTCAAAATTTCACATTTAAAATCATTTTAACATATGATTTAACACAACAAAATTTTTAGATCAAATATTCAATTTAAAAACTCCATTCATTTATTAAGTCAAAATTCACTGTTTATTAACATATAAATTAAATAAAACTTAAAATTTTACTTAAAATATAATTTTAAAACTTTAAATTTAATTTCCATTATTTATTTACATTTTAAAATAAAATTTAAAGTCTAAAATCTCAATTATTTCACATTTACGTACTCAAATTCACAATTTCAAGACTTAATATTTAATTTTCTTAAAACCATAAAATATATATTTTTAAATCAAAATTTCATACTTTTAAAAATAAATATTTTAATAAATATCATTTAAAAATATACCACGGGGTCTGTATATAATTTTCTAACCTAGGTCAAGTGATACGGATATATATCATTTCAATCCGCAGTTTACAAAGAAAACCCGGGTTCTATCATTTCAAACCCGCAATCCCAAGTCAAATAAAATACAATAAAAATCGCTCAGGCCTATCATTTCAGCCGATAACGATTTTTCCCTAATCTAAAGTCCGTTTGGGTATGTATCATTTCAACCCATAGTGATTCTATTCTAACAGGGAACTTGCAGTGTGAATATATGCATAAATAATATAAACAATGCCAGTGTCACAATATAATGTCATATATCACATGTCAGGTGATAATTAACAGTTTTAATATGGTAATAACATGGCATAGCATATCATATGATCATCATTAACTTGCATAACATTTTATGTTACTAAACACTTGTCATCAATTCACTATTTCATAAGTATAAATGTCAGAGTGAGAAAGACTCACCTTTTACGAAGCTAGAGACAAACAACACACACAAGAGCGATTCCAAAGGCACGACAAGCACGATTTGATTTGAATTGATGGAGACCCTTGTAAACAACACAAAATATAACATACATAAGCACAAACATAGATATCGACATACAAATATAATCAACAACTTTAGTTTGCAGAACAGTTGCAAAACAAGAGAGATGACCAAACCTTAGAAGCAAAAGACTTGCACACGACAACATAAGCTTGTCACATGATCAAATGGGCTTGCTCTCATCATACTAGGCTCAGCCTAGATGCCAACATGGCTCAGGTTTGGGTCAATATGGGTTCATATGGCTCGGCCTAACTTGGATATGAAGGAGTGGATGTTGTGACATGAGAAATACAAAAGTCAAGGCAATTAAGTGGATTTTTGGTGCAACTATAGGTTCGGCCTACCATGGCTTGGGCTTGGTCATGCAAGGGGATAGTCAGGTGATGGATGGAGTGGCGGCCAGAGGTGGTGGAGGGACTGGTGGTGGCGGCCATGGAGGTGGTTTAGGTTAAAAATGAAGGTTATGGCCTTAAGGGTTTGGCTAGGCTAGTTTGGTGGAACTTTTGTGCAAATTTTGTGGTGCAACATCAACGGATGGTCATGGCTACTGTCTTGGTCAGAGGAGAGGCTTATGAGCTGCTAGAGATGATGGTGGAGAGGATGGTAGTGGTGGTGGTAGAGGCTAGGCCTAGCAAAACACAAGAAGGATCAATGCAAAAATCAATAGGAAAATCATAAAAACAAGAAGAAAGATGATAGAATTTACCAAATTTTTGTAAAACAAATGGCCATGAGTTTTTTTCTCAAGAAAGATGATAGAATTTTCGTGAGAAAGAGTGAGGAATGTGGCTGAAAGATGGAGTAGGGTACGGCCAAAGCATTGATGAATGGAGTTTGGAAAGTGAAAGCACCAAATGCAAAAAGACTAAGCATACAAAAGATCTCAAACTCTTCATATATTCATTATTTCTTTTTAAATTTTTATATAACTGAAAAAAAAATATAAATTCAGTTAAAATACGAAAATATAGTAAATAAACAAAAATAAATTAATTAATTATTAATTATATATAGTTTAATTAAATAAAACAGCAAAATTTGCAACTAGTCTTGAAAATATGAAAAATAAGTGCAATGAACTTGGGAAAATTTTTATGTACTTAAAAATATTTATAAATAAAGATAAGAACACAAAATAAAAAGGAAATAACAAAAATAAATAAATAAATTTTAATTTAAATATAGTTTTGATGAAGAAAATAGCAGAAAAAGGAAAACAGCCTTTTTAAAAATAGGAAATCATCATAGTAAATTTTAGAAAAATTCTATTATCATTTCAAAAATATTGAAAAGTCAAAATATACATAATATAACATATTAAAACATATTAAAATAAAATATGACAAAGAAAAATAAAATTTATACAATTTAAAATAACAAAATTGCAAAATAAACAATTTTTACTCAAAATTGAAATGTACATATCTTTTGCAGTTTAACTCCGTTTTCCACGAAACAAAAAGCAATGTTCAAGTTATTAAATCTATTTTCATAATAAAAGATAAAATTTAAAATTTCAAACTTTTAAATTTTTAAGTTAAAAGTCAAAGTTTGACTATTTTGACCAAAATCAACATTTTCTGGAAATATTCAATTTATGCATGTTTGAAATTCTAATCCACGTCAAAATCAACATTTATATTTAAATTAACAAAATATATTAATTTTAATGAATAAAATAAAGTTTTTAAATTAGGAATTTAAATTAAATTAATTAATATATACAATTACAATAATCAGAAAATACAGGGTTGTTACAATTTTTTCATGCTATTATTCCCTATTAATGGTCTATTTTGTTTCAACTATATCAATCAAATCACTCACATAATAATCATATTAAAATAATTAAAAAGTAATATTAACGGCATAATCAAATAGGATACCCATAACTATTCTGATACAATAGTTTTTTGACAAAATGACCACACTCACATGCAATAACCATTCGTTTACAAATTTACGCTCCTAGTACTAATAAAATGTTATACCTAACTTGTAACAACCCGCATAGTTATCGATTTTATATTTAAATATTTTATTTAAATATTTTGTCGTTAATCGGATATTGGTCCGAAAAGCTACTTTTTGCAAACGGTCAAATTAGGACTCGATACCACTTCCATTGAGTTTGAAATGCCGTTTACAACCTTTTTAAGTATAAACACTGATAGGTTTGGAGTTAGTAGAATTTCACTAACTTTTCCCGCTTTGGACTTTGGGTTAGTTTAGCCTATTAAGCCCAAGTTCCAACCCCCTTCTCCTCACTCTTCATAAATTTCCTAACTAACTCAAGCTTTGGCATTAATGGTGAAGAGAATGGGAAATTAAAATTCTAAGCACAAATTCAATTGCAAATCCAACATTCCACTCCAAATTCAAGTAGAAGATATTGGATTCAAGCTTTGGATTGCTTCTCCTTGCTTTCAAGCTTCATCTTCATAAATTTTAGTGCAAAGGTGAGATTTTTATCTCACAATTCTAGCTTATAACCATATTGGACTGTTGGGAATGAACCCCTATCATGTTTGCATGTATATTTGCATTTGGTTTGGATTGGATTGGCGAAAAACTCCACTTTTTAACGTTTTTGGTGAACTTCCAGCCTTAGGTCGTTCTGGACCCTTAGGTCGCTCGGGTTCGTGACGCGCGCGTGGAAAAGTCATCTGGACTTAAGTCGTAGGTCGTTTCCGACCTATAATCTCTAGGCAAACGTTAAGTCGCTCGCCCTGGTTTATCTCGTAGGTCGTCTCCGACCTAAGCTCCTGATAAGTCGTTCGAGTTAGGTCGTTGGACCATTTACCTTTGGTCGCTCGTCCACTAAGTCGGCCTGGTTTATCTCGTAGGTCGTCTCCGACCTAGGCTTCTGTTAAGTCATAGGTCGCGTGGTTTTTAGGTCGCATGACCTTTAAACCGATAGGTCGTTGGACCTATAACTCGTTGGGTTGACCCCCTTTAGGTCGTGAACCTTGTTAAGTCGTTCACCCTCTATTTCGTAAGTCGTAAGTCGTTACCGACCTTAAATCTCCTCTGCTAGTTTGGTTGTGTGCTTTTAGGTCGCTCGACTCTGTTAAGTCGTAGGTCGTTGGACCTTAGGTCGTTCGCCTTCCTTAAGTCGCTCGACCCCTCCACACTAGGTCGCTCGGCTTGCTTGAGTCGTAGGTCGTTGGACCTTAAGTCGCTTGCCTCCCTTAACTCCAGTTAGGTCGCTCGACCATTGTGTTAGGTCGCGTGAACCCTTAGGTCGTTAGACCTCATTTTGCTTTAGGTCGTAGGCCGCTTGTCTTCACTTAGGTCGAACCCCGTAAGCGATGGCGTTGCCCCCACACCCCCACCTTGGGGGGTTGCCACCCCCCTGGACCCCCCCCCCCCCCGTAGGGGATCTTATCTGAAAAACATTGAGCTGATTTCCTTGGATTTTATTCACATCTCCGTATCCGAATTTTGTGACTGATTGTTTCTACAATTGCTTCTGTGTTTTGTCACTTTATAATATAAAGGTTTCAATACTAGTAGTAAATATCAAAACTCTTTTAACAAACAATTTCAACTCTATTTTTAATAACAAAGCTCTTTTCTTAAACCGTTTTCCAATCTATTAGTATATACAAACATTTACCTCACTCGTATGAGAAATCTAATTAAACGACTTAGTAAAACAAGTGGTATGAAACGCTTGCGTTCACTTCGTCGGTTAATTCTTGGACTTGTTCGATTGAACCTCTTGTGACAATTTTATTAGTGAAGATTTACAGTTTGTTCGTAAATATTTAAGTTAAGCAAGTGGTTATGGGACATGAAGCTAAACTTCTATATTTACTAGCTTAGTGTAATTGACACTTCTCGTTGATCATGACGATCATTCTGATGATTTAGACTAGCAACGGTGCGATGTCTCTTGTTGTGAGGTTAGACTAGACACCACTTGTGTGATTCCACTCACGCATACCTTTTTGCTTTTTGGTTATTCTGGACCTTAATCTGTGTGATTCCATTCACACATGTGGGGTAGCTCCCCTTGGTCTTCGGACCGTCATGTGATAGGCCTCTTTCTCTTTTCTATGATTTCTGGACTTCTTGCATTGATTTCTAGAATTTATGTCATTGACTTGTCATGAGTACAAGTTTGGGGTATGATGCCCTTTCTGAATCTTTGAGAAGATTCTTGTGATATTGATTATCTCTTATTGATTGATCTTCTGTTGATCATTATTTACATACTTATAGTGGTATGTCATTATGGATATTTTATGTTTATGCCATATCTTTTATGTTATATCATGTCATCTGATATTTATAGCTAGACTGATCCATTTATTATTTTCTTAAATAATACTCGGGTCAGACCGAGATGTTACAAGTGCTTCTGCTTGACTTCTTCCCAGGGATTCATCACTCTGACTTTTGGCTAACTGTTTAGATTAGCAGTTTTTGTTGTATACACTTGATATATAGACTCATAGTTGTATTCTTTTGTATAGCACGTGTTGCTATTCTTTTGTATTATTGTGGATCTTACTGACCACTTCTCTGATGTACACTTTCATGTGTTAGTTATATATTCATATCTTCTTCTGTCCTTGTGATATGGATGTCTGTGACTGATTTGTGTTATGATTATTTCTATGTTTGTTTCCGAAGGTTATTCATAGCCACCGTGTGATAAGAAATTACATGGATGGTCGCTCCTCAACAGCCTTATTCTCCATGCTAGTTGACAGCACTACACCGTAGTGTTCTTGGCTAGTGTGGGTGTAGAGGTGGGGCGTCACAGCTTGGTATCAAAGACAAACTTCGGAACAATGTAGAATAACTTGACAAGGATCATCGTCCTAAGTCCACCTTAGGAGTCTTGCTTTAGGATTTTGTTCGGGTCTTCAAACCGATTCATCCTATTTCTTTTATGATTCCTTACTTCACCTGTCATGAATGATTGATATTCATTTGGTGAATAACTATTTTCTTTCTCTTCTTTCTTCCTTAAGGAAGAGAATGTCTAGACCAGGTCGTCCCAGAGATGGATCATCTAGTGCTCCACCACCGGATGGAGTTTTTATGACTACTCAACAGTTACTTGATTTAGTAACGAACGCTCAAGCAGCTGGAGCTAATCCGGCACCTACCCACCCAAAGTCGGGGTTTGCACGATTGTGCAATGATTTCACCAACCTGGGTGGGAGGCCGTTTAAAGGCTATGAAACTATCATTGGGGTCCAGGCTTGGCTCAGAACGTGCGATAGGATCTTCTCTCGCATGAACCTTGTTGACCTCCATCGAGTCCAGGTGGCTTCCATCATGCTCCAAGAAAGAGCACTGGATTGGTATGAGCTGTTAATCTCAGAAATTGATGAAGCGGATCTCACCTGGGAGCACTTCCGGGAACGCTTCGAATCAAAATTCGTGCCCGAGGCTGAAAAAGTAACTTTGGCTCGGCGATTTATTGACCTTGTTCAAGGTCAGTCTTCTGTGGCGGACTACGTCGCATCATTCGAATCCCTTTCCAAATATGGGGTCGAGTATATAAATACTCCACTAAAGAAGAACCAGAGGTTCGTTTATGGCTTAAATAAGAATCTTAAGAAACCACTACTCCTGAAACTAGAAGTTGCATTTGATCAACTTATAGATATCGCTCTTCGTCTTGAAGAGGCTGATAAAGAAAGTGAGGTGGAGGTAGTAGCTTCCAAACCCAATTTCAATAACAAAAAGAGGCCCAACAAATTCAAAGGCCCTTATCCCAATAAGAAGGGTAAACAAGCAACTCCTGCTGCAAAGGCTCCTTCTCCTGAAATTGCGAGATGCTTCAACTGTGGCGCAGAGGATCATTTTGTGAACAAGTGCTCAAAGCCCAAATCTTGTCGCTATTGTAAGAGCCCAGACCACTTTATACATCAATGCCTCAAACGTAAAGGCAGGAATGAGGGAAAGTTAAATGTGGCTCAAGCCCCTGGCAACACATCTCGTGGCCAAGGTATTTCTCATTCCATTCTTGATGGTATTATTTTATTTCATGATCAACCTATTAGAGTTCTCTTTGATACGGGTGCATCCCATTCTTTTATATCAAAGGAACTGGTAGACACTTTTTCCTTAAGTGTTACTGCATTAATGACTTCTATAAAATTGCGAATCCTGTGGGTGGATTCGCAACCCTTAGTTTGCTTTGTAAAGATGTGGAGATTATTTTTTGCGATTTTTCTTTCCTAGCTGATTTGCATGTCATGCGTTACTTAGGCTTTGGAATAATTTTGGGAATGGATTGGCTTAACCGTTATCAAGCCCATATCCTATGTCCTGAGCGGACTATTCATCTCCGACATCCACTACCTGTTAATCAGATTTCTGTTAATCTTAAAGATTCAGAATCCTGTTTGGTGGCATCTTTATATTCTTTAAATCCTCGTGATAACGATGATGATGATGAAGATGATATTATTTCTCGTATTCATGTTGTTCGTGAATTTTCCGACATATTCGAGCCCGTTTTAGGTTTACCACCTAAACGAGCAATTGAGTTCAGAATTAATCTTGTTTCTGGAGCTCAACCTATTATTCGTCCTCCTTATCGCATGTCCAATAAGGAAAATGAGGAGATGCGTAAACAATTATCCGAATTGGAGACGAAGCAATTTATTCGCTCTAGTTCCTCACCTTGGGGAGCTTCGGCTATTTTCGTGAAGAAATCCAATGGTACGCTTAGGCTCTGCGTTGATTATCGCAAGCTTAACGATCTTACTATTAAAAATAAATATCCTTTACCTCGGATTGATGATCTATTCGATCAGCTTAGTGGTGCTAAGGTCTTTTCACAATTGGACTTGGCTACCGGTTTCCATCAGCTTCGTATCGCTGAGGATAGCATTCCTTTGACATCATTCCGTACTCGATATGGATCTTATGAATGGCTTGTTATGCCATTTGGTTTAACGAATGCTCCATCTTATTTTGTTGACCTCATGAATCGAGTTTTCAAAGATTTCCTCGATCGGTTTGTTCTCATATTCATTGATGATATTCTTGTGTATTCAAAAACCGAGGAGGAACATGAGAAACATCTTCGGATTGTATTGGAAACTCTTAGGAGTAATCAATTAAAGGCGAAATTTTCTAAATGCCACTTTTGGCAATCTCGTGTGAAGTTTCTCGGTCATATTATTTCTGAATCCGGGATTTCCGTGGATCATTCAAAGATTGAAGCGATTCAAGATTGGAAGAGACCGGAGAGTGTGACAGAGATTCGTAGTTTTCTCGGTTTGGCGGGATATTACCGTCATTTTATTAAGGACTTTTCTAAGATTGTCGTGCCTCTTACTGGCTTGACTAAGAAGGGAGTTAAATACATTTGGTCGGACAAATGTGAAGCCTCTTTTCAGAAATTGAAAGAACTCCTTTCCGACGCTCCTATTCTTGTTATTCCCGAGGGGAATCAAGATTTTGTTGTTTATACCGATGCTAGTCACGTTGGTTTGGGTGCCGTTCTTATGCAAAAAGAACGTGTTATTGCTTATGCTTATAGGCAATTGAAGCCGGCCGAGACTAGATATGCCACACATGATCTAGAGCTCGCGACTATTGTTTTCGCCCTTCGAATGTGGCATCATTATCTATTGGGAGAGAAATTTATTCTTTACACGGATCATAAGTCTTTGAAATATTTATTTTCTCAGAAAGAACTTAATTTACGTCAACAGCGTTGGCTCGAGTTCCTTGCAACTTATGATCTTGATATTCTTTATACCTCCGGTAAGGGTAATCGTGTCGCCGATGCTCTTAGCCGTAAGCAACAAGCAGTTGTTTCTATGATGATATCCGAATGGAACGATCTCGAGATCTTATCCACTTGTGAGATTCGAGAGTGCGTATCCGATTTATGCTCATCATTTATTTTATGTAGCCTTGAGGCTCATCCTTCTCTCTTAGACCGCATTCTTGAAGCTCAAAGGCTAGATCCTGAATTGGCTTTTCTTGGCAAAAATGTTAAGGATAAAATTCATATTGAAGGTTTGAAAGACTTTGATATTGATTCTCGTGGCGGCATTCGAAAATTTGGTAGACTTATCGTACCAAATATTGGAGATCTTCGTAAAGGTATTTTAGAAGATTCCCATCGTTCTAAATTCACCATTCATCCCGGTAGTAGTAAAATGTACGCTGATACGAAGCGACTTTATTATTGGGAGGGAATGAAATCTGATATTGCTAACTTTGTTAAGTGTTGCATGACTTGCCAACTAGTCAAGGCCGAACATCAAAGGCCTGGTGGGTTATTGCAACCTTTAGAAATTCTAATTTGGAAGTGGGATCAAATTTCCATGGACTTTATAGATGGCCTCCCCCGTTCTCGTTCGAGTCATGATAGCTTATGGGTGATTGTTGATAGACTTACTAAATCTGCTCATTTTATTTCGGTTCGGTCTAACCGAACCGTTCCTTTTTTGGCCAAACTATTTGTCAAGGAAATTGTAAAATTGCATGGAGTTCCTACTTCTATTGTTAGCGATCATGATCCATTGTTTACTAGTGGATTTTGGAAGAGTCTACAAAAAGCTTTAGGAACGAAGCTTAATTTTAGCACCGCGTATCACCCCCAGTCCGATGGATAAACCGAGCGTGTGAATCAAACTCTTGAAGATCTTCTTCGTGCTTGTGTGCTTGATTTCGGTGGAAGTTGGGAAGATCATATTTCACTTGTTGAATTTTCCTATAATAATAGCTTCCAATCTAGTATTGGTATGGCACCTTTCGAGGCACTCTACGGAAGGCCATGCCGATCTCCTTCTTGTTGGCTTAAGGCCGGTGAGAAGCTGGTTTTAGGTCCAGACTTTATTCGTGATTCCACGGAAAAGATTGAACTTATTTGACATAGGATGAAAGAAGCCCAGAGTAGACAAAAATCCTATGCCGATAATCGAAGAAGGAAATTAGAATTTTCTGTTGGGGATCCTGTTTTTATTCGTGTTTCACCTATGAAGGGTGTTGTACGTTTCAGTCGATCGGGGAAGTTAGCGCCTCGATATATTGGGCCATTTCCTATCACTGAACGTATTGGTTCCATGGCTTATCGCCTTGCATTGCCGGCTCAGTTTTCTGCTATGCATGATGTATTTCACGTTTCTCAATTACGGAAATGCCTTCGGGATTCCGATTCTATTCTTGAGCCTGCTGTTGTGGAAGAAATTGAAGTTTCGCCGAATTTAACTTATGAGCAGCATCCTATTCGAATTATAGCTTCGGAGGTTAAACGACTTCGAAATAAAGATGTTTCGCTTGTGAAGGTTCAATGGTCCTCAAATCCTAAGGATTGCTCTTGGGAATCCAGAGAATTCATCGAGCGAACACATCCGGACTTGCTTACTCCTACTCTTTGAGGTGAACTTCCTATTTCAAATTTCTTTGTGTTAATATGCTTTTATGGTTGTTACTTGTTATTTCCATCTTGTATATTGCGAGGACGCAATTTCTTTAAGGAGGGGAGTCTGTAACAACCCGCATAGTTATCGATTTTATATTTAAATATTTTATTTAAATATTTTGTCGTTAATCGGATATTGGTCCGAAAAGCTACTTTTTGCAAACGGTCAAATTAGGACTCGATACCACTTCCATTGAGTTTGAAATGCCGTTTACAACCTTTTTAAGTATAAACACTGATAGGTTTGGAGTTAGTGGAATTTCACTAACTTTTCCCGCTTTGGACTTTGGGTTAGTTTAGCCTATTAAGCCCAAGTTCCAACCCCCTTCTCCTCACTCTTCATAAATTTTCTAACTAACTCAAGCTTTGGCATTAATGGTGAAGAGAATGGGAAATTAAAACTCCAAGCACAAATTCAATTGCAAATCCAACATTCAACTCCAAATTCAAGTAGAAGATATTGGATTCAAGCTTTGGGTTGCTTCTCCTTGCTTTCAAGCTTCATCTTCATAAATTTTAGTGCAAAGGTGAGATTTTTATCTCACAATTCTAGCCTATAACCATATTGGACTGTTGGGAATGAAACCCTATCATGTTTGCATGTATATTTGCATTTGGTTTGGATTGGATTGGCGAAAAACTCCACTTTTTAGCGTTTTTGGTGAACTTCCAGCCTTAGGTCGTTCTGGACCCTTAGGTCGCTCGGGTTCGTGACGCGCGCATGGAAAAGTCGCCTGGACTTAAGTCGTAGGTCGTTTCCGACCTATAATCTCTAGGCAAACGTTAAGTCGCTCGCCCTGGTTTATCTCGTAGGTCGTCTCCGACCTAAGCTCCAGATAAGTCGTTCGAGTTAGGTCGTTGGACCATTTACCTTTGGTCGCTCGTCCACTAAGTCGGCCTGGTTTATCTCGTAGGTCGTCTCCGACCTAGGCTTCTGTTAAGTCATAGGTCGCGTGGTTTTTAGGTCGCATGACCTTTAAACCGATAGGTCGTTGGACCTATAACTCGTTGGGTTGACCCCCTTTAGGTCGTGAACCTTGTTAAGTCGTTCACCCTCTATTTCGTAAGTCGTAAGTCGTTACCGACCTTAAATCTCCTCTGCTAGTTTGGTTGTGTGCTTTTAGGTCGCTCGACTCTGTTAAGTCGTAGGTCGTTGGACCTTAGGTCGTTCGCCTTCCTTAAGTCGCTCGACCCCTCCACACTAGGTCGCTCGGCTTGCTTGAGTCGTAGGTCGTTGGACCTTAAGTCGCTTGCCTTCCTTAACTCCAGTTAGGTCGCTCGGCCATTGTGTTAGGTCGCGTGAACCCTTAGGTCGTTAGACCTCATTTTGCTTTAGGTCGTAGGCCGCTTGTCTTCACTTAGGTCGAACCCCGTAAGCGGTGGTGTTGCCCCCACACCCCCACCTTGGGGGGTTGCCACCCCCCCTGGACCCCCCCCCCCCCCCCGTAGGGGATCTTATCTGAAAAACATTGAGCTGATTTCCTTGAATTTTATTCACATCTCCGTATCCGAATTTTGTGACTGATTGTTTCTACAATTGCTTCTGTGTTTTGTCACTTTATAATATAAAGGTTTCAATACTAGTAGTAAATATCAAAACTCTTTTAACAAACAATTTCAACTCTAATTTTAATAACAAAGCTCTTTTCTTAAACCGTTTTGCAATCTATTAGTATATACAAACCTTTACCTCACTCGGATGAGAAATCTAATTAAACGACTTAGTAAAACAAGTGGTATGAAACGCTTGCGTTCACTTCGTCGGTTAATTCTTGGACTTGTTCGATTGAACCTCTTGTGACAATTTTATTAGTGAAGATTTACAGTTTTTTCATAAATATTTAAGTTAAGCAAGTGGTTATGGGACATGAAGCTAAACTTCTATATTTACTAGCTTAGTGTAATTGACACTTCTCGTTGATCATGACGATCATTCTGATGATTTAGACTAGCAACGGTGTGATGTCTCTTGTTGCGAGGTTAGACTAGACACCACTTGTGTGATTCCACTCACGCATACCTTTTTGCTTTTTGGTTATTCTGGACCTTAATCTGTGTGATTCCATTCACACATGTGGGGTAGCTCCCCTTGGTCTTCGGACCGTCATGTGATAGGCCTCTTTCTCTTTCTCTTTTCTATGATTTCTGGACTTCTTGCATTGATTTCTAGAATTTATGTCATTGACTTGTCATGAGTACAAGTTTGGGGTATGATGCCCTTTCTGAATCTTTGAGAAGATTCTTGTGATATTGATTATCTCTTATTGATTGATCTTCTGTTGATCATTATTTACATACTTATAGTGGTATGTCATTATGGATATTTTATGTTTATGCCATATCTTTTATGTTATATCATGTCATCTGATATTTATAGCTAGACTGATCCATTTATTATTTTCTTAAATAATACTCGGGTCAGACCGAGATGTTACAAGTGCTTCTGCTTGACTTCTTCCCAGGGATTCATCACTCTGACTTTTGGCTAACTGTTTAGATTAGCAGTTTTTGTTGTATACACTTGATATATAGACTCATAGTTGTATTCTTTTGTATAGCACGTGTTGCTATTCTTTTGTATTATTGTGGATCTTACTGACCACTTCTCTGATGTAAACTTTCATGTGTTAGTTATATATTCATATCTTCTTCCGTCCTTGTGATATGGATGTCTGTGACTGATTTGTGTTATGATTATTTCTATGTTTGTTTCCAAAGGTTATTCATAGCCACCGTGTGATAAGAAATTACATGGATGGTCGCTCCTTAACAGCCTTATTCTCCATGCTAGTTGACAGCACTACACCGTAGTGTTCTTGGCTAGTGTGGGTATAGAGGTGGGGCGTCACATAACTAGTGCTAAAAAAATACTTGATTACCCATAATTCTTTGTTGCATGCATAAGTGAAAGCTAGCACTATAAAAGTCCAACCTTGCTCTCTTCGAAAGTCCTATGCCTACATAAGTGAATGCATAACTTATGGTTAAACAATTATGTTAATTCGTAGGACTTCAAATCTGATTTCAAACATTTACAATATTGTATGAGTATATTATACTATAAATAATGTCAGATAAATAATCAAAGTTATAAATAAAATGAAATAAGTAAAGTCCAATCTTACAATTATATATAAAAAATTTGTTAAATTAATTACATTATTATTATTTATAAAAAATTAGTTAACTTAAACTTGGGTAATTTTATAAAACTTCTTTAATTTTAACAAAACTTAGTTAATTTTTGTTAACTTGGTTAACTTAGTTAATTTATTATTATTATTATTAAAACTTAGTTTACTTAATTATATTATTATTATTATTATTATTATTATTATTATTATTATAAACTTGGTTATTTTTTATAAACTTAGTTAATTCATCATCATCTTCATTATTTCTAAAAATTTGTGAAATTAGTTCTATTATTATTGTTTTTAAAATTTAGTTAATTTAAACTTAGTTAATTTTACTAACTTGGTTAACTTAGTTAATTTATTATTATTTTTAAAACTCGGTTAACTTAATTATCTTATTATTACTATAAACTTAGTTAATTCATCATCATCATCATTATTATTTATGAAACTTCGTTAAATTAGTTATATTATTATTATTCATAAAATTTATTTAACTTAAACTTAGTTCATTTTATGAAACTTGTTTAATTTAACAAAACTTAGTTAATTTTTATTAAATTAGTTAATGTAGTTAATTTATTATTTTTATTAAAACTTATTAACTAAATTATATTATTATTACTGCTGCTACTACTACTACTAGTATTATAAGCTTAGCTAATTTTTATAAACTTGGTTAATTCATCATCATCACCATCATCATTATTTATAAAGCTTTGTAAAATTGGTTATATTATTATTTACATAATTCAGCTAACTTAAACTTAGTTTTTTTTAAAACATGTTTGGTTTTAACATAACTTAGTTAATTTATTATTACTATTATTAAAACACAGTTAACTCAATTATATTATTATTATTATTATTATTATTATTAACTTAGTTAATTTTTATAAACTTAGTTAATTTTTATAAACTTAGTTAATTTTTATAAACTTAGTAAATTTTTATAAACTTAATTAATTCATTATGATCATCGTTTATAAAACTTTGTTAAATTAGTTATATTATTATTTATAAATTTTAGTTAACTTAAACTTACTTAATTTTATAGAACTTATTTAATTTTAATAAAACTTAATTTATTTTTATTAGCTTAATTAACATAGTTAATTTATTATTATTATTATTAAAACTCTATTAAATTTCAAAAATCACAAAACATGAAACTTTTAGAGCAAATTCTAAGCTTTCCGGAACATCTAAGATTGTTGAATTTGGATAAAAATTGAAAGAGTTATGTTCAAAATGGTTCAGATGTCTAAATTTAACACTGCTGTAACTTTAGTCTCGGGATAGCAGCAAAAAATACAATTTCGATCAACTTAACTTCAAAATTTCAAATATCACACCTTGAGACCCATATTAACAAAGGGAATTACATAGTAATTCTGTCTGCTAATGTGGAGAATAGGGCTTGTTAAGGGCGACCATCATAGTCTTGCATTAGATAAGAGATAAGTACGTCGATATTTATACTCCTTTTTTTTCTATATTAAATTCTTAATTTTTTTTAATATTATTATTATAAACTTAGTTAATTTTTATAAACGTAGTTAATTATTATAAACTTTGTTAATTGATAAATGATATTATTTAACATATTGTAGGAAATGAGAAGCAAAACCAAAATGTTACATATACAAGTTTTGAATTCTCCCACACCAGCAAGGACAATTACTAGCACCATTTGTAACTTCATGAATTGCATATATTTCAAATATAAAGGGATTAGTTGCATGTTTATTGATACAAACAAACTGACACTACCAAAAATATAGGGATGAATTATAAGTTTAAACGAGCAATTCTCTACGAGCAATGGATATTGACTGGTTATTGGATCACATAACGGGATATACAGTTCTTGATATCCTGTGCAGCATGGAATATGAAATAAATATTTACTGAAAAAATACACTATTTTTCTTAGCAACACATATTAGGTAAAAAAAAACCCTCCAGCGGGAGTTTTAGCCAGGAATTGTTCAACCACATTCTCATTTTATGAAATCGTTAAGCTGCATAACAAAAGGAGAAAAATAATTAAAAGTTTTATGCCAAATGTACTAAAGAAGTGTTTATAAAAGCAATAATGTACAAGTATAAGTAAGCATAAGTAGTAAAGAGAATTCTAAGATACTTAAGAGGAAGATTAAATTATGGTTTAGTTCTTAAAGCAAGAAGGAATATTAGCATAAGTGGCTACGTTGATGCAAACTGGGCAACAGATTTAGATGACAGAAAATCAAATACAATTTACGGCATTAACTTAAGAGACAAGTATCATGGTGTTCAAAAAAGCAGTCTACAATATCCAATCTTGCACTAAAGTAGAGTTCAGAAGTGTAGTCAGTGCATCAATAGAAATTACATGTATTGAATCATTGCTCAGTGAACTAAAAATCAATGCAACTGGAAAGCCAATATTATGGTGTGATAATCTATGTACAGTGTCCCTAACAGCAAATCCAATTTTACACTCGAGAGTCAAGCACATGGAATTAGATATATACTTTGTTCGAAAGCAGGTGATGAAAGGAAAGTTGAGCGTAAACCATTTACCAGCTACTTACCAAAGAGCAGACGTATTGAAAAAACCACTATAAGCAAAGAATTTCTGCAAATTAAGGCAAAATTTGAAAGTTGAAGGCGTTTTAGGAAAATAAGGAAACCATAGATCTAATTGAGGGGAAGTAATAAATGAATGGTATAACAAACAGATAATATTTAAGCCAGAAGAACATGTTGAACACACTCAGTAATGGACCCGAAAGTAAGAAATCGGCTCATTATCTTATTTAGACCATTACAAAATGTATTATAAATAGCGTCGCTCTGTTACATTGTAAATCAGAGAAAGCATTATGCAATAAAACCACATTTTTACAATTTATCACTTTTCTAATTGAAACACTTGAAAAGAAGTATGAGGCTAATGATACTAGATGGAAAAAAAACGCGGTGGGTAAATGGTTGCAATTTTAGATAATCGATAACAAGTCAACTATGAAACAAATTTGTGCTTAAAAAAATTTGGTATTTAATATACTTAACAAAGGAATGAAGATGTGAGGATCTTATAGGCAATGTATTACTGGGAAAATTTCATTTGTCTTGTAGTAGTTACAAAAAATACCTAAGCATAAAGAGGAAGATCTATCTCTTCAAAAACTGATCGGTCACATACAGATCATGAAAACCAATCATTAAAGGATAAATTCAGTGTTATGTGCATTGATTTTGACAATGTCATTCTTGTGGAATCTAATAATCACTCTATTGTAGATAAATTCAAGAATAAAGGGAAAATGACTCTGAAATTTGCTTATCAGAACAATCTAAATGCTATAAAAAAAAATAACAAAATCCATAAAGAAATATTATGCTATGTCCGTAGCAAATAAGATCATAAAACACATTAGTGTTTTCATGCGAAAAGGACAACATAAGCAGAAGAATGCTACCAATGTCAAACTAAAGGCAAATCTTGTTGTTGATTAAGGTATCCTAGTTATTATTATTGTGAAGGCCAACTAACTGGAAAACATGATTGTGTTTTGGACATTGGAACTTCTAGATAACTTTGTTCAAACCGAGTGATTTTCCATCCTTTAAGAATGCAAGCGAGCACGTCTTCATGGAAAACTCTGCAAACGCTGGAATTCTCAATAAAGTAAAGTTTCTTCTCAACTTAATTCTGAAAATACTTTGGCTTTAAATGATGTATGATATGTTTTTTTTTTCCTTCGTATGAATTTAGAGTCTGGTTGGTTATTGAACAACGCTAGCATGAAACTTGTTTTGAATTTGATTAGGTTGTAATCATGAGGAACTAGGTATTTGGAGGAAGCAAATACTTAGCTGATGATTTATTTATATTATACTTTATTTATATTATTTGTATTATACTGTCTCAAATTAGTCACTAAGAGAACATAAGAATTACTAGAATTGGTACGCTTAAATTTGATAGATTTGAAGACCATAGTTAGTAAAGAAGGCAAACGTTATCATGTAACCTTCGTAAAATGTTTTCAGATATATCAAGTCTATATTTTCAGGTCTAAAGTTGAGATAGTAGTGATGTTCGTAAAATCTAAAGTGAAGTTGAAAATCCACCAAACTGAATAATTAAAAGGCTAAAATGTAATAGGGGTGAAAATATTAAATTAGTTTTCTATGGAACTTTTGTGAGGAAAATAGAACTCCATGAAACTAGCGCTCCTTACACCCCCCAACAAAATGGAGTAACTGAGAAAAAATAGAACTCATGATAATATGATAAATGCTATGTTTTCATGTTCTGGTATGGCTAAATTTATGTTGGAGGAAGTTGATTTGTCCGCTTAGTGTATACTTAATAGAGTTTCTCATAAAAGACCAAAAAAAAAACCTTTCGAATTGTGCAGAGGTTCTAATCTAAACCTCGAAAATTTGAAAGTTTGGGATGTCTAGCCAAAGTGAACCAAGAAAAGGTAACATAGGACCTAAAATCTTTAATTGTTGTTCGTTAGTTATACTTCTAACAGCGCTGCATATATATTAATGTCTTCAAATGATAAACTAGTTGTGAACCTAGAGATGGTGAATTCTTTGAAAATTACATTTCTTCAAAGCATGTAATAATAAGAGCATTTTAACTCTTCCGTCTGTAACGACCCGGAATTTTGGGCAATATTGATGTAATAATCTACAATAATAATTAAATTTGTTTGATAAATTTTCTTTATAATTTTAATTTAAATTGGTGAAATTAATCTTTTATAGAATAACAAATATTTAATCTGGTTAGTGTGATCAATATTTTTTTAACAATTTAAAATGGATAAGGTTTATTTTTCCAAAGCTAATGAAATTTTATTCTGTTTATAATATACATAATTGATATATATTGTGAATAGCAAATATCATTTGTTTTAAATAAAGTTTAATTTGCAAATTGTAATATATATATAAGTATATGTTATAATTTGGATTGTTTTGAAATTTAAATCTATTGATAATTTGAATATGTATGAAATTATAATTTAAAGCTTTGCTTAAAAATTAATCTAAAGACTAATTCATTTATTTTCAAAATATAAGATGTATATTATAACTAGCTTTAGAGTATTTCTTTAATAAAGTAAATTAAAGATGTAAGTTTATATCTACATTTAAACTAAATAAAGGATTATTAAAATACAAATGAGTAAGTTACATTAATAACACTTGTAAGCTTTTAAAAATAGGTTAGTGACATTTGTTCAAATTATTAACAAGTGGCAACATATAATTTTAATTTTTAATAAATGTCTTTTAAGAAAACAAGCTTCTTTCAAAACATTTTCTTTCTTTCAAATGTTAATGGCAAAATCAGAAAACAAATTTCCAAAATCTGAAAATAAAATCCAAAAGTAAATCTGAAGTTCTTCTCAACATACTAAAATCTGTAATTTCAAATCCTAAAGTGTAAAGCCTACATTTGCAAATGCAATTGATCTTCAAAACCTCAACCTGCATTTCAAAAGACTTCAACCTGCAACAATTAAAATCTGCATTTCTTCAAACTGCATTCAAAATTAAGGGCTGCGGCAAGTTTCAATTATTTTAAAGCATAAAATTGGAAACATGCAAGGGTTCAATTGCTTCAGCAAAGAAAAACTCAAACATGCAATTGCAGGAATCAAAAACAGGTCTTCTGTTCTGTGTTCTGTATAAATAAGAGGTGAGTAAACTACTTTTTAAAAACAGTTTGATCTGGGTTGTACTACATGCATGTGATGATCTAAAAATTTACCTTGATGTTGGCTGGAAATCACTCAGATTTATTTATTGAATTTATAGTTATATTTCTTTATGCCTGTAAACACCCTGTTCTATTTTTTTTTAAGAACAGATTTACTTCACAAATTCAAATCTCCCAATAACATAAACACTTGACCTTAAGGATTGAAGAGAAGTTGTGTGTTGTTGTTTGTTGATAATTGTAAAAATAGTCTCATAATTTAGAATGCAACAAATAATTATAAAAGAAGGATTTAAAGTAAAACTTGAATATTTGATAAAAATTAATTATCTTAAATTCAAATTTTGATTACATGCATGAAATGTGATGATAAATCATGAATTTAGGTATGCAATTTGAAATTTTTAGTTTGGTAAATTCTGTGAATTTTTGGTTTGAGTGTTTTAGGGAGTTTTGGTGATTACTGATTATCCATGCTACAATTTAGTTTGAAATTTTGATTGTAGCTAGATAATGAAGTGTAGAAGATGGGAAAATTGCAACTAAAATTTTTCATTGAGTAATTTGAGCGTAATAAATCGAACTAGGATTTTTACTGGTAATGGGTTCGGCTTGAACTGTCTTGGATTTCGTCGCAAGTGATTGATCGTAGGCATGCGCAAATGGGGGAAAATGGAGTTCATGTGGTGGCGGTTCTATAGTGAAGACGGCAAGGTTCAACGGCATGGAAGTTGTCAGCCGTGGCCAGAGGTTTGGTGACAAATGGTTCTGCAATTTTGAGTTTGAGGTTCGAATTTTGATTCGAACATTAATTGTTGGATTTGGGTTCAATTTTGGGTTCGCGTGCGATATCGTGACCCACAAAGATGGTTGCGACGATCAAGAGTGGCTGGAGGCGGCCGCACATATGCACAGTGCATATTAGTGTGCACTGGAAGGAGGAGTTGGAGTTTGATTGTGGAAGATGAATTTCTCTCGGGCGTGAATGCGTGCAAGCATCGGGGGCTACTCGAAGCGTATGGTGCTGGGGGTTTCTTGGAGTAGTTCGCGTGTTATTGCTGTGTTTACTCGAGATTGTGGTCGTGTGTTAATTGGTGAGTACTGTGAAGTGAAGTTTCAAATTTAACCTGTTGTATAAATAAATAGAAATCATGTTAAGACTTTATAAAAGGTAAAAGATTTGCAAGTTAAAAACTTGTTGTTTGGAACAAAATTTAGTCGAACTTTTAAAAGGTGTAACTTGAAATTATTTTAAATTTAAATTGGTTAAAAATGATTTCTCATAAAAGTAATTTAACTGAATTGAATTTGAATTTTTGAATTTAAAAAGGGGAATGTTTTGCATTTGAATATTGAATAAAATTTTAAGTTAAAGAAATGTTCAAAAACTTAAGTTTCAATTTATATTGAAAATTAATAAGTTTAATTAGATGTTTAAAGTATTTTAAATTTTGATTTCTAAATGCCTTAATTTCAAATAAGGTTATTATTATTATAATTTGAAAACCAAATAATATAAGTTGATTAAGTTGTTAAAATTTGATTAATTTCAAATAACTTATTTATAAAGATAAATAATGTTAAATTATTTTGATATAAATTTGAGCATACATAATAGTTATGATTTGTTAATTAAGATAAATGAATTCTTAATTAATTAAGGATTTTGAAATATAAGAAATTAATTAATTTTTTAATTAATTTTAAATAATTAGTTAATTGTTTATTTAATTTTAAATAATCACTTAATTATGGATTAATTGAGTGAGATTTCTTAATGAAGTAATCAATGGTTAATTTTTGAATATAATTAGAATGGTAATTGCTTAGGGAAGTAATTAGAGAAGTTACTCATGAGGGTAATTAATTGAAGTGATTAATGGTAATCACTTAATGTTATTAATTAAGGAATTAATTAAATTAATTGTTTAAAAGTTAATTAATTATGGAATAATTAATTAATTAATTAATTAATAATTATTTAATGATGGAATTAATTAATTGTTAAGTAATTAATTAAGTAATTAATTAAGATTTATTAATAAAAGTAATTAGAGATAATTACTTATGTAAGTAATTAAGAGTTAATTACTTAATTATTTTAGATAATTAATTAATGTGATTAATTAATTAATGAATGAGATTAATTCAAGATTAATTACTAAGCGTAATTAATTAAAATGTAATTAATTAATTAAGTAATTAATTAAGGATTAATTGTAAATTTAAATTAATTAATAATTACTTAATGAAGTAATTAAAGATTAATTAATTAAAATAATTAATTAATTAGGATTAATATAATTAATTAAGAAGTTATTTAAGATAAGTAATTACAAGTTGTTAATCACTGTTTAAGATTAATAAGATAATTAATTATAAATTAATTATTTAGTTAATTATTAAATTATTAATTAATAAGGATCATTAATTAATGTGATTGAGGGTATTAATCAAGGTTGGTTAATATAAGTGATTAATGTAAATATGATTAATTAATTGTAATTAATTAAGGTTAATGTAATTAATTATAGTTAATTAATAAATGGAAGTAAATAAAGGATCATTAATTATTGTAATTAATGATAGTAATTAAAGGTTAATTACTGAATATGGTTAAGGATAATTACTTGAATGTAATTAAAAGATAATTAATCAAGGAGGATTAATTAAGGAAGATCATTAAGAGATGACAATGAATTTGATTTGTAATAAATCAATAATCCAAGTGATTAAAGGATAGTATTTAATTTAATTAGTGATTAATTAAATTTATTAAGAGTTAATCAATTCTGCTATGGGTGATTGATTAATATTGAAATGGTTGATATTGAGTGATTGATATTGGATGTTGAATGATATTGGATGATTGATATTGGGTGATTAGTTGATACTGGATGATTTGGATGACTATGATATTTGTGATATGCTGCTTTGTGACGATGAATATTGATATGAATTATCTATTGTGGTACTATGATTTATCTGTCTGTTTATTTCATCCTGAATATAATTTTAATTGTTAAACCCTTAAGTACAACTTGGACATTAAAATGGCGTTTGGTTTCGGTGAGACCGGGATCGGATTTCCATATTTGGAATCCGAAAACCACATCGATTCCAATTAAACGATAGGTCGTAAATCCAAGTGGAGCAAGTGAAGACTCGAGGTGTAAGGGCTATACGTCAGTATAACTCTGTGGGTGATTCCGTAATGAGTTTGACGGAATGGTACTTATAGGTTCGAGATGGTGATTTAGAGTGCAAGGGCTATGGTCGTTGACTATGAGGGTGATTCCAAATATGAGTGCAACGAGATAGTGCCTTCGGTTTCGTTCGAACCCGAAACGAACTTGTATGGATTGAATGCTTTCAAACCATCGTCAGGTGGACGACGAGCATTCTAAGGTAGATGTGTTCTATAAAGGTAATCGCAGCCTCAAGCCTCATCAACCGGGAATGGCTAAAACAGGGGAGGTGCAGCAAGGCTTCGTGGGTAGCTCCCACTGGAGAGCAAGATTTACTCCTGTCTAGAAGTCCCTTTTTATTCGGCTGTGTGGGGCGGTTGAATTCCGGACAACCGCCGGGGTTGTCTTATTCGGGACTGTTCAGTATGGAATGGTCCCGGCCTTGTGTTGCAAGGGAGTTAGGGTGGCTCCTCGGTACGGTGATCTAGGCCACGTACTGTGACGGGCGGTACCCCAGTAGCCCTGCCACTGATGGAAACCCATTCTTCCTACGAGACCCTACGATTTTGTTTGTATACCTATGTAGCTGGAATTTAATAAACGTAACAATTTCGGCTATTTCATATTTACTTGAAAACCCTAGACACTATTATAATATCACAAGATTTCCTATCAAATGTTTTGGTTAGCATAAGGTAAAAACTTTTCCATGTTTATGTGTGGAAAGTCTTACGTGATACCTTTTCTTTCAAAGGTTTTTCTAAAGTTAAGCAACTTTAAACTGTTACCAGACCCCTGTCTGACCCGAGTGTTTATTTTCTGTTTTATTAAACTCTTGGGTACTCATATTATGTATAAGTAGTCAAGTGATTCAGGTTTGCTTGACGAATTCTGGAGGAGATATGGACCAGGAGGCTTCCACGTGTAGATATATTATGTTTCCGCTGTGTATGTTGTGTATGTATCTGTTATTCTTGAGTTGTATAGTTAGACAGATGTTTATAACTGTCTAATATGTATTGTATATGTTGTGTACTCTAATGTAATAAGATACTGTGTAATATTTATGTTATATATTATATTTCATTCGTTCCGCTGTGAGTTCTCTGATGTTGTTGTTTCTTTCTTTCTCTTTCTTTCCTTCTTCTATCCCTTTCTTTCTTCATTGATGATACGATTTCCTGGAGTAAGGAAGTCGGGTCGTCACATTTGGTATCAGAGCATTAGGCTGAGTGAATACCTAGGCTCTGATGTGTATCTTTCTTTAGGAAGCATTAGGTTGAGCGAATGCTTAAGCTCTGGAGTGGTGTCTTTCTTGAGAGAGCGTACTTGTAATTTTTATATATAACTATATATATATATATATATATATATATATATATATATATATATCTGCCTAATCCGTTGGGTTATCTGTTCGGATTTTCCAGCATAAGTTTTAGAGGTAGATAGAGTAGTGGTGTGTGTGTGTAACGCGATTACCACTGATGGAAGAGGTCCATATGTTGAGGTTTGAAGTATTTGTCGAGACTGTAGACCTAATACCGTCTCGAGTGAGATTTGTAGTTTGGAGTAAGAATTTCTCTTATATCCGAAGGAAATCTTTTGAAGATTCGGAGGTCGTCTTTGGAGAATAAGTTTGGATTTCGCTTGGGTGAGCGAATTTTTCTTGAGTTTGGATCTGTCAGAAGTGCAGAAGTAAGTGATGATATCTTGGTAACTGCGTGATGAGATGCAGTATCCATGGATATTTTCTGAAGGTGTTTTCTCTTGAAGTAGTTTTGAAAGTGATTGAGGAGCAGTTTTACCTGCCGTAGGGAAGATTCGTCTGTGTAGAAGTTGTTTGGATCTTCAGCATGGAGGTTAGCTGTTGTGGAAATATGAGACTAAGGTCTATGAGTTGCTTCGCTTCGGCATGGTCTCATTTGTCATTTTTTTAAGGAGAGTGAGGTGTTGATGCTTGGTTTGGAGCCCGAGTTTCTTTTGGATTGTCTGCCATCTCGGAGGTCCGTTGTGTGGTATGTTTATGGTTTTGGTTTTGAAGAAGCCTTTGGATTAGAAGTCTTAGATAGATGTGGTAGCAGTGCAATTCGAAAGTGTTCGATGTGCTGACGAGAAGGTTTTTTAGCTTTGCAGCATCATCGAAGTTGAGTTTGGAAGCAGCAAGTTGGTTGCTTCTCCGATGGTTCGGGAATCTTGGTGTTTATTCTAGCAGCAGCCCGAGCAGTTGGTGGAAGTTATCTTGAAGAATTAACCTTGTTTGGAAAAGCTTAGAGCTGTTCTAATTGGTAAAGAGAGGACGGTTTATTTGGAATCCAAACTAGGTTGGATCGCAAAAGTGACTTGCGATTAATTTGGGAATTTTTCTTGGGTTATCTTTGTTTGAGACGGAGGGTTCTCATATGGAAGTAAGAGTTACTGAAGTAATTAGAAGGTTGTCTACATCTGAAGTTGAGTTCCATATTGTTTTGGTTCCAGAAACGATTTTGGTGGTCAGCCTAGTAGGAGAAGTTGGTGTAGTGGCTCAAGAAATTTTTGGAATTTGGATTTGGTTAGATCTAGCTTTTGAGTTGGATTCTACTGTAAGGTTGTGTGACTCAGTCAGGTATGTCACTCATATTTTTATGGATTTGATGAACAAAGCTTTTCGGATATTGGATAAGTTTGTACTCGTGTTCATCAATAATGTTCTCATCTATTTCCGAATCAGAGTTGTGCAGTAGAAGCGAGGTAGCAGCTGTGCGACGAAGGAAGCAAGTTCAGTTTGCTATTGCTTGAGTAATAGAGCTTGAGTTTTGGATTTCGATGGATTTTGGAAGACTTTTTTTTTGAATAGGATCCAGAAGCTAGATTGCTTTGGTCTAGTTGTCTCTGGAAGTATCAGCATAGGTGGAGCTGATCAGGGAAAGGATTGGCAGCCCAGGATTGTCTGTTGAGATATACAGATATGAGATAAGAAGTTTGGAGTTTGAAGTTGGGGACTTCATTTGTTGTTAAGAATTCTCTGGTTAAGAGAGCAGAAATTGAGTAAGATTGGTTGGTTAGTGCTATGGCATTTTAGATTTCTTATCTGTGTTCTGATAAGATAAGATTTATTATTTATGAGATTGAATTGCCAATTTGGGTAGCTGGAGTTCATTGTTGCTTGTTGAAATTTATAGTTCAATTGGAGTTGGATGTTGAGCTGGATTTGAGTATAATCTGATGTTTTGTTCAGATTGATGGAACTAGAGAAGAGTGGAGCTCTGGATTTTGATGGTATAGTTTGTTAGTTTAGCTTCTGTAGAGCGAGTCTCCCAGTGATTTATACTTGGGAAACTCGAAATAGTATTAGAGATTTATTCTGATTTGTGTCAGGATAATTAGTTAGGTTTGTTTGTTTGATTGATTGCTATGCTTGTTAGTAATTGGATGATAGGTATGCTTTGCTGTTTGGAATTAAAATCTTTGTTGGGTTATTAAATTAACTTTGCTTTTAAATTTCGGGGACGAAATTCTTTTAAGGGGGGACGATTGTAACGACCCAGAATTTTGGGCAATATCGATTTAATAATCTGCAATAATAATTAAATTGGTTTGATAAATTTTCTTTATAATTTTAATTTAAATTGGTGAAATTAATCTTTTATAGAATAACAAATATTTAATCTGGTTAGTGTGATCAATATTTTTTAACAATTTAAAATTGATAAGGTTTATTTTTCCAAAGCTAATGAAATTTTATTCTGTTTATAATATACATAATTGATATATATTGTGAATAGCAAATATCATTTATTTTAAATAAAGTTAAATTTGCGAATTGTAATATATATATATATAAGTATATGTTATAATTTGGATTGTTTTGAAATTTAAATCTATTGATAATTTGAATATGTATGAAATTATAATTTAAAGCTTTGCTTAAAAATTAATCTAAAGACTAATTCGTTTATTTTCAAAATATAAGATGTATATTATAACTAGCTTTAGAGTATTTCTTTAATAAAGTAAATTAAAGATGTAAGTTTATATCTACATTTAAACTAAATAAAGGATTATTAAAATACAAATGAGTAAGTTACATTAATAACACTTGTAAGCTTTTAAAAATAGGTTAGTGACATTTGTTCAAATTATTAACAAGTGGCGACATATAATTTTAATTTTTAATAAATGTCTTTTAAGAAAACAAGCTTCTTTCAAAACATTTTCTGTCTTTCAAATGTTAATGGCAAAATCAGAAAACAAATTTCCAAAATCTGAAAATAAAATCCAAAAGTAAATCTGAAGTTCTTCTCAACATAGTAAAATCTGTAATTTCAAATCCTAAAGTGTAAAGCCTACATTTGCAAATGCAATTGATCTTCAAAACCTCAACCTGCATTTCAAAAGCAACCTGCAACAATTAAAATCTGCATTTCTTCAAACTGCATTCAAAATTAAGGGCTGCAGCAAGTTTCAATTATTTTAAAGCATAAAATTGGAAACATGCAAGGGTTCAATTGCTTCAGCAAAGAAAAACTCAAACATGCAATTGCAGGAATCAAAAACAGGTCTTCTATTCTGTGTTCTGTATAAATAAGAGGTGAGTAAACTACTTTTTAAAAACAGTTTGATCTGGGTTGTACTACATGCATGTGATGATCTGAAAATTTACCTTGATGTTGGCTGGAAATCACTCAGATTTATTTATTGAATTTATAGTTATATTTCTTTATGCCTGTAAACACCCTGTTCTATTTTTTTTTAAGAACAGATTTACTTCACAAATTCAAATCTCCCAATAACATAAACACTTGACCTTAAGGATTGAAGAGAAGTTGTGTGTTGTTGTTTGTTGATAATTGTAAAAATAGTCTCATAATTTAAAATGCAACAAATAATTATAAAAGAAGGATTTACAGTAAAACTTGAATATTTGATAAAAATTAATTATCTTAAATTCAAATTTTGATTACATGCATGAAAATGTGATGATAAATCATGAATTTAGGTACGCAATTTGAAATTTTTAGTTTGGTAAATTATGAGAATTTTTAGTTTGAGTGTTTTAGGGAGTTTTGGTGATTACCGATTATCCATGCTACAATTTAGTTTGAAATTTTGATTGTAGCTAGATAATGAAGTGTAGAAGAAGGGAAAATTGCAATTAAAATTTTTCATTGAGTAATTTGAGCGTAATAAATCGAACTAGGGTTTTTACTGGTAATGGGTTCGGCTTGAACTGTCATGGATTTTCGTCGCAAGTGATTGATCGTAGGCATGCTCATATGGAGAAAATGGAGTTCATGTGGTGGCGGTTCTATAGTGAAGACGGCAAGGTTCAACGGCATGGAAGTTGTCGGCCGTGGTTAGAGGTTTGGTGACGAATGGTTCTGCAATTTTGAGTTTGAAGTTCGAATTTTGATTCGAACATTAATTGTTGGATTTGGGTTCAATTTTGGGTTCGCGTGCGATATCGTGACCCACGAAGATGGTTGCGACGATCAAGAGTGGTTGGAGGCGGCCGCGCATGTGCACAGTGCACATTAGTGTGCACTGGAAGGAGGAGTTGGAGTTTGATTGGGGAAGATGAATTTCTCTCGGGCATGAATGCGTGCAAGCATCGGGGGCGACTCGAAGCGTATGGTGATGGTGGTTTCTCGGAGTAGTTCGCGTGTTATTGCCGTGTTTACTCGAGATTGTGGTCGTGTGTTAATTGGTGAGCACTGTGAAGTGAAGTTTAAGATTTAACCTGTTGTATAAATAAATAGAAATCATGTTAAGACTTTATAAAAGGTAAAAGATTTGCAAGTTAAAAACTTGTTGTTTGAAACAAAATTTAATCGAACTTTTAAAAGGTGTAACTTGAAATTATTTTAAATTTAAATTGGTTAAAAATGATTTCTCATAAAAGTAATTTAACTGAATTGAATTTGAATTTTTGAATTTAAAAAGGGGAATGTTTTGCATTTGAATATTGAATAAAATTTTAAGTTAAAGAAATGTTCAAAAACTTAAGTTTCAATTTATATTGAAAATTAATAAGTTTAATTAGATGTTTAAAGTATTTTAAATTTTGATTTCTAAATGCCTTAATTTCAAATAAGGTTATTATTATTATAATTTGAAAACCAAATAGGATAAGTTGATTAAGTTGTAAAAATTTGATTAATTTCAAATAACTTATTTATAAAGATAAATAATGTTAAATTATTTTGATATAAATTTGAGCATACTTAATAGTTATGATTTGTTAATTAAGATAAATGAATTCTTAATTAATTAAGGATTTTGAAATATAAGAAATTAATTAATTGTTTAATTAATTTTAAATAATTAGTTAATTGTTTATTTAATTTTAAATAATCACTTAATTATGGATTAATTGAGTGAGATTTCTTAATGAAGTAATCAATGGTTAATTTTTGAATATAATTAGAATGGTAATTGCTTAGGGAAGTAATTAGAGAAGTTACTCATGAGGGTAATTAGTTGAAGTGATTAATGGTAATCACTTAATGTTATTAATTAAGGAATTAATTAAATTAATTGTTTAAAAGTTAATTAATTATGGAATAATTAATTAATTCATGAATTTAGAATTATTTGATGATGGAATTAGTTAATTGTTAAGTAATTAATTAAGATAGTAATTAAGATTTATTAATAAAAGTAATTAGAGATAATTACTTATGTAAGTAATTAAGAGTTAATTACTTAATTATTTTAGATAATTAATTAATGTGATTAATTAATTAATGAATGAGATTAATTCAAGATTAATTACTAAGCGTAATTAATTAAAATGTAATTAATTAATTAAGTAATTAATTAAGGATTAATTGTAAATTTAAATTGATTAATAATTACTTAATAAAGTAATTAAAGATTAATTAATTAAAATAATTAATTAATCAGGATTAATATAATTAATTAAGAAGTTATTTAAGATAAGTAATTACAAGTTGTCAATCACTGTTTAAGATTAATAAGATAATTAATTATAAATTAATTATTTAGTTAATTATTAAATTATTAATTAATAAGGATCATTAATTAATGTGATTGAGGGTATTAATCAAGGTTGGTTAATATAAGTGATTAATGTAAATATGATTAATTAATTGTAATTGATTAAGGTTAATGTAATTAATTATAGTTAATTAATAAATGGAAGTAAATAAAGGATCATTAATTATTGTAATTAATGATAGTAATTAAAGGTTAATTACCGAATATGGTTAAGGATAATTACTTGAATGTAACTAAAAGATAATTAATCAAGGAGGATTAATTAAGGAAGATCATTAAGAGATGACAATGAATTTGATTTGTAATAAATCAATAATCCAAGTGATTAAAGGATAGTATTAATTTAATTAGTGATTAATTAAATTTATTAAGAGTTAATCAATTCTGCTATGGGTGATTGATTAATATTGAATGGTTGATATTGAGTGATTGATATTGGATGTTGAATGATATTGGATGATTGATATTGGGTGATTAGTTGATACTGGATGATTTGGATGACTATGATATTTGTGATATGCTGCTTTGTGAAGATGAATATTGATATGAATTATCTATTGTGGTACTATGATTTATCTGTCTGTTTATTTCATCCTGAATATAAGTTTAATTGTTAAACCCTTAAGTACAACTTGGACATTAAAATGGCGTTTGGTTTCGGTGAGACCGGGATCGGATTTCCATATTTGGAATCCGAAAACCACATTGACTCCAATTAAACGATAGGTCGTAAATCCAAGTGGAGCAAGTGAAGACTCGAGGTGTAAGGGCTATACGTCAGTATAACTCTGTGGGTGATTCCGTAATGAGTTTGACGGAATGGTACTTATAGGTTCGAGATGGTGATTTAGAGTGCAAGGGCTATGGTCGTTGACTATGAGGGTGATTCCAAATATGAGTGCAACGAGATAGTGCCTTCGGTTTCATTCGAACCCGAAACGAACTTGTATGGATTGAATGCTTTCAAACCATCGTCAGGTGGACGACGAGCATTCTAAGGTAGATGTGTTCTATAAAGGTAATCGCAGCCTCAAGCCTCATCAACCGGGAATGGCTAAAACAGGGGAGGTGCAGCAAGGCTTCGTGGGTAGCTCCCACTGGAGAGCAAGATTTACTCCTGTCTAGAAGTCCCTTTTTAATTCGGCTGTGTGGGGCGGTTGAATTCCGGACAACCGCCGGGGTTGTCTTGTTCGGGACTGTTCAGTATGGAATGGTCCCGGCCTTGTGTTGCAGGGGAGTTAGGGTGGCTCCTCGGTACGGTGATCTAGGCCACGTACTGTGACGGGTGGTACCCCAGTAGCCCTGCCATTGATGGAAACCCATTCTTCCTACGAGACCCTAAGGTTTTGTTTGTATACCTATGTAGCTGGAATTTAATAAATGTAACAATTTCGGCTATTTCATATTTACTTGAAAACCCTAGACACTATTATAATATCACAGGATTTCCTATCAAATGTTTTGGTTAGCGTAAGGTAAAAACTTTTCCATGTTTATGTGTGGAAAGTCTTACGTGATACCTTTTCTTTCAAAGGTTTTTCTAAAGTTAAGCAACTTTAAACCGTTTACTCACACCAGACCCCTGTCTGACCCGAGTTTTATTTTCTGTTTTATTAAACTCTTGGGTACTCATATTATGTATGAGTAGTCAAGTGATTCAGGTTTGCTTGACGAATTCTGGAGGAGATATGGAGCAGGAGGCTTCCACGTGTAGATATATTATGTTTCTGCTGTGTATGTTGTGTTTGTATCTGTTATTCTTGAGTTGTATAGTTAGACAGATGTTTATAACTGTCTAATACGTATTGTATATGTTGTGTACTCTAATGTAATAAGATACTGTGTAATATTTATGTTATATATTATATTTCATTCGTTCCGCTGTGAGTTCTCTGATGTTGTTGTTTCTTTCTTTCTCTTTCTTTCCTTCTTCTATCCCTTTCTTTCTTCATTGATGATACGATTTTCTGATGTTAGGAAGTCGGGTCGTCACACCGTCGCTACTAATGTGTAACAACCCGCATATTTATCGATTTTATATTTAAATATCTTATTTAAATATTTTATCGTTAATCGGATTTTAGTCCGAAAAGCTACTTTTTGCATATGGTCGAATTGGGACTCGAGACCACCCCCATTGAGTTCAAAATGACGTTTGCGACCTTTTTGAGTATAAGCTTCGATATGTTTGGAGAAAGTTGATTTTTGCTACTTTTTACTTAGGGCTTTGGTTTGGGCTGAGCCCATTAACCCCACTTAACTCAGTTCCAACCCTCTCCTCTTCATTCACTTCTTTTCTATTTTCCTAATACTCAAGCTTTTATGGTAATAGAGAGTGGAAGTGGAAATTAAAACTCCAAGCCCTAGTTCCTCTTGCTAGCTCAAGTTCTTGCTCCAAAATCTATGAGAACCCATTGGTAAGCTTCCTCTTCATCCTCTCCAACTCATTCTCTCTTTGATTTCAGAAATTTCCTAAACCTAATTTAGGAAATGTTTCTCCTTTAAGCTTAGATTCAAGCTTGTTGAGTTGGAATTGAAGAGTGCTTGTTCTTGCCATTGCTTCATAGCATCTTCTTCATCCGTTTGGGTTCAAAGGTGAGATTTTTAATCTCACATCTAAGTCTATGAATTATCTTCGAATGTTAGGTATGAATTCCTAACACTTATTCGTGTGCATTTGCTTTTGGTTTGGATTGAATTGGTGTATATTCCAATTTTTGGTGTTTTGAGTTCAATTCGTTAAAAATCCTAACTTCTATGTTTGAACATGTTTTTGGTGATGCATCGAGGAGCATATAGGGCCGGGTAGTCGATTGGCATAAACCCTTAGCGCCGTTGCTCGAGAGAATGAAATTTGGACGAGGTTGGAGCTCATTACTATGGGCTGGGAAGAGGCTGGCAACAGGTCCGGTCGACCGAGCTCCCTGAGTCGGCCGACCGACCTGCTGCCGAGTGCATAGGCACTCCTCTGTTTAAGGCTCGGTCGACCGACTCAGGGAGTCCGGTCGACCGACCTGCTACTATTTGCCAGATTAGCCTATATTGCTAATTCGTTTGAATATCCAACTTTAATCGATTCGTGTTGTCTCCCTTTTGTTGTTGTCATTTAATATCGACTTTGATGACTTATTTTCTTTGGGAATTCTCGGAATATCCACTTCGATGGATTCGGTATCGATTTCATTGGATTTTATTCACGTTTTCGAATGTGAATCTTAGTGATTGATTGTTCCTACAATCTTCTTTGTGATTTGCCACTTTAAAAATATAAAGGTTTTCTATACTAGTAGTAAATATCAAAACTCTTTCTTCAAATGATTTCAACACTATTTTATAACAAAGCTCGTTTTCTCAAACCGATTTCCAATCTATTAGTATATACAAACCTTTACCTCACTCGTATGAGAAATCTAATTAAACGACTTAGTAAAACGAGTGGTATGAAACGCTTGCGTTTACTTTGTCGGTTAATTCTTGGACTTGTTCGATCGAAACTCTTGTGACAATTTTCTAGTGGAGATCTACAATTTGTTCGTAAATATTTAAGTTAAGCTAGTGGTTATGGGACATGAAGCTAAGCTCATATATTTACTAGCTTATTGTAATTGACACTTCTCGTTGATCATGACGATCATCTTTATGGTTTAGACTAGCAATGTGCGATGTCTCTTTGTTTGCGAGGTTAGGCTAGACACCACTTGTGCGATTCCATTCACACATACCTTTTTGGTTAGCCTAGACACCACTTGTGTGATTCCGTTCACACATACCTTTTTGCTTTTTGGTTAGGCTAGACACCTCTTGTGCGATTCCATTCACACATACCTTTTCGGTTAGCCTAGACACCACTTGTGTGATTCTGCTCACACATATCTTTTTGTGATTTCTAGATTTCGTGTGTTGATTTCTGGAATTTATATCATTGACTTGTTATGAGTACAGGTTTAGGGTATGATGCCCTCTTTGGATCTTTGAGAAGATTCTTGTGATATTGATTAATCTTTTGTTGATTATCATTTACATGCTTATAGTAGTATGCCATTATGGATATTATGTTTATGCCATATCTTGTATGCTATATCATGTCATCTGATATTTATAGCTAGACTGATCCGTTTATTATTTTCTTATGAAATAATACTCGGGTCAGACCGAGATGTTACAGGTGCTTGCGCTTGACTTCCTTCCGGGATTTGCTTCTCTCTCTTTTGGTTAACTACTTTAGTTTAGTAGTTTTTGTTGTATACATTTGAGATACAGACCCTATGATGTATATTTACTCTTTTGTATAGCACGTGTTGCTATTCTTTTGTATTATCGTGGATCTTTCTGACCACTACTCTGATGTACACTTTCATGTGTTAGTGTTTTATTCATATCCATTTCCGCCTTTGTGATATGATTGTCTGTGACTGATTTGTGTTATGTTTATTTCCATATTTGTTTTCGAAGACCTTTATAGCCACTGTGTTGTAGCTTTGAGTTTGTGTCGGTATGTCGGATTTCCACTTGAAAAGAATTGCATGCTATACTATCTGACATATCGATGCTCGCACAAAGCAATTACACGGATGGTCGCTCCTCAATAGCCTTATTCTCCGTGCTAGTTGATAGCATTACACCGTAATGTTCTTGGCTAGCGTGGGTATAGAGGTGGGGCGTCACAGCATGGTATCAGAGCCAAACTTCGGAACAATATGGAATATTATAACAAGGATTAGCGTCCTAAGTCTTTCTTAGGAGTCGTGCTTTAGGATTTAATTCGAGTCTTCGTACCGATTCATCCTATTTTCTTTATGATTCCTTGTTTTATCAATCAAGTTTGATTGAAAATTTATTCTGAGAATAACTTTTTCCTCTTCTTTCTTTCTTTCTTAAAGAAGAGAAATGGTTAGACCTGGCCGTCCCAGTGCCGGTCAATCTTGTGCTACTCCCCAGGATGGAGTATTTATGTCTGCCCAGCAGCTTCCAGATCTTGTTAAGAACGCTCAAGCAGCCGGACCCAGTCCAGAGCCTACCATCCTAGATCCGGTTTTGCACGCTTGTGCAGAGACTACGCTGATTTGGGTGGAAGGCCATTCAAGGGATCCGAGAGTGTTATAGAAATTCAAGCTTGGCTCAAATCATGCGATCGCATCTTTTCTCGCATGAACCTTATTGATCTACATCGAGTCCAAGTGGCTTCTAGCATGCTCCAAGAAAGAGCGTTAGATTGGTATGAGCTCCTAATTTCTGAAATCGTTGAAGCGGATCTCACTTGGGAGCGATTCCGGGAAAGATTCGAATCGAAATTTGTGCCGGAGACTGAAAAAGTTACTTTAGCCCGGCGTTTCATAGACCTTGTTCAAGGTGAATCTTCTGTGACAGACTATGTCGCATCCTTCGAATCTCTGTCCAAATACGGGGTTGAGTACATTAATACCCCATTGAAGAAAAATCAGAGATTTGTCTATGGCTTGAATAAGAATCTTAAGAAGCCATTACTCCTGAAACTTGAGGTTTCATTTGATCAGCTTATTGATATCGCTCTTCGTCTTGAAGAGGCCGATAATGAAGGCGATGTTGAAGTTGTGCGTGCCCAACGGAACTTCGACAATAACTTGAAGAGGCCTATCAAATTCATAGGCCCCGATTCTAATAAGAAAGGGAAGCAACAAACTCTGGTAGCAAAAGTTCCTACCTCTAGTCGTGGACGATGCTATAATTGTGGTTCCACAGACCACCATGTAAGGGAGTGCCCGAAACCCCTCTTTTGCCGTTATTGCAAAGGTTCGGGTCATCTTTTATCTTCGTGTCCTAATCTTCCAAACAAGTGAGAAGGAAAGCTGCAGGCCCCTGGCAACTCTTCTCTTGGTCAAGGTATTTTCATTCAATCCTTGATGGCATTGTTTTAATTCGTGAGCTTTCTATTTGAGTTCTTTTTGATATGGGTTCCATCTCACTATTTTATATCAAAAGAACTTGTTGATTCTTTTTCTTTGAAAATATTTTGGGCTTGTTGACTTCTTTGAGGATTGTGAATCCGGATGGTAGATCCGCAACACTCAATTTGCTTTTTTATTGATGTCGAACTTATTTTATGAGACTTTTCTTTCCGAGCCGATATTTTTACTTAGGCTTCGGAATTGATTTTTTTGAAAGGATCGGCTTAATCATTGTGAAGCCCATATCCTATTTTTCGAGTGGACTATTCATCTTCGACATTTTCAATCTGTTAAGCAGATTTCTATTTTTCCTTTATGATTTTGATTCCAACTTGATGGCATCATTTTATTCCTTAAGCTCACTTATAAGGAAAGTGTTATTTCTCTCATTCATGTAGTTTGAGAAATTTTCCGGTATTTTGAGCTTGTCTTAGGATCATCACCTAAGCAATATCTTTTGTGTGGTGCTAAGGTCTTTTCAGTTTGACTTTACCACCGGTTTTCATTTGCTACGAGTTGCGGAAGTCTTACCGCATTCCGTACTCGTTATGATTCTTATGAATGACTTATTATGTCATTCAATTTGTCAAGCTTATTTCATCCATTTTATAAATCGAATATTCTATGAATATTTCGATGAGACTATTCTTGTATTTACTGATTTTGGATGAAAATAGTAATTTAAAATTTTGCAAATCTTTTTCATAAGATTTATTTATAAGTAAAACTGGATTTTGTTCTTGAAACGAACAAAGAATATTCTTAAAACTTTTTAAGAGATTTATTTATTCTATAAAAAAATGATTTTGTGATTGTATTGCCCGTTGAGTGCTTTAAGAATTTTGGTCGATGCGCTTGATCAACGTTATCGATAGGAATTTCCTAAACGCTTTGATGAGACAATCAGACACAATATATTAACTTGAAAATAGAAAAATTTTCTAGAATTATTATTACATAATGATAAATGTAATTTTGAAAGTTTTAACTTTTCAGGAAAGAAGATTATTTAAAAGAAATTCTTTCTTTTCGATACTTTTATTCTTGTGATCCTGAAGGGGAACCAAGACTTTGCTATTTGTACCGATACTAGTCGTATTGGTTTGGATGCCGTTATCTTGCAAAGGAGAACATGCTATCTCTTGTGCTTCTAAATCATTATAGCTTATCAAGACTAGATATGCCACTCATGATCTGGTTCTCTCGGCTATTGTTTTTACTTTTGGATTTTGGCATCATCATATTTGGATGAGAAATTTGTTCTCTATCTCGATCATAAATCCTTGGAATATTTATTTTCTCATATAGAACTCCATGTTGACTCGAGTTCCTGACATCTTATGATCTTGATATTCTTTTATTCCTGGAAGGGAAATCGTGTTGCCAATGCGCTTTGTCGTAAGCAACAAGTGGTTGATTCTTTGATGTTGTCTGAATGGATTTATCTTTTCATCAAGTTCATCGGACGTTTTGGTATACTTCATTTTATTAAGTTTCATCTCATTTCTTTTATGGACTAGCGTCCGATGTCCTTTTATTGTGTTCGGTTCATTGGACGTACCGTTTTTGTACTACGTCGGTGTTCCGAAATCATTCGGGTTCGGATCATTGGATGTACCGTTTGTACTACATCAATGACTTTGTTGTTTGATTCATTGGATGTACCGTTTGTACTACATCAATGTCTTCGCTTTTTGGATTCATTGGATGTACCGTTGTACTACATCAATGTCTTTGCTTTTGGATTCATTGGATGTACCGTTGTACTACATCAATGTCTTCGCTTTTTGATTCATTGGATGTATCGTTTGTACTATATCAATGTCTTTTCTTTTTGGATTCATTGGATGTACCGTTTGTACTACATCAATGTCTTTGATTCATTGGATGTACCGTTTGTACTACATCAATGACTTTGCTGATTGATTCATTGGATGTACCGTTTGTACTACATCAATGTCTTCGCTTTTTGGATTCATTGGGTGTACCGTTGTACTACATCAATGTCTTTGCTTTTGGATTCATTGGATGTACCGTTGTACTACATCAATGTCTTCGCTTTTTGATTCATTGGATGTACCGTTTGTATTACATCAATGTCTTTTCTTTTTGGATTCATTGGATGTACCGTTTGTACTACATCAATGTCTTTGATTCATTGGATGTACCGTTTGTACTACATCAATGACTTTGCTGATTGATTCATTGGATGTACCGTTGTACTACATCAATGTCTTTGCTTTTGGATTCATTGAATGTACCGTTGTACTACATCAATGTCTTCGCTTTTTGATTCATTGGATGTACCGTTGTACTACATCAATGTCTTCGCTTTTTGATTCATTGGATGTACCGTTGTGCTACATCAATGTCTTTGCTTTTGGATTCATTGGATGTACCGTTGTACTACATCAATGTCTTTGCTTTTGATTCATTGGATGTACCGTTTGTACTACATCAATGATTTTGTTATTTGATACATTGGATGTACCGTTTGCACTACATCAATGTCTTTGCTTTTGATTCATTGGGTGTACCGTTTGTACTACATCAATGTTTTTGCTATTTGATTCATTGGATGTACCATATGTACTACATCAATGTCTTTGCTTTGGTTCATTGGGCGTACCGTTTTTGTACTACGCTGATGTCCCAAATTATTTGAGTTTCTAGTTTCTCGGGCGTACCGTTTTTGTACTACGCCATTGCACTGGCTCAATTTTCTGCTATTCTTGACGTTCCCCACGTCTTTTATCTACGGATATGCCTTAGGGATTCCGGTTTTTATTCTTGAGCCCGGTGTTATTGAGGGATTGAAGTTTCACCAAATTTGACTTTTGAGCAACATTCTATTCGCATCGTCGCTTTGGAGGTTGAGCGCCTTCGATATAAAGATATTCTTTTTGATAATAGTTCAATGGTTCTCAAATCCTATGGATTGCTCTTGGGAATCCAGAGAATTCATCGAGTGATCCTGTTCGTGCTAACTCTTTCGTGCTCCTTATGGTGAACTTCCTATTTCAAATTTTCTTTTGTGTTGATATGCTTCTATGGTTGTTACTTCTTATTTTCTTCTTAAGTATTGCGAGGACGCAATTTCTTTAAGGAGGGGAGTCTGTAACAACCCGCATATTTATCAATTTTATATTTAAATATCTTATTTAAATATTTTATCGTTAGTCGGATTATAGTCCGAAAAGCTACTTTTTGCATATGGTCGAATTGGGACTCGAGACCACCCCCATTGAGTTCAAAATGACGTTTGCGACCTTTTTGAGTATAAGCTTCGGTATGTTTGGAGAAAGTTGATTTTTGCTACTTTTTACTTAGGGCTTTGGTTTGGGCTGAGCCCATTAACCCCACTTAACTCAGTTCCAACCCACTCCTCTTCATTCACTTCTTTTCTATTTTCCTAATACTCAAGCTTTTATGTTAATGGAGAGTGGAAGTGGAAATTAAAACTCCAAGCCCTAGTTCCTCTTGCTAGCTCAAGTTCTTGCTCCAAAATCTATGAGAACCCATTGGTAAGCTTCCTCTTCATCCTCTCCAACTCATTCTCTCTTTGATTTCAGAAATTTCCTAAACCTAATTTAGGAAATGTTTCTCCTTTAAGCTTAGATTCAAGCTTGTTGAGTTGGAATTGAAGAGTGCGTGTTCTTTCCATTGCTTCATAGCATCTTCTTCATTCGTTTGGGTTCAAAGGTGAGATTTTTAATCTCACATCTAAGTCTATGAATTATCTTCGAATGTTAGGTATGAATTCCTAACACTTATTCGTGTGCATTTGCTTTTGGTTTGGATTGAATTGGTGTATATTCCAATTTTTGGTGTTTTGAGTTCAATTCGTTAAAAATCCTAACTTCTATGTTTGAACATGTTTTTGGTGATGCATCGAGGAGCATATAGGGCCGGGTAGTCGATTGGCATAAACCCTTAGCGCCGTTGCTCGAGAGAATGAAATTTGGACGAGGTTGGAGCTCATTACTATGGGCTGGGAAGAGGCTGGCAACAGGTCCGGTCGACCGAGATCCCTGAGTCGACCGACTGACCTGCTGCCGAGTGCATAGGCACTCCTCTGTTTAAGGCTCGGTCGACCGACTCAGGGAGTCCGGTCGACCGACCTCCTACTATTTGCCAGATTAGCCTATATTGCTAATTCGTTTGAATATCCAACTTTAATCGATTCGTGTTTTCTCCCTTTTGTTGTTGTCATTTATTATCGACTTTGATGACTTATTTTCTTTGGGAATTCTTGGAATATCCACTTCGATGGATTCGGTATCGATTTCATTGGATTTTATTCACGTTTTCGAATGTGAATCTTAGTGATTGATTGTTCCTACAATCTTCTTTGTGATTTGTCACTTTAAAAATATAAAGGTTTTCTATACTAGTAGTAAATATCAAAACTCTTTCTTCAAATGATTTCAACACTATTTTATAACAAAGCTCGTTTTCTCAAACCGATTTCCAATCTATTAGTATATACAAACCTTTACCTCACTCGTATGAGAAATCTAATTAAACGACTTAGTAAAACGAGTGGTATGAAACGCTTGCGTTTACTTTGTCGGTTAATTCTTGGACTTGTTCGATTGAAACTCTTGTGACAATTTTCCAGTGGAGATCTACAATTTGTTCGTAAATATTTAAGTTAAGCTAGTGGTTATGGGACATGAAGCTAAGCTCATATATTTACTAGCTTATTGTAATTGACACTTCTCGTTGATCATGACGATCATCTTTATGGTTTAGACTAGCAATGTGCGATGTCTCTTTGTTTGCGAGGTTAGGCTAGACACCACTTGTGCGATTCCATTCACACATACCTTTTCGGTTAGCCTAGACACCACTTGTGTGATTCCGTTCACACATACCTTTTTGCTTTTTGGTTAGGCTAAACACCTCTTGTGCGATTCCATTCACACATACCTTTTCGGTTAGCCTAGACACCACTTGTGTGATTCCGCTCACACATACCTTTTTGTGATTTCTAGATTTCGTGTGTTGATTTCTGGAATTTATATCATTGACTTGTTATGAGTACAGGTTTAGGGTATGATGCCCTCTTTGGATCTTTGAGAAGATTCTTGTGATATTGATTAATCTTTTGTTGATTATCATTTACATGCTTATAGTAGTATGCCATTATGGATATTATGTTTATGCCATATCTTGTATGCTATATCATGTCATCTGATATTTATAGCTAGACTGATCCGTTTATTATTTTCTTATGAAATAATACTCGGGTCAGACCGAGATGTTACAGGTGCTTGTGCTTGACTTCCTTCCGGGATTTGCTTCTCTCTCTTTTGGTTAACTACTTTAGTTTAGTAGTTTTTGTTGTATACATTTGAGATACAGACCCTATGATGTATATTTACTCTTTTGTATAGCACGTGTTGCTATTCTTTTGTATTATCGTGGATCTTTCTGACCACTACTCTGATATACACTTTCATGTGTTAGTGTTTTATTCATATCCATTTCCGCCTTTGTGATATGAATTGTCTGTGACTGATTTGTGTTATGTTTATTTCCATATTTGTTTCCGAAGACCTTTATAGCCACTATGTAGTAGCTTTGAGTTTGTGTCGGTATGTCGGATTTCCACTTGAAAAGAATTGCATGCTATACTATCTGACATATCGATGCTCGCACAAAGCAATTACACGGATGGTCGCTCCTCAATAGCCTTATTCTCCGTGCTAGTTGATAGCATTACACCGTAATGTTCTTGGCTAGCGTGGGTATAGAGGTGAGGCGTCACATAATGTATCATTGTTCCTATATATTCTGCAATATCTTAATGAATAAAACAATGTACTTTGGAGGAGCAAAAGCAAGTTTCAAGATCTTAGATGTAACGACCCACTTTTTCGTATAGTTTAAGTGGCTAAGAAACCCACACATGACCTACTCAAATTGAGTGGAATGGCGAATGGTTAGGGAAAAAGAAAGAAGACAATAAGAAACTTACAACACAAAATCTCACAACGAAATGAATGATCTATAATACATAACAAAAATTTACACAAAACAAGTTGTAATATATATACACACACAGGCACCAATCAGAGTATGCTAACCTATTTCATCCAGGATAGTTATAACAACATGTCTTCATAATTGCTGATAAATACAGCAATGAATGTCGGGGAAAAATAACCATGTATGTGAACATGTCTCTAGGCCTCCAGCTCATCGCCTAAAGTTCCAAAACATCCAACTAAACTTGAAAATATGTTCGGTCTGACCTGAGCATTATAGGAAAACAATGGACCGAAGTCAGACTGATAAAACTAGCATGAGAAACACAATATCTAATGAATTCTTAAAGTTTAAATAAACCTTTTGAAAACAAAGGTATTTTGTAAGAACATGCTACACATAAACACGGATGGGTTTTACCTTAAGATAACCAAAAGCTTTATATCATAAAATTCAGTGATATTATAATATTGTCTAAGGATGAAAATAACAATAATTAAGTGGCTATGATACTCGTGAGTTTACATCACAACAATACTAGGTATATAATCAAAAACCGATAAGACACGTTCGCTAATTGTGTAGGAATTCAGTAGAGGTGCCATTAGTACTTCAAGGAACGGTCCTCCTACACAAGAATTAGACATATACTTTTGAAGCAGCATACATCCCTAGTGATGTACTATAGGAAAAACAAAGTCGGTCTTGCTAAGACCGAGTACATCGCCCCATGCATACATAACAATTGTAAGTAAAGTCTAAGAGGAGCCGACTACACCTTATGGGTTTGCCAACCCTACTGGTCATGCCTCCTATCTCTGATTTTAGTCATTACCACTGACGTGGCTACGTCTGGATTCCAACTCATGCCACCAAAATAGATCATGGAATCCCATATGGACTCCTATAACCCAACGGGTCTCGGAATCACACATAGATTCCTATATCTCAAATAGATCTTGGTATCTCACACGGATTCCCATTCCTCAACGGGTCTTGGAACCCCACATGGATTCCAACATCTTAATATATCACAAAAACTCTTCCATAGAACCGCATATGGTTTCGGAGTAGTCACGATTTTTGAGTCTTCACTTACGAATGCACTCTTCCGCTTCCCGGGCGCTTTAAAAACCAATCGTCAAATTTTCGGAATGCTCAATACGGGTTCTTTAGGAAATAATCATAGAATACATAAGAGCGGGGATCATCCCCTAACCATTTAAGTGGATGGATCTCCTTATCATTTTTCCTAAAAGAACAAAACAAGTTTATATGCACAGTATAGCACACCGACGGTAACTGTACCATATAATTCCTATGATTCTTCTAGATATTTCCAGAGTTAAAATCCTTAGAGTTTAAGTAAGGAATATTTTCATACCACTAAAATGAAGGACTACATATTTAGGATAAGATTTGATAGTCGATTATAACTATCAAATAAACAAACATTCAAACAAAGATTACCTTTCCATAGAAATCACTAAGCCTCTTAAATTATTCATTCATTAATTGAAAATCACATTTCAAATAGTTGGAAATCACTTCCATATGCTTATCTCAATAGGATAAGTATATTCACAAACCACTATATTTTCGATACTTAGAAAATATAATCATGTACTTATCTCAATGATATAAGTATATTCACCAGCCATTTCACTTTCAAAACTTAGAAACATGAAACTCCTAAAAATAAAATTTTGAAAGTATCGTTCAATATCAATCATGGATCACAGTTTACTCAATGGATACGTCATCATCCCAGCAATCTATAGTAAAATGTAGGCAATCCATGCTTCTCGAAATACGCCATTAGAATCAATCATTTCTTTCCAAATCTCTATATTTTTATAAATATCTCCAAATCTATTTATAAAGTTCTTGATAAATCTCCAATCTATTTATACAACATTCTTTATAAACATTCTTTCTAAATCTCAAACTCCGTTTGTAAAACTTCTCCTTTCCAAATCTTTAAAAACTCATTGATAAAATTCTTTTATAAATCTCCAGAACCATTTATAAAACTCTTTCCATATTTAAACAAACTTGTTAAATAAACTCATTAAGTCAATAAGGTTCCCTTGATAAACCATGCATTATTTAAAATAACTTAAAATAATAAGTTATTATTTAAACATCCTTCTTTTCTATTTGAATTAAATGTCATTTAAAATAATTACCTAAAATATCATAAACAATATATTAAATTAATTTTAAACACTATTATTGTAATAATAAGTTAACTTCAAAACAACATTAATATAATAATAAATTAACTTTAAAATGTAACTAAAACAATAATTAATTAACTTTAAATTAATATTAATATAATAATTAATTATCCTATAAATATAATTAAATAACTTAAATCAATATAATAAAATAAGTTTAATTAAAAGTTAAACTATAGTTAAATCATTTTAAATTAATAATTAAATTTAAACATTTAAAAAAAATAACTTTAAAATAATAATTAGACATTCTTAAATAACAATAAGAAATATCTTTTAAGAATCATATTAATAAAATAATTAACTTTAAACCCTTATTAGAAACAATTATTAATTATCTTTTAAAACATTATGAATAAGTAGTTATTGCCCTTTAAATCATATTACTAAATAATAATTATCTTTAAACTTTATAATAAAAATAATTGTTCTTAAAATAACTTCCAAATCAATAAATTAGCTTTTCAAATTTAAAGAGCCTTAACAATCACGGTGGTATTTAAATAAGCCACTATGTCATTCAATTTAACTTTCCAAGTTAATAAATGACAATACATAATCAACGACTATGTCAATAAGTTTTACACTTAAATATCAACGTTTGACATATCACTTATTCAAAGTGGCATATCCCTTAACGATATACATTTAGATGTCCAAGTCTATACAATAACAAAACGAGAATTTATAATTAAATGTAACAATCCCGATTTTTGAGTAAAATTAAATTTAGTAATTTATATAAATTTGTGAATTTAAATTGTAAACTAAACTAATTTTTCCAAGATTAAATAGGATATATGTTTATTTGGACATTGATTTTAAAATTATTGTGGATTTGAAATTCTATATTTAATATCTTATAAATAAATAAAATTTGGATTTGAAAACTATATATTTTATACTAGTAGGAATTTTTTTTCTAATTTTAAGAGACATATGTAATATTTATTTTGAAGTTATATTTTGAATTAGATATAAATGATTTTAAAAACAATTGTTTAAAACTAAATACTATTATATCTGTGTTTATTTATTAAAAGCATAATTAGTTTAAAATCATTTCTTTTTTTAAATTGGTATAAGTAGAAATAATAAACAAAATGTATATAAAAAAGAAATAGAAGTTTAAAATAATACATATATAGATAATTATTTGTTTAAAAGGTATAATAGTTTTAATTCAAAAAAAAGTATAATGAACTAAGCTTAAAACAATATTAGTTATAAAAGTTGAACGTTTTCATTTGAAAATAGTTGCAAATGTATAAAAGTGTAAAGTTTAAAATGAATAAGAAAAACATAAAAACATGTTTTATAAAATTAAAATAAAGTAAGATTTAAAAACAGAGTTATAAATTAGTTTTGTACATATTAAAGCTAAAAGAAGAGGAAGTATACTACATAAACTTATGTAAATATAAAAAATTAAGTAAGAAAGGGGTTTAAAATATAAATTAAAATGAAGAAGGTTTGAAACGTAATTTTTTGTAAAACTAAACATAGGTTTTAAATTAAAATTTATAAATAAAAATATGAGGCAAGGTTTTAAACATAAAAATGCAAAATGAAGACAAGTGTAAGCCATGCAATATGCAAGGTTAACAAGTGACAAAACAAAACATTTTCAAAATTTAAAGAGAGGAAGGACTGGCTATTCATTTTCAGATCTAAGTTGAACCTTTCTCTTCATCCTCATTTTCTCAAAACAGATTAAAAGAACAAAATAGAAATCTGTTCCAAGCTAACAATTCAAAATCAGAAGAAAAAAAACCAGTAAAAAGATTTTCAGAGGAAACTGAAAACATCTTAAATCTGGAAACTCAAACCAGAGAGGAAGGCAAATTAAATTAAATAGGGATTCAAGCAAATCAAAATGCAAGGATTCAAATCAAACTCAGAAGAAAAAAACTGGAAGACAGTTTTTAAATCAGATTCAAAACCCAAATGCCTGTCTTCAACTTCAAACCTGAACAACTCTTCCAACTGGAATCAAAGCTACAACCTGAAGCAACTAATTCAAAACATCAAGGAACAAATCAGTTTCAAAGTTCAAACCCAAAGTAAAGAAGAAATTAAAAATCTGGAAGTTCAAAGTAGAACCAGGAAAGCATCTCAAAACAATCTCCTATGTTCTCTACTGCAACTCCAGGTGAGCAAACACACATAAATTTTGCCTCTATGTTGTGATTTGTGTTGATATTGATGTGTGATGAAAAAATTGCTTGATTTGTTGATAAATATTCCTGCATGCTTGTATTTAGATGTAGATATATGTATACATGCCCGTATACATACTTGTTCTGGTCCCAGTTATGATCACAGCCTTAAAACTACAAACAAAAAACAAAAAAAATTCCATATCTTCCCATCTGAATCAAGTTAGGATCCCTAGAGAAGATATGCTTGTCTTAATGTGATATCATTTTGAAAAGAAAATTCAGGTGTGTATATAGCTCTACATGCCTGAGAACAGACAGTGGTCTCTGTTTTAAAGTATTACAGGGTCCAATCCTGTTTAAAAATCGAAAACTCACCCTCTGGTCAACTATTGATCTTAATGTTCAAAGAAAATTTGTTAGAATTGTCAAGATCGGTTTCCTAAAATATTTGTAAGCACTAAATATAAATATGTTTTCTGGAAAATAGCAAAACACGGTAGAATCTCATTTTTGTAAAAATATAAATGATTAAAATTTAAGCTTTGAATGTATGATCTTGTTCACTTTTACAAATCATGATTTTTAGAATAAAAATCTAGATTTTTAGTTGCGAGTTAAGGGTGTAATCGTGGGATGAACAGAGGATGGATTTTCATGATTTTCTGATGATTGGTTCATTTTCGAAGTTTGAAACTTGGCATGGAGGTGCTGGAATGATTGTATATGGTAGGAAAAATACAAGCAAATTTTTATATTTATTATCGTTTGAGATTTGAATCAAAATAGGGTTTAAACCCTACGTTTTGCAAGGGGGTCGCGAGTAGATTGCGTCATAACCACTATGATTCACGTGACCTATGGCGATGGGTTCGTGGTGGATCGAAGTACTCCTGGCCAGAATGTCGTGGCTCCAGGTGACGTGTAGCGGCGAGGCGGAGGGGCTTTTAGATGAGCATGCGGTTCCAGGAAATAATGTTGTTTTTCGAAAATTGGTTCGATTTCGAGTTGATGACATTTCATTTTCGTGGGTGTTTTGACCGACTCTAACGATCATGGGCGATGCTTCGATGGCCTCGACATCGATCGACGATGATCGACGTGCTTGTGCACGTATATGTTCCTTCGTGTATAACTGGGTTTGAAAATTTTAGGGGAGATGGCTTGGTCTCGGGTTTGTGCTCAAGTTTCTCCGTGAACAACTCGAAGCAGTCAGCGATTTGGGGAACTTGAAGTTTGGTTCCAGGAAACGAAGGAATTGCCCGGGTTTATGTTTCCTGTATAAAACAGTTTTAAGTTTGTAAACAAGTCTTACAAAGTGTAATTAAGTTTTAACCAATTTTGTAAATAAATTATTTTATGCAATTCATGTTTGATTCTATATTAACTAAAGGTTTTAAATGTAAATTATTTTAAAGTTTAAAAAAAAGCGTTTTTAATATATTTAAAAATAACCTTTGATATTTAAGCAATCAATTTAAGATAAAGGGATCACCCTTTGATTTGATTAAAATCTTCAGTGATTAAAAATGGTAATCATGGGATTAACTAATAAATGAAATTAATTAAAGGTTAATTAAGTAATTAATTAATATAATTGATTGAAGGTGATTAAAGGATAATTACTTGATAATTAAAGGATAATTAAAGATTAATTCATTAATGTGATCAATTGATTAAGGTAATTGATTTGAGAATAATTAATGAAAATTAATTAATGAAATCAATTAATTGCTTAAAGATAATTACTTAATTATAAGTAATTAATCAATAATTAAAGGTGGATCAATCAAGTGATTAACATTGATTTAAGATTAGGGATAATCACTCATCGTAATTAACTAAGGATAATTAATTTAATGGTAATTAATTAATCATGGGTTAATTGATTAATTAAAGATAATTAATTAAATGGTGAATTAAATAATTGAAGGTTAATTATTCAAGAATTAAAGGTTGATGAATTATAATTAAAGGTTAAATAAATTATAACAAATGGTTAATTAATACATGATTAAAATTAATCAAAATAATTTGTAATTAATTAATGTTAATTAACCAGGATTAGTAATTTATAAGTAATTAATCTGATTTGAATTAATCAGACGATTAACTGATTTTACTTATGGATGTTTGGATTCTATTGGTTGATTGAATTGTTTGATATCCCTGATTGTGATGCGCTGTTTTGATTTGAGTTGTGTTTAATGTAATTTATTATCTATGATATATATCTGTAATCTGTGAATGAAAGATAAGCGTTATAGTTTATACCGCTTATCAAATATATTATTGTATTTGAATCTATGCTAATTAATGATGTTGCACTTCTATTGTGTAAAACCCCTGGACCACTCTTATACACACACAAATATGGATTGCACGTGGAAATTGGTTAAGTCATAGATTTTTGAAATAGTTTTAAAATATTTTTGAATCCAAATGGCTTTGGAAATGGATTCGTATTAAAGTAAAAAGTTTTTGAAAAGGAATTTCAAAGAGAAAAGTTATTTTTTTGAATAACTTGATTAAGTTTTGAAGTTTAAATAAATTGATTTAAATTTAAATTCAAAATTTGAAATTGAATTCTATGTTTGGAAACTAGGGATTAGAAATGTTATACACTTATATACGGGTTAAACCATTTTAAAGGTATTGATTTGGGAATTTGTATTTAATTCACGGGCTTTAACTCGTGCAAATATAATTGGATTTTTCTGAAACGAAAACTATAAGTTTTCAAACAATAAAAGTTTTCATATAAGAAATGAACTTCCAATTTGTGTTAAAAGGATTTCAAGTCTAAAGTGAAAATGGTTTTCCAAGTTATAAATAAATCTTTGGAAGGGTTTGAAAGCCATAAGTTAAATCTTTGTTTTAAAGATTGGATGAGTTAATTCTAATTGAAATGGAAATTGTTTTGGAAATCTATGAATGGATCTTCGTGAAACTGGGTGAACTTTGTGAAATCAATCTTTTTGTTTAAAGATTTGAAATGGTAATTTGTTAAACCACTTGAAGAAAGGTTTCGAATTTTAAAAGTTGTGACTTAACTGAAATCCCATATCCATATGTTTTTAAATATTACGCTCATTATTCGTTTTAGCCGGGAGAGGACCTTGTGTCATGTAAGCCATTATGAATAATGATACGACGTTATGGATCGCATTTGAAAACCGGTGTTGAAGACCGGGTATTTGCGAGAACGTTAGGATAACCTATCGATTGACTCTGCACTAAGTTGCTCTGGTAGAGAGTTCTCCATATGTGATGGGAAGTCCGATCGGGATTGTGGATACCTGGATTGCAAGGGCTTCTTCCTTTATTGGACGAAGTGCCTTCGGTTCTGTTCGAACCCGAAACAGACTTGTATGGTTGTGTGTCTGACATTACACTTTGAGATATTAAACTGATCTCTCTCAAATACATTTCTGCTTGGTGGCGGAAAATTCATTCTCTTAGCTTAACACCCTTCTCTGAGATGTACGAGCTCAGAGGTTATGTAGCTAATAGTTATCAATGATATACTCCCAAATTTGGAAGTGTGGCATGCTGAGTGTTGTTGTGTATCATTTGTTGATCAAAGCACGGCTTTTGTATAAAGCGTAGCTTTGTGGATGAGACTGCGTCAGGACCTCACACCCCGAAAATAGTCGCAACAGGAAAGATGAGGCAAGATTATGAGGGTCGCTCCCTTTAGGGGTGTGTCATTCCCTTCTGGAAAAATTATGGTATCATCGTATGGAGCCCAGATACTTCACTCATATGGTCACTGCAAATCTATTACTTTGTGATTGCTCTGTGGTTGTTGGATTAGAGGTACCTCGGATAAAGGTCTCAAAGGACCGGGGAATGACATGATCGAGTAGTAGTTACCTAGTTACAGAGGTAACCCGGCCCTGTGTTGGCAGAGATCCGGTTAGGTTCTCGAGACGTCCCTTCATAGGCGTTCCCAAGTGGAAATAGGAAGTTCCTTAGCCTGACCATTTGTTGGAAAATCCAATCTTCAATACGCGCCTTATATGGTTTTAGTTGTAGAACCTTCCATTTACTTATGGTGGTCACCACTGTTTAGATGGTGGCTATAGTAGGCATATTTCAGAATGTCTATGCTGGCTAGGATTGATATTATACCTTCAAAATGGTTTTCTACACTATGCACTAGTAATAATATCAAAGAAATTTTCTCGTATCGAGCATATTTGACTATCATAAGGAGAAATCTCCTCCAATTATGCATTTTCATTGTGTGTGTGGTGGGAGGCCTTATGGTAGTTTCATTTTCTAAAAAGCATTGCGGATTTTAAATTTTAAATCCTTTGTTGTTTGTTTTAAAGATAAACTATTTTGTTTGCTCATACCAGTCCCATGACTGACCTGGAGTTTATTGTTCCCTTCCTAAACTCTGGGTGCCCACAATTTTCCTACACGGGCAGTCTAGAGTTGGGTTTTTCAGATAATCGAATAGTAGGTGTAGATTCGATAGCTTTCAGCCTTAGGATTTCGCAATCGCATTTGGATCGAGTTGCTTCACTTCATCTTGATTGGGAGTTCGAGCTACTTCTGGATTGTTGCTTTGAAGATGGAGTTACAATTCTGGATTCTATTTCTCTTTCTCTCTTGAAGCCTATATTGGAGTCATTGTTCCGCCGCTGGTGTTATATTTTCTTTCCTCTGCTATTGTCTTGTACCATATCTCTAATGTATATTGATATCCACTGTATCATTCAGTTGTATCAGATATTTTATCAATGTTGTATATGATATATATACTATTCATTTCTTCCGTTGTGTTGTACTTAATGTGTTATAAGCTCCGGCGAACCAGATTCGACGTTTGCATCTGCGGCATTTGAATACGAGTGTCGTTTATGGTGCCGATTTTCGAAGGTCGAGTCAGGGTCGTTAAAATTGGTATCAGAGCTGAAGGTTGAAACTTTATCTCAGGAGTATAACACACTAAGTAACTCATTAGAGATAGGGTGAAATATACCCTAGAATGAGTATATCCCTAAGATATTCATTCGAACGCCTCAGTAAATTCTCTTACTATCCACCGATAGAAAGTATGAGTGCGAGAAGAGGACGAGATAGGGAACAGGGGAGTACCACTACGGATGGTCAATACCCTGCGACAGTGGAAACAACTTTCTCCTCAATCTCCTTTGATTCGATTTCAAATTCTTTTGATGGCTTCATGACAGCTCCAGAAGAAGCTTCGGTGCGGTGATGGCCTACTATACGAGTAGATAAGTTCCTGTCTCGTATTCTCGTTATCAGCTTTTCGTTTTAAACTTTAATGAATTTGAATTTGAAATTGAAAATTTTAAATAAATTTTAAATTTTAAATTAAATAAATTGGTTAATAAATATAAGGATAAATTTGAATTTTATAAATAAAACGATATCGGTTAAAACCAAATTTGGAATTCTATTGTAATTTCTTATGTAGACTAATGTCCGAAGAGGGACAAGTTGGTATTTACTTTGGAGTATTCCGACTTGAGTTTGAAATCCATACCTATTGTTTGGGTCTAGATATATTTTACGAGTGGTAAGTTATTCCTTTGAACTAACCAGTGCCCCTGCATATTTCATAGATCTGGTGACCCGAGCATCTCATATAGTATTGGATGAGTTTATTCTCGTATCTATTAGTGATATTCTGATTTGGTGAGCCAAATACAGAATAGATAATCGACTTGATTTATGAGTCGATTCTCTATCTCTGTGTATCTATCCATTCTTTGCTGTCTCCCTTGCAAATTTTGAGGACGAAATTTTCTTAAGGGGGAATCTGTAATGATCCCGATTTTTGAGTAAAATAAATTTAGTAATTGATATAAATTTGTGAATTTAAATTGTAAATTAAATTAATTTTTCCAAGATTAAATAGGATATATGTTTATTTGGACATTGAATTTAAAATTTAATTGTGGATTTGAAATTCTATATTTAATATCTTATAAATAAATAAAATTTGGATTTGAAAACTATATAATTTTATACTAGTAGGAATTTGTTTTCTAATTTTAAGAGACATATGTAATATTTATTTTGAAAGTTATATTTTGAATTAGATATAAATGATTTTTAAAACAATTATTTAAAACAAAATACTATTATATATGTGTTATTTATTAAAAGCATAATTAGTTTAAAATCATTTCTTTTTTTAAATTGGTATAAGTAGAAATAATAAACAAAATGTATATAAAAAAAGAAATAGAAGTTTAAAATAATACATATATAGATAATTATTTGTTCAAAAGGTATAATAGTTTTAATTCAAAAAAAAGTATAATGAACTAAGCTTAAAACAATATCAGTTATAAAATTTGAACGTTTTCATTTGAAAATAGTTGCAAATGTATAAAAGTGTAAAGTTTAAAATGAATAAGAAAAACATAAAAACATGTTTTATTAAAAACAGAGTCATAAATTAGTTTTGTACATATTAAAGCTAAAAAAAGAGGAAGTATACTACATAAACTTATGTAAATATAAAAGATTAAGTAAGAAAGGGGTTTAAAATATAAATTAAAATGAAGAAGGTTTGAAACATAATTTTTTATAAAACTAAACATAGTGTTTAAATTAAAATTTATAAATAAAAATATGAAGCAAGGTTTTAAACATAAAAATGCAAAATGAAGACAAGTGTAAGCCATGCAATATGCAAGGTTAACAAGTGGCAAAACAAAACATTTTTAAAATTTAAAGAGAGGAAGGACTGGCTATTCATTTTCAGATCTAAGTTGAACTTTTCTCTTCATCCTCATTTTCTCAAAACAGATTAACAGAACAAAATAGAAATATGTTCCAAGCTAACAATTCAAAATAAAAAACTAGTAAAAAAATTCAGAGGAAACTGAAAACATCTTAAATCTGGAAACTCAAACCAGAGGGGAAGGAAAAATTAAATCAGATAGGGATCCAAGCAAATCAGAACGCAAGGATTCAAATCAAACTCAGAAGAAAAAAACTGGAAGACAGTTTTTAAATCAGATTCAAAACCTAAATGCCTGTCTTCAACTTCAAACCTGAACAACTCTTCCAACTGGAATCAAAGCTACATCCTAAAGCAACTAATTCAAAACATCAAGGAACAAATCAGTTTCAAAGTTCAAACCCAATGTAAAGAAGAAATTAAAAATCTGGAAGTTCAAAGTAGAACCAGGAAAACATCTCAAAACAATCTCCTCTATTCTCTGCTGCAACTCCAGGTGAGCAAACACACATAAATTTTGCCTATATGTTGTGATTTGTGTTGATATTGATGTGTGATGAAAAGAAAATTGCTTGATTTGTTGATAAATATTCCTGCATGCTTGTATTTAGATGTAGATATATGTATACATGCCTGTATACATACTTGTTCTGGTCCCGGTTATGATCACAGCCTTAAAACTTCAAACAAACAAAAAAATTCCATATCTTCCCATATGATTGAATTCAAGTTAGGATCCCTAGAGAAGATATGCTTGTCTTAATGTGATATCATTTTTAAAAGCAAATTCAAGTGTGTGTATATAGCTCTACATGCCTAAGAATAGACAGTGGTCTCTATTTTAAAGTATTACAGGGTTCAATCCTGTTTAAAAATCGAAAACTCACCCTCTGGTCAACTATTGATCTTAATGTTCAAAGAAAATTTGTTAGAATTGTCAAGGTCTCTTTCCTATAAATATTTGTAAGCACTAAATATAAATAGGTTTTCTGGAAAATAGCAAAACACAATAGAATCACATTTTTGTAAAAATATAAATGATTAAAATTTAAGTTTTGAATGTATGATCTTGTTCATTTTTACAAATCATGATTTTTAAAATAAAAATCCAGATTTTTAGTTGCGAGTTAAGGGTGTAATCGTGGGATGAACGGAGGATGGATTTTTGTGATTTTCTGACGATCGGTTCATTTTCGAAGTTTGAAACTTGGAATGGAGGTGCTGGAATGATTGTAGATGGTAGGAAAAATGCAAGCAAATTTTTATTTTTATTATCGTTTGGGATTTAAATCAAAATAGCTTTTAAACCCTACCTTTTGCACGGGGGGTCGCAAGTAGATTGCGTTATAACCACTGCGATTCAGGTGATCACTCCTGTGGCGATGGGTTCGTGGTGGATCGGAGTACCCTTGGCCAGAATGTCGTGGCTCCAGGTGACGTGTAGCGGCGAGGAGGAGGGGCTTTCAGATGGGCATGCGGTTCCAGGAAGTAATGTTGTTTTTCAAAAATTGGTTTGATTTCGAGTTGATGATAATTTCGTGTTCGTGGGTGTTTTGACCGACTCTGACGATCATGGGTGATGCTTCGGTGGCCTCGATGTCGATCGTCGATGATCGACATACTTGTGCACGTATACGTGCCTTCGTGTATAATTGGGTTCGAAAATTTTGAAGGAGATGGCTTGGTCTTGGGTTTGTGCTCGAGTTTCTCTCGTGAACAACTCGAAGCAGTCAGCGATTTGGGGAACTCGAAGTTTGATTCGGGGAAACGAAGTAATTGCCTGGTTTTATGTTTCATGTATAAAATAGTTTTAAGTTTGTAAACAAGTCTTACGAAGTGTAATTAAGTTTTAATGAATTTTGTAAATAAATTATTTTATGCAATTCATGTTTGTTTCTATATTAACTAAAGGTTTTAAATGTAAATTATTTTAAAGTTTTTAAAAAAGTGTTTTTAATATATTTAAAAATAACATTTGATATTTAAAGCAATCGATTTAAGATAAGGGGATCACCCTTTTGATTTGATTAAAATCTTAAGTGATTAGAAATGATAATCATGGGATTAACTAATAAATGAAATTAATTAAAGGTTAATTAAGTAATTAACTAATATGATTGATTGAAGGTAATTAAAGGATAATTACTTGATAATTAAAGGGTAATTAAAGATTAATTAATGTGATTAATTGATTAAGGTAATTGATTTGAGAATAATTAATGAAAATTAATTAATGAAATCAATTAATTGCCTAAAGATAATTACTTAATTATAAGTAATTAATCAATAATTAAAGGTGGATAAATCAAGTGATTAACATGGATTTAAGATTAGGGATAATCACTCATCGTAATTAACTAAGGATAATTAATTTAATGTTAATTAATTAATCATGGGTTAATTAATTAATCATGGGTTAATTAATTAATCATGGGTTAATTAATAACTAAGATAATTAATTAAATGGTGAATTAAAGAATTGAAGGTTAATTATTTAAGAATTAAAGGTTGATGAATTATAATTAAAGGTTAAATAAATTATAACAAATGGTTAATTAATATATGATTAAAATTAATCAAAATAATTTGTAATTAATTAATGTTAATTAACCAGGCTTAGTAATTCATAAGTAATTAATCTGATTTGAATTAATCAGATAATTAACTGATTTTGCTTATGGATGTTTGGATTCTATTGGATGATTGAATTGTTTGATATCCCCGATTGTGATGCTCTTTTTTGATTTGAGCCGTGTTTAATGTAATTTATTATCTATGATATATATCTGTGATCTGTGAATGAAAGATAAGCGTTATAGTTTATTCCGCTTATCAAATATATTTTTGTATTTGAATATGTGCTAATTAATCTTCTATTGTGCAAACCCCTGGATAACACTTATACACACACAAATATGGATTGCACGTGGAAATTGGTTAAGTCATAGATTTTTGAAATAGTTTTAAAATATTTTTGAATCCAAATGATTTTGGAAATGGATTGGGATTAAAGTAAAAAGATTTTGAAAAGGAATTTCAAAGAGAAAAGTTATTTTTTTGAATAACTTGATTAAGTTTTGAAGTTTAAATAAATAGATTTAAATTTAAATTCAAATTTGAAATTTGAAACTTGAAACTGAATTCTATGTTTGGAAACTAAGGATTAAAAATGTTATACAAGTTATATACGGGTTAAACCATTTTAAAGGTATTGATTTGGGAATTTGAATTTAATTCAAGGACTTTAACTCATGCAAATATAATTGGATTTTTCTAAAACGAAAACTATTTGTTTTAAGACAATAAAATTTTCATATAAGAAATGAACTTCCAATTTGTGTTAAAAGGATTTCTAGTCTAAGTGAAAATGGTTTTCCAAGTTATAAATAAATCTTTGGAAACAGGTTTGAAAGCTATAAGTTAAATCTTTGTTTTAAAGATTGGATGAGTTAATCCTAATTGAAATGGAAATTGTTTTGGAAATCTATGAATGGATCTTCGTGAAACTGCGTAAACTTTGTGAAATAAATCTTTTTGTTTAAAGATTTGAAATGGTAATTTGGTTAAACCACTTGAAGAAAGGTTTCGGATTTTAAAAGTTGTGACTTAACTGAAATCCCATATCCATATGTTTCTAAATATTGCGCTCATTATTCGGTTTAGCCGGGAGAGAACGTTGTGTCATATAACATATTCCGAATAATGATACGACGTTATGGATTGCATTTGAAGACCGGTATTAAAGACAGGGTATTTGCGAGAATATTAGGATAACCTATCGATTGACTCTGCACTGAGTTGCTTTGGTATAGAATTCTCCATATGTGATGGGAAGTCCGATCGGGATTGTGGATACCCGGATTGCAAGGGCTTCTTCCTTTATTGGACGAAGTGCCTTCGGTTCTGTTCGAACCCGTAACAGACTTGTATGGTTGTGTGTCTGACATTACACTTTGAGATATTAAACTGATCTCTATCAAATACATTTTTGCTTGGTGGCGGAGAATTCATTCCCTTAGCTTAACACCCTTCTCTGAGAAGTATGAGCTTAGAGGTTATGTAGTTGATAGTTATCAGTGATATACTCCCAAATTTGGTAGTGTGGCTTGCTGAGTGCTGCTGTGTATCATTTGTTGATCAAAGCATGGCTTTTGTATAAAGCGTAGCTTTGTGGAAGAGACTGCATCAGGACCTCACACCCCGGAAATGGTCGAAACAGGAAAGATGCGGCAAGGTTATAAGGGTCGCTCCCTTTAGGGTGTGTCATTCCCTTCTGGAAAAATTATGGTATCATGGTATGGAGCCCAGATACTTCACTCATATGGTCACTGCAAATCTATTACTTTGTGATTGATCTGTGATTAGAGGTACCTCGGATAAAGGTCCCAAAGGACCGGGGAATGGCATGCTCGAGTAGTAGTTACCTAGTTACAGAGGTAACCCGGCCTTGTGTTGGCAGAGATCCGGTTAGGTTCTCGGGACGTCCCTCCAGAGGCGTTCCCACGTGGCAATAGGAAGTTCCTTAGCCTGACCATTTGTTGGAAAATCCAATCTTCAATACGCGCCTTATATGGTTTCAGTTGTAGAACCTTCCATTTACTTATGGTGGTCACCACTGTTTAGATGGTAGCTATAGTAGGCATAGCTCGGAATGTCTATGCTGGCTAGGATTGATATTATACTTTCAAAATGGTTTTCTACACTATGCACTAGTAATAATATCAAAGAAATTTTCTCGTATCAAGCATATTTGACTATCATAAGGGGAAATCTCCTCCAATTCTGCGTTTGCATTGTGTGTGTGGCGGGAGGCCTTATGGTGGTTTCATTTTCTAAAAAGCATTGCGGATTTCAAATCTTAAATCCTTTGTTGTTTGTTTTAAAGATAAACTGTTTTGTTTGCTCATACCAGTCCCACAACTGACTGGAGTTTATTATTCGCTTTCTAAACTCTGAATGCCCACAATTTTCCCACACGGGCAGTCTAGAGTTGGGTTTTTCAGATAATCGAATAGTAGGTGTAGATTCGATAGCTTCAGCGTTAGGATTTGGAAATTGCATTTGGATCGAGTTGCTTCACTTCATCTTGATTGGGAGTTCGAGCTACTTCTGGATTGGTGCTTTGAAGATGGAGTTACAGTTCTGGATTCTATTTCTCTTTCTCTCTTGAAGACCATATTGGAGTCATTGTTCCGCTGCCGGTGTTATATATTCTTTCCACTGCTATTGTCTTGTACCATATCTCTGATGTATATTGATATTCATTGTATCATTCGGTTGTATTAGATATTGTATCAATGTTTTATATGATATATATACTATTCATTTCTTCCGCTGTGTTGTACTTAATGTGTTATAAGCTTCAGAGAACTAGATTCGACGTTTGGATCTGTGGCATTTGAATACGAGTGTCGTATTCGGTGCCGATTTTCGAAGGTCAAGTCGGGGTCGTTATATTAAATGTCAAATTAATTTAATTAGTAGAACGGTGATTTGTTACACTAAAAGGTGTTCAGACTACCATATTTGATCAAGTCTAACTCAATAGAATTTTATTTGGCCAAATAAACATCAATACTTAAGGTATATAAATTTAAACGACATTATTATTTAAAATAGTGTGATTTAAATCCAGTCCGTTTAAATATGTCATAAATTTTTACAAGTCCAAAGCTACCCAAGGGTGACATAAAATGTTGTACTCATCCGTATGAACCCAACGCAAAAATCCATGGGTCAAACGAATTTAGTATGAACGAGATACGAATTTCCACAATTAACATGTTTAGTATATAAATAATTAAAAAAACAATTTATATACGTACTCACCCACATCCACTTGGGCTCGGCCCATGATTGCAACCGTCTCACATCCACATTACACAGTGCCTTCTCCTTCCTCCTTCCTTTCATTTTTTTCCAGTAAACAATCTCATGCACGCATGCACGTGCACGCATCTCCGTCTACCCATTCGACTAGCCGTGGCCATCCATGCAACCGCCATCCTCTTCCTATCATGGCACACTACTGCCCTCCCCCTCCGACCACCTGGGTCAAAACCCGACCATTCCCCTTGCAAACCCAAAACGCGACAGGCTTCTAAAATCATGCGACAATTTCGGTCGCCAACAATCTCCAAATTCAACCACAAGCTTGCACTCTCCAAGCTCGACAACACATCGCCCTCCGATTCTCTCATCGACATCCCTATCTTCGATAAACATTAACCCTAGTTTCCAATTAATGTCGATTATCGACATGGAATCGCGCTGAAACTTCATCAAAAATCCTACGACTTGCCCTGACTCCAATGACGCTAATGACGCAGATTAATTTGAAGCCGTTTGAGAGAAATAAAATTTTGAGGTTTTGAACATATATTTTTTATTGTTACGCGATCGATACTCGACGATATAGAGTGCCGTCAATTTATAAAAATCCTATAGATCTATATGAACAACTTTCAAGTTGATTGGTTTAGCTAATAATGAAAAAATAGGGTGTAAATGATTTTGAATGAGGGAGAATGGTTTGCTTTTTCCATTCTCTAGACTTGATTCAAAAGAAAGGAAGTTCATGTGTGGTACACGTAGCGACCTGAATTTTTCAACGTTTTAATTAAGAATTTTTAACGAATATTTTGAAATAAAATTCATTTGTAACAATAAAATTTGGCAACGAAAACTAGATGTTTGAAATGCGTCCATTGAAATGAGACTAATGAAATTTGTTCAACGTCAAAATTTGTTCAAAAATCATGCAGCACATATTTTAGTACGAATTATCAAATTTTGAAGTTTAACTAATTTTACACAGAAATGATATTGAAAATTTTATGATAAAATGACAAAGTTGATTCCGTCCAATTCGGACCTTTGTAGCTCCGCTTATCAAGAATTGTCGTTGTCGTTCAAATTCGAAGCAGTATAAGTGGCGATAGATGAAATTTTGCTACGAATGTCATAGCGTAGATTTGAGTACATCATTGGGTTTGTCTCATTGCACTGATCTCCGTGGTATATTGGTTTTCGTATTTTGACTTCCGTTGCAAAACGCTAAATAGTCAAGATAGTGGTCCGTGACCGTGCTCTAGAATCATAATTGCTTTCATTCTTTTCAAATGCTTTTCTTAGCCAATTTATTTTCTAGTCAACACTCTTACGTGCGCAGCAAAAGAAAATAAATGCTGCATTTGTTAGCCTCCTTCATGCACTTCTCCCCTCCAATTATATGTGTCTTCCCTCTGCTCCTTCTCATTTCTTCTCCATGAGCATTTTTTGAAGAAAAATAATATAAAACCAAGTATATACATATACACTACAAAAAAAAATACCCTATTACAACGCCCTTTTTACAATGGGCATTGGTTGCCCATTGTAATAGAAGGCTATTTCAACCGGTCCATTCAGGCTCGTTACAAAAGATGCCATATACAACGCCCTTTGTACAACGGGCATTGGTTGCCCGTTGTAATAGAAGGCTATTACAACGGTCCATTCAGGTCCGTTGAAATAGATGCCAACTTTACAATGGTCACAAAATGCCCGTTGCAAGAGGTGTCAATTTTACAATGCTCATAACGCCTGTTGTAATAAATGCCAATTTTACAACAGGCTAAAAACGTCCGTTGTAATAGGTGCCAATTTTACAACGGTCATAAAATGTCTGCTTTAACCAATGCCAATTTTACAACGATCATAAAATGGCCGTTGTAATAAATGTCAGTTGCCAATTTTCGACAATCAATAATCAATAATTATAATGCTTTCTTAAAATTAATATTTATTATTTATTAATATTTAATAACTAAACATTAATAATATTATGTTAATCATATGTCACTAATTACTAATTATAATATTATATTACTGATCATTAATAATATTATATTATTTATTAATATTTTATAATTAATCATTAATAATATTATATTAATCATTTATAACTCATAATAATTAATGATTATTATTAAATAATCACTAATTACTAATTATTCACTACAACAAAAATACCATATTACTATTTATTATTTATAGTCAATTTTTATTTTTTATATTACAAAAATACCATACTACAATTAATGATTACTAAAAAATAATTTATAATTACTAATTATTATTTATAATCAAAATTTATTTTTTATATTAATAATTTATTATAGTTAATTATTAATAATTAGTAAATTATAGCTAATATTTATGACTTATAATTAATAAATATTATTAGTACTTAGTCGCACGACCGTAGCTCGTCCCCTAGTCACACGACTAGAAATTACAATGTTTAAAAGAGAAAAATACAACTTTAAAAAACAAAAACACAAAACCCTAATATATAAAACTAAAGCCCAATTTATAATATAAAGGAGCCGGGCGAAGTAAAAATTATTCCCCTGTTAATTTTTATATTATCTTCAGCCTGATTCTTTTGAGAATGGCAGCTTTGCTCTTCGTTCGTTCCTCTTCAATAAATTAGGGTTTTGTGGCACCGCTTAGATTTGTCGATGATGCTTCGAATATTTTCCTCTATCAGTGATTGCCTGCGGCTGCATCAATTGGGTCGAGTTCGATTATCAAAAACGGTATGCGATTTTTTCCTTTTTTCGATATTGATTCTGATCGACCTTTGATACGGGTTACTGATTTGATTCTTCTCTGTTGCTCTTCGACTCGAATGTTTTTGCTGCCAGTGATGATTACGGGTTTTATAGGATTTGAATGCCTATATTTTCGTTAGTTTGAATTTAGTTGAATTCGTCGATTATTTTGTTTTGGCTATTGATCTTCATTTGAATGCTTGAGATGATTACAGACTTGTTCAATTCATATGTTTCAGTTCTTGATTGACACGGCTTGATTTCAACTTGATACAGTAAATAAACTTCGGCCACTTCGAATTGAACTGCAGTTGACTTTGTGCATTTCTTGTTTCCATGGTCATCACGGCACTGACATTACTTTGATGTTGCTGGTGACTTCGGCCCTTGTTCGAATTCGTATATTTTTGTGATTACTGGATTCACTGTTTTGACTTCTAACTTGTTCGTTCTTTTTTCCTTGGTTATAACGTAGTTGACATCGACCACTTAGCTTGACGTGGTTGTTGACATTGCCTGACTTCGGTCATTTTCTCACGTGTATATCATGACTTTCATACGGCTGTGTTTTCATTGGACATGTTCATGTACATATTTATTTTGTTCTCTGGTCTGTTTGAACTTGTTAGTCGAGTTTGCACTACATATATATGTGTGTTCATATCTGTAGCATACTCGCCCTGATGCTTGGATTTTCGACCCACTGCATTTTCATGGTTTTGATTTAAACCTCTGTGTCTTCGGCACTGTCACTACTAGTTTGAGTTGCATATGTTAATGGTCTTTATATGAGTTTGAGTCTGTTGCATTTCAATGTTGATACATGTGCTTGTCACTATTGCATTATTTTCAAAACTGTTGTAGTTTTGTTGCTGTTTCAATTTGGTCTGAATTGCGGCCTTGCTCTATCAATAGTTTATTCAATGCTTTTCTTCGACTTTAACATTGAAATGAAAATGACTTGGTTATTTTGAAACTGTTACCTGCAGTGTACTGTCTACTGCCATGTGCATTTCTTACGACTTCGGTCACTTGATACTACTATGTGAATTGGTGGCTTTTGATTTTCTGGTACTTTGTTTGCTTGAATGGTTGAGATGATCTGGTTGCACTTGATATCTTTACCTGTGCATGTTTTTTACTGATTCAACCTAGATCATATTTGTTTATGTGGTCTTGTTCATTTGATGGTTGCTCTCTACTCTGGTTTCATGATGTATGTTTGCAGCCTTGCTCATCTACTTGTTGCATTTGTACGCGCTCTGGTCTAGTGTAGTTTCATTGTGTGTCGAGTCATTGAACTTATATAGCTATGCATGTCAGCGCTGCATGTATATTACAATGTTGAAGTCACACATTGGGCACACATTCTTTTGTCAAGAATGAATTCATATAAAGTTGGATAAATATGTGTAAAATATGGCCTATTATTTATGGACTTTAAATATTACTTTACAGGAACACATATTTAGTCTGCTTGACAAGACCGGAGAGATGAAATCTAGAAGTAATAATGATGATCAAGACCAGAATGTCAGTTATCGGTAAAATTACAGATCGTACCAATTTTGTCAAAATACATTTAAAATATGTTACGTGGCTGATGCTTTACTATGACTACGATAGCTATATTATGTAGTTGTACCATTTTGTTATTTACATCATCCATTTTGTCAAGTGGGTGTATGATTTCCAGTTAACACTTACTTTTGGATAACACCAGCTTATTAGCTATGGATAAATGGTTATTGTCTTTCCAGTAGCATACATTACTTAGTTATTATGATTCAAGGACATATAGATGAATCACTGCTTCGACTACTCTATTATATATTTGGTATATGTGTCTTTTTCTATCACTTAAACCTGCTTACATATGAAATTGCTACTGGTGTTTTTCACCTATCCATATAGACGAAAGAAGAAAGAGAGAAAGATTACATAGATAAAAGCAAGAAGAAAAACAAAAGGAAAAGAGAAAGAGAGCGTGAAAAGAGAAAGCGACAATCAAAGAAAGATGAGTTCGTTGACAAAAGCTTTATGCTTGTGTGTTAATGCTTTATGTATTTGGTTGTTATAAAACTAGTCGTCATGTGTATATTAGAACTATGTCAATGTAAACTTATCTAACTTTTTGGAATGTGTTGGAATTTTATGACTCTAGCTTTTAGTCTTTTCGTACGTGATTTTGGTTGTTTTATGATAATATTTATTACTCGTTAAATTATTCATTATTGGTATGGAAGTACTGCATGGATGCTGCTGTAAATTTTTTTAATTTGCATTTATTTTGCAACGGTAAGAAACCGTTGCAATATCATGTATTACAACACGAATTTCCCGTTGCGAAATCCATATTACAACCGGCATTGCCCGTTGTAAAATATGGTCGACCTATTACAATGAGGCCTAATACAACGGCGCATGCCCGTTGCGAAATCCATATTACAAAGGGCATTGCCCGTTGTAAAATGGCTATTTTGTTATAGTGATATAAATTACATAACCCCCTCCTCTATTTTCCTCTTCAACTTGCAGCCAACAAAACCCGCAATTTGCACCCTACCTAGTTTGGTCACCCTACTGACCCACTTCCCGAACCAGCAACCTCGGCTCTGTTCCCAACCAACCGGCCACCTGCACCCATGCACCCCACCGCCTACCTAAAGTCCACCATCTCAACCACCACTTAACCCGACCCCACTTACTCCTCTTCCCCAGCCTCGCCCCGCCCCCTCTACTAGCTACCACAACAGCCCTTAGCCACCGAACTGCCTAGCCTTCTCCATTCTCCCTTCCTATTTCCACCCCTACCCAGTGGCCCCACCAGCCTACCTCACTGTGCCGCAACCAGCCTCCAACCCACTGCCCCGTACATTGCAGAGCACGCAACCACCTTCACCCAAGCCACCTAAACCCAGCCCCTACGCCGCAGCCGAACCTACGACCAACCCAGCCACCATCATTCCAAACACAGGACACGCATTTCAAACCTGAACCCGCGACCAAGCACCACTTTGCTGAACCCATATGCGACAAAGTTTCACCAAAGTAGCAGTCGCATTCTTGCTCTAATGCGCGTGCACATGTCCATGACCATATCGCCATATCATCCGTGCTTGCTTGGCTAATCCACGAAGGTGAGCGATTATAAACTCACGACTAGAAATTCACATTGCAAGTACCTGTGATTTTATAAATAATTGGTTGATAAATATGGTTGATATTGGTTGAAACCCATGGATAGTCGATGCTACGATATATGATTTACCGACGTAGTTTAAATTAGTGATTGGGATCCCAATTGCATGTGAAACCCATTAACTGTAGAAAAATAATGAATGATAATATGTTGATTTATTGAGTTAAATACACCCTGTTACGTTTATGTTATTACCATATGCATTGAGTTGGACACCGAAATTTGAACCGGGATATGGGTTGAAATGATATATACCCAAATTTAAATCACCGGCCTAGGATAGAAAATTAAATAATAAACAACAATTGGTCAAATGAGATATTTAATAATTAAATTTGAGATAAAGGAATAGTTTGGAAATTTAACGTGAATTTATAGATTTGGATTTTATGTTGAAGTTAATAATTGATTTTGAAATCTATTAAGTTAAATTAAATTTTAAAATTGGGTATCAGTTAAACTATTTTAAATTTTGAAATTGAATTAAAATGGTTATGATAAATATTAATGATATTTAAACTTGTTAAGGTGATTAGCTGAATTTAATAGAATTTGTTAATACTGTACATATAATTAAGTTCTAAATAAATATTAAATTTAAAAAGAGAATTTTAAAATTGATTTTATGGGATTAAAATATAATGATTAAATTGAATTGTTTTGAATTAAAGTTTAATTAAAAATGTTAAATTAAGTAATTAAGTAAATTAATTCCGAAGTTTAATTAAACTAAATATTTAATAATAAACTTTTGTATTTGAAGACTTAAGTTCCTATGTTAATTTGAATAGTTATTCAATTGGGCTAATTTTTTAAAAGTGAAAGATTTGTTTTAAAATTGGATTTTAAATCCAAATTTATTTATGTCAAATGAGGATATGTTATTGGAAAATAAGAGATACTTTGATTTAATAAAATAACCAATCGGTGTGAAAATGACGTTGGTTATTAAAGAGGCCGGGGCTGGATATGGACATACTCTCTGTCGATACTGGAACCACTTTAATAACTGTATATGTGGAGTGATGGTCCAGAATGAAGTGATTGGATTTGGCATACATTTATTGGACTTGAAGAAAGAGAATGATGATGGACTGGCCTGACACTAATATCAATTTGAAATGACTAAAACAAGAGTCGTACCGGCCAACGAAGCTAGCTACCACTAGCAAACACACTTCTTTATATATTTCATTTTGTTACCGATTCGTGATTATCCTTGATTTTGGGAATCTTGTGTTGCGGTGGGCAGTTAGGGGTTACCACCAGCTGGAAAGGGTAAACTGGTAGTTTCCTACCTTGAGCATTGCCTCACGTGCCTTGTCATACTTTTATCCTTATACGAGACCCCTACGATTTTGGTTTGGTGTTGTGGTATCACGGCGCATCCCTGACTAACGAAGTTCTACTAGTGGTGTCAAATGCAAACTATGCAATAACATTAAAAAACGCATTAAGGGGGATTAATATAAGCCTTAACACTAAGAATAATATTTACTTTACCGATAAACATTACATATATAGTGTGTCCTGCTATATATAGATAATTTGACGGATCCTTAAGAGATGGAAAATCCTGTAACGTCTCTTGAGTTACTTTGTACATTTCACTTGAGTTGACTTACTTTCATGAGAACTTCTAGTCTTGACTCGAGTATATTGTTTTACTTTATGCTTGGGTCAGCCTAAGTATTGCAGTGTGTGAGCAGTGCTAATTTTGGGAGGCGAAGACTTAGTCGAAGGCTCCACTCTATCCAGTATTAGTTACTTATTTTCATTTTGGCTTGTATCAGTGGACTCTTATACATCTCTAATATTGTATAATTAAAGGCTGAACTCTGATGTATTTTGTTCAGTAGCTTCATGAACTACTATGTATATTATTTATTTCCACCGTGAGATTCTGTATTACTCTGTGTGTAATTCTATGTTTGATTCTATTTTAAAGACCCAAATTGGTAATTTATCAAATTTAAATGACTTAAGTTGGACATTTGTGGTTTACTGTCGGCTTAAGTTGTTCGAAAAGGCGGGCCATTATAGTGCACGTATGTACATATATACATAGTCGAACACAAACTAAGCAAAACCCAGCAAGGTTCATTCATGTCAAAATCGAAGGGGACAATGGGAGCTGGGGAGACAAGGAAACAAGATGCAGGTGGACATGGGCAGGCAGGTAGGGAGAAAGGGAAATAATGGTGGCTGCACTTCTACTTGCATGTGTCAAAAAATGATTATAAAAAGTTGGTTTGGGGTATCCTAACACACATTTCTACGTTCGCGTTTTAGCCGCGAACGACTGAAAATAAAATACGATTACACACATTAATGAATGACGATCCCAAAACAACCATTAAATAGACAAGTTATCTAACTCTGTGAAGTGTTAAAAATGCCCATGTTTGCCGTAAAATACGTCAGACGAAATTTATTTATTTTCCAATTAAAATATTATGGAAAAATCTAATAAGTTAAATTAAAGGTATGCTATTAAAAATCGAAAAATTATCCGAATCATTGATTTTAATTTTAAAATCCCAAATTGAATATTTAAAACTAATTAAATGATCCAAAAATCAAAGTCATAAAATTCCGAGTTGTTACATCGGTTTTAGTGTTTATTTCGGTCATTTGAAAATCATGAAGTTTCGATCAATATCAAAAATTTCAAAGATTTCGTTTCTTATTTCGATTTTGATTTTATTTTTTTCTAAACAGTATATTAAACATCATTAACAATTCAAACAATATTTTATAATAAAAACATTTAAGTTAACATTATTAAAAATTAAATATTAACCTAATTAAGAAAATAATGAATCAAAGCATGTTTATTCCTCAGCCCAACCCTAAACATGAAAAATCAAACCCAACCCAAATAGAAACAAAACCTATTATCTATTAGACAATTAGAAGCCGCTTCTATTTTTTGTTCCCGCTCTTAAAAAATAGGGTTAATTTCTTCTGTTTCCTAATACAATCGACCAAATATTTTGTCTCGATTCTTGAAAATTAAGGGATACTGAAAAAAGAAGGCTTTATTCCAAGGAAAAACTCGAAAACGATTTCTTAAGTGTAATACAAATAAAAAAATTGCTAAAAGGTATTGTGCTTTTTATTTTTTCGTTTCTATCGATTTTTATGGTATTTCTTCTTCTGATTTTTTTCCCTTTTTTGATTTGTCGTTTTCATAGAAGAAAATTAAGTTTTTTAGCAGGAACTGAGATTTTGTTTGGGTCTCATCCTGGCCCAGGTCAGAATTGAACTAGGATGGCCGGAATCTTGTAATTTTGGCCAAAACAACCTTATCATAGTTTCTAAAAGATATCTTGCAATTACATGAACAACATTTCATTCTACAGTTGAAGAAAATAAAACTAAACTTGTAACAATTTAAAATGCACCATGGCCATAAGTTTTTCAACTTCATATGATAAAATGTTATTAATTTAAATGGTTAAACTTCCTAAAATGAGCAAATAATACATCAAGGTTTCCATAAAAAGAACAATTTTTAGAACTTGTTTATATAGTAATAATTAATTATTTCAAATGTGTGAGCAGATTAGTTTGGTTGGAAAAAAATAATAAGGATTGTGTCAACTAATGTGTGTAGTTATTTGGAATGTTATCAAAACCCAAACAAAATTGACTTTTGGTTGAAGTCCTACAAAAAGTCAAATCCAAAATCGAAGCAACGTTATTAATTCAAAAAAGAAACTTTTGAAATGTTGTAATCTGGAATAAAGAAAAATTGCATCCATCGATAAATACTTCATCCAAAGCAAAAGGTCTATTGGAAGAAAAATCAAAATCACAGCAATACTGAATCAAAATAGACATAGTGAAAGCAAATGTAGGAAGAAAAAGGATAGTCATACAGAAAACAAAGACAGGAGTAAAAAGCATAAACATAGAGAAATCTAAAAAGGTAAGAGAATACACTTTTAACTATTTATTTGCTACTTTCTCTTTATCTTTTTCAATCTCACTTTCATCTTGTACTTCATCATATTTCCTACTATGCTATCTATTTTCCCTAGATAATGAAAATAAATTTATTTGAGTCATGGTATAATATACGTAACAAATTATTAAATAATAGCCAAATTCGGAGTTATAATTAAATGGTAGTCATTTTGGATGTATAGGACTATAACAATTTTAATACAGGAGCGTTTGATATAAGTTATTTTTAATACAGAATCTAATTTACCCAAAATTAATAAACGATAAATAATTGGTGGTCATCTTTTTTATACAGGAGCGTTTGATATAGGTTATTTTTATCTTTTGTCTACTAGTGGAGTTGTACATTACTCACCGATAGATTTGTAAATTATTTGATAGTGGAAACATATTTAGTGAATTATTATAACTAACAAACAAAATTTCGTTAGAAATTTGTTTCTTGTACTTTGTTTTGCTTTATCAAACATAATCCTTTATACCAATGCAATGCTTGATTGAACTTCAATTATGAAAGTAACCACAAAGTTTGAAAAAGATTTATATTACAAAGTTCTATCAAAATATACTTACTCAATTCTAATGCCTATAGAATGATACTTTTATATCGTTTCTTAGATTAGATCCAAAAACCCACAAACTAAATATAGCTTTCGCTGACTTTGAGATACTTTGGTTCTTATATGCAAATAGTCTATTCTAAATTATTACTTATAATTTTACATTTCAACATACATGTACCAAAACAAAATGTCATACCAAGCGGTAATTTTTGTGAGTAAATCCAAATTAACTTGAGCATGTTGAATGACAAATCTATTACACTTATTTCAACAGTTGAAATTTACGATGTTATTCCTATTAATGTTGATAGCTATATTCTAACTGCATTAATCTTTCTCTTGAACACACATTCACGGCCAATGGATCATATCGGATACAACTATCAAAATCATATTTTGATAATATACTTGGAATCCTTTGGGATTTTTGCATCATACCTTATAGCAGAGTTAATACTCATAATGGTTTAATTGACATTTGAGTATTATATTCTCAATATTGATAAGAAACTCATGCTGTAATAGTATACTCATTTCCTAACTGGCAATGCTAGTTGTAATAGTCTTATTACAATTGTCAACTTCCATCTTTAATATGTAAATCTATAATAGGATAAGAGCATTTTACAACTGGTTTTGATTCTTGTAAGTTCAGTTGTAATAAAGTCTTTTACAAATGTTTTTGCCTGTTATAGTAGGCCTTTTACCGCTAATAATATCTGTTGTAATAAGTTATTTACAACTTTTTATGCCAAATGTTAAAAAAATGCAATAAAAATATTACACACACATGTAGATTTTATACCATGTTACAGGTGAAACCAACTTTATACTAATAACAATCAAAATCATTCGTATTTATTAAAATAACATATTTTCCTTATTTCAATAGTACACATTGGTCTTGCATTATGTATATACTAAAACATTCAATAAAACAAATATCCAGCTCTTGCAATACGCATAGGCAAATAATGATAATGATAAACATGGATATAAGTAAAAAAGATTAACTACAAGTTTGTATATGTAACGGCCTGTCTTTTTGACCATTAAAAGCCAACATCGAATATTACCATTGTGTTCAAATGTCAAAATCGACAAAAGGGTATATTGTTAAGGTAAATAAAATGAAAAAAACATAGAACATAGAAAATTAAAATCTCATAGCGGAATCGACAACATATAATATAACAAGGACAGTAAAAACAGCCACTTCGAAAATACAGAGAATATTAGAGTTAAAAACAAACCTTATCAGCTGGGCAGTTGTAAAATCCTTACCTTACAATTGCTGATAAGGATACTATATAATACAATGGAAAATAAAACACTGCAATAGGTGAACTTCAGCTCCTTTCTAGACCTCCACAACATCAGAGCCGACCTAGCAAAATACTCGGTCTCACCCGAGCATTATAAAAAATAACACCCGGATCAGTCTGGAAATAACAGCATGAGAAAACTCAAATAATGAGGAACGTATAAAAGTTCTGTGAGGTCACGCCGCTAATGCGGAATGGGTACTTACCTCATAAGAATAAAATTCATAGAGGAAAGAGTAGAGATAAACAAAAAGAAACAAATCTAAATAAGAATAGGCATAAATAGTATTAAAAACCAGACTTGAAAGAATGGAAATAATCTGAATGAAAATCCAAACTGGACAGAATGGACAAAACAAGATAACAGTCCAAACTTGATAGATAGATATGCAAAAAAATTATAATCATAAAACAACTTTCATATTTCCATTTCAAATCAGTTTAAATTCATTACATAATCCTAATACGAGAACAACATTCGGAGAAAATATAATTATTACAATGTACGCCTAGAGTGACAAATGAAGATACCCCTTTGGATGATCAGAGTATATATAGAAAATTAAACAACTTTACCTTTACAACAACAACACGGTGGAGTCAAAATTGAAAAGAACTCTAAATAGCTATCATGCCTCTTGCACGTCTCCGGAAGCTTATTCCTCTAAAGGGGGACCATAAAACCTCAAATCTCAAACCACTCAAAATAAATTGAGCACCTGAGAGTTTAAGAGGAAAACATAAACTTGGAGTCAGACTTGAAGTCTGGTATGAATAATAATCTACCATCTTAAACCATTTTGATATCTAGTAAGACCACACCGCTTAGCAGAACGGGTTTTCCCCTCACTAGTATCTTAATCAAAATTTTATAAAACCATATACTGTGCTTTTGCGTCTACAATGGTTAAAACAAAGCAATTCAAAATATTATGATGATATGCAAACAAGTAAATCAATTTTGGATTACCCATCCCCATTCATCTTTGACTATCTGCCACATTTGTAGTTTCTAGGGTCACTATTAACCTATTAGTTTTTATGGGCTGACTAATAACCTGTTTAAAGCTTATGGGCTCCCTGTCCGGTTTCATAGTTTTTATGGGATCATTAAGAACCTATTAGCCTCTGCCAATAACTTCATTATTCATGGGTTCTCCCTGAACCTATTGGTTTCTCTAGTACCTTCCATCTTATCATAGTTTTCATGGGTTGACTGTGAACCTATTGACTTCTTCAGTAACTTAATCCAGATATAGTTTTCATGGGTTCACTACAAACCTATTGGCCCCTACCAATAACTCTTTCTAATCATAGTTTTCATGCGTTTACTATGAACCTATTGGCATCTGCCAATAACTTTTCCTAAACATAGTTTTCATGGGTTTACTATGAACCTGTCTATTTGACAACTTCGCTGTTCAGGCATCCTACATTTTGGTCTATCTGACCTCTTGGGCGCAATTCTACTCATTTAGGAGTTAACCCAATTTATATTCACTACTGGGTCAACCTAGCTTCTTATTCTACCCATTTTCCCCAAAATACAGTTATGGGTCCATATTAAAGTGAATATGTATATTAGAAGAAGCAAACAGAATAACATAATAATACCAATACATGTGGTTTAATATCGTTGAAATCAATTTCATATAAAACATGGTTAATCCCTTTAACCTATAATTTTGTGATGACCCAAAATTTTGGGCAATATAAATTTAATAATCTATATAATAATTTAATTCATTTGATAATTGTCTTTTATGATTTTAATTTAAATTGGAAAATTATTCTTTTAAAAGCTAATAAATATTTAATTGGTGAACTTTATCTTTTAAAAGCTAATAAATATTTTCTATTTATAATATTTGGGTATATATTGTAGAAAAGCTTTGATTTGGAATTTATTTAATAAATAAAATCATGTTCTGATATATTTTGGTAATTTGGAAATTAAGATTAAATTTAATATAAAACTTTCCAAAGATTTTTAAATAAATAGTTTAAATACTTAAAATAAATGTTAATTGTCTAAATATATTAATCTTAAGTTTAAATTTAAATAAGAGTAATAAAAAGGTTTATTTTATTTTCATTTTAAATATTGCTTGATAAATATGATTTAAATATATATATATAAGTTTAAAATACAATTTACATACGATCCTTAATTCATTTAGTAAAATAAGTAATTTATAATAAAGAGATAATTTCTTTTATAAATTATTTCAAATTGAATTTTTATAGCTATATATGTATATATATAACTTGATTTTTAAATTGGACTTTTGAATTTGATTTGAATTTGAATTTAAAGTTTTTAAATTCAAAAGATAGATATTTAAAATGTTTTGGATTTCAATGATATATGTATAAACTTTTATATATAAATATAATTCGTTTTATTTCTTTAAAATAATATATTTATAAATAAGTACTTATAAACTAATTAATTAAGTATATACTTGTATTAACCTTTAAAAATAAATACTAATTACTTAAAAAGGACAAGTGTTATTATCTTAAGGCCTCATTTTACAAGTGCTAAATTATAAGTGTACAAAAATGACAAACGTCAAGTTTTTGTTTTTCTTTTAATTTTTAAATTAAACATTTTAGCCATTTTAAATACACATGTTTTCCTCTTCTTCATTTCCTTTCTATTTTTTCATTTCAAAACTAAGAATAAATCTGATGATTAGTAATCGAACTCCTCTCAAAACACAAATCTGTAATCAATTCATCCCTCAAACCAAAAATCTATAACCTGTTATTCATTTTCAAAGATCAAACCATTAGCCTGAACTCATTCTTCAATCTGTGATCAATCTTTCCGAACCTGAGATCATGTTCAAATTTAAAACCTGTAATCCACTATCAAAATCAAGAGCATGCAAACTATTTTCAAGTTTCAAATCAATAACCTGTCATCCTCAAAATTTAAAGCCTGCATTCACCTTCAACCTGAGTATATCCAAAGCAAGTCTGAGATAAATATCATCAAGCCTGCATCCTTCAAACCTGGGTTTTATCAAAGCAAGTTTAAAATCAAGTCTTATGTCATCTTCAATAAGTTTCAATAGCATGCAGTTTTTAAATCAAAAACAAAGAAGCAATTCAATTTTTTGAATCAAAGGGGCATTTCAGCAAAACAAGTTTTACAATTTTCAGAAACTGTTCAAAAAAGGGATGCTCTGTTCTTCATTTAAACTGGTGAGTAACATCACATTTTTAAAACTTAAGTATGATTATGGTTGCATGTTATTTTTGTGATAAATATTGTATTGTGTGTATGTTTATCTTCTGTGTATATGAATGGATATATGTGTGCATACTGTTGTTTTATGCTACAACTGTTTTTAGATTCCCAGGTTCATAATTTAGTCAAAAATCATTATCTCATTATCTAATCTAAGTTAGGATATAAGCTTCAAACAAAATTTGTGTGACGACCCAGGATTTTTGATAATTTGAATTTGAATATTTAATTTATTTTAAATATTAATAAGTGGAAATTTTTAAGTCGAATAATTTATTTATCAAATATTTGGATTTAATTGGACAATTAAATCGATAATTGAATAGTGAAAAATACGTAAATAATTGAAAATTGGGTTTAAATATGATTGAAATGATTTGGAAAATTTTATTTTATCATATTGAAGTTATAGTAATGTTATAGAACTTTTAAAATCGAGTTTGAAATTAATTTGTGAAAATCGAATATTTTAATATTTAATTATCGACTGAAAAATAGCCAATTTTCGAACAGCCTCAGAATTGGACGAAACTAGTTCCATTGGATCCGTAATAGTTAGTTATTATCGGATTTCAATTTTTGTAGCAATCAGAGTTGTCGTTTGACCGTGGCAGCTCGAAACGCATCGAAATTGTTTTAATATTAATTTGGCGAGTTAAAATAGTCATTTTTCAAACGGTCTCGGATTTTGACGAAACCAGTTTCATCGGATCCGTAATGTGATATTATTGTAAGATTTCAAATTTCAAGTCAATCGGATTTATCGTTTGTCCGGTGCAAGCCAAAACGCCTAGAAAATCGTTTCATCGGTTTAATTTTAAATCGATCGTTTATTTCCATAACTCGCACAGATGTTCAAATTAGCTTCCGAAATCTGTTCCATTGTGTCCGAAACGCGGAAAAACCCCAAGATTGCCTGTCGGAACGCGTAGTTTGGAGGTCGTTTGCGTAAACTGTTAAATCGGGAATTTTATTAATTAAATAATATAAAAACTATTATATATATTCATTTTTATCAAACCCTAGTCAAAAATTCACCAGCCACCTCCTATAGGTTTAATGGCTGAAATTGTCTCGTCTTCTCCTCTCGAAATCTCAAAATCCATACATCGAATCGAGAAAAGTTCAACACGGAACTTGTAGAGCATGGCGAGGCGAACCTATCTAACGGTGGATCTGGCGAATCGTCGCCATTTGAAAGAGAATATGGCCCGCATTCCCTGGGTGTTGCGCATGAAAATCAAGGCAGGGGGGAGGCCGAGTTCATCACGGTGGAAGGTGGTGGTGGAGTTTGTGACGAGCAAGTGAATGGTGGTTCTTGATCGCGTTGAAATTTGTTGTGGTGGCCGCAAAATGGAACCCTAGTTTGGCTTGTATGGGTTCATGCGCACGGTAATTACCTGGAGAAGATGGATGCGCGCGTGAGGAAGGGAGAGGGGAGGTGATGTGCCGCCAGATGTGGTGTAACGACCCAGAATTTTTATTAATTAAAATTTGAATATTTAATTAATTTTAAATATTAATAAGTGAATTTATAAGTCAAATAAATTTTTATTTGAATTACTCGATTTAATTGAATAATTAAATCGATAATTTAATACGTTAAATTATGGAAATAATTGAAAATTGGGTTAAATATGATTGAAAATGATTTGTAAAATTTTATTTAATCATATGGGAGTTAGAATGATATTTTAGAACTTTTAAAATCGAATTAAAAGTTAATTTGTGAAAATTGAATATTTTAATATTTAATCGACTAGTGAAAATAGTCAATTTTTGAACAGTCTCAGAATTGAACGAAACTAGTTCCATTGGATCCGTAATAGTTAGTTATTACCGGATTTCAATTTTCGTGTCAATCGGAGTTATCGTTTGATCGTGGCAGCTCGAAACGCATCGAATTGTTTTTAATTTTTATTTAGCGAGTTAAAATAGCCATTTTTCAAAAAGTCTCGGATTTCGACGAAACCAATTTCATCGGATCCGTAATGTGATATTATTGTAAGGTTTCAAATTTCGTGTCAATTGGATTTACCGTTTGTCCGGTACAAATTAAAACGCCTAGAAATCGATTTAAATCGGTTTAATTTAAATTGAGCGTTTATAGCCATAACTCGCACAGATGTCCGAATTAGCTTTCGAAACCCGTTCCATTATGTCCGGAACGCGGGGTAAACCCTAGAAACGCTGGTTACGGCGCGTAAATCAAAGTTCGAAAATTCCGAAATGAATAGTGTTTACGTTCGATTTTCTATAAAAGGAGACCATTGCCTTCATAAATAAAAAAAATATATATAAGGTTATGAAACCCTAGCCGCCATATACAGAACCAAGGGCCGAAACTTTCTCTCCTTCTCTCTTTGATTTCTTCAAATCTATTCAGTTTCATCAAATTTGTTCAACTACAATGTTGAAGAGGACATCAAGAACTATAACTTCAACGGTGGAGATGTGATTTGGAGTTGTAATTTGTGAGAAAGGGAGCCGCGTTCTCAAGGGGTTGCGCACGCATTTCAAGGCGCTGGGGGGTGCCGCGCGTGGCCGGTCTTGGGCCGATGGTGCGTGGTGGAAGGGGCTACGACGTGATGCTAGTTGATCGAATTATCATGCGTCGAGGAGGCTCGAATTTGGAGCCCTAGTTTCGAGCATGGGTTCGGTTCTTTACTGGAGCGTGCGTTTGTGAGGGAGAGGGAGATGAAGTGCACGGCTATGATTGCAAGGGCATGGATCTCACGGCCTGTAGTTAATTAGGTTTGAAAATATAGTTAATATGTTGTAATTTATATAAATAAATTCGAGTAAACTTGTAAATTACATAACTTTTTCATACGAGGTCGAAAATGCGCGAAACCAGTTGCTTGGAATCGTCTGGACGAGCACTACGCGATGGACTTGGTTTGGAGTCGTTTGGAGTTAGTGAGAATTTTGGGTAAAATTAAACGTCCGTTTAATTTTATTCGAAATAAATCGCTAAAACGGAATTAAAATCAAGGTGAGAACTTCTCACTCAATCGAATCAGTTTCGATTTTATTTTAAATAGTTAGATTTAAAATATTTGAATGCATGTATGAATGATGATTGTTATCTATTGATTGTTAAAATAGACATTATGCGCCGTTAGTAAGCGGATGTTATTTATTAAAAACATATACCGCGAATATTTCATAAACAGTGAAATTGGTATTATATATAGTAGCAATATATATATATTGGCATATGTATATATTGGAGTTATTGATTTCCCGCATTTTTTGTTTAGCGGATGAGACCCTATTGCGCCGTCTATTAAGCGGATAATATTTAAATCCCATATACCGCGATAATTTCGTACTGGAGCGAAATTGGTATTGTGCTAATGTTTGTGAATGCAGGAAAATAGGTTGGAGGGATCCAACTGGATTCCTCAACAGTATTTATTTGATTTCAGATATTTTGATATTTGATGGACTATCATATCGATATATGATGTCGTTGTTGTCGTGATTGACTATTTGGTATGTAGCATCATTGGACCAAGTTTTGAAATTTTAAAATGATTTATAAAGTGATTTTTGAAAATATACTATATGTTTGGAATTTGATCTATTTTAAATAAATAAACGTTATAATTTTTAAAGTTATAAAAATTTTGATTTTTGAGAAATATAAGTTAAAAGTTGATTTTTGAGAATATGATGCTAATGATTTTATAAAATAGTTTAATCGGGATTTTAGAATTTATTGTGAAAAGTTTAAATATAGGATTTATAAAATTTAATTATTTTATGAATCAAAATGGTGAAATAATAAAGGAGATTAAAGACGTTTTAAAGAATAATATAAATTGATTTATATTAAGAGATTTATAAATGGATATTTATAAATTGGAATATTGACATTGTAAAACGAGTTTTTATAAGTGTTTGAATGAAGTGTAAATGAATTTTGTAAATTGAATGAAATTTATAGAATTATAAACGGTGAAATTATAAATGGAATTTTATAAACAGTAGGTTTATAAAATTTATAAAGTCATTAAAAGAATGGTTTTGGATAAATAATTGAATCTTATAAGTTATAAGATTTATGATTATGAAATTCAAAGAAACGATTTTGTAAAATAATCGTTTTATAAGCATTTAACTTATAATATGAACTTTTGGTTTATAATTGAGATATGAAATTGAATAGGTTAATAAAGGAATTTATAAAAGGAATTGATATAAAATAAATAGAAATAGAATTTATAAACGTTGTTTTATAAATTCGCAAACGACTTATTTTGATAAGAAAATTGTTGAAACCTATTAATGGAGTTATATTCACATTTTTGAATAGTGAATAATCCTTTGAATTAAAATGAATAAAAGCATGAAATTTGTTAACGAAGTTTATTCACATTTTTGAATAGTGAATAACACGTTAAAGAAAATGTTTTAGATATGATGTTTTAAATAGAATTAAAACGATCTAACGATGTTTTAAAAGTTGTTAAGATTCGAAACCATAGATTTCAACATTCATTGTTGAAATAGACGTTTTCGAGAAATAAAAGGAAATAGTGGACTATAACACTGTTGTTATAGTAAACAATTTCCGAAAGGAAATGTTTTTGTATAGTATTGGGATTTATATATCTATTTTAATTTCGAATCCCTATACTATTGATTTTTGGGTTGTCGTAACGATGTTTTACGCAACATTCGTTTTGGCCCAAATAAATATGTTTAAGAGAATGATTTCCTTAAAGAATGAAATATGTACTTAATTTCGATTTAAGTATATTGAATATTTTCCAAGTGTTGAAAATAAATAAAATTTGTGAATTACTTATGAATAAATAAGCATGGAAATGTTTTCCAATATAAAGCGAATATTTTGAGAATTTATCTTTTTGAAGATAAATTGAAAAGGAAATTGAAATGAATAATCGAAATCGAATATTCATAGATATTTTGGATTATAAATTCACTATGGAATTTATGAATGAAAAAGGGAAGTTGTTTAAAAATAAATATTGACTTATTTTTGAAGTGTGAAATTATATCTTGTAAAGATATTTTGTGAAATAAATAATTTGGAAAATTATTTGGAAACTGGTGATGTGTGCATATCAATTGGTAGTTCAATAGCCGACTATCAATATTTCCCTCTGAATGGGTATTTGATGTGATTTGTTTGAATTTGAATGCCACACTTATTTTTAAATAAGCGCTCACTATTCGGGTTAACCGGGAAAGGACCATGGGGTCGTATAACCCATTCTGAATATGTGATACGTCGTTGTGAATTGCATTGAAGATCGGTGTTGAAGACCCGGTATTTGCGAAAGCGATAGGATGACCTGTCGATTGACTCTGCACCGAGTAGCTACGGTATTGAGTTCTCCATATGTGATGGTGAATCCGATCAGGATTGTGAATATCCGGATTGCAAGGACTTCTTTGTAAGTGCCTTCGGTTTTGTTCGAGCCCGGAACAGACTTGTATGGATTGTATGTCTGACATTACAAATTGAGATATAAAGCCGATTTCTTTCAAATATATTTCTGTTGGTGGCGGAGAATTTATTCTTTTAGCTTAACACCCTTCTCTGAGACGTACGAGCTCAGAGGTTATATAGTTGAAGTTATCAGCGATATATTCCCAATTTGGTAATGTGACATGCTGAGTGTTGCTGTAAATGATCATTGTGTTGATTATTTGTGATAGGATCATTTGTTTGATGGTCTATCCTTGTGATCATTGTGTTGATCATTTGTTGACCCAAAGCATGGCTTTTGTATAAAGTATGTTTTTGTGGACGTGACTTCGTCGAGCCTCACACCCCGTGAATGGTCAAAACAGGAAAGAAGCAGCAAGGTTATGAGGGGTAGCGCCCTTTAGGATGTGTGCATTTCCTTCTGGAAAAGGGTGGTATCATGGTATGGAGCCTAGATACTTACTCATGTTGAAAACACTTTGTTATGATTGTGTGAATTGATTACGAGCGCTCGGTGAAAAGGTCCCAAAGGACCGGGGGATGGCATATTCGGTCAGTTGTTACTCAGTTAGGGGTAACCCGGCCTTGTGTTGGTAGAGATCCGGTTTGGTTCTCGGGGATGTCCATCCAGAGGCATTCTCATGTGGCAATGGGAAGTTCCTTGGCCTGATCATTCGTTGGAAATCCAAAGAAACAATACGAGACCTGTACGGTTTTAGTTGTATAACCTGCTATGGAATGTGGCGGTAACCTGCTATTGAACATAGTTAGCTATAGTAGGCATACGATAATGGTCGTATGTTGGCTAAGATTTATATTCTACTTTCGAAATGAATTTTTCTCTACACTATACACTAGTAATAATATAAAATGTTCTTTTAAATGCGTATCAAGCATCTTTGACTATCATAAGGAGAAATCTCCTCCGATTCTGCGTTTGCATTGTGTGTGTGTGCGGGAGGCCTTATGGTAGTCTCATTTTTAAAAGCATTGCGAATTGAATTTAAAAATACTCCTATATTTTGTTTTCAAAGATAAATAAACTGTTTTGAGTTCTCACACCAGTCACATGGCTGACTCGGAGAGTATTGTTTTCCTTCCTAAACTCTGGGTGCCCACCAATTTTCACACGGGCAGTCAAGAGTTAGGTTTATCAGGATATCTGGATATTCTAGAGTTGCTTGAGGCAAGATGGATGGCATGGCGTATTACTAGTTTATATAGTATTTCTTTTTCCGCTGTATTGTTTGTTGTTGTACACTCTGATGATATGATGTAATGAAATGTAATGTATAAAATGTAATAACTAATATAGTTCTTTGTTTAAAGATTATTCATTTATTATTATATGTTGTTCCGCTGCGAATTGTGAGATTCTGATGTTGTTCTGTTGTTTTCTGTCCTGTTCTATGTTCTCTATTCTCTCTTTCTTCTATTTTAAAATTTTCTATCTTCTGTTTTCTCTTCCCTCTATTATCTATTTTCTCTCTTCTTCTCTCTTTTTCTTTTCTTAAATTCTTTTTCTTAAAAACCATAACATTTCGGGTTTTTGGCCTTCGATTTCTCGGCAGTCGATAAAGTGAGTATCGATGTTGAATTTTCGAAAGTCGAAAATTTTCGGGGCGTTACAGTTGGTATCAGAGCATATGGTTAAGCGACAACCATGGTTCTGTTGGGTATTACTCATTAGAGATAGAGTCAGTAGTGCTCTAGATTGAGTTTGAGTGTAATAATAGCTATGAGAGCGTATTTGTTAGTGAATATGAAATTGTTTTATATTGTGATGATTGGTTTGTTGAGTGGTATATGAACCTTCGTCGGCGCAGCTTCGAAACTGAATCGAAGGGGTTTCTAAACACTTGAATAGAACAATTCGACACAGTATTGTTTTAAAATTGGATAAATGAAATAATTTTACCTTGATTATATTTGTATATATAAAGGAATATTTTTTCAGAATTATTAAAGTGTATATAAGTAGATTGTTTAGTTGTTTGAATAATCTAAATAAAAGAATAATTGTATAAGAAAAGAATTATAAGGATTGAATTATAATTAAAGTGATTTACAATTGAGAAATAAACTTATATATATAAGAAGTGAAACTATATGGATATATTTATGAATATGAGTTGTAAATAAAAATGAATTTAAAGTTAAAATGGAAATTACTTTAGAATTGAAAGTTGAATGAAAATCAATTTAATTAAGCCAATTGAAAGCAAAGAATTTGGTTGTAATTAATATACATTGGTTGTTATATGATTGTTAGTTGATTGTATATAATTCATTAAGTGTTAATGAAATTGAATTAATGAAATTGGAAGCTAAAGTAATTGAAATTCAATTGAAAGTTAAGTGAATCTTGAATAGAATTGAATTTGATTTGGAAGTAAACCAACTTGAATATGAATTAGTGAATATAAACTAATTGAAAATGAATGTTAGTAAACATCCACTGTAAATGAATCAAATGTGATTAAATTGAAAAAATCAATTCATTGAATATTAATGAGAATATGAATGAATATTTATTGGTTATGGATGATAGTTGGTTGATGTTTGAATATAATTGCTTTATTGCAGTTGCTATGTTGGCATATATAGTTATTATGTTGCTATATGTTGTATATCGATACTATTGTCTATATACATGGTTCTCATGTTGTTTGTTAAGTGATTAGTAGGTGCGGATCGCGTTTGCTTCGCATTTGGAGCTCGCTTTCGCGCTATATTAGCTGCATTTGCTCGCTAATAAAATATAAGGTACATATCTCGGATTACATACCGTACTTTTATACTTTTTCCCTGCGGGATGCCTCATTACTTGATGAGATGTATATTTGTGATATATATACTGTCATTTTTTTTTCGGATCGAGCCGCGCAAAGGAGACTATGGCGAATTTTTCCGAAAATTTAAGGCGTTAGAAAAAATTTGAGAAAGTTGGAAAATTTTGAAAACTTTAACTTTGATTTGGAATTGAAAGTTAAATGATATAGTTTGGTTTTGAAAGGATAACTAAGTATGATTTGAAAACTTAGTAAAGATTTTATAAGAAGTTTAAATTTGTTTTGGGAAAAAAATTAATAAATCCTGTAACTTTTCTTACTTAATAATTTCGAGGACGAAATTCTTTTAAGAGGGGAAGATTGTAACGACCCAGAATTTTTATTAATTAAAATTTGAATATTTAATTAATTTTAAATATTAATAAGTGAATTTATAACCCAAATAAATTTTTATTTGAATTACTGGATTTAATTGAATAATTAAATCGATAATTTAATACGTTAAATTATGAAAATAATTGAAAATTGGGTTAAATATGATTGAAAATGATTTGTAAAATTTTATTTTATCATATGGGAGTTAGAATGATATTTTAGAACTTTTAAAATCGAATTAAAAGTTAATTTGTGAAAATTGAATATTTTAATATTTAATCGACTAGTGAAAATAGTCAATTTTTGAACAGTCTCAGAATTGAACGAAACTAGTTCCATTGGATCCATAATAGTTATTTATTACCGGATTTCAATTTTCGTGTCAATCGGAGTTATCGTTTGATCGTGGCAGCTCGAAACGCATCGAATTGTTTTTAATTTTTATTTAGCGAGTTAAAATAGCCATTTTTCAAAAAGTCTCGGATTTCGACGAAACCAGTTTCATCGGATCCGTAATGTGATATTATTGTAAGGTTTCAAATTTCGTGTCAATTGGATTTACCGTTTGTCCGGTACAAATTAAAACGCCTAGAAATCGATTTAAATCGGTTTAATTTAAATTGAGCGTTTATAGCCATAACTCGCACAGATGTCCGAATTAGCTTTCGAAACCCATTCCATTGTGTCCGGAACGTGGGGTAAACCCTAGAAACACTGGTTACGGCGCGTAAATCGGAGTTCGAAAATTCCGAAATGAATAGTGTTTACGTTCGATTTTCTATAAAAGGAGACCATTGCCTTCATAAATAAAATAAAAAAAATATAAGGTTATGAAACCTTAGCCGCCATATACAGAACCAAGAGCCGATACTTTCTCTCCTTCTCTCTTTGATTTCTTCAAATCTATTCAGTTTCATCAAATTTGTTCAACTACAATGTTGAAGAGGACATCAAGAACTATAACTTTAACGGTGGAGATGTGATTTGGAGTTGTAATTTGTGAGAAAGGGAGCCGCGTTCTCAAGGGGTTGCGCACGCATTTCAAGGCGCTGGGGGGTGCCGTGCGTGGCCGGTCTTGGGCCGATGGTGCGTGGTGGAAGGGGCTACGACGTGATGCTAGTTGATCGAATTATCATGCGTCGAGGAGGCTCGAATTTGGAGCCCTAGTTTCGAGCATGGGTTCGGTTCTTTACTGGAGCGTGCGTTTGTGAGGGAGAGGGAGATGAAGTGCACGGCTATGATTGCAAGGGCATGGATCTCACGGCCTGTAGTTAATTAGGTTTGAAAATATAGTTAATATGTTGTAATTTATATAAATAAATTCGAGTAAACTTGTAAATTACATAACTTTTTCATACGAGGTCGAAAACGCACGAAACCAGTTGCTTGGAATCGTCTGGACGAGCACTACGCGATGGACTTGGTTTGGAGTCGTTTGGAGTTAGTGAGAATTTTGGGTAAAATTAAACGTCCGTTTAATTTTATTCGAAATAAATCGCTAAAACGGAATTAAAATCAAGGTGAGAACTTCTCACTCAATCGAATCAGTTTCGATTTTATTTTAAATAGTTAGATTTAAAATATTTGAATGCATGTATGAATGATGATTGTTATCTATTGATTGTTAAAATAGACATTATGCGCCGTTAGTAAGCGGATGTTATTTATTAAAAACATATACCGCGAATATTTCATAAACAGTGAAATTGGTATTATATATAGTAGCAATATATATATATTGGCATATGTATATATTGGAGTTATTGATTTCCTGCATTTTTTGTTTAGCGGATGAGACCTATTGCGCCGTCTATTAAGCGGATAATATTTAAATCCCATATACCGCGATAATTTCGTACTGGAGCGAAATTGGTATTGTGCTAATGTTTGTGAATGCAGGAAAACAGGTTGGAGGGATCCAACTGGATTCCTCAACAGTATTTATTTGATTTCAGATATTTTGATATTTGATGGACTATCATATCGATATATGATGTCGTTGTTGTCGTGATTGACTATTTGGTATGTAGCATCATTGGACCAAGTTTTGAAATTTTAAAATGATTTATAAAGTGATTTTTGAAAATATACTATATGTTTGGAATTTGATCTATTTTAAATAAATAAACGTTATAATTTTTAAAGTTATAAAAATTTTGATTTTTGAGAAATATAAGTTAAAAGTTGGTTTTTGAGAATATGATGCTAATGATTTTATAAAATAGTTTAATCGGGATTTTAGAATTTATTGTGAAAAGTTTAAATATAGGATTTATAAAATTTAATTATTTTATGAATCAAAATGGTGAAATAATAAAGGAGATTAAAGACGTTTTAAAGAATAATATAAATTGATTTATATTAAGAGATTTATAAATGGATATTTATAAATTGGAATATTGACATTATAAAACGAGTTTTTATAAGTGTTTGAATGAAGTGTAAATGAATTTTGTAAATTGAATGAAATTTATAGAATTATAAACGGTGAAATTATAAATGGAATTTTATAAACAATAGGTTTATAAAATTTATAAAGTCATTAAAAGAATGGTTTTGGATAAATAATTGAATCTTATAAGTTATAAGATTTATGATTATGAAATTCAAAGAAACGATTTTGTAAAATAATCGTTTTATAAGCATTTAACTTATAATATGAACTTTTGGTTTATAATTGAGATATGAAATTGAATAGGTTAATAAAGGAATTTATAAAAGGAATTGATATAAAATAAATAGAAATAGAATTTATAAACGTTGTTTTATAAATTCGCAAACGACTTATTTTGATAAGAAAATTGTTGAAACCTATTAATGGAGTTATATTCACATTTTTGAATAGTGAATAATCCTTTGAATTAAAATGAATAAAAGCATGAAATTTGTTAACGAAGTTTATTCACATTTTTGAATAGTGAATAACACGTTAAAGAAAATGTTTTAGATATGATGTTTTAAATAGAATTAAAACGATCTAACGATGTTTTAAAAGTTGTTAAGATTCGAAACCATAGATTTCAACATTCATTGTTGAAATAGACGTTTTCGAGAAATAAAAGGAAATGGTGGACTATAACACTGTTGTTATAGTAAATAATATTCGAAAGGAAATGTTTTTGTATAGTATTGGGATTTATATATCTATTTTAATTTCGAATCCCTATACTAGTGATTTTTGGGTTGTCGTAACGATGTTTTACGCAACATTCGTTTTGGCCCAAATAAATATGTTTAAGAGAATGATTTCCTTAAAGAATGAAATATGTACTTAATTTCGATTTAAGTATATTGAATATTTTCCAAGTGTTGAAAATAAATAAAATTTGTGAATTACTTATGAATAAATAAGTATGGAAATGTTTTCCAATATAAAGCGAATATTTTGAGAATTTATCTTTTTGAAGATAAATTGAAAAGGAAATTGAAATGAATAATTGAAATCGAATATTCATAGATATTTTGGATTATAAATTCACTATGGAATTTATGAACGAAAAAGGGAAGTTGTTTAAAAATAAATATTGACTTATTTTTTAAGTGTGAAATTATATCTTGTAAAGATATTTTGTGAAATAAATAATTTGGAAAATTATTTGGAAACTGGTGATGTGTGCATATCAATTGGTAGTTCAATAGCCGACTATCAATATTTCCCTCTGAATGGGTATTTGATGTGATTTGTTTGAATTTGAATGCCACACTTATTTTTGAATAAGCGCTCACTATTCGGGTTAACCGGGAAAGGACCATGGGGTCGTATAACCCATTCCGAATATGTGATACGTCGTTGTGAATTGCATTGAAGATCGGTGTTGAAGACCCGGTATTTGCGAAAGCGATAGGATGACCTGTCGATTGACTCTGCACCGAGTAGCTACGGTATTGAGTTCTCCATATGTGATGGTGAATCCGATCAGGATTGTGAATATCCGGATTGCAAGGACTTCTTTGTAAGTGCCTTCGGTTTTGTTCGAGCCCGGAACAGACTTGTATGGATTGTATGTCTGACATTACAAATTGAGATATAAAGCCGATTTCTTTCAAATATATTTCTGTTGGTGGCGGAGAATTTATTCTTTTAGCTTAACACCCTTCTCTGAGACGTACGAGCTCAGAGGTTATATAGTTGAAGTTATCAGCGATATATTCCCAATTTGGTAATGTGACATGCTGAGTGTTGCTGTAAATGATCATTGTGTTGATTATTTGTGATAGGATCATTTGTTTGATCGTCTATCCTTTTGATCATTGTGTTGATCATTTGTTGACCCAAAGCATGGCTTTTGTATAAAGTATGTTTTTGTGGACGTGACTTCGTCGAGCCTCACACCCCGTGAATGGTCAAAACAGGAAAGAAGCCGCAAGGTTATGAGGGGTAGCGCCCTTTAGGATGTGTGCATTTCCTTCTGGAAAAGGGTGGTATCATGGTATGGAGCCCAGATACTTACTCATGTTGAAAACACTTTGTTATGATTGTGTGAATTGATTACGAGCGCTCGGTGAAAAGGTCCCAAAGGACCGGGGGATGGCATATTCGGTCAGTTGTTACTCAGTTAGGGGTAACCCGGCCTTGTGTTGGTAGAGATCCGGTTTGGTTCTCGGGGATGTCCATCCAGAGGCATTCTCATGTGGCAATGGGAAGTTCCTTGGCCTGATCATTCGTTGGAAATCCAAAGAAACAATACGAGACCTGTACGGTTTTAGTTGTATAACCTGCTATGGAATGTGGCGGTAACCTGCTATTGAACATAGTTAGCTATAGTAGGCATACGATAATGGTCGTATGTTGGCTAAGATTTATATTCTACTTTCGAAATGAATTTTTCTCTACACTATACACTAGTAATAATATAAAATGTTCTTTTAAATGCGTATCAAGCATCTTTGACTATCATAAGGAGAAATCTCCTCCGATTCTGCGTTTGCATTGTGTGTGTGTGCGGGAGGCCTTATGGTAGTCTCATTTTTAAAAGCATTGCGAATTGAATTTAAAAATATTCCTATATTTTGTTTTCAAAGATAAATAAACTGTTTTGAGTTCTCACACCAGTCACATGGCTGACTTGGAGTTTATTGTTTTCCTTCCTAAACTCTGGGTGCCCACCAATTTTCACACGGGCAGTCTAGAGTTAGGTTATCAGATTATTCTGGATTCGGGAGTTGCTGTAGCAATCTGGAGGCGAGTAGGATGGCGTAGTCTATTATCTATTGTATATAGTATTTCTTTCTGCTGGTTTGTTGTTGTACACTCTGATGATGTAATGTAATGTGATGAAATGTATAAAATGTATAGTTCTTTTGTTTTAATGATTATTCATCTGTCTATTATATGTTGTTCCGCTGCGATTGTGAGATTCTGATATTGTTATCCTATTCTGTTGTTTGTTTATGTTTCTTCTCTCTTTTCTCTCTTCTTCTACCTCTTTCTTCTTCTTCTTGAACCATAAAGATTCGGAAGTTCTTTCCTCTTTGGATGGTTTGTTGTGGAATGTTGCCAGCTCAAAGGAGTATGGATTTTCGGGCCTTTACATTTGGTATCAGAGCATGTGGTTAAGCGACAACCATGGCTTTGTTGGGTATTACTCATTAGAGATAGAGTCAGTAGTGCTCTAGAATGAGTGTGGGTGTAATAATAGATATGAGCGCGTATTTGTTAGTGGATATAAAATTGTTTTATATTGTGATGATTGGTTTGTTGAGTGGTATATGGATTCTGGTCGGTATTGTCCGTACAACTCTATCGATAGGGATCTCTAAACACTTATACAGAACAATTCGACACGATATTGATTTAAATTGGGTAAATGAGATAATTTTACCTTGATTATATTTTGTATATAAAGGAAATAATTTTTCGAGGATTATTAAGTGTATATAATTGATTGCTTGGTTGTTGTAAATAATATAAATATATAAGGCAATCAAAGTTGTTTGAATGAGTTAAATAAAACTTATTGTAAAAGAATAATTGTATAAGCTAATAAATTATAAGTATGAAGTTATAATTAATATGATTTGCAATTGTAAAATGATCTTATATATATAAGAAGTGAAATTATATGAGAAAAGAGTTATAAATGTGATTTATAAATAATAAAAGAAAACTTTTTGAAAGAATATTTAGCACTGGTTTCACTATTGTCACTGGGAAATAATAAGGATGATGACTGCAGCATCATCAGTATCATTTTCGAGTTTCTATGTGATGGATTTGCTACAATAATGAATTTAAAAATTGAAGTTTTGTTGTAATAAACAAATTTGAAATTAAAATCCAACTCGAAGTTGATAAATGTAAGTGAAATAAGTTTTGAACTTATAATATGAGTTGGAGGTTAATAAAGAAGTTGTACAACTTATAGAATGAGAAAATGTAAGTGAAACCAATTATTAAAAGTGGTTAAACAATTAAGTTAAGCAAAATGAAACATGAATTTGAATATTGATATGAATTTGGCTTAAGTAAAAGTTAAATGGAATAGAATTTGAAATGAAATAGGAGTGTACTTAAGTTGAATAGTGGAAGTAAATGTAAATGAAGTTGAAATGGAATATAACTTAAGTAATGTTGAAAGAATTGATGTTGATATCAAAGTAAGTGAATAAAGTGAATTAATGAAATGAAATCGTTAAAAATGTGAACTTGAGTTATATAAATGGAATTCAATTTTATTTGTAAAAGAATTAGCAATTGAATTAAAGAATTGAGTGTTATTCAATCGAATGTAAATAAGTTGATATGAAATGATGTATGTAAGTGTAAATTCATTTCAAGCTAGTTGAATAATTGAATGAAAATCAATTGAATGTTAAACCAATTGGAATTAAAACTGTTGAACCAAATTGAATGTAATGAGAGAAAAATTAATAATTTGGTTTTATTGGATATACATTGGTTGTTAGTTTGTTGTTAGTAGATTGTATGTAAATTCATTAAGTGTAACGAAATTGAATTAGCAAAATTGGAAGCTATGTAATTGAATTCAAATTGAAAGTGAAGTAAACGAATTTGAATATGAACTGAATTTGATCCAATTTGGAAGTAAACTAATGTGAATTTAATTAGTGAATGTAAACTAATCGGAAACGAATGAAATTGGATATGCAACTTCAATAGTAAACTAAAAAAAAGGGTATAAGAAGCATATGTTGAAAAGTTTTGTAATGGAATTGGAAAAATGATTTGAATGTTGGAATTGGATACTACTACTAGCAAGATATACAGGTGTATAATGGAATTGGAATTTTGGTTTCAAAGAATTAAATTGAATTGCTCGACAAAAAGGTACGTATTTCAATTTTAGTATCAGATTTGATGATTTCCTTCTCCAGCCACTTGGCTTTCTCTTTTCTTTTTGATTCTGAGGGGCCGTAGTGCCATTTTGTAGTTGTACCGAGCTAGCCACGCAAAGGAGACGCTGGCGAAATTTTTCGAAAATTTCGGGTGTTAGAAAAAATTTTGAGAAATTTTGAAAGTTTGGAATTTGAATTTAAATTTAAATTTGAATTGTTAAGTAAACAATGTTGTTTGAAACCTATAATTGAAGTTGGAAAGCTAATTGAAATGATGGTGAATCTTTAATAAAAAGATTTGCGTTAAAAAGTTGATAAAACTAATTGGTTTTAGAAAAATAATAAACGGATTAGGATCGTTCTTCCTAACTCGCAATTTCGAGGACGAAATTCTTTTAAGGGGGGAAGATTGTAACGACCCAGGATTTTTGATAATTTGAATTTGAATATTTAATTTATTTTAAATATTAATAAGCGGAAATTTTTAAGTCGAATAATTTATTTATCAAATATTTGGATTTAATTGGACAATTAAATCGATAATTGAATAGTGAAAAATACGTAAATAATTGAAAATTGGGTTTAAATATGATTGAAATGATTTGGAAAATTTTATTTTATCATATTGAAGTTATAGTAATGTTATAGAACTTTTAAAATCGAGTTTGAAATTAATTTGTGAAAATCGAATATTTTAATATTTAATTATCGACTGAAAAATAGCCAATTTTCGAACAGTCTCAGAATTGGACGAAACCAGTTCCATTGGATCCGTAATAGTTAGTTATTATCGGATTTCAATTTTCGTAGCAATCGGAGTTGTCGTTTGACCGTGGCAGCTCGAAACGCATCGAAATTGTTTTAATATTAATTTGGCGAGTTAAAATAGTCATTTTTCAAACGGTCTCGGATTTCGACGAAACCAGTTTCATCGGATCCGTAATGTGATATTATTGTATGATTTCAAATTTCAAGTCGATCGGATTTATCGTTTGTCCGGTGCAAGCCAAAACGCCTAGAAAATCGTTTCATCGGTTTAATTTTAAATCGATCGTTTATTTCCATAACTCGCACAGATGTTCGAATTAGCTTTCGAAATCTGTTCCATTGTGTCTGGAACGCGGAAAAACCCCAAGATTGCCTGTCGGAACGCGTAGTTTGGAGGTCGTTTGCGTAAACTGTTAAATCGGGAATTTTATTAATTAAATAATATAAAAACTAGTAGATATATTCATTTTTATCAAACCCTAGTCAAAAATTCACCAGCCGCCTCCTATAGGTTTAATGGCTGAAATCGTCGCGTCTTCTCCTCTCGAAATCTCAAAATCCATATATCGAATCGAGAAAAGTTCAACACGGAACTTGTAGAGCATGGCGAGGCGAACCTATCCAACGGTGGATCTGGCGAATCGTCGCCATTTGAAAGAGAATATGGCCCGCGTTCCCTGGGTGTTGCGCACGAAAATCAAGGTAGGGGGGAGGCCGAGTTCATCACGGTGGAAGGTGGTGGTGGAGTTTGTGACGAGCAAGTGAATGGTGGTTCTTGATCGCGTTGAAATTTGTTATGGTGGCCGCAAAATGGAACCCTAGTTTGGCTTGTATGGGTTCATGCGCACGGTAATTACCTGGAGAAGATGGATGCGCGCGTGAGGAAGGGGGAGAGGAGGTGATGTGCGGCCAGATGTGGAGGTTGAATTTTTTTTTTTAATGTTAATTTAATTGCAAATTGAATTCGTGTCAACTTTAAAAGGACGTATCTTTGTCATACGAGGTCGAAAAATGCTGAAACGAAGTGCGTTGGAATCGTATCATCGAGCTCTTCGCAGTGCAATTGGTTTGGAGTCGTTTGGAGCTAGCAAAAATTTCGGGAAAAATTAAACGTCCGTTTAATTTTATCCGAAAACGAACGCTGAATCGGAAATAAAACCAAGGTGAGAACTCCTCACTCAATCGAACAGCTTCGGTTTAAAATTTTAAATAGTTAATGTTGAATGATGATTGCTGTTTGATTGTGATATTAGATATAATAGGATATATCTATATATAGCAATATATATATATTGGCATATGTATATATTGGAATTGATTTCCCGCCTTGTATAGCGGATGAGACCCTAGTGCGCCGCCTATTAAGCGGATAATATTTTATAAAATCCCATATACCGCGATATTCCGTCTTGAAGCGGAATTGGTATTGTGCTAACGTCTGTGGATGCAGGGAGACAGGTTGGAGGGATCCAACTGGATTCCTCACAAATATTTATTTGATTATAAATATTGTGATGATTGTTGACTATCATATCGATATATGATGTTTGTTCCCGTGATTGACTATTTGATGCTGTTGCATCATCGGATTCATTTTTAAAGTTAAAAATAACGATTTTGAATTTAAAAAAGGATTTTAAAGTAATTTTTTTCAAAGTATATGTTTATATTAAATTTTTGAATTAATTCATTTTTAATAAATTAAGATTTTTATTATTACTAAGTTATAAAAATTATGATTTTTGTGAAAAATAACAAAAAGGTAATTTCTAAAATAAATAGATTTTATAAAATAGTTAAATTGGGATTTTGAATAGTTATTATTAACGGTTTATATAAAAGATTTTTTATAAACGGATATTTATAAATTAAATTTATTGGAATTATGAAAACGAGTTGATTAAGTGTTAAGTTGATGTATAAAATGAATTTCATTAAAATTTATAGATTTATAAATTGTGAAAGTTATAAAATGAATAGATGTTGAAAATGAAAGTTTTATAAGTAATTAACTTATAAAATGGATTTTGGGCATTTATAGGGGATGTTTATGAAAATTGTTAATAAAGGAGGTTTTTATAAGTTGAAAATTATTATAAAATAATTGTGAAGTTTTAAAAGAACGGTTTAGTAAATAAATGGATTATAAGCTCTTAACTTATAATACGAACCTTTGGTATAGAAATTGGGTTTAAAACTGAATTAGATGGATAAAAGAGATTTCTAAACCGAAGTTATTAATAGAAATGGAATTTATAAACATTGTTATAAATTCGAAAATAAATGGAATTTGATAAATTGAGTATGGAAGTTTGTTAAAGGAGTTACATTCACTATTTTGAACGGTGAATATATTATTATATTAAATGGTCATGTTTTGGGAGAGGGATGTTTTAAATAGAATTTAAAACGATTTAAAGATGCTTCAAAATGCATTAAGTATCGAATACTTGGATTTCAACATTCATTGTTGAAATAGACGTTTTCGAGAAAATAGAAGGAAATGAATACGTAGATTTCAACATTCATTGTTGCAATAGGCGTTTTCGAGAAAATAAGGAAATGGTGGACTATAACACTGTTGTTATAGTAAATGGTTTCCAAAAGGAAATATTTTGTATAGTATTGGGATTTATGTATCTATTTTTATTTCGAATCCCTATACTAGTGATTTTGGCTTGTCGTAACGATGTTTTATGTGATGACCCGCAAATCCGTACTCCTTGAATATACACTAATCTCCATAGATTAACTCAAGATGAACAGAATTACGAATTATCAATGTTTAAGAAAAAGAAAGAGAGAGAAGAAGAGAGGAAAAGATAGAAAATAGAGAGAAAAGAAAATAGAACGGAACAGAACACAACACAACAATATCAGAATCTCACAATTCGCAGCGGAACAACATATAATAGATAAATGAATAATCTTTAAACAAAGAACTATATTAGTTATTACATTACATCACATTTCATTACATCATATCATCAGAGTGCAACATCAACAACAAACAAACAGCGGAAAAGAAATACTATATAAACTAGTAATTCGCCATGCCATCCAGCTTGCCTCTAGCAACTCCAGAATATCCAGAATATCCTGATAAACCTTAACTCTTGACTGCCCGTGTAGAAATTGGTAGGCACCCAGAGTTTTGGAAGGAAAACAATAAACTCCGAGTCAGTCATGTGACTGGTGTGAGAACTCAAAACAGATTATCTTTAAAATCAAAATAGAGGAATATTTTAAAGTCAATTTGCAATGCTTTTAAAAATGAGACTACCATAAGGCCTCCCTCACACACACACATGCAAACGCAGAATCGGAGGAGATTTCTCCTTATGATAGTCAAAGATGCTTGATACGCATTAAAAAGAACATTTGATGTTATTACTAGTGCATAGTGTAGGAAAAATTCATTTCGAAAATAAAGATATAAATCTTAGCCAGCATAGACATTCCGCACTTATGCCTACTATAGCTACCATGTTCAATAGCAGGTTACCGCCACATTCCATGGCAGGTTATACAACTAAAACCTTACAAGGATCGTATTGTTTCTTTGGATTTCCAACGAATGGTCAGGCCAAGGAACTTCCCATTGCCACATGAGAACGCCTCTGGAAGGACGTCCCCGAGAACCAAACCGGATCTCTGCCAACACAAGGCCGGGTTACCCCTAACTGGGTAACAACTGACACGAGTATGCCATCCCCCGGTCCTTTGGGACCTTTAACCGAGCGCTCGTCATCAACATCACACAATCATAAATAAAGTGTTTCAACATGAGTAAGTATCTGGGCTCCATACCATGATACCACCCTTTTCCAGAAGAAAATGCACATACCCTAAAGGGAGCTACCCCTCATAACCTTGCTGCATCTTTCCTGTTTTGACCATTCCGGGGTGTGAGGCTCGACGAAGTCACGTCCACAAAAACATACTTTATACAAAAGCCATGCTTTGGGTCAACAAATGATCATAGAAATGATCACCAAGATAGACGATCAAACAAATGATCCTATCACAAATGATCAACACAATGATCATTTTACAGCAACACTCAGCATGTCACATTACCAAATTGGGAATATATCGCTGATAGCCATCAACTACATAACCTCTGAGCTCGTACGTCTCAGAGAAGGGTGTTAAGCTAAAAGAATAAATTCTCCGCCACCAACAGAAATATATTTGAAAGAAATCTGCTTTATATCTCAATTTGTAATGTCAGACATACAATCCATACAAGTCTGTTCCGGGCTCGAACAGAACCGAAGGCACTTACAAAGAAGTCCTTGCAATCCGGATATCCACAATCCTGATCGGATTCCCCATCACATATGGAGAACTCTATACCGGAGCAACTCGATGCAAAGTCAATCAACAGGTCATCCTATCGCTCTCGCAAATACCCGGTCTTCAACACCGGTCATCAAATGCTATCCATTACGTCGTATCACTATTCGGAATGGGTAATCCGAATAACGAGCGCAATAATTTAAAAATAAGTGTGGCATTCCAATTCAAACAAATCACAACAAATACCTTTCAAAGGTAAATATTGATAGTCGGTTATTGAACTATCAATGGATATGCACAACATCACCAGATTCCAAATAATTTTCCAAATTATTTATTTCCCAAAAATATCTTTACAAGATATATAATTTTCACACTTCAAAAATAAATCAATATTTATTTTTAAACAAATTCTCCTTTTCATTTATAAATTCCATAATGAATTTATATTTCAAAATATTTATGAATAAACGATTTCAATTATTCATTTCAATTTATCTTCAAAAAGATAAATTCTCAAAACGTTTCATTTCACATTGGAAAAACATTTCCATACTTATTTATTCATAAGTAATTCACAAATTTTATTTATTTTCAACCTTTGGAAAATATTCAATATACTTAATCGAGATTAAGTACATATTTCATTCTTTAAGGAAATCATTCTCTTAAACATATTTATTTGGGCCAAAACGAATGTTGCGTAAAACATCGTTACGACAACCCAAAATCACTAGTATATGGATTCGAATTTAAAATAGATATATAAATCCCAATACTATACAAAACATTTCCTTTCGGAAATCAGTTACTATAACAACAGTGTTATAGTCCACCATTTCCTTTTATTTCTCGAAAACGTCTATTTCAACAATAAATGTTGAAATCTATGGTTTCGAATCTTAACCCAATTAAAACATCGTTAGATCGTTTTAATTCTATTTAAAACATCACATTCAAAACAATTTCTTTAGCATATTATTCACTATTCAAAAACATGAATATACTACGTTAACCAATTTCATCATTTCTATTCATTTTATTTCAAAGGATTATTCACTATCTAAAACGTGAATATAACTCCATAAATAAATTATAACAATTTACTTATCAAAATAAGTTGTTTGCGGATTTATAAAACAATGTTTATAAATTCTATTTCTATTTGTTTTATAACAACTTCCTTTTATAAATTCCTTTATTAACCTATTCCATTTATATCTCAATGATATACTAAAGGTTCATATTATAAGTTAAATGCTTATAAGTTATTTGTTTACACAAAATCGTTCCTTTAAACTTCCCAAATTTATAAATCTTATAACTTATAAGATTCATTTATTTACCCAAAATTTATTCTTCAAATAACCTTTACAAATTTTATAAACCTACTGCTTATAACATTCCATTTATAACTTCACCGTTTATAATTCTATAAATTTCATTCATTTATGAAATTCATTCACAATTCATTCTAACACTTATAAAAACTTGTTTTATAATTTAAATGTTTTAATTTATAAATTATCAATTTATAAATCTTTTATATAAATCAATTTATATTATTATTTCAAAATGTCTTTAAAGTCCTTTATAATTTCATCATTCTGATTTATAAAATAATTAAATTTTATAAATCCTATATTTCAACTTTTCACAATAAATTCATAAATCCCAAATTTAAACTATTTTTATAAAATCATTAATCCCATATTTTCAAAAATCAATTTTTTAACTATTTTTCTCAGCAATCATAATTTTATAACTTCTAAAAGTATAGCGTTTATTTATTTAAAATAAATCAATTTCCAAAAATATTTTATAAACGTATACTCTTCAAAAAATCACTTAAAAAATCATTTTAAAATTCCAAAATTTGGCCCAATGATGCTACATAACAAATAGTTAATCACGACAATAACCATATCATATATCGATACGATAATCAATCAAATATCAAAATATCTGAAATCAAATAAATACTGTTGAGGAATCCAGTTGGATCCCTCCAACCTGTCTCCTGCATACAAAGATGTTAGCACAATACCAATTCCGTTCCAGTACGAAATTATCGCGGTATATGGGATTTAAAATATTATCCGCTTAATAGACGGCGCAATAGGGTCTCATCCGCTATATAATGCGGGAAATCAATAACTGCAATATATACATATGCCAATATATATATATTGCTATTATATATAATACCAATTTCACTGTTTATGAAATATTCGCGGTATATGTTTTTAATAAATGACATCCGCTTACTAACGGCGCATAATGTCTATTTTAACAATCAATAGATAACAATCATCATTCAAACATGCATTCAAATATTTTAAATCTAACTATTTAAAATAAAAATCGAAACTATTCGATTGAGTGAGAAGTTCTCACCTTGATTTCAATTTCGTTTTAGCGATTTATTTCGAATAAAATTAAATGGACGTTTAATTTTACCCGAAATTCTCACTAACTCCAAACGACTCCAATCCAATTCCATAGCGTAGTGCTCGTCCATACAATTCCAACGCAACTGGTTTCGCGCGTTTTCGACCTCGTATGAAAAAGATATGATTTTTACAAGTTTCACGATTTTATAAATATAAATTTACAACAATATTATAATTTTTATAAACCAAAGCTATCCAGAGCAATTGGATCCACTGCCCCCTCCCATCATCACCGTGCGTTCCTTCTTCCGCATCACGTTCTCTTCTACATATTATAAGCCGAACACATGAACCCAACACTCCAAACTAGGGTTTAATTATACGACAACCACACCACGTTAAAACTCGATCAGGAGCTTCCACCTTGAAGAGCACCTTCCCCTCTAACTTCGGCCACCACCTTGGTGAACTCGGTCAAGCCTTTTGCCTTGATTTTCGTGCGCAACACCCAGGGAACGCGGCTAATTATCTCACAAAATACAGCTCCATTTCACATCTTAACCGTTGAATACGTAGAGCTCGCGAAGCTCTACAAGTTTGCAGTTGAAAGTTCGTCGAATCGTTGTGTAGATTTGAAGATATTGAGGAGAGAAAACTGCAAATTTTCGGCCATAGGTTGTTGGTGGCGGCGGCTGTAGTGAATTAGGGTTTTATTATTTATTTTTTATTTGTGTGAAGAGAGGGGCTATTTATAGAAAATAAAACGACACTATTCATCCCGGAAATTCCAAACTCCAATTTACGCGCAGTGACCGACGTTCCTAGGGTTTACCCCGCGTTCCGGACACAATGGAATAGGTTTCGGAAGCTAATTCGGTCATCTGTGCAAGTTATGGCAATAAACGTCCAATTTGAATTAAACCGATTTAAACGATTTTCTAGGCGTTTTAGCTTGCACCGGATAAACGGTAAATCCGATTGACACGAAATTTGAAACCTTAAAATAATATCATATTACGGATCCGATGAAACTGGTTTCGTCGAAATCCGAGACTTTTTGAAAAATGGCTATTTTAACTCGCCAAATTAATATTAAAAACAATTTCGATGCGTTTCGAGCTGCCATGATCAACCGACAACTCTGATTGCTACGAAAATTGAAATCCGATAATAACTAACTATTACGGATCCAATGAAACTAGTTTCGTCGAATTCTGAGACTGTTCAAAAGTTGACTAATTTCACTAGTCGATTAAATATTAAAATATTCAATTTTCACAAATTAACTCTTAATTCGATTTTAAAAGTTCTAAAACATCATTCTAACTTCAATATGATATAATAAAATTTTACAAATCATTTTCAATCATATTTTACCCAATTTTCAATTATTTCTATAATTTAACATATTAAATTATCGATTTAATTATTCAATTAAATCCAATTATTCGAAATAAAATTTATTCAACTAATAAATTTCACTTATTAATATTTAAAATTAATTAAATATTCAAATTTTAATTAATAAAAATTCGGGGTCGTTACATACTTCCCCCCTTAAAAGAATTTCGTCCTCGAAATTAACAAGTAAGAAAAGTTACAGAATCTATTAACTTTCCAAAATCCATAATTAAACTTCTTACAATAACTTTACTAAGTTTTCAAATCATACTTAGTTATCTTTTCAAAAACAACTACTATTGTTTAACTTCCAATTCCAAATCAAAGTTAAAGTTTTCAAAATTTTCCAATTTTTCTCAAAAAATTTCTGACGCCTTAATTTTCGGAAAAATTCGCCATAGTCTCCTTTGCGCGGCTCGATCCGAAAAAAAATGACAATATATATCACAAATATACATCTCATCAAGTAATGAGGCATCCCGCAAGGAAAAAAATGTAAAAGTACGATATTTAATCCGAGATATGTACCTTATATTTTATTAGCAAGCATATACGGCTAATATAGCGCGAAAACGAGCTCCAAATGCGAAGCAAACGCAATCCGCACCTACTAAACACTCAACAAACAACATGAGAATCATGCATATACGAAAATAGTATCGATATACAACATATAGCAACATAATAACTATATATGCCAACATAGCAAATGTAGTAAAAGCAATATATTCAACCATCAACCAACTATCATCCAACAAGCATTCATAACCAATAAATATTCATTCATATTCTCTTTAATATTCAATGAATTGGGTTTTCAATTTAATCACATTTGATTCATTAACAGTGGATGTTTTTACTAACATTCATTCTCAATTAGTTTATATTCACTAATTCATATTCAAGTTGGTTCACTTCCAAATCAAATTCAATTCTATTTAAGATTCACTTAACTTTCAATTGAATTTCAATTACTTTAGCTTTCAATTTCATTAACTCAATTCCATTAATACTTAATGAATTATATACAATCAACTAACAACCATATAACAACCAATGTATATTAATTACAACCAAATTCCTTTGCTTATATTCATTCAATTTGGTTTAATTAAATTGATTTTCATTCAATTATTCAACTTCCAATAACATTAGAATTTAATGAATTAACACTTACATTCATTATTTCATATCAACTTAATTTACATTCAATTGATTAACATTTAATCCATTCATTCAATTTAATTACAAAAGTTGAATTTCATTTGTATAACTCAAGTTCACATTTATCACTTAACTTTATTAATTTACTTTGATACCAATATCAACTTCATTCAACATTTCTTAAGTTATACTTCCATTTCAAACATTATTTGGCTTTACTTAACTCAAATTCCAACTTATAAATCAATTTCGAATTCCAATTCTAAAGTAAGTTTCCATTTAACTTTAAATTCATTTTTATTTACAACTCATATTCATAAATATATTCATATAGTTTCACTTCTTATATATATAAGATTTTTTTTTCACAATTGTAAATCACTTTAATTATAATTCAATTCTTATAATTCTTTTGCTTATACAAGTATTCTTTTATTTAGATTATTCAAACATCTTATTCAATAACCAAACAATCAACTTATATACTTTAAATAATTCTGAAAAATTATTCCTTTATATATAAAATATAATCAAGGTAAAATTATTTCATTTACCCAATTTAAAACAATATTGTGCCGAATTGTTCTGTACAAGTGTTTAGAGATCCCTATCAACAACGTTAATTACTCGTATTAACCAGAATCCATATACCACTCAACAAACCAATCATCACAATATAAAACAATTTTATATTCACTAACAAATACGCTCTCATAGCTATTATTACACTCAACTCATTCTAGAGTACTACTGACTCTATCTCTAATGAGTAATACCCAACAGAACCATGGTTGTCGCTTAACCATAAGCTCTGATACCACCTGTGATGTTCCGGTTCTTCGACTTCCGAAAACTGACATCAATACGTCCACTGTATCAACTGCCGAGCAATCGAATGACGGAAAACCGAACACTTAGGGTTTTAAGAAAAAGATGAAGACAGAAGAATGAAGAATAAGATAGGAAATAGAGAGGAAAGAAAATAGAACGGAACAGAACACAACACAACAATATCAGAATCTCACAATTCGCAGCGGAACAACATATAATAGATAAATGAATAATCTTTAAACAAAGAACTATATTAGTTATTACATTACATCACATCACATTACATCATATCATCAGAGTGTACAACATCAACAACAAACAAACAGCGGAAAAGAAATACTATATAAACTAGTAATACGCCATGCCATCCAGCTTGCCTCTAGCAACTCCAGAAGATCCAGAATATCCTGATAAACCTTAACTCTTGACTGCCCGTGTGGAAATTGGTGGGCACCCAGAGTTTAGGAAGGAAAACAATAAACTCCGAGTCAGTCATGTGACTGGTGTGAGAACTCAAAACAGTTTATCTTTAAAATCAAAATAGAGGAATATTTTAAAGTCAATTCGCAATGCTTTTAAAAATGAGACTACCATAAGGCCTCCCGCACACACACACATGCAAACGCAGAATCGGAGGAGATTTCCCCTTATGATAGTCAAAGATGCTCGATACGCATTAAAAAGAACATTTGATATTATTACTAGTGCATAGTGTAGGAAAAATTCATTTCGAAAATAAAGATATAAATCTTAGCCAGCATAGACATTCTGCACTTATGCCTACTATAGCTACCATGTTCAATAGCAGGTTACCGCCACATTCCATGGCAGGTTATACAACTAAAACCGTACAAGGATCGTAGTGTTTCTTTGGATTTCCAACGAATGGTCAGGCCAAGTAACTTCCCATTGCCACATGAGAACGCCTCTGGAAGGACGTCCCCGAGAACCAAACCGGATCTCTGCCAACACAAGGCCGGGTTACCCCTAACTGGGTAACAACTGACATGAGTATGCCATCCCCCGGTCCTTTGGGACCTTTAACCGAGCGCTCGTCATCAACATCACACAATCATAAATAAAGTGTTTCAACATGATTAAGTATCTGGGCTCCATACCATGATACCACCCTTTTCCAGAAGGAAATGCACATACCATAAAGGGAGCTACCCCTCATAACCTTGCTGCATCTTTCCTGTTTTGACCATTCCGAGGTGTGAGGCTCGATGAAGTCACGTCCACAAAAACATACTTTATACAAAAGCCATGCTTTGGGTCAACAAATGATCATAGAAATGATCACAAAGATAGATGATCAAACAAATGATCCTATCACAAATGATCAACACAATGATCATTTCACAGCAACACTCAGCATGTCACATTACCAAATTGGGAATATATCGCTGATACCCATCAACTACATAACCTCTGAGCTCGTACGTCTCAGAGAAGGGTGTTAAGATAAAAGAATAAATTCTCCGCCACCAACAGAAATATATTTGAAAGAAATATGCTTTATATCTCAATTTGTAATGTCAGACATACAATCCATACAAGTCTGTTCCGGGCTTGAACAGAACCGAAGGCACTTACAAAGAAGTCCTTGCAATCCGGATATCCACAATCCTGATCGGATTCCCCATCACATATGGAGAACTCTATACCGGAGCAACTCGGTGCAGAGTCAATCGACAGGTCATCCTATCGCTCTCGCAAATACCCGGTCTTCAACACCGGTCATCAAATGCTATCCATTACGTCGTATCACTATTCGGAATGGGTAATCTGAATAACGAGCGCAATAATTTAAAAATAAGTGTGGCATTCCAATTCAAACAAATCACAACAAATACCTTTCAAAAGTAAATATTGATAGTCGGTTATTGAACTATCAATGGATATGCACAACATCACCAGATTCCAAATAATTTTCCAAATTATTTATTTCCCAAAAATATCTTTACAAGATATATAATTTTCACACTTCAAAAATAAATCAATATTTATTTTTAAACAAATTCTCCTTTTCATTTATAAATTCCATAATGAATTTATATTTCAAAATATTTATGAATAAACGATTTCAATTATTCATTTCAATTTATCTTCAAAAAGATAAATTCTCAAAACGTTTCATTTCACATTGGAAAAACATTTCCATACTTATTTATTCATAAGTAATTCACAAATTTTATTTATTTTCAACCTTTGGAAAATATTCAATATACTTAATCGAGATTAAGTACATATTTCATTCTTTAAGGAAATCATTCTCTTAAACATATTTATTTGGGCCAAAACGAATGTTGCGTAAAACATCGTTACGACAACCCAAAATCACTAGTATAGGGATTCGAATTTAAAATAGATATATAAATCCCAATACTATACAAAACATTTCCTTTCGGAAATCATTTACTATAACAACAGTGTTATAGTCCACCATTTCCTTCTATTTCTCGAAAACGTCTATTTCAACAATAAATGTTGAAATCTATGGTTTCGAATCTTAACCCAATTAAAACATCGTTAGATCGTTTTAATTCTATTTAAAACATCACATTCAAAACAATTTCTTTAGCATATTATTCACTATTCAAAAACATGAATATACTACGTTAACCAATTTCATCATTTCTATTCATTTTATTTCAAAGGATTATTCACTATCTAAAACGTGAATATAACTCCATAAATAAATTATAACAATTTACTTATCAAAATAAGTTGTTTGCGGATTTATAAAACAATGTTTATAAATTCTATTTCTATTTGTTTTATAACAACTTCCTTTTATAAATTCCTTTATTAACCTATTCCATTTATATCTCAATGATATATTAAAGGTTCATATTATAAGTTAAATGCTTATAAGTTATTTGTTTACACAAAATCGTTCCTTTAAACTTCCTAAATTTATAGATCTTATAACTATAAGATTCATTTATTTACCCAAAACTTATTCTTCAAATAACCTTTACAAATTTTATAAACCTACTGCTTATAAAATTCCATTTATAACTTCACCGTTTATAATTCTATAAATTTCATTCATTTATGAAATTCATTCACAATTCATTCTAACACTTATAAAAACTTGTTTTATAATTTAAATGTTTTAATTTATAAAGTATCAATTTATAAATCTTTTATATAAATCAATTTATATTATTATTTCAAAACGTCTTTAAAGTCCTTTATAATTTCATCATTCTGATTTATAAAATAATTAAATTTTATAAATCCTATATTTCAACTTTTCACAATAAATTCAGAAATCCCAAATTTAAACTATTTTTACAAAATCATTAATCCCATATTTTCAAAAATCAATTTTTTAACTATTTTTCTCAGCAATCATAATTTTATAACTTATAAAAGTATAACGTTTATTTATTTAAAATAAATCAATTTCCAAAAATATTTTATAAACGTATACTCTTCAAAAAATCACTTAAAAAATCATTTTAAAATTCCAAAATTTGGCCCAATGATGCTACATACCAAATAGTCAATCACGACAACAACGATATCATATATCGATATGATAATCAATCAAATATCAAAATATCTGAAATCAAATAAATACTGTTGTGGAATCCAGTTGGATCCCTCCAACCTGTCTCCTGCATCCAAAGATGTTAGCACAATACCAATTCCGTTCCAGTACGAAATTATCGCGGTATATGGGATTTAAAATATTATCCGCTTAACAGACGGCGCAATAGGGTCTCATCCGCTATACAATGCGGGAAATCAATAACTGCAATATATACATATGCCAATATATATATATTGCTATTATATATAATACCAATTTCACTGTTTATGAAATATTCGCGGTATATGTTTTTAATAAATAACATTCGCTTACTAACGGCGCATAATGTCTATTTTAACAATCAATAGATAACAATCATCATTCAAACATATATTCAAATATTTTAAATCTAACTATTTAAAATAAAAATCGAAACTATTCGATCGAGTGAGAAGTTCTCACCTTGATTTCAATTTCGTTTTAGCGATTTATTTCGAATAAAATTAAACGGACGTTTAATTTTACCCGAAATTCTCACTAACTCCAAACAACTCCAATCCAATTCCATAGCGTAGTGCTCGTCCATACGATTCCAACGCAACTGGTTTCGCGCGTTTTCGACCTCGTATGAAAAAGATATGATTTTTACAAGTTTCACGATTTTAGAAATATAAATTTACGACAATATTATAATTTTTATAAACCTAAGCTATCAAGAGCCATTGGATCCACTGCCCCCTCCCATCATCACCGTGCGTTCCTTCTTCCACATCACGTTCTCTTCTACAGATTATAAGCCGAACACATGAACCCAACACTCCAAACTAGGGTTTAATTATACGACAACCACACCACGTTAAAACTCGATCAGGAGCTTCCACCTTGAAGAGCACCTTCCCCTATAACTTTGGCCACCACCTTGGTGAACTCGGTCAAGCCTTTTGCCTTGATTTTCGTGCGCAACACCCAGGGAACGCGACTAATTATCTCACAAAATACAGCTCCATTTCACATCTTAACCGTTGAATACGTAGAGCTCGCGAAGCTCTACAAGTTTGCAGTTGAAAGTTCGTCGAATCGTTGTGTAGATTTGAAGATATTGAGGAGAGAAAACTGCAAATTTTTGGCCATAGGTTGTTGGTGGCGGCGGCTGTAGTGAATTAGGGTTTTATTTTATTTTTTTTATTTGTGTGAAGAGAGGGGCTATTTATAGAAAATAAAACGACACTATTCATCCCGGAAATTCCAAACTCCGATTTACGCACAGTGACCGACGTTCCTAGGGTTTACCCCGCATTCCGGACACAATGGAACAGGTTTCGGAAGCTAATTCGGTCATCTGTGCAAGTTATGGCAATAAACGTTCAATTTGAATTAAACCGATTTAAACGATTTTCTAGGCGTTTTAGCTTGCACCGGACAAACGGTAAATCCGATTGACACGAAATTTGAAACCTTATAATAATATCATATTACGGATCCGATGAAACTTGTTTCGTCGAAATCCGAGCTTTTTGAAAAATGGCTATTTTAACTCGCCAAATTAATATTAAAAACAATTTCGATGCGTTTCGAGCTGCCACGATCAAACGACAACTCTGATTGCTACGAAAATTAAAATCTGACAATAACTAACTATTACGGATCCAATAAAACTAGTTTCATCCAATTCTGGGACTATTCAAAAATTGACTAATTTCACTAGTTGATTAAATATTAAAATATTCAATTTTCACAAATTAACTCTTAATTCGATTTTAAAAGTTCTAAAACATCATTCTAACTTCAATATGATATAATAAAATTTTACAAATCATTTTCAATCATATTTTACCCAATTTTCAATTATTTCTATAATTTAACATATTAAATTATCGATTTAATTATTCAATTAAATCCAATTATTCGAAATAAAATTTATTCAACTAATAAATTTCACTTATTAATATTTAAAATTAATTAAATATTCAAATTTTAATTAATAAAAATTCGGGGTCGTTACATTTTACGCAACATTCGTTTTGACCCAAATAAAAGTGAATAAAGGAATGAAATATATACTTAACTGTGATTTAAGTATATTGAATATTTTCAAATTGTTGAAAATAAATAAATTTGTGGATTACTTATTATTTAATAAGTATGGAAATGCTTTTCCAATATGAAATGAAACGTTTTTGAGGATTCATCTTTTAAAGGTAAATTGAAAGCGAATAATTTGAAATCGATTTGAGAATCGTAAATCAGTAGATATTTGGGAAATTTGAAATTCACTGTGGAATTTGTAAAGGAAAGGGGAATTTGTTTAAAAATAAATATTGATTTATTTTTGAAGTATGGAAATGAATTTACGAGTTTGGTGCGTAAGTTTAAAATAAATCGGTAAGGATTTATTTGATGATTTGGAATTGTTTTCAAAGGTTATAAAAGATGAAAAGTAATTTGAAATTGGTTTTCAAATGGTTGAAGTGTGGAAATTTTATCGTGTAAAGATATTTTTGGTGAAACAAATAATTTGGGCAATTATTTGGAAGGTGTATATATATCTTGTAAAGATATTTTTGGGATTAAATAATTTTGGAAAATTATTTGGAATCTGATGATGTTGCGCATCTATATTGATAGTTAAATAACCGACTATCAGCATTTACCCTTGGATGGTATTTGTTGTGATTGTTTGAAATTGAATGCTACACTTATTTTTAAGATAAGCGCTCGCTATTCGGTTTAGCCGGGGAAGGACCTTTATGTCATATAACCCATTCCGAATATGTGATACGTCGTTATGGATAGCATTTGAAGACCGGTGTTGAAGACCGGGTATTTGCGATAACGATAGGATAACCTATCGATTGTCTCTGCATCGTTAGCTACGGTATGGAGGTTTCCTTTGTGATGGGAAATTTTATCGGGATTGTGAATACCGGGATTGCAAGGGCTTCTTTGGAAGTGCCTTCGGTTCTGTTCGAACCCGGAACAGACTTGTATGGTTACGTGTCTGACATTACATTTTGAGATATAAAGCAGATTTCTTTTCAAATACATTTCTGTTGGTGGCGGAGAATTTATTCTCTTAACTTAACACCCTTCTCTGAGACGTACGAGCTCAGAGGTTATGTAGTTGAAGGTTATCAGCGATATATTCCCAATCTGGTAATGTGGCATGCTGAGTGTTGCTGTGTGATGATCATTGGTTGATCATTTGTGATATGATCATTTGTTTGATCATTTATCTTTGTGATCATTGCTTTGGTCATCTGTTGACCCAAAGCATGGCTTTGTGCCAAAGCGTAGCTTTGTGGACGAGACTTCGTAAGACCTCACTCCCCGGAAATGGTCGAAACAGGAATATGCGGCAAGGTTATGAGGGTCGCGCCCTTTAGGGTATGTCATTTCCTTCTAGAAAAGGGCGGTATCATGGTATGGAGCCCAGATATTTACTCATGTTGATACACTATATCTATTACTGTGTGGTGTGTTGGAATCGAGCGCTCGGATAAAGGTCCCAAAGGACCGGGGGATGACATATTCGTGTAGTAGTTACCTAGTTACAGAGGTAACCCGGCCTTGTGTTAGCAGAGATCTAACGGTAACGTTAGTTTCTCGGGACGTCCCGCCAGAGGCGATCCCATGTGGCAGTAGGAAGTTCCTTAGCCTAACCATTTGTTGGAAATCCATTCTTCAATACGCGCCTTGTACGGTTTTAGTTGTAGAACCTGCCATTTACTTATGGTGGTCACCACTGTTTAGATGGTAGCTATAGTAGGCATAGTTCGGAATGTCTATGCTGGCTAGGATTTATATTCTACTTTCGAAATTGTTTTCTACACTATGCACTAATAATAATATCAAAAAAAGATTTGATTTTGCGTAGTAAGCATCTTTGACTATCATAAGGAGAAATCTCCTCCAATTCTGCGTTTGCATTGTGTGTGTGGCGGGAGGCCTTATGGTAGTTTCATTTTCCAAAAAGCATTGCGAATTTCAAAATTTAATTTCTCTTGTTGCTTGTTTTTAGAGATAAACTGTTTTGAGTTCTCACACCAGTCCCATGACTGACCTGGAGTTTATTGTTCCCTTCCTAAACTCTGGATGCCCACAAATTTCCACACGGACAGTCTAGAGTTAGGTTATCAGGTTATTCTGGATTCGGGAGTTGCTATAGCAATCTGGAGGCGAGTAGGATGGCGTAGTCTATTATCTATTGTATATAGTATTTCTTTCCGCTGTTTTGTTGTTGTACACTCTGATGATGTAATGTGATGTGATGAAATGTATAAAATGTATAGTTCTTTTGTTTTAATGATTATTCATCTGTCTATTATATGTTGTTCCGCTGCGATTGTGAGATTCTGATATTGTTATCCTGTTCTGTTGTTTGTTTCTGTTTCTTCTCTCTTTTCTCTCTTCTTCTACCTCTTTCTTCTTCTTCTTGAACCCTAAAGATTCGGAAGTTCGTTCCTCTTTGGCTGGTTTGTTGTGGAATGTTGCCAGCTCAAAGGAGTACGGATTTTCGGGCCTTTACAATTTGTTTGTTTTGTCAATAATTAAAGTTTAAAAATTTATTCAAGTTAAAATAATTTTGCATTTTTACTGGAAATCAAGAACAACAGAGCAAATCTACTATAAGTCAAAATTCAAACTTTGTAATTTATTGATTCAGACTTATAAACTGAAACCTTAATCAAAAACTTGATTTTTAAAAGAGAAATCAAAACATTTAGTTGGGTTTTGAGTTTGCATTTCTGGGTTGAGTAGAAAATGGTATTTGAGTAGTTCCTGGCTATCTAGTTGATTTGGGGTGTCGTGGTTCTTTCTAGAGGTGGAAGAGTGATCGGTGATTAGAGGAAAAATGTCAGGAAAGTGGTCAAGGCACTGTGGTGGCGATGGAAGGTCGGAGATGTTTGTAAACCTAGTTTTGGCTAGGTCAGGTGTTTCGATCATCATGTCTACTCTGGATGATTGAGTTCAACAGAACTCGGGGAAATGGTAGAGGAGATGTTGGCGATGGTGTGGCCGGAATTTCGAAATCTCTGATGGTCGGAGATTTGAGCACAAGGTGGTTCCAGGCTTTGTTGTTTTAATTCCAGGTTTGTTTTTGAACACTCAAATTCGATTTTGAGTTTTGGATGATGATCTGATGATCGTGATAGGGTGCAAGGATGAGTTTCGATGCGTGAAGATCATCGGAGATGGCCGGAGTTGATCAACGCCACCGTGCATGTGCATGGTGCATCCTTATTTCTTGGTGAAGGCTGGTTTGATCAGAGAGATGTTGCTCGAGTTTTCTCGAGTTGTTTATGTGTAATGCCCGAAGTCAAGTGGGATTGTGCTCGAAGTATTTGAAGGGTGGCTCAGGTAGTTTTATGGTTACAGGTTTTCTTTTAAACCTGTCTGTTTAAATTTTAAAATGATTTTAAAATTTGAAAGTAAAGGTTTAAACAAAGTTTTAAATCAAAGTTTTAATCTGTAATCAAATTTGATTTGTATCTTGGTTTGGAGATAAATAAGTTTCTAAAATTTAAATAGTTTTAACAACTTTAAATATTAAAGTATAATTTAAATGGTTTGAATTTAAAAATGAATTTGGCTTAAACTCTTTTAAATTTCTTTTATAAGATAAGTATTCCTTTAACATGAGATTTAGAAGGTTTTTAAATTATTTTTAAACTTTGTTAAAGTTAAATTTGTATTCATTTTAAATCTTAAATTTAAAATGAAATTTAAAAGTAAATTTAAAAGTAAATTATTTTTAAATGATTTATTAATGATAATTTAATCATTAATAAGAAAAATGTTTTTTATCTTAAAGTAAATTAAGATTTAATGATTTGTGATTCATTAAATTATTAAGGTAATTAAAGAATAATCTATTAATTTAATAAATTAATGATTCGATTGATTAATTAAGTAATTAAGGGTTTAAGCTAGTTAATTAAGGTTTAAGTTAATTAATTAAGGAATGATTAATTTGTAATTAAGGATCATTAATTAGATAAGTATTGAATATTAATTAATGATTAGGAATTAATTGATCAAGTAATTAAAGATTAATTAAGTTACGGTTAAGCACTTAATTAAATAATTAAGAGATTAATTAATTAGTTATTAAAGATGTATTAAATTGGAATTAATAATGATTAATTTAAGTTTAATTACTTAGGAGAAGTAATTAAAGATTTTTTAATAGTTAATGAAGATCATTAACTAGGTATTATTAAATAATTAATTAATGTGGTTAAATTTAATAATTAATTATATTAATTAATTAAAAATAATCATTTGTGAAATTGTTTAAGTAAAATTACTTAATGAAAGTAATTAAGGAATTAATTACTCGTTCTAATTAATTAAATTTGATTAGTTTAAGTTAATTAATTAGGTTTAATTAATTTAAAATAATCATTGGATGATTTGTTAAGTATAATTACTTAATGAAGAATAATTACTTAGCGAAGTAATTAAGATGAGTAATTACTGGATGTAATTAATTGAAGTATGGAAGAGATTTGGGATTAATTGCTCTGTGTAATTAATAAGGAAGGGTAATTACTTAGTGGAAGAAATAAATAATTAATTACTTAGTGTGATTAATTTAAGAATTGATTAATAAAGTTATTTGAAGATAATTAAGTGATGTAAATTAATTAAGGGTAATTAATTACTGAATGAGATTAATCAAGGGTGATTAATAAATATAATTCATTAAAGATTAATTATTAAATGTAATTAATTAAGAAGTAATTAATTTATTTAATGAAGTAATTAAGGGTAGTTAATTACTGAATGTGATTTAACAAGATTGATCAATGAATAATTAATTTAAGATTAATTACCAAATGTAATTAATTTAAATAGAATAATTAATTAAGAAGTAATTAAGGGATCATGAATTAATGTAATTAATGATGTAATTAAAGGTTGATTAATTAAAGGTTGATTATTCAATTAGTGATTAAAGTGTAATTAATTAATTGTAATTAATTAAGGATTAATGTAAATTAATTATAATTAATTAATAGAGTAATTAAAGGATTAATTAATGTATTTGATTAAGAATAATTAATTCATGAAATTAATTAAAGAATAATTACTTGAATGTAATTAAAGGATAATTAATCAAGGAAGATTAAAAAAGATGGAAATTAGAGGATAATTAATTAATTTGTAATTAATTATTGGTTTAGAAAGTAGGATTTATATAATGAAGTAATTAATTTAATTTATTTTAAATTAGTTAGAGATAAAGTAATTAATTTGATTCACTTTAAATTAATTAGAGATGGTATAGATCATTACTTATGCATGGATGGATGATATTGATTGCCTTGAACGGTTTGAGATCTCAGATATGAGATAAGTGATGCCGTGTGATATGGATGCTTTGGTTGAAGTGTGATGATAATGTGAATTATCTGTTTTATGATGATAATGTGAATTATCTATCTGTGATATGTATGGATTGAATGCTTTCAGAACATCGTTAGGTGGATGATGTGCATTCTAAGAAAGATGTGTTCTATAAAGATAATCGTAGGCTCAAGCCTCATGAACCGAGAATGGCTAAAACAGGGGAGGTGCAGCAAGGCTAAGTGGGTAGCACCCAAGTAGGACGAGATTTCCCCCTGTCTAGAGGTCCCTTTTTATTCGGCTGTGTGGGCGGTTGTGAGCTCCAACTGGGTTGTCTTGTTCGGGACTATCCAGTAAGGGATGGTTCCGGCCTTAGGTTGCAGGGGATTTAGGGTGGATCCTCGGTACGGTGATCTAGGCCACGTACTATGACGGGTGATACCCCTATAGCCCTGCCATTGATGGAAACCCATTCTTCCTATGTTGCCTTATGGTTTTGATTGTATTACCCACTTTGTGGCTAGTATGCTGGAATTTAATCATGTAACAATTTCAGCTATTTCTTATTTATTTGAAAACCCTAGACCCTATTATAATATCACAGAATTTCGTATCAAATGTTTTGGTTAGCGTAAGGTAAAAGCTTACCCATGTTTATGTGTGAGGAGTCTTACATGATACCTTTGTTTTCAAAAAAATTTAAAGTTAAGCAACTTTAACCGTTTACTCACACCAGACCTATGTCTGACCCAGAGTTTATCTTCTGTTTACTTAAACTCTTAGGTACTCAAATTTTTACGAGTAGCCAAGGGATTCAGGTTAGCTTTGACGAATTCTGGAGGAGCAATAGAGCGGGAGGCTTCAGCATTTGTAGATATATTAGTAGTTCCGTTGTTTGATCTCTGAGTCGTTTTGATTGTGCGGTATCTTGTGTTGTAATAACTAGACAGGTGTTTATAACTGTCTGGTATGTGTTGTATAAGTTGTGTAACTCTGATTGATGTTGTAAACTATGTAATATTTATGTGATTAATATAATTTATTCGTTCCGCTATTGAGATTCTGATGTTGTTTCTTTCTTTCTTCTCTATCTTTCTCTTTTCTATCTCTTTCTTTCTTAATAATGATGCGTCTTTCTTTGGAGAGAAAGGTGGGTTGTTACAAATTTTATCAAGAAAATCTTCTTCAGAAACTCCAATTTAAAAGTATTTAAAGGTTCTTTTATAATTCCATGGGTTTTGCTTCCAAAAATTGAGACTGGGTTCTTTGTTTTGAAAACTTAGCCTTTCGAAACCATTAATCATTACTTTAAAAACCATTGGAAAACTTCCTTTTGAAAAAATTCAAATCTTCTTTTCAAAACACTTTAAAACCTTTCTTTCGAAACCTTTCAATTGTATTAAAATATTACCATTTAATTATAGAAGCATGGCTCTGAAACCATTTGAAAGTACCACTTTCGAAACAATTAGGTTTAATTTAAATCATATCTTATTAGGTCTAAGTGAATACAAGCGAAAGTACCCCTTTCGAAACCATTAAAAAGAGTTTAGGGAAAAACAGATGGCTACGGCACCATCCTTTCGAAAGCTCAAAACATTTAAGTAAAACATTTAAAGGATAGCTTCGAAACCCCTTTTAAAGCCATTGCCTTTGAAACCCTTGAATTATTTCGAAAGCTTTAGGAAGAGGCTTAGTATATTTAAAACAAAAGCTACCTTTCGAATGGGTTGATGACTTTAATCCATTCGACAGGCATAGAAACAGAAGATGGGTGAAACGACCCGACTTACTCAGCACAGAAAATCGCATCCTTTTTAAGAAAGAAAGAAATAGAAAAGAGAAAAGACAGAGACGAAAGAAAGAAACAACTTCAGAATCTAAACAGCGGAACAAATAAATTATATTAATCACATAATACATTACATAGTATCATATACATCAGAGATACACAGCTAAACAATACATACTAGACAGTTATAAACACCTGTCTAGTTATACAACTCAATACAACTCAAAGACAAACAACTCAGAGAACACACAGCGGAATACTATATTGCTATACGTAGAAGCCTCCTGCTCCGTTGCTCCTCCAGAATTCGTAAAGCCAACCTGAATCCTCTGGCTACTCATAAAAATTTGAGTAACCAAGAGTTTAAGAAAAACAGAATAAACTCCGGGTCGGACATGGGTCTGGTGTAAGTGAACAGTTAAAGTTGCTTAACTTTAAAAACCTTTTGAAAAAAGGTATCACGTAAGACTTCCCACACATAAACATGGAAAAGTTTTTACCTTATGCTAACCAAAACATTTGATAGGAAATTCAGTGATATTATAATAGGTCTAGGGTTTTCAAATAAATATGAAATAGCCGAAATTGCTACATTTATTAAATTCCAGCTACTAGCCACAAAAGTGGGTAATACAATCAAATCCGATGGCACTTATTGGATTTTGAATCTCATACAATGGCAGGGCTACTGGGGTACCGCCCGTCACAGTACGTGGCCTAGATCAACGTACCGAGGAGTACGCCCACTCCCCTGCAACACAAAGCCAGAACCATTTCTTATTGAATAGTTTCGAATAAGACAACCCCGACGGATGTAGCTATTCAACCGCCCACACGGCCGAAATAAAAGGGGCTCTAGACAGGGATTAATCTCATCCTACTTGGGCATGACCCACTTAGCATTGCTGCACCTCCCATGTTTTAGCCATTCCCGGTTGATGAGGCTTGAGGCTACGATTACCTTTAGTGAACACATCACTTAGAATTCTCATCGTCCACCTGACGATGTTCTAAAAGCATTCAATCCATACAAGTTTGGTCGGACAAATGTGAAACGTCTTTCCAGAAATTAAAAGAACTCCTTTCTGATGCTCCTATTCTTGTTATTCCTGAGGGGAATCAAGATTTTATTGTTTATACCGATGCTAGTCGTGTTGGTTTGGGAGCCGTTCTTATGCAAGGAGAACGTGTTATTGCTTATGCTTCTAGGCAATTGAAGGCAGCGGAGACTAGATATGCCACTCATGATTTAGAGCTCGCGTCTATTGTTTTCGCTCTTAAAATTTGGCGTCATTATCTTTTGGGAGAGAAATTTGTTCTCTATACCGATCATAAATCTTTGAAGTATTTATTTTCTCAAAAGGAACTTAATTTGCTTCAACAACGTTGGCTCGAGTTCCTTGCATCTTATGATTTTGACATTCTTTATACTCCTGAAAAGGGAAATCGTGTTGCCGATGCACTTAGTCGTAAGCAACAAGCGGTTGTTTCTATGATGATATCTGAATGGAATGATCTCGGAATTTTGTCCACTTGTGAGATTAGAGATCGTGTACTCGATTTATGTTCATCTCTTGTTTTATGTAGCCTTGAGGCTCATCCTTCTCTTTTAGACCGCATTCTTGAAGCTCAAAAGCTAGATCTTGAATTGGCTCTTCTTAGCCAAAGATTAAGGGATAAAATTGATATTGAAGGTTCGGAAGACTTAGATATTGACTCTCGTGGAGGTATTCAAAAATTTGGTAGACTTATCGTACCAAATAATAGTGATCTTCGCAAAGACATTTTAGAAGATTCCAATCGTTCTAAATTTACCATTCATCCCCGTAGAAGTAAAATGTACGCGGATATGAAGCGACTTTATTATTGAAAGGGAATGAAATTTGATATTGCTAACTTTGTTAAGCGTTGCATGACTTGCCAACTTGTCAAGGCCGAGCATCAAAGGCCACCTGGGTTGTTGCAACCTTTGGATATTCCAATTTGGAAGTGGGATCAAATTTCTATGCATTTTATTGACGGCCTTCCCCGTTCTCGTTCGGGTCATAATAGCTTATGGGCGATAGTTGACAGACTTACTAAATCTGCCCATTTTATTCCCGTTCGGTCTAATCGGACCATTCCTCTTTTGGCCAAACTCTTCATTAAAGAAATTGTTAAATTGCATGGAGTTCCTTCTTCTATTGTTAGTGATCGTGATCCATTGTTTACTAGTGGATTTTGGAAGAGTCTTCAAAAAGCTTTAGGGATGAAGCTTAATTTTAGCCCCGCTTATCATCCTCAATCCGATGGACAAACCGAGCGTATGAATCAAACATTTGAAGATCTTCTTCATGCATGTGTTCTTGATTTTGGCGGAAGTTGGGAAGATCATATTTCTCTTGTTGAGTTTTCCTATAATAATAGCTTCCAATCTAGTATTGGTATGGATCCTTTTAAGGCACTCTATGGAAGGCCATGCCAATCTCCTTCTTGTTGGCTTGAGGCCGGTGAGAAGCTGGTTTTTGGTCCAGATTTTATTCGTGATTCCACAGAAAAGATTGATCTTATTCGTCATAGGATGAAAGAAGCCCAGAGTAGACAAAAATCCTATGCCGATAACCGAAGAAGGAAATTAGAATTTTCTGTGGGAGATTTTGTGTTTATTCGTGTTTCGCCTATGAAGGGTATTGTGCATTTCAGTCGATCGGGAAAGTTAGCACCTCGATATATTGGTCCATTTCCCATCACCAAACATATTGGTTCTGTGGCTTATCGCCTCTTATTACAGGCTCAATTTTCTGCCATTCATGACGTGTTTCACGTTTCTCAATTACGGAAATGCCTTCGAGATACCGATTCTATCCTTGAGCCTGGTGTCGTGGAAGAAATTGAAGTTTCGTCTAATTTAACTTATGAGCAACATCCTATTCGTATTATTACTTCGGAGGTCAAATGCCTTTGAGATAAAGATGTCCCGCTTGTGAAAGTCCAATGGTCCTCAAATCCTAAGGATTGTTCTTGGGAATCTAGAGAATTCATCGAGCGAACACATCCGGACTTACTTTCCCGTGCTCTTTGAGGTGAACTTCTGGTTTCAAATTTCTTTTGTGTTGATATGCTTTTATGGTTGTTACTTTTATTTCCTTCTTAAATATTGCGTGGACGCAATTTCTTTAAGGAGGGGAGTCTGTAACAACCCGCATATTTTACGATTAAGTATTTAAATATTTTATTTAAATATTTTATCGTTAGTCGGATTTTAGTCCGAAAAGCTACTTTTTGCAAACAGTCAAATTAGGACTCGAGACCACCACCATTGAGTTCAAAATGATGTTTGTGATCTTTTTGAGTATAAACTTCGATATGTTTGGAGATAGCAGAATTTTGCTACTTTTTCACTTAAGGCTTTGGTTTTGTTTCAGCTCACTAGACCCAAGCTTCACCCCTCTTCTCTTCATTACTTTACTTCTATTTCCTAATACTCAAGCTTTAGCAACAATGGAGAGAGGAATGGGAAATTAAAACTCCAAGCCCTAGTTTACATTTGCAAATCAAGTTCTAACTCCAAATTTATAGAAGAAGCTTTGGTAAGCCTCCTCTTCTTCTTCACCAACTCATTCTCTTACCAATTTCAGAAATTCCTAAACCTAATTTAGGAAATGCTTCTCTTTTAAGCTTAGATTCAAGCTCTTTGGGCTGAAATTGAAGAGTGATTGTCCTTGCCATTCCTCTATAGCTTCTTCTTCATTTGTTCTGGGTTTAAAGGTGAGATTTTTATCTCACACATATGCCTTTATCTATCTTTGATTGTTGGGTATGAATTCCTAACACTTATTCATGAGAATTTGCTTTTAGTTTGGATTGAATTGGAGAATATTTAAATTTTTGGTGTTTTGAGTTCAATTCTTTAAAAATCCTAACTTTGATGTTTGATCATGTTTTTGGTGATGAATCGAAGAGCTTATAGGACCGGGTAGCCGATAGGCGTAAACCCCTAGCGTCCATGCTTGTCCGATTGAAAATTGAGAGAGTTAGCACTTAATTTAAAATGGGATAGGAAATGCAGGAAATCAGGTTCAGTCGACTGAATTCTCTGAGTCAGTCGACTGAGCTGAAGCCCGCGAATTTTCAGGTCTGTGTTCAGTCGACTGACTCAGGGAGTTTAGTCGATTGACCTGCTCCTGTTTTCCTGTTTTGCCTATTTATGCTCAATTTGCTTTGTTTTCCAATCTTTAATCGATTCTTATTCTCCGATTAGTTGTTATCACCTATGTCGACTTTGATAACTTCTATTTTAGGAATTTTTGGGTATATCCACTTTGATGGATTCGGTATCGGTTTCTTTGGATTTGATTCACGTCCTTGTGTGTGAATTTTGATGATTGATTGTTCCTACAATCATTTTTGGCATTTGTCACTTTAAAAATATAAAGGTTTCAATACTAGTAGTAAATATCAAAACTCTTTCTTCAAAATGATTTCAACACTATTTTATTACAAAGCTCGTTTTCTCAAACCGTTTTCCAATCTACTAGTATATACAAACCTTTACCTCACTCCTATGAGAAATCTAATTAAATGACTTAGTAAAACAAGTGGTATAAAACACTTGCATTTACTTCGTCGGTTAACTCTTGGACTTGTTCGATTGAATCTCTTGTGGCAATTTTCTAGTGGAGATTTACAGTTTGTTTGTAAATATTTAAGTTAAGCTAGTGGTTATGGGACATGAAGCTAAACTCATATATATACTAGTTTAGTGTAATTGACACTTCTTGATGATCGATGATGATCATTTTTGTGATTTAGACTAGCAATGTGCGATGTCTCTTTGTCTGCGAGGGAGACTAAACCCCGTTTCTGTGGAGCTTCGGCTCAATTTGATGGAGTAGCGACCCATGGTCTTCGGGCCATTTTGTGGAGCTTCGGCTCAAAATTAATGGTTAGCAACCATGGAATATCGTTCCATTTTGTGATACACGTGTTGGTGAGTTTTCATGCTCCCGTTTTGTGATAGACCTCCCCCTTTAGTGATTTCTGGATTTCTATTGACGATTTCAAGAATTTGTGTTTCACCAATTTTTGTGGTTTCATCTATAGGTTCTATCAATATTTGTGCATTGGTGAATTTGTGTCATTAAGTTTTGTGATTGGCATTGATATAATTGTCAATATTTACGGTTTGGTAAATGAAATAAAGAGTATGACAATCTTTTTTATCTTTGAGAAGATTCTTGTGATATTTATTAATCTTTTGTTGATTTTCAATTGCATACTTATCACAGTATGGCATTTTGGTTATTATACGTTTTTGTCATATCTCTTATTCTATATCATTTCATCTGATATTTATAGTTAGACTGATCCTTTTATTATTTTCTTATTAAATAATACTCGGGTCAGATCGAGGTGTTACAGGTGCTTCTGCTTAACTCCTCACTAGAATTATTATTCTGACTTTTGGCTAACTATTTAGATTAGTAGTTGATTTTGTTGTATAAATTTGAGATATAGACTCCATGATGTATACTTATTCTTTTGTGTAGCACTTGTAATTATTCTTTTGTGATATTGTGGATCTTGTTAGACCACTACTATGATATACACTTTTATGTGTAATATTTATATCTGTTTCCGCCTTTGTGATATGGATATCTGTGACTGATTTGTGTTATGTTTATTTCTATATTTGTTTCCGAAGATTATATATAGCCACTGTGTAGTAGCTTTAAGTTTGTATCGGCATGTCGGATTTCCTCTTGAAATGAAATGCATCTTAAACTATCTGACATATCGTGCTCGCATAAAGCAATTACAAAGATGGTCGCTCCTCAACGACCTTATTCTCCACGCTAGTTGACGGCATTACTCCGTAGTGTCCTTGGCTAGCGTGGGTATAGAGGCGGGGCTTTACATCGTACGTCTCAGAGAAGGGTGTTAAGCTAAGAGAATAAATTCTCTGCCACCAACATAAATGTATTTGATAGAAACGAGCTTTACATCTCAAATTGTAACGTCAGACACACATCCATACAAGTCAGTTCCGGGATCGAACGGAATCGAAGGCACTTCCAAAAGAAGCCTTTACAATTCGGATATTCACTAATCACGTCCGGAATTCCCATCACAAAGGATGATAAAATCTCTATATCGGAGATCAGACGATGTAGAGACATTCGATGGTAATCCTTCCGTTTCCAAAAATATCCGGTCTTCAACACCGGTCTTCAAATGTTATCCATTACGACGTATCACTATTCGGAATGGGATTCATGACCCAAAGGTCCTCTCCCGGCTAAACCGAATAACGAGCGCTTATTTAAAAATAAGTGTAGCATTCAAATTCAAGCAAATCACAACAAATACCCATTTAAAGGTAGATATTGATAGTCGGTTATTTAACTATCAATAGATATGCACAACATCACCAGATTCCAAATAATTTTCCCAAATTATTTATTTTCCAAAAATATCTTCACAAGATATATTTTTCCACATTTCAACCATTTGAAAACAAATTTCAAATCACTTTTCACCTTTACAACTTTTGAAAACAAATTTCAAATCATTTTTCCTTACGCGGAAACATTTCCAAATATTTATCCATTTTAACTGGAAATCTGCCGAGTTCAAATTCTTTAAAATAATTTACAACACTTATCCAAAATATATCGGGAAAAACTTTAAAATAAAACTATTTTTCTTTAAACACTTTACTTAAAATATTAGTTATAAAAATATTATACCAATATTACATATAACTTAAGTCCAAACAAATTTTCAAAATAAAATTAGTAGATAGAGTATAACTATTTAAATAACTATTTTCTAAAACAATTTATTAATTAAATCTTAGAAATAATCTTTTCTATACCAACTTAATAATCTTTACTTAAAGGATCTAAAACAACTTAAGAAGTTAATTTCTCAAAAGTATCCTTTTCAAAACCAATTCTAGAATTTTATATATATATATATATATATATATATATATATATATATATATATTTCAAAGCTATTCAGAAATTTTATTCGGCTTTCCAGGGAGAATACACTTTCTTTTCAAAATGGTTCATTTAAACCAATTAAATAAATCCTTACCGATTTACTTTAAATTTACATTCCAAAACCGTAAATTTATTTCTACGCTTCAAAAATAAATCAATGTTTATTTTTAAACAAATTACCCTTTCCTTTATAAATTCCATGGTGGATTTAAATTTCCAAATATCCACTGGTATATGATTTTCAAATCGATTTCAAATATTCACTTTCAATTTATCTTTAAAAGATATAATCTCAAAACATTTCACTTCATATTGAAAAACATTTCCATACTTATTTAATAATAAGTAATTCACAAATCTATTTATTTTCAACATTTGAAAAATATCCAATATACTTAAATCACAATTAAGTATATAATTTAATTCTTTAAGGAAAACATTCTTTTAAACACAATCATTTGAGTCAAACGAATGTTGCGTAAAACATCGTTACGACAACCCAAAATCACTAGTATAGGGATTAGAAATTAAGATAGATATATGAATCCCAATACTATATAAAACATTTCCTTTCGAAAATCATTTACTATAACAACAGTGTTATAGTCCACCATTTCCTTATTTCTCGAAAACGTCTATTTCAACAATGAATGTTGAAATCTATGGTTTCGATACTTAATACATTTTAAAACACCTTTAAACTGTTTTAATTCTATTTAAAATATCAGTTCCCCAAAACATTTCTTTAATATATTATTCATTGTCCAAAATCGTGAATATACTTCGTTAACCAAATTCAACATTTCTACATATTTTATTTTAAAGGATTATCCACTGTCCAAAATCGTGGATATATCTCCTTTAATAAGCTATAATAATTAACATATCGAAATAAGTCGATTTCGGATTTATAAAACAATGTTTATAAATTCCATTTATATTTTATAACAACTTCAACTTATAAAATCACTTTATTAACAAATTCTATCCATATCCCATTTACACGCCAAAATCCAAATTATAAGCAAATTACTTATAATTCTCTATTTACAAATTCATTCATTTTATAACTTCACAAATCATAGATTCTATTCTTTTATAAAATCCATTTATAACATCATTTTAAAACGTCTTTAAAACTCCTTTATAATTCCATCACTTTGATTTATAAAAATCCAATTTTGTTTTAAATCTTATATATAAAGCTTTTATAATAAATTCAAAAATCACCATTTAAATTATTTTATAAAATAATCAACTTCATATTTCCAAAAATCACCTTTCAACTATATTTCTCAAAACATCAAAAAATTTAATATAAACTTTCAACCTGAATTTTCAAAAATCAAATTTTTATTTATTTCCGGTATCTAACGATACCAAAATTATATTTGGCTAAATTTTAGCCTTCAACGATTTCAATCACAAAGATAATCACACAGAGATTATAAATAAATCAACACGCAGCATTGAAACAAATTCAATTATTTGAGGTATCCAGTTGGATCCCTCCAACCTATTTCCCTGCATCCACATATGTTAGCACAATACCAATTCCACTTCAAGGCGGAATATCGTGGTATATGGGATTTATAAAATATTATCCGCTATTATGCGGCGCAATAGGGTCTCATCCGCTATATAGTGCGGAAAAACAACTCCAAGTAGATATATAATACCAATTCCACTTCAAGGTGGAATATCGCGGTATATGTCTTTAATATAATAACCTCCGCTTAATATGCGGCGTATAGAATCTATTTCAATACAACAGATAGCAATTTATCGTCCAAGCATACAATCAACACAATTAGGCAATTTTAAATCTAACTATTTAAAATTTAAAATTGAAACACGATTTGATTGAGTGAGAAGTTCTCACCTTGCTTCCATAACAGTTGCAGTGTTTCGTTCCGCATAAAATTAAACGACTGTTTAAATTTTACCCAAAATTATCACTAGCTCCAATCAACTCCAATCCAGCTCCATCGCCCAGTTCTTGTCAATACGAACCCGAAGCAACTCGTTTCGTGCGAAACAGACCTCGTATTAACAAGATATCAATTTTTAAAGGTTGAACGAATTTAAATAATATAATTTAACATTTTATTTCTTATTAAACCTTGAAATCAATCAGGGCCGCACGTTTTTGATACTGCAGATCTCGGCCGCACTATACTTTCTTGCTTCAGGATAATACGTGCACGAACAACCCAATGAGCCGCCCCCTAACCCTAATCGCCGCAACCAATACGAGCACCTTCACGCTGATCAACCACCACCATTCGAACGACCACCACAAACTCCACATTTGCCACGAATATGGACGAACACGGTCGCCCCATTGACGTGCAAAACACCCACGAACGGCGCGTTTGAACTTGATTTGCCGTCGATCCACTCAATAAAAATCGATCACATCCGTATGGATTGAAAGATCTCATCACTCTCTACAAATTTCATTAAGGAATTGAAGGCTAAAAGTGTTTGGATCGAGAGAGATTACGAAAAGACTTTTGGAAAACGTCGGCCATTGAAAATTAGAGGTTGGTGGCCTGAAACCATAGCTCGGTTTTAAATGGAAATAGTGAATAATAACATCCTTATATAGAAAATTCTCGCGCACTATTCACCCGAAATTTTTCCGAACTCCAAACGAAGCGTGCCGCCTGGCGTTTATAATGTTTTACTCCTATTCCGAATGCAATGGAATATATATCGGGAGCCAATTCGATCATATTTGAAAGATAGGTTTTCAAATCGACTATTTAAATTCAAAATTCACTTAAACCAATTTCAGTGCGTTTTAGCTGCCCCGGACAAACCGTAAATCCGATTGGCACGAAATTTGAAATCTTACAATAATATAACATTATTGATCCGGTGAAACTGGTTTCGTCAAAATCCGAGAGTGTTTGAAAAATGACTATTTTTACTCGTCAATTAAATATTAAAATATTCAATTTCCACAAATTAACTTTTAATTCAATTTTAAAAGTTCAATAACATCATTCTAACTCCATATGATTTAATACAACTTTACAAATCAATTTCAATCACATTAAACCCAATTTCCAATTATTTCTGTAATTTCAAATATTAAATTATCGATTTAATTATCCAATTAAATCTAGATATTCGAAATAATATTTATTCGACTTATAAAATTTACTTGTTAATATTTTAAAATCAATTAAATATACGAATTTCAAATGACAGGAATTCTGGATCATTACAAACTTCCCCCCTTAAAAGAATTTCGTCCTCCAAATTGTCAAGTAAGGAAAAGTCTTAAAATCCACTAACTTTTCAAAACCATTTGTTCAAATTAAATTTCAAATTCATTTAAACATTTTAACTTTTCCAAAATCCATAGTTACACTTCTTACAATAACTTTACGAAGTTTTCAAATCAAACTTAGTTATCTTTTCAAAACCAACTATATCGTTTAACTTTTCACTCCAAAATCAAAGTTATAGTTTTCTAAATTTTCCAAATTTCCCAAAAATATTCTAACGCCTTAAATTTTAAAAAATTTCGCGAGCGTCTCCTTTGCGCAGCTAGCTCGGTACGACTACAAGAATGGCACCACGGCCCCAGATTTCAAAAAAGAAAAGAAAAAGCCAAGTGGCTGGACAGAAAAATCATCAAATTTCATGCTGAAATTCAAATACATACCTTCTGTCGAGCAATTCAATTTTTATCTTCGAAATCAAAATCCCAATTTCCTTTAATCCACCTGTATATCCTGCTAACCATAATATCCATTTTCATTCAATCTCACATTATCAATTTCATTCGAATTCAATTTATAATTTCAATTCTATTTGGATTCAATTTACATTCTGAATATTGAATTTTATCAATTATTTTTCCATTCACAACTGATTCATATTGCTATTTTAAATTAGTTTCTTTTAATAATTCATTACAAGTTCTAACTCATTTCATCTTGCACAATTCAAATTGGTTTTCGATATTCAGTTTTCAATTTCAGTTTTTATTCTTTTCACTACAAGAAAAACCATTTGTAGTTGCAAAAATTGGTGGCGTTTCTTTCTAAATGCAACCAAAAAGTATTTCCCTAAAAATATAAATGCGGCTAAAAATATTTCACGTTCCCGTTTTGCACCCGCGTAAACTAAAAAATATTTCATGAAATTTTTTGATTTACTGTCACGTTTCCGTTTAGAATTTCTTCCGCTTTAGATTTCCCCTTTCACTCTTTTACTCTCAATTTCCACCCGCTTCTCAAACCCTAGTTCTTTTACCAATCACTCTCAAACACTAAATTAAATTGTGACCATGGTGTCAGATCCCTCTTCAAGCACGCGATCGAAGCACAGCTCATCGCCAGCAGTCAGATCCCTCCTTTGAAGCCTTAATCCACAAGTTACCCTTTTGCATATTTCGCCTCCCATCTCTTAATGATTCGGGTAATTTTCGATCCTTTTTGATCCAGTTTTTTATATTTTCAAACCTATTACAAATTTAACTGCTTAATTTGTCTGATTTGCATGCGTCTTCGTTCTCTACTTCAACATCTTAATCTTCGGAACCGATGTTGTTGCTTCATTGCTTTTCATCATCCTCATTTCAGGTATCGTTATCCTTCACTTTTATATTTTTTATTGTTATCTTATCCATACCTTAGGATCTAATGATGATTTGGGCTGGTTTAAGATGTAGAGTGCTTTTTTTTATGATTATTTGAGATTTGGATGTAATGTTCTGATTTGTTAGATGATTCGATCTGAATAAAGAAATGTTGATCTGATTAAAGAAATGCACCGCACGTTGCTATTTTGCAAAAATACCATCATGTCTTCATGCACTTTCAAGCCATATCATGAGAATTTAGAAACTGAATGCGTTCTACCCATGTCTTGAGAACCAAATATGTTCTGGAAAATGCTTAATTGTTGAATATAATGATTTTTGGAAATGGACATACCCCATATTCAATTAAAATTGTAATGTGTACCATATCAATTATTTGAGACAATAATTACCATTGATTTTTTTAATTTACACGGGTCTTCGCACACTTTCGAGCCTACTAAGTTTTATCAATGGTTACTTAATTTTAGCAATTTAGATGAGATACTCATCTTAGCAAGATAATTATATTTATTCCTTATCAAGATGTCTCAAACCTAAAAAAAATCTTGATTTCTGCTTATATGGACAGGCCTGTGGAAATTCTATAGATTTGGATTTTTCAACTGTTAGTAGCTGCCCTACATAACTGAAAGCAAGGACTTTCTCAATATATCAAAAAGGAAAGCAAAAGAAACTCTAGAAGAATTATCAAGGTGTCTTTCTTTGATCAGTGCTTTTTCTTATAATTGTTTTCTTCACATGTATAATATTAAATTTAGGCAAGTCTAATTTTAAAAAAGTTGGTAGACAAAATTTAAGGATATAATGAAACGCCTGTAATTATTTATATGCATAACATGACTTAATTTTTTGAATACATAATTATTTAGTATGTAATTAATTTGTTAAAAGTTGGCAGCCATTCCTTGTAATAATTATTTTAGGAGGAATTTGACCGACAACTAGTACTGTTATTGATAAATGAAACGTTTCGTCTTTGGTATGCTTTTTAATATTAGAGATGACATTTATTGTTTGATTTTTGAGATCATTGCTGCTTAAAAATTATGTGAAGATCAAGCAGATCTGTCAAATGAGAGCATTTTAGAATTATTTAAAACCATGAATACTGCATAAGTACCTCATTATCAGGTTTTAATATTTTATGCACTCCCAATACGAGAGTTTGGCATTAATGGCACGCAAAAAAGATGGGGTTCATAGATGCCTGTTTAGGAAAAAGATTACTTCAAGTTGCATGATTCTATTTTGACCATGACTTAAATTTTTTGAACTTTTCACACTCAAGAGATCCTTAACAAATAAACCTAGACTGAGCACACATTATGTCATTAATAGTCCTAAACATATTGAACTCAACTTATGATGATGGTTGACTCTTGTAGCGCCAAATGTTATCTTTTGTATAATCATCTTCCTTGACGACCATGTTGCAATGAATGTACATTTTACTCTAGTCCTTGCATTCTGTCAACTATATATGCACTGAAATTTGTAAAAGGATCTGAAAGAAAGAAATGATCATTAATTCATTAAGGTGATCTTTTGTGTCATCAATTCCTAATTTAGAAAGTTACTTCCTCGTTGATGTTTATTTTATCGATCTAAATATTTGTTTAGCAGTAATCTTGCTTGCAATAGTTAGATTATATATACAGACACTAATAAGAAATGGTTACCTTTGTGTATGCATTAATGACACTTCAACCTTCACTAAAATAAAAATCAAGAAAAGACAGCCTCACAAAATATGCCAACAAAACACTGATTAGAGATTCTAGAGCGTTTCAAATAGAATGCAATAGAAAGAGTCGGATACCATCTAATCTAAAACCACCCTAAAAACATATAAGAGTTTCAACCTATTTTAGGAAAACAGTATTTGAACATCGTGTGTGAACATCATGTTTCATGCTAAGTCTGTTTTTGGACTTGTGTTTGAACGTCATGTTTCATGCTGAGTCGCTTATTATGAACTGTATTTTCTTTTTTATAATTTATTTTGATTGATTGGTATACCTATATATTGGTTTGTTAAAATAGGATTTCTGACCTAATCGAGACTATTGAGCTGGAAAATCTATTGATAAATGCATGCATAACTATGCATTCTGTCGAGGCAAGAAAGGAGAGTAGAGGTCCTAGAGTAGCATATGCCCATGAAGACTTTACAGTTAGACTGATTTCACAAATATAGGCTCATTCCTTATAGTTATGTCTAATTTCTTAGTGATGTGATCTTTTTTTTTTGCAGAAAAGGGATGATGGAAACTAGATGTAACATATAGTGGGGTCGGTATTATTTTTTGTTCAATTTTAGTGCTTCATTACACTTGCATCAAATGATGTAAACCGATAGAGATTATGATAGTAGATTGATCATAGAAGATTATAGGTGACACCTCAGTTGTTATTTTTTCTATTTAAAATTGGAATAAGAGATGTTATTCAGTTGTGAGTGTACAGTGTAAGGGCAGATTCAATTTGTTGTCTGATGTTGTATGGGGGATTACTGATTTGGGTTATGTTGTCATTCATGGAACTATTGATGCTTGAAATGATCAAGAAAATTCGGTACTTACTTTTATCTTTTGTTTTTTTTTGTTCTGTAATTTGAGTATTTCTAATGTTTTCTTGTGTTGTGCTCTTTTCTTTCTTTCTATCAGGACTTCTATATGAAGCATTTGGATGGATACCCAATTAGTTCAGAGGCAGAGAGTGGTTTAGCTTTTACAAGTAGCTATTGAGAGAAGAGCAACAGAGAGGTATGTTTTAAAACTATTTCTTCTCAATTGTTTTGTCCTTAGATGCTCCTTAATGCTTTACTTAAACTGACATTTACAACTCTATCTGCAATAATATTATACTTGTTTCAGTTTATTTGACTAAAATAAGTATGATTTTATTATATAACTTTAGTTTCGTTAAGTTTCGTTAAATTCAGTTTATAAATAATGTATGGTTTCATTATATAACTTCAGTTTCATTATATAACTTCAGTTTCATTCATTAAGTTAACACGTAAGTGTTTGCAAGTAGCTATTGAGAGAAGAGCAATAGAGGTCAGTTTCGTTCATTAAGTTTATGTTATAAATGCATAGGATGTATGGTTTTGTGTGCAGGTAGATGGTTAATTGAAACTGTAGTTTTTGGTTTTGAAGTGGATGGGCAGAGGCATATTTGTTTGAAGTATTATAGTCTAAGGACTTCTATATTTGCCCATTTTTTATCTTTGATACCTTCACCTCACAAATATTTAGTAACATGATTATTATTGTTTACAGGTAGATAAACGTTTGTGAAGAATTCAAGCAGCAGCACTGGTTTTGGTATGGTAGTGTAGTTAGGCTGATTAAAACTGTTATGTACTATTATGAAACTGTTTATGGTAGTTTGGTTGTGTAAACGTATGTTTAACCTTTTGTCTTGACATTAATGTTATGATATAGTGGTGATTATGTAATTGCTTTTGTTTGTGTTATTGTGGTTCATTGAATGTGTTATTTTTGAATGTGTATGTGTTTATATATTACGTTATTGCATAAGTTTTGAAATACTTGAATTGGAGGCGAAATCAGATGTAATCATGAAGCATGCAATAAAATCGAAACATACGGTGGCGTTCAACAAACGCTGCAAAAAACAATAATAAGTGCAACAAAAAATAAGATAGTAAACGACACCTTTTCGGTGGCGTTTCTTAAACGCTGTAAAAAAGATCTTTAGTAACATTAAAAAAACGCTGCCAAAAATTCATTTATAGTGGCGTTAAAATAAATGCAACAAAAAATTATGGATTTTTAGTCGCATGTTTTCTACCGGCGTTTATCCAAACGCCACCAAAACTTTTTGTAGCGTTTTTTGAGCGCCACTAAAAATCAAATTTCTTGTAGTGTTTGTTCGTTCCCAAATACAATTCAATTCGCTATTTCGGTTTATAACTACTTATATTTAAACTGGATTTCAAATTCCATATGAATTTAATTTACCCTTTATTTATAAATGTTGAATTCAATTCATTTCAACCCATATTAAATTTGTCATTTCTTCAATTAGTTTTACTTACTAATTTTTATTTTAATACTTGCTTCATTTGATCCAACTTGACAAATTTTCAATTTACTTGCAATTTCAAGATGAATTTCAACATTTAGTTTCCAATTTAATTTACTCGCAATTGTAAATTCATTCATTCATAAATTTATTTCCATAATTCAAACTCAACTTCAATTCATTTGTTTCTACCCCGAATTTATTTTCAACTTAATAAATTTTATTCCATAACTATTTTTATCAGATTCCAGAGCCTTTCCAACATTTCAAAACCATTTTTTGAAACCAATTCAAATTATTGTTTTAATTTCAAAACCCAAACCCAAATTTTCCAAACAACTTCCATTTAAAACAACTTGGCAACAATCCCTCTTTTGGAAACCCGAAAATGAACACCGATGATGTTGCAGTCATCACCGAAGTTATTTTCCAGCGACCGAAAAGAGTTTAGAGCTTTTATCCCTCCAAAAACATTTTTCCAAACCCTTGAAAACCATTTTCAAACTCAAAAAGGAATTTGATCTTTTCCAAATTGCAAACCCTTTCAAAACATTTCCAAATAATCCTCTGGAATTTCACTTCAAATTACAAATCACATTTACAATTTATATTCTCCAATTCTATTTGTATGTGAATTTATTTCTTAACTTTGGAGTTACGATTTCAATTTCTTTTTCAACATTAATGATAATAATTCAATATCATCACTTTCTAGCAACCAAGCAATCATATATTATAATAATTCACAGAATTTTTTTCTCTTTTATATACAAAAATAATTTTAGGTAAAATTATTTCATTTGCCCTATTTTAAAACGATACCGTGTCGAATTTGTTCTGTACAAGTGTTTAGAGATTCCTATCAATAACGTTAATTACTCGTATTGACCAGAATCCATATACCACTCAACAAACCAATCATCACAATATAAAACAATTTTTATATTCACTAACAAATATGCACTTATATCCATTATTACACTCACACTCATTCTAGAGTACTGCTGACTCTATCTCTAATGAGTAATTCCCAACAAAGCCAAGGTTGTCGCTTAACCAAATGCTCTGATACCAAATGTAAGGAACGGGATTTTCGACTTCCGAAAATTGACATTAATACGTCCACTGTTTCAACTGCCGAACAATCGAATGCCGGAAAACCGAATCATTAGGGTTAAAGAAGAGGTAGAAGATAGAAGAAGAAAGAAAGAAGAAGCAACAGAAACAATAATAGAATCTCACAATCGCAGCGGAACAACTTATAATAGATAAATGAATAATCTTTAAAACAAAGAATTATATCAGTTATTACATGACATCACATTACATTATCAGAGTTTACAACAACAAACAACGGAAAAGAAATACTATATAGTAGTTGATATGCCACGCCATCCAGCTTGCCTCCAGAACTCTACAACAACTCCTGAATTCCAGAATGACCTAATAACCTGACTCTAGACTGCCCGTGTGAAAATTGGTGGGCACCTGGAGTTTAGGTAGGGAACAATAAACTCCAGTTCAGTCATGGGACTGGTGTGAGAACTTAAAACAGTTTATCTTTAAACAAACAAGAAATATTTTAAAATAGATCCGCAATACTTTTGGAAAATGAAAGTACCATAAGGCCTCCCGCACGCACACACAATGTGAACGCAGAATCGGAGGAGATTTCTCCTTATGATAGTCAAACATGCTTGATACGTAAATTTCTTTGATATTATTATTATAAGTGCAAAGTGTAGGAAAACATTTCGAAAGTATAATATAAATCTTAGCCAGCACAGACATTCCGCACTTATGCCTACTATAGCTACTATGTTCAATAGCAGGTTACCGCCACATTCCATGGCAGGTTATACAACTAAAACCGTACAGGGCTCATATTGTTTCTTTGGATTTTCCAACAAATGGTCAGGCCAAGGAACTTCCCATTGCCACATGGGTACGCCTCTGAAAGGACGCCCCGAGAACCTAACCGGATCTCTACCAACACAAGGTCGGGTTACCTGTACAAAATTAGGTAACTACTGACACGAGTATACCATTCTCCGGTTGTAAACAACCTTTACTCGAGGATCCTCAACCAACAACAATCACAAAGTCATATATATCTGCGATATCCACATAAGTTAAGTATCTAGGCTCCATACCATGATACCACTTCTATCCAGAAGGAAATACACATATCCAAAGGGGCGCTACTCCCTATAACCTTGTTGCATCTTTCCTGTTTTGACCATTACCGGGTTGTGAGGTCCGACGAAGTCTCGTCCACAAAGCTACGCTTTTCATAAAAGCTATGCTTTGATCAACAAATAATCAGCAGCACTTCGTATGCTACATTACCAAATTGGGAATGTATCACTAGTAACCATCAACTACATTACCTCTGAGCTCGTACGTCTCAGAGAAGGGTGTTAAGCTAAGAGAATAAATTCTCCGCCACCAACAGAAATGTATTTGATAGAAACCAACTTTACATCTCAAATTGTAACGTCAGACACACATCCTTACAAGTCCGTTCTGGGATCGAACGGAACCAAAGGCACTTCCAAAAGAAGCCTTTGCAATCCAGATATTCACTAATCACGTCCGGAATTCCCATCACAAAGGGTGATAAAAACTCTATATCGGAGATCAGCCAATGCAGAGACATTCGATGGTAATCCTTCCATTTCCGAAAGTATCATGTCTTCAACACCGGTCTTCAAATGCTATCCATTACGACGTATCACTATTCGAAATGGGATTCATGACCCAAAGGTCCTCTCCCGGCTAAACCGAATAACGAGCGTTTCTTTAAAAATAAGTGTAGCATTCAAATTCAAGCATTCAAATTCAAGCTATTCAGAAATTTTATTCAGCTTTCCAGGGAGAATACACTTTCTTTTCAAAATGGTTCATGTAAACCAATTAAATAAATCCTTACCGATTTACTTTAAATTTACGTTCCAAAACCGTAAATTTATTTCTACGCTTCAAAAAAAATCAACGTTTATTTTTAAACAAATTTCCCTTTCCTTTATAAATTCCATGGTGGATTTAAATTTCCAAATATCCACAGATATATGATTTTCAAATATTCACTTTCAATTTATCTTTAAAAGATATAATTTCAAAACATTCCACTTCATATTGGAAAACATTTCCATACTTATTTAATAATAAGTAATTCAAAAATCTATTTATTTTCAACATTTGGAAAATATCCAATATACTTATATCACAATTAAGTATATAATTTTATTCTTTAAGGAAAACATTCTCTTAAACACAATCATTTGAGTCAAACGAATGTTGCATAAAACATCGTTACGACAACCCAAAATCACTAGTATAGGAATTAGAAACTAAGATAGATATATAAATCCCAATACTATATAAAACATTTCCTTTCGAAAATCATTTACAATAACAACAGTGTTATAGTCCACCATTTCCTTATTTCTCGAAAATGTCTATTACAACAATGAATGTTGAAATCTATGGTTTCGATACTTAATATATTTTAAAACACCTTTAAATCATTTTAATTCTATTTAAAATATCACTTCCCTAAAACATTTCTTTGATATATTATTCATTGTCCAAAATCGTGAATATACTTCGTTAACCAAATTCAACATTTCTACACATTTTATTTTAAAGGATTATCCACTATCCAAAATCGTGGATATATCTCCTTTAATAAGCTATAATAATTAACTTATCAAAATAAGTCGATTTCGGATTTATAAAACAATGTTTATAAATTCCACTTATATTTTATAACAACTTCAACTTATAAAATCACTTTATTAACAAATTCTATCCATATCCCATTTACATGCCAAAATCCAAATTATAAGCAAATTACTTATAATTCTCTATTTACAAATTCATTCATTTTATAACTTCACAAATCGTAGATTCTATTCTTTTATAAAATCCATTTATAACATCATTTTAAAACGTCTTTAAAACTCCTTTATAATTCCATCACTTTGATTTATAAAAATCCAATTTTGTTTTAAATCTTATATGTAAAGATTTTATAATAAATTCAAAAATCGCCATTTAAATTATTTTATAAAATAATCAACTTCATATTTCCAAAAATCACCTTTCAACTATATTTCTCAAAACATCAAAAAAATTAATATAAACTTTCAACCCGAATTTTCAAAAATCAAATTTTTATTTATTTCCGGTATCTAACGATACCAAAATTATATTCGACTAAATTTTAGCCTTCAACGATTTCAATCACAAAGATAATCACATAGAGATTATAAATAAATTAACACACAACATTGAAATAAATTCAATTATTTGAGGTATCCAGTTGGATCCCTCCTACTTGTTTCTCCGCATCCATAGATGTTAGCACAATACCAATTCCACTTCGAGGCGGAATATCGCGGTATATGGGATTTATAAAATATTATCCGCTATTATGCGGCGCAATAGGGTCTCATCCGCTATATAATGCGGGAAATCAACTCCAAGTACATATATAATACCAATTCCACTTCAAGGTGGAATATTGCGGTATATGTGTTTAATATAATAACCTCCGCTTAATATGCGGCGTATAGGGTCTATTTCAATACAACAGATAGCAATTTATCATCCAAGCATACAATCAACACAATCAGGCAATTTTAAATCTAACTATTCAAACTTTAAAATCGAAACACGATTCGATTGAGAGAGAAGTTCTCACCTTGCTTACAATAACAGTTGCAGTGTTTCGTTCCGAATAAAATTAAACGATCATTTAAATTTTACCCAAAATTATCACTAGCTCTAATCAACTCCAATCCAGCTCCATCGCGTAGTGTTCGTCATTACGAACCCGACGCAACTTGTTTCGTGTGAAACGGACCTCGTATGAACAAGATATCAATTTTAAAAGGTTGAACGTTTTTGATACTGCAGATCTCGGCCGCACTATACTTTCTTCCTCCAGGATAACACGTGCACGAATAACCCAATGAGCCGCCCCCTAACCCTAATCGCCGCAACCAATACGAGCATCTTCACGCTGATCAGCCACCACCATTCGAATGACCATTAAAAACTCCACCTTCACCACGAATATGGACGAACTCGGTCGCCCCATTGACGTGCAAAACACCCACGAACGGCGCGCGTTTGAACTTGATTTGCCGTCGATCCACTTAATAAAAATCGATCACATCCGTATGGATTGAAAGATCTCATCACTCTCTAAAAATTTCATTGAGGAATCGAAGGCTAAAAGTGTTTGGATTGAGAGTGATTACAAAAAGACTTTTGGAAAACGTCGACCTTTGAAAATTAGAGGGTGGCGGCCTAAAACCCTAGCTCAGTTTTAAATGGAAATAGTGAATAATAACGTCCTTATATAGAAAATTCTCGCGCACTATTCACCCGAAATTTTTCCGAACTCCAAACGAAGCGTACCGCCTGGCGTTTATAATGTTTTACCCCTATTCCGAACGCAATGGAATATATATCGGGAGCCAATTCGATCATATTTGAAAGATGGGTTTTCAAATCGACTATTTAAATTCAAAAATCACTTAAACCGATTTCAGTGCGTTTTAGCTTGCCCCGGACAAACCGTAAATCCGAATGACACGAAATTTAAAATCTTACAATAATATAACATTACGGATCCGATGAAACTGGTTTCATCCAAATCTGAGACTGTTTGAAAAATGACTATTTTTACTCGTCAATTAAATATTAAAATATTCAATTTCCACAAATTAACTTTTAATTCAATTTTAAAAGTTCTACAACATCATTCTAACTCCAATATGATTTATACAACTTTACAAATCAATTTCAATCACATTAAACCCAATTTCCAATTATTTCTGTAATTTCAAATATTAAATTATTGATTTAATTATCCAATTAAATCTAGAAATTCAAAATAATATTTATTCGACTTATAAAATTTACTTTTTAATATTTTAAAATCAATTAAATATAAAAATTTCAAATGACAGGAATTCTGGGTCGTTACAGCGATCTGGTGGCGTGCTCTTGTTGGTGAATTTGACAATCAACAGGGAGGCACGGCGATGGGCAAGGCGGTGATGGACGCGTGTGTTCTAGGGTGGGAGTGACTTTGATTTTAATGATTTCAGTGAGTAACCCTCATACTACTATTCTCTAAAGCCATATACTTGTTCTTATGATCGAACAATGCTAAGTTTATGTAATTAAGTGAATTGTTGCTATTTTGAATCTGTGTTTGGTTAGAATCTTCAAGTTTAGCATAAATATATTATTTGTTAGTTGAATTGTAGGAAATCATTAATGTAACGACCCGGCTTTTTCAACAGCTAATTTCTGACATTTAAAATGAATTTAAATAATTAATTTGAAATATAAATTGTTTTCAATATGAAAAGTTTGATTATATTTAATAAAGGAGATTCAAAATTTAAATATAACGACTAATTGAATAAATTAAATAGCAGTTGACAATTGGGTAAATTATTTAAATTTGGAATTATAAGTTTGTTAAAAATATTTTAACGACTTATAAAATTTGTATTAATAATACTGAGAATAATAGATGAATTAAAATTGAATTTAACAGTTGTTTGTTCAATTTTTAAAATTACATTGTTTAAATTGATGATTGAAAATAACCTTTCGAGGCACAGTCTCAGATTTCGACGAAACCAGTGCAGTTGGATCCGTAATATTTAATTATTGCTGGATTTCAAATTTTATAATTTTTGGAGTCTTCATGTGAGCGTACGAGATATAAACGTTTCGAGAAAAATTAATCGTTTAATTTAAATATCTCACATCGTTTCATTAGTCAAGTTGCTTTCCTTTCAGCCGAAAAATTTATCAAATCATAGCCGCATTTTTCTTTCAGCTTCCCTAACACGCTTCTCCTCCTCTAACTAAAGTACGCAACCCTTCTTGTTAAAAATGAAACCGAACTTCTTTTGAACGAAATCAGTCTTCATCCTCCTTCAATAAAAAAAAATGGCAGATTTCAAAATCAAACGCGATCTCCTATTTCTTCTCCTTTTAAATGCCGAGCCTCCTCTCTTCTCTTCAATCTCAACGAAAACCCTTCGTTCTAAAAAGAAAGAAAAAGAAAAAAAAAAATTACACGAACGAAATCAAATTCAAAGCCGCATGATTTCTTCTCAATTCGACTTCGTCTTCTCGTCATTAAAAAGGGGGAGGGCTGTCTCGTTCGAATTCAAGTCGATTTATTTTTAAAGCAAATCAATTCATCGATTCAAGAGGGCGAGTTGGTCGCGAGTTCGAGCAAGGCTGTGAGGATGCGGCTGCTATCGCGAGCAATCTTGGCCATCGCGACATCAACTTGAGCTTAGGATTCGAAGTGGAGCGGCGTGCTTTCGTGTGTTCGAGAGTTTAAAGGATTTAGGTTCGTTCGTAGCTTTGTTCTTGCTGTTAGGTATATTTACAATTTACCTATTTCAGTTCCAATTTGAAGTATAATAATAATATTTATGTGTTTATGCAGTGAAAGAAATTTGAAAATCAGATTTGTTTTCTTTAGGAATTTTACAAGATAGATATTAAGGAAGGAGATTTTACAGTAAAGTTAAAATCTTTTCTGTTTTAAAATTCAAATTATATACCAGGAAAAAAAATTTACAGTAAAGGTTAATATCTTTTCTGTTTGCAAATTTAAATGATATGTTAAGAAGATGAATTTATTTCTTTAGAGTAGAAGTGTATATATGTTTATGTAATAAGCCAAGACAGAAATTATATATATATGGGACTTTGAAAAAAGATTAGATTTTTTACAATGAATATAAGTCATTTTGGTACAAGTAATTATAAATAAGAAATTAAAATAATTTTTGTTGAAATAAATCACTAGTTAAAATTAAATTATTAGAGTTAAAAAAAATAAATTTACTAAACGATAGTTAAACATTTGATTAGTTCAAAATTAATAAAACCCATGCAATTGTTATTCAAGGTCAAAAAAATATGGAAACGAATCAGGATTGGATCGGTTTGGCAGAACCAAAATCAAAGGTGAGTTAATCTCACTCAGTTAGATTTAAATTTAAATCGTTGAATTTAAATTTATTTGTTGAATTGCTTGAATGATGGTTGAAGTAGTAAATAATTAAATAAACTTTATACGCCGCTTAATAAGCGGATGTTAGGAATATTAAACCCAAATACTGAAGTATTTCAGATTGAAGTGAAACTGTTATTTTATTGTGCTAACATCTGTGGATGCAGGGAAAACAGGTTGGAGGGATCCAACAGGATTCCTCAAAACTATTTATTTTATTTCGTATATGCTGTTCTGTGACCGGAGGATATATTGATTCGGGTGGTTTTATAGATATTGAATTATCAACTGTTGAATAACAGAGAAGTTGAAAATTTGAAATTTCTATTACCGTTGATAAATTAATTTGAAGAAGTTAAATAAACTCAAATAGAAAATAATTATTTGAAATTTGAATCGACTTAAATTGAGAATGAAGAAAAGAAATAAAAGTATATTTCCTACTTAAGTTAAACCTTAATGTGTTAAAGTTGAGTTTGGAAAAGTTAAATTATAAATTATACCTGAAGGAATATTGTAATCGATAAGTGAAGTAAAGAAAATGGAATTATATTAAGGAATAAAAATGAAGTCTATTAAGGAAAATAAAAAGAAATATCAATAAGAAAAGAAAAGAAAATTTATTAGGAAATAAAGAAGATGCTATTAAGAATTACGAATAAAAAATCTGTTAAGAGTCAAAAGGAAAGTTTATTTAATAATGAATGGAATTTATTGAATGGGACAATATAGAACTTTATAGAAAGAAATAAATTATAAAGATGGGATTTTTAAATCAAACTATCTTATAATAAATGAAATCCAAGGAGATTTTATAAATTCGTTAATGGAATTTATAAATGAGATATGAAATTGGTCGAATGGAAATAGTAAGATATTTCTAAGGGTGAATGTGGACAAGAGGTATTTATAAATGGATATTGGATTTTCTAAAGTTATTTTAAAAAGAATGTTTTAAATTACTATACTATATAAACCTTTTTATAAACTAGTATTTGAATGTAAAATATTTTCGAATTAGTTATTTTGAAAGTTTAGCTATTATTTATTATAAACTCTAAGTTTTCTAAAACCAGCTTGAAACTTATAAATAACTAGATATAAATTTAAATATTTAATATTACTTCTTATTTTATAAATCTATATGTTTCCAAAATGTTTTTAAAATCCAAATAAAATCCTCTTGTAATGGTAAGAAAAATTTATTCAAATGAGATAAGATTTAGGAGAAATCTTATAGAGTGGAGAAATTGAGTTTGAAATTTATAAGCAGAAGTATAAATTGATTTTGAGAAAGGAATGAGAAATAAATGATATTTCCAAAGGGTAAATCAATTGTGAGTGATATAAGAAATCAATTAAGTGATTTCATGGAAATAAAGGATTTTGAAAATCTATTTCAAGTGGTTAAATGGGAATATTATCTGTATGATAATTGAAATAAATAATTTGTAGGAATTATTTGATGGTTGCTTGTGTGTGATTAATTGATAGTTAAATAACTGACTATCAATATTGGACAAATGCGCTGATCGTTTCGAAGAGTCCGGGATCGAGATTAATTTCTCGAAAACCACTTCGATCCGGTTTGTACGATTACGAATGAAGACCGTGAAGAGTTGAAGATGGTGATTCGGTTTGTCCAGACCCGGGGCAACTTGTATGGATTGAATGCTTTCAGAACATCGTCAGGTGGACGATGAGCATTCTAAGTGATACGTTCTTGAAAGGTAACGTTTAACCTCAAGCCTCATCAACCGGGAATGGCTAAAACAGGGGAGGTGCAGCAAGACTTCGTGGGTAGCCCCCACTGGAGAGTGAGGTTTCCCCTGTCTAGATGTCCCTTTTTATTCGGCTTAGTGGGCGGTTGGTCGCGCCAACTGCGGGGTGATCTTGCTTGGGACTGTTCAGTAAGGAATGGTTCCGGTCTTGTGTTGCAGGGAAGTTAGGGTGGCTCATCGGTACTCTGATCTAGACCAGGTACTGTGACGGGCGGTACCCCAGTAGCCCTGCCATTGTATGGGATCCAATCTCCAATAAGCGCCTGTACGGTTTTGATTGTGCCCAACTATTGCTGGAACGTGAGATGCAAGCATTTCAGCTAGATTCTATTTACTTTCTATAGACACTATAATAATATCAGAGAACTTTAATAAAAATTGTTTTAGCTATCGTAAGGTAAAAACCCGACATGTTTATTTGTGGCGTGGTCTTACGAGATGCTTTTATTTTCAAAAGATTTTTGAAACTTTAATAATCCAATTGAGTGTGATTTTCTCACGCTGGTTTTCCAGACTGACTCGGGTGTTGTTTTATATGATGCTCGGGTCAGACCGAGTTAAACAGGATTCAGGTTTTATACTGGAGCTCAGGAGACGAGCTGATGACAGAGCGTATCTACGTATTTTCCTATTATTTCCGCTGTGTATGGTCTTACAGTAGTTGTCTCTGTATGATTGATTGATGTACTCTGATGATGGTATGTATGTATATGTATACAGTACAGATTTCTTGTATTTAAAACTGTATTCTATATATTATATTTTATTCCGCTGCGATGTGAGATTCTGATGTTGTTTTCTTTTCTTCTTCTTCTATCCCTTTCTTCTTTTCATAACTATCTGGAGTTTTCGGGTTCGGAAATTCCGGGTTGTTACACTTAGTATCAGAGCTGAAAGGTTAAGCGAGAACCTTGGCTCTGGTGGGAATTACTCATTAGAAATAGAGTCAGTAGTACTCTAGAATGAGTTTGAGCGTATATAGATATGAGTGCGTATTTGTTAGTAAATATAGAATAGTTTTATATTGTGTTGATTGATTTATTGAGTGGTATATGAACCTTCGTCAGCACGGTCTGCACAACTGTGCCGAAGGGGTTTCTAAACACTTGAATAGAACAATTCGACACAATATTGATTTTTAAAAGTGGATGAATGAAATAATTTCATCCAAAATATATTTTGATATAAAAGAAATATTTTCTGCAATTATTATAACTTGGATGTTTGGATGCTAATATTTTAGCCAAATGAAAATTTTAAAACCTGAAATTATTATTACATGGATGTTTGAATGATCATATGTTTGACAAATGAGATAATTAAATTTAAAATAGTTATCTAATCAAGGAAAACATCAAATGTTGAATTTTGGAATTAAAATCTAAAGTGAAAAGTTAAAGATGCAAATTTAACTTGGATTAAAATTTAAAACTTGAAATTTAATTAATGGTTTGGAGGAAGTAAAATAGTGAATTTTAAATGAAGTTGAAATGAGGAATAAAACTTAAAGTGGATTGAAATTAATTTAAGTTATGTGAATAGAAGTAAATTGAATTAAACTGAAAATAAAATTCAGTTGTATTTGAATTAAATTGTAATTGGAATTAAAAATAGGATTAGGTGATGAAACTCGAATTATAAATAGAAATTCCATTGAAATGGTAAGCCAGATTAAATATGAATCACAATTATTATGAATTGAATTAAAGTAAAGATAGTTTGAATTTACAAATAAAATCCAAATCAAGTATGGATGGAATAAATTGGCCTTGGATGTTAACTTAACAAATTTTGAATGGCTAATTAAATCACATAGGATTTGATCTACATGAGTCAAATAAATTTATTGCAATGAATTTAAGTAAGAAGTTGCGATAAATGAATAAATTTAAGATTTAAAATTTATGGAAAAGTAATTTCGAAGAAAGTGAAAATGTATAAGCCTGAATTAACTGTAAATAAATGGAAGTGTGAAGATAAATAAGAAGTGGACTTATAAAATTAAGATGAAATAAATAAGTCAAATAGAATTGTTTGAATCTGGAAGATGAGAAGAAATCCAAACCTGAATTATAAAATAAAATTGCCATAAAGAAATTTAAATGAAGGGATTTTTGAAGCTAAAATCAAATATGGAATTATAAATTGGGGATAAACTAATTTGGGATAAATTAGTAACTTGAATATGTGAATAAACTTTGGATTGGTCAAATAGAAGTTGAATGGTAAATTAATAAAATTGGGTTGTGAATTTAAGTGAATGGTAGAAAGAGAACTTGAGTTATATATCTAAAATTCAACTTGGTTTGGTTAGATTGTAAAATGAATTGGATTAAATATAATGGTTAGAAGTGTAAACAAAATCCAAATGTGTATAAGTAAAGGGAAAGTGGTCTTGTAATAAGTTAAATAAGTTCGAGAATGAATCGAACATGGAAATTGAATTTTTTTTAAATGAAATAATTAATTGAGTTAAGGAGTAAATGAAAGAAATGTGATTTGAATAAAATCAAATTAGATTGGAAAATAAATTATGGACAAATGAAATTAACTTAAGTTATGAAAATTAAATAATTTGAAGTAAATTAACCTAAGTCTAAATTCAATGAAGCACGACTTATATAAATTTGAGACATGTTTGTTAAATTTTAAGCATTGAAGTTGTTGAGCTTAATAAAAACGGTGTTGAATAAATCAATGCAAAGATATGGTTTATAAATAAATTAGAAATGGAATGAAATTTCATATAACTAGAGTTGGAATTAATTTTTAAAAACAGTTATAAAATTAAAGTAACTGTTTATTTGTTGTTTGTATGAATATTGCTGTAATTTGCATAGAAATAATTGTTGTTGACGTAAGCATGATTGAATAAAGTTCTATGGAATGATAAAAGTAATTAAATTTGATTTTGGAATAAAATTGACATGAATACAAATTAGTTTGCTTTAAGAATGGATTGAATAAAAGAATGATATTGGAAATCATTCTGAATCACATATGATGTTATTAATTGAGTAAAAGCAATTGGATTTAATTGGAAAACCTTATTACCTGCTTATAGAACTTGATTCGCATAAAATTGCTTATAAAATATGGTTTTGAATTGATAAGAAGCAGGAATTGATTTTGGAAATCAATTAAATAGAGAATAGGTTTGTTTGGACATAATTATGAATTGGAGTTAAGTAAGTGTGTCGTAACCTACTTAAAGTTGGATGCAAACAGTGTTTGCGTCAGTTAGAAACAAATGGAACTAGTTTGGAAACCATAAAAATTTGTTATGAAGTTATTTATATTGCATTGCTTATGTTTTGGATGTGTTGTAGTTGTTTAAATGAATGCAATGCTATAAATTGTCATAAATATGTTACTAATGTTTATAAATTGAGTAAGTACAGGTACCAAAAGACTGTATAGCGGGATTTTGGGCGCGTAAATGCTAAAATAAAATAAGCCGCTTGCTTAAAATGCTAAATAAGGTACGCCTACGCAATACAAACTAGTAAATATGAACTATTTTTAGTTTTTCCGACCGTGTGGGTCGATGTATACATATTTATATCTATTGTCAAATTGCAAAAGCTCCTCCGTACAAAGGGGACTCTGCCAAAAATTTTCAGAAATTTTGGGAGTTAGAAAAATTTTGAAATTTTAGAAAATTTTGTCAACGACAAATGTTTTCAAATTGAAAATTTAAATAAGTTAGTGAATGAAACTAATTTAAAATTTAAGACATGAATTTGATATAAATAAAAATTAGAATTTGAATATTTAGAGTTATAGATAAATTAAATTCATATGGGAATGAAAGAATAAATTGACTAAGGATGAATACAAACTAAAGTGGTAAGATGAAAGTAGATATAAGAAACACATAAGATTTCTATACTAACTTAAGTAAGGAATGATACATTCTCAATCGAGAATTGATATTTCAAATATAAGCTAAATAAATACTTGAATGAATTGATATGGACATTTGTGAGGATATCGATAAAATGTTTTGTAAATTGTGTTTGGATATATTGCTGTGTAAGGTTATGCAGGTAATATAAAGATTAAGAGAATTGAGTTTGGTTTCAAAAGATAAAATTTGAAATGCTCGACAAAAAGGTATGTGTTTGAATTTCTATATGGAAATTGATTGGGATTTTGATTGAGCCACTTGGCCTTTTGTTTTCTTTGAGTTTTTGAGAGGCCGTAGAGCCATTTTGTAGTTGTACCGAGCTAGCCGCGCAAAGGAGACGCTGGCAAAAAATTTCTGGAATTTAGGGTGTTAGAAAAATTTTGAGAAAATTTTGATAAGTCAAAATTTGAGTTTACATTGAAACTTGAATAGTTAAGCATATAGTATAGTTTGAACTAGGGAAGAGTTTAGAAAGTTATTAAGAAGGGTAATGCATCTGTTATTAAAAAGGGTAGTTGGTAGGATGTTGAATTGTTGATTGTAAAGTAATAATAACGCGTATATGACCATTCTTCCTAACTAGTAATTTCGGGGACGAAATTCTTTTAAGGGGGGAGGAATGTAACGACCCGGCTTTTTCAACAGCTAATTTGTGACATTTAAAATGAATTTAAATAATTAATTTGAAATATAAATTGTTTTCAATATGAAAAGTTTGATTATATTTAATAAAGGAGATTCAAAATTTAAATATAACGACTAATTGAATAAATTAAATAGCAGTTGACAATTGGGTAAATTATTTAAATTTGGAATTATAAGTTTGTTAAAAATATTTTAACGGCTTATAAAATTTGTATTAATAATACTGAGAATAATAGATGAATTAAAATTGAATTTAACAGTTGTTTGTTCAATTTTTAAAATTACATTGTTTAAATTGATGATTGAAAATAACCTTTCGAGGCACAGTCTCGGATTTCGACGAAACCAGTGCAGTTGGATCCGTAATATTTAATTATTGCTGGATTTCAAATTTCATAATTTTTGGAATCTTCATGTGAGCGTACGAGATATAAACGTTTCGAGAATAATTAATCATTTAATTTAAATATCTCACATCGTTTCATTAGTCAAGTTGCTTTCCTTTCAGCCGAAAAATTTATCAAATCATGGCCGCATTTTTCTTTCAGCTTCCCTAACACGCTTCTCCTCCTCTAACTAAAGTACGCAACCCTTCTTGTTAAAAATGAAACCGAACTTCTTTTGAACGAAATCAGTCTTCATCCTCCTTCAATAAAAAAAAATGGCAGATTTCAAAATCAAACGCGATCTCCTATTTCTTCTCCTTTTAAATGCCGAGCCTCCTCTCTTCTCTTCAATCTCAACGAAAACCCTTCGTTCTAAAAAGAAAGAAAAAGAAAAAAAATACACGAACGAAATCAAATTCAAAGCCGCATGCTTTCTCCTCAATTCGACTTCGTCTTCTCGTCATTAAAAAGGGGGAGGGCTGTCTCGTTCGAATTCAAGTCGATTTATTTTTAAAGCAAATCAATTCGTCGATTCAAGAGGGCGAGTTGGTCGCGAGTTCGAGCAAGGCTGTGAGGATGCGGCTGCTATCGCGAGCAATCTTGGCCATCGCGACATCAACTTGAGCTTAGGATTCGAAGTGGAGCGGCGTGCTTTCGTGTGTTCGAGAGTTTAAAGGATTTAGGTTCGTTCGTAGCTTTGTTCTTGCTGTTAGGTATATTTACAATTTACCTATTTCAGTTCCAATTTGAAGTATAATAATAATATTTATGTGTTTATGCAGTGAAAGAAATTTGAAAATCAGATTTGTTTTCTTTAGGAATTTTACAAGATAGATATTAAGGAAGGAGATTTTACAGTAAAGTTAAAATCTTTTATGTTTTAAAATTTAAATTATATACCAGGAAAAAAAAAATTTACAGTAAAGGTTAATATCTTTTCTGTTTGAAAATTTAAATGATATGTTAAGAAGATGAATTTATTTCTTTAGAGTAGAAGTGTATATATGTTTATGTAATAAGCCAAGACAGAAATTATATATATATGGGACTTTGAAAAAAGATTAGATTTTTTTACAATGAATATAAGTCATTTTGGTACAAGTAATTATAAACAAGAAATTAAAATAATTTTTGTTGAAATAAATCACTAGTTAAAATTAAATTATTAGAGTTAAAAAAAAAAATTACTAGACGATAGTTAAACATTTGATTAGTTCAAAATTAATAAAACCCATGCAATTGTTATTCAAGGTCAAAAAAATATGGAAACGAATCAGGATTGGATCGGTTTGGCAGAACCAAAATCAAAGGTGAGTTAATCTCACTCAGTTAGATTTAAATTTAAATCGTTGAATTTAAATTTATTTGTTGAATTGCTTGAATGATGGTTGAAGTAGTAAATAATTAAATAAACTTTATACGCCGCTTAATAAGCGGATGTTAGGAATATTAAACCCAAATACTGAAGTATTTCACATTGAAGTGAAGCTGTTATTTTATTGTGCTAACATCTGTGGATGCAGGGAAAACAGGTTGGAGGGATCCAACAGGATTCCTCAAAACTATTTATTTTATTTTGCATATGCTGTTCTGTGATAGGAGGATATATTGATTTGGGTGGTTTTATAGATATTGAATTATCAACTGTTGAATAACAGAGAAGTTGAAAATTTGAAATTTCTATTACCGTTGATAAATTAATTTGAAGAAGTTAAATAAACTCAAATAGAAAATAATTATTTGAAATTTGAATCTACTTAAATTGAGAATGAAGAAAAGAAATAAAAGTATATTTCCTACTTAAGTTAAACCTTAATGTGTTAAAGTTGAGTTTGGAAAAGTTAAATTATAAATTATACCTGAAGGAATATTGTAATCGATAAGTGAAGTAAAGAAAATGGAATTATATTACGGAATAAAAATGAAGTCTATTAAGGAAAATAAAAAGAAATATCAATAAGAAAAGAAAAGAAAATTTATTAGGAAATAAAGAAGATGCTATTAAGAATTACGAATAAAAAATCTGTTAAGAGTCAAAAGGAAAGTTTATTTAATAATGAATGGAATTTATTGAATGGGACAATATAGAACTTTATAGAAAGAAATAAATTATAAAGATGGGATTTTTAAATCAAACTATCTTATAATAAATGAAATCCAAGGAGATTTTATAAATTCATGAATGGAATTTATAAATTAGATATGAAATTGGTCGAATGGAAATAGTAAGATATTTCTAAGGGTGAATGTGGACAAGAGGTATTTATAAATGGATATTGGATTTTCTAAAGTTATTTTAAAAAGAATGTTTTAAATTACTATACTAGATAAACCTTTTTATAAACTAGTATTTGAATGTAAAATATTTTCGAATTAGTTATTTTGAAAGTTTAGCTATTATTTATTATAAACTCTAAGTTTTCTAAAACCAGCTTGAAACTTATAAATAACTAGATATAAATTTAAATATTTAATATTACTTCTTATTTTATAAATCTATATGTTTCCAAAATGTTTTTAAAATCCAAATAAAATCCTCTTGCAATGGTAAGAAAAATTTATTCAAATGAGATAAGATTTAGGAGAAATCTTATAGAGTGGAGAAATTGAGTTTGAAATTTATAAGCAGAAGTATAAATTGATTTTGAGAAAGGAATGAGAAATAAATGATATTTCTAAAGGGTAAATCAATTGTGAGTGATATAAGAAATCAATTAAGTGATTTCATGGAAATAAAGGATTTTGAAAATCTATTTCAAGTGGTAAAATGGGAATATTATCTGTATGATAATTGAAATAAATAATTTGTAGGAATTATTTGATGGTTGCTTGTGTGTGATTAATTGATAGTTAAATAACCGACTATCAATATTGGACAAATGCGTTGATCGTTTCGAAGAGTCCGGGATCGAGATTAATTTCTCGAAAACCACTTCGATCCGGTTTGTACGATTACGAATGAAGACCGTGAAGAGTTGAAGACGGTGATTCGGTTTGTCCATACCCAGGGCAACTTGTATGGATTGAATGCTTTCAGAACATCGTCAGGTGGACGATGAGCATTCTAAGTGATACGTTCTTGAAAGGTAACGTTTAACCTCAAGCCTCATCAACCGGGAATGGCTAAAACAGGGGAGGTGCAGCAAGACTTCGTGGGTAGCCCCCACTGGAGAGTGAGGTTTCCCCTGTCTAGATGTCCCTTTTTATTCGTCTTAGTGGGCGGTTGGTCGCGCCAACTGCGGGGTGATCTTGCTTGGGACTGTTCAGTAAGGAATGGTTCCGGTCTTGTGTTGCAGGGGAGTTAGGGTGGCTCCTCGGTACTCTGATCTAGACCAGGTACTGTGACGGGCGGTACCCCAGTAGCCCTGCCATTGTATGGGATCCAATCTCCAATAAGCGCCTGTACGGTTTTGATTGTACCCAACTATTGCTGGAACGTGAGATGCAAGCATTTCAGCTAGATTCTATTTACTTTCTATAGACACTATAATAATATCAGAGAACTTTAATAAAAATTGTTTTAGCTATCGTAAGGTAAAAACCCGACATGTTTATTTGTGGCGTGGTCTTACGAGATGCTTTTATTTTCAAAAGATTTTTGAAACTTTAATAATCCAATTGAGTGTGATTTTCTCACGCTGGTTTTCCAGACTGACTCGGGTGTTGTTTTATATGATGCTCGGGTCAGACCGAGTTAAACAGGATTCAGGTTTTATACTGGAGCTCAGGAGACGAGCTGATGACAGAGCGTATCTACGTATTTTCCTATTATTTCCGCTGTGTATGGTCTTATAGTAGTGGTCTCTGTATGATTGATTGATGTACTCTGATGATGGTATGTATGTATATGTATACAGTACATATTTCTTGTATTTAAAACTGTATTCTATATATTATATTTTATTCCGCTGCGATGTGAGATTCTGATGTTGTTTTCTTTTTTTCTTCTTCTATCCCTTTCTTCTTTTCATAACTATCTGGAGTTTTCAGGTTCGGAAATTTCGGGTTGTTACAATTAAGTTAGAAACATATTTATTCAACAAATAGTGCTTGCATGCCTGTTTTAATCCCTAACTGTTATCCAAAATAAAGCATCACTCATCGAAACTCAAACTCCCCATTGACCGGAGCTAATCTAGAGCCTCATTGGCTCCAAGAGTATCGTCGACTTATGGACGAACCTGGAACTGATTTGGTTCTAGGATTTTATTTTACTGATTGCTGCCGAATCTTTGTTTGCTTGTTCTTTTTCTCACCATGATTTGCTTGCTTTTGTGGTTCCTTGCGTGAGTAGGTTGTGTCCTTGCATTTGTTTGCTGTTACTAAGTATATAAACAATATTTATATATCCTGAATCTTGTGAATATACATAGTTAATTGGAACTGAACATTTAAAAGAGTGTAGTATGTGTTATTTATATATTACAAGTTCAATGTCCTACCTGCAAATTCCAGGAATTTTTTCCATTTAAGTGCTGGTGCATCTCCTTAAGTTTTTTATTCTTATCATGATGGTATGTGAGGATTTCTGCTGGGTCAGTGTAGTGTTTGTTTTTATAGTGCATAAGTATTTAATTGTTAAAAGCTAATGCACGGGAGTGTATTTAATGAAGTATTTTGTAAAACAATTCAGTTCAGTCCATTACTATGAACAGTAGCACTTAAAGATATTGTATTGGCATATAAGTGTTCATTAGACATGTCATACACTATACATAAGGTCGGTATGCTTCTATTTTCTTAGTTCTGTTTTTGAGCTATTTTTTAATGATTGCATGATTTTATAAATAGAGTTTTCAATCCCTTAGTCTAATGCATATATAATACGCATATATTTTAAAATTGATTTTCATCAAAAGTTATGAAGTCTAGGGTAAGTATAACACCTTAAATATATTGCTTTCTTGACTTTGTTTACATTTCATGTAGAAGGGCTTAACAGTTTCGTTTTTTTTTATATAGTAGCCTATTATTCTATATGTTTTTTTCCATATAAAAGTGACCTTTGTTTTACTATTAGTTCAGTACAATGCCTAGATATTAAATGCCTTCATCCTTTAGGTTGTAGTAGCTTTGAAAGTAGAGTACATATATTTATATAAATGGTTTCAAAAACAACAGTCTTAAAGAATAGTACAATGCATTTCTTTTAAAAGACCAAAGGCTATGCAACAGTAGCATGTACAATTTTCGAAACCAGTAAGTACATTTTTCTTCTTTGTATAGACTTAGTCCATGATATATAAATATATACATTGCTTTCACTTTTAAGCACCAAAAAACTTAGCTTGACTTGTCAATTGTTTTAATAAATAAATATATTCTATTGTATTTAGTGTATGATATAAACTATAAACTTAATTTTTTTGAACAATTTTTTTAAACACCAAATTGAGTTTAGAAATGAGTTTATGGTTTTGTAAATTCAATGGGCTTATATAAGAGGAATTTTTAATATGGATTGTTAAATAAATTAGTGCACATTTATTTAATGATAAATAATAAAAGGATTTCTGGAAATTTAATAAATGTTTTTAAAAAACAATAAACTTAAATTAGAAATTGTTTTGAGAACCTTAGTTATATAATTTGGGAAGTACTAATAATCGATGTAGTGTTATCAAAATGCTTTCGGATAATGCTTCATTGAATATGGCATAAACTCATTGAATAAAATGTTTAAAGTGGAATTTACTAGCCATTAGTGAATACATGAATATCATCCGGTGGTATGAATACTTTGGTTAAATTCATGTGATCACTATAGGGAAGCAATTAACACTTTAGAGTTATTTTCTCCTTGGGTGTGCGACAAGTGTTTGCGAGATCGAGAAGTTAGGTTTTCCGGTGATATCCACAATAAGTGATATTTACTAGCTTCTAGCAAACACTTGGGTTTCACTATACGGTATGGGATGTATTGGTTGAATTCTAGCGATTACCGAAGGCGATAATATTTGGCACTTTAGAGTTTACTCTCTTTTGGTGTGCAGCAAGCGGCTACTAGATCCTTAAGAAATTTATATGGATTTCTTTACGAACATAATAAAATAATAATAGTAAATAAATATAGAGTTGTAACGGCCCGCAAATCCATACCCCTTGAGTCAACACAATTCTCCATCAATCAACTCAAGATGAACGGAAATACGAACCATTTGGGTTAAAGAAGAAGAGGTAGAAGAAGAGAAAACAAAACAACATTAGAATCTAACCATCACAGTGGAATAAAATATAATAGATAATAACAGAACTTTACACAAAGAAAGCTATATCTGTTTATACATACATCATCAGAGTACATCATCAGAGTTCAACAACATCAATAACATACAACTAGACAATCACATAAACTTGTCCTCAAGACTGAATACACAGCGGAATAATAATCAAGTACGGAAGTACGTATCGCCATCCAGCTCGTCTCTGGAGCTCCATAGCAACATATCCTGTATTCTATAATACTCGGTCTGACCCGAGCATTATAGTTAAATAACACCTGAGTCCGTCTAGAATACCAGCGTGAGAAAAGCACACTCGGATTGATTATTACAGTTTCAAAATCCTTTGAAAACAAAAGCATCTCGTAAGACCACGCCACAAATAAACATGTCGGGTTTTCACCTTACGATAGCTAAAACACTTTTTATTAAAATTCCCTGATATTATAATAGTGTCTATAGAAAGTAAAATAGAATCTAGCTGAAATGCTTGCATCTCATGTTTCAGCAATAGTTGGGCACAATCAAAACCGTACGGGCGCGTAGGGAGAATGGATTTCCAACTAATGACTAGGCACTGGGGTACCACCTGTCACAGTACCTGGTCTAGATCAGCATACCGAGGATCACTCCCGACCCCCGAAAACACAAGACCGGGACAATCCCTTACTGGATAATCCCATGTAAGATCACGCCACGGTTGGGATCAGCAACCACACCACTAAGCCGAATAAAAAGGGACATCTAGACAGGGATGACCTTACCTTGAATGGGTGCTACCCACCTAGCCTTGCTGCATAACCACTGATTTTCAGTCATTCCTGGTTGATGAGGCTTGAGGCTAAGCGTTAACTTTAGAGAACTCATCTCTTAGAATGCTCATCGTCCACCTGACGATATTTTGAAAGCATTCAATCCATACAAGTCCGTCCCAGGTTCGAATGGAACAAAAGGCACTACTCCTACTACATCCATTTTGGAAATATCCTCCGGATTAGTAGAGACTAGCCCTTGCACTTCACTGCTCCATCTTCGACTCCGAACTCGTTTTTCAATGAAAACTTATGAACCGGATCGAAATGGTTTTCGAGAAATAAACCTCGATCCCGGTCTCTTCAAAACGATCAGTGCATTGGCCAATATAGATAGTCGGTTATTTAACTATCAATTAACATTCACAAACAGCCATCAACCATAAATAATTTTCTAAATTATTTATTAATCTCAAAATATCTTTGCAAGATATATTTCCACTTTTCAAACCTTTTTTTTAAACAGTTTCAAACTACCTTTCTTTTACAAAATAAATTTCCCAAATATTTTCTATTTCCACTGAAATTACCAAGCACAAAACTTTAGATTTAAAAATAATTTGAAAACACTTTATTATAAAATATATCTTAAACATTTAAATTAAAAATTAGTTTAATACTTATTAAAATATATACTTTAAGAATATTTAAACTAAATCTAATTTGATTAATATAAAACTAAATTTCTAAGTTTTAAAACCAAAATACCAAGCCACCTCTAACTGATTACTGCTATAAATACACTAAAGAAAATACTTATTTTAGAATTTAAACATTTCGAAATAATAAATTTCCTAACATACTTTTAAATACAACATTAAAGCCTTTAACTTGTATTTAAAAAATTTACTTTGAAAACGTACTTGGTTATCCAGGGAAATACTCTTCTCTTTCTATCTTTAAAAATAAATCACTATTTACTTTTAAACAAATTTCCAATTCTTTAATAACTTTCCATCATGAATTCATTTCTCCAAATATCCACTGATGTATTACTTTACTTTTATAAACCCAGTTTATAAATTCCAAAGTCCCATTTCTCTTTTAAAGTTCCAATTTCAACCACTTAAATCAATTTTCAAATTAATTTCCAATTTACTCCATTTTGAAATAAATTTCTTTACTTACTCAATTCATTTCAAAATTCATTAATTATAGACTTTATTATTATTATTATTATTATTATTTTCCGTTTGATTTTAAATCTTTTAACCGAAGCATACAAATTTCAGATTTTTCCAATTTCTTCTTGATTCCCTTTTATATACGGAATTTATTTCTTTATTTGTTAACGCTAAAATTTGAAGCTAACACCCCGGTGTATGAGTTATAGTTGTGAAAGCACCACCCGATAACTCGGGAACAGATTACAAGCAGATAATAGCGGAAAAGCAGTAAACAACAACAATTTTATAGTGGTTCGGCTTAAGGGTACAGCCTACGTCCACTTTAAGTACTTTTATTGATGATCTCGTTACAAGCTGATACAATTCTTTTCAAGTACAATACACTTTGAATTACAAGTCACTTAGAACAAGTAGCCTAAACTTCAATGGAGATTAGAGTCTTCAAATCCACGTTGGATGTGTGTGATCTTTTCTCGAAGTTGTTTGTAGCGTTCTTCGTGTCTTGAGAGCTTTAAGTGTTGGATTGGTTTGGAATGCAGCAGAGTAACGGCGCTTGAAGAGAATGAGCCAAAAAGTCCCTTGAATGTTGGAGGTGGCCATGTATTTATAGGCAAATTTCTGGGTTGGAATTGTTAAGTCATGAGTCGTGACTGACTCAGGATGAGTCGTAAGTCGTGACCGACTTAAGTATCACGAGTCAGTAAGCAATTGTGGGCGACTCAACTGGTTGAGCCTAGGCTTCGTATCAGAGCGTCTTCGGTCCTCTGTATATAGCACAAGTCCTAACTCGTCTGCGAGTTAAAAGGTCATGGTCTAAAATGAGGCGGCATTGGATTTCTACTTAGTAGCTTTAAGTCGTGGACGACTTAAGCTAGGTCGTGAGTCGTGGCCTAACCGGTTAGCTTGCTTATTGAGTCGTGTACGAGTCAATGGGCCACGATGTAAAATGAAGCGGTATCGAATTCTTTTTCTTAGGTCGTGAACGACCTACCATAGGTCGTAGGTCGGTCCTTTGTTGTTTTGGGATTTTAGTCAGTTAGGTCATTTGACACCTTAGGTCGTTGAGTCGTTAGAGAACTTGAGTCGGTCTATCCCATACACCGTTAATCCCTTGAGTCGCTCCACTCCTCTAAGTCGCCTTAAGCTTTAACTCGTTAGCTTGTTGAGTCGATTGCTTGTTGAGTCGGTTGCTTGTTGAGTCGGTTCACCCTTTAAGTCGTGAGGCTTCTTGAGTAGTGGGTCCCTTCTGAACCGTTAAGAACCTTAAGTCGTGAATCGGCCCAGACCTTGACTCGTTGCCTAAACGGAGTTAACATTTGCCCCTCGAAGTTCACGCCTAAGTCGTAGGTCGTGTGCTTCGACTCATCTTAACTCGTGTGCCGATTCAACTGCCACTGCTCAAAGCTATAAAAGACTTGAGTCGTTCCCCTTACTTCCTTCTTCTCATTTCTTATCCTTTGAACCGTGTCTGCCATTAACGCATCTTCGAGCTCTCAAAGGCGATTCCAACCTGATTTATTTTCGATCATCTTTAGCATCACATCATGTAAGAGATTTTGCATCTTTTTTCAATTGTTGATGATTGCCGATCTCCGCCTCTGTTTTCCCCCCTTGATCCTTGCGAATATTATTACATCGGACATTGATGGATTAAAGGCAGGCGGTTTGATCTTACTTGTAACGATTCGAGATTTGAGGCCACCTAGTGGTGTGATGGAACTGGGGTTAACCATTGCGAGGTTATTGGGTTATCGGGTTATGGATTAGATGGTTAATGGGTTAGGAGTTAGATGGTTAATGGGTCAGATTGATTCGAACATTGTCGTAGGCATGACTCGGCTATTTTTGTATGATCCAGCGACCCTTGCGATTTAACCATGATACGACTCAACATGCTCCATGACCTAAGCCTTGAGTCGTGGCCGAGATAAAACCCTTGAGTCGTGGCCGAGATAAAACCCTTGAGTCGTGGCCGAGATAAGACTTGGAGATTTTCTTATTATTTTGAACCAGAGCTTCTTTAACATACTCCACGACCTAAACCTTGAGTCGTGGCCGAGATAAGACTTGGAGATAATCTCCTTATTTCTACGACTCATGACTTAGGGCACTGCCGACTCAGAATTTTTGAACCACTGACGAGTTATGACTTGCGCGAATTCTGTTTGAACTTTGGACCATTGCATTAATTTTGAACTATTGAATTTTATTGCATTCATTCACAGGTTATTTTGACTTGCAGGCTAACAACCTGTTCAATACAACATTCACAGAAAACTGGGACGAATATACTGTCATCGATTGCCCATATCAAATGACAGATTAGTTAATAACAGACAATTAATTTAAACAAATCGTGTGAACGAAGTGCTATCGATTTCAAGTAGAATATTAAAGCAATACTGAAACAATCAATTGAAACTGACCAGCCTGCACTAATATTATGCTTGAACTCTAAATTAACAAGTTCTGAAATTACCATATCAATTGTCAACCAGTTTAATTCCAGTTATATTTACTTGTTATTTTCATTAGTTCTGCACAACACTTCACACTTTTAGGAAACGTGCACCTTCGCATTTGAACACCCAGTTGCTTGTGTAGAATGACATCTCAACAAGAAGCACCGATGGGCCAGGCTGAAGATGTCTTCCCAGTAGCCAACTTGTTGGATAATCCTCCGGAGAGAACTCCCACCACTCTGAATCAGCGGGTGTTTAATCAATTGCTCACCCAATTTGGCATTGCCGAAGCTGATGCCTTACTGCCGGGGCCAAATGATACTGCAGATAGGACCCCTTCTGGCTTTATTGCTGTCAACCGCCAAATGTGCTTGAGCGGTGCCATACCACCTTTCAATGACTTCCTTCAGCAGTTCTTGCTTCGATTATCTATCTCTCCATTCCAATTGCACCCCAATGGTCATGCCATTCTGATGGGGTTATGTGTACTATTTAATAGAGTTCTGGGCCGATTACCGAACTTCGAGGAAGTCTGCTACTTTTGCTCATTCACAAAAATAAAAGATCATCCCTCTATCGTAGTTATAAGGAGTGCTCGAAACCGCAAGCTCATCACCGATCTTCCTGAAAGTGTTCATGGATTTCTAAACCAGTATTTCTTTGTTCGTTGCCCTCCAGGGTTTTATGCCATCTGGAGAGTAGGAAGTAAGATTTTCCTGTTTTTATTTCTCCATTCTTGGGCTTTTCGAAATCTGAGTTGCTAAATGCTAACTTGGCTTCTTTATTTTTTCCTGTTTTAGCGCTTCCTCCTCCCTCTAGAGATCCATGCTATAAACAAACTTTCGAGAGATTGAACGCCGTGACGGCAGAAGAGAGGAGTATCAAGTTTTTGTTAAATGATGAATTTCTACATCAATACGGGCTTCTTCATTCCTCTCGCTTTACTCAACTTCGTGAAGTTCCAACTGAAATTCCCGATTCTCCGGCGGAAACTCCTGATGCCCCGGTCTCTATTAAAGAGCACATGCAGGGAGGAACCTCTATAGAAACTCCACTAGTGAGATGTTCAATTCCGAAGGACGTTGCGGGGCCGTCTGATAAGTCTGCACTTGCCCCAGTTATCGAAGAGGAAGAAACTCCACGATCTTCCGGAAGATCCGCCGACGAAGGAGTTGAAAAAGCCAGTCCCAAAAAACATGATGGCGATGATGTTTTCGAGGGGTTGAGCGATTTAATTGTGACTTCTCAAGAACTTTTCAAAGATGATGTTTCCAAAACCATCTCTTCTGTAATCGAGGCGACATCTTCTCTACAACAAATGTCAACTCCTCCTACTCAAGTTATCGCTACCTCTATTCCACAGAGTGGTCTGTAACTTGATGCGTGTAGTTTACACGTTACACAACACTTAGAATTTTTCATCACTTCTACGCGTTTATCTTCTTGTACTTTAAAGATTTCTAAAGCTTATTATTTTTATTCCAGATTCTCCTATGGGGCGCAGCGGCTCGTACTATGATGATTTCCAGCGCTACGGGAGGCGTAGCAGTATGATTACAGGCGTTACCTCCCTTCTTACAGAGAATCGGATGAAGAGAGGGCCATCAGGAAAGCCGACGAGAGACGAGCATATGAAGAACGTCACTGAAGGGAACAAGAAAGACATGACCCTCCCCATAGAGATGATGATACTCAAAAGAGAAAAACTCACGATGAGAGAGGTAAAGGTCACATAGACGATTCTTCTAGCAAGCGGGCTAGACTTACCGAAGAAACAATGCCGACAGCTTCTGAACACGTTCCTGCTCAATCTCCTGCTCCCGTTCGCTCCGACATTCAAGCAATCATCAACCGGCCCGCATACCAAGTCGGGCAAGGTCCTCCCACTCTTCAAAGTCGATTTCCTCAGTGGTGCTTGAGAGGGGTTCGATTTGATCTCGACTTGGTTCCCCTCGACAAATCGGCTATGCTGCGAAATCTTGATACTGTCAGGACCGATATTGAAAGAATGTCGAACTGGCAAAAACTTGTCGACGAGCTTCAGAGGGTTAACCGAGCCAATCTCGAGGCCATGCTCACAATGGAGAATGATAAGGCTGAGTGGCAGAAGACTCTCGAACAGCATGACGCCGAAATGAGAAGTATTGCTTCCTATAATGAAAAGTTGGAAGCGGAAGTAGAAAAGCTTAAGGAAGAATTAGCTACTTCATCTACTTCCTATTCTCAAAAGGAGAGCATACTTCAGCAACAAGTACGAGATGCGCATGCCAGTCAAAGGGCGGTCGAAGATAAGCTTGCATACAAAGAGAAGGTCATAGAAGAATATCGCGCTGAAGCTTCACAGCTGCGAGAACAGACTGGCTCTCAAAGCTTGGAGATAGAGTTGTTAAAAACTCGACTTGCTATGGCCGAAAAGGAGCGTGACGAGGCTGTTGCTGGTAAAATCGCGGCCGAAGAGGCCCATCAAGCAACCAAAGCTGACGTTAGCTCCACATTATTTGATTTTTATCTGCACAGCATTTTGGGGCGTGGCAGCCTTGCCTTTCTAGGCCCTAAATATGAAATTACGCTAGCTGAAGTTTGGGAGGCAGCACTTGATATGCTCGGTGGTAAAGGTGCTGGCTACGCTGAGTCTGCTCTTGAAGAGCATTATCTTGATGATGATGCCCGCGCCGCTCTTGCCAAGGGAAAAGAGCAACTCGCCAGGATACGGGCCGGAATGGTGGAAGGGGAACGTTCTGAGAAAGAAATACCACCTACCACTTCTGAACGTCCTTTAGTTTCTTCCGAAGTGGACATTACAGGTTCCAGTGCTCATTCGCTGCCTCCTACAAGAACCGGGGTAATCACCCCTACTGATGATGAAGCTTTGGAGGATATCGGGGCTCAGAATTATGAGATTGAACTAACGAAGCAAACATTTTCAGGTAATTTTGATACTAGTCTGATTCAAGTGGATTGCCTGCTTACTCCTCAAAAGTTTTATTTCAATCTCAGTGAAACGTGGGCTTCCGAAGAGGTCTTTCTTCTTGATTATGCTTCCGGAGAAGGGGGGTTGTACCTCTGAGGAGGGATTTTTTCACGTTTCAACACTTGGAAGTTTTATTTCAATCTTGGTGAAACGTGTACCTCCAAAGAGTTGTGCCTTTGAAGAAAGTCTTTTCACGTTTCAACACTTGGAAGTTTTATTTCGATCTCGGTGAAACGTGGACTTCCAGAAAGGTCTTTATTTTGTTTTGCATTTCAACTTTGGTGAAGTGAAATTCCGAAGAGCGGCTGTTACACTTCAACTCCTGGTGAAATGTGCCTCCGAAGAGGTCTTTATTTTGTTTGCATTTCAACTCTGGTGAAGTGAAATTCCGAAGAGCGGTCGTAACACTTCAACTCCTGGTGAAATGTGCCTCAGAGAGGGTTTTCATCGCCTGGAAGTTACTCTCTCATGGTTGGAGGGTCATGACTCCTCCAATCTTTTTTGTTGAGTAGAGAACTTTCTTTTTTGTGGCGTATGACCCATTAGAGGTCTTTATCCTCCGAAGAGTTGCGCCTCCGAAGAGGACTTGTGCTGCTGATGACGGCTTTTGGTTGTTCCCTTGTCCACTTGCTTATGCCTTCTCAGTGATCCTCTTTTTTTTTTATAGCTTTCATTCCCTTTTCTTACAAGTAATTTGTTTAATCCAAGGAAGTGTGCTTCATTGTCTGGCAATTTCGTGAGAACGAGCATTAGCTTCTTAATTGGATGTTTGTTTGTTCAAACGATCTCAATTTATTAGCAAAGGTCCGTTTCTGTCGAAATCATAGGCCGTTCAATTGAAGTACTTCCTATTTAGGATTTGAATTCGGGACTTTTATGACTTGAAATTTGGCGAGAATCACTTGGCCTTATTATGTGCAAGTTTCACTTCCATTGTCTGCAAAAATTTAAATTGACATTTCAGCAATACATTCTATGTATTTTTTATATCGAAAATAAAGCAAACATGTAATAATAATAAGGAACACAAGATTTATAGTGGTTCGGCCAGGAAATTGGGCCTACATCCACTTTATATTCTTTCATTATTTACTTGCATCAGTTTTACAATTGCCTTTGATTACAAGAATCATACATTCATAATTCTTTTTACAATATTTCAACAAAATTTTCAAGTAAAGTATGGACGCAAATGGTTGCTGTTCCATGCCCTTGGAATTTTATCTCCTTCAACGGTGGTGAGTTTGAATGTGCCGTCAAGAAGCTTCTGACCTATGACATATGGTCCTTCCCAATTTGGCCCAAACACACCTGTCGCTGTCATAATTCTCTTCAGGACTAGGTCTCCAATCTCAAAGCTGCGTTGGCGGACTTTGGAATTGAAATGTCTGGCTATTCTTTGCTGATGAGCTGCAATTCTGAGATTAGCCTCATCTCTTTTTTCATCAAGGAGATCTAGCGCTTCGAGCTGTAGCTTTTCGTTTTCTGCTTGATTGAAATGGATTCTTCTGTGTGAAGGGACCTCTATTTCTACCGGAATCATTGCTTCTGACCCGTATGCTAATGAAAACGGGGTGTGCCCAGTCGCAGTTTTGTGAGTGGTTCTGTATGCCATAGTTCCAGTGGTAGCTTATCAACCCAACCACCTTTTGCTTTTTCAAGTTGCTTCTTGATGGTTGACTTAATAATTTTGTTCACGGCTTCCACTTGCACATTTGCATGCGGATGAGCCACTGCTGAAAAGCTTTTCCGGATTTTGAATTGCTTGCAAAAATCTTGGAATTCTTCACTATCAAACTGAGTACCATTGTCTGTAATTATTTTTTGAGGCACACCGTATCTGCAAATGATGTTTTTAGTCATAAAACTTATCATCTTCTTTGAGGTGATAGTAGCCAGTGGTTCAGCTTCTGCCCACTTAGTAAAATAATCTACAGCAACAATGGCATATTTAATTCCAGATTTGGCAGTTGGTAATGGTCCTACAAGGTCTATTCCCCATATTGCAAACGTCCATGGACTGACCATCTGTGTGAGTTCAGTGGAAGGAGCTCTAGGAATTTTGGCGAACCTTTGACATCTGTCACATTTCCGGGAATACTCTGCTGCATCTCGATTAATTTCTTGCCAAAAGTATCCATATCGGAGAATTTTCTTTGCTAATGTTTGGCCACCTGAATGATCACCACATTCTCCTCCATGCACCTCCGCTAGGATTGCTTTGGACTCTTCCCTGGATACACATCGAAGTAATGGCATTGAGAATCCCCGTTTGTATAATCGGCCATCCTGGATTATATATCGAGAGGCTTTTCTCAGTAACTTTTGTCGTTCTTTTGAGTTCCCTGGTAAAGATCCATTGAGCAGATATTCTGTTATCGGAGTCATCCATGATTCTTGCTCTTGAGACATGCTCATGATCCAATCAATATCCATCTCATCAATGCTAGGAGTCGACAGGACCTCCACTGGAGTTAATCCCAGAAATTGGGCTTCGCCTGTGCTAGAATACTTTGCGAGAGAATCTGCTTTCGTGTTTTCCTCTCGAGGAATGTGACTTATCATGTAATGATCGAAATCACCCAGGAGCTCCCAAGCCTTTGACAAGTAGGCGGGCAGATTCCCCCCTTTTGCTTGGAATTCCTTTTTGACTTGGCATACAATAAGCTAAGAATCACTGAATATCTGTAACGCTCGGATGTTTAATTCTTTTGCAATCCTTAAGCCAGCGATAAGGGCTTCGTATTCTGCTTCATTGTTTGTTGAAGGAAATTCCAATCTTAGTGCATAGCATAATGATCGGCCTTCAGGGGTCTCAAGTACAACTCCGGCTCCAGAACAGCAGTCGTTTCTTGCACCATCGACATATAACTTCCATTGGATTGGGGAACCGTCGACTGTTTCCTTCTCACTGTTACCCTTATCTGTGAATTCTGCAATGAAATCTGCTAAAGCTTGTCCATTGATTGCTTTTCGGGGATGATAAGTGATGTCATACTGACTGAGTTCAATATTCCACTTTAGAAGACGACCCGAAGTCTCAGGGCGAAACAGGACTTGCTTTAAAGGTTGATCAGTGAGGACTCTGATAGGATGAGCCTGAAAATATTGCCTCAACTTCCTAGATGCAATTAGTAGGCAATAGGCGAGTTTTTCCAACTTAAAGTAGTTCATCTCTGCCCCAGTGAGTCTTTTGCTGATATAATAAACTGGATGTTGAATCCTTTTGTCTTCTCGTATCAGCGCTGCACTTAAAGCATGAGATGATACTGCCAAGTATATAAGAAGATCCTCGCCATCGCCAGGCCTAGAAAGTATTGGAGGCGCTTCCATATGGCGAATCAATTCATCAAAGGCTTTTTGGCATTCGGGGGTCCAATCGAAGTTTTTCTTTCCTTTCTTTAGGGCATCAAAGAATGGGATGCATTTATCTGTGGCTTTGGAAATGAACCGACTCAAGGCGGCGACTTTTCCATTGAGACTTTGCAATTCCTTCTTTGTTCTAGGAGCTTTGACTTTTTTCAATGCAGTAATTTGAGCTGGACTGGCCTCAATGCCCCTAGCGCTCACGATGAAGCCTAAAAACTTGCCGGATTCCACTCCAAATGAACATTTTAAAGGATTGAGCTTCATTCTGTACTTCCGAAGGACTGCGAACATGTCTGCTAAGTGTTCTATGTGATCCACTGCTTTCTTAGACTTTACCAACATGTCATCGACGTAGACTTCCATAGTCTTGCCCAGTTGTGGTTTGAACATAGCATTAACAAGTCTTTGGTATGTTGCCCCTGCATTTTTCAACCCGAAGGGCATAACTCTGTAGCAGTAAAGACCAGTGTCGGTGATAAAGCTCGTATCCTCCTGATCCGGCTCATGCATCATGATCTGGTTATATCCGGAGTAAGCATCCATAAAAGATAACAATTCGTGTCCCGCTGTTTCGTCTACCAGTTGATCGATTCTGGGTAATGGGAAGCAGTCTTTGGGGCAGGCCTTGTTTAGATCTGAAAAATCGATGCATACTCTCCATTTTCCGTTGGCTTTCTTAACCAGCACTGGATTTGAAACCCAATTCGGGTAGGTGGATTCTTTGATAAAATTATTCTCCATGAGCCGATCAACTTCTTCTTTTAATGCCGCCGACCTTTCTGGACCTTGAGTTCTCCTTTTCTGTTTCACAGGTGTAAATTTTGGATCAATATTTAGAGCATGCACTGCAACTTCTGGGGATATTCCGCACATATCGGCATGAGTCCAAGCAAAAACATCCAGATTTGCCTTTAAAAAAGATATCAAGATACTCTGAATTGACACATTAAGTTGTGATCCCACGTTCAACACCTTGTTTGGGTCCCTTGGGTCAACAGGTATTGGTATTGTCGTTTCCACTGGTACCACTCTATTTTCCCCTGCACTGACTTTTCTAGGGTCCATCTCTTTCCTTGCTCCGCTGTGCTCGCCAGTGCAGGGTCCACCCTGTAATTGCTACAAGGCTGGTTCTCTGGTGCGGACTGGGGCTGCCGCATTCTTTCCCATTTCTCTTTTTCTGGTTTCTCGTAGCTCTGTCAGATAACACTCTTGCCCAGCATTTTGATCCCCTTTTATAACTCCTACTCCATTGTCTGTAGGGAATTTAATGGTGAGGCACCACAGGGCAAGAACAGCTTTGAATGCTGCCAGAGTTGGACGACCAAGGAAAGCATTGTAAGCAGAAAACTCATCGACAATCACAAAAGTTTGCTTACGGACCATTTTTCTTTCTCCTTCTCCAAGTTCCACAAACAAATCAATGGTTCCTACTGGCTGTTTTGGCTCCCCAGTGAAGCCAGCAATTTTATGCGATGAAGCTTGCACATCAGCCATAGGGATCTTCATTTGGTCGAATGTCTTCTTGAAGAGGATATTGCAGGATGCGCCACAATCAATGAGAACTCTTCTGACAATAGTTGGCCCGATACCAGCCGAGATGACTAAGGGATCCAAGGTAGGAGCTTCAATACCTGCAGAATCCCTAGCTTTGAATACAATATCATCATCAAGAGTTCTTTGTTGCTTCAAGGGCGTAGCACCTTCCAAAACGAATACATCTTCTTCGGTCGGTACATACTTTAAAGCTCGGGTATACCTTTCCATCTCACCCCAGCTTCTGCCCGCTGGGTGAGATCCTCCCGTAATGACATTGATAATGGGCCTTCCAGATTCATGCCCTGAAGCCTTCTCAATCGTCCTAGGCTGATGAGTAGGAGCCTGTTGCCCCTGACTAGATGAAGCAGGATTATTGCTATTCCTTTTCACAAATTGCTGTAGTTTGTTTTCCCTTAGCAACTCTTCAATCAGATTTTTCAGCTGACGGCATTCGTCGGTCTCATGACCGGGTTGATTATGGAAGCGGTAGAATTTCCCACTTTGTATAGCCTTTTTCCCGGTCCTTAGAGGAGGAGGTTTAGGAAAGTCAACAGAATCTTTAGTGGCAAGGTAAATACGCTCCGGCGTATCTGATAAAGGAGTATATTCTGATGGCTTGAAGGATCGGGGTTTCTTCAGATTACTCTGCTTCTTCCCATTGTTATTTTCCCTTTTTTGCCCTACAGATTCATTCTTGCGTGGAACAACAGTGTTATCTTCGGCTTTTTCCAACACTGCCTTTACCGGTACGGGACGGCTTTCTAAGCGTATGAATTCATCTGCTTTTTTATAGAACTTTTCAAGGGAATTTGGTTCCTTCATGTTTAGCCATTTCCCAAATTCACTCGACTTGTCAATACCATTCATCAGATAAGTCAATATCATTCGCGGTTCTGCATTTTCCACCTCAGCTAGCGCTATATTAAAGTGGTTTAAGAAAGATCTGATAGTCTCCCCTGGATTCTGCTCCAAACTTGACAGTGACATGATATCCTTGGTTTTTGAGGCGTATAGTCTGAACTGCTCCTTGAACTTCCGGGTTAAGTCAGAAAACTGATCGATAGATCGGACTGGAAGTTTGGTGAACCAAAGCAAAGCTACACCTACGAGATATACAGGAAAATATCGGCACTTTATTTCATCAGAGGCTCTGGCACCAGTCATGTGCCAATCATACTTGTATAAGAATTCGTTCGGATCACTCGTCCCCCTGTAAGCTGGAATGGTTGGTGGGACAAACTTCCTTGGGAATTCAGCCTTTAAGATTTTCTCAGTAAAAGGAGTTTTACTTGGGGCGAAACCCCATTTTTTCTCGTCTTCAACCCTCTGCATGCTTTCTTTCATAATTTGTCGGACCATTCCAGAAAGATACTCCTCATCATGTTGAGTTCTAGATCCACCAACCTCTGGAAGCGTTCGTTCAAAGGGGCTAGCAGCCCTTTCAGGAGCATTTCTTTCTTCAGTATCACGAATGTTGCCAGCAAAATTCCTTTCATTATCTGCCGGTTGATGGTTTGCCCCAAGCAAATCGTTCAACCTATTCAAAATTAGGGCATTCTGGGCATTCTGAGCCTCGAATTGTGCATTTTGGGCATTTATCTGTTGGTTCAGCCCTAAGATTGCAGCATCCAGCTCTGCCTTTGCAACTCCGACAGCTGGAGTGGCTTGATTCGATATAGGGAAGCGGAGGTTCCCTCTTGAATATTCCCAGATCTGACAGATCTACTTTTCCTTCCAGGAGCCATAATCTCGGATAGACTTCTGGTTTTCAAGGAAATTCTCTCTACAAACCTTTGTGAAGCAATGATGATAGCTCTCCTGAGTTCAATTCTCAGTGAAAGCACCAAAAATGTTAACGCTAAAATTTGAACGCTAACACCCCGGTGTATGAGTTATAGTTGTGAAAGCACCACCCGATAACTCGGGAACAGATTACAAGCAGATAATAGCGGAAAAGCAGTAAACAACAACAATTTTATAGTGGTTCGGCTTAAGGGTACAGCCTACGTCCACTTTAAGTACTTTTATTGATGATCTCGTTACAAGCTGATACAATTCTTTCCAAGTACAATACACTTTGAATTACAAGTCACTTAGAACAAGTAGCCTAAACTTCAATGGAGATTAGAGTCTTCAAATCCACGTTGGATGTGTGTGATCTTTTCTCGAAGTTGTTTGTAGCGTTCTTCGTGTCTTGAGAGCTTTAAGTGTTGGATTGGTTTGGAATGCAGCAGAGTAACGGCGCTTGAAGAGAATGAGCCAAAAAGTCCCTTGAATGTTGGAGGTGGCCATGTATTTATAGGCAAATTTCTGGGCTGGAATTATTAAGTCATGAGTCGTGACCGACTCAGGATGAGTCGTAAGTCGTGACCGACTTAAGTATCACGAGTCAGCAAGCAATTGTGGGCGACTCAACTGGTTGAGCCTAGGCTTCGTATCAGAGCGTCTTCGGTCCTCTATATATAGCACAAGTCCTAACTCGTCTGCGAGTTAAAAGGTCATGGTCTAAAATGAGGCGGCATTGGATTTCTACTTAGTAGCTTTAAGTCGTGGACGACTCAAGCTAGGTCGTGAGTCGTGGCCTAACCGGTTAGCTTGCTTATTGAGTCGTGTACGAGTCAATGGGCCACGATGTAAAATGAAGCGGTATCGAATTCTTTTGCTTAGGTCGTGAACGACCTACCATAGGTCGTAGGTCGGTCCTTTGTTGTTTTGGGATTTTAGTCAGTTAGGTCATTTGACACCTTAGGTCGTTGAGTCGTTAGAGAACTTGAGTCGGTCTATCCCATACACCGTTAATCCCTTGAGTCGCTCCACTCCTCTAAGTCGCCTTAAGCTTTAACTCGTTAGCTTGTTGAGTCGGTTGCTTGTTGAGTCGGTTGCTTGTTGAGTCGGTTCACCCTTTAAGTCGTGAGGCTTCTTGAGTAGTGGGTCCCTTCTGAACCGTTAAGAACCTTAAGTCGTGAATCGGCCCAGACCTTGACTCGTTGCCTAAACGGAGTTAACATTATTAGAATTTTAAAACCCCTATTATTCTTATCTAGTTTATTCTTAATTTATTTAAATTCTCTATAATTATTTCCTTAAAAATTCATTCTTTTATTTTCTTTTCAAAAATCCAATTCTATATATTTTGATATCTCGGTGTCCCGAAATATATTCAAGTAAACCACAGCATTCAATATTCCAATTATCAATAATATTCATAACAGAGAATATCAAACAATATAAATAATATTGAGGAATCCAGTTGGATCCCTTCAACATGTTTCCCTACATCCACAGATGATTAGCATAATATAAAATACCAATTCCACTTCGAGGTGGAATATCGTGGTACATGGGATTTAAATATAATATCATCCGCTATTATGTGGCGCATAGGGTCTCATCCGCTATATAACGCGAGAAATCAATCAATCCAAGATATATTATATACTACTATATATAATCTTGCACATCCAATCAAATCAATCAATCAACCAATTATTTAAATTTAACCATTTAAATTACCAGATGAGTGAGATTAACTCACCTTTGATTTTGTTGATGCAATCCACACCAAACCGGCTTGTTTCCATGATTTAAAACCTTGTGTACACATTATACAATTTATTAATATTTTGAATTAATCGAACAATTAATTTCCAATTTAATAATTTAATTAACCCATGATTTTTTCAAACTAATAGTTTGGTTAATAAAATATTTTTAGCAAAAAAATAAATTTAATAGGTTTATTAAACAATTCATCTCCAAAAATTCATTTTCCATTTAATAAATTTAATCTAAATTTCCTCTAATAAATTACTTAGTGACTGGAATAGTTAACAACTAATCACTGAATCTATTTTTAAGAAATGCCACTATTTACTAAATCACTTTATTTAATTTAGTTTTAATAAATTATTTATTACCTTCCAGGCAGAAACCAAAACCCAAACAGACATCCATGCGACTTCCTTCAAGCATGACTTTGCCATCACCAACACCCTGCAACTAGAAAACCCACGCTGCTGCACTCTTTTCAGAGCAGCCACCAACTTCACCTCTGACATCACAGACCCACCGCCAATTGCCTACCGCCATTCCAATTCGAGCGAATCGCGTGGCCCATCTCGAAAAACTCTGACGACCATCGCCAAACCATTCACTTCGCAATCTTTCCTCCACCTCCACGATCCCGTGAGTAATCACCAATCGCTTCGTTCCCTCCCTAAAATCCAAACCCTAGAACAACCGAACCCGAACATCCTCACATCGCACTCGCCAAGAAGTTCGCGAGCTAAATCATTTGCATCGCCAACCTCCTTCAGAGCATCGCACCCTATTCTCACATAGACATCGCGACTTCATCGCATGAGATCGCGATCAATTTCGTTTCGACTTAGAGGGAAAGAAGGGAGAAGGAGAACGCGGTTGAAATTTGAGGAGCAAACATTTTGATTTGCTTTAAACAGAGGGAGCGGCCATTTTACTTGATTTTCAAACAAAAAATTTCGTTCTGTTGATTTTGCTCGGCCATTGAATTTCTCTCTGAGAATTAAATCTTGATTGTGAAAAGCATTTCCCTTCTGAAACAAAGAACGCAGCTGTTCGAAATGACAGGAATGTGATGTTTTTGAAGGGGGAAGCGTGTTCGAATGGGTAATAAACAGTGATATGAATTGAGGGAAAACGGCTAAGGCGACTTTGTTTTGACTGGGAATAAATATAATCATATTATTTAAATTTTAAATTTCAAATCGTCTCGATATCGCAACTTGAAATCTCGACCTCCTATCGAGGCGTGCTGCTAGGCGTTTATAATGTTAAACCCCTATTCCGACGCAATGGAAAAAGTTTTGAGTCCTAATTCGATCGTATGGAGAAGATAGCTTTTTGAACCCAGTCATTATTTAATTTTTGATATAGATTTCAACGCGTTTATATATCGCACGCTCACACAACAACTCCTAATGCTACAAAATCTGAAATCCATTAATAACTAACTATTATGGATCCAATGGAACAGGTTTCGTTGAATTCCGAGACTGTGCCTCGGAAGGCTATTTTTAAATTCAATTTAAACGATATATTTTTAAAACCGAACGAATCACTTCCAATTTCAATTTAAAAGCTTTTATTATCTTCAGAACTATCAATATAAAATTTACAAGCCTTCAAATTATTTTTAATAAGCTTAAAACTGATGATTCAACATTTTACCCAACTTTAAATTATTTAATTTTAATAACTTATTTGTCAAATAAATAGTGATATTTTAAATTCAACTTAGAAACTAACTTTTAAACATTTGAATCAATTAAATATTCCAATTAAATTGTCCAAAATTCCGGGTCGTCACAAGAGTTATCGAGTCATGGTTCCTACAATCACCTTGATCAGTATGGATTATCCTTGAGATCATTCTGCGATTCTATGTTCCTGGTCTGAATACGATCCTTGGCATCGAGTCGGTTTGAGTGATACCAATTTGTTTGTTTTTTCCACGGGTTTTGAGTACAATCATTGTGATTATTTTGGACGATCATTACGATCGATTTAGATTAAGATTTATTGGACTCTGGAAATTGGATTCTGTAACTATTCTATATTTGTGAAATAAATAAATATATATTCTTGTGTCTTATGTTCGTGAAATAAATATATATATTCTTGTTTCTTGCGTTCGTGAAATAAATATATTTTCGTGTGTCTTGTGATGGATGCTTAGTTAAGTAAATTTGGTTATTCTATGTTTAGTGACTAGTTCGGGTTTGTGACTTGAATTTATAACCCTGTTTTGAGTTAAATACATTTTTTGTCTCGTTATATTCTAGACATCTGTATTTACTTATATGTTGTTTATTCTTGTGTTATATTTTGTTCTTACCGTATTGGATATTTAGAGATAGTCTGACCCGGGTGTTATTTTTCTCGGGTTAGGCCGAGACTTTTCAGGTTACAGGACAAATTGATCTATGGATGGTTGGGCTAGCAGAGGTTTGACCTTTGATATTTAGTTATATCACTTAGGAATTTGTGAAATTGGGATGTATAATTAAGATTAGAAAACCATAGCTTGTATATTAATTGAGTTTTGCTATTTTATTTTGTAAACTCAAAATTTGTATGCGTGTTAGTTGAGACTTATTGTGCTGTGATCTGTGACTTTTATTCATATGATAAATTGTTTTGATTCTGAGAAATCGGTGTATCTATTACTTTGTATTAATACTTTACACGTCAAATTCAGTTCAAATATTAAATAAAAGGTATAAATGATGTGTTAGTATAAAGATATATTCACATTCGATCGCCGTTAACAAGCCGTAATCTCCAGATTAGAAGATGACATTACTTATAATGTTTTTTGCTAATCTGGGCATGACGGTGGGGTAGTTACAGTTGATATTAGAGCTGTTTTAGAACATTATAACATATAATATTATGGATCCCAGACCTAGAGGACTTAGAGTCCTGCCCTTGGGGTGTATGACAGATAGTTATATCAATTATCTAATTAAGAATAGGAAAATAAAATGATAATCGGGATAATCATTAGAGCATAAATTGGTTTAAAAATTTTAGATTGATTAATTGGAATTTATGCTATTAAACCTTTGGGAAATAATGCATTAAAATCCATTACAGGTTGAAAATTATTTTGAGATTTTGGAAAATTGAGTATAGAAGTTAAAATTTTACGCAAGTTAGGTTTAAAAAGAGTTGCGCAGCGGAAGCTAGTAGACTGTTTTTGTTGAGCACGGTAGGTATTTTGTGATCCGTTTATATGGTTGATTGGTTGTTTAGAATTTACTGCTTGGTTGTATTTTTTTTAAATTGGATGCATGGATGCTAGTGTTAATAAAGTAAATACGACTAAGAAATTTTTTTGATTATTTTATTTGTTAATTTGTTTGGAGATTGATTAAGGATTCTGATCGATATATGGGATGTTATGTTATTGATAGGAGTCCTCGAACATCAAATGAGGCACTTTGGCATAACAAATAATTATTTTAGGAAAATGGAAGGTAATTTGAGTTTTGGAAACAAATTAAATAATATTTTGCCATGAGACAATTGTGTGTAGTGGAGAAACTTGGTAAGGCAATGTTGAAAGCCTAGATAATCAACTTTGCAGTAACAAAGCGAATCACAAATATTCTTGGCTTAATATTATTTATGGAAATGAAATATTTAATTTATAATTTATAATGGACTGATATTTTAAACTAAACAATTTGAACCATATCTTTTTATTCCTTGGTTGGATTTTATAGTTGCCGAACTCTCTAGAAACCTCTTTTAATATGTGAAACTTCTATTTGAGTTGCATTCAAAAAAATTATGGTTTGGATATGTTAACATTAGTTGGAACATGAAGTAGTGAGTGGTTAATGGATAGACTAGTGTAATATGTTTGTATGACTATTTAATTTGCATATACTTGTTCTCATTTGGTTGTTTAAGTGTTTGGTAGGTACCAAAGGCTTACGCTTCATATTGGGAGCTTGCTTTTGCATTTTATTGTTGTATATGCTTGCTAATATTAAGAAAAGATACGTATCTTGGATTACATATCGCATTTTTATGTATTTTCCTATGGGACGCCTCATCCTTGAAATGAGATGTATATTATGTAATCATATTGTAAAATTTTGAAATGCTAGCCGCACAAAAGAGACGCTGGCGAAATTTTACGTAAATTTAAAATGTTAGAATTCTTTTGAGAATTTTGGAATGAAATTAGAAATCAACTAGCAAATAATTATTCTAGGAGGAAATTTATTATATAGATTTTTTTTCACTAAGGTAATTGCGAGAACGTAATTTTCTTAAGAGGGAAAGTCTGTAACCCTATTGTTAATAACCTAATTAATTACGATTAGTTAATATTTATTAATATAAATCTGGAATCTTGGTAATTTAATTTGGAAATTTAATCTAGCTTGAATATTGATTTAAGTAGTGATTTAAATATTGGAATTTGATTTAATCAACTTTTATTTTAATCAATTATTGCATTTTTTTATTTCTAAAACTGGGTTGCTTGTAAATATTAGAATCAATTTACAGGAAGATGGCCAAACTTAGTTTTGTTGATTTAATTAGTTAGATTAATTAAATCTACTGATTAAGATAAGAAAAGGAATTCCTTTATTTTAATTGTTTTGGGCCTTAAAGTGCAAATCAAGCCCATTAGCTAAGCAAATCATATAATTTCTTTTATAAACATAATATCCTAACCCATATCAGCCCATTTTTCCACCACCTGTACTTTTTCTCTCTCCACGTTTCTTCTTCAAAAACCTCACAATGAAAATAAAAAGGGGGAATTCGAGAAAACACCCTAACTAATCGATGAAATGAGGCAAGGGGAGGCAACAGGCGGCCTTCGGAGCGAGCGCCATCTGGTGGCTCGGACTTGCTGGCAACTTTGGCGATCGACAGGGAGGTACGATGATGGGCAAGGCAGCGATGGATGCGTGTGTTCTAGGGTAGGAGTGACTTCGATTTTAATGATTTCAATAAGTAACCCTCACACTACTGTTCTCTAAAGCCATATGCTTGTTCTTATGATCGAATTATGTTAAGTTTCTGTAAATGAGTGAATTGTTGCTGTTTGAATCTGTGTTTGGTTAGAATCTTCAAGTTTTGCATAAACATATTATTTGTTAGTTGGATCGTAGGAAATCATTAAGTTAGAAACTTAATTGTTGAACAAATAATGCTTGCATGCCTATTTTAATCCCTAGTGGTTGTCCAAAATAAAGCATCGCTCACCGGAACTCAAGCTCCCCATCGACCGGAGCTAACCTGGAGCCTCATTGGCTCTAGGAGTATCTCTGACCAGTGGATGAACCTTGAACTGATTCGGTTTCAGGATTTTATTTTACTGATCGTTGCCGAATCTCTGTTTGCTTGTTCTTTTTCTCACCATGATTTGCTTGCTTTGTTGGTTCCTTGCGTGAGTAGGTTGTGTCCTTACATTTATTTGCTGTTACTAAGTGTTTAAACTATATTTATATATTTTAATCTTGTGAATATACATAGCTAATTGGAACTGAACATTTACAAGTGTACAGTGTGTGTCATTTATATGTTACAAATTCAATGTCTTGCCTGCAAATTCCAGGATTTCGTTCCATTTAAGTGCTGATGCATCTTAAGTTTGTTATTCTTATCATGATGGTATGTGAGGATTTTAGCTGGGTTAGTGTAGTGTTTGTTGATATAGTACATAATTGTTTAATTGTTAAAAGCTAATGCATGGGTGAGTATTTAATAAAGTATTTTGTAAACCAGTGCAGTTCAGTCCATTGCTATGAACAGCAGCACTTGTAGATATTGTATTGGCATATAGGTGTTTAGTTAGACATTTCATACACTGTACGTAAGGTTGACATGCTTCTGTTTTCATTGTTCTGTTGTTTGAGCTATTTTTAATGATTGCATGATTTTATAAATAGAGTTTTTAATCCCTTAGTCTAATGCATATATAACACGATATATTTATAAAATTGATTTTTAACAAAAGTTATGAAGTCTAGGGTAAGTATACCACCCTAAATATATTGCTTTCTTGACTTTATTTACATTTCGTGTAAAAGGACCTGACAGTTTGGCTTTTTTTTTTTTTTTTTTTTTTTTTTGAAAATAACAGCCTATTATATGCTTTTTTTCCATAAAAAAGTGGCCTTTGCTTTACTACTAATTCAGTACAATTCCTAGATATCGAATGCTTTCATCTTTTAGGTTATAGTAGCTTTGAAGGTAGAGTACATATATTTATATAAATGGTTTTAAAAACAAGTCTTAAAGAGTAGTACAATGCATTTCTTTTAAAGGACCAAAGGCTGTGCAACAGTACCATGTACAATTTTCGAAACCAGTAAGTGCATTTTTCTTTTTTGTATAAAGTTAGTCCATGATATATAGATATATACACATTGCTTTCACTTTTAGACACCAGACAACTTAGCTTGACTTATCAATTATTTAAATAAATAAATATATTTTATGGTATTTAATGTATGATATAAAATGTAAACTTTAATATTTTTTAAACAATTGTTTTAAACACCAAATTGAGTTTAGAAATGAGTTTATGAATTTGTAAATTCAATGGCTTTCCTTTTATAATTTGGATTGTTAAAGAAATAAGTGCACATTTATTTAATGATAAATAATAAATGGATTTATGGAAATTTAATAATTGTTTTTAAAAAACAATAAATTTAAATTAGAATTTGTTTTGAGAAACTTAGTTCTATAATGTAGGAAGTAATGATAATCGACGTAGTGTTATCGATTTGTTTTAAACGCTTTCAAATAACACTTCGTCGAATATAGCACAAACTCATTGGATAGAACATTTTAGTGAAATTTACTAACTGTTAGTGAATACGTGAATTTCACCGGTCAGTATGGGATACTTTGGTTAAATTCATGTGATCACTATAGAGAAGTAATTAACACTTTTGAGTTGTTTTCTCTTCGGATGTGCGACAAGTGGATGCGAGATCCGGAAAAGAATATAATTCTGGTTTTCCGGTGGTATCCGTAATAAGTGATATTTACTAGCTTTTAGGAAACACTTGGGTTTCACTATACGATATGGGACGTATTGGTTAAATTTTAGTGATTACTGAAGGTGATAGTATATGGCACTTTAGAGTTTACTCTCTTTTGGCGTACGGCAAGCGGCTGCTTGATCCTTAAGAAGTTTATTCTTGAATTTCTTTTCAAACATAATAAAATAATAATAGTAAATATATGTAGAGTTATGAGTCATGGTTTCTACGATCACCTTGATCGATATGGACTATGGACTATCCTTAAGATCATTCTGTGATTTTGTTTTCCCGGTCTGGGTACGATCCTTGGTATCGGATCAGTTCGAGCTTTACAAATCTGTTTGTTTGTTTGCCACGGGTTTTGAGTACAATCATTGTGATCGCTTTGGACGATCATTACGATCGGTTTAGATTAAGATCTCTTAGACTTTGGAAATTTTGAAAATTGGATTTTGTAACTATTCCGTGTTCGTGAAATAAATATATATATTCTTGTGCCTTGTGTTCGTGAAATAAATAAATATTCTTGTTTCGTGCATTCGTGAAATAAATATATATTCTTGTGTCTTGTGATGGATGCTAAGTTAAGTATATTTTGTTATTCTGTGTTTAGTGAGTAGGTCGGGTTTGTGACTTAAATTTATAGCCCTGTTTTGAGTTAAATACATTTTCTAACTCGTTATATCCTGGACATCTGTATTTAGTTATATGTTGTTTATTCATTAATTAAATTTTGTTCTCACCCTAATGGATATTTAGAGATTGTCTGACCCAGTGTTATTTTGCTTGGGTCAGGCCGAGACTTTTCAGTTTACATGACAAGTTGACCTATGGATGGTTAGGCTAGCAGAGGTTGGAACTTTGATATTTAGTTATATCACTTAGGAATTTGTGAAATTGAGATGTATAATTAAGATTAGAAAACCATAACTTGTATATTAAGTGAGTTTAGTATTTTAATTTGTAAACTCAAAATTTGTATGTGTGTAAATTGAGATTTATTTCGCTGTGATATGTGACTGTTATTTGTATGATGTATTTTTTGATTCTGAGAAATCGGTGTGCCTATTACTTTGTATTAATACTGTACACGTCAAATTTGTTGAATGTGCAAGTATATGATTTTTTTTGATGGTATAAACACATATATACATACATACATATATATATATATATATATTCATTTAAATGTATTTGTTAATGTACTATTTTATTTTTCACATAATTAAATAAATATTTGCTGAATAAAATAAACAACACAGAGTTTAAATTCAAATAGATATTTTATTCAAACAAATATTTATTACAATCTTGAATGGTACAAATTTGAGCTCTCAGTACACATACACAAAAAAAAAAAGAAATCAATGACAGTACAATTTCGATTACATCACAATTTCTAATTTACAAATGCACCTCACTACATATCGTTCATTCATTTGTATTTATCTTCAACTCTATTCCAAATTGAATCCAACATCTAAGAAATCTGCAAAAATAAATACTGACGCAGTAAAATTAAAAAGAAAATATTTTGCAATGTAAAATAAAATGTATTTTGAAAATATTATTTGCCTCAGTTATTTGGGTTGTTCGTCTTCATTTAATTTTGAATTCATCATACACGAACAACTTGTGACATGCACGGTATATCACTGTACATGCCATAAGGCCGTACACACTATATACACTTGATAAATCTATAGGGACAGGTGAGCAAAAGAGCAACAAGACTCGGCATGTACTTGAATACAGCTACTACACATAAGGTTCAAAGTGAAGTCAAAATGAAACTCAAGGCAAATGCAACATGAATGTACAGATTCAAATGAAACCGGACTTCAATAAGACCACATGCAACCCTACGACTTCAAGCATGCGAATACAGGAAAACCAAACAATGTACACAGTGGCCAGAACTATATCTACACCAGACTTCGAAGCATGTACAAAGTAGCAGCAATATACATATGGTCAAGCACAAATCCCGAAGTGATCAGAGAATAAGCAAGAAGACTCAAAGCCATATGCAAAAATCAGAGGTAGTGAAACCAAAGAACACATACAAGTCCAGAACCAAATAAAGCAGTGGACATAAAGACTAGACTCCATGTAGACCTGACTACAAGTGTAATGCACAGTGAAGACAGTTCACATATAAACAATGATGTATATAAGAAGTCCAACAGTAACATAAGGTCAACATGCTCACATATGTAATCAACTCAAGTCTGCAACATATAACTTAATATATACATGCATGACAAGCTACATGAAGACCAACAACAAGTGGAGATGACCATCAACCAAAATGGAGACGATTTCAAGTTTAAATGCCAGAAACTCAAAGCAGGTTTTTACAATATCAAACTGCAGTGCAAATTCAACAATACATGCATACACACATACAAATGTACGTATGCACATATATGAAGACACACAAATAATCAAGCAGTGAATTTCAAACAATGGCCGAAGTCAAAATGGAATCAAATCCAATGCCAGAGAATTCAAAGCACCAGTCTCAAACTAAAATAAAAAACCGTGATCATGCTGAAGTCAACACCATCAAAGAATTCAACACTGTGTTGGTCAAGCAAAGTCAGAATCGAGCTGTGAAAATCAAGTAATCACATATACGAAATTGACAAAGTCATGAATTATCATCAACATCCCAGCAACATCGAACGACCGAGAAAAAGTATTGACGAATTCAAATAAATTCAGATGAACGAAAATAAAGGGATTCGAACCCTATATAAATGTATAACATCATCGGGTACGAATCCATTTGAGTTCAAGCAAAAAGAACAATCATTCAACTCGAATCAAGATCGAGTTCAAGCATTCAACCAGAAAAGCAAAAGAGCAAAAATTACATACCGAAGCCTTTTCGAACTCGATCGAATTCGAAGCAGTTGAAGTAAATAAAAGAGATCATCGATTGACAAACAAGGAACGCTGAATCATCTGTTCAATCGAGCATTTAAAGTCGGCTTCTTCGAATTTCACAAAAACCCTAATTTAGTTGAAGAGGAAAAGAACGAGAATGAGCAGCCATTTTGAAAGACGAGTCGGACCGAAGAAATAAAAAGGAGAAAGAGATTATCTTACCATTTATTTTATTTATTTTATTGGGCCGGCCTTGTTTATTTGATCATTAAGTATATAAGGCTTTAGATAATTAGGGTTTTCGTTTTGAATTGTTTCTATTTTGCATTTTAATTTTTAAACTCTTGTAATTTCTAGTCGTGTGACTATGGGACGAACTACAGTGGTGTAGTTCGAGAATTCGCAACTCAGTGGCTAAGTTGTGACAGGGTTTGAGCGTGGATTTATGGTTAGTCGATAGGGGTGTCACAAGTTTGCGTGTGTAAGCGTCTGACTGCTTAATTTCTAGAAGAAACCTTAGGGGCAGCACGTAGGCAGGGTTTTGCCGAAGCTGGGTAAATTTGTATGTTCTATTTCTGCATTTTTATATTCTGCTATTATCTGTGCTGCTATTATTCAACTGATATCTGTGCTGAGATTATTTTATATACTTCCGCAACAATTTTTAATAATTAATAGTATCAACCTATTTACCCTCGTAGGGTGAAATCGATCCTACAAGTGGTATCAGAGGTAGGAACAAAAGCCATTTTTGTTTTAAAAAGTTTGATTTTTCAAAGACCATTTTTTCTACAAATGTGAATTTTTAAAATGGCTACTTTTGCTGAGGGTCGGTCCAGTATTATCCCTCTTATTTTTTATGGAACAGATTTTTTGAATTGGAAATTGAAAATGGAATTTTACTTAAAATCTGTTAATGTTAAATGTTGGGATATTATTGAAAATGGGTGTGATACAACAGACGAGAAAATTATCTCGATTAATGCTCCGGCTATGCATATATTATATTCTCATATTAATCAAGATAATTTTAACTTTATCTCTCACTGTGAAAGTGCATAGGAAATCTGGAATACTTTTGATGCAATATATGGTGCAAAAGTCAACAGCAATGAGAAATCCTCCACAATCGACTTAGTTAAAGAAACGTGGTTAATAGGATTGGTAAAAGGAAGTGGTGATGAGGATGATGATGATGGAATGGCTGAGCTGGCGCTACCAATGAAGAGATTCAAAAAGTGGAACCGAAAATACAGAAATCCAGCTCTAAATCAACAATAAAGCAGAATAATCAAAGCACTAGACAACCAAGAAGAATGGGAGATCATCTGTCACAAGTGCAACAAACCTGGACACATCAAGCCTAATTGTCCCCGAATTCAACTCGACCAATAAAAGAAATCAAAAGGAAGAAATTTTGCAGCCACGTGGAATAAAAATGATGATGATTATAAAAGCACTAGCAGTGAGAGTGAGAAAGCAGATATGTGCCTTCGAGGTGATATAATTGATAGCGACGATGACGAGCCAAGCGAGCTATCAAAACTTACTCACTTAGAATTACTTATATATTTTCACGAAGTAAATGGTTGTTTTGAATGACATAGGGAGAAGTATGCTAAAATTGAATCACAAAGAGATACTTAGATAGATTTAAATAAACAACTTGATCAGTTAGTTAAAAACTATCAAAGTAAGATCCCTAAGTGTGATAAGTGTCCATCACTCGAAGAAGAGATTAAGAAATCGGAAATTAAAATTAAATCGCTTGAAAATGAAATTCTGATTTTGAAAGAAAGTGAAAACACTATGAGAGAAAATTCTATTAAAAAGTGCACACAATTATTAAACGAAAATGAATCTCTCAAAACACAAGTCCAAAAATTATCTCCAATTTTAGGAAACTTTTCCAAAAGTGAAAGATAACTAAATATGTTAACAGGAAAACAAACTGTTAATACTAATAGACAAGGACTTGGGTATACTCACTTTGAATATGTTAGAAGCAAAATTAATCAAGTTAAATTCGAGTGCACTATTTGTAGAAAAATTGGACACAATCAAAATATTTATTGGTATAGACCCAAAAATGTAAAAACCATACCAATTTGAGTTCCAAAAGGCACAAATATAAAATCCTTTAAAGTTAGACAAATATGGGTGTCGAAAGGAACATATATAAATAGTCTTGGGTCTTCACAAAATTATTTTTCAAAATCTGTTGCCACTAACAACCATGGACCTATAAAAACAAATTGGTCACAAAAATATTTTCTCATGTAGTTATGGTGGCAAGCTAAGGAACATCAACAATGTTATCTGGATTCTGGCTGTTCTAGATACACAACGAGCGACTAACCAAAGTTCCTTAGCCTAGTACAAAGGTGACAGAATCATAATGGGCTACAACGAAAAATTATCCTAAAGGTAAAACAAGTAACGGTATATTTATTTTTGAACGATTATATTAAATGTGATAATCTGCACCATAATCTGAATTAATCAGCCAGTTATTTGATAAAAAAAAATGAGTGATGATATTGATTCGATTTATTAAAAATGTTAAACAATCATCTTTGAACTATTTCATATAGATTTGTTTGGATTAACGATGATAGTTTATTGATGATTACTCTTGGATATATTTACTTTACTGCTGATACTATGATCACTGTTTGCACGACTTCAATTAAATTTCATTTAAAAGCTGTTAAAATTGATTTTAAGAAATTTGTTGAAACTGCACAGTCTGGTCTATGACATTCAATTAATGATAATCTCGAGTGAAAGAAAAATTCAGATGCAGATTACACTGGTAATCCAGTTGATAGAAAAATTACTAGTGGAACGTAAGTTATGTTGAGATATTCATTAGCTACATCACGTTTTTCAAAGAAAATATTTGCATATTTTTCATTTCAAATAATTTTCGAATAGCAAACGTTTTTCTTAGAAAACCCCTTTTAGAAAATCATTTTTTTTCGACCTTTGTTTCAGATTAGTCATTTTGAAAATTTTGATAATTATTTTTGAATTGATCTTAAGTGACTACATTAACTAACCCGACCCTCTACTAATTATCGAAAAGATAAACAGTAATTGAAAAGTGATGAGTGTTGATATTAATCATATATTATAACTCGAGACAGTATAATTAGTAAACTTCTTTAGAAATTTAAATAAGAGTTATAAAACTTTGTGTTGGCTAAAATTCCATGACTATTTCTATTTCTGTCATATTTCAGTCGACCATCACTCATCAAAATTCAATATAGTTTGTTATTATGTGGTATTTTAAGCAGGAAATCATTCATTTTTCATTTTTTTTAAAAGATCCAAAGTATTCACTCTCATTTAAAAGTTTTCACGGTTATGCATGGGTGAATTACTTGGAATTTTTGATTATGTGCTTCCATGCTCATTTAAAAGTCCTCACGGTTATGCATGTATGGAACGCATATCAAAATTGATGGTTTAAATAGGCAAGTTGATTCTAATCCTATTTAAAAGTCCTTACGGTTATGCGTGGTTATAAGATACTTGAATTCATTTTAAAAAAAATTGGAATACTACTAATCTCATTTACAAGTCCTAATGGTTATGCATGGTTAGTAGTTATTCAAATTCCCGAGATAAATATACCACAAATAGATACAACTATATGTTTTTTGCATCATCCCTATCATTCTAAAAGTGGAATATGCACCTAACATAGTATTCATGATTTTTGTTTGATTTTTTTATTGAAATTTAATATTTATATTCGATTAGGTATTAATATTGTATTAATGTCTATCACTTTATCTCTATTTTTCTAACAATATTACTCTTTTGTTGATAACAAAAGGGGAGAGAAAAGTTAAGATTTTGACAAATAAAGGTCAAATATTTTTCTATTTGCGTCAAGGCTCATTTGAATATTTTTATTTATTTTCATGCATATATGAAGGGGGAGCTTTGTGTTAGGAAGCATTCAAATAGGGCGAGCAAATTGAATAATCAAATACATTTACTAAATTCAAAATGTTAAATATATGTTTGTTATCATCAAAAGGGGAGAATGTTGAATATGCAAGTATATAATTTTTGTTTGATGATAATACATATATATATATATATATTCATTTAAATGTATATGTTAATGTACTATTTTATTTTTCACATAATTAAATAAATATTTGCTGAATATTTGCTGAATAAAATAAATAACATAGAGTTTAAATTCAAATAGATATTTATTATAATCTTGAATAGTACAAATTTGAGCTCTTACTATACACACACACAAATTCAATGACAATTCAATTTCGATTACATCACAATTTCTATTTTACAAATGCACCTCACTACATATCTCTCATTCACTCGTATTTATCTTCAACTTTATTTCAGATTGAATCCAGCGTCTGAGCAATCTATAAAAATAAATACTGATGCAGTAAAATTAAAAAGAAAATATTTTTGCAGTGTAAAATAAAATGTATTTTGAAAATATTATTTGCCTTAGTTATTTGGGTTGTTCGTCATCATTTAATTTTGAATTCATCATACACGAACAACTTGTGACATGCAAGGTGTATCACTGTACATGCAACAAGGTCATGCACACCATATATACTTGATAAATCTACAGGGACGGGTAAACGCAAGGTCAAACCCAATTAAAAGCCGGGTTCAACTCAAGTGTAATACAAATAAAATCACGACACGAGCACAAGGTCAAACCCAATCTTTAAAGCCGGATTCAACACAGGTGCAATTAAAAGTGCACAAGTTTAAGAAAATGGTCTAGACAACTAAAAAAAGTCTCAACCAAAAAGGTTCACTGCTATACACTTGGAGATATATATATCGGTGAACATATATAAGCACTGAAACAAAGGAGCAAACCAGACATGGAGCTCGAGACAGTCAGGACATACATGTAAACAAAACCAAGATTCAAGTAAAACACAACATGCAACATGTAGACGATGTCAACAAGACTCAGCATGTACATGAAGACAGCTACTACACATAAGGTTCAAAGTGAAGTCAAAATGAAACTCAAGGCAAATACAACATGAATGTACAGATTCAAATGAAACTGGACTTCAACAAGACCGCATGCAACCCTACGACTTCAAGCATGCGAATACAGAAAAACCAAACAATGTACACAGTGGCCAGAAATATATCTACACCAGACTTTGAAGCATGTACAAAGTAGCAGCAATATGCATATGGTCAAGCACAAAACTCGAAGTGATCAGAGCATAAGCAAGAAGACTCAAAGCCTTATGAAAAAATCAGAGGCAGTAAAACCAAAGACCACATACAAGTCTAGAACCAAATAAAGCAGTGGACACAAAGACTAGACTCCATGTAGACCCGACTACAAGTGTAATGCACAATGAAGATAGTTCACATATAAACAATGATGTATATAAGAAGTCCAACAGTAACATGAGGTCAACATGCTCATATATGTAATCGACTCAAGTCTGCAATATATAACTTATTATACACATGCGTGACAAGCTACATGAAGACCAATAGCAAGTGGAGATAACCATCAACCAAAATGCAGACGATTTCAAGTTCAAATGCCAGAAACTCAAAGCAGTTTTTACAATATTAAACTATAGTGCAAATTCAACAATACATGCATGCACACTTACAAATGTATGTATGCACATATATGAAGACACACAGAAATAATCAAGTAGTGAATTTCAAAAAATGGTCGAAGTCAAAATGGAATCAAATCCAATGTCAGAGAATTCAAAGCAGCAGTTTCAAAATAAAATCAAATCTGGGGTCATGCCAAAGTCAACATCATCAAAGAATTCAACACCGTGGTGGCCAAGCAAAGTCAGAATCGAGCCGTGAAAATCAAGTGATCAAATATATGAAATTGACAAAGTCATAAATTATCATCAACATCCAAGCAATATCGAACGACCGAGAAAAATTATTGATGAATTCAAATAAATTCAGAAGAAATAAATAAAGGGATTCAAACCCTATATAAATGTTTAACATCATCGGCTACGAATCCATTCGAGTTCAAGCAAAAAGAACAATCATTCAACTCGAATCAAGAGTTCAAGCATTCAACCAAAAAAGCAAAAGAGCAAAAATTACATACCGAAGCCTTTTCGAACTCAATCGAATTCGAAGCAGTCGAATTAAATAAAAGAGACCATCGATTGACAAACAAGGAATGCTGAATCATCTATTCAATGGAGCATTTAAAGTCGGCTTCTTTGAATTTCACTGAAATCCTAATTTAGTTGAAGAGGAAATGAACGAGAACGAGCAGCTATTTTCAAAGACGAGTCGGCCCGAAGAAATAAAAAGGAGAAAGGGATTATCTTATCACTTATTTTATTTGTTTTATTAGACCGCCCTTGTTTATTTTGTTACTAATTATATAAGGCTTTAGATAATTAGGGTTTTTGTTTTAAATTTTTTTATTTTGCATTTTAATTTTTAAACTCTTGCAATTTCTAGTTGTGTGACTAGGGGATGAACTACGGTGGTGTAGTTTGAGAATTGGCAATTCAGTGGTTGAGTTGTGGCAGGGTTTTGAGCGCAGAGTTAAGGATAGTCAATAGCGGATGTCGCGAGTTTACGTGTGTAAGCATCTGACTGCTTAATTTCTAGTAGAAACCTTGGAAGCAGCACGTAGGCAGGGTTTTACCGAAGCTGGGTAAATCTGTGTGTTTTATTTCTGTGTTTTTATATTCTGCTATTATCTGTGCTGTTAGTATTCAATTGATATCCATGCTAAGATTATTTTATATACTTCCGCAATAATTTTTAATAATTAATAGCATCACCCTATTCACCCCTCTCTAGGGTGAAATCGATCCTACAAAATTTAGTTCAGATATTAAGTGAAAAGGTATAAATGACCATCATTATTGGTATAAAAATATATTCACATTCGATCGCCCTTAATAAGCCCTATTCTCCGGATTAGCAGATTACATTACTTATGATATTCTTTGCTAATCTAGGCATCGCGGTGGGGTCGTTACATATTTGGAAGTAAAGTCTATGCATCTGAGTAAGTGACTTTCAGTTTTGTTTGGGGGAGCTTAGATAATCTTCTAAGTAATAACTAAAGGCTGAAGCGCTAATGGTACACTTAGGAAATTACCTATGTCCTTGGACGATCGAGAAAGTTGCGAACCTAAGAAAAAAATTCTAAATCTTGATTGATAGTCATTTAAGATTTCAAATAATGTTAAGTGTTAGTTTATTTCTTTATGGAATTTGATTTGATTGATAGTGTGATTTTATACACTACGATTTATAAAGTTGTTGTTTATTAGGACTTAAATCCCAGTGCTTTTGGAAAAATAAAGAGTGATTTTGAAAGAATTTGTGAAAGAAATAATAATATTATTATCTCGAAAACTTTAGTGAAGCATTTTTATTTTAGAATATTTGAAAAAGACTTTCCATGAAGTGGTTTTTCAAATGTTTTTGTTCTGACTAAAGTTGGGTGTCCGAGAGTTTTCCGATTTGAAAGACTCGCCAAGTATATTTATTTACTCTAGCAGTTATTTTTAAGAGGAACCAGAATACCGCTGGATGCTCCATGCTATTTTGATTCTAGAGTTATATCATGCTTCGGTTGGAGGAACCCCCTCCTTATCACAATTGATTTTGGTTTTGATATATTTCTCTTTGGAGGAATTGGAAAAAATATTTGAAAATAAAAACCCGAACATTTGGTTCTGAATTTATCTTTTAGATAGATTGGATGCTTAGTATTTTATTATAGAATATTCTCTGTGCTTTTAACTACATATAGTTGTTATATTGTTTATATTTCTATTGATTATCATAGATATAGCTTGCTTATTTTTTTTGTCAACATTAGTCTCTTCTGAATTATGTAAATACAAGACAGGTACAAGGGAGCAAGAGATTTACTATTTGATTTTTCTCGCCCTTGTATTTGCATCGAGATAGTAAGTTTCTTGTAAAAATAAAAATCTAACGCAAAAGAGGTATGTGGTAGATTTAAAAATTAGTATTTTGATTGATGATTTTTTACCCCATATATGAGAGGTCACTTGGTTTTTGTTTTCTTTGTTGATTTGGACCAGTTGTGGCAAGTTGTAGTTTTTCTGGATCTAACTGTGCAAAGCTGGTGCTTTTGAAATTTTTTTGTAACATAAGGGACTTTGAAGGTTTGATAACTCATTTTTATTAAGTTTTTAAATCCTAAAGGTGAGAAAACATTTTCTTCCATTGGGAATTTCTGGAACGAAATTCTTTTAAGGGAGGAGAATGTAGTATCCAGGAATTTTATTGTTTTAATTGTGAATGTTTAATTAATTTTAAATATTTAAATATTAGATTTTTATAATATAAATAACTTATATTCATATATAGGGATTATATAAACATATGAATTGCGAATTATATATTGATTAAATGAATTCAATAGTCTTATTTAACTCCATTTGATTAATAAAATAATAATGGTGAATTCATTTTGTAAATTTAGTTGCAATAATAAATTATTGGAATAAATAACAAGAAAATAAACTGATAATAAAATGACTTGATTTTTAGTGACATATTATTAAATGAATTTATAGGGTTTTTTTCATAACGTTTAATTTAGAAAATATTTAAATTTTCGTTTGACGTATTTTATGGCAAACAACGGTTTTTCTGAAAATTTTTAGAATAAGATGGCCAGTGTGTTATTATTGTTTTGTGATTATATCGTATTTTTATGCACGATCGTACTTTTGTTTTTCGTTCACGGTTCGTACGCGAACGATATTCTATGCGGTGTTATGTCAGAAATCACAATACAAGTATAACTCTATACATAGAAAATTAAACATCGCTGACTTTTCCTTATTTCTCTTACTCTTTTCTTTTTATCTTTTCCTGTAAGCTAAAAAAAAGAAAGAAATATCTTCCACCTTATAAAATCAATATCAAATAATCAACTCAACGAAAAATTACAAAACAAGTTTCTTTGAATTTGTATTAAGAAGATCTACAAGTCCATATAATTTGGTTGAGTTTGGTGATGATCGAAAGGGTCAACATTTAACATTGAAACTAGGGTTTCACTTGGTCATTGATTGGAACAGAATTTGGTGAAACGGAGAACGGATTTGGATTCGTCGTAAAGAGGAGCATCTACAGTGAAGTTTTGGTGGATCTTGGTTGTGGAATGGGAGGTGAAACATTTTAGGTGTCATGGTCAAAGCCTTTAGGTCGTGATGGTGTTTGGGCCGTCGGGTGTGAAGATGTTGGGTCGAGGAGGTAGAGCATGCGAAGAGAGAGTCGTCAATGAAGTTAGATTAAAATTTCATCTGCCGAAGCTCGAGGTTGGTTGCATGGCGTGCACGTGATGAATGTATCATTGTATCAGTATCATGCGACATTGAATTTAAATTTAGGGAAGAAGTATTTAAAGGTAATTGTAATTAAGGTCAGTTAATATTTAATTAAGTAATTAATTAGTTCCATTAACTCCAAATCTTATAAAATCGATATCTTGCTCAGATGAGGTCGAATTTGGACGTGGTCTTTTTTGTTGGACTCATATCGACGTTAGCCATGCGTTGGAAATGATTTCGTTAAATCTGGAACTAGTAGAATTTTATGTTCGATTTTAGATTAAATCGAAACACAAAAGAATCAACTAGAATTTCGATGAATTTGCTCACCTACAAATAAATCATATGATATCTGTATTGCTATAAATTATTGTTCAATATTTGGATGACAGTTATAGTTTAAATGAAGAATAAGCTACTAATAAAATTATAGTGATTTTATTTAATACGTTAGTTACACTTCATTGTGATATCTATTTTGCAGAATAAAATACCATTCTATTATAATTAAGTTAAACAGATTATTTTAGATATCTATCAGGCAGAATTAATCACAATTCCGTGCTTATAAAGTAAAAAGATTATTTTTGAAGTTAATTAATATGTGGATCAATTATTAATGACATGTTAGTTATTGATTGCTAATTATTGATAACAATATGCTTGTTATTATTGTTTGATTATTTGTTTGGATTTGAATTACCGCTTGAAAAGCGAATTACATAAATAACCATTGTTTCGTCGAGGACTATTGTAGAAAGACCCTAAGGGGTTTCTTGCTATTATTAATTTACTATTACATGCATCTTGTTTATATTCTTATGTTGTTTATATTGATGTTTGGTTGAAGTATTTATGGCCTACTGTTTGATTTGTGTATGTGTCATTATAATGATGATCGCTATACCATCATTTATGAAATACATCTCCTTAAACCCTTGTTGCATGTTGAACTTGAGCTTATATTTTTACAAATTAAATGTTTGGTCATATTTTCATACTTTGAAAGTTTTTTAAACTATATTTTCAAGTATTTTGAGAATTTTTAAAATAAAGGATAAGTGTTGATTAAAATTTATAAAAAGAGTTATAAATTTAATTTATCATCTTTTGTTATAATTAACGTTGTTTTAAATTTGTAAAAAGATTATAAATTTGATTATTACCTTTTAAGGTAATTAATGTCGTTTTAAGTTTATAAAAGATTATAAATTAGATTTAATTATCTTTGGGGATAATTACTGTGATTTAAATTTATAAAGGTCATTTACCTTAAATATTTTGTAAATTCTTTTTAAATGGGTTTATAAGGATTGTATAAGTATTTGAAATGAACTAGAGGTTTAAGTATATTTAATTATTATTTAACTACAATGAAGTTAATTAATAAATTTATTAATGATGTTTAAAGTTAATTAACCGATTTAATAAAAGTGTTTAAAGTTAATTAACCGATTTAGTAAAAGTGACTAAAGTTAATTAACTAATTTAATAAAGGTGTTTAAAGTTAATTAATTGATTTATTAAAGGAGTTATAAATTTGATTAATGTCTCTTGGGATAATTAATGTGGTTTTAAAGTTATAAAAGAATTATAACAATTATCTTTTAGGACGAGTAATATTGTTTTAAATTTATAAAAGCATTTTAATTGATTTATTATCTTTTGGGATATAAATGTTATAAAATTTATAAATGAGAAAAATCTTTAAAAGGAATTGTTTGAAAATAAAGCTAAATGTAAATCGTCTTGGGCTTATTGTAAAAAATGTTTTAATGACATTTGTTTTTGACCCTTCTTTTTAATACACTTAAAAATATATTTTTCTTATTTTAAAGAGTGTTGTTTTTAAAGTGTTTACAAATATTTGTGATGTTTCAATCAAGCAGATATATGAGTCAATTGTTTTAAGAGATTTATTTTTTTATATATGACCATTTTGTTATTCCCGATTGTTGATTTATTGACTATCGATCTCGCTTTCTTCTTTGAGTTTCGTTAACTTATGATGATTTGTTGCTCATTGAAGCACTGATATGTTTTGCCAGAAATGGCTAAAACCAGAAAGCGAGTGGACGTCAAGCTACGTGGGATTGCTCCTATTAAGGTATCTTCACATCTACTTTATATTATGTTTGATTGTATATGTGGAGAGATGTGGAATACTCGGATACTGGATAAGGTTGGCGGGGTCCTCCTTGTATATTTTCAAGAGAGTCACAAAGGGTATTACCCTCTCAAGTATATTGTCTAGAGGTACACTTTGGCAAGAAAATTTCTTTTTCTTATTTGATTCAAATCTTCGAATCGTTTCCTTAATTGCATCGAGAAGTGCTGGAGCTCTCCTCTTTGTGTTTAATTATTTATTTCCATTCTTTCAAGTCTAAGTTGTTGGGTCACAAGTTTTATGAAAGTTTTGATTTCTGACAAATAACTAAAGGCGATCGACAAAACAAGGTCATTAGAGCTACATATGTTACTCTAGATTATAGATTGATTATTTGATATTATATTAGTGATAAAATTGTTAAAATCTATCCTCAAATAATCATGCATTTTCAAGAAAATTAATATATATACGATTAGAATGTAGTTGCACATTCAGTGTGCAACTTTACAGGGACCGGTCGACCGGTCACAATCTCGGCGGTCGACCGTTCCTGCATAATGTGCACACTGAACGTGCACACATACACATAACGTATATATATTTTAAATTCCTGTCTACTGGTCACTTTTTAACCTATCGATCGTTTTTAAACAGAAAGCAATTTTTCCAAAAGACACTTCTCTTCTCCAAAGGTTGCATCTCTTACCTTTCATCAAAGATCATATCTCTTAATGGCAAAGAGTTACAACCATTCTTATCTATATAACTCATCCAATTCGTTGATTAAAAAACAACAATTTCGTATATTCTTTTTAATCTAATCTCTGATCTTACTTTATATACTCCTGCATTCTAAAAAGCTCTTGATTATTTATTGAATCATTGAAACTATTTCATATCTTTTGATTCAATAAGTAATATACTTTCCTTAATCTTTTCAAAACATCATTCGCATACTTTGAGGATAAGATTATAGGAAGGGTGTACTGTCAGTGACAAATCCGTGTTTTCAAGAACACAAGTTGTCAACAACAATTGTATTTGTTCTTTTGTTGAAGTCCTCTTTGTTGTAAGAGGCAAGTGTTGAAGTCCTCAGTGTATTAGAGGCGTGAAATCCCGTTCGGCTGTTCGGGTGTTGTAAACCTGTTCCTCCGGGTGAAGCGAGGAAGTTAATAGTGAAAATCCAGATAGAAGTCTGGGACTGGACGTAGGACGGTGCTCCGAACCAGTATAAAAATCTCTGGTGTGATTTTTCTATTTTTTATTTACTATGCTATTATCATCTATTTCCGCAATTGTATTGTAATCCATATTACACGATCCGTATATACTATATTAGCACATATAATTGTATACACACCGCACTTTCATAAGTTTGTTCCTACTTGTTTCCATTCTTTCATATATGGATGTTGTTCTTGGGAGATAAAACCCCATTCTGTGTTTAGCAGAGTAGTATCACAAAATTATTATATGTTCATCATATTATTTGAGTTTTCTCACGTCGATTTTCAGGCTGATTTGGGTGTTATTTTATTATAATGCTCGGGTTAGACCGAGTATATTTTTCAAGTTGTCGCTGGTAAGACATGGAGCTCATGGAGTAGAAATAGATGTTCACCTTTTGTAGTATTTTTATTTTTCACTATATTATTATATATAACGATCAGCAATTGTAAGGTTAGGAAGTTATAACTTTCTAGGCTGATGATGTTTGTTTTTAACTCTAATATACTATGTAATTTAGAGTAATAGATTTATTGTCTTTGTTATATTATATGTTGTCGTTCTGCTGTAATATTCTATTTTCCCAGTTCTTTTTATTTTTATTTTTACCATAACAATCTTCCTTTTCGATAGTTGGATGCCTTACATTTGAATACCGTTGACGTATTGTATGTCGACTTTCAAGAATCGAAAAGGTGGGTCGTTATACTTAACATGAGCTTTTAGGATGGACATGCATAAAGCATAACCACTCTAATACATGTCGATATGACCGCTTTTAAATTTGGAAATGAGGAAAGTAAAATGAAAAAAATTCAGAAAAAAGGGATGTAAAAAATAGTTTCTAAAAGGGAAGGATGTAAAACAAATATGTTTAGAAAAAATGGATGCATCCTTAATTTCCACTTAGAATTATCTATGACGAAATTTCTAAAACACTTATAAATAAACAAAAAATAAGATCTAATTGTACATAAGATAAAGAAAAAAAGGAAAAGAGCTAAATGAACAATACACATAGACTACTGTATTTTGTCAAAGTTGGGCAAAATTTCCCATAGTTTGATTGACTAATAGTGGAATTCATTGGGCTAAATTCTAATTTTTCGAACATGGTATAGTTAAGATAGGGATTGAATGTGCGGACTCCTTTTCCTCTATAGAAAATGTAAAAATGAATTAAAACAATGTATTATGACAAAAAATCACAAACAAGGTACAAGTGTTATTCCTACATGATGAGAGTTTATTGTTATAATTTACATATGAACTTTAATACCAATTTCAATTTAAATGAAGACTTGGATCTAAAAGGGAATGTCTAGTAGTAGACATTCTACTTCACAATGTCAATATTAATAAATACCACTAACATGATGACATTATAAACAAAATTGGTCAATGTTAGTTCATTTTTCTACGATTGCACTGGAGTAAAAAAGGTTGTAATTCCATAATTTGAAATGAAGTCATTCAATATGTTATTCAAAATATTAAAAAACCATAACACATAATTAATTTATGACATTACAACTCAACATTTTTCCTTTTCTTCTAGATGTCGCTCAAATTTGCATTATTTTTTTTGCGATTTTGTTTGCTTTTATTGTGATCTGCACTTAGTATATAATGTAAGCTATCTTAGCCGTCTCCACAAAATGGATAGTTTTTATATATAATTATTCGAACCATATTAAAAACCAAACATAAAAAACCATCTATACAACCATTATATTATTACTTCACTGTATGTATATTATATTGTGTTTAAGTTCATATATTTGAATGATTTTGGGTTCATCTTATATTTCTTATATGCCCTCTTTTAATATTAAATACTATATCATGCAGAACTTCAATGGCTCATAAAGCTAATGTTGCTCCTAAAATGGATTATCTAGAGAAAAGATTAGCATCTCTCAAGTCTAGATAGTTTGACTTTATATTATTAGTAGGGATTTATTGGTTATACAATAATATAGGTTATTGTTTTCATATTAATATTTACATACGTACTATTTCTTACTACTTATGAATAGTTTATGTCATATATGCTAATATTGTTGTTTGTTACAAAATATTATAAAGGATCCACATATATCAGTAGGTGTTTTCACATATGAAGGCAAAGCAGTTAAAGATTGCTTTATTGCAAGGAATAACACATTGCCTCTCACTATTGTACCACTTAATAACACTAAGTTTATTAGAAATTTATCCTTTTGATACGATGTTGAAGTGCGGTTGCAAAAACATAAGTGTACAATATAACTACTCAAAATTTTGGTTATTTGATTTTAAATGTTTAATTAATTTTAAATATTTAAATAATTGTATTTTGGAATTTAACTTATAATTCAAATATAGGAAATGATTAAATATTTGAATTATGAATTGAATGTTAATTAAATGAATTTAATAATTTTGTTTATCTCCTTTTAATTAATAAATAATATTGATGAATAAATTTTTTACAACTAAAAACAGATCGGATAAAATCGATAATTGGATCGAAAATATAAAACGAAATTTAAATATGTAAAATTAACATTCTAGGACACTGTCTCAAATTTTGATGAAACCATTGCCATCAGATCTGGAATAATAAATTATTGTACGACGTTGTGTTTCATAACGATCAGATGTATGGTTTGGTCGTGCGAGCCCGAAGCGCATAGCGATTTATCTTAGAGAACTAAATTAATATAATATGATTTACAAAGCTAACTTTGGTATACTTCGGAATTAGGTCCCGAAACTAGTTACTTAGAGTTCAAGATATTGGTATTTAGTATAGAATGCTAGTCGGAATCCCCCGATTGGAGTTTGAAATTTTGACTACTTAGAGTTTGTTTTTTTGAATAAAATAAGATGTACCATACTTCATAGCCCATATCCCATCAATGTCAGCCCATGCCTATTACATCACACACCTCACCTCCCACGTTCAATGCCTATACCCCTTACCCTATAAATTATCTCTTGTAACTTAAAAATGGAGCTCCCTTTTCTAGAATTTTTTTCTAAAATCAAGATAAAATTCATTCCTTCACTAAAAAATCAACAATTTTGATTCGTCAGAATTGTTTAAGTATGAATTTTGATTGTATACCCAAAATTGTTCATTCATGATTTAGTTTTCTAACTTGTTGGAGTGGCTACTTGCCAAAACTAGAGCTCAACTTGGTTGATGGTGGAGGAGTTAGTGGGAATAGGGAGTATGAGAGTGTTTCTCGTGGCAAGGCGTACCCATCGACGTCAACGAAGGGAGGTCCGGTCGATCATGGTGGAATGTGTACGAGATGGTCGCTGCTTAGGCTTCAGATCCTGATTTATATTGCTTCAATTTTTGGGTATGGAGGTGTAGCTTGCGAAGAGTGGGATTCATTGATGCAGGCAAGGGTCGAACTTGTTGAGATGGAGGAAATGTCAAAGTGTCCAATGTTAGCCATGATGGGTGCGCTATTACGTGTGCAAGGAGGTGTTTAGTAAAAAGGTGAAGATGGGTTAGTTAGTTGATTAAGTGGGTAATTAAGTTTGAATTTGGAATTAGTGTAAGTTAATTGCATTTATTTAATTAGAAAACCTATAAATCGAATATCTTTTACATATGAGGTCAAATTCGAATGCGGTTTGTTGCATTGCACTCGTATGGACGTTACCTTCACAATGGAGGTAGTTTGGAGGAGTTTGGAGCTTGTAGAATTTTTGGATAAAATCAAACGCCCGTTCGATTTTAGTGTAAACCAGAACTCTTCGACGAAAACTTGAACCAATGTTAATTTAACTCACATTCAATTTTACTATATCATATCTATGATGCTATAAACTATTATTGATTGCTTGGATGTTAGTTATATTGTTTGATTGATTGTTTGGTTTAATTTCCGTTTGGAAAATGGATGACATATTAACTTGATTGTTATGAACCCATATGATTATATATAATGTGCTTAACCATTGTTTTGTAGGGAGGATTTGGAGAGAGACCCTGCGAGGTTTCTCCTTAGTAATTATTTATTTACATCCTTATATTGTTATATGGAGATTGAATTAGAATACATCTTGATATTCCATTTAATTTTTTAAGTGTCGTTATAGCGATTTCTCTATACCATCATTTATTAATTATCATCCCCAAAAACCAAATTGTGTGTGTTTCGAACTTGAGCTTGTGTTTTCACTAAACAGAATTTTAAAATTCATTAATTATTTTGATTATTTATAATTTAAATTAATTAATTATTTTAACTATTGATTTTGAAATTATAAACATTTTAATTAACGATACTTAAAAGTAATTAATCATTTTAATTGATGATATTTGATTTAATTAATCATCCTAATTATTGATATTTTAATGTAATTAATTATTTCAATTAATGATGTTTGAAATTTATTAATCTATTTGATTAATGAGATTTAAATCTAACTAAGTCATTTTAACTAATGATTTTGAACTTTAATTAATCATTTTAGTTAATAATTGTATTAAATTAAATTAGTTATTTAACTAATGATATTTTAAATTTATTTAATCATTTTAATTAATGATGTTTTATAGTTAATTAATAATTTTTAACAAATGATGTTTTGTATTTAATTTATCGTTTTAACTAATGATGTCTGAATTTAATTAATCCAATTAATTAATGATTATTAGAACTTAATTAATTGTTTTAATTAATGGCATTTAAAATTTTAGATTCACTTTAATTAATGATGTTTGAGATAATTATTCATTTTAATTAATGATTATTTGAATTTAATGAATCGTTTTAATTAATGATATTTAAAATTGATTAATTGATTTAATAAAAGTGATTAAAGTAAAGTAACTAATATAATGAATGCGTTTTAAAGTTAATTAACTGATTGAGTATTTTAAAGGTGATAAACTGATTTACTAAAGATTTTAAAGTTAATTTACTGATGATATAAATGTGTTTTGAAAATAATTAATTATTTTATTAAAAATATTTAATTTATCTATTTAAAAGAGATTATAAATGTGATTAATTATCTTTCGGGATAATTGATATTGTTTTAAATTTATAAAGGTATTTAAATTGTTTATTTATCTTTTAGGATAATAAACATTGTTTTAAATTTAGAAATAATGGTTTATAAATGAGAAAATCCTTTAAAAGGAATTATTTATAAACAAAGCCAAGTATAAATTATTTTGGGTTTACAGTAAACAATGGTTTAACGACATTTGTTTTTGACCCTTATTCTAAAACACTTAGTACTATAAAATTTGGTTTTTAAAATAACATTTTAAAAGCTATTTATAAAAGTGTTTTACCAATATTGTAAATGGAAATCAAGCGCAAGTTCAATTTTTAGAGAGTAAAGTTCAATTTCGGTTATGGAAAAGCAATTGTATGATGACCCGCAAATTTATCACTTTGATAAATTATATTTATTTTTAAATAAAAGATTGATAATTCAAATAATAATGTTTTGAGTGATAATAAGTAATAGTAATTTTATTTTGAATAAATATTTACAAAAACATTTTCCTCGAAATCTAAATCGATAAAATGGCTGAAAATTATTTTATCAGTAACAGCTCAATAATTGGAAAACATTACATACAGAGCTGGAAACATACACTTATTTTTATAATTAAACAAGAATATGAAATAAAATCAATTGATTTGATTATGGAAATAAAATATGTTTTTAACATTGTTAATAATGCCTATAAATATGATAATTGATTTATTAAATTTAATTGAGATTAAATGATTTCATTATTATATTAATTATTCAAATAATTAGTTTAAATGATGATAATTCATTTTGAATAGTTATAAAGTAATAATAAATCATTATAATTTTTTTATAAAGATATATATATATTTGATTTGAAAATATAAGAAAAAATCAATATCGCTTTATCGGTATAATAGCAATTATTGTAAATAATTGTTAATATAAATTTATATGGTTTTATAAATGAAATACGATCATTTTAGTTTACTAATAATGATTATAAATTTATTTTAAAATTTTGTTTACAAATATATGTACGTTAAAGTATAAGTGAAAATGTGACCGATAATCGGTTTTCCTAATTTCAACGGTTTATCGAACGAAAGTCATTCGGAATCAATGCAATGTTGTTTATATGTCATATACACATATATAACACATAAATTCATACCCTAACATGCACATAAATATATACATGTATACATTTACACTTAGACATATATATTAAAAAATCTAAGATATTTTATAAGCATGCTTCCTCCTTAAGTTTTCATAAGCCAACACATGCATACATAAAGTAGATGGAAGTGATGGGCACATGGGGGGAAGGCTATTCCTGGCCTATTAAGAGAGGAAGGTGTATTGGAGAAGCCATGAAGTGATGATGTGTGTATGGATTCCTTTACAATCTTCCTTCGGTTATAACTAGACCACCCTCTCATCATATTTTTACACCTTTTTCACTCTAGCATAACTTCCTCATATAAGACCGAAATAAGGAAATTCGTTTTTAACCCCTTATAAATTTCAGTGGCTACAACTTTCTAGTTGACCACTTCTTCCCATTTTAAAGTTAACTATGCTCAAAACACCATTCTTTCTAAAGCCTTTTCGAGCCCAGTTTTAATGGCTGAAAATACCTCTTTTCATTCGAGTATAAGTCCTCCAAAACAGATCCACATGAAGTAAAAATTTTCAAACTATGTAGAATTCAAGTGGCAACAACTTTTATGGTTAGTACTTCTTCCAGTTTTGAGTCTAACTATGTAAAAATTCCACTTTTTTACAGTGTATTTTCGGGCTTTATTTCTACGGATCCGAGAATACCTCTTCTTCTCTTGGCCATAACTTCCTCATAATTATTCCAAATTAGATGGCTATTTCTTGAAATCATAGAAAAAATAATTTCCTACAACTTTCATGTTGACCACATTTTGAAATTCAGAGCGCCGTGTGTCTAAAAACTTAAGAGAGTATGACCTGTTTTTAGGTGTAGTTTTTGGTAAATTCAATAATAATCCAAAGTACTACACCTCATTTCCCATACTTGGTCGAGCACTACTTTTGGCATGGAATGACCGAGCACACTAAGAGGCAAGGTGTTGGGTTGGTGAGCTCGGATCGCGAGAAGCTATAGCCTTTTATCCGACAGGAAATCAATGTGAGAATCCCTAAAGTATTGATGATGATATGATGTTTGCAATGGATGTTTAATATGCTTTGATCATCAAGTTTAGTTGTTTAAATATGAATGTTGAATATATATGCAAGTCACGAATACACATGTCGATAAACACAAAGGAAATCACTTTTCTTGAATTAATGAAATGGTATGTATATGGAATTGTTAAGCCTCTTAAAAATGGTTTAGAATGTATTCGAAATGTTTTATAAACATTTAGAAGTGTTTTGGTGAAGTTTGAAAAGAAATGAAAACTTTAGTTTAAAAAATTAGCACGTCGCGTAAAGATAGTTTGCGATTTCACGCTATAAAGTCAAACTAGTGTAAAAGTTAGAATATAGCTTGGACTTCTTCGAGATAAGAATTTTTCCAAGCTGTTATATCCATATTTTTTCCGATGAAGAAAGAAAATCGAGAATTCGCTAAGTAGATTTTGTAATACAAGCAAAACAATTTTTGGAAAAATCCCGATTTTAAAGTTTGGAATCCAAAACTCGATTTGTAAATGATGTTTTAAATTGTTAATAATGTGGAATAAATCTTATAAATTTTTTAAAAGTGATTTGAGTAATAAAAATGAATTTTCAAATAATAAACAGTTTTTTGTTCAATATAGCTTAAAAACAGTTTCCGCAGCACTTTTACGCACGCTTTTGAAATATAGATTTAAATGGAACCGTTCTTTCCCAAATCTTTATAAATTTTTTAAATGATTGATTAAGTGTTTTAAAGATGAATTAAAGGATTTACTAAATGATTAAATGTTTTGATGATTTTTAGTCGCTCAAATAACTTGACTGCCTTATGAGTGTTAGAAAGATAGTGTTTAGGCTTGAGTTTGAAAAACCAGTTTTTTTACTCTCCCTGGTTATCTGGGCTTGCCCGGTGGAGGGGATAGTAAATTTAGTTTACTTGGATCGAAATTTTCCAAAGGACAAAGAAAGATATTTTCCAGGATTTAAAAAATTTGGATTTTATAGAGGTGATCTTCTTGTACTCGGTATTAAAGCCCGAAGAGGGAACTGTACCATTCGTGGAATTCAAAAGGTGATTTCACCGTTATTCCACCCATAGCATTTTTTAAATACGAGGATTGAAATTAAGTAGAACTATTTGATTTCTATCGATTCTGCTCACTTAATATTTACTAATTTTGGTTTAGCATTGTAGATAACATAGTTTCGAATCAATCAAAATTATGAGTTTTGAATTAAGAAATCTTTCTTAAAGATTTAAATGAAATGATTTTGGAAATGTTTTCCCAAGAAAGAAATTGAAATGATTTTGAATTATTCTGAGTTTAAAAAGGGTTTTATGTAATCAAAGGATTTAATAAGAGAGGTTTAATGATTCCGTATATACCGGAAAGAATGTTTTAGAAATATATGTCTCCAAAAGGGATTTTGATAAAAAGAATATAATCAATTAAAGAATGATTCCCTAGTCACAGGACCACTTTTTATTAATGAATTGTTCGAAGGAACCGGTGTTGGAACTGGGTAACACCTATCCGAAAACACTTCGAACCAATGTGTTCGAAAAAATGAAGACTTGATACAGAAAATGAAGAATGATGACCAAGGATTTTCGTGGTGAAAGGACTACTTGTTGATAATTCTGGTTAGCTCCCAAATACTAAAGTAGAAGTAGTCCCTTCATTTCTGAAACTCTTTGGGTTAAAGGACTTTTTGCTACTAATCCTAGGGTTAAATCCCGACAAGATGTAGTAGGAGGGTGCCTTTGGTTTCGTTCAGTCCCACAATGAACTTGAAAGGACGGAAGTCTTACGTTACATTCTTGAGATTTCATTGTTGACTTTTATAAATATACATCTGTTTGGTGGCGGAGAAGGCAACTTCTCTTAGCTTAACACCATTCTCTGAGACATATGAGCTTGGAGGTTGTACTTTTATGGAAGTCAATAGTGATCAATGGAATGGCATTGTGGCATTCAAAGGAAAATGTTGTGCAATGTGAAAGGTAATTGTTACCTCAACCTCACACCTAGAAATGACCGAAATAGGGTAGATGTGGAAAGGCTATGTGGTTCGCAACCATTAGAGTATGATCATCCCCTTTTAGATATATTTCTTCCCGCTATGACGTTCGGGATGTAAATTATTGAGGATATTTTCTATGAGGGACCTCGGATAGGTTGGTAACGACCGGGGTGATGACATATTCGGTACTATCTCGGAAGAGGTAGGATGGTCTTGTGTTGGAAGAGGACCATCTATTTGGCCTTGGTACATTCCTCTATAGATGTACTGTGGAAAGATAGTCCCTTTACCTGGTCATTTGTATAGAAATCCATTCTCCAATAAGAGCATGCACGATTTTAGACATAGAAAGCCTTGTGTTACAAGTTGGTATGCTGAAATTTAATAATGTAGCAATTTCGGGTAAGATTAATAAGTTTACTTGCAAATGTTTTCATAGATATGTCATTTAAAATAATATCAAGTATTTTTGGCATAGAATGATCTGGTTATCATAAGGTAAAAACGCGTTCTGTGTTTATGTGCAGCATGGTCTTATAAGATATCCTTTTGTTTTTAAAACGCATATTTTGAGTTCTCACACCGGTCCCACGACTGACCTGGAGTTTTTTCCTTTTTGTTAAACTCTAGGCGCTCTAATTTTCTCGGGCAGCCTAGTAGTCAGGTTTAGTTTAGAAGAAATCTGGATGGAGCTCGAAGCATGGGGTCAGAAGATTTACTGAAGATTTGTTGTCTATTTCCACCACACTCTTGTACTATAGTATTCCGCAAATTTGTAAGGACAGGAATTTATAATTATCCATGTTTTTAACTTTGATAGTGTATTTTACTTTCCGCTGTAAAGGTTTTATCTTTAAATAACATATGTGAGATTATGTTCCGTCTTTATTTTTTTCTTACCCTTAATGATCCGCTTCTCCAGCACTTGACTCTGTGGCACATGAATACCATGGATGTATTAGTGTTGATTTCTAGGAGTCGAAGAAATGGGCCATTACATTTGGTATCAGAGCTTAGGTTGAGCAAAAACCTGAGCCTGATTGGGGTAAAAGACTCATCAGAGATAGGGTTAGTAAACCCTAGTATGAGTAACACATTAGAGATGAGGTTAGTAACACCCTAGAATGAGTTTGAGAATATATGAGCGTGTATTTGTTAATAAAATATACAAAAGAATTGGGTTTTATATGAAATCATTTTACCTAAAAATATGTATGTATTTGAAAAGTGAAGTATATTTTGGTAAAATTTTCAAAGAGTTTTCAAAATAATAAAACCTTTTATCCAAAAAAATTTGAAAGCTATCTTCAAAAACCACAAAGCACTTTTTGAGTATTGACCAAACCTCTCTACCTAAGAATACACTAGAAATTACCTAATACTTGTGCCTAAAAAAATGATTGTTTGCCTTGTATAAACCATATGGGGGAAGTTAAGTGAAATGGAAGTCCTCTAGAGTGAATTGGGGCAAGGAGAATAGCCTCATGGTTCTCTCTAGCAACAAAGAGGATGGACCAAAATATCCGCCTAGAAATGGTGGGTTTCCGATCGAGGAAGATTATCCCCATAAGATCCAAATGATTTTGGCTTTGAAAATTGGTAACTTAAATAATTTTATAAAAGACTATATTTTGAATATAAATAATATTTTTCAAGTAATATAGTTATTAGATTAAGGAAGATAATACTCAGTTATTATCATTGATTGATCATTTGTTTATTTCAAAGTTTAAGTATGAACACCTCGTCAATTTAGTTTCACAATTTGACTATGGGGTATTCGATAAACAATAATGTTGGTTTAAGATTAAAGGAATTTATTTAATATAAATAATCTTATGAATTTTTTTATGTAAGTGATTTTATAAACTAGATTTACAAAACATGTGTTATAAAGGAATTTTTGAGAATTTAAAATTTCGGTATTTTTAAAAGATTTTTGGAAAAGGAATAATAATAATATAATTCTAGAAAGGGATATTGAAAATGAAAAACAATCTTATAATTAATTGATTCAAGTGCCTCGAAAGTAGCTAAAAAATGGGCAAGAGATGTGTTCGAATGGTAAATGCTTCTCTTAAGTATTCCCCTTCTTGTTAAGGAAATATGCAATACTATTGGTAGTACCCAATTCTTTGATAGCATTTTTGATTTACTCGATCAATATAATTTTCTAAAGTAAAGAGAATAATGTGAATCATTAATTGCTGAATTGATTGATGGTTGTCAATTTCTATCGAAGTGTACTATCTTAATTGATACGCATGAGTATGATTTGATCTTCAAAAGAAATAATTAAAGTTAATAATCAATGGTTTTAGGTTTGTAGTAAATGATGTTTTAGCAACATTTGTTTTAAACCCTTGAATGACACTTTGGAAGAAATTTTAAACATATATTTAAATCTTATTAATGATATTTTAAATATAATAACAAAATTTGGAATCTTTTATATAATGCTAGAAATGTTATGAGTTCAAATTATAAAATAAAAGAAAAGATTGTTTTAATGATATTTTGGTAATAATTGATTTAATCACTTATGATTGTATTTTGAAGTAAGGAAAACTTGTTAAATATACTTATAACTTTTGAATAGGTATATAAATAAATTTTATGTATTAAAACCGATATAAGTAAAGAGAATATGTATAAAGGAAGTTTTTAGTTAATTAAGGAGTGTTAATTGATAAAGTAATTTTTAACTAAATAAAGAATGTTTTCACATTTGATATTAGTTAAAGGAAATTTATGGTGATTTATCAAATTAACGAATTATTTTGGAAATAAGTTTTCCAGAAACCACTAAAATATGTTTAGAAATGCGTTATAATAAAAGATAATTTTCTTTTGAAATAGAAATGTGTTTTAAATAGAAAGATTTGGAGATAAAAATGTAAAATGGTTATGTATAAAGAAGCATCTTTATAAAAAGTTTGAGTAAAGAATGAAATTTTTAAGTAAGGTTTCATAATTTTTTATGAAAGATTAATAAATACATATGTAGTATATGGATTATTTTGTTGCAGGATTTAATCTAAGATTCAAATGCGGAACTTTGACGTGTTTGACATTTATCCGAAAGAGGATTTATCACTCGATTCTTGACGATGAACATTGATGAGGGTTTGTGGTTGGATACTTGAGTTTTCTATCATAGTTGAGAGCTATGCAAGGAGAATTAAAGTTCTAATCAAAAAGCCTAGTCAAAGTTCGCACTAAAGGATCGAGGGATCAATACCAGATTGGAAGTAAAGTTGAGAATTCGAATAAAAGATCGAATCAGATATTGCGTATGGGTGATCTATATACATCGTATAGGTAAAAGTTTAAAAATAAATATTTTTGGAAAACCTTTTGGTTTTTTGTTTTGGTAATTTCAAGGACAAAATTCTTTTAAGGGGGAAGTCTGTAGCGACCTGCAAATTTATCATTTTGATAAATTATATTTATTTTTAAGTAAAAGTTTGATGATTCAAATAATATTGTTTTGAGTGACCATAAGTAATAGTAATTTTATTTTGAATAAATATTTACAAAAATATTTTCCTCGAAATCTAAATCGATAAAATGGTTGAAAATTGTTTTATCGATAACCAGTTCTATAATTGGAAAATGTCGCGCACAGAGTTAGATACATACACTTATTTTTATATTTAAACAAGAATATGAAATAAAATCAAGTGATTTGATTTTGGAAATAAAATATGTTTTTGACATTGTTAAGAATGCCCTTAAATAAGATAATTGATTTATTTAATTTAATTGAGATTTGATGGTTTAATAATTATTTTAATTGTACAAATAATTAGTTTAAATGATGATAATTCAGTTTGAATAGTTATAAAGTGATAATATATCATTTATAACAGTTTTATAAAGATATATATTTGATTTAAAAATATAAGGAAAAATCCATATCGCTTTATCGGTATAATAGCAATTATTGTAAATAATTGTTAATATAAATTTATATGGGTTTATAAATGAAATGTGACCATTTTAATTTATTAATAATTATTAGAAATTTATTTTAAAATTTTGTTTACAGATATATGAACGTTAAACTATAAGTGAAAATGTGACCGATAATCGGTTCTCCGGATTTCAAGGTTTATCGAACGAAAGTCGTTCGGAATCAATTTAACACTGTTTATAAGTCATGTACACATACATAATACATAAATGCACACTCTAACAAACACACATAAACATGTACGTATATACATTTACACTTAGACGCACGCACACACACATATTACAAAATCTAGGATATTTTATAAGCAAGCTTCCTCCTTAAGCTTTCATAAGTCGACACATGCATACATGAAGTAGATTGAAGTGGACACATGGAGGGAAGGCTTTTGCTGGCCTAGGAAGGAGAGAAGGTGTATCGGAGAAGCCATGAAGTGCTGATGTATGTATGGATTCCTTTACAATCTTCCTTTGGCTATAAAAGTCCCTCCCTCTCATCGCATTTTTACACCTTCTTCACTCTAGCATAACTTCCTCATATCAGATTGAAATAAAGAAATTCTTTTATTGAAACTCTTAAAAAATTTATTCGAGTGTAAGTCCTTAAAACACATCCAAACGAAGTGATTATTTTTTTCAAACTATGTAGAATTCCAATGGCTACAAGTTTTATGTTTAGCACTCCATCCAGTTTTGAGTTTAACTATGTCAAAATTTCACTTTTTTACATTACATTTTCGGGCTTCATTTCTTTCTTTAGCTATAAATAGCCCACCCTCTCATCACAGGTTTACACCTTCTTCACTCTAGCATAACTTTCTCATATCAGATTGAAATAAAGAAATTGTTTTATTGAAGCTCTTAAAAATTTCAATGGCCATAACTTTTTGGTTCACCACTTCTTCCCATTTTAAAGTTAGCTATGCCCAAAACATCATTCTTTCTAAAGCATTTTCGAGCCCAGTTTTAATGGCCGAATATACCTCCTTTCCATTAGAGTATAAGTCCTTCAAAACAGATCCAAGCGAAGTGATTATTTTTTTCAAACTATGTAGAAATCTAGTGGTTACAACTCTTATGTTTGGCACTTCATCCAGTTTTGAGTCTAACTATGTTGAAATTTTGTAACAGCCCACAAATCCGTACCCCTTGAGTCAACACTATTCTACCTAAATCAACTCAAGTTGTACAGAAATACGAACCATTTGGGTTAAAGAAGAAGAGGTAGAAGAAGAGAAAACAAAATCAACATCAGAATCTAACCATCGCAGCGGAATAAAATATAATAGATAGTAAATAATCTTTACTCAAAATCAAATATATCTGTTTACATATATTACATCATCAGAGTACATCAGTCACAGCTCACATCAATAACATACAATGGATACACAACAACTCAACAGCAGAATATATATATAAACAAGTACGAATGTACGTATCGCCTTTCTGCTCGTCTCCTGAGCTCCACAGCATCATATCCTGTATCCAATAATACTCGGTCTGACCCGAGCATTACAATTAAATAAGACCCGAGTCAGTCTGGATTACCAGCGTGAGAAAATCACACCCAATTGATTATTAAAGTTTCAAAAATCCTTTGAAAAACAAAAGCATCTCGTAAGACCACGCCACAAATAAACATGTCGGGTTTTTACCTTACGATAGCTAAAACAATTTTTATAGAAATCCTCTGATATTATAATAGTGTCTATAGAAAGTAATAGAATCTAGCTGAAATGCTTGCATCTCACGTTTCAGCAATAGTTGGGCACAATCAAAACCGTACGGGCGCGTAGGGAAAATGGATTCCAACTAATGGCTAGGCACTGGGGTACCACCTGTCACAGTACCTGGTCTAGATCAGCGTACCGAGGAGCCACCCTAACTCCCCTGCAACACAAGACCGGAACCATCCCTTACTGGACAGTCCCGAGCAAGATCACCCCACGGTTGGGATCAGCAATCGCCCACTAAGCTGAAATAAAGGGACATCTAGACAGGGATGACCTCACCCTCCAGTGGGGGCTACCCACGAAGCCTTGCTGCATATCCCCTGATTTTCAGCCATTCCCATTTGATGAGGCTTGAGGCTAAGCGTTACCTTTAGAACGTTTTCACTTAGAATGTCCATCGTCCACCTGACGATGTTTCGCAAGCATTCATCCATACAAGTCCGTCCCGGGTTCGAACGGAACCGAAGGCACTATTCCTACTACATCCGTTTTGGAAATATCCTCAGGATTAGTAGCGACTAGCCCTTGCACTTCACCGCTCCATCTTCGAATCCAAAATCGTTTTTCACGAAACGTACAAACCGGATCGAAGTGGTTTTCGAGAAATAAATCTCGATCCCGGTCTCTTCGAAACGATTAACGCATTGTCCAATATTGATAGTCGGTTATTTAACTATCAATTTCTATTCACAAACATCCATCAAACAATAAATAATTTTCCAAATTATTTATTAATCCCAAAAATATCTTCACAAGATATTATTTCTATTTTCAATCCTTTGAAAACAGTTTCAAAACCATCTTTCCTTTCAGAATAAACTTTCCCAATTATTTTCTATCTCCTCCGAAATCACCAAGCACAAAACTAGATTTTAAAATAAATTTAAAACAATTTACTTTGAAATATACTTTAAAACATTTACTTTAAAACTACTTTAATGATTTGAAAAAAAATACATACTATATGAATATTTGAAAATAATGTTACTTTATAAAATATAACTAAATTTTTAAACCTTAAATAAACTACTAAGTCACTCTTTAAATAATTACTACTATAATGGATTAAAAGGAAAGACGTACTTCATAATTTAAATATTTAGAAATAATAAAATTTCCAAACTTTCTTTTAAAATCAACTTAAAACTTTTAACTTATATTTAAAAACTTACTTTGAAACGTACTTGGTTATCCAGGGAGAAGTTCCAACTTCAATCACTTAAATCAATTTCCCAAATTGATTTCAAATTTAGCTCATTTGAAATAATTTTCTTTAATTGCTTAATTCATTTCAAAATTCATAAAGTATGGACTTAATTATTATGATTGTTATTTTCCGTTTGATTCTAAAACTTTTAACGGAAATATACAAATTCCATATTTTTCCCAATTTCTTCTTTATTCTTTTAATAATTTAAATCTTAACCTTTAAATAAATGTTTTGTTCTTTTAAATAATAACACTAAATTTTTACAATTCATTAACTTCCTGTTTATTCAAATTTTCCTTTTATACTCACAATTTATTTATTAGAAATTTAAAGTCACTTTATTTCTTCTCCAATTCATTCTTAAATCTATTCAAATTTCCTAAATTATTTTACTTACAATTTCACTTCTTTAATTTTCTTTTCCAAAATTCAATTTATATATTTTTGGTAATTCATTATTCCCAATTATATCCAATAGAACCATAACATTCAATATACCAATTATCAATAATATCAATAATATTCATCACAGAATATAAAATAACCACAATAGAGGGTATTAAACAATTTAAATAAATGTTGAGGGATCCAGTTGGATCCCTCCAACCTGTTTCCCTGCATCCACAGATATTAGCAAAATATACAATACCAATTCCAAATATATATCACACTATAGCACATCAGTCAATCCAATCACTCAACAATTATTTAAGTTTAATCATTTAAATCTAATTTTAACTGAGTGAGATTAACTCACCTTTGATTATTGAAATCCCAATCCAAATCTCGAATTGTTTTCTTCGCGATCTTTTAACCTTGTATAAATATTCATATGATTAATATTTGAACTACGCGAAAAATTAATTTCCATTTAATAGAATTTTATTTAATCTAATAATTTAAATTTAAACTAATCCTTTTATAAAAATCTTTTAGTAACCGAAATAAATTAAATAAGCTAATTAATTACCAAATCATTATTTTATTTCTAACACTTCCTTTTAATAAATATGCTTTCGACTAAAATAATTTGATAAGCTTATTAAATCAATTCATCTCCTCTTATTTTCCCTATTAAAGTCTTCCAGTAACTAAAATAAATCATATAGGTTAGTTGAAAAAAACTTGTCTTACTGAAAACAATTATTCATGTTTACATTCTATATATATATATACTGCTAAATGAAAAATATTTAAATAAAATTCCATTTTACCTTACTGCAATAATTCCTGCCTAACACTAACGTTAGAAAACCCTGGCTCACAAATACTGGCTTCCTTCTTGGTACTGCTGTTCCGGTCTGTTGATTCGACATGGCAGCTTCCTCGACAGTAACCCTAGCTTGACTTGAGTTCCCAATTCTCACAGCACCCTACGAATCGCGAGATTCCCTAAGCCCTACGAGTAAAACTTGCTTCCTCGAACCACGTCGTCACCGCCCAAATTCAATCAACGACTCGGCCTCCCCCATTGCTCTATGCTCTCGCGCTTCACGAATCTGGATACGAACCAATCGTGATTCGATTGAAGCGAATTCGATTTCGAATTCGAAGATTTGAGGAGCGTTCGAATTCGATTAGAAGGGAATGGAACTTTCGGCCATTACTGACTTATATTTTTTTTGTATATGAATTCGTTACAGAAGAAATGAAAAGGAAGGGTTCGCTTATTAAAGAGAAAAATGAATCGCGTGTTGGATACGCTTGTGATTGAATGGATGTGTTACAGCGATATGAGGTGATGTTAAAAACAGCTGAAATGAGGAAAAGGTTTGATATTGATATAATTTCAGCTGATGTTGACCAAATATATATATAAATTTAAATTGAATTCGATTATACATTTCAACGCGTTTATATGTCGTACGCACACATGACAACTCCGATCAATACGAAATTTGAAATCCGATAATAATTCAATTTTATGGACCCAATGGAACTAGTTTCGTCGGATTCCGAGACTGTGTCTCCGAAGGCTATTTTTAAATTCAATTTAAATAATATATTTTTAAAACTAAACAAATCAGTATAAATTTCAATTTTAAAACTTCTATTATCTTCAGCGTTATCAATATAAATTTTATAAGCCTTCAAATATATTTTTAATAGGCTTAAAACTCCAGATTCAACAATTTTCCCAACTTCACTTGTTTAATTTAATTATTCAATTATCAAATAATCTGTGATAACCGTAATTCAATTTAAAACTGTACTATTGAATATTTAAAATCGATTAAATATTCCGATTTAAATTGCTTAAAAATTCCGGGTCGTCACAAATTCCACCTTTTTACATTGCGTTTTCGGTCTTAGTTTCTATGAATCCGAGAATACCTCTTCTTCTCTTGGCCATATCTTCCTCATAACTAATCCAAATTAGTTGATTATTTTTTAGAACCGTAGAGAAAAGAATTTTCTACAACTTTCATGTTGAGCACATTTCAAATTCAGGAAGTTGTGTGCCCAAAAACCCGAGAGAAAATGACCTATTTTTAGGTCTAGTTTTTGGTAAATTCAACAATAATCCAAAGTCCTACACCTCATTTCCCATGCTTGGTCAAGCACCACCTTTGGCATGAAATGGCCGAGCACGCTAGGAAGCAAGGTGTTGGAGTACGTAAGCTTGGATCACGAGAAGCTATATCCTTTTTTCAATAAGAAATTAGTGTAAGAACCCCTAAACTATAGTATTATAATTTTGGATGATGATATGATGTCTGAAATGGATGTGTAATATGCTTTGATTATCAATTTGGATGTTTAAATATGAAAGTGGAATATATATGCAATCCATGAATATACACGTGATAAACACAAAGGAAGTCACTTTCCTTGAATTAATGAAATGGTATGTATATGGAACTGTTAAACCTCTTAAAAATGGTTTAAAATGTCTTTGAAATGTTTTTGAACATTTATAAGTGCTTTGGTGAAGTTTGAAAAGAAATAGAAAATTTAGTTTAAAAAATAAGCGCGTCGCGTAACGGCATTTCACGATTTCGTGCTATAAAGTCAGAGTAGTGTAAAAGTTGGAATATAGCTTGAAATTCTTCAGGATAAAAATTTTCCAAACTATTATATCCATAGTTTTTCAACTAAGAAAGAAAATCTAGATTTAGATAAGTAGATTTTGAAATATGAGTAAAACAATTTTGAAAAATACTTGATTTTGCAGTTCGAAATCCAAAACTCGATTTCTTTGTAAATGATGTTTTAAATTGTTTGATAAAGTGGAAAAAATATTTTAAATGTTTTAAAATGTTTTAAAAGTGACTTGAGTAATAAAAATGAACTTTCAAATAATAAAAAGTCATTTTGATCAATATAGCTTAAAAAGCACTTTCCGTATCACTTTTCCGCAGCACTTTTTGTATGTTTTGAAATATAGTTTTAAACACAACCGTTCTTTCCCAAATATTTTATAAATGTTTAAAATGATTGATAAAGTATTTTAACGATGAATTGAAGAATTTATGAAATGATTAAATGTTTTAATGATTTAGAGTTGATCAAATAACTTGATCGCCTTATGGGTGTAAGAGAGATATTGTCTGGGTTTAGGTCTAGAAAAATAGTTTCCCACTCTCCCTGGCTATCCGGACTGGCCTGATGGAGGGGACAGTAATTTTGATTTACTCAGATCGAAATTTTCCAAACGATAATTTTTTTTTCTTTCTAGGATTTAAACAATTTGGATTTTATAGAGATGATGTTCTTGTAATCGGTGTTAAAGCCCGAAGAGGGAACTCATACTATCCACAAAATTTAAAAGGTGATTTCACCATTATTCCACCCATAGTATTTTTTGAATACGGGGATTGATATTGAGTAGAGCTAGATGATTTTTATAGATTCTGCTCACTTAATATTTACTGATTTTGGATTACATCCAAGATAACATGGTTTTAAATCAATCAAAACTATGAGTTTTGAATTAAGAAATATTTCTTAAAGATTTAAATGAAATGATTTTGGAAATGTTTTCCCAAGAAAGAAATTGAAATGATTTTGAATTATTCTAAGTTTAGAAAGGGTTTTATGTAATCAAAGGATTTAATAAGGGAGGATAATGATTCCGTATATACCGGAAATAATGCTTTAGAAATATATATCTCCATAAGGGATTTTGATAAAAAAAACATAATCAATTAAAGACTGATTCCCTATTCACGGGACCACTTTTTATCGATGATTAGTTTGAAGGAACCGTGGTCGGAACTGGGTAACACCTATTCGAAAACCACTTCGAACCAATGTGTTTGAAAAAATGAAGACTTGATAAAGAAAATGAAGAATGAAGACCAAGGATTTTTGTGGTGAAAGGTCTACTTGTTGATAATTATGATTAGCCCCCAAATACTAAAGTAGAAGTAGTCCCTTCATTTCTAAAACTCTTTGGGTTATAAGGACATTTTGCTACTAATCCTAGGGTTAAATCTCGACAGGATGTAGTAGGAGGGTGCCTTCGGTTTCGTTCAGTCCCACAATGAACTTGTATGGACAGAAGTCTTACGTCGCATTCTTGAGATTCCATTGTTGATTTTTATAAATATACATCTATTTCGTGGCGAAGAAGGCAACTTCTTTTAGCTTAACACCATTCTCTGAGACGTATGAGCTTGCAGGTTGTACTTTTGTGGAAGTCAATAGTGATCGATGGAATGGCATTGTGGCATTCAAAGGAAAATGATGTGCTATGTGAAAGGTAATCGTTACCTCAAGTCTCATACCCAGAAATGACCAAAACAGGGTAGATGTGGCAAGGCTATGTGGTTTACAACCATTAGGGTATGATCATCCCCTTCTAGATATATTTCTTCCCGTTATGACGTTCGGGATGTAAATTATTGTGGATATTTTCTGTGAAGGCCCTCAGATAGGTTGGTAACGACCGGGGTGGTGACATATTGGGTACTATCTAGGAAGAGGTAGGCCGGTCTTGTGTTGGAAGAGGACCATCTATTTGGCCTCGGTACATTCTTCTATAGATGTACTGTCGGAAGGTAGTCCCTTTACCTGGTCATTTGTATAGAAACCCATTCTCCAATAAGAGCCTATACGATTTTAGATGTAGAAAACTTTATGTTGCAAGTTGGTATGTTGGAATTCGATAATGTAACAATTTCGGCTAAGATTAATAAGTTTACTTGCAAATGTTTTCAAAGATATGCCATTTAAAATAATATCAAGTATTTTGGCATAGAATGATTTGGTTATCATAAGATAAAAACCCGTTCCATGTTTCTGTGCAGCGTGGTCTTATAAGATAACCTTTTTTTTAAACGCGTATTTTGAGTTCTCACACTAGTCTCATGACTGACCTGGAGTTTTTTTCCTTTTCATTAAACTCTAGGTGCTCTAATTTTCTTGGACAGCATAGTAGTCAGGTTTAGTTTAGAAGAAATCTGGATGGAGCTCGAAGCATGGAGTTAGATGATTTACTGAAGATTTGTTGTCTATTTCCACCACACTCTTGTACTAAAGTGTTCCGCAAATTTGTAAGGACAGAAATTTATAATTGTCTATGTTTTTAACTTTGATAAATGTATTTTACTTTTCGCTGTAAAGATTTTATGTTGAAATAACATATGTGAGATTCTGTTCTATCTTTATTTTTTCTTACCCTTAATGATCCTCTCCTCCGGTACTTAGAAATTTATATCTCTAAAAGAGATTTTGATATCAAAGGATGTAATAAGAGAGGTTTAATTATTTTTCATATATCGAAAAGAATATTTTAGAAATATATATCTCTAAAAGGGATTTTGAAAAAAAGAACATAATTAATTAAAGAATGATTCCCTATTCATAGAACCTCTCTTTATGGATGATTGGTTCGAAGGAACCGGGGTCAGATCTGGGTAAAGCCTATCCGAAACCACTTCGAACCAATGTATGTGTTCAAAAAAAAGAAGACCTGATAAAGAAGATGAAGGATGAAGACCAAGGATTTTCGAGGTGAAAGGACTGCTTGTTGATAATTATGGTTAGCTCCCAAATACTAAAGTAGCAGTAGTCCCTTCATTTCTGAAACTCTTTGGGTTACAAGGACTTTTCGCTACTAACCTTATGGTTAAATCTCGACAGCACGTATTAGGAGGGTGCCTTCGATTTCGTTCAGTCCCACTATGAACTTGTATGGATGGGAGTCTTATGTTGCATCCTTGAGATTTCATCGTTGACTTTTATAAATATACGTATGTTTGGTGGCGAGAGAAGGCAACTTCTCTTAGCTTAACAACCTTCTCTGAGACGTATGAGCTTGGAGGTTGTGTGTTTGTGGAATTCAATAGTGATCGATGGAATGGCAATGTGGCATTCAAAGGAAGATGACATGCTATGTGAAAGGTAATCATTACCTCAAGCCTCACTCTCGAAAATGACCGAAAGAGGGTAGATGCGGCAATGATATGTGGTTCGCAACTATTAGGGTATGATCATCCCTTTTAGATATGTTTCTTCCCGCTATGACGTTCGGGATGTAAATTATTGTGGATGCATGCTATTAGAGCCCTTAGATAGACTGTTTGAATATAGTTTTATGCGGTTTTAAGAGTAAACCCGATTATAATGAATTTCGAATGCCATGATGAAATTATATGGTATGTAAAACTTGATTTTGCAGATGAGTTTCAATTTTTATAATTTTTCAAGTTATGGAAAATTTATTAAGAATTTTCAAAGGAAAATATGAATAATTGGGTTTAGAAATTAATTTCAGTTATTTTATGAAGAATTTGGCTCTGAAATTTTTATATGTTAGATGACATACTAAAAGTGAATTTCTGTAATTTTTGTGGACTTTTCCTAGGTAACCTACTATGGAAATTAAATTATTTTAGAAGAAGAATTTAACTGTTTTAATGGTTTTGCTTAGTGGAAGGGCTTAGTTATGAAAGTTAATCATTGTTTAGATTTAAGTTATGCGGTAATTATTATGGTAAAGGATTTGAGAAGTTTATAGCAGCCAATTAAATGTTTACAAATAGGCAGGTTAGTTATAAAGTAATTACTTTAATTGGCATTAAATCAATCTTTACATAGAAAAGTGGGTTCTGCCTCTTTTGGAAGCCACCTTTCGACCCTATGCTTCCGCCTTCAATCAAGTCAAAACCTACCAGGTCGAAACCAACTAAATCAAAACCAATACATAAGGCATCACAATGATGGTACATAGTGGATTGGAGAAAGGCGGAAGGCATGGTGTTGAAACATAGCTTTCGATAGGGTCGAAACCTTTGTTTTGTTTTCAAAAGAAATGCGCTTTCCTATTTTACTAAATACTTTCGAAGGATTCGAAACATATGCTTTCGAAAGGGGTTGCCGCTTCTTCTTTGAACTGTAGTTTCTGAATGAGTTACTTAGTTTTAAAAATTAATGCTTAAGAAAGGGGTAGTTTCGACCAAGTCGAAACCCATTGTAATATCCCGGAATTTCCAGAAATTTAAAATGTGATAATCTCTTAATTTAAATTATTTGAAAGTGATAAAATTGTTATTTTTAAAATGTGATAATCTCTTAATTTAAATTATTTGAAAGTGAAAAAATTGTTATTTTCAAAAATAAATAACCAAGTAATAATAATATAATATCTTAATTATGGTTATAGATTGGTTTTTATAATAAGAATAATTATTTTGTATAGTGTAAATAAATTCTAAATAAACTTATTGTTTTTTTAAAATTAATAAGTGTATTAAAATATATTTATATCTGTCTATTTAAAATTGATTTTAAATAGGATAAATTATTTATAAATAATAATGAGGTTATTTAAAAATAGATATTATATTTATTTAAAATTGATTCTAGAGTTGGATTATTTTTAAACTTGACTTTGAATTGAATATAAATTAGAATTCAAGAATATATATACATCTTAAAATAAAATAATAGTATAGTTTGATTTTAAAATATATAGATAATGTTTTTAATTAAAAATAAGATTTTGTTTTGTATTATTCTTTTTATAAAAGTTTATCCATAAAAATTTGGATATGTATTTATTTAATAAGAATAAATACAAGGCTTTTTGAAATAGCATTTTAAATGAGTTGCAATATTGTATATAATTTTATTTAAATTATATTTAGTTTCATTTCTTTTTAATGTATTTTATATAAATTTAGCAAACATTTATAAATATATAAACATGTTTGTTAATTAGGAATTTAATTAGAAAAGCATTTTTAAATTTAGAAAACATATTAGTTAATTAGGAAATTAATTTAAAAAGGCTTTTAAATTTCTTTTAGGATAAATAAAAATAAACTAGGACATGTGTTAAATCCTAAATCACTTTGTCACGCAAGTGTTAAAACATTTATGTAAATTAGAGACAAGTGTCCATTATTTTTTTTAAATTTTCTTTTGATTTAATAAATCTGAAAATTTTGCCTATATAACACCATCTCTCTTCACTCTTCTTTTCTTTAAAAATTTATGTTCATTCCTAAGAGGAAACAAGAAATATCCATGCAACTTTCACTCTTCAACAATCTAGAAAATCCTCGAATTAAAATCTGAAATTCCTCAATTCAAAACAATCCTCAAACAAAAACCTGAATAACCTCCTCAAAAATCAAATCTGCAAATTTATTTTCCTGTAAAACTTTTTCCCAAACCTGCATCAATTCCTCAAATTTAAACATCAATCTCTGTTTACTATAACCTGAAATCTTGTGCAAATCAAAACTGCATGCCTGCAGTTTGTTTTCAAAACAAAATCTGCAATATGTTTGCAAATTTTCAAAGGCATGCAAGAACCTCAGTCATTTCAGAATTTCTAGCATTTGCAAGTTTTTAAAAAGAGGCAACCAGATGCATTTCTGTTGAAAGCAATTCAAAGGGATGAAGTATTTCAGTTTTAAATTTTCAAGTTCAAATTTATTTTGCAAGCTTTCAAAATGCAAAATCTGGAAAACAAATTCAGTGTGAAGGCTTCCTGTTCTTTTTCAAACCTCTACACTGCATTTCTTTATAAAGGTGAGCAAACAATTTACTAAAATTTAAGTAGACATTTTCCGTTGCATGATTTTGAGATGATGTTTATTTTATATACATAGAAGTTGCCTCTGTGTTGAGATAAATATGCAATGGGATTTGTTATGTTGAAACTGTGTATGTTGGTTTCATTTTCCTCTCTGTCACCCTACTGTAGAATCTGAGTAAAAATTAAATATTTAAGCTATTTCTATTTAAAAAACAGTTAGGATTTTGATTCAAGCAAAATAAGTTAGATTAAGTATAAACTAAGAACTAAAAATATAACTAAGTTCTGGTATTTGAAATTCATCTGGAAAACAAATAATGCAGTAACAAATTAACATCAATGTTTGAAACCAAATGTTGAATTTGGATAAAATAACTATATAAACTAAAGTACCATTGTAAAATATGAATTTTAAAATGAAAATCTCAAATTTTAATAATGTATTGAATAAGAAATTGGGTATTATTTGGAAATTGGGTTTCTGCCAAATTCAGTTGATATATGCATCTGGGTGCTCGGGGTTCTTGATGGAGTTAGAGGTTGGATTGGAGAGTAAGGTAAAAATTGTTGAAGGTTTGTTAATCCATCATGGAGTTTGAAATTGCTCGAATTTGGTTTTAAACCTAAATTTTGGTTCTTGCTGTAAATTGAACCACTGTTCTTCTTATGGTGAATCGAGTTGTATGAAATTTTGGGAGAAGGAGGCACGGTGGGTCGGCAAACCCTAGCCGCGATTGTGGCGATTATCATTGATCGGAGGTGGAAGATTAGGGGATTTTTTGATGATTATATTTGGGGTTCTGTTCATCCAGGGGTACTCGATTTTGAATCGAGGCAGGAAACGATGTTTGGTTGATCGTAAGAGCTTGTAGGGAGGATGGGTGACTTGGCGATGGTGTCGGCGTTGGCCGGAGGCGATTCCGGCACCGGTGCACTTGCACTGGTGGATGGTGTCTGTGGGTTGTGTTTTGTTTTGGGTTGCTTGTTTATCTCGAGTAGGTCTCGGGGTATAGGGAAATTGACTCGTGGGGAAACTCGTGTATCCTGGGTTGTGTCTCGAGTGGTTTCTGGGTTTTTGCATGCTGGGTTAAACTGTTGTGTTTAACAGTTTTTAAAGTTTTAACTGAAACAGTTTGTAAATTTTAAAGTCAAATTGTTTTTAAGAAAAGAAAAGAAGATGTACTTTGTACTTGAATTCAAGTACACATGGGTTGAACCCAAATTAATGTTCAACCAGATTTTTTATTTAAAATAAGTAAGTTTTAAACTTTAAATAATTAAGTTAAATTAAATTCTTGTAATTCTTTTCTTTGAATTGAATTGTTTTTATAAATGAATTTGTATGAATGGTTTAAATGTTTTAAGTTAAAAACCCTAATGTTATTTTCAAACTTATTTTGGAATAAAAAAAGAATTTATAAGGAAATGTTTTTATTAATGAAAAATGATTTATTAATTAACAATTAAGGATTTAAGTAATTTATGAACTTGAAACTAATGATTGTTAATTAATAATTTAAGATAGGAAATTAATGATTTCTTTATATTTCAAATTAATGAATTAAGTTAAGCAAAGTTTTCAAGGTTAATTAAAGATAATGTTTTATCTTAAAGAATAATTAAGTGTTATGATTTGTAATTAATTAGTTACTTAAGAAATTTTAAGTTTAGTTAATTAACTTAATTAATTATTTTAAAGGATTAATTAAGTAATTAATTAAGTAATTAATTAAGTATAATTATTAATTTAATTAACTAATAATTATGATGATTTAATTAATGAATAATGATTAATTAAATTTTAATTATTAATTAAGTAATTAAACTAGTAATTAAGTTTTAATTGGGTTTTCTTAATTAATAATTAAAAGGTTATTAATATGTAATGCAAGTTAATTAAGAATTAATTAACTATTTTTAGAGTTTAATTAATTGCAATTAAGGATTGATTTGTTTTAATTAATTAATTTGTAATTAAGGTTGTTAATTAATAATTAAGTTTTATTAATTAATGATTAAGAGATGATTAACTAGTTATTTAAGGTTAATTAACTAATTATAAAAGTAATTAGTGATTGATTACTTTGTATTAAAGGATTGATTAATAATTGAGATTTATTAATAGTTGAAGATAATTAATCTGTAAATCAATGATTAATTGGGTTAGAGAGTAACTAAGGGATGAATTACTCGATTATGATTTATGACGTGAATGTGATCGAGTAAGTTAATTAATTTGTTAATTAATTAAAGATAGTCGCTTGATAAATGATTAAGTATGTTAACTTAATAAGTTTGATAAGAGTAGTTACTTATGATAAGTAATTGATGAATAAATTACAGGGGTAATTGAGATAAGTGAAATTTCTTATTTTGGAAGTAATTTTAATGGATAATTACTTGTTAAAGTAATTAAGAGTTTATTACTTGGTGTAATAAATCAAAGAATTTATAAAAGTAATTAAAAGCAATTAAGAAGCAATTAAGAATAATTAATTACTGTTTATAGTTATTAAAGTTAATTAATTTAAAGTAATTAATTTAAGCATGATTAATTAATGTAATTAATTAAGAAATAATGAAATTAATTATAGTTAATCAATTAATGGAAGTAATTAATTATGGTTCATTAATTAATATGATTAATGAGAATAATTAAGGATTAATTACTTGATTAAGAGTTAATTAATCAAGGTTTATTAATAAGGATAATGATTAATTAATTGATTTAATTAATGGATAAGTAAGCAAGATTTATTGTGATGAAGGCAATTAATTTAATTAATTTTAAATTAATTAAGTGATGAAGTAATTAATTTAATTCATTTTAAATTAATTAGAAATAGAGATAGTTAATTTAATTCATTTTGAATTAATTATGTTGTGATTAAGTAAATCAATTGCTTATGTATGAATGGGTGATATTGATTGTCTTGAATGGATGTAATCTCAGGAATGAGACAAGTAATGTTGTGTGGTATGAATGCTTGGTTGCATTGTGATGGTGATATAGATTATCTATTGTGATGATAATATGGATTACCTATTTTGTTACGGATCATCTGTTTATTTTGATAATGTGATTATCAGTTGTGACTTGTGACTTATCTATTCTGTGCATATATAGATAGTTAAATTGAATTGTTTAACCTTAAACAACTTGGACCTAAAAGATATCTTTTAGGTCCAAGTTGTTTAAGGTTAAACAATTCAATTTAACTACTTGTTATCGATCCTTCAAAGATTGAAGCAACTCAAAAGTGGAAGAGACCGGAGAGTGTGACGGAAATTCAAGAAAGCTACAGATTTCCGTCACACTCTCCGGTCTCTTCCACTTTTGAATTGCTTCAATCTTTGAAGGATCCACTGATATTCCGGATTCGGAAATAATATGACCGAGAAACTTCACACGAGATTGCCAAAAATGGCATTTAGAAATTTTTGCTTTTAATTGATTACTCCTAAGAGTTTCCAACATAATCCGAAGATGCTTTTCATGCTTCTCCTCGGTTTCTGAATACACAAGAATATCATCAATAAAGATGAGAACAAATCAATCGAGGAAATCTTTGAAAACTCGATTCATAAGGTAAACGACATAAGCCGGAGCATTCGTTAAACCAAATGGCATAACAAGCTATTCATAAGATCCATAACGAGTATGGAACGATGTCAAAGGAATGATATCCTCCGCAATACGTAGCTGATGAAAACCAGTTGCCAAGTCCAATTATGAAAATACTCTAGCACCACTAAGTTGATCGAATAGATCATCAATCCGAGGTAAAGGATATTTATTTCCGATAGTAAGATCATTAAGCTTGCGGTAGTCAACGCAAAGCCTAAGTGTACCATCGGATTTCTTCACGAAAATAGCCGAAGCTCCCTAAAGCGAGGATCTAGAGCGAATAAATTGCTTCGTCTCCAATTCGGATAATTGTCTGTGCATCTCCACATTTTCCTTATTGGACATGCGATAAGGAGGACGAGTGATAGGTTGAGCTCCAGGGATGAGATTAATTTTGAACTCAATTGCTTGCTTAGGTGGTAGTCCTAAAACGGGCTTAAATATGTCGGAAAATTCACAAACAACATGAATAAGAGAAATGACATCTTCCTCATCATCATTATCGTCATCATGAGGATTTAAAGAATATAAAGATGCCGCCAAGTTGGAATCTGAATCTTTAAGAATAATAAAAATCTGCTTAACAGATTGAGGATGTCGAAGATAAATAGTCCGCTCAGGACATAGAATATGAGCTTCATAACGGTTAAGCCAATCCATTCCCAAAATCGTTCCAAAGCCTAAGTAACGCACAACATGCAAATCGGCTAGGAAAGGAAAATCACATAAAATAATCTCCACATCTTTACAAAGCAAACTAAGTGTTGCGGATCCACCAACCAGATTCGCAATTCTCAAAGAAGTCATTGAAGCAACAACACTTAAAGAAAAAGTATCAACAAGTTCTTTTGATATAAAAGAATGGGATGCACTCGTACCAAAAAGAACTCGAATAGGATGATCACGAAACACAATAATGCCATCAAGGATAGAATGAGGAATACCTTGACCATGATAAGTGTTGCTAGGGACTTGCGCCAAATTAAGCTTTCCTTCCTTCTTGTTTTGGAGTTTAGGGCATGCAAATAAATAATGATCCGGGCTTTTGCAATAGCGACAAGCACGGGGCTTTGAACACTTGTTCGCATAATGGTCCTTAGAACCACAGTTGTAGCATTGCCCACTACTAGAGGAAGAAGTCTTTGCGGCAGGAGTTGCTTGCTTCCCTTTCTTATTGGGATAAGGGCCCTTGGACTTATAAGGCCTTTTCTTGTTGTTGTTGAAGTTTGGTTTGGCACCCACCACTTCAACATCACTCTCCCTATCCGCCTCTTCAAGACGAAGAGCGACATCAATGAATTGATCAAAAGAAACTTCCAATTTTATAAGTAATGGCCTCTTGAGGTTTTTATTCAAGCCATAGACAAATCTTTGGTTCTTCTTCAATGGGGTATTTATGTATTCTACCCCGTATTTAGAAAGTGACTCGAAGGGTGCGACATAATCTGCCACAGGGGATTCACCTTGAACAAGGTCAATGAAACAACGAGCCAATGTCACCTTCTCAGCTTCTGGCACAAACTTTAATTCGAATCGCTCCCGGAATTTCTCCCAAGTAAGACCCGCTTTATTTATTTCAGAAATCATAAGCTCGTACCGTCTAATGCTCTTTCTTGGAGCATACTAGAGGCCACCTGGACACGGTGAAGATCAATTAGATTCATGCGAGAAAAGATTCGATCGCATGTTCTTAGCCAAGCTTGGACTTGAATAACACTTTCGGAACCCCTGAATGGCTTCCTACCCAAGTTGGTATAGTCACTGCACAAGCGTGCAACCCCGGATTTAGGGTGAGTAGGTTATGGAATGGTCCTGGCAGCTTGAGCATTCTTTACAAGGTCAAGAAGCTGTTGTGCAGACATAAATACTCCTTCTTGGGGAGTAGCACTAGATTGACCGGCGTTGGGACGGCCTGGTCTAACAATTTCTCTTCATTAAAAAAGAAAGGAAGAAGAAGAAAAATGTTACTCACAAAATGAATATCAAACAACAATGATTGATAAAACAAGGTGTCACAAAGAAAATAGGATAGAACGGTTCGAACACCCGAATAAAATCCTAAGGCACGACACCTAAGATGGACTTAGGATGATGATCTTTGTTAAATTATTCTACATTGTTCCGAAGTTTGGCTTTGATACCAAGCTGTGATGCCCCACCTCTATAACCCGCTAGCCAAGGACACTACGGAGTAATGCCGTCAAATAACGCAGAGAATAAGGTCGTTGAGGAGCGACCATCCGTGTAATTGCTTTGTGCGAGCACCGATATGTCAGATAGTTTAAGATGCATTTCATTTCAAGAGGAAATCTGACATGCCGATACAAACTCAAAGCTACTACATAGTGTCTATATATAATCTTTGAAAACAAATATAGAAATAAACATAACACAAATCAGTCACAGATATCCATATCACAAAGGCAGAAACAGATATGAATATTACACAAGTGTATATCAGAGTAGTGTTCTAACAAGATCCACAATATCACAAAAGAATGATTACAAGTGCTACACAAAAGAATAAGTATACATCATGGAGTCTATATCTCAAATGTATACAACAAAATCAACTACTAATAATAAACGGATCAGTCTAACTATAAATATCAGATGAAATGATATAGAATAAGAGATATGAAAAAAAAACGTATAATAACCAAAATGCCATACTGTGATAAGTATGTAACTGAAAATCAACAAAAGATTAATCAATATCACAAGAATCTTCTCAAAGATAAAAAAGATTGTCATACTCTTTATTTCATTTACCAAACCATAAATATTGACAATTATATCAATGCCAATCACAAAATTTAATGACACACAAATTCACCAATGCACAAATATTGATAGAACCTATCAATGAAACCAAAATAATTGGTGAAACACAAATTCTATAAATCGTCAATAGAAATCCAAAAATCACTAAAAGGGGGAGGCCTATCACAAAACGGGAGCATGAAAACTCACCAACTCGTGTATCACAAAATGAAACGCTATTCCATGGTTACTAACCGTTAATTTTGAGCCGAAGCTCCATAAAACGGCCCGTAGACCATGGGTCGTTACCCCACCAAATTGAGCTGAAGCTCCACAGAAACGGTGTTTAGTCTCCCTCGCAGACAAAGAGACATCGCACATTGCTAGTCTAAATCACAAAAATGATCATCATCGATCATCAAGAAGCGTCAATTACACTAAGCTAGTAAATATATGAGTTTAGCTTCATGTCCCATAACCACTAGCTTAACTTAAATATTTACAAACAAACTGTAAATCTCCACTAGAAAATTGGCACAAGAGATTCAATCGAACAAGTCCAAGAGTTAACCGACGAAGTAAATGCAAGTGTTTCATACCACTTGTTTTACTAAGTCGTTTAATTAGATTTCTCATATGAGTGAGGTAAAGGTTTGTATATACTAATAGATTGGATAACGGTTTGAGAAAACGAGCTATGTAATAAAATAGTGTTGAAATCATTTTGAAGAAAGAGTTTTGATAATTACTACTAGTATTAAAACCTTTATATTTTTAAAGTGATAAATGAAAAAAATGATTGTAGGAACAATCAATCATCAAAATTCACATACGAAGACGTGAATCAAATCCAAAGAAACCGATACCGAATCCATCAAAGTGGATATACCCAAAAATTCCTAAAATAGAAGTTATCAAAGTCGACATAGATGATAACAACTAATCGGAGAAGAAGAATCGATTAAAGATTGGAAAACAAAGCAAATTGAGCATAAATAGGCAAAACAGGCAAAATAGGAGCTGGTCAGTCACTAAACTCCCTGAGTCAGTCGACTGAACACAGACCTAAAAAATTTGCGGGCTTCAGCTCAGTCGACTGACTCAGAGAATTCAGTCGACTGAACCTGATTTCCTGCATTTCCTATCCCATTTTAAATGAAGTGCAAACTCTCACAATTTGCAATCGGACAAGCACGGACGCTAGGGGTTTACGCCTATCGGCTTTCCGGTCCTATAAGCTCTTCGATTCATCACCAAAAACATGATCAAACAACAAAGTTAGGATTTTAAAGAATTGAACTCAAAACACCAAAAATTGGAATATTCTCCAATTTAATCCAAACCAAAAGCAAATGCTCATGAATAAGTGTTAGGAATTCATACCCAACAATCAAAGATAGATATAGGCATAGATGTGAGATAAAAATCTCACCTTTAAACCCAAAACAAATGAAGAAGAAGCTATAGAGCAATGGCAAGGACAATCACTCTTCAATTCCAACCCAAAGAGCATGAATCTAAGCTTAAAAGAGAAACATTTCCTAAATTAGGTTTAGGAATTTCTGAAATTGGTAAGAGAATGAGTTGGAGAAGAAGAAGATGTGGCTTACCAAAGCTTCTTCTATAAATTTGGAGTTAGAACTTGATTTGCAAATGGAAATTAGGGCATGGAGTTTTAATTTCCCATTCCTCTCTCCATTTTTGCTAAAGCTAGAATATTGGGAAATAGAAGTAAAGTAATGAAGAGAAGAGGGGTGAAGCTTGGGTCTAATGAGCTGAAACAAAACCAAAGCCCTAAGTGAAAAAGTAGCAAAATTCTGCTATCTCCAAACATATCGAAGTTTATACTCAAAAAGATCGCATACGTCATTTTGAACTCAATGGGGGTGGTCTCGAGTCCTAATTTGACTGTTTGCAAAAAGTAGCTTTTCGGACTAAAATCCGACTAACGATGAAATATTTAAATAAAATATTTAAATACTCAATCGTAAAATATGCGGGTTGTTGCATATGAACTCAGAAGTTATGTAGTTGTTGGTTACTAGTGATACATTCCCAATTTGGTAATGTGGCATATGAAGTGCTGCTGATCATTTGTTGATCAAAGCATAGCTTTTATGAAAATTGTAGCTTTGTGGACGAGACTTCGTCGGACCTTACAACCCGGTAATGGTCAAAACAGAAAAGATGCGGCAAGGTTATAGGGAGTAGCGCCCCTTAGGGTATGTGCATTTCCTTCTGGATAGAAGTGGTATCATGGTATGGAGCCCAGATACTTAACTTATGTGGATATTTCATATATGACTTTGTGATTGTTGTTGGTTGAGGATCCTCGGATAAAGGTTGTTTACAACCGGGGGATGGCATACTCGTGTTAGTAGTTACCTACTTTTGTAGAGGTAACTCGGCCTTGTGTTGGCAGAGATCCGGTTAGATTCTCGGGGCGTCCTTCCAGAGGCGTACGCATGTGGCAATGGGAAGTTCCTTGGCCTGACCATTTGTTGGAAAATCCAAAGAAACAATACGATCCCTGTACGGTTTTAGTTGTATAACCTGCCATGGAATGTGGCAGTAACCTGCTATTGAACATGGTAGCTATAGTAGGCATAAGTGCGGAATGTCTATGCTGGCCAAGATTTATATTATAATTTCGAAACGTTTTCCTACACTTTGCACTTATAATAATAATATCAAAGAAATTTGCGTATCTAGCATGTTTGACTATCATAAGGAAAAATCTCCTCCGGCTCTGCATTTGCATTGTGTGTGTGTGCGGGAGGCCTTATTGTAGTTTCATTTTCCAAAAGCATTGCGGATCTATTTTAAAACATTTCTTGTTTGTTTTAAAGATAAACTGTTTTAAGTTCTCACACCAGTCCCATGACTGACCTGGAGTCTATTGTTTCCTTCCTAAACTCTGGGTGCCCACCAATTTCCACACGGGCAGTCTAGGGTCAGGTTATCAGATCATTCTGTAATTCAGGAGTTGCTGTAGAGTTTTGGAGGCAAGCTGGATGGCGTGGCGTATCAACTAGTATATAGTATTTCTTTTCCGTTGTTTATTGTTGTAAACTCTGATAATGTAATGTGTTAACGTAAAAATCAGACGCTAACACCCCGGTGTATGTAAAGTAAACGTGAAAGCACCACCCGTCAATATGGGAATTAGAGATAAGTAGAAAATTACAGAAAAGCAGTAAAAGACGCAGTTTTTATAGTGGTTCGGCTTATAGTCGAGCCTACGTCCACTTCAATTCTCTTTATTGCCGATTCAAGTACAACTTATACAACTTTCTTCAATTACAATACACTTTAGACTAGTAGCTCAAACTTTGATGAGGAATGATCTTTTGAATTCATGTCGAATGATGTAGATTTTCTCTTGAAGTTTGTCGTAATGTCCTTGGTGTTTTGAGTGCTTGAAGTGCTGCTTGAGTTGGGAAAATGGCAGAGTGTCCGTGCCTTGAAGAATGATCCAAAAGTCCCCTCCAAGTTGGAGCTAGTGCCATATTTATAGGGTGAACTCGGAGTTAGGTCGTAGGTCGTGGGGCGACCTAGGGATAGGTCGAGAACGACTTAAGGTTACTGCTTAATAGGGTGGCTCCTGATCCTCTCTGAACAAGGTAACGGGTTGGGCGACCTAGGGATAGGTCGGCTATAATTTAGGTCGTGGGCGACCTATGGGATGGCAGGAGAGAGCGATGCATCCTATCAAATACGGCATAAAGTAATTGCTCTGACATCCTTAGGTCGCGAGCGACTTAATGGAAGAGACTAGGTCGCGAGCGACTTAATGGAAGGGACTAGGTCGCTCGAGTATTAGGTCGTTAACTCTTTGAGTCGTAGGTCGCTGGACCATCTGTTCTTTTAATAGGTTAAGCCATTAGGTCGTGATACCTTTAAGTCGGTACTTTACTTCAGCAGTTTGGTCGTTGGTCTTCTTAGGTCGCAAGGTACTTAAGTCGTTGAGTCACTGGCCCATTAAGTCGTTAGGCTCTTCAACCCATTGGGTCGCTAGATCCAACTAGCTACTTGGTCGCTCCATATTATAGGTCGTTAGGTCGCTCATGTGCTTAAGTCGCCAAGTCTCTTTACCATGATAAGCCCATTAGGCTGTTAGGTCGCTCTGTAGGTTTAAGTCGCTATGTTACTTCACTTCATTAGTCCTTCGGTCGCTCTCAAAAGAGGAGTTAACACTTGCCCCTCGAAGTACATGCCTATGCTATAGGTCGTGTGCTTCGATCTAGTTCTGATAGGTCGTGAGCGACCCAAGAGTCTTCCTACCTCGCGCGCCCATTCGCCTCCTTTTCTTGACCCCATATAAAATGCTAACCCGTTTCTTCCTCCTCACATAATTACTTTGTCAATCTTTTCTGCCATTATCGATTTTTCGAGCTTCCAGAGACGAATTCACTTCATCCTGTCATTGATTCGACTTTACCATCACATCGCGTAAGTAAACTTGATCTTTCTACAACCCACAGTTACCGTAGAACCACAAATTCCAATCGTCTAACCCCGGACCAACTTCATACGTTTCGCTTCACTTTTGAATCAAGTTGCAATTGATTTCATTTGCCATTAACCGTGTTGTCATTGCGATTCTTGAGAGCATAGGAGCGCGCATTATTCATGATGGATCGGAGTTAATTTGAATTAGCGTTGGGTGATTTGGTGGTATGGATAGATAGATAACGGGTTTCGTTGAGAAGATGGTGGATTTTTGTGTTTCAGATCAACTGGTTAGCAAGTTCGGGGGAAGTGAAAAGATCCTTAACGGGTTAATGGATTTTTGGTTGTGCCGCCGTATCTCTGGTGAGGCAAGGAATGAGGACACGTGGCAGCGGACGACTGGACTACGAGACTTAGGATTTCTTGATGGAAAATAGCTCAGCAGTTCCGAAATACCATTAGAGCGACTTACTAATTCGCGGCCCAACTTACTCGCGACTCAACGTGCTTGCGACCTGCAATATTTGCGACTTATCATGCGTGTGACTTAGGTTTTAGGTCGCGGTCGAGCTTGGACTTGAGCAATTTTGCGATATTTTGATTTGAAGCTTTATTCTTTAACATGCATCACAACCTTAACTCGCCGGAGGATGATAATGAACTTTTTGACTTAAAAAGAACGACTTAATGGAACTTCGTCTTATATTAAGTTGCTTAAACTTGTTTTCTTGCAAAAATTTGACAGTACTTAATTTGAATCTCCAACTTGAACGGCTAGAGTGAACTGCCTGAACTCTGTTGCGCTTCTTTACAGATTATACTAACTTGTAAGCTAAGAACCTGTTAAATACAACATTTGTAGAAAATGGGGCGAATATACTGCCACTGATTGTCCACATCGAATGACAGATTAGTCGATAAAATATAATCACTTAAAGAATTATATGAAATGCTGTGAACCAACAAATTCAAGTGAAGTAGTAAAGCAATGTTAATCAACTAAGTTCGAACAATACTGCACCTGCATTTGGACTTAAGGCGACAAGTCCTGAAATTTTACACTTGTCATATGTTTATTAATTTTAATTCCAGTTATACTTGCTTGTCACTTTGTTAGTTTTACACAACACTTCACACATTTAGGAAACGTGCACCTTAACATTTGAATATCCAGTTCCTTGTGTAGAATGTCTTCTCAAGAAGAGATAATCGAGCAACCTGAAGGAGTCTTCCCGATAGCTGACCCATTGGTCGATCCTCCGGAGAGAACTCCAACTACCTTGAGTCAGCGGGTATTCAATCAATTACGTATTTAATTGGGATTGCCGAAGCGGATGCTAGACTTCCTGGCCCGAATGATACTGCTGACAGGCCACCTCTCGGTTTTGTTGCCGTCAACCATCAGATGTGCCTTTGTGGTGCCATTCCCCCTTTCAATGAATTCTTCATCGACTCCTTTTCCGGCTAACCATCCCTCCATTTCAACTACATCCCAATGGCTACGCCATCCTGATGGGATTATGTGTTTTATTCAGGAGGACACTTAACCGTCTTCTGAGCTTCGAAGAAATTTGCTACTTATGCACATTCGCGAAGAATAAAGACCACCCCTCCTTTATACTTGTGAGAAGTGCCAGAAATCGCAAACTTATTACTAATCTTTCCGAAAGTGCTCACGGCTTTCTGAATCAATTCTTCTTTGTCCGCTGTCCTCTAGGGTTTTATGCCATCTAGAGAAAAGGAAGTGAGCTTGCTCATCCCCGTTTTACCATTTCAGGTTTTCAAGATTCGAATTGCTAAGTGCTAACTTCATTCTTTTCTTTTACAGCACTTCCTTCTCCCTCTAGAAATCCCAGTCATAAGATGACTTTTGATAGATTAAGTGTCGTGCCGGCTGAAGAAAGAAGTATTAAGTTTTTGCTGAGAGATGAACTTCTGCACCAATATGGGCTTTTGCACCCTTCTCGCTCTACTCAACCTCACGAAGTTCCCGATTCTCCGGCCAAATCGCCAAATGCCCCCGTTTCTGCTGAGGAACCTATACTGAAGGAACCTACTTCTGAGGCTTTACTGGTGAAGTGCTCTACTTCTACTGGTACTGAGGGGCCATCTGACAAACTTACACTTGCTCCGATCATCGAAGAGGAAGAGCCTTTTCATAATCGAGCAACCTGAAGGAGTCTTCCCGATAGCTGACCCATTGGTCGATCCTCCGGAGAGAACTCCAACTACCTTGAGTCAGCGGGTATTCAATCAATTACGTATTTAATTTGGGATTGCCGAAGCGGATGCTAGACTTCCTGGCCCGAATGATACTGCTGACAGGCCACCTCTCGGTTTCGTTGCCGTCAACCGTCAGATGTGCCTTTGTGGTGCCATTTCCCCTTTCAATGAATTTCTTCATCAACTCCTTTTCCGGCTAACCATCCCTCCCTTTCAACTACATCCCAATGGCTACGCCATCCTGATGGGATTATGTGTTTTATTCAGGAGGAAACTTAACCGTCTTCCGAGCTTCGAAGAAATTTGCTACTTATGCACATTCGCGAAGAATAAAGACCACCCCTCCTTTATACTTGTGAGAAGTGCCAGAAATCGCAAACTTATTACTGATCTTTCCGAAAGTGCTCACGGCTTTTTGAATCAATTCTTCTTTGTCCGCTGTCCTCTAGGGTTTTATGCCATCTGGAGAAAAGGAAGTGAGATTGCTCATCCCCGTTTTACCGTTTCAGCTTTTCAAGATTCGAATTGCTAAGTGCTAACTTCATTCTTTTCTTTTACAGCACTTCCTTCTCCCTCTAGAAATCCCAATCACAAGATGACTTTTCATAGATTAAGTGCCGTGCCGGCTGAAGAAAGAAGTATTAAGTTTTTGCTGAGAGATGAACTTCTGCACCAATATGGGCTTTTGCACCCTTCTCGCTCTACTCAACCTCACGAAGTTCCCGATTCTCCGACCATATCGCCAAATGCCCCCGTTTCTGCTAAGGAACCTATACTGAAGGAACCTACTTCTGAGGCTTTACTGGTGAAGTGCTCTACTTCTACTGGTATTGCGGGGCCATCTGACAAACTTACACTTGCCCCGATCATCGAAGAGGAAAAGCCTTTTCATCATTCAGGGAAATCCGGTGATGAGGGAACTGAGAGAGCGAGTCCTGCCAAGCAGAGTGGGGATGACATTTTTGAAGGGTTGAGCAATCTGATGATCACTTCACAGGAGCTCTTTAAAGACGACCCTGTTTCTACTAGAGTTACCTCTTCAGCAGTTGAAGCAACATCCACTTTAAAACAGACTCCGTCAGTTCAAGAGTTGACGTTAGCTATAAAACCCATCATTTCCCCGCAACCGAGGAGTGGTTCGTAGTTTGACGCGCGTAGTTTGCACGTTATACACACTTATGATTTTTAGCATTCTTATGCACTTACATGCATTTTACTTCAAAGATTCTCAAATTTTGCCTCTCTTCCATTTTCAGGTCTTTCAATGGGGCGACGCTCTTATTACGATGACTTTCAGAGCTACGGGAGACGCGACTCTTTTGATCCCAAGAGATATCTTCCTTCTTATAGGGAGACTGACGAAGAAAGAGCCGCACGAAAAGCTCGTGAAAGGCGTGCCTACGAAGAACGCCATGAAAGACGGGACGAGCGACACGATTCTTCCCAGAGGGAAGATGATTCTCATAAACGAAAGTCTCGTGACGACAAGGGGAAAAGTCAGATTGCCGAAGACGTGAGTAAAAAAGCCAAACATGGCGAAAAACCAGCATCCGAGATTTCCGAACAACCTGCTGCTCCTGTACTGCCTCAATCACCTGCCCTGGCACGTACTGATATTCAAACAATCATTGGAAGGCCCCTATATCAAGTTGGTCCAGGACCAGCTATTCTTCAGAGTCGATTCCCGAACTGGTGCCTGAAAGGAGTGCGCTTTGATCTCGACCTGGTCCCGATCGATAAGCAGGCTATGCTGCGCAACCTTGATGCTGTCAAACTTGATATCGAGAGAATGTCAGGTTGGCAAAAGCTTGTCGATGAGCTCCAGAGGGTAAATCGTGCGAATCTTGAAGCCATGTTAACAATGGAAAACGACAAATCTGAGTGGCAGAAGATTCTTGAGCAACATGACACGGAAATGAGAAGCATCGCTACTTATAACGAAAAGCTCGAAGTGGAAGTTGAAAAACTCAAAGAAGAGCTTGCCACTTCCTCCACTTCCTATTCACAAAGGGAGCAAGTGCTTCAACAACAAGTGCGAGATGCTCATGCCGCTCAAAGAGATGCCGAAGATAGGCTTGATGAGCAAAAAAGAATTAATGAGGGCCATATTGTTGACATCGCAGAGCTACAAAAGAAGACTAGCTCCCAGGACGTGGAGATTGAAATGCTAAACTTCAACTCTCTAAAGCTGAAAGAGAGCGTGATGAGGCAGTTGCCGGCAAAATTGCAGCTGAAGAGTCTCATGAGGCAACGAAGGCCAACATCAGCTCAACATTGTTTGACTTCTACTTGCATAGCGTTCTGGGGCGTGGTAGTCTCTCCTTTCTAGGCCCCAAATATGAAATAACTCTGCCCGAAGTGTGGGAGGCCATACTTGACATGTTTGGCAGCGCTGGCTATGCTGAGGCGGATTTAGAGGCAAATTATCTTGATGACGATGCCCGCGCCGCTCTTGCCAGAGGAAAGGAGCAACTGGCCGAAGAGAGAGCCGGAATGGCCGAAGGAGAACATGTAGGAAAGGCAACTTTAACCGACCCAGTTCAACCTTCGGTTTCAGCCGATATCGACATTTTTGGTTCCGGTTCCCATTCTCCGCCTCCTACTAAAGTCGTTACCGAAAGCACCACCACCCACACTGGAGATGAGGCTCAAGGAAGCGTCGAAGCGCAGGACTTCGAAATCGACATAGTGAAGTCTACTTCTCCAGGTAACCTTAATGTTGATCTCGCTCAAGCGGGCTGCTTGTTCGCTTTGACTGAGTTTGATGAGCTTCTTGCTTATTTCTTAAGTGTCGATGAACCATTATCCCCTCTTTTTATGAGGAATACTGACTTTAAATTTTCTTCTCCTGTAGAAAAAGCACCAAGTATTGTTCAAACATCCCCTTCTCCAGTTATTCCTCCTTCGTCTCTTCAGGTCACTCCTCCTTCTGCCTCTCAACTGGGATCGCAAGAGGAGCAAATAGAGGCTCTCCGAGACTTGGACGATCCCATTGCTTCACAAGAACATAGGGGAGAAGAACCTGAAGAGGGTGAAAAGACTCCGGAACTAACTGGTTCCGACGATACGCCGTTAACCACACTTTTTACTCCAGGAAGCGGGTCTTCTACTAAGAAAAGGGGGAAAAGTGGAGTCTCAAAGAAGAAGGAAGCTTCAGCCGGCGAGGAAAAAACAGAAGCAAGTCCAATTGTTCCCCTTTCTCCTTCTTCCCCTACTCTTTCAAGCCGGCCCAAGAAGTTGGTCATCCGTCCCGGCGCAGGCTCAAAAGGTGGAAGGAAGAAGAAATGATGGCTTTGGTCCTGTGCTTTTTATCTCGCTCTTTGCTTTTTGCTTGTGTATAAGTTTGCGTTGACTGGAGATTGTGCAGGTACCAGTCCCTGCCTTCTTTTACTTTGAAACCTGCACATGTATAAAATTCTCATAGTATGGAATAAAATGATTCTTTTACTTATACCAATTTCTATCTGTATTTGAGAACGCATTTATTTTCCGTTTTCATGCAAGTTTCTTTATTCTCTTTATGTGAAGTTGCAGTAAACCTATGGTATGTTGCTTGAGCATTGTTTTTATTTTTGCGATGACTATATTATATTGCCCCCATACCATGGTTTATTGCAATCTCTTTCACATTGGCAAAGTTTCTAAGAACAACTCTTCTGTTTCGAGAAGACTTGTACTCTTCCTTTAGAGAACAACTCTTCCATTTGAAGGAGGTTTGCATTTGTACTTTATAGGATAATATTTCTGTTCCAAGGAAATATTTTTCTGATTTAGTATAATGCACTTCATATTGGAGAAGTCTTCTCTTCTTCTTTTTTGTTGCGAAGTTTTTACACTTCACTTTTGGAAAAAGTCACTTTTGCTTTGGCAAGTGAATTTTACTTCATAGTACAGTGGGCCTTCCGAAAAAGGGCTTCAACCTGCTTGTGCCTTCGAAGAGGGTTTTTGTTCGATTGCGCCTCTGGGAAGAGGTCTTTTTGTTTGATTGTGCCTCTGGGAATAGGTCTTTTTGTTTGATTGTGCCTCTGGGAAGAGGTCTTTTTGTTTCTGCCTCTTGGGAGAGACTTTTATCTTTTCCTTGTTCGCTAGGAAGCGGGCCTCCGAAGAGGGCTTTTCACTTTTCGACTCGTGTGAAATTTTATTTCAGATCACGATGAAATGTGTGCCTCTGAGTAGGGCTTTTGCCTGGAAATTTAGAGTTTTCTTCTCTCAGTTGGATGGGTTCACGGGGCGGACACGAGTGTTCTGTACCACCGATCAGTCCACAACTTTTTATCGAGAAAGAGCTCTCTTTTTCTGGCGAGGCCCGTTAGAGGTCTTTTAGCATTTCAACTATGGTGAAATGGGCCTCCGAAGAGGGCTTTTTGCATTCCAGCACTTGTGAAGTTTTATTTCAAATCTCGGTGGAATGCGTGCCTCCGAGTATGCCTGGAAGGTTCTTTCTCATGGTTGGCTGGATTCACGGGGCGGACGCAAGTTACTTGGACGTTTATTTGCGCAAACTGTCTCAGCTAGTGAACAAGCGCCTTGCCTTCCACTTGGGAAGGTGCCTCCGATCATCCCATGGATTCATGGGGCGGACGCGAGTTACTTGGACATTTGTCTGCGTAAACTGTCTCAGCTAGTGAACAAGCGCCTTGCCTTCCAGTTGGGAAGGTGCTCCCGGTCATTCCATACCAATCTTTTTTGTTGAGAAAGAAAACTTTCGTTTTCTAGCATGCCCTGTTCGAGGTCTTTATCCTCCGAAGAGTTGTGCCTCTGAAGAGGGCTTGTGCCTCCGAAGAGGTCTTTGGCTATTTGATGCTTGCTCGCCCATGTCTCTTTGCCATTGATTCATATCGGCGATCCCCATTATCTTTTCCAAACACACCTCTCTTTCTATTGCCAATAATTTTCTTTATCCAAAGAAGTATACTTCATAGTTAAACGAGTTGGTGGGGGCAGACACAGGCTATTTAATCAGATGCTTGTTTGTACAACCATAATTAGTTAGCAAGGGCCCACTTCCAGCAGAATCACTAACTTTTTTGCTTGAAGCACTTCTTTCGTAGGATTTGAGCATGGAAATTTTGAACGGCTTAGCATTTTCTTATTGGGTGATGTCAGAGATTGCTTGGTCTTATGATAGGTAAGATTTGTTTTAATTTCCTGCAGTATTAAATCGAGATTTTTGCAATACAATTGACGTATTTTATATATCGAAATAAAACAAGCAGTTTATAATAGTAAAGAACACAAGATTTATAGTGGTTCGGCCAAGAGCTGGGCCTACATCCACTTTATAGTTCTTATTATTCACTTGCACTGGCTTTACAATGGCTTTCAATACAAGAATCATACATTCATCATTCTTTTACAATATTTCATTAAAGCCTTTAAGTAAAATATGGGCGCAAATGATTGCTGTTCCAAGCTCTTGGAATTGGATCTCCTTCGACAGTTATTAGTTTGAAAGTGCCATCAAGAAGTTTTTTGCCTATGACATACGGTCCTTCCCAATTTGGTGCAAACACTCCTGTTGCTGTCATGACCCTCTTCAAGACTAGATCTCCAATCTCAAAGCTGCGTTGGCGAACTTTGGAATTGAAGTGCCTGGCAATTCTTTGCTGATGGGCCGCAATTCTGAGCTGAGCCTCTTCCCTTCTTTCATCAAGGAAGTCAAGTGCTTCAAGTTGCAACTCTTCATTTTTTGCTTGGTTGAAATGAATTCTTCTATGTGAAGGGACTTCTATTTCTACCGGAATCATTGCTCTGATCCATATGCCAATGAAAATGGAGTGTGCCCCGTCGCAGTTTTATGTGTAGTTCTATATGCCCATAGTGCTAGTGGAAGCTTATCAACCCAACCACCTTTCGCTTTTTCCAGCTGTTTTTTGATGGTCGATTTAATAATTTTGTTTACTGCTTCCACTTGCCCATTTGCCTGCGGATGAGCTACTGTTGAGAAGCTTTTCTGGATCTTGAATTTCTTGCAAAAATCTTGAAACTCTTCACTTTCGAATTGGGTTCCATTGTCTGTGATTATCTTTTGAGGCACACCATACCTGCAAATGATATTCTTAGTTACAAAGTTTATCATCTTTTTAGAGGTAATAGTAGGTTCAGATTCAGCCCATTTAGTAAAATAATCAACAGCAACAATAGCATATCTGATTCCGGATTTGGCAGTTGGCAAAGGCCCGATGAGATCTATTCCCCAAATAACAAATGGCGACTGACCATCTGCGTTATCTCAGTGGAAGATGCTCTTGGGATTTTTGCAAATCTCTAGCATCGGTCACATTTTCGGGCGTAACTTGCAGCATCACAATTAATATCTGGCCAAAAATACCCATAACGGAGAATTTTCTTTGCTAGAGTTTGACCACCTGAATGATCTCCACACTCTCCTCCATGTACCTCAGTTAGAATTGTCTCAGCTTCTTCCTTGGTCACACATCGGAGTAATGGCATTGAGGATCCCTGCCTATACAATCGACCATCTTGAATTATGTATCTCGAAGCTTTCCTTAATAGTTTCTGACGCTCTTTTGAATTTTCTGGCGCAGAACCGTCGAGCAAATATTCCTTTATCGAAGTCATCCATGATTCTCGCTCCTGTGATATAGTCATGATCCAGTCAATATCCATCTCATCAATGCTTGGAGTTGACAGGACTTCCACAGGAACTAATCCCAATAATTGAGCTTCACTAGTGCTTGCATACTTTGCGAGAGAATCTGCCTTCATGTTTTCTTGCCGGGGTATATGATTTATCGTATAATGATCAAAGTCATCGAGAAGATCCCAGGTTCTTGGCAAGTAAGCGGGCAGATTTCCTTCTTTAGTTTGAAACTCTTCCTTGACTTGGCATACAATAAGCTGTGAATCATTGAAGATCTACAACATTTTGGCATTCAATTCTTTAGCAATTCTCAAACCGGTAATAAGAGCTTCATACTCTGCTTTATTGTTTGTCGAAGGGAATTCCAATCTTAAAGCATAGCACAATGACCGCCCTTCAGGAGTTTCAAGCACAACCCCATCCCTGGAACATTAATCGTTTCTTGCGCCATCAACATACAATTTCCATCGAATTGGGGGATTATCAGTCACTACTTCCTCGCTGTCACCTTTGTCTGTACATTCCGCGATGAAATCTGCCAAAGCTTGTCCATTGATTTCTCTTCGGGGATGGTAAGTGATGTCGTATTGGCTGAGTTCAATATTCCACTTCAAAAGGCGACCCGAAGTCTCAGGGCGAAAAAGGACTTGCTTTAGAGGCTGATCAGTGAGGACTTTGATTGGATAAGCTTGAAAATATGGCCTCAATTTTCTTGATGAGATCAGCAGACAATAGGCGTGCTTCTCCAACTTTGAATAATTCATTTCTGCCCCAGTAAACCTTTTGCTAATATAGTAGACTGGGTGCTGAATTTTGGCGTCTTCCCGTACCAGTGCCGCACTAAGAGCATGAGCTGAGACCGCCAAGTATACAAAAAGATCTTCACCATTGTCGGGCTTAGAAAGTATCGGAGGTGTTTCCATATGACGAATTAACTCTTCGAAAGCTTTCTGGCATTCTGGAGTCCAGTCAAAGTTTTTCCTTCCTTTCTTCAGAGCATCAAAGAATGTAATGCATTTATCAGTAGCTTTGGAAATGAATCGACTTAAGGCAGCGACTTTTCCATTGAGACTGTGCAGTTCCTTCTTCGTTCTAGGAGCTTTGACTTCTCTTAAGGCAGTGATTTGAGCAGGATTAGCCTCGATTCCCCTAGCACTCACAATGAAACCCAAGAACTTTCCGGACTCCTCCCCGAATGAACACTTCAAGGGATTAAGCTTCATTCCATACTTTCGGAGGACGGCGAACATCTCCGCCAAGTGGTCCATATGGTCTACTGCTTTCTTTGATTTAACCAACATATCATCAACATAAACTTCCATAGTCTTTCCAATCTGTGGCTTGAACATCATATTAACAAGTCTTTGGTAAGTTGCCCCGCATTCTCCAGTCCGAAGGGCATGACTCTGTAGCAGTAAAGACCGACATCGGTAATGAAGCTCGTGTCCTCTTGATCTGGCTCATGCATCATGATCTGGTTATATCTGGAGTAAGCATTCATAAAAGACAACAATTCATGCCCTTCTGTTCCATCCACCAACTGATCGATCCTGGGTAACGGGAAACAATCTTTGGGGCAAGCCTTGTTTAAATCTGAAAAGTCGATACATACTCTCCGCTTTCCATTAGCTTTCTTAACCACTACTGGATTTGAAACCCAATTCGGATAAGTAGATTCTTTGATAAATCCATTCTCCATGAGCCGATCTACCTCTTCTTTTAATGTCGCTGACCTCTCGGGACCCTGGGTTCTTCTTTTCTGCCTCACAGGTGTAAACTTCGGATCAATATTCAAAGTATGTACTGCAACTTTAGGTGATATTCCACACATATCAGCATGGGTCCAAGCGAATACATCCAGATTTGCTTTCAGGAATGATATCAAAATATTCTGAACTGCCGTATTAAGTTGTGAACCCACATTCAGCACCTTGTTTGGGTCTTTTGGGTCAACAGGTACTGGTACCGTTACTTCCACTGGCACCACTCGATTCTCCCCTGCACTGGCTTTTCTGGGATCCATTTTTTTTCGTGCTTCGCTACATTCGCCAGTACAGGGTCCACCCTGTAATTGCTACAAGGTTGATTCTTTGATGCGGACTGGGGCAGCAGCATCCTTTCCCATCTCTCTCTTCCTTGCCTCACGCAGTTCTATCAGATAACATTCCCGCCTCGCATTCTGATCCCCTTTAACAACACCAACTCCATTATCTGTGGGGAATTTCATGGTAAGACACCACGGGGCGAGGATTGCTTTAAAGGCTGCAAGAGTTGGACGATCTAGGAAGGCGTTGTAAGCAGAAAATTAATCAACAATCACAAAAGTCTACCTTCGAACGACCTTCTTCTGCCCCTCTCCAAGTTCCACGAACAGGTCAATAGTCCCAATCGGCTGCCTGGGTTCCCCGGTAAACCCAACAATCTTTTGCGACGAAGCTTGAACATCAGCCATTGGGATCTTCATCTGATCAAAGGTCTTTTTGAAAAGAATATTGCAAGAAGCACCACAATCAACAAGTACTCTTCTTACAATAGCTGGCCCAATGCCAGCGGAAATAACCAAGGGATCTATGGTAGGGGCTTCAACACCCATAGAATCCCTGACTCTGAAGACAATGTCATCATTAAAAGTTTTCTGCTGCTTCAGAGGTGCAGCATCTTCTAACACAAAAACACTTTCCTCTGCTGGTGCATACTTCAATGCATGAGCGTATCGTTCCATCTCACCCCAGCTTCTGCCAGCTAGGTGAGGTCCTCCTGTAATCACATTAATAACGGGCCTCTCTGATTCATGAGCTGCTGCCATTTCACTTGAGCTAGGACGATGAACAGGAGCCTGTTGTCCTTGAATTGACGAAGTTGGGCCATTCCTGTTCCTCTTTACATATTGCTGGAGCTTTTTTTCCTTCAACAGTTCCTCAATCAACTCCTTCAAGTGACGGCACTCATTGGTATCATGCCCGGGTTGGTTGTGGAACTGGCAAAACCTTCCATTCTTCTCAGCTTTCTTATTAACCCTTTGCTTATCTGGTGCGGAGAATTCGACCGTGTCTTTGTTTGCAAAGTAGATGTTTTTCGGGGTATCAGTCATAGGGGTAAAGTTGAAGGGACGACTTTTCTTTGCATCTCCTTGCTTCTTCTGACCATCGTTTCCCCTCTTCTGATTGCCAGATTCCTTCTTATTCGGAACAGCATTACTATTTCCAGCCCCTGTCGATACCACCTTAGCCGGTGCTTGGAGGTTTTCCAAGCGTATGAATTCATCGGCTTTCTTATAAAACTTGTCAAGCGAATTCGGTTCTTTCATTTTCAACCACTTCCCGAACTCACTTGTCTTGTCAATAGCCCTCATCAGGTACGTCAAGATCATTCTCGGCTCTGCGTTGTCTACTTCAGCCAAAGCTATATTGAAACGATTCAAGAAAGATCTAATGGATTCTCTAGGATTCTGCTCCAAGCTGGATAACGACATTATATCTTTCGCCTTCGAAGCGTACAATCTGAACTGTTCCCTGAACTTTCGAGTCAAATCAGAAAACTGGTCTATCGACCGGACCGGCAGCTTTGTGAACCAAAGTAGAGCGACTCCTTCCAGGTATACCGAAAAATACCGACATTTGATCTCATCGGAAGCTCTGGCACCCGTCATGTGCCAATCATACTTGTACAGAAATTCATTAGGGTCACTCGTCCCCTTATAAGCCGGAATGGTAGGAGGAACGAACTTCCTAGGAAACTCTGCTTTCAAAATCATTTCAGTGAATGGAGTCTTGCTTGGAGCAAACCCCCATTCTTTTTCTTCTTCCTCCCTTTGCATACTTTCCTTCATGATTTGTCGGACCATCCCTGAGAAATATTCCTTATCATTAAGGGGCTCAGCAGGACAGGCATCGGCCGTCTTCTCAGAAGTTTGCCTCGACAGGCACTCACGGAAAGTTGGCTGTTGTCCCGATCCTCCAACTTGGGGAGGTGTGCTTTGACTGGGCCAGCTGCCCTTTGAGGAACATCTCTCTCTTCAACATCATGAACATTATCAGCAAAGTTTGGTTCGTTATTCACCGGTTGACGGTTAGCCCCAAGCAAAGCGTTCAACCTTTCCAACATCAGATTGTTTTGGGCTTCCATCTGCTGATATAGCCCAGAAACTGCAGCATCCAATTCTGCTCGTGTTACTCCAACAGTTGGAGTTGTTTGACTTAAAGGAGGAGAAGTGGCAGAGGTCTCGCGAACATCGTCGGATCTAACAGACTTGCGCTTCTTCCAGGAGCCATTATTTCTGATAAACTTCTGGTTTTTAGAGAGATCCTTTCCACAAATTTCTACGAAGCTATGATAACAGTATCCTGAGTTCGGTTCTCAGTGAAAGCACCAAAAATGTTAACGTAAAAATCAGACGCAAACACCCCGGTGTATGTAAAGTAAACGTGAAAGCACCACCTGTCAATATGGGAATTAGAGATAAGCAGAAAATTACAGAAAAGCAGTAAAAGACGCAGTTTTTATAGTGGTTCGGCTTATAGTCGAGCCTACGTCCACTTTAATTCTCTTTATTGCTGATTCAAGTACAACTTATACAACTTTCTTCAATTATAATACACTTTAGACTAGTAGCTCAAACTTTGATGAGGAATGATCTTTTGAATTCATGTCGAATGATGTAGATTTTCTCTTGAAGTTTGCCGTAATGTCCTTGGTGTTTTGAGTGCTTGAAGTGCTGCTTGAGTTGGAAAAATGGCAGAGTGTCTGTGCCTTGAAGAATGATCCAAAAGCCCCCTCCAAGTTGGAGCTAGTGTCATATTTATAGGGTGAACTCGGAGTTAGGTCGTGGGTCGTGGGGCGACCTAGGGATAGGTCGAGAACGACTTAAGGTTCCTGCTTAATAGGGTGGCTTCTGATCCTCTCTGAACGAGCTAACGGGTTGGGCGACCTAGGGATAGGTCGGTTATAATTTAGGTCGTGGGTGACCTATGGGATGGCAGGAGAGAGCGATGCGTCCTATCAAATACGGCATAAAGAAATTGCTCTGACATCCTTAGGTCGCGAGCGACTTAATGGAAGGGACTAGGTCGCGAGCGACTTAATGGAAGGGACTAGGTCGCTCGAGTATTAGGTCATTAACTCTTTGAGTCGTAGGTCGCTGGACTATCTCTTCTTTTAATAGGTTAAGCCATTAGGTCGTGATACCTTTAAGTCGCTACTTTACTTCAGCAGTTAGGTCGCTGGTCTTCTTAGGTCGCAAGTTACTTAAGTCGTTGAGTCGCTGGCCCATTAAGTCGTTAGGCTCTTCAACCCACTGGGTCGCTAGATCCAATTAGCTACTGGGTCGCTCCATATTATAGGTCGTTAGGTCGCTCATGTGCTTAAGTTGCCAAGTCTCTTTACCATGATAAGCCCATTAGGCTATTAGGTCGCTCTGTAGGTTTAAGTCGCTAGGTTACTTCACTTCATTAGTCCTTAGGTCGCTCTCAAAAGAGGAGTTAACATAATGTAATGTGATGTAATGTAATAACTGATATAGTTCTTTGTATTAAAGATTATTCATTTATCTATTATAAGTTGTTCCGCTGCGATTGTGAGATTCTGTTATTGTTTCCGTTGCTTCTTCTTTCTTTCTTCTTCTATCTTCTACCTCTTCTTTAACCCTAACGGTTCGGTTTTCCGGCATTCGATTATTCGGCAGTTGATACAGTGGACGTATTAATGTCAATTTTCGAATGTCGAAAATCCCGTTCCTCACAATCGCGCTCGCCTCGAAGCCCACGTATTGTCTCCTCTTGCCTCATTTCGTCAATTAGTTAGGGTGTTTTCTCGAATCCTCCCTTTTTATTTACATTGTGAGGTTTTTAAAGAAGAAACATGGAGATAGAAAATGTACAAGAGGTGGAAAAATGGGTTGATAAGGGTTAGGATATGTTTATAAAAGAAGTTATGTGATTTTGGTTAACTAATGGGCTTGATTTCCACTTAAGGCCCAAAACAATTAAAATAAAGGAATTCATTTTCTTATCTTAGTCAATAGATTTAATTAAACAAACTAATTAAATCAATAAAACTAAGTTTGGCCATCTTCCTATAAATTGATTCTAATATTTACAAGCAACTCTATTTCAGAAATAAAAAAATCCAATAATTGATTTAAATAAAATTTGACTAAATCAAATTCCAATATTTAAATCGGTACTTAAATCAATATTCAAGCTATATTAAATTTCCAAACTAAATTACCATGATTTTAGATTTATAATAATAAACACTAACTAGTCGTAATTAATTAGGTCATTACCAATAGGGTTGTTACAGAACTAGTATCGATCACTCGACCTCCCTAGTGCGAACTTCGATCAGATTCCTTGATTAGAAACCTATGTTCTTCTTACATAGATATATACTATGATGGAAAACCTCAGTATCATATCAAGAATATGAATTAAGTGTTAACTGACAAGAACCAAGTGAGAAATCCTTTTTCAGACTGGTGTAAATCACCTCGAAGTTAGGTATTTGAATCCTTGATCAAGAATCATGTGAATAAAACGATCTATGTATAACTTACGTACTTAAACTGATCGGTTTCTTAATTACACTAATCTCTTTCTGACTCGTTTTCATTTTCACTTGTAGTATTTCATTTAAAATTAAATTATATATGAATTTCTTCATAAATTTTCACTTATGTTTTCAAATATTTTATAAAGACGTTTCTTTATAAAACATGAAATAAAAATTTACTCCACTTTATTCACTTGTATAACACTCTACTGCATCCTAAGAGTATATACAAAATGTCAATTTTATTATTATTATTTATTTTTATTATTTTTTAAATTCAAATGGAGACCTAAACAAAACATGGGTCGTAAAACTAATTCGACTACTTCGACGTCTTTACCTATCTCGTCCGGTAAGTAACTAAGAAGAGTTGGTTGCTAGTATCCAACCCAGTCTCAGAGCCTACTTTCATTAGACATCCCTAAAGTAAAGATGTTTATTTAGTCGGTCCAATAGCATCAAATAGTTTATGAGATTTAGATATTTAAACAAAAACTATGATTACAATAAAACAATGTATTAAAACCCTCCTATCCAATTTACCCTAAAAAAAACTTAAGGTAAATTATCTCTTTTCGATCCAAGAATTTGAAAGTATTCATTTATCAAATTATTTATCGAAATACATTTTATTTTAAATCAATTTCCTTCAAGGAAACTTAAGAACTAAGTACTCGATTTTTATTTCAAAATCCATTTTGAAACCATACAGCATATATTTAAATATATTAAACTAACTTTAATAATTTATTCATTAACATACGCTTTGAGTTCATTCGGATTCAAACTCATTTCGATCACACAATGATCAAGAGAATAATTTAAGTGCACTACAACGTTCACCAACGCATTGTTAGATCATCACCAAGAATATTATTCATATTACAACAAAACTATTAAGATGTTTTCCCCCAAACGATCCAAAGAAAATGTATTTTTCTTAAAAGTTCTCTTTGAAATATTTATAGCTACAAATATATCTAAGTAATACTTCCATTACTTTTTCAAAATCCATTTTAAATCATTTCAAGCAATGCCGAGATTTAAATTCTCAAAAACCCTATGTAAATTATACGAATCATTTTATAATCCATACTCATATATAACGTACTTTTAAAATCATCTTATATTATAATAACTTTCCTCTAAATGTCTTATATTCCTATCTAGATTAAATTTATCCTCTAAATGTCTTATATTCCTATTTAGATTAAATTAAATGATTTTATTAGAAAAAGGCTTTAAACCTAACAATTTCACGGGACACCTTATAGTCAAATTGTGAAACTTAATCCACAAGGGGTTCATTATTATGCACTCACAATTATCAAAACAATAAATGCTCAGAAATAGGTTGAGCATAAACCAACAATCAATAAACAATAGTCAGTACTTCTAAACTATTCGAGCATGACAACTCAAACAACATTGATGATAAAGAGATATTATCATTAACAAACAAACACACCATAAATAGCTATATAAATTTGAAAATTATTTCTTTATATATATAATATATAATCCTAGGTAATATTTCATTTACCAAATTTCAAAAAAATCAATATCGTGTATATTTGCCTTGTTCAAGCGTTTAGGAATCACTATCGATACCATGGCGTCTCACGTCTCGACTATAATTCATAAGCCACTCGATAGACCAATAAACACGATACATTTTTATAGCAATAACAAATACGCTTTAGTATATAGAATACTCTTAACTCATTCTAGTGTGTCACTTACCCTATATCTAACGAGCCATACCCTACCAAAACCGAGGTTCTCGTGTAACCTTCAGCTCTGATACTAAATGTAACGACCTACCTCTTCAACCCTCGAAAGTCAACACTCAATACATTCATGTTATTCAATGCCGAGCATCCAAGTGCCTAAAAGACAGATTGCCAGGGTAAAAAGAAAAAGGAAAGAAATAGGAAAACAAAATCTTACAATGGAATGACAACATATAGTCTAATAAAGATCGTAAAAGTTGTCACTCTAAAACACATGGTATATCATAGCTAAAACAAACCTCATCAGCCTAGACAGTTAAACTTTCTAATCTTACAATTGCTAATAGGCATGTATAATAATACAGAAAAAAATAAAAATACTATGGCATGTGAACATCAAGCTCTACTCTATGAGCTCCATGTCCTACTAATGACAACCTGAAAAATATACATGGTCAGACTCGAGCATTATAATAAAATAACACCCGGATCAGTCTGGATAACCAATGTGAGAAAATTCAAGTAATATAGTGTACGTATATTTAGTACAACAAACAGGGGCTTTCATAGGGTTCGAAAAACGCTATTATATCTCACTATAGCATTTCAGATAACGCTAAGGAACGACATGCTATGGCAGGTCTTCAGCTTCAAATAGCAGGAAAAAAATATGAAAATAAATTTACTATGGCATTTTTCCAGTGCTATTAAGATAAAACGCTATTGGAAATCATTCCATTGTTACACTATAGCGTTTTATGTGAATATTTTATAGTGTTTTATATGATGCTTTTGTAGCGTTGGTTTGCATATTTGTATAGCGTTTTTTGTACATATTTCTATAACATTTATTTATTTATTATAGCGTTTGGTTAATAATATCCCATGTTTACTTTCTATAGCGTTTATTAAACGACAGCGTTTTTAAAACGCTATTAAATGTAATATTGATTTATAAATTGATTTATCGTCGTTTCAGCTTTTTCACGTATAATATCCATTTACCCGATTCTTCTCCGCGTATAAATATAACATATTTTCACAAACAAAAAATATGTGAATCACAGCACAATATTTCATACATATTCAAATAACTTTTCCCATACACGGACATAGTATTTCATACATATCGTTCTAGCAATTTTTTCCATGTCCATACATAGCATTACATATATATTTGCATCTACTTATTTACAGACTAGTCAAACAGTTGATTTAATCTTGCTTTGCATTTGATATTTTCTCTCTAAAATCTACAAAAATAAGCAATCAAGATGTTAGCAATTGTTATGTTAAATATTTACAAAGTAAAATGGTCCCAAAGGAAGAAAAAAACATGTAGCTAGAACTTAAAATATGATGCAGCAGGCCAATGCGGTGGGTGCTGTATGTAGTCAAACATATGTATGCAAACATCAGTGGCAACTGTTATTCAATCGAATTGGTGCTAAAATGCTCACCATTAACAACTTGCTTGACAGGCTAAAACATCACTATCATATCAAAGTAGATTATGGAAAATGATCCGAAATAAGCAAAGAAGATAAATAATTAGTGTTACACAAAAAATTTAAAGTAAAATTAAGAAGTTTGATATAAAAAAATTTCAAGTGGACCAAAGTATGTAAAGAGTCACAACATTATCCACATTGAATTTACAAAGTGATAACATCACAAAGAAAAAAACAATTAGAGCACAGCTTGGCTCTTGATATCTGAAATAGTTAATCACTTTAAGAATCCAAAAGCGAAGTTTGAGAGAAAAAGTCATGAAACAAGTGAGTTCTACTAGTCAGTATGCTCAACTTATTAATCAGCATATTAATTAGAATGGCTTGATTTATATGTTTGAGCATAAATTCCAGCATATTAATCAGCATTGTCAACTAATCAAGATTTAAGAAGAGCTTAATCAAGCTCCTTCAATTTGTTAACATTCTAATGAGTTCTGTCATTTTTAGTACCTTGCATGAGTTCTGCGATAGCCTTGAATCTAAACTGCAACCGTGGATGAGTTTTTTTATGTTTATGTCTTCTTTCCAAGTGAAACTTATCAAAATAGTTAATTTTTCATAATCACTTGGCCTTACCAATAAATTATGCGACGCTTGATTGCTATGAGTATGTGAATATGTCAACATACTTGTAATTTCAAATCTCTATATTGTAGTTTGCAATCAGGCTATCTTCGTGTAAGAAAAATCACCGACTCATAATGTCAAGAGTTTATTATATTTTGCATGACTTAAAAAAGTTTCAGCTAAGTTTCATTTAGAAAATTTAACCGAAAGAGTGATCAGCTGGCTAAATTTTCTATTTCAATTAAATAAATTGTTCAAATAAACTCTTAAAATATATAACCTGGTAGTACCTACGTAAGAAAGGACTCAGGAGATCCACGTGTCCAAGTGTACATAAGAAAACGTATACAATGAAATTAAATATGATCTTTTATTAAGAATATTAAATGATTATTAAATTAATTTTATGCGTAGAGAACAAATTTACCTGTTCTACAGCAGAAGTGAATTCAAGTATATCATGTGCTCATTTTTACAAAATTCCACCACTTCCTTCACAAACACATGCAACTATTTTTACCTTCGGTCAAGTATTAATGTACATACGTGGAAAAAACACAAACATGGTACTAATCATAAATTCCAGTAACAAGTGTGTTGGTAGTTCACTCTCTTTTTTTCAAACTTCGTATAGAAAATCTGAACTACAACCAAAGAAAGTGATAGCCTATTGAATCTGTTAGAGCATCCCTAATGAGGTATAATGAGTAGTAATACTCACATCATAGCCCTAGAGAGCATCGTTTGGATCCTAACTATTGTAACGGAATTCTAACTCGAGACCACTAAATCAAAACCCCAAAACACAACAGAATATTAGATCGTAGTAAGAAGTGTAAAAACAACTAATCAATATCTCAATTTTAATCAATCCAATCCAAAAACAATTACAGTTTCCAAACAAGCGATATAGAAATCAAAGCAATAACAAAAATAAATCACACAACGATTTATAGTGGTTCCAATAACGTTGTGTTAATGTACATCCACTTTAAAAGAGCTTTTATTGATTCACTGAGAAGAGTACAAAAGATTGGGTACAATGATCAAAATTCTAATATAACTGATTTGTGGAGAAGAAAATTGAAGAAAATTAAGTTTTTGGTAACCCCTAATTAGTAGAGGCTGAAACCCTTGCATTTGTTTTTTTTGTTCCTTCGAAATCTAGATCCAGAAAATAGCTTATATAGAAGAATATAAATCTTAGGCAAAGTCCCAAGAATGCCCTTTCAAATATCGCGAATCTTCATACGAAACTCAGGCCTGAAAAAAGGCGAACGTCGCCACAGACGTTTGTCACAATAGGACAGGCATCTGCCAAGGTCTCGGAAAAAAAATTTCTGGGACATCAGACGTCTGTTCATGGTCCCTAGAAAAAAAATTAGCTAAAGCTCAGACGTCTGACAATTCACTTGGACGTCTGTGCTGAGTCTCTCACCCCCACTCCATCTTTTTTGCCATAATTTCCTCATCCGAGCTCCGATTTGCGAAACGTTTTCTCCATTACCAAACTACTTCTGACCTCTACAATTTTTCATATAATTTCGCCAAAATTTAACATGCCACTCTCCACCTTAGCGAGCATTGCTCAAGTCACCTTTGAGTCATACCGAGTCCTCTTCGCAGTGGCGTCTAGCTGCTACTCTGAGTTCTCATAAGCAGGGGGAAGCGGCTGCTTAACCATATCTCCACCTTGACAAGCATCCCATGCTCAAGCCCCTTTTAGATCCATGCTTTGGTCACGCTGCATCATACCGATCTCTCGAACCATGGAGCTCTAATACCATGTTAAGTTTCGGCATTCTCGCGTTCCGTACGCGTTCGCTTCACCATGTTTAGTTGGCATCAACGGTCGGAGTCTCCTTTGTCGGCGTCCTAATTGGACATCCCTTCATCGTCTCCTATCAGGCATATAATCTGGTCTTGGCAACATATTGTAACAAAAAGAATGCCCAATGTTACATGTCACCAATCTCATATGTATACACGATTATTCCAAAAATCCTATGATGTGGGATTTTAATCCATTCAATCCACGCACCCACTTCATTTACAATGTGAGTCACACCTAACAATTAACGACCTAGATGTTAGCTATCGAGCAGCATCAGTCATCTACCCAATAGCAAAAACTTTCCCGAGTTTTAGAAACTCGTATAAGTTTAATAGCTATTTTGACAAACTTATAAATTACTCCCAGAATTTACAAAAAAATCAACAATAAAAAGCAGCTGTCATACAAAGTCTGAGAAAATGGACAACTAAAGTAAGAGCAACGGATCCACTATAAGATCAAACTACTATTAGTGTGGACTTACCATACAGGTTATTGTCAAAACAGGTAACGATTTTGATCAAACTACTATTAGTGTGGACTTAAAGTATAATCAAAATATTATATGTTATTAAGTAAGTTATAAAAGCAGTATTAAAGTTATATACTGAGCCTGGCTGTGGAAATTAAGCCAAGCCTGGCTGTGGAAATTAAGCCAAGTCAATAATGATACTTCTTGAGTTTTGAGCATTAAGTACAAAAATGGAATTCTCTTGATAACATTTTACAAAGCCCAAAATATGAATTTTACGGTTTGCTTTACCAACTCCAAGAAGCAAATCCTTTATTAATGAGCAATTACCGTATAGGAAAGCATACACATATCAAACTTTGCTACAAAGAAAAATCACAAACACCACAACAAACACAATATGGACCATCAGAAGTTCATGGATCACAACAAAGTATATGAATATACACACGTACACATAAATGTCCTACTGAATGGTACGAACTTTATGGATTATGTTAATCGCTATCATTTTAAACTCTGAGAATATTCCAGGAATAAAATATCTATTATGATTTTAACTCTACCAGTTTCAGGCCCAAACACGAGGCTTTCATATTTTTATTGGAAGAAAACACCAATCTTCTGTATTTTTATTAGAAATGATTATAATTTAGTCACTCATTGTCCAAATTTGATTATTATTATTATTATTTTAATGATTTTCTTTATATAAGTCTTTCGTCATCACCACCTATTATGATATTATTTTTGTTTAATTGCCCAAAGGTAAGAGTAGCAGGCCTGTATAACTGAAGCTTTGTTAAGTAAACTGTTTGTCCACATTTACCAAATTCTCGATATATTAGATGTACTACATTTGGATAACAAATGAGTAACAAGGGAGAAAGAAGTCTAGAATGTTTTAAACTTACAGTTAGGGCGAAAAGAGCTTTTTCTTCTGCCAGGAACTAATTAGCATGAACTAATGATCATTACTTTGTGTAGTAATTACTCAGTCCATCTTGTTTTCAGCCCTCCATAGCTTATCATAATCTAATAACTGTTATTTTAACAAATTGTGTATTATGAGTCTTTCATAATAGAAAAAAAATAGCTCCAAATCTAAGTTATATTTTTATTTAACATCTTCTACCTCGTCATCTCCAATGTCAAATATTTTACAAAAATAGTCTCAAGAGGAATAGGGATACCTACAAAAAAACGAACACATTTTTGGATCGCGCGGTTTAAAGAAAGTAATAAAAGTTTAAGGTAGAAACCAGATTATCTATAAATCGGTAGGATCGAGTTAACCCTACAGGGGATATAGGGTTTACAAAAAAATTCACAGATAAATATATAATAATCGCAGCACAAATAATACTAAAGTAAAATAAAAGCAGAAATAGAACGACATAAATTTTACGTAGCTTTGGAAAACCCGCCTACTGTGCCTCCAAGGTCTCTACTAGGGATTAAACAACCTGACGCTTACAAACTCTGTAAACTCACACTCTCGCTCACTTGATTGTTCTAACCCTATGCTCAAAACCCTACCGCAACTCAACAACTGAGTTGCAAATTCTCGAACTACACCCCGTAGTTCGTACCTCGTTACACCACTAGAAATTTACAAAGTTTTAAAAGAATAATACAACTAAAAATAAAACAAAGCCCTAGTATACATCATCCCTTGACATGATAAGAACACACGGCCTATATTAAAAAATAATAGATATAAATTGTAGCTTATCCATTGTTTCAAACAAGTAGGTCATTCTCCATTTATCTTTGTTCAAAATTAGGGCTTCATAATCGAAAGCCCCCGCAAGAGAATCGAAATTCGAATTGTTCTCCTTCGCAGTTGCTTTTGAATTTCGATTTGTAGTGCTTGATTTGTGTGGTTGCCTTCTAGAGTCGAGTTGGATGTTGCTTTGAATTGGTATGTGATTTGCCCCTTTTTTATTTTTGATTATGCTCAACTTTGATTCGATTTTTTGATTTGTTTGTGATTTGTTCTAAGTAAGCTCTCTGAATTTTTGGCTCGAACTCCATTGATCCGCCGATGATGATAATGGGTTAATTTGTAGGGATCGAAACCTTATTATTTCGTTCGTACATTTTGGTTTGAATTTAACAATATTCTAGTTCCTACGTTGATTTGTAATCGAATGGTTTGCTGATCTTTGACTTGTTCTTTGTACACATGCTACTCCATATATTTTGCATGAATTTCGGAACGACTTTTGACCCTTCGATCCTAATTTATGGATTGGTCATTTGACTTTGAGATAAATATGTGCTGATATATTGCCATCTATATTTTTGGCCCGAATTCTGACTTGATTTTGATTTGTTGTATGTGTGTGCTCTGTACCTTGCTCTGACCATCCATGTTGGTGTGACTTTTTCATGCTTGGTTTGTGCCCTCTGGTTCATTTCATTTTATTTTTACGAGTCCATGCTCCATTTTTTGATCTTAGACATGTCCATGTATATGTTTTAATGTTTAATACTGCTGCATCTCTTAGCCTGACCTGAGTTATATAGTTTGTTATGTCCATGAGTAGTTGCTCGAGTCTGGTTATGTTGATGGTCCTATATCTTGTTTGCTTCATTCTTGTGTTAACTTGCATATACAACTTGTTCATGTTTATATACATGTTTGTGCTTTTGTATCCCTAACCATATGCATTGCCATTGGTGTTTATACCTTTGCACTTGAACCTGCTTCCTTTAATTTGTTGTGTGAACTTCTTTTGCACTTGCCTAATCGCCTTGCTCTTTGTTTTCCATAGCCTTATCTGATGGATCCTTGTATGTATATATGCATTTTTCTGGTCTGGTTGCATCTATTTGAAAAACTGCTACCACTTGATTTTCGCCATGAATATTGTTTTAGCATCATGTAGATGATACTGCACATGTTCACTTGCATTTATCTCTGCTCTCAATTTTGGTTGTTTTGTTTTCATTTGTATTCATGCCTGAATGCTTGCATATCCATGTACATATGAGCATGTTTTCTTGTTTGGTTGCCACTACATATATATGTGTACAGACATGTATATATGTATCCTCGTGCCTACTAGCTTGATACTCTTACTTGATTGCTTTGTATTGACCATTGCTGTGTTGATAAACTTGTTGCGTTCACACCTGAAATGATATATGTGAGTGTATGATTGTTGCATGCTCTAATGCATGGATGCCTCCTCTATTGCATATCTAAATCTAGTGCACCACTCTGTACATATGCACTACATGTTGATATTTATCCAGTACTTGTCCTGAATTCTGATTTTGCTTGAACATTCTGTATATTTCATGTAAATGTTGAAACTAAACTTGATTGTCATGCATGTTGAACTGTTTGTCATACTTGCTTTATCTTTCATCCATGTCTGATGCACATTGGTCCATGGTTTGCCTGGACTGACCTTGATTGGTTTTGGTTTGTGTTTGCATTGCACCTGAGTTGAATCCAGTCTTGGCTTGGGTTTGATCTTGTGCTCACTTGTCCCTGCAATTTTAACAAGCAAGTGTATATCGATGTGCACAACCTTGTGGCATGGACAGCGATACACTTTGCGTATCAAAAGTTGTTCGCGTATTTTTTATTCTAGTTTGAAATAGAAAGATGAATAAAAAAATGATGACGAACAACCCAAATAACTGAGGCAAACAATATTTTCAAACACACTTAATTGAGCACTGCAAAATATTTCTTTTTAAATTTTATTGCATCAATGTTTATTTCGCACATAGATCAGATGTTGGATATAGGCTGGAACAGAGTTGAAGATCAAATATGAGTAATGAATGAATATGCAATGAGTTGAAACATGTATGTAAAATTGTATAGTTAAAATTGTTTTGTAATTGAAACTTGTATTTGGAATTGTGTAAATATAGTGAGAACTTAAATTTGTACTATTTGAGTTTGTAATAAAGTATTTGTTTAAATATAATAGTTGTTTAAATAAGAATTCTGAGTTATTTACTTTATTCAACAAATATTTATTTATTTATGTGGAAAAAATAAAATGGTACAATATCTAATACATTTAAATGAATATATATATATATATATATATATATATATATATATATATATTATCATCAAACAAAAATCATGCATTAGTATATTCTAAAATCTATCCCTTTTGATGATAACAAACATATATTAAGATTTTAACTCTATTAAATGTATTGGGTCTTGATAAATTCTATTTGCTCCCTCTATTTGAATACTCCCCTTATAACAATGCTCCCCCTTTTGTTATCAGGAAAAGAGTAGCAGTGTTAGATAGAGTGATAAAGTGATGGACATGAATCACAACATTAATACCTAATCAAGTATAAATATTAAATTCCAAAAAAAAAAATCAAAACAAAATCATAAATACTTTATTAGGCGCATATTCCATTTTAGAGTGATAAGGGTGATGTCGGCATAAAAAATCATATAGTCGTGCCTATTTGTGGTATATTTATGACAGGAATCTTTTAAATACTTACTAATCATGCATAACCATTGGAAATTTTAAATGAGATTAGCAGTATTTCCTATTTTTGTTAAAAATGAATTCCAAGCATCTTTTAATCACACATAACTGTGAGGACTTTTGTCACGATCTGAAATCCAGCATCTGAAAATCGACATCAAATACCTTACTTATATTGAAATGCCGAAGATTCAAACGTTGGACTCCAGTTCGGTGGAGCTTATAACAATATTAGATGATACAACACAGCGGAAACAAAATGAATAACTTTATTGATACACCACAATTGATACAATATGATACAATATGAAGTGATCAATACATATCAGAGATAGATACACAGCAGAAAAACAAAGCAGCAGCAGCGGCGGCGGAAAGACAATATCTTCAATGCCAAGCTCCAAAGATCCCAAACCAGAAGCTAGAACCACCATCATGCTGAACATAAGCAAACTCGGTGCACAATGCGATCGCCAATCCAAAGACTCCAAAGATTGCCAAAAGCCACACCTACTAGCTGACTATCTGATAAACTGACTCTAGGCTTCCCGCGTGAAAAAGTATGGGCATCCAGAGTTTAGAAAAAGAACAATAAATTCCAGGTCAGTCAAAGGACTGGTGTGAGAAAAAAAAACAAACAAAAAGAAATAAAATGAAATCCGATACGCTTTTTGGAAAATGAAACTACCATAAGGCCTCCCGCCACACACACAATGCAATCGCAAAATTGGAGGATATTTCTCCTTATGATAGTCAAACATGCTTGATATATGAAAAACCTTTTGATATTATATTAGTGCATAGTGCAGGAAACATTTCGAAAGTATAATATTAATCTTAGCCAGCATACTACCATTATAGTATACCTACTATAGCTACCATGTTTTATGGCAGGTTGCCACCACGTTGCATGGCAGGTTATACAACTAAAACCGTATATGGCTCGTATTGTTTTGTTTGGATTTCCAACAAATGGCAAGGCTAAGGAACATCCTTTATCCGAATGGGTACGCCTCTGGAGGGACGCCCCGAAAAATTAACCAGCTCTCTGCCAACATAAGGCCGGGTTACCTCTATAACTAAATAACTAACTGTCACGAGTATGTCATCCCCTAGTCGTAATCGACCTTTATCCGAGGGCCCTCGACACCTACAAATTCCAACAACCACATAAGTTAAATATTTGGGCTCCATACCATGATATCACTTTTTATCCAAAAGAAAATGCACATACCCTAAGGGGCGCGACCCCCGTAACCTTGTTGCATATTTTCCTGTTTCGACCATTTCCGAGGTGTGAGGTTCGATGAAGTCTCGTCAACAAAGCTACGCTTTTCAAAAAAGTCATGCTTCAATCAACAAATGATCGGCACTTAGCTTGCCACATTACTAAATTGGTAATATATCACTAGCAACCATCAATTACATAACCTCTGAGCTCGTACGTCTCAGAGAAGGGTGTCAAGCTAAGAGAATAAATTCTCCACCACCAAACAGAAATGTATTTGATAGAAACCAGCTTTACATCTGTGGCGACCCAAAATTTTCAACATTTGAAATTAAAATATTTAATTGATTTTAAATATTTGGAAGTTAATTTAACTTGAATTTCAAAAACAAATTAACTATGATTTTGGCAATTTAATTAATGAATTTAATTTTTTTGTAGTTGGGTAAAAATTTGAATCTTCAGTTTTAAGCTTGTCAAAAATATTTTAAAGGCTTAGAAAATCCATATTGATAATGCTGAAGATAATGGAAGCTTCAGAATTGGATTTGAAAGTGTTTTGTTCAGTTTTGAAAATATATCGTTTAAATTGATCTTTAAAATAGCCTTTCGAGACATAATCTCGAAATTCGACGAAACTAGTTCCATTGGATCCGTAATAATGTATTATTATCGGATTTCAATTTTTGTAGTGATTGGAGTTGTTGTGTGAGCGTACGATATATAAATGCGCTGAAGTTTATATCGAATTCAATATAATAACTGGGTCCAAAAGCTATCTTCTCCATACGATCAAATTAGGACTCAGAACATTTTCCATCATGTTCAGAATAGAGGTATAACATTATAAACGCCTAGCGGCACACCTCGATAGGAGGTTGAGATTATTTAGCTTCGATATCGGGACAATTTAAATTTAAAAATAAATAATATAATTGCACAGTCAAAATTTCACATCAGCTGTTTTCTTATCACTTCAGGCTACTGTAGCAAGTCGTCTTGAACACGATAGCAACCCATCGTGTTTCTTCCCTATCTTCTTTAAGGGCGACAGTTGAAAGCTAAACGAAGAAAAAAATTAATCAAATCCAGTCGAAGAAAAATGCTGAATGAAACCTAAATCAAATCGATCCTTTTATATAAAAAAAATGGCGATGACAGTCACGAAATCAGTCTAAAAAAAGGGGGCAGCCAACTTCCTAATCAAAATCGAGTGTTTCGATGTTCGCTTTGGGTTTGGGGTTCGTCGGCATCGAGAGGCGACTGCAAGGAAGCATCACGCGTACGCGGGCGCTCGCGAATGAGAAGGAGGTCGTGTTGTTCCTCATGTCGCAACGAAGAGGAGATTGGGCTGTCTTCGGTGATGGAGTGGGCGGTCGATTCATAGCCGTAGGAGGAGGCTCGCGATTCAATTAAAGGTGTGGTGGTACTCGCTGGGCTCGGCGATGCTCTGGTTAGGGTTCGACGGTCCATACTTCGATAAGGAGCATCGACGGTGAAGTTCTGGTTAGGTTTGAGGAGCTCGAGCTTGAATTCGAGCTTTAGTGATGTCTCGACATAGGTATATCATCTTCTTCTAGTTGATTTAATTTTAGCTTGTAGTTAATTTAATTTATAATTAGAATGACGAGGAAATATATATACAGAAACTGGAAATTTCATATAAGCTTCATGAAGGCAGCAATTTTAAATTGAATTGAATTGAAAATATATATAAAACTTAGATTTTAGAAACTATATGAATTATTTTATATGGCATATGTATTTTTAAAAGGAAGTAAATATACTTATACACATTTTTAATTTACTAGTCATTTTAAACCAATGGATTTGGTGATTAAATTGTTAAGTTAACCTATATAAATTATTTTAGTTACTAAAAGGTTTCTAAAAGAAAATGTTAATTTAAAAGTAAATTTTTAGTTTAAAATAAATTTATTAAACGGTAATTGATTTTTCGATTTGTTCGGATATTAATAAATCATATAAATTTTTACACAAGGTCTAAAGTAAAGAAGCAATCTGGAATGAAAATGGTTGCATGCAAAGCAAAGGTGAGATCTTCTAACTCAAATTATAATAATTGAAAATTTTAATTATTGATTGATTATTGAATTGTGATAGTTAAATTTAAATTGTTGATTGGGTGTTTGGATGATAATTTATTATCAGTTGTATCGAAATAGACCCTATACGCCGCATAATAGCGGATGATATTATATTTAAACCCATATACTGCGATATACCACCTGTGTACCCAAATCGGCGAAATTGCCTAAGAATCAAAATCGAACTTATTCGATCATCCAAGAACTCAACTCATCGTCAAAGAATCGCCTCGCGTCGACAATTCCGACCACCAGCGACCTCGCCATCACGACCATAGCTGCTCCACTGTCCCAGGCTCCTTTACCCCCTGGTGCGATTGTACCCAATCCACCATCGACGTTGAACTTGCTCGAGAATCAACGTCGAAAAACCCACTATCAAAACCCCAAATCGACTTTGCATGGCCACCACGGCGAACTAAAAATCTAGCAAATATTTTTCCAATGATCTCCTAACCTTCATCTACCTTCAGCCTTGATCGTGACAATCATCACCGCGTTGACCATCGGAAATTAATGAAAATACAAATCCGGTTCAACTCAAGAATTCCCTTTAACCAAAATCTTAAAAATCATGATATCTATGTTAAAAAACATAGTCTCTAAGCATGAATCCAAATCTATAATCAAAACTAGGTAATTTAACAATCGAGATTTTGACTTGAATTATCCTTTCACTGTATATTTCCATTTTCAAAATATTTGCTCAATATTTTCTCTGGAATCTATTATTAAAAGTGATGTTATACACATGCAAAACACTTTTCATTCAAAGATCAAAGTCTAAAATTGTTTATAGTTGGGATGATTTGAAATTTTGATCAGGTTTTAAAACATGTAAACAAGACAGAGGCATATTTGTCTGTTCCTCTGGCATGCACAGACATATATATATATAGACACACACACACACACACACACATATATATATATATATATATTTGTGTGTATATACAAACACATTTTCATTCAAGCAAACACATTACTTCAATCGTTCATCACATCCATCCAGATACAACCATATTAAGTTTAAAAAAAATGATATTTGCTCACCTGGGAAAAGAACAGAGAAGCAGAGAACCTGGAATGTTATTTGAAAAACTGAAATTGCTTGTTTTATGCTGAGTAAATCTTGAATCTGATTCGCTTTGATCTAGCTCAGGTTTGATACCGAGTTGAATTTGCACTTGTTTAGTTGCTTTAAATCCTGAATCTACTATGTTTGATACGATGTTGATTTGAATCTTTGCTTTCAGATTGGAAACTTGATTTTGCTTTTGAAACTGAGTTGAACTTGATTAAATTTGAGTTGAATCTTTTCTTTGATTTCCACAAGCTTCGGCTTGTTTTTAGGTTGAAAATTTGGTGAAATTTTTGTTAGTTGTTGATCTCAGATGATCTTGAATTTGATCAGGTTTCACAATATGAAGAAGTTGTTTGATTTAGTTTTTAATTTTCTGGTTTGCTTTTGTTTTTGGTTTCCAGGTTTTGGCTTTTGAAAGGTATCAAAGAAAATGAGGAAAAGAAGAGAATAGATGTATTTATAACTTGTTTTCCCTTTATTTATTAATTTCAAAAATAAAAAGAAAAATAAATCAAACATGACACTTGTAATATTTCATTCTACATGTCCTACACTTGTTTAATTCATGTTTAAAATGGTTACATTTGTAAATCTTTTTGTTATAATGCTTACACATATATTTATGTGTTTTTATAAGATATTATATAATTTATATATATTAGTTTATACTAATATATATATTTATATTATATCTTCAATTTAAATGAATACCTTTCCTTTTATAAATATTTTCATAACCTTAGAGAAATTGATTTTAAAATCGAATTACACTTTAATAAATAATTAATATGTATATATATATATATGTATTAGAATTTAATCCTTAAATAGCTTTTGAAAATTTATTATATCAAATTCAAAATATCACTTTCAAATCACAATGTGTGTGTGTATTATAATTACAAAAAAGATTTTTATTAATTTTAAAATATAGAGTTTTAAATCCAATTTATTTTAAAAAAATATTTATTTTTGAATTTCAAACCTACAATTCAATTAATAATCAATTTATATACATATATAAATGAATAAACAAACAAATATCTTATTTAATTTGGAAAATTTAAATTAATTCACCAATTTGATCCAAAAGTTTATATTAATTACCTATTTAAATTTGGCTTAAAAATGAGATCGTTACAACTTTTAAATGGGGTTAGAATCAACTCGCCTATTTCATCCAATTTTGATATTTGTTCCATACATACATAACCATAAGAACTTTTAAATGAGCATGAAAGCGCATAATTAGATATTTCAAATAGTTCACTCATGCATAACCGTGAGGACTATTAAATGAGAATGAGTATTTTTGGATGATTTTAATGCTAATTAAAAAATTGAATAATTTCCCGTTTAAATACCACATTTTGACATACTATGTTAGATTTTGATGAGTGATTGTCGTAGAAATATGATAGAAATCGAGATGGTCGTGGAATTTTTACCAACCAAAGTTATTACAAATTTTGTTTAAATTTTTAAGTAAATTTTCTAAATGTATTCTCTCAAGACATAACGTATGATCAAGATCAACACTTGTCATTTTTTTCGGTAATTATTTATCTTTTCGATAATCAAAAGGGAAACAGATTAGTTAACATAGGCATTTGAGATCAAATGTAAAAATATAAAATCACATTTCTAAAATGTCTAAACTGAGACGAAGTCGACAAAAATTATTTTCTGCAAGGGGTTTTGTAAAAATGTCACCCAATTGAGAATCAATTGAAATAAAGTTTATGCGGATATTTTCTTTGGAAATATGATCTCTAGTGAAATGATGTCTAACATCTACATGCTTGGTGCGAGAATGATGTACAGGATTATTTGTGAGATCAATTGCACTTTTACTATCACACATAAGTGGAACTCGTTTAAAATTTAGACCATAGTCTTGCAAGGTCTATATCATCCATAAATTTTGAGCAGAGCAACCGCTTAGAGCAATATACTCTGCCCCAGTGGTAGATAATGCAACACAATTTTGTTTTCTACTAGACCATGAAACTAATGCATGTCCAAATATGAAACACGTTTCACTTGTACTTTTTCTATCAACAAGACAACTAGCATAATCTGCATCTGAATATCCTACCAAATCAAAAATATTACTAGATGGGTATCATAAGCCACAATTCGATGTGTGGAGAAGATATCTTAAAATTCATTTTACATCCTTTAGATGTGATCAATCATACCTCGATATTTCTTTTGATCAACAGAAATATCTTTTTCATATTTGTCTAGTTTTAATGTAGTATTCACTGAAGTTTCTGATGATTTTGCATTTGTTAGTCCATACTTTTCCACTAGCCCCTTAACATATTTTGTTTGTGAGATAAACGTTCATTTCTCAGTTTGTTGAATCTGAAATCCTAAAAAAATGCTTCAATTCTCCAACCAAACTCATTTCAAATTTATCCTGGATGACTTTTTCAAACTTCTCACACAAAATATTGTTAGTAGCACCGTATATAGTATCATCAACATATATTTGTACAATCGCCATTATCATGCAAAAGGAACAGTGGTATTAGCACAACCCATTTTAAATCCATTTTCCAAATGATATGCACTAAAACGGTCATAAAAAACCCCTACGGGGTTGTTTTAGACCATATAGTGCCTTTTTAAGTTTATACACATGATTTGGAAAAAATTTGATTTTCAAAACCCAAAGGTTGTTCAACATAGACATCCTATTTCAATTGTCCATTCAAAAACACGCTTTTTATATCCATCTGTTTAAAGTTAAAATCTTTAAAACAAGCAAAGGCAAAGTAAACTATATTGGGAAAAATATTCGTTCAAAAATTCGTCCAAGAAGTTTTGAAAATTGATTTAATAGACATGAAGAGAGTCGAGAAAAAGTGATTATTTTTTCTAAGTAATTGTTTCGAAGACTCATTCAATTTGAAACCTTTATTTGGATGGTAAAAGTTTGAAGTTTGATTTCGCTCATAACATGAAAGTTTTAAATGTTCAAAGACGCTACTTGCCAAAATTGGCAATTCGTCAAATCAACCAAAAATTATACTTGAAATACCATAACTTGATTGCGTAAAACAAATATGCTTTTCGAGTTATATATTTAATTCATTGCAATTCTTCATGACATTTCAAAGTGAATCAATAAAAAACTCAAAACGGAAAAGTTGTAGCATAATTAGTTAGCTTTCTAGAATTTCAAGAATTTCAAAAACCGAAGTTTAGATGTTCAAGATATGATCAAATTACTACAGCCGTGTTAAGAAAGTTTTGAAACTGTTTTCAAACGATACTGCAAATGATTTGCAGATTTTCACCCTCTTAAATTTAGATTTTGGGAAAACATAAAAATAAATATTTGTAGCATTTTAAATATATATCCAGAACATCTTGAATTTTACAAATCAGAGTTAAGAAGCTCAAGATATTGCAGAAATGCTACAGCAATGTCAATAAAAACAAAATTAACAATAAAAGAACAAAATAGAGTTTAGAGAACATACCTACTTATATTTGATGTCGTGATTATTCAAAATATGTATATCTCCATCTTTTCTCTCTAGGCCAAGGAACATTTGAAATTTAGCTCATCAATCATCTAGAACAACTCGAAACCTATCTCCATCGAAGTTGTTCCTTAGCTTGCTTTTGTGTCTAAATTCTAGAGGAGGCAAGTGGTCTATTGAACCACTATTATTTTCTATCGAAGTCTTTGGTACCCAAGTTTGTTTATATGGCAAAACGTTAATTTTAGCAATCGTGCCCTTAGGAATCCAAATTTGTTTAAATTTAGAAAATTTTGTTTTTGTACCTATTGGAATCCATATTTACTTAACGGTTTTAAAGGATTTTACATTCGTGCCTTTAGGAACATAAATAGGTATGGTTTTCATGTGTTTGGGTCTATAGCAGCAATTGTTTTGATTGTGCCAATTTTTCCACAAATCGTGCATTAGTTTTACTTCTACCTTTTTTAAATTGAGTATACATAAGTCCTTGTCTAATAATATTAACAGATTATGTTTCTAATAGCATATTTAATGATCTTTCTCCTTTGGAGAATTTTCCTAAAATTGTAGACAATTGTTGGACTTGTGACTTGAGAGATTGATTTTCATTCAATAACAAAGTGCACCTTTTAATAGAATTTTCTCTCTTAATATTATAACTTTCTCTCAAAATCAGAATTTCATTTTTAAGTGATTTAATTTTTTTTTTTGATTTTTTTTTATTTCCTCTTCTAATAATGGACATTTATCACATTTAGGGCTCTTTTATCCTTAGTTTTGAACCATTTGATCAAGCTGCATATCTAGTTCTATCAAACTATCTTTTTGTGATTCAATTTTAGCATATTTCTCCCTGTATCTTTCAAAACAACCATTTTCTTCATAAAAATATATAAATAATTGAGAGTGAGTAAGTTTTGATACCTCGCTTGGCTCATCATCATCGTTGTCACTTGTTTTCCCTAAAAAACACAGATTTGCTCTTTTACTCTCACTACCAGTGCTTTCATCATCATCTTCATTACTTTCATCTCAAGTTGCTGCAAAACTTTTCCTTTTCGATTTCTTTCCTTTGCTGAATCGATTTTAAAGACAATTTGGCTTGATATGACCAGGTTTATTGTACTTGTGACAAATGACCTCCTTTTTTTCTAAGTTGCCTTGACGATTTTGCTCTTCAGTTGTTGATTTAGGGCTAGATTTTCATATTTGCGGTTCCACCATTTGAATCTCTTTATTAGCAGTGCCAATTCAGCTACTCCTTCATCATTACCATCATCACCTTTACTTTCCATCGTTCCTTTGAGAGCTATTGATTTATTTCACGTATCTCCTTCACGTTCTTCCTTGAATTTGATTTCTAGCTCATAAGTAGTGAGATTTCTGATGAGTTCTTCAACATTAACTTGTTTCGGATCCTTTGATTCTAGGATGGCAGTCAGCGTTGCTTCAAAATTTCATGGAAGAATTCTATGGATCTTTCAGACTATTTCCAGTTCTGTGTATGGTCTTCCTAGAGATTTTGATTTGTATATAAGATTAGAAAGTCGTCCATACATTTCTTTCACACTTTCACCATTTGTCATTGTGAAGTTCTCATACTCGCTACTAAGCATGGCAAGACGAGATTCTTTACCCTGGGACGTTCCTTCATGAGTAACTTCAAGCATGTGTCAGATTTCCTATGCAAGTTACACAATGTAAGACGGTTAAATTCAATTTGATCTAATGATCAAACGGTAGAATTCATAGCTTTAGCAATAGCGGTTTGCAGTTTATTTTCAAGATCTGTCCATTGATCCATAGGTTTATCAACTTTTTGATTGCCTACCATTACTGTTGGTGTGCGATATCCCGTTTCAACCATATTCCATGCATCTATAGTTTTCAGAAAAAATTTCACTCTAGTTTTCCAATATGCGTATTCACCATTCAACATGGATGGTCTAGCTATGGATTGACCTTCAACAAAAGCATTATTAAAAGAAGCCATTAAAAGAAAAAATCAAAAAAAATTAACAGAAAATGGTTTTTGATCCTAGCTCCGATACCACTTGCAGGATCGAATTAACCCTAAAAGAGGGCGAATAGGGTTTAAAAAAAATTCACAGATAAATATATAATAATCCCAGCACAGATAATAGCAGAGTAAAATAAAAGCAGAAATAGAACGACACGCATTTTACCCAGCTTCGACAAACCCGCCTACTGCTCCCTCCAAGGTTTATACTAGAAATTAAACAATCTGACGCTTACAAACTTTGTAAACTCGCGACTCTCGCTCACCTGATTGTTCTAAACCTACACTCAAAACCCTACAACTCTGGTTCATTTCATTTTATTTTTGTTGATTCCATGCTCCATCGTTTGATCTTAGACATGTCCATGTATATGCTTTAATGTTTATGCAGCTACATCTCTTAGCTTGACCTTAATTCTGGTTGTCTTGTTTTCATGTGTGCTCATGCCTGAATGCTTGCATATCCTTGTACATATGAGCATTCTCACTTGTTTGGTTGCCACTATATATATATATATATGTATATGTATATATATATATATATATATATGTATATATATATATATGTTTACAGACATGTATATATGTGTTACCCGACACCTTGGCCCGGCTATAAGACGATAGTTGCAGAGGCTACGGTTGAATGTTTATGGGGCACAAGTCAAGAAATTCACTTCGGGTCATGGAGGAGGTTACTTCGAGTCACAATGGCATGTACTTCGGGTCGTCTCATTATCAACTTCGGGTCAGCGTGGATCACCTAATAGCGGGTCGGCAAATGTATGGGTCGTCGTTGCTCAATGCCGAGGGATCGTCCAGCTGTGGGTCGGCATGTTTGTAGGAGGTAGGTGTGAAAAAGGGGACGGTGGTGGAAGAATATCTTGGGATCGGCTATCCTGGATCGGTATAGAGTATTGGGATCAGTTATTTGCGTTCGGTCATGAGAATTTGGGATCGGTAACCTGAGCTTGGAAAGTCCTTAGGGGATCGGTACACCAAGGGTCGACATGCTTTGGGTAGTTGCTTTTCCACTCCGGATCGACAAGGCATGGGTCGGTCATGCACGTTCGTCCTTATGGGGTCGGTCATTCGCGGTCAGTGCATTCCAGAGGGCTCGGTAGCTTACTAGGTCGGCAGTATATCTCCCTCTGGTCGGCGGTGAATGAAGCATGAGTTGCTTTGAGTCGCAGTCTAGCTTGCTTCGAGCCAGAGTGAAGGTTGCTTTGAGTTGACATCCAAAGGACCTCGGGTCCGCTAAGAGGACTCGGAATATTCGGGTCGGTCTTCCTGACTTGTCAATTGTGGGCCGAATTCTCTTGGCTGTGGGCCTGGAGGACTGAAAAGAAATGCAAGCTCAGAGGAGCCAGGCCATCTCTGTCTATAAATAGAGGGGCAGGAATCTAGTTTAGGGGATCTTTTTCGAAAACTAAGGAGAGACTACCATTTTTTGTATTCATTTCCTTTTCATTCTAAACCGAATTCAAGCTGTTCTTTGTGGATTGTATTTGTATTCAAGAAGTTGAAAAGGCAATAAAGATCACATTCAAAGTGGACGTAGGCAGTTACGCCGAACCACTATAATTCTGTTGTTCTTGTCTTTACTGTTATTTTTGCATTATATTATGCTATTCCTCTATTTCAATTTACTGTCTTCATTTATCTCTCTACACAAATCTATTCTAGGGTGTTAGTGATCAATTCTGGTGCTAAAATTTTGGTGCTTTCACTAAGAAGGATTCATTCTCAGGCTAGTAGGATCGACTTTGAAGCTACTGGATTGAGAAAATCCCCCAAGGAGATCCAAGTTTGTTCTCAAGAGTTTATAGATACTATTCAGAGTTCCTACAGATAACTCTAAGATGTCAAGACTATTAATACCCTAGGTATTGATTTTAATGACAACAACCATATAAATATTACTACTAACGTACGTTCGAATTATGCAGTCATATCAGATATATTATGGAGACATTTACAGAGATAAACAAGAAAACAGTGGAAGCAAATGAATCATAGAAGAAGGTTAATCAGAGAAATTAAAGAACAAAATCCAGTTAGAGAAAAATGCTGAAGGAAAAAGGTGTTTGAAGTGATAAGGAGTTGGTTGAACCTTAGAATATCTTGTTAAAGATCTCATCGCAATTGTACTTGAAGATCATCAACCATTGACCTCAACCGAATCACAAAAATCCACAAATATAAGGTAATTTGAAATGCTGAAAATTTGCAACACTTATTAGTCTTGCTGTTCATTTTGTAACACACCCATGTCGAAATGGGGTACTTGGGCATGTCGACATACTAGTAGTTTTTCATAATTTCAAATTTTAAATGAAGAGACATTTCCCTCCACCTCTTCACCAAAAGACACGTCTCTTCAACCATTATATAAAGGCCTCTGAAAACGAATTTTAACATCAAGAATTCTCATTTTCTCTTACTCCTTCTTCAAACATTTGCAAAAGAAATCCATTGCATACTCTTCAAATCTCCTTGCAAACAATACTATTTCACTCTAATTCTTCACTGATTTGCAAGTCACACAATATCAGAGAGTTGTATTTTAATTCACATCATTCTCTCTCTGATTTAATAATATTCCTCAAAGAATTCAAAGTTATATTGCCATTGGAGATCTATAGGATCATTGTATCGAATCTGCAAGAATCTGTATTGAAGATACGAGTACTTGCCATAGTTTATTGTTGCTGATAAGAAGAAGGTGTTCTTGTAGCCTGTAAAATCAAGAGGGTGTGTCTTGTAGCCCGTGAAACCAAGATTGTAAAGATGTTCTTGCCACCCGTGGAAAGCAAGCGATTATAGTGGAATTCTGCACGATAGAGTGCAGGACTAGATGTAGGATTGGTTAATCTGAACCAGTATAAAAATCCGAGTGTTATTTACATTACTGCATTTTACTTTATTACTTACTTATTCTCTGATTACTTCTTTTTGTTTGCAATTTGAGTAAATACAATTTTATATTCATAAGTAAGTAGTTAATACACAATTCACTACTTCTAGTGTCTGAATAGCCTTAAGATCCAACATTGTGTTATAGCCACCCCATTTTTCTACATTTGGTATCAGAGCATTAGTTTTCAAAAATTCATAACTTTGTTTTTGAAAAGTATAAATGGCTAATGACACTAGTAACACATTTTTTAACACTTTTGTAGAAGGGAAATCTACCACTAGACCCCCTCTATTTGATGGCAGTAGTTATGCATATTAGGCTTGTAGGATGAAATTTTATTTGCAGTCTAATGGTTTGGATATTTAGAACATTACCCAAATAGAGTATATAGAGCCTCAAACTGAATATTCAAAATGGACACTAGACCAAAAGACACAAGCACTTAATAACTCTAAGGCCATGAACATTTTATTTTGCTCCTTAAATAGAAACGAATTTAATCGAGTGTCTGTTTGTAATTCTGCATATGAAATTTGAAGAACTCTGCAAGTCACACATGAAGGTACCAATAAAGTAAAACAAACAAAGATATCTATGCTAACTAACCAGTTTCAACTCTTTCAAATGAAACCAAATGAGTCTATTTCTGATATGTATTCTAGATTTCAAGATATGTACATGCTTTAATATCATTAGGAAAGAAAATTACTGAAGAAGACCAAGTCGAAAAGATCTTGAATTCACTTCCTAGTGAATGGAATCATAAGACTCTGGCAATTGAAGAAGCCAATGATATTAGTATTATGAAAATAGAAGATTTAATTGATAACTTAATGTCTTATGAAGTAAAGTTGCAGATTAGAAAAGAGAATCAGGCAAATGAGAAGAAATCACTAGCACTCAATGCTATGATCGACAAAGATGAACCAGATGATGATGCTATTGATGATGATATCGAGTTTATGACCAAGAAGTTCAAGAAATTCTTGAAGTATTGGATAACAAACAAATTTCGAAAAACTAACAACAATAATTCTAGAAATGGAAATGTTATTAAGTGTTTCGAATGTGATAAACCGGGTCATTTGAAAAGAGACTGTCCAAAACTAAAGAAATCAAAGTCAAACATTTTCAATAAGAAGAGAAAACAGGCACTCAATGCAAAATGGGATGATTCAAATACATCATCAAGTGATAGTGATTCAGAAACAGAAAATGCCAACATGTGCTTCATGGCAAAGGATGACCGGGTATGGAATTTTAATAAAGAAATTACTAATGTTTTGAATGATATGAATCAGGGATATAAAATACTTAGGAAAGAGTACAACAATAGTTTGGTAGAGATAAATAGGTTAAAAATATTTAATGAAAGGTTAAATGAAGAAAAACAATGTATAAAAGATGAAATTGAAAGACTTAATGGGTATAATTATGAAAAGGATTTGACACTTGGAAGTTTTGAAAAACTAAAAAGCGAAAATGAATCCTTAAAATCAGAAAACCTTTCAATGAAGTCACAGATCACTGATCTGAATGACAAAATAACATCTCTAGACAATGTTATTCTTAATCGTAATAAGGATTTTGACAAAATTAAAACTGATGTTGATAAATTTAACAAAGGGAACGATAATCTAGAAAAATTATTATCTACATCTAAACACATTAGGAACAAACATGGACTTGGATGCACCCATAAGGCTAAATTAAAGAAAAATAGTATTCAAAATACTAAGTTTGTTAAGGCTACCAAGTTCAAACCAAAAACTAGGAAATTAAAGTTAAAACCTCCAAATAGATTCATTAATTTATGAGTTCCAAAAAGGGTGGATGATATTGAAAAAGAAAATTATATTGATAATTTTATTAATAAGCTTCATTCATCTAATGATTATATTTTGAAAGAACATTCAAACTCTTCATGGGTTTGGCGTCCCAAAACTTAACCCCATGGACCCAGAATAAAAAAGGTACCAGTGTGCATATTTTATAATTTTTCAGGTACCAACCAATGTATATCAGATAGCAGATGCTCAAAGCATATGACAAGAAATCTATTGTACATTGGATAAATACGAAAAGGATTTGTTATTGGCGTCAGCAAAGCCGGTAAATCTAAAACTCATCTTATTATTTGATTAGTTTATTTCATGTTTTAAATTGATTTGGTTTCCCCTCAAGTGTTTTATTTATAAGCATTTATCTCTATATACAAACTCTATATATTGTCTAGCAGTGATTTAAGTGACTCTTTTTCGCCCTTTTTGTTGATGACAAAGAGGGAGAAAAGGTATAAATATACTAGGAAAAACGACAGGGGGAGTGCATAGAGTTAGGGGGAGTCAAATATAAAAGTATTATATTTTATCTCCCAAATATTTATATAGTTGTCATCATCAAAAAGGGGGAGATTGTTAATACCCTAGGTATTGATTTTGATGACAACAACCATATAAATATTAATACTAACGTATCTTCGAGTTATGCAGTCATATCAGATATATTATGGAGACATTTACAGAGATAAACAAGAAAACAGTGAAAGCAAATGAATTATAGAAGAAGGTTAATCGGAGCAATTGAAGAACAAAACCCAATTAGAGAAGAATGCTGAAGGATAAAGGTGTTTGAAGTGATGAGGAGTTGGTTGAACCTTAGAATATCTTGTTAAAGATCTCATGGCAATTATACTTGATCATCAACCATTGACCTCAACCGAATCAAAAAAATCCATAAATATAAGGTAATTTGAAATGCTGAAAATTTGCAACATTTATTAGTGTTGTTGTTCATTTTGCAACATACCCATGTCGACATGGGGTACTTGGGAATGTCGACATAATTTTAAATGAAGAGACATTTCCCTCCACCTCTTCACTAAAAGACACGTCTCTTCAACCACTATATAAAGGCCTCTGAAAACGAATTTTAACATCAAGAATTCTCATTTTCTCTTACTCCTTCTCCAAACATTTGCAAAAGAAATCCATTGCATACTCTTCAAATCTCCTTGCAAATCAATACTATTTCACTCAAATTCTTCACCGATTTGCAAGCCACGCAATATCAGAGAGTTGTATTTTAATTCACATCATTCTCTCTCTGATTTAATCATATTCCTCAAAGAATTCAAAGTTATATTGCCATTGGATGTCTATAGGATCATTGTATCAAATCTGCAAGAATCTGTATTGAAGATACGAGTACTTGCCATAGTTTGTTATTGCTGATAAGGAGAAGGTGTTCTTGTAGCCTGTAAAATCAAGAGGGTATGTCTTATAGCCCGTGAAACCAATATTGTAAAGGTGTTCTTGCCATCCGTGGAAAGCAAGCGATTATAGTGGAATTCTGCACGATAGAGTGCAGGACTAGATGTATGATTGGTTAATCCGAACCAGTATGAAAATCCGAGTGTTATTTACATTACTGCATTTTACTTTATTACTTACTTATTCTCTGATTACTTCTTTCTGTTTGCAATTTGAGTAAATACAGTTTTACATTCATAAGTAAGTAGTTAATACACAATTCACCACTTCTAGTGTCTGAATAGCCTTAAGATCCAACATTGTGTTATAGCCACCCCAGTTTTCTACAAAGTCCACGCACCAGATCCGCCTCCCACAACGCCGATGCTAATGAAACCGCTAGTGTCCAACAAGTAGGACCAAGCAATCAACCAGTTAATGCAGATGCGAAACCCGCGGCCATCCAGAACCATGCAGAAGCTGTCAATAGGGTTGAGTTCAATGAGCTGATGAGGCGGCTCATGGAAAGCGGAAGACAGCTTAATGAGCAGATTCAAGCAAACGCCAACCTGATGAACCAGATTGCTCAGCATCAACGTCTGAATGCTAGAGGAAGCCCCACTTCCTGCTCATCATCTGACAGCCCAGCTTCGTCAGACGAACACCACAGGCGTAGATGCCGCAGGATAGAAACGGCGTAAACTGGAGCAATAGAGCAATTTGTAACAAGCCGTCGTGGACCACCCAGCAGAGCTTATCCAGATTCCTTGACAGGGACAGTGGCTCCTCAACTACACCTGCGGAGTCACGCTCAACCTGGAGCGAGAAACTCTGGAGCGAGAAACTTTGGCTCTGGTGCACGCATGGAAGCTGGTCAACAACCTCACCAGGATGGTAATGAAGGGGGTCCTCAGGATGCACACTTAGATGATCGCCGACCGAGGAGACGCCAGCCGGAGCAATCACGCAGGACAGATACTGACTTGGCACCTCCCATTCAAACTTCGGATTTATCAGCTATGGTCAGGAAACTGATGAGGGAGAATCAGGGCTTGACTAATTACGATTGGGGGGTATCAAGGAGTCATACCCCATTTGTTGACAACATCTTACAAACTGAGTACCCTCGAAAGTTTAGCATACCTACTATACCTGCTTATGAAGGAAAGACCGACCCTCGACAGCACATAATGAGATACAAGTGGATGATGGACTCAGCCAGGGCAAATGATGCGTCTTAATGCAAGTGCTTCCCAATAACACTGTCAGAAATTACTACCATGTGGTTCACAAGACTTCCCCCGCGGTCAATCTCCAGATTTGATGAGCTAGCGACGAAGTTCGTAGAGCAATTCAGGATCCATGCTACTCGCCCAAATGTCATTATCTAGTGTGATTCAGGCTCCGGGTGAGTCGCTAAAGGACTATTTACAGAGGTTTCACGTTGCTGCTACCAAAGTTAGTAATCCTAATAACCACGTCATCCTTATGGCCGTGATGCGAGGAGTAGATTCGTAATCTGAGTTCGGTGACTGGTTGGTTGGAAAACCGTCGACCACCTTGGAACACTTTTATACAAAGGCAAATCAATTCATGAGAAAAGATGAGGACGGGTTGTCATAGAAGAGCGGTGTTGCAGGACCCAGTAGGGAAGCGGTGCAAAGCAACATCGCGGTGAAGTAAGCTAGCGAGAGCTCTAGTAAGGTCTAAGTTAACGTTCATAATAAGCTGGAGCAACCAAAAGAAACCGAAGGAGGGAATTCTGGACCGAAGAGGGAAGCAGGAAAGTGGAAGCCGAGGATCCCGACTTATAATGAATATACGCCATTGAACACATCCTTGGAGAATATTTATTTGTCCGCTTGTAATACTTTTCAGTACCGAAAGCCACGCCCAAAGGAATCGACTGAAGAACAAAAACTAACTGGAAAGTATTGCCAGTTCCATGAGACCTATGGGCATAGCACTAATGAATGTAGGCACCTCCACGATGCTATAGAAAAACTGATCCGCCAGAAGTTGTAGCAGTTTGTTAAGAATCCGCAGGAAGACGGACAGGAGACATCCAACCCCAATCGAGGCCAAGCTTCTCGCTGACCTAAAGAGCCCGGTCATACCGGCGGGAGACTGGTGATAAACATAATAATTGGTGGACATTATTCTGCAGATAAGATTTAGTAAAAAATGGAACGCTACGCTGGTTCCTTGAGACATGCGGATGTCGAGTGTTGCTCAAACACAGAAGACGGGACACCGACAAAGCAACAGCGGAAGATGATGGATGATATGGTGTTCAAGAGTCGAGATGCCGATCAAGTGGAGGCTCCTACTATTGACCCAATGGTTATCTCAGCTTTGATCAGACCGGTACATGTGAGGAGAATATTAATTGATTGTGGGAGTTCTGTCTATATTATCATTAAGAAGGCTTATGATCCGATGAAGATGGAGGTGAAGGATCTGAAACCATCTAAAGCACGTATTCATAGCTTTAATGGTGCAGCTACTGAAGCAGTTGGTTTTGTTGAATTGTCGGTCGAGTTAGGAGAAGGTGAACGTAGGACGGTACGGATCCTGTCGTTCATTGTTTTGAATGTTGATTCCCCGTATAATGTTTTTCTTGGTCGACCGGCCATGGCAGAGTTGAGGGCGGCTTTGGCCCCGTGGTGCTTGATTTTGATATTTTCGACAAACAATGGAGTTGGTGAAGTGCATGGCGATCAAGCAACCGGTCGTGCCTGTTATGTGGATGAGCTAAGAGAGGCTCGGCGAAGAGAGAAGGGAAAAAGGGTAGACAAATCCGTCTGCATCCATATTGCTGAAAATTGACAAGTAGTGCCTAAGCCTTGGCTTGGGCAAAACAATCGAATCCATAGAGACATGGATTGAAGAACCCAAGGAGGCCAACGAAGCGCCGGCAGAACTAACGATTGACATCACAGTCAGCCACGATGACCCGTCGTGGGTATTTAAAATTGGATCACAACTCAGCCCCTTCAATGATAAGGGGTCTTAAACGAAAGACGGCAAGTCCTTCGCAAAGGCCTCGCGGTATGTTATGCGAGATAGGATTATGTATCGAAAGGGATTCTTCGTTCCCTTGCTCAAGTGCATCACTAACGACGAGATAAAACGAGTTTTAAAGGTAGCCAATGAAGGAGAATGTAGCGATCATACAGGGGGCAGACACTAGCTATAAAGATACTCCGCTATGGATACTATTGGCCGATCGTGAATCGGGATGCCACAGACTATGTGAGAGATGCGACAAATGCCAAAAATACATGAAAATCCCATGAGCGCCGCCAACGAAAATCACGCAAATGGTTAGTCCATGGTTGTTTGTGATATAGGGGATCGACATTATTGGCTCGTTGCCAATTTCCAAAGGTGGTGCAAATTACGCTATTGTCGCAGTCGAATACTTCACCAAATGGGTAGAAGCGGAGCTATTAGCTACGAACACCACCAAAATGGTCGTTAATTTTTTTTTGTGCGGAACATTATATGCCTTTTGGTCTCCCACGGACTATCATTACTGACAATGGAACTCAATTTGAGAGCAAGGAATTCAAAAAGTTTTGTTGGAAATATCATATTGAAAAAAGGTTTGCGGCAATCGTTCACCTAAAGGCGAATGGCAAAGTTGAAGTCGTGAACAAGATGATCACGTCCATCTTGAAAAAGCATTTGGAGAAGGCTAGAGGAAAGTGGGTAGATGAGCTTCCAACGGAACTCTGGGCATACAAAACTACCCACAAGTCTGCAACTGGCCATACTTCATTCGTCTTGGCATACGGCGCCGAAAAGGTTATACCCGTGGAGCTTGAATTCCCTTCCCACCGGGTAACTTATTACGATCCTAGAACAAACCAAGAACTTTTACTGGAATCATTGGACTTTGTTGATGAAAAAATGAAGAAGCCGATTTGAAGGCGGCCGCACACCTATACCGAGTTGCCCGATATCATAATGAAAAAGTCTAACCAGGAGCTTTCGATGTAGGCGACCTTGCTTTGAAGTGAGTTTTTCGGTCTCATCATATATGAATCCCACATGGGAAGGTCCCTACATCATCGAACGGAGGCTTGGATAAGGAACCTTCAAGCTAGCGACTGTTGATGGCATGACACTCCCGAGAGCATTGAATAGCAAGCATTTGCGTCGTTATTATACTTAGTTTATTTCTTTTGCATTTCAGACGCAGTTGTTACAGTATTTGTTTCCTTTGTTGTTCTTTGTTTTCGATATGTAATAAGACAATTCAGTTTGTCACTATTTTCTATAATCAATAAAAGCTTGAAGCGGATTTTCTGTGAACTCTAAGTCCCTAGAGCGCAGACTAGAATATAAACGATTTCGAAAATCTCTAAGTCCCCAGAGTGTGGATTGGAGTACTATGAGTCTCCGGAGCATGGAGTAGAGTATAAACGATTCTGAAAATCTCTAAGTCCTCAGAGTGCGAATTAGAGTATTAGAGTCCCTATAGCGCAGACTAGAGTATAAACGATTCCGAAAATCTCTAAGTCCCCAAAATGTGGATTAGAGTACTCTAAGTCCCAAGAGCGCGGATTAGAGTATAAACGATTCCAAAAATCTCTAAGTCCCCAGAGTGCGGATTAGAGTACACTGAGTCCCCAAAACGCGGACTAGATTGTAAACGACTCCAAAAAATCTCTAAGTCCCCAAAGTGTGAATTAGAGTACTCTATGTCCCCGGAGCGGGGACTAGAGTGTAAACAATTTCAAAATATTCCTAAATCCGCGAAATGTGGACAAAAGTACTCTAAGTCCTTCGAAAGCGAACTATAGTATAAATGACTTACGAATCCTCGAATCCAAATTGCGAATTAAATTATAAGTGATGTAAGGAAAATCTGTAAATGCAAAGGAACAAAAATTTATTTACTTCTCGAAAAAATTCCTGATAACTCCTCCGAAAGTTCAGAGGCCAAGTCAATATATAATGACTATTGATAAAAGAAAGAAAAAAAGAAAAGGGAAAAGCTTCACGCCTCTAAATTACTCGAGCTAGGCAAAATATTACGAGACAACGGCTATTTACTTGCTTTCCTCTACTTCTTAGGTTTTTTTCGAAGTCTGCTCAGCCAAACGCTTCTTTTTAAACCCTTTACTCACTTGCGAGGAGGTGCTCGAGGAAGGAGGAACCTCCATGGATGTAGTCCCGCCAGGGGGAATGAATTTCAGTGGCCTATTAAAAGGATCGTCGACCTCCACAACCTTGCGCTCAATCTTTACTTTGAGTTTCTCTTTTTCCTCCTCCTCGAGTTGCTCTTTCATGCTAAGCTTAGAGGTGTGCTCGAAAGCGTCCGTGATTACAACATCATCATGTTCTTCGGCAGGTGAAGGATCTTCAAGTTTATCATCATCTAGCGCTCCGATTACTTGAGCATCGACGCCCGGAATGTCTTCGACAGGTGGTCCTCAGCTTCTTTTTCTTCAGGCTCCATGGCGACATCATTCCTTAGAGTCGGTTCGAAGCCAGAATGAATGCATGATTTCATGAAAAGCAGATGTTAGAGTACATCCGTTATTCGCCGAGAACGGCGACTTCTTGAACTTTAGAATCAATTAAGTACCAGCATCTGGTTGACTCTCGATGGTCATCGGAGTGTCCCCTTCGATGATGGGAGACGGTGTATGAATGCCAAGTCTAGGTTTCTCTGGATCGTGACCATCGTGCTGATCGAGAGGATCGAGAGATGAAGTCTTGGCCGGTTGGACGGAAAAGGGAACTTGAGATTCAATGCCTAATGGACTGACGATATCTACTTTTTCCTTCGACGTTGGGGAAGCTCCGCCAAAAAGAAATTTTGCTGCAGCTAAGTCGGAGGGTTCATTTCCTCGAAGCGCATCTTTTACAAGTGCCTACGCATCGATCTCCTCAACGCCCGTCTCCACTTTCTTAATTTTAGTGAGACTATCCCACACTTCGGCAAGCGATTCAAGGTAACTATCACCCAAGAAAGATAAGTCACGGTAAAGGTGGGCCCTTGCATTGAATTCGACGATGAGTGGGTCAAATAAGCTTTTAATTTCCACCCCACCAAACTCAGTCGGTGCCTCGATTCGGGAGTTGGCCTTAGCTAGAGCAGCTTTTTTGCCCTCTTCGTGGGCGACATCCTTCAACACTTCAATCTGAGATAGTTCTTCATCGAGTTTTGTCTTCAAGTTCCTTGTCTCGACGATTTCATCACAATATTTCTACGATTTGTAACGACCCGTTAAATTAATAATATTAAATGAGTTAAATTAATATAATTTCTAACCTGATTTAGAAAAAAAAACGGCTTTAAGATTTATTTGAGAAAATGTAGTAATTTGTTATAGTAATTGGAATTTAATGTAACAATTTAATTTTTATGACAATAGTTTTGGATAATGTAATTGTCACACTTTGTTAAAAGTTAATGTTAAGAAACCAATAAATGTTGAATTAGTGAATATTAATAAAATATTTACTAGAATGGGATTCATTTAATATTAAAATAAATAGTAGGATTGTTTCATTTGGTGACCGTTGAATAAACCAATGCAATAAGTGTAGATAAAAAATTTTATGAATATTGTTCGATAATGAATGTACTTAAAAACGGTAATAAACTTAATATAAGAAAACAAAGGCAAATTGTGTATTAATTAATGAATTCATGAATCAGTGTATGGACTTAGTGTAACTATACGTAAATGTACGCAATAAGGTTGTGAAATACCAATGATTTGGATTTCCAATTTATATTAAACATAATGTTGGTAGAAATTGGAATTCACTGTTGTGTGAAATATATGAGAAATCAGGTCAAATGTAAATTATACCGTAGATGATATACTCTTTTAAACAGTAGGATTTTTAAATAAATAAACGTTTCACTTAGGTTTCAATTGGATAACTTATGTAGTTTAATGGAGAATCAATTGCAATTAATTGCCATAAATTAGTGATGATAGGGTAGTTTGATTTGGCCTTTAAGAAGCAAAGAAAAAGAAAGCCAAGATTTATGAATTCATTTGCAATGTGAAATGCAAATCTTGTGGATTGTTTTTTTTTTCAAATGGAATTAATATTTAACCATTACGTTAGTGGAGTCTGATAAGTTAAGGTAGATAATCAATGGTAATTTACCTAATTCAAAGGATATATTAATATAAATATGGGTAAAATGAGGTTAGACCAAGGATATAATATTAATTGATTTTTAAGGCTTAATTAATACGTGAAATAGACAGGATTCTACATTCAAACATTTATACAAAGCTAAGTTGTAAATAGAAGTACCAATGTAATATAATGTAAATAGATGGGAATCAACATTTATTTATTTATTTAATGGAATTTAATTTCTATAGTATGATAATCGCAATTAAATGAAATTGAAATAGCTAATTTATACGTTAGTTGAAATTTAGCTGGAATATGAGGATTTTTAATGAAATAGTGAAATCAAATGGAAATAAGATTTCAATTATACATTGGAATTTATATTCACCATAAAAGGTTAATTGAAAACCAAAGGAGTTAATAAAGGAATCAAGCTTTATCTATTAATTTGGATTTAAGATATGGTAAATTGGATTTATTGCAATAATTAATTCTATAAGATGAGGTTAATACTTATTCTATTTATAATTAGACCAAATTGTTGATATAGATTTTTTGAAAGCAGAATCTATAAATCAATTTGAGTATCAAATTCAATAATTGCGCTTATTGCATAAATAAAGGGAATTTAACGTTAAATATTACGTTACTGAAATTTAAAATGAACTTTAAGAATAATATTGTGAATCATGAACCAAAGTATGTGGCATCCCTATTTGGATAAAGAATGAGTATATAAAAGTTAAAATCTAATATACGGGGTTTTGAGCATTTAATTTTATAATTCTTAAATATAGGAAAGTGCAGAAATTAACACTGCAAATTGATATACTTATAATTTTAATTCACATCCAAGCTTGTTAAATCATTTGAAATTGATTAAATTATATAAGTAATAAAATTTGGACAATTTTAGAATATAATATAAAATTTGGATTTTTGTAATTTATTTTGATTTATTTAATGAATATAAAAATAGCCTTTTTTTGTCACGGACTCGGATTTCGATGAAACCAGTTTCATCGGATCCGTATCGGTGAATTATTATAGGGTTTCAAGTTTCGTATCGATCGGACTTGTCGTTTGATCGTACGGGCGTGAAACGCCTTGAAATCAAATTTAATTAAAATCAATTTGAATCAATTTGGAAATTTTTTTTTCAGCATAACTTCTTCATACGATCAAATTTGGACGTGAAACTTTTTCCATCGCGTTCAGAATATTTTAAATTACCTATTTGGATATATAGATTTAATAAATTCGGTTTCGGAGGCATAGCGGGCTTTTTGGGCCATAGTTTGTTCCGCACGTTCATTCTACGGTCTATCTACTCTATCTCTAACCCCTCTATATAAACCTAGCTACAAGCCCTAGCCTCCACCTAATTTCTTTTCATCTGAGCGTATACTTTCTTCAAGCTCCTCTTCTTCTTCAATGGGTGCTAAACCTAGATCCAGTCAGTTCAAAAAAAAAAATTCAAATTTAAAAAAAAAAAAATTCGGATCTGCAGCAGCTTTTGGTCGCGCTTCGGGTTTCAGGGGAGAAAACCCTAGAGCAACTTCGGGTCAGGAAGAAAATGACTCAGGTCGCTCCGGGTCGTTTTGGCGAAAACTCCAAGCAAGCACCGGGGAATTGAGGCGGCGCACCGAAGTCGAACCCGAAGTCGACCCAGGACCAGAATTTTTCCATTTTTCAAATTTCCATAACTTTTGCATACGAGCTCGGATTCACGCGCGGTTTGTTTTGCTGGGATCGTATCGGAATTTCTGACGTTTTGACGCTGGTTTGGATGGATTTGGAGACCGTCAAAATTTTGAGTTTAAATTGAATTTAAATTCGATTTAAATTGCAAAGGTGAGTGTTTAAAACCCACTCACAACTACTAGAAGCTTTTATGTTTGTTAAATTAATTTTAGAAATGAATAGCAATTTATTTATGAGTATTTGGCATGTTTATTTCACTCATATTTGTTGAATTGCATTTATTAAGTTTAACTGTTAATTTAATTTATTTATTGCGTATTAATTGATAGTTAGAATTTATTTGTTTGCCTATAAACTGCTAGTTAACAGTTATATAGATTATTACTGAATATAAACTATTAGATTAATAGTTGTTAAATTTAATCTGAATAAAATTGCCAGTTATTACCTGTTATCTATTATCAAATATAAATTGTTATTGATTGATATTGCTTGATGATTTTGATTGGATGATGGATGATGTTGATGAATGTTTATTGAATATCATAAAATTGCGAATTATCATGCATATTTCATTTCATTTGGGATTGTGGTTTGAAATGATATACAACCGCAAAATTTTATATCTTTTAAATTGCGGATTGAAATGATAAATATCCGTATCACTTGACCATAGGATAGAAAATTTTATACAGGCACCGCGGTCTATATATAACTGTTTTAATGTGATTTCTATGGTTTGGATGGAATACGGTTTCTAAAAATCTTAAATTTTATATTGTATAAATATTATTCTTCCATATATATACATATGAAGTTGAAAATTTTGATATTAAAAGGTGTATAAAAATCTTTATTTAAAAATTGAAAAAAATTAAGAAAATGGAGTTTAATAATTTATATCATATGTTTAAATGTTAAGTTTGGAAATTTTAAGATATGATATTTATAATTGGATTTTTCCCAAAATAAATTGAAATGAATATTCTAGTATAATTTGAATTGGGAAAATATATATATTTTATTACTAGAAATTGAAGTCTTATTATTTATGGATTTTATGTGAATATTCAAGACTAATTAATAGAACAATTGATCTGTTGAAAGAATAAAATCCAATTTTAGTTTGAAATATTGTTACTCAAAATGGATATAGGTATATATAAATAAATTGAAGTGGTTTTGGAACTTGAGAGAGATAATATAAATTTTGGTTTAGACTTTAATAAAGAAATGTATTTATAAAGCCATGAGAACTATTTTCTTTATAAAGTAACATTTAAGTTAAACCATTTAATTCATATACCGTTGAATGTCCAAACCATTCAAGTTTTTTTTTATAGAAGTTATGGTTTTAAATTATGATTTTCAAAATACTATGCTTTGAAAATATTTGATTTTCAGACGATATGAAGTTAAAGCATTTTGATTTTGGAAAAGAATTATATTTGGGATAAGTGATAAAATATGGTTTTGGGTTTTGAAATGATATCGTATTCATGGTTATGAAATGGAATGTTTATTCTGATTTTTAAAGTATAACCTATTTTTAAATGACCGCGGTGTTATAATAACGATGGGTTGGCAAAGAGACCGGGATCAGATATCTGACATACTCTCTGTCGATACCGAAAACCACTTTGACTAACCGTGTACGCGGTGGAGATTCCAGAATGAAGTAGGTGGTGGCGACGTTTCCTGTAAGGTAAATACGTGGACCCGACTCCCGTGAGTTGGCATAAGGTGGCTAAAACAGGAGCGATTCTCAGGCCAATGAGGTCATTCCTCTGATCGGACCCTCCTCTTCGATATTATACTTTGATTTTGGATTGATTCAGTGGCCACTTCTATATTTTGATTTTGGGGAGTTAGTCCGAGGTGGGCGGTAACTGCGGCTACGCGTTTCCACCAGCCTGGATAGCAATTGGTATATCTACCCTGGCATTGCCTAGTTGTGCCGTGTCACCTACCATACCGAGCCATTATTACGAGTTTCTATTTGTGTCGTACCTATGGAGTATCCTCTGGTAGCTTTCCGATCAGGAGGTATTACGGTACTGTATAGACTATTGGCATTATTTGTGTTAAGGGCTATATGGGTAACCCCTTAACGCTATTTAAAAGTAAGTTTATTTTATAAATAGACACTATTATAATAGCGCAATATACTACATAGTAAATAGTTTAACGGATCCTTAGGAGATGTAAATCCCGAACATCTCTTGAGTTACTGTACTCATATTTATTTCTGTTAATTTAACTCACATAAGATCTTTTAGTCTGACTCGAGTGTTTTTGTCTTTTCAAATTCGCTCGGGTCAGTCCGAGCGTTTCAGGATCGAAGACTTTAGCTTTGAAGGACGAAGACGAAGGAGTCGTATTATTATTATCTATAGTATTGCACCACACTCTAAATTTCCGCTGCATTGATTGTATTGGTATGTGTAACTCTGATATTCATTGTATAAGTAAAATAAATATTTTGTAAACAGTTATCATGAACTGTATATTGATTATTATATTTTATCCTTCCGCTGTGAGATTCTATTTTATTTTATTTCTTCTCTATTTTTCTTATTTACCCCATAACAATCCGCCCTTGCGTATGCTTTGAATTGGCACGTGTGTCGGTTTAAAGTGTGCGAAAAGGCGGGATGTTACAGTTGGTATCGGAGCTTTGGTTTAGCGATAAACCTTGGTTTTGTGGGGTTTGACTCTTTGTTAATAGGGTAATAATACCCTATGGGAGTCGCTGAGTGTATATATATGAGAGAGCGTATTTGTTAGTGTTAATAAAGATTTTGATATTGTGTTAATCTGTTCCGCTTTGTATTTATAAATTCTGGTTGATACATGGGACGCTATGACATCAATAGGGATTTCTAAACACTTAATAGGACAGACCGACATAATATTTGTTTTTAATACAGGTGAATGAAATAATTTTGTCTATTATATTTTCTATATATAAAAATATTTTTATAAAAATATATATATATATTTGGTTGCTATAGATTGGGTGTTAGGAAATAAAAATATTTATAACAATTGAAGCTAAGTTGAAATTATAATAAATCAAATTGGAGATTTTAGAACTTAAGTCCGGGATTTTTGAAAATCTTCTTTCAAAGGATTTGTGAAATATAATGATTTGGTTTATAGGTAATTTCTTATATAAATGTTTAGTATAATTCGGAAGAATTGTTTTAAAAGAGGATTTTGGAGAAAATAAATTTTGTACTTTCCTCTCTGTCGCTAGAAAATAATTTCGGTGATGGCGGCCGCATCATCGACTTTCATTTTCGAGTTTCGTAGGGGAAAGGCCACTGTAGTAAATTCTACTGCAGATTTATTTTGAAATTATCTAAAATTTTAAATTGTTTTAAATATAAATTGAGATATAAGTTGTAAGAACTCATTTATCTATTATTTTTAAAATAAAATTGAAATTTGACCCGGTATTTAATTCTAAAATTTTCCACTAATTAATGGTTTAAATTATTTTTAGGGAAATATAAAGTAAGTAATAAATGGATTGAAACCTCTAATTTAAGTAAGAAAATTAATGCTAGGTATAAAGGAAGTTAAAATTTTAACTGATAAATAATGGTAAAGATTTATTGAAAATCAACGAATTAAAAGGGTTGAGATTAAACTTGTATAAGTTCTTTTGCTTTTTCTTTAACATAAATAACTTACCAAGTATAAAAAGTAGAAATGTGAATTAAGAGTGGAATAGAATATTATGCAAGTAGAATTTTTGGAAATAATGAAGTATTCAATAAATTACTGTTATAAATAAGAATTTAATGGTATTAACTTAAGTGATGATTGGAATTTTATTAAAATTAAAGGTTGTATTATTAACAGGTGATTTTAACCTTAAGAAAGTAAAAATGAAATTCCTTAATTTATAAAGTTTGATTGTAGGGTTATTAACTTAAGTACGCCTTAATTTCCCCCTATTCTAATATAATAGAAAGTAAGTAATATATAAATGACTGTAAACCCTAAGTAATTAATTAATAAAATTCCTTATTTTTAAGAATGAAGGTTAAAGGGTTAATAATTTAAGTGTAATTAAAAAGGGTTACTGTAATTAAATATAATAGAAAGTGGGTAATTAAATTGTTACTACTATTAAATATAATAGAAACTTCAACATTAAATAAATGAATGAAATTAAAGGTAAGTTGAAATTGTAATTTATAAAACAAATATATATTAATTTAAGGAATTGAGAAGAAACTTGTAGATTTTCACTTACATTCTTAAAACATACATAACTTACCATATAATAAAAGTTGCAATGTTAGTAAGAAAATGTAAGGGGAAATCTTACAAGTGAAGTTTGAGGTAATAAAGGTATTCAATAAATTTGCTGTTATTAATGAGAATTAATTGTATAAACTTAAGTTAAATTGGAAATTTTACTATATAAGTAAAGGTAAGTAGTATAAATAGATGATATAAACTTTAGTCAATAAATTGGAATGCAAATATAATGAATTTTGTAATAAATGGAAAACGAAAATTGTAAGAAATAAAGAAATCCCTCCATAAATGAAAGAAAGAAAATCAAACCACTGAAGCATGAAATAAATGTATAATAAGTTAATTTGGTTGTTGGTTTGAATTGTATTGTTTGATTTATGATTGTGGGGTAAGGAACTTGAAGTTGTTGGATGAATAAATAATCTATCTTTGTTCCATCTAAGACTGTTGAGTAAAGGATGCACTTGATAGTTAATTTCATTTCATACAAATTTCAAGTTTGAACCCAAACAACTATTTGTTTGATGGATTAAATGATTGCTTTGTGTGTGTATGTATGTTGTTTGTAAGGTTGATGGTTGTTGAATTGTTTGGTTGATTAATGATTGAATCCACTTGAATAGTTCACTTTAAAATAAATATTTAACCTTTTAGATTTTATAAGTGAAATGCAGGCTATGGAAGCCACTGCTACTGCTCTGGTTCCCTAATAATAAGCGTATTGCCCGACAAATAGGTACGTTTTCGGATTACGTTTAAAGCGCTATTTTATAATTTTGCCCGTGTTGGGATAATATTTTGATAATATATGTAATATATTTGTATATTTTGATATTATATTTTCTCCAGAGTCTCTCCGTATAAAGGAGACTCTGCCAAAAATTTTCGTAAATTTTGGACTTAGAATTTTGTTGAATATTTTCCAAACTTTAATGATTTAAGTATAAAAGGTTATAATGACTATAAAACGGGCATATCTCATTTAAGGAAATTAATTTAGTAAATTATTGTTTATAAGTTAATATTTGAAATAAGATGTAATGTTTTATTCTCCCTTCTCCCTTCTTTTTCCTTTTCGGGGACGAAAAGTTTTGAGTGGGGGAGATTGTAACGACCCGTTAAATTAATAATATTAAATGAGTTAAATTAATATAATTTCTAACCTGATTTAGAAAGAAAAAAAGGCTTTAAGATTTATTTGAGAAAATGTAGTAATTTGTTATAGTAATTGGAATTTAATGTAATAATTTAATTTTTATGACAATAGTTTTGGATAATGTAATTGTCACACTTCGTTAAAAGTTAATGTTAAGAAACCAATAAATGTTGAATTAGTGAATATTAATAAAATATTTACTAGAATGGGATTCATTTAATATTAAAATAAATAGTAGGATTGTTTCATTTGGTGACCGTTGAATAAACCAATGCAATAAGTGTAGATAAAAAATTTTATGAATATTGTTCGATAATGAATGTACTTAAAAACGGTAATAAACTTAATATAAGAAAACAAAGGCAAATTGTGTATTAATTAATGAATTCATGAATCAGTGTATGGACTTAGTGTAACTATACGTAAATGTACGCAATAAGGTTGTGAAATACCAATGATTTGGATTTCCAATTTATATTAAACATAATGTTGGTAGAAATTGGAATTCACTGTTGTGTGAAATATATGGGAAATCAGGTCAAATGTAAATTATACCGTAGATGATATACTCTTTTAAACAGTAGGATTTTTAAATAAATAAACGTTTCACTTAGGTTTCAATTGGATAACTTATGTAGTTTAATGGAGAATCAATTGCAATTAATTGCCATAAATTAGTGATGATAGGGTAGTTTGATTTGGCCTTTAAGAAGCAAAGAAAAAGAAAGCCAAGATTTATGAATTCATTTGCAATGTGAAATGCAAATCTTGTGGATTGTTTTTTTTTCTCAAATGGAATTAATATTTAACCATTACGTTAGTGGAGTCTGATAAGTTAAGGTAGATAATCAATGGTAATTTACCTAATTCAAAGGATATATTAATATAAATATGGGTAAAATGAGGTTAGACCAAGGATATAATATTAATTGATTTTTAAGGCTTAATTAATACGTGAAATAGACAAGATTCTACATTCAAACATTTATACAAAGCTAAGTTGTAAATAGAAGTACCGATGTAATATAATGTAAATAGATGGGAATCAATATTTATTTATTTATTTAATGGAATTTAATTTCTATAGTATGATAATCGCAATTAAATGAAATTGAAATAGCTAATTTATACGTTAGTTGAAATTTAGCTGGAATATGAGGATTTTTAATGAAATAGTGAAATCAAATGGAAATAAGGTTTCAATTATACATTGGAATTTATATTCGCCATAAAAGGTTAATTGAAAACCAAAGGAGTTAATAAAGGAATCAAGCTTTATCTATTAATTTGGATTTAAGATATGGTAAATTGGATTTATTGCAATATTTAATTCTATAAGATGAGGTTAATACTTATTCTATTTATAATTAGACCAAATTGTTGATATAGATTTTTTGAAAGCAGAATCTATAAATCAATTTGAGTATCAAATTCAATAATTGCGCTTATTGCATAAATAAAGGGAATTAAACGTTAAATATTACGTTACTGAAATTTAAAATGAACTTTAAGAATAATATTGTGAATCATGAACCAAAGTATGTGGCATCCCTATTTGGATAAAGAATGAGTATATAAAAGTTAAAATCTAATATACGGGGTTTTGAGCATTTAATTTTATAATTCTTAAATATAGGAAAGTGCAGAAATTAACACTGCAAATTGATATACTTATAATTTTAATTCACATCCAAGCTTGTTAAATCATTTGAAATTGATTAAATTATATAAGTAATAAAATTTGGACAATTTTAGAATATAATATAAAATTTGGATTTTTGTAATTTATTTTGATTTATTTAATGAATATAAAAATAGCCTTTTTTTGTCACGGACTCGGATTTCGATGAAACCAGTTTCATCGGATCCGTATCGATGAATTATTATAGGGTTCCAAGTTTCGTATCGATCGGACTTGTCGTTTGATCGTACGGGCGTGAAACGCCTTGAAATCAAATTTAATTAAAATCAATTTGAATCAATTTGGAAATTTTTTTTTAAGCATAACTTCTTCATACGATCAAATTTGAACGTGAAACTTTTTCCATCGCGTTCAGAATATTTTAAATTACCTATTTGGATATATAGATTTAATAAATTCGATTCCGGAGGCATAGCGGGCTTTTTGGGCCATAGTTTGTTCCGCACGTTCATTCTACGGTCTATCTACTCTATCTCTAACCCCTCTATATAAACCTAGCTATAAGCCCTAGCCTCCACCTAATTTCTTTTCATCTGAGCGTATACTTTCTTCAAACTCCTCTTCTTCTTCAATGGATGCTAACCCTAGATCCAGTCAGTTCAAAAAAAAATTAAAAAAAAAAAAAATTCGGATCTGCAGCAGCTTCTGGTCGCGCTTCGGGTTTCAGGGGAGAAAACCCTAGAGCAACTTCGGGTCAGGAAGAAAATGACTCGGGTCGCTCCGGGTCGTTTTGGCGAAAACTCCAAGCAAGCACCGGGGAATTGAGGCGGCGCACCGAAGTCGAACCCGAAGTCGACCCAGGACCAGAATTTTTCCATTTTTCAAATTTCCATAACTTTTGCATACGAGCTCGGATTCACGCGCGGTTTGTTTTGCTGGGATCGTATCGGAATTTCTGACGTTTTGACGCTGGTTTGGATGGATTTGGAGACCGTCAAAATTTTGAGTTTAAATTGAATTTAAATTCGATTTAAATTGCAAAGGTGAGTGTTTAAAACCCACTCACAACTACTAGAAGCTTTTATGTTTGTTAAATTAATTTTAGAAATGAATAGCAATTTATTTATGAGTATTTGGCATGTTTATTTCACTCATATTTGTTGAATTGCATTTATTAAGTTTAACTGTTAATTTAATTTATTTATTGCGTATTAATTGATAGTTAGAATTTATTTGTTTGCCTATAAACTGCTAGTTAACAGTTATATAGATTATTACTGAATATAAACTATTAGATTAATAGTTGTTAAATTTAATCTGAATAAAATTGCCAGTTATTACCTGTTATCTATTATCAAATATAAATTGTTATTGATTGATATTGCTTGATGATTTTGATTGGATGATGGATGATGTTGATGAATGTTTATTGAATATCATAAAATTGCGAATTATCATGCATATTTCATTTCATTTGGGATTGTGGTTTGAAATGATATACAACCGCAAAATTTTATATCTTTTAAATTGCGGATTGAAATGATAAATATCCGTATCACTTGACCATAGGATAGAAAATTTTATACAGGCACCGCGGTCTATATATAACTGTTTTAATGTGATTTCTATGGTTTGGATGGAATACGGTTTCTAAAAATCTTAAATTTTATATTGTATAAATATTATTCTTCCATATATATACATATGAAGTTGAAAATTTTGATATTAAAAGGTGTATAAAAATCTTTATTTAAAAATTGAAAAAAATTAAGAAAATGGAGTTTAATAATTTATATCATATGTTTAAATGTTAAGTTTGGAAATTTTAAGATATGATATTTATAATTGGATTTTTCCCAAAATAAATTGAAATGAATATTCTAGTATAATTTGAATTGGGAAAATATATATATTTTATTACTAGAAATTGAAGTCTTATTATTTATTGATTTTATGTGAATATTCAAGACTAATTAATAGAACAATTGATCTGTTAAAAGAATAAAATCCAATTTTAGTTTGAAATATTGTTACTCAAAATGGATATACGTATATATAAATAAATTGAAGTGGTTTTGGAACTTGAGAGAGATAATATAAATTTTGGTTTAGACTTTAATAAAGAAATGTATTTGTAAAGCCATGAGAACTATTTTCTTTACAAAGTAACATTTAAGTTAAACCATTTAATTCATATACCGTTGAATGTCCAAACCATTCAAGTTTTTTTTTATAAAAGTTATGGTTTTAAATTATGATTTTCAAAATACTATGCTTTGAAAATATTTGATTTTCAGACGATATGAAGTTAAAGCATTTTGATTTTGGAAAAGAATTATATTTAGGATAAGTGATAAAATATGGTTTTAGGTTTTGAAATGATATCGTATTCATGGTTATGAAATGGAATGTTTATTCTGATTTTTAAAGTATAACCTATTTTTAAATAACCGCGGTGTTATAATAACGATGGGTTGGCAAAGAGACCGGGATCGGATATCTGACATACTCTCTGTCGATACCGAAAACCACTTTGACTAACCGTGTACGCGGTGGAGATTCCAGAATGAAGTAGGTGGTGGCGACGTTTCCTGTAAGGTAAATACGTGAACCCGACTCCCGTGAGTTGGCATAAGGTGGCTAAAACAGGAGCGATTCTCAGGCCAATGAGGTCATTCCTCTGATCGGACCCTCCTCTTCGATATTATACTTTGATTTTGGATTGATTCAGTGGCCACTTCTATATTTTGATTTTGGGGAGTTAGTCCGAGGTGGGCGGTAACTGCGGCTACGCGTTTCCACCAGCCTGGATAGCAATTGGTATATCTACCCTGGCATTGCCTAGTTGTGCCGTGTCACCTACCATACCGAGCCTTTACTACGAGTTTCTATTTGTGTCGTACCTATGGAGTATCCTCTGGTAGCTTCCGGATCAGGAGGTATTACGGTACTGTATAGACTATTGGCATTATTTGTGTTAAGGGCTATATGGGTAACCCCATAGACACTATTATAATAGCGCAATATACTACATAGTAAATAGTTTAACGGATCCTTAGGAGATGTAAATCCCGAACATCTCTTGAGTTACTGTACTCATATTTATTTCTGTTAATTTAACTCACATAAGATCTTTTAGTCTGACTCGAGTGTTTTTGTTTTTTTCAAATTCGCTCGGGTCAGTCCGAGCGTTTCAGGATCGAAGACTTTAGCTTTGAAGGACGAAGACGAAGGAGTCGTATTATTATTATCTATAGTATTGCACCACACTCTAAATTTCCGCTGCATTGATTGTATTGGTATGTGTAAATCTGATATTCATTGTATAAGTAAAATAAATATTTTGTAAACAGTTATCATGAACTGTATATTGATTATTATATTTTATCCTTCCGCTGTTAGATTCTATTTTGTTTTATTTCTTCTCTGTTTTTCTTATTTACCCCATAACAATCCGCCCTTGCGTATGCTTTGAATTGGCACGTGTGTCGGTTTAAAGTGTGCGAAAAGGCGGGATGTTACACGATTCCTCCTACACTGCGATTTTCTCCTCTTTCTCTTAAGAAAGAAAATCCTCAAACTTCTTGACTCGGTGAACGGGAGTTACCTTCTCTTTTTGCAGAGAATCTTTTTCCAAAGCTAGAGCGTCACTGCATTAGAGTGCTCCATCCAGTTCCTTTTCATGGCTACCCTCTAAGTGAGTGACCGTCTCGACTGTCTCTTTGGCTTTCTTCTTGGCAGTCTCGAATTGGGTTTTGTATGAGAGTAGTTCTTCGTCCAAGCTTTTTATAATGTTTTTGTCATGAATGGCTTCTAGTTTGAGACAGTCGATCTCATGCTGGCATTCAATGGAAACCTCTGAAACATTTTCGACTAGATGAACGAACGCATCATGTTGGACATACACGTCATTGGTGCATGCGAGAGCATCTTGTTTGAAGTTCCCAGGAATAGGATGCATAGCGGGAAGAAATTTCAACCCGTCGAAGCAGATCTTGGGGAACATGGCCTTGAGCTCAGTTAATTTCTCCGCTGTGGTTGTGTCGTGAGTAGGAACTGGAGGAGTTTATCTTGACGGAGTCAACAATTTCTTGTGATGCTCACGAGATTGCCAGTACTCGAAGAGCCGTAGTGTTGATCGCGGGAAGCGTCTGATTGGGAGCCTCGATAAGTAGACTTGTCTCCGCCACGCGTTGGGGGATTTATAGGTTCGCATGGATGTGAAGAGTGCCTATGAGTTCTCCTCCTAGAGGATGATGACGATTCTCTAGAATGATAATCTCTATCTCCACCTTCGTCTCTATCTCTTCGTTTACCAGATTCTGAATCCCGACCTGAGCTGTGAAAGATGGAAGATCGCAAATGCGGTCGAAACCGTGCGAGCGAGTCATCTTACCTGTACATGAGGTGAAATGAGAACAAATTAGTGGAAATCACTTGAAAAATTGAATGCAAGTTGGTGGTGTAGTGTAAGTGTTCGTGTGTGTCCTAGTGCATCCTCCTAACGGACGAGTAATTTTCGCTTTACTCATTGGATTTTTTTCTCCCTGAGTATGAAGTTGTACACCTTTACCGTTTCTCACAAACGAGCAGAGCCCCATGGCACCAAGATTAGCAAAGTCATAGTTCAATAAGTCATCATGAATGGATAAGTCGGAGAGTCCCTTCAGCGAGCTTTCCATTTTCTGGGAAAACGATCCTTTCTCGATAGGAGTTATCACGAATTTCGGGGTCACCCCAACTTTACTCTTTTTAAGTTTGTACGCTACACTCCTTTTCTTTTTTGGCGAAGGTTGCGACTGGTTAGTGCAGGGAGCATTTGCTGCTGGCGCATGTCTGAAACTTATGTTCTCATTTATTGGCGTTGGATCCTCTGTTTCTTTAATCCCACCTTCCTCGGTGGCATCATAGGCTCCTTCGACAGGAGGCACCGAGGGACCAACTTGTTTTCTCCTTATTTCAGCAGTTACCCTTAAAGTCGTTGTGCTTCTCAAAAGGCCAATGTTGCGACCCTCTTCTAATAATCCGAATAACAAAAGCAATTCATCGATAACTATCAGTTTGATGTCCCAATTTTCTACTGGAGTTGCGCAATTAGCCTCGACTGCTCTGGAATACCTAGTGCCTTCAGGCCATGGGCGAATACCTAGAAGGATTAAAAAGTCTAAACTTTCGAAAAGATGTGACTTAAGTCCTAGAATGGAGAACGAAACGAGAATGGAACTTACGTCCTTCCAACCATCTTCTCGCGAAGCCAGAAGAATAGCGCACGTAGAACCACTCTTGCTTGAATTGAGAAAGCTTGTCCACGCATCCATTAGAACTTGGCATTTAGGAAATGGTTCAAGAAATATGTAAGAAAGGCTATCAGTGCGTCTTTGAAGTGGTAAATGTAACGAATGTCCTCAGGGGTTAGAGGTCTGAACAGGATGCTCATGAAAAGTAGGAAGGTGCCATGGATAAATGCGTGGCTATTATGATGCAGTTGTGTGGGGGCGATCCCTATGTCGTTAACACCTCGCGAATGAACGAGTTGAAGGGCAGCACACATCCGGCCCAGCACATGAACTTATTGCATGCAGTGTATCCGGCTGGGGGCAAATGGGGCATGTCTTTCCTCGATGGAAGTAAAATGTCTTTAAAAGGTATCCCGTGAAGGGAACACAATCGATGAAGAGCGGCTTCGCCGATTTTTGAGGCTTGCGAGTCGGTCGGATTATCCAAAATAATAACTTTGTCTACGGCATCGGGAGCTGGATCTATACCCTCAGCAGGAAAGATCGGAATGTCGGGAATGAGGCCAAACGGCGGGCTCGACATCTCTATTATCTCTTGTTGTTGACTTGGTCCAGGCTTGTCGGATGGAATGGCAGAACTTGATTTCTTATCCGATTTAGAAAACATTGCGGGAAGACGCTTGATGCGAATAAATACATGTTTAGGCTATACTCGAAAGATAATCAATATTAGACATAATAATATTATATTCCCCCGTGGTGTGTGAGAACTAGTGCAACGATTCTAGCATAAGTATACAAAGAGCTTGAGATTTAAAAGACGAGTATAACATGATGAAGTTTTGAGTTGTCCTCCTAGATACCGTCATCCTTGACCATCTCCGGTTGCATAGCATATGGTCGGTAACAGAAGTCTTAGAATCGAGCATTGGCATTCTAGATTATAAAGGTTGTTACTTGCATTTGTTGGGCTAGATTCACGTTCAGAGTTGCCTAAGTTGTGAATTCGTTAGTCCGAGTTAAATCCATAGGATTAAACGTCATGGTCCATGTCATTGTTCATTATTTTATGCTCAGGCATAGAAGTGTATAGTCATAATGTTTGCATTGATTAAATTGAAGTAGTCATGACTGCCAATGTCGATCCTAACCTCTCAATTACCGACCCCAACGCCTTAGTCCTATTATCGACCCGAATATCCACACACAATAAACACTGACCCGACCTCTCAAGACCTCACCGACCCGAACGCCTACTCATAAAGCATGCCGACCGGACTTTCCCTCGTAAGAATACCGATTCCTTGACTCCTTATAACACACCGACCTGGTCCTACCAACGAAATACACCGACCCGGGCTTTTGTTTGAAAAAATCACCGACCTGTTTACCCTCAAAAAGGAATATACCGACCGCTCTCTTGTGAACTACGGAACCCTACTTGAAAACCCAAACACAGATGTTTCTTCTTCCTTAGTTCGATTTGTCAAATGCTTCCCTAGATCCTACATACATACCTCTCTCCCTAACCTTATACCGAGCCCACATCTAGTACTCCTATGTTGAACACACTCATGAAAACTCTAACCCACGACATCACCCCTCCTTCCATCCCTGCCTTATCCTCTCTTCCCTTGTTCGCTCTTCTTCCTAACGATGTGGAATTTGCAAACAAGTGTACAAAATTAATTCAAGGCATGGTTTGGCAGTTGCAAAGGGACGCAAATTCATACCTATGCTGTTTATCTAGGGTTGGAGATGGCAATAAAATTCGAATTCGAGGCAGTCTGGATTTGTGGTTGATTGAGGATCGAACGAAGCACGTTGAATTCGAGGAAGGTGGGAGTGTTTGAGGTATTGAGGAGGTTAGGCAAGGGAGTTCGGTGGTGAGGCAACCTTTAGAAGATAGAAGTAAATGGGAGAGAATGTGGAGCCAAGTATGTATATGTGGTGTGGAATACGAACCGGTCTCCTCCCGGAGAGTCGGTCGTATCCCAAAGGGTCGGCATTTCAACATACCGATCCCAACCCACGTGTTAAAATTCAAGGACCGGCATTTATGTGTCGGTCCCCTCCTTTTTTAAAAAATAATAATAATATAATATAATATAAAGAAATAAATAATAATATACAATGATAAATGAAGGTGAGGGGGAAAAGATGGATTTTGCATGATAGGTGGAGAGACATGAGTTTGGAAAATCCACTGTGATTCGACCTTCGAAAGGTTGTACACAGTCAACTTTTGAAAAGTTACAACAGGATTCCAAGAATTTCTTTGCGATAAGACGACGCAAAGCTTCATCGAAGGCTAAGGAAAAAGTGACAATCGGTTATTAGTCTGAACGAGCTAGCCTCTAGAAGCAGGGATTACTCGCTGATTCAAAGCGCATCATGTTGTTCACAAGACACGCTTTGGGGAGCAAATGTTACCCGGCATCTGGACCTGGCTACAAGATGATAGTTGCAGAAGCTACAGTTGAAGTTGATGAGGCACAAGTCAAGAATTAATCCACTTCGGGTCATGGAGGAGTTTACTACGAGTCACAAAGGCATGTACTCCGGGTCGTCTCATTATCAACTTTGGGTCAGCGTGGATCACCTAATAGTGGGTCGGCGAACGTATGGGTCGGCGTTGCTCAATGCCTAAGGATCATCCAGCTGTGGGTCGGCGTGTTTGTAGGAGATAGGTGTGAAAAAGGGGTCCGTAGTGGAAGACTATCTTGGGATCGACTATCCTGGATCGGTATAGAGTATTGGGATCGGTTATTTGCATTCGATCATGAGAGTTTGGGATCGTAACTTGAGCCCGGCAAGTCTTTAAGCGATCGGTACACCTAGGGTCGGCATGCTCTAAGTAGTTGCTTTTTCCACTCCGGATCGGTTAGGCGTGGGTCGATCATGTGCGTTCAGCCATATGGAATCGGTCGTTCGGGATCGGTACATTCCAGAGGGCTTGGTAGCTTACCAGGTCGGCAGTATATCTCTCTCAGGTCGGCAGTGGATGAAGCATGAGTTACTCTGAGTCGCAGTCTAGCTTACTTCGAGCCAGAGTGAAGGTTACTTCGAGAGGACCCCGGGTCAGCTAAGAGGGTTTGGCATAATCAAGCCGATCTTCCTGACCTGTCAATTGTGGGTCGAATTCTCTTGGTTGTGGGCCTAGAGGACTGAAAAGAGATGCAAGCTCAGAGGAGCCAGGCCATCTCAGTCTATAAATAGAGGGCCAGGTTTCCAGTTTAGGGGATCTTTTTATAAAACTAAGGAAATTCTACCATTTTTTGTATTCATTTCCTTTTCATTTTAAGCTGAATTCAAGCTTTTTTTTTTTTGTGGATCGTATCTGTATTCAACCAGTTGAAAAGGCAAAAAAGATGACATTCAAAGTGAACGTAGGTAGTTACGCCGAACCACTATAATTATGTTTTTCTTGTTTTATTGTTATGTTTGCATTATATTGTGATATTCCTCTGTTTCAATTTACTGTCTTCATTTATCTCTCTACCTAGATCTATTCTAGAGTGTTAGTGACCAATTCTGGTGCTAACAATATGTATGCTCGTGCCTTACTAGCTTGATGCTTTTACTTGATTGCTTTGTACAGACCATTGTTGTGTTGATAAACTTGGTGCCTTCATACCTGAACTAATATATGTGAGTGTGTGATTGCTGCATGCTCTAATGCCTGGATGTCTCCTATGTTGCATGTCTAAATCTGATGCACCACTTTGTACATGTGCACAACATGTCGATACCTGCCCTGTACTTGTCTTGAATTCTGATTTTGCTTGAACATTATGTATTTCATGTAAATGTTGAAACTGAACTTGATTGTTATGCATGTTGAACTGCTTGTCATACTTGCTTTATCTTTTGTACATGTCCGGTGCAATTTGGTCCATGGTTTGTCTGGACTGACCTTGATTAGTTTTGGTTTATGTTTGCACTGCACCTGAATTGAATCCAGTCTTGGCTTGGGTTTGACCTTGTGCTCACATGTCCCTGCAATTTTAACAAGCAAGTGTATATCGATGTGCACGACCTTGTGGCATGTACAGTAACACACTGTACATATCACAAGTTATTTGCGTATTTTTGATTCTAGTTTAAAATAGAAAGACGAATAAAAAATGATGACGAACAACCCAAATAACTGAGGCAAACAACATTTTCAAACACATACTTCATTGTGCACTGCAAAATATTTCTTTTTCAATTTTACTACGTCCGTGTTTATTTTACAGATAGATTGAACGCTGGATATAGACTGGAACAGAGCTGAAGATCAAATATGAATGAGGTGAAGATCAAATATGAGTGATGAGTGAATATGTAGTGAGTTGAAACATGTATGTAAAATTGTATAGTGAAAATTGTGTTGTAATTGAAACTTGTATTTAAAATTGTGTAAGTATAGTGAAAGCTTAAATTTGTACTATTTGAATTTATAATAAAGTATTTGTTTGTATAAAATATTTGTTTAAGTAAGAATTCTGAGTTATTTATTTTATTCAACAAATATTTATTTAATTATGTGGAAATAATAAAATAGTACAATAACAAATACATTTAAACGAATGTATATATGTCTATTATCAAACAAAAATCATACTTGGTATATTCTACAAAGCGCGGTTTTTTATTTTAAGAACAGTTAATTTTTCTCTTAGTATGATACACTGAAACCAAACCGAAAACCAAAACAAGTAAAAAGAATAGAAAAACAAAACAAAACTTAGCACAACTGCTCGGTATGCATGCTGGAAGGTGTTTTTAAAAATACAAAATGTTAATGCAAATAGAGGTAAGTTAGGCAAAAGAGAACACCATTACATTTGTAAATGATGAAAACTAGCCGTTTATGCAATAGTTAACTTAAAACCTACTGGAATTGAGATGAAATGAATATGTGTAGAAATAATGTGCTGGAAGAAATAGTTGACAGGTGATTTAAGTTTTATAGTAAACTAGAAGGAGAACTTCAGAATTGGAGTTGAAACTCCATGTCAATAATTTGAGAATCTTGTCGAGTATTTAAATAAAGCATATAAATTATTTGCATGACTAATCCGAATGCCTAATAGAAAAAAAAAAATCATTGCAAATTTACAAAACAAACTATAGGTATCAACAAAACTCACTTTAAGTTTTTTAATAGCAGATACATCCATCCTTGTTAAAATACATCTCCTTAGCCATTGCATTAATCTTGGAATTGCGTCTTTATTGCAAATGTAAATTGTCTTGCACTTCCCATAGATCTTAATAATATAGGAACCAAGAAGAAAACCACGATAGCTTTGGAAAGAAAGATTGTTGTTCTTGTCAACAGCAATGCTTTTGGAAGCAGCCAAAGGGCCGACATAGACATGGAACTTGAAGCCATAGCCTGTTTAACATAACACAAAGGCATCAGCCAATTATAGCAATTAGCATATCACTGATTTAGCATTTGGATATTTTCAATGCAGTCCAAAAATTAGGGTATAAAAATACGTAAAACACTCGGGCTCAGTGCAGTGACTTTACCTGCATAGCCCAAGTTCCGGCCCTGAACTTGAGTATACAATTGCAGGTTTTCTTCATCAATAAGGTTCAAAATCTGGTAGAACTAATTTTAACATATAACTCTGCACCCAACCCAATTATAAAAACATTACATAAACAATTACTTGCCTTTGACCGGCACAACCCAAATATCAACTGAAGAGCACTATTCATGTGTGTGAATGACCCTTCCTTGAAACTTATATGGCCAAGAGAAATAACAACCTTTTGAATAGCATTGACATCATTTCCAGAAAGAAGCTTGCTTAGCCTTTCATTTGATTTGGTTAAAACTCCAAGTACAATAAAGAGTGAAGTCGATCTGCAACATTAAAGCACGAAGTGTAAACTAGTTAGTCTAAGGTTGATGAAAAACAAAAATAACAACTTCCAGCGAAGTGTAAATCCTAGTTTAAATAACAGTGAATAATTTAAATGGTCTATCAACATGTATAGATTTTTGTATTTAAATTGCAGTATTTCAGCTAGCATAGAGTTAGTAAGCATCACCCAGAACCACTATTTCTGTATTTGAAGATTACTACCTTTTACAGTAGCCTAGTATATAAGCTTTGCTACCATCAAAAGCAGGTCAAATTATCATTTCATCGGTAGTTTAGATGTATCTCAAGTCATTTGACAAGAGAAGGCTGATTATAAATCATAATCCTTAATGTCTAAATCATAGAAGATTGATATATGGACATAGAAATCATATTAGGCTTACAAGTCACAAGGTTAAACACTTTCAAACTCAATAAATTTGAAATATATACTCCTAGGTCAGTAAATTGGAATTGAAACTAGTCAAGTGATAAATAATGTACTTAAAGTTTAAGTATTAGAACTTTGACATGTTTTCCATGGATCCCCCTCTCTTTCTCTATACATAATATCATATGACTGTGTATACAAAGGATAGGTTGTAATTTTATTGATATGTTGAGTGATTACAAAGCATAATGTACATAGCAAATCTAACTGTATAATTGCATTTCAATATACATGCATCATAATGCAATCTTCATTTAACTGCTAGATAAGCTATTTTAATGTATAGCTGCTAGGAGTACATTCAGCTTAAAGACTGTAGATTGAATTAGATTGGTTGAGTTAAATTTATTAATTACTAATGTCGGTGTACATTTCATAGGAAGCAGTGAACACTGTATGGAGATGGAACTTATGACATCATTACAATTATAGCACTAACATGACTTATATTACTGTTTCTGTTTACACATGTTTCCCTTTCATTAAGTCAAATATTTCATTAATTTCTTAATTATGTTGTTAGAATTAATTAATGCACTAGAAAAATGGTGTTCGGCTAGAATTGATTGAGTCGAGCAATAACTAGTGCAATATATACTCAAATGCTTCACCTGTTTTTAGCTTTACATAGTTAAAGAAAACAATTATATAGCTCTAATATGATCTCGATATTGTTCTTTTAATGGAAACGCTAGCTTCTCTTTTTCACTTAGCAACCAAATCTGAACCAAATTACATGAATATAAAAATTACAAATAATGAAAACTTTAAAAATCCATTATATGAAAAAGAGTTCTGCATGTACCTTGCTTTCTTCAGCTTCTCCAACTTGCACAATGCATCAGGTATAGGGTCAGTCAACTGTGATTGTTATACAGTCTGAGAAAAGTGAGGTTGGAGAGTTCTATGGATTCAGGAATGGTGGTGGAGACTGAAGAGGTGGAGTTGGAGAATATGATCACGAAATTCTGTAGAGAAGAGAGCTGACTAATGGTAGATGCAATCGGGCCCATGATGTCGTCATTGGCGATGACTACATCGGTCGTTCTGTTCTGGGAGTCGCACCATATGTCGGTCCAGAAGCAACAGACTAATTTGGAACTGTTCCATGTGACCAGTGATAGTGGATTGCTGAAAGCTAGCTCTTTACACTCAGAAGTATCATTGCTTCTATTTTTAGGCAGTGGTAGGCTACTGTTGTTGGGTATATCTGGAAAAATTACATTGCCTATTCTCAAGAACCTAATGGTCATCTAGCACCAATTCTTGTTTACACAAAGATATTTTAGAATTTAAATCACATTGTAAGAACATGCTGATGTTGTATTGTCTCTGTATACCTCTTAGTACTTTGCTCCTGATAAATTAGGTGTGATGATGATATTGTATAAATCATTAACAACAACAATAGTGCAATACAAGTATTGATATTGTATTTACAACATTTATTTTCAATGCACAAAGTTGCAGGTTCTAACAATCAGGATACAATAACAAAAGCAATATATTTTCTTTAAAGCATTTTAATGAGGTTTAATGAATACAGAATGATGTCTTACATTGTAAAAATATAGTCAAACTCTATCTTCTTTGCTTTATGACTTTAAGACTCTTTTAGATAGTTTTCACAACACTTTTCAGGTTAGATATCATGTTAGCTGTTCTCATCACCGATGTCAACATTCTGATGTCATTTTCTTTTCGTATACCAGACTTAATTATTGTTTGCTAATTGATTCAATTAGTTGGTACAATGAATGCACTATCTTTCATATACCAATGCTAATTACTATTTCCTAACAGTTTCAACAAATAGACGAATTTTCTAATCTGCTTCCTCTAGACAGTCTAAGTGACTGCATTGGGTTGCCTGGCTGGTTGAACTGGTTGATTCATGACTTTAGACACAAATATACAAATAATAGTGTAAACTAGAAATCAGTGATAAATATAATTTTGATTAACAGTTCACTTAAGATTCCAATAACCTAACCATTGGTTGCTCAAATTCTACAAATCGAAAACCTAATTGATCGGATTCTTTTTTTATCAACTGACACGTGACTGCTTCATAAATTTTAGTTCGTTGCTCAAATTATTATATATGATTTGAAATCATTCACACACGCATGCACACGCACTCATGCACATGTGCTTGTGTTTATGCATATGCTTAGGTACAATGTCTGGCACACTTAACAGATTTAAAATTCTTAGATGAGATAATACTAACCGATCTTAATTTACTCGGTGATGTTGTTACAAAAGATGGAAATACTTTTAGATTAGCATTATAAATCATGACCGTAACCAAGGTTGGTTAAGAGAGGTTATAAATATAGCTTTATTGCTATGTATCACAGTCAAGGGCCTAAAAGAAATATGCTCAATGCTTAAAATTTTAGAGAGCTCATTTCCACCATAAATGAAAAAAGAACAAAATGCAAATCCAATTAATATCCAATATAAGAAAATTACCTCCCCACTACAACATCAACAGTAACAATATCACCATCAACATTCTTAAGAGCCTTGAAAAAGTCCTAAAACTACAAATAAATCCTAAAAAAAATTAAAAAAAAAAGATAAATGAAATAATATCACTGTAATTTGTATAATGTTAGATAGTATAGAAGTTGGAAGGATCAACCATGCTCATTATGAACAATGGTATATCTTTGCATACTTAGATCTACTTACATGGAAACAACAATCCTGACATTTTCTAAGAATATTTCTACAAACAACGAAATTACCTTTTAAATAATTAAACAAGCACAAAAAAATTCATTTTTCTCTCTGTCCAGAAGCTATGAGTAGAATAAATGGTTGTTGTCTTAAAATCTAAACTGATATACTACCGGTTTTAGTTCAAATCAAAACACGGAGATAAAAGATTATCCATAACAAACTTAAACAAATATAATAGCCGAATAGATATTTCAGGATAGATATAAAACTTAAACTAGCAAAACATAAACTGCCAGTGTTGGTCCACTGTAAAGTAATATTTTCAATATCTTCTCAGTGAGAAGATAATGAAACTTAGAATATCTTAACTAAGTGGGACTGACAGTAGCAGTTTAATTCCATAGCAAACCATGCAAAATTCATTTTTCTGTCCATCCAAAAACCATTAGATGCTTAAGCGTAAAACTGATACACTCAACAGAACTTAGAGCTATAAACATAGAACCTACTTGATACTCGGAATCGATCATTTGAAGTTTAACTAAACGTAAAGAAATTTTTATTTCAAATCTCATTCGAATGAGAAACAGTTCAACTAAACAATTCTCGTTTATGGATTTCGGTATTAAAATGACACAAAAACAAAATCGATGAGTAAATAATTACCGAACAACTCCTGAAGGGATCTGAAGTGAATTGGAGTTGGCATCGGGTTGTGGTTGAGGTCGCTGTTGCTGGATCGAGCTGAATGTGAATTTAGGTTAAGATTTTAGGTTAGGAATTTAGTCGAAAGTGAAAGGAAAGGAGATGAGCTTTTACTTTAAGCGGCCTACTTTTTTACTTGGTCAAAAATGCCGCCTTTCTTTTCACACTCGCGTTTTCAGAAGTGAGGTTAAAATACAGCAGATTAGTTTCAACACATAATTTTACAGCTCCATTTGTTGCCATCTTTTCTACTTTAGTCGTTTTTATATAGATCTTTAATTAATTACAATGCTCAATGCTATGACACAATGCTATGTATATCATGTTAGATTGTAGTGGCTAATTCTACTAGTATAACCGCACAACGGCGAGAAAACTGACCGTTGTGTTATTTGATATGAATGAAAAAAATATTTGTTATTTTTTTTCCTTCATTAATAATTTGATGAAAAATTAACTGCATTAAAAAAAACTAAAAGTAATTGAAAACGTGTAAAATCAATTATAATACGGATTGTAAATGTATGTCAACTTGATACTAAGGATCTGTTATCAATATATTGATATGAACCACTCACAGACACACACGTATATGTATCAAGAAGAATCAATATACTCTTGATTTTGAGCTTCTTTGTAGCTCTAACTTATTATTGAATTTGGAAGAAAAAACCAAATAAATATCACCTGAATATATATCATCATTTGAATATCTAATTAAAAAAGATGAGAAATGCAAAAATTGATGTAATAAATAAATCTCAAATTATTGAACTACAGTATTTAAATAAATTATCTAAAACCACCATTATATATAACAAACTAACATTACCGAGGTAAAAATATGAAAAAAAAACTAACATTATTATAAGAAAAAAACTAAACTTTGAATTCACTTTTGAGAAAACACGCTAGAGCTTTAATATGTACTCGTTACTACTTCATTTCAATTCCTGCAAATAAATATTTTCCTTATTTATTTATATCTTCATTTGGTATATGACTCTTTTACTTTTCACTCGGTATTCTGAAGTAACCTATTTGAGAAATTATATAATTCAGTTCCACTGTAAGCATTCTTTTTCTACACCAATTGCTTCTTTTCGTGTTAAGTCATTTACATTCCTGGGGTACACTTTCGAAGATTTGCTCATCTGTGTGATTCAATATTAACTTGGTTTGCTCTAGGAATAGATGTATTGATGACCGAATCAATTGGATTTTCTCCAATGATTTATATGTATTGATGACATATATAACAATCCAAGTCAAATTTCCACACAAAAAAAAAAGTTTATTCATTATCTAATTATTCTAGACTTGTGTTCTCGACTTCATGAAACGTGGTTGGTATATATTAGTATCTTTGATTACAAACTTTAAATAGTATAAAACTTTCATAGGCATTTTTAGAACACCAGACATGTAGTATAGGATTTTCTGGTAATTGCTTTAGTCAAGACAATCCATATGGATGTTGAAGCTCATAAATGGGAAGATGTTATGTCATGGTCATTGTGAAGGTGGAGACGTGTAATTTAACAAATGGAAATTATTATTGATGGTAAATTGTATAATAGAACTGAATACTCATGGTTTGGTTAGTTATTTATATCAAGGACTGCATAGGTAAAAAAGAGAGGAGGAGCTTTATTGTAGGAAGAAAGTGGCTCAATCAATCGGTACTCGTTGTTGATTATTACCACCAAAATTGTCTTCTTCATTAAGATCTTAAGTTTATGGAACATTTGCATATGTGAGTGCACTAGTGCAAACTCTTAGTTTGCACTGCTGAGTGCACAATGTGAGTGTGCATGTTGAGTGAAACTGGCATATCGCAGTTGGCACTCAAAAGTGCAAATTGTGAGAGTGCCAACTGCGAGCTTGCACTTGCACTATGAGTGCAAACTCATTTTTTGCATTCACACATGAAAACAGCGAGTTGCACTTCTGAGTGCAAAGTGCAAACCGTTAGTTTGCACTATTCTGTGCAGACTGTTAGTTTGCATTGAGGAATGCAAACTGCAAACTGAATTTGCACTGAGTAGCTGGGACAGATATTGGTGTAGAGAAGCACAGACAGACAAAGAGTATACTTTATATTCACAGTTAAAAGTTTGCCTGCCATATATTAGCTATGTCGCTATTAACACAAACATGGTAAATTGTAGGTTTGATATGGAGAAATCAACAATGTATGTTTATATTTTGGCACTAGGTAATCAAACTACTGGTTTGAAAATTTTCTTATCAAAATTTTTATTTTGTGCAGCCCAACAGGCATACAAGTATGCCAAGTCTAAAGCTAGTGACCTCTCTAAAGAACATAAAAGAAAAGGTAGGCCAAGTCAGTCTCACAAACTCAATATACTAGAACGCACACACATTTTTTGGAAATGCAAATATGCTGCCCAACAGGCATTTCCTAGGATTTAGTTATAACAGCGTTTATTACAAAATTTTATTATTTTATCACAATAAAAGTGTAATATTATTATTTTGTGTTGTTTGTGTTATATGTGTGTGTTGTGTGTGTGTGTGTTATGTTTACCTCAATTGTTTCACTGTTTTTAATTGTTTCACGCAATAGTTTACCTCAATTCTTTCTCGGATCTCCTCACTATGTTGCCTATTTCCTTTAGATTTTTAAATTAAATGTTATATATTGTGTCGAGAATATACTTAACCACTCGTATACAGTGTTGGGAAGTCTTGAGGTAGACTTGATTTTGTTTATATGATTAAGAAACATTCATTTTTGTTGTTATAATTTTGATTATAAAAATTATGACGTATGCTCTCTACATATATTGTTGTATCTGTGCTCATTAGTGTTGTCTGTCTCAATGTTGGCACATGAATTTTAAGAGTATAGTAATAATAATATTGTTCTAGGTTTTAGAGTAGTAATCTTCGAAGTAATTCCGTTAACTTAATTGAGTAATTTTCCAATCGGGGATTACAAATGGGTGTGAGTGCTTGTTGAACAAGTGCTTGAGTCCAAACACATGTTATACATGCTTAGGTTGGTCCATTGTTGACCAGTAGGCACCTAGTTGATAGGTGCTGAGCTGCTTGTTGATTATACTGCGAGCTTATTCAAAGAGGTTAGGCATTTGTCAACAAATCGCTGGAGGTGCTCTTATAATCGTTAGGTAGCATAAAACAAGGTACAAATATTTACCTGGACATAAGGTATGATAAACCAAAACTAAATAAATCTATGTGTATGTTGGTCTTCTTCAAAATAACAAAAATGGTACTGTTGAATCTGATATCTTACTAGTGATATATAGAGGCTTGAAGCCGATTCAAGAACAAGTTGCGCTTTTGCTGGTTTTTCTTTTTATGTAAAAATATGGCCATCTGAAGATTTTTTGGAAATCTCTTAAGTTAAGCTTTGTGTTAGTATCACGGGATCATTTGAACAACTGGAGTGAATCGGCTCTTATATTGACCTCGATTCTTTTCATTGCGGCCTAGTGTGGTTTATAGGTACCTTACTCTTTCAATTCGGATAAAAGTGGCTGCAATTTTCATGGCAGGATACATTTAATGGTATACATATTTTATGTCATGTATACTTGTAGAGTTTTGTTTTTGTTTGTTATTTCTTTAAACTAGTATGAAATGTGGGGTGCATGAAACCTGTGGATACCAAATGGCATTAAATAGGCAAGGAGAATAATTCCCTCTGCGTTAGTTCAACCAAACAGTATCTTACAAATTCACATTTCCTTTGAATATTAAATATTAAGATGAATTAACAACCATGGATACCAACCAATACATACAACCCCTATACGGCTTGATTCAAGATAGCATTGTTTCTCTTATAATTTTAACATGATACAAAACGAAGCTGGTTTGCAAAACTCTATTACCCTCTCTTTTCAGCTATGTACAGTGAAATATGTATATTTTCATACAGAGGATTTCCATATTCTACCTTCCAAAGACATTACTATAACTGACACATCATCGTGATATCGTCTTCGGTCACCCTGTGGTATCTCTAACAATTCATGGAAGTCCATTCCTGAAACAAATACTCAAATGTCATATGTTATCCTGCCTTTTTAGCAAGGCCGTGATATCAAAAGATCGACCGAGAAAAGCAAGATAGCTCGTCTCAAAGATTGGTCAACTCAACATCTAAACAAAGCAAGTTCTGTTAAATGACTTTTCCTCTAAGATCCCCTACGGAGGGGGGTCCAGAGGGGGTGCCAACCCCCCAAGGTGGGGGTGTGGGGGCAACGCCACCGCTACGATGTTCGACATGACCGGTCAGGTCGCAGGGGTCCAGGGGGCAGCGCCCCCGGCGGGGTGCGGGGCAGCGCCCCGTCCAAAACGGTATACGACTTAAAGAGTGAAGTAATCCAGCGACTCAACTAGTTAACGACCTAACCAATGAAGCAACTTGGTGACCTAAGACTTCATGAGTTAACAGCTCACAGGAAAGTTCGCGACCTAACGACCTATAAATCCAAGCGACCTACGACCTAGAGCAACTCAGCAGTCAGCGGCTTAACTACTCAATGGCTCAAGCAACCTACCTGCTAATCGACTTATGCTTCTCCTCAACAAAGTTAGGTCGCTCGCGACCTAACTCTTCTCCTAAACCCATAGGTCGCTCGCGACCTAACCCGCCATCACCTAGGTCGCTCGCGACCTAACCAGTCTCACCTCATCAAAATCAGGTCGCTCGCGACCTTACACCCATAGGTCTCACACGACCTAAAGCATACCCCGCCTTTTCCCTTAGGTCGCTCCAGGCCATACATTCTAATGCCGTTATCCCTTAGGTCGCCCTCCTTCTTCTGCCGCTCCTCTAGGTCGCCAACGACCCACCTTAGGTCGCTCCAACCGGCCTACGACCTATCTTAGGTCGCTCCAGCCGACCTAACTCCGAAGTCGCCTATAAATACTCCACCAACTCCACATTCGAAGGGGACTTTTTTTGGATTTCAAGGCGCCTATACTCTGCTGATCTCTCGACTCTCCAAACACTTCAAACACTGAAGAATCTTCATCTAGAGATCAACCTCATTAACCATGAATCCAAAGAGCAATTCATCATCAAAGTTCAAACTTCTTTCTCTGATCGTGTTGTAATTGTAAGATCGTGTTGTAAAAGTGTTTTGATCAAGAGATCGTGTTGTAAAAGTGTTGTAATCTTGGAAAGTGAGCTCGAAAAACATAGTGGAGGATGTAAAGTGGATGTAGGCTTATTAGAAGCCGAACCACTATAAAAATCTCTGTCTCTTTTACTTTTTCTGCTATTTTCTTTTTACTTTAATTTCCGTGCAAACGGGTGGTGCTTTCATTTCATCACGGCATACACCGGGTGTTAGCGTTAAAGCCATTTTGACCGTTAACATTTTGGTGCTTTCACTGAGAACCCGAACTCAGGAATTCGAATAATCAAGAGTTGGATACGAGAAATCCGAAGAACCATGGTAAGGCGATCGAGTAGACTACAAAGACCAGAGAATAGTCAGCATGAAGGAAGTCAAGAGGCTTCTTCGAGAGCAAGACAAACTTCAGCCTTTGTTACAAGAGAGGAGATGGAGTCAATGATGAAAAGGCAAGAGGACTTGATCCAGAATTTGTTCCATCAAATTGGGCAACTTGGAGAACAGAATCAAAGAGGAACAGAAGCCCAACCGAAAGAACAGATTCAACCGTCCCCTCGTGAACTCGGGGGGCAAGACGAAAGCCAAGGGCGAGGGCTGTCACTAAGAGATAACGACAGATTAGTGGAGATGGTCAAAAAGGCTATGAGAGATGGTTTGGTAAATAAGGACTTAGAGGATGTCAATAGAAGTCCTTTTACCACAGCAATCAGGCAAGCTAAACACCCACCAGACTTTAAGCTACCATCGCTGGATATGTATAATGGAAGGACGGACCCTACAGTTCATCTTACGAAATATATGAGGCATATGGAAGTGCTGGGGGAATCAGAAGAAGTGATGGCCCGGTGCTTTCCACTATACTTGACAGATATTGCGTCACTATGGTTCAGACAACTGGAGAATAGATCGATCAAGACTTGGAATGATTTGATCGAAAGGTTTATGAGGCAATTCAGGGTTCACATCTCGAGGCCTAAGAATGTTATGAGTTTGTCAACACTAAAGCAAAGGACTGGAGAATCTCTAAGAAGTTTTTTAACACGATTCAATGCAGCCGCGGCATCGGTGGACCGACCAGATCCATCCATGGTTTTAATGGCAGCCGTTTCAAGCATAGCTAACGGCACAGAGTTCAAGAATTCATTAACCAAAGATCCTCCTATGGATTTGGGGGAATTTTTTCATGAGGCCGAAGGGTTCTTACGTTAGAAGATGCAAAGGTTGAAACAGAGGAAGGAGAAGGAATTGATGTTTTTGCAGTCAAAAGTGGGAATCCTCCCGAGAGAGGTGCAGAAACTAACAAAGGAAAACGTAAGGCTGAGGATAACAACGATAAATCAGCGCGACAACAAAAAGGATCAAGGTTCACCTCGTACACGGGGTTAACTGAGACTCTGGAGCGGATTTACCAAGAGACAAAGGGACAGGTTCCTTACCGAAAGCCAATGAATAGGGATCCAACCAACAACGAGAAAAGGTCGGACAAGTACTGTTTGTTCCATGAGCTAAACGGTCATAGCACGAATGACTGCAGGCACTTGAAAGATGAAATCGAGGGACACATTCGGGATGGTTTGCTATCACAATATGTAAAAAAGAAGATTGCCACGGTGGAGCAGGAACGACCACCCGCACCAACTGGAGACACCTCAGGATCAAGGTGTCGGCCTGTTATCGAATAATTGAGGTTGTGACGAATGAGTGGAAAACTCTACATCGACACAATTAAGTTGTTCACACATGTATGGGACCATGATCGATTCCCAGGCATGCTCTGATACAACTATACATCATATCGATGTAGGTGTTTGCACTGGGACGTCAATTCTTTGCTTTTGAATTTTACTTCTGATGATTGACTGTTTTACTTTCGTATTTTACTTCTGAGGACTGATTACTTTGCTTTTGATATTTGGATTTGGCTCGACGATTCTTTCATGATTTGTTTCTAATGATTAAGTTTTACTCTACTTTGCTTTCATGATTTGCTTCCGATAATTGGATTTGATTCCACATTGCTTTCACGATTTGCTTCAAATGTTTGGATTTGACTTTTTCAGACATTTCTACTTGACGACTTTTCAGTTGAATATTTGATTTTTCATGATTTTGAAATGTGTAAGCCCTACGAACAGGAATCATCAAGCCCTACGAACAAGCACCCGACTTCGAACAGTCTCAATGATTAAGTCCTATGAACAGGCACTCGACTTTGAACAGTCAAAAAACTCATGGATTTAAGTGCTTGACCGCCAACAGTCGCTCGACTATGGTCGGCCGCGCTTCAATCCATAACTCGATCCTAAGCGATCGTCACATAGATTTAAGTGCTTGACCGAGCAGGGCCGCACTTGACCTCAAATGACTCGATCACGAATGGTCGTCGTTTGAAGTTAAGCGCTTGACCATGAATGGTCGCGCCACCCACCGCCAACAGTCGCACTTTCACCTCGGATGGCTCGATCCTGAATGATCGTCATTTGAAGTAAAGCGCTTGACTGTGAACGGTTGCATTCCAGCTCACTTGGCTCGATCCCGACCATCATATAGAGTTGAGTGCTTGACCACGGACGGCCGTGCTACACCTCAAATGGCTCGATCTCGGATAATCGTCATTTGAAGTTAAGCGCTTGACCGCGAGCGGCCGCGCTTTACCACTTGATCGCTCAGGGCCGCACTTTACTACGAATGGCTCGACCCCGAATGGTCGTCATTTGAAGTAAGGCGCTTGACCATGAACGGTTGAGCTCTACCACTGGACCGCACAGGGCCGCACTTACCACAAATGGCTCGACCCCGAATGGTCGTCATTTGAAGTAAAGCGCTTGACCATGAATGGTTGTCATTTTGATCACGCAGGGCCGCACTTTACCACGAATGGCTTGACCCCCGAATGGTCGTCATTCGAAGTAAAGCGCTTGACCATGAATGATCACATTTCACTACAAATGACCCGATTCCGAACGATCGTCGCATGGATTTAGACGCTTGACCGCGCAGGGCCGCACTTCACCTCAAATGACTCGACCACAAATGGTCGTCACTTGAAGTTAAGCGCTTGACCATGAACGGCCGCGCTTCATCCCAAATAGATCGATCTCGAACGATTGCCATTTTGGGGACATATAAAACTGTCCATTCCTTTACAGGTTATCGACAGGATATGAATGTCCAGATTATGGCATTACAAAACACACCTTCCTACCGCAAGGCATGTTTTGGGGGGCAAGTGTTATCCCGCCTTTTTAGCAAGGCCGTGATATCAAAAGATCGACCGAGAAAAGCAAGATAGCCCGTCTCAATGATTGGTCAACTCAACATCTCAACAAAGCAAGTTCTGTTAAATGACTTTTCCTCTAAGATCCCCTACGGAGGGGGGGTCCAGGGGGGTGCCAACCCCCCAAGGTGGGGGTGTGGGGGCAACGCCACCGCTACGATGTTCGACCTGACCGGTCAGGTCGCAGGGGTCCAGGGGGCAGCGCCCCCGGCGGGGTGCGGGGCAGCGCTTCGTCCAAAACGGTATACGACTTAAAGAGTGAAGTAATCCAACGACTCAACTAGTTAACGACCTAACCAATGAAGCAAGTTAGCGACCTAACTGATGAAGCGGGCTAACGACTTAACAGAGTTCACAACTTAACAGACCTCACGACTTAGTGACCTAAGACTTCACGAGTTAACAGCTCACAGGAAAGTTCGCGACCTAACGACCTATAAATCCAAGCGACCTACGACCTAGAGCAACTCAGCAGTCAGCGACTTAACTACTCAATGGCTCAAGCGACCTACCTGCTAAGCGACTTATGCTTCTCCTCAACAAAGTTAGGTCGCTCGCGACCTAACTCTTCTCCTAAACCCATAGGTCGCTCGCGACCTAACCCGCCATCACCTATGTCGCTCGCGACCTAACCAGTCTCACCTCATCAAAATCAGGTCGCTCGCGACCTAACACCCATAGGTCGCACACGACCTAAAGCATACCCCGCCTTTTCCCTTAGGTCGCTCCAGGCCATACATTCTAATGCCGTTATCCCTTAGGTTGCCCTCCTTCTTCTGCCGCTCCTCTAGGTCGCCAACGACCCACCTTAGGTCGTTCCAACCGGCCTACGACCTATCTTAGGTCGCTACAGCTGACCTAACTCCGAAGTCGCCTATAAATACTCCACCAACTCCACATTCGAAGGGGACTTTTTTTGGATTTCAAGGCGCCTATACTCTGCTGATTTCTCGACTCTCCAAACACTTCAAACACTGAAGAATCTTCATCTAGAGATCAACCTCATTAACCATGAATCCAAAGAGCAATTCATCATCAAAGTTCAAACTTCTTTCTCTGATCGTGTTGTAATTGTAAGATCGTGTTGTAAAAGTGTTGTGATTAAGAGATCGTGTTGTAAAAGTGTTGTAATCTTGGAAAGTGAGCTCGAAAAACATAATGGAGGATGTAAAGTGGATGTAGGCTTATTAGAAGCCGAACCACTATAAAAATCTCTGTCTCTTTTACTTTTTCTGCTATTTTCTTTTTACTTTAATTCCCGTGCAAACGGATGGTGCTTTCATTTCATCACGGCATACACCAGGTGTTAGCGTTAAAGCCATTTTTACCGTTAACATCATATATTAGAAAAAGTTTATAAATTTATAGCATCGAAAACAACTAAGCCTAAATCAATCTAAAAAAACCCTCTATATGTTACAAAAGAAAACAAACACATCATTTTTTGTACCTATGCCGTCTAAACTTCAATAAGAATTGGATATAATTCAAGTTAAGAACGACTAACACTATGTTGCTATGAATGAGTTAAGGACAATTATACATAACTCTATCTATGATCAAGGATGCATGGTAATGAATACAGTATACAGGTTAAACATCCAATCGACTAGTGCATTGTGTCTGAGCCCATGTAAACTATGTCTGCATATTGAGAAAGCAAAATAATTTCACATACCAGTAGTCTTTGCAGCACGAAAAAGTAGTTCCTCGAGACGATGCCGACCAGGATCGCCTTCGGGAGTTATAGATATGAAAAGTTCAACTTCAGCTACAGCCTCTTCATTTGTAAAATATTGGTAAAGTCGATGTGATGATAATATTAAGAACTTATCTTCTGCTTCTATTGTACGATGTACAAAGATGGATTGCAAGCGATATATCAGAGGTACCATGTAGAATGAGAATATCAGCTACATCCCTCATACTCTTAAAAGGATAATAGGCTATAACATCATTATTATTAGGCTCATTAATGTGGTATTGCAAATTAATGTACTTTAACAACAAGTAGATCAAAGGACCAAATGATAATATAATACACCTAAATTGCCACCTAATATTTGTCATGCTTAGTTATTTATTATGGAAAGAAAGGATTTTTTAAGATATTATAGTTTTTTGACCTAGTTTGAAGCCATCTTTCTTGGTAATTTACTTCAACAATTTAGGTTCCAGAGAAGAAACAAAGTAGGCTTCCTTTGATTTAATGTTTAGCTAATGTAATATTACTTTGAAAGCCTTCCTTTGATTGAAAGTTAAAGACAATACCTCAAACTAGAGTCGTCGTATAATTCTTTTCTCACTGTAATTTGGATATTAGATTTTAACAATAATAAAGCGGAATGAAGAAAACTTGCTCTATAACATACACAATGATAATAAAGTGAGTTGCTCTAGCACGTAACGATGATAATGCAGTGACTTGCTCAAGCACATAAAATGTAATTTTATATTTTGTCCTTTAAAAATAATAGACAAACATGGAGAAAACATTGAGTTTAATGTATCATATACAATGATGATTACATAAAAACATGGATAATATACCTATTGATTATATTATCTCATATATATATTTATCCCTTGTTTAACTCTAGCTTTATAGTTATGGAAGATTGCTTGTTGTTGATATATAATAACTATGCATGAAAAAAAAATCTTGTGCAACATAGTGATATGGAAGCAAGCTATACAACAGTAAAATAACATCTGAAAATAAATAATGAATGAAATATCAATAATCATAAATGGTTAAAAATCATAACATGCAAGAAAATTGTGTTAAACTTTAGCTTCATTGGTTGATAAAGTATAAACAAGTCTGAACACTACTTTATTCCAAAATTTTATTAAGTTTTTGAAGTTCGATTATTTCCATGGAAATTGAAGTGTTTACCATTTTACCTACTCTAATAAAAAAGATTGTACTTTTTTTCAAAATTTTGCCTCCTTTGATAATAAAATAATAACTACTGTTAGAACTCAAAAAATAAAGTTAGAAATTGAAAATTCAAATTATTTATGCAAATGTCCCTACATTGTTGTCCTTGCTGCTGCTACCACTTCCAGTTCTAGGAGGGGTAGTGACGATAGGGATTTTTCGGCTGACGAAGGTCGACATTAATACGTCCACTGTATCAACTGTCGAGCAATCGAAGCCCGGAAAACCGTACCGTTAGGGTTAAAGAAGAAGAGGTAGAAGATAGAAGGAGAAAGAAAAAGCAACAGAAACAATATCAGAATCTCACAATCGCAGCGGAACAACATATAATAGATAAATGAATATTCTTTAAAACAAAGAACTATATCAGTTATTACATTACATCACATTACATTAAATTATCAGAGTGTACAACAACAAAAAGCGGAAAAGAAATACTATATACTAGTTGATACGCCATGCCATCCAGCTTGCTCCTGATCTCCACAGCAACTCCTGAATTTCGGAATGACCTGATAACCTGACTCTAGACTGCCCGTGTTAAAATTGGTGGGCACCCAGAGTTTAGGAAGAGAACAATAAACTCTAGGTCAGTCATGGGACTGGTGTGAGAACTTAAAACAGTTTATCTTCAAAAATCAACAAAGAAATATTTTAAAATTAGAGTCGCAATGCTTTTTAGAAAACGAGACTACCATAAGGCCTGCCGCACACACACACAATACAAAAGCAGAATCGGAGGAGATTTCTCCTTATGATAGTCAAATTTGCTTGATTCGTAGAAAGATTTATTTGATATTATTATTATAAGTACAAAGTGTAGGAAAACATTTCGAAAGTAATGATATAAATCTTAGCCAACATACGACCATTATCGTATGCCTACTATAGCTACCATGTTCAATAGCAGGTTACCGCCACATTCCATGGCAGGTTATACAACTAAAACCGTACAAGGCTCATATTGTTTCTTTGGATTTCCAATAAATCGTCAGGCCAAGGAACTTCCATTGCCACATGGGTACGCGTCTGGAAAGACGCCCCGATAACCTAACCAGATCTCTACCAACACAAGGCCGGGTTACCCCTAGCTGGGTAACTACTGACACGAATATGCCATCCCCCGGTCGCAACTGACCTAAATCCCAGGATTCACCAACAACCACAAATATAATAAGTTTGCAGCAATAACATAGGTTAAGTATCAGGGCTCCATACCATAATACCACCTCTATCTAGAAGGAAATGACATACACTAAGGGGGCGTTGTCCCCTAATAACCTTGCTGCATCTTTTCCTGTTTTAACCATTTTCGGGGTGTGAGGTCCGACGAAGTCTCAACCACAAAGCTACGCTTTATACAAAAGCCACGCTTTGATCAACAAATGCTCAACAGCACTTCGTATGCCACATTACCAATTTGGGAATGTATCACTAGTAACCATCAACTACATAACCTCTGAGCTCGTACGTCTCAGAGAAGGGTGTTAAGCTAAGAGAATAAATTCTCCGCCACCAACAGAAATATATTTGATAGAAACCAGATTTACATCTCAAATTGTAATGTCAGACACACATCCATACAAGTCCATTCTGGGTTTGAACAGAACCGAAGGCACTTCCAAAAGAAGCCTTTGCAACCCGGATATTCACTAATCACGACCGGACTTCCCATCACAAAGGGTGATAAAATCTCTATATCGGAGATTAGCCGATGCAGAGACATTCGACGGTAATCCTTCCGTTTTCATAAATATCCGGTCTTCAACACCGGTCTTCAAATGCTATCCATTACGACATATCATTATCGGAATGGGATATATGACACAAAGGTCCTCTCCCAGCTAAACCGAATAACGAGCGCTTATTTTAAAAATAAGTGTAGCATTCAAATTCAAGCAAATCACAACAAATACCCATTTAAATGTAGCATTAAAAATAAGTGTAGCATTAAATAACTTGCCAAATATTCACTTCAATTTATCTTTGAAAAGATGTGTTCTCTAAACCATTTCAATTTCATATTGGAAAACATTTCCAAATACTTATTCCTTTCAATTTATCTTTAAAAGATAAAAACCCAAAACTTTTCACTTCATATTGGAAAACATTCTCATACTTATTTAACAATAAGTAATTCACAAATCTATTTATTTTCAATACTTAGAAAATATTCAATATACTTAAATCACGATTAAGTATATATTTCATTCTTTAAGGAAAACATTATCTTAAAACACATTTATTTGGGTCAAACGAATGTTGCGTAAAACACCGTTACGACAACCCAAAATCACCAGTATATGGATTCGAAATTAAGATAGATATATAAATCCCAATACTATATAAAACATTTCCTTTCGAAAATCATTTACTATAACAACAGTGTTATAGTCCACTATTTCCTTTTATTCCTCGAAAACGTCTATTTCAACAATGAATGTTGAAATCTATGGTTTCGATACTTAACACATTTCAAAACAACTTTAAATCGTTTTAATTCTATTTAAAAGACCAGAACCTAAAACATTTCTTAAATATATTATTCACTATTCAAAATCGTGAATATAAATCATTAACCAAATTCAACACTTTTACATATTCAATTTAAAGGATTATCCACTGTTCCAAAATCGTGAATATACTCCTTTAATAAGCTATAAAAATTAACTTATCAAATTCAATCAATCTTGAATTTATAAATCAATGTTTATAAATTCACATTTATATATTATAAAAACTTCAAGTTATAAAAATTACTTTATTTACAAATTCTATTATATCTTATTTAGTTTCTAAATCCAAATTATAAGTAAATTTAACTATAAATCTTTTATTTTACAAAATCTATTCATTTTATAACTTCACAATTTATAAATCTATAAATTTCATTTACTTACGAAATCCATTTATATTTCATTTTAACACACAAAAACTCGTTTTAAAATTCCAATGTTTTAAATTTATAAATATCAATTTTATAAATCTTTTATATAAACCGTTTATAATAATTCAAAAATCCCAATTTAAACTATTTTATAAAATTCATTCACTCCATATTTCAAAAATCACCTTTCGGTTATATTTCACAAAAAAAAATCATAATTTAAATAACATAAAAATTATAATGTTTATTTATTTAAAATAAATCAATTCCAAATTTTTAATAAAACGTATACTTTCAAAAATTACTTTAAAACCCTTTTAAATTCAAAATCGTTATTTCGAAAACCCTTTTTATATTCAAAATAGGCCCAATGCTGCAACAGCACTAAATATAACAATCACGGCATTCAAACATCATATATCAATATGATAACAGAATATATCGCAATATCTATAAATAAATCAATACGGGTGAGGAATCCAGTTGGATCCCTCCAACCTGTTTCCCTGCATCCACAGATGTTAGCACAATACCAATTCCGTTTATAATACGGAATATCGCGGTATATGGGGTTTATAAAATATTATCCGCTATTATGCGGCGCAATAGGGTCTCATCCGCTATAAAATGCGGGAAATCAACTCCAAGTACATATATAATACCAATTCCACTTCAAGGTGGAATACCGCGGTATATGTGTTTAATAAATAACCTCCGCTTAATATGCGGCGTAAACGGTCTATTTCAATACAACAGATAGCAATTTATCGTCCAAGCATATAATCAACACAATCAAGCAATTTTAAATTTAACTATTTAAAATTTAAATTGAAACGCAATTCGATTAAGTGAGAAGTCTCACCTTGGTTTCAATACGGTTGCAGTGTTTTATTTCGAATAAAATTAAACGCGCGTTTAATTTTATCCAAAATTTTCACTAACTCCAATCAACTCCAATCCAGCTCCATCGCGTAGTGCCCGACAAAACGAGGCCAACGCAATTCATTTCATAATTTTCCAACCTCGTATCAAAAAGTTACAATATTTTAAACATCGCACGAATTATTAATATAATAATTTACATTTTCTTTTTACTTTATAACCTACGTTCAATTTGGCCGTTGATTTCAAAGCAACAGATCTGGGCCGCCGTTCCAATCTTCTCCTCCCCCCAGCCTATTCACGCGCGCGAGAAACCCACCGCTCACGATAAAGAATCGATGGTCGCACCTTCATCATTGCATTCGAAGTCGATCGGCGACAAGGATTTCGAAGCCCATCGCAAGAGCCACCATCGGCCAGAACCGTGCTCGACTCGGTCGCCCCATGGTGATGAAAAATGTGTGTGAACGATGAACTGTCAAGCATGAATTGACGACGATCCGTAGCATGAAAATCCATCATCACCGTTGAAGTCGTAGATCTCGAAAGGATCTACAACATTGCAGTTGAAACTTTCTTGAATTAATTGACGGATTGAAGAAATTAGTGGAAGAAGTTAGGAGATTTTTGGCCATGGAAAACGAAAGTGGCGGCCTGAAAGAAAATTAGGGTTTCATGTGAAAAAAAAGTGAATAACACGTCCTTTTATAGAAAATTTCCAAAACACTATTCACCCGAAATTTTCTGAACTCCAAACGAAGCATGCCGGCTGGCGTTTCTAGGGTTTACCCCACGTTCCGGACACAATGGAACGTGTTTCGGAAGCGAATTCGATCATATGTGCGAGTTACGGAAATAAACGATCAAATTTAAATTAAACCGATTAAACTAATTTATATGCGTTTTGGCTTGCCCCGGACAAGCCGTAAATCTGATTGACACGAAATTTGAAAGCATACAATGATATAACATTACGGATCCGATGAAACTGGTTTCGTCGAAATCCGAGACTGTTTGAAAAATTGTTATTTTTACTCGTCAATTAAATATTAAAATATTCAATTTTCACAAATTAACTTTTAATTCAATTTTAAAAGTTCTATAACATCATTCTAAATCCAACATGATTTAATACAACTTTATAAATCATTTTTAATCACATTAAACCCAATTTCCAAATATTTCTGCAATTTCAAATATTAAATTGTCGATTTAATTATCCAATTAAATCTAAATATTCGAAATAAAATTTATTCGACTTAAAATTTTCACTTGTTAATATTTAGAATCAATTAAATATACGAATTTCAATTAATAGAAATTCTGGATCGTTACAGGGGTAGTTTCTGTAGCTGCAGTTACCAAATAAGGATCATCGACAATATTTTACAGTGAAGCAAGCTAGTGCAAAAGGCACAAAAGCAAGATGATACAATGTGTGCATATGGAATGATGATGAATTAGATAACATAATTCATGTTACCCTCAAAATAAACAACATATAATTTTGTATTGGAGCTGGTAGTTTTCCCATCATGTATTTGTGAATAGTAGGTTATCATTTTCTAGCAAATAAAACATAAGCAGTTTTTTTTAAAAAAAAAAGATGTCGATGGGATTCAATCTCACATCTTTCAGATCAATTCTTGAGCCTTACCATTACACCGATGGTCATTGTGAATTGAAAATAAAAATTTAAAAGCATGATAAGATTAAAACATTCCCACAATTTTTAATCCAATCGCCCTTAACAAAAGTTCATACATTGTTGTCCTTACTGCTACCTCTTCCTGTGACAAGGAGGCGTAGTTCCTTTGGCTGCAATTACCAAATAAGGATCATTGACAATATTTTAATCTAATCACTCTTAACAAATTTTAATCCAATTGTAAATGAAAAATTTAATCTCTTGTCGATGTACTAATAAAACAAATTATATCGAAACATCACTACAAGATACAAAAAAAATTATAAAAAACTTTTTGTGAGCGGCACATAAAACTCTAACAATCGGATCATTTACTAAAATTTAACAATTCATTTTACTCAATTAACTCAAAATTGCACAATTAGTCGATTAAACTCACATAAGAATGTTTTCATGGAAGCCTCAAAGTATGGAGGATGCAGCACGGTAGCAGGATCCAGGAGGAGGAAACGACAATTCATTAGGCGGCAACACGTCCTGCTGGTCTGACATGGAGGCGTGTTGCTGCGTTTGGTGGTGGGCGGCAGAGTAATAAGCGCCAATTCAACGTATTTAGGATTTGATCTGTTTACGTAGATTTGATGAATTGATCTAGGGTTCGATCTATTTGACTTTTCTTTTTCTTTTTTTGGAGAAGAATTAATCAAAGGACCTGGAATTTGCTGAAGTAGGAAAACTTGTGTTCATAAATCGTGGAGGAAAGTTTCTGTTCTTAAATCATGGTGAGACAGCATCCATGTTTTTTTGGCTTCATAAAAATTGATTTTGGCCAGTGAAAGTAAACAAACCTCCCCAACGGTCGATTTGATGAGACCGCGTCGCTAAATACGGAATGAGTTTTAGCTCATAAGAACAATATCCATAGATGAAAGAATGAAAACAAGTGAGAACAATATCAAACTTGAAAGAAGGGAAAAAATAATTATACATCGAAAAGAGCTCCGGGCACTTCTCGATGCAATTAAGGAAACGATTCAAATATTTGAATCAAATAAGTAAAAGAAATTTTCCAAAAATGACTAGGAGTGTACGACCTCTTACCAAAAGTATACCTTTAGACAATATACTTGAGAGGGTAGTTTTCTCTGTAACTCTCTTGGAAATATACAAGGCAGACCCCGCCAACTTTACCAAGCATTTGAATATTTAACATGTCTGCACGCACAGAACTGAATCCATTCTAGAACAGATGTGAAGATACCCTAATGGTAGCAACCCCACGCATCTTGATGTCTACTTGCTTTTTAGTTTTAGTCATTTCCGACAAATGACATCAACACACAAATGAGCAATAAATCATCTTAAATTGACGAAACTCAAAGAAGAATTCATGATCAATAGTTAATAAATCAACTATCGGGAATAACAAAATGATCATATACAAAAATTAAATCTCTTAAAACGTTTGACTCACACTTGTGCTTGATTATCACATCATAAATATTTATAAAACACTTTAAAAACAACAATCTTTCAAATATTCTTTTTAAAAAGAAAATTATATTTCTAAGTGTATAAAAAAGAACGGTCAAAAACAAATGTCGCTAAAACATTGTTTATTATAAACCCGAGAGAATTTACACTCAGCTTTATTTTTAAATGTTCCATTTAAATGATTTTCTCATTTATAAACTATCATTTAAATTTCAAAACAACATTTATTATCCCGGAAGATAATAAATCAATTGAATTCCTTTTATAAATTTAAAACAATGTTACTCGTCTTAAAAAGATACTGATATAATTCTTTTATAAACTTAAAACCACATTAATTATCCCAAGAGACAATTAACCAAATTTGTAACTCTTTTAATAAATCAATTAATTAACTTTAAACACCTTTATTAGATTATTTAATTAACTTTAGTTGCTTTTATTAAATCAATTAATTAACTTTAAAATACTTTTATTAAATCGATTAATTAACTTTAAACATCATTAATAAATTTATTAATTTACTTCATTATAGTTAACTAATAATTGAGAATATATTTAAACCTCCAATTCTTTATACAATCCTTACAAATCCATTTAAAAAGAATTTACAAAATACTTAAAGTAAATAACCTTTATAAATTTAAACAACAATAATCATCCCAAAAAATAATTAAATCCAATTTATAATCTTTTATAAATTTAATACAACATTAATTATTTTGAAAGGTAATTAATCAAATTTTCTCTTTATAAATTTAAAACAGCGTTAATTATCCCGAAAGATAATTAATTAAATTTATAACTCCTTTTAAATCTTAGTCAGCACTACTCCTTCATTTTCAAAATTATCAAAATATTTGAAAATACAGTTTAAACAACTTTCAAAGTGCATAAACATAACCAAACATTTATTTTATAAAAATTACAAGCTTAAGTTCAACATAGAATAAGGGCTTAAGGAGATGATGTTTCATAAGTGACGGTATAGCAATAATCGCTATAACGTCACGTACACAAATCTAACAGTAGGTCATAAATACTTCAACTAAACATCAATATAAGCAACATAAGAATATAAGTAAGATTCATGTAAACGTAAATTAATAATGACGAGAAACCCTTTAGGTTATTTATGCAATCTGCTTTTCAAGCGGAAATTCAAATCCAAATAAACAACAAATAACAGTAAAAATTTATTATTATCAACAATTATTGATCAATAGAAAATATATCATTTATTAATTAATCGCATATTAATTAGCTTCAAAAATAATCATTTTACTTTACAAGCATAGAATGGTGATTTATTCAGCCCAATAAATGTCCAAAATGATCTATTCAATTTAATTATAGCAGAACGATATTTTATTCTACTAAATAGATACTCTAACGAAGTATAACTCATTTAACTACGTTAAATGTAATTAAATTAAATCACTTTAATTAATTTATACTTCATTTAAACTATCAACTATCATCCAAGCATTCAACAATAATCTATAGCAACACATATATCATATGGTTTATTTAGACTTGAGTAGACTCAACAAAATTCCAGTTGATGCTTTCACATTTCAGTTTGATCTACAATCGAACGACATTCGATTTTAGCCCGAAATTCGACTAGCTTCACATTCAACGAAATCAGTCCCAGCACATGGATAACGTCGATAGTCCAAATCCAACCTCGTATGAGCAAGATATCAATTTTATAAGATTTGGAATTAATCAAACAAATTATTTACTTAATTAAAATTAATTAATCTTAATCACAATTACCCCTAAATACTTCTTCCCCAAATTTAAATTCAATGCCTCTGGATATAATGATGCACTCACGTCGTGCATTCCGTCCAACCAATCTCGAGCTCCGGTAGATGAAATTTCAATCCGATGTCACCAATGACTCTCTCTTTGCGTACTCTACCGCCTTGACCCAACAACTTCACACTCGACGGCCCAAACACCATCGCGACCTGAAAGCTTTGACCGCGATACCCAAAACATTGCGCCTCCCATCCACAACTTGCGCCACCAAAACTTCACCATAAATGCTCCTCCTTACGACGAACCCAAATTCATTCTTCGTTTCGCCAAATTTACTTCCAATCAACGACCAAGTGAAACCCGAATTTCAGTATTAAATGTCGATCCTTCCAAATCATCACCGAACTCAATCATACTACATGGTTTGTAGATCTTCTCAATCCGAACTCAACGAATTTTTTTTTGAAATTTTTCATTATTGGATTATTTGATATTAATTTTATAAGGTGGAAGACGATTTTCTTTCTTTGTTTTAGCTTATAGGAAAAGATAAAAAGAAGAGAGAAAGAAGGATAAGGAAAAATCTGCAATGTTGAATTTTCTACGTGTAGAGTTATAATTATCTTATGATTTTCGACGCGTCGCCGCACATAATATCATTTGCATACGAACCAAGAATGACAAGACAAAAATACGACATAATCTCAAAATAATAATAAAATACATAGGTTTTCTTATTTTGTAAAATTTCAAATGTCGTGAAATACTTCAAATGAAAATTTAAATATTTTTCAAATTACAAATTATGAAAAAAAATCGTATAAATTCGTTTAAAGAATATCATTAAAAATCAAGTTGCTTTATTAACAACTGATTTTTTTTTAATTCAAACCATTTATTATTTTAAATAAATTTACAAAATGAATTCATCATTATTATTTTATCAATTAGAAGGGGTTAGATAAGGCTATTGAACCCATTTAATTAATATTTAATTCATAATTCAAATATTTAAATAATTTCTATATTTGAATATAAGTTATTTATATTCTAAAAATCAATTATTTAAATATTTAAATTTAATTAAATATTCACAATTAAAATGATAAAATTCTAGGATGATAATTTAAGGTTAGCAAAATTGTCAAAATGCCCCTGCGAATTTCACATTTTCTTTTGAAAATGAGGATGTAATTAATAAAAGAAAATTAAAAGGGGCTCAAAGCTAATTTTTTATAATTATACGGACATATGCCAAAATTATAGTAATTCTAATGCTCTTCTAGTTTAATTTTCCTCCTAAGGTTTTTTTTTGTTTTTCAAATATAAAAGGAAAGTGCACTGCAAAACTATGCATTTGAAACTCACTGAATGAGGAAGGACAGGAATTATTTGATGTTATAAAAATTTTCCACACCGGCTCTTACTAATAAGAAGCATAAATATAAAACAGATATGAGAAGCATAGATACAAATTATACGAGAAACATGTGGTGTTCTATTAAAAGGTTGGTAATAGAAGGCATGTCCACTTTATATTAGAAAAAAGGGGCATCAATTTTCCTTTTTTGCACATATAAATGAACTACTATTAATCCATGTAAAAAATTACCTTGGTGCATTCTCCATTTTCTAATTTGCCGATGCAATTCGTCCTATAGGTGCGGAAGATAACCGTAATATAACGAACGTACATATATCAATTCGATGTAAAGAAAACCATAGAAGCGCAATATTAACACCAATTTCATCAAGCGCGTGAAAACGACATCGTTTAGCATGTTAAAGTAAAGCATTATAAATCACTCTAGTAATTAACTTTGAAAGGATGCAAACCAAATTCTTTTAGGTCACGGAGGGAGAAATTAACCATGAGTTTTACCTTGTTGGTTAGCTCTTGAGTTTCTTCTTCAGCTTCAACTTTATCCAATGCCTCATCAATAGCTTTGGACATCATCTCCATCTACATATACATAAGCATTAATCAATCATTTTGATCTATAAAGATATAACTGCGCATTGCTCATATATGTGTTGTTCTTTTTCTTTGAAGTGAACATAGCTTGGAAAATGCAATTATTCATCACAAGTATATATACAACAGATACTTTGAATTAAACTTATGCCGAATAACACAAATATGGCAACAACAAAAAAAAGACAAAAAGGATGAAAGAACCTGAAGTAGCATTGGTAATACCATAATTGTAATACCCTGCAAAACTTTGTAAAAGAACATAAAGAAAATCCTCATAGTCAACAATAGATGAAAAAATATTACAGCATTATCATTTTTTACATAGTTAAAAGACATGTAAAACTATCATATGGGGAAATATTATACTGCTAAATATTGTAGAATTAGGCAGATAAGCATACCTAAACAATGCCATTAGACAACATACAGTGAACTGATTGTATCACTACAAGCTATACTGTGATTAGCGGTGTAGGTGGTCACGGACATCGACGACCCATCGAATTTTTCCGATGGTCAACGATGGCTAGTCATTATTACTTAGTAAATTAAATAGTTTATTTACTTATTTTCCATTACATTTTAAAAAATACTTAAAAATACTAATTTAATTCCTGAAAAAATAAACAAGATTTTAGCACAACCATTTAACGTAAGGGCTGCTCTAATCGGTTAAATTAACATTTACGATGATCTATCTTTGTGTGGTTTAAATATTTAACGTTACTGAAAATCTAACTCCCACGACCAATCTATGCTACTTTTAGTCGGTCCATTAGGCAACTTCGATAAATTCGATTTTGTGTAACATTTTTATGAATTAAAATATTTTTTAAAACCATTCATTAATTAATTATGAATTTTTAACTGTATTTAGTATGATAAATTATGTAAAATAAAATATTCAACAAAAATTTAAATTTATTGGATCCTATATCAATCAAAAGTATTTTGACCTATTTCCAGATGATGAAAAAATAAATAATTTGTGATGTCAATCTTGAATTTTAAATTTGCAGTCATTCGTCGATATTCAGATTAGAAACCCTTCATTCAAAAGCCAGACGACCTTGAAACGAGACCAAATTTGAACCACTGATACCAATGATGCGTTAGTCTAATCCGTACAATTGGATTCGTAAAAAGTTGATCGGAAAAAAAATCAACATCGAAACAGGTCATTTCGCCGTGAATTGTATAAAATGATATGATTTTTCATTATATGAAATGATATGTTTATCATAGATATTATATCTGTCTCGTAGGAGATCTTTCGGGTCATATACTTTTGCTTCTCCTGCTGCTGGCAAGGGTGCCAGTGGCTCGGTTGATTTGCGGGCGACTATGATTCCGAAGAGTAGAGGCAAAGTATCAAATTTATTACAACATCGTTAATCTTTAGTGCATGTATATTATTTAAAATTTATATAATATCTACAACAAAATTAATATAGGGGATTTGAGCTGGAGCCTTCCAATGTTATCTTGGTCGTCTCTAATTAAGAATGCATATATGAGTCGTATGTTTGGTTATTGGCCTTAGTGGAAAGATATCCTACTGCATATTAAGAATGCTATATGGGCAGACGTGATGGTAAGTATAAATATATAATCATTTGAAAATGATATATCCGATCTTTGAAAATTAATATACTGTATATAATTCATTTTATTTTCAATGTACAAACTATAGTAGTTGTAGAAAAGGAAGATCAAGTTCTGGTTAGGAATCATTGGAATTGGAAACTGAGGAAAAATTATAGGGACGCCCTCTTAGGAATTAAAGAAAACACGATTGGATGAGCGCTAGTGTTTTGGACGAAAATTCAGCAGCATTAGGAAACTCCTGTCGTGAAAGTAAGTTTTCTAATTTCATATTGTCATTATAAATTTTTTTAAAGTTCATATAATAATTGCATTAGTTTAGTCAATCGTATATTTAAATTTACAGAAAATTACCAAGCGGAACTCGACAACTAGGAATATAAAAATTGTTATACACCATGGCAGCTCAAAATCCTTACAACAATATTGGAAGGAAATGGTAAATTTATAAATTGTAATTATAAAGTAGTCATAACATTATTTAATCATACACACACACGCATGTTGTCTATTCATATATAATTTCAAGTTGAGGAGAAAGGCCACGTGCCTGCATATGCGGAGGTCTTCACTCGAACTCACTCCATCGCGTACACCAATGATGATGGCTCGGTTTTGTTTACTTGGATAGACCCTAAATCTCAAGCTATAATGGTAAACATGCTTCTTTTTTTATTTCACGTTACATAAATTGTAAATTGAATATTTATTATGACAAAATTATGTTCCTAATCCTAGAAAATATTTGAAACGGAGTAAGCTTGAGTGCTGCAGTTCACCGGCCTATAGGAGTTGACCGCTGAGTAGAAGGACAGGATTTTCGATGTTGTGATCGACAAGCCCATGCGAAATAGGCGATAAGGTTACAACAATCAAGAGGTAATGTTTATTGAGTTCAACTACTTAATTAACAAATTTATAAATTTTATTTAATATTATGTATAAATTATAAATAGCTAATAACTAATTTACAAATGAGGATGTCCCATGCCTATTGTATAGAAGGAGATAGCACAGTTCAAAGAGCAAATAGTAGAGTTGAATGATTGGTGGAAGAGCGAAGGATTGACTATGCTGCTAGATGCGTGGATTGCAGCATATATGGAAAAGCACAGGACATTTCCTTCACATAGTCGGGAATGATGATGAGCATGTATGGTGGTTTTTTGATGAATATCTGATTAATTTATTTTGAACGTACTTGACATGTGTTGATGGATTTGATACATGTGTGATGACTATATTGTTTATGAATGTTTGATGGATTTGTGAATGTTTGATAGTTGTTTCATTTGATGGACATGAGGATTTACATGTATAGTTGTGTTACTTGATGGAGTAGTGATGTAAATATTGATTTTTGTGATAACATGGTAATGTGTGATATGTATGACATTATGCGATGTATGCAATGGTTGTGCTTGTGAAACTAGGTTCATATGTGTTGTATATGAGATGGATAGGCAGATGAATATATATGTGTGTGTGTGTGTGGTTAGACGGTTGAAATAGCAGCTTTTATATAAAAAAGAATGCATAGATTACCGACGGCTAACAACGGTCTATTTGTACATGCTACCAATGGTTGGCGACGGCTATCGACCCTCCATTGGCATATACATGTTACACCGGTTCGTGCCGCATGTCCATCGACCTTCATCGACTAGCGACAGCTAGGCCATCCCAAGTCGTCGAAAAGTTAACGAGGAGAGTGTCGCTAAAGCCATCGCCTTTTCTTTGATCAATGACTTAAAAAGCGATAGTTTTTATCGTCGGTTAGCGAAGGTCACCGACGGCCGTTGACGGCTTTCTGCCATCGCTAAACCTAGTATGTCTTGTAGTGTATACATAGTTCACATTACTGTCGAAAATATTTAAATCTTACGATTTAAATCCTGATTCGGAGATTAGATCTAAGCAAGTTATTCAAAGTAACCATGGGGATAGTAGTATGAATTGATTAGATTTTTGTTATTGTACAACAAGGGACATAGTGCACATACACTCTATATAATAGGCAATTCACTTGAACCATTGTAGTCTTTAAATGATTATTCAGTTCTCTTGAAAAAAGTGTTGAATGCTCACCGATTCCTTTAACAGAGAACACCGACTAAAGTACATGTAGTGATAGGTTTTCTTTAATATATAAAAGGTCTAAAGTTTGAGCAAAAATAAAAATGGCAGTGTTCAAAAATACAAGTTTGTTTCATATCAAATAAAACGAAAGTGTTCAAAGATAAAAGATAATGATACATGGTGTGGAATAACAAAGTTTACAGAGAAATTGCAAAATGAGTGGAAAATATTTTTAACTTTGTGAGAAATAACTAATCGAATAATAACAATAAAATCATACCATGGGCTCGAAGTAGATGTTGTCAAACTGTAGATCTCGATTGAAATAGATCAAATCATCGGCTTTAGCTTGAACTCGAAGCATGTAAGGAAGAAATCAACTCTGGCTCGAACTCGAAGATCCCGTCGTTGAACTTGAGGCACGTAGAGAAGAATAGTTGGCTCAAAGTGTCATTGCTCAAACTCAAAGATCTAGCTCAGGCTCGAAGTGGAGAGGACAATGAAGATCACGATCGAATTGAAGAATATAGAGAAGAGGTTGATTGTGTTTCTGAATCTGTTTCTGAGTTTTGAGGAATGAGGTGGCTATAGAGAGTGGAATGGTTACTAATTTAGGGTTTTGTATAAAACAATTGTGATGCTAAGGCCATCTAGCTTTATGTTAGGGGCTAACAATTTTTTTTCCACTTACATTATAGCCGGTGAGAAACCGCCGACCCAACAATGTTTGGTCAGTGGGTAACCGTTAATCGAGGTAGCCCCCAACGTAGAGCTAGATGCCCTTAATGCTACACTAAAGTAAATGGTTAAGGGGGAATGAAACTTTTAGGCCCGAAATATTAGTAGCTTACTCTAACATATGTTTACCAAATATATAACTAAAAAAGAAATTATTTGTTTATTTTTTCCGAGTGGATATATGATTTATTTTAAAATTATATTTGTTTTTCAAGAAAATTCCAAAAATTGGAAAGATTATTCAAAATTTACAAAGTTCTTTTTCTGCGTTTTATTATGTTTATTTTATTTATTTTCACAGTCAGTTAGCACAAATATAAATTCTTCGAACGGACAAAAATATTTTGAAGTGCCGAAATATTAGATGCTTAGTAGTTTACAAAATATATTTAAAATAAAACTTAAATTTTTCATTAAATGTATTATTTATTTGAAAATATATTTACTTTTTAAGAAAAAGTCTTAACCAAATAACTTAGTAATATAAATTTTTTAATTTTTTATAATATTTGGCGAAATATCAATATTTTCAATGGTTAAAACTAATAAGTTGTTATAAATTTCTATTACAACTGGCTAAAACAAACAGTTGTTAAAAATATGTTTTTTTTTAAATTGTCGAGAAAAACTAGAATCACATTTTTATTTACACAATATTTTTTGTCTAAATTGTTAACTGTAATTTATATATTAATAACTAATTAGAATAAATTATTAATTATTAACTATAATTTATAAATTATTGACTAATAATCATGAATTAAGGTAAATTATAAAATATTCTTATAGAAGTTTTCATTTATAAATTACAATAATAAACTATCACTTAAAAATTATAAATATTAATTATACATTATTTCCTTTTTATTATAGTAAATTTAATACAAATACAATAGATTTCTAGCTTGTTTTTAATGAAAATAATTGTTTTCAAGATAAAATCTTAAACAAATAATTTAGAAATATCAATTTTTAATTTTTTTTATAAACTTTGGAAAATATCAATATTTACAATGGTTAAAACCAATATATTTTTATTGATCTCTATTACAACTGGCTAAAACAAACGGTTGTTAAAAATACATTTATTACAACTGTTGGGGAAAAAGAGTTGTTAAAAATACGTTTATTTCAGTTGTCAAAGCAAAATAGTTGTAAAGATTCTTTATTACACTGTCACGAAAAACCAGTTGTTGCAATCACTTTATTACAACTATCGTTTTGCGAATGTTGTGAATAACTAGTTGTGATAGGGTCATTTTCTTGTAGTGTCATGTTTTCTCGTAAATGTGGAATACTTATTAGACATTCTAATGCACTATGTTCATTTAGGTTGGTTGATTTCATTTCATTCCTTGAAATCAATATTATATTTGGAACATATGCAAATCCATTTTATTACCAATAGTTTCTAAAAGAAATTCCTTCACTATGAAGTTGATAGTTCTTGAAACAATAATTGTTTCTTAGTCAACGGAATAGATATTCATAAACATTTTACAAATTCTCTTTATATAAAACTGATTTGATTTTAGTTTACAACACTAATGTTCAAAACGTAAACCAATCATTCAATGATTATTGTTTCCAAACTTCCTTTTGGGAGATTCATACAAGATCCCTCATGTAAATTATTATGTATAGTCTTTCGACTTGCACAACGTGCCAACTTCTTGACCTAGGATATGTTGGAGTTTTCTTATAAATCCTCATCTTGAACGATTTTATAAACTATTCTTCAGGTGAAATTAATTTTAACACTGTGTACAACTCTTAAGTACACGACCTTACAGAAAGAAGTTAACTCAACTTCACTCATCGTCGATCGTACTTTGTTTAACGACATTCAATTGCTCCTTATCGATACACCATTATGTATTATAGGGAGGAGCGACTATTGAGATTAAATCTTTATTCATTTTTAGGTACGCTTATAACTCTTTCCAATATGCTCATATATTCTATTAAATCGAATTATTTTTATTTTATATTGTTTATTTTTATTTTTATTTTCTATTGTATATTGTTTTTTGCTTCCATTATATATTCTATGAGTTTATCATAAATAACCTACAAGTATATCAAGTATACATGTTCATGTTTATGACAACTCATAGGTGAATAAAATGAAGTACGTGGAACCGTTTTGGGATTTATAGAATTTTGATGGCATACATTTATATGTACGTAGAATTCACTAACTCTTATGATGCTTCCACTAAATGGGTGCTTGCCCTTAATTGTCTGAGTTGTAACTCACTAGTACCATATGATTCGTAATCATAAAATCAAATAATTATTTCTCAAAACCGTGGCTTAGTCTACAAATCCAAAATAATTGCAAATAATTTGAAATGCCTCTGTATTTTCCAATGCATCACTTTTGTTATGAAAAAAAATACCATTGTCATATTTTTATTTTATAACGAATATTCATATTGAAATAAAACTATGTCTACTTTTTAGTCAATGCTGGCAGTTATTATTTCATAAATAATATTTGATATGTTTTAGAAAACAATTTTTGCAATCTGATGCGACCAATAATTGTTATATGACATGCTTCCACTATCTCCGCAATTACTGTAATAACATACAAAATACGAAGCTCCATTTAACCACTTAATATATACTATTTATTCCATCTACTATAACCAGTTCATAGTCGAGTGTTTTTGGATCGGTTATCTTGAACTCAAAGAAATAAATCTCATAGATAACAATTTTCTATTTGAAAACATATTTTGGAATAGAAATTGTATTTTTATTCCAATGTGAAGTGTATATTTTTATTTTACAATTCTTGTTTTTTATGCTACTTTATAAAGCAAAAGTGACCATTCACTCACTTCATACCAACTGTGCCTTATGTTACATCTACTCTCATACATTTAATTTTCTTTCTAAACAGTCGAACAATTTAAAGGAAACCCTTACCACAACATCATAATGAACTCTTTACAAAAATGCATTTGGTCAACCTTAACATTTAAGGATATCAAATAAGTTGTACTTTTACGTAAGCTGATCAAGCTGACATTTCAGTGGTTGAATTCTTAGATCCATCTTGTAGCTCTTGATCTACTGTTACAAATAACACTGCAAGATCTTTATTGTAATCAACCATATTGAATATATGGTCTTATACTATAGTTTACTTGTGTATTTCGAATGAACTGATTTCATTGAAGTTTCATGCACTACAAGTTGTGACCGTTCAACATATAACATTTATATGTAATTAGATATGTTTGAGATATCTATATTCTTCTATTGCTTTTAGAGTTCGAAGTTCATTGAAGACAACACATAGTTTTGGGAAAGTAAACACGTAAGTGACAAAGTTTCAAGCGTATTTAGTGGTTGTATAATTGGGCGCTTGCATGGATCATCAGGCAAAAATTTATTGGTAAGTATATTTTATATTTATAGCTGTCAGTATTAATTCAGTTCATTGATAGACATTTTATCAATTTTATTAGTTGCACAACTTTATCGACGTATATTATTTTAACTTTATATAGCAGACGATTTTATAATATTAGAAAGGTTTAATGTTACCATTTCGTTTTTCTAATAAGGCTCCTACTAAACTTTTACGCTTCTCAAAACCCTAAGACGAAACATAGAAGTATTTTGACTTCACTAGTGTGTGTTGGGACTCGTTTGTTCAACAAGTCATAGCCCTACAAACTATGGATAACCCCTTATTGGTTGTATCATATACAACTCCTAACCCATGGTTCCTTGTTCCGATCTCATTTCGACTTTGAGTTTGCTCATCAAATCAAAAGTGATTATTCACCCGTACTTACCATTTCATGACAACCTAAGTATAATATAAGTGCCTTGAGTTTTCTCAACAAATACATATACTTATCTTACTTCGTCTAATCAATATATTAATGATACTACACATAACATCCCTAGCTTGAGTTTTTTCAACAACTAGAGAGTATGCAAGTAATTTATTAATATATAAATTGTAGAAGAGACTACATTTATACTAAAGATTCATAATCACTAATATACTGACTTGAGTGATATCAACTTGTGGAATAATGTAATTCTTATGAAACACCTTCGTGATTCAAGTGTTGGACACATCAGAAATCACGATATATGTACTATACATATGTATTTATCCCTTAAGTCTATTTAGGGTTTCTTACTATTCCACCTTTAATTTATCATATTGTACAAGTTTAATTATTATTATTTTCAAAAATTATATAGGTATAATTATTATATAACTTTTATAATTTAATAAACTTATATAACAGTCTTATGCATAACATTATATTAATTAAATTTTAGTTAATTAATTTAATTAGTTAATAATTTAGTTAATTTTATGTTATTCAATTAAAAAATTTATATCGAATATGTATATTATAACATTTATATTTATACATACATGTCTTATGTACATGTATGTATGATATTATTTATTAACAACATTTAATTAATTTATCTAATTAAGACAATTTTAGTTAATTATAATTAATTTAGTGAATTATATGTATATATATGTTATCTTAACATTTTAAGATAACATTGCTATATCAATATATATTATTTAACTAAATTAATTAAAATTTAATTAATTATTTAATTAATCTAATAAATTTTATTAATTTTTGAAAATAATTATTTTATTTTCAAATTAATTTTGAAAAATATTTTCTAACATTTATAATATTGTTACTTATTTTAAATTTAACCTTTAAAATTTAAAATATTATTTTCATTTATCTTAAACTTTATTCTAATTTCAAAAAATATTTTGAAAATCAGCCCAAGTCCTAATTCAGTTTAGATCTTTATATTCAGGATCACTTTGGGCATATCTCATCCATTCGAGCCATGCCAGTTGCCAAGTAGAGCAGAGTACTTGATTACTCAAACTCAATCTTAGACACCACTTTTCTAGACACCCTACTATATGAGAAGCTTTTATTAAATTGTTAATGCTGCTAATTTAGACTACATAAACTGTTGGCTTCAATACCATAGTTAGAACTAGGCCAGCACATAGTAGGATAAATACGTAAATTTCAAATTTTTTATTCCATTTGGATCTATGGGCCTCTAAAGTCTAAATTTATTTCAAATAAAATCAATATTTTATTTTATTTATAGATAAATTTTTATTTGATTTTATATTTATATAATATAATATAATATGCATATCATATACACGTATGTGGATACATACACATGCAACATAAATGATGTAAATGGTTTAACATGGATGCGTATAAGTGCTGAGATTTACACCACAACGGAGACATTAGCCCTTCCATATACATATACGTTGTTTAATACATACATACATATATATATATAATATTTGTAAAATATAAATGTTTATAAATACGTGTGTGTACATGTATATATATATTTGTATATATAATTTACATTATAATATAAAGTAAATGTAAATATTGTTATAGATAATTTCGAGTTTTAGATCTATATTTGTATAATAAAATATCTAGATATTTCATATTCAAATTAGTATAGTGAATTTTATATACATACATACATACATACCTAAACACATTTATAATATAAAGTAAATGTAAATATTGTTATAAATAATTTTGAATATAAAGTTGAATTTAAAATTCAAATTCCAAATTTTAGATCTAGATTTATATATTAAAATATCTAGATATTTCATATTCAAATTAGTATATGAATTACACACACACACACATATACCTATATACATACATACATATATACATACATACATATCATGTACATTTTGAAATATATTTTTTAAATTCATATACGTATATATTATATATATATATATGTATGTATGTATGTATTAAATAAGAATTTCGAAAACATACGCAGCGATTATATATATATAAGATTTAATATGAATAAATGATTATGTGTGTGTGTATTAACATGTACACAATCTTGCTAGTATTAATAAAAATTAATTTTTTTATTATAAAATGCTTTCGATTTAAAAGGTCGTTTTACTAAAAATTTCCATATGGAAATCTTAAAAAATTATGTTTTTTTCAAAAAAAATATTTTAATACATATACATAATTTTATTAAATACTTATATGTATATTTTGGCAAAGTCGACCAGTTTTATAATGGTCATACCACTTATTACAAAATATATGAAACAGGTGCTCTGTATGTGCACATAACAACTATAACTAGTTTTATAGTGGCCATACCACATACAAATATAGAACAGAAGTTAGACAAGGCATTTAAACTATTGTAGGATAACCTAATTCAGTTCCTCCTACCATAAAGAGGCTTCACTACCACTTCCATCATCTGATAGCAGTGGACCAGTCAAATGCATATAATCAGCAAATAGGGATACAATGTTTGAAGAATAGCCAGAGTATTTTGTAACATCTTGCTTTCGGAGACTCAAAACTAACTACTACGGATGCTACAGTCATCCATGGGTGTTATTTCTGAGTGACCGAAATCGGAATCTTGAAACTATTGGCAACACAAAAACACAAGGATATGAAAAAATTTAAACTTCAACAAAACAGAATTTATCATTTCTTATGAATTTTAATTTAAGATTTAATTACATAATCCCAGATGATAACCACGTTTAGACTACATATTCATGTACAAAATACGATAAGAGCGACATATGAAGATGTCTCCTTTATGATGATCAGAGAACTAATAATTATGAACTTTACAATTCTTAGTACATCACAGCGGAATACACAAAATAGCTCCTATATAGCTAATATAGCCTCATGCACGTCTTTGGAAGCTTATTCGTCCAAAAACCTGAAAGTCCCTCACTCTCAGACTACTCAAATTAATTTTGAGTACCCGAGAGTTTGTGGAGGAATACAAACTTTGAGTCAGACAATAAGTCTCGTATGAATAATCCCTATCATCTTTGATCTTTAAGAGATATCTAGTGAGACCACGCCGCTTAGCGGAACGGGTTTTTCCCTCATTAGTATCCAAAACAAAACATGCAAATCATTTACTATGCCCTACACCCAAAATGATTAGTCTTAGTATAATATGAAATAAAGCCATAAATCATATGTATTGGATATCCCATCCACCCATTTGTTAGATAACCCATCTAAAATCTATTTATTAGACCTCCTATCTAAAATCTTTAAAATGACCATCCGTCTTAATTTAATAGGACCGCCCATCCTAAGTACCTTTAAAATAAATGAAGATTATCCATTGTACATGGTTTTATAAAAGATGGTGTGGCTATCCACCACATACTCCATAGTTTTCCTACGATGACTATGAACCCTTGGGTGCCAAATCCTAAGGCTAATAGCCTCTGGCAAAACATTCTTTACTTTAGAAATTTGACGTAGGCAATCGACTGCACATTCCGTGGTTATCCTAGGTTAACCAAGAACCCATCACCTGGCCAAGTAAAACATCATGATCCCTATGATTATTTATAAAAATTCATGATCCCCATGATTGATTATTTTCCCCAAGTATACCATGTTTAACCTATTCTCATTTGTAGCCCCAATTAGGTTGAATCAAATAAACACGCATTGATAGCCCTAATATATATTTTTGAAAGCATATTTGTGTTTGTAACCCCAAACTATGTACCGAAAACATTAAACCCACCCCGGTGTCCCCAAGGTTTTCTAACATTCAGTTTAAATAAGGATCCCCCTTATATGTATTCAAACAAAGATAATTATTTTATGTTATAACCCTTCGAAGTAGCCCCTTTGAATTAGCAAAACTTTACTCAAGAAAAAGGGATAAAAGCAGCCCTTTAAAACCCTTCAAATGAAGTCCCACCCGAAAGCAAATAACCCTGTCGAAAGGCTCTACCTTTCGACCTTGTCGAAAGCCTGGTGTATCCCCCTTATAAAACCATTTATAAATCTTTCGAAAGCAATGAAACACAAAACCATTCCAAATCATTAAAACTCAAAACCTTTCGCAATCATTGAAGATAACCCTTCAAAACCTTACGAAATCATTCAAAAACAATGAAGTTTTGGTGTTGGAACCAACCCTTCAAAAGTATACTTCCAACCTTGTCGGAAGATTAACCCTTCGACTTGCCGAAAGGTATTAAAACACTTTTTCAAGAAACATTTTAAAACAGTACTCTTGAAGGTTTAAGCTTTCGAAGATCCCCTTCGAAACCCCTTCTTGAATATATAAAATTTTTAATCTCTTATAAAATGTTAGAGTAGAAGGATCCTCCTTCAACTAATTTGAAAGCAATTATATTTCTATTCGAAAGCAAAAGAAGCAGCATCCGCATTCCTTCGCCCTTTTATTCGCTTCGGCCCCGTTCCTACCTTTCGACTTTGACGGAGGGTAACTATTTACCTTTAGTCTTAGGCAAAGGTACCTTTCGACTTCATCAAAAGGATAAAAGAGGGCTTGTTGGAGTCGAAGGCAGAACTGGACCAACTAAAGTGATGTTTTTATCTTGTTTGTCTAATTTTGATTGGTTGAGAAACCTTCTCTTGTACTTCCAAATAGTAAAAAGTATACAAAAGTCAATATTTTTCTCAAAACACTATACTTCTTCCTCAAATGTTTCCAAAAGCGATATCCTACCGAATTTAAATAATTTCGAAAGCTGATTTTTAGTTTAGCCCTTGGGCTTAAGTAATTTAATTACCTTAGTAAATCACTAAGAAAAAATTCTCAAAAATCAATAAAAATCCGACAAATCATATACTTCAACAATTTAAAATTTCAAAGCATATGAAGATCAAAACAACTCGGAATTTGACCAAAACAGAATGAAAACATGTTAATTATCCCATTAACATTTTAAAACACCCATGTCTTATCCAAACAATGGTTTAAATGATTATATCCTAACCAAAATCGTAAACATGAATCAGATATAGCCCATAACCGATCCGGATACAGAAAAATGAGATGATAGACATGATTGTTCACCTTGGTTAGTTGATTGGAGAATGAGTTAATTTCCTACCTTTAATTCCTTAGCTTATTCTTCAATTTAAACTCTTCCAAGAGCTTTTTAATGGCTGGCCGAAGTTGATAAGGAGTTAAGAATGAGAAAGTGGAAATTTATTCAAGTGGAGGAAGATATATATATTAAGAAGCGTAGCCTCATTTTCAAGTTTACCCCTTAAGGAATTTCTCCTGCTAAATTTAGTTAAGTCTTATTTTAGTTCATTCATTAAAACACGACCATTAGATTTATTAATCTCATCTCCCTAATTATTCACATTATTCTATTTAATTTATCCAATTAAATATTTTGAATAATGTAAATTAAAATTCAAGGACATTACATATTCCTTGCAACACACATACTTCCTATACCAACTATCATCTCTAAAAAGGGCCGAATAACTTGCAGCCAATTCACCTTCCTTAGAAAGAACAAGTTTATATCCATCGACCAAGTAAAATAAACGTCTGAATTCACCATGCATTCACTCATGTAGGGGTGGAATTCATGTCGTGTGGAATCATATATCATATCAGATAAAGTATGAATCCATGTCATCTCACTAATGTCCCAATAAATACCATCAGTAGAGACAGTGGAAGGGTCTGGAATAATAACAACAACTGAAGGAGATGAGACTGGGGTAGTAGCAACCACATTGACAACAGAAGAAGAAATAGAAGTAGCATCCAAAATTGGAGAAACAACTGTTGATTTTGGGACCCACATACGCACAGGAAGGCGAGGAAGGAGAATCTTGACCGTTGGAGGAGCTTCTAGGGGAACTTTGAAAGATGCTATCAAGCGACAAAAGGAATGTAAAACAATGGATATATCTGGAACCTATCCATATCTGGCTCAAACAAATGCAACATGGTCAACATCAAGTTAAATTCTAAGCGAAGAAGGAAGAGGCTTACCACGTGATAATTCTATCAGAGCCTTGGCATTGACCAATCTCTCACGGGCTATTGTATTTGAGTCGAAACATTTCAGTTTTCCTATGGAGCAGGCCGGCCAATTCAAACCCATAATGGCTATAGTACATCTAGAATATATGTAAAGTAAGTCTAAATAGGAATAGACATCACCTGGTTTCTAACACTCGACACAATAGGAGACCAAGTGGCACATACGTGTATATTTTATATTATATATATATGAATTATATAAATTATGTGTAATATTTAAAATAGATTATATATAATAAAATAAGTTTAAATTATATGAATATGCAAAAATAATAATTTTGTTTTATTTCCAAATAGTATAATGCATTTAAGCTAATGACATAATTATACATAAATTTCATGTATTTTGTGTATGTATTTTAAAAGTAATTTTGTTTAAACTCATTTTTCAATATTATTTAAATTTGATTTTTTTTAATTTGCAGTTGTGACTTATATTTTATACATACATATGAATTTTTAAAAAGATACACACACATATGTTATCTCTAATATTAACAACATAGATATATGTGGATTTATAATAATTCATATATTATCCAAGCATACAAAGACATATAAATAATTATATATATATAAACATATATTTAACAAAAGATTTACCTTGTCTAAGGCCTAGATGAAATACCTTAGAATGCTAAACCGAAGAACTCCTTGAATCAATATCTAAAATCCAAAAAGAGCTACTAATTTGAATCCAGCAACCACAGACCTTCTATTTGTATAAAAATTATGTTTTAATACCTTGAAATTTTAAGGAGGGGAAATGGGGGTGGTCGGCCTAATGTAAGAGAAAGGAGGCAAAAAACTAAGAGAGCTAAAGTGGGGCATTGAGATGTATAAATGGTGTAGATCCTAAGGAGCAAAAAAGGGATCCGGATTACCCTTTTTTCTTACTTTTTCTCCTCATTTTGAATCAATATGCAAAAGAAAATTCTACCTCTAGTGGTCATAAAGTCCTTATCTAGGTGTCATAACCACTTTAACCCTAATCAAATAAATATGCAATTAAATCTAACTCAAAAGCACATCGATATCGTATATCGATACGTGTGTGTATAACTATTATATACACACTATTTAATTTTGATCAATGCAAATTAAATAAAATTTAAAATTAATATCTCATAAATATTAATTAATTTATAACAATTATAATTAATTAAATAAGGTGATAATAGGAGTATTCAACATTATGATTGAATGATTCTTAGGTATAAATACGATCAGTGATTAACATCGAACAATTCAAATATTAACGTTCACACATCACTTAGCAAGCGACGTGATATTATGGTTAAATTTATCATTACATAGCATTGGTAAAATCTAATTTTTCTTCATTTTAATCATTACCCATTATTAGTAATTATTTACACAAATTCTCTTCATTAAAACTATATCACATTAGGACTTAAGTAATTTGGTAATGGTTAAAATTCCAGCATCATCAATTTGGTAATGGTTAAAATTCCAGTATCATACATATTCAACTCTATAGTTGTAACGACTGGTAAATTTTAAATAATTTTTATAACATAAATAACTGTATTCTGTGAAATTTTAAATAATAAAATTTGGAAATAAAAAATTAATATTTGAAAACGTCTACTTAAATATAGTAAATGGTAAAATTTATCTCATAATATGGAAGTTTATTTTCTTGTATCATTTTACTTAAATTAAAAGAAGTTAATATTAAATGAAAATAAAATATTTTTCAAATCTGAATATGTAGCAACCCGCATATTTTACGATTGAATATTTAAATATTTTATCGTTAGTCGGATTTTAGTCCGAAAAGTTACTTTTTGCATACGGTCGAATTAGGACTCGGAACCACTTCCATTGAGTTCAAAACACCGTTTGCAATCTTTTTTAGTGTAAACTTTGATATGTTTGGAGTTAGTGGAATTTTGTTACTTTTTCACCATGGGTTTTGGGTTTGGTTTAGCCCGTTTGCCTAAACTATTAATTCTAACTCAACCCCCTTCTCTTCATAACTTTACTTTCATTTCCTAACACTCAAGCTTCATCAAAAATGGAGGAAGGAATGGGAAATTAAAACTCCAAGCCCTAGTTCATTTGCAAATTCAACATCCAACTCCAAATTCAAAGATAATCCATTGATTCAAGCTTCTTGTGTAGAGATTCAAGTGTGGTTGATTCCTCCTTTGCTTTTAGGCTTCTCCTTCATTGATTTTGTGTAAAGGTGAGATTTTTATCTCACATCTTTGTCTATAACTATCCTTGATTGTTGGGTATGAATTCCTAACACATATTCATGTGCATTTGCTTTTGGTTTGGATTGAATTGGTGAAAATTCCAATTTTTAATGTTTTGGGTTCAAATCTTTAAAAATCCCAACTTTGATGTTTGAACACGTTTTTGGTGATGCATCGAGGAGCCAATACGACCGGGTAGCCTATGGGCATAATCCCCTAGTGTCCTTGGCTAGCGTGGGTATAGAGGTGGGGCGTCATAGCATATTTTTATATAAAAAATTTGTAAATCATCTTCTAAGTAAGACATCATATTTCATTTTGTCTAATTTGGATTGCTATTGCTCCGTTTATCTTATTTTTGGCGTTTTAGCAGCATTTTCGGTACATATATCGACTTTTGATAGGATGATCGTACCGTTGATATCTATATACCTTTTTGATTGTCACGTCGTGTTGATCTCCGTAGTATTTTCAATTGTCAATTTTGATGTCCGGTGCACGACGGAATCTGTGAAACAATTAAACTATTCCGGTATCCAATTTCAACCTTTTAGGCTTCTTGTCCTTTCATCTATCTAACTATTGAAAACAAATGACCACTTGACTCTATTATTTTCGAAATTCAGCTTTTCACCGTCACTATTCCCCATGACTTCAATATATTTTTCTGGTACGTTGGTTTACTTTTATTTATTTTCTTCCTCTTTGATTTGTTTTCTGTTCGTGCTATATATAATTCATTTAGTTGCCTGCTCCTCCATTCCTCTCTCCCCCTCTTGCACTCATGTTCCACTCCTGTCACACTGCCCACGCCAAATGCCAGTTCACCGAACTCCAATGCACCCAGCCTCCTGCCGAACCACCTTGGCCACCGTGCCTCGGCTTCCCAGTATTCCTATCCCCTACCGAGTCTCCACCTCTGGCCATGCCTTCCCACCTAAAGCCTCCACGCGACAGCCAACCTCCAAGCAAACACCTACAACCACAACTAACCCACAACCCAACCTCCGCCTTGCTTCCCCTCTCCCATTCGTCACTCTTCCACTTCCCCAAGATGTAACATCCCGCCTTTTTGTACGCTTTAAATCGACGATAAACGACACACGTCAGACTTAAACCATACAGAACGACGGATCATTAGTGGGGTGAATAAGAAAAGCAGAGCGGAATGACAAAACATAATAATCAGATAACAGTTCATGAAGCTGTTTTACAAAACATTTGATTATACTTATACATATCAGAGTTACACATACCAAAGAATATTAAATAATGCAGCGGAACAGTATGATTGCAGTGGAATAATATAATAAATAATAGCAATGCAACCTCCGTCTTCATCCTCCAGAAATAAGATCTTCAAACCTTGAAATGATCAGACTGACCCGAGCGAATTGAAAAGAAAAAACACTCGAGTCATAACTAAAAGATCTTATGTAAGTTAAATCAATGGTAAATATACGAGTGGAATGGCGTCAGAGATGTTTATGGGATTTGAAATCTCCTATCCAGTGTCTAACGTGAGTGCAGTAACTTAAATGATGCTTGGGATTCACATCTCCTAATGATCCGTTAAACTATTTAGTATGTAGTAATATTTCGCTATTAATCTAATGTCTAACAGTAAAATAAACTTATTTTTAAATAGCGTTAAGGAGTTACCCAATCTCCCCCTTAACACAGTAATAGTCCCAGTAGTCCATCCAATACCATAGTCCCTCCTGATCGGGAAGCCACCAGAGGATACCACACAGGCTACGGAAGAAAACCAAACTCGTACAAGGCGCGCTAAGGTAGGTGACACGGCATAACTAGGCAATGCCAGGGTAGATACACCAATTACGCTTTCAGGCCGATGGTAATGCATAGCCGCAGCTACCACCCACCTCGAGCCACACCCCCAAATTAAAAGAATCAAAAGTGGCCACCGAGTCAATCTAAAAATCAATGTATACTATCGAAGGGATGTGTCCAATCAAAGGTGATACCTCATTAGCCCGTCAATCGCTCCTGTATTAGCCATCTTATGCCAACTCATGGGAGTCGGGTCCACGTATATACTTTAAAGGAACGCTGCCACCATCATACTTCGTTCTATAATCTCCACTAGGTACACGGTTGTTAAAGTGGTTTTCGAAGTTGGAAGAGAGTATGACAACTTTCGATCCCGGTCACTTTAACAACCAAACGTTACTATAACACCGTGGTCTTTTCAAAATAATTTATATTTTAAAACAAGAATATAATATCCATTTCAAACCCATATAAATTCGATATCATTTCCGTTTTAAAACCCAAATCAACATAATATCATTTTTATTTCAAATATATCATCTTTCCCAAAATCATAGCACTTTCAATGTTATACCACTTCAAAACCAAACACATGAAATTATAACATTTTCAAATCATAATATTTTGAAATTTGTAACTTTGGAACATAACTTCTGTCACTTAAATGGTTCAAATATTAAAATACTTTATATAACAAATAGCTTCTTCAATTTCGCAAATAAATTCCAAAACAACTCGAATTCCAAAAAAAATTATATTTAAACCAAATCCCAAATCATAAATTTCAATACAATTCAGTTTCCAAATAAACTATTCCAAAATATATTGATTTCACAACTGATTGATCCATAAAATAAACCCTTTCAAATTCAGTATATTTCAAGCCTTAAGTATTCAACAATTTCAAAACTAAGTTTGATAATTTCAATTCAATTTTCTATTATTTAGTTTTGAAATATTTTACTTAATAAATCCATTATAATTTAAACATAACCCAAATTTCAAATAATTGAATATTTCCTTAAATTTAATTATACTTGAAATATTCATTTAAATCACTCTAAACCAAAATCAAGTTATAAGGATCGTACCCTTTAAAGCCTCAATTTTACTTAAATTTCAAATCAAATTTATTCGAGTATAATTCTTAAATAATTTAATTCAAACCAATTTCATATTTATCTTTCAACCTTAATTTTATTTAAGTCATTATAAACTCTATATACAATATAACTTAAACAGGTACTTAACCATATTATATAAAAACAATCAAACTTTATTATTTGGCTTATTTTATATTTCCAAATGAGTTTACATATAGCTAAAAATCAATAATAAAATAACATCTGAAATCAATATTTATATAACCCATATATTTCTTAAAAAAACCATAATAATCATTTCAAAATATTTTTATATATAGACCATGGTGTATGTGTATAATTTTCTATCCTATGGTCAAGTGATACAGATATTTATCATTTCAATCCGTAATTTAAAACATAAATACGGTTATATATCATTTCAAACCGCAATCCCGAATGAAATAAAATCCATAACAACTTGCATTTTATAACAATATAAAATACAATATCCATTCATCCAATATCAACCATCAAACATTTATCACAATCATCATCCAATTTAATCAATAACATCAATATAGAACAGATAATAAATAACAGGTATTTACTGGCAGTTTATATTCAATAATAAATTAAATAACAATTTAACTAGCAGTTTATATGCAAAAATAAATTAAATAACAATTTAACTGGCAGTTTATATGCAATAATAAATTAAATAACAATTTAATTCGATAAATTCAATTTAACTAAAATGATGATTAAAAGTATGCCAAACAGTCATAAATAAATTTCTAATCACATCAGAAATTAATTTAACACACATAAGAAATTTTAGAAGTTGTGAGTGGGTTAAAACAACCACCTTTTGAATTTAAAGTGAATTTAAATCCAAAATTTGAATAGTCTCAGAATCCGTCTAAATAAGAGCCAAAATGTCTGAAATTTTAATACGATCCTAACGCTAGAAATCGCGTGTGAATTTGACCTCTACGTAAAAGTTATACACGTTAGAACATATACGATTTTAAATTTAAACAATTAAAATAAAATTACTCTATTACACGTCACCTGTGCAATTCCTCCAGTACGTGTCTCAAACCGTAGCTGCACGCATGCCACCGTCGTTGACCACAACCTTTAACCGCGATTTCCTCTCGCCTACGACCATCTGGGAGCTACCGAACACTACCATCCACCTTCCCATGACGAGCCGCACCCCTGCCTCCCACCGATGATGCCTCCGGTCAAATATTTCACCGCGCCGCCATATGGGTTTCGAACACTAATCGACGAATTGCCGTCGATCTAGCTGCTAACTTCATGAACGAAAAACGTCGATGGACTGCGTTCCATCTCCTCTACACGATGGTACAATCGATTTGACGATCCAACGACGTTCATCGGAACGTGATGAACCCGATAAAGGTTCTCAGATTTCTGGACAGATAGAAGTTCAGATTGGAAAATGAATTACAGATCTGTGATGCACTCGTCGAGAGCTTCAGATCGATATACAGTTTGATATAGTTTGAGGAGAATTAATTTTTGATTTGAATTGCAATTGGCTCTGGAATTGAGAATTTGTTTGTTTTCCATTGAGAAGGAGAGACAGCTGAATTGTACATACAGACAAATAAGAATAAGGAGTGGCTAGGGTTTATAAAGGATATATATAGGTAGGGTTGAAAATATAAAGAACGGATCTGATTTGATTGAACGAATCGACCCAAAAGCCCGTTCTGACCCCGGAACGAAATTAGGCCAATCCATATATCAAAATAGATGTTTTTAAATAATTTAAACGCAACAGAATAGGTTTCAAGTCCAAATTCCATCGTATGAAGAAGTTATGCTAAAATCAAGTCATCCCAAATTGATTTCAATTAAATTGATTTCTAGGTGTTTCGAGTCCGTACGGTCAACGATGAGCCCTATCGCTACGAAACTTGAAATCCTACAATGATTCACCGTTACGGATCCGATGAAACTGTTTTCGTCGAAATCCGAGTTAGTGGCCAAAATGACTATTTTCTAGTTAATTAAATAATTTAATATTAAATCAATTAAATCAAAAATTTTTGATTTCAATTCCATAATTAACAAATCTTATCATTTTTGATTCCTTAAACAACTACAATACTTTAACAATTTAGATATCAATGCAAAGTTAATTAATCTACCAATTTCCGTATTCAAATTCAATTTTAATAAATTCATTAATCATCAATTGAAATTCCAAATAAAACCGTTTATTTGATTCTAAGTCTTGTTATTCAATCCATTAACATCAAATAGATAAAATTAACATTGGTTCATGCTTTATTACATAAATATCTTCAAATTTCATCTAAATTAATATTTACGTAGTATTTAAATATTTAATTCCATTTAGTTGCAATTAATTCAATTATAAAGACTTAAGTTCCAATAAATTAATAAATCTTGACTTTCATTCTTTTTATCCAACCAATTGTCATATTATGAATAAAATTAACATTATTTCCGATTATTACTTTAATTTACATTAACAAAACATTAGATTTAGATTTATTTCAATTGATTACCAAAGTTTATTTAACACATTAAATAAATAAATAACCTATATTAATTGTCACCTATTTGCTTTTAATTGCATTTGTAAGTTTATTACTTACCGATGCAGGTTATAATTCCATATATAACACCAATTTTATTCTATTACTATTTATGATACCCTTGCATTACCTACTTCAATATTTCCATTTGCTTATCTTATATTGAATTTATAACCAAGTTGTAACACTTATTTTTCCATTTAACATGGAAGTCCATTCAATTTGTTACTAATTTACTTACATTAACACTATTACACTTTATTTTGGTTGTTATTTCATACATAAATCACAAGTTTTTCATTTCTTTCAATATCAATTTACTAAAGTCTCATTTTATTAACAAATTCAATCATCAAAATTTTACGGGTCATTACAGCCGAGCTGATTTGTTCGATATATACATTAAAGTATATCACATATATACGTTGTTATGCAAGTTTGTAATCTACCGTATATAATAATATATATTAGGTAAGTCTATGATGTAGGTTGCGGTATTATATTTTATAAGCCTGTTTATATATAAGTTTAAAATAAGTTGTCATATGATATATATTGTACAATATGTTTATATAATAAGATTTGGTTACAGTATATAATCTTTTATAGTAGTCATATTTATAATCTTTTATAGTTAGTAAAACACACACACATATATACATATGTGTGTGTGTATGTTTGTTATATTTATAATATAGTAATATATACATAGTTATATTTACCGTAACCCTTTTGCTGTTACATATATATATAGATTTTAAATTCTAAGTCTTTATTCTATATGAGTTTACTGAATATATTTCTTTTGTTTTATTTGTATGTTAATCTTTTGATGTACATAAGTGTTTCTATATATTATATTATATTATAAAGACGTTATATAAGTATTACATAACATGTGGTCTATATGTATATGTTTTAAGTATGATGATTTTACTAAGTATATATGTAAGTATTGTTTTAATGATATGTATATGTAGGTATATATATATGTTTATATAAATTTTATTTGATTTATGGTATTGTATATAATTTATAATAAAGTAAGTTGTTGTATATATAAATATAACTATAGATCTGTTTGTTTTATATATATGAATTTATATAAGTGTATCTATGATCTATTTGGGAATATACATACATACATACATACATACATACATACATATATATATGTATGTATATATATATATATCTCTTATTTTAAAAGTATGTTTTAAAGATTGGTTCCAGAGAAAATTATAACGTATATTTTGTTTCAGTTTTATCAGGATGGTTCTGATTCTTTTTCATGAATTCTTATTTATCAGCTTTGTCGTCAAATTCATGCAAATCTTGCTTTGCTTTGGAATTCGTGTTTGGATTCGTAACCCATCTTATCCTCATTCATCTCTAGCCTCGAAAGGTGAGCAATAACTCACCATTAACATTCTTATATTTATTAAATCTGATTTCTATTGAAATGACAATTGAAATATGTTGTTGCTAGTTATTTAATTCCTATATATATATATATGATATACCATTTTCTGTAACAGTTCTGTGACATCTGACACTCTGATATGTTATTTAACTGTTATTGATGATATATGTCTATTATTGATATGTTATATTATTATCATCACTGTTCTCACTTTGCAAGTTCTCTGTTAGTTTAGAATTCCCTATGGGTTGAAATGATATATACCCGAACGATCTTGTAAAATAGAAGAAAATCGTTATGGATTGAAATGATATACCCAAGCGATTTTCATTGACATTTAAATTAGGATTACTGGTTGAAATGATATATACCCGTGTGTGTGTTTAAATTATGGATTGAAATGATAAATATCCGTATCACTTGACCATAGGATAAAATTATATACAGATACCGTTGGTCTCTATATATATATATTAAGAATGATTTCCAAGGTTTAAAAAGAGATATACATGGTTTTATATAAATATGGACTATACATATATAAATGTTATTTTATAAAGGTTTAAATTATTGATTTTTAAATTATATGTTGTGAAAATTTTAAAGTTATAAGTTAGTTTTGAAATTTTAAATTTTAGGATTTTACTTGTAATTTTACTATTTTAAAAATATATAAATTAAGTTTCAATATAAAACAAGTTTAATAATAAGATTTAATTTAATAAAGTTTGATTTAATTAAAATATAATATGTTTAAGCATTTATTTAAAATTTTATTTCAAATATAGAGTTTATATTATTTTTTAATAAATTAAGGTTGGAAAGAGAAATAGAAATTGATTTGAAATTGTATTTATTTAAGAATTATACTCAAATAAGTTTGATTTGAAATTTATTTAATTTAGGATTTGAAAGATACGATTTTATAGCTTGATTTTGTTTAAAAGTGATTTAAATGAATATTTTCAAATTTACATAAATTAAAATGGGATATTTAGTTTATTTAATTTGTAGTTGAAGTTTTATTTAAATGTTATTGGAATGATTAAGTAAATATTTCAAAACTAAATAATAGTAAAGTGAATTTAATATATATATATATATATACATACATATATATATATATATGAAATTGTCAAATTTAGTTTGTAAATGTTTGAATATTTAAAGCTTTTAAATCTATTGAAGCTGAAATGGTTTAATTTGTCTTTTATATCTGTATTTGAAATCGATATAAAATGGTTTATTGGGATTTGAATTGAAATGGAAGAATCAAGATTTGATTCAAATGAGATTATGGAATTCGAGTTAATTTGAATTGATTTGTGAAGTTGAAGGAAACTATTTTATCTTATAAAGTATTTTATTATATATGAAAACCATTTATATATATTATTTTAATATAAACTATTTTTAATTTATAATTATTTTAACATACTAATTATTTTATTTTATATAAATTATTTTAACTTATAACTATTTTCGTATGTTAATTATTTTATTATATAAACTATTTAATATATATACTAATAATCTTAATAACATAGACTGTTTTAACTTATAACTATTTTTATTATATATACTATTTTATATCTAAATTGTTTAAGTGGGAAGTGTTATGATTTCAAAGTTTATGATTTCAACGTGTTATGATTTCAAAGTTTTATGATTTCCAAAGTGTTTTGGTTTTAAAGGTTTATAATTTCGAAAGAGTTATAGTTTTGGAAAGTGTTATGATCTTTGAAATGTATATTATTAAAGTGAGTAATGATATCGGAGTTATATGGTTTTGAAATGGATAGGATATTTTGATATAAAAGATATGATTTGAAATAAAATGACCACTGTGTTATAATAACGTTTGGTTGTTAAAGAGACCGGGATCGGTTATTATCAACTCTCTGCCAACACCGAAAACCACTTTAACAACTATGTATGCGGTGGAGATTCCAGATTGAAGTATGATGGTTGGTGACGATTCTATATGAGGTATATACGTGGACCTGACTCCAGTGAGTTATTTTAAGGTGGCTAAAACAGAAGCAATTGACGGGCCAAGTGAGGTAGCTCCTCCGATCGGACACACTTCTTCGATACCATTCTATTACTTTGCGATTGATTAGGTGCACCCTCGGATTTTTGGGAGTGTGGATCGAGGTGGGCGGTAGCTGCGACTATGCGTTACCACCAGCCCGAAAGTGTAATTGGTATATCTACCCTGACATTGCCTAGTTGTGCCGTGTCTCCTACCATATCGAGCCCAATACGAGTTTGTTTTGTACCATACCGATGGAGTGCAGTTGATAAGCCTCCGGTTTACGAGGGAAGTTACAGTACTGTATAGATTACGGGAATATGTAAAATGTGTTAAGGGGGATATGAGTAACGCCTTAACGCTATTTTAATACTTTACTTTACAATAGACATATTATAATAGCGTATTGTACTACATAGTAGATAGTTTCATGGATTCTTAGAGGATGGTTTCCTAAACATCCTTTGAGTTACTTGTATTTCAGTTGCTATTTCACTTGAGTTGGATTTATTGATATAAAAATGTTAATCCTAACTCGAGTGTTTTATGTTTTGCTTTATGCTCGGGTCAGACTGAGTGTCGCAGCATTTGAGACTCGCCTTTATAGTTGGAGCTTCGTTTGGAGATCTATCTATATCTATTCAGCTTTCAGTTATTCAGTGACTCCATTGATGTATTCAGATTTTTGTTATTTGATTATTGTATTGAGACTTCTATGTATTAGAGACTTCTGTTGTATCTTGTTTTCACTCTGTTATATATATAATAGCTTCATAAACTACTATTCATTTGTTTTCGCTGCTTATTGTTATACTACTCTGTGTCAGTGATTCTATGATTTATTTATTTACTGTATATGTTGATTTTTGCCAAATATAAATTAACAATCTAATATTTTGAGCAATTCAAGTCCGACATGTGTGGATGCGAATGACATGAATTATCGGGATATTACAATAGTCCAAATACAAAGTCCTTGGTCTAATAATAATAGTTATTATTAACCAAACTGCTCTAACTAGAGACTTTGACTTTGGGTTGACTTTAACTAACCATGATATTAACATCATATAACCGAGGAGACGAATTTTCCCTTAAATTGTGTTTCACTTTCAATGCTTCTACTCGAATCAATTATATTTGACGGATGCCATGCCATGATTTAACTATAACCAAATCAGAGCTTCCGTAATGAAGCTCGATAGTATTCTCAAGTCGACAGAACCGTGTAATTTTATCATATTGATATTTTCTGTTTGACCTTAGTTATATTAACCAACAAAAAACCTATCAAGTGAGTCCTTCCATGGTTATCCAATAATTATCAACACACAACCCTTTGGCACCTTCAACAGCCATGAGTAATATACCACCCAACAATTGGAGTGCGTTACGTGATATAGTCTCAACGAATTATCAATATCAAGCCTTAATACATCTTGACTAGGGATATTTAAAATAGTATGTTAGTTTTATTGTGATAAATTGGTCATGATAACAACACATTGTAACTACTTTCACAAAATATACAATTTATGGATTTTCTAATAAATAACATTTTAATTAAATTAATTAATCAATATACCATATTATATCAAGTATATAATAGAAAGTAAACACCTTTTATTTTAAAAAGGATTGATGATCAATTAGATATATGTATTACATTACATAATTACCCCTAAACGTACCCCTAACTCTATTAAGAATCACTTGTACTTGAATCAACATTCATTTATTGCAGAAAACTAAAAGACGTGTGTTGCTTATTACTTTTCTCCATTTTTCTTCTTCTTTTAGGTAATTTTAGATGTGTAGAAGATTGAAGTTAACTCCTTTATTCTCCTCTACACATGCTTTGTAAGCCTTTTTAAGTTGAAATATTTTTACTATTAAATGTTTGTAATATTTGAGCAAACTATGTAGACGCTTGCTACTAAAACTTACCAAACTAACATCTAAGGCTCTACTTTCTTATCTTATAATCATAACTAATATTATCCCATTCCATTTTTGAGACGTAGTATTTAACCTTCGCTATTGATTTTTTTAGAGACTTGACACTTCTAAGAAGATCATTGGGAATTCAAGCATCAAACAAATTATAAGTGAATTCCCAAAGTGCACACTTGGTTTGTTACATACTTTTCTTTGGTTCTTTTGAAAAATCAAGCCAACATACAATAAGTTCTTATTATTTGTTACTCAATCATCTTCTTTGATTTTTATTTTTTGCCGCTAGTTCGCAATTTTTGGAAATCCAAGTCTTGTTGAAGTTAATATCTCCCATGGTAGCTCTTCTTCAACTCCATTCAGATTCTCAACCAAAATCATTGTTTCCACCCTAAAGATTATCAACTTCTTCGTAGTTTCTAAAATTATTTTATAGTTGAGTAATGTCCCCATCATAAGAATCAAATTGACATTTCGAATTTCAATTTATGTTGGGCATTTTATTGTATTTTCCTTGAGAATAACCCCTATAATTTTGCGATCGATATTGTTGATAATATTTGATTTTTGGTATATTGGTTGATCATCGTATCCAGTAGTGAATTATTGCGATTATTGATGAGGACATACTTTGTTGCAAATGTTATTCGAAATTTTGAAGACTATTCTGAATTTTGATTGAATAATTAGAAGGTTGGGTAAACCGATTTCATTGGCTTCCCTTTGTGGTGATTTGAAAATTTTTGATAAATAAATTTTGATTTCAGAAGAACGAATGATGTGTAAAAGCAAGAATGGATAATGATTTTGTTTTTGTAATGTATAATGATTAAGATATTATATACAAAATTAAGCAATGAACAAAAATGATACCATTGTCCAAATAAATAGAAAATAAAATTATTTTTATCGTTGTCCATCAAACATTATAAACGTCGACTAACTTAGCCGACATTACTAATGCATGCAAAATCGATCACCATTGAGGTTGCCAAAACAACCTTGATTGTTGGTTTGGTTGGTAAAAAATAATCAACTAAGTTTCCGTCTGCCCATCATAGTAGGGCTGTCAATGAATACTCGAAAAATTCGAAATCCGCATCTATGTTCGAAAAGCAGATACATATCTGATATCCGAAAAAAAGATGGGGATGCAGATACAAAGACATGCGCATCCGAAAATTATCCGTCCAGTTTTTGTCAAAATTATATGTGTTTTAGCACAATTAAAGAATTTTTTTTATTGCTTTATCAAGTTAGTAGTTTGTATTATATGCTTAATGCATATTAACTGCTCAAAACCATTTATTATCATCATATTTGTTTATTTTTAACAATTTTATAATCAATGAGATTTAAAAAAGATTTACACTAAACAATTTTTATTTATTTATGTTTTTTGATTTATCGATCGTTAATGGATAAGATAATTATCCGATATCCGTCCGGAGATACGGATATCCGATATCCATAAATGATTTCGGATGTGAATGCGGATATGACACTATCCGTGTCCGTATCCGAAAATATCCGTTGACAGTGAGCTACCAAATAAACTACTAGCAACTTTCGAGGTTAAAAACTCCAAAGTAATATCCTACTAAGAGGGGTATGACGCATTTAGGTATATACTTTTGTTTTGATGCTCAAAAATTTAACAGTGCACATTTGTACAAGTAGCCTAATTGCCACGCTGCAATAATAACGCAAGCCTATGTTATGACTCAGACGAGATTATTCTACGTGTAGCAATTTTAGGCAACTGCTCTTCTCTGCTCGACATGACACCAAAGAGTCATTAGCGACGGAAAGTGGATCCCACTTTACCGATTTGGATCATTTTAACTTCTGCGAGTTCACAGCAGCGAAGGCTCGCTCGCATTTTCATTTAAAAAACCGATAAAAAAAACAACTGGATAAAAATAGGTAAAAATGGCGGGATCGAAGCTAGGGCGCATCCCGAGCATTCGCGAGCGAGTAGAAGACACTCTCTCCGTTCATCGGAACGATCTGGTCTCCCTCCTCTCCAAGTATCGCTCTTTCACTAAACCCTACTTTTTTTCATATATATGTTTCGAAGTATACTCGCTTTGATCTTTACTTATTTTCATGCAATCAACTGCATGTGTATTCGACTAATGTTAAACTGAGGTTTCAAATATGATTATGAAACATGCTATTAGATTTAAGTGGGTGATTATGGAGAGTGCAAAGGGGCAGGATAATGCAAGGGCGTTGTTATACATGATTGCAGACACTGATTTTTTTTAAGCTTGGCAAAGTGTTGGGAGAACACTCCCAGCACTGGAAGGGTGGCATAGAAATTAATGTGGCATACAGCGATGGTTTTTAAAACATGTTTATTAAACCATGACTTAGCATATGCTTGACAATGTTACTGAGAAGGGGTATTGCGAAGGTTCGTATCTTTTATTAATTGTCATAATAGATTCAAAGTTTTTTGTCTGATCTCAAACTTCTAAAATGGCGTTATATAAATCATGCCATATGGTTGAATTCCGGTCATTACAAAAGTTATTATTGAAAATTTTGATATACGTGGTTACAAATTAAAATCTCACTCCTAACAAAAAAAGTTCTTGTTCGTTTATTTTATTTTGTTAAAACTATATATAAAATTGAAATTTAACTATTTTAAACTAGAAAATTCTAAGGATGTTATCTTTTTTAATGGTCATTATTCTGAGTAAAGAGCATGGGTTTGAATAACGGCTTCCAATCACGTGTCTTCAAGAATAACAACCACTGAAAATGAAAAATTTTGTACCAAAAATTCATAAACTCCTTTCACTCCTAAAAAATAAATTTTAGAATTTGTCAAGCGATGGACATTATATGCATGAAACAAAATAAATTTCAATGAATTTAAGAATGTTATTTGTAACGGTCCAGAATTATAGTCACTTGAATTTGGAATATTTAATTGATTTTAAATATTAATTTTTATAAGTTAAATAACTTGAATTTCAAATATAATGGTTATTTGAATAATTGGAATTGTTTAAATTATTAAATATTGAATTTAACGTGAATAAGAATGATTTCGAATGTTGATTTAAATTCATTTGAATAAGAATGAAGATGGTAAACTTTTAAATTTGAATCAAAAGTGATTTTGAAGTATTATAGTAATAATTTGCTCTAATTAACGTGTGAAAATAGCCTTTCAGGGCACTGTCGACGAAACCAGTTTCATTGGATCCGTAATAATGAATTATTATATACCATCAAATTTCGTGGCGATTGGACGTATCGTTTGTGCGTGCAAAATAGAAATGCGTAGAAAATAATTTCAGAAATTTATAATATAATTGGGTTTGAAAAGCTATCTTCTGTATACGATCGAATCAGATCTCGAGATTAGTTCAATTATGTTCGAAATAGGGGTATAATATATGGAACGCCATGCGACACGCCTTGTTTGCAGTTCAAGATTTTCAGACATTTAAAACCGAATATTTTCTAATTTTATATATATATATATATATATATATATATATATATATATATATATATATATATATAGAGCCATACCCATACCCATACCATACATTTACCATAGATTAACCCATACCCAGCTATACCATTCTCCCCTATATATATATTAATCGTGTTTTATCAAAAAGAGTTGGTTCGTTTTTTAAAATTTAAATTTAAACCCCTCACAATCCAATGGCCCTCCTCCCTCGGCGCGACCACGTCCACCTTTAGCCTTCGACCCTAACTAGAGAATCCTAGAGCTCGTCACGATGAATGCATCTAACGGCTATTATGGAGTATTGCAAAGCAAGGAGGCTAGAATCTTGCCATGTTTGTGCGGCAGTTCTTGTTGATTTAGGGATGATGGTGGCGCTATAGATGGTCGCGCCAGTGGCAATGGGAGGAAGAGGGATGGGCGCGGCAGCGCCGAACTCGGATTGTCGCGGATGAAGTGGAGGTGGCACGGTGACGAGTTGAAGTTGCAGTTGATGTTTCATGCCTGGGTTTAATTCGTTTAGCATGAGAGAGGAAGGTAAAAGAATTAGGTTTTAAATTTAATTTAATTAAGTTAATTACAAATTTAATTATTTCAATCGTTCATTAATTCATAACTTTTCCATATGTGGTTGGAATTGAACGGGACAAGTTGCGTTGTGATTGTATCAGCGAGTTCTATGGTATGAAGTTGGATTGGATGGATTTGGAGCTCGTGGGAATTTGGGTTAAAATTGAATGCCTGTTCAATTTTAATTCAAACCAGAGCGTTTTGATGAAATCTGAAATCAATGTGAGTTAAACTTACCTTTTTGGTTAATCAGAAAATTATATAGTCGATAAAAATTATTTATTGGATGTGTAGATATTTTATTGTTGATTGTTATTGACCGTTTGGATGATTTACTATTTTATTAGTTGGTTTGATATATTCCCGCTTCTGGAGTGGATAAGACCCTATTACGTTCCCGTGTAGGAGCGGATGATCTTTGAATACGATACCGCCTCGAAGCCGTTGATATATATATTATTGGTTACATACTACGTTTGATGTAGGGGGACATGTTGGAAGGATTCAACTAGATTCCTCACACTGTCGATTTTTTTTCATATATAATTGACATATGATATGGTAGATGCCATAATTGATGACATCGATGATTTTTTCCTATTTAGTGCTTTAGTAACACTAGGCCATATTTTCAGTATTTTGAAAATATCATAAAACGAAGATTTAGTTTTTAGAAGGATTTAAGTGATTTCGAAAATACATATATAAATATTTTTATAATAATTATTGAATTACTAAGGGAAGAGTTTATTTTAAATAAAATTAAAAGTATGACTTTTAGAGATTATAAATTTATAGTTTTAATAAAATATTTTAAATAGAGATTTTTGAACCGTGAATAAAGATTTTTAAAATCTTAAGAACAAGTGATATATATATATATATATATATACGTATATTAAGATTTATTTATAAATGTAACATTTTACAAATAAAGTGAAAATTTGTAAAATTGTATTTTATTAATAAAGGGATAAATTTATAAACGGTGTTTTATAAATTAATAGAAAACTATTATCATTTAATAGATTGGAGAAACAAATCAAACGGTGGATATATTATAAGATGTGGAATGTTATTTAGGAAAATAGTTGATTTTATTTTTGAAATTGAAGGTGATGGTAAATTCGGAGGTGTTAAATGATATTTTATAAATATAAAGGAATTTTATAAAAGGAATTTATCCATATGAGGACAACTTTGAAAACAAATGGTGATTTATATTTTTAAATGAGATTTATGAATATGTGAGATTTATAAAGGGATAGATTTACGAATGGGGTTTTATGAATAAAAAGGATTTTTATAAAAAGGAAGTTAATAAAACAGAAAGAGATTTATAAATACAGTTTATAATATGGAAATGTTTATGTTGAAATTTAAGTGTGGAATTGTATAAAGGAAATGTATTTATGTTTTAAAAGGTGTTAATTATATTAATATTGTTTAAATTTTTTTATCAATATTTTAATATTTTGAAAAATTAATTACTTAAAATTATTAGTATGGTTTGAAATTAATCATAATTATTCATCAATATAGTTTTGGAAATTAATTATTATTATTTTTAACAACGTTGAAGATAAATTATTATCATTTATTTAAAAATGTTTTGAAATTTATTAATTATTATTTTAAGATGTTTAAAAATTAATATTTATTGATTTATAATGTTTATTATTATATGATGATGATGTTTTAAAGTAAATGATTAGAATTTACTTTATAATTGTTTTTGAGATTTATAAATAGTTCTATAAATAGTTGTGTGTTTTAAGAGGAATCTTATAACATGGTTTGAAAAACTTAAAAGGGTGATTAGTTAAAGGGTTAAAAAATGGTTTTATAAATGGTCTTAGATATTCATAAAAGTGTTTTAGGAATGAGTTTATAGATTTATAAAAGGTTTTATGGATTTATAAAGGGTTCGTAAATAATTTTAGGAATGTATAAAAAGGAGTTTTATAAATAACTGAAGAGACTAACAATGGGGTTACAAACGGGTTTAGAGATTTATGAAGGAATTTATAAATTGTTTTTGAATTGTGTGAAAAAGAAATCTTCCTTCGTTCTGTGTAATAGGTGCGTATCTATTTTCTTTTCGCAATCCTGCATCTCTAGTTGGCTACACCAGATAGTAGGCTATCAACCTAGTCTCCTTTGATCAAAGTGGACAAGTCATGCCATAATATGTCTTTCTTTCGAGAGACCAGTCCTTTTCTTTTGCCAACAATCTTATTTATAGTAACCTGCAATGCAAGCATTCGTGCATTTGTGCATAGGCGTAGCGAATATGCAGCTAGTTCTTTAGGTAGCAGTTACCAATTGCTACAGTGCAGGAGCCAAGCTCTAAGTATATTAGATTCTTTCCCAAGTACCGAAAATATAGGGGCTTGTAGGTACATCTTTGTAAAGATATTTTGAGATAAATATTTGAAAAGTACTTTAATTAATGGAAAGATTAAATTAAGAGGCCCAGAGTTGCTTTATACTATACCAGTGATATTTTTCCTCAGAAAATTGAACCTTCGGTTGCATTGTTTATTTATTTGATAGTTAAATAAACAGCTATCAAATGTTGGTCAGTTCTGAATTATCATTGTCTGTTCGGAGAGACCGGAATCAGATATGTTATCCGAAAACCACTTCGAACCGACATAAACGTTTCAAATTGGAATATCTTGAAGATAATCGAAATGGAGCTTTTAAAGTGTAAGGGCTACTTGCTGCTAATCCCGAGGATGGTTCCAAAATGAGTGTAGTAAAAATGGTATCTTCGGTTTCGTTCAGTCTTAGAACAAGCTTGTATGGATGAATGCTGACATTGCATTGCTGCTTGTAGTGTTAACATTCCAAGTGGAAAGTGCTATTTAAAGATAAAACGTAGTTTCGAGCCTCATTAATCGAGAAATGACAAAAATCATGCAGCAGGACCAAGTGGTCGCTCCAATCTGGGTATGATCATTGCAAATCTAGATCGATTACTATCCACTCACGTATGCTTCGGGGCCTATTAACGAAGGGGTGATCATATTCTGTAATACCAGTCAAATGGTAGGCTAGTCCTGTATGGCAGGGGTACAAGATGTTCTTTTAAGACCTGGTACATTTTATCCAGAGATGTACCATCAGAAGGTAGTTCCTTACCTTGTTATAGTATGAAATCCATTATTTAATACGAGCTTTACAGACTTAGTTGTGCCCAACTGTGCTGAAACGTGAGATGCAAGCATTTCAGCTATTTTATATATTTATTTCGAATCCCTAGACATTATTATATCACTAGATTTTCAATAGAAAATGTTTTGATTATCGTAAGGTAAAAACCTGTTCGTGTTTATGTGCGGCGTGGTCTTACGAGATATTTTTGGTTTGAAAGGTTTTTGGATAAACATTAAATTCCAACTGGGTGTGTTTCTCACACTAGTTTACCAGACTGACTCCGGTGTTATTTTATTATAATGCTTGGGTCAGACCGAACATATATATACAGATTGCTTTGGATGCATTGGGGCTCGGGAGATGAGCTGGAGGTCCAAGACGTATCTACGTATTTCTTTGTATTCCTCTATGCTGTTTGATGGTTGTATTATCAGCAATTGTAGGGACTAGTCTTAAGGACAAGTTGTTATAACCGTCCGGGCTGAGATATGTTAGTATACTCTGATTTGATGTATGTATAAAATAGTTTCTTTTTTTTAAAGATCATTGATATTATATAATATATAGTTCCACTGCGATTGTGAGATTATGTGTTGTTTTTAGTTTCTTTTCTCCTTCTTCCTTTTCTTTCTTATTTCTTTTTCATAACTATCGGTCTTTCCGTTCAATTTTGGGTTGGACATATGTGGTTTATTGTCAGCTTGAATTGTGCAGATTTGTGGGTTGTTACACTATTTGAGGAGAATAGAAGTAAAGAAAGTGTAATGGAAGCTCCAAGTCTAAGAGTGTTAAAGGAGATCCAGTAGAAAGAAGCTCATTTTCTGGTAGTAGGTAAGTTGGCGTTTATAGAGGAATTGGACGGCATAGAGTCAGAGGCTTAATAGCAATGAAGTCCAGGAGATAACACAAAGTAATGACAGAAGACCCAAGCCGACCCAAGTCAAATCCTAAACTCGATGTCGAGTTAAGGTCTTAACTCGGGACCGAGTTTAGGTGCTTGGTCCAATCATATTGAAATTTTCCCGGAGTGTTTTTTTCTTTTTCTAATTGCTCTTGCCAAATTTCAAGTCATTTCGATTCCGTTTCAATCTTTTACGTTAGTTGAAGATGATTTAGTGATAACTCGGTACAACTCAGATCCTTAACTCGGTACTAACTCAAATTCTTAACTCGTCAAGGCCTTAAATCGGGGTTGACTTAAGGCCTTAACTCGGGTTGAGTTAAGAACTTAGTCAATTTCCCAATCAAATTTCCTGAGCTAAATTTCTAGTCTTTTTAAGTGTGCCTTCAAGTTTCCAAGTCGTTTCGTCCTTGTTTCAAATTTCTAGGTTTAGTTGAAATCTTCTTTGACTCCAGAGCGAGTTAACAGCTACAACCTAAACACATAAGTAGTTTATACTTATTTAAATAAAATGTAAACATACCAGGAAAGAATTCTGGATGGATAGCTCGGGTCTTCTCCTCAGTCTCCCATGTAGTCTCCGTTGGATCATCTACTTACTGGACCGTAACAAGTTTGATAACTTTATTGCGAAGTCGCTTTGTATCATGCTTAAGAATACGAGGGCGAACAAGCGACTTCCTCTTCATCTCCACTTTGTCTAGCCAGCTCAGCTCGACTATGGCTGTCGTATCATGTACACTTCCGCAAGTGTGTCATATGAAAAATGTCGTGTGCTTCCACCAACTTCTCAAAAAGCTTCGCTTTATAAGCCAACTTCCATACTTTACCGGTGATCGAAAAAGGCTTTACAAACCTCGGTGTCGACTTTTCCAAACTACTAAATTTCATTACATGCCTAAGCGGTGAGACCTTCACATAAACCATGTCATCTAATGTGAAATCCATCTCTGTGCGTCTTCTATCAGCATAAGATTTTTGCCTATCTTATGCGGTTTTCATCTTTCTACGATCAAGTCTACCTTTTTCTTATGTATCCCTTACCATATCCGGTCCAAGAATAATTCTATCCATAGTGTCCTACCAGCAAGACGGTAATCTACAATGCCTTCCATACAATGCCTCGAATGGTACCATTTCAATACTCGCATGATAGCCGTTATTACAAGTGGATTTCACTAATGACAAATGATCCTTATAAGAGCCTCCAAAATCTAATATACACATCCGAAGTAAGTTATGTAATGCCCTGTTCACCCTCTCCGTCTGTCCGTCCGTTTACGGGTGATAAGCGGTACTTAAAAATCAACTCAGTGGCTTACGCCTTTTGAAGACTTCTCCAAAACTTACTAGTGAAAAGTGGATCTCGGTTGCTCACGATGCTATAAGGAACTCCAAGTAATCTATCTTCCTTATGTAAGATGCCATCAAAAATGCAGCAGTCCTACTACTATTAACCGGAACGAAATGAGCGCATTAGGTGAGTCGGTCGACTATGACCCAAGTACTCTTATTCCTTCTCTCGCTTCTAGGTAGTTCATCGATGAAATCCATGGAAATGTTCTACTCACTGCAGAATATTCAATTAGTTGCAACAATCCTTTTGACTTCTGCTCCATCTTTACCCTCTAGCAAGTCGTACATCTGGCCACATACTCTGCCAAATGCCTCTTCATATCAGGTCGATAAAAGACTTTTTATGCCATGGTACATTTTGTCTCCGTCGAGATGAATGGTCATTGTAGAACGATGAGACTCGGCTGTACCATGTCAATCAAATCCATAATGAGAAGAGGAACGCATACTCTACCATCTCTTCGTTAGCACCCTTTCGAGTCAATGGTAAAACGCCTCAAATGACTCGACTGCTATTCTCTACTAAGCCTCTCGAAAATATCTAATGACTCGACTGCTATCCTCTACTAAGCCTCTCGAAAATATCTGATAGCTTCTTATCTTGCTTGTGACTTGACCCAATACAGTCATAAGTGTACGCTGCACATCCAAAGCTTCTAACAATTCAAAGGGATGTCGGATGATAATCAAAAATCAAATGTAAAAATAAACTCCAAGTGCTTCCATTCTAAGAACATAGGACTAAATACCGCATGCTTTCTACTCGAGGCGTCGGCTACAACATTGCCTTGCCTGGAGTATAATAGATATCGAAATCATAAGATGTCAAAAACTTTATCCACCTCTGCCATCTTAAATTCAGATCCTTTTGGGAGAATAAATACTTCAAAGACGTATGATCCGTTTACAGCTCAAACAACTCTCTTAATAGTCCGTATCTCCATAACTTGAGTGTAAAGACAATAGCTGCCAATTTAAGATCATGGATATGATGGTTTCTCTCATGGACTTTCAATTGTCGACTAGCACAACACATCACTCTCCTTTCCTGCATTAATACCGTGTCCATCCCCGTACCGCAAGCGTTGATATATACTGTAAATGCCTTAGTGCCATCGGGTAGTACTAAGACATATGCACCAGTCAATGACTCCTTTAAGTTGATAAAAGTATCCTCAAACTTCGATTCTCATGAGAAAACTAAATTCTTCTTTGTAAGGTGGGCCGAGGGCAGATATTTTAGCACAGTCCTTAATGAACTTCCTATAATAACCCGCCAAATCAAGAAAACGCCTCACTTCTGTGACATTCTTCTGTACATGCCAATCCTGTACTGCTGCCACTTTACTAGGGTCGACCGCCAGTCCACTTTCTCAAATAAGCGTCTTAAAAGCGTATCTCCTTGCTCCAAAAGTGGTATTGGAAAAGTTCACCTTTAACTTATGCTCAAAGTGTATTGAGCACTTATTTTAGATGCATCATGTACCCCTCCTCGCTCCTTGAATATGCTAAAATGTCGTCCACAAAACTACCATGAATTTATTAAACAACCTTTTGAAATCTCGGCTCATCGATTAACAAAGTAGGCAGGTGCATTAGTCAGTCTAAAGAATACGACTAACCACTCATAAAGTTTGTCGAGTATATGAAAGGCAGTTTTCTAAATACTGTCATCGGCTACACGCAACTGGTGGAATTCGGTAGCCAAGTCAAGTTAAGAGAACACCTTCGTTCCAACCTACTGATCGAAGAGATCGTCTATGCAGAGCAATGGAAACCGATTCTTTTTTGTTAGCTTATTCAGCTCACGATAATCGATGCAAAGTCTCAGATAACCATTTGCCTAAGTGGTAAAGACAACTAGTGCTCCCCACACTGAAATGCCTCCTCCTAATGAAACCTTTTTTCAACGGCTTACTTTCTTATTTAGCTCGCGTCTCCCTTTAGGAGCTATGTGCCTCAAAGGTAAAGCAATAAGTTTGGCGTTCTCCTCTAGATAAATCTGAAACTCAATTTCACTGGTGACCTCAAAAAAGATATTTGGATAGTCTTTAACTACAACTTAACTCATCATATGATAGGTCTAATGAATATAGGTAACTCAACATACCTGAACCTTTGGGATCGCAACAAACCTCTAGACCGTGTCCACTACAAGTATCCAATCTAACAACCCTCCTATCATAATCTAGGATCGCCCCATACATCGTCATTTAGTCCATGCTCAAAATCAAACCAAACCCAGGAAATCCTAAGACAAAAGCGTCACAAATGAACCCAACCTCTAAAATAAACAATTTCAAACCCCTAAATTCTATAGACAAATAAGCCAATCCTCCAGTATAGTTTGATACAACTACATGGTCGTAGCTATGCTAGTGTCTAGGTGAAACTTATCTACAAGTCTATTCGAAATAAAAGAATATGATGCCCAGTGTCAAATAAGGTACGAATGGATAAACCAGGTAGAGCTAACACACCTTCAACACGACTTTATTCTCCTTGCCTTTAACCGAAGGCGCACTTGAGCTGGTAATGGCGTCCAACGCATAAGCTACAGCTACCTAGGTAGAGGCTGTTTGTGGTGTTGGACACTCCCTCATCATGTGTCTGAATTAACTGCAGTTGTAACACTTGATCTTTGAGATGACTGTCTTGCCTTCCTTAGCAAAATGCCCCATCTTACTACATCTTTTACACTGCATCTCGTGCTTCTTAATATTTTCTTTGGATCTTACTCCACCCTTGTGCTGATTCTGCCGTGGTGCCTTTCCTCCGGACTCCTTAGGCTCTCCTCCTTGGAGACGGTATTCAGCAAGACCATCCCCACCAAACCCTCATAAGTTGCACTCATGTGAATATGACTAAGTGCCAAACCTTGAAGTGGTTGATCCAACTCTTTAGCAAACATCAAAACTTTCTTATGAGGGGTATCTATAAGCTCCTTCCCAAACTTAGTCAACTCATTGAACTGATTTACATATTCCTTCACTAACATCTCTTCTTGCTGTAAGTGTATAAACTTCTCCACCTGTACTTTCTTCTCTGCCCTAGAGAGAAACATCGTCTCAAAATGTCTTCTAAACTCTTCCCAAGTCATGTCTCCCTCTCTCCACCACTGCTACATCCCACCAATTTAGGGTCTCTACCTGTAAATGTCAAGTAGTAAGCTGTCTCTCCATCTCATCTTCAAGACCCATCAACCAAAAATTCTCACAAGCGCAGAGCCATGCCTTCAAGTGCACATACGACTCGGTCCCCACATACAGCTTCCAACCTAGATTGGCAAAATTCTTATATAGCTTGACAAAATCGGGGGCAGGTGTATGGAAATAAACTACATCTAGCACACGCTTGGTGGGTCCCCTATTAGGTTTAGCTCGGCTTGTCCTATTGCTTACATATACCTGCGGATTCAAATCAGGACGTTCACGTGCGGAATCTCAATTCATCACCCGAGTTGCTATCAACATGATCGCTCATGATCTCTATCTGTGATTTAGGAATTTATTAGCCACTTTTCTGCCGATAGTATTGAAAAGAACAAGGAAAAATGTTTTTCCACATTATATTTATATAAAACTGAAAAACTTCTATCCATACATATATATACATATACATATATACTTTAGAAGTCCATTTTGAAAAACTTATTGAATTTTTTTTAAAAAACTTCTCAAGTGCGCTCTATCAATACGTACCTAGCTCTTAAAGAATTTTAAGCCTATGTCTTGATACCAAATGTGACAAATCGCACCTTCCGGCACAACGATCTAAAGCAGCCTAGGATGACTTTTGAACTCGTGTCGGTTCCAAAAAGTATGAGTTATTGATTTTTAAAAGACTGCAGAGACTAAGCATACATAGATAAAATCTAAGACATTATACACCTTCAGATTTCACGGTGGAAGACAACATATAAATACAGAAAATAACAATATTAGAAAAATATTTTAAAACATGATCTTAAAAACAGTACGTATTCATAATCCGAAGTTCATAGAAATACAATATATAGTCTGATAATACTTAGTACGATAAATAATTACTTGGAAAGTAATGTAAAATGATAAGCAACTCCGATGCTAAGCTCGCCGCTTCACGTACTATTCTATAGGCCTATCACCTGCCGCTCTGTCCTCCCGTGGTAGGGAAAAAGAAAGAAAAAGGGTGGATCAGACAAAAGCCTGGTAAACAAGTACATCATCAATATGGGGCGATCACATGTAATTAATTTCATTAATACTCTGTGTGACCTAAGATGTTCTACTAGTGTCCGTGAATTACTCATTTCATTTATCGAAAGATATATTTTTTAAACACACGTACAGTAACAACTTGTGAAGGCTTATACTTAGGTCAAACGACTAATCGAGCCTCAACACAACCGTCGATCGACTAACAGCTACTATAACTATTCCAACATAGGATTTACCTACAATTTCAACCTTGGGACTACGTTTCTCAAATTACAACTATACATATTAGATTTACGCATTGAGGTGGAGCTCGCAATGTCGACTTATGTCGAAGACGTTTGCTGCATTCATGTCCAATGGAAACGTACGCCTTTATCGTACTGCGCTGGGATACATCATTAACATAGTATCACGCTACATCTGTGAATACCAAGAAATTCCTGTTAGTGTCAGGCCATACACTTCTTTAGGCATCATTCTCAGTGTTGCGTGTCCATCGTAGAATCTCTTGCGAATGCAATTTGTGATGAAACCGCTACAGTCGAATATCGATCCTGCTTGACAAATAACATTTATCCGGTCCCGTAATGTCCAAGCATCCCCAAAATAGAAAACTAATTCCCTTATATAATACTAATACTAATATATATATATATATTATATATATATATATAATAATAATAATAATAATACAATCTAATTTATAACTTGGACCTTAGGTTCAGGTTGTGCCCAGTTTCGATAACCGATCGACCGCTGGTCATTGGTGTGGTCGACTATTGGTCAATGGAGCAGTCAACCGCTTACTGTCGACCAGCTCCAGTGAGCCTGTCCACTGATCGTCGCTATTTATTACATATTGTAATTGTTGATTATTATCGTTTGTCTGTTTATTCATCATCATCGTGCTCAACTCGATTACAGTAAACCCTAATTAATTACAATTCATAATTACAATTTGGCATAAAGTAAACCCTAATTACAGTAGACTCAAATTTATAGATTTACAATTCATAATTGTGCAAACTTCATACACAACAATATATTCAATTACGGTAGATCAGTTTAACCTAGGTTTAACGTAAACACGGTTATCAATTCATAATTAATTTGACCAAAAGGGGTATATTCAACTTGAATCAATTCTTATTTAACATATTTACATTAACCAAATCTAGATCAAAAGAAAAGAATCATTTTCATGTATTAATAATCATTATTAAATTCCTAATCTAATTAAACAGCGTTTACAATTTAATTCAAAACAATTCTAGATTAAAATATAGTATAATAAAATTAATTATATGTAAATCATCTTACTAATCATGAACCCACTCACCACCATCCCTTTTTGATTTGCGTAGAATCGTTTCCGTTTGGTTTAGATCTCCTCTTGATTTGCTTTGATTTAATCGCTTCATCAATATCTCTAGTTTATATTTTATTCGGTTTGAAGAAATTTGATTTGAGAAGAAAGAAATTTTTGACAAGAGTTCGCATGTAATACTTCTGATTAGTGAATTAGGGTTTTGGCCTAAGGTTATATTTATAGGGGTAGAAACTAATCTCAACCGTTAGATTTATTTTATAAAATATAGATTGTCGACCATTCAAAACCCTAGCCAATTAATGTCGACCGATCGGTCGAAAGCGGTCGACCGGTAAAGGCAACGGTGTCGATCGGTGGAGCTTTCTATATTAATTATTTCTTTTCTTGTATCGTTTAATTAATTTCGATTCTAAATTTTTAAACGTTGATAATTTTTTCGTATTAGCTTTGATTTCAAAACATTATATATGAAAATTGTTCGGAAAATCACTACGAACGCAATGATGCAAATTTCATAGTCACGTTTGTAAAAAGTTCATTTTTATCTTTGTTATATTTAAATTCAATTCTTTTATCTAAATTTCTGGTTTAAATTTTGGAGATGTTACATTTACGCATACTCGGGACTTAGCTAAATTACGTAGGCCTGTCAAATGGGTTGGGTCAAAATGGGTTGGGTCGAGTTCGACCCAACCCATTTATGACCCAACCCACTTAATAAGCGGGTTACCCATCTAACCCATTTAAAGATTTAAATTTAATTTGACTAATAAAAAACAAATAAATATAAAATAATTCTAATTTCAAGTTTTATGTTTCGAGATCCGACAAAAATTTAAAATTTTAATTCTAATTTTCATAAAAAATTCAAATATGGGGATGAGGTAGTTTATTATTTTGTAAGTACAATTGTCGGTTTCCTTGGAGAACTACAGTGTACGTTCACACGATGAAGTATCCGAGTGTTCCATACTGTCCGTAATTTAGGTGGGAGTTGATCAGTCGAAGTCTCGTCTGATTTCGAGTTAGAACGAAGGAGTTATTGCAGTCCGAACAAAAAAAATAGCGGCTTCTGCATTAGGCGGAGTTTAATATGCAGGTGTGGTAGCCTGTTATTTTCTAAGTACAACTGTCAGTCCCCCTGGAGAACTACAGTGTGCGTTCACACGATGTATCCGAGTGTTCCATACTGTTCGTAATTTAGGTGGGAGTTGATCGGTCGAAGTCTCGCCTGATTCCGAGTTAGAACGAAGGAGTTATTGCAGTCTGAACAAAAAAATAGCGGCTTCTGCATTAGGCGGAGTTTAATATGCAGGTGTGGTAGCCTGTTATTTTCTAAGTATAACTGTCAGCCCCTTTGGAGAACTACAGTGTGCATTCACACGATCAAGTATCCGAGTGTTACATACTGTCCGTAATTTAGGTGGGAGTTGATCGGTCGAAGTCTCGTCTGATTCTGAATTAGAACGAAGGAGTTATTGCAGTCCGAACAAAAAAAATAGCGGCTTCTGCACTAGGCGGAGTTCAAATATAGGGATGTAGTAGCCTGTTATTTTCTAAGTACAACTGTCAGTCTCCTTGGAGAACTACAGTGTGCGTTCACACGATGAAGTATCCGAATGTTCCATACTGTTCGTAATTTAAGTTGGAGTTGATCGGTCGAAGTCTCGTTTGATTCCGAGTTAGAATGAAGATGTTATTGCAGTCTGAACAAAAAAAATAACGGTTTCTGCACTAGGTGGATTCAAATATGGAGATGTGGTAGCCTGTTATTTTCTAAGTACAACTGTCAGTCTTCGTGAAAAATTATGCTGTATGTTCAAAATTCTTATTTTTTAAAAAAATATTAAAATTTAATATTTTTAATAAATGGGTAAATGGGTTACCCGTTTATAACCCTTTTAAAAATGGGTCAACCCAACCCATAACCCATTTTATGATATTCATAAATGGGTTGATCCAACCCATTTATAAGTATGGTAAATGGGTTGGGTTAATGGGTTGAGTCAAATTTTGACAGGTCTAAAATTACATGAGGGTTGGGTTGGAAACCAATTAGGACTAAGTGGATCTTTGGGGAAAAAAGGAACTAATGGTTCCGTTGATAAATTCAAAGTTAGATAAGTAGTCGTTGGATTTACATGGGAAAGATATCGATTATTGACATTTATCCCCCGTGACCAAGGTGAGTACTATTAAAACTTAATTGCTATCCATAATTTGATAGTACACCAGATGAATGTAAAAACCGTTCTTCTTAATAGTGACTTAAAAGAAATTTATGTGAATAACCTGTTGATTACATAACACATGGTAAGAAGAAAAAGTCTCTTTATAGCCTTAAACAGACTTTAGGTAGTGGTATGTATAATTTGATAGGACCATAGTAAGTAACAGAGATATAGTGAACACCTCTTATTCTTTTGTATATTCAAACATGTTTGGATTAGATGATTATAATGGCAGTGTGACGACCTGTAATTTTTGGATGTTTGAAATCGGAATATTTAATTGATTTTAAATATTTAAAAGTTAATTTTTAACTTGAATTCAAATATTATTATTTATTTGATAATTAAATTATTAAATTAAATAATTTGAAGTTGGGTAAAATGTTGAATCTGGAGTTTTACGCCTGTTAAAAATAGCATTCCGAAGCACAGTTTCGAAATTCAACAAAACCAGTTCCATTGGATCCGCAATATTGTATTATTATCGGATTTCAAATTTCTTATTGATCGGAATTGTTGTGTGAGCGTACGATATATAAATGCGCTGAAAATTTAATTGATAATAATCGATTCAAAAAGTCATCTTCTCCATACGATCGAATTAGGACTCGAAACCTTTTCCATTGCGTTCGGAATATAGATATAACATTAGGAACGCCTAGTGGTACGCCTTGATAGGAGTTCAAGTTTTTAAGTTGCATTTATCGAAACGATTTGAATTTGAATTTAAATTGAATAATTATACTAATCAACTGCCGTTGAAATTATCTCACATCAGCCTTTTTCCAGTCTCCTCCAGAACACTAGCTATTTTCCTTCTCCCATACGCTACCCATTGTCCTTAAATCTTGCTGTTCCCTTTCAAAATCTAAGAGAACGAATTAACTTCAACAAGAGAAATAAATGGCCGAGCAAAATCAACAAAATGAAATTATTTTCGTTCGAAATCAAGAAAGTAAAAAGGGCCGCTCCCTCTGTTTAAAGCTAATCGAACGCAAATCAATTAATAGCTTCGTCTTCGCTGGATTTTGGGAAGGCTGGGGTTTCGCGTCGAGACAGGGCATAGGGCCGGAGGCTCTGAACTTGTTCGATCTGAAGGGGAGGTGATCGAAATTGCAAGAGAGAAGGCACGGGAAAGGGATTTACTCGCGTGAACGACGCGAGTCGTTCGTGGTCGCGATGGGCGACGATGCAAGGTCGCGTACGCGCGCTCGCATAGGGAACGACAAGGCTAGGGCTTGCGGTGGGGCAGTTCGACGAGCGGCGACGCTGGAAGTTCGTGGCGATTGGGGATTCTTGCCGTGTAGGGATCAACGATTTGTCTAAGTTTAGGTTTGGATTAGACTATGAGGTAAGTGTTTATCCTAGATTTAATTTTTATAGAAAATAATAATAATAGTTTTCACAGCAGGAAAATTTGCAGTAAGATATAAGCGGGTTCTTTTTTTTAGGTTTAATAAGTAAAATATATATATGTGTATATATGTTAGAAAATATATATGTATAAATTGACAATTAGGTTTATAAAGGAAATACCGTTTTAATCTATATTTATGTATGTAGATTTGGGAAATTTTAACAGTGAGCAATTTTTTTTGGACAATCCTAAATTGATAATATATATATATATATATTTACATTATAGAAAAAAGGTGGGGATTTTAAATCCAGAGTTTACAAATGTATATATTAAAGGAGAGTTTTTGCAGTAAAGAAAAATCATGTTTTGTTTATTTACAAAAGAAACTATAAATATAAATATATTATATACATATGTGTATATAGTTAAGGAAAGTATATACATGGAAAAATAAAATAAACCAGTAATTTTAGTAGTCAGAGAAAATATGCAGTTTTTATATATATGCAGAAAACAGAAATAATATATATACCTAAGATTTAGAAATGGGAATTTTAAATGGTAATTGGTTTGTCCGATTGTTTCGAATATTAATAAAATCATCTAATATTTATACAAGGTCTAAAATCAAGGAAACAAGCCAGTTTGGAATGGATTGCAAACAACAAAATAAACGTGAGTTAATCTCACTTATCCGGGTTCTATTTAAATTTAAATGGTTGAATTGATTTGATGTGCTATATTATAGTATATAATATATCTTGGAATAATTGATTTCCTGCACTATATAGCGGATGAGACCCTATGCGCCGCATAATAGCGGATGATATTATATTAACCCATATACCGCGATATTCCACCTCCAAGTGGAATTGGTATTTTAGTTTGTATTGTGCTAACGTCTGTGAATGAAAGGAAACAGGTTGGAAGGATCCAACTGGATTGCTCGACATTTAAATTATTTAATATTCTCTGTTGTGATTATCTGATATTCTATGATGAATTATATTGGAATACTGAATGCTATGATTTGCTTGCATATATTCGGTACACTGAGTTATCAAAATATATAATTGGATTTTTGAAAAGAAAATAAAGAGTGAATTTTTAAGTAAAATAATTATAGAAAATTTGAATAAATTTAAGAATGAATTGGAAAAGAAATAAAGTGATTTTAAAATTCTAATAAATAAATTCCGAGTATGGAAAAGGGGAATTTTGAATAAACGGAGAAATAATGAATTTTTAAAACTTAAGTGACCTTATTTAAAGGAATAAAGAATTATTTTAAAATTCAAGGTTTAAATTTATATAAAGGATAACAAAGGAATTTTTGGAAATCTAAAATTGGTATTTTTCAGTTAAAAAGGTTTTAAATCATATGTAAGAAATAAAAATTCGAAGTTAATGGGTTTTGGAATAAATTGAGTAAGCGAAGAAATTTATTTCAAAATGAAGTAAACCGGGAATCAATTTGGAAATTGTTCTATAAGTGTTTTGGAATCGAAATTTTAAAGGAAGTTGAGTATATAAAACTTATAAACTTGGTCGATAAAAGTAAAGCAATATATCAGTAGATATTTGGAAGAATAAATTCACGATGGGAATTTATTAAGGAATGGGTAAATTTGTTTAAAAATAAATAGAGATTTATTTTTAAAGAATGTGAAGAGAAGTATATTTCCCTGGATAGAAGTACGTTTTCAAAGTAATTTTTTAATATAAGGTAAAGGCTTTAATGTTGTTTTAAAAAGCATATTCTAGAAAATTTATTATTTCTAAATATTTAAATTCTAAAGTAAGTATTTTTCAAAATTTATTATCGTAATAATTATTTAAAAGATGATTTGGTAATTTGTTTAAAAGAGAAATCTAGTTTTATGTTTTTTAAAGTAACCTTATTTTAAATATTCCTAAAGTATTATTTTTAGTTAAGTATTAAAGTGGTTTTCCTAAATTTAAATGTTAAAGCATATTATACAATAAAGTGTTTAAATTATTTAAAAAGAAAAATCTAAAGTTTTGTGCTTGGTGATTCCAGTGGAAATAAATATTTGAAGATTTAATTCATGAGAAGAGTGTGGTTTGAAAACTGTTCCAAAATGGTTGAAAATGGAAATATATCTTGCGAAGATATTTTGTGGAAAATAAATAATGTGGGATTTTTTTTATTGTGTGATGGATGCTTATGAATGTTAATTGATAGTTAAATCACCGACTATCAATATTGGCCAATACGTTGATCGTTTCGAAGAGACCGAGATCGGGATTTATTTCTCGAAAACCACTTCGATCCGGTTTCTACTTTTTTGTGGGAAAAGCGAGTTCGGAGTCGAAGATGGAGCAGTGAAGTGCAAGAGCTAGTCGAAGATGGAGCAGTGAAGTGCAAGAGCTAGTCGCTACTAATCCTGAGGATATTTCCAAAATGGATGTAGTAGGAGTAGTGCCTTCGGTTCCGTTCGCACTCGGGACGGACTTGTATGGATGAATGCTTTCAGAAACATCGTCAGGTGGACGATGGACATTCTAAGTGAAACGTTCTAAAAGGTAACGCTTAGCCTCAAGCCTTATCAACCGAGAATGACTGAAAATCAGGGGTTATGCAGCAATGCTAGGTGGGTAGCACCCACTTCAGGGTAAGGTCATCCCTGTCTACATGTTTCTTTTTATTTCGGCTTAGTGGTGCGGTTGCTGATCCCAACCGTGAGGTGATCTTTACTCGGGATTATCCAGTAAGGGGAAGTCCCGGTCTTGTGTTGCAGGGGGTCAGGAGTGATCCTCGGTATAGTGATCTAGGCCACGTACCGTGACAGGTGGTACCCCAGTGCATAGTCATTAGTTGGAAATCCATTTTCTATAAACGCCTTTTACGAGTTTTGTTTGTATTACCCACTCTGTGGCTAGTAGCTGAAATTTAATAATGTAACAATTTCGGCTATTTTAATAAGTATTTGTATATAGACCCTATTATAATATCAGAGGATTTTAATAAAAAGTGTTTTAGCCATCGTAACGTAAAAACCCGACATGTTTATTTGCGGCGTGGTCTTACGAGATGCTTTTGTTTTCAAAGAATTTTTGAAACTTTAATAATCAATTTGAGTGTGATTTCTCACGCTGGTATTCCAGACCGACTCGGTTGTTATTTAACTATAATGCTCGGGTCAGACCGAGTATTATAAAATACAAGAAATGATGCTGTGGAGCTCAAGAGACGAGCTGGATGGCGATACGTACTTCCGTATTTGATTATTGTTCCGCTGTGTTTTCAGTTGTATGTTATTGATGTTGTTGAACTCTGATGATGTATGTATAAACAGATATAGTTTTCTTTTGTGTAACTTTATTATCTATTATATTTATTTCGCTGCGATGGTTAGATTCTGTTGTTGTTTTCTGTTATCTCTTCTTCCACCTCTTCTTCTTTAATCCAAATGGTTCGTATTTCTGTTCAACTTGAGTTGATTGATGTAGAATAGTGTTGACTCAAGGGGTACAGATTTGCGGGTCGTTACAGTCAAGTTGATATTTGGTGCTCGGACGTGGTAAACGATATCAAAATTTTCTAATCCTTTCGATTTGAGATGAAAGACATTGAAGATGCTGATGTGATACTAAGAATAAAAATTAGAAAAATCGAAACTGATTTCTTACAAAGTCAATCTCTCTGCTACATAGAGAAAATTCTAGAAATATTTGATTATTTTGATGCCATGTCCAATATATCTATGATCCTTGCATACATCTTAATAAGAACAATGGATCTAGTGTGTCACAAGATGCACATGCCAAAGTTATTGGAAGTGTCATGTTTCTTATAAATTATAGCAAACCTGATATACTCTATAACCTATGCTGTGAGTCGTTTGAGTAGGTACACTCAGAACCTTAGCGATGAACATTGAAATGCTTTTCATCGGGGTACAAACGATTGGTGTTTGCATTTTAATAAATTTCTTAATGCCTTAAGAATTTTGCAATGCAAATTGGATTGTCGATCATCATGAAATTGGCTCTATAATGATTATATGTTTACTTTGGGCGAAGGTGTTATATCAGGAAAGTTCTCTAAACAGATGTGCATATCATGAACTACTGTAAAATATGAGTTTATTGCTCTTGAGTTGGTAAGTCAAGAAGCCGGATGACAGAAAGACTTGTTAATAGAAATTCCACTTTGGAAAAGCAGAATGTTTTGGTTTCTTTACGCTATTATTCATAGACCGCGATTGAAATTGCAAAGAATGACGTGTATAATGGAACTGGAAATCACACCCATGTCAAACACATAGCAATCAAGAAAGTTTTGAAGGAAGGGTTGATTTCGTTAGAACATGTATGATGAGAAAAGAACTTAGCAGCTTTGCCACGAAAGGTTTGTCGTCGAGAAATGTGGTGTAATGACCCGTCTTTTCGACTTTCGAAAATCAGCACTTAATACATTCATGGTACTCAAATGCCGAACATCCAAGTGTCGGAAAGCCAGATTGTTAGGGTAAAATAAAAGAAAATAAACAAGAAAAACAGAATCTCATAGCAGAATATATAACAAAGAAAGTGAAAGCTGTCACTTTAAGATAAATGGTATATCAGAGTTAAAAACAGACCCCATCGGCTGGACAGTTGTAACTCGCCGACCATACAAATTGCTGATGGGTATACATAATAATACGTCAGAAAATAAAAATACTATTGGCCGGTGAGCATCTAGCTCTTCTCCATGAGCTCTATGCTCCAGGAAGAATACTCGGTCTGATTTGAGCATTATAATAAAATAACATCCGCATCAGTTTGAAAAACCAACATGAGAAAACTCAAGAAATATGATGAACATATAAAAATCCGTGAGACCACGTCACCAAAACGGAACGGATTTTACCACAGAAGAACAACTTCCATACATCAAAGAATGGAATACAAATCAGAACAAAATCCAAAATTGAAAGAATAGACACAAACAAGATCAAAATTCAAACTTAGAGAATGGACACAAATAATTAAACGTAGAAGAGCACATGGCACTTCTCGATGCAATTAAGAATGGATTAACTCTAAGGTTCGAACCAAAACAAGGAGAATGAATTTATCTAACATGACTAGGAGGGTGCACCCTCCTACGTCGGAAGTATACCTCTAGATAAAATATACTTGAAAGCCAACGTCAAACACGCATCAGTCTCGGGAACTTGCAAGCTAGACCCCACGAACAACATTCGAGAATCCAAATATATCCACATCACTACATGCACGCAACCAAAACCCCTTTAGATAAATGTGTGTATACTTAATGGATGCGAACCACATAGCTTGGCTCCCATGTTTCTTTGGTCTTAGTTATCTCTGGTGCTGGATGCCAATACTCAGAACGAGCTACAAATCGTCTTAGATATGGTGAAACACAAAGAAGGATATCAATGCTCCAAATGAGCAACAAATCGTCTTGAATCGACGAAGCACAAAGAAATATATCGGGAATAACAAAAATGATCGTATGTGGAAATTAAAATCTCATATACGTATAACTCATCGATCTCAATCTAGTACTATCCTGGGAAAAACAATAAAGCTGGACAAGTTAGGATAGTGTTGCTTCCTACCTTGACTCGATATTGAACTTTAAGAATAGCAAGAGTTATCTCAACGTTTAGTGCTGAGCATATGCCTATATCCTTTACATATAGGTGATATCACCTATAAAAATTACATCTCTTACGATTATCACCACTTGTCGATCATAAACCAAACCACTATCCCCAAATTAACAATGAGCTGGACAAGTTAAGGCATTGTTGCCTTTCAAACATTGCCTCGATGTACATTCTTAACTTTAAAGATAACAGAGGTTCTCTCAACGTTTAGTGCCAAGTATAAGACTAAATATTTTCTACAAACGAATCAAACTTTTAAAACATACGATTCACACTTGTGCTTGATTTTTACATCATAAATATTTGTAAAACACTTCTTTAAAAATTCTTTTAAAGAGTTAATTATATTTTTAAGTGTATTAAAAATAAGGTTTATGTCATTAAAACATTGTTTACTATAAAACCAAAACCGATTACACTTTGACTTTAACATTCTTTTTAAATATCTTTTCATTTATAAAATATTATTTATATATCTGCTTATTATCATCTTTATAACAAAACTCCTCCAAAGATGTAAGGATACCAAAATTTATTAAGTCAAGTAATAAGTTTTCTTAATAACTTCACGAAATAATTTATTATAACAAAAATATTATAATCCATGAATTCTTTCTCTATTCTAAGATAACATTTATTACTATAACGGTGTTGTAATTCATGCTTCCTTTTTACTTTTCAATAAACTCAAAAATACTTGAAATATAATTTAAAAACATCAGTTTCAAATATTACTTGAAAAATCTCAAGTTTAAAATATATTAAATACTCAAAAGAAATTTCCTTCCTTATTTCGAAATAAAACTTCTTCTTTGATAATTTATATTTAAATCATTTGAAATACATATAAATTTCAAACCACTTTTTAAATATTTAAATATAAGTTAGAAAGATACTCCAAAAAGGTTGAAGAAGAAAAATCAAGTTTAAAACCTTTTTATGAAAGTTAGAAATAGTGCCGCAAAAATGCCTCTAAAAAGAGTGAAAAATTCCTTTAAATCTGTTCTTTTCAGATTGGAATTTTCTCCATATTTTTACAAAGAATGAATACAATATTTTATTTTTAGAACATGAGTCTAGTATGTATTCATAAAAATTTAGAAAATTTTGAAATCAATAAAACTCATTTGAGAATTGTCTTAAAACTTGACTTTCGAACTGCAAAACCATGACCAAAACTTTTCTAACTTTTTAAACACGTTGGAGTTGTGTTATGACTTTTCCGAGCCATCAAAACTTGGTTCAAACAATATTTTAAAAGCGTAAAACATGACCAAATATTTGATGATGCAAACACAAGCACAGGAGAAACAAACAGATTGAAAAATGAGATTTCATAAGTGTCGGTGTAGCGATAATTGCTAAATCGACACTGTTTGCGTCAAAATTGGCCACAAACCTCAAATACCGTGAAAGCACCAGTGTATGAATACAAATCAACGATATTCAAACACAAATCACAGATCTCAGCAAATAACCCAAATATGTTTGCAAAAAAAAAGGGCAAACACCTCCAAGCCGTATGATTTAGTTGATTTTATGTCGTTCGTAGTGATTTGGATGGTTTATGCAAATACGTAAAAAACAAGGACTAAACTGTAAAAGACACACAGATTTATAGTGGATCGACCAGAATGTGCTTACGTCCACTTTATATGTTATTTTCCTTTTCCGATCCGATTACAAGTACAAAGCTTTGATTACAAGAATATCAAAGTTGTTTGAAAGTTCCTTACAGGCTTGAGCTCTCAAACTTGTCTGCCATTGTTGTACCCCTGCCCCTCTATTTATAGAGTGAGGCTGGGGCAGGGGTCCTGAATGTATATAGCTGCTGGTGGGTCTGGGCTGAAGCAACCTGGCCTGGCAACGTTGGTTCGGCAACGCCTTAGTTGGAGATGAGTTGGTTCGGTGAGACCCTGGTTCGGCGAGGCTTTGGACCGGTGGCAGGTGGTCCGATGGTGAAGTGGTTCGGCAGGCATAGGAGAGGTGGTTTTGGACCGGTGGTACTTTGGTTCGGTCTCGGTACTACCGAATGGATCTTATACTGAGAATGCCGAATGATCCCTTGTGTTGGGAATGCCGAATGAGCCTTCATATTTGAGAATGCCGAATGAGCCATGTGGAGTTCGAATACCGAACGAACTCAAACACTTGAACTACCGGACGAAACCGATGAGTTTTAAGTACCGGATGACACTTATTACCGGATGAACTCGGGGAGTGTAGTGTCGAACGAACTCTTGCCTTGCTTTACCGAATGAACCTTTGTACTTGAATCATGAGTAAAATTCCAGACATATATACGCTTGCTTGCTTCTTCTTGGTCCGGTCGTGGTGGTAACGCACACAACATTGATATTCCAGTTTTGTCCAAAAATGGGATAACACTTTGCCCTCCAAAACATGCCTTGTGATAATAAGGCGTGTTTTGAATAGTTCCGAATCCAATATCCAAAGTCCATAACCATATTGCCAGAGTATATCATCCTTGACCGCTCCGAGTCGATATCCAATTCCAAATCCAATAACCAAAGCTTGAGCCAATTCCATGTCCATTCGAACTCGACAACCGAGTCCCAAACCATCCTCATCCAATAGCCAATAACCGAATCCAGGACCTCTCCGGGTCGATATCCAAATCCATAACCTCTCCGGGCTCTTGCCAAGCGCAATCTACACCTGACGGCCTTGGTCCAGTGTCCTTGGACGTTGAGCTAACCTCTCCGGGTTCTTGCCAAGCGTAATCCATACTTGATGATCTTGGTCCAGTGTCCCTGGACGTTGAGCTAACCTCTCCGGGTTCTTGCCAAGCGTAATCCACACTTGACGACCTTGGTCCAGTGTCCCTGGACGTTGAGCTAACCTCTCCGGGTTCTTGCCAAGCGTAATCCACACTTGACGACCTTGGTCCAGTGTCCCTGGACGCTGTGCAATGCCATGGCTTAAGTCCTAAGCCGAATTCTGGTCTCTCCGGACCCTTGTTGAGCATAGTCCATACTCAACGACCTGAGAATAACAATTGATAATACATGGCTTAAGTCCTAGGTCGAATCCTGGTCACTCCGGACCCTTGCCGAGCATAGTCCATACTCGACGACCTGAATGAGTCAATTTACCACGTTCGGATAAAGCGACTCACCCCTTGCCAGGCATAATCCATACCCGACGACCGTTTATCAAAAATCAAATAAAAATCCAATCCAAAACCCACATCCAAAATCCAAATTCAAAATCCAAATCCAAAATCCAAATTAAAACCAGAAAACCAGAAATCCAAACCAACATCCAAAACCGAAAACAATCATCCAAAGGAAAATCCAAATCAAAAAGCAAGAAAAACCAGGAGCTCAACCCAAGCTCCAAAACCGAAAACCAAAAAGAAAAGCAGTGTCCAATCCAAAAGAAAAGGACAAATTTCACAAACCGTAGCATTACAGTTTATCATCATTCAGAGCATGCCTAGGGGCTATCTCCGTCCCCGTACATGTGTAAATGATTTGGTTGCTTGCCAATAGTTCACTACTTATTTCATATTAACCTGGTCAATGGATGATCAACCGACCATCATTCCTGGGCCTCCCACCATCGTAGCTTGAAGTAGGCGGCGGTTGCTCCTGCCCCGCCGTTGCATTCCGAGGTCCAACATATTGTGGCAGTTGTCCATTCCTTACATGCTCCTCAATTATGTCCTTTAGGTGCCTGCAGCTGTTGGTGTCGTGTCCATCCAAATCATGAAAGAGACAATGCCTTCCTGATGTCCTTTCCCGTTCTGTTGGTTCTCTCCTAGCCGGCCTCTGGTAGGGAAGGCGATTCCGAGTATTCAGGTATATCCGCTCCAGCGTCTCGTTCAATCCTGTGTACGTGGAAAACTTTGGATCCTTCCATTGCTTCCTAGCATTTCCAGAACCATCGTCCAACTTCCTTTTTCCTTTGTCTTTATCCAAACCTTTGCTGGATGGTCCTCCAACCTCCACTGCATTAACCTTTTTTAACTTTAAATCCGTACTTGCATCTTCTTGCCGATGGAACCTTTCTGTCTCGTGAAAGAATTCGTCGAGATCCCGTGGGGATCTCGTATCAGAGATACCTTGAAATCCGAGTTCTCCCTGACTTCTGATACCGCTGCCATTAAAATCATCGATAGATCGGACCGATCCACCGAAGCAACTGCGGCACTGAATCGAGTTAGAAAGGCTCTAAGCGATTCATCGATCCTTTGCTTTACCGATGTCAATGTCATCACGTTCTTCGGTCTCTTGACATGAACCCGAAACTGTCCCAAAAACCTTTCCACCAATTCCCTCCAAGTCCTGATAGATCCTTCTCCCAGCTGCCTAAACCACATCGCAGCTAAGTCCGTCAAGTACAAAGGGAAGCATCGGGCCATCACTTCCTCTGATGCCCCCAGCACCTCCATGTGTCTGGTGTACCTCATCAAGTGATCCGTAGGGTCTGTCTTGCCATCGTATACCTCCACGCTAGGTAGTTTGAACTTAGATGGATTCTGAGCCATCCTTATTTTCCGAGCAAACGAACTCCTGTTTACTCCTTACAAGTCTCCGTTGGTCAAACCACCTCGCACAGTCTTCCTGATTATATCCACCAATTCAGCGTTGTCTGTCGGGGGTTGCCCCCGAGGGAATTCCGGTACACTCTTCATGTGGCTCGCTAGCAGCAACGTTAGTTCTAGCCTGTTGAACTCCTTCTAAAGGTCCTCCTGTGTTGGATCCTGCGGGCCTGCCCCCAAGCCCATGTCGATTGCCCTCTGGCTCTGCAACCTGTCCTCCATTGGGTTGCATAACCCTAGCTCCTTGTCCTGCATCCACGGCTGCTGTAGCTGTTCCTAAGTTCTGGGCCCCTGCAGCTCTCATTTGCTCCAAGAAAGTCTGCATCATCTCCTGTTGACTCTTCAACAATCTCCCTTGCAGTGAATTTGTTATGACTTCCATTTCATCCCGGGTTATGTAGATCGAAGCTGGTACTTCCTCACCTCCGGAGGATGCTTGTTGACTTCCTTCCTGTTGGCTTCTCTCAGCCCTTAGCCTTCTACTGTTTTGCCTAGCCATTGTCTTCCAAATCCAAACTTCTATCCGATGCAGCGGGTGCTAGTCCCTTCTCAGTGAAAGCACCAAAGTATTTGCGCCAAAATTGGCCACAAACCCCAAATATCGTGAAAGCACCAGTGTATGAATACAAATCAGCGATATTGAAACACAAATCACAGATCTCAGCAAATAACCCAAATATGTTTGCAAAAAAAAAGGGCAAACACCTCCAAGCCGTATGATTTAGTTGATTTTATGTCGTTCGTAGTGATTTGGATGGTTTATGCAAATACGTAAAAAACATGGACTAAACTGTAAAAGACACACAGATTTATAGTGGTTCGGCCAGGATGTGCCTACGTCCACTTTAAATGTTATTTTCCTTTTCCGATCCGATTACAAGTACAAAGCTTTGATTACAAGAATATCAAAGTTGTTTGAAAGTTCCTTTCAGGCTTGAGCTCTCAAACTTGTCTGCCATTGTTGTACCCCTGTCCCTCTATTTATAGAGTGAGGCTGGAGGCAGAGATCCTGGATGTATATAGCTGCTGGTGGGTTTTGGCTGAAGCAACCTGGCCTGGCAACGTTGGTTCGGCGACGCCTTAGTTGGAGATGAGTTGGTTCGGTGAGACCCTGGTTCGGCGAGGCTTTGCACCGGTGGCAGGTGGTCCGGTGGTGAAGTGGTTCGGCAGGCATAGGAGAGGTGGTACTTTGGTTCGGTCTCGGTACTACCGAATGGATCCCTTGTGTTGGGAATGCCGAATGAGCCTTCATATTTGAGAATGCCGAATGAGCCATGTGGAGTTCGAATACCGAACGAACTCAAACACTTGAACTACCGGACGAAACCGATGGGTTTTAAGTACCGGATGCCACTTATTACCGGATGAACTCGGAGAGTGTAGTGTCGAACGAACTCTTGCCTTGCTTTACCGAATGAACCTTTGTACTTGAATCATGAGTAAAATCTCAGACATATATACGCTTGCTTGCTTCTTTTTGGTCCGGTCGTGGTGGAAACGCACACAACATTGATATTCCAGTTTTGTCCAAAAATGGGATAACAGACACTTCCACAACAACCGATAAATCATGCATTTCAATCAAACTTCAATATAAGCAACATAGGTAAAAAGTAATCAACATTGACGAGAAACCCTTTAGGGTCTCTTTACAAAATTCTTCTGCAAATCTCATATGTGTGTGTTTCGAAGTGTTTCGCTACGAAAACACTTCAACTTCCTCTTGCTTTTGTCCCATGCAAAACAATAGTTATTTATATCATCCGCTTCCAAGCGGGAATCAACAACCAACAAAAATATATATAATTATGTACACATATAAAACAATATAAACAACCAACAATTTTCACACAAATGAATCATTTTTAAAAAGTGGTATTCAAAGTGATAGATCTCACTTTCAAGCTCGTCAAAACTTTTCCAAAATGCTACAACTAAGCAACAACACAACACTTGCTACCCTCAACCCAAAGCAAGCTCCAAAACCACCTTCTCCTCTCATATTGCTCACAGCCAAGGAAGAAATAGAGAGATAAGCTTCAAAGCTTTGACCTTTATCAATGTGGTGGTGTTTGCAAGATTTCTACAAGGCAAAACAAGAAGTTTGGAGAGAAAAAGAGTGTTCATATTGTTTGGACTTAGGAAATAAATGAAGAGGAAGAAGAGAAGAGGTATGCATTTTGTTTCATGAAATGGCTAAATAAAATCAAGAGGGCATGCACATTCTTTTATAGATCAAGAAATGATGAGCTTAGCCCTACCCTTAACCCCCTTAGCCTCACCACCCCACACCCCTCCATGTGATGCCCATGTGCCATTGTACTTCACTCCATAAGAGACAAAACAAGAGCAAAAGTTCACTTTCTTAATACTTTCTAGAAGTTTCCTAATGACACTGTTAATTAATTTTGTTTAGTGCTAATTGAATTCCTATGTGCTATATATGTATGCCAAATATAAGCGTGTGCCAAATAACATTTGAACAACTTTCGTTCGGTAAAAAATCGAAAATCCAAAAAATGATTTTCACGGATTTTCGGTCACATATTTTATTTTTCGGCGAAGTATTTATTTATGGAAACAAATTTACAAAATGATTTCACCATTATTATTTATTAATTAAAAAGAGTTTAATCATGCTATTAAATCCAGTTAATTAATATTAAATTTATAATTCAGATATTTAAATAATCCTTATATTTGAATATAAAGTGTGTATTTTTTTGGGATGTTGCATGTGGTCCTTGAATCGTCAAAAGGAACATGCCTCAAGCCTAAAATAAGGAAAATGTGGTGGATATCCATTAGCAGTCAAACGAAGCTACATGATTAGTATTTTCCTTCCTATTTTAGTGTTTATGAGTTGATTGCTCTTAGAATCCATAATTAGTTTTGGTGGCACTTTTGTGGCACACTTGTGAATTTTTTATTAAAGTTTTAACTTTGGGCTTAATGTTCATATGTAATCCATAGTCGGTCTTGATGGTGCTTAAGTGTGACACAGTTGATGGATTTTACTAATTTATCTATGATTGAGTTCATTGCTCTTATTAAATCTATGATCGGTATTCGTAGCGCTTTTGAGATACACTTGATGAATTCTATTAACTTTTTTATGATTATTCTTACTAAATCCATAACCAGTTTTGGCGATGCTTTTGAGATGCGCTTGATGAATTTAACTTATTTTTTGAGATTAGGTTTTGCTCTTATCGAATCCATAGCTAGAATTGGCATTCTTTTGAAATACACTTGGTGATTTCTTTTATTTGACATAAGATCGAGGTTCATGCTCATAATGAGTCCATATGTTATATGTGGTGGTGCTAAAGAGACGTACTTCATGGACTGATCTACTTGAGTGTGAAGCTGGACTGCCTTCTGTGGGAGATTTATGTGATCTTTTTAGAGAACTCATGAGTTTTCAAGGTTAGTGCACGGTCATAAAAAAACGGATATTTATTGCAAAGTTTGTAGAAATCAAACATGTAGTATGAGTCGTGAGATTTCAACTACATCTTGTAGTTCATGAGCAATTCACTACATAGCTTAAGTTGTGACATCGTCTTTTTATGTACCAACTCAATCGAAAGACATTGATACATATGAATTTTTTTTCTTTGTTTTGTTATTATTTCTTCCGTTTAGAGTTTTCTTGTAGTTAGTGGAATTTTTTTTGATAACCACAATAAAACCCTTTTGTTTCACATTATATATTATTTAATATCCTTATTTTTAAATATCCATTTTCACTCGTGTTTGAATAAGTGTATGGAGTATGAGTGGCAATGAAATTTCACATATGCATGAACAAATGGGCGTATGTGATGCTTTGATGTCGTACTTGACACTGTGCATTGTGCGCATGATGAGCTTTAATGGGGTCACTGCTATTGTCTTTTGTCTTTTTATCTTGTTCGTTATCACTGTGATTAACTGAAATTATATTTAGATTAAAACATTATTTTCTTCTAAGTTTGATTGTTTACATTTTATTATCCTTTTGAATTCCTGTTACAGTTTCCATTTACACATATTTATTGACATTGGTTTGATGAAAAAAACCAAAATAAAACAAAACTTTTACTTCCAAACTTATAAAAAAGTCATGAGGAAAGCTTTCCGTACATCTTCCAGTTTTCAACTTTAAGTGTACAAGTTTGAAAATTGTTGTGCTTGCTAGAGAATCACGTATTATCATAAAATCAATTTGCAACTTAAAGAGTAGTCTATTAGTATTTATATAAGATCTATTTTATAAACTGTTCGATGTGGGACTATTCCCAACATGTCCTCGCACGTATGGTGTATAATAAGCCACACGTTGACATACTAAGTGACATGGGACTGGTGTGGCGGTTAACCGCACACAATTAAAACATGCTTTGTACCATGTAGAGAATCACATATTATCACAAAATCAACCGGCTTTGTGATAATACATGGTTCTCTAACAATGTTAACTTTTGGCGAATGACAATCAACATTTGCACTATAGTCGTGTTGAATTTCACTTTTAAAGAAGTGACTTGTTCGCGACACAATATTTCTCTTTTAGCTCTTTGTTATTTATGACAACCGCTTAAGATGGACTGATAGTAGCAGTTGTATAATGATTTGGTGTCTAGGTTATTTTGCATTTTATATTCATTGAGTAATTTTGGATTGTTTTTGCTTGAGGTATGAGTGACTCCTTTTGTTTTTTCTTCAAAGTATTTATTTTGATCATGGATATGGATGTAGTTTCAAACGAGCCAAGTATTTGAAAATATTTCAATCATTTGTGAAAATGGTCTCAATAATAAATGACTCATAACGACAAATTATTTCACTTCGAAATTATACTTTGGCACAAAAAGGCGCAGAACTGATATTGTGGGGATACGAGGAGATATTAATTGTTCTCCATCTATATGTATACATGTATATACGACATAAACACAACAACTCAAAAAGAAATTATTTAAATTTGTTATTCTATTACAATGTTTCCACAAGAGATAACTAAAACTATTTTTTATTCATAAGATGGTATGTAATATAGAATACGAACACGTTTTCGGTAACATTTTAAAATAGTGTAATATGACATGTATAAAATGCAAATAGCATCTCTGGATATTTCTGGAGGTACAAATATTACAAAGTATGGAATAGTTGCAAATAGTTACATTGATAGATGATATTAACAATTTCAAAGCCCAAAGTATACACAATATAAAACTTTGAGTTCTAATAAAATAATCATGGAGATTCGGGTCATCAAACAGTATACAAGTATTAATAATTTGAACTAATCATTAATAAAAATTGTAATCCTTGGTAAAATGATAAACCTACCTTTATCTGACTTTTGGAATTTCATTTATTTAAGAATTTTAATTAATGGTTTCACATATAATATTTTAAGTTTGTTATTCAGGTTTATATTTAGAATGGAAGTTTTTTTATATTTAACTACTTTCTTAACATCTAAAATTGGACATCTAAACTACCATCAACCCACTAAAACGAGCCGGTTTGAAAATGGTTCTTCTTTTTCAATACTTAAAATTATACATCTAAATTTTGGTCAACTCAACAAAGATAAAAATAAACAATATCTATTCATACACGACACTATTGGATCCTAACAAAATGTAAACGTTGGATCACCAACATTATATACATTATACATAAATATACCATGCACACACACGTGTGTGTAAAGTGTTTTAGAAAAACATTGTGCATGCTTGTCTGCTGTAATAATAAAATAAACTTCAAGGTGATTTATGTTGAGGTAGATTGATTGTTGAAGATGGGAGCAAACATATTAGTCTCACATCGGGAAAAATGTTTAATGTTTGTGTGTATATATATGAAACTTCACATGTTCTATCAATTGGAATAACAAAGAGAGAAGGGAAATGGGACACTACCATAACATGCACGCTCAAAAAGCACTTGGCACTTTTCATTTGTTTGTTTATACATATATGATTCCAGTTTTGTTGCTTTCTGGAAAGCATTTTCCCATCAACCCGTTAGCAAACTCTAAACGAGTGGGGGCAAATATTGCCTTTAGGAAAGTGTTAGCGTGTCTCAAAACCTGACTCGATTTTGATCCTCTGTTGTTGAAACAATTTATTATGATATACTCTGTATATTTCGATGTGTTGTAGATTTGTTGGGCATGGCAAATGCATACTCCAACCTCACCACCTTCTAGATGGCCTTGACACTGTTGTTGCAGCAAACCAATCTCTTTTGGAAAGACCATTTTTTGATGTTCTCAAATCCGCGAAGGTTTGTTATGTTAAAAATCTTTACGAATAAGGATGTTGCATGTAAAAGTTAGTTGACTTGATTTTTTGGTGGTTTATATAGGAAGCAATTGTTCTGCCACCGTTTGTGGCGATCGCATTTAGACCGAGGCCGGGGGTTTGGGAATATGTGAGGGTCAATGTTTATGAGTTGATGGTTGAGCAGTTAACTGTTTCAGAGTATTTAGAATTTAAAGAAGAGCTTGTTGATGGACAGTAAGAATTCTTCTAGAGGCTGTTTGTCAACTAATTAATAAACCGCTTATAAGAAGTTTTTGTAGCATATTTTTTTTCTGTTCAAAGAACGCTATTTAAGTTTTAAAAAATATTTAAGTTTTTCTATTTCTTTCTTATTGCAGTTGTCAAATTAAACTAACCCAGAATTTAAATAATTCGTAAGTGAAACTTACATTGCAAGCTAACATATTAGGTCATCACCGTCTGGTCATAACAAAGTATATTATTACTTTTATCAAAAGAATTATAAACCGGTCATGTCTGCAGAAATTATTTTGATCTTATTGCAATTTACAGGTATCATGATCCTTTCGTGCTCGAACTGGATTTTGAACCGTTTAATGCTGATTTCCCTCGACTAAATCGATCTTCATCAATAGGAAATGGTGTCCAGTTCCTGAATAGACATCTATCCTCGATAATGTTCCGGGATAAAGATTGTTTACAGCCTTTGGTGGATTTCCTTCGGGCTCACAAACATAAAGGACATGTTGGTGACTTAAGGATATTCATTTCCAAAGTTTATAGAAGCAAATTTAGTGTTAAATAAGATGTCTGTATTTTACTTTATTCAGGTGATGATGTTGAATGATAGGATTCAGAGTGTATCGAAGCTTCAGTCAACATTAGCTAAAGCTGAAGAGTATTTGCAGAAGCATCCGCCTGATACTCCTTTCTCGGAATTTGCTTATGTGTAAGCTAGTCTTTTTTTATTTGTCATATCTGGGAAATATATATACCATAGCTTACATGTAGTCTTATTATTGGGACTTTCTACTTTCTAGGCGATAAAATTGTGTGTCTATTGCATAAACCAGTCTTCACATTGTTCCTGGACTCTTTGCTAATATTTGCAGATATAAATTTTGGGTAGAATTCAGCAAGCGTTTATAAATCATGTTAGAAGTACCTCTTCATTCTATTGCCATGTTGATATGGGTGGTACCCAAATTTCCCCCTCAAATACAGCTAGTATGTTTAGTTTTATAGCTAATAGCTAGAATACACTGTTAATATAAGCCACTAGCAAGAGCTTAACTTTATAGAAGACTGGTTCTATACATGCTAAGAATTAGGTCTATGAAGACCATTTAAAGAATCCCAATACTACGTAAATACTTTTATCATGAAATTACTGAAGACGATATCAATGTTCGACAAGCAGATTTCAAGAGATGGGAATGGAGAAAGGCTGGGGAGATACAGCTCTGCGTGTATTAGAAACAATCCATCTTCTTTTGGATATCCTTCAGGCTCCGGATCCATTGGCTCTTGAAATGTTTCTGGGAAGGATTCCTATGGTTTTCAATGTAGTAATTCTTTCCCCACATGGATACTTTGGCCAAGCTAATGTCTTAGGTTTGCCAGACACTGGTGGGCAGGTAATTTCGATATGTTCACATCTTTCCCTCAATCTTATGCACTTACCTTTTTTCATTATCATGATAGAGTATCTGTTTTTCCACCTAGAACCATACAACAGTACCCTTTTCACCCTTCGGTTTGGAACTCAACCGCATTACAATACTTGCCACATTTTCTTAAGTCTACTTCGAAATGCTTTAATTTACCATGCACAGGTCGTTTATATACTGGACCAAGTTCGTGCTTTAGAAAGCGAGATGCTTTTGAGAATAAAAAAGCAAGGGTTAAATTTTGATCCTAAAATCCTCATAGTACGTGCTTATTTCCACTTTTTAAATGCATGATTATCAGTCATTTCGCTATCCTTTGCTTTTGCATGGGATCCGTTCACTTGTTTGTGTGCTGATTGTATTACTTTAAATGTCACACTTGATTAAGGTGACTAGGTTGATACCAGATGCCGAAGGCACTATGTGCAATCAACGACTTGAAAGGGTGAGTGGAACAGCTCATACTCATATCTTGCGTGTTCCATTTAGGACCGAGAAAGGAATTCTTCGTAAGTGGATATCAAGATTTGATGTCTGGCCTTACTTGGAGAACTTTGCAGAGGTAACATTTTTCTAATGAGAATAATCTCATGTCTAAAATATATTTTTGCTAATTTTAATCAGTTTCCTGGAATGACTTTACTCTGTTATAACTTATATGGTGTTTCACCTACCTATTAAAAATGATTTTACAGTTTTGGAAATTTATATAGATGGTTGACCATTTCTGGACTAGATCTATTTTTAACCTCTGGGACACTCATAATCAAGTTGTGTGATATTCTGTTGCAAGATTCTTGGTGCTGTGGTACTGGTGCTAAAAAATCTTACCTCCTGTAATGAGAATTAACAAGCATTATTCCATCTTCTTGCAGTTGCAAATCCTATGTAATGAACAATCAGTTTAATGGAATATTATTTACTTATTGGCACAAAAACGAGCAATTTTCACTTAATACCTAATAAATTTCATGGTGGAACTTGGACCCTTCAATGTTGATGATTTAGTCTTGTCCCACTCTTATCTGGATATGTATAATCGTTGAAACGGATTTTTAATGGCATACAACTGAGCAAAACTGTATGCTTGTTCATTATCACATATGATTGAAGAGGCTAAAATCTATTTCACCTAACTTATATCCATAAATAATAAGCCAACAGTTTCACTTTAAGCTGTTAATTTTATTATTATTGTTCTCTTATTTAGGATGCAGCAAGTGAAATTGCAGCAGAACTACAAGGAAATCCAGATTTTATTATTGGTAACTATAGCGATGGAAATCTTGTTGCATCACTTTTAGCATACAAACTAGGAATTACTCAGGTCAGTTCACTGATATAGTTGTTTTTTTTCCATGATTAAGAAAACCAAGCCAACAGATTCTTAAATTAATTCGACAGTGTAACATTGCACATGCCTTGGAGAAGACCAAGTACCCAGACTCTGACATATTTTGGAAAAAGTTTGATGACTCTCATCATTTCTCATGTCAGTTCACTGCTGATTTGATTGCAATGAACCATGCTGATTTTATCGTAACAAGCACCTACCAAGAGATTGCAGGAAGGTATTTGTTTTATTCTCTTAGTGTATATTTTGCTCACTGAAGAAGCTTTTAAACTACCTTACTTGAATAGTTGAATTGTGGTTTTCTGATTAATCTCTTCCGAGTTCTCTATTTTATCGTATTCCCACTAGACCGATCAATTCCACACATGTACATGCAGTCAATGATTTAGATCGCAAGTCACAAGTGATGTTTTGTATGCAAAGTATATTTTTATTGCATGATATTTCAAATTGGAATGGCAAAAATGAACAAAAATATGGAACTGGTTAATGGTGTAAGTATACCATTTCCATAGATGCTTTATAAACCCGTCAATTGTCTCTGACATACGATAACTATTATGTGATTCTTATTGTTTTGTTTCCTAAGTAAAGTAGCATTGTTGTTTCCACTTTAGGTCGAGCATGACCTATTTTTGTGTGTGTGTGTGTGAGAGAGAGAGACCACTTTTCAGTTCAACACCTGTTGAACTCAGCACTTGAACATCATTTTCAGCTAATTGCATGTGTGCGCGCATGCGTGGGCAGTGCACGCTTGCTTATTAGAAGTTACTTTTCAGTTTTGACACTTGTTGAACTCGGATCTTGAACATCATTTTCAGTTAAGTTTATTTATATCATGTGATCCAACCCTGATCGTGGAAGCTAATTGAAATTTTGTGGTCCATTTACTGATCTTTTTTTGTTGTATCACTGAATTATCTACTTCTTTGAAAATGTAACAGTCAGACTACAGTGGGGCAGTATGAGAGCTATTCTTCTTTTACGCTTCCTGATCTATACCGCGTAGTGCATGGCATTGATGTTTTTGATCCAAGGTTTAATATAGTTTCTCCAGGAGCAGATATGGGTATTTATTTCCCATTTTCTGAAAAAGAGAGGAGGCTTACTTCCCTTCATATCTCCATTGAGATTTTACTCTACAGCACAGAGCAAAGCGATGAGCACATGTGAGTAATTGGTCTTAATTTTGTTAGTTACTATTTTGTCATTTTCTTTTCTTGCGAATTCAATCAATTCAGTTCTTATGGTCCCTCCCTAGGGATTTGTCCGCTGCAAATCTTGATGACATATAACTTTTCCATTGTTCTTAATCTGGTTTTTACGTCTTTTAATTATTCTTTATGCAACATGATTATATGAGTTAATAATTTTTTAATGAATGAATCCAATTAAGTTAGACTACAGTTACAAATCTCTTGTTTATACATGAAACAATAAAACTGAATAAACAATTATCAAAATTCTGGGTGGTATAGTTGTTTATCATGTTAGTCTGACACGCTAAAGGTCCCTGTTCGAACCTTGGCTCCGACAGTTTATGTTTTAGTTGACTGATAACAGAAGGCCTGGTGTCTCATTTGTTGGAAATGAATAATATATATATATATATATATATATATATATATATATATATATATAAAACCCTGTGATAATTTAAAGATGTCTTCCTTTTCCCCGTTAACAAAACTATACGCTTTTATATTCAAATTTCAGGTTATTAGTTTTTTCTACTGTAATTGAGCTGAAAATATAAAATTATAAGTTTACAAATAAGGAGGAAAAGTTGAGCCCAATATTTATAGCCTTTGAAACATTGTTTTGCGAGTTCTTGGTGCGAACTTCCAAAAATAGTTATTGTAGCTAACACAGAATAGTTTTTGTTGTAGTCACTAACATTTCACTTTTAGAACCTTTTTGTTAAATCATTATAAAAGACATAGCAGTTGAGTTATTATAGGGATGCAGATCGAGATTTACAAGTGTTTGAGTTTTTTTTTTTTTTTTTTTTTTTTGGTTTTGCAGCAGGGTTCAAGAGTAAGATGACTATTCGATTTGGTTTTATAAAATGTTTGGTTTAAGTTGGATTCTCATCTCAGGAGTTGATTTTTCAGTGTTTGCGGATTTAATTTAATCTCCTATCAAATTTTCAACTATGTTGGACGTTAAGAACTCTATTTCCAATCAATAGTGAGTCCTACAGTCTAATACTGTATCTGACATGTATTGGTTATATTATGTTGCAGTGGGAGATTAGATGACAAGTCAAAACCAATAATCTTCTCTATGGCAAGATTAGATCATGTGAAAAACGTAAGTGGTTTAGTCGAGTGGTTTGCTAAATGCAGCAGATTAAGAGAGTTAGCAAACCTTGTTGTGGTTGCTGGCAACAATAATGTGAGGAGATCAAACGACAGAGAAGAAATTAGAGAAATAGAAAAGATGCATCATCTTATGAAGACATATAAGCTAGATGGACAATTTAGATGGGTCTCAGCCCAGATGAATCGAGCACGTAACGGTGAGCTGTATCGCTACATAGCTGATACCAGAGGCGTTTTTGTCCAGGTAAGACCTTACAATCTCGTACTTTGTGGCGCTTATTTATTGTCATCGTTGTTAGATTGGTTGGAAAATTGATGTTAGCAGTTATGTTATTGAAAAATGAACTCAGAAAGATTTCCACGCCCTCTATGTTTGCCTTGTGCAAAAATAAAATAAAAATCAGATTGATGCATAAGCTGTTAAATGAAAAAGAAAAAAGAGAACGAATAAATATATTTTTATAGCAGAAGTATGGGAGGAGAAAGAAGAAAACTTTAATACATTTGTTCATACAAAATTCTGAATAGTTGCAGCAATGTTTATAAAGCTGATTTTCTAACTATAGCCACATCCAGTAGGACTTGGACCCACACCAACTGAATGTTGGAATAAAAGCTCTATTATTGAACTACACGATACTTTGTATTCATTCACTGAAGTAATTGAGTTGCCTACTATTTTTGAAACAAGAATTAAAAATTTCAGCCAACATCTTCAAATTGGGCCCTGGGCCGTCGTCCGACTAGCCCGGGCCCAGGGCCGGTCCTGACTGCAGCCTAGAAAATAGGTCAACTACTTAAGACTGGGATTGATCATTACATATTCAAATTGTTGCTCCTTATTAATTTCTACAGAATAGGTCAATCTCAACCATCCCTCTCTTAAACCGATGTTACAAACATTCAGTTTAATATATATTATAAAGCATCATCTCTTTAACTGGATCTTCTAATGTGCACACACCAAGTAACTTCCTTAGCTTCTGAAATATTGGCAATTTGAGGGGCTTGGTGAATATATCTGCAACTTGTCCTGCATTTTTGCAGTGAATGAGATCAGTGGCTCCTTTTTTTGTGACGTCCCTGAAGAAATGAAACTTCATATCTATGCGTTTACTTCTTCCATGCAGAATATGATTTTTGGAGAAAGATTCATTGCAAAATTATTGTCACAACAAATTGTAGCTCCTCCTTGTTTGTAAACATTATATTCAAGAATTTTTCTCAACCAAATAGCTCGAGCAGCAACGGCTGTTGCAACAACAAACTCTTCTTGGTTGTTGATAAAGTAACAATTGTTTGTTTTTTCGAAGACAATGAAATAGCTCCTGAGCACATCATAAAGACATACATACGTGCATTTTCTATCATCTAGAGTGAGACTTCTGTTCAAAATATGAATGCTCCAGCTAACTGCTTCTGGTTAAAATCTTTTTGGGGTTCTACTTCTTAACAAAAGACTTCGAACCATATTAATCGTAGTGCGATTTTTTCTTTTACATACTCCATTTTGTTGAGGTGTGCATGCTACTGTAAGTTGCCTTCTAATTCCATGGGTGTTACAAAAATTTGCAAATACATGCAGCTGTATTCATCACCGCGATCAGTGCGAAGAATTTTGATAGGGCTGCCAGCTTCCTTCTCAATGAGCCCTTTACATCTTTTATAGACTGTAAAACCTTCACATTTTTCTTGCAAAATGTGAATCCATGTCTGCCGACTAAATGTAGTCATGTATCTTTTACCTCCATTGATGGATTGATTGGTCCACACAGGTCCGAATGAATCAGCTTCAATGGTCTGTTTGCTCTTCATAATTTTCCATGTGGAAATGAGTGGCGATGTTGTCTGCTAACAACACATTCCTCACATACTTCAGAAGAAACTTTAATTGAAGGAAGATCAATTGCCATATTTATTCTGCTGTAGCGTCTTCAATCCCCATGACCACAGCGAAGCTGCCATAGCCATGCTGCATCTTTCAATTTTGATGGTAAGCATGAATGGGTGGTATTGTGGAGAAAGCGAAAACATATGATTTGTCGTCATGTTAACTTTAGCGATTAAGCCCAACCTTGCATCTTGAATTCGACACTCCAATTTTAATGAAAATTGCATGCCCCTTTTTTTTTTGTAGTTGACTCACACTAAACAAATTTGTCTTTAAATCTGGAACAAAAAGAACATTTGACATAAAATGTGTAGAATTTTCTTTGGTCTGAATAGTTACTCGTCCTTTTTCATGATACGAATTTTGGAGCTGTCACCAAACTTAACGGTGTTGCAGAATATTTCATCTAGCTCAGAAAATGCTTTCTTATCTCCATCATTGTTTTAAAAAACCCGTCCCGATACTTGTCTCGAAGAGCGCCTTAAGGAAATGAGAGAGAAAACGTCTTGAGGCTATCCTCAGAAGGTTTTAACCTCAAAAACTTACGTCTCAACAACTTGAGACATATGAAACGTATAAAGCGTTCGCCTCGCACGCCTTAAACTGCCGAGGTGGAGCCTTAGGGCAACGGTTATGTCACCCGCATGGTGATCTAGGCGTCTATGTTCGAGTTCGGAAATAGCTTCTTCGCAATGCAAGAGAAATGCTGCGTACATTATCGACCTTCCCAGAGCCGCAATCGTGCGGAAGCCTCGTGCATTGGGTTCCTCCTTTAATGAAAAACAAAAAAGATTAAAATTTAAGAAAATAGAAGTTAGTGTTTTTTTTTCAATTTATGACAAGAATATCGACATATTAAGATTTTTCTTTAAACAAAAATCATGAGCTATGTAATGAGATTTTTCATTGCTATTTAAAGTAAATTTCTTAACCGACTTCATTGAATCTCCAAATTGTTGAATTTTTGCGACATTATATGGAGAATTGAAGAGATTGAAAGTAGCTTTATAACGGTGAAAGCGGTTTGCAAATCGGAGCTCGGAGGAGGAAGATACGTCAAAGAAGGCGGAGTGCCGTGGTTAGCATCTGACAGACGTCTGTCATAGCAGGATTTGGAATCCGAAGCTTAAGATAGACGTCTGTTTGTGGTTTCAGAAAATGCTTTCCTGAAACTTATGACAGACGTCTGTCACATATGATAAACGTCTGTGACGACTTTTGGCCTATTTTCGGCTCGGGCAGTTTTGTGATGATTTGTGAAAGTTCAGGGGCATTTCGAGAATTTACCTAGGTTTTCTACTCTCATATATATATATAAGCTATTTTTCGGATTCAGAGATGGAACAACTCCAAGGGTTTTATCCTCCATTAATTAGGGTTTATCAAAACCTAATTTCTTCAATTCTCTTCTCCACAAATCAATTCTATTTGAATATTGATCATTATAATCACTCTCTTGTACTCTTCTCATTGGTAGGCTCTCTCTCAAAGTGGATGTACACTAACAAGACGTTAGTGGAAGCACTATAAATCAGTGTGTGATTTATTTTATCGTTATTGTTTTGGTGTTTTATTGTTTGTTTGGTGATTGTGATTGCTTTTGGATTGGACTGAGTTATTGATTGGTTGTTTTTGCAATTCTTACCACGATCTCGTTTTCTGCTGTGGTCGGGGGTTTTGATTTGAGTGGTCTCGAATTTGAATTCCCACAAGGCATCAGAGCTTTGGTGTTGTTAGGTAGTTGTGGAAATGCCAGAATCGGATAATACCTCAGGTAGTCCTTCAATGGTTAGTTCAAATGGTGTAGCGCCGTATGTACGTAGATAGTATGCGGCTTCGGGATCACAATTGGTTATAGACAAGTGGAATGACAATAATTTTGAAAAGCGGCAATGGAATATGAAAGCTGTTTTTAAATGGAATCGAGTACATCGGGGGTACTTCGCTTAAGGTGCACTTGAATATCTTTGATGATTTGCTAATGAAGAAGAAAACGGTAGATTTGACGATTGAGGAAGAACAAAAAGCTACGATATTGTTATGTTCGTCGCTGAACCGTTATACGGGTTTCTCAAATAGTTGATCTATAGCCTGGATACTTTGACTCTAGATGGTGTCAAAACGGGTTTTCTTAGCGAGAAGTTGCGGGATTAAATGAAGGATTTGGGTTGGAAGTAGGTATTAGTAGTGGTCACGATTTATTTGTGAAGAAAGAGAGATACGAGAAGAAAAGGAATCATGGGCGTTCTAGATCAAGGAAGCCCGGTTGGTGAGGAAAATCGAAGGAAAGAAACGGAAAGTGCTTCATTTGTAAGAAGCCGTCATTGGAAGAATGAGCGTTCGGACAAGAAGATGCAAAGAAGGAAGGAGCAACTTCATCCATAGCGGTGGAAAGTGGAGTTGGCGAGGGAGATGTAATTGTGTTGACGGCGGTAGCATCAGGTAGCGAATGGGTGCTCGATTCGAGGGCGTCTTATCGTATGACATCGAATATGAATTATTTTTCTTCTTTCGTCGACCAAAAAAAAATTCAATTGTTATGGATAATGGTACTATTTGTAAGTCGAAATGCATTGGTTCCGTGCAAATTTGGATGTTTGACGGAGTGGTTCGTACTCTTACTAATGTACGCTATGTTTGGGGACTTCGGAAGTCTTCTATCTCTTTGGGATAACTGAATTCTTTAGGATGTAAGATCACTATTGAGAGTGATAGCTTGTGAGTTTCGAAGGGTGCTTTTGTGGCGATGAAGGTGCTAGGACTCATGGTAGTCATTTGCTTCAAAGAGTGACTGTTGAAGGTGAAACTTATGTGAGAGTTGATAGTTCTCGTGGCTTAGATGCAACTAGATTTGACATTTGAGGTTCGGTATGTCTCAGAGAGGAGTTTGTATATTCTTGGAAGAGGGAGACGACCGATGGAGAGAGTTTCAACAAACTAGAATTTTGCGAGGAATGTGTCATGGAGATGCAAATTAAAGTATCATTCGATGAGGGAAAACATGATTCGAAAATGGCATTTGAGTATGTTCACACGGATGTTTGGGAATCGACACCGGTAGCTTCTTTGGAAGGAGCTTGCTATTATATTTCTTTCATTGATGATTTTTCTCGAAATGTATTGAGTGTATGTGATGAAGGTCAAATCAGAGGCATTTGCAAAGTTCGAATTATAGAAAGCTTTTGTTGAGAATGAGAGTGGTAAGTCTTTGAAGGTCTAAGGTCTGACAATGACGGAGAGTTCTTGGAGTTTTGCAAGCATCATGGTATTAAGAGGCATTTTACTACACCGGAAGATCCGCAGTCGAATGGAGTTATGGAGAGGATACACCATACTCTACTTGAGAAAGCTCGATGCTGGAGATTGACATCAGGTTTGGTTTGTCTAAGAGATTTTAGGCCGAAGCTTTGTCAACCGCGGTGCATATTGTTAATCGAATTCCGTTCTCGGCTATTTGTAACAAAATTCCAAAGAAAATATGGAAGGGAAAGCATTGACTTGAGTTAACTTCGTGTATTTAGTAGTTCGGTTTATGTGCATGATCCGGGAAACGATAAGCTTATGCCTAGAGCTTTCAAGAGGATTTTGCTTGGTTATACGGACGGTGTAAAAGGCTATCAGATTTGGAATCCAAAAACGAAGAAGGTTATGAATTCTCGTCATGTTACTTCTGATGAGTCAGCTTCATTCAAGGAGAATGAGAGCTCATCGGATGTTCCCGATTTAGTTCATGGTGAATCAAAGCCCATCTTTCGTCCAAGGAGTAGAGTAGTTGAAGATGCTTGTGAGGAGGAAGCAGTTGATGCACCATCCAGATATTATTTGCTAGACGTAAAGCCTGATTGCTCAAGTAAGTGTTGATTCAATATTCCCAAGCACGGACCGGCGTCTCTCTTCCTTCTTACAGCCAACCGTTCACTTCCTCTAACGAGCTAGGAAACTTTGTTCAACACTTACTACGTTCTTTCAAAACCTTATCTTCCCTGAAAGCAAAGGTGTAGAATTGCCCCACCCAAACAAAACAAATCACGACTTGAAGTTGAAGCAACTTGATGTGAAAACCATCTTTTTGCATGGTGACTTGGATGAAGACATCTACGTGGAGCAACCGGAAGGTTTTGTTGTGGATGGTAAGTCAAATTTGGTTTGCAAGTTAAAAAAATCACTACTATATGGCTTAAAGCAATCACCTAGTCAATAATACAAGAGATTTGATCATTTTATGCTTGAAAACAGTTTTGATAGATACATCAAGGATGCTTGTGTATATTTTAAGAAGTTGAAAAATGATTGTTGGATGTGTTTACTCTTGTATGTAAACGACATGCTCATTGCTTCCAAGGACAAAAATGAAATCACAAGTTAAAATTGAGTTTGAAATCGGAACTCGAAATAAAGGATCTTAAAGAAGCAAAGAAGATATTAGGCGTGATAATAGAGAGATCGAAAGCGTTTTGAGTTGAAATTGACTCAAAGGAGTATGTAGAGAAAGTGCTTTGCCGGTTTAACATGGAAAATGCAAAGACGTCAAATACACCTTTACCTTTGCATGTGAAGCTTTCTAGCAAGGGATCACCTATATTGGAGAAGGACAAGGCTTATATGACAAATGTGTCATATGCTAGTGTGGTTGGAAGTTTAATGTATGGTATGGTGTGTACAAAGCCCGATATTGCAAATGCCGTCGGATGGTTAGTCGGTATATTGCTGATCTGGGAAAATCGCATTGAGAAGCCGTGAAGCTTATATTGAGATATCTTAGAGGTATATCATCTCATGGTCTTGTTTTTGGCGGTAGCGAGGGGATGAATTGCAAGTTGGTTGGTTACGATTCGGACTACGCCGGTGATAGGGATTGAAGAAAGCCAACTTTCGGATATGTCTTCATACTTGGTGGTACGGTCATAAATTGAAGATCGAGATTGCAAACCATAGTTGTTTTATCCACTACGGAGGTGAAGTTGATAGCCGCGGTGTAGGCGACAAATGATACATTTTACTTGAGGCGATTGTTGTGTGACTTGGGATTTGAACACGATAGCTTTGATGTTCGATGTGATAGCCAGTGTTATTCACTTGGCAGAGAATTTGACGTTTAGCTCACGGATAAAGCATGTTGAAGTGAGAGATGAAAGTCTATATGATGAATCGTGTAGTGTATATATGCAAGTATATGTGACTAACTATATGATATATCTAATATAAAATTAACAGATGATAATAACAAAAGATGACAATAACAAAGTAAATGAAAATAAGCTCCTCTTCGGAATTCGACTATCAAACACCCTCACTTCGCTTGAAGGAATATGCTTGGTTACAAAAGCTTGTTCTTGTCAAGTGTGTGTTCTATAACACGAATATTGACTATTAAGTACAAATGCTTCCAATATATATATATATATATATATATATATATATATATATAGAGGATATTGATTGAAGAATTATGTATATATGAAAGAGTGAAATACAAATATATGATTGCTAGAGATCAAGAATATATCAGAATAAAAGAGTAAAGAGCACAAGTAAGGTGAGATCTTCGTTTGGATTCTTGATGCTATTTATAGCGGTAGAGAGATTCCTTGAGTAGTTGCATCCATTAACAAATGTTCTATGGTCACTTCTGATGATGATGAAGAGTTGCAGCGAAGATGAGCAAAAGTGTCTTTTCAATTGTGACAGTTGTACTTTGAATGTCAACACCCGAGTTCAAAATCAGACGTCTGGAAAATGTCTCAGACGTCTGGCTCTTATATATTTTTTGTATATAGTAGCTTTTCAGATGTCTGAGTACATTAACCAGACGTCTGATTCTGTCTGGTTTGTGATCCAGAAGATTCATTCATACGTCTGGCTAGTGCACCCAGACATCTAAACTTGTGCATGTTGCTTTTCTTGTATCTGTGTCATTGCTCTTCTGATTCTATCGACTTGTAGCCTCTTGATACTTTCTTTGAGTCTTGTTCTTGTCTCTTTGGTGATGTTACTTTAACAATTACCTGTGAATAGAAATATATATGCATATTCGATTTCCATTGTATAATTGTCGTCATCGAAACAACAGAATTGATTTCCTAACAATCTCCCCCCTTCGATGATGACCACTATTCAATGTATTTATATATATATATATAAATTATAAATCTTCTCCTGAGTATATGCTTATTCTTAATGTTTTATAATTACTTATATTTCTCCCCCTTTGGTATTATCAAAAAGAAATATAAATAATATGACCAATCGTCAAACAAAAAGGTTAATAATTCGAAAGTGATTGCATACATAGATTTTGTCAAATTTACAAAAGTTGATATCCCAAAAACCTAAAATCTATGATTCCAAGATCTATGATTCCTTTGGAGAAGCTTTATCTTGATCATCTTCCTTTATTTCTTCTTTTTCAGAAGTGCTAGCATTTGTAGGAGATGTCAAAGCTTGCTTGAGAGGTTCATCCTCAAAAAGTTTGGAATGTTTTGCGGGAGGAGAAGGTACTTGGGTTGGCCAATCTTCAGAAGGTGGAGTTGGACCGCGAACCCGTTGTAGTACTTCTTTGAGAACCGACAAGACAGTCGAAAGAGATTCTTCAACTGTGGCTAGGCGTGTAGCAAATGATGTTTCGAAGTCGTCAATTCGCTTAGCCAAAAGTTTTTGATTTTGAGATAATATATGTTGATTTCTAAGACTGAGATCTCGAACACTTTCATTTGGATTTGTATCCATTCAAGTCTGCATAATCTCATCATGTCCTGGATAATCAAATAGTGCAGAAGGAGGTGGAGTTGCTTCTTGACGTTGTTCCTCCTCTTGAGATGGTTCAATGTGTGGTTGAGGTGGAGGCTCAACACGTCTAGGTTGACGATTGTGCATCCAATCTTCGAAGGATATAAATTCTGGAGGAATCTCAGGTAGGTGCATAAGGGAGAAAAATTTGGCGGAAGCATATTTTGGTGAGATTTCTTCGAAGGTCGATAGGTAGAACGAGATGTTATGTGCACAAAGAAGTCTCATAATATATGTTGGGTAAATAATTGATGGCCGTGATCGAGTCCAGAAATGTTTGAGCTCGTCGTATATGAATTTGGCCCAATTCACCCTTGTTCCACTAAATAAAGCATATATGGCTTTGTGCTCTAACTCGGTTATTTGCTCGTGGCTTTCCATATGTGGAACGATGGTATTGATTATCATTCGAGTTAGGAGTCGAGCTTTTGGACGTAGGACGTAGATATTTGGAGGCAAATTTTGGCATTTCATCCTTCCAAATTTGACGAGTTATACTATTCTGTGGCTTGAAGCGCATATCGGGAATGTTGTATAAATCTTCCCATATGTCAGAACATCCTAGGGTTCTACCTATTATGCCAGGAGTTAGTCAATCGTGTTGCCATACACGCTAGACCAGAGCCAGTTATCTTCATCTTCAATGTTCCACACTGAAGTGCTATCCAAATTCGCATAGAATAGAAATATCGCCAAATGATCGATTTGGATGTCATTAGGAATGAATGAAATCAAGGTTTCCAACCCAGCTCACACATTTCATCCAAATCATACATTGAAAATTTAAGTAGATTATAGAATGGACCTGTGTGAAGCTTTTTCTTTTGTATATCTTCACACCTCTTGATTGAATGCGATGCTCTATTCATCCATCTTTCAATTTGATCATCCGAGCAAACTTGAGGATTTGAAGATGATGTTGGTCGGTCTTGTTTTCTTTTGGAAATCTTGGGATTCTTAGTTCGAGGAGGCATTGTGATTTGATTGCGTAAAGATGAAGTTTTTGAAAAAACCGTCACTAGAGGAATCAGAGGTTTCAAATTTTTTGAGATAATAGAAAAAAAATGTCGTTATCTGGGCTAATTTAAAGAGTCGATTGAATTTCAGACGTCTAGACTCCAAATCAGACGTCTGGTTTGTCCTAAAATTGAGTATAGTAGATAAATTCAGACGTCTTGTTTTTGGGTTAGACGTCTTGTATGATCGAACTTGCATAATTTGATAGACAGAGTTTTACCAGACGTCTGGGTTAAGAATCAGATGTCTGAAATATGTCAATTTTGAAAAACTTTGTGGCAGGGAACTAATTCAGATGTCTGGGTCGAATTCCAGACGTCTGGAATTTTTTGATTTGTATTTAAATGAGACAGAGCAAATTTTCAGACGTCTGACATGTGCACAGTGCTTAAATATTAGACGTATATCAGAGTGTCAGACGTCTGAGGTCCATATCCAGACGTCTGAAATGAGCAGTTTTTCTAAAAATAGCCTAAAATTTGATGGTTTTGCTTATTTTTCGATTCTCTATTTTATGAATTAAAAATATTATTATTTGTGTGAAATAACAAATAACCATAGATACATACAATAACAAATATAATTTATTTAGAAGGCGATGGAGTTTTATGATCTCCTGACTTGTTATCCTTTCATGGTTTAAGCGGAGATCATATATTTCCACGTTCGTGAGTTCTTGGAGAGCCAGAAATTGTCTTGGTGAAGGGTCCGAAGGAGTACGATACGAAGACGAGGGATCCAAAGTATCACAAGGTTTTGAAAGTGGTTCAAGGACATCTTTCTTCCTTGACGTACAAAACTTTATCGCTACTTGCTCCAAAAAGCTTAGCCGTCGTGCTGTAACTTTTTGTTCAAAATATAGTTCGCGTTGTAGATCAATCTGTTGTTTATGATAGTGATGAATTTCATTAATTTTTTCCTTTGTGTTAGGAGAAACAAACAAAAATCTTTTGGTCTTCTTGCTATCGGGGGTAAATCCCGTGTGATATGAGGACCACCTATACGTCGGTTCCTGCTTTGGTGTAAGTGTAGTCGTCGTTGTGGTGTATCAGCCAAGCTATCCGTCGTAGGTGTCGAGATGGATATATAAGAGTTCTCAGAAGACATGGCTATATTTTGTTTCTTGAAGAGAATATGAATCGAGCGTATATAGTTTCTCTTGTTTGTATAACTGTTTATATATAAGTTGAAAAGATTATTTATAGAAAACCTAACTATCTAAAAAATTAAAGGTTCAGAAATTATTAATTATAATTTGTGGATAGTAAAAATAAATGACTAATCATAACCTAAATGAAGCAGTGATTATTTTTAAGGTAGAAGATCATGAAGTGAGCAAATCCCTAAATTTCGTCGGAGTTTAATAAAAGTTTGTTCATTTAGTGGTTTTGTAAAGATGTCTGCTATTTGATTTTCGGTATTTACATATTCTAATAAAATAGTTCTTTTTCAACATTGTCTCGTAAAAAATGATGTATATCTATATCCTTGGTTCGTGAATGATTGAAATGGTTTTTTGATAAATTTATAGCACTTGTGTTATCACAATATATTGGAGATTTATTGATAATTTTGCCGAAATCCTTAAGTGTTTGTTGCATGTATATCACTTGTGCGCACGCTAGAGTTGCTGAGATATATTCGGCTTCGCAAGTAGATAAAGAAACACAATTTTGCTTTTTGCTAAACCATAAAACTAATGATTGTCCGATAAAATAACTTGTTCCACTAGTACTCTTACGATCTTTACTACATCCACCGAAATCTGCATCGCTATATGAAACTAGTTCAAACGATGATCTTTTAGGGTAAAACAAACCATAATCTTTAGTACTGGATAGATAACGTGAAATACGCTTAACAACTCTTAAATGAGATTCTTTTGGTTTTGCTTGAAATCGAGCACAAAGACATACGCTCATCATAATATCGGGTCGACTAGCTGTCATATACAATAAAGAACCAATCATGCTACGATATAATTTTTCATCAAAATCTTTTCCGTTATTATCATTTTCTAAGTGGAATAGTGGTACTCATTGGTGTTGGTTTGCTCGAAGTTTTATCCATTTCAAAATGACGTTACAATATTTTTCTTGATAAATAAAAATTCCATTTTCAAGCTGTTTTATTTATAAACCTAAGAAATTTAATTATGTGACATTTCAAATGCATTTTTCATATTTGAAAATTGATTACATAGATTTTCGTTGGTTGAACAAAAAATGATATCAACATAAATTTATACAACTAAAATATCATTATTTTCTCTTTAATAAATAAAGTTGTATCTATTTTGCCTATTTGAAAACCAGATGTAATTAAATGATTTTTAAGACGTTCGTACCATGCTCGTGGAGCTTGTTTTAATCCATATAATACTTTGTGTAATTTAAAAACATGATCGGGATATTTTCGTGAACAAATAATGGTGGTTGTTCTACATATACATTTTCTTTAATAAAACCGTTTAAAAAAGCACTTTTGACATCCATTTGAAATAATTTAAAATTGTGATGAGTTGCAAAGGCGAGCAATGTACGTATGACCTCTAATCTAGCTACTAGAGCAAAGGTTTCGTCATAATCGATACATTCTTCTTGATTATAGCCTTGAGCAACTAAACGTGCTTTATTCCTAACAATATTTCCATTCTCATCTGCTTTGTTTTTGAATACCCATTTTGTTCCTATAACCGATTGTTCTTCAGGTCTTGGTACTAGTTCCCAAACATTATTACGTTCAAATTGGTTTAATTCTTCTTGCATAGCTATTATCCAAAAACTATCATTTGAAGCTTCTTTATAATTTTTTGGCTCAAAATTTGACACGAATGCTATATGACTTATTTGATTAAGTTGATTTCTAGTTACTCTAGAATTGAGATCTCCAATGATATTATCTTTTGAATGATTCTTAAGAATTCTAGGAGATAATATCAAAGTGTTATTTTGCACGTTTGTTTCATTATTAATAGAATTTGTTAGTGGAATAATTTCTTCTTCATCATTAGTACGATGATTAAAAAGATTTTCGTCGAACGAAACATGTAAACTTTCTTCAATGGTATTATTTCGTTTATTAAAAATTCTATATGCTTTGCTACGATCCGAATATCCGACAAAGATACCTTCATCGGCATTCGGGTCAAATTTTCCTAAGTTATCTTTTGTATTTAATATAAAACATTTTGAACTAAAAGTTTTAAAATATGATACTTTAGCTTTTCTTCCAAAAAATATTTCAAAACAAGTTTGTTGTCATAAGACGTATAGTTACTCGATTCAATACATAACAAGCTGTAGCAATAGCTTCAGCCCAAAAGTGTTTTGGTAGACCACTACTATTTAATAATGTTCGTACGCATTCTTGTAACGTTCGATTTTTTCTTTCTACGACATCATTTTTTTGAGGTGTGCGAGGAAAAGAAAAATTATGACTTATTCCTTTCTTATTACAAAAATTAGTAAATATATCGTTTTCGAATTCGCCTCCGTGATCACTTCGAATATTTTTAATTTTCAAGTCCATTTGTGTTTTAATTCTTTTGGCAAATATCCTTTTATGTTTTAAAAATAAAGTCCATGTATATCTTGAAAAATCATCAATTATTAAGAAAACATATTTGTTATGATTTATAGATCATATTTGTGTTGGTCTAAATAAATCTAAATGTAATAATTCTAATGATTGTTTTGTAGAAATATTATTTTTAGATTTAAAAGAGCTTTTCTTTAGTTTTCCAATTTGACAATCGTCACATAAATTTTCTAATTTATAATTTATTTTAGGTAGACCTCTAACTAGCTCATATTTTGCCAATTTATTAATATTTTTAAAATTGATATGACAAAATCGTTTATGCCACAACCATGGATCATCATGTTTGGCGGTTAAACATAAATTTGAATTTTTATTTATATTCATGTTTAATACATAAATATTTTTGTTTCTAAAGCCTTCAAATACAAGTTGTTTGTTATTATCGAAAATATTACATCTATCTTTTTCGAAATTTATTTGAAAACCTTTATCGCATATTTGACTAGCACTTAGTAGGTTGTGTTTTAGATTTTCTAACTAATAAAACATTTGAAATAATAGGAGAGTTAGAAATACCAGAGTTGATGACTTTTCCAGTGCCTACGACATATCCTTTTGAGTTATCTCCAAAGGTTACCGTTTCACCATCGATGTATGTTATATTTGATAACATTTTTGAATTTCCGGTCATATGCTTGGAACATCCGCTATTTAGTATACATTTCTCCTTATTTTTTTTATTTTGGGTGTGCAAAATAAAATATGTTTTAATTGGTACCCATATATTTTGTTAGGGTCCTAATTGTTAGGCGAAGATAGCCATACCCAAGATGGTTTGGTACCTTTATAAACTTAATTTTTATTATGGACTACATTCTCTAAGAAATTATTAATATGTTTTTGTCTAATCAAATTATTATTTGTCTTAGGAATCCAAATTTTCATATTTTTGGTATTCATGTTAGATATAGGTAAACTTTTAGTTTTTTTATAACTAAAATGTTTAGCATCATTTCCTTTTTGTTTAGAAATATTTTTAAATCCTATTCCATTTCTATTGCAAGATGGTTTTGAAGTTTTGATAAGATTTTCCAAATCTTGTTTTCCTTTATTAAATTTTAACACATCATTTGTAATTTTATCTAATTTTTCTTTTAATTCTAAATTTTCAATTTTCAATAATTCAATATGCTTTTTAAATTGACACTTTCTTTTAACAAATTATCCTTCACCATTTTAGTGTTTTCAAAATCAATAGCAATAGCCTCAATTTCTATTAAATTATTTTTAATTTTTTCTTGAGATAATTCTAGTTCTTCTTCTAAGATAATTTTTTCATCTTTTAACGTTCATACTTCAACTTCTAATCTATTTATTTTGACTATATATTCTTTGTTCAATTTTTTAATTTGTCTAAATTTATCATCTAATTCTATGCCAAGTTCTAATAATTCATCATAGCTAAGTTCCAGACATACCTAATGTGTCATAAAACACACATTAGCTTGTTTTCCGTCACTATCGCTATCTCTTTCAGATGATGAAGAATCCGAGTCATCCCATGTTACTTTAAAAGCCTTCTTCTTTTTGAATTTTTCAAATTTGTTTTTCCTTTTATCATTATTGAGTTTGGGGCAATCCTTCTTCATATGTCCGTATTGATCACATTCATAGCACTTGATTTGAGATAGGTTTGTTGTGTTGGACTTTCCTTCCTTTTGGAATTTGGTCATCTTTCTAAATTTCTTGAATCTGTTATAATTCTTGGCAATGAAGACTATCCCATCTTCATCTAAATCAGAGTCATCATTTTTTGTTGCTGGGAATGCTATGTTCTTCTTCTTCGAATTTAATTCTTTTCATGCCTGCAAATTATCTTCATAGGACATTAAATTTCCTATCAACTCTTCAACTTTGAGAGTAGAGAGATCATTAGCTTCTTCAATAGTTAATACCTTTCTTTCCCAATCCAATGTTAAAGAGTTGAGTATTCGAGAAACTAAATCAAAATCAGTAAACTTAACTCCTAATGCCATAAGATCATGTTGGATAGTTTGAAATCTAGAATACTTGTCAACAATAGTTTCATTTTGCTTCATTTTGAATGACGAGAATTGGTTTTGCAAAATTGAAATCTTAGTTTGCTTAATCTTTGTTGTACATTCGTGTGTAATTTATAAGGTACGCCAAATGTCAAATGCAGTTGTGCATAACATGACACGTGAAAATTCATTTTTATCTAGAGAGTAAAATAAAACATTCATAGCTTTAGCATTGTTTGATGCTAAGGTCTTTTGTACATCGGTCCATGTGTTCATAGCAGTAGTAGGTGCTTCATATTTATCTTGCGTGGCTGACCAAATTTCTAAACCATTAGCTTCCATAAAAATTCTCATACGTGTTGACCAATATGCATAGTTAGATCCATTAAAAAGTGGGGGTCGTGCTGTGAATTGTCCTTCTTGAAAAATACTTGCCATATTAAAGTGATTCAAAAACGTGTTACTGTTCTTTGATCAAACCTTGCTTTGATACCAATTGAAAGTCTATATGATGGATCGTGTAGTGTATATATGCAAGTATAGGTGACTAACTATATGATATATCTAATATAAAATTAACAGATGATAATAGCAAAGTAAATGAAAATAAGCACACCAGAATTTTATACTGGTTCGGACCTCCCGTCCTACGTCCAGTCCCGAAGCTCCTTTTCGGAATTCGACTATCAAACACCCTCACTTCGTCCGGAGGAATATGCTTGGTTACAGAAGCTTGTTCTTGTCAAGTGTGTGTTCTATAGCACGAATATTGACTATTAAGTACAAATGCTTCCAACGTGTATATATATATATGTATGTATATATATATATCTAGAGGATATTGATTGAAGAATTATGTATGTATGGAAGAGTGAAATACAAATATATGATTGATAGAGATCAAGAATATATCAGAATAAAAGAGTAAAGAGCACAAGTAAGTAATGTGGGATCTTCTCTTGGATTCTTGATGCTATTTATAGCGGTAGAGAGATTCCTTGAGTAATTGCATCCATTAACAAGTGTTCTATGGTCGCTTCTGATGGTGATGAAGAGTTGCAGCGAAGAGGAGCGAAAGTGTCTTTTCAATTGTGAGTTGTACTTTGAATGTCAACACCCGAGTTCAAAATTAGACGTCTGGAATATGCCTCAGACGTCTGGCTCTTATATTTTTTTTGTTTGTATATAGTAGCTTTTCAGACATCTGAGTACATTAACCAGACGTCTGATTCTGTCTGGTTTGTGATCCAGAAGATTCATTCATACGTCTGGCTAGTGCACCCAGAAGTCTAAACTTGTGCATGTTGCTTTTCTTGTGTCTGTGTCATTGCTCTTCTGATTCTATCGACTTGTAGCCTCTTGATACTTTCTTTGAGTCTTGTTCTTGTCTCTTTAGTGATGTTACTTTAACAATTACATGTGAGTAGAAATATATATGCATAATCGATTTTCATTGTATAGTTATCGTCATCGTCATCGAAGCCATATAATTGATTTCCTAAGAAGAGAGTTATTTTTAGTATCCATGGATGAAGATAAGCAAGTATATCTTCGAGAAATGCACACAAAGGATAACGGGACAAATATATTCACTAAGGATTGCTGGTTGGAAAGTTCGAGCATTGCTTGAACTTGATTTGCTTGTTGAAGCACTAGGTGACACGAGGTAGCACGGTTGAGGGAGGAGCTTGGTTATAGAGGATGGAGAGTATCAATGAGAAATTGTGGTTCCATCTTCTTGGTAATTACTAGTTTACACTCCTTAGTGCTTTTATCTTTTGGTGAGACGATTTTGGATTTGGGTGCTTTCAACACTTCGTCAACGGACGGTGGTTTTGCCCGTGAGCTCGTTGGAGTGCAATGGACGGTGGTTTTGCTGGAGTTCGACGTCTCGCCACTTTATGAAAGACGTATGAGGTTTCAGGAAATATTTTTTTGAAACGTATGAGAGACGTCTGTCATAACACGTCAGACGTCTGTGATGACTTTCAGCCTATTTTCGGCCTGGACGGTTTTGTGATGATTTGTGAAAGTTCAAGGGACGGTTCGAGAATTTGCCTAGGTTTTCTAATCTCCTATATAAGCTATTTTCACGATTCAGAGACGGAACAACTCCAAGGGTTTTATCCTCCATTAATTAGGGTTTATCAAAACCTAAGTTTCTTCGGTTCTTTTCTCCACAAATCAATTCTATTTGAATATTGATCATTGTAATCAATCTCTTGTACTATTCTCATTGATATTAATAAAGGTTCTCTCTCGAAGTGAATGTACACTAACGAGACGTTGGTGAAACCACTATAAATCGGTGTGTGATTTATTTTATCGTTATTGCTTGTTTGGTGGTTGCGATTGGTTTGGATTGAATTGAGATTTGGATTGAGATACAGATTGGTTGTTTTTGCAATTCTTACCACGATCTCGTTTTCCGCTGTGCTTTGGGGTTTTGATTTGAGGTCTCGAGTTATAATTTCCACAATACAAATAAATTTGCAGATCGATTTGAATTGGTAGAAGGTTTCGAAACTTGAATTTTGTGGAATCTTCAAATAAATTTTGCAGAATCGAAACTGGTATCATATGGATTCCAGTTATTTATTTTAAATCTTTTAAAATAGAGACGTTACATGTTCAAATTGAGACTTGATTGATTTGTTTTTCATTTTCTGCATAAATTGATTTAGATGTCAAACTTCATTATATGTTTTGCGTTTTATTTCTATCTGAAAAGCTTACGCCTCAACATTTCGAGGGTTACTCCCCACCTCACGGATCTGAAAACGCCTCATTTACACTTGCACGTTTTAAAACAATGATCTCTACACATACCCGATAAGTACCAATACACAATGGGAGCATTAGTCCTATTTTGTGGGAATGAATGTATGGATCCTTTTTATTATTCGAACGATCTATCTCTTCATTAAGATTTTTATTTCTTAATTCTATCTTTCTCTAAAAACCTTCGAAAATGACAATAAACTCATTCTTACGTTTCCATATTAAAGTGAACTATGGCTTCATCTCGGCTAGCCAATATTCCCAGGAAGTAGGAATCCACGGGGGGTTTTTTTTTAGTGAACGTGCCACGGCTGATTACTCCTTTTTTTACATTTTAAAGATTGGCATTCTATGTCCAATAGAATATCTCGATCTAAGTATGAAGGTAAGAATAAATATACGTGGAAGATAAAACCCTTCACTTAAGGGTTCAGCAGATTCGGATATATATTTCTAACCGGAGACAGGAAAGTCTTTGACTTTGCTGTGGACCTGTCAACTGTACATCATTATGGATTGTGATTGTTGTAACCAGTATCTTAGTACCACATGTTTTGTTGAGTTTCTTCTTTCACATGACACACTAATAAAAGTTACATCTTTTCTTCTTTTTCTGCAAAGTTGGTTCTTTCTTCACTTTGTCTATTTAAATTAGTTATACATTCAGATGGATAATGCTCATACCCATGACATTTGAAACATTCAACGCTGGACTTGTTTTGCTGATTTTGGTTTATATAAATGGCGGCCTCCTCGTCCTCTTCCTTGTCCTTTTCCATGAGAGTCATTGGAATAATTGTCTTGATGTTGAAATTGTTAACCACGACCATTGCTTATTCTTAGATCTATCAACGGGTATTTTCAAATGGATAATGTCATATTCTCATCCGCATCCGAAATTATTTTTGATATCGGATATTCATATAATTATCTTATTCGTTATAATCGATAAATCAAGAAACATAAATAGAAAATTTTGCTTTAATATAATTACTTTTCAATTTTATTGATTATAGAAGTATGCAAATTAATAAATATAATGATAATAAATAGTTTTTAGCAATTAATATGCATATAATATAAACTACTACACTATACTGAAATACATATATCATAAGTTATAATCTTAACAAAAACCGAACGGATAATTTTCGGATGCCTTCGTATCTACATCGGTATCCTTTTTTCCGGATATTAGATATTTATCCGCTTTTCGGATACGGATGCGGACATATTTCAGATGCGGACGGATTTCAGATTTTTGAGTACCCATTGGCAGTCTTACCTGCTCTGCCTCTATCTCGGTATTTGCCTCAACCTCATCATTTGTCTCCTCTAGGGGTCGGGTGGTTTTCTGCCAAGCCCTTCAAGGCTTTCTCCCCTTTCTCCAATTGATTATGTTTGTGCTTCTGGCAACTTTGTAATTCATCAAGTGAACGATCATCAATATCATTATTACATTTTAGTGTCATGGTTCGAAGAATATTCTGAATGAATTCGCATCTTGTTCAAGATTGGCATTCTTCGAGAGACATAATCTAATACTGTTTCTCCTATTCAAAGTGCTTCGAACTCTATGCGAAGTGCTTGTAGTTGTTGCCCTTTTGCTTTTGTTGAACACTGGTACTTCTTCTTCATGGAATCCCAAATATGTATTGAAGTACTTTGCAGAGAATGGTTTTCAAGATTGAGTGATCAATAACTTGAAAAAGGTAATTTTTTATCTTGAGATCTTTCAACCGTTGTGCTTCTAATTCTGCCCTTTGCGTCACTGTTGTGCCAGATGCAGGTTCAATAATTCCTTCAAAGACGGCTTGGCAGTACTCCCTGGATCATAGGAAATTTTATATCAACACGCTCCAGTGATCATCAAAGCGGAGAACAGCTAGTTGAACAAAGTTGTCACTCATCATTTCAAATTGCTACTGCAATAGAAATAAATCTACCATTGTAAAACTTTCTATCTCACACATTCCCTCTTTTTTTAAACACTTTTGCATCTCTCTCACCAGCTATGATGTCAATCTTGAAAATAAAATAAAATAAAATTAGAGAATCAATATGTATATATTTATATAGTAGGAGAAGTATGGAAGGAGTGAAGAAAATTTTATTAGTTTTGCTCATACAAAATTATATACGGTTACATCTTTATTTATGAAGCTTATGTCCTGACTAATAGTCTAGAAAATAGGACAACTGCTTAGGACTTAGATCCATCGTTACATTTTCAAACTAAAACTCCTTATTAATTTCTATAGAATAGGTCAATCTCAACACAAGCACACTTAAGCCAGGCTTAACAGTGACTCACTTCTACTTAGGTGCATATTAAAGAAACTAACACATGCAATTTTGATTTATTGAGTTTATGCTCAAATTCTATGGAGTAAGACAAGAAATAAACCTGTGAAATTTTTTTTGCCCGATCTAAAAGCAGAATTTTTCTCTAGTACAAGTATATAATTATGTGTAGCTTCAAACTTAAAACGTTAAATTTGTGTGTGACTATTTGTGCATTTGCGCACACGTGTCCATATGCACGGATGCATCACCTTTTGGTAAAATAACATAGATTAATAGCTATATTTAGTCTTATATGTATTACAAGCAAGCGGGTATACAAATGCGCACCCACCGCCATTATACTTGCGGGTGCGTGTGCACACACACGTAGGCATGCATGCACACACTTTAGAAATGAACTTGGAGATGAGTCTAAGTTTAGTGATGAAATTTGAGCTAAGTAACCGTGGCTTGTTTTGGAAATGTTTTTAATTCTAATTCTAAATGTGTAGAATACAACTTCTAAGAGTTGTTATTTTAACAGAATCTTGGTGTCATGTCAACTAAAATTTAAAACATCCAATATTATCATTATAATGTTTAGCGTACAGACTCTTTTGGTACAGAAAAGCCATATTTTAGAATTTTTTTCCACATGTGCATCGTATGTGCAAACATACATACATATACTATTTTTCATTTCCACGCACGCACATATACATACATATGTATATACGATGCATTAGCGTACAGACTCTTTTTCATTTCCACAAAATGCATCGTATTTGTTTAGCCATTTCTACTTGGATCCTCTCCTTTTGTTGTGTGGAAAATATCAGTCGATTTTCTCTCTTCTTCTACTAGTTCACGTTGTACTATTATTTCATCAACATCTCTCTTTCCATTTTCTAAAAAAATCTCCCTTGCTCCTGTCAAGTTTCAAATCTCAACTTCTATATTTTATTTTTGATATATTGAATTAAAAACAGAAACTTCTATATTTTATCTTTGATATATTGAATTAAAAACAGAATTACTGATTATACAAAATTTACTGTATGAGGCATAAATTTATTATTTCTCAAATTTCACGTTATCATGTATATGCAAAATTGCAAATTACTAAAAAGTAAGTTTTTCATAACATCAGTTGTTCTCATTTTAGTTGATCTGTCTCAACAGTTTTGAGGTTTCATGTATCATTAAAATTGAGATACATTGAAGTATGATTAGAATTGCAATGGGGTCCCTGCCTAAATCTATAGAAAATAAGGCTTTTTTAATAAGCAGTTTCATAAGCTACAGTTTCAATTCGATGATCGAACAACTTCAAGATACACTCTTTCTTTTGTATGATTTAAAGTGCCTATCGCTTTGATTCAAAAGTTACCGAATTAATAGCTACAGATAAGTAAAAGCTTGCTACAGAAAGCAGATGAAATTCGAACTGCTACGCTTACGCTTGTGTATCACTAAAATCATCATATATTAAAGTATCAGTACAACCATGAGACATAAAAGTATCATTACAATCATAATATGTTAAAATATCATTAAAATCATAGAAAATTATTATTAACATTGTGATACATTAGATAATCATTAAAATAGTGGTACATTAAACTAACATTATACTCACATGTCAAAGTACCATTACAATCATAAAATATTAAAAGTATCGTTATGATATGTATTTTTTGTTATAATGACCCGAAACAATTTCATGTTAAACCGTGCTGTATTTGCAATTTTAGATTTATTAATTGTCTGCACATAAGTTAATATCCGATATCCTTTATCTATCCACGATTGCGGATATTCTATATTTGAAAATGATTTCGGATGTGGATATAGATATAACATTATTCACATCCGAAAGTATCCGTTGACAAACCTGTTCTCGATTCTATATCAGTTCATATTACTATGGTTATGGACTCAAAACACCTTTAAGAAAAAAAATCTAAAGCTGAAATTATTGCTGGTGTTGGTCAAGTATTCTTATGTTAAAAAAAATTAGAAAATATGTCAAAGCTTTCTGGTAAACGTGAATTCATTTTTTTTTTTTGGGGTATTATAATAGCTTTTACTTCTATTATGTTAGCATAGGTAAATGTATCATTGATTTCATCCTACAACAACTGGATTTCATCATAATTGCCCATACAATGTTCTTTTAATGAATTTATATTGAATATAGTAGCAAGTAATTATGCATTTAAGTATTTTCAAAATTATGATTACTTAAGAATCATTAAAGATAAGATAAATTAAAGAATCAACAAAACTATGATACATTATAGTATCATCGAAAAGCACAATACATTAAAGTATCACTAAAATTATGATATGTGAATGTATCGTTGCTGAAAAATTAAATGATTATGAGATTTCTTTAATTGTTCAACGAATAAATACATCCTTCGTAGTGAAATACTTTAGTGATATTATATAATTTCGATTTCTTCTACTACTCTTCTCACACTACTGATACCAGTTTTAGTTTATTAGTTGTATTTCTTTGAGGGGAAGATCATATAAACCATAAATTGAGGTTTCGTTTTTAGATGGACATAGAAGGAAAAAATGAGAGTAGATGCAAGAAGAAAAATGTATTACAGACTGAAGAAGAAAATAAATGGTCTATATGTAGACATATACATGAGTGAAAATACTAAGAAAATCACTTGAACATCACAAAATCAATTGTTGATATGAATAGTGATCTCTTCAGCCGAATATATTATTTAAAAGATGTGAGACTATTCTTAACACACTTTCGCACTTTGAGTTAACATAAAATCTATTGGTAACGTGACTGATCTTTCAGTATTTGTGAAAAATCAATTATATTATTGGGAGTATTCCAATACAAGAAGGCTGGAATTAGGGTTGAAATTCGATGTGGGTAAGTTGAATTTTAGGTTGAAATTCAATGGAGGAATACGCCGAATGTAACGTAATTTTTTAGGTTCGATGGAGGTGTTCTGAATTTATGTTTTTGGGATGTCCCCCTCAAAGCTCCTTTTAGTGGTAATGTCCATTGTTAATATGGTTCTGAAACGATTGTGATAACTTATTCTTAACCACAATGGTACAACAGTAGTAAATTTAGTATCTTAATTGGATCAAAATCTCATTTAGAGAAGAACATCTGGCTAAATAGTTATAGTATGAAATTTCAAATGCTTCTAATTGCTAATGTTTACCAAATTTTTTGCCAGGAGCACTCTTTTTGAAAAGAACTTTGTAGATGATTTGACCTGAACTAAAGCTCGGTGTATCCTAAGATAAATCTGCCATTGTCAATGTGTAATACCTGTACTCACAATATTTTCCTTCTTTCGTAGCCTGCCTTTTACGAAGCATTTGGGCTCACGGTTGTTGAGGCCATGACCTGCAGCCTGCCCACATTCGCCACATGTCATGGTGGGCCTGCAGAAATAATCGAGCATGAAAAATCCGGTTTTCACATCGACCCATATCATCCCGACCAAGCTGCTACTCTCATGGTTGATTTCTTTGAGCGTTGCAACAAGGATTTCAGTTACTGGAATAAAATTTCCGATGCTGGGTTGTCTCGTATACAAGAAAGGTTCTTTTTTGCCATCCTTCGTTTTCATTCAACTGTTGTTCAGAACTTTAATACAAATATTTTCCACGTAAAAATGTTCAGGTACACATGGAAAATATATTCAGAGAGACTGATGACTCTGGCTGGGGTTTATAGTTTCTGGAAGTATGTCTCAAAGTTGGAAAGGCGTGAAACTCGACGCTACCTTGAAATGTTTTACATCTTGAGATTCAGAGACTTGGTACAATCATTTCCTCTTTTGTAAAATAAAGATTAATTTAGAATCATGGACTGAACTTTTGTTCATGCTTTTTTCAGGTGAAGTCTGTTCCATTTTCGTCGGACTGATGTGTTGCATTCGAAGCCCGGTGTGTATATCAGGATCAATGCAGGTATATACTGTAAATTATATAACAGTCTCTGTAACATACTATGCCTCAGACAATTACTGCCTCTATTGTATATAAAGTCCGCAGATGAGGTTGATATATCTGGTACTTTATACCTAATAAAATGTGTTCTGGCTACAAACAATACCTCTGTTGTCTGAATTTAAAACAATCTATACCAGTGTGAAATGCACCTTTTGGATATGTCCAAAGTAATGCGTTAACTTCTTTTTATTGCTAATTAGTATAAATAAAAACACACAAAAAGTAAAATTAAAGTGATCCATAATGCTTTGGTTTATAAGTTAAAATTAGTGTGTTGCTAAAAGCATCCATAAATCCTCTTCTTAACACTGTAAATTTGTTAATAAAATTTAATAAAATTACTTCCTAATACCACATTAAGTTTTTCACTGATCTCCACGTTATCGAAATTCCATTCAACTCCTTTACTAAACTCATCTCCGTAGATTATCATTGACCACCAGTTTTTCATTCCTAAACTAAATCAGGTTCATAACAACAAAATTAACTCGAATTGTAATCAAAATCTAACACAAATTAATAATTAAATACCAACAATTTTTTTTATCAACGCGCATATTAACTAATTAACATAGAATCCATAACAAATTTTTTAGACAAGAATAATATTATTAAGAAATACTAAATGAAATGAAGGAGAGCCGTTGGCAATATAAGTGGTTGCAATGTGTCTTACTACACGACGTCGGTGCTTTTTGGTTGAGTTTGAATAAATTTCTCATCTTTCGATTTAGGATTGAGTTCTTTGAAGAATTGAATTTTCAAATTGAAGTTGAGCAATAAAATGAATATGCACTAATGGTAGCCTATAGAGGGGAGTATGGTATTAAGAAGTGAAATTGACGTTAAGTTATGATATTTTTGGTATTAGGAAGAAGGTTCATGGGTATTGTTAATGTGTGCCCTAAAGGCACATGTTAAATATGTTATTTATGTGTTAAAAAACAAAAATTAATTTCAAATACCTATTTTATCCTAATATAAAAAATATGTGAAATTCATGGGGGTATTTAGGTAATTTAACCAACCTAAATATGTGTCCTAATGACACATAATATCATTTTTCTTTATTATATAATAATAAAATAGTTTGTTTAGGAATGAAGTAATGAATGAGGAAAGAGACAATATTAAATTATTAATGTTTCAAGAGAAGCAAAACGTGACAAAGAAGAGTTACCAAAATGCCCTTTGTATTATCTATTTTAGCAAGAAGAGTTACCAAAATGCTTCAAATCAAGGTATTATCATTGTATATAGAAGATACATGTACTTTTGTCATGTAAAATGACAATTATTTTACAAATCAAGATGATACACACCGGTGCACAGCCGACACCAAATCGATTCATTTTTCTCTTATGAAAGTAATAAATAAAAAGAACATATAATTTTCTACAACCCTGGAGTGTAGGGAATGCTACCCAGCCATTGCTCCCCTTCTATAAAGTTATCGACAGTAAACTTACTTGCTTCGGCCGCATTGATAACATGATACCCTTTCCATTTAACCCGACCCGAAGTACTCGACCCGGGACCTCTATTATCATATTCCGCATAGTACAGCGTATTAAGTGCGAAATTCCCATCCCACGCCAACCAACCGGCTGGATCAATAAGACTCCCTATATTGGACTCCATATACACCGTCCTTGAGTACATCTTCCACGGCCTACCGAGGTATGACTTGAAGTTAGACTGCACAGGCGCGAGATCGGACGCGGCGGCAACATTGCAGTTCTGGATAGAAGTGCCCGTGTTCTGGTTCGGATCGATCCTTCCTTGAGCAGTGAAGGTGTTCTCTTGGCCAGAGTTCGGCTTTCGGGCGTATAGGTTGCAGTTTTGCAGGACGACCGCGGCGTTACCGAAGATGAAGTCCACGGTGCCGTAGATGTCGCACTGCCGGTAGAACTGGCGCAGGGAGAGCGCATAGAGTGTGTCTTGGTAGCCGATGATGCTGCATCTGTAGAAGGCGGATAAGTCCCCATTGCAGCGGAGGGCTACCGCTTGATGTTTCGATGGACCCGCCGAGTTTTCGATTGTTAGGTCTTGAGCGATGAAGTTTGATGCTTCAATAGCTGCAATCAGAACAAAAACATTTTTAATATGGAAGTTTTGTCAAACACTCTACTACAAGTTTCAAAATATATTTCTACCTCGTCCTAAAAGTAGATTTCACTAATGACATCCTGAAATTATTATGTGAAATTTACAGTTTTTTCTTTCCAAGTTAAATGCAAATATTTGTTATGTTAAATGCACATAAATGCAGAAAAATCGCAAATATTAAAAAGCCAAATATTTGTAGTTTTCTACAACAAATATCTGTAGAAAAACTACAAATATTTACACTAAAAACTGCAAATTCTCGTTAGAAATAATCAGGACAAATTACCACTTTTTAATAACCAACCTGTACCTAAATGCAAATGTTTTACTTGGTGTTTTTGGATATCCTAAAAAGCTTGAATTTTTTTTTTTTTTTACTTTTTTTGAAAAATGAAGAAAAGGAATCTGTTTGGTTATTTTCTTGAAAAAATGTATTCTTTTTTTATATCGTTTAATTTCATGAAGGAATTCGTCTTCTGTAATTTGAGATTTCGTCAAGAATATGAACTTCTAGTTGAATTTGAACATTTTGAAAAAATGTTATTTTGTTTGGAAACATTTATTTAAAGAATATTCGAACCTTGTTGAAAAAAAAAAAATCAAACTTTTTAGGAAAAGAATGGTTTCTTTAACGTTTGAATAATTTTTTCAGTAGCAGGTCAAAATAGTTTAAACTACTTATTATAGTTACTTAATATTACAGAGGAATTTCCTCAAAACTGCTCAATTTGAGAATCACTTTTAGATTCTTTCATCAAAAAGGAATAAAATAAATATCATATTTGCTTATTGTGTATTAACATATTTACGGATAAACTGGTTTAAGAAATTTTAATTAGAAAAATTGGTTTTAAGAAGGTACACTAGGAAATGCCTAATAAGACATTTGAGAGTGCATGTTAACACAACATTCTAGATGATTATCCATAGATTTTAGAAATTTAATTTAAAGAAAAAAAAATTACTTACGCATATACCAATAGATTACACATATACCATTAGAATAAACTTAAAATCAAAACAAAATATATATGAGGTTATAATTAGAACAAAATTTGAGAAACTTTAAGAAAAACACAAATTTAATGGCCCTTTAAATAGTGGTAAGATTGCAGTGTTTTTACTGTTCAAACAAATGGTTAGATTTGTTTGAAAGTAAGAGTTTTCTATGTTAGTGGGTCAAAATGCCAACTGTTATATAGTATGGAAACAATCAATGTTTCTTCTCTGTTGTATCCAAATAATATTTTCGATCAAGTACCAACACCAAAAACTGTAGGAAAAAAATGTTTGAGAACCGAGTCTAAATCTTATTTAGCTTTGCAGAGTTTTGTTTATTTTATTATATGTTTTTTCACTAGTTAATTTAAACAAATGCACAGAAAAAATAACTCACCGACAGTGGCAGACCTATAAGTGGTATATCCATCGACAACGTTCCGACTCGCCCTTATCACCGTACTCCCAATCCCATCACCTTGGAACATCAAATAAGTCTTCTGCTTTGGAACATCCACGTTTTCCAAATACAACCCTGCTTTTATATGAATTATGACCCTGCTCTTGCTGTTAGCAGGCGCTGCATTCACTGCTCCCATTATCGTGGCGTAGTTCCCACTCCCATCTTTCGCCACCACTATCGTTGCAGCCGTGGCTGCACTCTCATTTCCTAGAAGCTTTTGATCGCTGCTTGAAATCCATTCTGGAAATCCGTTCTTTACATTTCCGTACTCTTCGAATACTTCGCTCGTTCTGCGTCAAGTAATAAAGTTATTAATTATTAAACTAAAGGGTTTCCGTATATACATACATATACACACACATTTCAAATCAGGGTGCGGCTATTAACACCCCTATATTTACTTTTCCCACCCCATTTATAGTATTAAAATTTTAATTCCGTTTTTACCCTCTAGTAATTAATTAGATATTTTTTTTTCATCTACCATCTTTTACTGGTTGAGACTTTGAAAGTCCGAAATTTCTAAGGAGAGGTAAGTGATTCAATGACAGACTCTGCCTCTCCTCTTTTCTCCTTTGCTCGAGCTGTTGTGGTTTTGATCGAAAAACAAAAAAAAAGCGATGATCAAATTCTAATCACTAATTGGGGAAGACGCTGGAGATTTAATGTGTTGTTGCTTGGACCTATCCCTCCGTTTGTGTTTCTCCGTTACTTAAAATACTGTTAAAATGACAAAGTAGCAAAAAAACACAACATAGAAAGTAAGTGTAAAGAGGGCGGGATAATTTTCGAATAAATGGGGTGGTTAAAGAAAAAATTGGAGTGAGTTTTTTTATTCACTCATCAAATTATCTTGTCCTTCCGCTTCTCATCTTTGCTATAATGATTGGAATGTTTGCAACCTCCTCTTCCCTTTTATGTCTTTTGAAGTACAATTCGAGAACACGAAACTCAAAATTTAAGCCAAACACTATTAAATATTTGATGTTACCTTTTAAGAAAAAAAGTTGGATTTTTTTTTCTTTTTTGTAAAAATAAAGAAAATCAAATATTTCCGTAAATTTATTTTATTTCCAAAAAATTAGATAAGTTTGAACAATTCCTACTCTGACAAAAATATTTATACTTAGGAGTTTATTGGGTTTCCTACTTTTTAAATCTTGAACTATATAAAACAATTCTTGCAGACTAGATTAATTGTTTTAGTTATGTCCATAAAAAAAAACAAATAACTTTTAATTATTTCACGAAATATTTGATAAAATGTAAAAATAATAATAATCATCTTTTCCTTCTAGAAGTTACAAACTAATTTCAGTTTATCAGAAAAAGTGTGTATTCAAAATAATTCTTGCTGTCAGTAGAGATCGTGCACGTAAACAAGCAGTTAAAAGCCAAGACCTCAATCATTCAAATCCCATGTATAAACAATATGGGTTACAAAATTCTATGATGTGGGACTAGTAATTTTCTCCTTCTCTCTTTCCCTTACACTATACTCCCTAATAATTCAATTCTGAACTCATTATTTTTTTATATACGTACGCAGCAAAAAGAATAATAAATAAATAAATAACATTAGAAATCAAACCTGTTTTTCTTCCCGGGGATCTTCTTAGCCATGGCAAGGGAGTTACAAACAAGCCTGGAAATATTATAAAGCCGGGCCTCAATAACGGGCCTGAGGTTACAACTCTTTTTAACATATGTAAAGCCATCCAAACAAGCGTACTGATTCGTAGCGGCAGCACTCAGCATCGTTGCCAGATCATCCAAGTACTTCTCCGGCCGATCGCTTTCGAGGGCAGCGATCGCCCGGTTCAGCTCCGACATGGTAAGATCGAACAGCTCCAGACAGTCGGTGAGAGCGATCGGCTGCCTGCGATCTTTCTTAGCTTTGGTGGAGTTGAACAGGGAGGAGCATTTTGAGGAGGAGGCCTTGACCGCAGATTTAGTGTGGTTGAGTATTGTACATATGACGTCGGGTAGGGATTTGGTGTGGAGGTCGGGTACTTGCTGGGCGAGTGTGGATGTGCAAAGGTCGGGGTAGGGGGTGTGGGCGCAGTGGTCGGTGGCGATTTGGTAATTTTGTAGGTGGGTGGGGGTGGGGGTGGAGGGGGAGGTGAGGAGGAGGGTGGAGAGGGTGGAGAGGAGGAGCAGTAGTTTTTGGGTAGATGACATTGTTGATGATATGGTGATTATGATCACTACACACCGTGAATTATGTGACAGACTGATTACTTCGGTGCATATTTATAGTTGGACTCTCCTCTCACCAACTGTTCCATCTTCCAGAAGGTTTTTAACCTGAAGACAGTCCGTGGTTTATCTTTTTAGTCGTGTAACTTGTACCTTCTGGTATTTGGATTGGTATTTGGATGATAGGCATGGGACTACTGCGCAAGTAAATTTTATAATGAATACCTTGATCTATAAGAGCATTCCATTAAAATAGGGTGATGCTAAGGGCCTTGCTCTTTTGGCTAAGGGCACCGCCGTCGAAAGTGAAACGGGCATTTAATTGCCGATCGTAGTGCTGTTAACCAAGGACTTGCGCCACTAGCATCACACTTAACATATTATATCATTTCCATACTCCAACAAATTTACATTTTAGACTGTTTTGTGGACAATGTTTTTCTAAACGTTATAAAATAATCTTATGTGTATTGGGAGGATGTTGTAAAGACTTTGTTTTTATAACTATTTTTTATGTAAGTTCTAACAATGCTCTTTAACAACTTTTTTTTGAAAGTTATGTGTCTATTTACAACCACTTTTTTTAAATCTTGTCTTGCTCATAGGTTGTATATAATTGTATACCCTCCATTTCAAGAAAAGGTTGTTCAAAAGTTAACGGAAATTTTAACAGATAGAAAGATTCACTTTAGGATGTCTTTATTAATAGTTGCTTTGAAAGCGTAATTTTTTGGTCCGATCGTGAATTTTTCAAAATACCTTTATATATACTTTTAGAATATTAAATTGTTATCTCATATGATTTTCTCAATAAATTAGGAGATAAAATTTTCCAACAATTACTTTAGATATATTCAAATGTAATTATAATTAGACTTCAGAGAATGAACTAAATATATATGGCTGCATTAGAATATGTAATGCAAAAGCTTTTTAGATAAATCAACCAATCTATAAATCTTTATTAATACTTAATATAAAAACAAATTTTTTTTGTCCGACCGTGAAATTTCAAAAATGTTCTTCCATGCAAATAAGAGGTCATGAATTCGAATCTCACTGTTAACAAATATTAACATCAAAATGGAAATTTTAAACATAAACAATGTTACAAGTCCAAACTCTGTTCCAATAAAAAATGTACATTTTTTTTTATGTTTTTCAGTTTATTTTTATCAAACTACATAGAACTTTCAAATTTAATAATTTAATAAAAAGCTTTATGCTCATGCATTAAACGTGTCAAATATATATACACTAACTGATGTACATACACATAAATATAATTGTTGGATACAACATTTATTGATAATTCAAATAGAAGCACAATCTTTTGGTCTGGTCCGACCGTTAAGTTTTAAAAATCACACATGATTTCAATGCAAAATATGATTAAATATTTGTGCTTTTTTTAATGTGTTAAAACATATGCAAATTGTAAAAAGCAACTCACGCGCTTTAACCACAACAAGGGGAAAGCCATTTTCCAACGGCAAAAAACCGTCGGCAGCCGTCGAAAGCCGTCGGTAGCCGTCAGAAATAGCCGTCGGAAATTAAGGCGTCGGGGAGCAGTGTTCCCGACGGCTTCCGACGAATCTTGCCGTTCGTATTTCTGACGGCTTCCGACGGATTCCGATTATTGTTGGAAGCCATCGGAATCAGTTGGAAAAAATGACCCAAAAGCCGTCGGACGATGTTGGGAACCGTCGAAAATCTAAAACCTGAAAGCCGTTGGAAATCTGCTGAAATTTTTTTGTATTTCTGCTGCAATACCGCCTTCCATCCACATTTCCCACACAAATACTATTTCACCAATACCGCAGAATCCAATATATAATATTCCAACCAAATATCAAAAACCAAACTATACACAAATCACCAAACAAAAACTTACATAAAATTAAGTCAATACACATAATCATCACCCAAACTAATGTACAATACATAATAATATCCACAACACCAAATGTTCTATCAATATATACATACACAACATCCCCAACATCCACATAATTTTAAATGTATCGTAACATAGTACACAAAACCAACAAGTACCTCTACCATCTACCAAATCGTACAAAACAGAAAAAAACATACCGATCAAAGCAATTAATCAATCTCCTTCAGAACCTGAGCCAGCAGAGGAAGGGAAGCGGCCACCATACTGCTGCATGTATTCGGCGATACGCTGGTCTAGCAACTGTGTAGTCTTTATGGACTGCCGACGGTTCTGCACCTCTAGCTGCGCCACTCTAGCCTGTAAATCTTCGATCTGTGCTAGATCGATTTGAGCTCTAGTCTGCATACTCCGTCTCTGACTGTTGGCTTGTAATAAATATTTAATTTAGCCGTGTGATCTATGTAAGTGTATGTGCATGTATGTGAATGATTAGCAGATGATGTTATTTAATTTAGTTTATGATGTTTATGTATGTGTATGTGTATGTTGATAACATCTTAGATTGTGGTGACACCAAATAACTATATGATAAGGTTGTTGATTTATATTTTGAATTACTGTAACTTTGGAACATTTTGCATAAGTATAGTAACTATAGGGAAGGATGAAAGCAATAAATTTGAAATTACTCCTTGTTTGCCAATATATTATTTACTTACCACTTGATTGCCAAATCCTGCCATGCTTCGATGGATTCATAACTGACTCAAAAATAGCATTCTCTTCATCCGTCGTCAGCTGATCTCGACCCGTATTAGCAAAGAGTTTCTGACGTTACTCCATAAACTTTTCCTGCGTTAATACATTAATATCATCATATCTTATTTCATTATATTTTAACAAATAGAACAATTACTAATACTGCATAAAATGAAATGTGCTTACAAGGCTCTTGTGGATTTATCGTCGTGCCATGTATACGAAACCATCCCGTCCGGATTTACATGCTCGACAGCATGCGTACGAGTAAACACGTCCATATAGCCCACAGGACCATGCGCCTCAGCTTCCTGAAATTGATTTTTACATACAATTATTGTACATTTAAAATTATATAGCGCAAACTATTTACATTCAGTAGATTTACCAATTCCTGCCGATACTGCTGAAATGACTTCAGCCCTCCGCAATGAGTGATGAGATTTTTATTTCTGTTTGTAGAGTTTCTTTCCGACTCTGCTGTACATTCAAAAGTTGATACATTATTTATCGATCATGTATTTTTGATATTTACTACAAGTCAAATAATTTAAAGAATATTAGTATTCTTGCCTTCGCTGTATCAGTTTTCCAATATCCCAACCATGCTTGACATACGCTCTCCCCATCCAACGTGGTTTCTTATTTGATTTCTTGATTTCGGATATCGAGTCCCTATAGTTTTTACGTGTGACGGAACGAATTTTGCCCGCTCGAAAATCGACATCCATACTTCAAATCGTATTCGAATGCCGTAGATTCGACCGTTCAAATCCGATTCGCCGGAGCTTATAACAACACTAAGTAAACAACACAGCGGAATAAAAAGAATAATGCATTGATATACAACACAGATACAATATCTGATACAACAGAGTGATACACTAGATATCAATATACATCAGAGATACAAGAAAATAGCAGCGGAAAGAAATATAGATAATGCTAGCAACGGAACAAATAACTCTAAAATAGTCTTCAACGAAGAACTCCAAATCTGAACTCCATCTCCAAGAACCAATCCAGCAATAGCTCGAACTCCCCATAACAATACACCAAGCTAGGCAAGACTGGTGCGAACCAAAGACTGAACTAACTCCACATAATCCACTATGTCTAACTATCTGAAAAACCCAACTCTAGACTGCTCGTGTGGAAAATAGTGAGCACCCAGAGTTTAAGAAAGGAACAATAAACTCCGAGTCAGTCATGGGACTGGTGTGAGTAACAAAAACAGTTTATCTAAAAAAAACAATCAACAAGAGAATTTTAAAGTAAATTCGCAATGCTTTTTGAAAATGAAACTACCATAAGACCTCCTACCACACACACAATGCAAACGCAGACTTGGAGGAGATTTCTTCTTATGATAGTCAAACATGCTTAATACGCAGAAAATTTCTTTGATATTATTATTATAAGTGCACGGTGCAGAAAAGCATTTCGAAAGTAGAATATAAATCTTAGCCAACATACGACCATTATCGTATGCCTACTATAGTTACCATCTAAACAGTGGTGACCACCATAAGTAAATGGCAGGTTCTACAACTAATACCGTACAGGGTTTCGTATTGAAGATTGGATTTCCAACAAATGGTCAGGCCAAGGAACTTCCCATTGCCACATGAGAACGCCTCTGGAAGGACGTCCCCGAGAACCTAACCGAATCTCTGCCAACACAAGGCCGGGTTACCCCTAACTGGGTAACTACTGACACGAGTATGCCATCCCCAGGTCGTAACCAACCTTTATTCGGGATTCCGATAACCAACAACCACAAAGTAATAAATTTGCAGTAACAACATAGGTTAAGTATCTGGGCTCCATACCATGATACCACCTCTATCCAGAAGGAAATGAACATACCCTAAAGGGGCGCTACCCCCTAATAACCTTGCTGCATCTTTCCTGTTTTGACCATTCCGGGGTGTGAGGCTCGACGAAGTCTCGTCCACAAAGCTACGCTTTGGTACAAAGCCATGCCTTGGGTCAACAAATGATCAAAGTAATGATCACCAAGATAAATGATCAAACAAATGATCATATCACAAATGATCAAACAATGATCATTTCACAGCAACACTTAGCATGTCACATTACCAAATTGAGAATATATCGCTGATAACCTTCAATTACATAAGCTCTGAGCTCGTACGTCTCAGAGAAGGGTGTTAAGCTAAAAGAATAAATTCTCCGCCACCAACAGAAATGTATTTGAAAGAAATCTGCTTTATATCTCAAATTGTACATACAATCCATACAAGTCTGTTCTGGGCTCAAACAGAACCGAAGGCACTTCCAAAGAAGTCCTTGCAATCCGGGTATTCACAATTCTGATCGGACTTCCCATCACTTAGGAAATCTCTATACCATAGCTACTCGGTGTAGAGACAATCGATAGGTTGTCCTATCGTTCTCACAAATACCCGGTCTTCACCACCGGTCTTCAAATGCTATCCATAACGACGTATCACATATTCGGAATGAGATATATGACACAAAGGTCCTCTCCCGGCTAAACCGAATAGTGAGCGCAACATTTAAAACATATGGATATGAGATTTCAATTAAGTCACAACTTAATAATTCAAAACTTTCTTTCAAATGGTTTAAACCAATTACCATTTCAAATCTTTTAAACAAAAGATTTATTTTATAAAGTTCACATACTTTCACAAATATTCATTCCCGAATTTCAAAACAATTCCGTTTCAAAAAGCTTAATTCGTTTAAATCTTTAAATCAAAGATTTGTCTCATAGTTTTCAAATCGTTCTCAAATATTCATTTTTCAAAATTCGTTTTCGAATATCCATCTATAACTTGGAAAACTATCTTAGTTTAAACTTGAAATCCCTTTCAATAAGATTTGAAACCGCAGCTTTTTATCATTTAGAAACAACAGTTTTATTTTTTTGGAAAAACTCGATTTCACTTATATAAGTTACAATCTTTGATTTAAATTTTAATTCCCAAAACAATACTTAAAAGTGGTTTATCCCATATATAACCAATATAACATCTTTAATTCCTAATTTCAAATCATAGAATTCAGTTCCTAATTTTGAATTCAAATTTAAATCAAATTATTTAAATTTCAAAACTTAATCAAGTAAATTAAAAATAAATTTTAACTTGAAATTCCATTCCAAAAGCTTTTCACTTTTATTCCGATTCCATTTCCAAAACATTTGAATTTAAATATTCAACTTTTAAACTTTTTCAAAATCTGTGACTTAACCGATTTCTCGTGAAATCCATATTTGTGTGTGTACAAGTGTGGTCCAGGGGTTTAACACAATAGTGCAACATCATTCAATCATCATAGATTAAAACATAGAGATATAATTGATAAGCGATATAGCTATAACGCTTATCGCTCATTCACAGATTCACATATAATATACAATGTAAATAAATGAATGAATCATACACAGCTCAATCCACAGTACAAAATATCACAATCAGTTAGGACAATCAATTCAAGGTATTTTATACAATACTATCATTCATAAGTAAGGTCAACCATTCAACAATCATTTGGAAGTAGGATTAATTAATCGTTTTATCCTGATTAATTCAATTTATTTTCAATTAAATTAATTACTTATGAATTAATTTTCTAATCCTGATTTACTAATTACAAATCATTTGATATAAATTAATTTATCAATCACCTTAATTAATTCTTCTTAATTAATGAATAAATTAGATAAATCTTTAAACCCACTTACATAATTAATTTACCAATTAATTAATTGTTTTAAGAAATTAAACCTTAATTGATAAAGGTAAACTTACAATTACCCATTAAATTGATACAAAACCTTAATTATCCATTCCTATTAACTTAATAATTAATGTATTACCAATCATTCATCTTTATTAAATTTAAGGTGAACTCATTCTTAGTAGTGATTTAAATATCATTTACAAATATGTTTGAATACCTTTAATTTCAAACTTACCTTTCTAAATTTCATTTTAAACCCAAGATTTAAAATAAACCCTCATTTATCTTTAGTAAAGTTTAAAACTAGTTTAAAAATCCTTTAAATTACTTATTGAAGTAATATTTTATTATAATTTTTTTTTTTAAAAAAAGTGAGAGTCAAATTTTCTTTAACATTCAAAATTGTCAACACAATTAATATTTATAAAATTTTAATTTATTTCAAAACTAGAATTCAAATTTAAATTGAATCCAATTTAAAACCCTTAATTTAAACTTTGATTTAAATCTTTTATTTTATTTATAATTTGAGGTTAGGTTTTAAAGTTTATAACAGAAAACAGGTTTAAACCTGTTCCAGTCTTCGACCCGAGCCAGAAGCAACTTGCTTCGAGTCCCAAAACTACTTTACTCGAGCAAAACTTGAGTTCTTCCCAACTTTCCCCGTGTCACTCACCTTTCCCACCTTCTTCTTCTTCTTCAGTACTTATCTTCTCCTCTCTTTTCTTTAAGTTATAAAACTGCTGCACTCTAAACTCTCACACGTGCCATCAGGTCAAACTCGAAAAGAAACCCAGATATACTAGAGAAAAAAAAACACGCGACAACCTAGACACCAGGAACATACCCCAATCGCCACCGTGCACGTGCACGGCACGCCTCCACCACTCCGGCCATCCACAACTCCCCCTACAAACTACAATTCGACCCCACGTTCGAAATCCAAACTCAGATTGACGCGAAAAGCTTCAATTCGTAATATGCTTGTTCATATGGACTGTAACCCAAACACGACAGAGGAAAAACGCCATGATCATGACCACCAGCGACGACACGGCTCCGTCCATACAACGCCCATATCATCCTCTACCTTCTCCTAAATTCGCGAACAGCTCGATCCAACCATGGTGACGCAATCAACATTATACAGACCACAGAAAATTTTGAACCCAGAACCCTATATTTCCTTCATCCTAAAAATTCTTGCATTGGAAAAATTATTTAGCATTTTTCCCAGCTCCATTGATGACCAAACAAGCTTCAGACAAAATCTCAACATTTTAAAATTTTTCGATCACTGGGAATTTGTTTAAAAGCATTTTAAGTTCAACTAGAAACTGCTCTTAAACCCTTTACCTAAAAATTATAATTTTTACTTTAAAAATCATATTTTAGTACACGAATTCAGTTTGTAAACCTGGATTCACGAATTAAGAAATTCGAAATTTGACTAATTTAAAGTTTTGGTCTGTTTTTTTAAATTTACAGAGATACTACTATGTCGTTTTGACTTGAATAAAATTTTAGTCTTAAGTATATACTATAACAAACAATCTTTGTTTTAATGCTATGTCCGAAAATTAAATAGATTGTGAAGAAATGATGATTTTTTTTTCTTTTGAAAAGTTTGAAACCTGGAAAATAAAACAAGAACAGAGCAATCCTAAATAGCATGCTCACAGATACATATTCACATCACAAACATATTACTTTCTGAGATGAGAATGCAATAGAAATTTTTACTTAAACAATTTAAATTTGTGATGTTACTCACTTCAAAAATAATGAGGGTGAAGTTTGCTCACCTTCATGTTGAAGACAGCCTGGTTTTGATTTGCAGGTTTGAACTTGCTTTGTCTTCTTTTTTTTTTTCTTTTTTTTTCCTTTTAAACTTGTATTACATCATTATTATAAATTTCCCTTCAAATATCATACTTTATAAAGGTTTAAAGGGGGAGGTAAAATTATTTTTCTAAGCAGCCATGACCTTGTCAAGCAGAAGTATGCAGATGTGTGCATACATGCAGTGATAAAGGAATTTGTATATTCAAACAACAGAGCATTTCAAGTTATCCATCATCATAGACTCAAGAGGATAAAGAAAATCAAGGTTTCAAAGTTTTCAAGAGGGTTAAACATTTGCTCACATCAGATTCATATTTTCAAATTTAACAAAAATGTTACTCACCTTTGAGAAGAGGAAGAGTAGATCCTACTCATTATTTGACATAGCTTTGAAAATGCAACTGGAACTTCACTTGATCTTTTGCTTGATTGTTGCTATTGTTGTTTGTTTAAATTGAATTTTTGTTTTAGTTAAAATTTGCCTCAGTTTTGAAATGAAGAGGCTGAGGTGAGGTTGATATATAAAAGAGAAGAAGTGTACAGGTATTAAAATTTGTACAGAGTGATATAAATGGGTTTGTAGGCTGATACATATTATATTATGTACTTTATTTTGTTTATTACGGTAAAGATTATTATTTTTTTTCTTTCTTTTCTTCTTGCAGGCTAAGGAGGCTGAGGTGATCTTTGGCTTGTACTAGGGGTGAGGGAATTAAATGCTTTGGTTCCCATTCATGTTTACATATACCATTTCTTTATTTTGTATGTACAACTTATGTATATACTATTTTTTCTTTTGTCTTATTACATTTTACAACTTCATGCATTCCAATATGTGTATATATGTGTCTCTAAAATTTTCTTAAGTTCATTTTATATTTTTACATAACCATAAATTTATTTGAGAAATTTATCAATACTTATTTTTATCTTTATTTGTTAATGCATTTTATATAAATAAATCTGAAATAACCATTTCTATTTATAAAAAATCCATTGGTAAAGATTTTATACTTATTAATATTGTTTAAATACAACTCATTATTAAATTAAAACAATTCATAAAAGAAACCATCTTTATATTAATAAATACATATTTTATTTGAATCATGAAAAATTCAAATCGATTATCATTTAATTTCACAGTTTTTAAATAAAATTTTTAATTTAATTATCTATTTAAAATAAATTAAAATCCGGGATCGTTACAGACTTCCCCCCTTAAAAAGAATTTCGTCCTCGAAATTCGCCAGAGAGAGATAACGAAGATAGATGAAAGATAGAGAAATATCTTTTCAGATCAAACTGGATATCAATTCTTCATTTGGCTCACCAAATCAGAATATCAATAATAGATATGAAAACAAACTCAATCAATTACGAAACGACTGGGTTACCTGATCTACGAAGTTTACTGGGGTATTGGTTAGTTCGAAGGGCAACTAACCATTCATAGAATATATCAGACCCCATAGAATAGATAGACAAATGGATTCGATCTACCTAAGAAATTACAACAGCATTTCAAATTTGGTTTTAAACGATATCGTTTTAATATTCTATTAATCAATTTAACTCAATTTAAAATTTTCAATTTATTTAAAATTTTCAACTTCAAATTTCCAATTTTCAAATTTCAAATTTATATAGAATTTTAATTCCAAATATCCAATTCATTTTCATTAGGGTTTAAAATCAAAAACCGATAAGAAACTGATGAAGATACGAAGTAAGAATTTCCAACAACAATTCGTAGGGCCATCACACCGAAACTTCTTCTGGAGCTGCTACGAAGCAATCAAAAGAATTTGGAAAGACGAACCAAAGAAATTGATAAGAAAGATTGTTCCCACTGTTGCAGGTTATTGACCATTTATAGTCGTATTCCCCTGTCCCCTATCTCGTTCTCTTCTTGCACTCATACTTACTATCAGTGAATAGTAAGAGAATTTACTGAGGCATTCAATCAGATATCTTAGGGATTACTCATTCTAGGATATACTTCACCCTATCTCTAATGAGCTACTTAATGTGTTATACTCCTGAGCTAAAGTTCAACCTTAGCTCTGATACCAAATGTAACGAGTCGGCATTTCCGTCAGCAGCGACCGGTAGGCTTTTCAACCATCCCAGCCCTACCGTGGCTTACACTGGTACCCCAGACCTTGCTTTTACGGCCAGCCTCTCGACTGTCACGGCTTACGCCTAACCAACCCCGTAAAGAGGCCGTGTGGGGGCAAGAGTCTCCCGTTCGCCACCAAACCGCGAAGCGAGAATCCTCCATCACATTTCACTAAGACAAGCAAGTCTGGTCCGGGGGTTTAACACAATAGTGCAACATCATTCAATCATCATAGATTAAAACATAGAGATATAATTGATAAGCGATATAGCTATAACGCTTATCGCTCATTCACAGATTCACAGATAATATACAATGTAAATAAATGAATGAATCATACACAGCTCAATCCACAGTACAAAATATCACAATCAGTTAGGATAATCAATTCAAGGTATTTTATACAATACTATCATTCATAAGTAAGGTCAACCATTCAACAATCATTTGGAAGTAGGATTAATTAATCGTTTTATCCCGATTAATTCAATTTATTTTCAATTAAATTAATTACTTATGAATTAATTTTCTAATCCTGATTTACTAATTACAAATCATTTGATATAAATTAATTTATCAATCACCTTAATTAATTCTTCTTAATTAATGAATAAATTAGATAAATCTTTAAACCCACTTACATAATTAATTTACCAATTAATTAATTGTTTTAAGAAATTAAACCTTAATTGATAAAGGTAAACTTACAATTACTCATTAAATTGATACAAAACCTTAATTATCCATTCCTATTAACTTAATAATTAATGTATTACCAATCATTCATCTTTATTAAATTTAAGGTGAACTCATTCTTAGTAGTGATTTAAATATCATTTACAAATATGTTTGAAAACCTTTAATTTCAAACTTACCTTTCTAAATTTCATTTTAAACCCAAGATTTAAAATAAACCCTCATTTATCTTTAGTAAAGTTTAAAACTAGTTTAAAAATCCTTTAAATTACTTGTTGAAGTAATATTTTATAATAAATTTTTTTTTAAAAAAAAGTGAGAGTCAAATTTTCTTTAACATTCAAAATTGTCAACACAATTAATATTTATAAAATTTTAATTTATTTCAAAACTAGAATTCAAATTTAAACTGAATCCAATTTAAAACCCTTAATTTAAACTTTGATTTAAATCTTTTATTTTATTTATAATTTGAGGTTAGGTTTTAAAGTTTATAACAGAAAACAGGTTTAAACCTGTTCCAGTCTTCGACCCGAGCCAGAAGCAACTTGCTTCGAGTCCCAAAACTACTTTACTCGAGCAAAACTCGAGTTCTTCCCAACTTTCCCCATGTCACTCACCCTTCCCACCTTCTTCTTCTTCTTCAGTACTTATCTTCTCCTCTCTTTTCTTTAAGTTATAAAACTGCTGCACTCTAAACTCTCACACGTGCCATCAGGTCAAACTCGAAAAGAACCCCAGATATACTCGAGAAAAAAAAACACGCGACAACCTAGACACCAGGAACATACCCCAATCGCCACCGTGCACGTGCACGGCACGCCTCCACCACTCCGGCCATCCACAACTCCCCCTACAAACTACAATTCGACCCCACGTTCGAAATCCAAACTCAGATTGACGCGAAAAGCTTCAATTCGTAATATGCTCGTTCATATGGACTGTAACCCAAACACGACAGAGGAAAAACGCCATGATCATGACCACCAGCGACGACATGGCTCCGGCCATACAACGACCATATCATCCTCTACCTTCTCCTAAATTCGCGAACAGCTCGATCCAACCATGGTGACGCAATCAACATTATACAGACCACAGAAAATTTTGAACCCAGAACCCTATATTTCCTTCATCCTAAAAATTCTTGCATTGGAAAAATTATTTAGCATTTTTCCCAGCTCCATTGATGACCAAACAAGCTTCAGACAAAATCTCAACATTTTAAAATTTTTCGATCACTGGGAATTTGTTTAAAAGCATTTTAAGTTCAACTAGAAACTGCTCTTAAACCCTTTACCTAAAAATTATAATTTTTACTTTAAAAATCATATTTTAGTACACGAATTCAGTTTGTAAACCTGGATTCACGAATTAAGAAATTCGAAATTTGACTAATTTAAAGTTTTGGTCTGTTTTTTTAAATTTACAGAGATACTACTATGTCGTTTTGACTTGAATAAAATTTTAATCTTAAGTATATACTATAACAAACAATCTTTGTTTTAATGCTATGTCCGAACATTAAATAGATTGTGAAGAAATGATGATTTTTTTTCTTTTGAAAAGTTTGAAACCTGGAAAATAAAACAAGAACAGAGCAATCCTAAATAGCATGCTCACAGATACATATTCACATCACAAACATATTACTTTCTGAGATGAGAATGCAATAGAAATTTTTACTTAAACAATTTAAATTTGTGATGTTATTCACTTCAAAAATAATGAGGGTGAAGTTTGCTCACCTTCATGTTGAAGACAGCCTGGTTTTGATTTGCAGGTTTGAACTTGCTTTGTCTTCTTTTTTTTTTCTTTTTTTTCCTTTTAAACTTGTATTACATCATTATTATAAATTTCCCTTCAAATATCATACTTTATAAAGGTTTAAAGGGGGAGGTAAAATTATTTTTCTAAGCAGCCATGACCTTGTCAAACAGAAGTATGCAGATGTGTGCATACATGCAGTGATAAAGGAATTTGTATATTCAAACAACAGAGCATTTCAAGTTATCCATCATCATAGACTCAAGAGGATAAAGAAAATCAAGGTTTCAAAGTTTTCAAGAGGGTTAAACATTTGCTCACATCAGATTCATATTTTCAAATTTAACAAAAATGTTACTCATCTTTGAGAAGAGGAAGAGTAGAGCCTACTCATTATTTGACATAGCTTTGAAAATGCAACTGGAACTTCACTTGATCTTTTGCTTGATTGTTGCTATTGTTGTTGGTTTAAATTGAATTTTTGTTTCAGTTAAAGTTTGCCTCAGTTTTGAAATGAAGAGGCTGAGGTGAGGTTGATATATAAAAGAGAAGAAGTGTACAGGTATTAAAATTTGTGCAGAGTGATATAAATGGGTTTGTAGGCTGATACATATTATATTATGTACTTTATTTTTTTTATTACGGTAAAGATTTTTTTTTTTCTTTTCTTCTTGCAGGCTAAGGAGGCTGAGGTGATCTTTGGCTTGTACTAGGGGTGAGGGAATTAAATGCTTTGGTTCCCATTCATGTTTACATATACCATTTCTTTATTTTGTATGTACAACTTATGTATATACTATTTTTCTTTTGTCTTATTACATTTTACAACTTCATGCATTCCAATATGTGTATATATGTGTCTCTAAAATTTTCTTAAGTTCATTTTATATTTTTACATAACCATAAATTTATTTGAGAAATTTATCAATACTTATTTTTATCTTTATTTGTTAATGCATTTTATATAAATAAATCTGAAATAACCATTTCTATTTATAAAAAATCCATTTGTAAAGATTTTATACTTATTAATATTGTTTAAATACAACTCATTATTAAATTAAAACAATTCATAAAAGAAACCATCTTTATATTAATAAATACATATTTTATTTGAATCATGAAAAATTCAAATCGATTATCATTTAATTTCACAGTTTTTAAATAAAATTTTTAATTTAATTATCTATTTAAAATAAATTAAAATCCGGGATCGTTACATTACGCATCTTCTTCATCCAATATTCTCGTGCCAACTGCATATCGTCTATCTAAATGTCCATCTCAGCCTGTGTTTCACGATAAAAAGCAAAAATAATATTAAACTGTAAACGATAAACAGTAAAAAAATGATAAAAATGAAATTAAAATGAAAAACAAAAAAATATACTTATTAGGACATCCTGCCAAATACACTCTACTATGTAGGAAGGGATGTTATCCCACTTCGGCAACAATCACTCATCCTACTCCGGTAAGAAACAACAAAAATCCAACACAACTTTCAAGGGAAGTAGGTCGAAACTTTTTTTTTAAAATATGATATAGATAAGTACGTACGTATGTAAAAAAAAGATGCTGAATAAAATTGTAACGTCCCGCCTTTTCGCACGCTTCAAATCGACACACATGCCGATTCAAACCATACGGAAGGTCGGATTGTTATGGGGTAAATAAGAAAAACAGAGAAGAAATAAACAAAATAGAATCTCACAGCGGAAGGATAAAATATAATAATAAAATATACAGTTTGTAAAACTGTTTACAGACATTTATATAATACATATCAGAGTTACACATACCAATAACAATGCAGCGGAACAGTGTGTAGTGCACTAGATAAATAATAATAGTAATACTACAAAACTTCGTCTTCGTCCTCCAGAGCTAAACTTCAAATCCTGAAATGCTCGGACTGACCCGAGCGAATTGAAAAGACAAAACACTCAAGTCAGAACTAAAAAATCTTATGTGAGTTATATTAACAGAAATAAATATGAGTGCAGTAACTCAAGAGATGCTCGGGATTTACATCTCCTAAGGATCCGTTAAACTATTTACCATATTGTATATTGCGCTATTATAATAGTGTCTAATTGTAAAATAAACTTACTTTTAAATAGCGTTAAGGCTTTACATTTTCCACCTTAACACATTTATATATTTCCATAGTCTATACAGTACCGTAATCTCCCCCGTACTGGGCGTCGTCAGAAGGCACTCCATATGTATGGTACAAAACCAAAATCGCATAAGGCGCGCTAGGGTAGGTGACACGGCACAACTAGGCAATGCCAGGGTAGATATACCAATTGCTATCCGGGCTGATGGAAACGCATAGCCGCAGCTACCACCCACCTCGAACAAACTCTCCCAAAAATCAAAGTAAAAGTGGCCACTGAAACAATCCAAAGTCAAAGTATAATATCGAAGAGGAGTGTCCGATCAGAGGAATGATCTCATTGGCCCGAGAATCGCTCTTGTTTTAGCCACCTTATGCCAACTCACGGGAGTCCGGTCCACGTATTTACCTTGCAGGAAACGCCTCCACCAACCTACTTCATTCTGGAATCTCCACCGCGTACACGGTTAGTCAAAGTGGTTTTCGGTATCGACAGAGAGTATGTCCATATCCGATCCCGGTCTCTTTGCCAACCAATCGTTAATATAACACCGCGGTCATTTAAAAATAATTATACTTTTAAAACCAAAATAAAATATCCATTTTAAACCCATATAAATACGATATCGTTTATATTTTATAAAAACCCCAAATCAATACGATATAATTTAGACCCAAAATCATATAATGTCATTTTATTTTTCAATATATATTCTTTTCCAAAATCATAGGGTTTTCAAAGTGAAATATTTAGAAATCACAACTCTTGTATATAATAATTTCAAATCATACTACCTTGAAAATCATAACTTCGAAACAAATTTCCATCTCTTAAATGGTTAAATATTAAATTACTTCATAAAACACAATAGCTTCTTTAGATTTCACAAATCAATTTCAAATATCGATTTAAACTTCCAAATACCATTTCAATTCTTATGTTTCAAAGCTTTAAATATTTCACCATTTCAAAACAAACTCATTTGACAATCCCATATATATTAAATTCAATTTCTTATTATTTAGACTTGAAATATTTACTTAATCAATTCAATATAATTTAAGTAAAACCTTTAACTTCACATAACTGGATAATCTTCCAATTTATTTATATTCATTTAAATCAACCTGATATTCATTTAGATCACTCTGCACAAAATCAAGTTATAAAATCATATCCTTTAAAAATTCTAACTTTTATTAAATTTTACTTTAACTTAATATTCATCTTCCAAATCTTATTCTCATTTAAGTCAAAAAAACTCCAGAAATTAAATTTTAATAAAAGCTTAATCGTATTTGATCTTAAAAATCAAACTTTATTTTATACTTCAAATCAAATTTATACAAATCTTAAAAACCGAAAATTTCTAGATATACATCAATAACCAATTCAATATCCCATAAACCATATATATATAGTTTTACAAAACCATAAAAACATTTCAATTTTTTTTTATATATACCGCGGTGCCTGTATAAAATTTTCTCCCCTATGGTCAAGTGGTACGGATGTTTATCATTTCAATCCGCAATTTAAAATATAAATGCGGTTGTTTATCATTTCAAACCGCAATCCCGAATGAAATAAAAATTCATAGCAACTTGCAATTAATAAAATTAATCATCCATTCATCCATCAAATCATACATCCATTTATCACAGTCATCATCCAATTTCAAACAATCATCAATACATAGCAGGTGATAAATAATGGTATCAATTATCAGTTTATACCCAAAATAAATTTAATAACTGTTAATTGGCAGTTTATATGCAAAATAAACGTAAATTTAACTGGCAATTAATATGAAATAAAAATTTAGCATAACTATGACTGGCAGTTAATATGCAAATAAATAAATTCTAACTGTCAAATTTATGCAATAAATAAAATAAATTAACAGTTAAATTAAATAAATGCAATTTAACAGAGATAATGAATAAAACATGCCAAACAGTCATAAATAAATTTCTACTCATATCTAAAATTAATTTAACAGACATAAGAAGTTTTAGAAGTTGTGAGTGGGTTAAAACACTCACCTTTTGAATTTAAATCGAATTAAAAATCCGATTTAAATCCCAAAATTCGACGGTCTTCAAATCTGTCCAAACCAGCGTCAAAGCATCCGAAATTTAATTACGATCCTAATAAAAAAAATCTCGTGTAAATCGGACACCGTATGCAGAAGTTATTCAAATAAAACTATTCGAAACCCAAATTAAATAAAAAAAAACAACTTACATATCTAAATAGACACGTCATCACTCGTTCACCCCGTACCCGCGATTACAACGCGGCCTCCTTCCCAGAAGAAACTGCACGCTCGATCCCAAATGCAAACCCTAGCCGCCGCCTGTATGCTTCCAAACGCCATAACCCGAGCCCCCTCCATCTCGATCAGGCATCGCCACTATCTTCCTCCCCTTCGGCCGACCTGCCCTGAGCCTCGCGCGCGCCCCTAGGTGGCTGGAACCACCTTCTTCACCGCTCCAAACGCGGCTAGATCTGGGCGATTCAGATGCCCATCTTGACTAACTAACCGCATAGATCGAACCTACTCGACACCCTCTACGCAACCATGCCCCCCGATCGACCTAAGGACGTAGATCCACCGTTGGATCGATCAAATTCCACTACGAACGGCCTGTATTGATTCGTGATTTCTGGGTAAACGGTACATCGGTTCGAAAAACGAACGGTACTGGGAGATTACGCTCATCGAGAGCTCCAACATATATTATTTCCAGAATTTTCTGAGTTATTTGAATTTTCATTTGAAATTTGAATAGAAATAGATCTAGGTTTGCATCCATTTGAGGAGGAGAAGGAGTTGAAGAAAAGAATGTACAGACAAATGATAGAAGATGGAGGCTAGGGTTTTTAATCGTCTATTTATAAGTAGGGTTGGATTAGAGTAGGTAGACCGGATAAATGAACGTGCGGAACAAACTATGGCCCAAAAAGCCCGTTCTAATCCCGGAACGAAATTTATTAAACCCATATATCCAAATAGGTATTTTAAAATATTCTGAACGCGATGGAAAAAGTTTCACGTCCAAATTTGATCGTATGAAGAAGTTATGCTGAAAACAAAATCTCAAAATTGATTTCAAATTGATTTTAATTAAATCGATTTCAAGGCGTTTCGCGTCCGTACGATCAAACGACAGGTCCGATTGATACGAAACCTGAAACCCTACAATAATTCACCGATACGGATCCGATGAAACTGGTTTCGTCGAAATCCAAGTCCGTGACCAAAATGGCTATTTTTATATTAATTAAATAAATTAAAATAAATTATAAAAATCAAATTCTATATTTAAATTCTAAAATTGACCAAATTTTATCGCCTATATATTTCTTAATCAATTTCGATGATTTAACAAGTTTAGATGTGAATTAAAAATTGATAAGTCTATCAATTGCAGTGTTAATTTCTCCGCTTTCTTATATTTAGGAATTATAAATTAAATTCTCAAAAACCCATGTATTAGATTTCAACTTTTATATTCTCACCTTTTATCCAAAATAAGGATGCCACTAACACTGGTTCATGATCTCACATTATTATCCTCAAAGTCCATTTAAATTTCAGTAACGTAACATTTTACTGTTAAATTCCGTTTTATTATGCAATAAATGCAATTGTTGAATTTTAATACTCTAATTAAATTTATACATCCTGCTTTCGATACTTTACATCAACCAATGGTTCTATTATAAAAAGAATTAGCATAAATTTCGTCTATAAAATTTACCCTCTTCAATTACAACCAAAATCTACGCTAACTGCACAATTTAAATCAATTAACTGTAATTGAGTCTACATTAAATGTTATAAATTATAAATTGGAACCTCAATGAATTTGTTTATTGATTTAAAAATCTTTCTATTCAGTAAATAGACATTTTATGGGTATAAATAACATTGAATTATAATACATCATTAGTGCATGCTTCATTTCTTATAAATTCCCCTTTATTAACTAGAACACATTAACCAAAACAAAATAATTAATTTAGATTTATTTCAATCGATTGCCATTCTTAACTTAACATACTCAAAATGGTTAACCTAAATAATTGTCACCCTTTTACATTCAAATTCACTTACAACCATCATTACAACAATGTTGCCATAGATTTAGATTTAATTAGATAAATTAGATAAATGGGTAAAGTTTTGTAATTATCACAAATGCCAAATATATATGCATTGATTACTACTTATTATTATGAATTCATTTATTAATTCACTAGTTGCCTTTGTCTTCTTATATCCTATTTACTACCAAACTTTCTATTTAGTTATAGTTTATAAATATATAAATGCCTAGGCAAATCAAGTTCTTGTCCTTTCTGTTATTCCAATTTAAATCGGGTATGCGCAACTAAATTGTTCATTAACTTATTCTTACAAAATAAATCACATACATTCAGTTACACCTAATTTAATGCATTGATTTTCATTTATAAATTAATGGTTTTCCTTTAAGAGCTTTTATTACTAACCATACAGGACATTGATCTAATTCAATTTACTATCTAATAATATTAATTCATTTAAATAAATTCACAACTTACCCTTGTTTCCCTATATTCTTCTTCTTAGCCTAGTATAACCATTTACATTACTTCAAATTTATTCGTCATTTTATATCAACCGGTAATACTTAGCTTAAATTCCTATGGTTTCATTTCCTTTTCAACATATGCTTCATTATAAATTATAAATCTTTACTTCTTTCTAAAGTTAAATTATCTAATCTTATTAAAATGACAAAATTAACTGACGAAAATTTACGGGTCGTTACACTCTCCCTCACTCAAAACTTTTCGTCCCCGAAAAGGAAAAAGAAGGGAATAGAAGAATTTCGAAATCAATATCATATTTAAATATTATATTTATAAAAATTTAAATTTACAAAATTAGTTAATTTAGCTAAAATATACAAATTTATATAAAGTGAAATATTTAAGCGGTTTCAACCATTAATCAACCCACCAATACAACGACCATCAACTTTACAAACAGCATACATACACAAGACAAAGCAACCATTTAATCCAACAAACAAATAGTTGTTCGGGTTCAAAACTTGAAATTGTATGGAATGAAAATAACTATCAAGTGCATCCTTTACTCAACAGTCTTAGATGGAACAACGATAGATTATTTATTCATCCAACAACTTCAGATTCTCTTACCCAACCAACCATAAGTCAAACAATAACAATTCAAACCAACAACCAAACTAACTTATTATAAATTTATATTTCATACATTAACAGTTTATTTCTTTAAATTATCCTTTTATAATTTACATTTATTTCCAACAACTTTTAATTTTATTCACTCATTAAATGTTTGTTTCATTTATTTTCACTTATAACCTCCAATTATCCATTTCCATTTATTTTGGTCATGTAAGTTTCTTCAAATAATTACATTTAATGCACTTCTCACTTTCAATCATTTATTTAATGCTTCCATTTCTATTACATTTAATTATAGTAACCCTTTTTAATTTCACTTAAATTCTTAATCTTATAACATCCATTCTTATGAATAAAGGATTTTATTAATTTATTACCTAGGGTTTACAGTCATTTATTTATATTACCTACTTCCTATTATATTAAACTAGTAGCATTAAATCATTCTTAAGTTTAAAATCCTACACATCAATCCTTATTTATTAAAGAATTTCATTTTATCTACTTAAGCTTAAAATCACCTATTAATAATACTTACCTTTAATTTTAGTAAAATTTCAATTATAACTTAAGTTTATACCATTAACTTCTTATTTATAATAGCAATTCATTGAATACTTCATTATCTCCAAAATTTCTACTTGTATAATATTCTATTCCAATCTCTTATTTAACATTTCAACCTTTCATATTTGGTAAGTTATATATGTTAAAGAAAATGCAATTGAACTTATACAAGTTATGTCAATTCTTTAATTCATTCATTGTTCAATAGATCTTTACCATTTTCTTATAAGTTAAAATTTTAACTTCCTTTATACTTAGCATTTAAGTCTCTTATTTTATTTAGGGTTTCAATTATTAATTAAATTCTGTTTCACTACCATATTTGAAACAATTAATTAATGGAAATTAAGAGTTAAATACCGGGTTAAATTTTAATAGATAAATATATTCTTATAACATATATACCTCTAGTTTTATTTAAAACAATTAAAAATTTAGATATTTTCAAAATAAAGCTGCAGTAGAATTACTACAGTGGCCTTTCCCCTTCGAAACTCGAAAATAGAAGTCGATGATGCGGCCGCCATCACCGAAATTATTTTCCAGCGACAGAGAGGAAAGTACGAAACTTATTTTCTCCAAAATCTTCTTTAAAACAATTCTTCCAAATTATACTAAATATTTATATAAGAAAATACTTATAAACAAAATTATTATAATTCATAAATCCTTTGAAAGCAAATTTCCAAAATCCCGGACTTAAGTTCTAAAATTTCCAAATTTCATTGATTTTAATTTCAATCTCATTTTACCTATTATTTAAAATTTTATTCCTAACAACCAATCTATTGCAACCAACAATATATATATATATATATAATACCTTAATAAAATATTTTATATATAGAAAATATAATAGGCGAAGTTATTTCATTCACCTATATTAAAAACAAATATTATGTCGGTCTGTCCTATTAAGTGTTTAGAAATCCCTATTGATGTCACAGCGTCCCATGCACCAACCAGAATTTATAAATACAAAACGGAACAAACTAACACAATATTAAAACCTTTTTATAGCACTAACAAATACGCTCTCTCATATATACACTCAGTGACTCCCATAGGGTATTACTACCCTATTAATAAAGAGTCAAACCCCACAAAGCTAAGGTTTATCGCTAAACCAAAGCTCTGATACCAACTGTAACGTCCCGCCTTTTCGCACGCTTCAAATCGACACACATGCCGATTCAAACCATACGGAAGGGCGGATTGTTATGGGGTAAATAAGAAAAATAGAGAAGAAATAAACAAAATAGAATCTCACAGCGGAAGGATAAAATATAATAATAAAATATACAGTTTATAAAACTGTTTACAAACATTTATATAATACATATCAGAGTTACACATACCAATAACAATGCAGCGGAACAGTGTGTAGTGCACTAGATAAATAATAATAGTAATACTACAAATCTTCGTCGTCGTCCTCCAGAGCTAAACTTCAAATCCTGAAACGCCCGGACTGACCCGAGCGAATTGAAAAGACAAAACACTCGAGTCAGAACTAAAAGATCTTATGTGAGTTAAATTAACAGAAATAAATATGAGTGCAGTAACTCGAGAGATGCTCGGGATTTACATCTCCTAAGGATCCGTTAAACTATTTACTATATAGTATATTGCGCTATTATAATAGTGTCTAATTGTAAAATAAACTTACTTTTAAATAGCGTTAAGGCTTTACATTTTCCACCTTAACACATTTATATATTCCCATAGTCTATACAGTACCGTAATCTCCCCCGTACTGGGCGTCGTCAGAGGGCACTCCATAGGTATGGTACAAAACCAAAATCGCATAAGGCGTGCTAGGGTAGGTGACACGGCACAACTAGGCAATGCCAGGGTAGATATACCAATTGCTATCCGGGCTGATGGAAACGCATAGCCGCAGCTACCGCCCACCTCGAACAAACTCCCCCAAAAATCAAAGTAAAAGTGGTCACTGAAACAATCCAAAGTCAAAGTATAATATCAAAGAGGAGTGTCCGATCAGAGGAATGTCCTTATTGGCCCGAGAATCGCTCCTGATTTAGCCACCTTATGCCAACTCACGGGAGTCGGGTCCACGTATTTACCTTGCAGGAAACGCCTCCACCAACCTACTTCATTCTGGAATCTCCACCGCGTACACGGTTAGTCAAAGTGGTTTTCGGTATCGACAGAGAGTATGTCCATATCCGATCCCGGTCTCTTTGCCAACCAATCGTTATTATAACACCGCGGTCATTTAAAAATAATTATACTTTTAAAACCAAAATAAAATATTCATTTTAAACCCATATAAATACGATATCGTTTATATTTTTTTAAAACCCCAAATCAATACGATATCATTTAGACCCAAAATCATATAATGTCATTTTATTTTTTAATATATATTCTTTTCCAAAATCATAGGGTTTTCAAAGTGAAATATTTAGAAATCACAACTCTTGTATATAATAATTCCAAATCATACTACCTTGAAAATCATAACTTCGAAACAAATTTCCATCTCTTAAATGGTTAAATATTAAATTACTTTAGAAAACACAATAGCTTCTTTAGATTTCACAAATCAATTTCAAATATCGATTTAAACTTCCAAATACCATTTCAATTCTTATGTTTCAAAGCTTTAAATATTTCACCATTTCAAAACAAACTCATTTGACAATCCCATATATATTAAATTCAATTTCTTGTTATTTAGACTTGAAATATTTACTTAATGAATTCAATATAATTTAAGTAAAACCTTTAACTTCACATAACTGGATAATCTTCCAATTTATTTATATTCATTTAAATCAACCTGATATTCATTTAGATCACTCTGCACAAAATCAAGTTATAAAATCATATCCTTTAAAAATTCTAACTTTTATTAAATTTCACTTTAACTTAATATTCATCTTCCAAATCTTATTCTCATTTAAGTCAAAAAAACTCCAGAAATTAAATTTTAATAAAAGCTTAATCGTATTTGATCTTAAAAATCGAACTTTATTTTATACTTCAAATCAAATTTATACAAAGCTTAAAAACTGAAAATTTCTATATATATATATATATCAATAACCAATTCAATATCCCATAAACCATATATATATAGTTTTACAAAACCATAAAAACATTTCAAATTTTTTTTTATATATACCGCGGTGCCTGTATAAAATTTTCTACCCTATGGTCAAGTGGTACGGATGTTTATCATTTCAATCCGCAATTTAAAATATAAATGCGGTTGTTTATCATTTCAAACCGCAATCCCGAATGAAATAAAAATTCATAGCAACTTGCAATTAATAAAATTAATCATCCATTCATCCATCAAATCATACATCCATTTATCACAGTCATCATCCAATTTCAAACAATCATCAATACATAGCAGGTGATAAATAATGGTATCAATTATCAGTTTATACCCAAAATAAATTTAATAACTGTTAATTGGCAGTTTATATGCAAAATAAACGTAAATTTAACTGGCAATTAATATGAAATAAAAATTTAGCATAACTATGACTGGCAGTTAATATGCAAATAAATAAATTCTAACTGTCAAATTTATGCAATAAATAAAATAAATTAACAGTTAAATTAAATAAATGCAATTTAACAGAGATAATGAATAAAACATGCCAAACAGTCATAAATAAATTTCTACTCATATCTAAAATTAATTTAACAGACATAAGAAGTTTTAGAAGTTGTGAGTGGGTTAAAACACTCACCTTTTGAATTTAAATCGAATTAAAAATCCGATTTAAATCCCAAAATTCGACGGTCTTCAAATCTGTCCAAACCAGCGTCAAAGCATCCGAAATTTAATTACGATCCTAATAAAAAAAATCTCGTGTAAATCGGACACCGTATGCAGAAGTTATTCAAATAAAACTATTCGAAACCCAAATTAAATAAAAAAAAACAACTTACATATCTAAATAGACACGTCATCACTCGTTCACCCCGTACCCGCGATTACAACGCGGCCTCCTTCCCAGAAGAAACTGCACGCTCGATCCCAAATGCAAACCCTAGCCGCCGCCTGTATGCTTCCAAACGCCATAACCCGAGCCCCCTCCATCTCGATCAGGCATCGCCACTATCTTCCTCCCCTTCGGCCGACCTGCCCTGAGCCTCGCGCGCGCCCCTAGGTGGCTGGAACCACCTTCGTCACCGCTCCAAACGCGGCTAGATCTGGGCGATTCAGATGCCCATCTTGACGAACTAACCGCATAGATCGAACCTACTCGACACCCTCTACGCAACCATGGCCCCCGATCGACCTAAGGACGTAGATCCACCGTTGGATCGATCAAATTCCACTACGAATGGCCTGTATTGATTCGTGATTTCTGGGTAAACGGTACATCGGTTCGAAAAAAGAACGGTACTGGGAGATTACGCTCATCGAGAGCTCCAACATATATTATTTCCAGAATTTTCTGAGTTATTTGAATTTTCATTTTCATTTGAACAGAAATAGATCTAGGTTTGCATCCATTTGAGGAGGAGAAGGAGTTGAAGAAAAGAACGTACAGACAAATGATAGAAGATGGAGGCTAGGGTTTTTAATCGTCTATTTATAAGTAGGGTTGGATTAGAGTAGGTAGACCGGATAAATGAACGTGCGGAACAAACTATGGCCCAAAAAGCCCGTTCTAATCCCGGAACGAAATTTATTAAACCCATATATCCAAATAGGTATTTTAAAATATTCTGAACGCGATGGAAAAAGTTTCACGTCCAAATTTGATCGTATGAAGAAGTTATGCTGAAAACAAAATCTCAAAATTGATTTCAAATTGATTTTAATTAAATCGATTTCAAGGCGTTTCGCGTCCGTACGATCAAACGACAGGTCCGATTGATACGAAACCTGAAACCCTACAATAATTCACTGATACGGATCCGATGAAACTGGTTTCGTCGAAATCCAAGTCCGTGGCCAAAATGGCTATTTTTATATTAATTAAATAAATTAAAATAAATTATAAAAATCAAATTCTATATTTAAATTCTAAAATTGACCAAATTTTATCGCCTATATATTTCTTAATCAATTTCAATGATTTAACAAGTTTAGATGTGAATTAAAAATTGATAAGTCTATCAATTGCAGTGTTAATTTCCCCGCTTCCTTATATTTAGGAATTATAAATTAAATTCTCAAAAACCCATTATTAGATTTCAACTTTTATATTCTCACCTTTTATCCAAAATAAGGATGCCACTAACACTGGTTCATGATCTCACATTATTATCCTCAAAGTCCATTTAAATTTCAGTAACGTAACATTTTACTGTTAAATTCCGTTTTATTATGCAATAAATGCAATTGTTGAATTTTAATACTCTAATTAAATTTATACATCCTGCTTTCGATACTTTACATCAACCAATGGTTCTATTATAAAAAGAATTAGCATAAATTTCGTCTATAAAATTTACCCTCTTCAATTACAACCAAAATCTACGCTAACTGCACAATTTAAATCAATTAACTGTAATTGAGTCTACATTAAATGTTATAAATTATAAATTGGAACCTCAATGAATTTGTTTATTGATTTAAAAATCTTTCTATTCAGTAAATAGACATTTTATGGGTATAAATAACATTGAATTATAATACATCATTAGTGCATGCTTCATTTCTTATAAATTCCCCTTTATTAACTAGAACACATTAACCAAAACAAAATAATTAATTTAGATTTATTTCAATCGATTGCCATTCTTAACTTAACATACTCAAAATGGTTAACCTAAATAATTGTCACCCTTTTACATTCAAATTCACTTACAACCATCATTACAACAATGTTGCCATAGATTTAGATTTAATTAGATAAATTAGATAAATGGGTAAAGTTTTGTAATTATCACAAATGCCAAATATATATGCATTGATTACTACTTATTATTATGAATTCATTTATTAATTCACTAGTTGCCTTTGTCTTCTTATATCCTATTTACTACCAAACTTTCTATTTAGTTATAGTTTATAAATATATAAATGCCTAGGCAAATCAAGTTCTTGTCCTTTCTGTTATTCCAATTTAAATCGGGTATGCGCAACTAAATTGTTCATCAACTTATTCTTACAAAATAAATTACATACATTCAGTTACACCTAATTTAATGCATTGATTTTCATTTATAAATTAAAGGTTTTCCTTTAAAAGCTTTTATTACTAATCGTACAGGACATTGATCTAATTCAATTTACTATCTAATAATATTAATTCATTTAAATAAATTCACAACTTACCCTTGTTTCCCTATATTCTTCTTCTTAGCCTAGTATAACCATTTACATTACTTCAAATTTATTTGTCATTTTATATCAACCGATAATACTTAGCTTAAATTCCTATGGTTTCATTTCCTTTTCAACATATGCTTCATTATAAATTATAAATCTTTACTTCTTTCTAAAGTTAAATTATCTAATCTTATTAAAATGACAAAATTAACTGACGAAAATTTACGGGTTGTTACAAAAATTTAATTCTTACCCCTCTGCCCTAGGTACTAAAGAAACGACAGGACGCTGTGATGCTTGCGATGGACCACTGCCATCGCCTCCTAAAGATCGGAAAGAGCTCCTACCTCTAGATGACATTACGATAAACCTGTGATACATACACACATCATTTCAAAAGAGAATGATAACATGATAATGAAATATATTTCATACGTAAATGAATACATCAACGGTATAAATTTCTAAATTAATGATTGAAATGGAAATAGAAATGGAAATGTGTTATACCTGATTCATAATGGGTCTCATGTTCCGACGATAAGCAGATTACATTGCATTTTTAATAATAATAGCTAAATAAATGATAAATGGAAATGACATAAAACATGTAAACAATGATAAACGTACAGATTTGGTTTCATAGTTAAATCAATTTCATAATACATCAAGAATTCAACATAGTTACATCAACTGCAAAAAAATCAGATTCAGATTTTTATCAACTATTATCGTCTTCTGATTCAGATTTGGTCTCGTTTTCTACGATATTTTCCTCTGCACTGTCAAACGCTTCTACCAAAACATTTGATTCATCGATCGAAGGACCAAAATTTGTATGATCGTTTTTAATTATTATTTCGTTATTTTCCTCAAGATCTGCCTGATAAGCTTGTTCGTCTGGAATATTCTTCCCATTGAATGTAAATCTGGCCTTTGCTTTAAAAACTGCAGACCTATTTGCTTTATCTCTTTTTAGAGACCGGATAAGGAGCGTAATACACTTGCAATGCTTGTTTGGCTAGTACAAAAGGATCGTACTTATGATAGTGCGATGCATGCTTTATTTTGATAAGATTATAATTCTTGTGCACACTAATTCCAGAACCTAGAACATTGCTAAACCAATTGCATCTAAAATAGAAACACCTCCTCCGCGGGTCGTGAGAAATATGTCAGTTGCAAAATTTGTGTTTGAACGCCATAAAAATCATTTATGTGATTTTCTGGATCGTCACTACCTTTAACAAATACACCATTATTATTCATTAATTTTTCTACACCGTATTCTTTGGTGTTAAATTTATATCCATTGACGAAATATATTGAATATGACTTGACCACTCTTTTTGGTCCCATCACAAGATGTTTCAACCCTTCAACAACACAATTTCTCGGCTTGTAAACGTAATTTGAAAACCAACCGGAAAATTCTTTACTGAGTTCTCCGTTCGGATGTTCACGTTCATAAGCACTGTATATATAAACAAATCATTAAATTAGGTTATACACGTGCATGCATTATAGAAAAGAATAAAAAACAAATTATTATTTCAGATTGCATAGGCACAATTTACAAGAATATAAGTGTGTGCTACATAAAGATCTCTATCGTCTAGCCATATTTCTGCACATTTTCCAGAAGGCCGACCTTGTTGTCTAAAAATAGATAACGTTGCTTGAGAGGAATCTTGTTCATCGCCTTCGTCATTACGAGGAACACTTTCAAATGATATATTCACATGGTCACTGAGATAGTGAGAGAAAAAGGACGAAGCTTCTTCTTCGATGTAAGATTTACATATCGAACCTTCAACTCGTGCCTTTTTCCTCACTTTTTTCTTCAGATGATTTAGATATCTATGCAAAATTAGTTTACATTAACTTCATTTTTCAAATGCAATTAAATTATGTGATAACATATTACATACCTCTCAAATGGATACATCCGACCGTATTGGACATGACCTCGAAGTCGTGCTTCAGATGGAAGATGAATAGGTAAATGTCCCATTACATTAAAAAAACCCGGCGGAAATATTTTCTCTAATTTGCAGAGCAATATAGGAATATCTACTTCAAGTTTACGTAAACGTTGCACTTTTAAAGTAGTTAAACAAAGCTCTTTGTAAAACATAATAAGCTCCGTTACTAACCTACAAACTTTAAACGGTAATAATTCTTTGATCATAACGGGTAATAAATTTTCCATCATTAGGTGGAAGTCGTGATTTTTCATTCCGCTCAATCTACCATTTTTAAAGTCAACACATCTACGAAGATTTGATAATATCTCATCAGGAAATCTTAACCCTTCCACCCATTTTAACGCAACTTTAAATTGATTATTATCTAATTCGTAACATGCTTTGGGCTTTTTACTGTAATTGGGTTTCATATGAAGCTCAGGGCGTTTGCATAATTCTTCTATATCGCATCTTGATTTCAAATCATCCTTCATCTTCCCTTTCACGTTCAAAATTGTGTTAGAAACATTATCAAATGCATTTTTCTCATTGTGCATCACGTCTATATTATGACGTAGCAGAAGATGTTTCCAATACGGCAAACTCCCAAAAAATAGTTTGTTTGCACTAATTATGAACAATCGTTTGCCTTCAATTTCTGTTTGCACTCCAGCTTCATATATCTTGGGATAGTCTCTAACAAGTTCATATATATCTTTGCTTGACCATATCGTTGGTGGTTGTCTGATTTCTACTCTATTAGCTAGAAAGTTTTTCTTGTCTCCTCTGAAGGGATGATTTACATGGGGAAAATATTGATGACAGCCAAACCATGAAATTTTCTTACCATGAGGTAAAGAAAACGCTCTTGTTTCATCCATGCAATATGGACATGCCAGACGACCGGCAGTACTCCATCCTGAAAGCATTGCATAGGCAGAAAAATCACTTATAGTCCACAACAAAGAAGCAAACATACGAATTTTTTTCTTCTTGGACACATCGTATGTTTTTTTAACTTCTCAATCAACGGTTGTAAATATACATTGATTCCTTGTGTCGGATCGTCGGGATCAGGAACGACAATAGTAAGAAACATATATTGCATTTTCATACACATCCATGGAGGTAAATTATACGGTGTGACGATAATGGGCCAGGATGAATATTTAGAACCAAATTGAGAAAATGGCGAAAAGCCATCGTACATAATGCTAATCTAACATTTCGACTATTCGCTGCAAAATTTGGATACGTTTTATCGAAATGCTTCTATGCTTCTTCATCGGCCGGATGTGTCAACGTACCCTCTTCCTCTGTTCTCACACTCTGTCATCTCATATTAGATGCAATTACGGAAGATGTATATAATCTTTGAAGCCTTGGAGTGATGGGTAAGTAATGCATACGTTTGTACGGAACTTCCTTCCCCTTCTTTTTTCTAGGTCTGTATCTCTCCTGATTACAAATTTTACAATTTCTAAGGTTTGCGTCTTCTTTCCAAAACAACATGCAGCCTTTTAAACATGTATCTATTTTCTGATAAAGCAAACCAAAAGCCGACATAATTTTTTTTAACTTCATAGTGATTTTCACACATTAGATTATCGGACGGCATATGTCTTTTTGCAGCTTATACAACAACCGTAAACCCAGCTTAAGTGATGTTGTATTTTGACTTCACTGTAATGTATTATGCGATTGCTGACAGCTGAGTGTCGCTTTTACAACCATACCAAATAGGTTTCTTAGCAGCATCTAGTAAATCATAAAAAAAATTTTCTTCAATATTTGGTTCTTCAACATTTCCATCATCTTCGTCAACTTCAACCATACGAAACATTGATCGTGCTGGATCTTCGACCATATTTTCTATATGGGTCGTCGTAACTACTTCGTTAACGACACTTTCAGACTCTACAAAAGTATTTGCTACAACTTCTTCATGCCGATCCCAAACATAATACTTGGGTACGAAACTGTTTTGTAACAAAAGAACTTTCATAATATCTTGTAACAAATACTTTAAATGTCTACACCTACTACATAGACAATGAACTTCTGGATCGTTTCCGTTATTACTTAAAGCGAATTCAACAAATATGTTTATACCATTATAAAAATCTTCTTTTATTGAGTCTCTCAGTCCTTTTCTTTGGTACATCCATCTCTTCCGATCAACAAAATAATCAATCATTTTTCCTATTTTAGAAAATGAGTCACAAGTTCAAAATTTAATATTTATTTTCAAGAATACAAATTCGAAAAAGATTATTTTCATGGTCATATAATATTTAAATTTAAAGAACTATTTCACAAATTAAAAATATTTTAAAATATGACACATTTTATTTTTTAACGTATCGATACAAAATTTTATGCAAAAAGATATTTTTTTTCCAATGGTCAGACATCCTATTTCCCATTACAAACACGGTAAGCATTTATATTTCGTATATTACTTCATCCCAAACTATTCAATAAAATTTCGGCAGCATTTCTCTTTTGTTCCCTGCATTGTATACAAATGCGTGTACGCAGGAAACAAAAAAGAAAAGTTAGACCGAAATTTATGAACCGTTTGAGACGAAGTAGTATGTAAAATGTAAATGCTTAATGTGTTCATAACTTGTCCAATACAGGGACAAATCCAACAAACATTGTACCAGATGAATATAAATATCGTTTTTTGAAAAAAACGACTATTTATATTACGATCATGTACAACACTCGTCAAACGAGGCTAACAAACTCTCTAAGGGACATTAGTTAATTAAATGCGCGCATTTTATGAAAAAATACAGTTTTACTAACTGTTTACATTTACAAAAATATATTTTAATTTAACACATTTATTCGACGTATTGCATCAACTTAAGGCTGGTGTAACATTTTTGTCATTTTTAAATACACACAATTATAATTTGGACTTATGCATTTTTTTGTCGCATTAGTCAATACATGCACAATATAATACTCCTACCTTGTTCATTCATTTTATCTTATTCCAACTAACACAATAAAATGATAGCAGCGCTACACACATATGCAATTGTAGAATCAAGGCATACACAACGATTTACATATACACGAACAACCACAAATTATGCATGTTTTTCACAATTTCACTTTAAAAGATGAAATAGGTATACCATGGAATGCTAGAAACTATCATCACACTATTGGAAAGAATTTCAATCACCAATTAGCCCTAATTTATCATCTTATGCAAATCTAGAAATATGGTAAAAATTGATTTTTTCGCGAAAATAAGAGATTATACCTGAGCTAGAAAGCAAGAGTGGTTGAATTCGCAGGCGGGGAGGATGCAAAAATAAGAAATTAGTGATTGGAGGCTTGGGAGTGAATTTGGGATTTTAGAAATGGATTTTAGGTTTTGCTGAAATGAGGAAGAAAGGCTCGGCTGGAGCCTGTAATTCGCGATTTTCCGACGGCTTCCGACGGACCGCCGGAAGCTGTCGGAAGCCGTCTCCCTCCTCTGTCGTTTTTTAACCATTTTGTAGTAGTGAACGCTTGTATTAATAATCCTTCTTACCAATATTAAGAAATATTGAAGAAGCATAACAAAGAGCAAAGAAGCAACTTCACAAATTTGGATTTATATTTAAAAATTTTGAAAATTTCTAAAATTTCATTGGCCTCAATTTTTCAAAATCAGTTAAACAAATAACTAGTTCATAGAATTTCAAGAAATTAGCAAACATCCTTCAAAACAACGATGAACATTTAATTGATGTAGTCGACGCAAACAACATTAACTGATTCGACTTGTCCGCCATGAATGATTAATCGACATTAATAGTCCGTTGACCAATTTTAACCAATCAACTCTGGTTTGGTTACAGTTAAAAGAATTGTGGTCGATCGTTTAATGGTTAATCCTAGAGGTGGACATTTAATCGACTTAACTGACATATCGATTGACTCGACTTAACTGATTAAAACGGTTAACCAACTTTAATGGTTAACCGACCGGTCGTAGCCGAGAATTTTCAGTTCGGTTAACAGTCGAATTTTGGTCGGTCAGTCACTTAACCTTTCAACAATTATATTTTACATATTATTTTTTGGTAAAAAACCCGACATTAATAATCAGTTAATCGCAGGTAGCCGTCCAACAATGGCGAAAAATATTAGTAAACAAGTGGATTATCGAGGTTAAGTGATCGATTGAATGGTTATCCAATCAATATGATATATATAATTGTTTTGGTTTAAAATTTGAAGTTTATTATTCAAATATTTATCAAAACATAATTTTTTTATCAAACCAAAACAGATAGAATATATATATATATATTGAATCTGAAATAAAATATTAGTTTTTTATAAATCGAGAAAAAAATTGAAAATTAATTATTTTTGTTTTTTAAAACCCGTAAAGAATAAAAAACACACACATATTAAAATTAAAATCGAAACTTAATATACACATACGTAACGTATTTTTTTAATATTATAAAACCAAATTATGTATATCTATAACTAATTATATAAATTTAAAACTAATTAAATATTATAATTATTAATTGTAATTTTGAACTTTTTTATGCCATAGACGAAAACATTTTTCGCAATAAGATACAAATGATTTAAAATAAATATGTATCCTTTTCCAATCCTGTCGGTTATTGACGCATCAGTTGTAAACTATTTCATCTTCGGATCTTGTGTTCTTTGCCACGAATATAGTATGCAAACACGACTGGAGTCTTCCACTAATTCTTCAATGGATTAGAGGCTAAGGTTTTTGTTTTTTGTATTTTAAGAGGGTTATTTATATCCATCGTAAGATCAAATATTTACCACCTTTCTCTCTAGATCTAAATACCAAATCATTGTTCCCTAGCTCCTTGCATAGTCGACCATAACCCTAGTGGATTATTGGTCTTTAGGCCTAATAAATATATTATATAAATAAATCATTTAATTATTTAATTAAGCCAATATATTTAATTAAATCAATATATAATAATTATGTATTATTTTTATTAATTTTAGGCCTTCAAATAAACAATTAAAATGTTATAAAATTTCAATAATTAATTTTATTTATTTGTTGATTCTTTGGTGTAAACTCGGTCCATATTCACTATGTAAACAATTTTAATATTGATGCCTGTGCGGATTTTGCTGAAGTACAACATCAAGCACAATTTCAGTCACATATAAATCACTTAGGCTAAGGCGAAATCCAACTTCTAATTTATATTAGGTTACGCCTTGTAATGATATTTTATGCACATTTTCATTTCATTATCAAAATATCACGAAGATATCTAAAATTTGGTCAATGGTTAAAAAAACTCTAATAGTATCTCTAGTTGATTGTGTTGGTCACTTTAAAGTTCTTTGGTTCAAACGAAAACATTTATCGATTAATAATTTTACTCTAGCCAGATATTTTGACTTTAAGTCGACTATCAGTTACTGTGATACTAACCTTTTACAATAAAGGAGACGTGTCCTCTCTTGAGTTGTGTTTCACTTTTCAACGCATACTCAACAATGGTCGTAACATGATTGTGATATTATGCGATTGACCATAATCAATGTATAGTCTGGTTACTTAGGATCCACAATACTCCCAAGTCTGAAGACTACTACACATTGTTACATGTGATCGTCTTTTTAACCTATAGAAGACTCTCGTTAAGTCGCTTTGTGGTTGTTCCAAACAACCACAAGTATATAATCCTTCGATGTTCCAAGTGGTCATGAGTAATTCACCATCTAATGTATTGAGAGCATTACATACACTAGTCTCAATGAATGTATCGATATCCTTTTTTCAACATAGCTTGACTAGGAACATCCAAGATAAGTATATTAGTAGTCGATTCACAACTCATGGTTACGAACACAATTACAACTGCAATTGATAAAATACTTTTTGATGCAGCGCACCATGATAAGTCGCTCACCACAATCATCTTAGGTCGCTCACAAGCTATAAGCGACCTAACAAGTCATAATGACCGACCTAACGAGTTAAAGGTTCAAGAGGAGTTAAGTAACCTGCAGCGCGCCAGCGAGTTATGCGAGTTACGGCCTAACACGGGTGAGCTAACTAGAGTTATGCGAATTATGACCTAACACGGGCGAGCTAACTATATGTCGCATTTGATAAGTCGCTCTCCAGCTCATTCTTCTTAGGTCGCTCCAGTGAGTTACGCGAGGTCGCTCCTGAAGCTTAAGCCGCTGATTACTTAGGTCGCTTGAAGCTTATGTCGTAGGTCGCTCCTGATGTTAAGTCACTTACTTGAAGATGCTCAAGCTGTTGTGTTGTAAATTTGTTAAGTCGCTTATATTTTCTTAAGTCATATGTTGTTGTACTTATGTCGCGTAATGTTGTAACATGTTGCTGTAATCTCTTAGGTCGTTAGTCGTGTTGATCTGTTAAGTCGCGTGTCACCTGTGATGTTAAGTCGTAGGTCGTTTGTACTGTTGCTAAGTCGTAGGTATGTGTTGTAACTTCTATAAATGGGGGTGTTGGTCGTTTGTAAAAGGTAGATGATTTTGAGTAAAATTTTGTTGAGAGCTTTGTGCCTCTTTAAAAATTAGAAGTTGAGTGTGAGCTCCTTTCTCCATCTTCGGTTATTCGAATGCGCTCGAATCAACGAATTTAAAGCCAATTCACGGAATCTCGTGCGCGAGATAAACGTCGAAGAATCGTAGACCTTCTAACGTGGCATCGTGCGCGATCAACGTGTTGAAAATAGCTAGAATCCGGTATCTCGAGAGATCAACGGATTTGGGCATTAGGTATCATCAATTCACCAATTTATCTTTGTATCGTTCCATCGTTTTGCTTCATTTGTTATTATCCGCTGCGTCAATTTGGTATCAAAGCTTGAAGAGCTTGAAGAGATAAGTTGAAACTAAGTAAGATCAGAGGTGAGTTAGGCCGAGCCGAGCTAAGTCAGAGTTAAGTCGAACCATATCAAAGTTAGATCGGAAAAGAGATTGTTTGAAGATCATGCCTCCGAGACGTGCTAATCGATTTCAAAATATTGAAGATGTATATAGAAGACAAGAAGCTGAGCAGATGGAGCAACGTATCAATGAAAAGTTCGATGAAGGTATTGGAAAATTATAGAAGTTGATAAGAGACATAAATCAAAGGAGAACTTCACCAGTTTCGCACCATAGTGGAAACAGAGTTTCACCTTCAGTTTCAGGAGAAAGAGACGTGCGTGGTAGCAGAAATGTTGATGGTCAGAATCGACATCGACATACGTCAGATTTGGAGGAATCCAGTGATGGTGATAGTAACTTTTGTCGAAACCATGGCCAAGGACGAAGTTGAAATAGAGAATTCGAAGATGATCGTCGATGGGAGTCGGGGATGAAAACAGAGATTCCATAATTCAGAGGGGGAATGATAGCGGAAGAATTTCTGGATTAGTTATCAAATGTTGAAGAAAATTTTGACTTCAAGGAAGTACCCGAGCATCGTAGAGTTAAGTTGGTTGCTACACGATTGAGGGGAAGAGCTATGACATGGTGGCAACAAACTAAACTTACACGGGAAAGAATGGGAAAGTCGAAGATTATTTCATGGGAAAAGATGAAGAAGTTGATGATGGCTACTTTCTTGCCTTATAATTATCAGTCTCTTATGTATCAATGCTTACAGAATTTGAGACAAGGGACAAAGTCGATAAATGATTATGTAGATGAGTTTTATCAAATGATTTCTAGAAACGATATCATGGAAACGGAGGAATAGTTGACATCTAGATTTGTTGGAGGATTGAGAATGCAAATTCAGGATATGATAAATATGTTTGATCCAAGATCCGTTGCTGAAGCACACCAGAAGGCTCTAGCTTGGGAGAAGCAAGGTAGAAGAGAAGGTGGTGCACTTACAAGTTCGATCAATCGGTGAAAGGGGATAGTAGCAATACTAATGTTTCCAAGGCTGTTAGTAAACCGGTTGTCAATGAAGTTGCTAAGACCAAGGTCAACAACAATTTCAAGTGTTATAACTGTCAGGAGTTTGGTCATAAGAGCAATGAATTCCCGAGGCCTAAGAAGCGAGCGATGGTTGCTGAGCTTGAGGATGAGGATGAGGATGTTGAAATAGAATGTTCCAATTCACCACAAGTTGAGGAGGAAGAAGAATTACTGACGGGAGACGAGGGATATTCTTTAATGATGAGGAGATCTTGCTTGACGCCAAAGCAGGAAGAGGAGACTAGCTGGTTGAGGAGTAATATTTTTCAGTCGACATGCACTATTTTGGGAAAGGTTTGTAAGTTTGTTATCGATGTAGGAAGTTGTGATAACATCATCTTTACAGAAGCTGTAAAGAAGTTAGCGTTAAAGACAGAGAAGCATTCCAAACTTTACAAATTGGCTTGGCTAAGGAAAGGTGGGGAAGTGAAGGTTAGTCGAAGAGCTTGTGTTACTTTTTCCATCGAAAAGAAGTATAAGGATGAAATTTGGTGTGACATGGTGGATATGGATGTATGTCATTTGTTGTTGGGAAGACTGTGGCAATTTGATAGAGCCGTGCAACACGATGGTAGGACTAACTGCTATAGTTTCATGTTCAATGGCACTAGAATCACTTTAGTTCCTAAAAAGAGACAACAAAGTGAAAGCAAGTTGGAGGAAATCGAGGGACTAAAGACTCTGTTATCTTTGAAGGAGTTTGTCAAAGAAGTAGAGGATGGGCCTGAAGTATTTCTGTTGATTGGACGTGAAAGTAGTGAAACGGTTGAAATTCCTATGGAAGTTAAGCCAGCGATGAAGGAATTTGAAGATGTAATTCCTGAAGAATTACCAAAAGAATTACCACCGTTGAGAGACATACAACACCAGATTGATCTTGTTCTAGGAGCTGTGTTACCACATAGACCACATTATAGAATGAGTCCAAAGGAGCACGAAGAGTTGAGAAGGCAGGTGAAGGAGTTACTTGAACAAGGGCGCGTACAAGAAAGTTTAAGTCCTTGTGCAGTACCAACCTTGTTAGTGCCAAAGAAGGATTGAACTTGGAGAATGTGTACAGATAGTAGAGCACTAAAAAAGATTACAGTGAGGTACAAATTTCCGATGCCAAGATTGGACGACTTGTTAGATCAGTTGAGTGGAGTTGCTATCTTTTCAAAGATTGATCTGAAGAGTGGGTGTCATCAGATTCAAATTCGACGAGGGAATGAATGGAAGACAGCCTTCAGGACACGAAGGGGGGGGGGGGGATTGTATGAATGGCTGGTCATGCCATTTGGTCTTTCGAATGCACCTAGTACTTTTATACGAGTGATGAATCAGATCTTTCGACCGTTTATTAGAAAGTTCGTGGTGGTATACTTTGATGATATATTGATATACAGTGGAAGCACAGAAGAACATCTATAACACTTGCGGGAAGTGTTGAGGATACTTCGTCAGGAGCAATTTTACGCGGCAACAAAGAAGTGCATATTCATGACACACAGTATTTTGTTCTGGGGTATGTGTTGTCCAAGGAAGGTATCCAAGTGGATCAAGGTAAAGTTGAAGCAATCAAGGATTCGCCACAACCCAGGACTGTAACTGAAGTAAGAAGTTTCCATGGTTTAGCATCATTCTACCGAAGGTTTATTCCACATTTCAGTAGCGTGATGGCACCAGTGACAGTTTGTATGAAAGGAAAGCAGTTTGAAGAGGCTGATACTGCTTTCCAACAGATCAAGACACTTTTGACTACAACACCGATTCTTAGATACGCGGACTTTCAGTTACTCTTTGAGCTGAATACTGATGCGTCTAAAGTTGGAATTGGTGGAGTGTTAAGTCAAAAGGGTCGTCCAATTGCTTATTTTAGGGAGAAACTTTCTGGAGCCAAGACGAGATACAATACCTATGACTTGGAGTTCTATGCTATTGTCCAAGCCATAAAGCATTGGAGACACTACTTGTTTTATAAAGAGTTTATGTTGTATACTGACCATGAATCATTGAAACATTTGCAGGGACAGGATAAGATTGCAGCCAGACACGCTTCATGGATCGCATACTTGCAACAGTTTACATTTGTTGTAAAGCATAAGTCGGGAGTTGCAAATCGTGTGGCAGACGCATTGAGTAGAAGAAATCATTTATTGACTACGATGAGAGTTGAAGTGATGGGGTTTGATGTATTTCCATAATTGTTTGTTGAGCATCCTTACTTTGCTAAGATTGTAGATGAAGTCGAGAAAGGGAAGACGGATGAGTATATGTTGGTAGATGGTTTTCTATTCAAAGGAAATCGGTTGTGTATACCAGAGTGTAGTTTACGAATGAAGATTGTGAAGGAATTGCCTGAAGAAGGTCATGTGGGAAGAGATCGTACTTTGCAGTTGATTTCTCAATCATATTTTTGGCCTTTCATGAGGAAAGAAGTTGAAAGATTTGTGCAGAGATGTCACATATGTCAAGTTTCCAAAGGGACAGCTACGAATGTCGGATTGTATATGCCATTGACCGTGCCTACTAGACCATGGGTTGATGTTAGCATGGATTTTGTTTTGGGTTTGCCAAGAACTCAACGAGGGAATGATTCTATATATGTTGTGGTGGATAGATTTTCGAAGATGGCGCATTTTATAGCTTGTAAAAAGACCGCCGATGCAGTCCGTGTTGCTCAATTGTTCTTTAAAGAGGTTTATCGACTACATGGCCTACCTGAGACCATTGTTTCTGACCGGGATACTCGATTTCTAAGTCATTTTTGGTTGAGTCTGTGGAAGATGGTTGGGACTAAGCTGAATTTTAGTAGCGCCTATCATCCACAAACGGATGGGCAAACGGAAGTGGTGAACAGATCTTTGGAAACTTGTTGAGATGTTTTGTGAAGGATATTTTGAAGAGCTGGGATGTGAACTTGTGTCAGGCAGAATTCGCACATAATCATGCCGTTAATCGAAGTACTGGATTCAGTCCATTTCAAGTAGTATATTCAGCAATTTCGAAGGGACCGTTGGATTTGTCGACAGTTCCACGTCAGAAAGGGGTTGTTAAACGAGCTTGTGATTTCGTGAATGAGTTGCAGGAGTGTCACAGGATTGTTCATGAACGATTGCTTAAGTCAAATGAGAAGTATAAGCAACTGGCAGATAAGAAGCGAAGGAGTGTGGTCTTCAAAGAGGGTGATTTTGTATATGCAGTATTGACCAAGGATTGTTTTTCTATGGGTACTTATAACAAGCTGGCTTCTAGGAAGATTGGACCTTTGGAAATCGTGAAGAAGATCAATGAGAATGCTTATCAGTTAAGATTACCAGATCATATTCATACTGCTGACGTTTTCAACGTCAAATATTTGATTCTGTATCATGAGTACAAGCTTGTCGAGGAAGAGGAAAGTGTGAATTCGGGGTCGAATTCTTTCCAACCTGGGGAGGATGATGCAGCACACCATGATAAGTCGCTCACCACAATCATCTTAGGTCGCTCACAAGCTATAAGTGACCTAACAAGTCATAATGACCGACCTAACGAGTTAATGGTTCAAGAGGAGTTAAGTAACCTGCAGCTCGCCAGCGAGTTATGCGAGTTACGGCCTAACACGGGCGAGCTAACTAGAGTTATGCGAGTTACGACCTAACACGGGCGAGCTAACTATATGTCGCATTTGATAAGTCGCTCTCCAGCGCATTCTTCTTAGGTCGCTCCAGTGAGTTATGCGAGGTCGCTCCTGAAGCTTAAGCCGCTGATTTCTTAGGTCGCTTGAAGCTTATGTCATAGGTCGCTCCTGATGTTAAGTCGCTTACTTGAAGATGCTCAAGCTGTTGTGTTGTAAATTTGTTAAGTCGCTTATATTTACTTAAGTCGTATGTCGTTGTACTTATGTCGCGTAATGTTGTAACATGTTGCTGTAATCTCTTAGGTCGTTTGTGCTTAGGTCGTAAGTCGTGTTGATCTGTTAAGTCGTGTGTCACTTGTGATGTTAAGTCATAGGTCGTTTGTACTGTTGCTAAGTCGCAGGTATGTGTTGTAACTTCTATAAATAGGGGTGTTGGTCGTTTGTAAAAGGTAGATGATTTTGAATAAAATTTTGTTAAGAGCTTTGTGCCTCTTTAAAAATTGAAAGTTGAGTGTGAGCTCCTTTCTCCATCTTCGGTTATTCGAGTGCGCTCGAATCAACGAATTTGAAGCCGATTCACGGAATCTCGTATGCGAGATCAACGTCGAAGAATCGTAGATCTTGTAATGCGGCATCATGCGCGATCAACGTTTTGAAGATGGCTAGAATCCGGTATCTCGAGAGATCAACGGATTTGGGCATTTGGTATCATCAATTCACCAATTTATCTTTGTATCGTTCCATCGTTTTGCTTCATTTGTTATTATCCGCTGCGTCACTTTTCCAAATAACTTTTACTTAGTGCACAGAACGTTATTTATATCCAATATAACAATACATATAATAGAAAATAAAATCATAAGCTTACTTCATCTTGAATGAGATTCATTTTCTAGATGAGTTAAGTTATATAATCAAATTACATAATATCTCTAAGGGTGCATCCCTAACTCTATCGGTCTCCCACTTGCACTTAGGACCAATTATAAAGTCTTATGCCCATAACTTCGATTCGTCTACCTAAATTAGACTTAGAAAGAGCCTTAGTGAATGGATTCGATGTTATCTTTAGTATCTATGCTTGTTGATTATGCTTCTTCATCATTGACAAATTGTTTTATCACGTGTTAATTATGGAGAACATACCCGACCTCACCTTGAGCTATTGGTTCATATTGCAACCTATATTACATTATTATCACAATACATTATTGGATCTTAATGGTGGGAACCATTCTTCGATCATTTGTAAATTTGCACCAACACACTAATATCATTGCTTGGAACTTTTTCAACTAACGTTCCCTCTGTTGACGGTAAATACAGATCTCGAAAAATGATTTGCTATCATCGACACCACTTTGAAAACTCGAGTCCGTATACCCCTTCATAAGGAGTTGGTTGTATTGATGTATTACAAATAAATCCTCGGTATTTCATAAATACTTTAGGACGAGCTTGACTTCTGTCCAAAAATTTTTTATCCAGATTTTGATTAATATCAACCAACTCATGCGAAAGCGACATCCGACCTAGTACATAACATAGCATAGCATACATGATAGATCATATCTCTCCTCATTCGTATATGAGGCGTCTTTCTAAGAAAGAACAATACCATGTCGCATTGGAACATTTTTGCGCTTGGAATATTCTACTAAACCTTTTTAGCACGATATCTATGTACATCGACTGGGACGGTCCTAATAACCTCTCGATCTATCTCTATATATCTTTATGCTTGGTATAAAGGATGTCTCTCTTATATCCTTCATCGTAAAATTATTGGACAACCAAACTTTGATTGATTATAAAATTTTTACATCGTTTTCAATTAGTAGTAAATCGTTAATGAATAAAACTAGGAATGTTATAGCACCATTTATTCTTTCACTCACACACACACTTCCTCTATGTTTGATTGAAATCAGAAATAAATTGGAGATTTAAAATTGTTTATTTTGAATAAACAGTGGATTTCAAATATAAAACATGAAAATAAAGTTTTAGAAACTTTATTTTTGGGTTGTTGTGATAAAAATGATTGAAATATGGTTTTAATTTAGAGGAATACAATAATTTTATAATTATTGCCAACTGTGACTTTTATTGATTTTTAAATGAAGAATTTGATTTTTATATGTGTATATTATAAAAAAATATGGAATTTTGTTAAAAATAATTTTTGGATATAAAATAGATGTTTAAGATAAAGCTATAGATGGTCGCTCCTAGCCAGCCCTATTCTCCGCATTAGCAAACAGTATTATTCATTAATACTCTTTTTCAATGTGGTTCTTGGGGTGGGGAGTCATAGCTTGATGATTACCATGTGAAACATTTATTCCAACTTCTAGATGCTTTCTTAAGGCCATAAATTGATCTTGAGGACCTACATGTTTTGTGGTTGCTCCCACTGACCTCGAAACCCTCTGATTGTGAAATATAAGCAGTCTCTATTGAAACACCATTTATAAATGTTGTTTTAACGTCCATACTATAATAAGCAGCAAATACAAGTAGAATTCGAGTTTATTTATCAATAGAGGCCGAGAAAACTTTACGTCATAATCAACACAAATTTGACTAAAACCTTTCACCACTAACCTTGCTTTATAGGTCTCGACCTTTCCGTCTACATTGCTCATTTTCTTAAAGATCCATTTGTAGCCAACCGATTTCAACTTTTCAAGTAAATTCTCCTAAGTCTAAACTATGTTCTTGTACATAAAATCCATACTGAATTTCATCACATCAAGCCACAAGGCAGAGTCTTTACTCTTCAAGGCTTGTTAATAAGTGAGTGGATCATTATCACGATAATGCAATCCTCTGTTTTGCCATCAATGAGAAACACATAGTTATTAGAACTGGGACAGTCTACACAGAGTGAAAATGGTAGATTTCAAAAAAAAAAATCCCTATTTGGGTCTTAGTGGGCTAATGAAGTCTAATGATTGTACTATATCTATTCTAGTTAGTTTAAATAAAATCGTATTTTATATAATTTTTTTATTTAATTGATTAATTTATGTTAATTAATTAAACATCTATATGTTTTGAGTATATCAATATATACTCATGTGTATATATAAGTGTAAGGTGCAACATAGTAATGTGTACATGGTTGATATTTATGTAAGTTGATATTAGCATTTATGTCCACCATGTAAACATAGGCCATTTATATGTGTTAATTATCTCAAAACATTTTTAATATATTCGTAAAATATATAAATATGAAATTTGAAATTATTATATTTAGTAAAATGCAAAATATAATTTTGATTAAGTTGATAAAAAATTAACTCAATTTTTTATTTAAAATATTTAATTAGGACTTAGTAAACCATTTTAAGATTCAAAATTAGATTGTAAAATATCAGTTAAAATGTCATCAATTAAATTTAAATACGTATGTATATAAAATTAATTATTTTATATTTATATAAAATTAATTTAATCAAGTTAATATTTATATAAAATTAACTTTAACAGTTGAATATATATATTTATATGTATGTATGCATGCATACATATGTGTATTATTTTATTTTTATATTTTCAAGTAAAATACACAACATTGTTTTAATATGTACTAACTATATATGTGATAAAATAAATATTTTAAAATTACGTATATGTTAAACATTATTAAGGCAGTAAGAATTTTTGCAATTTGAAAGCTAATTTTATTAAATTATATATGTATGTATATTATAACATTAAAGATATACATTGTACTAGTTAATAATTAATATACATGATATGATATAATATTATTAAACTTCATCCAGAAAAGCTTTTTTTCACAACTTGATCAGTGGAAATTTATTTTAAAATAATTTAATATATTTATATTATTTCTAATTATGACTGAAATGAATTTTAGGTGTTAAAATTATTAAAATTATTTAAAATTCTTTGAAAATTAGAATATATATTAAATTATATATATGGTTGAATCATAATATTTTCTTCATATTTGATTTTTAACTTTAGATAAATTGTTTTATGTAAAATTGTCGTTCAATGAGATCTAATGCATTTATAATTAAAGGAAAACATCAATATATATATATATATATATATATATATATATATAATCATTATATATGCAAATATATAGGAAGTATTATGAATATAGAACTTTACTAAAGAGATTGATGCTTTAGACTTACACCTTTATCTAAAATGGTTTGTAGCCAAAAATGAATTTAAAAAATATATATCTACTCATATGAATAATGTATTATTTAAAGGTGTTAAATGAATTTTAAAGTAAGACAAGAGCAAGACAAAATATTTTGCCATAGAATTATAGAGAAGAGACGTTCAATCAAATGGTTATATGTTAATGTTAATGTTAAGGGCAAAGGTACACTTACATAAGATGCTGCATGTGAGAGCAGTTGAGTGTGAAGTTTTCCTAAAAGAATAATAGAAGACGGTTGCATGAGACCGTAGTTGGTAAAGGACGACTATACTTATTTATGAAGAGCGTCGTTACTCAATCGTATCGGTTAGTATTATGATACATGGGTCTATTCTGGTTTATAATACACCCAAATATTTTTGTTATTTCACTGTAGATGCTCTTGGGTTGCGGTTGTGCTATGCTATATTTGAGTATATTTCCCTCGAGTTATGATTATGTATTTAGTACCAAAGAGGAAAATCACTTATGTTTAGGTCATGGTTTAGCATTTGGATGTGTATTGTTAGGGTGTCATCTGTATATTACATATGAGTAATTGAATGTGACAAGTGCTCAACGTCATGTTCAATATGTTATGACATCGACCCATTATCCGATGTTCCTATACGAAGTTAGTGGAGTTTATCGAGTCTATGCTATTTGGTGACTAAGTGTCATAATTTAAGTTAGGATGGAAAGGCACTATTTGACATTGGATTGCATCGTTTTTTATACTTTGGAAGTGAGTCAATAAAGGCTCTATGTTAGAGAGAATACCATTAAGTAATTATATGTAAAGTATTTTTGGAGTACGATGATGTACATAAAGGTGCTCTAGCTGTTTGTTGCTTTAGAGTACTTCACAAACATATGGATTTAATATTATTTTTGAAGTATCAAGTGTTGATTCCAAGACATGAAGTAAATGTCTTGATTTCCACATACTAAGTTATGAAGGCGATTTTAAAGAAAGGTGCAATTTGGCAATTTAGGAAATAAATTGACAAAGAGTTCAGATTAGTTCTTTCCGGCCATCACTTGGATTGCAAGAGCTATCTTATTTAATCAATTTTTTGAAATAGTGACCTTTTGTGCAAAACGTATTTTCAATGCCCGATGCACGAGAGAAATAGGTGAAAAACAATCTAGTATATGAGTTCCTAATTGTATATTGTGTTCGTTGAATATAAGGCATCAACGGTTTGTGATGTTTATAAATTAAACTGTGGCCCAATTAGAGGGGTTGTTTATAAATTAAATGGTGGTCCAATTAGAGGGGAGACACCGTCCATTATCATGTTGTCGTTCCTATGGACTTAAAGAAGGAGTTTAGTTAGGTATGTCAAAGGATGCAAAATGGGCTTTTCTATTGGTTGAGGATGAAGAAGCAAGTGGAAGGGTATGTCACAAGGTATTTGATGATAGAGATATGCCAATGGTGAAGTCTATTTAGATAAACACTATACTTGAATATTGTATGATTAGAGACAACTCACCGATACATAAAGAAATGGAAACCACATAAAATATGTATGCATAGAGAGTTCATAGTGGGTGCAATGATACAAGTGACGGACTCACCATTGACCATTGAGATATGATATGCGGTAAAGCTAGTGCATTAGTTATTAGGCCTTTCCCGATTATATAGAGAGTAGGGAAATGAGCATATTTGAGTGGGCTTCTTGAAAAATTGGCGAGTGTTCACATGCATTCTGTTTATCCATTTGTGGATATACGTTGATGATTTAGTAGTTATGATAATGCCTAATTAGCTTGATGAGGTTAATGTGGAGGCGGAGTCTAGAATACTCCGCATGCATATTCACATCTTAGAACTTATGAGATATAAGAATGAACAAATGAAATCGTCTAAGTATGATGAGGAAAAGGTTTGGATTGGGTGCGTGAAAACTCGAGGAGAGAATCCGAGTTTTCCATCAAGAGCTCTCTTCCAGTAGGTTCTTTATTTTAGTTAGTTTGTAAGTTAGTTCGCTTGTTTTATCATGTTTATATTTGCATGGTTGTTTTAGATAGTTAGTTGACATAGACATGGACGTGTGGATTCTAAGATCGGTTGTATATACGTCCTTATAATGTATTTTTGTTGCTATATTTGAATTATATCAGTTTAATTCCTCTCTAATGGCTAAAGGGATGGAACTACTTTTCAATTTTCGATTTCCCTTGTTCAAAAGGTAAGCAAAATAGTTTCGTCGCAAAATCTATGTCAAGCAAATATTTGAAAGCGGCTGTTTAGGCTCTAATAAGATAGAGTTCTGCTGTCTCGAGGCTAATGGTATCAGATTCTATTTTTATAGGAAGGATATTCTTGAAGGCGAAAGTTCAAGCATTAGTGAGAAAAGTTTCTACCTTTTTCAAGGCTAATGGGTAAGACCCGATTCAAAATCATTTTGCTTAGAATTAGCACTGTCAATAAAATGAGGAACCCAGATTTGAACCAAAATGGATTGCAAAGATTATAGTGAACATATCGGAGCACCGCATTCTTCATTCAGACTCGGTGCGACTGTTTCGAAATTTGCTTTGCATGAACCCAAAAAACTGGGGATAATTCGATTCACAATTTAGAAGCGCAGCTGGCAGCATAATCAGTGAATTCTACTATCGTGGCCCCGTGTATTTTGAAAACTATAGAACCATCACGTGCAGACGGTTGAAGATGAAGGATATTACATGGAGAAGTTGAAGTACGATTTAAAGCCAAATAGGCATAATCGTGTTTTACGTAAGGGGTAAAATAGTAAATTTTTGTAGAAGATGGAATTAGGCTTGGGACTTATCCCATTGTGTGCGGAATGACGTTTACATTCATAAAATAAAAATAATTTGTTATGTTTGATTAAAACAAGCAGAAAAGTAGAAAAATTCACACTTGGCCGCATTTTCATAATATATTTATTACGAATTTTATCCATACATTATTATTTTCAACCTGTAAGTAAATCCCTAACATCTATTTCTTTTTCTCCTTCTAAAACCCTAATCTCTAAATCAATTATGAATTTCCCAAATCGAATCCGTTTATAATTTCTAAATCAACTACGAATTTTCCATATCAAATCCGAATTAAATAAATTAACATACGAAACCGATCACCGCAGAGAAGGCAACACAAGTAAATCAAATATATCATGGATTTAAAGTTTTGAAGGTGAGGAAATTCCGGATAGGGAAGGAGAAGGAGGACCTGCATCAAATCGAAAAGGATGCACTACTTATCGGTTTGTGGGTCTCTTCCAATTTAGGTATATGTCGATAAGACGGTTATTTAATAAGGTCATAAATCAAATTATAAATAATGAAATCAGATAGGACTGACAAGAACTCATATTAAATTATAATAATCTATTATTAGGTTGTACCCTGCCATGGTTAGATTATTAAAAAGGTAATTTTTTTTATTATAGTTAGATAAAGTTTGATCTCTTCCAAATTAAAATGAGTAATATACAAATGTGCTCCAAATTAGATATATTACATGTCAAAATTGTAGTTCTCGACGAAATGAATCCTCATGTGATGTTCATTTGTTGATTGGGTAAATGGATTGACCAGAAAACTCATCGAAAGATTCGATAAATGTGGACAATCCATTTCGATCCAACAGTGAAACGATGATGATAGGATGACCTTAGGGCAAGGAAGCAAAGAGGAGAACAAGCGGATCCCCATTCCACAGTCCGATCGACCTCAGGTGGTCGTAATTTGTCGAAATTTGGTAAAATAGGGTGATGGCTCTAGTGGGAGCGTCCGAAGTGGGTGGCTTTGGTAGTGTAAGTATGGACGTAGGTGGGGAAAGCTACGGTAGTGTTTAATCGTCGTTTGGGTGACCGTGGATGCGGCGGCGGCGAAGAAAAGGCGGCGGCGGCGAAGAAAAGTCAGTGGCTTGAATTTATCGAGGGTGGATATGTACTATTGCATGTAAAGTAAATAATTTATTTACCAATTAAATAATTACAAAAATGTCCCTAATTTATAAATGCCATAAATCTTGCATACAAATTTCTTCTCACGGGCGGTTCGAGGCATCGGAATCATGGCAAGATGAGGAAAAATTTGGTAGTTTGTTGTATTCCGAGATGTTGTATTTGGAGCTTTATTCGATGCTTCATTGTTTTTATTTGTTTTGGATTGTGTTAATTATTATTATCTTTTACCCCTTCAATTGTGAGTTTTCGAACATGTAAATTATCTATGAAGCTATGTGATCTTTTTTATATTTTACCTCGAAATAATCATCGTTAATGGCATCCGCGATTCTAGTGCCACTTTTAAACATGGTTTGGGACGTCGTAGATAACAGATTGTAACATCTGGTATTGGACTTAAGTTAGGTTAAGTAATTCCTACTAAACTAGGGCATATGAAAGGTCGTCTTTGTAATTATTTGATAAATTATTTATTTATTTTCCTTAAAACAGTACGTCTTCACCCTCGGTAAACTCCAGCCGCCACATTTTCTTCGCCACGCACAGCCACAGTCACTCAAATGATGGTCCAATGTCACCGCTGCATTGCCCGCCTTTGGCCGCAGCTACGCTACCAACGCCACCTATTCCAGCCGCATCCACTAGCTCCTCCATTACTGTCGCCGCCCAATTTTGCAAAATTCTAACGAATTACGAACACCTAGGATCAATGGACCCTCACATGGTGCTCCTCTCGATCTCCTCTTCATATCCATGTCCTTTGATCGTTCTATCGTCACTGTTTCACCGGTGGATCGGAATGGACGATCCACGTTTATCGAATCTTTCGATGAGATTTCCAATCAATCTGTTAACCTGATCAACAAACGAATACCATAACTGGATTCCTTTCATCGAGAATTGCAGTATATATGTAGTATGTCCAATTTAGAGTAATGTTACGTTTTGCACTTTTTAATTAGGGTGAGATCAAAATTTGTCTAATTACAATAAAATATTAATTTTTTTAATGATCTAACCATAGCGTGCTACGTTCAAGTCATAGATTATTATAATCTTGTATGATTTATAATCAGTCTTATCTGATTGCATCATTTATAATTTGATTTGAGACCATAAGGGGTGGATTACTATCTTATGAATATATGTCTAAATAGGAAGCACTCATCGATTACCCATGCATCCCCTTGGAATTGATGTAGATCTTCCTCCTTCGTTGTGCACAACTTTCTTGCCTTCAAAACTCCAAATCTCGTGATAGCTTTGATATTTTGCATAGATCTCTCCGAAGTGATTGGTTTTTCTATTTCCTACATGTTTTATCAAAATCACCCATCTATGTATTTTTTTAATGTAAACGGCATTTCGGACGGAATGACATAGGTTTCAAACTAAATTCCAGCTTCTACAAAGTTTTTTACTTTCCATTTGTATAAATTACAATTTTTTCATTTCTAATTTACTTATTTAATTACGTATAATTACGGGGTGTTACAATGCCCTATATTTGGAGAGCGCTACACATTCATACGCACTCCTGTCTTAACCGATGTGTCGGTATCATTTCTCAAAACATCTTGACCAGGAATATTTTAAAAATATGTTATTCTACATTTTGATAATTTTCTTAGGATTACAACTATTTGTAGCTATTATCACATAGCATATTATAGAACAATATTCATTTAATATACTTTAAATTAATTACTTAATTAATTATATCATAAGATAAAAAATGTATAATGGAAATTAAACACCTTTATTATATACAAGACTGGTCACAAAGTTAGTTATCCTTGTATATCGACTAATTAGACTGCATAGATTATTAAGGCTCCGATACCATTATTGGTGACAGAGTTAGGGATATGCCTTATAATTTGTTATGTATATCTAACTCTTTAACAATCTTGTTGGTAATCAAGGTACTTGATTTCTATAATATAATTTGTTATATACTAATATAATTAATCAAGTAATTAATTTAAATTGTATAAATTAGAAAATCCATAAATAACATGTTATGTGATAATTGTTACAAAGAGTTGTTATATGATAAAATTATCGAAATATATAAAATAATATATTATTTTATGTTCCTCAATATATAAAATAACATACTATTTTAAATATTCACCATCAAGATGTTTCAAGAAAGAATATTGATATATTAGTTGAGATTCGATTATGTAACGCTTTCGAAATATTAGGTAGTGTATTACTCATGACTGTTGGTAGAACAAAGGGGTTACATACTTATAGCTATTGGATAACTATAGAATGAATCACTCAAAAGTTTCCTATTGGTTAATAATAACTAAGGTCAATTAGGAAATCCCTAAGTGATAATATTACACAACTCTCTCAATTTGAGAATACCATGAAACTTAAATGTGGATACTCCGCCTTGATTATTGTCAATCGTGGCATGACGTCCATCGAATGACTATAGCCGGGTCTGAGTTGAAGCATTGGAAGTGAAGCATTGTTTAATAGAGAATTCATCTCCTTAGTTTTATAACACTAGTGTCACGATCAACTATGGTCAACTCAAAGTTAAAGTCTTTAGTCAGAGTAGTACGGTTAACAATAAATTTTATTATCCTCACAAATTTTTTTATTGGATAACCGAGTTGAATTTGGATGATATTGAAATTTTGAGCAAAAGCAAATCCCGTAATTCCTAAGGTGATAGTGTTGACGAAGAGAATTGGTGTAAAGAATCGTTAATAAAAGGTACAGCTTAAATTGTAAAATTGAATTTTATAGACAAAGATGTAAAGGATAAATTCAACCAAATCCTCACTCCAATAGCTTAGGTGATGTGTGAATGTTAACATTTGAATTATTGATAGTAATAGCTGATTGAATTTGTACCGTCGAGTCACACAGCCATATTGATGAATACTCTGAAATACCACACGATTTTATTAATTTATAATTGTTGTAAATTAATTAATATTTATGAAATGTTAGTTAATTAATTATTTGATGTATTGGTGTAATTAGTAATTTTTTTCGTGTCATTAGTAATTAATTGGATTTATATATAAAAGCTATGCATGTACAAATCGATATGGGATATCGATATGCATTTAAATTAGATTTAGATGTGATTAATTGCTAAATGGATTTGGAACATTTACGCGCCCAAATTTCCCTATGTATGGCCAACCCAGAGTAGAGCAAAGGAAGGGTTCAAGTTTTGAAATTTTGGATCTAGGACTTGGTAAAAGGGGATTAGAAAACTAAGGAGAATAGTTCTTCTTATCTCTCTCTATAAAATCCCGCTTAACCCTTCACCATTTGGATGCTTTTTCTATCTCCCTTGCACTTTCCACCACCGTAGCTGTGTATACCCTTGTCCTTTGGCCAAAAATTAAAGTTCCAATCTAGACCAAATTAAATATCAAACGTGGTACTACATACCTTTGCGGTATCCAAAGGACGACTCCAAAAATGTAGGAGTTGTTTAATCAATCAAAATGCATTCAAAGGCGACATCCAACTAAGTACAATTCCTTAGTTTGTGACTGTGCAGTTAAAGCGCTCGGCTGATTCAAAGCGGTGGAGGTGTAAAAAGTCATAGCGGAGATACAGTGAGGATATAGCGGGATATAGCGGATAACTCTAAAATAACATATAAAACTCGTACTTAATGTTTTTACAAATATATAAATGGTGATTAAATAAAAAATTATCATTTAGTTGAATTATAATTAATACATAAATGATTTTAAACAAAAAACATGTGCGAATATACTTTAAATAAACGTAAAACTGTTATATAACATAATTGAATGTAGTAGAATATTAGAATATTTTCATTTCTGAAAATATATTAAAAATTAAATCAAATAAATTAATTTCATAATTTTTATAATGTATAAATGTAATTTTTTAATTCATTTTATTAAAGAAGATATAGCGGAAATAGCAAAATATAGCGGGAATAACGGGATATAGCAGAAATAGCGGGGATTAAAGCGGAAAGGCTATATTTTGGGGCTATATGGAAAAATTGTAGCGGTAGAAATTCGCTATGAGATATAGCGGGTTATAGCGGGGTAATAGCGGGGCATTAACTACACAGGTTTGTGATTTATATTCTATCATGTTATATAGATCTATAATATTGTCGAACAAATTTATATGCATAGTTATTATCCCCTTAGCAGTAAACTTTTATCCAATTACACATACATACTACACACACAAAAGCTTCATTGTCTATGTATTACATCTTTGTTCTGGTTAAAAATGATTACTTAGTACTTATTTACATATAGTAATGTACGGGTTATATATATATATGTATATATTAATTTTTAAAACATTAATATTATTCTTAATTAATTAAATTTGTTTTAAATATAAATATATATAATTTTACAATAGTTTATTTATCAAATTATACCCGACGATAATTTTTTATAACATAATTATTTTTATTTATAAATATATATATATATATATACATATATATATATTTAAAATTATTTTAAGGTAATATTATTTTATTAATATGTATATATATTTACAAATTGATATTTTAGTTCCATAAAATTATGTTTTACTTTATCTAATACGCATTTCATAATAATAATAATAAATTATGCTGAAAGGATATATATATTTATGTGTGTGTATATATATATTCTACTATCTTAGTGTAAATTAAATAAGTAAACACCCCTATATATATGGATACATACACATACCCCCTATATATATATATATGGATACGTACATACATACATATGTATTATTTTCGCTAATGATTTTTTATTTAAAATACCGAGATATTTTATTTTAATTTTATTTTTTCGAAAATAGGGTATTTTGTATATGTCATCAAATAGGAGATACAAATATTTGTTTGTGTTCCAAACAAGTGTAGGAGTATTTCAATTTTCACGCTAAAAAACACCCGTATGACTAACACGGAACAAAAAAGGAGCAACATATGACTATAAAAACTAAATGTACAACGTAATAACTCGAGTACACAATGCAAATAACACACATTTCAACAAATAAAAAAATCAATCACAAAAGGAAGAAGATTCTCAAGTTAAACCCCTTATCTTTTCTTCAGCTACACATTCCAGAAACCTAAGCAAAGGCAACTCAAACTCTCATCTCGGTATCTTTAGTTAACCGATTATAAGTTAGTAACTTAAGTTTGGAAAGCAAAAGTTAGCGAGTTCATTCACGGTGAAATTATCCTCAGTTAGAGTGATTTGTTAGCCTCGACAAATACACCAAAGCTGGAAAGCATTGATTCCACGCTTCTTTGTTTTTCTGGTTTGAGTTTCAGAGTCTTCAATTGGTCAGTGATGTCTTGAGCAACTGGCAACTAGCGGATCTGGCATGGCATTTTGATCCCATTGAAACTTCTACAATTTCTCTCCTTCTAAATATGTCATATAAATATAGAGATTGTAATGCCATAAATCATTTCCTTTACTTGATTACTTTGCCTGATATTATTATCTGGTTAAACACCTCGCTTATTGTGTAGTTCATTGTTTGTAATTGTAATTTGTTGCTAAATTCCTCCCATTGTTTAGCTGAATATTAACAATTGAGGAAAAGACGTTGATTGTTTTATGCATGATGTTTGTAAAGAGCGCAAGCTTTGTCTATCTTTTTTTCTTCCACCTCGCTTGCATATGTTTTGTGTTTAATTTTTCGAGCATAACCAGTAGTGTACATATCGACATCTTAGGTGCACAATGTTTGTTCTAAATAATTTTACACCAATCTAGTTCCCTAGCTTCGACCGTGTTTCATGCAGATTTCATTGAGAATTTTCTAGTAGGGTCTGGTATCCATTTCCAGTAGTCTCTTTCTTCATCCGTGTTGATGGTGAGTTGATGTATTTAAGAGCATGCTTCTGATGTAAAATATCAAGAGTCCATTCTCATTTTCTATGAGTTTGGAGGTAGAAACTATTCTGCTAGGGCTTTCCATTGTGATCATAGCATTCCATCCCAATTTATCCACTAAAAAATGTCCATTTATCCACGGTTCTGACCAAAAATTGGTTTCCTTTTCATCAGCTATTTGCTTGGTCATATAGCCTTTACTGACTTATCAAGCTTTCAATAGAGTTTTCCAAATGGATGATGAGTTATTATCACGTTGAATGTGATGCAGTGCAATATGAAAACTCTGAAAATTCTCAAGTTATAGGTCGCTCACGACCTAATGAAGGTCGGCCATGACCTAACGGCTCACGAGAGGAGAAACAACGACCTAACAGAGGCCTGAGTCGTTCGGGTTTTATAGGTCGTAAGGAGGAAGACTCGGTTTTAGGTCAGCTACGACCTAAGAGAAGCATTTTAGGTCGTCTACGATCTAGTGGGTATGCTGAAGGAGGAAGTTCACGACCTAAGATAAGTCGCGAGGAACGACCTAACGAGATAACACAAAAGGAAGCAAATATGGGTCGCGAATGACCTAACACGTCCAGTAAGTCGCTCCAGCGACCTTATGCTGAAAGTGAGCTGAAATTAGGTCGCGAGGAGACAGGTCGCGTGAAGGAAAATAGGTCGCGTGATTCTTTGTTGCCGCATCTTTTAGGTCGCGAACGACCTAACTCATATAGGTCGCAAGAAAATCGCTGAAGCCACTCCTTTAGGTCACTATGTGTTGTACATATGTGTGTTAGGTCGCTAACGACCTTTGTAAGTCGTAGGTCGTATACTTTTGTTTGTACTGTGTTGTAAGTCGCTGTATTGTATATATGTGAATATATGATGTTGTGATAGGTCGCTAATGACCTTACTTAGGTCGTAGGCCGCTCTGAGTTAGGTCGGTGGGTGTTTGTTAGGTCGGGGAACTGTGTTAGGTCGCATGCGACCTAGTGGTGCGTGAGTTGTAAGCCTATAAATAGGCCGATGGTGTCATTTGTAAGGTAGTTGATATTTGAAAAAACTTCTCTTTTGTTAGCTTTGTGCTTTCATACAAATTGGTAGTTGAGTGTGATCTCCTATCTCCTCTTTCGGTTAATTGAGTGCGCTCGACTCAACGATCGTAGAAGCCGATTCACGGTATCTAGTGCGCTAGATCAACGTGCGAAGAATCGTAGATCTTCTTTCTCGGCATCGTGCGCGATCAACGAGACGAAGATAGCTAGAATCCGGTATCTTTGGATCAACGGATTTGGGCCTTGCAGTATTCTCAACTCGTCGATTGCAGCTTTCACCGATTGAAGTTTATTTTGATTAATCCGCTGCGTCAGTTTGGTATCAGAGCAAGGTTTAGCCAATCATAGCTAAGCCGAGACTTGGAGCCAATTTTTGAAGTTTGAAGTTGGAGTTCATCGTGTTCATCTTGAAGTTGCAACAAATTTGAAGATTTTGATCCATAGCATTTTGGATCAAAGTGTGGGAGAGTGTTTGAATTTGGACTTGTTGGAAGTTTGCGCGCCAAGTATTGAAGTTAGAGGTCGAGCCAAGTTCAAGACCAAGCCGAGCAAGTTAAGTCGTGAGGATTTGTGGCCAAGCTTAGGAGTTGTGCCGAGCGACGTAAGCCTTAAGTCGTTCACCTTGTGTAAGTTTGAAGCCGTGACTTGTTGTTTGAGAAGCTTTGAAGTATTTGTGAAGAGTTTTCAATCATGCCGCCTAGAAGAGCTAACCGACATCAAAACGTTGAAGCTTTGTATCGAAGAGAAGAAGCCGATCAAATGGAGCAACGTATGCATGAGAAGATTGATGAAGGCATTGGTAGGTTGGAGAAGCTTATGATTGATATGAATCAAAGTAGAAGAAGAAATTCACCTGAATCCATCCGTGGGGGTAGTAGAGTGTCATCACATTCAGAACGGGAGAGGAGAGAAAGTCAAGAGCATAGGAGTGTTGACAATCGAAGTAGTAGGAATGTTGATGATCATGATAGACGGGATGTTGGTAGTAGGGGTGGTGGTGGTAGAGATGTTGGAGGATGTGAAAGACAACGATATACATCAGACTTTGATGAGGAGTTTGACGGTGAGAGGGGAAATATTCATTTCAGAGACCGAGATCAGGGACAACGTCAGTATCGGGTTATTGATGATGATCGACGTTGGGAATCGGGAATGAAGATGGAAATTCCGGAGTTTAAAGGAGGGATGGTAGCTGAAGAATTTCTTGATTGGGTGTCAAATGTTGAAGAGATCTTTGATTTCAAGGAGGTTCCTGAGCATAGGAGAGTGAAGTTAGTTGCTACTAGGTTGAGTGGAAGAGCATTGGCATGGTGGCAGCAAACTAAACTTACCAGAGAACGGATGGGGAAGTCAAAGGTTGAGTCTTGGGATAAGATGAAGAAGATGATGAGAGCTACATTTTTACCATACAACTATCAATCACTTATGTACCAGAGATTGCAGAATCTACGGCAGGGGACAAAATCAGTAAATGACTATACAGATGAATTTTACCAACTCATTGCCAGGAACGATATAATGGAGACAGAAGAACAGCTGACTGCTAGGTTTGTTGGAGGGTTGAGAATGCAGATCCAGAATATGGTTAATATGTTCGATCCCAGATCTGTAGCGGAGGCACATCAGAAAGCGTTGGCTTGGGAGAAGCAAGGAAGGCGTGGAGGTGGTGTGTTTACTAATTCCAATAATCAAGCGAGGGGTGTTAGTGGAAGTTCTAATGTTCCTAAACCTGTCAATAAGCCAGTTGTGAAGGAGGGTGAGAAGGCGAAGGTTGGCAGTGGATTCAAATGTTACAACTGCTAGGAGATGGGTCATAAAAGCAATGAATGTCCGAAGCCGAAGAAGAGAACTATGATAGTTGAAGCTGAGGATGAGGAGGAAGAAGCTGAATGTTCTAATTAACCTTATGTTGAGGAGGAAGAAGAAGTGTCGGGAGACGAAGGTTGTAATCTGATGATGAGGAGGTCTTGTTTGACGCCAAAACAAGAGGAGGAAGATAGTTGGTTGAGGAATAATATATTTCAATCTACTTGCACTATTCTTGGGAAAGTTTGTAAATTTGTCATTGATGCTGGGAGTTGCGATAATATTATCTCTACAGAGGTAGTGAGGAAATTGGAGTTGAAAACCGAGAAGCATCCTAAACCATACAAGTTAGCTTGGTTAAGGAAGGGTGGTGAAGTGAAAGTTGGGAGAAGAGCTTGCGTGAAATTTTCTATTGGGAAGAAATACAAAGATGAAATCTGGTGTGATGTAGTGGACATGGATGTGTGTCATCTGTTGTTAGGCAGGCCATGGCAGTTTGATCGAGCAGTACAACACAATGGTCGGACCAATAGCTATAGTTTCATGTTCGAAGGTACTAAAATCACTTTGGTTCCCAAGAAGCAACAACAGAAGGAGAGCAAGCTGGAGAAGATTGAGGAATTGAAAACTCTGTTGACTTTGAAGGAGTTTGTTAAGGAGGTTGAAGAGGGGCCTGAAGTATACTTGTTGATAGGGCGTGAGAGCAGTGAAGAGGTTGAAATTGCCGAAGAAGCAAAGCCAGTTTTGAAAGAGTTTGAAGATGTATTTCCAGAAGAGTTGCCAAAGGAGTTACCGCCACTGAGAGACATTCAACATCAGATCGATCTTGTTCCGGGAGCAGTATTACCACATAGTCCACATTATCGAATGAGTCCGAAGGAACATGAAGAGTTGAGGAGGCAGGTGGAAGAGTTGCTTGAACAAGGGCGAGTGCAGGAGAGTTTGAGTCCATGTGCTGTACCAGCTTTATTGGTACCCAAGAAGGATGGAACGTGGAGGATGTGCACTGACAGTCGAGCATTGAACAAGATTACCGTGAGATATAGATTTCCCATGCCGAGGTTGGATGACTTGCTAGATCAGTTGAGTGGGGCAACTATCTTTTCGAAGATTGATTTGAAAAGTGGTTACCACCAGATTCGGATTAGAACTGGAGACGAATGGAAGACAGCGTTCAAGACGAGAGAGGGGTTATACGAATGGTTGGTTATGCCATTTGGTTTATCAAATGCACCTAGTACATTCATGCGGGTGATGAATCAAATCTTTAGACCATTCATTGGGAAGTTCGTGGTAGTTTATTTCGATGATATTCTGATATATAGCAGGAATATGGAGGGGCATGTTCTACATTTGAGGAAAGTGTTGATTATTCTTCGCGAGGAACAATTTTATGCTACTACGAAGAAATGTGTGTTCATGGCAAGAAGTGTTTTATTTCTGGGGTATATTGTTTCGGAAGCAGGAATTCAAGTTGACCAGAATAAAGTGGAAGCAGTCAGGAATTGGCCACAGCCGAGGACGATTACAGAGGTGAGAAGTTTTCATGGGTTAGCATCATTCTACCGAAGATTCATTCCGCACTTCAGTAGCGTGATGGCTCCAGTTACTGATTGCATGAAGGGGAAACAGTTTGTATGGACAGAGGAAGCGGGGGTTTCTTTTGAGAAGATCAAGGAATTGTTGACGTCTGCACCAATTCTTGTTTTACCGAATTTTCAGTTATTGTTTGAATTGCATACTGATGCATCGAAGGTCGGTATTGGAGGAGTTCTGAGTCAGAATGGGAAGCCAGTTGCTTATTTCAGTGAAAAGTTATCAGGAGCAAAGATGAGATACAGTACATATGACGTTGAATTCTATGTTGTGGTACAAGCTGTTAAGCACTGGAGGCACTATCTATTTCAGAAAGAATTTGTTCTGTACACTGATCATGAGGCATTGAAGCATTTACAGGGGCAAGACAAGATTTCAGCGAGACATGCATCATGGATTGCTTATTTACAACAGTTTACTTTTGTCGTGAAACACAAGTCAGGGGTGACGAATCGTGTAGCAGATGCATTAAGCAGGAGGAGTCATTTATTAACGACATTGAAGGTTGAGGTGACAGGGTTTGAAATGTTGCCAGAGCTGATTGAAGAAGATCCTTACTTTGTGAAATGTGTAGAGAAAGTCAAGGAAGGAAATACCGATGAATTTGTGATGGTTGATGGATTCTTGTTCAAGGGGAATCAATTATGTATTCCAGATTGTAGTTTGAGATTGAAAATTATCAAGGAGTTACACGAGGAAGGGCATGTGGGCCGTGATCGTACTTTGCAATTGATTTCACAGTCTTACTTTTGGCCGTCGATGAGGAAAGAAGTGGGAAGGTTTGTGGAGTGATGTCATATTTGCCAAGTTTCGAAAGGAACCGCGACCAATGCTGGGTTGTATATGTCGTTGCCTGTACCGGATAAACCATGGGTTGATGTGAGTATGGACTTTGTATTGGGATTGCCGAGAACGCAGCGTGGTAATGATTCTATATATGTAGTGGTTGACAGATTTTCTAAAATGGCACATTTTATTGCTTGCAAGAAGACGGCGGATGCTGTTCGTGTTGCTCAGTTATTTTTCAAGGAGATCTATCGATTTCATGGATTGCCAGAATCTATTGTGTCGGATAGAGATACTCGTTTTCTGAGTCACTTTTGTTTAAGTTTGTGGAAGATGGTGGGAACGAAGTTGAATTTTAGCAGTGCTTATCATCCACAAACAGACGGACAGACCGAAGTTGTTAACAGATCGTTGGGAAATTTGTTGCGATGTCTTGTGAAGGACAATCTGAAGAGTTGGGACATGAAGTTATGCCAAGCTGAGTTTGCACATAATCATGCAGTGCATCGTAGCACGGGATTCAGTCCATTTCAGATTGTATATTGAAATTTATCCAGGGGACCGTTGGACTTAGCGGTAGTACCACAACCAAAGGGGACGATTAAACGGGTTGTAGATTTTGTTGAAGGATTGACGTAATGTCATAAAATCGTTCAGGAACGATTGGAAAAGGCAAATGAGAAGTATAAACAATCTGCAGATTTGAAGCGACGAAGTGTTGAATTTAACGAAGGTGATTTGGTTTATGCAGTGTTGACAAAAGAACGTTTTCCGGTTGGAACATATAATAAATTGAAGGCGCGGAAAATTGGTCCAATTAAAATTTTGAAGAAAATCAATGAAAATGCTTATCAATTGAATTTACCAGACGATGTTCATACTTCTGATGTTTTCAATGTCAAACATTTAATTCCATATCGTGGAAATGAAATTGTTGTGGAAGAAGATGTTGAGAATTCGAGGTCGAATTTTTGTCAACCCGGAGAGGATGATGCAGTGCAATCTAAAAACTCTGAAAATTCTCAAGTTATAGGTCGCTCACGACCTAATGAAGGTCGGCCATGACCTAACGGCTCACGAGAGGAGAAACAACGACCTAACAAAGGCCTGAGTCGTTCGGGTTTTATAGGTCGTAAGGAGGAAGACTCGGTTTTAGGTCAGCTACGACCTAAGAGAAGCATTTTAGGTCATCTACGATCTAGTGGGTATGCTGAAGGAGGAAGTTCACGACCTAAGATAAGTCGCGAGGAACGACCTAACGAGATAACACAAAAGGAAGCAAATATGGGTCGCGAACGACCTAACACGTCCAGTAAGTCGCTCCAGCGACCTTATGCTGAAAGTGAGCTGAAATTAGGTCGCGAGGAGACAGGTCGCGTGAAGGAAAATAGGTCGCGTGATTCTTTGTTGCCGCATCTTTTAGGTCGCGAACGACCTAACTCATATAGGTCGCAAGAAAATCGCTGAAGCCACTCCTTTAGGTCACTATGTGTTGTACATATGTGTGTTAGGTCGCTAACGACCTTTATAAGTCGTAGGTCGTATACTTTTGTTTGTACTGTGTTGTAAGTCGCTGTATTGTATATATGTGAATATATGATGTTGTGATAGGTCGCTAACGACCTTACTTAGGTCGTAGACCGCTCTGAGTTAGGTCGGTGGGTGTTTGTTAGGTCGGGGAACTGTGTTAGGTCGCATGCGACCTAGTGGTGCGTGAGTTGTAAGCCTATAAATAGGCCGATGGTGTCATTTGTAAGGTAGTTGATATTTGAAAAAACTTCTCTTTTGTTAGATTTGTGCTTTCATACAAATAGGTAGTTGAGTGTGATCTCCTATCTCCTCTTTCGGTTAATCGAGTGCGCTCGATTCAACGATCGTAGAAGCCGATTCACGGTATCTAGTGCGCTAGATCAACGTGCGAAGAATCGTAGATCTTCTTTCTCGGCATCTTGCGCGATCAACGAGACGAAGATAGCTAGAATCCGGTATCTTTGGATCAACGGATTTGGGCCTTGCAGTATTCTCAACTCGCCGATTGCAGCTTTCACCGATTGAAGTTTATTTTGATTAATCCGCTGCGTCAGAATGGTACAAAGTTTTTGTTTTTGCAACGTCGATTTTTGGTCCAAGTGTCTCAATGACTATCTCAAGATAGATATCTTTATAGTAATTTGACAGTAACTACTTGGACTAAGTCCTTTAATTTTCTTAATCCCAGGCCATCCTCCGCTTTTGGTCTGCATACTTCAAACCAACTCAAATTTTGTGCTTTATTTTTCGTAGGAAGTTAGCATATAAAGACTTGATCTTCTATATGATGGTTGAGGGGATTTGATATATTTGCATCCAAAATTCAATAATTGGATAGATAACTGATTTTATTTTAAATTTTCCCACCAATATTTAAGAATATGTTACTCCAATTATTGAACTTTTTGTTGATCTTATCTATTAAAGGTCCAAAATCCGCAGAGTTGAGTTTGTTAGTGGATAATACCCCTAAATAGACAATTGTGAGATTTCCTGTTAGCATATCCAATGTGTTATTATTTGATCTTTATTTCTTACTTCTTTGCTAAATATTATTGATTTTTGTTTACTTATAAACAAACTTGTTGTATTTTCCAATTTGTCCATGATTCCATGGATTGCTTTTGCACTATTAGCACTAGCTTCAATTAGAACTAGGTTATCATTAGCATATTGTAAATGTTTTAAAATTGGCTCTGCATTATTATTTAGTTCAATATTACCCTTGATAAATTATATATCCAACAAAATTGTGTGATATTCTATAGCAATATAGAACATGTACGGAGGCAATGGATCTTCCTACCTTATACCTCTATTGTTTGGAAAGAAGCCCTGGGATGACCATTAATCAAGGTAGAAAATGATGGAGTGGATATGCATGTGAATGTTAAATTCGTTAAATTATTGGAAAAACTCATTACTCTCATCATGTGGAGAATAAATTCTCTACTGATTCTGTCGTAAGCTTTATGCAAGTCAATTTTAACATAAATTAACTTTATTAAAGCTCCTAACTAATTCATGTGCTAGAAGTGAGTTTCTGTTTATGTTTCTTCTAGGGATGAAAGAATTTTGATTTAGTGATATAAGCTCATTCAACAGTACTTTACCACATAGTAAGTTAGCATAATTTTATATAACACATTGCAAAATGAAATTGGCCTATAGTTAGCAAGGTACTGGGAATTTTTTTCTTAGGAATTAAACATTTGAATGTGTGATTCACTTCTTTGATTAGTCTTTTTGAACTACAAATACCATTCATGGTTTTCTGTAGTTCATCTTTGATCAAATCCCAATGTGATTTATAAAACTTTGCACTAAAACCATTGGGGCCTAAGATACCATTATCATCAAATTGAAAAACCACATTTTTATGTTCTTCAATTCCAAATGGTTTATCCATGTCCTTTGTTGCATGAGGTATTATAATATTCTTACATGTGGTATTAGGGAAATTTCTATTAATAGTGTTACTGTTATAAAGATCTGTATAGAAGGTAATTACCTCTCTAGAGAAATTATTGGTAGAACTTGAGACATTAGCTTCCTGAAATATTTTTATATCTGGAGAGAAGTCAACAAATTTGGAATGAAAAAACCTGGTTCGTTTGTCACCTTGTGTTAGCCATCTGTATTTGTTCCTCTATGAGCTCTATGTCGATTTTATGTGCAGTATAGGTCGTTTCCTCTTCTTTGATTGTTGCATCGCTCATTGAAATTCAGTTTGGACTTTCACCGCCTTTTAATTGCCTTTAATTTCTACACGAATGTGAAAAGTGGGTTGCTAAGAAGTTTACATTGAAAGTGATGTTCAACTAGCCGATTGTATCCCTCCTATAGGCTCTAGGCATCATCGTATCTAAAGGGATTTTATTTGAATAAAGCCTTGGATGAACGAAATAAAAAATAATCAAGGTGTGATCACTTGTTGAATGATTATCAAAATGAACTTTAAAATATTGGAAATTATTAATGCATTCATAGTTAAAATAGACATTCTATTTTACTATGAATACAATAATCCCTTTGTAACGACCCGGAATTTTGGTCGTTAGATTTTGAACATTTAATTCATTTTAAATGTTGAATGTGAATTATAATTTGATTTTGAACTAAAAAGATTTTGGTTAAATTTATAAAATTAGTTAAATTTCAAATATGACAATTCAATTGGATTTGAATAATAATAATAGTTAACTATTTGGAATTAGGATAATTACCGAATCTGGATGTAAATGGTTATGAAAATAGTTACTAAAATTTATTTTAAGTATATTTGGATTTAAATAATGATGTTGGAACTTTGGATGGAATCAAAATTCGATAAGTTTAAAATTTGGAATTTTATATTATTTTAATTATGAAATTTAATATTTAAATAATGTAAATAATCAGATTCTGATTCGAAATGAATCAGAATGATATCTAATGTGAATGTAAATTCTATATGATTTGTAATTAAGTTAGTAAAGTTTTAAAAGTGAAATTTTAAATAATTTCGACGATTTTGAAAATCGCTCGAATTTATTGACGAGTTAAAATAGCCTTCCGGGGAACAGTCTCAGAATTCGACGAAACTAGCTCCATTGGATCTGTAATAGCTAGTTATTATCGAATTTCAAATTTTGTAGCGTTTGGAGTTACCATTTGCTCGTACGGGTGAGAAACGCGTTGAAATTAAAATCGATAATTTAATATTTTAACTCAATTCAAAATGCTATCTTCCACATATGATCAAATTAGCCTTCGAAACACGTTCCATTGTGTTCGGAATGTGGGTAAAACATTATGATCATCTGTCGGCATGCGTCATTTGGAGATCGTTTGGAAAAGTTGTTTTAAATGAATATAATATTAAAATAATATTAAATAGCGCTTATATATGCAATTTTTGGGGCCGAAACCCTAGTTGTTTTCATGGCTGCCATTCTATATTATTCCGATGGCCAAAATCATTCCAATCTTCTACCTCAAATCTCTCCAAATCCACAAGCTTTCACGAGAAGTTTTCAACTAGTAAATTAGAGAGCACGACGTAGGCTTCACATCCATACGGTGGACGGTCACGAAGCTCGACGTGGTGGCCAGAATTTTGGCCGATAAGGGTTTCGCTCGTGCTCGATTTTGGGGTGAAGGGGGGTCCCGAGCGCGATGATGCTCTGGCCCTTGGTGATATTCGAGGTGCTCGACGCGTTGGTGGGTCCTGATCGTTAAATTGTTGACCGGAGAGGGGCGCGTTTTTCTTGGATAGCACGGCGGCGATCGGTTGTGTGATGCTGGAACGAGCGTGGGAAGATGAAGCGGCCATGATTTGTATGGTATAATATAAAAAAGAATTTTTTTTTAAATTGGTAATTGAAACTTATAAATTTCATATCTATTGCATACGTTGTCAGATTTCGACGAAACCGGCGGCGTCGGAATCGCAGCGATGCGATCTACGTGCTGCAGTAAGTCCGGAGATGATTGGAGCAAGTGGAAATTTTAGATTAAATCGAATGGTTCGATTTAATTTAAAATTTAAAACGCTCGTCGAAACTCAAGTTGAGTTTATCTCGCTCACATATGGAATGCTAGTTAGTTTAAATAGTTAATATTTAAATGAATGCTTGATTTGGTTGAATGTGATAATTATTATCAGATTGGATCAATATTTATTGGTTGTGCTAACATCTGTGGATGCGAGGAAACATGTAGGAGGGATCCAACTGGATTCCTCACAATATAGAAATTATTTTCGCAATTGATGATGTATTTTATTATATATTGTGATAGATTAATTTTGAAAATTAAATTGTGCTGTGTTATGATTGGATAAATAAAATCTGGGATTTTAAAGTATAAATAAAGTAAATCGGGATTAAAAGGAAATGAAGAGGGATTTTTGAGTAATGAATTTAAGGAAATTAAATTCAGGAAATTGGTTCGGAATTTAAAGTGTTTTTGAAATTGTGATTTAAAAGGAAACGAGGAATGGAAATTTATAAACTGGGTTTATAAATGAAATGGAATATTTATCGGGGATAAATATTGAAGATATAGTTTCCAGAGGGAATTTCTATAAGAAGTGCGAATTGTTTTAAAAATAATAGCGAGATTACTTTTAAAGGATGGGAAGTGTATTTTTCCTGGAAACTAAGCATGTTTCAAAGAACAGCTTTCGAAGTATAAACTGGAAAGTTTTGAAAGGTGTTTTTAGAATATTTTATAAAATTATTATTATTTTTTAATTATTTTTAAGTGAAAGTAAATATTTATTCAAGTAATCATGGTATTTAATTATTTAAAAGGTAATTTAGTATTAAGTTTTCTAAAGGGAATTTAATATTAATATGGATATAATAACCTCATATAAAAGGGAATTTTTGATTTAAGTTACTTAAGAAACTTTTATAGATTGTCAAAAGTACAATTTGAATAAGGAATTTAGTAATGATATTTTAAATATATTTCGGAAGTGATTTCCAGGAAATGGGAGATGTGTTTAAAAATAAAAAAGGGTTTATTTTTGAAGCGTTTCGTACAGATGTGTTTGAAAATAAAAAAGGGTTTATTCCAGGAAATGGGAGATGTGTTTAAAAATAAAAAAGGGTTTATTTGAATAAAGAATTTAGTAATGAAAGGGTTTATTTTAAATATATTTCATAATGCGAGATGATATTTTAAATACGTTTCGTACAGATTTTTTAAAGTAAAAATCAAAGTTTTAAGTTTGTTTTTAAATAAATGTTTAAAGAAATTATTGTTTGAGTTGTAGAAATTTTTAAGAGAAAATATTTAATAAATTAGTTATAGTAGTAATTATTTTAGAGTGGTTAATTGGTATATGCTTTAAAAGAATATCATTAATATTTATATTCTATAAACTAGTTTTATTGTAAAGATAGTTTGGTTAAAGTTTTAAATGAAACTTGTATAGGATTTCATAACTTTATTTTAAAATTTAGAATGACTTAACTTTTATTTTGAAGAAAAATGATTTATATTTTATAAAGCAGTTTTATTTGAAACATTTAAAAAGCATGTATATATTTCAAATAAAGTATGTAAATAGCTTTAATTTAAATTATTATAAATCTAAAGTATTTGGCTTGGATGTTCTCGGTGGAAATCAACATTTAGAAATTTGTTCCATAAGGAGTGTGTGATTTGAAACTGTTTTCAAGAGATTGAAAAATGAAAATATATCTTGCAAAGATATTTTAAAGATAATAAATAATTTGGGCAATTATTTATTGTTGATGGATGTCTGTGAATGTTAATTGATAGTTAAATAACCGACTATCAATATTGGCCAATGCAGTAATCGTTTCGAAGAGACCGGGATCGGGATTTACTTTTCGAAAACCACTTCGATCCGGTTTGTACGTTTTCGTGGGTTAAACGAGTTTGGATTCGAAGATGGAGCAGTGAAGTGCAAGGGCTAGTCGCTACTAATCATGAGGTGATTCCAAAAGGTATGTAGTAGGAGTAGTGCCTTCGGTTCCGTTCGAACCCGGGACGGACTTGTATGGATGAATGCTTTCAGAGGTGGACGATGAGCATTCTAAGTGAAACGTTCTAGAAAGGTAATGCTTAGCCTCAAGGCTCATCAATCAGGAATGACTGAAAATCAGAGGATATGTAGCAAGGGTAAGTTGGTAGCACCCATTAAGGTGAGGTCATCCCTGTCTAGACGTCCCTTTTTATTCGGCTTAGTGGTGCGGTCGCTGATCCCAACCGTGGGTGATCTTACTCGGGATTATCTAGTAAGGAGTAGTCCCGGTCTTGTGTTGCAGTGGATTGAGAGTAATCCCCAGTACGTTGATCTAGGCCACGTACTGTGACAGGTGGTACCCCAGTGCCTAGTCATTAGTTGGAAATCCATTTTCCCTACGTGCCTTTACGATTTTGTTTGTATACCTATTAGCTGAATTTTTTTAATAAATGTAACAATTTTGGCTATTTGAATAAGTATTTGTATATAGACACTATTATAATATCAGAGGATTTCGATAAAAATGTTTTGGCTGTCGTAAGGTAAAAACCCGACATGTTTATTTGTGGCGTGGTCTTACGAGATGCTTTTTTTCCAAAGGATTTTGAAACTTTTATAATCAATTTGGGTGTATTTTTCTCACGCTGGTATTCCAGACTGACTCGGGTGTTATTTTATTGTAATGCTCGGGCCAGACCGAGTATTATAGATTACAGGGAAGGATGCAGTGGAGCTCAGGAGAGGAGCTGGAGATCGAGACGTATTATCCGTATTTGTTTATATCCGCTGCTGTGATTGTTTGAAATTGTCAAGTTGGTAATTATTGTTTGTTTGTGATATACTCTGATGATATTCTTTACAAAACAGATATAGTTTTCATTTTGTGTAAAGATCTAATATTATGTATTATATTTTGTTCCGCTGCGATGGTGAGGTTCAGTTATTATTTAGTTCCTTCTATCTTCTATCGTCTTTCTTTTTCCTCAACAATCTGTCTTTTTCGGCACCCGATCGTCGGCATATTATATTGTGGAATATTTTGTGTCGATTTTTGAGGGTCGAGAATGGCAGGTCGTGACAGTGGTATCAGAGTTTAGGCTAGCGGCAACCTAGGCTTTGGTAGGGAAATGACTCATTATAAATAGAGTCCATAGTACTCTAGAATGATTTGAGTGTAATAATAGATATGAGCGCGTACTTGATAGTGAATATAAAAACTGTTTTATATTGTGTTGACTTATCGGCTGAGCGTTTATGAATTCTGGTCGGTATGGGAAGTATAACCGTATCGATAGGGATTTCTAAACTATTAAACAATATAAACCGACATAGTATTATTTTTAAAGTGGGTGAATGAAATAATTTTACCCAAAATTATATTTTGATATAAAAGAAATAATTTTCTGAAATTATTATATATATTTGGATGATTAGGTGTTGATACTATAATCAAATAAGAATCTAAAATGGTTTATAACCAAATAAAAATCTATAAGTATGATTTATCCAAAAGAAGAATAACTAAAATTTGTTTTAATCCAAAATTTAAATCCCGGAAATTTTGAAAAGTATTTAAAATGAATTTAAACAAAAAGTTTGGGAATATAAAATCTTGGGAATGATTGAAATGTTTTCCAAAGTGTTTGAACCAATGATGGAGTATTATTTTGGGAAATATTTTGGAATGGAAATTGTTTTGACAGGAATTTGTGGAAGTAAGGAAGCACTGAACTCACTTCAGTCGCTGGAAAATAATCCTGATGATGATGGCCACATCATTAGTATTCATTTTCGAGTTTCTAAGGTGATGGATTGCTACCGTGGAGATTGGTTATGATATTTGTTTGGACTTGTTGGGTATACAAGTTGTTTTAGAATTTCAAAGGGGAAATTTGTTTTGGTAAAAACAAGTTGTTTTGAAATCTGGAGATTTGATTTGATATAAAAAGTGGGTATGTGTTGATTATTATTTCCAAATGGTTTTGGAATAAAGTCGGGCAATTGAATTCTGAGAATTCTATTTAAAAATGTAAAAATAAAAATGAATCAACTACTGAACCTATTAAGTGAAGTTGATTTAAATAAGAAGGGAAAATGAATTTTTAATCTTGGAATTAAAATTAACTCGAGTAAATGGAAATGAATAAAATATATTTGCATTTAACTCGGGATAAGTTAAATATTAAATTAAATTTAAATTGAAATTGAATTAAATTGAATATAAAGTTGAAATGTAAAATGATTATAATTGTGTAATGAAAATTTATATCCTTAAGAATTCAGTGATACATACATACATACATACATACATACATACATACATACATACATACATACATATATATATATATATATATAAAATTCGGAATTGTGATTTTAAGATGGAAATGGACTAAAAATGAGCAATATAAGCTTAAAAGTAAATAAGTTAGGGAACTTATGGATAAAGAAATAAATTGTAAACCAAAATAAAATGGTTGGCATTTATGGAAAATTCAAAATTCAAATCCTAAATGAAATGTAAAGTGAGGTAAGGCAAAGTGAAACTATAAAAGGTGAGTAGACTTAGGTTAGTAAATAAGTTTGAACTTATATATAGAGAAATAGAATTTAGTTGAATTTGAAGTGGATTAAAATCAAAATTCTGTTGTGTTATAAATAATATTGAGTGAAATTCAATTCTTATTTAAGTAGTAAAGGAAGTGGAACGAATTTAAGTTGGCGAAATAAAATTTAGTTAAACTTGAATTAAATTTGGAAAAGAATTGAGTTGAAGGAAAGTTTAATTTAATTGAAATGATATTGAATGACTAAATTCTCACTCAACTAAATCCAAAGGAATTGTTTGAGGATGAATTTAGTGTAAGCTAAATTAAATGGAAATTGTATTGGAATGAATAAAATTTTGGTAGCTTGTTAAAAGTTTAAAAAGCAAAATAAAACCCAGTTCTGGTTTAGAATAATTGGAATGGTTATGTTATTAATAAATTCGGAAATGAATTGAGAAGGTGAATAAATTTAAAATGGAATGAGTAAGTAAATAAATTGAATTAAAATTTGTAATGGATTGGAATTTGATTGAATAAGAATCAAATTAAAACGGAAATAAGATTAAGGTGAGAATAAATGGACTTATTTTGTTATTGAGATAACTTAAGCAAATTGGAAAATGATTGTGGTCGAGCTTTACAAGGGGTCTTGAATGAAATTTGTTTGGATAATAAAATTTCAATGCAAGTGAAAGAATTTTAATTTCTTATCGTGATGAAATAAGAGTGTATGAGTTGTAAAAATATCCATAATGGAATGAGATTAATATAAACTTAAGTTGGATGATGAACTTGAAATGAGAATAGAGATTTGATTTAATAATTTTGATGAAGTAAAAATTGTTTGGGGTATGAATAATTTCGAATGAAATAAAATTGATATAGATTGAGATAGAATTAATTTTAAATAGTTATAAGCTTAAGTGATGATTATTTGCATGAATAATATCAAAATGTGCATAGAAATCTGTCATTGGATATAAAATAAAAGTAGGTGAATTAAAAGAAGAGAATTAAGTTGGTTCTTGAATAAATTGGAATGGGTTGGGATCTAATCAAGCATAATCAAGTGGATTTGCATATAAATGAATGTGAATCATAATAGGAATGCAAATACATCAAATTTAAAATAAATTGATTGTGAATCAATTTGGAATTTAATTGAAGTAAATTGAAGTAAGTGAAGCACATGTTAATCATATTGAAGTAAATATGAATTGAGAATAGTAAACCCGGATGTAAACCATTCGAGTGGAATAAAATGAAATTTGGATTTGTTAGGGGAACTAAAATAGTTTTGAAACTTGTGGATTGTTTATAAAGATGGTTAACATGTAGGATTATGGAAATGTGTTGATTGGGCTTTGTAATTAATATGTTTGGCTAAGACTAATGAATGGAATGTTGTTGAAATTTCATATTATCGAAAACTTATGTGCTTGTTTGAGTAAGTACAGGTACGGGAGGTAATCGATAGAGTTGGAGTGCGTAAATGCATATTATATTAGCCGCTTGCTTTTAAAATGCTAATCAAATGGTACGCCTACGCAATAAAATTTGAAAAATTGTTATATATATATATATATTGTGGTGTATTTTGTTTTCCGACCGTGTGGGTCGATGTATATATATTTATCATTATTGTGATATTGTAAAACGCTCTCTGTACAAAGGAGATGCCGTCAAAAATTTTCAAAATTTTTGAGAGTTAGATAACTTTTGAGAATTTTGGGTTAACTAGGAAAGTGATTTTTGAAGTGATATTGAAAACAAGCTTTTGAGTTAAAAATAAGGCAAAAGGTTTTGGAATTGAGCTAAAGGTTTTGGTGAAGTGAATGTAAGTTTTTAACTAAGTAAGTATGGGTAAGTAAACGAGTTTAGTAGCTTTTTCCTACCTTAGCAAATTTCGGGGACGAAATTTTTATAAGGGGGAGGAATGTAACGACTCAGAATTTTGGTCGTTAGATTTTGAACATTTAATTCATTTTAAATGTTGAATGTGAATTATAATTTGATTTTGAAATAAAAAGATTTTGGTTAAATTTATAAAATTAGTTAAAATTTCAAATACGGCAATTCAATTGGATTTGAATAATAATAATTAAATATTTGGAATTGGGATAATTAGTGAATCTGGATGTAAATGGTTATGAAAATAGTTTATAAAATTTATTTTAAGCCTATTTGGATTTAAATAATGATGTTGGACTTTTGGATGGAATCAAAAGTCGATAAGTTTAAAATTTGGATTTTTATATTATTTTAATAATAAAATTTAATATTTAAATAATGTAAATAATCAGATTTGATTTGAAATGAATCAGAATGATTTCTAATGTAAACTTAAATTCTATATGATCTATAATTAAGTTAGTAAAGTTCTAAAAGTGAAATTTTAAATGATTTGGACGATTTTGAAAATCGCTCTAATTTATCGACGAGTTAAAATAGCCTTCCCGGGCACAGTCTCGGAATTCGACGAAACTAGCTCCATTGGATCCGTAATAGTTAGTTACTATCGGATTTCAAATTTCGTAGCGTTTGGAGTTACCGTTTGCTCATACGGGTGAGAAACGCGTTGAAATTAAAATCGATAATTTAATATTTAAACTCAATTCAAAAAGCTATCTTCCATATATGATCAAATTAGTCTCCGAAACACATTCCACTGTGTTCAAAATGTGGGTAAAACATTATGATCGCCTGTCGGCATGCGTCGTTTGGAGATCGTTTGAAAAAGTTGTTTAAATGAATATAATATTAAAATAATATTAAATAACGCTTATATATGCAATTTTTGGGGCCGAACCCCTAGTTGTTTTCACGGCCGCTGTTCTATGTTATTCTAAGCCGAAATCATTCCAATCTTCTACCTCAAATCTCTCCAAATCCACAAGCTTTCACGAGAAATTTTCAACTACTAAATTAGAGAGCACGACGTAGGCTTCACATCCATGCGGTGGACGGTCACGAAGCTCGACGTGGTGCCAGAATTTTGGTCGATAAGGGTTTCGCTCGTGCTCGATTTTGGGGTGAAGGGGGTGCCGATCGAAATGATGCTTTGGCCGGTGGTGATATTCAAGGTGCTCGACGCGTTGGTGGGTCCTGATCGTGAAATTGTAGACCGGAGAGGGGCGCGTTTTTCTTGGATAGCACGACGGCGATGGGTTATGCGCGATTCTGGAACAAGCATGGGAAGATGAAGCGGCCGTGATTTGTATGGTATAATATAAAAAAAAAGAAATTTTCTTTTAAATTGTAATTGAAACTTATAAATTTCATATTTATTGCATACGTTGTCAGATTTCGACGAAACTGACGCGCCAGAATCGCAGCGACGCGATCTACGCGCTGTAGCAAGTCCAGAGATGATTGGAGCAAGTGGAAATTTTAGATTAAATCGAATGGTTCGATTTAATTTAAAATTTAAAACGCTCGTCGAAACTCAAGGTGAGTTTATCTCACTCACATCTGGAATGCTAGTTAGTTAAATAGTTAATATTTAAATGATTGCTTGATTTGGTTGAATGTGATAACTATTATCAGATTGGATCGATATTTATTGGTTGTGCTAACATCTGTGGATGCAGAGAAACAAGTTGGATGGATCCAACTGGATTCCTCACAATATATAAATTATTTTTGCAATTGATGATGTATTTTATTTATATATTGTGATAGATTAATTTTGAAAATTAAATTGTGCTATGTTATGATTGGATAAATAAAATATGGGATTTTAAAGCATAAATAAAGTAAATCGGGATTAAAAGGAAATGAAGAGGGATTTTTGAGTAATGAATTTAAGGAAATTAAATTTAGGAAATTGGTTTGGAATTTGAAGTGTTTTTGAAATTGTGATTTAAAAGGAAATGAGGAATGAAAATCTATAAACTGGGTTTATAAATGAAATGGAATATTTATCGGGGATAAATATTGAAGATATAGATTTCTAGAGGGAATTTCTATAAGAAGTGCTAATTGTTTTAAAAATAACAGCGAGATTATTTCTAATGGATGGGAAGTGTATTTTTCCTGGAAACTAAGCATGTTTCAAAGAACAGCTTTCGAAGTATAAACTAGAAAGTTTTGAAAGGTGTTTTTAGAATATTTTAGAAAATTATTATTATTTTCAGTTATTTTTAAGTAAAAGTAAATATTTATTCAAGTAATCATGGTATTTAATTATTTAAAAGGTAATTTAGTATTATGTTTTCTAAAGGGAATTCAATATAAATATGGATATAATAACCTCATATAAAGAGGGAATTTTTGATTTAAGTTACTTAAGAAACTTTTATAGATTTTCAAAAGTACAATTTGAATAAGGAATTTAGTAATCATATTTTAAATATATTTCAAAATTGATTTGCACGAAATGGGAGATGTGTTTAAAAATAAAAAAAGGGTTTATTTTTGAAGTGTGGGAAGAAATTTACGGGATTTTAATGTAAATTTGAATTGAGGTAAATCGTGTAGGATTTATGAAAAGATTCTTTGGTTTATTTTGAAAATGGAAGTATAGTTCCTTGATAAGCCAAGTACATTTCGAACAGATTTTTTTTAAGTAAAAATTAAAGTTTTAAATTTGTTTTTAAAAGAATGTTTAAAGAAATTATTGTTTAAGTTGTAGAAATTTTTAAGAGTAAATATTTAATAAAGTAGTTATAGTAGTAATTATTTTAAAGGGGTTGATTGGTATATGCTTTAAAAGAATATCATTAATATTTATATTCTATAAACTAGTTTTATTGTAAAGATAGTTTGGTTAAAGTTTTATATGAAACTTGTATAGGATTTCATAACTTTATTTTAAAATTTAGTATGAATTAACTTTTCTTTTGAAGAAAAATGATTTATATTTTATAAAGCAGTTTTATTTGAAACATTTAAAAAGTATGTATATATTTCAAATAAAGTATGTAAATAGCTTTAATTTAAATTATTGTAAATCTAAAGTATTTGGCTTGGATGTTCTCAATGGAAATCAATATTTGGAAATTTATTCCATAAGGAGTGTGTGATTTGAAACTGTTTTCAAGAGATTGAAAATGGAAATATATCTTGCAAAGATTTTTTAAGGATAATAAATAATTTGGGTAATTATTTATTGTTGATGGATGTCTGTGAATGTTAATTGATAGTTAAATAACCGACTATCAATATTGGCCAATGCGCTGATCGTTTCGAAGAGACCGTGATGGGATTTATTTCTTGAAAACCACTTCGATCTGGTTTGTACTTTTTTGTGGGAAAAACGAGTTTGGATTCGAAGACGGAGCAGTGAACTGCAAGGGCTAGTCGCTACTAATCCTAAGGTGATTCCAAAATGGATGTAGGAGGAGTAGTGTCTTCGGTTCCGTTCGAACCCGGGATGGACTTGTATGGATGAATGCTTTCGGAAAATCGTCAAGTGGACGATGAGCATTCTAAGTGAAACATTCTAGAAAGGTAATGCTTAGCCTCAAGCCTCATCAACAGGGAATGATTGAAAATCAGGGGATATGCAGCAAGGCTAAGTGGGTAGCACCCATTAGGGTGAGGTCATCCTTGTCTAGATGTCCCTTTTTATTCGGCTTAGTGGTGCGGTTGCTGATTCCAACCGTGGGGTGATCTTACTCGGGATTATCCAGTAAGGGGTAGTCCCAGTCTTGTGTTGCAGGGGATTGGGAGTAATCCTTGGTACATTGATCTAGACCACGTACTGTGACAGGTGGTATCCCAGTGCCTAGTCATTAGTTGGAAATCCATTCTGCCTACGTGCCTTTACGGTTTTGTTTGTATACCTATTAGCTGGAATTTAATAAATGTAACAATTTCGGCTATTTGAATACGTATTTGTATATAGACACTATTATAATATTAGAGAATTTTGATAAAAATGTTTTGGCTATCGTAAGGTAAAAACCCGACATGTTTATTTGTGGCGTGGTCTTACGAGATGCTTTTGATTTCAAAGGATTTTGAAATTTTAATAATCAATTTGGGTGTATTTTTCTCACGCTGGTATTCCATACTGACTCGGGTGTTGTTTTATTATAATGCTCGGGTCAGACCGAGTATTATAGATTACAGGAAAGGATGTTGTGGAGCTTAGGAGAGGAGCTGGAGACCGAGACGTATTATCCGTATTTGTTTATATCCACTGCCGTGATTGTTTGAAATTGTCAGGTTGGTAATTGTTATTTGTTTGTGATATACTCTGATGATATTCTTTACAAAACAGATATAGTTTTCATTTTTTGTAAAGATCTGATATTATGTATTATATTTTGTTCCGCTGCGATTGTGAGATTCTGTTATTGTTTAGTTCTTTCTTTCTTCTATCTTCTTTCTTTTTCCTCAACAATCTGTCTTTTCTTGCACCCGATCGTCGGCATATTATATTGTAGCATATTTTGTGTCGATTTTCGAGGGTCGAGAAGGGCAGGTCGTGACACCCTTTCCCCTCCCTAAGTACAAAAAGTTACTTTAATTTTAAATATAATATATATGTATGTTGTTTTAAATTTATAGATCTAGATCTAGTTTTTGATTTTTTGTACAAAGTAAATAAGATATTTTAAAAGGATTTTTGAATTTTAAAAATTATTAACTTTGTCAAAATATTTTATTTACATTAAAAAATTACAAAATTCAAATTTGGATATATATATATATATATATATATAGGAAAATTGTAGGAAGGACAAAATTCATTAATAATTCAAGGACATGCTTTCAATTCTTTAATGAGAAGGACAAACTTTATATATATATATATATAGGAAAATAGCAGGAAAGACAAAATTCATTAATAACTTCAAGGACATGCTTTCAATTCTTTAATGAGAAGGACAAACTTTTCAACTAAGTATAGTAGACGGACAAAAATTCGGTGAGAAAGATAGTGCTACCGTGTAATATAAGTTTTGTATTTACGTTTTTGCATACTGTTTTCATATAATAATACTACACAACATCATTTTTACCCGTTCTGTCTTTATGACAAAAATTTTTAAGAGGTTGTCATAGAGGCGAATTTTTTTTTTGAAAATTTGTCGTTTGGACAAACTTCCTCTATACATATATTTGAAATTGTTTTGGACATCAATGTGCATATAAAGTGTGTGTATTGCGGTGTAAATCCTACACACGTACACAATACATATGTGTTGCACATGAACAATACACACATGAGTATACTTGAATGTACTCAAGTTAAGTTCGTATTTAAATGCATTATTTAATTATAATTGTGAATTAAATAAATTGAATTATTTTGAATCAAATATAGATTAAATATAAAATTAATTCTGACTTCTTAGGTGCGATAAATTCTAAATTAGGGAAAATTTGTTGAAATCTACCTTATTTACTCTCTTCCAACTAGCCCTGTTACAATGATGGTCATGGAAATTTAATGGCTAGCTAATAAAACTTATCCGTCATTTGGGTGTTTGGAATAGTAATGTCTATGCTTAGGATTGGATAATCAAGTATTCTCCCCTCACGGGCTATTTTCTGGTTCGGTGATAGAGTATGTCCCAAAGGTTGGCCCAATTGTAAATTCCTAAATCGATTTGGGCCTTGAGTTGCTAAAAAATAAGTTTTGAATTTAAATGTTAAACTGAAAATATAAAATAAATTTTACAAAGGTTATAAAAAAAATTAATTTTTTTATGAAATTAGATTAATTTTTTTTCAAAATTATTTACTAATTTAATTAACTGGATTAATTGAATAAAAATTAATTGAAATTTAATTCATTGGAATATATATATATAAACGTTATAGTTGAATATATATTAATTTTGAATTATTTAAGGTAAATTATATATATATAAATTTGATTTTATTAAATTATTTAATTAATTTTTTAACTAGATAGAAATAATTATTAAATAAATTAATAAAATGTTAATTAATAAAATAATATATATATATTCATAATGATATATGTATATATAAACAGTAAGTGTTATAGTTAATATTCATCTTAAATTGTTTACGATGGATAAAGAATTTTGAATCATAAAAATAATTTAATTAATTTGTTAATTAAATTAATAAACTAAAATTATGTAAATCATGTTTAATTAACAATTTACATAAGAATATTATATAAGTTAGTTAAACTATAAACAGTTATAAATGAATTAAACTTACATAACATGAATGTATAAAACTTAAGTGGAATTATAAGAAACCCTACCTAGATTTAAGGAACAAATACATACGTATTGTATGTATACCATCATTTTAGAGAGTGTTCGACAAACTCGTTTCATGTCCTGATTGTGCAATTCTTCCACTACCTAAACCAAAGCGCAGTTAATTCCGCCAAGTATAAAGGAAAATATCTTGCCATGACTTCCTTCGATTCCCCCAGCACTTCCATATGCCGAATATACCTCATCAAGTGCATTGTAGAATTTGACTTTCCGTCATACAAGTCCGGTGTTGGTAGTTTGAACTCTAGTGGGTTCCTATCTTGCCTGATATTCGAAGCGAATGGACTCCGATTGACATCCTTCAAACTCCTGTTGGGCAATCCTCTTCTCATCACCCGATGTATCAACTCAGCCATCCTTTCGTTCTCATTTATAGGTGGCCTCTAATCCATATTACCAACCTGCCTTTGACTCCGCGAGGGTATTCTGGAACATACTCCTTCGGATGTGTGTCCGCATCACGAACTGCATCAACATGCATAGTGTTATCACTGGCCTAACGATCACTACTAAAAAAAAGCCACATTTAAGACTGAAAATTTCGGTCTTTAATTTCATAGTTGGGTCTCTACATGATCTTCAAAGATGGGTTAAAGAAAAATAGTTTTAGTCACTATTTCTCAAGTCCAAAAAAATATTTGAGACTGTCTTTTCAATCTTAAAATCTAATGACCAAAATTCTAGTCTTAAATTTATTCAAACACAATTATAAAGACATGAATGTAGTTTCTAAGCAGTTTTAAATTACAAATATATTAGTTCTTTACATGTATATTAACAAATATATTAGTTTGTGTGTATATGTGTTTGTATATTCACAAAAAACATGCAAGTCTATTGCTTTTTAGAAATAAAAATATTATGGAACAAACTCTAATACATAATACATCATTGAGTACACAAACAAAATCCATTGAATACTCAAACAATGGTTCAAGATCTGTTACATACTCAAGTACACAGCTTGTGTACAATAAAATATTTGTCTCGATGGATTCGTGCATATAGTAAAAAATATGAACCCTCTTTGTTCAAAGCCCAAACACACCAACGCCCTCCATGTCCACCTCTAGACTAGCGATTGGAAGCTACGCACGATCTCCTGCCGAAGCTTCTCTACGTCAGTCCCCTCCAAGACGAAGCTATTTTGGAAGCCTCTATACACAAAAGAAAACCTTCCAATTTGCAAACCAAGCTAAAACAATAAGCAGCGAAATCAATTTGCAAAGGCGATTTAGATCGTCGACCTAGCCAACTAAGGAAACACTTTGAGCCCACATTCCCAAGGCATTCCATGTCTCTTAGATATGATATCATGATTACTCACTATTTTTTAGTTATTTCTCCTTGTCCAGCACCAAATCACTCATCAAATGGACACATATCTTTGTAGAATCGTAGTACTCAAAGCACAATGTTTCTTTTACAAGTAAAACTCCAACATGACAGAAAGAAAGTTGAGATTTTGCTCGACATTTGAAAAATAATGTACCCACCAGAGGTATCTGCTAACAACTCAAGCTCCTTGCTTGGACCTATTTGAATCAAAGGCAAGATTTTCTAGAAAAGGAGTTGTTTCATGAATAGGTCAGATGAGTGCATTCTTGGGTAGGTGAAGAGTAAGATGAGAGGAGTGATGGGTTTATTTTAGTACATGGAGACGTGTGAAATTTTATATGTTAAAAGGAAGAAGTGGAGAAATTTTCTACGCATGAGCCGTAAATGAAGGAGGAGGTGGCCATGTTTCATTTATTGAAAGTTTATTAATCTTGGGACAAGAATTGAAACAGAGTCATATGGATCATTAAACATAGTCGTTGGATTTAAGGCAAATTGAAAAATCTCAACCATTGCATATTTGGTTATTAAAATGTTGAATCATAAACATTGAGGAGTAAAGACTGAACTTCAATAAACAGTCTCAACTAGTAAAAACCAATTATATCCTGTTTTTCCATTTTTAATATATAAAATAAAAAATTGATTTTTTTTAGCTATCAATCGGTCTTTAAATAGAAACTGAAAATTTTCAATTTCTAATTTTCAGTCTTTAATTGAATATATTTTTGTAGTGGATATCCAAACCAACATGCCATAGGGGCATGCCCCTAAGCCTTGGTGGGTTCGGTACCGATCCCTCTAGGGGATTGATGCCGATCCCCTAATTTTGGCCGCGGCTGCCCCCGGTTGCTCCGCTGCGATTTCCTCCCTGTTGGCTCTATTTCCATGCTCATCATCCTGATTTTCTACAACTCTTACTGCTCCAACTCCTTTATTCAAATTTCTAGTAGCTCCTAATTCGCTTTTACCTGTCCAATTTGTCTAAGGAAATTCTGCATCATTTCCACTTGCCTCTTCATCATCCTCTACTGTAATGCATCCATCGTCACCTTCATCTCGTTCCTGGTGATGTGGATGGAGGGTAGATTAGCTGCTGAGAAAGCTGCCTGACTTTCTCGACGGTGACTCCTATCCGCAAGTGCCGTCCTTGTAGATTGCTTAACCATTGCTTTCTATATCTAAGTATCCAAGCTTCCAAATCTGTGGGTGCAAGTAACTCTCAGTGAAAACACCATAATGTTGATGTCAAAAATGACCCTACGTCCTAAACAGCGCCCTAAACGATATGAAAGCACCAAAATGTCCAATAACAAACTCCCAACAGAACGAAGTAGAGAATAAAATATGAAGAACAACAAATTAAAATTGAAAGACATGAATACAAAAAGTTTTATAGTGGTTGGGCTGACTCTGGTCTACGTCCAATCCAATAATTTTCTTTATTATACTGCAGATTACAATTACAGTTCGGCTGATGGCCTAATAATAATAACAATAAAGAAAGAAGATGACCAGAGTCAAGATCTTCAAAATGAGTGTCATTTCAACTGTAATTATTGGGAAGACGTACAAATATCTAGTTGAAAACTTGCCTATAAAACCTCGAAGCCACGCCGATCCCACTTGCCAAAAATGGACCAAATTGGATCCACTTTTAGAGATCGGCGCCGATCCCTGTAGAGGGATCAGTGCCGATCCCCAAGATAGAGGAGTGAGGCCTAACGATCCCTCCCAGGGGTCCTCAAAATATGGTTAAATTTTATTATTAATCAAACCGATGATATCACTCCTTAAAATATGATTGTTACATAAAGTTGTTCGTTCAGCATGTTGGAACACAGATACTCAAAATCATACTTGTGATTCACCAGGTGGGTTAACACCGAAGTTCGGACCCAAACACATTTGTTTGATTGTAATTCATAATACGTACGTATACATGGTGGAAAATAGTTTGCATGTAGTGGTTTTGAAAAGCGCATAGCGTCGGTTACCATGCATGTTAAAACGATAGAGTCGAGCAACACAAAAAGTAGCTCTAAACAATAGTTTATTTGTCTGCTAACAACAATCCCTCGTGAGCTGATAGAGGAAAACATTAATTGTCGACGGCGTGAATGGACTAATTCCAGTTTGAATATGTGGAGGATAAGAATTGCACTGCTCAGGTCAGGTAAGACGGGCCAAATATGAGCATCGATTTGGCCTACCACGTGTCTTTTATTGCTTTGGATCATTCGGCCCTGCCGTTGTTGTTTTACATGCCAAACTAAGAAATCTTCACCTTGGCCAGAGTATTTTTGAGCACATCCTGTTTTCAGTTTCCACACAAGCCTTCACCTAGGATCTATGCTTTCATCATACACACATTACATTGATCAAATAGAGGATGAAGCTTTGATTACATTTTAAGTTCAAACATCCATGCTGTGTGCATGCCTCATTGAGGCGAGGTAGAGGCACCACGCAACGTTCACCTAAGACGGATACGGTTGGACCATCAACCGCAACAACCGTCCATGCGGTTACCATGCATAACGGTTGAAGAATTAGATAACCGCAGTTTATCATACCAACTATGCATGGAACATTTAACATATAAAAATTAGTAATTTAAGCTGAAGGATTAGCTTGTACATCAATGATATGTGCCTTTGTGAACTAATAACATGTGCATGCATATTGGTCATTTTATAAACAAATAAATAAATTTGCAAAATCAGTTAGAGCTATTTGAGTTTATCATCCATACAGGCCTGACCCTTCTAACGGGAGAAGCAACTGCTTAGGGCCTCCAAACAACTAAAGCACCAAATTCATAACCACGCAATACAAAAAAAAATCGTAAAATAGAATCCGCTATTCACGAACAAGGATGAGACCTGCTCAGGCAAGCCAATGACCCACGACGATCAGCATCCAACCAGGCGGCTCCATCTCCTCTAAGGAGGCTTCATCTCGGCGATGGCAGCAGCTAAAGCACCGACTTCAATTCATCTCGCAACGCAGCTATTAGCTAGGGAAGGCTTCATCTGGCTCCACCTCAGTTGATCCAGGTACTAACAATTTGGATTTTGTATGTTTTAAACTTTTAATCTTTATTTGTTGAGTCAGTTTAAGTATTGTATTGCATATTAATTAAGGATTGATTTGTATATTAGTGATTTGTGTTGGAATTTCGTATTTACAATATTTTGAATATAACAACTATATAAGTCATTATTATATACTAACTTGTTTTTACAGGAATCAATCATGACCGGATTCAAATGAGCTTCAACTCTTAAGTATGTATCAAGTCTGCGTCTAGAGTTTATTTATATTAAAATCTCTCCCATGTGATATATCTCGACATTGTTTTTAAAGCTTTGCACATTATGAATTTTTAGTCTACATTCAGACGTCTGAAAGCACCAAACCAGACGTCTGAATCTAGAAAAATGAATATTGTTTTTACAATATTCAGACGTCTGAATTGTTCATTTCAGATTTTTAGCCTATTTCCTTTCTGGTTTGAGCTCGTGCAATTTCAGAAGTCTGAATTATTCAATTCAGAAGTTTGAGTATTTTTTAGTGCAAATTCAGAAGTTTGAATTATTCAATTCAGAAGTCTGAATATTTTTTAGTGCAATTTCAGAAGTCTGAATTATTTAATTCAGAAGTCTGAAAATAATTATCTTTAGCCTATTTTCTTTTTGGTTTGAGCTCGTGCAAATTCAGAAGTCTAAATTATTCAATTCAGAAGTCTGAATATTGTTTAGTGCAAATTCAGAAGTCTGAATTATTCAATTCAGATGTCTAAATATTGTTTAGTGCAAATTCAGAAGTTTGAATTATCCAATTCAGAAGTCTGAATATCTACAACGACCATATTTTCAAATAGGCACTTCCATTCGTGAAGAGATGCGTCCTTCATTTCAATAGATATGACCATATCTCTTCATGATAACTCTTCACGAACAAATGTACCTATTTATAATCTATATAAACACATTAGAATCATGTTTCCAAAAACATCAATTCAATCTATTCTTACTCTACTCTCATATTCTTGATTCTAACACTCTAATGCATTCAAGTTCATACAAAATCTTTCATTTATTTCCATATTCATCACATACACACACACACACACATATCAAAAGGAGAAGATTATAGGAAGTTTGTATTATCAAGCGACAAATCCGTGTTATCAAGAACACACTGTCAAATACTCTCTTTATAAGTTAAAGTCATGTTCTGCTGTTCAGGCGAGTGAAATCCTCTTCGGCTGTTGAGGCATCGAAATCCTGTTCTGTTGTTCAGGTGTTGTAAACCGTTCCTTCGGATCAAGTGAGGGTTGTTGTAGTTGAAATTCCAAAAGGAGTCTGAGACTGGACGTAGAACGAGAAGTTCGAACCAGTATGAAAATTCCTGGTGTGCTTGTTTTATTTTTTACTTATTTACATTGCTATAGTATTTTGGTTTATTTCCGCACTAGTAAAGTATAATTCCATATAGCACGATCCGAACACTCTTTTCAATTGTTATCAGAGCATAGCGTTTTTCATTTGGCATTAGAGCTTGGTATTCTAGAGATCGTAACAAGGTCCTAGAATAAATGGCTACAAAGAGATCTAGTCAAGGCAATAAGAAGAGGAGGAGCAATAAAGAAGAATCAAAGGAGCAAACAAAAAAATACTTCATGGCAAAAGATAATGAGGTTAGTGATCTAACTTTTGATGATATGATAGAAATAAATTCAGAACTTTTAGACACTTTAAAAAAACTCAAAAGAAAATATAAGGAAGCTCTGGAAAATCAGAAGAAAGCAGAATTCGAAAGAGATATGCTTAAAGATGAGAAGAAAATATTAGAAGAAGAACTTGAGAAAATTCAAGATTCACTCTCTGATAATTCGCAACTCGCTCTATTAAGTCAAGAAATAGAAGCTCAAAAAGAAAAGAATAATGCTCTAGCTTCTGAGAATCATGAGTTAAAAGCAAAAAATAAAATTTGTTGAGTTAGAAAACACTGGTCTCAAAACTAAGCTTGATGACATTACTAAAAATATTTCCAATTTTAATAAAGGAAGAGAAAATTTATCCAGGATTATTGAAAATTCTCAACCTGCATAAAAAAAAGAAGGGATTAGGTTATGTTAAGAATTCAAAAGCTCACAATGATAAAATCAGTTTAGGTTATAAAACAAGCTAAAAGTAAAAATAATACTAGATATGCATTCTTGTATACTAATTTTAGTGCTGATGCTAGTACTAGTAATCAAGATAGTTTTAAAACTTGTTATAGTCATAATAGTACTTTGTTTAGAAATAATAGAAATTATTCTTCAAGTACTAAGCTAATGACTAATAGTATTAAGATATGAATTCCAGCTAATATGATTGATCATGATAAACAACTTTATATTAACAACTATTATAAGAATGTGATTTGTAATGAAACTTACAGTTATAAAGGTTCAACCACACCCAAATGGTATGGTTTCCAAAGACCTAACCCCCCGGACCCTAACATAGTAAGTGGGTACCGAAAATGATTATTATTTATTGCAGGTACTCGGAGAAACAAAAGGCAAAGGATAGATTTTGGAATTTTAAAGAATGATCCATACGTTTAATAGAATTACGTGATTACAATGAAATATGGACTTCAACAAATATGGTAAAATCTATTTATTTTTTCTCCATAATTAATATTGAGTTTACCCCACTATTCACAAGATATTTTATATAATTTATTATATTCCCTCATTCTTTTTGATAATGACAAAGAGGGAGAAATTCATATGCATATTGATAGAGCGAGATATTATACTTAGGGAGAGATCTTATACTTAGGGGGAGCTTTAAACATATTAATATTATTTTTTATATAGAATGAATGTTTCATATATATTATATTTCTTTTTTGTCGATGTCAAAGGGGGAAAAGGAGCTTAAAACTACCATCGACAGGGGGAGCTTATAGTAAGGGGAGTGCATATAATTCTATTTCCTATTATATATGCTTATATTGTATATATACTTATATAGTTGTCATCGTCAAAAAGGGGGAGAATGTTGGAATTTCGTGTTTACGATATTCGTAATTACAATATTTTGACTATAACAACTATATAAGTCATTATTATATACTAGCTTGTTTTTACAGGAATCAATCATGACCGGATTCAAATGAGCTTCAACTCTTAATTATGCATCGAGTCTGCGTCTAGAGTTTATTTATGTTAAAATCTCTCCTATATGATATTATCTCGACATTGTTTTTAAAGCTTTGTATATTATCAATTTTTAGTCTACATTCAGACGTCTGAATGCACCAAATCAGACGTCTAAATCTAAAAAAATGAATATTGTTTTTACAATATTCAGACGTTTGAAAATGGTCATTTTTTGCCTATTTCCTTTCTGGTTTGAGCTCGTGCAATTTCAGAAGTCTGAATTATTCAATTCAGAAGTCTGAATATTGTTTAGTGCAAATTCAGAAGTGTGAATATTTTTTAATGCAATTTCAGAAGTCTGAATTATTTAATTCAGAAGTCTGATAATGATTATTTTTAGCCCATTTCCTTTCTGGTTTGAGCTCGTGCAAATTCAGAAGTCTGAATATTGTTTAGTGCAAATTCAGAAGTTTGAATTATTCAATCCAAAAGTTTGAATATTGTTTAGTGCAAATTCAGAAGTCTGAATTATTCAATTCAGAAGTCTGAATGTTGTTTAATGTAATTTCAGAAGTCTAAATTATTCAATTCAGAAGTCTGAATATCTACAACGACTATATTTTCAAATAGACACTTCCATTCGCGAAGAGATGCGTCCTTCATTTCAATAGATATGAACATACCTCTTCATGATAACTCTTCACGAACAAATGCACTTATTTATAATCTATATAAACACATTAGAATCATGTTTTCAAAAACATCAATTCAATCTATTCTTACTCTACTCTCATATTCTTGATTCTAATACTCTAGTGCATTCAAGTTCATACAAAATCGTTCATTTGCGTCCATATTCTTCACACACACACACAAATACACACACACACACACACATACATACATACATACATACATACATACATAAATATATATATATATATATATATATCAAAAGGAGAAGATTATAGGAAGGTTGTACTATCAAGAGACAAATCCGTGTTATCAAGAACACATTGTGTCAAATACTCTCTGCATAAGTTAAAATCCTGTTCTGCTGTTCAGGCAAGTGAAGTCCTCTTCAGCTGTTGAGGCATCGGAATCCTGTTTTGTTGTTCAGGTGTTGTAAACTTGTTCCTTCTGCTTAAGTGAGGGTTGTTGTAGTTGAAATTATAGAAGAAGACTGGGACTGGACATAGAACGGAAAGTTCGAATCAGTATAAAAATTCATGGTGTGCTTGTGTTATTTTTTACCTATTCACATTGCTATAGTATTTTGGTTTATTTCCGCACTAGTAAAGTATAATTCCATATAGCACGATCCGAACACTCTTTTCAATTGGTATCAGAGCATAGCGATTTTCAATTTGTATAATAATGAATAAGGATTAAATCAAATTTAGCATATTCAAATTGATATTTGATATAATTAATCTTTGTATTTGACACTGTAAATTGCTCCGCCGATCAATAAAAAAGTTACAAGATCTTTAATTAATGCAAAGACTTGTGTGTCATGCTAACAATAGTTTAATCAGTACATTAAAAATATGAAAATTGTGCTAATAAACATACGAAGAATGTAAAAAATATTATTAGTATTTTTATATAAGGTCATGCCTTTTCAATTTGCTTTCTAAGTATCAAAACTCTTAGGACCGACCTTACATCTATAGTGCATATAATTAAAAATAAATGTACACCATGTTTCAAATTGAAAATATTACGATTAACCATCATAGACTATTGCAGTAACGAATATAGGAATTTATAACCGTCAACGGTACCGTTGGTCGTAATAACAGCAGTAATCATAACAGCAACGCCTCTATCTTCACTCGCACAATAAAGCTACAACTCTGCACATCATTCGCATGATTCCTGTTGAGTAGTAAAGTGCTTATTTTAACTATGCTATCAACAGGGGTTCATTGTTTGAAAGTAGAGAGAATGGAGCGTTGAATAATATTATCACGAGTTTCAAACCCTTGGACTAACACTGATTTTTACCCAAATCCACCTGATCAATCTTTGCACAATGCATTGTGCACTTTTCATATTGAACATCAAGGAATCCTGAACAACACAGATGTACGTCACAGCAAACCAGAATGACAAACCACTAAATATAATATGTATGCGATAAAACCACTACCCTAGGTTATACCAATTTAAATTGATTAATATTTACATTCAAAATCAAATTTTGTTTCACCAAAGATGGAACTTTATTACTCTAGAATATAATATATGGCTCTGACATTTATTGTAGGCTCTGTTTCTTTTGTTTAAATATTTATTTTTTCTCTCTTCCGTCATATGTTTAATATAAACTTAATACGACAGATATCCAAAGACTATAAATAATTGATAAATAAAAGTTTTATATATATATATAGTTAGGCTTCGTTGTTTTTTTTTTAGCACCATTCCTACTTCCTTGACATTCATCATATGTTTATATATAAACATTCATTTTTTTTTATATGTGACTGTCACATGGGTTGAATCTCAGGTAGATTGAATATTTTAACGATGGTGCTAGATAAAAGTGCTCGAGATTACCTATAAATGCACATGTGTGTTTTTTTTCCTTTTCCGTTGTTCCTACTTCTGTGATAATAGCACACAATTATGCAAGGTTGATACGCACGTTACATGGATGTACACGGATACATGTGTGTTTATATATTCAGTACTCTATAATATCCGATTAACATTTAAAGGTGTATAATACAAAAATTCTATTACAGTCTACGCCTTTTTCATGCATTTGTCTTTCTTCCATTATTCCTGCTTCTGTAATAATTACACGCAATTATGCTTGGCTTTTGAGGGAAAAGTAAGATAGTACCATTGGGTTTTATAATTCATTTCGTGTATGCATTTATTTGAACTAGATAGTAAGCAACATAAATGAGATTGGAACGTTTTGAATAAAAGCAGATGGTGATAGACAATAAATAAATCATGTGTATTTATTAGTAAGTGCTGAAGACAATAACTATTTTGTTTGGTGAAGAAAAGACGTGATAATTGTTCCCCTACGCAACCGTTTACATTGGAATTTTGTTACAATTTAAATTACCAACAATTGCATATTTTGTTTGGTATGACCCTCCAAAATATGGTACCGTTCCATAATTTAAATTCCCAACGCGGCAACGTCCGTTCCCTAAAAAGTAGTCCATTGGAGGATTGGTTGAGAATGAAACGTTAGTGTCCGACGCGTCGAATGCATAAACTCGTTTCAACACCTAAACCGTTCTTCCTTCTTCCAAATATATAATACACATTTGTCACCCCTTCTTTCAAACTTCACACCTTCAACCCAACTAATTAACAAATTTTATTCGTCAATTCGAATTGCTATTCAGGTATATTTTTAAATCTCCACACACACACATATTTCTTTTGAGAATTTTTTGTATTCTTTTTTAATTCTGAATTTTCAGGATGTCAATCCGAAAAGGTTCACACAATGGGCAAGGCCGGTCCTAGAAGTTTTGGTACCTAAAGCGAACTATAAAACGAAGACCCTGTACAAAAAATAAATCTACCATTGTTGATTAAATCATCAAAAATGTTTGCACAAAATAATTTATAACAAAAATTCTCTTTAACTTAAAAACATTAACCGTAAATTTCATTTTTTTTTATCAACAAATTTTATGTTAACTAACCATTCTTCAGCAAATTGTGAATTTTACAACAACCCTAGCAAACCGGTCTTCAACAACCTAAGATGTATAACCTAATATTTGCCATAGTGGTAAAAAAAACCCATAATCATCATGCAAAATAGTTCAAACTCCAAACTGCAATGTCCGTACATATCCAGACTTAAGCACTGGATCTAAACTAGAGCACTCTCCATACACATTTTAACTAGATTGAGAAATTAGGAATATAGAAGCATCAGGCAAAACAAATTAAATCAAAATCTCAAGCATTTCAAAGCATATATCAATACTACTCATGCAGCAATGGCCATCAAATTGGACAAACACAAACAAGATCATCCAAATTTATTCTACTATTGGAAACACAAACTAGAAAGACTAGACTACAAGAGACAACACCAAATTAGGCTACTTAAAAGGAAAAGACAGTGAGTTTCATCCAATACTAGATAAAATTTAAGCAAACCTTTATCTCTAGATCTATGACACATATAATTACATCTCCACTCAATCATGTTGATACAATCTCTTGAAACAAGCGGTGCAAGAAGAGTCCTGCTACGGTTCTAATTCTGGAGTTCCGCCTCCATGCATAATTAATATTTTTTTTTGGCAGCATGTTATAAAATTTCTGCTGAATGGTGCCCTAGTTTTTGTGGGGGGCCCAAAGCATATGCTTTCCCTGCTTTACCCAAAGGCCGGCCCTGACAATGGGGCATTCGACGCTATTCAGATTCTAATGAAATGTGCTGTAGAAGCATATGTTGTCTATGTCTATGGAGTAATAAAAAGAGAGTGCACAAAGCTATAGCGAGAAAGTTCAACCGAATTGTAGATAATATTCCATACGTTGGACCGATAAACGAAATCAAAGTCCGACATAAACACGATAGACTTAGAAGAGAACTAGATAAATGGAAAAGTTTGTGCAGTAAAACTAGTGCTGATTGGGATATTCAAAGATAACATGTTTCAGGCAGCGAGGTATCGTGGACCGATTGTGTAAAGGTATTTTGATGCGTTCTAGTTTTTTTTCTAATGCTTTATTACTTTTTTTAGTTTTATGTGCAGGAATTTGGACATGTTATATTGAAATATAGGAGATGACCGATTGACAATTTGGAGTTGATGCAACGAATGAATCGAACTGGACAAACATCGTATACTTCCGTTACTAACCAGTAACCACTGCAGCAACACACTCTTTCCCCTTTACAAATCCAGTTTGATAGAGCATGGGCTTTTGATGGATTTTATAGTTAGCTAGATGATCCCAGTGTAGACAAATTTCAAATTTGAGTTCACCAACCAATCCTCCATCACAACAAATTCCAAACATTGGTGCAACTTCTGGTTCACGTAGTATTGTGAGAAGACGTCGTGGTGAAACTGATGAGAAATTGTGCGATGTTATTGACCGAATGCACGAGAGACACATGAAAAAAATCTCACACGGATACAGATAGTCCAAACAAAAGTAAGATTCAACGATCTGAAATCTTGGACACTTCGTATTTGAATATCTAAACTATTTACATTTTTGAATTTCAGATTAAATGTGATTAGATTGATTTAATAACCTTGTTAACTCCTTTTAAATCATAAATAACGATGATAAACTTGTTTTGAAAAAATGTTTGCAAAAATAGTTACTTTAAAGAAATATCGATAATGTGAACGTCGTCTTACCGATAAATAGGTGTTTACTTGTCATAAGTTGTTCAAACTTTTTTTTTACATACACTTATTTGCTTAGAAAATCAATATGTAAAATAAAAATATTTTACCATTTATGGAAAGAAAACATTTGACGATGTCATGGGAAGATATTTTGAAAACGAATTTTTAAGAAAGGTCTCAAGTGTTATGTAAAGGATGTAAAGGTGTAAAGTAAAACAAGCATGTAAGGCACACGGATGGGGGTCTTGGCCGTTAAAAGGAGGGCTAAGGCATGGGTATTCATTCATTAATTCACCAAAATTTCAAATGTAGTAAAAACTCAAAAATCGTGGAAGTGGATTAAATTAGTTCAAATCTCATTCAAATTCCACCAAACTTTCACCAACACATTAGGACACCTTAGGAAGCATGGATCTAAGGTCAAAGTGGAAGAAAAGTGAAGAGGATGGGGGATCTCAGTGAGGCCATAAGCAAAGAAGGAGGGGGAGTTGGCTTTGTGATTTTGGAGCTAAAAGTTGGATCTTTAGGCTTTTGATGATGGTAGAAAGTTATTCTTTGATTCTTGTGTGTTTAAGCTTGTTGTATGTTTGGATTTGAATGAGTTAACTCATTATCTTACACAAACACACATATTGTGTGTGTGTGTGTGTGTATATATATGTGTGTGTATAAGTATAAAGTAAACCGACGTTAACTAACTAAAATTATAAACTTTGGACCCATCTTGCTTTTGAATGCAAATGATAAATTTATATTCTATAACCTCATTTATATTACTCTCTTAATCATGTGGCATGACCTTGACTTGATGTTTAAATAATTATTGGCTTGTATCTTGAATTGAAGTATGTTTGAAATTGTTTGAAGTGAGAACAGTAATTTTAACTTGTGTAAATAAAAGATTTAAGAACTTAACTTTGGACAATTTGATTTGATTGTTCTCTACACATGTTTTGGTGCATGGGACAATAAATTATTGGTTTGGAAAATTATAGGAATTATGAAACAAAATTTTGAAAGTTAGAAGCAAAAAGGTCGTCGTGGATGTACTTTAAAAGTGCCTTATGTTTGGCCATTTTAAAAGTTAACATTGTGAAACATCCCAAGGGGTTCTTTGCATTTTTTAATAAGTAATTTAAGTGTAATTATTACTGGAAAAATATTGACATTTAAATCATTCATTAACTTGTGAAACAAAGTTGCAAAAAGTAATAGCAAGAAGATGGTACCATATGCATACTTTAAGATACCTTGTTTTTGGGAATTTTGTAAATGATTTGAAAAACATCCTTATGGTTTTCTTTGCATTTTTATTAAGTACAGTAAGTGTAATTATTACGTAAAAGAATCAGAGTTTAAAAGATTTTTAAACTGGTCAAACAAAATGAATGAATTTGGAGCAAAAATGTCAGTAGCCAAACACTTTAGTAAAAACCTTATTTCAGGGTTTTTGTAAATAAGTTGAAAGATATTCACAGGTGTTTCCATGGATTTTATTGATCCTAAGGGTAGTATTTACTACAAAAATTTCAAGTCTTAAATCATTTATTTAAGTAGTTAAAAACTGGTCGTGAAGATCGTGCTTTTCTAAGTTATTCTTTATCAAGAACTTTTAACGACATTTATAAATGTTGTAGTAAGTTTCTTATGGTTTTAAGTGTCTAAAAATGATATTTAAATTTGGTATTTTTCTCTAATTTTTTATGGACGTTTTATAACGTATTTTATAGTATTTAAAATTGGTTTTGAAGTTCAAATATGTTTTTGATATTTATTTATGAAATTTTAAAGCAAAGAGGATTTATAATATAAAACATGTTTTTCGTCAAATTATAAATTAGTTATTTTCAAGTAATATTCTATGTAGATATCTAAAACCTATTTATCAGTATTTTCAAATTATTTATATACATAAGTTTTGAAAAAGTAATAACTAAGCTTAACACTAAAAGCCGACGAAGTAGGCTTATCTATTTGCAAGTGTTAAGACTGATGTTCGAGTAGGGATATAAGCAATAGTGCTCTAACCTACTAGCTTCACTCTTGACCGAGGAATATTTAAGGCGAGCATGTTGGAAACATGTTAATCATGTTGTTTGTTTACTCATTTTTGAAAGTTATTAACACTACACTTAACACCCAAAGCCAACGAGATAGACTTATCCATCTATGAGAGTTGAGAATGAAGATTCTAGGAAAGGATATGATATGCAACCATTGCTTTAACTTACCTGGTTTCACTGTTGACCGAGGGATAGTATATGTTAGAATGTCGAAAACATGTCTAGTATAAGAACCTTGAATTCCATTAAAGATCGTCTTTAGAACTGGATAGTTGACTTATCAAATACCGAAGTTAACCAAATATTAACTGATCTTTAAAAGAATGTTTTTAAATATAAAATAAGTAGGAATGCTTTTGGGTTTGTTTTGATAATGTGTTAATAACATTCTTCTTTAACCTTTTTTGATCATATTTATGATCTTTAAAAGATTGTTTTAAAGTTAGGCAAATGTGAAATGGTTTTGGGTTTGTAGTGACAATGTTTAAGTAACATTAGTCTTAAATCTTTTGAATGGATTTATGAAAGTACTTAGATTCTTAAAATGTTTATTTCAAAGGAAATCATAAGTATGTAATCTTTTGGAAAAAGATAGAAAAAGTAAAGCTTTAAAGTAAGAAATTTTGTTAATAATTTGTGAATATACTTGTACCATTTGAGATAAGTATATGGTAATTTTTTAAGGATTGAAAGAGTGCAAATAAATGATAATGATTGATAAACGAAGTCCTATTAGATAAGGGAAGTTTACTAATAAAAGAGATTTCAATTACTAAAAGGATTGATTAAATAGAAAGGGATTGGACGTCGCTTATGTGACTTGATTATGCTTTGTGTGACTTGATCATGCTTTGTGTGTTTATTCATTTATTGAGAGTATTTAGTCGTATACTTAGCACCAAAAGCAAATAAAGTTGGCTTGTCTATTTGTGAGAGTTAATATTGTTGTTTGAGTAGGATGTAGAAACAATAGTGCTCTAACTCACTAGCTTCACTCTTGACCAAGGGAAGTGTGAGACAAAAAGATCAAAAATGTTATAAGCATATAAGGCATGGTTTCTATATGTGACCATCTTTTTTGAACTTTACAGTCAATTAGTCGGTTGTCAAACTTGGTTGGAATTTCATCGATTGATTCTGAAGAGTCTGGGATTGGTAATTGTTTTACTTATCAAATGCTAGTTCAAAAATAGTATACGAGTTCTATGTTTTGGGAGCGGTTGTGAGGTGGAATGATATAGAGTTGAATTGTCTATTCTAAGGTAAAGTCCAAAAGAGAGGTCAACATTAGCATTGTTTGAAGACTTACGTTGGAATCTATATGCAGCTTTAAGATTTGGTTGAGATGCTCAAATCCATATAAGGATTTGTGATCTGTTCAAGATGTTGAAATCCATTTGGCCATTCATCTTTTGTTCGAGTGGCAAAGACTTGTGTGAAAGATGCCGAACATGACCTCAACATCGGAAATGATAGAAAACAGAGTAGGAGCATACCTTGGGGTTTAACTAACCCATGACAGGGTATATCAACTCCATATCTAGAGTATCCTTATCTATGTTGCTAGTGTGAGTTGATGGTATTTAGGATCATGTGATTGGACTGGTTATGTTTACCTTATTGTATATTCTATGTAGAGATATGAGGTAGTTTCTGATTATTGTGCAAAAGATTGGATTTCAGGTCGATCGAAGGGATCTCCATGAAAAATCCATCATGCAAACTTACCTTAGCATATTTAATTGTACCCTCTATATATTGTAGTGTGATCGATGTAAGCATCATAGCTATTTTATGATTTATATTCTTTACCCTATACATTTTCTATTATATCATTTTATGTGCTTGTTACACAAGTGGTTCTTTTGAAAGGATAATAGTTAGTCTCAAAAGAATGGCTAATGATGGTCACATATTCTTGAGTTTTTCAACTAGACTTATGTTTGACTCGTGATTTTCATTTTCCCTAAATTCCTCATGATCTCTTTTGAGTGGTCTGAAAAAAGTAGGTTCTGGTTGGATGTTCTGGAATTCAAGGAGACGAGCTGGATGTTTCACCTGCCGTAGTATTTATATTTCCACTGCATTACTATTATGTGTATGTCAGCATTTGCGAGGACATGTTGTTATAGTTGTCCAGGCTGGGGATAATATTTAGAATTGTAACACTAAAATGTTATGTATTTTAGAGTGACAGTTTTGTACTAGCTTTCAATATTATATGTTATCGTTCCATTGTAAGATTCTAATATTATGTTCTTTTCTTTCTTGTTCTGTTTGCATTTTCTTTTATTTTACCCTAACAATTTGTCTTTTAAACACTTGGATGCTCAACATACAAATACCATAGATGTATTGGTGTTGACATTTGAGGGTTAAAAAAGCCAGTCGTTACAACTTGGTATCAGAGCTGAAGGTTAAGCGAGAACCTTGGCTTTAATTATGTACGACTCATTAAGAGATAATGGAATGCTCTAGCATGAGTTGAGAGCATTATACATATGAGAGCATATTTGCATTTTTATACGCATATACCTTAATGGTAATTCTAACTACAAAAATTAAAGACCTTATATAAGATAACTTATATAATTATGAAATGTTAAAGTGTAGTGCGGCTAAAGTAGGGATTAAAAATATGCATCCGTTACCCCTCATTAGTTAGTTTAGTCGTGTTGTGCCAGTTTATGAGCATTGCTATCTTTTATTGAACGATTTGTGCTTGACCAATTTATGAGCATTATTATCATCTATAAAATTATTAGCATAATATTGCTCAGCCATTTCGAGCATTGTTATCATTTATTGATTGACTAGTCATGTTCAACAAGTTTATGGGAATTGACTATTGTTTGTTGAATGTTAATTTGTGCTTGACCATTTTTTGAGCAACTCTACCGTTTTACTACAAGGGTTGGGTAGACAGTATTTGTAGACATTGAAATAAACACCTTGCGAATTGAGCTTCACTATAAGGCGTTCGGTGATAATATTGAATCAAAAGTTAAATTATATAAAATTTGAATTTAATAAAAGATGTTTATTAATATATAAGGAAAAATAAGATATTTTGTAAATACACATTTGTTGTAACACTCCGACATTTTTACGATAACTGATTTAAATAGAAAATTAATTAATAAATAATAAACAGTGATAAATGAAGTTTTTGCAATTTTTAGAATTTGGCTACGAAACATGCACCACTGGTCTCGTGGCAATTTTCTGATAAACTTTCATTTATAACTTTTCCGGTCGGAGTTTAAACAAAATAAGTTATTAAAGTTTGAAATTTTAGAGTTGGAAAGAATTATATAAGTAATTAAGAAAAATAGCAAATAATTAATTAACTTGAATTTAAAGCTATTAACTTTAAATGTAACTTAACGTTAAGCAAGAGATTAAGGGAATGGGAAAAGTCGATCAGTTAAAAATGAAATGAGATTAACAAAATTAATCAACGTTAATCAACTAAGTTCAAACAGCTTAGGTCAAACCAGGAAGCACCTAGGTCGACCAGTAGCGGTCGACCTAGGGTACTAAGCGGTTGACCCAAGATGTGTAAATGGCGATAGTAGATATCGGCCTTACGCCCTGGATTTAAAATCGTTCAGTTGAACGGTTGACATTGGTTTGAACCCTTATAGATATATACCTAAACCCTTACTCCCAACTCATAATTTTCTAATGGATTTTATAGATTTGCAATTTTCTCTTCTCCTCAAAAACTCTAAATTCATACAAATAGTTTACTTTGCACATACCATTGGAGGAATGTAGAATATGATAGAGATAGAAAATAGATTCAAATTAAGTCACAACAATCAAGGTAAATTGTAAATCCAAATTTGAAATTGTAATCAACCTAAATCCCTTCTTTCTTATCCGAAATTCCAATAAATCTGTATGCGTATGTTACATGTGAATCCGAATAGGGAGTCAAAGTGAAAAAACAAATAACATGAATCAAATCTATAGATTTGGGATTGCTTAAAATAGTGAATGGGAAATTACAGGTTTTGTAATAAAATTAGATTTATATCATTGAAATCTATTTCATATTATGTTTAAAGTCGTCTTGGAATTACTAATCAAATATGCTTATTGATTAGAATGATAAATAGTGAATTACATAATAAATTGTATAGCATAATGATTATTAAATAGATTTAAGCATAATGATTATGGAATAGATTTAAGCGTAATGATTATGGAATAGATGTAATGAAATTGGAAAACTTTTCTACATACCCTCTACTAGTAACTTGTTATATTTATGAATTTGTTCTGATATGATAATAACAAATTGATATTTGAACGAAGGATAAGAATGTAAAATAAAGAGATTTTGTTAAGATTTAAGGGGCTTATGTGATATTTTAATTCGTTGTAATTTAGGGTGTTGCAAGATTTCTATGTAACAAGTTAAAAAAAATAAAAGTGTGATGCTTGAAATGACAAAGAATACACCTAAAAAGAAAGAGATGTGTTATCCCAGTTTTTGGTCAAAATTGGAATATCAATGTTGTGTGTGCATTTCCACCACCGAACCAGAAGCAAGGTAGACCACCACCGGACCAACTCACAGCCGAGCCAAAGCATCACTGGTCCAGGAACTACCGGTCCAACTCCATTTCCTATGCCTAGCCGAACCAAAGCTCAACCCATCTACCACCGGACCGTAGCGTTACCGAACCAACACATCTCCAACCATCTCCGGACCAACCACTGCCGAACCAACTCCCTTCCCATGCCTGCCGAACCAAAGTGATACTAGACCAATTCCACTCCAACCATCTCCGGACCAACCACTGCCGAACCAACTCCCTTCCCATGCCTGCCGAACCAAAGTGATACCGGACCAATTCCACTCCAACCATCTCCGGACCAAGGCCTTGCCGAACCAACATTGCCAGGCCAGATTGCTTCAACCCAGGCCCACCAGCAGCTATATACATCCAGGCCCTCAGCCTCACTCTATAAATAGAGGGGCAGGGGTACAACAATGGGGGACAAGTTTGAGAGCTCAAGCACGGATAAAACTTTCAAACAACTTTCAGTTACTTGTAATCAAAGCTTTGTACTTGTAATCTAAAGAGAAAAGGAGAATAACATAAAAAGTGGACGTAGGCACGTTCTGGCCGAACCACTATAAATCTGTGTGTTTTTTACAGTTTAGTCCCTGCTTTTTATATATTTGCATAGATTACCCAAATCACTAAAAACAACATAAAATCAACTAGCTCATACGACTTGGAGGTGTTTGTCCATTTTTTGTGCAAATATTTTTGGCGCTTTCACTGAAAGCAACTCAAGAGAACTTTAATCATTGCCTCGCAAAGATTTGTTGAGAGACTCTCTTTAAGAACCAGAAGTCTATTCGAGATTATGGCTCTTGGAAAGAAAACAAGTAAGACGGGGACCAGAAAGAAGTCAGCACAAAGGGAGTCAAGGGGCTTCCTCAGGAGAGAACCAAACTTCAGTCTTCATCACCAGGGATGAGATGGAGACAATGATGAAAAGACAAGAGGAGTTGATTCAGAATTTGTTTCAGCAGATTGGGCAACTTGGAGCACAGAATAAGGAAGCGGATGGAGTTCGGAACGGAGCAGGACCATCCGGCATAGCACCTGGATTAGGAGGCACACCCATGGAGAACATAGATCCAATTTCGGAGAGAGAAAGAGGAGCATCTGCACAACCTGGGAGCAGCAGAGGAGTGAACAATCAGTCAAGGGGGCAGACCCCAGAATTCCCTCGTGGACTCGGGGGGCAGGTCAAAAGTAATGAACAAAGATTGCATCTTGGAGACAATGACAGGTTGGCGGAGATGGTTAGAAAAGCTATGAGAGGCGGTTTGGTAAACAAAGATTCGGAGGATATTAATAGGAGTCCTTTTACCCCAACAATCAGACAAGCTAGAAACCCACGGATTTCAAGTTACCATCGCTGGACATGTATGACGGGAGAACGCACCCCACGGTTCATCTAACGAAGTTTATGAGGCATATGGAAGTGCTGGGGGCATCAGAGGAGGTTATGGCCCGGTGCTTTCCATTGTACTTGGCGGATATTGCAGCATTGTGGTTTAGACAATTGGAGAATGGATCCATTGGAACGTGGAATGATTTAATTGAGAGATTTATGAGGCAATTCAGGGTCCACATTACACTGACCCAAGAATGTGATGACTTTGGCAACCCTAAAGCAAAAAACCGGAGAGACTTTGAGGAGTTACCTAACGCGATTCAATGCGGCAGCAACTTCGGTGGATCGACCAGATCCATCCATGGTTATGATAGCGGCTGTGTCCGGGATAGCTGACGGAACAGAGTTCAAAAATTCATTAACTAAGGATCCACCCGTGGATCTAGGAGAATTCTATCATGAGGCGGAAAAATTTCTACGATTGGAGGATGCGAACGCCGAAAGAGAAGAAGGAGAAGGAATTGATATTTATGCGATCAAAGGAGGAAATCCCCCTGAGAAAGGCGCGGAAACTAGTAGAGGTAAAAGAAAGACTGAGAAAGACGGGGACAGGTCAAAGCGGCAACGGAGGGAGCCGCGATTCACCACTTACTCTGAGCTGAATGAGAGTCTGGAACGAATTTATCAGGATACTAAAGAGCAGGTTCCGTATCGTAGACCGATGCAAAGGGATCTAACTTCTGACGAAAGAAAATCAGACAAGTTTTGTGTATTTCATGAATTGAACGGTCATAACACTAATGATTGTAGGTATTTGAAGGACGAGGTGGAAGGGCATATCAGGAACGGTATGCTCCTTCAGTATGTAAGGTGGCGAACTCCAACAGTGGAGCCAGAGCGACCACCGTCTACATCGGCTAGAGGTGACCATGGATCGGGGCACCGTTTGATTATCCATTGATTTCTTGATTAAAATAACGATGAACAAGTTGTAAACCTCTCACTAACACGGTTAAATCATTTACACATGTGAGCAATCGCGCACGATCCATAGGCATGCTCTGAATGACTACCAACCGTGTTATAGTAAGAGTTTACGCTTTGACATCTTCATTTTGCTTTTTGCTTTGATTTTGATTTGAACATTTAAATTCTTCTTGTTTGGACATTTCTGCTGTAAGGTTCATATGATTATTGCTTTAATATTTACAATTCTATGAAAAAAATCTACTTGTATGCCCGTTGGATCGCGAACGGTCCACGAGCACCTCTTGCATGGTAGTGAACTGCCGAAGTCTTTGATTCGAAAACTCCCCCAAACAATAACTCCGGCACAGAGATATTAAGTCCCCTCCGGGCACACTCACTCGCCTCGAACGGCACCCGACCTCGAACGGTCACAACTCGCCTCGAACGGCACCCGACCTCGAACGGTCACAACTCGCCCCGAACGGCACAACTCACCTCACCTCAAATGGCTCGATCACGAATGGTCGTCATTTGAGGTCCGCCACTTGACCGCGCACGGTCGCACTTCACCTCGAATGGCTCGATCCCGAACGATCGTCATTTGAAGTTAGGCGCTTGACCATGAACGGTCGCACTTCATCTCAAATATCTCGATCCCGAACGGTCGTCATTTGAGGTCACATAAAACTATAAATTCCTTTGCAGGACATCAACAGGATATGAACATCCAGCTCATGGCATTACAAAACACGCCTTCCTACCCCAAGGCATATTTTGGGGGGCAAAGTATTATCCCATTTATTGGTCAAAATTGGAATATCAATGTTGTGTGTGCATTTCCACCACTGAACCAGAAGCAAGGTAGACCACCACCGGACCAACTCACAGCCGAGCGAAAGCATCACCGGTCCAGGCACTACCGGTCCAACTCCATTTCCTATGCCTAGCCGAACCAAAGCTCAACCCATCTACCACCGGACCGTAGCGTTACCGAACCAACACATCTCCAACCATCTCCGGACCAACCACTGCCGAACCAACTTCCTTCCCATGCCTGCCGAACCAAAGTGATACCAGACCAATTCCACTCCAACCATCTCCGGACCAAGGCCTTGCCGAACCAACATTGCCAGGCCAGATTGCTTCAGCCCAGGCCCACCAGCAGCTATATACATCCAGGACCCCTACTCTCAGCCTCACTCTATAAATAGAGGGGAAGGGGTACAACAATGGGGGACAAGTTTGAGAGCTCAAGCACGGATAAAACTTTCAAACAACTTTCAGTTACTTGTAATCAAAGATTTGTACTTGTAATCTGAAGAGAAAAGGAGAATAACATAAAAAGTGGACGTAGGCACGTTCTGGCCGAACAACCATAAATCTGTGTGTTTTTTACAGTTTAGTCCCTGCTTTTTATATATTTGCATAGATCACGCAAATCACTAAAAACAACATAAAATCAACTAACTCATACGACTTGGAGGTGTTTGCCCATTTTTTGTGCAAACAAGATGTACAAAATAGGAATATTTACCCTATTTTGTACCGTCTATTTCAAATAATGAAAAGACAGTTCCTTGTAATTTCAAACACAACACAAATCTTGCTTTTTGGTTAATATATGGAAGTTTACGATATTAAATATTTTGTGACAGAATGTAGTTCCAACACATTAACAGTAAACCCCAAAAGTTAAGTAGGAAGATATGAACGCGATAAGTATATCCTAAAAACATAAAATGCAAAATACTAATAAAAATGAAAAGTAAATAAAAAGGAAATTCAAAGGATAGGCAAGAAGAAATAAAAAGATAAAATAGAAAATGGATAAAAAGAATGTAAAGTGATATTGTGAACCTGATAAGAGGAAAGCGGTAAATAAACTTAAGGTAAGGAAAGGATAAGCGCATAACGAAATAAAGACATAGGGTCCACAAAAAACCATAGAGGCAAGGCACTTAAGTAAGCATGAATACACACACACACACACACACACGTAGCATCAAGTATGCGATTGTCATAGATGTAAACTATTACAGTAAAGTATAACTAAATGAATAATAAGACCAGTAGAGTATACACATTTGCGTATCGATAAATGAATGCTCCCATTAAATAGAGTACTCTACTATGGTACTAAGGGGGACATTTCCTAGATTGTAATAGGTAATCTAAATGAATAGTGAGCGGGACCGAGCACTATGCAGTAATTGTGTTGTACCAAAAATCAGGTGTATGGCTGCATAAGGTGAGAATGTTATCAATCCTTAGAGGTCAATAGGAAAGACAAGGTTACACAAAATTGGTCATTGCCTTCTTCAAGGGTAAAGCAAGTTGGGTTATGCATCACCATAACTATTTTCTAATTTGTTTGTTAGGGTAAGGCTGGTAAATACAAAAGGTGTTCTTTCAAAATGATCGGGGTGATCCGTCGAACTGAGTCCATAATAGGAAGCAAACAAGGTAGTAAATCCTCATTGCGGCACCAATGTGAGGTTCCACTTTGCATGAATTGCAATTTTGCCTAGACGTTGTAGGTTCTACTTTGTATTGTTAGCATATTGGCTTAGACATTGTAGGTTCTAGTTTGTATTATTAGCATTCTAACCTAGAAATTGTAGGTTCTAATTTGTATTGCTGGAATTATAGCCAAGAAATTGATGATGGCACCCAATGGTGCAACATTACAGATACAAGCGAGATAGAGCACAAAATAATATTTTGAAAACTGTCATTAGGCAATATGGAGGTCCCTCAGGTTATACGGTGACAAGGTCATGACACGACGAGGGCGATGGATCCTGACGGGATGCTGATTTAGAGGTACTAGCGGGGATTGTGTCTAGATCCACATAGGGACTATGATACTTACATACACATGCCTGCACGCACACACGTATGTAGCTTTGATTCTATAGGGCAGATGAGAATGGATCATACGCGAACATGGAGTTAGGCCAACTAATTAAAATGTAAATAGACATAACATGAGATAGAGAACAATCAGTAAAAACGTGTATTGTGTGCAAAGTATACAATTTACCAATCACTAGACGTTGTTCTGACCTTCTCTTCTTTACAACCCATAAGATAGTTTGAATAGCAGGCACTGATGCTTGATCTGTTCGGTGATAACATGGACAGTTAACTTTGAAAGTGCCAAATTTTGGTCAGCAGTTATATCACTTATTATATTTGTTATTCTATTGTAAGTTATATCGTTAGTGTTTTGATATGCATTGTCTTTTTTTATTTTCAGAATTCCAAACTAATAATCCGTACTTTGATGGACTTGGGTATTTGATTAGCAAAAATTTATACCCATTAGGGTGTGGGGTGTTGCATTTGTGAATAGATTTATATGAGAAAATGATTTTATATAAGTGTGACAGCCCGCAAATCCGTACCCCTTGAGTCAACACTATTCTATACAAATTGACTCAAGTGGCACAGAAATACGAACCATTAGGGTTAAAGAAGAAGAGATAGAAGAAGAAGAAACTAAACAATATCAGAATCCCACAGTCGCAGCGGAATAAAATATAATAGTAAATATAGATCTTTACACAAAATGACCTCTATAAATGTGTATACATCACAAAATCAGAGTATCTCATACATCATCAAATACCAATCAGACATACCATACAATAACAACAGCGGAATATATATATATATATACATATATACGTCTCGGTCTCCAGCTCCTCTCCTGCTCCATAGCAACCTAACCTGAACATATAATACTCGGTCTGACCCGAGCATTATAATGAAATAACACCCGAGTCAGTCTGGAATACCAGCTGTTACTAAATATGCATCCAACTTGATTATTAAAGTTTCAAAAATCCTTTGAAAAACAAAAGCATCTCGTAAGACCACGCCACAAATAAACATGTCAGGTTTTTACCTTACGATAGCTAAAACACTTTTTATAGAAATCCTCTGATATTATAATAGTGTCTATTTACAAATACTTATAAAATAGCCGAAATTGTTACATTCATTAAATTCCAGCTACTAGCCACCGAAGTGGGTAATACAAACAAAACTTGTACAAGGCTCGTAGGGAAAATGGATTTCCAACAATGACTAGGCACTGGGGTACCACCTGTCACAGTACGGGGCCTAGATCACCGTACCGAGGACTACTCCCTTCATCCCCCGCAACACAAGGCCGGAACCATTCCTTACTGAATAGTCCCGAACAAGATAAACCCCGTGGTTGGTGCGACCAACCACCCACTAAGCCGAAATATATATAAGGGACATCTAGACAGGAGAAATATCTTGTCCTGCTTGGGCATGACCCACCTAACCTTGCTGCATATCCCCTGATTTTCAGTCATTCCCGGTTGATGAGGCTTGAGGCTAAGCGTTACCTTTAGAACGTTTTCACTTAGAATGCCCATCTTCCACCTGACGATGTTTTCGCAAGCATTCATCCATACAAGTCCGTCCCGGGTTCGAATGGAACCGAATGCACTACTCCTACTACATCCATTTTGGAAATATCCTCAGGATTAGTAGCGACTAGCCCTTGCACTTCACTGCTCCATCTTCGACTCCGAACACGTTTTTCGCACGAAACGTACAAACCGGATCGAAGTGGTTTTCGAGAAATAAATCTCGATCCCGGTCTCTTCGAAACGATCAACGCAATTTGTCCAATATTGATAGTCGGTGATTTAACTATCAATTTATATTCATAAATATCCATAAGCATCCATCACACAATAAATAATTCGCATATTATTTATTTGCCTCAATATCTTTAAAGATATAATTTCACATTTCCCAAGCTCATTTGAAAACATTTTCCAAAATTCTTCCTTTACAAGGTAAATCCTTTACCCTTAATTTCCATTGGAAACAACCAAGTTAAAACATTTTAGATTTAAAATAATTAAAACATTTTATTGTAAGATATACTCTAAAATAGGTAAATTTACTACTAATTATTTACTCAAAATATAATTTCAAAATATTTAAAGTAAAACTATTTTATAAGATATAACTTGATTTAAAATAAGGTTTTAGTTAAACTATATTTTAAAAATAGAGTTGTAAGAAAAGATTAATACTTATTTCAGTATACTTAGGTCAAAACTAGCTTTTTAAAACAAATCCATTTGTAAAAGAATAATTTCTTTACTATTACTAATTTTTATATGCTTCTAAATTCCTTATTTAAGAATTTTCTTAAATTCTTTTTGAAAATCCAATTTAATTTCTTTAAAATTAAAACTCCAAATTTCTTTATAATTTAACATCCTGGGCTTATAGTTTATCCCACAATATCACAATGCAATTAAATTCCAATTTATCAATCACAAAATATAAACAGTCATCATCATCAACTATAAAAATAAACACTATATTGTGAGGAATCCAGTTGGATCCCTCCAACCTGTTTTCCCTGCATCCACAAATATTAGCACAACTATATATATCAATTCAATTTGATAATAATCAACATAAACAGCTAAACATCCAAACAAACAATCAATACTAACTGTCTAACTTTACTAGTATCCAGATGTGAGTGAGAATAACTCACCTTGAGTTTCGGCGAGCGTTCGAAATTTAAATTAAACCGAACGACGTTCGATTTAACACAAATTTCTACTTGCCCGGAATGGTTTCGGATCTGCACCACTGCGTAGAACTCTTTTCTGCGATTCCGACGCTATCAAATTCGTCGAAATCTGATATCATATGAATTAGTTATTTGATTTTAAAGTATTGAATCGTATTTAAAACATTTTTTATTTATTTATTTATTTACCAAAATCAAAGCCATTCGTTTAGCAAAAGCATCAAGTCGTCACTAGCATCTTCTTCTCGTACGCAATCTACAGGTAAAGCAACCCATACGCACGCAACTAGGGCAAGCTACCGCGACCACCCCACTGTCTTCCAGCTTGATCAGCGAGCACCACTGGAAAGGCCTTCGCGAGCGCAACCACCTGCCCTCACCACGTTGAACTCGGTGGTACCCACGTCTCGAGCTTCGAGCACGAACGCCGGCTATTCACGACCCAATCGCGGCCACCACACAACTCGAAACACCATCACTACCGCACACATCGTAGATCTCAAAGCCCTCTTCGATCTTCATGTTGGAAGTTTCCGCGATTGCTTGACGGATTGATCGCAATTGGAAGATAAAATCGATTATTTTCGGTCATTAGAATAAAACTGCGGCGGCCTGAGATATAAACTAGGGTTTTGCTAATATAAGAGTATATAAAATATTATTTTAATATTATTTAATTTATAAAATTAGCAATTTAACCCTATATGCAAACGAACTCCAAACTCCGTGTTCCGACAGGCGTTCCTAGGGTTTTCCCGCGTTTCGGACGCAATGGAACAGGTTTCGTAAGCTAATTTGGCCATACGTGCGAGTTACGGAATTAAACGATCAATTTTAATTTAAACCGATCAAAATAATTTCCATGCGTTTCGAGCTGCCACGGTCAAACGACAGCTCCGATTGCTACGAAAATTAAAATCCGGTAATAAATAACTATTACGGATCCAATGGAACTGGTTTCGTCGAATTCCGAGACTGTGCCCCGGAAGGCTATTTTAACTCGTCTATTAAATTAAGCGATTTTCGAAATTATCGAAATCACTCAAAATTTCCACCTTTAAAATTTTATTAACTTAACAATAATTCATATAAAATTTATAACCACATTAAAAATCATTTTGGCTCATTCCGGACCAAAATCAGATTATTTGCATTTTTTAAAATATTAAATTCGATTATTAATTAATATAAAATCCCAAATATTAATTTATCAACTTTAAAATCCTTCTAAAATTCCAACCACACTATTTAATGACCAAGTAGTCTTAAAATAAATTTTAAACTCATTTCCATATCTATTTACACTTCGGACTACCCATTTAACCCAATCCTAATATTAAATTGTTATTATTCCAATTTCAATTTAATTGCCATACATGAAATTCAAACAAAGTTTATTAATTTAACCAAATTATTTTATTTAAAATTTCAAATTAAAATCCACATTCAACATTTAAAATGAATTAAATGTTCAAATCTGGCGACCCAAAATTCCGGGTCGTTACATTCCTCCCCCCTTATAAAAATTTCGTCCCCGAAATTTGCTAAGGTAGAAAGAATACTCCTACACTCATTAACTTAACCCAAACTTCTCTAGTTACAACTTATATACATTTTCCAAAACCTTTAGCTCAATTTCAAACCCATTTGCTTTATTAACTCTAAAGCTTTAAATTTTAACTTATAACTTCCCAAGTTATTAAACTTTCCCAAAACCCAAAAATATTCTAACTCCCAAAATTTCCGGAACATTTTGGCAGAGTCTCCCCTGTACGGAGGAGCTTTCGCGATATCGCGTTACAAAGAAATATATATACATCGACCCACACGGTTGGAAACCAAAATATATCACAATATATATATATATATATATATATATATATATATATATATCATTTCCCAATTTTATTAGCGTAGGCGTACCTTTTTAGCAAATTTTTAAAAGCAAGAGGCTAATATAACGCATATACGCGCTCCCACTCTCTCGAACGCCTCCCGCACCTGTACTAAACTCAAACAAACTCATCAGTTTCAAGATATGAGCATTTTAATAACATTTCCAATGTAAATGCAAGCCAAACATGTCCATTTCATAATCCAATCAACAATTTGCATAATTCCATAGGTAAACTATATTTTATAACATGCACAAGTCCCTTTTCTAATGCCAAATTCTATTTTATTTCATATAAAGGGATTACATACAAGTTCGGCCATTCCAATTCATAATTACTACTACAAATTCATATTCACTTCAATATAATGAATATATGCATTTAATTCATTTACCTTACCTTTATACTCAAATCTATTTCTTAAGATTTTAGCCCATTCTACTTTCATCCAAACCACTTCATCTTATTTCACCCGAATGATTTACATTCAAGTTCATTATATACCATTTATATTTATTTCAACCAATTCATTTCTATTTCAATAATATGAATATATGCTTTTAATTCATTTACTTTTCTTTTTAATTTACATGCATCTACATACGAAATCACCAACTAGATTCCAATTCAGTTCACTTTATTTAAGACTCAATTTCAAATGCTTCCTCAAGCAAATAATCACCACGTAAGCTTAGAACCATTTACAATTCATTCTAGTTTAATTTATATTAATTTCACTCTATTCTGAAACATCCATTTCAATTTTTAAATCACATTCTTATTCACACTTTCAAATTTATTATTTATCTTAAGTTTGTTTTTATCATTTATTATTCTTCTAATTATTATTTTAAAACCAAGTCTTGAATTTCATATTTCAAATCCATTATTCAACTTAAGTTTCCTTTTATCATTCCATCCTGGATTTATTTACAACCCAGACATCCTTACTTAATCACTATAATTAATTAGTACCATTCCACTTGCAATTCAACTTTATTACCCAAACAAAATTTATCCCAAACAAAATTATAAAGCTTAATCACAATTAACATTCAGCATGCTTAAGTTCTTTCACAATATTTTCATTATCTTCTTATTAAGCAAATTTTATTTTCATTTGATTCTCATCCAAATCAATTCTAATCAATTTACAAATTTTAATGCACTTTGCTTATTTATTCAATCCATTTTAGATTTATTTTATTAGCAAAGAACCCACTTTAAATTATATCCTTCTGTTGAATTTATTTACAATTTCAACTATCCCAATATAAGCTAAGTCCATTTCCATCTACACAATAAATATTTGTTACCACAAATTTAAATCCCATGCCACACAATTGGATTTTTATTTACTTTCCAAATTTTGATCAATTATCAAAATTCTATTCATTTCAATACAATTCCCATTTAATTGTAATTCAACTTAGCCATTAACCTAATCCATATTAGGTTTTAACACACTTTCCCAATTCACTCTGAATTCATTTATGATATCACCATTTTCCCATTATTCCATTTAACAATTTAAATTCCTATCTTTCCTTATACTTCTTTAAATAGAATTTAAATTTCTTTCAATATTATTTGTTACACGATTGAAATTCAATTTCAATTTCATTATCACAACAAATTTCCCATTTTCCCATACATAAGTTCAAGACTTATTTGCTAACTTAAGAACATCCACATTTATGTTCCCACTTTACATTTCATTTATGGACAAATTTTGAATTTTCCACACCATTTAACTCTCTCCATTAACAAATTACAAGTTCACTTCTATTCAAGAGTTTAACTTTCTTATTTAAGTTCATTTCCATTTTATCATCACAAGTTTAAATTTTAGCACTTAATAACTTAAGAATATAAATTTCTTTATGCAATTATAAGCAATTCACATTTCACCTTTATATCCAATTCAACTTAATTCCAATTCATTTAGATTTAATTAAATTTCAGTTTCTCATTTTAAATTCTCCATATACAAGTTCAAAACTTGTTTACTAACTGAAGTTCTTTCGCTTCTTTTATATCTCACTCTACCTTATCTCAATTCACATTTTATTTGAGATTAAGTTTTGAATCCACCATTCCATTCCACTATTTCTCATTTGTGATTATAATTCCATTTCTATTTTATAAGTTCACCAACTAATTTATTTCAAAGTTTATATTACTCACTTGAGTTACCTTCATCCTATAATCACAATTCCCACTTATATATATGTGTATCACTAAATTCTTAAGGATACAAATTTCCTTTCAATTTAATTCCTTGCACAATTTTAAATTCTCAATCTCAAATTATAAGTATAATACTTAATAGCTTGTGGGTATAATTCATTACACAATGACCCACAATCTCAAAGTCAATTTACCTTTTAATTTAATCCAAATCAATTTTATTTTAAATCCAATTTATTTAATTCATCCAAGTTAAATTCAAATTTTCTACTTACTTCAATATATTTTATTCACTTCCAATTACTCAAGTTAAATTTTTAATTCCAAGATTAAAATTCTCATTTCTTGCTTCTTATTAATATCAACTTCACTTAATAAGTTCAATAGTTAATTTATTTTAATTTTACACATTTTTTAAAATATAATTTTCCAGAATTTAAATTTACCCGGTTTTATTTCAAAACCAAATTTGAAACAAAAATCAACACATTCCCATTTGATATTCAAATCAAATTTCCAGATTTCTAAACAACTTAGTTGTATCGAAACAATTTCTCCATTGTGAATTTTCCCAAAACACTTGTTATATCCAACAAGCCCAAACAATACCATAACCAAATATTAGGGAAGCAATCCATCACTTTAGAAACTCGAAAATGAATTCTAATGATGTGGCCAGCATCATCAGGATTATTTTCCAGCGACTGAAGTGAGTTCAATGCTTCTTACTTTTCTAAATTCATTTCAAAACAGTTTCCATTTAAAAATATTTCCCAAAACAATATTCCAATCATTGCCTTCAAACACCTTCAAATCTCAACAAACATTTCAAACTTTCCCAGGATTTTAAATTTCCAAACCTTTATTTTTATTTTATTTAAAATCCTTTCCAAAACTTCCGGGATTTAAATCCTGGTTCAACTCAAATTTAGTTATTCTTCCTTTTATATAATTTATATTTGTAGAATTTTATTTTCACTATAACTATTTTACATTTCCAGATTAAATTTTATATTCTTATTTGATTTAGACATTAACAACCAATCATCCAAATATATATAATAATTTCAGAAAATTATTTCTTCTATAACAAAATATAATTTTGGGTAAAATTATTTCATTTACCCACCTTTAAAAACAATTCTATGTCGGTTTATCTTGTTTAAGAGTTTAGAAATCCCTATCGATACGGTTGTACTTCCCGTACCGACCAGAATTCATAAACACTCAACCGATAAGTCAACACAGTATAAAAACAATTTTATATTCACTAACAAGTACGCTCTCATATCTATTATTACTCTCATCTCATTATAGAGTACTATTGATTCTATTTAATGAGTAATTACCCCACCAAAGCCTAGGTTGTCGCCAACCTAAGCTCTGATACCAAGTGTGACAGCACACAAATCCGTACCCCTTGAATCAACACCTATTCTATACAAATTGACTCAAGTGGCACAGAAATACGAACCATTAGGGTTAAAGAAGAAGAGATAGAAGAAGAAGAAACTAAACAATATCAGAATCTCACAGTCGCAGCGGAATAAAATATAATAGTAAATATAGATCTTTACAAAAAATGACCTCTATAACTGTGTATACATCACAAAATCAGAGTATCTCATACATCATCAAATACCAATCAGACATACCATACAATAACAACAGCGGAATATATATATACATATATACGTCTCAGTCTCCAGCTCCTCTCCTGCTCCATAGCAACCTAACCTGAACATATAATACTCGGTCTGACCCGAGCATTATAATGAAATAACACCCGAGTCAGTCTGGAATACCAGCTGTTACTAAATATGCATCCAACTTGATTATTAAAGTTTCAAAAATCCTTTGCAAAACAAAAGCATCTCGTAAGACCACGCCACAAATAAACATGTCGGGTTTTTACCTTACGATAGCTAAAACACTTTTTATAGAAATCCTCTGATATTATAAAAGTGTCTATTTACAAATATTTATAAAATAGCCGAAATTGTTACATTCATTAAATTCCAGCTACTAGCCACCGAAGTGGGTAATACAAACAAAACTCGTACAAGGCTCGTAGGGAAAATGGATTTCCAACAATGACTAGGCACTGGGGTACCACCTGTTACAGTACGGGGGTTAGATCACCGTACCGAGGACTACTCCCTTCATCCCCTGCAACACAAGGCCGGAACCATTCCTTACTGAACAGTCCCGAACAAGATAAACCCCGCGATTGTAGCTAGCAACCGCCCACTAAGCCGAAATATAAAAAGGGACATCTAGACAGGGGAAATATCTTGTCCTGCTTGGGCATGACCCACCTAACCTTGCTGCATCTCCCCTGATTTTCAGTCATTCCCGGTTAATGAGGCTTGAGGCTAAGCGTTACCTTTAGAACATTTTCACTTAGAATGCCCATCGTCCACCTGACGATGTTTTCGCAAGCATTCATCCATACAAGTCCGTCTTGGGTTCGAATGGAACCGAAGGCACTACTCCTACTACATCCATTTTGGAAATATTCTCAGGATTAGTAGCGACTAGCCCTTGCACTTCACTGCTCCATCTTCGACTCCGAACACGTTTTTCGCACGAAACGTACAAACCGGATCGAAGTGGTTTTCGAGAAATAAATCTCGATCCCGGTCTCTTCGAAACGATCAACGCAATTTGTCCAATATTGATAGTCAGTGATTTAACTATCAATTTATATTCATAAACATCCATAAGCATCCATCACACAATAAATAATTCGCATATTATTTATTTTCCTCAATATCTTTAAAGATATAATTTCACATTTCCCAAGCTCATTTGAAAACATTTTCCAAAATTCTTCCTTTACAAGGTAAATCCTTTACCCTTAATTTCCATTGGAAACAACCAAGTTAAAACATTTTAGATTTAAAATAATTAAAACATTTTATTGTAAGATATACTCTAAAATAGGTAAATTTACTACTAATTATTTACTCAAAATATAATTTCAAAATATTTAAAGTAAAACTATTTTATAAGATATAACTTGATTTAAAATAAGGTTTTAGTTAAACTATATTTTAAAAATAGAGTTGTAAGAAAAGATTAATACTTATTTCAGTATACTTAGGTCAAAACTAGCTTTTTAAAACAAATCCATTTGTAAAAGAATAATTTCTTTACTATTACTAATTTTTATATGCTTCTAAATTCCTTATTTAAGAATTTTCTTAAATTCTTTTTGAAAATCCAATTTAATTTCTTTAAAATTAAAACTCCAAATTTCTTTATAATTTAACATCCTGGGCTTATAGTTTATCCCACAATATCACAATGCAATTAAATTCCAATTTATCAATCACAAAATATAAACAGTCATCATCATCAACTATAAAAATAAACACTATATTGTGAGGAATCCAGTTGGATCCCTCCAACCTGTTTTCCCTGCATCCACAAATATTAGCACAACTATATATATCAATTCAATTTGATAATAATCAACATAAACAGCTAAACATCCAAACAAACAATCAATACTAACTGTCTAACTTTACTAGTATCCAGATGTGAGTGAGAATAACTCACCTTGAGTTTCGGCGAGCGTTCGAAATTTAAATTAAACCGAACGACGTTCGATTTAACACAAATTTCTACTTGCCCAGAATGGTTTCGGATCTGCAGCACTGCGTAGAACTCTTTTCTGCGATTCCGGCGCTATCAAATTCGTCGAAATCTGATATCATATGAATTAGTTATTTGATTTTAAAGTATTGAATCATATTTAAAACATTATTTATTTATTTATTTATTTACCAAAATCAAAGCCGTTCGTTTAGCAAAAGCATCAAGTCGTCACTAGCATCTTCTTCTCGCACGCAATCTACAGGTAAAGCAACCCATACGCACGCAACTAGGGCAAGCTACCGCGACCACCCCACTGTCTTCCAGCTTGATCAGCGAGCACCACTGGAAAGGCCTTCGCGAGCGCAACCACCCGCCCTCACCATGTTGAACTCGGTGGTACCCACGTCTCGAGCTTCGACAACGAATGCCGGCTATTCACGACCCCACCGCGGCCACCACACAACTCGAAACACCATCACTACCGCACACATCGTATATCTCAAAGCCCTCTTCGATCTTCATGTTGGAAGTTTCCGCGATTGCTTGACGGATTGATCGCAATTGGAAGATAAAATCGATTATTTTCGGCCATTAGAATAAAACTGCGGCGGCCTGAGATATAAACTAGGGTTTTGCTAATATAAGAGTATATAAAATATTATTTTAATATTATTTAATTTATAAAATTAGCAATTTAACCCTATATGCAAACGAACTCCAAACTCCGCGTTCCGACAGGCGTTCCTAGGGTTTTCCCGCGTTCCGGACGCAATGGAACAGGTTTCGTAAGCTAATTTGGCCATACGTGCGAGTTACGGAATTAAACGATCAATTTTAATTTAAACCGATTAAAACAATTTCCATGCGTTTCGAGCTGCCACGGTCAAACGATAGCTCCGATTGCTACGAAAATTGAAATCCGGTAATAAATAACTATTACGGATCCAATGGAACTAGTTTCGTCGAATTCCGAGACTGTGCCCCGGAAGGCAATTTTAACTCGTCTATTAAATTAAGCGATTTTCGAAATTATCGAAATCACTCAAAATTTCCACCTTTAAATTTTTATTAACTTAACAATAATTCATATAAAATTTATAACCACATTAAAAATCATTTGGCTCATTCCGGACCAAAATCAGATTATTTGCATTTTTTAAAATATTAAATTCGATTATTAATTAATATAAAATCCCAAATATTAATTTATCAACTTTAAAATCCTTCTAAAATTCCAACCACACTATTTAATGATCAAGTAGTCTTAAAATAAATTTTAAACTCATTTCCATATCTATTTACACTCCGAACTACCCATTTAACCCAATCCTAATATTAAATTGTTATTATTCCAATTTCAATTTAATTGCCATACATGAAATTCAAACAAAGTTTATTAATTTAACCAAATTCTTTTATGTAAAATTTCAAATTAAAATCCACATTTAACATTTAAAATGAATTAAATGTTCAAATCTGGTGACCCAAAATTCCGGGTCGTTACAATAAGTGTGGTTTATAAAATATGTTTTATAAACAAAGAGGATTTAAACTGATATTTTGAGAACACAAATCCCTTGTGCCTTTGGAATTTTTTTTTCAAGATTTTGGTAGGATAGTAATAGTATTATCTCAAAGTACATATTTGAGAAATTGATTTATGAAGTTGAGATCATGGTACTTAGTAATATTTATGAAGTATTTGATACCGCTTTGAAATAATTTTGGTTAAATCCGAAAATGCATGATTTGGATGTACTGAACTCACTTTTGTCGCTTAAAATAATTCCGATGATGACTACAACATCATTGGCATTCATTTTTGGGTTTCAAATTGGGTGATGCTACAGGGTGGTTTTGGAAAAATAGATTTTGTTTTAATCTCGAAAGTATGATTTGATATAGAAAAGATATATGCATATATATTTATTTCGAATAATTTGAAATTAAATCCGATGTTTAGTTCTAAAGTTTTCTTTAAAAGAGTTTTGATATAAAATATGAAGTAGTTTAATCAAGTTTTGAAATAAACTTTCCATAGAAAAGATTTGTATGTACGCTATGTTAGGGGACCAAGTGGTAGTGGCATAGCCTATGATAAACAATGAAACATTTTCATGTTTTCCTTTTGTGGGCAAAGTGTATTTAATAAATAAGCAAAACTTTATTAAGTTTTTTGTGGACACATGTATTCTGTTACATCCATAGTTCTCAAACTATGTTAAATGGGAATTAAATAAGGCACAGAGCCAAGAGAGCCACCTTCACAATAAAAGTTAAGAGGAAAAGAGAAGAAGTTGAAGTGATCAAACTGCTACTACACAAAAAACCTGCCTGTGATCGAGACACTTGATCCAACCAAAAGAACAATGGCCAAAATGTAGGAAGTCATAATAGAAGAAAATATTAATCTTGTAAGACGAGCCAAAAAGGTATTAGATCTGTGCCCATCTCTTAGTTTTAATATATATTATAGTACTAAACTCAAAATTTAAAATAGATACAGGGAGCCGAAAACAATCCACATCTATAATACACAAGACCAAAGAAAGACGTAGATACTGCACATCGACGTTAGACATTCTTTGGATAGGTCGAAGTGCAATACATCTCGATCCAAAAGATATGCACAAATCAAAGTACATGGACAATCTGAATACGCCATCAAAATCCTCGAAACCTAGACTTTATTAACATCCTCAAGAGAGGATCCGCTTCACATATGTAGAGGGCTACCTAAGCAGTATGACACAGACTCCAAAAGAATTGCAAGAGCTATATACAAGGTTACACAAACTTCACTTCAATGCAGATCCATACTTACAAGTAGATAGCAAAGATATGAATCACCCTTATTGATAACCCATGTTACATTCAACTCAGATCACATTCGTATGTGTATCACATTAACTCCCCAAGTTAAGCAAATCACACTGTTTGTGCCAAAATTGGTCACAAACCCCGAATACCGTGAAAGCACCAGTGTATGAATACAAATCAATAATATTCAAACACAAATCTCAGATCTCAGCAAATATTGAGCAGTAATCCCAAAATAAAGAACAGAGACACAAGTTTTATAGTGGTTCGGCTATCTCCGGCCTACGTCCACTCCAAAGTTTTTATCCTTTTATTGATTATCCTTGATGATTACAGATGATTACAGTAGTTACAAAGTCCAAAACTTGAAATAAATAGCAGCAATGATGATATGGAATGATTCTGGCAGCGTCCAAGCGTGTTTTCTCTTTCTAGAATCTCCGGCCCCTTTTTTGAATGACCAGGGGCTCTATTTATAAGCGTAGGAGGCTGATATTTCTCCTAAAATCCGGGAAGACCACTTCAGGCACGTGAGGGGGCCCACATGCCCGAAATCTGGAGGTCCGGGCCCACCTTGGGATCGATTCGAAGTAAGGTTCGAATCGATCAAGAAATCATCTAATTGAGCTGAAATTTGGTGAAAACATTCTTCAAAATGTATGTAAGCTCCTGTAAAAATTTCATTGCATTTGGATCAACGGTTTGGAAGATATGATCATTTCAAGTTCAAGGATCCGTGCGTTCTGAATGGTTCGAACCCATGCTTCGAACCCACACTCTTCGAAGCCACCTCCTTCGAGTCCATATCCTCCGAGTCCATCCTCTTCGAATCCATCCCTTTCGAATCCACGTCCTTCGAATCCGTGTCCCTTGCTTCGTATCCATCATCTTCGAATCCATGTCCATTGCTTCGTATCCATCATCTTCGAATCCATGTCCATTGCTTCATATCCATCATCTTCGAATCCATGTCTAGTGCTTCTCCTTCGAATCCATGGAGTTCCCATGGATTCGAACCACCATCGATGCGAACTAACCGGTATACACCTTTATGCCTCTCCATCGAGTCGAAGTCCATCGATTCGAAGAACCATCGATGCGAACTTTACCAAGCCGAAACCATGCCATTCGATACGAAGTGTATCGATTCGAACTGTCCTTGCGCAACGCCTCTTGATCGATGCGAACCTGTTGGGTTCGAATCCATCCAGGTGGGTTCGAATCTGATCGATTCGAACCGAGCACCACTTTGTCCCTTTTGATGGATTCGAACAACATGCATTCCCCACCTTGAATCCATCACATTTCCTCCATACGAACTCCGATTAACTTGAAATTTGAAACATAGCCTTTCCTAGTCCTTATCATCATCTCCAATCAATTTTGTCCCGATCGGAGTTCAACAAAATTTTGACGATATCGATCGTAGCCTTGATTCCAACCGATCTCTAATCCTGATATTCATAATTCCTTGCCAATTTGTCGATATTCCAGTTTTGACCAAAAAATGGGATAACACACACACCCTGAAGCCCAAAGAAGTTCAAGACGATCACACCTAAGTATTAGTAAAACATCGTAGCATCAAGCAAGTATTGCGCACCAACCAGCACAGCCTCAGTCCAAATGTGTTGGCAGTGCCCCAAAACTAACGGGTCACTCTTACTATCCTTCAAAGGACTCATATGCAAAGATAATTCAAATTTGAAGTTTTTCACCACGATTTCAAATACTCTCATAATGATTTTAAATATTCCCACTCCAATTTCAAGTAGTTCCCGCCTTCATCTCAAACTTCTTGCCAAAGGCACATCACCAATCCGTGTGCATCAAATAGATGATGTAGATAGATAATGCCTAGCAGGATCCAAGGGTTGAAGCCCATCGGTAAAGGAGCGTAATAAAAGCACACTGGAAAAAAGGGACTTTTTACCTTTTCCACTTTTTGATATTTTTAAGGTTTTATTGTACTCGCTACCATTGAAATATGTACCAGAGAATATAAAGGAAGAAAGGGAAATTTTCCTCGTGGCATTCCTTAACATACAAACCACATAAATTCCTTGTGTTCTTTATCGTTTCCTGCATTTTATTATTTACTTACTTAGTTTTTAGTATCAAATCTCACCTTATAGATTTGTATTAGAATTAAATATTAGTTGGATTTGACATTTTCACTTACAGTTAAAGTGCAACTACCTGATTGTGTATACATTCAACGACATAATTACTACTCACCATAAATCTCACTAATTCACCCATATCTCCTATTCAAAAACACTTACACTTGGCTTTGAAAACTGCCAACAAACACTCATAGCTTCGAAAACCCAGAGTGAAGTTGGAGCTTCGACTAAAGTCCCCACTGATCCCATCCTGATCGCATTCCAATAATTTGTAAACCAAATTAACCATCGTATGGAAGGTCTAGATAAAATTATAGCCCAACATACTTTCCTAAGACCATCCTCTCCACCTCGATCCACAGCCCACCACCTTCATTCACCTACTGCGTTGAATATTCAGCAGGGGAATAATAATGACACTCCTATAGTTAGGTATGGTGCCGCTGGCCTAAAAACCGATACTAAGTTGAAAATAAGTTCCAAGATAAAATTGAACCATTTAACACGTTTCAATTAAGAAAGCAAGCTCAATCTCTTATGTTGTCATAGGTCCTTGGATTAGTGATATCAAACATCACTAGTAAGTACATCCGACTGCTGGTAGCCTCAAAGTGAAGAGCTGTCTTCCATCGAGTAGATCTAATGACCTTGCATCACTAACCCACTAAGTCCAATTAACCATCCTAAGTCTTTATTTATATTAGCTTAGGTAGACATTGGACTAAGCTTACTAATTCCCTTTTTATTTAAGGCAATAAGATTTACCTTAAATATTTATCTACCCATAAATACTCGTTTAATTCTTATAAATGTCAGTTTGTCCATAAAATCATAACGGACATTTCCTAAGACATTTATGTATGATTACTGATTTTAAATTAGTACGTTTTATATCTGTTCCATTCTTTTCAGTCCCACTAATCCATTTACCCTATCAATTGATTATAACTTTCAAATTTACTATCATTTATTGGAGTTACAATCTTTTAAATTCTTTTCTTATTAGTTAATTATTATAAACACAAATATTACATACAAGCGTCCTTATTAGCTTCTTATTTAATTACTATAATCGCATCAATTACACTCAAATATTTACTTTTTTTAAATATGTTCCAGTTATATGCCTTTACTAGAATATACTTTTCCATTTTAAATTGTTGGAATTATATCTAAAAGACTATCTGCTATAATTTCCATAAACTAGTCCAAAACAAAAGGTTAAATTTTAAAATGTATCATTTCAAATTACAAGGAATAATCATATCATTTTATTACTAAAATAGACATTGTAAAATACAAAGAATTCATGCTTTAGACATCTCTTTCTGTTTCTATTTGCATCTATTCCTTATCAGATCAAACACAACATCATTCTAAAAGGGAAAGAAATCAAACTAATTTACAAGTATTGAATAGATTCCAAATTCTAGCAATTTCAAATGCAGAAAAGCTTATATTATAACAAGATTAGGGTAATAATCCAAATTTATACATTTTTATACAACCTATTTCAGATCTGGAATAAATTTCATTTAAATTAGTAGTCTAAACTCATACTTTTGGGACTAATTTCCAGAATAGATTGTATATAGTGCTAAATCAATTTATAAATAAGAATATGCAGGTGATATTTTTCATATTCAGATCATATTCAATTCATTTCTTACAACTCATATATAATTATCCAATTAGGCATAAAAATCAATATACGTCAAAATGATGATTTTCATATCATAACAATGTATAAAAAATTCCACTCACATTTTAAAAATGATCAAGATCTCCTGATTTGAAGTAGAGCTTTTGATTCATCTTCAAATCTTTTCAAATCTAAGAGATATGTATTAAAAGGTATATACATGCATTTGAATTATAGATCTGAGAAGAGATTTGGGATTGGAAGAGAAAATAGATACACATACATAAATATATAAATTACCTTATGTACGCGTGTGGTTATTCGCTACTGCTTTCATAAAAATATGTGAAGGGAAGAGAATGGCTAGTCCTGAATTTATATGCACTAGGATCGACTTGAACCCTTAGATCGAAAAAATATTAAATCCGGGCTATTGTAGTCTAGGTTTACTGGTTCCGCCAGGTCGCTACCTGTCAACTCTCCTTGGGTGACCAATCGACCACTAGGGGTCGATCGTTCCCAATGATGGGTCGGCATGTAGGCATGGGTAATTAATATAAAAACGCTAATTATTTGTTATTTAACCATTTTGTTTCGAATTTATTTTCCGTTTGTAACTTCTCCGTTTGAACTTCAATCACAAAACTTCAAATATGAAAGTTGCTCTGAATTTTGCCACGAACACAATGGTATAAGTTTCATGGTTAAATTTCATCATTTGGATAAATTTTATTTTCGGAGCCTAATTAATTAGCTAACTAACTAATTAAATAACTAGCGGTAGATTACGATGTATTACAGTACTCTTACGATGTAGTGGAGTATTATGCGAGTAGAACTTAAGTTATAAATGCTTATAAACTTTAAGTTATGTTTTTTATGAAATGCTTTATACATAGATCTAGCATTGAATGAGATATACTATTTGGATTAACGAATGTGAATAAAAAGAAGGGACGGTTTAACTAAAGTTCCTATTAAGTTTCAAGTACACTAAACATCTTTGCCAAAAATATAAATTAGGTCCCTATAATTATATTAATGAATAATTATAGATATTTACGCAATTATATCCAAAAATTACAGACATTTCTGTAATTATTCACTTAAAAATTGTGGAAACTTTTTTCACCAAAAAAATTGCGGAAATTTCAGCAATTTTTCACTGAATAATTGCAGACATTTATGCAATTTTAGGATATAATTGCATAAATATCCACAATTATTCACTGAATAATTGCGTAAATGTATGAAATTATTCTATAACTTAATTTTAGGGACCTAATTTACAATCTTTTTTTTTGGGAGAAGTTTTCATATATTAAGTTTGATTTTAAGGATCTGAGCCTATTATTCACTAAAAAGAAATTGGTGCGGTTAAAAAACCAAGAGGAAAAATACATAAGTTGTATGTTGGTCAATTTATTTGCATGAATGTTCTTGATCAAGTAATCGAGTATAAGATTTTAGGGTGATTTACATCTGTAATGAACCAGAATTTCAGTCATTCAAATTTGTAAATATTTAATTTATTTTCTATTGAAAAGTTATTTTTATAAGTTAAGTAACTTAGATTTCAAATATAATGATTTATTTGATAATTAAATTTTTGAATTTAATAGTCGAAACGTTCAAATAATTCAATCTCAGGTTTAAAATGAATGGAAGTGATGTTGCAAAGTTGATTTTAAATCTATTTAATAAGAATGAAGTTAATAGACTTTTAATTTGGATTTAAAAGTGAATAAACTGAAATTGGAAATTACTCGTTTCAATTAACATGTAAAAATAGTTTTCTTGGCACTATCTCGGATTTCGACAAAACAAGTTTCATTGGATTCGTATAGTGAATTATTATTTACTGTCGAATTTCGTCGCGATTAGACTTATCGTTTGCTCGTGCGAGTTTTAAACACGTAGAAATTTATTAAAGGAATTTAAATTAAGATAATTAGATTTTGAAAATCAATCTTCTGAATATGATGGAATTAGCTCTCGGTATATATTCAACTGTATATAGAACAGAGGTATAATGTATAGAATGCCAAGCGGTACGCTTCGTTTGGAGTTTGAAATTTTCATGGATAAATAGTACTTTGGAAAATTTTCTATAAATAGCCCCAAATTTCTTTCATTTGCAAACCTAGCCCTAGGATAGATTTCTAGCTGCCATTAAACCTAGAAATCCAACGGCCATTATTACATGGCGAGCTAGGAACAAAATCAGCCGAAACGTCCAATATACAAGTTGGAGAGCTCGACTCCATGAACAAATCTATGAGGATGGATCGACGAATCGTCGCTCAACATGGCAAAAAATCCCCCGCATTCATCTGTAGGTCGAGTGGGTTTTATGGTGTTAAAAGGGCGCATGAGCATGAGGATGTGGTGTTGACTACCACAAGGCGGAGCTGGGAGGGCGTGCCATTCGAGGCTGTAACGGGTGAGGCGTACGGCTGCTGGCGTGGTCAATTTTGAAGTTAAAAATAAAAGAATGAATGAAGCGGACTGGGATGAAAGGCATACTGGAGGGAAGATAGGAGATAAGTTTGAATTATTTAAATGGTTGATTAATTATGTTATTTTTTAGTTAATTATCTTTAATATTAATAAATCCATATTTAATTCATAAGAGGTCTGTTTCGAGCATGACAAGTTGCGTTCGTATCAGCGAGCACTACGCTATCGAGTTGGATTGAATGAGATTGGAGTTAGTTGGAATTTTGTGTTAAAATTGGACGTTTGTTCAATTTTAATTCAAAATGAAACGATTTGGCAAACACCAAAATTAATGTGAGTTAATTTCACTAATTTCCCTTTTTGGTTAATTAGAAAATTTGTATAATCGATAAAATTATCTATTTGATGTTTGATATTTATTATATATAGTTATTGACAGTTTGGATAATTTACTAATTATTATTAGTTGGTTTAGGATATATTCCTACCCGTAGAGCGAATGAGACCATGTTACATTCCCATATAAGAGTAGATGACCATTTGTACATGAATCCCGCTTCGAAGTGGTTGGTTTATATTATGATATATATTGTATGTGATGCGGGGGATATGTTGGAGGGATCCAACATGATTCCTCATAGTGTTGATTTTATTTTCATATATATATATATATATATATATATATATATATGTATAGTGATATGTGACTCGATGGATGCCATATTGACAACATGGATCTGATTTTGCTTAATTAGTGCTTTAGTAGCACTGGGTCTTAACTTTGGTATTTTGAAATCATAAAAATGATGATTTTGATGTAAAAAGGATTTCGAGATGATTTTTTTATATATGTTTTAATGATTTTTAATTAATTAAAAGGAATGGATTTGTTTTTTTAGAAATAAAATGTTATGATCTTTAATGTTATAAAAGTAAAGTTTTAAGAAATACTTTGATTTCGGATTTTTTGGAATAAGTTTATAAAAAAAGGATTTATAGAAGCAATGTTTTATAAATAAATAAATAGATTTATGATAGGAATTTATAAATATTTTGTAAATGGATTTGAAGTTTGTTGGGTAAATGGATTTATATATGGATTTCATAAATAATCTTGATTAATAAGAAATAGATTTATAAGTGGGATTTGATAGTAAAATTATATAAATAGAACTTTGTAAATAAAGGAATTTTATAAAATAGAAATTCCATAAAATCGAAAGGAGATTTATAAAAATAGTTTTATAAATATAGGACTAGTTGAAGATTAAAGTATGGATTTTCATGGAGGAAATAGGTTATGTTCCAAAAGTTGGTTACTCATACTAATATTGCATAAGTTTGTTTATTAATATTTAAATATTTCGAAGGGTTAATTATTTAAATTACTAATATGGTTTAGAATTAATAATAATGATTATTAATAATATTTTGGTAACTAATCACTATTATTGGTATGGTGAAGATTTAACGATTCTTTATTCATAATGTTTTGAATTGTCAGTTATTATTTTAAAAAGGTTAAAAGATAATAATTATCTATTTATGATGGTTTTAAGATTTATAAATAGAGTTTTGTAAACGAACTCAGATTTTTACAGGAGGAACTTACAAAATGTTTGAAGATTTAAAGGAAAATTATTTATAAAGTAAAGAGGTTCGTAAATAGATGAATATTTATAAACAAATTTAGAACTGGGTTGATAGATTTATAAAAAGGAATTTATAAATAATTGCATGGTTTTATAAAGGGTTTATAAATGACTTGGAAAATAATTTATTAATGATTTAAATGGTTTCATAAATTTATAATGGAGTTTATAAATGATTTTATTATTTGGTAAAAGTGAGATCTTCCTTAGTGTTTGGTAAATATACTTATACCATTGAGATAAGTATATGGATATTTTCTAAGTACTGAAAATAGAAGGGTTTGTGAATATACCTTTGTAAAAGTATTTTGATACAAGAATTTATAAGATGGTTTTAATTAATGAAATGATTAATTATGGAGGCTTTGTATTACTTGTAGCTTAACCAAATATTGGTTTTTCTATGAAATTAAATCCCTGATTTAATGTCTGTTATTCGATAGTTAACTATCTAATTTGGACCCAATGTAACTTTGGAAGTGTCTAGATGAAACATATGAGTTATGTGGCACAGTCATCTCCGATGATACTATAATGTTAATATAAATTTTGTTTCATTCTCTTAGGACAATGATAAGGAAATCCGTCCACTAACGTTTAGGAAGTGATCTCGGTTCTCATCTTTAACTCTTTATTTTCTAAAGAACCAGGGTTGAGTTTACCGAAAAATATTGAATTATGTTCGACGACACCGAGATAAGATATGTTATTCGAAAGCCACTTCGATCCAACTCAAATGTTCGAAGTAATGACAACTTGAAGACGATGGAACTGGAGATGGAGTTCTCAAGTGTTTCGTTCAATCCAAGAACGAACTTGTACGGATGAATGCTGGTATTGCATTGGTTGCCTGGAGGGAAATATTAGCATTCCAAGATGATTTGCAAATAGGAAATGGTAGGAGCATGGCCTCTTCGAGGCTTACACCCAGGAAATGAATAAAGCAGGGACATGCGGCAGGGTTAAGTGGGTCGCACCCAAGTAGGTTATGATCATTCTATGTCTAGAGCGATATTTATGTATGCTTCGAGATCCCATTGCGTGATTGTTGATTGGAACCAAGGTGGTTATATTCGATGCTACTCAAGAAGGGGGTACTGAAGGTCCTGAGTAGTAGAGGTGCAACGTGTTATAGCCTCCTGTACATTTTCTCTGGATGTGCACAAATTCGATGGATAGACCCTTACCCTTTCATAGTTGGAATCCATTCTCCAATATGACCCTTCGATGGGGTTGTAGATCCCAGTATGCTGGAATTTAATTAATGTAACAATTTCAACTTTGATTAATAAGTTCTTGTATATTAGACACTATTATAATATCAGAGGATTTCATAAGAAATGTTTTGGTTATCGTAAGGTAAAAACCAGTCCGTGTTTATGTGCGGCGTGGTCTTACGAGATACCTTTGATTTTTGAAAGGTTCCTATTATTTTAAAAATCCAATTGGGTGTGTTTTCTCACTTTGGTTCTCTAGACTGGCTCTGGTGTTATTTTATTATGATGCTCAGTTCAGACCGAGCATATTATAGATTTAGCTAGAATGCATTGGAGCTCAAGAGACGAGTTGAAGATTTACGCGTATACACGTATATATTTATATTTTTGCTGTCTTGTTGATAAAATTATCAGAAATTATGAGGACAGATTTTTATAATTGTCTAGGCTGATGAAAGCGATTTTTGTAGTACTCTGATGGATATATGTATATAAAAGTTTCTTTTTAAAAAGAACATTGATATTATATTATATGTTGTTCCGCTGCGAATGTTAGAATTCTGTGTTGTTATTAGTTTCTTTTCTCTTCTTCTTCTATTCTCTTCTTCTTTCTTCTTTCTTTCCCTTAACCATCAGTCTTTCCTTCTGGTTTGGGTTGAACATTGTGAGTTATTGTCAGCATGAATTGTATGGAAAAGTGGGTTGTTACAACATCGATCCGAACAAATATTTTTCGCTCGATTCTTGATATAGGATACTTGATACAGATTCTTGTTATGATCTTGTAACACCTGTAACTTTAATGATAAATAATTTAAAAGAAATTAATTAATAAATAATAATGTCAAAAACTAGAATTTTTTACAAATTTCAGAATTTGGCTATGAAACTTGCATCGTTGGTTCGTAACGATTTTCTGATAAATTTTTGTATATAAAGTTTTTTGATAGGAGTTCAAAAGAAAAGGTTATTGGCGTTTGAAATTTAGAATCGAAAATAATTATATAGTAATTAAGAAAATAAATAATGTTAACTTAGAAGTTAAGAGAACATTACAAAAAAGAAATATTAATTATGGATGAATAAGTAATTAAATAACAAAAATCGAACAATGCCAAGTTAACACTTAACAGTTACATAACCGTGGATGCGCAATGGTCGACCGGTAACATTCGACCATGAAGTGCGAGCAGTCAACCATGGCCAGTGGTAAAATAGCAGTAAATATTGGCTATAAGGCTTAGATTTAAAACGTTTTAATTGAACAGCTTGCATTGATTTGAACCCCTATAAATACAAACCTAGACCCTCACTTTCAAACTCATATTTTCTAATGGACGAGGAAGCTCTATCATTTTCTCTTCTCTACAAAATTTTAAATTCATAAATTTGTTCTAGTTATATGTAATATGCAACTGGAGAATTGTAGAAGATGATTATTAGCGCCAAAAATGGTCACTAACACCCAAATCCAAATGAAAGCGCCAAATAACAGTCACAACTCACAGGTAGAATATAAGTAGAGAGTAATAATGTGAAGAACAGTCAAAATTAAAATGAAAGCGGTAAAGAACAACAGATTTTATAGTGGTTTGGCTAACTCTGGCCTATGTCCACTCCAGAAATTTCCTTCTTATTGCTGTAAAATCGATTACAGTTACAAGATGGTAGAGTAGCATCAGCCTTAGAAAATAGAAAGTCAGAGAGCCGAAAGAAGTAGATCCTTTTTCTGAACCCCTACATGTTGTATTTATAGGAAAATCCTGAGTTGTTGGGCTTTCTTGAATGGTACAGGACCATCAAGACCTTCCACCGTGCCACCTACCTCCACAATGCCGAGACACACCAGCCTCACCACAATGCCAAACTACACTGGCCTCACCATAATCCCGAGCCACATCGGCCTCACCACGATGCCGAGCCGCACCAGTCGCACCACGATGTTGAGCCATCTCACCAATGCCGAGCGACCCTGACCTGACCAATGCCGAGCGACCTTGACCTCACCAATGCCGAGCGGCATAATCCCACCTCGATGCAGTGCGGAAAGACCGCACCACAATGCCGAGCAGTAGGACCTTACCTCGATGCCGAGCGGCAGGACCTCACCTCGATGCCGAGCGGCAGGACCTCACCTCGATGCCGAGCGGCAGGACCTCACCTCGATGCCGAGCAGCGGGACCTTACCTCGGTGCCGAGCGGTACAACATCACTTCGATGCCGAGCGGCACAACCTCACCTCGATGTTGAGCGACACAGCTAGGTGAACTTCATCCCTTTGAACCGAATCCATCATATTTCAGCCTCGATAATCGTGAAATTAATTAAGTTGAATTCACCTGTTTATGGCCTTAACAAAAGGCGGGTTAACATTAGCCCCCAAAACGTGCCTTGCTATTCGAAGGTGTGTTTTGAATAGCCTCAAATCCGATATCCGAAGTCCATATCCAGTTCATAACCATATTATTAAATCCATGACCTCTCTGGGTTTAACCTTGAATCTGTAGACCTCGCCGGGTCGCGTTATCCTATTCCAGTCTTGACTCTCCCGTTAAAGGCCTGTATGTTCTCCGGCCTCATCACTCCAGCCAAGGAATTTTATATTCACCGACCTCGGCTCTCCGGCCAAGGACTTTTTACATTCACCAGCCTTGGTACTTCGGCCAATGACTTTGATATTCACTGGCCTCAGCACTCCGACCAAGGACTTTTATATTCACCGGCCTCGGCACTTCGGCCAAGGACTTTGATATTCACTGGCCTCGGTGCTCCGGCCAAGGACTTATATTCACTGGCCTCGGCACTCCGGACAAGGACTTTGATATTCACCGGCCTTGGCACTCCGGCCAAGGACTTTTATATTCACCTGCCTCGGCACTCCGGCCAAAGACTTTTATATTCACCTGCCTTGGCGCTTAGGCCAAGGACTTTTATGTTCATCGGTCTCGGCACTTCGGTCAAGGACTTTGATATTCACCGGCCTCAGAACTCCGGTCAAGGACTTTTATATTCTGTCCGAGTCCATTCCATTGCTCTCCGGCGAAGGGACTCATGACTCACGATCACTGTCCCGTCTCCCCGGTCGGGACAGTAATCGTAAAACCTGAACTTTTTATTACATAATCCAAATCCAATCAGAAAACCAGAGATCCATATCAAAAATCAAACATCCAAACCAAAATGGAAAACCAACCAAACTAGGAGTTCAATCCAAACTTTAAAACCATACCAAAGAAAACTAAATGTCCAAAGTACCAAAGAGGAAACCAGGATTTGCTGAAACACAAAAAGAAAACATGATTTCATAGACCCGAGCAGTACAGATTTTTCGTCATCTCAGAGCACGCCTAGGGGCTGTCCTCGATCCTGTACGTGTATAAGTGACCTAGCCGTTTTACTTTGGATACTATTACTTATTCAGAACCATAAAACCATTCAGTTTATAACAAGCCGATGGTGACCAAACCCAGTGCCACCATCATTCGAAGTAGGCAGTGGCCGCTCCTGCTCCCCTACCTCAGCTCGATTCCTTATGTACTGTTGCAGGTTGCCATTCCTTACATGCTCCTCAGTGATATCTTTCAAGTGCCCGCAGTCATTTGTGTTGTACCCATCCAGCTCATGGAATAGGTAATGTTTTCCTGATGCCCGCTCGTATTCAGAAGGCTCTCTCTTTGCAGGCCTTCGATATTGGAGGCGCCATCGAGTATCCAAGTAAATCCTTTCTAGAGTCTCAGTTAAGTCTATGTAAGAAGAAAATTTTGACTCCCTTCGAGATCTCTTCGAAGTTCCACCATTGCCATTTGTTTTCTTTTTTTATTTATCGTCCTTACTTGGATCCTCTCTGGGTCGACCTCCACCCCTCACTGCATAAGCTTCTGCCTCTCTTCCTACTCTCTCAGCCTGCGCATCCTCCTGTCTTAGGAGCCTTTCTGCCTCATGTAGAACTCCCCGAGATCCCTCGGTTGGTACCGTTCCAATGATATCTTTAAATATGAATTATCCACGATTCCTGAGATTGCAGCCATCAAAACCATTGACGGATTGAGTCGATCCACTAAGGCTACCGCTGTGTTGAATCTGGTTAAGAAGTTCCTGAGCGACTCCCTTCCATTGCTTCATCGATGTCAAGATCATTACGTTCTTGGGTCTGACTATATGGACTCGAAATTGTCTCATAAACCTTTCAATCGGCTCCGTCCATGTGCCGGTAGAACCACTGTCCAACTGTCTGAACCACATAGACCATCAAATACAATAGGAAGCATCGAGCCATGACTTCATTTGATGCCCCCAGTACCTCCATGTGCCTCATGTACCGCGTTAGGTGAATGGTGGGATCCTTTCTCCCACTATACATATCCAACGATGGTAGCTTAAAATCCGGTGGATTCCTAGCTTGCTTGATAGTAGGAATAAAGGGACTCCTATTCCCATCCTACAAGTCTTTGTTTACCAATCCACCTCTCACAGCTCGTCTGACCATCTCCGCTAATATGTCGTTGTCCCTAAGCTGTAATCCTTGTCCGTTGCCTTCGGTCTGCCTCCCGAGTTCATGAGGGAATTCTAGCACATACTCCTCATCTCGTACCCCTGCACTCCTGTTGGTGTCTGTTTACACAATGCCATATGGTATCCCTTCATGGATTGGTCTAGCATTTCCTGCTGGTATGCCCCCAAGTCAAGATCCATCCGGATTGAGCCGTCTACTGATTGGGGGCTACGCCATGTTGAGCTATTCCCTCTGCTTGCTGGTCGAGCGCTTCTGATCCTGCTCCATGGATCTAAGATCCTGCATTTCCTGCTTGTGCAAATTGTCTAAGAAGAGCCTGCATCATCTTCTCTTGTCTTTTCAACATTGCTTCCATCTCATCACTGGTGATGTAGACGGATGCTCGACCTGCTCTAGCTCCAGAGGAAGCCTCCTGACTTCCCTCCTTATTTCTCCTTTCAGTTGCTTGCTTTCTTGTTGATGGTCTAGCCGCTGCTTTCTAGAATCCAAGTTTCAAAATCCTTGAGTGCTAGCTTTCTCATTGAAAGCACCAAAATGTTAGCACCAAAAATGGTCACTAACACCTAAATCCAGATGAAAGCACCAAATAACAGTCACAGCTCACAGATAGAATATATGTAGAGAGTAATAATGTGAAGAACGGTCAAAATTAAAATGAAAGCAGTAAAGAACAACAGATTTTATAGTGGTTCGGCTAACTCCGGCCTACGTCCACTCCATAAATTTCCTTTTTATTGCTATAAAAATCGATTACAGTTACAAGATTGTAGAGTAGCCTCAGCCTTAGAAAATAGAAAGTCAAAGAGCCGAAAGAAGAAGTTCATTTTTCTGAACCCCCACATGGTGTATTTAAAGGCAAATCCTGAGTTGTTGGGCTTTCTTGAATGGTATAGGCCCATCAAGACCTTCCACCGAGCCACCTACCTCCATAATGTCGAGCCACACCGGCCTCACCACAATGCCGAGCCACACCGGCCTCACCACAATGCTGAGCCACACCAGTCGCATCACAATGTTGAGCCGTCTCACCAATGCCAAGCGACCCTGACCTGGCCAATGCCGAGTGACCATGACCTCACCAATGCCGAGCGGCATAATTCCACTTGATGCCGAGCGGCATAACCGCACCTTGATGCCGAGCGGCATAACTGCACCTTGATGCCGAGCGGCATAACCTCACCTCGATGTCGAGCGGCATAACCTCACCTCGATGCCGAGCGGCAGGACCTCACCTCGATGCAGAGCAGAAAAACCTTACCTCGATGCCGAGCGGCACCACCCTCACCTCGATGCCGAGCGGCACAACCTCACCTCGATGCCAAGTGGCACAGCCAGGTGAACTTCATCCCTTTGAACCGAATTCATCATATTTCAGCCTCGATAATCGTGAAATTAGTTAGGTTGAATCCGCCTGTTTATAGTCTTGATAAAAGGCGGGTTAACAATGATAGAGAAGAGGAATAATGTTAAATCAAATCATCAAAGCCAAAGTAACTATAAATCCAGATCTTAAATACAAATCAAATCCAAATCTCTTTTCTAGTAGCGAGAAAAGGGAATCAAATTGGAATAACATGGATTGTATCTAGAGATTTGGAGTGGTAAAAAGGCGAGTTGGAATATTATATACTTGTGCATAATGTTAGGTTATATCATTGTAGATATATTCCTATATGCCTGAAATGTAAATCGGAGTTGTAGGCTAAACCTATACACATGCAATAAAATTATAAACTCTATCTACATATTCTCTAATTGTGAAGTTGGTATATCTATATGTTAAATGAATATATATCTTGGATAGATTTAGGTTTACAAATATTTAAATTTATTATTGAATAATAACAGACCATGAATTTATAAATGATGTAATACTTCCAGATTATTACTTAAATGGATAGTAAAAAATAAGAAAGTAAAATAAAGAAATCACATTAAATTTTTATTGATTTAAGTGGTATTTTAATCCATTGGAATATATGATGTTGAAGTATGAGTTTATGTACATTATCAAGTTTAAAATAAATAAAAGTATGTCGTTTGAAATGACAAGGAATACAACTAAAATGAAAAAGATGTATAAAGTAGGGATGTATAATGTATTTTATATTGTGTATTTCAATAACTATAAAAAGATAATTTCTTGCAATTCCAAATGCAACGTAAACCTTTTATTTGGATAAGATATAGAAATTTACAGTGTAAATCATTCCACTGGAAGATACATAATTCCAATGCATTAAAATGCAGAATATCTATAAGTGTTAAATAAAGAGATATAAATGTGATAAAAATATTTTAAGACAGTAGATGCATGATATAAATAAAGACGAGAATTAAAGATGGAAAGGAAATTGAAGAATAAGCGAGAATAAATTAAATGTTAAAAAGGGAATAGAAATAGGAAATCGATAAAAGGGTAAAAATAAGTAAAAAGGCATTACAAATATTTTAAAAAGAAAGCAGTAAATAGTTTTAAATCAAGTAAGATATAAACGCTTAAAGAAATAATGAATTATGGTTAACAGTAAATTGTTGAGGCAAAATAACTAAGTAAGAACGAATCAAGATACACACACACACACACACACACACACACACATATATATATATATAGCCTCAAGTATGCATTTATGATGGATGTGAATTATTAAAGTTAATAAACGATTAAATGAATAAGAATGGCAGTCATTAGAATAAGATGAAATGCGAGGCAGTACTTTTACACAACAGAGATCTGCTCGTCCTAAGGGGACACCAACATTTGTGTATACGTTATACTTATGTAAGATACTGACCTATGGACATTATACACTTGCATATAGATAAAGTAATATCCAAATTGGATAGGGAATCTGCTTCAATAAAATAGGAAAGGGGGTGTTGCCTTGATTGCAACAATCTAAACAGGATGGTGAACGAAGAATGATGCTATGTCAGTATGTGTTGGTACCAAATTAAGGAGCAGGGCTACATGTAGGTCCAGAATGGTATAAATCCTTAGCGGTCAATTGGAAAGATAAGAATTACACCTAATGGGCTATACTACCTACTAGTGTACAATCCACATTAGGTCATGCATCGTCGTATTGTTTGCTAGTTTGTTTGTCAAGAGGCAAGGCTAGTTAACCCTATTAGAAAGTCCATCAAAACATGCGTAGGGTGGTCCATGGAATAGTGTCCACAACTAGTAGGGCTAAATTCACCATATTTATTGTTTGTAGAGCTGAGTTTACAATAGAGAAACAGACAAGAAAATCCCTAGAAATGCAACATGGAGCACGACTAAATTATTATAAAATCGTTATTTGACACTGGGGGAGTTCCGTGGTATGTGCAGCGACGAGAGCATGATATAGAGAGGGTGATGGATCCTAGTAAGATGCTGATTTAAGGAATACTAGCCATGATAGTATCTTGGTCAAATGGAGGACTGTGGTACATATTTTTTTTGAAAGTGACCATGGTATTTATATACACATACATATACATATATAAAAACACACACATAACTATAGTTTACTGCAGGTAGATGGGACGTGTAACGACCGAGCATTTTCGACCCCCAAAAACGACATTAATACATTCACTGTATAGAGTACCGAGCAATCGAGTGCTGGAAATGCCAGGTTATTAAAGTCTAAGAAGAAAAGGGACAGAAGAAGAAATAGAAATAACAATAAAACAGAATCACACAATCGTAGTGGAACAAAATATAATAGACAATAACAATATTTTATACAAAGGAAAACTATAACTGTTAATATACATACAAGTTATCAAAGTACAATCATCAATATATATTTTGACATTTATAATAATTTGTCCTCAAAAGTGCAAAATTTATTGCCTACAATACACAGTGGAATATAGTCAAATACGTCCCTGCCATCCGCTCATCTCTTAAGCTCCCGAAGTGTCCTAACCTGAAAACTATAATACTCCGTCTGGCCCAAGCATTACAGTAAAGTAACACCCGAGTCAGGCTACAAACCAGCGTGAGTAAACACACTTAATTTTAATTACTTAAGTTATAAATTTTATTTGAAAACAAGGGTAACTCATACAAACACGACGATTTTTTATCTTATTATAACCAAACACTTTTGCAAAAATCCATCGATATTGCAATAGCGTCCAAGGACAATTATTTATTTAAAATGGTTGAATTTGTTAAATTCATCTAATTCCAGCATATCAAACTCTATAATCAAAACCATAAAGGTTCGTAGTGATTATCAAATAGAAGTGGTTTCGGATAACACTGATGTCCGATTCCGGTCTCTTCGAATCTAAGCAATAAATTTAAAAGGGGTAATTTTTTTAAAATAAATAATTTATATTAGGGTGACAATATCCATGTGTGGGAATTTATTACAGATGTTATTTCAAATAAAAACGTATCATAATTTTGATCTAACTACTTTAATTCGTCTCACCACTTGATGACCCAGACAAGAATAATTTAAAGAAATATCCAATAGAATTAAGCCAAGATATAGATCGTTAACTAATTTAACGCTTAATAACCAATATCAACAAATTTAAACTATAGGATTTAATTAACTTTAGTTAACCAAATCCGTTTATATTCTAAATCCAAATTAATTACAAATTAAAGGAATTATAAAACAATTTATTTTCAGTTAATCAAAAATAAACACTCTATTTAATATCTATGTTTGTTAATTTACATAAATTCTTAGTCCAATAATAATATAATTAATTTTCTATTTTAATTACAAAATGTCATCAAACTTTAAATTACGGGAAAATCCATAATACTAATTTATGGTACTGGGTAATAGGATTAAGATGCAAAAATGTTCATGTTGGTTTGGATTTCAAATGACAATAGGATTAGAGTTTAAAAAAAAACAAGTTCCATTTTTTTTCTTTCTTTTCTTTTCTCTTCCCTTTCTCTTTCCTTTTCTTTCCTTTTCTTTCCTTTTCCTTTTTCTTTCCTTTTCCTTTCCTTTTTCCCTTTTTCTTTCCTTTTTTCTTTCTTTCTCCTTTTTCCTCGACCCAACTTCTTCTTCCCCCATTTTTAGTTCCATCCCTTCTCCTTTCTTTAATTGAAGACCATCAATGTGCACGATCGTGTGCACGTGCACGCTTCCCCGACTACCCAAACTTGCCGTCGACCACTTACACCAGTCACGCTCGACCATAGCCACCCTGCCATCACTTAAAAATCATAGCAATCCCCACATTTAAAAATATCGAACATCGAACCGACGCCTGGAACAACCACGATGTACAAACTCCTCATGCCTCGCCACCATAGCCTTCCATCAACCACCAAACTCCACCAAAAAGAGCGCCACATCCCTTTCCTCCCTTTCCCCTAGATTGCACCTCCCTTTGTTGCCTCGCCGTTGCCATTGACTCCAAACTCGAACCCAAACAAACCCACTGCAAAACCCTGCTTCGAGTTCATCGCGTTCTCCCGCGTTATTGAAAAATCACCTCCCATTTTTGCCAGGTTCACTAACCCCTAACGCCTCTCCACGCCATGTGTCGTGCCCCCATATCAACCGAGGTGTCTGAATTTAGTCGTAGACCCAAAACCGTTCATCTTTGAATTTTTTACCCCACACCACACTAAAAATCACCAAACCACCTCCTAAATTCACCACTTCCAAAATGATAATGAACGTATAATCTAGACATTAAATCATGATACACGAAAATTTAACCAACTTAGTTACTTACTGTAAAATCTGATTTTCTCTCTCTGTGCTTCATGAGATTGAATGAAATAAATTTTAAAATGATCTATACACAAAAACAAGAAACCTTCGTTTTTGAATCCTGATCTAAAACTTGTTGGATGGCGAGATGTTAATTTCTGAAGTTAAAGGTTGTTCTATTTTTGACCAAAAAAACAAGGAACAGAAGGGAGATCATGGCCTCTATGAGTTACAGGGTGCATTATCTTGCATATATACAAGTCAAAGAAATCTAATAGCACATGAATGCTTGACATACTCAAAGGTTCATCAAATTTAAAAGCATAAAGACACATATGAATTTTCTAGTTAGCATTTAAGTTTTACTCACTATCTTTGATATGTGATAAGCTGCTGCTTTGTTTTGACCTCTTGCATCAAGCTCCAATACTAAGCTGTTGTTGGTTTAAATGGCAGCACTTTATATTTCAATGTCTGAAAAGTTAGAATGTAAACGTCAAGTTAGATAGGTATTTATAAATGGAGAGAGAGAGCATGTTGGAAAGGCTAAAGCTTGTTACAGGCTTCACACACTAATTTTTTTTCCAGTATGAATAAGTGAACATATGAGGCTGCATATATAGATAAAGAAAGGAAGGAAGATAGTGAAATAGAAAGTGGATATGTATAGGCTTCCCATCATCTTACATTTATATTATTTTTCCTCTTCTTTTGCTAGAGGCTGATTTGATTTTTACCCTTGGATTTGATTTTATTTCTTGTGATTTGATTTATTATGTTGATTAGATCTGCTTCCTTGCACATATACATACATCAATTCATATATATTGTTGTCACCATATACACATATATTTACATTTTCACCATTCAATATATATATATGTATATATATATATATATATATATATATTTGCTTATATTTGTCATCATGTATGCATACATACATACATACATACATACATATATATATATATATATATATATATTCACATTATTTCCTATTCATATATGCATTACTTCATATAGGCATATATGTACGTATATGTATACCTATATACTTATATATATTGTCAAACATCACAAAGCTTATATGTATATATATTTATATATATTTATATGGATATTCCATCTTTAATTTCAATGGTGGAGTTTATATACATATTTCTATAAAATCTATAATATCCGGAATTCATATTTATATATATTAATTTTTTATAGTTTTATCAGTTTATATATTCAGATATTTTAAACATCAGACAATTTATTTATTCGACTCATAAAAATTTGTATTCTAATAACTAAAATTAGTTAATTGCCCAATATCCGACGGCTAAAATTTTGGGCAGTTACAGAACGTATCTTATGTGTATGTAAAGTTGAGAGGACTAACTAAAAATGAAAAGACATGATAAGAGGTAGAAGCCAGTCGACATAAACTAGTGTTATGTGCAAAGTGTATAATTTACCAGTTACCAAAATATTGTTCTGACTCTCTCCTCACTACAAACCATAGGATATCTTTAGAGGGACAGGTACTAGTATAGGTCAGGAATAGAAGAGGATAGGTTTCCTAGTGGATGCACAACACTAACTAGGACACTAAATATTAGAACTGTCAATCCTAATCAGTACTATATGTTTTACTATACTATACTATTCCACTATAAGTTATTTAGATAGTGCTCTGATATGCATTTATTTGTTTATTTATAGGATACCAACCCAATGATTTGTAGGTTAGTGGACAGGGGTTTCCTATTTAGTGAAAATTCAGGCGCATTGTGGTGTGGGTTGTTACATTTGATATAAGGCTTAGGTTAGTCGATCTTAAGAATTAGGAAACGTTGAATGGATGTATTTTTATTTTGCCTGTAAATATAAATATATTATATGCCAAATCCTATTAATTTTTATTATTTCAACCATACACTGAAAACGGCTAAATTGATTATAAGTCGGAATAATGGAAGAAGTTAAAGACATACACCTACTCGGATTACCTCATGATAAATAGATCATATAAAAAGGCATTGACTGAAAAAGAGCATATGTTCCACATAAGAAGGTTCCAAAAGCTGGATAGTACACGGCTCCTTAGTTGGGCCCCCTATAGCCCAACGATTGAAGATCCTCATATGATGCCGAATGATAATGTACAATAAGTCCAGATAAGGGTAAAGAAAGAATCTATATGTTGTAGATATTCAGAAGCAATTGAGTTCCTATAGTAAGGGGTGAACTAGTCACTCCAAGATAATAGTTGTACTTTTAATAATTGGGAATAAGAGATAAGTCAACATATTGAAGAAAGAAAATTCCAAAAGAAAGAACAACTAGAAATCTGCTCTAAGTTCGAGCCAATCGAAAATGGTTTTAAAATTTGAGATAAACATATATTTAATATATTTAGAAACAAAATGATTATAGTAAGTAAGTAAATATTTGGTTCTTCAAAAAATATTTGAATAATAAAAGTTTTATTGAATATATATATATATATTAAGTTAAATTGAACAAAAATTACATAAATGGTTTTATAAAGCTATTCGCTTGAAAAGAAATTGTAGATCAAATATATAGCTCCCTAGTTTCTCTATGAAAAGTGAAAATTTTAAAAACCTAAAATTACTCTAGGGAAAAACAATATAAAGTGGTACTAGTTTTATAATGGGGTAAATAGCAATGGGATAGGAAATTTTAAAACCCGACGGTAGGATTTAAGGACAAAGAGATAGGAAAATGCACCGTAATAGGTAGGTAGGAGTTCCTTAGATTAGCCAGAGCCAAGTGGAGAAGATGGAGATAAAACAAAACAGCGATAGTTATTAAAAAATTAAAGCAGAGTCAGTTTGTCCCAAATGGCCCTAGGTTCCAAATAGGCAATTTATAAAGGGAACGGTCGACTGGTAGCGGTCGACCGCCGAACCCTAGGTTCGACCGTTGCATGTGTAAAATCAATATATGATGCCTGTGTCGAGCTGATTTATTTTTATCCCATACTATTCTTTCTCGAATGACTTCTAAAATCCTACTCCCTCTCTCTGAACTGACAAGCATCCCAGCCCCGCCTTGCCACCAACCAAGATCATCGACCCCCATCAAAATCTAAGTCGCACCCAGTTTTTCCCCTCGCTCCCAAAAAACTTTCCAATCCTAGATTTACTCTACATCCAAAATTATGGCACTGCGTCATAGTACCATAACTGGCCGATATCTAGGGTTAACCTCGCATGAGATAGAGTATTGCCAAAAAAACGATAACATTTTTAAAATATATGAGGAATCTGGTTGTTTCAAATTTCTACAATGGCGACCAATGAACTTTCAGGATCTCACTGCTTTCATATTGGAAGATCTGTTCACTACAACTAGATCGTTGCAGATTTTATACCATGACACGTTCAGGATGTATGCTATCTGAGGTGCATGAGTGTATTCGATGCTCACTTGGTCTCTAATTTGGAAGAGTATGAGGTCACCTTTTCATCCAAACTGAAGGATTCAGAGATTCGGATGATATATATGTAGTTTAGAGGCATCCTACATATCAAAGCTGTAAGAAATGATTTGAAGAATAATGAGATGATGAAGGCCACCATACTTGACTAGATCTTTCTAGCCATGTCGAGCATTTAACACCTATATGTTTATGAGCCCAATCCATTTGATTATACGCATCATTCAACACAACGTCACCCCTAAGACAAGAAGTGCCGATCAGATTTATCCTCTCATCCAGAAGACCACCTATGCTATTATAGGTGGTATTTAGGTGAACTGAGCTAAAGTGATCATGGCTCATTTTGCAAAAATAGGAGAAGCATGGATTCGAGGAGAACCATCCCATACTGTCATCTTTTCATCGCCATCTTCAGGAAATATGGGGCGAATCTCCAAGGCAAGCCAAAGTAGAATAATGTACCCCCACCACTTGACAAGATCACTCTTAAGAGGATGAAGATAAAGGCGCCGCCTATAATTTCTGGAGCACAACAAGAGGAAGTAGAACTGACACATATGAAGTGGGACCTTAGCCCAACTGTAACAATCGGCATATTTTACATATATTTAAACGTTTTATTAAATATATCATCGTTAGTTGAATTTAAAGTCCGAAATATGACTTTGTAAACAGTCGATTCTAGACCCGAGACCAATTTCATTGAGTTTTAAATGATGTTTACAACTTGTGTAGGTATAAACATCGATTTGTTTGGAGTTGATTAGGATTTTGGTATTTTCATTTGGGCTTTGGGTTTGGTTCTAGCCCACCAACCCAACAAGATAACCCAAACTCCTCTATCAAATATCCTAACTCCACTCCTCTTCATTCATTCCTTTCATAATTTCCTAACACTAATAAACAAAAGGAAAAATGGGGGAAAAGAAAGAAACTAAATTCCTAAGCCCTGGTTCTCTTAGGAAATTCAAATTCAATTATAAATCAAAGAGAAGCTTAGGTAAGCATCTCTTCATCTTCTTCATCTCAATCTCTCTTCAATTTTCAGGATTTCCTATAACCTAACTTAGGAAATCTTTAGATGTGATAATAGATTGAAGATCTTAGACGTGTAGTTGAAGAGGAATCGAACTTTCCTTGTTTTAGAGCTTCTCATTCCATTGTTTTGAATTTAAAGGTGAGTTCTTGAACTCACATCTATGTCTATAGCTTTCATTATTGTTAGGTATGAATTCCTAACATCTATTTCATGTTTAATTGCTTTTGATTTGAATTGGTTTGACGAATTTTGGTTTTGAAGTTAAATTTTATGAAAATCCTACTATGGATGTTTGGACATGTTATTTGTGGTGTATCGAAGAGCCTATAGGGTAGGGTTGTCGCTTGTCATAAATCCCTAGCATCCATCGCTCGTTCGATCACTTTTGGATTGGATTTGCCGTCTTTTAGGCCAGGCTAATTTTCTCCTAGGTGAACCAACCAGACTTCTGGTTGGTAATTCCAGACGTCTGGTAGGGGCCTCTAGATAAATTATAAAATGAGAAGATAAAATAAAATTCCAGAGCCCAGGACCAGACGTCTGGATAAACCGGTCAGACGCCTGACAGGCTTCAGAAAATAAAAAGAGAAAGAAGGAAAAGTATAAAAATTTCCAGAACCCTAGGTCGGACGTCTGGCCAAACCAACCAGACGTCTGGTCTTGTGAAATTTCGCCTATTTGCCTATTTTTGTGTGAATTTCTAGTTTTTATCGTTTTTTGTTGATCCAATTAGTTGTTGTCTTTTATTATCAACTTTGATGACTTCTTTTTTGGATTTTTGAGAATATCCATTTGATTGGATTTAATATCGATTCTTATGGTTTTAATTCACGTCGTCAAATGTAATTTTTGGTGATAGTTTGTTTTTACAATCGTTTCTATGATTTGTCACTTTAAAATACAAAGGTTTCTATACTGTTAGTAAATACTCAAACTCTTTCACAAAAATGGTTTCAACATTACTTTTAATACAAAGCTTGTTTTTAAATTCATTTTCCAATCCATTACTATATACAAACCTTTACCTCATTCATATGAGAAATCTAATTAATCAATTTAGCAAAACAGGTGATATGAAACGATTCCGTTTACTTCGTCGGTTAATTCTTGGACTTGCTTGATTGAAATCCTATGACAATTTTCGGTGGAAATCTACAATTTGATCTGAAATATTTAAGTTAAGCCAGTGGTTATGGGACATGAAGCTAAACTCAGTTATTTACTAACTTAATATAATTTACACTTATTGATCAATGACGATCATTTTGTCGTTTAGACTAGCGATATGCGAAGTCTCTTTGTCCGGAAAGGGGGAATATACCCTATTAGGAGGAGCTTTGGCTCATAGTTCGCAAAAGGGGACTATGCCCTGTTAGGACGAGCTTCGGCTCATAGTCCGCAAAGGGGGACTATACCCCATTAGGAGGAGCTCCGGCTCATTTTATGAGTTAGCGACACATGGGATAGCCTCTCGTTTGTGATACACGTGTTGGTGAGTTTTCATACTCCCATTTATGATTGGCTCCCCTTTTGTGTTTTTTGGACCTCTAATTATTGATTTTTGGAATTTGTTTTTCACTAATTTTTGTGATTTGCATTGATATGTTTTGTCAATATTTGAGTTGGTGAATAAGCTAAAAGAATACGATATTCTTTTTGGATATTTGAGGAGATTTGAGATATTGTATTATTTTCATTGTTATCAAATATATACTTGTCCAGTATGACATTATTATTGTCATATATTTTCGTTATATCTCTTATCCTATTTCATCTCATATGATGTTTATAGCTAGAGTGATCTTTTTATTATTTTTTTCTTAAATAATACTCGGGTCATACCGAGGTGTTTTAGGTGCTTCCACTTGACTTCTTAGCAAGGACTAGCTTCTGACTTTTGGCTAATTACTTTAGCTTAGTAGTTTTTGATTTTCATACATTCAAGATAGAGACTTCTTGATGTATACGTATATTTTTTGTCTAGCACTTGTGCTTATTCTTTTATGATGTAGTTGATTTTGTATGACCACTACTTTGATGTTCACTTCTATATGTTATATTCATATCTGTTTCCACCTTAGTGATATGAATATCTGTGATCGATTTTTGTTATGCTTATTTTATATTTATTTCTGATGGCCACTTTGCCACTGTGTAGTAGCTTTGAGTTTGTGTTTGATATGTCAGATTTCCTTTTGAAATGAAATGCATGTCATACTATCTGACATGTCGGTACTCGCACAAAGCAATTACAAGATGGTCGCACCTCAATAGCCTTATTCTTCGTGTTAGTCGATGGCATTGCCCCACATTGTCCTTGGCTAGTGTGAGTATAGAGGTGGGGCATCATAGTTTGGTATTAGAGCCAAACTTCAGAACAATGTAGAATAATCAAGCAAGGATCATTGTCCTAAGTCACTCTTAGGAATCGTGCCTTAGGATTTAATTCGAGTGTTAGGACCTGTTCTATCCTATTTTCTTTTTTGTTGCCTTGTTTTACCAATCTAGTTTATTTTAATTCATTTTGAGAATAACCTTTTTTCCTCTTCTTTCTTTCTTTCTTTCTTAAATAAGATAAATGATTATACCTGGTCGTCCTAGCGCTGGTCAATCTAGTGCTACTCCTTAGGATGGCATGGCATATTCATGTCTTCCCAATAGCTTTTGGATCTTGTAAAGAATGCCCAAGCTACTGGATCCATTCCTGAGCCTACTCATCCTAAATTCAAGTTTGCACGCTTATGCATTGATTATACCAATTTGGATGGAAGGTCATTCAAGGATTCCGAAAGTGTTATAGAAGTCCAAACTTGGCTTAGAACATGCGATCACATCTTTTCTCGCATGAATCACAATCGAGTCCAAGTGGCTTCTAGCATGCTCCAGGAGAGATCATTAGATTGGTATGAGCTTTTGATTTCGAAAATTGTTAAAGCAGATCTTAGTTGGGAGCAACTACGGGAAAGGTTTGAGTTAAAGTTTGTGCCAGAAGTTGAAAAAGTAACTTTAGCCTGACACTTTGTTGACCTTGTTCAAAGTGAATCTTCTGTGACAGATTACGTCGCATCTTTTGAGTCCCTCTCTAAATATGGGTCGAGTTTATTAATACCCTACTGAAGAAAAATCAAAGGTTTTTCTATGGGTTGAATAAGAATCTCAAAAAGTCTTTACTTCTGAAACAAGAAGGGCCTTTCTATCGGCTTATAGATATCGCTCTTGGACTTGAAGAGGCCAATAAAGAAAGTGATGTTGAAGTTGTGGGTACCAAATAGAACTTCAACAACAACAAAAAGAGGCATCCCTTTATAGAGTTCAAAAGCCCTAATCCCAATAAGAAAGTGAAGCAAGCAACTTCGGTAGCAAAGACTCCAATCCCTAATCGTGGAGAATGCTATAAATGTGGTTCTAAGGACCACTATATAAATAGCTGTCCAAGGCCTATTTCTTGCCGCTATTGCAAAAGTTCGGGTCATTATATATCTTCATGTCCCAAATTTCAAAGCAAGAAAGAGGAAAAGTTGAATGTTGTGCAAGCCCCTATCAACACTTCCTTTGGTCAAGGTATTTTTCATTCTGTGCTTGAAGGCATTATTACGTTTTGTGAACATCCTATTCGAGTTCTTTTTGATATGGGTGCAACTCATTCTTTTATATCAAAGTAACTTGTTGATACTTTTTCTTTGAATGTTATGTACTTAATGACTTCATTAAGAGTTGCGAATCCGGTTGGTGGATCCGCAACACTCAGTTTATTTTCTAAGGACGTTGAAATTGTTCTATGTGCTTATGCTTTCCATGCCGATTTGCATGTTATGCATTACTTAGGTTTTGGAATGATTTTAGGAATGGATTGGCTTAATCATTATGAAGCCCATATCCTATGTCCCAAGAGAACTATCCATTTTGACATCTCCAATCTGTTAAGCAGTTTTCTATTGTTCTTAAAGATTTAGATTCCAATACGGTAGCATGCTTATATTCTCTAAACGCACACGATGACGATAATGATGACGAGGAAGATGTCATTTCCCTCATTCACGTTGTTTGTGAATTTCCCGACATTTTTGAGCCCGTTTTAGGATTACCACCTAAGCGAGCAGTTGAGCTCAAAATTAATCTAATCCCTGGAGCTCTACCTATCACTCTTCCTCCTTATTGTATGTCCAATAAGGAAAATGTGGAGATGCATAAACAATTATCCAAATTGGAAGCAAACAGTTTATTCGTTCTAGTTCCTCTCCATGGGGATCCTCGGCTATCTTTGTGAAGAAATCCGATGGTACACATAGGCTTCGTGTTGACTACCGCAAGCTTAATGATCTCACTGTCAAGCAAAAAAATATCCCTCGCCATGGATTGATGATCTATTCGATCAACTTAGCTATGCTAGAGTCTTTTCACAATTGGACTTAGCAACCGGTTTTCATCAACTTCGTATTGCAGAAGATAGCATTTCGTTGACATTGTTCCGTACTCATTGTGGATCTTATGAATGGCTTGTTATGCCATTTGGTTTAACAAATGCTCCAGCTTATTTTCTTGTCTTTATGAATCGAGTTTTCAAAGACTTCCTCAATTGATTTGTTCTCATCTTTATGATGATATTCTTATTTATTTTAAAACCGAGGAAGAGCATGAAAAACATTTTTGGATTGCGTTGGAAACTCCTAGGAGCAATCAATTGAAAGCAAAATTTTCTAGGTGATACTTTTGGCAATCTCATGTGAAATTTTTAGGACATATTATTTCTGAATCCGGAATTTTCATGGATCCTTCAAAGATTGAGGTGGTTCAAAATTGAAAGAGCTCGGAGAGTGTGATGGAAATTCGTAGCTTTTTTTGGATTGATAGGGTATTACCATCGGTTAATAAAAGAGTTTTCTAAAATTTCCATACCTCTTACTAGTTTGACAATAAAAGGGTTAAGTGCATTTAGTAAGATGAATGTGAAGCTGCTTTTCAAAAATTAAAAGAACTCTTTTCTAATGCTTCTATTCTTGTGATTCCCAAAGGGAACCAAGACTTGATTGTTTATACCAATGCTAGTCGTATTGGTTTGGGCGCCGTTCTCATGCAAAGAGAATATGTTATTGCTTATGCTTCTAGGCAATTAAAGCTTGCCGAAACTAGATATGTTAATCGTGATTTAGAGCTCGCGGCTATTGTTTTCGCACTTAGAATTTGGCGTCGTTATCTTTTCTGAGAGAAATTTGTTCTCTACACTGATCATAAATCTTTGAAATATTTATTTTCTCAAAAGGAACTTAATTTGTATCAACAACATTGGCTCAAATTCCTTGCAACTTATGGTTTTGATATTCTTTATCCTCCCGGAAAGGGAAATCGTGTTGTCGATGCCCTTAGTTGTAAGCAACAAGCGGTTGTTTCCATGATGGTATCCGAATGAAATGATCTCGATACTTTGCCTACTTATGAGATTCGAGATCATGAGTCTGATTCATGTTCATCTCTTGTTTTATGTAGCCTTGAGGCTCATCCCTCTCTTTTAGACTGCATTCTTGAAGCTCAAAAGCATGATCCCAAGTTTGCTCATCCTAGCCAAAGTTATAGGGATAGAAATATTGATGGTTTGAAAGACTTTGAAATCGATGCTCGTGGAGGTATTCGAAAATTTGGTAGACTTATTGTGCCAAATATCAGTGATCTTCGTAAAGACATTTTAGAAGATTCTCGTCGTTCTAAATTTACCATTCATTCCGGTAGTAGTAAAATATATGTGGACATGAAACAACTTCATTATTGGGATGGAATGAATTCTGATATTGCTAACTTTAATAAGCATTACATGACTTTCCAACTCGTTATGGCTGAGCATCAAAGCCCCGGTGAGTTATTGCAACCTTTGAACATTCCAATTTGGAAGTTGGATCAAATTTTCATGGACTTTATTGACGGTCTCTCCCGTTCTCGTTCGGGATATGACAGTCTATGGGTGATAGTAGATAGACTTACAAAATCCGTCCATTTTCTTCCCGTTCAGTCCAATTGGACTGTACCACTTTTGGCTTAACTCTATGTTAAAAAATTGTTAAATGGAATGGAGTTCCTACTTCTATTAATAGCGATCGTGATCTATTATTTACTAGTGGATTTCGGAAGTGTCTTCAAAAAGCTTTGGGAATGAAGCTTAGTTTTAGCACCGCTTATCATCCTTAGTCCGATGGACAAACAAAATGTGTGAATCAAACTATTGAAGATCTTCTTCGAGCACGTGTTCTTGATTTTGGTGGAAGTTGGAAAGATCATATTTCCCTTGTTGTATTTTCTTACAGTAATAGCTTCCAATCTAGTATTGGTATGGAACCTTTCAAGGCACTCTACGAAAGGCCATGCTGATCTCCTTCATATTGGCTTGAAGCTGGTGAGAAGCGGTTTTAGATCCAAATTTTATTCGTGATCCATAGAAAAGATTGGCCTTATTCGTGATAGGATGAAAGAATCTCAATGGGGACAAAAATCCTATCCCGATAACCAAAAAAGGAAATTAGAATTTTCTATGGGATATTTGGTGTTCAACCTATGAAGGGTGTTGTGCGTTTCATCCGTTCGAGGAAATTGGCACCTCGATATATTGGCCCATTTTGCATCATCGAACACATTGGTTCCGTGGCTTATCACCTTTCATTACCGACTCAATTTTCTGCTATTCATGACGTATACCATGTTTCTCCACTACGGAAATGTTTTAGAGCGACTCTATTCTTGTGCCTAGTGTTATCGAAGAAATTAAGGTTTCACCTAATTTGACTTATGAGCAACATCCTATTCGTATCATTGCCACGGAGGTTAAATGCCTTCTTAATAAAGATGTTCCGGTTGTGAAAGTTCAATGGTCCTCAAATACTAAGGATTGTTCTCGGGAATCCAGAGAATTCATCGAGCGAACACATCCAGATTTACTTTCTCGTGCAACTTAAGGTGAAATTCTCACTTTAAATTTTTCTTTGATTTTGTTATGTCTTTATGTGGTTGTTACTCTTTATTTTCTTCTTAAGTATTGCAGGGACACAATTTCTTTAAGGAGGCAAGTCTGTAACAACCTGCACATTTTATGATTATATATTTAAACGTTTTATTTAAATATATTATCGTTAGTTGAATTAAAAGTCTAATGACGTTTTGTAAACAGTCAAATCCGGACTCAAGACTACTTTCATTTAGTTTATAATGATGTTTACAACTTGTTTAAGTATAAACATCAGTATCTTTGGAGTTGATTAGAATTTTGGTATTCTCATTTGGGCTTTGGGTTTGGTTCTAGCCCACCAACCCAACAAGATAACCTAAACTCCTCTATAAATACCCTAACTCCACTTCTCTTCATTCATTCCTTTCATAATTTCCTGACACTCCCAAGCAAAAGGAAAAATGGAGGAAAAGAAAGGAAACTAAATTCCTAAGCCTAGTTCTCTTAGGAAATTCAAATTCAGTTATAAATCAAAACGAAGCTTAGGTAAGCATCATCTCCATTTTCTCCATCTCAATCTCTCCTTAATTTTTAGAATTTCTTATAACCTAACTTAGGAAATCTTTGCTTGTGATAATAGATTGAAGATCTTAGAGGTGCAGTTGAAGAGGAATTGATCTTTCCTTGTTTTAGAGCTTCTCTTTTCTTTGTTTTAAATGTGATTTCTTGAACTCACATCTATGTCTATAGCTTTTATTGTTGTTAAGTATGAATTCCTAACATCTATTTCACATTTAATTGCTTCTGATTTGAATTGGTTTGGCGAATTTTCCCATTTTTGGTCTTCAAGATAAATTTTAAGAAATTCCTACTATGGATGTATGGACATGTTATTTGCGGTGTATCGAAGAGCCTATAGGGTTGGGTAGTCGCTTGGCATAAACCCCTAGCATCTATCATTCGTTCGATCGCTTTCGGATTGGATTTGCCCTCTTTTGGGCCAGGCAAATTTTTGCCCAGCTGAACCAACCAGACGTCTGGTTGGTGATTCCAGGCGTCTCATTGGGGCCTCTGTAAAAACTGTAAAACAAAACGATAAAACAAAATTTCAGAGCCTAGGACCAGACCTTTGGATAAACCGGTCAGACGTCTGGTAGGCTTTAGAAAATTAAAAGAGAAAGAAGGAAAAATATAAAATTTCCTGAACCTTGGGTTAGATGTTTGGTCAAACCAACCAGATGTCTGGTCCTGTGAAATTTCGCCTATTTGCCTATTTTCGTGTGCATTTTAATTTTTTATCGATTTTGTTCATTCAGTTAGTTGTTGTCATTTATTATTAACTTTAATGACTTCTTTTTTGGATTTTTGAGAATATAAATATGATTTGATTTGATATCGATTTTTATAGCTTTAATTCACGTCGTCGAATGTGGATTTTTGGCGTGAAATTGTTTTTACAATCGTTTCTATGATTTGTCACTTTAAAATACAAAGGTTACTATAATAGTTGAAAATACTCAAAGTCTTTCACAAAAATGATTTCAACATTACTTTTAATACAAAGCTCTTTTTGAATCCATTTTTCAATCTATTAGTATATACAAACCTTTAACTCATTCGTATGAGAAATCTAATTAAACGACTTAAAAAAAATAAGCGGCATGAAACGCTTGCGTTTACTTTATCGGTTAATTCTTGGATTTGTTCGATTGAAATCTCATGATAATTTTTGAGCGGAAATCAACAATTTGTTCATAAATATTTAAGTTAAGCCAGTGGTTATGGGACATGAAGCTAAACTCATTTATTTACTAACTTGGTGTAATTTACACTTATTGATTAACGATGTCCATTTTTAGTTTAGACTAGCAATATGCGATGTCTATTTGTCCGTAAAGAGGGATTATACCCTATTAAGCAGAGCTTCGGCTCATAGTCCGCAAAGGGGGACTATACGCTGTTAGGAGTGTAAGTCTACAGGGTGGATCGTGTAGTGTAAGTGCAAGTATATGTGATAAAATAAATACGATGAAACTAAAACAATATTAATCTAAGTAAATATAGAATAAGCACACCAGGATTTTATACTGGTACGAACCTCCCGTCCTATGCCAATCCCAAAGCTCCCCTTTGGAATTCCACTATCAAACACCCTCGCTTTGCCCGGAGGAATAGGCTTGGTTACGATAAATTATTCTTGTCAAATGTGTGTTCTATAATATGGATATTGAATAATTAGTACAAATACTTCCAATATATAGCTAGAGAGTATTGTCTATGAAGAACTGAATATTTGAAAGAGTAAAATACAAGAATAGATTGCTAGAGATCAAGAATATATGATAGAGCGTGTAATTAGAGAGTATATACGAGTAAGGTGAATCTGTTCTCTTGATTCTTGATGATATAAATAGTTGTAGAGAGGTTTTTTGAGTAGTTGCATCCATTAACAAGTGCACTATAGTTGCTTCCGTTGATGATGAAGAGTTGCAGCGAAGAGAAGCGGAGATGTCTATTCGAATGTAGCAGATGAAGTTCATATCTGAAAGTCGAGTTTGAATTCAGACATCTGGAAAGGACTTTTCCAAACGTCTGGCTTGTGCACTCAGACGTCTGAAACTTGTGCATGTCTATTTTGTGCATCTTTTCTGTTGCTTCTTTGTACCTAATGGTTTGTTGTCTCTTGTAGTGTTCTTTGAGCCTTGTTGTCTTTCTAGTGATGTTGTTCTAGCAAGTACTTGTATATAGAAATATATATATGCATATTCTATTTCCATTGTATAGTTGCTGTCATCGAAACCGTAGATTTGATTTCCTAACAATCTCCCCCTTTCTGATGATGACAACTATACAATGTACTTATATATTTTTTTATAAATCTTCCCCTGAATATGTGTTTTCCATCAGTTGTGATATGTATTATTTCTCCCCCTTTGGCATTATCAAAAATGATTTATAACTTTTTAAATGTAGATATTATGTTCATTCAATTACCAAACGTTGTAAGATTACGCACAAATAACAAACCAAAAAAGGAAATTGCATTAATCACATGAAACGAATAAATTCAGACATTTGTATCATTTTTATACAAAAAGATGGAAATGTAAGAAATCTAAGGATTTGTTGGTGAAGCTTTTTCTTGATCATCTCCTTTATCTTCAGTTTTGGAAAAGCTTGCTTGTTTCTTAAGAGACGTCGGAGTTAGTTCGAGAGGTTCATTCTTTATTATTTAGTATAAAATATTTTGATCCAGAAGTTTTAAAATATGAAACTTTAGGTTTTCTTCCAAAAAATATTTCAAAACAAGTATGTTTAGTCATAGATCGTCTAGTTACTCGATTTAAAACATAACAAGCCGTAGCAATAACTTCAGTCCAAAAATGTTTTAGTAGACCGCTACTATTTAATAGTGTTCGTGCACATTCTTGTAACGTATGATTTCTTCTTTCTACTACACCATTTTGTTAAGGCGTGTGGAGAAAAGAAAAATTATGACTTATACCTTTTTTATTACAAAAATTGGTAAAAGATCATTTTTCAATTCTCCATCGTGATCACTTCAAATATTTTTAATTTTCAAATCCATTTGAGTCTTAATTCTTTTAGCAAAAATTTTAAACATTCCAAAGGTGTCACTTTTATGTTTAAAAAATAAAGTCTATGTATATCTTGAAAAATCATCAACTATTACAAAAACATATTTATTGTGATTTATAGATCGTACTTGGATGGGACCGAATAAATCTAAATCTAATAATTCTAATGTTTGTTTTGTAGAAATATTATTTTTAGATTTAAACGGGATTTTCTTAAGTTTTCCAATTTGACAATCGTCGCATAAATTTTCTACTTGTAATTTATTTTAGGTAAACCTTTAACTAGCTCATATTTTGCTAGTTTATTAATATATTTAAAATTAATATGACATAATCGTTTATGCCATAACCATGGATCGTCATGTTTGGCGGTTAAACATGAATTTGAATTTCTATTTATATTCATACTTAAGACATAGATATTTTTGTTTCTAAAATCCTCAAAGATAAGTTGTTTGTTATTGTCGAAAATATTACATCTATCTTTTTCGAAATTAATTTAAAAACCTTTATCACATAATTTGCTGATACTAAGTAGGCTGTGTTTTAAATTTTCTACTAACAGAACATTTTTAATAATAGGAGAGTTAGAAATACCAGAGTTGATGACTTCGCCAATGCCGACGACGTATCCTTTTGAGTTATCTCCAAAAGTTAATGTTCCACCATCGATGTATGTTATATTTGATAACATTTTTGAGTTTCTGATCATACGCTTAGAGCATCCACTATCAGATATCTATTTCTCCTTATTTTTTATTATGGGTACTCGCAAAACAAAAGATGATTTAATTGGTATCTATATATTTTGTTAGGGTCCTAGATGTTAGGAGGAGCAAGTAGCCAAACCCAAGACGGTTTGGTACCTTTATGAATGTAATTTTTCTTATAGACTACATTATCTAAAAAATTATTAATATATTTTTGTCTAATCAAATTATTATTTATCTTAGGAATTCAAATTTTAATATTTTTGGTATTCGTATTAGACTTAGGTGATATTCTAGTCTTTTGATAAATACAATTATATTTCTTAATATTATTCCCTTTTTGTTTAGAAATATTTTTAAATCCTATTCCATTTCTATTACCAGATGGTTTTGAAGTTTTGATAAGATTTTCCAAATCTTGTTTTCCTTTATTAAATTTTGAAACATTATTTGCAGTTTTATCTAATTTTTCTTTTAATTCTAAATTTTCAATTTTCAATTTTCAAATTTTCTATATTACTCTTCAAGTTGATATTTTCTTTTAACGGGTTATCTTTTTCTGGTCTAGTTTTTTTCAAAATCAATAGCTATAGTCTCATTTTAAACCAAATTATTTTTAATTTATTTCTAAGATAATTCTAGTTTCTCCTCTAAAACAACTTTTTAATCTTTTAACATTCCTACTTCCGGCTCTAGTCTATTTATTTTGGCTATATGTTCTTTATTCAGTTTTTTAATTTATCTAAATTTATCATCTAATTTCATGCTAAGTTTTAATAATTCATCATAGCTAAGTTCAAGACATACCTCATCAGTTTGTGCCATAAAGCATATGTTAGATTGTTCTCCGTCACTATCACTGTCACTATCTGATGATGATGAAGAATCTGAGTCATCCCATGTTACTTTGAAAGCTTTCTTCTTTTTGAATTTTTCTAATTTGGTCTTCTTTTTATCATTATTGAGCTTCAGTCTTTCTTTGTATGTCCAAATTGGCCACACTCATAGCATTTGATTGATGTTTGATTTCTTGAACTTGATTTTCCTCCTTTCTGAAATTTAGTCATTTTCCTAAACTTCTTGATTTTGTTGTAGTTTTTGGCAATAAATATCATTTCTTCTTCGTCTAAGTCAGAGTCTTCATTTGTTGCTGGGAATGCTATGTTTTTCTTTTTCGAATTTTGTCCTTGTCGTGCCTGCAAATTAGCTTCATAGGACATTAAATTTCCTATCAATTATTCAACTAAGAGGGTTGAGAGATCATTAGCTTCTTCGATAGCTAATACTTTTCTTTCCCACTCTGAAGTTAAAGACTTGAGTATTCTAGATATAAGTCAAAATTTGTGAGTTTAACTCCAAGTGCCATCAAATCATGTTGAACGGTTTGCAATCTAAAGTACATGTCAACTATAGATTCATTTTGTTTCATTTTAAATGATGAAAATTGATTTTGTAAAATTGAAATCTCAGTTTGTTTAACTTTGTTTGTGCCTTCATGCGTAACTTGTAAGGTACGCCAAATATCATATGTAGTGTCACATAACGTGACACGTGAAAATTCATTCTTATCTAATGAACAAAGTAAAACATTCATAGCTTTGGCTTTATTAGAAGCTGCGGTTTTTTGTGCATCATTCCATATGTTCATAGTATTGTCAGGTGCTTCATATTTAATTTGAGTGGCTGACCAAATTTGTAATCCATTCGCTTCCATAAATATTCTTATACGTGTTGCCCAATATGCATAGTTAGAGCCATTAAAAAATAGGGGTCGTGTTGTGGATTGACCTTGTTGAAAAATACTTGCCATATTAAAGTGATTCAAAAATGTGTTACTGTATTTTGATCAAACCTTGCTCTAATATCAATTGTAAGTCTACAGGGTGGATCATGTAGTGTATATGCAAGTATATGTGACAAAATATATATGATGCAACTAAAACAATATTAATCTAAATAAATATAGAATAAGCACATGAGGATTTTATACTAGTTTGGAACTCCCGTCCTACATCCAGCCCCGAAGCTTCCCTTTGAAATTCGACTATCAAACACCCTCGATTCTCCTGGAGGAATAAGCTTGGTTACAATAAATTGTTCTTGTCAAATGTGTATTTTATAACACGGATTGTAACGACCCAAAATTTCTGTCAATTGAAATTTGTATATTTAATTGATTTTAAATATTAATAAGTGAAATTATAAGTCGAATAAATTTTATTTCGAATATCTGGATTTAATTGCATAATTAAATCGATAATTTAATAGTTGAAATTACAGAAATAATTTGAAAATTGGGTTTAATGTGATTAAAAGTGATTTATAAAGTTATATTTAATCATATTGAAGTTATAACGATGTTATAGAACTTTTAAAATTGAATTAAAAGTTGATTTGTGAAAATTGAATATTTTAATAATTAATCGACTAGTGAAAATAGCCATTTTTCAAAAAGTCTTGGATCTCGACGAAACAAGTTTCATCGGGTCCGTAATGTTAAATTATTGTATGGTTTCAAATTTTGTGTCAATCGGATTTACCATTTGTCTGGGGCAAGCCAAAACGCATAAAAATTAGTTTAAATCGATTTAATTTTAATTTGATCGTTTATTTCCGTAACTCGCACAGATGAACGAATTAGCCTCCAAAACCTATTCCATTGTGTCTGGAACGTGGGGTAAACCCTAGAAACGTCAGTCACCACGTGAGATTTGAAGTTCGAAAAATTGGAGATGAATAGTGTTCGTCAGTTTTCTATAAAAGGACCCTTATTCTCATTTCTTTTGTAAAAACCCTAATTTCTATAGCCGGCCGCCATTAATAATTTCGAACGGCCGAAAATCACTCTCCTTCTCCACCTTTTTTCTTCAAATCCGCAAAGTAATTCAAGAAACTTCCAACATGAAAAATGTAGAGTTCTCCAAGATCTTCACATCCAACGGTGGATTTGCGTTGAAGTGGCTTGGATTCGCCAAAATCAGGCGCTGAAGGGCGCGCGTTCAAGTGGGATTTTCACGGCTTATGCTCGACCGAGCTTCTAGGCTCTTGGGCCGAAGGTGAACGTGCGTGAGGGCTTCCATGTGAAGGTGGTTGATCGTTGTACAAGGCGACGTTGGTGGCTCGTCCTCAAAATTTTCGAACGTGAATTTGGGTTCACGGTTGCATTCAATAGCCTGTAGCCGAACGCGTTTGGGAAGATGATAAGCACGGCCTTAATTTCCTGAAGCAAATTTGAACGGCCCAGATCTGTTAGGGTATAAAAATAAAATAAAAATTGTAAAATTATATTATATAAATTGTGTAAACTTTAAAAATCTATATCTCTTTGATACGAGGTCGGATTGTGACGAAACAAGTTGCGTCGGCTTCGTTTTGTCGAGCACTACGTAATGGAGCTGGTTTAGAGTCTTTTGGAGCTATTGAAAATTTCGGGTAAAATTAAACGCACGTTTAATTTTATTCGAAATAAAACGCTACAACTGTTATCGGAAACTCAAGGTGAGAACTTCTCACTCAATCGAATTGTTTCAATTTAAATTTTAAATAGTTAAATTTAAAATTGCTTGATTGTGTGATTGAATGATAATTATTATCTGTTGTATTGAAATAGCCCTATACGCCGTATACTAAGCGGATGTTATTTATTAAAAACATATACCGCGATAATTCCAACTTGTATGAAATTGGTATTATATATGTACTTAGAGTTGATTTTCCCGCATTATATAGCGGATGAGACCCTATTGCGCCGCATAATAGCGGATAGTGTTTTACAAATCCCATATACTGCGATATTTCGTCTTGAAGCGAAATTGGTATTGTGCTAACATCTTTGGATGCAGGGAAATAGGTTGGAGGGATCCAACTGGATTTCTCAAATGATTGAATTGGTTTCAATGTTGTGTATTGATCTATTTATTGATCTATTTATAATCTACGTGATTATCTTTGTGATTGAAACCGTTAAAGGCTAAATTTTAGCCGAATATATCTTTGGTATCGTTAGATGCGAAAATAAATAAAATTTGATTTTTGAAAATTAAGTTAAGAATTCATAATAAAATTTAATTTTGAAATTGATTCATTTTAAATGAATAAACGTTGTAATTTATATGTTATAAAAATTATGATTTTTGAGAAATATAACCAATATGTCATTTTTTAGATAAGTAGTTGATAAATTTATAAAATGGTTTAAATTGGGATTTTTGAATTATTATAAATGATTTATATAAAATATTTATAAAATTGATATTTATAAATTAAAAATATTGGAATTATAAAACAAGTTTTTATAAGTGTTAAAATGAAATGTAAATGAATTTCATAAGTGGATGAAATCTATAGATTTATAATTTGTCAAGTTATAAAATGAATAGATTTTATAAAATAAAAGATTTATAAGTAATTAACTTATAAATTGGATTTTTGCGTGTAAATGGAATATGGATAGAATTAGTTAATAAAGTGATTTTATAAGTTGAAGTTGTTATAAAATATAAATGGAAATTATAAACGTTGTTTTATAAATCCGAAATTGACTTATTTTAATAAGTTTAATTATTATAGCTTATTAAAGGAGATATATCCACGATTTTGGGACAGTGGATAATCCTTTAAATAAAATATGTAGAAATTGAATTTGGTAAATGAAGTATATTCACGATTTTGGACGGTGAATAATATATTAAAGAAATATTTTGGGGAAGTGATATTATAAGATGAAGTTAATTGTTTTCAAGATGTTTTAAAAGGTATTAAATATCGAAACCATAGATTTCAACATTCATTGTTGAAATAGACGTTTTCGAGAAATATAAGGAAATGGTGGACTATAACATTATTGTTATAGTAAATGATTTTCGAAAGGAAATGTCTTATATAGTATTGGGATTTATATATATCTATTTTAAGTTCGAATCCCTATACTAATGATTTTGAGTTATCGTAACGATGTTTTACGTAACATTCATTTTGACACAAATAAATGTGTTTAAGGGAAGTTTTCCTTAAAGAATAAAATGTATACTTAATTTGGATTTAAGTATATTGAATGTATTAAATAAGTGTGGAATTTTTTTCCAAATGAGGTGAATGTTTTGAGATTTTATCTTTTAAAGATAAATTGAAAATGAATATTAGGAATCGATTTAAAAATCGTATATCCATAGATATTTTGGAAATGTAAATTCACTATGGAATTTATAAAAGAAAGGGAAATTTGTTTGAAAATAAACATTGATTTATTTTGAAGTGTGGAAATAATTTACGGATTTGGAACGTAAGTTTAAAATAAATCGATAAGGATTTATTTGATTGATTTAAGTGAACCATTTTAAATTGAAACTGGATAAATATTTGGAAGTGTTTTCGTTTAAGGAAATTAATTTGAAATTTGTTTTCAAAGATTGAAAGGTGGAAAAGTGATTTGAAATCTATTTTCAAATGATTGAAGTGTGGAAAATATATCTTATAAAGATATTTTTGAAAATAAATAATTTGGGAAGATTATTTATAATCAGGTGATGTTGTGAATATTGATTGATAGTTAAATAACCGACTATCAATATTGACCTTTAAATAGGTATTTGTTGTGAATTGGTTGAAATTGAATGCTACACTTATTTTTAAATTATTGCGCTCGTTATTCGGATTACCCATTCCAAATAGTGATACGACGTAATGGATAGCATTGAAGACCGGTGGTGAAGACCGGGTATTTGTGAAAACGATAGGATGACCTATCGATTGTCTCTGTACCGTTAGCTACGGTATGGATATTTCCTTTGTGATGGGAAATACGATCGGTATTGTGAATACCCGGATTGCAAGGACTTCTTTGGAAGTGCCTTCGGTTCTGTTCAAACCCGGAACAAACTTGTATGGTTACATGTTTGACATTACATTTTGAGATATAAAGCAGATTTCTTTCAAATACATTTCCGTTGGTGGCGGAGAATTTATTCTCTTAGCTTAACACCCTTAAATGTTATGTAGTTGAAGGTTATCAGCGATATATTCCCAATTTGGTAATGTGGCATGCTGAGTGTTGCTGTGTGATGATTATTTATTGATCATTTGTTGACCAAAGCGTGGCTTTGTGAAAAAGTGTAGCTTTGTGGATGAGTCTTCGTCAGACCTCACACCTCGGAAATGGTCAAAACAGGAATATGCGGCAAGGTTATGAGGGTCGTGCCCTTTAGGGTATGTCATCTCCTTCTGGAAAGGGTGGTATCTTGGTACGGAGCCCAGATACTTACTCAATTTGACACACTATATTTATTACTGTGTGATGTTGGTTATCGAGCGCTCGGATAAAGGTCCAAAGGGACCGAGGGATGTCATATTCGTGTAGTAGTTACCTAGTTACAAAGGTAACCCGGCCTTGTGTTGGTAGAGATCTAACCGTAACGTTAGGTTCTCGGGACGTCCCGCCAGAGGCAATCCCATTGACGGTAGGAAGTTCCTTAGTCTGACCATTTGTTGAAAATCCAAATAAAACAATACGCACCTTGTACGGTTTTAGTTGTAGAACCTGCCATTCACTTATGTTGGCGCCCCACTGTTTGGATGGTAGCTATAGTAGGCATAGTTCGAAATGTCTATGCTGGCTAAGATTTATATTCTATTTTCGAAATGTTTTCTACACTATGCACTAATAATAATAAAAATCAAATGATTTGTTTTGCGTTGTAAGCATCTTTGACTATCATAAGGAGAAATCTCCTCCAATTCTGCGTTTGCATTGTGTGTGTGCGGGGAGGCCTTATGGTAGTTTCATTTTCCAAAAGCATTGCGGATATTTTTCACTTCCCTTATTGTTGTTGTTGTTTTAAAGATAAATAACTGTTTAAGCTCTCACACCAGTCCCATGACTGACTTGGAGTTTATTGTTCTCTTTCTAAACTCTAGGTGCCCATAATTTTCCACACGGGCAGTCAAGAGTCAGGTTATTAGGTCATTTTGGATTCAGAAGTTCTATGGAGCTCAAGTGGCGAGCTGGATGGCGAGACGTACCATTTGTATATGATATTATCTTTCCGCTGTAGAATTCACCTGTAGGGTCACGTTGTATAGCTGTCCATTATCTAATTGTGTTGTATATTATTGTTGTACACTCTAATGATGATGTGATGCAATGTAATAACTGATATAGTTCTTTGTTTTAAAGATTATTCATTTATCTATTATATGTTGTTCCGCTACGATATGTGAGATTCTGATATTGTTTCTGTTCTATCTTTTTCTTATTCCTTCTATCTTTTCTTCTACCTCTTCTTTTTAACCCTCATGGTTCGGTTTTTCGGCATTCGATTGCTCGGTAGTTGATACAGTGGACGTATTGATGTCGATTTTTGGAAGTCAAAGAATCGGGTCTTGACATCTGTTATCAGAGCATATGGTTAAGCGACAACCTTAGCTCTGTTGGGTATTACTCATTAAGGATAGAGTCAGTAGTGCTCTAGAATGAGTTTGAGTGTAATAATAGATATGAGAGCATATTTGTTAGTGAAAATAAAATTGTTTTATGTTATGATGATTGGTTTATTGAGTGGTATATTGATTCTGGTCGGTATAGTCTGTACAACACTATCGATAGGGATCTCTAAACACTTGTTCAGAACAATTCGGCATGATATCATTTTAAATTGGGTAAATGAAATAAATTTACCTCGATTGCATTTTTATATAAAGGAAATAATTTTCAGAAATTATTAAAGTATATATATATTGATTTTTTGGTTGTTGAAAGTGTAAAAATGTATAAGTCAATAAAAGTTGTTTGAATAAGTTAAATAAAAATAACAGTTGTAAAAGAATGAATTGTATGAGTAAATGAATTATAAGTATGGAATTATAATTAAAATGATTTATAATTGTAAAATAATCTTATATATAAATAGTGAAATTATATGAGGAATTTTTTTATAAATGTGATTTATAAATAATGAAAAGGAAAATTTTGAAAGAATATTTAGCACTGATTTCACTATTGTTACTGGGGAATAATAAGGGTGATGACTGCAACATCATCGGTATCATTTTCGAGTTTCTGCGTGATGGATTTGCTACCATAGTAAATTGAAATTGAAGTTTTGTTGTGATAAACAAATTTGAAATTGAAAATCCAAGTTGAAATTGATAAATATATGTAAAACGAGTTTTGAACTTATATTATGAGATACAATTTTTAGCCTTGGTAAAGTTAAAGAATTTGAGTTGGCATAACAAAATATATGATTTGGAATTTAACTAAAGGGAGTTAAATAAATTAAATCAGATTTGGAAGTTTAAATAAGTAAGTTGTATAACTTATAAAGTGAGAAGATGTAAGTGAAACCAAATGATAAATGGTTAAATAATTTTGACACGCAAAACGAGGTATGAATTTGAATAAGTGAAGAATTTGACTTAAATAAAGGTTAAATAGAATTTACTTTAGAATTGGAATCTGAATTGGATTTGTAAATGGAAATTTAAGTTAAGCTAAACAAATGATGAATTGAAATGGAATATAGCTTAAGTAATATTGAATAAAGTTGATTTTGGTATCGAAGTAAAATAATGAAGTGAATTAAATGGATGTGAACTTGAGTTATATAAAAGGAGATTCAACTTTATTTGTGAAATAAATTAGCAATTGAATTAATAAAGGGATTGAATGTTAATCAATCAAATGTAAATAAATTGATATGAAACAATGGATATATGTGTTAATTCATTAAAGTTAATAAAGTGAATAAATTGAATGTAAGTCGGTTTAATATCAACCAATTGAATTAAGAGTGTTGAACCAAATTGACTGTAAATTGAATAAATTTGGTTATGTTGAATATACGTTGGTTGTTATTTGATCGTTAGTTGATTGTATATAAATTCATTAAGTGTTAATGAAATTAAATTAGTGAAATTGAAAGCTATGTAATTGAATTCAAATTGGAAGAAAATGAATTTGAATAGAATTGAATTTGATTTGGGAGTGAACTGAAATGAATGTAAATTAGTGAATGTATACTAATTGGAAATGAATAAATGAATATTTATTTGGTTAGTTGGATGATAGTTGTTTGATGGTTGCGTTTGTTGTTTTGTTACATTTGCTATGTTGGCACATGTAGTCGTTATGTTGCTATATGTTGTATATTGATATTATTTTCATATATACATGTTCTCATTTATTTGATTGAGCGTATAGTAGGTGCGGATGGCTTATGCTTTGCATTTGGAGGTCGGTTTTGCGCTATATTAGCCGTATACGCTCGCTAACAATAAATAAGGTACATATCTCGGATTACATACCGTACTTTTACACTTTTCCCTGCGGGATGCCTCATCACTTGATGAGATGTATATTTGTGATATATATATACTGTCTTTTTTTTGGATCGAGCCGCGCAAAGGAGACTATGGCGAATTTTTCCGAAAATTTAAGGCGCTAGAATATTTTTGAGAAAATTGGGAAATTTTTGAAAACCAAGTTTGGATTTGGAAACTTAGTAAAGATTTTGTTAGGGGTTTAACTATGGATTTGGAAAAGTTAAACATTTAAGAGATTTGTAAATCAAACTTGAATGGTTTGTTTTGAAAAGTTAATGGATTCTGTAACTTTTTCTTACTTGGCAATTTCGAGGACGAAATTCTTTTAAGGGGGAAAGTTTGTAACGACCCAAAATTTTTGTCAATTAAAATTTGTATATTTAATTGATTTTAAATATTAATAAGTGAAATTATAAGTCGAATAAATTTTATTTCGAATATTTGGATTTAATTGCATAATTAAATCGATAATTTAATAGTTGAAATTACAGAAATAATTTGAAAATTGGGTTTAATGTGATTAAAAATGATTTGTAAAGTTATATTTAATCATATTGAAGTTATAACGATGTTATAGAACTTTTAAAATTGAATTAAAAGTTGATTTGTGAAAACTGAATATTTTAATATTTAATCGACTTGTGAAAATAGCCATTTTTCAAACAGTCTCGGATTCCGACGAAACCAGTTTCATCGGATCCGTAATGTTAAACTGTTGTACGGTTTCAAACTTCGTGTCGATCGGATTTACCATTTGTTCGGGGCAAGCCAAAACGCATAGAAATTAGTTTAAATCGATTTAATTTTAATTTGATCGTTTATTTCCATAACTCGCACAGATGAACGAATTAGCCTCCGAAACCTATTCCATTGTGTCCAGAACGCAGGGTAAACCCTAGAAACGCCGTTCACCACGTGAGATTTGGAGTTCGAAAATTGGAGATGAATAGTGTTCGTCGGTTTTCTATAAAAGGACCCTTATTCTCATTTCTTTTGTAAAAACCCTAATTTCTATAGCCGGCCGCCATTAATAATTTCGAATGACCGAAAATCACTCTCCTTCTCCTCCTCTTTTCTTCAAATCCACAAAGTAATTCAAGAAACTTCCAACATGAAAAATGTAGAGCTCTCCAAGATCTTCACATCCAACGGTGGATTTGCGTTGAAGTGTCTTGGATTCGCCAAAATCAGGCGTTGAAGGGTGAGCGTTCAAGTGGGGTTTTCGCGGTCTATGCTCGACCGAGCTTCGAGGCGCTTGGGCCGAAGGTGAACGTGCATGAGGGCTTCCATGTGAAGGTGGTTGATCATTGTACAAGGCGACGTTGGTGGCTCGTCCTCAAAATTTTCGAACGTGAATTGGGGTTCATGGTTGCGTTCAATAGCCTGTAGCCGAACGCGTTTGGGAAGATGATAAGCACGACCTTAATTTCCTGAAGAAAATTTGAACGGCCCAGATCTGTTAGGGTATAAAAATAAAATAAAAGCTGTAAAATTATATTATATAAATTGTGTAAACTTTAAAAATCGATATCATTGATACGAGGTCGGATTGTGATGAAACAAGTTGCGTCGGCTTCGTTTTGTCGAGCACTACGTAATGGAGTTGGTTTGGAGTCGTTTGGAGCTAGTGAAAATTTCAGGTAAAATTAAACGCACGTTTAATTTTATTCGAAATAAAACGCTACAACTGTTATCGGAAACTCAAGGTGAGAACTTCTCACTCAATCGAATTATTTCGATTTAAATTTTAAATAGTTGAATTTAAAATTGCTTGATTATGTGATTGAATGATAATTATTATTTGTTGTATTGAAATAGACCATATACACCGTATATTAAGCGGATGTTATTTATTAAAAACATATACCGCGATAATTCCAACTTGTATGGAATTTGGTATTATATATGTACTTGGAGTTGATTTTCCCACATTATATAGCGGATGAGACCCTATTGCGCCGCATAATAGCGGATAGTATTTTATAAATATCATATACCGTGATATTTCGTCTTGAAGCGAAATTGGTATTGTGCTAACATCTTTGGATGCAGGGAAACATGTTGGAGGGATCCAACTGGATTCCTCAAATGATTGAATTGGTTTCAATGTTGTATGTTGATCTATTTATTGATCTATTTATAATCTGCGTGATTATCTTTGTGATTGAAATCGCTAAAGGCTAAATTTTAGCGGAATATGTTGTTGGTATCGTTAGATGCCGAAAATAAATAAAATTTGATTTTTGAAAATTAAGTTGAGAATTCATAATAAAATTTAATTTTGAAATTGATTCATTTTAAATGAATAAACGTTGTAATTTATATGTTATAAAAATTATGATTTTTGAGGAATATAACCAAAATGTGATTTTTTAGATAAGTAGTTGATAAATTTATAAAATGGTTTAAATTGGGATTTTTGAATTATTATAAATGATCTATATAAAATATTTATAAAATTGATATTTATAAATTAAAAATATTGGAATTATAAAACAAGTTTTTATAAGTGTTAAAATGAAATGTAAATGGATTTCATAAGTGGATGAAATCTATAGATTTATAATTTGTCAAGTTATAAAATGAATATATTTTATAAAATAAAAGATTTATAAGTAATTAACTTATAAATTGGATTTTTGCGTGTAAATGAAATATGGATAGAATTTGTTAATAAAGTGATTTTATAAGTTGAAGTTGTTATAAAATATAAATGGAAATTATAAACGTTGTTTTATAAATCCAAAATTGACGTATTTTAATAAGTTTAATTATTATAGCTTATTAAAGGAGATATTTCCATGATTTTGGGACAGTGGATAATCCTTTAAATAAAATATGTAGAAATTGAATTTGGTAAATGAAGTATATTCACGATTTTGGACGGTGAATAATATATTAAAGAATTATTTTTGGGAAGTGATATTATAAGATGAAGTTAATTATTTTGAAGATGTTTTAAAAGGTATTAAATATCGAAACCATAGATTTCAACATTCATTGTTGAAATAGACGTTTTCGAGAAATATAAGGAAATGGTGGACTATAACATTATTGTTATAGTAAATGATTTTCGAAAGGAAATGTCTTATATAGTATTGGGATTTATATATATCTATTTTAAGTTCGAATCCCTATACTAATGATTTTGAGTTATCGTAACGATGTTTTACGTAACATTCATTTTGACACAAATAAATGTGTTTAAGGGAAGTTTTCCTTAAAGAATAAAATGTATACTTAATTTGGATTTAAGTATATTGAATGTATTAAATAAGTGTGGAATTTTTTTCCAAATGAGGTGAATGTTTTGAGATTTTATCTTTTAAAGATAAATTGAAAATGAATATTAGGAATCGATTTAAAAATCGTATATCCATAGATATTTTGGAAATGTAAATTCACTATGGAATTTATAAAAGAAAGGGAAATTTGTTTGAAAATAAACATTGATTTATTTTGAAGTGTGGAAATAATTTACGGATTTGGAACGTAAGTTTAAAATAAATCGATAAGGATTTATTTGATTGATTTAAGTGAACCATTTTAAATTGAAACTGGATAAATATTTGGAAGTGTTTTCGTTTAAGGAAATTAATTTGAAATTTGTTTTCAAAGATTGAAAGGTGGAAAAGTGATTTGAAATCTATTTTCAAATGATTGAAGTGTGGAAAATATATCTTATAAAGATATTTTTGAAAATAAATAATTTGGGAAGATTATTTATAATCAGGTGATGTTGTGAATATTGATTGATAGTTAAATAACCGACTATCAATATTGACCTTTAAATAGGTATTTGTTGTGAATTGGTTGAAATTGAATGCTACACTTATTTTTAAATTATTGCGCTCGTTATTCGGATTACCCATTCCAAATAGTGATACGACGTAATGGATAGCATTGAAGACCGGTGGTGAAGACCGGGTATTTGTGAAAACGATAGGATGACCTATCGATTGTCTCTGTACCGTTAGCTACGGTATGGATATTTCCTTTGTGATGGGAAATACGATCGGTATTGTGAATACCCGGATTGCAAGGACTTCTTTGGAAGTGCCTTCGGTTCTGTTCGAACCCGGAACAAACTTGTATGGTTACATGTTTGACATTACATTTTGAGATATAAAGCAGATTTCTTTCAAATACATTTCCGTTGGTGGCGGAGAATTTATTCTCTTAGCTTAACACCCTTAAATGTTATGTAGTTGAAGGTTATCAGCGATATATTCCCAATTTGGTAATGTGGCATGCTGAGTGTTGCTGTGTGATGATTATTTATTGATCATTTGTTGACCAAAGCGTGGCTTTGTGAAAAAGCGTAGCTTTGTGGATGAGTCTTCGTCAGACCTCACACCTCGGAAATGGTCAAAACAGGAATATGCGGCAAGGTTATGAGGGTCGCGCCCTTTAGGGTATGTCATCTCCTTCTGGAAAGGGTGGTATCTTGGTACGGAGCCCAGATACTTACTCAATTTGACACACTATATTTATTACTGTGTGATGTTGGTTATCGAGCGCTCGGATAAAGGTCCAAAGGGACCGAGGGATGTCATATTCGTGTAGTAGTTACCTAGTTACAAAGGTAACCCGGCCTTGTGTTGGTAGAGATCTAACCGTAACGTTAGGTTCTCGGGACGTCCCGCCAGAGGCAATCCCATTGACGGTAGGAAGTTCCTTAGTCTGACCATTTTTTGAAAATCCAAATAAAACAATACGCACCTTGTACGGTTTTAGTTGTAGAACCTGCCATTCACTTATGTTGGCGCCCCACTGTTTGGATGGTAGCTATAGTAGGCATAGTTCGAAATGTCTATGCTGGCTAAGATTTATATTCTATTTTCGAAATGTTTTCTACACTATGCACTAATAATAATAAAAATCAAATGATTTGTTTTGCGTTGTAAGCATCTTTGACTATCATAAGGAGAAATCTCCTCCAATTCTGCGTTTGCATTGTGTGTGTGCGGGGAGGCCTTATGGTAGTTTCATTTTCCAAAAGCATTGCGGATATTTTTCACTTCCCTTATTGTTGTTGTTGTTTTAAAGATAAATAACTGTTTAAGCTCTCACACCAGTCCCATGACTGACTTGGAGTTTATTGTTCTCTTCCTAAACTCTAGGTGCCCATAATTTTCCACACGGGCAGTCAAGAGTCAGGTTATTAGGTCATTTTGGATTCAGAAGTTCTATGGAGCTCAAGTGGCGAGCTGGATGGCGAGACGTACCATTTGTATATGATATTATCTTTCCGCTGTAGAATTCACCTGTAGGGTCACGTTGTATAGCTGTCCATTATCTAATTGTGTTGTATATTATTGTTGTACACTCTAATGATGATGTGATGCAATGTAATAACTGATATAGTTCTTTGTTTTAAAGATTATTCATTTATCTATTATATGTTGTTCCGCTACGATATGTGAGATTCTGATATTGTTTCTGTTCTATCTTTTTCTTATTCCTTCTATCTTTTCTTCTACCTCTTCTTTTTAACCCTCATGGTTCGGTTTTTCGGCATTCGATTGCTCGGTAGTTGATACAGTGGACGTATTGATGTCGATTTTCGGAAGTCAAAGAATCGGGTCTTGACATCTGTTATCAGAGCATATGGTTAAGCGACAACCTTAGCTCTGTTGGGTATTACTCATTAAGGATAGAGTCAGTAGTGCTCTAGAATGAGTTTGAGTGTAATAATAGATATGAGAGCATATTTGTTAGTGAAAATAAAATTGTTTTATGTTATGATGATTGGTTTATTGAGTGGTATATTGATTCTGGTCGGTATAGTCTGTACAACACTATCGATAGGGATCTCTAAACACTTGTTCAGAACAATTCGGCATGATATCATTTTAAATTGGGTAAATGAAATAAATTTACCTCGATTGCATTTTTATATAAAGGAAATAATTTTCAGAAATTATTAAAGTATATATATATTGATTTTTTGGTTGTTGAAAGTGTAAAAATGTATAAGTCAATAAAAGTTGTTTGAATAAGTTAAATAAAAATAACAGTTGTAAAAGAATGAATTGTATGAGTAAATGAATTATAAGTATGGAATTATAATTAAAATGATTTATAATTGTAAAATAATCTTATATATAAATAGTGAAATTATATGAGGAATTTTTTTATAAATGTGATTTATAAATAATGAAAAGGAAAATTTTGAAAGAATATTTAGCACTGATTTCACTATTGTTACTGGGGAATAATAAGGGTGATGACTGCAACATCATCGGTATCATTTTCGAGTTTCTGCGTGATGGATTTGCTACCATAGTAAATTGAAATTGAAGTTTTGTTGTGATAAACAAATTTGAAATTGAAAATCCAAGTTGAAATTGATAAATATATGTAAAACGAGTTTTGAACTTATATTATGAGATACAATTTTTAGCCTTGGTAAAGTTAAAGAATTTGAGTTGGCATAACAAAATATATGATTTGGAATTTAACTAAAGGGAGTTAAATAAATTAAATCAGATTTGGAAGTTTAAATAAGTAAGTTGTATAACTTATAAAGTGAGAAGATGTAAGTGAAACCAAATGATAAATGGTTAAATAATTTTGACACGCAAAACGAGGTATGAATTTGAATAAGTGAAGAATTTGACTTAAATAAAGGTTAAATAGAATTTACTTTAGAATTGGAATCTGAATTGGATTTGTAAATGGAAATTTAAGTTAAGCTAAACAAATGATGAATTGAAATGGAATATAGCTTAAGTAATATTGAATAAAGTTGATTTTGGTATCGAAGTAAAATAATGAAGTGAATTAAATGGATGTGAACTTGAGTTATATAAAAGGAGATTCAACTTTATTTGTGAAATAAATTAGCAATTGAATTAATAAAGGGATTGAATGTTAATCAATCAAATGTAAATAAATTGATATGAAACAATGGATATATGTGTTAATTCATTAAAGTTAATAAAGTGAATAAATTGAATGTAAGTCGGTTTAATATCAACCAATTGAATTAAGAGTGTTGAACCAAATTGACTGTAAATTGAATAAATTTGGTTATGTTGAATATACGTTGGTTGTTATTTGATCGTTAGTTGATTGTATATAAATTCATTAAGTGTTAATGAAATTAAATTAGTGAAATTGAAAGCTATGTAATTGAATTCAAATTGGAAGAAAATGAATTTGAATAGAATTGAATTTGATTTGGGAGTGAACTGAAATGAATGTAAATTAGTGAATGTATACTAATTGGAAATGAATAAATGAATATTTATTTGGTTAGTTGGATGATAGTTGTTTGATGGTTGCGTTTGTTGTTTTGTTACATTTGCTATGTTGGCACATGTAGTCGTTATGTTGCTATATGTTGTATATTGATATTATTTTCATATATACATGTTCTCATTTATTTGATTGAGCGTATAGTAGGTGCGGATGGCTTATGCTTCGCATTTGGAGGTCGGTTTTGCGCTATATTAGCCGTATACGCTCGCTAACAATAAATAAAGTACATATCTCGGATTACATACCGTACTTTTACACTTTTCCCTGCGGGATGCCTCATCACTTGATGAGATGTATATTTGTGATATATATATACTGTCTTTTTTTTGGATCGAGCCGCGCAAAGGAGACTATGGCGAATTTTTCCGAAAATTTAAGGCGCTAGAATATTTTTGAGAAAATTGGGAAATTTTTGAAAACCAAGTTTGGATTTGGAAACTTAGTAAAGATTTTGTAAGGGGTTTAACTATGGATTTGGAAAAGTTAAACATTTAAGAGATTTGTAAATCAAACTTGAATGGTTTGTTTTGAAAAGTTAATGGATTCTGTAACTTTTTCTTACTTGGCAATTTCGAGGACGAAATTCTTTTAAGGGGGAAAGTTTGTAACGACCCAAAATTTCTGTCAATTAAAATTTGTATATTTAATTGATTTTAAATATTAATAAGTGAAATTATAAGTCGAATAAATTTTATTTCGAATATTTGGATTTAATTGCATAATTAAATCGATAATTTAATAGTTGAAATTACAGAAATAATTTGAAAATTGGGTTTAATGTGATTAAAAATGATTTGTAAAGTTATATTTAATCATATTGAAGTTATAACGATGTTATAGAACTTTTAAAATTGAATTAAAAGTTGATTTGTGAAAACTGAATATTTTAATATTTAATCGACTTGTGAAAATAGCCATTTTTCAAACAGTCTCGGATTCCGACGAAACCAGTTTCATCGGATCCGTAATGTTAAACTGTTGTACGGTTTCAAACTTCGTGTCGATCGGATTTACCATTTGTCCGGGGCAAGCCAAAACGCATAGAAATTAGTTTAAATCGATTTAATTTTAATTTGATCGTTTATTTCCATAACTCGCACAGATGAACGAATTAGCCTCCGAAACCTATTCCATTGTGTCCAGAACGCAGGGTAAACCCTAGAAACGCCGGTCACCACGTGAGATTTGGAGTTCGAAAATTGGAGATGAATAGTGTTCGTCGGTTTTCTATAAAAGGACCCTTATTCTCATTTCTTTTGTAAAAACCCTAATTTCTATAGCCGGCCGCCATTAATAATTTCGAATGACCGAAAATCACTCTCCTTCTCCTCCTCTTTTCTTCAAATCCATAAAGTAATTCGAGAAACTTCCAACATGAAAAATGTAGAGCTCTCCAAGATCTTCACATCCAACGGTGGATTTGCGTTGAAGTGTCTTGGATTCGCCAAAATCAGGCGTTGAAGGGTGAGCGTTCAAGTGGGGTTTTCGCGGTCTATGCTCGATCGAGCTTCGAGGCGCTTGGGCCGAAGGTGAACGTGCATGAGGGCTTCCATGTGAAGGTGGTTGATCATTGTACAAGGCGACGTTGGTGGCTCGTCCTCAAAATTTTCGAACGTGAATTGGGGTTCATGGTTGCGTTCAATAGCCTGTAGCCGAACGCGTTTGGGAAGATGATAAGCACGACCTTAATTTCCTGAAGAAAATTTGAACGGCGCAGATCTGTTAGGGTATAAAAATAAAATAAAAGCTGTAAAATTATATTATATAAATTGTGTAAACTTTAAAAATCGATATCTCTTTGATACGAGGTCGGATTGTGATGAAACAAGTTGCGTCGGCTTCGTTTTGTCGAGCACTACGTAATGGAGTTGGTTTGGAGTCGTTTGGAGCTAGTGAAAATTTCAGGTAAAATTAAACGCACGTTTAATTTTATTCGAAATAAAACGCTACAACTGTTATCGGAAACTCAAGGTGAGAACTTCTCACTCAATCGAATTATTTCGATTTAAATTTTAAATAGTTGAATTTAAAATTGCTTGATTATGTGATTGAATGATAATTATTATTTGTTGTATTGAAATAGACCATATACACCGTATATTAAGCGGATGTTATTTATTAAAAACATATACCGCGATAATTCCAACTTGTATGGAATTTGGTATTATATATGTACTTGGAGTTGATTTTCCCACATTATATAGCGGATGAGACCCTATTGCGCCGCATAATAGCGGATAGTATTTTATAAATATCATATACCGTGATATTTCGTCTTGAAGCGAAATTGGTATTGTGCTAATATCTTTGGATGCAGGGAAACATGTTGGAGGGATCCAACTGGATTCCTCAAATGATTGAATTGGTTTCAATGTTGTATGTTGATCTATTTATTGATCTATTTATAATCTGCGTGATTATCTTTGTGATTGAAATCGCTAAAGGCTAAATTTTAGCGGAATATGTTGTTGGTATCGTTAGATGCCGAAAATAAATAAAATTTGATTTTTGAAAATTAAGTTGAGAATTCATAATAAAATTTAATTTTGAAATTGATTCATTTTAAATGAATAAACGTTGTAATTTATATGTTATAAAAATTATGATTTTTGAGGAATATAACCAAAATGTGATTTTTTAGATAAGTAGTTGATAAATTTATAAAATGGTTTAAATTGGGATTTTTGAATTATTATAAATGATTTATATAAAATATTTATAAAATTGATATTTATAAATTAAAAATATTGGAATTATAAAACAAGTTTTTATAAGTGTTAAAATGAAATGTAAATGGATTTCATAAGTGGATGAAATCTATAGATTTATAATTTGTCAAGTTATAAAATGAATATATTTTATAAAATAAAAGATTTATAAGTAATTAACTTATAAATTGGATTTTTGCGTGTAAATGAAATATGGATAGAATTTGTTAATAAAGTGATTTTATAAGTTGAAGTTGTTATAAAATATAAATGGAAATTATAAACGTTGTTTTATAAATCCAAAATTGGCGTATTTTAATAAGTTTAATTATTATAGCTTATTAAAGGAGATATTTCCATGATTTTGGGACAGTGGATGATCCTTTAAATAAAATATGTAGAAATTGAATTTGGTAAATGAAGTATATTCACGATTTTGGACGGTGAATAATATATTAAAGAAATATTTTTGGGAAGTGATATTATAAGATGAAGTTAATTATTTTGAAGATGTTTTAAAAGGTATTAAATATCGAAACCATAGATTTCAACATTCATTGTTGAAATAGACGTTTTCGAGAAATATAAGGAAATGGTGGACTATAACATTATTGTTATAGTAAATGATTTTCGAAAGGAAATGTCTTATATAGTATTGGGATTTATATATATCTATTTTAAGTTCGAATCCCTATACTAATGATTTTGAGTTATCGTAACGATGTTTTACGTAACATTCATTTTGACACAAATAAATGTGTTTAAGGGAAGTTTTCCTTAAAGAATAAAATGTATACTTAATTTGGATTTAAGTATATTGAATGTATTAAATAAGTGTGGAATTTTTTTCCAAATGAGGTGAATGTTTTGAGATTTTATCTTTTAAAGATAAATTGAAAATGAATATTAGGAATCGATTTAAAAATCGTATATCCATAGATATTTTGGAAATGTAAATTCACTATGGAATTTATAAAAGAAAGGGAAATTTGTTTGAAAATAAACATTGATTTATTTTGAAGTGTGGAAATAATTTACGGATTTGGAACGTAAGTTTAAAATAAATCGATAAGGATTTATTTGATTGATTTAAGTGAACCATTTTAAATTGAAACTGGATAAATATTTGGAAGTGTTTTCGTTTAAGGAAATTAATTTGAAATTTGTTTTCAAAGATTGAAAGGTGGAAAAGTGATTTGAAATCTATTTTCAAATGATTGAAGTGTGGAAAATATATCTTATAAAGATATTTTTGAAAATAAATAATTTGGGAAGATTATTTATAATCAGGTGATGTTGTGAATATTGATTGATAGTTAAATAACCGACTATCAGTATTGACCTTTAAATAGGTATTTGTTGTGAATTGGTTGAAATTGAATGCTACACTTATTTTTAAATTATTGCGCTCGTTATTCGGATTACCCATTCCAAATAGTGATACGACGTAATGGATAGCATTGAAGACCGGTGGTGAAGACCGGGTATTTGTGAAAACGATAGGATGACCTATCGATTGTCTCTGTACCGTTAGCTACGGTATGGATATTTCCTTTGTGATGGGAAATACGATCGGTATTGTGAATACCCGGATTGCAAGGACTTCTTTGGAAGTGCCTTCGGTTCTGTTCAAACCCGGAACAAACTTGTATGGTTACATGTTTGACATTACATTTTGAGATATAAAGCAGATTTCTTTCAAATACATTTCCGTTGGTGGCGGAGAATTTATTCTCTTAGCTTAACACCCTTAAATGTTATGTAGTTGAAGGTTATCAGCGATATATTCCCAATTTGGTAATGTGGCATGCTGAGTGTTGCTGTGTGATGATTATTTATTGATCATTTGTTGACCAAAGCGTGGCTTTGTGAAAAAGTGTAGCTTTGTGGATGAGTCTTCGTCAGACCTCACACCTCGGAAATGGTCAAAACAGGAATATGCGGCAAGGTTATGAGGGTCGCGCCCTTTAGGGTATGTCATCTCCTTCTGGAAAGGGTGGTATCTTGGTACGGAGCCCAGATACTTACTCAATTTGACACACTATATTTATTACTGTGTGATGTTGGTTATCGAGCGCTCGGATAAAGGTCCAAAGGGACCGAGGGATGTCATATTCGTGTAGTAGTTACCTAGTTACAAAGGTAACCCGGCCTTGTGTTGGTAGAGATCTAACCGTAACGTTAGGTTCTCGGGACGTCCCGCCAGAGGCAATCCCATTGACGGTAGGAAGTTCCTTAGTCTGACCATTTGTTGAAAATCCAAATAAAACAATACGCACCTTGTACGGTTTTAGTTGTAGAACCTGCCATTCACTTATGTTGGCGCCCCACTGTTTGGATGGTAGCTATAGTAGGCATAGTTCGAAATGTCTATGCTGGCTAAGATTTATATTCTATTTTCGAAATGTTTTCTACACTATGCACTAATAATAATAAAAATCAAATGATTTGTTTTGCGTTGTAAGCATCTTTGACTATCATAAGGAGAAATCTCCTCCAATTCTGCGTTTGCATTGTGTGTGTGCGGGGAGGCCTTATGGTAGTTTCATTTTCCAAAAGCATTGCGGATATTTTTCACTTCCCTTATTGTTGTTGTTGTTTTAAAGATAAATAACTGTTTAAGCTCTCACACCAGTCCCATGACTGACTTGGAGTTTATTGTTCTCTTTCTAAACTCTAGGTGCCCATAATTTTCCACACGGGCAGTCAAGAGTCAGGTTATTAGGTCATTTTGGATTCAGAAGTTCTATGGAGCTCAAGTGGCGAGCTGGATGGCGAGACGTACCATTTGTATATGATATTATCTTTCCGCTGTAGAATTCACCTGTAGGGTCACGTTGTATAGCTGTCCATTATCTAATTGTGTTGTATATTATTGTTGTACACTCTGATGATGATGTGATGCAATGTAATAACTGATATAGTTCTTTGTTTTAAAGATTATTCATTTATCTATTATATGTTGTTCCGCTACGATATGTGAGATTCTGATATTGTTTCTGTTCTATCTTTTTCTTATTCCTTCTATCTTTTCTTCTACCTCTTCTTTTTAACCCTCATGGTTCGGTTTTTCGGCATTCGATTGCTCGGTAGTTGATACAGTGGACGTATTGATGTCGATTTTCGGAAGTCAAAGAATCGGGTCTTGACACGGATATTGACTAATTAGTACAAATTCTTCCATTATATATCTAGTGAGTATTGTCTATGAAGAACCGAATATTTGGAAGAGTGAAATACAACTATATATTGCTAAAGATCAAGAATATATGATAGAGTGTGTAATTAGAGAGTATATGTTAGTAAGGTGAATCTGTTCTCTTGATTCTTGATGATATAAATAGTTGTAGAGAGGTTCTTTGAGTAGTTGTATTCATTAACAAATGCTCTATAGTTGCTTCTATTGATGATGAAGAGTTGCAGCAAAGAGAAGCGGAGATGTCTATTCAAATGTAACAGTTGAAGCTCATATCTGAAAGCCGAGTTTGAATTCAGACGTCTGACACTTGTATCAGACATCTGATACTATATATTTTTTGTATAGTAGATTTTTAAACGTTTGAGTGATATTACTAGACGTCTGGTTCAGTTTGTTTGTCATTCTAGATGACTTTTCCAAACGTCTGGCTTGTGCACCCAAACATCTGAAACTTGTGCATGGCTGTTTTCTGTATATTTTCTGTTGCTTCTTTTCACCTATCGATTTGTAGTTTCTTGTAGTGTTCTTTGAGCCTTGTTCTTGTCTTTCTAGTGATGTTGTGTATAATATATATATATATATATATGTGTGTGTGTATTCTATTTCCATTATATAGTTGTTGTCATCGAAACCATAGATTTGATTTCCTAATTAGGAGGAGCTTCGGCTTATAGGACGAGCTTCGGCTTATAGTCTGCAAAGGGGGACTATACCTGTTAAGAGGAGCTCCGGCTCACTTTATGGGTTAGCGACCCATGGGATAACGTCTTCTTTATGATACACATGTTAGTGAGTTTTGGTGCTCCCGTTTATGATAAGCCCCCCTTTTGTGTTTTCTGGATTTCTATTTATTGATATCTAGAATTTATGTTTCATCAAATTTTGTGATTTGCGTTGATATTTTTTGTCAATATTTAAGGTTTGGTGAATAAGCTAAAAAATACGATTTTCTTTTTGGATATTTAAGGAGATTGAGATATCGTATGATTTTCATTGTTATCAGATATATACTTTTCACAGTATGACATTATTATTATCATATACTTTTGCCATATATCTTATCCAGTTTCATCTTATATGATATTTGTAGCTAGACCGATGCGTTTATTATTTTACTTCTTAAATAATACTCGGGTTAGATCGAGGTGTTTCAGGTGCTTCACTTGACTTCTTAACAGGGACTAGCTTTTGACTTTTGGCTAACTACTTTAGCTTAGTAGTTTTTGTTTTTATACATTCGAGATAGATACTATTTGGCGTATACATATTTTTTTGTCTAGCACTTGTACCTATTGTTTTATGATGTAGTGGATCTTGTATGATCATTACTTTGATGTTCGCTTCTATGTGTCATATTCATATATATTTCCGCCTTAGTGATATGAATATCTGTGACTGATTTGTGTTTTGCTTATTTTATATTTGTTTTCGACGCCACTTAGCCACTGTGTAGTAGCTTCGAGTTTGTATTTGATATGTCAGATTTCCTCTTGAAGTGAAATTCATGTCATACTATCTGACATATCGGCACTCACACAAAGCAATTACACAGATGGTCGCTCCTCAACAGCCTTTTTCTTCATTCTAGTGGACGACATTGCCCCGTAGTGTCCTTGGCTAGTGTGAGTTTAGAGGTGGGGCGTCACACCAACCAATAGGCCAGAGGGTATCTACAACATGTCCCCGATAATGGCACGGTTCCTGGGTATTGGCGTCGGATTGTGGCTAAACATTAGTCGATGATCCAATGACAGTAGAGGATGGAGTAGAGGCAGCGGAGAGGCAAATGAAGCAGCAACGTTAGGGATGAGAGTTAAGGACATAGCCGCCATGATCTGATCAATTAGGTGTGGCCGTGACTCTAACTCTCGAGGAGGACCATCTCCCAGTCCTTTCATAGTAGTTGTTAGTAGCTAGTAGTGGTTGTTGTATTTTCTTCCACTAGTTGTTTTATTTTTCTTTTAGTCTGGATTGTAAGCATTAGTTGTTTCTGTTGTTATGTAAAAACTGGTACAATGTAATGGAAATGTTCCTTTTTATGTGTTTTCCATGTGGATTTCTATATTATGGAAAACAATAAAAAACAAAGAAATTTTAGAAAAGACATTTAACTAATACAGAGGAAAAGAATGTAGTAGATACTGAAAGTTAAGAAATAAATTTTAGCAAATGGAAGACGGAGAAAGGATGTTATGTAATCATGGGTCAATTCTCATGCACCTTAAATACTGAAAATTATAATAGAACTTGTGTGATAGTTGGTATTATAAAAGAAAATAAAATTCTTGAAAATTGAAAAATTCACTGTGTAATGGAATAGAGTTCGTTGTGGATGTTAAAGGGATGACTAGACCCTGATTTCAAGAGGTGTGGGAAAAAAAATTTGTTTTGAAAAACTTATATATGTGTATGCTTTTATAAAAAGTTTTTGCAAACAAAATTTGTATTAGGAAACTTTTATTGATATTCTAAAAAGTAATATAAAAACATTTTTAAAGTTAAAAGGAAGAAAATTTCAAATTTTGAAATTGCCACACCCTTGATATGAGGGAACGGTCGACATGTTGGTTAGTATAGATTTTAATATGCAACAGAAGTGGTAGTAAAATAAAATGTGGATAAAGAAAAAGAAGTTGTTTTAACCATGGAATCTTTCTCTATATACTTTGTTGATAGGCGAATAAAATGTTTATTTTGGCAATAAACCTCATTTTAAAAATTTAAAATAAAAGGTTATTATGCGAATCGTACTTGGAATTTGGAAGGAGATATATGGCATAACTGAAAGTTCCAAAGTATAGTGGAAATTTGGTTATACAAGTGAAAAAGAATGAAAGTGTGGAATTTTTCATCTATACCTTTGTCTGGTATAAAGAAAAATAGGTTTAGAAAACTAAATTTCAAATTTGGATGTTAGCAAAGGTGTGCTAGGATTGTAGATGGTATGAATTGGATGAAAAATTGGTTGCACTATGCTTCTATTCATAAAAGTATGAGAAAATTTGGATGTAAAAATAAGTTTTTGGTTTTCAAAAGTTGTATGCATATAGAACTGTCGGTATATTTAGGATGTTTGCACCATATTTTTGCAATTGATTTAAATGAATGCATTCATATAGGGGCACCAATCAGAATTATTCTAAACACACACATATATACTTTGATACACCATGCACGACTGGTCGAAAAAAATTATATACTAATTAGTTTGTGTTATTAGAATAGTTGTGCATTATGTTACATTATTCAGTCCTTGAGAAATTTCAAGGATGAAATTCTTTTAAAGGAGGAGAATGTAACAACCCAAATGTTAACGATAATTAGTTTAAAATAAATAAATTAATAAACAATGACGTTGAAAAATTAGAATTTTCACCTAAGAAAGTGTTAACAGGAAATAACAATGGTTAAATAAGTAATTAAATAATAAAAATCGGGCAATAGCGAATTAACAAGTACACAGTTGACCTAGGATACACCATAGTCGGCTGGCAGCGGTCGATCGTGAAAGTTAAGCCGTCGACCGTGGCCAGTGTTAAATTATTAAATATTGGCTAGAATGGACCGAATTTAAAATGGTTTAATTGAATGGCTTGCATTGATTTGAACCCCTATAAATACAGACCTAGAACCCTACTTAAAAATTCACGTGTTCTAATGGACGTGGAAGCATTTCCATTTTCTCTTTACCACAAATTTCTAAATTCTCATACTAGTTCTACTTTGCGCTATGCGCAGTTGGATAATTGTAGAAGATGATAGAGAAGAGGAATATGGCCAAATCAAATCGTCAAAGGTGGGGTAAATATTAAATTCGGATCTTAAATAATAATCAAATCCAAACCTCTTTTCTAATCTAAATATCCAATGGATCTATGTAAGCTGGCGGTATATATTCAAATAGAATAAAAAGGGGTCAATCTAGAATAACATGGGTTAGATTTGTTGATTTGGAATGCTAAAAAGAAGAGTGGATTTTTTTTATTTTTTTTATATAATATTAGATTATATCATTGTAGATCTATTTCTATATGTCGGAAATGTAAATTGGCGTTGTAGGCTAAATATATATAAATGCAGTGAAATCATAAACTTTACATACATCTTTTGTAAATGTTAACTTGGTATATCTATATGTTATATGAATGTAAATCTGAAAAATACTTACATATTAACAATCGCAATATTTGTTATCGAATAATAGCAGAGCATGAATTCATAAATTATATAATAATTCTGGATTGTTACTTAAATTGATATTAAAAAATAAGAACGTAAAATAAAGAATTCGGAATAATTTTTTTAAGGGTTTAAGTGGTATTTTAATTCATCGAAATATAAGATGTTGCAGTATGAATATCTATACATTATCATATTTAAAATAAATAAAAGTGCATCATTTGAAATGACAAAGAAGTACACCTAAAAAGAAAGAGATGTACAAAATAAGGATATTTACCATATTTTGACCGATCTATTTCAATAACCATAAAAAGATAATTCTTCGAAATTTCAAATGCAACATAAATCTTCCTTTTTGACAAGATATAGAAATTTATAGTATAAATCTTTCCATTGGAAGAGACGCAATTCCAATGCGCTAAAATGAAGAAAATCATTAAGTATTAAATAAAGAGATATAAATGTAAAAGGAATATTTTAAGAAAGTATATGCACGATATAAATAAAGAAGGGAATTAAATAAGGAAAGGAAATTGAAGAATAGGGAAGAATAAATTAAATGTTAAATAAGAAATAAAAATAGGAAGTGGGAAAGAGGGTAAAATAATGTAAAAGGACATCGTAAACTTTTAATAAAAACATAAATAATCTAAAACCAAGTAAGATATAAACGCATAAAGAAGAAAAGAATTACGGTTAGTAGTAAATTACGGAGGAAAATAATAATTAAGAATGAAGTAATATATATACATATATATTATGTACGTACATACGTATGTATGTATGTACCTACCCTTAAGTATGCATTTATGTGGGGTATGAAGTTTTAAGTAATTAAATGCCTAAATGAATTAGAATGACATAGCCATTGGAATAGATTGTAATGCGAGGTCACTGGTGTTGCACAATAGAAGCACGATCATCGTAAGGGGTTACTAGGAGTTGTGTAAACATTATACTGATGTAAGACGTTTCTAACTATAGGACCCGTGGATAGTATACATTTGCATATAGCTAAAGGAATACCTTAATAGGGAAGAGAGTTTTCTTCAATAAAATGGTAAAGGGTGTATTTCCTTGATTGCAATAGAAAATCTAAATAGGATGGTGAGTGAAGAACGATGTTATATCAGTATGTGTTGGCACCAAATTAAGGACTAAGGCTGCACATAGGTCGAGAATGTCTTTAATCCTTAGCGGTCAATGGGAAAGACAAGGGTTACACCTAACGGGCCAGACTGCCTACTAGTGTACGGACCATGTTAGGTCATGCATTGCCATGTTGTTCGCTAGTTTGTTAATTTGTTAGGAAACAAGGCTGGTTAATCTTATTAGAGATGTATTTCAAAACATGGATGGGGTAGTCCGCGAAGCTGAGTCCATAATCAGTGGGACGAATCCGCCATATTTATTGTTCATAGAGTTGAATTTATGACAGGGAAGCAGAAAAGAAAATCCCCCAAAATACAATATAGAGCGCCACTAAATTATTGTAAAGCCATTATTAGGCACTACAGAAGTTCCTGGGTATGTGCAGCAATGAGAGTGTGATACGGTAAGGGTGATGGATTTTGATGGGAGGTTGAGTTAAGGGATACTAGTGGGGCTAATATCTTGCTTCAATGGGGGATATGTGTAACGACCCGCCGCCTTGACCGCCTCTAGTCGGTAATTAAACCAACTAGAAACGTTCAAAATGACGGATTGTTATTTAGTTTATAACATTTAAACAGAATCGGCTACAGAATCACAGAATAGTAATCATATTTTATAAACAAACTTTTCTTTTATATACAAATATCAGAGTTTACAATACATTACATTTTATACAGCGGAAACAATTTATAAATTTAAGTACAAGAGAAAAAAATTTTAGCTAAAACTTTAGTGGTGCTGAAATCCCCCTCTCTCTAACTTCGCTGCGAGCAAATCTCTAAGCTGCAAAAATACTCGGTCTGACCCGAGCGTTATTGCAAAACACAAAAACACTCGAGTCAGGATTAATCTTTATTCAAGTAAATAAATTTGAAATGAACTGAAATAAATGGTTACAGATATGGTAAAACAGATAAATCAATTTAAAATCTATTACGGATTTTTCACATTAACAATTTCAAATTTTTAAGTTCTGACAAACACACGTGTGCGAGTGTAATCACAAAGACCACAAAGATACAATAACAAGCCCGAACAGAAACAACACAGCAGGTCAAGGCAGCGAGCACAAGTACAGGCCGAAATGCACAACAGTTTCAGCAGCCCCAAATGCAACAGGGCATACAACTACAAGTATGGACAGTGCACAGATCAATAGTGCACAGGGGCAGCAGTGGCAAGACACAACTACAGTGGACAGGTATACAACAACAAGCATGAAGTATGCAAGCTCAGCAACAACTACCAGTTCCATATAACAAGCTACAATTGAAGATGAAACTGAAGACCAACTGGCTACAAATTATAAGTAAGACCAACAACAAGTTGGACTGCAACAGTCAATATGCAGACCAAAGGCACAATGCCACAGCAACTAGGAGAAAACAGAAGTGAAGACAAGTGAAACAATGATCAAGCTTCAAGATGAACAATTGCAGACAAGAGTATGCATTGGAATGAAGTAGTGCAAGCATAGGTGAATGTGTCAACATATCACGTACATAACAATGCAATACCAAACTTCACAAGCAATGACCAGTGCGATGACCAAGCACTGAATTAAACATGAAACAAGACCACAACTAGGCAAACATCACATAGGTTTTACAACAACTAAAACCAAGATGAATAAGACAGCAAGTCAGTGACATGCCCATCAACCAGACAGAGTTAACAACAGGGAATACACAAATTGACACAGCAAAATGATCAAGATTTGTTCCAATGTTCACAGAGACAACCCATAAGATTTGTTTTGTTTATTTTCTAAATTCACAGAGACAATACAGAACTTTCATATTAAATAGAACTTTAAACTTTGACAAATGTTCATAGCCACATTTTGTTAAACCTTAAATCTTCACACTGAAAGAAATAAACTCACAGCAGCTTGCTCAACTAAATATATTCATGTATCTACCAGTATGAAATTGTGTTTTCATGCAAACACACTTGTTTCTAGAGTAAAACAGGCAAATAATTTCTACTTGAGTTTATTTAATATAAAATGTTACTCACATACAACATATTTTGTTTAAGGATTAAAAACTAAAAAAAAACACTTAGGTGGATAGTTTGAATTTTTAAATCAAGTTTAGAACCTGTAACTATAAAGATAGAGGCAAAATAAATCAAGGCAGTGCATCAAAATGACCAAGCTACACATGAATAATGCACAATTCAAACAACAGGCAAATAAAGGTCACAAATGCAAGTGCAGTTGCAGTGTGCAACCTGAGAATATACACAAGTGCAGATCAAATGCAATTATACAACAGTGGCCAAACTTATGTATGCAACAGATAAGGATGCAGACACCAAATGACCAAATGAATCAACTGCAATGCAACATATATCAGGATGCAAACAACAATGGAAATGAAGACTAGAACAACCAAGAGAACAGTGACCAGACCCAAGTGCAACAGCATGGGGTACAACTACAAGTGCAACAGCATGGATGCAACTTGACATGCAAACTGCCACAAACCAAAGTGCATGAACACAGTAGACTACTGTTACAAAAAAAACTCAAGTGAAGCAAGTAATGCAACAGTAGCAAGTATATATGAATACAACTACAATGCAGACCAAATGCAACACCAATACAACAACAGTACCAAAAGACTCAAGTGCAAAATAATAAATGGTCTAATGGTTACCAGGCATGGGACAAACATGCAAGTTTAAATTCATAATGCAATTGTTTGCAAACAGTTTTCAAACAAGATATTTAGTAGCATCTGTACTTATCAATTTAATAACAAAATAAATATAGCATCTGTTCTTATCAATTTTTAAAACAAACACCAATAGCACATGTTCCTATCAATTTTAAAACAAACACAAATAGCACATGTTCCTATCAATTTTAAAACAAACACAAATAGTCAGGTAGCATTTGTTCTAATCAATTTAAAAATTAAGACTGGGCAGCATCTGTTCTTACAAATTTAAATTTTAAAAGAAATCAAAAAAACATTTGCTCCTAACAGTTCAAAAACTAAATCAAATGGGTAGAATCTGTTCTTATAGTTTAAAATAATTACTAGCATCTGTTTCTACCAATTTAAAATCCAAGTAAATCGAGCAAATAACAGCAACTAGCACAAAAATTCAACATGCAGTCACAAATCTGAGCATATCAGTTTTAAAAATTAAATTAGCCGAGCCAAAGATAATCAAATCGCCCCAAAAACATAGCATGCAACCAAGGAATTCACTTCAAACAAATTCAAAAACTTGCATGAAGATTATCGTGAGCTTAGAAAACTCACATGCATTTCAAAACAGAGGGACAGTCAACATAAACAAGCATGCAAACACATTATCACTTAACAAAAACAATTTCAGGTACCAAAACATCACAACATATTATAGGCTTAAGTGATTGATTCACGGATAAACAAAGAAGAAGGTTTGGGTTCAGAGGTTTCCATATAAATATTCATTAACAAGGCAAGATCCAACACATGCAGCAACACAAAGCAAGTCAAGATTTAATAGCCTCTATTCTCATCAGATTCTTAAAATGATAGCATCTGTTCTCAACAGAAAAAAAAAATTAAATTTATAGCATCTGTTCAAATCAGTTTTTAAGAAAAACAAATTTTCAAAACAACAATCTGAAATCAAACATTTGGAAGCACCTGTTCTCATCAGGTTATTCATAGCATTTGTTTTTATCAGTTTAAATTAAAATTTAAACAGTGTCTGTTCTTACCAATTTAAAACAAATATCAAATAGCATTTATTCTTATTAGTTTAAAATCAAAAATTGAGTAGAATCTGATCTTAACAGTTCAAAAACACAACATCAGAGCAAGTGATAACGAATAGCAACCAACAATCCAACATGCAGTGAGTTATCTGTTCTTATTAGTTTAAAATTCAAATTTAACCGAGCAACTGAAAACTAATAATCACCAAATCATAGCATGCAACCAACATTCAATCCAAACAAATTTAAACACCTGAATTAAAAAATTAATCGTGAGCAGAAAACTCACCATAACAAAGTCGAAATAGCCCCAAATTTGATTACAAGCCCTAGTTTTTGAATCGCGAGAAGTAAAGCCCCAAATTTTCCAAAGCAGAACGAGTCGAGAAGAACGAAGCCGCCATATTTTTTTCTCGTGCTTTTTTTGTTTTTGTTTTAGGGTTAAAAAAAATGGGAACGGGTAAAGTGAAATGGAAGGGGATCGGGTTAAAGATAAAGGCAGTAGTATTCAAACGTGGGCCGGTATAAATTTCAAAGCCCAAACCATAAACAAGTTTTCCTCTTATTTTTTTTTCTATTTATCTAAATCCAATTTGTTTTGTCTAATTATTTTCATTACTTTGTTTTGTAAATTTTTGTTTAAGTTATGTTGTTAAATTTTTTTACTAAGTGTATTTGTTTATTTTATTTTGTATTGATTTTTTTTTTTTATTTAAGCTAAAGAAAAGAATGTTATTAAAATTTTAACCATCAATTTAATAATTTACATAAATAAAAATTCTTGTATCCAAATTATTTTCTTAAGTCATTAGTTTGAATTTCAATTACAAATTAAATATTCAATTTCAACTCCAAAGTCAAGTTTAAATTTTTCTTCAGCTTTGTATAGATTAAATTTTAAATATTTAATCACCAATTTCATTGTTATATCGGAAATTCAGTTTAAATTATCATTCAAATATTCAAAATTAATTAAATATTCACAATTTAAATTGTTCAAAATTTAGGATCGTTACAATCTCCCCTCCTTAAAAGAATTTCGTCCCGAAATTACAAGTAAGGAAAAATGATTGTTAAAATTTCACTAATATTTATATTTTACTCAATTTTATCAAGTTCAACACTTATTAAAGATGAATGAATATAGGATTCATTCTATTTGTTTTATCTCGCTAGCTTTGCTAATTAACTCTTTTGTCTATTATTTTCTACAATCAAGACACAAAAATCTTTACTAAAATTTTCAACTTACAACCCAAAATTTTAAATTTGAAACACTTTATATTAGAGATTTACATATTATAACTTTTCCAAAGCTGTGGACTTTCAAAACCCTTCAAAAATCCTCTTCCTTAATTCATTAGGTTGGAATTATGCGAATTCTAATTCTAGATAATTGATTTTCTATTAAAGTTCGAAAATACTTGCTAACTCGAAATTTAACAAGTCTACTGTCGTTCTTAAAGACATTAGGCATACGCTGGCCAGGCGCAAGTCTAACAATCCCCAAGTACTAAATATACTTGCTTCAATTCCCAGTGAAAATACTTTTAAAAATTCTTTTAAAAATGGATATGGAAAGCACATTCCCCCATGGATCACAGTTTACTCGGCGGTTCCGCTACTATCCCAGTAGAGTCGCTTGTAACTGTGGATATCTCATCCCTTGAATTTCGCCATGGTTGTTGCCAAAGATCGCGGTTCACACGGCGGTTACGCTACTATCCCAGTAGAATCGCTCGTGACCGTAGGCATCTCGCCCCTCGAATTACGCTTTGGTTTGTAGATTGCAGTTTACACGGCGGTTACGCCACTATCCCAGTGGAATCGCTTGTAACTGTAGGCATCACGCCCCTCAAATTACGCTACCACCCGAGTGTAACTAGATCGCGGTATACTCGGCGGTTACGCCACTATCCCAGTGGAATCGCTTGTAACCATAGGCATCTCGCCCCTCGAATTACGCTAGCACACTATACCAGTCCAAAAGGACATTCCAACTAATGGAAATACAAAAGGTCATCCAACTAATGGAAATATAAATGGTCATCCAACTAATGGAAATATAAATGGTCATCCAACTAATGGAAATACTACGTAGCTACGATTTTTAAATGGATACTCATCTCGAGTTCCATCACCATCACACAGTCACACAGTATAAATGGAAGGTACCTTTCCATATCCTCAATTTTGGAAAACATAATATTATACATACATATATAATATTTCACTTCACACTTAGTACAACCCATGTACTTAAATAAGTTTTCCACAACAATTACTTTTCCAAACTAATTGGTTTTCGAATTTATCGTATTCACACATATACGTTATGAAAACCACAACATTTCATACCCATAACAAATAGAGGATTCACAATTTTCCATTTCACTAACCATTTAAAATCTTCCTCTAAGTCGATTTGGAATTTTAAGGTTATATCAAGCCTAATACACATTCACAATCCAATTTATTATCGACTTCACACACTCGATTTGGATTTCACGTTACATCGTCAATCCTCAACACATAATTGATGTCTATCGATATATAACCTCTGAGCTCGTACGTCTCAGAGAAGGGTGTTAAGCTAAGAGAATAAATTCTCCGCCACCAACAGATATATATTTAATAGAAATCAACTGATATGTCGTCAATTCACGACGTTAGACATACAATCCAAATCATCCATTTAAAATTCAAAGTTCAACTTACTTTGTTTTGGGTGACAAAGTTAAACTCAATTTAGCTCAAATTTCAATCATTTGAAAATTTTCAAATTGAACTAATTGTTCAAATTTCCCAAAAATAATATCTTTACAAGATATATAATTTCACACTTAACCATTTGAAAACAAATTTCAAATCATTTCTTCACCTTTTAATCTTTGAAAACAAATTTCAAAGCGACTTCCTTAAACGGAAACATTTCCAAATTATCTATGAATATACGATTTTCAAATCGATTTCACCTATTCATTTTCAATTTATCTTTAAAAGATAAAATTTCAAACCATTCATTTCATATAGGAAAACATACCCATACTTATTCAATAATAAGTAATTTACAAATCCACTTATTTTCAACACTTTGAAAATATTCAATATACTTCAAACCAAAATCAAGTATATATTCATTCTTAAAAAAAACATTCTTTTAAACACATTTTATTTGAGTCAAAACGAATGTTGCGTAAAACATCGTTACGACGACTCAAAACCACTAGTATAAGGATTCAAATTTAAAAATAGATATGTAAATCCCAATACTAAACAAAATCATTTCCCTTTTGAAATTATTTACTATAACAACAAATGTTATAATCTACCATTTCCATTTTTCCACTCGAAAACGTCTATTTCAACAACAAGTGTTGAAATCTATGCTTTCGATTCTTAACACATTTCAAAATGAATTATCTTCATTTACATAATGTTTCTTCCCAAAAACATTCCCATTTAAGTTTTCAACTTCAACTTAATTCATGGTTTGAATTCCACATACACTTCAAAAATATTGGTTTTAAACCGATTTCAAATTCCCAATACTAAGTTTTCCACTCAACTTAATTCCATGCCCGTTCAAATTCAAATGCATCATTGAATCTATTTAAATCTATTTCGAATTTTCATTAGATTCATATCTCTTTTGATATTTTATTCACCGTTCAAAACCATAGATATAATTCCTTTAATAAGTTACAACAATTTACTTATCAAAATAAGTCGTTTGCGGATTTTACAAACATCTCTAGAAATTCCATTTCTATTTATAAAACTTCGTTTTATAATCTCCTTTCTTAATTTGATTCAATTCAATTTATATAACTTAGTTATATACACCAAAAGTCCATATTATAAGTTAAATACTTATAATCCATTCATTTACTAAATCGTTCTTCACCACATTTGAAATCAATTTTTCAAAAGAATTCAAAATTAAATTTCCAAGTTATAGTTCAATAATCCGCTTGGTTAAAATCAAATTGACATATCATTTTATTTTCCAATTACTACTTTGAAGATATTCAAAATATTTGATTTAAACCAATTTAAACCAATTCATTAATTCAATTAACTCATATTTTCAGTTTCCATAAATCTCAACAATTTGATAATGAGTTTCCGAACGATCGAAACTCAAGTCTAACGAGACCTCACCGAATATAAACTATCGCAAACCTAAATTTAGAGAGGGGAATCTCCGAAAATAATTCTAATTTTCAAAATACCTTTTATTTTGAAGAAAACAATTTTAAACTTCTTTAGATTTGAAAACACTTCATTTAAAGTGATTCTAGTAACTATTCATATTAAACGTCATAAACTAAGCTTTGTGTAAACCAAAGCTCTGATACCACTTTGTAACGACCCGCCGCCTTGACCGCCTCTAGTCGGTAATTAAACCAACTAGAAACGTTCAAAATGACGGATTGTTATTTAGTTTATAACATTTAAACAGAATCGGCTACAGAATCACAGAATAGTAATCATATTTTATAAACAAACTTTTCTTTTATATACAAATATCAGAGTTTACAATACATTACATTTTATACAGCGGAAACAATTTATAAATTTAAGTACAAGAGAAAAAAAATTTAGCTAAAACTTTAGTGGTGCTGAAATCCCCCTCTCTCTAACTTCGCTGCGAGCAAATCTCTAAGCTGCAAAAATACTCGGTCTGACCCGAGCGTTATTGCAAAACACAAAAACACTCGAGTCAGGATTAATCTTTATTCAAGTAAATAAATTTGAAATGAACTGAAATAAATGGTTACAGATATGGTAAAACAGATAAATCAATTTAAAATCTATTACGGATTTTTCACATTAACAATTTCAAATTTTTAAGTTCTGACAAACACACGTGTGCACTGCCTCGCCAACACGTGTGCGAGTGTAATCACAAAGACCACAAAGATACAATAACAAGCCCGAACAGAAACAACACAGCAGGTCAAGGCAGCGAGCACAAGTACAGGCCGAAATGCACAACAGTTTCAGCAGCCCCAAATGCAACAGGGCATACAACTACAAGTATGGACAGTGCACAGATCAATAGTGCACAGGGGCAGCAGTGGCAAGACACAACTACAGTGGACAGGTATACAACGACAAGCATGAAGTATGCAAGCTCAGCAACAACTACCAGTTCCATATAACAAGCTACAATTGAAGATGAAACTGAAGACCAACTGGCTACAAATTATAAGTAAGACCAACAACAAGTTGGACTGCAACAGTCAATATGCAGACCAAAGGCACAATGCCACAGCAACTAGGAGAAAACAGAAGTGAAGACAAGTGAAACAATGATCAAGCTTCAAGATGAACAATTGCAGACAAGAGTATGCATTGGAATGAAGTAGTGCAAGCATAGGTGAATGTGTCAACATATCACGTACATAACAATGCAATACCAAACTTCACAAGCAATGACCAGTGCGATGACCAAGCACTGAATTAAACATGAAACAAGACCACAACTAGGCAAACATCACATAGGTTTTACAACAACTAAAACCAAGATGAATAAGACAGCAAGTCAGTGACATGCCCATCAACCAGACAGAGTTAACAACAGGGAATACACAAATTGACACAGCAAAATGATCAAGATTTGTTCCAATGTTCACAGAGACAACCCATAAGATTTGTTTTGTTTATTTTCTAAATTCACAGAGACAATACAGAACTTTCATATTAAATAGAACTTTAAACTTTGACAAATGTTCATAGCCACATTTTGTTAAACCTTAAATCTTCACACTGAAAGAAATAAACTCACAGCAGCTTGCTCAACTAAATATATTCATGTATCTACCAGTATGAAATTGTGTTTTCATGCAAACACACTTGTTTCTAGAGTAAAACAGGCAAATAATTTCTACTTGAGTTTATTTAATATAAAATGTTACTCACATACAACATATTTTGTTTAAGGATTAAAAACTAAAAAAAAACACTTAGGTGGATAGTTTGAATTTTTAAATCAAGTTTAGAACCTGTAACTATAAAGATAGAGGCAAAATAAATCAAGGCAGTGCATCAAAATGACCAAGCTACACATGAATAATGCACAATTCAAACAACAGGCAAATAAAGGTCACAAATGCAAGTGCAGTTGCAGTGTGCAACCTGAGAATATACACAAGTGCAGATCAAATGCAATTATACAACAGTGGCCAAACTTATGTATGCAACAGATAAGGATGCAGACACCAAATGACCAAATGAATCAACTGCAATGCAACATATATCAGGATGCAAACAACAATGGAAATGAAGACTAGAACAACCAAGAGAACAGTGACCAGACCCAAGTGCAACAGCATGGGGTACAACTACAAGTGCAACAGCATGGATGCAACTTGACATGCAAACTGCCACAAACCAAAGTGCATGAACACAGTAGACTACTGTTACAAAAAAAACTCAAGTGAAGCAAGTAATGCAACAGTAGCAAGTATATATGAATACAACTACAATGCAGACCAAATGCAACACCAATACAACAACAGTACCAAAAGACTCAAGTGCAAAATAATAAATGGTCTAATGGTTACCAGGCATGGGACAAACATGCAAGTTTAAATTCATAATGCAATTGTTTGCAAACAGTTTTCAAACAAGATATTTAGTAGCATCTGTACTTATCAATTTAATAACAAAATAAATATAGCATCTGTTCTTATCAATTTTTAAAACAAACACCAATAGCACATGTTCCTATCAATTTTAAAACAAACACAAATAGCACATGTTCCTATCAATTTTAAAACAAACACAAATAGTCAGGTAGCATTTGTTCTAATCAATTTAAAAATTAAGACTGGGCAGCATCTGTTCTTACAAATTTAAATTTTAAAAGAAATCAAAAAAACATTTGCTCCTAACAGTTCAAAAACTAAATCAAATGGGTAGAATCTGTTCTTATAGTTTAAAATAATTACTAGCATCTGTTTCTACCAATTTAAAATCCAAGTAAATCGAGCAAATAACAGCAACTAGCACAAAAATTCAACATGCAGTCACAAATCTGAGCATATCAGTTTTAAAAATTAAATTAGCCGAGCCAAAGATAATCAAATCGCCCCAAAAACATAGCATGCAACCAAGGAATTCACTTCAAACAAATTCAAAAACTTGCATGAAGATTATCGTGAGCTTAGAAAACTCACATGCATTTCAAAACAGAGGGACAGTCAACATAAACAAGCATGCAAACACATTATCACTTAACAAAAACAATTTCAGGTACCAAAACATCACAACATATTATAGGCTTAAGTGATTGATTCACGGATAAACAAAGAAGAAGGTTTGGGTTCAGAGGTTTCCATATAAATATTCATTAACAAGGCAAGATCCAACACATGCAGCAACACAAAGCAAGTCAAGATTTAATAGCCTCTATTCTCATCAGATTCTTAAAATGATAGCATCTGTTCTCAACAGAAAAAAAAAATTAAATTTATAGCATCTGTTCAAATCAGTTTTTAAGAAAAACAAATTTTCAAAACAACAATCTGAAATCAAACATTTGGAAGCACCTGTTCTCATCAGGTTATTCATAGCATTTGTTTTTATCAGTTTAAATTAAAATTTAAACAGTGTCTGTTCTTACCAATTTAAAACAAATATCAAATAGCATTTATTCTTATTAGTTTAAAATCAAAAATTGAGTAGAATCTGATCTTAACAGTTCAAAAACACAACATCAGAGCAAGTGATAACGAATAGCAACCAACAATCCAACATGCAGTGAGTTATCTGTTCTTATTAGTTTAAAATTCAAATTTAACCGAGCAACTGAAAACTAATAATCACCAAATCATAGCATGCAACCAACATTCAATCCAAACAAATTTAAACACCTGAATTAAAAAATTAATCGTGAGCAGAAAACTCACCATAACAAAGTCGAAATAGCCCCAAATTTGATTACAAGCCCTAGTTTTTGAATCGCGAGAAGTAAAGCCCCAAATTTTCCAAAGCAGAACGAGTCGAGAAGAACGAAGCCGCCATATTTTTTTCTCGTGCTTTTTTTGTTTTTGTTTTAGGGTTAAAAAAAATGGGAACGGGTAAAGTGAAATGGAAGGGGATCGGGTTAAAGATAAAGGCAGTAGTATTCAAACGTGGGCCGGTATAAATTTCAAAGCCCAAACCATAAACAAGTTTTCCTCTTATTTTTTTTTCTATTTATCTAAATCCAATTTGTTTTGTCTAATTATTTTCATTACTTTGTTTTGTAAATTTTTGTTTAAGTTATGTTGTTAAATTTTTTTACTAAGTGTATTTGTTTATTTTATTTTGTATTGATTTTTTTTTTTTATTTAAGCTAAAGAAAAGAATGTTATTAAAATTTTAACCATCAATTTAATAATTTACATAAATAAAAATTCTTGTATCCAAATTATTTTCTTAAGTCATTAGTTTGAATTTCAATTACAAATTAAATATTCAATTTCAACTCCAAAGTCAAGTTTAAATTTTTCTTCAGCTTTGTATAGATTAAATTTTAAATATTTAATCACCAATTTCATTGTTATATCGGAAATTCAGTTTAAATTATCATTCAAATATTCAAAATTAATTAAATATTCACAATTTAAATTGTTCAAAATTTAGGATCGTTACAATATGCATACGTATATGTGTATGTATATGTATGTATGTGTGTTCCTTTAAAAAATGTAAATGTGTGTGTGTATGCATATAGCTATGATTTACTACGAGTAGATGGGAAGTATCGTACGCGGACGTAAAGTCGAGATGACTAATTGAAAATGAAAAGACACAACAAGAGATAAAAGACAATCGGCATAAACTACTGTTATGTGCAAAGTGTAATTACCAGTCACCAGAACGTTGTTATGACCCTCTCCTCAATTCAACTGGAAAGATACCTTCAGAGGGACAGGTACTGGTACTGGCCAGGAGCAGTGGAGGATATGCTTTCTGGTGCATACTCGACACTAACAGGGACACTAGATATTGAAAGCATGAATCTTGGTCAGTACTGTCTACTTTATTATACTTCACTATTCTACTGTAAATTATCGGTAGTGCTCTGATATGGATTTTTTATTTATTTGCAGGATACCAAACTAATGAGCATTGGAGACGTAGTTTTTGATTTAGCGAAATTCAGGCCCACTGAGGTGGGGTTGTTATAGATCTCAAGGTTTTCTATCATAGTATATGGCTATGTATAGAGAACAAAGGTTTTTCATCAAGAAACATAAACAGAGTCCACACTAAAGTAGTCAAGTGATATATACTAGTTTTATGCGATCGAGCAAGTGGTCGGATTTGATATTATGTAAGGATGATCCATGTACATTGTACAGGCTTAGTAAGTTATTTATCGTCTTTGTGCAATGATAGGATTTGTGAACTTGAGAAAAACATGAGTTATGTTTTCTTGTAAATTTTGAATATTGTTAATTATTTTTTTGTGATTGTTTTCTTTTGTTGCTTGTGTCAGAATTTCGAGGGCGAGATATTCGAGTGGGGGAGAATATAACGACCCGAAATTTCAAACATTTCGTATTTAAATATCCGAGTCATTTAAATATTTTAATCGTGGATTAAATGTGACTAAATTGATTTAATAACCTTATTAACCCCGTTTTAAATCATAAGTAATGATAGTAAACTTGATTTGGAAAAATATTTATAAAATAGTTAGTTTGAAGAGATATGGCTAATATGACTGAAAATCGTTTTATCGATAAACAATATTTTACTGTCATAGGTTATTCAAACTTTTTTTGACATACATCTATTTGTTTAGGAAATCAATAATTTGAAATAAAAATATTTTACCATTTATGGAAAGAAATTATTTATGGTGCCGTGGGTGATGCTATTGAAACAGATTTTAAAAATGAGTTTTTAAGGAAAGTCTTAACAGTTAAGTAAAGGATGTAAAGGTGTAAAGTAATATACATGTGCATGGCACATGATAGGCGGTCTTGGCTATGTAAAGGAGGGCTAAGGCATATGCAACCATTCATTAATTCGCTAAAGCATCAAATGTAATGAAAACTCAAAAATGGTTGAAGTGGATTAGTTGTAATCCACTTTGTTCTGTACTAACCTATCTTTAATTAGTTCAAATCTCCTTTAAACTCCTTGAAACTTTCAGGAACACCTTAGAAAGCATGGATCTAAAGTTAAAGTTAAAGAAATGTGAAGAGGATGGGGGATCTTGGTGAGGCCAGGAGCAAAGGAGGAGAAGGGGAGCGTGGCTTTGTGAGTTTGGAGCTAAAAATTGGATCTTTGGGCTTTTGGTGATGGTAGGAAGTAATTTGTTAATCCTTTTGTGTGTGTGATCATGTTATAGGATTGGATTTGGGTGATTTATCCCTCTATCTTTTATGTATATATTGTGTGTGTATATATGTATGTACAAATATAAAGTAATGGGACATTGGCTAATTAAAGTTACAAACATTGGACTTCTCTTGCTTTTGAAAGCAACTGATAAATCTATATTATATAACATCACTTTTATTACGATGTTAAACTTGTGGTATGGCCTTGTATTAATGTTTAAATGATTGTTGGAAAATGTGCTGAATGGAAGTATGTTTAAAGCGAAAATAGTCGCTATAAGTGCTTTTCGATATCTCTTAACTTTAACTTCTGTAAATAGAAGGTTTATAAAATTAACCTAGGATAATTTGATTGGGTTGTTATCTACACATGTTTTGTTTATGATGCAATAAATAATTGGTTTGGAAAGTTATAGAAAATGTGAAAGTTAGAAAAGAAATGCTCGTTACGGATGCATTTTGAAAAAGTCTTGTGTTCGTCGATTTTCGAAGTTAACTTTGTGAGGCATCTCAGGTGCTTCTTAGTAGTTTTTAAGAAGTACTTATGTGTAGTTATTACCGGAAAAACATTGAAGCTTAAATCATTCACTAACTTCTGAAACAAAATTGTAAAAAGTTAGAGCGAGAAGAAGGTCGCTATATGAGCACTTTGAAATACCATGTTTTTAGGAATTTTGTACTTAATTTGAATGACATCCTTAGGAATTTTTTTGAATTTTTAACATATACTATAGCTATACTTCTACTAAAAAAGAATTGGGGTTTAAAAGGTTTTGGAATTGGTCAAATAAAATGGCCAAATTTGGAGTAAAAATGTCGTTAAACGTACATTTTAGTAAATATCCTGTTTTTGGGAATTTTTATAAATAAATTCAAGGATATTCTTAGGAGTTTCTTTTCATGGCTTTTAATTACACTAGGGGTAGTACATACTATAAATTTTTTATGTCTTGAATAATTTGGTTAAAACTAGCAGTGAAGATCGTACTTTTCAATGTTATTTTTTATCAAGAACTTTTAATAGCATTTATGAATGCTGCAACAAGTTGCTTATGATTTTAAGTGTTTAAGAATGATATTTAATTTTGGTGCTTTTCCCTAATCTTTCTGGAGAACTTTTTATAACATATTCAATATTTTAAAGTTGGTTTGAAGTTTAAATGTATTTTTGGTATTTATTTATGAATTTTAAGGTAAAGATGTTTTATAACACAAAACATGTTTTTCATCAATCTATAAATTGGTTTTATTCAAATAATATTTTACGTAATTATTTAAAACCTATTTATTAGTATTTTTAAAATATATATATATATAGATGTTGAAAAAGTAATTAACTATGCTTAACAATAAAATCGGGCGAAGCAGACTCGTCAATTTAGAAGTGTTAAGATTGATGTTTGTGTAAGGGATAGATGCAACAATGCTCTAATTTATCGACTTCGTTCTTGACCGAGAAATAGTTATGTGGGAAGGTCATAATTCTACTGATTATATTGTTTCTTTACTAATTTTTGAAAATAACCAATACTATACCTAAATACTAAAAGCCAACAAGATAGATCTTTAACTGAATATTTAAAGATAACATATGTGAAATTGTTTTGACTTTGTAGTGACATTGTACAAGTAACATTAGTTTTAGACCTTTTGAATGTATTTGTAAAATTACTTAAATCTTTAAAATAGATATTTTGAAGGAAAATATAAGTGTGGAATCTTTTGAAAAAAGATAGTAAAATTAAAGATTTAAATTAAAAAAATCTTTTTAATGATTTGTGAATATACTTGTACCATTTGAGATAAGTATATGAGTACTTTTTGAAGTTTTGAAAGAGTACAAATGAATAGTAGTGGTTGATAAATGAATTTTGTTAGAAAAAAGAAGTTTTACTAATAAATGATGTTTTAATTAATATAAAAGTTAATTAAATAAAAGGGAGTTAGAAGTTGCTTATGTGACTTAATCCTACTTTGTGTGACTTGATCGTTCTTTGTAAGTCTATTCATTTATAGAAAGTATTTAGTTGTATACTAAAAGCCAATGGAGTAGCCTTATCTACTTATGAGAGCCAAGATTGTTATTTGAGTGGGGTATAGAAGCAATAATGTTCTACCCAACTGACTTCACTCTTGGCCGAGGGATAGTATAAGTTGAAAACATGATAAATATGCGAGACTTGGTTTCCATATGCGATTGTCTATTTTGAACTTGATAATGGATTTGTCGACCATCGAACTTGATCGAAATTTCATCGACTGGTTTTGGAGAATCCGGAATTGGTAAGTGTTTTACTTATCCAATACTGCTTCAAAACTAGCATACAAGTTGTATGTTTTAGAAGCGTCTGTGAAGTGAAATGATATAAAATCAAACTGTCTATCCTAAGGTCAAGTCCAAGGGATAGGTCGGTATTAGCATTCATTAGGGGACTTATGCGGGAATTTATGTGGAGACTCTAAATCTGTTTGAGATACCCAAATCCATGTAGAGATTTATGATCTGTTTAAGATGTTGGAATAAATTTAGGGGTTCATGTTCTGTTCAAGTGATGAAGACTCGTGCGAAAGAAGTCGAACATAAGCTCGACATTGGAAATGACAAAAAATAGAGTAGGAGCATAGTTTGGGGTTTAAATAACCTACGACATGATATATCAACTCCATATCTGCTTACCGATGCTGCCAGCGGAAGTTGATGATATTTAGGGTCACGTGTTTAGATATGAATTGGCTGCGTACCTTATGGTATATTCTTTCCCAAGTTACTCGGAAGTAGTTTCCGACTTTGTGCAGGAGAATGAATTTCGGCTTGACCAAAGGAAACTTCACGGAAAGTCCATTGTGGGAACATATCTTAATGGTTTTGATTGTACCCTCAATATATTGTCGTGTGATCGATGTCATAATGATAACCATTTTATGATTTATATTCTTCACCCAAGACATTATCTATTATATCACCTTATTTACTTATTAGATGAGTGATTCTTTTGAGAGGATAACGATGACCGCATTCCATGCAATCTTAGAAGTAATGTTATATGTTGACCGCACATCACTTGAGTTTCTCATACCAGACTTATATCTGACGTACAATTTTTGTTTTATCCAAATTCCTCATGCTCTTTCGACTAGTCTGAAAAAAGTATGTTTTATTTAAATATTCTTGAGCTCAAGGAGACGACCTGGATGTTTCATATCTACCGTAGTAATATTATTTCCACTATATTACAGTTATGTATATATTAGCATTTAGGAGGACAACTTGTTATAACTGTTCAGATGATGATATTTAGAATTGTAACTCTGAAATACTGTATCTTAAGTTACGGTTTTGTACTATCTTTTGATATTGTGTGTTATCGTTCTGCTATAAGATTCTGATATTGTGTTCTCGTGTTTCACGTTATGTTTTTTTCTTTTCTTTTATTTTACCTTAACAATCTGTCTTTTCGGCAATGAATGTTCGACACATGGATGTTCGGCACATGGATGCTCGACATACGAATATCTTGATGCATTTGTGTCGACATTTGAGGGTCGAAAAGTACGGTCGTTACATAAGAACACAAACAACGCATATTATACATGAAATTCTGTAAACTACGCAAATATAGTTGCTCGCCTTCAACATATTGGAGAAGAGGTGAATTTATTATCGGTGAGGCATTGGCAATTGTCATGCAACCTGATAATAGATATTTATTTAGTGTTCTTATCGACGAGATAGCAAAAAGTTGTCTGTTGTCGACGATTGCGGAAAAAGTCATGCAAAAAAGCACCAAACTAATCCGATAAACCAAGATGGTCTCAACAAATTTAATATTGTGCCATCATCTACAAAAAGATCAGTTACTAGAGTGTTGTGCTTCTCAGGACCCTCTGCGTTGGTGCGACCCCGCCGGTGCGATACAGTTACCCGGAGTTCAAGTCCTAAGATAATAAAGCTATTAGATTCTTCAATTCAAATATTCTATTGTATTTTCTATGCTTTGCATCGTTGTATTTTTTAAGATACTTTAATTAATTTCGACATAATTCGAATTTTTTAGTTTTATTTCATTTAATTAAACGCATATTATGCAATAAAAATAATTAATTAATTAACTATAAATAAATTAAAATAAAATTCACATTTTAAATATTCTACTCAAATATCTCGTTCGTATTACCAAACACATTTTTCTTTTAACCAACTTTCTAGTTCAAAAATGTCATTCAAATCACCCGTTTATTAAATGGCCATTCGTTTCATAAAGAATGGACCTATTTGTTGTTACATAAAGCAGTTCGATCAAGATGTTGGTACATAGGTACTCAAAATCATACTTAGTGATTAAGCAGATGGGCTAAGACCAAGTTCGGATCCAAACCCATTTGTTTGATTGTAATACATATAACATACGTATACACGGTGGAAAATAGTTTGCATATAGTAATTTTGCAAAGTGCAAAAGTGTCGGTCAACATGCATGTTAAAAACATTAGAGGCGAGCAACAGAATAATTTGTCTCCTCAACTCCAATCCCTCGTGAGCTGATAGAGGAAAACATTAATGGTCAATGGCGTGAATTGACTAATCCTAGTTTTATTATGTTTTTGGAAAAGATTTGCCCTGCTGAGATCAGGTAAGACGGGACTAATTTTCAAAGTAATAAATACATTTAGGATCCAACAAATAAACAATTTTTTGCAAATTAATTTTCTATTAATCACTACTACTAAGAAAAATTCAAAAAGCAACAAAAGTAATTGACGCGGAAATAAAAATTCAAACTAACTATACATGATTTTAGCACAAAAATATGACTAAATATTTGTAAAGTCATTTTTATTTGAATGCGTTAAACATATACAACTTGTACGTCACGTACGAAGTCGTACCGCTCAATCCTATAATTGACATATCACAGTTGTTTGCGGTGTGTGTATAGATTAAGACATGCTACGTCTCATTTTTGCTACATCTCTATTTCTATCTGTTTCAACCATATTTTGATTTAAACGAGTTGACAAAAAAGAGAAAGTGTATTATTTGAACGTGTAGTTAAAATGCTGAAATCGGGTGATAATTGAGGTATAACTAAAATGAAGTATAACCGATCCTTGCCCGCGTGATCTTTCCTCATGTCTGCGGTGTGTGCACACTTGAGCAATGATCGACGACACCTTAAATCCTCTTGATTTCAAATGCACATTCTTATATCTATTATTAATAAAGAGAATTCAATGAACATAATTTTCAGAGTGGTTTTTGAGTTTTAAAAATATCCTTCATCCATTAATAGAATCTCATCATCTGTTAACAACATCTACCATTATTCCTTTTCCAACTATTCATCAACGGACCACTATCAATTTGCAATCTACAAAACTACTTAAAATAAATTGTGTTGTAGCCACCAAAGTTTTTACATTTACGATTTTCATCCATCCATTAATTTTTTATCAAGTAAAAACGAAATATTTCTATAACTCCACATACAAGCGGTTTATAATAGTTTAAATAATTGTAGCTTCTCTGTCCTGTTATTTCATATAATTATTTAAATCGAAACGTGTAAAACTCATGGAAATAGGGATGAAGCAAGAATCATAACGTTTGGTTGAAATAATATACTTTCTCCCTTCAGTCATCTCGTTAAATCGAAATGTATGATTGAAATAATACAAAGAAGCCTTCACCTAGGATCTATGCTTCGATCACACATCACATTAGTCAAATAAAGGATGAAGCTTCGGTTCCATTTTAAGTTCGAACATCCGCCCATCCGTCTGTATGCATGCCTCGTTGAGGTGTGGTAGAGGCACCACACAATGTTCACCTACATCGACCGTTCAGCCATAATAACGTTTATGCGATTATCATTCATAACGGTGACGGTTGGAGAATTAGATGGTCGAAGCCAATAATACTAAGAATACATGATTGTTTTGTATAACATTTAACATTAACATATACAAATTAGTAATTTAAAATAAAACAATAACGTGCACACAAATAATATGTGCCTTCGTGAATTAATAACATGTATACATGCATATTGGTCTTTTATAAACGAACAAATTAATTTGCAAAAACAATTAGAGTTATCTGAGTTTATCACTTACAATGCATATAATTGAAAATTTACGTATAACATGCTTCAAAATTGAAAATATTACAATTAATTATAATAGACTATTGCAGCAACGGCTATAAGAATTTATATCTGTCAACGCTTACCAACGTAACCGTAACAACCCCTTTCTTCACCCACGCAATAAAGCTACAATTCCGCGCATCATTCGCATGATTCCTGTTGAGTAGTAGAGTGCTTATTTAATTATGCTGTCAATCGGAGTTTATTGTTTGACAGTAGAGAGAAAAAAGCGTTAAATAATATTATCACAAGTTTCTGACCCTTGGACTAACATCAACTTTTTACTGAAATGCACAGGATCAATCTTTGCACAATGCATTGCACACTTTTCATTATTTAACATTAGGAATCGTGAACAACACAGCTGTACATCACAACAAACCCGAATGATAAACCACTAAATATAATATGTATGTGGCCACTGCCCTAAATTGTACCAATTTAAACTGATTAAAATTTCATTCATATTCAACTTTTGTTTTACAAAGGATGGAACTTTTCTACTCTAGAATATAATATACAGCTATTCGATAACGCTATTCATTTCATTAGCATTATTTTATAGCCCCAATATTGACTATAAATTTCTATTTAAATATTTGTTTTCTCTGTCCTTTGTTGCATGCATCACATACTTAAATATAAACTTATGATTTGAGATAACAATGGAAAAGGTTTAGCGTCCAAACCCAACGGACTCGTCTCTATTTTGATCCATCAAAACCCTCTACTTTGGGTCACATGGACCGATAGACCTATGACCCGCTCGCGAAAGCTCCAGCCCTCGGGTCGAGTTGAGGCTTTGCAAACCCCTCCCAAACCGAATCGTACTATTGTAGTTCATAATATCAATTATTTATAGCTTATTGATCCATTTAACAAAAATTTCTATAATAAAGATATCATAGTGTTTTATACAATAATTTTGAAATACTAAGTTACATTATTGCTAATTGTATAAACAAAAACGCATATTGTTTGAATTCTTATTAAACACTTTAATTTTTTTTCTTTTAATTTTATAGTCATTGTCATCTACAATCAATATATTTTTTAATATATATGTTTCTTACACAAAAAATATCAGTGTATGCAAAATAGAATCAACTTTTGGAATGAAAAAACAAAGATCCATCGGGTTTCGGAGCGGGTCTTATCCTGATCCGTACGGGTCTCGGGTTCGGACGAAAATCCAAACCTGCATCGCGTCTGCACTGGCTCTACAGGACGGCCCTGGAGCGTCATTTAAAAAACTCTAGTCGGATACGAGGCATGAAAAACCCGTCCCAACCCGCCCCATTACCATCCCTACTTACGGCGGATATTAGATGACAATAAATAATGCTAAATAAAATGTAATATTGTATATGTGTGGATGCGCGCCCGTGTATATACATATGAAGCCAGAATCCGACGTCCTCTTATTTAACGTTATTCCTGGCCGTTTGATATCAACCACATGTTTATATTTAAATGTCCATCCTTTTTCGCTCATGTCACGTCACGTGAATTGAATATTTAAATGAGGTTGCAGACTTTATATATATATATATATAGAAAGTCTATTCGGACACAAAATGTAGACACAACTGGTAACACAAAGTATATGCACCATTGGATTGCCCTTTGAATTTCACATCTCATACAAGGACAAAAAAAACCAATGGTTTAGATCTCTTGTGTCACCCAATTGTATTTAATTTTGTGTTCAAATAGTCGCCTCATATACATATATATGTATGTATGTATATATGTAGTGTGTTTTTTTTCCTTGTTCCATTATTCCTACTTCTGCGATAATCACACACATTTATGCATGGTTGATACCTATGTCGTTTGCGTACACGCGCACGCATGGAAGTCTGTAATATATAAAGGTGTATAATACAAAAGTTTTAGTACAGTGTTTCAAGCAACAGTCTATGCCTTTTTCATGCATTGTGTATCTTCCATTATTCCTGCTTCTGTAATAATTACACGCAATTATGCTTGGTTTTTGAGTGAAAAGTAAGAAAGTACAATTTTGGGTTTTATAATTCATTTCGTGCATGCATTTATTTGAACTAGATAGTAAGCAGCATAAATGAAATGGGGACGTTTTGAACTAATAAAAGCAGATGGCGATCGATAATTAATAAATCATGTGCATTTATTAGTAAGTGCTGTACTAACAATAACTATTTTGTTTGATGAACAAAAGAAGTGATAAGGTTGTTCCCCTACGCTATCGTCTACATTGGAATTTTGGTTGTGTAATTTACACCACCAAAACCTGCATAGTAGAAACTGCATATTTTGTTTGTTTGGTATGATCCTCCAAAATATGGTACCAATGGCATTTTTTTTTACTCAGTTAACATCCAACGCGGCAAACAGTCGTTCCTTAAAAAGTAGCACTAAAGCTAACGTTTTTTTAAAGTACAAATGATGAGTGTATAAATAAATTATAGATAATCACACATTCAACCAAAAAAGCTCTGAGTAAATATCCGATAATGTATAATAATGCTTTGAAAAAAAATTCATTAAAATGGAAACTATGGCTCTTAAACCGAATAAATAGGATGGTTTTGTTATCGGTATATTTTGTTTATGTTTTTTATTATTTATGTTATAAATGATTTATTAGTTTTATCTTTATACTCTTAACGGTTTTACTATATCAATTTAACGATATTCATTTTTACCAAAAAGTTTTTGTTTCGAAAAAAAACAGCGTTAATAATATATCTACATAAATCATGCTTGCTTATATAAAATAACTACAAAGGATTATAGGATTTGGTTTTGATAGAATTTATAATGTCGGAAGAGGCCTAAAGGGAAAAAAGTAAAAGTACATTATTATACTTCATTATTCTAATTTATGACAAAAAAATAAGGATAATGGAGTTTCACACTGCATCTTGTTTTAGATAAATGGTATCAGAGTTGGTTGAATGACTTAAGATGTATTATGGAAAATGTGGTTAGTGGAATTAGAACTTAGGTGGAGTTCCCATCAAATGAATATGATGCTTAGTAACTTCGTGAATCAAGGAGAGTACAATGTTGTTATTCTAAAATTATAAGAAAATTGGAAAAATGTCGGGAGAGCTCCACTAAAAAGATACAAAGTATAAGGTATGACGTGCAATAGTAACCATATTGTTTACATTTTTTATTTATTTAGTAAACACGAATCAATTTCTTAAAGGTTAAGAAATAAGTAAATTAAAAACTATTATTTAGTGGAAATCGACTTTGGTTTCGTTGGTTGGTAAAAATAAATATAACATGAACAACATTAGTTAATAATATAAAGAAAACTACCGTATACCACTATATCACCAAGAAGTTATAAATTTGTCATTAAAGTTAACATTTTTTCAAGTGCTAATTATGAGTATATTATATAAATTCTAAACTTCGCAGTACACCAAAAAAATTAAGAAAATATCCGATAATGCATAACAGTGCTTCGAAAATAAGACCGTTAAATGAAAAGTATAGCTCTTAAATTGAACAAATACGAAGGTTTACTGGATATTATATTTTATTCATATTTATCATCATATATATTATAAATGATTTATTAGTTTATTTTTCACTCTTAATACTTTTACTGCACATGTTTACTAATATATTTTTTTACGAAAAAAGTTATAATTTTGAAAAATAGAACTAATAAGATACCAAAATGAATATGCTTACTTATTTAAAATAAACACAAAAGGTTTGTAGGACTTGTGTGGAGTTCTAATTAAATGAACGATGTTTAAGAATTGAACGTATAAAGGAAAGTTGAGTATTTCAATTTTAGAATTATGAGAAAATTAAAAAGATGTTGAGATAGATCCACTAATAAGATATATAGTATAAGATAAAATGAGGGCAATAGAGTTTCAAATTGCATCTTGTTTTAGATAGAGAATATCAAAGAAGGTTGAATTATTTTGAACTACATTACAGAAAATGTGGTTAGTGGGATCGAACTTGGGTGGATTTCTTATCAAATGAATAATAATTAAGGATAGAGTGATTCAAAGAGAGTGAAGTACTTTAATTTTAAAATCATGAGAAAATTAGAAAATTGTCGAGAGAGATCCACTAGAGGTCCACTAGTAAGATATATAGTATAAGAAAAGATACCAAAATGGATATGCTTACTTATTTAAAATAATTACAAAAGGTCTTTAGGTGTATCTAATTGACACATTAGATACGGCCAGAAGCCGTATCTAATTGCAGTGTCCAATGAACCAATTAAATACGGCTAAAAGCCGTATCTAATTAGTCAATTAGATATAGATATATAATAAATATCCAATATATAATATTATAGACCTATTCATATCCAATATATAATATTATAGACCTATTCATATCCAATATATAATGAATAATCATTCCGAGACATCAAAATAAATAATATTATAGATAGTGCACATTCAAATGATTCAATAATCCGCATGCAGTGCGTAATAACTTAACAATATCATTACATAATACGAAAAATACTACATACTAGCATTTAGTACATTAATATATCGCAGTAGCGGATACTAGAAAACACTATCGCTCCAGTACCAAGATCCAAATACACAACAATAATACAAATGCATCACATTACTACATAATACAAATACACAACAAGCCTCTGTTATACTGTGTTGTTACGGCAGCCACTGCACAATGCAAAGCCAAAGAGCTAACTCCTCCAGCCCAAAACATCTACACAAGCATTACAAAATATTAGTACATCTTTAGTTTTAGGAGTTAACTCTCTCTCTCTCTATATATATATATTGTATTTCATAAACATGCAGAATTATTTTATCATATTTTTGAACTAAAGTTGCAATGTGTTACTTCACATAACTTTAGATTCCAACAAACTAACAACCTACTACATCATCAACACTGCTTGCACACATCCATCTCCAATGCAGCTACATCCTCATTTACAACCTTCTCACCTGCCCATACATCACATAACCGTTCCACTACCTATCTACTACCATAGCAACTTCCTCACTACATAGATCAACTACAAAAATACTCTGTTATACCCACTACAGCCTCACCATATTCACCTGCTGCTTATAGATATTCACTCCATATCCAACCTTTGTACACACCCAAACATCCATTTGCCCAGACAACTCCAAAAACACTACCTTTCTCATCACTTCTCCAGCATCCTTCACACTACCCTCCTTTAAACCAAAACCTTACACATTGCTTTGAACAATCTTCCCACCACAACTACATTGATGTGCATACTTCATCAATCATCCTCCTGCCTCAACGGTTCTGCCACCACAATCTAAACCACTCTGCTACTATCTCCGACCACTGCACATCATTTCTCTGCAAACCACATTGTGCTGCCCACTTACTGCCTCCATCACCACAAGCATTCAACTTCACTACTGCCATGCATATACAACATCACCAAACACTCAACTGGCCACCCTCCCTCCCTCCCCCAACTGCTATCAACAACTACAAACATCCTACACTTCAGATCAGACCATAATCACCACCTCGACAATATACCATCACCACTCAACAATAGTATCTCACTATTCATATGCTCTGCCATCAAACATACTTGCAACTCGCCAACCAAACATACTGAACCAGCCCCTACCTGCCACTGCACCATCTTCCTCCTGCCAATCATTCACTTCAATAATCCCACTGATCACAGCTGCATATACAACACTCATACAATTCCCCCCTTCACTTTTGCCTCCTTCATATCATTTCCCACTGACCACTACTCTGTCAACAAACTACTACTAGCTTCATCATCCATCTTTGTTACTGTACACATTTACATCACCACAACCCAACTGTCAAACAACCTAACCAAATTAGAGCAACAATCGAACCACTAAAAATCATAGCATTGCACTGCAACTCCTCGACCATATCACTACTGTCAAAAACGCTACTTCTTACTGCTTGCTTTCTTCCACTTCTTCATCTTCCTGCACACTATTTGTTGCCTCCACTCCATCAACACACGGCAGTAACCATACCATATAGTCATACCATATCAACAAACCATCCCCAATCGCCTGTAATCAATCACAATCGAAACAAGCAACTCGAACAGTTTACATGTGTAATTATTGATTTGAGTATTCTCTAATTTATGGATTTTGGAATATTTTAAAACGAGATTTCTATGTTGAAGTGTGTAAAGGCACGTTTGCTTTAAGTTGGGTTAGGCAGTGGTTAGTTATTCGAATTTAAGAATTTTGTTTTTGTAGTTCTTTTACAAGTGTGTTGGAATTGTTTTTGGTTTAATTCTTGTTTATATATGTATATTTAACTTGCTTTTAAACAATATATATTCGTTGTCTACTCTAAAAAATTGAAGAAAAAACCTTTCTTTTTGACCAAAGGATTACTGGGAAAATATAACATTTCACTTTCAAAATATATAATCGCTAAAACTTGATTTATACAAATTAAATATTATATATACATGCATATATTTTTAAATTGACTGTAGTGAATAAGAAATATAATTTGAATACAGGAAAACTATCAATATTGAGCCTTGTAACAACCAATAAAGTGTTGGATTACTGATACTGAATTAGGTGTGCCCAATATCTCATGTGCAACATTGCATATATGAAGTGTATTACGAATGCTTATTAATCAGCTGTGGTACATTGTGTGAGACATGACATAAGTAAAGACTATCATCCATACAGGCTATCAATTTCAAGCAGTTCAAACATTTTTTTACAGCATTGCAGCTATGTACATACGGATATTACAACCAATGATGATAGATCAGCATATTTAACAAAAAAACAAAAAATGCAATTGACTGTGTTGTTAACTGAAGCAAATATCAACTCTAACATTGCAAAATAATCAAATATCATTTTAAATCAAAGTGTTAAAATGCACGTGTAATTTAATCATAAAATCCTATTCCTAACTACTTGAACTATACCAATTATTCTCATATTTGATGAGCACATGAGCAAACGATAAATGTGCATAAAATATTTTTCAATTTTGCTGATATTATAGTATGAATCATGTCAATGCAAACAAAGTTGTACATAACGTATGGTCATAACAGTAAATATACCTGCTCCATCATCTAGAGATATCGAATAAGACACTTCGGATGGCACACATATCCACCCACTCCAACATCCGCAAAGGTCTCTGCAAATTGATGATTCATTTTGCTGGTTCTCTCATCTGGTAGCAGTATACTGTCCAACAACACTTTTTCATGTGTGGATGGTACAGATTTCCCATGGATGTTGGACAATGTAGAATCTCAGCATATAGTACATGTTGCAATAAAAGAGAATATTTATTATTATTTAAGTTTTCTACTTATTATGTCATAAATGTTTAAATGTTAAAAATACCTGTTCCTATTACTTCTAAATCAGAGTTGAGGATTTCACATTTTTGATTGTTTGTAACATTGGTCGAATCCTGGAACTGCGAAGCAGTGAATTCAGAAGCATCGAATTGTGTGGCGCGTCCTCCATCAGAAGAATTGATCGGTGCACGAATTCCCTGTTCAATATTTCCCACCATGTTGATCAAAACCTCCATTTGCCCACACAAATTTCCCACTATACCCTCCAAACTTCCCACCCTCATTTTCAACTCATCCTGCTCGCCATGAACATGTCGGAGTCGTTTATGTGCAATGGTATAAGCCTTAACTTTAGTCTTTGGTATAACGGTCCCAACACCGCGGTTCCTACCCCTTGCATCCTTACCAAGCACTTGTGATAAGATGTCTTCATCCATTGTCAATTTTTCTTCATCATTATCAGTGATCTTTTCCTTCGCTTTCGCAATTTGATCCTGTAATATGATAATACTTACATGAATAAGGGATTTTAAAGAACATGCAAGTTAATATTTGTTTAACTTACGAAGTATGAAGAATTGGCATCTGATATGCTACCATCTTTTTTTCTGTGTGTCTTCTTCCATACTTGACGACGACTGATGTTTGTTGATGGACTAGAAACGATCTGCAATACAAGTTGATGCAACGACATGAATATCCAATCACAATGTGTAAATCATTTGAATGAAAATGAATATAAATTAACATTTCTTGTTCTATTTTAGCATGACTTTTACGTCCTGCATGATGAGCATAACTGAGCAATGCTCTGTTCTTTTTCCCTACCTTCCTTCTAACGCTCGCTTCAGGCGTTGCTTCATTTTTTACGAACTCTGCCCAATCTTCTTGAGCAACATTAGGTGGGCAATTTTTCAACCGTTCTTCGTCATTGTTGAAATGGTCATAATAAACTACTCTCAAGTTTTTCATGTATCTCCTAAAAGCCTCGGCCATTCTCTTTAAAAACATTTCCTTTGAAAGCAGATCGAGCTCATAAATTTTCTGCAAAAAATATATTAAATTATGTGTTGTGCAAAGAGTTGAAACCATAAGGCTATTGAATGAAATAGTTGTTGTCAAACAGATAAGGATACTTACCACCAATTCTTTCTAAACGTTGTCCTTGTATATTCCAGGTACTTTATTTCAACTGATATATGTATCGGCACATGAGCTCTTACTAGTTTACCGAGCATAGTAGCGATTTTTCCAGCGTTATCTGAGAACGGAATACCAAGTAAGTTTTGATCAACTTCTTCGCCTCTGAACATGACGAATGTGAAGATGGTGGATTTTTTGACATGGTTTCCTGCAAAATTTAATATTACTAATTATTTTAATAAGTCACGATAATAATTATACATGTATCAATGTATTAGTGTGATGTACGAATACTAATAAGTTAACATATGGATTTGGTAAGGTCTTCTAATTTTTCATTATCTTCAAAAGCTGATCGATAAACGGCAGGGAACTCAATATCATCCACATTTGTAGTCAACCGTTTTGGTGTATGCAAGACCACATATCATCCGTTATTTTTTAAATCTTTTGAGTAGAAACTTGACTCGCTTCTGATGCAAGAATAAATGCTCGTCATTCACGTTATTTTTGTTCTTCAATTTCCCTAAATTTACCATGATGGGGTTTGAAATGGGATCTATTTTGCAACCATTGACCTTATCCTCGACTTTTACCCAATCATAATAAAAAACTGTTTGTTTGAAGTCAGTGTAATCCAACTCAAGTATCTGTTGAATGACTTCGCAATACGTTATTTCTGCTTCCTTATAATTTTTATCCTTGCCACTCGCTCTAAATTTTGTAACTGCTCTCATGCATACACCGCTATTTTGTGTTACCATACGGTCTTCATACTTTTTCGTGGAAAATGAAAATCCATTCACTTGGTACTTCATATAACTACGCGTTATGAACTTCGGCCCGTGCACTAACCGCCGCAGAGTTGGATCAACATCTATGGTCTTTTACAGCTACATAAATTTTAATAAGTAAAAAAGCATTGTCACAAAGGTGTATTGCACACTTATAAACACATGAAATACTTAATACGAAGTTAAACCTCATTACGTAACCATAGATTAAAACTTTGAACTACTTCCACGGTGGTAGCCCTGCCTCTAGGTTGAAATCTAGTACTTTTCACATAGGAGTTATACCTCCTACGAGAAACACATATCAAAATGTATATATAAATTGAATTAAAAAAAATTAAAATTCCAAACAAGTTCGTGAACTTACTTCTTCCATTCATCCAATCCATCGTACTTATTAAGGACCTATCTACGCACCTGTTCAAACTGCACTTGGGTTAACGTTATGTCTTTACCATTATCCTGAGGTATCTCACCAACAAACTCATCGTCCTCATCTAAAAACGCTTCGCGGGTATGTTTATGATTGCCATCACCTCCGTTTGGCATATATTACATGCAGCAAAGACTAGCTTCTTGTGCGATATATCCTTCTGCAATACACCCTTCAATGTATCTTTTGTTGCGCACATATCCTTTATATGTTTTCATCAACCAATAAATGTGATCAATCATGTACTGTAGACGGTAGCTATTTATATGAAATAATGATGTGCATAACTGAAATTAGAAATTTACCATTCAAATGGATACATCCATCTATATCTGACATGGCCACAAATCAATGCTTCATCGGCTAAATGAACCATAAGGTGGACACTGATATCAAAAAATGCAGGTGGAAAATGTTTTCCAAAAACACACATTGCTTCTACTAAGCTAGTCTTTGCTTTTAAAATATGTTCCCCATTGATCACCTTTGAACACAAAATGTTAAAGAATAAACTAATACGATGAACAACATTTCGTAGATCCTTATGTTGTGGATAAGAATGTTGAAGCATACCGGAAGCAAATGCTGCATTATGACATGGTAAATCATGTGACTTCATATTTCTTAGTTCAGGAGGATTGATGCTCACATTGTTGTGAAAGTTAGAAGAAAATTTGTTAGGCACTTTCAGATTTTTCAAAACGGTGCAAAACCGTATCTTTTCTTCTTTGCTCAAAGCGAAAGTTGTCTTTGGTATGATTGTTTTATTTGTTTCAGGATCTTCCATCACCCACAACTTTTGTTTTATACCCATGATTTTCAAATCCTTGCGTGCATAGATGCCATCTTTTGACTTATCTTTATGGTCCATAATGGTGCTGATGAGATGCTCCGTGACATTCTTCTCCGTATGCATAACATCAATATTATGTCGGACCAAATTTGCTTTCCAATATGGTAAATCAAAAAAGATAGACCTCCTATACCATCCAGAAATATTGTCAACATCTTCATTGGTTGATTTTTTCCGTTTTCGACCAATTTCTTCTTTTCGTTTACCAACTTTCATTTTGATATTCGCTACTTTCTTTTCAACTTGAAAACCAGTCATGGCCATTTAGGACGACAAAGTTCTTGTTCGTTGTTGAAATTTGTCTTATCGTATCGAAACTTGTGTTCGTTAGGAAGAAACATTCGATGTCCCATGTATCATCTTCTTACTTTTAGGAAGATAATAAGAACAACTGTTTTCCCCACAAACAGGACATGCAAAGTAACCGTGAGTTGTACATCCCAATAAAGTCCCAAAAGCAGGGTGATCATGGATTGCCCACAACACCCTAACTCTCATTGTGAACTCAGATTTATTTAACGCGCTAAATATAACTACTCCTTCCCATAACTGCTTTAACTCGTCTATCAACGGCTGTAAATAAACATCAATATCCTTTCCTGGTTGTTTTGGCCCAGAAATCAACAATGTTAACATTGAGAACTCCCTTTTCATGCACATAGACGGAGGAAGATTATATGGTACTACAATTACTGGCCAACAACTGTAAGGGTTAGAGAGAGAAGCATGTGGACAGAAACCATCTGTTGCTATTCCAAGTGTGACATTTCGTGGCTCAGCAGCAAAAGTTTTATCAAATGAATCCGCGACTTTCCATTGAGAAGTGTCACATGGATGACGCATTACGGTTGGATCAGACTTGGCATGACCATGCCAGGTCATCGCATCTGCCATCCATGGTACAATATACAGTCTCTTCAATCTAGAAATTAAAGGAAAATGTATTAATGTCTTTCGAGGTACTTTGGTGCATTTTCTCTCTTCGTTTAATGATGTCATATATCTTGGTTCATTGCAATTTGTACAAGAAACTTTGTTCGCATCATCTTTCCAGTACAATATGCAATCATTGATGCATGAATCATAAGTTTTGTAATTCATCCCAACTTGCTTAATGATCTTCTTCACGTTGGAGTACTTTGTCGGCAGCGTGTTACCTTCGGGGAGTAACTCCTTTATTAGTTCAAGAAGTGCAGTCATACCATTATCTGAAAAGCCGTATTGCGTCTTCAAGCTATTCAGTTTCACAATGGCATACAGCTTCGTAATCCCTTTTGAACATGAAGGATACAATGGCTCTTTTACGCTACCAAAAAGCGATTTATACTTCTTACTTTCATTGGCCTGCCAATCTTGATAATCAGTAGACTGCTCTCCAACATTAGCATGATCAGGCAACGAATTTGTAGGTTGAAAATGATGAAATCTATCTGCATCATTGACCAGATCTTCCATCCTAATATGTTCAGACTCAGCAGTAGTTCTGCCATGACTAACTGGTTGATCTTTTTCCATCTCCGCCCTTTTTTTCCCATGAAAATACCACGCTGTATACGATTGGATAATACCCCATCTAAGAAAATGAAAATGAATGTCATCTAATTTGATCGTCTTTATATTTTTGCCCAGGTGCAAGGGCATAAATACAATCCTTTCTTACCACCGTTTTCTTCAACAAAACTAATAAACTTCTGCACGCCGTTTATATAGTATGTAGATCTTGATCTGATTCATTTATCCATTGTTTGTCTATGCTGAAAGACATACTACCCTCTTATATCATATTTAATAGAACATGAGACTTGCCCTTCAATAAGTCCTCGTTCCAATTACTCGAAAAGAATATTTTTGAAATTATATTGAGAAATTTGTTGTAAGAATTCTACATATTTAACTTTACTAAATTATATTGTTCTTGTTAAATATGATAGTTATTTTTTTTTCTATTGTCGTTTTGCTAGTTCAGCATAGTCAGTTTATTAAGAAGTCCAAACTATACAGTTCAGCATAGTTCGGCCTTTGAAATTCTGTTGGCCTGAGTTCTTTATCCTCAACTAAAATGGAACCGAGTGCTTATTGAATCTAAATCTTACCTTTTTCTTCAAGAATTTGGATCCTCTTATGAGAACAAGATAGTGCTATCACATTGTAGTAACTATGCACATATGTTGACAAACCAATTCTTATTTATTTCCGTTTATTATCTGAAGTAGCGTTTTCTTTTTCTTTCCTTTTTGGATGGAAAAGATGTTACTATAGTAAATTACTTATTTTCTATATACAACACATATTCATTTTATAATTCTCATTATGCTTTTAAACTATGACAATCTGCCATTCATTTGTACATCGAAATATCTCTATTCTTGTATGTACAGATTCCATATAACCTATATTTTCAAGATGTCCCAAGCATAATGTATTTAAAGTGAACATCAATATCAACAAATTAGAAATCACTATCATAAAAGCATCTTTTCTAGAAAATAAATAAGTCTGTAACTTTCCTTTCGAAATTAGATCATGATTTAATCCACATGATAATTCACCATCATCAAATTATGAGGACATATCTAAACTTGATATCATCATTGTTTTAAAAAAAGCTTTATGGGGAAACAGATGTAACTTCATTTTCTAAGTTAGTAATTTTACATGATTCAAGCTACTTGATCGTTCATAATATAAATTATTTTGTAAAGAACAATATAATTTAGTAAACAATTAACTTCCTTGTAAGATTTATATGAATGCCTTTTTCATGATCGTTTTTTGTTTTCCTGTACGACCTAGAATTTTGTAGTATGATTTTAAACATTTAATTAATTTTAAATAGTTAAAATATATGGACTATTTAAATTTCAATAAATGGAACTCAAAATATAGGGTTTATTTTAAACATTAGCACCAAACTGTTTTCAAAAAATTTGCCATTACAACGGCGCCATTTTGTAGCACCGGAGTAATGTCTATGCATTACCCCTCTCCTGATACTTGGCTTGGGCTATTAACAACAATTTTATCCACTTATACAACAATGTCAGAACAATATACAACATCAGCACTAAACTGTTTCCAAAAAAATTTGGATTTAGCAACACACCACATCCCTGCTACACATCATCACCCAGTCAAACTACATACTATTATCACTTCAGCTATACAAACCATACTTCACTGTCACTCAACCATCCAGTTGCCCCTTGCCCCTCTATCATCATTTCTGCCTTGCCAATAGCCACTGCCATTCTCCTCGTAAACTAAGCAACTGCCCAACATCCACCAATACAACCAACAACTACTCTCTGCCTTGCACCAAGCATTACAAACCCCTCTGGCACACAACTTCATACCACAATTGCCTACACCATAATCCTTCGGACCCCCTCTCTTGCAAATTATAGCCTGTCATACCAACTTCACACTGACACACAGAACACCATTAACAACATCAAATACCTCAATAGATCTTCACCATCATTTCAACCAACAAATAACTTCGTCTTCCCTCATTCAACTGCTTGCCTGCATTTCACAAAACCTCCCCCTGTTTGCCTGATCAAACCAGTACACAAACACTACATTCATTCCTGCTACAACAAATCAGTCCATACCACCCTCTTCACAAATCCACAACAACAGCTCCCCATCAAACTGCTTTCAGCTGCAAACATTTCACTCACTCCCCTGCAAACATTTCTCACAAAACATCAACCTTCCTTCACCACACAACACTTACATACCATCGCACAGACCAACTCAATCAAACCTCCTTGCGAGCATAGATTATGCATGCAATTTCATAACAAAAACATCGGAATTAAGCATGTAATTTCATAACAAAATTACCTGAGAGCAGTGATCGAATTCGAGAAGACGTGGAAGGCTCTGATGGACGACGTCAAAGCAACGTTCGATCGATCGAGGTGGAAGGCTCTCAGCTGGCGATATAACCCTAAATAAGCACGGGAAAAAATAAAAGCTGGAAATAAAAAAAGGAGGGAGGGTGTGCATTTTGGGGAAAATTTTCCCACGAAAAGAGGCACAGATTTTGATACGGCTATAAGCCGTATCAAATGCCAAAACGGCTTAAAGCAGTATTAAATAATATAGATACGGCTATAAGCCGTATTAAAATTTGATACGGCTTATAGCCATATCAAATGTCCCGCCAAATGTTGCACCAAAATCCTATCTGTGGTGTAGTGTTCCCTAAAAAGTAGCACTAAAGCTAATGTTTTTTTAAATTACAAATGATGAGTGTATAAATAAATTCTAGATAATCACACATTCAACCAAAAAAGCTCTGAGTAAATATCCTAGAATGTATAATAATGCTTTGAAAAAAAATCATTAAAATGGAAACTATGGCTCTTAAACCGAATAAATAGGAAGGTTTTCTTATCGGTATATTTTGTTTATGTTTTTTTATTATTTATGTTATAAATGATTTATTAGTTTAATCTTTATACTCTTAACAGTTTTGCTATATCTATTTAACGATATTCATTTTTACCAAAAAGTTTTTGTTTTGAAAAGAAACAACGTTAATAATATATCTAACTAAATCATGCTTGCTTATATAAAATAACCACAAAGTATTATAGGATTTGGTTTTGATAGAATTTATGATGTCGGAAGAGCCTAAAGGGAAAAAAGTAAAAGTACATTATTAAACATCATTATTCTAAATTTATTACAAAAAAATAAGGATAATGGAGTTCCACAATGCATCTTGTTTTAGATAAATGGTATCAAAGTGGGTTGAATGATTTAAGATGTATTATGGAAAATGTTGTGACGCCCCACCTCTATGCTTACAATAACAAAGAGTATTAAAGGAAATACTGTCTGTTATTACGAAGAATAAGGCTGGATAGAAGCGGCCATCCGTAGTTAGGCCTTACACTAGTATTTGGTTATCTCGATAGGAGTGGTATATATTTTTATTTTTCATCCCTTATTTATTTACTCCCATCGACATACCCAATTCCAGTATGAAACGAACTACGATGGTTCATTATAGTTTAGGACAATAAATATAATAATAACACAGATAATATAAATGCGGAACACAGATAACAAAATGCCTTGTATATATATATATATATATATATATAGCTGACGTCAGTTACAATACATGTGATACAGTACATATGATACAACTACAACTGTCGACTCTGGAAGTTACATATAGAAAGTACATTATCGTATATAATATACATGAATACATATCTTCCTATACAAATACACTGACTACAATAGATGACGACGACTACTCCAAAAGATATGAAGAGGCTTCATAGCTCAAGCAGCAACCCAAAGTAAGATATCTACAACCTGTAATAACTCGGTCTGACCCGAGTATTAAATTCAAAAGAAAATAATACACGGGTCGGTCTAATTCAAACTCAGTATTAGTGCACAGAAGCAATAATAATTAAGTAACAAATAGACGACAGTCACGATAAATCTCATCTATCCGATCCTTAAATAAAGAAATCGGATAACGATAAATATAACACGAAACAGCGTTAAACAACAAATCAGCAAATCCAAATTATCAACAAAGATAAATTAAAAAGATTATCAATGAAGATAATTTAAAAAAGATTATCAACGAAGATAATTTAGAAAACAACAGAATTGCCTAAATGGCAATTAACGACAAAATCTAATTATTAAATAAATAATTATAAACTCATAATCTAATTATCAAAAAGATAATTAGATATCAACAAAACCATCAAATTAAACCAAATTAGAATACGACACAAAATATTGAAATAACAATTAAAATGTCAATTCGGGTAGGGCTGCAGTACACGCACGCGTGTACTGCCTCGCCACTACAGTGATTAAATACACAAAAGATCAATAATTCAAAAGAAATAGAATATCAATAAAAGCAATACCGTGTGGCTGCAGTGCACGCTTGCATGCACTGCCTTGCCACTACAGTGATGATGTGCACAAAAGATCAACGAACCAAAATCAATGAAGAATCAAATATCAATGCCACGGCCTCAATGGTCAAAGCAGACAGACATGGACAATGTGCACGTATGTACACAATGAAAATTCACAAACGAACACAAGGTCAAACCCGAATTAAAGACGGATTCAACTCAACTCAAAATGAAACTCAGGTGCAATCAAAATGAATAGTGACGTGCACAAGTGACTCGAACCAGTGAGTCAAGTACATGTCAAGACAGTGGACCCAAATCCAGTGCAACTTCAGAATGAAGCGTACGCACCAGCAATTTAGACTACTGCATATCACAACAATAGAAACGACAGAGGTCAAGTCAGTGCTATCGCGACTCATCGCAACTGCAAATAAAACTAATAGTGCAACAGGCTAGAAATTCAAGTGCAAATCCACTATCAGAAATATAGACTGCACTTAAACAGGCCCAAATCAAACTTCAACACAATGCAAAAGGTCAAGTCAGTGACTCAATACAACTGCAGCAACCAAAACCCATGCAACATAACAAGGTCGAAATGCAACTGTTTTGCATATACTCAAGCAAACTCAAGAAGCAAGTTCCCAAACAACTCAAGACTACACACTTCAACAAGTGTAAAACTTTAAATAAAATGAAACAACAACAACTCAAATGAACACAGAGAAATGTTACAGGAAAATCAAGTGGTCTACAAAAATATCAAAGTGAAGCTCAAAGACATCAACATGTATGGCTTCAACATATGATCAGTGGCAAGTATGCAAATAAACAGTGCAGTGATGAACAACAGCAAGTGTTGACCAATCGACAACAGAATGAAATGCATCAAACTACTTTGACTACAGCATATCAAGCATACAAGCCCGATGCAGACAATGCCAACAAGACTTTGTTCTTAGATGCAACCAAGAAGCTACAGAGCTCAATACTATCAAGACTACATGAATCAAACTCGAAGCAACACGATCAAATAGGCTGCCACTTCAAAGAACATATATACATATATGCACATACATGTATACATGTATTAGAGCTCGAAGCAGTGACAGTGACCAATGCGCAAATGTTTACAAAGACTCCAAGCCTTCAAGCAACATGCAAATGAAACCAATAATGAATGCATACATAACAGGTACAACATAATGCATTAGTGAAACAAGTTCAAAAGAGGTGGCAACAAGTTCGAACCAAGTCAAACATTATCACTAGCCAAAGTCCACAAGCACAAAAAACAGAATCAAGTATCAGAGTTTAAATCGAAGCCGTGAGCAAGTGACTGAAGTCCATAGTATCAAAAATCCCAAAATGGCCAAGCATTGAAATGTCCCAAGTTCGAACGATGCCGAAGTCACAAATAATATGCAGTTCAAAATCAAAGCCGACGCCATTCAAATCAAGACCAAAGTCAAATGCGAAGCAAGCCGGGGTGACTACAAACCAACATACTCGCAGTTCATTAGAGAAAGCAAGGCCGAAGCCAACAAAATATTCAAAGCAATAATTATACGATTTGATAAAGTCAGAGATCAATCTCAACATCTAAACGAATATCAACTACCATAGCAAAATCAACTGACGAATTCCACAAAATATCAAAGAATTCAAAGCCGAGAAAAATCACGAAATCACTACTTTGAATTAGATGTGAGCGAAATAAATCACTCACCTTTTCTTTTGACGCGCGCAGATCCATCGATCAGCAAGCAAGGGCCTTCGATCGCCAAAGGTCGGCATCCCCAAAACTATCCAAAGCCCTAATTTTTCAAACGAATGAATGAATAAAATATAAAGCCGCCATTTATTTTCGTTCGATGTTTTAGGGTTTCTAATGGAAAGGTAAAAAGGGGGGACGGGTATGTATTGGAGACAATTATCACAGTACCAATTAAAACATGGCCCAAAATTATTTATAAAGCCCATACCCTTTTGACAAATTTTTAAAAGAATTTCAACCCGTTTAAAAATTCCAATATCAATTTGTTAGCAATTTTTAATCGTCTAATGACGATAACTAACTGGTGTAAAAATCCGGGTTGTTACAGACTCCCCTCCTTATAAAAATTGCGTCCCCACAATTTTCATAATTAAAGTCGTCAATAACAATTATTTCTCTAACATAAACTGGTTAAGCTAGAAAAATAAAAATCGAGAATATAAACACCAAAGAAATATTTTAATTTCATAAAATAAATTCATAACTTCTCAACAAAATCTAATTTTCAAGTAGATAATTGGCAAACAACAAAACTGAATAAATGCAATTATCAGCAATATTCAATTATTAATTTGATAATTAGAATATAGAAATCACAAACAACAATATCTAATTATCGATACGATAATTAGAAAACAGCAAAATGTAATTATCAACAAAGATAATAAGAAAACACAAATCACAATTCACAAAACCGCAAACATCTAGTTATCAACCAGAAATTCAGAAAAACACGAACTCTATAATCAGTAAACTCTAACTATCAACAGAGATAGATAGAAAACAACAATTCAATATAATCAATATAATCTAGAATCAATTAGGGACTAGAAAATCTCATAATCGACAAATATTTAATTATCACAAATGATAATCAAATCTCAAATCAACAAATATTTAATTATCACAAATGATAATCAAATCTCAAATCAAAAATATTTAATTATCACAAACGATAATCAAATCTCAAATCAACAAATATTTAATTATCACAAACGATAATCAAATCTCAAATCAATAAATATTCAATTATCAAAAACGATAATCAAATCTCAAATCAACAAGTATTTAATTATCACATAAGATAATCAAATCTCAAATCAACAAGTATTCAATTATCAAAAACGATAATCAAATCTCAAATCAAAAGTATTTAATTGTCACAAACGATAATCAAATCTCAAATCAAAAGTATTTAATTATCACAAAGGATAATCAAATCTCAAATCAACAAATATTTAATTATCACAAACGATAATCAAATCTCAAATCAAAAAATATATTTAATTATCAAAAACGATAATCAAATCTCAAATCAACAAATATTGAATTATCACAAACGATAATCAAATCTCAAATCTCAAATCAACAAATATTTAATTATCACAAACGATAATCAAATCTCAAATCAACAAGTATTTAATTATCACAAACGATAATCAAATCTCAAATCAACAAATATTTAATTATCACAAACGATAATCAAATCTTAAATCAACAAGTATTTAATTATCACAAACGATAATCAAATCTCAAATCAACAAGTATTCAATTATCAAAAACGATAATCAAATCTCAAATCAACAAGTATTTAATTATCACAAATGATAATCAAATCTCAAATCAACAAATATTCAATTATCACAAACGATAATCAAATCTCAAATCAACAAATATTCAATTATAAAAAACGATAACCAAATCTCAAATCAACAAATATTTAATTATCACAACTGATAATCAAATCTCAAATCAAAAATATTTAATTATCACAAACGATAATCAAATCTCAAATCAAAAATAATTAATTATCACAAACGATAATCAAATCTCAAATCAACAAATATTTAATTATCACAAACGATAATCAAATCTCAAATCAACAAATATCTAATTATCAAAAACGATAATCAGAATTCATATCAACAAATATCCAATTACCTGCAGATAATTGGAAACAACAAATATCTAGAAATCAATTAAGATGACTAGAAAATCAACATAAAAGGTTGGATCGATTCCATCTGATGGCGAGTTTTTAAGCTACGCCGCACGTGCATCAACAAATGGCCGAAGCCTACCAAGTACTATCAACATAATTTTTGGCGCCCAACAAATGACCCGAAGGTCCGCAGTGTGACCCGAAGGTCTAGTACTGGTATTTGACCCGAAGGTCCGCAGAGTGGCCCGAAAGCCCAACAAATGACCCGAAGGTCCAACAAATGATCCGAAGGTCCAACAAATGACCCGAAGGTCCATCAGAGTGGCTCGAAAGCATACGAAAATCATCAAAATCATCAAAACAACAAATATTTCAATTAACGAGTCCGGAATTAACCAAAATAGCAAACACATATGTCCCATAACCACGAGTTTTACTAAATCGTTTAATTATCTTTATCGTTTCCTTGAAAGTGCAAAATTGTGTATTCAAAAAATAACATTTCACATTCTCAAACGAACAAGTCCGGAATTAAGCGAATCAGTAAAAGAAAGGGGTCATAGTCCTCGATTTCGCTGAAACGTTTAAATCGCTTCCTCATTTTTTGAAAGCGCATAGTGCAAAATTTCTGAAAACAATTTCATTTATTTTATAAAAGTAATAATTTACATTCTCAAACGAACAAGTCCGGAATTAAGCGAATCAGTAAAAGAAAGGGGTCATAGTCCTCGATTTTGCTGAAATGTTTAAATCGCTTCCTCATTCTTTTGAAAGCGTAAACTGTAAAAAAAAGTTTTGAAAACAATTTTTGTTTTGAAACAATTTTTAAAACACGTGATTAAACAACAACACCAGTAGCAACTTTGTCAAGGAAATCGCACTTCTCAAAATACCGTAAAAACGGACAACAAAATCAGCATTGCGGGATAACCGCTTGAAAATCTACTTTAAAATTTGACGGTAACTGAAGCCAAAGCGATAGTAATATTCATACGTCAAAGTCTTATCAAAATAATTTGCATCAAAATATAATATCAGTGAATTTTCATTCATTAAAAAGGTCAACAAAACACCGCGCTTCAAAATTTAGCAACGGCGTAAAAATCCCATTATAAAAATAACGGCTACAAAATACGTTTAAAACCAAACATCGGTTTTACGCAAAATTAGTGCAGTAACATACAACTTAATTTTCGCACATATACTACAAAATAAACAGAGAAATCATTCGAATATATCTTCAAGGAAGATAATTCAAAACAGCAAAAATCTCAAAAAAGTCACATAACTGCAATCGCTTCAAATCCTCAAATCGGATTCGAAACTTTCAAAGAAAACAAAATAAACACAGCTATGTGAACAACAAATGAAATTTATTTCAATTTCATATTTTTATTTTTAAAACAAAAAGGTTATCAGCTGTACTCAGCGAAGACAGTCTCACTGTTTTCGATGCGCACTCTGATAAACAAAACATGAATCAACCAATCATTAAAACACAGTTTCACTTTTATTTTTAAATAAAGATATTTAAAAATTTCATCATAATTTCAAAACTTTAGTTTTAACTCAAAGCACAATAAAACATCGACAAATAGTTGTAACACATGTACCATCTAAGTTATGTTTTATATTATGTCCATAAACCCCAAGCTCTGATACCAACTGTAACGTCCCACCTCTATGCTCACAATAACAAATAGTATTAAAGGAAATACTGTCTGTTATTACGAAGAATAAGTCTGGATAGGAGCGGCCATCCGTAGTTAGGCCTTACACTAGTATTGGTTATCTCGATAGGAGTGGTATATATTTTTATTTTTCATCCCTTATATATTTACTCCCATCGACATACCTAATTCCAGTATAAAACGAACTACGATGGTTCATAATAGTTTAGGACAATAAATATAATAATAACACAGATAATATAAATGCGGAACACAGATAACAAAATGCCACGTTTATATATATATATATATATATATATATATATATGTAACTAATGTCAGTTACAATACATGTGATACAGTACATATGATACAACTACAACTGTCGACTCTGGAAGTTACATATACAAGTACATTATCGTATATAATATACAGGAATACATATCTTCCTATACAAATACACTGACTACAATAGATGACAACGACTACTTCCAAAAATATGAAGGGGCTTCATAGCTCAAGCAGCAACCCAAAGTAAGATATCTACAACTTGTAATAACTCGGTATGACCCGAGTATTAAATTCAAAAGAAATAATACACTGGCCAGTCTAATTCAAACTCAGTTATTAGTGCACAAAAGCAATAATAATTAAGTAACAAATAGACGACAGTCACAAATAAATCTCGTCTATCCGATCCTTAAATAAAGAAATCGGATAACGATAAATACAACACGAAACAGTGTTAAACAACAAATCAGCAAATCCAAATTATCAACGAAGATAAATTAGAAAGATTATCAATGAAGATAATTTAAAAGAGATTATTAATGAAAATAATTTAGAAAACAACAGAATTGCCTAAATGGCAATTAACGACAAAATCTAATTATTAAATAAATAATTAGAAACTCATAATCTAATTATCAAAACGATAATTAGATATCAACAAAACCATCAAATTAAACCAAATTAGAATATGACACAAAATATTGAAATATCAATTAAAATGTCAATTCATGTAGGGCTGCAGTACATGCATGCGTGTACTGCCTCGCCACAACAGTGATTAAATACACAAAAGATCAATAATTCAAAAGAAATAGAATATCAATAAAATCAATACGGTGTGGCTACAGTACATGCTTGCGTGCACTGCCTTGCCACTACAGTGATGATGTACACAAAAGATCAACGAACCAAAATCAATAAAGAATCAAATATCAATGCCACGGCCTCAATGGTCAAAGCAGACAGACATGGATAATGTGCACGTACGTACACAATGAAAATTCACAAACGAACACAAGGTCAAACCCGAATTAAAGACGGATTCAACTCAACTCAAAATCTGTGTAGTTAATGCCCCGCTATTACACCATTATAACCCCGCAATATCTCATAGAGGATTTCTACCGCAAGTATTTTTCCATATAACCCCAAAAAATAGCCTTTCCACTTTAATCCCCGCTATTTCCGCTATATCCCGTTATTCCCGCTATATTTTGCTATTTCCGCTATATCTTCTTTAATAAAATGAATTAAAAAATTGCATTTATACATTATAAAAATTATGAAACTAATTTATTTGATTTAAATTTTAATATATTTTCAGAAATGAAAATACTCTAATATTCTACTAAATTCAATTATGTTATATAGCAGTTTTACGTTTATTTAAAGTATATTCGCACATATTTTTTGTTTAAAATCATTTATGTATTTATTATAATTCAATTGAATGATAATTTTTCATTTAATTACCATTTATATATTTGTAAAAATATTAAGTACGAGTTTTATATGCTATTTTAGAGCTATCCGCTATATACTCGCCGTATCCCCGCTATGACTTTTTGCACCTCCACCGCTTTGAATCTGCCAAGCGCTTTAACTGCACAGCTCAAAATGAAACTCAGGTGCAATCAAAATGAATAGTGACGTGAACAAGTGACTCGAACAAGTGAGTCTAGTACATGTCAAGACAGTGGACCCAAATCCAATGCAACTTCAGAATGAAGCGTATGCACCAGCAATTTAGACTACTGCATATCACAACAATAGAAACGGCAGGAGTCAAGTCAGTGCTATCGCGACTCAACGCAACTGCAAATAAAACTAATAATGCAACAGGCTAGAAATTCAAGTGCAAATCCACTATTAGAAATGTAGACTGCACTTAAACAGGCCCAAATCAAACTTCAACATAATGCAAAAGGTCAAATCAGTGACTCAACACAACTGCAGCAACCAAAACCCATGCAACATGGCAAGGTCGAAATGCAACTATTTTGCATATACTCAAGTAAACTCAAGAAGCAAGTTCCCAAACAACTCAAGACTGCACACTTCAACAAGTGCAAAACTTTAAATAAAATGAAACTGCAACAACTCAAATGAACGCAGAGAAATGCTATAGGAAAATCAAGTGGTCTGCAAAAATATCAAAGTGAAGCTCAAAGACATCAACATGTATGGCTTCAACATATGATCAGTGGCAAGTATGCAAATAAACAGTGCAGTGATGAACAACAGCAAGTGTTGACCAATCGACAACAGAATGAAATGCATCAGACTACATTGACTACAGCATATCAATCATACAAGCCCGATGCAGACAGTTCGAACAAGACTTAGTTCCTAGATGCAACCAAGAAGCTACAGAGCTCAATACTATCAAGACTACACGAATCAAACTCGAAGCAACACGATCAAAAAGGCTACCACTTCAAACAACATATATACATATATGCACATACATGTATACATGTATTAGAGCTCGAAGCAGTGACAATGACCAATGCGCAAATGTATACAAAGACTCCAAGCCTTCAAGCAACATGCAAATGAAACCAGCAATGAATGCATACATAACAGGTACAACATAATGCATCAGTGAAACAAGTTCAAAAGAGGTGGCAACAAGTTCGAACCAAGTCAAACATTATCACCAGCCGAAGTCCACAAGCACAAAAAACAGAATCAAGTATCAGAGTTTAAATCGAAGCCGCGAGCAAGTGACTGAAGTCCAGAGTATCAAAAATCCCAAAATGGCCAAGAATTGAAATATCTCAAGTTCGAACGAAGCCAATGTCACAAATAATATGCAGTTCAAAATCAAAGCCGAAGCCATTCAAATCAAGACCAAAGTCAAATGGAAAGTAAGCCGGGGTGACTACAAACCAACATACTCGCAGTTCATCGGAGAAAGCAAGGCCGAAGCCAACAAAATATTCAAAGCAATAATTATACTATTTGATAAAGTCAGAGATCAATCTCAACATCTAAACGAATATCAACTGCCATAGCAAAATCAACTGACGAATTCCACAAAATATCAAAGAATTCAAAGCCGAGAAAAATCACGAAATCACTACTTTGAATTAGACGTGAGCGAAATAAATCACTCACCTTTTCTTTTGACGCGCGCAGATCCATAGATCGGCAAGCAAGGGCCTTCGATCGCCAAGTCGGCATCCCCAAAACTATCCAAAGCCCTAATTTTTCAAACGAACGAATGAAGAAAATATGAAGCCGCCATTTATTTTCATTCGATGTTTTAGGGTTTCGAATGAAAAGGTAAAAAGGGGGGACGGGTATATACTGGAGACAATTATCACAGTACCAATTAAAACATGGCCCAAAATTATTTATAAAGCCCATACCCTTTAACAAATTTTCAAAAGAATTTCCACCCGTTTAAAAATTCCAATATCAATTTGTTAGCAATTTTTAATCGTCTAATGACGATAACTAACTGGTGTAAAACTACGGGTTGTTACAAATGTCGTTAGTGGAATTAGAACTTAGGTAGAGTTCCCATCAAATGAATATGATGCTTAATAACTTCGTGAATCAAGGAGAGTACAATGTTGTTATTCTAGAATTATAAGAAAATTGGAAAAATGTCGGGAGAGCTCCACTAAAAAGATACAAAGTATAAGGTATGACATGCAATAGTAACCATATTGTTTACATTTTTTTAATTTAGTAAACACGAATCAATTTCTTAAAGGTTAAGAAATAAGTAAATTAAAAACTATTATTTAGTGGAAATCGACTTTGATTTCATTGGTTGGTAAAAATAAATATAACATGAACACCATTAGTTAATAATATAAAAAAACTACCGTATATCACCAAGAAGTTATAAATTTTTCATTAAAGTTAACATTTTTTCAAGTGCAAATTATGAGTATGTTATATAAATTCTAAACTTCGCAGTACCCCAAAAAAATTAAGAAAATATCCGATAATGCATAACAGTGCTTTGAAAATAAGACCGTTAAATGAAAAGTATAGCCCTTAAATTGAACAAATACGAAGGTTTACTGAATATTATATTTTATTCATATTTATCATCATATATATTATAAATGATTTATTAGTTTATTTTTCACTCTTAATACTTTTACTACACATGTTTTTTAATATATCTTTTTACGAAAAAAGTTATAATTTTGAAAAATAGAACTAATAAGATACCAAAATGAATATGATTACTTATTTAAAATAATCACAAAAGGTTTGTAGGACTTGTGTGGAGTTCTAATCAAATGAACGATGTTTAAGAATTGAGCGTATCAAGGAAAGTTGAGTATTTTAATTTTAGAATTATGAGAAAATTAAAAAGATGTTGAGATAGATCCACTAATAAGATATATAGTATAAGATAAAATGAGGGCAATAGAGTTTCAAATTGCATCTTGTTTTAGATAGAGAATATCAAAGAAGGTTGAATTATTTTGAACTACATTACAGAAAATGTGGTTAGTGGGATCGAACTTGGGTGGATTTCTTATCAAATGAATAATACTTAAGGATAGAGTGATTCAAAGAGAGTGGAGTATTTTAATTTTAAAATCATGAGAAAATTAGAAAAGTGTCGAGAGAGATCCACCAGAGGTCCACTAGTAAGATATATAGTATAAGAAAAGATACCAAAATGGATATGCTTACTTATTTAAAATAATTACAAAAGGTCTGCACGACTTGTGTGAAGTTATCATCAAATGAATGATGTTTAAGAATTGAGCGCATCAAGAAAAGTTGAATATTTTAATTCTAAAATGATAAGAAAATTGGAAAGATTTTGGGATAGTTCCACTAATAAGATACAAAGTGTAATATTGCTGAGAGAGATCCACTAATAAAATATATAGTATAAGATAATATACCAAAATGGATATGCTTACTTATTTAAAATAATTATAAAAGGTTTTCAGGACTTGTGTGGAGTTCTCATTGAATGAACGATGTTTAAGAATTGAGTGCATCAAGGAAAGTTGAGTATTTTAATTCTAAAATTATGAGAAAATTAAAAAGGTATTGAGATAAATCCACTAATAAGATACGTAGTATAAGATAAAATGAGGGTAATAGAGCTCTAAATTACATCTTGTTTTTGATAGAGAACATCAAAAAAAGTTGAATGATTTTAAAATATAATAGATAAAATGCGGTTGGTGGGATTCGCGCTTGGGTGGATTTCTCATCAGATGAATAATGCTTAAGGATTGAGTGATTCAAGAGAGCAGTGTATTTTAATTCTAAACTTATGAGAAAATTAGAAAAATATTAAGAGAGATCCAATAATAAGATATATAGTATAAGATGCATTCTAGTCTTTTTTTAATGTATATTTTTGGTTTTACTTGTAGGAGTTTAGATAGATTGTATTGAAATATAGGAGAGGATCGATTAATAATTTGGAGTTGATGCAATAATTTTTTCAATGGACGAATGCAGTAGCACAGACATCGTATACGCCCTTTGCTAACCAACAACCACTGCAACAACGTACTCTCTCCTCTACATAAACCCAATTTGATAGAACATGGGCTTTTGATGGGTTTTATAGTCAGTTAGATGTTACCACTATGGGCAAATTTCAAATTTGAATTCACCAACCAATCCTTCATTGCAACAAACTCCAAATTCCAAACATTGGTGCAACTTCTGGTTCACATAGCAGCTTGAGTAGACGTCATGGATAAACTTATGGAAAATTGTGCGATATCATTGACCGAATACACGAGAGACACATGAAAAAATCTTGTACATACATAGATAGTCCGAACAAATAACGATTCGATATTTCAGACACTTTGTATTTGATTATCTGAATTATTTAAATATTTGAATTTCTGGATTAAATGTAATTAAACGTGATTTAATAACCTTGTCAAACCTATTTTAAATTACAAGTAATGATGATAAAATTATTTGGGAAAAATGTTTATAAAAATAGTAACTTTGAAGAAATATCAATTTTATGACCGAAAATCGTTTTATCGATAAATAGGCTTTTACTCATCGTAAGTTGTTCAAACCTTTTTTTATATATACTTATTTACTTAAGAAATCAATAATATAAAATAACAATGTTTCACCATTTATGGAAAGAAAATATTTGATGATGTCATGAATGATGTCATGGAAAGAGATTTTAAAAATGAGCTTTTAAAAAAGATCTTAAGCATTAAGTAAAAGATATAAAGGTGTGACGTAAAATAAGCATGCATGGCACATGGGAGGGGGTCCTAGCCATGAAAAGGCGGCTAATTCCTGGGTATTCATTCATTAATTCAGTAAAGCTTCAAATGTAATAAAAACTCAAAAATGTGGAAGTGGATTAGCACTAGTCCACTTTATTCTCTAGTAATCTTTCTCCAGTTTGTTCAAATCTCTTTCAAATTCCACCAAACTTTCACCAACACCTTAGAACATCTTAGGAAGCATGAATCTATAGTTAAAGTAGTAGAAAAGTGAAGAGGGTGGGTGATCCTGGTAGGTTGTGAGCAAGGGAGGAGAGGAGGAGCTTGACTTTGTGATTTTGGAGCTAAAGGTTGGATCTTTAGGCTTTTGGTGATGGTAGAAAGTGATTATTTGATTCTTGTGTGTTTAAGCTTTTTGTAAGCTTGGATTTAAGTGAGTTGTCTAACCATCTTATATATATATTGTGCTTGTATATGTGTGTGCAAATAGAAAGTAAATTGATATGAACTAATTAAAGTTATAAACTTGGACCGATCTTGCTTTTGAAAGCAACTGATAACTTTATATTGTATAATATCATTTCTATTACCTTCTTAAACATGTGGTGTGTGACTTGATGTTTATGGTTGATGATTAGTGTGTTGAATTGAAGTTTGTTTGAAATTGTTTGAAGTGAGAATGGTAAATTTAACTTGTGCAAATGAAAGATTTATGAACTTAACTTGAGATAATTTGATTTGATTGTTCTCTACATATGTTTTCATATATAGGACAATAAAGTATTGGTATGGAATGTTTAGAAATTATGAAAAAAAATTATAAAATTAGAAGCAAAAAGGATGCTGTGGATGCACTTTGAAAATGCCCCGTGTTTAGCGATTTTCAATGTTAACTTTGTGAGACATCCTAGGGGCTTATTTAATTTTTTTAACAAGTAATTTTAGTGTAACTATTACTGGAAAAATATTGAAGTATAAATCATTCAATAACTTATGAAATAAAGTTGCAAAAAGTAATAGCGAGAAGAAGGACACGATATGATTACTTTGAAATACCCCCTTTTTGAGAATTTTATTAAATAATTTTCAAAACATTATTATGGTTTTATTTGCATTTTTAATAAGTACTATGAGTGTAATTATTACTAAAAAAGAACTAGGGTTTAAAAGGTTTCAGAACTGGTCAAATAAAATGAACGAAGTTGGGGTAAAAATGTCGCTATACATACACTTTAGCAAATACCTTATTTTCGGGAATATTTATAAATAACTAAAAGAAATTCTTAGTGGTTTCCATGCCTTTTAATGACCCTAAGGGTAGTACTTACTATAACAATTTCAAGTCTTAAATAATTCGTTTAAGTTGTTAAAACTGGTTATGAAGATAGCGCTTTTCTATATTATTCTTTATCAAGGACTTTTACCAGCATTTATAAATGTTGTAGTAAGTTTCTTACGGTTTTAAGTGTTTAAAAATGATATTTAAATTTGGTATTTTTTCTAAATTTTTAGGGATGTTTTATAACATATTTTATAGTATTTTAAAATTCATTTGAAGTTAAAATATGTTTTTTATATTTATTTATGAATTTTTAAAGTAAAGAGGCTTTATAATACAAAACATGTTTTTCATCAAACTATAAATTAGTTATTTTCAAGTATTATTTTACATAGATATTTAATACCTATTTATTAGTATTTTTAAAGTATTTATATATACAAGTTTTGAAAAAAATAATTAACTATGCTTAACATTAAAAGCCGACGAAGTAGGCTTATCTATTTGTGAGTGTCAAGATTGATATTTGAGTAGGGATAAAAGCAATAGTGCTCTAATCTACCAGCTTCACTATTGACCTTGGAATATTTAAGTTGAGAATGTTGAGAACATGTTAATCATGTTGTTTGTTTACTTGTTTTTGAAAGTTATTAACATCATACTTGACACTAAAAGCCGACGAGGTAGACTTGTCCATTTGTGAGAGTTGGGAATGAAGTTTCTAACAAAGGATAAGTTATGCAAGCAGTGCTCTAACTTACTTGGTTTAACTCATAGTCGAGGGATAGTATATATTAGAATGTTGAAAACATGTTAAGTATGAGAAACTTGACTTATATTAAAGTTCATCTTTAGAACTTTATAATTGACTTATCAAATATCGAACTTAACCAAATATTCACATAGATCTTTAAAAGAATTTCTTTAAAGATAATATGAGTATGGAATGGTTTTGGTTTTATGTGATAGTGTGATAATAATATTCGACTTTAACCTTTTTGATTATATATATAATTTTTAAAAGAATGTTTTAAAGATAAGCATAAGTAAAATGGTTTTGGGTTTACAGTGACAATGTTTAAGTAACATTAGCCTTAAACCTATTGAATGGATTTATGAAAGCAATTGGGTCGTTAAAATGGATATTTCAAAGGAAATTATAAGTATGGAATCTCTTGGGAAAAGATAGAAAAGGTAAAGGTCTAAAGTAAGAAATCTTGTTAAGATTTGTGAATATACTTATACCATTTAAGATAGGTATATGAGTGCATTTTGAAATATTGAAAGAGTATAAATAAATTGTAATGATTGATAAACGAAGTTTTATTAGCTAAGAGAAGTTTTACTATAAAAAAGAGGTTAATTAAGAAAAGGATTAATCAAATAAAAAAGACTCGAAGTCAATTATGTGACTTAATTATGCTTTGTGTGACTTGATTGTGCTTTATGTGTTTATTCGTTTATGTAAAGTATTTAGTCGTATACTTAGCACTAAAAGCAAATGAAGCAGACTTTTCTATCTGTAAGAGTTATGATTGTTGTTCGAGTAGGGTGTAGAAGCAATAGTGCTCTAACCAACTGGCTTCACTCTTGACCAAGGGATAGTATGAGACAAAAAGGTCAAAAACTTGATATGTATATAAGATATGGTTTCCATATGGGACCGTCTATTTTAAACTTGATAGTCGGTTATCGAAATTGATCAAAAATCCATCAGTTGATTTTGGAGAGTGGGATTTAAAGCGTTTGGCTTATTAAATACCACTTCAAAATAGTCTATGAGTTTTATGTTTTGGAAGTGGTTCTGAGGTGGAATGCTATGGAGTATAATTGTCTATTCTAAAATTTAGTCCAATGGAGATGTCAACATTATCATTCGTTGGAGGACTTATGCTGGAATTTATATGGAGATTTAAGATCTATTCAAGATGTACGAATCCATGTAGAGGTTCGTGATCTGTTCGAGATATTGAAATCCATTTGGGGATTTGTGTTTTGTTCGAGTGATCAAGACTCATGTGAAAGATGTCGAACGTTATCTCGACATCGAAAATGATAGAAAACAGAGTAGGAGCGTTGCTTGTGGTTCAGTAACCCATGATAGGATATATCAACTCCATAAGTTGAGTATGCTTATCGATATTGCTAGCGGGATTTGATGATATTTATGATCATGTGTTTAGACATGGGATGGCTATGTTTATCTTATGGTATATTATATATAAAGAAATAAGGTAGTTTCTGGTCCTTGTGCAGGAGATTCGATTTCAGCTTGATCGAAGTGATCTCCATGGAAAATCCATTTTGCGATCATACCTTAGCGGTTTTCATTGCACCCTCTATATATTATGGTGTGGTTAATGTAAGCATCATAAGTATTTTCTAATTTATATTTTTCACCATAGACATTATCTATTATACCACCTTATGTGCTTATTAGATGAGTGGTTCTTTTGAGGGGATAATCGTTACGGTATTTCGTGCTATCTCAAAATAACTATATATGTTGGTCATATATTTCTTGAGTTTCTCATACCTGACTTATGTTTGATGCGTGATTTTTATTTTTCCTAAATTCCTCATGTTCTCTTTCGAATAGTCTGAGAAAAGTAGGTTTTATTGGATGTTCTAGAGCTCAAGGAGGCGAGCTGAATGTTTCACCTACCATAGTATACTTATTTTCATTGCATTACTATTATGTATGTATTTGCATTTGTGAGGATATGTTGTTATAATTGTCCAGGATGATGATTGTATTTAAAATTGTAAATCTAAAATGCTATGTATTTTAAAGTGACAGTTTTATACTATCTTTTGATATTATATGTTATTGTTCCGCTATGAGATACTATTATTGTGTTCTTTTCTTTGTTGTTCTGTTTGTGTTATCTTTTATTTTACTCTAACAATCTATCTTCTTGGCACTTGGATGCTCGGCACGCGAATACCATTGACGTATTAGCATCGACGTTTGAGGGGTGAAATAGCCAGTCATTACAACATGGTAATAGAGCGAAGGTTATGTGAGAATCTTGGCTTCGGTTGAGTATGACTCATTAAGACATAAGGTAATGAATTTCCTAGCATGAAGAACATTATGCATATGAGAGCGTATTTTTATTTTCTGTAAGCATATGCCTTAAAGGTAATTCCAACTACAAAAATTAAAGATCTTATATAAGGCAACATAATAAGTATGAATTGTTAAAGTATGGTTCAATTAAAGTAGGGATTAATGATGTTCATTCGTTATCCCTCATTAGTTATTTTAGCCGTGTTGTGTCAGTTTATGAGCATTGTTATCCTTTGTAGAATGGTTTCTACTTGACCAATTTATGAGTGTTATTATCATTTTTAGAATTATTAGCATAATATATATTGCTCAGCCAATTTATGATCATTGTTATCATTTATTGATTGATTAGTCATGCTCAGCAAGTTTATGAGAATTAACAATTATTTGTTGACTATTAATTTGTGCTCGACCGGTTTATGAGCAGCTTTACCTTTTTACTACAAGAGTTGGGTAGATAGAATTTGTAGATGCATTGAAATAAACAACCTATGAATTAAGTCTCACATTTTGACTATAAGGCTTTCACTCCGCAATTTGTTGTAACACTACGCAATTTTGCGATGGTTAATTTAAATAGAAAATTAATTAATAATAATAAACAGTGAAAAATGGAATTTTTTTTCAAATTCTAGAATTTGATTGCGAAATATACACCACTGGGTTCACGGCAAATTTCTGATCAACTTTCATTTATAACTTTTTTGATCGAAGTCCAAACAAAAAAGTTATCATCTTTTGAAATATTAGAGTTGGAAATAATTATATATGTAATTAAAAAATATTCTATAATTAATTAGCGTTAATTAAAAACTATTAACTTTAATTGTAACTTAAACATTAAGCAAGAGATTAAGGGAATGAGATAACGTCGATTGGTTAAATATGGAATGAGATTAACCAAATTAATCAACGTTAATAATCAGCTAAATTTACGTAGCTAAGGTCGACCCAGGATGCATCTAGGTTGACCAGGCAGTGCGATATAATGTACTAAGCGATCGATCTAAGATGTGTAAGCTACGATAGTATCTTGGCCTTATGGCCTGGGTTTAAAACAGTTTAACTGAACAGTTAGCATTGGTCTGAATCCCTGTAAATATAGACCTAGGCGCTTACTTTCGACTCATAATTTCTAATGGGTGTGGAAGCTTTTCCATTTTCTCTTCTCCTCCAAAACTCTAAATTCATACAAATATTCTAGTTTGCATGTATACCTTATTAGAGGATCATGGAAGATGATAGAGATATCGAATGGATTAAAATCAAGTCGCTAAAACGAAGGTAAATTGTCAATCCAGATTTGAAATTGTATTCAACCTAAATCCCTCATTTCTAATCAAAATTATATTAAATCTGTATGTGTATGTTACATGTGAATCCAAATAGGGTGTCAAAGTGAAAATATAGATAACATGAATTAGATCTGGAGATTTGGGAACGCTTAAAAATATAAGTGGGAAATTATATGTTTTGCAAGAAGATTAAATTTATATCATTAAAATCAATTTTTTATTGTGTTTAAAATTATTTTGGAATTATTAGTTGAATATGCATATTGATTAGAATGAAAAATAAGGAATTGGATAATAAATTGTATATTCATAATGATTATTAAATAGATTTAATAAAATTGGAAAACTTTCCTACATATTCTCTACCTGTAACTTGTTATATTTGTGAATTTATTCTGGTATGATAATAAAAAATTGGTATTTGAATGAAGGATAAGAATGTAAAATAATGAAATGTTGTTAAGATTTTAGGGGCTTAAGTGATATTTTAATTCGTTGGAATTTAGGATGTCACAAGTAAATTTCTATGTATTATCAAGTTTAAATAAATAAAAGTGTAATGTTTGAAATGACAATGAATACACCTAGAAATAAAGAGAGGTACAAAATATGGATATTTATCATATATTTTACTGTCTATTTCAAATAATAAAAACATAGTTCCTCGTAACTACAAATGAAATACAAAGATCTCTTTTCGAATAAAATATGGAAATTTACGATACTAACATTTCTATTGTAGAAATGTAGTTCCAACGCATTAAAATGCAGTAAACCTCAAAAGTTAAATAGGAAGATATGAACGCGATAAGAATATCCTAAAAATATAAAACGCATAATACCAATAAAAATGGATAGTAAATAAAAAGGAAATTCGAAGAATAGGAAAGAAGAAATAAAAAGATAAAATGGGAAACAGATAAGAAGAATGGAAAGTGATATTATGAACCTGAGAAGGGGAGAGGGGTAAATAAACTTAAGTTAAGGAAAGGATAAATGCATAATGAAATATAGACATAAGGTCCACTGTGACGACCCTGACTCGATCTTCGAAAATCCGCACCAAATATATTACCCGTATTCAAATGCTGTAGATTCAAACATCGAATCTGGTTCGCTGGAGGTTATAACACATTAAGTACAACAACACAGCGGAAGAAAAATGAATAACTTTATCGATATACAATATTTGATAGAACAACATAATGCAAATGATTATCAACTCTATCAGAGACAAGATACAACACTGGAAAGATAATAACAACATCAGAAGAGATAACATCTTCAATGCAAATCTTCAAGAGAGAAGGAAAGAAAGAATCCAATACTGCGACACCATTGCTCCAAAGATCTTCAAACCATAAGCTCGAATCACCATCACGTTGAACTAAGCAAATTCGGTCCGGAATGTGATCGCCAAAATCCAAAGGCTGGATGCTATCGAATCTACACCTACTATTTGATTATCTGAAAATCTAACTCTAGGCTGCCAGTGTGGAAAAATTGTGGGCACCCAGAGTTTAGAAAGGGAACAATAAACTCCAGGTCTGTCATGAGACTGGTGTGAGCAAACAAAAATAGTTTTTTTTGAATAAAACAAATAAAAGAATTTAAAAAGAAATCCGTAATGCTTTTTGAAAAATGAAACTACCATATGGCCTCCCGCCACACACACAATGCAAGTGCGCAATTGGAGGAGATTTCTCCTTATGATAGTCAAGCATGCTTGATACGCGAAAACCTTTTTGATATTATTATTAGTGCACAGTGCAGAAAACCTTTCAAAAGTATAATATTAATATTAACCAGCATACCATCATTATGGTATACCTACTATAGTTACTAATTAAACAGTGGGTCACCACCATAAGTAAAAGGCATGTTATACAAATAAAACCGTACATGGCGCGTATTGGTGATTTGATTTCCAACAAATAGTCAGGCTAAGGAACTTCCTGGGCCACATGGGTATGCCACTGGAGGGACGCCCCGAGAACTTAACCGGATCTCTGCCAACACAAGGTCGGGTTACCTCTGTAACTAGGTAACTACTACACGAGTATGCCATCTCTCGGTCGTTACCGACCTTTATCGGAGCGCCCAACACCAACAACCACAAAGTAATAAATTTGCAGCAACCACATAGGTTAAGTATCTGGGCTCCATACCATGATACCACCCTTTTTCAGAAGGAAATGGACATACCCTAAAGGGCGCGACCCTCATAACCTTGCTGCATTCTTCCTGTTCTGACCATTTTCGGGTTGTGAGGTCCGACGAGGTCATGTCCACAAAGCTACGCTTTTTACAAAAGACATACTTTGATCAACAAATGATCAGCAGTACTTCGTATGCCACATTACCAAATTGGGAATATATCACTAGTAACCATCAACTACATAACCTCTGAGCTCGTATGTCTCAGAGAAGGGTGTTAAGCGAAGAGAATAAATTCTTCGCCACCAAACAGAAATATATTTTATAGAAACCAGTTTTACATCTCAAAGTGTAACGTCAGACATACATCCATGCAGGTCTGTTTCGGGTTCGAACAGAACCGAAGGCACTTCAAAGAAGCCCTTGCAATCCAGGTATTCCCAATCCATATCGGACTTCCCATCACATATGGAGATCTCTATACCGGCACGAATCGGTGCAGAGACATTCGACGGGTAATTCTTTCGTTCTCGAAAATACTCGGTCTTCACCACCAGTCTTCCAATGATATCCATTACGTTGTATCATTATTCGGAATGGGTTATATGACATAAAGTCCTCTCCTGGCTAAACCGAATAATGAGCACTTAATTTTATAACCATATGGGCATATGGGATCTTAGTTAAGTCACAACTTATTACCCAAAACCTATATTTCAAATGGATTAAACAAATTTCCACTTTAATCTTTTTAAACAAAAGATTCACCCTTTAATCTTTTAAACAAAAGGTTCATCTTTTAAAACAAAAGACACATCCTTGAAGATCCTCTTCAATTTGAAAACAAAGTTCACCAATCTTTTAAAAAGTTTCATTCATAGTTTTCAAAACAATTTCATTTCAAATTTGAAACATTTTCAACAAAAACTGAAAATCCTTTCTCTATTTGAAAGCCATTATCATTTGAAAACAAAGAGTTTTCGTTTCAGTAAAATTCGATCAAATATGCACAAGTTATAGCCTTTAAAATATAAATTTGGGTTAAATTCAAATTCCCAAAACAAGAAAATAGAGATAGGGAAGAAGTTGCGAAAAAATTTAGTCTGAAGGACAGGAAGTTTGCATTTTAGTTTGAAGGACATTTGTTAGTACAAATAGAAAATGATAGTTACAATTATCATTCGTGATGTATACTAAAAGTGTCCTTCAGCCTAAAAAGCAAACTTCCTATCCTTAGAACTAAATTTTTCTACAGCTTTTTCCTTGAGCCTAAAATCCCCTTCCCAAAATAATACCTTTAAAATACTTTAAAGATTGTTTAGAAATCCATATATATATATTATATAACTTGTATTACCATTTTTCTAACCGTAGTTTTCAAAATAATTTCAAAACTCAATTAAGATATATTATAATCAAAATCAATTTCAATTTCAAAACTTCCCTTTCAAAAGTTTTTCGTATTCAACCCAATTCCATTTCCAATAATATTTGATTCAAAACTCAACTTTTAAGACCATTTTGAATAAAATAATATTACATTCAAAATATATGTGACTTAACCGATTTCCCATGAAATCCATATTTGTGTGTGTATGGTGTAGTCCAGGGGTTTGACACAATAGTGCAAAATCATCAATCATCACAATCCAAACACAGCAATATCGATAAGTGGTATAATCCTATAACGCTTATCTTCATTTACAGATTCACGGATAAACAATATAAATTCATCACAGAAAAATAAATTACATTTATCACAGGTCAAATTAAAATAATTCATATCATAAAGCATCACACATCAGGGATATCAACATTTTAAAGCATTCCATACAATCCAAACATCCATAAGTAAGATCGATTAATAATCTAATTAATTTAAACCAGATTAAATTACTTATGAATAAATTACTAATAATGGTTAATTAACATTAATTAATTACAAACCATATTAATTAACTATCCTTTCATTATTTATTAGTTAAACTTTAGTTATTAATCGATCAACCTTAATTAATAAATTGATCACCTTTAATCATTAAATAAATAATCTTTAATTATTTATTTATTCTTTAATTAATTATCCTTAATTAATTATATTAATTAATTATATTAATTAATTAACCCTTAATTAACTACCATTTAATTAGTTATCCTTAATTAATTATAATAAGTGATTTTCTAATCAATTTCATTAATTAATTAATCTTTAATTAATTAACCATCCTTAAATTAATTACCTTAATTAATTTATCACATTAATTAATTATCTTTTAATTAATTTCTTTAACCACTTGATTTATCAACCCTTAATAATTAAATACTTACTTTTAATTACTTTCCTTAGGTAATCATCTTTAAGTAATTAATTACCCTTAATAAATATCATTACATTAATTATTCTTTAATTTAATCACAATAATTAATTAACCTTAATTTAATTATACAAAGTAATTAGCTTTAATTTAATTACGCAAGGTAATTATTCATCAATTATCTTTAAAAACATTTAATCTTTGAATCTTTAATCTTTGAAAACAAAATTATTATTCCATAAATTAACTTAAGTTAATTTACAACTAAAAGCATTTTATATTTTATTCATTACTTAATTACACTCCCAAATTAAGTTTTTGAAATAACTTACAAGTTTAAGTTAAACAAATCATATAATTTAAAATTTTCTTTTCTCGTTTTCAAATGTTAAACAAAACATTTATTTTGTATAAAAGACATTTATTTAAGAAAAATTTGAAGTAGATTTATTTAAAAATTTAAATCTCGTCTTTGTTTAAATTTGAATAACTGTTTAAAATATTTGCTTCGAGTACAACCCGACTCCTTCCCACATCATGCCCCGAGACACTCACAACTCTTCATGACTGCAAGAAAATTTGCAAACTACTTCGAGTTCGAACCCGAGAATAACCCATCTTCCCTAAACTTAAATCAACAGACATGCTAATGGACTCGTGCACGTACACAAGCAACCTGACCACCTCCGATCAACCACGTCGTTGCCGACAAGTCAACAACCTTCACCTCTGACGATCTGGTCACCCAGAACCCACGAACCACTTCGCAATCAAAATCAAATGAGCCGACCCAAAACTGGAAATAAACCAATTCGACAAAAATCCCTTGCCGACGATGAACTCGACCACCGGAGCTCACGCTACCACTTCCAGAGCCGCATCACGTCACCACGCTATGCTTCCAACCCTCGCGATCTAGTCCGATGATCCAATAATGACGCAAAAGTCTCGACAACCACCACATTCCAATCAACACCTTAAACCCTATATCGACATCGTCAAGCCACCATGATTATCAGAAAAATATAGCTCCATTTTTCCCTTGTCCCCCATCACTTTCCCCTGGTCAGAATCTCGAGATCCAAAATCCACTTGATCGCCAGATTCTGACAGAAACTCGCTTCCCAATAAACTCTAGAATTCCCAACAATTTTAAGTTTAAAAATCATGAATTTATTATCTAAATTCATAATTTTGTAATAAGAATCAAATTATAAACTTAAATCACAAATTCCAGATCTTCGAATTTCAACTTATTTCTAGTTATCACTGTGATTTTATCTTTTTATAAATAAGTTCTTAATAAACATACTTGAATTTAATTTTAAAATTGATATTTCATTGTTATAATCCCTTTTTACTTAGAGATCATTACTTAAAACATATTGGAGCTAGGGGGTTTGAATTTTTCATGAATTTAAGCCTGTAAGTGTTTAAATAGAAAGCAATATGTCTGGAACCAGACATGCACACAACAATCATTTCATATTCCCAAGCATGCAATCACATTCCACATTCATACAAACCATATCCAAGTTATCATCATCACAGACTTAAGATAATAAGGAACATCAAGTTTTAAAAAGGGGAGTTTCGTTCACCTATCATGATGCAAAACAGAGAAGAATAGAGAAGCCTGCATAATTTTTCTTTGATCTAGATTCTTTGATTTGAGATGGCAGTTGATCTGTAACTGTTGTTGAATTTAATTTGTGCTTTTCTATTGAAATGATCCTTGCATTTGTTTTGAAGCTTTTATCTCAGGTTGATTTCTTGCTTTGATCAGGTTTTAGTTTTGATTTCCTGGCTTGAAATGCTACGCTGTTATGAATTTTGATTTGTTGCTTGTTTATCAAAGATGATCAGATCTTTGATTTTTGAGTTTGATTTTTCTTTTATTTGCTTTAATTTGTTTTAGGTTGATTCAGTTTTGAAATTTGGATGAGATTCTTCCTCTTTGATCTGGAAATGCTTGTATTTGATCTGGTTTTTGGTTTTCTTTTGGTCTATTTTGATTTCCAGGTTTTTTAGTTCTCTTTGCTTCACATTTCAAATAAAGAGAAATTTTTTTGCTATATATATTCATTAATTCATCTTGACACTTGTATTATTTTCATGGCAACATTATTAGCACTTGTTAATGCATGAGTTTATAAATTTACAATTGTCACTAACATGTATTTTTATGTCTAAACCCTTATTTTAATTTAACTTATAAATTATATTTTAAACCCTTAAGTACTTATGTTTATACTTTTAAACACTTGAAATTATCATAATAATAATGCTTAAATACAACTTTATATTATATTTTCTATTTAATTAAATACATTTTCCTTTATTAACATTTATATAACCTTTTAAAGAAAAATGATTTTAAAATTTAATTATATATACACATGTATCTATATATTGCTCAAAAGCTTACAAATGTCTTAATGTATTTTTATATTACTTTATCTTAGTTATATATATATATATATTCTGACACAATTTTCTATTTATACTTCCTTTTATAACTATTTATATAACTTTAAGAAAATGATTTTAAAATTTAATTATTCATTAATAAAGAAACATACGTTTGTATATAATATAGAATTTAGCTTTTGAATAACTTTTGAAAGTTTACTATATTAATTTCAAAATATAACTTTCAATATATTACATATGTGTATTATAATTTTTTTAAAACATGATGTTTTCAAATCCAATAAATATTTAAAATAGATATTTTTAGATTTTCAAATTTAAATTCTATTTAAAATCAATTCATATACATATATATATAAATAAAAAAACAAATGTTTCATTTAATTTAGAAAAAATTAAATTAATTCATAATTAGTTCTAGAAAATTACATTAATTATCAAATTTAAATCTGCCTAAAAACCGTGAATGTTACATCACAGTAAACAATAGAGGCAATTGTAAGCATGAGTGAATACACACACACGCATAGCCTTAAGTATGCATTTATGAAGGATGTGAACTATCATAGTAAGTTATAGTTAAATAAATAATATGACCCATGGAGTATGTACGTTTACCAATAGATAAATGAGTACCCCCAATAGATAGGGTACTCTTCTTCAAAGATGGTATTAAGGGGGATATTGCCTAGATTGCAATAGGTAACTAAATGGAATGGTGAGCAGGATCAAGCACTATACAAGTGTGTTGGTGCCAAAAATCAGATGTTGGGTCGCATAAGGAAAGAACGTCATCAATCCTTAACAGTCAATAGGGAGGACTGGGTTACACTAAATTGGTCTTCACCTCTATAAGAGTAAACCAAGTTGGTTTATGCACCACCATATTTTTGTACTAATTTTTTTGTTAGGGCAATGCTAGTAAACAGAAACGGTGTTCTTTCAAAATTGTTAGGGTGGTCTGTGGAACTGAGTCCACAATAGAAAGTAGACAAGTTGGTAAATCCCCATTGCGGCACCAATGGAAGGTTCTACTTTGTACGTGTTGGACGACCTGTTTCCTATCAGATTAGAAAAATATCCAAAAAATTTAAATTAAAAATTACCGCAAGCGCAAAACGTACAATTCTAGTAGGTGGTGAGTACAGATCAATCCGTAGGAAACTTTTTAGATTTTAAAATTCTACTAAATCAAATTAAATCAATAATTAAAGTTGTTATTAGCTAAAAAAATGTAGAAGCTAACAAAAGCTAAAATGGATAAAAATATGAGAGATGAAGGCAATTTAGAGGCAATGACCTTCTCAAGATCACATAAATCAACATATATGAAATTATGATCTCTTTTTTGGTCATTAGTGAATTTAATGAGATGTTTATAAATAAGTATGGAATATTTGTGCTATTACTAGCCCAATATAAACCATCAAATTTTAATATACCCACTAAAACATTTTTTGGTCTCATGAAAATGACAATGAAGTTGAAACTAAAATCTATTCTAAGCATGGTCTATTATCTATTGATTAGAAATATAGACCATCAAATTTTTTTTAATATTCACTTCATTGCCATAATCATATGCAGATGAAGAGGTAATTTGTGTTTGTTGTTTGCTTAAGCATAGCCTAATTGGTGTCAACAACATAGGCTAACAAACTCAAAGCTAAAACAACAATATTTAACCACATCAAATATTGCCACTAAGCACAAAAAGATATCAAAAATTAGCAAAATATTGAATCTACATAATTAAGAGATCTTCATTAGCCCTAAATTGAAGGGATTTAGCCTCTCATATTTGTTATCATTTCAATAATGTAGAGCTCAACATGAAACAAAAAGAGAAAAATTAAAGCAAAGTAGGAAGAGAACTAATTAAACTAAAATAAAAGCTAATCTACTTGCATGAAATAAAAACCACACTAATTGAATAAATTAAAGAACATGAAATAAAATAACATGAAGTAAAGTTGCATAAAAAGAAAGTTACATGAAAGAAGAAAATGACTAAGTAGCCACAAAAAATAAAAGAGAGTTTGTAATTTATTTTTAAGCCTTAATCTAAACTAACTAAAGATGAGGCTAAGAGATTAATTACATGAACATTTGGGGTAATTATACATGTTTTGGAACCCTAATCATATCTTTGGGAACTAAGTAAAGTGGCCACCAAGTTATCATTAGGCTCTAATTAATCCATCATCAAGTCTGCATATAACTTTAACACCCATTAAATTGTGCATTAGGTTCTAATTGTATAATAAAGTAAGTGGCTAGGTAGGGTCCTCCATGATGCATGAAATGAATTATTTTCATCTTCATTTGCTTCCTTCTCTTGTATGCATGCATGAATACATGAGGGCTCTTTTAATTTCCATCAATTTTCCTATAAATAAAAATAAAACGTGCAAACGAATTTTCTCAAATTAATTAGCACACAAAAATATCCATTTTTCATTAAATGAAGATGAATAAATGATGATTTGAACATAATTGAAATATTGGTTTAAAAATGTTAAAAAACCTTATATGCTCGTTTGTTTAATTAAATTAGATTAAATACAGAGGTAAAAATGTACACATTTATGTGCGCATCGGTATGGATGGCACTTTGGCCTAGATATTGTAGGGTCTAGTTTGTATTATTGGCACATTGACTAGACATTATAGGTTCTAGTTTGTATTCCTAACATTTTGGCCTAGAAATTGATGTTGACGCCCGGTGGTGCAGCATTACAGATACAAGCAAGATGTGGCATGACATAATATTTCGAAAATCCATCATTAGGCACTATGGGAGCCGCTATAGTTATATAGTGACGAGATCGTGACATGACAAGGGCGATGTGACGGGATGCTGATTTAGAGGTAATAGTAGGGATAATATCTTGGTCTAATGGGGGACTGTGGTACATACATACATAAAGACACATACATACACACACAAATGTACATAACTATGATTCTACAAAGGGTATACGGGAACGAACAGTATGCGAACGTGGAGTCGGGACAACTAATTGAAAGGTAAACAAACATAACATGAGATAGAGAATAATCGACATATACTAGTGTTATATGAAAAGTATATAATTTACCAATCACTAGAATGTTGTTCTGACTCTCTCTTCTTTAAAACCCATAGGATAGTTTGAACAGCAGTTATCAGTGCATGGTGTGTTCAGTGCCGACATGAACACTTGACTTTGAAAGTTTCATACTTGGTTAGTAGTTATGTAACTTATTATATTTTGTAATTCTACTGCAAGTTATATCATTAGTGCTCTAATATGCTTTCTCTTGTTTTATTTGCAGGATATCAAACCGACGATCCATAATTTGACGGACTTGGGTTTTCGATTTAGCGAAAGTTTAAGCCTATGGGATGCGGGTTGTTACATTTGTGAAAAGATTTATATAAGAAAGTGATTTTATAAAGTATGATTTATAAAATATTGTTTATAAACGAAGAGGATTTAAACTAATATTTTGAGAATTTAATTCCTTGTGCCTTTGAAAATGTTTTTCAAGATTTTGAAAGGATAATAATAGTAATATTTGAAAGTAAATATTTGGAAAATTGGTTTTTGAAATTGAAATCAAGGTACCTAGTAATATTTACGAAGTATTTGGTACCGCTATGAGAATGATTTTGGTTAAGTTCGAAAAGGAATAATTTGGATGTACTGAATTCACTTCCTTCACTTGAAAATAATTCATGATGACTACAACATCTTCGGTGTTCACTTTTGGGTTTCAAAGTAGGGGACTCTACAAGGTAGTTTTGGTAAAATATAGATTGGTTTAAACCCAAAAGTATGATTTGATATCAAAAAGATGTATGTACATTCATTTATTTCAAATGATTTGAAATAAAACACGGTGTTTAGTTCTAAAATTTTCTTTTAAAGTGATTTGATATAAAATATAGAGTAGTTTAATAATGGTTTTGAAATAAACTTTCTATATGGAAAATATTTGTATGTATTCTATGTTGGGGGCCTAGGTGGTAGTGGCATAGCCTAGAATAAATGACGAACCCTTTCCATGTTATCCCTTTTTGGGCAAAATTCGTTTAATAAATAAGTGAAACTTTGTTAAGCTATTTTATGAACACACGTACCCTATTACACCAATATTTCTCAAATTATGTTAAATGTGAATTAAATAAAGCATAAAATCAAGAGAGCCGCCTAAAAGTTAAGATGACAAGAGAAGAGGTTGAAGTGATCCAAGTGGTACTGCACAAAAAACCTACCTGTTGTCGTGACACCTGTTCCAACCAAAAGCACTATAGCCAAAACATGATGTCACAATAGAACAAAATACCGCGATTATAAGACGAGCCAAAAAGATTTCAGATCTGCACCCATCGCTTGGTTTCAATATTAAATTGTATCACTAAACTCAAAATTTGAAATATTTATAGGGAGTCGAAAACAATTCGCAATCATAGTATACAAGACCAAAGCAAGATGTAGATGCTTCTTGGCGATGTTAGGAGATGCTTTGAATAGGTCATAGTGTAACACATCCCAATCCAAAAGATGTGCACAAACCAAAGTACAAGGTTAATCGGACTATGCCATCAAAATCCCAAAAACTTATACTTTATAACAACCTCAAGTGAGGATTCGCATCGCACATGATAAGGGCTACCTAAGCTATATCGCACGAAGTAAATAAGTATTCCAAGGGATATACACAAGGTTACTCAAACTTCGCTCCAACACAGACCCATACTTACGGGTAGATGGAAAAGATATAAATCATCTTTATCAATGACCCATGCAACAAGGGCAAATTAGATCATAGTCAACTTATATTACGATGAACTCAAATCATATTCGCACATATATCCACTAACTCCCCAAATAAGCAAATCACATAGCCTGAAGCCTAATACAACTCAAGCCAATCGCACCTAAGTATTGGGAAAACACCACAGCATCGTGCAAGTATCTCACGCCAACAAGTACAACCTCACTCCTAAAATGGCGACAGTGCCTAAAAACTAATGGGTCACTCTTACTATCCTCCCAAGGACTCATATGCAAAGCTAATTCAAATTTGAAGTCTCTTGCCGAGATTTCAAATACTCTCATAATGATTTCAATTATTCTCGCTCTAATTTTAGATGTTCTCGCCTTCATCTCAAACTTCTCGCTAAAGACATGTAGCCAATCTGGGTACATCAAATAGATGATGCAGATAAATGACACCTGGCAGGATCTAAGGGTTGAAGCACAACGACAAAAGGAGTGTAGTAAAAGCATTGTAGCTAGAAAAAGACTTTTTTATCTTTTCCACTTTTCGATACTTTTAAGGTTTCATTGTACTCACTAGCATTGAAATCTGTACCAAAGAGTATAAAGGAAGAAAGAGAAATTTCCCTTATGGATGTAGGATTTCTTAACATCCAAACCACGTTAATTCCTTGTGTTTTTTATTATTTCGTGCATATTATTATCCACTTACTTTATTTTCAACATCAAATTGTACCTTATTTATTCTAGTGTCTCTTTAATATTTGTAATGATAATAACAAAATAGGAAGACAAACTGATTCATAAAACCGTGTTGATACTAGATACTCAAACTAATGCTGAAGCAAGTAGTCTTACACCCTCAAAATCTGCGAAGTAGGTAAAAAGAACATATATGCACATGATTGGTATTGATGAGTATAATTCAGTTTATGCATGGTATTCTTCCGAAGAAGCCCAAAAGTAGGCATCCTCAGTAGGCTCACCACCAGAAGAGGAAATAGAATTGGGATAGACCCAAGTTTAGGAGCATTAAAGAAAGAGCTAGAATTGATAAATGATCTCGAAGATGTACAAATAGATCAAAAAATCTACATAAAGATTCTCAAAATAGAAAAGAACCTCGGTGCAGACGCTCATACCGAACCAATAGACTTTTTGAAAAAAATAGCAGATAGATTTACCTGGACACTCAAACATGGTAAGAATAGAACCAACCATTATTTTCCATGCACTCAACATTGATCTTGATGCCTATTTGGTCAGACAAAAGTGCATAACTCTATGATGAAATTAAGATGTTGAAGGAGAATGGATTTATTAAGGAAGTATATTACCCGAAGTGGAATACCAAACCGGTGCTTGTAAGGAAGACGAATGGTAAATGGAGAACTTACATAGACTTCACCAACCTCAACAAGTACAACGACCTGCAAATCTGTACCCCTTGAGTCAATACTATTCTACCTAAATCAACTCAAATTGCACAGAAATACGAACCATTTAGGTTAAAGAAGAAGAGGTAGAAGAAGAAAATAGAAAACAACATCAGAATCTAACCATCGCAGCGGAATAAAATATAATAGATAATAAATACTCTTTACTCAAACATCAAATATCTTTGTTTATATATTACATCATCAGAGTACATCAATCACAGCTCAACATCAATGTCATACAAATGGATACACAACGACTCAACACAGCGGAAATACACACACACACACACACCCACACAAGTACGAGAGTACGTATCGTCATCCAGCTCGTCTCCTGAGCTCCATAGCATCATATCCTGTATCCTATAATACTCGGTCTGACCCAAGCATTACAGTTAAATAATACCCGAGTCAGTCTGGAATACCAGCGTGAGAAAATCACACTCAATTGATTATTATAGTTTCAAAAATCCTTCTGAAAACAAAAGCATCTCGTAAGACCACGCCACAAATAAACATGTCGGGTTTTTACCTTACGATAGCTAAAACATTTTTATTAAAATCATCTGATATTATAATAGTGTCTATAGAAAGTAAAATAGAATCTAACTGAAATGCTTGCATCTCACGTTTCAGCAATAGTTGGGCATAATCAAAACCATACAGGCGCGCAGGAAAAATGCATTCCAACTAATGGCTAGGCACTGGGGTACCACCTATCACAGTACCTGGTCTAGATCAGCATACCGAGGAGCCACCCTAACTCCCCAGCAACACAAGACCGGAACCATCCCTTACTGGACAGTCCCGAGCAAGATCACCCCGCGGTTGGGAACAGCAACCACCCACTAAGCCGAAATAAAAGGGACATCTAGAAAGGGATGACCTCACCTTCCAGTGGGGGCTACCCACGAAGCCTTGCTGCATAACCCCTGATTTTCAGCCATTCCCATTTGATGAGGCTTGAGGCTAAGCGTTACCTTTTTAGAATATATTCCTTAGAATGCCCATCGCCCACCTGACGATGTTTCGCAAGCATTCATCCATACAAGTCCGTCCCGGGTTTGAACGGAACCGAAGGCACTATTCCTACTACATCCATTTGGAAATATCCTCAGGATTAGTAGCGACTAGCCCTTGCACTTCACTGCTCCATCTTCGAATCCAAAATCATTTTTCACGAAACGTACAAACCGGATCGAAGTGGTTTTCGAGAGATAAATCTCGATCGCAGTCTCTTCGAAACGATCAACGCATTTGTCCAATATTGATAGTCGGTTGTTTAACTATCAATTAATATTCACAAACAACCATCCAATAATAAGTAATTTCCCAAATTATTTATTAACCTCAAATTATCTTCACAAGATGTATTTCTATTTTCAATCCTTTGCAAACAGTTTCAAAACCATCTTTCCTTTCAGAATAAACTTTCCCAATTATTTTCTATCTCTTTTGAAATCACCAAGCACAAAACTAGATTTTAAAATAATTTAAAACACTTTACTTTGAAATATACTTTAAAACATTTATTTTAAAACTACTTCAATGATTTGTTAAAAAAATACATAATATATGAATATTTGAAAATAAGGTTACTTAATAAAATATAAAATTAGATTTTCACTTTTAAAAATAAAATACTAAGTCACTCTTTAAATAATTACTGCTATAATAGATTAAAAGGAAATACTTACTTTAGAACTTAAATATATAGAAATAGTAATTTTTTTTTTCAAAACGTACTTCTTAAAACAACTTTGAATTTTTAATTTATATTTAAAAATTTACTTTGAAAACGTACTTGGTTATTCAGAGAGAAATTTCCGATCTCAATCACTTAAATCAATTTTCCAAATTGATTCCCAATTTATTCCACTTGAAATAAATTTCTTTACTTATCAGTTCATTTCAAAATTCATTAATTACGGACTTTATTATTATTTTCAGTTTGATTTTTAAATCCTTTAGCTGAAAAATACAAATTTCAGGTTATTTCCAATTTCTTCTTTATTCTTCTTCAATAATTTAAATCCTAAATTTAAAATAAATGTTTTGTTCTTTTAAACAATAACATTGAAGTTTAAGTTTCGTTAACTTTCTGTTTATTTAAATTTTCCTTCCCATACTCAAGATTTATTTATTAAAATTTTAAAGTCACTTTATTTCCTTTCCAGTTCATTCATAAATTTATTCAACCTTTCTATAATTATTTTACTTACAATTTCACTTCTTTTATTTTCATTCCCAAACTCAAATTATATATTTGGTAATTCATTATTTCCCGATTATAACAATCAAGCCATAACATTCAATATTTCCACATTATTCATTATAGAATATCAAATATTCAGAACAGAGAATATTAAATAATTAAATAAAGTTGAGGGGTCCAGTTGGATCCCTCCAACCTGTTTTTTTCCTGCATCCACAGATGTTAGCACAATATAAAATGCAAATTCCAAATATATACCACACTACAGCACATAAATCAATTCAACCATTTCAAACAATTATTTAAATTTAATCATTTAAATTTAAATTTAACCGAGTGAGATTAGCTCACCTTTAGCTTTTAGTTTGTAGTCTATTTCACTCCAGTTCCATTCCGACTTGTTCTTCTCGATTCTAGACCTTGTATAATATTATATGATTTTTATTAATATTTGAATAAATCAAACAACCAATTACCGTTTAACAGTTTAATCAACCCAAAATTATATTTTTAACTAGTGATTTAAATTTAAAATAGGTATGTATATATTCATTTTCCTTTTAATGAAACTACATATATGCTTATAACAATGATCTGTATTCCATTTACAATTTCCATTTCTGAATCTTATGTGTATATATACATATTTACTGTTTCAGTCAGTAAATAAAATAACTTGCTGTTTTGAATATTTTTATTTCCATTTCTGTAAATAACAGATATAAATCTACTTTACTGCAAAAAGAAAACTTCATCTGTTATATAAAGTTTTGATTTTGAAATGTCCTATTAATTTTCTTTTCAAAAGCCTTGTCTATACATATATCTCTGTTTACATATCTTAACAGTAAATTGATCCTAAATTCTTAAACTTATATGTGTATACAAATATCCTAACTACAACAATTTACTTACTAATTACAATATAAAGAAGATTTACCAGAACCACGCTTCGGTCTAGAGACTTCACCGGAGAATTCGCCTTGCTCCTACCAATTGTTGATGTCGCACGCTCCCCCATAGCTCGAGACCTCCACCCTAATCCTATACAAGCTCCAACATCGCTTCGACAGATCCAACTGCCTAACCCTAACTCGCGCGACTTCAATCCATCGTCTCGAGCGACGACGAGCTCAATATCCCACGCGATAAGTCCCTTCGACGACACCAAGTCGTTTACTCAGGCCATGCTTGATTCGCGATTCGCATTGAACGAGGAAGCGTCGGCCTATTGAGGATTTGATTTTGATTTTCCCTCCCTTCACCGATATGGTTTTGCTGCCAATATTTTTTTTTGAGTTTCAAATCGAATTCGATTTCGTTCGATTCATAGATTCAAGAAGAAGGGGGACGAGCTCGAATTGAAACAAATGCGAGACTCAATCCCTTTTGATTTCCAAAATTCGAGCAGAAGGGAGGTTATAAGGAGAAATTCGCGATTTTAACTGGCTATTGTTTATTTTTTTTTAACCGGCTTTGATTATGATTTCGAAAAAGAAAGAAGCTTGGCTGGACATATTGAAGAGAATTGGCGTGTAGAGGAAGGTAAACTGAAGTTGACTTGGTATAAAAATCTATATTCAAATTAAATCGATTTTTTTTGTTTAGCCGTTTATATTCCATGCGATCCCACAATAGCTCCGAAAGCTATGAAATTTGGAATCCGATAATAATAAAATATTATGGACCCAATGGAACTTGTTTCGTTGAATTCCGAGACTGTGCCTCGGAAGGCTATTTTAAATTCAATTTAATGATATAAAATTTCAAAACTTAACCAAACATTTTCAAATTCAATTTTAACACTTTTACTACCTTCAATATTATCAATATAAATTTTACAAGCCTTCAAATTATTTTTAATAGGCTTAAAACTCCAAATTCAACATTTCACACAACTTCAAATTATTTAATTCAATAGTTAAATTATCAAATAAATTGTGATATTCGTAATTCAAGTTAAAATTTACTCTATTGAATATTTAAAATCAATTAAATATTCAAATTTTAAATGCTCGAAAATTTTGGGTCGTCACATTTCTACCCCCTTAAAAGAATTTCGTCCCCGAAATTACTAGTTAGGAAGAATGATCCAATACCCGTTACTATTTTTCCAAAACCAATAATTTGACATTCTACCAACTATCTTTTTAATAAAAGACACATTACCTTTCTTATTAACTTCCTAAACTTTTCTAAAACCTTATATAGTTTCCAAATAACTTACTTGTTCAACTATTCAAATTATATTTCAAAACAAAATTTTGAATTATCAAAATTTTCTCAAAAATTTTCTAACCCTCTAAATTTCCAAAAAAAATTCGCCCGCGTCTCCTTTGCGCGGCTGACTCGGTACAACTACAAAATGGCTCTACGGCCTCCCAAATCCAAAAAGAAAACAAAACGCCAAGTGGCTCAATCCAAAATCCCAATCAAATTTCATATAGAAACTTAAACACATACCTTTTTGTCGAGCATTTCAAATTTATCTTCTGAAACCAAAATCAGTTCACTTTACTTTTATATTACCTGCATATCTTGCTTAGTACTAATATCCAATCACAATATTCCCAAATTATCATATCAACTTTCTCACAAATGTCAGTATTTATTCATTCAAATATTAACTTAGATTATATTTGTAGTATCAATTTCCAATTAAGAATTCACTATTCCCTTCTTAAGTTAGTATAAGTATTTTATATGTTTCTTATATTCATTTCCATCTCCCACTTTAGTTTATATCTATTTCTTTTCACATTGATTCTTTCACTTCCATATGAATTCAATTTATCTTTAACTCTGAATATATAAATTTTATTTGTCATTTATTACCAATTCATATCATTATTCGAATTAGTTTCATTTACTAACTTATTTTAGTTTCCAATTTGAATTTGTTTGTCGTTAACAAAAAATTTCAAAATTTTCAAAAAATTTCTAACTCCCAAAATTTCTGGAAAATTTTGGCAGAGTTTCCTTTGTACGGAGGAGCTTTTGCAATATGACAATAGATATAAATATATATACATCGACCCACACGGTTGGAAAAACCAAAAACAGTTCATATTTCCTATTTTTATTGTGTATGCGTACGTTATTTAGCATTTTTAAGCAGACAGCCTATTTATTTAGCAGTTAATGCAACCCAAATCCAGCCACACGGCTTCCAAAAACCTGTGCTTACTCAATTTAAACATGTAAGTGACAAATATACAAAGTTTATAGCATTTCACTTAATTTCAGTAGTTAAACACATGTATAATATAAACAGTATACACTAAACACTTCCTAAAGCAAATTAATAAAGTTACGATACAAATTTAGTTGTTTACAACTAAATCACTCATCAATTTCATTCTATTTAAATCGTTTACACTTCATTTCTTACATTCTATTCATTTTAATCCAAACGAACACAAATTTATCTCAATTGATTCAAAAATCAATTTCATTGCTTATATTAAATCATAGATTCTTATACAATCTCATTTGCGTCAACGACGACCATTTTTATGCAAATTCAATGATGTTCACTTAATAGAATATCCATTCCATTCTATAACTACTTAAAATTAATATCAATTCAATTTATACTTTATTCTGTTTCATTTCCAATGTTCCAACATAATTCTTAATTGTTGACAACCAATTCATATATCGTTCCACTTAATCCGAATGGTTAACAACTCACAAACTTACATTAATTTATTATTAAGCAATCTGAACTCATATTTAATCCAATTGATCTCAAAATCAATTCATTTTACTTCCATCCATCCATGGCATTTTAGTAACTTCCATTTACATCCAGTGACAATTTATTCCATGCAATTCGACCAGATTTATGTGAATAAATAAGTATTTATGTTTATAACCAATTTAAATTGATTTCAACTCAATTTATACTTAATTCTATTCTATTTTCAAATTCATTCACAATCCATATATTCTCATTTCCATTTCATTTCAGATTGGAATTCATTCACTTGCATTTCATTTTATTAACCAAACTAGTTTATTCAAAACCATTAACAACTTAGGTTCATCTTCATTACCAATTTAATTTCCCCTTTTATTTTAATTCATTCACAATTATTTATTTAGCTCAACACATTCCATTTAAATTTCATTCACAATCTATTCATTAACATTTTATTCCGTACTATTTTATTTAGCTCAAAACAAACCAAGCTATTTCCTTCAATAACCATTTCCCAACTTATTTAAACCACACTTCATTTTGATTCTTATTTATTCTATATATTTATTTATTCAATATAATTAGTTTATCCACACAATCCATTAGGAATTTTCATTTCTTTAAATATTATTTATAACCACTTATCCAACTCTTCCATTTGTTTGGCTTAAGTCAATTTACTTCATTTTATATTTAAGCTCATTTTCATTTTACAAGTAAATTTTTTTCTCTTTTCTATTCAACTTAATTCTCTCTCAATTAAATCTCATCCATCTATAATTTCTTTTGGTTAGTTATTATAAAATTTAACTTTCCAGATTCAACTCATTCAATTTATTACCTGGCTTTTTTCCAATTTATCTTTACTTATTTGGATTTTATTTGTAGTTCATATCATTACTATTTTAATCCATTTACATTTTTATTCAATACATTTCAATTATACTTAATTTGTTAACACTTCACATTAAATTTTAATTTATAACTCAAGTTCTGAATCCACTATCCATTCTCAATTTACCATCCAATTTTATGAACTTACAATTTAATTCCATTTACTTTATTTACAATTCAAGTCGCATTCAATTTATAGCTTGAGTTTTATTTCCAATCTTCATTATCAGCTTACAATTCAGCTTCTATTTAATTACATTGAACTCCATTTACACATTTCATTAACTAATTTATTATCAATTAATTATAATCCAACACTTGAATTTTAATCCCAAATATCACTCCATTTAATTTACTTAGTTCAATTTAGTTTATAATTCAAGTTTTGATTTTTATTTTATTTTTCAGTTCATCAAAATGTTAATTTTGGGCTTTGTATTCCATTTTCAATTTTATAAGTCACAACTTATTACTTTATACAATCACATTCATTCTAGGCTTGAATATATTATTCTTTTATTTTAACTCAAGCCTTATGCTTATTTATATCCCAAGCATATTTTTATTCCATGGATTTTTAATTTTTACACGTTATTATTATTTATTTATTTCAATTCCAATCCTTAACCCACTTGTTTCCATTTATTCAGGTAAGAATCTATTTCCATTTGATAACTTAATTGGATTTTTATTCTGATTCAATTTCATTATAACTCGGATTTATTTAATCTCAATTCGATTCCAACTTGATTCGAATACAACTGGATATTATTTTCAACCTATCCAATTAATGTCAATCCAGTTAAATTTTATTTCCCAATCCAAGTTAATTTCGTTTTTAACTTTTCCTTTTAAATTTAAATTCCAACATTCAAAACTTATATTTCCTTTCTGATTTAAAACTCATCTCAATTTATAAGCTTACAATTTATAAGCTTACAATTTATCTCATCAGGATTTTAAACTCCCGGCTTTGGTTTCAAATCATTTTGAAATCTTCAACATCTCAAATCACAATTCTCAAAAGTTAAACCAATCCTGTTTTATTCCCAACAAATTTCCTTTGAAATTTCAAAAACAAACAGGTTTTTCCTGAACAAATCAATTTGGCAGCAATTCGTCACTTAGAAACTCGAAAATGAATACTGATGATGCTGCGCAGTCATCACCAGGATTATTTTCCAGCGACTGAAGTGAATTTAATGTTATTTCCCTTCCCAAAATTTATTTGAAACAATTTTCTTCCAGAAATACTTTTAAAACAATAATGCTATTATTGTCTTCAAAACACTTCGAAAAACATTTCCAAAATCTCTTGGGTTTTAAATTTCCAATTTAATTTGAATTCAATTTTAATTATAACCCAATTATATAATTTATGCTCATATAATTTATTTCCATTTGATCATGCAAGTAATTCAAATTTTTATAATTTTATTTGTTTAAAATATGATCATCCAAACATCCAAGTTATATAATAATTTAAGAAAATATTTCCTTTATATCAAAATATATTTTGGGTAAAATTATTTCATTCACCCACATTTAAAACAATACTGTGTCAATTGTTCTATTCAAATGTTTAGAAACCCCTTCGATACAATTGTCCAGACTGTGCCGACGAAGGTTCATATGCCACTCAATAAACTAATCAACACAATATAAAATAATTTTTATATTCACTAACAAATACGCGCTCATATCTATTAATACGCTCAAACTCATTTTAGAGTACTACGGATTCTAATTGAGTAATTTCCCACCAGAGCCAAGGTTATCACCAACCTAAGCTCGGATACCAAGTATAACGACCCGCAAATCCGTACCCCTTGAATCAATATTATTCTACCTAAATCAACTCAAGTTGCACAGAAATACGAACCATTTGGGTTAAAGAAGAAGAGGTAGAAGAAGAAAATAGAAAACAACATCAGAATCTAACCATCGTAGCGGAATGAAATATAAAAGATAATAAATACTCTTTACTCAAACATCAAATATCTTTGTTTATATATTACATCATCAGAGTACATCAATCACAGCTCAACGTCAATGTCATACAAATGGATACACAACAACTCAACACAGTGGAAATATATATATATATATATATACACACACATATATACATACAAGTACGAGAGTACGTATCGTCATCCAGCTCGTCTCCTGACCTCCATAGCATTATATCCTATATCCTATAAATACTCGGTCTGACCCGAGCATTACAGTTAAATAATACCAGAGTCAGTCTGGAATACCAGCGTGAGAAAATCACACTCAATTGATTATTAAAGTTTCAAAAATCCTTCTGAAGACAAAAGCATCTCGTAAGACCACGCCACAAATAAACATGTCGGGTTTTTACCTTACGATAGCTAAAACATTTTTATTAAAATCATCTGATATTATAATAGTGTCTATAGAAAGTAAAATAGAATCTAACTGAAATGCTTGCATCTCACGTTTCAGCAATAGTTGGGAACAATCAAAACCGTACGGGCGCATAGGGAAAATGGATTCCAACTAATGGCTAGGCACTGGGGTACCACCTGTCACAGTACCAGGTCTAGATTAGCGTATCGAGGAGCCACCCTAACTCCCCTGCAACACAAGACCGAAACCATCTCTTACTGGACAGTCCCGAGCAAGATCACCCCGCGGTTGGGATCAGCAACCGCCCACTAAGCCGAAATAAAAGGGACATCTAGACAGGGATGACCTCACCCTCCAGTGGGGGCTACCCACGAAGCCTTGCTGCATAACCCCTGATTTTCAACCATTCCCATTTGATGAGGTGCTCGGGTCAGACCGAGTATTACAGATTTTCAGGTAGGAACGTTCTGGATCTCAGGAGGTGAGCAGGATGGCAATATCGTATAGAGTATATCCGTTGTATTTATACTATTGTTAATCTGAGACAGAATAATTGTAAATATTCAGTGACTGTATATATGTAAAACTCTGATGTATATGATTGTAATACTGATATAGAATTATTTTGTAAGCTATTATTATTTATTATTATATTTTATCCGCTGCGAGTGTGAGTTGTTGGAGTTTCTGTTCTTCTTCTATCTCTTTCTTCTTTTTCATAACTATCTGGAATTTTCGGCTTATAAATCTCAGATTCAACAATTTATCCAATTTAAATTATTAAATTCAAAATTTGGTTTTTTAATTGAAATTTAGACGATTGAGTAAAGGGGTGTTGTTTGAAACTATAGAAGGTTTTGGAAGTTGCTTAAGATAATAATGGGTCTTTAATAAAAGATAATTGGTAGGATGTTGAATTGTTGAATTTTGGAAAAGATAAACGGGTATTGGTCAATTCTTCCTAATTAGTAATTTCGGGGACGAAATTCTTTTAAGGGGGAGGAATGTGATGACTCGGAATTTCTAACAAATTTAATTTGAATAGTTAGTTGATTTTAAAATATTTAAATGTTAATTTTAACTTGAATTGTATAGTTTAAATATTGAATTTAATAATTTAAATTGGATAAATTGTTGAATCTGAGATCTGACGAACCTGACTCGACCTTCGAAAATCGGCACTGAATACGACACCCATATTCTAATGCCGCAGATCCAAGCGTCGAACCTGGTGCGCCGGAGCTTATAACACCATTAAGTAAACAACACAGCGGAAGAAAAATAATAATACATCAATATACAACATCTGATACAACATCCTGATACAACAGATGATACAAAAGAATATCGATATACATCAGAGATATAATAAAATAAAATAGCAACGGAAAGAAACTAAATAACACTTGCAGTGGAACAAATAACTCTAAGATAGTCTTCAAGGGAGAACTCCAGCAGCAGCTCGAACCAACATCACGATGGACTAAGACAAGCAAGTCTCGTCCATATCCAAAGACTGAACTAGCTCTAGATGATCAACTGAACCTAACTATCTGAAAAACCCAACTCTAGACTGCTCGTGTGGAAAATAGTGAGCACCCAGAGTTTAGGAAAGGAACAATAAACTCCGAGTCAGTCATGGGACTGGTGTGAGTAATAAAAATAGTTTATCTTTTAAATAAAACAAGATTTATAAAAGAAAATCCGATATGCTTTTTTAGAAAATGAAACTACAATAAGACCTCCCGCCACACACACAATGCAAACGCAGAATTGGAGGAGATTTCTTCTTATGATAGTCAAACATGCTTAATACGCAGAAAATTTCTTGGATATTATTATTATAAGTGCACAGTGCAGAAAACATTTCGAAAGTAGAATATTAATCTTAGCCAGCATACGACCATTATCGTATGCCTACTATAGCTACCATGTTCAATAGCAGGTTACCACCACATTCCATGGCAGGTAATACAACTAAAACCGTACAGGGCGCGTATTGTTTCTTTGGATTTTCCAACAAATGGTCAGGCTAAGAAACTTCCTACTGCCACATGGGATCGCCTCTGGCGGGACGTCCCGAGAACCTAACCAGATCTCTGCCAACACAAGGCCGGGTTACCTGTGTAACTAGGTAACTACTACTCGAGCATGCCACTCCCCGGTCCTTTGGGACCTTTATCCGAGGCGCCTCTAAGCAACAACCACACAGTAAATGAGATTGGAGCTACCACATAGGTAAATATCTGGGCTCCATACCATGATACCACCCTTTACCAGAAGGGAATGACACACCCTAAAGGGCGCGATCCTCATAACCTTGCCGCATCTTTCCTGTTTTGACCATTTCCGGGGTGTGAGGTCCTGATGCAGTCTCGTCCACAAAGCTACGCTTTGGTACAAAGCCATGCTTTGGGTTAACAAATGATCAAAGTAATGATCACAAAGATAAATGATCAAACAAATGATCATATCACAAATGATCAAACAAATGATCATCAACACGCAGCAGCACTCAGCATGCCACACTACCAAATTGGGAGTATATTGCTGATAACCTTCAACTACATAACATCTGAGCTCATACGTCTCAGAGAAGGGTGTTACGCTAAGAGAATAAATTCTCCGCCACCAACAGAAATGTATTTGAAAGAAATATACTTTATATCTCAAAGTGTAGTGTCAGACATGTAACCATACAAGTCTGTTCCGGGTTCGAACAGAACCGAAGGCACTTCCGAAGAAGCCTTGCAATCCGGGTATTCACAATCCCGATCGGACTTCCCATTACTTAGGGAATCTCTATACCGGAGCAACTCAGTGCAGAGACAATCGATAGGTCATCCTATCGTTTTCGCAAACACCCGGTCTTCACCACCGGTCTTCAAATGCTATCCATAACGTCGAATCACATATTCGGAATGGGTTATACGACACAAAGGTCCTCTCCCGGCTAAACCGAATAGTGAGCGCAACATTTAAAACATATGGATATGGGATTTCAATTAAGTCACAACTTAATAATTCAAAACTTTCCTTCAAATGGTTTAAACGAATTACCATTTTCAAATCTTTTAGACAAAAGATTTATTTCACTAAGTTCACCATTTTCATATAGATCCATTTATGGATTTCAAAATAATTCCCATTTTAATTGGATTAACTCGTTAAATCTTTAAATTAAAGATTTAACTTATAGCTTTCAAATCGTTTCCATAACTTGGAAAATCATTTCCATTTTTTAACTTAAATCCTTTTAACACAAATTGGACGTCCACTTCCTATATGAAAGCTTTTTATTATTTGAAAACAAATAGTTTTCGTTTCAGAAAGATCCAATTTTATTTACCCGAGTTAAGGCCTTTGAATTTAAATTCAAATTTCCAAATCAATACCTTTAAAAATAGTTTAACCCATATAAACCCATTTATAAGTTGAATAACATTCTAAACCCTAGTTTCCAAATCATAGAATTCAATTTTAAATATTGATTCGAATTTAAATCAAATTTTTTTTAATTCCAAAACTGAATCAAGTTATTCAAAATAAATTTCATCTTTGAAATTCCATTTCAAAAGCTTTTCATTTTAATCCCAAAACATTTACAAAACATTTGAATTTAAATATTGAACTTTGAAAAATCATTTCAAAATATGTGACTTAATTGATTTCCTCGTGAAATCCATAATTGTGTGTGTATAAGTGTGGTCCAGGGGTTTGACGCAATAGTGCAATATTATTCAATCATCATAGATTAACCACAGAAATATAGTTGATAAGCGATATAAACTATAACGCTTATCATTCATTCACATATAATAAATTACATCACAGATAATTACATTCATCCCAGATAACAGATCACAACATAAATCAGGATATATCACAAAGCATTAATATTAGGGATATCAAACAATTTAACATCCAATAAAATCCAAACATCCATAGATAGGATCAACTTAATTATCTAAATTAAATCAGATTAATTACTTATACATAAATTACTAATCTTGGTTAATTAATATTAATTAATTACAAAACCTTTTGATTAATTACTCTATAGTCCTTTATTAATTAACCATTGAATTATTAATTTATTAATCTTTAATTGTTTAATTAGTCTTAATTAATCACATAAATTAATTAACCCTAATTAATTAAACACATTAATTGATTGCTTTTAATTTATTATAATAAGTGATTATTCTTAATCACCCATATTTTATAATTACTAATTAATTATATTAAGAAATTATACTTTAATCACTTGATAAATCAATTTAAATCAATGAATCAACCTTTGATTTAGTACATTAATTAATTACCCCGTACTTCATAATGAAAAATCTTTTGAACTTATCAAGACCTTAATCAAAGATAAACCATTATCTATATTTATCATTTAAATTCTTATTTATTAATTCTTGGAAAATCGATTATCATTAACAGAAGAATTTAACTTAAAGCTTTTAGGTTGATAAAAATCAAAATAATTTTTTTTTAAGACAACCCATTTATCTTTGAAATCTCATTCGAAATAGCCCTAAAATAAAATTTTATTTGTAAAATATGAATTAGCTTAAAGTTCTTAAATTAATTTAAAGCCATCATTTTTCTTTTATTACTTAAATATACCATTTAAATTTTTCATACTTAAGGATTCACTTTTAAATATACTTAAAATTTTAACTAAACATTTTCCTTTTGCTTCCAAAAACCGAACAAGGTTCATTTTCTTAAAGCTTTAAAACCTGTACATATATTTCCCTCAAAATCTGCAGTGTTCCAACAAACCGAGCCCACACGAAATCCCCCCCGAGTCAAACTAACATCTGTTTCGAGTCTCCTTTCGTAACAACACGCAAAAATCTCGGGAGAACCATGGCCAAAACTTTCTTCCCCAAACTGTTTCAACCCAGATGCACAAACATGGACGTGCACATGCACGCCACTCTCAGTGAACTCCAGTCATCGCCGACGTCCACAGCAAGTCGACTACCATTCCCCATTTGTCAACGATCATCCAAACCCCTCCGATTCAACTCGAACTCGAATTCGTGTATAAAGCAAAACCTGAAAACGCAACAGTGATCCACCTCAACCCTGTCAACGCCGCTTCCTCAGAGCTCCGACCGCCTGAACGTGCGAAACTTCGGCCATCACTTCGTCATCTCACCTCCTTCTATCCCCCTGAACTTGGTTGAACACGATCAACCAGAGAGATTGCGGCGACTCCACAAATCTAAGCGACCCAAAAGCAAGTTCGAACCTTAAATTCATGTCGTTTTCTTATCACGGTGATTGAGAATTTCAGCTACCAATTTTCCGTTGATGATTAGTTCGTGATCCTCCTCTGACCACCGCCACGTCGCCTAACACTACCTCGTTCGCCGCGAATTGATGAAAGTTCAAGTTCTGAACAACTCACAATTTCTTAATAATTTCGAAGTTAAAATCTTAATATTTCCATCAAAATTCATAAAATTTAAGTGTGAATTCAGTCATATAACTGAAACTCGAAACCATGATGCTTGAATTTCTAATAAAATGTTTATTCACTGTAATTTTCAAGCTTTATGATATTTATTCTATAAATACATTTGAAACTATTTTTAAAATTTAAATATTAGTCATTCAAACCTATTTCTTTTAGACATTTTATCTTAAAAAGGAATGGAGGAGGAGGTTTTGAAGTTTGAATCAGGTTTTTGAAAACCTTTTAAGTTAAACAGAGGCCTGTAATATATATATATATATATATAGACGTACTTATTCAATCTATTTGATATCTATATATATACTCAAACACATTAACTTCCATACATATTTATTTCACAACATTCATCTAGATTTAATCATATGCAAATTAAAGTATAAAGGGGCCAAAGAGTTTACTCACCTGATTTTCCAGAGAAAAAAACAGAGCAGAGTTTGAAATGTTAAACCAGGCTTTGACTTTTTACTAGTTGAAGCTCCTCTTTTCATATCTTATTTGAATTGGTTCAAGTTGATTTTTTTTAAGTTATCGATTTGCTGAAGATCAAACCACGTTGAAGATTGTTGCAAAAATTATTTCTTTGAACTTGAATTTGCTTCTTGAATTCACTGCATGTTTTCTGATTTTGAAAACTGCTGGTTTTTTTTTCCTTCTTCCTGTAATCTCTGTTTCTTGTTTGTTGAATTAAACTTGAGTGATGATGTTTGTTGCATACCCAGTTTGATGAATCAAAATGGAGTGAAGATGATGTATGAAAAGAAGCTACAAGTTGATGCATAAGAGAAGTATGCAGGTGACGATATTATTTTGTACAATATGATAAAATATTGTTTGTACAATATGTTATAATGTTGTTTTGTACTAAGGCATGGCTGAAGATGCTCTTCTTTACTTCTTGTTTCGGCTGATGCAATATTAGTATATGCTAACATTAATTAGCTTTGGCTTGTATAGGAAGCTTATACTTATCATCATTTTTTTCATTTGTTTACTAGTGATACCACTTGCTATGTGTAATATCAAAGATATTTGGTGGCTGCAAATCTTTCTTTTGTGGGCTGAGATAAAGATTGATGCATAAAACAAGAAGTTTACAGGATATCATTTTGTACAGGTGATATAAATTGTGTACAACACAATTAGAGATATTTTTTTCCTCATTGCATTTGTTAACCAAAAATTGTTTCTTTCTTTGGTGGCTGAAATGATTTACATTTTGGTGGCTGATATGAACTTGCATTGTGGCTGCATTAATGTTTTTCTTTTTCTTTAGCAAGTTAGTACATATATATATATATATATTTGTTTCATAGTTGAGTACATATATATTTCTTTCTTTTCATATGTTCATACTTATGTTTTGTTCATCTATGAATGTATTTTATTTCATTGCTTTGTTCGAATACTTGATTATATTTTTATCTTTAATATGTTTGAATGCTTAACTATATCTTGCTGTCTTGTTTTCCAAGTCTTTCATATATATATTTTTATTTCTTTTGTCTTATACTTCCTTTGCTAGATATTTAACAAATGTAACGACCCGAAATTTTCTTTTGTGATTTAATATTTAACAAAGAACATGTTTACCTTAAGTATAATCAAGATTAAATAATTTATGGAATAAGTTAAAAATTAATTAAGTAATTGATTAAAAATTATTGATCGAGTAATTTGTAATTAGTAATTTACAAACGAATTTTAAATTGTTTGATTTGATTCAAATGTGAACAAAATCATATAATTATTTATACTAGGTCGAAGTCGAGGAAACCGAGGCAAATTTGAGGTGGGTTGCGAATCGGAAATCAAAGGTGTGTAATCTCACGCTTCTGAGTTTTTGTTTAAATTTAAGTAGTTAAATCTAAATATTTGGTTGAATGGTTGAACTAATTTGATATGCACTGTGAAGTGATAATCTGGTGATTGTGATTTTGGATGATTCTTGAGTTAATTGTGATTTGACTCGAAATATTGGGATTTAAGTTGTTTTAACTTAAATCATAAAAAAAATGAATTGTTTCCATTTAATGTTAATAAGGATTTAATGATTTGTGATTCATTAAATTAGTAGGGTAATTAAAATGGATAATTAATTAGTTCAATCAATAAATGTTTTGGGGTAATTAATTTAGTAATTAAAGGATTGAATTATTTAATTAATTAAAGTTAAGTTAATCTATTAAGTTTAATTAATCTAGAATAATCAATGGATAGATTGGTAAGTAATAACTTAATGTAATTAACATAAGATGATTTCCTGTGTAACAAATCAAAAGACTAATTAAGATGATTAATTAAAGAGAAATTGGTTTAATTAATGAAGTAAATAAATGGATAGCTAATTATAGGTTGAGATAATTCAAGAAAGATTAATATTGTGGTTGAATTGAGTAATTAATTTGGAATTAGGATAAATTGAAATATAATTGGAAATCATTAATTTATATAATTAATGATGGAATTAAAGATTGGTAAATTACGATTGTTAACCCATAATAAGTGACTTATGAGAATTAATTCAAGTAAGCAATTAAGAATAAATGAAATTAATATAGGCAATAAATTTATGAGGTAATTAAAGAATACTTATTTATTTTGGTTAAGGATGAATAATATCGAGAAAATTAGTTGAAGAAAATTACTTGAATGTAATTGAAGCATAATTAATCCGGGGTGATTAATTAAGAAGAATAATAAGGGAATGATTGATGAATTGTTTTGAAATCAATTAACGTTAAATGAGGAAACTTAAGTGGTTGGGATAGTCATTCAATCCGGATTAATTAAATTAAATTTGTGATTAAGCTTTGCTTATGGATGATTGAATGATATTGGATGCTTTGAATGGGCTGACATCTTTGATATGAAATGTTGTGTATTTCATTTGAATAACTTGGATAGGATAACATGAGTTTCGAAGAGACTGGAGTCGGGTATTGGGAAATACCCGAAACCACTTCGAATTTTATAAACTTATCTATGGAATCGATAAGCTGGAATGAAATGTTTAAGTGAATTGGATTATTTATCTAAGTTGGGTACAAAGAAATTTATATGTGAAATAAGCAGTGTCTATAGCAAATGGTGAACTGGTTAAATTGTTATAAGTTACTCGGGTTTATATAAGTGGTTTGTTTGGTATTCCATGTTTCATGTTAGTTGGCTTTACTCACGCTGGTTTCCAGCCTGACCCGGGTGTTACTTTGGTGTAATGCTCGGGTCAGACCGAGTATTACAGAGTTTCAGGTAGGTACGTTCTGGAGCTCAGGAGGCGAGCTGGATGGCGATATCGTATAGAGTATTCCGCTGTATTCATATTATTGATAATCTCAGTCATGATAATTGTAAATATTCAGTTCTGTGTATATATGTGAAACTCTGATGTATATTAAATGTAATCGACAGATATAGTATTCTTTGTAAACTGTTATTATTTATTATTATATTTTATCCGCTGCGATTGTGAGATGTTTGGTGTTTCTGTTCTTCTTCTTCTATCTCTTTCTTCTTTTTCTTAACTACCTGGAATTTTCTGGTTAGAAAATTTCGGATCGTTACATTTGGTATCAGAGGAAAGGAAGTATAAGACAAAAGAAATAAAAATATATATATGAAAGACTTGCAAAACAAGACAACAAGATATAGTTAAGCATTCAAACATATTAAAGATAAAAATATAATCAAGTATTCGAACAAAGAAAAGAAATAAAATTTGATTCAACCTCCAAATTCCTGAATTACCAGTTTAACAATTAATGATGAATTATGAACAAATTTCCTGAGATATATGGGATACACAATAATTTTCAGACATCCATTTTAGCATTTCAATTTTAAAAGCAACAGTATTAACTCTTTCCAAATTTAATTGACTCTTTTAAAGAATTTCAATATCTATTCAATCAAGCCCGTATGATGTACATATACCACTCGTACGCAATACCAAATCCGATCACTCACTCGATCACACAATTTCACTTCCGAACTAGTATTGTCCACCCGACTTCCTAGTACGGACTCTGAACTGGGTTCTAGATTAGAGACTGTCATTCTCTTTGCATAGTCACAACTATGATAGAGAATTTCTCAGAATCAATCAAAACCCATATCCATAGTTCGTCGTCGAAAATCGAGTGAAAAATCCCAACTCGGATCGATATAACTATCTTGAAATTCTGAGCTCGAATCTGGATCAAATTGTTATGCGAATAAAATAATATACGTACATCTTACGTATTTATATCCATTGGTTATCAACCATATCAATTTTCTTTTATTCACCTTATCCTGATTCTATCACTTGGAATAATTTTTTCCAATATCAAATTTCACTTAAGAATTCCACCATTCATTTCTTAAGCTTAATATAAGCATTATATATTCCCTTACATTATTATTCTGCCACTTAAGCCTTTATATCTTCTTACTTAAATTCGAATTACCAATTCCATATGAATTCAATTTTATTAACTCTGAATATTGAACTTTTATTGACTATCTCCATGTATAACTGATTCCTATTATTATTATTATTAAAGTAGTTTCATTCATGAGTTTACTTATAGTTTTCAAATTCTGATAACTTCAACGTATTCTCTATTTGTTTAGCATTACATACTTCCATAAGCACATATGTAAGGTTCCAATCCTTGTCACAATTAATTTTAATCAATTCTCAAACCATTCCCTTTTAATCAAAAGGAATTTACAACTTTCTTGCTTATATAATCCATTTAAGCAATACAAACTCACATTCAAAATCATCTTATTTTGCTTCCATTAATTCATAGAATTTTATCTAATTCTCATTTACTTCAAACAACCAATTTTCTTATGCAATTTAACAATATCATTGTGAATAAATGATTACTTAAGCTTTATAACAAATCTTAAATTGATTTCAACTTAATTTACACTTGAGTCCATCTCATTTAATTTATTCACAATCCTTCCATTGTATTTTCTTTCATTTCAACAGGTTTGATTCCATACCATTTCATTAATCTTGACAACCAATATTTTAAATTAATCATCTCACAATTTATTTAAGTCATTAACTGTTTCACTTAATAACTTAAGTTCATTCTATTCCACCAATTTTCATCCTTGATTTGATTTTGTTTTAACCAAATCCCAACTACTTACTGATTAATTTATTCTTTTATCCATCCTTAAATTTTAAGTTACATTAACAATTCATTATTGAATTTATTCATATTAAGGTTATTCAATTTATGCTTGAATTAGACTTGTTTACAACTCACACCATTTCTATTTAAATCCAATTCAAGATTTACTTGGTTTACATTTACTTATTTGCATAAGAATTTTATTCTATTCAGTTTTATCAGTAACTCGACTGAGTTCATTTAAATTCAATTTTATTCTAACTCAACTTCAGTTAAATTTAGCTACTTACAAATCTTTAAATTTTATTTCTCAATATATGAGCTCAAAACTTCTTTATCTACTTAACAGCTTATATTGCTCATTTGAGTCACTTCATCATATAACCCCAATTTCAGATGACATATGTATAACTCCTACTATCTTAAGGTATACATTTCATTTTTCCATTACAATTATTTTCCCTTTCAGGTTTATATCCAATTAAGTTCATTTTGAACTCCAATTCCATTTAGCTTATCTTCAGGTTAAACTTTAATATGTTTCTTATCTTTATTTACTTAAGTTAAATTTTAATTCCGGGATTAAATTTCTCGATTTCTTCTTATTAATATCACCCTTATTTTATAAGTTCAATAGTTGATTTATTTAAACCTTTCACATTATAGAATTTCTTATAATCCAATTGCCCGGTTTTCATTTCCAAAATCATTTTAAAATGATAACTACCCATACCCACTTGGTATATTAAATCAAATTTTCAAATAACAAACACTTGTTTTTACTAAAACAAATTTCCCTTTGAAATTTCTAAAACAACTTGTATACCCAACAAGTCCAAACAATATCATGATCAACTATCCTGGTAGCAATCCATCACTTTAGAAACTCGAAAATGAATACTAATGATGTGGCCAACATCATCAGGATTATTTTCCAGCGACTTAAAGTGAGTTCAGTGCTTCCTAACTTTCACAAATTCTTCCCAAACAATTTTCATTCAATCATATTATTCCAAAACAATACTCCATTATTGCCTTCAACTCTTTGAAAAAAACATTTCAAACATTTCCAAGATTTTTAAATTTCTAAATTCCTTTGTTTAAATTTTATTTAAACATCTTCCAAGTTTCCGGGACTTAAATTCTAGTTTAATCAGATTTCAGTTATATTCCTTTTTATTTAAAATCATTCTTAAATAATTTTATTTGGTTATAAACCACTCACATTTAAATTTTTATTTGATTGTACTATTAACAATCAAACATCCAAGTATATATAGTTATTTCAGAAAATATTTCCTTATATCAAAATACAAATTTGGGTAAAATTATTTCATTTACCCTACCTTTAAAAACAATACTGTGTCGGTCTATCTTGTTTAAGAGTTTAGGAATTCCTATCGATGAAATAGCGTCCCACACATCGACCAGAATCCATAAACACTCAACAGATAAATCAACACAATATAAAAACAATTCTATATTCACTAACAAATACGCGCTCATATTTATTAATACGCTCAAACTCATTTTAGAGTTTTACAAACTCTATTCCATGAGTAATCACTACCAGAGCCAAGGTTATCACCAACCTATGCTCTGATACCAACTGTGACGATCCGCCCTTCTACTACCAGAAAGACGTATCATCATTAAGAAATAAAGGGATGAGAAAATAGAAAAGAAAGAAGAAGAAGGAACAACAACATCAGAATCTCACAGCGGAACGTAACAAAATATAATATATCACTTAAATAATACATAGTTTGTACATATATCAGAGTTATACAATATCAATACATATGACAATCATACATACATCACATACTAGACAGTTATAAACACCTGTCTAGTTAATACAACTCAATACAATATGACCCAGAGATACTAACACAGCGGAACTATATATATATCTACAACGCTGAAGCCTCCTGCTCCATTGCTCCTCCAGAATTCGTCAAATCTAACCTGAATCTCTTGGCTACCCGTAAAAATTTGGGTACCCGAGAGTTTATGAAAACAAAAATAAACTCCGGGTCAGACATGGGTCTGGTATGAGTAAACGGTTTAAAGTTGTTTAACTTTTGAAAAACATTTGAAAATAAAGGTATCACGTAAGACTCCCCACAAATAAACACGAGTAAGTTTTTACCTTACGCTAACCAAAACATTTCATAGGAAATCCAGTGATATTATAATAGTGTCTAGGGTTTTCAAGTAAATAGAAAATAGCCGAAATTGTTACATGATTAAATTCCAGCTACTAGCCACAAAAGTGGGTAATACAAATCAAAACCGTAGGGTCTCGTAGGGAAAATGGATTTCCAACAATGGCAGGGCTACTGGGGTACCGCCCGTCACAGTACGGGGCCTAGATCACCGTACCGAGGATTACTCCCTTCATCCCCTGCAACACAAGGCCGGAACCATTCCTTACTGAACAGTCCCGAACAAGATAAACCCCGCGATTGTAGCTAGCAACCGCCCACTAAGCCGAAATATAAAAAGGGACATCTAGACAGGGGAAATATCTTGTCCTGCTTGGGCATGACCCACCTAACCTTGCTGCATCTCCCCTGTTTTAGCCATTCCCGGTTGATGAGGCTTGAGGCCACGATTACCTTTATAGAACATATCTTAGAATGCTCATCGTCCGCCTGACGATGTGTTGAAAGCATTCAATCCATACAAGTTCATTCCGGGTTCGAATGAAACCGAAGGCATTATCTCGCCACACTCATTTTGGAATCACCCTCAGAGTCAACGACGATAACCCTTGCATTCTGAAAACACCATCTCGATCTTCATTTCAAGAATCACGACCTAACGTTTAAATTGGATTGATGTGGTTTTCGGAGAATCAAATTTGATTCTTCCGATCCCGGTCTCATCAGATCCAAACGCCATTTTAAGGGCCAAGTTGTCTATTTAACTTAACAGTTTAATTCAAGTTATAATTCAAACAACATTTATCACAGGTAGACTTATACAGTCATCATATATATATATATATCTCAATATATCAGAGAACATTACAGAATATCATCACATAGATATCACAATCAGATATTCAACACACAATCCATAAGCAGTCATCTGAAATTCAAAGTAAATTAAGTATATCAGAGTTAATCGCTTAACCCTGTTTTATTGACTAACAGTTTATTACTTATTTCTTTTCAAACTATTTGAATCAAATAGATCATTCATAATTTTTTTTAATCTTAATTATTAATTAACTTATTTTATTTTACACTTCTTAATTAATCAATTCTTAATTAAACTATTTATCTTTAATTACTATTCTTTAATCATTAATTACTACCTTAATGGTTATTTAATAACTTGAACACTTATTTAACTTCAATTTACTTAACTAACCCTTTAATTATCCTTAATTCTTAAGTAAATCACTTAATTAATTATTACACATCTAGTTTATTTGATTAACCCACTATTAACTTGAGCAATAATTATAATCTTATAATTACTTAAAATCAACCACTAATTATAATTGAAAGTAATTAAGATGATGATTATTCAAGTTAATTAACATTTGAACGGTTTCTTTAAGTTCGAAGTTCCATTATATTACTAACTATAACTCAGAGATCAATTAACTTTATACTCAATTAAATTGATTACTGAATTACATTAATAATTTAGAGCTTAACCCTAAGTATGGACCAAAATAATTAGCTTGCATATAAGTTTGAGACCTTGAACCTGTTAAACATTTTTTTTAAGACAGGGTTTTACAGTTTGTTAAAACTGTATACTTAGCTTACTTAAAGAAATGGAAACTGCAGTTACCAAACCTTGCGCACAACCCTGGGAAATTTGCGAATTGTCTCGAGTTCTCAACCAATTCACCCGAGCACTTCCCTGAAACCTATCTTATTCTTTTTTTTTTAAATTTGTTTAAGTTATAAACTGTTAAATTTAACAGCCATAAACACGAGATGCCCGTGCCATAACTCGAGACCAAGACTTCCATTCCCGAGTCTTCCCTCGCGTCAAACCGAGAAATTCTCGAAGCAACTTCCTTCCTACTACCTACGCCCTCACTGACACGCTCATGCCACCGTGCACGTGCACGGTGGCTCGCCACACCTCCGGTGACTCGAGCCTCTTCCAACAAGTCACGTAGAAGCCTCACACTCGAAATTCCACTCCAGGTTGTCGCGAAAATCATGGGATCAGAAAACACACTGGAGCTCGAACCCGCTGCAAACGATCACACTAATAAAACGCATCAACCCACTAACGTCGACCACCTGAGGTGGTGAAACTCCGTTCGTACCTCGTCCCTAACCTCCCCTATCCCCTCCAAGAATCACGATCCACTCGATCTCTCCATGGCTGCAAAACACTAGTTTACAGACCATAACAGCAAACGCAAACTAAACCCTATATTTGATTCAATCCCAAAATCCTAGCATTCGAAAATTATTCTGACAATTTTCTGAAATTAAAAGGGTTACAAACTTGCTTCATACCAATTTACAGCATCTGAAATTAACCAAATCATCCAGGATTGACAAAAATTCATTAAAGCTTCCTTTAACAACTGCTCTTTATACCCTTGTTTAAAAATCAAGATTTTTGTGTTAAAAATCATAATTATGTATATGAAATCTAAATATGTGATTGAATTTACAAATTTACATAATCAAATTTTGGCCTTTGATTTCCTTTACCTGTCAAATTTAAAAAAAACAGTGTTTACATCTTACTGATATACTGCTAACATATTCTCAGGCTTTGCCTTATGTTAAACAAATTTGAATTACTTACATCTTTTAGGTTTAAAATTAATTCAAATGGAAGAGTATTAATATCTTTTACTTCTTCTGCTCAGAAGTTCAGAAGCTAGAAACAGAACAGGCACAGGAGCTTCCAGTGTATAAGATAAATACAGGTTCATTTATATTCAATATAAATATATAGCAATCACAAATATCAGAAGCTAATTATCATATTTAAAATTTGAGAGAGTATGTTTACTCGCAAGAAACAATTTGATGAAGAAAGGCTACAGGTTTGATTTCTTGAAAACTTCACTGTCCTGAATTTGAATAAATTTTAAGCTACCAGATAAAGCTATTTACTTCCTTCCCTAATCTCAAGTTTTTGCACTTGGTTTTGTTCAGTTAAGTTTTTACACGAACATAGTATATAGGGGGATATATATAGATTGAAGCTACTGAATACAGGTTGTAGCTGGCCAGTTTGTATTTGTTTGTCATTTTTCTTTAATTTGTCCAGTAGTTCTGCAATATGAAATGATATATAGGGATTTCGGCTACATGTACTTGTTAAATAGGAAGTGATGCTATTTAATGTTTATGCTTTTACTTATGATAACAAGTAATTAATGTTTGTTGATGCTTGCTTATTTTTGTACAAGACAATGATCCGTTTTTATAAATTCGAAGTGAAATCTTTTGTTTCTTATGCCTATAAAAATCTTTACTGCAGCGTATATGTTTCATTGGTTTCTTAGTTAGTTTACATGTAATTTATATTAGCTGAAAGTTTACTTATCTCGGCTACATGTTCTTAGTGCAGAGATATTTTGTACTTGCTGTAAATGTTTTGTCTTCTTTTCATTATTCATGTGTATATGTAGGTTACAGTAATAATTCATCATCTTAGAATGGTTCATATGTAAATATAGTATGCAGTAATATAATTAGTTTGTAGCTTCATAAATTGATTTTGTCTCATTTAAGAGGCTTGTGAATGAAGCTTCATGTATAAAGATATTTGTATTTAAATGTTATGAATATTTTTTTTTTCAGTACAAATCTTTTTGCATATGCATAGGTACATCTTGTAGTTCATTTATAAACTTCGACTTCTCTGCACACATGATTACACAGCAACTCTCGATCAAATATACATATGAAGATATTTTATAAGTAATATTTGTTTTGTCATCATGTTATTTTCTAGCTTGTAAAAAGGTTCATACATATGTATCATATTTTACTTCACATTTAACTTTATCTATATTATGCTTTGTTCTTGTTCTACTCTTTGTTTATATAATTATTATTATGTTTATACCGTGTAGATATTGTATATAAAAGAACAGTTTTATTATTTGCTTGCTTACTTATTTATATTTGTATTTTATAACTTGATTAGCAATATTTACATTATATTCTTAAGTCTTACTTATATGTAAGACTTATTTTTATATTTATTTCCAATTATACTTTATTTAAATTATACACATAAGTTTGACTCGTATTTTACATTTATATTTTACATTACTAGAATTTGATTTTAAATTTTAAACATTATCAAGCATATGGATTTATTTAACCAATGTTAACAATGTATATCATTCTAGTTCAATTATATGAGTTCAATTTTATTAATAATATTGTTACGAAACTTATTTTAGAATTTCAACATTATCATCAATACGTATTATTTTATACTAAATATAAACAATGTAAAGTATTTTAAGTAATTATATAAAATAGATTTTTATTGGGAATATTATTGAAATACTTATTTCAATTTCCAAATCAATTTCTTTTTTTATTTATTTTTAAAAAAAAATACAGTTTATATAAATAGATAGCAATACTTTCAAAATCATATTCATTTAAATATGAACAATTCATATTTTATATTTAATTAGATTAAACATTTATTAAAATAACAGGGGCTGAAATCCAGGGTCGTTACACTTGAGGCTAAGCGTTACCTTTTTAGAATATATTCCTTAGAATGCCCATCGTCCACCTGACGATGTTTCGCAAGCATTCATCCATACAAGTCCGTCCCGGGTTCGAACGGAACCGAAGGCACTATTCCTACTACATCCATTTGGAAATATCCTCAGGATTAGTAGCGACTAGCCCTTGCACTTCACTGCTCCATCTTCGAATCCAAAATCATTTTTCATGAAACATACAAACCAGATCGAAGTGTTTTCGAGAGATAAATCTCGATCGCGGTCTCTTCGAAACGACCAACGCGTTTGTCCAATATTGATAGTCGGTTATTTAATTATCAATTAATATTCATAAACAACCATCCAACAATAAATAATTTCCCAAATTATTTATTAATAACCTCAAAATATCTTCACAAGATATATTTCTATTTTCAATCCTTTGAAAGCAGTTTCAAACCCGTCTTTCCTTTCAGAATAAACTTTCCCAATTATTTTCTATCTCTTTTGAAATCACCAAGCACAAACTAGATTTTAAAATAATTTAAAACACTTTACTTTGAAATATACTTTAAAACATTTATTTTAAAACTACTTCAATGATTTGTTAAAAAAATACATAATATATGAATATTTGAAAATAAGGTTACTTAATAAAATATAAAATTAGATTTTCACTTTTAAAAATAAAATACTAAGTCACTCTTTAAATAATTATTGCTATAATAGATTAAAAGGAAATACTTACTTTAGAATTTAAATATTTAGAAATAGTAATTTTTTTCAAAACATACTTCTTAAAACAACTTTAAAATTTTAATTTATATTTAAAAATTTACTTTGAAAAAGTACTTGGTTATTCGGAGAGAAATTTCCGATCACAATCACTTAAATCAATTTTCCAAATTGATTCCCAATTTATTCCATTTGAAATAAATTACTTTACTTATCAGTTCATTTCAAAATTCATTAATTATGGACTTTATTATTATTTTCAGTTTGATTTTTAAATCCTTTAGCTGAAATATACAAATTTTAGGTTATTCCCAATTTCTTCTTTATTCTTCTTCAATAATTTAAATCCTAAATTTAAAATAAATGTTTTGTTCTTTTAAACAATAACATTGAAGTTTAAGTTTCGTTAACTTTCTGTTTATTTAATTTTTCCTTCCCATACTCAAGATTTATTTATTAAAATTTTAAAGTCACTTTATTTCCTTTCAGTTCATTCATAAATTTATTCAACCTTTCTATAAATGTTTTACTTACAATTTCACTTCTTTTATTTTCATTCCCAAACTCAAATTATATATTTGGTAATTCATTATTTCCCGATTATAACAATCAAGCCATAGCATTCAATATTTCCACAATATTCATTACAGAATATCAAATATTCAGAACAGAGAATATTAAATAATTAAATAAAGTTGAGGGGTCCAGTTGGATCCCTCCAACCTGTTTTTTTCCTGCATCCACAGACGTTAGCACAATATAAAATGCAAATTCCAAATATATACCACACTACAGCACATAAATCAATTCAACCATTTCAAACAATTATTTAAATTTAATCATTTAAATTTAAATTTAACTGTGTGAGATTAACTCACCTTTAGCTTTTAGTTTGCAATCTATTACACTTCAGTTCCATTCTGACTTGTTCTTCACGATTCTAGACCTTGTATAATATTATATGATTTTTATTAATATTTGAATAAATCAAACAACCAATTACCTTTTAACAGTTTAATCAACCCAAATTATATTTTTAACTAGTGATTTAAATTTAAAATAGGTATGTACATATTCATTTTCCTTTTAATGAAACTACATATATGCTTATAACAATGATCTGTATTCCCATTTACAATTTCCATTTCTGAATCTTATGTGTATATATATAATTTACTGTTTCAATCAGCAAATAAAATAACTTGCTGTTTTAAATATTTTTATTTCCATTTCTGTGAATAACAGATATAAATCTACTTTACTGCAAAAAGAAAACTTCATCTGTTATATAAAGTTTTGATTTTGAAATGTCCTATTAATTTTCTTTTCAAAAGCCTTGTCTATACATATATCTCTGTTTACATATCTTAACAGTAAATTGATCCTAAATTACCAAACTTATATGTGTATACAAATATCCTAACTACAACAATTTACTTACTAATTACAATATAAAGAAGATTTACCAGAACCACGCTTCGGTCTAGAGACTTCACCGGAGAATTCGCCTTGCTCCTACCAATTGTTGATGTCGCACGCTCCCCCAAAGCTTGAGACCTCCACCCCAATCCTATACAAGCTCCAACATTGCTGCAACAGATCCAACTGCCTAACCCTAACTCGCGCGACTTCAATCCATCGTCTCGAGCGACGACGAGCTCAATATCCAACGCGATAAGTCCCTTCGACGACAGCAAGTCGTTTACTCAGGCCGTGCTTGATTCGCGATTCGCATTGAACGAGGAAGCGTCGGCCTATTGAGGATTTGATTTTCCCTCCCTTCACCGATATGGTTTTGCTGCCAATTTTTTTTTTTTGAGTTTCAAATCGAATTCGATTTCATTCGATTCATGGATTCAAGAGGAAGGGGGATGAGCTCGAATTGAAACAAATGCGAGACTCAATCCCTTTTGATTTCCAAAATTCGAGCAGAAGGGAGGTTATAAGGAGAAATTCGTGATTTTAACTGGTCATTGTTTTTTTTATCCGGCTTTGATTATGATTTCAGAAAAGAAAGAAGCTTGGCTGGACATATTGAAGAGAAGTGGTGTGTAGAGGAAGGTAAACTGAAGTTGACTTGGTATAAAAATCTATATTCAAATTAAATCGATTTTTTTTTTGTTTTTTGTTTAGCCGTTTATATTCATATGATCCCACGATAGCTCCGAAAGCTACGAAATTTGGAATCCGATAATAATAAAATATTACGGACCCAATGGAACTTGTTTCGTTGAATTCCGAGACTGTGCCTCGGAAGGCTATTTTAAATTTAATTTAAACGATATAAAATTTCAAAACTTAACCAAACATTTTCAAATTCAATTTGAACACTTTTACAACCTTCAGTATTATCAATATAAATTTTACAAGCCTTCAAATTATTTTTAATAGGCTTAAAACTCCAAATTCAACATTTCACCCAACTTAGAATTATTTAATTCAATAGTTAAATTATCAAAGAAATTGTGATATTCGTAATTCAAGTTAAAATTTACTCTATTGAATATTTAAAATCAATTAAATATTCAAATTTTAAATGCTCAAAAATTCCGAGTCGTCACAACAAGGCTTACCTGAAGGATAATTTTCCCTTGCCTAGAATTGATTAGTTAGTATACGTGGCCAGTGGGCATGGACTGTCCTTATTCACGAACGTGTATTCACGGTATAATCAAATAGTCGTGTTTGAGACAGACTAGGAACAAACTAGTTTTATAACAAATAAAGGATTATAAAACTATAAAGTCATGCCACTCAGACTCAAGAACACTAGACAACCTACTGGAGGCTAGTTAATATTATGTTTGCAAAACAAATTGGAAAAAAAGTTGAGGTATATGTAGACGACATGCTGGATAAGTCCAAGGTTGCATCAAGCCACGTCTAGGAATTAAAGTAGGCATTTGGAGTTCTAAGACAATATAATATGAAGTTTAACCCCTTGAAATGCACCTTTATCATCCAGTCAGGCAAATTACTAGGATATGTAGTAAGCATAGTGAAGCAAATCCAGAGAAGATTAAGACCAAAAGAGGAATGGGGATCATAGAGAACCCAAAGGATCTGATGAGTCTAAATGATAGGTAGCGGCGCTAAACAGATTTATATCCAAAATAAAAGACAAGTGCATCCCATTCTTCGATAGGGTGAAGAAATGGTGAAACTTCGAAATGGACTGAGGCATGCAAAACTGCATTTCAAATACTAAAAGATCATCTAGTCAATACTCCTATCAACCATACTTCTTTTTCACTAACTTTTGGATATAAGGCCACGCTTCCAGTTGAAGTAGAGATTCTGTCGCATAAAAGAATATCATATATAGTAGAAAGAATAAGAAATTGAAGGAAACTGCCTTAGATCTCATTCTTGAAAGAAGGGATAAGGCAGCGATAGTATCAGCCATATATCGATAAAGAACGAAAAAATATTATAACGCTAACCTTAAAAAGAGAAATTACTGTAAAGGGGACTTGGTATTGCAAAGAGTAACGGCTAACCCTTAGGATCCAACAGACAGAGCATTAGATCCGAATTGGGAAGGCCCATTAGTCATAGCAGAAGTTTTAGAAAATAGGGCATATTGACTATCAAGACCTGATGGCAACCAGTTCCAAGGACTTGGAACTCAGAGCACCTAAGACCTTACTTTGTATTACCCACATTACTTACGTAATGTATATTGTAATTACTATTATAAAGTAATAATACAATGAACTGGACATAGGGATATTAGACGGTCTGAACCAATATAAAAATCTCTTTGTGTTAACATTCTTTGACATAGCTAAATAATTATGTTGGGCGTAGGAATATTAGACTGCCCAAACCAGTTATGAAAATAGGGCTGCTAATAGTGCAGCTCGGTTTCTTTAGCCAACTAATTGGACGTACGGATATTGGATGGCCCGAGCTAGTATAAAAACCTCTCTATGTTAATGCTGTTAACATAACGAACTGAACGTACAGATACTAGACAGATGGAATCGATATAAATAACCACGCCCATGTTTTAAAAGACCGTAAATACATGATCTAACTACATAGTCAAAACTCGGTTCTCCCCTAAATCGTAGGGAATACCGTGCTAAGCGCATAAATAACTTTTCCTAACTCACAGCCATTATTCGATAGTTGTATTGACAGCACAACATATGAATGACAATGGTAATATCAAAAAATGAGAACGGTGACACTAAACTAAAAGCAAATGACATTTCATAGCTCAACGTCATCGTTTAGTAGTTGTGTTGACAACATGACATAAGAACGACAATGACAATCTCAAAAATAAGAAAGATGATGCTAAATAAAAAATGAAAAATAAAAACAAATGACTTTTCTCAGCTCACCGTTTTCGTTTGTTAGTTGTGTTGATCGCAAAGCATATGAATGACAACGGATTATCCCTAAACAGTGGTGCGGACCACGCCAAGAACATGACAAAGCTTATATAAAATTCCATATCGAGAAAACAACTCATAGGACACCAAGACAAAGGTTGGGTAAAGATAAGTCTACTCGACCTACGATCTTTATAGACTTAGGAGGCAAGTGTTACACCCATATTCCTAAACTATGTTAAAAGGGAATTAAATAAGGCACAGAGCCGAGAGAGCCGCCATCACAGTTGTTTGCACAAAAATTGGGCAAACACCTCTAAGTTCGAATTTGTCTATGTCACGTTTAAGTTGGTTGATATGGAGTTTATAATGTTCCAATCCGTTAATAGATAGTTTTTAGTCACAGAGCAGTTCATAAGCTCATAATTGGAAAGTAGTTAAAGGAATATGTCCCACGAAATTTTATAATGGTTCGGCCAGAACGTACCTACATCCACTGTCCATCTTATTATGCTCCTTTGATTTGATTACAAATATATTTTGATCAGAAAGAGTAAAAGAAAAAATTAGAGTAACTGGGATTGTTAAGTCCCAGCAGATTTTTCCTTTTTTCTTCAAAATCCCATCCCCATTTTCATTGCGGAGCTCTGGGATTTATAGAGTGATGTTGTGAAGGGTGCAGGTGGAGATAAGGGTGCAGGTGGAGATATAACCAACCAGGCTTGGTTCAGCATGATGAGGGCTTATATGGTTTGGCATGGAATTCTTCTGGTTTTGGTTCGGCGACGAGGGATGTCGAGCTCTTGGAGTCACTTCTGTCCTGAGGTTGACATGTTGTAACAACCCGCAAATCCATACCTCTTCAGTCAACACTATTCTACAACAATCAACTCAAGTTGCACAGAAATACGAACCATTTGGGTTAAAGAAGAAGAGGTAGAAGAAGAAAATAGAAAACAATATAGAACCAACGCAGCGGAATAACATATAATAGATAATAAATGTTCTTTACACAAAAACAAATATATATCTGTTTTATACATACATCATCAGAGTACATCAATCATAGTTCGACATCACTAACATACAACTGGATACACAGCTACTCAACACAGCGGAATATATATATAAAACATGTACGAAAGTACATATCGTCATCCAGCTCGTCTCCTAAGCTCCACAACATCATATCCTGTATCGTATAATACTTGGTCTGACCCGAGCATTACAGTTAAATAACACCCAAGTCAGTCTGGAATACCAGCGTGAGTAATCACACTCAAATTGATTATTAAATTTTCAAAAATCCTTTTGAAAACAAAATCATCTCGTAAGACCATGCCACAAATAAACATGTCGGGTTTTTACCTTACGATAGCTAAAACACTTTTTATAGAAATCCTCTGATATTATAATAGGTCTATATACAAATTCTTATAAAATAGCCCAAATTCTTACATTCATTAAATTCCAGCTACCAGCCACAGAGTGGGTAATACAAACAAAACTCGTACAAGGCTCGTAGGGAGATTGGATTTCCAATTAATGACTTGGCCCGGGGTACCACCTGTCACAGTACGTTGCCTAGATCACAGTACTGAGGAGTACGCCCGCTCCCCTGCAACACAAGACCGGAACTACCCCTTACTGGATAATCCCGAGTGAGATCACCCCGCGGTTGGGATCAGCAACCGCACATTAAGCCGAAGTAAAAAGGGACATCTAAACAGGGATGACCTCACCCTGCTTGGGTGCTACCCACCTAGCCTTGCTGCATAACCCCTGATTTCAGTCATTCCCGGTTGATGAGGCATGAGGCTAAGCGTTAACTTTTTAGAACATATCCCTTAGAATGCCCATCATCCACTTGACGATGTTCCGAAAGCATTCATCCATATAAGTCCGTCCCGGGTTCGAACGGAACCGAAGGCACTACTCCTACTACATCCATTTTGGAAATATCCTCAGGATTAGTAGCAACTAGCCCTTGCACTTCACTGCTCCATCTTCGAATCCATACTCGTTTTTCCACGAAAACGTACAAACCGGATCTAAGTGGTTTTCGAGAAATAAATCCCGCTCCCGGTCTCTTCGAAACGATCGACGCATTTGTCCATTATTGATAGTCGGTTATTTAACTATCAATTAATATTCACAAACAACCATCAAACAATAAATAATTTCCCAAATTATTTATTAACCTCAAAAATATCTTCACAATATATATTTCTATTTTCAACCCTTTGAAAACAGTTTCAAACCATCTTCCATTTTCAGACTAAGCTTTCCTAAAAATTTACTATCTCCATTGAAATCACCCAGCACAAAACTAGATTTTAAAAATAATTTAAAACATTTTACTTTGAAATATACTATAAAACATTTAGGTTAAAACTACTTCAATAATTTGTTAAAATACATACCATATGAATATATGAAAATAAGGTTAGTTTATAAAATATAAAAACTAGGTTTTCACTTTTTAAAAACAAATACTAAGTCACTCTTTAAATAATTACTACCATGATAGATTAAAGGAAATACTTACTTTATAATTTAAATATTAGAAATAATAAATTTTCCAAAACTTACTTTTTAAAACAACTTTAAAACCTTTAATTTATAATTAAAAATTTACTTTGAAACGTACTTGGTTATTCAGGGGGAATTTCCAACTTCAATCACTTAAATCAATTTCCCAAATAGATTTCCAATTTAATCCCTTGAAATAAATTCCTTTTTTACTCGGTTGATTTCAAAATTTGTTAATTATGGATTTTATTTTTATCATTATTAGTTTCCAAGTGAAATACACAAATTTCAGATTTTTTTTAATTTCTTCTTTATTGTTTCAGTAATTTAAATCTTAAATTTTAAATAAATGCTTTGTTCTTTTAAATAGTAACATTGATGTCTAAAATTCATTAACTTCCTGTATATTTAAAATTTCCTTTTCATGTACGAAATTTATTTATTAGAATTTTAAAACCACTTCATTCTTATCCAGTTCATTTTAATTTATTTAAATTCTCTATAATTATTCCACTTACAAATTCTCTTCCTTTTATTTTCAAAAATCCAATTCTATATATTTAGATAACTCAGTGTCTCGAAATAAATTCCAACAAACCATAGCAATCAATATTCCAATATAATTCATCATAGCATATCAAATAATCACAACAGTGAATATTAAATAATTTGAATAAATGTTGAGGGATCCAGTTGGATCCCTCCAACCTGTTTCCCTGCATCCATAGACGTTAGCACAACATAAAATATAAATTCCACTTCGAGGTGGAATACCACAGTATATGGGCTTTAAAATATAAAATCATCCGCTATTTAATGCGGGAAATCAAACATTCCAAGATATACTATATACTTCTATATATACACACCAAATCAAACCAATCAATCAATTGTTTAAATTTGACTATTTAAATTTAAACTAAAATTCAACTGAGTGAGATTAACTCACCTTTGATTCGTTTTGCAATCCACTTTATTATTGCCTTGGATTTCTAGCTGTTTGACCTTAAATAAACAATTTATATAATTTTATTAATACTCGAAACGAATCGAACAATTCAATTATCATTTGGTAATTTTATTTGGGAATAATACTTAAATTTTCCTTTACTACATCTTTTAGTAACAAAAATAAATTAAATAAATCGTAAAATTTTATCACAAATCCCTTACATAATTTCCTTCCAATACCTTATATAAATGTCTTGTACATATATTTAACCTTTGCATAAATAATTAGTAATCTAAATTTTTAATTTAAAAACAAAACTATCTTAGATCTAGCTGTCTAATTATTATTTTTCCTCCCTGCATATCTTTCTGGTAAAACAACAACAACAACAATAATAATAATAATAATAATAAAACATTAATTAATTTTACTGTTAATCTTTTCCAATCTATGAATGCTTGTTTAAATTTTAATAAAATAAATGGGTATATCTCACAGCAAACCACGATCTCGAAACTTGAAATCATCCCGGCCATCATTCGAGTACTCGAACTTCTCGTCACCAATCGCTCCACCTATCGTGCTCGGCCTATCATCACTCGTGTTTGAGCTTGCGCCGAACCCTTGAAACCCCCACACGCACAACCCTAGCTGCCAATTGAAACCCCAAATCGCGAGTCGATACGCCATTCACGTGCGCGACCTCATCGTGATTCATACATCGCTTGATAACACATGAACTCGAGCTCTGAGAAATCGAACAGCTGTAAACTCGATTCTAAGGAGTGGGAAGGGATTTGATTTTGAACGAGGAGTTATCGAAATTGGTTGCGGCCATTTTTATTTCCCGAACTTTGATTTTTAAGTTTGAATCGAAGGGTTTCGATTTGAAGGAAGGGCGGCATACGCGACATTTTATTGTTTTTCTTTTTCGTTCTTCCTTGCTTTGAACGATAAAAAAAATGAAGCGGCTCGGATGATTTATCTGTTGCATGAATCTGAAAGAGGAGCATGGGAATGATAGAAAAGAAGGGATGCATGATGTTATCAAAAGAGGGACCATGAATATGAAAGAAAGTCGGCGTGCTGTCTTGGCTGCTACAGTGCTTATTTATATTATTTTTTATTTTTAAATTCAAATGCAAATTGTCTTGAAAATGCAACTTACAACTTCGAATTCCCATAGAGGCATGCCACTAGGCATTCCTACTGTTATATCCCTATTCCGAACGCAATGGAAAAAGTTTCGAGTCCAAATTCAATCGTATGGAGAAGATAGCCTTTTGAATTGAATTAAAGTATTTAATTTTCGATATTAATTCTAGCGCATTATATATCGTACGCTCACATAACAACTCCAATCAAACCGAAATTTGAAATTCGATAATAATTCAATATTATGGATCCAATGGAACTGGTTTCGTCGAATTCCGAGACTGTGCCTCGGAAGGGTATTTTTAAATTCAATTTAAACGATAAAATCTCAAAACTGAGCAAAACACTTCCAAATTCAATTTTAACACTTTTACTATCTTTAATATTATCAATATAAATTTTCCAAGCCTTCAAATTATTTGTAATAGGCTTAAAATTCTAGACTCAACATTTTACCCAATTTCAAATTATTTAAATTCAATAAATGAATAATGATATTTGAATTCAAGTTAAAAGTTAACTTTTAAATATTTAGAATCAATTAAATATTCCGATCTCAAATGCTCAAAAATTTAAGGCCGTCACATTCCTCCCCCCTTAAAAGTATTTCATCCCCGAAATTACTAATTAGGAAGACTGGTCCAATACCCGTTACCCTTTTCCCCAAAACCAAGCAGTTTAATTAACTTGCCATAACATATTCTTTTATTACAGACCCACTATTACTTCAACCAACAACCCAAAACCATCCATAGTTTTCAAATAACTTTACTTATTCAACCATTTAAATTTAAATTTAAATTATCAAAATTTTTCTCAAAATTTTTTCAAACTCTCTAAATTTTCGAAAAATTTCGCCAACGTCTACTTTACGCGACTACCTCGGTACAACTACAAAAGGCCTCTATGGGCTCCCAAATTCCAAAAGAAAACAAAACATCAAGTGTCTAGATCCAAAAACCCAATCAAATTTCATACCAAAACTTAAACACATACCTTTTTGTCGAGCAATTCAAATTTATCTTCTGAAATCAAAATCAATTCTCTTTTTCCTTTTATAATACCTGCATATCCTGCTTAGCAATAATATCCAATCACAACTTTCAAGACATTTTATCGACTTCCTTACAAATGTCAATATTTATTCATTCAAATATTAACTTAGAATATATTTGTAATACCAATTTCCCATTTAAGAATTCACCATTCCTTTCTTAAGTTTAGTATAAGCATTTTATATGCTTCTTTTATTTATTTTCACCTTACCACTTAGTTTATATCTATTTCTATTCAAATCGATTCTTTCATTTTCATATGAATTCAATTTATCTTTAACTCTGAATATTTGAATTTTATTTTTCATTTATAACTAATTCATGTCATTATTTTAATTAGTTTCATTTACTAATTTATTTCAATTTCCAGTTTGAAATCGTTTTGTCGTTTACAAAATTTTCCAAAAATTTTCAAAAGTTTTCTAACTCCCAAAATTTTCGAATTTTTTTGGCAGAGTCTCCTTTGTACGGAGGAGCTTTTGCAATTTGACAAAAGCTATAAATTTATATACATCGACCCACCCGGTCGGAAAAACCAAAAACAGTTCATATTTCCTATTTTTATTGCGTAGGGTACCTTATTTAGCATTTATATGCAAGCAGCTTATTATTTTAGCAATAAGCGCAACCAAATCCAGCCACACGGCTTCCAGGTACTTGTACTTACTCAATTTAAACACGTAAGTGCCATATATATGAAGTTTAACAACATTTCGCTTATTTGCAATAGTTAAGCACGTGAATTCTAACAACATTGCACATTAAACACTTTTTATAAGCAATTTAAATATTCCAACATTAATTTTAATTGCTTACAATCAATCACACATCGTTTCACTTAATCCGAATGGTTAACAACTCACAAGCTTATATTAATTTATTTTTAAGAAAAACGAACTCATATTTAATTCAATTGATCTTAAAATCAATTTATTTTACTCCTATCAATTCGTAGCATCTTAATTACTTCCATTTACATCAAATGACAATTTATTCTATGCAATTTGACGAGATCTATGTGAATAAATAGGTACTTATGTTTTATAACCAATTTAAATTGATTCCAACTCAATTTATACTTTATTCTATTCCATTTTTAAATTTATTCACAATCCATATATTCTCATTTTCATTGCATTTTAAATTTGAATCCATTTCACTTGCATTTCATTCCATATTTGTTTATTCCAAACTATTTTATTTAGCTCGAAAACAATCCAGGCTATTTCATTCAATAACCGTTTCAATTTTATTCACGATCTATTCATTTGCGATTCATTTCTTATCCCCATTCATTTAAAACCATTCTATTAACTTGAAAACATTCTATTGTCCTTATTGTCTCTAGTTATTTCAATTCCTTAACAATTTAAATGGTTTACAACCCGAATTTTATTTCGAGTAAAATTTATTTTCACTTGATTTAAATCCAACCCAATATCATTAAACTTAGTTTAAGTTGAATTCAATTCAACTCTCCTCCATCTATTTAGCTTGAGTAAATTTACTTCAATTTATTCAAATTTTATACTTAAGCTCATTTTCATTTTGCAAATAAATTTCCCTTTTCAATTTAACTTAATTCTATTTCAATTAATTCTCATTTTAAATCTACAATTTCATTTGATTAGTTATTATAAAGTTTAAATTTCCAGATTCAACTCATTCAATTGATTACATGGCCATTTCCAATTTATTTCTACTTATTTGGATTTTATTTGCAATTCAAACCATTACTCTTTTAATCCAATTTCGAATCATATTTACTTCAATAACAATTCAAGTCGAATTTTAATTAATAACTCAAGTTCTCATTCCACCATTTACTTTTAATTTACCATCCAGTTTTATTGACTCACAATTCAATTTCATTCTCAATTCATTTAATTAATCGCAAGGCCACTTTCAAATATATTTTCTTCACTAATGATTCAAGTCGAATTTGATTTATACCTTGAGTTTTATTCCCAAATTTCAATATTAACTCACCAATTCAGCTTCTATTTAACTACATTAGGTTCCATTTACATATTTCATTAACTTATCTATTGTCTAATTAGTTCTTCCCCGAGTCAAAATTCAATACTTGATTTTTAATTCCAAACATCACTTCATTTAGTTTCCTTAAGTTTGATTTATTTTATAATTCAAGTTCGGATCTTTGTTTTATTTTCAAAACATCAAACAATATTTATTTTGGATTTTGTATTCCATTTCCCAATTTTATAAGTCACAACTTATTATTTTTACACATTTCCATTCATTATAGGACTGAATATATTCTTCTTTTATTTTTAACTCAAGCCTTATGCTTGTTCATAACCCAAGCATATTTTATTCCATGGATTTTTTAATTCTTTTACAAGTTATTCTAACTCATTTATCCCAACTATTTCTTATTCAACTTATTTCCATTTATTCACGTAAGAATCTAATTCCATTCAAATATTCAATTGAATTTTTATTCCAATTCAATTTTATTTTAACTCAGATTTATTAAATTCAATACGATTTCAACTTAATTCGAATACAACTGGATATTATTTTCAACCTATTCAATTAATTTCAATCCAGTTAAATTTTATTTCCCAATCCAAGTTATTTTCATTTTTAACCTTTCACTTTAAATTTAAATTTCCAACATTCAAAGCTTATATTTCTTCCTGATTTAAAAATCATCCCAATTTATAAGCGTACAACCTATCTCATCAGGATTTTTAAACACTCGACTTTTGGTTTTAAATTATTTTGAAATATTCAACATCACAAATCACATTTCTCAAAAGTCAAACCAATCCTGGTTTTTGATCCCTAACAAATTTCCTTTGAAATTTCAAAAATAAACTAGTTCTTCTGAACAAATCAATTTGGCAGCAGTCTGCCACTTAGAAATTCGAAAATGAATACTGATAATGCGGCCGTTATCATCAGAATTATTTCTCAATAATCCAAGTGATTTCAATGCTATATCACTTTGAAAATCCATTTAAAACAAATCTCCTTTCAGAAATACCTCTTAAAACAATAATGCTATCATTTATCGTCAAAACATTTCGACAAATATTTCCAAAATCTCCGGGATTTTAAATTTCCAAAACCTTCTTAAATCAATTTTAACTATAATTAATTTATATAGTCTCCCATTTGATTATAATTCAATTCATAAATTACATTTATAATTTATATTTATAAATATCATTTTATAATGAATTTATTCCTTAAACTTTGGTTATATTTTCAATTTCTAGTTAAATTTTTACACAACGATGATAATAATTTAATATTATCATTTCTAACATCAAAACAACCATATATTAGCTAAAATAGTTTACAAAATTTTTTCTTTGTATCAAAATATATTTTGGGTAAAATTATTTCATTCACCCACATTTAAAAACAATACCGCGTCGAACTGTTCTATTCAAGTGTTTAGAAACCCCTTCGATACAGTTGTCCAGACTGTGCCAACGAAAGTTCATATGCCACTCAATAAACCAATCAACACAATATTAAAATAATTTATATCCACTAACAAATACGTACTCATACCTATTAATACGCTCAAACTCATTCTAGAGTACTACAGATTCTAATTTAAATGAATAATTCCCACCAGAGCCAAGGTTATCACCAACCTATGCTCTGATACCAAGTGTAACGACCCGCAAATCCGTACCCCATGAGACAACACTATTCTACAACAATCAACTCAAGTTGCGTAGAAATACGAACCATTTGGGTTAAAGAAGAAGAGGTAGTAGAAGAAAATAGAAAACAATATCAGAATCTAACCAACGCAGCGGAATAACATATAATAGATAATAAATGATCTTTACACAAAAACAAACATATATCTGTTTTATACATACATCACCAGAGTACATCAATCACAGTTCAACATCACTAACATACAACTGGATACACAGCTACTCAACACAGTAGAATATATATATATATAAAACAAGTATGAAAGTACGTATTGTCATCCAGCTCGTCTCCTGAGCTCCACAACATCATATCCTGTATCATATAATGCTCGGTCTGACCCGCGCATTATAGTTAAATAACACCTGAGTCGGTCTAGAATACCAACGTGAGTAATCACACTCAAATTGATTATTAAAGTTTCAAAAATCCTTTTAAAAAAAAAGCATCTCGTAAGACCACGCCACAAAAAAACATGTCGGGTTTTTACCTTACGATAGCTAAAACACTTTTTATAGAAATCCTTTGATATTATAATAGGGTCTATATACAAATACTTATAAAATAGCCAAAATTGTTACATTCATTAAATTCCAGTTACTAGCCATAGAGTGGGTAATACAAACGAAACTCGTACAAGGCTCGTAGGGAGAATGGATTTCCAACTAATGACTAGGCACTAGGGTACCACCTGTCACAATATGTGGCCTATATCACAATACCGAGGAGTACGCCCGCTCCCCTGCAACATAAGACTGGAACTACCCCTTACTGGATAATCCCGAGTGAGATCACCCCGCGGTTGGGGTCAGCACCCGCCCACTAAACCGAAACAAAAAAGGGACATCTAGACAGGGATGACCTCACCCTGCTTAGGTACTACCCACCTAGCCTTGCTGCATAACCCTTGATTTTCAGTCATTCCCGGTTGATGAGGCCTGAGGCTAAGCGTTACCTTTTTAGAACATATCCCTTAGAATGCCCAATATCCACCTGACGATGTTCCAAAAGCATTCATCCATACAAGTCCGCCCCGGGTTCTAACGAAACCGAAAGCACTACTCCTACTACATCCATTTTGAAAATATCCTTAGGATTAGTAGCGATTAGCCCTTGCACTTCACTGCTCCCTCTTCGAATCCAAACTCGTTTTTCCATGAAAACGTACAAACCGGATCGAAGTCGTTTTCAAGAAATAAATCCCGATCCCGGTCTTTTCGAAATGATCAACGCATTTGTCCAATATTGATAGTCGGTTATTTAACTATAAATTAATATTCATAAACAACCATCAAACAATAAAGAATTTCCTAAATTATTTATTAACCTCAAAAATATCTTCACAGGATATATTTCTATTTCGACCCTTTGAAAACAGTTTCAAACCATCTTCCATTTTCAGACTAAGCTTTCCCAAAAATTTACTCTCTCCACTGAAATCACCAAGCACAAAACTAGATTTTTTAAATAATTTAAAACACTTTACTTTGAAATATACTTTAAAAAATTTAGGTTAAAACGACTTCAATAATTTGTTAAAAATACATACTACACGAATATATGAAAATAAGATTACTTTATAAAATATAGAAACTAGGTTTTCACTTTTTAAAAACAAATACTAAGTCACTCTTTAAATAATTACTACTATGATAGATTAAAGATAATACCTACTTTAGAATTTAAATATTAGAAATAATAAATTGTCCAAAACTTACTTTTTAAAACAACTTTAAAACCTTTAATTTATAATTAAAAATTTACTTTGAAACATGCTTGGTTATTCAGGGAGAATTTCCAACTTCAATCACTTAAATCAATTTCCCAAATTGATTTCCAATTTACTCCCTTGAAATAAATTCCTTTTTTTACTCAGTTCATTTCAAAATTCGTTAATTATGGATTTTATTTTTATTATTATTAGTTTCCAACTGAAAGATACAAATTTCAGATCTTTTTTCAATTTCTTTTTTATTCTTTCAATAATTTAAATCTTAAATTTTAAATAAATGTTTTGTTCTTTTAAATAATAACATTGAAGTTAAAATTCGTTAACTTCCTGTTTATTTAAAATTTCCTTTTCATGTATGGAATTTATTTATTAGAATTTTAAAATCACTTTATTCTTATCCAGTTCATTTTAATTTATTTAAATTCTCTATGATTATTCCACTTACAAATTCTCTTCCTTTTATTTTCAAAATTCCAATTCTATATATTTAGATAACTCGGTGTCTCGAAATAAATTCCAGCAAACCATAACAATCAATATTCTAATATAATTCATCATAGCATATCAAATAATAACAACAGTGAATATTAAATAATTTGAATAAATGTTGAGTGATCCAGTTGGATCCCTCTAACCTGTTTCCCTTCATCCACAGACATTAGCACAACATAAAATATCAATTCCACTTCGAGGTGGAATACCACTGTATATGGGTTTTAAAATATAAAATCATCCGGTATTTAATGCGGAAAATCAACCATTCCAAGATATACTATATACTACTATATATAACACACCAAATCAAACCAATCTATCAATTGTTTAAATTTGACTATTTAAATTTAAACTAAAATTCAACCGAGTGAGATTAACTCGCCTTTGATTCGTTTTGCAATCCACTTTAATATTGCCTTGGATTTCCAGGTGTTTGACCTTAAATAAACAATTTATATAATTTTATTAATATTCGAAACGAACCGAACAATTCAATTATCATTTAATAATTTTATTTGGGACTAATACTTAAATTTTCTTTTGTTACGTCTTTTAGTAACAAAAATAAATAAATAAATCGTAAATTTTATCACAAATCCCTTATATAATTTCCTTCCAATACCTTATATAAATGTCTTGTACATATATTTAACCTTTGCATAAATAATTAGTAATCTAAATCTAAATTTAAAAACAAAACTATCTTAGATCTAGCTGTCTAATTAATTTTTTTCTCCCTGCTTATCTTTCCGGTAAAACAATAATTATTATTATTATAAAACAGTAATTAATTTTACTGTTAATCTTTTCCAATCTAAATCTATGAATGCTTGTTTAAATTTTAATAAAATAAATGGGTATACCTCACAGCAAACCACGATCTCGAAACTTGAAATCATCCCGGCCATCATTCGAATACTCGAACTTCTCGTCACCAATCGCTCCACCTCTCGCGCTCGGCCTATCACCACTCATGTTTGAGCTTGCGTCGAACCCTTGAAATCCCCCACACGCACAACCCTAGCTGCCAATGGAAACCCTAAATTGCGAGTCCATACGCCATTCACGCGCGCGACCTCATTGCGATTCAGACGTCGCTTGATAACACATGAACTCGAGCTCCGAGAAATCGAACAGTTGTAAACTTGATTCTAAGGAGTGGGAAGGGATTTGATTTTGAACGAGGAGTTATCGAAATTGGTTGCGGCCATTTTTATTTCCTAAGCTTTGATTTTTAAGTTTGAATCGAAGGGTTTCGATTTGAAGGAAGGGCGGCATACGCGACATTTTATTTTTCTTCTTTTTCATTCTTCCTTGCTTTGAACGATAAAAAAAATGAAGCAGCTTGGATGATTTATCTGTTGCGTGGATCTGATAGAGGAGCATGGAAATGATAGAAAAGAAGGGATGCGTGATGTTATCAAAAGAAGAAGCATGAATATGAAAGGAAGTCGGCGTGCTGCCTTGGCTGCTACAGTGCTTATTTATATTTTTTTTATTTTCAAATGCAAATTGTCTTGAAAATGCAACTTACAACTTCAAATTCTCATCGAGGCGTGCCACTAGGCGTTCTTAATGTTATATCCCTATTTCGAACGCAATGGAAAAAGTTTCGAGTCCAAATTCGATCGTATGGAGAATATAGCCTTTTGAATCGAATTAAAGCATCTAATTTTCGATATTAATTCTAGCGCGTTTATATATCGTACGCTCACACAACAACTCCGATCAAAATGAAATTTGAAATCCGATAATAATTCAATATTACAGATCTCATGGAACTGGTTTCGTCGAATTCTGAGACTGTGCCTTGGAAGGCTATTTTTAAATTCAATTTAAATGATAAAATCTCAAAACTGAACGAAACACTTCCAAATTCAATTTTAACACTTTTGCTATCTTCAATATTATCAATATAAATTTTACAAGCCTTCAAATTATTTTTAATAGGCTTAAAATTCTAGATTTAACATTTTACCCAATTTCAATTTATTTAAATTCAATAACTAACGATATTTGAATTCAAGTTAAAAATTAACTTTTAAATATTTAAAATCAGTTACATGTTCCAATCTTAAATTCTCAAAAATTTCGGGCCGTCACACATGTTGTCTTGTCGGTTCAAACATTTGGTTTGTCTGCTCCAAGCACTGGACCAATGCTTGTGATGGTGTTGAGATGCTGTGCCGGACCAGATTTCTAGTCTGGTAATTCAATGTTAAGCTGGACCAGATATCTGGTCTGGTATCTCAGTGACGTGCCAGACCAAATGTCTGGTCCGACATCTCAATGTTGTGCTGGACCAAATATTTGGTCCGACATCTCAGTGCCATGCCGGTCTAGATATCTAGTCCCGCATTTTTTTAGGGATACCAAATCAAACACCTGGTTCGGCATCCCAGTTGCCTTTTCTTTAACTTACCTTTTTTCTTCCTTGCATGCAAAAATACCAAGCCAACACATGCCGCCCAAAGAACGTTATGTTCCACACGATGTGCTTTGCTTGGTTCGGCACTTCTTGCTGACCATTTGACTTACTTCTCCTAGCTTTTTAAATACTGCTCCCTTCTTTATATTTTCCTTCTTCTATTTTCTTCACTAAAATTATTCAACCTACATTCAATCGATTGAGGTCCGACTTGAGTTAATTTTTATTGTCTGAGCTCTTGATACTTTTGCATCTTCATTGCTTGAGGTAAGGCTCTCTAAGTTTGATCTCTATCCTAAGGTTTTAGGGTTTAGATTTTTAGAGGTGTTTAAAATGAGCGTAAATGGTTTTGACTTCGAATTGAGGAAAGGAAGTGAGCGAAGGGATTTTAGAGCGATTTGGTCTAGAAGAAAATCATACTTGGTGAAGGCATGGTGGTGATTCCTGATGGAATGCTAGGTCATAGCTCTGAATTATCGTTCAACTTACTAGTCCATCGGATGCGTGATGTGGAAGGCTACATCAAGAGTGGATAAGAATTCTAGTTTGAGCAGGAGCTGTGGAGAAGTATGTATCCTGGTTGAGAAGAGAAGTTTTTATTTGAGTAATAATCATACTTAGATGCAAGTAATGGTTGCTCCATTTATTGTCACACTCGGATCATGTAAGTAATATGAGGTGTTTTGTTGTGTTGAAGGGCACGAATCGAAGTGTGTTAGATGCTTGACATATGAATATTTATGCAATTATTATTTGGGATCTTCTCCACTCTTGACTTGGCCTTCAATCTCACAAGCACTTCATAACCCTTATTTGTGTTACAAGCTTGCATTACCTAACTCGGCTAGGGAATGATATGTGTTTCCATGTATTGTGGTTGTGTGACTGGTTTGGCTACAGGAGAGCGAGCTTCTGGCCATCATAGTTAGAATTTGGTAGGTTTGATTCGGCATTGTGATGCCGCTTGGTTTTTGGCATAGGGTAACGCAGATCATATTAGTTCAAGCACAGGGGTATGCCGAACCAAAGAGGGTAAATCCTCGAAATTGTATATTGTGTTTTGTAGGGTTAGATTTGGAGTACAGTTTTAACCGGACCAGGCAATATAAGGCTTTAGACGAGCATTTAAATTTCCATTTCCAATTGCATATTTTCCAGCATGTTGAACTTATTCCTTCTTTTTACTTCCTTGTGTAAAAAATGTCATTTGGTCTCGAGCTTCAATCTAAACTTTCATCATCGCAGCCTGTTGGGGTTAGCGCTTCTTCTTATGATGTCCCTACCAATCTTCCAAGACAACCCAGCTTGGCATATTCTTTGGTGCAGAGATACGGTCCCAACCAGACACTAATTAGGCCTTCTGAGTGTTACCCTAGTGTGTTAATAATAGAAAAGCTTAGCTCCATAGCTACGACGTTCAGGATTGCTCGCTAGGACATGATACTATCTGGACCGAAGGACAGGGCCTTCTCTCCCCCAAGTGGCATATAGTAAGTATCTCTGCATATTCAGCGCAATTCCTTCGCTCACTAATTGGATCGCCAATTCTGTGGTTTACACGAAAGTCGCTCCCCTGCACCTCCAACCGAACTCCTATGCCATCCTGACGTGCCTATATATGATATTTGTGAAGCACTATCGGAGATCCCTTACCTACAAAGAGATCGGATACTTGTAAAATGTGAGGAGTTATCAAAAGGGAAGCCCCTTCATCAGCTTAGAGTCGGCCCACAAATTAAAGCTGGTTCTTGATTCACACTCGAAGTTTAGCATGTTCAAGAAGGATCACTTCTTTGTGCATGATGATGTCGTTCCACAACATGCTTTCACTTCTGGGTGTAAGCCTCCATTATATTTTTTCTTTATTTTTTGTCGACTTAGTTCCTTAATGCTCCGTATTTTTCAAGCTGCATGAAGGCGACTGAGGATGAGGGGTTCAAAAAATAGCTAACGAAATGTTAGCTATCCCATAGGCTGATAGGGAAGCCTCGTTCTTACTCCATGACACAGCCCTGCACTATTACAAATTAATATGTCCCGGTCAATCCGTGTTCAAAATCAGGCTAAGCTCGTTTGAAAAAAGTGGGAGCCAAAGTGGAAAGGGGAGATGCTGACAAAGGCAAGGATCCAGAGGAAGAGAGTGATGGGGATGGAGTCCTAAAGAAGCCGAGGCATAAGAAGAGCGCAGTTTGTCTTCCTCGTTTGGGGAAATCTTTGCACATATAGGATGCTTCTTCTCCTAACGACGAGGATGGCTCATGCTTGGAGGGAGACAGTGAGAAAGAGGAAAGATCGAAGGGAGATTCTTAGGCAACATAATCGGAGGCTCATGCTTCTTAAGATATGGAGATTATTGGTAGCGATGGCTTAGGCGCGACTCCCCTAAAGAATGCCGAGGCTATGCAAGAGTGGCCAGAGAAGTTAGATCAATCAGAGCCAGCCCTAAGGCTAACTCTTGTCGCCGACCCCCATCAAGAGAATGTAGCTATGGGTGACTTGGGTGGAATGTCGTTTCTTCTAGTACAAAGTAGAACAGGAATTAGCGAGGCATTCGGGCTTTCCCTAGGTACTTTTGATTTCTGTATGGATTTTAGGGTACTTCTTAAGAACTTTTTGTTTTTTACGAATCCCAATCTCCAATTTCTCCTTAATCCAATGAAGCCTAATCACCTTGTGTTCTTCTTCCTCCGAGTGGAGTCCCATCCTAGTTTATTCCCTACTTGAGTGAGAATCCGTTCCGGCCACATGATCCAGTCTCCTCTAAGGGTTTGTAGTAGCTTGTGGTGTCCCAATGTCTAGCATGTTTTGTGTTTATGTTTTCTCCATTTCTCTGCTCTAAAGTTGCTATTCTCTTTGCAGGGAAAAGAAGAAATCCAAAAATGACTTGGCTACTTGAATAGTTCAAACAGATGAAAAGGGTTTCTACTTCTTCTAAGATGGTCTCTCAAAAGGAAAAAACCGTGCAAGGCAATGTCGAGGAAACTCCGTTAGGCTTGGACAGAGTAGGGGCGAAAAAACGTCCCAGAAACGCGTAAGGTCTCCGAATAAGGGTGCTCCTTCCCCTGGTTCTCAAACTTCTTCTCGTCATCATTGCCAAAATCCAACTGGTCCAGAAGTGCACGAAGTGCTTGACGATTTAGGAGAAGAAAATATCGATACCTACTTCTTATATTTTCAACTGCTGGATAGGAATCCTTTCGAGGCTCACACTGAAATTAACCCCAGCTACACGGGTTTCCATCCAGCAGACTCTGGTACTAAGTACCCTCCGCCTCAAAACCCTTGTTTCAGATCTTAGATGAGGCAAAAACTCTTGACTTTGCTAACCTGACAGCGCGAATGGTCCAGATTGTTGATGAGACCAGAAAAACTGTCAATTATCAGTCCCTTCTAGCTAAGGCCAGTGAGGAAGTGGGGAGGGCTAATGTACGGTTATGCTTGGAGGTGGAGGAACTTCGTAAAGCACTCAAGGAGAAGGATGTGAAGTTGGAGGCGGTTGAAGCGTCTCATGTAGCCGAGATAATGAGGGCCAAGGAAGAAGCGACGAGAGAGGCCACTGACTTATGTAAGGCACAAATCGAAGTGGCTTTTAGTTCAGTGGACGAAGCTCGATAGAAGGACTGGAGCAGATCCGCTCTCTCAAGGATAAGGTGAAGAAATTGCAGGAAGTCTTGGTTGACTGAAGAAGTCTCAGGGTGAGTGGCGGAAGGAAAAGGACTTGTACAAGGCTGAGATCGATATGTTGAAGGCGGAGCAGGCTTGGTTGAGGAGGGACAAGGAACAGTACATGAATAAAGTGGTGTCCCTTCAAACCGAAGTCGACAGTTCTAGCGACTTTTACGATATGGTTAACCAAATGCCGAAGGGCACTTATTACATGTTCTGGAAATAGATAAAACTTTAGTGGATGGATGACTATCCCTAGTGATGGTAGAAATCCATGCTTGGCTGATTGAGGAGACAAAGGCTGCGGTTGCGCAGGAGGAAGGTGCCGTGTATGATGTCTGTATAGTGAACTATCAGTTCATGATGGAAGAGACCAAAGCCATCGATAAGGGATATGAACTGCTGGTGGAGGATGAAAATGATGAAGATGGTTTGGATCTCGAGGGGCTTGGTGACCCTCGCAACCTTACCGTAGGTATCTCGTCATTTTACTTCTGCTCTGTGATTACTTATCCAGACTGCAAAACTTATGATTTCCCTACTTGCATCATGCAGGGCTGTCTTTAGGACAGGCCGGGTCCTCAAAGGGTGCTGATGAGGTGTTGCAACAGGAGTGCGAGTCTCTCAAGCGACCTGAGGCTTTGAAGGACATGGCCAGAGGGAGCATGCTGAGTGACAAGGGTGTCCCTCCTTCTATGTCTAGGAAAATTTCCCTTCTCTTTTTGTATGTCATTTTGGAGGATTTATGGTTGTCCTGCACATGTATATACAAACGAAATTTTTTCTACATATGGATTTTTAACATGGTAATGTTCGACTTTTATCTTTTGCATGTTTAATTTGGAACGACTTTTATGACGCGTGATTTTTATAGTTTACCTTGTCTACTTGTGAAATTCTTACTACTTAGTTAATCGTTATTGTGTTATGAGACATAGAAAACCATAAACGTGTCATTATGTTCACGGCTGATCATAAACGATAATTTCTCAGGCTATTGCAAGTGTCGTGAGTTTTATTCGATTTATCGTTGAAGACGAGCGTAATGCCGACCGTCAACTGCGAACTACGCTTGGCTACAACCACGCCTTAGTCATGGGGTTTATGATCGGTTCATAGTTGCCGGCGAGCCGAACGCTAATGATGAACAACCTAGGTTATAAATCGTGCCTAATCCGTGGCCTATAGTTTTTTCGTCACTTCCGTCTTGGGGGTGCCGATCTTCGGTAGTGAATTGCCAAGGCTTGTTTCATTCCTCTTATCATGGCTAGCTTATTTTCACCACTGTCGGCGAGCGCCTGCTATTGCTTACGGTACGAATAGCCATCAAAGCGGAATTACAGAAGAATATTTGGCAAATATTTAAAAGAAAAAATATCCGATTAATATGTAAACCACATTATTTTATAAAATCTTTCATTGAAAAATAATGAAAGAACGTTTAAATAAGACAAATAATGTGAGACACCAAATTTTTATAGTGGTTTGGCAGAAATAACCCTATGTCCACTATCTTCCTTTTATTATTTCAGTTAATACATGCTTCTCTACAGTTTAAGAGAAATAAGAGCGGAGATGTTGAAGATTCCATGCTTTCCCAAATACTTCTCCGTCCACCGTCAATAAGATGTAAGCTCCATTATGAAGATCCTTATGAACAACAAACGACCCCTGCCAAATCAGATATATTACTCCTGGTCACGGGAAGACCTACTTGAGCACCAAGTCTCCCTCTTGCAGTGCTTGAGGTTTCATCTTAGAGTTGCATAGCCTTGCCACCTTTTGTCTATGAGTGGCAGCTTCAAGGGTGATTTGTTCCTTTTCTCCTCGATCAGGCCGAGTGACATGCTCAAGAGCTCCTTGGTTTCTTTTTGGTTGTAATGCATCCTTCGGTGCGAGGGAAAGACTATTTCAAAGGGCAGCATGGCTTCGGCCTCGTGTGCAAAAGCGAATGGTGCATGCCCTATCGCTGCCTTATAGGAAGTTCCGTAGGCCCATAGTGCAGTAGGCAGTTCATCGACCCATGTCGACCTCTCTAGCTTCGTCTTGATCAGTGTTTTCAAAAAGTTGTTTATTACCTTGACCTGCCCATTTGCCTGGGGATATGCTACATCCGAAAAGCTTTGAGCAATCCCATGTTCATGGCACCAACTGTAGAATTCTTTACTACCAAACTGGAGTCCGTTATCCGATATGATCTTCTACAACACCCTATACTTGTACAAGATGTTACGCATTAGGAAGTTTATAATTTTGGTTGATGAAATTTTGTTCAAAGGCTCTGCCTCCACTCATTTGGTGAAACACTGCTACTATGGTGTATTTTGCTCCTCCTCGACCCATCGGGAGTTCTCTGATCAGATCAATTCCCTAAATGGAAAAGGGCCATGGTAGGTGGAATTCTTGGGATTTTGGCAAATCTTTGGCATCTTCCACATTTCTTAGCAAACCCGGTTGCGTCCTTGTTCAATGTAGGACAAAAGTATCCATAGCGTAGGATCTTCCTTGTTAGAGTTTGTCCTTTGGAAGTTATTAAGGATATCTTTTGCTTCGTTTCCAGTAACACATTTAGTAGTGGATTGGAAAACCATGACGATACAGTATGCCGTTCTGGATGGTGTAGCGGGATTCCCTCCTTAGGTTTCTCCTGATTTCGTGCCATTCTGTTAGTAAGGTTCCTTCTTACAAGTATCTGATGATGGGTGTCAACCACAGCTCCTCCCTATCTACGGTCGTTGTGATTTGCAGACACTTGTAACTTGGTGTGGGTTGACTCATGGAAAGGGTTGCCCCCGGCATAGGTTCGGTTCTTACACTAGCCTCTTTGGCAAGGGTGTCCACCTCTTGATTTTCCCTTGTAGGATGTGTTTTATTACATAGTGGTCTAGCTCATCAAGAAGGGTTTTGGCCCTTTTGAGGTAAGACACAAGTCTTTGTTCGTGAGTCTGTAATTCTCCAAGGATCTGGTTTACAATTGGCTATGAGTTACTGTGAATACATATCGATTTGACCCCTATTTCTTTAACGATCTCTAAGCCAGCTATCACTGTTTCATATTCAGCTTCGTTATTAGTTGCAGCGAACTCTAGTCTTTACGTGTCGGTTAACCTTTTCCCTCTGGGTGTGCCTATTATGACTCCTGCCCCCGAGCCGAGCTCGTTGGATGCTCCGTCAACGAACATATTCCATTTGACAGTTTCCTTAGTTTTTTCCACTGCCTCCTCATCTCGCATTGTAAACTCGGTAATGAAATCGGCCAAGGCTTTTCCTTTAATCATAGTGCATGGATGGTAAGTAATGTCATACTGGTTCAGCTCAATGTACCATTTTAACATGTGCCCTGATGTGTCTGGTTTATGTGGGACTTGTCTCAAGGGTTGATCCATTATAACCCTAATGGAGTGTGATTGAAATTGATGTCGTAATTCCCTGGATGTTATGAGTAGACAGTAAGCCAATTTTTCGATCTTAAAGTATCTAGCTTCTATTCCCATGAATCGTTTGCTAATGGAGTATATTGGTCTTCGTACATAATCATCCTCTTGTACTAGTGCGACACTTAAGGCGTAGGAGGATACAACTGGGTATAAGTAAAGACTCTCTCCATCCTTCGGAGTGGAGAGTATTGGCAGCTTCTATAGATGTTCGAGAAAATTCTAGAATCAATCCATTCAAACTTCCTTTTTTCCTTTTTGAGGGCTTCGAAGAATGGGATGCATTTGTCCATTGCTTCGGATATGAATCTGCTCAGAGCATCTACCTTTTCCTTTAGGCTCTGCATTTCTCTTCACGTTGCTAGGAATTTAACGTCCCTCAAAGCTTTTACTTTCTCAAGATTCGCTTCTATCCCTCTATCATGCACAATGAAACCTAAGAGTTTGCCCGAAGATGCCCCAAAAGAGCATTTCAGTTGGTTTAACTTCATTTGGTATTTGCATAATACTTGGAACATTTTGTCTAGGTGGCTTAGGTTATACGTTGCCCTTCTTGATTTGACAAGCATATCGTCTATATAAACTTCCATGGAGTGACCAATTTGTCGCTCGAACATCTTATTAACTAGACGTTGATAGGAAGCGTCGACGATCTTAAGCCCAAATCCTTGTGACAATATAGGCTTAGAACCGTGATGAAGCTAGTATGTTCTTGATATGGCACATGCATGGGAATCTGGTTGTAACCTGAATATGCATCCATGAATGAAAACTCATGCCCTATGGTTCCGTCCACTGGTCATTCGATTCAGGGTAAAGGAAAATAGTCTTTGGGGCAAGCATTATTGAGGTTGGAGAAGTCAATGTAGGTCTGCCCCTTTCCATTGGGCTTCTTCACCATGACCAGGTTGGAGATCCATTGAGGGTAAATGGCTTCATAGGTAAAGCCTTTGGCGAGAAGATTCTTCATTTCTTTATTGAGAGCAGTTGATCTTTCTATCCCCATGCTACTTTTCTTCTATTTGATCGGGATTTTGGTTGGGTCAATATTAGGGAATGATAAGCTATTTCTGGGGATATCACCACCATGTCTCCATAGGTCCATGCGAATACATCCAAGTTCTTTCAAAGGAATCCTATCAGCTACACTTTAAGGTTTTGGTTCAACTGAGAACCTATCTTTAAAAGCCTTGTTTTGTCGTTTTCGTCTACCATCACATGTTCCACAACCTCCATAGGCTCAGCGTTGACCTCCTCCTCTCTATCTCTTGGGTCCAACTCGTTGAATGGGTCACTAGTATATTCGAGAGTAGGGGCCTTTTTTGATTTCTATGCTTTCGCATTTTGGTGCAGAGGGAAACCCTCATGCCTTTCCCTTTTTCCTTCTTCTTGTTTTGGCGATGTACAACCATGTAGCAATTGCGTGCTGCTCTTGGTCGCCTTCTACTTCTCCTATTCCATTATCAGTTGGGAATTTTTATCTTCAAGAACCATGATGCCAAAACTATCTGGAAGTTTGACAACACGGGCTTTCCCAAGAAGGCATTGTAGGTGGAATATCCATCTAGGAGCATGAATGTTTTCTTTTGGACAAATGATCAGGGGTGACTTCCTAACTTAACGAACAAGTTTAGCTGTCCAAGTGGCATCGTAGCTTCCCCAGTGAACCCGTGCAAGGGCTTATGGCACAGAGATACATCTTTTATTGACAACTTTATTTTATTGAATGCATGTTTGAATAAAATATTCACCGAGCTTCCTGTATCAACCAAAATGTGGAACACCTCAGCCGGGCCGATCCGGCGGAGATATCCGTGGGATCAGTGTGTGGATACTGTTTTCCAACCATATCTTCATCGTTGAAGGTTATGTCGACCCTTTCTCTTCGTTCTGCGATGCATCATTCAGTTATGGAATGAACATATCCTACCCTATCTTTCAAAGATTTCCTATACCTCTCCATTTCGACCCAAATTCCATCGGCTATATGAAAGCCTCCAGATATGGTATGGACAATTATCTTTTCATGGTTGGAGTGGCTCGTACCTGCTCCTTCTTTGATGTTCCCTTGCAGGGGTTTCCCAGATCCTTCATGGACCGGAGCGGGAGAGTTGCGCCCTTTCTGCACATATCACTCTAGTTTCTTTTTTAGGATGTATTCCTCAATGAGATCCCGCAAATGCTGGCATCCTTCAGTGTGATGCCCATGAGACTCGTGGAAGCGATAATATTTTCCTATTCTAATTGCGACTTCTGACTCTTTTTTCTGTGGAGTGCGTTTGTACTTCAACTCGTGTTGAGTAGCCATCTAAATCATCTCCATAATGTCGTTCAGAGGAGTGTATGAATTGAATCTTGGTCCAAGTCTATATCATCGCTTATTTCCTTTTTCAGTTCTAGAGTTGCCTTAGTGGCCATTTTTTCCTTTGTTATTCTATTTATTCCCCTCCCCTTAGAGTGGGGCACCCATGTTTCCTTGGATGCTAGAAGCCTTTGTGGGTTGCTCACTATGTCGGTGGGCCGCCGCGTCCTCCGATCTTATGTACTTTCCAGCTTCATGAAAAGAATCTAGAAGAGTTTGAGGGTTTTCCTTCGTCAAGCTTATCTTGAGCTTTGAATCTGGGTGGACGCCTCCTTACAGCGCCATCAGTGAAAGCCTTTCATCAGCGTTTTGTACTGCTGCCGCGACAGCGTCAAAATGGGTAAGATATTGCTGCAGCGGTTCTCTTGCTTTTTGTTTTACATCTGACATGGAATATGCTTCCTTGGGTTGTTCCACATGGATTCAGAATTGACTTATGAATTTTTCCTTCAACATTTCCTAAGAGCTAATAAAGCCATGAGGCAGCAACAAAACCGTAGGGTTGATAAGTCTGACAGGAACAATGTAAAACATTTATATAGCACACTCTCTGTTTCTCCATTCATGAGCATGTTCTGGACGTAATGCTGCAAGTGGATGATTGGGTTGGATGTGCCTTTGTAGGGATCCATGATGGGCATCTTTCATTCTCGAGTAGTGGCTGTAGCTTCTGTATCCCTGGTGAAAGGGCTGGACATCCTTGGCCCTATCCCTCTTTCAAGTTGTTTGCGCCTCAGATATTCCCTGAAAAGGCATGTCATCCTCTCCTCGGATTCTAGTGTAGTCCTGGGAGAGGTAGGGGCTTCCCGTTGATATTGATGGCAATTGGAACCTTGGTTGAGGCTAGATTGGTGATGGTTGGCTCGAAGCATGAAAGGGTCAGCCACAGTCGGTCCTTGTTTGGTGCCCCTTGGCTAGGCCCAACTCTTGATGCCCTTTCAAGACCTTCTTTGGGCTGAGTCCTGGCTCGACTTTAAGTTCTTGTATCTTCTTGATTGAATTCCTCATTTGCAGGGGATCTATTCCATCTACGAGACTCTCTAAATTGAGACTCATCTCGAGATTCAGTGTTATAAGTGGATTCCTCCACGCCTCTCAAGTGTGTCATGAGTTGGTCCACTAAAGCTTTTTGCTAGGCAGCGAAGTGGTTAGTCATCTTATTCACAACCCTATCTAAGTCTTCTTAGGTGACAGTTTAGCCTGGAGTTTGAGAGTTGGTAGCCTAGGTGTACTGGAAATGGCCGCATTATTACGCTTATCGGTGTTGTGCCTAGAGGGAGCCATGTTTAATGCCGAGTTAAGGCTTGGAAGGAGAGCGGACAGAAGAGTTCGACTCTCCACGCCGCTCTCAGTGAAAGCATAAAAAATGTTTGCACATAAATTGGGCAAATACCTTAAGTTCGAATTTGTCTAAGTCACGTTTAAATTGGTTGATATGGAGTTTTTAATGTTCCAATCCGTTAACAGGTAGTTTTGTAGTCACAGAACAGTTCATAAGCTTATAATTGGAAAGCAGTTAAAGGAAATAAGTCACACTAAATTTTATAGTGGTTCGGCCAGAACATGCCTATATCCATTGTCCATATTATTTTGCTCCTTTGGTTTGATTACAAATATAATTTGATCAGCAAGAGTAAAACAAAAACTCAGAGTAACTGGGATTGTTAAGTCTCGCAGAGTTTTCCCTCTTTTCTCCAAAATTCGGTCCCCACAATTGTTATGGGGATGTTGTGAAGGGTATGGGTGGAGATATAACCTCCCAAGCTTGGTTCGGCATGATGAGGGCATATCTGGTTCGGCACAGAATTCTTTTGGCTTTGGCTCGACGATGAGGTATGTTGAGCTCTTAGAGCCGCTTCTATCCTGAGGTCGACGTGCCATCTTACTGGTTCAAACATTTGGTTCGGCTGCGTCAACCACCAGACTAAATGCTTGGGATGGTGTTGAGGCGCTGTGCCGGTCCAGATGTCTAGTCCGGTAATTCAAGGTTAAGCCGGACCAAATATCTGGTCCGATATCATAGTGACGTGCCGGACCAGATGTTTTGTCCGACATCTCAGTGTTGTGCTGGACTAGATGTCTGGTAAGGCATCTTAATGTCGTGCCAGACCAGATATTTAGTCCAGCATTTTTTCGAGGCCGCCGAACCAAACACCTGGTTTGGCATCCCAGTTGCCTTTTCTTTTCTTTACCTTTTATCTTCCTTGCATGCCAAAATATTGAGCCAACAACAATAAAAGTTAAGATAAAAAGTGAAGAGGCTGAAGCAATCTTACTGGTACTGCATAAAAAACTGGCTTGTGGTCGCAGCACCTAGCCTAACCAAAAGAATTATAGCTAAAAAGCAAGAAGTCATAGCAAAAACAAATATTGTACTCATAAGACAAGCCATAAAGATATCAGATTTGTGCATATCCCTTAGTTTTAATATTATATTATATAACTAAACCCAAAATCTAACATAATTATAGGGAGCAGGAAACAGTCCACAATCATAATATACAGGACTAAAGCAAGACGTAGTGACTGTGAAATGACATTAGAATCAACACTGGATAGGTCAAAGTGCAACACATATTGATCCAAAAGCTATGCACAAACAAAAATACATGGACAATCGGACTACGCCGCCCCAAAACTAAACTTTGTTAACATCTTCAAGAGCAGATCCACATCGTGCATGCTGAGGGCTGCGTAAGTAGTACCACATAGATTCCAAAAGCATTCCAAGGGTTGCACACAAGGTTACTCAAACTTCGCTCTAATGCTGATCCATACTTACATGTAGATTACAAAGATATAAATCATCCTTATCAATAACCTATGCAACAATAGCAATTTAGATCATAGTTGGCTTAGATCACGGTCAAATAAGATTACGTTCGTAGGTGTATGAAACTAACTCCAAAAGTTAAGCAAAACACGCACCCTAAGTATCGAGCAAACACCATATTATCATGTAAGTATCACATGCCAACTAGTACAGCCTCACTCCAAATGTGTTGCAATGCCTCGAAACTAATGGGTCACTTTTACCATCCTCCTAAGGACTCATACGCAAAGCAAATTCAAATTTGAAGTCTTCTACTACAATTTCAGATTCTCCTACCACTATTTCATATTCCCACTCCAATTTCAGCAGTTTCCGCCATTATCCTAAATTTCTTGCCAAAGACACATCAACAATCTAGTTGCATCAAATAGATGGCACGGAAAGATGATACTTGGCAGGATCTAAGACTGAATCATAATGATAAGAGGAGTGCGGTGATCCGCATACATCTCCATACTATAAATCGAACAAGCATCGTAGTAAGAAGGGACCTTTTCCACTTTTCGATACTTTTTAATGTTTTGTTGTAATAACTACAGTTGAAATCTATACAAGAGAATATAAAGGAAGAAAGAGAAATTTCCCCCATAGACGTAGGATTCCTTAACATCCGAACCACGTAATTCCTTGTGCTCTTTATGTATCATGCATTTTGTTATTTACCTACTTAGTTTAAAACAACAAACCATACCATATTTATATTAGAATTAAATATCTATTGGATTTGACATTTTAACATATAACTAAAGTGAAACTATCTAGTTGTGTAAGAATTTAGCTACATAATAACTACTTAACAGCAAATTCAATACTACTTAATTTTGCTAATTCAAAATCGTTGAGATAGTTAATAGGATGATTACTTCATCATCAGTTTGAGTGTTGTAAGAAGAAAATTCTTACTAACATATACTATGCATTATAATAGTATGATATGTGCATCATGGTATGATATGTTTGTTCAGTCGATTTCATTTGTTAAAATGAAATAGGACTTTAGGCAATTTTGAATAATAGAAAACTTTCGAATCGTTACAGAACTTGAAGCTAATGTTTCTGAAAATATAAAAGCTAAACTTTTATAGCTGTTCAATTAGGAAGGTAGTAAGTTAAAATAAGTTTTAAATTGTTGAACATACTTGTTCTATATAACAAATTTGATGTTGTGTATACACTCTTAGGATGTAATGCTGTATTATGCGAGTATGAACTTTAGTTATGAATGTTTATAAACTAGAAATTATGTTTTTTTGAAATGCTTCACAAACAGATCTAGTGTGGAATGATATATACCATTTGGATAAATTAATGTGAATAAAAGGAAATTTGTGTAATTAAGAAAATAATAAGACAAATATGTAAGTTCTATGTAGGTCGTTTTATCCACATAACTGTTCTTGATCCAATGTTCGATTACATAATTTCAGGTTATTAACATCGATCCGAACAAAATTATTAACTCGATTCTTGTCAAAGAACATTTAATATAGATACTTGATATTATTTTGTAACACCGTGTAATTTTAATGATAATTTTTTAGAAGAAATTAATTAAAAGAAAATAACATAAAAAAGTAGAATTTTTACAAACCTCAGAATTTGGCTACGGAACTTGCATCATTGGATTCATGGTGATATTTTGATCTATTTTCATATATAAAGTTTTCCTATCGGAGTTCAAACGAAAAGGTTATGAACGTTTGAAGTTTTAGAATTAAAAATAATGATACATGTAAGGAAACAAATAATGATTAACCAGTGTTAATTACAAATAGTTAAACTTAACAGAAACTTAATGTTAACTCGGATGTTAAAAAAGTATTAATAGAAAATAAATATTGACGATGGTTAAATAAGTAATTAAATTACAAAAATCGAACAACACCAAATAAGAGTTACACATTCAAAGATACACCATGGTCAACCAGTAGTGGTCGACCTTGAAGTGCAAGCAGTCGACCATGGCTAATGTTAAAACAATAGTAAGTTTTGGCCATAACAAACCAGATTTAGAAAGGTTTAATTGAACACCTTTCATTGATTTGAATTCTTATAAATACAAACTTAGACCCTCAATTCCAAACTCATATTTTCTATCGGACATGGAAGCTCTATCATTTTCTCTTCTCTGCAAATTTCTAAATTCTTAACATAGTTTAGTTATACGTAATATGTGATTGGTGAATTGTAGAAGATGATAGATAAGAGGAATAGAGTCAAATCGAATCATCAAAGCCAAAATAAACTATAAATCCGGATCTTAAATACAAGTCAAATCCAAATCTCTTTTCTAATAGGGAGAAAAGGGAGTCATAATGGAATAACATGGATTCGATCTAGAGATTTGTAATGCTAAATTGGTGAGTTGGAATATTATATACTTTTGTATAACATTAGATCATAGGTTGTAGATCTATTCCAATATGCCTAAAATGTAAATAGGAGTTGTAGGCTAAACATATACACATGCAATAAAATTATAAACTCTACCTACATATTCTAAAATTGTTTACTTGTTATATCTATGTGTTATATGAATGTAAATCTTGGAAGGATTTAGGTATTAACAATCCCTAAATTTATTATTGAATAATAGTGGACCATGAATTTATAAATGTTGTAATACTTCCAGATTATTACTTAAATGGATATTAAAAAATAAGAATGCAAAATAAGAAAATCACCTAGGAGTTTAAGTGGTATTTTTATTCGTTGGAATATACGATGTTGAAGTAATAGTTTATATACATTATCAAGTTTAAAATAAATAAAAGTGTGTCATTTGAAATGATAGAAAATGATGTATAAAATTGGGTTGTTTAACGTGTTTTATACTATCTATTTCAATAACTACAAAATGATAATTTCTTGAAATTCTAAACACAAGATAAACCTTTCTTTTTGAATAAGTTAAATAAATTTACGGTGTAAAATTTTCCATTGGGAGAGAAATAATTCTAATGCATTAAAATGCAGAAAATCTGTAAGTGTTAAATAAAGAGATATAAATTTAATAAGTATATTTTAAGACAATTGATGCACGATACAAATAAAGATGTGAATTAAATAAGGCAAGGAAATTGAAGAATAGGCAGGAAGAACTTAAACGTTAAAAAGGGAATAGAAATAGGAATTGGCAAAAAGGGTAAAAGAATGTAAAAAGGCACTGCAAATCTTTTTGAAAGAAAGCGGTAAATAGTCTTATACGAAGTAAGATATAAACGCATAAAGAAGTAAAGAATTATGGTTAAATTATAGGGGCAAATAATTAAAAAAATGAATCAAGAAATATACAAGATACATAAATACATACATACATACATACATACATACATATATATATATATATATATATAGCCTCAAGTATGCATTTATGAAGGGTGTGAATTATTAAAGTTAATAAATGATTTAATAAATAAGAATGAAATAGTTATAAATTAGAGTAAGTTGGAATGCAAGGTCAGTAGCATTAAACAATAGAGGTTTGTCCACCGCAAATGGCTACCAGTAGGACCTGTATAGAGTACATGCTTGCATATAAATAAAGGAATATCTTAATAGGAAAGGGAGCCTGCTTTAATAAAATAGGAAAATGTGGTATTGCCTTGATTGCAATAGACAATCCGAATCTGATAGTGAACAAAGAACGACACTATGCATTATGTGTAGGTACCAAATTAAGGGGTAGGGCTACACGTTGGTCGAGAACATTATCAATGCTTAGTGATCAACAAAAAAGGTAGGGGTCACACTTAACGAGCCATATTGCCTACTAGTTTACGGACCATGTTAGGTTATGCATCGCCATGTTCTTTGTTAGTTTGTTTGTTAGGAGGCAAAACTAGTTAACACAATTAGAGAGGTCTTTCTAAACATGCATGTTGTAGTCCGTGGAGCAGAGTCCACAGCCAGTGGGGATAAATCCATCATATTTATAATTCATAGAGCTGAGTCTACAACGGTGAAGCAGACAAGAAAATCCCAAAAATGAAACATATAGCATGGCTAGATTATTGTAAAGCCGTTAGTAGGCATTATGGGAATTCCTTGGTATGCGCGGCGATGAAAGCGTGATATGGCGAGGGTGAAGGATCCTAATAGGGTGCTGATTTAAGGGATACCAGCGGAGATAGTATCTTGGTCCAATGGAGGACCATGGTGCTTATATATATAGTTATAGTATACTACAGGTAGATGGGATGTATGTACGTGTATGTAAATTTGAGGCGACTAACTGAAAATGAAAAGACATAACAAGATGTAGTAGACAATCAGCATAAACTAGTGTTATATGAAATGGTATAATTTACCATTCACCTGAACGTTATTCTGACCACCTCCTCATTATGACCCACATGATACCTTTAGAGGGATAGTTACTAGTACAGGTCAGGGAAAGTGGAGGATAAGTTTCCTAGTGCATGTTCGGCACTGACATGGACACTAGATATTAGAAGTGTCAATCTCGATCAGTACTATACGTTTTCTTATACTCTACTATTCCACTTTAAGTTATATTGATAGTGCTTTAATACGAATATATCAATTTATTTATAGGGTACCAAACCAACGATCTGCACTATAGTGGACATGGGTTTTCGATTTAGTGAAAATTCAGGCCCGCTAGGGTTCGGGTTGTACATTTGGTATTAGAGCTTAGGTTAGTCGATTGTAAAAATTTGGGAATGTCAAGTGAATGTATTTATATTTTTCATATGAATGTAAGTATATTATACGCCAAATCCTATCAATTTCGATTATTGATTAGTTACAACCATATACTAAAATATGGATAAATTGATTATGAGTCGGATAATTGAATAAGTTGAAGGTATACACCTATTCCAATTACCTTATGAGAAATAGGTCGTATAAAAAGGCGCTGACTTTAAAAGTGCGTGTGTGCAACATATGAAAGGTCCCGAAAGCTAGATAATAGATGGCTCCCTAGTTGGGCCCCAACAGCCCAATGATTTAGATCCCCGTATGATGCCGATTGATGATGTACAACCGGTCCATATATGGAGAAAATGAGAATCCATATGTTTCATATATTTGGAAGCAATTGAGTTTCCATAGGAAGGTGTGAAGTAGTCACTACAAGATAATAGCCAGATTTTTAATAATTAGGAATAAGGGATAAGTCAGCATATTGAAGAAGGAAAATTCCAAAAGAAAAAACAATTAAAAATCTACTTTAAGTCCGACTCCATAGAATATAGTCTTAAAATTTGAGAACAAAACATATATATTATATCTGAAAAGAAAATGATAATAATAAGTAAGTAAGTAATTGGTTTTGAGAAATATTTACATAATAAATAATTTACTGAAATTATATACTTATTAAGTTAAATTGAAAATAATTACATAAATGGTTTTACAAAAACTATTCGTTTGAAAAAATTATAGAGCAAATATAGCTCCCTGGTTTCTCTATGGAAGATGAAAATTTTAAAAACCTAAAATTACCGTAGGGATGGACAATAGGAAATGGTACCGGTTTTTAAACGGGGTAAATAATAATGGGATAAGAAATTTTAAAATCCGATGGGAGGATTTAAGGACAAAGCGGGTGGAGAAGGCAGAGACAAAAAAAGCATCAATAGTTAGTAGGAAATTAAAGCGGAGTCGGTTTGGCCCGAAATGCGCCTGGTTCAAAATGGCTAATTTATAAAGGGAAGGTCGACCGATAACAGTCAACCATCGAATCCTAAAGTTCAACTGTTACATGTGTAAAATCAATATATGATGCCTGTGGCGAGCTTATTCATTTCTATCCCTCACTCTTCTTTCTCTCGAATGACTTTTGGAACCATACCCCTTCTTTTTGAACCATCCCAGCCTTACCCCAGCCAAGATCGTCTACTCCCATCAAAATTTGGGTAGCACTAAGTTTTCCCCTCTCTCTCAAAAATTTTGATCCTAGATTTTCCCCATATCCAAAAATATGGCACCGCATTGTAGCACCATAGCTAGCCGACATCCATAACTAACCGCAAGAGATAATGTGGTGCTAGAACAATGAAAACATTGTTAAAATTTATGAGGAATCGGGTCGTTTCAAGTTTCTACAGTGGTTGTAACACTCCGTAAGATGAACAATAAATAGTGAAATAAACTGAATTAAATATAATAAGAGTTGAATATGGAAATTTTATAAAAGTTGGAATACAAAATTTATTATGTTGCATTCGTGGTGATATTATGATCTATTTCCATATATAATATGTTGAAACGGAGCTCAAACAAAGAAGTTATAAGCATTTTGTATTTTCAAATTTGAATTAATTTAGTTGTAATTCAAATACAAATGAGAATTTAAATTTAGAATTTGAATTTTAAAAATTATCTTAGGGATTAAGCAAATGTTTAATCAAAAATTAACATTAAAGTCAATAAGGGTACAAAATTAATTAAAAAGCAACAGAAATAAAAATATTCCCAAAACAAATGTACTGGTCGACCCCTTTATAGGGACCGGTCTACCCTAACGATCGATTGGTTGAAGAGGGGTAGTCGATCGATCAAAGATAAATTTTGGCCGTGGCAGCTAGGGTTTGAAGGGGTGTGCTATTTATTCGTATACTCCAGATTTCTCCATTTTAAAGTATTTTCATTTTGCGGTTCTAGTACATTTCCACCCCTATAAATAGAACCCTATTGTTAGCAAGAAAACTTTTCAACACCCCGAAGCATGGTTTATAGTGTAAATATATCTTTCAAAAGCTTCTTCCAAAAAAATTGAAAGCAGTAATTACCTTTCGATCAGGTGAAGATAGTTAGTACTCCTTTTTATTCTCTCAAGTCTCTCTTTTGAATAGGTTGTTTTAGTTGAAACTCCTTATACAACCTTTCGACTTGGTCGAAACACTTGAATTCCTTCTTATATAACCTTTCAAACTAGTTAAGTAAGTTTTGTATCCTTTCGAAACCTCCTTTCAAAAAAATTCAGGTGACCCAGAGGTCGGTCCTAATGATCTATGGATGTGAGTTAAATGGAAAGTTTCTGACGCCTTCGAAAGCTAACCTTCCAACAACTTGAGGTTAGGAGCTAAGGCTCTAAGGATATTAGTTGAGATAATGGTTTCGACTCACTCTAGAGGTAACCTTTTGATCAAATCGACATAACGAAATCATAAACTAAATCTATTAGGATTATTAAATCAGTTGCATATCTGAAAATGTCGGAACCTTGTTTTCATTAAGCCAATGCTATACAAATTAATCAAATTCCCAATCTAAATTCAAAATTAGGATTTACAAATTTAAGAAAGTACAACAATGAAGTGAATGACTTCGGATCTGCTAATCATGACCCTTTGGGACTTATTTATTAGCGCTGGTTGAACCCCTTTCGCATCAGTCCCTTCGACTTAATTGAAAGAGGATCTAAAAACCTTTCATCGCTGTTAGGTTTAGGTCTCCTTTCCAATTCCGCTTTTGAGTGAATTTGAGTGCTTTCGACTCCGTCGAAAGGTACGGGAGTGATTTTCATCTAGCTGTTAATGCGACATGTAAATTGGATAGACATTGGCTTTCGACGTTGTTGAAAACATGCGCTTCATGGGATTCAAATGAGTTAAAGTAGGGTAGGAAGCTTAGATGCAGAAGATAACAATGGAAGCATCCTCTCTGATTAGTGCAAAACCCCATCTTTTAATGTTTGAAGAAACCACAATGAACTCATGTAATTTTTCCTTCATAAGTGTGGATGCTTTCAACCGGTTTGAAAGGCTAATATGTGCTTCAAAAGGGTTGCCTTCGGCAATCGTTCTTCTGGAGAAGGAAAATAAGGGTGGAACTTGTCTTTTCAAAAGGCTTGGCACACATGTGGAAGCCTGCCATCTATTGCCTTCACAAGGTACCTTCAACATATTCGAAACTCCTCTATCCATGCAGAAGCTATTGCTTCGAAATGAAACAATTAGGGAAAAAGGGTGCTCTTGTCCCCATTTGACCACTTCGAAAGCTTATGGATCATCCAACTTTGGCAGAAGCATCCTTTCGACTCTTTTGAAAGGTCTTGCTTTCACTATTATTCATTATGGATTTTCATGCTTTATCTTTTAAGGTTTCGACATAGTTGGAGTGATTTCTGATGATAACCGCAGTTTTATATCTTTGGGATATATTCGAAGGTGCCAATTTAATACCTTCGAAAGCCACCCTTAACTCTCACGAAAGCTTCTTTAATGCTTAAAGAAACCATACTAACACACACAGAACCTCATCACTACTTGCAAAACCCGTTCTGGTGCCTTCAGAAACTCACTATTGCTTGAGGAAGTCATTCTAATGCCTTCGAAACCTCATCACTATTAAATCTTCTTCTTTATTTCTTTTACTCTTTATGCATAACATTTAGCCCCTCCTTCAGTATGAAAGAAGCTTTTGTACTTTAGGAAAAATTTCCAAGAATCCCTTTCAAACTTCTCGAACTTCAATGAAATATGGAAATATGGAACAATATCACCTGGTCAGTAGACGTTGGTTTAAATAAATGATCCACTCAAGAAAGCTATTATGCATTCCATATCCTCTTCCCTTGGGTTAAGTTTTCTTTAGCCAGTGGGTATTAATTTCTTGCTTTAGGTGGCTTTACCTTGTCTCTTTGCCATAACTTTATTTTCATTCCGGCATTATATGTCAGTAACTTTCATTCACATTAACAAATTAGTAGATAGTTAGGTACTTATGCTATCTGATAATATGAAGATTAAAAGGATCTTATTCCCTTTTACCTCATCTTCTAATAAAAATAATAGAAGTCTGCCTGGTATTAAGAAACCCTTTATTCAGAATTCATGTCTAATGATAGTGTGGAACATTGAATTTTCGGATAAATCTCAATTTTAATACAAATTCTCGAGACTTATCTAGAAAACTCACAAAGCCAGAAATCCAATGGGAAGTCCATAGCTCATCATGAAAATTTAATAAAGAAATCAAGAATTCATAAAATCAGATGTTTAATAGGAAATCATTACGAAAAGTAACCGAGAATCCATGAATTAAGGAATTTAATCGGGAATTTGCTGGGATCTCACCTGCCAAACAAATTGCTCAAAATTCTATCTAATATTAAAACAAAGTCAGAAATTCAATAAGAAGTCTATAGATTATCATGGAAATTCAATGAAGAAATCAAGAAACCAATAATTCATAAAAATAGAAAATTAATAAGAAATCATTATTTAAAGAAACAAAGGAATAGAAAATTCACAAAATCAGGTCAGAATCTCACCTGACAAATAGACTACTTGAAATTTCATTCAATACAAGTATAAAGTCAGGGAACTGTCTAGTATTGATAATCTAAATAGACCTAACAAAAGATCCTTAAGCCCGTCTGGCCCTAATTCTAAAGTTATACCTAAAATACAATGCCAGAGATTTATTTAAAACTTATGCTTCAAATTGCGATGGGGATACTCGCTATTCAAAGGAAAGTATCATATTATTAGATGTGTAGTTCCTAAAGTGCCTATAAGCTAGTAATATTATTATTGCATTGGAGCCGAGTAGTTCTGTAAAGCTATGCAATTATTCGAAGCAGCAGTTCCGTAATACAGTCGGCCATTCGGAGTAGTAGTTCCGTAAGACCAATTAACCGTTCAGTAGATATTTCCGTTTGGCTGTTCAACTTTTCAACCATTCAACCGTTCAATAGGTAGTTCCACTCAATTGGCTAGCCGTTCAATAGTGCAAGCTCTGTTTGACTAGTTGGTCGTTCAGCTATGCAAGTTCCGTCCTACTACTTGGGCATTCTGTAGTGCAATGGTCCAAATAACTTATTAATATGTATGTATGTATGTATGTATGTATGTATGTATGTATGTGGACTCTCTTATCCTAAATGGTCACCTTATTTATAAAATTTAGAAGTGTTTACTTAATCTATTCTTAAAATGAAGTTACTTTTATCCTTGTAGTAAAAATTTGTTACGTGTTCCATTCTTTTAGTTTCCGTACAAATCTTTGTTTTCCATTTCAAACTGCAGATCTCTTTACCCATTTTCTTGTCTCGTGTTTCCATATTAATTCTTTGTTGTAGAAGTCATTTTCTAGCATTATATGTATTGGAGGTTACTAGCTAATACTTTGTCCCTTTTGATAATAATCCTGGATATCTTATCCATTCCTATTTATAGCATGGATATCTTCATCCTGTTCACTCTGCCTGGACCACCTTTTTCGAGATTCATGTTTGTTTTAGATGGAGACAACCTTATTCCTTTGATCCTTTGTTCCTTTGGGTCTTGACATTTTAACAGACATCTCTGTCCTTCTTTGTCCATTTGGTGCCTCCTTTAGGCTTCCCCTGATTCTACGGGCTATAGTATATGTTAAATTGACCATCCTCTAAAAGGTTGCTAGTGGGCGTTAGACCTGACTCTCCCTCTAAGAGGCAAACTGGACATTAGAGGTTTTTACCCTTCCTCTAGGAGGTGCTACAGAATAGCATCGTAGGCTTTTGTTCCTCTCTCTAGGAAGTGTTATGAAATTACATCCAGGCTTTAAAACTTATACATGAAAATCTTTTTTAGCCAATTAAAATGAATGTGAAAACCCTTTTGAAAATCAGTTTTCTTTTTTTGTCATAGAGTCTCCTATTGAGAGAGAGAAAATTCTTATAAATGAACCCTTTAATGTATTGAGGAATTACTTTCTATAAAAGAGTTTGGATGCGCAAATCCTTCTGATAAAATAATCATTTTTTTAATGTTGCCTTCTGTAGGGGTTTTCAAACTATTCTCATAGTTGAGACATGGATCTCATATAGAAGACTGGGAGGTCATGATTCATGAACCAATAGTCTTTTATTCGAGAATAGGATTCTCTAATCTGAATTTTGGTCAATGAACTTTTAATAGCTTTAAAACTTTTCCTGAAAAGGCAAGAATATGCTTCTCCTTGTTTCAAAACATTTTGAAATATTGGAATTTCTTAGTTAGAAATCCTTGGTGCGCATTTACTAATGCCATATAATATTATTTAAAGATTGTGGAGGTTTATCTTTAAAATAAATAAATATTTAATTTCCTTATTTATTGGGTAATTAGAGATTATCCTTTTTGACTTTTGAAATCAGCTTTCTTATAAACATATTTTGAAAAATTATCCCCAAATGGTAGAATAACCAATTGCAAATAGAATCAATGTGTATAGTATATATGTTTATGCTTCCTTAGGTTTTACTCAGCAAAAAGAGATGTCTATTTTGTGTACCTAAAAAGCCATGATCCACGATCTAATAGACTTTCATGAATAAGGCATGCATTTTACAAGAAACCCTTCTTTTGGGTGATTTTAGATATTTACCTTTCTTGAGTTTACAATTGAAGCATTTACGATAATTCAAAGATCCATGGGAGTAGTTCCTTACATTACATTAATTCAAGGATGAGACTTTTCGTTTTAGAAATTTGTTGTGCTTTGAGAGTCCATTGAATGCCATGGATTGGTTTTGTTTTAACCTGTAATTACACTCGAATTTTTTATTAATACATGACCAATTTTTAGCATGAATCAAAGTATATATCAAAGTACAAATCAAGTTAGAAAGTTACGAAATAGGAAAATCCATAGTTGAACTAATGCCGCAACATTTCATGGTTTGATAGGGGTCCAAACTTGAGGTTTCCAAGTCGCTTCCTTCTTGTTGGAATAGTTGGGCATTGAATACTCGAGGTATCCTCTTTAGAATGAGATATCCTTTAAACTTTCTTATTGAATTCCATTAGGAACCTAACCTAATTATGCCTTGAATTGTTTCTACTAAAAATATGGCATTTGTCGGTTTCATGTCCATTTGCTTTATGGTAATCGCAATAACTACTTCCTTCATTTGGTTTAGGAAAGTTTCGGATCCTATAAGGAACATGAAAATTTTCATTATTCTTCACCATGATGAATATGTGGGAGAAATGGCTTATCTAGGACTACACATTGCATTTCAAAACATCTTTCCGACTCCTTTTTTGGTTTTCATTTCTCCTCGGTCCCTTTTCGAGATATCTAAAGTTAAACTTTCCTTCTGCATGTTTTCGATGAGATTTTCTGATAGCATGATGCATTTCGACCATTTGAATAAACTTTTCAACTTGAAGATAGAAATGTTGTAGATCATTACACCCATAAATATGAAGTTCCTTTCAAAAAGAAGTTTGTTTGGTTAGCCCCGAACGCACTACCATTAATTTTTTTTCCATCGATCGTGTTTTCGGCCTTCAATGGTTCCATGTTGAATCTTTTAATGTATGCGCCAAGCAATTCCTTTGTCCTTTGTTTGATGTCAACTAACATAAGAACCTATTATTGGGTCTTTGCGTATGTGAATCTGTGCTATGAATTCATAGGAGAATTGTTTCGAGGAATTGATAGTTCCTTTCTGATAGTACCTATATCATTTGACACCTACTCACTGGAAAGTGATGGTGAAGGGATTATAACGAACTGGCCCAGGAGCATTATATAAGTCCATCCAGCTTTAAAAAGATACAAGGTTATTATCTGGATCAGTAGTTCCACCTCATACTTTAGTGAGGGAATTTGAATGTAAGGAGGGATATTGACTGCCATTATTTCTTATGAAAAAAGAGTCTTTTGAAGGATAACATATTTCTCCAGTTTAAGGAGCACATCTTTTTAGAGTCTTTTGCAGGATAACATATTTCTCCAGTTTAAAGAGCACATCTTTTTCCGTATCCTTTGTGATTTGGTTGAGAATGTTGTTGCGATGAACTCCATTGTCTTTCGAGGTTAAACTATTTGATTTCTCAAGGGCCCTCTTGGCTTGACTTTCTTGGTTTTCATATTGGTCTTTATGTGGAGATTGTGCTTCATCTTCTCTTTCCACAACCTTTAACGATCCTTAAGATGGAGACCCTTCAAAAAGTTCTTGCATAGCTATCATTTGTTGTTATAGATTCTATACTTTAATCTCATAATTTTCCAATCTTATTAGGGTTGGAGGTTGTCCAATTTCCATATTCTTTAAGTTAAAGTTCGGGACTATATTATTTTCCAAAGTTGACTATGATGCAGCTTCTTCATTTAGGATGTCATTATTACTTCTTGCTCTTACCATTTTCTTTTTTTGAATAAAGAACTCTAAGAAATTAATCTATGGTAAAATTTGTAGGAAAGCGGATGTTCGAGCCCTCCATCTAGCGCCAATAATGTTAACAAGAAAACTTGTCAACACCCCGAAGAAATTAGTTATTAGCTTTCAATCAGGTAAAGATAGTTAGTTACCCTTTTTATTCTCTCAAGTCCCTCATTTGAAAAGGTTGTAGTAGTTGAAACTCCTTATACAACCTTTCGACTTAGTCAAACACTAGAATTCCATCTTATATCGCCTTTCAAACTCGTTAAGTAAGTTCTGTATCCTGTCGAAACCCCCCTTTTGAAACAACTGAGGTGACCCGGAGGTTGGTCCTAATGATCTTAGGATGTGAGCTAAACGGAAGGGTTCCGACTCTTATGAATGTTGACCTTTCAGGTTAGAAGCTAAGGCTTTAAGGATATTATTTGAGCTATGAGTTTCAACTCACTCTAGAGGTGACCTTTTAATTAAGTCGACTTAAGCAGATTATAAACTAAATCCCATTGGAATATTAAATAAGCCCTATATCCGAAAATGCGATAATCTTATTTTCATTAAGCTAATGCTATACAAATTGATCCCATTCCCAATCTAATTTCAAAATTAGGGTTTACAAATTTAAGAAAGTTCAAGAATGAAGTGAGTGACCTCGGATCCCCTAATCAAGACCCTTTGGGCCATATTTATAGGTGCTAGTTGAACCCCTTTTCGCATTCCTTAGTCGATCGAGGATTTGAAGACCTTTTGTCGCAGTTTTGTTCAGGTCTCCTTTCCAAATCTGCTTTGAGTGAATCCCGGTTGCTTTCAACTCCATCGAAAGGTATGGGTCATCTAGTTATTAATGCGCCATGTAAATTGGATAGAACATTAGTATTCAATGCTGTTGAAACGTGCACTTCATGGGTTTCGAATGAGTTAAAGCAGGGTAGGAAGCTTTGCACAAGATAACAATGGAAGCATCCTCTATAATTAGTGTGAAACCCCATCTTTTAATGTTTGAGGAAACTGCATTGAACTCATGTAATTTTTCCTTCATAAGTGTGGATGATTTCAACCGGTTTGAAAGGCTAATATGTTCTTTCGAAAGGGTTGCCTTCGCCAAACGTTCTTCTGGAGAAGGAAAATGAGGGTGAAACCTGTCATTTCGAAAGGCTTGGCGCACATGCAGAAGCCTGATATCTATTGCCTTCACAAGGTGCCATTGATATATTCGAAACTCCTTTATGCATATGGAAGCTACTGTTTCAGAAGGAAACAATTACGGTGAAAGGTTGCTCTTGTGCCCTTTCGACCACTTCAAAAGCTCATAACGCATCCAACTTTTGTAGAAGCATCCTTTCTACTCTTTCGAAAGGTCATGCTTTCACTATTATTCTTTGTGGATTTTCCTACTGTATCTTTTGAGGTTTCAACCTAATTGGAGTTATTTTTGATGATAACTGCAGACTTATGTCTTCTTGATTTATTCGAAGGTGCCACTTTAATACTTTTGTAAGCCACCCTTAACTGTCATGTAAGCTTCTTCATGCTTACAAAAACCATAATAACACACACAGAACCCCATTACTACTTGCGAAACCTGTTCTAATGCCTTCAGAACCTCACTAATGCTTGAGGAATTCATTCTAATGCCTTTGTAACCTCAGCACCATTAAAGTTTCTTCTTTCAAACTTTTACTCTTAAAATGATTTTATGGATAACACATATCTTCTTCACTTTTATTCATATTATTTTGGATAATACAACGAAATTATGCTATTTCCATCTCTCTAATAAGATTCAGAAACTCCATTGAGAATTTAGGTAAGAATTCCACTTATTTTTTGTTTGTTTCTTCCTCCTCCAATCTATTCTTATCCTATTCTTCTCCAATTATTCTGAATTAAATGAATATATATACCTCTTCTCTATTATGCGTGTATATTATCGAACGAGAGAGACTCTTGAAGAGATTGGATACATAAAATAAGATAGATAAAATCCACCAAAATTCCTTTTTATTTCGAAATGTCAAATCAATATTGAAATTCTAATTATTTTTATTAATTTGATGGAATTTGTTTCGTTTATGCAATTTTAGATAATTTCATATTCTATTCCACTTCTCCTTCTTCTTTGATTTAAATTGTGGTTATTGCATGAAATAAGGGGTTTAGATTATGAATTTTATTCTTAGTTTATGCCAATTATTCTTATCTGTTTCTTTGTAAAAGAGGATGTGAATAGGATATGGAGTTTAGATTGCAATTCCTATAGTTTAGGATATTTCATTGAATTGGTGTAACAAATTGAGTTTCTAATTTATTTACAAGTCCACTATTAAAGTTTTGGTTATGAACAATTATTCCCTGTTTGGATATTGAAATCTCTTATTTTATTATGTTGGAATCTTGGGAATTTGAAGAAAAGGGCTTGTAATGCTATTCGGTTAGGGAATGACATGTAACGCTAGTTTAGGGCATAAAATCCATGTTTTTAGAACTTATTAGATGTGAAAATTTATTTAGTGTAAATAACGTATAACTGTTGCATATATAATGTAGTTACTTAGGCATTAGTTTCATTTTTTCCCCCATTAGGAAGGTAATTGATTGGTAGGGCGAAAATAAGAGAAAACTCTTATGTTCTCTACTTATTATTTTAAGGCATAATAACGAAGATTCCTTATAAGGCCTAACTTATGGAACTCTGAGATGAGTGTGTGTGTGTGTGTGTCTTTGTGTATGTGTATTGGGAGTAACTAATCTATGGCAAAGTCATGGTCAATAGAGTTCATGATTGAATGTCTACCCTTCACTTTGAGGCTACTAGGTATTATGTACACTTTGATTGATGTGCGATATCCTTATAATAAATATTTGAAATAATGCGAGATTAGTCCTAAATTCTGTAGAGGAAATCTGCCTAGATTATTGGGCTACCAGTAGCTACGAATAGTCATGAGACATCATTATAAGTATGGGCCATAAGGTAAATGGCCCGCTATGAGGTCTTGAGGTATTAAGTGGTTGTTTGAGGGCCTTCCTCTTTTCCCTAGACGAGGTATTAAATGGCCAAGGGGTTACATTAGGTAGTATCTCAATTAGCGGATCCGCTTCTGGAAATAGGTATTAAATGATGGGATCTGCCTTATTTAAGGTATTAAATGACTAGAATTTGCCTATTTTCCACAAGAAAGTATTAAGTAGCCTAAGAGATTCCATATGATGTCAATTAGATAGTACCATTGAGGAGCACGCCTTGGAAATAAGTATTAAATGATGGGGTCTGCCTTAATTAAGGTACTAAATGACCAGAGTCTACCTATTTTCCAATAAAAAGTACTAAGTGGCTTGTGTACCGTCTCTTACATTACTAGTTGTTTATGACGTATGATTGGGATATGTGATTCTAGAAACCTACTTCTGGAGTAGAAGGTATTCAGTGGTTAGACCCACCTCCTTTCCTTATAAAGAAATATTAGATGGCTTTGTGGTCTAACTTCGTAGACATTTTCTTATTTTGAGATATGCTGACCAAGTACTGAAAAGGTAAGACTCAAGATTTTTATTCACCAAACATTGTTGTTTTGACTCCCTCGGCATTACAACATAGGTTGAAGACATTGATGAAAAGGTGACGCTTCGAAATGGAGTTGCAGCAGTTTACCATTTTTATTTTCTTTCATATCTACCAATGTTTTCAGACTATAGTTGTAAAGGATTATGCTACAGTTTGATAGTATCTTGTATTTTGACATTATTATGAATTTGAAATAAATGGGTACAATTTACTGTTATACTTTGTTCAATCCAATATGCATACTAAAAGTTTAGTTATGGCTTTGTGATGTTATTCCCTTACTACTAATAGCTTACCTTAGAATGGATATAAGTTTTGATAGGCTTTTTAGGGTCGTACTTTAGGCCTTTTATGGGGTAGGTTTTTACATTTGGTATGAGAGACTAGGTTACCTGATCAAGGGGGAAAAACTATACATATAAGAGATGTATTAGTTATTTTGAAAAAGGTTTTTCAAAAAGAATTTTCAAAGAATTTTTAATACACACACACATATATACACCCTATCTTCTTGAACATACTCATATACCCTAGGCAACTCTTTTATTTTAGCATGTAAATACTATCTTACGAAATCATTACAAAGATCTAACCCAAAGATAGTTGATATGGATGATAATCAATCTTCATCCGGACAAGGGAACACTACCTACGAAAGACCACCCATTTGTGGAATACTCGAATGGTTTAAACAATATCTTTGGACTCTCGAGAAGATTCCTATTCCTCCAAATGCACCAGTAGCACCCACTGCCCCACCCACTGATTTATCATCTTGTCTGTCGACTTTCCTAAGTTGTGCAAGTACTTTCTCAACATGGGAGGGAAGACGTACTCTAGAACTAAAGGTTGTTCGAAAGCTAAAGCTTTGGTTAGTAACTACGAGAAGATATTTAGAGAGATTATATGGGATGATCAGCTAAGAAAAAGAATTGCAGCTTGGCACCTCGAGGAAGAAGCTTTGAATTGGTGGAACTTTATAACTGATGAGCATCCTGGAAGGATATTCTCATAGGATGAATTCAAGGACAGATTTAAGATGAGATTTATATCTAGAGCAAAAATTAGCTTGCAATTGGAAAAGTTCATTCAGTTGAGACAAGGAGTTCTACCTTTAAGGAGTACATAGCTAAGTTTACCGAATTGGCTAAATTCGGGATGAACCAAACAGACACACCTTTGAAAAAGGCCATGAAGTTCGTGTAGAGCTTAAATTCCCAGCTAAGAGAAATGTTGTTGACCCAAGTATGTATTGGGGCCACGTATGAGATGTTGGAAGAAATTGTAAGGCTGCACGTGGATAATTAGGAAAATAAGGGAATAGAGAATGAGAAGTCCACACTGACCCAAAAGCATGGATGGTCCAAGAAAGGGAGCTATTGGGCTAATAAGAAGTCGAAGGGGAAGTTTAAGAAGGATGGAAAGTTTAAGAAGGATAGAAAGGTGTGTAGGAAGTGTCATAAAGCTAAATATTGTAGGGTGAGTTTGATGAAGGAAGCCTTTGAAGGTAGGTGCTTTAACTACCACAAGGAAGGGCATCACAAGAATCTGTGTTGCAAGATGGCTAAGGAAGGATAAAGCAGACTGCCTACGTTACTGAAGTCGTTCCTATTGTTAGTAAGCCACCAAGAGACCAAGAAAAAGCAGCTCTAGAAGGTATAACTCTTATTTTTGGTGTTACTATTCGTACCCATTTTGATTCAGGGGCATCACATTCCTTTATAGCTAGGGATGTAGTAAAATTCTTAAATCTTTAAACCCAGATGGACAACAGCCTAATAGAGTTTTTTAATCCAATTGGGGGTTTAACCCCATCTTTCTCTTATTTGCAAAGACATAGTGTTAGAAATATGCGTCGTTGACTCCATATGTACTGCGTACATTCTAAATTTCAAGGGGTATGAGCTTATCTTGGGTATGGATTGGTTGTCATATAATGGAGCCATTCTTGATTGTTACAAGAGGGTAGTATGATTAAGGAATTATGGAGTTCGTGACCTAGAACTAGAAGTTCTTTGTACACCCAAAGATTTTGTTGAGTTAAGCCATTTATACTCAATAAATCTATCTGTTGTTGGAGAGTCATCATTTATACCCGTTGTTTGTGAATTTCTTAACGTCTTCGAGGAGGTATCGGTCCCCTATCCCATAGGGAAATAGAGTTCCTAATCGATATGAAGAAGGATCTAAGCCCCATCGCTTTGTCTATGAGACATATGGCATCCGAGAAAGAAGGGAATTGAATAAGAAAACCTCATAGCTATTGAAGAAAGGATTCATCCGTAGTAGTACTTCTAAATGGGGAGCCCTTGTTGTTTTTGCTACAAAGGCTGATGGTTCTTTGAAACTTTGCATCGATTATAGAGAGTTTAACAAGTGGAGAAGAAAGAATAAGTATACTTTACCTAGAATAATAGACCATCTTATAGGAGCAAAAGTCTTTTTCCAAATACAGAAGACCGCATTCTGTACTCCAAATGGGCGCTATGAGTAGGAAGTAATGCCTTTTTGACCTACGAATGCTCCATCATACTTTGTGGATTTAATGAGTAGAGTATTTAGATGACAACTTAATAAATTCATCCTGGTTTTGTTGATGATATCTTGGTTTTATATAAAGGAAATAAGGAGCATGAGGATCGCCTTAGGGAGATATTAAAGACCTTGAGGAGAAGCTGACTTAAAGCTAAGTTTTCTAAATGCTAGTTTTGGAAAAATGAAGTTAGGTTCCTTGGGCATATTGTTTTGGAACAAGGATTGGCTATGGACCTTGCTAAAGTTATGGCTGTCCAAGAATGGAAGACCCCCAGTAATGCATCAGAGGTTAGGAGTTTTCTAGGTTTGGCAGGCTGCTGTAGGAAGTTCATTAAGAACTTTGTACAATAGCATCCCCTTTAGACCAATTGATTGAAGAAAAAAATCTAGTTTTGTTTGGGATGATGGATGCACCTTGGCATTTGAGAAGCTTAAGGAGTCGTTGACTAGTGCACATATGCTCACTATTCCAGATGGAACCAAACCTTTTACAGTTTTCACAGATGCATGTAGCATGGGATTTGAAGCATTTAGTATGCAAGAAGGGAAAGTAGTTGTCTATGTTAGTGGATAATCGAAGGACCATGAGAAGAGGTATCCAGTGCATGATTTGGAATTGGCAGCCATTATTTTTGCCTTAAATATGTAGAGGCTTTATCACTTGGGGACAGGATTGCTTTATTCACTGATAATATATCACTTAAATACCTATTTTTCCAAAAATGCTTGAACCGTAAGCAGTAGAGGTAGATGGAGTGCATAGCACCGATTGACTTTAATATTCAATATACCATTGGAAAACGGACCATAGTCACCGACACCCATAGTCGAAGATGCTACCCTACGTGCTATATATGAAGCAGACAGTTGGAGTTTCTTTTGAATTTTAACCTCCACCCGTCAACTTAACTCATGAAAGGTTTTCTAGAAGTTATGTAGATTAGACCAGCCTTGATGGATCGTATAGGGCATGAGCAAGTGGAAGATGAGGAGTTAGTAGAGATTTTGGAAAAAGTGAGAAAAGGATAGCATTTTCCCCATGCTAGGAGGTATTCATTTGATGAGAAGGGATGTTTAAGAAGAGATGGACGTCTTTGTGTTTCGATGATTGATGATTTGATGAGTGGTGTGCTTATGGAGTATCATTACTCAAGGACGACTATTCATCCCAGAGGAGATAAGATTATGAGAACATGAAGAAGATTTTCTTTTGGAAAGGAATGAAGAGAAGCATAGTTGAATTGCTTGCTAGGCGTTTGTCATGTCAAAAAATGAAGGCTAAATCAAGGAAAGCCATGTGAATTATCATTACCTTTAGAAATTCTGACTTGGAAGTGGGAACGTATTTCAATGGATTTTGTGGAAGGATTGCCTAGAAGTCAGAAGGCCAATGAGGCTATTTGGGTTGTTGTGGATGAAATACTAAGAGTGCACATTTTGTTTCAATTAGGAGAAATAGAACTGCCGCTTCTCTTGCATAGATTTATATTAAGGGGGTATTTCATCTATATGGAATTCTTGTAAGCATAGTCAGTTGTAGGGACCCCATTTTCACTAGCGAGTTTTGGAGGAGCCAAAAAATAGCTTTGGGAACTTCTTTGAACCTTAGCACGACATATCACCCACAGATAGATTAACAAACATAGAGGGTGAATATGATTTTGGAAGACTTGTTAAGAGCTTGTATCTTGGATTTTGAAAAACATTGGGAGTAGCATCTACCTTTGATTGAGTTTGCGTATAATAATAGCTATCTAGCGATGATTGCTATGGCCCCTTTTGAAGCACTTTATGGGAGGCCATGCAAATCGCCTAGTTGTTGGTACAAAACCACCAACAAAGTATTACTCGAACCCGATTTGATTTGTTATACCATGGAAAAAGTAGAGTTGTTCATGCAAAGGATGAAGGTAAGGCAAGACCGTCATAAATCTTATGTGGATAAAAGAAGGAAATAACTTGAACTTGAGGTTGGAGATATAGTGTTTGTTAAAATCTCCACTCTTGAAAAAGTTGTTAAGTTTTGCAAGTCTAGAAAAATTGGCGCCTAGATTTGTTGGGCCATTCTAAATTCTAGAAGAATAGAAAAATTGACATATCTTGTGGAACTTTCTGACAAGTTGGTAAGATTCCACGTTTTCCATGTTTCTCACCTCAAGAAATGCCTTCATGACACCGCCAACAAAGTAGAGCCTGATTAGTTAGGGGATTTTAAGATTGAGTCGACAATGTCCTGTGCTACCACATGCATTATGGAGAAACGTACTAAGAGATCCACAACAAAATAATTAGGCTGGTCTGAATATAACGATGGGACAATCTAGCCTAAAGCACATGGGAGACCATGGAGAAGATGTAGAGCAGTCAACCAGAGCTTTTAACTAGTAGTTTTTCTCTCCAAAGTTAATTTTGGTTGCATCGTGGTTGCCAGATTGGATGGTAGGAGATGGTTGTTACACTTTTTCGCAATCACTTTACACTGATGTAGACATTTTTATGCATGTTTAGGATATTTTCATACATACTTTCATGACACGATTAAACATTCACATTTGGATTGAGCTCATTTTAGCATGTCTGCAATACATAATCACATTGCACTATTAGTCAATAGATGGTTGTGTATAAAACTTGGTTGTATAACATGGATGTTATTGTGTATTACACTGTTCGCCCCTTGGAAGATTTCGAGACGAAATCCTTTTTAAGCCAGGGGATGGAGAATGTAATATCCCGTAAAATGAACTATAAATAAATGAAGTAAACTGAAATAAATATGATAAGGGTTGAATGTAGAAATTTCATAAAAGTTGGAATTTGACCACGAAAGTTATTCCGTTGTGTTCGCGGTGAAATTCTGATCTGTTTCCATATATAATATGTTGAAAACGGAGCTCAAACGGAGCTCAAACGAAGAAGTTGTGAGCGTTTTAAGTTTTTCGATTTAAATTAATTTAGTTGGAATTCAAATATTAATGAAAATTTAAATTTAGGATTTGAATTTCAAAAATAAGCTTGGGTATTAAGCAAACATTTAATCAACAATTAATGTTAAAGTTAATTAGGGTATAAAATTAATTAAAAAACAACGGACTTAAAGACATTACAAAAACAAACGTACCGGTCGACCCTTTATTAGGATCGATCGACCCTAGCGGTCCACCGATTGAAGATGGGTGGTCGACTAGTCAAAGCTAAATTTTGGCCTTGGTGGCTAGGGTTTGAAGAGGTGCTCTATTTATTTGTATGCTCCAGATTTCTCTGTTTTAAACTATTTTCATCCTACTGTTCTAGTGCGTTTCAACTCCTATAAATAGAACTCTATCCTCTCCACTATTTATTCATATTATTTTAGGGAATACAGTGAAATCTATCATTGCCATCTCTCTAATAAGATTCAGAAACTCCATAAAGAATTCAAGTAAGAATTCAACTTATTTCTTATTTATTTCTTCTTTCTCCAATCTATTCTTATCCTATTCTTCTCCAATTATGTTGACTCTAATGAATATATATATACACATATATATTTATATCTTTCCTATTATGCATGTTTATATATCAAAAGAGCGAGATTCTGGAAGAGATTGGAAGGCTACAAATCCATTTAAGTGAAGCTAAGGCTAATATGTGAGTGAAAACCTTAGTATCCCTTTTTTAATAATTGCTTAGTGTATTTCTTTCTGGACCATAATATGCCTTTAGGATTTCAAAAATATGATAGATAAAATCCCATAAAATTCCTTTTTATTTCAGAATGTCAATTCTATGTTGAAATTCTTAATTATTTATATTAATTTGATGAAATTTGTTTCGTTCGTGAAATTTTTGGTAATTTCATAATTTATTCCACTTCTTCTTCTTCTTCTTCTTCTTCTTCTTCGGTTTAAATTGTGACTCTTCAATAAAATAAGAGGTTTAGATTACGAATTTAGTTCCTAGTTTATGCCACTTATTCTTACCTATTTCTTTGTAAAAGAGGAGTTGAACAGAATAAGGAGATCATATTGCAATTCCTATTGTTTAGGATATTCCATTGAATTAGTGTAATAAGTTAGGTTTCTAATTTATTTACACGTCCGTTATTAAAGTTTTGGTCATGAATAATTATTCCTCATTTGGATATAGAAATCCCTTATTTTGATATGTTGGACTCTTGGGAATTAGAAGAAAAAGGGCTTGTAATAGTATTTGAATAGGGAATTGACGTTTAATGCTAGTTTATGACATAAAGTCCGTGCGTTTAGAACTTATTAAGCACAAATATTTATTTATCTCTATTTTCGTAATTAATAATTATTGCATATATGGCGTAGTTACTTAGATATTTATTTTCATTTATTTTCCTCTATTAGGAAGGTAATTGATTGGTAGGCGAAAATAAGAGGAAACTCTTATGTAGCCTAAAAATTATTTTATATAAGTGTGTGTATGGAGAGAGTAATTGATGTATGACTAAGTCATAGGGATGCGAAGTCAACATAGTTACATGATGGAAGTCTGCCCTTCACTTTGTGGATACTAGCATTGTGTACACTTTGATTGATTTCTTATGATAAATATTTGCAATGACGCAAAGTTAGTCCCAAATTCTGTAGGAAAAATCTGCCCAGCTTATCAGACAACCAGTTCCTAAGAATAATCGGACTAATGTGAGACCTCATTATGAGTATGGATCATAATATAATGGGCCTGCTTTGGGGTCTTGAGGTATAAAGTGGTTGTTTGAGGGCCCACCTCTTTGCCACAGATGAAGTACTAAATGGCCACGGGTTTACGTTAGGTGGTATCCCAATTAAGGGGGTCTACATTTGGAAACATGTATTAAATGACAGGTTCTGCCTTAATTAAGGTATTAAATGACGATTCTGCCGATTTTCCACAAGGAAGTATTAAGTATCCTAAAAGATTCCATATGACGTCGGTGAGATAATACCATTGAGGAGCACGCCTTGTAAATAGGTATTAAATGATGGGGTCTGCCTTAATCAAAGTAGTAAATGACCCATGTTTGCCTATTTTTCAATAAAGGGTACTAAGTGGTTTAGTTACCGTCTCCTACATTATTAACTATTTATGTTGTTTGATTGGGAAATGAGATTTTAGAAACCTGCTTCTAGAATAGAAGATATTAAGTAGTTGGACCCGCCTCCTTTCCTTATAAAGAAGTATTAAATGGTTTAATGGTCTATTTTTGTAGACATATTCTTATTTTGAGATATACTTCACAAGTACTAAAAAGGTAAGAGTCGAGGTTTTTATTTACCAAACATTGTTGTCCTGACTCCCTCCTCATTACAACACAGGTTAAACGCATTAATGGAAAAAGTGACGCTTTGAGACGGAGGTGGTGGACTTGTGGTGGTATTTACCATTTTTATTTGCTTTCGTATGTACCAATTTTTTCATACTATTTTTGTAACGGATTATGCTACGGTTTGATGGTATCTTGTATTTTAACATTATGATGAATTTGAAATAAATGGGTACATTTTACTATTTACTTTGTTACATCCACTGTGATTTCTGAAGGTTTAGTTATGGCTCTATAATGTTATTCCTTTGCTACCAACAGCTTACCTTAGAATGGATCTAAGTTTCGATGGGTCTTTTCTAGGTCAAAATTTAGGCCTGTTACAAGGTGTGCTGTTACATTTGGTACCAGAGCCTAGGTTACCCGATCAATAGGGAAAAACTACAAGTATGAGAGACATATTTGTTATTTTCAAAAAGGTTTTTCAATAAGAATTTTCAAAGAATTCTTACTATATATGTATGTATGTGTGTGTATCTATACCCTATCTTCTTGAACATGCATATATACAATAGGCAACCCTTTTCTTCCAGCAAGTAAATACTATCCTAGGAAATCGTCACTACATGTTTAATTTATAGATAGTTGATATGGGGGATAATCGATCTTCTTCTGGACAAGTGAATCCTACCCACAGAAGATCATCTATATGTGAATGCCCGAATGGTTTAAAAAATATCTTAGGACTTTTGAGCAGATTCTTATTCCTCCAACTGTACCGATAGCACCAGCCGCCTCTCCCGTTGAGGCAATACCTCATCCTGCCGACATTTATAATTTGTTCAAGGACTTTCTCAATATGCAAGGGAAGACATACCTAAAACTAAAGGATACTTGGATGCTAAAGCTTGGATTAGTAACTACGAGAAGATATTTAAAGAGCTTTGATGGTTTGATCAGCTAAGAAGAAGAATCATAGTTTGGCACCTTAAGGAAGAAGCTTTGAATTGATGGAACTTTATGACTGATGAGCACCCTGGAAGGATATTCTCTTGGGATGAATTCAAGGACAGATTTGAGATGAGATTTATGTCCAGAGAAGATTTTAGCTTTCAATTGAAAAAGTTCATTTAGCCAAGACATGGAGATTCTACCCTTAAGGAGTACATAGCTAAGTTTACCGAATCGGCTAAATTCGGGGTGAGCCTAATAGACACACCTAAGAAAAAGGCCATAAAGTTCATGAACGGCTTAAATTCCCATTAAGAGAAATGTGATTGACCCAAGTACCTATTGGGGCCACATATGAGATGCTGGTAGAAATTGTTATGCTGCATGTGGCTAATGAGGAAGATTAGGCAATCGAGAAGGAGATGTCTCCGCCGACCCAAAAGCAAGGAGGGTCCAAGAAGGGGAGCTTTTGGGATAAAAAGAAACCAAAGGTGAAGTTTAAGAAGGACGGTAAGGTGTGTAAGGAATGCCAAAAGAAGGGTCATAAAGCTAAAGATTATAGGAAGAGTCTGATGAAAGAAGCCTCTAAAGGTAGGTGCTTTAACTACCACGAGGAAGGGCATCACAAGAATCAGTGTACCAAGATGGCTAAGGAAGGCTTAAGCAGACATGCCTATGTTATTGAATCCGTCCTTATTACTAGCAAGCCACCAAGAAACCAAGGAAAAGCAGCTCTAGATGGTATTACTCTTATTTTTTGGGTTACTATTCGTACGATATTTGATTCAGGGGCATCACATTCCTTGATAGTTAGGGATGTAGTGGTCAATAGCCTAATAGAGGTCTCCAATCCTAGTGGTGTTTCGACCTATCTTTCTCTTATTTGCAGAGGCCTAGTGTTAGACTTATGTGACATTGATTTCATATGTCCCACATACATTCTAAATTTCGAGAGATAAGAGATTATCTTGGGCATAGATTGGTTGTCATATTATGTAGCCATTCTTTATTATAACAAGAGGGTAGTACGATTAAGGAGCCATGGAGGTCGTAAACTAGAAGTTTTTTGTACAGCCAAAGATTTAGTTGAGTTAAGCCATTTATAGTCACTAATTCTATCTATTATTGGAGAACCATCATCAGCACCCGTAGTTTTTGAATTTCTTGACGTCTTTGTGGAGGTCTCAAGTCTCCCACCCCATAGGGAGTTGAGTTTCGAATCGATTTGGAGAAGGATGCATGGCCCATCGCTTTGCCTTTGAGAATATGGCCCTCAAAGAAAAAAGCGAATTGGATAAGCAAATCTCAGAGCTATTGAAGAAAGGATTCATCTATAACACCCTACATTTGTAGATAATTAAATAAGCAAAATAATTATAAACAGTGAAAATGAACGTTTTGGAATTTTCAGAATATGGCCTTGAAACTTATACCATTGTGTTTGTGGCTATTTCTGATTAATTTACATATATAATATGCCTCGAACGGACTTCGTATGAAAGAGTAATTAACGTTCGAAGTTCCATAACGAAAAATAATTATGCGTATAAATATGCATGAATATATTTGTTTATAAATATATTCACGTATAAATTTCAAAAGTAATATGTGTTTGAATTTCAAAATAGACGCGCGTCATAAAGGAAATTAATTAACATCAGCAATTAGAGGTAATTAATTAACATTAGTATGCAATGTTAATCAAATCAGCAATTAAAGGAAATTAATTTACATTAATTAGCAACGTTTGAGTTTCAAAATAAACATGTGTTATAAAGGGAATTAAATTTGCAATTGATGGAAATGAATTAGAATGAATAGGCAATGGTTAAAAGTTAGCGTTCAATAATTTGATTTTCAAGCAATCTTAAGCATTGTTTTCTGGATCCAACGATTCGCAGCAAGCCTGTGATGTGGTTGCACCAAATTCAATCTTAAAATGCGATGGTCTGAGATCCCCAAACACCATTATAAATAAGATCCTAGGTCTATTTATTCTCTCACAATCAGATTTTCTCCCAATTGGGTTCATTGCCTGAGGCTGAACCCTAAATAAAAAATATTTCTAGGGAAAATATTTTTTTAATAAACATATTAGATGCCTTAGAAGGGGATCTAGGAAGGCCATGGAGCAAAACTAAGGATGATAGGTGAGTGGATTTAAATTATATCTCTTTTATGTTTATGATATATATTGTCATTAGATTCCCGTTAAATATTTAATTCAGCATTTAGTTCAATAATTAGTTCTACGAATTAGTTATGTTGAAACTGTAAATTTTAAAAGAAGTGAACTTATATTTAAATGATATTTATATGGAAAAAAAGGAATCCAATTAAATATAAGTAATATTAGACTTAGAAGTTGTAGAAAAAGGAATAAGCCTACAAATGAGAAATTTACGGTAAATTATGTTAAAACGGGAGAAATGAATTAAATAAGGGAAATCTAATAACTTGATTTGGAAGTTAGTGATAGATTACTCGGTTGGTTTAGAAAAGGGAATACATTTCCATAGTTTAATATTATAAGAATAACGATAAACGTAACTGCAAGAATAAAAGGAAGAAAAGTGTAATTAGTGCAAAATAGAGACATTACTATATATTGCATTACCCAATAATTAAACAAATAATAAAAGTAATATCTTGCAGTTATGAGTCGTTGGTTATACCTTATTTAGTATTAAAATATGGAAATGGATTTTTAGCACAGTTTATTAACCAACCAAATAGAATAAAACTACTTCCTAGAATAAATGAGAATAAAGTGAAGAGTTAAAGAAATTAAAGAAGAAATCAAGTTAGTTATTTGAAAAGACTAGATATAATAAACGGAAATGTGCCTAGATCTTAATTTACTACGTAGACAGTAAAACAAAAGTAAAGCAGTTATTACGATAAGTAATTTATGACAATTGGATGTTGTCCCAAGCTAAGATGTCATATAATGTAAGAGAACTAAGAATATATTATCATAATAAAAGAGGACATGCTAGAATAGAAGAGAGGAACTTATAATAACACTTATAACATGTAAGTTATAAAAGAAAGAAAAGAATATAAATGTAACAATTGCAAGTTTAATTGTAACACATAAGTTATAAATAAAAAGGAAGAAATAGAAGAGGCTTATTTTATTAAACTTAGATCTTGGATTAAGTTAATATGCGAAATAATAGAAGTGACTTGTACCAACAGCATTCCCTTTTAGCCAGAAACTGATGGCCTTGCAACATTTAGGTAAGGCGGGGCAAGCTTATGCTGATCAGGGCAAATAAGTAGCCAATAGAATAAGAAAATTAAACTAATCGAGTAATCAAAGATTAGGCGTAGGGTCTAATAAAATGGTAAGATGCGTTTGGAGTAGCCTAAAGGATAAAGAGCCTAATGAAGCAGCTTATTTGAAATTTTAGTACAGAAAGAGCATGTCTAACTTTGTTAGTTGGGCTAGAAGGAAGTATGAGACTTCAACGGAACATGAGGGTACTCTAGAATGGCCCTCTGTGGTAGGCCTGACGAAGCTACACCCCCAAAGGCAAGCTTGTAAGTGTTCCATCAATAACGCATGTCTTGATTGCTTTCCATGACTACTTCTGCATTGCAGGTCTAATGAAGTGGAACTCTGTTGGCAGTCAAAAGGTTGAAAAATGGAGAATGATATTCGTATGACATCGTACTCTGACTTACAAGTAGATTTTAGTGGGAAGGACACAAAAGGATAGTCGCATGCGGAGATCAAGCCATCATCAACCAAGATCGAGTTCATGAAAGACTAGAGTTAAACCAATAGGTCAATGATTCTTTCACTATCGATACATTAGATGAGGGGAGCAACCAATTGGGTGTTTAGATTGTTTACAGTGGTGCACAACCACTTAGCCCTTTATTGGTCCTTCGATTAGTTCATGGGTGGCTACGTGGGGCCATATCGACGTTGAGGAAAGAGACGGACTAAGTAGAATATATGTATTGTAGGTCTAACGAAGTTGTCCTTTATATATATAGTAAATCCCCGACTGAGTTCCATACAAGGTTGACCTTGTTGGCGGGATTCATGGAGTAGGTAAAACGATTACGTATAGTCCTCATGGTATACAGTGGGTGGTACATTGTGGATGTCCCAGCACTAGTATAGACTAGTGCGGACAGTTTACGTTTTCATAGTAGACGATGGAACATCTGTATTGTAGGCCTCACGAAGCCGTCCTTTATAGATGTAGTTCCAGAATGCTCTAGGAGCAAGACGGTGTAGTCATTTTCGAAGAGGATATGGAAGGTCCCATACATATTGGTTATTAGGTCTTAATCTACTAGGGAGTAGATGGGTGTGATTCATGCATAGAGGCGACAGTATTATAGACCCAATAAACATAATCTAACAGAAAAAGGAAATAGAACAGTATATGTAGAATTATGCTTAGAAGTGTATAGTTTTTCCATTCGTCGGAACTTTAGTTCCGACCCCCCCTCCTCATAACATCCCATATGTTTGATGGAAGGCAGAGATTATCCAGCTTTGTGACACTTGTTTAGAAAATATTATTACCTTAGTGAGTATTTACTTACTATTATATTTTAGTCAGTTCTGTTATGTGATATTTATTTGAGTTTTGATATATTTATGTTTGCCTATTTGCATGATACTAGATTCCTAACTCAGGCTTCACTGGGTTGGGATTTTAGCATTTTTGTGAAAAATCCAGACCTACTGGAACTCAAATTGTTGCATTTGGTATCAAAGCCTAGGTTTAGGGTTCTTAGGTAGATAGTGAGTGAACGTATTAAAAATATTATGTACTAAAAATTCAAATAGTCCCCAATTATAGATTTTGACATATGGAAAGTTTTCAGAAGTACTTTTGTGCATAGTTTACTAGTTGCCTTTGGGATGACTCATGAGTGTTGAGCCCTAAGTTATTAGCAATTTATAGTGTACAATAAGCTATGTTTTGAGAGAAGATTGGTATCCATATGTCATAAGAAGTGGGAAAGTTCCTTAGGGATAATATGGAGAGTATTTTTATTTTTGAAGGAATAAGAGATTTTAGTAAGGGAATGAGATTTTCAAAGTTTAGGAAGGATATTCCTAAGGTAGTAAGAAGAAAATCCACTTTATGTCTAGCCCAATAAAATGAAACTTTTGGAATCTAAAAGTTTAAAAATATAATTGCTAATATGTTTGAGGAAGTAAATATTGCGTTTTTGAAAAAAAGGTGGTATGAAATTTAAATTGGTTTTTTTATGATGTAAATTTTGATAAAAAATGAATTCTTTTCGAAGAATTATAGAGCATGTATAGCTTGTTCGTTTCCTTGTATAAACAAAGTTTGTAAAATATAAAAACGTAACGTATATTAAGTATCCAAAACATAGGTTATAACATTTATTGTTGTAACAGATGTTTTTATGAAAAATAAATGAAGCATAGACTATGACATTATTGTTATAGTAGGTGACTCCCAAAGGAAATGTTTTTACATATATGGGATTTATTAATATCTATTTTAACTGAATCCATATACTAATATTTTTGGGTTGTAGTAACGATGTTTTGCGTAACATCTGTTTTGACCCAAATAAAAATGTGTTTTGAAGATAATCATTAAGTATAAAGTGATTTGTAAGTCACTTATTATTTAAATAAGCATATGAAAATGTTTTCTAGTAAAGAAATATTAAAAACAATTTTGAAAATGAGTTCTTTTGAAAAAAAAAGATATAATTTAAATATTAGGAAATTAATAAGTGAAGTAGGAAATGTTTATTATAAGTGAATATAGATTAACATACTTTAATCTACTGGAATGAAATGAATAATGATATAATTTTCTATGAAACAAAATCACAAATAAAGATGTTTTGTCCAAGTTATGGGGAATATGTGAAAGAGATGTATAAGGTATGGAAAGCACTATATTTTGTATAGCCTAGTTCGATAAAATATAAAATAAGTTCCTTGTAATTTCACATAAAAATGAAATCCTCTTTCAATGGATTCATAGAAGGTTTTAGCGTTAATAGTTTCTCATAAGAGAATGTAGTTCCAATACATTAAGGTAAAAAATCATTAGGTGTAATAAGAAATGTAATAATTAGAGATGGTCTTAGTTAGTTGAGATATTACAGAGAGCCTTAGTAGGAAATCTAAGCAATGGAAAATTCATATTTTTCCATTGATTATGCGCATTGGTTGCTTGCCTTTGTTGAAAGTCCCCATTTGTGGTAAGTTAGAAACTCTCCAAGGTTAGGTAATTGGATGAATGGGAAAATTAAGGGATTTTTGATAAAATAATTGTTCTTATCTATTCCAGTTTTTTAAATTTGAAAATATATGAAAAGAAGATGTTTTGAAAATATGTGAGGACATTTATGGAAGTCAAGAAAAAATGTTTTAAGGATAAGCAAGGAATGTTTAAAGAAAAATGGTTTGGTGAAAAAGTAAAGAGAAAAACTTAGTAAATAGTTAAATATAAGAATCCAATTTTCTTTGGAAGCTCTAAAGGACTTTATAAGGAGAAGAGGAATAAGTTTTGAACATAGAATTTGTAAGTTTTCCTCTCTAGGTTTTGGGAATAATTTAAATTCAAAGAGCTATAAAGATGCAAGTCTGGAAAGATAAAATGTTAAGTAAAAGTACCTTTGAATTAATAGAAACTTCAAAGTAACACTTTTAAAGGCAAGAATTTGGGGATTTGATGTGTCAAAAATTTAAAGGCCTTAATTTTTGAAATGAAATGATAAATACCAAGCAAATTTTTAAATATGGGGCAGATATGAATCATTTCCTAGGTGTGACGGGAAAAGTGTAAGGCTATATAAGAGGTGGCAATAATTACTTTTAGTAGTAATAATAAAAGTTCCCGTAAAGCGTATAGAACATTAGTTAGAACCTAGGAATGCTGCTTCATGCGTGTAGACTATAGAAGAACAGTGAAGTGATATTAGTAAGATAGTAAGACACATGGTTGGGATAGGTAGACCTTAGTTAGGGAAAATGAAAGGTAAAGGTAAACAGAAAATTTCCCCAAGCTTAGTTGCCTTTTCAGATAGAGACTGCATAGATTGAAATCCTTATTCATTGCAGTAAATGAGACATGGTTATTCCATTTTGGGTATTGGAAGGAAGAGATGAATATATCTTATTCATCGTTAGTAATACAACATAAGTTAGTAAAAAGTAATAGCCGGTAGGAGAAGCATACGAGTTACTTGGATTCCTAGAGTAGGACCTTTCTGTGTCAGAGTGGACATGGTCCTTGGCCTCCTAGCCCTATGAGATAGATGTGTTTAGCTACTATATTAAAGAAAAGTAAAAGCACATAAAAGTAACTAAAATAAAAACAGTAAGATCTAAAGAAAGCGATAAAAACGTTAATAGAAATAAATGAGAATAGCAAAAAGAAAAATACATTTTCCCCATAAATTAAGCTTAGGAAAAAGTTTGAAAAGGAAAGCTTTTCTAATGTAAACCGTTTTGGGAAAGAAAATAGAGATTTTTATAGAATAGCGTCATAAATTCCAAGTACGGGGAAAAAGGTGCACAAAAGTAAAACGGTAAACGTAAGGTCTTCCGTTTTCTACCTTCTTTCTAACATAAGAAATCAAGTTTGGAAAATTAATTTTTTCTTCTGAAATTTGAAATTAAAAGTTGTGTAGTGGGATTTGGATGTAGAATTTGTTGAACTACACCCCTATTCAGTGGGAGTATGAGAAAAATTGGATGAAAAACGTTCTGAGATTGCATTCATATAAAAATTACAAGTATATTTAGGATGTGTGCATCATATTTTAGTAAGAAGTTTTAAAGAAGAAAAGCATTCATATAGGAGGTACCGCTTAGAAACTTATGTACATGCATGTATTTTATGTTGAATGACAGTTTGCACAAAGGCACGGATGGTTGCAAAAATTGGATGTACATAAAATGGATGTGATTGATGCAGAGAATTACATAGTTTTACCCTTATCAAATTTCGGGGATGAAATTTTCTAAAGGGTGGGAGAATGCAACACCCCGCATTTTTAGATAATTAAGTAACCAAAATAATTATAAACAGTGAAAATGAGCGTTTTTGGAATTGTCAGAATATGGCCTAGAAACTTACACCATTGTGTTCGTGGCGATTTTTTGATTAATTTATATTCGTAATATGACTCGAAACAGACTTTGTATAAAAAAGTTATTGATATTCGAAGTTCCGTACCAAAAAATAATTATACGTGTAAATGTCAGTGGATATATTTGTTTATAAATATATGAGCATATAAATTCCAGAATTAACGCGCGTTTGAATTTCAAAATAGAAGCGCATCATAAAGGAAATTAATTGACATCAGAAATTAGAGGTAATTAACTAGCATTAGTAGGCAATGTTAATCAAATCAGTAACTAAAGGAAATTAATAGTAATTAGCAGCGTTTTAATTTCAAAATAAACATGTGTTATAAAGGGAATTAAATTTGCAATTGATGGAAATTAATTAGAATGAATCGGCAACAGTTAAAAGTTAATGTTTATTAATTTGATTTTTGCGCAATCTCGAGAGTTGTTTTCTGAATCCAACGATTTGCAGCAAGCCTGTGACTTGGTTGCACCAGGTTAATTCTAAAAATCCGACGGTCTGAGATCCCCAAACACCGCTATAAGTAGGACCCTTGGCCTAGCCATTCTCTCATAATCAGATTTTTTTTTCCTCTCCCAATTGGGCACATTATCTGAAGCTGAATCCTAAATAGAAATATTTCTAGTGAGAATATCTTTTTAATAAAATATTAGACGTCTTAGAAGGGGATCCAGGAAGGCCATGGAGCAAAGCTAAGGATGATATGTGAGTGGATTTAAAATATATCTCTTTTCTGTTTATGATATATATTGTGGATTTAAAATATATCTCTTTTATTTTTATGATATATATTGTCTTAGATTCTCGTTAAATATTTAATTCAACATTTGTTTCAGCAATTAGTTCTACTATTAGTAATGTTGAAACTGCAAATTTTAAGAGAAGCGAACTTATATTTAAATGTTGTTTATATGAAAAAAGAAAGAAATCTGATTAACTATAAGTAATATTAGGCTTAGAAATTGTAGAGAAAGGCATAAGCCTAAAAGTGAGAAATTTACGGTAAATTGTGTTAAAACGGGAGAAATAAATTAAAAGTGAAAATCTAATAACTTGATTTGGAAGTTAGTGATAGATTAGTCGGTTGGTAAAGGGAGTACATATCCATAGTTTAATATTATAAGAATAACGATAAGCGTAATTCCAAGAAAGAAAAGTGGAATTAGCGCAAAATAGAGACATTACAGTATTTTGCATTACCCAATAATTAAGGAAACATATTAGAAATATCTTACAGTTATGAGTTATTGTTTATAGCATTATTTAGTACTAAAATATGGAAATGGATTTTCAGCATAGTTTCTGTAACCAACCAAATAGAATAAACCACTTTCTAGAATAAAAGAGAATAAAGTGAAGAGTTGAAGAAATTAAAGAAGAAATCAATTTAACAATTTGACAAGACTAGAAATAATAAACAGAAATGTGTCTAGATCTACATTTACTGCGTAGATAGTAAATAAAAGTAAAGCTATTATTATGATAAGTAATTTATGACAATTGGACGTAGTCCCAAGCTAAGATGTCATATAATATTATAGAACTAAAAAGAATATAGTATCATAATAAAAGAGGACAGACTAGAATAGAAGAGAGGCGTTTGTAATTACACTTATAACATGTAAGTTATAAAAGAAAGAAAAGAATATAAAAGTAACAATTGCAAGTATAATTGCAACACATAAGTTATAATTTAAAAAGAAAGAAATAGAAGAGGATTATTTTATTAAACTTAGATCTTGGATTAAGTTAATAAGCAAAATAATAGAAGTGGCCCGTACCTACAGCATTCCCTTTCAGTCAGGAACTGATGGTCTCACGACAGTTAGGAAGGATGGGCAAGCTTATGCTGATTAGGGTAAATAAGTAGCCAACAGAATAAGAAAAGTAAACTAATCGCATAATAAAAGATTAGATGCAGGGTCAAATAAAATGGTATGCGTTTGGAGTAGCCCAAAGGATAAAGAGCCTAACGAAGCAGTTCATCGTAGATTTTCATACAGGAAGAGCATGTCCAACTTAGTTAGTTTGGGCTAGAAGGAAGTACGAGACTTCAACGGGACGTGAGGGTACTCTAGGATAGCCCTCTGGGGTAGGCCTAATGAAGCTGCACCCCCGGAGATAGGTCTGTAGGTGTTCCATCAAGAGAGTATGCCTTGACTGCTTTTGCATTCTAGGTCTAATGAAGCGAACCTTTATAGGTAGTCAAAAGGTAGATGAATGGAGCAGGATATTCGTATGACACCGTACTCTGACTTGCGAGTAGGTTTTAGTAGCCAGGACCCAAAAAGATAGTCGCATGCGGAGATTACGCCATCATCAACAAAGAGCAAGTTTGGGAAAGACTAGAGTTAAACCAATAGGCAAATGATTCTTTCACTATTGAAACATTGAACGAGGGGCACAACCAATTGGATGTTTAGATTGTTTGTAGTAGGGCACAAGGGGTGGCTATGTAGGGCCACAGCAACGATGAGAAAAGAGACAGACCAAGTAGAATATCTGTATTATTGGCCTAACGAAGTTGTCCTTTACAGATATATAAATTCCCCGATCGAGCTCCGTACAAGGTAGACCTTGTTGGCGAGATTTAGAGAGTAGATAAAACGATTACGTATAGTCCTCAAGGTATGCACTAGGTGGTACATCAGGATGTCTGAGCACTAGTATAGGCTACTATGGACGTAGTTTATGTTTTTATAGTAGACGACAGAACATCTGTATTGTATGCCTCACGAAGCTGTCCTTTACAGATGTAGTTACAAAACACTCTAGTAGCAAGATGATGGGATCCTTTTCGAAGAGGATATGAAAGGTACCATGGGCAGTACCTAGGACCGACACGGTCATTGGTCATGTAGCTACATATATATATATATTGGTTATTAGTCTTAATCTACTAGGGAGTAGATAGGTACGATTCACACACAAAGGGGAGAGTATTATAAAACCAATAAACCTAATATACCAGAAAATGAAAATAGAATGATATATGTAGAATTATACTTAGAAGTGTATAATTTTTCCATTCACCAGAACTTTAGTTCTGACCCCCCTCCTCTTATTGTTTCGGAAAAATGAAGTTAGGTTCATTGGGCATATTATTTTGGAAAAAGGATTGGTCAAGGAACCTACTAAAGTGGAAGTTGTAGAAGGATGGAAGATTCCTAGTATTGCTTTAGAGTTTAGGAGTTTTCTAGGGTTTGCGGGCTATAGTAGGAAGTTCATCAAGAACTTTGCACTTAGCAGCCCCTTCAGCCTAAAGACCAAGAAGAATCTAGTTTTTTGTTTGGGATGATAGATGCACCAAGACATTTGAGAAGCTTAAGGAGTCAATGACTAGTGCACATATGGTCACTATTCCAAATGGAACCAAGCCATTTATGGTTTTCACAAATGCATGTGGCATAGGATTATAAGCAGTTCTTATGAAAAAAGGGAAATTAGTTGCCTATGCTAGTAGACAACTGAAGGGCCAAGAGAAGAGGTATCCAACGCATGATTAAGAATTGGCAGCCATTGGATTTTCCTTAAAGACGTATAGGCATTATCTCTTAGGGGAAAGGTTTGAGTTATTCACTGATCATAAATAACTCAAATATCTATTTTTTCAAAAAGATTTGAATCTTATGCAGCAGAGGTGGATGGAGTATTTAGCATCCTTTGACTTTAGTATTCAATGTATCTCTGAAAAAGGAGACATAGTCGTCGATGCCCTTAGTTAGAGATACGCTACCATAGATGCTACATATAAATGGAGATAGTTGGAGTTTCTCTCGAGTTTTAACCTCCAATCGTCAACAGAATCCATCCAAGGTTTTCTAGCATTTATGGATGTTAGACCAGCCTTGATGGATCGTATAGGGCATGAGCAAATGAGGACGACGAGTTAGTAGAAATTTTGGAGAAATTGAGAAAAGGAGAGCATTTCCACATGCTAGGAGGTATTCAGTTGATGAGAATGGACGTTTGAGAAGAGATGGACGTCTTTGTGTTTGATGATTGAAGGTTTGATGAGAGATGTTCTTATGGATTGTCACTACTAAGAATGACCATTCATTCTAGAGGAGGAGATAAGATGTATAAGGACATGAAGAAGATTTTCTTTCAGAAAGGAATGAAGAGAAGCGTAGATAAGTTTGTTGCTAGGTGTTTGACATGTTAGAAAATAAAAGATGAAGCAAGGTGTGATATCTCGGAAATTTTGACGATAACAATTTAATAATTTATGTCAAAATTTAATTGATTTGATCATATTGTTAATAATGAATTTGAATTAAATTAATAATCTTCTTCAAAATAAATATTTAAACTGATAATCTATTTTTAAAGGCTAATAAATTATTTTGGATTTAAATGTATACATATCTGTATATATTATAACTAGATAAATCTTTGTTTTAAAATTTAATATATATAGGCATGTTTTCTAATTCTAATATTTCTGGAAATTTGGTTTAATATTAAGCCATTAAATAAATAACTATATGACTTTAAAATATTCAAGATAAATGTTAATAGTTTAAAACTTATTCTAGCTTAAGTTTAAATTTAGAATTTATTAACAAAAAGATTTGTTCTATTTTCTTCTAAATATAGCTTGATAATAATAAAAATAAAAATATTTAAGTAAGAATCAATATAAGAAGTAAAAATAAAATACACCCAAGCTACACTTATAAAATTAATAGAATCATTATATGTACATGTAAAAATGCAAGATAATAAGTATTTAAGTTAGAAATAGAAATACATACATATAAGATAAATTCTGTAATATTAAATAACACATTTATCTAAAATCTAACCACAAAATAATTATAGAAATTCATTTATATTACAAAGTATATCCATGTACAACAAATAAAAACAAAAATATAATACATTCAAGTTGTGAACAAGCTGTGAGACAAAGCAAAAGAACAGAAATGCACATTCAGTTATGTGAATGGGAAAGTATAAATACATTCATGAACAAGACAACAATATAAGTATACATGTACAGAAATTAAAGATAAGTATGCAGGCAAGAACAAAGTAAGATAAAGGTTGGAAACATAACCAGGCAAAGTGATGATTATGTTGCCTGTAAGTAATAAATGCAAGATTAGGAAAAATAATAATGTATATATATATATATATATATATATAATGTATGTAGCCTGCAAATGGATATACAGGCAAGCAAAGGAAACATTTACTTACACAAAAAGGATAAGTTGTAAACATAAGTACTTATAAGCATTTAATACCATCATCTCAGCATACAAACTTAAGTCAATTCGAATTGTGCAGCCTCCAAAATAAATAAAATATCTTGCCTGATAAAACAAAATAAAGAAGAGCTTGCACCAGTAAAAGCCTACACGTTTACAAACTTATCTTTCTATATATAGACATGTTCTTAGTTCGGTTGTTCTCAAAACTTAGCAAACCTGAACATAAGTAAGCTTTTCCATTTTTACAAATTTTATCAACAATAAAACTTGCCTGCATTTTCCAAAGCCTGCAAGCAAACTTAAATCAAAAACTTGATGCATTCATCCTCAACCCAAGTTTTAAATCAAGCCTGCATGCAAATTTAAACAGCAAGCACGCAAGTTTTAAATCAAAATTAAAAAGGATAAGGCATTCCAGTATTGAAAGTTTCCAAAGGCCACTTCAAATTTTGGTGCTCTGTTCATCCTCTCAAAAACTGTGAGTAACATATAAATTAAATAGTTTGAATTTATAAATTTCTTTTGCATACTTATCTATGAGTTTGTGTTTGTTATGTTTATGTATACATTGGTTCCTGAATATGTGTATATTTGCAGTACTGTGACTTAGTGGTGCTCTGCAATGTTCCCAGGCTCATGTTTTCTTATTTAAACTTATTTTCACATAATCTTGTCCATGATAGGATCTGGTTGTCAATCAATAATGTTGATTCAAATTTGAATAAGTGTTTAAATTCTAAGATAGTTGAAATCCTGATGTTTGTTTCTGTAAATAATAAAAACAACTATCTTAGAATTTAAACACTTATTTAGTTGTTTTTATTATTCAGTTATCTTAGAATTTCAACTATCAGGATAAACACTTATTCAGTTTGTTACTCACAGTTTTTGAGAGGATGAACAGAGCACCAAAATTTGAAGTGGCCTTTGGAAACTTTCAAAACTGGAATGCCTTATCCTTTTTAATTTTGATTTAAAACTTGAGTGCTTGCTGTTTAAATTTGCATACAGGCTTGATTTAAAACTTGAGTTGAGGATGAATGCATCAAGTTTTTGATTTAAGTTTGCTTGCAGGCTTTGGAAAATGCAGGCAAGTTTTATTGTTGATAAAATTTGTATAAATGGAAAAGCTTACTTATGTTCAGGTTTGCTAAGTTTTGAGAACAACCGAACTAAGAACATGTCTATATATGGAAAGATAAGTTTGTAAAGGTGTAGGCTTTTACTAGTGCAAGCTCTTCTTTATTTTGTTTTATCAGGCAAGATATTTTATTTATTTTGGAGGCTGCACAATTTGAATTGACTTAAGTTTGTATGCTGAGATGATGGTATTAAATGCTTATAAGTACGTATGTTTACAACTTATCCTTTTTGTGTAAGTAAATGTTTCCTTTGCTTGCATGTATATCCATTTGCAGGCTACATACATTATATATATATATTTATATATATATCCTAATCTTGCATTTGTTACTTACAGGCAACATAATCATCCCTTTGCCTGGTTATGTTTCCGACCTTTATCTTACTTTGTTCTTGCCTGCATGCTTATCTTTAATTTCTGTACATGTATACTTATATTGTTGTCTTGTTCATGAATTATTTATACTTTCCCATTCACATAACTGAATGTGCATTTCTGTTCTTTTGCTTTGTCTCACAGCTTGTTCACAACTTGAATTTATTATATTTTTGTTTTTATTTGTTGTACATGAATATACTTTGTAATATAAATGAATTTATATAATTATTATGTGGTTAGATTTTAGCTAAATGTGTTATTTAATATTATAGAATTTGTCTTATATGTATGTATTTCTATTTCTAACTTAAATACTTATTATCTTGCATTTTTACATGTACATATAATTATTCTATTAATTTTATATGTGTAGTTTGGGTGTATTTTATTTTTACTTCTTATATTGATTCTTACTTAAATATTTTTATTTTTATTATTATCAAGCTATATTTAAAAGAAAATAGAACAAATCTTTTTGTTAATAAATTCTAAATTTAAACTTAAGCTAGAATAAGTTTTAAACTATTAAACATTTATCTTGAACATTTTAAAGTCGTATAGTTATTTATTTAATGGCTTAACATTAAATCAAATTTCCAGAAATATTAGAATTAGAAAACATGCCTATATATATATATATATATATATTAAATTTTAAAACAAAGATTTATCTAGTTTATATATATACAGATATGTATACATTTAAATACAAAATAATTTATTAGCCTTTAAAAATAGATTATTAGTTTAAATATTTATTTTGAAGAAGATTATTAATTTAATTCAAATTCATTATTAACAATATGATCAAATCAATTAAATTTTGACATAAATTATTAAAAAAATTTTGTCAAAATTTCCGGGATATCACATTTATATGTTACCCACAGTTTTTGAGAGGATGAACAGAGCACCAAAATTTGAAGTGGCCTTTGGAAACTTTCAAAACTGGAATGCCTTATCCTTTTTAATTTTGATTTAAAACTTGCGTGCTTGCCGTTTAAATTTGCATGCAGGCTTGATTTAAAACTTGGGTTGAGGATGAATGCATCAAGTTTTTGATTTAAGTTTGCTTGCAGGCTTTGGAAAATGCAGGCAAGTTTTATTGTTGATAAAATTTGTAAAAATGGAAAAGCTTACTTATGTTCAGGTTTGCTAAGTTTTGAGAACAACCAAACTAAGAACATGTCTATATATAGAAAGATAAGTTTGTAAAGGTGTAGGCTTTTACTGGTGCAAGCACTTCGTTATTTTGTTTTATCAGGCAAGATATTTTATTTATTTTGGAGGCTGCACAATTCGAATTGACTTAAGTTTGTATGCTGAGATGATGGTATTAAATGATTATAAGTACTTATGTTTACAACTTATCCTTTTTGTGTAAGTAAATGTTTCCTTTGCTTGCCTGTATATCCATTTGCAGGCTACATACATTATATCATTTGCAGGCTACATACATATATATATAAAATTTTTCTAATCTTGCATTTATTACTTACAGGCAACATAATCATCACTTTGCCTGGTTATGTTTCCAACCTTTATCTTACTTTGTTCTTGCCTGCATACTTATCTTTAATTTCTGTACATGTATACTTATATTGTTGTCTTGTTCATGAATGTATTTATACTTTCCCATTCACATAACTGAATGTGCATTTCTGTTCTTTTGCTTTGTCTCACAGCTTGTTCACAACTTAAATGTATTATATTTTTATTTTTATTTGTTGTACATGAATATACTTTGTAATATAAATGAATTTCTATAATTATTATGTGGTTAGATTTTAGCTAAATGTGTTATTTAATATTATAGAATTTGTCTTATATGTATGTATTTCTATTTCTAACTTAAATACTTATTATCTTGCATTTTTACATGTACATATAATTATTCTATTAATTTTATAAGTGTTGTTTGGGTGTATTTTATTTTTACTTCTTATATTGATTCTTACTTAAATATTTTAATTTTATTATTATTATAACGACCCTGACTCGACCTTCGAAAATCGACACCGAATACGACTCACGTATTCAAATGTCGCAGATTCAAACGTCGAACCTGGTTCGCCGGATTTTATAACACATTAAGTACAACACAGCGGAAGAAATGAATAATACACATGATATACAACATTTGATACAATATCTGATACAACAGAATGATACAATGAACATCAATATACATCAGAGTAATGATACAAGATAATAGCAGCGGAAAGAAAAAGATAACACAACAGTGGAACAAAATCTCCAGTAGTCTTTAAGGAAGAAACTCCAGCATCGGTAATCTCCATCTCCAAAGCACCAATTCAGAAATAGCTCGAACTCCCAATCAATATGAGCAGAAGCAACTCGATCCAAATGCGATTGCCAAATCCTAAGGCTGAAAGCTATCGAATCTACACCTACTATTCAATTATCTGAAAAACCCAACTCTAGACTGCCCGTGTGGGAAAATAGTGGGCACCCAGAGTTTAGGAAAGGAACAATAAACTCCAGGTCAGTTGTGGGACTGGTATGAGCAAACAAAAACATTTGGTCTTTTACAACAACAACAAGAGAATTTAAATTTGAAATCCGCAATGCTTTTTGGAAAATGAAACTACCATAAGGCCTCCCGCCACACACACAATGCAAACGCAGAATTGGAGGAGATTTCTCCTTATGATAGTCAAAAATGCTTACTACGCAAAAAAATCAAATCATTTTTGATATTATTATTAGTGCATAGTGTAGAAAACAATTTCGAAAGTAGAATATAAATCCTAGCCAGCATAGACATTCCGAACTATGCCTACTATAGCTACCATCCAAACAATGGTGACCACCATAAGTGAATGGCAGGTAATACAACTAAAACCGTACAAGGCACGTATTGGATGAATGGATTTCCAACAAATGGTCAGGCTAAGAAACTTCCTACTGCCACATGGGATCGCCTCTGGCGGGACGTCCCGAGAACTAACGTTACAGTTAGATCTCTGCCAACACAAGGCCGGGTTACCTCTGTAACTAGGTAACTACTACACGAATATGCTATCCCCCGGTCCTTTGGGACCTTTATCCGAGCGCTCGCACCAACAACCACAAAGTATCACAAAGTAATAGATCTGCAGTATCCACATGAGTAAGTATCTGGGCTCCATACCATGATACCACCCTTTACCAGAAGGGAATGACACACCCTAAAGGCGCGACCCTCATAACCTTGCCGCATCTTTCCTGTTTCGACAATTTCCGGGGTGTGAGGTCCTGATGCAGTCTCGTCCACAAAGCTACGATTTATACAAAAGCCATGCTTCGATCACAAATGATCATCATCAAACAGCAGCACTCAGCATGCCACATTACCAAATTGGGAATGTATCACTGATAAACATCAACTACATAACCTCTGAGCTCGTGCGTCTCAGAGAAGGGTGTTAAGCTAAGAGAATAAATTCTCCGCCAACCAAGCAGAAATGTATTTGATAGAGATCAGTTTAATATCTCAAAGTGTAATGTCGGACATACAACCATACAAGTCTATTCCGGTTTCGAACAGAACCGAAGGAACTTCCGAAGAAGCCCTTGCAAATCCGGGTATCCACAATCCCGATCGGACTTCCCATCACTTAGGGAATCTCTATACCGTAGCTACTCGGTGCAGAGACAATCGATAGGTTATCCTATCGTTCTCACAAATACCCGGCCTTCACCACCGGTCTTCAAATGCAATCCATAACGACGTATCACTATTCGGAATGGGCTATATGACACAAGGCCCTCTCCCGGCTAAACCGAATAATGAGCGCAATATTTAAAAATATATGGATATGGGATTTCAGTTAAGTCACAACTTAAAAAATCCAAAACTTTTCTTTCAAATGGTTAACAAATTTCCATTTTAAACCTTTAAACAAAAGGATTTATTTCATAAAGTTTCATCCAGTTTCACGAAGATCTACCCATAGATTCCAAAACAATTCCCATTAAATTTGGATTAACCCAAATTAAATCTTTAAAATTAAAGATTTATAGCTTTCAAAACCATTTCCAAATATTTATCTATAACTTGGAAAACAATTTTCCTTTTTAGACTTAAAAATCCTTTTAACACAACTTGGAAGTCCATTTCTTATGAGAAAGCAAATCTAATTTATACAAGTTGAAATCTTGAGTTGAATTTAAATTTCGAAACATCACCTTTAAAAAGAAATATGGTTTAAAACCCATATAACCCATTTGTAAGTTGAATAACTTTTTAAACAATAGTTTCCAAGTCATAGAATTCAATTTCAAATATTGAATTCAAATTTAAATTAATTTATTTAAATTTCAAAACTCAATCAAGTTATTCAAATAACTTTTATTTTTGAAAACTCATTTTCAAAAGCTTCAATTCTAATTCCAAAACTATTTTGGAAAAATTCAATTTTAAAACGATTTTTAAAATCTGTGACTTAACCCATTTCCACGTGCAATCCATATTTGTGTGTGTATAGGTGTGGTCTAGGGGTTCAACACAATAGTGCACAACATCATGATCACAGGTTCAATCATATCGATAAGCGGTATAACCCATAACGCTTATCTATATTCACAGATTCATAGATAAAGTAAAATATCAATCACAAAGATTAACTAATATGATTCGATGTGGGTTTCGGATAACCGACTGGAATCCGACTCCCTGTCGCATCGAATTTCAAACGCCGTTTTACGGCCAAGGGTATTTATACCGAAAAGTCAAAAGCATATCACAGATATCATAGATCAATACACAACATATCTCACATCGCAGAATATTATAGTCCAAGATAACAATCAATGCAAAGCCATACAATCATTCATAAGCAAGCATATCTCTAATTAATTCAAATTAGTAATCTTTTTATCCATGATAAACTATCATTAATTTCAATTGATTTAGTCTTAATTAATCATTTCTTAATTAATCATCTTAATTAATTAACCCATAATTGTAGTTAATTAAATTTTATTCCTTAATTTGTTACTTTAAATAATAAACCTTTAATTATTGATTAATTGAATCTTAATTATAATTAATTATCCTTTGATTAATTATTCTTAATTTAATTACCCTAATTAATTAGCCACATTAATTAATTGTGCTTTATAGTAATTAACCCTTAATATTTGATTAATCAATCTTTGATCTTAAATTTATCTACTCTTAATTACTTTTACCTAGTAGTTATTATTCTAATTTAAATCATTCATTACTTGATTTAATTAACTTGAATTATTAATCAATTTCTTTAATTACTTTAAGTACTTTCATTAATTAATTATTTAAAATTTCGTCAATCAGAAGATAGCCATTCATCTTTTTTTTTATCGTTTGATTCTTATTTAATAAACCTTGGGAAATAGACCGTCATCAATAAATTTATCAACTTAAGATCTTTAAGTTAGATTATAGATTATAAAACTTATCCCACATTCAAACTTAACAAGTTTAAAATACTTTAAATAATTCAAAGGATATTGAACATATAAATTTCAAATTTTATTTATATTACAACCAAGATCCAAATCGTGTTTCAGGTTTAAATTCAAAGATTAAAATTTAAACTCTGATTCAAATTTTATTACAGATTTTATAAAACACATGTTAAGCATACTTAAAATATTCAAATTAAATTATTACATTTGAATATGTCAACCTATTTTCCTTTTTGAAACTTTCAGGTTCAAATTCAAATTTGAATCCAGGATTCTAATTTCAGATTTAACTTAGAATTTAAATCTTGTTTTAATAACTTATTTCCAGATTTTAAAAAATCACTCAATATCAAAAACTGTGTAGGTTGTAAAGTTTTAAATATTATATTTCTGAAAATCTTGATTATTTCAAAACCTGAAATTCAAAATCTATTTGGATTCATCATTTAATCTTGCTTTAAGCTCAGATTTAAACTCGCCTAGCCTATTTTTAAATTTAGTTTTAAAATTAAAAACCTGCACACAGTCAGGTTTCAGAAGAAAACCTACTCGAGCCTATGAAAATTTTTACTCGAGTCAAATGCAAAGAAACTCGAGCCAAATCACCATATGAAAAATTGTGAATCAGTGATGAAGCAAGAATTTGTTAATTAACTCATTTGCTCATCATTTTCTACAATCAAGACGCAAAAGTCTTTTACTAAAGTTTTCAACTTACAAAACCCAAATTTTAAATTTGAAATTCTTCATTTAAGAAATTTACATAGTATAACTTTTCCAAAGCTGTGGACTTTCAAAACATTTCAAAAATCCTCTTCCTTAGTTCATTGGGTTGGAATTTATGTTACTTTAATTTCAAATTATTGATTTGCTATTTAAAGTTTGAAAATACTTGCTAACTCGAAATTTAACAAGTCTATTGTCGTTCTTAAAGACATTAGGCATACGCTGGCTGTAATTTTGAGTTGTGAATCAGTGATGAAGCAAGAATTTAAACAACTTTATTTAACAGTTACAGGAAGAAATTAGGTTCAAAGATTAAACTCATTCCTGGATTTCAAGTAGCAGAAAAAAAAGGAAGCTTCTTGTGTATAACAATATTTCAAACCTGTAAGTAAATAAAATTGTTTGTATATAATAAATTAAGTACAACAAAGATTTGAACAACTTTGTAAATCAGTTCGGGAAGCAAATCAAACAAATTCAAAGTTTTCAAAGCACTTGAACAAATCAAAAGGGAAATGCAAAGCAATCAAAGAAAGAAAGAAGAAATAAAAATGCAGGCTTGTTTCCTCTCTGTTCTTTATCTATATTAAGGTGAGCAAACTTTCTATTTTGAACCTATTACTGTTGTTTGGAAGTAAACTAATCTCTTTTACCCTCTTATACTTGTTGTGATGATTGTGATGATTGAAACATGCCTGTACATTTGAAATAAGATATGCATGTTGGTTCCAGGCAAATGTGCCTCTGATTCTTTTCATCACAGGGTTGATAAACCCGTTTAGAAACTTATATTATCCAAATACAATTCAAGTTAGGTTTTGATCTCTAAAAACAAATTGTTTAGAACATTGTAAATTTATTTTTAAAAATAATTTTTAAGCAAGAATATCAGTAGTATTCTAGAAAAAAATAAAAATACAGTAAGAACTTATAAATATGTTACAAACCAATTGGTACAAAAAATTTTTTTTATCACATAACTTGAATTAGCTTGGAAAGTTATGATTTTTGAAATCAAAACCATGATTTTAAGTGAGGTGTTCATCGAGACACCTACAGTTGAACGAATTTGGAAAATTTATGAATCCTCGATGTTCGCGAATGAATTAGAGTTTAGGATTTGTTTCAGAGATGCTGGGAGGATTTTAGAATATGAGAAAAATGCAAGTTGAATTTCTAATTCGTCATTGATGAAGATCTGAATCAATTTAGGGCTTTGGGTTCATTTTGGGTTGCTGTTGTTCACGATCAAATTCTGTCATCGTCATGGCAATCTGAGTGATCGCACCCAAGGGAAATGGTTCATGGGTCGTTGAGGCAACTTCGGTCGAGGTGGTGAAGTCTCTGATGATCGAGAATGGTGGTGCGAGACGATTGGGTCCATAGTTTTGTTTCCAGAATATCGATCGAACAACTAAATTTTGATTTCTGACAAGATTGATCGAACTAGGTTGTTAAGTTGAATGATGAAGTCATAGTCGACCTGCGGCGACTTTTGGTGATGGCCGGAGAGGCTCTGGCCATCTGTGCACGTGCACTAGTAAATGGATTTTGGGTTGTTCGCTGTGGGTTTTGAGAGGATGGAGCTGTCTCGAGAACGAGCTCGGGAAGATGGTGATTTGGCTCGAGTTTCCTTTGCATTTGACTCGAGTAAAAATTTTCATAGGCTCGAGTAGGCTTTCTTCTGAAACCTGACTGTGTGCAGGTTTTTAATTTTAAAACTAAATTTAAAAATAGGCTAGGCGAGTTTAAATCTGAGCTTAAAGCAAGATTAAATGATGAATCCAAATAGATTTTGAATTTCAGGTTTTGAAATAATCTAGATTTTCAAAAATATAATATTTAAAATTTTACAACCTACACAGTCTTTGATATTGAGTGATTTTTTAAAATCTGGAAATAAGTTATTAAAACAAGATTTAAATTCTAAGTTAAATCTGAAATTAGAATCCTGGATTCAAATTTGAATTTGAACCTGAAAGTTTCAAAAAAGGAAAATAGGTTGACAAATTCAAATGTAATAATTTAATTTGAATATTTTAAGTATGTTTAACATGTGTTTTATAAAATCTGTGATAAAATTTGAAACAGAGTTTAAATTTTAATCTTTGAATTTAAACCTGAAACATGATTTGGATCTTGGTTGTAATATAAATAAAATTTGAAATTTATATGTTCAATATCCTTTGAATTATTTAAAGTATTTTAAACTTGTTAAGTTTGAATGTGGGATAAGTTTTATAATCTATAATCTAACTTAAAGATCTTAAGTTGATAAATTTATTGATGACGGTCTATTTCCCAAGGTTTATTAAATATGAATCAAACGATAAAAAGAAAAAAAAGATGAATGGCTATCTTCTAATTGACGAAATTTTAAATAATTAATTAATGAAAGTACTTAAAGTAATTAAAGAAATTGATTAATAATTCAAGTTAATTAAATCAAGTAATGAATGATTTAAATTAAAATAATAACTACTAGGTAAAAGTAATTAAGAGTAGATAAATTTAAGATCAAAGATTGATTAATCAAATATTAAGGGTTAATTACTATAAAGCACAATTAATTAATGTGGTTAATTAATTAGGGTAATTAAATTAAGAATAATTAATCAAAGGATAATTAATTATAATTAAGATTCAATTAATCAATAATTAAAGGTTTATTATTTAAAGTAACAAATTAAGGAATAAAATTTAATTAACTACAATTAAGGGTTAATTAATTAAGATGATTAATTAAGAAATGATTAATTAAGACTAAATCAATTGAAATTAATGATAGTTTATCATGGATAAAAAGATTACTAATTTGAATTAATTAGAGATATGCTTGCTTATGAATGATTGTATGGCTTTGCATTGATTGTTATCTTGGACTATAATATTCTGTGATGTGAGATATGATGTGTATTGATATATGATATCTGTGATATGCTTTCGACTTTTCGGTATAAATTCCCTTGGCCGTAAAATGGCGTTTGAAATTCGATGCGACAGGGAGTCGGATTCCAGTCGGTTATCCGAAACCCACATCGAATCATATTAGTTAATCTTTGTGATTGATATTTTACTTTATCTATGAATCTGTGAATATAGATAAGTGTTATGGGTTATACCGCTTATCGATATGATTGAACCTGTGATGATGATGTTGTGCACTATTGTGTTGAACCCCTAGACCACACCTATACACACACAAATATGGATTGCACGTGGAAATGGGTTAAGTCACAGATTTTAAAAATCGTTTTAAAATTGAATTTTTCCAAAATAGTTTTGGAATTAGTATTGAAGCTTTTGAAAATGAGTTTTCAAAAATAAAAGTTATTTGAATAACTTGATTGAGTTTTGAAATTTAAATAAATTAATTTAAATTTGAATTCAATATTTGAAATTGAATTCTATGACTTGGAAACTATTGTTTAAAAAGTTATTCAACTTACAAATGGGTTATATGGGTTTTAAACCATATTTTTTTTTAAATGTGATGTTTCGAAATTTAAATTCAACTCAAGATTTCAACTTGTATAAATTAGATTTGCTTTCTCATAAGAAATGGACTTCCAAGTTGTGTTAAAAGGATTTTTAAGTCTAAAAAGGAAAATTGTTTTCCAAGTTATAGATAAATCTTTGGAAATGGGTTTGAAAGCTATAAATCTTTAATTTTAAAGATTTAATTTGGGTTAATCAAATTTTAATGGGAATTGTTTTGGAATCTATGGGTAGATCTTTGTGAAACTGGGTGAAACTTTGTGAAATAAATCCTTTTGTTTAAAGGTTTAAAATGGAAATTTGTTAACCATTTGAAAGAAAAGTTTTGGATTTTTTAAGTTGTGACTTAACTGAAATCCCATATCCATATATTTTTAAATATTGCGCTCATTATTCGTTTAGCCGGGAGAGGACCTTGTGTCATATAGCCCATTCCGAATAGTGATACGTCGTTATGGATTGCATTTGAAGACCGGTGGTGAAGACCGGGTATTTGTGAGAACGATAGGATAACCTATCGATTGTCTCTGCACCGAGTAGCTATGGTATAGAGATTCCCTAAGTGATGGGAAGTCCGATCGGGATTGTGGATACCCGGATTTGCAAGGGCTTCTTCGGAAGTGCCTTCGGTTCTGTTCGAACCCGGAATAGACTTGTATGGTTGTATGTCCGACATTACACTTTGAGATATTAAACTGATCTCTATCAAATACATTTCTGCTTGGTGGCGGAGAATTTATTCTCTTAGCTTAACACCCTTCTCTGAGACGCACGAGCTCAGAGGTTATGTAGTTGATATTTATCAGTGATACATTCCCAATTTGGTAATGTGGCATGCTGAGTGCTGCTGTTTGATGATGATCATTTGTTGATCATTTGTGATCGAAGCATGGCTTTTGTATAAAGCGTAGCTTTGTGGACGAGACTGCATCAGGACCTCACACCCTGGAAATGGTCGAAACAGGAAAGATGCGGCAAGGTTATGAGGGTCGCGCCCTTTAGGGTGTGTCATTCCCTTCTGGTAAAGGGTGGTATCATGGTATGGAGCCCAGATACTTACTCATGTGGATACTGCAGATCTATTACTTTGTGATACTTTGTGGTTGTTGGTGCGAGCGCTCGGATGAAGGTCCCAAAGGACCGGGGGATGGCATATTCATGTAGTAGTTACCAAGTTACAGAGGTAACCCGGCCTTGTGTTGGCCGAGATCTAACCGTAACGTTAGTTCTCGGGACGTCCCGCCAGAGGCGATCCCATGTGGCAGTAGGAAGTTCCTTAGCCTGACCATTTGTTGGAAATCCATTCATCCAATATGTGCCTTGTACGGTTTTAGTTGTATTACCTGCCATTCACTTATGGTGGTCACCACTGTTTGGATGGTAGCTATAGTAGGCATAGTTCGGAATGTCTATGCTGGCTAGGATTTATATTCTACTTTCGAAATTGTTTTCTACACTATGCACTAATAATAATATCAAAAATGATTTGATTTTTTTGCGTAGTAAGCATTTTTGACTATCATAAGAAGAAATCTCCTCCAATTCTGCGTTTGCATTGTGTGTATGGCGGGAGGCCTTATGGTAGTTTCATTTTCCAAAAAGCATTGCGGATTTCAAATTTAAATTCTCTTGTTGTTGTTGTAAAAGACCAAATGTTTTTGTTTGCTCATACCAGTCCCACAACTGACCTGGAGTTTATTGTTCCTTTCCTAAACTCTGGGTTCCCACTATTTTCCCACACGGGCAGTCTAGAGTTGGGTTTTTCAGATAATCGAATAGTAGGTGTAGATTCGATAGCTTTCAGCCTTAGGTTTTGGCAATCGCATTTGGATCGAGTTGCTTCTGCTCATATTGATTGGGAGTTCGAGCTATTTCTGAATTGGTGCTTTGGAGATGGAGACTACCGATGCTGGAGTTTCTTCCTTAAAGACTACTGGAGATTTTGTTCCGCTGCTGTGTTATCTTTTTCTTTCCGCTGCTATTATCTTGTATCATTACTCTGATGTATATTGATGTTCATTGTATCATTCTGTTGTATCAGATATTGTATCAAATGTTGTATATCATGTGTATTATTCATTTCTTCCGCTGTGTTGTACTTAATGTGTTATACGCTCCGGCGAACCAGGTTCGACGTTTGAATCTGCGGCATTTGAATACGTGAGTCGTATTCGGTGCCGATTTTCGAAGGTCGAGTCAGGGTCGTTATAATTGGTTGTATATAATAAATTAAGTACAATACGTGCAGAAACTAAAAAATTAATATTAATCTAGATATAATAAATTAAGTATATAATTGGTTGTATAATTGGCTTCCTTCCTTTTCAATTAATATTAATCTAGATATATGCAGAAACTAAAAAATTATATAAGATTTTGAAATATATATGTATACGAATTTTAAAATATTGAACAGTATGAAAAATTGGTTTTTGAAGATATTTAAATTTTTGTATAACTGTATGAGCTTCCAATAAATATATATATATATATATATGTTTATGCAGAAATACATATACAGATTGAATTTTAAATAAAAGGAAATGATAATAATATAGATGTATATATCTAGATAGTTTTAAATGAAATATAGAAATTTTAAATTGTTGGAATTTCTATGCAAATTTTTTTTTTGAAATCTTAAAATAAATAAATTATATTTGGTTAATTTATTAAAAAGGAAGCTTAGTTTTAATTCAATTTTTAGTTAAACAAATTTGTTTAAGAGAAATTAGTTGAAATGGAATCATTTGTTCAAATTAAATTGTTAGTAAATTAAATTTGTCAAATGGTTAGACAATTAGATTTATTTAAGGAAATCAGTTTATAACAATCCATTAGTTAATTAAAATTTTAGAAATAGGAATTTTTCGATTGAATCGAATATTAATAAATTGTGTAAATATTTTTACAAGGTTTAAAAATCGAGAAAACAAGCCGGAAATGGAAATGAGTTGGAAATGGACTGCAAATAAAAAGCTAAGGTGAGAACTCCTCACTCAATCGAACAGTTTGGTTTAAAATATAAATAGTTAATGTTGATTGATGATTGTTGTTTGATTGTGTTAGTAGATATAGTAGGATATATACTATATATAGCAATATATATATATATATATATATTGGCATATGTATATATTGGATTGATTTCCCGCCTCGTATAGCGGATGAGACCCTATTGCGCCGCCTATTAAGCGGATAATATTTTATAAAATCCCATATACCGCGATATTCCACCTTGAAGTCGAATTCGTATTGTGCTAACGTCTGTGGATGCAGGGAAACAGGTTGGAGGGGTCCAACTGGATTCCTCGCAAATATTATTTGTTTATAAATATTGTGTTGATTGTTAACTATCATATCGATATATGATGTTTATTCCCGTGATTGACCATTTGATGTTGTTGCATCATTGGATTCATTTTTAAAGTTAAAAATAACGATTTTGAATTTAAAAGGGTTTTTAAAATGATATTCCAAAGTATATGTTTTATTAAATTTTTGTATTGATTCATTTTAAAATAAATAAACGTATAAAATTTTATGTTATAAGAATTAATATTTTCATGAACTATAACCAAAAGGAAAATTTTAAAATAAATAGGTTTATAAAATAGTTAAATTGGGGTTTTTGAATAATTATTATAAACAGTTTACATAAAAGATTGTTTAATTGATATCTATATATTTAAAATTATTGGAATTATGGAACAAGTTTATTAAGTGTTAAAATGAAGTATAAAATGGATTTCATTTAAAACCATAGCTTTATAAATTGTGAAAGTTATGAAATGAATTGATGTCGAAAATAAAAGTTCTATAAGTAATCAACATATAAAATGGATTTTAGGCATTGAAAGGGGATATTTATAGAAATTGTTAATAAAGGAGGTTTTTATAAGTTGAAAACTATTATAAAGTATAAAGGGATCTTATCAGTGATAAGATTTAAAAATTTGTGAAGTTGTAAAAGAACGGTTTAGTAAATAAATGGATTATAAGCTCTTAACTTATAATACGAACCTTTGGTATAGAAATCGGGTTTATAAATTGAATTGGATGGATAAAAGAGATTTCTAAAACGAAGTTATTAATAGAAGTGGAATTTATAAACGTTGTTTACAAATTTGAAATCAATGGAATTTGATAAATTGAATATAGAATTTATTAAAGGAGTTATATTCACTATTTTGAAAGATGAATATATTATTAAGTTAAATGGACATGGTTTGGGAAAGGAATGTTTTGAATGGAATTTAAAACGATTTAAAGACGTTTTAAAATGCATTAAGCATCGAATACGTAGATTTCAACATTCATTGTTGAAATAGGCGTTTTCGAGAAAATAATGAAATGGTGGACTATAACAGTGTTGTTATAGTAAATGGTTTCCAAAAGGAAATATTTTGTATAGTATTGGGATTTATGTATCTATTTTAATTTTGAATCCCTATACTAGTAAATTGCGGGTTGTCGTAACGATGTTTTACGCAACATTCGTTTTGACCCAAATAAAAGTGAATAAAGGAATGTTTTCCTTGTAAGAATGAAATATATACTTAACTATAGTTCAAGTGTATTGAATATTTTCAAATTGTTGATGTAACGATCGCGATTTTTCGTTGCCGAAAAACCGAACCGTTAGGGTTGAAGAAGAAGAAAGAGGTAGAAGAAGAGAGAGAAAGATAGAAGAAATAGAAACAAGTAACAGAACAGGAAACAATATCAGAATCTCACAATCGCAGTGGAACAACATATAATAGATAAATGAATATTCATTAGAACAAAAGAACTATACATTTTATACATTACATCACATTACATTCGATTTAAAACCGGGATCGTTACAATTATCAAGCTATATTTAGAAGAAAATAGAACAAATCTTTTTGTTAATAAATTCTAAATTTAAACTTAAGCTAGAATAAGTTTTAAACTATTAAACATTTATCTTGAATATTTTAAAGTCATATAGTTATTTATTTAATGGCTTAATATTAAATCAAATTTCCAGAAATATTAGAATTAGAAACATGCCTATATATATTAAATTTTAAAACAAAGATTTATCTAGTTATAATATATACAGATATGTATACATTTAAATACAAAATAATTTATTAGCCTTTAAAAATAGATTATCAGTTTAAATATTTATTTTGAAGAAGATTATTAATTTAATTCAAATTCATTATTAACAATATGATCAAATCAATTAAATTTTGACATAAATTATTAGATTGTTATTGTCAAAATTTCCGGGATATCACACCTTGCTTCATCTTTTATTTTCTAACATGTCAAACACCTAGCAACAAACTTATCTACGCTTCTCTTCATTCCTTTCTGAAAGAAAATCTTCTTCATGTCCTTATACATCTTATCTCCTCCTCTAGAATGAATGGTCATTCTTAGTAGTGACAATCCATAAGAACATCTCTCATCAAACCTTCAATCATCAAACACAAAGACGTCCATCTCTTCTCAAACGTCCATTCTCATCAACTGAATACCTCCTAGCATGGGGAAATGCTCTCCTTTTCTCAATTTCTCCAAAATCTCTACTAACTCATCGTCCTCATTTGCTCATGCCCTATACGATCCATCAAGGCTGGTCTAACATCCATAAATGCTGGAAAACCTCGGATGGATTCTGTTGACGATTGGAGGTTAAAACTCGAGAGAAACTCCAACTATCTCCATTTATATGTAGCATCTAGGGTAGCGTATCTCTAACTAAGGGCATCGACGACCATGTCTCCTTTTTCAGAGATACATTGAATACTAAAGTCAAAGGATGCTAAATACTCCATCCACCTCTGCTGCATAAGATTCAAATCTTTTTGAAAAAATAGATATTTGAGTTATTTATGATCAGTGAATAACTCAAACCTTTCCCCTAAGAGATAATGCCTATACATCTTTAAGGAAAATCCAATGGCTGCCAATTCTTAATCATGCGTTGGATACCTCTTCTCTTGGCCCTTCGGTTGTCTACTAGCATAGGCAACTAATTTCCCTTTTTTCATAAGAACTGCTTATAATCCTATGCCACATGCATTTATGAAAACCATAAATGGCTTGGTTCCATTTGGAATAGTGACCATATGTGCACTAGTCATTGACTCCTTAAGCTTCTGAAATGTCTTGGTGCATCTATCATCCCAAACAAAAAACTAGATTCTTCTTGGTCTTTAGGCTGAAGGGGCTGCTAAGTGCAAAGTTCTTGATGAACTTCCTACTATAGCCTGCGAACCCTAGAAAACTCCTAAACTCTAAAGCATTACTAGGAATCTTCCATCCTTCTACAACTTCCACTTTAGTAGGTTCCATGACCAATCCTTTTTCCAAAATAATATGCCCAATGAACCTAACTTCATTTTTTCGAAACAATAAGAGGAGGGGGGTCAGAACTAAAGTTCTGGTGAATGGAAAAATTATACACTTCTAAGTATAATTCTACATATATCATTCTATTTTCATTTTCTGGTATATTATATCGTATGCTTGAAAAATTGTATTATTGTATTTAAATGTAACGACCCGAAATTTTCAAACCCGAAAATTCCAGATAGTTATGAAAGAGAAGAAAGAAATAGAAGAAGAAGAACAGAAACACCAAACACCTCACATTCGCAGCGGATAAAATATAATAATAAATAATAACAGTTTACAAAAGAATATTATATCTGCCCGTTACATTTAATATACATCAGAGTTTCACATAATATTCAGTCATAGAATAAATACAATTATCATGTCTCGGATTAGCAATAATATAAATTCAGCGGAAATATTCTGTACGATCCTGCCATCCAACTCGCCTCCTGAACTCCAGATCGTTCCTACCTGAAAATCTGTAATACTCGGTCTGACCCGAGCATTACATCAAAATAACACCCGGGTCAGGCTGGAAACCAGCGTGAGTAAACCCAACTAACATGGAATACAAAGCATACAACTCCAATAAAACCCTGGTAACTTATATCAATTCTCAAAGCCACATTTATTTTAGACAACACTTATTCCACATATAAGTTTCTAAATACCAAAGATTTAGATTTTAAAATAGTCCAATTCCTCAAATTCACTTATTCCAGCATATAGATTTTTACATATCAATCTATAAACATTCGAAGTGGTTTTCGGGTATTTACCCAATACCCGACCTCGGTCTCTTCGAATCTCATATCATCATATTCCAAGTTATCGAAATGAAATACCCAACATTTCATATCGGAGTTATCAACTCTTCCAAATCATACAATACCATCCAATCATCCATAAACAAATTTGTGCACTCCCATAATAATTCAATCAATTCTAATTGAAATTCTAATCTCGATACTTCGATTCCTTCCTTTAACATTAGTTAATTCCAAATAAATTAATTAGTCGACCCTTCATTATCCATCTTTAATTGATCACCTTGGATTAATTATTTTTAATTACATTCAAGTAATTATCTTTAGTTAACTCCACGAAAATTAATTGTTCCTAACCAAAATCAATAAGTAATCTTAATTACTTCATAATTTCATTAACTATATTAGTTTCATTAATCCTTAATCACTTGTATTAATTAATTTTTCATAAGTCACTTATTATGGATTAATCAATCTTAATTAATCAAATCTTTAATTACATCATTATTTATAAAAATTATTGATTTTCAATTATATTTCAATTTACCTTATTCTAAATTAATTATATTGATTAAACCACAGTATTGATCATACTTGATTTATTTCTACCTGAAATTATCTACTTTTGATTTACTTCATTAAACAAATCAATTCTCCTAAATTAATTATCTTAATTTATCTCTCGATTAATTACACAAAGTAATTATATTTTATTAATTGCATTAAGTAATTACTTATTAAACCACCCGATGATCATGCTAATTAATTTAAAACTTAATTAATTATCCCCAAATCATTAATTAATTCAATTACTCAATTATTCATTTAAATTATACTACCTATTTAATGAATCACCAATCATTAAACCTTTATTGATTTTAAACTGAACCATTTTCTTATTAACGATTTAAGTTTAAAACCGTTAAAAATCCAAATGCTTCGAGTCAAACAACAATTAACTCGAGAACCAACCAAAACCATAATTACTCGATCATCAGTTCACAATGCACATCAGAGCAATTCAATCATGCAACCAAATACTTAAATTTAACCATTTAAATTTAGATAAAATCCAAAAGCGTGAGATTACTCACCTTTAATTTTTGTTTGGCACTCCAATTCCATCTCGACCATTATGTCCCAATTTTGATCCTTGTATAAATGTTTATACAATTTATTAATATTCGAAATAATCGAATAATCAATTTCTTTTAATAAATTAAGTAACTAGCAATTTACTAAATTTAAAATGATCGTTAGCTTAACTTAGTTACATTTTCTTTTCTACCCAAATTATAAATTCAATGACAGGTTATATATATATATTCCAATTTCTCAAAGAAATATACTAATTTCTTTAAGATTGACTGATTCCTATATCTATATATATTACATTGATAAAACACAGTTCCAGTATAAATTTTACTTATGAAATCCTTTCCCAATATATCTGCCATATATAAGTATTTAAAACATAATTTTTGCTTTTTAAATCTTATAGTAAAAACATTTTTTTTTTCAAATATGTATACATATATATCTATATGTGCAGAAATAAAATTAAAACATGCTCACCTCACTGCCACAGGTGAATCAAGAAGCCTAAGCCTTGTCGATAGTTGAACGAAATCACGACGCCTTCCCAATTGTGAACCCCAACGATCTCCATCCTATCGAAGACGCGTGCGTGACCCCACTTGATCGCATCACCGCGACTGACCAACGATGGATCTCGGTGCATCATCGACGAGTTGCCGCTATCGAACCGAATCATCGCGAATGCCCCTCTCCACCTCGATCAACCCCAAAAGCCAAAACCCTAGCCCGCAGTCGCCATCTCGGCCACCAAACATCGCATCAACCATTAATCGAACCACTCCTCATCTCGAAATGAGTCGCAACCCGCTTCGAGTATCGAGCTCGGTCCAAGCTTTCGCGTCGCCCTATATTTTTTTTAAGCTGAAGACTAATCGATTTGAAAATTTAGGCAGGGATCGGTCATTGTTAACGTGAAAATCTGACGCTAACACCCCGGTGTGTGTAAAAACGATGTGAAAGCACCACCCGTAATATAGGAATCGAGAAATAACAGTAAGTAACAGAAAATGCAGTAAATGTGCACAGGGTTTATAGTGGTTCAGCTTATGATCAAGCCTACGTCCACTTCAATCCTTTTTATTGCAGATCGGATTACAACTTATTACAATCTCTTTCAATTACAATCCAATTCAATTCAGACAGGGTTCTTCGAATCCATGATTGAATGTGTTAAATTCCTGTGCGAAGTTGATCTAAGCGTCTTGCGTGTGCTTGAAGCGATGGAGTGTAGATTGCTTTGAAGATGGTGAAGTCTCAATCTCTTGAAGAAAATGATCCAAAAGTCCTTTTCTAGTTGGAGCTAGGGTCGTATTTATAGACATTTCTCGGAGTTAGGTCGTAACTCGTACACGACTCATAATAAGTCATAACTCGTAGATGACTCATGGTAGGTCGCGGCCGACCTACTGGGTTTAGCTCATGGCTTGGTCCAAAGTTATGCACCCATTTGAATGAATGATACAAGTTCTAAGTCGTTCCTGAATTAACCAAATGCAACTTCCTTTATGCTAGCATGAGTCGTACACGACTCATCATAAGTCGTAAGTCGTCAACGAGTCATTTCATTACAGCATGGTATTGAACTTGTCTCCAAGTCTTAGGTCATGAACGACTTATCTGCAGTTAAAAGTCAGCAGCGACTTAAGTGTTGTTGACTCTTCCTTTTAGTGCTTTGAGTCGTCACTCCTTTAGGTCGTGCACTTTCTTAAGTCGTAAGCTGTGAGCTGTGGTCGTGCACGAGTTAACTAGTCGTAGCTCCTTGTTTGCTTGCTTGAGTCGCTGACGATTCAAGGTAGGTCGTAAGCACAATTCTTTAACTCGTGCAACTCCTCAATTGTTGAGTCGGTAACTTGCTGAGTCGTGAAGTACCTTGAGTCGTGAAGTGCCTTGAGTCGGCCAACACCTTTAAGGCATTAAGGTTATAACCCGGTGAGTCGCTATCCCTCTTGAGTCGTTAAGTCGTCAATCAGTTGAGTCGTCATTCATTTTAGGTTGGCAATGAGCTAAGGCTGTTGAGTCGTGACATTCCCTAAGTCGTTTAGGTCTTAACCTGTTAGGTCGTTAGCTCCTTAACTCGTAAGCTCTTTAACTCGTAGACGCCTTAACTCGTGGTCGAAACGGGGTTAACATTTGACCCTCGAAGCACATGCTTAAATCGTAAGTCGTGTGCTTCGACTCATCATAACCCGGGCGCGCCTATTCGAGTTACAGCGCCTCCAGATATAAAATGCTTGAGTCGTTCCTCCTATCTCACTCTTCTCATTACTTATCCCCTGAGCCATTCCTGCCATTATCACGTCTTCAAGCTTCCAAAGGCGATCTCGACCCAATTTTACTTCCAACCATCTCTAGCTTCACACCACGTAAGCAACTTTCTCTTTTTCCCAATCGCCGATCACCATCATCGATCTCCGCCCACGATTTACATCCTTGAGCCTTGCAAAAACTACTGCATGAATCATCGGTGGACTTAAGGCTATTTGATTTGATTCAGGATAACTCGCGATTTATAACGATTTCGTGGTGTGATAAGATTAAAGTTAAGGATTGTGAAGTTATTGGATTAATGGGTCAGGATGAAAAAGCTTGTGGGTTAGGAGAAAAGACTAACGGGTTAGGAGAAGAAGTTAACGGGTTAAGAGTGAACCGTTGTTTTGAGTATGATTCAGCAGTCTTATGCGACCAAGTATTCTCTGCGACTTAGCAACCTTTACGACTCAAACCCTGAGTCGTAGCCGAGTTAAAGCTTTGAAATCTTGAGTCGTGACCGTGTTAGTACTTAGGAAATTTCCCACTGCTTTTCCACTGGAGTCCTTCCTCTGTTTCGCGGCCTTTGACCCAAAGCACCGCCGACTTAGAACATCATTGATTTAAAATTGAAGCAACTTAAACTGAGTTGCTCCTTAATCCTTAAGTCGTGGGCAAGCTAGCCAGAAAACCAATGACCTGACCTAACTTTGAACCGTTGCATGGACTTTGAACTGTTGAACTTTATTGCATTCATTCACAGGTCACCTTAACTTGCGAGCTAACAATCTGTCCAATACAACATTTACAGAAAATTGGGACGAATATACTGCCATCGACTGCCCACATCAAATGACGGATTAGTTAATAACAGATAATTAACTCAAATAAATTGTGTGAACGAAGTGCTTTCATCAATTTCAAGTAAAATATTAAAGCAACACTGAAATAGTCAATTGAAACTGACCAGCCTGCACTAATATTATGCTTGAACTTTAGATTAACAAGTTCTGAAATTTTGTAGTCGATCAATCATCGACTAGTTTAATTCCAGTTATATTTACTTGCTATTTTTATTAGTTTTGCACGACACTTCACACTTTTAGGAAACGTGCACCTTCACATTTGAATATCCAGTTGCTTGTGTAGAATGACTTCTTAGGAAGAAGATACAACAGTACAGGCTAGAGAGGCAACTGTTATTCCGGCTCCACTAGTCAATCCTCCCGAAAGAGCCCCTACCACGCTATCATACAAAGTTTTTCGCCAGTTGTGCGCTCAGTTTGGCATTGCTGAATCGGATGCCATTCTTCCCGAGAGAAGTAACACTGCTGACCTAGCACCCCCTGGCTTTGTGACAGTTACCCGACAAATGTGCCTGAGCGGGGCCATCCCTCCTTTCAACAACTTTCTCCAGCATCTTCTTCGTCAACTGGCCATCGCTCCATCCCAGCTACATCCCAACGGTTATGCCATTCTAATGGGGTTGGGTGTGCTATTTAGGAGAACGCTTGATCGACTTCCGAGCTTTGATGAAATCTGTTACTTATGTTCCTTTACCCGGACCAAAGATCATCCTTCTATTACTGTTGTGAGAAGCGCCCGAAACCGCAAATTGATCGTTGGCCTTCCAGACACTGCTCATGGGTTCCTAACCCAGTTCTTCTTTGTTCGTTACCCCCCGGGGTTTTATGCCGTGTGGAGGGAAGGAAGTAAGATCATCCATCTTTGTTACTACGTTTGTTATCCGACTTTTGCGAGACTGAATTGTTAAGTGTTAACTCCGCTTCTTTTTTACTTTCAGCGCTCCCCCCTCCTTCTAAGGATCTCAGTCATAAGCCAACTTTCGAGAGGCTCAAGGACGTGCCAGTTGTGGAGAGAGACATTCAATTTCTGTTGAAAGACGAATTTTTGCATCAGTACGGACTTTTGCATACTTCTCGTTCTACACATCCTCATGAAATCCCAGACTCCCCGGCTAGAGCGTCGGATGCCCCAGCTTCTACTGACACATCCATACCAAAAGGACCTGCTCCTGAAGCTTAACTAGTGAAGTGCTCCACTTCTGTTGATGTTGCGGGGCCATCTGACAAACTTGCCTCGGTTATTGAGGAAGAGCCCCAGGGATCTCCCCAATATTCACAAAAATCTGGTGAAGAGGCCGAGAAAACCAGCCCTGCCAAGCAGAGCAGGGACGATACTTTCGAGGGATTGAGCGATCTCTTTGTCACCTCACAAGAGATCTTTAAAGATGATCCTATCACTGCGGGGCTTCTCCTTCAGTAGTTGAAGCGACTTCCATTCTGCAACAGACTCCGTCAACTCAAGGGTTGACGCTAACTACTACACCCACAACTACTCCACAATTAAAGGGTGGTTCGTAGATTGATGCGCGTAGCTTGCACATTACACACACTTAGAATTTTTGGCACCTTTATGCTTCTGACTCTCTGTACTTTGGAGACTTCTAAAGCTTATTTTTTATTTCAGCTTCTCCGATGGGACGTAGCGGCTCCTACTATGATGACTTCCAACGCTACGGGAGGCGTAGCCAATACGATTATAGGCGCTACCTCCCCTCTTACAAAGAATCCGATGAAGAAAGAGCCGCCCGAAAGGCTCAAGAGAAGAGGGCTCAAGAGGAGTGTTACGAAAGAAGAGAGAGGGAGGAGCGCCACGATTCTTCGCAGAGAGGCGACGACTCCCACAAGAGAAAATCCCATGATGACCGAGGAAAAGGTCATATGGTTGAAGACTCAAGCAAGCGAGCCCGACATGGTGAGAAGCATACCTCTACTACTCCTGAAAAGGTTACTGCCCCCGTGTCGCTAGACATTACTTCCGGCTCCCCCGCTCTTGGGAAAACGGACATTCAAACAATAATTAGCAGGCCTAAATTTCAAGTTGGACCAGGCCCAGCAACTTTGCAAAGTCGGTTTCCACAGTGGTGTCTGAAGGGAGTAAGGTTCGACCTTGACTTGGTCCCCATTGACAAGTCTGCCATGTTACGAAACCTCGATGCCGTCAAGCTTGATATTGAGAGGATGTCAAACTGGCAAAAACTTGTTGACGAGTTCCACAGGGTTAATCATGCAAATATAGAGGCCATGCTCACTATGGAAAATGATAAAGCCGAATGGCAAAAGGTTCTCGAACAACACGATACTGAAATGAGGAGCATCGCTTCTTACAATGAAGAGCTTGAAGCAAAAGTTGAGGAACTGAAACAAGAGCTTGTTACTTCCTCTACTTCCTATTCTCAAAAAGAAGAAGTGCTCCTAAAACAAGTGAGAGACGCTCATGCCAGCCAAAGAGACGCCGAAGACAGGCTCGAAGTGCAAAAAAGAATCAGTGAGGGCTATATTGCTGATGTTGCAGAGCTTCAGAAGAAAACCAGCTCCCAAGAGGCGGAGATTCAAATGCTTAAGCTTCAACTTTACAAAGCTGAAAGGGAGCGTGATGAGGCCGTTGCCGGCAAAATTGCAGCTGAAGAATCTCACGGGGCGACGAGGACCAACATCAGCTCAACATTATTTGATTTCTACCTGCAGAGCATCTTAGGGCACGGTAGCCATGCTTTTCTAGGCCCCAAGTATGAAATTACTCTGGCTGAAGTTTGGGAGGCTGCACTCGATATGCTTGGCGGTAAAGGTGCTGGCTATGCTGAGTCAGCTCTTGAGGAGCATTATCTTGATGATGATGCTCGCACCGCTCTCGCCAAGGGGAGAGAACAGCTTGCAAAATTAAGGGCCGAAACAGCGGCAGGAGAATATTCGGGAAAAACCATCTCAACTGTTCCAATTCAGCCTTCTCCTTCGGCTGAAACTGACATTATCGGTTCTAGTTCTCATTCTCTATCTCCTACTAAATTTACCACCGAGATCACAAGCATACAGGGTGGAGATGAAGGTGACGGGAGTACCGAGGAACAGGCTTATGAGGTTGATGTCAGGAAACCGATTTCTCCAGGTAACTCTACCGTTAATCTTACCCAAGTAGACTGCTCATCTGTTTCTTACGAGCTTGATGAGCTTTATGACTATTTTCTGAACCTCAGCGAGCCTTTGTCTCCGCTCTTTACTGACTTTAACTTCTTTTCTTCTGTAGAGAAAGCACTGAGCATTGTTCAGGCTTCTCCTCCTCCAATTATTCCTTCTCCGCCTCTTAAGGTCACTCCTCCTTCTGCCTCGCAACCCGGGTCACAAGAGGAGCAAATAGAAGCTCTTCACGGCTTGGATGATCCTGTTGCTTCTCAAGATCCGAGAAGAGAAGAAACTGAAGGAAGCGAGAAGACCCCAGAACCTACTGGCTCTGATGATGAACTGCTAGCTAAACTTTTTTCTCCAGGGAGTGGGTCTTCCTCCAAAAAGAGGGGAAAGCAGGGAGTCTCTAAGAAGAAGAAGAAATCTTCAATTGGCGAAGAAAAAACGGAAGAAAGTCCAACTGAGCCCCTCTCTCCTTTGTCCCCTACCCTTAGAAACCGGCCTGAGAAGTTGGTCGTCGGCCAGGTGCGGGCTCAAAAGGTGGAAAAAAGAAGAAATGATGGCTCTGGTTCTGTGGCTTTCGTATCGCCTTTTTGCTTTTTGCTTGTACTGACCGGAGATTGTACGGGTACCGGCCCCCTCTTTTCTTTTGCTTTTTACTTTGAAACATGTACCTGTATAAAATTCTAATAGTGTTGAATAAAATGATTCTTTTTCTTTGTACAAACTTCTGTCTGTATCTGAGAATGCATTTATTATTCATTTTTGTACAAGTTTCTTTGCACGATATTGCAGTGAGCTTATGGTATACTGTTTGAGCGCAATTTTACCGATGTAGTTATACCATGTTGCCCCTATACCATAAGCTCGTTGCAATATTTTATATTTTGAGGGGAATTGTACTTTTATTTTTGAGAGTACAACTCCCTCCACATAAGTTTTTATGCTCCATCCTTCAAAGATATCACTCTTTCTTTTGTGCATATACACATTTTATCAAGTGAATTCTTCTACGTGGTAAAGCGGGTATCTGAAGGGTACTTTAACTTCTTTCTGAGGAAGAGAATTTTCCAGAATAGGTGGATCATTCTTCCTTTGAGAGTTAAAGTGTGCCTTTGAAGATGGTTTTTTTTTTTACTTGCCACAGTAAAGGGCTTTTTGATTTTTGTTTCTTTGAAAAGTTGCACCTCTGAGGAAGGCTTTTTCACGTTTCAACACCTGGAAGTTTTATTTCAATCTTGGTGAAACGTGTGCCTCCGAAGAGGTCTTTCTGCTTTATTGTGCCTCCGGGAGGAGGTCTTTTCATTTCTGCCTCTGGGAAGAGGTCTTTTATTTATTATTATTTTTTTGTTTTGCATTTCAGCTTTGGTGAAGTGAAACTCCGAAGAGCGGCTGTTGCACTTCAACTCTTGGTGAAATGTGCCTCCGAAGAGGGCTTTGCTTTGTTTTGCATTTCAACTCTGGTGAAGTGAAACTCCGAAGAGCGGTTGTTGCACTTCAACTCTTGGTGAAATGTGCCTCCGAAGAGGGCTTTGCTTTGTTTTGCATTTCAACTCTGGTGAAGTGAAACTCCAAAGAGCGGCTGTTGCACTTCAACTCCTGGTGAAATGTGCCTCCGAAGAGGTCTTTATTTTGTTTTGCATTTCAACTCTGGTGAAGTGAAACTCCGAAGAGGGGCTGTTGCACTTCAACTCCTGGTGAAATGTGCCTCCGAAGAGGTCTTTATTTTGTTTTGCATTTCAACTCTGGTGAAGTGAAACTCCGAAGAGCGGCTCTTACACTTCAACTCCTGGTGAAATGTGCCTCCGAAGAGGTCTTTGATTGCCTGGAAGTTACTCTCTCATGGTTGGAGGGTCATGACTCCTCCAATCTTTTTTGTTGAGTAGAGAACATTCTCTTTTGCGACATATGCCTCGTTAGAGGTCTTTATCCTCCGAAGAGTTGTGCCTCCGAAGAGGACTTGTGCCTCCAAAGAGGGCTTTAGTTGTTCCTTGTCCACTTGCTTATGCCTTTTCAGCGATCCTTTATTTTTCTTTGCAAGCTCACACTCCCTTCTCTTACAAGTAGTTTGTTTAATCCAAAGAAGTGTACTTCATTGCTAGGCAAGTTTGCGAGAACGGGCATAAGCTTCTTAATTGGATGTTTGTTTGTTCAAACGATCTCAATTTATTAGCAAGAGCCCGTTTTCGGCGAAATCATTGGCCGTTCAATTGAAGCACTTCCTATCTAGGATTTGAATTTGGGGCTTTTGTGACTTGAAATTTGTTTGTTGAATGATAACAAGAATCACTTGGTCTTGTAATGTGCAAGTTTTATTTTCGTTGCCTGCAAAAATTTAAATCGACATTTCAGCAATACATTCAATGTACTTTTCATATCGAAAATAAAGCAAACATGTAATAACAATAAGGAACACAAGATTTATAGTGGTTCGGCGAAGAATTTGGGCCTACATCCACTTTTTAGTCTTTCATTATTCACTTGCATCGGCTTTACAATTGCTTTCAATTACAAGAATCATACATTTATAATTCTTTTTACAATATTTCAACAAAGCTTTCAAGTAAAGTATGGACGTAAGTGGTTGCTGTTCCAAGCTCTTGGAATTTGATCTCCTTCAACAGTAGCGAGTTTGAATGTGCCGTCAAGAAGCTTCTGACCTATGACATATGGTCCTTCCCAATTTGGCCCAAACACACCTGTCGCCGTCATAATTCTCTTCAGGACTAGATCTCCAATCTCAAAGCTGCGTTGGCGAACTTTGGAATTGAAATGTCTGGCTATCCTTTGCTGATGAGCTGCGATTCTGAGCTCAGCCTCTTCTCTTTTTTCATCAAGGAGATCTAGTGCCTCAAGCTGTAGTTTTTCATTCTCCGCTTGATTGAAATGGATTCTTCTATGTGAAGGGACCTCTGTTTCTACCGGAATCATTGCTTTTGACCCGTATGCCAATGAAAACGGAGTATACCCAGTTGTAGTTTTGTGGGTAGTTCTGTATGGCCATAGTGCTAGTGGTAGCTTATCGACCCAACCACCTTTTGCTCCCTCGAGTTGCTTCTTGATGGTTGACTTGATAATTTTGTTTACCGCTTCCACCTGCCCGTTTGCCTGCGGATGAGCTACTGCTGAGAAGCTTTTTCGGATTTTGAATCGTTTGCAAAAATCTTGGAATTCTTCACTTTCGAACTGAGTACCATTGTCTGTAATTATCTTTTAAGGCACACCATACCTGCAAATGATACTTTTAGTCACAAAACTTATCATCTTTTTAGAGGTGATAGTAGCCAGTGGTTCAGCTTCTGCCCATTTAGTAAAATAATCTACAGCAACAATAGCATATTTATTCCAGATTTGGCAGTTGGTAAAGGTCCTAAAAGGTCTATCCCCCATATTGCAAACGGCCATGGACTGACCATCTGTGTGAGTTCAGTAGAAGGTGCTCTAGGAATTTTGGCAAATCTTTGGCATCTGTCACATTTTCGGGAATAGTCTGCTGCATCTCGATTAATTTTTGGCCAAAAATATCCGTATCGGAGAATCTTCTTTGCTAAAGTTTGACCACCTAAATGATCACCACATTCTCCCCCATGCACCTCAGCTAGGATTGTTTTGGACTCTTCCCTGGATACACATCGAAGTAATGGCATTGAGAATCCCCGTCTGTATAATTGGCCATCCTGGACTATATAGCGAGAGGCTTTCCTCAGTAGCTTCTGTCGTTCTTTTGAATTTTCCGGTAAAGAGCCATTGAGCAGATATTCTGTTATTGGAGTCATCCATGATTCTTGCTCTTGAGACACGCTCATGATCCAATCAATATCCATCTTATTAATGCTTGGAGCCAACAGGACTTCCACTGGAGCTAACCCCAGAAATTGAGTTTCGCCTGTGCTAGAGTACTTTGCGAGAGAATCTGCTTTCATGTTCTCTTCTCGAGGAATATGGCTTATCGTGCAGTGGTCGAAGTCACACAGGAGTTCCCAGGCCTTTGACAAGTAGGCAGGCAGATTTCCCCCTTTCGCTTGAAATTCCTTCTTGACCTGGCAAACAATAAGTTGAGAATCACTGAAGATCTGTAATGCTCGGATGTTTAGTTCTTTAGCAATTCTCAAGCCAGCGATAAGAGCTTCGTATTCTGCTTCATTGTTCGTTGAAGGAAATTCCAATCTTAGCGCATAGCATAATGACCGACCTTCAGGGGTTTCAAGTACAACTCCAGCTCCAGAACAGTAGTCATTTCTTGCGCCATCAACATATAACTTCCATTAGATTGGGGAATTATCGATTGTTTCTTCCTCACCGTTACCCATATCTGTGAATTCTGCGATGAAATCCGCTAAAGCTTGTCCGTTGATTGCTTTTCGGGGGTGATAAGTGATGCCATACTGACTGAGTTCAATGTTCCACTTTAGAAGACGACCCGAAGTCTCAGGGCGAAATAGGACTTGCTTTAAAGGTTGATCAGTGAGAACTCTGATAGGATGAGCTTGGAAATATTGCCTCAACTTCCTCGACGCAATCAGTAGACAATAGGCGAGTTTTTCCAACTTGGAGTAATTCATCTCTGCCCCAGTGAGTCTTTTGCTGATATAGTAAACCGGATGTTGAATCCTCTTGTCTACTCGTATCAGCGCTGCGCTTAGAGCATGAGATGATATTGCCAAGTATATAAGAAGATCCTCACCATCGCCGGGCCTAGAAAGTATTGGAGGCATTTCCATGTGACGAATCAATTCATCAAAGGACTTTTGGCATTCGGGAGTCCAATCAAAGTTTTTCTTTCCTTTCTTTAGAGCGTCAAAGAATGGGATGCATTTATCAGTAGCTTTGGAAATGAACCGACTCAAGGCGGCAACTTTTCCATTGAGACTTTGCAATTCCTTCTTCGTTCTAGGAGCTTTGGCTTCTTTTAAGGCGGTAATTTGAGATGGACTAGCTTCAATGCCCCTAGCGCTCACAATGAAACCTAAGAACTTTCCGGACTCCACCCCAAACGAACATTTTAAAGGGTTAAGCTTCATCCCGTATTTCCGAAGGACTGCGAACATTTCTGCTAAGTGTTCTATGTGATCCACTGCTTTCTTAGACTTTACTAACATGTCGTCGACGTAGACTTCCATAGTTTTGCCCAATTGCGGTTTGAACATAGCATTAACAAGTCTTTGGTAGGTTGCCCCCGCATTCTTCAGCCCGAAGGGCATAACTTTGTAGCAGTAAAGACCAATATCAGTGATAAAGCTCGTGTCCTCCTGATCTGGCTCATGCATCATGATCTGGTTATATCCGGAGTAGGCATCCATAAAAGATAACAATTCATATCCCGCTGTTCCATCTACCAGTTGATCAATCCTGGGTAATGGGAAGCAGTCTTTGGGGCAGGCCTTGTTTAGATCTGAAAAATCGATGCACACTCTCCATTTTCCGTTGGCTTTCTTAACCAGCACTGGATTTGAAACCCAATTCGGATAGGTAGATTCTTTGATAAAGTCATTCTCCATGAGCCGATCAACTTCTTCTTTTAATGCGGCTGACCTTTCTGGACCTTGGATTCTTCTTTTCTGTTTCACAGGCGTAAACTTTGGATCAATATTGAGAGCGTGTACTGCAACTTCTGGGGATATTCCGCACATATCGGCATGAGTCCAAGCGAACACATCCAAATTCGCTTTCAAAAAAGATATTAAGATATTCTGAATTGACACATTAAGTTGTGAACCCACATTTAACACCTTATTTGGGTCCTTCGGGTCGACAGGTACCGGTACTGTCGTCTCCACCGGTACCACTCTATTCTCCCCTGCACTGGCTTTTCTAGGATCCATCTCTTTTCATGCTCCGCTATGCTCGCCAGTGCAGGGTCCGCCCTGTAATTGCTACAAGGTTGGTTCTTTGATGCGGACTGGGGTTGCCGCATCCTTTCCCATTTCTCTTTTTCTTGCCTCTCGCAGCTCTGTCAGATAACACTCCCGCCCAGCATTTTGACCCCCTTTTATAACTCCTACTCCATTGTCTGTGGGGAATTTAATGGTGAGGCACCATGGGGCCAGAACAGCTTTGAACGCTGCAAGTGTTGGACGGCCAAGGAAAGCATTATAAGCAGAAAATTCGTCGACAATCATAAAAGTTTGCTTGCGGACTACTTTTCTCTCTCCCTCTCCAAGTTCTACAAGCAAATCAATGGTTCCTATCGGCTGCTTTGGCTCTCCAGTGAAGCCAGCAATTTTCTGCGACGAGGCTTGCACATCAGCCATAGGGATCTTCATTTGGTCGAATGTTTTCTTAAAGAGGATATTGCAGGATGCGCCACAATCAATGAGAATTCTTCTGACAATAGCTGGCCCGATACCAGCCGAGATGACCAAGGGATCCAAGGTAGGAGCTTCAACACCTGTGGAATCCCTGGCTCTGAACACAATATCATTATTGAAAGTTCTTTGTTGTTTCAGGGGCGTAGCGTCTTCCAAAACAAAGACATCTTCTTCGGCCGGTATATATTTCAAAGCTCGGGTATACCTTTCCATCTCACCCCAGCTCCTGCCCGCTGGGTGAGGTCCTCCCGTAATGACATTGATAACAGGCATTCCGGATTCATGCCCTGCAGTCTTTTCACTTGTCCTAGGTTGATGAGCAGGAGCTTGTTGCCCCTGACTAGACGAAGCAGGATTGCTGCTATTCTTTTCCACAAATTGCTGCAGCTTGTTTTGCCTTATCAACGCTTCAATCAAATTCTTCAATTGGCGGCATTCGTCGGTATCATGACCGGGTTGATTATGGAAGCGGCAGAACTTCCCGCTTTGTATAGCTCTTTTCCCGGTTCTCAGAACAGGAGGTTTAGGATAATCAACAGAATCTTTAGTGGCAAAGTAAATACGCTCCGGCGTATCTGATAAAGGAGTATATTCCGATGGCTTGAAGGAACGAGGCTTCTTCATATTTCTCTGTTTCTTTCCATCGTTATTTTCCCTTTTCTGTCCTACAGATTCATTCTTGCGTGGAGCAGCAATGTTATCTTCAGCTTCTTCCAATACTGCCTTTACCGGTACAGGACAGCTTTCCAGGCGTATGAACTCATCTGCTTTCTTGTAGAATTTTTCAAGGGAATTTGGTTCCTTCATGTTCAGCCATTTTCCAAATTCGCTCGATTTGTCAATGGCCCTCATCAGATAAGTCAAGATCATCCGTGGTTCTGCATTGTCTACCTCGGCCAGTGCTATATTAAAGCGATTCAAGAAAGATCTGATAGTTTCCCCTGGATTCTGTTCTAAACTTGACAACTACATGATATCTTTGGCTTTTGAAGCATATAGCCTGAACTGCTCCTTGAATTTCCGGGTTAGGTCAGAAAACTGATCTATAGACCGGATTGGTAGCTTGGTGAACCAAAGCAGAGCTACGCCTTCCAGATATACAGGAAAATATCGGCACTTTATTTCATCAGAAGCTCTGGCACCTGTCATGTGCCAATCATACTTATACAAGAATTCGTTCGGATCGCTTGTCCCCTTGTAAGCTGGAATGGTTGGAGGGACGAACTTCCTCAGAAACTCAGCCTTTAAGATCCTTTCGGTAAATGGGGTTTTACTTGGAGCGAAACCCCATTCTTTCTCGTCTTCATTCCTTTGCATGCTCTCTTTCATGATTTGTCGAACCATTTCGGAAAGATACCCCTCATCATTTCGAGCTTTAGATCCACCAACTTCAGGAAATGTCTGCTCAAAGGGGCCGGCAGCCCTCTCAGGAACGTTCCTTTCTTCAGCATCATGAACGTTGCCAGCAAAGTTCCTTTCATTACCCGTTGGTTGACGGTTTTCCCCAAGCAAATCGTTCAACTTATTCAAAATTAGGGCATTTTAGGCATTCTGAACCTCCAATTGTGCACTTTGGGCATTTATCTGCTGGTTTAGCCCTAAGATTACAGCATCCAACTCCGCTTTTGTAACCCCAACAGGTGGAGTTGCTTGATTAGGTACTGGGGAAGCGGAGGTTCCTTCTTGAACATTTCCAGATCTAACAGATCTACTCCTTCTCCCTGGAGCCATAATTTCAGATAAACTTCTAGTCTTCAGAGAGATTACTTCAACAAAATTTCGTGGAGCAATGATGATAATTCTCCTGAGTTCAGTTCTCAGTGAAAGCACCAAAAACGTTAACGTGAAAATATGACGCTAACACCCCGGTGTGTGTAAAAACGATGTGAAAGCACCACACGTAATACGGGAATCGAGAAATAATGGTAAGTAACAGAAAATACAGTAAATGTGCACAGGGTTTATAGTGGTTCGGCTTATGATCAAGCCTACGTCCACTTCAATCCTTTTTATTGCAGATCGGATTACAACTTATTACAATCTCTTTCAATTACAATCCAATTCAATTCAGAAAACAAGTAGCTAAGGAAAACTTCGTCGTGACAGGGTTCTTCGAATCCATGATTAAATGTGTTAAATTCCTGTGCGAAGTTGATCTAAGCGTCTTGCGTGTGCTTGAAGCGATGGAGTGTAGATTGCTTTGAAGATGGTGAAGTCTCAATCTCTTGAAGAAAATGATCCAAAAGTCCTTTTCTAGTTGGAGCTAGGGTCGTATTTATAGACTTTTCTCGGAGTTAGGTCGTAACTCGTACACGACTCATAATAAGTCGTAACTCGTAGATGACTCATGGTAGGTCGCGGCCGACCTACTGGGTTTAGCTCATGGCTTGGTCCAAAGTTATGCACCCATTTGAATGAATGATACAAGTTCTAAGTCGTTCCTGAGTTAACCAAATGCAACTTCCTTTATGCTAGCATGAGTCGTACACGACTCATCATAAGTCGTAAGTCGTCAACGAGTCATTTCATTACAGCATGGTATTGAACTTGTCTCCAAGTCTTAGGTAATGAACAACTTATCTGCAGTTATAAGTCAGCAGCGACTTAAGTGTTGTTGACTCTTCCTTTTAGTGCTTTGAGTCGTCACTCCTTTAGGTCGTGGACTTTCTTAAGTCGTAAGCTGTGAGCTGTGGTCGCGCACGAGTTAACTAGTCGTAGCTCCTTGTTTGCTTGCTTGAGTCGCTGACGATTCAAGGTAGGTCGTAAGCATAATTCTTTAACTCGTGCAACTCCTCAATTGTTGAGTCGGTAACTTGCTGAGTCGTGAAGTACCTTGAGTCGTGAAGTACCTTGAGTCATGAAGTACCTTAAGTCGTGAAGTACCTTGAGTCGGCCAACACCTTTAAGGCATTAAGGTTATAACCCGGTGAGTCGCTATCCCTCTTGAGTCGTTAAGTCGTCAATCAGTTGAGTCGTCATTCATTTTAGGTTGGCAATGAGCTAAGGCTATTGAGTCGTGACATTCCCTAAGTCATTTAGGTCTTAACCTGTTAGGTCGTTAGATCCTTAACTCGTAAGCTCTTTAACTCGTAGACGCCTTAACTCGTGGTCGAAACGGGGTTAACAGTCATATACTATTTTTATGATTTTGTTTCGTTTTATAAGTTTCCACTGGAAGCTTGAGGAAGACGAACACGTATAAAGCTTGGAATTGGCTTCCTGCGTACGATTGATGACTTATAAAAATATCTGGTGTTGTTAAAAATATCTTTTACTGTTTGGCTTTAACCTTTATTATATTATAATTCTTCCAAAATGACTCGTTAATCACTACTTAAAATATTTCGAACTCCTCCTATGCAATGCCGTTAGGTGATTATAGGGTTTTACCCGCGCTCCGAACGCAATGGAACATGTTTCGAAAGTTAATTCAATCATATACGCGAGTTACAAATTTTAAATTAAATCGATTAAATAGTTTCTAAGCGTTTTGAGCTGCCAGGATCAAACGACAACTCCAATTGCTACGAAAATTGAAATTCGATAATAACTAACTATTACGGATCCAATGGAATTGGTTTCGTCGAAATCCGAGACTGTGTCTCGGAAGGCTATTTTTAAATTCAATTTAAACGATATAATTTCAAAATTGAACAAAGTACCTTTACATTAAATATCGCCCATCCTATTATCTTCAGTATCATCATTACAAATTTTATAAGCCTTCAAATTATTTTAAACAGGCTTAGAATCTCAGATTCAACAATTTCACCCAATGTCAAATTATATAATTCAATAAATTTAACTATCCCGTAAATATTGATATCTGGAATTCAAGTTAAAATTAACTTTTAAATATTTTAAAACCAGTTACTATTCAAATTTACATTGTTAGAAATTCAGGGTCGTCACATTCCTCCCCCCTTAAAAGAATTTCGTCCCCGAAATTACTAGTTGGAAAAAATGTTTCCAAACCCGTTTACCCTTTCCCCAAAACTCAAAATTCAACATCCTATCAACTATCTTCTATGAAAAACCCACCATCACCATAACCAACTTTCCAAAACGTTCTATAGTTTCCAACGACATTAATTCATTTCACTTGTTCAAGTTTAAAATTAAAATCAAATTTCGAATTATCAAAATTTTCTCAAAATTTTTCTAACTCTCTAAATTTCCAAGAAATTTTGCCAGCGTCTCCTTTGCGCGGCTAGCTCGGTACAACTACAAAAGGCCTCTACGGACTCCCAAATTCCAAAAAGAAAACAAAAGCCAAGTGGCTACATCAAAAACCCAATCCAATTTCATACAGAAATTTAAATACATACTTTTTTGTCGGGCAATTCAAATTGAATTGTTTCTCAATTTCCTTCCAATTTCAGATCAAATTCCATTTGATCTTTAAACTTACAACCTTAAATATAATTTCAATTACACCTTCTATTTATAATCAATTACATTCACATTTACTTTTAGCTTAGAATTATACATTTTATTTAGCCAATATATTTTTATTATTCCATAAACATTTAATCAAGATTCCAGAGTTTAAACAAATTTCCAAATTTCAATATCACCTTAGAATTCAACTATATCCAAAATTCTTTGGCGAATTCAATTATCCCTTTGAATTTCAAAACCAAACCCAATTCACAAACAATCCCAATTTAAAACAATTTGGTAGCAATTTCTCTTCTAGAAACTCAAAAATGAACATCGATGATGCTGTAGTCATCACCGACTTTATTTTCCAGTGACCAAAAGAGTTCAATGCTTTTATCTCTTTAAAAACATTTCCAAACATTTTTGATTTCAAATCTTCCAGATTTCATATTTAAACATTACTCTGGAATTTCATCTCCCTTTATTTTCAAATATTCTCTGGAATTCTATTTCAACTTATAATCTCATTTATTTATGAAGTTTATTTCAATTAATAAATTACATTTACAATCTATATTTCAAATTCCTTTTTGATTTTAAACCAATTCCACTTAAATTACAATTCCAAAGTTATTCCAATTACTTTGGACTAATATCCATTCAATTGAACCCACTTCAATTTCAATCATTTCAATTCAACCCAATTTAAATCTTCCATTTAAATTTTTGAACTTATACATCTTCAATCCCAAATCCGATTAATTCAAATCGGATCCAATTTGAATGAGTTCAATTCCAACTTCAAATTTATAACCATCTCAAATTATATAATTCGAGCTAAATTCTCAAAGATTGGTGTAACCTTTTTAAACCAAATTTACTTTGTTCATTTAAAGTTTCAAACAAGTCTAATTTCTGAGTTCTAATTCTAGAATTTCATTTTTAATTAATTTAGTTTTAAATTTGGTTGTATTATATTCCTTCTTAATTTTAATTCCAATAATTCACAACCAATCACCTTAATATTTATTAGAAGAAAATATTGCTTTATATATCAAAATATACTTTATACAAAATCATTTAAAAGCTTTATATAAGAAAATAACAAGTACGCGCTCATATATATATATATATATATATATATATATATATATTCTCAACTCATTCTAGAGTACTACGGACTCTATTCAATGAGTAATCCCCACCAGAGCTAAGGTTCTCGCTCAACCTTTCAGCTCTGATACCAAATGTAACGACCCGAAATTTTCAATTCATGTTGCTTGTTCTACACTTATTTAACTTTCCCAAAGTTAAATTTCAATTTACTTAATCCAATCAACCTTACTCAATTTGAATTTCCGCTTCAAATTTCAAAATTCTTTCCCTCTTATAAGTTCAAAACTTATATTACTTTGAGTTTTTACATCACACTTCAGGGAAAATCAAAACTCAACACCTTAGAGTTTATTTCAAATTATCTTTGATATCATGTATATCCATACATATATACATATTTATTTCTTGGCCCTCCCAGCCATGTTTTAAAATTTTAAACCACCTTTGGTTTTAAATTCAAATCAAATTTTCAAACAACCCATTGTTTGCAACAAGTCCCAGTTACCCAAATAATAATTCCAACTGTAACGACCCGAAATTTTCGAACCCGAAAATTCCAGATAGTTATGACAAAGAAGATAGAGATAGAAGAAGAAGAACAGAACACCAAACATCTCACATACGCAGCGGATAAAATATAATATACATAATAACAGTTCACAAAGAATATCATATATGTCAATTACATTTAATATATATCAGAGTTTCACATATATACAGACACTGAATATATACAATAATCATGTCTCGGAGATACAATAATATACTGCAGCGGAAATACTCTATACGTACGTGTCATCCAGCTCGCCTCCTGAGCTCCAGAAAGTATCTACCTTAAAATCTGTAATACTCGGTCTGACCCGAGCATTACACCAAAGTAACACCCGGGTCAGGCTGGAAACCAGCGTGAGTAAACCCAATCGAACAAGGAATACAAAGGTACACAACGTATATAAACCCGGGATAACTTATATCAATTAAATCAATTCACAATTTGCTACAAGCAATGCTTATTTCACATATAAATTTCTAAGTACCAAACTTAGATAAAATAATCCAATTTACTTAAATCATTTCTTTCCAGCCTATTGATTTCTCAAATTGATTTATAAAAAGTCGAAGTGGTTTCGGTTATTTCCAAATACCCGATCCTGGCCCCTTCGAGTCTCATGTCATTTTAACCAAAGTTATCCAATGAAATACACAACATTTCATATCAGAGGTATCGGCTAAATCAAATATCTAAAACCATTTAATCATCCTTAAGCAAAGCTTAATAAATTTAATTTCATTAATCTTGATTTAATTACTAACCTCAACCACTTAGGTTCCTTCATTTAACATTAATTGATTTCCAATCAATTAACCAATCATTCCTTCATTTTTTCATCTTTGTTAACCATACTGGATTAATTATCCTTCAATTACAATTAAGAAATTAATTACAAATTAATTAACCTTTACCTCTCCATATTACTTACATTGATCCTTAATTAATTACTCAAATTAATTATCTTATAACCACTATTGATCAATTTATCCTTAAATTAATCATACTGCTTAATTAATTTCTTTAATTACCTATCCTGAATTAATTACTCTATGTAAATAATCTTTATTTGCTTTTATCAAGTAAATATCCATTGGTTAATTATCCTTACTTATTTTAACCTTTAATTTTAAATTTAATTACTTAATCCTTAACACATCAATTCTTAATATATGTCTCTTTTAAATTTTTTTACATTAAGTCTTTATTACTTCTTAATTTTCCCATTAATTACCTGTCTTAATTAATGATATCTAATGGTTATGCTTTTACATAAGTGGTTTTCATTAATAAATTCCGATTAAGTAATCTACTTTTAATTAAGTTATCATTCTAAATTTGCAGAAATTGAACACATTGATAAATCAACCTCTTATATCGATTTCTCAAATTAGCTAACAATTTATCTAAATAATTAAACCAATTATTTACCCCTTAAATTGATTGCATTAATCAACTATCCTTCTTACTAAATAATTTGTATTTATTCCATTTCCATTATTAAATAATTTTAAAAGACCTATAGGAATTACTTATTATAATCACATGAAAAATCTATAACCAAACAATTTACCCGAGCTACCCCTAATTTCTTCGAGTAAACCCTACCCTACTTCGAGCAAAAACTAAAATTACTCGAGATAAATTCGAGTACACCATTTAAAAAATATACATTTACAATTTAAAATTGTTTAAACATTTTATATTTTATAAAACTTCTCTATTCCAACTGGGATTCAAATTCACTTTGAAACCATACTTTAAATTGATTTAACTGTTAAAATCTTGTTTCCAGTTCAAATTCTTTATCGGTTTTTAAAACTGAAACCAAAAATGTCCATGCCAAACTTCTGAAAACCCTAAGTCTTCTTCCCCTTTACTTAACATCAGTAATAAAGTTGAGAGCCTAGTACGCGAGCAACCAGAAAAGACTCGAGATAAATTTGAGAAAAATCACCTGCATCACCACTGCTAGCCTCCTCACTGATGATTATCGTAGGCTACCCACATCGCAGCGCCGCCGCTCGAGTTCGAGTCAAACTCGTATGCCCCTAATTCCAATTCGCGAGACCCCATGGCCATTCGATCGCCACCACGCCTCGAGCCCAAGCAAGCTACATGACGTCGGCCTCGCGACCGAAACCTAGCGCCCCCTTCCTCCTGCCTCGCAGATCCAACTTAAGAAATTCGTACTCGACTTCCCAAAACCATGCGCGAACACGTCCCCTCACCAATCGCGAGTGAAACCCAACTGTCTCGACCCCTTTTCAGCTACCCCAATTAATGCGTCTCACCCCTATCGACGACGTTATTCGATCGCCTGAGGTTCAGGAAGTCGAACGCGATCCCCCTCTTTTTTCTTTTTCCCTTTTTTTTTTATGAAGGGCTTCGGCCATTTTATTTTGTTTTAAATCGATAACTGGAATTCGCAATTTAGGGCTAAGGGATGGAGCGTGTGTTACGAAGAGGATGGAAGGATTGTTTTGGGGTTTTGATTTGCAGATAGATTTGAAAACATGGAGAAGAAGGAAGTTCGCCCCTTGTTTACATTTTTATTTTTTTTAATTTTTATTTTTGTTTTCGTTCGTTTATGCCTGGAGAAGATAAGGAAAGAGTGGAGAATACTGGAAATATAATGAAGTGAGATGGCTTCTTGGGAACGTTGTTTATAATATAATTTAATATTGAAAATATCTCGTTGTATTTTCGGTTTTAATTGTGACGCGTTTCTTCCCCGTATGAGCCAACGGTAATACCAAACGCTACGAGATTTTAAATCCGATAATAACTAACTATTACGGATTGAATTGAAATGGTTTTGTCAAATTCCGAGACTGTGCCTCAGAGTGCTACTTTTAAGTTCAATTTAAACGATATATTTTTCAAAACGGAACGAAACACTTCCAATTTCAATTATTAAATTCAATATTTAAACTATATAATTCAATGATTTAACTATCACGTAAATTTTGATATCTAGCATTCAAGTTAAAATTAACTTGTAAATATTTTAAAATTAATTAACTATTCAAATTTAAATTGCTAGAAAAGTCGGGTCGTCACATTCCTCCCCCCTTAAAAGAATTTCGTCCCCGAAATTACTAGTTAGGAAGAATGGACCAATCCCTGTTACCTTCTCTCCAAAACCAACAGGTTTATCAACTTGCCACAATATCTTTTATTAAAAATTCACTATTACTTCAACTAACTTCCAAAACCTTCCATGGTTTCCAACAATCCCTTTTTTTTACATGTACGAGGTTCCTACAGTTTTTCTCTTGATTTTCCAGAATTTTATAACTGAGCATACTTAATCTATTTTTATAAACGAAGTTATACCTATAAAACTACCTTTCATTTAGAAATTTGAATCTAAATTGTTTATATGAGATGAATTTGATTTTTTTTCAAGCTTTCAGCCCTGTAACTTATGAACAGAAGGATCTTCCCTATCTCCTAAACCTGCACCAATTTACACACTCACACCCATATATATAGATAATGATATTTATCTCTTTACAAGAGCTTATCACCACTATACTTCAATAAAAATCACAACATCCAGATATCAAAAATTTCGAGTTTAAATAGGCTAGCTTTACTCATCTTTTTTTTTGAACTGAGCATTACTTTGTTGATGATCTTCCTGGTTTTAAAATAGAACAACAGCTTAATCTTCCTCTTTGATCTCCTTAATTGGCTGTTGTTTGAAATTGATTTAGTTGCTGTTTGATTTTCAATCTTTACACACAGGTTTATGTGATACTCCGTTTCCACTTGATGCTTGAAATTGAAGCAATATAGGATGATATATAGAACAGATGTGTACAGGGTTGAACATGATACTGATATGATGCAAGATTTTTTTCAATTGTTGGCTGAGATGAAAAATGTGTGCTGCATTAATTATCTTTGTCCTGGTTATATCATCATACTTGTACTTATATATATTTTCCAGGTTTGTACACTTGATTTTTGAAAGCATATTTCTATATATTACCTTATCTTATTTAAGAAGCTTGCACATTTATATATATAAAGAAAATTCCAGATAGTTATGAAAAGAAGAAAGAGATAGAAGAAGAAGAAGAACAGAAACATCAACAACTCACATTCGCAGCGGACAAAATATAATAATAAATAATAAAAGTTTACAAAAGAATATTATATCTGTCGATTACATTTAATATACATCAGAGTTTTCATATATATACAGTATACAATTATCATGTCTCACATACACAGCAATATAATACAGCGGAAATATTTTATACGCTATAGCCATCCAGCTCGTCTCCTGAGCTCCAGAACGTACCTACCTGAAAATCTGTAATACTCGGTCTGACCCGAGCATTACACCAAAGTAACACCCGGGTCAGGCTGGAAACCAACGTGAGTAAACCCAACTAATATGGAATACCAAAGCACTTAACTTATATAATCCCGGGGTAACATAAGTCAATTCATCCAATTCACAATTTGCTATAGGCAACACTTATTTCACATATAAATTTCTAAGTACCAAACGTAGATGAAATAATCCAATTTACTTAACTCATTCCATTTCAGTCTTTTGATTTCACAAATCAATTTATAAAATTCGAAGTGGTTTCGGGTATCTCCTAATACCCGACTCCGGCCTCTTCGAAACTCATGTTATCCCATCCCCAATTATTCAAATGAAATACACAACATTTCATATCAGAGGTATCAACTCATTCAAAGCAACCAATACCAAACAATCATCCATAAGCAAAGCTTAAACACATACAGAACAATTCAATTGATTCTAATTGAATTTCAAATCTCAATCACTTAGGTTCCTTCATTGAACATTAATTAATTCCAAATTCATTAATTAGTCTACCCATCATTATTCATCTAATTAATCACCCTGGATTGATTATCTTTCAATTGCATTCAATTAATTATCTTTAATCAACTTCTCGTTATTTATCATCCTTATTCCCAATCAATAAGTAATCCCAATTACTTCATAAATTAATTGATTATATTAATTATATTAATCCTTGATTACTTATATTACTTATTTCTCATAAGTCGCTTACTATTGATTTAATTCATCTTAATTAATCAATCTTTAATTACATCGTTAATCATAAAAATTTATAATTTTTAACTATATTTTAATTTATCTAATCTAAATTAATTTACTAAAATTCAACCACAATTTTAATCTTTCTCGATTAATCTCACTCGTCCATTACTCATTAACTAATCATATTCAGAGATTAACTAACCTTTAACAAATCATTTTTTATCAATTATTAAATTAATTACTTTCAGTAATTAACCCCTATTTAAAATTTCAAGTAATTATTCCTTAACAACCCTAAATAATTATACCTTTTTGATTTTTAAGTAACTGTCATTTGATTTATTATTCTTAAGTTTTAAACAAATCATTTTATAACTGATTTACTTATTATTTTCAACACATCTAAAGTGCTTTCTTTCAAATTCATTTTAAATTTATACTGCTTTCTCCCAAATTCATTTTTATATTTTTATACTGCTTTGTTCAACCAATCACGGATAGCAACATCAACCAATATAATTAAAACTTCGCAAATTCATAACAGCAAAACAGTGCACAGATCGAAGATTTACTCACCTTCGTTTTGCAATCCCAACCTGACATAGTCTACATCCTTCGAATATAACACTTCCGGATTCATGAGACATTGACTCGCAATAAGCTGGACTGTTAAATCCGCTCTTAGAGAATCCAACACGTTCGTTCTCTAGAAGAATGATGCACGTTCGACAGGTGCTTAAGTCCAATACCTCTGCTCCTCTGCGTCGCGTTGCTGCTCCTCCCTACCTCGCAACTTCAACTTCCCACCGCGACTCACAACGCCCGCCCCTACCACCACCGAACATCGCGGCCACTATGACCTCGAATACAACCCCTATCAAGCCCGGCTCGACCTAGATCAACAAGGAATTGAAACCCTAGCCCACTCAACTGCTCGCGACTTCAGCTGGACTCCTCGAGCTCGAGTTAACACCGCGTCGCGATTTTATAGAGCTGAAGACGAAAATGGTGAAGAATTTTGGCAAAAATCAGCTTCGGCCATTGATTTCATACCTTTTTTTTTTAGAGTTCGTTCTGCTGTACTAAGATAGAAAGAGAGGACAGGAATGAATTATAGAGTTGTGGAATTGGCTTCCTGAATACGCGTGGTACAGGAAAATATCTTGTTAAATTACTTCAAATTTAATTATATTATAGAACTTAAAAATGTCTTATCAATTGCCAATTTAATTTTTTGAACTCCTCTTAAAGAATGCCGCTAGGCGATTATAAGATTTTACCCGTATTCCGAACACAATGGAACATGTTTCGGAAGCTAATTTAATCATATGTGCGAGTTACGGAAGTAAACGATCAATTTTAAATTAAATCGATTAAAATAATTCCAAGCGTTTCAAGCTGCCAGGGTCAAATGACAATTCTGATGGCTACGAAAATTGAAATCCGATAATAACTAACTATTACGGATCCAATGGAACTGATTTCGTCGAATTCCGAGACTGTGCCTCGGAAGGCTATTTTTAAATATCGATTTAAACGATATAATTGTTAAAATTGAACAAATCACCTTTAAATTAAATTTCAGTCATTCTATTATCTTCAATATCATCATTATTAATTTTATAAGCCTTCAGATTATTTTAAACAGGCTTAGAAATTTCTGATTCAACAATTTACCAAATTTCAATTATTAAATTCAATATTTAAACTATATAATTCAAATGATTTAATTAGCCAGTAAATATTTATATCCTGGATTCAAGCTAAAATTAACTTTTACATATGTTAAAATAAATTAATTATTCCATTTTAAATTGTTAAAAATCCCGGGTCGTCACTTTCCTCCCCCCTTAAAAGAATTTCATCCTCGAAATTACTAGTTAGGAAGAATGGACCAATACCCGTTTACTTTTCCCAAAACTCACAATTCAACTTCCTACCAACTATCTTTTATTAAAGACCAACTATCACCTTAACCAATTTCCCAAACCTATACAGTTTCCAAACGATATCACTTTTCTCAAACATTTAAATTTCAATTTAAAACTAAATTTTGAATTATCAAAATGTTCTCAAAAATTTTCTAACTCTCTAAATTCTTGAAAATTTATGCCAGCGTCTCCTTTCCGCAGCTAGCTCGGTACTACTACAAAGGCCTCTACGGGCTCCCAAATACCAAAAGAAAACAAAAGCCAAGTGGCTACATCAAAAACCAAATCCAATTTCACACAGAAATTAAAATACATACCTTTTTGTCGGGCAATTCACATTAATCTTTCGGAATCAAATCCAATTTTCTTTTCCCCTTTTTATACCTGCATATCTTACTTAACAATAATTTCCAATCGTAACATTTCCAATCATTTTATACATTTCCTCATATATGTTTCATATTTATTTCAAAAATTAGTTTTCCCATTCCATATGAATTCAATTTGTCTTCACTTCTGAGTATTAAATTTTATCTTTCATATATAACTGATTCATATTAGTTTCATTTACTGATTTACAATAAATTCCAATTTGAAATCGTTCTATTGTTAACAAAAATTTTCCCAAAAATTTTCTAACTCCCAAAATTTTCGAAATTTTTTGCAGAGTCTCCCTTGTACGGAGGAGCTTTTGCAATTTGTCAAGAGATATAAATATATATACATCGACCCACACGGTCGAAAAAAAACAAAAACAGTTCATATTTCCTATTTGTATTGCGTAGGCGTACCTTATTTAGCATTTAAGCAAGCATCTTATTTATTTTAGCAATTAGCATACCCCAAATCTAGCCAAACGGCTTCCCTGTACCTGTACTTACTCAATTTAAATATGTAAGTGCCATATATAGAAAATTTATTAGCATTCCACTTGCTCTCAATAGCTAAACATATGCAATACAGAAACAACAAGCACCAAATTCTATCCATAAGCGATTTTATATAATGTTTAAAGCTAATAAAAATGCTTTCAACCAATTCATAAACCATTTTATTTAATTTTGAGGGTTTGCAACTTAATTTCTTACATCTAATTGGTTTTTGATCCGAACAAGCTCATATTCAATTTAATTGATTCTAAAATTAATTTATTAACTCTCAATCAAGCCACAGAAATTCAATTACTTTAGTTTACGCCAAACAACAATCATTTTTACGCAATTTGATGATATCCACTTGAATAGATAATTACGTAAATTTTATAACCATTTGAAATTAATTTCCGACTACATTTGTTTAATTAAATTCCATTTTAATTTATTCTCAACCATTCATCATTTAATTCACCAGCTTGATTCATTTTAGTTTATAACTACTTTAAATTAATTTTCAACTCATTCTGTAATTAATACCACTTCATTTCTATTTTATTCACCAACCATTCATTGCATTTCATTTCATTTCCGCAATTGTTCCATTCAAAACAATTTGTTGAGCTTGGCACATCCAATACTTATAAATTAATAACCATTTCCCAAATTAATTCAATCCAAGTTTTTATTGAATGGACTTTCACTCTTATTCGAAGCCAAGCTTCCATAAGTTTTAAACTTAAGTTTATTTACTTTAATTTATTCCAACATCGAACTTAAGTTTGCTTCTATTTGATTCTCATTTAATCAACTTCCATTAAATTCAGTTAGCCCATCCATTTTAAATTTTAATTTTAAACTCACCATTTCAATTTATCAAAATAATATTCAAGCACATACTTAACTTATTTATACTTCAAATTAATATACTACCAAATTTAAGTTCAGTCCGATAATCCAATTCCAATCACAACTTGATTTAGTTTTTATTTAATCAGACTTCCTCTATTTATTATTTAACTCAATCAATCTATTTTTAAACTTTTAATTTACTTACTTAATTCGTTATCGAATTTATTTTATTAATATACGACCATTCTCAATTTAATTCTATTCATTTGGGTTTTGATTGCAACTCAAACTATTTCTAGTATTATTCACTTCCCTTTCATATGACAACACTTTTCTTATATCCAATTTACTTGCAAATTCCATTAAATATTATTCAAATCACCTTTGAATTTTATTTGTAATTCAAACCATCACATTTTTCAATCCAACTCTATTTTATTTTTATTTCACAGCATCTCCACTTATTTAATTCATTATCAAATTCAAGTCGCATTCTATTTACAATTCGAATTCATTCCCAAACTCTATCATTCATTTACAATCCATTCATTTTCCCACGTTGAATTTATTAACATACTAAATCAAACAATTATTTAGTCAATCAGCTCACTTCCAATTTCTAAATCAATATTCGATTTCAATGACAAAGAATCACTTCTTAAATTTTCCCGAGTTTCAATTTTATTTTATAATTCCAGTTTGGGTTTCCTTATTTTCCAAATTTCAATACCTTTAATTAAAAATTTTAGAAATGCTTTTAAATTCACATCATACTATTAAAATAACTCTTTATGAAAATACTTTTTATAACTCGATGTCTCAACCAGTCCATCCTTGTTCTCACAGAAATTCAGTCATACGTTGATCAGGCATAGGACTGAAAATCTATAAGTACTTGGTAAACCCGTTTTCAACACCTAGTGAAAATACTTTTGAAAAATAATTTTATTGAAAATATAGAAAACAGTTTTTTGAAAACAGAGGAAATATCTTTGGTGAAAAGGCTCTGGAAATCATCACCCCCATCCATGGTCACAGTTACATCCCAGGGTTACGTTGCCGTCGCAACAAAAGTCCATGCAACTGCAGGCTCTCCGCAGCCTCTCGATTACGCCATGGATCCCACGCAACAGATCACAGTTACATCCAGGGTTACGTTGCCGTCGCAGCAAACGTCCATGCAACTGCAGTTTTCTAACCCGAGAGAGCGTATCAGAGCGCTGGGTTGAGCGTATACAAATTAAATACGCTCTGATACCACTGTAACGACCCCACTTCCTATGCCCAGGAAGTAGTATCGTTATTAAGAAATAAAAGGGTGAGAAAATAGAAAAGATAGAGAAGAAAGAACAACAACATCAGAATCTCACAGCGGAATGAATAAATTATATTAATCACATAAGTATTTACATAATATATAACATCAATCAGAGTGATATATATAGAACATCACATACTAGACAGTTATAAATACCTGTCTAGTTAATACAACTCAATACACCACACATCACAGAGATACCACACAGCGGAACTATATATATATCTATAACGCTGAAGCCTCCTTGTAACGTTCGCGATTTTTCATTGACGAAAACCGACATCAATACGTCCACTGTATCAACTGCCGAGCAATCGAAAGCCGAAAAACCGTACCGTTAGGGTTTTAGAAAAAGAATAAGTAGAAGAAGATAGAAAAAGATAGAACAGAACAGAAACAACAGAACAATATCAGAATCTCACAATTCGCAGCGGAACAACATATAATAAATAAATGAATAATTTTTAAACAAAGAACTATATCAGTTATTACATTACATTACATTACATTACATCATCAGAGTGTACAACAACAACATGCAGCGGAAAAGAAATATAATATACTAGTAATACGCCATGCCGTCCAGCTTGCCTCCAGCAACTCCTGAATTCCAGAATATCCTGATAAACCTTAACTCTTGACTGCCCTTGTGGAAATTTGTGGGCACCCAGAGTTTAGGAAGGAAAACAATAAACTCCGAGTCAGTCATGTGACTGGTGTGAGAACTCAAAACAGTTTATTTATCTTTAAAATCAAAATAGAAGAATATTTTTAAAGTCAATTCGCAATGCTTTTAAAAATGAGACTACCATAAGGCCTCCCGCACACACACACAATGCAAATGCAGAATCGGAGAAGATTTCTCCTTATGATAGTCAAAGATGCTTGATACGCATTAAAAAGAACATTTGATATTATTACTTGTGCATAGTGTAGGAAAAATTCATTTCGAAAGTAAAGATATAAATCTTAGCTAACATACGACCATTATCGTATGCCTACTATAGCTATCATCCAAACAGTGGGGCGCCACCATAAGTGAATGATAGGTTCTACAACTAAAATCGTACAAGATCGTATTGTTTCTTTGGATTTCCAACAAATGGTCAGGCCAAGGAACTTCCCATTGCCACATGGAAACGCCTCTGGAATGACGTCCTGAGAACCAAACCGGATCTCTGCCAACACAAGGCCGGGTTACCCCTAACTGGGTAACTACTGACACGAATATGTCATCCCCCGATCGTAACCGATCTATCCGAGGACAGCAAGATCTAACATTCGTGATCACCAGAAAAATACTAGATTAATTTATAAATCATGGGATGGTGGATTCGAGGTCAAACTAGGGTTTAAAAACCTTTTTCTGTTCACGTTAGAAACAACGGTGCTGCACCATCCTCCTCGATTTCTAACAACCACAAAAATATGCAGCAACAACATAGGTTAAATATCTGGGCTCCATACCATGATACCACCTCTATCCATAAGGAATGACATACACTAAAGGGGCACTACCCCCTAATAACCTTGCTGCATCCTTCCTGTTTTGACCATTTCCGGGGTGTGAGGTCCGACGAAGTCTCGTCCACAAAGCCACACTTTATACAAAAGCCGTGCTTTGGGTCAATCAAATGATCATAGAAATGATCACCAAGATAAATGAACAAATAAATGATCCTATCACAAATGATCAAACAATGATCATTTCACAACAACACGCAGCATGCCACACTACCAAATTGGGAGTATATCACTAGTAACCTTCAACTATATAACCTCTGAGCTCCTACGTCTCAGAGAAGGGTGTTAAGCTAAGAGAATAAATTCTCCGCCACCAACAGAAATATATTTGAAAGAGATCAACTTTATATCTCAATTTGTAATGTCAGACATACAATCCATACAAGTCTGTTCCGGGATCGAATAGAACCGAAGGCACTTCTAAAGAAGTCCTTGCAATCCGGATATTCACTAATCACGACCGGACTTCCCGTCACTAAGGGTGATAAAACCTCTATATCGGAGATCAGCCGATGTAGAGTAACTCGACGGTAATCCTTCCGTTTTCACAAATATCCGGTCTTCAACACCTGTCATCAGATGCAATCCATTTCGACGTATCACATATTCAGAATGGGTTATACGACCCCAAGGTCCTTTCCCGGCTAACCCGAATAGTGAGCGCTTATTCAAAAATAAGTGTGGCATTCAAATTCAAACAATCACAACAAATACCTATTTAAAGATAAATATTGATAGTCAGATATTTAACTATCAATAGGCGTGTTCAACATCACCAAATCCAAATAATTTCCCAAATTATTTACTTTCCAAAATATCTTTACTAGATATATAATTTTCCACACTTCAACCATTTGAAAACAAATTTTCAAATCACTTTTCCTTACGCGGAACTTCTTTCATTTCAACATGGTTCATTTAAACCAATTTAATAAATCCTTACCGATTTATTTTATATATTTACGTTCCAAATTCGTAAATTTATTCCCACACTTTAAAAAAAAATCAATGTTTATTTTTAAACAAATTCCCCCTTTCATTTATAAATTCCATAGTGAATTTACATTCCAAAATATTTATGAATATACGATTTCAATTATTCATTTTCAATTTATCTTATAAAAGATAAATTCTCAAAACATTTCATTTCACATTGGAAAAACATTTCCATACTTATTTATTCATAAGTAATTCACAAATCCATTCAATTTCAACACTTGGAAAATATTCAATATACTTAAATCGAAAATTAAGTATATATTTCATTCTTTAAGAAATCATTCTCTTAAACACATTTGTTTGGGCCAAAACGAATGTTGCATAAAACATTGTTACGACGACCCAAAATCACTAGTATAGGGATTCAAATTTAAAATAGATATATAAATCCCAATACTATACAAACATTTCCTTTCGGAAACTATTTACTATAACAACAGTGTTATAGTCCACCATTTCCTTCTATTTCTCGAAAACGTCTATTTCAACAATGAATGTTGAAATCTATGTATTCGATACTTAATGAATTTTAAAACGTCTTTAAAATCATTAACTTTATTTCGTAATATTCCTTCCCCAAAACATATCCATTTCATTTAATAATATATTCACTGTCCAAAATCGTGAATATAATTCCTATACTTATATTCCTATATCCAACTTACCAAATTCAATTGATTTCGGATTTATAAACAACGTTTATAAACTCCATTTATATTTTTATAAACTTCTATTTATAAAAATCCTTTTTATATCTCATTTTAAGTGCCAAAATCCGATTTATAAGTTGATTACTTATAAATCTCATATTTTACAAAATTTGTCCATTTTATATCTTCATATTTCATAAATTTATAAATCTCAATTTACTTATGAAATCCATTTTTATTTCACTTTATTACTTATAAAAACTCGTTTTATAATTCCAGTATTTTTAATTTATAAATATCAATTTTATAAATCTTTTATATAAATCGTTTATAATAATTCAAAATTCCCAATTAAACCATTTTATAAATTAATCACTTTATATTTCAAAAATCTTAATTTGGTTATATTTTACAAAAATTATAACTTTTATAACATTAAACTTATAACATTAATTTATTTAAAATAAATCATCAAAATTTTAATAAAACGTATACTTTCAAAAATCACTTTAAAAATTCCTATAAAACCAAAATCATTATTTTAAAACTTCAAAAATGGATCCGATGATGCAGCAGCACCAAATAGTCAATCACGACATCCAAATATCATATATCGATATGATAATCAACAAATATCAAAATATCTGTAAAATCAATACAGTTGAGGAATCCAGTTGGCTCCCTCCAACCTGTTTCCCTGCATCCAAAAACATTAGCAAAATACCAATTCCGCTCCAGTACGGAATTATCGCGGTATATGGGATTTATAATATTATCCGCTTAATAGACGGCGCAATATGGTCTCATCCGCTATACAATGCGGGAAATCAACAACTGCAATATATACATATGCCAATATATATATTGCTATTATATATAATACCAATTTCACTGTTTATGAAATATTCGCGGTATATGTTTTTAATAAATAACATCCGCTTACTAACGACGCATAATGTCTATTTTAACAATCAACAGATAACAATCATCATTCAAACATACATTCAATAATTTTAAATTTAACTATTTAAAATTAAAATCGAAACCGATTCGATTGAGTGAGAAGTTCTCACCTTGATTTCAATTTCCGTTTAGCGATTTATTTCGAATAAAATTAAACGCGCGTTTAATTTTGCCCGAAATTCTCACTAACTCCAAATGACTCCAATCCATTTCCATAGCATAATGCTCGTCCATACGATTCCATCGCAACTGGTTTCGCGCGTTTTCGACCTCGTATGAAAAAGATATGAATTTTCAAAGTTTACACGAATTTTTAATAAAATTTACAACATATTTCTTATAAATTTTAAACATCAGATGGATCCTGGCCGTCCATCCATCCAACCTGAAATCACAGCCGCACCCTCCCTCATCTCCTCCAACGTTCACGTACAGGTCAGGTTTTGAACGAAAGAACCCATAGCCTCCATTCGAAAACCCTAATTATCGAGCCACCTTCGTCGACTTCTACGTCGATCAAGAACCACCACGACATGCGCCCTCCTCCACCGCGCCCCCGTGCCAAATACGGTCAAACTCGGTCAACCCTATGCCACGCAGCAGCCCCTTGAACGCACACCACTCAAGAGCCAATTCTGGCGAATCTACCATTCCAAAATCGATCACGACCGTTGAAAAGATAGATCTCATCGCGATCTACAAATCTCTAATTGAAGTCTCAGCCTAAAAGTTGATGGATGGAGAGATAATGGAGGAGGAAGTTGAGAAATTTCCGGCCATTAAAATTTTAGGGCCGGCTCAAGGAGGAAGGAGGGTTTCTTTTGCAAAAAGAAATGTAGAGGGCTTATATAGAAAATCGACGAAAACACTATTCGTCCCGAAATTTCCGAACTCCAAACGAAGCGTGCCGGTTGACGTCTCTAAGGTTTACCCCGCATTCCGAACGCAATGGAACGTGTTTCGGGAGCTAATTCGGTCATCTGTGCGAGTTATGGCAATAAACGATCGATTTAAAATTAAACCGATTAAACCGATTTCTAGGCGTTTTCGCTTGCACCGGACAAACGATAAATCCGATTGACTTGAAATTTGAAACCATACAATAATATCACATTACGGATCTGATGAAACTAGTTTCATCGAAATCCGAGACTTTTTGAAAAATGGCTATTTTAACTCACCAAATTAATATTAAAACAATTTCGATGCGTTTCGAGCTGCCACGATCAAACGATAACTCCGATTGACACGAAAATTGAAATCCGGTAATAACAAACTATTACGGATCCAATGAAACTAGTTTCGTCCAATTCTGAGACTGTTCAAAAATTGGCTATTTTTCAGTCGATAATTAAATATTAAAATATTCAATTTTCACAAATAAACTTTTAATTCGATTTTAAAAGTTCTATAATATCTATCTAACTCCAACATGATAAAATAAAATTTTGCAAATCAATTTTAATCATTTTTAACCCTATTTTCAATTATTTCCATAATTTAACATATTAAATTATCGATTTAATTATTCAATTAAATCCAATATTCGAAATAAAATTTATTCGACTTATAAATTTCACTTATTAATATTTAAAATTAATTAAATATTCAAATTTTAATTAATAAAAATTCTGGGTCGTTACAGACTTCCCCCTTAAAAGAATTTCGTCCTCGGAATTAACAAGTAAGAAAAGTTACAGAATCTATTAACTTTCCCAAAATCCATAGTTAAACTTCTTACAATACTTTACTAAGTTTCCAAATCATACTTAGTTATCTTTTCAAAAACAACTATCTTGTTTAACTTTCAACTCCAAATCAAAATTATAGTTTTCACACTTTTCCAATTTTTCTCAAAAATATTCTAACGCCTTAAATTTTCGAAAAAATTCGCCATAGTCTCCTTTGCGCGGCTCGATCCGAAAAAAAAATGACAGTATATATATCACAAATATACATCTCATCAAGTGGTGAGACATCCCGCAGGGAAAAAAGTGTAAAAGTACGGTATGTAATCCGAGATATGTACCTTATTATATTATTAGCGAGCATATACGGCTAATATAGCACGAAAGCGAGCTCCAAATGCGAAGCAAACGCCATCCGCACCTACTAAACACTCAACAACAACATGAGAATCATGCATATATGTAAATAGTATCAATATACAACATATAGCAACATAACAACTACATAATATAGCAAATGCAACCATCAACCAACTCAATATTCATTCATATTCTCATTAATATTAAATGAATTGGTTTTCAATTTAAATCATATTTGATTTATTAATGTTGCATTTTATCAACATTCATTCTTTCATTTCCAATTAGTATACATTCACTAATTTACATTCATTTTAGTTCACTTCCAAATCAAATTCAATTCTATTCAACTTCATTTTCTTCCAATTTGAATTCAATTACATAGCTTCCAATTTCGCTAATTCAATTTCATTAACACTTAATGAATTTTATACAATCAACTAACAATCATATAACAACCAATGCATATTCAATACAACCAAATTTATTCACTTATTAATTTACTTCGATACCAAAATTCAACTTCATTCAACATCACTTAAGTTATATTTCATTCCAAACACCTTTTGTTTAATTTAACTTAAGTTTTCACTTATAAATCCAATTCAAATTCCAATCCTATTTAACTTTTTACCAAAGCTAAATTTATTAACTCCTATCATAAGTTCAAAACTTATTTCACTTATATTCATCATCTTATAAGTTATACAACTTATATTCAACAATTACTACTTGGATTTTATTGATTTACTTATACTTCCTTTAATTTAACTTCATCCTTTAAGTTAAATTTATTCTATCGAAATTCAATTTGTATAAGTTATCAACTCATTTATCATTTTCGTAATATTTAAATAGGATTCCAGAGTCCCTTCAATCTTTCAAAACCATTTTTGAAATCAATTCAATTATCTTTTGAATTTCAAAACCCAAACTCAAAATTTTCCAAACAACTTTTATTTAAAACAATTTGGCAGCAATTTCTCTTTTGGAAACCCGAAAATAAATTCTAATGATGTGGCCATCATCATCAGGATTATTTTCCAGCGACCGAAAAGAGTTCTCTTCAAAACAATTTTCCAAAATATCAAGTCATTTCAAAATACTTCTTTGGAATTTCATTTCAGAATATAAATCATATTTACAAATCTTTTACTTATATAATTTCACTTCTTATATCCAAGATTATTTCACAATTGTAAATCATTTTAATTATAACTCCATACTTATAATTCAATTGCTTATACAATTCATTCTTTTACAGCTGTTGTTTTTATTTAACTTATTCAACAACCAAACAATCAATTCATATACACTTTAAAAATTCTGAAAAATTATTCCTTTATATACAAAATATAATCAAGGTAAAATTATTTCATTTACCCAATTTAAAACAATATCATGTCAATTTGTTCTGTACAAGTGTTTAGAGATCCCTATCAACAACGTTAATTACTCGTGTTGACCAAAATCCATATACCACTCAACAAACCAATCATCACAATATAAAACAATTTATATTCACTAACAAATACGCGCTCGTATCTATTATTACACTCACACTCATTCTAGAGTACTACTGCCTCTATCTCTAATGAGTAATACCCAACAGAGCCATGGTTGTCGCTTAACCATAAGCTCTGATACCAAATGTAACGTTCGCGATTTTTCGTTGACGAAAACCGACATCAATACGTCCACTGTATCAACTGCCGAGCAATCGAAAGCCGAAAAACCGTACCATTAGGGTTTTAGAAAAAGAAAAAGTAGAAGAAGATAGAAAAAGATAGAACAGAACGGAAACAACAGAACAATATCAGAATCCCACAATTCGCAGCGGAACAACATATAATATATAAATGAATAATCTTTAAACAAAGAACTATATCAGTTATTACATTACATTACATTTCATTACATCATCAGAGTGTACAACAACAACATGCAGCGGAAAAGAAATATAATATACTAGTAATACGCCATGCCGTCCAGCTTGCCTCCAGCAACTCCTGAATTCCAGAATATCCTGATAAACCTTAACTCTTGACTGTCTTTGTGGAAATTTGTGGGCACCCAGAGTTTAGGAAGGAAAACAATAAACTCCGAGTCAGTCATGTGACTGGTGTGAGAACTCAAAACAGTTTATTTATCTTTAAAATCAAAATAGAAGAATATTTTTAAAGTCAATTCGCAATGCTTTTAAAAATGAGACTACCATAAGGCCTCCCGCACACACACACAATGCAAACGCAGAATCAGAGGAGATTTCTCCTTATGATAGTCAAAGATGCTTGATACGCATTAAAAAGAACATTTGATATTATTACTAGTACATAGTGTAGGAAAAATTCATTTCGAAAGTAAAGATATAAATCTTAGCCAACATACGACCATTATCGTATGCCTACTATAGCTATAATCCAAACAGTGGGGCGCCACCATAAGTGAATGATAGGTTCTACAACTAAAACCGTACAAGATCGTATTGTTTCTTTGGATTTTCAAAAAATGGTCAGGCCAAGAAACTTCCCATTGCCACATGGAAACGCCTCTGGAATGACGTCCCGAGAACCAAACAGGATCTCTGCCAACACAAGGCCGGGTTACCCCTAACTGGGTAACTACTGACACGAATATGTCATCCCCCGATCGTAACCGATCTATCCGAGGATCCTCGATTTCTAACAACCACAAAAATATGCAGCAACAACATAGGTTAAATATCTGGGCTCCATACCATGATACCACCTTTATCCAGAAGGAATGACATACACTAAAGGGGCGCTACCCCCTAATAACCTTGCTGCATCCTTTCTGTTTTGACCATTTCCGGGGTGTGAGGTCCGACGAAGTCTCGTCCACAAAGCCACACTTTATACAAAAGCCGTGCTTTGGGTCAATCAAATGATCATAGAAATGATCACCAAGATAAATGATCAAATAAATGATCCTATCACAAATGATCAAACAATGATCATTTCACAACAACACTCAGCATGCCACACTAACAAATTGGGAGTATACCACTAATAACCTTCAACTATATAACCTCTGAGCTCGTACGTCTCAGAGAAGGGTGTTAAGCTAAGAGAATAAATTCTCCGCCACCAACAGAAATATATTTGAAAGAGATCAGCTTTATATCTCAATTTGTAATGTCAGACATACAATCCATACAAGTCTGTTCTGGGATCGAACAGAACCGAAGGCACTTCTAAAGAAGTCCTTGCAATCCGGATATTCACTAATCACGGCCGGACTTCCCGTCACCAAGGGTGATAAAACCTCTATATCGGAGATCAGCCGATGTAGAGTAACTCGACTGTAATCCTTCCGTTTTCACAAATATCCGGTCTTCAACACCTATCATCAAATGAAATCCATTTCGACGTATCACATATTCAGAATGGGTTATACGACCCCAAGGTCCTTTCCCGGCTAACTCGAATAGTGAGCGCTTATTCAAAAATAAGTGTGGCATTCAAATTCAAACAATCACAACAAATACCTATTTAAAGGTAAATATTGATAGTCGGATATTTAACTATCAATAGGCGTGTTCAACATCACCAAATCCAAATAATTTAAATTATTTACTTTCCAAAATATCTTTACTAGATATATAATTTTCCACACTTCAACCATTTGAAAACAAATTTTCAAATCACTTTTCCTTACGCGGAACTTCTTTCATTTCAACATGGTTCATTTAAACCAATTTAATAAATCCTTACCGATTTATTTTATATATTTACGTTCCAAATTCGTAAATTTATTCCCACACTTTAAAAATAAATCAACGTTTATTTTTAAACAAATTCCCCCTTTCATTTATAAATTCCATAGTGAATTTACATTCCAAAATATTTATGAATATACGATTTCAATTATTCATTTTCAATTTATCTTAAAAAAGATAAATTCTCAAAACATTTCATTTCACATTGGAAAAACATTTCCATACTTATTTATTCATAAGTAATTCACAAATCCATTCAATTTCAACACTTGGAAAATATTCAATATACTTAAATCGAAAATTAAGTATATATTTCATTCTTTAAGAAATCATTCTCTTAAACACATTTGTTTGGACCAAAACGAATGTTGCATAAAACATTGTTACGACGACCCAAAATCACTAGTATAGGGATTCAAATTTAAAATAGATATATAAATCCCAATACTATACAAACATTTCCTTTCGGAAACCATTTACTATAACAACAGTGTTATAGTCCACCATTTCCTTCTATTTCTCGAAAACGTCTATTTCAACAATGAATGTTGAAATCTATGTATTCGATACTTAATGCATTTTAAAACGTCTTTAAAATCATTAACTTCATTTCATAATATTCCTTCCCCAAAACATATCCATTTCATTTAATAATATATTCACTGCCAAAATCGTGAATATAATTCCTATACTTATATTCCTATATCCAACTTACCAAATTCAATTGATTTCGGATTTATAAACAACGTTTATAAACTCCATTTATATTTTTATAAACTTCTATTTATAAAAATCCTTTTCTTTATCTCATTTTAAGTGCCTAAATCCGATTTATAAGTTGATTACTTATAAATCTTATATTTTACAGAATTTATCCATTTTATATCTTCATATTTCATAAATTTATAAATCACAATTTACTTATGAAATCCATTTTTATTTCACTTTATTACTTATAAAAACTCGTTTTATAATTCCAGTATTTTTAATTTATAAATATCAATTTTATAAATCTTTTATATAAAACGTTTATAATAATTCAAAATTCCCAATTAAACCATTTTATAAATTAATCACTATTTTTTCAAAAATCTTAATTTGGTTATATTTTACAAAAATTATAACTTTTATAACATTAAACTTATAACATTAATTTATTTAAAATAAATCAATTCAAAATTTTAATAAAACGTATACTTTCAAAAATCACTTTAAAAATTCCTTTAAAACCAAAATCATTATTTTAAAACTTCAAAAATGGATCCGATGATGCAGCAGCACCAAATAGTCAATCACGACATCCAAATATCATATATCGATATGATAATCAACCTGTTTCCCTGCATCCAAAAACATTAGCACAATACCAATTCCGCTCCAGTACGGAATTATCGCGGTATATGGGATTTATAATATTATCCGCTTAATAGACGGCGCAATAGGGTCTCATCCGCTATACAATGCGGGAAATCAACAACTGCAATATATACATATGTTAATATATATATTGCTATTATATATAATACCAATTTCACTGTTTATGAAATATTTGCGGTATATGTTTTTAATAAATAACATCCGCTTACTAAGGACGCATAATGTCTATTTTAACAATCAATATATAACAATCATCATTCAAACATACATTCAAGAATTTTAAATTTAACTATTTAAAATTAAAATCGAAACCGATTCGATTGAGTGAGAAGTTCTCACCTTGATTTCAATTTCCGTTTTAGCGATTTATTTCGAATAAAATTAAACGCGCGTTTAATTTTACCCGAAATTCTCACTAACTCCAAACGACTCCAATCCAATTCCATAGTGTATTGCTCGTCCATATGATTCCAACGCAACTGGTTTCGCGCGTTTTCGACCTCGTATGAAAAAGATATGAATTTTCAAAGTTTACACGAATTTTTAATAAAATTTACAACATATTTCTTATAAATTTTAAACCTCAGATGGATCCTGGCCGTCCATCCATCCAACCTGAAATCACAGCCACACCCTCCCTCATCTCCTCCAACGTTCACGTACAGGTCAGGTTTTGAACGAAAGAACCCATAGCCTCCATTCGAAAACCCTAATTATCGAGCCACCTTCGTCGACTTCTACGTCGATCAAGAACCACCACGACATGCGCCCTCCTCCACCACACCCCCGTGCCAAATACGGTCAAACTCGGTCAACCCTATGCCATGCAGCAGCCCCTTGAGTGCATACCACTCACGAGCCAATTCTGGCGAATCTACCATTCCAAAATCGATCACGACCGTTGAAAAGATAGATCTCATCGCGATCTACAAATCTCTAGTTGAAGTCTCGGCCTAAAAGTTGATGGATGGAGAGATAATGGAGGAGGAAGTTGAGAAATTTTTGGCCATTAAAATTTTAGGGCCGGCTCAAGGATGAAGGAGGGTTTCTTTTGCAAAATGAAATGTAGAGGGCTTATATAGAAAATCGACGAAAACACTATTCATCCCGAAATTTCCGAACTCCAAACAAAGCGTGCCGGTTGGCGTTTCTAAGTTTTACCCCGCGTTCCGAACGCAATGGAACGTGTTTCGGGAGCTAATTCGGTCATCTGTGCGAGTTATGGCAATAAACGATCGATTTAAAATTAAACCGATTAAACCGATTTCTAGGCGTTTTCGCTTGCACCGGACAAACGATAAATCCGATTGACTTGAAATTTGAAACCATACAATAATATCACATTACGGATCCGATGAAACTGGTTTCGTCGAAATCCGAGACTTTTTGAAAAATGGCTATTTTAACTCGCCAAATTAATTTTAAAACAATTTCGATGCGTTTCGAGCTGCCATGATCAAACGATAACTCCGATTGACACGAAAATTGAAATCCGGTAATAACAAACTATTACGGATCCAATGGAACTAGTTTCGTCCAATTCTGAGACTGTTCAAAAATTGGCTATTTTTCAGTCGATAATTAAATATTAAAATATTCAATTTTCACAAATAAACTTTTAATTCGATTTTAAAAGTTCTATAATATCTATCTAACTCCAACATGATAAAATAAAATTTTGCAAATCAATTTTAATCATTTTAACCCTATTTTCAATTATTTCCATAATTTAACATATTAAATTATCGATTTAATTATTCAATTAAATCCAATATTTGAAATAAAATTTATTCGACTTATAAATTTCACTTATTAATATTTAAAATTAATTAAATATTCAAATTTTAATTAATAAAAATTCTGGGTCGTTACACTCCCGCTCCATTGCTCCTCCAGAATTCGTCAAAGCTAAACCTGAATCCCTTGGCTACCCGTAAAAATTTGGGTACCCGAGAGTTTATGAAAAACAAAAATAAACTTCGGGTCAGACATGGGTCTGGTATGAGTAACTGGTTAAAGTTGCTTAATTTTGAAAAATCCTTTGAAAACAAAGGGTATCACGTAAGACTTCCCACACATAAACATGGAGAAGTTTTTACATTACGCTAACCAAAACATTTGATAGGAAATCCAGTGATATTATAATAGGTCTAGGGTTTTCAAGTAAATAGAAAATAGCCAAAATTGTTACATGATTAAATTCCAGCTACTAGCCACAAAAGTGGGTAATGCAATCAAAACCGTAGGCACTTATTGGATTGTGGATTCCATACAATGGCAGGGCTACTGAGGTACCGCCCATCACAGTACGTGGCCTAGATCAACGTACCGAGGATCACTCCCGACCCCCTACAACACAAGGCCGGAACCATTCCTTACTGAACAGTCCCGAATAAGATAAACCCCGCAGTTGGATGCAGACCAACTGCCCACACAGCCGAATAAAAAGGGACATCTAGACTGGGGAATATCCTTGTCCTGCTTGGGCATGACCCACCTAACCTTGCTGCACCTCCCCTATTTTAGCCATTCCCCGTTGATGAGGCTTGAGGTTACGATTACCTTTATAGAACATATTCCTTAGAATGCTCATCGTCCGCTTGACGATGTGTTGAAAGCATTCAATCCATACAAGTTCATTCCGGGTTCGAACGAAACCGAAGGCATCATCTCGTTACACTCGTTTTGGAATCACCATCAGAGTTAACGAGCATAACCCTTGCGTTCTGAACCTTCATCTTCACTTCAGATTCACGACCTATCGTTAATTTGGAATCGATGTGGTTTTCGGATATTCCAAATAAGGAAAACCGATCCCGGTCTCATCGAAATCCAAAACATGTCTTTTAAGGCCAAGTTGTCTATTTAGTCTTAGCAGTCCAATTCAATATTATCAATATGCACATATAGATAACTCACATCTCATAATAGATAATCACATTATCACCATAAACAGATAATTAATATCATCATCCAAACAGATAATTAACTATTATCATACTTAAACCATACATTCATATCACATCCATCTCATTTCTGAGATCACAATCAATCAATGAAATATCAATATCATCCATCAGCAATGATTTATGAATCACAAACTATAATTAATTTAAAATGAATTAAATTAACCACTTCCATCTTTAATTAATTTAAAATAAATTAAATTAATTACTCATTCCATAAATCCTGCTCTCACAATCATTAATTAATTATAAATCAAGTTAATTAACCATTCTCTAATTACAAGAAATAATTTAGTCTTTAATCTATTTCTCAAATGAATTATTCTAAATCATTCATAGTATGTTAACATTTAATTATTTCCTTAATTAATTATTCCTTAATTCACAATTCTTAATTACATCATTAATTATATTGATTGATGATCTCCAATTTATATTAAATTACTTATTAAATTAATTAAGTGATTAATCTTTACTTAAACACAATTATTAATCACCCTTGATTAATAACAACCCACCCAGTAACTACCCTTAATTACTTATTAACAAATTAATCATTCCATGATTAATTAATTCCATAAATTAATCCCTTGATTAATTACAAAAGAAATTACTCAAATTATTTCACTTACAAATCATCTTGTATGAATTTCATCAAGTAATGCTCATCTAATTACTTTTCTAAGTAATTATACTCCATTAATTACACTCTGTAATTACACATACCAAATCATCAAATGATTTCTTAAATTAATTAATATTAATTTACTTAATCTAAATCTTATTATCCATTACTTATATATTCAAATTAATCATCTTTGACTTGAATATACTTGACTGCATTCCAGTAGTTTCCTTAATTTATTTACAGAAATTAATCTTGAATAAACCCATTAATTAATTACATTTATATCGATTTATTACCATTTAATTATCTTGTTGATTTATTATTCTCAATTAAACCAATATCTAATCCCATCATTAATTATATTATATTTGTTAATTATATTAAGAATACAAATCTTCAAATCACAAATATTAATCCTCTCGATTAATAACATATAGTAATTAATCATTCATAATTAATTACTTCCCAATAACAAGCTTAATTAATCCCTTGATTAATTTAATGTAATTATACTCCAGTTACTCCTATTAACAAACATCATCCAGTTAATTACCTCCAGTAATTATCCATCAATTACTTCTCTAAGTAATTTAATTTCCAAAATATCAATTAATTAAACTAAATTAATTAACTCAAATCAATTTACACAATTAATAAGTAATTAATTTCTAATCACTCTTCAAATAAATGTTTACATTTAAACTATCACAATGATTATTATTGAATTAATTAATCAAATTAATTTATTAAAAATCAATTACATTAATTAATTATAAAATAATCCAGTTAATGATCTTCATTAACATTTATTTAATTATTTTCTTCTAAAATAATTAACTTGTATTAATCATCATTAATTATAAGTTTGATTAACCATAAAAATTTATTAATTTAAGTAAATATCTAATTTATGGTTCTTAATCTCATATTAGTTAATTAATTCATTAATTAACTTTAATTACTACTTTTAAACTTTTAATTACTGAATTAATTAATATCCATCATTAATTATTCTTACTTAATTAACTTAAAGATTAATGCATATAAAATTCTAAAACTTCATGAATTAAAGTAAAATTCCAATATGTTTAAAACATTCATTTCAATTTACTTTCTAAATAAAACCAATTTATCCTTAATAAAGTTTTAAAACTAATTTATTTTCAAAACCCCTTTGCAACTTACATGTTTAATTACAATTAAAACGTACTTGAATAAATTTAAATTATAAAACTTTATTTTATTCCAAATCTAGAATTTCATGTCCAAGTCCTGATTTCTATTTTATTTTTCTTTCTTTAACAGTTTTAAATTTTTATTTGAACTTAACTCTAGTTGAAAATACTTCAATTATTAAACACTTTTAAGTCATTAAAATAATTTAAAATTTGAAAACTTTATTATTTCAACTCTATTCAAAACTAACTTAAATCCATTATTTAAACTTTAATTTAGTACTAGCTTTAACTTTGATTTTAAATTTAAAGCAAAAGACTCAAAACAGTTGAAAACTGTTGAAAGAAAAAAAAGATACAGGTTATAAAACCTGAATACTGCAGCCAGACCCCCCTCTGCGTTTTCTTCGAGTAACATACGAGTTTCCCCGTGAAAACCAACAAGCTGCTTCGAGTTTCTCAGGCGCGCAAAAACAAATAAAAGGAAAACAAAACCTAGAAAAACAAACCCACTCACCCCTCCATGCCTGTCAACGCCACGCGCGCGGTGCTCCGACCCCCAGAGGCCACCAAACTCCGGCCGAGTCATCGTTCATCTCCTCTCTACCTCCCCTCGAAGCCACGTGCCACTCGCACCCTGGCAGTGGTCGCGGTGATAAAAATTCTAACACAGTAAAAATTTTAGGTTTAAAAACATGGAACCCCCGCCGACGCTTCCGCCACCCATTGCGCCGCCATCCCCTATTTTTCCTAGCTCCACGGCAGACTCCTCTACCCCCAGACCTAAGCTCGACCCCCCAGATCTACTTGATCGTCCACGGCAACTCTAAATGCCTAAATCAGGAAAACACAAACTGCTCCTCCAAACCCTATCTAAAAATTCTGATTCGAGCCTTAAAAATCAAGTTTTCGTGTACTAGTTCCATTTACATGCTTGAATCTATGAACTATCAAATTTGGTTTTTGATTGTTTTAGAGTTTCCTAAGTGGTGCAGTATTTCCAGAGAAAAAATTCAATTTGTTCTGAGCTTTAACAATTTTAAACTAAAACCAAGGATATGACAAATATATTTATTCCACCTTAGGTTCAAATCGATTTTTTAATCAGTAACAAATAGATTTGGGTTAGTTTTGAACCTGAAACCAAGTCTGGAAACAATCCAGGCACAAAGCAAATGTACACACACATATTCAAATACACACAGAAATATCTCTGCAAACATTCTTAAATTCAGAGAATAAACATACCACCATTTAATATATACTTAAAACATCTAACTGATTTATGTTACTCACAGCAAATAGAAAACACAGCAAGTTTATAAGGAAACAGTTTGGATTTGCAGGCTTGAGATGTGCAGAATTTCATCTCACGAATATCCAGTGAAAAATGAATGTATAAATGTTCACACAATTTATTTAAGCATTCAAATATTGGCATGCATCAGAATTTAAAACTTAAGTAAATCTTAAAAGTGTTACTCACCAATTTGCAGAGAAGAACAGATGCTCCTTTATTAAGCAACAGGCTTGAAATTTACAGGTTGAACTCTCTTCTTTGATTCTCAGGTTGAATTGAATATTGGTTGTTGTTTAAGTGAAGTTTGGATTAGTTTGAAATGAAGTTTATTTTACTTTTTAATCAATTCGAATTGAATAAGGTGAGACTGCTTTATAGAAGAAAGAAGACAGGGTTATAATTATGTTTCATACACTGTAACAATATTTGCATACAAATCTTGTATTGTACAGATTTTTTTGAAACAGAGATATTTTAGGTTGGAGGCTAAAATGAAATACTTAGTGTACTAAAAAGATTTTTACATTAATGATTTTTGTTTGTTTGCTTAAGGATATATAATACTGTCTTCCTTAACAAGCTTCATATATACATTTTTTTTTTGTTACTGTCTTTCTTTCCAGATTACATTCCTGCAACTGATTTTACTTGTTTTTATAACATGTATATTTTTATTACTGTCATTTACTTCTAGATATTATTCTTTTGTTCTTGATGCTTTAAACATATTATATGTGCTGCAGTTTGCTCATGTTGGTTTACAACTTAAAAACTTATTCGTTTTCTAGTTTCATTGTTGTCTTGTGTCTAGTTTTATTATTGACTTGTTATTACATTTTGAAATGTATGTGACTTGTTATCATTTTATTTTGTTGCTTGAAAACTAATTGAACTTTATAGTTGTTATATTATTGTAATTTAACTAATGTACTAACTTATATTTCCTTTCCAATTTATCTTGTATCTTGTATTTTTATTTATTAATATTATTTAAAAGTAACTCACTTATCAATTTGAAATAATAAATAAATTAAATCATCTTTTTATAAGCTACATATTTATTAATGTATGTTAAAGTATTGATTGACAAAATTATATTAAAACTCATATAAAATCTTAAATTCATATTTTTAAATCAAGCTATACTAAAAAGAAAAGTAAACAAATCTTTTTGTTAATAAATTAAAATTTAAACTTAAGTTAAAATAAGTTTTAAACTATTTAAACATTTATCTTATGTATTTAAAACCTTGTATTTATTTATTTATTAGCTTTGAAAAGTTTATATTAAATAAATCATAATTTCTAATTCACTAAAATATATATTAGAATTTAAAACATAATTTATTAGTTGAACTTTAAAACAAATCTCATCTATTTATAATGTATACAAATATATACATATATAAATAGAAAACAAACAATTAATTTTAACAGATATCATTTACTAATTAAATATTTATTAAAAGAAAAGTATCAATTCAGATTTAATTAATAAAGATATATCAAATCAATTTAATATTTAATGCAGATTATTAAATTGATATTGCTAGAAAACTCCGGGTTGTCACATTCCTCCCCCTTAAAAGAATTTCGTCCCCGAAATTTAAAAGCAAAGGTAATTTAATAATATATTTAAGATTTTAATTAATTTTAAACCATAAGCATATATCAATCACATGCTAACAATCATCACAACCAATCTACTCAATCAACAAGGCTAACTATCCATACAAAATTCTGGATAGAGCTCCCTTGAGTTTCCTAGTGGAATACCGGAATACTCGATCTATAGAATCCAAACAGTCTATACTACTAATCTATAGAACTCTTTTGAACCAGAGAAAATTCATCCAAAAATCAAATTTTCGACTCCGCAATCCAAATTCCTTCGTCTCTTATCCACCAAATACTTCTGACAATCCAGAGTTGCCTTCAACTTAACTGATCAGCTCATCCTTTGCTGATAACTCCTAAAACAATCTGAATCCAAAAACAATCCAGTAGAATGATCTTCTCAAAACCAACCAAAACCGAGAACTCAACCTTTTCTATCCTCAGCAGAAAACAATTTCTCTTTTTCAGAAAAGAAAAACAGATGCACTCCCAACTGCTTCCGCTGCACAACTCTGATCTATAGAAGATGAAAATGCTGATGATACACATAAGCATAAACTGAACACACATTATAAAAATATGATTCAACCGATCCACAATAAAACTCAGAAATTCCTCCAAAACTTGAGCTGCTTTACCAATTTCTCTCTCTAAAAACCATTCCATTACTAAGCTGAACCATCGACACTACTTCTGAAATCCAGTCGGTATCAAACTCAACTCCTCAGATGCTAAGGCAAACCACTGACCTCTTCAAAGATATTCAGGAAAATTTCTGCCATCCCAGAGAATACTTTACTATCGCAAGTCACTTTTGCGATCAACCCAAGCTAATATCCCAAGAAAACTGTACTCTCCTTATCAATCTGAATAGCTTAAACTTATCTAGCCAATCCATTGAAGAAATGGATTCACAAAACTGCTTCTGGACTTCACCTCTAGAGAACTGCTGACAGATGACCTCCTCGCGTGCCGGCAGAACAATCTGAGCTGCAACACTGCTACTGATGCCCAAACATTTCGTAATCCAAAATTCCTCGGAAAACTCAGGCCTCAAAGCCAAACACAACATTCAGCTGAACTCAACCTCAAAACTAATGCACACACACTTCCTTATCCAAAGATCCTTGAGAACTTCTTCGGAAACAATCCGTCGCTACTGCATCTCAACACACAACCACTACTTCTTGAGTTACCAAGATAATATTCTAGCTTTTACTCAACTGACAAAAATCCAAATTCTACTCATCCAAACTTGTACTACAAAATGGACTCCAAATCTTAACAGTTTCCTCAAGAGATTAGGTGAAATCCTTACACCCCAAATTTACTCGAGACGGTATTAGGTGTACAGTCTTATTAGATATACTTCCAACCACAGGTAGTCGTGTTACACACACCACTACCTAATCTATCCTTATGCTTATATTGGAAAACCCGAGCAGGTAATCCAACAAATAGATATAAATGTATAAATATATATATCAAAATTACAAATACGCTCTCTTAGGAAAGAAATCACTCAAGAGCCTAGGTATTCACTCAACCTAGCGCTCTGATACCACTGTAACGACCCCAGGATTAATTAAATACGCTCTGATACGCAGCTGTAACGACCCGAAATTTGTAAAGCCTAATTTGTAAATCCTAATTTGAAAATTTGGGTAAAATCAATATTGAAATTTGTAAAGCCTAATTTGAAAATTTATCGATTTTGGGATAATCGATTTGTATAAAGAGCTTTGTATGAGATCATACTAGGTGTATGATTTGAAAGATACTATATATGTATAGTATAAAGTGTTTTGATGATGGCTCTGGGGAAAACGGCGCTCCCTTGAAATGGACTTCTCAGGAATGCCACCGAGTGGTGCTGCCTTAAGCCCAAGGGGGTTCTAAAGTTGATCCTGTGAGGAGTCCGGACAAAACTAGTTCCCGAGGACTATGAGTTGAGTTTACCATAGCGTAAGTCATGTGTGCCACGGAGAGCCAACGGTTACATGGACTTTTGTTGTGACTGCAACGTAACCCAGGATGTAACTGCGACCTATGGTAACATTGCGAAAGTCGTGTGTGCCGCTGAGAGCCAACAGTCTGCATTTGAGTTTATCTCGGTAGACTACGACCTATGTAGGAGTGGAGAAGTTTCATTTTGATAGCGAGATCAGAGGCCGCGGAGAGCCTGCAGTTACATGGACTTTTGCTGCGACTGCAACGTAACCCTGGATGTAACTGTGATATGTTGTGTGGGTTCCATAGCGTAATCGAGAGTGCCGCGGAGAGCCTGCAGTTACATGGACTTTTGTTGCGACTGCAACGTAACCCTGGTATGTAACTGTGACCATGGAATAGGGGGTGATGATTTCCAGAGCATCCTTAGCAAAGATATTTCCTCTATTTTCAAAATAACTGTTTTCTATATTTTCAATAAAATTATTTTCTAAGTATTTTCACTGAATGTTGAAAACGAGTTTGCCAAGTACTTATAGATTTTCGGTCCTACGCCTGATCAACGTATGACTGAATTTCTCTGAGAAAAAGGATGGACTGGTTGAGACATCGAGTTATAAGAAATATTTTTATAAAAGGCTATTTTAGTTGTATTATCTGGATTTAAAGGCATTTCTAAATTTTAAATATAAGTGTTGGAATTTTGGGAAATTTAAGGGAAAAATCCAAACTGGAATTATAAAATAAATTGGAGTCAGGAAAATTTAATGAAGTGATTTTTGATATAAAATCGAATCTTGATATAAACGTGGAATAAGCTAATTAACTAAAATAATTATTCGATAAAGTATGTTAATAAAGTTTAACTCGGTTAAATAAATGGATTGTACGTTCATAATGAAGTTGGAAATGAATTCAAATGGTAAATAGAATTCGACTTGGATTTGATAATGAATTAAATAAGGAGAGATGTTGTAAACATAGAAATAAAATAGAATGGGATCGATAATGATGGGTTGAATTGCAAATAAAATCCAAGTGTGAATTGAATAATATCTAATGAAATTTGCAAGTAAATTAGATATAATGGAAGTGAATAATAGTAGGAATGGTTTGGGTAGCAAACAAAACCCAGATGAGTAGAAATAAATTGAGAATGGTTTTGTATAAATAAAATAAATTCGCAAATGAATTAAGTGAATTAAAAATATAAAGTGGGGTAATAAATGGGTTAATTGAATTAAATAATAATGGATGAAGTTTGATTGAAAAGAAAAAAACTATTTTAGAAATATTATATAGATTTTTAAAGTAGTTTAAAATGATCAAAAGAAAATTTTATCAGATTTTAAGCATTTTAATAATTCTGACTTTATTTCTTTTCGAGGACGAAAAGATTCAAAGGGGGGAGGAATGTAACGACCCGGATTTTGGCAATATTATTTAATAAGCATTTAATCTAATTAATTAGAATACAACTCATCATTTTAAAAACAAATAAATAATATTTATAAGCTTTATTTTATTTTAACTATAAGAGTTGTTGTTAGAATCATGTCTTAATCTTATTTAAAGTTTGACTCCCAAATATTTGATTTATAACTTATATTTGCATTAATACATTTTATATTTATATTTAATATGGATAGAATTGTGTTATTATAACATTATTATTATTAACTATATTTAAATTCGATTTAAATTCTTATCATAAAAATATTATCAAAAACATAAGTATAAAACTATGATATGAATATAAGGTATAAGTAGAACTGTTAACTATGTAAATACAAACATATTCTTCAAGTTTGATGATAATAAAACAAAATCTTTATACAAATACAAAGATCAGCAAATATATATTATGTTATTCAAGCTAAATGAAGATAAAACAAAAACCTGCAAACAAATATCTTTATACAAAATATAATGTCAGCAAACATAATAAGTTGTAAACATATTTGAAGGCAAGCTCATTTAATGCTTTCATTTTCAATCCCACAAACATTTCATTAAGCCGAAATACTTGCTTCATCTCAGATTTTTAGTACAATAACATAGCAAAATACTATCATAAACAGAGAAGACTTGTACTAGAAGCTGTGACCATTGTTCAAATATCTGTTCATATTATAAAAAAAACAACAGTACCAGATAATACCTCCCTTAAGCATCCTGTTATCTTCTATATATACATGGATGGATCCTTCTATTCAGTTGGTTCAGCAAAACAAAAAGAAAAAAAAACAAGAACAGTAGTATTCCAGGGTAGATTCAACTGCAGTTTTCTCAAACACTCTGTTCAAAGATTTTTAGGTGAGTAAATCGTATCATCTTAGGAATTTAAATATCGATAATTGGTTCATGAAAATCTTATGTTGTTGTACATTGTAAAACAAAGTTGTTCTGTGATGTTTGCTGATTTCTGGAACCTCTGCTATACAATGTTCTTAAGTATTTTCAAGCCTTTGAGTCAAGAGAAGTGGAGAAAGATTTATACTCTTCATATAAAAACATTTATACTTAGGATTTGAACTAAATAAGTTGTTTAAAACTTAAACCCATAATCTACAAAATTTCTAAAGGTGGACAGTGAATATAAATACTGTAAATTCAAAATTTACAGTAAAAGTAATTCAATGTGAAAAATTCGAATATCTTAAATTGTTGATTTAATTTCATTTCTTGAATACACATACGAAGGTATGATTTTTAAATCCAAAATGAAGATTTTTAGTTTAGAAATTCACGAGCAGTATGTTTTTGAACAAAAATTGTATTCTTACCCACTTCTAGTGATCAAATCATTAATAAATACTGAAATTGGTTTTGAAGCATGTTTGGATGTCTATGATGTTGGAAAAATTATTGAATAATTTATCAGATACGAGAATCGGTCGAATGAGATGGATTTAGGGTTGGGTTTCAGGTTTCTAGACGTGACAGAATCGTGCGTGTTTGTCTTCTATGTATGATCGAGTGTCACGAGGTTTATGGAAGTGGAAGAGGAATGTGCTATCATGGTGTGGCCGAAGCTTGAGGGACCCCGGTGGTCTGTACGGTGATGATGAGGCGTTGCTAAGGGAATGTTGGTTTCAGATTTAGTGCGAATGCCTAAATTTCGATTCGAAGAGTTTAGAGGCGATTCGTGTTGGGAATTCGAGTTTGTGGGTGATTTGTGGTTTGCCTGGGGTGTCGGAGTTCACCGGAATTGGGTGGCGCCGCCGTACACGTGTACGGCGGTGAGGGTGTCAGCGTTTGTGACGAGGGGACGGTCTCGAGTCGCTACTTGAGGAAAAGAGTCGATTACTTAGGGTCATACTCGAGTTTGAATGAGTAGCTGGAGGCGTGAATTTTAAAAAAAAAAAGAAAAAAAAGAGGAGAAGAAGAGTTACGAGAGGGAGAGAGAGGCGACTCGGGGAAAAACTGATGGGAACTCGAAGTACTACTCGAGTTAGCTAGGGGAAGTGCTCGGGTTATCATCATGCAGAAAATATAAAAGAAAAATAACAAAGTTAAGCAAATTGTTTCAACTAGTTTAAACACTGTCAACTACATAAAGGTTTAACAGATTAAGTTGAAAATTTAATTCAAGTTTGAATTATTTGGTTAATGTTTAACAATGCCTCCAAACTCTTAATTAATTATTCTAATTAAGTAATTAACTTAAGTATAAATTGAGTTCACATTTAAGTTTTGTGGTTAATAATAAATTGATTTTCAAAATTTAAGGAAGACTTTAAGAAGTTAATTAAGATGAATAAATTAATATCAATTATTTAGTTTAGAAGGCAATTAAGAATGATGACTTTTAAATAGTGATTAGAAATTGGTTAATTAATGATTAATTGATAATTAAATTTGTAAGTAACAACTTAAAGTTAATTAACGAATGATTAAGTAATTTAATTAACTAATGACTTATTATTAATTAACTGGTAATTAAGGAATATTTAATTTGTAATTAAATTGTGTTAATCAATAATTAAGGTTTATTAATTATTGGTTAAGGAATAATTAGTCCACAATTAAGATTAATTAATTGGATTTAAGGGTAATTAAGGGATGGATTACCGATTGGAATTAGTTTGTTAATTAATTAAAGGTAATCTCTTAGAGATTAATTAAATATAAATACTTGATGGGATTTAGTGAAGTAATTCATAATAAATTAAAAGGAATTACTTAATGAGAAATAATTAAGGATGAATTACATGGGGTAATTAACCAAATGGGATTAAAAATTAAGTAAGGGATTAGTTACTTAAGTAAGTAATTACAGAGGGGTAATCACTGTTATAAGTAATTGGGATTGATTTATGGATGCAATTAATTAAGTTTAATTGATTAATTAAGGATAAACATTCATGGAGTTTGGTTAAGTATAATTACTTAATGGAAGTAAATAGATAATGATGATAAACTGAGTATAATTAAAGAATAAATAATCACGAGGGATCAACTAAGATGAATGATTTAGGGTGGTAAATTAATTGGGCTTTAATTAATTAATAAGTAGGATTTAAAGGTGATTGACTTAATTTAATTTTGGCTAATTTGAGATGGTGTGATCGGTTTATCTTGTTCGTGTAAGATTAAATGATAATTAATTGCCCTGAACTGATTGATAACCCTGATATAAAATGGTTCGTGAGATGATGTGTTTGAATGGACAATGGTAATGTGGTTATCTATTAATGTTAAATTGCTGAGACAAAAGAGGTGACATCTTTCATAAAAAAAAAAGAATTGCATTTCACTTAAGTAATATGTGTTAAGATGAGCTGAATTCGAAGAGACCGGAGTTCGGGTACTAGTTGATACCCGAAACCACTTCGATTCTTTATAAATTGATACGTGGAATCAATAGAGTGTAAGGGAATGATTTAAGTGAACTGTACCTTATAATCTAAGTTCTGGCACTTAATTGCTTTGTGAAATAAGTGATGTCTATAACAACTTGTGAAGTTGTAAACTGATAAGTACCCGGGTTTTATTTGAGTTGTATACTTTGCATTCCATGTTATTTGGGTTTACTCACGCTGGTTTCCAGCCTGACCCGGGTGTTACTTTGATGTAATGCTCGGGTCAGACCGAGTATTACAGATTTCAGGTAGGTCCGTTCTGGAGCTCAGGAGGCGAGCTGGATGGTGATATCGTATCGAGTATATCCGCTGTATTTATATTATTGTTAATCTAGGACTTGATAATTGTAAATATTCAGTGACAGTATATAATGTGAAACTCTGATGTATTAAAATGTAATCGACAGATATAGTATTCTTTTGCAACTGTTATTATTTATTATTATATTTTATCCGCTGGGATTGTGAGATGTTTGGTGTATCTGTTCTTCTTCTTCTATCTCTTTCTTCTTTTTCATAACTATCTGGAATTTTCGGGTCCCGAAATTTCGGGTCGTTACATTTGGTATCAGAGCGTATTTAATTAATCCTTGGGTCGTTACAGTGGTAAAAAAACCCGAAAATGTATACATTGTATTTAAATGTATACATTCCGAACCTTGCGAAAATTGAAATCCGACAATAATATAATATTACGGATCCAATGGATCTGGTTTCGTCAAATTCCAAGACTACGCCTCGAAAGGCTATATTTAAATTCAATTTAAACGATATAAAATTTAAAACTGAACAAACCACTATTAATTTTAATTTTGCAATTTCGATTACTCTCAGTACTATCAATATCAATTTTTCAAGCCTTCAAATATATTTTTAATTGGCTTAAAACTTCAGATTCAACAATTTACCCAACTTCACTTATTTAATTCAAAAATTAATTATCAAATAAATTATGATATTCGTAATTCAAGTTAAAATTACTCTATTGAATATTTAAAATCAATTAAATATTCTGATTTTAAATGCGTGAAAATCTCGGGTCGTCACGTTCCTTCCCCCTTAAAAGAATTTCGTCCCCGAAATTACTAACCAGGAAGAATGGCCCAAAACCCGATACTTTTCCCAAAACCAAAAAGTTTTTAACAATTCAACATCTTACCAACTATATATATATATATTTTTATAAAGACCCATTATTTTTCTTATTAACTTTCCAAACCTTTCCCTAGTTTTCAAACAATCCTATTTGCTCAACCATTCCAGTTTTAATCTTAAAACCAATTTTGAATTATCAAAATTTTTCTAACTCCCCAAATTCCCGAAATTTTTTGCCAGCGTCTCCTTTGCGCGGCTAGCTCGGTACAACTAAATGGCTTTACGGCCTCCCAAATCCAAAAAGAAAAAAAAAGCCAAGTGGCTCAATCCAAATCCAAATCCAAATCAAATTCCATACCAAATCTAAATACATACCTTTTGTCGAGCATTTCAAATTTTATCTTTTCATATCAAACCCAATTTTCTTTTTCCCTTTATAATACCTGCATACCTGCTTAGCACCAATATCCAAACACAATATTCCCAAAACATTTTATCGACTTTCTCACAAATTGTCAACATCTATTCATTCCAATATTGACTTAAATTACATTGGTATTATCAAATTCCATTTAAGACTTCACCATTCCCTCTTAAATTTAGTTCAAGAATTTTATATGCTTCTTATATTCCTTTTCATCTTTCACTTTAATTTATATCTATTTCTATTCAAATTGATTCTTTCATTTTCATATGAATTCAATTTCTCTTTAACTCTAAATTTTAAATTTTATTTTTCATTTATAACTAATTCATGTCATTATTTTAACTAGTTTCATTCATTAACTTATTTCAATTTCTAGTTTGAAATTGTTGTCGTTAATAAATTTTCCAAAAATTTTCAAATTTTTTCTAACTCCCAAAATTTCTGAAATTTTTTGGCAGAGTCTCCTTTGTAGGGAGGAGCTTTTGCAATTTGACAAAAGAGATAAATATATATACATTGACCCACACGGTCGGAAAAATTAAAAACAGTTCATATTTTCTATTTTTATTGCGTAGGCGTACCTTATTTAGCATTTTAAGCAAGCAGCTTATTATTTTTAGCATATAGCACAACCCAATCCAGCCTCACGGCTTCCAGGTACCTGTACTTACTCAATTTAAACTTGTAAGTGCCGAATATAAGACGTTTAACACATTTCACTTACTTGCAATAGTTAAAACATATGAATTCTAAAAGAAATTCACACTAAACATTTTTCCATAAACAACTTCTACAATTTCCATGTTAATTCAACTGTTCCAATTTATTTATAAACCATTTTTATGAAATTTGAATGGTTTTCAATCCATTTGTATACTACCTCATCAATTTAAAGTGGTTTCAATCTCAATCATTTACATTTAATTTATTTTTAAGCAAACTGAACTCATATTTAATTCAATTGCTTTTAAAATCAATTTATTTCACTCCTATTAATTTATAGATTTTTAATTACCTCCATTTACATCCAACGATATTTATTCTATGCAAATTTAACAAGATCTATGTGAACAAACAAACATTTATGTTTTATAACCAATTTAAATGGATTTCAACTCGATTTATACTTAATTCTATTTCATTTTCAAATTTATTCTCAATCCGTATATTCTCATTTCATTGCATATCAAATTTGAATACATTCACTTGCATTTCATTTAATTAACCAAACTAGTTCATTCAAACCATTTACAACCTAGGTTCATCTTCATTACCAATTAAATTAAAAAAAATTCATTCACAACCATTATTTAGCTCGACACATTTCATTTAAATTTCATTTACAATCCATTTATTTACATTTCATTCCATATTTGTTTATTCCAAACTATTGTGTTTAGCTCAAACAACCAAGCCATATCATTAAATAACCATTTCTTAACTTATTTAAGCCATACTCCATTTGGTTTTTTGTAACAACCCGCATATTTAACGATTTTATATTTAAATGTTTTATTTAAATATAGCGTCGTTAGTCGGATTTAGGTCCGAAATGTCACTTTCCGCAAATGGCCGAATTAGGGCTTGAAACCACTTTCATTGAGTTCAAAATGGCGTTTGCGATCTTTTTGAGTGTAAGATTCAATATGTTTGGAGTTTGTGAATTTTTGCAACTTTTCTATTTGGGTTTTGGGTTTGGGTTCGGCCCATTTGTTAGTTTAAACCCCTAACTCAGCCCTCTCTTCATCCATTCTCTCATTCCACTCCTCCAAACTTTAGCAAAACTGAAAATGGTGGAAGGGAAAGAGAAATAGAAATTGCTAGCCCTAGTTTCCTCTTGTAACTTGATTTCTTGCTCCAATATCAAAGAGAAGACATAGGTAAGCTCCTCTTCATCTTCTCTATCTCTTTCTCTCTTCAATCTCAGAAAATTCCTAAACCTAAACATAGGAAATATGTGTTTTATTCTTAGATTGAAGCTTGTAGAGTTAAAGTGAAGAGTGGCTAATCTCCTTCTTGTGTTTGAGCTCCTTCTTCTTTGTTTTGTGATAAAAGGTGAGTTTTGAACTCACATCTACCTCTTTTGATATCATAGATGTTGGGTATGAATTCCTAACACCTTGTTCATATGCACTTGCTTTTGGTTTGGATTGAATTGGTGAATATCCAAAATTTTAGTGTTTGGGTTCAATTCTTTAAAGATCCTAACTTTGATGTTTGAATATGTTTTTGGTTGCGAATCGGAGAGCTAATGGAGCTGGGGTATCTATTGGCTAAGGCTCCTTAGGTCCATTGCTCGAACGATCGCATTTTGGAAGAAATTGCATTTCATTGAAAAGGGGAAGAAACTGCAAATTTATGCAGTTCGGCCGACCGAGCCCTGCAACCGGTCGACCGACCTGCTCATGTCGTGTTTTTTTATTTCCTGCATCTGGCCAGCCGACCGAGCCCTGCAACCGGTCGACCGACCTGCTCATGTTTTGCCTGTTTTGCCTATTTTTGCAAATTTTGATTGGTTATCCAAATTTTATCGATTCAAGTTGCTTTTTAGTAGTTGTTATTGCATCTTTGACTTTGATAACTTATTCTTGACTTCATCCACTGGTTTTTATAAAATAATCTCGAATCACATTTAAAAGCTCGTTTCTCCAATTTATAAATTCTATTTAAAACACACACTTTCGCACTTCGAGCGAAGTGGAAGGGTGATTAAATGGTTGGGGAAAACACGGACCATGAATCTATGCGTTTATCCTTCCGATTAATTCCCAACCTATTCGATTGATTGTTTTAACCTTCGGGTTTGGTTTATCGATGATATGAGGTAAACTTTGTACTGCTTTGAGTGTGAAAGTGACTAACGGATAGTAAACCGTTTAGTGCGAACGAGTGGTTATGGGACATATGTTAACACTTTTCGGATTCCTTTTCGAGAGTTGTGACACATTCTGCCTGTTAGTGGTGTCCAGTACTAGGTCTTCGACCTTCACCACTACGGCTTGTCGCCCTATAATATCGCTTCCGATGTTGGTATTTATGAGCCGCATGGGTGATGTTGGGTTTGTGCCTTCGGGTTTGTCACCCTATAGTATCGCTTTCTATGTTGGTCGTTATGAGCCGCATGGGTGATATTGGGTATGGAGTCTTCGGGCTCACGGATCCTTGTTTATACAGTACTGAGCTCAAGCAATTTTATGATGTTTCATTGATATGTATATTCCCTTGGTATCGCCCTTCGGTGTTGGTCTTTTTGAGCCGCATGATGAGTAGCGTTTACCTTGTGGAACTTGTATGCCTTATAGGTATTTGTTATTTGCCTTTTGGCTTGTTTTGGGATATTCTTATCCTTTGTTTCTATGAGTTGCCGATGATATGAGGCTTGTTATCATATGTTTCTTCTTTTTGTTAGATGATTGTGTTATCTCTTTTAGAGATATTAGTTATACATTGTAACCTTGCAGGTTTATGTTGTTCAGTTTATCTAACTGATATGTTTAGCTAGACTGGCCCGTGTATTTTATACTCGGGTCAGACCGAGATGTTTCAGGTTAGGTGCTTTTGGACTTAGCCTATTTTGCTTCCGCAATGGACTATTCAGCTTGTTTCTTTTTGTCATAGCTTTTTGGGTAGTCCCATTTTGTAGTAACTCTGATATGTATTCTATTGACTCGTCTGTATATTGTGGTCTGCTATACCACTTGACATGTATCATTTTGTATACTCTGTTATGTATATGTGTATATGATGATCTACTGTTCTGTGATGTATATTACATTTGAGTTGTTATATTCTGTTCTGATAGATCCAATCACCTATGGTTTTCTTTAAGTACTCATTGGGTATATCGACCTTATTGTTATGTCCATGTCGATGTATTCAATAGATAGTTAGAGCAAGGCTATAGATGGTCGCTCCTAACCAGCCTTATTCTCCGTGTTAGCAGACGGTATTATCTATTAATACTCTTTGCTAGCGTGGGTATAGAGTTGGGGCGTCATAGCGTGGTATCAGAGCCAGGTTCAGAACAAAATATGATAAACACAGAATAGATGCACATATTATGGTACATCAAAGTGTATAGGTGATACAAATCTTTGAATCATCGTGTCTTTCTATTCCTTCTGTCATCAAAGGTTAGATAGAATATGGGGAATACGTCTAGGAATGCATTTTATTCCGTAGTATTCCATCTTGAATTATCTACCTTGTGATTAATCTTGTTCTTATCTTAACTTTCAGCTTATGGCTGGAAGAGACGGAGGACAACGCTCGGATGCTGGGCAATCCAGTAGCTCGCATCCGAACGACGTTTATATGTCTGCCGATCAGTTTTTGGTGTGGTTTAGGAGCACACAACCTCCGGCTCCTACTCGAACATCTCCTCCATGCAAGTCCACCTTCGCATGTTTGTGCAATGATTTTTCTCATCTTAGAGGGAATCCATTTAAAGGCTCCGAGATTGTTCTTGGGGTCCAAGCTTGGGTTCGCTTGTACGAGCATGTTCTCTCTCGCATGGATCCTTCTGACCATGATAGAGTTCTGGTAACTTCTAGCTTATTGCAAAAGCGTGCCCTTGATTGGTACAAGCTTCTTTTAGCTGAATTTGATGAGTCTGCTCTTTCTTGGACTCAGTTTCGGAAACGATTCGAACTCAGGTTCATTCCTGAATCGGAGAAAGCTTTGTTGTCCCGGCGCTTTCTTGAATTGAAGCAAGGGGAGTCTTCCGTTTCTGAATATGTTGCATCTTTCGAGGCCTTATCAAAATATGGTCTTGAATTCATTAGTACCTCGTATAGGAAGAATTTGAAGTTTGTATCTGGTCTTAAGAAATGCCTTAAGAAGTCTTTAATGCTCCAGCTTAAGCTTTCTTTTGAGGAGTTGGTTGAATCGACACTTCATCTCGAAGCCTTCGAGAAGGAGTGTGATTGTGGGAATGATGCTGAGGTTCGCAAGAACGCCAACAAGAGGCAGTTTCTATTCGATAAACGGAAATTTTTCCCTTCTAAGAAGAAAAAGCCCGTCGAATCTAGTTTTCAGTCTCATTCTGCTGGAACACCTTCCACTCGGAAGTGTTTCAATTGTGGTTCCCCTGATCATATGATTCGAGCTTGCCCTATGCCTCTCTTCTGCCACTATTGCAAGAAGGAAGACCATCGTATTTTCACTTGTCCTATTGTTCCGAATAATCCTCTATCTGGCAAGCTAAAGATAACATATGCTTCTAGAGGTTCTTCTCGGAGAAAAGGTACATCTCCATCTGTTTAGGAATGTTCTATTTTATTTCTTGACTATTGTATTCGAGTTCTCTTCGATACGGGGCTTCGCATTTTTTCCGTATCGAAGAAACTCTTCGATGATTTATCTTTGGATGTTTCTTCTTTGGTTACTTCTTTGAAAATTGCGAATCCGAATTGGTGGACCCGCAACGCTCAATTTGCTTGTATTAATGTCGAGATTATTTTATGTGATTTTTCTTTCCGAGCCAATTTGCATGTTATGCGTTACTTAGGCTTCGGAATTGATATTTTTGAAAGGATTATCCCGAGTGGACTATTTATCCTCAACATTTTCAATCTGTTAAACAGATTTCTATTTTCTTTGTGATTTCGATTCCAATTTGATGGCATCATTTTATTCTTTAAGTCCTCATGATGAGGAAAGTGTTGTTTCTCTCATTCTTGTAATTTGGGAATTTTCTGGTATTTCTAGTTTTGTCTTAGGATTATCACCTAAGCAATCTTTTGTTGTAGTGTTAAGGTGTTTTTAGCTCGACCTTACCACCGGTTTTCATTTGACTACGAGTTGCGGAAGTTAGCATTTCACTTACCGCTCTCCGCACTCTTTGTAATTCTTATGAATGATTTGTTGTGTCATTCAGTTTTTCCAGCTCATTTCATCCATTTTATGAATAGTGTATTCTACGAATATCTCGATGATTCCATTTTTGTATTTGTTGATTTTGGGTGAAATTAGCAATTTAAAATTTTGCAAATCTTTTTCATAAGATATTTATAAGTAGGATTTTTGTTCTTGAAACGAATAAAGAGTATTCATAAAGTTTTTAAGAGCCATTTTCATTATATAGAAGATGATTTTGTGATTGTATTGCCCATTGAGTGCTTTAAGAATTCTGGTCGATGCGCTTGATCAACGTTATCGATAGGAATCTCCTAAACGCTTTGATGAGACAATTTGACACAATAAATTGACTTATAAAAGGTAAATTTTTAATATATTTATTTTCTCACAAGGTACTTAATTTGTGTCAACAACATTGGCTCAAATTTCTTGCATCTTATAATTTTAATATCCAGTATACCCCTGGAGAGGGTAATCGTGTTGCTGACGCGCTTAGTCGCGAACATTCGGCTGTTATTTCTATGATGCTTGTCGAATGGGATATTCTTGAGACTTTATCTTTTAGTGAAATTCGTGATCGAGCTTCATCTTCTGATACTCCTATTCTATTATTTAGTTCAGGAGCTCGACTAGTTTTATTGGAAGGTATTGCCGATGTCCAGCGGCATGATCCTGATTTGTTGCATCTTATTCAGCTTTGTGAGTCTGGATCCTGTGATGAGGTGTTGCGGGATTTCTGCATTGATTCTCATGGGTGCCTTCGTAAGAAGAACCGTCTTTGTGTGCCTTCTGATTTTGCACTTAAGCATGACATTCTTGATGATTGTCATCGTTTTAAGTATACCATTCATCCTGGTAGTAGTAAGATGTATGCCGATACGCGCCGTCTTTATTATTGGGAGGACATGAAACGCGATGTGGCGAGTTATGTGAGTATTTGCATAACTTGTCAGCGTTTTAAGGCCAAACATCAGCGTCCTTCTGGTCTTCTTTAGCCCCTAGAGATTCAATTTTGGAAATGGGATCAGATTTCTATGGATTTCATCGATGGCCTACCTCGTTCGAGATTGAGCCATTCTAGCATTTGGGTTATTGTTGATCGCCTCACTAAATCTGCTCATTTTGTCCCTATTAAGTCTAATAGGACTGCTTCGCTTTTGGCTAAGTTATATGTCAAGGAAATCGTGAGACTTCACGGTGTTCCTAGTTCTATTGTGAGTGACCGTGATTCTTTATTCACGAGTCATTTTTGGCAGAGTCTTCAGCAAGCTTTGGGAACAACGCTTAATTTTTGTTCAGCTTATCATCCACAGTCTGACAGACAGACTGAACGGATGAATCGTATCTTGGAAGATCTTCTCCGTATTTGTAATTTTGATTTTGATGGTTGTTAGGAGGATCACCTACCTCTTGTAGAGTCCTCCTACAATAATAGTTTTCAGTCTAGTATCGGTATGGTTTCTTTCAAAGCTTTATACGGAAGACCATGTCGATCACCTTCTTGTTGGTTGGAATCTAGAGAGAAGCTTATTCTTGGTCCAGATTTTGTTCGTGATTCTTCCGAGAAGATTAATCTTATCCAGTTGAGAATGAAAGAGGCACAAAGTCGCCAGAAATCCTACGCTGACAACCGTAGGAAGCCTCTTGAGTTCTCGATTGGTGATCTTGTTTTTATTCGTGTTTCTCCTTTGAAAGGGGTTATGCGTTTCAGTACGACTGGGAAATTGGCTCCTCGCTTTATAGGACCGTTTTCTATTACTGAACGTATTGGCCCTGTGCTTATAGAATTTCACTTCCTGCTCATTTATTTGGCATTCATGACGTGTTTCACGTCTCTCAACTTCGGAAGTGTCTTCGGGAGTCGGATTTTGTTATTGATTCTCCTGAATTGCAAAAGCTTGAGGTCTCACTATCTATTGTACAACAACCTATTCGCGTACTTGACACGGAGGTGCGACACCTTCGGAACGAGGACGTGCCGCTCGTTAAAGTTGAATGGTCCGCTAATCCCAATGACTATACTTGGGAAACCAGGGAATTTATTGAGCGATCTTATCCGGGTTTTCTATCTTTGCTTAGAAACGGTGAGTATGTCTTTTCATCTCGAGCTTATTTTCTTTTCTTTTGAATGTTGTATGTATGTAGTTGTTACAAATATCGTCTTTGGGAATTGCGGGGACGCAATTTTGTAAGGAGGGGGGATCTGTAACAACCCGCATATTTAACGATTTTATATTTAAATGTTTTATTTAAATATAGCGTCGTTAGTCGGATTTAGGTCCGAAATGTCACTTTCCGCAAATGGCCGAATTAGGACTCGAAACCACTTTCATTGAGTTCAAAATGGCATTTGCGATCTTTTTGAGTGCAAGCTTCAATATGTTTGGAGTTTGTGAATTTTTGCAACTTTTCTTTTTGGGTTTTGGGTTTGGTTTCAGCCCATTTGTTAGTTTAAACCCCTAACTCAGCCCTCTCTTCATCCATTCTCTCATTCCACTCCTCCAAACTTTAGCAAAACTGAAAATGGTGGAAGGGAAAGAGAAATAGAAATTGCTAGCCCTAGTTTCCTCTTGTAACTTGATTTCTTGCTCCAATATCAAAGAGAAGACATAGGTAAGCTCCTCTTCATCTTTTCTATCTCTTTCTCTCTTCAATCTCAGAAAATTCCTAAACCTAAACTTAGGAAATATGTGTTTTATTCTTAGATTGAAGCTTGTAGAGTTAAAGTGAAGAGTGGCTAATCTCCTTCTTGTGTTTGAGCTCCTTCTTCTTTGTTTTGTGATAAAAGGTGAGTTTTGAACTCACATCTACCTCTTTTGATATCATAGATGTTGGGTATGAATTCCTAACACCTTGTTCATATGCACTTGCTTTTGGTTTGGATTGAATTGGTGAATATCCAAAATTTTAGTGTTTGGGTTCAATTCTTTAAAGATCCTAACTTTGATGTTTGAATATGTTTTTGGTTGCGAATCGGAGAGCTAATGGAGCTGGGGTATCTATTGGCTAAGGCTCCTTAGGTCCATTGCTCGAACGATCGCATTTTGGAAGAAATTGCATTTCATTGAAAAGGGGCAGAAACTGCAAATTTATGCAGTTCGACCGACCGAGCCCTGCAACCGTTCGACCGACCTGCTCATGTCGTGTTTTTTTATTTCCTGCATCTGGCCAGCCGACCGAGCCCTGCAACCGGTCGATCGACCTGCTCATGTTTTGCCTGTTTTGCCTATTTTTGCAAATTTTGATTGGTTATACAAATTTTATCGATTCAAGTTGCTTTTTAGTAGTTGTTTTTGCATCTTTGACTTTGATAACTTATTCTTGACTTCATCCACGGGTTTTTATAAAATAATCTCGAATCACATTTAAAAGCTCGTTTCTCCAATTTATAAATTCTATTAAAACACACACTTTCGCACTTCGAGCGAAGTGGAAGGGTGATTAAATGGTTGGGCAAAACACGGACCATGAATCTGTGCGTTTATCCTTTCAATTAATTCTCGACCTATTCGATTGATTGTTTTAACCTTCGGGTTTGGTTTATCGATGATATGAGGTAAACTTTGTACTGCTTTGAGTGTGAAAGTGACTAACGGATAGTAAACCGTTTAGTGCGAACGAGTGGTTATGGGACATACGTTAACACTTTTCGGATTCCTTTTCGAGAGTTGTGACACATTCCGCCAGTTAGTGGTGTCCAGTACTGGGTCTTCGACCTTCACCACTACGGATTGTCGCCCTATAATATCGCTTCCGATGTTGGTATTTATGAGCCGCATGGGTGATGTTGGGTTTGTGCCTTCGGGTTTGTCACCCTATAGTATCGCTTTCTATGTTGGTCGTTATGAGCCGCATGGGTGATATTGGGTATGGAGTCTTCGGGCTCACGGATCCTTGTTTATACAGTACTGAGCTCGAGCAATTTTATGATGTTTCATTGATATGTATATTCCCTTGGTATCGCCCTTCGGTGTTGGTCTTTTTGAGCCGCATGATGAGTAGCGTTTACCTTGTGGAACTTGTATGCCTTATAGGTATTTGTTATTTGCCTTTTGGCTTGTTTTGGGATATTCTTATCCTTTGTTTCTATGAGTTGCCGATGATATGAGGCTTGTTATCATATGTTTCATCTTTTTGTTAGATGATTGTGTTATCTCTTTTAGAGATATTTGTTATACATTGTAACCTTGCAGGTTTATCGTTGTTCAGTTTATCTAACTAATATGTTTAGCTAGACTGACCCGTGTATTTTATACTCGGGTCAGACCGAGATGTTTCAGGTTAGGTGCTTTTGGACTTAGCCTATTTTTCTTCCGCAATGGACTATTCAGCTCGTTTCTTTTTGTCATAGCTTTTTGTGTAGTCCCATTTTGTAGTAACTCTGATATGTATTCTATTGACTCATCTGTATATTGTGGTCTGCTATACCACTTGACATGTATCATTTTGTATACTCTGTTATGTATATGTGTATATGATGATCTACTGTTCTGTGATGTATATTACATTTGAGTTGTTATATTCTGTTCTGATAGATCCAACCACCTATGGTTTTGTTTTAAGTATTCATTGGGTATATCGACCTTATTGTTATGTCCATGTCGATGTATTCAATAGATAGTAAGAGCAAGGCTATAGATGGTCGCTCCTAACCAGCCTTATTCTCCGTGTTAGCAGACGGTATTATCTATTAATACTCTTTGCTAGCGTGGGTATAGAGGTAGGGCGTCACATTTTTATTTATCACGTCCATTCATTTATCCAATATAATTAGTTTATCTACTCAATCCATTGTGAGTTTTTATTTTCTTAAATATTATTTACAACCCATCAAATTTTATTCCGATCCAAATTTATTTTTACTTGATTTAAATTCCACCCAAAATCTTTAAACTTGGTTTTAAGTTGAATTCAATTCAACTTTCCTTCATTCATTTAGCTCAAGTCCATTAATCTCAATTTATTAAAATTTTACACTTAAGCACATTCTCATTTTGCAAACAAAGTTCTCTTTTCAATTTCACTTGATTCTATTCTAATCCAATCTCATTTTAAATGTGCAAAATTTCATTTGATTGGTTATTATAAAATTTAACTTTCCCGATTCAACTCATTCAATTTATTACCTGGCTATTTTCCAGGTTATCTTCACTTATTTGGATTTTATTTGCACATTCAAACCATTGCTATTTTAATCCATTTACATTTTTATTTGATACATTCCTGATTATATATTTAATTTATTACCACTTCAAGTTAAATTTAAATTAATAACTCAAGTTCTGAATCTTCTATCCATTCTCAATTTACCACCCAATTTTATGAACTCACAGTTCAATTTCACTTCACCAACAATTTAATTCAAATTTAATTTATCACTTGAGTTTATTTCCAACCTTCATCATAAACTCACAATTCAACTTCAATTAAACAACATTACGTTCTCATTTACACATTTTATTAACTAATCTATTATAAAATTAGTTCTCTCCTATTTATAGTTCAATTCTTGATTTTATTTCCAAATATCACTTCATTTGATCTTCTTAAGTTTAATGTGTTTTATAATTCAAGTTTGGATTTCCTTTTCATTTTACAATTCATCAAAATATTAAATTTGGGCTTTGTATTCCATTTTCAATTTAATAAGTCACAACTTATCGTTTTATACAATTCTATTTCATCATAAGCTTGAATATATTCATCTTTTATTTTTAACTCAAGCCTATTTTATTCCATGCATTTTTAATTCTTTTATATGCTATTCTGATTTATTTAACTCAATCTAACTCTTACCCAATTTATTTCTTATCCAACTTATTTTCCAGTTATCCAGGTAAGAATTTAATTCCATTCATTAATTAAATTGAATTCTTATTCCAATTCAATTTTACTTTAACTCGGATTTATTTAACTCAATTCGATTTCAACTTAATTTGAATACAACTGGATATTATTTTAGCTTATTCAATTAATTTCAATCCAGTCAAATTTTTATTTCCAAATCCAAGTTAATTTCATTTTCAACTTTTCTCTTTAAATTTAAATTCCAACCTTCAAAGCTTATATTCCATTTCTGATTTAAAAATCATCTCAATTTATAAGCTTACAACTTATCTCATCAGAATTTTATACACCCGGCTTTTGATTTCAAATTATTTTGAAATCTCCAACATTTCAAAATCACACTTCTCAAAAATTAAACCAACCCTGGTTTTATTCCCACAAATTTCCTTTAGAATTTCAAAAACAACTTGCTGTTCTAAACAAAATCAATTTGGTAGCATTTCTTCACTTAGAAATTTGAAAACGAATACTGATGATGCGGCCGTCATCATCAGAATTATTTTCCAATAATCCAAGTGATTTCAATGCAATATCACCTTCAAAATCCCTTTAAAACAATTTCCTTTCAGAAATATCCCAAAAACAACAATGCTACAATTTATCTTCAAAATACTTCCAAAATCTCCGAGGTTTTTAAATTTTCCAATCCTGCTTGAATAAATCTTTACTAAAATTCATTTGCGCAGCTTATGCTCATACAAATTATCATGTGATTATATTTCAATTTATAATTTACATCCATAATTCATATTTATAAATTTTATTTTATAATGAATTTATTCCCTTAAACTTGGGTTATATTTACAATTTCTAGTTAAATTTTCACTTAACAATGATAATACTTAAATATTATTCATCCTAACATCCAAACAACCATATATTAGCTAAAATAGTTTACAAAACTTTTATTTATATCAAAATACATTTTGGGTAAAATTATTTCATTCACCCTCATTTAAACAATACCGTGTCGATTGTTCTATTCAAGTGTTTAGAAACCCTTTCGATACAGTTGTCCAGACTGTGCCGACGAAGGTTCATATGCCACTCAATAAACCGATCAACACAATATTAAAACAATTTATATTCACTAACAAATACGCACTCATATTTATTAATACGCTCAAACTCATTCTAGAGTACTATAGACTCGATTTTATGAGTAATTCCCACCAGAGCCAAGGTTATCACCAACCTAAGCTCTGATACCAAGTGTAACGACCCGCAAATCCGTACCCCTTGAGTCAACACTATTCTACAACAATCAACTCAAGTTGTACAGAAATACGAACCATTTTGGTTAAAGAAGAAGAGGTAGAAGAAGAGAAAACAAAATCAACATCAGAATCTAAACATCGTAGCGGAATAAAATATAATAGATAGTAAATAATCTTTACTCAAAATCAAATATATCTGTTTACATATTACATCATCAGAGTACATCACACAGCTCAACATCAATATCATACAAATGGATACACAACAACTCAACACAGCGGAATATATATAAAAATAAGTACGAGAATACGTGTCGTCATCCAGTTCGTCTCCTGAGCTCCACAGCATCACATCCTGTATCCTATAATACTCGGTCTGACCCGAGCATTACAGTTAAATAATACCGGAGTCAGTCTGGAATTCCAGCGTGAGAAAATCACACCCAATTGATTATTAAAGTTTCAAAAATCCTTTGAAAACAGTTTCGAGCTATCTTCCATTCTCAGAATAAATTTCAAGTATTTCTATTTCCACTGGAATCACCAAGCACAAGATTATAGGTTTTTTTTCTTTTTTAAAAGAATTTAAAAAACACTTAATTGTAAAATATATTTAACATTTAATTTTAGAAAAATTTACCTTAATACTTAATTTATAATAATACCTTAGAACCAAGTAAAATAAGTTTAACTTATAAATATACTAGATTTTCTTCCTTAACAAAATACCAAATCATCCTTAAAATAATTATGACTATAATGGATTAAACAAAATACCTACTTTGGAATTTACTTTAAACTATTTAAGTTAAGACTGCTTCAATAATTGGATAAAAATACATATTATATGAATAGTTAAAAATAAGGTTACTTTAGAAAATATAAATTAGGTTCTCACTCTTTTAAAACAAAACACTTAGTTACCATTTTAAATAATTATTACGACAATAGATTTGAAAATATTTACTTTAGAATTTCAAAGATTAAAAATAATAAACCTTCTAAACATGCTTTTAAAAACAACATTCAAGCTTTCTCTTGTATTTAAAAATTAACTTTGAACGTACTTGGCTATCCAGAGAAATATACTTCTCTTCTCAATCTTCTTTAAATTTTCAGTCTCAACCACTTGAGTCAATTTTCAAATTGATTTCCAATTTACCCCTTTTTACTTCAAAATCTATTAGCTTTAGATTTTATTCCTTAATTGTGATATAAATATCTTCAACGGAGAATACCAATTCTTGATTTCTCAAATTACTTCTTACTCCATTTTAAATAAATTTAAACTTTGAATTTTAAAATAATTCTTTATTCCTTTAATTTATATAACTTAAGTTTACAATCCATTAAATTCGGTTTATACAAAATTCCTTCCATACTCGAAGTTATTTATTATTATTTTCATATTACTTCTATTTCTTTTCAATTAAATTCTTGACTTTATTCAAATTTCCTATAATTATTTTACTTACTCATTTACTTATTTTATTTTCCTTCCACAATCCAATTTATATATTTTTGGAATTTCATTATACCCAATCACATCCGATCCATAACATTCAATATTCCAATATAATTCATCATAGAATATCAAATAATCACAACAGAGAATGATAAATAATTTAAATAAATGTTGAGGGATCTAGTTGGATCCCTCCAACCTGTTTTCTCTGCATCCACAGACGTTAGCACAATATAGTATACCAATTCCAAAATATCACACTATATCACATCGATCAATTCAACCATCCAAACAATTATTTAAATTTAAATTTAAATTCAACTGAGTGAGATCAACTCACCTTTGCTTTTGCATTTGCCATTCACTTCAATATTCTCTTGGTTTTCTCGATTTTTTTGACCTTGAATAAAATATTATATGATTTATTATCATCTGAGAGGGAACTATGAAAATTTTCTATTTAACAAATTTAGTTGACGAACAATTTAATCTAAACTAGCCGTATATAAAAAAAATTATTTATCTTTGAAACTCGTACAGTTATAAAATTAATTTAGATAGTTTCATAACCCAATTTTACATACTGCTCAACATTTTAAAATTCATATACATATATTCCCAAACCTTATTCGTATCCAATTTTCCTAGCTTACCTATAAAATTAAATTAAAATAGTCATGTATACATATTAAAATTGGAAATTGCACCTATATATATATATATATATATATATATATATATATATATATATTTCCTATTGCATAAATTTTCTGTCTACATATATATATATACTTCCCTCTTTTATTTTACTGTATAAGTCAATATATATATATATATATACACTTTCTGTCTATATATATTTCTTCCTTTAAGCATATATATGTATATTTTAAAATTAAAAAGGTGTACAAACATTTTATTCTTTCTGTTTTTTTTAAATAAATAAATCAATCAATCAAAAAAAAAGAATACCTCACAGATAACAATGAATCCAGGCTCGCGATTCACGATCACCACGCCTCGAACTCTAACGTCGTGACCGCTCTCGCATGAAAGCAGCTCAATCGCGACAGCCAACCACTTCCCCAGTCGTGCCTTCGAACCCTCCGAGCATCGCGCTGCACCTCCAAATCGAACGTGCGTTCTTAACCATCGAATCTCAATCAAACAATCGAGCAAATGCAAGTACTTTAGCTTTAAATTTGACTGGAACGGATTCGGATCCAAGATTTTTGAACAGAAGAGAAAGAAACTAGAAATTTTGTTTGAATAGAAAATCGATTCGACTGGAGAGGTTTTTGGGATGGAAGTTGCCATTCATTCGATTTTTTTTATTTATGCGGTAATTAATTTGGATTGAAGAGATAATCTTCGGCCATTTTATTTGAGGTTTTTTTTTTGATTCTGATGGATAAGGCTTCTGCCAAAATTACTAAAGGAAAAATGCTGCTTGCGTTAGAAGCTTGGGGCCATACTTCTATAAAAAGATTTGACTAAGTAATTTAAATTTAATTAGCTTTCATTCTGCATTTACGGTTTGTACGATCAAACGGTAATTCTGAACCTTGCGAAAATTGAAATCCGACAATAATATAATATTACGGATCCAATGGATCTGGTTTCGTCAAATTCCAAGACTACGCCTCGGAAGGCTATATTTAAATTCAATTTAAACGATATAAATTTTAAAACTGAAAAAACCACTGTTAATTTTAATTTTGCAATTTCGATTACTCTCAGTACTATCAATATCACTTTTTCAAGCCTTCAAATATATTTTTAATTGGCTTAAAACTTCAGATTCAACAATTTACCCAACTTCACTTATTTAATTCAAAAATTAATTATCAAATAAATTATGATATTCGTAATTCAAGTTAAAATTACTCTATTAAATATTTAAAATCAATTAAATATTCCGATTTTAAATGCGTGAAAATCTCGGGTCGTCACAAATAATGTGGTTAAAGAACTCAAGTTTTCAACAATCTATTTGTTAAAAAAACCCGACATGTTTATTTGTAACGACCCGCACATCCGTACCCCTTGAGTCAACACTATTCTATAACAATCAACTCAAGTTGTACAGAAATACGAACCATTTTGGTTAAAAAAGAAGAGGTAGAAGAAGAGAAAACAAAATCAACATTAGAATCTAACCATCGTAGCGGAATAAAATATAATAGATAGTAAATAATCTTTACTCAAAATCAAATATATCTGTTTACATATTACATCATCAGAGTACATCACACAGCTCAACATCAATATCATACAAATGGATACACAACAACTCAACACAGCGGAATATATATAAAAATAAGTACGAGAATACGTGCCGTCATCCAGTTCGTCTCCTGAGCTCCACAGCATCACATCCTGTATCCTATAATACTCGGTCTGACCCGAGCATTACAGTTAAATAATACCCGAGTCAGTCTGGAAACCAGCGTGAGAAAATCACACCCAATTGATTATTGAAGTTTCAAAAATCCTTTGAAAACAAAAGCATCTCGTAAGACAACGCCACAAATAAACATGTCGGGTTTTTTTACCTTACGATAGCTAAAACAATTTTTATAGAAATCCTCTGATATTATAATAGGGTCTATATACAAATACTTATAAAATAGCCGAAATTGTTACATTATTAAATTCCAGCTACTAGCCACAAAGTGGTAATACAAACAAAACTCTTACAAAGCTCGTAGGGAGAATGGATTTCCAACTAATGACTAGGCACTGGGGTACCACCTGTCACAGTACGGGGTCTAGATCACCGTACCGAGGATTACTCCCTTCATCCCCTGCAACACAAGGCCGGAACCATCCCTTACTGGACAGTCCCGAGTGAGATCACCCTGCGGTTGGGATCAACAACCGCACCACTAAGCCGAAATAAAAAGGGACATCTAGACTGGAATGACCTCACTCTGCTTGGGTGCTACCCACCTAGCCTTGCTGCATATCCCCTGATTTTCAGTCATTCCCATTTGATGAGGCTTGAGGCCAAGCGTTACCTTTATAGAACATATCCCTTAGAATGCCCATCGTCCACCTGACGATGTTTTCGCAAGCATTCATCCATACAAGTCCGTCCCGGGTTCGAAAGGAACCGAAGGCACTATTCCTACTACATCCATTTTGGAAATATCCTCAGGATTAGTAGCGACTAGCCCTTGCACTTCAATGCTCCATCTTCGAATCCAAAATCGTTTACACGAAACGTACAAACCGGATCGAAGTGGTTTTCGAGAAATAAATCTCGATCCCGGTCTCTTCGAAACGATCAACGTATTTGTCCAATATTGGTAGTCGGTTATTTAACTATCAATTAATATTCACAAACATCCATCCAACAATAAATAATTTCCTAAATTATTTATTAATCTCAAATTATCTTCACAAGATATATTTCCAATTTCAAATTCGTTGAAAACAGTTTTGAGCTATCTTCCTTTCTCAGAATAAATTTCAAGTATTTCTATTTCCACTGGAATCACCAAGCACAAGATTATAGGTTTTTTTTTTCTTTTTTAAAAGAATTTAAAAACACTTAATTGTAAAATATAATTAACATTTAATTTAATAAAAATTTACCTTAATACTTCATTTATAATAATACCTTAGAACCAAGTAAAATAAGTTTAACTTATAAATATACTAGATTTTCTTCCTTAACAAAATACCAAATCGTCCTTAAAATAATTATGACTATAATGGATTAAACAAAACACCTACTTTGGAATTTACTTTAAACTAATTAAGTTAAGACTGCTTCAATAATTTGCTAAAAATACATATTATATGAATAGTTAAAAATAAGGTTACTTCAGAAAATATAAATTAGGTTCTCACTCTTTTAAAACAAAACACTTAGTTACCATTTTAAATAATTACTACGATAATAGAGTTGAAAATATTTACTTTAGAATTTTAAAGATTAAAAATAATAACCTTCTAAACATGCTTTTAAAAACAACATTCAAGCTTTCTCTTGTATTTAAAAATTAACTTTGAACGTACTTGGCTATCCAGAGAAATATACTTCTCTTCTCAATCTTCTTTAAATTTTCAATCTCAACCACTGTTAATTTCAATTTTACCACTGTATCAATTTATCTAGTTATAATATATACAGATATGTATACATTTAAATACAAAATAATTTATTAGCCTTTAAAAATAGATTATCAGTTTAAATATTTATTTTGAAGAAGATTATTAATTTAATTCAAATTCATTATTAACAATATGATCAAATCAATTAAATTTTGACATAAATTATTAAATTGTTATTGTCAAAATTTCCGGGATATCACACAAAGGAAGCCTGGTGGATTATTATTACCTTTAGAAATTCCAACTAGGAAGTGGTAACCATTTTAATGGATTTTATGGAAAGGTTGCCTAGAAGTCAAAAGGACAAAGAGGCTATTTAGGTTGTTGTGGATAGGCTCACTAAGAGTACTCATTTTCTTCCAATTAGGAAAAATAGGACCACCACTTCTCTCATACATATTTATATTAAGCATATAGTTCGTATACATGGAATTCTTATAAGCATAGTCAATGATAGAGACCCTTTGTTCACTAGCGAATTTTGAAAGAGCCTATATACAGCTTTGGGAACTTCTTTGAATCTTAGCATGACATATCATCCACAAACTGACGGATAAACAAAGAGGGTGAATATGATTTTGGAGGACTTGTTGAGAGCTTATGTCTTGTATTTCAGAGGACATTAGGAGCAGCAACTACGTTTGGTTAAGTTTGCTAAATTAATAGCTATCAAGCGACGATCGGTAAGGCCCCTTTTGAAGCACTTTATGGGCGGCCATGCAAATCACTTAGTTGTTGGTGGGAAACCAACGAAAAAGTATTACTGGGACCTAATTTGATCCATGATACCATGGAAAAGTAGAGTTGATCGGGTAAAGGATGAAGGTAGTGCAAGACCATTAGAAATCTTGTGTGGGTAAAAGAATGAAAGAGCTTGAATTCGAGGTTGGAGATATGGTGTTTGTTAAAATCTCTCCTCTTGGAAAAGTTGCTAGGTTTTGGAAGTCTAGAAAATTGGTGCCTAAATTTGTTGGACCAATTAGAATTCTAGAAAGTATAGGAATATTGACATACCATGTGGAGCTTCCTGAAAAGTTAGCAGGAGTCAACAATGTTTTCCACGTTTCTCACCTTAGGAAATGCCTTCATGACACCTCTAACAAAGTAGAGCTTGATCTTTTGGGGGATTCTGAGATGGAGTCGATAGTGCCCCGTGCCACCACATGCATTATGGAGCAAGGTACTAGGAGAATCCACAATAAAATAATTAGGCTTGTCCGAATAAAAGAGAGGGACAATCCGGCAGAAAGCACATGGAAGACCGAGGAGAAGATGAAGAGCATTCACCCAGAGCTTTTCACTAGTAATTTTTCTCTCCAAAATTAGGATTTTGGTTGCATCGTGGCTGCTAGATTGGTTGGTAAAAGATCGTTGTCACACTTTTTCACAATCACTTTACACTCATATAGAAATTTTTATGCATGTTTAGGGTATTTGCATACATACTTTGATGACACGATTACACACTCACGCTAGGATTGAGCTCGTTTTACATGCCTGTAGTACATAATCACATTGCACTGCTAGTTGAGTAGATGCTGTGTGGAGAACATGATTGTATAACATGGATGTTATTGCATGTTACACTGTTTGCCCCTTGGGAAATTTCGGGACAAAATCCTTTTTAAGAGGGAGAGAATGTAACACCCCGTAAAATGAACCATCAATAAACGAAGTAAATTGAATTAGATACGATAAGGGTTAAATATGTAAATTTTATAAAAGTTGGAATTGACAAAGAAAGTTATTCTATTGCGTTCGTGTTGAAATTCTAATCTGTTTCCATAAATAATATGCTGAAAATGTAGCTCAAATAAAGAAATTATGAGAGTTTTAAGTTTTCAGATTTAAATTAATTTAGTTGGAATTCAAACACAAATGAGAATTTACATTTAGGATTTGAATTTTAAAATTAGTTTTAGGGTTAATCAATCGTTTAGTCAATAATTAACTCTAAAGTTAATTAGGGTATAAAATTAATTAAAGAGCAACGAAAATAAAAATATTTCCAAAAAAACATATTGGTCGACCCCTCTATTTGAACCGGCCAACCCTAGTGGTCGACTGGTTAAAGAGGGTCGGTCGACAGATGAAAGCTAAATTTTGGCAGTGGTAGTTAGGGTTTGAAGGGATGCGCTATTTATTTCTACGCTTTTTTGTAATGGATTGTGCTATGGTTTGGTGGTATCTTGATTTTGACATTATTATGATTTGAAATAAATGGGTACATTTAAGTATTACACTTTGTTCCATCCGTTATGAGTTTTGAAATTTTAGTTATGGCTCTATAAGGTTATTCCTTTTATTACCAATAGCTTATCTTATAATGGATCTAATTTTCATCGGGTCTTTTCTAGGTCAAAATTTAGGCCTGCTCCGGCGTGGGTTGTTACAACGACGACCAGTGAACTTTTAGGATCTCGCTGCTTTTGGTTTGGAAGATATATTTATTGCTATTGGGTTGTTACAGATTCTATACCGTGACACCTTTTAGGGTGTATGTTATCCTAGGTGTGTGCATGTATTCGATGCTAACTTGATATCTTATATGGAAGAGTATGAGGTCACCTTTTCATCTGAAGTGAAGGTTACTAAGATTTGGATAATAGATCCACAATTTAGAGGAATCCTATATGTTGGAGCTATAAGAAATAATTTTGAGGATATCGAGATGATGGACGCTGCCATAATTGACCAGATATTTTTAGCTGCGTCGAGCATCTGACACCTAGATCGTTTATGGGCCCAAGCCCATCTGATCACACACATCGTTCAGCATAACATCATCCCCAAGATGGGGAATTTCGATCAAATTTATCCCCTCATCCAGAAGGCCACCTATGACGTTATAGATGGTATCCAAGTGAACTAGGCTAGGGTGATTATAGCTCATTTTGTGAGAATAGAAGGAGTAGGGACCCACGGAAGAGATCCATCCCCTACTGTCATCTTTACACCGCCGTCTTCAGGCAATGTGGGATGAATCTCTAAGGTAAGCCGACGAAGAGTGATACACCCTCACTATTGAACAAGACCTCTCTTAAGAGGATGACGATAGAGGAGCCGCTTGTAATTTTTGGTGCATAGGAAGAGGAGGCAAAGCTAGCACATATGGAGTACGACCCTTAGCCCAACCAATATACTATAGGGTATCGGCAGCAGGTCACCGACTTTGGCACGATTCTAGAGTATCAGTGTCGGATTAAGGCCAGGCTTTAGTTAGTGATCCAACGACGGACGAGGATGGAGGACCAGTACCGGGAGACGCAGATGGAGCAACAATGCCAGGGGCATAAGTTAGGGTGCGTTGCCGCCGTGATTCGATCACTTGGGTGCGGCCATGAATCGAGCTCTCGGGGAGGACCATCTCCCAGTCCTTGGGTAGTAGTAACTGGTAGCTAGTAGTGGTGGTTGTATTTTCTTCCCTTAGTTGCTTTATTTTTCTTTTAGTTTGGGTTGTAAGCATTAATTATTTTTGTTATGTAAAAACACATATGGTGTAATAGAAATGTTCCCTTTTATGTGTTTTCTGTGCGGACTGCTGTATTATAGGAAAACAATAAAAACAAGGAAATTTTAGAAAAGACACTTAACTAATACAGAGAAAAGGAATATAATAGCGACTGGAGGACAAGAAATAAATTAAGACAATTTATTTGACTAACTACTAGGATAACAAAAAGAGCTTAAGTCCAAAAAAATAGAAAACATCTTAAGAAATTAATTTCAGTAAATGGAGGACAGAGAAATGATGCTGCATAGCCATGGATCAATACCCACGCACCTTAAAGGCTGAAATTTACAATCGAACTTATTTGTTGGTTAATATTACAAAAGAAAAGAAATAAGTTTGAAATTTTTAAAATTCGCTATGTAATGGAATATAGCTCGTTATGGACGTTAAAGGGTTGACTAAACCTCGATTTTAGGAGGTGTGGCAAAAAATATGTTTTGAAAAAACTGTGTATGTACACTTTTGAATTAAAAAAAATTTGAATTTTTTTTTGTATTTGGATAACTTTTATTGATATTTTATAACGTAATATAAAAATATTTTTGAACCGAAATAGAAGAAGCTTTCGAATTTTCAAAATGCCACTCACTTGATATGGGGGAATTATCGACATGTTGGTTAGTATAGAGTTTAATGTGCAGTAGAAGTGGCAGTAAAATAAAATATGACTAGAGACAAAGAAGCTATTTTAGCTATGGAATCTTTTCCTATATACCTTGTCAATAGACGAATAGAAAGTTTATTTTTGAAATAAACTTGTTTTAAAACTTTAAAATAAAACGTTATTATGTGAATTGTACTTGGAAAATTTGGAAGGAGATATATGGGCATAAGTGAAGGTTCCAAAGTGTAGTGGAAAGTTGGTTACACAAGAGAAAAAGCATGAAAATATGGAATTTTCATCTAAACCTTTTTTTCCATCATAAAGAAAAATAAGTTTAGAAAATTAGATTTTTCTAATTTGGATGTTAATAATGTTGTGGTAGGATTTTGGATGGTACGAATTGAGTGAAAAATTGGTTGAACTATGCTTCTATTTGTAGAAGTGTGGGAAAATTTGAATGTAAAAACAAGTTTTTGGTTTTCAAAAGTAGCATGCTTATAACGCTGCCAGTATATTTGGGATGCTTGCACCATATTTCCACAATTAATTTAAAAGAATGCATTTATATAAGAGGCGCCAATTAGAATTATTCTACACACATGATAATATGTATGTGTACGTATATATTGTGATACTTTATGCATTGATGCACGACTGGTTGAAAAAAAATGATATACTAACTAATTTGTTAGCTCAGAATAGTCGTGTGTTATGTTACATTATTCAGTCCTTGAGGAATTTCAGGGATGAAATTCTTATAAGGAAGGAGAATGTAACAGCCCGTAATTTTAACGATAATTAATTTAAAAGAAATAAATTAATAAGTAACAACGCCAATAAATATGATTTTCACAAACATCATATTTTGCTATGAAATTGCCATTAGGTTCATAGTGATTTTCTGATCAATTTTTGCATATAAAGTTTTTCGATCGGAGTTCAAAAAAAAGCTATTGACTTTTGAAATTTTAGAATTGGAAATAATTCTATATGCAATTATGGAAACAAATAATAATTAACTAATGTTAATTACAAACAGTTAAACTTAATGGGCACTTAATGTTCACTTAGATATCAAGAAAGAGCTAATAGGAAATAAATATTAACGATTGTTAAATAAATAATTAAATAACATAAATCGAACAACATCAAATTAACAGGTACATGGTCAACCTAGGATGCACCATGGCCGACCCATTGTGATCGATGGTGAAAGGAAAATGGTCGACCGTGGCCGGTGTTAAAACATTATCAAAGATTGGCCAGAACAGCCTGAATTTAAAATGTTTAATTAAATGGCTTGCATTTATTTGAACCCATATAAATACAGAACAAGATCCCCACTTCCAAACTCACATTTTCAAATGGACATAGAAGCTCTTCCATTTCTACAAATTTCTAAATTCTTAAATTAGTTCTAATTATATGTTATACGCAACTGGATAGTTGCAAAAACTGATAGAGAAGATATGGTCAAACCAAATCGTCAAAGTCGAGATAAACTATAAATCCAAATCTTAAATACAAATCAAATCCTAATCTCTTTTCTGGTTTAAAATTCTAATCGATCCATGTATGCTTGTATCTATTCAAATAGGGAGAAAAGGGAGTCAAACTGGAATAACATGGATTAGATCCATAGACTTGGAATGCTAAAAAGATGTGTGGAAATGTTATATAATTTTGTATAATATTAGATGATATCATTGTAGATATATTCCTATACGCCTGAAATGTGAATTGTAGTAATAGGCTAAATATATATATATATACACACACACACACACATATATATATATGCGACGAAATCATAAACTTTACATGCATATCCGGTAATTGTTAACTTGGTATATCTATATGTTATATGATGTAAATATGGAAAATATTTATGTATTAACAGTAACTAAATTTATTATTGAATAATAGTAGACCATGAACTTATAAATAATGTAATAATTCCAAGTTGTTACTTAAATGGGTGTAAAAAATAGGAATTTAAAATAGAGAAATTAGAATAAGATTTTAGGGGTTTAAGTGGTATTTTAATTCGTTGGAATATAAAATGTTGCAATATGAGTTTCTATACATTTTCAAGTTTGAAATAAATAAATGTGTGTCATTTGAAACGACAAACAGTAATCAAAAAAGAAAGAGATGTATAAAATAGAGATATTTACTGTATTTTGACATATGTATTTCAATAACTACAAAAAAATAATTCTTTGTAATTTAAATGCAACATAAACCGTCCTTTTGGATAAGATATAGAAATTTACAGTGTAAATCTTTCCATTGGGAGAGACGTAATTTCAATGCACTAAATTGCAAAAAATCCCTAAGTGTTAACTAAAGAGGTTTAAATGTAATAGGAATATTTTAAGACAATAGATGCATGATATAAATAAAGATGAGAATCAAATAAGGATAGAAAAGTGAAGAATAGACAAGAATAAATTAAATTTTAAAAAGAAAGTAGAAATAATAATTGGGAAAGAGGGTAAAAGAATGTTAAAATGCATTGTAAATCTTTAAAAAAAGCATAAATAATCTTAAATCAAGTAAGTTATAAACGCATAAAAAGAAAATAATTATCGTCAATAGTAAATTATAGAGGCAAAATAATTAAGTAAAATGAATCAAGACACACACACACACATCTCATATATATAGAGCCTCAATTATGCGTTTATGGTAGGTATGAAGTATTAAAATTAATAAATGTTTAAATGAACAAAAATGATATAAGTAATCAGAATAGGTTGGAATGCAAGATTAGTAGTGTTACACAATAGAAGCCTACCCACCGCAACGGGCAACTAGCAGTTGTGTATATATATACCGATATGAGACATATCCAACCGTGGAACCCATTGATAGTATACGTTTGTGTATAGATAAAGGAATACCCCGATAGGAAAGAAATTCTTCTTCAATAAAATTGGAAAAATAAGGGGTATTTCCTTAATTTTAAGAGGCAATCTAAATCGGATTATGAGCAAAGAACTATGCTATGTCAGTATGCGTTGGTAAGAAATTAAGGAGTATGGCTGCACATAAGTTGGGAATATTATCAATCCTTAGCAGTCAACAGGAAAAACAAGGGTCACACGTAATGGGCTACACTACCTACTAGTGTACAGACCATGTTAGGCCATACATGCCTTGTTGTTTGCCAGTTTTTTTGTTAGGAGGCAAGGATAGTTAATCCTATTAGAGATGCATTTCAAAACGTGGATTAGGAAGCCGCGGAGCTGAGTCTACAGCGATGGGGCTGAATCCACCATATTTATAGTTCTTAGAGCCAAGTCTAAAACCATGAAGCAAACAGAATAATTCCCAAAAATGAAATATAGAGTGAAACTAAATTATTGTAAAGTAGTTATTAGGCACTAGGGAGTTCTTCTGTTTGTGCGGCAATGAGAGTGTGATACAGCAAGGGTGATGGATTTTAATGGGGTGTTAAGGGATACTAGAGGTGGTAATACCTTAGTCCAATGGGGAATACATACATACATACATACATACATACATATGTATGTATATATCTGTATATAGGTATAGTTTACTACGGGTAGATGGGATGTGCCATACGTGCATGTAAAGTCGAGATGACTAATTGAAAATGAAAAGACATAACAAAAGATGGAAGATAATCGGCATAAACTAGTGTTATGTGTAAACTGTATAATTTACCGGTCACCAGAACGTTGTTCTGACCCTTTCTTATTACAATCCACATGATACCTTTAGAGGGATAGATACTGGTCAGGAACAGCGGAAGGCAAGATTTCTAGTGCATGCTCGGCACTAACAGGGACACTAGATATTGAAAGTTTCCATCTGGTCAATACTATAAGTTTCATTATACTTTGCTATTCCGGTGTAAATTATATTGATAGTGCTCCGGTATGCTTATATTTGTTTATTTGAAGGATACTAAGCCAACGAGCTTCGGTGGATGTGAGTTTTCGATTTAGTGAATATTCATAGGCCCACTGGGGTGGAGGTTGTTACAAATCTTGGGTTTTCGATCATAGTATATGGCTATGTACAGAGAACAGAGATTTTTAATCAAAGAGCATGATCAGAGTCCGTACTATATTGGCAAGTGATATACACTAGTTTGGGAAGAGAAATTTGTGATCGAGCAAGTGATCGGATTTGATATAATGTACGGATTAGAGCTTATACATTGTATAGGATTTAGTATATGCATACTATGTTTTCTGGATTTTAGAGAGTTAAGGTGATGACTCTTCGATATGTTATGAGGTAGAATGCATAATTAATTAAGTAATATCCAGAGGCTGTTGAGCGTAAGGTACACTTAGTAAGTTATTTATCATACTTGTGCGATAAGAGGATTTAGGAACTTGAGAAAATCGTGAGTTATGTTTGCTATTAAATTTTGAATACCTTTAAGTATAGCTTTATGATTTTTATTGCTTGTATGGGAATTTTGAGGGCGAAATATTCTAAGTAGGGGAGAATATAACGACCCAAAATTTCAGTCACTTCGTATTTAAATATTTGAACTATTTAAATATTTTACCCTTGGATTAAATTGATTAAATAACCTTGTTAACTAATTTTTAAATCATAAGTAATGATAGTAAACATGTTTTGAAAAAATAATCATAAAATAGTTACTAAGAAAAAATATTGATAATACGATCGAAAATCGTTTTATCGATGAACAGCATTTTATTTGTCATAAGGTGTTCAAACTTTTTTAACATGCACCTATTTGCTTAAGAAATCAATAATATAAAATAAAAATATTTTCTCATTTATGAAAAGAAAATATTTTATGATGTCATAGGTGGTGTCATCAGAAAATACTTTGAAAATGAGTTTTTAAGGAAAGTCTTAAGAGTTATGTAAAATATGTAAAGGTGTAATGTAAAATATGTTAGAACCTTAACTTTTGATGTTTTGATTTTGAAAACTACATAAGTAAATTTTATATGAACTAACCATATTTTTAGGACAAGATACTATTTTACTCGACCAATAATTTAACGGATTGCAGACCAGATTCCCAAAAGAAGCTTTAGTAATATGTTTTACCTACGGTCCAAGTTCAGTAGTGAATTCTTGTTAAAATCTCTCCATAGTGGTATATGCACACATACGCAACTTAAAATCCTTCAAATCATAGTTCATATGCTAAAGTTTTTTAGTAACCTAGTCCATATACAAAAACTATTTTGAAAAATCTTTTATTTGGCAAAAAACAGGCATTTCAGCCGACTGAATCGTATAATTAAACAGACTAAACGCCTATGCACATGCACAACTACATTTGAATATTCAAATGGCTGAACTATATGATTCAACCAGCTGAATTACATGACTTTTGCACTATTTTCTTTCTGATTCGATTTTCAATCGATCAGCTGTGTGACGCCCCACCTCTATACCCACGCTAGCCAAGAACATTACGGTGAATGCTGTCAACTAGCACGGAGAATAAGGCTGTTGAGGAGCGACCATCTGTATAATTGCTTTGTGCGAGTACCGATATGCCAGATAAAAATATAACTTTTCATCTCAAGAGGAAATCCGACATACCGACACAAACTCAAAGCTACTAAACAGTGGCTATAAAGGTCTTCGGAAACAAATATAGAAATAAACATAACATAAATCAGTCACAGACAATTCATATCACAAAGGCGAAAATAGATATGAATATAACACTAACACATGAAAGTGTATATCAGAGTAGTGGTCAAAAAGATCCACAATAATACAAAAGAATAGCAACACGTGCTATACAAAAGAATAAGTATACATTATGGAGTCTATATCTCAAATGTATACAACAAAAACTACTAATCTAAGTAGTTAACCAAAAGTCAAAGGAATCAATCCCAAGTGAGAGGTCAAGCAGAAGCACCTGTAACATCTCGGTCTGACCCGAGTATTATTTAATAAGAAAATAGTAAACGGATCAGTCTAACTATAGATATCAGATGAAACGATATAGAATAAGAGATATGACCAAACACATAATAATCACAATTCCAAGCTGTGATATATATAAGTAATTGAAAATCAACGAGAGATTAATCAATATCACCAAATCTACACAAGAATCAAAGAAATGCCATACTCCTTATTTCGTTCATCAAACCACAAATATTGACGATTATATCAAAGTCAATCACAAAAGTCAATGACACACAAATTCACCAATACACAAATATTGATAAAACTTATCAATGGAAATCACGAAAACTGGTGAAGCACAAATTCTAGAAATCATCTCAAGAAATCCAGTAAATGACACACAAATTCACCTATGCACAAAAATTGATAAATCATATCAATAGAAATCACAAAAATAGGTGAAGAAGGAAATTCCAGAATTCGACACACGAAAACCAGAAATCACACAAAATAGGGGGGAGGCCTATCACACGAACGGGAGATGAAAACTCACCAACAGCTGTAACACACGAACGAGAAGCTATCTCATGGTAGCTAGCCATTAATTTGACACACGAATGGTCCGAAGACCGTGGGTTGCTACCCCACCAATTTGAGTCGAAACTCCACAAAACGGGGTTTAGTCTACCTCGCAGACAAAGAGACATCGCACATTGCTAGTCTAAATCACAAAAATGATCGTCATGATCAACGAGTAGTGTCGATTACAGTAAGCTAGTAAATATATGAGCTTAGCATCATGTCCCATAACCACTAGCTTAACTTAAATATTTACGAACAAATTGTAGATCTCCACTATAAAATTGTCACAAGAGTTTCAATCGAACAAGTCCAAGAATTAACCAACAAAGTGAACGCAAGCGTTTCATACCACTTGTTTTACTAAGTCGTTTAATTAGATTTCTCATACGAGTGAGGTAAAGGTTTGTATATACTAGTAGATTGGAAAATGGTTTGAGAAACACGAGCTTTGTAAATAAAATAGTGTTGGAATCGTTTTGATGAAAGAGTTTTGATAATTAATACTAGTATTGAAACCTTTATATTTTTAAAGTGACAAATCACAAAAATGATTGTAGGACAATCAATCACCAAAATTCACATTCAAAGACGTGAATAAAATCCAAAGAAATCGATACCAAATCCATAGAAATGGATATTCCCAAAAATCACGATGAAAATGTCATCAAAGTCAATAACAAATGATAACAACAAAAAGGGAATCAACACGAATCGATTAAAGTTGGAAATATACTCAAAATTTGGCAAATAGGAAAAACTAGGGATTTGCAGATGTCTGAGGGGTTGTCCAGACGTCTGGATTTGGTTTCTGGAAATTTCCCAGAAAACCATCCAAACGTCTGAAACCTAAAATCAGACATCTGAAAAACATTCAGACGTCTGGGGGAAAGTCCAGACGTCTGGTTTTGGTTTCTGGAAATATTCCAGAAAAACAACCAGACGTCTGAAAACACAAATCAGACGTCTAACCTTATTCCAGACGTCTGAAACAATAATTCAGACGTCTGAAATTAGCCACTGCCTTATTTATTCTTCTGCCGTATTTTATTTTTCTCCAGGTTGCAAAACCAGACGTCTGGCATTGGTCTCCAGATGTCTGAAAACCTGGTAAGGGCAACAATTTGCCTAGGCCATATGGCCCAAACGATGTCGGGAGCGATCGAGCGAGCAATGACGACTAAGGATTTACGTCAAATGACAGCCCGGCCTTATAGGCTCTTCGATACACCCCAAATATCATAATCAAACATCCATAAAAGGATTTTCACAAAAATTGGCATATTCACCCATTCGATCCAAATCAAAAGCAAATGAATATGCACAAATGTTACGAATTCATACCTAACCACAAAGATGGATATAGACATAGATGTGAGATAAAAATCTCACCTTTGAACCCAAATCTATGAAGAAGAAGCTTGAAAGCAAATGGAAATCAACCACACTTCAATCTCACACTAGAAGCTTGAATCTAAGCTTAAAAGAGAAATATTTCCTAAATTAGGTTTAGGAATTTTCTGAAATTGAATGGAGAAAGAGTTGGAGAAGAAGAAGAGAAGCTTACCAATGGGTTCTTCTTGAGTTTGGAGCTAAAGCTTGGATTTGCAAAGGAAGTTAGGGCTTGGAGTTTTAATTTCCTCTTCGACCCTCCATTAACATAAAAGCTTGAGTATTAGGAAAATAGAAGAGAAGTGAATGAAGAGGAGAGGGTTGGAACTGAGTTAAGTGGGGTTAATGGGCTCAGCCCAAACCAAAGCCCTAAGTAAAAAGTGGCAAAAATCAACTTTCTCCAAACATATCGAAGCTTATACTCAAAAAGGTCGCAAACGGCATTTTGAACTCAATGGAGGTGGTCTTGAGTCCTAATTCGACCGTATGCAAAAGTAGCTTTTCGGACTAAAATTCGACTAACGATAAAATATTTAAATAAAATATTTAAATATAAATCGATAAATATGCGGGTTGTTACAGACTCCCCTCCTTAAAGAAATTGCGTCCTCGCAATAATTAAGAAGGAAATATAAGAAGTAACAAACATAGAAGCATATTAACACAAAAGAAAATTTGAATCAAGAAGTTCACCATAAAGAGCACGAAGGAGTAAATCCGAAAGTTTTCGTTCGATGAATTCTCAAGATTTCACATGAGCAATCCTTAGGATTTGAGAACCATTGAACTTCTATCAAAAAGAATATCTTTATATCGAAGGCGCTCAACCTCCGAAGCAATGATGCGAATGGAATGGTGCTCAAAAGTCAAATTTGGTGAAACTTCAATCCCTCAATAATACCGGGCTCAAGAATAAAAACCGAAAACATAAAAGCATTTCCATAGTTAAAAGACGTGGAAAACGTCAAAAATAGGAAAAAGTTGAGCCGGTGCAACGGCGTAGTACAAATACGGTACGCCCGAGAAACTAGAAACTCGAATAATTTGGAGCACCGACGTAGTACAAAGGCGGTACGTCCAATGAACCAAAAAGCCAAGTCATTGATGTAGTGCAAACGGTACATCCAATGAATCAAAAAGCGAAGACATTGATGTAGTACAAACGGTACATCCAATGAATCAAACATCATAGTCATTGATGTAGTACAAACGGTACATCCAATGAATCAAAGACACTGATGTAGTACAAACGGTACATCCAATGAATCCAAAAAAAGAAAAGACATTGATGTAGTACAAACGGTACATCCAATGAATCCAAAAAGAAAAGACATTGATGTAGTACAAACGATACATCCAATTAATCAAAAGCAAAGACATTGATGTAGTACAAACGGTACATCCAATGAATCAAAGACACTGATGTAGTACAAACGGTACATCCAATGTATCAAACAGCAAAGGCATTGATGTAGCACAAACGGTACATCCAATGAATCAAAGACACTGATGTAGTACAAACGGTACATCCAATGTATCAAACAGCAAAGGCATTGTTGTAGTACAAACGGTACATCCAATGAATCAAAGCCCGAATGATTTCGGAACACCGACGTAGTACAAAAACGGTACGTCCAATGAACCGAAGCCCGAATGATTTCGGAACACCGACGTAGTACAAAAACGGTACGTCCAATGAACCGAAGCCCGAATGATTTCGGAACACCGACGTAGTACAAAAACGGTACGTCCAATGAACCGAACACAATAAAACAACATCGGACGCAAGCTCATAAAAGAAATGAGATGAAACTCAATAAAACGAAGTACATCAAAATGCCCGATGAACTTGATAAAAAGATAATTTCATTCGGTCATCAACAAAGAAACAACTCCTTGTTGCTTACGACTAAACGCATTGGCAACACGATTTCCCCTTTGGGAATAAAAAGAATATCAAGATCATAGGAAGCTAGGAACTCGAGTCAACATGCAGTTCCTTAAGAGAACATAAATATTCCAAAGATTTATGATCGAGGTAGAGAACAAATTTCTCATCCAAATATGATGATGCCAAATTCCAAAAGCAAAAACAATAGCCGAGAGCACTAGATCATAAGTGGCATATCTAGTCTCGATAAACTATAATGATTTAGAAGCACAAGTGATAGCACGTTCTCTATGGCAAGAGAATGGCATCCAAACCAATACGACTAGTATTGGTACAAATAGCAAAGTCTTGGTTCCCCTTCAGGAATCACAAGAAAGAATAAGAGTATCGAAAAGAAAGAACTTCTTTTAAATAATTCTCTTCCCCGAAAAGTTAAAACTTTCAAAATTACATTTTTACTTTTATGTAATAATCTTTCTACAAAAATTTACATTTTTACAAGTCAATATATCGTGTCTGATTGTCACATCAAAGCGTTTAGGAAATTCCTATCGATAACGTTGATCAAGCGCATTGACCAAAATTCTTAAAGCACTCAACGGGCAATACAATCACAAAATCATCTTTTATAGGATAAATAAATCTCTTAAAAAATTTTAAGAATATTCTTTGTTCGTTTCAAGAACAAAAATCCAGTTTTACTTATAAATAAATCTTATGAAAAATATTTGAAAAATTTTAAATTACTATTTTCATCCAAAATCATTAAATACAAGAATGGTCTCATCGAAATATTCATAGAATATTCGATTTATAAAATGGATGAAATGAGCTGGACAAATTGAATGACATAATAAGTCATTCATAAGAATCATAACAAGTGCGGAATGCGGTAAGTGGAATGCTAATTTCCGCAACTCGTAGCAAACGAAAACCGGTGATAAAGTCAAACTGAAAAAACCTTAGCACCACACAAAAGATATTGCTTAGGTGATGATCCTAAGACAAGCTCAAAAATACCAGACAATTTTTCAAACGATATGATTGAGAGAAATAATACTTTCCTTATCATGCGGGTTTTAAGGAATAAAATGATGCCATCAAATTGGAATCAAAATCACAAAGGAAAAATAGAAATCTGCTTAACAGATTGAAATTGTCGAAGATGAATAATCCACTCAGAAAAATAGGATATGGGCTTCACAATTTAGGCCAATCCTTACAGAAAAAGTCAATTCTGAAGCCAAATTAAATATCGGCTCGGAAAGAAAAGTCACATAAAACAATCTCGACATCAAAACAAAAGCAAATTGAGTGTTGCGGATCTTCCATCCGAATTCGCAATCCTCAAAGAAGTCATCAAGCCCAAAATATTCAAAGAAAAAGAATCGACAAGTTCTTTTGATATAAAAATAATGAGATGAAACTCATATCAAAAAGAACTCGAATAAGAAGATCACAAAATAAATGTAATCAAGGATTAAATGAGAAATACCTTGACCAAGAGAAGAGTTGCTAGGAACTTGCAGCCTTCCTTCTCTCTTGCTTGGAAGCTTAGGACACGAAGAAAAAAGATGGCCCGAAACTTTGCAGTACCGACAAAAGAGGGGTTTCGGACACTCCCTTGCATAATGGTCCGTGGAACCACAATTGTAGCAATGACCACGACTAGAGGTAGGAGTCTTTGCTACCGGAATTTGTTGCTTCCCTTTATTATTAGAATTGGGGCCTTTGACTTTGATAGGCCTCTTCATGTTGTTGTTGAAGTTCTGTTGGGCACGCACAACTTCAACATCACCTTCATTATCGGCCTCTTCAAGACGAAGAGCGATATCAATAAGCTGATCAAATGAAACCTCAAGTTTCAGAAGTAATGGCTTTTTAAGATTCTTATTCAAGCCATAGACAAATCTCTGATTTTTCTTCAATGGGGTATTGATGTATTCAACCCCATATTTGGAAAGCGACTCGAAGGATGCGACGTAATCAGTCACAGAGGATTGACCTTGAACAAGGTCTATAAAACGCCGTGCTAAAGTTACTTTTTCAGCCTCCGGCACAAACTTTAGTTCGAATTGTTCCCGGAATCGTTCCCAAGTAAGATCCGCTTCAACGATTTCAGAAATTAAAAGCTCATACCAATCTAACGCTCTTTCTTGGAGACTGCTAGAAGCCACTTGGACTCGATGAAGGTCAATAAGATTCATGCGAGAAAAGATGCGATCGCATGATTGAGCCAAGCTTGAATTTCTATAACACTCTCGGATCCCGTGAATGGCCTTCCACCCAAATCGGTATAGTCTCGGCACAAGCGTGCAAAACCGGATCTAGAATGAGTAGGCTCCTTATTGGGACCCGCTGTTTGAGCGTTCTTGACAAGATCTAAGAGCTGCTGGGCAGACATAAAAACTCCATCCAGGGGAGTAGCACTAGATTGACCGGCGCAGGGACGGCCTGGTTTAACCATTTCTCTTCTTTGAGAAAGAAAGAAAGAAGAGGAAAAAGTTATTCTCAAAATAAATATCAAGCAATCTTGATAGATAAAACAAGGAATCATAAAAGAAAATAGGATGAATCGGTACGAAGACTCGAATTAAATCCTAAAGCACGACTCCTAAGAAAGACTTAGGACGATGATCCTTGTTATAATATTCCATATTGTTCCGAAGTTTGGCTCTGATACCAAGCTGTGACGCCCCACCTCTATACCCACGCTAGCCAAGGACATTACGGTGAATGCTGTCAACTAGCACGGAGAATAAGGCTGTTGAGGAGCGACCATCTGTATAATTGCTTTGTGCGAGTACCGATATGCCAGATAAAAATACAACTTTTCATCTCAAGAGGAAATCCGACATACCGACACAAACTCAAAGCCACTACACAGTGGCTATAAAGGTCTTCGGAAACAAATATAGAAATAAACATAACATAAATCAGCCACAGACAATTCATATCACAAAGACGGAAATAGATATGAATATAACACTAACACATGAAAGTGTATATCAGAGTAGTGGTCAAAAAGATCCACAATAATACAAAAGAATAGCAACACGTGCTATACAAAAGAATAAGTATACATTATGGAGTCTATATCTCAAATGTATACAACAAAAACTACTAATCTAAGTAGTTAACCAAAAGTCAGAGGAATCAATCCCAAGTGAGAGGTCAAGCAGAAGCACCTGTAACATCTCGGTCTGACCCGAGTATTATTTAATAAAAAAATAATAAACGGATCAGTCTAACTATAGATATCAGATGAAACGATATAGAATAAAAGATATGACCAAACACATAATAATTACAATTTCAAGCTGTGATATATATAAGTAATTGAAAATCAACGAGAGATTAATCAATATCACCAAATCTACACAAGAATCAAAGAAATGCCATACTCCTTATTTCGTTCATCAAACCACAAATATTGACGATTATATCAAAGTCAATCACAAAAGTCAATGATACACAAATTCACCAATACACAAATATTGATAAAACTTATCAATGGAAATCACGAAAATTGGTGAAGCACAAATTCTAGAAATCATCTCAATAAATCTAGTAAATGACACACAAATTCACCTATGCACCAAAATTGATAAATCATATCAATAGAAATCACAAAAATAGGTGAAGAAGGAAATTCCAGAATTCGACACACGAAAACCAGAAATCACACAAAATAGGGGGGAGGCCTATCACACGAACGGGAGCATGAAAACTCACCAACAGCTGTAACACACGAACGAGAAGCTATCTCATGGTAGCTAGCCATTAATTTGACACACGAATGGTCCGAAGACCGTGGGTTGCTACCCTACCAATTTGAGTCGAAACTCCACAAAACGGGGTTTAGTCTACCTCGCAGACAAAGAGACATCGCACATTGCTAGTCTAAATCACAAAAATGATCGTCATGATCAACGAGTAGTGTCGATTATAGTAAGCTAGTAAATATATGAGCTTAGCATCATGTCCCATAACCACTAGCTTAACTTAAATATTTACGAACAAATTGTAGATCTCCACTATAAAATTGTCACAAGAGTTTCAATCGAACAAGTCCAAGAATTAACCAACAAAGTGAACGCAAGCGTTTCATACCACTTATTTTACTAAGTCGTTTAATTAGATTTCTCATACGAGTGAGGTAAAGGTTTGTATATACTAGTAGATTGGAAAACGGTTTGAGAAAAACGAGCTTTGTAAATAAAATAGTGTTGGAATCGTTTTGATGAAAGAGTTTTGATAATTAATACTAGTATTGAAACCTTTATATTTTTAAAGTGAAAAATCACAAAAATGATTGTAGGACAATCAATCACCAAAATTCACATTCAAAGACGTGAATAAAATCCAAAGAAATCGATACCAAATCCATAGAAATGGATATTCCCAAAAATCACGAAGAAAATGTCATCAAAGTCAATAACAAATGATAACAACAAAAAGGGAATCAACACGAATCGATTAAAGTTGGAAATATACTCAAAATTTGGCAAATAGGCAAAACTAGGGATTTCCAGACGTCTGAGGGGTTGTCCAGACGTCTGGATTTGGTTTCTAGAAATTTCCCAGAAAACCATCCAGACGTCCGAAACCTAAAATCAGACGTCTGAAAAACATTCAGACGTCTGGGGGAAAGTCCAGACGTCTGGTTTTGGTTTCTGGAAATATTCTAGAAAACCAACCAGACGTCTGAAAACACAAATCAGACGTCTAACCTTATTCCAGACGTCTGAAACAATAATTCAAACGTCTGAAATTAGCCACTGCCTTATTTATTCTTCTGCCGTATTTTATTTTTCTCCAGGTTGCAAAACCAGACGTTTGGCATTGGTCTCCAGACGTCTGAAAACCTGGTAAGGGCAACAATTTGCCTAGGCCATATGGCCCAAACGATGTCGGGAGCGATCGAGCGAGCAATGACGACTAAGGATTTACGTCAAATGACAGCCCGGCCTTATAGGCTCTTCGATACACCCCAAATATCGTAATCAAACATCCATAAAAGGATTTTCACAAAAATTGGAATATTTGCCCATTCGATCCAAATGAAAAGCAAATGAATATGCACAAATGTTATGAATTCATACCTAACCACAAAGATGGATATAGACATAGATGTGAGATAAAAATCTCACCTTTGAACCCAAATCTATGAAGAAGAAGCTTGAAAGCAAATGGAAATCAACCACACTTCAATCTCACACTAGAAGCTTGAATCTAAGCTTAAAAGAGAAACATTTCCTAAATTAGGTTTAGGAATTTTCTGAAATTGAATGGAGAAAGAGTTGGAGAAGAAGAAGAGAAGCTTACCAATGGGTTCTTCTTGAGTTTGAAGCTAAAGCTTGGATTTGCAAAGGAAGTTAGGGCTTGGAGTTTTAATTTCCTCTTCCACCCTCCATTAACATAAAAGCATGAGTATTAGGAAAATAGAAGAGAAGTGAATGAAGAGGAGAGGGTTGGAACTGAGTTAAGTGGGGTTAATGGGCTCAGCCCAAACCAAAGCCCTAAGTAAAAAGCGGCAAAAATCAACTTTCTCCAAACATATCGAAGCTTATACTCAAAAAGGTCGCAAACGGCATTTTGAACTCAATGGAGGTGGTCTCGAGTCCTAATTCGACCGTATGCAAAAAGTAGCTTTTCGTACTAAAATCCAACTAACGATAAAATATTTAAATAAAATATTTAAATATAAAATTGATAAATATGCGGGTTGTTACAAGCTGGCTGAATTATTCCAATCAGAAGGCTAAATCTTCATAACGGCGATATTTTTAAAAGACACTTCATTCCAGCAAATAGAAACAACACTTGATTCAAGAGTTGTTTCCATATTCTTTCAAGACTACTTTTCACAAATGCTTGCAACTCTTAATCACTATATATAGCCATGAAATGAATCATTTTAATCACTTAATTCTGAATCTATTTCTCATTCTTATTGTCTAAAAAATCTTGCCATTTGAATTAAATATTTTTGTTCTAATCACTAGTTTATTCAAGCAAACTTCACTAGTGATTAAATAAACTTCCTATCTTCACGAATTACTCTATATACCACAAAGGAGAAAATTATAGGAAGGGTTTAAGTTATTGACTTATCATTGCAACTTTAGAGTATGCTCAGTTAGAAGCAATTTTACTGTTTGTATTAGAAGTCTTATTCGGTTGCTCAAGTAGTTGAAGTCCTATTATTGGCATAGATGGTAGAAGTCATGTTCGATTGCTCAGGCGGTGTAATACCTATTCCTCCAGGTCAAGTGAGGGTTTATAGTTAAATTTCGAAAGGAGTTTAGGAATGAACGTAGAATGGGAAGTTCGAACTGGTATAAAAATATTTGGTGTTATTTACTTTATTATTTACTTTTATATTTATATTCTGCGCTAGTAGGTAACTTAGTTAATATTCCGTATTATACAATCCTTGGTTACTTTCACTTGGTATCAGAGCAAGGTCATCATATAAGCATAATAGAGTTATTTGATATTCAGTTAATATGGAAAATAACACTAGCACAAGTTTTATTGAAGTTTAGTCCACTGCACGACCACCGTTATTTAACGTTTGAATTACAATTATTGGTCAAATCGTATGATAATTTATATGCAAGCAAATGGATATGATACTTGGAATATCACTCAGAATGAATACACTATACCTACTACACCATATGCATAATGGTCAAATGCACAAAAGATATATGCTGCCTCAAACGGAAAAGCCACGAGTATGTTATTTTGTGCTTTAGATAAGAAGGAATTTAATAGAGTTAGCATGTGTATAACTACTTATGAAATTTGGCGAACTCTTAAAGTTACACATGAAGAAACAAAAAAGTTAAATAAAGCAAAATATCCATGCTTAGAAATCAGTTCCAAAATTTCAGAATGAAACAGGATGAGACTATAATTGAAATGTATTCGAGATTCCAAGACATGTATCATTTTTTTTGAAATGGTACTTTATATACAACAAATCATTGGGACAAAATATCCCATTTCAATAAACGTTCGAAAGCAAGTTTCGAACTTGTGACCTCTTGCACCAAGCCGAATCAATTAACCACTTAGATAATGGTGTTTGTCACCAAGACATATATCATTCGCTGTTAGCACTAGGAGAAAAATATACTGATTTTGATATTGTCTCGAAAATCCTAAACTCTTTAAAGGATGAATAGGAACAAAAAGTCTTAGTTATTGAAGAAGCTAACGGTATTTCTATCATCAAACCTGAAGAGTTAATAGGAAATCTCATGTCGTATGAAGTAAATTTGCAGGCAAAATGAGATCAAGCCCAAGATAGAAAGAATATAGCCTTTCAAGCTGAACAAAAGATTTAGATTTAGATGACATGGCATTTATAGCAAAGAACTTATTTTTTTTTGAAATTTAGAAAGAATAACAAATTCGAAAATAACAGGAGAGACAATACCAACAAACCACCAGCTTCAAATCTCGAATGTTATAAATGTCATAATAAGGTCACATAAAGAAGGACTGTCCTAATCGAAAGAAAGACAACTAAAGGATAAGAAGGACAAGTATAAGAAGAAGCAAGCATTCTCTGTTACAAGGGATGATTCAGAATCGTCTTCATCATCAGATAGTGACACTGACAGTGATTCAAAATAAGCCAATGTCTGCTTTATGGCTTCGACTAACGATGTAAGTGATCTAACTTTTGATGATTTAATGATATAAACTTAGAGCTATTGGATAAAATAAAAGAAGTTAAAAGAAAGTATAAAGATGCTTTAGAAAAACTAAACAGAAATGAAATAGAAGTGGATATGCTTAGAGATGAAAGAAAAACTTAAAAGAAGAACTTGTCAAAACACAAGAATCTTTGTCTAATATATCTTCTCAACTCACTATGCTATCAAATGAAATTGAAGTTTAAAAAGAAAAGAGTATGACATTAGCTTTAGAAAATCATGATTTAAAATCAAATGTCAAAATTCTTGAATTAACCAATATAGTCTCAAAATGAGTTAGAAAATTTTACTAAAAATGTATCTTACTTTAATAAAGGTAGAGAGAATATTTCTAAGATTATTAATAATTCTCAAACTACTTTTAATAAGAAAGGGTTAGGATATACAAAGTCCAAAATCTGGTTCAATGAGAAATATTTCTCCATATAAAAATTTCAATATACATAAGAATCTTGTAAAAGCAAAACTAAAACAAGGTTTTCAGTCAAAGGAAGTATATTTGCAACATAAATACTATAAAGATTTGGATACCAAAAACTAATAATAGTTCAATCAGAAATAAGTATATCAAGTCTTTTATAAATTCTATTTATAAAAATGAAAATTTTACTTGTAAAGGGAATTCTAAACCCACTTAGGTTTAGTTTCCTAAGATCTAACTCTTAGGACATTAATAAAAGGTGGGTACCAACGTCATCTCTATATCTTTTGCAGGTACCAACTAAGAAAAGAGGAAAGCGGATACTTGATAGTGGTTGCTCAAGCAATATGACATGAAACAAAGATACGTTGACTAATATTATCTACTTAGATTGAGGATCTATCCTATTTGGATATAATTCCAAAGGTTATATCATCGGCAAAGGCGATGTGAGCAATGATGGTGCATCGAACTAACCTCTTATTACAAATGTTTTACTAGTTAAAAATTTAAAACATAATTTACTCAATATAAGACAACTATGCGATAAAGGTTTTAATATATCTTTTTCTGAAGATAAATGTAATATATTTGATCAGAGTAGAAATCTAATCTTCAAAGGAACTAAGGAACGAAATATATCCATATTAAATATGAAAGTAAATCATAACACAAATATTTGTCTAGTAGCCAAAGAAAATGATCCTTATTTGTAGCATAAAAGATTTTGTCATATAAACTTTAAAGCAATAAGCAAATTATCTAAAAATAATTCAGTAAAAGGTTTCCCAAAAATGAATTCAAAGTAAATAGTATTTGTGATGCTTGTCAGTTAGGAAAATTAACCAAATCTTCTTTTAAATCAAAGAAAATAATTTCTATCCCACAACCACTTGAGTTATTACATTTAGATCTTTTCGGACCAACTCAAGTACAGTCTATAGATCATAATAGATATGTTTTCGTAATTGTAGATGATTTTCACTACACCGAAAAGGCCTTTCGTAGCGCTGTAAAAATGCTACCAAAACTTTTAGTAGCATTTCATTAAACGCTGCGATTGGAATGCAACTAAAAGTCTAAAATCTTTTGTAGCATTGTGGAAAAGGCTATCAAAACTTCACCTATTGTAGGGTTTTATAAACACTACAATTTTTTTTAGATTTTTAATAGCATGTCGTATCACCGTGTTTATCAAAACGCTACTAAAAGTTTTACTAGCGTTTTTCCAGCGCTACGAAAGTCGTATCGCGGTAGTTTATGTTTATTTCCTTAACGTTTTTAAAACGCTACTAAAAATTATTAGTTGTTTTGTAGTATACTTTACATGCACCATTTCCTATTGATGGCTTGTCCTTTCCAGCCATCGCTCACATAACGGTCTTTCTAAAACCAGCAATCAATCGCATAATCATCACATTAAAACCAATAATAAATGAATCCTATAATAATCATATCCAACAATTAAGAAAATAGGTTAATCACATGATCAAATATAATGCCCATAACCATTTCGATAATAGTTTTTCGACAAAATGAGTAAATTCACATAAAATCCACAACCATTCATAAACAAGTTTGCACAACAAGTACTAACATATAGTATGTATAACAATCAAAGTCATATATGTTCAATACTTGATTACCCATAATTCTTTGCTACAGTTGGTCTTTACTCCTAAAAAGCTAATTACCTGTAGCCAAATTTAACAATCGATCATGAAGCTGTTTTGCATATTTAAAGTACATCAAACATCCTTACTTAAACTTTTATTAAATTTAAATAATTTTTACAAAACTCGGTTAACTTAGTTAAATTTTTATAAAACTTGGTTAATTTTTTTAATAAACTTATTTAATTTATAAGAACTTATTAACTTAATTAAATACTAATAAACCTTAATTAATTTTTATAAATTTATTTAATTTTTATAAAAATTATATAAAACTTGGTTAAATTTTAAATTTTTGGTTAGCTTTTAAAATTTTGGTTAATTTTTATAAAAATTATTTAAATTTTTATAAAGCTTGGTTAAATTATTTATTACTCTATTTATATTAACTCAAACTTATTAATTATTTCAATTGCTAAAACTTAAAATGTCATAACTTATATTTAATTAACTTAAACTTATAAATTATCTCAAACTTAAACTTTATTACTTGGATATTTTTTATAAATTACCTCAAATTTATAAATTTTTCATAAACTTAGTTAATTTATTATTATTATTGTGAACTTAGTTAATTTATTATTATTATTTTTATTATAAACTTAATTATTTTTTATAAACTTGCTTATTTTTTTATAAAACTTAGTTAACTTAGTTAACTTAGTTAATTTTTATAAACTTAGTTTTAGTTATTGTTGTTGTTGTTGTTAGTTATAAAACTATATTGACTTAGTTAATTTATTATTATTATAAAGTTAGTTAATTTTTATCAAACTATAATTTATTATTATTATAAACTTAATTAGTAATGTTTATATAAACTTAGTTATTGTTGTTGCTGCTGTTGTTGTTAGTTATAAAACTTAGTCGACTTAGTTAATTTATTATTATTATGAACTTAGTTAATTTTTATCAAACTGTAGTTATTATTATAAACTTAGTTAATTTTTTTATCGAACTTAGTTTACTATTATTATTCTTATAAACTTGTTAATTTTTATAAGTCTTGGTTAATTTTATGAACATGTTTAATTTTTATAATACTAAGTTAATTTATTCATATTACTGTTTATTATTATTACTCAATTGCTAAAACATAAAATGTCATAACTTATATTTTAATTAACTCAAACTTATTAATTATCTCAAACTTAAACTCTATGATCTTAGTTAATTTTTATAAATTATCTCAAACTTGTAAATTTTTCATAAACATGGTTAATTTGTTGTTATTATTATAAACTTAGTTATTTTATTATTATAAGGCTTACGATGTAAAATCAACTACATTTATATATTATAATTTATCATTATAATTATTCATATTATTATAATTATAAACTTAGTTAATTGTTATCATACTTTGTTATTTTTATAAACTTAGTTTATTTATTGTTATTATTACTATTATGATTATTGTTGGTATTATTCTAATTTGTTTAATTATTATAAACTTGGTTAATTTTTGTGAACTTATTTAATTTTTATAAAATTTCATTAACAAAGTTAATTATAATAATCTAAGATAATTTATTTTAATTATTATTACATAAATTTATTAAATTTTATAGAACTTAATTAACTTGGTTAATATTTTATAATTTATTATTGGTAGTATTATTATTATTGTAAACTTAGTTAACCAATGATAAACTTCATGAATGTCAAGTCTAAAAGTTCAAGCAAGCATGTGAAAATAATGATAATCAATGAAATAAAATTCAATCCGTCTTTAGGATAGCTATCATACCATTCACAGGAAAAGAGATTAATGCATGTATGATCTCATTTCACTAAATATAACTTTAATAAACTCTAAAGGTCCGAGTGACTTAATAATTTAATGAAACACATAGAAACTGCCAAAAATATTAATCCAGTACGATATGTATATCAATCTGCTGCCATGTGTAAGATAAGTAAAATAAGGTGATGAAAATGGCAAGTAGCTGGATAAGGATCCCATATCTAGAAATATTCCAATATTGTATTGTATATCCATTCGATTTGAAAGGGCAAAGGTTACTATTGAAGTTTAATTTTAACGACCATAAGATTTAGATCCATTTTACCTAAAATAGAATGCAGAGGTAGAGAAAATTGTAGATAGAAATGAATTATTGGAGAGGAAATTTCACATCATGAACTAATATTTTTGATTGCTTGATAAACGATGTAGGCTATATATAGCCTTAACAAACAACTCTTCATCTAACAGACATATCTTTTATCAATTAACAAACACAACCTTTCATAATCAATAGACATAACCTTTCACAATCAACAGACGCAACCTTTCATAATCAACTGACGCAACCTTTCACTTTCTTATCTTTTGATTTTAATATATTTTTAATGCAAGTTTAATTTACTGTCATCAATGCTTCCCCTAACTTAAACTCGCTTCTTATTCCTAAAATTTCTGCATTTCTCTTGAAGACTTGTCCACCAAGTGCTTTTGTCAAAATATCTGCCATTTGATCACTTGTTTTGCAATACTCAATAGTAATGTCACCTTTTTTCACAAGTTCCTTTAAGAAATGATACCGAATGCGGATGTGTTTTGTCCTTCCATGAAGCACCGGATCTTTTGTGACTGAAATAGTTAAACTATTGTCATAGAATAGTGTTGTTGGTTTATTCTGTTGCTGTTTAATACTTTCCGAAATTCCACGCAACCAAATTAATAGACATCCCGCATAAGATGCTGCAATCTATTCAGATTCCATAGTAGAGAGCGCAATGCTTGATTGCTTCTTCGAGCTCCATGAAATTGCACCGCTTCCAAGTTGAAAAACATAACTGGAAGTGCTTCTGCTATCAACAATACTTCCGGCAAAGTCGCTAACCGTATAACCAATAAGATTAAGCGGTATATTTGCCTCATAGAATATTCCATGGACGATGGATCCTTTCACATATCTTAATATTCTCTTTGCAGCCTCCCAATGGTTGGGTATGGTTTTTCCATGAATCTGCTCATCAAGCCAACCGCATACATGATGTCATGCCTTGAAGAAGTTAGATACATCAAATTTCCAACAAGACTTCTAACCATGGTAGGATTAACAAGCTTTCCTTCGCCTTCTTGGATAGTTTCAGGCCTGTGATGCATGATGTTGAAACTGGATTAGCATTCTCCATTTTGAACTTCTTTAATACTCCTTTTGCATAGCCCTTCCGTGAAACAAAAATTCCTTTCTTAGATCGGTGAACTTCAATACCAAGAAAATGATGAAGTTCTCCCAAATCTGTCATTTCAAACTCTGTCATAATTTAATGCTTGAACTCATGCAACATCTTTTCATCATTTCCTATGAAATTTAAATCATCAACTTAAAGTCTGACAACCACCAATTTTCCTTCCGAACTACTTTTGATGTAGAGTGTGTGCTTATATGGACATTTTTGAAAGCCGTGCTTTTCAAAATATGAATCAATGCGGTTGTACCAAGCTCGGGGTGATTGCTTTAGCCCATACAAAGCCTTTTTTTAACTTGTATACTTTATTCTCTTCTCCTTTCTTCACAAACCCAGGTGTATGATCAACATATACTTCTTCCTTAAGAACACCACTTAAAAATGCCGATTTTACATCAATTTGAAGCAACTTCCAATTTTTTGAGCAGCTAGATAAATAAGTGAACGGACTGTCTCAAGTCTTGAGATGGGAGCAAACACCTCTATAAAATCTTCTCCTTCTTTTAGTTTGTACCATTTTTTGACCAACCTTGCCATTTTCTTCTTGACATGCATCATCGAAAGAAATTGGATCTTCCCTAAGAAGAAAGAAAAGAACATAATAGTATTTGATTCAACTTCATCAGTGACATCATATAATTCCTGGATACTTCTCATTTTTTTGGTGAGCTTGAAGCAGAAGATATGCCAGATGAAGAAAGTGGGGTAACAAATTCTTCTATGGTGTCATTCTCTACATTTTCTAAATCTGGAAAAATATTATCCTTGGTTTTAGAAAGAGGAATGGGCATGTTATTGTTTTCAACTTCTAAATTCTCAAGAAAGGAACTTTCATCCAAACGGACATCTCGGATGATCACAATTTTCTTTGTAGTTGGATTATACAATTTGTATGCCTTGCTTCGTTCACTATAGCCAATGAAAATACATTTTTCCGACTTTTTATCCAACTTTTTTCTCATTGCATTTGGAATATGAGAATAAGCAACACTCCCAAACACCCTTAGATGTTGAACGTTTGGTTTTAAACCATACCATGCTTCATGCGATATGCAATTTTCTAGACTCCTTGTTGGTGACATATTAATCAAATAAACTGCACAAGAAACAGCTTCCTCCCAAAAGGTTTTAGATAACCTCTTTTTCTTGAGAAGAAAATTAGCCATCTCCATGATTGTTCGATTTTTTCTTTCACATACACCATTTTGTTATGGAGTGTGACGGACTGTCATTTCATATTGAAAGCCATTGTTTAAACAATACTTTTCAAAATCATTTGAAAGATATTCTCCTCCACAGTCAGTCCTTCAAGTGTTGATTTTAAGTCCGTAAAAGTATTGACTTCTTTCTTGAAAATTTTAAACTTATGAAAAACTTCTGATTTTTCTTTACCGAAGTACATCCAAACTTTTCATGAATAATCATCAATGAAAGAAATAAAATATCGATTACCTCCCAAATATGTCACTGGCATTGGACCACAAAGATCTGAATGAATAGGCTGCAACGGTTTTTTGCTCTCCAACAGGATTGATTAGGAAATGGATTTCTGTGTTGCTTTCCTAGTTGACATTCTTCACAAACTTCATCAAGACAATTAATTTTCGGTGAACCTTTGACCATCATCTTTCACTACTAGAAAAGGCCTCATTACCGACAGCTAGGACCGACGGCTTCCGGCGGCTAATTTCCGACGGCTTTCGACGGGCCGTCAGCGGCCGTCGAAAGCCGTCGGAAATTTGCGATTATACTTGCAGCCAAGCCTTCTTCTTCCTCCTCCTTTCATACGAAAATTATAACCAAAAACCCCTGAATCCCTTCTCCAAGCTTCTAATCCCTAATTTCTAGCTTTCGGATCCTTCACGGCTGCCTAGTCAAACTCTATTACTCTTAATCTCAGGTATAATCTCTTATTTTTACGAAAAATTCAGTTTTTACCCTATTGTAGATTTGCATAAATTGATGAATTAGGACGAATTAGTGATTGCAATTGTTTCCAATAGGTAATAACGGTTTATATCATCACATGGTATACCTATTTCATATTTTATCATGAAATTGTGAAAAACATGTATAATTTGTGATTGTTCATGTATATGTAAATTATTCTGTATGCCTTAATTCGACGATTGTATACGTTATTTTGAATAAGATAAAATGATTGAATGAACTAGGAGTATTATATTGTGCACGTATTTACTTATGAAACAAAAAAAATGCATTACTCTAAATTATAGTTGTGTGTATTGAAAAATGACAAAAATGTTAAACCAACCTTAAGTTGAATTAATACGTCGAATAAATGTGTTAAATTAATATATATTTTTGTAAATGTGAACAGTGAGTAAAACTGTATTTTTTCGTAAAATGCGCACATGTAACCGACAAATGTCCCTCAGAGAGTTTTTGGCCCCGTCTGACGAGTGTTGTATATGATCGTTGTATAAATAGTCGTTTTTTCGAAAAACGACCATTTATATTAATCTGGTACAATGTTTGTCGGATTAGTCCCTGTATTGGACAAGTTATGAACACAGTAAGCATTTACATTTTGTATACTACTTCGTCTCAAACGGTTCATAAAATTTCGGCCTAACTTTTTTTTTGTTTCCTACATACACGCATTTATGTACAATGCAGGGAACAAAAGGAAAATGCTGCCGAAATTTTATTGAATCGTTTGAGACAGTAATATACTACTGTGTTTGTAATGGGAAGTAGGATGCCTGACCAATGGAAAAAAAGTTATATATATTTTTAAATTGATACGTTAAAATATAAAATGTGCCCCATTTGAAAATATTTTTAAATTTGTGAAGTTGTTCTTTAAATTCAAAATATTATACGACCATGAAAATAATCTTTTTCGAATTTTTATTCTTCAAAATAAATATTAAATTTTGAAGTTCTCATTTTGTCAAACAGGAAAAATGATTGATAATTTTGTTGATCGGAGGAGATGGATGTACCAAAGAAAAGGACCAAGGGACTCAATAAAAGAAGACTTTTATAATGGTATAAACGTGTTTGTTGAATTCGCTTTAAGTAATAACGGAAACGGTCCATAAATTCATTTTCCGTGTAGTAGGTGTAGACATTTGAACTATTTGTTACCAGATATTGTGAAGGTTCATTTGTGCCAACACGGTTTCGCACCCGAGTATTATGTTTGGGATCGGCATGGAGAAGTTGTAGCAAATACTTTTGTAGTGTCTGAAAGTGTCGTTAACGAAATAGTTTCAACGACACGTATAGAAAATATGGTCGAAGATGCAGCACGATCAATGTTTCCTATGGCTGAAGTTGACGACGATGATGGAAATGTTGAAGAAACAAATAGTGAAGATTTTTTTTTTATGATTTACTAGGTGCTGCTAAGAAACCTATTTGGGATGGTTGTAAAAGCGGCACTCAGCTGTCAGTAATCGCAGAATACATTGCGATGAAGTCAAAATACAACATCACTGAAGCTGGGTTTACGGCTGTTGTACAAGCTGCAAAAAGACATATGCCGTCCGATAATCTAATGTGTGAAAATCACTACGAAGTTAAAAAACTTATGTCGGCTTTTGGTTTACTGTATCAGAAAATAGATACATGTTTAAAAGGCTGCATGTTGTTTTGAAAAGAAGACGCAAACCTTAGAAATTGTAAAGTTTGTAACCAGGAGAGATACAAACCAAGAAAAAAAAAGGGGAAGGAAGTTCCGTACAAGCGTATGCGCTACTTACCCATAACTCCAAGACTTCAAAGATTATATACATCTTCTGTAACTAGATATAATATGAAATGGCATAGCGTGAGAACGGAGGAAGAGGGTACGTTGACACATCCGGCAGATGGAGAAGCATGGAAGCATTTCGATAAAACGTATCCAAATTTTGCAACGGAGAGTCGAAATGTTAGATTAGGATTATGTACGGACGGTTTTTCTCCATTTTCTAAATTTGGTTCTAAATATTCATCCTGGCCCATTATCGTCACACCGTATAATTTACCTCCATGGATGTGTATGAAAACGCAATATATGTTTCTTACTATTGTCGTTCCTGGCCCCGACGATCAGACACAAAGAATCGATATATATTCACAACCGTTGATTGAGGAGTTAAAAATACTGTGGAACGAAGGAGTAGAAACATACGATGTGTCCAAGAAGAAAATTTTTCTTATGTTTGCTTCTCTGTTGTGGACTATAAGTGATTTTTCTGCCTATGCAATGCTTTCGGGATGGACTACTGCAGTCGTCTAGCATGTCCATATTGCATGGATGAAACACAATCGTTTTCTTTACCTCATGGTAAGAAAATTTCATGGTTTGAGTGTCATCGATATTTTCTCCATGTAAATCATCCCTTCAGAGGAGACAAGAAAATTTTTTTAGCTAATAGAGTAGAAACCAGACAACCACCGACGATATGGTCAAGCGAAGACATATATGAACTTGTTAAGGACTATCCAAAGATATATGAAACTGGCGAGCAAACAGAAATTGAAGGCAAATCAGTTGTTCATAACTGGTGCAAGCAAACTATTTTTTAGGAGTTGCCGTGTTGGAAACATCTTCTGCTTCGCCATAATATAGATGTGATGCACAATGAGAAAATTGTATTTGATAATGTTTTTAACACAATTCTGAATGTGAAAGGGAAGGCGAAGGATGATTTGAAATCAAGACGTGATATAGAAGAATTATGCAAACGTCCTGAGCATCATATGAAACCAAATGACAGTAAAAAACCCAAAGCATAGATAATAATCAAGTTAAAGCTATGTTAAAATGGGTGGAAGAGTTAAGATTACCTGATGGGATATCATCAAATCTTCGTAGATGTGTTGACTTTAAAATGGTAGATTGAGCGGAATGAAAAGTCACGACTGTCACATAATGATGGAAAATTTATTTCTCGTAATGTTCAAAGAACTACTGCCATTAAAAGTTTGGAAGGTAGTAACGAAGCTTAGTATGTTTTACAAAGAGCTTTGTTCGACTACTTTAAAAGTGCAACGTTTACGTAAACTTGAAGTGGACATTTCTATATTGCTTTTCAAATTACAGAAAATATTTCCGTCAGGTTTTTTTAATGTGATGGAACATTTACCTGTTCATCTCCCATTTGAAGCACGACTTCGAGGTCCTGTCCAATATGGATGGATGTATCCATTTGAGAGGTATGTAATATGTTATAACGTAATTTAATTGCATTTGAAAGATGAAGTTAATATAAATTAATTTTTCATAGATATTTGAATCATCTGAAGAAATAAGTGAGGCAAAAAGCACGAGTTGAAGGTTCGATATGCAAATCTTACATCGAAGAAGAAGCTTCATTCTTTTTCTCTCACTATTTCAGTGACCATGTGAATATTTCATTTCAAAGTGTTCCTCGCAATCACGAAGGTGACGAACAAGAGTCCTCTCAAGCAATGTTGTCTATTTTTAGACAACATTGTCGGCCTTCTGGAAAATGTGTAGAAATATGGCTAGACGATAGAGATCTTCATGTAGCACACACTTATATTCTTCTAAATTTTGTCGAGGTTGCACCGTTTGTTAGGTAATCTAAAATAATAATTTGTGTTTTATTCTTTTCTATAATGCATGCGCGTGTATAACCTAATGTAATAATTTGTTTATATAAACAGTGTTTATGAACGTGAACATCCGAACGGAGATCTCAGTAAAGAATTTTCCAGTTGGTTTTCAAATTACATTTATGAGCCAAGAAACTGTGTTGTTGACGAAGGCTTGAAACATCTTGCGATGGGACCAAAAAGAGTGGTCAAGACATATCCAATATATTTCGTCAATGGATATAAATTTAACACCAAAGAATACGGTGCAGCAAAATTAACAAATAATACTGGTATATTTGTTAAAGGTAGTGACGATCCAGAAAATCATTTAAATGATTTTTATGGCGTTCTGACACAAATTTTGCAACTGACATATTTCTCACGAGCCGCGGAGGAGGTGTTTCTATTTAGATGCAATTGGTTTAGTAATGTTCCAGGTTCTGGAATTAATGTTCACAAGAATTATAACCTTATCGAAATAAAGCATACATCGCACTATCACAAATATGATCCTTTTGTACTAGCCAAACAAGCATTGCAATTTTATTACGCTCCTTATCCGTCTCTAAAAAGAGATAAAGCAGATTGATCTGCATTTTTTAAAACAAATGCCAGATTCACATTCGATGGGAAGGATATTCTGCACGAACAAGCTTATCAGGCAGATCTTGAGCAAAATAACGAAATAATAATTACATACGATCATACAGATTTTGGTCCTTTGATCGATGAATCAAATGTTTTGGTAGAAGCGTTTGACAGTGCAGAGGAAAATATCATCGAAAACGAGACCGAATCTGAATCAAAAGACGATGATGATTGATATAGATCTGAATTTGTTTTTTTCCAACTGATGTAACTATGTTGAATTCTTGATGTATTATTAAATTGATGTAACTATGAAACCAAATCCGTTTACTATTGTTTGCATGTTTTGTGTTATTTCCATTTATCATTTATCTAGCATTTTTTATTAAATATGCAATGAACTCTGCTTATCGTTGGAAGAGTACACACATTATGAACCAGGTATAACACACTTCTATTTCTATTTCCATTTCAGTCATTAAGTAAGCAATTTATACCGTTGATGTCATTTCCATATGAAATATATTTCATTATCATGTTATTATTCTCTTAAATAATGATGTGTATGTGTCACAGGTTTATCATTATGTCATATGGAGGTAGGAGCTCTTCCCGATCGTCAAGAGGTGATGGCAGTGGCCCATCGCAAGAGCCACATCGTGCAGTTGTATCGTTAGTCCTTAGAGCAGATGGGTAAGAATTAAATTTTATTCAGCATCTTATTTTTTCTATGATATACGTACGTACTTATCTATATCGTACTTAAAAACAGGGGGTTCGACCTACTCCCTCTAAGGTTGTGCTGGACGTCTCTAGAGCTTCTTATCGCAGTAGGATGAGTGCCTGCTGGCCGAAGTGGGATAACATCCCTCCTCACATCATAGAGTGCATATGGAAGGATGTCCTAGTATGTATATTTTTCTATTTTCCATTTTTAATCGTTTTTTTTCGTTTTTCTACTGTTTATCGTTTAAAGTGTAATCTTTTTTAACACAGGCTGAGATAGACATCCAGACAGACGATCTGATGCTGGCACGAGCATACTGGATGAAGAAGATGTGCAAGAACTACAGGGACACAATATCTGAGATTAAGAAATCTGGTAGGAAACCATGGTGGATGGGAGAGAGCGTGTGGCAAGATTGGTTGAGATACTGGAAGACGGATGAGGCGGAGGCAAGTATACTATTTTTTTTAATTATTAATTTGACGTGATCGAAAAATAATGTATCAAATTTTGAAGTACAGGCAGAGTCGGATAGAAACTCTACAAATAGAAATAAGAATCCTGTCACTCATCACGGATTATCAAAGTCGTTTCAGCAGTATCGGCAGGAGTTGGTAAATTTACTGAATAATAAATGTAAATAGTTTATGCTGTATGATTTAAATGTATAATAATTGTATGTAACAATCAACTTCAGGAAGCCGAGGCACATGGTCCTGTCAGCTATATGGACGTGTTCACCCGTACGCATGCTGTCGAGCATGTTAATCCAGACGGGACTGTTTTGTACACATGGCAGGACGATAAATCCAGCAAAAGCCATGTAAGCATATTTCATTTTATTCGATATTAGTAATTATTTTAATTGTTAAACTATGATGAAATAAGATATGATATTATTAATTTGTTAATGCAGGAGATGTTTATGGAGCAGCGGCATAAACTCCTTGCTGATACAGGTCGAGATCAGCTGACGACCGATGAGGAGGACGTTATTTTTGAGTCCGTTATGCATCCAGCAGAGCATGATCGACGATACGGATTTGACAATCTAGCGGTAAATAATTTACTTTTTTTTGAAATACTTCAAATATGATATTTTGACCTTGTCAAAACAATAAACTTGGATTTTATTCATTTTTCAGTTATCGTAGGCTAGTAGTCAAAGTAGGGGACGGCGGAGTAGACCTCAGAGCGATCTAGCAGATATAGAAGAATTGTGGACTAGAGTGTCACAATTGGAGGAGCAGAACCGCCAACAAGCCATGCAGACCGCACAGTTATTAGACTACATGCAGCAGTTTGGTGGCCGCTTCCCTTCCTCGGCTGGCTCTGGATCTGGAGGAGATTGATTCATTGTTTGCTTGCTTGTTTGTTTGTTCGTTCAGGCATGTTTTGTTTTAGTTTAGAATGATCTGGTAGACGGCGTAGGTAATTGTTGATTTATGTATAATTATGTTTGATACACTTGGTTCTGTAGTTGTATGAGGATGTGTATGAGAATATCGATGAATTTGTGTATTAACAACATGGTAGAATAGTTATTGTTAGGATTAATGTTAATGTTCGAATGGTTATGTATATTTTGTATTTTATTTTGATGTAATTTTATTTATTTGTGTGTTTATTGAATATTTTGTAGTTTGGGTTTGGATAGTTGGTTGGACTATTGTATGTTGGATTGTGTAGTATTGATATCATAGTGTTTGGAAGAGAAATGTGGTTGGAATGCTATATTTGCAGCGAATTTCAAAAAAAAAACAGCAGATTTTCGACGGCTCCCGACGGCTTATAGGTCAAAATTTCCGACGGCTTCGACAGGTCTCGGCGGCCTGTAGCACACGATTTCCGACGGATTCCGACATCCGTCGGAATCCGTCGGAAACCGTCGGAATCGTGTGCGACAGCTTCCGTCGGATGCCATCGGAAATACTGCTCCCCGACGCAGTCATTTCCGACGGCTTTTCCGACGGTCGTCGACGGTTTTCGGCCGTTGGAAAATGTGATTCCCCTGGTAGTGTTTCTTGAATGCCACTTCAAATTTTTATAATTTAAAAGACCATCTATCATGCCATAGTTTAGAGATTCCTTTATCGACAGCAAAAAAATAAGATATATTTTGGTTCTGAAGAGTGAGTGAAAAAAGATTATTTGAAACTACTCCAACACTAGCAATGACCTGATTATTCTTTGATAATTGACAAGCAATATCATGGAAGTGAATATCATATACGTTCTTTAAAAGATAACCCATGTTGAGTAAATTATTTTTCAAACCAGGAACAAGGTAAATTTTAGACATTTTCTCCGTTTTTCGGTTTTGGTTTTGAATTCAATCTCACCAATGCCACTAACTTTGTATGTTTTTCCATCTTCGACTTTAACTTCCCCATAATCATATTCATACAACTTTGAAAATAAATTTTTGTTACTTGTCATATGTTTGCTAGCACCACTATCTATGTACCAAGCATCATCGAAATCTCCACATTCAGATACAAGCAACAAAATTTCCTGAGTATGTTGGTCTTGGTTTTGGTTTCCATATATCAAGTTAGCATCATGTTTTTGATCCTCCTTATACCAGCAATCATTTGTCATATGACCAGGTTTGTGGCAATTAAAACATTCAAAATAGCCACGGCCTTTTCCTTTTTGATTTCCACGTCCTCTCCCTCTTGAATTCTGATTATACCAACAATCACCTCTTCCATATTCCTTGCTTGAATAATCATCTCTTTCACGAGCGTATGTTCCTCTTCCTCTTTAGTTTCTTCCATGACCACGCCCTTTACCTCTTTGATATTTAAAATCTTCCTTCTTTTCATTTAGAATCAGTTTTGATTGAAGTGCTTGATCCAGATCTATATTTTTATTCTTCCTGTTGAGTCTTCCTTCATGAGCTTGCTACGAACCCGTGAGTTCATTAATAGTCATGGAACTTAGATCTTTGGATTCTTCAATGGCTGCAACAGTATAGTCAAATCTAGAATCCAAAGAACGAAGAATTTTTTCAATGATACAAATATCATCCATAGTTTTGCCGTTCATTTTTAATTGGTTGATTACACATAAAACCCGTGAACAATAATCCGAAACAGGTTCGAATTCCTTTTTTTGTAGACCTTCAAACTCTCCTCGAAGTGTTCGCAAACGAACCCTTTTTACTTTATCGTCTCCTTTGAATGAGCTTTGCGAAATCTCCAAGCTTGCTTTGCAGAAGCAGCATTTTCTATTTTGTCAAATTTGGCATCGTATGTTTGTACTCCCCGGTAGATATAAAGCAAAACTTGTTTGTCTTTTTTTCTCAATGTTCTTAAAGTATCCTTTTGCGCTTGCGTTAATGCTCTCTCATTTTCAACTTCAGTATACCCATTTTCAACAATCTCCCAATCTTCTTGAGACTAAAGAAATACTTTCATTTGAACACTCCATTTACCATAATTTTCTTAGGTAAATTGAGGGACAAAAGGAGTAGAAAATGAGTTGTTCATTTTAATCGAACAAGGCTCGGATACCAATTTGTAGATAGAAATGAATTAATGGAGAGGAAATTTTACTTCATAAACTAATATTTTTGATTGCTTGATAAACAATGAAAACATTTAGGCTATATATGGTCTTAACAAACAACACTTCATCTAACAGACACAACATTTCACAATGAACAGACACAATCTTTCACAATCAACAGACGCAACCTTTCACTTTCTTGTCTTTTAATTTTAATATATTTTTAATACAAGTTTAATTTACTATTAACAAAAAAATTATTCATGACAGCAATCCGTACGGTAAACTCACCCAACACTGGTGTTGAAAAAACAACAGTAGGCTTACTCAACTCTCCATGTTCTGTATTTTCAAAAATGAGCCTGTGTGCTTCACTGCTACCACTAAAATATATTTGCTCAAAAGCCATTCAACAAAGGTTGTATGCTTAAAACTTCAGTTTAATTTAGATTACGGAGATATGCTTACTGAACAAATCTGGAACGATCATAGAGTCGGTCCATAAATAAATTCAGGCAACATAAAAAAATGTATGCTCATAAGGACCAGACATAGTATTAACAATCAAATAACAACCAATGTTTATTCAATACAACCAAATTTATTCACTTTATATTTAATTTGGTTCAACACATTTAATTCCAATTGGATCATATTAAATTGACTTCCATTCAATTATTCAATTTCTCAGCTTCATTAGCTTCTAATGAATTAACACTTATGTTCATTGTTTCGTACTAATTATTTACATTCAATTGATTAACATTCAATCCATTTATCAATTCAATTGCTAATTCCTTTAACAATATAATGTTGAATTTCATTTATATAACTCAAGTTCAAATTCTTAATGACTTCACTTCATTAATTCACTTATTAATCTACTTCGATACCAAAATTAACTTTATTCAACTTCACTTAAGTTATATTCCATCATTTCCCATTCTATAAGTTATACAACTTATTTATTAACTTCCAAATCCATTAACTTATCCAAAGCTAAATTTATTATTCATATTATAAGTTCAAAACACATTTCACTTATATTTATCAATTGCAACTTGGATTTTAATTGATTCCCTTATACTCCTTTTAACTTAACTCCATCCTTTAAGTTAAACTTATTCTATCAAAATTCAATCCGTATAAGTTATAAACTCATTTATTATTCTCATAATATTTTAAATAAGATTCCAGAGTCCTTTCAATCTTTCAAAACCATTTTTTTTTTAAATCAGTTCAATTATCCTTTGAATTTCAAAAACCAGACCCAAATTTTCCAAACAACTTTCATTCAAAATTATTTGGCGGCAATCCCTCTTTTGGAAACCCGAAAATGAACACCAATGATGCCGCGGTCACAATCAGAATGATTTTCCAACGAACGAAAAGAGTTTAGAGCTTTTATCTTTCCAAAGCAATTTTCCAAAATATCAAATTTCTTTCAAAACACTTCTCTGGAATTTTATTTTCAGATTATAAACCATATTTATAAATCTTTTACTTATATAATTTCACTTCTTATATATAAGATTATTCCATCATTGTAAATCATTTTAATTATAACTTCATACGTATAATTCATTTGCTTATACAATTATTCTTTGACAATGTGTTTCATTTAACTTATTCAAACAACTTTTATTTACTTGCATATAACTTACATTTTCAACAATTAACAATCAATTCATATATACTTAAATAATTCTGAAAAATTTATTTCCTTTATATATAAAATATAATCGAGGTAAAATTATTTCATTTACCCAATTTTAATAATACTATGTCGACATGCCTCGTTTAAGTGTTTAGAAATCCCTATCGATAATATGGCGTCCCACACACCGATCAGAATCCACAAACAGCTCAAGGGATAAGCAAACACAATATAAAACATTTTTATATTCACTAACAAATACGCGCTCGTATCTATTATTACACTCACACTCATTCTAGAGTACTACTGACTCTATCTCTAATGAGTAATTCCCAATAGAGCCATGGTTGTCGCTTAACCATATGCTCTGATACCAAATGTGACTGGTGTGAGAACTAAAACAGTTTATCTTTAAAACAAAGCATAGGATAATTTTAAAATAGATTCGCAATGCTTTTTTGAAAAATGAGACTACCATAAGGCCTCCCGCACACACACACAATGCAAACGCAGAATCGGAGGAGATTTCTCCTTATGATAGTCAAAGATGCTTGATACGCAGTAAAAAGAAACATTTGATATTATTACTAGTGCATAGTGTAGAAAAATTATTTTGAAAGTAAAGATATAAATCTTAGCCAACATACGACCATTATCGTATGCCTACTATAGCTACCATGTTCAATAGCAGGTTACCGCCACATTCCATGGCAGGTTCTACAACTAAAACCGTACAAGTCTCGTATTGTTTCTTTGGATTTCCAACAAATGGTCAGGCCAAGGAACTTCCCATTTCCACATGGGTACGCCTCTGGAAAGACGACCCGAGAACCTGACCGGATCTTTGCTAACACAAGGCCGGGTTACCTTTCAAACTAGGTAACAACTGACACGAATATGTCATCCCCCGATCGTAACCGATCTATCCGAGGATCCTCGATTTCCAACAACCACAAAATTTGCAGCAACAACATAGGTTAAGTATCTGGGCTCGATACCATGATACCACCTCCATCCAGAAGGAATGACATACACTAAAGGGGCGCTACCCCTTAACAACCTTGCCGCATCCTTCCTATTTTGACCATTTCCGGGGTGTGAGGTCCGACGAAGTCTCGTCCACAAAGCCACGCTTTATACAAAAGTTGTGCTTTGGGTCAACAAATGATCAAAGTAATGATCACCAAGATAAATGATCATATCACAAATGATCAAACAATGATCATTTCACAGCAACACTCAGCATGTCACATTACCAAATTGGGAGTATATCACTAATAACCTTCAACTACATAACCTCTGAGCTCGTACGTCTCAGAGAAGGGTGTTAAGCTAAGAGAATAAATTCTCCTCCACCAACAGAAATATATTTGAAAGAAATCAGCTTTATATCTCAACTTGTAATGTCTGACATACAATCCATATAAGTCTGTTCCAGGCTCAAACAGAACCGAAGGCACTTACAAAGAAGTCCTTGCATTCCGGATAATTTCTAATCACGTCCGAACTTCCCGTCACTAAGGGTGATAAAACCTCTATATCGGAGATCAGCCGATGCAGAGTAACTCGAAGGTAATCCTTCTGTTTTCAAAAATATCCGGTCTTCAACACCGGTCATCAAATGCAATCCATTACGACGTATCACATATTCGGAATGGGTTATACGACCCCAAGGTCCTTTCCCGGCTAACCCGAATAGTGAGCGCTTATTCAAAAATAAGTGTGGCATTCAAATTCAAACAATCGCAACAAATACCTATTTAAAGATAAATATTGATAGTCGGTTATTTAACTATCAACAGGCGTGTTCAACATCACCAGATTCCAAATAGATTTCCAAATTATTCACTTTCCAAAATATCTTTACAAGATATATATTTTTCACACTTCAACATTTGAAAACAAATTTTCAAATCACTTTTCACCTTTACCACTTTTGAAAACAAATTTCAATCATTTTCCTTATGCGAAATACTTTCATTTCAACATGGTTCATTTAAACCAATTAAATAAATCCTTACCGATTTACTTTATATTTACGTTCCAAATCCGTAAATTAATTCCCACACTTCAAAAATAAATCAACGTTTATTTTTAAACAAATTCCCCTTTTCATTTATAAATTCCATAGTGAATTTACATTCCAAAATATTTATGAATATATGATTCCCAAATCGATTTCAAATATTCATTTTCAATTTGTCTTCAAAAAAATAAATTCTCAAAACATTTCATTTCACATTGGAAAAACATTTCCGTACTTATTTATTAATAAGTAATTCACAAATCCATTTATTTTCAACACTTGGAAAATATTCAATGTACTTAAACCGAAATTAAGTATATATTTCATTCTTTAAGGTAATCATTCTCTTAAACATATTTATTTGGGCCAAAACGAATGTTGCGCAAAACATCGTTACGACAACCCAAAATCACTAGTATAGGGATTTGAAATTTAAATGGATATATAAATCCCAATACTATACAAAAACATTTCCTTTCGGAAATCATTTACTACAACAACAGTGTTATAGTCCATCATTTCCTTCTATTTCTCGAAAACGTCTATTTCAACAATGAAATGTTGAAATCTATGTTTTCGATGTTTACACCTTTTAAAACATCGTTAAAACGATTAACTTCAATTTAAAATATTCATTTTCCCAAGCATATACATTTTATTTGATAATATATTCACTGTCCAAAATCGTGAATATACTTCCTTAACCAATTTCAACATTCGATTTATCAAATTCCATTGATTTCTAATTTATAAACAATGTCTATAAATTCCATTTCTATATTTTATAACAACTTCGTTTTAGAAATCTCCTTTTATTAACCAATTCTATTTATATTCCATTTACATGTCGAAATCCGGTTTATAAGTAAATTACTCATAATTCATTTATTCACAAATCCATTCTTTTATATCAACACTAATTTATAAATCAAAAATTCTTTTTTACTTATGAATCTAGGTTCAAACTTTATTTTAACACTTATAAAAAGCTCATTTTATAATTTCTATATTTTAATTTATAAATATCAATTTAAAAATCTTTTATAATGATTCAAAATTCCAAATTAAACCATTTTATAAATTAATCACTATTTATTTCGAAAATCTTTTTCGGTTATATTTCTCAAAAATCATAACTTTTATAACTTTAAATATTATAACGTTTATTTATTTAAAATAAATCAATTCGAAAATTTAATAAACGTACAATTTCAAAAATCACTTTTCACCTTTACCACTTTTGAAAACAAATTTCAATCATTTTCCTTATGCGAAATACTTTCATTTCAACATGGTTCATTTAAACCAATTAAATAAATCCTTACCGATTTACTTTATATTTACGTTCCAAATCCGTAAACTAATTCCCACACTTCAAAAATAAATCAACGTTTATTTTTAAACAAATTCCCCTTTTCATTTATAAATTCCATAGTGAATTTACATTCCAAAATATTTATGAATATATGATTCCCAAATCTATTTCAAATATTCATTTTCAATTTGTCTTCAAAAAGATAAATTCTCAAAACATTTCATTTCACATTGGAAAAACATTTCCGTACTTATTTATTAAGTAATTCACAAATCCATTTATTTTCAACACTTGGAAAATATTCAATGTACTTAAACCGAAATTAAGTATATATTTCATTCTTTAAGGAAATCATTCTCTTAAACATATTTATTTGGGCCAAAACGAATGTTGCGCAAAACATCGTTACGACAACCCAAAATCACTAGTATAGGGATTCGAAATTTAAATAGATATGTAAATCCCAATACTATACAAAAACATTTCCTTTCGGAAATCATTTACTATAACAACAGTGTTATAGTTCATCATTTCCTTCTATTTCTCGAAAACGTCTATTTCAACAATGAAATGTTGAAATCTATGTTTTCGATGTTTACACCTTTTAAAACATCGTTAAAACAATTAACTTCAATTTAAAATATTCATTTTCCCAAGCATATACATTTTATTTGATAATATATTCACTGTCCAAAATCGTGAATATACTTCCTTAACCAATTTCAACATTCAATTTATCAAATTCCACTGATTTCGAATTTATAAACAATGTCTATAAATTCCATTTCTATATTTTATAACAACTTCGTTTTAGAGATCTCCTTTTATTAACCAATTCTATTTATATTCCATTTACATGTCGAAATCCGGTGTATAAGTAAATTACTCATAATTCATTTATTCACAAATCCATTCTTTTATATCAACACTAATTTATAAATCAAAAATTCTTTTTTACTTATGAATCTAGGTTCAAACTTTATTTTAAAACTTATAAAAAGCTCATTTTATAATTTCTATATTTTAATTTATAAATATCAATTTAAAAATCTTTTATAATGATTCAAAATTCCAAATTAAACCATTTTATAAATTAATCACTATTTATTTCGAAAATCTTTTTCGGTTATATTTCTCAAAAATCATAACTTTTATAACTTTAAATATTATAACGTTTATTTATTTAAAATAAATCAATTCGAAATTTTAATAAACGTACAATTTCAAAAATCACTTTTCACCTTTACCACTTTTGAAAACAAATTTCAATCATTTTCCTTATGCGAAATACTTTCATTTCAACATGGTTCATTTAAACCAATTAAATAAATCCTTACCGATTTACTTTATATTTACGTTCCAAATCCATAAACTAATTCCCACACTTCAAAAATAAATCAACGTTTATTTTTAAACAAATTCCCCTTTTCATTTATAAATTCCATAGTGAATTTACATTCCAAAATATTTATGAATATATGATTCCCAAATCTATTTCAAATATTCATTTTCAATTTGTCTTCAAAAAGATAAATTCTCAAAACATTTCATTTCACATTGGAAAAACATTTCCGTACTTATTTATTAAGTAATTCACAAATCCATTTATTTTCAACACTTGGAAAATATTCAATGTACTTAAACCGAAATTAAGTATATATTTCATTCTTTAAGGAAATCATTCTCTTAAACATATTTATTTGGGCCAAAACGAATGTTGCGCAAAACATCGTTACGACAACCCAAAATCACTAGTATAGGGATTCGAAATTTAAATAGATATGTAAATCCCAATACTATACAAAAACATTTCCTTTCGGAAATCATTTACTATAACAACAGTGTTATAGTTCATCATTTCCTTCTATTTCTCGAAAACGTCTATTTCAACAATGAAATGTTGAAATCTATGTTTTCGATGTTTACACCTTTTAAAACATCGTTAAAACAATTAACTTCAATTTAAAATATTCATTTTCCCAAGCATATACATTTTATTTGATAATATATTCACTGTCCAAAATCGTGAATATACTTCCTTAACCAATTTCAACATTCAATTTATCAAATTCCACTGATTTCGAATTTATAAACAATGTCTATAAATTCCATTTCTATATTTTATAACAACTTCGTTTTAGAGATCTCCTTTTATTAACCAATTCTATTTATATTCCATTTACATGTCGAAATCCGGTGTATAAGTAAATTACTCATAATTCATTTATTCACAAATCCATTCTTTTATATCAACACTAATTTATAAATCAAAAATTCTTTTTTACTTATGAATCTAGGTTCAAACTTTATTTTAAAACTTATAAAAAGCTCATTTTATAATTTCTATATTTTAATTTATAAATATCAATTTAAAAATCTTTTATAATGATTCAAAATTCCAAATTAAACCATTTTATAAATTAATCACTATTTATTTCGAAAATCTTTTCGGTTATATTTCTCAAAAATCATAACTTTTATAACTTTAAATATTATAACGTTTATTTATTTAAAATAAATCAATTCGAAAATTTAATAAACGTACAATTTCAAAAATCACTTTAAGAATCCCTTTTAAAATCAAAAACGTTATTTTTAAATTTCAAAATGGATCCGATGATGCAACAACACCAAATAGTCAATCACGACAACAAACATCAACAAATATCACAATATCTGTAAATAAATCAATATAGTTGAGGAACCCAGTTGGATCCCTCCAACCTGTTTCCCTACATCCACAGATGTTAGCACAATACCAATTCCGCTCCAGTACGGAATTATCGCGGTATATGGAATTTATAAAATATTATCCGCTTAATTGACAGCGCAATAGGGTTTCATCCGCTATACAATGCGGGAAATCAACAACTACAATATATACATATGCCAATATATATATATATTGTTATATATAGATATATCCTATTATATCTAATATCACAATCAAACAGCAATCAATAACTGCAATCATCATTCAACATACATTCAAGCAAATTTTAAATCTAACTATTTAAAATATAAATCGAAACCGATTCGATTGAGTGAGAAGTTCTCACCTTGATTTCAATTTCGTTTTCAGCTTTTATTTCGAATAAAATTAAACGGACGTTTAATTTTACCCAAAATTCTCACTAGCTCCAAACGACTCCAATCCAATTCCATAACATAGTGCTCGTCCATACGAACCCAACGCAACTGGTTTCGTCCAAATCCGACCTAGTATGACAAAGATATGTATTTTTAAAGTTACACGAATTTAATAAATATAAATTTACATCATATTTTTTTTTCTTTACTCAACTAATCAGGGCCGTGCATCTCAAGCCAAGAAAATCCAGGCCACACCCCATCATCTCCCCTCTCACGCGTGTGTTCCAGGTGACTGCCGTATACATGAACCCATGCCATCAACCTAGGTTTAAATTTTGCAGCTACCACATTCATCGAGATTCTGATCGAAGGCCGCCAACAAGTAGCACGTGCTCGCCTCTCTACTCGCCCAAGGCACGGCCAAGCGCGGTCGCACGCAACTTGATAAAATTGCGTTCGAACGTCGCTGCTTCATCGCCCAATTTTCGCGAATCCAAGCCGTTTCAACGAAATTCCACCGTTAGATGTGATGATCCCCTCAAGCTCTTCATCGTTTGTGTTGGAAGTTTCTGGTGAAAGGGGATGGATCGGGAGATAATCGAGGAGAAAGGTGGGTGTTTTCTGGCCATCGAATAGAAAAATGGCGGCCGGCTTATAATTAGGGTTAGGTTTTCATTTGGTTTGCAAAAAACGAATTCTAAGGGGCTTATATAGAAAATTTCACGAACACTATTCATCCCGAATTTTCCGAACTCCAAACGAAACGTGCCGGTTGGCATTCCTAAGGTTTACCCCGCATTCTGGACACAATGCAACATGTTTTGGGAGCTAATTCGGTCATCTGTGCGAGTTATGGCAATAAACGATCGATTTAAAATTAAATCGGTAAATCAAATTTCTAGGCGTTTTAGCTTGCCCCGTACAAACGATAAATCCGATTGACATGAAATTTGAAACCATACAATAATATCACATTACGGATCCGATGAAACTAGTTTCGTCGAAATCCGAGATTGTTTGAAAAATGACTATTTTAACTCGCCAAATTAATATTAAAAACAATTTCGATGCGTTTCGAGCTGTCACGATCAAACGATAATTCCGATTGTTACGAAAATTGAAATCCAATAATAACAAACTATTACGGATTCAATGGAACTAGTTTCGTCCAATTCTAAGGCTGTTCGAAAATTGACTAATTTTCAGTCGATAATTAAATATTAAAATATTCAATTTTCACAAACAAATTTTAAATTCAGTTTTAAAAGTTCTATAACATCACTATAACTCCAATATGATTAAATAAAATTTTACAACCAATTTAAATCATATTAAACCCAATATCCAATTATTTCTGTAATTTCAACTATTCAATTATCGATTTAATTATCCAATTTAAATCCAAATATTCGAAATAAAATTTATTCGACTTATAAATTTCACTTATTAATATTTAAAATCAATTAAATATCCAAATTTTAATTAATATAAATTCTGGGTCGTTACAAATGAATCCCGTAATAATCATATCCAGCAATTAAGAAAACAGGTTAATCACATGATCAAATATAATACCCATAACCATTTCGATAATAGTTTTTCGACAAAATGAGAAAATTCACATAAAATCCACAACCATTCATAAACAAGTTTACACAACAAGTACTAACATATAGTATGTATAAACAATCAAAGTCATGTTCAATACTTGATTACCCATAATTCTTTGCTGCGTTGGTCTTTACTCCTAAAAAACTAATTACCTGTAGCCAAGTTTAACAATCGATCATGAAACAGTTTTGCTTATTTTAAGTACATCAAACATCCTTACTTAAACTTTTATTAAATTTAAATAATTTTTATAAAACTCAGTTAACTTAGTTATATGTTAGTAAAACTTGGTTAATTTTTTTAATAAACTTATTTAATTTATGAAAACTTATTAACTTAATAAAATTCTAATAAACCTTAATTAATTTTTATAAACTTATTTAATTTTTATAAAACATAGTTAAATTATATAAAACTTGGTTAATTTTTAAATTTTTGGTTAGCTTTCAAATTTTGGTTAATTTTTATAAAAATTATTTAAATTTTTATAAGCTTGGTTAAATTATTTATAACTCTATTTATATTAACTCAAACTTATTAATTATTTCAATTGCTAAAACTTAAAATGTCATAATTTGTATTTAATTAACTTAAACTTGTAAATTATCTCAAACTTAAACTTATTAACTTAGATAATTTTTATAAATTACCTCAAACTCATAAATTTTTCATAAACTTAGTTAATTTATTATTATTATTATTATTATAAACTTAGTTAACTTATTATTTTTATTTTTATTATAAACTTAATTATTTTTTATAAACTTGCTTATGTTTTTATAAAACTTAGTTAACTTAGTTAATTTTTATAAACTTAGTTTTAGTTAATGTTGTTGTTGTTGTTGTTAGTCATAAAACTTTGACTTAGTTAATTTATTATTATTATAAAGTTAGTTAATTTTTATCAAACTATAATTTATTATTATTACAAACTTAATTAGTTAATGTTTATATAAACTTAGTTATTGTTATTGTTGCTATTGTTGTTAGTTATAAAACTTAGTCGTCTTGGTTAATTTATTATTATTATTATGAACTTAGTTAATTTTTATCAAACTGTAGTTATTATTATAAACTTAGTTGTTATTTTTATCGAACTTAGTTTACTATTATTATTCTTATAAAATTGTTAATTTTTATAATTCTTGATTAATTTTATGAACGTATTTAATTTTTATAAACTTGGTTAATTTATTCATACTATTGTTAATTATTATTATTGCTCAATTGCTAAAAAAAAATTTCATAACTTATATTTTAATTAACTTAAACTTATTAATTATCTCAAACTTAAACTCTATGATCTTAGTTAATTTTTATAAATTATCTCAAACTTGTAAATTTTTCATAAACTTGGTTAAATTGTTGTTATTATTATAAACTTAGTTATTTTATTATTACAAGGCTTACAATATAAAATCAACTACATTTATATTTTATAATTTATCATTATAATTATTCATATTATTATAATTCTAAACTTAGTTAATTATTACCATATTTTGTTAATTTTTATAAACTTAGTTTATTTATTGTTATTATTGCTATTATGATTGTTGTTGGTATTATTCTAATTTGTTTGATTATTATAAACTTGGTTAATTATAAACTTATTCAATTTTTATAAAATTTCATTAACGAGGTTAATTATAATAATCTAAGATAATTTATTTTAATTATTATTACATAAATTTATTTAATTTTTATAAAACTTAATCAACTTGGTCAATATTTTATAATTTATTATTGGTATTATTATTATTATTGTAAACTTAGTTAACCAATGATAAACTTCATAAATGTCAAATCTAAAAGTTCAAGCAAGCATGTGAAAATAATGATAATCAATGAAATAAAATTCAATCCGTCTTTAGGATAGCTATCACGCCATTCACAGGAAAAGAGATTAATGCATCCATGATCTCATTTCACTAAATATAACTTTAATAAACTCTAAAGGTCCGAGTGACTTAATAATTTAATGAAACACATAGAAACTGTCAAAAATATTAATCCAGTATGATATGTACATCAATCTGCTACCATATGTAAGTTAAGTAAAACAAGGTGATGAAAATGGCAAGTAGCTAGATAAGGATCCCATATCTAGAAATATTCCAATATTTTATTAGTATTTCCATTCGATTTGAAATGGCAAAGGTTACTATTGAAGTTTAATTTTAACGACCATAAGATTTAGATCCATTTTACCTAAAATAAAATACAGAGGTAGAGAAAATTGTAGATAGAAATGAATTATTGGAGAGGAAATTTCACGTCATAAACTAATATTTTTGATTGCTTGACAAACGTTGAAGGCTATATGTAGCCTTAACAAACAACTCTTCGTCTAACAGACATATCTTTTATCAATTAACAGACACAACATTTCATAATCAATAGACACAACCTTTCGCAATCAACTGACGCAACCTTTCACAATCAACAGACGCGGTCTTTCACTTTCTTATCTTTTGATTTTAATTATTTTTAATGCAAGTTTAATTTACTGTCATCAATGCTTCCCCTAACTTAAACTTGCTTCTTATTCCTAAAATTTCTGCATTTCTTTTGAAGACTTGTCCACTAAGTGCTTTTGTCAAAATATCTGCCATCTGATCACTTGTTTTGCAATGCTCAATAGTAATGTCACCTTTTTTCACAAGTTCCCTTAAGAAATGATACTGAATGCGGATGTGTTGTTTCCTTCCATGAAGCACCGGATCTTTTGTGACTGAAATAGTTGAACTATTGTCAAAGAATAGTGTTATTGGTTTGTTCTGTTGCTGTTTAAGACTTTCCAGAATTCCACGCAACCAAATTAATTGACATCCCACATAAGATGCTGCAATGTATTCAGATTCCGTAGTAGATAGCGCAACGATTGATTGCTTCTTCGAGCTCCATGAAATTGCTCCGCTTCCAAGATGAAAAACATAACCGGAAGTGCTTCTGCTATCAACAATACTTCCGGCAAAGTGCTAACCGTATAACCAATAAGATTAACCGGTTATTTGCCTCATAGAATATTCCATTGACGATGGTTCCTTTCACATATCTTAGTATTCTCTTTGCAGCCTCCCAATGGTTGGTGTATGGTTTTTCCATGAATCTGCTCATCAAGCCAACCGCATACATGATGTCAGGCCTTGAAGAAGTTAAATACATCAAATTTCCAACAAGACTTCTAACCATGGTAGGATTAACAAGCTTTCCTCCGCCGCCTTGGATAGTTTCAGGCCTGTGATGCATGGTGTTGAAACTGGATTAACATTCTCCATTTTGAACTTCTTTAATACTTCTTTTGCATAGCCCTTATGTGAAATAAAAATTCCTTTCTTAGATCGGTGAACTTCAATACCAAGAAAATGATGAAGTTCTTCCAAATCTGTCATTTCAAACTCTGCCGTCAGTGAATGTTTGAACTCATGCAACATCTTCTCATCATTTCCTATGAAAATTAAATCATCAACTTAAAGGTTGAAAACCACCAATTTTCCTTTCGAACTACTTTTGATGTAGAGTGTGTGCTCATATGGACATTTTTGAAAGCCGTACTTTTCAAAATATGAATTAATGCGGCTGTACCAAGCTCGAGGTGGTTGCTTTAGTCCATACAATGCCTCTTTTAACTTGTATACTTTATTCTCTTCTCCTTTCTTCACAAACCCAGGTGTATGATCAACAAATACTTCTTCCTTAAGAACGCCACTTAAAAATTTTGATTTTACATCCATTTGAAACAACTTTCAATTTTTAAACAGCTAGATAACTAAGTAAACGAATAGTCTCAAGTCTTGAGATGGGAGCAAACACCTATATAAAATCTTCTCCTTCTTTTAGTTTGTACCATTTTGCGACCAACCTTGCCATTTTCTTCTTGACATGCATCATCGAAAGAAATTGGATCTTCCCCGAGGAGAAAGAAAAGAACACAACATTATTTGATTCAACTTCGTCTGTGACATGATATAATTCCTAGATACTTCTCATCTTTTTTGGTGGGATTGAAGCAGAAGGTATGCTAGATGAAGAAAGTGGGGTAACGACTTCTTCTATGGTGTCATTCTCTGCATTTTCTAAATTTGGAAAAATATTTTCCTCGGTTTTAGAAAAAGGAATGGGCATGTTATTGTTTTCAACTTCCAAATTCTCAAGAAAGGAGCTTTCATCCAAATGGACATCTTGGATATTCACAATTTTCTTTGTAGTTGGATTATACAATTTGTATGCCTTGCTTCGTTCACTATAGCCAATGAAAATACATTTTTCCAACTTTTCATCCAACTTTTTTCTCATTGCATTCGGAATATGAGAATAAGCAACACTCCCAAATACCCTTAGATTTTGAACATTTGGTTTTAAACCATACCATGCTTCATGCGACGTGCGATTATCTAGAATCCTTATTGGTGAACTATTAATCAAATAGACTGCACAAGAAACAGCTTCTGCCCAAAAGGTTTTAGATAACCTCTTTTTCTTGAGAAGAAAATTAGCCATCTCCATGATTGTTCGATTTTTTCTTTCACATACACCATTTTGTTGTGGAGTGTGACGGACTGTCATTTCATATCGAATGCCATTATTTAAACAATACTTTTCTAACTCGTTTGAAAGATATTCTCCTCTACGGTCAGTCCTTCAAGTGTTGATTTTAAGTCCCGTAAAAGTGTCGACTTCTTTCTTGAAAATTTTAAACTTATGAAAAACTTTTGATTTTTCTTTACCGAAGTACATCCAAACTTTTCGTGAATAATCATCAATGAAAGAAATAAAATATCGATTACCTCCCAAAGATTTCACCGACATTGGACCACAAAGATCTGAATGAATAGGCTGCAACAGTTTTTTTGCTCTCCAACAGGATCGGTTAGGAAATGGATTTCTGTGTTGCTTTCCAAGTTGACATTCTTCACAAACTTCATCAAGACAATTAATTTTTGGCAAACTTTTGACCATCATCTTTCTTGAAAGCCACTTCAAATTTTTATAATTTAAATGACCATCTATCATGACATAGCTTAGAAATTCCTTTATCGGCAACAAAAAATAAGATATATTTTGGTTCTGAAGAGTGAGTGAAAAAAGATTATTTGACACTACTCCAACACTAGCAATGACCTGATTATTCTTTGATAATTGACAAGCCATATCATGGAAGTGAATATCGTATCCCTTCTTTAAAAGATACCTCATGGTGAGTAAATTATTTTTCAAACCACGAATAAGGTAAATTTCAGACATTTTCTGAATTTTTCGGTTTTGGTTGTGAATTCAATCTCACCGACACCACTAACTTTGTATGTTTTTCCATCTCCGACTTTAACTTCCCCATAATCATATTCATACAACTTTGAAAATAAATTTTTGTTACTTTTCATATGTTTGCTAGCACCACTGTCTATATACAAAGCATCATCGAAATCTCCACATTCAGAAACAAGCAACAAAGTTTCCTGATTATGTTGCTCTTGGTTTTTGTTTTCATATATCAAGTTAGCATCATGTTTTTGATCCTCCTTACACCAGCAATCATTTGCCATATGACCAGGTTTATGACAATTAAAACATTCAAAATAGCCACGGCCTTTTTCTCTTTGATTTCCACGTCCTCTCCCTCTTGAATTCTGATTATACCAACAATCACCTCTTCCATTTTCCTTGCTTGAATAATCACCTCTTTCACGAGCGTATGTTCCTCTTTCTCTTAAGTTTCTTTCATGATCACGCCCTCTACCTCTTTGATTTTTAAAATCTTCCTTCTTTTCATTTAGAATCAGTTTTGATTGAAGTGCTTGATCCAGATCTATATTTTTATTCTTCATGTTAAGTCTTCCTTCATGAGCTTGCAACGAACCCGTGAGTTCATTAATAGTGATGGAGTTTAGATCTTTGGATTCTTCAATGGCTGCAACAGTATAGTCAAATCTAGAATCCAAAGAACGAAGAATTTTTTCAATGACACAAATATCATCCATAGTTTCACCGTCCATTTTTAATTGGTTGATTACACATAAAACCTGTGAACAATAATTCGAAACAGGTTCGGATTCCCTTTTTTTGTAGACCTTCAAACTCTCCTCGAAGTGTTCGCAGAGGGACCTTTTTTACTTTATCATCTCCTTTGAGTGAGTTTTGCAAAATCTCCCAAGCTTGCTTTGCAGAAGCGGCATTTTCTATTTTGTCAAAGGTGGCGTCGTATGTTTGTACTCCCTGGTAGATATAAAGCAAAACTTGTTTGTCTTTTTTCTCAATCTTCTTAAAGTATCCTTTTGCGCTTGCGTTAATTCTCCCTCATTTTCAACTTCAGTATACCCATTTTCAACAATCTCCCAATCTTCTTAAGACCAAAGAAATACTTTTATTTGAACACTCCATTTACCATAATTTTCTTTGGTAAATTGAGGGAAAAAAGGAGCAGAAAATGAGTTAGTTCATTTTAATCGAACAAGGCTCGGATACCAATGTGTAGATAGAAATGAATTAATGTAGAGGAAATTTTACTTCATAAACTAATATTTTTGATTGCTTGATAAACAATGAAAACATTTAGGCTATATATAGTCTTAACAAACAACACTTCATCTAATAGACACAACATTTCGAAATGAACAGACACAATCTTTCACAATTAACAAACGCAACCTTTCACTTTCTTATCCTTCAGTTTTAATATATTTTTAATACAAGTTTAATTTACCGTTAACAAAAATTTCATTCATGACAGCAATCCGTACAGTAAACTCATCCAACACTGGTGTCGAAAAAACAACAGAAGACTTTCTCAACTCTCCATGTTCTATATTTCCAAAAATGAGCCTCTATGCTTCACTGAGCACTAAAATATATTTGCTCAAAAGCCATTCAACAAAGGTTGTATGCTTAAAACTTCAGTTTAATTTAGATTACTGAGATATGCTTACTGAACAAATCTGTAACGATCATAGAGTCGGTCCATAAATAAATTTAGGCAACATAAAAAAATGTATGCTCATAAGGACCAGACGTAGTATTAACATCAAATTTGTGATGCATGTGCATTATCTCCACCATAAACAAAGCAATAAGTTCCTCAGGATTTCAGATGCAAAGTACCTGTCCATGAATGAAGTATAAAAAGGCATAGATAAGCATCATATTAAGTGAATACCAAATGAGGTGAAAACACCATATATTGGGCAAACTGCAAAAAATAATATAGAATAAAATTATCACCGGCAAAGAACAAGTTATCACTGATAAGTTTGATATATTTACTGAATGGACAACAATGTCCATCAACTGGCCAGCCTCATACAACTATAAGAGAACATAAAGGACATAATAATAAAAGTCAGATAGAATAAAATAAAATTATGGTTTCGAGAAAGCAATAGCAAATACCATTGTTCTCAGTGTGGTCCTTGCAACCATTTTTAAGATCTCTTCACCAGGGGCATCACCCATCACAACAGGAGTTTTAAACTTCTCGTGAAATTCAATGTGGCCATTTTATCTCTGCTTTCTGAAAATTGGCAACTAACGTTAAGGATCATCTCGAACTCAAGATATCCACAGCCATGGTCTGGAGTTCTACCACTAGACCAGTTGTCGTGGACTACATGATTGCTTACATACAATATACAAATATTATCCATTAAAAAGCATAACTCATAGGACACAAGCAGTTAGTAATGCCATTCAATAGAAGACCATGCCGAACAAATGGAAAGTTGAATGTACATACCTGGGCACGTAATAGCTTAATATCTTCCTTGCTTTCGTTGCTATCAGATGTGGCTACTAAACGTTTTCTCACAGTAGCATGAGCATAAGGGGACAGGGCATTAGTAACAAATGATATTGGGGTTATTCTTCCTTCCATGTCAAAAAGCGCACATTGCTGAAAGATAACCAAATATTGTACATAGATGGGGTTTTGCTGCTGAGTGATACATTATTGGCTTTTGATGCTTAAAAGATTCACCTACCAGCCAACAAACAGCGCATGTGCAAGTTGACTAAGCATAACATTTGGCTGCAGCGGGTTTCCTTTCTGTCCAGTTAACAAAATAAGCAAACGGTCAAATACTTGATCACTTGCACAGAATAAAATCCATCTTTATTTTGAAGCACAGCATATAACTTTTTTAAATCTGAAATCTCCCAGTACTGGTTATCTTTCTTCGTTTGATCCATAAGATTCGTTGTCTTTTGTTTTCATTTACAACTTTTCTCCAGTGACCTCATATTTTGTGTGTAGCCAAGGAATGCTGGACCTTCTCAGGGATGTCTTTGATATGTAAATCTGACACCCACTTGAAACTAGGTATTGTACTGCTCCTTTTTAGTATTTCAAGTCCTATGAACATGAACAACATTACGTTGTTGCTGAGAACAGTGTGTGCCTAGCCAATTGGACATTCTTATTTCATTTTTTTGGAAAGCCAACTGCAACTTGAGAATATATGTTTATCAGTATACTATATATCTACTTTTTGATTATTTAACACTCTGTGTTACTAGATGCATTATACATACTCCTCATAACCTAGTAATACCATTTCAGGATAAGTTATGTTGCTATCAGTATTTTATTCTTGTAACTGGTATCTTTCGGTAATAAATTTTAATATGCGCTACAGATATGAAAGTATAAAGCAAGTTGGAATTGGTTCCTTCTTCACATAAAAACTGAAGAGGAATTGGAAAATTGATTCCCAACAGACATTAGTTGGGCGTGTAGAGGAATCACAATTCAGTAACATTATAACGTAAGGTGAAATACTAGTAATTTATTTACTATTATTAACTTTATAACTTACATATCTCTTTTGTAATGCAGTTTTGTTTATTGTTTCGATGAAAATGTGCCTGATAAGCCTGCACGTTACTCAGCTAGAACAAGTTGGTGCAGACTCTGAAGTAGGCTGCAAAGCATAACTTTTATTTGCTTCGTTTAACCAGATTTTAGGCTCTACAGTGTAAGGATAGTCTTAATTCATAAAATTCTAACATGCATTCATTTCCTAAACCAGCACCAAATTTACATATGCACAGACATTCAAACTTAAAATTTTACAGTGGAAATATACATCTTGGAGAAAAGCCAAAATAGTATAATTTTGTAGAGAAAAGTACGATTTTTAGAAGAAGAAAAAAACAATTTGATATGTGCTGTACTAAGCCAATATCAGTTATAACAACCGATAGAGTATAATATTTTAGAGAAAAACATTTGGTTTGAGATATTTTTTTGCAATACACTCTCTTATAATCAGTTTTTACATCCTTTATGTCAACAAAAATTCAAGTCTACGAGAAAAATGGTGATATAAAAATAGATTTACAATTTAAAAGCTTGCAATATTTTTACATATTAGATATCCATGCGTCATAAAGGCAACTAGCAGCTTGATTAGTGATCACTTATTTGGTTTATCAAGGTAAGTGACAGGTGTTGCTCGCATTGTAAATGGAGTGGTTGCGTGGATTGGACGGAAAAGTCTCACATCGCAGGATATCCGCATCTTACACTTCAACAAAAACACAGTAATAACAGCAGCAAGGAATAATAATTCATGTATGAACATGGTTACTGTTGAGTTTCGGCATTCCCGCGTACCGTACGCGTTCACTTCACCGTGTCTATGGGGGTCAACGGTCGAAGTCTCGCATGCCGGCGTCCCGATTGAACATCACTCCATCGCCTCCATCGAGCATATAATCTGGTCTTGGCAACACATTATAACAAAAGAAATCCCTAATGTTACGTGCCACCAATCCCATATATATACCACGATTATTCTGAATATTCCGCGATGTGGGACTTTAACCATTCAATCCACGCACCCACTCCATTTACAATGCGAGCCACACCTAACAATCTCCACCTTGGCGAGCATTGCTCAAGTCACCTTGGAGTTATACCGAGTCCTCTCCGCAGTGGAGTCAAGCTGCTACCTTGAGTTCTCATAAGCAGGACGGAGCGACTGCTTTAACCATATCTCCACCTTGACGAGCATCCCATGCTCAAGCCCTATAGGAGCCATGCTTCGGTCATGCTGCATCATACCGGTCCCATCAAACCATGGAGCTCTGATACCATATTGAGTTTCGACATTCCCGCGTACCGTACGCGTTCGCTTCACCGTGTCTATGGGGGGTCAACGGTCGAAGTCTCCCATGCCGGCGTCCCGATTGAACATCCCTCCATCGCCTCCATCGAGCATATAATCTGGTCTTGACAACACATTGTAACAAAAGGAATCTCTAATGTTACGTGCCACCAATCCCATATATATACCACGATTATTCTGAATATTCCACGATGTGAGACTTTAACCATTCAATCCACGCACCCACTCCATTTACAATGCGAGCCACACCTAACAGTTACCGGTACAGATAAAAACATCAATGACGGGGGAATAACAAGGAGTACACAGTTACTACTACTTATATTTTCAGGTTCTAAACATGGACGATTCGCTTATAATATGGAATAAAGCACAATTTATTGTTTTCTTTCTCAAAGTGTGATTCTTAATCCACTTACATTTTCAACATAAATTGGGACATAATAGACGTGGTAATAGACACATGAATTTTGTTGGAAGTTGATACCTAATTCATCGCTTGAAGTCGTAGAAGCAAAAAAGTCGCTCAGTGGAGTGGAAGACCGGACGAAAAGTCTCGTCCGATGGAGCGGTAGTGATAGAGAAGGGACTGAAACAAATTTTTGGTTCGGTGGAGGATGTGTCGGACCAAAGATTTGGTCCGAGTCGGACCAAAGATTTGGTCCGAGTTCGTCCAGTGTGTTGAATATGCTAGTATATGATTTTTGTTTGATGATAATAAACATATATGTGTGTGTATATATTCATCTAAATGTATTTGTTATTATACTAATTTATTTTTCACATAATTAAATATTTGATGAATAAAATAAATAATACATAATTTAAATTCAAACAAATATTTTATTCAAAAATTACAATTTTGAATAGTACAAATTTGAGCTCTGATCAATATATATATACATTTTCAATTACGACACAATTTCGATTACATCATAAATTTCACTTTACAATGTTCACCTCACTACATATCACTCATTCACTCGTATTTTATCTAAAAATTTGTTCCAGTTTGTATCCAACATCTAAATTATCTCGAAATAAACACTGACGCAGTTAAATCAGAAGATATATTTTTGCAGTGTACAACGAAATATGTGACTTTGAAAGTGTTATTTGCCTCAGTAATTTGGGTTGTTCGTCTTTTATTTCTTTTGAATTCATCTACACGAACAACTTGTGACATGCACAGTGTATCACTGTATGCATGTCACAAGGCCGTGCATATCGATATACACTTGATAAAACTGCAGAGACATGTGAGTACAAAATCTAACCCGAGCCAAAGCTGAATTCAACTCAGGTGCAATAAGAAAACAAGTTACAAAGTTTCAAATACACTAGAGCCTGCATATACACATGCGTACATGTACACATGTGCACTGACTCAGCATGTCGAATTTCAGCCAAGAGACATCAGTACACATGAATAAAATTAAATTCAATATTGAACCAAGGACTAGCTCATATGTACACAGTCATATAACATATAACATTCGTATAACATACGTATACACAGTGGAAAATAGTATGCATATAGCAGTTTTGAAAAACGCATAGTGTCGGTTACCATGCATGATAAAACGATAGAGTCGAGCAACACAAAAAAACAATAATTTCTTTGTCTGCTAACAACAATGCCTCGTGAGCTGATAGAGGAAAACATTAATGGTCAATGGCGTGAATTGACTAATCCTAGTTTTATTATGTGGAGGATAAGATTTGCACTGCTCAGGTCAGGCAAGACGGGGCAAAATATGAGTATATATTTGGCCTACCACGTGTCTTTTATCGCTTTTGATCATTCAGCCCTGCCCTTGTAGTTTGACATGCCAAACTAAAAAATCTTCACCTTGGCCAGAGTATTTTTGAGCACATCTGGTTTTCAGTTTCCACCCAACGTCCTTCACCGAGGATCTATGCTTCCATCATTGAGGCGAGGAAGAGGCACCACACAATGTTCACTAAGGTTGTTACGATTGAACCATTAACCGCAACAACCGTTCATGCGCTTACCATCTATAACGGTTACTGTTGAAGAATTGTATAATCGCAGTTTATCTTGCCCCCTATGCATGATCATTTTGTATAACATTTAATATTAACGTATAAAAATTAGTAACTTAAGCTAAATGAACAATTTGAACATTAACAATGTGTGTCTACGTGAAGTAACAACATGTGTGTGCATACTGGTCGTTTTATAAACAAATAAATTTGCAAAAACAGTTGGATCGATATGAGTTTATTGTCCATAATGCATATGATTGAAAATATATGCGCCTTCGTAAAGTAACAACATGTGTATGCATATTGGTCGTTTTATAAACAAATAAATTTGCAAAAACAGTTGGAACGATATGAGTTTATTGTCCATAATGCATATGATTGAAAATATATGCGCCTTCGTAAAGTAACTGTTGACAATTCTAAAGAAATGAATGCAATATACTTTAGTCCCACATTGGCAAAATGAAAGATAAAATTGTGTATATATGTAGGATCCTCCCTCCCTATATTGGCCCTTAGGGTCAGGTAATTTTGTGCGAGAGGGAGGACCCAAATCTGATGAACACACACGCGCGCGCCGTCCGTCCCGTCCCGGGCCGGGTTCAGGTTCGGGTCTACTATGAAATCTTATTTTTGCTACAGAAAACACTGCAATTTTCGGCGGGTTTTTATTTGGCTACAGTAACAAATAGATACGGGCGCGGCCCGTTTGAATTTGAATTGAATACGGGTGCGACCCGTTGGAAGAATGAAGGGACGCAGTTTTTCAGAACGAACATATTCTGAACGGACACAACTGTGACTGTTCAGCGACTATAAAACAGTGACGGATCCTGATCAAAGGACTCACTGATTTTTCTGTTCTTCTTCTTCCCCGGAATTCTCTTCAGCCAAATTCGTTTTCTGTTGCCATCGTCATCTCAGACTGACGTACTCTTTACGGTCTCACGCAATTTTCGTCGGTTGTACCCTGGGAGACTTCGACTAAAGTCTTAAGGCGATTGTCACGGCAAGCCTCCGACGAAGTTTTCGTATTATTCTTGTTTTCATTACTGATACGCGTAATACCATTGTTGCATTGCAACGTTTTATACCTCTGTTGTTTCTGCTTTTGTAACGCCTTAAAGTGTTGCAGTTTGCTGTTGTAACATATTAAAGTGTTACAGTTTGCTGTTGTAACGTATAACAGTGTTGCATTGCGTTGTGTAGTAACGCATTTCGACTGTTGCATTCTGTTTTCAACCGAATAATCTACATCTTAAGACTTTATGTTTTGGTTAAAACGCAGATGGCAGCAGAACAAATGTCCATTAAGACAGCAACTTTGAACAAACCAGATCTGTTCAAAGGTGAAGGTGATGATTTTCTGACATGGCAGAGTCAGATGCTATTCTATCTCACCACCCTAGGCTTGCAGAAATATCTTGAAGAAGATGAACCGGTGCCGCCTACACCGGGAAACACCAACGCTACAAATCAGCATACTGGTCCAACTATTGATGCGTGGAGGCACTCGGATTTTTTATGCAGAAACTACATTCTCAACTGCCTCGATAGGGTCCTGTACAAAGTGTACCAGCCCATAAAGAGTGCAAAAGCTCTCTGTAATGCATTGGCTACAAAGTACAAAACGCAGAATGTAAGTTTAAAAAAGTTCATCGTTGACAAGTTTATGGATTATAAAATGGTGGATTCAAAGTCGGTGACTTCTCAAGTGCAAGAGTTGCAAATTATTATCCATGAAATGGAGGCAGAAGGCCACACGGTTGGTGAATCATTCTTGGTTGAAGCAATCACTGGAAAATTGCCACCATCTTGGAGGGATTATCGCAACTACTTGAAACACAAGAAGAAGGAAATATTCTTGCAAGACCTCATCGTCAGATTGAAGATAGAGGCAGATAATCGTGGAGTCACCATACCTAAAAGCAAAGAGGCCTTCATTGCAGAAGGGTCAAAGAAGAAAAAGAACTTCAACAAAAACAAGAAAAGGAAGGCGCCAGAAAATAAGCAGAATAACCAGAAGCAGTCCAAGAAGTTCAATGGGCAATGTTGGGTTTGTGGCAAAACTGGACATGCAGCGAAGGATTGCAGGCACAAGAAACAAAATAATTCTGAAGCAAATGTTGTGGAAAACATGGACATCGATGGGTCTAATTTTTCTAGAGTTGTGTCAGAATGCAATCTAGTTCAGAATCCTTCTCAGTGGTGGTTTGACACAGGTGATACACGACACGTGTGTTCTGAAAAGTCCATGTTCTCCACTTACAGCAAATTCGATCATGAAGAAAAGTTGTACATGGGCAACTCTGCAGTATCAATGATTGAGGGAAGCGGGAAAGTGATTCTCAAGTTCACATCTGGTAAGACTATTACGCTGAATGATGTGCTTCATGTTCCAGACATTCGCAAAAACTTGATCTCTGGACCAGTATTCTCGAAGAAAGGTTTCCGAATGGTCTTCGAATCAGATAAAGTTGTTCTGTCTAAGGCTGGAATCTATATAGGGAGAGGATACTTGTGTGATGGCCTATTTAAGGCTAATGTGGCCGTAATTGGCAATAATAATGTATATTGTAATTCTGAAATGAATGAAAAGGAAGTTTCTTATGTTGTCGAGTATGATGCTCTATTATGGCATGAAAGATTAGGACATATAAACTTTCAAAAGATGAAAAAACTAGCAAATCTGGATTTAATTCCAAAATTTCAAGTAGATAAAAAATACAAATGTGAGACATGTGTAGAAGCAAAAATGGTTAAGAAACCATTTCATACTGTTGACAGAAGTACTGAACCATTACAAATGATTCATACTGACTTATGTGATTTCAAAAACTTACCTACAAGAGGTGGGAAAAAGTATTTTATCACATTTATTGATGATTATACACGATATTGCTACGTATATCTTCTCAATAGTAAAGATGAAGCAATTACATCGTTTATAAAATATAAGGCTGAAGTAGAAAATCAGCTAAATAAAAAGATCAAGATATTGAGATCTGATCGAGATGGAGAATATGAGTCACCATTTGAACATTTCTGTGCAGAAAATGGAATAATTCATCAAACAACAGCACCATATTCACCACAACAAAATGGTATAGCCGAGAGAAAGAATAGAACATTAAAAGATATGATTAATGCCATGCTCTTAACCTCTGGCCTACCAACAAACTTGTGGGGGGAAGCTTTAAATATGTCTAATCACATATTAAATAAGGTTCCTCATAGTAAAACGGGAAATACTCCATATAAATTATGGAAAGGATATCTACCAAGCTTCAAATACCTCAAAGTGTGGGGGTGCTTGGCAAAAGTTCATATCCCGCCCTCAAAGAAGATCAAACTTGGACCAAAAACTGTAGATTGTTACTATTTAGGACCAGCCCAAAATAGTAGTGCATATAGATTTTTGATATTCAAGTCTGATATACCTGATATTCATGTAAATACAATCATGGAATCAAGAGATGCCTCATTCTTTGAAGAAGTGTTTCCACACAAAAAGAATGAAGGGAATAAAAGGACACGAGAAGAATCAAATAGCCCACATGAAACTCATCGTGAAAGTGATGAAGTAGAGCCAAGAAGAAGTGTAAGGGCTAGAACTTCCAAATCATTTGGTTCGGATTTTGTCACATTTGTATTAGAACACGAACCTCAATCATACAAGGAAGCAATGTCATCTTCTGAGTCTTCATGTTGGAAAGAAGCAATACAAAGTGAGATCGATTCGATCCTAAGTAATAAAATTTGGGAAATTGTTGATATTCCACCTGGAATAAAACCTATTGGCTGCAAATGGATTTTTAAGAAGAAAATGAAACCGGATGGCTCTATTGATAAATATAAAGCCAGATTAGTAGCCAAAGGATATCGTCAAAAAGAAGGTATAGACTTCTTTGACACATATTCACCAGTTACACGAATAACCTCAATAAGAATGCTAATAGCAATTGCATCTATCTAAAATCTAGAAATTCATCAAATAGATGTAAAAACAGCATTCCTAAATGGAGATCTCGATGAGGAAATCTACATGGAGCAACCCGAAGGATTTGTATCCAAGGGGAATAAAAACAAAGTCTGTAAATTGGTAAAATCACTATACGGACTCAAACAAGCTCCAAAACAATGGCACGCAAAGTTTGACAGTGTCATGATAAGAAATGGTTTTCGTATAAATGAGTGTGACAAATGTGTTTATTGTAAACAAGTTGGACAATCATACGTGTTTGTTTGTTTATATGTGGACGATATGCTAATCTTTGGTCCTAACATTAAAGTTATAGAGACCATAAAGAAAATGCTTATCAATAATTTTGATATGAAAGATTTAGGAGTTGCTGACATTATTTTGGGAATCAAAATAATAAGAACGCCTAATGGAATACAATTATCTCAGTCACATTACGTAGAAAAAATAATTGAGAAATTCCAACATTATGTAATTAAAGAAGTAAGAACACCTTTTAATCCATCGGAAGTACTGCATAAAAACACTGATGAGAGTGTAATGCAACTGGAATACTCTCGTGTAATAGGATGCTTAATGTATCTGATGAATTGCACCAGACCAGATATAGCTTATGCAGTAAGTCGATTGAGCAGATATACAAGCAATCCAGGGAAGGAACACTGGAAAGCACTAATGAGAGTGCTTGGATATTTAAAAAATACCACTAACTATTCCTTACATTATGGAAAATATCCTGCCGTCTTAGAATGATATAGTGATGCAAACTGGATTGCAGATTCAGAGGAATCAAAATCAACGAGTGGTTATGTTTTTACCCTAGCAGGGGCAGCGGTGTCATGGAAATCAACGAAGCAAGCATGCATAGCTCGATCCACTATGGAATCAGAGTTCATTGCATTAGACAAAGCAGGAGAAGAAGCAGAATGGCTTCGTCATTTCCTAGAAGATATTCCTTTATGGCCTAAACCTGTAACGGCCATATGTATTCACTGCGACAATCAAGCTGCGCTAAGTAGAGCGAAAAACTTTGTGTATAATGGCAAATCACGACACATTCGTCGACGCCATAACACAGTTAAGCAGTTACTCTCTAATGGAACTATCTCCATTGGTTATGTAAGAACAAATGATAACCTTGCGGATCCATTTACAAAAGGGTTATCAAGAGAGAAAATAAACTGCGCATCGAGGGGAATGGGTTTAAAAGCCTAAACCAACAAGAGTTATCTTATACGGAAACCTATCCTGGCGACTGGAGATCCCACGGATTATGATCAATAGGCAAACCAGTTCTGAATAACTCAAGACGTAACGCATTTTTCTGGACATAGTCCATTCCATTCCTATGGTGCAAAATATAAATGCATGCCTACAGAAGTATTAAAAGGTTGAAGCTATGCTTTTTAATGATGACCATATCTTGAAAAATAACAAGTGGGGTATATGTAGGATACTCCTTATGGTTGCGATCACCTATGTTAGTGTGAGCTGGGTCGGCTCTATGAGAATATTAAAGGCTTAAATTCTCTAAATACACTCGCAGAACCAAATCTGTTCAGGACCGAAATGAACACAACCAAGAGATTGGATGAGAAGGGAAACAATGCTTTGTTAACCTTATTGTCTGGTTATACAATAACGGCAGACGGTTCAAGATGAAATAATTCACCGATTAGCCAAGTATATCCGATGAGTGTTAACAAGGGAAAGTTCAAAGTGAAACATCTACTTATCCTTCAACAAGCATTATTCCATACGTAGTCTGAGATATTCCACTTTGTGTGGGGGAAAATTATATTGTCATTCATGTGGGGGATTGTTGACAATTCTAAAGAAATGAATGCAATATACTTTAGTCCCACATTGGCAAAATGAAAGATAAAATTGTGTATATATGTAGGATCCTCCCTCCCTATATTGGCCCTTAGGGTCAGGTAATTTTGTGCGAGAGGGAGGACCCAAATCTGATGAACACACACGCGCGCGCCGCCCGCCCGTCCCATCCCGGGCTCGGGTTCGGGTTCGGGTTCGGGTCTACTATGAAATCTTATTTTTGCTACAGAAAACACTGCAATTTTCGGCGGGTTTTTATTTGGCTACAGTAACAAATAGATACGGGCGCGACCCGTTTGAATTTGAATTGAATACGGGTGCGACCCGTTGGAAGAATGAAGGGACGCAGTTTTTCAGAACGGACATATTTTGAACGGACACAACCGTGACCGTTCAGCGACTATAAAACAGTGACGGATCCTGATCAAAGGACTCACTGATTTTTCTGTTCTTCTACTTCCCCGGAATTCTCTTCAGCCAAATTCGTTTTCTGTTGCCATCGTCATCTCAGACTGACGTACTCTTTACGGTCTCGCGCAGTTTTCGTCGGTTGTACCCTGGGAGACTTCGACTAAAGTCTTAAGGCGATTGTCACGGCAAGCCTCCGACGAAGTTTTCGTATTATTCTTGTTTTCATTACTGATACGCGTAATACCATTGTTGCATTGCAACGTTTTATACCTCTGTTGTTTCTGCTTTTGTAACGCCTTAAAATGTTGCAGTTTGCTGTTGTAACATATTAAAGTGTTACAGTTTGCTGTTGTAACGTATAACAGTGTTGCATTGCGTTGTGTAGTAACGCATTTCGACTGTTGCATTCTGTTTTCAACCGAATAATCTACAGTAACAACATATGTATGTACATTGGTCGTTTTATAAACAAATAAATTTGTAAAAACAGTTAGAGGTATGATACGCTATTGCGGTAATGGCTATAAGAATTTATAACCGGCGCTGATTACCGTTGGTTGTAATAAGGACGGTGAAGCGTAACACGCCTATCTTCAACCCACGCAATAAAACTACAATTCTGCAATCATTCGCATGATTCCTGTTGAGCAGTGAATTGCTTATTTATAACTATGCTATCAATAGGAGTTTAACGTTTGAAAGCAGAGAGAATGGAGCGTTAAATAAATATTGTTACAACTTTCTGGCCCTTGAACTAACAATATCTTTCTACTGAAATGCACAAGGTCAATCTTTGCACAAATATTGTACCCTTTTCATATTGAACATTAAGGATTCGTAACACAGATGTACATCACAACAAATCAGAATGATAAATCACTAAATATAATATGTATGTGATAAACCACTACCCTAAATTATACCAATTTAAATTGACTAATATTTACATTCATATTCAAATTTTGTTTTACAAAAGATGGAACTTTACCACACTCTAGGTTATAATATATGGCTAGGATCGTTATTTAATTAGCATTATTTTGTAGCCACTGGCGCCGGCCATGTATTTTTATTTAAATATTTGAGTTTTCTCCCTCTTTTGTTATGTACTAAATACATAAATATAAACTTATGTCAGATATCGAATGATCATATATATATATGTGTGTGTGTGTAAGATCTGCTGTACCCTTATTTAGCACCATTCTCAACCCCTTGATTTACATGTTTTTGTAGCCACTAGCATTGGCCATAAATATGTTTATGATTAAATGTTCATTCTTCCTTTTTTCCCGTCACATTGGTTGAATATTTAAATGCAGATATGTGATGGATGTTAACGGGTTAAGTGATGGTAATGGATAAAAGGGGTTGCGGATTATACGTGTCTCTTTCGTGCGTGCATCTATCTTCCATTATCCCTACTTCTATTATAATTAAACACAATTTGTGGTATACACAATGATTTACATATACATGAACAACCACAAATTATACATGTTTTTCACAATTTCACGATAAAAGATGAAATAGGTATACAATGTGACGCTATAAACCGTTATTACGTTATCGGACGTTACGTGTGTGCACACGTATATGTGCATGTTTGTATATGCGTACGCCATATGTATGTATGTATTTAGTAGTCATTAATATCCGATGGAAAATATTGCTATTTATTTAACATTTAAGGTCTGTAAATCAAAAATTCTATTACACCGTTTCAAGCAATAGTCCATGCCTTTTTTATGCATCTGTCTATCTTCCATTATTCCTGCTTCTATAATAATTACACGCAATTATGCAGGCCTTTTGAGGGAAAAGGAAGAAAGTAACATTTCGGCTTTTACATTCCATTTCATGCATGCACTTATTTGAATTAGATAGTAAGCAGCATAAATGAAATTGGGATGTTTTGAACTAAAAGCAGATGGTGATCGATAATAAATAAATCATGTGCATTTATTAGTATTAACAACAACTATTTTGTTTGGTGAACAAAAGATGTGATAAGGTTGTTCCCGTACGCAATCGTTTACATTGGAATTTTGTTGTATAATTTAAATTGCCAAAAATTGCATAGTAAAAACTGCATATTTTGTTTGGTACGACCTTCCAAAATATAGTACCGTTGGCATTAATTTTTTTTCCTCGGGTACTGTGAAGTCTAACGTGGCAATGCCGTTGCCTCAAAAGTTGCCCTTTGGAGGATTGGTTGGAATGAAACGGTAGCGTTTGACGAGTTGAACGCGTAAACCTGTTTGAACTCCTAAACCATTCCTCCTTCTAAATATATGCCTTCGTCGCCATTTCTTTCAAACTTCACACCATCCACTACTAAAAAAGGCTCTAATTCCGACAGCAAGGGGCGAAAGCTTTCAACGGCTTTCGACGGGCCGTCGGCGGCCGTCGGAAGCCGTCAAAATTTCGCAAATTATAAGGCTCAGTAGTGCTTCTTTTTTAGCAGTATCTCATACGAAAATTTTTACAAAAAATCCTCAATTCACTTCTCCAAGCTTTCATTCTCTAATTTCGAGCTTCAGGATCCTCCACGGCTGTCTAATCAACCTATATTGCTCTCAATCTCAGGTATAATATCTTATTTTCGTCAAGAATCAATTTTTTTTCCTAAACCTAAATTTGCATAAGTTGATAAATTAGGATTAATTAGCAATTGCAATTGTTTCCAATAACGTAATAATGGTTTATAGCGTCACATGGTATACATATTTCATTTTTTATCGTGAAATTGTGAAAAACATGTATAATTTGTGGTTGTTCATGTATATGTAAATCATTGTGTATGTCTTGATTCTACGATTGCATATGTGTATAGCGCTACTATCATTGTATTGTGTTAGTTGGAATAAGATAAAATGAATGAACGAACTAGGAGTATTATATTTTGCACGTATTGACTTATGAAACAAAAAAAATGCATGAGTCTAAATTATAATTATGTGTATTGAAAAATGATAAAAATGTTAAACCAGCCTTAAGTTGATGTAATACGTCGAATAAATGTGTTAAATTAAAATATATTTTTGTAAATGTGAACAGTTAGTAAAACTGATTTTTTCGTAAAATGCGCACATTTAATTAACTAACGTCCCTAAGACAGTTTTTGACTCCATCCAACGAGTGTTGTACATGATCGTTATATAAATAGTCATTTTTTTCAAAAAATGACCATTTATATTCATTTGGTACAATGTTTGTTGGATTTGTCCCTGTATTGGACAAGTTATGAACACAGTAAGCATTTACATTTTGTATACTACTTCGTCTCAAACGGTTCATAAAATTTCGACCTAACTTTTCTTTTTTGTTTCCTGCGTACAGGCATTTGTGTACAATGCAGGGAACAAAAGAGAAATGTTGCCGAAATTTTGTTGAATCCTTTGAGACGAAGTAATATACGAAATGTAAATGCTTACTGTGTTTGTAATGGAAAGTAGGATGCCTGACCATGGAAAAAAGAAATTTATACAATTTTTTATATCGATATACTAAAAAATAAAATGTGCCCTATTTGAAAATATTTTTAAATTTGTGAAGTAGTTCTTTAAATTCAAATATTATACGACCATGAAAATAATCTTTTTCGAATTTGTATTCTTGAAAATAAATATTAAATTTTGAATTTCTCATTTTGTCAAATAGAAAAAATGATTGATTATTTTGTTGATCGGAGGAGATGGATGTATCAAAGAAAAGAACTGAGGGGCTCAATAAAAAAAGATTTTTATAATGGTATAAACATATTTGTTGAATTCTCTTTAAGTAACAACGGAAACGATCCAGAAATTCGTTGTCCTTGTAGTAGGTGTAGACATTTGAAGTATTTGTTATTAGATATTGTGAAATTTCATTTGTGCCAATACGGTTTCGTACCCGAGTATTATGTTTGGGATCGGCATGGAGAAGTTGTAGCAAATACTCCTCTAGAGTCTGAAAATGTCGTTAACGAAATAATTATGACGACCCGCATAGAAAATATGGTCGAAGATGCAGCACGATCATTTCCTATGGTTGAAGTTGACGACGGTGGTGGAAATGTTGAAGAACCAAATATTGAAGTAAATTTTTTTATGATTTACTAGATGCTGCTAAGAAACCTATTTGGGATAGTTGTAGAAGTGGCACTCAGCTGTCAGTAATCGCAGAATACATTGCGATGAAGTCAAAATACTATCACTAAAGCTGCTTTTACTACTGTTGTACAAGCTGCAAAAAGACATATGCCGTCCGATAATCTAATGTGTGAAAATCACTATGAAGTTAAAAAACTTATGTCGGCTTTTGGTTTACCTTATCAGAAAATAGATACATGTTTAAATGGCTGCATGTTGTTTTGGAAAGAAGACACAAAACTTAGAAATTGTAAAATTTGTAACCACGAGAGATACAAACTAAGATAAAAGAAGGGGAAAGAAGTTCCGTACAAGCATATGCATTACTTACCCATAACTCCAAGACTTCAAAGATTTTATGCATCTTCTGTAACTGCATCTAATATGAGATGGCATAGCGTGAGAACGAAGGAATGGGGTACGTTGACACATCCGACCGATGGAGAAGCATGGAAGCATTTCGATAAAACGTATCCAAATTTTGCAGCGGAGAGTGGAAATGTTATATTACGATTATGTACGGACGGTTTTTCTCCATTTTCTCAATTTGGTACTAAATATTCATCCTGGCCCATTATCGTCACACCGTATAATTTACCTCCATGGATGTGTATGAAAACGCAATATATGTTTCTTACTGTTGTCGTTCCTCGCTCCGACGATCCGACACAAGGAATTGATGTATATTTACAACTGTTGATTGAGGAGTTAAAAATACCGTGGAACGAAGGAGTAGAAACATACGATGTGTCCAAGAAGAAAATTTTTCGTATGTTTGCTTCTTTGTTGTGGACTATAAGTGATTTTCCTGCCCATGCCATGCCTTCAGGATGGAGTACTACCGGTCGTCTAGCATGCCCATATTGCATGGATGAAACACGAGCGTTTTCTTTACCTCATGGTAAGAAAATTTCATGGTTTGACTGTCATCGATGTTTTCTCCATGTAAATCATCCCTTAAGAAGAGACAAGAAAAACTTTTTAGCTAATAGAGTAGAAACCAGACAATCACCGATGATATGGTCAAGCGAAGACATATATGAACTTGTTAGGGACTATCCAAAGATATATGAAGCTGGAGAGCAAACAGAAATTGAAGGCAAATCAGTTGTTCATAACTGGTGCAAACAAACTATTTTTTGGGAGTTGCCGTATTGGAAACATCTTCTGCTTCGTCATAATATAGATGTGATGCACAATGAGAAAAATGGATTTGATAATGTTTTTAACACAATTTTGAATGGAAAAGAAAGACGAAGAATGATTTGAAATAAAGACATGATATAGAAGAATTATGCAAACGTCCTGAGCTTCATATGTAACCAAATGATAGTAAAAAAACCAAAGCATGTTACGAATTAGATAATAATCAAGTTAAAGCTGTGTTAAATTGGGTGGAAAGGTTAAGATTTCCTGATGGGATATCATCAAATCTTCGTAAATGTGTTGAATTTAAAAATGGTAGAGTGAGCGGAATGAAAAGTCACGACTGTCACATAATGATGGAAAATTTATTTCACGTTATGTTCAAAGAACTACTGCTGTTAAAAGTTTGGAAGGTAGTAACGGAGCTTAGTATGTTTTACAAAGAGCTTTGTTCGACTACTTTAAAAGTGCAACGTTTACGTAAACTTGAAGTGGATATTCCTATATTGCTTTGCAAATTAGAGAAAATATTTACGCTAGGTTTTTTAATGTAATGGACATTTACCTGTTCATCTCCCATCTGAAGCACGACTTCGAGGTCCTATCCAATATGGATGGATGTATCCATTTGAGAGGTATGTAATATGTTATCACGTAATTTAATTGCATTTGAAAGATGAAGTTAATGTAAACTAATTTCGCATAATTATCTAAATCATCTGAAGAAAAAAATGAGGCAAAAAATACGAGTTGAAAGTTTGATATTTAAATCTTACATCGAAGAAGAAGCTTCGTTCTTTTTCTCTCACTATTTCAGTGACCATGTGAATATATCATTTGAAAGTGTTCCTCGTAATGACGAAGGCGACGAACAAGAGTCCTATCAAGCAATGTTATCTATTTTTAGACAACATGGTCGGCTTTCTGGAAACTATGTAGAATTATGGCTTGACGATAGAGATCTTCATGTAGCACACACCTATATTCTTCTAAATTGTACCGAGATTGCACCGTTTGTTAGGTAATCTGAAATAATAATTTGTATTTCATTCTTTTCTATAATGCATACGCGTGTATAACCTAATGTAATAATTTGTTTATATAAACAATGTTTATGAAAGTGAACATCCGAACGGAGATCTCAGTAAAGAATTTTCCGGTTGTTTTCAAATTACGTTTATGAGCCGAGAAATTGTGTTGTTGACGAAGGGTTGAAATATCTTGCGATGGGACCAAAAAGAGTGGTCAAGGCATATAAAATATATTTCGTCAATGGATATAAATTTAACACCAAAGAATACGGTACAGAAAAATTAATAAATAATACTGGTGTATTTGTTAAAGGTAGTGACGATCCATAAAATCACTTAAATGATTTTTATGGCGTTCTAACACAAATTATGCAACTGACATATTTCTCACGACCCGCATAGGAGGTGTTTCTATTTAGATGCAATTGGTTTAGCAATGTTCCAGGTTCTGAAATTAATGTGCATGAGGAATATAATCTTATCGAAATAAAGCATACATCGCACTATCACAAGTATGATCCTTTTGTACTAGTCAAACAAGCATTGCAAGTTTATTACGCTCTTTATCCGTCTCTAAAAAGAGATAACGCAGATTGATCTGCAGTTTTTAAAACAAAGGCCAGATTCACATTTGATAGGAAGATTATTTCGGACGAACAAGCTTATCAGGCAGATCTTGAGCAAAATAATGAAATAATAATTACAAACGATCATACTGATTTTGGTCCTTTGATCGATGAATCAAATGTTTTGGTAGAAGCGTTTGACAGTATAGAGGAAAATATCGTAGAAAACGAGACTGAATCTGAATCAGAAGACGATGATGACTGATATAAATCTGAATCTGATTTTTTTGCAATTGATGTATCTATGTTGAATTCTTGATGTATTATGAAATTGATGTGGCTATGAAACCAAATCTGTTTACCATTGTTTACATGTTTTATGTCATTTTCATTTGTCATTTATTTAGCAATTTTTATTAAAAATGCAACGAAATCTGGTTATCGCCGGTACAGTACATCCATTATGAATCAAGTATAACACACTTCCATTTCTATTTCCATTTCAGTCATTAATTAAGCAATTTATACCATTGATGTCATTTATATATGAAATATATTTCATTATCATGTTATTATTCTCTTATATAATGATGTGTATATATGTCACAGGTTTATCATAATGCCATATAGAGGTAGGAGCTCTTCCCGATCATCATGAGGCGATGGCAGTGGCCCATCGCAAGAGTCACAGCATCCAATAGTTTCGTTAGTCCCTAGAGTAGAGGGGTAAGAATTAAATTTTATTCAGCATCTTATTTTTTATATGATATATGTACGTACTTATCTGTATCGTATTTAAAAACATGGGGTTCGACCTACTTTCCTCGAAGGTTGTGCTGGATGTCTCTAGAGCTTCTTATCACAGTAGGATTAGTGCCTACTGGCCGAAGTGGGATAACATCCCTCCTCACATCATAGAGTGTATATGGCAGGATGTCTTAGTATGTATATTTTTCTGTTTTCCATTTTTAATTCGTTTTTGTCGTTTTTCTACTGTTAATCATTTACAGTGTAATCTTTTTTTACTTTTTATCGTGAAACACAGACTGAGATAGACATCCAGACAGACGATATGCTGCTGGGACCAGGATACTGGATGAAGAAGATGCGCAAGAACTACAGGGACTCGATATCTGAGACTAAGAAATCTGGTAAGAAACCACGGTGGATGGGGGAGAGCGTATGGCAAGCTTGGTTAAGATAATGGAAGAGGACGAGGCGAAGGCAAGTATACTAAATTTTTTTGAATTATTAATTTGACTTGATCGAAAAATAATGTATCAAATTTTGAATGTAGAGGCAGAGTCGGATAGAAACTCTACAAACAGAAATTCATCAGCATAATCATTAACAGACTTCGTCCCTTGCCTCAGATTCTGCAATCTCTGGTACATAAGTGATTGGTAATTATAAGGTAAGAAAGTAGATCTCATCAACTTCTTCATCTTATCCCACGATTCTATCTTTGACTTCCCCATTCTCTCCCTTGTAAGTTTAGTTTGCTGCCACCATGCCAAAGCTCTCCCCCTCAACCTAGTAGCAACCAACTTCACCCTTCGATTCTCCGGGACCTCCTTGAAATCAAAGATTTCCTCCACATTAGACAACCAATCTAAGAACTCCTCAGCAACCATCCCTCCTTTAAATTCTGGAATTTCCATCTTCATACCCGATTCCCATCGACGATCATCTTCAACATCCCGATAAGAATTTCGAACTTGGTCTCGATCTCGATAATGAATACTAGCTCTATCACCTTCTTCAACAAAATCAAAAGTACGCCGACATCGATCTCGACCATTATCATCCCTTCGTTCATGCATGCTTCTTTGACTATGTCTCTCTTCATCTCTATATGCTTCATTGTCAAATTCACGTTGACTTCTCCTCTCTTCATGTGCATAGTCATGATGATCTCTTCGTGATGAAATTGATGTTTCTCTTCTATCTCTACAAGAATGTGGCGATACCCTCCTCGCTTCCGTAACCGATGGCGAAACTCGGTTTCCTCCATGGTTCGAGTTTGGTGATCTTCTCCTTTGATTCAAATCATTCATCAATTTCTCCAATTTTCCAATGCCTTCATCAAATTTTTCATTAATACGTTGTTCCATAAGCTCGGCTTCTTCTCTACGATACAAAGCTTCAACGTTTTGATGACGATTAGCTCTCCTTGGTGGAATAATTGAAAAACTTCTCAAACTTCAACAATTCAAACACAAAATTCAAAGCTTCAACAATGCAATAAGTCACGGCTCAACAATGCACGGCTTAATCTTGTCTCGGCCTCTACTTAGATCGGCAATGGCTTTACACGGCTCCACACTTCAAATCTTGGCGCGCAAAACTCCAAGAAAAAATCCAAACAATATCCAACTCCTCGATCCAAAATGAAATGGATCAAACACTCCAAACTTGATGCAACTTCAATATGAACACGATGAACAACTTCAAACTTCAAAAACTTCAAAAACTTGGCTCCAAGAATCAACTTAGCTATGATTGGCTAAGCATGGCTCTGATACCAATAAATGACGCAGCGGATTATTCGAAACAAACTCCAATCGATGGAATGTAGCAATCGGTGAGTTGAAGATACCAAAATGCCCAAGTTCGTTGATCCAAAGATACCGAACCCTAGCTATCTCAAACACGTTGATAGCGCACTATACCGTGTTCTAAGATCTACGATTCTTCGCACGTTGATCTAGCGCACTAGATTCCGTGAATCGGCTTCTACGATCGTTGAATCGAGCGCACTCGATTAACCGAAAGAGGAGATAGGAGATTACACTCAACTACCAATTGGTATGAAAGCACAAAGCTAACAAAAGAGAATTTTATTCCAAAAAATCAACCTTTCAAAATGTACAACACACGCCTATTTATAGTAGTTTACAACTCAGCCCATAAGTCGTGACCGACTCATACCTCCCGACTCAACTAAGTCGTGGCCGACTCAACAGACGCTACATACTTCAGTTACAACACTTCATACGCAACCGACTCAAGCAAGGCACGACTCACGACTCACTACCTCACAACACAAAACTGTACAACTCCTAGGCCGGCACCGACTCAACGCAAGCGACTCAACTCCCTACGACTCAGCATAATGCAAACGACTCAAACACAACACAGTTCATATGACTCATGACTTGACCGACTCAACATTCTTCCAACGACTCAAGTTTTCAAGTCCTCTACGGCCTATCCCTTCACGCGAGTCAATTCCGAACGACTCAACTAGGTCGTAACCTTTCCACCGACTCAAGTCTTCATCAGTTGGAACCTTCTCCTTCTTCATGCTAAGTCGTAAACGACTTATGGATGGGTCATTGAGTCGTTGACGACTCAACTGCAATACCTTCCCTTCTTTCTTGTTAAACCGTAGCTCATCCCTCCAAGCTTTGTTAAGTCGGAAACGACTCATGTTTCCACTAACCCGTGAACGACTCATCCCTTCAAGAATCATAGGTCGTACTTCTTTAGGTCGGACTCGACTTAAAAACAGGTTAGGTCGGATTCTTTTCCCACATGGTTCCTTAAGTCGGAGACGACTTAAATTTTCCCTCCTGAGTCGTAAACGACTTGAATGTTGGCTCTTAACTCGTATACCCATCTCACATGATTCCCTCAGTTGACTTGTGCACGACTTATCTTGCGAATGGTCTAACTTCTGAATTTCTATAGATCGTGCTGCATCAGTTCCTTGCATTTTTTAATAAGTAATTTAAGGGTAATAATTATTGGAAAAATATCGTGGTTTAAATCATTAGTTAACTCGTGAAATGAAGTTGCAAAAAGTAATAACTAGAAGATGGTCGCAATAGGCGTACTTTGAGATACCTTGATTTTAGGATTTTTTTTGTAAATAATTTGAAAAACATCCTTATAGATTTCATCACGTTTTTAATAAGCACTATTAAGTGCAACTACTACTGAAAAAGAATTAGAGTTTAAAAGATTTTGTAACTGGTCAAACAAAATAAATGAATTTGGAGTAAAAATGTCATTAGCCGTACACTTTAGTAAATATCTTATTTTTGGGGATTTTTATAAATAAGTTGAAAGATATTCTTAGAGATTTCCATGGCTTTTAATAACCCTATGGGTAGTATTTAGTACAAAAATTTCAAGTCTTAAATCATTGTTTAAGTAGTTAAAACGGGTCGTGAAGATTATGCTTTTCTATGTTGTTCTTTATCAAGAACTTTTAAGGGGATTTTTAAATGCTATGGTTTTAAGTGTCTAAAAATGATATTTTGGTATTTTCCCTTTTTTAGGGATATTTAAAACGCATTTTATAGTATTTTAAAATTGTTTTGAAGTAAAAATATGCTTTTGATATTTATTTATGAAATTTTAAAGTAAAGAGAATTTATAATATAAAACATGTTTTTCATCAAATTATAAATTAGTTATTTTCAAGTAATATTTTATGTAGATATTAAAACCTATTTATTAGTATTCTTGAAGTATTTATATACATAAGTTTTGAAAAGTAATTAACTAAGCATGACACTAAAAGCCGATGAAGTAGGTTTATCTATTTGTGAGTGTTAGGATGTTCGAGTAGAGATAGAAGTAATAATGCTCTAACCTACCAGCTTCACTATTGATCAAGGAATATTTAAGTTGAGCATGTCAGAAACATGTTAATCATGTTGTTTATTTACTCATTTTTGAAAGTTATTAACACTATACTTAACACTAAAAGCTAATGGGTAGACTTGTTTATCTGTGAGAGTTGAGAATGAAGTTTCTAGGAAAGGATATGGTATGCAACCAGTGCTCTAACTTACCCAATTTTATTCTTGGTCAAGGGATATTATATGTTAGAATGTCGAAAACATGTTAAGTATAAGAACCTTGACTTCCATTAAAGATCATCTTTAGAACTGGATAGTTAACTTGTCAAATACCGAACTTAACCAAATATTTACTGATATTTAAAAGAATGTTTTTAAATAAAATAAGTATGGAATGCTTTTGGGTTTATTTTAACAATGTGTTAATAACATTTGTCTTTAAACTTTTTTGTTTATATTTATGATCGTTAAAAGAATGCTTTAAAGATAGCTAGGTGAAATGGTTTCGGGTTTTCAGTGATAACGTTTAAGTAACATTAGTCTTAAATATTTTGAATAGGTTTGTGAAAGTACTTAGATCATTAAATTGGATATTTCCAAGGAAATTATAAGTATGGAATCTTTTGGAAAAAGATAGAAAAAGTAAAGCATTAATGTAAGAAATCATGTTAATAATTTGTGAATATGCTTATACTGTTTGAGATAAGTATATGAGTACTTTTTGAAGGACTAAAAGAGTGCAAATAAATGATAATGATTGATAAACGAAGTTTTATTAGATAATAGAAGTTTTATGTAACAACCCTTAATATTCGACAATTAAAAATAGTTAATTTAATAAGGTTTTGTGATTAAATATTGAGAGAAATAAAAATTTGTGATACAATAATGTTACAATAACTAGAATGTAAGGTAATAATGTTAATTTGAGTTAATTTTTGACAATTTGAATTAAATTCTAATTAACTGAAATAATATAAATGTTACTTAACTATTAATTGGATATAAGAAAAAACATTTAAATGTTGAATTAATTAATGAAATAGTATGTAATAAATGGTAATTGAATGAGATCAGTGTTATGTAAGTAACTATAACATTTGTTTGTATGTAATAAACTTATAAATATGATTAAAGGTTAATGGTGACAATTATTATAAGTCACCTATTTAGTTAGTTAAATGAAATTGGAAATCAGTTATAATTAAATGTAATTTAATGCTACATTAATGTGAGTTAAGACAATAACTGTAAATTGTGAATGAAATAAAATGAATAGAAATATTAATTTTATTCATAAGATAATAATTGATTTAATAAAAGAACGAAACCAAGACAAATAAATTAATTAGAATTATTGTAAAGTTAAAATTGGGTATAAACAGTAAATGAGTAAATTAATCAAATGTTATATTAGACGGTGAAATTGTGTGTAATTAATTTGAATTAATTAAAATAGAATAATTAATCCGTATGTTAATGTATCTGTTTGTATGCTAACATTAAACATAGAAAGGTGTTTGAATTGGTAAGTTATAGTAATGGTAATCATAAATTCATTATTTAATTCATTGATAAAAGATTGGAAATCAATTGCAACTAATTCACTTAATTAATGCAGTTAATGTAGATTAAATTGATAACTGTAGAATATTAATTCAATAAGATGTAACCGAATGTAAATTATATTCATAATATGACAATTGATTAAATAAAAAGATTTGAAATCAAATTAAATCAATTTATTTGAATTAATTATAGATAATTGGATTTAATTACAATTGAAATGGAATACTGAAATCAGTGAAATATTAAACATTGAATTTGATATGTAAATTGCTTTAAGTTGTTTTAAATGTCTAAGTAATTAACAAGGATGAAAATTTGTTAATTATTAATTTTGAAATTAAAAAGTGATTTAATTAATTTAATATTAATTAATATTATTAACGTGAAAATAGTTATTTTGGCCACTGTCTCGGATTTCGATGAAACCAGTTTCACTGGATATGTAACAGTGAATTGTTGTAAGATTTCAAGTTTGATCGTACGAACTAGTAACGCGTAGAAATCAATTTAATTAAATTCAATTGAAATCAATTTGAAATAAGCTGATATTAAAGAAACTTTTTCGTACGATGGAATCATGACTTGAAACCTGTTCCATTGAGTTTAAAATTATTGAAAACATCTACTTTGATGTACAAGATAACCCATTTTCGTTTTGGAAACGAAATGGGCTTTCCAGGTCGTTTATCGTTCGATTTTCAAATCGTCTTGTCCATTCATTTCAATTTCTGATCCGCCGTTATAAACCCTAGTTGTTTATTATTCCTTATTTCAGTACATACATTTCATATATCTACTTCTCCTCCTCAATGGTAGAAACAAATTCAAAATTCACAACCCTCAAATTCAAATGCAAATCAAAACCAAATCCAAAAATTAAAACTCCTCAATTATTTTGAATTATGCATCGATTTGAAGCTCTGATGAGCACTACCTAAATATGTGATTTTTTTTACAATCTGGTTCATGATTTAGCCAAAATTTCCCAAAACAGTCAAGGCCATTTGTCATGCCTTAATCAACTTGGTCGGATCGTCAAATCAATGATAATGGGTAGTGGAGAGAAGCGAGCGTAGTCCATCGGCATGGTTCGTTTCGCGAGATGACGGTTGGATCTTCGTCAAAAAAATTCGATTAGAGTTTAAGGATTGTGGTGGCGGTTGCTCGTTGCAGAGCATCGTTCGACATCGTCTGGGTCATGGGTGGTCGCGAGGGGGGGAGGGGGGATGAGGCGTAGTAGGAAGCGTAGCCACGTCTGGGTATGATGTTTGCGGTTGATGATCGAGGAGGCGAATGTTCTACAGGCGTGTGGGTTTTCGTTTATAGGTGCAGCTGTAAGGATGAGATAGAGGAAGGTGACATGGCATAACTATATCATTTTTCATGATTATTTTATAATTCAAATTTCAATTGTTCTAAATCGCATAACTTTTACATACGAGGTCCAATTCACGCGGGGATTATTCCACTGGGATCATATTGAAATTCCGGATATTTTGACGCTGGTTTGGAAAAATTCTAAAACTGTTCAAATTTATACCTTGTTTTGGATTTCATTCGATTTAAAAATCAAAGATAAGTGCTTTAACCTACGCACAACTTCTAAATTTCTTATGTTGGTTAAATTAATTTATGATATGATTAGAAATTTATATATAGATGTTTGGCATATTTAAATCTTCATTCTAGTTAATTTCAATTTATTTTGAATTAATTTGTCATTTAATTTATTATTGAATTTAAATTGCTAGTTAATTACCCGTAGATGATATCATGTTATTTGTTGAAATTTATTGGCCGAATAGGATGATGATTATGATGGATGTTTGGTTGTTGATATTGGATGATTGGATGTTATGTTAGTTTTATATATTGCTATCACTAAGCAAGTTCCCTATGGGTTGAAATGATACAAACCCAAACGATCTATATATTAGGAAAAAGTTGTTATGGGTTGAAACCATAGACTTGAGCAATTATATTGATTTTATGAAATTCATGGTGCGGTTTGAAATGATATATAACCGTAAAATTTTAAATTGCGGATTGAAGTGATAAATATCAGTTTCACTTGACCCTAGGGTAGAAAATTATATACGGACACCGGATTGGTTAAATTAAAGGATTTTGAACCTTTGGAATTTTGAATTCAGTTGACTAGTATTGTGAAGAAGAAATTAATTTATATAAACTAAAGTATTTTCGATAATCCAAGTGTTAATGCTGAAAAAGGATTTTATTTGATAAAATTGTTCAAAGGATTTAGATTGGAATTTCAAGGTTGGAGTGTTGAATATAAATGAATTTTGTAGAATTGAGTTATTGAAATGTTTGGATATAACTTTGAAATCTATTGAAACTAATTTAAACTGTTTTAATCAAATTAACTATTTTAATCAATTTTAAAACTATTTTAATTTGTTTTAAAAATATTACAACCTATTTAATACAATTTAACCCATTTTACTATTTTTAACTAATTAAATTTAATTAATCTATTTTAAATCTATTTAATATAATTTAAATCTATTTAATCTATTTTAAATCTATTTTAATCATGTTAAAACTAACTAAATCAAATTTAAATCTATTTAAACTATTTTCACTATTTGAACTATTTTAAATCTATTAAACTATTTTAAAACTATATAAATTATTTATAATTACCTAACTATTTTCTAAAATTTCAGATTATATAAAGTTGAAGTATTCATATTTAAATCCTTGATGATGATGCAACCTAAGTTGTAATTTGGAATTTATATCTTTTGAAAAATGACGTATTTGAGTGAATAAGATGATTTTGAAATGAAGAATTAATTAATAGAACTTATCAATAATTTCAAAGTGAATGTGAATTCCATAAGTGAATATGATTTGAAAATGAATATGGTTTGAAGTGAATATGATTTTGAAAGAGATATGATTTGAAATTGAACATGATATTTTGATATAAATTATGAATTGACTTTTGAAACGTAAACGAACCATCTGGTGTGTAATAAGCATTTGGTTGTTGAAGAGACCAGGATCAGATATTTTCATACTCTTTGTCAATAACAAAAACCACTTTAACAACTGTGAACGTGATGGAGGTTACAGAAGTGAAGTAGGATGATTTGGCGAATGATTTCTATATGAGGTATGACATGACCCTGACTCCCGTAAGTCAGCTTAGATGTGACTAAAAACAGGATCCACACTAGGCCAAGTGAGGTCATTCCTCCGGTCAGACACACTTCTTCGATACTATATTCTGACTTTGTGATTGATTTGGTGGCCATGCTTGATTTGATTATGGGAGTGTGTTCTAAGGTGGGCGATAGTAGCAGCTACGCGTTACCACTAGTCCGGATCCGCAGTTGGTATATCTACCCTGGCGTTGCCTCGAGTGCTGTGTTCACATGCCCTAGAGCGCCTTCTACAAGTTTGTTTTACGTCTTATCTATGGAATGCTTCCTAATAGCCCAGAGCGGGGGGAGTTTACAGTATCTGTATAGACTACGTCATTATATAAAATGTGTTAAAAGGGATATGAGTAACGCCTTAACGCTATTTTAATACTTTACGTTACACTAGACACTATTATAATAGCGTATTGTACAACATAGTAGATAGTTTAATGGATCCTTAGGAGATGGTAATCATGAACATCTCTTAAGTTACTGCACTTACATTGACATAGGATTGGAGATGTAAAACCCCGTAAAAATCTCTGATGCCGTCACACTCATATTTACCATTGATTTAACTTACATAAGATCTTCTAGGTTCAACTCGAGTGTTTTGTCTTATCAATTCGCTCGGGTCAACCTGAGCACTTTAGGGTTGAAGACCTTATTTCTAGGGGACGAACACGAAGATTTGTACCACTATTATTTAACATATTTATCCCACTTCATAATGTTGTTCTGCTGCATTTATTTATGTCTTTATTCCTGTTTATTGAAACGATCCTGACTCGGCCTTCGAAAATCGACACCGAATTTGACATTCGTATTCAAATGCCGTAGATCCAAACGTCGAATCTGGTTCGCCGGAGCTTATAACACCATTAAGTAAACAACACAGCGGAAGAAAAATAAATGAATATCAAGTACAACATCTGATACAATATCCATGTACAATGCTGATATAATGGAATGATACAACTGAATATTTGAATATCAATACTATCAGAGATATAAGAAATAGCAGCGGAAAGATAATGATAACATCAACAGTGGAACAATATCTTCAATAGAATGCATCCCCAATTCCAATGCTCCAATCCAAAGCTAGCTTGAACCAACCTCACATGTCACCTAGATAAGCAAGTCTCGTCCATATCCAAAGACTGGACTAACTCCAGATAATCTACTAAACCTGACTATCTGAAAAACCCAACTCTAGATTGCCCGTGTGGAAAATTTGTAAGCACCCAGAGTTTAGCAAAGGAACAATAAACTCCGAGTCAGTCATACTAGTGTGAGCAGCAAAAACAGTTTATTCTTTAAAACAAACAGAAGATTTCAAGTTTGAAATCCGCAATGCTTTTAGAAAATGAAGCTACCACAAGGCCTCCCATCGCACATACCATACAAACGCAGAATTGGAGGAGATTTCTTCTTATGATAGTCAAACATGCTTGATACGAGATTTTTTTTTGATATTATTATTATGGTGCACAGTGGAAAACATTTCGAAAGTATAATATGAATCTTAGCCAGCATACGACCATTATCGTATGCCTACTATAACTACCATGTTCAATAGCAGGTTACCACCATATTCCATGGAAGGTTATACAACTAAAACCGTACAGCGCGCGTATTTTTTTGTTTGGATTTCCAACAAATGGTCGGGCTAAAGAACTTCCCACTGTCCACGGGTACGCCTCTGGCGGAACGTCCCGAGAACCTAACCGGATCTCTGCCAACACAAGGCCGGGTTACCTCTGTAACTATGCAACTACTTCTCGAGCATGCCACTTTTCGGTCCTTTGGGACCTTTATCCGAGGCGCCTCTAAACCACAAAGCAACAACCACACAGAAATGAGATTGAAGCCCACCACATAGGTAAATATATGGACTCCATACCATGATACCACCCTTTACCAGAAGGGAATGACACACCTAAAGGGCGCGACCCTCACAACCTTGCCTCATCTTTCCTGTTTTGACCATTTCCGAGGGTGTGAGGTCCTGATGCAGTCTCGTCGACAAAGCTACGCTTTGTACAAAAGCCATGCTTTGATCACAAATAATCAACAAATGATCATCAACACACATTAACACTTAGCATGCCACACTACCAAATTGGGAGTATATCACTGATAACCTTCAACCACATAACCTCTAAGCTCGTACGTCTGAGAGAAGGGTGTTAAACTAAGAGAATAATTCTCCGCCACCAACAGATATGTATCTGAAAGAATCAGTTTTATATCTCAAGGTGTAGTGTCAGACATACAACCATACAAGTCTGTCCCGGGTTCGAACAGAACCGAAGGCACTTTCGAAGAAGCCCTTGCAAATCCAGATAATCCCTAATCACGTCCGGACTTCCCATCACATATGGAGTCTCTATACCAGGGACCAGTCAATGCAGAGACATTCGACGAGTTATCCTTTCGTTTTCGAAAATATCCGGTCTTCACCACCAGTCTTCAAATGCTATTCATAACGTCGTATCACATATTCGGAATGGGCTAATGACACAAAGGTCCTCTTTCGGCTAAACCGAATAGTGAGTGCAATATTTACAAGAAACATATGGATATTGGGGTCTCAGTTAAGTCACAACTTATTAACCAAAACTTTTCTTCCAAATGGTTTAAATAAATTACCATTTCCAATCTTTTTTTAAACAAAAAGATTCATTTCACAAAGTTCACCCAGTTTCACAAAGATCCATTCATAGATTTCAAAACAATTTCCATTCCAATTAGGATTAACTCATCCAATCTTCAAGTTAAGGATTTAACTTATAGCCTTCAAAGCAGTTTCCATAACTTGGAAAATCATTTTTCATTTTAACTTGAAATCCCTTTAACACAAATTGGAAGTTCATTACTTATGTGAAAGCTTTTATTATTTGAAAACAAAAGTTTTCATTTTAGAAAGATCCAATTATATTTGCACGAGTTAAAGCTCTTAAATTATATTCACATTCCCAAATCAATACTTTTAAAATAGTTTAACCCATATATAACTGGTATAACATCTTTAGTCCCTAGTTTCCAAACATAGAATTCAATTTCAAATCTTGAATTTAAGTTTAAATCAAATTATTTAAATTCCAAAACTTAATCAAGTTATTCAAAATAAATTTCATCTTTGAAATTCCATTTCAAAAGCTTTTCATTTTAAACCCAATTCATTTCTAGAACCATTTGGATTTAAATATTCGACTTTTAAAACTATTTTGAATTAAATTCAAATATTTGTGACTTAACCGATTTCCTTGTGAAATCCATATTTGTATGTGTATAAGTGTGGTCCAGGAGTTTAACACAATAGTGCAACATCATTCAATCATCACAGATCAAAACATAGAAATATAGCTGATAAGCGGTATAAGCTATAACGCTTATCATTCATTCACAGATTCACAGATAATAAATAGATGTCTCACAAATAAATGAATAAATTATACACAGCTCAATCCATAGAACAAAATATCATAGATTAGATAGGACAATCAATTCAAGGCATCTCATACAATACAACAATTCATAAGTAAGGTCACGCATTCAATAATCATTTATAAGCAGGATTAATTTAATTGCTTAATCCTAATTAATTCAATTTATTTCCAATTGAATTAATTACTTATGAATTAATTATCCAATTCTAATTTATTAATTACCAATTTTTTGATACAAATTAATTTATCAACCACTTTAATTAATTACATTAATTCAATTAGCCTCTAAACCAATTACATAATTAATTAACCCCTTAATTAATTATTTTAAGAAATTAAACCTTTAATTACTTACCATTAAACAATCATCTCATAACAATTAATCCTTAATTACCAATTTATCTAGTGATTTTCTTAAACTAAATTACTTAACTTTAATTAATCAAAATATCCAAAATTAATTACGATAAGCGATTAATCCTTAATTACTTTCATTAAGTAATTACATTTAAACAATTTATAATTGATTATCTAAATTAATTAATCTAATTAATTATTGAAATTAATCACCTTAATTAATATTAAATTTTCCTTAGTTAATTATCTTCATTAACCAATAACATTTCTTAATTAATATCTAATTATAAATTAATCTAAATCATTAATTTATAAAATAAATTATTCCTTAATTATCTCATTAGTTAAATCACTTAATTACCTTAATTACCTTTAAGATAATCCATCTCTTTATTAATGACGTCATTAATATTTAAGTGTACATAAAACATTACATTTCTAAACTTAGATTAAAATTTCATTTTGAATTTAAGATTTAAAATGATTATATACTTAAACATTAACCAAAATCAACTTATAAACCTATATAAGAAAAGTTCTAACTAATTTACTTAAATTTTTATTTAAAATTTAAGCTTTAAAAATATATTAAAATTTTAACTTGCAAATTCAAGTTATCAAATCATTTAACTTCCATTTAAAAACCTTTTATAAAGGAAGTTTATCAAAAATCAAGTTTAAATATTTTTTTGAAAACAAATTTACTTTTAAAAAGCTATTTTAATTTAAACTTGTTTTTAAAACAACTCAAATTTAAAAATGATTTAACTTCCCAGATTTGGATTCAAAGAGACTTGAATCCATATTTTAAGTTTTGATTTAAACTTTGATTTTAAACTTTGTTTTAAAATCTTGATTTAAAACTTTAATTCTAAACCCAAATTCCATTTTAAAACTTTAAGATTCAAAGTTCCATTTGAATCTAACTTCATACTACATTTAAACTTTGTTTACATCTAGCTTACAAATTTAAATTTATCTAAATTTTCTTAAATTTAAAACTACAGACAGTTTTAATAAAACCTGTAGCAAGATAGAATAACCCGAGGAACTATCCTATTACTTTGAGTTTCAAGCCCCACTTCCTCGAGCCAACCACTCGAACTACTCGAGTAAGTCTCGAGTTCCTCACCCAGCTAACCCAACATCATAAGAAAAGAAAAAAAGGTGCATGGTGCATGTGCACGTCGCTAGCGATCGACTCCAGTCGCGACCATTTCATCGAGCACGTCGAAGTCCATCCACGATTCAATCTCCGATCGCCAGAACTCCATAACTCACGCGAAATTGAATTCGAGTATAAACTCGAAACTTGGAACGCGAACATAAAACACCACCCAAACTTGGGAACGTCGCCATTCTCGAAATCCAGACCACCAGAAAATCCTAGACTCCGGCCAAGCCCTCGCAATCCACCAAGCTTCTCTCTCCTAGGGCGACGTGCAGCTCGATGCATGGTGGAAGTCGCGGTGATCAAAAGTTCGACTAAAAAAAAATTAGGTTTACAAATTCAATCCTTATGCCGCCGTCGCCACATTGGTCGAGTCCACCTTCAGCCATTTTTCCAACCACCACCGTAGGCTCCTTCACCTCCACGCATAACCTCGTCACCCCTAGTTCAATTTAACGCCGGAAATTGATTAAAATACCCATTTCGATCACCATTGAACTGCTCTTAAATCACCACACTAAAAATCATCATACTCGTCTTAAAAATCATAGTTTTCAATGAGGATTCAAGATATATATATACATATATATATGAATTCATAAATTGTTATGTTCGAATTTATTCAAAAAAATCAAACTTTGTCTGTAAAAACCCATTTCTTGCTCACTGTGTATTCTTTCTTCTTGAAATCTATTTTTAACTTATAGCTTAGGCCTAAACATAACTATTTGTTTTTAAAATTTTAAGCTTGATACTGATTACATGATAAGAAAATTTGATTTCTTTGGTTGACTCTACTCTGAGAAGCTAAACAGAGAGGAAGATGCATAACTCAGCACTGTTAAATACAAATACATATACACAGAGTGAAACAAAGAAGATATCCAAGCATCCATATTAACATGAGTCATTCACTGATTATAATTAACTTAAGCTTTTATATTATGTTGTTTGCTCACATTGATTTTAGGAAGAAGAACAGAGCTGCTCCTTTATGTTGAAACAGGCTGAGGAATTTCTAGCTGAAGCTTTTTATCTTTAATCCTCTTGAATCTCTGATTCGAATTGATTGTATTTTTGTTTCAGTTGAGTTTGTTTAAGTTTGAGATGTTGTTTACTACAAAAAAATTTCTCAGCTTTGAAGATGGACGAACTAGAAATGAAGAAGTTGATTGATATATAAAAGATGTATGCAGGCTAAAGTATCACTGGTTGATATGTCTTTGCTTATACAAGTGATATTATATTTTATACAATACAGGTACAAGATCTTTTTTATTTATTTATTAATATGCTTAGAGATTTTTATTTGATTGGTGGCTGATGGATATACTTTGTGTGCTAAGGACATTTACATTTATTATTTTAGTCCTTTATGTTCAAGTGTTCATACATATCCTATTTGTTTCTACTTGAATACATCTATTTCTTTTCGTTTGTTTGTATGTATTTAGTGTCTTCCTATACAAGCCTACTTACTTATACTTGAATATATTTTATTTTCTTCTTCTTTAGTCTTATGCTTTCTTGTTTGCCTCAAGTCTGCATATTTGCCTATATTGTTTGTTGACTTTATTTTCATGAGTACACACTTGTTTCATATCTGAATGTATTTGACTATCTTCTTTTGTAAGCTACTATATATATATATATATATCTTTCTTTTGTTCATATTTACAGTTGCATTTCTATATATGTTTGAATATGTTTAATTGTCTTCCTTTGCAAGCTTTCATAATATATATATATATATATATATATGTTTATATTTTGTTATGTTTCTTACTATACATTTTTGAATGTATTTTGTTTCTTGTGATATGAATAAAGTCCTATATGTAATATGTTGTTAGATCTAGATCTTTAATTAATATGTTCACTTTCTATTTTACATATTAACATGTTGTTTAAATTTAACAAATTTGTTTATTTTACATAGTTTATTTTATTTATTTATTTATCTTAATATTTATCGCCTTGTATTTCTCTATACATATTTATTTTAATACTTTGGAGTTTATTGTTTGTATCAATACACATTATGTAAAAGAAAATGTTTTGAAATTTAATAGATATCAAATGAATTACATAGATGTATTTTATAGATTTTATCCATTTACCAATTAATTTCACAAATTTTATTCAAAAATTAAATTTATTAGCAATTTAAACTTAATAAAAATCCGAGATCGTTACAGATTCCCCCTTAAGAAATTTCGTCCCCGAAATTTGCCAAGGTGATAGAAAAACAGATGAAGAATGTTTCATCAAATCAACTGAACATTTATTCTGCATTTGGCTTACCAAATCAGAATATCAATTACAGATACAAGAACGAATCTATTTAACACTTCGCAAGATACTCGGATTATCCGGATCTACGAATATGCAGGGGCACTGGTTAGTCCGTAGGGATAACTAAGCATTCGTAGAACATATCCGGACCCAAAAATAGATAGATATATGAATACAATTTCAAAACTTTTAGTTTAGAACTGAAGTATACCTATTAACCATAGAAATCAAAGCAACCAATTCATCCAAACAAACAATTCTGACCTATTTGGAGTTTATGTCCCATGCAAATATATCAAATCTTCTCCCTGGATCTACCAGGAACCATCGAAGAATCGAAAAGAGATGCTGAACAAAAGAGATTGATAGACGAATTCAATTTCTACAATTTTTCAAACATTAGGTATGGATTCCAACTTAGGTTGGAATATCTCAAAGTACATACCAACCTGTCCCTCTTCGGACTTCGATCAACACAAGAAATTACAATAGAATTTCAAATTTGGTTTTAAACGAAATCGTTTTATCTATTCAGCTCAAATTTAGCTTTATATTCTATTAATCAATTTAACTCAATTTAATATTTCTAATTTATTTAAAATTTTCAATTTCAAATTTCAAATTCTTTAAAGTTTAAATCAGAAACTGATAAGAAACCGATGAAGGTACGATGTAAGGATTTTTCTACAACTATTCGTACGGTTACCATCACACCGAAACTTCTTCTGGAGCTGCTACAATGCAATCAAAAGAATTTGGAAAGACGAATCCAAGGAGATTGAGAAGAAAGTTGTTTCCACTATTGCAGGGTATTGACCATTTATAGTGGTACTCCCCTGTCCCTTATCTCGTTCACTTCTTGCACTCATACTTACTATCGGTGAATAGTAAGAGAATTTACCGAGGCATTACAGATGGATATCTTAGGGATATACTCATTCTAGGGTATACTTCACCCTATCTCTAATGAGCTACTTAATGTGTTATACTTCCCAAGCTAAAGTTTTACCCCTCAGCTCTGATACCAAATGAAACGATCCTGACTCGACCTTCGAAAATCGGCACCGAATTCGACACTCGTATTCAAATGCCGTAGATCCAAACGTCGAATCTGGTTCGCCGGAGCTTATGACACCATTAAGTAAACAACATGGCGGAAGAAAAATAAATGAATATCAAGTACAACATCTGATACAATATCCAGGTACAATGCTGATACAATGGAATGATACAACTGAATATCTGAATATCAATACTCTCAGAGATATAAGAAATAGCAGCGGAAAGATAATGATAACATCAACAGCGGAACAATACCTTCAATAGAATGCATCCCAAAATCCAATGCTCCAATCCAAAGCTAGCTCGAACCAACCTCACATGTCACCTAGATAAGCAAGTCTCGTCCATATCCAAAGACTGGACTAACTCCAGATAATCTACTAAACCTGACTATCTGAAAAAACCAACTCTAGACTGCCCGTGTGGAAAACTTTATGGGGGCACCCAGAGTTTAGGAAAGGAACAATAAACTCCCAGTAAGTCATGGGACTGGTGTGAGCAATAAAAACAATTTATTCTTTAAAAAAACAGAAGATTTCAAGTTTGAAATCCGCAATGCTTTTAGAAAATGAAACTACCATAAGGCCTCCCACCGCACACACCATGCAAACGCAGAATTGGAGGAGATTTCTCCTTATGATTGTCAAACATGCTTGATACAAGAAAATTTCTTGATATTATTATTATGGTGCACAGTGGAAAACATTTCGAAAGTATAATATGAATCTTAGCCAGATACGACCATTATCGTATGCCTACTATAATTACCATGTTCAATAGCAGGTTACCACCACATTCCATGGCAGGTTATACAACTAAAACCATACATGGTGCGTATTGTTTTGTTTGGATTTCCCACAAATGGTCGGGCTAAATAACTTCCCACTGTCCAAGGGTACGCCTCTGGCGGCACGTCCCGAGAACCTAACCGGATCTCGACCAACACAAGGCCGGGTTACCTCTGTAACTAGGCAACTACTTCTCGAGCATGTCACTCCCCGGTCCTTTGGGACCTTTATCTGAGGCGCCTCTAAACCAAAAAGCAACAACCACACAGAAATGAGATTGAAGCCCACCACATAGGTAAATATCTGGGCTCCATACTATGACACCACCCTTTACCAGAAGGGAATGACACACCCTAAAGGGGCGACCCTCACAACCTTGCCGCATCTTTCCTGTTTTGACCATTTCTGGGGGTGTGAGGTCCTGATGTAGTCTCATCCACAAAGCTACGTTTTATACCAAAGCCATGCTTTGATCACAAATGATCAACGAATGACAATCAACACACAGCAACACTTAGCATGCCATACTACCAAATTGGGAGTATGTCACTGATAACCTTCAACCACATAACCTCTGAGCTCGTACATCTCAGAGAAGGGTGTTAAGCTAAGAGAATAAATTCTCCGCCACTAACAGATATGTATCTAAAAGAAATCATTTTTATATCTTAAGGTGTAGTGTCATACATACAACCATACAAGTCTGTCCCGGGTTCAAACAGAACCGAAGGCACTTTCGAAGAAGCCCTTGCAAATCCGGATAATCCCTAATCACGTCCGGACTTCCCATCACATATGGAGTCTCTATACCCGGGACCAGTCGATACGAGTTATCCTTTCGTTTTCGAAAATATCCGGTCTTCACCATCGATCTTCAAATGCTATCCATAACGTCGTATCACATATTCTGAATGGGCTATATGACACAAAGGTCCTCTCCCGGCTAAACCAAATAGTAAGCGCAATATTTTCAAGAAACATATGGATATTGGGGTCTCAGTTAAGTCACAACTTATTACCCAAAACTTTTCTTCCAAATGGTTTAAACAAATTACCATTTCCAATCTTTTTTTTTAAACAAAAAGATTCATTTCACAAAGTTCACCCAATTTCACAAAGATCCATTCATAGGTTTCAAAACAATTTCCATTCCAATCAGGATTAACTCATCCAACCTTCAAGTTAAGGATTTAACTTATAGCCTTCAAAGCAGTTTCCATAACTTGGAAAATCATTTTTCATTTTGACTTGAAATCCCTTTAACACAAATCGAAGTTCATTATTTATGTGAAAGATTTTATTATTTGAAAACAAATAGTTTTCATTTTACAAAGATCCAATTATATTTGTATGATTTAAAGCTCTTAAATTATATTCACATTCCTAAATCAATACTTTTAAAATAGTTTAACCCATATATGGTATAACATCTTTAGTCCATAGTTTCCAAACATAGAATTCAATTTCAAATCTGGAATTTAAGTTTAAATCAAATTATTTAAATTCCAAAACTTAATCAAGTTATTCGAAATAAATTTCATCTTTGAAAATCCATTTCAAAAGCTTTTCACTTTAAACCCAATTCATTTCCAGAACCATTTGGATTTAAATATTTGACTTTTAAAACTATTTTGAATTAAATTCAAATATCTGTGACTTAACCGATTTCCATGTGAAATCAATATTTGTGTGTGTATAAGTGTGATCCAGGGGTTTAACACAATAGTGCAACATCATTCAATCATCACAGATCAAAAAACAGAAATATAGCTGATAAGCGGTATAAGCTATAACGCTTATCATTCATTCACAGATTCACAGATAATAAATAGGTGTCTCACAAATAAATGAATAAATTACACACAGCTCAATCCACAGAACAAAATATCATAGGTTAGATAGGACAATCAATTCAAGGCTTCTCATACAATATAATCATTCATAAGTAAGGTCAAGCATTAAATAATCATTTATAAGCAGGATTAATTTAATTTCTTAATCCTAATTAATTCAATTTACTTCCAGTTAAATTAATTACTTATGAATTAATTATCCAATTCTAATTTATTAATTACCAATTTTTTTTGATATAAATTAATTTATCAACCACTTTAATTAATTAGTCTTAATTAATAATTTATTCTTAATTAATTACATTAATTAAATTAGCCTCTACACCAATTACATAATTAATTAACCCCTTAATTAATTATTTTAAGAAATTAAACCTTTAATTACTTACCATTAAACAATCATCTCATAACAATTAATCATTAATTACCAATTTATCTAATGATTTTCTTAAACTAAATTAATTAACTTTAATTAATCAAAATATCCAAAATTAATTACGATAAGTGATTAATCCTTAATTACTTTCATTAAGTAATTACATTTAAACAATTTATAATTGATTATCTAAATTAATTAATCTAATTAATTATTAAAATTAATCACCTTAATTAATATTTAATAATCCTTAGTTAATTATCTTCATTAACTAATAACATTTCTTAATTAATCTCTAATTATAAATTAATCTAAATCATTAATTTATAAAATAAATTATTCCTTAATTATCTTATTAGTTAAATCACTTAATTACCTTAGTTACCTTTAAGATAATCCATCTCTTTATTAATGACTTCATTAATATTTAAGTGTACTTAAAACATTACACTTCTAAACTTAGATTCAAATTTCATTTTGAATTTAAGATTCAAAATGATTATATATTTAAACATTAACCAAAATCAACTTATAAACCTATATAAGAAAAGTTCTAACTAATTTACTTAAATTTTTATTTAAAATTTAAGCTTTAAAAATATATTAAAATTTTAACTTGCAAATTCAAGTTATCAAATCATTTAACTTCCATTTAAAAACCTTTTGTAAAGGAAGATTATCAAAAATCAAGTTTAAATATTTGTTTGAAAACGAATTTTCTTTTAAAAAGCTATTTTAATTTAAACTTATTTTTAAAACAATTCAGATTTAAAACTGATTTAAATTATCAAATTTGGATTCAAAGAGACTTGAATCCATACTTTAAGTTTTGATTTAAACTTTGATTTTAAACTTTGTTTGAAAATCTTGATTTAAAACTTGAATTTAAAATCCAAATTCCATTTTAAAACTTTAAGATTCAAAGTTCCATTTGAATCTAACTTCATACTAGATTTAAACTTTGCTTACATCTAGCTTACAAATTTAAATTTATTTAAATTTGCTTAAATTTAAAACTACAGACAGGTTTAATAAAACCTGAAGCAAGATAGAACAATCCGAGGCAACTATCCTATTACTTTGAGTTCCAAGCCCCACTTCCTCGAGCCAACCACTCGAACTACTCGAGTAAGTCTCGAGTTCCTCACCCAGCTAACCCAACATCATCAGAAAATAAAAAAAGGTGCACGGTGCACGTGCACGTCGCCAACGATCGACTCAAGTCGCCACTACTTCATCGAGCACGTCGAAGTCCATCCACGATTCAATCTCCGATCGCCAGAACTCCATCACTCACGCAAAATCGAATTCGAGTATAAACTCAAAACTTGGAACACGAACAGAAAACACCACCCAAACCTAGGAACGTCGCCGTTCTTGAAATCCAGACCACCAGAAAATCCCAGACTCCGACCAAGCCCTTGCCATCCACCGAGCTTCTCTCTCCTCCGACGACATGCAGCTCGATGCACGGTGGAAGTCACGGTGATCAAAAGTTCGACCCAAAAAAAATAGCTTTACAAATTAAAACCTTATGCCACCGTCGCCACATTGGTCGAGACCACCTCCGGCCATTTTTCCAACCACCACCGTAGGCTCCTTCACCTCCACGCACAACCTCGTCACCCCCAGTTCAACTTAACGCCAGAAATTGATTAAAATACCCATTTCGATCATCATTGAACTGCTCTTAAATCACCATACTTAAAATCATCACACTCTTCTTAAAAATCATAGTTTTCAACGAGGATTCAAGATATACATACATACATACATACATACATATACATATATATATATATATATGAATTCATAAATTGTTATGTTCGAATTTATTCAAAAAAATCAAACTTTGTCTGTGAAAACCCATTTCTTACTCACTGTGTATTCTTTCTTCTTGAAATCTATTTTTAACTTATTGCTCGTGCCTAAACACAACTATTTGTTTTTAAAATTTTAAGCTTGATACTGATTACATGATAAGAAAATTTGATTTCTTTGGTTGAATCTACTCTGAGAAGCTAAACAGAGAGGAAGATGCATAACTCAGCACTGTTAAATACAAATACATATACACAGTGAAACAAAGAAGATATCCAAGCATCCATATTAACATGAGTCATTCACTAATTATAATTAACTTAAGCTTTTATATTATATTGTTTACTCACATTGATTTTAGGAAGAAGAACAGAGCTGCTCCTTTATGTTGAAACAGGCTGAGGAATTTCTAGCTGAAGCTTTTTATCTTCAATCCTCTTGAATCTTTGATTCGAATTGATTGTATTTTCGTTTCAGTTGAGTTTGTTTAAGTTTGAGATGTTGTTTACTACAAAAAAAATTCTCAGCTTTGAAGATGGACGAACTAGAGATAAAGAAGTTGATTGATATATCGAAGATGTATGCAGGCTAAAGTATCACTAGTTGATATGTCTTTGCTTGTACAAGTGATATTATATTTTGTACAATACAGGTACAAGATCTTTTTTTATTTTATTAATATGCTCAGAGATTTTTCTTTGCTTGGTGGCTGATGGATATACTTTGTGTGTTAAGGACATTTGCATTTATTATTTTAGTCCTTTATGTTCAAGTGTTCATACATATCCTATTTGTTTCTACTTGAATATATCTATTTCTTTTCTTTTGTTTGTATGTATTTAGCATCTTCCTATATAAGCCTACTTACTTATACTTGATTTTTTTTACTTCTCTAGTCCTATGCTTTCTTGTTTGCCTCAAGTCTGCATATTTACCTATATTGTTTGTTGATTTTATTTTCATGAGTACACACTTGTTTCATATCTAAATGTATTTGACTATCTTCTTTTGTAAGCTATTATATATAAATATTTATCTTTCTTTTGTTCATATTTACAGTTGCATTTCTATATATATTTGAATATGTTTAATTGTCTTCCTTTGCAAGCTTTCATATATATATATATATATGTTTATATTTTGTTATGTTTCACACTATACATTTTTGAATGTATTTTGTTTCTTGTGATATGAATAAAGTCCTATATGTAATATATTGTTAGATCTAGATCTTTAATTAATATGTTCACTTTCTATTTTACATATTAACATGTTGTTTAAATTTAACAAATTTGTTTATTTTACATAGTTCATTTTATTTATTTGTTTAACTTAATATTTATCGCCTTGTATTTCTCTATACATATTTATTTTAATACTTTGGAGTTTATTGTTTGTGTCAATACACATTATGTAAAAGAAAATGTTTTGAAATTTAATACATATCAAATGAATTACATAGATGTATTTTATAGATTTAATCCATTTACCAATTAATTTCACAAATTTTATTCAACAATTAAATTAATTAGCAATTTAAACTTAATAAAAATCCAAGATCGTTACATTTATGTAACTATGATGTTTGTGTTGTAAAGAATAATCAAATTCATTTTTAAAATAGCTTCATGAATTTTTATTTGATTATTATATTTTATCATTCTGCTGCGAGATTCTGTATTTTTTCCTCTCCCCTTTCTTATTTATCCCAATAACAATATGCCCTTTTGTATGGTTTAAGTCTGACGTGTGTGGTTTATCATCGATTTAAACTGTCCAAAATGGCAAGTCATTACATTTTACTAATAAAAGAAGTTTTAATTAATAAAAGGATTGATTAAATAAAAAGGGATTATAAGTCGCTTATGTGACTTAATTATGCTTTGTGTGACTTGATCGTGCTTTGCGATTATTCATTTATGGAGAGTATTTAGTTGTATACTTAGCACTAAAAGCAAATGAAGTAGGCTTAACTATCTGTCAGAGTTAATATTGTTGCTTGATTATGGTGTAGAAGCAATAGTGCTCTAACCTACCGGCTTCACTCTTGACCAAGGGAAGTGTGAGAAAAAAGTTCAAAAATGCGATAAGCATATAAGACATGGTTTCTATATGCGACCATCTTTTTTGAACTTTATAGTCAATTAGTCGGCTGTTGAACTTAATTGGAAATTCATCGATTGGTTTTGAAGAGTGTGGGATTGGTAAGTGTTTTACTTATCAAATACCACTTCAAAAATAGTATATGAGTTCTATGTTTTGAAAGCGGTTGTGAGGTGGAATGCCATATAGTTGAACTATCTACCCTAAGGTAAAGTCCAAAGGAGAGTTCAACATTAGCATTGGTTGAAGGACTTACACTGGAATCTACGTGAAGATTTAAGATTTTAAATCTGGTCGAGATGCTCGAATCCATTAGAGATTTATGATTTGTTCAAGATGCCAAAATCCATTTGGGGATTTGTCTTTTGTTCAAGTGATGAAGACTTGTGTGAAAGATGCCGAACATGTCCTTAACATCAGAAATGACAAAAAATAGAGTAGGAGTATAGCTTGGGGTTTAGCTAACCCATGATAGGGTATATCAACCATATATCTAGATTATGCTTATCTATGTTGCTAATGAGAGTTAATGATATTTTGGATCATGTGGTTGGAAATGGAATGGCTGTGTCTACCTTATGGTATATTCTATGTAGAGATATGAGGTAGTTTCTGAATGTTGTGCAGGAGATCGGAATTCAGCTCAATCGATGGGATCTCCATAGAAAATCCATTATGCAAACTTACCTTAGCGTATTTCATTATACCCGCTATATATTGTAGTGTGATCGATGTAAGCATCATAGCTATTTTATGATTTATATTCTTCACCCTAGACATTATCTATTATGTCACCTTAAGTACTTATTAAATGAGTGGTTCTTTTGAAGGGATAATCATTACTGTGTTGTCTAAAAAAAATGATTATATGTTGGTCGCATATTTCTTAAGTTTTTCATACTAGATTTATGTTTAACACGTGATTTTCATTTTCACTAAATTCCTTTTGGTTTCTTTCGGGTAGTCTGAAAAAGTAGGTTTTAGTTGGATGTTTCGAAATTCAACAAGACGAGCTGGATATTTCACCTACCATAATATTCCTATTTCCATTACATTTCAATAATGTGTATATATATATGTATATTGACATTTGCGAGGACATGTTGTTATAGTTGTCCAGGTTGATAATAATATTTAGAATTGTAACTATAAAATGCTATGTATCTTAGAGTGACAATTTTGTTCTAGTTTTTAACATTATATGTTCTCGTTCCGCTGTGGGATTGTGATGTCATCTTCTCTTCTTTCTTGTTCTTTTTGCTTTTTCTTTAATTTTATTCCAACAATTTGTCTTTTCAGCACTTCGAAGCTCAAAACACAAATACCATGGATGTATTAGTTTCACATTTAAGGGTTGAAAAAGCCATTCATTACAACTTGGTATCAGAGCTGAAGGTTAAGCAAGAAGCTTGGTTTTAGTTGTGTACGTCTCATTAAGAGGTAATGTAATAGAATGCCTTGCATGAGTTGAGAGTTATACATATGAGAGCGTATTTTATTTTTATAAGCATATAACTTAAAAGTAATTCCAACTGCTAAAATTAAAGATCTTATATCAAGTAACTTATATACGTATGAATTGTTAAAGTGTATTTCAATTAAAGTAGGGATTAATAGTGTTCATTCTTTTACCCCTCATTAGTTAGTTTAGCCGTGTTATGCCAGATTACGACCATTGCTATCCTTTATATAATGATTTGTGCTTAACCAATTTATGAGCATTATTAAAATTTGTAGAATTATTAGCATAACATTGCTCAGCCATTTTACGAGTATTGTTATCATTTATTGATTGATTAGTCATGCTCAGCAAGTTTATGGAAATTGACTATTGTTAGTTGATTATTGATTTGTGCTCGACTAGTTTATAAGCAGCTTTACCTTTTTACTGCAAGGGTTGGCTAGATAGTATTTGTAGACATTGAAATAAACATCTTGTGATTTGAGTTTCACATTTGGACCATAAGGCGTTCAGTGGTAATATTGGATCAGAAGTTAACTTTTATAAAATTTAAGTTTAATAAAAGATGTTTATTAAAATCTAAGGAAAGATAAGATATTTTGTAAATATACATTTGTTGTAACACCCCACAAATTTTACGATAATTGATTTATATAGTAAATTAATCAATAAATAATAAACAATGGAAAATGAAGATTTTTCAAAATTTAGAATTTAGCTACGAAACATGCACCACTGGGCTCATGGCGATTTTTGATCAACTTTCATTTATAGCTTTTCTGATCGAAGTTCAAACAGAAAAGTTATTAACATTTGAAATTTTAGAGTTGGAAATAATTATATAAATAATTAAGAAAAATAGTCAATAATTAAATAGCTTTAATTAAAAGCTATTAATTTTAACTGTAACTTAATGTTAAGCAAGAAATTAAGGGAATGAAAAAACGTCGATTAGTTAATAGTGGAATGAGATCAACAAAATTAATCAACGTTAATTAGCTAAGTTTAAATTGCTTAGGAAGACCAAGGAAGCACCTAGGTTGATTAGTAGCGGTCGACCTAGGGTACTAAGCTGCCGACCCAAGATGTGTAAACAGCGATAGTAGATTTTGGCCTTACGGCATGGATTTAAAATAGTTTAGTTGAATGGTTGTCATTGGTTTGAACCCTTGATATAATCTAAACCTTCACTTCTAACTCATAATTTTCTAATGGGTGTTGTATCTTTGCAATTTTCTCTTCTCCTCCAAAACTCTAAATTCTTATAAATAGTCTAGATTGCATGTATGTACCATTGGAGGATTGTGGAATATGACAAAGATAGAGAATAGATTCAAATTAAGTCGCTACAACCAAGGTAAATTGTAAATCCAGATTTGAAATTATAGTCAACCTAAATCCTTCCTTTTTAGTTCAAAATTCTAATAAGTTTGCATGCGTATGTTATATATGAATCTAAATAGGGAGTCAAAGTGAAAATAAAAATAACATGGATTAGATCTGGAGATATAGGAATGCTTAAAATAGTGAGAGGGAAATTACATGTTTTTTTTATAAAATTAGATTTATATCATTGAAATCTATTTCTTATTGTGTTTAAAATCATTTTGAAAGTATTAATAAAATATGCACATTGATTAGAATGATCAATAATGAATTAGATAACAAATTTTATAGAATAATGACTATTAAATAGATTTCAGTGTAATTATTATGGAGTAGATTTAAGCATAATGATTGTGGAATAGATGTAATGAAACTGAAAAACTTTCCCACATACCTCTACTAGTAACTTGTTATATTTATGAATTTGTTCTAATATGATAATAACAATTTGATATTTGAACGAAGGATAAGAATGTAAAATAAAGAAATTTTGTTAAAATTTTAGGTGCTTATGTGATATTTTAATTCGTTGGAATTTAGGATGTTGCAAGTAGATTTCTATGTACTATTAAGTTTAAACTAATAAAAGAGTGATGTTTGAAATGACAAGAAATACATCTAAAAAGAAAGAGATGTAAAAATAGGGATATTTACCGTATTTTCTACCATCTAGTTCAAATAACGAAAAGGCGGTTCCTTGTAATTACAAACACAACACAAATCTCTCTTTTTGGTTAAGCTATGGAAAGTTAGGATATTAAATATTTTTATGATAGAAATGTAGTTCCAACGCATTAAAATGTAGTAAACCCCAAAAGTTAAATAAGAAGATATGAACGCGATAAGAATATCCTAAAAATATAAAATGCACAATACCAATAAAAATGGAAAGTAAATAAATAGGAAATTTAAAGGATAGGTAAGAGGAAAATAAAAAGATAAAATGGGAAATGGATAAAAGAATGGAAAGTGATATTATGATCCTGATAAGAGGAAAGTGGTAAATAAACTTAAGGTAAGGAAAGGATAAGCATACAATGAAATAAAGACATAGGGTCCATGAAAAACCATAAAGTTAAGGCAACTAATAAGAAGCAAGAATATTGTATGTGTGTGTGTGTGTGTGTATGTATGTATGTGTGTGCGTATATATATATATATATATATATATATATATATATATATATATATATATATATATATATATATATATATATATGAAGGAGATATATAAATACACACATAGCCTTAAGTATGCCTTTGTCATAGATGTAAACTATCATAGTAAAGTATAGTTAGACGAATAATAAGACCAGTAGAGTATACGCGCTTGCGTGTAGATAAATGAACGCCCTCATCAAATAGAGTACTCTGCTATGGTATTAAGGGAGATACTTCTTGGATTGTAACAGGTAATCTAAATGGAATGGTGAGTGGGATCGAGCACTATGCAGCAATTATGTTGTACCAAAAATTAGGTGTAGGGCTGCATAGGATGAGAATGTCATCAAACCTTAGTGGTCAATAGGAAAGACAAGGTTACACCAAATTGGTCTTTGCCTTCTACAAGGGTAGACCAAGTTGGTTTATGCACCGCCACATCTGTTTTCTAATTTGTTTGTTATGGCAAGGCTAGTAAATGCAAAAGGTGTTCTTTCAAAATGATTAGGGTGGTCCGTGGAATTGAGTCCACAATAGGAATCAGACAAGTTAGTAAATCCTCATTGCAGCACCAATGCGAGGTTCTACTTTGTATGAATTGCACTTTGGTCTAGACATTGTAGGTTCTACTTTGTATTTCAGGCACACTGGCCTAGACATTGTAGGTTTTAGTTTGTATTGCTGAATTCTAGCCTAGAAATTGTAGGCTGTAGTTTGTATTTCTAGAATTCTAGCCTAGAAATTGATGTTGAAGCCCGGTGGTGCAGCATTACGGATACAAGCGAGATAGATCATTGCATAATATTTTGAAAAACCATCATTAGGCACTATGGAAGTCCCTCTGGCTATACAGTGACGAGACCTGACACGATGATGGCGATGGATCCTAACGGGATGTAGATTTAGAGGTACTAGCACACATAGTATCTTGGCCCAAAGAGGGACTGTGATACTTACACACATACACACACGTGCATACATAGCTATGATTCTATAGAGGGTAATTTAGAACTGATCACACACAAACACGAAGTTAGGCCGACTAATTAAAATGTAAACAAACATAACATGAGACAGAGAACCATCAACATAAACTAGTGTTGCGTGCAAAGTATATAATTTATCAATCACCGGAACATATTCTGACCCTCTCCTCTTTATAACCCATATGATATGCAAAGTAGGCACTGATGCTTGATGTGTTTGGTGCTAACATGGACACTTGACTTGGAAAGTGTCAAATCTTGGTCAATAGTTATGTCACTTATTATAATTTGTTATTCTATTGTAATCCATATCATTAGTGCTGTGATATGCATTCCCTTGTTTTATTTGCAGAATACCAAGCGAATAATCCGTTTTTTAATGGACTTGGCTTTTCAATTTATTAAAAATTTAGACCCACTGGGGTGTGGGTTGTTGCATTTGTTAAAAGATATATATAAGAAAATGATTTTATATAAATGTGGTTTATAAAATATGATTTATAAACGAAGAGGATTTAACTGATATTTTAAGAACTTAAATCCCTTGTGCCTTTGGAAATGGTTTTCAAGATTTTTGAAGGATAATAATAATATTATTTGAAAGTAAATATCTGGAAAATTGGTTTATAAAGTTGAGATCATGGTACTTAGTAATATTTACGAAGTATTTGATACTGCTTTGAAATGAATTTGGTGAAGTTCGAAAATACGTGATTTGGATGTACTGAACTCACTTCTATTGCTTGAAAATAATTCCGGTAATAAATGAAGTATCATTGGCGTTCATTTTTGAGTTCCAATGTAGAGGATGCTATAGGGTGGTTTTGGTAAAATAGGTTTTGTTTTAATCCCAAAAGTATGATTTGCTATAGAAAAGATGTATGTGTATATATTTATTTCAAATGATTTGAAATAAAATCCAGTGTTTAGTTCTAAAGATTTTTTTAAAAGAGAATTGATATAAAATATGGAGTAGTCCAATCAAGTTTTGAAATAAGCTTTATATATGGAAATCATTCGTATGTATGTTATGTTTGGGGCCCAAGTGGTAATGGCATAGCCTGTAATAAATGATGAAACAATTTCATGTTTTCCCTTTGTGGGTAAAATGTGTTTAATAAATAAGCGAAACTTTTTAAGATTTTTATGGACACATGTATTCTGTTACATCTATAGTTCTCAAACTATGTTAAATGGGAATTAAATAAGGCATAATGTAAAGGCCCGCAAATCTGTACCCCTTTGAGCTAGCAAAATTCCACAACAGTTCAGTCCAAAGTGGCACAAAAGTACGAGTCTTCGGGTAAAAGAAGAAATAGGTAGAAGAAGAAATAAAAACAACATCAGAGTCTCACAATCGCAGCGGAACAAGATATAATATATAATAACAACTTTTAAATACAAAGAAATCAATCCTGTATGTATACATACATACCATCATCAGAGTACATCAAACATCCATATAGAGACAACCAATAATTGTCCATACACAGCGGAAACAATAGTCAAATATGGAAGTACGCTCTGACATCAGCTCGTCTCCTGAGTTCCTTAGCTTTTAACCTGATCCTGTTTAACTCGGTCTGACCCGAGCATCATATAAAACAACACCCGAGTCAGTCTGGAAAACCAGCGTGAGAAAATCACACTCAATTGGATTATTATATTTTCAAAAATCCTTTGGAAAAAAAAATATCTCATAAGGCCACGCCACAAAAAACATGTCGGGTTTTTACCTTACGATAGCCAAAACTTTTTTATTAAATTCGTCTGATATTATAATAGTGTCTATAGAAAGTAAAATAGAATCTAGCTGAAATGCTTGCATCTCACGTTTCAGCAATAGTTGGGCACAATCACAACCATACAGGCGCTTATTGGAGATTGGATTCCATACAATGGCAGGGCTACTGGGGTACCGCCCGTCACAGTACCTGGTCTAGATCAGAGTACCGAGGAGCCACCCTAACTCTCCTGCAACACAAGACAGGAACCATCCTTTACTGGACAGTCCCAAGTAAGATCACCCCGTGGTTGGCGCAACCAAACACCCACTAAGCCGAAATAAAAGGTACATCTAGACAGGGGAAACCTCACTCTCCAGTGGGGGCTACCCACGAAGCCTTGCTGCACCTCCCCTGTTTTAGCCATTCCCGATTGATGAGGCTTGAGGCTAAGCGTTACCTTTCAAGAACGCGTCCCACTTAGAATGCTCATCGTCCACCTGACGATGTTCTGAAAGCATTCAATCCATACAAGTTGCCCTGGGTCTGGACAATCCGAATCAACATCTTCAACTCTTCACGGTCTTCATTCGTAATCGTTCAAACCAGATCGAAGTGGTTTCGGATAATTAAATCTGATCCCGGACTCTTCGAAACGATCAGCGCATTGTCCAATATTGATAGTCGGTGATTTAACTATCAATTAATCATTCACAAGCAACCATTAAATAATTTTTCCCAAATTATTTATTTCAAATATCATTCAGATATTATTTCCTTTTTAACCCATTTGAAACAATTTTCAAAGCCCTTTTTATTTCCATGAAATCATTTAAATGATTTCTTATACTCGCTCACATTTTGATTTATCCTTTGAAAATATCCTTTATTTTCTCATTCCTTCCTCAAAAATCAATTTACATTTTCCTTATAATTTCTTAAACTCACTTTCTCCACTTAATAAGATTTCTCCTAAATCTTATCTCATTTAAATAAACCTGCTTACCATCACAAGAGGATTTTAATTGGATTTTAAAAACAATCTGAAAACATCTATATTTATAAAATAAGAAGTATGGTTTCATACAAATTATGGTTCGAAAGTAATATTAAAGTTCATATCCAATTAACGAAAAATTCAAAACTGGTTTTAGAAAATTAGAGTTTATTAATAAATATTTGCCAAGCGTTCAAAAATAAAAAAATTTGAAATATACAAAATCTAAATAATAGTTCATAAAAATTTATAGAGTATAGTAATTTAAAAATTCCCTTTTTAAAATAAGTTTATAATTTTAGAAAACCCAATATTCATCTATAAATGCCTCTTGTTCATGTTCACCTTCTTATCTTCGAAAATATTCATCTATTTCTATTCAAAACAATTTCATAACTCAATATAAGTTTATGACTTATCTCTTTAGATATCCACCGATATCTTCCTATCTTAATTATAAACCCCGTTTATAGTTTATAAAGTTTCCCTGAGTTTCCATTTATTTATACAAACAAATTTTTATTTAAACAAATCTTATCTTTATAATTTATTCTTCAAATAACATTTGTATGGTTTCTTGCTAAAACCCCATTTATTTCTTAATACATTTTCTTTTTATTTCTTATTAGTATTTCTTTTCTTTCCATAATAGAACTCCATTTTTATTCTTTAATAAAATTCCGTTTACCTCAATTCCATTTAATGATTACAATTTTTCTTCAAGTTTTAATATATAAATTAAATTGCCAAAACTCATCTTTAACCCATTAAAGCATAGATATACTTTTATCTTCCTTAAAATTTCAAATAGAAGTAGATTCAAACTCTAAATTAAATATTTCTCTTCAAGTTCCACTTAACTTCCTTTAATTAAATTATTTATAGAATTTTATTCAAATTTTAACTTCCCATGTAATTTAACAGTTAATAGTTCAATTCAACAACAAATCCCTATCAATCCATCCAACCTGTCATATAACAACATATATAGAATCGGTAAATATTTTGAGGAATCATGTTGGATCCCTCCAACCTGTTTTCCTGCATCCACAGATGTTAGCACAACATAAAATACCAATTCCACTACAATGGTGGAATATCGCGGTATATGTGTTTTATAAATTATCATCCTCTATTATGCGACGTATAGGGTCTATTTAATTTATTCACTAATTTCAACCATCATTCAAGCAATTCAACAAATAAATTTAAATTCAACGTTTAAATTTAAATTCAACCGAGTGAGATTAACTCACCTTTGATTTAATTGTTGCAATCCTTCCCAATCCTGACTTGTTTCCATATTTTTGACCTTGAATAACAATTGCATGGATTTTATTAATATTTGAACAGATCAACAATTAATTTCTGTTTAAATAAATTTATTCTTTAACTCTAATAATTTAATTTTAACCAATGATTTATTTCAACAAATAATTAAATTTTAAACTAATTCTTCTTTATAAAAATCTTTTAGTGACTAAAATAATTAAACAAGTTAGGTTAATCACTATAATTCATTAGTTTAAAATAAACTAGCAATATTTAAAATGTAGAGGTATATATTTATTTTAAGTTTCTTCTTTGTAATTTCTTATACCAAAATGACTTATATTTATTTAAAAATCAAATCTTTATATTTTTATGCTAAAGAAAAAATAAATTTATCTCCCTAACGTATAATTTAAATTTACAACAGAAAATATTTTAACTTCACTGTAGACATTTCCTTGTTTGTATATGCATATTTTTAAATTAAACTAAAATAATTTTTAAGATCTAAAACTGTTTAACAGTAAAAATATTATTATTATTTTTTTTAGAATCAAAACTCTAACTTACTGGAAATTAAAATTTAATCCTCAAATTTAAAACTTAAATTAACTAACTAAATGTAAAAAAATTTATGAAATTCTACCTCACTGCTCAGGCCGAGACCACTGCAAAAACTACGCCAACTTGAAATCGACCCATCAACCATGGCCATCACTGAGTCGCCGCACCACCCACAGCCTCAATGCGACATTCCGCCTCCATCGCCGACGCCCCCTCCTTCGCGCGACCCATCCTTAAACACAAACGCAAGCTACAGCCGCCAACACACGCCGGCGCCACTAATCGAGCCAGGCCATCCCTGCGATGCGCCCCCTTGACTCGAGATCTAGCAACAAAAATCATGGCACGGCCGATCGTACGAACGTGAATTGATTCGCGTGCTTCCCACTCCATTCAGTTTCGCTCGACATTTATATTTTTTTATATGTGCCGATGAATTCGGCCAAAGGAAGAAAAGAGGAAACGAGGAGGGTTTCGAAAATAAAAATATGAGGGGGTTTGGTTTCGCGATTAAAAGAAAGGAAAGACATCCATTAATTTAATTTTAGTTTTCTGATCGAAGAGAGAAACAAGGAGCATCGTGATTTTAAAGAAAAAGGAAAGCGTATAGGAGAAGACGGACAATAGTGTTCTGATGGGACGAAAGTGTGTTGAGGAAGCTTGATTAATTTATTTTAAATTTTAAATTTAAAATCTTCTCGAATTACGCAATTAAATTTTAGCGCGTTTGCTTATCGTACAATCACACGGTAGCTTCGAAAATTACAAAATTTGAAATCCGGTAATAATTCAATATTACGGATCTAATGGAACTGGTTTCGTCGAATTCCGAGATTGTGCCTCGAATGGCTATTTTAAACGTCAACTTAAACAATGAAATTTTAAAATTGGATAAACCACTGTTAAATTCCAATTTTAACTCATCTATTATTTTCAGTATTATTAATATAAATTCTATAAGCCTTTAAATTTTTTTTAACAAGCTTACTACCACAGATTTAATATTTTACCCGATATTCAATTACTGTTTTAATAACTAATTGATTCAACAGGTTGTTATATTTAAATTCTGAATCCTTTCTATCATATAAAACCAAACTGTTCATATTATAATCAAATTAAAGTGCAAATTAAATATTTAAATCCAACTTAAATATTGCAAATTAATCGTTCAAAAATCCGGGTCGTTACACACAAAGCCAAGAGAGCCGCCTACACGAGAAAAAATAAGATGAAAAGAGAAGAGATTGAAGTGATCCAACTGCTGCTACACAAAAAACTTGGTCGTGGCACCTGATCCAACAAAAAGAACTACAACCAAAAAGTAGGAAATCACAACAGAACAAAATATTATGCTCGTAAGATGAGCTAAAAAGTATCAGATCTACGCTCATCACTTTGTTTTAATATTATACTATATTGCTAAACATAAAATCTGAAATAGTTGCAGGGAGTCGAAAGCAATCTACAACCATAATATACAAGACCAAAGCAAGATGTAGATATTGCACAGCGACGTTAGAAATTCTATAGATTGGTCAAGTGCAATACATCTCGATCTAAAAGATGCACACAAACTAAAGTGCATGGACAATCAGAATGCGCCATCAAAATCCTTGAAATCTATACTTTATTAACCTCCTCAAGAGTGGATCTGCTTCGCACATGTAGAGGGCTACCTAAGTAGTATGGTATGGAGTCCAAATGTATTCTAAGGGCTATACACAAGGCCGCTCAAACTTCACTCCAATGCAGATCAATACATATGGGTAGATAGCAAAGATATAAATCACCTTTATCAATAACCCATGCAATATGAGCAACTCAGGTCATAGACAAATCAGATTACAGTCAACCCAGATCACGTCCATATGTGTATTGCACTAACTCCCCAAGTTAAGCAAATCACACACCTGAAGCTCAAAGAAGCTCAAGAAGATCACACTTAATATTGGTAAAACATCGTAGCATCAAGCAAGTACTGTGCGCCAACCAGTACAACCTCACCCCAAATGTGTCCGTAGTGCCTCAAAACTAACGATTCACTCTTACTATCCTTCAAAGGACTCATATGCAAAGCTAATTCAAATTTAAAGTTTTTCTCCATGATTTTCTCATAATCATTTTAAATATTTCCACTTTAATTTCAAGTAGTCCCTGCCTTCATCTCAAACTTCTTTCCAAAGACACATCACCAATTCGAGTGCATCAAACAGATGATGTAGATAGATGACGCCTAGTAGGATCTAAGGGCTGAAGCACAACGGAAAAATAAGGAGCATAGTTAAAGCACTGTAGCAGGAAAGGGACTTTTTACCTTTTCCAGTTTTCAATATTTTTAAGGTTTTATTGTACACTATCATTGAAATATGTACCATTGAATAGAAGGGAAGTAAGGGAAATTTTTTCCATGGACGTAACATTCCTTAACATCCAAACCACATAAATTCCTTGTATACTTTACCGTTTCCCGCATTTTATTATTTACTTACCTAGTTTTTAGCATCATATCTCAAATTATTTATATTAGAATTAAATATTGTTTGAACTTGACATTTTAACATACAACTAATGTGCAACTACCTGATTGTGTATACATTCAGCAACATAATTACTACTCAACATGAATCTCAATGACTCACCCGTACCTCCTATTCCATAACACTTACACTTGGCTTTGAAATTGCCAACAAACATTCATAACTTCGAAAACCCATGTGAAGCTGGAGCTTCGACTAAAGTCCCCATAGACCACCTCCCGATCACATTCCAATATTTTACAAACAAATTAACCAATGTATGGAAAGGCTAGAGAAAATTATGGCCCAACATACTTTCTTAAGACCATCCTGTCCACCTCATTCCACAACCCACCCTCTTCATTCACATAGTGCACTGAATATTCAACAGTGAAATGATAATGACACTCCCATAGTTGGGTATGGTGGGCTAGCCTAAAATTGATACTAAGTGGATAAGTAAGATCCAAGATAAAATTAGACCATTTGATACTTTCCAATTAGGAAAGCAAGCCCAATCTCTCACGTCATCATAGGTCATTAGAGTAGTAATATCAAACATCAGTAGTAAGTACACCCGGCTGTCGGTAGTCTCAAAGTGAAGGGAAGTCTTCCGTTGAGTGGCTCTAATGACCTTGCATAGCTAACCCACTAAGTCTAATTAACCATCCTAAGTCTTTATTTATATTAGCATAGGTGGACGTTGGACTTAGCTTACTAATTCCCTTTTTATTTAAGGCAATAAGATTTACCTTAAATATTTATCTACGCATAAATACCCGTTTAATGCTTGTAAATGCCACTTTGTCCATAAAATCATAATGATTTTTTTAAGACATTTATGTATGATTACTAATTTCAATTTTGTAATGTTTTATATCTATTCCATTCTTATCCGTCCCACTAGTCATTGACCCTATTAATTTATTATAACTTCCATATTTATTATCATTTACTGGAGTCACAAACTTTTAAATTTTACTCTTATTAGTTAATTATTGTAAATGCAAATATTACATGCATGCGTCATCATTAGCTTCTTATTTAATTACTAAAAGCGCAGCAATTACTTACATATATTTACTTTTATTAAATATGTTCTAGTTATAGCCTTTACTTGAATATACTTTTCCATTTTAAATTGTTTGAATCATATCTAAAAGATTATACGCTATAATTTCCATAAATTAGTCTAAAATAAAAGATTTAACTTTAAAATATAAAAGACTACATCGTTTGAAATTACAAGGAATAATCATTTCTTTTTTATCGAAATAGACAGTGTAACATACAATGAATTCATACTTTAAACATCTCTTTCTCTTTCTATTTGCATCTATTCCTTTTAGATCGAATGCAGCATCTTTCTAAAAGGGAAAGAAATCAAACTAATTTACAAATATTAAACGGATTCTAAATTCCAGTAATGCCAAATATAGAGGAGTTTAAATTCTAAAAAGATTAGGGTAATAATCCATATTTGTAACATTCTTATACAACCTATTTCAGATCTGAAATAAATTTTATTTCAATTAATATTCTAAACTCATAATTTTTAGGACTGATTTTCAGATTAGGTTGTTTACAATACTAAATCAACTTATAACCAAGAATATGTTGATGATATTTGTTATATTCATATCGTATTTAATTCATTACCTACTACTCATATATAATTATCCAATTAGGCATAAAAATCAAATAAACACCAAGATAGTTTTCGTATTATAATAATATGTAAAATTTCCACTCACCTTTTAAAAGCGATCCAAATCTCTAGATCTGAAGTAGAACATTTGATTCATCTTCAAACATTTTTTAATCCAAGAGATATGTATAAAAGCGTACATACATATCTTAGAATTGTAGATTTTAGAGGCGATTTAGGATTGGGAGGGAAAATAGTTATAAATACATAAATATATAAATTACCTTAAATATGCATATGGTGATTATCTTCTCTTCTCCTTTTTATTATATTTATACTCTTCTCTGATTTGTATGAATATAGATACAAATACCTTTTCTTTATAGTTTAGACAGAAAGCGGAGAAGAAGAAATGATAGAGCTTCACTGTTGATTTTAGAAAAATATAAGAAGAGAAGGGAGGGCTATACCTGAATTTGTAGGTGCTAGAATCAACCAGAACCGTTAAATTGAAATATATTAAACCCAGGCCGTTACGGCCGTGGTCTATTGGAGCCACTTGGTCACCACTAGTCAACCGCCCTTAAGTGACTGGTCAACCACTAGGGGTCGACCGTCCCCAATTATGGGTCAGCCTGGCCCAGGTAACTAATATCAAAATGTTAACTATTTATTATTTAATTATTTTGTTTTCAAATTTTTTTCTATTCGTAACTTCTTCGTTTTAAGTCCGATCGCAAAACTTCTCCAAATATGAAAGTTGCTAAGAATTTTGCCATCAATACAATGGTACAAGATTCATGGTCAAATTACATCGTTTGCACAAATTTCATCTTTGGAGCTTAATTAATTAATTAACTAATTAAATAATTAGCACCAATTGTGGTGTTACATTTTTCCCCTTAAAAGAACTTTGTCGTCGAAATTTCACTAATAACTAATTCAAGGTTTTAGCTCCTAATTATCCTAAACTACACAACCAATTAGTGTACAACCAAATGTGCATTAGTGCATAGTGTATAACTATATCATCACATATAAAATATGCATGCAAAATGATTCTAAATCGGATCCTCCTATATGAATACATTTCTTTTGAAATTATTTTTGAAAAATATGATGCAAACAATCTACATATGCACTGGCAGTCCTGTATGTATGCTTCTTTTTGAAAAACCAAAACCCTATAATCCTACAAAGAAAAGTATGAAGCAATAAATTTTGCATCAACTTCATATCATCTAATAGTCTAACACATCAAAAAATCACTTTATGAACTTTACTTCTGTGCCGAGAAAAGGAATTTAGATGGAGATATAAACATTCCCACCACTCTGTAATCTTTTTTTTCTTGCAGTATACTGGAAATTTTTTCGCTACCCCGTATTTACTCCAAATTTTCCATGCACAAAATGCAGAAGGAGGCTTACTTTCAATCTCTAAAATGAAATTAAGTCTAATTATAAAATAGTATGTGTCGTCGATAAGGTATGGAAATAGAAATTCTTAGGCTAAAACAGCTTTTCCCTTGTTATCGCTTACATTATTGGCACCGTCGACCCTATTGAACTACTATATAGCAGATTCTAACTCTATTTGTCTTCCTTATGTCTAATATGTGGCCTTCAAAATTAAAGTTTTCGCAAAAATCTTTCTCACTTTTCAAATTCATACGTCATTTGGAAAATAAAATCCTAAAATATATGGACGCACATTTTCCCTTGAAATAAAATTTTGAACAAAATCTCTACAAATAATTTAAAAGTCAAAATAACTAAAACACAAAAAATTTTCTTACTCCCTTTTCTCAAAAGGAAATTTTCAAATGAAGGAGAAATTATCCAAATTATTTTCCTTCTCAAAATTTTTGATAAATCAAGCCACAATTTCAATGTAATCAGAAATCAATTATATGCAATACGTATAAACCAGATTCCATAATTCTACAACTAATCACTACCCAATAATTTGCCATTTTATTTAAAAATGTTAACATGTCTATTATACAATTATTTTAGATTTTAAGGAACATGAGCAATGACCGATGATATCAAAAAAAATTTTATTATGTCCTTCGCTAAAATTTTCGACTTCTCTAAATTTCCAGCCTTATATTACATTTACTATTAGTTAAGTGTCTTTACGAAATTCCTAGATTTATATTTTATATATATATATATATATATATATATATATGTATGTCTGTGTATATATGAGCAGTTCACATATCCAGAAACAATAACATATAAAATGAATAGAAACTCATATTATCATGCCTGCCTTTGATAAGAGTCAACTAACAGTTTTACAACCCAAAACCCAAAAGAAAAGAACAAATGCTAGAAATAAAAATGCCCAACAGTCCTAAATAAAACACCACCTAAGAACTATAAGAAGGTCTCGCTCTATGGTTGGAGCTCGAGCCATTTTCGCAACTGTGAAATGGTCGTAGCATAGCTGCAGTGCACTCAATCTCAACCCCTTGGTGCTACTGCTCCATTCTAATCTCTCAAAGCTCTGCCTGAACCTATCAAATAGCAACAAGCTTGGGACTCATGTATCTCTCGTTGCCCTGCGCTAACCCCTACTACTGGTACTACGGCTCTGGTGGTGTTACAGGTGGTCCATCGATGGTGGGAGAGACTTGCTTTACTACTGGCTATTTTCTCAAATTCACCTCTTAATTCCTAAACACTCGAGTGAGCAAATGGTAATATATAAAGTGAGTCCTTAGGTACCAACTCCCTAATCGACCAAATGCAGCATCAAGACACGAGCCCAACTGATGGCTACACCACCAATCATAGCATACGTAGCTTTCTGCACCAGGGTGTAGATCTGGTTAAGAATCCCCGTCTTTAGAATAATTTTGTGCTGAATGAAGTGCATGATGAGATGGGCCATTGCTCGCAAATTGTCAGTCCTCTAATCACCGATATTTTTCAAAAAAGATCCGTCGAAGAATCTCAGGGTCAGTCATCTCAATATTGTCAAAATCTATGCCTACTACGGATATCTCTTAAATCCTAGCAAGACCATCATCTGACATCTCAATCCAAGACCCCTTCACCTCTGACTCAATGTAGCAGTTGCCATCCCCAAAATTCTGATCTATGCATTGAAAAGACTGATGCGGCGTGGGTAATATTCCCTCTCATAACTCTCGAAGGGGAGGATCGGTGCAAGTTTCGCTGCAATGGAAAGCTCTTCAAGCTTGAGAGCAGTGAAATCTCCAAACTTTACTAGTCATCCATGAAGGAAATCAAAGTCCATCATTTATAAATAGGTGGCGATCTTCTGCTCACTTCGGTTAAGCCAAGCGGCTTTTTACGGAGTGAGGCCGGGATGACGAGAGGAAGGGCCACCGGTACTTGGCGGTGCCATGCACTGAGAGGTAGTTGAAGAAGGAAGAAAAGGAATTAGATCAAGAGTACTGGTGGGGAAAGATCTGACGTACAAGGATTTTAGCATTGGTTGGTGGGGGAATTGAGGAGAGAGGCCTTGGTTAATAGGAGGAAGGCGGAGGAGGAATTGGGTTTGGATAAAAATTGAAGAGGATGAAGAAAGTGAAGTGGGTTTGTGGTGGTAGAAGGTTAGGGTGCAACTTATAGTCATGCTCCAGGTTCAGGTTCGCCCCGAATCCACCTAGCGGTCAACCATTACTAGGTAAACTGATCGACCACTATGGTCGACCGCTAGTCCAGATTTGGGCACGGCCTGAACCTTGACCCAATAAGGCCTGTTAAATTAATTAATATCCTAATGATCGTTATGCACACCATCTTTAGCATAGCCTATCCAGACAAACTCTACCTTCCACATGACGGTATCTATTGTACCTTGTCGACCCTTACTTAGCAAGGCTACAACAACTTCAATAAAATTGTCGCAACTAACAACACTTTTAAAAACCTAAAAAATATATTCCAACTGCTATTTCGTGCCTACTTCGCCCGAAATATTTCTTCCAATAGATGGTTGGTTTAACAATGCTTCAACCTACATAACTCAAATAAAATTGAACGTCATTCCTATTTTGTGCGTACCTTAAAGAGAGAAAATATAAAAACACTCAGCTTTATAAATTGAAAAATCACCGAGCTAAGTATATGCTCCTTTATACTTATTTCTAAATAACAAAAACTATTTCATACTAAAACTTACCTCAAAAGTTAAACTTATACACATAAATATTTCAGGGTTTCCAAATACCTTTTTAATACACAACACTTCCCAAATTTGGAAAACTATTTTTTTGCCAAAAATCAAAATCAGACCTTTATTGATATATACATATAAATATTTAAGGATTTAAAGAATTAATCTTTTATAAATTAAAATCTCTTAACATGACCTGCTTAGTGGTATTCGTGTTTCTTTGAGAATCAAAATTCCAAATACTTTCCTAAACAAAATTTCCAAAATAAATCTCTAGGAAAAGAAATCCTTTGAAAATCCTATTTTCAAAAATCTAAGGCATTTCCAAAATAACTTTCAAAATTACTCTCACAGTTTTTTAGATTAAGGAGTTGACATTAGTTATTCAATAAAAATCCAATCTTCCATCAAAAAGGTGATCAATGAATGCATCCAAGCAAAGCTTACTTTCAGACAATTGTGACATACAGAATCTAATTTCCTGTGCATCTGGAATGATCGCGTGCCTTCGACTAGAACTCAAAGTAGCTAGAATCTTCACAGCCAAGTCGAACACCTCCAACCTCCGAGATTTAGCCATATGTCATACTTATGCTCTTTATCAACAGCGCTTTATGCATTTCCAGCACTCCGTGGTGTACTTCAACGTCGACGTGAAAATCATAATTCTAAGATACTTCCATCGCATTGTTGCTTTGCCTATTCGTTCGGAGTGGAACTACAACTATCGCATTGTTGCTTTGCCTATTCGTTCGGAGTGGAACTACAACTATATTTGTAGCTAGAACTCTTAGAATCTTGCGTAAGAATATAATATTACTAGATAGAAAGGCATGAATACGTTCTCTCAATTTATCCTAATCCCTCTGATCTAATAACATAGTGCCCTGATACCAACTGTAACAACCCGCACCTTAATGGGCCTAAATTTCGACAAAAATCGAAATCCATGTCCATCAAAGCATAAATCATTGGATTTGGTACTTGCAAAAAAGCATGAACATTACCAGAGATTGATAGAAATCTAAATTCATAGCGGAAACAATAATAGGATAAGAATACTGACTATCAGTACTGTCCTAGAACTAAGTGCATTCCTTGGTTAGCAGATTTTTACATCACCATCGAGGATGAGAGAAAGAAGGTTCTCCAACAAAAAGGCACATCTAGTTATCTGTTCCCCTGAATCTATCCTATGGGTTATAATAAGGAGGGGGGTAAGAACAACGTTCTGGTGGATGGAAAATAATATAAATTGTCCATAACATAAACTTATACTAATAGGCTACCATTTAATGTTATGTCCATCAAAGTTTGCAATTTTAATCTAACCTTGCATTGCACACACGATTACATATTTATCCCTTTCCCATGTACGAAATATAAATGAAGCCATGTCAACCACCCAATACTTCCAAACTCATTAGACACTTAGTACTTCTAAAGATGATGCGAGCTTCTACAATACTTTTTAAAAGAGAAATAGGCAGACTCTATCATTTATGACCTTAATTGAGGTAGACCTGGACATTTTTAGACCTATTTTCAAGGTGGTTTCCTTACAATATTGTCAATGGTCAATGGGTCCTAGCTACAAGACCTCTAACCACTATTTAAGGCTTTTGACATTTAATGTCCAACTATTATCGCATTTATCGCCGATAAAATCGTAGTCAAATAATAAATAGTACCTGATCCACTAAATACATTTTATTAGAGAATAGGTAGATTCTGGTCATTTAAGACTTTAACTAAGGCAGTCCCCATCATTTAAGACCTATCCCAAAGGCTTTATTTTGGCTTTAGCAATGTAAGAGACTATATCCAAGTCACTTCAAACTTTCCAGCGAAAAAAAAGTAGACCCCGTCATTTAAGACCTAATTCTAAAAGCTTGCGCCTCAATGGTACTATCTAGTCGTTGTTCTTTTGAAATCCCATTGGGATATTTAATACTTCTTTTATAGGAAAGAGGAGGATTTTATAGTCACTTAAGACCCCAAACCTAAAGCGAACCCTTCCTGAGATATCCACTCTCACTCTTTAATTATAAATAGCATCTCATTAGGTTACTTCTTTCTGTAGGAAACGGACCCTTCAGCCACTTAAGATCTCAACACTGAAGTAAATCCTATTAGAGACATCATTGTTTATTTATTTAGAATCTCTCTATGTTACTTAATACTTCAATTTAGGAGAGAGGTGAACCATTCAGCCACTTAAGACCTTAAACAAAAAGTGAACCCCTATGGAGATAACCCTTATCGCTCCTAATTCCACATTTGGACCATTTAATACTTTCCAATTAAGAAAGTAAGTCCAATCTCTTTCATCATAATGGATCATTGGATTAGTGATATCTCACATCAGTAGTAAGCACATCGTACCACTGGTAGCCATAAAGTGAAGGGCAGTCTTTCGTCGAGTGACTCTACTGACCTCGCATTACCATCCACTAAGTCCAATTAACCATCCTAAGTCTTTAGTTATATTACCTTAGGTAGATATTGAACTTATGCAACGATCTAGAATTTTTGGCTATTTGGAATTAGAATATTTAAGTGATTTTAAATATTTAAAAGATAATTTTAACTTGAATTTCAAATATAACAATTTATTGGATAATTTAATTTTTGAATTTAATAATTGAAAGTTAGCCAAATATTGAATCTTAAGTTTTAAGCTTGGTAAAAATAATTTAAAAGCTTGTAAAATTTTTACTACTAATAATGAAGAAAACAATACTTTTTAAACTGAAGTAGAAAGTGATTTTTTCAGTTTTCGAAAAAAAATCATTTGAATCAACGTACAAAAAATAGCCATCCGGGGCATAGTTTTGGAATTCGATAAAACTAGTTCCATTGGATCCGTAATAGTGTATTATTATCGAATTTTAAATTTCATAATGTTTGGAGTTATGTTGTGTCTTACAGGATATAAACGCGCTGAAATTTATATCGAAAATTCAATATAATAATTGAGTCCAAAAAAACTATCTTCTCCATACAATCGAATTAAGACTCGAAACCTTCTCCATTGTGTTCGGAATAGGAGTATAACATTATAAACGTCTAGCGGCATGCCTAGATAGGAGTTCGAGATTTTGAGTTACGTAATCAGGATAATTTGAAAATTTAAAACATTCACACGCACACACACAAATACATACACACACACACACTTAACCATACCCACATCAACTCAAATTTCCTTCACCTCAACTTACAATCATCCACCTTACTTTCTTTTAAATCACGTTGCCCTCTTTTTAAAAATATCATGCAAGCTCGAAATAGAAAAAAGAAAAAAAGAAAAGAGATGTCTGCTTTAATTACGGAATGAAGAATAAAGGGGTCTCATTTGGGAACAACCTACGTCATTTAAAAATCCACAAAACTTGTTCGTTTTCACGAGTCAAAAAACCAAAATAAAAGGCTGAACTTAAAATATTAAAAGAAAAGGAATGAAGTTGAAGTTGTGGCTTCATTCTTTCTTCCTCTTTCCCAATTCAAAGCATAAAAAAAACTCAATGTGAGAGGGGAGATGATGGCCATGATCTAGGGATTGCAACCATGAGTTCGTGAGTGTGATTGCCAGAGGGGTTTTTCGAACTCGAGATAAGAAGCAAGGGGATGATGTTAACGAGGGTGGTGATGCGACGCTGGTTGGGGGAAGTCGATGGTTTGGGGTCGTGAGAATGGAGAAGGGTTGCCCAAATGATGGGTGGTTGGTGTAGGGTTCCTGGTGAATTGCGGATGTCGTGAAAGTGATGGTCGTGGCAAAGCATGGAAGGGCAGTGGTCGATTTTGAGGAAATTTCTATTCATTTTGGGCATTCTAGAAGTTGTATTGTGTTTTCCAATGTCGCCCAGATTTTAAAATGGTGGATAATGCATTGATAATCGAGGTGAATATGTCGAGTTCTATGGTTTTAGATGAGAAGAGGGATGAGTTAGAGATGGCTAGTTTAGGTTGAGTCACTAAAGGAAAAGTCGACCTTTTGCCTATTGAATTTTCATGTACGAGTAGAGTAAGATTTATTTGTTAACTAGTTTAATAATTGAGTTTAACTATAATTAGTTTATTTAATTAAGGATTTAAAAGTAGATAGCTAGTAAATTTAATATTTTTTTCATACTAGATTCAAAAATCACAAAATCAGTCGAGTTTGATTCATAGCTGGAAATTTCACATTCTGGAAATGTTTAAAATTTTTCGGGATCGTTGGAATTTTAAGCTAAACCGAACGATGTTCGATTTAGTTTATATCTGGATATTCGGTGAATTAAAATCAGGATGAGTCAATCTAACTCAATTTTAGATTACGGAAATTAAGTTTAAATAGTTCAAATCAATTATTGATTGATTGTTAAATTGATAAAATTATTATCATTTGAATGCGATATTATATATACTATTATATATATTAGTAGTCAGAGTGATTGTTATTCCTACATATATTTAGCGGATAAGACCCTATGCGCTCTACATTATAGCGAATGACCCTATGTACCACGATATCCCCCTCGAAATGAGATTGGTATCTTCATGTTGTATTAAAATCTGTGGATGCAGAGAAACAGGTCGAAAGGATGCAACTGGATTCCTAAAAAATGTTGAATTAAATTTAAAATAAATTGATATATGGTCTGTTCGAATAATCCGTGGTAGATTATGGTGTGATTTGAATTTATTGGATGCTAGGGTAGTTTTGGCCTAGAATTTGGTATTTTTAAATACCGACAATAAGTGCTTGAAAATTGGAAAGAAAATAAAAAGGGAAATTGGATGTAAAAATATTTATGGCGAAATTTGGATTAATTAAAAAGAGAAGAATCTGGGAAAAAGAATAGTTTGATTTTAAAATGTGTACTTAATAATTTTGGAATATGGAAAATAGAGATTTCAGAATAATGTGAACAAAGGGATTTTAAATAACAAAGCTTAAACGATATTTGTTAAGTGTAAAAGGATTTATTTTAAACATCAAGATTTAAAATAGTTGGGAAAATAAAAAGGAAATTTGAAAATTAGATATAAAATTGTTATATTAAATATTAAATAAGATTTTAAATTATGAAAGGTAAGTGGGATCTGAATTTAGTTGGTTTTGGAATATTATTTGGGAAATTAAATAAAATGGGATTTAATTTAATCGATTTTTAATCGATTAAGTATTGACAAACCATTGTAAAACGAAAAATGAGACTATGGAATTTATAAACAATGTTTATAAATAAAGTAAAGTGATTATCAGTGGATAAAACTGAAGTTATGAATTCACAGTGAGGATTTATAAGGAGGTGGTTAAATCGGCTTAAAAATAAATGGTTGGTTTATTCTTTTTAGAAATGTGAAAAGAGGATTTAGGAAATTGGAACGTAAATTAAATTGGGAATAAATCGAAAGAGATTTATAATTGTTGGATTGATTATAAGGGAATTGGAAAAAATATTTTCAACAAGAAATTTAATTTTTCTTAAAAAGGAGGAATTTTATAACCAACTGGATAAAATAAAAAGGTGTTCAAGAATATTTTAGAAAATTAACTATTTAGTTGTTTAAAATTGCTTTAAGTATACTTAATTATTAATTAAGTTAGTTTATATTAAGTCAATTTGCATTTAAGAATTAATCGGTTTTATTATTTTAAAAGGATATATTATTCAGTATTAATATTATTTTATATAATAACTCTTATTTAAGAGTTTTTGCCAAAAATTTAACTTGGAAAATGATTACAGGAATTTTGTAGTTATTATTTTGAAAATTATTCAATAAAATTTTCGAAAAGTAATGGTATACTTTCACGGCGAAATCGGAAGCAGAAAGTGATGTAATTAAGTTTTGGATTCCTATGGGATAGAGACGTAACCATTAAGCTGTGAATCCATGGTTGATACCGCAGCAGTATTGTCTACATGATTTTAAAGGCTCTTCAAATATTTTTAAAAAGGGTAGTTTCTGAATATACTGAATTCAACAAGATAAGTACATACTTTTAGATAAAGTGATTTAATTTATTCAAAATTTAAATTAAATGAGACTTGGTGTTTTTCGATGGAAATGAAATATTTGGTGGAATAATTGTTTATTTGATAGTTATATAACCGACTATCAAATCTGGACCCAAAATATAACTTTGGGAATATCTAGAAGAAACACGGGAATTGTATGGTACAGTATATGTTCGAGGTGATGTACTGTACGAATAAACTAGCTTCGTTCTTCTAGGCCAGTAATAAGGAAACCTATCCACTAATGGGTAGGAGGTGATCTCCAATCATATTTTCATTTGATTATTTCCTAAAGAATCGGGGTTGAGTTTACCGAAAGCATCGAACGTTATTTCAAAGAGATGGGGATCGGATAAGTTATCCGGAAAGTACTGCGATCCAACGAGTACGTTTTTGAAGTGAAAACAAGAGCATGGAGTCAAAGATGGAGCAGTGAAGTGCAAGGGCCAATCGCTACTAAACCTGAGAATGATTCCAAAATGGAAGTAGTATGAATAATGCCTTTGGTTCCGTTTGGACCCAGAATGGACTTTTATGGATGAATGCTATCAGTACATTGTCATTGGAGGACAATGAGCATCCTAAGTGAAAATTCCTTTAAAAGTTAATCGTAGCCTCTAGCCTTATCAACAAGGAATGACTGAAAATCAAGGGAGATGTAGCAAGGCTAAGTGGGTCACACCTAATTAGGATATGTTTATCACCATTCTAGATACGCTCGGATATTATTACTACGATACATGAAGGGAGCTCGGAAAGGGTGCGAACACCCAGGGTGATAGCATATTCGGTCAATCCAGGTTAGGAGTAGTCTGGTCTTATGTTGCAGGGGATCCCTGTGTGGTGCTCGGTAAATTTTTCTTGAAGTGTACTATGATAGATGGTACCCCAGTGCCTAATCATTCGTATGGAATCCAGTCTCTAATATATGCCTTTACGGTTTTGGTTATAGAGCCTAGTATGCTGGAATTTTAATACAACAATTTCAGCTATTTGAATAAGTATTTGTACTTAGACATTAGTATAATATCAGATGATTCTGATATAAAATGTTTTGGTTATCGTAAGATAAAAATCCATCATGTTTATTTGTGTCGTGGTATTACGAGATACCTTTGCTTTTCAAAAGTATTTTGATAACTTTATTAATTCAAATTGGGTACGTTTTCTCATGCCGATTTTGCAGACTGACTCGGCGTTATTTTATTATAATGCTTGGGTCAGACCGAGTATTACAGATTCAAGAAAGGATGCTATGGAGCTCAGGAGACGAAGTGGATGGCAAAGACGTGGTTGACGTATCTAGTTTACATTCCGCTGTTATTGTAGGCTGTATATTCAGCACTTGTGAGGACAAGTTGTTATAACTGTCCGATATTGTGTTATTGATGTGTTGTACTCTGATGATGTAATGTGTAAATAACAGTTATAGTTCTTTTTGTATAAAGACAGGTTATTATCTATTGTATATTGTTCCGATGTGATTGTGAGATTCTGTATTGTTATTTATATTTTCTTATTCTACCTTTTTCTTCTTTTCTCTTATGATCCGGTATTTTCGGCATTTGATTGCTCGGCATATAATATAGTATACGTATTATTGTCGATTTTCGAGCATCGAAAATCCCAGTCGTTGCACTTGGTGTCAAAGTAGATGGTTAAGTGAGAACCTTGGCTCACATTGGGATTACTCATTAGAGATAGGGTCTGTAGCATCCTAGAATGAGTTTAACTGTTTAAACAGATATGAGTGCATATTTTTTGGTGAATATAAAATTGTTTTATGTTGTGTTGATTGATCTATTGAGTGGCTTATGGATTCTGGCCAATACGAGCAATTAACGTTATTGATTGAGATCTCTAAACACTTGTACAGAACAATTCGATATGGTATTGTGTTGAAATGGGGTATATGGAATAATTTTACCCAAATTATTTTTATATATGAAAAGGATAATTTTTCAAAAATTATTATATATGGTGTACTTGTTTGTTAGGAAATGATAATATTAAACTATTATCATTTGTTTTTGTAGTGATTGAATAAAAGTGGATATTTTAATCAACAGCAAGGAATAATTTCGTATAACAAAATATGATTTTGTAGTAGTGGTTTTATATATGTGATTTGTAATTTATAATGAAATGAGATTCCAAAGGAATGCTAAAATATGATATGGCTTATAAAAACGATTTATATGGGATTTGAAGTTGGAAATTTGGGAATTTAATTTCCTGTTTGATTTGATTTTCGAAGTCTTGGAAAATAATGGTGATTTTATTTGGGAAATATTTGTGAATTGAAATATTTATAATGGTTTTCAAAGAGGAAATAAAAGCACCGTACTTACTTCGGTCGTTGGAAAATAATTCCGATGATGATCGTGAAATCATCGGTATTCATTTTCGAGTTTCCAAAGGAGGAATCGCTACCACAATGATTTGAATTGGAGTTTTTTTTTTCAAAACTGGTTTTAGTTTTGAAATTCAAGGAAATAATTTGACATACCAAGGGATTCTTATATATATGATTTCAAAAATGTTTCTGAAATGTTACATAATTGTTTAAACTCTAGAGTTTGTCTAAATGTTTTATGGAATATAAATAAGTTTGAAAACTTACAAAATTTGAAATTTAATTTGGAATGGAAATTAACTTGAACTATGTTAAATAAGAGAAATTTGAAAAATTAGCCTAAGTAGGCTAAATGAAATAAGTTTTGAAAATGGAATCTGTTGAGACAGAAATAAAATTAGTAATGGACTAATTTATTTAATTAGTAAGTAAATGGAATTGAAATTGAATATTAGAAGATATTTAGCTTGAATCATGTCAAATAAAGTGAAGCTGAAAATTTAGTTTGAGTTGGACTAAATAAACTAAATTCTGGAAATAGAATTGGTTGAGTTAAAGTGGATATAGACTTAAGTGTGAAGTGGTAGTTAACCATAAGAAGTGGTATGAGATGTTTTAAATTTAGGTAAGGTTTATGAAGTGCTCCTCAAATGAATTGATATGGAGGGGAACGAGTTAACTATATAATTTGATAAAATAAATTCTCAAGTGAGATTAGTATGAAAAGGAATATGTTAAGTTAATATTTGAATGAAGATTATATAAAAGGTGTGTAAAATGATAATTGTGAATAATTGAATGAAAAGGAAGTAAATGTGAATGAAAACAATTGAATATAGCTAATAATCTATTAGAAATTAATATATAAGTTATACGTATATTGTCTTATTCGTATAGCGATTTGATCTAGATTCGAGCATAGAATTTCGAGATTGTCTGTATCGATCTGAATTAGGATTTTTCACTCGATTTTCAACCGCGAACACTGGATATGGATTTTTGATTGATTTTGGAATTCTCTATCAAAGTATATGGCTATGCAAGAAGAATAAAGGTTTCTAATCAAGAAACCAGATCTGAGTTTGCACTAGAGAGTCGTGTGAATGATACTAATTCGAAAGCGAAACTTTGTGATCGAGTTGGCGATTAGATTTGATATTGCATACAGATGATATATGTATATTATACGGGTTTTTGGTGAAATAAATATTGGAAATTAAAATGCTAAATGTAATGATTTAAGTTGTATAATTGGATATTATTGGAAAGTAAGGTCTAGATATTTAAAAGCAAAAGCTAAATTGATGTCTTCGATTTCAGAAATAAAATTTGATTGCTCAAAGAAAAGGTACATGTTTAAATTGATGTTTGAATTTGATGGCTTTCTGTTTGAGCCAATTGGCTTTTGTTCTCTTTTGATGATTTGGGCCCGTAGAGGCAGTTTTGTAGTCTTTTGGGATCTAACCACACAAAGGAGACGCTGGCAAAATTTTTTGAAAATTTAAGGAGCTAAAAAAAATTGAAGAAAATTTTGATAATTTAAAATTTGGGTTGAATTATAATTTTCATGATTGTGGGAATAATATTATTTGGAATCTATGGATGAAGTTGGAAATTATTAAAAGTGATTGTGTAGTTTTAATAAAAATTGTTTTCGGAAAGTTGTTTGAAATGGATTTGGGAAAAAATTAGCGGGTTTTGGACTATTCTTCTTATATGGCAATTTCGAGGAAGAAATTCTTTTAAGAGAGGAGGAATGCAACGACCCTGAGTCTTGGTTATATGAAATTGAAATATTTAATTGATTTTAAATATTTAAAAGTAATTTTAACTTGAATTTCAAATATAATGATTTATTGGATAATTTAATTTTTGAATTTAATAATTGAAAATTAGTTAAAATGTTGAATCTTAAGTTTTAACTTGATAAAAATAATTTAAAGGTTTGTAAAAAAATTATTCATAATAATGAAGATAATAAAACTTTTTAAATTGAATTTGAAAGTAATTTGTTCAGTTTTAAAAATATATCGTTTGAATTAACGTATAAAAAAATAGCCATCCGGGGCACAGTCTCGAAATTCGATGAAACTAGTTCCGTCGGATTCGTAATAATGTATTATTATCGGAGAATTTTGTAACGTTTGGATTTACCGTTGCGTCGTACGAGATTCAAGAACGCTGAAATTTATATCGAAAATTCAATACAATAACTGGGTCGAAAAAGCTATTTTTTCCATACAATCGATTTAAAACTCGAAACCTTTTCCATTATGTTCGGAATAAGGGCATAATATTATAAATGCCTAGCAGTACGGCTTGACAGGGGTTTGTGATTTTGAGTTAAATAATTGGGATAATTTGAAAATTTAAAACACACACACACACACACACACACATATATATATATATTGACTTGGCCGTACCCACATCAGCTCGAATTTCCTTAACCTCAAATTCCCATCAGCCCTCACTTTCTTTTAAATCATGTTCCCCCTCTTTTCAAAAACAGCATGCAAGCTCAATATAAAAAAAAGAACAAGAAAAAGAAAAGGGATGTCGGCCTAATATTATGGAATGAAGAAAAGAGGAGCCTTGTTTGAAATCAACCTATATCTTCATTCATCGTTTAAAAATTCTCCAAAATTTATTCATTTTGACAAAGTCAAAAAACAAGAGAAACGACCAAACTTAAAACGTTTAAAAAAAGGGAATGAAGTCGAAATCATGGTTTCATTCTTTTTTCTCCTTCCCAGTTTGAAGGACCAAAAAAATTCGGCGTAAGATGGGAGATGATGCTCGCGATCTGGAGATGGCAACCGCAAGTTCGTGAGTGCGATTGGCAAGGGCTGATGTTGTCGAGGGCGGTGGTGCGACGCTGGTTGGGAGAAGACGATGGTTTGGGGTCGCAAGAATGGAGAAGGGTCGCGCAGATACTGGATGGGTGGTGTAGGGTTTCTGGTGGGTTGAGGATGTAGTGAAGGCAATGGTCGTGGCAAATCATGAAAGGGCAATGGCCGAATTTGAGGATATTTCTATTCATTTTGGGCATTCTAGAAGTTATATTATGTTTTCCGACGTTTTCCAAGTTTTAGAGTGGTGGATAATGCATTGATTATTGAGGTGAATATGCCGAGTTCTATGGTTTTAGATGAGAAATGGATGAGTTAGAGATGGCTAGTTTAGTATGAGTCGGTAATGGAGGAATCGATCTTCAGCCTACTGAATTTACGCATATGAGTAGGGTAAGATTTATTTGTTAATTAGTTTACTAATTGAGTTTAATTATAATTAGTTTTGGAATTTAATTTAATTGGGTTTTGTAATATAGTTGGGTTATTTGGGAAAATGAAAAAAAATGGAATTCAATTTAGAAATCGATTTGTAATCGACAAATATTTGAAACCATTATAAAACGGGAAATGAGACTTCGAAATTTATAAACAAGGTTTATAAATAAAGAAATGTGATTATCAGTGGATGAAATTGAAGTAATAAATTCAGGGTGAGGATTTATTAGGAGATGGTAAATTGGCTTAAAAATAAAAGGTAGATTTTTTTTCTCTAGAATGTGAAAATGAGATTTATGAAATTGGAACGTAAATCATATTGGGAATAAATCGAGAGAGATGTATAAATGTTGGAATAGTTATATTGGAATTGGAAAATATGATTTTATCAAGAAATTTAGTTTGTTTTAAAAGGGAGGATTTTTAATTACCAACTGGACAATTTAAAAAAGGTGTTTAAGAATGTTGTAGAAAACTAATTATTTAGTTATTTAAAATTATTTTAAGTATATTTAATTATTAATTAAGTTAGTTCATATTGAGTCAGTTTTAATTTAACAATTAATTAGTATTATTATTTGAAAAGGATAGTTTGTGAATATACTGAATTCGATAAGGTAAGTACATACTTTTGGATAAAGAGATTTAATTTGTTCAAAATTTAAATTAAATGACACTAGGAGTTTTTTGGAGGAAATGGAATATTTGGTGGAATAATTGTTTATTTGATAGTTAAATAACCAACTATGAAATCTAGACCCAAAGTATAACTTTGGGAATATCTAGAAGAAACACGGGAATTATATGGTACAATTAACGTTCGAGGTGCTATAATGTACGTATAAACTTGTTTCGTTGTTCTAGGATGATAATAAGGAAATCCATCGACTAACGGTTAGGAGGTGATCTCCGATCTTATTTTCATCTGATTATTTCCTTTTGAACCGGGGTTGAGTTTACGGAAACATCGAACGTTGTTTTGAAGGGACCGAGATCAGATATGGTATCCGAAAACCACTTCGATCCAATGAGTACATTTTCAAAGTGAAAACAAGAGAATGGAGTCAAAGATGGAATAGTGAAGTGCAATGGCTAATCGCTACTAATGTTGAGGGTGTTTCCAAAATGGACGTAGTAGGAACAGTACCTTCGGTTCCATTCGGACCTAGAACGGACTTGTATAGATGAATGTTATTAGTACATTGTCATTAGAGGACAATGAGAATTCGAAGTGAAAATTCCTTTAATAGGTAATCGTAGCTCTAGCCTTATCAACCGGGAATGACGGAAAATTAAGGGAGATGCAGCAAGGCTAAGTGGGTTGCATCCAATTAGGGTATGTTTGTCACCTTTCTAGATACCCTCTGTGACGACCCGCCCTTCTACTACCAGAAAGACGTATCATTATTAAGAAAGAAAGGGATAGAAATAGAAAAGAAAAGAAAAGAAAGAACAACAACATCAGAATCTCATAGCGAAATGGAACAAAATATAATATATCACATAATCATTACACAGTTTTTACATATATCAGAGTTATACAATATCAATACACCTGACAATCATATATATATATATATAAATATAAATATATATGTCAATACATACATCAGAGATAGAGTATACATCAACTAACACAGTGGAACTAGATAGATATCTACATACGTCTGGAAACTCCTACTCCAAGCTCCTCCAGAATCAAAATCCAAACCTATCACTTGGTTACTCATACAAATTTGAGTACCAAAGAGTTTATGAAAACAAAATATAAACTCCGGGTCAGACATGGGTCTGGTATGAGTAAACGGTTTAAATTGTTTAACCTTGAAAACAGTTGAAAATAAAGGTATAACGTAAGACTTCCCACACATAAATACGGGTAAGTTTTTACCTTATGCTAACCAAAACATTTTATAGGAAATCCAGTGATATTATAATAGTGTTTAGGGTTTTCAAGTAAAATACAGAAATAGCTGAAATGCTTACATCTCACATTCCAACGTAGTTGGGCACAATCAAAACGTACGGCGCTTATTGGAGACTGGATTCCATACAATGGCAGGGCTACTGGGGTACCGCCCATCACAGTACGTGGCCTAGATCACCGTACCGAGGAGCCACCCTAACTCCCCTACAACACAAGGCCGAAACCATTCCTTACTGAACAGTCCCGAACAAGATTACCCCGCAGTTGGTGCGCATATCCAACTGCCCAGACAACCAAAATAAAAGGGACATCTAGACAGGGGTACATCTCGTCCTGCTTGGGCATGACCCACCTAACCTTGCTGCACCTCCCATGTTTAGCCATTCCCGGTGATGAGGCTTGAGGCTGCGATTACCTTTACAGGACATATCTCTTAGAATGCTCATCGTCCGCCTGACGATGTGCTGAAAGCATTCAATCCATACAAGTTCGTTCCGGGTTCGAACGAAACCGAAGGCATTATCTCGTCACACTCATTTTGGAATCACCCTCAGAGTCAACGACGATAACCCTTGCATTCTGAAAACACCGTCTCGATCTTCACTTGAGAATTCACGACCTATCATTTAATTTGGATCGATATGGTTTTCGGAATATCAAATTGACACCCGATCCCGGTCTCATCGAAATCCAAACCCTATTTTAAAGGCCCAATTGTCTAATTAACTTAAACAGTTTAATTCAATGATTGAATTCATATAACATTTATTCAGGTAAATCATGCACAATTGCCATGGATATATTAAAGCATATCAGAGAGCATCACAGAATATCATCAATAAACATCACAATCAGATAATCTACAAACAGCATCCACAAGCAATCATCTTAAATTCTTATTGTGATTAATTTAATTACTTGAGAGTTAATCTCTTAACCCTGTTTAATTAATCATTAATTATCAATTAATCACTTATTTCATTTCAAATTATTTAATCAATAAATCATTTCTTAATTAATATTTATGTCTTAATTACTTAATTACTTTATTCACACTGTTTAATTAATTACTTCTTAATCAAGTTATGTAACTTCAGTTACTTAAGTAATTATTTCTTAATCACTAATTAACAACCAAAATAAAATGTATTACCTATTTATTTACTGCTAATTACTTTACTAATCATTTCTTATTTCTTAATTAAATCACTTGATTAATTAACTATTAATCGTTCATTAATTAACTTAAGTGGTCAATTACAATTTCATTTATTTCTTATAATACATTACTAATTATAATTAAAAAGTAATTATTCTTAATTACATCTGAAAATAATCAATTAATATTGATTATTCACTTAATTAACATCTAAAGTCTTCTTAAAATTAGAAATCAATTATATTACTAACTACAACATTATTTGTTAATTTACTTTATTTATTACTTAATTAAAATATCAACAAGGTTTTAAAAACATGATTAAGCCTTAACTAAAGTAATTAGTTAATTTAAAATAATTAATTACGAGTTAAACTGTTGTTAAACCTTAACTAGGATAATTAAAACTTGAATTAAGTTTAACTTAAATTTTAAACCTTTATTCTGTTTACTATGATAATTTGTTGAAACATTTATTCACCAACATCCTTTATTAAACCTTACACTTCAGTTAGCAAAGAACCCGAGATCTCCTCTGATAAAGCTCGAGTGCTACTTCGAGTATCTCGTCCAATTCACCCGAGTCACATACCCAGGTACGCAAACTTCTTCTTCCTCTTTTTTTTCATAGTAATTTTACATTTTAAACTTAAGTAAGAGTTAAAACATCAGGAAACTCACGCACACAATCAAGAAAACTCGAAGCAATCACCCATAAAACCCGAGAAATGACTTGCGACTGTGCTCCCCTCAAAACGCTAATACGCCACCGCTGCCGTACACGTGTACGGCGGCGCACGAGGCTCTGGCGAACTTGCAATACTTCAGGCAAATCGCAATTCACACGAACACTAGAAAATTAAAAACAAATTACCTCTAAAAATTCGATTTCGAAAATTTGCAGTTCGAACAAAAATAGCGAACCCCTCACTGACTCAAATCGCCTCGCCACCATCATACTGACCACCGGAGATGAGGAAAATTCGTCCACACCTTGTCAACACCCCCAGCAACCCTCCACCAGAGCATCGAACAACTCGATCGCGTACAGGATTCAAACCCCACATCTTACTGACATGTACGCCAACTCAAAATAAAACCCTATGATGATCTCGTATCCAAATTTCATACAATAGAAAAATCATTATACATTTTTATTGAGATCACAATCATTTATACTTGCTTCAATTCGAATTTCAACATTTAATATTGATTCGATTTTGAGAATTTGATAAAAAATCAATTTTTATTCAAGATCGAGCTGCTCTTGAAATACTGAGCTAAAAATCTTCATTCAAATTTTAAAAATCATAACTTTTAGTATTGATTCAAGATATAAACTTGAATTAACAACTTATGGAATTCCAATTTATCAATGAAAAATTAGAATACCGTTAAACAAGTTACAGAGATATATTTGTTACACTTGGTATAATTAGCTAGTTAAAAATCTTAATCTAGTTTACTCATATTGTTTAAGTTGAATACTTACAGATTAACATTGTTTGATGAGAATAATTTGTGTTTTGAACAAAAATATGTAACTGTATCAATAGAGTACACATAGCAGAGATGAACAGAATATTTGTAAACTCAGAATCATATCAGTATAAAACACATACTACCCCCTGTATTCCATGAATTATCATACCGCTTTTAAGTTAAACTCAAGCTTGAAATTTTAATGTTTACTCACCTGCAATTTCTGTAGAACAGAGAACAATTTCTTGTTTTCACCTTTGAAACCTATAGTTGATACTATCTTTGAATCTGTCCTGCAGTTTTGAATTGAATTTTGATTTTACTTCTTTTTATTAGGTTTTCTTACATTTCTCCTGAACGAACTAGAATGGGCCGTTGTATTCATATATATATATAAAAGATAACAGTTGAATAAGGGAAGGTGGTAACTGGTACTGTTGTTTCCTGTATTTGGCTTTGATCATATTTTATTTCTGATTTTATGGATTTGTAAATATTTTTGAATTGACAAAAAGTAGGCTTGAGCAGATGGCAATTAAATGCTTGTTGCTTAATATGTTTACATAATTATCAGGTTTTGCTATGTATAAAGATTTTGTATGTAAGCATATACTTGCAGGTAGGTTTGTGGCTTGTGAAAGAAGATATGTTTATATATATTTGCCTTATTATTTTCAGTTTGAACTTCAATATACAAATATGTTTGTGTAAATATATTTGTCTTCTTGCTTGATTCATATACACTGTTTGACTTAATATTTCTAGCTTAATAATTCATATGTTTATGTTTATGTCCGGTTTACATTTCTATTTCATATTTTCCAGGTAGACTATGGTGTTGTATATGAAGTTAATTTGTTTTATTATTTTATACATTGTGCTTATTTTATTTTATGCTTTCAAATTTACAGTTTATGTTGTATGCTTGTTTATCCATTTTAGTTCTATTTATGTTATTTTATTTTATACTTTGTTTTTATTCTACTCTATACTTTTGTTCTTAATTTAGTTATATTCATGTGTTATACTTAATATTCTATATTTATATTTTAACTATCAATATTTCAATTAGATTCATGAGTTTACTCATTCTTTATATTTATTTTTTTATTTGTATTTAACTATAAATATTTAAATTATGTACAATGTGATTTGCTTACATTTATACTTATTTTTATATTTATTTCCATTTGTATTTTATTTAAATTATATGCATAAGTTTGACTTATATTTCACATTTATATTTTATATTGATAGACTTTGATTTTATTTTGAACATTATTATCCATATGTATTTATTATCACATTTTAACAAGACAAAGTATTTAATTCAGTTATATAAGGTAGATTCTATTATAAATATTATTAAGAGATTTTATTTTAAATTTTCAAATCATTATTATCTATATGTATATTTACCAAATAAAAACAAAGTAAAGTATTTTAGTTAAAGTATATAAGATAAATTTTATTAGAAATATTATTGAGATATTTGTTTCAAATTTTCAAATTCATTCTCCCTTTTAAAAATACAATTCCATATAAACAAATGGCAATTATTCCATAAGATTTATTCATTTTAAAATGATCAGTTTACATTTTGTTTAATTGGATTAAATATTTATTAGAATAACATGGCCAAAATCCAGGGTCGTTACATTCCTCCCTTAAAAGAATTTCGTCCCCGAAATTTAAAACTAAGATAATTCAAAAGTTGTTATACCAACCATTCAAACATACATATCATTCATATATGGCAAACAACCAAACAATCTATACTAACAAACACCACTAGCTATCTGAACTGTAATCCGGATAAGATTTACTAAAACTATACAGAGTTTCCCGGGTGAAATCTCCGGGATACTCGCTCCACTACACTATGACAAGCTTCACTACCTTACTCCTGAGTTTCCTCTCATCTTAACCACCAATCCGAGCTGGATTTCTGACCACAGTCAAATTCGTTTCAAATTCCAATCTTCATGTACTACTTGTTCTACAACTAATAATGAATCAAGAACAAATTTTCTTAGATGGGACACACAGAGTACATTATGAATTCCATACATCCATTCTGGCAATTCAACTCTGCAAGCTACAGCTCCAATCCTTTTCAATATCCGAAATGGTCTAATATATCTCGGGGCAAGTTTTCCCGCCTTCCGAATCTAATAGTTCCTTTTAATCGAGAAACTTTGGCCAAGAACAAAATTACCAACCTCAAATTGCAATTGTCTCCTTCTCTTATCCGTGTACTTCTTCTGACGGTCTTGAGTAGCTCTCATCTTTTCCCTTGATAAGCTCAACCTTAGCAGAAACTTCACAAATTAAAACTGGTCCAAACACAAGATGGTCTTTCCACAATCCACCAAAATCCAAAACGCAAGCTCGCAGCAACTCTTCTAGAATACGATTCAGTCTCTCCGTCCATCCATCTGTCTGAGGATAATAGGCTGTACTCAATCTCAAACTTGTTCCCAAAGATGATTGCAGAGCCTTTCAGAATTTGCTGGTGCAAAATAGGATTACGATCACTAATTATGCTAACAGGAACACCATGCAATCTGACTTTCTCCCTCAAGAAAATTTCGGCCAGAAACTGCAGCCCGAATTACCTTAACTGGTATAGAATGAGCACTCTTAGCTAGACGATAAACAATAACCCATATTCCATCGTTTCCTAACTTGGTTCTTGGCATACCGTCGATGAAATCCATCGAAATCATCTACCATTTCCATTCTAGGATTTCCAAAGACTGCAACAATCTGGATAACTTCTATTGATCTCCTTAACTTGCTGATAGAAAGCACAACCATTCCGAAAGTGTAACGAACCGAACTCGATGTCCGATAGCAACATTGAATTCGCATCGCCGGAGCTTGCAACACCCATTAGATGATAAATATCACAGCGGAAAAAAAATAAGATGATATCGCTGATATAACATGAATACAATATCCGATACATCAAAATGATACAATGATAATCATCAACATCAGAGAATATACATATACAAAATACAATGGAACATGATACAATATGAAATAAGTCTTCACAGAATCCTAATACTACAGCACCAAACCAAACTCCAAAGTTAAAACTCCAAAACTCCTAGCTCGATCCATTATCCAGATTGCTCCAAGATAAACAAGTGTAGTCCATATCCAAAAGACTGAACTAGCTCCATATAATCTACTGAACCTAACTATCTGAAAAACCAAACTCTAGACTGCCCGTGTGGAAAATTTGTGGGCACCCAGAGTTTAGGAAAGGAACAATAAACTCCAGGTCAGTCATGGGACTGGTATAAGCAAACGAAAACGGTTTTTCTTTTAAAAATAATCAAAGATTTAAATTTCAAAATCGCAATGCTTTTGGAAAATGAAACTACCATAAGGCCTCCCGCCACACACACAATGCAAACGCAGAATCGGAGGAGATTTCTCCTTATGATAGTCAAACATGCTTGATACGCAGAAAAAAAAAATTTCTTTGATATTATTATTATAAGTGCAAAGTGCAGAAAAGCATTTCGAAAGTAGAATATAAATCTTAGCCAGCATAGACATTTCGAACTATGCCTACTATAGCTACCATCCAAACAGTGGGGCGCCACCATAAGTGAATGGCAGGTAATACAACTAAAACCGTACAAGGCTCGTATTGGATGAATGGATTTTCCAACAAATGGTCAGGCTAAGGAACTTCCTATTGCCACATGGGAACGCCTCTGGCGGGACGCCCCGAGAACCTAACCAGATCTCTGCCAAACAAGGCCGGCTACCCCCCTTCCCGGGGAATATACAAAACCTCAGATATGCCACCCCCGGTCCTTTGGGACCTTTATACGAGAGCTCTCTAACCAACAACATCACACAGTAATAAATAAAGTGTGTCCACATTAGTAAGTATCTGGGCTCCATACCATGATACTACCCTTTTCCAGAAGGAATGGTCATACCCTAGGGGAGCTACCCCTGAAACCTTGCCGCACAATTCCTGTTTCGACCATTACCGGGTTGTGAGGCTCGACGAAGTCTCGTCCACAAAGCTACGCTTTTCACAAAGCCATGCTTCGATCAACAATGATCAGCAGCACTCAGCATGCCACATTACCAAGTTGGGGATATATCGCTGATAACCTTCAACTACATAACCTCTGAGCTCGTACGTCTCAGAGAAGGGTGTTAAGCTAAGAGAATAAATTCTCCGCCACCACGGATATGTATTTGAAAGAAATCTGCTTTATATCTCAAAATGTAATGTCAGACATACAATCCATACAAGTCTGTTCCGGGTTCGAACAGAACCGAAGGCACTTCCAAAGAAGTCCTTGCAAATCCGGGTATTCACAATACCGATCGGACTTCCCATCACTTAGGAAATCTCTATACCGGCGCGACTCAGTGCAGAGACAATCGATAGGTCATCCTATCGTTCTCGCAAATACCCGGTCTTCACCACCGGTCTTCAAATGCTATCCATAACGACGTATCACATATTCGGAATGGGTTATACGACACAAAGGTCCTCTCCCGGCTAAACCGAATAGTGAGCGCAATATTTAAAAACATATGGATATGGGATTTCAATTAAGTCACAACTTAATAATTCAAAACTTTCTTTCAAATGGTTTAAACCAATTACCATTTCAAATCTTTTAAACAAAAAGATTTATTTCATACAGTTCACTCAGTTTCACAAAGATCCATTTACGGATTTCACAACAATTTCCGTTTCAATTGAATTAATTCATTAATCTTTAAATCAAAGATTTATCTCATAGCTTTCAAAACTTTTTTTCCAATGATTCGTCCATAACTTGGAAAACCATTTTTCAATTCAAACTTGAAATCCCTTTAATATAAATCGGACGTTCATTACTCATATGAAAGCTTTTTTATCACTTAGAATCAATAGTTTTATTTAGGAAAAACCTCGATTCCATTTATACAAGTCACAATCTTTGGTTTAATTCAAATTTCCAAATCAACGCTTATAAACGGTTTAAACCCATATAACTTGTAAAGGTCCTTTTTAAATCATAATTATTGAATATAGAACTCAATTTCAGATTTTTGAATTTCAATTTAAATCCGATTATTCAATTTTCAAATCTTTATTAGTTATTCAAAAATAACTTTTATTTTTAAAACAGCTTTTCAAAAGTTTTTCCATATTAGACTTAACTTATTTCCAAAATTAGTTGAATTTAAAATTCAAATTCAAAATTATTTAAAAAATCTGTGACTTAACCGATTTCCACGTGAAATCCATATTTGTGTGTGTATGATTGTGGTCCAGGGGTTTTACACAATTGTGCACAACATCAATCATCACAGATATATCAATATCGATAAGCGATATAATCAATAACGCTTATCTTTATTTACAGATTCATAGATAAATAAATTTATCAATCACAAAGATTCATCATTAAGATTCGATGTGGGTTTCGGATAACTAACTGGAATCCGACTCCCTGTCGCATCGAAATTTAAATGCCGTTTTACAGGCAAAGGGGTTTTCACACATATACAGAAACAATTCACAAATCACAGTATAGCATCAAGCAAATTCACATCGCATAGCATAATCTCAAACAGAAATATCAATCCAGTATATAACACGTGATGATAGTTAATCATCTTCGAATTTAAGGAGAAGGTGATTTAAAAGAATTAACCACGTAACTATTTTTAATGATAAATTAATTAGATTTTTAATTAATTATTCCTTGGTCAATTATCTTAATTGACTATAAATTTATAAATTAATTAACTTAAATTTATCTAAATAGCAATTTTAATTGCAAATAAATTAAACACTTAATTGTGAATAATTAGAAAAAAATCAATCAATCTCTAATCACTTAATTAATTACAATTTTAAAATTTATTAACTATTCTTGATTACTCTTTTTAAATAATTAATAATAATTATCTTAATTAACACATTTTTCTTCTTCTTTAAACTTTGAAATCAAATTTTCACTAAACTTAAACTTTAATGTTAATTAAATTTCAACACTTAGTTTCCATTAATTACTAAATTTAAAGTATTAATTGAATTCCAAAACTAAGTGAAGTAATTTATTTGAAAATTTGAACATCTTCTTTTGTTTAAAAAGAAACTTTAAAACCTATTAGCTAACATATCCAAGACCAACCTGAGGCACCTTTCCTTTTTAAAACTTTACCATGTTTAAAAGTTAAAAAGTGTTACCCAGATAACCCAGGCTAACAAACCCGAGACTCCCCACGTTTAACTCGAGAAACACTTCGAGTACTTCACCCATTTTCCCGCGTCACTCCCTCTTCTTCTTCCCCCTTTTTCTTTCTCTCCAGTAAGTTACATTTTTGTTCAAGTAAAATCAACTGGCACGGGCCTACGTTCTCGAGTACGAACCCGAGGCTTTCACCATTTTTTCTCGAGTCAACTCGAGTAGCCACCCTCACGTAACAAGCCTTCCACCTACTCTCGAGTTGTCACACCCAGGCACGACACCAACGCCGTGCACGTGCACAAGGCGGCGACGCCACTCTGGCGAACTCCAACTGCTGCGGCAAGTCACAAACTTCCCACAAACTCGAAATCCAAACCCAATTCACTCACAAAAAACTCGAATCGAAATATAGCCTTCTTGCTCGAAAAACTGAAGCTCACCTCGATCGACATTTCCACCTCGCCACTGCTACACAGGCCACCGGAGACCCTCAAACTCCACCCACACCTCGGCAACACACTACGCAACCACCCACCAAAGCCTCGTGGCACTCGATCACGTACAGGAGTCGCATACACCTCATTTCTGACATGTCCAGAAACTCGATTTTAAACCCTAATATAATCTCGTTCATTAAATTTGTGCAATGAAAAAATTTCTGATAATTTTCTCGAAAACCATGATGTTCATACTTGCTTTAAACCAAACTTCAACGTTTTAAATGGATTCAATTGTTAGGAAACGAGAAAAATGCAAATTTTATTCAAAAAATGAACTGCACTTTGTATACCCAACCAAAAATCCTCGTTTTTATTTTAAAAATCATACTTTGGTATGTAGATTCAAGATATGTAGTTGACTTAGAGATTTAAAATGTTTGAATTAAACATAAGATTATGGGATTTCCCTGTAAATCAACTTTCCAGTTGATATACTCCAATAACAGGTTAAACATATTCTAAAAACTTAGTTTATGCTCAAACAAACTTACTTTGTTTTAAAGTGTAAGCCTAAAAATAATCAAACGAAAATATTTTTAATCTTTTTCTTTATCTACTTATCTCTGCAAAACTGGATTTACAAAACTAGTGTTTCAGTATTAGGCAAAAACAAATTTTTATGCCATGATTTAAATTTAAAACAAACTTGCTTTGTTGATATTTTAAGCTTAGCACAGGTTTGATGATAAAAATTTTGGGATTTTGATTAAATATTTGACCCTGTAACAATCAACAGAGAAGACCAGAATGTTTAATAAAAAAAATTTCTTCACAGAACAACTCATACACATAACACAGATCATATTCAAAGTTTAAGGCATATACAAACCATACTGTCAATGGATCCCATGCTGTTTTTTTTTTTAAAATAAACTTAACTTTAAAAACTATGTTTGCTCACCTTGCAAAAGCAGAGGACAACTTCTTGTTTGCAGACTGCAGTTATTGATTTTCCTTTGAGTTGAATAATGTTTGAGTTTTGTTGTTGTTGAAGTTGAATGACATTTTTGAGTTTGAAGGAATTATGATGCTTATATTTTCTTTTCTGGTTTTGCTTAACTTCTTTCAATATGAACGAGCAAATATAAAGATGGATATAAATAAAGAAAACAGTTTGACAGGTTTGTACAGATTTTTTTTCTTTTTTTTCTTTTTTTCTTTTTTATAAACTGAAATGAAATCTTATTTCAGCTGATATAAAATCTGGTTTTGGTGGCTAAAGTTATGTGGCATTAATTGCCTTTGTACAACTATATGTTTATTTATCTATATGCTAGTAACTTCCTCTGGAAGCTAATACATGTATATATTAAGCTTTGTTTTTTTTTTCTTCTTCAAGTGTTCATACTTGTTCAACTTGAATACATGTGCTGCATTAATTGCCATGCTTATTTTGCTGTTCATATTCATGTGGCTGATGTATATCCATGTTGTGTACTAAGGAGATGAAAGCATTAAATGTAATTGTCTTTATTTACAACTATGCTATGTGAATCATGCATATACAGTTTTGTGGATATTATATTTTGTTTGTTGTATTCATTTGCAAGCCTTAATACAATTTGTTTCTCAGCTGAAATGATTTTATGGTGGCTGCATTAATTAAGTTGTTTGTTTGTCTACAGCTTATACTTTGTTATGTAGCACAGTTTTCTTTGCTTTGTATATGTATGTTCATATGTACTTTTGCTTTGTACAATCTATATATACTTTATCTTTGTTTATTTTTATTCTTATATTTTACATGTACTTAACTTTCCATTTGTATGTTTCTATTTTGACTATGACCTGTGCTATTGTAAATATGCATGTAGTTAATTTGTATTGTACACAAATGTTTTGTTGTTTCTTGTCTTGCATACATTTTGGTTTTGTTTATTTAAGTATTTATATTTATTGTTATTATTTTATCACATAGATTTTTATTTTGTAGTTTGATTTAGTTTAATGTTGCATTTATAACCATATAAAAATTTCCTTTGTAATTCCTTTGTTATTATCCTATAGTTTTATTATTAACAGAGATGCTTAAATTTGATTTCTATTTATGGTTTAACTATCAGGTATTAAATTTATACATATATTTTATTTTACACTTTCACTTATATTCAATATTGATAAGTAATGTTTTTATTCTTATAAACATGTTATTTATAATTCAATTCAACTGAAAACATTTATTTTGAGCTTCAAACCCAAATTTTAAAATACATTAGTATACACATCTTATTAAATTTGAAAATTTCAAATAAATCCATAATTTAATCCAAAAATTCGATTAAATTATAAATTTAAATTCGTCTTTAAATCGGGATCGTTACAGATTCCCCTCCTTAAGAAATTTCGTCCCCGAAATTTGCCAAGGAGATAGCAAAGATAGATGGAAGATAGAGAAATATCTTTCCAGATCGAACTGGATATCAATTCTGCATTTGGCTTACCAAATCAGAATTATCAACAATAAATGTGAAAACAACTCAATCAATTAAGAAAAAATTGGGTTATCTGATCTACGAAGTGTACAGTGGTATTGGTTAGTTCGAAGGGTTAACTAACCATTCGTAGATAATATCGAAACCCAATGAAATAGGCAGAAATAGATTTGACCACGATCTTAGATTCAAGATTTAACTTATTTACGATTTACTGAAAAACTAAGGATAGTTTCCATGTCGAACAAAATTCGAACAATTTAATTGTAAACGAGAAGGTTACCTTATAAAATTTATTTCCTTAATTAGCTTTTGAGGTTGAAGAATCGTCTCTGATTGCATATTTTTTCTAGAGTTGCTTATAAGCTGGACAGTTGTTGATCCTGTGTCCCGGCTTGCGGCATTTATAGCATCCCGTAGATTCCTGATCTGGCCTCATAAATGGTTCTCTCAATCCTGGCTTCCAATCATTCTTGCATTTATCTGAGTAGTGACCTTTCTCCAAGCAATTGAGACAAGTAACATCCTTCTTTTTCTTCTGTACATCCTTCTTTCCTTTATTTTTCTTCGATTTCTTACCACCAAACTTCCTTTTTCTCCAATTCAATTTACTTGTACTTCCATTCTTCTCCGGATCTTCTTGCTTTTCCAGAGTATCATATCTATAGCCCATATCAATTAATTCAGAAAAAGATTCCTTGACGTGAGTAGTCATCCGTTCCCGAAACTCCTGGTTCATTCCCCGAATAAACTTTTCATTCTTCTTTAACGGTGTATCCACCAATTCTGGACCAAATCGAGATAATTCAATAAATTTATTTAAGTATTCCTCAAAGGATAAACTTTCTTGCTTCAAATCCACAAACTCCTGGTATATTCTAGAGATACTAGCAGACGGCATAAATCGTTGCTCAAACACTTCCTTGAAACGACTCCAAGTAAATTGATCTGCCGACTCATCCAAGGTAACAGTTTCCCACCAAATTAAAGCATCTTCCTGGAGTTGCCAAGAGGCTATCAATCGCATCTGATCATCTTCTAACTTTAGTCCTTTGAAAATCTTTTCACACGATCGAATCCAGGCTTGTGCTTCGATAACCGTTTCTTTGCCAGTGAATGGCTTTCCACCAAGTCTAGAATAATTTTGATGTAAATCAGCCAAATTTGATTGAGATTGAATGGGAATATCTGTCGTTGCAGGGCTTTGACCAACTGAAGTGGTACTCTCCTGTCTCCTATTTCGTCCTCTTCTTCCACTCATTCTAATTACTGTGAATAGTAAGAAAATCGATTTAGGCATTCGGACGAAATATCTTAGAGAATAACAACAGATAAAGAGAATAGATTAAGAAATTTGGATTGGTTCCACTGGTTGTACTCATTCTAGGGTATACTTCACCCTATCTCTAATGAGTCATCTAATGTGTTACACTCCATAGCTAAAGTTCTTACTCAACCTTCAGCTCTGATACCACTTGTAACGAACCGAACTCGATGTCCGATAGCAACATTGAATTCGCATCGCCGGAGCTTGCAACACCCATTAGATGATAAATATCACAGCGGAAAAAAAATAAGATGATATCGCTGATATAACATGAATACAATATCCGATACATCAAAATGATACAATGATAATCATCAACATCAGAGAATATACATATACAAAATACAACGGAACATGATACAATATGAAATAAGTCTTCACAGAATCCTAATACTACAGCACCAAACCAAACTCCAAAGTTAAAACTCCAAAACTCCTAGCTCGATCCATTATCCAGATTGCTCCAAGATAAACAAGTGTAGTCCATATCCAAAAGACTGAACTAGCTCCATATAATCTACTGAACCTAACTATCTGAAAAACCAAACTCTAGACTGCCCGTGTGGAAAATTTGTGGGCACCCAGAGTTTAGGAAAGGAACAATAAACTCCAGGTCAGTCATGGGACTGGTATAAGCAAACGAAAACGGTTTTTCTTTTAAAAATAATCAAAGATTTAAATTTCAAAATCGCAATGCTTTTGGAAAATGAAACTACCACAAGGCCTCCCGCCACACACACAATGCAAACGCAGAATCGGAGGAGATTTCTCCTTATGATAGTCAAACATGCTTGATACGCAGAAAAAAAAAATTCTTTGATATTATTATTATAAGTGCAAAGTGCAGAAAAGCATTTCGAAAGTAGAATATAAATCTTAGCCAGCATAGACATTTCGAACTATGCCTACTATAGCTACCATCCAAACAGTGGGGCGCCACCATAAGTGAATGGCAGGTAATACAACTAAAACCGTACAAGGCTCGTATTGGATGAATGGATTTTCCAACAAATGGTCAGGCTAAGGAACTTCCTATTGCCACATGGGAACGCCTCTGGCGGGACGCCCCGAGAACCTAACCGGATCTCTGCCAAACAAGGCCGGCTACCCCCCTTCCCGGGGAATATACAAAACCTCAGATATGCCACCCCCGGTCCTTTGGGACCTTTATACGAGAGCTCTCTAACCAACAACATCACACAGTAATAAATAAAGTGTGTCCACATTAGTAAGTATCTGGGCTCCATACCATGATACTACCCTTTTCCAGAAGGAATGGTCATACCCTAGGGGAGCTACCCCTGAAACCTTGCCGCACAATTCCTGTTTCGACCATTACCGGGTTGTGAGGCTCGACGAAGTCTCGTCCACAAAGCTACGCTTTTCACAAAGCCATGCTTCGATCAACAATGATCAGCAGCACTCAGCATGCCACATTACCAAGTTGGGGATATATCGCTGATAACCTTCAACTACATAACCTCTGAGCTCGTACGTCTCAGAGAAGGGTGTTAAGCTAAGAGAATAAATTCTCCGCCACCACGGATATGTATTTGAAAGAAATCTGCTTTATATCTCAAAATGTAATGTCAGACATACAATCCATACAAGTCTGTTCCGGGTTCGAACAGAACCGAAGGCACTTCCAAAGAAGTCCTTGCAAATCCGGGTATTCACAATACCGATCGGACTTCCCATCACTTAGGAAATCTCTATACCGGCGCGACTCAGTGCAGAGACAATCGATAGGTCATCCTATCGTTCTCGCAAATACCCGGTCTTCACCACCGGTCTTCAAATGCTATCCATAACGACGTATCACATATTCGGAATGGGTTATACGACACAAAGGTCCTCTCCCGGCTAAACCGAATAGTGAGCGCAATATTTAAAAACATATGGATATGGGATTTCAATTAAGTCACAACTTAATAATTCAAAACTTTCTTTCAAATGGTTTAAACCAATTACCATTTCAAATCTTTTAAACAAAAAGATTTATTTCATACAGTTCACTCAGTTTCACAAAGATCCATTTACGGATTTCACAACAATTTCCGTTTCAATTGAATTAATTCATTAATCTTTAAATCAAAGATTTATCTCATAGCTTTCAAAACTTTTTTTCCAATGATTCGTCCATAACTTGGAAAACCATTTTTCAATTCAAACTTGAAATCCCTTTAATATAAATCGGACGTTCATTACTCATATGAAAGCTTTTTTATCACTTAGAATCAATAGTTTTATTTAGGAAAAACCTCGATTCCATTTATACAAGTCACAATCTTTGGTTTAATTCAAATTTCCAAATCAACGCTTATAAACGGTTTAAACCCATATAACTTGTAAAGGTCCTTTTTAAATCATAATTATTGAATATAGAACTCAATTTCAGATTTTTGAATTTCAATTTAAATCCGATTATTCAATTTTCAAATCTTTATTAGTTATTCAAAAATAACTTTTATTTTTAAAACAGCTTTTCAAAAGTTTTTCCATATTAGACTTAACTTATTTCCAAAATTAGTTGAATTTAAAATTCAAATTCAAAATTATTTAAAAAATCTGTGACTTAACCGATTTCCACGTGAAATCCATATTTGTGTGTGTATGATTGTGGTCCAGGGGTTTTACACAATTGTGCACAACATCAATCATCACAGATATATCAATATCGATAAGCGATATAATCAATAACGCTTATTTTTATTTACAGATTCATAGATAAATAAATTTATCAATCACAAAGATTCATCATTAAGATTCGATGTGGGTTTCGGATAACTAACTGGAATCCGACTCCCTGTCGCATCGAAATTTAAATGCCGTTTTACAGGCAAAGGGGTTTTCACACATATACAGAAACAATTCACAAATCACAGTATAGCATCAAGCAAATTCACATCGCATAGCATAATCTCAAACAGAAATATCAATCCAGTATATAACACTTGATGATAGTTAATCATCTTCGAATTTAAGGAGAAGGTGATTTAAAAGAATTAACCACGTAACTATTTTTAATGATAAATTAATTAGATTTTTAATTAATTATTCCTTGGTCAATTATCTTAATTGACTATAAATTTATAAATTAATTAACTTAAATTTATCTAAATAGCAATTTTAATTGCAAATAAATTAAACACTTAATTGTGAATAATTAAAAAAAAATCAATCAATCTCTAATCACTTAGTTAATTACAATTTTAAAATTTATTAACTATTCTTGATTACTCTTTTTAAATAATTAATAATAATTATCTTAATTAACACATTTTTCTTCTTCTTTAAACTTTGAAATCAAATTTTCACTAAACTTAAACTTTAATGTTAATTAAATTTCAACACTTAGTTTCCATTAATTACTAAATTTAAAGTATTAATTGAATTCCAAAACTAAGTGAAGTAATTTATTTGAAAATTTGAACATCTTCTTTTGTTTAAAAAGAAACTTTAAAACCTATTAGCTAACATATCCAAGACCAACCTGAGGCACCTTTCTTTTTAAAACTTTACCATGTTTAAAAGTTAAAAAGTGTTACCCAGATAACCCAGGCTAACAAACCCGAGACTCCCCACGTTTAACTCGAGAAACACTTCGAGTACTTCACCCATTTTCCCGCGTCACTCCCTCTTCTTCTTCCCCCTTTTTCTTTCTCTCCAGTAAGTTACATTTTGTTCAAGTAAAATCAACTGGCACGAGCCTACGTTCTCGAGTACGAACCCGAGGCTTTCACCATTTTTTCTCGAGTCAACTCGAGTAGCCACCCTCACGTAACAAGCCTTCCACCTACTCTCGAGTTGTCACACCCAGGCACGACACCAACGCCGTGCACGTGTACAAGGCGGCGACGCCACTCTGGCGAACTCCAACTGCTGCGGCAAGTCACAAACTTCCCACAAACTCGAAATCCAAACCCAATTCACTCACAAAAAACTCGAATCGAAATATAGCCTTCTTGCTCGAAAAACTGAAGCTCACCTCGATCGACATTTCCACCTCGCCACTGCTACACAGGCCACCGGAGACCCTCAAACTCCACCCACACCTCGACAACACACTACGCAACCACCCACCAAAGCCTCGTGGCACTCGATCACGTACAGGAGTCGCATACACCTCATTTCTGACATGTCCAGAAACTCGATTTTAAACCCTAATATAATCTCGTTCATTAAATTTGTGCAATGAAAAAATTTCTGATAATTTTCTCGAAAACCATGATGTTCATACTTGCTTTAAACCAAACTTCAACGTTTTAAATGGATTCAATTGTTAGGAAACGAGAAAAATGCAAATTTTATTCAAAAAATGAACTGCACTTTGTATACCCAACCAAAAATCCTCGTTTTTATTTTAAAAATCATACTTTGGTATGTAGATTCAAGATATGTAGTTGACTTAGAGATTTAAAATGTTTGAATTAAACATAAGATTATGGGATTTCCCTGTAAATCAACTTTCCAGTTGATATACTCCAATAACAGGTTAAACATATTCTAAAAACTTAGTTTATGCTCAAACAAACTTACTTTGTTTTAAAGTGTAAGCCTAAAAATAATCAAACGAAAATATTTTTAATCTTTTTCTTTATCTACTTATCTCTGCAAAACTGGATTTACAAAACTAGTGTTTCAGTATTAGGCAAAAACAAATTTTTATGCCATGATTTAAATTTAAAACAAACTTGCTTTGTTGATATTTTAAGCTTAGCACAGGTTTGATGATAAAAATTTTGGGATTTTGATTAAATATTTGACCCTGTAACAATCAACAGAGAAGACCAGAATGTTTAATAAAAAAAATTTCTTCACAGAACAACTCATACACATAACACAGATCATATTCAAAGTTTAAGGCATATACAAACCATACTGTCAATGGATCCCATGCTGTTTTTTTTTTTTTAAATAAACTTAACTTTAAAAACTATGTTTGCTCACCTTGCAAAAGCAGAGGACAACTTCTTGTTTGCAGACTGCAGTTATTGATTTTCCTTTGAGTTGAATAATGTTTGAGTTTTGTTGTTGTTGAAGTTGAATGACATTTTTGAGTTTGAAGGAATTATGATGCTTATATTTTCTTTTCTGGTTTTGCTTAACTTCTTTCAATATGAACGAGCAAATATAAAGATGGATATAAATAAAGAAAACAGTTTGACAGGTTTGTACAGATTTTTTTTCTTTTTTTTCTTTTTTTCTTTTTTATAAACTGAAATGAAATCTTATTTCAGCTGATATAAAATCTGGTTTTGGTGGCTAAAGTTATGTGGCATTAATTGCCTTTGTACAACTATATGTTTATTTATCTATATGCTAGTAACTTCCTCTGGAAGCTAATACATGTATATATTAAGCTTTGTTTTTTTTTTTCTTCTTCAAGTGTTCATACTTGTTCAACTTGAATACATGTGCTGCATTAATTGCCATGCTTATTTTGCTGTTCATATTCATGTGGCTGATGTATATCCATGTTGTGTACTAAGGAGATGAAAGCATTAAATGTAATTGTCTTTATTTACAACTATGCTATGTGAATCATGCATATACAGTTTTGTGGATATTATATTTTGTTTGTTGTATTCATTTGCAAGCCTTAATACAATTTGTTTCTCAGCTGAAATGATTTTATGGTGGCTGCATTAATTAAGTTGTTTGTTTGTCTACAGCTTATACTTTGTTATGTAGCACAGTTTTCTTTGCTTTGTATATGTATGTTCATATGTACTTTTGCTTTGTACAATCTATATATACTTTATCTTTGTTTATTTTTATTCTTATATTTTACATGTACTTAACTTTCCATTTGTATGTTTCTATTTTGACTATGACCTGTGCTATTGTAAATATGCATGTAGTTAATTTGTATTGTACACAAATGTTTTGTTGTTTCTTGTCTTGCATACATTTTGGTTTTGTTTATTTAAGTATTTATATTTATTGTTATTATTTTATCACATAGATTTTTATTTTGTAGTTTGATTTAGTTTAATGTTGCATTTATAACCATATAAAAATTTCCTTTGTAATTCCTTTGTTATTATCCTATAGTTTTATTATTAACAGAGATGCTTAAATTTGATTTCTATTTATGGTTTAACTATCAGGTATTAAATTTATACATATATTTTATTTTACACTTTCACTTATATTCAATATTGATAAGTAATGTTTTTATTCTTATAAACATGTTATTTATAATTCAATTCAACTGAAAACATTTATTTTGAGCTTCAAACCCAAATTTTAAAATACATTAGTATACACATCTTATTAAATTTGAAAATTTCAAATAAATCCATAATTTAATCCAAAAATTCGATTAAATTATAAATTTAAATTCGTCTTTAAATCGGGATCGTTACAGAAAGCAGCTACATCCCTCTTCATACTCGGCAACCAGAAAATTCTTCTCATATCTTTATACATCTTAAAGATTCTGGGGTGAATATTCAGTCTGGAGCGATGACATTCAGCTAAAACTTATTGCCTCAATTAATCTATATTAGGCACACACCAACGACCATCCTTAGATTCAAGAATCAGTTCCTCAAAAGATCTATCCTACATTTGCTTACCAATAATTCTGTCCTGGAGAGATGAAACAACTTCCAAAGAAACAAAACTGCAATCCTACTAAGAGCATCAGCCATACATTTTCCTTTCCCGGAGTATACAGAATATCCAAACCATATGATGCCAGAAATTCGACCCACCATGGCTGCCTCAGATTGATATCCTTTTGAGAGAAAAGATATTTCAATGGTTTGTGATCCGTGAATAACCGAACTTCTCTCCCAACAGATAGTGCCTCCAAATCTTCAAAACAAAAACAATGGCTAACAATTCAAGTCCATGCGTAGCGTAGTTCCTTTCATGTCGCTTTAATTGCCGACACGCATACGCAATTACTCTTCCACTCTGCATCAACACTGCTCCCTGATCAACTATACAAGCATCAGTATAAACTTCAAATTTGCTCTTCCCATCCGGAATAGCAAACACTGGTGCACTGGTTAGCCTTGTCTTCAATTCTTGGAAAGCTTCTCCACACCAGATGTCAATTTGAACTTAGTTCCTTTCATGTCAACTTAGTCAGATGTGAAGAAATCTTAGAATAGTCCTTGATAAATTTCCTGTAGTAGCCAGCTAAACCCAAAAAACTATGAACTTCCGTTGGTTACTTCGGTTACTTCCATTCCAGAATAGATTCCATCTTTGCTGGATTTACAGAGATACCTTTACCAGAAATAATGTTCCCTAAAAATATAACTTTCTATTTCCAAAAATGGCACTCAGAGAGATCGCCTTCAAAACACGGCTCCTTAGTGTCTCCAACACTATCCTCAAATGCTGCTTGAGCTCTTCTTCAAACTTAGAATATACCAAAACAAACTTATTCAGTTCTAAAAAATCCACACATAATCTTAGCGATCCATCCAATTTAACGACAACCACAGCCGCAGAACCCCAACAAGAAAAAACTAGGCCTGATCAACCCTTTCTCCAAAAGATCCTGAGTCCGCTTAACTAACTCTTCTCTCTCTCTCGGAACCATTCTCCTACTAGGCTGAATCACTAGCACTGCTCTTGGAATCAAATCAACACGAAACTCTATATCTCGATGGGGAGGCAAACACTTAACTTCCTCGAATACATCAGGAAAATCTTGGTCCACATCGATAACTTCAATCTTCTCTTGAGAAGTCTCAACTCCATGTAAAAGACTACTCAAATGAATTCCAGAATTATCACACGACACTCTAGCAATTCTACCCAAATCAGTTCCCAAGGAAACTGTTCTTCCTTCATAATCCAGAACAGCCATATACTGTTCGGGCCAATCTAGCGAAGAAATGAATCCACACTGCTACTTCTGAAATCACCTCAAGAAAAACCGCTAACCAGAAAATCTCCTCGACGGCACACAGAACACTTCGAACTGCACCGCTGGCTCAGATGCCCAAAGACTTCCTATCCAAAGCTCTTCAAGAAACTCGGACCTCAAATCAAATAGAAACACACTACTAAACTTAGCCACAACACTGAAGCAGATATACTTCCTTAACTTGTTCCAAAGAAACATCTTCGGAATCATCCATAGTCACCGTGTCTCATCACACAGCTACTACATCCTGAGGTATCAAGATATCATGACTTGCTTCCGTCCATCCGACAGATCCAAATTCTAGCTCATCCAAATTTACACTTCAAAGATGAACTTCGAACCTTAAGAGGTTTCCTTCAGAGATCAATGAAATCCTTACTCCACCTAAAGATCACTCGAGACGGTAATAGGTCAACAGTCTCGACAGATACACTTCCAACCACAAACATTCAAACTTCAACCATTGGTAGTCGTGTCACACACCACTACCCTATCTACCTTTATAACTTATATTGGAAAACCCGAACAGGTATCCCAACAAATAGGTAGAAATATATATATATATATATATCAAAATTACAAATACTCTCTCTCAAAGAAGAAGTCACTCAAGAGCTTAGGTATTCGCTCAACCTTGCTCTGATACCAACTGTGACGACCCGCCCTTCTACTACCAGAAAGACGTATCATCATTAAGAAAGAAAGGGATAGAAATAGAAAAGAAAAGAAAAGAAAGAACAACATCAGAATCTCACAGCGAAATGGAACAAAATATAATATATCACATAATCATTACATAGTTTTTACATATATCAGAGTTATACAACATCTATACCCTGACAATCATATATATATATATATATATATATATGTCAATACATACATCAGAGATACAGTATACATCAACTAACACCGCAGAACTAGGTAGATATCTACATACGTTTGGAAACTCTTGCTCCAAGCTCCTCCAGAATCAAAATACAAACCTATCACTTGGCTACTCATAAAAATTTGAGTACCCAAGAGTTTATGAAAACAAAATATAAACTTCGGGTCAGACATGGGTCTGGTATGAGTAAACGGTTTAAATTGTTTAACTTTGAAAACAGTTGAAAATAAAGGTATCACGTAAGACTTCCTACACATAAATACGGGTAAGTTTTTACCTTACGCTAACCAAAACATTTTATAGGAAATCCAGTGATATTATAATAATGTCTAGGGTTTTTCAAGTAAAATACAGAAATAGCTGAAATGCTTACATCTCACATTCCAACGTAGTTGGGCACAATCAAAACGTACGGCGCTTATTGGAGATTGGATTCCATACAATGGCAGGGCTACTGGGGTACCGCCCGTCACAGTACGTGGCCTAGATCACCGTACCAAGGAGCCACCCTAACTCCCCTGCAACACAAGGCCAGAACCATTCCTTACTGAACAGTCCCGAACAAGATAACCCCGCAGTTGGTGCGCATATCCAACTGCCCAGACAGCCAAAATAAAAGGGACATCTAGACAGGGGTATATCTCATCCTGCTTGGGCATGACCCACCTAACCTTGTTGCACCTCCCCTGTTTTAGCCATTCCTGGCTAATGAGGCTTGAGGCTGCGATTACCTTTGCAGGACAAATCTCTTAGAATGCTCATCGTCTGCCTGACGATGTGCTGAAAGCATTCAATCCATACAAGTTCGTTCCGAGTTCGAACGAAACCGAAGGCATTATCTTGTCACACTCATTTTGGAATCACCCTCAGAGTCAACGACGATAACCCTTGCATTCTGAAAACACCATCTCGATCTTCACTTGAGAATTCATGACCTAACGTTTAATTTGGATCGATGTGGTTTTCGAAATATCAAATTGACACCCGATCCCTGTCTCATCGAAATCCAAACGCCATTTTAAAGGCCAAGTTGTCTAATTAACTTAAACAGTTTAATTCAGTCATTGAATTCATATAACATTTATTCAGATAAATCATACACAATTGCCATGGATATATTAAGCATATCAGAGAGCATCACAGAATATCATCAATAAACATCACAATCAGATATTCTATATACAACATCCACAAGAAATCATCTTAAATTCTTATTGTGATTAATTTAATTACTTGAGAGTTAATCTCTTAACCCTGTTTAATTAATCATTAATTATCAATTAATCACTTATTTCATTTCAAATTATTTAATCAATAAATCATTTCCTAATTAATATTTATGTCATAATTACTTAACTACTTAATTACTTTATTCACACTATTTAATTAATTACTTCTTAATCAAGTTATTTAACTTCGGTTACTTAAGTAATTATTTCTTAATCACTAATTAACAACCTAAATAAAACGTATTACCTATTTATTTACTGCTAATTACTTTATTAACCATTTCTTAATTCTTAATTAAATCACTTGATTAATTAACTATTAATCATTCGTTAATTAACTTAAGTGGTTAATTACAATTCCATTTATTTCTTATAATACATTACTAATTACAATTAAAAAGTAATTATTCTTAATTACTTCTGAAAATAATCAATTAATATTGATTATTCACTTAATTAACATCTAAAGTCTTCATAAATTTGAAATCCATTATATTACTAACTACAACATTATTTGTTAATTTACTTCATTTATTACTTAAATAAAATATTAACAAGGTTTTAAAAACATGATTAAGCCTTAACTAAAGTAATTAATTAATTTAAAATAATTAATTACGAGTTAAACTGTTGTTAAACCTTAACTAGGATAATTAAAACTTGAATTAAGTTTAACTTAAATTTTAAACCTTTATCAGTTTACCGTGATAATTTGTTGAAACATTTATTCACCAACATCCTTTATTAAACCTTACACTTCAGTTAGCCAAGAACCCGATATCTCCCCGTATAAAGCTCAAGTGCTACTTCGATTAGCTCATCCAATTCACCCGAGTAACATACCTAGGTACGCAAACTTCTTCTTCCTCTTTTTTTATATTAAGTTTACATTTTAAACTTAAGTAAGAGTTAAAACATCAGGAAACTCACGCACACAATCAAGAAAACTCGAAGCAATTACCTATAAAACCCGAGAAATCACTCGCGACCTTACTCCCTTCAAAACGCTGATACGCCACCGCTGCCGTACACGTGTATGGCGGCGCACGAGGCTCTGGCGAACTTCCAATACTTCAGGCAAATCGCAATTAACACGAACACTAGAAAATTAAAAACAAATTACCTCTAAAAATTCAATTTCGAAAATTTGCAGTTCGAACAAAAATAACGAACAACCCCTCACTGACTCAAATCGCCTCGCCACCATCATACTGACCACCGGAGGTGACGAAAATTCATCCACACCTTGTCAACACCTCCAGCAACCCTCCACCAGATCATCGAACAACTCGATCGCATACAGGAGTCAAACCCCACATCTTACTGACATGTACGCAAACTCGAAATAAAACCCTTTGATGATCTCGTATCCAAATTTCATACAATAGAAAGATCATTGTACATTTTTATTGAGATCACAATCATTTATACTTGCTTCAATTCGAGTTTCAGCATTTAATATTGATTCGATTTCGAGAATTTGATAAAAATTCAATTTTTATTCAAGATCGAACTGCTCTTGAAATACTGAGCTAAAAATCTTCATTCAAATTTTAAAAATCATAATTTTTAGTATTAATTCAAGATATAAACTTGAATTAACAATTTATGGCATTCAAATTTATCAAAGAAAAATTAGAATACCAGTTAAACGAGTTATAGTGATATATTTGTTACACTTAGTTTAATTAGCTAGTTAAAAATCTTAATCTAGTTTACTCATATTGTTTAAGTTGAATACTTACAGATTAACACTGTTTGATGAGAATAATTTGTGTTTTGGAAAAAAATATGTAAATGTATCAACAGAGTACACATAGCAGAGATGAACAAAATATTTGTAAACTCAGAGTCATATCAGTATAAAACGCATACTACCCCCTGTATTCCATGAATTATCATACTGCTTTTAAGTTAAACTCAAGCTTGAAATTATAATGTTTACTCACCTGCAATTTTTGTAGAATAGAGAACAATTTCTTGTTTTCCCCTTTGAAACCTATAGTTGATACTATCTTTGAATCTGTCCTGTAGTTTTGAATTGAATTTTGATTTTACTTCTTTTTTTTATAGGTTTTCTTACATTTCTGCTGAACGAACTAGAATGGCCAGTTGTATTCATATATATATATATATATATATATATATATATATATATATATAAGATAAAAGTTGAATAAGGGAAGGTGGTAACTGGCACTGGTGTTTCCTGTATTTGGCTTTGATCAGATTTTATTTCTGATTTTATAGATTTGTAAATATTTTTGAATTGACAAAAAGTAGGCTTGAGCAGATGGCAATTAAATGCTTATTGCTTAATATGTTTACATAATTATCAGGTTTTGCTATGTATAAAGATTTTGTATGTAAGCATATACTTGCAGGTAGGTTTGTGGCTTGCGAAAGAAGATATTGTTATCCCAACTTTAGGCAAAGCAGAGATACCAAAAACTAGCTGAAAATCAATGATTACTATTCTTGAATATCAACTGTACATTGCAGGATAACCATGGATATCGGTGAATTTTGTTCGAACCCAGATCAGGCCACAATTGACAAGACATGATGAGCAAAGCTGTAGAAGCCAACATTTCAAATTTCAAGTCAATCCGAGCTCGTATGTGCAAGTTATGATCGATTCAATCTAAGGAAAGGGCGTCGTTTTCGTATCCATCTTCAAGCTCTGGTTCGAATCGATCCTGATCGTATCGATCGAAGGACCAGTAGCTTCGTATCCATCGAAATACTTGATTCGTATCGGTTGAGTTCGAATCCATCAGATTGCCTCGGTTCGACTCAATCACGTTCGAAACCATAAGCATGGTCTCATTCGAATCCATCGTTTTCGTACCAATGGATTTCGTATCCATGGGCAGATGATGCACCTTGTAATGATCAGCTGGTGCCTGTTTTGTACCCATCAGAGAAGTTGCTCTTCGTCTCCATTTAAGAAGCCTTGTTTGAACCCAGCTGTGAAGTGTTGTTCGCATCCATCGGGGTTCCGCCATTCGGCTCCATCTGAAAGTTTTACTTTGAATCCATCGGAAGTCCCTCGTATCCATCTGTTTCATATCCATTAGGTGCTGGCTGCTTCGTATCCATCAGGAGTCCTTGTTCGAATCCATGAACAATCGATTGCTCGTATTCATCAAGTCAGCAAGCGTAGATGACACGTCATACCACGATACGAAGTAGGCGAGATCTAAGGAATCGAAGCGTTCAACTCGGAGAGAAGGCCGGGTCGACTCAAAGGACGTGCGCCACCTCATCACAGAACCACGTGAGCTGATGGAGTCGAAGGCATCGATTCAAAGCCATCGATTCGAACCAGACAGGAACTGGAAAATCCTATTTCGTATCGACCATATCTCTCGATCCACTGATCCAAATGCTATGAAATTTTCACAGAAGCTTGCATACATGTTGAAGAATGTCCACACCAAATTTCACCTCGATTGGATGATTTTATGATCGATTCGAATGGAGTTCGAATCGAGCCCAAAGTTGGCCCAAATTTCCTGAGGCCGGGCATGTGGGCCCCTTCACGTGCCAGAAGTGGTCTCTCGAATTTTCAGTGAAATATCAGCATCCTACGCCTATAAATAGAGCCCCAGAGCCTACAAAAAAAGACCTTTTTGGCCATTCAATGTCCAGACTTTGCCCGATTCGATTCTACTTCCTTTCATCACCGTTGTAGCCGAAATTCAATCATTGTAATGGCTACAATCATTTGTAACCAGCAAAGAACATCAATAAAAGTGAATACTTTGAAGTGGACGTAGGCCGGAGATAGCCGAACCACTATAAATCGTGCGTTTCTAATTGTTATCTTTGTATCGCTGCTTGTTGTTTGCTTGGATCTGAGACTTGTGCTTGAATATTGTTGATTTACATTCATTGTTTGGTGCTTTCACAATACTTGGGGTTTGTGACAATTTTTGGCGCAAACACTTTGGTGCTTTCACTGAGAAGAAATAGCACCCGCTACACCAGATTTAGAATTCGGATTTAAGAGTTTGAAGAATCCCGACTCGGAGGCAATGACTCGACAAACAAAACAAATAGCTGATCGGAGCCAACAAGGAGGAAGCCAAGAAGCATCCTCTGGAGCTGGAGAGGGACAGGCTTCGATGTATATCACTAGAGACGAGATGGAGGCTATGGCTAATTCGTTACGCGAAAGCATGATGAAGACTCACCAAGAGATGATGCACAATTTTCTTGAGCAGATAAGAACAGCGAACGTGCAGAACCTTGGGCCAACTACAGCGGCTGCAAGTACAGGACAAGGAGTCAGGATTGCGGAGGCCAATGAAGGTCAGGTTCAAGACCGTAGTGCAGGACCTGAAGGCAATCAACAAGGACTTGGGGGCAGACCCTCAGGATCAGATACTGGAAGACCCATAGATGAAGCTCGGCAAGCTGGAGTCAATGCTACTGTTACTGAGCCACATGAAGAGTATGTACCGGAGTTCCCTTCAAGACTTGGAGGGTAGGATAGAAATATGACAAGGGGGCAGCCCCCGGATGGAGATGAAAGAATGATTGGTCTAGTGCGACGAATCATGAGAGGAGGATTGCCAAGTGGAGGATTGCAAGAAGTCAGTCGGAGTCCGTTCACTCCGAATATCAAGAATGCAAGGAATCCTCCGAAGTTCAAACTGCCTACGTTGGATCCTTATAATGGGAGGTCAGACCCAACGATGCATATTACCAGATACATCAGGCACATGGAAGTGCTGGGAGCACCCGAGGAAGTGATGGCTCGATGCTTCCCTCTATACTTGTCAGATTTAGCTGCGCTTTGGTTCAGACAACTGGAGACTGGATCAATCGGGACATGGGGCGAGCTTGTAGATTGCTTCATGAGATAGTTCAGGGTCCATGTGACGCGACCCAAAAGTGTGATGGCTCTAGCTTCAATCAAGCAAAAGACTGGAGAGTTCATAAAAGATTTCTTATTGCGATTCAATGCAACGGTGGCTTCTGTAGATCGCCCGGATCCATCGATGATTTTGGTGGCGGCGGTAGCAGGAGTCGGGGAAGGCACCGAATTCAAAGATTCTTTAGCAAGAGATCCCACACAAGATCTTGGAGAATTTTATCATGAAGCTGAAAGATTCATTCGGCTGGAAGAGTCACGAGCCGAGAGAAGAGAAATAAATGCCGTGTAGGGCGAAAGAACCGCCAGGGAACAGTCTGGAGCAGACAAAGGAAAGAGAAAGCAGGACGATGGACGTGATGGTCCTGATAAACAGAAGAATTTCGGAGAGCCTAGATTCAGACAGTACACGGATCTGACGGCAAGTCTGGAAAGAGTTCACACTGAAACTCAGGGGCAACTCCCCTATCGAAAACCATCCCGGAGAGATCCCACTGAGCGGGAGCGTAGAACTGGAAAATATTGCCTATTCCATGAGCTGGATGGGCAGGCTATAGATGAATGCCGTCACCTAAGAGATGAGGTGGAAGAACATGCCAGGAGTGGTAGATTGCCACAATATGTCAGAGAACGGACAACAGTGGCAAGGACTGAACAACTACCGCCTCCACCTAACAGGAATGATCCTGAATCGGGATCACGACTCGTCATCCACAGATTAAAATGGCAGGGGCCAAGTCCAGGATTTGGACTTCGGTCAAATAATTTCATTAGATTTGTTTTCAGAATAAACGGTTGCTCCACTTACTCATATACGAGAACCAGAGAGATCCCTAGGCATGCTCTGATATGGAGATAGACCGATATGCTCAGAGAGGCAATGTTTAGCTTTTTCCTAATGTCTGAGATTGAACATTTAGGACCTGAATTTAGATAAATGAATTATAATTTCTTAAAACAACCCTTTGACTGGAGAGTCAGAGGATGAATATTGAATACCAATATGAAAATGATCGCTTTATGACCCTACCCGGAGAGGCGGGGTCCGGAGTGCAAGAAGTGAGTTGCTTCGCCGAAGAGCAACAGGATCGACTCACTTAACGTCGTTTCCCATTCACCGGAGAGTGATTAGATCGGGATTCGATAAGATCCAGGAGAGGCTGTAATAGGCCCACGATTTAGGCCATGACATCGCTTAATGTTCAGATACACTGAACCGAAGTGCAAGAAGTGAGTTGCTTCGCCGAAGAGCGACAGGATCGACTCACTTAACGCTGCCTCCCCTTCACAGGAGAGTGACACGATAGGATCCAGTAAGAGCCCGGAGAGGCTATGACCGGTTTAGAACAACCAAGACATCGCCATATGCCCTAGCTGGGGCTGGAGTGCAAGGGATAGAAGACAACGCCGGAGTGCAATGGGATCTTTCTATTCACCCGCCAAGTCTAAAATGGGCAAAGTGTTATCCCAAATATAAGGTAGATTCTATAATAAATATTATTAAGAGATTTTATTTTAAATTTTCAAATCATTATTATCTATATGTATATTTACCAAATGTAAACAAAGTAAAGTATTTTAATTAAAGTATATAAGATAAATTTTATTAGAAATATTATTGAGATATTTATTTCAAATTTTCAAATTCATTCTCCCTTTTAAAAATACAAATCCATATAAACAAATGGCAATTATTCCATAAGATTTATTCATTTTAAAATGATCAGTTTACTTTTTATTTAATTGGATTAAATATTTATTAAAATAACAGAGCCAAAATCCAGGGTCGTTACACCCTCGGATATTATTAATACGATACATGATAGGAGCTCGAAAAGGGGGGAACACCCAGGGTGATAGCGTATTCGATCTATTTAGGTTAGGGTAGTCCGGTCTTGTGTTGCATTGGATCTCAGTGTAGTCATTGGTACATTTTTCTAGATGTGTACTGTGACAGGCGTTACCATAGTGCCTAGTCATTCGTATGGAATCCATTCTCCAATAAGTGCCTTTACGGTTTTGGTTATAGAGCCTAGTATGCTGGAATTTAATTAATGTAACAATTTCAGCCATTTGAATTAGTATTGTTACTTAGACATTACTATATTGTTGGATGATTTTGATATGAAATGTTTTGGTTATCGTAAGGTAAAAGCCCGTCGTGTTTATTTGTGGCATGGCCTTACGAGATACCTTTGATTTTCAAAGGATAATTCAAATTGAGTGTGTTTTCTCACTCCGGTTTTCCAGACTGACTTGGGTGTTATTTTATTATAATGCTCGGGTCAGATCGAGAATTACAAATTCAAGATAGGATGCTATGGAGTTTAGGAGACGAGCTAGATGACAAAGATGTATTTCACGTATCTAATTTATATTCCGTTGTGTATTGTAGGCTGTATATTTAGCACTTGTGAGGAGAAGTTGTTAACTGTCCGGTATTGTGTTATTGATGTCTTATACTGTGATGATGTAATGTGTAAATAATAGGTATAGTTCATTTTGTATAAAGACATGTTATTATCTATTGTATATTGTTCCGCTGCGATTGTGAGATTCTGCGTTGTTATTTCTATTTTTTTTCTTCTATCTCTTTCTTCTTTTCTCTTACAATCTGGTATTCTTGACATTCGATTGCTCGACATGTAATACGGTGAGTGTATTGACGTCGATTTTCTAGCGTCGAAAGTCCCGGTCATTACAACTTAGCTTACTAATTCCCTTTTTATTTATGGAAATAAAATTTACCTTAAATATTTATCTATCCATAAATTCTCATTTAATCCTCGTAAATGTCAATTTTTCCTTAAAATCCAAAAGAACATTTTCTAAAACATTTATGTATAATTAATAATTTCAAACAAGTAACATTTTATATCTGTTCCATTTTTATCAGTCCTATTAGTCCATTTACCCTATTAATTTATTGCAACTTCCACTTTTATTATTTATTAGAGTTACAACCTTTTAAATTCTTTTCTTATTAGCTAATTATCTTAAATGCAAATATTACATGCATGCATCATCATTAGCTTTTTACTTAATTACCATTAGCGCAATAATTACGCACAAATGTATACTTTGCTAAATATGTTCTAGTTATGTACCTTTTCTAGAATATACTATTCTATTTTAAATTGTTGCAATTATATCTAAAAGATTATCCATTATAATTTCCATTAGTTAGCCCAAAATAAAAGATTTAACTTTAAATATAAAATATTACATTGTTTGAAATTACAAGGACTAATCATTTCTCTTTATTACTGAAATAGACAGTGTAAAATATAATGGATTCATACTTTAAACATCTCTTTCTCATTCTATTTGCATCTCTTCCTTATTAGATCAAATGAGGTATCTTTCTAAAAGAGCAAGAAATCAAACAAAATTACAAATATTAAACGGATTCTAAATTCTAGCAATTCCAAATATAAAATTTTTATATTCTAACAACATTAGTGTAATAATCCAAATTTATAACATTCTTATATAACCTATTTCAGATCTGGAATAAATTCCATTTAAATTAATATACGAAACTCATACTTTTGGGACAGAATTCAAGATCATGTTTTATACGGTGCTACATCAATTTATAAACAAGAATACATAGGCGATATTTGTTATATTCAAATCATATTCAATTCGTTGCCAACAACTCATATGTAATTATCCAGTTGGGCATAAAAATTGAATAAACATCAACATGATGATTTTCATATAATAACGATCTACGAAAATTTCCACTTGCCTTTTAAAAGTGATCCAAATCTCTAGATCTGAAGTAGAACATTTGATTCATCTCCAAATCATTTTTAATCTAAGATATATGTATTAAAGGGTATACACATATATTAGAATTATGGATTTGAGAATAGATTTATGATTGGAAGAGAAAATAAATATAAATATATAAATTACCTTAAATATGCATATGGATGATTCTCTTCTCTTCTCCTTTTTATTATATTTCTACTCTTCTTTGATTTGTATGAAAACAGATACAAATACCTTATCTTTATGATTTACACGGAATATGAAGAAGAAGAAATGGCACAGCTTCGCTACTACTTTTAGAAAAATACGAGAAGAGAAGACTAGGGCTAGGCCTGAATTTATAGGCACTGAAATCAACTAGAACTATTAGATCGAAATATATTAAATATGGGCTATTGCGGTCAATGTTTACTAGTGCTGCCAGGTAGCCACCTATTGACTACCCTTGGGTGACTAGTCAACCGCTAAGGGTCGACCGTCCCCAATGATGGGTCGGCCTGTAGGCCTTGCTAATTAATATAAAAACATTAATTATTTATTAGTTTCATGTAGAATTCGTTTTTCATTTGTAACTTCTTCATTTGAACTCCGATCGCAAAACTCCAAATATGAAAGTTGCTTGGAATTTTGCCATGAACATGTTGGTGTAAGTTTCATGTTCAATATAAAAAAATTTGGTGCCTAATTAACTAACTAACCAACTAATTAAATAGCGGAAAATTATGGGGGGTCACAATACTCTTAGGATATGTGGAGTATCATGCGATTATGAACTTAAATTATAAATGTTCATAAACTTCAAGTTATGTTTTTATGAAATCTACATAAATAGATCTAGTATTGAGTAAGATATACTATTTGTGCAACGGCCAGGAGGTTTTCGACCTTGAAAATCGACACTAATACGTTCACTGTAAAGAGTGCCGAGAAATCAAGTGCCGAAAATACCAGGCTATTATGGTTTAGAAGAAAAAGAGATGGAATAAGAAATAGAAACAATCACACAGAATCTCATAATCGCAGTGGAACAAAATATAATATATAATAACAGTATTTTATACAAAGATAAGCTATAATTATCAATATATATACAAGATATCAGAGCACAACAAATCTTGACAGCTATAATAACTTGTCATCAACTACTGTCTATACAGCTCACAATACATAGCGGAATATAGCCAAATATGTCTCTGCCTTCTAGCTTGTCTCTTGAGCTCCAAAGTGACCTAACCGGAAACTGTAATACTCGGTCTGACCCGAGCATTACTATAAAGTAACACGGAGTCAGGCTGGAAACAAGCGTAAGTAAACCCACCTAAATTGAAATGCTTAAGTTATGTAAATCTTTGAAACCAAGGTGACTCGTACAAACACGACGAGTTATCATATATATTTATCCAAAACACTTTTCGGAAATCCATCAATATTTCCAACATTCTCTAAGTACAATTACTTGTTATAATTACCGAATTTATTAAAATAATTAATTCTAACCTATTAGGATCTAAAATCAAAACTATAAAGGTCTATAGCGAGTTTCAAATCGAAGTGGTTCCAGATAACGCTAGTATCCGATCTTGGCCTCTTTGCATCGAAGTAATAAGCTTAAAGAATAAATTGTTTAAAATAAACATTTATATTTTAGGGTGAAAATATTCACATATGGGAATTTATTACAAATTTTAATTTCAAATAAAACATATTGTCATTTTAATCTAATTTTTTTTACTCGTCTTGCCATCTCGATGTCACATTAACAAGTAACTGAAATAAATATCCAAAATAATTACAAATTTAAAGAATTATACATAAATTTGTTATTAAAATTAAACACTGTATTTAATATATAATTTGTTAACTTACATTAGTTTAAGAAAAAAATGTAACTTTAAAATACGGAAAATCTACAATTCTCATTTATAATACCAATTTAGATACAGAATTATTCATGTTAGTTTGTATTTAAATGACAATAGGATTTTAATTTTAATAACTTAATTTATTATAAAAATATAAGCCCCTATTTCTTCACTCTTTTCCTTACTTTCCTTTTTCTTATTTTCCCTTTCCTTTTTCCTTCCTTTTTCTTTCCTTTTATTTTCATGTTCCTTTTCCTTCTTATTTTTCTTCTTTATTTTTATTTTTCCTTTCTTTATCTTTATCTTTATCCTTTCTTTTACTTTACCTTTTATTTTACAAAACCCAGGCCAATATTTTAAACTCGGCCCATGAATAAAAGAAGGGAAAAACCTTCTTCTCTCTTCCCAGTTTCTTTTTTCCCTCCTCACTCATTGTTCGAAGTAATCCCGCTGTGCACGAACGCATGCACAAGACTTTCGTCACTAGAAAACTGCCGTCGTTCATCCCTCACATTGCCTATGGCCCTATCATTACAGCTACGCCTAAGAACCTGCGACCGAAATCTCGATTTGAAAATCGAACCTTCCACACAAACCTGGTCGACACCATGCCCTCGTAAATCCCCTTGCCCCGCCTCCTACGGCCATCATTTCCCACTAAGCCCCGGTCAAAGCTTCGTCACGACCTACTCCACTCATCCCCCGTCGTGCATAGGGCTCCTTTTGCCTAACGACGCCATAAAATTTCCAAAACTGAGCACCCCTAGGCACACCTAAACCCAACATCAACTTATCTGACCACCACAAACCTCAAAAAAATGTCATGCCATTTTTCAGTAATCACCCATCACCCGAGCAACCTTCCCACCAAAGACTGGCCGCTAAATCTGCCTCGACACCCCAATTTGATCGAAAACCACATTCCAGTCATCTCTCTTTTTCTCGCTATATGTGGTGAAAAATCACCAAATTACTTCCAAAAATCACCATTTTATGAGACAAACACACCCACATAATCAATTGATTAAATTGTGTAATTCGAAATTTATCCATAACAAGGTAGTTTACTACAAATTATGCTTCTCTCCCCCTGTACTTGTTTACAATTAACGAAACAAATTTCAAAATCAAGTATACTCGTAAACAATCGGGTTTCCTTTTGAGATCGAAGCCTGAAATTCAATGGGTAGTGAGCTCCAAACTTTTAAAGTTAAAAGATGTTAGCTAGTTCAAGGAAACAGAGCTGTTGTTCATGTTTGTCCTTTGTTATAGGGTGTCCAAACATGCATAAAACACAAATATATAAAGCATAGAACATATTACTAGCCAAGTTTATCCCAAGATACAATAGTTCGTTCACATTTTTTATGCATATAGATGCATATATAATTTCCAGTAAGAAAAAAAAATCTTTAAAGTTATACTCACACCTACTCTGCTTCCCTGCCTCATGCTGTTACCGTATGGATCTTTAGAAGTTTTAATGGAAGTCTCTAGATCTTTTTGCCAAAAAGGTACACGTATGTATGCGAAGACAAGGTATGTATGTGTGTGTGTGTATAGAGGAGAACTAGGCTGAGCCCTTTTCATTTACATATTACAATCTCTTTCCATTTCATATTTTTTTTTGAAAATATATAGACTTGATTTGATGAAAAAGATGACTTGGTATTCTAGTGACTTAAAGGTTGAGTGATTGGATTTATTGTATGCTTGACTAGACTTATTTTCATCATTATGTTCCCTTTCCCAAATACATCTACTTCATGTAAATGTGTGTATATGTATAGATTTGCATACGCATTTTGATGTGTTAAAGTTTGTAATTAGTCATTTGTCCTCACTTTTCACCTTCGCTATCCCATATAACATATATACGTACATATATTTATGTATGTTTATATCATTATGTATATAGACACACACATTCACACATTATTCTTTATTTACACATTTATTTACCATAACCCCTTATATGTAACATATGTAGATATGCATACATGTATAATATACCTATTTACATTAATACATACTTTCATATACATTTCTTCATATGGAATACATACATATATTATGTATCTACATGCATATGCATATAGTTTTAATCATCATATGGCTTATACATATATTCTTTTAAACATTATAAAGCTTGCATATACTATATATATCCTTATATTTATGGATATTTTATTTTAAATTTTAAATGGTGGAGTTTATATACATTTTCCTATAAAATTTATCACATCTAGAGATTTAAAATTCAATATTTAATATTGTTTTTAATCAATTTTATATATATTTCGACATTTAAATATCAGAAATTAATTTATTCGACTTAATAAATCAATATCTCAATAATTAAAAATTTTAATTTCCAAATAACAGCATCAAAAAATCTGGGTTGTTACATTCCTGACCCCTTTATAACTTTTCGTCTTCGAAAAGCAACAAAACGAAAATTTTAAATTTTAATGTTTATTGTTAGTTAAATCATTCTTTAAACATTTTCTCTTTACTCATTTATTATATAAATTTTAAAACACTTTAAAATCACATAGTATTACCAAACTAGTTTTATATAAAAATACTTTTTATAACTCAATGTCTTAACAAGTCCATCCTTTGTACTCATAGAAATTCAGTCATATGTTGATCAAGCGTAGGACTGAAAATTTATAAGTACTTAGTAGTCCCGTTTGCAACACCCAGTGAAAATACTTTGAAAACCTTTTCAAAAATGCTATGGAAATCATCACCCCTCCCATGGATCGCATTTAGCACGATGATTACGTCGCCATCCCAGCGAAATCGTTAAGAAAACTATAGGCATCCGCACCTCTCAACTTCGCCATGGGAACTGCAACAGATACACCTAGGGTTGCGTTGCAATCGCAGCAAAACCCATGTAACCATAGGCATCTGCACTACTCAAATTACGCTTTCAAATGAAACTTTACCATATAGATCGCAGACTACACAAAGGTTGCGTCACTATCCCAGTGAAACCCAATGTAGACTGTAGGCACTCACTACCACATGAATTTCGCTATGGAACCACTTAGATCACAATCTACCGACATTACACTGCTCTCCTAGCGAAATCAAACATAGGTTGTAGGCAATCAATGCCACTCGACTTACACTATGGAATGTAGTAGATCACAGTTACAACAAAGGTTACGTTGCCATCACAGCAAAACCCAGTGTAATGGTAGGCATCAGCGGCACTAGACTTACATCACCTAATAATGATCATCAGGAACTCGAGTTTTGTCCGGACGTCCTTTGAGATCCCAATCTCATTGAACCAGCTCTTAGGGTTCTAGCAGAACCACCTCTTGGATCTCTTACTATAAGTTTCGACTCTGAATGGGGGAGCCATTTTTTTCTTACCTTTCTCAAAACATATCATACTATATACATATATAGTACCTTCCAAATCCTACTCTTTATATGTATCACATATAAATCCCATTTACACAAATCAATATCTTCAACATCGATAATTCTCATATTGCCAAATTACAAAATTTTGCTTTTTGCCAAATCAAAAGCCTTTCAAAATCAGTGGGTTCCAAAATCTTTCCAGTTTCATTCTCATATACACATAAAATCATTCCTTTCAACTCGAATAATTTTGGGATCAATAATTTGTGAGCCAACTTCGCAGTCATATAAACTCCATTTAGTATTCCAAATATCTTTCAAAGATCAATTCTTCTAGTTATAATTTCAATAAGCAGAGTTTTTAATATATAACAAATATATATAATGTGATTAATGCCAAATCTATTTTTTCAAGTCTGTTTACCTCCTAAAGTTATTTGTAACATTACTCACTTCTTATAAAGTGAGTTTCAGTTATAATACTATCTAACCCTATTTTAAAATCATCGTATTTACTCAAAATATATACTCTCACTTAAAAAATCATTTTTGCCTCAATCTTTGATTTCGGTTCCAATTCAGAGTTGCTTCAAATTTCCGTTGGGTTATAACTTCAATTTTACCAAAATTTGTACTTAAGTCTATGATTTAAGTATAATAATTTCTACTCTGAACAGTTTGATCTTAGAAAATAGCGTGAATAGTTTTAAAATAGTTAAATATCTCATAAAAGATAGTTTGAGTTTTAAAAAACGGTTTGTATAGTAAATAGCTTGGAAAATCCAAAATTATTTGAATGTTTAAGAAAATAGATTTAAGACAGTTTATATTAAAATAGTTTGTTTGAAAATAGTTTCAGAGTCAAACTGATTCAATTTCCAATCTCCAATTCAAATCGATTTCAATTCGATTTCAAATTGATCCAACTTCGATTTCAATTCCAATTATTCAATTCCAAGTTTGAATTAATTTCAATTCCATTCTCAATCTTCAACCATCTCGACTTATATAAATTCGAGTTCGGTTTTCAAAATACTGATTTAATCACTTAAATCAATAGCAACCTAAATCTCTTATAATTAGATCATGAGCCCAAATTTCAAATACTCATTTAAATTTCCTTTTCCTTTAACTTATTTCAAGGTTCGAGTGAGAATTCAAATCTTTTTAAACAAATCAATTTTCGAAATTCAACGTATTACCCAATTATAACGTCAAACTTTGAAACCCAATTCTTAAGCCATTTTGGTCGACATGTTCATTTTATCATTTCAAACTTAAGTTCAAAATGATTCCATTTCCATAAATTCAATTTTATTTCTAAGAATTAAAATCATTTAAATAAATTTCAGGATAAAGTTTTACTTATATTTAATTTAAGGAATAGATATATATCATTTCACTCCACTTCTCAATTTAATTGAAATAATCTAATTTACAGTTTTATAAATACTATAAATAATATATAGAATGACAGAAAATAAACACCAAAATATCTAAAACATAAATCAACAGTATCCAACTTAAATCATCATAGTTCGAAACTTGTTTTATTTCAAAAATCATTTTGAAATCATGCATAACTTCTTCTTCAGTTTGACCTATTTAACTTCCATAAGCTAAATCTTAATTTCACCTTGAATTTCCAAATTCAGATATAAGTTCAAAACTTATTTAACTTGTCCTGAGTTTAGTATCCAATTCATCCAATCCATTTAACCTTACTCAATTTAAAATTTTCATTCCTAATCCGATTCTTATTAATATTACTTTCCACTTATATGTTCAAAAACTTATTTTCCTTTAGATTATACTTCACATTCTCAGGGGAATTCCAAAGTTCAAACATCAATATTTATTTCAAATCAACTTTGAAATTACTTATATCCACATATACGTATATATATGCACACACGTACATATATTCCATCTAATCACACTTTAATTTTAAACCATCCTTGGTTTTTAACCCAACACGAATTCATCTCCAAACAACTCTTGTTTTAAAACAAAGATTTCTATATTCAAAAATATTATAAAACTTATTATTTCCTTAACACTATGACAAAAATTCCAAAACCTTTCTGGGCTTAGATTTAAAACTTCACAATTTAAATCCATTTTAATTTATAGGTCATACTTATATAAATTTTTACTTCCTTAAAACATTTCAGTCAGTTTCATCATTGTTTATTCTATAATAAACATCCTCTATTAAGAAACAAAACCCAATTTTTGATAATTATCCTATTTAGAAAGAAAATACACCATATATTCCGTCATAATTTACTGGAAAAATATAATCAGAGTAACTTATTTGAAATAGTTTGAAAATTCTTTTGAATTTTCCGGGATATAAATTCAGGTTTGAATCCATTTTTAGCTTAACTTATTTACAAAATTTATTCTTACCCAAATTTATATTTAGTTATATGTGTTTTACCATTTAAGCCTTACAATCTTATTTAATTTCAATAACAACAACCAAGCAACTTAATATACTATAATAATTGTAACGTCCCGCCTTTTTGTACATTTTAAATCGACGATAAACCACACACGTCCGACTTAAACCATACAGAAGGGCGGATTTTTATGTGGTAAATAAGAAAAAAGCAGAGAAAGAAAAAACAAAATAGAATCTGGTAGCGGAACGATAAAATATAATAATCAAATAAACAGTTCATGAAGCTGTTTACAAAATATTCTATTATATTTATAAAATACATATCAGAGTTGCACATACCAGAGAATATTAATAATGCAGCGGAATCAATATGAGTGTAGTGGAATGCTATAATAAATAATAATAAATCTTCGTCTTCGTCCTCCAGAGTACGGTCTTCTAAATCCTGAAATACTCAGGCTGGCCCGAGCAAATTGAAAAGACAAAACACTCGAGTCAGAACTAAAAGATCTTATGTGAGTTAAATCAACATAAATAAATATGAGTGCAGTAACTTAAGAGATGCTCGGGATTCACATCTCCTAAGGATTGATTAAACTATTTACTATGTAGTAATATTTCGCTATTATAATAATGTCTATAATAAAATAAACTTACTTTTAAATAGCATTAAGGCTTTACATTTTCCACCTTAACACGTAATAGTCCCAGTAGTCCATCCAATATCATAGTCCTTCCTGATCGGGAAGCCACCAGAGGATACCACACGGGCTACGGGAGAAATCCAAACTCGTACAAGGCGCGCTGTGGTAGGTGAAACGGCACAGCTAGGCAATGCCAGGGTAGATATACCAATTACGCTTCCGGGCCGGTGGTAACGCGTAGCGCGCTGCTACCGCCCACCTCGAGCCACACCCCCAAATCAAAGAAATCAAAAGTGGCCGCTGAATAAATCCAAAAGTCAAAGTATAATATCGAAGGGATGTGTCCGATCAAAGGTGCTACCTCATTAGTCCGTCGATCGCTCCTGTTATGCCAACTCACAGGAATCGGGTCCACGTATTTACTTCAAAGGAAACGCCGCCACCATCCTACTTCATTCTGGAATCTCCACCACATACACGGTTGTTAAAGTGGTTTTCGGAGTTGGCAGATAGTACGACAACTTCCGATCCCGGTCTCTTCAACAACCAAACGTTATTATAACACCGTGGTCATTTCAAAATAATTATATTTCAAAACCAGGATTTAATATTCATTTCAAAACCATATAAATACGATGTCATCTTTATTTAAAAACCAAATCAATAAGATATCATTTTCATTAAAACCCAAATCAATATAATATTTTAAATACATTCTTTTTCCAAAATCATAGCCTTTTCAAATTTATATACTTTGAAACCAAAACCACTTGAAATATGACACATCCAAATTGAAATACTTTGAAACTCAAAACTTTGAAACATAACTACACCCCTTAAACGACTTAAAATTAAATTATTCTATATAATAAAATAACTTCTTAAAATTTCACAAATCAAATTCCAAATACAGATTCAAACCCCTAAATAACCGCTTATTGCCACATATTTCAAAGCTTTTAATATTCCACCATTTCAAAACTAAATCCTTGAAAATTTCATTTCTATCAAATTCAATTACTACTATATAGATTTGAAATGTTTGCTTAATAAATCAAATATCATTTAAGTAAAACCTTTAAACTTTAAACAACTGGATATTCTTTCAATTTGATTTACTTGATATATTCATTTAAATGAACTCAATATTTATTCAAATCACTCTAAAGAAAAATCAAGTTATAAAATCATACCCTTTAAATCTAAATTTTTATTTAAATTTCACATCAATTTTATTCGGGTATAATTCTTATATACTTTAATTCAAACAAATTTCATATTTATCTTCCAACTTAATTTTAATTTAAGTCATTAAAACTCAATATATACAATATCTTAAACAGGTACTTAACTATATAACATAAAACAGTCAAACTCCATTATTAAACTTATTTTGATTAAACAAATTTATACATAGCTTAAATTCAAAAATTTAACTATATATATATATAAAATAATATTTATATAATATCAAAAATTAATATTTATTAAACCATATATTTCTTTCCAAAATCATAGAAAATCATTTCAAAATATTTTTATATATAGACCACGGTGTGTGTGTGTATAATTTTCTACCCTATGATCAAGTGATACAGATATATATCATTTCAACCCGTAACTTAAAATAAAAATACGGTTATATATCATTTCAAACCGTAATGCCAAATGAAGTAAAGTGCATAACAATGTGCAGTATATAACGATATAAAATACAACATCCATTAATCCAATATCAATCATCAACCATTAATCACAATCATCATCCAATTCTATCAATAGCATCAATATATAACGGATAATAAACAACAAGTATCAACTAGCAGTTTATATTCAATAATAAATTAAATGAAAATTTAACTGGTAGTTTATATGCAATAAATAAATTAAATAACAATTTAATTCAATCAAATTCAATTTAACTGGGATGATGATTAAAAATACGCCAAACAGTCATATATAAATTTCTAATCACATCTTAAATAAATTTAACAAACATAAGAAATTTTAGAAGTTGTGAGTGGGTTAAAACACTCACCTTTTGAATTTAAATTGAATTTAAATTCAATTTAAACCAAAAAATTTGATAGTTCTCAGAATCCACCTTAACCAGCGCTAAAATGTCAGAAATTTCGATAGGATCGTAACGCAAAAAACCGCACCCAAAAACGGACCTCGTACGCAAAAGTTATATAGATTAGAACGATTGAATTCCAAAATAAATAAAATAAAAGATTAAAACAATAGCCACTAATACACAGCCACGTCACCTTCCTCGTGCCTCCTCGCCACCACCGGCCACCGCTGGCCACGGTACCACCGCCTACGAACTCACCTCCTTCCCCTCTACCTTCGGCCTGAGGCCGCAGGCCTCTGCTGCCCCCTTGATCGTCGCGCCGCCACCGAAACGATAGGGTTTCGAAACCCTAAAAATGAAATTCCACTCTCCTCCCTCAACAATAGGTGATGCAACCACCACGGATCAACTCCAAATGCAAATCTCCATAAAACCCATATCTCGATTTTGCTGATTGAGGCCCAAATCAAAAACCCCCAAATCGATGCTTAGGGTTCACAAATTTTGAACTTTGACCGAGATTTCTGGTTGAATCTAGCATCAATTGCAAAAACAAAAACTACACGTAGATTCGTATCAAAGAGATCTTCGATATATATATTTTTTCAAATTTTTCTGAGGAGCTTGAATTTTTTTGATTTGAATTTGATTTGTGTTTGGATCTAGAATTTGTTTGTCTTCCATTGAGGAAGAGAGATAGTTGAATTGTCCGTACAGAAAATGAGAAATAGAAGTAGGCTAGGGGTTATAAACGGGTAGTTATAGATAAAGTTGAAATAGAATGGATCGGATCTATTGGATACACGCGTGAACGACAAAGTGGCCCAAAAAGCCCATTTCGACTCCGGAAAGAAATTTGGTCAATCCATATATCAAAATAGATGTATTAAAATATTATAAATGCAATAGAAAAGGTTTCAAATCCAAATTCCATCGTATGAAGAAGTTAGGCTAAAATCAATATTTTTCAAATTGATTTCAATTTCATTGATTTCAAGGCGTTTCGGGTCCTTACGATCAAACGACAAGTCCGATCGCTACGAAACTTGAAATTCTACAATAATTCACCGATGCGGATCCGATGAAACTGATTTCGTCAAAATCCGAGTCAGTAGCCAAAATGGTTATTTTTACATTAATTAAATAAATTAATAATTAAAAAAATACAATTTTTAATTTCCATTCCATAATTGACAATTTTTACCACTTTTATATTTCTTAATCATTTATACTAATTTAAACAAATTTAACTGTCGGTTTAAAATTGATTAATTCCTCAATTTCACTTAGTTCAACAATTATAAATTTAGTTTCCAATAATTCAATTAAATTTACTTTCCATTTATTTTTCTATCAATTTCATCTTATTTCAACTAACGTAGTAATTAATCTCATTAATTTGTAAAATTTGATTTCCGATTCTATTTAATAGACTAACTAAATATGTAACGCGCAATAATTGATACCATTAACTTTTTATTTCATTTATAAGTTTATTGCTTTACAACAATTGCTAGCATTAGTTTCATAACACTAATTCATTCCATTTCCATTTATTATAAATTTTTATTAGTAAGTCCACATTTTAAATTATTAATTTACCATTTATATCCCATTATAAATTAATGCACATATAAATTAAGATTTTAATCAAATTAATCTTTTCATCTTGGTTCCATTCTTTATTACATCAACTATTACTTTATGAATAAAATTAGCATTTCGTATTCATTTGGTTACATTCACAGTCTCCGTTATTGCCTTAAGCTTGCTAATGTAACATTAAAGTTCATTTAATTCTAATTGATTCCCCAATTAAATTTGATAGACCAATTAAATAGGTAACTTATAACAATCGTTATCATAACTTTTAATTACACATACAAATTCACTATTCACAAACAAATGTTACAATTCTTATATAATATTGATTTTATTCAATTACCACCACTATCTATTATCTCATTAATTAATTCATATTTCCATCCACTTCCGTATATTAATTTTGTAACCAGGTTATAACATTTACATAAATTCCGTTAAATTTGAATTAAATTCCCATCTTTACACTATGCCTATTATTACTCTATATGCTAGATACCATTGTTTACCTTCCATTTATATTTATTTTCATTATATTAATTTATTGCCAAATATTCCTGTTTACAATCAATTATAACCCAAATAGTTGTTTCAATCAGTTGGGTTTGCATTGAATTAATCATTTATTATTTTACATTTCATTCCCGTTATAAATTTATTAACAAATTACAAATTTCCTTTATTGATACATCACTTACAGTCATACCTAATTACATTAATTTTATCCCATTACACTAATATATGCCTATTTACCTCTTAATTTGAATAAATATTCAATTTCTAAATGTGTACTTCTATCAATTGTACGCATAAATTTAGGTTTAAATCAAATTAATGAATTTACCTTAGTTTCATTCTTTTTACCAATTTATTACCTTATCAATAAATTTACGATTCTATTTAATTTACATTCACACTTTGTTATTATATTAATTACCATTAAAGTAACGTTTATTATCAACAACAAAATTTATAATTACTTATCTACATTGATTGTATAAATTTTCAATTTATTATGTATTACTTCATTGGTTAATATAACTTTGAATCATTCAATCACCACTAATTATATCATTTCATTAGTTAATACAATATTTCTATTTGTTTTCTTATATTCAATTCTTAGCCTAGTATAACAATTTCCATTACTTCAATTAATCGTAATTTCATTTCAATTTTTAATACTTAGCTTTAATTTCCCTGTTTGCATTTCATTTTTAACATTTACTTCAATATAAATTATAAAGTTTTTATTTCTTCCTAAATTAAATTACAAAATATTAATTAAATTTACCAGTTTATTTATCAAAATTTACGGGTTATTACACTCTCCCCCACTCAAAACTTTCCGTCCCTGAAAAGGCAAAGGAAGGAGAAAGAAGGAATTAAGAAAACAATACATCTTATTCAAAAATATTAACTTTATAAACAATTAAATTTTCAAAATTAATTACTTTAAATAAAATATACCAATCTATAACCATTTAATCTTTTTATCCTCAAATTAATAAAGTTTTGGAAAATATTTTTCAAAATTTTCTAAGTCCTAAATTTACGGAAAATTTTGGCAGAGTCTCCTTTGTACGGAGAGGCTCGAGAGAAAATATAATATCAAATATAACAACATATACATATAATTTCCAAAATAATATATCCCAACACGGGAAAACATTATAATAGTGCTATAACCGTAATCCGAGAACGTACCTATTTGTCGGGCAATCTACGCTTATATTATGAAACCAAAAGCAGTAGCAATTGCTTCCGTAACCTGTATTTCACTTATATAATCCAAAAGGTTCACTTTTATATAAAATGAAATATTTAAGTTGTTTCATCCACTAAAAACATACCAATACATACAACAATCACTTGCAACTAGGTATACGATCATCACATAGAAATCAACACAAATCAATCATTCATTCATATCAAACAAAATAAATAGTTGTTCGGGTTTAAAAATTTAAATCATACAAAATGAAGAATAAACTACTAAGTGCAACGTTTACTCAACTTTCTTCGATGGAACCAAATAGATTATTTATACATCCAATCAATTTAAAGTATCCTTACCCAAACAATCATAAACCAAAACAAACAACAATTCCAACAATAGATCAAGTTAATTTTTATAAATTTCATTTCAAAATATTTATTGTTTGATTTCCTTTTCATTCAATTACGGATTTAACATTTTAGTTTACAGTTTACTTCTTACAGCTTTCATTTATTCATATATAATGCAAATTTCTTTTATTTGCATTACATTCATTTATTCATTACTTAATTTCACTTATTTACGGTATTCATCTTTCTACTTATTTTTAAAATAAATAACTTCATCATTTACTTAAGTCTATAATTACTTACTTACAACATTTATCTTTTATCATATTTTATTATAGTAAGATTTTTATTATAACTTAAGTTTTTAACAATTTCAACATCAAATTCTTATTTATTAAAGAATTTCATTGAATACTTTTATTATTTTAACTTTTACTTGTAAAATTTCTCATTACATTTTATTTTAACATTTAAACTTTTATAGGTGGTAATTTATATACATGTTTATTAAGAATGCAACTGAAATTTATACAAGTTCACCTCATTTCTTTTAATTAATTTAATGTTCAATACTTATATCTTTTGTTTTATAGGTTACAATTCCAACTTCCTTGAAATTTCATTTATAACTTAGCATTTAGTTTCTTTTTAAATTAAAGGTTCCAATTATTAATTAGTTACAACCCATTTCACTACAATAATTGAAACTATTAATTAACGGGAACTTAAGAACTGAATACCGGGTTAAATTTCAAATTATTTTAAAATAATAGATAAATGTATACTTACAACTTATATATCAAATTATATTTAAAACAATTAAAATTTATATTTGTTTATCAAAACAAATCTGCAGTAACACTGCTACAGTGGCCTTCCCACTTCGAAACTCGAAAATGAACGTCGATGATGCGTGCACTCATCACCGAAATTATTTTCCAGCGATAGAGAGGGGAGTATAGAATTTATTCCATCCAAATTTCTTTAAAGTAATTCTTTCAAATTATATTAAAATATTTATATCAGAAAATACTTCTAATAATAATATTATTATTATATTCCGAAATCATTTGAAAGATTTCAAAATCCCAGAACTTAGGTTCTAAATTTCCAATCTTTCATTTATTTTATTTTAAATCTTATTTTGCAACTAATACCTAAGTTTCACCACCTAACAATCAATATAATATGTAACAACCCGCATATTTATCGAGTTTATATTTAAATATTTTATTTAAATATTAAATCGTTAATCAGATTTTGGTCCGAAAAGCTACTTTTTGCAAACGGTCAAATTAGGACTCGAGACCACTTCCATTGAGTTCGAAATGCCGTTTACAACTTTTTTAAGTATAAACATCGATAGGTTTGGAGTTAGTGAAATTTCACTAACTTTTCCCGCCTTGGACTTTGGGTTAGTTTAGCCTATTAAGCCCAAGTTCCAACCCCCTTCTCCTCACTCTTCATAAATTTCCTAACTAACTCAAGCTTTGGCATTAATGGTGAAGAGAATGGGAAATTAAAACTCCAAGCACAAATTCAATTGCAAATCCAACATTCAACTCTAAATTGAAGTAGAAGATATTGGATTCAAGCTTTGGATTGCTTGTCCTTGCTTTCAAGCTTCATCTTCATAAATTTTAGTGCAAAGGTGAGATTTTTATCCCACAAATCTAGTCTATATCTATATTGGACTGTTGGGAATGATTCCCTATCACTTTAGTATGCACATTTGCATTTGGTTTGGATTGGATTGGCCAAAAACTCCAAATTTTAGTGATTTTGGTGAAAAATTGCTACTAGGTCGTTCTGGCCATTTTTAGCTCGTTCGGAGTTGGGTCGCTCGTCTATAGGTCGTAGGTCGCTTACGAGTTAACCCTAGGTCGTTCTGGCCATTTTTAGCTCGTTCGGAGTTAGGTCGCTCGTCCATAGGTCGTAGGTCGCTTACGGGTTAACGTTAGGTCGTTCTGGAAGAATTGGCACTTCGGAATTAGGTCGCTCACGAGTTAACTCGTTAGGTCGCTCATGAGTTAACTCGTTAGGTCGCTCGCGAGTTAGTACCATAGGTCGCTGGGCCATCTAAATGCTTGTTCGGTGTTAGGTCGTTCGGGCTTAGGTCGTAGGTCGTATGGACCTTAGGTCGTAGGTCGTATGGACCTTAGGTCGTAGGTCATAGGGACCTTAGGCCGTAGGTCGTATGGACCTTAGGTCGTACGTCGTAGGGACCTTAGGTCATAGGTCGTATGGACCTTAGGTCGTAGGTCGTATGGACCTAGGTCGTAGGTCGTTAACACGTACGGCTCTTTACCATTTTAGGTCGCGTGACCTTGTACTTGACTTAGGTCGTTAGGTCGTAAGACCCCTAGGTCGCAACCATTAGGTCGCTCGACCCTATCCCCCTAAGGTCGTTAACCCCGTAGCGGTGGCATTGCCCCCGCACCCCCACCTAGGGGGGTTGCCACCCCCCCGGACCCCCCCTCCGTAGGGGATCTTATCTGAAAAACATTCAACAGAACTTGCTTTGTTGTGATGCTGTGCTGACCACTCTTCGAGACAAACTATCTTTGGCTTCTCGGTCGATTTAATGGATTTTTGAATATCTATTTCCATGGATTCTTTATTGGTCTCTTTGGATTTTATTCACGTCTTCGTATGTGAGTTTTTATGATTGATTGTTTCTACAATCACTTCTATGATTTGTCACTTTAAAATGTAAAGGTTTTCTATACTAGTAGTAAATATCAAAACTCTTTCTTCAAATGATTTCAACATTATTTTATAACAAAGCTCGTTTTCTCAAACCGATTTCCAATCTATTAGTATATACAAACCTTTACCTCACTCGTATGAGAAATCTAATTAAACGACTTAGTAAAACAAGTGGTATGAAACGCTTGCATTTACTTCGTCGGTTAATTCTTGGACTTGTTCGATTGAATCTCTTGTGACAATTTTCTAGTGGAGATCTACAGTTTGTTAGTAAATATTTGAGTTAAGCAAGTGGTTATGGGACATGAAGCTAAACTTTTATATTTACTAACTTAGTGTAATTGACACTTCTTGATGATCATGACGATCATTTTTGTGTTTTAGACTAGCAACTGTGCGATGTCTCTTTGTCTGCGAGGGAGACTAGACCCCGCTCTTGTGATGTTTCGCCATCGCATTTGTGTGATGTTTCCCCATCACATATATGGGGTAGCTCCCCACGGTCTTCGGGCCATTCGTGTGTCAAAATTAATGGCTTGCAACCATGAGATAGCTTCTCGCTTTGTGTTACATGTGTAGGTGAGTGTTCATGCTCCCATTTTGTGAGTTTTCATGCTCCTATATTGTAATTTCTGGATTTCTTGTGTAGTCTTCTGGAATTTGTGCTTCACCTATTTTCATGACTTTCATTGTTATGATTTTCCAACTTTTATGTTTAGGTGAATTTGGATCTTTTAGAAGATTCTTTTGATATTGTTTGATCTCTTGATGATCTTCATTTACATGCTTATCATAGTATGTCTTTATGGTTACTATATGTTCTTGCCATATCTATTGTTTATATCATGTTATCTGATATTTATAGCTAGACTGATCCGTTTATTATTTTCTTATAAATAATACTCGGGTCAGACCGAGATGTTACAGGTGCTTCTGGTTGACTTCTCCCCCAGGGATTTACTACTCTGACTTTTGGCTGACCTTTTAGATTAACAGTTTTTGTCGTTTACACTTGAGATATAGACTCATAGATGTATTCTTTTGCATAGCACGTGTTGCTATTCTTTTGTATTATTGTGGATCTTTTTGACCACTACTCTGATGTACACTTTCATGTGTTAGTTATGTATTCATATCTTCTTCCGCCTTTGTGATATGGATGTCTGTGACTGATTTGTGTTATGCATATTTCTATGTTTGTTTTCGAAGATTATTTACAGCCACCGTGTGATAAGAAATCATATAGATGGTCGCTCCTCAACAGCCTTATTCTCCGTGCTAGTTGACAACACTACACCGTAGTGTTCTTGGCTAGCGTGGGTATAGAGGTGGGGCGTCACATAATACAACAAAATATAACCTTTATAAAAAAAATTATTTTATATATATAGAAAATATAATAGGCAAAATTATTTCATTCACCTATATTGAAAACAAATATTGTGTCGGTTTGTCCTATTAAGTGTTTAGAAATCGCTATTGATGTCATAGCATCCCATGCATCAAACAGAATTTATAAATACAAAACGGAACAAATTCACACAATATAAAAACCTTTTTATAACACTAACAAATACGCTCTCTCATATATACGCTCAACGACTCATCATAGGGCATTACTACCCTATTAATAAAGAGTCAGACCCCACAAAGCTAAGATTTTCACTAAACCAAAGCTCTGATACCAGGTGTAACGTCCCGCCTTTTTGTACGTTTTAAATCGACGATAAACCACGCAAGTCCGACTTAAACCATATAAAAGGGCAGATTGTTATAGGGTAAATAAGAAAAAAGCAGAGAAAGAAAAAACAGAATAGAATCTTGCAGCGGAACGATAAAATATAATAATCAAATAAACAGTTCATGCAGCTTTTTACAAAATATTCTATTATATTTATACAATACATATCAGAGTTACACATACTAGAGAATATTAATAATGCAATGGAATTAGTATGAGTGTAGTGGAATACTATAATAAATAATAATAAATCTTCGTCTTCGTCCTCCAGAGTACAGTCTTCTAAATCCTGAAATGCTCAGGCCAACCCGAGCTAATTTAAAAGACAAAACACTCGAGTCAAAACTAAAAGATCTTATGTGAGTTAAATCAACAAAAATAAATAAGAGTGCAGTAACTTAAAGATGCTCGGGATTCAAATCTCCTAAGGATCCATTAAACTATTTACTATGTAGTAATATTTCGCTATTATAATAATGTCTATAATAAAATAAACTTACTTTTAAATAACATTAAGGCTTTACATTTTCCACCTTAACATGTAATGGTCCCAGTAGTCCATCCAATATCATAGTCCCTCATGATCGGGAAGGCACCAGAGGATACCACATGGGCTACGGAAGAAATCCAAACTCGTACAAGGCGCGCTATGGTAGGTGACACGGCACAACTAGGCAATGTTAGGGTTGATTTACCAATTACGCTTCCGGGCCGGTGGTAACGCGTAGCGCGCAGCTACCGCCCACCTCGAGCCACACCCCCAAATCAAAGAAATCAAAAGTGGCCGTCGAATAAATCCAAAAGCCAAAGTATAATATCGAAGGGATATGTCCGATCAAAGGTGCTACTTGCCCGTCGATCGCTCCTGTTTTAGCCACCTTATGCCAACTCACGGGAGTCGGGTCCACGTATTTACCTCAAAGGAAACGCCCCCACCATCCTATTTCATTCTGGAATATCCACCGCGAACACGGTTGTTAAAGTGGTTTTCGTAGTTGGCAGAGAGTATGACAACTTTCGATCCCGGTCTCTTCAACAACCAAACGTTATTATAACACCACAGTCATTTCAAAATAATTATACTTCAAAACCAAAATATAATATTCATTTCAAAACCATATAAATACGATATCATCTTCATATAAAAACCAAATCAATAAGATATTATTTTCATTAAAACCCAAATCAATATAATATTTCAAATATATTCTTTTTCCAAAATCATAGCCTTTTCAAATTTATATACTTAGAAACCAAAACCACTTGAAATATAACACTTCCAAATTGAAATACTTTGAAACTCAAAACGTTGAAACATAACTACACCCCTTAAACGGCTTAAAATAAAATTATTCTATATAATAAAATAACTTCTTAAAATTTCACAAATCAAATTCCAAATACAGATTCGAACCCCTAAATAACCGCTTAATTGTCATATATTTCAAAGCTTTTAATATTCCACCATTTCAAAACTAAATCCTTGAAAATTTCATTTCTATCAAATTCAATTGCTATTATTTAGATTTGAAATGTTTACTTAATAAATCAAATATCATTTAAGTAAAACCTTTAAACTTTAAATAACTGGATCTTTCAATTTGATTTACTTTATATATTCATTTAAATCAACTCAATATTTATTCAAATCACTCTAAACCAAAATCAAGTTATAAAATCATACCCTTTAAATCTAAATTTTTATTTAAATTTCACTTCAATTTTATTCGAGTATAATCCTTAAATACTTTGATTCAAACCAACTTCATATTTATCTTCCAACTTAATTTTAATTTAAGTCACTAAAACTCTATGTATACAATATCTTAAACAGGTACTTAACCATATAATATAAAACAATCAAACTCCATTATTAAACTTATTTTTATTAAACAAATTTATACATAGCTTAAATTCAAAAATTTAACTATATATATAAAAAATAATATTAATATAATATCAAAAATTAATATTTATTAAACCGTATATTTCTTTCCAAAACCATATAAAATCATTTCAAAATATTTTTATATATAGACCACGGTGTCGGTATATAATTTGGTTTGTGTTTGGATCTAGAATTTGTCTGTCTGCCATTGAGGAAGAGAGATAGTAGAATTGTACATATAGAAAAATGAGAAATAGAAGTAGGCTAGGGTATAACTTGGTATTTATAGATAAAGTTGAAATAGAATGGATCAGATCTATTGGATATACGTGCGAATGACAAAGTGGCCCAAAAAGCCCGTTTCGACTCCGGAATGAAATTTGGTCAATCCATATATCAAAATAGATGTTTTAAAATATTTTAAACGCATCGAAAAAGGTTTCAAATCCAAATTCCATCGTATGAATAAGTTAGGCTAAAATCAATATTTTTCAAATTGATTTCAAGGCGTTTCGAGTCCGTACGATCAAACGACAAGTCCGATCTCTATGAAACTTGAAATCCTACAATAATTCACCGATACGAATCCGATGAAACTGGTTTCGTCGAAATCCAAGCCAGTGGCCAAAATGGCTATTTTTCATTAATTAAATAATTTAATAATTAAAAAAAATCCAATTTTTAATTTCCATTCTATAATTGACAATTTTTACCATTTTATATTTATTTATCATTTACACTGATTTAAACAAATTTAACTATCGATTTAAAATTGATTAATTCGTTAATTTCATTAAATTCAACAATTATAAATTTAATTTCCAATAATTCAATTAAATATGCTTTCCATTTATTTTTCTATCAATTTCATCTTATTTCCACTAACGTAGTAATTAATCTCATTAATTTGCAAAATTTGATTTCCAATTCTATTTAATAGACTAAATAAATATGTAACACGTAATAGTTGATACCATTAACTTTTTATTTCATTTATAAGTTTATTACTTTACAACAATTGCTACCATTAGTTTCATAACGCTAATTCATTCCATTTCCATTCATTATACATTTTTATTAGTAAGTCCACATTTTAAATTATTAATTTACCATTTATATCTCATTATAAATTAATGCACACATAAATTAAGATTTTAATCAAATTAATCATTCCATCTTGGTTCCATTCTTTTATTACATCAACTATTACTTTACGAATAAAACTAGCATTTCTTATTCATTTGGTTACATTCACAGTCTCCGTTATTGTCTTAAGCTTGCTAATGTAACATTAAAGTTCATTTAATTCTAATTGATTCCCCAATTAAATTTGATAGACCAATTAAACAGGTAACTTATAACAATCGTTATCATAACTTTTAATTACACTTATGAATTCACTATTCACAAACAAAAGTTACAATTCTTATATAATATTGATTTTATTCAATTACCACTACTATCTATTATCTCATTAATTAATTCATATTTCCATCCACTTCCGTATATTAATTTTGTGACCAGGTTATAACATTTACATAAATTCCGTTAAATTTGAATTAAATTTCCATGTTTACACTATGCATATTATTACTATATAAGCTAGATACCATTTTTTACCTTTCATTTACATTTATTTTCATTATATTAATTTATTACCAATATTCCGGTTTAAAATCAATTATAACCCAAATAGTTGTTTCAATCAATTGGGTTTGCATTGAATTAATCATTTATTATTTTACATTTCATTCCCGTTATAAATTCATTAACAAATTACAAATTTCCTGTATTGATACATCACTTACAAGCATACCTAATTACATTAATTTTATCCCATTACACTAATATATGCCTATTTACCTCTTAATTTGAATAAATATTCCATTTCTAAATTTGTATTTCTATCAATTGTACGCATAAATTTAGGTTTAAATCAAATTAATGAATTTACATTAATTTCATTCTTTTTACCAATTTATTACCTTATCAATATATTTATGATTTTATTTAATTTACATTCACGCTTTGTTATTATATTAATTACCATTAAAGTAACGTTTATTATCAACAACAAACATTATAATTACTTATCTACATTGATTGTATAAATTTACAATTTATTACGTATTACTTCATCGGTTAATATAACTTTGAGTTCATTCAATCACCACTAATTATATCATTTTATTAGTTAATACAATATTCCTATTTGTTTTCCTATATTCAATTCTTAGCCTAGTATAACAATTTCCAATACTTCAATTAATCATAATTTCATTTCAATTGTTAATACTTAGCTTCAATTTCCCTGGTTGCAGTTTATTTTTAACATATACTTCAATATAAATTATAAATTTTTTATTTCTTCCTAAATTAAATTACAAAATCTTAATTAAATTTACCAATTTATTTATCAAAATTTACGGGTCGTTACACTTCAAAATTTCTTCCTAAATTAAATTACAAAATCTTAATTAAATTTACCGATTTATTTATCAAAATTTACGGGTCGTTACAATAATCAACAAAAAAATTACTTTTATATTAAAACATAACCTTGTGTAAAAATTACTTAAAATCATTATATAAGAAAATAACAAGTGCGCCCACATATACACTACTCTCAACTCATTCTAGGGCACTATTGACCCTATCTCTAATGAGTGATCCCCACCCGAGCCAAGGTTCTCGTTTAACCTTTAGCTCTAATACCTTGTATAACGGATGGAAGATTTTCGACCCCAAAAATCGACACTAATACGTTCACGATATAAAGTGCCGAGAAATCGAGTGTCGGAAATACCAGGCTATTAGGGTTTAGAAGAAAAGGAGATAGAATAAGAAATAGAAACAACAGCACAGAATCTCATAATCACAGTGGAACAAAATATAATATATAATAACAACATACAAAAAAAAAGCTGTAAGTGTCAATATATATATGTATATATAAGATATCAGAGCATAACAAATCTGGACAGTTATAATAACTTGTCCTCAACTACTTCCTCTACAGCTTACAATACACAATGAAATGTTGTCAAATATGTCTCTGACATCCAGCTCGTCTTGAACTCTAAAGCATCCTAACATGAAACTGTAATACTCGGTCTGACCAAAGCATTAAAATAGAGTAACACCCGGGTCAGGTTGAAAACCAGCATGAGTAAACCCACTTAAATTGAAATACTTAAGTTATGAAAATCTTTGAACCCAAGGTAACTCGTACAAACACGACGGGTTATCATCTATTTTTAATCGAAACACCTTTCGAAAATCCATCGATATTTCCTACATTGTCTAAGTACAATTACTTATTAGAATAACAGAATTTATTAAATTAATTAAATTCCAGCCTATTAGGATCTAAAATCAAAACTATACAGCTCCGTAGCGATTTCCAAATCGAAGTGGTTCTGGATAACGCTGATATCTGATCCTGGTCTCTTCGCATCCAATTAATAAGCTTATTGAATAAATTGCTTGAAATAAACAATTTATTATTTAGGGTGAAAATATTCAAATATGGGAATTTATTACAAATTTTTATTTCAAATACAACGTATTATCATTTTAATCTGTTTTTTTCCTATCTTGCCACTCGATGTCACATTCAAAAGTAGCTGAAATAAATTTCCAAATTAATTAAAAATTTAAAGAATTATACAAAAATTTATTATTAAAATTAAACACTTTATTTAATATCTAATTTGTTAACTTACATTAGTTTAAGGGAAAAAATATAATTAATTACCCATTTTAAAGAATATTATTAACTTTAAATTACGGAAATTCCATAATTCTTTTTATAATACTGATTTAGATACAAAATTATTCATGTTGGTTTGTATTTAAATGAAAATAAGATTTGAACTTTAATAACTTAATTTATTATAAAAATATAAGCCCCTATTTCTTCACTCTTTTCCTTACTTTCCTTTTTCTTATTTTCCCTTTCCTTTTTCCTTCCTTTTTATTTCGTATTATTTTCATTTTCCTTTTTTCTCTTATCTTTTTTCTTTCTTTTTATTTTTCCTTTCTCTTTCTTTTTCTTTATCCTTTCTTTTCTTTTATTTTACATTTTATTCCACAAAACCAAGGCCAACATTTTAAATACAACCCAAGAAGAAAACGAGGGCAGAACCTTCTTCTCCCTTCTCGGTTTCTTTTCTTTTTTTCCCTCCTCACTCATTTGTATGAAGTCATCCCGCTGTGCATGAACATGTGCACATGCACAAGACTTCCAGTCACTAGAAAACTGCCTCCATTAATCCATTACATTTCCTATGCCCCTATCATCATAGCAACGCCTATGAACCTGCGACCGAAATCTCGATTCGGAAATCGAACCTTCTACCCAAACATGGTCAACACCATGTCCTCGCAAATTCCCTCGCCCCACCTTCTATGGCCATTATTTCCCAATAAACCTTGGCCAAAGCTTCATCACGACCTACTCCGCTTATTCCTCTCCGTGCGCATGCTCCTTTCGCCTGATGAAGCCACCAACGATCCAAAACCGAACCCCCCAAGGCATTCCTAAACCCTACTTCGACTCATCTGAGCACCATAAACCTAAAAAAAATGTTGTGCGTTTTTTCACTAATCACCCATCACCCGGGCAACCTCCTCACCAAAGACCAGTTGCTAAATCCGCCTCAACCACTCCAAGGTGATCAAAAACCTCTTTCCAGTCATCTCTCTTTTTCTCATTCCACACATGGTGAAAAATCACCAAATTACTTCCAAAAATCACCCTTTTTTGAGACAAACATACCCACGTAATCGATTGATTAAATTGATAATTCGAATTTTGGCCATAACAAGGTGGTTTACTACAAACTAGGCATTTCTCTCCCTATACTTGTTTACAATTAACGAAACAAATTTTAAAATCAAGTATACTCGAAAACAATCGGGTTTCCTTCGGGATCGAAGCCTAAAATTTAATGGGTAATGGGATCCAAATTTTCAAATTTAAAAGATGTTAGCTTGTTCAAGGAAACAAGACTGCTATTAATGTTTTTTCTTTGTTACAGGGTGTCCAGACATGCATAACACACAAATATGTAAAGCATAGAACATATTACTACCCTAGTTTATCCCAAGATACAAGAGTTCATGTAACAACCCAGGGTTTTTGTATCGATTTAATATAGTCATTGAACGATTAATCTGCTAGCTAATAACAAATTGCTGATATGAATTTTGGATTCGAGTTGGAATTCGTTTAAAAAATTTGTTGTTATTGGCTATTAATTGAAATTTTGGCCCATGTTTATCTTGGCCGTGGATATAAACTAAGGCCATAACCCGTTTCCCCCTTAAGACCGATCATTCGAAAACCCTAGAAAAATCAAACGAGAGAAAAGAAAAAGAAATGGCAACCCTTTTTTTCGTTCGTCCCCCTTTCAAAAATTACGTCTTTTCCATTCGAAGGCGCTGGCCTCTGGTCGATCGAAGCTCTCTCCTCGTTGCTCACTTCGGCCGCTCCTTTTGGTCGAGTTCGCCTTCGCTTCGAACGAGGTTGCTCGTCGCTGGGATGCTTCGGCACTGGGTTCGAGTTCGTCTTCCATCGACAAAGGTGAGTGTTCATCACTCACATCTAATTCGACTTGATTTCATCGATGTTGGTTTTGATTACGGACTTGGTTGCTTTTACTGTTCTCGTGGTCTTCGGCTTCGATTTGATTTTTGTTCGTTTTCGTGGCCATCACGTTCGATTTTGGTTTGACTATATTGAGTCGTCGTGACCGCCACGATTTCGATTCCTGTAGAATTTGGTCACTTGAATTGAGTATGTTGATATATGTAAATATTTTGGACTGCCACAACATGTATACATACGTGTTCATATGTATATATTTGTGCGTTTCCTTTTTACTCTTACACCTAGTTGCACTATTATGCAAGTGCATGAGTACACTTCTATTCATGTTCATGTTTTCACTGTGCAAATCACTGCCTGGCTTCGTTTTCGTGAGTATTACTTGATGGCATTGGTTTTTGATGGTCTCTTTGAATTGCTGTAGGCCTTGGGTTTGTTCGTATTCTCCTCGTGTACCTTCCCTTGAGGCTGAGCTTGTATATACAGTGCACCACTGTCGTTTCACTGTTTTACTCGAGTCTGTGCATTGAGGCCTTGTTCACTTGTCTCTGTTGGTCTAGTTACCGTACTGATTGACCCATTATCTTTGTTCATATTTAAACTTGTCCGAGCTTCTTGCACCTCACTTGCATTTGATATCACATGACTAGTATGCCCTACGTATACTCTTTGTTACCTGCATATTTGTTTGCACTGTAAACTGGGTTTGATTCTCATGATTCACTGCCTTGGTTCTCGACCAGTTCACTGTTGAGTTTTTGCATTTGACCTTGTGCATTTCTGCACTGGATTGAGTCTTTTCTTGATAGTTACTTATTTATACACTTGTTGTATATTTGAGCATTTGAGATGCAATGAGCTCGTGTGGTCTTCACTTATTTGCAGTTTGCATTTATATTGCCTCTGACCTTTTGGGCATGCAAACATCATTTCATGTTGTCCTTTACGTGTTGTATGTTGTAGTGTTCATTGTGTCTCCTGGTTCACTAGTGCATCCCTTATCTTGTTAACATGTGCATTATTTTCTTACTTTATTTTTGAACCTGATGGTTGAACCTGTTGTGACTTACACTGTGTACTATCCATTAGTATACAGTTGCAGTTTCATTTCTGATATTAGATTTGCATTTGAACCTGACTCTGTTGCATTGATAATACTTGCATCATTAGCTTGTCCGTGTAACTCGTCTGGTTTATTGAAATTCATTTTTCATCATGGTACATTCATTATATTAGAATGTGAACCGTATTGTGGATACCTTTGGATGTCACTGATGTGTGATATCACTCCAGTTTGGTTCATACACGGTGATTTTAGTATCACTGATTTCGAGTTAGTTGAGTTGTATTATTGAACCCTGTAACACTGATGGGTTAGGAGGCACTACTTGCCGTCATGTTGCTTTTCATATTAATGGGTACTGCTGCATCGATTTGTAACTGCTGCCATGTCATTCCTTTGTACATTTCCTTGATCACTTCGGCCTTGGTTACTATGTTGCACTGTAGCATATTCTCATATGCCGTGTGCCACTGCATATTTATATAAAGTTTAGTGTAATTGAATTAAGGTGCTGTTTCTTGGCCATTGATATTTGAATCTTCATTGATTTTGGTTCGTTGATCTTTTGTGTACATCATCACTGTAGTGGCAAGGCAGTGCACGCAAGCGTGAACTGCAGCCACACGGTATTCATTGGGTACGTCATCACTGTAGTGGCAAGGCAGTGCACGCAAACGTGAACTGCAGCCACACGGTATTGGTTTTATTGTTATTTCTTTTGCTTTTGATTTATGGAACTATTTCGTATTTCATATATTGTAGTGGCGTGGCAGTACACGCTTGCGTATACTGCAGCCCTACTCGAGTTGACGTTTTAATTGATGTTTCCAATTACTTGATTGTTTCCTATGTCCAATTCATCCTTATTAGTGATTGGATAAACGAGAATTATAGTGACTGTCGTCTATTCATAATTAATTATTATTGCTTCTGTGCACTAATAACTGAGTTTGAATTAGACTGACCCGTGTATTATCTTCTCTTGAATTTAATACTCGGGTCAGACCGAGTATTTACAGGTTGTGGATATCTTACTTTGGATTGCTGTTTGAGCTTGAAGACTTTTCATATCTTATGGATTTGTCGTGTCATTGTATATGATGTTGTATATTCATGTATATTATTCACGATAATGTACTTGTATATGTAACTTCCAGAGTCGACAGTTGTAGTTGTATCATATGTATTGTATCACATGTATATCAACTGACTTCAGTTGTATATATTTGAGACTTTCTGTTTAATCTATGTTCCGCATTTATATTATCTGTGTTATTATTCTATATTTTGTCCTAAACTATTATGAACCATCGTAGTTCGTTTTATACTGGAATTGGGTATGTCGATGGGAGTAAATAAATATGAGATGAAAAATTAAAAATATATACCACTCCTATCGAGGTAACCAATACTAGTGTAAGGCCTAACTATGGATGACCGCTCCTATCCAGCCTTATTCTTCGTGATAACAGACAGTATTTCTTTTAATACTCTTTGTTATTGCGAGCATAGAGGTGGGCCGTCACAGTTCGTTTACATTTTCCAAGCATATAGATGCATATTGAATTTCCAGTAAGAAAAAAAATCTTTATAGTTATACTCACAGCTACTCTGCTTCCCTACCTCATGCTTTTACTTCTGGATCTCTAGAAATTTTAAGGGCAGTTCTATAATTTTTTCATGGTAAAATAGTTACATGCATGTACACGAAGACAGTATATATATATATATATATATATATATATATATATAAAGGAAAACGAGGCTGAGCCCTTTTCATTTACACAATACTGTCTCCTTTTATTTCATTTTTTTTTGAAAATATATAGACTTGATTTGGTAAAAAGAGATGACTTAATATCCTAGTAACTTAAAGATTGAGTGATTACATTTATTGTATGCTTGACTAGATTTATTTTCATCATTATGTTCCCTTTCACAAATACATCTACTTCATGTAAATGTATGTGTGTGTTTGTATATAGATTTGCATATGCATTTTGATGTGTTAAAGTTTGTATTTAGTCATTTATCCCCACTTTTCACCTTCACTATCCCATATAACATATATACATACATATATTTATGTATATTTTTATCATTATATATCTACACACATTCACACATTATTCCTTATTTACACGATTATTTACCATAACCCCTTATATGTATACATATGTAGATATACATACATATATAATATACCTATTTACATTAATGCATATTTTCATACACATTTCTTCATATGGCATACATACATATGTTATATATCTATATACCTATATATATATATATATTTTAATCATCATATGGCTTACAAACACATATATTCTTTTAAATATCATAAAGCCTGCATATACTATATACATACATACATTTATGGATATTTTATCTTAAATTTTAAATAGTGGAGTTTATATATATTTTCCAATAAAATTTATCACATCAGAAGATTTAAAATTCAATATTTAATATAGTATTTAATAAATTATATATATATTCAGACGTTTAAATATCAGAAATTTATTTGCTTGACTTAATAAATCAATATCTCAATAATTAAAAACAGTTAATTACCCAATAATAGCGTCAGAAAATCTGAATCATTACAATTTGGATAAACGAATAAAAATAAAAATAAATTAGTGTAGTTAAGAAACCAAGATGACAAATACGTAAGTTGTATGGTGGTCGTTTTATTTGCATGAATATTCTTGATCAAGTAGTTCGGTATATGACTTCAGGGTTATTTACGTCTGTAGCGACCTAGAATTTAAGTCATTCAAATTTGGTAATATTTAATTAATTTTAAATACTGAAAAGTTATTTTTATAAGTTAAATAATTTGGATTTCAAATATAATGATTTATTTGATACTTAAATTGTCGAATTTTATAATTGAAATATTGAAATAATTGAACCACGGATTTAATGTGAATGAAAATGATTTTGGAAAGTTGATTTTAAATCTATTTGAATAAGAATGAAGTTAGTAAACTTTTAGTTTGGACTTAAAAGTGAATAAACTGAAATGGGAAATTACTCGTTTTAATTAACGTGTAAACATAGTCTTTTTGGCCACTATCTCGGATTTCGACGAGACTAGTTTCATTGGATACATAGTAGTGAATTACAATATGCTGTCGAATTTCGTCGCAATTGGACATATCGTTTTATCGTACGAGTTTGAAATGCGTAGAATTTATGAAAGGAATTTAAATTAAAATAATTCGATTTTGAAAAGCTAACTTCTAAATGCGATGGAATTGACTCTTAATATATATTCGATTATGTTCAGAATAGAGGTATAACAAATAGAACGCCAGAGCACGCTTCGTTTGTAGTTTGGAATTTTCACGGATGAATAGTACTTTGGAAAAAATTTCTACAAATAGCGCTCAACTTTCTTCCATTTGCAAATCTAGCCCCAGAATAGATTTCTGGCCGCCATTAAACCTATAAATCCAATGAACATTATTGCACGACGAGTTAGGAGTAAAATTAGCCAAAATGTCCAACAAAAAAGTTAGAGAGCTCAACTCCATAAACAAATCTATATGGATGGTTGGTCAAATTGTCCATCGACATGGTGGAAAATCGCCCGCGTTCATCTGTAGGTCGAGTGGGTTTCACGGTGTTATATGTGCATGCGAGCATGAGAGGGTGGCGTTGGCTGGCGTGAGGCGGAACAGTATGGATGCGGCATTCGAGCCTGCAACGACATCGTCGTACGGTTGCTGGCTCGGTTGATTTTGAAGTTTAAAATAATAATAATGAATGAAGCATACCTAGAAGAAAGACGTGCTAGAGGGAAGATAAGAGATAAGTTTGAATTGTTTAAATGTTTGATTAATTATGTTAATTTTAAACTAATTAGCTCCAATATTAGTAAATCCATATTTAATTCATATGAGGTCCGTTTTGAGCATGACAAGTGGCTTTGGGTTCGTATCAGCGAGCATAATATTATGGACTTGGATTGAACGGGATTAGAGCTAGTTAGAATTTTGGGTTAAAATTGGATGTTCGTTCAATTTTAGTTCAAAACGAAACGGTTTGGCAACTATTAAAATCAATATGAGTTAATTTCACTTTTTTGGTCGATCAGAATATTTATGTATCTATTTGATATTGCATATTTATTATTGATAGTTATTGACTGTTTGGATAATTTACTAATTATTGTTAGTTGGTTTGGATATATTCCTGCCCTTGGAGCGAATGAGACCCTATTACGTTCCCGTGTAAGAGCGTGTGACTCTTTGTACACGAATCCCATCTCGAATCGGTTGATTCATATTTTTATGATTTATACTATATGTGATGCAGAGGGATAGGTTAGAGGGATTCAACAGGATTCCTCACAATGTTGATTTTATTTTCATATATGTAGTGATATATAACTGGTTGAATGCCATATTGACGATATGGATATGATTTTCGCTTAATTAGTGTTTTAGTAGAACTGGGCCTTAAGTTTGGTATTTTGAAATACTAAAAATGACGAATTTTATGAAAAAAGATTTAGGGGTGATTATTTGAAAGTATATATGTTTTAATGATTTTTAAATTATTAAAAGGAATGGATTTGTTTTAAATAAATAAAAAGTTATGATCTTTGATGTTATAGAAGTATAGTTTTGAAAAATACTTTGATTTGGGATTTTTTTAATAAGTTTATAATAAAAGAATTTATAGAAGCAATATTTTATAAATAAAGAAATAGATTTATAATCGAAATTTATAAATATTGTGTAAATGGTTTTGAAGTTTGTTGGGTAAATGGATTTATAAATGGATTTTATAAATAAATTTGATTAACAAGAAATGGATTTATAAGTGGATTTTGATCGTAAAATTAGTTTATAAAAGAATGGATTTATAAATAGAACTTTTTAAATAAAGGAATTTTATAAAATAGAAATTCTATAAAATCGAAAGGAGATTTATAAAAATAGGTTTTAAAATATGGGAATGACTGGGTTAAAGATCTAAGCATGGATTTTTATCGAGGAAATAGATTATGTTCCAATGCTTAAGGTTGTTTATCAATATTTAAATATTTTGAAGGGTTAATTATTTAAATTATTACTATGGTTTGGAATTAATAATAATGATTATTAATAATATTTTGGTAACTTATCATTATTATTGGAATGGTGAAGATTTAACGATTGTTTTATTCATAATGTTTTTAATTGTTAGCTATTATTTTTAAGAAGTCAAAAGTTAATAATATTTATTTATTTATGATGGTTTCGAGATTCATAAATAGAGTTCTATAAGTGAACTCAAATTTTTATAAGAGGAACTTAAAAATGGTTTGAAGATTTGAAGGAAGATTATTTACAAAGTAAAAAGGTTTATAAATAGTTGAATATTTATGAACGAATTTGGAAATGGGTTGATAGATTTATAAAATGGAATTTATAAGTAATTTCATGGTTTTATAAAAGAGTTTATAAAGGACTTAGAAAATAATTTATTAGTGATTTATAAATGTTTTTGTAAATTTATAATGGAGTTTACAAATGATTTTAGAATTTGGTAAAAGAGAGAACTTCCTCAGTGTTTGGAAAATATACTTATATCATTGAGATAAGTATATGGAAATTTTCTAAGTATTGAAAAGAAGGGTTTGTGAATATATCTTTGTAAAAGTATTTTGATACAAGCATCTACAAGATGGTTTTAACTAATGAAAAGATTTATTAAGGAGGCTTAGTGTTGCTTGGTGCTTAATCAAATGTTGGTTTTTCCTATGGAATTAAATCCGGATTGAATGTTTATTATTCGATAGTTGAATAACCGCCTATTAAATATGGAACCAAATGTAACTTTTGAAATATCTAGACAAAACACACTTTTGAAATATCTAGGAAAAATACATGAGTTATGTGGCATGGTCATCATGCTGGAGTATGCATATTAATCTCATTTCATTTTGTTAGGACAATGATAAGAAAATCCATCCGCTAAGAGTTAGGAGGTGATCTCCCTCCTTATCTTTGACTGTTTATTTCCTAAAGAACCATGGTTGAGTTTATCGAAAACCGTCGAATGTTATTATGAAGAGACCGAGATCAGATATATTATCAAAAAACCACATCAATCCAACTCAAGCATTCAAAGTAAAGACATCTTAAAGATGATGGAATTGGAGACGGAGTTCTCATGCATTTTGTTCAGTCCCAGAACAAACTTGTATTGATGAATGTTGTTATTGCATTAGTTGCCTGAAAGATAATATTAGCATTCCTAAGATGGCTTGCTAGAAGGAAATGGTAAGTGCATGGCCTTTTTGAGCCTCATACTCGTGAAATGATTAAAGCTGGGATATACAACAGGGCTAAGTGGGTCGCATCCAAGTAGGATATTATCATCCCAAATCTAGAGCTATATTCATGTATGCTTCGAGATCCCATTGCGTGGTTCCTGATTTCAACCAAGGGGTGATCATATTCGTTGCTACACGAGAAGGGGGTAACATAGGCTTTGAGTAGAGAGGTGTAACATGTTGTAGCCTTTTATACATTTTATCTAGAGGTGTACGGATTCATTGGGCAGACCTTACCCTTTCATAGTTGGAATCCATTCTCCAATATGAGCCTTTGGTTTTGGTTCTAGAACCTAGATACTAGAATTAATTAATGTAACAATATCGGTTATGATCCGTAAGTACTTGTTTATTAGACACTATTATAATATCAGAGGATTTCATATGAAATGTTTTGGCTATCGTAAGGTGAAAACCATCTGTATTTATATGCGAAGTGGTCTTACAAGATACCTTTGATTTTTGAAATGTTTCTATAGCTTTAAAAATCCAGATGGGTGTGTTTTCTCATGCTAGTTTTCCAACCAACTCGGATATTATTTTATTATAATGCTCGGGTCAGCCAAGCATATTACAATTTAGTTGGGATGCATTAGAGCTTAGGAGACGTGTTGGAGGTTTTCAAGGCATGTACATGTACATGTTTATATTCCGGTGTTTTGTTGTTGAAATTATCAGCAATTATGAGGGTAAATTGTTATAACTGTCCAGGCTGATGACTGTGATTGTTGTATTACTTTAATGGATGTATGTATATAAAAGCTTCTCTTTTGGAAAGATCATTGATATTATATTATATGTTGTTCCACTGTGATTGTGAGATTCTATGCTGTTTTTAGTTTTCTTTTCTCTTCTTCTTCTCTTCTCTTCTCCTTTCTTCTTCCTTTCACTTAACTATCCGTCTTTCCATTTGATTTGGACTAGTAATGTGTTGGTTATTGTCAGCTTGAATTCTACGAAAAAGCGGGTTGTTACAGCATCTATCCCAACAAATATTTTTCACTCAATTCTTAATATAGAATACTTGATATGGATTCTTGATATGATCTTGGAAAATCCTATAACTTTAATTATAATTAATTTAAAAGAAACTAATTGATAAATAACAACATCAAAAAATAGAATTTTTACAAATGTCACAATTTGGCTATGAAACTTGCATTATTGGTTCATGACGATTTTCTGATAAATTTTTATATATAAAGCTTTTCGATAAAAGTCCAAATGAAAAAGTTATTGACATTTGAAATTTTTGAATGGAAAATAATTATATGCATAATTAATAAGAAAAGTAATGTTAACTTAGAAGTTAAGAAAACATTACCGAAAATAAATATTAATGATGGATAAATAAGTAATTAAATAACAAAAATCAAACAACGCCAAATTAACAGTTACACGACCCATGATGTACGGTGGTCGACCAGTAGCAGTCGACCATGAAGTGCTAGCGGTCAACCATGGTCAGTGGTAAAATGGTAATAAATATTGGCTAAAAGGCACGGATTTAAAACGTTTTAATTTAACAGCTTACATTGATTTGAACCCTTATTATAAATACAAACCTAGACCCTCACTTCCAAACTCGTATTTTCTAATGGACACGGAAGCTCTGTCATTTACAAATTTTTAATTCTTAAATTAGTGCTAGTTATAGGTAATACACAATTGGATAATTGTAGAGGATGATAGGAAAGAGTAATAATGTTATATTAAATCATCAAAGCTAAAGTAAACTATAAATCTGGATCTTAAATGCAAATCAAATCCAAATCTCTTTTCTAGTATGGAGAAAAGGGAATCAAACTGGAATAACATGGATTATATCCGAAGATTTAGAATGGTAAAAGGTGAGTTTGTGTGACATCCCGGAATTTTGACCCCATTATTATTATAAGTTTTTAGTCTAATTTAAATAAAATATAAGATTTTCATTTATAAATAAATAAGAATTTGGATATTATTAGTTGTATATGGGTCATAAGGGAATATAACTTCAAATATAAAATAGATTCTTTCAACAATATTCAGAAATAAATTGGTTTTATTCAATTAAATTAAAATTGATGTATTAATGTCATTTAATATCAGATATACGAATGCAGTTAATAATAGGAACAAGTTCAATAACACAATTTATTTCATATTAAATATAAATACATTAACGCACATATAAGTTACAAATCAAATATTTGTGATATTTAACATTAATGAAAAATAGGATTAATCTGAGTTTATCATAACAGTTTTATAATTAAATTAAATATAAGCTTATATAAGAAGCATAAGTATAACATAATTATATGTTAACATAAGTTTGAAGACAAACATAAGTACAAATATAATAGGTATAAGATATAAATAGAAATGAAAGAATTTAGCACAAAACGCAAGTGAAAACCTGCAAACTGTATATGCTAGTATAAATATTAAAAACAAACCTGCAGCACATTTTTGTTATATGTTCACATGAGTTTGTTCAAATAAAATAAAAAGAAATATGCAAGTATGAAATAAAATACATTAGTATAAATTAACCTGCAAGCTAATTCTTATACATCAGAAAACAAATCTGCAAAACACATTAGTACAAACAATAATTTGGTCAGCAAGCATTTAACCTGTGTTAACTTAAAGAAAACACAAACATTTTTTTGTTTACATGTTAACATAAGTAGGTTCAAACAAAAGAAACTGCAAGTATAATTGTACTTAATATATATGTCAGCCACCACTAATTAGTGTATGCTACTTCAAAGACATAAACATTTAATAGCCCGCCCTTATATCTGAAACAAATTATCTGCAGCCGAAATATCCATATGATTCTCAGGTTTTAGTACAAAGCAAATAAATAAAAAAATAAAATAGAGTAAGATATTTTATCAAGTGAAGCTTGTGCAAGAAGACTCCATTGTTACAAGTATATATATATATATATATATATATATATATATGTTTCCATCATTTTTATTTCATTCTTAGTTCAGTCTTACACTCATGAAAACAAATCTGAGAAGAAGCAAAGTATAAACAAAACTTAATATTTCTAGTTCAAATACAAATTCAAGCAAAGAAGAATAAACAAATTTCAAGTCAAAATGAAGTTCAGGAAGCAAAGAGGTTACTGGAATTCACAACTGTTCAAACTGCAGTCTTCTAGTTGGCCTCTGTTTCAAGTTGCTAATGTCTTGGGTGCGTAAACTATTTCAAATATTAACTTTTATTTTGTAGTTTATGAAGATTTTGTTATGTGTATGTTAAAAGTTCTGGATTGCTTGTTATTACAGTATGCTCTTACAGTTGTTCTTGCTTGTTTCAAGACTTCTGTTGAGTTAAAGATGTTAACGAATAATTCATACTTTTATAGGAAATTATCTCTTGTAATTTGTAGTTTAACTAAATAAATTTAGTTTAAGATTAATATTAAGGTTTAGAACATTTGTTTTGAAGCAGTGAAAGATAAGTACTGTGAATATCAATTTACAGTAAAAATAAAATAAGGATCAAAAATTCGAATAACTTGAAGCGTAAACTTGAATTTGTAGATTGATACTACATACAAAAATATGATTTTTAAGAGAAAAGTTATAATTTGTAGTTAAATATTTTGGGTGCAGTTAAATAATAAGCCAAAAATGTATTTTTGGTGAAATTCTGATATTCAAACAATTGTAGCTGTTGTAATTCAACATGAAGTTAGTATATTGATTAGGGATCAACAGAAAAATGTTAGAAAAATTTATGAATGCAAGATTTTCATGGATTGATTGAAAGTAGGGTTTAAGGTCTGTAATTTTTGGGTTCGGTATTTTGATTCTCGCGACATCATGTCTTCACCGAGTGACGCGTGGGTTTGGGAGAAGTAAGGGGGTGATGTCAACGAGCTATGGCCGAAGTTTTGACCTCTCTGGTGGCGGCGATCACCATCGCGAGGCGATTTTATGAATTGGGTTTGAGTTCCTGTTCGACTTTTAGGTCGAATTTTTGTTTTCGTGTCAACTGAGTTGAATTGGGTTTTGCATTGGAGTGAGGGGAGGATTTGCGACCTGTGGGTGGTGTCGCGAGTTGGTGGCGCGGTGGTGAACCGCCGTGCACGTGCACGGCGGCGGAGATGAACGCAATTGGTTCGACTCGAGAAGAACTCGAGTATTATCGTGCTCTTATTCGAGTTGTGTTCCTGGGGTGAGTGTGATTTTGCGCGTGGGTTTATATGTTATAGCAGAAATTAAAACTTAAACTAAAAAAAAGGAAACAGAGAAGAAAGAACAGGAAAGAAGAAGTACAGAGAGTTGAACGCGAGAAATTGGCTGGGTGGACTCGAGACCTACCCGAGTTAAGCACGATGCATGCTTCGGGTTTTCCAATGCCTGGTTTTTGTTTAACTGTAATTTGAAGTCAAAGTATATAAGCTAAGTATAAATTATATTATTAATAGTTGTTTCAGCCAAGATGAACGTTAAACTTTGCAGAAAACCAAATGAGCAATTAATTTACAAATCAAAGTTATTTAAGAATGTAATACATTTTATAATTGTTATTTAATAAGTAGTTTCAAAGTATAATCAAATTTGTAATTAAAGGTTTTAATAATCTTGTGTAATCTTGTTTGTAATTAAGAATTTAATTAATCATTGATAGTTAATAATTTAACAAATCATAGTTAGCGAATTAATTTACTAATTAAGGATTAAACGATTAAGTAATTAATAATTAATGATTAATTAAGCAATTAACAATAATTAATTGTGTAATTAAGTTTTATAAATCAATAATCAAGGTTATTGATTTGTAATTAAGAATTTATTTCATTAATTAAGGAATAATTAATAAATTGAAATAAGTTAATTAATCGTAATTGATTAAACATGAATAAAATATAATTTATGTTTAAGTATGCAATTAAGTTTAAAACAAATCAAAACTGTTGATTTAAATCGATGATTATATTGATTGTCTCTGATGATTATTTATATCTGTGATATTCTGTGATATTCTGTATATATCTGTGATGATTGTGCATGATTTATCTGTGTTAAATTGATATATGATTTATCTAATGTTATTTATCCGTATTAAATTGCTATATGAATTCAATTGTTAAATTAAAACTGTTAAGTTAATTAGACAACTTGGACTTGAAAATGGCATTTGGATTTCGATGAGACCGGGATCGGGTATCCAATTGATATTCCGAAAACCACACCGATCCAAATTAAACGTTAGGTCATGAACTATGAAGTGAAGATCGAGATGGTGTTTTCAGAATGCAAGGATTATCGTCGTTAACTCTGAGGGTGATTCCAAAACGAGTGTAACGAGATAATGCCTTCGGTTTCGTTCGAACCCGGAACGAACTTGTATGGATTGAATGCTTTCAGCACATCGTCAGGCGGGCGATGAGCATTCTAAGTGATATGTTCTAAAAAGGTAATCGCAGCCTCAAGCCTCATCAACCGGGAATGGCTAAAATAGGGGAGGTGCAGCAAGGTTAGGTGGGTCATGCCCAAGCAGGACGAGATATACCCCTGTCTAGATGTCCCTTTATTCGGCTGTGTGGGCGGTTGGATGTACACCAACTGCGGGGTTATCTTGTTTGGGACTGTTCAGTAAGGAATGGTTCCAGCCTTGTGTTGCAGGAGAGTTAGGGTGGCTCCTCGGTACTGTGATCTAGACCACGTACTGTGACGGGCGGTACCCCAGTAGCCCTGCCATTGTATGGGATCCAATTTCCAATAAGCGCCGTACGTTTTGATTGTGCCCAACTATGTTGAAATGTGAGATGTAAGCATTTCAGCTATTTCTGTATTTTACTTGAAAACCCTAGACACTATTATAATATCACTAGATTTCCTATGAAATGTTTTGGTTAGCGTAAGGTAAAAACTTACCCGTATTTATTTGTGGGGAGTCTTACGTGATACCTTTCTTTTAAATGATTTCAAAGTTAAGCAACTTTAACCCGTTTACTCATACCAGACCCATGTCTGACCCGGAGTTTATTTTTGTTTTTCATAAACTTTCGGGTACCCAAATTTTTACGGGTAGCCAAGGGATTCAGGTTAGCTTTGACGATTTCTGGAGGAGCAATGGAGCAGGAGGCTTCAGCGTTGTAGGCATATATATCTTTGTAAGTCCGCTGTGTTAGTTAGTTTATGATATTTGAGATGTATGTTCTGACAGATATGTATATGATAGTCATGTTGTATGATACTGTTTAACTCTGATGTATATATATATATATAACTATGTAATATTTATGTTGATATATTATATTTTATTCCGTTCCGCTGTGAGATGTTGATGTTGTTGTTCTTTCTTTCTTTTCTTTTCTATTTCTATCCCTTTCTTTCTTATTGATGACATGACTTTTTGGGCATAGAAAGTTGGGTCGTCACAGTTTGACTAGTATATACTTTTGTATAAAGTTAGATTATATCGTTATAGATCTATCCTTATATGCTTGAAATGTAAATTGGAGTTGTAGGCTAAACTTATGCACATGCAATAAAATTATAAACTCTACCTACATATTCTGTAATTGTGAACTTGGTATATCTATATGTTATATGAAAGTAAATCCTAAAAATATTTAGGTATTAACGATCCCTAAATTTATTATTAAATAATAGTAGACCATGAATTTATAAATGATGTAATACTTCCAAATTATTACTTAAATGGATGTTAAAAATTAAGAATGTAAAATAATGAAATCACACTAAGATTTTATTGATTTAAGTGGTATTTTGATCCATTGGAATATAGGATATTAAAATATGAGTTTATACGCATTATCAAATTTAAAACAAATAAAAGTACGTCGTTTAAAATGACAAGGAATACAAGAAAAATGAAATGTATGCATAAAATAGGGATATTTAACGTATTTTATACTGTCTAATTCAATAACTATAAAAAGATAATTTCTTGCAATTCCAAATGCAACATAAACGTTTCTTTTTGAATAAGGTATAGAAATTTACAATGTGAATCTTTCCACTGGAAGATACGTAATTCCAATGAGTTAAAATGCAAAATATCCCTAAGTGTTAAATAAAGAGATATAAATGTGATAAGAAAAATTTAAGATCGTAGATAAATAAAGATGAGCATTAAATAAGGAAAGGGAATTGAAGAATACGTAAGAATAAATTAAATGTTAAAAAGGGAATAAAAATAGGATTTCGATCAAAGGGTAAAAGAAAGTAAAAATTGATTGCAAATCTTTTGAAAAAAAAGCAGTAAATAGTTTTAAATCAAGTAAGATATAAATGCATAAAGAAATAAAGAATCGTGGTTAACAGTAAACTGTTAAGGCAAAATAATTAAATAAGAATTAATCAAGATATGTGTATATATATAGCCTCATGTATGCATTTATGATGGGTGTGAATTATTAAAGTTAATAAATGATTAAATGAATAGGAATGACATGGTCATTAGAATAAGTTGGAATGCAAAGTTAGCAGTGTTACACAACAAAGGCCTTCCCTACACAAAGGGTTACCAACAGCTGTGTATATATTATAATTATGTGAGATGTATCCAATTGTAGGACCCATGGACATTATACGCTTGCATATAGATAAAGGAATATCCAAACATAAAAGGGAGTCTGCATCAATAAAATAGGAAAAGGCGTATTGCCTTGATTGCAATAGGCAAACTAAATAGGATGGTGAACGAAGAATGATGCTATGTCAGTATGTGTTGGTACCAAATTAAGGAGTAGGGCTACATGTAGGTCAAGAACGTTATAAATCTTAGAGTTCATCTGGAAAGATTAGGGTTCCACCTAATGGGCTATACTGCCTACTAGTGTACGACCCACATTAGGTCATGCATTGTCATATTGTTTGCTAGTTTGTTTGTCAGGAGGCAAGGCTAGTTAACCTTATTAGAGAGTTCTTCACAACGTGCATGGGGTATCCGTGGGGTAGAGTCCACAGCAAGTGGGGCTAAATTCACCATATTCATAGTTTGTAGAGCCGAGTCTACAACCGAGAAGCAAACAAGTAAATCTTTAAAAAAGCAATATAGAGCATCGCTAAATTATTATAAAATCGTTATTAGGGACTACGGGAGTTCCTCGGTACGTGGGGCGACGAGAACATGATATGGAAAGGGTGATGGATCCTAGCGAGGTGTTGATTTAAGGAATACTAGCCGCGATAGTATCTTGGTCTAATGGAGGACCGTGGTACTTATATTTTTTTTGAAAGTAAACATGGTACTTATATATATATATACATACATACATATGCATATATAAACACACACACATAACTATAGTCTACTACGGGTAGATGGGACATAACTTATGTGTATGTAAAGTTGAGAAGACTAGTTGAAAATGAAAAGACATAACAAGAGGTAGAAGACCATCGACATAAATTAGTGTTGTGTGCAAAGTGTCTAATTTACCAGTCAATAAAATGTTTTTCTGACCCTTTCCGCACTATAACCCATAGGATGCCTTTAGAGGGATATGTTCTCGTACAGGTCAGGAACATAAGAGGATAAGTTTACTAGTGCATGCTCGACACTAACAGGGACACTAAATATTAAAAGTGTCAATCCTAATCAGTATTATATGTTTTATTATACTATACTATTCCACTGTAAGTTATTCATTAATGGTATGATTTGCATATATTTGTTTGTTTGTAGGATACCAACCCAATGATCCACGGGTTAATGGACATGGGTTTAGTGAAAATTCAAGCCCGTTGGGGTGCGGGTTGTTACATTTGGTATCATGGCTTAGGTTAATCGATCTTAAAATTAGAAAACATTGAGTGAATGTATTATTATTATGCTTATAAATATAAATATATTATACATCAAATCCTATAAATTTCGATTATAGAATAGTTCCAACCATACATAAATATGGCTAAATTGATTATAAGTCGGAATAATAGAAGAAGTTGAAGATATACACCTACCCCGATTACCTTACGAGAAATATGTCGTATAAAAATGCACTGACTGAAAAAGAGCATATGTACGGCGTATGGTAGGTCATAAAAGCTGAAAAGTACATGGCTCCCTAGTTTGACCCTTGATAGCCCAATGATTGTAGATCCCCATATGATGCCGAATGATAATGTACAACGGGTCCAGACAAGGGAAAAGTAAGAGTCTATATGTTGCAGATATTCGGAAGTAATTGAGTTCCTATAGGAAGGTGTGAACTAGCCACTCCAAGATAATAGCCGGATTCTTAATAATTAGGAGTAAAAGATAAGTCAGCATATTAGAAATCCACTCTAAGTCCGACCTAATAGAAAATAGATTTAAAATTTGAGAGAAATACATATGTAACATATTTGGAAAGAAAATGATAATAATAAGTAAGTAAATATTTGGTTTTAAAAAAAATATTTGTAAAATAAAAGTTTTATTAAATATATATATATAGAGAGAGAGAGAGAGAGTTAAATTGAACAAAAAATTACATAAATGGTTTTATAAAGCTATTCATTTGAAAAGAAATGGTAAAGCATATGTATAGCTCCATAGTTTCTATATGAAGAATGAAAATTTTAAAAACCTAAAATTACTCTAGGGGCAGATAATATAATGTGGCACTAGTTTTAAAATGTGGTAAATTGTAACAGGATAGGAAATTTAAAAATCCAACAGCGGGATTTAAGGACAAAGCGGTAGGCAAATGCACTGTAACAATTAGACATGAGTTCTTTAAATTAGACAGAGCCAAGTAAGGAAGATAAAGATAAAACAAAGTAGCAATAGTTCATAAACAAATTAAAGTGGAGCCAGGCTGTCCCGAAAGGGGCCTAGGTTCAAAATAGGTAATTTATAAAAGGATGGTTGACTGGTATCAGTCGACCGTCGAACCCTCCAGTTCGATCATTGCATATGCAAAATCAGTATATGATGCCTATGTCGAGCTGATTTATTTCTATCACATACTATTCTTTCTCTCGAATGACTTCTGAAACCCTACCCCCTCTCTCTGAACTGCCGACCATCCTAGACACGCTTTGCCACTAACCAGGATCATCGACCCCCATCAAAATCAGGTATCACCCAGTTTTCCCTCTTGCTCTCAAAAAATTTGCAGTCCTAGATTTACTGTAAATCCAAAATTATGGCACCACGTCATAGCACCATAGCTCGCAGATATCTAGGGCTAACCCCCCAAGAGATGGAGTAGTGCCAGAACAACGAAAACACTGTTAAAATTTATGAGGAATTTGGAAGTTTCAGGTTTCTACAATGGCAATTAATGATCTTTCAGGATCTCACTGCTTTTAGATTGGAAGATCTATTCACTGCTACTGGATTGTTGCATATTCTATACCATGACACATTTCAGGATGTATGCTATCTGAGGTGCGCGCGTGCACTCCAAGCTCACTTAGGCTCTAATTTGGAAGAATATGAGGTCACCATTTCATCCGAAGTGAAGGTTTGGAGATTCGAATGATAGATATGCAGTTTAGAGGCATCCTATATATCAGAGTTGTAAGAAATGATTTGGAGGATATTGAGATGATGAAGGCCGCCATACTTCACAAGATCTTTCTAGCGGCGTCGAGCATTTGGCAATTAGATGTTTACAGGCCCAAGCCATCTGATTGTATGCATTGTTCAGCATAACATCACCTCTAAGACGAAGTGTACTGATTAGATTTGTCCTCTCATCCAGAAACCTATGCAATTATAGGTGGTATCTAGGTGAACTGAGCTAAAGTGATCATGGCTCATTTTGCGAGAATAGGTGGAGCATGGGTTCGAAGGATATCCATACCCTATTGTCATCTTTTCACTACCGTTTTTAGGAAATATAGGGTGAATCTCCAAGGCAAGCTAATGTAGTGTGGTGTACCCTCACCATTTGACAAGACCTTTCATAAGAGGATGAATATAAAGGAGCTACCTGTAATTTTTGGAGCACAGCAAGAGGAGGTAGAGTCGGCACATATGGAGTGGAACCCTTAGCCCAACCAATAGGGCATAGGATATCAACAACAGGTCCTCGATTATGGCACGGTTTTAGGGTATCAACATCGGATTGAGTCCAGACTTTAGTTGATGATCTAGCAATAGTAGAGGATGGAGAAGAGGCAGAAGGAGCAACAATGCCAGGGATGAGAGTTAGGGTGCATAACCGCCATGATCCGATCACTTAGGTGCGGCCGTGACTCTAGCTCTCGAGAAGGACCATCTCCCGGTCCTCTCATAGTAGTAGTTAGTAGCTGGTAATGGTAGTTTTATTTCTTCCCATAGTTGTTTGATTTTTCTTTTAGCTTGGGTTGTAAGCTTAATTGTTTCTGTTATGTGAAAACGCGTCCAATATAATGGAAATGTTCATTTTTATGTATTTTTTGTGTGGATCGCTATATTATGGGAAAACAATAAAAACAATGAAATTTCAGAAAAGACACTTAACAAGTACAGAGGAAAAGAAAATAATAGAGACTGGAATTTAAGCAATAAATTTTAGTAAATAGAGGATAGAGAAAGGATGTTGTGTAGCCATGGGTCAATACTCATGCGCCTTAAAGGCTAAAATTTATAACTGAACTTGTATGCTAGCTGGTATACAAAAGAAAAGAAAGAATTTCGAAAATTAAAAAATTCATCGCATAATGGAATAGAGTCTATTATGGATGCTAAAGGTTTGACTAAACCCCGATTTCCGGAGGTGTGGAAATTTTTACTGATATTTTAAAAGGTAATATAAAAATATTTTTGAATTGAAAAGGAAGAAAATTTCAAATTTTGAAAATGCCACACACTTGATATAGAGGAACGATCGACATGTTGGTTAGTATAGATTTTAATATGCAAAAGAAGTGGTAGTAAAATATAATGCAGTTGAGACAAAGGAGCTATTTTAACTATGGAATCTTTCCCTATATACCTTGTCGATTAGGTGAATAGAAAGTTTATTTTTAAAATATACCCCGTTTAAAACATAAAACAATAAGTTATTATGCGAACTATACTTGGAAATTTTGGAAGGAAATATATGGGCATAAGTGAAGGTTCAAAGTATAGTGGAAAGTTGGTTACACAAGAGAAAAAGAATGGAAATATGGAAATTATCATCTAAACCCTCTTTTTGGCATAAAGAAAAATAAGTTTAGAGAATTGAATTCCAATTTGGATGCTAGCAAAGGTGGGCTAGGTCTTTGGATTGTAAGGATTGAATGAAAAATTGGTTGAAAAATGCTTCTATTCATAGAAGTATGGGAAAATTTGGATGTAAAAATAAGTTTTTGGTTTTCAAAAGTTGCACGCATATAGAACTGTCAGTATATTTAGGATGCTTGCATCATATTTCCGCAATTGATTTAAAAGAATGCTTTATATAGAGGGCACCACTTAGAATTATTCTGCACACACAGATATATCTGTATGTGTGTGTATGTATATATATGTATATATATTTTGATACATCATGCATTGATGCATGAATGGATGAAAAAAATTATACACTACTTAGTTTGTGAGTTTAGAATAGTTGTACGTTATGTTACATTATTTAGTCCTTGAGAAATTTCGGGGACGAAATTCTTTTAAAGGGAGAATGTAGCACCCTAAATTTCAATGATAATTAATTTATAAATAACAACGTCTAAAAATAAACTTTTCACAAATGTTGCAATTTGGCTACGAAACACGTACCATTGGATTCATGGCAATTTTCCGATCAATTTTCGTATATAAAATTTTCCAATCGGAGTTCAACGAAAAAGTTATTGAAGTTCGAAAATTTATAATTGTACATAATTATATATAAAACTAGGAAAAAAAATAGTAATTAATTAATGTTAATTAAAAATAATTAAACTTAATGAAAACTTAACGTTAACTTAGATGTTAAGAAAGTGTTAACAAGAAATAAATACTGGCAACGACCAAAAAAGTAACTAAATAAAAAAATCGATCAATACCAAATTAATAAGTACACGATTGACCTAGGATGCACCATGGTCGGCCGGTAGCGGTTGACCGTAAAGGTAAGCGATCGACCGTGGCCAGTATTAAATTATTAAATTTTAGCCAGAATGGCCCAGATTTAAAATGGTTTAATTGAATGACATGCATTGATTTGAACCCCATAAATACAGACCTAGACCTCTACTTCCAAAATCACATTTTCTAATGGATGTGGAAGCTTTTCCACTTTCTCTTCTCCAATCTAAATTCTTAAATCAGTTTTACTTATGCGTCAAAAACAGTTGGATAATTGTAAAAGATGATAGAGAAGAGGAATATGGCCAAATCAAATCGTCAAAGCCTTGGTAAACTGTAAATCTGGGTCTTAAATACAAATCAAATCAAAATCTCTTTTCTAATCAAGATTTCTAATAGATCTATATACGCTTGCGGTTTATATTCAGATAGTAAGAGAAGGTAGTCAACTTCGAATAACATGGATTAGATCCGTAGATTGGGAATGCTAAAAAGACAAGTGGAAATATTGTATATATTTGTATAATATTAGATTGCATCATTGTAGATCTATTCCTATATGCCTGAAATGTAAATTGGAGCAATAGGCTAAATATTTATACATGCAATGAAATCATAAACTCTATATACATCTTTTTTAATTGTTAATTTGGTATATCGATATGTTATATGAATTTAAATTTGGAATTAACAATTGCTATATTTATTACTGAATAATAGTAGACCACGAATTTATAAATGATGTAATAATTCTAGATTGTCACTACAATGGTTGTTAAAAAATAGGAGTGTAAAATAAAGAATTCAAAATAAGATTTTAGGGGTTTAAGTGGTATTTTAATTCGTTGAAGTACAATATGTTGAAATATGAATTTCAATACATTATCAAGTTTAAAATAAATAAAAGTGCGTCATTTGAAATGACAAGGAGTACATCTAAAAAGAAATAGATGTATAAAATAGGGATATTTACTGTATTTTGACCTATCTATTTCAATAACCACAAAAAGATAATTCATTATAATTCCAAATGCAGTATAAATCTTCCTTTTTGGATCAAAAATAGAAATTTATAGTGTAAATCTTTCCATTGGAAGAGACATAATTACAACGCGCTAGAATGTAGAAAATCCAAAATTGTTAAATAAAGAGATATAAATGTAAAAATAATATTTTAAGACAATAATATGCATGATATAAATAAAGACGAGATTTAAATAAGGAAAGTAAATTGAAGAAAAAGCAAGAATAAATTAAATGTTAAATAGGAAATAGAAATAGGAACTGGGAAAGAGGGTGAAATAATGTAAAAGGACATTGTAGATCTTTAAAAATGGCATAAATAATCTTAAACCAAGTAAGATATAAATGCATAAAGAAGAAAAGAATTATGGTTAGCAGTAAATTATAAAGGAAAAATAATTAAGTTAGAATGAATTAATATATATATATATATATATATATATACGCAAATTATGTATGCATGTACTCTTATGTATGCGTTTATATCAGGTATGAAGTATTAAAGCTAATAATGTTTAAATGAATTAGAATGACATAGTCATTAGAATATCTTGAAATAAGAGGTCAGTAGTATTATACAATAGAAGCATGTTCCCCCCAAGGAGATACTAGCAGTTGGGTATACATTATACTAAGGTATGACATTTCCAACTATAGGACCAATGGTTAGTATACATTTGCATATAGATACAGGAATACCCCAATACAGGAAGAGAGTCTTCTTCAAAAAAATAGGAAAGGAGGTATTGCCTTGATTGTAATAGGAAATCTAAATAGGATGATGAGCGAAGGACGATGCTATGTCAGTATGCGTTGGCACCAAGTTAAAGAGTAAGGTTGCACATAGGTCATGATTGTCTTCAATCCTTAACGGTCAATGGGAAAGACAAAGGTTACACCTAACAGGTACTGCCTACTAATGTATGAACCATGTTAGGTCATGGCCATGTCGTTTGCTAGTTTGTTAACTTGTTAGGAGACGAGGCTGGTGAATCCTATAAGAGATGTATTTCAAAACATGGATGGGGTAGTCTGCGAAGCTGAGTTCACTGCATGTGGGACGAATCCACCATATTTATAGCTTATAGAGCTTAGTCTAAAAATTGGAAGCGGAAAAGAATAACCCAAAAAACAACATAGAGCGCACCTAAATTTTAAAGCCGTTATTGGGCACTATAGGAGTTCCTCGGAACGTGTGACAATGAGAGTGTGATATGGCGAGGGTGATGGACTTTGGCGGGGTGTTGTGTTAAGGGATACTGGCGGGTGTATATATGTACATGAATATGTATGTATGCATATGTATATGTATATATGTATGCATATAGTTATAATTTACTATAGATAGATGAGACGTATCATACGCGTATGTAAATCCGAGACGACTAATTAAAAATGAAAAGACATAATAAGAGATAAAAGACAATCGGCATAATCTAGTGTTATGTGCAAAGTTTATACTTTAGCAGTCAACAAATGTTGTTCAGACCCTCTCCTCACTACAACCTAAAGGATACCTTTAGAGGGACTGGTATTAGTAATGGCCAAGAACAGGGGAGGATATGTTTTCTGGTGCATGCTCGACACTGACAGGGACACTAGATATTGAAAGCGTGAACCCTTGTTAGTACTATATTCTTTATTATACTTTACTATTCCACTATAAGTTATATTTGTAGTGCTCGGATATGCATTTTTTATATTTCTAGGTTACCAAGCCGATGAGCATTGGAGACGTGGGCTTTCAATTTAGGGAAATTTAGGCCCATTGAGGTGGGGTTGTTACAGATCTTGAGGTTTACTATAATAGTATATGGCTATTGTAACAACCCGCATATTTTACGATTGTGTATTAAAATATTTTACTTAAATATAGCTTCGTTAGTCGGATTTTTTTGTCCGAAAAGCTACTTTTTGCAAACGGTCGAATCAGGACTTGAGACCACCCCCATCGAGTTCAAAATGACGTTTGCGACCTTTTTGAGTATAAACTTCGATATGTTTGGAGATAGTAGAATTTTGCTACTTTTCACTTAGGGCTTTGCGTTGGGTTTTAGCCCATTAACCCCACTAATTACCCTAGCTCAGTCCACCTCTCCTCTTCACTTCATTCTTATTTTTCCTAATACTCAAGCTTTAGCAACAATGGAGAGAGGAATGGGAAATTAAAACTCCAAGTCCTGATCATCTTTGTAAATTCAAGTTCTAGTTCCAAATTCATAGAAGAAGCTTTGGTAAGCCTTCTCTTCTTCTTCTCCAACTCATTCTCCTTTCAATTTCAGAAATTCCTAAACCTTACTTAGGAAATGTTTCTCTTTTAAGCTTAGATTCAAGTTTGTTGGGTTGGAATTGAAAAGTGATTTTTCTTGCCATTGCTCTATGGCTTCTCTCTTGTGATTTTGAGTTTAAAGGTGAGTTTTTGAACTCACGTCTATGTCTATAACTTTCATTGTTGTTAGGTATGAATTCCTAATCTCTATTCATGTTCATTTGCTTTTGATTTGAACTGATTTGGTGAATTTTCCAATTTTGGTGTTTTGAAGTCAAAATCTTTAAAGATTCTATCTTGGATGTTTGAACATGTTATTTGTGGCGTATCAAAGAGCCTATAGTGCTGGGTTGTCGATTGGCATAAATCCCTAGCATCCATCGCTCGTTCGATCGCATTTCGGTTTGGATTTGCCATTTTTTGTCTAGGATGCTTTTCTGCCAAGCAGAAAATTTCAGACGGACGTCTGGTTGAAAAATTCAGACGTCTGGAAAGGGGTCTGGAAAAGGCAGAGACTGAACCCAGACGTCTGAAACAAAATCCAGACGTTTGAAATCAAATTCAGACGTCTGATTGAAATTTCAGACGTCTGAAATGGCCCAGGAATTAAAAATAGAAGGGAGAAAAACATATATACTTCCAGAACCTAGGGCCAGACGTCTGGGAACACCTACCAGACGTCTGGAACTATTTAATTTGCCTATTTTGGCTATTTTTGAGTAAATTTCCAAGGTTTATCGATTTTTGTTGATCCGGTTAGCTGTTATCACTTATTATCGTCTTTGATGACTTCTTTCTTTGGATTTTTGGGAACATCCATCTTGATGGATTCGGTATCGATTTCTTCGGATTTGATTCACGTCTTCTTATGTGTATTTTGATGATTGATTGTTTCAACAATCATTTTTGTAATTTGTCACTTAAAAATATAAAGGTTTCAATACTAGTAGTAAATATCAAAACTCTTTTATCAAAATAATTTCAACATTATTTTATTACAAAGCTCGTTTCTTAAGCCATTTTCCAATCTACTAGTATATACAAACCTTTATCTCACTCGTATGAGAAATCTAATTAAACGACTTGGTAAAACAAGTGGTATGAAACGCATGCGTTTACTTCGTCGGTTAATTCTTGGACTTGTTCGATTGAAACTCTTGTGACAACTTTCGAGTGGAAATCTACAATTTTTTCGTAAATATTTAAGTTAAGCCAGTGGTTATGGGACATGAAGCTAAACTCATCTATTTATTAGCTTAGTGTAATTGACACTTCTTGATGATCGATGATGATCATTTTTGTGATTTAGACTAGCATTGTGCAGTGTCTCTTTGTCTGCGAGGGAGACTAAACCCCGTTTTTGTGAAGTTTCGACTCAAATGGGTGGGGTAGCGACCTATGGTCTTCGGGCCGTTGTGTGGAGCCTCGACTCGAAATTAATGGTTAGCGACCATGGAATAGCGTTCCATTTTGTGATACACGTGTTGGTGAGCTTTCTTGCTCCCGTTTTGTGATAGGCCTCCCCCGTTTTGTGATTTCTGGATTTCTATAGATGATTTCTAGAATTTGTGTTTCGCCAATTTTTATGATTTCATTGATAAGTTCTATCAATATTTGTGGATTGGTGAATTTGTGTTTCAACAACTTTTATGATTGGCATTGTGATGTTTGCCAATATTTGTGACTTGGTGAATAAAAATTAAGAGTATGACATTCTTTTTGATCTTTGAGAAGATTCTTGTGATATTGATTAATCTCTAGTTGATTTTCAATTACATACTTATCACAGTACGGCATTATGGTTATCATAAATTTTTGTCATATCTCTTATTCTATATCATTTCATCTGATATTTATAGCTAGATTGATCCATTTATTATTTTCTTATTAAATAATACTCGAGTCAGACCGAGATGTTACAGGTGCTTCTGCTTGACTCCTCATTTGGGATTTTTACTTTTGGCTAACTATTTAGATTAGTAGTTGATTTTGTTGTATACATTTGAGATATAGACTCCATGATGTATACTTATTCTTTTGGGTAGCACTTGTAACTATTCTTTTGTGATATTGTGGATCTTGTTAGACCACTACTCTGATGTACACTTTTAAGTGTTATATATTCATATCTATTTCCGCCTTTGTGATATGAACTTCTGTGACTGATTTGTGTTATGATATTTCTATATTTGTTTCCGAAGATTTCATATAGCCACTGTGTAGTAGCTTTGAGTTTGTGTCGGTATGTCGGATTTCCTCTTGTGATGAAAAGTTAAATTTTTATCTGGCATATCGGTACTCACACAAAGCAATTATACAGATGGTCGCTCCTCAACAACCTTATTCTCCACGCTAGTTGACGGCATTACCCCGTAATGTCCGTGTGTAGTGAGGGTATAGAGGTGGGGCGTCATAGCTTGGCATCGGAGCCAAACTTCGGAACAATGTAGAATAATTTTACAAGGATCATCCTTCTAAGTCCATCTTAGGAGTCGTGCATTAGGATTTAATTCGAGTCTTCGCACCGTCTTATCCTATTTTCTTTTGTGATGCGTTGTTTTATCAATCATTATTTTTTTATATTCATTTTGTGAATAACCTTTTTCTTCTTCTTTCTTTCTTTCTTAAAGAAGAGAAATGGTTAGACCTGGTCGTCCCAACGCCGGTCAATCTAGTGCTACTCCCCAAGATGGAGTATTTATGTCTACACAACAACTTCTTGATCTTGTAAAGAATGCTCAAGCAGCCGATTCTATTCCGGAGCCTACTCACCCTAAGTCTGGATTTGCACGCTTGTGCAATGATTATACCAACTTAGGTGGGAAGCAATTCAAAGGTTCTAAAACCATTATTGAAGTCCAGGCTTGGCTTAGAACATGCGATCGCATCTTTTCTCGCATGAATCTTATTGATCTTCATCGAGTCCAAGTGGCTTCTAGCATGCTCTAAGAAAGAGTGTTAGGCTGGTACGAGCTTCTGATTTCTGAAATGAATGAAACAGATCTTACCTGGGAGCAATTCCGGGGACGATTCAAATTAAAGTTTGTGGCAGAAGCTGAGAAGGTGACATTGGCCCGTCCTTTCATAGACATTGTTCAAGGTGAATCCTCCATGGTAGATTATGTCGCATCCTTCGAGTCACTTTCTAAATACGGGGTCAAATACATAAACACCCCATTGAAGAAGAACCAAAGATTTGTCTATGGCTTGAACAAAAATCTCAAGAAGTCATTACTTCTAAAAATAGAAGTTTCTTTTGAACAACTCATTGATATCGCTCTTCGTCTTGAAGAGGCGGATAGGGATAGTGATGTTGAAGTTGGGAGTGCCAAATTGAACTTCAACAACAACAAGAAAATGCCTAATTAATTCAAAGGTCCTTATCCCAATAAAAAGGGGAAACAAGCATCTCTGGCAGCGAAGACTTCTGCCTCTAGTGGTGGGCAATGCTACAACCGTGGTTCTAAGGACCATATGCTAATAAGTGTTCAAAGCCCCGCGCTTGTCGCTATTGCAAAATCCCGAATCATTATTTATCTGCATGCCCCAAACTCCAAAAACAAGAAGGAGGGAAAGCTTAATGTGGTGCAAGCCCCTTGCAACACTTCTCGTGGTCAAGGTACTTCTCATTCTATCCTTGATGGCATTATTGTGTTTCTTTGATCATCCTATTCGAGTTCTTTTTGATATGGGTGCGTCCCATTCTTTTATATCAAAGGAACTTGTTGATAATTTTTCTTTAAGTGTTGTTGTTTCAATGACTTCTTTGAGAATCGTGAATCTGGTAGGTGGATCCGCAACACTCAGTTTAATTTGTAAAGATGTTGAGATTGTTTTATGTGATTTTTCTTTCCAAGCCGATTCGCATGTCATGCTTTACTTAGGCTTTGGAATGATTTTGGGAATGGATTGGCTTAACCGTTATGAAGCTCATATCCTATGTCCTATGCAGACTATTTATCTTTGACATCCACAATCTGTTAATCAGATTTCTATTGTTCTTAAAGATTCGGATTCCACTTTGGCAGCATCCTTATATTCTCTAAATCCTCATGATGACGATAATGATGATGAGGAAGATGTCGTATCTCTTGTTCACGTAGTTCGTGAATTTTCTGACATATTTGAGCCCATTTTAGGACTAACACCTAAGCAAGCAATTGAGTTCAAAATTAATCTCAACCCTGGAGCTTAACCTATCACTCGTCCTCCTTATCGCACGTCCAATAAGGAAAATGAGAAGATGCGCAAACAATTATCCGAATTGGAGACGAAGTAATTTATTCGCTCTAGTTCCTCTCCTTGGGGAGCTTCGGCTATTTTTATGAAGAAATCCGATGGTACACTTAGGCTTTGCGTTGACTACCGCAAGCTTAATGATCTTACTATCAAGATAAAAATCCATTACCTCGGATTGATGATTTATTCGACCAACTTAGTGGTGCTAGAGTCTTTTCACAATTAGACTTAGTAACCGATTTTCATCAGCTTCGTATAGCAGAGGATAGTATTCCTTTGACATCGTTTCGTACGCGTTATGGATCTTATGAATGGCTTGTTATGCCATTTGGTTTAACGAATGCTCCGGCTTATTTCGTTGACCTTATGAATCGAGTTTTCAATCACTTCCTCGATCGATTTGTTCTCATTTTTATAGATGATATTCTTGTGTATTCTAAAACCGAGGAAGAGCATGAAAAGCATCTTCGGATTGTATTCGAAACACTTAGGAGCAATCAATTAAAAGCAAAAATTTTTAAATGCCGCTTTTGGCAATCTCGTGTGAAGTTCCTTGGTCATATTATTTCTAAATCCGGAATTTCCGTGGATCCTTCAAAGATCGAAGCGATTCAAGATTGGAAGACACCGGAGAGTGTGACGGAAATTCATAGCTTTCTTGGATTGGGAGGTTATTACCGTCGTTTCATAAAAGAATTTTCTAAAATTTCCATGCCTCTTACTAGTTTGACAAAGAAATGAGTTACATACATTTGGTCAGACAAATGTGAAGCTTCTTTTCAGAAATTATAAGAACTCCTTTCCAATGCTCCTACTCTTATGATTCCCGAAGGAAACCAAGATTTTGTTGTTTATACCAATGCTAGTCGCGTTGGTTTGGGTGCCGTTCTTATGCAAAGAGAACGTGTTATTGCTTATGCTTCTAGGCAATTAAAGCCAGCCGAGACTAGATATACCACCCATGATTTAGAGCTCGCGGATACTGTTTTCGCCCTTCGATTTGGCGTCATTACCTTTTGGGAGAGAAATTTATTCTCTATACCGATCATAAATCTTTAAAGTATTTATTTTCTCAAAAGGAACTTAATTTGCGTCAACAGCGTTGGCTCGAGTTCCTTGCATCTTATGATCTTGATATTCTTTATGCTCCTGGAAAGGGAAGTCGTGTTGCCGACACCCTTAGCCGAAAGCAACAAGTGGTTGTTTCTATGATGATATCCGAATGGAATGATCTCGAGACTTTATCCACTTATGAGATTCGAGATCGTGAATCCGATTTATGTTCATCTCTTGTTTTATGTAGCCTTAGGCTCATCCATCTCTTTTAGACCGCATTCTTGAAGCTCAAAAGCTAGATCCCGAATTTGCTCTTCTTAGCCAAAGTTGTAGGGATAAAATTGATATTGAAGGTTTGAAAGACTTTGATATTGATTCTCGTAGCGGTATTCGAAAATTTGGTAGACTTATCGTGCCAAATATTAGTGATCTTCATAAAGATATCTTAGAAGATTCTCATCGTTCTAAATTTACCATTCATCCCGGTAGTAGTAAAATGTACGCGGATATGAAGCGACTTTATTATTGGGATGGAATGAATCTGATATTGCTAACTCTGTTAAGTGTTGCATGACTTGCCAGCTTGTCAAGGCCGAGCATCAAAGGCCTAGTGGGTTATTGCAACCTTTAGACATTCCAATTTGGAAGTGAGATCATATTTCCATGGATTTTATCGACGGCCTTCCCCGTTCTCGTTCGGGTCATGATAGCTTATGGGTGATAGTTGATAGACTTACTAAATCTGCTCATTTAATTCCCGTTCGGTCTAATCGGACCGTTCCTCTTTTAGCCATACTCTTTATCAAAGAAATTGTTAAATTGTATGGAGTTCCTACTTCTATTATTAGTGATCGTGATCCACTGTTTACTAGTGGATTTTGGAAGAGTCCTCAAAAAGATTTGGGAACGAAGCTTAATTTTAGCATCGCTTATCACCCCCAGTCCAATGGACAAACCGAACATGTGAATCAAACTCTTGAAGATCTTCTTCGAGCGTGTGTTCTTGATTTTGGTGGAAGTTGGAAAGATCATATTTCTCTTGTTGAGTTTTCCTATAATAATAGCTTCCAATCTAGTATTGGTATGGCACCTTTTGAGGCACTCTATGGAAGGCCATACTGATCTCCTTCTTATTGGCTTGAGGCCGGTGAGAAGCTGGTTTTAGATCCAGATTTTATTCGAGATTCCGTAGAAAAGATTGACCTTATTCATCATAGGATGAAAGAAGCCCAGAGTAGATAGAAATCCTATGCCGATAACCGAAGAAGGAAATTAGAATTTTCTGTGGGAGATTTTGTGTTTGTTCATGTTTCACCGATGAAGGGTGTTGTGCGTTTCAGTCGATCGGGAAAGTTAGCACCTCGATATATTGGTCCATTTTCCATCACCGAACGTATTGGTTCTATGGCTTATCGCCTTTCATTACCGGCTCAATTCTCTGTGATTCATGACGTTTTTCACGTTTCTCAATTACGGGAAATGCCTTCGAGATTCCGAATCTATTCTTCAGCCCGGTGTTGTTGAAGAAATTGAAGCTTCGCCTAGTTTGACTTATGAGCAACATCCTATTCACATCATTGCTACGGGGGTTAAACGCCTTCGAAATAAAGATGACCCGCTTATGAAAGTTCAATGGTCTTCAAATCCTAAGGATTGCTCTTGGGAATCTAGAGAATTCATCGAGCGAACACATCCGGACTTACTTTCTAGTGCTCTTTGAGGTGAAATTTTTATTTCAAATTTCTTTTGTGTTGAATATGCTTTTATGGTTGTTACTTTTTATTTTCTTCTTAAATATTGCGAGGACGCAATTTCTTTAAGGAGGGGAGTCTGTAACAACCCGCATATTTTACGATTGTGTATTTAAATATTTGATTTAAATATAGCATCGTTAATCGGATTTTTTTGTCCGAAAAGCTAGTTTTTGCAAGCGGTCGAATCAGGGCTCGAGACCACCCCCACCGAGTTCAAAGTGACGTTTGCGGCCTTTTTGAGTATAAACTTCGATATGTTTGGAGATAGTAGAATTTTGCTACTTTTCACTTAGGGCTTTGGGTTAGGTTTCAGCCCATTAACCCCACTTATTACTCTAGCTCAGTCCACCTCTCCTCTTCACTTCATTCTTATTTTTTCTAATTCTCAAGCTTTAGCAACAATGGAGAGAGGAATGGAAATTAAAACTCCAAGCCCTAATCATCTTTGCAAATTCAAGTTCTAGCTCCAAATTCATAGAAGAAACTTTGGTAAGCCTTCTCTTCTTCTTCTCCAACTCATTCTCCTTTCAATTTCAGAAATTCCTAAACCTAACTTAGCAAATATTTCTCTTTTAAGCTTAGATTCAAGCTTGTTGGGTTGGAATTGAAGAGTGATTGTTCTTGTCATTGCTCTATAGCTTCGCTCTTGTGATTTTGAGTTTAAAGGTAGGTTTTGATCTCACATCTATGTCTATAACTTTCATTGTTGTTAGGTATGAATTCCTAACATCTATTTATGTTCATTTGCTTTTGATTTGAACTGATTTGGTGAATTTTCCAATTTTGGTGTTTTGAAGTCAAAATCTTTAAAGATCCTATCTTGGATGTTTGAACATGTTATTTGTGGCGTATCGAAGAGCCTATAGCGCTGGGTTGTCGATTGCCATAAATCCTTAGCATCCATCGCTCGTTCGATCACATTTCGGTTTGGATTTTCCATTTTTTGTCTAGGCTGTTTTTTTAACCAAGAAGAAAATTTCAGACGTCTGAAATTAATTTCAGATGTCTGAAACCAAATCCAGACGTCTGGTTGAAAAATCCAGACGTCTGGAAAGGGGTCTAGAAAAGGCAGAGACTAAATCCAAACGTCTGAAACTATTTAATTTACCTATTTTGGCTATTTTTGAGTAAATTTCCAAGGTTTATCAATTTTTGTTGATCTGATTAGCTGTTATCACTTATTATCGTCTTTGATGACTTCTTTCTTTGGATTTTTGGGAACATCCATCTTGATGGATTCGGTATCGATTTCTTCGGATTTGATTCACGTCTTCGTATGTGAATTTTGATGATTGATTGTTTCTACAATCATTTTTGTAATTTGTCACTTAAAAATATAAAGGTTTCAATACTAGTAGTAAATATCAAAACTCTTTTATCAAGATGATTTCAACATTATTTTATTACAAAGCTCGTTTCTTAAACCATTTTCCGATCTACTAGTATATACAAACCTTTACCTCACTCGTATGAGAAATCTAATTAAACGACTTGGTAAAACAAGTGGTATGAAACGCTTGCGTTTACTTCGTCGGTTAATTCTTGGACTTGTTCGATTGAAACCCTTGTGACAACTTTCGAGTGGAAATCTACAATTTGTTCGTAAATATTTAAGTTAAGCCCGTGGTTATGGGACATGAAGTTAACTCATCTATTTACTAGCTTAGTGTAATTGAAACTTCTTGATGATCGATGGTGATCATTTTTGTGATTTAGACTAGCATTGTGCAATGTCTCTTTGTCTGCGAGGGAGTCTATACCCCGTTTTTATGGAGTTTCGACTCAAATTGGTGGGGTAGTGACCCATGACCTTCGGGCCGTTTTGTGGAGCCTCGGCTTGAAATTAATGGTTAGCAACCATGGAATAGCGTTCTGTTTTGTGATACACGTGTTGGTGAGCTTTCATGCTCCCGTTTTGTGATAGGCCTACCCTTTTGTGATTTCTGGATTTCTATTGATGATTTCTAGAATTTGTGTTTCGCCAAATTTTGTGATTTCATTGATAAGTTCTATCAATATTTGTGCATTGGTGAATTTGTGTTTCAACAACTTTTATGATTGGCATTGTGATGTTTGCCAATATTTGTGACTTGGTGAATGAAAATTAAGAGCATGACATTCTTTTTGATCTTTGAGAAGATTCTTGTGATATTGATTAATCGCTGGTTGATTTTCAATTACATACTTATCACTGTATGGCATTATGGTTATCATATATTTTTGTCATATCTCTTATTCTATATCATTTCATCTGATATTTATAGCTAGACTGATCCGTTTATTATTTTCTTATTAAATAATACTCGGGTCAGACCGAGATGTTACAGGTGCTTCTGCTTGACTCCTCATTTCGGATTTTTATTCTGACTTTTAGCTAAATACTTAGATTAGTAGTTGATTTTGTTGTATACATTTGAGATATGGACTCCACGATGTATACTTATTCTTTTGGGTAGCACTTGTAACTATTCTTTTGTGATATTGTGGATCTTGTTAGACCACTACTCTGATGTACACTTTTAAGTGTTATATATTCATATCTATTTCTGCCTTTATGATATGAACTTCTGTGACTGATTTATGTTATGATATTTCTATATTTGTTTCCGAAGATTTCATATAGCCACTGTGTAGTAGCTTTGAGATTGTGTCGGTATTTCGGATTTCCTCTTATCATGAAAAGTTATATTTTTATCTGGCATATCGGTACTCGCACAAAGCAATTATACAAATGGTCGCTCCTCAACGGCCTTATTCTCCGCACTAGTTGATGGCATTACCCCGTTGTGTCCTTGTCTAGTGAGGGTATAGAGGTGGGACGTCACAGCTATGTATGGAAAATAAGGTTTTTTTTTAAAAAACATGACCAGAGTCCACACAAGAGTGGTCAAGTGATACATACTAGTTTGGAAGAGAAATTATATGATCAAGCAAATGATCAGATTTGATATTGTGTAAAGATGATCCATGTACATTATACAGGCTTTAATAAGTTATTTATCGTCTTTGTGCGGTAAGAGGATTTGTGAACTTGAGAAAAATGTGAGTTATATTTGCTAGCAAATTTTGAATATAGTTAGTTATAGCTTTATGATTGTTTCCTTTTGTTGCTCGTGTTAGAATTTTGAAGGCGAAATATTCTAAGTGGAGGAGAATACAACGACTCGAAATTTCAGATACTTCGTATTTAAATATCTGAGTTATTTAAATATTTTAATCTTGGATTTAATGTGATTAAATTGATTTGATGACCTTATTAACCCCATTTTAAATCATAATTAATGGTAGTGTGAAGAGATATCTATAATAAGACCGAAAATCATTTTATCGATAAAAAACTTTTTACACATAAGTTATTCAAACATTTTTACATACAACTATTAGTTTAGGAAATTAATAATATGGAATAAATATAATTTACCATTTATGGAAAGAAATTATTTTATGGTGCCATGGGTGATGTCATCGGAACATATTTTGTGAATGAGTTTTTAAGGAAAAGTCTTAACTGTTAAGTAAAAGTTGTAAAGGTGTAAAGTAAAATAAGCATGAATGGCACATAATAGGAGGTCTTGGCTATGTACGGGAGGGCTAAGGAATGCGTAACCATTCACTGATTCACTAAAGCATCAAATGTAATAAAAAATGGTGGAAGTGGATTAGTTTTAATCAACTTTGTTCTTCACTAATCTTTCTCTAATTAGTTCAAATCTCCTTTAAACTACATTAAACTTTTAGCAACACCCTAGGAAGCATGGATCTAAAGTTAAAGTGAAATAAATGTGAGGAGGATGGGGGATCTTGGTGAGGCCATGAGCAAAGGAGGAGAGGGGGAGCATAGCTTTGTGATTTTGTAGCTAAAGGTTGGATCTTTAGGCTTTTGGTGATGGTACGAAGTAGTTCATTGATTCTTGTATGTCTGAGCTTATTGTTAGATTGGGTTTGGTTGAGTTATCTCTTTATCTTATATGTATATATTGTGTGTGTGTGTGTGTGTCTGTATGTGCAAATATAAAGTAAAGGGACACCGACTAATTAAAGTTAAAACAATGGATTACTCTTATTTTTGAACGCAACTGATAATTTTATATTACATCACATCACTTCTATTACTCCCTTAAACTTGTGGCATGGCCTTGAATTAATGTTTAAATGGTTGTTGGCTAGTTGTTGAATTGAAGTATGTTTAAAAGTGTTTGAAGTGAAAATAGTCGCTATAAGTGCATTTCGATATCTCTTAACTTTACCTGTGTAAATAGAAGGTTATAAAATTAACCTAGGATAAATTGATTCAGTTGTTCTCCACACATATTTTGGTGTATGGTGCAGTTAAGAATTGGTTGGAAATTTATAAAAACTGTGAAAGTTAGAAGCGAAAATGTCACTATATATGCACTTTGGAAACGTCTTGTGTTCGACGATTTTCGAAGTTAACTTTAAGAGGCATCCCAGGGGCTTCTTAGCATTAATAAGTATTTAAGTTTAATTATTACTGGGAAAATATTGAAGTCTAAATCATTCATTACTTGTGAAACAATGTTGTAAAAAGTTACAGCGAGGAGAAGGTCGCTATATGAGTACTTTGAAATGCCATGTTTTTAAGAATTTTATGACAATGTCCTTAGGAATTTCTTTGAATTTTTGTCATGTACTATAGCTATACTTCATACTTGAAAATAGTTGCGGTTTAAAAGGTTTTGGAATTGGTCAAACAAAATGGCCAAAGTTGGAGTAAAAATGTCTCTACACGTACACTTTAGTAAATATTTTATTTTCAGTAATTTTTATAAATAAACTAAAAGATATTCTTGGAAGTTTCTTTTCATGGCTTTTAATTACACTAAGGATAGTACTTAATATAAACATTTTAAGTCTTGAATAATTTGGTTAAGTGGTTAAAACCGGCAGTGAAGATCGTACGTTTCTATGTTTTTTATCAAGGACTTTAAACAACAATTATAAATGCTGCAACAGGTTTGATTATGGTTTAAAAATGATATTTAAATTTGGTACTTCTCCTTCATCTTTCTAGAGATGTGTTATAACATATTTTTTAGTATTTTAATTTTTTTTTTTGAATTTTAAATATTTTTTTGGTATTTATTTATGAATTTTTAAGGTAAAGATGTTTTATAATATAAAACATATTTTCCATCAAATTATAAATTGGTTTTTTACCCGTAATATTTTGCATAGATATTTAAAACATATTTATTATTATTTTTAAAATATTTATATATAAATGTTAAAATAGTAATTAACTGTGCTTAGCACTATAAGCGGACGAAGTAGACTTGTCAATTTGGGAGTGTTAAGATTGATGTTCGAGTAGGGATAGAAGCAATAGTGCTAACCTATCAGCTTCTGTCTTGACCGAGAAATAGTTATGTCGGGAATATCAAAATTCTGTTAATCATGTTGTTTGTTTATTAATTTTTGAAAGTCATTAATACTATACTTAACACTAAAAGCCGACAATGTAAACCCATCTATCTGTGAATGTTAAGTATGAACTTTCTAAGCAAGGCTATGACATGCTACTCAACTCTAACTTACCTATCTTTACTCTTGGCCAAAGGATGGTATAAGTTGGAACGTCGACAACATGTTAGTACACAGACCTTGACTTCCATTAAAGATTGTTTTTAGGCTGGATAGTTAACTTTTCAAATAGTGAACTTCACCAAGTATTAACTTAGATCTTTGAAAGAAAGTTTTTAAAGATAATATAAGTTCAGAATGGTTTTAGGTTTGCTGTAACAATTTATTAATAACATTAGTCTTTAAACCTTTTTCATTATACTTAAGAATGTAGATAGATATTTAAAAGAATGTTTAAAGATAGCATATGTGAAATGATTTTGAGTTTGTAGTGACATTGTACAGGTAACATTAGTTTTAAACCTTTTGAATGGATCTGTAAAGTACTTAGATCCTTAAAATGGATGTTTTAAAGGAAAATATAATTATGAAATCTTTTGAAAAAGGATAGAAAAATTAAAGGTTTAAATTAAAAAATCTTGCTAATGATTTATTAATATACTTATACCATTTAAGATAAGTACATGAGTACTTTTTGAAGTTTTGAAAGAGCATTAATTATCGATAAATGAAGTTTATCAGAGAAAATGAGATTTACTAATAAAAGATGTTTTAATTAATAAAAAGACTAATTAATTAATAAAAAGGGGATTAGAAGTCGCTTATGTGACTTAATCCTACTTTTTGTGACTTGATCGTGCCTTTTAAGTTTATTCGTTTATAGAAATTATTTAGTCGTATACTAAAAGTCAATGAAGCAGGCTTGTCTATCTATGAGAGTTAAGATTGTTGTTTGAGTAGGGTGTGGAAGTAAATAGTACTCTAGCCAACCGACTTCACTCTTGGCCGAGGGACAGTATGAGACGAAAATTCGAAAACGTAATAAGTATACAGGACTTGATTTCCATATGGGAGCATCTATTTTGAACTTGAAAATCGATTTTTCGACCATCGTACTTGATCGAAAATTAACCTTTAGGTTTTGAAAATTCCGGGATCAGTAAATGTTTTGCTTACCTAATACTACTTCAAATCTAGTATGCAAGTTCTATGTTTTAAAAGCGGTTGTGAAGTGGAATGATATAAAGTCAAACTGTTTATCCTAAGGTTAAGTCCAAAGGAGAGGTCGGTGTAAGCATTCGTTAGGGGACTTATGAGGGAATTCATGCGGAGATTCGAGTTCTGTTCGAGATGCTCAAATCGATGTAGAGAATTGTGATCCGTTCGAGATGCTGGAATCCATTTGGGGATTCGTGTTTTGTTCAAGTGATGAAAACTCGTGTGAAAATTGTCGAACATGACCTCGACATCGAAGATGAGAAAAAGTAGAGTAGGAGCATGGCTTAGGGTTTAAATAACCTACGACATGATATATCAACAACATATCTAGAGTATGCTTATCGATGTTGCTAGTGGAAGTTGATATTTAGGATCATGTGTTTAGATATGAATCGGCTGTGTTCACCGTATGAAATATTCTATCCCAAGTTACTCGGAATTAGTTTCCGACTCTTGTGCGGGAGATTGGATTTTGGCTTGACCAAAGGGAACTTCACAAAAAGTCCATTGTGCGAACATATCTTAGCGGTTTTGATTGAACCCTCAATATGTTATTGTGTTATCGATGTAATCATCACAGCTATTTTATGATTTATATTCTTCACGTAAGACATTATCTATTATTTAACCTTATTTACTTATTAGATGAGTGGTTCTTTTGAGGGGATAATGATTATGACATTCCATGTAGTCTTAGAAGCACCGTTACTGTGACAGCCCGCAAATCCGTACCCCTTGAATCAACACAATTCTACCTCTATTAACTCAAGTGGCACAGAATTACGAACCATTAGGGTTAAAGAAGAAGAGATAGAAGAAGAAGAAACTAAACAATATCAGAATCTCACAGTCGCAGCGGAATAAAATATAATAGTAAATATAGAACTTTACACACAAAAAAAGAAAACTATCACTGTTTTATACATCATATCATCAGAGTATCTCATACATCAACAATCGCAAAACAGACCTACCATACACACACAGCAGCGGAGAAATATATAGGTACATATAATACGTATCGGACTCCAGCTCCTTTCCTGCTCCATAGCAACCTAACCTGAACAATTAATACTCGGTCTGACCCGAGCATTATAATAAAATAACACCCGAGTCAGTCTGGAATACCAGCTGATACTAAATATGCATCCAAATTGATTATTAAAGTTTCAAAAATCCTTTGAAAACAAAAGCATCTCGTAAGACCACGCCACAAATAAACATGTCGGGTTTTTACCTTACGATAGCTAAAACACTTTTTATAGAAAATCCTCTGATATTATAATAGTGTCTATTTACAAATACTTATAAAATAGCCGAAATTGTTACATCTATTAAATTCCAGCTACTAGCCACCGAAGTGGGTAATACAAACAAAACTCGTACAAGGCTCGTAGGGAGAATGGATTTCCAACAATGACTAGGCACCGGGGTACCACCTGTCACAGTACGGGGCCTAGATCACCGTACCGAGGACTACTCCCTTCATCCCCTGCAACACAAGGCCGGAACCATTCCTTACTGAACAGTCCCGAACAAGATAAACCCCGTGGTTGGCGCGACCAACCACCCACTAAGCCGAATATATATAAGGGACATCTAGACAGGGGAATTATCTTGTCCTGCTTGGGCATGACCCACCTAACCTTGCTGCATATCCCCTGATTTTCAGTCATTCCCATTTGATGAGGCTTGAGGCTAAGCGTTACCTTTTAGAACGTTTCACTTAGAATGCCCATCGTCCACCCGACGATGTTTCGCAAGCATTCGTCCATACAAGTCCGTCCCGGGTTCGAACGGAACCGAAGGCACTACTCCTACTACATCCATTTTGGAAATATCCTCAGGATTAGTAGCGACTAGCCCTTGCACTTCATTGCTCCATCTTCGTCTCCGAACACGTTTTATCACAAGAAACGTACAAATCGGATCGAAGTGGTTTTCGAGAATTAAATCTCGATCCCGGTCTCTTCGAAACGATCAACGCATTGTCCAATATTGATAGTCGGTGATTTAACTATCAATTTATATTCATAAACATCCATAAGCATCCGTCACACAATAAATAATATTCCACATTATTTATTTACCTCAAATATCTTTAAAAGATATATTTTCAAATTTTCAAAGCTCATTTGAAAACAATTTCCAAAACTCTTTCCTTACAAGGTAAAGTCCTTTACCATATGTTCCCATTGGAAATAACCAAGTTCAATTTTATTTAGATTTAAAACAATTAAAACATTTTATTCTAAATATTCTTTAAAATAGGTAAATTTACTACTAATTATATACTCAAAATATAATTTTCAAAATATTTAAAGCAAAACTATTTTATAGGATATAACTTGATTTAAACTAAGGTTTTAGTTAAACTATATTTTAAAAATAGAGTTGTAAAAAGATTAAGACTTATTACAATATACTTAGGTCAAAACTAGCTTTTTAAACAAATCCATTTGTAAAAGAATAATTACTTTACTATTTCTAATTAATAAATAGTTACTTTAAAAACAATAATTTCCAAACACTCTTTTAAACAAGTTTAAACTTCAAAACTTTTCTTTTTATAAAATCAGTTTAAACTCGAACTTGGTTTTTCTCAAGGAATTTCATTTCCACTTAAACATCACAGAAATCCTTCTCACGATTTCTGTCAATTTATTTCAATTTAGTTTTATAGTTTAATAACATAAATTTACTTTCACATGTATCAACTGATAACATTTCTCTTGTTTATCATTCCAGATTTTACAAATTTTCAATTTCCATTCTAAATAGATTTCAAATTTAATTCTTTTAAATTCATTATTTAACAATATCCTTTATTCCTTTAAAATTCAATTTGTCGATTTATAATTAATTATAGATTTATAATTTACTCAGCATTATTCCAATTGAATTTTATTTCGAGTTTCCATCCAATACATTCTAATTTCTTATACTCTTTTAAATTCCTTATTTATAAATTCCTTAATTTCCTTTTTGAAAAAAAAAACCAATTTAATTCCTTTATAATTAAACTCCAAATTTCTTATAATTAATATTCTGGATTGGTAATTTATACCACAATATCACAATACCAGTTAATTCCAAAATTATCATCCACAATATATAAACAGGCATCATCATCGATTATAAAAATAATACTACATTGTGAGGAATCCAGTTGGATCCCTCCAACCTGTTTTTCCCTGCATCCACAATTATTAGCACAACTAAATATATATCAATTCAATTTGATAATTATTAACATATTCAGCTAAACATCCAAACAAACAATCAATACTAGCTGTCTACTTTACTAGTATCCAGATGTGAGTGAGAATAACTCACCTTGAGTTTCGGTGAGCGTTCGAAATTTAAATTAAACCGGACGGTGTCCGATTTAACCCAAATTTCTACTTGCACGGAAATGACTCCGGACCTGCACCATCGCATAGCACTCGTCTCTGCGTTTCCGGCGTTTCCTGTTTCGCTGAAATCCCAGATCGTATGAATAAGTTATTCAATTTTGAAGTTTGCAATTGAAATTTAACCAATTTTCTTTTATTAAATTTTATTTTGCAATTACCAAACACGGCCTGCAACAAAAAAAACGAAGCCGATACCTTCCCTTCCCTTAATACGCGACATCTCCAGGTTCCCAAACCCAACATCGCCAAACTAAAACCAACTGCCGCGCCTCCCTATCGCCATCGGAGCTCGATCCAAGCTCCTCACATCAAAGCCCTAAGCAAGGCACACGCGCGGCCAGGACGAGTTCGAACTCGGTGCCCTAGATACCTTGAAATTCGCGAATGAACGCGCGCCCTTCGTGGCCGATCTCTGGCCATCTCGTTGAGCTTTGTGCCGACCCACCATATGGATGTGAAGAGCTCAAGGAGTTCTAGGATTCTCTAGTAGGAAGTTTCAGAGATTAACTTGAGGATAAAGAGAGATTGAGAGGGGAAATCTACGCGTTTTCGGCCATTAACTGATAATAGCGGCGGCTCTCTCTCTCTAAGAACTAGGGTTTAGCCCAATTTAATATATATATATATATATAAATGTTATTTAATAATATTTTAATCAACAAATTTCTCAATTTAACCACAAATGCAAACAACCTCCAATTCTCACGTTCCGACAGGCGATTCTAGGGTTTTTCTGCATTCCGGACACAATGGAACAGGTTTCGTGAGCTAATTCAGTCGTATGAACGAGTTACAGAATTAAACGCTCAATTTGAAATTAAATCGATTAAACCGATTTTGATGCGTTTCGAGCTGCCGGAGTCAAACGACAACTCCGATTGCTACGAAAATTGAAATACGGTAATAATTAACTATTACGGATCCAATGAAACTAGTTTCGTCGAATTCCGAGACTATGCCCCGGAAGGCTATTTTAACTCGTCAATTTAATCGAGCGATTTTCAAAATTAACGAAAGCACTTAAAATTTCCCTTCTAAAATTTTATTAACTTAACAATAAATCATATAAAATTTATAATCACATTAAAAATCATTCTGGCTCATTCCGGACCAAAATCTGATTATTTGCATTTTAATAATATTAAATTCATTTCTAAATAAATATAAAATTCCAAACATTAATTTATTGACCTCAAAATTCATCTATAATTTCCACCATGCTATTTACACTCAGATTGCCCAAGATAAATTTTTAAAATCATTTTATCACTATTTACATCCAGAATTTCTTTTATTTCAATTCTGAATATTATATTATTATTGTTCAATTTTCAAATTAAATCCACACCTTAGAAATTTTAACTTGTTAATATAATTTAAACCAATTCCTTTAGTTTAAAATAAATTTTAAACCCATAGTAAACATTTAAAATGAATTAAATGTTCACAAATTCGATACTCAAAATTCTGGGATGTTACATTCCTCCCCCCTTATAAAAATTTCGTCCCCGAAATTTGTATAAGGTAGAACATACTTTCAAACCCATTTACTTACCCTATTTGCTTAGTTAAAAGCTTATATACACTTCACAAAATCCTCTTGCTCGATTCCCAAACCTATTTTCTTTATTAACTCAAAAGCTTAAATTTTTACTTATAACTTCCCAAGTTATTTAACTTTTTCCCAAAACCCCAAAAATTTTCTAACTCCCAAAATTTACGGAAAATTTTGGCAGAGTCTCCCCTGTACGGAGGAGCTTCTGCGACATCGCAGGATACACAAATATATATACATCGGCCCACACGGCCGGAAACCAAAATATAACACAATATATATATATATCATTTCCCACTTATATTTGCATAGGCGTACCTTTTTAGAAATTTTTTAAAAGCAAGCGGCTAATATATCGCATATACGCACTCCAACTCTCACAACGCCTCCCGCACCTGTGCTTACTCAAACAAATTCATCAGTTATCAAAATATGAGCAATTTAACATCATTTCCAATATAAATGTAAGCCAAACATAACTATTTACATTCCAAACAACACTTTGCATAGTTTCCTAAGTAAATCCATATTTTATAACATGCACAAGGTTCATTTTCCGACGCTAACTCCAAGTTATCTCATACAAAGGATTTACATACACGGTTTGCTATGTTCCATTCATTTTTATTTCAACCAATTCACATTATTTCAATATGATTAACATATGCTTCACTAACAGAAATCTATTCTAATTCAATTCTAAATAGATTTACAAACCAACTTCATTTCCAATTTTGAAGCATTTACATTTCTTTTATGCCTATGTCCATTCAAATGCAAAATTACTTAATTAGGTCGTATTTATCTAATTAATTTAAAACCATCTTTATTTTCAGTTCGAAACAATTGCATTTCTTTTATGATTCACTTGTATTAATATACAAAATTATTTAATACAATTCTAATCTATTTCCATTTATTCAAAACCAACTTAGTTGTTATTTAAACAACTCAATTTTAATATCTACAATTTCTCATGTCATTCAAGCAAAATCATCACTTCAGCCTATACCCATTTAAAATTAATTTCAGTTTAGATTTATATCAATTTTATGCAATCCTGCATGGTGCTCAATCCAAGCATTTTTATTCCATTTCAATATTTAATTCAATTCTTATTCACACTTCAAAACCATCATTTAAGTTCAAATTAATAACATCCCATTCTATTTTATTTACAGTCCAAACATTTTTATTTTATCATAATTATTGAATTATATTTCAAATCTTATATTTCCAATTCATTATCTAATAGATTTATATGAATATCATTCCACTTACAATTCAATTTTTAAATAAACATTGGAGAAATTATTAATTTAAAATCCATTATTTAATTTCTATTTGATTCTCATTCAATCAATTCCAATCTATTTATAAATTTGAATGCTCTTTGTTTACCAATTTAATTTATTTACAAATTTATTTTATTAACAAAGAGTCCATTTAAATTATTTCTTTCCGTTGAATTTTCTTACAATTCAACTATCCCAGCATAAGCTAAGTTCATTTCCATTCACACAATAAATATTTGTTACCACAAATTTAAATCCCATGCCACAATTGTATTTTTTTATTTACCTTCAAATTTTGACTGACTATCAAATTCTATCCATTACAATACAAATTCCATTAATTTGTGATTTAATTCAGTCAATAACCTAATCCATATTAGGTTTTTAATTCACTTTCCCAATTTACTCTGAATCCATTTTTACTATCACCATTTTCCAATTATTTCATTTAGCAAATTTAGATTTCTACCTTTCCTTTTTACTCCTTTAAATAGAATCTAAATTTCTTTCAATATTATTTATTACACAATTGAAATTAAATTTCAATTTCATTATCAAACAAATTTCATTTTCCCCATTCATAAGTTCAAGACTTATTTGCTCACTTAAGAACATCCACATTTATGTTCCCACTTTGCTTCATTACTCTTTACATTTCATTTATAGTCAAGTTTTGAATTTTCCCACACCATTCAACTCTTTCCATTAATAGATTTCAATTTCACTTCCATTCAAGAGTTTAGATTGTTTACTAAATCCATTTTCATTTTATAATCATAAGTTTAAATTATAACCCTTAATAACTTAAGAATATGAATTTCTTTATGCAATTATAAGAAATTTACATTTCACCTTTATATCCAATTCAATTTAATTTTAATTCATTTAGATCTAATTCAAATTCAAATTCAAATTCTCAATTTTAAATTTTCCATTTCATTTAGATTTACTTCCATTTCAAATTCACAATTTTAATTCACCAAATACAAGTTCAAAACTTGTTTACTAAGTGAAGATTATTCACTTCTTTTATACCCCACTTTACCTTATCTCAATCCACATTCATTTGAGATTAAATTTAGAATCCACCCTTCCATTCCATTATTTCCCATTGTGATTATAATTTCCATTTCTATTTTATAAGTTCACCAACTTATTTATTTTAAAGCTTATATAGCTCATTTTAATCCATTTACATCTTATAATCACAATCTCAGATTTTACGTATATATGTTTCACTGAATTCTTAAGGTTACTAATCTTCTTTCACCTTAATCCTTTGCTAATTTCAAATCCATAGTTTCAACTATAAGCATAACACCTGATAGCTCAGGAGTTCAATTCATTTCACAATGACCCACAATTCCTAGGTCATCTTACATTTTAATTTAATTCAAATCAATTTTATTTTAAGTCCAATTTATTTTACTTATCCAGGTTTAATTCAAATTTCAATTCACTTCAACATATTTTAGCCACTTTCATTTGCTTAAGTCAAGTTTTAATTCTAAGATTAAAATTTTCATTTCTTCCTTCTTATTAGCATCAACTTTACGTAATAAATCCAATACTTAATCCAATTTAAATTTACACATTATATAATTAGAATTTTCCCAGAATTCAATTTACCCGGTTTTATCTCAAAACCATTTTGAAATATATCAAATATATATTCCCATTTGGTATATCAAATAAAATCTCCATGTTTTCCAAACCAATTTGGTTGTACCCAAAACAATTTGTTCATATCCCAAAACAATTTCCCATTTTAAAATGTCCAAAACAACTGTTATAACCAACAAATCCAAACAATACCATAACCAATTACTAGGGAAGCAATCCATCACTTTAGAAACTCGAAAATGAATTCTAATGATGTGGCCAGCATCATCAGGATTATTTTCCAGCGACTGAAGTGAGTTCAATGCTTCTTACTTTCCCAAATTCATTTCAAAACAGTTGCCATTCAAAAATACTTCTCAAAACAATATTCCATTATTGCCTTCAAATACATTGGAAAACATTTCAAACCTTCCCAGGATTTTAAATTTCCCAAACCTTTGATTTCATTACATTTAAAATCTTTTCCAAAACTTCCGGAATATAAATTCTGGTTTAGTTTTAAATTTAGTTATTTGCTTTACAAAATTTATACTCACAGGATTTATTTGGTTGTAACCATTTCAAGTTTAAGATTAAATGTTGGATTCTTATTTGCACCATATTTAATTAATTCTGTTTGGTTATAAACCATTTTAATTTTAAGATTAACTTTAGATTCTTATTTGATTAAGATATTAACAACCAAACAATCAAATATATATATAATAATCTCAGAAAATGATTTCTTTTATACCAAAATATAATTTTGGGTAAAATTATTTCATTTACCCACTTTAAAAACAATACTATGTCGGTTTATCTTGTTTAAGAGTTTAGAAACCCCTATCGATACGGTTGTACTTCCCGCACCGACCAGAATTCATAAACACTCAACCGATAAGTCAACACAGTATAAAAACAATTTTTTATATGCACTAACAAGTACGCTCTCATAGCTATTAATACACTCAACTCATTATAGAGTACTATTGACTCTATTTAATGAGTAATTTCCCCACCAAAACCTAGGTTGTTGCCAACCTAAGCTCTGATACCAAGTGTGACAGCCCGCAAATCCGTACCCCTTGAATCAACACAATTCTACCTCTATTAACTCAAGTGGCACAGAATTACGAACCATTAGGGTTAAAGAAGAAGAGATAGAAGAAGAAGAAACTAAACAATATCAGAATCTCACAGTCGCAGCGGAATAAAATATAATAGTAAATATAGAACTTTACACAAAAAAAAAGAAAACTATCACTGTTTTATACATCATATCATCAGAGTATCTCATACATCAACAATCACAAAACAGACCTACCATACACACACAGCAGCGGAGAAATATATAGGTACATATAATACGTCTCGGACTCCAGCTCCTTTCCTGCTCCATAGCAACCTAACCTGAACAATTAATACTCGGTCTGACCCGAGCATTATAATAAAATAACACCCGAGTCAGTCTGGAATACCAGCTGATACTAAATATGCATCCAAATTGATTATTAAAGTTTCAAAAATCCTTTGAAAACAAAAGCATCTCGTAAGACCACGCCACAAATAAACATGTCGGGTTTTTACCTTACGATAGCTAAAACACTTTTTATAGAAAATCCTCTGATATTATAATAGTGTCTATTTACAAATACTTATAAAATAGCCGAAATTGTTACATCTATTAAATTCTAGCTACTAGCCACCGAAGTGGGTAATACAAACAAAACTCGTACAAGGCTCGTAGGGAGAATGGATTTCCAACAATGACTAGGCACTGGGGTACCACCTGTCACAGTACGGGGCCTAGATCACCGTACCGAGGACTACTCCCTTCATCCCCTGCAACACAAGGCCGGAACCATTCCTTACTGAACAGTCCCGAACAAGATAAACCCCGTGGTTGGCGCGACCAACCACCCACTAAGCCGAATATATATAAGGGACATCTAGACAGGGGAATTATCTTGTCCTGCTTGGGCATGACCCACCTAACCTTGCTGCATATCCCCTGATTTTCAGTCATTCCCATTTGATGAGGCTTGAGGCTAAGCGTTACCTTTTAGAACGTTTCACTTAGAATGCCCATCGTCCACCCGACGATGTTTCGCAAGCATTCGTCCATACAAGTCCGTCCCGGGTTCGAACGGAACCGAAGGCACTACTCCTACTACATCCATTTTGGAAATATCCTCAGGATTAGTAGCGACTAGCCCTTGCACTTCATTGCTCCATCTTCGTCTCCGAACACGTTTTATCGCACGAAACGTACAAATCGGATCGAAGTGGTTTTCGAGAATTAAATCTCGATCTCGGTCTCTTCGAAACGATCAACGCATTGTCCAATATTGATAGTCGGTGATTTAACTATCAATTTATATTCATAAACATCCATAAGCATCCGTCACACAATAAATAATATTCCACATTATTTATTTACCTCAAATATCTTTAAAAGATATATTTTCAAATTTTCAAAGCTCATTTGAAAACAATTTCCAAAACTCTTTCCTTACAAGGTAAAGTCCTTTACCATATGTTCCCATTGGAAATAACCAAGTTCAATTTTATTTAGATTTAAAACAATTAAAACATTTTATTCTAAATATTCTTTAAAATAGGTAAATTTACTACTAATTATATACTCAAAATATAATTTTCAAAATATTTAAAGCAAAACTATTTTATAGGATATAACTTGATTTAAACTAAGGTTTTAGTTAAACTATATTTTAAAAATAGAGTTGTAAAAAGATTAAGACTTATTACAATATACTTAGGTCAAAACTAGCTTTTTAAACAAATCCATTTGTAAAAGAATAATTACTTTACTATTTCTAATTAATAAATAATTACTTTAAAAACAATAATTTCCAAACACTCTTTTAAACAAGTTTAAACTTCAAAACTTTTCTTTTTATAAAATCAGTTTAAACTCGAACTTGGTTTTTCTCAAGGAATTTCATTTCCACTTAAACATCACAGAAATCCTTCTCACGATTTCTGTCAATTTATTTCAATTTAGTTTTATAGTTTAATAACATAAATTTACTTTCACATGTATCAACTGATAACATTTCTCTTGTTTATCATTCCAGATTTTACAAATTTTCAATTTCCATTCTAAATAGATTTCAAATTTAATTCTTTTAAATTCATTATTTAACAATATCCTTTATTCCTTTAAAATTCAATTTGTCGATTTATAATTAATTATAGATTTATAATTTACTCAGCATTATTCCAATTGAATTTTATTTCGGGTTTCCATCCAATAGATTCTAATTTCTTATACTCTTTTAAATTCCTTATTTATAAATTCCTTAATTTCCTTTTTGAAAAAAAAAACCAATTTAATTCCTTTATAATTAAACTCCAAATTTCTTATAATTAATATTCTGGATTGGTAATTTATACCACAATATCACAATACCAGTTAATTCCAAAATTATCATCCACAATATATAAACAGGCATCATCATCGATTATAAAAATAATACTACATTGTGAGGAATCCAGTTGGATCCCTCCAACCTGTTTTTCCCTGCATCCACAATTATTAGCACAACTAAATATATATCAATTCAATTTGATAATTATTAACATATTCAGCTAAACATCCAAACAAACAATCAATACTAGCTGTCTACTTTACTAGTATCCAGATGTGAGTGAGAATAACTCACCTTGAGTTTCGGTGAGCGTTCGAAATTTAAATTAAACCGGACGGTGTCCGATTTAACCCAAATTTCTACTTGCACGGAAATGACTCCGGACCTGCACCATCGCGTAGCACTCGTCTCTGCGTTTCCGACGTTTCCTGTTTCGCTGAAATCCCAGATCGTATGAATAAGTTATTCAATTTTGAAGTTTGCAATTGAAATTTAACCAATTTTCTTTTATTAAATTTTATTTTGCAATTACCAAACACGGCCTGCAACAAAAAAAACGAAGCCGATACCTTCCCTTCCCTTAATACGCGACATCTCCAGGTTCCCAAACCCAACATCGCCAAACTAAAACCAACTGCCGCGCCTCCCTATCGCCATCGGAGCTCGATCCAAGCTCCTCACATCAAAGCCCTAAGCAAGGCACACGCGCGGCCAGGACGAGTTCGAACTCGGTGCCCCAGATACCTTGAAATTCGCGAATGAACGCGCGCCCTTCGTGGCCGATCTCTGGCCATCTCGTTGAGCTTTGTGCCGACCCACCATATGGATGTGAAGAGCTCAAGGAGTTCTAGGATTCTCTAGTAGGAAGTTTCAGAGATTAACTTGAGGATAAAGAGAGATTGAGAGGGGAAATCTACGCGTTTTCGGCCATTAACTGATAATAGCGGCGGCTCTCTCTCTAAGAACTAGGGTTTAGCCCAATTTAATATATATATATATATATAAATGTTATTTAATAATATTTTAATCAACAAATTTCTCAGTTTAACCACAAATGCAAACAACCTCCAATTCTCACGTTCCGACAGGCGATTCTAGGGTTTTTCTGCATTCCGGACACAATGGAACAGGTTTCGTGAGCTAATTCGGTCGTATGAACGAGTTACGGAATTAAACGCTCAATTTGAAATTAAATCGATTAAACCGATTTTGATGCGTTTCGAGCTGCCGGAGTCAAACGACAACTCTGATTGCTACGAAAATTGAAATCCGGTAATAATTAACTATTACGGATCCAATGAAACTAGTTTCGTCGAATTCCGAGACTGTGCCCCGGAAGGCTATTTTAACTCGTCAATTTAATCGGGCGATTTTCAAAATTAACGAAAGCACTTAAAATTTCCCTTCTAAAATTTTATTAACTTAACAATAAATCATATAAAATTTATAATCACATTAAAAATCATTCTGGCTCATTCCGGACCAAAATCTGATTATTTGCATTTTAATAATATTAAATTCATTTCTAAATAAATATAAAATTCCAAACATTAATTTATTGACCTCAAAATTCATCTATAATTTCCACCATGCTATTTACACTCAGATTGCCCAAGATAAATTTTTAAAATCATTTTATCACTATTTACATCCAGAATTTCTTTTATTTCAATTCTGAATATTATATTATTATAGTTCAATTTTCAAATTAAATCCACACCTTAGAAATTTTAACTTGTTAATATAATTTAAACCAATTCCTTTAGTTTAAAATAAATTTTAAACCCATAGTAAACATTTAAAATGAATTAAATGTTCACAAATCCGATACTCAAAATTCTGGGATGTTACAGTTACATGTTGACTGCAAATTTCTAGAGTTTCCCATACCGGATGTTAACGCTTAAAATTGAACGCTAACACTCCGGTGTAAGTAGAGATTGAGTGAAAGCACCATCCGTAAACACGGGAATTAGAAGTAAGTAGAAAAGTCACAGAAAAAGCAGTAAAAAGACAACGGTTTTATAGTGGTTCAGCTTCAAGTTAAGCCTACATCCACTTTAATCTTCTTTATTGCCGAATCAATTACAACTTTACAACAATCTTCGATTACAACACTGATGGGACAAATAGCTAGAACTCCGATGTAGAAGAACTCTTTGAATCCATGTCGAATATGTCAGATTTCCTCTTGAAATTCGTTGAGATGTCTTTCGTGTTTGAAGTGTCGAATGAGTCGAGAATTCAGCAGAGTATCGGCGTTCCAGAAATGAGCCAAAAAGATCCCTTTTTAGTTGGAGTAGGTGGGATATTTATAGGGAGTTTTCTAAATTAGGTCGTAGGTCGTGAGCGATCTTGGATAGGTCGTAGGTCGTGAGCGACCTAGTGGGAGCGGTTTACGGCTTAACTAAGGTGTACTTGATCACTTCGAACAATCTAGCAAGTCATAGGTCGTGACCGACCTAGGGAGGAAGCGGCATAAGGAGTTACTTCAGTATTATTTAGGTCATGAGCGACTTAGGGTTAGAAGCGGCCTATAAGCAAGCGGCTTTATTCTGTGATAACTCGCTAGGTCGTTGGGTCTTTTAGGTCGCTAGGTCGCTTAGTTACTAGGTCGCTAGGTTGCTTTAGTCCATAGGTCGTTAGGTCACAGATCTCTTGTACCTTTAGCCCGTTAAGTCACGAAGCCTCTTTGTTGTGACATGCTGTTACCCTATGTTGATGGTTAGGTCATTGATAAGCTTAGGTCGCTAGGTTGCGATATCTTTAGGTCGCTAGGTCGTTGGGTGTCTTTAGGTCGTTAGATCGTTCATACTTTAATTCTTTCAGGTCGCTTATTTCCTTAGGTCGCTGAGCCGTGGAATAGAGGAGTTAACATTTTCCCCTCGAAGTATATGCCTATGCCATAGGTTATGTGCTTCGACTTAATTTTGCTAGGTCGTGAGCGACCTAAGAGATAAGTTAGCTCGCGTGTCCATTCGCCTTTCTCTTTTCCCTTTATATAATTCGCTAAGTCGTTTCTTCCTCCTTACTTGCTTCAGCCTTCAAAGAAGCCATTGAAAAATTTCCAACCTGAACTTACCGGTCACCGATTATCCTTGCAATTTCATCACGTAAGTGAATCCGTTCTCTGTTCAATTTGCGACCATCATTAAACCACGAGTTATGGATTCCCGTCTCTAACCTCTAGTCCAATTTCATATTTTTATGCTCCATCGCAAACCATGCCACGATCGATTTCTGATGGAGTTGAGGTGGCTCGATTCGTTTATGAGTGATCCTTGATGATTTGAGGAGGAGATGATGGATTACAGTGCCTTGAGTTAACTGGTCGGTGTGCTTGGAGGATGTGAGATGGTTCTTAACGGGTTGATGGGTTATTGGATTCCAGGTTGAATTGCTGCGCTTCTGGTGATTGTGAGGTGATGGACACGTGGCTGCATTCGAGTGGAGGACAGGCCATGGGCCTATCGGTTTAATTGTGAATCAAACGGCCTGTCATACTTGCGACCTATCATACTTGCGACCTATCATACTTGCGACCTTTCATACTTGCGACCTATCATACTTGCGACCTATCATACTTGCGAGCTATCTTCCTACGACTTAAGCTCTAAGTCGCGTGTGTGCTCGAGCGACCTAATACTTAGCCAAATTTGCACTGCCTTTTCCACGAAGCTTTAAAGCAGAGCGACCAAGGAGATTGATGACTTAACCTCTTGCGGCATAGGTCGTAAGTCGCGTATGCATTTGAACGACCTAGGACTTAGGATTTTGCATTGCTGAATTGAATTCCCAACCTGAACTGCCGAGATAACATTTCTGAACTTGTTGCACTCATTTACAGATCTCATTAACTTTAATGCTAATAACCTGTCAAATACAACATTTTGCAGAAAAATGGGACGAATATACTGTCACTGATCGCCCACATCGAATGACAGATTAGTCGATAAAAGATAATCAACTTAAAGAAATTATATGAAATGATGTGAATCGACAAACTCAAGTGAAGTATTAAAGCAAAGCAATGTTAATCAATTAAAACTGATTTGTTTGCATCAACACTGCACTTGCATTTGGACTTAAAACAACAAGCCCTGAAACTTTATAATTGACAAATGCCTGTTAATTTAATTTCAGTTATATTTGCTTGTTGTTTTGTTAGTTTTACACAACACTTCACACATTTAGGAAACGTGCACCTTCATAGTTGAATATTCAGCTCCTTGTGTAGAATGTCTTCTCAAGAAGAGATAATAGAGCAATCTGAAGGGGTCTTCCCGATAGCCAACCCATTGGACAATCCTCCGGAAAGAACTCCAACTACCCTGAGTCAACGGGCGTTCAACCAACTATGTATTCAGTTTGGTATTGCTAAAGCAGATGCTTTACTTCTCGGGCCAAACGATACTGCTGATAGGCCACCTCTCGGTTTTATCGCTGTCAATCGTCAGACGTGCCTATGTGGTGCCATTCCTCCTTTTAATGACTTTCTTCAACGACTCCTTCTCCGATTAACCATCTCTCCTTTCCAACTGCATCCCAATGGCCATGCCATCCTAATGGGACTTTGTGTGCTGTTCAGGAGGACACTTGATCGTCTTCCGAGTTTTGAAGAAATCTGTTACTTGTGCACATTCGCAAAGAACAAAGATCATCCCTTTATCACACTCGTGAGAAGCGCCAGGAACCGTAGATTGATCGTCGATCTTCCGGAAAGCGCCCACGGGTTCTTAAATCAATTCTTCTTCGTTCGTCGCCCTCCAGGATTTTACGCCATCTAGAGAGTAGGAAGTAAGATTGCTCACTCCCACTTTTTCCATTTGAGCTTTTCGAGGTCCGAGTTGCTAAGTGCTAACTTCATTCTTTTCTTTTACAACGCTTCCTCCTCCCTCTAGAGATCCCAGTCACAAGCCGACTTTTGAAAGATTAAGTGCTGTGGCAGTTGAGGAAAGAAGTATTAAGTTTTTGCTGAAAGATGAATTTCTTCACCAATTTGGACTTCTGCATCCTTCCCGATCTACTCAGCCTCATGAAGTCCTTGATACTCCAGTAGAGATATCGGATGCCCCAGTTTCCGTCGGAAAACTTACACCGAAAGAACATACCGTTGAGGCTTCATTGGTAAAGTGTTCTACTTCAATTGATGTTGCGGGGCCATCCGGCAAACTTGCACTTGCCCCGGTCATCGAAGAAGAGGAAACTCCCCAACCATCCGGGAAATCTGGTGATGAAGGAACTGAGAGAACGAGTCCCGCCAAGCACAGCGGTGATGATACTTTTGAGGGGTTGAGCGACCTGATGATTACTTCATAGGAGCTTTTTTAAGATGATCCTATCACTGCTAAAGTTACTTCTCCAGCAGTTGAAGCGACATCCGTCCTGCAACAAACTCCATCAGCCCAAGAGTTGACACTGGCTGTAAAATCCATCATCACCCCTCAACCAAGGAGTGGTTCGTAGTTTGACGCGTGTAGTTTGCACGTTACACACACTTAGGATTTTTCAGCACTTTTATGTATTCAACTTCCTAGCTTTGAAGATTTTTGAATTTATCTTTTTTTTTCATTTTCAGATTCTCCAATGGGACGAAGTGGCTCCCACTACGATGATTTCCAGCGTTATGGGAGGCGCGGCTTTTATGACCCCAAGAGGTATCTTCCTGCCTCCTGGGAAACCGACGAAGAAAGTGTTGCGAGGAAAGCTCGTGAGAAGCGTGCTTATGAAGAACGCTATGGGAGACGGGACGAACGAAATGATTCTTCCCAGAGAGAGGATGATTCTCACAAGCGAAAGTCCCGTGATGACAAGGGAAAAAGCCATGTCACCGAGGATCCGAGTAAACGGGCCAAACTTGGTGAAAAACCGTCATCTGAGATCTCTGAAAAGCCCGTTGCTCCCGTTTCATTGGAAATTCCTTCCAGCTCTCCTGCCCTACAAAGTGCTGATATCCAAACAATTATCAGTAGGCCACCATATTAAGTTGGACAGGGTCCGGCAACTCTTCAAAGTCGATTTCCGCACTGGTGCTTAAAGGGAGTGCGTTTCGATCTTGACTTGGTCCTAATCGATAAGCAAGCCATGCTGCGAAATCTTGATGCCGTCAAACTCGATATCTAGGGAATGTCTGTTTGGTAGAAACTTGTTGACGAGCTTCAAAGAGTAAACCGTGCAAATTTCGAAGCCATGCTGACTATGGAAAATGACAAATCCGAGTGGCAGAAAACACTCGATCAGCATGATGCAGAGATGAAGAGTATTGCCGCTTATAATGAGAAGCTTGAAGCGGAAGTTGAAAAACTTAAAGAAGAACTCGCCACTTCTTCCACTTCCTATTCTCAAAGGGAAGAAGTGCTTCAAAAACAGGTGAGAGATTCTCACAATGCACAGAGAGATGCTGAAGCTAAATTTGAAGCACAGCAGCAAGTTGTAGAGAGCTACCGAGCTGACGTTGCTCAGCTACGAGAAAAAACCAGCTCTCAGAACTTGGAAATTGAACGGCTAAAAGCTCGACTTTCTAGAGCTGAAAAGGAGCATGATGAAGCTAATGCCGGAAAAGCAGCAGCCGAGGAATCTCATATGGCGACTAAAGCCGAAGTCAGCTCCACTCTATTCGAATTTTACATTCATAGTGTTCTAGGGCGCGGTAGCCTTAAATTTTTGGGACCGGAGTATGAAATCACTTTGGCCAAAGTGTGGAAAGCCGCACTTGATATGCTTGGAGGAGCTGGATATGCTGAAGTAGATTTAATGGCACACTATCTAGATAATGATGCATGTGCCACTCTTGCCAGGGGAAAGGAGCAACTCGCCAAAGAGAGAGCCGAAATGGCAGAAGGAGAACATTTAGGGAAGGCAACTTCAACCGACCCAGTTCAACCTTCGGTTTCGACCGACATCGATATTGTTGGCTCCAGTTCTCATTCTCCACCTTCTGCTCAAGCTGTTATTGAAAGTGCCACCGACCGCACTGGAGATGAGGCTCAAGAAAGCACTGAAGCACAGGACTTTGAAGTTGACATAGTAAAGCCTACTTCTCCAGGTAACCTCAATGTTGATCTCGCTCAAGTGGACTGCTTGTTTACTTCACATGAGCTTGATGAACTTTTTGATTATTACTTAAATCTTGAAGCGCCACTTTCTCCTCTTTTTATGTGAGATACTGACTTTAACTTCTCTTCTCCTGTAGTGAAAGCGCCAAGTGTTGTTCAGCCTTCCCCTCTTCCAGTTGTTTCCTCTCCGCCTCTTCAGATTACTCCCCCTTCTGTTTCTCAACCGGGGTCACAAGAGGAGCAGATAGAAGCTCTTCATGGCTTGGATGACCCGGTCGCTTCACAAGAACAGAAGGCCGAGGAACCTAAAGAAGGCGAAAGAACCCCGGAGCAAACTATTTCTGATGACATAAAGTTGTCTGCACTTTTCACTCCGGGCAGTGAGTCTTCTTCAAGGAAGAAGGGGAAGCGTGGAGTCTCAAAGAAAAGGAGAGAAGCTTCTGCCGGCGAAGAAAAAGCAGAAGAAAGTCCAATTTCACCCCTTCCTCTTTCTTCCCCTACTCTCACAAGCCGACCCAAAAAGTTAATCATCCGGCCAGGCGAAGGCTCGAAAGGTGGCAGGAAGAAGAAGTGATGGGTTTGGGACTTATGCTTTTCGTCTCGCTTTTTTGCTTGTATATCTAAAGACTTGTGTTGACCGAAGATTGTGCGGGTATCGGTCCCCGCCTTCTTTTGTTTTGAAACCTGCACATGTATAATTTTTTTATAGTATGGAATAAAATGATTCTTTTAATTGTACAAACTTCTATCTGTATTTGAGAATGCATTTATTCTTCTTTTTCATACAAGTTTCTTTATTTTCTCTGTGTGATGTTGCAGTAAACCTATGGTATGTTGCTTGAGCATTGTTTTTATTTTTGAAACTATATTATATTGCCCCCATACCATGGTTTATTGCAATCTCTTTCACATTGGCAAAATTTTGGAGAACAACTCTTCTGTTTCAAGAAGACTTGTACTCTTTCTTTAGAGAACAACTTTTCCATTCGAAGGAGGTTTGCATCTGTACTTTATAGAATAATTTTTCAATTTTAAGGAAATATTTTTCTGATTTAGTAGAATGCGCCTCGTATTGGAGAAGTCTTCTCTTTCTTTCTTTCTCTCTTTTTTTTTATGGAGAAGTTTTTACACTTCACTTTCGGAGAAAGTCACTTTTATTTTTGGCAAGTGAATTTTCCTACGCGGTAAAGTGGGCCTCCGAAAAAGGGCTTCAACCTGTTTGTACCTCCGAAGAGGGCTTTTGTTTGATTGTGCCTCTGGGAAGAGGGCTTTTTTTTATTGTGCCTCTGGGAAGAGGGCTTTTTTTTGTGTGTACCTCTGGAGAGAGGGCTTTTGTTTTTTCCCTGTACGCAGGGAAGCAGGCCTCCGAAGAGGGCTTTTTGTTTCTGCCTCTGGGGAGAGGCTTTTGTTTTTTCCCCGTTCGCTGGGAAGCGGGCCTCCGAAGAGGGCTTTTCACATTTCGACTCGTGTGAAGTTTTATTTCAGATCGCGGTGAAATGTGTGCCTCCGAAGAGGTCTTTTAGCATTTTAACTCTGGTGAAATGGGCCTCCGAAGAGGGCTTTTCACATTCCAACACTTGTGAAGTTTTATTTCAGATCTCGGTGGAATGCGTGCCTCCGAAGAGGTCTTTTCACCTTTCAACTCGTGTGAAGTTTTATTTCAGATCACGGTGAAATGTGTGCCTCCGAGTAGGGCTTTTGCCTGGAAGTTTCTTTCTCATGGTTGGATGGATTCACGGGGCGGACACAAGTTACTTGGATGTTTGTTTGCACAAACGTTCTCAGCTAGTTAACGAGTGCCCTGTGCCACTGGTCATTCCACCAATCCTTTTTGGTTGAGAAAGAGAACTTTCGTTTTCTGGCAAGTCCCATTAGAGGTCTTTATCCTCCGAAGAGTTGTGCCTCCGAAGAGGGCTTGTGCCTCCGAAGAGGTCTTTTGCTGTTTCCTGCCTGCTCGCCCATGTCTTTTCGCCATTTGCTCATATCAGCGATTCCCTGTTATCATTTTCAAGCACACATTCCTTTCTTTTGCAAGTAGTTTATTTTATTCAAAGAAATGTACTTCATTGTTAGATGAGTTCGTAGGGGCAGACACAAGCTAATTAATCGGATGTTCGTTTGCATAAACGATCACAATTGGTTAGGAAGGATCCACCTCAGGTGGAAACACTAACAGTTTGCTTGAAGCACTCCTTATATAGGATTTGAGTCTGGTATTTTTGTGGCTGAACATTCATTTGTTGAGTGATGTCAGGGATTGCTTGGTCTTGTGATGGGTAAGCTTTGTTTTAATGGCCTGCAATATTAAATCGACATTTTAGCAATATAATTAAAGTACTTTATATATCGAAATAAAACTGGCAGTTTATAATAGTAGAGAACACAAGATTTATAGTGGTTCGGCCAAGAACTGGGCCTACATCCACTTTATAGTTCTTATTATTCACTTGCACTGGCTTTACAATGGCTTTCAATACAAGAATCATACATCCACAATTCTTTTACAGTATTTCAGTAAAGCTTTTAAGTAAAATATGGGCGCAAGTGATTGTTGTTCCAAGCTCTTGGAATTGGATCTCCTTGTCAGTTTGAAAGTGCCATCAAGAAGTTTTTTGCCTATGACATATGGCCCTTCCCAGTTTGGCGCAACCACTCATGTTGCTGTCATGACCCTTTTCAAGACTAGATCTCCAATCTCAAAGCTGCGTTGGCGAACTTTGGAATTGAAGTGTCTGGCAATTCTTTGCTGATGGCTACAATTCTGAGCTGAGCCTCTTCCCTTTTTTCACCTAGGAAGTCAAGTGCTTCAAGTTGCAACTCTTCATTTTCAGCTCGGTTGAAATGGATTCTTCTATGTGAAGGGACTTCTATGTCCACCGGAATCATTGCTTCTGATCCATATGCCAATGAAAATGGAGTGCGCCCAGTCGCAGTTTTGTATGTAGTTCTATATGCCTATAGTGCTAGTGGTAGCTTATCGACCCAACCACCTTTCGCTTTTTCCAGCTGTTTTTTGATGGTTGATTTGATAATTTTGTTTACTGCTTCCACTTGTCCGTTTGCCTGCGGATGAGCCACTGCTGAGAAGTTTTTTTGGATCTTGAATCGCTTGCAAAAATCTTGAAACTCTTCACTTTCGAATTGGGTTCCATTATCTGTGATTATCTTTTGAGGCACACCATACCCGCAAATGATATTCTTAGTTACAAAGTTTATCATCTTTTTAGAGGTAATAGTAGCTAATGGTTCAGATTCAGCCCATTTAGTAAAATAATCAACATCAACAATAGTATATCTGATTCCGGATTTGGCGGTTGGCAAACGCCCGATGAGATCTATTCCCCAAATAGAAAATGGCCACGGACTGACCATCTGTGTTATCTCGGTGGAAGGTGCTTTTGGGATTTTTGCAAATCTCTGGCATCGGTCACATTTTCGGGCATAGCTTGCAGCATCACGATTAATATCTGGCCAAAAATACCCATAACGGAGAATTTTCTTTGCTAGAGTTTGACCACCTGAATGATCTCCACACTCTCCTCCGTGTACTTCATCTAGAATTGTCTTAGCTTCTTCCTTGGTCACACATCGGAGTAATGGCATTGAGAATCCCCAACTGTACAATTGGCCATCTTGAATTATATATCTGGAGGCTTTTCTTAGCAACTTCCGTCGTTCTTTTGAATTTTCTAGTAGAGAACCGTTGAGCAGATATTCCATTATCGGAGTCATCCATGATTCTTGCTCTTGAGATATAGTCATGATCCAGTCGATATCCATCTCATCAGTACTTGGAGTTGACAGGACTTCCACAGGAACTAATCCCAATAATGGAGCTTCACCAGTGCTTGCGTACTTTGCGAGAGAATCTGCCTTCATGTTCTCTTCCCAAGGTACATGATTTATCGTATAATGGTCAAGATCGTCGAGAAGTTCCCAGGCTCTTGACAAGTAAGCAGGCAGATTTCCTCCTTTAGTTTGAAACTCTCTCTTGACTTAACATAAAATAAGCTGTGAATCACTGAAGATCTACAACACTTTGACATTCAATTCTTTAGCAATTTTCAAGCCGGCGATAAGAGATTCATCTTCTGCTTCATTGTTTGTCGAAGGGAATTCCAATCTCAATGCATAGCACAGTGACCGCCCTTTAGGGGTTTCAAGAACAACCCCAGCTCCGGAACAGTAATGGTTTCTTGCACCATCAACATATAATTTCCATCGAATTAGGGTATTATCAGTCACCTCTTCCTCACTATCACCTTTATTTGTACATTCTGCGATGAAATCTGCCAAAGCTTGTCCATTGATTGCTCTCCGGGGATGATAAGTGATGTCGTATTGGCTGAGTTCAATATTCCACTTCAGAAGACGACCCGAAGTCTCAGTGCGAAACAGGACTTGCTTCAGAGGTTGATCAGTGAGGACTTTGATAGGATGAGCTTGGAAATATGGCCTCAATTTTCTTGATGCAATCAGCAGACAATAGGCGAGCTTTTCCAATTTTGAATAATTCATCTCTGCCCCAGTGAATCTTTTGCCGATATAATAGACCGGGCGCTGAATTTTTGCGTCTTCCCGTACCAACGCTGCACTAAGAGCATGAGATGAGATTGCCAAATATACGAAAAGATCTTCACCATCGTCGAGCTTAGAAAGTATTGGAGGCGTTTCCATATGACGAATCAACTCATCGAAAGCTTTCTAGCATTCAGGAGTCCAGTCAAAATTTAGCTTTCTAGCATTCAGGAGTCCAGTCAAAAATTTTCCTTCCTTTCTTCAGAGCATCAAAGAATGGAATGCATTTGTCAGTAGCTTTGGAAATGAATCGACTCAAGGCAGCGACTTTTCCATTAAGACTTTGCAATTCCTTCTTCGTTCTAGGAGCTTTGACTTCTTTTAAGGCAGCAATCTGAGTAGGATTAGCTTCAATGCCCCTAGCACTCACAATGAAACCCAAGAACTTTCCGGACTCCACCCCAAATGAACATTTCAAAGGATTAAGTTTCATTCCGTACTTTCGAAGGACTGCAAACATTTCTGCCAAGTGATCCATATGATCTACTGCCTTCTTCGATTTTACCAACATATTGTCAACATAAACTTCCATAGTTTTGCCAATCTGTGGTTTGAAGATAGCATTGACGAGTCTTTGGCAAGTTGCCCCTGCATTCTTAAGTCCGAAGGGCATGAATCTATAGCAGTAGAGACCAACGTCAGTGATGAAGCTCGTGTCCTCCTGCTCCGGCTCATGCATCATGATCTGGTTGTATCCGGAGTAAGCATCCATAAAAGATAATAACTCATGCCCCGCTGTTCCATCCACCAACCGATCTATCCTGGGTAACGGGAAGCAGTCTTTGGGGCAGGCTTTGTTTAAATCTGAGAAGTCGATGCATACTCTCCACTTCCCATTAGCTTTCTTAACCAGTACTGGATTTGAAACCCAATTCGGATAAGTAGACTCCCTGATGAAACCATTCTCCATGAGCCGGTCTACCTCTTCTTTCAACACTGCTGACCTTTCAGGACCCTGGGTTCTTCTTTTTTGTTTTACCGGTGTAAACTTTGGATCAATATTCAGAGTATGTACTGCAATTTCTGTGTATATTTCACACATATCAGCATGTGTCCAAGTGAATACGTCCAGATTTGCTTTCAAGAATGATATCAAGGAATTTTGAACCGTCACACTAAGTTGCGAACCCATATTCACCACTTTGTTCGGATCTTTCGAGTCAACAGGTACTGGCACCGTTACTTCCACTGGCACCACTCTATTCTCCCCTGCACTAGCTTTTCTGGGATCCATTTCTCTTCGTGCCCCGCTATGCTCGCCAGTGCAGGGTCCACCCTGCAATTGCTACAAGGTAGGTTCTTTGATGCGGACTGGGGCTTCCGCATCTTTTCCCATCTCTCTCTTCCTCGCTTCACGCAACTCTATTAGATAACATTCTCGCCCAGCATTTTGATCCCCCTTAATAACTCCAACTCCATTATCCGTGGGGAATTTCATAGTGAGGCACCACAGGGCGAGAATTGCCTTAAAAGCCACAAGAGTTGGTCGGCCTAGGAAGGCGTTGTAGGAAGAAAATTCATCAACAACTACAAAAGTCTGTTTCCGAACCTCCTTTTTCTGCCCCTCTCCAAGCTCCACGAACAAGTCGATAGTTCCAATCGGCTGCTTTGGTTCCCCAGTAAACCCAACAATTTTTTGCGATGAAGCTTGAACATCAGCCATCGGAATTTTCATTTGGTCAAACGTCTTTTTGAAGAGAATATTGCAAGAAGCGCCACAATCTACAAGCACTCTTCTCACAATAGCCGGCCCAATGCCTGCAGAGATGACCAAGGGATCCATGGTTGGAGCTTCAATGCCCCATAGAGTCCCTGGCTCTGAATACAATATCATCATTAAAAGTTTTCTGCTGCTTCAAAGGTGTAGCATCTTCTAGCACAAAAACACTCTCTTCTATTGGTGCATACCTCAAGGCACGGGCATATCTTTCCATCTCGCCCCAGCTTCTGCCTGTTGGGTGAGGACCTCCCGTAATCACATTAATAACAGGCCTTTCGGATTCATGCACAGTATTCCACTCACCCGAGCCAGATGGATGAACAGGAAGTTGCTGACCTTTAGTAGATGAAGTTGGGTCATTCCTATTCCTCTTCACAAATTGCTGCAACTTGTTCTCTCTCAGTAATTCTTCTATCAAGCTTTTCAAATGGCGACATTCGTTGGTATCATGACCGGGTTGATTATGAAACTGACAAAATCTCCCACTTTGAAGAGCTTTTTCCCAACTCTCATCTCAGGTGGTTTAGGATATTCCATCGCATCTTTGGTAGCAAAAAAGATATTCTCCGGGGTGTCGGTTAAAGGAGTGAAATCTGAAGGTTTTAAGAAGCGAGTTTTCTTCACATCCTTCTGTTTCTTCCCGCCATTATTCTCCCTTTTCTGACTCCCGAACTCTTTTTTGGTAGGAGCAGCAGTGTTATTCTTACCCCCTGTCAATGCCACTTTAGCCGGTGCTTGAAGGCTTTCCAAGCGCATGAATTCATCAGCTTTCTTATAGAATTTCTCAAGCGAATTTGGTTCCTTCATCTTCAACCACTTTCCAAATTCGCTTGACTTGTCGATTGCCCTCATCAAGTATGTCAAGACCATCTGTGGCTCTGCATTGTCCACTTCAGCCAAAGCTATGTTGAAGCGGTTCAAGAAAGATCTAATAGATTCCCCAGGATTCTGTTCCAGGCTTGATAGTGACATAATATCCTTTGCCTTTGAAGCATACAACCTGAATTGCTCTTTAAACTTTCGAGTCAAATTGACGAACCGGTCTATGGATCGGACCGGAAGCTTTGTGAACCAGAGTAGAGCCACTCCTTCCAAATATACCGGAAAGTACCGGCATTTGATCTCATCAGATGCCCTAGCACCAGTCATGTGCCAACCATACTTATATAGGAATTGATTAGGGTCGCTTGTTCCCTTATAAGCTGAGATGGTAGGAGGAACAAACTTCCTGGGAATTCAGCTTTCAAAATCTTTTCAGTGAACAAAGTTTTGCTTGGAGCGAATCCCCATTCTTTTTCATCTTCATCCCTCTGCATGCTTTCTTTCATGATTTGTCGCACCATGCCCGAAAGATATTCCTCATCATTTAAAGGATCTGCAGGACAGACTTCGGCCATTTTCTCGGAAGTTTGTCTGGACAAACGTTCGCGGAGAGTTGGCTGTGGTCTCGATCCTCCAACTTGAGGAGGTGTTTCTTTGGCGGGGCTAGCTGTTCTTTGAGGAATATTCTTCTCTTCAGGATTATGAACATCATCTACAAGGTTCTCTTCATTATTCATCGGTTGACGGTTAGCTCCGAGCAATGCATTTAACCTTTCAAGCATCAAAGCATTCTGGGTTTCCATCTGCTGGTATAACCCAGATACTGCAGCATCTAACTCCGCTCGTGTAATTCCGGCACTTGGTACTGCTTGACTTGACGAATGAGAAGTGGCAGTATTTTCACGAACATCACTGGGTCTAGTAGATCCACGCTTTCTTCCAGGAGTCATTATCTCTGATAGACTTCTGGTTTTAAGAGAGATTCTTTCAACAAACTTTTGCGAAGCAATGACGAAAGTAGCCTGAGTTGGGTTCTCAGTGAAAGCACCAAAAATGTTAACGCTTAAAATTGAACGCTAACACCCCGGTGTAAGTAGAGATTGAGTGAAAGCACCACCCGTAAACACGGGAATTAAAAGTAAGTAGAAAAGTCTCATAAAAAGCAATAAAAAAACAACAGTTTTATAGTGGTTCGGCTTCAAGTTAAGCATACATCCACTTTAATCTTCTTTATTGCTGAATCAATTACAACTTTACAACAATCTTCGATTACAACACTGATGGGACAAATAGCTAGAACTTCGATGTAGAAGAACTCTTTGAATCCATGTCGAATATGTTAGATTTCCTCTTGAAGTTTGTTGAGATGTCTTTCGTGTTTGAAGTGTCGAATGAGTCGAGAATTCAGCAGAGTATCGGCGTCCCAGAAATGAGCCAAAAAGATCCCTTTTTAGTTGGAGTGGGTGGGATATTTATAGGGAGTTTTCTGAATTAGGTCGTAGGTCGTGAGCGACCTTGGATAGGTCGTAGGTCGTGAGCGACCTAGTGGGAGCGGTTTACGGCTTAACTATGGTGTACTTGATCACTTCGAACAATCTAGCAAGTCATAGGTCGTGACCGACCTAGGAAGGAAGCGGCATAAGAAGGTACTTCGGTATTGTTTAGGTCCTGAGCGACTTAGGGGAGGATGGTTGGCGACTTAGGGTTGGAAGCGGCCTATAAGCAAGCAGCTTTATTCTGTGATAACTCGCTAGGTCGCTGGGTCTTTTAGGTCGCTTAGTTACTAGGTCGCTAGGTCGCTTTAGTCCATAGGTCGTTAGGTCGCAGATCTCTTGTACCTTTAGCCCGTTAAGTCGCGAAGCCTCTTTGTTGTGACATGCCGTTACCCTGTGTTGATGGTTAGGTCGTTGATAAGCTTAGGTCGCTAGGTCGCGATATTTTTAAGTCGCTAGGTCGTTGGGGGTCTTTAGGTCCTTAGGTCGTTCATACTTTAATTCTTTCAGGTCGCTTATTTCCTTAGGTCACTGAGCCGTAGAAAAGAGGAGTTAACACCGGACTTACGTCTGACGTGCGATTTTTGTTTTTTCTAAATTCCTCATCTGCTCACTCGAGTAGTTTGAGAAAAAACATGTTTTATTTAAATGTTTTTGAGCTCAAGGAGATGAGCTGGATATTTCACCCACCACAATAATATTATTTTCGTTGTATTACTATTATGTATATATTAGCATTTATGAGGACAACTTGTTATAATTGTCCAGGATGATGATAATATTCGGAATTATAACTCAGAAATGCCATGTATCTTAGATTTGCAGTTTTGTACTATCTTATCTGTTGATATTGTGTGTTATTGTTCTGCTATGAGATTCTGATATTGCGTTCTCGTGTTTCATGTTATATTTTCCTTTTCTTTAATTTTACTCTAACAAATTTTCTTTTCGGCACATGAATGCTCGGCTCTTAGATGCTCGACACACGAATACCGTTGATGTATTAGTGCCGATATTTAAGGGTCGAAAAGTCCGGTCGTTACATAACACAAACAAACATAGATTATACAGGAAATTATGTAAATTATGCAAATATGGTTGCTTGCCTTCAACATTTTTGGGGAAGAGGTGAATTTGTTTTGGTGAGGCATTGGTAATTGTCATGCAACTTATAATAGATATTTATTTAGTGTCCTTACTGACGAAGTAGCAAAAAGTTGGCTGTTATGGACGATCGTAGAAAATGTCATGCAAAAGAGTACCAAACTTATCCGATAAGCCAAGGAGGTCCCCACAAATCTGATTTCATGCCATCACCTATGAAAAGATTAGTTATTAAAGTGTTGCGCTTCCAAGGGCCCTCTGCGTCAGAGCGGCCCGCTAGTGCGATCCAGTTGCCCGGAGTTCAAGTCCTAAGATAATAAAGTCATTAGATTCTTCGATTTCAAAAAATTTATTGTATTTTCTATGCTTTGCATTGTTGTATTTTTTAAGATATTTTAATAAATTTCGATTTTTTTTATTTTTATTTCATTTAATTAAATGCATATTATACAACAAAAATAAATAAATTATTAACTATAAATAAATTAAATTAAAAACCACATTTTAAATACTTCATAGTTGCTTCACCAAACATGTTTCTCTTTCAACCAACTTTTCAGTTCAAATACCCCGTTCAAATCACATGTTTAAATGCCCATTTGGTTGGTACTAGTTATTAACCCCGCTGGTTAAGACCAAAGTTCGAACCCAAACCCATTTGTTTGATTGTAATTCATATTACATACGTATCCACGGTGGAAAATTGTTTGCATATGACAGTTTTGAAAAGCGCATAGTGTCGGTTAATTACCATGCATGTTAACACGTTAGAGTCGAGCGACACAAAAAGTAGCTTTAAACAAGAATTTATTTGTCTGCTAACAACAGTGCCTTGTGAGCTGATAGAGGAAAACATTAATTGCCAACGGCGTGAATGGACTAATCCTAGTTTTAATATGTGGAGGAAAATATTTGCACTGCTCAGGTCAGGCAAGACGGGGCAAATATGTATAGATTTGGCGTACCACGTGTCTTTTATTGCTTTGGATCACTTGGCCCTGCCCTTCCCGTTTGACATGGCGAATGATTTTGTTAACGGTCATCTTTAATAATAGTTGTAATACATTTGTACAATTTGTTGTACATTTTGTAAGCATCGACGTCGACTATGAAAAACGTCTTACCAAAGTTTAGTATCACTTAGAAGATTGCAACATTAAGCACCTTTATAAATTCAAAACGTCCCTTTATAAATATTAACAAATTTTAATATTACTTAAAAATAGAATGTGACAAATAAACTTTTTCTTTTACATGTTCGTTTTCTATTAATTAGTAATATAGAGAAAAATTCAAACTACCAAAAATAATCGATGTAGAAATGAAAATTAAATTTACCATACATGGTTTTAGTGCAAAAATATGGTTAAATATTTGTACAGGTCATTTTTATTTGAATATGTTAAACATTACAATTTGTACTTTATGCACGAAACGCGTGTCATTAACGTTCAATCTTGTAATTGACATATCACAATTGTGTGCGGTGTGTATAGAAAAGGAAAGACCACATCTTATTTTCGCTACAGCTCTATTTCCTTCTATTTCAACCACATTTTGATTTAAATGATGCGTCAAAAAAGAAAAGTATATTATTTAAATGAAAGGGTGTAGTTGAAATTTTGAAATGAGGTGAAAATTAAGGTATACCCAAAATGAAGAATAACCGATCCTTGCCGTGTAACTATGTGTGCCGTCGATCATTGCTTGTGTGCTCGCGCGCGCACGCAAGCAATGATCGACGACACCTTAGATTCTCTTTATTTCAAGTGCATATTCTCATATCTATTATTAATAAAGAGAATTAAATGAATATAATTTTCACACAGTCTTTTTAAGTTTTCAAAAATACCCTTCGTCCATTAACGAAATATCATCGTATCTTTACAACCTCTACCAACATTACTTTTCCAACTGTCCAAAAAAGAAGTACCGCTATAAATTTGCAACCAACAAAAACTATTGAAAATAAATAGTGTTGTAGCCACCAAAGTTTTTATATTTACCATTTTCATTCGTCCATTAAAATTTTTTTAAGCAAATATGAAACATCTCTATAGAATCACATACAAGCGATTTATACTAGTTTAAATAATTCTAGTTTCTTTATCCTGTTATTTCATATAATTATTCAAATCAGAACTTGTAAAATTTAGAAGAATAGAGGTGTAGCAAGAATTAAAACGTTTGGTTGAAATAATATATTTTCTCTCTACAGTCATCTCATAGTATTATTTAAATCGGAATGTACGGTTGAAATAATGTACTCAAGCCTTCACGTAGGATCTATGATCGCATTGGTCAAATAAAAGATGAAGCTTTGATTCCATTTTAAGTTCAAACATCCACGCATCCATCTGTGTACATGCCACATTGAGGCGAGGTAGAGGCACCGCACATTGTTTACCTAGGGCTATTACGGTTGAACTATTAATCGCTCAGCTGTAACAACCGTTCATGCGGTTAACATCTATAACGGTAACTATCATGGTTGAAGAATTAGATGACCACGGTCAACCGTATCAACTATACACGATTGTTTTGTATAACATTTAACATTAACATAAAAAATTAGCAATTTAAGTTAAAAGAATAGTTTGTACATTAACAATATGTGCCTTCGTGAACTAGTAACACGTGCATGGATATTGCTCGTTCTAATAAGCAAATAAATAAATTTGCAAAATCAGCTAGAGCTACATTAGTTTATCATCCATAATGTATATAATTAAAGATATACGTACAACATGCTTCAAAATTAAAAATATTACAGTTAGCCATCATAAAGGTTATGGTAGTTATAAGAATTTGTAACGATCAACAATGGTTAAGATCACCCGTTGGTGGTAGTAATAAATGTTACCATAATCATACCACCCCCGTATGTTCACCCACACAATAAAGCTACAATTCTGCACATCATTCGGATGATTCCTGCACATCATTCGGATGATTCCTGCACCCAACAATGTTCACCCACATGAAGCTTACTTGTGTCGTCATCTTGACTGAATACCATAGCATCACGCACTCCTGAGCAGTTAAGTGCTTATTTAACTATGCTATTGCTGTAGGAGTTTATTTCTTTATTGTTCGAAAGGAGAGAGAATGGAGCTTCGAATAATATTATCACAAGTTTCTAACCCTTAGACTAATACCAACTTTTACTGAAATGCACAAGATCAATCTTTGCACAATACATTGTACACTTTTCATATTGCACATCACGGAATCGTGAACAACAAAGAAACTTTCATATTCAAATTTTATTATACAAAGGATGGAACTTTTTTACTCTAGAATATAACATATGGTTAGAGTCAATAACTCCATTTATTTAGCGTTATTTTGCACCAGCTAACGTTGAGCATAACTTTCTATTTAAATATTTTTTTTTCTATTTTTTCCTCACATGTATGAAATACTTGAATACAAATTTATGGTTAAATATAAACTTACGACACATATCAGATGATTATAAATAATGACAAATAAAATATAATATTATATGGGTAGACGCACGGGCATATATATACATATAGAGGTAGGTTCTGCCTCCTTTCATTTAAGTCCATTTCTAGTCATTTGATATTCATCACATATTTATATTAAATATTTATCATTTCTCTTTCCTGTCACATGGGTTGAATATTTAAATGTTTATATGGTATTATATATATATATATATATATATATATATATATATATATATATATATATATATATATATTCAGCGGCAGTATGTGTGTGATTTTTTTCTTTCTCTCCATTATTCCTACCTCTGTGATAGTTACACACAATTATGCATGCTTGACACGTACGTTATGTGTTTGTGCACATACACATAGGTATATATATATAATATATATTCAGTAGTCTGTAATATCCAACGGAATTCATCGAAAGGTGTATAATACAAAAATTCTATTACGCTATTTCAAGCCATACTCTATGTCTTTTTATGCATTTGTCTATCTTCCATTATTCCTGTAATAATTACATGCAATTATGCATCATTTTTGACGGAAAAGTAAGAAAGCAACATTTTCATTTTCATATTTCATTTCATGCATGCATTTATTTGAACTAGATAGTAAACAACATAAATGAAATTGGGACGTTTTGAACTAATAAAAGCAGATGGCGATCGATAATTAATAAATCATGTGCATTTATTAGTAAGTGCTGAATTAACAATAGCTATTTTGTTTTGGTGAACAGAAACATGATAAGGTTGTCCCCGTACGCTATTCGTTTACATTGGAATTTTGTTTTGTAATTTACTGCATAGTAGAAACTGCATATTTTGTTTGGTATGATCCTCGAATATGGTACCAGTGGCATCATTTTTTTTACTCAGTTACCGATGACGCCCAACACAGCAACGGTCGTTCGCCAAAATGTAGCACATTGAAACGTCGGCATCCGACGCGTCAAAAGTATATATACCCGTTTCAACTTCCAAAACGCTCCTCCTTCTCCCCTTATACGTATTACTCCTTCGTTGCCTCTTCTTCTAAACTTCACACCTTCAGTCCAACTAATTAACAAATTTTATCTATCAATCCAAATAGCTATTCAGGTATTTTTTAAGTCTCCGTGTGTGTACTCGTATCTACGGTACATTTTTTTGGAATTTTTGGTGTTCTATTGTAATTTTGAATTCTCATACAACTTGAAAAGATCCACACAATTAGACATTCGATGCTATTCAGATTCTGTTGAAATGTGCTGTAGAAACGTATATTGTATGTGGTAGCAATAAAAGGGAGTGAACAAAGCTATAGCGAGAAAGTTCAACCGAATTGTAGATAACATTCCATACATTGGACCGATAAATAAGATCAAAGCCCGATGTAAACACAATAGTCTTAAAAGAGAATGGGCTAAAAGGGAAAGTTCGAACAACAAAACTGCTGTTGGTTGTGATATTCAAGTACTAGTTATTTCAAGCAGCGATGAATGGCGGACCGATCGTGTAAAAGTATTTTATATACAAGTGTAAACCCGTGCTACGCATACGACATTAATACAATTGTTAGGAAAGAAAATATAATTGTTAAAAACATATAATACTTAACGTTTTTGAAACTTAAATTATAATAAATTTCGATATGATAAAATAACGATTTTGAAACCTATAGACAACAATAAGTTTTAGTATTTGAAAATAAAATAAATATTGGAAGTTTGATCTATTTTTTGTTTAGCATACCAAAGGTAAATCTTCTTTTCTAGCAACAGTCGATAAAAGTAAACCTAATGTATACAATAATAAGCATTACTATACAAAATTAACGTGACTAATTTTCACTCGATGAAATTATGAAATTTCTAAAATAAATAATAGTAGAGAGTAAGTAATATTATATCAAGGACTTTCGCTAATTCAATCAAGCTTCATAGAGGATCCAAAGGCAGACATAGTTCTAGGTGTTCTATCATGCAAGGAATATGATGGACGCACTTTCTTTATATTCAAATTCAGGTAAATTGACTAATGGTAGGACCCTTTAAATATAAGCTAATCGTTTTCCATCATGGAATTTTAAACACAGTTTTTGTAAGTACAATGTGCTATAGCAACGTCTATCATGGTTCCATATTTGTTGTTCAGCAAACAGAAACCAATTTGTTAAAGGTTAAGAAATAAATAAATTGAGAACCTTATTTGGTGAAGTCAACTCCATTTTCATGAGTTGGAAAAAATAAATGTAATATAAACAACAATAATTATTAACATCCGAAAAGAATATAAACTACCATAAATATATTTACCAATAAATTATAAATTTAGCACTAAAGCTAACTTTTTTTAAGTACTAATGATGAGTTATAAATAAATTCTAGATAATCACACATTCAGCGAAAAAACTTTGAGTAAAATATTCGATAATGTATAATAATGCTTTGAAAATAATTCATTAAAACAGAAACTAATGCTCTTAAACCGAATAAATAGGAATTTCTCATGAGTATATTTTATTACTTATTTTATTATTTATGTTATAAATGATTTAGTAGTTTAATTTTTTTTTACTCTTAACAGTTTTACAATATCTATTTAACGATATTCATTTTTTACCAATAAAGTTTTAGCTTTGAAAAATAGAATTAATAATATATATCAATAAATCATGCTTGCTTATTTAAAATAACTACAAAGGGTTATAGGATTTTGTTTTGATAGAATTTATAATGTAGGAAGAGGCCTAAAGGGAAAAGAGTAAAAGTACATTATTAAAACTTCATCATTCTAAAATTTATTACAAAAAAATAAGGATAATGGAGTTCCGCACTGTATCTTGTTTTAGATAAATGGAATCAAAGAGTTGAGTGATTTAATATGTATTCGGGAAAATGTGGTTACTGGGATTAGAACTTAGGTAGAGTTCCCATAAAGTGAATGATGCTTAATAACTGGTGAATCAAGAAGAATATACCATTGTTGTTGAGAAAATTGGAAAAATGTCGGGAGAGCTCCACTAAATAGATACAAAGTATAAGGTATGACATGCAATAGTAACCACATTGTTTCCATGTTTTTTATTCAGTAAACATGAACCAATTTCTTAAAGGTTAAGAAATAAGTAAATTAAAAACTATTATTTAGTGGAAGTCGACTTCAGTTTCATTGGTTCTTAAAAATAAATATAACATGAACACCATTAGTTGTTAATATAAAAAACTACCGTAAATGTTATCACCAAGAAGTTATAAATTTTCCATTAAAGTTAACATTTTTTTCAAGTGCTAATTATGAGTATATTATATGAATTCTAAACAATCGCAATATACCAAAAATATTAAGAAAATATCTAATAATGCATAACAGTGCTTCAAAAAAAGACCATTAAATGAAAAGTATAGCTCTTAAATTGAAAAAATACGAAGGTATACTGAATATTATATTTTATTCATATTTGTTTTCATATATGTTATACATGATTTGTTAGTTTATATTTTCACTCTTAATACTTTTAATACAATTGTTTATTGATACTTATTATTTCACCAAAAATGTTTTAATTTTGAAAAATAGAACCAATAAGATACCAAAATGGATATGCTTACTTATTTAAAATAATTACAAAATGTTGTAGGAATTGTGTGGAGTTCTAATGAAACGAATAATGTTTATGAATTGAGAGCATCAAGGAAAGACGGGTATTTTAATTTTAAAATTGTGAGAAAATTGAAAAGATTTTGAGGTAGATCCACTAATAAGATATATAGTATAAGATAAAATGAGGGTAATAAAGTTTCAACTTGCATCTTGTTTTAGATATAGAATATCAAAGAAGGTTGAATGATTTTGAACTACATTACAAAAATTGCGGTTAGCGGGTTCGAACTTGGGTGGATTTCTCATCAAATGAATAATGCTTAAGGATGAGTGATTCAGAGAGAGTAGGGTATTTTAATTTTAAAATCATGAGAAAATTAGAAAATTGTCGAGAAAGATCCATTAATTAGATATATAGTATAAGATAAGATACTAAAATGGATATGCTTACTGATTTAAAATAATTATAAAAGGTTTGTAGGAATTGTGTGGAATTCTCATCAAATGAACGATGTTTAAGAATTGAGTGCATCAAGAAAGTTTGGGTATTTTAATTGTAAAATTATAAGAAAATTGGAAAGATGTTGAGATAGATCCACTAATAAGGTACATAGTATAAGATTGTTGAGAGGGACCTACTAATAAGATATATAATATAAGATAAGACACCAAAATAAATATGCTTACTTATTTAAAATAATTATAAATGGTATGTAGGACTTGTGTGGAGTTCTCATCAAATGAACGATGTTTAAGAATTGAGTGCATCAAGGAAAGTCAAGTATTTAATTTAATTCTAAAATTATGAGAAAATTGGAAATACGTTGAGGTAGATCAACTAATAAGATACATAATATAAGATAAAATGAAGGTAATAAGTTCCAAATTACATCTTGTTTTACATAGAGAGCATCAAAGAATGGATGATTTTAAAATACATTAGAGAAAATGTGGATGATGGGATTCGAACTTGGGTGGATTTCTCATTAGACGAATAATGCTTAAGGATTGAGTGATTCAAGAGAGTAAAGTATTTTAATTCTAAAATTATGAGAAAATTAGAAAAATATTGAGAGAGATCCACTAATAAGATATATAGTATCAGATGCGTTCTAGTTTTTTTGAACATTTTATATTTTTTGGTTTCGCTTGTAGAAATTTGGACAGATTGCATTGAAATATAGGAAAGGAGCGATTGATAATTTGGAGTTGATGCAAGAACTGTTTCAATGGACGAATGCAAATTACAAACATCGTATATGCCCTCTACTAACCAACAACCATCGCAACAACATACTCTCTTCTTTACATAAACCTAATTTGATAGAACATGGGCTTTTGATGGCTTCTATAGTCACCTATATGTTACCCACTATGGACAAATTTCAAATTTGAATTCACCAACCAATCCTCCATTGCAACAAACTCCAAACATTACGGCAGCTTTTGGTTCACATAGTAGTGTGAGAAGACACCATGGAGAAAGTTATGAGAAGTTGTGCGATATCATTGACCGAATACACGAGAGACACATGAAAAAAAACTCGTATAGAAATAGATAGTCCAAACACACAACTATCCGAAATTTCGGACACTTTGTATTTGAACATCTGAATTATTTTAAATATTTGAATTTCTGGATTAAATGATGATTAAATTGATTTAATAACCATGTTAACCCCTTTTTAAATTATAATAACGATGATAAATTTATTTTGGAAAAATGTTTACAAAAATAGTTACTTTGAAGAAATATCAACTTTGTGACCGAAAATCATTTTATCGATAAATAGCTTTCTATTTGTCACAAGTTCAAGTTTTTTATATATGAACTTATTTACTTAAGAAATCAATGATATGAAATAAAAATATTTTATCATTTATGGAAAGAAAATATTTGATGATGTTATGAATGATGTCATAGGAAGAGATTTTGAAAATGAGTTTTTAAAAAAGGTCTTAAGTTTTAAGTAATAGATGTAAAGGTGAAGAGTAAAATAAGCATGCATGGTACATGGGAGAGGGTCCTAGCTATGAAAAGGAGGGCTAACACATGGGCATTCGTCCATCCATTCACTAAAGCTTCAAATGTAATAAAAACTCAAAAATGGTGGAAGTGGATTAGCACAAATCCACTCTGTTCTTCATTAATCTTTCTCTAGTTCGTGCAAATCAATTTCAAATTCCACAAGACTTTCACCAACACCTTAGAACATGTGACGACCCAAACTCGATGTCCAATAAACGACATCAAATTCGCATCGCCGGAGCTTATAACAACAATTAGATGAATATAAAACAGCGGAACAGAATCAATATCATAAATAATATCACTGTTACAACATCAACATAATATCCATACTGCAACAGAGTACATAAATACATATACCACAATCTCTAAATACAACATCATGATAATACAACAGTGAACATATATCCAAAAGTTATCAAATGAGAGAGATGCTAACGAACTCCCAAAAGCTAACACCTGCAATCTCCAAAAGCTCCTAATATATCTCCAAGATAAGAGCTCCAAAATACTGCTACTCCCAAATAACCTAAACCTGTTACTAGGCTGCCCGTGTGGAAATAATGGGCACCCAGAGTTTAGGAAAGAAAACAATAAACTCCGGATCAGTCATGCGACTGGTATGAGTAAACAAGACAGTTGTATTTTAAATAAACAAGATTTATAAAAGAATTTTCGGAATGCTTTTAAAAATGGAACTACCATAAGACCTCCCGCCACACACACAATGCAAACGCAGAATTGGAGGAGATTTCTTCTTATGATAGTTAAATATGCTTGATACGAGAAAAGAAATTCTTTGATATTATTACTAGTGCATAGTGAAGGAAATCATTTTGAAAGTAGAATATTAATCTTAGCCAGCATAGACATTTCGAACTATGCCTACTATAGCTACCATCTAAACAGTGGTGACCACCATAAGTAAATGGCAGGTTCTACAACTAAAACCGTACAGGGTTTCGTATTGGGAATTGGATTTCCAACAAATGGTCAGGCCAAGGAACTTCCCATTGCCACATGAGAATGCCTCTGGATGGACATCCCCGAGAACCAAACCGGATCTCTGCCAACACAAGGCCGGGTTACCCCTAACTGGGTAACTACTGACACGAGTATGCCATCTCCCGGTCGTAACCAACCTTTAACCGGGGCCCCAGCAACAAATCACAAAATCATATATATATATACCTGCGATATCAACATAAGTTAAGTATCTGGGCTCCATACCATGATACCACTTCTATCCAGAAGGAAATGTACATACCCTAAGGGGTGCTACCCCCAATAACCTTGCTGCATCTTTCCTGTTTCGACCATTTCGGGGTGTGAGGTCCGACGAAGTCACGTCCACAAAAACACACTTTATACAAAAGCCGTGCTTTGGGTCAACAAATGATTATAGAAATGATCACCAAGATAGACGATCAAATAAACGATCCTATCACAATAATCAACACAATGATCATTTCAGCAACACTCAGCATGTCACATTACCAAATTGGGAATATATCGCTGATAACTTCAACTATATAACCTCTGAGCACGTACGTCTCAGAGAAGGGTGTTAAGCTTAAAGAATAAATTCTCCGCCACCAACAGAAATACATTTGAAAGAAATCGGCTTTATATCTCAATTTGTAATGTCAGACATACTATCCATACAAGTCTGTTCCGGGCTCGAACAAAACCGAAGGCACTTCCAAAGAAGTCCTTGTAATCCGGATATCCACAATCCTGATCGGATTCCCCATCACATATGGAGAACTCTATACCGGAGCAACTCGGTGCAGAGTCAATCGACAGATCATCCTATCGCTCTCGCAAATACCCGGTCTTCAACACCGGTCTTCAAATGCTATCCATAACGTCGAATCACATATTCGAAATGGGTTATATGACACACAGGTCCTTTCCCGGCTAATTCGAATAGTGAGTGTCAAATTTTAAAGCATGTGGATGTCATTCACAAATATTCACAGGTTCGATGTGGGTTTCGGATAACCAACTGAAATCCGATACCCTGTCGCATCGAAGTTTAAATACCGTTTTACGGCAACAGGGTTTTCATATCAATATAGAACAAATCATAATCACAGTACAATAACATGGCAATTACATCATACAGAATTTACAAACAGAACAGAGATATCAATGTAAGTTAACAACAATAGTTAATTACTTTCCAATGTGATTTAAATACATTTGCCACTGAATTAATTAAATTTAATGATAAGAATCTGGATAAATAAATTACATTTTGATTACTCAATTTATTGTTTCAAAATTTACAAATTCTTACTTACAAATTTATTTAAACACTTAATTTTTTTTTATAAGTCAATTTAATTACAAGTTTGTAAATCATTCTTAAATTTCTTTTCAAAATCATTGATTAATGACAATTATTCACTTTAATTATCATTTTAAACTACAATTCAATTAGATCTCAATTGAATATATTAATTTATTATTCCTTAATAACTTATTTTAATGTAACTATCAATTTTGAATCAATCAACTTCAATTATCAAATTAACGATTCTTAATTTACAACTTAAATTTTTAATTGCTTTTATTTATTTATTATTATAAATTACAAAGTAATTATAAATCATAAATTATTTAATCATTGTTTAATTTAACTTCACATTTCATTAACAATCATCATTTCATAAAGAATGTTTATAAAAATAGTTTAAACTTAATTTGTCCACAAATTATTATACTGGAAATATGGTTCAGGTGGTCAACCCGAGACTTCCCCCGAGTCACGCTCGAGTTCAAACACCTCCTGCTTCGAGTTCCCTCCCAAAACTACCCGTGAAAACCAAAATTTTCAAAATTTACTTAAGTCCAAACTGTTACACAACCCAACGCTGAAACCCCCCCCCCCCCGAGTCTCCCTTCGAGTCATGCTCAGTTTTCCCCGATCCATGCTTTGAGTCTTCCTCCATGCCACTTCTTCTTCCACAACCCACCATTTTCAGACACGCGATGATACGCGTATACGTGTACAGATAGTCCGGTCACCATTGACCATCGACGATGATCGCTACACATCAGAAATCGACCCAGCAACCCACCATCATCATTGATCCAAGTCCGACGCAAGGAAATCAAAATCGAGTGCAAATTTAAAACCTGGAACAAAAGAAGCCACCAACCCCAAACCCTGTCAACGCATAGCGCTCTCAGCACCAACCACCAGAGGCTACCAAATTTCGGCCATAGCCTCGTCTACCTCCCCTCCATCTTCCCTCAAAGCCGCGATGAGCTCGATCAATTCGTGGTGGCAAACATCTCCACGTTACAGACAATGCAAAAACCCAGGTTTAAACCCTAAGTCCAACTCGTTCGAACAATCCTTGTATTTGAAAATTAATTCAACTATTTTCTCAACATTCTAGAGGTTCAAGCTTGCCAGAAACCAATTTTTTTAGCATTAAAAATGGAATCGATTGTTATAAATTCATAAAAGTTCCATTTTTATTTAAACACATAATACTCTTGAAATATCCAACTAAAAATCCTCATTTTATTTTTAAAAATCATGAGTTGATGTACAGATGTAATAAATATTCTTGAATTCAAAATTTACAACAATTTATTTTTTTGTCCATTATTGGTTGGAAGCCTGTAAACCAAAGTTTTAGTGGTAATGATCCACTGCATATTTAAACAACTTTGCAAAACTTGTTTCGTGGATTAAACAACTTGATTATTTGAAAAACCATAGCTTGTTAGTTGTTATCAGCAAAGGGACTTTAGTTTTGAAACAACCACAAACCCTGTAGGAATTTTCACAGAACATCATAATCAGGTTTTTATACTGAAGCATGAATCAACAGTTTATAAATAAAGTCTGCACTGGTTTTAATAACTTTAAATAAAAAGAAATTAAAAAAAACCTTTTTAATATTTAGTTTACTCACCTGTTTGTTTTGAAACAGAAAGCACTATGGTTTCTTTATAACAGATTTGCAGATGAAATGCAGAGCATACAAAATCAGGTTTGCAGAAGTTTGTTGAATGAAATAACTAAGGCAATTGATGTTTATTTATAACAGATGGTTCACTGGGGTTTATTAAAACAAGTACAGGATAACCATGCTGGAAGTAAAGCATTGAATGCAGGTATGTTCTTTGTAGATGCTTGCATTTAATGAAAGTATGTAGTGTTTCATGCTTGTATATTTTCAGCATGCTGTCTTGTTTATTTTGCTAATGCAAGAGTTTGTTTTATTTTCTTTTTACAGTTTATATTATTTTCTTACTGTTTTGTTATCTTGTTTGTTTATTTGTTCATTTATTTATTTGTTTATTCTTTTGTTCATTTGTTCATTTGTTCATTTATTTGTTTGTTTAGATTATGATTATGTTATTTAAATTTTATAATTTCATCATAACTTACCTTAACCAATTTTAAATTCTATTAAAAGATCATCTATCAATATCTCTTTTTATTTAATCCTATATTAATGTGTAATATTAATATCATCAATATTAAATTTAGATTGAATTTTACTAGTTAGATCCCAAAGTTCAAACAATTTATCAAATTTTAAATTTCAAAAATTTCGGGATGTTATAGAACACCTTAGGAAGCATGGATCTATATTTAAAGTAGAAGAAAAGTGAAGAGGGTGGGGGATCCTGGTGAGGTCGTGAGCAAAGGAGGAGAGGAGGAGCTTGGCTTTATGATTTTGGAGCTAAAGGTCGGATCTTTAGGCTTTTGGTGATGGTACGAAGCGATTCTTTGATTCTTGCATGTTTAACCTTTTTGTAAGCTTGGATCTGGGTGAGTTATCTTACTATCTTGTGTATATATACTGTGTGTATGTGTGTGCAAATAGAAAGTAAACTAACACTAACTAATTAAAGTTACAAACTTTGGACCCATCTTGCTTTTGAAAGCAAATGATAACTTTATATTGTATAATATCATTTCTATTACCTTCTTAAACATGTGGCGCGGACTTGACTTGGTGTGTAAATGGTTGTAGATTTGTGTGTTGAATTGAAGTTTGTTTGAAATTGTTTGAAGTGAGAATAGTAACTTTAACATGTGTAAATGGAAGATTTATGAACTTAACATGGGATAATTTGATTTGGTTGTTCTATACATATGTTTTGGTGTATGAAACAGTAAAATATTGGTTTGGAATGTGTAGAAATTATAAAACAAAAATTGTAAAAGTTAGAAGCGAAAAGGACATTGTGGTTGCACTTTGAAAATGCCTTCCGTTTGGTGATTTTCAAAGTTAACTTTGTGAGACATCCTAGGGGCTTATTTACATTAGTTTAATAAGTAATTTAAGTGTAATTATTACTGGAAAAATATTAAAGCATAAATCATTTACTAACTTGTGAAATAAAGTTGTAAAAAGTAATAGAGAGAAGAAGGTCGCGATATGACTACTTTAAAATACCTTGTTTTTGAGAATTTTTGTAAATAATTTGAAAAACATCATTATGGTTTTCTTTGCATTTTTGATAAGCGTTTTATGTGCAATTATTACTAAAAAAGAATTAGAGTTTAAAAGGTTTTGGAATTGGTCAAATAAAATGAATGAAGTTGGTGTAAAAATGTCGCTATACATACACTTTAGTAAATAACTTATTTTTAGGAACTTTTATAAATAAATTGAAAGAAATTCTTAGGGGTTTCCTTGGCTTTTAATGACTCTAAGGTTAGTACTTAGTATAAAAATTTCAAGTCTTAAATCATTTGTTTAAGTTATTAAAACTGGTTATGAAGATCATGCTTTTCTATGTTATTTTTTTTGAAACGGTACTTTGTATACAACATATCACATGTCAATAAACGTTCGAATCATGCTACGCAAGTTTCAAGCTTGTGACCTCCTACATCAAAGCCAAATCACTTTACCACTAGAACAATGGTGCTGCTCTTCTATGTTATTCTTTATCAAGGACTTTTACTGACATTTACAAATGTTGTAATAAGTTTCTTATGGTTTAAGTGTTTAAAAATGATATTTAAGTTTAGTATTTTTTCCTAATTTTTTTAGGGATGTCTTATAACATATTTTATTGTATTTTAAAATTGCTTTAAAGTTTAAATATGTTTTTTATATTTATTTATGAATTTTAAAGTAAAGAGGCTTTATAATATAAAATATGTTTTTCATCAAATTATAAATTAGTTATTTTCAAATAATATTTTACATAGATATCTAAAACCAATTTATTAGTGTTTATATAGTATTTATATATACAAGTTTTGAAAAATAATCGACTATGCTTAACACTAAAAGCCGAAGAAGTAGGCTTATCATTTGTGGGTGTTAAGACTGATATTCGAGTAGGGATAGGAGCGATAGTGCTCTAACCTACCAGCTTCAATATTGACCTAGGAATATTTAAGTAGAGAATGTCGAAAACATGTTAATCATGTTGTTTGTTTGCTCGTTTTTGAAAGTTATTAATCTTTTACTTAACACTAGAAACTGATGAGGTAGGCTTATCCGTTTGTGAGAGTTGAGAATGAAGTTTCTAGGAAAGGATATGATATGCAACTAGTGCTCTAACTTACCTGGTTTCACTCTTGATCAAGGGATAGTATATGTTAGAATGTCGATAACATATTAGGTATGAGAACCTTGACTTCCATTAAAATTGTTTATAAAACTGGATAATTGACCTTTCATATACCGAACTTAGCCAAATATAAACTTAGATCTTTAAAAGAATGTTTTTAAAAATAATACAAGTATTGCATGGTTCTGGTTTTATCTGATAGTGTGTTAATAAAATTCGTCTTTAACCCTTTTTGATTATATTTATAATCCTTAAAAGAATGTTTTAAATATAAGTGTAAGCGAAATGGTTTTGAATATGTTTAAGTAACATTAGTCTTAAACTTTTTGAATGGGTTTGTGAAAGTAATTAGATACTTAAAATGGATATTTCAAAGGAAATTATAAGTATGAAATCTTTTGAAAAAATATAGAAAAAGTAAAGGTCTAAAGTAAGAAATATTGTTAAGATTTGTGAATATACTTGTACCATTTGTGATAAGTATACGAGTGATTTTTGAAGTATTGAAAGAGTACAAATAAATGGTAATGATTGATAATTGAATTTTAATTAGATAAGAGAAGTTTTGCTAATTAAAGAGGTTTTAATTAAGAAAAGGATTAATTAAATAAAAAGGGATTAGAAGTCGATTATGTGATTTAATTATGCTTTATGTGAATTGATCTTGCTTTGTGTGTTTATTCGTTTATGGAAAGTATCTAGTCGTATACTTAGCGCTAAAAGCAAATAAAGTAGGCTTTTCTATCTGTAAGAGTTAAGATTGTCATTCGAATAGGGTGTAGAAGCAATAGTGCTCAACCTAGCGGCTTCACTCTTGACCAAGGGATAGTGTGAGACAAAAAGGTCAAAAATGTGATATGTATATAAGACATGGTTTCCATATACGACCGTCTATTTTGAACTTAATAGTCGATTAATCGGTTATCAAAATTGATTAGAAATTCATCGCTTGATTTTGGAGAGTGGGATTTGTAAGTCTTTTAATTATCAAATACCACTTCAAAATAGCACACGATTTCTATGTTTTGAAATTGGTTATGAGGTGGATGCTATAGAGTATAACCGTCTATTTTAAGGTTAAGTCCAATAGAGAGGTCAACATTATCATTCGTTAGAGGATTTATGCTGGAATTTATATAAAGATTTAAGGTCTGCATGAGATGTACGAACCCATGTAAAGATTTGCGATCTGTTCGAGATGTTGAAATCCATTTGGTGATTTGTATTATGTTCAAGTAATGAAGACTCGTGTAAAAGATGTCGAACATGACCTCGACATCGGAAGTAGGAGCGAGCTTGGGGTTTAGCTAACCCAAGATAGGATATATTAACTCCATATCTTGAGTATGCTTTTCGATATTGCTAGCAGGATTTGATGATATTTAGGATCATATGCTTAGACATAGACTAGCTATGTTTATCTTATGGTATATTATATATAAATATATGAGGCAGTCTCCGATCTTTGTGCATGAGATTGGATTTCTGTTTAACCGAAGTGATCTCTATAGAAAATCCATTTTGCGAACATACCTTAGCAATTTTCATTGTACCCTATATATATTATGGTGTGGTTGATGTAAGCATCATAGCTATTTTTTGATTTAAATTATTCACCACATAAATTATCTATTATATCACCTTAAATACTTATTAGATGAGTGGTCTTTTGAGGGGATAATCATTACGGTATTCCATGCTGTCTCAAAAGAATTGTTATATGTTGATCATATATTTCTTGAGTTTCTCATATCAGACTTATATTTGATGCATGATTCTTATTTTCCCTAAATTCCTCATGTTCTCTTTCTAGTAGTGTAAGAAAAGTAGGTTTTAGTTAGATGTTCTGGTGCTTTAGGAGACGAGCTGGATGTTTCACCTATTGTAGTTTCTTATTTTCGTTGCAGTACTATTTTGTATATATCAACAATCGTGAGGATAGGTTGTTATAATTGTCTTAGCAGATGATAGTATTTAGAACTGTAAGTCTAAAATGTTGTGCATCTTAGAGTGATATTTTTATATTATCTTTTGATATTATATGTTATCGTTCTGCTATGAGATTCTGATATTGTGTTTTCTTCTTTCTTGTTCCGTTTGAATTTTCTTTTCTTTTACCTTATCAATCTATCTTTTTGGCACTTAGATGTTCGGCACATGAATACCATGGATGTATTAGTGGCGACATTTGAGCAGTGAAATAGCTGGTCATTATAACTTGGTACCAGAGTTAAAGGTTAAGCGAGAATCTTGGCTTTGGTTGAGTACGACTCATTAAGGGATAAGGTAATGAATGCCCTAGCATGAGTTGAGAGAATTATACATATGAGAGCATATTTATAATTTTTATAAGCATATTCTTAAAGGTAATTCCTACTACAAAAATTAAAGATATTATATAAGATAACATATATAAGTATGAATTGTTAAAGTGTGGTTCAATTAAAGTAGGGATTATTGATGTTCATTCATTACTCCTCATTAGCTAGTTCAATCGTGTTGTGTCAGTTTATGAGCATTGCTATGCTTTGTAGAATGATTTGTGTTTGACCAATTTATGAGCGTTATTATCATTTGTTGTGTTATTAACATAACATTGCTTAACAGATTTATAAGCATTGTTATAGTTTATTGATTGATTAGTCATGCTCAACAAGTTTATGGGAATTGACTATTATTTTTTGATTGTTAATTTGTGCTCGACCAGTTTATGAGCAGCTTTACCCTTTTGTTGCAAGGGTTGGGTAGACAGTATTTGTAGATGCGTTGAAATGAACATCCTATGAATTATGTCTCACGTTTTGACTGTTAGGCTTTCGCTGATAATGTTAGGTCAGAAGTTAACTTTTATAAAATTTAAAGTTAATAAAAGATTTTTGTTAAATTTTAAGGAAAGATAAGATATCTTTGAACTTACATTTGTTATAACCCTCTGCAATTTTGCGATAATTAATTTAAATAGAAAATTAATTAATAAATAATAAAATGTGAAAAACGGAATTTTTGCAAATTTCAGAATTTGACTACGAAACATACACCACTGGGTTCATGGTGATTTTCTGATCAACTTTCATTTATAACTTTTCCGACCGAAGGTCGAACAAAACAGTTATCAACATTTAAAATTTTAGAGTTGGAAACAATTATATATGTAATTAAGGAAAATAGTCAATAATTAATTAATGTTAATTAAAAACTATTAACTTTAATTGTTACTTAAACGTTAAGCAAGAGATTAGGAATGGGATAATATCGATCGGTTAAAAATGGAATGAGATTAACAAAATTAATCAACATTAATAATTGGATAAATTTACACAGCTTCAGTCGACCCAGGAAGCACCTAGGTCGATAGGTAGTGATCAACCTAAGGTACTAAGTGGTCAACCCCAGATGTATAAACTACGAGAGTAGATTTTGGCCTTACGGCCTGGATTTAAAACTGTTTAATCGAACGGTTAACATTGATTTGAACCCCTATAAATATAGGCCTAGACGCTCACCTCTAACTCATAATTTTCTAATGGATACATAAGCTTTTCCATTTTCTCTTCTCCTCCACAACTCTAAAGTCATACAAACAGTCTAGTTTGCGTGTATACATCATTGGAGGATTGTAGATGATGATAGAGAATAGGTTAAAATCAAGTTGCTACAACCATGGTAAATTATAAATCTGTATTTGAAATTGTAATCAACCTAAATCCCTCCTTTCTATTCAAAAGTTCAAATAAATCTGTATGCCCATGTTATGAATCTAAATAGGGTGTCAAAATGAAAATACAGATAACATGAATTAGACTCGAAGACTTGGGAACGCTTAAAAAGATGAGTGAGAAATTACATGTTTTGCAATAAGATTAGATTTATATCGTTGAAATCTATTTCATATTGTCTTTAGAATCATTTTGGAATTATTATTTGAATATGCATATTGATTACTGATAAATAATTAATTGGATAATAAATTGTATGTGCATGATGATTATTAAACAGATTTAGGCGTAATGATTATAGGATAGATTTGGCATAATGATCATGGAATAGATTTAATGAAATTGAAAAACTTGCCTACATGTTCTCCACCGGTAACTTGTTATATTTGTGAATATGTTCTGATATGATAATAATAAAATGGTATTTGACTGAAGGATAAGAATGTAAAACAATGAAATTTTGTAAGATTTTAAGGGCTTAAGTGATATTTTAATTCATTTGAATTTAGGATATTACAAGTAGATTTCTACGTATTATCAAAGTTTAAATAGATAAAAATGCGATGTTTGAAATGACAAGAAATACACCTAGAAAGAAAGAGATGTACAAAATAGGGATATTTACCATATTTTGTACCGTTTATTTCAAATAATAAAAACATGGTTCTTTGTAATTACAAATAAATTACAAATCTTTCTTTTTGGATAAGATATGGAAATTTACAATATTAACATTTCTGTGCTAGAAATGTAGTTCCAACGCATTGAAATGCAATAAACCCCAAAAGTTAAATAGAAAGATATGAACACGATAAGAATGTCCTAAAAATATAAAATGCAAAGTACCAGTAAAAGTGGAAAGTAAACAAAAAAGAAATTCGAAGAATAGAAAAGAGAAATAAAAAGATAAAGAGGGGAAACGGATAAAAAGAATGGAAAGTGATATTATGAACCTGATAAGAGGAAATCGGTAAATAAACTTAAGGAAAGGAAAGGTTAAACGCATAATGAAATAAAGACATAAGGTCCACAGTAAACAATAGAGGTAAGGAAACTAAGTAAGCAGAGTGAATATGCAAATGCATGTAGCCTCAAATATGCGTTTATTATAGATGTGAACTACTATAGTAAGTTATAGTTAAATGAATAATCGGACCCTTGAAGTATATAGGTTTGCGTATAGATAGACGAATACTCCCAGTAGATAGAGTACTCTTCTACAAATATGGATTAAAGGGGATATTTCCTAGATTGCAATTGGTATCGTAAGTAGTATCGAGCACTATATAGCAATTATGTTGGTACCAAAAATCAGGTGTAGGGTTGCATAGGGCGAGAATTTCTTTCAAACCTAAGCGGTCAATGGGGAAGACAGGGTTACACCTAATTGGCCTTCGGCCCCTGTAAGGGTAAGACAAGTTGGGTTATGAACTACCATATTTTTTTGTTAATTTCTTTGTTAGGGAAAGGCTAATAAATGCAAATGGTGTTCTTTCAAAATGGTTGGGGGGTTCGTGGTACCGAGTCAACAATAGAAAGCAAACAAGTTAGTAAATCCCCATTGCAACACCAACGGGAGGTTATGCTTTGTACGAATGTCACTTTGTCCTAAACATTGTAGGGTCAAATTTGTATTGCTGGCACATTGACCTAGAAATTGTAGGTTCTAGTTTGTGTTGCTAGCATTCTGGCTTAGAAGTTGATGTTGACGCCCGATGTGCAGCATTACAGATACAAGCAAGATAGGGCATGGCATAATATTTTTAAAAGCTGTCGTTAGGCACTATGGGAGTCGCTCAAGTTATATAATGATGAGATCATGACTCGGCAAGGGCGATGGATCCTACTGATTTAGAAGGTACTAGAAGGAATAGTATTTAGGTCCAATCGGTGACTGTGGTACATACATACATAGATACACACACATACACAAACACACACGTGTATGTAACTATGATTCTGTAGAGGGTAGACGGGAACAGACCGTATGCGAATATGGATTCGGGATAACTAATAAAAATGTAAACAGACATAACATGAGATAGAGAACACTTGGCGTAAACTAGTGTTTTGTGCAAAGTATATAATTTACCAATCACCAGAACATTGTTCTGACTCTCTCCTCTTTAAAACCTATATGATAATTGGAGAGCAGGTACTGGTACTTGGTGTATACAGTGCTGACACGAACACTTGACTTTGAAAGTGTCAAAACTTAGTTAGTAGTTATGTGAGTTATTATATTATGTTATTTTATTGTAAGTTATATCGTTAGTGTTCTGATATGCATTCTCTTGTTTTACTTGTAGAATACTAAACCACCGATCCGTAATTTGGTGGACTTGGATTTTCGATTTAGCGAAAATTCAAGCCCACTGGAATGCAGGTTGTTACATTTGTGAAAAGATTTATATAAGAAAGTGATTTTATATAAGTTTGATTTATTAAATATGGTTTATAAACTAAGAGGATTTAATCTAATATTTTGATAATTTAATCCCTTATGCCTTTGAAAATGTTTTTCCAGATTTTGGAAGGAAAATAATAGTATTATTTGAAAGTAAATATTTGAAAAATTGGTTTATGAAATTAAGACCATGGTACTTAGTAATGTTTATGAAGTATTTGATATCACTATGAAAATGATTTTGGTTAGGCTCGAAAAGGAATGATTTGGATGTACTGAGCTCATTCCGTCGCTTGAAAATAATTCGTGATGACTACAGCATCATTGGTGTTCACTTTTGGATTTCAAAGTGGGGAATGTTACAGGGTGGCTTTGGTAAAGTAGCTTTTGGTTTAATCTCAAAAGTATGATTTGATATAGAAAAGATAGATGTATATACATTTATTTCATATGATTTGAAATAAAACCCGTTTTTTAGTTCTAAAATTTTCTTTAATAGGGATTTGATATAAAATATAGAGTAGTTTAATAAAGGTTTCGAAATAAACTTTCTACACGAAAAAGATTTGTATGCATGCTATGTTGAGAGCCCAAGTGGTAGTGGCATAGCCTGGAACGAATAATGAAACCTTTTCATGTTATCCCTTTTTTGGGCAGAGTGTGTTTAGTAAATAAGTGAAGCTTTGTTAAGTTATTTTATGGACACATGTACCCAATTACACCCATATTTCTCAAACTATGTTAAATGAGAATTAAATAAGGCATATAGCTTAGAGAGCCACCTTCACAATAAAATTTAAGATGAAAAAAAAATCTTGAAGTGATCCAACTGGTACCACACAAAAAACCTGCCTACTATCGTCACACCTGATCCAACCACAAAAACTACATCTAAAAACAGGATGTCGCAATAGAACAAAATACTGTGCTCACAAGACGATCCAAAAAGATTTCAAATCTGTGCCAATCCCTTAGTTTTAATATTAAATTGTATCACTAAACTCAAATTTTGAAATAGTTAGAGGGAGCCGAAAACAATTTGCAATCATAATACACATGATCAAAGCAAGATGTAGATATTGCATAATGACGTTAGGAGATGCTTTGGATAAGTTAAAGTGCAACACATCCCGATCCAAAAGATGCACACAAACAAAAGTATAAGGTTAATCAGACTACGCCATCAAAATCCGCAAAACTTATATTTTGTTAACAACCACAAGAGAAGATCCACATCTCACATGTTGAGGGCTACTTAAGCTATACTACACGGGGTCAAAAAATATTCCAAGGGCTATACACAAGGTTACTCAAACATCACTCCAATGTAGATCCATACCTATGGGTAGGTATAAAAGATATACATCACCTTTATCAATAACCCATGCAAAAAGGACAATTCAGGTCATAGTCAACTCATATAACAGTAAACTCAGATCACATTCGTACGTATATCCACTAACTCCCCAAGCTAAGGAAATTACACATCCTGAACCCCAAAGAAGCTCAAGACAATCACACCTAAATATTGGGAAAGCACCATAGCATCATGCATGCATTAGGCGCCAACCAGTACAACATCACTCCAAATGTGTCGGCAACGCCCTAAAACCAACGGTCACTCTTGCTATCCTCCCAAGGAAGCATATGCAAAGCTAATTAAAATTTGAAGTCTCTTTCCATGAATTCAAATACTCTCATAACGATTTCAAATATTCTTGCTCCAGTTTCAGATATTATCACCTTCTTCTCAAACTTCTCGCAAAAGATATGTCACCAATCCAGGTATATCAAACATATGATATGGATGAATGATACCTGGCAGGATCTAAGAGCTGAAGCACAATGACAAAAGCGTAGGATCGATTTTACCCTAGAGGGGAGAGGGGTAGGGTGAATAGGGTGATATTATCAATTATAAAAATTTATTGTGGAACTATATAAAATAATCGCAGCATCGATAGTAGCAGATTAATAGCAGAATATAAAAAGCAGAAATAGAACAACACAGATTTACCTAGCTTCGGCAAAACCCTGCCTACGTGCTACCGTCAAGGTTTCTACTAGAAATTAAGTAGTCAGACGCTTACACGTGTAAACTCACGATACCTGCTATCGACAACATAACTCTACGCTCAAAACCCTGTACAACTCAGTCATTGAGTTGCAAATTCTCAAACTACACCACCATAGCTCGTCCCCTAGTCACACGACTAGAATTTACAAAAGTTTAAAAGGAAAATACAAAATAAAAAATAATTAAATAATAATAAACCCTAATTTATAATTAAAAGCTCAATATGAATTAAAAGAAGCAGGCCCGAAAGCTTTAAGTGATAAAAATAAACTGCCCCCCTTGTTCTTTTTATTTCTTCGGCCGTATCTTCTTTTTTGTGAAAAATGGTAGCTCCGTTACTCTTCAGAAAATTAGGGCTTTTGTAAATGAAGATGCCAATTATAGTTGATCGATCGAGTAGATGTTTTCACGTTGTTTGCTTTGTCGATCATTCGTTTCTTTGATTTGAACACGACTCCTTCAAATTCTTCGAGTTCGGTATGAATTGGTATGTGATTTTCTGTATTATTTCACTGATATGCTTGAACTCGATGATTTTAATACCGCTGATGTTCATAGTATTACAGGGTTTAATACCCTAAATTATCGTTCAAATAAAATGTTTGAATTCATCTGTTAATTTTAGCTCGGCCATTCGATTTTGATTTGTTGCTTGTGACTGTTCCTGACCAGTTCAATTTTGAATATTTCTTTGTTGCTTGATCATCATGGCTTGTTTTCTGACTTGTTCGTTTTCCTGGCCACCACGGCTTGTTTGATTTGGTTATGTTCTTTTTTCCTTTGACTTCGGGCACTTTGATTTTATCATTTCGCTTTGACTTGTTCGACATGTGTGTTCATTCCTGTAGTGTTGCAGTCTGATATGCTAGATTTGGTATTTGTTTTAACTCGAATGTGTATCACCATGTGTACACTATCATATCTTGTTTTGAAGTTGAATCTGGATTGATACACTTGAGTCTGTCTGGTCTGCATTGCACATTCTACTGCCATGTGCTTCAATATGCATTGTTCTATAGATTTCACGAGTTTGAATGTCTGCTGTTGTGCATTTGATTCCTGTGTACATATATGCTAACATATATAGATATGCATTGATTTATGTGTTCACTTGGTAGCTGGTTGAACCTGAACTGATTTGTTGTTTTGGTCGAGTCTGGAGCTTGTTTGTTGGACTGGGTTCACTTGTTATCTTGTTTTATATGGAGCTTTATTTCTTTGTAGTCTGGTATAGGTTGAGTTGCATCACTGGCTTGCATTGTACTAGTTCATTGTGATGATTGTATTTGTTGTGTAGTTGCATATACACATGTCTAGTTACGTACATTTAAGCTAGTCTACAAAACTGAACTGACCATATCATTTTAAAAAAATCTGGTTGCTTTATTGACATATTTTGTTGCTCTGACCAGTTCATTGTAGCCCGAGTTGCATAGGTATCATGTTACTTGTTGTGGTCTTTGCCTTTGTGCCATGCCAATAGCCCGAAACGTTTGGTGCACCACTTCGAACAAATTGAAGTTTAGTTGCTTTGTACATAGTTGCCTATTAACTTGCTATTTGAAATAATGTTGCCATTTCAATTTTTTCAGAGCTTTACTTGTGCATGTCACTTTTCATTTTGTTTTCTCTTGAACTTCATCTTGATTTTTGGAATTTCGCATGAGTTGAATCCAGCTCATAGCTTGGTTTTGACCTGCTCATGCTGTGACTTTATTTTTATTGCACTTGAGTTGAATCTAGCTTTTGGTTGGGTTTGACCTTATGCTCACCCGTCCCTATAATTTTATCAAGTGTACATTGATGTGCACGGCCTTGTTGCATACATAGTGATACACTGTGCATGTCACAAGTTGTCGTGTATGATGAATTCAAAATGAAAATGATGACGAGTAACCCAAATAACCGAGGCAAACAATATTTTTAAAAACCCATTTAATTTTACATTGCAAAAATATATCCTTTTCAGTGTTATTACATCAGTGTGTATTTTGCAGATAACTCGGATGCTGGATTCAATCCGCAATAGAGTTGAAGAGTAATACGAGTGAATGTAGTGAGGTGCATATTTAAATGGAAAACTGTGATGTAATCAAAATTGCATTGCAATTGAAATTGTGTGTATATAGTGAGAGCTTAAATTTGTAATAAAATATTTATTTGAAATAAATTATCCGTTAGAATTAAATTCTATTTTATTTATTTTATTCAGCAAATATTTATTTAATTATGTGAAAATAAATAGTACATTAAAAAATACATTTAAATGAATATATATATATATATATGTTTGTTATCAAGAAACAAAAATCATATACTAGCATACTCAACAATCTTCCCCTTTTGATGATAACAAACATATATTTAAGATTTTGAATTTATTAAATTTATTTGATCATTTAATTTGCTCTCCTTATTTGAATGCTTCCTCTCTACAACAAAGTGTTGAATATGCGCTTATATGTTTTTGTTTGATGATAATAAACATATATATTCATTTAAATGTATTTGTTAATGTACTATTCTATTTTTCATAGATTAAATAAATATTTGTCGAATAAAATAAGTTACACAGAATTTGAATTCAAATAAAACAAGTTACACAAAATTTGAATTCAAACAGAAATTTTATTCAAACAAGTATTTATTACAATCTTGAATAGTACAAATTCAAGCTCTCACTATACATATACATTTTTGATTACATCACAATTACATCACAATTCAGTTTACATTAATAACCTCACTACATATCATTCACACTCGTATTTTGTCTTCAACTGCATTCCAGTTTGAATCCAGCATCTGTGCAATCTGCAAAAATATTCACTAGCGCAGTAAAATTGAAAAAGAAATGTTTTTGCAATATAAAATGAAATATGATTTTTGTAAATATGATTTGCCTCAGTTATTTGGGTTGTTTGTCATCATTCACACTTGAATTCATCACAAAGTCGTGCACATAGATATATACACTTGATAGCGCATCAGGGACAAGGTAATCATAAGTGGCTGCAATACACACGTGTACATTCATACACGTGTGCACTGCCTCGCCAACTCGTGTGCGCAGCCAACAAGAGCAAGTGTACAACAGTGTCAAGTTGCAAACAGTTCAAAGCTTCAACAAATCAGAACAGCCATACATGAAGTGAATCAAGTTCAGCAGTACAATGACCAAGCAGACCAATGAACCAAAATAAGCAATGGCACAGCACACATCAGTGACCATGCAACCTGACTCGAAGCAGTGCACAGTTAAACTCAAATGTGCAATGTTCAAACAAACATGTATGCATCAGTAACCAACACAATGAAAAGACCCACATTGAAAATCAGGTTCAACAACATCAGATATGATCAAGACCAAATGCACAACTTCACAACATGTCCAGCTCCAACACAACAAACTACTGAATCAAGTGACACAACAAACTACTGAATCAAATGACCAACCAGAAGTACAACATGACCAAAAGTGTATGCAAACAGTCGAAGACATGAATGCAACAAAGTTCACAAGTGCAGACACAAGGGCAGTGGACAGTACAGGCAAACTGGCAACAACAAGCATGGATGATCATAAATGAAACAGCTCAAGCAACAATGGAAAACATGCATGAAGTACCAGAGACTTAGTGCAACAGTGTACACAAGTGAAACCAGGAAAATCATGACATCAAGTAAACAAATGAAGTCAGCAACTTCAAACTGCTTATATACACAAACATGGTCAGACACACTTCAATAATGCAGTCAACAACATGAAGTGGACAAAATCAATCCAGGCAGCAAGTACAGGGAGATGAATACAACATGATGAAGAAGTGCAAATAGCCAGAGCCATCAGGTCAGAAACAATTACAACTACAGAAAACAGAGTAAATGCAGTGGACAGTTCAAGTCAGAGACAACATTAGTATGCAAATGAAGACTACAGGTGAACCGATCAGAGGCAATATAAGAAGTCAAGTGATGCACATGTAAAAATACTTGAAAGCTACAGCATCAAGTAGACCAAGTTCATATGCAATGAGAAGACCACAAAGACAACAGCCAGTGCCGATAAAGATAAGAGACAAAACTCAAATGAACAAAATGCACAATTCATGATTGCAACAACCAGTGACATCGAAAGCAATAAAGAAGTTCATGTGGAAACAGTGAATAACATGTTCGAAGTCGAAATCATGTGGAAGCATACAGAAGTTAACAAGAAAATTCGTGATCGTATCTTTGAAAAAGTCAAAAATCAATTTAGGAAAGTTTGGCCGTATTATTCAAGATAAATCAAACGTTTGATAATCAAAGCCGTGTGTAACAAGTTGAAATTATATCAGGAAAGCCGTGCGCATCAAGCAATTGAAACATTAGGAAAGTGATGAAGTCGCGCACGTGAATACGAACGAATCAAGTGTATTCGAATTCATATAAATAACAATCCCAAGTCATCATCATCGACATTGTGTTTGAGTTCGAAAATCACAAAAGCACAAACAAACAGAAAAATTACATACCAATCTCTCAAACTCGATCAAAGGAGCAGCTGCAAGTAGAATCGATCATCAGAGAATGAACGAAGCACAAGTAACGCGAACCAGAAAATAAGAACATCAGAGAGTCACGAGCAATTCAGAGAATTGAATTGGAAAAAGCCCCTAATTCTCATAAGAGCCGAAGCCCTAATTCGAGAAAGAAGAACGAGCCGCCATCGTCACAAACCTTAGAAGTGGATCGGGCTAGTGAAAGAAAACAAGGGGCCGGCCTTGTTTATTTTTAAAGGGGATTAGTTTTTTAGGGTCTAATTTTATAAAGGGGTTTTTTTATTTTGAGCAAAAATCAGGGATTATAGTTTATATTTTAATTTTTGCTCCTGGTTTTATTTTTGAAGTTGTTTTTACTTTTCGAGTCAAAAATTTTGTAAATCACCACCTAGGTTGTAGGTAGTGTCAGATTGTCTAGTTAGATTTAGTTCAGTGAGCAGGGTGTGCGAGTTTGCAAAACTCTATAGGCGGGAGCAGTGTTTGCGAGTAAGCGAAACTCTATAGGCGGAGCATGGTGTGCAAGTCTAGTAGAGTGTTTGTGAGCGGGAGCAAAAGGGTCTGCGAGTCTAGTAGAGTGTTTGTAAGCGGGATACTGTTTAATTTTAATAGAAATCTGGGAATGCAGAAATAGGCAGGGGTTGCCGAAGCTGGGTAAATTTTGTGTGTGATTTACCTTTCAGCATATTTATTTCTGCAGTTTGTTTCTATGTTTAAATCGAGAAAATTAGCTATAACCCTATTCACCCCCCTCTAGGGTTAATCTAGATCCTACAAGTGGTATCAGAGCACGGTATTTTTCTTTAACTCTAGAGTCATGAATTCATCAAATAATGCTTTTACTGAGGGGCAATCTATTGTTAGGCCACCCATGTTTAACAGGAATGATTATACTTATTGGAAAGTTAGGATGGGTATCTATCTTAGTTCTGTTAATTATGATGTTTGGGATATTATTGAAATTGGTTATAAACCTCCCACTATAACTGTTGGTGATACTGAGATCCCTAAACCCAAGGATAGGTGGGATGCTAATGATAAGAAATTAAAAACTACAAATGCCAAAGCAATGAACGCTTTGATCTGTGCTCTTGATAAGAATGAATTTAATAGAATTTCTCATTGTACAACAGCACAGGAAATTTGACACACTTTGGAGGTGACACATGAAGGAACTTCTCAAGTCAAGGAGTCTCGTCTAGCCCTATTCAGCAATGAATACGAGAACTTTGTGATGGACAAAGGCGAGAGCATAAAGGACATGTTTGGACGCTTTTCAACCTTGGTATACAACGCTAGAGCGCTTGGGAAGGTATTCACTGAGGTAGAGCTTGTGCGGAAGATACTACGAGTTTTACCAATGAACTTTGAGGCAAAAGTCACGGCAATCCAAGAATCGAAAGATTTGAGTAAACTAAGCATGGAGGAGTTGATTGGCAACTTGATGACATATGAGTTTGAGCTAAAAGCATAGGAAGAACGCAACAACTCCGAATCAAAGAAGAAGACGATTGCCTTAAAGAGCAAAGAAGAGAGCGATGAAGATGAAGAAGATCCAATTGAAGAGCTTGTAATGGCAGTCAATAATCTTAGAAGATGGTCTAGATTCAAGCCACGCAAGAAGAAAACAAGTCGTAATAGGCCAAAAGATTCTGACCATTCCGATAATGAACCAACGTACTTTAACTCCAAGAAGCCCGGACACTTCATACAAAAATGCCCACTTCTCGAAAACAACAAAGGAAAGAAAAAGACGAAGAAGGTCTTTGCAGCGACTTGGGATGATGAAGAAGGATAGGAAGTTTCGGATAGCAGCTCAGAGGAGGCTAACTTGTTTTGTATGGCAAAATCAGAATCAAGCTCCGAGGAATCTAGTGAGGCAGGTGAGTATTCCTATAGAGATCTTGTTTTTATGTGTCTTGATCTCACTAAAGTAGTTGATGCTCTTGAATCTAAAATTGAAAAACTAAAATATGATAGGAGAGAACTTGCTCGTGAAAGTTTTAGGTTAGAAACTGAACTTGAAAATATTCAAAACCTAGAATGTAAAAATTGTAAGATTTTAGACTCAGAATTATCAAAACTTAGGAATAACTTTGAGAATCTTGAAAAAGAAAACTTGAATCTTAAGGAAACCATCGACACTAGGAAAAAGGATTTTATAAATAGATGCACCTCACTTGTCACTGAAAACACAACACTAAAAACCAAAGTCCAAAACCTTGAGAAATCTCTGAATAACTTTTCAAGAGGCAAAAAATCTTTCAACATGCTATTGGGAAATCAAATTTTTGCTAACAACATAAAGGGACTAGGTTTTGGGAAAACACAAGGTGAGGATAATGCAAAAAGTAAGAGTGTCTTTGGTAGATGTGAAACAATTGGACATCGTGTTGAAAATTGTAGTCATAGGAACAAGAACACAAAATTTATACAAGTTTGGGTTCCTAAGAATTCTACAAACAAATTTCATGTCTATTGGAACAAGAATGAAAGGACTAAACAAGTTTGGATTCCAAAAGGTTTGTTTATTCATAATGCTTCTACCACTAACAATCATGGACCTATAAATAGGTCACAAAAATCTTTCATCGTGTAGGTATGGTGGCAGGCTAAGGAACAATAACGGTGTTCTCTGGTTTTTGGCTGTTCCAGAAACACAACGGGCGACAAAGCAAAGTTTCTTAGCCTAGTATAAAGGTGACAGAATCACAATGGACAACAATGAAAAATTATCGTAAAGGTAAAACAGGTAAATTTGTTTTGAACGATATATTAAATGTGATAATCTGCACCGTAATCTGAATTAAATCAGCCAAAATTGTGATAATGATGTGATGATGATTTTTTATTCTGACTTGGTCTACATAATTAGCCAATTACATTTATGCCAAAATCACTATTCTTCGAATTACTTCATGCATATTTGTTTGGATTAAACATTGTGTTTTTGTTGGATACATTTGGTTATAATACGGCTAACTCTATATTCACGGCTTTCTAATTATTTACACGGCTTCAATTCAAATTCAAAGAATGTCATTTAAATTGTTGCTAAAATTGGGTTTGAAATTTTTGATGCACCCTTCATTGTATGGATTATCAAATTTAGTTAGTGAGATTTTGGAGTGAATAAGAAATTCAGATGCAAATTACACTGGTAATATAGTTGATAGAAAAATTACTAGTGTAACGTGATTAATTTTTGAAACATTCATTTGCTGCATCGTTTTTTCAAAGAAAATATCTGTATATTTTTCACTTGAAACAATTTTTAAATAGTAGAAAATTTTCTCATATAACCCCTTCGAGAAAATCATGTTTGACCATATTTTCAGATTAGTCATTTTTATTTGATTTTAAATGACAAATTTTGACTAATCCGACTCCCTACTAATTATCAAAAAGATAAATAGTGATTGAAAAGGTGATAAGTGTTGATATTTAACATACATTACTCAAGAGAGTATATTTGGAAAATTTCTTTAGGAATTCAAACAAGAGTTATAAAACTTCTTGTTGGGTAAAGATTCCATGACCATTTCTATATCTATCATTATTTCTGTCGACCATGGTTTATCAAATATTCAATATAGTTTGTCGATATGTGGTACTATAATCAGGAATCATTTGTTTTTCATGTCACATTTTTTTTGAAAAAAATAAATAAATATCCAAAGAATTCACTCTCATTTAAAAGTCCTCACGGTTATGCATGAGTGAATTACTTGGATTTTTGATTATGTGCTTCCATGCTCATTTAAAAGTCCTTACGGTTATGCATGTATGGAACGCATATAAAAATTAATTGATTTAATAGACCAGTTGATTATAATCCCATTTAAAAGTCCTCACGGTCATGCGTGGTTAGAAGATACTTGATTTCATTTTTAAAATTAAATTGGAATACTACTAATCTCATTTAAAAGTCCTAACGGTTATGCATGATCAGTAGATATTCAAATTCCTGATATAAATGTACCACAAGTAGATACAACTGAATGATTTTATATTAGAACGTCATTTCCATCATTTCTAAAAGTGGAATATGCGCCTAACAAGGGTAGTTATGGTTTTTGTTTGATTCTTATTGAAGTTTAATATTTATATTCAATTTGAGTTTAATGTTGGATTAATATCGATCACTTTATCTCTATTTTTCTCTCACACTATTATTCTTTTGCTGATAACAAAAGGGGGAGAGAAAAGTTAAGATTTTGTCAAATAGAATCAAGCAAAGGTCAAATAATTTTCCATTTGCATCTAGGCTTATTTGAATATTTCTATTTGCATGCATATATGTAGGGGAGCATCATGTAGAGAGGAAGCATCTAAATAGGGGGAGCAATTAGAGTATATCATTGATCAAATACATTTAACACATGTACAAAATCTTAACTATATGTTTGTTATCATCAAAAGGGGGAGATTGTTGAATATGCGCTTATATGTTTTTGTTTGATGATAATAAACATATATATTCATTTAAATGTATTTGTTAATGTACTATTCTATTTTTCATAGATTAAATAAATATTTGTGGAATAAAACAAGTTACACAGAATTTGAATTCAAAAAAAACAAGTTACACAGAATTTGAATTCAAACAGAAATTTTATTCAAACAAGTATTTATTACAATCTTGAATAGTACAAATTCAAGCTCTCACTATACATATACATTTTTGATTACATCACAATTACATCACAATTTAGTTTACATTAATAACCTCACTACATATCATTCACACTCGTATTTTGTCTTCAACTGCATTCCAGTTTGAATCCAGCATCTGTGCAATCTGCAAAAATATTCACTAGCGCAGTAAAATTGAAAAAGAAATGTTTTTGCAATATAAAATGAAATATGATTTTTGTAAATATGATTTGCCTCAGTTATTTGGGTTGTTTGTCATCATTCACACTTGAATTCATCACAAAGTCGTGCACATAGATATATACACTTGATAGCGCATCAGGGACAAGGTAATCATAAGTGGCTGCAATACACACGTGTACATTCATATGTGCACTGCCTCGCCAACTCGTGTGCGCAGCCAACAAGAGCAAGTGTACAACAGTGTCAAGTTGCAAACAGTTCAAAGCTTCAACAAATCAGAACAGCCATACATGAAGTGAATCAAGTTCAGCAGTACAATGACCAAGCAGACCAATGAACCAAAATAAGCAATGGCACAGCACACATCAGTGACCATGCAACCTGACTCGAAGAAGTGCACAGTTAAACTCAAATGTGCAATGTTCAAACAAACATGTATGCATCAGTAACCAACACAATGAAAAGACCCACATTGAAAATCAGGTTCAACAACATCAGATATGATCAAGACCAAATGCACAACTTCACAACATGTCTAGCTCCAACATAACAAACTACTGAATCAAGTGACACAACAAACTACTGAATCAAGTGACCAACCAGAATTACAACATGACCAAAAGTGTATGCAAACAGTCGAAGACATGAATGCAACAAAGTTCACAAGTGCAGACACAAGGGCAGTGGACAGTACAGACAAACTGGCAACAACAAGCATGGCAGATCATAAATGAAACAGCTCAAGCAACAATGGGAAACATGCATGAAGTACTAGAGACTTAGTGCAACAGTGTACACAAGTGAAACCAGGAAAATCATGACATCAAGTAAACAAATGAAGTCAGCAACTTCAAACTGCTTATATACACAAACATGGTCAGACACACTTCAATAATGCAGTCAACAACATGAAGTGGACAGAATCAATCCAGGCAGCAAGTACAGGGAGATGGATACAACATGATGAAGAAGTGCAAATAGCCAGAGCCATCAGGTCAGAACAATTACAACTACAGAAACCAGAGTAAATGCAGTGGACAGTTCAAGTCAGAGACAACATTAGTATGCAAATGAAGACTACAGGTGAATAGATCAGAGGCAGTATAAGAAGTCAAGTGATGCACATGTAAAAATACTTGAAAGCTACAGCATCAAGTAGACCAAGTTCATATGCAATGAGAAGACCACAAAGACAACAGCCAGTGCCGATAAAGATCAGAGACAAAACTCAAATGAACAAAATGCACAATTCATGATTGCAACAACCAGTGACATCGAAAGCAATAAAGAAGTTTATGTGGAAACAGTGAATAACATGTTCGAAGTCGAAATCATGTGGAAGCATACAGAAGTCAACAAGAAAATTCGTGAACGTATCTTTGAAAAAGTCAAAAATAAATTTAGGAAAGTTTGGCCGTATTATTCAAGATAAATCAAACGTTTGATAATCAAAGCCGTGTGTAACAAGTTGAAATTATATCAGGAAAGCCGTGCGCATCAAGCAATTGAAACATTAGGAAAGTGATGAAGTCGCGCACGTGAATACGAACAAATCAAGTGTATTCGAATTCATATAAATAACAATCCCAAGTCATCATCATCGACATTGAGTTTGAGTTCGAAAATCACAAAAGCACAAACAAACAGAGAAATTACATACCAATCTCTCAAACTCGATCAAAGGAGCAGCTGCAAGTAGAATCGATCATCAGAGAACGAACGAAGCACAAGTAACGCGAACCAGAAAATAAGAACATCAGAGTATCACGAGCAATTCAGAGAATTGAATTGGAAAAAGCCCCTAATTCTCACAAGAGCCGAAGCCCTAATTCGAGAAAGAAGAACGAAGCTGCCATCGTCACAAACCATAGAAGTGGATCAGGCTAGTGAAAGAAAACAAGGGGCCAGCCTTGTTTATTTTTAAAAGGGATTTAGTTTTTTAGGGTCTAATTTTATAAAGGGTTTTTTTTTATTTTGAGCAAAAATCAGGGATTATAGTTTATATTTTAATTTTTGCTCCTGGTTTTATTTTTGAAGTTGTTTTTGTTTTTCGAGTCAAAAAAATTTGTAAATCACCACCTAGGTTGTAGGTAGTGTCAGATTGTCTAGTTAGAATTAGTTCAGTGAGTAGGGTGTGCGAGTTTGCAAAACTCTATAGGCGGGAGCAGTGTTTGCGAGTAAGAGAAACTCTATAGGTGGAGCAGGGTGTGCGAGTCTAGTAGAGTGTTTGTGAGCGGGAGCAAAAGGGTCTACGAGTCTAGTAGAGTGTTTGTAAGCGGGATACTGTTTAATTATAATAGAAATTTGGGAATGTAGCAATAGGCAGGGGTTGCCGAAGCTGGGTAAATTTTGTGTGTGATTTACTTTTCAGCATATTTATTTCTGCAGTTTGTTTCTGTGTTTAAATCGAGAAAATTTGCTATAACCCTATTCACCCCCCTCTAGGGTTAATCTAGATCCTACACAAAGCTCCCTCTACGTATATGCATGGAAAAAAAAAGTGCAAATGAACCTAGATTCAAGTAGAAAATACAAAGTAAAATATTTGGCCTTTATTTGTCAAAATTTTAAATTTTCTCTCTCCCTTTTGTTATCAGCAAAAGAGTAGCAGTGTTAGAAAAATTGAGATAAAGTGATAGACATTAATACAATATTAATACCCAATTGAGTATATATATTAAATTTAATAAAAAATCAAATAAAATCATAAATATTTTGTTTGAAGCATATTCCACTTTAGAGTGGTAGGGATGATCTCGGTATACAAAACCATATAGTTGATCTATTTGTGGTATATTTATATCAGGAATTGAATATCTGCTAACCATGCCTAACCGTTAGGACTTCTAAATGAGACTAGTAATATTTCTAATTTTTATAAAAAATGAATTTCAAGCATCTTCTAACCACACATAACTCCGAGGACTTTTAAATGGTATTAGAATCAACTTGTCTATTTAATAATCAATTTTGATATGCATTCCATACATGCATAACCATGAGGACTTTTAAATGAGCATGAAAGCACATAATCAAAAATTCCAAGTACTTCACCCATGCATAACCGTGAGGACTTTTAAATGAGAGTGAATACTTTGGTTGTTTTTATTGCTAAAAATATAAATTGAAAAACGAATGATTTCCCATTTAAAATACCACATATTGACATACTATATTAGATTCTAATGAGTGATGGTCGTTAGAAATATGACAGAAATAGAGATGGTCATGGAATTTTTACCATCAATTTTTTTTATAAATCTTGTTTAACTTTCTAAAGAAATTTACTAAATATACCGTCTCAAGTTATAATATATGATTAATATCAACACTCATCACTTTTTCAATCACTATTTATCTTTTCGATAATCAGTAGGGAGTCAGATTAGTTAATGCAGTCATTTAATATCAAATCCAAAAATAATTATCAAATTTTCTATAATGACTAATATAAAACAAGGTCAACAAAAACTATTTTCTAGAAGGGGTTTTATAAGAAAAATGTTTGCTATTTGAAAGTCATTTGAAATGTAAAATATGTAAATATTTTTTTGAAAATGTGATGCCGCTAATGAATGTCTCTACATAAAAAATATTCCACTAGTAATTTTTCTATCAACTAAATTGTCAGTGTAATTTGCATCTGAATTTCTTGTTGACTCAAATTTATCATTTGATAGATATCATAGACTAGACTGTGAGATTGCAACAAATTCCTTAAAATCCTTTTTACAGTTTTTAAATGAAATTCTTTTGAATTTTAATTAAAGCCATGCAAACAAACAGTGAATAGAATGCTAGATCTAGAAGCAATAATATATCCACGTGTATCATGAGTAGTCATCGCAAAACAACATTTTTAGTCCAAACAAATCTATATGAAATAGTTCAAAGACTCTAGTGATACTTATAATGTTCTCGGCATAAAAAGAGAATTGGCCAACGATTTTGAATAAGTTAGAATTAAAATCAACATTCATTTCTTTATCACATAACCGGCTGATTTAAGTCAAATTATGGTGTGGATTTTCACATTAAATATACCGTTTCCAATTTTACCTTGCTGATAATTTTTGGTTGTTGTCATTGTGATTCTGCAACCTAATACTAAGCTAAGGAACTTTGATTTGTCGTCCGTTGTGTGCCTGGAACAGCCATAATCCAGGTAACACCATTGTTGTTCCTTAGCCTGCCATGTTACATAAACGAGAAAAGATTTTTGTGACCTATTTGTTTTTATAGGTCCATGGTTGTTAGTGGCAAATGATTTTGAAAAATAAGTTTGTGTAGACCCAAAACAATATATGTTTATTCCTTTTGGCACCCAGATGTGTTTATCTTTAAGGGAATTTACATTTGTGCCATTAGGAACCCAAATTGGTATGGTTTTCATGGGCTTAGGCCTATACCAACAATTGTTTTGATTGTATTCAATTTTTCTACAGATTGTACACATTGAATTGACTTGATTAATTTCATTTCCAACACATTTAAACTGATTATATCCAAGTCATTGTTTAATAGTATTAATAGTTTGTTTCCCTAATAACATATTTGATGATCTTTCTTCTTTGAAAAATTTCCTTAAAGTTTTAGACAATTGTTGGACTTGTGTTTTGAGAGATTCATTTTCATTCAATAATTATGTGCACCTTTTAATTGAATTTTCTCTTCTTGTGTTTTCACTTTCTTTCAAAATCAGATTTCCATTTTCAAGTGACTTAATTTTGATTTCTGATTTTTTAATTTCTTCTTCGAATGATGGACACTTGTCACACTTAGGGCACTTGTTTGATAGTTTTTAATCAATTGATCAAGCTATTAATTTAATTCTATCAAACTATCTCTTTGTGATTTAATTTTAGCGTATTTCTCCCTAAGTCGTTTAAAATAGCCATTTACTTCATGGAAATATATAAGTAATTCTGGGTGAGTAAGTTTTGATACCTCGCTTGGTTCGTCATCACGGCTATCATTTATATCACCTTGAAGATACAAATCCGCCTTTTCACTCTCACTGCTGGTGCTTTTATTATCATCATCACTTTTATTCACATGGCTGCAAAACTTCTCCGTTTTGATTTCTTTCCTTGGCCGAGTCGACTCTAAGGACAATTGGGTTTGATATGATCGGGTTTATTGTAGTTGTGATAAATGATCTCTTGCTCTTTTGAGTTTTCTAGAACTTTGAATATTCTACTTTTCAATTGTTTATTTAGAGCTAGATTTCCATATTTGTGGTTCCATTTTTGGATCTCTTTATTAGTAGTGCCAGCTCAGCCACTCCGTCATCATCATCATTACTTTCCGTTGTTCAATTAAGATCTGTTGATCTCTTTCGAGTATCAGCTCCTTCTCGTTCTTCCTTGAATTTCATTTCTAGCTCATAAGCGGTGAGATTTCCGATGAGTTTTTCAACTTTGCTTTGCTTTAAATCCTTTGATTCTTGAATGGCAGCAACTTTTGCTTCAAAATTTCGTGGAAGGACTCTTATAATTTGTTGAGCTATTTCCAAATCTGTGTATATTTTTCGAGAGCTTTTGATTTGTATACGAGTTTGGAATGTCGTCCACACATCTCTTTAACATTTTCATCCTTGGCTATTGTGAAGTTCTCGTATTCACTGATAAGCATGGCAAGACGAGATTCTTTGACTTGAGTTGTTCCTTCATGAGTCACTTCGAGTGTGTGCTAGATTTCTTGCGTAGTTAGACAATGTGAGACACGATTAAATTCAATTTGATCCCATAAACAGATAATAGAATTCATAGCTTTAGCATTAGCACTTGCACTTTGTAATTTATTTTCTAGAACTATACTGCGATCCATTGATTTTCAATTTCTTGATTATCTACAACTATAATTGATGCTCCATAACCTGTCTCAACTATATTGCAAGCATCAATGATTTTCAGAAAAATTTTCGTTCTATTTTTCCACTAAGCATATTCACTGTTGAACATTGTTGGTCTAACTATGTACTGACCCTCAGCAAAAGCATTATTAAAAGAAGCCATTTTGAAAATTCAAATTTTTTAAAACAAAAATTGATTTTGAAAGCAAATCAATTTTTTTTTAAAAAATTTGGCTTTTATTCCAAGCTTCGATACCACTTGTAGGATCGATTTCATCCTAGAGGGGATGGGGGTGAATAGGGTGATACTATCAATTATAAAAATTTATTGCGGAAGTACTTAAAATAGCTGCGGCACTGATAATAGCAGAATATAAAAAACAGAAAAAAAAAACAACACAGACTCGCCCAACTACGGCAAAACACTATCTGCGTGTTGTCCCTAAGGTTTCTACTAGAAATTAAGTAGTCGGACGCATACACACGTAAACTCATAACAACTGCTATCAACTAACCTAACTCTTCGCTCAAAACACTGCCATAACTCAACTACTGAGTTGCGAATTCTCGAACTATACCATAGTAGTTCGTCCCCTAGCCACATGACTAGAATTTACAAAAGTTTAAAAGGAAAATACGAAATGAAAACAATTAAACAATAATAAACCGTAATTTATAATTAGATACACAATATGAATTAAAAGAAGCCGACACAAAAGCTGCAAGTGATAAAAATAATCTATCCCCTTTGTTCATTTTTTTCTTCGACCGTATCTTCTTCTTTGTGAAAATTGGAAGTTTCGTTCCGCTTGAGAAAATTAGGGCTTTTGTAAAATGAAGACGCCGATTATAGTTGATCGATCGAGTAGATGTTTTCACGTTGTTTGCTTTATCGATCGTTCGTTTATGTGAACACGGTTCCTTCAAATTCGTCGAGTTCGTTATGAATTGGCATATGATTTGTTGTATTATTTCATTGATATGCTTGAACTCGATGATTTTAATGCCGATGATGTTAATAGTATTTATAGGGTTTAATTCCCTAAGTTATCATTTGAATAAAACGTTTGCATCATCTGCTAATTTTAGCTTTGCCATTCAATTTTGATTTGTTGCTTATGCTTATTCCTGACCAGTTCAATTTCGAATATTTCTTTGTTGCTTGATCACCATGGCTTGTTTTCTTACTTGTTCGATTTCTTAGGCACCATTGCCTGTTTAATTTGGTTCCGTTCTTTTTCCTTTGACTTGGCCACTTTGATTTTTATCACTTGGCTTTGACTTGTTCGATGTGCATGTTCATTCCTGTAGTGTTGCAGTCTGATATGCTAGCTCTGGTATTTGTTTGAACTCGAATGTGTATCACCATGTGTACACTAGCAGATTTTTTTTTGAAGTTGAATCTGGATTGATACACTTGAGTCTGTCTAGTCTGCATTGCACTGTCTACTGCCGTATGCTTCGATATGCATTGTTCTATAGATTTCATGAGTTTGAATGTTTGTTGTGCATTTGATTCATGTGTATGTTTTGCTAACATACACATATATGCATTGAGTTATGTGTTCACTTGGTAACTGGTTGAACCTAAACTGATTTGTTGTTTTGGTCGAGTTTGGAGCTTGTTTGTTGGACTAGGTTAACTTGTTATCCTGTTTTATATAGAGCTTGATTTCTTTGTAGTCTGGTAGAGGTTGAGTTGCATCCCTGGTTTGCATTGTATTAGTTCATTGTGATGTTTGTAATTGTTGTGTAGTTGCATATACACATGTCTGGTTATGTACATTCGAGCTGGTCTACAAAACTGAACTGACCATATCATTTAAAAAAATCTGGATGCTTTGTTGACATATTTTGTTGCATTGACCAGTTCATTGTCGTCTGAGTTGCATATAGTAGCATGTTACTTTTGTGGTCTTTGCCTTTGTGCTACGCCACTAGCCTGAAACGTTTGGTGCACCGCTTCGAACTGATTGAAGTTTAGTTGCTTTGTACATAGTTGCCTATTAACTTGATGGTTGAACTGATGTTGCCATTTCAATTGTTTCAGAGCTTTACTTGTGCATGTCACTTTTCATTTTTTCTCTTGAGCATCATCTTGATATTTGGAATTTCACCTGAGTTGAATCCGGCTTATAGCTCGGTTTTGACCTTATGCTCATGTCATTACTTTATTTTTATTGCACTTGAGTTGAACCTAGCTTTTGGTTGGGTTTGACCTTGTGCTTATCTGTCCCTGTAATTTTATCAAGTGTACATTGGTATGCACGGCCTTATGGCATGTGCAATGATACTATGTGCATGTCACAAGTTGTTCGTGTATGATGATTCAAAATGAATATGATGACCAATAACCTAAATAACTGAAGAAAATAATATTTTCAAAAACCCATTTTATTTTACACTAAAAAGTATTTCTTTTTCAATTTTATCGCGTCAGCATGTATTTTTGCAGATAACTCAGATGCCGTGTTCAATCTGGTATAGAGTTGAAGAGTAATACGAATGAATGAGTGAAATGTAGTGAGGTGAACATTGTAAATGGAAGATTGTGATGTAATCAAAAATGTATTGTAATTGAAATTTTTTATATATAGCGAGAGCATAAATTTGTAATATTTGAAATTATAATAAAATATTTGTTTGAATAAATTATCGGTTTGAAGTTAAATTCTATGTTATTTATTTTATTCGGCAAATATTTATTTAATTATTTGAAAATAAAATAGTACATTAATAAATACATTTAAATGAATATACACATGTTTATTATCATAAAAAAATCATATACTTGCATATTCAACAAAAAAGAGTGCGGTAAAAGCATTGTAGCCAGAAAGGGACTTTTTACCTTTTCCACTGTTCAGTACTTTTAAGGTTTCATTGTACTCACTAGCATTGAAATTTGTACCAAAGAGTATAAAGAAAGAAAGATAAATTTACCGCGTGGATGTAAGATTCCTTAACATCCAAACCACATTAATTCCTTGTGTTCTTTATTTTTTCCTGCATTTTATTATTTGCTTACCCTTTTCTTAGCATCAAATCGTACCTTATTTGTATTAGAATTAAATATTAGTTGGACATGACATTTTAATATACAGTTAAAGTGTAATAAACGGATTGTGTAAACATTCAATGACATAATTACTAGTTAACGACAAATTTAATACCACTTAATTTTGCGAATTCAAAATCATTGAGGTAGTTAGTATGATAATTGCTTCATCACCAGTTTGAGTGTTATAAGATGAAAAATCTTACTAACATTTTTGGCGCCAGAAAGAGGGCCCGAACCTCCATTCCCCATTTTTGGTTTCTAATAAACTTGAATTTCCCTTTATATACCACGAATCTCACTGATTCGTCTGTACCTCATGTTCAAGGACATTTAACATTGGCTTTAAAAGCTACCAACAAACTACTCATAACTTCAAAAACCCAAAGTGATACTAGAGCTTTGACCGATTTCCCCATAGACCCCCTTCCTGCTAGCATTCTAATTGTTTACAAATCGAATTAACCAATGTTTGGAAGGGCTAGAGAGAAATGGGCCCAACATACTGTCCTAGGACCACCCTCTCCACATGAATCCATAATGTCTGCCTTTATTCACCTACTGCACTAAATATTCTGAATGGGAATTATAACGGCACTCCCGTAGATGGGTATGGTGATGCTAGCCTAAAAACTGATACTAAAATGAAAAGAAAGATCCATGTAAATCCACAAATCAAAATAAAAACATTAAATATTAACCCCTTACTATTTAGGAAACAAGCTCAATTTATTTTGGAGGTAGATGATACCACCTCACTGTCATGGATGAATCATCACTGTCAAAACCTAGAGAAGATGAAGTTTACTAGTCAAAAGCTCATGTAGAGCAGTTGGCTAAACTTTATCAATAGGGAACTGGGGAGAAGAATAGAGAGGAAGGATTTTCTCTATTCAGCGAGACTATCATCAAAGCAGACATCCCTATAGACTTTAAGGCCCCGTTAATTGAAAATTTTGATGGGACTATAAATCCAACAATCACCTATGTACGTTTAAAAACCACATTGACGTTTTGAAAGTAGGAATGATGGGTAAACTAAGCTTTTCCTAGTTTACTTAATAGGAGTTGCAACTAGATGGTTTAGGAGATTTGGATCAGAGGGGGTCCGTTCGTAGCGATAGGTATCTGTCATTTTTTTGAGGCAGTTCAATTTAGGAAGAGAAACCTCCCCTGATGTAAATATGATGTCCTGCAATAAGCAGGGAGAAAACAAGAGTTTGCGCAATTTTATTAAGGCTTTCAAGTTCTAGGCTCTCAAGATTGGAGTAAGTGACGAAGGAGCATTACTGATGATGGCTAATGTCTGGGTCATAAGATGGGCCACAATATGGAAAAAGAATATTAGAATGTAATGCCACAACATGATGGCTTTCTATGAAAGAGTTTGTGGCTATGTTAGGATGGAGGAAGGCGGTTTCACTATAAAGATTCAAAAGTCTTCTGCCCCCTTCCAACGAACCACATTTCAAAAGGTTTAAATTGACAATAATCCACACATGCCCAACTTAAACAATCTGGAACATAGATAATCAATGGGGTTAATTAAGAAAAATAAGAAAAGAAGAAGGAAACAAACATAGAATCTCACAGCGGAATGACAAAATATAATAATCAAATTGAAAGTTCATGAAGCTGTTTATATTATACTTTTGATTATAATTCATACAACATTTATCAATGTTATATATACAATAGGGATAAATAAAATAATGCAGCAAACAACTCGATGCAAAAAATAAAAATAGTAATAATATACCAAATATTCACCCTTGTCCTTTAGAAACAATCTTTAATGCGTTGAAAACTCATGGCTTATCCAAGCGTAATGGGAAAAAACATTTGAGTCAGGACTAAAGTATTCTTATGTGAGTCAACTCGATATCATACGTAACATGTGTGATGTGGCATCAGAGATGTTTACATGGTTTTACTTTTCCTATCAAATATATAACGTGCGTGCAATAACTCAATAGATGTTATAGGATTTTTCATCTCTTAAGGATCCGTAAAAATATTTATATGTAGTAGAATATGCTACATGTATAATGTCTAATCAGTAAAATAAATATTTTTCATAGCGTTAAGGCTTTACATTAAGGCCCCTTAACGCGTTTTTAAGCATTGTGGTACAGTTTGCATTCAGCACAACCAATAACATGTCGATAGCCAGTGATGTGCCGTGATACAACAACACTAAACCAAAATCGTAAGGGTCTCATATAGCGATAAATGTATGCCAAGGCACGCGAGGGAATGCCCAAAGTAGGATGCTACCAGTTCAGGCCGCAGGGCTGGTGGTAACGCATCGTTGCCACGACCGCCCACCGCATCCATCCATCCATATCGAGTCAAGGTAAACTATCCCACAATCAAGGTGCACCAATCAAAACCAACGAAAGAAGTAATAATATGGACCAAGTCCAAGAAAATTGAAGAATGGATGTCCGCTAGGGGTAATTAGCCCGCTTGGCCCTATCAAGCCGTCCTATTTTAGTCATTTCAAATTAGCACAAGTGCCGAGGTCTATCCATCATTATTCTCTCTCTCTTCAAATCCAGCAAGAAGCCAAATCCAACCACTTCATTCCAGAGTCACCTCCGCATACACAGTTGTTAAAGTGGTTCCAATATTGACAGAGAGTATGACATAAGAGGCTCCGGTCTCTTTAACAAACAAATGTCGTTTTACACATCGATCGGTACCTTTGCATTTCAAAACGATTCATACTTGATATCAAAATATCATATTCGCTTCAAAATCAATTTTATTTCGAAATATCATATTTACTTCAAATATGTCGATTTCCACTTGAAAGTCATTTTCACTTCAAAATTCGATTTTAATTACAATTTGAGCTATTACTTCATTTTAACCAATTCGCATTCAAATCCATGTTTTAGATATAAACATTCACACACTGACCAGTTTGAATTTTTACAAAATAGTTTGATTTTTTTTAAATAGTTTAGAAGTTAAAATAGTTTAATAGAAAATAATTTGAGTATTGAAAATGGTTTATATAGTAAATAGTATGGAAAATCAAAGTAATTTAAACATCTAAAAAGATAGGTTTGTAAATAGTTTATATAATAAAATAATTTATTTTGAAAATAGTTTCAAAGTTAAACTGATCTAATGCCAAATTTTCGAATTCAAAACAATTCAATTTCCATTCCAATTTAATCAATTCCAGTCCTGTTTCAATTCGAATTAACTTCGATTCCAATTTTAATTCAAATCAATTTCAATTGCAATTCCAATTTCAATTCCAATTCGATTCAATTTCAACTTCAACTATTTGATTCAATGGTTATATTTCTACACAATTCTCAATTATAAACCATTTCAATCTATATCAATATCGAGATTGATATTCAAATTATCGATTTAAATCTTCTAAATCAAATTTAACTTCGATGTTCAATCAATGTTTGAATCTTTAAAATAATTCAATTCCGAGCTCAACTTTTGAAACATCAATTTAAATTACTTTTACTTAGCAATATTCAAAGTTCGAATAAAAGTCCAATCTTTTAAGACAAATCAATTTTCGAAATTCAAATCATATTTCGATTATAACTTCAAAATCTCAACTTTGATTACTAAACTATCCTTGTTTCCAAATTTAAATTTCAATATTTCGAGCTCAAGATCGAGAATAATTCGATTTCCATAAATTCAATTTTTACTTCTTTAAATCAAATCATTTATACAATTCCAAATCAAAATTCTAAAAATCATTTAATTTAACCAATCCGGTGACCGTATATAATTTTCTATCCTATGGCCAAGTGAATCGATTATTTCAATTTAATAAGGGATGGATATATTTCATTTCGATCCGAAATAAATATTATAGGTATATACCATTTCAACCTATTTCTTAATTTATTCTAAATAATTCGATTTATAGTTTTATATACTATAAATAATATACAGGATGATAACATGATATATCGAAATAAATGAACATCCAAGTCATCTAAATATCAACCAATTAGCATCCATCATAATCAATCATCTAAATAGCCAATAAATCATGATAGTTAACTAGTTGATAATAATTGAAAATTATTTTTTTGCTAGCATTTTAATTTAAATTCCAAATTTAACTATCAATTTAAATTTCTACCAGCTCCAATCATATGCCAATTTAAATGTCGATTAAACTGCCAAACAACAGTCAATAAAATGAAATCACTTTATGACGTCATTTAACTAACATAAAAATTATTCTGGTCCGTCATGATCATTATAAAACACTCACCTTTTATTTGAAATTGAAGATATTTCAGTTTCAGATAAATTCTAATCATAGAGGACACATATTCCACTGCAACTCGTTTCGCCTAAATCAGACCTCGTACGCAAGAGATACGATTTTATTAATATAAAGATAACTAAAACTTAAATAATTAAATATACAAAAATAATAATAAAAACAAACCTAACCGCAACCCTCTCTTTCCTCTCTCCCGCTTACACCCTGGAACCCATCACATGCGACACGACCTCCTGCCGCACGCCACCAATGTCAACCCAATTTCCATCCACCATCGCCATCACGTGCACCGCACACCCCTTTACTATCGACCCTAATATGGTTGACCCCACCACAGCCTATCATTCTCGAGAGACCAAACATGCACACCCTTCAAGCCTAGATCCAAGCAATTCCGAGACATTCCGCCACGATTCCACCGTTGGATGTATATATCTCATCGAGATCTACGATTTTGCTTTTAAAAGTTTTTTATTTCGGTAAGCGGATAGGAAGAAATCATAAAGGGAAGATAGGTGATTATCAGTCATTAATGATTTGAAAGAGAGCAGCCGTGTTATTCTTATGCTAGGGTTTAACGAAATGAACAACCTAATATAAACTGACGTTATGTGCCCGCGAAAATTTCGAACTTTAAACAAAGCTTGCCGCCTAGCATTTTTAATGTTTTACCCAAATTCCGAATGCAATAGAACTAGTCTCGAGGCCTAATTTGATCAAACGCAGAAGATAACTTTTCGAAATAATTTTATTTTATTTAAATTCTAAAAATAAATTCTATGCGTATCAAGCTCGCAAGGCCAAACAACAAGTCTGATAGCTACAAAACTTGAAATCCTACAATAATTCATATTATGGTTGAAACTTGTTCCGTCAAAATCCGAGGCAGTGGCCAAAATGACTATTTTACACGTTAATTAAAACCAGAAATTTCTAAATTTTAATTTAATCACTTTAAATTCAATTTTTAATTTAGCAATCTTCATTATTGTTTAAATAAAATTTAAATCAACTTCCGACATCATTTTCACTCACATTAAATCCAGAATTCAATTATCATTCAAATAATTGCACTATTAAATTTTAAACAATTTTAATTATTCAACAAATTACATTAATAAGCATTAATTTCAAATGAATTTTAGTTATCAACAAATATTATATTTCTATCTATAATTCAATTCCAGTTATTGATAACAAACACATTCAATACATAGAATTCATTTGAATACCTGTTATTGCCAACATCTTTGAATTGGTTATTCAAAATTTTATTCAATAACTTATATTAATAAATCATTAAGTTTTTGCTTTTAACCATTTTTATTCGAAAATCATATTAAATTTAATAATTTAAAATAATTAAAATACGGGTCGTTACATTCTCCGACACTCAAAACTTTTCGCCCTCGAAAGGGGTTAAGTAAGGAATTTAACATACAATATATTTTCTCAAAATAATCAATTTATAAAATTTTAAAATAATATTTACAAAACCTTTACTACGCTCTCGCTATTCCACTCTGATATCGGTTTTACAAAAATTATAATTTATATATAGAAATAAGTTATAAAAATTTTAAAACTCATAATTTTTCTAACATCCAGATTTACGAAAAAGTTCGGTAAAGTCTCCTTTGCGTTGCTCGATCAATTTTTTTTACAATACAATATATATCACAAAGATACCAAATATACATCTCATCTCAATGATAAGGATCCCGTAGGGAAAAATATAAAAGTGCATTACGTAATCCGAGATACGTACCTTACTATTATTAATACAAACGAGTTCGCTCGTATTAAGGGAGCAGAAGCAAAATAAAATCCACGCATATGTCCAAACGTTCTTCGTATGTACCTATCTCAACTCAATTTAAAATATTTGTCACTTGTAATAAAATATAGAATATGTACAAGTTTAATAAATTATAATTATGCATTCTTAATCCACATCATAACACGAGCGGAAACACAACATACAACAATCATACACAATCAAAATAGTTATAACATCGATTTACAACAAAATAAACCATTCAACTGATGTTTTTCGGATAATCATCCAATGTAGTGAACTTGGATATGAAGTATGCCAATTTTTGACCATGGATAGCTCTTTGAGAGAGATAAGTGATATCAAATTGGCTTAGCTTGATATTTCATTTGAGTAACCTTCCAGACATCTAAGTTTTCCATTGGACCTACCGTAACGGCTTGTCGATACACACGTTAATGGGGTAAGCTTGTCAATAGCTAGCTTTCATCATATACTGGTCTTTGGATTTGTCTCTCTTTATATAGCAATGCGATGCTTATGGTGTTTGTTAAGACGACCCAATTGATGTGTGAATCTTCGCTATCCAATAGCTCGGATAAAATTCTCTAAGCGATCTATCAGAGCTAAAACTACATCATCGTAGTTGTTAGTCCATTCAAAAGTTTTCTTCCCTCTCTTGTCAGGTTGATGAAGAGAATACACCTGTAGATGGCCCTAGAGTTGAATCAGCTTGGGATAATCTTCCGACTTAGCTCTATATCGGCTTGGTTTTCTCGGTACATGTATGACTCTAATCTTCAGAATTTTCTGACATTAGCCTCAATCCCACATAAATCGATGATGGAACCAGAGAATTCTTCTTATACAATGATGACAGGGCATTTCAAAGGATCAAGTTTCACTCTGCAGTTGTTGGAGAGCACAAAATATCTTTTTCCAATTCATCGATGTGGTCATTTGATGGTCGTGATCTCATGAGCATATTAACCACATATACTTTCATTGATCAGCAGATTTGATTTTTGAATGATCTGTTAATCGTCCTTTGGTAAGTAGCATAAGCGTTCTCATGTTTAAATCTAAGGATTGTAGCATAGCACTATAGGCCCAGGTCAATAACGAAATAGTTATATTCCTGATCTGGGACATGCTTCAGTATCTGATTGAGTTTGCATCCATGGAAGTGATAATTCATGTCCGACGACCGAGTTCATCAATTGGTTGATCCTTGGAAGTGGAAAATTGTGCTTTGTCATGCCCAGTACAAATCTGAGTAATTGACGTATATCCGCAGCTCTATATTCGTTTTTCATATAAGTAAAAGATTGGATACTCGTTTTGGGTAGAGGAACCTATCGGTTTTGAGTAGATTCACCTCCGTTTTAAGTGCAAAAGATCTCTTCGGATCCACATCGCATTGCTTTTATTCATCAAGACAAGCCTCGGATGGACATCTAATGCACGGTTCTCAATAGCTGGTGAGAGTCCATATGTATATATGAGCTTGAGTCCAAGAGAACACATCAAGATTCAGCTGGACCAAAGCAGTTAACTATTTCATCTTCATCGCATTGGATATGGTCTGCAAAACTCATGATAGGATGTAGGCACTTCATGTGGTTATTTTTAATGGTAAATGATCAGGCTTGTACGGACGTTGAATCAAAGGCTTAGTAGAGTTTAGCCTTGTATCCTATGCTACAGCATAGCTGACTCAAGCTATGAGTTTGAATCTACTTGTGTTTTCAAGCAATGCGCTTTCAATTCAATGTACTCACGATCCATTGCTTATCAGAAGGGTCAGAATGATGTTATATTGCCCATAAGTCCAGGGGTCGATCTGATGATTCTATCTCAAAGCATCCACTCGGTCGTAGCTTGAAGTTGCTATAAATACTAGGCATAAGCTAGGATTGAGTTGTCGTGTCCAGCTCTTGGATGTTCACACTCGTGCTCCCAGTCTTGTGTTGATGGAAGTATTATGTGAGTGATCAAGCCTAGCTTCTGCGGTACTTATACTGTAGTTCAAGCTGTAAGAGCCAGGTTGTTTGCTGAACGATCAAATTACATTCATCTTATTTATCGTACGTGCCCCCAAGTCTGGGGAATATCTCGATAAGTTGCAAGGTAGATATTGTGTGCTTCAATTTCGCATTCTATCCCGTTGAACCATGGGATTGAGTTAACCGATGGAAGGCTGAGTCATGCCTTACCCTGCATTGTGTCCTAGTTCATTCCTCTAGGCAAAATACTTTGATGCCTTGCTGACATTCAAACATAATCTAAGTTTTGGACGGTCAATGACATTCACTTCGCTGCTTAAGTCGTCATACTTTAGGCAAAAACTGAGGAGTGAATCGTTCAGTCAGATCCAGTGCAAGATTAATCCTTCCCTTACCGAATCTAGGGCAAGAATTGGTGTGCAGATCTTTAGGTTGCACTTGTTTTGAATTTCTCTTTTGATCGGTCATGGTAAGAGTCAATGAATCAATGGTTTGCATTCATTTGGAGTTGGGCGATCAGCCGCGTCCATTTTGATTTACGTTCTATCATCAGATCTCGGGATAAGGTCAGCTCAAATGCAGCCTGGCCATGCTCATCTGATTTCATGCTCTTCCCGACAGATCGAAGGAAGGTGATGGAGGATGAATGGTCAAGTCATGGTCATTGTGGTTCTATCCATGCTCTGGTGGTTGAAGGTATTCGACGGACGTTCGGGTGATATCAATTTGTAGTCAAAGAGGATTGATACTGATTGTCGATTCAACGACACGATGTAGAATGATCAGACCTTAATTCTTATCAATCCAGTGGTATGATGTGAAAGGTGCAGATCGATATTTCCTATCGATCAGACCGTATGATATAATTGGTTTCCCGTTGCTTCGAGTGTCAGTCTGATTGGTTGGCATTAAGGCCTCCTTGCAGTCGTTGCCTTAAGTTGTAATGAATGCAAAGCTGGAGATGCAGCAGTCACCTTTCTCTACTTTCGGTGATTTTTACTTCTGCCCCTAGTCTTGGGTTAGAAGATTGAGTCTATGGACGGTTTAATTGCATCAGTAGTGAGTTTATACTCCTCCTGTCCAGTTAAGATCAGAGTTGGCGAATGAATGGTCGAATCACATTCATTCATCTGTCTATGCTCATAGTTGCACTCTGGAGATCATAGTCAGTTGAAAGGCCATTCATCACACCTATTTGATGTTTATACCCCTATCCACACTCTGGGGACCAATATTTTTTTGTAGAAAATGGTCGAACCGCATTTTCCTCTGTCAATTCCACTACCCCCAGTCGAGGGAAAAAGTCAAAGTGTGGTAGGACAAATTACAATAACTTTAATTTGATGCTTCTCCAATTGAACTATAGGAAGGAATTGATTGGTGGATGGTTAGGTCACATTCATCCATGTCACATGCATAGCCTGTTGGATCGTAGGCGAGAGTTGGCTGAAGAATGGTTGTGTCATGTTCATTTGCAGTAGGATAGGTGGTCACATCCATTCAGAATAGGACATTTAGCTAGGACCATTCTACGAATCCACGTCTCCCCATCGAATCAAGGAAGAAATTTAGTCTTATAGGATTGGAGTGCATCCATATAAAATTATGTTACGGGTCCCGTGCCAGGGACAAGAGTTGATGCATGGACGATCGTATCGTTCTCGCTTAGTGCTAGATGGTCGAATTGCATCAGATTCATTGTGATAAGTGTGCCCCATGTCGGGGGAAGAGTTAGAAAGCAGACAGTCTAACCACATCCTCTTTTTGTACTACAGACAATACTAAGGAATCAGAGCTGATAGAAGGGAAGTCGAATCACATCCCTTCAGGTATTTATATTCCAAACCATGCTTCAACGACCGGAGTTGGTCGATGGGTTGTTAGTCACACCTATTTGGTGTTTATACTCTAGTCCACGCTCTCGGGACCAAAGTTAGTTGATGGGTATACTTTAGTACACACTTTGGGAATCTGTAGTTAGTTGATGTTTATACTCCAGTTCGCACTCTGGAAATCTGGAGTTAGTTGATGTTTATACTCCAGTTCGCACTTGGGAATCTGGAGTTACTTCATGTTTATACTCAAGTTCGCACTTTGGGAATCTGGAGTTAGTTGATGAGTGGTCAGTCACACCCATTTGGTATTTTAGGGTTATGTCCGCACTTCATGGACTTAAGTGGTACGGGTGGTTGGGCATACCCATTTTGATGTTTATACTCAGTTCGCCTTTTGGGAATCTGCAGTTGGTTAATGTTTATACTCCAGTTCGCACTCTGGGAATCTAGAGTTAGTTGACGCGGGGTCAGTCACACCCATTTCAGTGTTTATACTCCAATGCGCGCTCTAGGGACCAGAGTTAGTTAATATTTATACTCCAGTTCATGCTTTGGGAATCTAGAGTTGGCCGACAGATGGTCAGTCGCATCTATTTAGGCTTTAGGATTTCGTTCACACTCTAGGAACAAGAAGTTGATCAGGTATATTGACGGTTGTATCATATCCACCATGAGTAGGCAAGCGAAGTTGTTAGATGGACGGATCCACCCTCCTCAAGCTTGTAAATATGAAAGGTGAGGTCATTAAATGGACTGATCCATCCTGCTCAGTCTTGGATTAAACACGGGCGAGGTCGTTTGGTGGACGGATCCACCTCTTCGAGCCCATGTTTGTAAGTTTATACAGCAGCTTGCAATTTGGGAATCTGGAGTTAGTTATAGGATTATCGTGTATCAATCCTTTTTGGCTTCAATGTGATGGCCTGTCCCCGAGCTTGGGGTTTCACTTAGAGAGTGATTGATGGGATCCCAGTTACTTTCCACTTACCTGCCCTCAACGAAGGATGAATTTTGGTTTATGGATGGTTGAATCGCATCCATGTTCATTTGGATTCTGCTTCTACCAAGCCCGAGGAGTAATATTAGTGTTCTAGAAAGCTTTGAGCTTGAGTAGAGGATGGTCACACTACATCCACTTTGATTTGTGTATTTTTCGATCGAGCTGAGGAAGAGAGTTGAAATGATGGCTCATGGTGGTTAGCGAGTAGGCAGTCAGTTATTGATGACAATAAATTGAGGTTAGTCCCTGATGAAGTCGTATTAAAGTATGATTGTTTTGCGGAATCATGACGCAAACTAGGGATGAATGGTCAAATCATATCCACTTTAAACATGTATTCTCAAGTAACCCTAAGTGGCTAATGTAGGATTGCGTGCATGGACGGTTACGTCACATCGCCTTTGGTGTGATTCCAATTTTACTGGGCATAAGAAGAAGCATAAGTATTTTGGCAAGCTTCAAGTACGAGTTGGTGAGTACATTATTGGGCCATGTCACTCCAAATCTTTCCCAGATCTCCAATTAAATTTCATAGGCAGATGAGTGGATGGTCGGTTGCATCCACTTTGTACTAGAGTCCTGACCTTATCGGTTTCTTCTTCTTAAAGGACTTGCCCCCAATCAGGGGCATATAGTAGCCGATTAGTGGTTGAATCATGCTCATCATGATGATACCTCAATGACATGGTCATAGTCCGTGAAGGTTGTTTGGCACCAAACCATAAGTACTCGGTTACCTGCATCATTTGTAAGTAGTTTAATTTAAGTCGGTCATATTTCGGAACATAAATGAAATTGTGGTAGAGATAATTCAAAAGAGATTAGATCAAATCTCATTAATAAGTGAAGCACCGTCGTGTTATCTTTACTTTTGGCAATGCCGTGATACCAAAAGATCGATCAAAAGCCAAAGATTGGCTATGCATTATTTAACCATGTATATTAATGGATTTTGTCCGAGCTCGGATCAGGCTACAATTGATAGAACACGGCAAGCAAAGTCATGAAAAGCAGCACTTCAAGTTTTGAGTCAATCCGAGGTCGCATGTGTCAAATCCACCACACCACGACCTAACTTCCTCATAGGTCACTCACGACCTAAGACCTAAGACCTAACGACCTAAGACCTAAGACCTAACGACCTAAGACCTAACGACCTAAGACCTAAGAACTAAGACCTAACGACCTAAGACCTAACGACCTAAGACCTAAGACCTAAGACCTAAAACCTAACGACCTAAGACCTAAGACCTAACGATCTAACGACCTAACGTTCTCCTATAAATACCCCAGCTATTCCACATTGAAGTGGGGGGGACTTTTTTCCCAGGACTTTCCTGGACTTTGAAGCTCGGAGACTCTGCTGCTCTCATGACTTCAACAACACTTCAACTACCAACAACACCTCAAAGAGCCGAGAGAAGCGATCAAATACATTCAACAAGAATCTAGAAAGCAATTCATCATCAAAGTTCTAATTGTTTGTTGTATTGGTGTTGAATATGAAGGATGATTTTAAAACTTGTAATGAAATCGGTGATAGAAAAGAATAAGTGGACGTAGGCTTGGCTTTGAGCCGAACCACTATAAAAACCGTTGTCTCTTTATTATTTCCTGCTATTTTCTTCTTATTTTCAGTTCCCGTACTAACGGGTGGTGCTTTCACTTAATTACTACTTACACCGGGGTATTAGCGTACACTTTTCAATGTTAACATTTTTGGTGCTTTCACTGAGAATTGAATTCAGGAGCGCTTTCATCATTGCTTCGCAAAGATTTGTTGAGAGATTCTCTTTAAGAACCAGAAGTCTATTCGAGATTATGGCTCCTGGAAAGAAAACAAGTAGAAGATAGAGACCAGAAAGAAGTCAGCACGAAGGGAGTCAAGGGGCTTCCTCAGGAGAGAACCAAACTTCAGTCTTCATCACCAGGGATGAGATGGAGACAATGATGAAAAGGCAAGAGGAGTTGATCTAGAATTTGTTTCAGTAGATTGGGCAACTTGGAGCGCAAAATCAAGGAGCGATTGGAGTTCAGAACATAGAAGGACTATTCGAGGCAGTACCAGAGCTAGGGGCACTCATCTAGAGCACGCTGACCCAATACCGAGGAAAACATCTGGTGGATTCGAGCAACATGGCATTAACAGAGGAACATGAGCTCAACCAGGAGAACGGATTCCTGAATTCCCTCGTGAACTCGAGGGGCAGGCCGAAGGCAATGGACGAGGACTACAACTAGGAGACAACGACAGATTGGTAGAAATGGTCAAAAGAGCTATGAGAGGTGGATTGGTAAGAAAGGACTTGGAGGATGTGAATCAGAGTCCTTTCACCACAACAATCAGGCGAGCTAAGAACCCACCAGACTTTAAGCTACCATCGTTGGATATGTATAATGGAAGGACAGACCCTACAGTTCGTCTGACAAAATATATAAGGCATATGGAGGTGTTGGGGGCATCAGAGGAGTTCTGGCCCAGTACTTTCCATTGTACTTGACAGATATTGCTGCACTTTGGTTTAGACAGCTGGAGAGTGGATCTATCGGAACATGGAGTGATTTGACTGAAAGGTTTATGAGGCAATTCAGGGTCCACATTTCGAGACCCAAAAATGTGATGAGCTTGGCAGCATTAAAACAGAAAGCTGGGGAATCTTTGAGAAGTTTTTTGACACGGTTCAATGCAGCCACAGCATCGGTGGATCGACCATATCCATCCATGGTCTTGATGGCAGCTGTGTCGGGCATAGCTGACGGTACAGAATTCAAGAATTCGCTGACAAGAGATCCCCCTGTGGATCTAGGGGAATTCTATCTTGAGGCTGAAGGATTCTTACGGTTAGAAGATGCAAAAGCTGAAAGAGAAGAAGGAGAAGGAATCGACATTTATGTAATCAAAGGTGGAAATCCTCCTGAGAAAGGTGTAGAATCTAGTAAATGTAAACGAAAGGCCGAGGATAACAGCGATAGATCAGTACGACCACGGAGGGAGCCAAGATTCACCTCATACACGGAGTTGAATGAGACTTTGGAGCAGATCTACCAAGACACCAAGTGACAGGTTCCTTATCGAAATTCGATAAGGAGAGATCCAACTGACAGCGAGAGAAAGTCAGACAAGTATTGCTCATTCCACGAGTTGAATGGTCATAGCACAAATGACTGCAGACACTTAAAAGGCGAAGTTGAGGGGCACCTCCGGGATGGTTTGCTATCACAGTATGTGAGAAGGAAGATCGCAACAGTGGAACAAGAACGACCACCACCTGCACCAACTGAAGACGGCTCAGGATCCAGCGTCAGCTTATTATCAATTGATTGAGATTATGACGAATGAGTGGACAACTCTACATCGACACAACTAGGTTGTTCACACATGTATGGGACTGCGAACGATCCCAAGGCATGCTCTCATACAACTATGAATCGTATCGATGTAGGCGTTTGCATTCGGACGTAACTACTTTTCTTTTGTGTTTTACTTCTGATGTTTGGATTTGACTTTGTCAGACATATTTGTCTTAAAACTCTTCAGTTGGATGAATATTGAATTTTGATAAATTAAAAAAGGCTAAGTCACTTACACATGTACGGGGTCGCGAACGGTCCTTAGGCATGCTCTGAGTTGGCTAAGCTTCTTACACATGTACGGGGTCACGAACGGTCCTTAGGCATGCTCTGAGATGGCCAAGCTACTTACACATGTACGGGGTCGCGAACGGTCCTAAAGCATGCTCTGGAATGACAATAAATCACCTTAGCAAACGATCCAGGAATTCACCCGAATGTGAACCTGGCATCGATAATACTAAGCCCCTCTGGGCACACTTATTCGCCTCGAACAGGCACACAAACGATCCAGGAACTCACCCAAACATGAACTTGGCATCGATAATACTAAGCCCCCCCAGCGCACTTACTCGCCTCGAACAGGCACCCGACCTCGAACGGTCACAACTCGCCTCGAATGGCACCCGACCTCGAATGGTCACAACTCGCCTCGAACGGTCACAACTCGCTTCGAATGGCTCCCGACCTCGAACGGTCACAATTCGCCTCGAACGACACCCTGACCACGAACGGTCACACTTCACCTCAAATGACTCGATTCCGAACTATCGTCATTTGAGGTCAAGCACTTGACCACGAATGGTCACACTTCACCTCAAATGTCTCGGTCCCGAACGGTCATCATTTGAGGTCAAGCATTTGATCGCGAATGGTCACACTTCACCTCAAATGACTCGGTCCCGATGGTCGTCATTTGAGGTCAAGCATTTGATCACGAACGGTCACACTTCATCTCAAATGACTTGATCCCGAACGGTCGTCATTTGTGGTCAGGCTCTTGATCGCGAATAGACACACTTTGCCTCAAATGGCTCGATTCCAAACGGTCGTCATTCGAGGTAAGGCATTTGATCGCGAATGGTCACATTTCACCTCAAATGGCTCGATCCCGAATGGTCGTCATTTGAGGTCACACAAAACTGTTAATTTCTTTGTAGGACATCAATAGGATATGAACATCCAGCTTAAGGCATTACAAAACACACCCTTCTATCACAAGGCATGTTTTGGGGGGCAAATGTTATCCTGTCTTTTGGCAATGCCGTGATACCAAAAGATCGATCAAAAGCTAAAGATTGGCTATGCATTGTTTAACCATGGATATCAATGGATTTTGTCCGAGCTCGGATCAGGCTACAATTGATAGAACACGGCAAGCAAAGTCATGAAAAGCAGCACTTCAAGGTTCGAGTCAATCCGAGGTCGCATGTGTCAACTCCACCATACCACGACCTAACTTCCTCATAGGTCAATCACGACCTAAGACCTAAGACCTAATGACCTAAGACCTAAGACCTAATGACCTAAGACCTAACGACCTAAGACCTAAAGACCAAAGACCTAAGACCTAAGACCTAACGACCTAAGACCTACGACCTAATGAACTAACGACCTAAGACCTAAGGACCTAAGACCTAAAACCTAACGACCTAAGCCTAACGACCTAAGACCTAAGACCTAACGACCTAACGACCTAACGTTCTCCTATAAATACCCCAGCTATTCCACATTGAAAGGGGGACTTTTTTTCCGGGACTTTCCTGGACTTTGAAGCTTGGAGACTTTGCTGCTCTCACGACTTCAACAACACTTCAACTACCAATAACACTTCAAAGAGCCGAGAGAAGCAATCAAATACATTCAACATGAATCCAGAAAGCAATTCATCATCAATGTTCTAACTGTTTGTTCTATTGGTGTTGAATATGAAGGATGATTTTAAAACTTGTAATGAAATCGCTGATAGAAAAGAATAAGTGGACGTAGGCTTGCCTTTGAGCCAAACCACTATAAAAACCGTTGTCTCTTTATTATGTCCTGTTATTTTCCTCTTATTTTCAGTTCCCGTACTAACGGGTGGTGCTTTCGCTTGATTACTACTTACACCGGTGTGATAGCGTACACTTTTCAACGTTAACACGTCGTATGCTCACGATTGCACTTTATTCAAGCCCTTCTCAGTTAGAATTCTAAAGAAAATGGTTTAGTTTGATCAAAGTTCTTGATCGATCAGGGTCCAGGTTTCCCTGCTCTTCGCTTTATGTGGCTTGTACATATTGTCAGAGCTATCCTTTCCGAAGCAGCCTTACGGTGCTAGCATCCACGGTAGCCATCTAAAGAACAGGATTTTTCGATCTAGGGTATGGGGTAGGTTCCCTCCTTATCCTGCCACAATTATCCTTCATTTGGTTCATCAACTCAATATTGGATATGGTATTTTGGTATGGTTGTTGGCAGCTATCTGCCAGTTCTCTTATTAAATTCAAGAAATAAGCTTTTGTGATAAATCCTTTTATGTGTGTTGGCAGTAACGGGCTGTGGATTTTGATCAGTTCAGTGACTAACAACTTCTTTATTCCCTTTAGCAATATAAGAAATAGAACTAGTATGTCCAACCACGATTGATGGTCTTCTTTGAGGAATGGGGGAAAACATCTACATTTGATGGCATTCATCACTCTTGGTGGAATCCATGCGCCATTCTCACTTCATGAGGTAGTGTTGGAGGCAGTACTCCTATAGTACACTGACATGGTTGGCATGTTGAATTTTCACCAGAATTTTGTATGTAGAATGGTTCAATGAATGGGTGTCAACTGGGAATGATACTCCAACCGCCGTTTCTAGGTCTATTTTCTAGTTACATGGTCTTGTAATACTGGTGATTAACACATGCATGATTGCCCAATGTTTTAGTGGTTGGTAATGCCGATTGGATGGTTAGTTGGTTAAGATGGGCTCATAGATTGGTGATTATCCCAAACCCTCATCCAGACAGGAGACCTATATAGGGTAGTAAGGAAGTCCTCTAGAGGTCATATGCCATGCTTCTAGTCATATGGACATGGTATGATTAAGACGCAGGCATTTGAAGAAGGTTCAATGGTGGCTAGATATTCCCAATGTTGGCAGAGTAGACCGTGTAGGGCAGTCGCTATATTAGCCATCGTACCATAGTTGTCAATTCAGGAGTTTAAAAGCTGGTCAATTGAGGGAAGTTGCAATGCACCTTAGAAGCATAATATATTAACCAAATCAAGATCTTGGCATATTAACTAAGTTCTCCAGCCTCTGGAAGCACCGGTTAAGTAGTATTTCTTTGCCCATTCCTTGGTTGCAATTCAACATTTGCGGTTGTAATCCCCGATGTCCCATTCAGTCATGGAACGATCAGAAGCGTGGATGGAATGCTCTTTCATTAAATTAAGCCTCTTTTTTTGGTAATTTGGGTCGGATCCGAATTTTTTTTTTGAAATTTCGTATAGTTCTCAACAATGTTTGAACGATGCAAATATTGGTGAAATTGAACAATACAAAAGGTGGACACTTGGATCGATACGAAAGGCACACAACTGGATCGGTATGAAGTGTATCCGAGGATCGATAAGAAATGCACACAGCTGGATCGATACGAAGTGCATCCGATGATCGATACGAATTGGATGCAGTTGGATCGATATGAAATGTAGTTGAGTATTGATATGAAATTTGATCGATACGAAAAGTGATATTGCGAAAGTTGATCGATACGAACGTTGACCGATACGAAAACTGATCGACACGAAAGTTGATCGATATGAAAGTTGATCGATATGAAAATCGATCGATGCAAAAGCTGATCGATATGAAAGTTGATCGATACGAAAAATGATCGCTACGAATGTTGCATATTTTTTGAATAAGAAAACATGGATGCGAAACTCACCATATTTTCTGGATACGAAAACATGGATGCGAAACTCACCATATTTTCTGGATACGAAAACATGGATGCGAAAGTCACCATATTTTTTGGATACGAAAACATGAATGCGAAAATCAGCATATTTTTTGGATATGAAAACATGGATACGAAAATCATGATATTTTCTGGTCGAACATGGTTCTTCTTAGACGTGGAGAAATCTGAATAGAATAGAAGAAACCATTGGAAGCTAGACCAGGGTCTCCTCCTTAGATTTTAGCAATCCAACAACAGCAGTAGATCCAAAGAGTAGGAGAAAAGCTGGGTTTTCTCAGTGAAAGCACCAAAGTATTTGCACCAAAATTGGGCAGAACACTCATCAGATGTGATTGAAAAGATCAGAATGCAAAAATTATAGAGAAAATAAGGCTAATCTAACAATCACACCAATAAAAGTATGCACAAATAGAAGAAGACAAGCATTTATAGTGGTTCGGCATTATAGCCTACGTCCACTTTGAAGAGATACTTTTTATTCATTATTCTCTATTGAATTACAATGATATAATAGCTAGTAATCGAGTTTCAGCAGAGTGATAGTGTAGAGGCTTTCAAAAAGTCACTTTTCTTTATGCATATGATTGTTATTTACGGGTGGGCCCACATGATCGAGTTCAGGTGGTTTCGACTCGATTTGGAAGCAATACGAATGGAATTTGTATTGATCAAGAATTGATCTTTTTTGGCTAAAATTTATCTGGTACATTCTTGACATTGTAGGAAAGCTATCGTGAAATTTTGGTGGCATTTGGAATTGTAGATCTTGAGTTATGATCGATGCAAGTTTGGATTTGTATGACATTATCGTCTTCGAATTGATACTATTTCGCATCGGTCTGCATGGCTTTGTTCGTATCAATGCTTGCATGCTACTTCATATCGATGCTTCATGTCGCCTTCTTTGTATCGATTAGTGTTGTTGTTGTTCGTATTGATGGTGGGAGATCGATGTGGAATGGATGGAGTGAGACCGATATGAAATGGACATACGTTGATGGGTGTGAAGTGTTCTTAACATGATGGATGCGAAATAGCTTCATTTTAATGGGTATGAAGGAAGTTAATGGGAGATGGATACAAATTGAGTCTCTCTTGGGGAATGGACACAAAATTGGATGGATAAGAATAGAGTTGGATTTCACAACCTTGATCGATCAATATCTTGAGCATACAAATCCCGGTTACTTGAAATTTGGAACGTTGACTTTCATAGCTTTGCTGGTCCTATCATATCAATTGTAGCTCGATCCGGTCTCAGACAAAATTTACCGGTTTCCATTGTAGACCTGTGTATTAACGATCTCTAAGGCAAACTATCCTTGGTTTCTAGTCAAGTTCATGGTATCACGGCCTTGCCTAAAGGAGGGACAACATTTAGCTTGCTATTGGAAAAGTTCATTGTGCCGAGCCAAGGAGATTCTACCCTTAAGGAGTACATGGCTAAGTTTTTCGAACTGGATAAATTTAGGATGAGCCTAATAGACACACCTATTAAAAAGGCCATGAAGTTCATGAAAGGCTTAAATTCCCCGCTACGAGAAATGTGGTTGACCAAAGTACCTATTAGGGCTATATATGGGATGTTGGTAGAAATGGCTATGTTGCACGTAGCTAATGAGGAATATAAGGGAATAGAGAAAGAGATGTCTACACCGGCCCAAAAGTAGGAAAGGTCCAAGAAGGGGTGTTTATTGGCTAATAAGAAGTCAAAGGGGAGGTTTAGGAAGGATGGAAGGTATAAGAAATGTCAAAAGAAGGGTAATAAAGCTAAAGATTATAGGATGAGTCTATTGAGGGAAGCCTTTAAAGGTAGGTGCTTTAACTGCCATGAGGAAGGGCATCAGTAGAATCAATGTCCTAAGATGTATAGGGAAGAATCAAGAACACATGTCTACATTATTGATGCCGTTCTTATTGCTAGCAAGCAACAAAGAACCAAGGAAAACAACTCTAGATGGTATAACTCTTATTTTATGGGTTACTACTCATAACCTATTTGATTTAGGGGCATCACATTCCTTTATAGCTAGGGATGTAGTAAATTTCTTAAACCTTCAAGCCCGGATGGTCAGTAGCTCAATAGAGGTTTCCAATCCCATTAGGGGTTCATCACATCTTTCTCTTATTTGTAGAGGCCTAGTATTAGACATATGCGATGTTGATTTCATATGTACTGCGTACGTTTTAAATTTCGAGAGATATGCACTTATCTTAGGTATGGATTGGTCTGAATATTATGGAGCCATTCTTTATTGTGACAAGAGGGTAGTATGATTAAGGAGTTATGGAGGTCCTAACCTAGAAATTCTTTATATAGCTAAAAAGTTAGTTGAGTTAAGCCATTTATAGTCACTAGGTTTATCTATTGTTGGAGGCTATCATTTGTACATGTTATTTTTGAATTTCTTGTCATATTTGAGGAGGTCTCGATTCTCCCATCCTATAGTGAGATTAAGTTTCGAATAAATTTGGAGAAGTATGCATACCCCGTTGCTATGACTTTGAGACAAATGGCCCCTAAAAAAGAAGGAAATTGGATAAGCAAATCTCAGAGCTGTTGAAGAAAGGATTCATCCGTAGGAATACTTCTAAATGGGAAGATCCTATATTTTTTTATACTAAGGCAGATGGTTCTTCGCGACTTCGCATCGATTATAGAGAGTTGAATAAGTTGAAAAGAAAGAATAGGCGCCCTTTACCTAAAATAAATGACTTGTCCGACCAACTTGTAGGACCAAAAGTCTTCTCCCAATTAGACTTAGCAACTGGATTCCATTTGTTGAGGGTTACAGAAGAAAGCAAGCCAAAGACCGCATTCCGTACTTCATATGGGATCTACGAATGGGAAGTAATACCTTTTGGACTGACGAATTCCCAACATACTTTATGGATTTGATGAGTAGAGTATTTATAGGGCAATGTAGTAATTTTGTCATGATCTTTGTTGATGATATCCTGGTTTTCTCCAAAGGAAATAAGAGCATAAGGACCACCTTAAGGAGGTATTGGAGACTTTAAGAAGAAGACAACTCAAAGCCAAGTTTTCTAAATTCCACTTTTGTAAAAATGAAGTTAGGTTCCTTGGGCATGTTGTTTTGGAGCAAGGATTGGTTGGGGACCCTATTAAAGTGGAAGCTGTTCAAGGATGGAAGATTCCTATTAAGGGATATGAGGTTAGGAGTTTGCTAGGGTTGGTAGGCTACTTTAGGAAGTACATCTAGAACTTTGCACTTAGCAGGCCCTTTAGCCCAATTGACTAAGAAGAATCTAGTTTTTGTTTGGGATGATAGATGCATTAAGGCGTTTGAGAAGCTTAAGGAATCATTGACTAGTGCACACATGCTCACTATTCCATATGGAACCAAGCCTTTTACCCTTTTCACAAATGCATGTAGCATAGAATTATGTGCAGTTCTTATGAAATAAGGAAAAGTAGTAGCCTATGCTAGCAGACACTGAAGGACGATGAGAAGAGATATCTAGCGCATGATGAGGAATTGGCAGCCATTGTTTTTGCATTAAAGATGTGGTTGAATTATCTCTTGGGGAAAGGTTTGAGTTATTCAGCGATCATAAATCACACAAATATTTTTTTTCCAAAAAGCTTTGAATCTTAGGCAGGAGAGGTAGATGGAGAATGTAGCATCCTTTAACTTTAGTATTCAATATGTCCTTGAAAAAGGAAACGCAGTCATGGATGCCCTTAGTCGGAGACACGCTACCGTAGATTCTATATATGAATGAAGATAGTTGGAGTTTCTCTCGAATTTTAACTTCCAACCATCAAAAAACCCATCCAAGGTTTTCTAGCAGTTAGGATTTAGACCAACCATGATGGATCATATATGGCATGAGCAAGTGAGGAGATGAGCTAGTAGGGATTTTGGAGAAATTGAGAAAATGAGAGCATTTTCCCCATGCTAGGAGGTATTCAGTTGATGAGAAGGGATGTTTGAGAAGAGATTGACGTCTTTAAGTTTTGATTAGTAATGGTTTGATGGGAGAGGTTCTTATGGAGTGTCACCACTCAAGGATGATTATTCATCTTAAAGGAGATAAGATGTATAAGGACATGAAGAAAAATTTCTTTTGGAAAGGAATAAAGAGAAGCATAGTTAAGCATATTGCTAGGAGTTTGACGTGTCAGAAAATAAAAGCTAAAGCAAGGGAATCTTGGTGGATTATTATTACCTTTAGAAATTACGACTTAGAAATGGGAACAAATTTCAATGGATTTTGTGGAAGGGTTACCTAAAAGTCAAAAGGGTAATGAGGCTATTAGGGTTGTTGTGGATAGACTCACTAAGAGTGCTCATTTTGTTTCGATTAGGAAAAATAGGACTGCCACTTCTTTCGCATAGATTTATATTAAGGAGGTGGTTCATATACATTAAATTGCTATAAGAATAGCCAATGATAGAGGCCGCTTGTTCACTAGCGAGTTTTGGAGGAGCCTACATATAACTTTGGGAACGTCTTTGAACCTTAGTATGGCATATCACCCACAGACTAATGGACCAAAAAAGAGAATGAATAGGATTTTGGAGGACTTGTTGAGGGCTTGTGTCTTGTATTTTAGAGGACATCAGAAGCATCATTTAGCTTTGGTTGAGTTTTCTACAATAATAGCTATCAAATGATGATTGGTATGACCCCTTTTAAAGCATTTTATGGGTGGCCATGCAAATGGTCTAGTTATTGGTGGGAAACCACCGACAAAGTATTACTCGGAGCCGATTTGATCAGTGATACCATGAAAAAAGTAGAGTTGATCAAGCAAAGGATGAAGATAGTATAAGATTATTAGAAATCTTATATGGATAAAAGAAGGAAAGAGCTTGAATTTGAGGTTGGAGATATGGTGTTTGTTAAAATCTCCCTTCTTGGAAAAGTTGTTAGGTTTTGCAAATCTAGAAAATTGGTTCCTAGAATTGTTGGGACATCTATAATATGGATAATGACATTGCCGTATTGATTGAGTGGATGGCTATGTAGAGAACTTGATTATGTAACATGGATGTTATTGCATGTTACACTGTTCGCTCCTTGGAAGATTTCAGAACAAAATCCTTTTTAAGGGGGAGAGAATGTAACATCCCACAAAATAAACCATAATTAAATGAAGTAAATTGAATTAAATATGATTAGGGTTGAATATGAATTTTTTTAAAAAGTTGAAATTTGACCATGAAAATTATTCATCCGCGTTCATGTTGAAATTCTGATCTGTTTCCATATGTAATATGCTGAAAACAGAGCTCAGACGAAGAATTTATGAGCGTTTTAAGTTTTCAGATTTAAACTAATTTAGTTGGAATTCAAACGCAAATGAGAATTTAAATTTAGGATTTGAATTGGAAAATTAGTTTCGGGGTTAGGTAAACGTTTAATCAACAATTAACTCTAAAGTTAATTAGGGTATAAAATTAATTAAAGAGCAAGGAAAACAAAAACATTCCCAAAACAAACGTACTGGTCGACCCCTTTATTTGAAACGGTGGACCCTAGTGGTCGACTGGTAGAAGAGGGTCAGTCAACCGATGAAAACCAAATTTTGGCAGCAGTATCTAGGGTTTGAAGGGGTATGCTACTTATTTCCACGCTCCAAATTTCTTCATTTTAAATTATTTTGTTCCTATAGTTTTGGTGTGTTTCAGTTCCTATAAATATGACCGTATCCTCTCCACTTTTTATTTGTATTACAACGAATTTTGTCATTGCTATCTCTCTAATAATATTCAGAAACTCTATAGAGAATTCAGGTAAGAATTTGACTTATTTCTTATTTGTTTCTTCTTCCTGCAATCTATTCTTATCTTATTCTTCTCCAATTATTCTGAATCTAATGAATAAATATACCCCTTCCCTATTGTGTGTCTATGTACATAAAAAGAGATTCTAGAAGAGATTGGGTGGATATAAATGATATCTCAGAATGCACTGTTCTTATAGAGAGAAGCGCACTTTCACATCTTCTTAACCCGAAATGAAATGGCTTTACACTTAAGTGAAGATAAGCTAATATGTGAGTGGAAACCTTAGTATTTCTTTTTCAGTAATTGTTTAGTATATTTATTGATTTGAATATATCTTAGGGATTTTGGAATTTTGAAAATATTGTGGATAAAATCCTCCAAAATTCCTTTTTATTTTAAAATGTCAATTTCATTTTGAGATTCTCAGTCATTTATATTAATTTGATGGAATTTATTTCGTTTTTGCAGTTTTTGATAATTTCATATTCTCTTCCTATAACGACCCGTAATTTCGCTACATTGAAAATGAGAGATTTCGTTTGTTTTAAATTTAAAAAGGTTTAAAACTTAAATAAATAAGTTAAATATGATAGATAATAACAGAGAAATTATTTATACTTATAGTTGATAAATTAAAAAGTATAAATTGGATTTTAGAACAAATCAACAAAATTTATGTTTTGTTAAAAATAAATAAATGCTTAAATAAATAGGTTTAAATATTTATTCAAAAAGATAAGTATTATTGAACGCATCTAATAAAGATAATAAAAGTATAATAGAAGATTTAAAAGTATGTTAATAATCGCTTAACAAAAATAACCAAATTTTGTCGCACTTTGTCAGTTTTACATACACCATAAAATTAGAGATTTTGATATTATTTAAATATGATTTTAAAATATAAAGAGACATGTTTCAATTTATTTAAAGAAGTAAAAAGTACATTTTTAAATTTGGTTTACATAAATAAATAGTTAAACTAAAACGTCAAAACATGGCCGTAAAACATTTTGTCGAAAAACGACGGTTTGTCGATTAAAAGTTGTCGCAACGTCATCGCACCTTCATTTTCTTATATAGGAACATATATTCAAAAATTGCAAGCATTAAATAATTCACTAAATAAGTTTACTTTTACTAAATAAGGTTAGAAACTTCTAGAAAACAATTAATAAAAAATAAGCTCAAAAAGACAAAAATGTCATTTCAAAGCAAAATGTAAAACATCAAATCAAAGAAACATAATTATTACTTTACCAAATATCTAAGTGAAAATGACATAAAGTAATGATTTTAAATATGACGTTAGGTGTTGAATAAAATAAGATTACTTTATAAGTAAGTAAGGGTATTTTGGTCTTTTTACAAAACACTATTTTAATCCAAAACCTTTTCTATAAATAAACAACCACTTTCTTACTTTTTTCACACTTTTCATTCTTCTTCTTCTTCCTTTTCTAAGCTGTCTTCTTCTTCTTCTATAGAGCTTTAATGGCTTCTTCTTCTCTTCCAAATGTTTACTAACTTTTTCAAAACCATATCAAGTCAACTTCAAACACCACCAAACTTTGCCAAAGACCTTATAGTACCATTAGAACATGTTTTAGCATCTAAGAAGTGAAAAAATGATGGAGGAAAGAGTGGAATAGGGCATGGACGAACCTATGGAGGAAGAAGAGCAAGTCGTGAAGCTTCGAAGCGAGAAAAAGAGAAGGAAGTGCTGCCGGAATCAAAAGGAAAGTCTACGGAAAAGATTTGGTGAAGATAAAGGGATTTATTGAAGTGTTGGATGATATGAATGTTAATAGGAAGTGAACGATTTGGTTAAATGGTCAGTACTCATATTTACTAATAAATCCATAAATTATTTCAAGTATAATGATTTTAATGTTTAAATATGTTAAATGAATGTTTGATAACTTTGTTGCAAATTGGTTGATTATATGATTGATTTTATGGATGGTAACTTGTTTGATAAATGATAAGAGATGATTAGTAATTAACCATAGTTAATTAAATGAAAATTAAATCCATATAAATGTGTGTATGGAAATTATTTATCCTCTTCATGATTTTAAAAAAGCTAAAATAGTTTAAATATGCTTTAAAACAAATTTGAAGTTTTTCGAACAAGTTCCGAAGCAATTCACAAAGTTGGTCAAAATTGAGCTCGTCCGTATAGGCAGTCTGTAAATTTCGACCTGTAACTTCAAATTAATGTAGAGAATGATTTATAAATCGGATTTCTTCAAAGTAAAAATTATTTGGTCCACAATGACAATAGTTTTCCGACAAAGAAAGAAAATCAAGATTTTATCAAGTAGAGTTTGAAATTCGTTCAAAACAATTTTCTAAAAACATCGCGGTTTTGTAGTTCGGAATCCAAAAAGTGATTTATATATAAATGATATTTTTAAATGATTAAAAATATGAAATAAATTTGATAAATCTATTAAAATGGATGAAAAGAGTTTGGAATGAAAAATATGAATATTCAAGTATTCAAAAAGTTGTTTAAATCAAATAAGCTTATATAACATTTTCTGCAGTACTTTTATGCTGCAAATTCTATAACCTTTTGAAATGTAGTTTTAAACTTAAAAATTCTTTCCTAATTCTTTTTTGAATGACTTTAAAGGAATAATTAAGTAATTTAAAGATGATTTCGAAGTTTTAATAAGAGTTTGAATAAATTGTTAAGATGAATTGTTTGTAACACTTAAACAAAAAGTGAAGAAGATTGAATATATTAACAAACTGGGTATGCAGAGACGACTAGTACATTTGTCCCGCCTGTGAGATTTGAAAAGATAAAATAAGGTGTTTAACTAAGGTTAGGGATGGCGCAACTAGTGCCTGAACTTGCCTAGCCTATGTTTTCTCTTCTGAGGCGAGGGGTGGAACAAATTGAAAGGAAAACCCGGATGCTCTAAAAGATCATATTTAAGTTTTTCCAAAATAAAAAGAAATGAATTCTTTGAATGTTAAATAACTACTTAACATCTTTTTATCAATGATTAGTACAAAGAAACCGAGATCGGATTTGGGTGATTCATATCTGAAAATACCTTCAAACTAATTTTGAAAATAAAATATATTGAAGACAATGATCGTTAAAGTCAAATGTATTCATGATGTAGGATTACTTGCCATTAGTCCCTGGAGTTGAAACTTGCCATTAGTTCCTAGAGTTGAAACTTGCCATTAGTCCCTAGAGATGAAACTTGTCATTAGTCCCTGGAGGTGAAATTTACCATATCTAAGATTGCAATTGTTACCTGGGGATTTGATCAGGCAACTAATCACTCGACATTTGCATGCCGGTCGGCTTCCAGGGTCGTTCGGCACAAATGGCCCACTCGGCATTCGAGTTCTTTCGGCATTAAGAGTCGTTCGGCATCTATGAGCGTTCGACATTGAGAGCCGTTTGGCATCGTATATTGTTCGGCATTCCATACTGCCCGACATCCAGATATTGATCGGCATTAGAGGTCGTTTGGCATCCATGGGTGTTCGGCATTCGTCCAATCCCGCTCGGCATTCGAGGTCGTTCGGCATCCTGAGGTGTTCGGCATTCAGAGGTGTTCGACATCCAGAGGTGTTTGGCATTTAGATATCGTTCAACATCCTGAGGGGTTCGGCTTTCAGAGGAGTTCGGCATCCAGAGGTGTTCGGCATCCAGAGGTGTTCGGCATCCAGAGGTGTTCGACATCCAAAGGTGTTCAGCCTTCATCCAATCTCGACCGGCTTCGATTATTGCTCGGCCTGCACTCTCCACTCAGCACATCACTTTGTTCGGCATGAAGATATCGTTGACATCATTCGTTCGGCATCTATGGTTCGACACATAGAGCTCACTCTTTTCGGGCCGAGGTATTCAGCTACCAGGCCCACCAGGGAAGTCCGACCCATCTTCGTCTATAAATAGAGAGGCAGGGGCACAATGAAAGGGATCTTTTTTCGAAAACACCGGGAAAACTCTGCCGCATTCAAGAATTATTCAAGACTTATCTTTTGTTCTTAACAATTGTAATCAAATAGTTGATATACGGATTGTATCTGTAATCGATTATCGAGGAAAGAAATAAAGATTACCCTCAAAGTGGACGTAGTCAATTACGCCGAACCACCATAAATCTGGTGTTCATACTTTCTGCATTTAAATTTGCATACCGTTTTCTGTTTAACTTTGCTTTCTTCATTAATCCCTCTACACAATCTCTCTTAAGGGTGTTAGTGATCAATTCTGGTGCTAACATTTTGGTACTTTCACCGAGAATTGAATTCTCAGGACGATAGGATCTACTTTGTAGCTACTGGATTGAAAAATCCCTGAAGGAGACCCAAATCATTCATAAGACATCTGTTGATTCTACTCAGAGTTACAACCGACAACTCTACCATGGGAAGACCATGAACTAGATCGGCCACTCACAACGCCGATGTCAATGAAACTGCTAGTGTACAACAGATAGGACCTAAAAATCAATAAGAAATTCAAGGCACAGGAACCTCCACCCAGAACCAGCGGAGGTCGTTTCCCGAACAGAGTTAGACGACTTGATAAGAGAACTCATGGAGAGTAGAAGGCAACTTGCTGAGCAGATCCAAGCCAATACTAATCTCATGACTCAGCTTGCCCAACAGCAGCATCAGAACGCTGGAACTAGTCCTGCTCCTTATTCTTTATCTGATAGCTCGACCTCAGCTGATGAACCTCCTAGGCGTAGGCGCCGCAAGACAGAAGCTGCACGGACATGTGCCACTGACCGATCCTCCAGGGATCAGGCATGTGAAGAGACCGGACGCTCGGCTCATGAAGACCAAAATCAAGCTGGCCTTCAGGACACACGTTTGGCCGACCGTCAATAGGCAGGACATCAACCCGCATGGTCCCGTGGAGCGGAACCCAACCTCCCACCATCCATACAAACTCCAGATTTATCAGCCATGGTCAGGCAGTTGATGAGAGAGAACCAAGGCCTGACCAACGAAGATTGGGGAGTGTCCAGGAGCCATACTCCCTTCATAGATATTATTCTACAGGCTGAGTACCCCAAGAAATTCAATATGCTGACTATCCCAGCCTACGAAGGGAAGATTGAACCTAGGCAACACGTGATGAGGTACGAATGGATGATGGATTCGGCAAGGGAAAATGACGCGACTAAGTGTAGGTGCTTCCCAATTACTCTGTCCGGAATCACCACTATGTGGTTTACTCTGCTTCCTCCGTGATCTATATCCAGCTTCGACGAGTTAACGATGAAATTTGTTGAACAATTTAGGATACATGCTACTTGTCCAAAGGATGTGATGTCCTTATCAAGCGTAATCCAGGCTCCGGGAGAGTCTTTGAAAGCATATTTACAGAGGTTTCATGTTGTTGCCACTGAAGTTGGCAGTCCTAATGACCACACAATTTTGATGGCGGTAATGCCAGGTGTAGATCCAGACTCGGAGTTTAGAGATTGGTTGGTGGAAAAGCCCCCAACTACGTTGGAACGGTTCTATTCCAAAGCTCACCAGTTCATACAGAGAGAGGAAGCTTGATGGACGAGAAGAGATAAGGCACCAAGGCCTGTTCAGGAGATTGTGAAATGCAACATCGCCATGAAGCAGTCCGGTGACAGTACGGGAAAAGTTCAAGTCAACGTCTAGAACAAGCCCGGGCAGTCCAAAGGATCCGGAAGTGGAAATCCCGAAAAGAAAAAAGAAACAGTGAAATGAAAGCCAAGGATTCCGACCTACAATGAATACACCCCGCTGAATACTTCTCTTGATAACAATTATCTATTTACCTGTAAGACCTTTGAATACAGAAAGCCGCGCCCGAAGGAGTCCACTGAAGAACAGAAACGGACAGGGAAGTACTGTTGCTTCCATGAGACCCATGGGCACAAAACTGATGAGTGTGGGCACCTTCATGGCGCCATAGAAAGGTTGATCAGGAAGAAAAAGCTGTAGGTGTTTGTTAAGAACCCACTAGAGGATAGGCAAGAAACGACAGACCCCGGACGCGGGCCGGCTCCACGCCACCCAGAGGAACCTGCTTGGACTGTAGGTAGGTTGATCATAAACACTATAGTCGAAGGACCTCATCCTGCAGACATGAATTGGAAGGGGATGGAATGATATACTACCTCCTTGAGGCATGCAAATTATGAATTTTGTTCAAATGTGGAAGATGGAACCCCCGCAAAACAACAAAGCATGATGACCGATGATATAGTATTTAGGAGTCGAGACACGAACAAGATAGAGGCTACTACTATCGACCTGATGGTTATATCTGCAACAATCGGGCCAGCTTATGTGAAACGAATTTTGATTGATTATGGAAGCTCTGTCAACATCATCTTCAGGAAGGCTTATGACGAAATGAAGATGGAGACGAAAATTTGAAACCATGCAAAGCCCATATCCACGGCTTTAACGGTGGTGCAAACGACGTTACGGGGTATATAGAGTTACCAGTTGAACTGAGGGAAGGTAAGCGTAGGAGAGTGCGAGTCCTACCGTTCATAGTAATGGATGTTAACTCTCTATACAACGTATTTTTGGGTCGTCCAGCCCTGTCAGAGTTTGGGGCCGCACTGACCCCATGGTGTTTGACATTAAAATTCCCGACAGACAAAGGAGTCGGTGTAGTATATGGTGATCAGGCGATTGGTCACGCATGTTATGTGGCGGAACCGAGAGAAGCTCAACGGAGAGAGAAGGGAAAGGTTGCGGACAGCTCCATCCGCATCCTAAAGACTGATGATTGACAAGTAATTCCCGAGCCCTGGCTCGGGCGGCATTATCAGATTCTTAGAGACATAGATCCGAGAGATGATGATGAGGAACCCAGGGAAATGAATGCAGCACAGGCTGAGCTGACGATCGACATTCCAGTCAGCCGGGATGACCCATCACGAGTTCTTAAGATTGGATCACAACTCGACCCTTCGGTGGCCGAGGATCTTACTGATTTCCTCCGGGCGAATCTGGACATTTTTGCTTGGACACACTCTGATATGTGATGGATTTCTCCTTCAATTCCGAGTCATATGTTGAACATAGACCCGAAACATGTTCCCGTAAAACAGAAAAGGAGAGGTATGGACCCGGAGAGGTCCTCGGCTCTCAAAGAGGAGGTGGACAAACTCAAAGCCAATGGGTTCGTCCGCGACGCCCTCTACCCTGAATGGGTATCTAACCCAGTGCTAGTGAAGAAAGCAAATGGAAAGTGGAGAACTTGTGTTGATTACTCTGATCTGAATAAAGCATGCCCAAAGGATAGTTTCCCTTTACCTAGAATCGACTAGCTCGTCGACTCTACTGCCGGACACAAATTATTGTCATTTATGGATGCGTATTCAGGATGCAATCAGATCCCGATGCACATTCCAGAGCAAGAACACACCAGTTTTGTCACAAATATGAGGCTATATTGCTATGTAGTATTTCCCTTTGGATTAAAAAACATAGGAGCAACTTATCAGCGTTTGGTGAATCGAATGTTTAAGGACCAGATTGAAAGAACGATGGAAGTCTATGTGGATGACATGCTCGTGAAGTCACGGCGGTCAAACGACCACATTCGAGACTTAGTAGAGATGTTTGACACACTCATGTATTACGGGATGAAGATCAACCCCTTAAAGTGCTCTTTTGGCGTTGCCTCAGGGAAGTTCTTAGGTTTCATTATGAACGCACGTGGAATTGAAGCTAACCCGAAAAAGATTCAGGCTATTCGGGGCATACAAGTGCCCAGAACAATAAAGCAAGTACAAAGATTGAACCGAAAGGTGGCCGTGCTGAGCCGATTCATATCCAGAGCTATGGATAAGTGTATTCCTTTCTTTGATGTGATAAAGAAGGGAAAAAGAAATTTCGAGTGGACATCCGACTGTGAGGAAGCATTCCGAGCTCTGATAAGACATTTGGAAAGCCTCCCGGTGCTATCGAAACCAATAGACCATGAAATGTTGTATGTGTACTTGGCAGTATCCCAGCATGCTATCAGTACGGCTTTGGTTCGCGAAGAGGACTGAGTTCAAAAGCCAGTTTACCATGTTAGTAAACGTCTGACGGGGGCAAAAGGAAACTATCCCAGGATTGAGAAACTAGCTTATTGCTTGGTGATTGCATCACGCAAGCTTTGCCCATACTTTCAGGCACACTCGATCAGTGTTTACACCGACCAACCCTTGCGACAGGTACTCCAACGACCGGAAACTTCCGAAAGGATAATAAAATGGAATATCGAGTTGAGTCAGTTCGATATTACCTACTTGCCGCGAAAGGCCATACAGGGGCAAGCACTAGCGGATTTCATCGCTGAATTCACCATGACAGATGAATCAAACGGCCACAATGTCATACCTCCCGTTCGATGGAAGATGTACACCGATGGAGCATCTAACGACCGTTGTCGGGGTTTGGCATAGTTTTTGTAACTCCTGAGAACCGATCAGTTTTCTATGCTTTGAAGATCGAATTCACAGCAACGGATAACGAAAGCCGAGTATGAAGCATTGATTGCCGGCTTAAGACTCGTCAAAGAACTGGGAATAAGATCGGTTGAAATCTTTTGTGACTCGCAACTGGTGGTGTATCGAGCGCACGGAGACTACCAAGCAAGGGGGCAGAGACTTGCCCTGTATTTGGTCCAAGTTCAGGAGCTGCTAGCGTATCTCGAGTGTTATGATATTTCACATGTTCCGCGTGCACAAAACAAGCAGCCGATTCATTAGCAAAATTTGCAAACACCAGCGATGTGCAGCAGATGGGATTGTTTCCCGTTGAAACCTTACATGTTCCGAGCTTAAATATGATGGAGGTAGATTTCATGTTAGAAACAGAAATCGAGAAGGAGTCATGGATGACCCCATTCAAGGAGTACTTGTTACACCGGCCGTGCCAGAAAGAAGGAGCGAAAGACGACAAGTCATTCGTAAGGCTTCTCGTTATGTAATGGAGGATGGAATAATGTATCGGAGTGGATTCTTGACCCCCTTACTCCAGTGCATTGCCCATGATGAGATAAAACAGGTCCTGAAGGACTTCCATGAAGGCGAATGTGGCGACCATACCGGAGGGTAGACGTTAGCAAAGAAAATCCTCCGTTATGGATACTATTGGCCAACTATACATCGGGTTGCCGCAGACTATGTGAGTAGATGTGACAAATGTCAGAAATATGCGAAAATCCCGAGAGCTCCACCGACGGAACTCACACAAATGGTTAGTCCCTGGCCATTTGCAATGCGGGGGATCGACATAGTCGGTTCCTTACCTCTATCCAAAGGTGGTGCAAAATATACGATAGTTGCAGTCGACTACTTTACCAAGTGGGCAGAAGCAGAACCTTTAGCCACTATCACCACCAAAAAGGTCATTAATTTCGTTGTATGAAATATTATATGCCGTTTTGGCCTTCCACGAACCATCGTTACAGATAACGGAACACAGTTGAAAGCAAAGACTTCAAGGAAATTTGCCAAAAATACTGCATTGAGAAAAAGTTTGCAGCAGTTGCTCACCCGAAAGCTAATGGACAAGTGGAAGCCATAAACAAGATAATCAAATCCATATTGGAAAAATGTTTTGAAAGGGCTAGAGGCAAGTGGGTGGATGAGCTTCCAACAGCGCTTTGGGCTTACAGAACCACCCATAAGTCCACGACTAGCAACACTCCATTCGCATTGGCATATGGCATGGAAGCTATCGTACCCGTGGAACTTGAACTTCCATCACATCTGGTGATTTATTATGACCCTGAGTCAAATCAAGATCTCTTGCTGGAATCATTGGACCTCGTTGATGAAAAGCACGAAGAAGCTAATTTAAGAGCGGCCGCGTACAGGCACCGAGTTGCTCGATATTATAGTGAAAAAGTCCGACCGACAATCTTTGGCATGGGTGATTTCATTTTGAAATGAGTTTTCCCAGTTCCATTACATATGAGCCCCGCATAGGAAGGTACATACGTCATTGAGCAGAAGCTTGGAGATGGGACTTTCAAGATAGCGACCGTTGATTGTGCACACTCCCTTGAGCATGGAATAGTGAACATTTGCGACATTATTACACATAGTCCATTTCTGTCATACTTTAGATGCATTTATTTCCAGCAAGTTTTTCATTCCTAGTTTATGGCATGTAAAAAGACAATTTAGCATATTTGCATTAATAAAGCCTTGAAGCCATTTTTTTCCATGAATTTTCGATGTTTCTGTGTACGATAACACTATAACAAATGACTAAGAGATGCATCACTCTGTCTGATGTACGAACACGTATAAACAACTCAAAATTTCTAAGTCCCCGGAGTGCGACTGGAGTACTCTAAGTCTCCAGAGTGCGGCCTCGAGTATAAACGATTCAAAATCTCCAAGTCCCCGGAGTGCAGACTGGAGTACTCTAAGTCCCCAGAGTTTGGACTCGTGTATAAACGACTCAAAATCTCCAAGTCCCCAGAGTGCGGACTGGAGAACTCTGAGTCCCCAGAGTGCGGACTCGAGTATAAACGATTAAAAATCTCTAAGTCTCCGGAGTGTGGACTGGAGTACTCTAAGTCCCTGGAGTGCGGACTTGAGTATAAACGACTCAAAATCTCCAAGTCCCCGGAGTGCGAAATGGAGTACTCTAAGTCCCCAGGGTGCGGACTTAATTATAAATGACTAAAAATCTCTAAGTCCCCGGAGTGCGGACTGGAGTACTCTAAGTCCCCAGAGTGTGGACTCGAGTATAAACGACTCAAAATCTCCAAGTCTCCGGAGTGCAGACTGGAGTAATCTAAGTCCCCAGAGTATGGACTGGACTATAATAGACTAAAAATCTCTAAGTCCCCACAGTGTGGACTGGAGTACTCTGAGTCCCTAGAGTGCGGACCATAGTATAAACGACTCAATATCTCCTAGTCCTGGAGTGCGGACTGGAGTACTCTGAGTCCTCAGAGTGTGGACCAGAGTATGAACGACACAAAATCTCCAAGTCTCCGGAGTGCGGACTGGAGTACTCTGAGTCCCTGGAGTTCGGACCAGAGTATAAATGATTTAAATGTCCAAGTCCCCTGAAAGCGGACTGGATATAAATGACTTGAAGTCATCGAGCCCTTGGCGTACGGATTGGAGAATATTCTAAGTACCCGGAGCATGGGATAAAGAATGTGCAATACCAAAAAGTTGTCAACTTGTTTGAAGATGAATCGAGAAGTTCACGTAACTCGCAGTAGCTCGGATTTGACCACGGTTATACAAAAAACCAAACAATAATAATCCTCTGAGAGGAAAAAGAACTAAGTTTTATTCATCAAAGATAATTTTATTTACATGAACTATGAAAACAAAAAATAATTACACGATCTAAACTAACTCTCGTTGAACGAGAGCGAAGACTACTTCTTCGACTTCTTCGACTTTTTACCAGACGACTCCTCCCTAGTGCGTTTATCCTTAATAGCTTTCTTTGATGGGGGAGTGACAGCCAAAGAAGTACGAGGAACTTCCATGGGTTTGGACCCGCCTGGGAAGATGACCTTCAACGGCTTATTCAAAGGATCGTCCAGGTCCACAGCTTGAGGTTTGCCCATTGATCTTGACCGTTTTTTCCTTCTCTTTCTCAAGCTGCTCCTTCATGCTCAGTTCAGATGTGTGTTCAGAGGCGCCTGTAATTTCAACTTCAAAATTCCCATCGATGGGAGAGGAAGTCTCAGATTTGTCCTCATCAAGCGCTCCGATCACCTGAGCGCCTGGACCGGGAGCCTCTTCTGTGTGAGTGGGTTCACTTGTTTTTTCCTTCACCTCCTTGGCGACATCGCTTCTCAGAATGGGCTCAAGATCAGAATGGCGTGCATAAAATCATGAAAGACAAGTATTAAAATACGACAAATCCTGGTGAAAAAGGACGACTTTTGGAATATTAAAGTGAAGAGTTATCTACTAGGTTTCGGCTGGCTCTCAGCCGTCAGATGAGTCTCACCCTCCGGAATAGGAGACAAAATGTGAGCCCCGAGGCCGGGATCCTCCGGATCATAACCAACATGCTGCTCAAAAGGATCACATATTGGCGACCATCGAGCTGAATAAGAACACAAGCTGGAGACTCAATCCCGGATGGACCGACAATAACCTCTTTCCCTTTCATTGAGGCAGAACCTTTGCAGTAAAGGGCTTTTGCCGCTGACAGGTCAGAAGGCTCGTTTCCCTTAAGGAATTCTTTAATCAAAGCTCCCTCATCAACCTCCTTGGAACCATGTTCGGCCTTCCTGATTTCTATTAAGGTCTCCCATGCTTCGGCTAAAGATTCGAGATAGCCCTCGCCCAGAAAAGTCAAGTCCTGATGCATGAGAACGCGGGCATTGAATTTGGAAATAAGCGGGTCGAACATGCTTTTGACCTCTTCCCGACCTTCTTCCTTAACTGCCTCAAGATGGGAGTCGATCTCCGCAGATGCTATCTTTTTGCCCTCTTCACGGGCTTCATTCTTCAGCGCCTCAACTTTAGAAAGCTCGTCCTCAAGTTTTGCCTTTAGGAGTCGCATAGCAACGATCTCTTCGCAATACCGTTGTGACTCTTCTTGGCCAGCAATCTTCTCTTCTTTCTCTTTGCGGAGTCGCTCCTCAAATTCTTTGACTCGGAGGCAGAATGCATCCCTCTCTTTTCGCACCTAGTCTTTCTCCAAAGCTAAGGCCCTACTGCGTTGGACCGCCTCGTCGATTTCTTTTTTGTGGGTTGATTCCAAACGAGTCACGGCTTTGGCAGTATCTTTGGCGCTCTACTAGGCGGCCTCAAACTGAGATTTGTGAGACGCAAGCTCTTCGTCCTGAACTTTGATAATGTCTTTGTCATGGATAGCCTCAAGACTCAGGCGATCTATCTCATGCTGGCGCTCTATGGAGACTTCTGACACTTTCTCCGCAAGATGAACAAACGCGTCATGTTGAACATAGACGTCGTTAGTATAGGAGATAGTGCTCTGCTTGACATCTCCAGGTATATGATGGATTGTCGGTAGGAACTTCAGACCATCAAAGCAGATTTTTGGAAATTTAACTTTAAGCTCGGCCAGTCACTCCGATACTGTTGGATCTGTTGCGGGAACAAGAGGAGACACCTTTGAAAGTTCAGTTTTCTTGTAAGGATCTCGGGACTGTCATATGGAAGAGGAATCAGAGTGTTGATCACGGGCACATCGGATTGCGACCCCTTACGGCCGTGCTTATCTTTGCTTTGCTCAGAGTGAGAAGAGGGATGTTGGTGGTATTTGGGTTAATAATATGTTTTCTTCTGAGATGATGAGTCCCGAGAATGATAATCTCCATCGCCCTCACCGTCTCTGTCCCGACATCTTCCGAAACCTGAGTCCCGTCCAGAGTGATGGAAGATAGACAACCCGCGGAGACGATCAATTCTGTGTGTACGCCTCATGTCACCTATACAGAATTTAAATAATAACAGATTAGCAAAGAGTGGCGTGACGACGGAAATTTAAGTAGAAGGTGAAGTGCATGTGTTTGTGTGTGTCCTAGTGTTTCCCCCCGATGGACCAGTTTCTTTACTAATGGGAGTTTTTCTCCCTGATTTTGGGCTTGAACGCCTGCATCGCCTCTGATGGGCGAGTGAAGTTTAAGTGCCTCCAGATCGTCAAAATCATAATTGAGTAGATCGTTAGATATAGAGAGGTGCGAGAGGCCCTTTAAAGAACTTTCTAAACGTTGTGAGGAAGCCTCTTTCTCTGTTGGAATAAGAGTAACTTTAGAAGTTCCACCAACTTTTTCCTTTCTTATCTTATTCGCTAGTTTCTTTTTCCTCTTCGAAGGGGAAGATGATGTTTCGATGTCGTGAACTTCGACTATCGGGTCTTGAGTGGGACCGACGTTCTCATCCTGTGCTTCGGGTGTTTCGCTTTCCTTAAGTCCCCCCTCTTCTAGTACGCCAGTAGTGTTACGTGCTGAAGACTTAGCTTGGTTTTTCCCTTTGCCAAAGGCTGGCCTGGGAATGGTAACGCCCTGAGGGAGGCTTATCCGGCGGCCTTCTTCCAACAATCCAAGCCTTGTAAGTGTCTCATTTGAAATGAGAGTTCTGATGTCCCGTTCTTCGTAGGGAGGGCTTGAATAGCTCCGACGGCTTCAGAATATCCGCTGCCCTCGGGACGTGGATTGATATCTGAAAGGATGGAAAATAATTAGAAAAGGTACAATTTTGACCAAGCATGAATATCGATCTAGAGAAAAGACTTACTTCATTCCACCCATCTCCTCGCGAAACCAGGAGGGCAACACACATAAAATCATTCATTTTTGTACAGGGAAAACTTGCTACATGCCCCAATTAAAATTTGACATTTGTTGTGCGGCTCGAGAAGCATGAAAGAGGGACTATCTCTTCGCTTCTTGATGCAATATATATATATATATATATATATATATATATATATATATATATATATATCTGATATCGCCCGAGGCTGGGGGCCTAGAGAGGAAATTCATGAAGAGGATGTAGGTACCGTAGATGAATGCGTGGTCGTTCGGATGCAGTTGCGATGGGGCAATGTCGATGTATTGCAGCACGTCCAGAAGAAATGAATTGAATGGTGGCACGCTGCCGACCCAGCACATAAATTTATTACAAGCTGTGTATCCGACTAGGGGAAAGTGTGGACGATCGTGCTCCGATGGAACTAACACGTCGTCGAAGGGGATTCCGTGGATAGAGCATATCTGACGAAGTGCACTTTCATTAATCTTCGAAGCCTGTGAATCAACCGGATTGTCCAAGAAAATTGATGCCTCCAGGGCGTCGGTAGCTAAGTTATGAGCAGGTAAAGTCGACAGGTTTGAAGTACCTGCGACTTTTTGTCTGTAGGACGGCCCAGGTCTGTCTGAGATCGTAGCAGAGCTAGATTTCCTAGATATCTTTAATAAAGATTGAATCTAGCAAAGTACTTATTTGAGCTATACTTGAAAATTAATCGACGTTAGACTTAACGACATATATATTCCCCCCATGTGGTGTGTGAACTAGTGCGATAATTCAAATATAAGTGCTGAGAAATTGAAAGTCACGGCGTTGATGGTAAAAAGTTGAGCTTTGAATTGTCGCCTTCGTAGACCGTCATCGCTGACCATCTCCGAAAGCCTGTGCTATGATGATTTCAATTTTGAGCTTGGACACTAGCACTATATGTTAAAGGCAATTATTCGATTTTGTTGATTTAAGTTCAGGCTTGTGATTATTAAAATTAAGGAGTTATCAGTCCAGATTGGTTCGATATGCTAGTTCGCTCAAGTCTTTGTCCTCGTTTCTGTCATATGATTAGGCAAGGGGAATAAGTGAATTCGATGAGGATTATGTTCAAGTTGGAATGATTTCGACTGTTGTTATCAATTCATCAAGGGTCAAGGCCAAGGGACACTCAAAACACACGGCCTAAATGTCGTTCGGCCTAAATATCGATCAGCCTCCATTCTGTTCGGCCTTCACCCTGTTCGGCTTTCATTCTGTTCGGCTTAAATTCTTTTCAGCCTAAATTCTGTTCAGCCTAAATTCTGTTCCGCCTAAAATCTGTTCGGCCTCCGTTCTGTTCGGCCTAAATTCTATTCAGCCTCCGTTCTGCTCGGCCTAAATGTAAGGGCTGTTTAGCATAAATGTCACTCTTCCAACCTTTCTTATTTGCTGTTCGGCATGCGGCAAATCATGCCGAACCGTGCTTGTGCCGAACCGCTTCGCTCAGCATTCTACCCTTAACCTCACTTCTCTCCTTTCCCTCCACCTTTCCTGACCGGCATGGCCAAGTCCTTCGGCAAGTCATGCCGAACCATGGCCATGCCGATCAACACAACTGGGCCTTATCTCCAATTCCATTCCCATGCACCCACATAACCACTTGGCATTGAAAGATCATGTCGAGCCACAATGATTCATTTTCCACTAATCCCTACCTTGAAATCGCCTAAAATCATACTAAGTTCCAGCCCTAGGATGTGTCCGATCCTCAATCGTCTCCCTCATCCACACGCCTCCAACTTCCTATAATCTACGAAGGTTTCGCAAGTTTGAGTTCGTGTTATGCTTCCTAATTTGAGAAAACGATCGAAAGGTTCTTACCGGAAAGAACAATGGGAACTTAGGGGTCTGTGAACTTGAGGTTGAAAGTTGTTCGAGCTTAATTTGGGAAGGAGTTGTAGGAAGGGCTGGTTAGATTCAAGGTAGGAAGGGGAGATCGGAGAGATGAACGAAATTCAAGGAAGGTAAGTAGCGTGTCCTTGGAAAATAACGGAGATAAAAAATGAAAAGAAAAGAAGAAGGAAAATGCCGACCTTTATAGGAGAAGAGGGGAAGTCGAAGGGACAATGACCGGTAGACAGAGACGACCTCGTTCGGCATTGGTTATGCTATTTGGCATTTGTATGTCGTTCGGCGAGCATTGCCTTACCTGGCATTCAAGAGAAGATACTATCGAAGAAACTAAGTCGAGGCTCAAAGAAAAGCACGAAGGACTCATGATTCAAAGCGCATCACATTCGACCACGTTATGCACTTTGGGGGGGGGCAAGTGTTACTTGGGGATTTGACCAGGCAACTAGCCACTCGGCATTTGCATACCGATCGGCTTCCAGGGTCGTTCGACACAAATGCCTCGCTCGGCATTCGAGTTCATTCGGCATTAAGAGTTGTTCAGCATCTACGTGCGTTCGGCAATGAGATCTGTTCGGCATCGTATATCGTTCGGCATTCCATACTGCTCGGCATCCAGATCTCGATCGGCATTAGAGGTCGTTCGGCATCCAGGGGTGTTCGGCATTCGTCCAATCTTGTTTGGCATTCGAGGTCGTTCGGCATCCTGAGGTGTTCGACATCCTGAGGTTTTCAGCATTCAGAGGTGTTCAGCATCCAGAGGTGTTCGGCATTCAGAAATTGTTCGACATCCTGAGGTGTTCGGCATTCAGAGGTGTTTGGCTTCAGAGATGTTCGATATTCAGATATCGTTCGGCATCCTGAGGTGTTCGACATTCAGAGGTGTTCGACATCCAGAGGTGTTCGACATTCAGATATCGTTTGACATCCTAAGGTGTTTGGCATTCAGAGGTGTTCGGCATGTAGAGGTGTTCGGCATGCAGAGGTGTTTGGCATCCAGAGGTGTTCGGCATCTAGAGGTGTTCGGCCTTCATTCAATCTCGACCGGCTTCGATTATTGCTTGCCTGCACTCTCCACTCAGTACATCACTTCGTTCGGCATGAAGATATCATTCGACATCTATGGTTCGGCACGCAGAGCTCACTCTTTTTAGGCCGAGGTATTTAGCTACTAGGCCCACCAGGGAAATCCAACCCATCTTTGTCTATAAATAGAGAGGCAGGGGCATAGTGAAAGGGACCTTTTTTTGAGAACACCAGGGAGGCTCTACCACAATCAAGACTCATTCAAGACTTATCTTTTTTGCTTAACAATTGTAATCAAATAGTTGATATGTGGTTGTATCTATAATCGATTATCAAGGAAAGCAATAAAGATTAACCTCAAAGTGGACGTAGGAAATTACGCCGAACCACTATAAATCTGGTGTTCATACTTTCTGCATTTAAATTTTCATACTGTTTTCTGTTTAACTTTACTTTCTTCATTAATCCCTCTACACAATTTCTCTTAAGGGTGTTAGTGACCAATTCTGGTGCTAACAACAATAGTGCTCTATTACGAAAATCTTAGATTTGCAAGAATATTATTTGAAGTTAAGAAGAAAATTTTTGATTTAGATTTAATGAATGATTTAGGAACATTTTCCCTAAGTTAAAAGTTATAACTTGAAAATAATTTATCTTTGATTAAAATTTAATGAATGATTTGGAAAGGTTTTCCTAAGTAAAAGAGAAAAATGATTTGGAACAATTCCAAGATATAAAGAAGTTTAATATATCAAATGATTTGATAAATGAGGCTTAATGATTCCATGTATATTTGAAAAGAAAATGGAATAAATTAAAAAGAATATATCTGCGAAAGATATTTGATTTAAATAGAAGATGAAGAAATTGAATGATGATTGATATCCACATATGAACTTAACATCTTTTTAAAAGCGATGATTGGTTTCGAACGAACCAGAGTCGGATTTGGATGATTCCTATCCAAAAACCACTTCGAACCAATGTATACGTTCGAAAGTGAAGACATGTTGAAGATGATGATTATTGAAGACGTGGATCTGCATAGCGTGAAGACTGCTAGTTGAACATGCTTTGGTTTGCCACCATTATAAAGTTATTTATAGTAGTGGTCTCCTCGTGATGGAGATTTTTCGGATTGCAAGGGCTTCTCCCCTAGTAATGGCCGAGGAAAGTGCCTTTTGTTTCATTCAGTCCTAGAATGAACTTATATGGACGAATGTCCGACATTGCATTTCTGAGACACAATGTCTATCTTTTACAAATGTACATCAGTGGTAGTGGAGAAGGCAACTTCTCTTAGCTTAACACCCTCCTTGAGACGTACGAGCTCAAGGGTTGTATTTTTAAGGAAGGCAAATAGTGATCAAAGAATGGGAGTGTCGCATTCAAAGTGGAACCTATTATGATCAAAGCGTGGTTTTGTATGAAAAACACGGCTTTTGAAGAAACTGAGCGTAGCTCGCGAGCCTCACACCCCGGTTATGATGGGATTCTATGTGGTCAGATGTATGCTCACATTTCGGATGGTAGTGATTTGGGTTATCAGATCTTCTGAGCCCTAGATGCCAGATAAGTCTGGGCCTCATAGCAGGGATGCGCGAAGTCCGAATCCTTGGATGTTATTCGTAGATTCCATCCACTTTTATCCATTTGTGTTGTTGTATAACGGATTTGTGTTGTTGTATAACGGTGTCTGAGTCATGGACACAAGCCGTGGATATAGATTGATCTTTCCACTAGTTTCCTATCATGTTGGAAATCCAACCCCAATACAAGATTTACGATTTTGATTGTATTCTCAAAATAGCTGTAATGACTTGCAAACATTTAAGCTACCCTTTTTTGGTATTATATATTCCGTTCGGTATATTCCGTTGACCCAGTCCGGATATATTTCATTAGACTTAGTCCAGATATTGATACCTTATTTGAATAAGTTTATTTGAAAAGTATTTTTAAAATAATGTCATTAAAAATAATATCAAGTGTATTTTGGTATAAAGTGTTTTGGTTATCATAAGGTAAAAACCCGTCCGTGTTTATGTGTGGGGGTGGTCTTACGAGATACCCTTCTTTTCAAAGGTTTTGATAACATAGTCATTTTAAAGTTCGAGTCTCTCACGCTGGTTTATCAAGCCTGATCCGGGTATTTTTAATACACGGGTCAGATCCGAGTAGTTTCAGGTTGAGCTAGAGACTGCTGGAGTTACCCGAGGAGATCTAGTAATCTTCATCATCGTATGGACATATTCTATTATCCGCTGTACTTAGTGTATTTTGTTTGATGTTTATCCGTAATTGTAATGGCAGATGTTATAACTGTCCAGGCTGAATCTAAGCTAGACTATGGTATTGTATTTTAAAATTTTCCGCTGTAAAGATAATTATTGAAACAGTATATGTTATTCCATTCGTATGAGATTATGTTCTGTCTTTATTTTTCTTTCTACCCTTAATATGTCGAATATGCGCTTATATGATTTTTGTTTGATGACAATAAACATATATACATTCGTTTAAATGTACTTGTTAATGTACTATTTTATTTTTCTTAGATTAAACAAATATTTGCTGAATAAAATTAAATGACACAGAATTTGAATTCAAACAGAAATTTTATTCAAACAAATATTTTTAATAGTACAAATTCAAGCTTTCACTTTACATATACAATTTTGATTACAAATACATCACAATTTCATATTTACATTTAACCTCACTACACATCACTCATTCACTCAACTCGTATTTATCTTCAACTTCATTCCAGTTAGAATCCAACATCTGAGCAATCTGCAAAAATATTCACTAACGCAGTAAAGTTGAAAAAGAAATATTTTTGCAGTATAAAATAAAATATGAATTTTCGAAAATATTATTTGCCTCAGTTATTTGGGTTGTTCGTCATGATTTATATTTGAATTCATCACACACGAACAATGTGACATGCACAGTGTATCACTGTACATGCCACAAGGCCGTGCACACCGATATACATTTGATAATGCTACAGGGACAGGTGAGCACAAGGTCAAACCCAAATAAAAAGACGGGTTCAACTCAGGTGCAACATAAATAAAATACGACATCAGCACAAGGTCAAACCCGAGTTTTAAAACTGGATTCAACACAGGTGCAACTCAAATGCACACATGAATGCTATGATCAAAGTATGTATGTATACATATCGACCGGGCAGTAAACAAAGTCAACAAAACATGCATCATATACATGGCAACCAAACTGAAGTATAGAGCATAAGCAAGTATCAATGAACTGGTCAGAACAAAGCCATATGAAGTAGACATAGATATGAAGGCATGTCAACAAGACCACATACAAGTCCAGAACCAAGATAATAGTTACACAATGCATAGCAACATCAATGCAAACTAGAGAGCAACATGTACACATTGACAATCAATCAGTGCAGTTCAATCCAGTAAAACAAGAAATGAACTCAAACCAAGTGCATCACTGACCATACACCAAAGCTAACAGCATTGCCTAGAGACTCAAGTGCTACCAGATAACAAATAAGCATGAAACAGTCATGAACAATGCACAGCTAGTCCAAACATGTATCAGAGAGCATATGCAAGGGTCAAGCAAGTGATATAATAAAGCAACTCAACAGCAATGTATGCAACATACAAACAACAGATGTACAAACTGAAACTTCAAAAGAACCAGGTTAATGCAATCTACAGCAAACAATGCATGCAACAGAGACCAAGGGTCAATATGCACAAATATGCATATGAAACCAACATGGCCAAGATGAAATACCAGTAAGGTGACATATTATAGGAACAAATGACCGAGGCTACAACTTCAGATGACTTAGATGAACACATGGCCGAGAAACAACAAACCAGACCAAGCCTCAGCATCAACAAAACTAAATTCATTGAACTTGAATGACCAGACCAACCAATGTACGAACATATGTATATGCAACAAAGCTGCAGATCAAATATCCTCGGGGACGAATACAAAAATGAACAGAGTCGAAGCAACACAACAACAATTTGTTAAAACATGCAAAACAAGAATGCAAAGTTTACAAAGTATCAATAACTGAGCCGAAAAATCAAAATATATAACCAAGTCAAAGCCGGTGGTCATCACAAAATCCAAGTCGAAGTCAACCAGAGAAAATCACGAAATTGAATCAACACCATGTCAACCAAGTAACACAAGTATATACGAATTGAAGAAGTCAGAGATCAATCTCAGCATCAAAACAAAATCAAGTGGCCGAGATGAATATTTGACAAATTCAAATAAGTTTATATGAACAAAAATAAAGGAGATCGAAAGCATATATAATCCAATCATCATCGGCAATCAATGGATCGAGTTCAAGTACGAATACACAAAAGCACAAAACCATAAAATTACATACCGAAGCAAGGAGACGAACTCGACCTAAATTGAAAAGCCGTGAGCAAATCAAAGAGCATCGGAGTCTACTATTGAACAGTATCAAGCGGCCCTTCAATTCGACAAAACCCTAAATCTCGAAAAGGAACGAAGCCCTAAATTTGCAAGAGGAACGACCACCATTATACAAGCAAACAACCGGAGCAAAGAAAAAGAGACGGGTCGAATTACAAAAGGGGGCCGGCCTATTTCTCTAAAGAGATTTTTTTAAAAGGGCTTTAAATTTTTAACTAGGGTTATTTTAGTTCTTAAATTGTTTTTAATTTGTAATTTCTTTTTAAACCGTTTAAATTTCTAGTCGTGTGACTAGGGGACAAGTTACGTGGCGTAGCTTGAGAATTCGCAACTCAGTGGCTGAGTTATGGCAGGGTTTTGAGCGTAGAGTTAGATTTAGTCAATAGCGGGTGTCGCGAGTTTACGTGTGTAAGCGAGGGACTATCTAATTTCTAGTAGTAACCTTGGGGCCAGCACGTAGGCAGGGTTTTGCCGAAGCTGGATAAATTCTGTGTCGTTCTATTTCTGCATTTATTATTCTGCTATTATCTGTGCTGCTATTGTTCTGTGATCTGTGTTGAAATTATTTTATAAGCTTCCGCGATTAATTTTAATAATTCATACCATCACCCTATTCACCCCCCCTCTAGTGTGAAATCGATCCTACAAGTGGTATCAGGGCTAGGAACAGAAGCCGTTTTTGTTTCAAAATTTTGACTTTACAAAAACCAATTTTTGTTTTAAAAATTAGTGTTTCAAAAATCAGTTTTTGTTTTAAAAATTTGAATTTTTAAAATGGCTTCTTTTAATAATAATTTTGAGGGTCGTTCCAATATTATTCCTTCTATTTTCGATGGAACAGATTTTTTGAATTGGAAATTGAAAATGGAATTTTATTTAAAATCTATTAATATTAAATGTTGGGATATTATCGAAAATGGGTGTGATACAACAGATAAGAAAATTATCTCGATTAATGCTCTTGCAATGCATATATTATATTCTCATATTAATCAAGATAATTTTAGTTTCATTTCTCATTGTAAAAATGCACAGGAAATCTGGAATACTTTCGATGTGATATATGGTGCAAAAGTCAACAGCAATGAGAAGTCCTCCACAACTGACTCAGTTAAAGAAATGTGCTTAACAGGAATGGTAAATAGCAGTTGTGATGAGGATGATGATGATGGAGCAGCCGAGCTGGCATTAATGAAATTCAAAAGGTGGAACCGCAAATACGAAAATCCAGCTCTAAATCAAAAATTAAAAAGCAGAATAATCAAAGCACTGGACAACTCGAAAGAACACGGGATCATTTGCAACAAACCCGGTGATATCAAGCCCAATTATCCCCGTTTTCAACTCAACAAATAAAAGGAATAAAAAAGAAGATGTTTTGCAGCCACGTGGAATAAAAGTGATAGCAGTGAGAGTGAGAAAGCAGATATGTGCCTTTATGGGAATATAACCGATAGCGACGATGACGAGCCAAGCGAGGTATCAAAACTTACTCACTCTGAATTACTTATTTATTTCCACGAAGTAAATGGCTGTTTTGAACGGCTTAGGGATAAGTATGTCGAACTTGAATCACAAAAAGATACTTTGATAGATTTAAATAAACAACTTGACCAATTAGTTAAAACCTATCAAAGTAGGATCCCTAAGTGTGATAAGTGTCCAACATTCGAAGAAGAAATTAGAAAATCAGAAATCAGAATAAAATCACTTGAAAATGAAATTCTGGTTTTAAAAGAGAATGAAAATACCAGGAGAGAGAACTCTATTAAAAAGTGCACACAATTGTTAAACGAAAATGAATCTCTCAAAACACGAGTCCAACAATTGTCAACGACTTTAGATAAATTTTCAAAAAGTGAAAAATCGTTAAATATGCTATTAGGAAAGCAAACTGTTAATACGGTTAGACAAGGACTTGGATATAATTGTTCGAAAATTGTTGAAAGCAATATTAGTCAAGTTAATTCCATGTGCACAATTTGTAGAAAATATGGACACAACCACAATAATTGTTGGTATAGACCCAAACATGTGAAAACTATACCGATTTGGGTTCCAAAAGGCACAAATATAAATCTCTCAAAGTTAAACAAATTTGGGTGCAAAGGGAACAATTATAAATAGTTTCGGGTCTCCACAAAATTATTTTTCAAAATATTTTGCCACTAACAATCATGGACCTATAAAAACAAATAGGTCACGTAAATCTTTTCCCGTGTGGGTGTGGTGGCAGGCTAAGGAACAACAATAGTGTTCTCTGGATTTTGGCTGTTCCAGAAACACAACGGGCGACAAAACAAAGTTCCTTAGCCTAGTAAAAAGGTGACAGAATCACAATGGGCAACGACGAAAAATATCGTAAAGGTAAAACAGGTAATGTTATGTTTTAAACGATATATTAAATGTGATAATCTGCACCGTATTCTGAATTAAAATCAGCCAATATTGAGATGATGAAAAGATGATGATTTTGACTCTGACTTATTCAAAATAGTTGGCCAATTATATTCTTATGCCAAAAACACTATAAAATTCTCTAGATTCTTTGAATTACTTCTTATACATCAGTTTGGATTAAAAATAGTGTTTTGTTGGATGATGATACATTTGGTTATAATACGGCTAACTCTTTATTCACAGTTTTCAACACGGCTTCAAATTCAAAGAATGTCATTTAAAATACTATTAAAATTGAGTTTGAAATTTTTGGTGCACACTTCATGGTTTGGTCAATCAAATTCAATTAATGATGATTTTGAGTGACAAAGAAATTCAGATGCAGATTACACTGGTAATCTAGTTGATAGAAAAATTACTAGTTGAACGTGATTTTTGAGACATTTAGTAACTGCATCGTTTTTCAAAGAAAATATCTGCATATTTTTCATTTCAAATAATTTTCAAATAGCAGAAAATTTTCTTATAAAACCTCCTCGAGAAAATCATTTTTGACCATATTTTCAGATTAGTCATTTTGAAAAATTAATTTCATAATTATTTTTGAATTTGATTTTAAATGACTATTTTGACTAATCTAACTCCCTGATGATTATCGAAAAGAAAAATAGTGATTGAAAAAGTGATGAGTGTTAATATTGATCATATATTATGACTCGAGACAATATAATTAGTCAACTTCATTAGAAATTTAAACAAGAGTTATAAAACTTTTTGTTGGTAAAAAATTCCATGACCATCTCTATATCTATCAAATTTCTAACAACCATCACTCATCAAAATTCTATATAGTTTGTCAATAAGCGGTACTTTAAACAGGAATCGTCTGTTTTTCATTTTTACATTTTTTTTAAAAATAAAATAATAAAATAATAATAATAATAATAATAAATAAATACCAAAGTATTCACTCTCATTTAAAAGTCCTCACGGTTATGCATGGGTGAATTACTTGGAATTTGTTATGTGCTTCCATGCTCATTTAAAAGTCCTCACGGTTATGCATGTATGGAACGCATATCAAAAGTTGATTTTTAAAATAAACAAGTTGATTCTAATCCCATTTAAAAGTCCTCACGGTTATGCGTGGTTAGAACATACTTGATTTCATTTTTTTAAAATAAAATTGGAATACTACTAATCTCATTTAAAAGTCCTAACGGTTATGCATGGTTAGTAGATATTCAAATTCCTGATATAAATATACCACAAATAGACACAACTGTATGGTATGGTATTATATGATGACATCATTCCCATCATTCTAAAAGTCGAATATGCGCCTAACAAAATATTTATGATTTTTGATTGATTTTTTATTGAAATCTAATATTTATATTCAATTGAGTTTTAATGTTGAATTAATATCAATCACTTTATCTCTATTTTCTCTAACACTATTATTTTTTTACTGATAACAAAAGGGGGAGAGAAAAGTTAAGTTTTGTCAAATAAAATCAAGCAAAGGTCAAATAATTTTCTAGTTGCATTTAGGCTCATTTGCATATTTTATTGTATGCATATATATAGGGGGAGTATTGTGTAGAGAAGAAGCATTCAAATAGGGGGAGCAAATTAGAGCATATCAACGATCAAATACATTTAACATATTTAAAATCTTAAATATAGGGGGAGTATTGAGGAATCTCGATCGCTCTCTGAGTCGGAGCGGACACGTCTACTAACTCTCGAATTGGATCTGGATAGACTTGTTAAGCAAGAAGAAATTGGTTGGAAACAAAGATCTAATGACAAATGGTTAGAAGGTGGAGACAGAAACACCTCATACTTTCATCGAACGGCCAGCGGGCGCCGAAGATCGCTGCTTATTTCAAAATTGCATCACAACAACTCCTCTTATTCAAACCCATCCGACCACCTGTTTCTGTTCACTGATTACTTCAGGGACATCCTCGGCAAGCATTCCCCTTTCCTCCCGGAGATCAAATGGGCCTTCCTATACCCATCCCAAGCCAACATCCCCATCGATCACCCATTTTCAGATGAAGAAATCTGGACTGCTTTGAATGATATGTCAGATGATAAAGCACCTGGTCCTGATGGTTTTGGTCCAATCTTCTTCAAACACTTCTGGAATATAGTTAAACATGATATTCTAAATATGTGCAGAGAATTCCAATCCGACCCTTCAGTTATCTCGAAATTGAATTATGCGAAAATCATCCTCATTCCTAAGGTCCCTGGTGCTAATACCCTTCCCTCTTTCCGTCCTATCAGCCTCCTCAACACAACTTTCAAAATCATTACCAAAGTTCTAGCCAATCGTCTCCAACAAGTTATCGCCCCTTTGGTTGGGGCTGAGCAGTCGGCCTTTATACTCGTAAGGAACATCATGGATTGCATTGCCACGACCCAAGAAATCATCTCCTTCTGTCACCACTCTTCCACACCGGGTGCCCTCCTTAAGCTCGATTTTTCCAAAGCTTTTGACACTGTAAATTGGAACTTCATCCTAGAACTCATGACTCATAGAGGTTTCCCCCCCAATTGGTGCAGTTGGATCAAACATATTCTTAACTCGAGCATATCTTCAATTTCGATTAATGGTGCTTCTGGGGGACATATTAAATCCGCTCGGGGTCTGAGACAAGGTGACCCTCTTTCACCTCTTATCTTCGTCCTAGTTGCGGACGTCTTTAACAGAATGCTTAAACTGGCCTCGTCCAATGGTTTATTCTCAGGTATTTCTCTACCCAACTCGTCGTTGTCAGTCTCCAACTTGCAATTCTCAGATGACACTATTTTATTCGTCTCTCCCCAGGATAAGTACATCTATTGTCTAAAAGTAGCCCTATACACCTTCGAAAGTATATCTGGCCTTTCCATTAACTTCAACAAAAGTTCGATCATTATGTTGGGTAATGCGAATCACCTTGGACTCCACATTTCATTGATTCTCAACTGCAATCTCTCGGACTTCCCGCTCTCCTATCTCGGTATCACAATCAGACCCACCAAACTCCTTAGATCTGATTGGTTCCCTCTCATTTCCAAGATTGAATCTAGACTCACGGGTTGGAAGGCACACTCTTTGTCCTCCGCTGGCCGACTTGTTAACGCCGAGCGACTCAAGGGGGCTTACGACTCATAGGAGTTACCGACTCATCAGGGAGCGACTCAATGCTTCCAGCGACCTAAAAATGGGAGCGACTCAATGCTTCCAGCGACCTAAAAATGGGAGCGACTCAATGCTTCCAGCGACTTAAGAAAGGGAGCGACTAAATGGCTTAACGACTTAAGGTGCCTTGTGACTTAACGAGTTAAGATGTTCACGACTCAAGCATATGGAGCGGTTCAACGACTCAGTGGTCTACCGACTCATGGCATACCGACTTAGCGACTCATCATATTAAGCATTGCAAACTGCTTCAACCACAACTCAAAGACGTGATCTACGACTTATCATGAGTCGTTGCCGACATATGCCTAATCCTTCTAAGTCGCGTGCGACCTAGCACTTAGAAAAAAAAATGGTGCCTCTTCTTATAAGACGCGGGTTGGTACTCGTGGCCCTGGGAGGAGATAAGGGAAATGCTGAAGTCGTGACTCGTTGACCCGTGACTCGCCAGCAACCTAGTACATGAAATGAGTCGCATGCGACTCATAGGGGGCGGCTCAACTCCGAGAATTCCTATAAATAGGCAGCCACCGCCAACATTCAGGGGACCTTTTTGGCTAATTCTCGAAGCACCGTTACTCTGCCATTTTCTCAACTCAAGCAACACTCCAAGCACTCCAAACTCCAAGGACGCTATTACACACTTCAAAGAAGAATCACAATCATTCAAGATGAATTCGAAAGATTATTCTTCATGGGAGTTTGAACTATTTGTCTGAAGTTAATTGTAATTGAAGAAAGTGATATAAATTGTACTCATATCAGCAATAAAGAGAATCTAAGTGGACGTAGGCCTGATTTTGGGCCGAACCACTATAAAACTTGTGTTTTTACTGCTTTTCTGCAATCTCCTTACTTATAATTCTTTCCCGATCTATCGGGTGGTGCTTTCACAAATACACTTCACACACCGGGGTGTTAGCGTTCAAATTTAAGCGTTAACATTTTTGGTGCTTTCACTGAGAATTGAACTCAGGACAGCTGTCATCATTGCTTCGCAGAGATTTGAAGAAAGAATTTCCTTAAAAACCAGAAGTATATCTGAGATTATGGCTCCTGGAAGGAAAAGCAGATCTATCAGATCTGGGAACATTCAAGAGGGAACCTCCGCTTCCCCTGTGCCTAATCTACCCACTCCGTCTGTTGGAGTTACAAAAGCGGAATTGGATGCTGTGATTCTAGGGCTAAACCAGCAGATAAACGCCCAAAATGCACAACTAGAGGCTCAAAGTGCCCAGAATGCTCTGATTCTGAATAAGTTGAACGACTTACTTGGGGCAAACAATGAACCGGCTGGTAATGAAAGGAACTATGCTGGCAACATTCATGATGTTAATGAAAGGAATGCTCCTGAAAGGCCTACTAGTCCCTTTGAGCAGGCAGTACCTGACGCTGGTGGATCTAGAACTCGACATGATGAGGAATATCTTTCTGGAATGGTCCGGCAGATCATGAAAGAAAGTATGCAAAGGGTTGAAGATGAGAAGGAATGGGGTTTCGCTCCAAGTAAAACTCCGTTTACTGAAAAAATCTTGAAGGCGGAATTTCCAAGGAAGTTTGTCCCTCCGACTATTCCAGCTTACAAAGGGACGAGTGATCCGAATGAGTTCCTGTATAAATATGACTGGCACATGACAGGTGCCAGGGCCTCCGACGAAATAAAGTGCCGATATTTCCCCGTATACCTGGAAGGCGTGGCTTTATTGTGGTTCACCAAGTTACCAGTCCGATCTATCGATCAGTTTTCAGACTTGACCAGAAAATTCAAGGAGCAGTTTAGACTATATGCTTCGAAGGCCAAGGATATTATGTCACTATCGAGTTTAGAGCAGAATCCTGGTGAGTCTATCAGATCCTTCTTGAACCGCTTCAATATAGCACTGGCTGAGGTGGACAATGCTGAACCACGAATGATATTGACTTATCTGATGAGGGCTATCGATAAGTCAAGCGAATTTGGGAAATGGTTAAATATGAAGGAGCCAACCTCTCTCGAAAAGTTCTACAAAAAAGCAGACGAGTTCATTCGCTTGGAAAGCCGTCCTTTACCAGTAAAGACAGTGTTGGAAAAAGCAGAAGACAACACTGTCGCTCCACGCAAGAATGAATCGGTGGGGGAAAAAAGGGAAAATAGTAATGGGAAGAAACAGGGTAATCTGAAGAAGCCCCGATCCTTCAAGCCATCAGAATATACTCCATTATCACATACACCGGAGCACATCTACCTCGCCACTAAAGATTCCGTCGATTTCCCTAAACCTATCCCGTTGAGAACTGGGAGAAAAGCCATACAAAGTGGGAAATTCTGCCGCTTCCACAATCAACCAGGTCATGAAACTGATGAATGCCGCCAGCTGAAAAATCTGATTGAAGAGTTGCTAAGAGAAAACAAGTTGCAGCAATTCGTGAAAAAGAATAGCAACAATCCTGCATCGTCGAGTCAGGGGCAGCGGGCCCCTGTTCATCAGCCTGGGGCAGGAGAGAAAGCTACGGGGCATGAATCTGGAAGGCCCGTTATCAATGTCATTTCAGGAGGACCTCACCCAGCTGGTAAAAGTTGGGGTGAGATGGAGAGATATTCCAGGGCTTTGAAATATGCTCCAGCCGAAGAAAACGTCTTTGTTCTAGAAGACACTACGCCCCTTAAACAACAGAAAACTTTCAGTGACGATATTATTTTCAGAGCCAGAGATTCTACAGGTATTGAAGCTCCTACTTTAGATCCCTTGGTCATCTCGGCTGGTATTGGACCAGCCATTGTCAGAAGAGTCCTCATTGACTGCGGAGCATCATGCAATATTCTCTTCAAGAAGACATTTGACCAGATGAAAATCCCTATGATCGATGTGCAAGCCTCATCACAGAAAATCGTGGGCTTCACAGGGGAGCCAAAGCAACCAGTAGGAACCATCGATTTGTTTGTAGAACTTGGGGAAGGAGAAAGGAAAGTGGCCCGAAAGCAAACATTTGTGATTGTCGATGAGTTTTCTGCCTATAATGCTTTTCTTGGCCGTCCAACACTCGCAGCATTCAAAGCTATCCTAGCCCCGTGGTGCCTCACTATTAAATTCCCTACTGACAATGGAGTAGGAGTTATAAAAGGGGATCAAAATGCTGCGCGAGAATGTTATTGGACAGAGCTGCGAGAGTCAAGAAAAAGAGAAATGGGAAAGGATGCGGCAACTCCAGTCCGCATCAAGGAACCAGCTTTGTAGCAATTACAGAGCGGACCCTGCACTGGCGAGCACAGCGGGGCACGGAAAGAAATGGATCCCAGAAAAGCCAGTACAGGGGAGAATAGAGTAGTACCGGTGGAAACGACAATTCCGGTACCTGTTGACCCGAAGGACCCAAATAAGGTGTTGAATGTGGGTTCGCAGCTTAATGTGTCAATTCAGAATGTCTTGATATCTTTCCTGAAAGCAAATCTGGATGTCTTTGCTTGGACTCATGCCGATATGTGTGGGATATCCCCAGAAGTTGCAGTACACGCTCTGAATATTGACCCAAAGTTTACGCCAGTTAAACAGAAAAGAAGAACCCAAGGTCCAGAAAGGTCAGCAGCATTAAAAGAAGAAGTTGATCGACTCATGGAAAATAACTTCATCAAAGAATCTACGTATCCGAATTGGGTTTCAAATCCTGTGTTGGTCAAGAAAGCTAATGGAAAATGGAGAGTATGCATCGACTTTTCTGATCTAAACAAGGCTTGCCCCAAAGATTGCTTCCCATTACCCAGGATCGATCAACTGGTAGACGGAACTGCGGGACATGAATTGTTATCCTTCATGGATGCCTACTCCGGTTATAACCAAATCATGATGCATGAGCCGGATCAAGAGGATACAAGCTTTATCACAGATGTTGGACTTTATTGCTACAGAGTTATGCCCTTCGGATTGAAAAACGCAGGGGCAACCTACCAAAGACTTGTTAATGCTATGTTCAAACCGCAATTGGGCAAAACTATGGAAGTCTACGTCGACGACATGTTAGTAAAGTCCAGGAAAGCAGTGGATCACATTGAACACTTAGCAGAAATGTTCGCAGTCCTCCGGAAATACAGAATGAAACTTAACCCTCTGAAATGTACATTTGGGGTCGAATCCGGAAAGTTCTTAGGTTTTATTGTCAGTGCTAGGGGCATAGAGGCTAGCCCAGCTCAAATTACCGCCTTAAAAGAAGTTAAAGCTCCTAGAACGAAGAAGGAATTGCAAAGTCTCAACGGAAAGGTCGCCGCTTTGAATCGGTTCATTTCCAAAGCTACTGATAAATGCATCCCGTTCTTCGATGCCCTGAAAAAAGGAAAGAAGAACTTTGAATGGACTCCCGAATGCCAAAAAGCTTTTGAAGAGTTGATCCGTCATATGGAAACGCCTCCGATACTTTCTAGGCCAGGCAATGGTGAGGATCTTCTTATATACTTGGCAGTATCATCTCATGCTCTAAGTGCAGCGCTGATACGGGAAGACAAAAGGATTCAACATCCAGTTTACTATATCAGCAAAAGACTCACTGGGGCAGAGCTGAATTACTCCAAGTTGGAAAAACTCGCCTATTGCCTACTAGTTGCATCGAGGAAACTGAGGCAATATTTCCAAGCTCATCCTATCAAAGTACTCACTGATCAGCCTCTAAAGCAAGTCCTATTTCGCCCTGAAACTTCGGGTCGTCTTCTAAAATGGAACATTGAACTTAGTCAATATGACATCACCTATCACCCCCGAAAAGCAATCAACGGACAAGCTTTAGCTGATTTCATTGCAGAATTCACAGAGAAAGATAATGGTGAGGAAAAAGCGGTCAATGATTCTCCAATCCAGTGGAAGATGTATGTTGATGGCGCAAGAAATGACAACTGTTCTGGAGCCGGAGTGGTACTTGAAACTCCTGAAGGTCGATCATTATGTTATGCACTAAGACTGGAATTTCCTTCAACAAACAATGAAGCAGAATACGAAGCTCTTATTGCAGGTCTGAAAATCGCTAAAGAGCTGAACATTCAAGCATTACAAATTTTCAGTGATTCTCAGCTTATTGTATGCCAAGTCAAGAAAGAATTTCAAGCAAAAGGTGGAAATTTGCCTTCCTACTTGTCAAAGGCTTGGGAACTCCTATGTGAACTCGGTCACTATTCAATAAGCCACATTCCTCGGGAAGAGAATATGAAGGCAGATTCCCTCGCAAAGTATTCAAGTTCTGGTGAAGCTCAACTATTGGGATTGGTCCCTGTAGAAGCCCTTTCAGCGCCAAGTATAGACGAGATGGATATAGACTGGATTGTGAATGTATCTCAAGAACAAGAGTCATGGATGACTCCAATACTGGATTACCTACTCAGGGGTTCTCTGCCAGAAAACTCGATAGAAAGACGAAAGCTTCTAAGAAAGGCCTCTCGCTATGTAATTCAGGATGGCCGATTATACAGACGGGGATTCTCAATGCCATTGCTTCGATGTGTATCCCGGGAAGAGTCCAAAACAATCCTAGCTGAAGTGCATGGAGGAGAATGCGGTGATCATTCAGGTGGTCAAACACTAGCAAAGAAAATTCTCCGATACGGATATTTTTGGCCAGAAATTAATCGGGATGCCACAGATTACTCCCAAAAATGTGACAAGTGCCAAAGATATGCCAAAATTCCTAGAGCACCTTCTACCGAACTCACACAGATGGTCAGTCCATGGCCATTTGCAATTTGGGGAATGGATCTCATCGGGCCGCTACCAACTGCTAAATCAGGGATTAAATATGCTATTATTGCAGTTGATTATTTTACTAAGTGGGCTGAAGCTGAACCATTGGCTACTATCACTTCTAAGAAAATGATAAGCTTTGTGACCAAGAATATCATTTGCAGATACGGTGTGCCTTAGAAAATAATCACAGACAATGGTACTCAGTTTGAAAGCGAGGAATTCCAGGATTTTTGTAAACGATTCAAAATCCAGAAAAGCTTTTCGGCAGTAGCTCATCCGCAGGCAAACGGGCAAGTGGAAGCAGTGAACAAGATCATCAAATCAACCATCAAAAAGCAACTCGAAAAAGCAAAAGGTGGTTGGGTCGATAAACTACCACTTGCACTATGGGCATACAGAACTACTCACAAAACTGCAACTGGGCATACTCCTTTTTCGTTAGCATACGGATCGGAAGCAATGATCCCGGTTGAAACAGAGGTCCCTTCACACAGAAGAATCCATTTCAATCAAGCGGAAAATGAAAAGCTGCAACTTGAAGCGCTGGATCTCCTTGATGAAAAAAGAGATGAAGCTAACCTCAGAGTTGCAGCTCATCAGCAAAGGATAGCCAGACATTTCAATTCCAAAGTTCGTCAACGCAGCTTTGAAATTGGAGATCTAGTCCTGAAAAGAATTATGACCGCGACAGGTGTGTTTGGGCCAAATTGGGAAGGACCATATGTAGTAGGTCAGAAGCTTCTTGACGGCACATTCAAGCTCACCACTGTTGATGGAGAGCAAATTCCAAGGGCATGGAACAGCAACCACTTGCGTCCATACTTTACTTGAAAATTTTGTTGAAAAATTGTAAAAAGAATTATGGATGTATGATTCTTGTAATTGAAAGCAATTGTGAAACTGATGCAAGTAAATAATGAAAAAAATATAAAGTGGATGTAGGCCCAATTTCATGGCCGAACCACTATAAATCTTGTGTTCCTTATTATCATTATATGTTTGCTTTGTTTTCGATATAAAAATACATAAGATGTATTGCTAAAATGTCAATTTAAATTTTTGCAGACCATGGAAATAAAACTTGCGCATAATAAGACCGAGCGATTCTCACCATCATTCAACAAACAAATTTCAAGTCACAAAGACCCCGAATTCAAATCCTAGATAGGAAATACTTCAATTGAACGGCTAATGATTTCGATAGAAACGAGCCCTTGCTGATAAATTGAGATCGTTTGAACAAACAAACATCCAATTAGGAAGCTAGTGCCCGTTCTCACGAACTTGCCTGGCAATGAAGTACACTTCCTTGGATTAAACAAGCCACTTGTGAGAGAAAGGGGAATGAAAACTTGAAAAGAAAAAAAAGAGGATCGCTGAAAAGGCATAAGCAAGTGAACAGAGGAACAACCAAAGCTACCATCAGCGGCACAAGTCCTCTTCGGAGGCGCAACTCTTCGGAGGATAAAAGACCTCTAATGGGTCATACGCCACAAAAAAGAAAGTTCTCTACTCAACAAAAAAGATTGGAGGAGTCATGACCCTCCAACCATGAGAGAGTAACTTCCAGGCGATGAAAACCCTCTCTGAGGCACATTTCACCAGGAGTTGAAGTGTTATAACCGCTCTTCGGGATTTCACTTCACCAGAGTTGAAATGTAAACAAAATAAAAGCCCTCTTCGGAGGCCCATTTCACCAGGAGTTGAAGTGTTATAACCGCTCTTCGGGATTTCACTTCACCAGAGTTGAAATGTAAACAAAATAAAAGCCCTCTTCGGAGGCCCATTTCACCAGGAGTTGAAGTGTTATAACCGCTCTTCGGGATTTCACTTCACCAGAGTTGAAATGTAAACAAAATAAAAGCCCTCTTCGGAGGCACATTTCGCCAGGAGTTGAAGTGTTATAACCGCTCTTCGGGATTTCACTTCACCAGAGTTGAAATGTAAACAAAATAAAAGCCCTCTTCGGAGGCACATTTCGCCAGGAGTTGAAGTGTAGCAACCGCTCTTCGGAATTTCACTTCACCAAAGTTGAAATGCAAAAACAAAGACCTTCTTGAAAGCACACGTTTCACCGAGATTGAAATAAAACTTCCAAGTGTTGAAACGTGAAAAGGCTTTCTTCAAAGGCACAACTCTTTGGGGGTACACGTTTCACCAAGATTGAAATAAAACTTCCAAGTGTTGGAACGTGAGAAATCCCTCCTCAGAGGTACAACCCCCTCCCGGGAACACAATTAAGAAGAAAGACCTCTTTGGAAACCCACGTTTCACCGAGATTGAAATAAAACTTCCAAGTGTTGAAACGTGAAAAGGATTTCTAAAGCATAACTCTTTGGAGGTACACGTTTCACCGAGATTGAAATAAAACTTCCAAGTGTTGAAACGTGAAAAATCCCTCCTCAGAGGTACAACTTTCTATATATATAAAAAAAAATCCTCATCAAAAGCGTACTTTAACTTTCAAAGGAAAAGTAATTTGCCTACTATGGAAAATGATCGTAAAAAAAAAAAAAAAAAAAAAGGAAGTTAAAGTACCCTTCAGAGGTCCGCTTTACCACATAGAGGAATTCACTTGGTAAAATATGCACATAAGCAAAAGAAAAAAGTGATTTCTTCGTACGACAAAGCGTAAAAACTTATACGAAGGGAGTTGTACTCTATAAAAATTTTCTTTAAAGAATAAAATAATTATTCTTTAACAAATAAGAGTGCAAGTCCCCTCGAAGTATAAAATATTGTAGCAAGCTTAAGGTATGGGGGCAACATGGTATAGTAGCATAGCTGCATCAGTAAAGTAATACTCAAACAACATACCATAAGCCCGCTGCAATATCGTGTAAATAAACTTGTGCAAGAAATAAAATAAATAGTAAATGCATTCTCAAATTCAAACAGAAGTTTGTACAAACGAAGAATCATTTTATTCAATTATAATGCAGATACAGGTTTTCAAAATAAAAGCGGGGGCCGGTACCCGCACAACTCTCGGCCAGTTCATACAAAAGGCAAAAAGCTAAAATCTTCACTTCTTCTTCCCTCCTTTGGACCCTTTACTCGGTCGAATAACCAGCTTTTCAGGACGGCCAGTGGGTATAAGGGAAGTGGGAGAGGCAGGTGTAACCGGTCCAACTTTCGGCTCCTCTTCAGTGGCGGTGATTTTCTTCCCCCTCCTCTTTGATGTCCCACGCTTCTCTCTCCTCTGTGAGGAAGACTCACTCCCCGGAGTGACAAGTTTTGATAGAACAATGTCGTCAGAAGGAGTCCGTTCCGGGGAAATGTCACCTCCCTCAGGTCTCTCATCTTTCTGCTCTTGCGAAGCGATGGGATCATCCAAGCCGTGAAGAGCCTCTATTTGTTCCTCCTGTGATCCAGGTTGCGAGGCAGAAGGAGGCACCGCCGGAAGAGACGAAGGAAGGATGACCGGAGGAGTAGAAGTTTGAGCAGTGCTTGGTACTCTCTCTACAGAAGAAAAAAGGTTAAAGTCAGTAAAAAGAGGAGATGAGGGTTCACCAATGAAGTCAGTAAAGAGAGGAGATGAAGGCTCGTCAAGGTTGAGAAAATAGCCAAGGAGCTCGTGAAACTCGTGTGAAATAAGCGAGTAACCAGCTTGAGCAGAATTGACAGTAGCGAGATTAACAGTGAAGTTACCTGAAGAAGCTGGTTTCCTGATATCGACTTCATAAGCTTGCGTATCAGCGCTCTCTTCACCCTCGTCTCCACCTTGTGTGCTTGTAATATCAGCGGTAACTTTGGTAGGAGAAGCGAGATGGGAACTGGAACCAATAATGTCGACTTCAGACGAAGAAGGTGGCTGGACTAGAGTAGTTGAAGTGGTTTTCCCCAGCTGATCCCCTTCCGTCACTTCGGTTCTTAGTTTGGCAAGTTGTTCCTTTCCCCTGGCGAGAGCAGCGCGAGCGTCTTCATCAAAATAATGCCTTTCCAGGGCTGACTCGTCATAACCAGCACCTTCAGCACCAAGCATATCGAGGGCGGCCTCCCACACTTCAGCTAAAGTGATCTCATACTTGGGACCAAGAAAGGCGAGGCTTCCACGCCCCAAGACGCTATGCAAGTAGAAGTCGAATAATGTTGAGCCGAAGCTGTTTTTGGTCGCCTCATGAGATTCTTCGGCTGCGATTTTGCCGGCGACAGCCTCATCGCGCTCCCTTTCAGTTCTGGCAAGCTGAAGCTTGAGCATTTGTATCTCCGCCTCCTGGGAGTTGTTTTTCTTTCGAAGCTCGGCAATATCAGAGACATAGCCGTCACTGATTCTTTTTTGTACTTCAAGCCTGTCCTCAGCGTCTCTCTGACTGGCATGAGCATCTCTAACTTGTCTGAGAAGCACTTCTTCTTTTTGAGAGTATGAAGTAGAGGAAGCAGCAAGCTCATCTTTCAACTTCTCAACCTTTGCTTCGAGCTCCTCGTTGTAGGAAGTAATACTTCTCATCTCGGTATCATGCTGCTCAAGGACCTTTTGCCACTCAGCCTTATCGTTTTCCATGGTGAGCATAGCCTCTAAGTTGGCGCGGTTAACTCGTTGAAGCTCATCAACAAGCTTCTGCCAGTTTGACATCCTCTCGATATCAAGTTTAACGGCGTCAAGATTTCGTAGCATAGCAGGCTTGTCAATAGGGACTAGGTCGAGATCGAACCTCACACCCTTTAAACACCACTGCGGAAAACGACTTTGTAAAGTGGCTGGGCCCGGTCCCACTTGAAATTTAGGCCTACTTATTATTGTCTGGATGTCCTCTTTCCCAAGAGCAGGAGAGTCAGAAGTAATTTCAAGAGGGGCAGGGGCAGTAGGCTTTTCGGGAATAGCGGAAGCATGTCTCTCACCATGTCGGGCTCGTTTGCCTGAATCTTCAGCTACGTGACCTTTTCCTCGGTCGTCGTGAGATTTCCTTTTGTGCGAGTCATCACTCCTCTGCAGAGAATCATGGTGCTCATCCCTATCCCTTCTGTCATGACGCTCTTCTGCATCCCTCCTTTCACGAGCCTTTCGAGCAGCCCTCTCTTCATCAGACTCTCTATAGGAGGGAAAGTAACGCCGATAATCATATTGACCACGCCCCCCATAGCGTTGGAAATCTTGGTAATATGATCTACCGCGTGTCATTGAAGAATCTGAAATAAGAAAAGATAAGCTTTAGAAGTCTTTAAAGTACAAGAAGATAAGTGCATAAATGTGCTGGAAAATCCTTAGTTGTGTGTGAAGTGCAAGCTACTCGCGTTGGACTAACGAACCACTCCTCTGTTGGGGGGAAGTGATAGATTTCACTGTTGATGACAATTCTTGAGATGAAGGAGTTAGAGTCTGTTGGAGGGCAGATGTTGCTTCAATCGTCGGAGGTATAGCTTTACCATGAGCAGGGTCCTCTCTAAAAAGCTCCTGCGAAGTTACTATTATGTCGCTCAACCCCTCGTAAACATCGTCACCATCATGCTTGGTGGGACTTGTTTTCTCAATTCCTACATCAGCTAACCCCCCGAGAGGCCGTGAAGGTTCTTCTTCTTCCTCGATCGGGGCAAGCACCGTCTTACTGGATGACCCCATAATGTCGGTAGAAGTGGAACACTTCACCAATGAAGCTTCAATATTAGACTCTTTTGATGCGAGTTGTTCGACAGTAACCGGGGCGTCAGGAGTTTTCGTCGGAGAATCGGGAACTTCTGTTGGAACTTCATGAGCATGCGTAGAACGAGAAGCGTGTAGAAGCCCGTATTGGTGTAAAAATTCGTCCTTCAGCAGAAATTTTATGCTCCTTTCTTTCGCAGCCACGGCACTCAACCTCTCGAAAACTTGTTTATGAATCGGATCTCTAGAAGGGAGAGGAAGTGCTAAAAACAGGAAAAGAATGAAATTAGCAGCTGAGAGTTCAGATCTCGAGAAAGTTTCAAAACGGAAAAAGTAGAGACAGGAAATCTTACTTCCCACTCTCCAGATGGCATAAAACCCTGGAGGGCAGCGAACGAAGAAAAACTGATTCAAAAATCCGTGAGCGCTTTTGGAGAGATCAGTAATAAGTTTGCGATTTCGAGCGCTTCTTACAACCACGATGGAGGGATGGTCTTTAGTTTTCGTGAATGAGCAAAAATAGCAGATCTCCTCGAAGCTTGGTAACCGATCCAAAACTGTCCTGGATAGAACACATAACCCCATCAGAATGGCGTAGCCATTGGGGTGTAATTGGAATGGAGAGATAGACAACCGAAGCACGAACTGTTGGAGAAAGTCGTTAAAAGGAGGAATCGCCCCACTTAAGCACATTTGGCGATTGACTGCAACAAAGCCGTAGGGAGGATTGTCAGCAGTGTCATTTGGCCCCGGAAATAAGATGTCGGCATCATCAATGCCAAACTGGATGCGCAGTTGGTTAAATGCCCGCTGATTCAAAGTTGTGGATGTTCTCTCCGGAGGGTTGTCTATAGGGATGGCTACTGGAAAGACATCTTCAGCCTGGCCCATCGGCTCTTCTTGATGAGAGGTCATTCTACACAAGCAACTGGATGTTCAAATGCGAAGGTACACGTTTCCTAAAAGTGTGAAATGTTGTGCAGAACTAATGAAAATAAACAAGTAAATATAACTGAAGTTAAGCTAGTTGGCAGTTGGTTGACTACCAAATTTCAGGACTTATTAACTTAAAAGTTCAGGTGTGGTGTTAGTGCAAACCGGTCAATTTCAGTTGACTGTTTCAATATTGCTTTAGCATTCTACTTGGATTTGTTGATTTAGAGCACTTCTTTCACACAATTTGTTTAAATTGATTGTCTATTATTAACTAATCTGTCATTCGATGTGGGCAGTCAGTGGCAGTATATTCGTCCCGCTTTTTTGCAAAGGTTATGTTTAAACAGGTTATCAATATTAAAGATCGCATAATCCAGTAACAAAGCATAACAGAGTCATTGGAGTTGTCTCAGCAATTCAAACTTCAAGATGGAAATATAAGCAAGTTCTACCAAAATTTTAAAAAGTTCTCAAAGTTGCTTAAAACCCAGGATGTTCGGATCGAGTTAAGAAACACAAGGCACGGCATTTTGCATCCTAATCTTAAGTCGTTCATGGCCTAACAGGAAGGTCGCTATTACTTAAAGTCGCATTGTATGAGTCAAGGGGCCCCAGTTCAGGGACATGCAAAATTGTCTAAGTCCTATCTCGGCAGCGACTCAGGTTGTCTCGGCCACGACTCATGGTCCCAAGTTGACTCGGCAGCGACTCAAGACCTGATTTGCTAACTCGCAGACTTCCTCTCCACGCCACATCTTACAGCCCCCTTATCTTCCTCAACCCTCTAACCCGCTAACGCTCAAGCAACAAAGGTTCACCATCTTCTCAATGAAACCCATTATTTACCCATACCATCAAAATCGCCCAACACCGATTCGAACCACTTCGAGTCTATCATAAATTCAATGCATTGTTATGCTCTCATCAGCCGCCATAGCAACACAGCCAATGGCAAACGAAAACCGACTGCAACATGGCCCGAAAGTGGGATGTGATGTATGGATTTGAGCTGGGATCAAAAGTTGGATGTTCATGGTTTAATGGTGATCGTGAGTTGGATAAAGGTTGAATTCACTTACGCAATATAATAGCAGGAATGAATCGTCGATTGATTAACTCGAATTCGCCTTTGGGAGTTTGGAGTTTCGCTAATGGCAGAGCTGGATATTGAAGTAGTTAAGTGAGGAAGAAGGGGCGACTTAATAGCTTATATACAGGATGGAGGAGAAGAGGAAGGGACTCGCGAGTCATAAGCCGCTTTGAGTCGTTCACGACTCAAGCAGAAAGTCGAAGCACACGACTCATGATCTAAGCGTATACTTCGAGGGGCAATTGTTAACGCCGAGCGACTCAAGGGGGCTTACGACTCATAGGAGTTACCGACTCATCAGGGAGCGACTCAATGCTTCCAGCGACCTAAAAATGGGAGCGACTCAATGCTTCCAGCGACCTAAAAATGGGAGCGACTCAATGCTTCCAGCGACTTAAGAAAGGGAGCGACTAAATGGCTTAACGACTTAAGGTGCCTTGTGACTTAACGAGTTAAGATGTTCACGACTCAAGCATATGGAGCGGTTCAACGACTCAGTGGTCTACCGACTCATGGCATACCGACTTAGCGACTCATCATATTAAGCATTGCAAACTGCTTCAACCACAACTCAAAGACGTGATCTACGACTTATCATGAGTCGTTGCCGACATATGCCTAATCCTTCTAAGTCGCGTGCGACCTAGCACTTAGAAAAAAAAATGGTGCCGCTTCTTATAAGACGCGGGTTGGTACTCGTGGCCCTGGGAGGAGATAAGGGAAATGCTGAAGTCGTGACTCGTTGACCCGTGACTCGCCAGCAACCTAGTACATGAAATGAGTCGCATGCGACTCATAGGGGGCGGCTCAACTCCGAGAATTCCTATAAATAGGCAGCCACCGCCAACATTCAGGGGACCTTTTTGGCTAATTCTCGAAGCACCGTTACTCTGCCATTTTCTCAACTCAAGCAACACTCCAAGCACTCCAAACTCCAAGGACGCTATTACACACTTCAAAGAAGAATCACAATCATTCAAGATGAATTCGAAAGATTATTCTTCATGGGAGTTTGAACTATTTGTCTGAAGTTAATTGTAATTGAAGAAAGTGATATAAATTGTACTCATATCAGCAATAAAGAGAATCTAAGTGGACGTAGGCCTGATTTTGGGCCGAACCACTATAAAACTTGTGTTTTTACTGCTTTTCTGCAATCTCCTTACTTATAATTCTTTCCCGATCTATCGGGTGGTGCTTTCACAAATACACTTCACACACCGGGGTGTTAGCGTTCAAATTTAAGCGTTAACACGACTCGTCCTTGTCAAATCTGTTCTCTCAACCATCCCATCATATTGGATGTCATTCCACAAACTCCCTTCCTGGGACATCAATCGTTTGGATAGAACCAGAAGATCCTTCCTATGGAATGGCGGCGGTGCCAAAAGGTTGGTTAACTGGAATAGTGTCTGCTTGCATCAAAAGCATGGAGGCCTCGGTATCCCTAATCTCAGAGTCTTCAATATCACTCTTCTAACCAAATGGCTTTGGAAATGTCTCTCCTCTGAACACTTCATTTGGAAAGACTGGATTCTCTCTTTTTGCACTATCATTCTAAAAACCACCTAATCCTTCACTGTCTACCATGCAGGAAACCTTCGCCTTTTTGGTCTGGAGTGATTCAAGTCATCCCCCGAGTTAAATCTTTGTTCCATATGGCCATTAGTGATGGCAATAGTTGTGCTTTTTGGCTCGATACATGGCTTGACCAACTTCCACTTGCCAAAGTTTTGCAACACCTCTTCCTTCACTCATCCACCCCTTTGAGCACAGTTAGTGAATGTGTAAATCTTGGTCCAGATGCCCTCTTCCCTTCTTCTCTTTTCAACCCTGATACTTTTTCTGACCTTATATCTGCTTCCAACGTTCTTCAATCCCTTCATCTCTCTTCCTTTCCTGACCGTGTTGTTTGGGCGCCCGCTCCTACGAAAGGCTTCACTGTTGCCTCCTGCTATGCCTTTCTGATCAACCCAGGTCGCTCCTACTGCTTTCCTAGGCTTTGGAAAAGTCCCATTCCGCCTCGTATCGCCTTCTTCCAATGGTGTCTAGTTCATAACCGCATCAATACTAAAGATCGTCTTAGCCGTCTTCATATTCAGGTGGATCCAGCTTGTGTCTTCTGCTCTGATCAGATGGAAAGCATTCCGCATTTATTCAGAGAATGCGATTTTTTTTACTCGGTTTAGGCTGCTTCAAGTACCCATGTCCTTTGATTCGTACCGGAACCACCGGTCATCTATGACCACTGGCAATATAACTCCCAAAACCATAATTTGGACGTCTTCATTGCTATTTTCTGTTGGTGTATATGGAAAGAGCGAAATGCAAGTGTGTTTGGCAAACCTAAATCTCATCTCGTGGGTATTGGCAGGCGCATCTCTTACCTATTCAGCATTTTTACAGGTTGCAGTTTATCAGCTCCATTTAGACTTCGCATCCCTCATTGCAGTTCATCGCTAGTGGATTCCCAAGGTAGTAGTTCTGATTTCCCTCCTGGCCGCAGTTAGTTGTTGGTGGTCTCGGACTTCTCTCTGATTATATTTTGCTGATGTGTTAGGTCAGTTCTTTTCACTATTTTGTTTTATGATATCAGTGTTGATACTTAAACTTCATTCTGGCGCTAGCGATCAAGTGTGTTGATCGACTTGTATCTCTCTTTATATATATATATGCTATTAATCGGCTGTGTAGTATCACGCTACACACCCGTCTTGCTCTAAAAAAAAAATCTTAAATATATGTTTGTTATCATCAAAAGGGGCAGATTGTTGAATATGCGCTTATATGATTTTTGTTTGATGATAATAAACATATATACATTCGTTTAAATGTATTTGTTAATGTACTATTTTATTTTTCATATACTAAATAAATATTTGCTGAATAAAATTAAATGACATAGAATTTGAACTCAAACAGAAATTTTATTTAAACAAATATTTTTAATAGTACAAATTCAAGCTTTCACTATACATATGCAATTTTGATTACAAATACGTCACAATTTCATATTTACATTTAACCTCACTACACATCATTCATTCACTCAACTCGTATTAATCTACAACTTCATTCCAGTTAGAATCCAGCATCTGAGCAATCTGCAAAAATATTCACTAACGCAGTAAAATTGAAAAAGAAATATTTTTGCAATATAAAATAAAATATGAATTTTTTAAAATATTATTTGCCTCAGTTATTTGGGTTGTTCATCATGATTTATATTTGAATTCATCACACACGAACAATGTGACATGCACAGTGTATCACTGTACATGCCACAAGGCCGTGCACACCGATATACACTTGATAATGTTACAGGGACAGGTGAGCACAAGGTCAAACCCAAATAAAAAGACGGGTTCAACTCAGGTGCAACATAAATAAAATATCGACATTAGCACAAGGTTAAACCCGAGTTTTAAAACTGGATTCAACACAGGTGCAACTCAAATGCACACATGAATGCTATGATCAAAGTATGCATGTATACATATCGACCATGAAGCAAACAAAGTCAACAAAACATGCATCATATACATGGCAACCAAGCTGAAGTATAAAGCATAAGCAAGTATCAATGAACTGGTCAGAACAAAGCCATATGAAGTAGACATAGATATGAAGGCATGTCAACAAGACCACATACAAGTCCAGAACCAAGATAATAGTTACACAATGCATAGCAACATCAATGCAAACCAGAGAGCAACATGTACACATTGACAATCAATCAGTGCAGTTCAATCCAGTAAAAAAAGAAATGAACTCAAACCAAGTGCATCACTGACCATACACCAAAGCTAATAGCAGTGCCAAGAGACTCAAGTGCTACCAGATAACAAAGAAGCATGAAACAGTCATGCACAGCTAGTCCAAACATGTATCAGAGAGCGTATGCAAGGGTCAAGCAAGTGATATAACAAAGCAACTCAACAGCAATGTATGCAACATACAAACAACAGATGTACAAACTGAAACTTCAAAAGAACTAGGTTAATGCAATCTACAGCAAACAATGCATGCAACAGAGACCAAGGGTCAATATGCACAAATATGCATATGAAACCAACATGGCCAAGATGAAATACCATTAAGCATTACAGTGACATATTACTGGAACAAATGACCGAGGCTACAACTTCAGATGACTCAGATGAGCACATGGCCGAGAAACAACAAACTAGACCAAGCCTCAGCATCAACAAAACCAAATTCATTGAAGTTGAATGACCAGACCAACCAATGTATAAACATATGTATATGCAAAAAAGCTGCAGATCAAATATCCTCGGGGACGAATACAAAAATGAACAGAGTCGAAGCGACATAATAGCAATTTGTTAAAACATGCAAAACAAGAATGCAAAGTTTACAAAGTATCAATAACTGAGCCGACAAATCAAAATATATAACCAAGTCAAAGCCTGTGTTCATCACAAAATCCAAGTCGAAGTCAACCAGAGAAAATCACGAAATTGAATCAACACCGTGTCAACCAAGTAACACAAGTATATACGAATTGAAGAAGTCAGAGATCAATCTAAGCATCAACACAAAATCAAGTGGCTGAGATGAATATTTGACAAATTCAAATAAGTTTATACGAACGAAAATAAAGGAGATCGAACGCATATATAATCCAATCATCATCGGCAATCAATAGATCGAGTTCAAGTACGAATACACAAAAGCACAAAAGCATAAAATGACATACCGAAGCAAGGAGACGAACTCGATCCAAATTGAAGAGCCGTGAGCAAATCAAAGAGCATCGGAGTCTACTATTGAACAGTATCGAGCGGCCCTTCAATTCGACAAAACCCTAAATCTGGAAAAGGAACGAAGCCCTAAATTTGCAAGAGGAACGGCCACCATTATACAAGCAAACGAACGGAGCAAAGAAAAAGAGACGGGTCGAATTACAAAAGGGGGCCAGCCTATTTCTCTAAAGAGATTTTTTTAAAAGGGCTTTAAATTTTTAAATAGGGTTATTTTAGTTTTTAAATTGTTTTTAATTTGTAATTTCTTTTTAAACCGTTTAAATTTGTAGTCGTTTGACTAGGGGACAAGCTACGTGGCGTAGCTTGAGAATTCGCAACTCAGTGGCTGAGTTGTGGCAGGGTTTTGAGCGTAGAGTTAGATTTAGTCAATAGCGGGTGTCGCGAGTTTACGTGTGTAAGCGAGGGACTATCTAATTTCTAGTAGTAACCTTGGGGGCAGCACGTAGGCAGGGTTTTGCCGAAGCTGGGTAAATTCTGTGTCGTTCTATTTTTGCATTTATTATTCTGCTATTATCTGTGCTGCTATTGTTCTGTGATCCGTGTTAAAATTATTTTATAAGCTTCCACGATTAATTTTAATAATTTATACCATCACCCTATTCACCCCCCCTCTAGGGTGAAATCGATCCTACATAATAATCCGCTTATTCGTGCAATCTGAGTTGGACATGTGTGATTTATCGTCGATTCAAAGGGTACGGAAAAACGGGCCGTTACGCTTCCACTTCTCCCTCATTCGTGGTTCAAATTGTGATTCTTCAATGAAGCAAGGTTTAGATTACGAATTCTATTCTTAGTTTACACCACTTATTCTTACCTATTTCTTTGAGGTGTTGAATAGAATATGGAGTTTAGATTGCAATATCTATTGTTTAGGATATTCCATTGAATTGGCATAATAAATTGAGTTTCTAATGTATTTACAAGTCCGTTATTATATTTTTGTTATGATATTATTCTCTGTTTGGATATTGAAATCCCTTATTTTGATATGTTGGAATATTGGAAATTTGGAGAAAACGACTTATAATAGTATTTTGTTAAGGAATTGACATTTAACGATATTTTAGGACGTAAAATCTGTGCTTTTAGAACTTATAGGCGTGAATATTTATTTATTTCTATTTTCATAATTAAGTATAATTACTACGTATATGGCATAGTTACTTATGCATTTAATTTTATTTAGTTTCCCCCATTTGGAAGGTAATTAATTGGTCGGTGAAAATAAAAGGAAACTCATATGATGAAAAATTATTATTTTAAGATGCAACCAGGAAAGTTCCTTATAAGGCCTTATTTACGAAATTATGAGATGAGTGTTTATATATATGCATGCATGTATGTGTGCATGTGGAGAGTAATTGATATATGGCTAAGTCATAAGGATGCGAGGTCAATAGAGTTACCTGATAAAAGTCCACTCTTCACATTAAGGCTACTAGAAAGTTGTGTACACTCTGGTTGATGTGAGATATCCTTATGATAAATATTTTAATGCGCGAAGTTATTCCCAAATTCTACAGGTGAAATCTGCCCAATTAATCCGGCTACTAGTTCCGATGAATAATCAGACTAATTATTGTGGGCCATAAGACAAAGGGCCTGCTTCGGGGTCTTTAGGTATTTAGTGGTTGTTTGAGGGCCCGCTTCAAGGTCTTGTGGTATTATGAATTTGAAATAAGTGGGTACATTTTACTATTTACTTTTTTCCATCCGCTGTGAGTTTTGAAAGTTTAGTTATGGCCCTGTAATGTTATTCCTTTTACTACCAATAGCTTACCTTAGAATGGATAAAGTTTCATTGGGTTTTTTCTAGGTCAAAATTTAGGCATGTTTTGCGGTGGATTGTTACAATGGAGACCAATAAACTTCCACGATCTTGCTGGTTTTGGATTGGAAGATCTATTCATTGCTATTGGATTGTTGCAAATTCAACACCATGACACGTTTTAGGATGCATGTTATCCTAGGTGTGTGCATGTATTCAAAGATTACTTGTATCTTATTCTGAAGAGTATGAGGCCTCCTTTTCATTCGAAGTGAAGGGTACTGAGATTCGGATGATAGATCGATAGTTTAGAGGAATCCTATATGTCAGAGCTATTAGAAATAATTTGGAGGATATCGAGATGATGGAGGCCGCCATAATTAACTAGATTTATTTAGCCGCATCAAGCATCTGACACCTAAAATGTTTACATGCCCAAGCCCATCTGATCGTATGCATCATTCAGTATAACATCATCCCTAAAATGGGGAGTTTTGATCAGATTTATCGCCTCAGCTAGAAGGCTACCTATGCCAATATAGTTAATATCAAAGTGAGCTAAGCTACGGTGATTATGGCTCATTTTTGCAAGAATAGGGGAAGCAAGAACCCGGAGGAGATCCATCCCCTACAATCATCTTTTCATAGCCGTCTTCAGGCAATTGGGTTGAGCCTCCAGGGTAAGCCGTGGTAGATGATGCACCCCCATCGTAGGACAAGACATCTGTAACGAATTGCAAATATTCAATAATTAAAAATATAAATTTAATAAGATGTTGGTGTTTAATATTGGAAGAAATTAAAATTTGTGATTTATTAATTTGAAAACAACTAGAATGAAACTTAGTAATGCTAATTTAAGGTAATTGCTAACTATTTTAATGTAATTCCAATTAATTGAAATGATTTTAAAGCATAATAGATTGTAAATTATAAATAGGGAAATAAATTAAATGTTAAATTAAATGGTGAGATAATATGTAATAATTGTAATTGGATAAAATCAGTGTTGTATAAGTAGTTATAACAGATAATAAAGTTATAAATGTGGTTAAATTAAGTAAAAGATAACAACTGTTATTTACCACCTATTTATTTAATCTGTTGAAATTAAATAAAAAAATCAATTGGAATTAATCTACTTGAATGTTGCAGTTAATATGAATTAAGATGGTAATTGTAGAAGATTGAGGTAACGAAATGGTAAACCAACGTTAAGTATATCTATAAGATAATAATTGCTGAATAATAAGATGAAAATCAAAATAAATATATATTGGAATTTAAATTAACTAATGAATTTATTAACTTCAATTTGACTTGGAATCTTTTAATAAAAGGGAAATTAAATTAAATTGAAATTAATGGCGTTTAATGAAAGAAATGCACGTTGTTAGGATCCGTTTTAAAGTGTAATTTTGAAATTAATTACAATTATATCGATTTCAAATCTTTCAATTTAAAAGAGTAGAAAAAAAGAAACATTAATTTTAATTAATGGATTTAATGAAAGAAGCATACATTATTGTTAAAATAAAAGGAAAATTTTAATGAGAATAAAATAAACACTTCTATTTTGAAGGTAAATATAATTTTATAAAAGAAGAAAAAAATGAATTTTAAAACAATATTTTACAGTCATTAAACATCAATTTATGGCTATATATAACTGATTTTAACACTTATCTTGAAATTCAAATTAAATTAACTTTTAAGGTTTCGTGATTACACTATGAGGAAACCTTTATTTTGAAAAAAAAACTTAAATTTGAGTTTTGGATCATCTTTTATTTTGTGTAATGTTGCATTGGTTATTGCATTCATATTTATTTATTGTATGTTAATTATGTTTAAATGGGTGTAAAAAAAGTATATTTGGTGTTAATATATTTAATTGAGTGGGACATGCAACTAATTAGATCCTACGTGGTCCATTCATTTCCTTATTATTCAATACACCTACCACTGTTTCCGCGTTTTGGTTTTATTGCGATTCTCTGATGTATTTGAAACGTGAATTCACATCCATTCTCATTCTTCCGTTTTGTTTATTTTGTTACCCAAAGCATTTACTTAGATCATATAGGTTCATTTTATTTGTCCCTTCCATACCTATTTCGTTTGTTATTTCCCTTTCTTCTTTTGTTTCACATCATATCTCATTCTTTCCCCTAGAACTTCATTATTTTTCAAAATCGAGGCCTCTGTTTTTTCCTCAAATCCCAATGTCAACATAGCTTTATACCTCCACTTAGTTACTGCCAAGTCATTTTTACTGAAGCTGTGTTCAAATAATAGTGTGAGCATCTATTTCTTCCTCAACCACATCCGCACCTTTCCCCATCAACATGCCTTCTTTTGCAAGAAGCTTTAAAAAAATTGAACATTGAGAATTAGCTTTCATGATTTTGGCTTTCTACTTCTTGCCTTTGTTTTGAGTACATCAAATTTGGAAATGTGAGTTATTAAAGTTTCTTGTTTTAATAATTAAATGTGTACATATTTTCTTAATATATGTTATAAGCTGAATATCTTCCACATACGAGCTCCGATACATGCGTAATTTCTTCCGTTGGACTCGTATTCGCATTTCTAATGACATGAAATAGGTTTGGCTCCAAACTGTTGGAAAAGTCTTCTTTGCTTGGATTTTTGCGTTCTAAATATCAAAGGCGAGTGCTTTGACCCACTCATGAATACTAAATTATCTTATTTTAGTTAAATTAAATTTATAATGTGATTAGAAATTTATTGATTGCTGTTTGGTATTTTTAGATCATCATTTAAGTTAATATTGAATTGGTAATATTGAATTGAATTGCCATTTAATTAATATTGAACGTAAATTGCTAGTTAAACACTTGATAATGATAATCAATTGATTGTTGTGATTTATTGGCTAATTTGGATGTTTAATTGTGATGGATGTTATTGCTGTACATTTTGGATGATTAGATCTTTATTTATGTATATATCTCTGTTATCACTCTGGATTGAAATGATAACCTGAATGGTTTCCATTGATTTAGAAATTTTGAATTTAGATACTGGTTGAAATGACATATACTCATATAGTTTCTTGAATTTAGATTATTTATTGGAATTGAATTATTTGAAAGGTTTAAGTTTTAAATTTAAACTTCAGATTTATTTTAGTTAAAATGATTAAGATTGATGATTCGAATTATTTGAAATCTTTTAAATAATTATATCCACGCGGTACTCTTGATAGGAGATGAAAATCTTGTAACATCTATGAAGCCATTAAAGTAATATTTCTATTCAACTTATTTTGATTTGACTTGCATAAGATCTTTTAGTCCTGACTAAAGTGTTTTATTATTTCATTACGCTCGGATCAGTATGAGCTTTTCAGTGTATTGAAAACCATTTTATTTTGGGGTATGAAGACGAAGGTGAGTATACTATTTATTATTAATTATTCCATTACGTCCTATGTTCCGCTGCGTTATTTATTTACTTTTGCTGTATGTATAACTCTGATTTGTATTGTAAAAGTGTAATCAAATGTCATTTATAAAACAGCTTCATGAATTGTTTACTTGATTGTTATATTTTATTATTCCGCTATGAGATTCTGTATTTTGTTTTTCCTTCTTTTTTATTATTTTCTTATTCACCTCATTAACAATCCTTCCTTTTGAACGATTTGAGTTGACATGTGTGGTTTATTGTCGATTTAAAACGTCCAAAAAGATAGGTCGTTACAGCTAGTATCAGAGCCAAGTTTTGACATAACTTAGCCTGTTGGGGTTATCTTATTAGAGTTAGGGTAGTAATACCCTAGAATGAATTGCCTAAATGTATATATTTGAGAATGCGCATTTGCAAGTGTTAAAAAACTTTTATATAAGTTTTGAAATGAAATGATTTCTCCAAATATTATTGTTATATATAAAGGAATAATTTTTTTATAAAAATTATAGTTATTTGTAATGTGCTTAATTTGTGAAATGGTAATATTTAATTATTATCATTTATTATTGGTTTGTTGTATTTAGTCAATTTATAAGCATCGACTATTATGCTGCTTTAATTTATGGACTAAACACCAGTTTAGTAATGGTGTATTAAAGAGAATAAAATGAATAATTAGGATATTTAGGTATGAAATTGAAATGTTTAGTTGTGAATATTGTTTTTTGTTGATTAGTAGTTTCAACTATTGAAATAAAATGAAATATCTACATATTTTGGATATGGAAAACTTCTGAATTAATATATAAGTTGAAACTTAGTAATTTTGTTGAATTATGCAGTCGAATTTGATAACCTTAATTTGAAAGCAAGTGAAACATGGTTAAACAGTTATAGTTGAGTAGAATTATTGTATACACTATTGGCATGTAATGTAATGATATACAAATGTGAACTTTAAGCCTTAGAATATTTAAAATTGAAAATGTGATGACAAAAATGATGTAACTGTGAGCTTAGTTAACAATTTATGAAATGTGTTATAAATAATTTGGGAAGTAAACTTGAATACTAGTTGGATAAACAAACATGAATTAAAGTGAATTGAATATAAATAAAGTCATGACCTATAAATTGCTTATGAAATATAGGGACGTTGTGAGAAATAGTTATAAATAAAGCTTGATATCTCTAAACTCGTGTAATGTCATATATATGAGGTTAAGCTTTATAAATTGGTTACAAACTTAAATAAATTTCTTATAAAATGATTTAAAAATAAATATAGTGTTAAATGAGAAATATTACATGTGAAATTGAATGTAATTTAAAATGAAGAGAAATATAAGCAATGTTATGAGAAAGAATATATTCATGTTTTATATTAAATGGAGGAATTATGTGAAACAAAAATTAAAGTACGAAGTGATATTTATGTTAATCAACGAGATTAATAATGAATTTAATTGAAATGTAATTATGATGAAATAGATTTGGAATAAATATGTAAGTTGTACGTATATTGTTTTGTTCGCATAATTAATTTGATCCGGATTTGAGTATACGAGTTCGAGGTGAATTACACCATTTCGTGTTAGGATTTTTCATTCGATTCTTGATGGCGAATATTTGATATGGATTTTGGCTTGATTCTAGAATTTCTCTATCATAATGTATAGCAATGTAAGGAGAAGGATGGTTTCTAGTCAAGGAACCTTATCGATATCCGCATTAGGGAAGTCGAATGAACAATACTAGTTCGAACACAAACTTGTGTGATCGAGCGAGCGACTGGATGTGATTTTGCATGACGATGACTTATGTACATCTTATGTTCTAATATTTTTGATATGCTTTGCCGTTGAAATTGAAAGTTCTTGGGTTAGATATTCTTTGTAATTTAAATTGGAATTTTTCTTATATGCAAACTACAATTAATTTAAAACCATTTTACAAAACTATTTTCTTTTATTTTTACAAATTAGTTTATTCTATTTTATATACAAAACTATTTTACAAACTATTTTATTTACAAACTATTTTACAGATTATTTTATCTATAAACTATTTTTCTACAAATTATTTTATTTACAAGCTATTTTATTTACAAACTATTTTACAAACTAGTTTATATACAAACTATTTTACAAACTATTCTATATATACAAAAATATTCCAATTTCAAAACTTTTTGTAAAACAAAGATGTTCAATCCCATATGGCTTTCCACAAAGCGAAATTGATTTCGGGAAATTTTTGATTCTTGTAGAAGACGGGCTTTACATATGTATAAGGTGATTTTGAAAACTGTTGCTTTTGGAAGGTATTCGATCTGACGAGATAAATCTTATGTATAACGGAATTTATATAGGAGTGATTTGATATATTTGAGATTATTGATTTTGCAAAGTACTCCATCTGAAAATAAAATCATATATATAATGGAATTTATATAAGTGAGATATTTGAAGCTATTATTTTGAAAGGGTACTATATATGGTGCGTTATAGTTTGAGGTAAGAAGTAGGGGATGTACCCTCCGCGAAGAAGTATAGTTGATATGCTTCCACCCGGATGGACTTGGGGAATTCAGGAATGGATTCGACCGATAAACCCTAATATACTTGGGGGAATTCAGAAATGGATTTGAACCGATATGGTTGTCCGGACTTAAACTGATGAGTTCATTGATTTCTTTTTCAGGGTAGATGGTTCTTTTGTTTACCCAATGGAGGCGCTTTCAATCCTGGGATCTATTGTTTATAGATCTTTCGGGAAGAAAGTGCATCCAATGCGTAAATCATTGAATAAGCAGTTACCCTTGCAGCAGGGGTTGGTGGTCCCTTATTTACAAAATGGCTATGATTTTTTTTTGGAATCCGAAAGGTGGAAGGATCTTCTAGAAGGTCTTATGTCCATTGCATAAATACTGGATCAGCAGCGGGCCACTGCTATCATAACATCATCATTTGACATCAAATTTTGAGCGGTACTTCTCATACCCATTTTTTTAGTATTTTTGACTTGGTCTTGAAATAGGTCTACTAATTACTTGGAGATTTCTAGTCTTACAACATACGACCAGATTCTGCAAGAACGAGAATAAACTTCTTAAAACTTCGAGTTATAAAAGTATTTTGATAAAGTATTATATAAAGAATATTTTCGTCATTTTTTTATTTCTAAAATTTTAAAAATGTTTAAAATATTGTTATTTATGTACAACTTGGTTTAATAGTAAATCATTAGTGTTGCAAATATTGTGAGAAGTTATTAATTAAATAAAATATATTTAACATTAATGATTATTGATTTGTTAATGATGTTTAAAAGTATTTTGAGATTTAAAACTAATAAAATTTATAAATAATGGATTTAAGGTTTTCAATAATTTATTTTTAAATATAAGTGGTGATGTAAATAATTGTTTTGAAATATTTCACACATGTTTACAAAGATATTATTTAAAAATTATGTGGTATTTATAAATAAAGCAAGAAATTTTACAGATAAATTTTTTCCGTAAAGTATTAAAGTATTAAAGATGATTATTTGCAAATGAAGTTTTCAAATGAATATTTCAAGTAAAATTTATAAAAGTTTCTTTGAATGTATAATTTAAAGATATTATATAAATGGGAAAAAATGATTTGCAAAGTTTTATTTATAATAATATACTTACCAATAAATTTGAATCTCTATTTTGGAACTATGGTTTGAAATATTTATTTGATTTCGAAGCATTAACAGTAAATTTATAGGTTTATTCATTATTTGAATTTTTGTATTATACCATAACAAATGTTTTTCCATGACTTGAATGTTCATTTTAAACAAGTGTGTAAAATTAATTATGAAGATATGAAATTTTATACTTTAATTTGGATATTAAATGTAAAATTTGAGTATATTATTAGTTTCAGTTTCATAATCTTAGGTTATACTTATTTTAAATTATGAGTCTAATAAATTATCGGATTTAAGGAGCTTTATATTAAAAAGGGGCTTATCATAATGTTTTGATACAAACTTCTAACATTGTTTAAACTTTTGAAAAATTCTTGCATAATGCTATGAACATCTTTTAATTATATCTTGTATTCTTACCAAGTAAATGAGGTTAATGTTTAATTGAATTTTTAGACTTATTGAAATATTCCTTTCCTATTCAAGGGTGAATACCAAAAACTTGTGTGATATTCAATTACATTCCTAATATATATATATATATATATATATATATATATATAACTTGCAGGAAATGTTTCATAACTTGAAATGTTAATAGAATATGTAATAGAATATCATATAAGTAAAACTTAAGTAATAGAAGTGTTCAATGAAATTATTTTGAATAAGAACTTTGATGTATAAGAAATGTTATGAACATAAGTTCATATTGTGAAATAATTATGTAAGTACATGAAAGAAAAGGACATTATACTAAAAAAAATGAACAATAATGATGCAAAAGGAAACCAATTGAATAAACTTAAATATTATGTTAAAATTATTGGTTGTTTTGGCTTATGGGATGTTAGGAAAGGATACTTCTAACCGTGTAAGGATGTATAGATAATCTATCAAGTAATTATCTAAGGCTATTGAGCATTGGGTACGCTTAATAGTTTATTTATCATCTTGTATGATTAAAAGTTTCTGAACCTGAACAAATCATTAGTTTGGTTGCTATCGACGTATGATTGATTCCTTTGTTACATATGATGGTCATGTTGTTTGTTTGCATGTGACTATTATTATGTTGTGTTGATTTGTTTGTTATAAATTGAAACAACATAAATACATCTCTTTTCACATGATTATTAACTTCTTTGGATTATATAAGTGAAATGCAAGTTTATGGAAGCAATAACTACTGCTTTTGATTTCATAAATAAGCGTTGTTTTCCTGACAAATTGGTATGTTTTCGGATTACGGTTTTACAGCGATATTATTATGTTTTTCCTATGGTTTGGGATATTTTAATATTGAAATACGATATATTTCTTGTGACTATTGATATTATTATTTTCCAGACCTCTCTGTACAAAGGAGACTCCGCCCAAATTTTTCATGAATTTGGGACTTTTAAAATTTTATGAAAGTGAAATACTTACCAACTTATTAACATGAATATTGTAGCGATTCTTACTCAACCTTCGAAAATCGGCACCGAATACGAAACTCGTATTCAAATATCGCAGATCCAAACATCAAATCTGGTGTATCGGAGCTTATAACACAATTAAGTATAACAACACAGCGGAAGGAAAAGAATAATATCATATACAACATCTGATACAATATCCAGATAAGGTAGGATGATACAACAGATATCTATATACATCAGAGAGATGAAACAAGAAATAGCAGCGGAAAGAAATGGATAACACCAGCAGCGGATAATCTCCATCTCCAAGGCACCAATATAGAAATAGCTCGTACTCCCAATAACGATGCACAAAGATAAGCAAGTGCAGTCCATATCCAAAGATTGAACTAGCTCTAGATAATCTACTGAACCTAACTATCTGAAAACCCAACTCTAGACTGCCCATGTGGAAAATGATGGGCACCCAGAGTTTAGAAAGGGAACAGTAAACTCCAAGTCAGTCGTGGGACTGGTATGAGTAACAAAAACAGTTTATCTTTAAAAACAAACCAAAGAAATATTTTAAAATAGATTCGCAATGCTTTTAGAAAATGTAACTACCATAAGGCCTCCCGCCACACACACCATATAAACGCAGAATTGGAGGAGATTTCTCCTTATGATAGTCAAACATGCTTGATACGCAAATTTCTTTGATATTATTACTATAAGTGCAAAGTGCATAAAACATTTCAAAAGTATAATATAAATCTTAGCCAGCATAGACATTCCGAACTATGCCTACTATAGCTACCATCTAAACAGTGGTGACCACCATAAGTAAATGGCAGGTTTTACAACTAAAACCGTACAAGGTGCGTATTGGAGTTTGGATTTCCAACAAATGGTCAGTCCAAGGAACATTCCATTGCCACATGGGTACGCCTCTGGAGGGACGTCCCGAGAACCTAACCGGATCTCTGCCAACACAAGGTCGGGCTACCCCTGAACTAGGTAACTACTGACATGAGTATGTCATCCCTCGGTCGTAACCGACCTTTATCCCGGGATTCACCAACAACCACAAAGAAATAAATTTGCAGCAACCACATAGGTTAAGTATCTGGGCTCCATACCATAATACCACCTCTATCCAGAAGGAAATGAACATACCCTCAGGGGGCGCTATCCCCAAATAACCTTGCTGCATTCTTCCTGTTTTGACCATTACCAGGTTATGAGGTTCGACGAAATCTCATCCATAAAGCTACGCTTTTCACAAAAACCACGCTTTGATCAACAAATGATCAACAGCACTCAGCATGCCACATTACCAAGTTGGGAATATATTACTGATAACCTTCAACTACATAACCTCTGAGCTCGTACGTCTCAGAGAAGGATGTTAAGCTAAGAGAATAAATTCTCCGCCACCAGCAGATATGTGTTTGAAAGAAATCTGCTTTATATCTCAAAATGTAATGTCAGACATACAATCCATACCAGTCTATTCTGGGTTCGAAGAGAACCGAAGGCACTTTCGAAGAAGCCCTTGCAAATCCGGGTATTTACAATCCCAATCGGACTCCCCATCACAATGGGTGCTCAAATCTCTATAACGGGGCCAGTCAGTGCAGAGACATTCGACCGGTCATCCTTTCGCTTTCGAAAGTATCCGGTCTTCACCACCAGTCTTCAAATGCTATCCATATACGTCGTATCATTATTCGGAATGGGTTATATGACACAAGGTCCTTTTTCGGCTAAACCAAAAAATGAGCGCAATATTTAAAAACATTTGGATAATGGGATTTCTGTTAAGTCACAACTTAATAATTCAAAACTTTCTTTCGAATGGTTTAAACCAATTACCATTTCAAATCTTTTAAACAAAATGATTAATTTCACAAAATTCACCCAGTTTCACAACGATCCATTCACGGATTTCAAAACAATTTCCATTGCAATTCGGATTAACTCGTTAAATCTTTAAATCAAGATTTAACTTATAGCTTTCAAAATTCGTTTCCAAAGATTCATTCATAGCCTTTCTAAACATTTTAATTTCATTTCAAACTTGAAACCTTTCAACACAAATTGGAAGTTCATTACTTATGTGAAAGCTTTTATTATTTGAAAACAATAGTTTCCGTTTCAGAAAAATCCAATTATATTTGCACGAGTTAAAGCCCTTGATTTAAACTCAAATTCCGAAATCAATACATTGAAAATGGTTTGACCCATATAAAATTAGTATAACATCTTTAATTCCTAGTTTCAAATCGTAGAATTCAATTTCCAATTTTGAATTCAAATTTAAGTCAAATTATTTAAATCTCAAAAATTTATCAAATTATTAATAAAAGAAATTTTATCTTGAAATTCCATTTCAAAAGCTTTTCACATTTAACCCGATTCCATTTCAAAAGCTTTTGAATTTAAATATTCAACTTTAAAAAATCTGCGACTTAACCGATTTCCACGTGCAATCCATATTTGTGTGTGCATAGTGTAGTCCAGGGTTTAACATAATAATGCAACATCATTCAATCATCACAGATCAAAACACAGAAATATAGCTGATAAGCGGTATAAGCTATAACGCTTATCGTGCATTCATAGATTCATAGATAATATATAAATGTAAATGAATAAATAAATTATACAAAGCTCAATCCACAGAAAAAAATATCACAGATCAGATAGGACAATCAATTCAAGGCATCTCATACAATTTAATCATTCATAAGTAAGGTCAAGCATTCAATAATCATTTATAAGTAGGATTAACTAATTGTTTAATCCTAATTAATTCGATTTATTTCCAATTAAATTAATTACTTATGAATTAATTCCCCAATTCTGATTTATTAGTTCCAAATCATTTGATATAAATTAATTTATCAAACACTTTAATTAATTATTCTTAATTAATCATATTGATTAAGTTAACTTTTAATTTCATAATTAAATAACCCCTTAATTAATTATTTCAAGAAATTAAACCTTTAATTTACTTATCATAAAGTAATTACACTTAAACAATTTCATAAATGATTATCATTAATTAATTAATCTAAAGTAATTGTGAAAAATTAATCACATTGATTAATTATTCAAATAATCTTAGTTAATGACCTTCATTAACTAATAACAATTTTTAATTACTTCTCTAAAGAAATTTACTTATACTCAACATTATTGATTATAAATTGAACAACCATTAAGAACTCATTAATTAATTCTCATTATTTCATTAATTAAATTTTAACTATAACTTGATTAATTCTTAACAACGATTAATTAATTAAAAACAAATCCATGATTCTTAATGACAAGTTAATTATTCCTTAATTAATTAAACTTAAACCTTAATCACTAAATTTAAATCTTTAATTACTAATTTAATTAATACAAAACATTAATTATTCCATTCCCATTTACTTAATAACTAATGTATACAAATCATTATTACTTAAGGTAGACTCATTTTTATTAATAATTTAATTATCACTTATAAATATGTGTGGAAACGGTCATTTCCAAATTTACATTTAAATTTCAATTGTATTTCAAGATTTAAGCTAAATTCCTATTTATTGTGAATAAAGTCTTAAATTGAATGCCAAGGTTTAAAACCAATTTTAAAGCCTTTGAATTCTCATGTTAAAATGATACTTTGGTTATAAAAGAAATTTAAAAGAACTTAAATCAAATTTTCTTTGTATTCACATATTTAAAGTATAACTCTATATTTAAATTAATTTAAACATTTGAATTTATAAAACTTTATTTTTCCCAAAACTTCAGATTCAAACTAGATTTGAATCAGAATCAAACTTGGTTTTAAACTTAATTACATCCCTACTTTTCAATTTAAAACCCAGATTTAAAATTTTAAAATGCTACAGGTCTAAAACTGTAACACCCACATATGACTCGAGTAAAACCTATCGATTCTTCGAGCCAATAACCTTTTTATCTCGGATAAAACTCAAGAACAAACCCTGGTTCTTCCCAAACTAACAAAATTCCAGACCATCAGAGAAACCGTGCTCGTGCACGTGTACAGATCCGGTACCCATCTCCGGCCGACTCTGCATCGACGAGCAAGTCGATGATCAACCAAGAATCCATCATCGATCACCATTTCGTCGCCATTTCCTCGAATTTGAGATCGAGTATCAAAAAGAAACCTGTAATTTAATGTGACAACTCCGACCAGACCTGGCAACGCACCATTCTCAATGTCTCGACCATCGGATGCCTCGAGCTTCCAACCTCGACTTCGTCAACCACCCAGCCGCCAGTACCCAAAACCACAAGCAACTTGATGCTCGAACAAGGCTGTGGTGCACGATTTTCCCCTTCACTCAAAAATTAGGTTTACAGACTTAAACCTTACACCGCCGTCACCTCGTTCATCTGCAGCCCAACCTAATATTTTTCCTAGAACCATCGTACGCTCGTCCATCACCATCCAAAATTTCGACCCCTCCAAGCCCGTGGATCACCAAAAGATCGAAATTCGATCAAATGCGAACTGCCCTTTTATCTTGGCCCTAAAAATCATGATTTTTGCTTTAAAAATCATGTTTTGGTACACGAATTCAATCCACACACCTGAGTTCATAAATTATAAAGTTTAAATTTTTACTTATTTAGAGTTATGTTCAGTACTCTTGATTTCCAGAGATATTATGAAGTTGTTTTTACTGGAATGAAATTTTAAGCCTTAATATAAGCTATCCCTGTAATATCCCGGAATTTATGGCAATATAAATTTAATAATCTGTGTTTAAAATTTAAATTAATTTGATAATTTTTGTTAATAAATTGAATTGATTATATAATCTTCTTGTATTAAATATTCAATTGGTGAATTTATTTTTAATAAGCTAATAAACTGTTTTCTATTTAATATGTATATATATATTTTAAATAGATAAGTTTGGTTTTAAATCTAATTAGTATATCATATTTTCTAATTTTAATATTTTGAAATTGGGAATTTTGATTTATTTTTGAATTAAGCTTTTCAAAACTATTTAATAAAATAACTAAATGATTTTAAATATATAAGACAAATGTTTTATTTGTTAATTTTTTTTTGACTTAAGTTTGTATATTAAAATAAGCTATAAAAATGTTTGTTTTATTCTTTTTAAAATAGTAATTAATTATTATGATTTGTAAATTTAATATGAGAATTTAAAATACAATTTAAAATATGAAACATGTATTCATTTAAGTTACAACCTCTTTTATAAGTTTATTTTAAATGTTTAAAAAGTATCTTTGTCAAATGATTTATTTGTATATTGTTTTTACATATAATAATACTTTGTTTTATTCTTTAAAATTATTTATCTATATACATAATTAGGTATTAAATTAATTAACTAAGTTAAACTTTCTTTAACACATAGTTAAAAATACTAATTACTTATGTTAACGCTCAAATTTAAACGCTAACACCCCGGTGTATAGGATGTGATTGTGAAAGCACCACCCGTTCGTACGGGAAACAGAAATAAGCAGAAAGTATGCAGAAAAACAGTAAGAGACACAGTATTTATAGTGGTTCGGCTTATAATCCAGCCTACATCCACTTCAATCTTTTTATCACTAGTTTGATTACAATCCTTTACAAGATCCTTCAATTACAACACACTTCAAGTGATAGGATATGTAAAACAAGTAGCTCAAGCTTTGATGTTGACAATCATCTTCAAATCCATGGTGAATGTGGATGATTCCTTCATGGAGTTCCTTTAGAAGTTTGTTGGATCTAAAAAGCTTTGAAGTAGTCTGGAATTCGGCAGAGCAATGGCGCTTGAAGAGAATGAGCCCAAAAAAGTCCTTTGCATGTTGGAGATGGTTGCATATTTATAGAGAGTTCTGGGCGAAAAAAGTGCTAAGTCCTAACTCGTAGCCGACTTAAGATAAGTCGTGTTCGACTTAAGGTAAGTCGTCCCCGAGTCACTGAGCTGAGTCTATGGCAGTTCGCCTTTTTTGAACCCATCCCTAAGTTCTAAGTCGTGTACGAGTTATCTGGCTGCAATTGCTAATTTCCTTTCTTAAGTCGTATACGACTCTTTCTATGTCGTAAGTCGTAGTCGACTTAACTAATTGCAACTGGTTTAAAGCAAGTCTTAACTCGTAGACGAGTTAAGAGGTGTGTCTTTAGGTCGTATCCTCTTTAAGTCGTAACTCTTGTTAACTCGTTCAAGCTTTAACCCGTTAAGCTGTAACTTCCTTAAGTCGTAAGGGTCTTAAGTCGTACAAACTGCAGTTATCATTAAGTCGTAGGCCATCCATTTCCTTAAGTCGTAAAGACCTTAAGTCGTTAGCTTTTCTTAACTCGTATGCCTGCTAACTCGTAGAAGATCTTAACTCGCAGAGGATTAACTCATAGAGGCTTAACTCGTGGAGGATTAACTCGTGGAAGATCTTAACTCGTACACTTGCTAATTTGTAGATCTGCTAACTCGTAAAGGCTTATCTCGCAAGTAGCTTAACTCGGGTACTCCTTAACTCGTAGGCCGCTTATCTCGTAAGCTTGCTAACTCGTAGAGGTCTTTAAGTCGTAGGAAGTTGCTGACTCGTGTATCCTTTAACTCGTACATGCCTCGAGTCGTACATGCCTTGAGTCGTACATGCCTTAACTCGTGGACCTGTTAACTTGTGAACGAGTTAGGGTTAACATTTGCCCCTCGAAGCACACGCTTAAATCGTAAGTCGTGTGCTTCGACTTATCATAACTCGGTCATGTCGTTTCAAATCCCAACCTTTCCAGATATAAAAGCCTGAGTCGTCCTTCTTCTCATCACTTAACCTTTTAAACTGCTTTCTGCCATTAACGCATCTTCAGGCTCTCCGAGGCGATTTCGACCCGATTCATCTCCGATTCTTTCTAGCATCAAACAATCGTAAGAGATCTTGCTTCAAACTTCGACCGTTAACCATTGTTACTTTATGTATTCAGTTCTTCATCTTTGGTTTGCCCCATTCAAACCCTGCGAATTCTATTCGAATTGATTACCGATGAACTAAAATTCATCAGATTTGGCCTATGGTGATTCGCGCTTTGGGGCGATTCATAGTGTAACGGGTTAAGGTTGTCGCTGCTGAAGAAGCCAAGGATGAACAGGTTAAGAGATTTGAAAGGGAGGCGAGTTGGTCGAATAGGTTGATTGAAAATAACAAGGGATCGTCTCATATATGACTCAGCTTCTTCCATGTGACTTAGCGATTTCCATGAGCCGTAGCCGGGTTAAGACTTGGAGGATTTCTAGTTGTTTTGGATCAGAGCCTTTCTCCTGTTCCCCGAGTTACGACTTAGGACTTAGAGGATAAGCAGCTTGATGTGTTTGATGGCTGAGGATAGGAACGACTCATCCCTTGAGTCGGTTGCGACTTAGTACTTGAGTCGGTTTTGACTTAGTACTTGAGTCCGATACGACTTAGCACTTGTGTTTTTTTTAGGATCTGCCTAAACTTTGAATTGTTGCAGTGATGTTGAACTGTTGAACTTTGATGCCTTCTTCTACAAATTACTTTAATCTGCAAGCTAACAACCTATCCAACACAACATTTACAGAAAGCCGGGGCGAATATACTGCCATTGATCGCCCTCTTCGAATGACAGATTAGCTAATAACAGTCATTAAACTTAAACAGATTGTGTGAATGAAGTGCTCAACTTATTAACTTCAAGTAAAATACTAAAGCAATACTGAAATAGTCAATTAAAATTGACCAGCTCGCATTAATATTATACTTGAACTAAAGACTAACAAGTTCTGAAATTTTTGTAATCGATCAATCGTCGACTAGTCTTATTTCAGTTATATTTACTTGTTATTTTTTATTAGTTTTTTTTTTTTTTGCACAACACTTCACACTTTTTTAGGAAACGTGCACCTTCATATTTGAATATCCAGTTGTTTGTGTAGAATGACTTCTCAGGAAGGTGATGCAACAGTTCGGACTGGAGAGGTAACTGTTCTTCCGGCTCCACTGGTTAATCCTCCCGAAAGAGCTCCTACTTCACTATCATACAAAGTTTTTCGCCAGTTGTGTGCTCAGTTTGGTATCGTTGAATCAGATGCCATTCTTCCCGAAAGAAATAACACTGCCGATATAGCTCCTTCTGGCTTTGTGACAATTAACCGGCAAATGTGCCTAAGTGGAGGCATTCCTCCTTTCAACGACTTTTTCCAACAACTTCTCCATCAACTGGCCATTGCTCCATCCCAGCTACACCCCAATGGCTATGCCATTCTAATGGGGTTGTGTGTGCTTTTTAGGAGAACACTTGATCGACTTCCAAGCTTTGGTGAAGTTTGTTATCTATGCTCTTTTACTCGGACTAAGGATCATCCTTCCATTACTGTTGTGAGGAGCGCCCGAAACCGCAAACTGATTGTTGGCCTCCCTGATACTGCTCACGGGTTTTTAACCCAATTCTTCTATGTTCGTTGCCCTCCGGGGTTTTATGGTGTGTGGAGAGTTGGAAGTAAGGGCGTTCAGCTTTATTCCTGACACATGTTTTCCTTATAAAATCTTTTCATAGCCTGAGTAGTTAGATGTTAATTTCCCTTTTTACTTTTCAGCGCTTCCACCTCCTTCTAGAGACCCAGGCTATAAGCAAATTTTTGAAAGATTGAATGCTGTGCCAGTAGAAGAGAGGAGTATAAAGTTTTTGCTGAGAGATGACTTTTTACATCAATACGGGCTTCTTCACTCTTCTCGCTATACTCAGCCTCATGAAGCCCCGACTGAAGTTCCCGATTCCCCGACTGAAGCATCGGATGCCCCCGTTACTATCGAACAACCCTCATCAAAAGAGTCTAACATCGAAGCTTCATTGGTGAAATGTTCCACCCCTACCGACATTAGGGGGTCATCTAGTAAGACGGCACTTGCCCCGATTGAGGAAGAAGAAGAACCCTCACAGCCTCTCGGGGGATTAGCTGATGTAGGAGCTGAGAAAACAAGTCTCACCGAGCATGATGGTGACGATGTTTATGATGGGTTGAGCGACATAATAGTGACCTCACAGGAGCTTTTTAGAGATGACGTGTCTAAAACTATCTCTCCTATAATTGAGGCGACGTCCCTTCTTCGACTAACACCAACACAAACACCAACTCCTCATACCCAAGCTATCATCACCTCTACACCAATGAGTGGTTTGTAGCTTAATGCGCGTAGCTTGCACATCACACAACACTTAGGATTTTTTGGCATTTGTTCACATTTAACTTCTTTTCTCCGGAAGTTTCTAAGACTTGCTATTTTTGCCTTTTCAGATTCCTCTATGGGGCGCAGCGGCAGCGGTTCTTATTACAAAGACTTTCGACGCTATGGAGGGCGTGGCAGCTATGATTACAAGCAATACTATACCGATCCCAGAGAGACCAATGAGCAGAGAGCTGCGCGAAAAGCTGAAGAGAGGAGAAGGTATGAAGAACGTCATGAGGGAGCGGGCACGCGACATGAATCCTTCCCAAGGGATGATGATTCCCATAAACGTAAAACGCACGATGATAGGGGGAAGAGCCATATTGAGGATTCGAGAAAGCGGACCAAACTTGGCGAGGAGCACGTGCCTGTGACATCTGAGAGACCTGGCGCCTCAGTTTCTATTGACATCCCTTCCAAATCTCCTGCTCTTGAAGGAAGTGCCATCCAAACACTTCTCAACAGGCCTTCATACCATGTTGAAAGGGGCCCCCCGACTTTGCAGAGCCGATTCCCGAACTGGTGTTTGAGGGGGGTACGCTTCGACCTTGATTTGGTCCCCATTGACAAAGAAGCTATGTACAGAAATCTCGATGCTGTCAAGCTTGATATCGATAGAATGTCTGGATGGCAAAAGCTGGTTGATGAACTTCAAAGAGTTAATCGGGCTAACATCGAAGCAATGCTGACCATGGAAAATGACAAATCAGAATGGCAGAAGATTCTTGATCAACACAACGCTGAGATGAAGGAGATAGCCGAATACAATGAAAAACTCGAAGCTGAAGTAAAGCAGCTCAAAGATGATCTTGCCTCTTCTACTAATACTTACACCCAAAGAGAAGAGGTATTGCAAAAACAAGTGCGAGATGCGCACGCCAGCCAGAGGGACGCTGAAGCTAAAGCTGAGAGGTTAGAACAAGCTGTAGAGAACCACCGCACTGATGTCACCCAGTTGCAGAATAAACTGAGCGCCCGGGACATGAAGATTGAAGCGCTAAAAGCCCAACTTGCTCAGACCGAAAAAGATCGAGATGAGGCCATGGCTGGCAAAATTGCAGCCGAAGAAACTGCTCAGACCATGGAAACCGATATCAATTCGACTTTATTCGATTTTTATTTACACTGTGTCTTGGGACGCGGCAGCCTCTCTTTTCTTGGTCCTAAGTATGAAATCACCCTGGCCGAGGTGTGGGAAGCTGCTCTTAACATGTTTAAAGGCGCCGGGTATGGCGATGAAGATTTTGAGGCGCGTTACCTGGATGAGGAAGCTCGCGTTGCTCTTGCGAAGGGGCGAGAACAACTTGCCAGGATGAGAACTGGAATGGCGGAAGAGGAACATTCTGGAAAGGAATTAACGCTTACTTCCTCTGTCCAACCTCCAGTTTCTCCTGTGGTTGACATCACGGGTTCTAGCTCCTATACTCCGCCTGCAACTAAGACAGTAACTGAAACTACAAGTGCACAAGGCGGGGATGAAGGTGGTGAAAGCAACGAAGCACAGCGATATGAAATCAGCCTCAGAGATCCAACTGCCCCAGGTAAACTTGACACCGGACCAGCCCAAGTGGTGAACTGCTCGTTCGCTCCTTGTGAACTTGACGATCTTCTTGATTATTTTTCAAATGTCAATGAATTCCCGACTTTTGATTATTCCTCAAATGTCAATGAATTCCCGACTTTTGACGAGCCGTCATCCCCTCTCTTTTCGAAAGATACTGATATTTTAAGTTTTTTCTCCTTTGTAGAGAAAGCACCGAGTCAAACTCAAGCTTCTTCTCCCCCGGTGATCCTTCCTCCATCTCTTCAAGTGGCGCCTCCTTCTGCCTCGCAACCTGGGTCACAAGAAGAACAAATAGAGGCTCTTCACGGCTTGGATGATCCCATTGCTTCACAAGAGCAGAAAGATGAAAGGCCTGAGGGAGGTGACACATCTTCAGAGCGAACTCCCTCTGACGAGATTGTTCTATCTAAACTTGTCACTCCCGGGAGTGAGTCTTCCTCAAAAAGAAGAAAAAAGAAGCGTGGGACACCAAAGAGGAGGGGGAAGATAGTCACCACCACTGAAGAGGAGCTGAAAGCTGGACCGGTTGCGCCTTCCTCTCCCACTTCCCTTATGACCACCGACCGCCCTGATAAGCTGATCATTCGGCCGGGTAAAGGGTCTAAAGGCAGCAAAAAGAAGTGAAGATCTTCAGTTTCTAGTTTTTTGTGTTTTGCATGTACTGGCCGAGAATTGTGCGGGTACCGGCCCCCGCTTTTCTTTATTTTGAAACCTGTACCTTTTGCTGGTTTAGTTATACCATATCGTGTGTAATTATACTATATTGCCCCCATTCCATAAGTATGCTGCAATATTCTATACCTCGAGGGGACTTGCACTCTTATTTGCTAAAGAATAATTATTTTATTTTTACTTTAAAAAGAATTCTTGTAGAGTGCAACCCCCTTCATATGAGTTTCTACGCGCTTTGTCCTTTGAAGAAATCACTTCTTTCTTTTTTGCTTAAGTACATTTTCTTTTTTACCGAGTGATTTCTTTTATGTAGCAAAGCGGACCTCTGAAGGGTACTTTAACTCCTTTTCTCTTCTTCTTCTTTCTTTTTTTTTTTTTTTTTTTTTTTTTAAAAGAAGATCATTTTCCAGAATAGGTAAATTACTCTTCCTTTGTGAGTTAAAGCATGCCCCTGATGAGGATTTTTCTTTTTTATATATGGAAAGTTGTACCTCTACGGAGGGATTTTTTCACGTTTCAACACTTGGAAGTTTTATTTCAATCTCGGCGAAACGTGTACCTCCAAAGAGTTTTGCCTTAGAAAGCTTTTCCACGTTTCAACACTTGGAAGTTTTATTTCAATCTCGGCGAAACGTGGGCTTCCGAAGAGGTCTTTCTTCTTGATTGTGCCTCCGAAGAGGTCCTTATTTTGCTTGTCTTTCAACTCCGGTGAAGTGAAATTCCGAAGAGCGGCTGTTACACTTCAACTCCTGGTGAAATATGCCTCCGAAGAGGTCTTTATTTTATTTGCATTTCAACTTTGGTGGAGTGAAACTCTGAAGAGTAACTACCCCAACTCTTGGTGAAATGTGCCCCCGAAGAGGTCTTTATTTTGTTTGCATTTCAACTTTGGTGAAGTGAAACTTCGAAGAGCAACTACTTCGACTCCTGGTGAAATGTGCCTCCGAAGAGGTCTTTATTTTATTTGCATTTCAACTTTGGTGAAGTGAAACTCTGAAGAGTAACTACCCCAACTCTTGGTGAAATGTGCCCCCGAAGAGGTCTTTATTTTGTTTGCATTTCAACTTTGGTGAAGTGATACTCCGAAGAGTAACTACTTCGACTCCTGGTGAAATGTGCCTCAGAGAGGGTTTTCATCGCCTGGAAGTTGCTCTCTCATGGTTGGAGGGTCATGACTCCTCCAATCTTTTTTATTGAGTAGAGAACTTTCTTTTTTGTGGCATATGACCCATTAGAGGCCTTTTATCCTCCGAAGAGTTGTGCCTCTGAAGAGGACTTGTGTTGCTGATGATGGATTTTGGTTGTTTCCTCGTCTTCTTGCTTATGCCTTTCAATTCCTCTATTTTTCCTTTCCAAGTCGTCATTTCCCCTTTTTCGCAAGTAGCTGGTTTAATCCAAGGAAGTATACTTCATTGACAGGCAAGTTCGTGAGAACGGGCACTAGCTTCCTAATTGGATGTTTGTTTGTTCAAACAATCTCAATTTATTAGCAAGGGCTCGTTTTTACGAAATCATTAGCCGTTCAATTGAAATATTTCCTATCTAGGATTTGAATTCGGGTTTTTTATGACTTGAAATTTGTTTGTTGAATGATGGAGTGAATTGCTCGGTCTTATTATGTGCAAGTTTTACTTCCATTGTCTGCAAAAATTTAAATCGACATTTTAGCAATACATTCTATGTACTTTTTATATCGAAAATAAAGCAAACATGTAATAAAAGTAAGGAACACAAGATTTATAGTGGTTCAGCCAAAAATCTGGGCCTACATCCACTTTATATTCATTCATCATTCACTTTCATCAGTTTTCAATTGCTTTCAATTACAAGAATCATACATTCACAATTCTTTTTACAATATTTTAACAAGAATTTCAAGTAAAATATGGACGCAAATGATTGCTGTTCCATGCCCTTGGAATTTGATCTCCTTCAACAGTAGTGAGTTTGAATGTGCCGTCAAGAAGCTTCTGACCTATCACATACGGTCCTTCCCAATTGGGCCCAAACACACCTGTCGCGGTCATAATTCTTTTCAGGACTAGATCTCCGATTTCAAAGCTGCGTTGGCGAACTTTAGAGTTGAAATGTCTGGCTATTCTTTGTTGATGAGCTGCAACTCTGAGTTCTGCTTCTTCTCTTTTCTCATCAAGAAGATCTAGTGCTTCAGATTGCAACTTTTCATTTTCCATTTGACTGAAGTGGATTCTTCTATGTGAAGGGATCTCTGTTTCTACCGGAATCATTGCTTCCGACCCGTATGCTAATGAAAACGGAGTATGCCCAGTTGCAGTTTTGTGGGTAGTTCTATATGCCCATAGTGCTAGTGGTAGCTTATCGACCCAACCACCCTTAGCTCTTTCAAGTTGCTTTTTGATGGTTGACTTGATAATTTTATTTACTGCTTCCACTTGCCCGTTTGCCTGCGGATGAGCTACTGCTGAGAAGCTTTTCAGGATTTTGAATCGTTTACAAAAATCTTGGAATTCTTCACTTTCAAATTGAGTACCATTATCTGTAATTATCTTTTGAGGCACACCGTATCTGCAAATGATATTCTTAGTCACAAAGTTTATCATCTTTTTGGAGGTGATGGTTGCCAATGGTTCAGCTTCAGCCCATTTAGTGAAATAATCTACAGCAACAATGGCATATTTGATTCCAGATTTGGCGGTTGGTAAAGGTCCGATCAAATCTATTCCCCAAATTGCAAACGGCCACGGACTGGTCATTTGTGTGAGTTCAGTAGAAGGTGCTCTGGGAATTTTGGCAAATCTTTGACATCTGTCACATTTTCGAGAGTAATCTGCAGCATCTCGATTAATTTCTGGCCAAAAATATCCATATCGGAGAATTTTCTTTGCTAAAGTTTGACCACCTGAATGATCCCCACATTCTCCTCCATGTACTTCTGATAGGATTATTTTGGCTTCTTCTTTGGATACACATCGAAGTAGTGGCATCGAGAATCCTCGTCTGTATAATTGACCATCCTGGATTATATATCGGGAGGCTGTTCTCAGTAGCTTTTGTCGTTCTTTAGAGTTTTCTGGTAAAGAGCCATTGAGTAGATACTTTGTTATTGGAGTCATCCATGATTCTTGCTCTTGTGACATACTCATAACCCAATCGATATCCATTTCATCAATGCTTGGATTTGACAAAACTTCCACTGGAACTAACCCTAAGGATTGGGCTTCGCCAGAACTTGAGTATTTTGCGAGAGAATCTGCTTTCATGTTTTCTTCTCGAGGAATATGACTTATCGTGTAATGGTCGAATTCACATAAAAGTTCCCAAGCCTTTGACACATAAGCGGGCAGATTTCCTCCTTTCGTCTGAAACTCCTTCTTGACTTGGCATACTATAAGTTGAGAATCACTGAAGATCTGTAACGCTCGAATGTTTAGTTCTTTAGCAATCTTCAAACCAGCAATCAGGGCTTCATATTCTGCTTCATTGTTTGTTGAAGGAAATTCTAACCTTAGGGCATAGCATAAAGACCGGCCTTCAGGAGTTTCAAAAACAATTCCAGCACCTGAACAGTAATCATTTCTTGTGCCATCTACAAATAACTTCCATTGGATTGGGGAGTTTTCGATTGTTTCTTCCTCGCTGTTGCCCTTGTCTGTAAATTCTGCAATAAAATCTGCCAAAGCTTGTCCGTTGATCGCTTTTCTAGGATGATAAGTGATGTCATATTGGCTCAATTCAATATTCCACTTTAAAAGGCGGCCCGAAGTCTCGGGGCGAAACAAGACTTGCTTTAAAGGTTGATCAGTGAGGACTTTGATAGGATGAGCCTGGAAATATTGCCTCAACTTTCTTGAGGCAATCAATAGACAATAGGCGAGTTTTTCCAACTTGGAGTAATTCATTTCTGCCCCAGTGAGTCTTTTGCTGATATAGTAAACTGGATGTTGAATCCTTTTGTCTTCCCGTACCAGCGCTGCACTTAAAGCATGAGATGAAACTGCCAAGTATATAAGAAGATCCTCGCCATCGCCGGGCCTAGAAAGTATTGGAGGCTTTTCCATATGTTGAATCAATTCTTCAAAAGCTTTCTGGCATTCGGGAGTCCAGTCAAAGTTTTTCTTTCCTTTCTTTAGAGCGTCGAAGAATGGAATGCATTTATCAGTAGCTTTGGATATGAACCGACTTAAGGCGGCAATTTTTCCATTGAGACTTTGCAATTCCCTCTTTGTTTTAGGAGCTTTGACTTCTTTTAAAGCAGTGATTTGAGCTGGACTAGCTTCAATGCCTCTAGCGCTCACGATGAAACCCAAGAACTTTCCAGATTCTACCCCGAAAGAACATTTTAAAGGGTTAAGCTTCATTCCGTATCTTCGGAGGATTGCGAACATTTCTGCTAAGTGTTCGATGTGATCCACTGCCTTCTTAGATTTTACTAGCATGTCATCAACGTAAACTTCCATAGTCTTTCCCAACTGCGGTTTGAACATAGCATTGACCAGTCTTTGGTATGTTGCCCCCGCATTCTTCAACCCAAAGGGCATAACTCTGTAACAGTAAAGACCGACATCGGTGATAAAGCTTGTGTTCTCCTGATCTGGCTCATGCATCATGATCTGATTATATCCGGAGTAGGCATCCATAAAAGACAACAATTCATGACCCGCTGTTCCATCTACCAGTTGATCGATCCTGGGTAATGGGAAGCAGTCTTTGGGACAGGCCTTGTTTAGATCTGAAAAGTCGATGCACACTCTCCATTTACCATTAGCTTTCTTAACCAGCACTGGATTTGAAACCCAATTTGGATAGGTAGATTCTCTGATGAAATTATTCTCCATGAGCCGGTCAACTTCCTCTTTCAATGCTGTCGACCTTTCTGGACCTTGGATTCTTCTTTTCTGCTTTACTGGCGTGAACTTTGGGTCAATATTCAGAGCATGTACCGCAACTTCTGGGGATATTCCGCACATATCGGCATGGGTCCAAGCGAAAACATCCAGGTTTGCTTTCAAAAAAGATATCAAGGCATTCTGAACTGACACATTAAGTTGTGAACCCACATTCAGCACCTTGTTTGGGTCCTTCAGATCAACGGGCACCGGTATCGTTGTTTCTGCTGGTACCACCCTACTCTCCCCCGCACTGGCCTTTCTAGGATCCATCACTTTTCGTGCCCCGCTATGCTCGCCAGTGCAGGGTCCGCCCTGTAGTTGCTATAGGGTTGGTGTTTTGATGCGGATTGGGGTTGCCGCATCTTTTCCCATTTCTCTCTTCCTTGTTTCTCGCAGCTCTGTCATATAACATTCTCGCCCAGCGTTCTGGTCTCCTTTAATAACTCCTACCCCATTGTCTGTAGGGAATTTAATAGTAAGACACCATGGGGCAAGGACAGCTTTGAATGCAGCAAGAATAGGTCGACCAAAGAAAGCATTATAAGCAGAAAATTCATCTACTATCACAAAAGTCTGCTTGCGAACTACTTTTCTTTCTCCTTCTCCGAGTTCCACAAGCAAGTCAATGGTTCCTAGTGGTTGCTTTGGCTCCCCTGCGAAGCCAGCAATTTTTTGCAATGATGCCTGCACTTCAACCATAGGAATCTTCATCTGGTCGAAGGTTTTCTTAAAGAGGATATTACAGGATGCGCCGCTGTCGATAAGAATCCTTCTGACGATGGCTGGCCCAATGCCAGCCGAGATGACCAAAGGATCCAAGGTTGGGGCTTCAATACCGATGGAATCCCTGGTTTTGAATACAATGTCATCATTGAATGTCTTTCGTTGCTTCAAAGGCGTAGTGTCTTCTAGAACAAAAACATTTTCTTCCTCCGGTGCATATTTCAGGGCCCGGGAATACCTTTCCATCTCACCCCAGCTTCTGCCCGCTGGGTGAGGTCCGCCTGTAATGATATTGATAACAGGCCTTCCAGACTCAAAACCTGCATCTTTGCCATTAGTCCCAGATTGATGAGCAGGAGTTTGCTGTCCTTGGTTCGACGAAGCAGGATTATTATTATCATTCTTCTTCACAAATTGTTGTAGTTTATTTTCCCTTAACAATTCTTCAATTAGATTCTTCAATTGACGGCAGTCATCAGTATCATGACCGGGCTGATTATGGAAGCGACAGAACCTCCCACTTTGCACAGCTTTTTTCCCGGTTCTCAAGACTGGGGGTTTAGGATAATTGACAGAATCTTTGGTAGCCAGGTAGATTCGTTCTGGAGTATCTGACAAAGGTGTGTATTCTGATGGCTTGAAGGATCTATGCTTCTTCTGATTATTCTGTTGTTTTCCATTGTTGTTCTCCCTCTTCTGTCCCACAGACTCATTTTTGCGTGGAGCATTGGTGTTAGCTTCAACCTTTTCCAATGCTGCTTTTGTCGATACAGGGCGGCTCTCCAGACGCATGAACTCGTCTGCTTTCTTGTAGAACTTTTCGAGAGAGCTTGGTTCCTTCATATTCAACCATCTTCCAAACTCACTAGATTTATCTATGGCCCTCATCAAATAGGTCAAGACCATGCGGGGTTCTGCATTATCCACCTCAGCTAACGCTATATTAAAGCGATTTAAAAAAGACTTGATAGTTTCCCCCGGATTCTGTTCCAAACCGGATAACGACATGATGTTTTTTGCCTTTGAAGCATATAGCCTAAATTGCTCTTTAAATTTCCTGGTTAGGTCTGAAAACTGATCGATGGACCGGACAGGTAGTTTTGTGAACCAAAGCAGAGCTACGCCTTCCAAATATACGGGGAAATATCTGCATTTTACTTCATCTGAGGCTCGGGCACCCGTCATATGCCAATCATACTTATACAGAAATTCGTTTGGATCACTTGTCCCCCTATAAGCTGGGATAGTTGGAGGAGCAAATTTTCGTGGGAATTCAGCTTTTAGAATTTTTTCAGTAAATGGAGTCTTGCTTGGAGCAAAGCCCCATTCTTTCTCATCTTCGACTCTTTGCATGCTCTCCTTCATAATTTGGCGAACCATTCCAGAGAGATATTCTTCGTCATTGCGAGCCCTAGATCCGCCAACTTCGGGAAGTGTTTGCTCAAAAGGACTGGCAGGCCTTTCAGGAATGTTCCTATTTTCAGCATCATGGACATTACCGACAAAGTTCCTTTCATTATTCGCAGGTTGACGGTTTGCCCCGAGCAAATCATTTAACCTATTCAGAATCAGAGCATTCTGGGCATTCTGAGCTTCCAATTGAGCATTTTGAGCATTTATTTGTTGATTCAACCCAAAGATTGCAGCGTCCAGCTCTGCTTTTGAAACTCCAACAGCCGGAGTGGCCAGAGTAGGTACTGGGGAAGCGGAGGTTCCCTCTTGAGCATTTCCAGATCTCAGAGATCTACTTCTTCTCCCTGGAGCCATTATTTCAGATAAACTCCTAGTTTTCAGAGAGATTCTTTCAACGAACTTCCGTGGAGCAATGATGATAACAACCTGAGTTCAATTCTCAGTGAAAGCACCAAAATGTTAACGCTCAAATTTAAACGCTAACACCCCGGTGTATAGGATGTGATTGTGAAAGCACCACCCGTTCGTACGGGAAACAGAAATAAGCAGAAAGTATGCAGAAAAACAGTAAGAGACACAGTATTTATAGTGGTTCGGCTTATAATCCAGCCTACATCCACTTCAATCTTTTTATCACTAGTTTGATTACAATCCTTTACAAGATCCTTCAATTACAACACACTTCAAGTGATAGGATATGTAAAACAAGTAGCTCAAGCTTTGATGTTGACAATCATCTTCAAATCCATGGTGAATGTGGATGATTCCTTCATGGAGTTCCTTTAGAAGTTTGTTGGATCTAAAAAGCTTTGAAGTAGTCTGGAATTCGGCAGAGCAATGGCGCTTGAAGAGAATGAGCCCAAAAAAGTCCTTTGCATGTTGGAGATGGTTGCATATTTATAGAGAGTTCTGGGCGAAAAAAGTGCTAAGTCCTAACTCGTAGCCGACTTAAGATAAGTCGTGTTCGACTTAAGGTAAGTCGTCCCCGAGTCACTGAGCTGAGTCTATGGCAGTTCGCCTTTTTTGAACCCATCCCTAAGTTCTAAGTCGTGTACGAGTTATCTGGCTGCAATTGCTAATTTCCTTTCTTAAGTCGTATACGACTCTTTCTATGTCGTAAGTCGTAGTCGACTTAACTAATTGCAACTGGTTTAAAGCAAGTCTTAACTCGTAGACGAGTTAAGAGGTGTGTCTTTAGGTCGTATCCTCTTTAAGTCGTAACTCTTGTTAACTCGTTCAAGCTTTAACCCGTTAAGCTGTAACTTCCTTAAGTCGTAAGGGTCTTAAGTCGTACAAACTGCAGTTATCATTAAGTCGTAGGCCATCCATTTCCTTAAGTCGTAAAGACCTTAAGTCGTTAGCTTTTCTTAACTCGTATGCCTGCTAACTCGTAGAAGATCTTAACTCGCAGAGGATTAACTCATAGAGGCTTAACTCGTGGAGGATTAACTCGTGGAAGATCTTAACTCGTACACTTGCTAATTTGTAGATCTGCTAACTCGTAAAGGCTTATCTCGCAAGTAGCTTAACTCGGGTACTCCTTAACTCGTAGGCCGCTTATCTCGTAAGCTTGCTAACTCGTAGAGGTCTTTAAGTCGTAGGAAGTTGCTGACTCGTGTATCCTTTAACTCGTACATGCCTCGAGTCGTACATGCCTTGAGTCGTACATGCCTTAACTCGTGGACCTGTTAACTTGTGAACGAGTTAGGGTTAACAACTTAAATTGACATGTGTAAGTATATTAAGACATGAATCAACATGTGTTGAGTGATTAAATAGGTAAATTGACAAGTGTTCATATTTATACAAGTGTCATTGTTTTATTTTTATTTTTCTTTAATTTTAATTTGTCATAAATAATGTTATATAAAGTCATAATTTTTCCCATTCCTTTCTTTTTTTTCATTTTCATTTCATAAACAAAGAAAATTGTTTTCAGCTGAAACCCTTTCTTTTCTTCTTCAAAATTTCATATCAATTCCCATAAACAAAATACAAATCTGCAAAACTGTTTTTCTTCATCTCTTCAAAAATCTGAAAACCATCTTCTAATAAATGCAAAAATCAAACCCTTATTCAAATGCATATCAATCTCTGATCCACATTCAAAAATCCTGATCAAATGCATGCAATTTTCTAAATAATATGGAAATTATGCAAACAAAACCTACATGCAACCATGAAAGCAAGAAGTCTGCATTTCTTCTTCAATCTACAACCTGGGATTTTGCATCCGCTTTTTTCCAAAGATCAGGAAGCCCAAGTTTAAAAAAAACATTTATCAACTGAAGTAAGTTTTAAAGGCATTCAAGCAATTGCAACAGCAGTTTCAAATAATTCAAGAGCTTTTAAAAATCTGAAAATTTTGCTCGAAGCAGATTTGTAAAAGTTTATGGGATGATTTAAACATCAGAGCTAAAATTTGTCCGGAAACATAAACATCAGAGCTAAAATTTGTAAAAGTGGAAAATTTAAATATCACAAATCAATGTTTCAGGATGATGAATCAAAACTTCTTCCAAAATTATGATTTTAAAAAGAAGAATTACAATTTTTAATATCATATCCAGAAAGCAGATTTAACATTTCTGTATTTCATACTTTGGGTTAGCATAGATAATACTTAAGTTTGTTGGAGTTGAAATTTCTTCTGGAGATGGAGGAGATTACTGGGATGTTGCGAAAATTATGGGTTTGGCTTACTTTTCATTTTTGATGTTGAGATTGGGTTTTTAGGTTTAGAACCCTAGTTTTACCGGGCTTGAGAAAATTGAATACCACGGCATCATTAATTGATCGAGTGGCTTGGGATCTGGGTTTCTGGAAAGAGGATGGGTTGTCGAAGACCTAGCCGTAATTTAAATGGTGATGGTGGACGGAGGTGCGACAACAAGGTGTTGACAGGTTGATGATTAAAGGGGATACTGCTGTTCTAGGTTTTGGGTCCTAAACGCGAATTCGAGTTGAATTCTGGGCGATCTGATGTTAGAGGGGAGATGGGGGGTTGCTAGCCGATGGGAGATGGTCGTTGGTGTTGGCCAGTGATGGCCGGAGTTGATGAATGGGTACATAGTGCAGTGGCGTGCACGTTGGTGATGTTTTGGTTACAGGGTTTGGACCTCGTGATGGACTCGAGAATTTCGAGTTTTAACTCGAAGCAGATGGGATTTTTACTCGAAGTAAAATATGGGTTGCTCGAGCAATTTGCTTTGTTTCAGGTTTTTCAAGTGACAACAGAAACCTGTTTTCAGTTTTTTTTTTTAAAAATTTGAAGTAACAAGTAAAAATGCAAACTAAAATTTGAAACTAAGTTTGAATCCTGAATTTAGATATAAATTCAAATAATTTAAATCTTGGTCTTTGTAATTATTGAGTTTTCAAATTTTAGTTTGGGTTTTAAATAAAATCAGAAACCTGTTTTTCTGATTTTAAATTTAAAAGTAAAGTTTAAAATGGCAATCTGGAAATTTAAACAAAGTTTAAAAATCTGAAACTGAATATGGATTCAAAATGGTTTGAATCTGAGATTTAAAATAAATTAAGTTTTAAAATTTAAAAACTGGTTTTAAATAACTTTTAAGTGTATTTAGTTTTGGATTTAAAACTGAAGTTTAAAATCTGTACAATAGAAGTTTAAAACTAGTTTAAATCTGAGTTTCTGAAATCTGGAATTTGGTTTAAAATTTCAGATTTTAAAATAAAATAAGTTTTTAAATTTAAATTTGTTTTAACTATTTTAGAAAAGGCTAAATAATTTGAATTTAAAAATGAAGATGGAAATGTAAGTAAAGTTTTAAAGTTTTAAGTTAAATCTGGAATGAAGATTTAAACTGTATTTCAGTTTGAAATTTAAAAGGAAATTTTTAAATTGAATTTGTTTGAAATGAATTTGTTTAGTTTATAAAGGGATGTTCTTGAACATGTGAGATAAAACGATTTTAAATTTGTTTAAACCCTTGTTTAAATAATTGTATTCATTTTAAAATCTTAAAGTTTTAAAATGAAATTTAAAGTGAAGTTTAAAATAAATTTGGAAACAATTTGTTTTAAAATACTTTATATAAGGAGAAATGTTTCTTAAATTAAATTAGAATTTAAGAAATTGGATTCATTTAAATTATTAAGTTAATTTAAATAGAATATTAATTAATTAATTAATTAATTAATGTGGATGATTAATTAAGTAATTAACAATTTTTAAATTGATTAATTAAAGACTTAAGATTAATTAATTAAGGTTAATTAATCTATAATTAAGGATTGTTAATTAAATTTTAATTTATAATTAAGATTTATTAATCAAGTGATTAAGGATTAATTAAGATTGTAAGTAACACTTAATTAATTAATAATTAGAGATTAATTAATTGTAATTAAATATTAATTAATTTGTAATTAATAATGATTAACATAAGTTAATTTCTTAACTAAGTAATTAAGAAATTTTAATGAACAAAATTAACTTAAGATTACTGAAATAGTTAATTAATGTGATTAATTTTGGTAATTAATTAGAATAATTAATTAATAATAATCATTTTTGAAATTATTTAAGTTTAATTGCTTTATGGAAGTAATTAATGAGTTAATTACTTAATGTAATTAATTGGTTTAATGTGATTTTTTATATTAATTAATTAAGTTTAATTAATTTAAACAGTTGTTGATGATTGATGAATAATTAATTTATGTAATTAATGGGTTTGTAATTACTTAGGGAAGTAATTAATTGATAATTGCTGAATGTAATTAAAGATGTCAATGATGAAAGTAATTTAGATTTAATTACCTTGTAATTAATCAAGGGATTAATTGAGATAATTAATTAAGAGTAATTAATTTATGGAATGTGTAATTAAAGTAGTTAATTACTGGATGGTTATTAATCAAGGGTGATTAATGTATATATATATGTGGTTTAATTGCAGATTAATTACTTAACGTAATTAATTTATATAGAGAGATTGATTAAATGTAATTAGGAATCATTAATTAATAAAATTAATGATGTAATTGAAAATTGATTAATTAAGGAATAATCAATAAATGAAGTAATAAATTAATAAAGGATTTATGTAATTAACCTCAGTTAATTAATTGATTAAGTAATTAAAGTTAGTTATTGTAAAGGATTAAATATAATTAACTATTTAAAGGCTAATTACTTATTGTAATTGGGGAATTGTTAATCAGTAATGATTAATTGAATTTAATATTGAGTTGGTGATTATTTAATTGATTTGTAATCAATTAATGGTTAAAATAAACAGAATTTTAATGATGAAGTAGTTAATTTAATTCATTTTAAATTAATTAGAGATTAAGTAATTAATTTAATTCATTTTTAATTAATTATAAATGGCGTGATCATTAGATCATTGCTTATGTTTGATGATTGGTATTTGTTGTCATGTATGGTTTGTAATCTCAGTTATGAGATGAGTAATGTTATATGATATGGATGCATTGGTTGCATTTGGATAATAATATGGATTATCTGATTATGATATGAATTATCTGTTGGTAATGATAATGTTGATTATCTATTGTGGTTTGATTTATCTATCTGTGCGTATATAGATAATGAATTGAATGGTTTTAAACTCTAAAACAACTTGGCCTTAAAAGACACATTTTGGATTTCGATGAGATTGGATCGGGTTTCCATATTTGGATATCCGAAAACCACATCGATCCAAATTAACGTTAGGTCGTGAATCTCAAGTGAAGATGAAGATTCAGAATGCAAGGGTTCTCGTCGTTAACTCTGGGGGTGATTCCAAAATGAGTGTAACGAGATAATGCCTTCGGTTTCGTTCGAACCTGGAACTAACTTGTATGGATTTAATGCTTTCAGAACATCGTCAGGTGGACGATGAGCATTCTAAGTTATATGTCCTATAAAGTAATCGTAGCCTCAAGCCTCATCAACCGGGAATGGCTAAAACAGGGGAGGTGCAGTAAGGCTTCTTGGGCAGCCCCCACTTAAGAGTGAGATTTAACCTTGTCTAGATGTCCCTTTATTTCGGCTTAGTGGCGCGGTTGCTGATCACAACTGCGGGGTGGTCTTGTTCGGAACTGTTCAGTAAGGAATGGTTCCGGCTTTATGTTGCAGGGGAGCGGGCGTACTCCTCGGTACGGTGATCTAGGCCACGTACTGTGATGGGTGGTACCCCAGTAGCCCAGCCATTGATGGAATCCAAAATCCAATAAGTGCCAATGGTTTTGATTGTATTACCCACTTTTGTGGCTAGTAGCTCGAATTTAATAGATGTAACAATTTCGGCTATTTCATATTTACTTGAAAACCCTAGACACTATTATAATATCATCGGATTTTCCATCAAATGCTTTGGTTAGCGTAAGGTAAAAACTTTTCCATGTTTATGTGTGGGAAGTCTTACGTGATACCTTTTCTTTTCAAAGTTTTTTTCAAAGTTAAGAAACTTTAACCTGTTACTCACACTAGACCCATGTCCGACCCGGAGTTATTTCTTGTTTTTCTTTAACTCTTGGGTACTCAAATTTTTTTACGAGTAGCCGAGGGATTCAGGTTAGGATTTAGGTTAGCTTTGACGAATTGTGAAGGAGCAATGGAGCAGGAGGCTTCTGCGTATAGATATATAGTTTTCCACTGTGTTGGTATCTCCGAGTGTCATCTGATTTGTGTATTGAGTTGTAATAACTAGACAGGTGTTTATAACTGTCTAGTATGTGTTGTATTGCCTGTATAATTCTGATAATTGTTGTATACTATGTAATACTTATGTTATTAATATAATTTGTTCGTTCCGCTGTTTAGATTCTGCCGTTGTTTCTTCTTTCTCTTCTTTCTTTTCTCTTTTCTGTCCCTTTCTTTCTTAAGGATGATACGACTTTTTGTGGAAAAAAAGTCGGGTCATCTCATTTGGTATCAGAGCGCTAGGTTGAGCGAATACCTAGTCTCTGGAGTGATTTCTTTCTTGAGAGAGTGTATTTGTATTTTTAATATATATATATATATATATATATATATATATATTTATACCTATCTGATTGGGTTACCCGTTCAGGTTTTTCCAAATATAAGTTATAAAGGTAGATGAGGTAGTGATGTGCGTAACATAACTACCATTGGTTCAAGTTTGAATGCTTGAGGTTGGAAGTGTATTTGTCGAGACAATAGACCCAATACCGTCTCGAGTGAGTTCTGTACTGATAAAGGACTTCATCGATCTCTGAAGGAAGCCTGTTAAGGTTCGGAGTTCGTCTTTGAAGTGCAGAGTTGGATGAGTTGAGTTTGGATCTGTCGGTTGGACAGAAGCAAGTGGATGATGGTATCTTGATACCTTAGGAAGTAGTAGATGCGTGATAATGTGCAGTGAGTATGGATATTTCCAAAGATGTTTCTTTGGAACAAGAGTAAGGAGGTGAATCTGCTTGATGTTGTGGTTGAGTTCAGAAGGGTGTTTCTGTTTGCTTTGAGGTCCGAGTTTCTCGGAGAGCTTTGGATAGAGAATTCTTTATCATTGGTGTTAGAGGAGTAGCTCGGAGTGTTCTGTGTTGGCAGGAAGTTTTCTAGCTGAGTAGTTTTACTGAAGTGGAGTTCTGAAGCAACAGTGTTAATCCGTTTCTTCGATGGATTGGCTAGGCCAGCATAAGCTGTTATGATTGGTTAAGTGCGAGCAGTTTCTTTGGAATTAGGCTGAGTTGATCGCAAAAGTGACTTGCGATAGTTAAGTGTTCTTTTGGATTGTTGGAGATTGTCCGGATGTCTTCTGGGAAGTCAGAGATTTGTCTGCATCTGAAGATCGAGTTTCCTTATCGATTTGTATTCTAGACTTGGAGCTGGTGGTTCATTTAGTAGATGGATGATTCCTTAAGATAGAAGTTGGTGAAGCAACTCAGGTTTTGGAGAAATTTTTGAGTTTTATTTATGGATATATGGAACCATATTTTTGTGCTGGGTTGTCTAATCTGTGCTCGTGCTCTTCGTCAGCATTTTCTTCTACTTCGGATCAGAGTTGTGCAGCGGAAGCAGTTTGGGGGTGTTTCTGTTTGTTCTTTTTCAGATAAGGAGAAGTTTTTCTATCTTCTGATGTTTGAGGAGTAGAGTTTATGTTCCTGGTTTTGGATTTGATCTTGAGGAGATCATTGGGTTGTTTCGGTCCAGTTTGTTTCTAAAGGCATCAGCAAAGGTTGAGCTGATCAAGAAGGATGTTGATAGCCAAGGATCGTCGGAAGAATTTTTATGGATAAGAGACAGAGGAATTAGGATTTTGGAGTCGGAGATTTTTTTTGGGATAAATTTTTCTCTGATCCTAGGAGCTATAAGTTTGGTAGTCAGTGAAGCTAGCTCCGAGGTGTTTTGGGTTTCTTCTGTGTTCTGGTAAGATAAGTGTTTTGGTCTTCAGAGTTGAATTGCCGGTTTGGATAACTGCGATTCAGAGTGTTTCACGTATCTCTGAGGGAGTACGTGTATGATCTATTTCTGGTTGTAGAACCAATAGTTCAGGAGGTTTGTTTGTTGAGTCAGACTCATCTGTAGTTTGATATTCTGTTTAGAGTTGTTGATAGGAGCTTTATCGCTTAGTACTTTTTGATTGTTTGGATTCTATAGAACGAGTATCCCGATATTTCTACCGGGGAAACTCGTGAAAGTTCTATCCAGAATTTTTCTGGATAATTAGATTTGTTCCGATTGTGTGAATTGGTTGTTAGCATATGATTAACGTTTGCTGTGTTTTAAAATTAAATCTTTAATAAGATTATTAAATTACCTTTGTTTTAAATTTCGGGGATGAAATTCTTTTATGGGGGAAGGATTAATATCCCAGAATTTATGACAATATGAATTTAATAATCTGTGTTTAAAATTTAAATTAATTTGATAATTTTTGTTAATAAATTGAATCGATTCTATAATCTTCTTGTATTAAATATTTAATTGGTGAATTTATTTTTAATAAGCTAACAAACTGTTTTCTATTTAATATGTATTTATATATATATATATATTAAATAGATAAGTTTGGTTTTAAATCTAATTAGTGTATCATATTTTCTAATTTTAATATTTTGAAATTGGGAATTTTGATTTATTTTTGAATTAAGCTTATCAAAACTATTTAATAAAATAACTAAATGATTTTAAATATATAAGACAAATGTTTTATTTGTTAAAATGTATTTTTGACTTAAGTTTGTATATTAAAATAAGCTATAAAAATGTTTGTTTATTCTTTTTAAAATAGTAATTAATAATTATGATTTGTTAATTTAATATGAGAATTTAAAATACAATTTAAAATATGAAACATGTATTCATTTAAGTTACAACCTCTTTTATAAGTTTATTTGAAATGTTTAAAAATTATCTTTGTCAAATGATTTATTTGTATATTGTTTTTACTTATAATAATACTTTGTTTTATTCTTTAAAATTATTTATCTATATAAATAATTTGGTATTAAAATTAATTAACTAAGCTAAACTTTCTTTAACATATAGTTACAAATACTAATTTATTAAATTGACATGTCTAAGTATATTAAAACATGAATCAACATGTGTTGAGTGATTAAATAGGTAAATTGACAAGTGTTCATATTTATACAAGTGTCATTGTTTTATTTTTATTTTTCTTTAATTTTAATTTGTCATAAATAATGTTATATAAAGTCATAATTTTTCCCATTCCTTTCTTTTTTTTCATTTTCATTTCATAAACAAAGAAAATTGTTTTCAGATGAAACCCTTTCTTTTCTTCTTCAAAATTTCATATCAATTCCCATAAACAAAATACAAATCTGCAAAACTGTTTTTCTTCATCTCTTCAAAAATCTGAAAACCATCTTCTAATACATGCAAAAATCAAACCCTTATTCAAATGCATATCAATCTCTGATCCACATTCAAAAATCCTGATCAAATGCATGCAATTTTCTAAATAATATGGAAATTATGCAAACAAAACCTGCATGCAACCATGAAAGCAAGAAGTCTGCATTTCTTCTTCAATCTACAACCTGGGATTTTGCATCCGCTTTTTTCCAAAGATCAGGAAGTCCAAGTTTAAAAAAAACATTTAACAACTGAAGCAAGTTTTAAAGGCATTCAAGCAATTGCAACAGCAGTTTCAAATAATTCAAGAGCTTTTAAAAATTTGAAAATTTTGCTCTGCTCTGCATTTTAATTCAGGTGAGTAACTCCAAATTTAAAAAAGAAATTAAGTAGGATTTGCATGCTAGTTTGTCTGATAAAGTTTTAATTATGTATATGCCTTTGAAACTGCCTGTGTATGTATGAATGTGATGCATGTTTGTTTACCTATGGTTCTGACTATTTACAGTTTTAGTTCAAGTTGATAAAAAGTTATTTTCCTTGATCTGGTTGCTATTATGATTTAGCATTTGAATGAAATTTGTTTATTACATGATAAAGTAAAATTTAAAAATTTATATAAGTTGAATAATTTTTTGTGTTGTCTGGAAACATTAACATCAGAGCTAAAATTTGTAAAAGTGGAAAATTTAAATATCACAAATCAATGTTTCAGGATGATGAATCAAAACTTCTTCCAAAATTATGATTTTTAAAAGAAGAATTACAATTTTTAATATCATATCCAGAAAGCAGATTTAACATTTCTGTATTTCATACTTTGGGTTAGCATAGATAATACTTAAGTTTGTTGGAGTTGAAATTTCTTCTGGAGATGGAGGAGATTACTGGGATGTTGCGAAAATTATGGGTTTGGCTTACTTTTCATTTTTGATGTTGAGATTGGGTTTTTAGGTTTAGAACCCTAGTTCTACCGGGCTTGAGAAAATTGAATACCACGGCATCATTAATTGATCGAGTGGCTTGGGATCTGGGTTTCTGGAAAGAGGATGGGTTGTCGAAGACCTAGCCGTAATTTCAATGGTGATGGCAGCCGGAGGTGCAACAACAAGGTGTTGGCAGGTTGATGATTAAAGGGGATACTGCTATTCTAGGTTTTGGGTCTTAAACTCGAATTCGAGTTGAATTCTAGGCGATCTGATGTTAGAAGGGAGATGGGGGGTTGCTGGCCGATGGGAGATGCCTGTTGATGTTGGCCAGTGATGGCCGGAGTTGATGAATGGGTGCACAGTGCATTGGCGTGCATGTTGGTGATGTTTTGGTTAGAGGGTTTGGACCTTGTGATGGACTCGAGAATTTCGAGTTTTAGCTCGAAGCAGATGGGATTTTTACTCGAAGTAAAATATGGGTTGCTCGACCAATTTGCTTTGTTTCAGGTTTTTCAAGTGACAACAGAAACCTGTTTCCAGTTTTTTTAAAAATTTTTGAAGTAAAAAGTAAAAATGCGAACTAAAATTTGAAACTAAGTTTGAAACCTGAATTTAGATATAAATTCAAATAATTTAAATCTTGGTCTTTTCAATTATTTTTAAATTTTAGCTTGGGTTTTAAATAAAATCAGAAACCTATTTTTCTAATTTTAAATTTAAAAGTAAAGTATAAAATGCCAATTTGGAAATTTAAACAAAGTTTAAAAATCTGAAACTGAATATGGATTCAAAATCGTTTGAATCTGAGATTTAAAATAAATTAAGTTTTAAAATTTAAAAACTGGTTTTAAACAACTTTTAAGTGTATTTTGTTTTGGATTTAAAATTGAAGTTTAAAATCTGTAAAATATAAGTTTAAAACTAGTTTAAATCTGAGTTTGTGAAATCTGGAATTTGGTTTAAAATTTCAGATTTTAAAACAAAATAAGTTTTTAAATTTAAATTTGTTTTAACTATTTTAAAAAAGGATAAATAATTTGAATTTAAAAATGAAGATGGAAATGTAAGTAAAGCTGTAACGTATCGGTTCCATCGGGATCCGAAAGTCGACATTAATACGTCCACTGTATCAAATGCCGCATAATCGAATGCCGGAAAACTGAATTGTTAGGGTTAAAAATAAGTGGTAGAAGAGAAGGATATAAGAAGTAAGAAAACAGAACAGAAACAACATCAGAATCTCACAGTCGCAGCGGAACAACATATAATAGATAAATGAATAATCTTTAAAACAAAGAACTATCTCAGTTATTACATTACATCATATCATCATCAGAGTATACAACAACAATATACAATACAACTGGGCAATGGACAGTTATACAAATATGTCCATACAAGTGAATTATACAGTGGAAAAGATAATATCATATATAAGTAATATGTCTCACCATCCAGCTCGCCACTTGAGCTCCATAGCACTTCTGAATCCAGAATGACATGATAACCTGACTCTAGGCTGCCCGTGTGGAAAATTATGGGCACCCAGAGTTTAGGAAGAGAACAATAAACTCCAGGTCAGTCATGAGACTGGTGTGAGAACTAAAAACAGTTATTTATCTTTAAAACAACAACAATAAGGGAAGTGAAAAATATCCGCAATGATTTTGGAAAATGAAACTACCATAAGGCCTCCCCGCACACACACAATGCAAACGCAGAATTGGAGGGGATTTCTCCTCATGATAGTCAAAGATGATTACTACGAAAAACAAATCATTTTTTTGATATTATTATTAGTGCATAGTGTAGAAAGCATTTCGAAAATAGAATATAAATCTTAGCCAACATACGACCATTATCGTATGCCTTCTATAGCTACCATGTTCAATAGCAGGTTACCGCCACGCTCCATGGCGGGTTATACAACTAAAACCGTACAAGGCACGTATTGTTTCTTTGGATTTTCCAACAAATGGTTAGGCTAAGGAACTTCCTACTGCCACATAGGATCGCCTCTGGCGGGACGTCCCGAGAACCTAACCGGATCTCTGCCAACACAAGGCCGGGTTACCTCTATAACTAGGTAACTACTTCTCGAGTATGCGACCCCCCGGTCCTTTGGGACCTTTATCCGAGGGCCCTCGATCACCAAGCAACAACCACATAGAAAAATGAGATTGGAGCAACCACATAGGTTAAGCATCAGGGCTCCATACCTGACACCACCCTTTTCCAGAAGGAAATGACATACCATAAAAGGAGCGACCCTCATAACCTTGTCGCATATTCCTGTTTCGACCATTTCCGGGGTGTGAGGTCTTACGAAGTCTCGTCCACAAAGCTATTCTTTTTCACAAAACCATGCTTTTTCACAAAGCCATGCTTTGATCAACAAATGATCAATAAATAATCATCACACAACAAACTCAACATGCCACATTACCAAATTGGGAATATATCGCTGATAACCTTCAACTACATAACCTCTAAGGGTGTTAAGCTAAGAGAATAAATTCTCCACCACCAACGGAAATGTATTTGAAAGAAATCTGCTTTATATCTCAAAATGTAATGTCAGACACATAACCATACAAGTCTATTCCGAGCTCGAACAGACCGAAGGCACTTCAAAAGAAGCCCTTGCAAACTGGGTATTCACAATCCCGATCGAATTTCCCATCACAAAGGATATCTCCGTACCGTAGCTAACGGTGCATAGACAATCGATAGGTCATCTTATCATTTTCACAAATACCCGAACTTCAACACCGGTTAGTGCTATCCATTACGTCGTATCACTATTCGGAATAGGTAATCCGAATAACGAGCGCAATAATTTAAAAATAAGTGTAGCATTCAATTTCAACCAATTCACAACATACAACCATTTAAGGGTCATTATTGATAGTCGGTTATTTAATTGTCAATCAATATTCACAACATAACCCGATTCCAGATAATTTCCCAAATTATTTATTTTCAAAAATATCTTTACAAGATATAATTTCCACACTTTAACCATTTGAAAACCAATTTCAAGTCAATTTACACCCTTACAACTTTCATTTCAGAATGGGATCATTTAAACCAATCAAATAAATCCTTACCGATTTATTTAATTTACGTTCCAAATATGTAAATTTATTTCCACACTTCAAAATAAATCAAATGTTATTTTTAAAACAAATCTCCCTTATAAATTTCCATTGTGAATTTACATTTCCAAATATTCACTTTTTTATACGATTCTCAAATCGATTTCTATTATTCACTTTCTATTTATCTTTAAAAGATATAACCTCAAAACATTCACTTCATATTGGAAAACATTTCCATACTTATTCAATAACAAGTAATTCAGAAATCCTTTTATTTTCAACATCTAGAAAATATTCAATATACTTAAATCCAAATTAAGTATATATTTTATTCTTTAAGGAAAACATCCTCTTAAACACATTTATTTGGGTCAAAACGAATGTTACATAAAACATCATTACGACAACCGAAAATCACTAGTATAGAGATTCGAAATTAAGATAGATATATAAACCCCAATACTATACAAAACTTTTCCTTTCGGAAATCATTTACTATAACAACAATGTTATAGTCCACCATTTCCTTCTATTTCTCGAAAACGTCTATTTCAACAATGAATGTTGAAATCTATGGTTTCAATACTCAACACAATTCAAAACATTTTTGAATCGCTATAGTTCTATTTAAAATATCACTTTTCTAAAATATTTCTTTAATATATTATTCACCGTCCAAAATCGCGAATATACTTCATTTACCAAATTTAATTTCTACATATTTTATTTAAAGGATTATCCACTGTCCAAAATCGTGCATATATCTCCTTTAATAAGCTACAATAATTAAACTTATTAAAATAAGTCGATTTCAGATTTATAAGCAACGTTTATAAATTCCATTCATACTTTATAACAACTTCAGTTATAAAATTTCTTTATTAACAAATTCTTGCCAAATTCCATTTACACGCCAAAATCCAATTTATAAGTTAATTACTTATAAATGTTTTATTTTTCAAAATCTATTCATTTTATAACTTCACAAATTATAAATCTATAGATTTCATCCACTTATGAAATCCATTTACATTTCATTTTAATACTTATAAAAACTCGTTTTATAATTTCAACATTTTAATTTATAAATATCAATTTTATAAATCTTTTATATAAATCATTTACAATAATTCAAAAATCCCAATTTAAACCATTTTATAAGTTAATCAATCTAAAAATCACATTTCGGTTATATCTCAAAAAATCATAATTTTTTTATAACATAAAAATTACAACGTTTTTTCATTTAAAATGAATCAATTTTAAAAATCAAAATTTATTATGAATTCTCAACTTAAATTTTAAAAAATCAAATTTTATTTATTTTCGGCATCTAAAGATACCAAAAAATATTCTGCTAAATTTTAGCCTTTAAAGATTTCAATCACAAAGATAATCACGCAGATTATAAATAGATCAACATACAACATTGAAACAAATTCAAATGTTTGAGGAATCCAGTTGGATCCCTCCAACCTGTTTCCCTGCATCCAAAGATGCTAGCACAATACCAATTTCGCTTCAAGACGAAATATCGCGGTATATGGGATTTATAAAATATTATCCGCTATTATGTGACGCAATAGGGTCTCATCCGCTATATAATGCGGGAAATCAACTCCAAGTACATATATAATACTAATTCCATACAAGTTGGAATTATCGCGGTATATGTTTTTAATAAATAACCCCCGCTTAACATACGGCGTATATGGCCTATTTCAAACAATATATAATAATTTATCATCCAATCGCACAATCAAGCAATTTTAAATCTAACAATTTAAAATTTGAATCGAAACAATTCAATTGAGTGAGAAGTTCTCACCTTGAGTTTCCGATAATAGTTGCAGCGTTTTGTTTCGAATAAAATTAAACGCGCATTTAATTTTACCCAAAATTTTCGCTAGCTCCAAACGACTCTAATCCAGTTCCATTGCGTAGTGCTTGATAAAACGAAGCCAACGCAATTCGTTTCGTGCATTTTCGACCTCGTATCAAAAAGATATCACATTTTAAGGTTTACACGAATTTTAATATAAATAAATTTACATTTCTTTTAATTTTTAACCAAAAAACAATGTGGGCCGTTGGATTAGCTTGCTCCACATCAGGGCCGACCGTTTGCATTCTTCCCCCTTCTAGGTTTTGCACGCGATCGTGAACCCATATATCACGTTAAACCCTAGATTGCCGAGCCCATCTCAAACATCGAGGCCACGATCAAATACCGCCACTACGAAGCCAACTACGCCACCCATCGTCGGCAAGGAGCACGTCCATCTCGGTTTCCATCACGTGGAGAAACGCACGCATGAGTGGTAGGCGAATGTGGTCTTCAACACTTCCCTTTGTTCGACGAAACGAAATCTCAACCGTATAGATTGATAGAGCTCGCGAAGCTTTACAAATCTCGTGTTTCTTGAAATGGTTTATGGATTGAGAGAAATTAGAGAAGAAGGAAAACGAATTTTTGGCCATTGATTTGGAAGTGGCGGCTGCTGAACTAAACCCTAGGGTTTTGTAAAATGAAGAGAGTGAAGGTCCTTTTATAGAAATTTCGCCAAAACACTATTCATTTTCAAATTTCCGAACTCCAAATCTCACGCGACGACTAGCATTTCTAGAGTATAACCCACGTTCCGGACACAATGGAATAGGTATCAGGAGCCAGTTCGATCATATGTGCGAGTTACGGAAATAAACGATCAAATTTAAATTAAATCGATTAAACTAATTTCTATGCATTTTGGCTTGCCCCGGACAAACGGTAAATTCGATTGACACGAAATTTGAAACCATACAAAAATTTGACATTACGGATCCGATGAAATAGGTTTCATCGAAATTCGAAACTGTTTGAAAAATGACTATTTTCACTAGTCGATTAAATAATAAAAATATTCAATTTTCACAAATTAACTTTTAATTCAATTTTAAAAGTTCACAAACATTGTTCTAACCCTAATATGATTTAATATAACTTTATAAATTATTTTTAAGCACATTAAACCCAATTTCCAAATTATTTCATTAATTTCAAAACATTAAATTATCGATTTAATTATCCAATTAAATCCAAATATTCGAAAAATAATTTATTCGACTAACTAATTTTAATTGTTGATATTTAAAATCAATTAAATATCTGAATTTCAAATGACAGAAATTCTGGGTCGTTACAAACTTCCCCCCTTAAAAGAATTTCGTCCTCGAAATTACCAAGTAAGAAAAAGTTTTGAAATCCATTAACTTTTTAATACAAACCGTTCAAATTTGATTTACAAATCTCTTAAGTGTTTAACTTTTCCAAAATCCATAGTTAAACCTCTTACAAATATTTACTAGGTTTTCTAAACCATACATAGTTATCTTTTCAAAATCAACTATATCGTTAACCTTTAACTTCAAATCAAAACTTAGTTTTCAAAAAAAAAATTCCAAACTTTCCCGAAAATTTTTTAACGCCTTAAATTTTCAAAAAATTTCCCCATAACCTCCTTTGTACGGAGGAGCTTTTACAATATCACAATGAGATAAATATATATACATCGACCCACACGGTCGGAAAACAGAAAAACAGTTCATATTTCCTATTTTTATTGCGTAGGCATACCTTTTTAGCATTTTTAAGCAAAGCAGTTATTTATTTAGCATTTTGCGCAACCAAATCCCGCTAACGATAGCCCCGGTACCTGTACGTACTCAATATAAATATGTAAGTGACATATATAAGAAGTTATTAACATTTTACTCTTTTAAACAACTACAACACAAGCATATTAAAAGAAATGCATACTAAACAGGGTTTCTAAGAAACTTATATGATTTCGACATTACTTGTAATTGTTTACCACCAATTCATATACAACGATATTCATTTATTCATTTTCAATTAGTTTACATTCACTAATTTACATTCACATTGGTTCACTTTCAATTCAAATCAATTTCCATTCAATTTAAATTTACTTAACTTCCAATTTGAATTCAATTGCTTTAGCTTTCAATTTTATTCATTCAATTGCATATGAACTTCAAATCAATCAATTAACAATAATCTAACAACCAATGTATATCCAATACAACCAAATTTATTCTCTTTACTTACATTCATTCAATTTAGTTCATCACCTTTAATTGGTTTTAATGAATTTACATTTATATCCGTTATTCCATATCAATTCATTACATTCGATTGTTTTACATTCAACTCATTAGTTCAATTACCAATTTATTTTACAAATAAAGTTGAATCTCCTTTATATAACTCAAGTTCACATCTATTTAGTTCACTTCATTATTTTACTTCGATACCAAAATCAACTTCATTCAGCATCACTTAAGTTATATTCCATTTCAAGTTTCCACTTATAAATCCAATTCAGATTCCAACTCCAAAGTAAATTCTATTTAACTTTTACCAAAGTCAATTTTATCACTTATTCAGATTCATGCCTCGTATTGCTTAACAAAGTTGTTTAACCATTTTTAACAATTGGTTTTACTTACATTTTCACATTTAATAAGTTATACAACTTATTATTCAACTTCCAAATCTAATTTAATTTATTTAACTTTCTTTAGTTAAATTTCACATCATATATTTTATCATACTAAGTCAAATTTATTTCAACTTTACTAAATTAAATCTTTATTATCTCATATCATAAGTTCAAAACTTGTTTTACTTATATTTATAAATTACAACTTGGATTTTAATTTCATATTTGTTTATCACAACAAAACTTCAATTTTCAATTTACTACGTTAGCAAATCCATCACACAGAAACTCCAAAATGATACTGATGATGCGGCAGTCATCACCCTTATTATTCCACAGAAATAGTAGTGAATTCAGTGCCTTTTTTTCTTTTAAAATTTTCTTTTATTTATAAATCACATTTATAAATCTTGCTTATATAATTTCACTATTTCACTTTACTTACACAAGATTATTCCAAAATTTTAAATCATTTCAATTATGATTCTATACTTATACAATTGTTGCTTTTATATAATTTATTCTTTCACAATTGTTGTTTTTATTCAAATTATTCGAAAAACTTTGATTTACTTATATATTTTCTTACATTTTCAACAATCAAACAATTCACTTTTACATACACTTTGATAATTCTGAAAAATTATTCCTTTATATATATAAAATATAATCGAGGTAAAATTATTTCATTTACCCAATTTAAAACCATACTATGTCGGTTTATCTCATTTAAGAGTTTAGAAACCCCTATCGATATAGTTAGCTAGACTGCACCGACCGGAATCTATAAACGATCAACTGATAAGTCAACACAATACAAAACATTTCCATATTCACTAAAAAATACGCGCTCATATCTATTATTACACTCAACTCATCCTAGAGTACTACTGACTCTATTTCTAATGATCAAATTCCCAACAGAGCCAATGTGACGCCCCGCCTCTATACCCACGCTAGCCAAGAACATTACGGTGAATGCTGTCAACTAGCACGGAGAATAAGGATGTTGAGGAGCGACCATCCGTGTAATTGCTTTGCGAGAGCATCGATATGTAAGATAGTATAATATGCATTTCTTTATCAAGTGGGAAATCTGACATACCAACACAAACTCAAAGCTACTACACAGTGGCTACAATATCTTCAGAAACAAATATAGAAATAAACATAACATAAATCAGTCACAGACAATTCATATCACAAAGTCGGAAATAGATATGAATATTACACTAGGAAGTGTACATCAGAGTAGTGGTCTAAAAAGATCCACAATATCACAAAAAAATAGTTACACGAACTACACAAAAGAATAAGTATACATTATGGAGTCCATAACTCAAATGTATACAACAAAAACTACTAATCTAAGTAGTTAACCAAAAGTCAAGGAGGTAATCCCGGATGTAAAGTCAAGCAGAAGCACCTGTAGCATCTCGGTCTGACCCGAGTATTATTTAATAAGAAAATAATAAACGGATCAGTCTAACTATAAATATCAGATGAAACGATATAGAGTAAGAGATTTGACTAAGCACATAATAATCACAATGCCATGCTGTGATATATATAAGTAATTGAAAATCAACAAGAGATTAATCAATATCACCAAATCTACACAAGAATCAAAGGAAATGTCATACTCCTTATTTCGTTCACCAAACCATAAATATTGACGATTATATCAATGTCAATCACAAAAGTCAATGACACACAAATTCACCAATGCAAAAATATTGATAAAACTTATCAATGGAAATCACGAAAATTGGTGAAGCACAAATTCAAGAAATCATCTCAAGAAATCCAGTCAATGACACACGAATTCACCTATGCACAAAAATTGATAAATCATATCAATAGAAATCACAAAAATAGGTGAAGAAGAAAGTTCCAGAATTCAACACACGAAATCCAGAAATCACACAAAATAGGGGGGAGGCCTATCACACGAACGGGAGGATGAAAACTCACCAACATATGTATCACACGAACGAGACGCTATCTCATGGTAGCTAGCCATTAATTTTTGACACACGAACGGCCCGAAGACCATGGGGCGCTACCCCATCAATTTGAGTCGAAACTCCACAAAACGGGGTTTAGTCTCCCTCGCAGACAAAGAGACATCGCACATTGCTAGTCTAAATCACAAAAATGATCGTCATGATCATCAAGAAGTGTCAATTACAGTAAGCTAGTAAATATATGAGCTTAGCTTCATGTCCCATAACCACTAGCTTAACTTAAATATTTACGAACAAATTGTAGATCTCAACTAGAAAATTGTCACAAGAGTTTCAATCGAACGAGTCCAAGAATTAACCGACGAAGTAAACGCAAGCGTTTCATACCACTTGTTTTACTAAGTCGTTTAATTAGATTTCTCATACGAGTGAGGTAAAGGTTTGTATATACTAATAGATTGGAAAACGGTTTAAGAAACGAGCTTTGTAATAAAATAGTGTTGAAATCATTTGAAGAAAGAGTTTTAATATTTACTACTAGTATAGAAACCTTTATATTTTTAAAGCGAAAAATCACGAAGAAGATTGTAGGAACAATCAATCACTAAAATTCACATACGAAGACGTGAATAAAAATCCAACGAAACCGATAAAGAATCCATCGAAATGGATATTCAAAAATCCCTAAAAAGGAGTCATCAAAGTCATAATAAATGATAACAACAAATAGGAAACAACACGAATCGATTTAAGTTGGAAATTAAAGCAACTAGGCGAAATAGGCAAAATATCATTAGGTCAGTCGGCCAGCTACAGAGCTCGGTCGATCGGACCCTGTTCCAAAAAAGTCTCGGGAAGCAGGTCGGTCGGCTGAACCCTGTAGTTGGTCGATCGGACCATAAACAGAGAAGTGCTTATGCACTTTGGAAGCAGGTCGGTCGACCGGCTACAGGGCTCGGTCGGTCGAACCTGTTCCTAGTCCCTTCCTAGCCCATTGAATACAATGGCCAATCACTACCAATTTGCAACCACTCGAGCATCGGCACTAAGGATTTATGCCAATCGACTACCCGGCCCTATGAGCTCCTCGTTGCATCACCAAAAACACATTTGAACATCAAAGCTATGATTTTTAAAGAATTGAACCTAAAACACCAAAAATTAGAATATTCACCAAATCAATCCAAACCAAAAGCTAATGCACACGAATAAGTGTTAGGAATTCATAACTAACATTCGAAGATAATTATAAGCATAGATGTGAGATATAAATCTCACCTTTGAACCTAAACGATTGAAGAAGAAGCTTGAAAGCAAAGGAGAATCAACCACTCTTCAAATCCAACTCAAGAAGCTTGATTCTAAGCAATGGGTTCTTTTATTAGTTTGGAGCTAGAGCTTGATTTGCAAAAGGAAACTAGGCTTTTGGAGTTTTAATTTCCCATCTCTCCCATCATTGATACTTTAGAATCCAAACATATCGAAGCTTATACTCAAAAAAGGTCGCAAACGGCATTTTAAACTCAATAGGAGTGGTCCCGAGTCCTAATTCGACCGTATGCAAAAAGTAACTTTTCGGACTAAATTTCGAGTATCGATAAAATATTTAAATAAAATATTTAAATATAAAAATCGACAAATATGCGGGTTGTTACAGACTCCCCTCCTTAAAGAAATTGCGCCCTCGCAATATTTAAGAAGAAGATATATATAGTAACAACCATAAAAGCATATTCAACACAAAAGAAGTTTGAAATAAAAAGTTCACCTCAAAGAGCACGAGAAAGTAAGTCCGGATGTGATCGCTCAATGAACTCTCTAGACTCCCAAGAACAATCCTTAGGATTTGAAGACCATTGAACTTTCACAAGCGGAACATCATTATTTCGAAGTCGTTTGACCTCCGAAGCAATAATACGAACAGGATGCTGCTCATAAGTTAAATTAGGCGAAACTTCAATTTCTTCCACAACACCGGGCTCAAGAATAGAATCGGAATCTCGAAGACATTTCCGTAATTGAGAAACATGAAACACGTCATGCATAGCAGAAAACTGAGGTGGTAATGATAGGCGATAAGCCAAGGAACCAATACGTTCAGCGATAGGAAATGGTCCAATGTATCGGGGCGCTAACTTTCCCGATCGACTGAAACGTACAACACCCTTCATAGGTGAAACACGAATGAACACAAGATCTCCCACAGAAAATTCTAACTTCCTTCTCCGGTTATCGGCATAGGATTTTTGTCTACTCTGGGCTTCTTTCATCCTATGTTGAATAAGTTCAATCTTTTCTGTGGAATCACGAATAAAATCTGGACCTAAAACCAGCTTCTCACCAGTCTCAAGCAACAAGAAGGAGATCGACATGGCCTTCCATAGAGTGCCTCGAAAGGTGCCATACCAATACTAGATTGGAAGCTATTATTATAGGAAAATTCAACAAGTGAAATATGATCTTCCCAACTTCCACCAAAATCAAGCACACAAGAACGAAGAAGATCTTCAAGAGTTTGATTCACACGCTCAGTTTGTCCATCAGAGTGTGGATGATAAGCGGTGCTAAAATTAAGCTTCAATCCCAAAGCTTTTTGAAGCAATTGTTTACTAGTGGATTTTGGAAGAGTCTTCATCTACAAACTCAAAATCATTCAACTTAAAAGGAAGCAGAACAGGTTAAAGGCAGATCAACTGCAGAAATTTCAAAACAACAAAGTTTCTTCTGTTCAAAAATCTTGTTTCCAGGTGAGCAAATTTTTTTTTCCAGACTTTCTTGCTTCCTTACCTAAGTGATGATGGAAGATGATAATTTTGATCAGTACTTTGGTGTTGTTGTGGAAACACCTGCCTGAGATATGTATTGATGTATGGTATGCATGCTGTTCTTCAAAATGCTCTCTGTTTACACTTTCCAGCATCCAAGTTTGTTTTAAAGAATTCAAACCTTTTGATCCTGACACTGTTTGAATTCAAATTTCAAATGAAACTTGTTTGTTTAGTCATAAGCTTCAGCTTTAAATTGTACTTAAGTGAAAAAAAAAATGTAAGTGTCCCTGAAAATTTATAAACAGACGATCAAACACAAAATTAGTGAATACTCAAATGCCACGATTCAACGTTTCAGAGTTAGGATCTGATTCATCATACAAATTTATGATTTTTAAAACAAAAATAAAGATTTTTAGATTTGTATTTGAAGAGCAATTTGCATTTGAACATAGATTGTATTTTTACCAATTGCCAGTGATTGAATCATTAATAAATATTGAAATTTAGATTGAAGCAAGCATAAACATCATTGATCTCGAGAAAAATGTCAAATAATTTTTCTAATTCGTGGATTGAGAGGACGAAGCGTTTTTAGGGTTCGAACTGTGTTTTTTTCGAACTGTTTCTCCGAGCATTTCTAGTTTCGATGGGTGATCGGGATGGGTCGTGAAGTGATGGATCGAGGCGTCGTGTTGTGGCGAAGTTTTCTGTTTGGTGGCCCGTATCCATATGGTCGGAGTGGGCGTATCGAGGCGATTTCTGGTGATCACGTTTTGTTGTAGTTTGGGTTAGAGTGCTCAATCGTGTTTGGCTCATGAATTCGCCAATTTGGTTGCACTGGAAGCTTGGGCAGATGGTCATGGACTTGGTGGTGGGTGGCGACTCAACCGGAGGTGGCGGGGGTTCACGTGCACGTGCACGTTTCGCTTGGTGTCAGTGTGATGGGTGAAAATGTCGCGTGATGTTTCTCGAGTTCAAGGGGTGAGTGTCTCGGGGTCGAACTCGAGTTTGCAAACTAGGCTTACCTTATGTTTTTCATTTAAACTTAAAACTTGACCGGGAAAAAAAAGAGAAGAGGAAGAACGCGAGAGGGAGAGAAGAGGTCTCGGGGAAAGGGGGTGTTCGGCTCGAAGTAATACTCGAGTATTTAAGGGATGGAATCGGGTTTTTGGTCAAACTGGAATAGTATGTTGTAAAGGTGTGAATTTGGACAACTTGTTTTCTACAAGTTTTAAACACTGAAACTTAGTAAAGAGTTTAACAGTTAAAGTCAAGAAATTTAAACAAGTTTTCATTGTTTTAGTTAATGCTTCAACAAAGTTTTCAACATCTAATTATTATTTTTAATTAAGTTAAATATGAAATTGATTAACATTTAAAGTTATAGTTAATATTAAATTGATTTTCAAAGTTTAAAGAAGATTTCTTTGAAAATGTTAATTAGTGAATAATTAATATTAAGTAATTATTTTAGGAAGTAATTAAGAATAATTTCATTTTAATTATAATTAGAGTTTGAATTAATTAATGTTTAAATGATAAGTAAATTGTAATTAACTACTCAAGTTATTAATTAAGGAATTTAACTGAGAACTAATAATTGATTAACTAAGTAGTTAATGGAAAATAAATTAATAATTAAAGTTATTAATTTATGGTTAAAGAATAGTTAATCAAGGTTAAATAAATTGATTATGAAGTAATTAATTTAATAGAGTGAATAAAGGAATTAAGTAATTAAGACTTAATGATTGATTAAGAATTTATTGGTTAATTAACTAATTTGAAATGAAGTATGTAATTAATTGATAATGAATTAACGATTGATTATACAGGGCTAAGTAATTAATTCCTAAGAAATTATTTTTAATTGAATTTATCACAATTAGAATTAAAGATGATTACTTATGGATTATGTAGGATATCTGATTTGTTGTAAAATGAATTGATATTTCTGTTTTGAAATTGTGATTTGTGAGATTTGATTTACCCTGTGCTGGATTATGATTGGTGATTTTATTCTGTAAACCCTTGACCTATATACGACATTTGAATTTCGATGCGACAGGGAATCAGATTCCAGTGGGTTATCCGAAACCCACATCGAATTGTAATGATGAATCTTCATGATTGATAAATTTATTTTATCTGTAAAACTGTGAAGGAAGATAAGCGTTATTGGTTATACCGCTTATTGATATTGATATATTTGTGATGATTGATGTTGTGCACTATTGTGTAAAATCCTTGGACCACACTATACACACACAAATATGGATTTCACGTGGAAATCGGTTAAGTCACAGATTTTTAAATAAGTTTGAATTTGAATTTTTAATTCAAATATTTTTGGAAATAAATTAAGTTTTAATGTGGAAAAGCTTTTGAAAAGTTGTTTTAAGAATAAAAGTTATTTTTGAATAACTAATAAAGATTTGGAATTTAAATAATCGGATTTAGATTGAAATTCAAAAGAAATCTGAAATTGAATTCTATATTCAGTATTTATGATTTAAAAAGGACTTTACAAGTTATACGGGTTTAAACCGTTTTTAAGCGTTGATTTGAAAATTTGAATTAAAGATTGTAACTTGTATAAATGGAATCGGGGTATTTCCAAATTAAAACTATTGTTTCTAAGTGATAAAAAGCTTTCATATGAGTAATGAACTTCCAATTTATATTAAAGAGATTTCAAGTTTGAATCGAAAATGATTTTCCAAGTTATGAATGAATCTTTGGAAATAAGTTTTGAAAGCTATGAGATAAATCTTTGATTTAAAGATTTGAATGAGTTAATCCAATTGAAACGGAAATTGTTTTGAAATCCGTAAATGAATCTTTGTGAAACTGAGTGAACTTTGTGAAATAAATCTTTTTGTTTAAAAGATTTGAAATGGTAATTGGTTTAAACCATTTGAAAGAAACTTTGAAATTATTTAGTTGTGACTTAATCGAAATCCCATATCCATATGTTTTAAATTTTGCGCTCACTATTCGGGTTAGCCGGGAAAGGACCTTTGGGTCGTATAACCCATTCCGAGTATGTGATACGTCGTTATGGATAGCATTTGAAGACCGGTGTTAAATACCGTGTATTTGTGAGAGCGATAGGATGACCTGTCGATTGACTCTGCACCGAGTTGCTCCGGTATAGAGTTCTCCATATGTGATGGGGAATCCGATCAGGATTGTGGATATCCGGATTGCAAGGACTTCTTTGTAAGTGCCTTCGGTTCTGTTCGAGCTCGGGACAGACTTGTATGGATAGTATGTCTGACATTACAAATTGAGATATAAAGCCGATTTCTTTCAAATATATTTCTGTTGGTGGCGGAGAATTTATTCTTTTAGCTTAACACCCTTCTCTGAGACGTACGAGCTCAGAGGTTATGTAGTTGATGGTTATCAGCGATATATTCCCAATTTGGTAATGTGACATGCTGAGTGTTGCTGTGAAATGATCATTGTGTTGATCATTTGTGATATGATCATTTGTTTGATCTTTTATCTTTGTGATCATTTCTATGATCATTTGTTGACCCAAAGCACAGCTTTTGTATAAAGCGTGGCTTTGTGGACGAGACTTCGTCGAGCCTCACAAACCGGTAATGGTCGAAACAGGAATTGTGCGGCAAGGTTTTCAGGGATAGCTTCCCCAGGGTATGACCATTTTTCTGGAAAAGGGTAGTATCATGGAATGGATCCCAGATACTTACTCATGTGGACACACTATATTATTTACTGTGTGATGTTGTTGGTTAGAGAGCTCTCGCTTAAAGGTCCCAAAGGACCGGGAGTGGCATATCTGAGGTTTTGTATATTCCCCCGGGAAGGGGGGTAGCCGGTCTTGTTTGGCAGAGATCCAGTTGGGTTTTCGGGGCGTCCTTCCAGAGGCGTTTCCATGTGGCAATGGGAAGTTCCTTGGCTTGACCATTTGTTGGAAAATCCATTCATCCAATACGAGCCTTGTACAGTATTAGTTGTATTACCTGCCATCTACTTATGGTGGCACCCCACTGTTTGGATGGTAGCTATAGTAGGCATAGTTCGAAATGTCTATGTTGGCTAAGATTTATATCTTTACTTTCGAAATGATTTTTCATACACTATGCACTAGTAATAATATCAAATGTTTCTTTTTAATGCGTATCAAGCATCTTTGACTATCATAAGGAGAATTCTCCTCCGATTCTACGTTTGCATTGTGTGTGTGTGCGGGAGGCCTTATGGTAGTCTCATTTCTAAAAAGCATTACGAATTGATTTTAAAATATTTCTTTGTCTATTTTTAAAGATAAAGTTTTTGTTTGCTCACACCAGTCCCACGACTGATCCAGAGTTTATTGTTTATTTCCTAAACTCTGGGTGCTCAAATTTTTTCCACACGGGCAGTCTAGAGTTTGGTTTTTCAGATAGTTAGGTTCAGCAGATTACCTGGAGCTAGTTCAGTCTTTGGATAGGGATGATACTTGCTTAGCTTGGTGCAATCTTGATGGTGGATCGAGATAGGAGTTTTGGAGCTCTGTCTTTTGAGCTTTTTGGATCAGAGTTGCAACATTATATTCTGAGAAGACTTATTTCATATTGTATCGTGTTCCGCTGTATTCTATGTTGTATATTCTCTGATGTTGATGATTATCATAGTATCAAATTGATGTATCGGATATTGTATTCATGTTATATCAGTGATATCATCTTTTATTTCCGCTGTGTTATTTATCATTTAATGGTGTTGCAAGCTCCCGCGAAACGAATTTGATGTTGTTTGTCGGACATCGAGTTCGGGTCGTGACAGGTTGGTATCAGAGCTGAAGGTTGAGTAAGAACTTTAGCTACGGAGTGTAACACCTTGATGGATCATTAGAGATAGGGTGAAGTATACCCTAGAATGAGTACAACCAGTGGAACCAAAATCCAAATTTCTTAATCTATTTTCTTTATCTGTTGTTATTCTCTAAGATATTTCGTCTGAATGCCTAAATCGGATTTCTTACTATTTACAGATAGTAAGAATGAGTGGAAGAAGAGGACGAAATAGAAGACAGGAAAGTACTACTTTAGCTGGTCAAAACCCTGCAATGACAGATATTCCTATTCAATCTCAATTGAATTTGGCTGATTTATATCAAAAGTTTTCTAGACTTGGTGGAAAGCCATTCACTGGCAAAGAAACCGTTGTCGAAGCACAAGCCTGGATTCGATCGTGCGAAAAGATTTTCAAGGGATTAAAATTAGAAGATGATCAGATGCGACTGATAGCTTCTTGGCAACTCTAGGAAGAGGCTTTAGTTTGGTGGGATTACCGTGGATGAGTCGGCAGATGAATTTACTTGGAATCATTTCAAGGAAGTGTTTGAGCAGCGATATATGTCGTCTGCTGGTATCTCTAGAGTGTACCAGGAGTTTATGGATTTAGAGCAAGGGAGTTTATCGTTTGAGGAGTACTTGAACAAATTTATTGAATTATCTCGATTTGGTCCAGAATTGGTGAATACACCATTAAAGAAGAATGAAAAGTTTATTCGAGGAATGAACAAGGAGTTTCAGGAACGGATGACTACCCACGTCAAGGAATCTTTTTCTGAGTTAATTGATATGGGCTATCGATACGATACTCTAGAAAAGCAAAAGGATCCGGAGGAAAATGGAGATGCAAGTAATCTGAATTGGAGAAAAAGGAAGTTTGGCGGAAACAAATCGAAGAAAAACAAAGGAAAGAAGAGTATACAGAAGAAAAAGAAGGATGTTACTTGTCTCAATTGCTTGGAAAAAGGTCACAACTCGGATAAATGCAAGAATTCTTAGATGCCAGGAATGAGAGAGCCATTTATGAGGCCAGATCAGGAATATACGGGATGCTATAAATGCCGCAAGCTGGGACATAGGATCAAAAATTGTCCAGCCAAGAAGCAAACTTTAGTAAAGAAAGTGTATGCAATTAGAGACGATTCTTCAACCTCAACAAGCTGATTTAGGAAAAGAAATTTTATAAGGTAATCTTATCGTTTACGATTAAATTGTTCGAATTTGTTCGACATGAGAACTACCCTTAGTTTCATTTTTCAGCAAATCGTAAATGAATTAAATCATGAATCTGAAATCGTAATCGAATCTATTTCTATCTATTTCATTGGGTTTCGATATTATCTACGAACGATTTGTTATCCCTTCGAACTAACCAATACCCATGTATACTTCGTAGATCAGATAACCCAATTGTTTCATGATTGATTGAGTTTGTTCTCACATCTATAGTTGATATTCTGATTTGGTAAGCCAAATGCAGAATAAATATCCAGTTTGATCTGGAAAGATATTTCTCTATCTTCCATCTATCTTTGTTATCTCTTTCTGCCGAATTTCGAGGACGAAATTCCTCTTAAGGGGGGAAGTCTGTAACGATCCCAGTTTTATTTGACCAATTTAAATTTATAATTTAATTGAATTTTTGGGTTAAATTATGGATTTGTTTGAATTTTTCAATTTTGATAAGATATGTATACTTATTTATTTTATAAATTGGATTTGAGACTTATTATAAATGTAATTGAATTGGATTAGAAATAAAATGTTTAAAGAAACTACTTATTAATATAGAATATTAGTGTATAGAATAAAATATGTGTTATAGATGTAATACTTAAGTTAGAAATATAATTAGAAGATAAATTACAAAATAAAAACATGTACAAATGAAAAAGTAGTCAGTTTAAACTTTGATAGAAATCTACAAAATATATGCAAACTATCTATGTACAAAAGAATTTAAAGAAAAGACTTGAAGTATGAAGCAAGATGTAAATAAGAAGCAAAGAAATTCAAAGCCTACAAAAGTAGATTTGTGTACGTGGCAAAAGTACATATGAATATGCTTACAATACAAGCAAGAAGTATACATACATAACAAATAGTATAAGTTGTAAACAAATAGGACATTGCATTTAATGCAACATACCAAGGCAATTAATGCAAGCCTCTACAGCATGCTTTCTGTACAAATAATAAACTGCACATCTCTTTATATATATGAGTTGCCACCAATTTGTTCAAAACCTTTTACTGAAGAAAGAAAGAAAAAAAGCAAAGAAAAGAAAAAAAAACTACAACTTGAAAAATTAAACTAGATCAACAACTATCATCATCTACAAACTCAAAATCATTCAACTTAAAAGGAAGCAGAATAGGTTAAAGGCAGATCAACTGCAGAAATTTCAAAACAACAAAGTTTCTTCTGTTCAAAATTCTTGTTTCCAGGTGAGCAAATTTTTTTTTCCAGACTTTCTTGCTTCCTTACCTAAGTGATGATGGAAGTTTATAATTTTGATCAGTACTTTGATGTTGTTGTGGAAACATCTGCCTGTGATATGTATTGATGTATGGTATGCATGCTGTTCTTCAAAATGCTCTCTGTTTACACTTTCCAACATCCAAGTTTGTTTAAAAGAATTCAAACCTTTTGATCCTGACACTGTTTGAATTCAAGTTTCAAATGAAACTTGTTTGTTTAGTCATAAGCTTCAGCTTTAAATTGAACTTAAGTGAAAAAAAATGTAAGTGTCCCTGAAAATTCATAAACAGACGATCAAACACAAAATTAGTGAATACTCAAATGCCACGATTCAACGTTTCAGAGTTAGGATCTGATTCATCATACAAATTTATGATTTTTAAAACAAAAATAAAGATTATTAGATTTGTGTTTGAAGAGCAATTTGCATTTGAACAAAGATTGTATTTTTACCAATTGCCAGTGATTGAATCATTAATAAATATTGAAATTTAGATTGAAGCAAGCATAAACATCACTGATCTCGAGAAAAATGTCAAATAATTTTTCTAATTGCTGGATTGAGAGGACGAAGCGTTTTTAGGGTTCGAACTGTTTTTTTCGAACTGTTTCTCCGAGCATTTCTAGTTTCGATGGGTGATTGGGATGGGTCGCGAAGTGATGGATCGAGGCGTCGTGTTGTGGCGAAGTTTTCTGTTTGGTGGCTCGTATCCATATGGTCGAAGTAGGCGTATCGAGGCGATTTCTGGTGATCACGTTTTGTTGCAGTTTGGGTTAGAGTGCTCAATCGTGTTTGGCTCATGAATTCATCAATTTGGTTGCACTAGAAGCTTGGCAGATGGTCATGGACATGGTGGTGGGTGGCGACTCAACCGGAGGTGGCGGGGGTTCACGTGCGCGTGCACGTTTCACTTGGTGTCAGTGTGTTGGGTGAAAATGTCGCGTGATGTTTCTCGAGTTCAAGGGGTGAGTGTCTCGGGGTCGAACTCGAGTATGCAAACTAGGCTTACCTGATGTTTTTCGTTTAAACTTAAATCTTGACTGGGAAGAAAAAAAGAGAAGAGGAAGAATGCGAGAGGGAGAGAAGAGGTCTCGGGGAAAGGGGGTGTTCGGCTCGAAGTAATACTCGAGTATTTAAGGGATGGAATCGGGTTTTTGGTCAAACTGGAATAGTATGTTGTAAAGGTGTGAATTTGGACAACTTGTTTTCTACAAGTTTTAAACACTGGAACTTAGTAAAGAGTTTAACAGTGAAAGTCAAGAAATTTAAACAAGTTTTCATTGTTTTAGTTAATGCTTCAACAAAATTTTCAACATCTAATTATTATTTTTAATCAATTAATTAAGTTAAATATGAAATTGATTAACATTTAAAGTTATAGTTAATATTAAATTGATTTTCAAAGTTTAAAGAAGATTTCTTTGAAAATGTTAATTAGTGAATAATTAATATTAAGTAATTATTTTAGGAAGTAATTAAGAATAATTTCATTTTAATTATAATTAGAGTTTGAATTAATTAATGTTTAAATGATCAGCAAATTGTAATTAACTACTCAAGTTAATTAATTAAGGAATTTAATTGAGAACTAATAATTGATTAACTAAGTAGTTAATGGCAAATAAATTAATAATTAAAGTTATTAATTTATGGTTAAAGAATAGTTAATCAAGGTTAAATAAATTGATTATGAAGTAATTAATTTAATAGAGTGAATAAAGGAATTAAGTAATTAAGACTTAATGATTGATTAAGAATTTATTGGTTAATTAACTAATTTGAAATGAAGTATGTAATTAATTGATAATGAATTAACGATTGATTATACAGGGCTAAGTAATTAATCCCAAGAAATTATTTTTAATTGAATTTATCACAATAAGAATTAAAGATGATTACTTATGGATTATGTAGGATATCTGATTTGTTGTAAAATGAATTGATATTTCTGTTTTGAAATTGTGATGTGTGAGATTTGATTTACCCTGTGCTGGATTATGATTAGTGATTTTATTCTGTAAACCCTTGACCTATATACGACACTTGAATTTCGATGCGACAGGGAATCGGATTCCAGTTGGTTATCTGAAACCCACATCGAATTGTAATGATGAATCTTCGTGATTGATAAATTTATTTTATCTGTAAAACTGTGAAGGAAGATAAGCGTTATTGGTTATACCGCTTATCGATATTGATATATTTGTGATGATTGATGTTGTGCACTATTGTGTAAAATCCTTGGACCACACTATACACACACAAATATGGATTTCACGAGGAAATCGGTTAAGTCACAGATTTTTAAATAAGTTTGAATTTGAATTTTTAATTCAAATATTTTTGAAAATAAATTAAGTTTTAATGTGGAAAAGCTTTTGAAAAGCTGTTTTAAGAATAAAAGTTATTTTTGAATAACTAATAAAGATTTGGAATTTAAATAATCGGATTTAGATTGAAATTCAAAAGAAATCTGAAATTGAATTCTATATTCAGTATTTATGATTTAAAAAGGACTTTACAAGTTATACGGGTTTAAACCGTTTTTAAGCGTTGATTTGAAAATTTGAATTAAAGATTGTAACTTGTATAAATGGAATCAGGGTTTTTCCAAAATAAAACTATTGTTTCTAAGTGATAAAAAGCTTTCATATGAGTAATGAACTTCAAATTTATATTAAAGAGATTTCAAGTTTGAATCGAAAATGATTTTCCAAGTTATGAATGAATCTTTGGAAATAAGTTTTGAAAGCTATGAGATAAATCTTTGATTTAAAGATTTAAATGAGTTAATTCAATTGAAATGGAAATTGTTTTGAAATCCGTAAATGAATCTTTGTGAAACTGAGTGAACTTTGTGAAATAAATCTTTTTGTTTAAAAGATTTGAAATGATAATTGGTTTAAACCATTTGAAAGAAACTTTGGTATTATTAAGTTGTGACTTAATCGAAATCCCATATCCATATGTTTTAAATTTTGCGCTCACTATTCGGGTTAGCCGGGAAAGGACCTTTGGGTCGTATAACCCATTCCGAGTATGTGATACGTCATTATGGATAGCATTTGAAGACCGGTGTTGAAGACCGGGTATTTGCGAGAGCGATAGGATGACCTGTCGATTGACTCTGCACCGAGTTGCTCCTGTATAGAGTTCTCCATATGTGATGGGGAATCCGATCAGGATTGTGGATATCCGGATTGCAAGGACTTCTTTGTAAGTGCCTTCGGTTCTGTTCGAGCCCGGCACAGACTTGTATGGATAGTATGTCTGACATTACAAATTGAGATATAAAGCCGATTTCTTTCAAATATATTTCTGTTGGTGGCGGAGAATTTATTCTTTTAGCTTAACACCCTTCTCTGAGACGTACGAGCTCAGAGGTTATGTAGTTGATGGTTATCAGCGATATATTCCCAATTTGGTAATGTGACATGCTGAGTGTTGCTGTGAAATGATCATTGTGTTGATCATTTGTGATATGATCATTTGTTTGATCTTTTATCTTTGTGATCATTTCTATGATCATTTGTTGACCCAAAGCACAGCTTTTGTATAAAGCGTGGCTTTGTGGACGAGACTTCGTCGAGCCTCACAAACCGGTAATGGTCGAAACAGGAATTGTGCGGCAAGGTTTTCAGGGATAGCTTCCCTAGGGTATGACCATTTCTTCTGGAAAAGGGTAGTATCATGGAATGGATCCCAAATACTTACTCATGTGGACACACTATATTATTTACTGTTTGATGTTGTTGGTTAGAGAGCTCTCGCTTAAAGGTCCCAAAGGACCGGGAGTGGCATATCTGAGGTTTTGTATATTCCCCCGGGAAGGAGGGTAGCCGGCCTTGTTTGGCAGAGATCCAGTTGGGTTCTCGGGGCGTCCTTCCAGAGGCGTTTCCATGTGGCAATGGGAAGTTCCTTGGCTTGACCATTTGTTGGAAAATCCATTCATCCAATACGAGCCTTGTACGGTATTAGTTGTATTACCTGCCATCTACTTATGGTGGCGCCCCACTGTTTGGATGGTAGCTATAGTAGGCATAGTTCGAAATGTCTATGTTGGCTAAGATTTATATCTTTACTTTCGAAATGATTTTTCATACACTATGCACTAATAATAATATCAAATGTTTCTTTTTAATGCGTATCAAGCATCTTTGACTATCATAAGGAGAAATCTCCTCCGATTCTGCGTTTGCATTGTGTGTGCGTGCGGGAGGCCTTATGGTAGTCTCATTTCTAAAAAGCATTACGAATTGATTTTAAAATATTTCTTTGTCTGTTTTTAAAGATAAAGTTTTTGTTTGCTCACACCAGTCCCACGACTGATCCAGAGTTTATTGTTTATTTCCTAAACTCTAGGTGCTCAAAATTTTTCCACACGGGCAATCTAGAGTTTGGTTTTTCAGATAGTTAGGTTCAGCAGATTACCTGGAGCTAGTTCAGTCTTTGGATAGGGACGAGACTTGCTTAGCTTGGTGCAATCTTGATGGTGGATCGAGATAGGAGTTTTGGAGCTCTGTCTTTGGAGCTTTTTGGATCAGAGTTGCAGTATTGTCTTCTGAGAAGACTTATTTCATATTGTATCGTGTTCCGCTGTATTATATGTTGTATATTCTCTGATGTTGATTATTATCATAGTATCAAATTGATGTATCAGATATTGTATTCATGTTATATCAGTGATATCATCTTTTATTTCCGCTGTGTTATTTATCATTTAATGGTGTTGCAAGCTCCCGCGAAACAAATTTGATGTTGTTTGTCGGACATCGAGTTCGGGTTGTGACATAACGCATGACATGCAAATCGACTTGGAAAGGAAAATCACACAAAATAATCTCGACATCTTTACACAATAAACTGATTGTTGCGGATCCACCAACTGGATTCACAATTTTCAAAGAAGTCATTAAGGCAACAACACTTAAAGAAAAAGTATCAACAAGTTCTTTTGATATAAAAGAATGTGACGCGCCCGTATCAAAAAGAACTCGAACAGGATGATCACGAAATAAAATAATGCCATCAAGCATAGAATGAGAAATACCTTCGCCACGAGATGTGTTGCCAGGGGCTTGAGTAACATTTAACTTTCCCTCCTTCCTGCCCTGAAGCTTGGGGCATGAAGATATAACATGACCGGGAACTTTGCAGTAGCGACAAGAGAGAGACTTTGGGCACTTGTTCGCGTAATGGTCCTTCGAACCACAATTATAGCATTCCCCACGACCAATGGAAGAAGTCTTTGCCACAGGGGTTGCTTGCTTCCCTTTCTTATTGGGATAAGTGCCTTTGAATTTACTGGGCCTTTTCTTGTTGTTGTTGAAGTTTGGTTTGGAACCCACCCCTTCAACATCATTTTCCCTATTCGCCTGTTCAAGACGAAGAGCGATATCAATGAGTTGGTCGAAAGAAACTTCTAACTTTAGAAGTAACGGCTTCTTGAGATTTTTGTTTAAACCATAGACAAATCTTTGGTTCTTCTTCAATGGGGTGTTGATATATTCAACCCCGTATTTAGAGAGAGATTCAAAGGACGCGACATAATCTGTCACGGAAGATTCACCTTGAACAAGGTCTATAAAACGGCGAGCCAAAGTCACCTTCTCAGCTTCTGGTACGAATTTTAACTCGAAGCGCTCTCGGAATTTCTCCCAGGTGAGATCCGCTTCATAAATCTCAGAAATAAGAAGTTCGTACCAGTCCAATGCTCTTTCTTTGAGCATACTAGAAGCCACCTGAACTCGGTGAAGATCAATGAGGTTCATGCGAGAAAAGATTCGATCGCATGTCCTTAACCAAGCCTGGACTTCAATAACAGTTTCGGAACCTTTGAATGGCTTCCCACCCAAATTAGTGTAATCGTTGCACAAGCGTGCAAATCCTGACTTTGGGTGAGTAGGTTCCGGGTTAGAACCAGCTGCTTGAGCATTCGTAACAAGGTCAAGAAGTTGCTGGGTAGTCATAAAAACTCCATCTTGGGGAGTGGCACTAGATTGACCGGCGCTGGGACGGCCAGGTCTAACCATTTCTCTTCCTTTAGAAAAAAATAAAGAAGATGAAAAAGGTTATTCACAAAATGAATATCAAGCAATCGTGATAGATAAAACAAGGAATCATAAGGAAAATAGGATGAATCGGTACGAAGACTCGAATTAAATCCTATAGCACGACTCCTAAGAAAGACTTAGGACGATGATCCTTGTTATAATATTCCATATTGTTCCGAAGTTTGGCTCTGATACCAAGCTGTGACGCCCCACCTCTATACCCACGCTAGCCAAGAACATTACGGTGAATGCTGTCAACTAGCACGGAGAATAAGGCTGTTGAGGAGCGACCATCCGTGTAATTGCTTTGCGAGAGCATCGATATGTCAGATAGTATAACATGCATTTCTTTATCAAGAGGGAAATCCAACATACCAACACAAACTCAAAGCTACTACACAGTGGCTACAATATCTTCAGAAACAAACATAGAAATAAACATAACATAAATCAGTCACAGACAATTCATATCACAAAGGCGGAAATAGATATGAATATTACACTAGGAAGTGTACATCAGAGTAGTGGTCTAAAATGATCCACAATATCGCAAAAAAATAGTTACACGAACTACAAAAAAGAATAAGTATACATTATGGAGTCTATAACTCAAATGTATACAACAAAAACTACTAATCTAAGTAGTTAACCAAAAGTCAAGGAGGTAATCCCGGATGTAACGTCAAGCAGAAGCACCTGTAACATCTCGGTCTGACCCGAGTATTATTTAATAAGAAAATAATAAACGGATGAGTCTAACTATAAATATCAGATGAAACGATATAGAGTAAGAGATATGACTAGACACATAATAATCACAATGCCAAGCTGTGATATATATAAGTAACTGAAAATCAGCAAGAGATTAATTAATATCACCAAATCTACACAAGAGTCAATGGAAATGTCATACTCCTTATTTCGTTCACCAAACCGTAAATATTGACGATTATATCAATGTCAATCACAAAAGTCAATGACACACAAATTCACCAATGCACAAATATTGATAAAACCTATCAATGGAAATCACGAAAATTGGTGAAGCACAAATTCTAGAAATCATCTCAAGAAATCCAGTCAATGATACACGAATTCACCTATGCATAAAAATTGATAAATCATATCAATATAAATCACAAAAGTAGGTGAAGAAGAAAGTTCCAGAATTCGACACACGAAATCCAGAAATCACACAAAATAGGGGGAGGCCTATCACACGAACGGGAGCATGAAAACTCACCAACATATGTATCACACGAACGAGACGCTATCTCATGGTAGCTAGCCATTAATTTTTGACACACGAACGGCCCGAAGACCATGGGGCGCTACCCCATCAATTTGAGTCGAAACTCCACAAAACGGGGTTTAGTCTCCCTCGCAGACAAAGAGACATCGCACATTGCTAGTCTAAATCACATAAATGATCGTCATGATCATCAAGAAGTGTCAATTACAGTAAGCTAGTAAATATATGAGCTTAGCTTCGTGTCCCATAACCACTAGCTTAACTTAAATATTTACGAACAAATTGTAGATCTCCACTAGAAAATTGTCACAAGAGTTTCAATCGAACGAGTCCAAGAATTGACCGAAGAAGTAAACGCAAGCGTTTCATACCACTTGTTTTACTAAGTCGTTTAATTAGATTTCTCATACGAGTGAGGTAAAGGTTTGTATATACTAATAGATTGGAAAACGGTTTAAGAAATGAGCTTTGTACTAAAATAGAGTTGAAATCATTTGAAGAAAGAGTTTTAATATTTACTACTAGTATAGAAACCTTTATATTTTTAAAGTGACAAATCACGAAGAAGATTGTAGGAACAATCAATCACAAAAATTCACATACGAAGATGTGAATAAAAATCCAACGAAACCGATAAAGAATCCATCGAAATGGATATTCAAAAATCCCTAAAAAGGAGTCATCAAAGTCATAATAAATGATAACAACAAAAAGGAAACAACACGAATCGATTTAAATTGGAAATTCAAGCAACTAGGCGAAATAGGCAAAATATCATCAGGTCGGTCGGCCGGCTACAGAGCTCGGTCGACCGGACCCTGTTCCAAAAAAGTCTCGGGAAGCAGGTCGGTCGGCTGAACCCTGTAGTTGGTCGACCGGACCATAAACAGAGAAGTGCTTATGCACTTTGGAAGCAGGTCGGTCAACCGGCTACAGGGTTCGGTCGGCCGAACCTGTTCCCAGTCCCTTCCTAGCCCATTGAATACAATGGCCAATCACTACCAATTTGCAACCACTCGAGCATCGGCACTAAGGATTTATGCCAATCGACTACCCGGCCCTATAAACTCCTCGTTGCATCACCAAAAACACATTTGAACATCAAAGCTATGATTTTTTAAGAATTGAACCCAAAACACCAAAAATTAGAATATTTACCAAATCAATCCAAACCAAAAGCTAATGCACACGAATAAGTGTTAGGAATTCATACCTAATATTCGAAGATAATTATAAGCATAGATGTGAGATAAAAATCTCACCTTTGAACCCAGACGATTGATGAAGAAGCTTGAAATCAAAGGAGAATCAACCACTCTTCAAATCCAACTCAAGAAGCTTGATTCTAAGCAATGGGTTCTTCTATTAGTTTGGAGCAAGAGCTTGACTTGCAAAAGGAAACTAGGGTTTTGGAGTTTTAATTTCCCATCTCTCCCACCATTGATGCTTTAGAATCCAAACATATCGAAGCTTATACTCAAAAAGGTCGCAAACGGCATTTTAAACTCAATGGGAGTGGTCCCGAGTCCTAATTCGACCGTATGCAAAAAGTAACTTTTTGGACTAAATTCCGAGTATCGATAAAATATTTAAATATAAAAATTGACAAATATGCGGGTTGTTACAGCTTAGGTTGTCGCTTAACCATATGCTCTGATACCATATGTAACGTATCGGTTTCATCGGGATCCGAAGGTCGACATTAATACGTCCACTATATGAAATGCCGCATAATCGAATGCCGAAAAACCGAATTGTTAGGGTTAAAAAGAAGAGGTAGAAGAGAAGGATAGAAGAAGTAAGAAAATAGAACAGAAACAATATCAGAATCTTACAGTCACAGTGGAAAAACCTATAATAGATAATTGAATAATCTTTAAAACAAAGAACTATCTCAGTTATTATATTACATCATATCATCATCAGAGTATACAACAACAATATACAATACAACTGGACAATGGACAGTTATACAAACATGTCCTCACAAGTGAATTATACAGCGAAAAAGATAATATCATATATAAGTAATACATCTCGCCATCCAGCTCGCCACTTGAGCTCCATAGCACTTCTGAATCCAGATTGACCTGATAACCTGACTCTAGGCTGCCCGTGTGAAAAATTATAGGCACCCAGGGTTTAGGAAGAGAACAATAAACTCCAGGTCAGTCATGAGACTAGTGTGAGAACTCAAAACAGTTATTTATCTTTAAAACAACAACAACAATAATGGAAATGAAAAATATCCACAATGCTTTTGGAAAATGAAACTACCTTAAGGCCTTCCTGCACACACACACAATGCAAACGCAGAATTGGAGGAGATTTCTCCTTATGATAGTCAAAGATGCTTACTACGCAAAACAAATCATTTTTTTGATATTATTATTAGTGCATAGTGTAGAAAGCATTTCGAAAATAGAATATAAATCTTAGCCAACATACGACCATTATCGTATGCCTACTATAGCTACCATGTTCAATAGCAGGTTACTGCAACATTCCATGGCAGGTTATGCAACTAAAACCGTACAAGGCTCGTATTATTTCTTTGGATTTTCCAACAAATGGTTAGGCTAAGGAACTTCCTACTGCCATATAGGACCGCCTTTGGCGGGACGTCCCGAGAACCTAACCGGATCTCCGCCAACACAAGGCCGGGTTACCTCTGTAACTAGGTAACTACTTCTTGAGTATGCCACCCCCCGGTCCTTTGGGACCTTTATCCGAGGGCCCTCGATCACCAAGCGAAAACCACACAGAAAAATGGATTGGAGCAACCACATAGGTTAAGCATCAGGGCTCCATACCTGACGCCACCCTTTTCCAGAAGGAAATTACATACCCTAAATGGAGCGACCCTCGTAACCTTGCCGCATATTCATGTTTCGACCATTTCCGGAGTGTGAGGTCTGACGAAGTCTCGTCCACAAAGCTATTCTTTTTCACAAAGCCACGCTTTTTCACAAAGCCACGCTTTGATAAACAAATGATAAACAAATAATCATCACACAACAACACTCAGCATGCCACATTACCAAATTGGGAATATATTGCCGATAACCTTCAACTACGTAACCTCTAAGGGTGTTAAGCTAAGAGAATAAATTCTCCGCCACCAACGAAAATGTATTTGAAAGAAATCTGCTTTATATCTCAAAATGTAATGTCAAACACGTAACCATACAAGTCTGTTCCGGGCTCGAACAAAACCGAAGGAACTTCAAAAGAAGCCCTTGCAATCCAGGTATTCACAATCCCGATCGAATTTCCCATCACAAAGGAAATCTCCATACCGTAGCTAACGGTGCAGAGGCAATCGACAGTTCATCCTATCGTTTTCACAAATACCCGGTCTTCAACACCGGCCGTCAATGCTATCCATTACGTCGTATCAATATTCGGAATGGGTAATCCGAATAACGAGCCCAATAATTCAAAAATAATTGTAGCATTCAATTTCAACCAATTCACAACAAATAGCCATTTAAGGGTCAATATTGATAGTCGGTTATTTAACTATCAATCAATATTCACAACATAACCCGATTCCAAATAATTTCCCAAATTATTTATTTTCAGAAATATCTTTACAAGATATAATTTCCACACTTTAACCATTTGAAAACCAATTTCCAATCAATTTACAGCCTTACAACTTTCATTTCAGAATGGTTCATTTAAACCAATCAGATAAATCCTTACCTATTTAATTTACGTTCCAAATCCGTAAATTTATTTCCACATTTCAAAATAAATCAAATGTTATTTTTAAAACAAATCTCCCTTATAAATTTCCATTGTGAATTTACATTTCCAAATATTCACTTTTTTATACGATTCTCAAATTGATTTCTGTTATTCACTTTCTATTTATCTTTAAAAGATATAATCTCAAAACATTCACTTCATATTGGAAAACATTTCCATACTTAATCAGTAATAAGTTATTCACAAATCCTTTTATTTTCAACATTTGGAAAACATTCAATATAATTAAATCCAAATTAAGTATGTATTTTATTCTTTAAGGAAAACATCCTCTTAAACACATTATTTGGGTCAAAACAAATGTTACGTAAAACATCGTTACGACAACCCAAAATCACTAGTATAGGGATTCGAAATTAAGATAGATATATAAACCCCAATACAATACAAAACTTTTCCTTTCGGAAATCATTTACTATAACAACAGTGTTATAGTCTACCATTTCCTTCTATTTCTCGAAAACGTCTATTTCAACAATGAATGTTGAAATCTATGGTTTCGATACTCAACACAATTCAAAACATTTTTGAATCGCTATAATTCTATTTAAAATATCACTTTCCCAAAATATTTCTTTAATATATTATTCACCGTCCAAAATCGTGAATATACTTCATTTACCAAATTTAATTTCTACATATTTTATTTAAAGGATTATCCACTGTCCAAAATCATGCATATATCTCCTTTAATAAGCTATAATAATTAAACTTATTAACATAAGTCGATTTCGGATTTATAAAGCTACGTTTATAAATTCCATTTATACTTTATAACAACTTCACTTATAAAATTTCTTTATTAACAAATTCTATCCAAATTCCATTTACACGCCAAAATCCAATTTATAAGTTAATTACTTATAAATCTTTTATTTTTCAAAATCTATTCATTTTATAATTTCACAAGTTATAAATCTATAGATTTCATCCACTTATGAAATCCATTTACATTTCATTTTAATACTTATAAAAACTCATTTTATAATTTAACATTTTAATTTATAAATATCAATTTTATAAATCTTTTATATAAATCATTTATAATAATTCAAAAATCCCAATTTAAACCATTTCATAAATTAATCAATCTAAAAATCACATTTCGGTTATATTTCAGAAAATCATAATTTTCTTTATAACATAAAAATTACAACGTTTATTCATTTAAAATGAATCAATTTTAAAAATTAAATTTTATTATGAATTCTCAACTTAAATTTTCAAAAATCAAAATTTATTTATCTTCGGCATCTAACGATACCAAAAATATATTCGGCTAAATTTTAGCCTTTAACGATTTCAATCACAAAGATAATCACGCAGATTATAAATAGATCAACATGCAACATTGAAACAAATTCAAATGTTTGAATAATCTAGTTGGATCCCTCCAACTTGTTTCCCTACATCCAAAGATGTTAGCACAATACCAATTTCGCTTCAAGACGAAATATCGCGGTATATGGGATTTATAAAATATTATACGCTATTATGCGGCGCAATAGGGTCTCATCCGCTATATAATGCGGGAAATCAACTCCAGGTACATATATAATACCAATTCCATACAAGTTGGAACTATCGCGGTATATGTTTTTAATAAATAATCTCCGCTTAATATACGGCGTATATGGTCTATTTCAAACAATAGATAAGAATTTATCATCCAATCACACAATCAAGCAATTTTAAATCTAACTATTTAAAATTTAAATCGAAACAATTCGATTGAGTGAGAAGTTCTCACCTTGAGTTTCTGATAATAGTTGTAGAGTTTTGTTTCGAATAAAATTAAGCATGCGTTTAATTTTACCCGAATTTTCACTAGCTCCAAACGACTCCAATCCAGTTCCATTGCGTAGTGCTCGACAAAACAAAGCCAACGCAATTCGTTTCGTGCATTTTCGACCTCGTATCAAAACGATATCACATTTCAAGGTTTACACGAATTTTTATATAAATAAATTTACATTTCTTTTAATTTTTAACCTAAAAACAATGTGGGACATTGGATTAGCATGCTCCACATTAGGGCCGACCATTTGCTTTCTTCCCCCTTCCAGGTTTTGCACGCGACCGTGAACCCATATATCACGTTAAACCCTAGATTGCCAGCACATCTCAAACATCGAGGCCACGATCAAATACCGCCACTACGAAGCCCACTACGCCACCCATCATTGGCAAGGAGCACGTCCATCTCGGTTTCCATCACGTGGAGAATCGCGTGCATGAATGGTAGGCGAATGCGGCCTTCAACACTTCCCTCTAGTCGACCAAACGAAATCTCAGCCATATAGATCGATAGAGCTCGCGAAGCTTTACAAATCTCGTGTTGGAAGTTTCTTGAAATGGTTTATGGATTGAGCGAAATTAGAGAGGAAAGAGAACGAATTTTTGGTCATTGATTTGGAAGTGGCGGCTGGCAAACTAAACCCTAGGGTTTTGCAAAATGAAGAGAGTGAAGGTCCTTTTATAGAAATTTCACCAAAACACCATTCATTCCAAATTTCCGAACTCCAAATCTCACACGGTGACCGACGTTTCAAGGGATTAAACCGCGTTCCGGACACAATGGAATAGATATCGGGAGCCAATCCGGTCATATATGCGAGTTACGGAAATAAACGATCAAGTTTAAATTAAATCGATTAAACTAATTTCTATGCATTCTGGCTTGCCCCGGACAAACGGTAAATCCGATTGAGACGAAATTTGAAACCATACAATAATTTGACATTACGGATCTGATGAAACAGGTTTCGTCGAAATCCGATATTGTTTGAAAAATGACTATTTTCACTAGTCGATTAAATATTAAAAATATTCAATTTTCACAAATTAACTTTTAATTCAAATTTAAAAGTTCACAAACATTGTTCTAACCCTAATATGATTTAATATAACTTTATAAATCATTTTTAATCACATTAAACCCAATTTCCAAATTATTTCAGTAATTTCAAATATTAAATTATCGATTTAATTATCCAATTAAATCCAAATATTCAAAAAATAATTTATCCGACTAATAAATTTTAATTATTGATATTTAAAATCAATTAAATATCTGAATTTCAAATGACAGAAATTTGGGTCGTTACAAAAGCTTTAAAGTTTTAAGTTAAATCTGAAATGAAGATTTAAACCGTATTTCAGTTTGAAATTTAAAAGGAAAATTTTAAATTGAATTTGTTTGAAATGAATTTGTTTACTTTATAAAGGGATGTTCTTGAAAATGTGAGATAAAAAGATTTAAAATTTGTTTAAAGCTTTAAATAAATTGTATTCATTTTGAAATCTTAAAGTTTTAAAATGAAATTTAAATTGAAGTTTAAAATAAATTTGGAAACAATTTGTTTTAAAATACTTTATATAAGGAGAAATGTTTCTTAAATTAAATTAGAACTTAAGATATTGGATTTATTTAAATTATTAAGTTAATTTAAATGGAACATTAATTAATTAATTAACTAATTAATGTGGATGATTAATTAAGTAAATAACAATTTTTGAATTGATTAATTAAAGACTTCAGATTAATTAATTAAGGTTAATTAATCTATAATTAAGGATTGTTAATTAAATTTTAATTTATGATTAAGATTTATTAATCAAGTGATTAAGGATTAATTAAGATTGTATCACTTAATTAATTAATAATTAGAGATTAATGAATTGTAATTAAATATTAATTAATTTGTAATTAATAATGATTAAATTAAGTTAATTTCTTAATTAAATAATTAAGAAATGTTAATGAAGAAAATTAACTTAAGACTATTGAAACAGTTAATTAATGTGATTAATTTTGATAATAAATTAGATTAATTAATTAATAATAATCATTTTTGAAATTGTTTAAGTTTAATTACTTTATGGAAGTAATTAATGAGTTAATTACTTAATGTAATTAATTGGTTTAATGTGATTTGTTTATATTAAATAATTAAGTTTAACTAATTTAAACATTTGTTGATGATTGATGAATAGTTATTTTTATGTAATTAATGGGTTTGTAATTACTTAGGGAAGTAATTAATTGATAATTGCTGAATGTAATTAAAGATGTCTAATGATGAAAGTAATTTAGATTTAATTACCTTGTAATTAATCAAGGGATTAATTGAGATAATTAATTAAGAGTAATTAATTTATGGAATGAGTAATTAAAGTAGTTAATTACTGGATGGTTATTAATCAAGGGTGATTAATGTATATATATATGTGGTTTAATTGCAGATTAATTGCTTAATGTAATTAATTTATATAGAGAGATTGATTAAATGTAATTAGGAATCATTAATTAGTAAAATTAACGACGTAATTTAAAATTGATTAATTAAGGAATAATCAATAAATGAAGTAATAAATTAATAAAGGATTTATGTAATTAACCTTAGTTAATTAATTGATTAAGTAATTAAAGTTAATTATTGTAAAGGGTTAAATATAATTAACTATTTAAAGGCAAATTACTTATTGTAACTAGGGAATTGTTAATCAATAGTGATTAATTGAATTTAATATTTAGTTGGTGATTATTTAATTGATTTATAGTCAATTAATGGTTAAGATAAGTAGAATTTTAATGATGAAGTAATTAATTTAATTCATTTTAAATTAATTAGAGATTGAGTAATTAATTTAATTCATTTAAAATTAATTTTAGATGGTGTGATCATTAGATCATTGCTTATGCTTGATGATTGGTATTGGTTGCCATGTATGGTTTGTAATCTCAGTTATGAGATGAGTAATGTTATATGATATGGATGCATTGGTTGCATTTGGATGATATTATGGATTATCTAATTATGATATGAATTATCTATTGGTAATGATAATGTTGATTATCTATTGTGTTGTGAATTATCTATTTGTGTGTATATAGATAATGAATTGAATTGTTTTAAACTCTAAAACAACTTGGCCTTAAAAGACACATTTTGGATTTCGATGAGACTGGGATTGGGTTTCCATATTTGGATATCCGAAAACCACATCGATCTAAATTAACGTTAGGTCATGAATCTCAAGTGAAGATGAAGATTAAGAGTGCAAGGGTTATCGTCGTTAACTCTGAGGGTGATTCCAAAATGAGTGTAACGAGATAATGCCTTCGGTTTCGTTCGAACCCGGAACGAACTTGTATGGATTGAATGCTTTCAGAACATCGTCAGGTGGAAGATGATCATTCAAAGTGATATGTCCTATAAAGGTAGTCGTAGCCTCAAGCCTCATCAACCGGGAATGGCTAAAACAGGGGAGGTGCAGGAAGGCTTCGTGGGTAGCCCCCACTTGAGAGTGAGATTTACCCCTGTCTAGATGTCCCTTTATTTTGGCTTAGTGGTGCGGTTGCTGATCACAACTGCGGGGTGGTCTTGTTCGGAACTGTTCAGTGGAATGGTTCCGGCTTTGTGTTGCAGGGAAGCGGGCGTACTCCACGGTACGGTGATCTAGGCCACGTATTGTGACGGACGGTACCTCAGTAGCCCAGCCATTGATGGAATCCAAAATCCAATAAGTGCCAACGGTTTTGATTGTATTACCCACTTTTGTGGCTAGTAGCTGGAATTTAATAGTTGTAACAATTTCGGCTATTTCATATTTACTATAAAACCCTAGACACTATAATAATATCATCAGATTTCCTGTCAAATGCTTTAGTTAGCGTAAGGTAAAAACTTTTCCATGTTCATGTGCGGGAAGTCTTACGTGACACCTTTTCTTTTCAAAGTTAAGCAACTTTAATCTGTTACTCACACCAGACCCATGTCTGAACTGGAGTTATTTCTTTTTTTTCTTTAACTCTTGGGTACTCAATTTTTTTACAAGTAGCCAAGGGATTCAGGTTAGGATTCAGGTTAGCTTTGACAAATTGTGAAGGAGCAATGGAGCAGGAGGATTCTGCGTATAGATATATAGTTTTCCGCTGTGTTGGTATCTCTGAGTGTCTTCTGATTTGTGTATTGAGTTGTAATAACTAGACAGGTGCTTATAACTGTCTAGTATGTGTTGTATTGTCTGTGTAACTCTGTTGTTGTTTCTTCTTTCTCTTCTTTCTTTTCTCTTTTCTATCCCTTTCTTTCTTAAGGATGATACGATTTTTTCTGGGAAAAAAGTCAGGTCGTCTCAATCACAAACAATTTTTGTTTTAACTCTAAATCCAAATAACAAGTAGTGTAACGACCTGAAATTTCGAAGCCGAAAATTCCAGATATTTATGAAAAAGAAGAAAGAGATAGAAGAAGAAGAAGAACAGAATCAATTCAACATCTCACATTCGCAACGGATAAAATATAATAATAAAAAATAATAGTCTACAAAAGAATATTATATCTGTCGATTACATTTTAATACATCAGAGTTTCACATTTTTTACAGATACAGGAATAAACATAAATACTATGTCATAGATATACAATAATATAATATAACAGAAGCACTCCATACGTTCTTGCCATCCAGCTTGCCTCCTGAGCTCCAGAACGTCCTAACCTGAAAATCTATAATACTCGGTCTGACCTGAGCATTACACCAAATTAACACCCGGGTCAGGCTGGAAACCAACGTGAGTAAACTCAACTAACATGGAATACCAAAGCAAAAAACTTATATAAAACCCGGGGTAACTTATATCAATTTAACCAATACACAATTTGCTATAGACAACACTTATTTCACATATAAATTTCTAAGTACCAAACTTAGATAAAATAATCCAATTCACCTAAATCATTTCATTCCTTCTATTGATTTCACAAATCAATTTATAAAAATTCGAAGTGGTTTTGAGTATTTCCCCATTCCCGACACCGACCTCTTCGAATCTCGTATCATTCTAACCTAATTTATCCAAATGAAATATACGTAACATTTCATATCAGAGATATCAACTCATTCAAAGCATCCAATACTATTCAATCATTTATAAGCAAATTTTATCGCTTCCAAATTAATTCAATTAATTCTAATTGAATTTCAAACCTCAATCACTTAAATTCCTTCCTTTAGCATTAATTAATTCCAAATCAATTGATTAGTCAACCCTTCATTATTATCTTAATTAATCACCCTGGACTAATTATTTTCAATTACATTCAGGTAATTATCTTGATTTAATTTCATGGTATTACTTATTCTTAACCAAATTCAATAAGTAATCTTAATCACTTCGTAAATTAATTAACTATTTTAATTACATTAATCCTTAATTAATTGTATTAGTTAATTTTTCATAAGTCATTATTTATGGGTTAATCAATCTTAATTAATCAATCTTTGATTACATCATTAATTATATAAATTAAGGATTTCCAATTATAATTTAACTTATCCTAATCTAAACTAATTACATTAAATAATTAATCATTAATTAAATCGTAAATATTAATCTCTCTTGATTTATCTCAACCAGTAATTTACCATCTTTCTATTTACTTCATTAAATAAAGTAATTACCCCTTTATTTAACTATTTTAATTAATCTCTTGATTGATTTCACAAAGTAATTATTTTTTTTATTTATCACATTAGCTAATTACTTACTAAACCACCCTATGATCGTTCCAATTTAATATAAACTTAATCAATTAACCCAATCATTAATTAATTTAATTAATTAATTTTCCATTTAAATTATCCTACCTATTTAATGAATCACTTACCATTAAACCCTATTTGAAATCCATATGCTTCGAGTCAAACAACAATTAACTCGAGTACCAACCAAAACCAAAGTCACTAGATCATTATCACACATTCAATCAACTCAATCAATCAACCGATTATTTAAATTTAACCATTTAAATTTAAATAAAAATCCTACAGAGTGAGATTTACTCACCTTTGCTTCACAATTGGAAATCCTCTCATTCAATTAATTACATCCAGTGATTATAAATTTATTACTTTCCCAAGAGATTAATTCATTACTCCCTAGCTATTAATTATTAACCTTCATTGTTAATTTCTAAGACCTAATTCCCATTTGTAAATCACTAATTACAAATTACTCAATCAATAATTGCAAATCAATTACTTAATTCATCTTTAACTTATTTCATAAATTATCAAATCTTAATTATAATTAAGATAAACATCTTCTTTGTTAAATACTAAATCACAAAAACATTTAGCGTTATTTGTAAATTAATTAAGTCTTAAATATCTTTTGTGTATTTAACATACTTAGTTTAACAATCAATCAAACTGTCTTGATTTAAGTTTTGAAAAGCACTTAATTCAAAGGATTTATAAATGATTAAACAATTCCATTTTCCTTTATTTACCCCCCCCCCCCAATTTTTTAGCCTAGGGTTTAAAACAAACAAAGCTGAAATAAATAAAAATAAAGAAAATATAATTACTCACGAAAAATGATCGTGAGAGAACCCTAACCACGGCCTCAACGTCGCCGCCCCCAAACCTGACGAACCCCATCGCCATCCAAAGCCGCGAGCCCCCTCCAACGACGTCGCGCCCACTTCCAACGATTGCGAGCCCTAGCTCACGCGCGAAAACCCTAAATTGAGGTCGAAACCTCTAGAGTCGCGAGCCCTAAACACCACCGTACTCGAGTCGAACTCGAGTTGCCTCCTCGAACGCGGTTTCACAACAAATCCACGGCAACTCTTCCTCCATATCTGAGTTGACGTCGCGATGCTTCCCCCCATGAGCGATCGCTTTGAGTTCCTTTTATTAAACGTTGAGGACGAAAGGAACGAGAGAGAGAGAGCGTGCTACCATTTATGATTCGATTTTTTTTTACCGTTTGATTTCTGATCGAAATAAAGAGGGAGACGGGACATTTAATACAATTAGTAATGGCTTCCTGAGTACGCTGATTATAATATAATTAAATATCGTAAATATCTCGCGCTGTGTAACGCGAAATCCCGAATCCCGAAACAGACATGCCGACAGGCGTTCATAAGGTTTTACCCGCATTCCGAACACAATGGAATGTGTTTCGGAAGCTAATCTGACCATATGAGTGAGTTACAAAAGAAAACGATCAAATTTAAATTAAACCGATTAAAATAGTTTCTATGCGTTTCGAGCTGCCAGGGTTAAACGACAACTCTGATTGCTATGAAAATTGAAATCCGATAATAACTAACTATTACTGATCCAATGGAACTGGTTTCGTCGAATTCCGAGATTATGCCTCGAAAAGCTGTTTTAAAATATCGATTCAAACGATATATTATTAAAATTGAACAAATCACCTTTAAATTAAATTTCAATTATCCTATTATCTTCAGCATCATCACTATAAATTTTATAAGCCTTCAAATTATTTTAAACAGGCTTAGAAGTTTCAGATTCGATAGTTTACCTAATTTCAATTATTAAATTCAATATTTAAACTATATAATTCAATGATTTAATTATCAAATAAATGTTGAAATATTGAATTCAAGTTAAAATTAACTTTTAAATATTTTAAAATAAATTAAATATTCCAATTTAAATTGTTAGAAATTCAATTTAAATTGTTAGAAATTCCGGGTCGTCACATTCCTCCCCCCTTAAAAGAATTTCGTCCCCGAAATTACTAGTTAAGAAGAATGGTCCAATACCCGTTTACTTTTCCCCAAAACCAACAGTTCAACATCCTACCAGCTATATTTTATTCAAGACTCACTATCACCTTAACCAACTTCCCAAAACCTTCTATAGTTTCAAACAATCCCATTTTACCCAATCATTCAAATTTTAATTTAAAACCAAATTTTGGATTATCAAAATTTTCTCAAAATTTTTCCAACTCTCGAAATTTCCGAATTTTTTTACCAACGTCTCCTTTGCGCGGCTAGCTCGGTACAACTACAAAAGGCCTCTACAGACTCCCAAATTTTCAAAAGAAAACAAAAGCCAAGTGGCTAGATCAAAAACCCAATCCAATTTTATAAAGAAATTAAATACATATCTTTTTGTTGGCAATTCAAATTTATCTTCTGATATCAAAACCAATTTCATTTTTCCTTATAAGCCCTGCATATCTTACTTAACAATAATATCCAATCGTAACATTTCCAATCATTTTATACATTTCCTCACATATGTTTCGTACCTACTTCGATTCAAATTAGCTTTCTCATTTCATATGAATTCCATTTATCTTCACTTCTGAGTATTAAATTTTATCTTTTATTTATAACTGATTCATATTATTATTTTAAATTAGTTTCATCCACTAATTTATTTTGGTTTCAAATTTGAAATCGTTTTATTGCTTAACAAAATTTCTCAAAAATTTTCTAACTCCCAAGATTTTCAAAATTTTTTGGCAGAGTCTCCTTTGTACGGAGGAGCTTTTGCAATTTGAGAAGAGATATAAATATATATACATCGACCCACACGGTTGGAAAAAGCAAAAACAGTTCATATTTCCTATTTTTATTGCGCAGGCGTACCTTATTTAGCATTTTAAGCAAGCAGCTTATTAATTTAAGCAATTAGCGCAATCTAAACCAGCCAAACGGCCTTCAGGTACCTGTACTTACTCAATTTACACATATAAGCACTATATGTATGAAATTTATAACATTTCTCTTACTTAAACAACTATAACACTTCAATTCTAAAAGAAATGCATTCAAAATAACTTCCACAAGCAATTTATATGTTTTCAAACCTAATTAATTGCTTTCAACCAATTTATAAACCATTTCATTCAATTTCGATGGTTTGCAACTCAATTTCTTACATTCCATTGATTTTTGATCCAAACAAGCTCATATTCACTTCAAATGATTCCGAATCAAATTTATTTAATCTCTATTAACTCATAGAATTTTAATTACTTTTATTTACGCCAAACGATCACTTTTTTTTATATATAGTTTTGACGACATTCGCTTAATAGGGTATTTATTTTTAGTTTATAACTACTTTAAATTAATTTCAACTCATTCTGAATGTAATTCCATTTCAAATTTTTACACTAACCATACGTATGCATTTCATTTCATCTCCGCATCGTTTCCACTTAAAACTAATCCATTGAGTTTGACAATACTCAATTCTTATATTAATATCCATCCCATATTTAAATTTTTAACTCGCTTAATTAATTCATTTGCGAATTTATTTTATTTACCCACAGCCATTCTCAATTTATTTCCACTCATCTGGGTTTTGTTTGCACGAAAACCATTCCTATTATAATTCACTTTCATTTCATTCAACAACACTTCTCTTATATCTAATTTACTTGCAAATTTCGTTAAATACTATTCATATCACACTTGAATTTTGTTTGTTATTCAAACCATCACTCTTTTGATCCAACTCCATTTTATTTCTACTTTTATAGCATCTCCACTATTTAATTCATTATCAAATGCAAGTCAAATTCTATTTACAATTCGAATTCAATTCCAAACTCCATTATTAACTTACAATTAATTTTATTTATCCGAGTTAAACTTTATTAATATACTCTATCGAATAATTATTTAACAAATTAGCTTACCTCCAACTTTTATATCAATATTCGATTTTATTACAACAAAATCACCTTATTAAATTTTTCCTAAATTCAAAATTTTTCATAATTCCAGTTTGAATCTTCTTTCATTTTTTTCTTCAAAATTCCATCACATTTAGTATAAAATTTTAGAAATGCTTTTAAATTCACATCATACTATTTAAAATAGCCTTTATAAAAATACTTCTTATAACTCGATGTCTCAACCAGTCCATCCTTGTTCTCATAGAAATTCGGTCATACGTTGATCAGGCGTAAGACTGAAAATCTATAAGTACGTAGCAGACTCATTCTCAACATCCAGTGAAAATACTTGAAAAATAATTTTATTGAAAATATCGAAAACAGTTTTTTGAAAATAGAGGAAATATTTTTGGTGGCAATGCTTTGGAAATCATCACTCCCATCCATGGTCACTGTTACATTCCAGGGTTACGTTGCCATCGCAGCAAAAGTCCATGTAACTGTAGGCTCTCCGCGGCCTCTTGGTTACGCCATGGAACCCACAACAGATCGCAGTTACATATCAGGGTTACGTTGCCATCACAGCAAAAGTCCATGTAACTGCAGGCTCTCCGCGGCCTCTGATTTTCGCTGTCGAAATAAAACTTCTCCACTCCTACATAGGTCGCAGTCTACCGATATAAAATCAAATGCAGATAGTTGGCTCTCAACGGCACACACGACTTTCGCAATGTTATACCATAGGCCGCAGTCTACCGATATAAAATCAAACGCAGACTGTTGGCTCTCAGTGGCACACACGACTTTCGATATGGTATACTCTACTCATAATCCCATAGAACTAGTTTTGTCCGGACTCCTCACAGGATCAACTTTAGAACCCTCCCTTGGGGCTCAAGGAAGCACCACCCGGTGGCACTCCTGAGAAGTTCATTTCAAGGGAGCGCCTTTTTCCCCAGAGCCATTATCAAAACACTTTATACTATACAAATATAGAATCTTTCAAATCAAACACCTAGTATGATCTCATATAAAGCTTCTTTACACAAAATCGATAATTCTCAAACTAGGCTTTTCAAATTTTTAATATTGACTTTACCCAAAATCAAAAGCCTTTCCAAATCCAAAGGTTCCCACAACCTTTTTCCAAAATCCTCATAAGATCCTTTATATATATATATATATATATATATATATATATATATATAATTTAAAAACTTGGATCATTTCAATCTTGTATAAAACTCCCTTTATACTTCAAACACCTTCAAAAATCCTTTTCTTCCGTCAATAAATTCAACAAGGGGAGATTTATCTTATATAACAAAGATATATAACTTTGTTTATTCAAAATCAAATAATCAAATTTGGTTACTCTTTTCAATACCAATTTCATTCAAATCCGTACGATATACACGTATCATCCGTATGCTATACCAATATGATCGCCCACTCGATCACACAATTTCACTTCCGAACTAGTATTGTCCACCCGACTTCCTAGTGCGGACTCAGATCTGGTTTCTTGATTAGAAACCGTCATTCTCCTTGCACAGCCATAAATATGATAGAGAATATCCAGAACCAATCAATAATCCATATCCAAGTTCCCCGTCGAAAATCAAGTGAAAAATTCCAACTCGGACCGATAAACTATCTCGAAATTCTGTGCTCGAATCTGGATTAAACCACTATGCGAATAAAATAATATACGTACATCCTACGTATTTATTTCGATTGATTATCAGCCAAATCAATTTCTCTTTCTATTCACATTTCCATTAATTCCCTTTCACTTATTTACATTTTCCTTAATTCTCATTGAATTATCACTTCAATTCTTATCTCAGTTGGGTATTTAAATCAATAACAGTTTGAACTCCGACTAGTTTAGAAAATAGCTTGAAATTTGAAAAATAGTAAGTAGTTGGAAAATAATTGTTAGTTTACAAAATAGCTATGAAATAGTTAACTAATCATAAAATAGTTGGAAAATAGTTAAATAGTTTCAGCAATTTTTAAATAATTGCCAAATAGTTGTAAAATATAAATTAGTTTATGAAATAGTTGAAAAATAGTAATTAGTTTAGAAAACAGTTGAAAAATGATTAAATGGCTCCAAAAATAATTGTAAACCAAGTATGAATAATTTGGCTTTAAGAAAGAAAGGCTGTATATATTTAATAGCTTAGAAAAATAAGTTTATATCAAAACAATTTATATTGAAAATAGTCAAGAGTCAACTGTTCACTTCCCCAATAATTCAACTTAAGTTTCCACTTCCATTTAATTGAATCAATTCTAACTTGAATAACTTCAATTTCTATTGAACTTATTTAAACCCAATTCAAATTGAATCAATCTTGATTCCGTTCCCAATTTAAATCAAATTCCATTTGATTGTAATCCTGTTCACCTTTAATTATAATTTCAAATTATTCCAATTAATTTGAATTATTATCAATTGAACCCATTTCAAATTCAAATTATTTCAACATAATCCAATCCAATTTCTCATTTAAATTCTTAAACTTATACGTCTTCAAACACCAATTCAATTAATTCAAACCAAATTAAATTTTGAACTAATTCAATTTCAATCTTGAATTTAAACTACCTCGAGTTATAAATTCTCAAAGGCTGGTTTAACTTTAAACCAAATATTCAAAGTTTATAATTAATTTAATTTCTGAGTCCAATTCTCAAAATTCCATTTTAAATTATCCTTACATATGTATTTCAAGGTTCAAATAAGAGTTCAATACAATTTTTATTTTAACAATTTAATTTATTACTAAATTTTATCTTCCAGTTGAAGCCAGATCTTAAACAATTTTAATTTACAAACTCAATTATTCAAATTTCCAGTTTAAAATGATTCCATATCCTTAATTTCAAATTAAATTTAGTTTTCCCTTTTATCTCAATAATGGATATATTAGCATACTTCATTTCTCATTCATTTAAACAAATCCAATTCGCAATTTAAGGATTTTTAATAACAATAGGATGATATTATCCAATTTATTTTAAAACGTCCATCCATTTCCAATCTCCAGATCTCCAACCCATTTTGAGATCACACAAATTACCAATTCAAATTAACCATTTAACTTTCCAAGTTAAATTCCAATTTCATCTTGAAATTTCCAATTCAGGTTACTTTTCTACACTGTTTAACTTTCCCAAGGTTAAATTCAATTTACTTAATCCAATCAACCTCATTCAATCCTTAAATTTCACAATAATAATCTTCCCACTTAAAAACTTATCACTTTGGGTACCACATCCCATTCCAAATTTCAAACTCAACACATAGATTTTACTCAAACTATTTTTTATTTATGTATATTCCTTATTCATACATATTATTTCCTTCACACCCGAGGTCATCCTTAAATTTTAAACCACTTTTGGTTTTTAATTCAAATCAAATTTTCAAACAACCTATTGTTTGCAAAAAATCCCAGTTATCCAAATAATACTTATTTATAATTTTTTTATTACTTTGAAACAAAAATTTCAAATTCTGGGACTAGATTTAGAATTTTCATTTTTAAGTCATTTAAATTTTAATTTAGTTGTATTTCCGTTTTTACTTAATTTAATTCCAATTCAAAACTTCAATTTGGTTGTATTATATTACTTCTAATTTTAATTCCAATAATTTAACAACCAATCGCCTTAATATTTATTAGAATGAAATATTGCTTTATATATCAAAATATACTTTTATATAAAATCATTTAAAACCTTTATATAAGAAAATAACAAGTACGCTCTCATATATATGTATATATATACTCAACCCATACTAGAGTACTATGGACTCCACTTAATGAGTAACTCCCACCAGAGCCAAGGTTCTCGCTTAACCTTTCTGCTCGGATACCAAATGTAACGACCTGAAATTTTCGAAGCCGAAAATTCCAGATAGTTATGAAAAAGAAGAAAGTGATAGAACAAGAAGAACAGAATCAACAACATCTCACATTTGCAGTGGATAAAATATAATAATAAAAAATAACGGTCTACAAAAGAATATTATATCCGTCGATTACATTTTAATACATTAGAGTTTCACATTTTTTACAGACACATGAATATACACAATTGCTATGTCATAGATATACAATAATATAATATAGCGGAAGCAATCCATACGTTCTTGCCATCCAGCTCGCCTCCTGAGCTCCAGAATATCCTAACCTGAAAATCTGTAATACTCGGTCTGACCCGAGCATTACACCAAAGTAACACCCGGGTCAGGCTGGAAACTAGCATGAGTAAACCGAACTAACATGGAATACCAAAGCAAACAACTTATACAAAACCTGGGGTAACTTATATCAATTTAACCAATACACAATTTGCTATAGACAACACTTATTTCACATATAAATTTCTAAGTACCAAACTTAGATAAATAATCCAATCCACCTAAATCATTTCATTCCTGTCTATTGATTTCACAAATAAATTTATATAAATTCGAAGTGGTTTCGAGTATTTCCCAATACTCGACACCGGCCTCTTCGAATCTCATGTCATTCTAACCCTATTGATCCAAATGAAATATACATGACATTTCATATCAGAGATATCAACTCATTCAAAGCATCCAATACCATTCAATCATTTATAAGCAAATTTTATCGCTTCCAAATTAATTCAATTGATTCTAATTGAATTTCAAACCTCAATCACTTAAATTCCTTCCTTTAACATTAATTAATTTCAAATCAATTGATTAGTCAACCCTTCATTATTATCTTAATTAATCACCCTAGATTAATTATTTTCAATTACATTCAGATAATTATCTTTATTTAATTTCACGGTATTAATTATTCTTAACCGAATTCAATAAGTAATCTTAATCACTTCATAAATTAATTAACTATTAATTACATTAATCATTAATTAATTGTATTAGTTAATTTTTCATAAGTCATTATTTATGGGTTAATCAATCTTAATTAATAAATCTTTGATTACATCATTAATTATATAAATTAAGGATTTCCAATTATAATTTAACTTATCCTAATCTAAATTAATTACTTAAATAATTAATCATTAATTAAATCATAAATATTAACCTCTCTTGATTTATCTCAACCAGTAACTTACCATCTTTCTATTTACTTCATTAAATAAATTAATTACCATATTATTTAACAATTTTAGTTAATCTCTTGATTGATTTCACAAAGTAATTATTATTTTTATTTATCACATTAGGTAATTACTTATTAAACCACCCTATGATCGCTCCAATTTAATATAAACTTAATCAATTAACCCAATCATTAATTAATTTAATTAATTAATCTTCCATTTAAATTATCCTACCTATTTAATGAATCACTGATCATTAAACCCTATTTGATTTTAAACAGAACCATTTTCTTATTTATGATTTAAGTTCAAAACCATTTAAAATCCATATGCTTTGAGTCAAACAACAATTAACTCGAGTACCAACAAAAACCAAAGTCACTAGATCATTAGCACACATTCAATCAACTCAATCAATCAACCGATTATTTAAATTTAACCATTTAAATTTAAATAAAAATCCTACAGAGTGAGATTTACTCACCTATGCTTCACAATTGGAAATCCTCTTCATTCAATTAATTACATCCAGTGATTATAAATTTATTACCTTCCCAAGAGATTTAACTCATTACTCCCTAGCTATTAATTATTAACCTTTATTGTTAATTTCTAAAACCTAATTCCCATTTGTAAATCACTAACTACAAATTACTCAATCAATAATTGTAAATCAATTACTTAATTAATCTTTAACTTATTTCATAAATTATCAAATCTTAATTATACTTAAGGTAAACATCTTCTTTGTTAAACACTGAATCACAAAAACATTTAACGTTATTTGTAAAATAATTAAGTCTTAAATATCTTTTATGTATTCAACATACTTAGCTTAACAATCAATCAAACTATCTTGATTTAAGTTTTGAAAAGCACTTAATTTTAAGGATTTATAAATGATTAAACAATTCCATTTTCCTTTATTTACCCCCATTTTTTTAGCCTAGGGTTTAAAACAAACAAAGCTGAAATAAATAAAAATAAAGAAAACAAAATTACTCACGGAAAATTATCGTGAGAGAACCCTTACCACGGCCTCAACGTTGCCGCCCCCAAACCTGACGAACCCCATCGCCATCCAAAGCCGCGAGCCCCCTCCAACGACGTCGCGCCCATTTCCAACGATCGCGAGCCCTAGCTCACGCGCGAAAACCCCAAATTGAAGTCGAAACCTCCAGAGTCGCGAGACCTAAACTCCACCGTACTCGAGTTGAACTCGAGTTGGCTCCTCGGACGTGGCTTCACAACAAATCCACGGCAACTCTTTCTCCTTAACTGAGTTGACGTCGCGATGCTTCCCGCCCCCTCACCCCGTGGGCGATTGCTTTGAGTTCCTTTTATTAAACGTTGAGGACGAAAGGGACGAGTGACAGAGAGTGTGCTGCCATTTAGGATTCGATTTTTTTTTACGGTTTGATTTCTGATCGAAATAAATAGGGAGACGGGACATTTAATACAATTATTAATGGCTTCCTGAGTACGATGATTATAATATAATTAAATATCGTAAATATCTCGCGTTGTATAATGCGAAATCCCGAATCCCGAAACAGACATGCCGACAGGCGTTCATAAGGTTTTACCCGCATTCCGAACACATTGGAATGTGTTTCGGAGGCTAATCTGACCATATGCGCGAGTTACAAAAGAAAACGATCAAATTTAAATTAAATCGATTAAAATAGTTTCTATGCATTTCGAGCTGCCAAGGTCAAACGACAACTCTGATTGCTACGAAAATTGAAATCCGATAATAACTAACTATTACGGATCCAATGGAACTGGTTTCGTCGAATTCCGAGACTATGCCTCAAAAAGATGTTTTAAAATATCGATTTAAACGATATATTATTAAAATTGAACAAATCACCTTTAAATTAAATTTCAATTATCCTATTATCTTCAGTATCATCACTATAAATTTTATAAGCCTTCAAATTATTTTAAACAGGCTTAGAGGTTTCAGATTCGACAGTTTACCCAATTTCAATTATTAAATTCAATATTTAAACTATCTAATTCAATGATTTAATTATCAAATAAATATTGAAATCTTGAATTCAAGTTAAAATTAACTTTTAAATATTTTAAAATCAATTAAATATTCCAATTTAAATTGTTATAAATTCCGGGTCGTCACAAGTAGATCAAGAGGAATTGATTTTAAATCAAAAATCCCGCTTAGAGTTTCAAACAGAGGATGTTTATGTAAACACAGCCTGTAACATTATGAACATTTTTCAAACATACTCAGAGAATTACATATATATATATAAACATACATATCCACAGTTATAGGTACCACAGATCTATACTTTAAATTGTTTCAAAGAAAAGTTACTCACATTGCTTCTAGAAAAAGAACAGAGCTCTTCTTTTTGACATAGTTTTGAAATTGTTTGCTGAAATCTTGCTTCTTTACTATATAGCTTGAGTTGATTTGTATTGTTAAAGTTGATTCTTTTTGTTTTAATTTGTAGATGATTCTTACTTCAGTTCTTTGCTTAGGTTTGAAGAACGAACTGAAATGAGGTTGATATATACAAAAGAAAGCTCACAGGTGATATTATATTTTTGTTTGTACAGCAGGGTATATATTATTTTGTACAGGTTAGTTATATTGTTTTGTACAACATCATAGATATTTTGTTTTGCTTTGCTTGTTGACTTCGGCTGATTAAAAATATGTTGTGTTAAAAGATGCAAACATTAATGCATAGTACTTTATGTTCTTACTTCTTGCCTTCTTTAACTCGAGATGAGATGATATGCTATGGTGTGCATTTATTACTAAGTACTTTATGTATATAGATAAAAAGTTGTTTTCGTCAATGTTATAAAATGTTGTTTGTTCATAATTATCTTCATTTGTTCATCTTTGATTTGTTTACATACTTGAATGTATATTTTTCTTCTTGTCTTATGGCTTTGTAATATAAATGAAGTTTTGAAATTAACATATCATTTGAATTTATTTATGTATTTATTTTATTTTAAATAATTTTTGAAAGACTTTATTTTAAATTTTCAAACCATAGCTTTCTTTCAGAATCCACACATGTATGTATATATACAAATAAATTTAAAATAACCATTTCTATTTATATTAAAAATCTATTTGTAAAGACATTACATTATAAACATTGTTTAAAAATAACTCATTATTAAATTAAAACAATTTATAACAGAAACTATCTCTTTATTAATAAATAACATATTTTATTTGAATTTGAAGAAACTCAAATCGATAAATCAATTAATCTCAAAAAAAATATTCAAAAAAATTAATTTTAATTACAAATTTTAACTTAATTAAAATTCAAGATCGTTACAGATTCCTCTCCTTAAGAAATTTCGTCTTCGAAATTTGCCAAGGAGATAACAAAGATAGATGAAGAATGTTTCATCAAATCAAACTGAATATCTATTCTGCATTTGGCTAAATCATAATTTCAATAATAGATATGAGAACAAACTCATTTAATACTACACAGAATACTGGGGTTATCCGGATCTACGAAATATGCAGGAGCATTTGTTAGTTTGAAGGATAACTAACCGTTCGTAGAATAAATCGGGGCCCAACAGAAGAATAGACAAATGGATTTGATCTACCACAATTCTCAAACATTAGGTATGGATTCCAACGTAGGTAGGAATATCTCGAAATATATACTAATTTGTCTCTCTTCGGACTTTGATCTACCCAAGAAATTTCAACAGAATTTTAAATTTGATTTTTGAACGAAATCATTTTATTGATTCAATTCGAATTTTAACTTCATATTCTATTAACCAATTTAACTCAATTTAAAATTTCCAATTTATAATTTTCAATTTCCTATTTATTCATATTTATTAAAGTTTAAATCGAAAAACTGATAAGAAACCGATGAAATACGAAGTAAGGATTTCCTACAACGATTCGTAGGGCCACCATCACACCGAAACTTTTACTAGAGCTGTCACGAAGCAATCAAAGAATTTGGGAAGACGAATCAAAGGAGATTGATAGAGAAAATTATTTCCACTGTCGTAGGGCACTGACCATTTATAGTCGTATTCCCCTGTCCCCTATCTCGTTCCCTTCTTGCACTCATACCTACTATCGATGAATAGTAAGAGAGTTTACTAAGGCATTCGAACAGATATCTTAGGGATTACTCATTCTAGGGTTTACTTCGCCCTATCTCTAATCAGCTACTTAATGTGTTATACTCCTGAGCTAAAGTTTCAACCCTCAGCTTTGATACCAATTGTAGCGATCCTGATTCGACCTTCAAAAATCGACACCGAATACGACACTCGTATTCAAATACCGCAGATCCAAACGTCAAATCTGGTGCACCGGAGCTTATAACACAATTAAGTATAACAACACAGCAGAAGGAAAAAAATAATATCATATACAACATCTGATACAATATCCAGATACAATAGAATGATACAACAGGTATCTATATACATCAGAGAGATGATATAAGAAATAACAGCGGAAAGAAATGGATAAAACCAACAACGGATAATCTCCATCTCCAAGGCACCAATCCAGAAATAGATCGTACTCCCAATAATGATGCACAAAGATTAGTAAGTGCAGTCCATATCCAAAGATTGAACTAGCTCCAGATAATCTACTAAACCTAACTATCTGAAAACCCAACTCTAGATTGCCCGTGTGGAAAATGATGGGCACCCAGAGTTTAGAAAGGGAACAATAAACTCCAGTTCAGTCGTGGGACTGGTATGAGTAACAAAAACAGTTTATCTTTAAAAGCAAACCAAAGAAATATTTTAAAATAGATTCGCAATGCTTTTAGAAAATGTAACTACCATAAGGCCTCCCGCCACACACACCATGCAAACGCAGAATTGGAGGAGATTTCTCCTTATGATAGTCAAACATGCTTGATACACAAATTTCTTTAATATTATTACTATAAGTGCAAAGTGCAGAAAACATTTCAAAAGTATAATATAAATCTTAGCCAGCATAGACATTTCGAACTATGCCTACTATAACTACCATCTAAATAGTGGTGACCACCATAAGTAAATGGCAGGCTCTACAACTAAAACCGTACAAGGTGCGTATTGGAGTTTGGATTTCCAACAAATGGTCAGGACAAGGAACTTCCCATTTCCCCATGGGTACGCCTTTGGAGGGACGCCCCGAGAACCTAACCGGATCTCTGCCAACACAAGGCCGGGTTACATTTGAACTAGGTAACTATTGACACGAGTATGTCATCCCCCGGTCGTAACCGAACTTTATCCCGGGATTCACCAACAACCACAAAGAAATAAATTTGCAGCAACCACATAGGTTAAGTATCTAGGCTCCATACCATAATACCACCTCTATCCAGAAGGAAATGAACATACCCTCAGGGGGCGCTATCCCCAAATAACCTTGCTGCCAGGTTGTGAGGTTCGACGAAGTCTCATCCACAAAATTACGCTTTTCTCAAAAGCCACGCATTGATCAACAAATGGTTAGCAGCATTCAGCATGCCATATTACCAAGTTGGGAATATATTAATGATAACCTTCAACTACATAACCTCTGAGCTTCTACGTCTCAGAGAAGTTGTTAAGCTAAGAGAATAAATTATCCACCACCAACAGATATGTATTTGAAAGAAATCTGCTTTATATCTCAAAATGTAATGTCAGACATACAATCCATACCAGTCTGTTCAATGTTCGAACAGAACCGAAGGCACTTCCGAAGATGCCCTTGCAAATCCGGGTATTTACAATCCCGATCGGACTCCCTATCACAATGGGTGCTCAAATCTCTATACCGGGGCCAGTCGGTGCAGAGACATTCGAAAGGTCATCCTTTCGCTTTCGAAAGTATCCGGTCTTCACCACCGGTATTCAAATGCTATCCATATACGTCTTATCATTATTCGGAATGGGTTATATGACACAAGGTCCTTTCCCGGCTAAATCGAATAATGAGAGCAATATTAAAACATATGTATAATGGGATTTCAGTTAAGTCACGGCTTAATAACTTTCTTTTGAATGGTTTAAACCAATCACCATTTCAAATCTTTTAAACAAAAAGATTAATTTCACAAAATTCATCCAGTTTCATAAAGATCCATTCACGGATTTCAAAATAGTTTCCATTTCAATTGGATTAACTCGTTAGATCTTTAAATCAAGATTTAACTTATAGCTTTCAAAATTCGTTTCCAAAGATTCATTCATAGCCTTTCAAAACATTTTAATTTCATTTCAAACTCGAAACCTTTCAACACAAATTGAAAGTTCATTAATTATGTGAAAGCTTTTATTATTTGAAAATAATAGTTTCCGTTTCAGAAAAATCCAATTATATTTGCGCGAGTTAAAGCCCTTGAATTAAACTCAAATTCCCAAATCAATACATTGAAAATGGTTTGACCCATATAAAATTAGTATAACATCTTTAAGTCCTAGTTTAAAATCGTAGAATTCAATTTCCAATTTTGAATTAAATTTAAGTCAAATGATTTAAATTTCAAAACTTTATCAAATTATTAAAAAACTAAATTTTATCTTGAAATTTCATTTCAAAAGCTTTTCACATTTAACCCGATTCCATTTCAAAAGCTTTTGAATTTAAATATTCAACTTTTAAATATCTGTGACTTAACCGATTTCCACTTGCAATCTATATTTGTGTGTGTATGGTGTAGTCCAGGGGTTTAACACAATTGTGCTACATCATTCAATCATCACAGGTCAAAATACAAAAATATAGTTGATAAGCGGTATAAGCTATAACGCTTATCGTCCATTCACAGATTCACAGATAATATACAAATGTAAATAAATAGATAAATTATACACAGCTTAATCCACAGAACAAAATATCACAGATCAGATAGGACAATCAATTCAAGGCATCTCATACAATACAATCATTCATAAGTAAGGTCAAGCATTCAATAATCATATATAAGTAGGATTAATTAATTGTTTAATCCTGATTAATTCATTATTTCCAATTAAATTTATTACTTATGGATTAATTCCCCAATTCTGATTTATTAATTACAAATCATTTGATATAAATTAATTTATCAAACACTTCAATTAATTATTCTTAATTAATCATATTGATAAAGTTAACCTTTAATTTCATAATTAATTAATCCCTTAATTAATTATTTTAAGAAATTAAACCTTTAATTTACTTACCATAAAGTAATTACACTTACAAAATTTCATAAATGATTATCATTAATTAATTAATCTAAAGTAATTATGAAAAATTAATCATATTGATTAATTATTCAAATAATCTTAGTTAATGACCTTCATTAACTAATAACAATTCTTTAATTACTTCTCTAAAGAAATTTAGTTATATTCATCATTATTAAATATAAATTGAATAATCATTAAGAACTCATTAATTAATTCTAATTATTTCATTAATTAAATGTTAACTATAACTTGATTATTCTTAACTACGATTAACTAATTAAAAACAAATCCACGATTCTTAATGACAAGTTAATTATTCCTTAATTAATTAAACTTAAACCTTAATCAATAATTTTAAATCTTTAATTACTAATTTAATTAATACAAAACATTAATTATTCGATTCCCATTTACTTAATAATTAATGTATACAAATCATTATTACTTAAGGTAGACTCATTTTTATTAATAATTTAATTATCACTTATAAATATGTTTGGAAACAGTCATTTCCAAATTTACATTTAAATTTCATTTGTATTTCAAGATTTAAGCTAAATTCTTATTTATTTTGAATAAAGTCTTAAATTGAATTCCAAGGTTTAAAACCAATTCTAAAGCCTTTGAATTCTCATGTTAAAATGTTGGTTATAAAAGAAATTTAAAAGAACTTAAATCAAATTTTCTTTGTATTCACATATTTAAAGTATAACTTTATATTTAAATTAATTTAAACATTTGAATTTATGAAACTTTATTTTTCCCAAAACCTCAGACTCAAACTAGATTTGAATGAGAATCAAACTTGGTTTTAAACTTAATTAAATCCCTACTTTTCAATTTTAAACCCAGATTTAAAATTTTAAAATGCTACAGGTCTAATACTATAACACCCACATATGACTCGAGTAAAACCTATCGATTCTTCGAGCCAACAAACTTTTTCTCTCGGATAAACTCGAGACACAAACCCTGGTTCTTCCCAAACTAACAAAATTTCAGACCATCAGAGCAACCGTGCTCGTGCATGTGTACAACTTTGGTACCTATCTCCGGCCGACTCTGCATCGACGAGCAAGTCGATGATCAACCACGAATCCATCACCGATCACCATTTTGTCGCCATTTCCTTGAATTCGTGATCGAGTATCAAAAACGAAACCTGGAACTTAATGTAACAACTCCGACCAAACCTAGCAACGCACCATTCTCGACGCCTCGACCACCAGACGCCTCGAGCTTCATACCTCGACTTGGTCAACCACCCAGCCATAGTGCCCAAAACCACGAGCAATACGATGCTCGAACGAGGCTGTGGTGCACGAATTTCCCCTTCACTCAAAAATTAGGTTTATGGACTTAAACCTTACGCCGTCATCACCTCGTTCATCTGCACCCTAACACAATATTTATCCTAGAACCATCGTACGTTCCTCCATCACCATCCAAAATTCTGACCCCTCCAAGCCCGTTGATCGCCAGTGATCACCAAAAGATCGAAATTCAATCAAACACAAACTGCCCTTTTATCTTGGCCCTAAAAATCATGATTTTTGATTTAAAAATCATGTTTTAGTACACGAATTCAATCCACACACCTGAGTTCATAAATTATAAAGTTTAAATTTTTACTTATTTAGAGTTATGTTCAGTACTCTTGATTTCCAGAGATATTATGAAGTTGTTTTTACCGGAATAAATTTTTAAACCTTAATATAAGCTATCACAAACAATTTTTGTTTTAACTCTAAATCCAAATAACAAGCAGATCAAGAGGAATTGATTTTAAATCAAAAATCCCGCTTAGAATTTCAAATAGAGGATGTTTATGTAAACACAGCCTGCAACATTATGACCATTTTTCAAACATACTCAGAGAATTACATACATACATACATACATATACATACATATATATATAAACACACATATCCATAGTTATAGGCATCACAGATTTATACTTTAAATTGTTTTAAAGAAAAGTTACTCATAATGTTTTAGAAAGAGAACAGAGCTCTTTTTTTTGACATAGTTTTGAAATTATTTACGGAAATCTTGCTTCTTTGCTATGTAGCTTGAGTTGATTTGTATTGTTAAAATTGAATCTTTTTGTTTTAGTTTGTAGATGATGCTTACTTCAGTTCTTTGCTTAGGTTTGAAGAACGAACTGTAATGAGGTTGATATATATAAAAGAAAGCTTACAGGTGATATTATATATTTGTTTGTACAACAGGGTATATATTATTTTGTACAGGTTAATTATATTGTTTTGTACAACATCGTAGATATATTTTTTGCTTTACTTGTTGACTTCGGCTGATTAAAAATATGTTGTGTTAAAAGATGCAAACATTAAATGCATAGTACTTTATGTTCTTACTTCTTGCCTTCTTTAACACGAGCTAAGATGATGTGCTATGGTGAGCATTTATTACTAAGTACTTTATGTATATAGATAAAAAGTTGTTTTAGTCAATGTTATAAAATTTTGTTTGTTCATAATTATCTTCATTTGTTCATCTTTGATTTGTTTACATACTTGAATGTATATTTTTCTTCTTGTCTTATGGTTTTGTAATATAAATGAAGTTTTAAAATTAAAATATCGTTTGAATTATTTATGTATTTATTTTGTTTTAAATTTTTTTGAAAGACTTTATTTTAAATTTTCAAACCATAGCTTTCTTTCAGAATCCACACATGTATGTATATATACAAATAAATTTAAAATAACCATTTCTATTTATATTAAAAATCTATTTGTAAAGACATTACATTATAAAGATTGTTTAAAAATAACTCATTATTAAATTAAAAAAATTTATAAAAGAAAATATCTCTTTATTAATAAATAACATATTTTATTTGAATTTGGAAAACTCAAATCGATAAATCAATTAATCTTAAAAATATTTATTCAAAAAAAATTAACTTTAATTATCAATTTAAACTTAATAAAAATCCAAGATCGTTACAAATATAAAGGATTTAATTGTTTATAAACTGACATATTTTATTTAAAATACTTAAGTGTTCGTCGATGGGAATTCTATCGGTTTAGAATCCATCGAGCAAATTAATAATAAAAATAACCTCAAGCGCATGGCGTATAAAAGTTAGTACATGACGAGTACGGGTCAATCCGTAGGGAATTGTTAGATTTCAAAAATCTATTTAATCAAATTAACCAAGATTTGAGATGTTTAAGCTAACTATTAAAAATTGCAAAAACTAACAACTACAAAGGTGAATGAAAACTATGAGAATAAATGACAATTTAGAGATAATTCCACTCTCTAGATCATATAGTTCAAAAAACATGAAATTATAATCTCTCTTTTTAGGTCATTAGTTAGTTTAATTAATGTGCTTATCATAAGCATTACATATTTGTGATATTAATTAGCCCAGCATAAGCCATCAAACTTTAACACACCCCTCAAACCACTTACTAATTCTCATAAAAAATGACAACAAGTTGAAAACGAAATCTACTTTAAGCGTGACCTGTGATGCCCCACCTCTATACCCACGCTAGCCAAGAACACTACGGAGTAATGCCGTCAACTAGCACGGAGAATAAGGCTGTTGAGGAGCGACCATCCGTGTAATTGCTTTGCGCGAGCACCGATATGCCAGATAGAATAACATGCATTTCATTTAAGGAGGAAATCCGACATACCGACACAAACTCAAAGCTACTACACAGTGGCTAATATATCTTCGAAAAAAAATATAGAAATAAGCATAACACAAATCAGTGACAGATAATTCATATCACAAAGGCGGAAGAAGATATGAATATATAACTAACACATGAAAGTGTATATCAGAGTAGTGGTCAAATAAGATCCACAACATCACAAAAGAATATATACAAGTGCAAGACAAAAGAATATGTATACATCAAGGAGTCTATTTCTCAAATGCATACAACAAAAACTACTAAACTAAAGTAGTTAGCCAAAAGTCAGAAGATGGTTCCAGATAGGAAGCCATGAGGAAGCACCTGTAATATCTCAGTCTGACCCGAGTATTATTTAAAAAGAAAATAATAAACGGATTAGTCTAGCTATAAATATCAGATGAAATGATATAGAATAAGAGATATATAATAATCACAATGCCAAGCTGTGATAAATAAGAAATTGAAAAATCAATAAGAGATAAATCAATATGGCAAAGATCTACTCAATATAAAAGGAATGTCATACTCCTAATTTCATTCACCAAGCCACAATAATTGATAAATCAAATCAATAGAAATCACGTAAATAGGTGAAGCATAAATTCCAAAATTCAACACACGAAATCCAGAAATCACAAGAAAAAGGATGGCCAATCCCAGAAAAATGAGCCGGAGCTCCTCCAGACAGGGTATAGTCCCCCGTTGCGGACTTTGAGCCGAAGCTCCTCCTGGTGAGTCAAAAACTCCTCCTGACAGGGTATAGTCCCCCATTGCGGACTTTGAGCCGGAGCTCCTCCTAGTGAGTCGAAACTCCTCCTGACAGGGTATAGTCCCCCATTGCGGACTTTGAGCCGAAGCTCCTCCTGGTGAACCGAAGTTCCTCCTGACAGGGTATAGTCCCCCATTGCGGACTTTGAGCCGAAGCTCCTCCTGGTGAGTCAAAACTCCTCCTGACAGGGTATAGTCCCCCATTGCGGACTTTGAGCCGAAGCTCCTCTTGGTGAACCGAAGTTCCTCATGACAGGGTATAGTCCCCTATTGCGGACATTGAGCCGAAGCTCCTCCTGGTGAGCCGAAGCTCAATAAAAACGACGTACAGTCCTCCACGTGGACAAAGAGACATCGCACAATGCTAGTCTAAACCATAAAATGATCGTCATGATCAAAGAGAAGTGTCAATTACAGTAAGCTAGTAAATATATGAGCTTAGCTTCATGTCCCATAACTACTAGCTTAACTTAAATATTTACGAACAAATTGTAGATCTCCACTAGAGAATTGTCACAAAAAGGTTCAATCAAACAAGTCCAAGAATTAACCGACGAAGTAAACGCAAGCGTTTCATACCACTCGTTTTACTAAGCCGTTTAATTAGATTTCTCATACGAGTGAGGTAAAGGTTTGTATATACTAATAGATTGGAAATCGGTTTGAGAAAACGAGCTTTGTAATAAAATAGTGTTGAAATCATTTGAAGAAAGAGTTTTGATATTTACTACTAGTATAGAAAACCTTTATATTTTTAAAGTGACAAATCACAAAGAATATTGTAGGAACAATCAATCACTAAAATTCACATTCGAAGACGTGAATAAAATCCAAAGAAACCGATAAAGAATCCATCGAAATGGATATTCAAAAATCCCTAAAAAGGAGTCATCAAAGTCATAATAAATGATAACAACAAATAGGATCATCACGAATCGATTTAAATTGGAATTCTCAAGCGAATAGGAAAATAGGAAAAAAGAGTGCAGATTCTGACGTCTGAATCTGGAAAATAAATATTTTCCAAAGAAAGAATTCAGACATCTGAATCCTTGAATCCAGACGTCTGAAATAGGCACTTTTTAGCCTATTTCCTTTCTGGTTCAAAATGAACCAATTCAGACGTCTGAAATCATATTCAGACGTCTGAATCTGGGAATAGAAATTTTCCCAGAACAATATTCAGACGTCTGAATATTACGTTTCAGACGTCTGAATGAAGGGTTCAGGGCGTTCCCTGAACCTAGGCCAAAAATGGCCAAACGAATATCGGAAACGATCGAACGAGCAAATGACGATGACTAAGGAATTACGTCGAACGACAACCCAGCCTAAATGGCTCTTCGATATGCCTCAAATATCAATTTCCAAATATCCATAATAGGATTTTCATAAATTAGACCAAAACACCAAAAATTGGAATATACACCAAATCAATCCAAACCAAAATCAATTGCACAAGAATAAATGTTAGGAATTCATACCTAACAATCCAAGATAATTATAGACTAAGATGTGAGATAAAAATCTCACCTTTGAACCCAAACGATTGAAGAAGAAGCTATAGAGCAATGGTAAGAACAATCACTCTTCAATTCCAACCCAACAAGCTTGAATCTAAGCTTAAAGGAGAAACATTTCCTAAATTAGGTTTAGGTAATTTGTGAAATTGAATGGAGAAAGAGTTGGAGAAGATGAAGGAGGTGCTTACCAATGGGTTCACTTGAGTTTGGAGCTAGAAGTTGGATTTGCAAAGAAAGCTAGGGCTTAGGAATTTCCATTTCCCATCTCTTCCACCATTTTTACTTTAGCTTGAAGTGTTTAATTAAAGAGGAGAAGTTATGAAGAGAAGGGGTTGGGCTGAGCTAATAAGGGTGCAGTCCAAACCAAAGTCATAAGCGGGAAAAAGTAGCAAAAATCAACTATCTCCAAACATATCGAAGCTTATACTCAAAAAGGTCGCAAACGGCATTTTGAACTCAATGGAAGTGGTCTCGAGTCCTAATTCGACTGTTTGCAAAAAGTAGCTTTTCGGACTAAAACCCGACGAACGACAAAATATTTAAATAAAATATTTAAATACACAATCAATAAATATGCGGGTTGTTACAGACTCCCCTCCTTAAAGAAATTGCGTCCTCGCAATACTTAAGAAGAAAATAAAGAGTAACAACCATAAAAACATATTCAACACAAAAGAAGTTTGAAACAAGAAGTTCACCATAAAGAGCATGAAAGAGTAAGCCTGAACGGGATCGCTCGATGAATTCCCAGGATTCCCAAGAGCAATCCTTAGGATCTGAGAACCATTGAACTTTCACAAGAAGAACATCTTTATTCCGAAGGAGCTCAACCTCCGAAGTAATGATGCGAATGGAATGTTGCTCATAAGTCAAATCTGGTGAAACTTCAATTTCCTCAATATCACCGGGCTCAAGAATAAAATAGGAAACCTAAAACCATTTCCATAGTTAAAAGACGCAGAAAACGTCAAGAATAGCAGAAAATTGAGCCAGTGCAATGGCGTAGTAAAGAAACGGTACGCCCGAGAAACTAAAAGCTCGAATAATTTGGAACACCGACGTAGTACAAAAACAGTATGTCCAATGAACCGATAAACCGGAACAACGATGTAGTATAATAATGGTACATCCATTGATCCAGATAAGACTGAACATCGATGTAGTATAATAACAGTACATCCGATGAACCGAACACCATTAAAGAACATCGGACACTAGTCCATAAAAGGAATGAGATAAAGCTCAATAAAACAAAGTATATCAAATCGTCCGATGAAATTAATAAAAAGATAATTTCATTTGGTCATCAACAAAGAAACAACCTCCTATTGCTTACGTCAAAGTGCATAGGCAACACGATTCTCCTTTCCGGGAGTATAAAGAATATCAAGATCATAAGATGTAAGGAACCCGAGTTGACATGAAGTTCCTTATGAGAAAATAAATATTCCATATATTTTATGATCGAGGCGGAGAACAAATTTCTCCCTCAAAAATAATGATGCCAAATTCTAAAAGTGAAAACAATAGCCGCGAGCACTAGATCATGAGTGGCATACCTAGTCTCATTCGGCTATAATGATCTAGAAACACAAGTGATAGTACGTTATCTTATGCAAGAGAATGGCATCCAAACCAATACGATTAGCATTGGTACAAAAGATAAAGTCTTGGTTCCCTTCGGGAATCACAAGAATAAGAGTATCGAAAAGAAAGAATTTCTTTTAAATAATTTTCTTTCCCGAAAAGTTAAAACTTTCAAAATTACATTTTTATCTTTATGTAATAATCTTTCTACAAAAATTTACATTTTTACAAGTCAATATATCGTGTCTGACTATCTCATCAAAGCGTTTAGGAAATTCCTATCGATAATGTTGATCAAGCGCATCGACCAAAATTGTTAAAACACTCAACTGGAAATACAATCACAAAATCATCTTCTATATGATAAAAATATCTCTTAAAAAGTTTTAAGAATATTCTTTGCTCGTTTAAGAACAAAATCCAACTATACTTATAAATAAATCTTATGAAAAAGATTTGCAAAAATTTTTAAATTGCTATTTTCATCATCGAAATATTCATAGAATATTCGATTTATAAAATGGATGAAATAAGCTGGATAAACTGAATGACAAAATAAGTCATTCATAAGAATCGTAACGAGTGCGGAATGCGGTAAGTAACTCCCGCAACTCGTAGCCAAATGAAAATCGGTGGCAAGGTCGAACTAGAAAGACCTTAACACCACACAAAAGATTTCTTAGGTGATAATCCTAAGACAAACTCAAAAATACCGGAAAAGTTACACAAATTATTTAGATAAGAGAAATAACACTTTTCTCATCTTGAGGGCTTAATGAATACAATGATTCCTTCAAAAATTTGAAATCGGAATCTCAAGAAAAAATAGAAATCCGCTTAACAGATTGAAAATGTCGAAGATGAATAGTCCACACGGAAAATAGGATATGGGCTTCACAACGATTGAGCCAATCCTTAAAAAAATCAATTCCGAAGCCTAAGTAAAAATCAGCTCGGACAGAAAAATCACATAAAATAATTTTGAAGTCAATAGAAAGCAAATTGAGTGTTGCGGATCTACCATCCGGATTCGCAACCCTCAAAGAAGTCATCAAGCCCGAAATATTTAAAGAAAAAGAATCAACAAGTTCTTTTGATATAAAATAGGGAGATGAAACCCATATCAAATAGAACTCAAATAAGAAGATCATGAAATAAAATAACGCCATCAAGGATTGAGTGAAAAATACCTTGACCAAGAGAAGAGTTTCTAGGGGCTTGCACAATATTTAGCTTTCTCATGTCCTTGTTCAAAAGTTTGGGACACGCAGATAAAAGATGACCCATGATTAGGGATTACAATTGTAGCATCCTCCACGATTAGGGATTGGAGTCTTTGCTACAAAAGTAGTTTGCTTCACTCTCTTATTGGGATTAAGGCCCTTGAACTTAATATGCCTCTTCTTGGAAGTCCCAATATCACAAACACTTCCTTTACCAACCTCTCCATGAAGAAGAGTAACATCCATAAGCTGATTGAAAGAAACTTCAAGTTTCAAAGGTAGAACCATTTCGGGGTTCTTACTCAAAGCAGAGACAAACTCTTGATTCTTTACAAGATCCAAAAGTTGTTGAGCAGACATGAATACTCCATCCAAGGGAGTAGCACTAGATTGACCAGCGCAGGGACGGCAAGGTCTAACCATTTCTCTTCTTCAAGAAAGAAAGAAAGAAGAGGAAAAAGTTATTCTCAAAATAAATATCAAGCAATCTTGATAGATAAAATAAGGAATCATAAAAGAAAGTAGGATAGAACGGTACGAAGACTCGAATAAATCCTAAGGCACAACTCCTAAGAAAGACTTAGGACATGATCCTTGCTAGATTATTCTACATTGTTCCGAAGTTTGGCTCTGATACCAAGCTGTGACGCCCAACCTCTATACCCACGCTAGCCAAGAACACTACGGAGTAATGCCGTCAATTAGCACGGAGAATAAGGCTGTTGAGGAGCGACCATCAGTGTAATTGCTTTGCGCGAGCATCGATATGCCAGATAGAATAATATGCATTTCATTTAAGGAGGAAATCTGACATACCGACACAAACTCAAAGCTACTACATAGTGGCTAATATGTCTTCGGAAACAAATATAGAAATAAGCATAACACAAATAAGCCACAGATAATTCATATCACAAAGGCGGAAGAAGATATGAATATATAACTAACACATGAAAGTGTATATCAGAGTAGTGGTCAAATAAGATCCACAACATCACAAAAGAATAGATACAAGTGCAAGACAAAAGAATATGTATACATCAAGGAGTCTATTTCTCAAATGAATACAACAAAAACTACTAAACTAAAGTAGATAGCCAAAAGTCAGAAGATGGTTCCAGATAGGAAGCCATGAGGAAGCACCTGTAATATCTCAGTCTGACCCGAGTATTATTTAAGAAGAAAATAATAAATGGATCAGTCTAGCTATAAATATCAGATGAAATGATATAGAATAAGAGATATGACTAAACGTATAATAATCACAATGCCAAGATGTGATAAATAAGAAATTGAAAAACCAATAAGAGATTAATCAATATCGCAAAGATCTACTCAAGATAAAAGGAATGTCATACTCCTAATTTCATTCAACAAGCCACAATAATTGATAAATCAAATCAATAGAAATCACGTAAATAGGTGAAGCATAAATTCCAAAATTCAACACACGAAATCCAGAAATCACAAGAAAAAGGATGGCCAATCCCAGAAAAATGAGCCGGAGCTCCTCCAGACAGGGTATAGTCCCCAGTTGCGGACTTTGAGCCGAAGCTCCTCCTGGTGAGTCAAAAACTCCTCCTGACAGGGTATAGTCCCCCATTGCGGACTTTGAGCCGGAGCTCCTCCTGGTGAGTCGAAACTCCTCCTGACAGAGTATAGTCCCCCATTGCGGACTTTGAGCCGAAGCTCCTCCTGGTGAACCGAAGTTCCTCCTGACAGGGTATAGTCCCCCATTGCGGACTTTGAGCCGAAGCTCCTCCTGGTGAGTCAAAACTCCTCCTGACAGGGTATAGTCCCCCATTGCGGACTTTGAGTCGAAGCTCCTCCTGGTGAACCGAAGTTCCTCATGACAGGGTATAGTCCCCTATTGCGGTCATTGAGCCGAAGCTCCTCCTGGTGAGCCGAAGCTCAATAAAAACGACGTACAGTCCTCCACGTGGACAAAGAGACATCGCACAATGCTAGTCTAAGCCATAAAATGATCGTCATGATCAAAGAGAAGTGTCAATTACAGTAAGCTAGTAAATATATGAGCTTAGCTTCATGTCCCATAACCACTAGCTTAACTTAAATATTTACGAACAAATTGTAGATCTCCACTAGAAAATTGTCACAAAAAGGTTCAATCGAACAAGTCCAAGAATTAACCGACGAAGTAAATGCAAGCATTTCATACCACTCGTTTTACTAAGCCGTTTAATTAGATTTCTCATACGAGTGAGGTAAAGGTTTGTATATACTAATAGATTGGAAATCGGTTTGAGAAAACGAGCTTTGTAATAAAATAGTGTTGAAATCATTTGAAGAAAGAGTTTTGATATTTACTACTAGTATAGAAAACCTTTATATTTTTAAAGTGACAAATCACAAAGAAGATTGTAGGAACAATCAATCACTAAAATTCACATTCGAAGACGTGAATAAAATCCAAAGAAACTGATAAAGAATCCATCGAAATGGATATTCAAAAATCCCTAAAAAGGAGTCATCAAAGTCATAATGAATGATAACAACAAATAGGATCATCACGAATCGATTTAAATTGGAATTCTCAAGCGAATAGGCAAATAGGCATAAAGAGTGCAGATTCAAACGTCTGAAATCAAGGATTCAGACGTTTGAATCTGGAAAATAAATATTTTCCAAAGACAAATTCAGACATCTGAATCCTTGAAGCCAGACGTCTGATATAGGCACTTTTAGCCTATTTCCTTTCTGGTTCAAAATGAACCAATTCAGACGTCTGAATATTACATTTCAGATGTCTGAGTGAAGGGTTCAGGGCATTCCCTAAACCTAGGCCAAAAATGGCCAAACGAATATCGAAAACTATGGAACGAGCAAATGACGATGACTAAGGAATTACGTCGAACGACAACCCAGCCTAAACGGCTCTTCGATACGCCTCAAATATCAATGTCCAAATATCCATAATAGGATTTTCATAAATTAGACCAAAACACCAAAAATTGGAATATACACCAAATCAATCCAAACCAAAATCAATTGCACAAGAATAAATGTTAGGAATTCATACCTAACAATCCAAGATAAGTATAGACTAAGATGTGAGATAAAAATCTCACCTTTGAACCCAAACGATTGAAGAAGAAGCTATAGAGCAATGGTAAGAACAATCACTCTTCAATTCCAACCCAACAAGCTTGAATCTAAGCTTAAAGGAGAAACATTTCCTAAATTAGGTTTAGGAAATTTCTGAAATTGAATGGAGAAAGAGTTGGAGAAGATGAAGGAGGTGCTTACCAATGGGTTCACTTGAGTTTGGAGCTAGAAGTTGGATTTGCAAAGAAAGCTAGGACTTAGGAATTTCCATTTCCTATCTCTTCCACCATTTTTACTTTAGCTTGAAGTGTTTAATTAAAGAGGAGAAGTTATGAAGAGAAGGGGTTGGGTTGAGCTAATAAGGGTGCAGTTCAAACCAAATTCATAAGCGAAAAAAAGTAGCAAAAATCAACTATCTCCAAACATATCGAAGCTTATACTCAAAAAGGTCGCAAACAGCATTTTGAACTCAATGGAAGTGGTCTCGAGTCCTAATTCGACTGTTTGCAAAAAGTAGCTTTTCGGACCAAAATCCGACGAACGATAAAATATTTAAATAAAATATTTAAATATACAATCGATAAATATGCGGGTTGTTACATGACCTATTCACTATTGATTAGAAATATGGGACATCAAATTTTAATTTCAACATTCACTTCTTTGCCATAATCATATTTAGATGAAGAGGCAATTTGTGTTTAGTGCTCGTTAAGCATTAACCTATTTGGTATCTACAATATAGGCTTTCAAATTCAAAACAACAACAAGTTAAACTACTTCAACTATTTGCATTAAGCACAAAAAAGAGCAATAATTATCAAAATGTTGAAGCTACATAATCAGAGACCTTCATTATCTCTAAATTGAAGGGATTTAGCCTCTCATATGTATTACCGTATCAACATTTATAGCATGCAACATGAAACTAAAAAGAAAGGAAAATGAAAGCTAACGAAAAGAAAACTAATCTAATTGCATAAAAGAAAATCTACACTATTTGCATAAATAAACAAATCTACACTACTAACATGAAAGGAAATAAACCAAAGAAGAAAAAAACATGTATTGAAAATTGCATAAAAATTACATAAAAGAAATGGCTAAGTAGCCATGAAAAAAGAAGGAAGAGCTTTGATTTATTTTCCTAAACTGAGAACGCTAAGAAGAGCCTAAGAGAAGAGAGGAGAAGAGGAAGTTTACATGAAGCATAAGGGGTATTTATACATGCATGAAACCCTAATCCATTTTTTTGGAGAATGCCCAAAATAACCTCTTAGGAATTATGGAGGTCAAGGAATCATTAGAATCAAATAATCAACATTTAGATGTGCATGAACTTTTAAACACGATTCGCATGTGCATTAGTCTCTAATTTGTATATGAAGGTATGTGCATAGGTGGAGTCGTCCATGATCCATGAAATGAATTATTTCCATCTCTGTTCCTTTTTATTCACTCTTGTGCATGCATATATCTTCATGAAGCCACTTGTATTTGAATTTAAATTCCTTCAAAATATCACAGAAATTTTCAATTAAATTTTAAAAAATTAATAAATGCACAAAAGTGACCATTTTCTCCCGGATGAAAATGAATATGTGATGATTTGAAATAGTTTTGAATTTTGGTTTAAACAAGTTAAAATACCCACTATGAACATTTATTCAATTTAAATAGATTAAATATGGTGGTAAAAATATGCACATTTACGTGCACATCATCATGGATGTAAATTCTTATTGTTTATAAATTGAATACTTTGAATAAAATATTAATTCCTTGGTCCCTTCTTCTTCCTTTTCGAGGATGAAATGTTTTGAGCGAAGGAGAGTGTGACGACCTGCAAATATTCGATAGTGAAAACAACTAGAATGTGATTCCAATTAATTTGTGAAGAAATTAAAATTTGTGATTATTTAATGTGAAAACAACTAGAATGAAACTTAATAATATTAGTTTAAGGTAATTGCTAACTATTTCATTGTAATTCCAATTAATTGAAATGATTGTAAAGTCTAATTGGTTATAAATTATAAATAGGGAAATAAATTAAATGTCATATTAAATAGCGAGATAATATGTAATTAATTGTAACTGGATAAAATCAGTGTTGTATAAGTAGTTATAACATTTGTTTGTAGATAATAAAGTTATAAATGTGATTAAATTAAGTAAAAGGTAACAATTGTTATTTGCCACCTATTTATTTAATATGTTGAAATTAAATTCAAAAATCAATTGTAAATAATCTACTTAATGTTACAGTTAACATGAATTAAGATGGTAACTGTAGAAGATTGAGCTAATGAAATGGTAAACCAATGTTTAGTATATCCATAAGATGATAGATAATTGAATAATAAGATGGAAATCAAGATAAATATATATTGGAAATTAAATTAATTAATGAGTTTATTAATATTAATTTGACTTGGAATCTTTCAATAAATGGGAAGGAGAATTTAATTGAAATTAATGGCGTTAAATAAAAGAAATATACGTTGTAGGATCCTTTTTAAAGCGCGATTTTGAAACTAATTACAATTATGTCGATTTGAATTCCTTCAATTTAAAAGAGTAAAAAAAACATTAATTTTAATTAATGGATTTAACGAAGGAAACATATATTATTTTTTAAATAAAAAGAATGTTTTAGTGAGAATGAAACGAATATTTTTATTTTGAAGGTAAGAATAATTTTATAAAAGAAGAAAAAAATGAATTTTAAAACAATATTTTACAATCATTAAATATAAATTTAAGTGATTTTAACACTAATCTTGAAATTTAAATTAAATTAACTTTTTAGGTTTTGTGATTGTGATCTGAGAAAAACTTTATTTTGAAAAAAAAACTGGAATTTGAGTTCCGGATCATCTTTTATTTTGTGTAACGTTACATTGGTTGTTGTATTAAAATTTGTTTATTGTATGTTATTTATGTTTAAACGGTTGTAGAAAAAAGTATAATTGTTGTTAATATATTTAACTCAATTGGACATGCAATTAGTTAGTTCCTAAGTGGTCCCGTCAATTCCTTATTATTCAATACACCTACCACTATTTCAAAATTTTGATTTTATTGCAATTCTCTAATGTAGTTGAAACGTGGATTCACGTCCTTTCTCATTCTTCCGTTTTGTTTATTTTATTACGCAAAGCATTTTCTTAGATCATATAGCTCCATTTTATTTGTCCTTTCCATGCCTATTCCGTTTGTTACTTCCCTTTCTTCTTTTGTTTCATATTATATCTCATTCTTTCCCCTAGAACTTCGTTATTTTTAAACATCGGGGCCTCTATTTTTTCCTTATAGTTTCAATGCAACATAGCTTTATACCTCCACTTAGTTACTTCCAATTCATTTTTACTGAAACAATGTTAAAAAAAAGCATGAGCATCTATTTCTTCCTCAACCATATGCACACCTTTCCTCATCACCATGTCTTTTTTTGCAAGAAGTCTTCAAAAAAATAAACATTAAGAATTAGCTTTCATGATTTTGGCTTTCTACTTCTTGCCTTTGTTTTTGGTACTTCAAGTTTTAAAACATGAGTTATTAAAGTTTCTTATTTTAATAATTAAATGTGTACGTATTTTTTTAATATATCCTTATAACCTGAATATCTTCCACATACTAGCTCCGTTACGTGCATGGTTTCTTCCGTTGGACACGTACTGGAATTCCCGACGACAAGAAATGGGTTTGGCTCAGTTTGGAGACAGTTGGTGAAGGCATACGTGTTTGTATTTTTGCGTTCTAAATATCAAAGGTGAGTGTTTTGACCCACTCATGAATACTAAATTATCTAATGTTAATTATATTAAATTTATGATGTGATAAGAAATTTATTGACGTCTATTTGGTATTTTTAGATTGTTATTTAAGTTAAATTTGAATTTGTATTGAATTGAATTGCCATTTAATTAATATTAAATATAAATTGCTAGTTAAACACTTGATAATGATAATCAATTGATTGTTGTGACTTATTGGCTGATTTGGATGTTGGATTATGATAGATGTCGTTGGTTGACATTTTGGATGATGGGATGTTTATTTATGTATATATCTCTGTTACCACTGTGGATTAAAATGATAACCCGAGAGGTTTCCATTGATTTTGATATCTTGATTTTAGAAACTGGTTGAAATGACATATACCCATATAGTTTCTTGAATTTGGATTATTTATTTGAATTGATTTATTTGAATGGTTTAAGTTTTAAATTTAAACTTCGGATTTATTTTAAATAAAATGATTAAGATTGGTGTTTCGAATTATTTGAAATCTTTTAAATAGTTATATCCACCTTGTACACTTGATAGGAGATGGAAATCCCGTAACATCTCTGAAGCCATTACAGTAATATTTCTATCCTACTTATTTTGAGTTGACTTACTTAAGATCTTTTAGACTTAACTCGAGTGTTTTGTCTTTTCATAATGCTCGGGTCAGTCTGAGCTTTTCAGTGTATTGACGACCATTTTATTTTGGAGGATGAAGCTGGAGATGAATCTTCTATTTATTATTAATTACTCCACTACATCATGTGTTCCGCTGCATTATTTAATTATTTCTGCTTCATGTATAACTCTGGTTTGTATTGTAAAGTGTAATCAAATTTCATTTGTAAAACAACTTCATGAGCTATTTATTTGAATATTATATTTTATCATTCCGCTGCGAGATTCTGTGTTTTGATTTTCCTCCTTTTCTATTATTTTCTTATTTATCCCATTAACAATCCTCCCTTTTAAATGTTTTGTGTCGACATATGTGGTTTATTGTTGATTTAAACCGTCCAAAAAGTGGGTTGTTACAACCTCTCTTAGGAGGTAAAAATAGATTAGGCGCTTGCAACTTTTGGAGCATAGGAAGAGGAGGCAAAGCCATCTCATATGGAGTGGGAACCTTAGCCTAACCAATAGACCATAGGGCATCAGCAGCAGGTCCCTACTATGGAATAGTTTTAGAGTATTAGTATTGCATTGAGGCTGGGCTTTAGTCGATGATCCAGCGATAGCGAAGGATGAAGGAGCGACTGCGGGAAATACAGATGGAGCAGCAGCGCCAAGGGCATAGGTTAGGGTGCATATCTGCCATGATCCAATCACTTGGGTGCGGCCATGAATCTAGATCTCGAGGGGGGAGGGGACCGTCTCCCAATCCTTGAATAGTAGTAGTTAATAACTAGTAGTGGTCGTAGTACTTTCGTCCTGTAGTTGCTTTATTTTTCTTTTGGTTTTGGTTGTAAGCATTAGTTGTTTCTATTATATAAAAACATATGATGTAATAGAAATGTTCCTGTTTATGTGTTTTCTGTATGGACCGCTGTATTATGGAAAAACAACAAAAATAAGGAAAGTTTAGAAAAGACACCTAACTAATCAGAGGAAAAGAAAGTAATAGAGACTAGAAGTTAAGAAATAAATTCTAAAAAATTATTTAACTAAACATTAAGATAAAAACAAAATAACAGCTTAAGTTCTAGAAAAAATTGGAAACCTTTTGAGAAATTAATTTCAGTAAATGGAGGATAGAGAAAGGATGTTGCGCAGCCATGGGTCAACACCTATGCACCTTAAAGGTTGAAATTCACAGTTGAACTTATGTTCTGATTGATATTGTAAAATAAAAAAAAGAATTTTGAAAATTTTAAAATTCACTACGTAATGGAATATATTCCATTATGGATGCTAAAGGGTTGACTAAACCTCGATTCCATGAGGAGTGGAAAAAGATTTGTTTTGAAAAACCTATATATGTTGTTAACGCTAAAATTTGAACGCTAACACCCCGGTGTATAAAGTGAGATTGTGAAAGCACCACCCGATAACTCGGGAACAGATTATAAGCAAATAATAGTGAAAAAACAGTAAACAACAGCAATTTTATAGTGGTTCGGCTTGAGAGATAGCCTACGTCCACTTTGAATATCTTTATTGACGATTTGATTACAAGTCAATGCCATTACACTTTGATTACAACACACTTCGAGTTTCAAGTGACTTTGAACAAATAGCCTAAACTTCAATGTCGATCCAAATCTTTGAACACATGTTTGACATGTTTGATTTCTTCGTGAAGTTTCTTGAAGGTGTTGAAGCAGTTTAGAATGCAGCAGAGTAACGGCGCTTGAAATGAATCAGCCAAAAGTCCCCTTCTAGTTGGAACTAGGGTCGTATTTATAGGCATTTTTCGGAGTTAGGTCGTAGGTCGTGACCGACCTAAGTTAGGTCGTAGGTCGTGACTGACCTAAGATGCACTGGCTTCTCTTTCACAAGAACACGCATGCTGGTTTGCACAAGTCCTAGGTTGTGAGCGACCTATCATAGGTCGTAGGTCGCAAGCTATTTCCTAAAGATGGTTGAATAGCATTGCACTTAACTCTGGAACGAGCTAGTAAGCAGTAGGTCATGGTCGACTTAACAGATCAGGGTATAAGTGAAGCGGCATAGGGATTTTATTTCATTTGCTTAGGTCGCAAGCGACCTACTATAGGTCGTTAAGTCGTTATCCTTTTTAAGTCGCTCCATACTTTAGATTGGTACATATCTTTAGGTCGTGTTGAACATTAGGTCGTTCCACCTTTAGGTCGTAAGGTCGCTAAGACAATTATGTTATTAGGTCATTGAGGCTATTAGGTCGTCGAGACCTCTTAGGTCGTAACTTTCTGTTAGGTCGCGGAGCTTCTTAGGTCGCGGCCTCCTTTAGGTCGCGAAACATATTTAGGTCGTTCTCCTTTTTAGGTCGAGCCATTTTTAGGTCGTGGAGTCTTCTTAAGTCGTTATAACCTTTAGGTCGCCGCTATTTTTTAGGTCGTGGCTTCCTTAGGTCGCGACTACTTCTAGGTTGCTTCATTAGTTAGGTCGCTAGCAGTGGGGAGTTAACATTTGCCCCTCGAAGTATGTGACCAAGTTATAGGTCGCGTGCTTCGATCTCATTAACTCGTGCTCTGGAGGGCCGTTAGGTCGTAGACGACTTAGAGAGATGATTAGGTCGCATGCTGTCGATTCGTGTTCCACTGTCCCTGAATATAAATACCATAGGTCGCTCCTTCCCTTCTTCATTTGCTTCAGCATCTATTCTACCATTAACAAGCTTTTGAACTTCTCGAGGGCGATTCCGATCAGCTCAATCTTCATTCTTTTCCATCATCAGATTGCGTAAGTGAATTCTATCAACATTCGACCACATCTATCATCAAACCGCGGATATTCCACTTGTCGTTCTTAATACATGTCTGTATGCTACGTTTTCCCATAAGTCACGAGTCGATTAACCTTTTGATTGAGTTACCGTGGTGATTCTTGTGAATATGGCAATACATCAGGTGTACGGTGGATTTGAGACGATTTGGGTTGGATTCTTGGGTAATTCGTGATGATGTAGGAGGAAGATGGCGAATCATGGTGTTTCGAACTAGTTGGCTTGCAAATTTGGAAGAGACGAGGAGGGTTCTGCTGGGTTAACGGGTTAATGGATTCTCAGCTACACGGGTAATGGAGGAGATGATGTGGCAGCGTGTGAGTGGAGGATCGACCTTAGGGCTGTCTGCTTGAGCACTAACCATGCGACCTAACTTCTTAGGATCTAACTTTGTAATGACCTAAGTTCTTGCGGCATTGCTTTTAGGTCGCGGCCGACCATAGACTTGAATTCTTGTGGCACAGAAGTTAGGTCGCTGCCGACCTAGTACTTGGATGGTTTGTACATGAACTTTGAACCGAACGACCTAACAGCTTAGCAACTTATCACCTTTGAATGACTGCATAGGGACTTAACACATCAACGACCTATCTTTTGCGACATAAGCTTTAGGTCGCGGCCGAGTTATGACGTGAACAGATTTGCATTGAGCGACTTAAGTTAACCCCGACCTAGGTTAGGTCACCAGACGACCTAGGACTTGACAAATTTGCACATGAATTCCAGGCAGCACGACTTAACAAATTAACGACCTAACTCCTTTGCGGCATATGCTTTAGGTCGTGGCCGAGCTAGGACTTGAACAAATCTGCATTGCTTTGAACTCCTTTAACTTGCACGGTGCGACCTAATATAGCCTTGACCTATGCTAAGTTGCAGTGGACAGTCTGGACGACCTATGACTTGTAAAATTTTGAGAGAATTTGATTGAACTGCTTGGACTTGAATCATTTGAAATTCATTGCATTTCTTTGCAGATTGCTCTAACTTTTAATTTAACAACCTGTTTAAACATAACATTTGCAGAAAAGTGGGACGAATATACTGTCACTGACCGCCCACATCGAATGACAGATTAGTCGATAAGAATAATCAACTTGAATAAATCGTGTGAGCGAAGTGCTGTGAATCAACCGACTCAAATGAAGTGTTAAAGCAAAGCTAAAATTTTGTTTGAATTAACATTGCACTCGAGTTTTAAATTAACAAATCCTGAAATCTCACAATCAAACAGTTGTCAATTAGCTTAATTTCAGTTATTTTGCTTGTTATTTTTATTAGTTTTGCACAACACTTCACACATTTAGGTAACGTGCACCTTCACATCTGAACATCCAGTTGCTTGTATAGAATGATGTCTCAACAAGAAGAGATGATAGAACACGTCGAAGGGGCTCCTCCGATTGCTATTCCACTAGAGAACCCTCCGGAAAGAACTCCTACCCTTCTGAAACAGCGGGTGCTTAATCAATTATGCGTTCAATTTGGCATTGCCGAGGCAGAAGTTTTACTCCCTGGACCAAATGATTTTGCTGATAGACCGCCTTCCGGTTTTGTTGCCATTAATCGTTAAATGTGCTTAAGTGGAGTAATTCCTCCCTTTAATGAATTTCTTCAACAAATCCTTCTTCGACTGACGATTTCTCCCTTCCAACTGCATCCCAATGGCTATGCCATTTTGATGGGATTGTGCGTTCTATTCAGGAGAACTCTTTACCGTCTTCCGAGTTTTGAGGAAATCTGTTACCTGTGCACTTTCGCAAAGAACAAGGACCACCCTTCGATTGTACTTGTAAGAGGTGCGAGGAACCGTAAACTAATTTTGGATTTGCCGGAGAGTGCACATGGTTTTTTGAATCAATTCTTCTATATTCGTTGCCCCGTAGGATTTTACGCAGACTGGAGAATAGGAAGTGAGATCTTTTTTTTCCCTTCTTTCTTCAATTCCATTCTAAGTTTTTCATGGTTCGTATTGCTAGATGCTGATTCCATTCCTTATTTTTACAGCACTTCTCCTCCTTCTAGAGATTCCAGTCATAAACCAGTCTTTGAAAGGCTAAGCATTGTGGCTGCTGAAGAGAGGAGCGCAAAATTTCTATTGACAGATGAACTCGTTCATCGATTTGAGCTTTTACATTCTTCTCATTCTACTCAACTTCATGAAGTTCCGACTGAAGTTCCCGATTCTCCGATGAAAATTCCTGATGCCTCGGTCCCTACTAAAGAGCACATGCAGGGAGGAACCTCTATAGAAACTTCACTAGTAAAGTGTTCAATTCCGAAGGATGTTGCGGGGCCGTCTGACAAGTCTGTACTTGCCCCAGTTATCGAAGAGGAAGAACCTCCACGATCTTTCGAAAAATCTACTAACGAAGGAGTCAAGAAAGCAAGTCCCAAAAAACATGATGGTGATGATGTTTTCGAGGGGTTGAGTGATTTAATTGTGACTTCTCAAGAACTTTTCAAAGATGATGTTTCCAAAACTATCTCTTCTGTAATCGAGGCGACATCTTCTCTACAACAAATGTCAACTCCTCCTACTCAAGTTATCACTACCTCTATTCCACAGAGTGGTTTGTAACTCGATGCGTGTAGTTTACACGTTACACGACACTTAGGATTTTTCATCACTTCTACGCACTTATCTTCTTGTACTTTAAAGATTTCTAAAGCTTATTATTTTTATTCCAGATTCTCCTATGGGGCGCAGCGGCTCGTACTATGATGATTTCCAGCGCTACGGGAGGCGTAGCCAGTATGATTATAGGCGTTACCTCCCTTCTTACAGAGAATCCGATGAAGAGAGGGCCATCAGGAAAGCAGACGAGAGACGAGCATATGAAGAACGTCACCGAAGAGAACAAGAAAGACATGACCCTCCCCACAGAGATGATGATACCCAAAAAAGAAAGACTCACGATGAGAGAGGTAAAGGACACATGGAAGATTCTTCTAGCAAGCGGGCTAAACTTACTGAAGAAACAATGCCGACAGTTTCTCAAAACGTTCCTGCTCAATCTCCTGCCCCCGTTCGTTCCGACATTCAAACAATCATCAACCGGCCCGCATACCAAGTTGGGCAAGGTCCTCCCACTCTTCAAAGTTGATTCCCTCAGTGGTGCCTGAGAGGGGTTCGATTTGATCTCGACTTGATTCCTCTCGACAAATCGGCTATGCTGCGAAATCTTGATTCTGTCAGGACCGATATTGAAAGAATGTCGAACTGGCAAAAACTTGTCGACGAGCTTCAGAGGGTTAACCGAGCCAATCTCGAGGCCATGCTCACAATGGAGAACGATAAGGCTGAGTGGCAGAAGACTCTCGAACAGCATGACGCCGAAATGAAAAGTATTGCTTCCTATAATGAAAAGCTGGAAGCGGAAGTAGAAAAGCTTAAGGAAGAATTAGCTACTTCATCTACTTTCCATTCTCAAAAGGAGAGCATGCTTCGGCAACAAGTACGAGATGCGCATGCCAGTCAAAGGGCAGTCGAAGATAAGCTTACACACCTGGAGAAGGTCATAGAAGAATATCGCGCTGAAACTTTACAGCTGCGAGAACAGGCCGGCTCTCAAAGCTTGGAGATAGAGATGCTAAAAGCTCGACTTGCTATGGCCGAGAAGGAGCGTGACGAGGCTGTTGCTGGTAAACTCGCGGCCGAAGTGGCCCATCAAGCAAACAAAGCTGACATTAGCTCCACATTATTTGATTTCTATCTGCATAGCATTTTGGAGCGTGGCAGCCTTGCCTTTCTAGGCCCTAAATATGAAATTACGTTAGCTGAAGTCTGGGAGGCAGCACTCGATATGCTAGGTGGTAAAGGTGCTGGCTACGCTGAGACAGCTCTTGAAGAGCATTATCTCGATGATGATGCCCGCGCCGCTCTTGCCAAGGGAAAAGAGAAACTCGCCAAGGTATGGGCCGGAATGGCGGAAGGGGAACGTTCTGAGAAAGAAATACCACCTACCACTTCTGAACGTCTTTTAGTTTCTTTCGAAGTGGACATTACAGGTTCCAGTGCTCATTCGCTGCCTCCTACAAGAACCGGGGTAATCACCCCTATTGATGATGAGGCTTTGGAAGATATCGGGGCTCAGAATTATGAGATTGAACTAACGAAGCAAACATCTTCAGGTAATTTTGATATTGGTCTGATTCAGGTGGATCGCTTGCTTACTCCTCAAAAGTTTGATGAGCTTCTCGATTACTTCTTGAATCTCGACGAACCCATATCTCCCTTCTTTCGGGGAGATACTAATATTCTTAATTTCTCTTCTTCTGCAGTTGAAACACCAAGTGCTGTGCAGACTTCACTTCCTCCGGTTATCCCTCCTCAATCTCTTCAGGTGACTCCTCCTTCTGCTTCACAACCCGGGTCACAAGAGGAACAGATTGAGGCTCTTCATGGCTTGGATGACCCTATCGCTTCGCAAGAGCAGAAGGACGAGGGACTTGAAGGAGGCGAGATCTCTCCGGAGCGGACTCCCTCTGATGACGTAGTTTTGTCCGCAATTGTTACTCCAGAGAGTGAGTCTTCTTCGAAGAGAAGAAAGAAGCACGGAACATCGAAGAGGAGGGGGAAGAAAATCATCACTACTGAAGAGGAACCGGAAGTTGCACCGGTTGCACCTCCCTCTCCTTCTTCCCTTATGCCTATAGATAGACCTGAAAAACTAATCATTCGGCCAGGCAAAGGGTCCAAAGGTGGTAAGAAGAAGTGAAGAGTCGGACTTCGGGCTTTTTGACTCCTTTTTTGTGTAATGGTCGGATGTTGTGCAGGCACCGGCCCCTGCTTTTTTTATTTTGAAACCTGTATCTGCAATTGAATAAAATGATCCTTTATTTGTATAGACTCTTGTTTGAATTTGAGAATGCATTTATTATTCATTTTTGCACAAGTTTATTTATATGATATTGCGGTGAGCTTGTGGTATGTTGTTTGAGCGTACTTTACCGATGTAGCTATACCATTTTGTATGTAACTATACCATGTTGCCCCCATACCATAAGTTTGCTGCAATATTTTATACTTTGAGGGGACTCGCACTCTTATTTTCTGAAGAATAATTACTTCATTTTTGAAGAAATTTTTCGTAGAGTACAACTTCCTTCATATAAGTTTTTACGCTTTGTCCTTCGAAGAAATCACTTTTTTCTTTTGCTTAATTACGCATTTTGCCAAGTGAAATCTTCTATGCGGTAAAGCAGGCCTCTGAAGAGTACTTTAACTTTCTTCCTTTTTTTTTGAGGAAGGTTATTTTCTAGAATAGGTAAATCACTCTTCCTTTGAAAGTTAAAGTATACCCTTGATGAGGATATATATTTATTTTATTTTTTTTCTTGAGGTAGAAATTTGTACTTCTGAGGAGGGATTTTTCACGTTTCAACACTTGGAAGTTTTATTTCAATCTTGGTGAAACGTGTACCTCCAAAGAATTGCGCCTTCGAAGAAAGCCTTTTCACGTTTCAACACTTGGAAGTTTTATTTCAATCTCGGTGAAACGTGGGCTTCCGAAGAAGTCTTTCTTTTTGATTGTGTCCCCGGGAGAGGGTTGTACCTCTGAGGAGGGATTTTTCACGTTTCAACACTTGGAAGTTTTATTTCAATCTTGGCGACACGTATACCTCCAAAGAGTTGTGCCTTTGAAGAAAGCCTTTACACGTTTCAACACTTGGAAGTTTTATTTCAATCTCGGTGAAACGTGGGCTTCTAGAAAGGTCTTTATTTTGTTTTGCATTTCAACTTTGGTGAAGTGAAATTCCGAAAAGCGGCTGTTACACTTCAACTCCTGGTGAAATGTGCCTCCGAAGAGGTCTTTATTTTGTTTGCATTTCAACTCTGGTGAAGTGAAATTCCGAAGAGCGGCTGTTACACTTCAACTCCTGGTGAAATGTGCCTCCGAAGAGGTCTTTATTTTGTTTGCATTTCAACTCTGGTGAAGTGAAATTCCGAAGAGCGGCTGTTACACTTCAACTCCTGGTGAAATGTGCCTCAAAGAGGGTTTTCATCGCCTGGAAGTTACTCTCTCATGGTTGGAGGGTCATGACTCCTCCAATCTTTTTTGTTGAGTAGAGAACTTTCTTTTTTGTGGCGTATCACCCATTAGAGGTCTTTATCCTCCGAAGAGTTGTGCCTCCGAAGAGGATTTGTGCTGCCGATGATGGCTTTGGTTGTTCCCTTGTCCACTTGCTTATGCTTTTTCAGTGATCCTCTTTTTTTTTTTTTTTTTTTACAAGTGACTTGTTTAATCCAAGGAAATGTACTTCATTGCCAGGAAAGTTCGTGAGAACGAGCATCAGCTTCTTAATTGGATGTTTGTTTGTTCAAACGATCTCAATTTATTAGGAAAGGCCCGTTTCTGTTGAAATCATAGGCTGTTCAATTGAAGTACTTCCTATCTAGGATTTGAATTTGGAGCTTTTGTGACTTGAAATTTGGCGAGAATCACTGGGTCTTATTATGTGCAAGTTTCACTTCCATTGTCTGCAAGAATTTAAATCGACATTTCAGCAATACATTCTATGTACTTTTTATATCGAAAATAAAGCAAACATGTAATAATAATAAGGAACACAAGATTTATAGTGGTTCGGCCAGGAAATTGGGCCTACATCCACTTTATATTTTTTCATTATTTACTTGCATCAGTTTTACAATTGCCTTCAATTACAAGAATCATACATTCATAATTCTTTTTACAATATTTCAACAAAATTTTCAAGTAAAATATGGACGCAAATGTTTTCTGTTCCATGCCCTTGGAATTTGATCTCCTTCAACAGTGGTGAGTTTGAATGTGCCATCAAGAAGCTTCTGACCTATGACATATGGTCCTTCCCAATTTGGCCCAAACACACCTGTCACTGTCATAATTCTCTTCAGGACTAGGTCTCCAATCTCAAAGCTGCGTTGGCGAACTTTGGAATTGAAATGTCTGGCTATTCTTTGCTGATGAGCTGCAATTCTGAGATTAGCCTCATCTCTTTTTTCATCAAGGAGATCTAGCGCTTCAAGCTGTAGCTTTTCGTTTTCTGCTTGATTGAAATGGGTTCTTCTGTGTGAAGGAACCTCTATTTCTACCGGAATCATTGCCTCTGACCCGTATGCCAATGCAAACGGGGTGTGCCCAGTCGCAGTTTTGTGAGTGGTTCTGTATGCCCATAGTGCCAGTGGTAGCTTATCAACCCAACCACCTTTTGCTCTTTCAAGTTGCTTCTTGATGGTTGACTTAATAATTTTGTTCACGGCTTCCACTTGCCCGTTTGCCTGCGGATGAGCCACTGCTGAAAAGCTTTTCCGGATTTTGAATTGCTTGCAAAAATCTTGGAATTCTTCACTTTCAAACTGAGTACCGTTGTCTGTAATTATTTTTTGAGGCACACCGTATCTGCAAATGATGTTTTTAGTCACAAAACTTATCATCTTCTTTGAGGTGATAGTAGCCAGTGGTTCGGCTTCTGCCCACTTAGTAAAATAATCTACTATTTAATTCCAGATTTGGCAGTTGGTAACGGTCCTACAAGGTCTATTCCCCATTTTGCAAACGGCCATGGACTGACCATCTGTGTGAGTTCAGTGGAAGGAGCTCTAGGAATTTTGGCGAATCTTTGACATCTGTCACATTTTCGGGAATACTCTGCTGCATCTCGATTAATTTCTGGCCAAAAATATCCGTATCGGAGAATTTTCTTTGCAAATGTTTGGCCACCTGAATGATCACCACATTCTCCTCCGTGTACCTCCGCTAGGATTGCTTTGGACTCTTCCCTGGATACACATCGAAGTAATGGCATTGAGAATCCCCGTCTGTACAATCGGCCATCTTGGATTATATATCGAGAGGCTTTTCTCAGTAGCTTTTGTCGTTCTTTTGAGTTCCCTGGTAAAGATCCATTGAGCAGATATTCTGTTATCGGAGTCATCCATGATTCTTGCTCTTGAGACATGCTCATGATCCAATCAATATCCATCTTATCAATGCTAGGAGTCGACAGGACCTCCACTGGAGTTAATCCCAGAAATTGGGCTTCGCCTGTGCTAGAATACTTTGCGAGAGAATCTGCTTTCATGTTTTCTTCTCGAGGAATGTGACTTATCACGTAATGATCGAAATCGCCCAGGAGCTCCCAAGCCTTTGAAAAGTAGGCGGGCAGATTCCCCCCTTTTGCTTGGAATTCCTTTTTGACTTGGCATACAATAAGCTGAGAATCGCTGAATATCTGTAACGCTCGGATGTTTAATTCTTTAGCAATCCTTAAGCCAGCGATAAGGGCTTCGTATTCTGCTTCATTGTTTGTTGAAGGAAATTCCAATCTTAGTGCATAGCATAATGATCGGCCTTCAGGGGTCTCAAGTACAACTCCGGCTCCAGAATAGTAGTCGTTTCTCGCACCATCGACATATAACTTCCATTGGATTGCGGAATCGTCGACTGTTTCCTCCTCACTGTTACCCTTATCTGTGAATTCTGCAATGAAATCTGCTAAAGCTTGTCCATTGATTGCTTTTCGGGGATGATAAGTGATGTCATACTGACTGAGTTCAATATTCCACTTTAGAAGACGACCCGAAGTCTCAGGGCGAAACAGGACTTGCTTCAAAGGTTGATCAGTGAGGACTCTGATAGGATGAGCTTGAAAATATTGCCTCAACTTCCTAGATGCAATTAGTAGGCAATAGGCGAGTTTTTCCAACTTAGAGTAATTCAACTCTGCCCCAGTGAGTCTTTTGCTGATATAGTAAACTGGATGTTGAATCCTTTTGTCTTCTCGTATCAGCGCTGCACTTAAAGCATGAGATGATACTGCCAAGTATATAAGAAGATCCTCGCCATCGCCAGGCCTAGAAAGTATTGGAGGCGTTTCCATATGGCGAATCAATTCATCAAAGGCTTTTTGGCATTCGGGAGTCCAATCGAAGTTTTTCTTTCCTTTCTTTAGGGCGTCAAAGAATGGGATGCATTTATCTGTGGCTTTGGAAATGAACCGACTCAAGGCGGCGACTTTTCCATTGAGACTTTGCAATTCCTTCTTTGTTCTAGGAGCTTTGACTTCTTTCAATGCAGTAATTTGAGCTGGACTGGCCTCAATGCCCCTAGCGCTCACGATGAAGCCTAAAAACTTGCCGGATTCCACTCCAAATGAACATTTTAAAGGATTGAGCTTCATTCTGTATTTCTGGAGGACTGCGAACATGTCTGCTAAGTGTTCTATGTGATCCACTGCTTTCTTAGACTTTACTAACATGTCATCGACGTAGTCTTCCATAGTCTTGCCCAGTTGCGGTTTGAACATAGCATTAACGAGTCTTTGGTATGTTGCCCCTGCATTCTTCAACCCGAAGGGCATAACTCTGTAGCAGTAAAGACCAGTGTCGGTGATAAAGCTCGTATCCTCCTGATCCGGCTCATGCATCATGATCTGGTTATATCCGGAGTAAGCATCCATAAAAGATAACAATTCGTGTCCCGCTGTTCCGTCTACCAATTGGTCGATTCTGGGTAATGGGAAGCAGTCTTTGGGGCAGGCCTTGTTTAGATCTGAAAAATTGATGCATACTCTCCATTTTCCGTTGGCTTTCTTAACCAGTACTGGATTTGAAACCCAATTCGGATAGGTAGATTCCTTGATAAAATTATTCTCCATTAGTCGATCAACATCTTCTTTTAATGCTGCCGACCTTTCTGGACCTTGAGTTCTCCTCTTTTGTTTCACAGGTGTAAATTTTGGATTAATATTTAGAGCATGCACTGCAACTTCTGGGGATATTCCGCACATATCGGCATGAGTCCAAGCAAAAACATCCAGATTTGCCTTTAAAAAAGATATTAAGATATTTTGAATTGACACATTAAGTTGTGAACCCACATTCAACACCTTGTTTGGGTCCTTTGGGTCAACAGGTATTGGTATTGTCGTTTCCACTGGTACCACTCTATTTTCCCCTGCACTGACTTTTCTAGGGTCCATCTCTTTCCTTGCTCCGCTGTGCTCGCCAGTACAGGGTCCGCCCTGTAATTGCTACAAGGCTGGTTCTTTGATGCGGACTGGGGCTGCCGCATTCTTTCCCATTTCTCTTTTTCTGGTTTCTCGTAGCTCTGTCAGATAACACTCTCGCCCAGCATTTTGATCCCCTTTTATAACTTCTACTCCATTGTCTGTAGGGAATTTAATGGTGAAGCACCACGGGGCAAGAACAGCTTTGAACGCTGCCAGAGTTGGACGACCAAGGAAAGCATTGTAAGCAGAAAATTCGTCGACAATCACAAAAGTTTGCTTGCGGACCATTTTACTCTCTCCTTCTCCAAGTTCCACAAACAAATCAATGGTCCCTACCGGCTACTTTGGCTCTCCAGTGAAACCAGCAATTTTCTGCGATGAGGCTTGCACATCGGCCATAGGGATCTTCATTTGGTCGAATATTTTCTTGAAGAGGATATTGCAGGATGCATCACAATCAATGAGAACTCTTCTGACAATAGCTGGCACGATACCAGCCGAGATGACTAAGGGGTCCAAGGTAGGAGCTTCAATACCTGCGGAATCCTTAGCTTTGAATACAATATCATCATCAAGAGTTCTTTGTTGCTTCAAGGGCGTAGCACCTTCCAAAACGAATACATCTTCCTCTGTCGGTACATACTTTAAAGCTCGGGTATACCTTTCCATCTCACCCCAACTTCTGCCCGCTGGGTGAGGTCCTCCTGTAATGACATTGATAATGGGCCTTCCAGATTCATGCCCTGCAGCCTTCTCAGTCGTCCTAGGCTGATGAGTAGGAGCCTGTTGCCCCTGACTAGATGAAGAAGGATTGTTGCTATTCTTTTTCACAAATTGCTGCAGTTTGTTTTCCCTTAGCAACTCTTCAATCAGCTTTTTCAACTGGAGGCATTCGTCGGTTTCGTGACCGGGTTGATTATGGAAGCGGCAGGACTTCCCACTCTGTATAGCCTTTTTCCCGGTCCTTAGAGGAGGAGGTTTAGGAAAGTCAATAGAACCTTTAGTGGCAAGGTAGATACGTTCCGGCGTATCTGATAAAGGAGTATATTCTGATGGCTTGAAGGATCGGGGCTTCTTTAGATTACTCTGCTTCTTCCCGTTGTTATTTTCCCTTTTTTGCCCTACAGATTCATTCTTGCGTGGAACAACAGTGTTATCTTCGGCTTTTTCCAACACCGCCTTTACCGTACGGGACGGCTTTCTAAGCGTATGAATTCATCTGCTTTTTTATAGAACTTTTCAAGGGAATTTGGTTCCTTCATGTTTAGCCATTTCCCAAACTCGCTCGACTTGTCAATACCCTTCATCAGATAAGTCAATATCATTCGCGGTTCTGCATTGTCCACCTCAGCTAGCGCTATATTAAAGCGGTTTAAGAAAGATTTGATAGTCTCTCCTGGATTCTGCTCCAAACTTGACAGTGACATGATATCCTTGGCTTTTGAGGCATATAGTCTGAACTGCTCCTTGAACTTCCGGGTTAAGTCAGAAAACTGATCGATAGATCGGACTGGAAGTTTGGTGAACCAAAGCAGAGCTACACCTTCGAGATACACAGGAAAATATCGGCACTTTATTTCATCGGAGGCTCTGGCACCTGTCATGTGCCAATCATACTTGTATAAGAATTCGTTCGGATCACTTGTCCCCTTGTAAGCTGGAATGGTTGGAGGGACAAACTTCCTTGGGAATTCAGCCTTTAAGATTTTCTCAGTAAACGGAGTTTTACTTGGGGCGAAACCCCATTCTTTCTCTTCTTCAACCCTCTGCATACTCTCTTTCATAATTTGTCGGACCATTCTAGAAAGATACTCCTCATCATGTCGAGCTCTAGATCCACCAACCTCTGGAAGTGTTTGTTCAAAGGGGCTAGCAGCCCTTTCAGGAGCATTTCTTTCTTCAGCATCATGAATGTTGCCAGCGAAATTCCTTTCATTACCTGCTGGTTGGCGGTTTGCCCCAAGCAAATCGTTCAACCTATTCAGAATTAGAGCATTCTGGGCATTCTGAGCATCGAATTGTGCATTTTGGGCATTTATCTGTTGGTTCAGCCCTAAGATTGCAGCATCCAGCTCTGCCTTTGTAACTCCGACAGCTGGAGTGACTTGATTCGATAAGGGGGAAGCGGAGGTTCCCTCTTGAATATTCCCAGATCTGACAGATCTACTTTTCCTTCTAGGAGCCATAATCTCGGATAGGCTTCTGGTTTTCAAGGAAATTCTTTCTACAAACCTTTGTGAAGCAAGATGATAACTCGCCTAAGTTCAATTCTCAGTGAAAGCACCAAAAATGTTAACGCTAAAATTTGAACGCTAACACCCCGGTGTATAAAGTGAGATTGTGAAAGCACCACCCGATAACTCGGGAACAGATTATAAGCAAATAATAGTGAAAAAACAGTAAACAACAGCAATTTTATAGTGGTTCGGCTTGAGAGATAGCCTACGTCCATTTTGAATATCTTTATTGACGATTTGATTACAAATCAATGCCGTTACACTTTGATTACAACACACTTCGAGTTTCAAGTGACTTTGAACAAATAGCCTAAACTTCAATGTCGATCCAAATCTTTGAACACATGTTTGACATGTTTGATTTCTTCGTGAAGTTTCTTGAAGGTGTTGAAGCAGTTTAGAATGCAGCAGAGTAACGGCGCTTGAAATGAATCAGCCAAAAGTCCCCTTCTAGTTGGAACTAGGGTCGTATTTATAGGCATTTTTCGGAGTTAGGTCGTAGGTCGTGACCGACCTAAGTTAGGTCGTAGGTCGTGACTGACCTAAGATGCACTGGCTTCTCTTTCATAAGAACACGCATGCTGGTTTGCACAAGTCCTAGGTTGTGAGCGACCTATCATAGGTCGTAGGTCGCAAGCTTTTTCCTGAAGATGGTTGAATAGCATTGCACTTAACTCTGGAACGAGCTAGTAAGCAGTAGGTCATGGTCGACTTAACAGATCAGGGTATAAGTGAAGCGGCATAGGGATTTTATTTCATCTGCTTAGGTCGCAAGCGACCTACTATAGGTCGTTAAGTCGTTATCCTTTTTAAGTCGCTCCATACTTTAGATTGGTACATATCTTTAGGTCGTGTTGAACATTAGGTCGTTCCACCTTTAGGTCGTAAGGTCGCTAAGACAATTATGTTATTAGGTCGTTGAGGCTATTAGGTCGTCGAGTCCTCTTAGGTCGTAACTTTCTGTTAGGTCGCGGAGCTTCTTAGGTCACGGCCTCCTTTAGGTCGCGAAACATATTTAGGTCGTTCTCCTTTTTAGGTCGAGCCATTTTTAGGTCGTGGAGTCTTCTTAGGTCGTTATAACCTTTAGGTCGCCGCTATTTTTTAGGTCGTGGCTTCCTTAGGTCGCGACTACTTCTAGGTTGCTTTATTAGTTAGGTCGCTAGCAGTGGGGAGTTAACATACGTATACTTTTGAAATAAAAATACTCCTACAAAAAGTTTTTGAAAAAATAATTTGCATTTGGATAACTTTTACTGATATTTTACAAGTAGTATATATAAAAATATTTTGAATTCAAAAGGAAGAAATTTTCAAATTTTGAAAATACGACACACTTGAAATGGGGGAATTGTCAACATGTTGGTTAGTATAGATTTTAATGTGCAGTAGAAGAGGCAATAAAATAAAATGCGGCCAGAGATAAAGAAGTTTTTTTTTGCTATGGAATCTTTCCTATATACCTTGTCGATGGGCGAATACAATGTTTATTTTTGAAATAAACCTTATTTTAAAACTTTAAAATAAAACGTTCTTACGTGGACTATACTTGGAAAATTTAGAAGGAGATATGTGGGCCTAATGAAGGCTTCAAAGTTTAGTGAAAAGTTGGTTACACAAGAGAAAAAGCTTGAAAATATGGAAATTTTATCTAAACCTTTTTTAGCATAAATAGGTTTAGAAAATTGGATTTTTCAAATTTGGATGTTAGAAACGGTGTGGTAGGATTTTGGATGGTAGGAATTGGGTGAATAATTGGTTGAACAATGCTTCTAATCATAGAAATGTGGGAAAATTTGGATGTAAAAACAAGCTTTTGGTCTTTAAAAGTTGTATGCATATAGAACTGCAAGTATATTTAGGATGTTTGCACCATGTTTCCACAATTAATTCAAAAGAACGCATTGATATATGAGACACCAATTAGAAATATTCTGCACACATGCACACAGATATATTTATGTGCATGTATGTGTATATAACACACGTTGTGAAACTCCATGCACCGATGCACGACTGATTGAAAAAAACTTATACACTAATTGATTTGTGATTTCAGAACCGTTGTGTGTTTTGTTACATTATTCAATCCTTGAGGAATTTCAGGGACGAAATTTTTTAAGGGGAAAGAATGTAACACCGCGTAATTTTAACGATAATTAGTTTAAATTGAAGAAATCAATATATAACAACGTTGAAAATAGAATTTTCACAAACGTTAGAATTTTGCTATGAAACTAGCAACGTTAGGTTCGCTGTGACTTTCTAATCAATTTTCATATATAAAGTTATCCGATCATAGTTCAAACAAAAAAGGTTATTGACGTTTGAAATATTATGTATCGACCCGGATTTTTCGATGTCCGAAAATCGACACCAATACGTCCACTATATCGAATGACGAGCAAATCGGATGCCGGAAAATTGAACCATCAGGGTTAAAGAAGAGGAGGTAGAAGAAGAAGATAGAAAACAACATCAAAATCTAACCATCGTAGCGGAATATAATATAACAGATAATAAATGATCTTTACACAAAATCAAATCTATTTATACATTACATCATCAGAGTATGCATAACACACAACTGGACAGTAATATAACCGATCCTTACAATCTGAATACACAGCGGAATATTTAACACAAATACGGAAGTACATATCGCCATCCAGCTCGCCTCCTGAGCTCCACAGGATCCTTTCCTATATTCTATAATACCCGGTCTGACCCAAGCATTTTAGTTAAATAACAGTCGAGTCAGTCTGTAATACCAGCGTGAGAAACCACATTCAAATTGATTATTAAAGTTTTAAAATCCTTTGGAAAAAAAAGCATCTTGTAAGACCATGTCACAAATAAACATGTCGGGTTTTTACCTTACGATAGCCAAAACACTTTTTATTAAAATCCTCTGATACTATAATAGGGTCTATTTACAAATATTTATTAAAATAGTCGAAATTGTTACATTAATTAAATTCCAGCATGCTAGCCACAATCATGGGTAATACAAACAAAACAGTAAAAGGCACGTAGGGAGAATGGATTTCCAACTAATGACTAGGCACTGGGGTATCACCTGTCACAGTACATGGTCTAGATCACCGTATTGAGGATTACTCCCAATCCCCTAGAACACAAGACCGGGACTACCCCTTACTGGATAATCCTAAGTAAGGTCACCCCACGGTTGGGATTAGCCACTAAGCCGAATAAAAATGGACATCTGGACAGGGATGACCTTACCCTAATGGGTGATACCTACTTAGCCTTGCTGCATATCTCTTGATTTTCAGTCCTTCCCGATTGATGAGGCTCGAGGGTAATCTTTACCTTTTAGAACATATCACTTAGAATGCTCATTGTCCTCCTAACGATGTTCTGAAAGCATTCATCCATACAAGTCCATTCCGGGTTCGAATGGAACCAAAGGCACTACTCCTACTACATCCATTTTGGAATCACCTCGGGATTAGTAGCGACTAGCCCTTGCACTTCACTGCCCCACCTTCGGATCCAAACTCTTGTTTTCTACATGAAAACGTTCAAACCGAATCGAAGTGGTTTCAGGAAATAAATCCCAATCCCGGTCTCTTCGAAACGATCAACGCATTGGCCAATATTGATAGTCGGTTATTTAACTATCAAATAATATTCACAAACAACCATCAAACATAAATAATTTCCCAAATTATTTATTAGCCTTAAAATATCTTCGCAAGATATATTTCCACTTTCAAACCTTTTTGAAAACAGTTTTCAATCCATCTTCCTCTCATGGAACACATTCCCCAAATATTTTCTATTTCCACTGAAATCACTTAGTACAAATACTTTAGATTTTAAAATAATTTAAATGTAACAAACGCGATTTTTCGACGTACGAAAGTCGACATTAATACGTCCACTGTATCAACAGCCGAGCAATCGAAGGCCGGAAAACCGAATTGTTAGGGTTAAAGAAGAAGAGGTAGAAGAAGAAAGAAACAAGAAGCAACAGAACAATATCAGAACCTCACAATCGCAGTGGAACAACATATAATATATAAATGAATAATCTTTAAATCAAAAGAACTGTACATCTTATACATTACATCCCATTTCATTACATTATCAGAGTTTACAACCACAAACAGCGGAAAAGAAATACTGTATACTAATTGATACGCCATGCCATCCAGCTTGCTCCTGATCTCCACAACAACTCCTGAATTCCAGAATGACCTGATAACCTAACTTTAGACTGCCCGTGTGGAAAATGATGGGCACACAGAGTTTAGGAAGAGAACAATAAACTCCAGGTCAGTCACGGGACTAGTGTAAGAACTTAAATAGTTCATCTTTTAAAACCAAACAAAGAAATTAATTTTAAAATAGATCCACAATGCTTTTAGAAAATGTAACTTCCATAAGGCCTCCCACACACACACACAATGCAAACGCAGAATCGAAGGAGATTTCTCCTTATGATAGTCAAACATGCTTGATACGCAAATTTCTTTGATATTATTACTATAAGTGCAAAGTGTGGGAAAACATTTCTAAAGTAAAATATAAATCTTAGCCAACATAGACATTTCGTACTATGCCTACTATAGCTACCATCTAAACAGTGGTGACCACCATAAGTAAATGGCAGGTTCTACAACTAAAACCGTACAAGATGCGTATTGGAGTTTGGATTTCCAAAAATTGGTCAGGACAAGGAACTTCCCATTGCCACATGGGTACGCCTCTGGAAAGACGCCCCGAGAACCTAACCGGATCTCGGCCAACACAAGGCCGGGTTACCTCTAGCTAGGTAACAACTGACACGAGTATGCCATCCCCCGGTCGTAACCGACCTAAATCTCGGGATTCACCAACAACCACAAAGAAATAAATTTGCAACAACCAAATAGGTTAAGGATCAAGGCTCCATACCATAATACCACCTCTATCCAGAAGGAAACGAACATACCCTATGGGGGCGCAATCCCCAAATAACTTTGCTGCATTCTTCCTGTTTTGACCATTGTCGGGTTGTGAGGTTCGACGAAGTCTCGTCCACAAAGCTACGCTTTTCATAAAAGCCACGCTTTGATCAACAAATGATCAGCAGCATTCAACATGCCATGTTACCAAATTGGGAATATATCACTAGTAACCATCAACTACATAACCTCTAAGCTCGTACGTCTCAGAGAAGGGTGTTAAGCTAAGAGAATAAATTCTCCGCCACCAACAGAAATATATTTGGTAGAAACCAGCTTTACATCTCAAACAGTAACGTCAGACATACAATCCATACAAGTTCGTTCCGGGATCGAACGGAACCGAAGGCACTTCCAAAGAAGCCCATGCAAATCCGGATATTCACTAATCATGTTCGGACTTCCCATCACAAAGGGTGATAAAATCTCTATATCGGGGATCAGCCGACGCAGAGTCATTCGACGGTAATCCTTCCGTTTTCGAAAATATCCGGTCTTCAACACCGGTCTTCAACACTGGTCTTCAAATGCTATCCATTACGACATATCACTATTCGAAATGGGATTTGTGACTCAAAGGTCCTCTCCCGGCTAAACCGAATAACGAGTTCTTATTTTAAAATGAGTGTAGCATTAAAATTCAAGCAAATCACAACAAATACCCATTTAAATGTAAATATTGATAGTCCGATATTTAACTATCAATAGATATGCACAACATCACCAGATTCCAAATAATTTCCCAATTATTTATTTTCCAAAAATGTCTTTACAAGATATATTTTCCCACACTTCAAAAATAAATCAATGTTTATTTTTAAACAAATTTCCCTTTCCTTTATAAATTCCATGGTGAATTTAAATTTCTAAATATCCACTGATATAAGATTTTCAAATCGATTTCAAATATTCACTTTTAATTTATCTTTAAAAGATATCATCTCAAAACTTTTCACTTCATATTGGAAAACATTTCCATACTTATTTAATAATACACAATTCTATTTATTTTCAACATTTGGAAAATATTCAATACACTTAAATCACAATTAAGTATATATTTTATTCTTTAAGGAAAACATTCTCTTAAACACATTTATTTGAGCCAAAACGAATGTTGCGTAAAAACATCGTTACGACAACCCAAAATCACTAGTATAGGGATTCGAAATTAAGATAGATTTATAAATCCTAATACTATACAAAAACATTTCCTTTCGAAAATCATTTACTATAACAACAGTGTTATAGTCCATCTTTTCCTTATTTCTCGAAAACGAATATTTCAGCAATAAATGTTGAAATCTATGGTTTCGATCTTTAACACATTTTAAAACAACTTCAAATCATTTTAATTTTATTTAAAAGATCACTTCCTAAAAGATCTCTTTAATATATTATTCACGGTCCAAAATCGTGAATATAAATCGCTTACCAAATTCAACACTTCTACATATTTAATTTAAAAGGATTATCCACTGTCCAAAATCATGGATATATCTCCTTTAATAAGCTTTCATATTTACTTATCAAATTCAAATGGTTTCGGATTTATAAAACAACGTTTATAAATTCACATTTTATATATTTTATAAAAACTTCAACTTATAAAATCTCTTTATTAACAAATTCTATCCATATCCCATTTACACGCCAAAATCCAAATTATAAACAAATTACTTATAAATCTTTTATTTTACAAAATCTATTCATTTTATAACTTCATAATTTATAAATTCATAAATTTCATTCACTTATTAAATCCATTTATATTTCATTTTAACACTTATAAAAACTCATTTTATAATTCCAATATTTTAATTTATAAGTATCAATTTTTTTATAAATATTTTATATAAACCGTTTATAATAATTCAAAAATCCTAATTTAAACTATTTTACAAATTAATCAACTACTTATTTCAAAAATCTCATTTCGACTATATTTCTCAAAAATCATAATTTTGTAACATTAAAATTATAACGTTTATTTATTTAAAATGAATAAATTCCAAATTTCAATAAAATGTATATTTAAAAAAAATCACTTGAAAATCCTTTTAAATTCGAAATCGTTACTTTAACATATTTAAAACTCCAAAAATAGGACCAATGCTGCAACAGCACTAAATATAACAATCACGGCATCCAAAACATCATATATCAATATGATAACAGAATATATCTCAAATATTTGTAAATAAATCAATACTATTGAGGAATCCTGTTGGATCCCTCCAACATGTTTCCCTGCATCCACAGATGTTAGCACAATACCAATCCTGTTTCAAGACGGAATATCGCGGTACATGGGTTCATATAAAATATTATCCCCTATTATGCGGCGCAATAGGGTCTCATCCGCTATATAATGCAGGAAAATCAACTCCAAGTACATATATAATACCAATTCCACTTCAAGGTGAAATATCGTGGTATATGTGTTTAATAAATAACATCCGCTTAATATACTGTGTATAGGGTCTATTTCAATACAATAGATAATAATTTATCATTCAATCACAAAATCAAGCAATTTTAAGTTTAACTATTTAAAATTTAAATCGAAACAAAATTAGATTGAGTGAGAAGTTCTCACCTTGCTTCGAATAACAGTTTTAGCGTTTTATTTCGAATAAAATTAAACGTGCATTTAATTTTACCCAAAATTCTCACTAGCTCCAATAAATCCCAATCCAGCTCCATCACGTAGTATACGTGAAACGAACCTAACGCAATTCATTTCGTGTGAAACGGACCTCGTATGAAAAAGTTATGAAGTTACAAAGATTACACGATTTAATATAATTCAATTTACAATTTCTTTTTATTTTTAAAACCTTAAACAATTCTGGACCTTTCGTTTTGCTTGATAAAATCAGGGTCGCACGCCCATTCTTCTTTCCCAACCCCAGTAACCACGCACGCTCAAAACCAAACCCACGGCCGCCGTTTTCAACAAATTATCGAGCAACCATCACGCGCCTAGAAGTTGATCGGGGACCTCCACTAAAACGCCCATCGCCAACTCCATCTCCGGCTTGAATATGGTCAAACTCGTCTGCCAATGTCTCTCGAAAATTATGCACGAAGCTCGGCTGTTCAAACACCTTTTGCCGTTGATCCGTCGCGTCATTTTCGATCATCACCGTTGATCGAAGAGATCTCGTCGCCCTCTACGATTTTGCTTTAGGAAGTTTTACGAATAGATGTGTGGATTGGAAGATAATTGACGAAGAACATGGGAAATTTTCGGCCATTAATATTGAAAGTGGCGGCTGTAACCCTAGCCAGGGTTTTGGTTGAAAATTGTGAAAATAGGGGTGCTTTTATAGAAAATTCTCAAACACTATTCACCCGAAATTTTCCGAACTCCAAATGAAGCATGCCGCCAGGCGTTCATAATGTTTTACCCCCATTCCGAACGCAATGGAATATATATCGGGAGCCAATTCGATCATATTTGGAAGATAAGTTTTCAAATCGATTATTTTAAATTTAAAATTCACTTAAACCGATTTCGATTCGTTTTAGCTTGCCCTGGACAAACCGTAAATCCGACTGACACGAAATATGAAATCTTACAAAAATATAATATCACGGATCCGATGAAACTGGTTTCGTTGAAATCCGAGACTGTTTGAAAATGGTTATTTTTACTTGTCAATTTAAATATTATAATATTCAATTTCCACAAATTAACTTTTAATTCAATTTTAAAAGTTCTATAACATCATTCTAACTCTAATATGATTTAATACAACTTTATAAATCATTTTCAATCACATTAAACCCAATTTCAGTTATTTCTGTAATTTTCTAATATTAAATTATCGATTAAATTATCCAATTAAATCTAGATATTCGAAATAAAATTTATTCGACTTACAAATTTTACTTGTTAATATTTAAAATCAATTAAATATACGAATTTCAAATGACAGGAATTCTGGTTCGTTACATTAAAACACTATATGATAAAATATACTTTAACATTTAAAATAAAACTACTTTGATACTTTATTTAAAAATAATATGTACTTTAAAAATATTTAAAATAAAGCTACTTTATAAAATATAAACTAAATTTTCCTCTTTTTAAAACATAATACCAAGTCACCTTTAAATAATTACTACTACAATAAATTTGAATAGACTTACTTTAAAGTTTAAACATTTAAGAATAACAAATTTTCTAAAACATGCTTTTAAAACAACTTTAGAACTTTTAACTTATACTTAAAAATTTGCTTCGAAAACGTATTTGGCTATCTAGGGAAATACACTTCTTTTCCACATCCTTTAAAAATAAATCACTATTTATTTTTAAACAAATTTACCAATTCCTTTAATAAATTCTCACCGCGAATTTATTCTTTCAAATATCTACTGATATATTACTTCACTTTTATAAACCCAGTTTATAAATTTCTTAGTCCCATCCTTCTTAAAATTCCAATTTCAACACTTAAATCAATTTTCAAATTGATTTCCAAATTACTCTATTTTGGAATAAATTCCTTTACTTACTTATTTACTTCAAAACCAATTAACTTCAGACTTTTAATTCTTACTTATGATTTAAAATCTTTTAACTGAAACATACGAATTTCAGATTTCCCAAATTCCTTATTTATCCTTTTAAATAAATTTAAACCTTGAATTTTTTAAAATAAATTCTTCATTCCTTTACATAATATCACTTAAGTTTTAAAGAAAATCACTTATTCCCGTTTATTTAAAAATCTCATTTCTCCATACTTGGAATTTGATTTATTAGAATTCAAAATTTAACTTTTATTCTTTCCCAATTCATTCTTTAATTTATCCAATGTTCTATAATTATTTACTTAAAATTCTCTTCTTTTTTCAAAATCCAAATCTATACATCTTTGATAACTCAGAATGTTCGAATATATTCAATCAAACCATATCATCCAACATTTGAAGTACCAATATAATTTATCACAGATTATCACATAACCCATATCACAGAATATTACACAATCCAGATAAATTTGAGGAATCCATTTGGATCCCTCCAACATGTTTCCATGCATCCACAGATGTTAGCACAATATAAAATACAATTCCACTTCGAGGTGGATATCACGGTATATGGGTTTATATAATATCATCCGCTAATATGCGGCGCATAGGGTCTCATCCGCTATATAATGCGGGAAATCAATCACTCCAATATACTATTATATATAATATAGCACATCAAATCAATTCAATCATTCAACCAATTATTTAAATTTAACCATTTAAATTTAAATAGCAATCCAGAAGAGTGAGATTAACTCACCTTTGATTTTGTTTGCAACACGATCCACACCGACTTGGTTCTGTATGATTTTAAACCTTGTATAAACATCGTATGGTTTATTAATATTTGAACTAATTGAATAGTCAATTACTATTCATTAATTTAATTTAAACTAATTTCCCCTTGAATAATTTTTAGTGGCTAAAATAATTAAATATGTAAATTAACAAGTTAATCATCATAGTGCTTTATTGTAAGACAAACTAGTAAATTTAAAACGTATATGTGTGTATTTATTTTCCTTTTTGAAACTACCTATATATACTTATAAAGTAGCCTATAGAGATTCCAAAATCAAATTTTTATATAAATCCTTCAAAAAAAATCTACCTTTTTCCTAAAATCCTGTTTATATATACATATGTTTTTACCGTCTGCCCATATAAATAAGTTGAAATATGAATTTATGTTTATATTTATTTTTAAATAATAGAAACAGATCCCATACCCTTAAAATCAAACCTGCCCAAGAAGCAGCTTCTTTCTCAAATCCAAAAAGCCTGCGCTAGCTCCTTCAAATCGTGATCGCGTGCATTGACGCTCCCCACTCCTTCGCCGACATTGTAAAATGCGACCAAAACCCCGTCACCAACCGCATCCAGCTCGCGACCATTCGTCATCAACCCTATCTCCACTCCCTAAATCGAACAGCCCCAAGTCCTTCGATCGTGACCTTGAGCTCCATCTTGCATCGCCACCCTAGCTCGCTCGGAATTCCCTACCATTGTCACACAAACCAACCCGTGACCTCCGATATGATAGCCATCGGAGAAACCCCAACCTAGCTTCAAAAACACAGGGAGACTCATACTATCTGGACGCGATCCATCATGCCCCTTTTTATATTGAAGTTCGATTTCAAACTAACAGAGAAGAAGAGGGATAGAGATACGAATTTGAAAAATTGAATCGAGGCAAGAGGAAAAAAAAGGGAGCTTGCAAATTTATTTGGCCATTGATTTTATCTTATTTTTGTTCGCCTATTAAATTTTCAGAGTTCTGTTTGAAATCAAAGAATGTTTGGCTTTTAAAAAGAAGAGGGGGAACAAGATCTGATGGTTGCGTGATGAATGCATGCTACAGTAATTTGCAGGGGAGACCAAAAGACTTTGATGCTGAAAGAATTTTAGCTCATGGAAAGAAAAAGTTGATGGGAAGAATTTGACCAGTCAACTATATAAATTATTTAAATTATAAATTTAAACCGTCTCGATAAATGCAACTTAAAATTTTGACATCCTATCGAGGAATGCCGCTAGGCTTTTATAATGTTATACCCTTATTTCGAACGCAATGGGTAAGGTTTCGAACGCAATAGCTTTCTGGACCCAGCTATTATGTTAAATTTTCGATATAAATTCAGCGCGTTTATATATCGTACGCTCACACAACAACTCCAAAAATTACAAAAATTGAAATCCGATAATAATATAATATTATAGATCCAATGGAACTGGTTTCATCGAAATCCAAGACTATGCCTTGGAAGGCTATTTTTAAATTCAATTTAAACGATAAAATTCCAAACTTAACGAAACACTTCCAAATCAAATTTTAACACTTTTACTATCTGCAGTACTATCAATATAAATTTTACAAGCCTTTAAAATAATTTTAACAAGATTAAAACTGAAAATTCAACAATTTTCCCAATTTCCAATTTATTAAATTCAATAATTTAATTGTTAAATAAATAGTGATATTTGAAAGTCAATTAAAGCTAGCTTTTTGAATGTTTAGAATCAATTAAATATTCTGATTTCAAATATCTAAAATTCTGAGTCGTCACATTACCCCCTTGAAAGAATTTCGTCCTCGAAATTACTAGTTAAGAAGAATGGTCCACAAATCGTTAACTATTTTTACTAAAACCATTCAGTTTCAAACACTTCCTAAAACAATCTTTTTATTAAAGACACATTATCACCTTACTTTCCAAACCCATCCATGGTTTACCAATAATATTATCCCCTTAATAATTCAAATAGTTTAAACCAAATTTTAAAGTATCAAAAATTTATTCAAAATTTTTATAACTCCTTAAATTTTCGAAAAATTTCGCCAGCGTCTCCTTTGCGCGGCTAGCTCGGAACAACTACAAAATGCCTCTACGGGCTCCCAAATTTCAAAAGAAAACAAAAGCCAAGTGACCAGCCTAGGAAATCATCAAATTTCATAGAGAAATTTAAATACATACCTTTGCCAAGAATATTTCAATTTATCTTTTGAAATAAAAAATTCCAATTTTCCCACTTGCTTTTTAATACCTGTATATCCAATTTAACCATATCCAACTACGGATTCCAAAATCATTTTATACACTTCTTTACAAAATTTTCAATATTCATTCCATTTAAGTCCGTACGATGTACCGATATCATTTGTATGCAATACCGAGTCCAATCGCTTACTCGATCACACAATTTCATTTCCGAACTACTATCGTCCAACCGACTTCCTAGTGCGGACTCAGATCTGGTTTCTTGATCAGAAACCGTTATTCTCCTTGCATAGTCATAACTATGATAGAGAATTTTCAGAAACAATCAAAATCCATATCCAGGGTTCGCCGTCGAAAATCGAGTGAAAAATCCTAACTCGAATCGATAAAACTATCTCGAAATTCTGTGCTCGAATCTGGATCAAATTGCTATGCGAATAAAATAATATACATACATCCTACATATTTATATCCATTGATTATTAACTATATCAATTTTCCTTTATTCACATTATTTTGATTTCTGTTCACTTATCCACAATTATCCCATTTCACAACTTCAATTAATCTTCTTTCCAAAATTACTTAGTATATATCCCATGCCAAACTTACTTAAGAATTTCATCATTCATTTCTTAAGTTTCATATAAGCACCATATATATTCTTATATTATTACTCTACCACTTTAGCCTTTATATCCACTTATTTTAAACTGGATCTCCAATCTCATATGAATTCAATTTACCTTCATCTCAAGCCATATTCAACTAATCATTCTTTAAATTAGTTCCACCTACTACTTTATCTTTAAACCTCCAATAAAACTTTGTATGCCAACTTTTACATCCTTTAGCTTCTTCGAACAAATTCTTCAATTTTCACTTTACTTTACATACACAATTTAAATTAAATTTCAATATTCTGTTTCGATTCTATTTTCTTATCAAATTAAATTTAATTCCAATATTAAATATCACTTCTAAGTTGAATTTTACTTATAACACAAGTTTAACTCCATAAAATCCATTTTTAACTCATAATTCAAATTTTTATTCAACGAATCAAAATTTCATTAACATAATCACTTAACTAATTAATTCAAATTAATTCATTTCCCACTTTTAATTCAATATTTGATTTTTTTTTACCCTTCAAAAATCACTTCACTTAATTTTCTTAAGATCAATCTATTTTATAATTCAAGTTTTTGGAATTTTATTCATTTCCCAAAATACAAACAATTTTGTTTTGGCTTACTCATTCCACGTTAAGTTTTATAAATAGCAACTTATTTATCCATACTTTCATCCATATACAATCAATCTCGTTCACTTTTCACTTTTTAACTTGGGATTATGCATTTTATTTAGCCAATTATATATTTTTATTCAATGGGTATTCAATTCTTTTATAAGCCATCGAAATTTATTTATTCCAGTTCAATCTTATTTAACCAAACTCCAGTTAAATCTAACCCCATACTATTTTTGACTTCACACAATTCATTTACATTTTATTAAGTAAGAGCTTAATTTCATTTAATGTATCCACCACGTGATACAATTCCATTTCAATTATATTTCAACTTTCATTCAAATCCAGCCACAATCTATTATTAAACTTAGCTTAAGTTCATTTAATTCGACTTACTCTTATAACTTTTTAACCTTTTACAAGTTAATTCCATTCCAGGAAATTTTCACACTTTATAAATTCCCAAATTATTTTTATAATCCATAAACATTTTAGTTAAACCTCTAGAGTTTAAACTGTTACTTAGACACTCGAAACATTTTAAACCAATTCTAGAGCCTTCAATAATCATTTAAGTATTTCAAAAATCATTTGAAATCAATTATATCCAAAATACTTTGATAAATTCAACTATCATTTTGAATTTCAAAATCAAACCCAGTTTTGCAACAACTCCAATTTAAAACAATTTGGTAGCAAATTCTCTCTAGGAAACTCGAAAGTGAACATCGATGATGCTGCAGTAATCACCGAAGTTATTTTCCAACAACCGAAGAGAGTTAAATGCTTTTATCTCTTTAAAAACATTTCAAATATTTTCAAATTCCAAATCTCACCTGATTTCATGCCTAATTCAAAAATATTTTCCAAATAATATCACCATTATTTCTCCAGAACCTTTGAAAGCCATTTTCAAACCTAAAGGAATTTAAACTTTTTCCAAAATTCCAAATTCAAAATCAACCCAATTATTCAAACATTACTCTAGAATTTTCATCTCAATTTATTTTCAAATATTTCTCTAGAATTCTATTTCAAATTATAAATCACATTTACAAATCCCATTTGTATATGAATTTATTTCTTAGCTTTTGGTTATGACTTCAATTTCACAATATAAATTTTACACAACAATGATAATAATTTAGTATATCATTTTCTAATAACCAAACATCCATGTATAACTATAATTATTTACGAAAAATTATTTCCTTTATATACAAAAATAATTTGGGTAAAATTATTTCATTTACTCTATTTTAAAACAATATCGTGTCGAATTGTTCTGTTCAAGTGTTTAGAGATCCCTATCAATAACGTTAATTACTCGTATTGACCAGAATCCCTAAGCCACTTAACAAACCAATCAACACCATATAAAACAATTTTATATTCACTAACAAATACGCGCTCATATCTATTAATACACTCAAACTCATTCTAGGGCTCTACTGACCCTATCTCTAATGAGTAGTCCCCACCAAAGCCAAGGTTATCACCAACCTGAGCTCTGATACCAACTGTAATGACCCGAGGCAGTGGCGACCGGTAGGCTTTGCAACCATCCCAGACCCACCGTGGCTTACATTGGTACCTCGAATTTGCTTTTTAGGCTAGCCTCTCGATTGTAAGCACCAAGTAAACCAACCCACTCAACGGGACATGTAGGGGTAAGAGTCTCTCGTTTTCCACCAAACGCAAAGCGAGAACCACCTATCATGCTGTAATATAGCAAACCCGATCCCGGTCCCTTCGAAATGATCAGCGCATTGGCCAATATTGATAGTCGGTTATTTAACTATCAAATAACATTCACAAACAACCATCAAACATAAATAATTTCCCAAATTATTTATTAGCCTCAAGATATCTTCGCAATATATATTTCCACTTTCAAACCTTTTTGAAAAAAGTTTTCAAACCATCTTCCTCTCACGGAATACATTCCCCAAATATTTTCTATTTCCACTGAAATCATCAAGTACAAACACTTTAGATTTTAAAATAATTTAAAACACTATATGATAAAATATACTTTAACATTTAAAATTAAACTACTTTAATAATTTATTTAAGAATAATATATACTTTAAGAATATTTATAATAAAGCTACTATATAAAATATAAACTAAATTTTTCTCTTTTTAAAACATAATACCAAGTCACCTTTAAATAATTACTACTATAATAAATTTGAAAAGACTTACTTTAAAATTTAAACATTTAAAAATAATAAATTTTCTAAAACATGCTTTTAAAACAACTTTAAAACTTTTAACTTATACTTAAAAATTTGCTACGAAAATGTACTTGGCCATCTAGGGAAATACACCTCTCTTCCACATCCTTTAAAAATAAATCACTATTTTTTTTAAACAAATTTACCCATTCCTTTAATAAATTCCCACCGTGTATTTATTCTTTCAAATATCTACTGAATATTACTTCACTTTTATAAACCCAGTTTATAAATTTCTCAGTCCCATCCTTCTTAAAATTCCAATTTCAAACACTTAAATCAATTTTCAAATTGATTTTCAGATTACTCTATTTTGGAATAAATTCCTTTACTTACTCATTTACTTCAAAACCCATTAACTTCAGACTTTTAATTCTTACTTATGATTTAAAATCTATTAACTGAAAAATACCAATTTCAGAATTCCCAAATTCCTTCTTTATCCTTTTAAATAAATTTGAACCTTGAATTGTTTAAAATAAATTCTTCATTACTTTACATAATATCACTTAAGTTTTTAAGAAAATCACGTATTCCCATTTATTCAAAAATCTCATTTCTCCATACTTGGAATTTGATTTATTAGAATTCAAAAATCAACTTTTATTCTTTTCTAATTCATTCTTTAATTTATCCAAAGTTCTATAATTATTTACTTAAAATTCTCTCTTTTATTTTATTTTTCAAAATCCAAATCTATACATTTTTGATAACTCAGAATATCTGAATATATTCAATCAAACCATAGGATCCAACATTTAAATTACCAATATAATTTATCACAGATTATCACATAAACAATATCGTAGAATATTACACAATCCAGATAAATTTGAGGAATCCAGTTGGATCCCTCCAACCTGTTTCCCTGCATCCACAGATGTTAGAACAATATAAAATACAATTCCACTTCGAGGTGTAATATCACGGTATATGGGTTTATATAATACATTCGCTAATATTAGGCGCATAGGGTCTCATCCGCTATATAATACGGGAAATCAATCACTCCAATATACTACTATATATAATATAGAACATCAAATCAATTCAATCATTCAACCAATTATTTAAATCTAACCATTTAAATTTAAATAGCAATCCAGAAGAGTGAGATTAACTCACCTTTGATTTTGTTTGCAATACGATCCATACTGGCTTGATTCTCCATGATTTTAAACCTTGTATAAACATCGTATGGTTTATTAATATTTTAACTAATTGAATAGTCAATTACTATTCGTTAATTTAATTTAAACTAATTTCCCCTTGAATAATTTTTAGTGGCTAAAATAATTAAATAGGTAAATTAACAAGTTAATCATCATAGTGCTTTATTGTAAGACAAACTAGTAAATTTAAAACGTATATGTGTGTATTTATTTTCCTGTTTGAAACTACCTATATATGCTTATAAAGTAGCCTATAGAGATTCCAAAATCAAATTTTTATATAAATTTTTCAAAAAAAATCTACTTTTTTCCCAAAATCATATATATATATATATATATTTACTGTCTGCCTATATAAATAAGTAAAAATACGAATTTATGTTTATATTTATTTTTGAATAATAGAAACAGAGCCCATACCCTTAAAAACGAACCAGCCCAGCAAGCAGCTTCTTTCCCAAATCCAAAAACGCCTTTGCCAGCTCCTCCAAATCGTGCTCGCGTGGATTCACGCGCCCCACTCCTTCGCCGACATTGTGAAACTACGACCAAAACCCCGTCGCCGCCCACATCCAGCTCGCGACTAGTTGTCATCAACCCTATCACCACTCCCTAAATCGAGCAGCCCCAAGTCCTTCGATTGTGACCTCGAGCTCCATCTTGCATCGCCACGCTAGCTCTACCATCGTCGCACAAACCAACCCGCGACCTCAGATACGATAGCCATCGGAGAAACCCCGATGTAGATTCCAAAACGCGGGGGGACTCGTACCATCTGGACGCGATCTATCATCCCCATTTTTTTGATTGAAGTTCGATTTCGAACTAACAGAGAAGAAGAGGGATAGAGATACGACTTCGAGAAATTGAATCGTTGTAAGAGGAAAAAAAGGGGGCTTGCAAATTTGTTCGGCCATTGATTTTATCTTTTTTTTTCGGATATCAATTTTTTTGAGTTCTGTTTGAAATAAAAGAATGTATGGCTTTTAAAAAGAAGAGGGGGAACAAGATCTGATGGTTGCATGATGAATGCTTGCTATAGTAATTTGCAGGGGAGACAAAAAAGCTTTGATGCTGAAAGAATTTCAGCTGATGGAAAGAAAAAGTTGATGGGAAGAATTTGACCAGTCAACTATATAAATTATTTAAATTTTAAATTTAAACCGTCTCGTTAAATGCAACTTAAAATTTGGACATCCTATCGAGGAATACCGCTAGCATTTTATAATGTTATGCCTTTATTCCGAATGCAATGGAAAAGGTTTCGAGTCCTAATTCGATCGTATGGACAAGATAGCTTTTTGGACCCAGTTATTATATTAAATTATGGATATAAATTCAGCGCGTTTATATATCGTACGCTCACACAACAACTCCAAACATTATGAAAATTGAAATTTGATTATAATATAATATTACGGATCCAATGGAACTGGTTTCATCAAAATCCAAGAATATGCCTCGGAAGGCTATTTTTAAATTCAATTTAAACGATAAAATTCCAAACTTAATGAAACACTTCTAAATCCAATTTTAACACTTTTACTATCTTCAGTACTATAAATATAAATTTTACAAGGATTTAAAATATTTTTAACAAGCTTAAAACTAAAGATTCAACAATTTTCCCAATTTTCAATTTATTAAATTCAATAATTTAATTGTCAAACAAATAGTGATATGTAAAAGTCAAGTAAAACTAGCTTTTCGAATGCTTAAAATCAATTAAATATTCCGATTTCAAATATGTAAAATTTCAGGTCGTCACATATTAGAATTGGAAATAATTATATATGCAATTAAGGAAACAAATTGTAATGGCCCGTATCTTCATACCCTTTGAGTCGACAATGTATCACACGTGTCAAACTCAAATTGAATGGAAATACGAATCATTTGGGGTGAAGGAGAAAATGGGATAGAAGAAAATAGAAACAACATAAAGAATCTCACCATTGCAGCGGAACAAAAATATAATATATAACAATAGATTTTTATACAATGAGATCTGTAATTGTTATGTACATACAATTTATCAGAGTATAACAATCAGCAAATCGATCTGGACATTTATAATAACTTATCCTCACAAGTGCTGAAATATAGCATACACACACAGGAGAATATAATCGAATACATTGGATATGCTTGACACTCCTCCGTCTCGCCTCCTGAGCTCCATAGCATACTTGGTCTGACCCGAGTATTATAACAAAATAACACCTGAGTCAATCTGGAAATCCAGTGTAAGGAAACACACTCAATTTGAGTTATTACTGTTATCAAAATCCATCTAGACATTTATAATAACTTATCCTCACAAGTGCTGAAATACAACATACATACACAGGAGAATATAATCAAATACGTTGGAATGCCTGACACTCCTCCGTCTCGCCTCCTGAGCTCCATAGCATACTTGGTCTGACCCGAGCATTATAACAAAATAACACCTGAGTCAGTCTGGAAATCCAACGTAAGGAAACACACTCAATTTGAGTTACTACCGTTATCAAAATCCTTTGAAAATAAAGGTATATCGTAAGACTACGCCACACGTAAATACGATGGGTTTTTACCTCACGATAAAACATTTTATATCAAAATCATATGATATTATAATAGTGTCTATAGAAAGTAAGTTAGAAAATAGCTGAAATGCTTACATCTCATGTTTCAGCATAGTTGGTAAATAACTAAAACCGTACAAGCTTGTATTAGAGAGTGGATTCCATACAATGACTAGCTACTGGAGTACAGCCCGTCACAGTAAACCTTTAAAAAATGTACAGAGATCGTACCTAATGAACCCTGCCAACACAGGACCAACCTACCTCTTACTGGATAGTATCGAATATGTTATCACCCCAGGTGTTCCCACCCTAATCGAGAGCTCTCTTTTCCATGCGCAACCATATCCATAATTGTAATATATCTGAGGGTATCTAGAAAAGTGATAACATACCCTACTTGGGTGTAACCCACTTAGCCCTTTTGCATCTCCCATGTTTTAGTCATTCCTAGTTGATGAGGCTTGAGGCTATGTTTTACCTTTAAAGTAACATTCATACTTAGAATACTAACACTGCCTTTCGGATCACCATGCAAATGATAGCATTCATTAATAAAAGTTGTTCTTGGACTGAACAAATCAAATCTCCTTCAAGATCACCATCTCCATTATCTTCGAGATATCACAATTCCCAATGTACAAATTAGATCGAAGTAGTTTTCGAATAATTAAATCCATCCCGGTCTCTTCGAAACGATTAATGAATTTGGCCAAATTTGATATTCGATTATTTAACTATCAAATAACATCCATATGTAGTCATTGGGCCTTATTTTATAAATCTTCAAAACATTTATTTAAAAATAACTTTACAAATATATATATATATATATGTATATGTATATATTCAACTCTTTTCTAGTATATTTAATATTTGAAAACGATTTCAAATACTTAAGTCCATAACAGGATATTTTCTAAATCATATCAAAACTTAGAAATATTTTCCATTTCCATTAATAATTCAACAGCTTGAAATTTTTTATAATAATCTCATAGTTAAAATATTTCAAATCTTCCTGTCCAACACTTAAGAAATATTTATGAGTATATTTTTCCCGAAATCATTTTATTTCCCATGCTAAGGAAATATTCCATTTATTTCATACTTCTCAAAATTCCTACACTTTACTTGTAAATTCCACAACTCATTTATAACGGGTTTCTATAAGTTTTCGGAGTCCATTAATTTATTTCCTTTAAAATTTCTATAATCGATTATACCCATCTGAAATTCAACTACTCATTTCTAACACCTTTTATGAATTCTAATTTATTTTTGAATTTTTCATTTTTCAATATTTTGGAAGTTTGCTTAAGTTTCTAGAATTCCATTACAATATTTCTTTTATAAAAATCATATCTGTTAAATAAATCTCGTTTACAAATCTCGAGAAGTTTTATAAATAAACTTCAGTCATTTCAAAACTCTATATATATATATATATATAATAAGTATTTTTAAAGAATAATAATTTTACATATGTTTAACTAATTATTTAAAATATCCAAAATGCTTTAAATAAACAACGATAACTCATTTTCAATCCAGTTTTAATGAACTAAAATTTCTCGACAAAAAATATTTTTCTAAAGTTCCAATGACCAACTTTAATTTATAAATCCCTCTCGATTCATAACACATCAATTACATTCCGATTCACTAACCATTCTCACATTTTAAAAATAGAATCCACTATTCTTTTATACCTTAAATCGATTTCCATATCTCGATATAAATTTACACTGTGAATTTATATTAATCTTTCCCCCTTATTTATATACATCGGTTACAAATTTATAACCCATTTGGATTTCACTTGTTTATAAAAATAATCTCATTTATAATATTTCATTTACGAATCCATCTCCTTGTATATCCTATTCATTTTATGAGTCTATTTTTAACATCGATTCCAACTTCTTTCCATATTTTTAGTAATATCATTTAAAAATCCATTGTTAAAAACCCCTTATATAAATTATTTTTAGAAATCTCTATTAACAATATTTTACGAATAGTTAAGTATAACCCCAAAATCAAATTATTATTTTATCCAACTCAACTTCCTTTAAAATATCAAAATTCCAATCTAAATATTTTTATATCCAAAATCTCCTTCAATTCCTTTAAATTCACAAATAATATTTGAGGTATTTAAAATACCAAAATTTAGGCCAATGCTACTATAACATCCAATAATCAAATCACACAACAATCCATAAAAGATTTAATTAATCACATCATATATCACTATATATTAAAACAATCAATATATTTTTGAGGAATCCAATTGGATCCCTCCAACATGTTTCCCTACATCCACAGATGTTATACATAATAAAATACCAATCACGCTTCGAGGTTGGATATCGCGGTAATATATGGTCATCCACTATTATGCGGGACACATAGTATCTCATCCTCTCCAATCGGCAAGTATGTATCCAACTACTAATATATATACTAATATATATAATATAACATTCAACTGATAATAATATATCAATTCAACCAATTATCCAATAATAAATTTTCAACAATTTAAATTAAAACAGTAATCCAAGATGAGTGAGATTTACTCACCTTGATTTTTAATATGCCAAACATCCAGATTTTAAATTTCTGAAAATCCCAACTGACTCTGAAAAATCTCCAACCCAATTTCTATGCATAGAATCTGCTGACACGAACCCAACACAGTCGAATTCGACCTCGTATGAACACGTTAGGAATTAATAAGTAATTTAATTTAAAAAATTTAATTAATTTTTTAATGAAAAGTCAACGGCCTATTGGTTACCATAATTTCCCGCAATTAATTATACACACACACACAGATATATATATATATATATATATATATATATATATATATATATATATATATATATATATATATATATATATATATATATATATCTTGCAACAAATATAAACATAGTTGCAAGGTCCAACTCACCGCAATTGCCAAGCAAAATGCAAGTAATCACGTTCATATTTCATGCTTCATCTTCAGCGTCATTGTTTCCAGCTACCTCCACTGATAGTTGCTATATCACGGTCAATCTCCACCTAACATCAGTCATTTATCACTCACGCGCACACATCCTACAGCCCCTAAGCACAGTTGCCTCCTCAAGAGTCTACCCCTAAGTCGCGACCTTCCTACAACATTACTAGCCCATTCACCTTCTCCTATCTCACGCCTCCTCCACTACGCACTCGCCGCCATCTCAACTCTAGGTTGAAAGAATAAAATTGATCATATTTAGGTCACTACCTTCCGATTCATGTGTGCACAGTCACACATCCAGTCCTCACGCGACCGTGCGCATTCCTCTCCTTCTCATTCACCCTTGCCTTCTTTTGACCCGACTTCCCCCATGCACCCCTATAGCCCTGTCCGCTCATGCTCGCGCTTCTAGTTATCAAACGCGTAAAACCCTCAACCATAACCGTACTTCATCACGATGCTCACACCCCTCAGCTCCATCTGCTCCAACCCTAAGACGATTGAATGCCTTAGATTCTTGAGTGCTACAGTGTTTCATTTTTTCTCTTTGTTTGATCGTTTGAACTAATGGAGGAAGGAAGGCATGCTTTCGATTTAAAATTGGGGAAAAAATTTTTAGGGCAGGGGTGGCTTCACAGAGTAGGATGGTTGATGGAGACATTATAGAGTTTGACCGTTTCATTAATTTTTTCACTCAAAATATCTCATACTATACGCAGGTAAATCTCAAACTCCTATTGAGGCGTGCCACCTAGCGTTCCTAATGTTATACCGCTATTTCGAACGTAATGGAACAAGTTCCGTAGCCTAATTCGATCATGTGGAGAAGATAGCTTTTTGAACCCAATTATAATATTAAATTTTCAATATTAGTTTCAACATGTTTCTATTCCGTACAACCAAATGATAACTCTAAATATTACGAAATTTGAAATCCAATAATAATACACAATTAAGGATTCAATGAAATAGGTTTCGTCGAATTCTGAAACTGAGCCTCGGATTGCTATTTTAACGCGTCGATTAAATCGACGATTTCAAAATTTTGTGAAATCACTTGAAATTCTAGTTTTAAACTTATCAACTCAATTCTATTTCAAATAAAATTTATACTCACATTAGAAATCATTTCGATTTATATTCTACTCAAATTTCAATTATTCACCATTACGTATTACCACATCGCTATATTTAAAATTTAAATTCATTTTATAATTTCAACCAAAATCTCAAAATTCAAAAATCAATTTATGTTCCAAATCTATATTTAAAACCATTTAAATATTCAAAATCAACGATGGAAAATCTCGGTCGTTACACAAATAGTAATTAACTAATGTTAATTACAAACGGTAAACTTAACGCACTTAATGTTAACTTAGATGTTAAGGAAGCGTTACCATGAAATAAGTATTAATGACTGTTAAATAAGTAATTAAATAACACGAATCAAAAATACCAAATTAATAGGTATACAATCAACCTAGGATGCACCATGGTTGACCGGTAGTGGTCCACGGTGAAAGGAAAGCGCTAGGCTGTGACCAGTGTTAAAACATTATTAAATATTGGCCAGAATGGCCCAGATTTCAACTAGTTTAATTAAACGGGTTGCATTGATTTGAACCCCAACAAATCTAAACACCCACTTCCAAACTCACATTTTCTAATGGACATGGAAGCTCTTCTTTTTCCACAAATTTCTAAATTCATAAATTTGTTCTAGGTATACGTTATACGCAATTGGATAATTGTAAAAGATGATAGAGAAGAGGAACTAGTCAAATCAAATCATCAAATTGAGATAAACTGTAAATCCGAATCTTAAATAAAAATCAAATCCAAATATCTTTTATAATATAAATTTCTAATATATATATATATATATATATGAACACACATGTTTGCAGTAAATATTCAAATTGGGAGAAAAGGGAGCTAAACTTGAATAACATGGATTAGATCGATAGATTTGGAATGATGAAAAGATGAGTGGAAAGTTGTATACTTTTGTATAATATTAGATGATATCACTGTAGATATATTCCTATATGCCTGAAATGTGAATTATAGTAGCAGACTAAACCCATATACACGCAATGAAATCATAAAATCTACTTGCATATTCTGTAATTGTTAACTTGGTATATCTATATGTTATATAAATGTAAATTTGGAAAATATTTATGTATTAACAATAGCTAAATTTATTATTGAATAATATTATAACATGAATTTATAAATAATTTAATAATTCCAAATTGCTGGTTAAATGTGTACTAAAAAAATAGGAATGTAAAATAAAGAAGTTAGAATAATTTTAGGGGTTTAAATGGTATTTTAATTCGTTGGAATATAAGATATTGTAACATGAGTTTCTAAACCTTATCAAGTTTAAAATAAATAAACGTATGTCATTTGAAATGACAAGGAGTACACCTAAAAAGAAAGAGATGTACGAAATATGGATATTTACCGTAATTTGACTAATCTATTTCAATAACTATAAAAAGATAATTTCTTGTAATTCCAAATGCAACATAAACCTTCCTTTTTGGCCATAAGATACAGAAATTTACATTGTAAATCTTTCCATTAGAAGAGACATAATTTCAATGTACTGAAATGCAGAAAATCCTTAAGTGTAAAATAAAGTGGTATAAATTTAACAAGAATATTTTAAGATAATAGATGCATGATATAAATAAAAATTGGAATCAAATAAGGAACAGAAAGTGAAAATATGCAAGAATAAATTAAATGCTAAAAGGAAGTAGAAATAGGAATGGGAAAAGAGGGTGAAAGAATGTAAAATGGCACCGTATATCCTTAAAAAAAGCATAAATAATCTTAAACCAAATAAGATATAAATGCATAAAGAAGTATGTTCAACGATAAATTATTTAGGCAAAATAATTAAGTAAGAATGAAACAAGATATATATATATATATCTTAAGTATGCGTTTATGATGGGTATGGAGTATCAAAGTTAATACATATTTAAATGAACAAGAATGATATAGTCATTAGAATAGGTTGGAATGCAAGATCAGTAGTGTTACATAATAGAAGCCTGCTCAACGCAAGGGGCTACTAGCAGTTATGTACATATTATACTGATGTGAGACATATCCAATTGTAGGACCCATGGATAGTATACATTTGTATATGCATAATGGAATACCCCGATAGGCAAGAGAGCCTTCTTGGTGTATTGCCTTAATTTCAATAATCAATCTTAATATGATGATCGAAGAACGATGCTATGTCAGTTGCGTTGGGACTAAATTAAGGAGTATGGCTGCACATAAGTTGAGAATGTCATCAATTCTCAACGGTCAATGGGAAAGATAAGGGTTACACCTAACGTGCTATTCTACGTACTAGTATATGTACCATGTTAGGGAATGCATGCCATGTTGTTTGCTAGTTTGTTTGTTAGGAGGCAAAGCTAGCTAATCCTATTAGAGTTGTATTTTAAAACATGGATAGGGCAGTCCACGGAGCTGCCACAGCCAGTGGGACTGAATCCACCATATTTATAGTTTGTAGAGACGAGTCTACAATCGAAAAGAAGACAAGAAAACCCCTAAAGGTGCAATATAGAGCGCAGCTAAATTATTGTGAAGCCATTATTGGTCATTACGGGGGATCCTCGGTACATGCGACGATGAGTGTGTGATACAACAAGGGTGATGGATTTTGATTGGGTGTTAAGGGATACTAGCGGGGATAATATCTTGGTCCAATGGGAGATACATACGTACATCCATACATACATACATATATACACACACATATGTATACATATACATACATATATAGTATGTATAGTTTTCTACGGGTAGGTGGAATGTATCGTATGCGTATGTAAAGTCGAGACCACTAATTGAAAATAAAAAGACATAACAAATGATAGAAGACAGTCTGCATAAACTAGTGTTATGTGCAAACTGCATAATTTACCAATCACCATAATTTTGTTATGTACCCTTCCTCATTATAACCCACATGATACCTTTAAAGGGGCATGTACTGTTACTGGTCAGGAACAGTGGTGGGCCAGTTTTCTAGTGTATGCTCGGCACTGATATGGACACTACATATTGAAATTATAAATTTTGTCAGTACTATATGTTTTATTATACTTTTTTATTTCAATGTAAGTTATATCGATAGTGCTCTGATATCCATATATCTGTTTATTTGAAGGATACTAAACCAACGAGCTTTGGTGCCGTGAGTTTTTGATTAAGCAAAAATTCAGGCTACTGAGCTCATGGTTGTTACAAATCTTGGGATTTTTTATCATAATATATGGCTATGCATGGAGAACATAGATTTTTAATCAAGGAGCAAGATCAAAGTCCCAACTAGAGTGGTCAAGTGATATACACTAGTTTTGGAAGAGAAATTATGTGATCGAGCAAGTGATCGGATTTGATATTGTGTACGTATTATCCATAGACATTGTATAGGCTTTAGTATATACTATGTATTTTAGCTTATGGAGAGTTTAGGAGATGACTCTTCAATTTTTTATAAGGCAGCAAGGATATTTGATTAAGTAATAAACGGAAGCTGTTGAGCATAAGGTACACTTAATAAGTTATTTATCGTCCTTGTGCGATACGTAGATTTGGTAACTTGAGCAAATCATGAATTATGTTTGGTAGTAAAATTTTGAATACTGTTAAGTATAGTTTTGTGATTATTTACTTTTGTTGCTCATATCAAAATTTCGAGGGCAAAATATTCTAAGTGGGGGAGAATATAATGACTCGAAATTTTGGACATTTCATATTTAAATATCTATTCTTGGATAAATGTGATTAAATTGATTTAATAACCTTGTCAACTCCTTTAAATCATAATAATGATGGTAAACATGTTCTGGAAAACTATTTACAAATTAGTTACTATGAAGAAATATTGATAATACGATCGAAAATTGTTTTATCAATAACAGCTTTTTACTTGTCATAAGTTATTCAAACTTTTTTGCATACCCATATTTGTTTAGGAAATCAATAATATAAAATAAAAATATTTGTCTTTTAGGGAAAGAAAATATTTTTTGATGTCATAGGTGACGTCATTGAAAAATATTTTGAAAATGAGCTTTTAAGGAAAGTCTTAAGTGTTAAGTAAAATATGTGAAGGTGTAAAGTAAAATAAGTTTGCATGGCACATAATAGGGTGGTCCTGGCTATGTAAAGGACGGCTAAGGAATAGGTAATCATTCATTAATTCACTAAAGCTTCATGTACAATAAAAATTCAAAAATGGTGGCAGTGGATTAGCATTAATCCATTTTGTTCTTTATTAACATTTCCCTAATTTATTCAAATCTCCACCAAACTCCATCAAAATTTTATCAACACCATGGAACACATTAGGAAGCATGGATCAAAAGTTAAAGTAGAAGAAAAGTGAAGAGGATGAACGATCTTGGTAAGGCAGTAAGCAAAGGAAGAGAGAGGGAGCTTGGATTTGTAATTTTGGAGCTATAGGTCGGATCTGTAGGCTTTTAGTGATGATAGGAAGTAGTTCTTTGATTCTTTTGTGTTTGATCTTGTTGTAGGATTGGATTGGGGTAAGTTGTCTCTCTATCTTGTATGTATATGTTGCGTGTGTACGTTGTGTGTATGTATGTGCAAATATAAAGTAAAAGGACATTAACTAATTAAGGTTATAAACATTGGACTTCTCTTTCTTTTGAAAGCAAATGATAACTTTATATAACATCATTTCAATTATTCTCTTAAACTTGTGGCATGACCTTAACTATATGTTTAAATGGTCGTTCGCTAATGTGTTGAATTCAAGTATGTTTGAAAGCGTTTGAAGCTAGAATAGTCGTTATAACTGAATTTCAATATTCCTTAAATTTAACTTGTATAAATGGAAGGTTTATAAAGTTAACCGAGGACAATTTGATTTGATTTTTCCCCACAGTTAATTAGTGTATGGTGGGATAAAGAATTGGTTTGGAAAGTTACAGAAATTGCGAAAATCAGAAGTGAAAATGTTGATATGGATGCAATTTGAAAAAGCCTTATGTTCGGCGATCCTTAAAATTAACTTTAAGAGACATCCGGGACTTCTTTGAAATTTTTAACAAGTAATTAAGTTAAATTATTACTGGGAAACCATTGATATTTAAACCTTCATTAACTTATGAAACGAAGTTGCAAAAAATTATAGTAAGAAGAAGGTCACTATAAGAGCACTTTGAAATACCCTGTTTTTGGGAACTTTGTAACTAATTTGAAAGACTCCTTTGGAATTTTTTTGAAATTTTAACATGTACTATAAGTGTACTTATTACTAGAAAAAAGAATGGGAGTTCAAAAGGTATTGGAACTGGCCAAACAAAATGGCTGAAGTTGGAGTAAAAATTTCGTAAATGTACACTACAGTAAATATCTTGTTTTCGGGAATTTTTATAAACAAACTGAAAGATATTCTTAAAGATTTATCTTCATGGATTTTAATTTCCCCTAGGGTAGTACTTACTATAAAGATTCTAATTCTTAAATAATTTTGGTTAAGGTGTTTGAAAATGATATATAAATTTGGAATTTTTCCCAATTCTTTCTAGGAATGTTTTATAACATATTTTTCACTATTTTAAAATCATCTTGTAGTTTAAATATATTTTTGATATTTATTTACAAATTTTTAAAGTAAAGATGTTTTATAATGCAAAACATGTTTTTCATCAAATTATGAATTAGTTATTTTCAAGTAATATTTTACATAGATATTAAAAACAAATTTATTAGTATTTTTAAAGTATTTATTTATATGTTTTTAAATAGTAATTAACTAACACTAAAAGTAGGCGAAGTAGACTTGTCTATTTGTGAATGTAAAGATTGATGTTCGAATAGGTATAGAAGCAATAGTGCTCTAACCTGCCGGCTTCAACCATGACCAAGGAATAATTATGTTGGGAATTCAAATATAACAACCCAGAATTTTATTAAATTAAATTTAGAATATTTAATTGATTTTAAATATTGAAAAGTTAGTTTAGAAATTAACAACTTGAATTTCAAATAAAACGATTTATTTGTTAATTTATGTTGTTGAATTTAATATATAGTTGCTTATATAATTAAATTTTGAATCCTATGTGAATGGAATTGATTCGGAAATCCTAGTTATATTTATTTAAATTAATAAGAATGATAACACTAAACTTTTAATTTGGATATAAGAGTGATTTATTTTGTTTTTATAATAATTCGTATCAATTAACGTGTAAAAATTAGCCTTCTGGGGCACTGTCTCGGATTCGACGAAACCAGTTTCATTGGATCCATAGTAATGAATTATTTTATACCGTCTAATTTCCTAATGATTGGACCCACCGCTTGGTTGTGTGAGTTTGAAACGCTTGTAAATTAATTACAGAATTAGTATAATAATTGGGTTTGAAAAGCAATCTTCCATACGTGATCGAATTAGGGCCCAGGTGGCATGTTTTGGTAGGAGTTCAAGATTTTCGGACGTTTAAAGTTAGATATTATCGAATATAATATCATATATATATATATATATAATATAGTACCCATACAACAACCCATGCATCACCATACCTCTATCACATCTTTAACCATACCTCATCCGCATTGTAAAATGCAATCCCTCTCTCCAGATTTCATTTTGCAGAAAAACAAATTTAAACAATAAATGGCAAATCCAATGGCCCTCATAAATTTGGACCAATCCATATGCTTTTAGGACTAAAGTTCAATATAGAAGATGCTCAAGGAAAGGAGATTGACATGTTGGATGGTAGAGATAGGCCAATTTGATCGGAGGTAGCCGGAGTTCATGAATGATCGATGAGCTGAATGGGGGACCTCGGTAGGCCACTACAGGTGAAGTTGGAGCTGAGGTTGGTGGCATTGAAAATGTGACAAACTCCCCTTTCGAACCTGGGAATTCCATATACATATATCCGTTGTATAACATGTCGAACGATCGAGTGCCAAAAAGAGAGATTGTTGAGGGAAAAGAAAGTAGGTAGAAGAAAGAAGGAACTAAAAGCAACAGAATAAGGAACTAAAAGCAACAGAATTTTACAGCAGACTGAATAATAAATAACATTAATAGATTTTTGCACAAATCAAAACTACAATATACATATATCAAATCAGAGTACATAAGTCAATAGTTACCAGCCTGGATAGTTATAACAACATGCCCTCACAATTTCTTGTAATTCCAACAACATTGCAGCGGAATGAACAAATATGAGAATACGTCTCGGTCTCCAATGCGTCTTCTTAGCTCCATAGCATCCTAACATGTACCTGTAATACTCGGTCTGACCTGAGCATTATAATAAAATAATGCTCGAGTCAGTCTAGAAAACTGGCACGAAAAACACACTCAATTTGAACTACTAAAATTATCAAAATCCTTTGAAAAACAAAGGTATCTCGTAAGATCATACCACAAATAAACATAACGGGTTTTCACCTTATAATAACCAAAATATTTGATATCAAATTCATCTGATATGATAATAGTGTCTAAGTACAAATACTTATTCAAATAACTGAAATGCTTGCATCTCACGTTTGCATAGTTGGGTACCATCAAAACCGTACGGCGCTTATTGAAGAATGGATTCCATACGAATGACTAGGCATTGGGGTATTGCCTGTCGCAGTACACGTCTAGAACAGCATACCGAGGACCACGCGGGATCCCCTGCTACACATGACCGAACTATCCCTAACCTAGATAGACTGAATATGCTATCAACCGGGTGTTCCTATTCTTTTCCAAGCTCCTTCCATAAATCGTAGTAATAATATCCTAGAGTATCTAGAAAGATGATAAACATACTCGAATTGGGTGCTACCCACTTAGCCTTGTTGCATCTCACCTGCTTTTCAGTTATTCTTGGATGATAAGGCTAAAGGCTACGATTAACTTTTATTGGAATTTTCACTTAAAATGCTCATTATCCTCCAATGACAACGTACTAATAGCATTCATCCATACAAGTCTGTTCTGGGTCCTAACAGAACCGAAGGCGCTATTTCTACTACATCTATTTTGGAATCACCCTCAGGATTAGCTACGATTAGCCCTTGCACTTCACTGCTCCATCTTTGACTCCATGCTCTTGTTTTCACATTGAAACGTACTCGTTGGATTGAAGGGGTTTTCAAATAACTTACCCGATCCCGGTCTCTTCCAAACAACGTTCGTTGTTTTCGGTAAACTCAACCCCAGTTCTTTAGGAAATAAACAGATAAATCAAGATCAGAGATCACCTCCTAACCGTTAGTGGATGGATTTCCTTAACGTCATCCCAAAAGACGAAACGAGTTTACACGTACAGTATTGCACCTCGAACAATAATTGTACCACATAATCTCGTGCTTCTCCTAGATATTTCAAAAGTTATATGTAGGTCCAGATTCGATGGTCGGTTATTAACTATAAAATAAACAATCATTTAACCAAATATTTCATTTCCACTGAAAAATGCCAAGTCTTATTTAATTTAAATTTTAAATAAATTAAATCTCTTTATCAAAGGTCATATACTTATCTTATCGAATTCAGCATACTCAAAAATTACCCTTTTCAAAAATATTTGAAAACCCTTTTAGAATAGTATGGAATGTACCACTACAGTATCAAACCATGGATTCACGGCTCAATGGTTACGTCTCTATCCTAGAGAAATCCAAAACTTAACTCAAGGCACTCACTGCCTCCGATTACGCCATGTGAGTATACCACTACTTCCCAAAATTTTATTTAAAATGATCACAAAATAATGCTTTTAAGTTATAAAATAAATTTCCATGTTTAATCTAGATAAATATACTTAAATAAAAAGTTATTATACAAAACCATAGTAATAATTTAATATTTTATCTTTTAAAACAACAAGGCTGACTAGTTTTTAATTGATAATAAATTTTGAACAATCACTATAAGGTTACTAATAAATAATTAAATATGCTTTAACAATTTAAAATAATTAAACAATGAATTCCTAGAATATTTTGAACACTTTTTAAAATTGCGGAGTTAACGATTAATTTTTTTTTTAAAAAGCCCAATTCTCTCGATTCTAATTTGACTTCGTAAATTTGAAAACCTTACTTGAACTCCAGTACAACCAGTTTTATACTTATTCCCAAATTTACTTCTACCCTTCAAAATATTTAAAATTTCTATTTTTAGACCCTTTATATTTAAAACAAGTAACAATTAAGAATCTATTACATAAAAATCCTTTTATAAATTTTATTCCAAAATCTTTTTTTTTTACAATATCCTAAATATTAAAAACAATTCCATTCCCTTTATTTTATCAGGTCAATTTACCCAAATTTCCAGTTAAATATTTTACTTCAAAAATCCCCTTAAAATTCTTTTCCAATTCAAAACATATATTACTGGTATTTAAAATACCAAAATCTAGGTCAAAACCTACCATAGCATCCAATCAACTCAAATCACATGATAATCTATCATAGGATTATCCAAACAAACATATATCACTATATATGAAATTAAATCCAACATTTTTTTAGGAATCCAACTGGATCCATCTGACTTGTTTCCCTACATCCATAGATGTTAGCACAACATAAAAATATCAATTCCGCTTCGAGGCGGATTATCGTGGTATATAGGGTCATCCATTTTTATGTGGGATGCGTAGGGTCTCATCCGCTATGTATATGCAGGAATATCAATAACTCCAATATATATACAACTATATATAATATCACATCCAATTGATAATAACGTATTAATTCAACCAATCAATCATCAACTATTTTTTAACTATTACGATTAATACAAGCAGTCCAAAATTGAGTGAGATTAACTTATCTTGAGTTTTAAATTTGCCAAGCGTTTCAATTTTAAATTAAACCGAACACGTTCGATTCAACCTAAAATTTTAACTAGCTACGATCGACTCCAAATGTGCTCCAGCGCGTAGTGTTCATCGCCGCGATTCCAATGCCGTCTGTTTCATCCGATTCCGACCTTGTACGGAGAAGAAATGCATTTTATAAGTTTCAATATAAATTTATATGATAAAAATTATTTTCTTTTAAACCTTTAGATCTAGCCTTATATTTCAAAAAGACCGATCTTGGCGGCAATCTTCTTCTTCCCATGCATGCCTTCATTCCAAGTAAAGCATCACGCTCGAAACCCATCCACTCCCATACAAAACTCGATCGCCACTCCTCTTCGTTGGCCTTATACGTTGATCGGAGACCAACATCGCGTACCTCCCACCACCATTCACCCATGCCTTGAGCGACGTTGAGCTCGGTTGACACTCTGCCACGCGGAACGCCAAGAATCGCAAGACCTATTCCATTGATTTGCCGCTACATCGACGAAACTCAGATGATCACAATCGCATGGATTTGACTAGCTCGAGAAGCTCTACGATTTCTTAGTTGTAAGATTTGGATGATATGTCTTGTGTCCAGAGAATTTGAAGAAGGAAATGGAAGCTTATTGGCCATTGAAAATAATAAAGGCGGTGGCTGATAATATGGATTTGGGTTTACTGTGTTGCGCGTATATATACACGTGTATATGTATTATTTTAATATTATTTCCAAAATTAACGTGCTTTTCCAAACGAACTCCAAATGAGACATGCTGCCTAGCATTTGTAATGTTTTACCCCCATTCCGAACATAATGGAATAGGTTTCAAGGCCTATTATGATTTTATATGGAAGATAGCCTTTTGAATCGAATTAAAATATTAAATTTCGATATAGATTTGAACGCGTTTCTATCTCCAAACGTTAACTCAAAATGCTATGAAATTTGAAATCCGATAATAATAAACTATTGCGGATCCAGTGGAACTGGTTTCATCAACTTCCGGGACTGTGCCTCGGAATGTTATTTTAACACGTCGATTAAATCGAGCGATTTTCAAAATCATCGAAATCACTTGAAATATTAATTTTAAAACTTACCAACTCCATTATATTTGAAATAGATTTTATATTCATATAAGAAGTAATTTCGATATATATTAAGTCAAATTTGATTATTTACACTATTTTCCTATATTAAATTTTGCTATTATATTAATATATAAATTTCCCAATTCTAATTTATCGACTTCTAATCCCACTCAAAAGTCCAATATTAAAATTAAAATACAAATAGAATTTTAACCAATTTTGGAAAACATTCCCATCCACAATCACACGAGATTCACATATTTTCCCAATTTCAAATATCAAATTTATATTTATCAAATCCAATTAATCCCTGTATTTTTGAAATTTTAACCCATTTAACAAATTCAACCAAAATCTTCATATTCAAAATCAATAAATAATTCAAATTCAACATTTAAATTAAATTAAATGTTCAAAATCAAACGGCCAAAATTCTGATTCATTGCATTCCTCCCCATTTATAAAAATTTTGTCCTCAAAATTGCTAAGGTAGTAAATATGCTCCCAAACCCACTAACTTTTCTAAAACCCACTTACTTAAAATCCTATATTCACTTCCTTAAGCCCTCTTGGTTTATCTTGAACAATTAGCCTTCATTTCTAATTAAAAAGCATTGATTTTTAGTATAATTCAAAATCAACTTTTCTAGTTAACAAAAATATTCCAAAATATTTCAAAAAATTTCTAACACCCTAATCTTTCGAATGACAGAGTTCCACTTGTACGGAGAGCCTTTTACAGTATCACAAATATGATAAAAATATATACATCGACCCGCACATTCAGAAAATAAAATATATATCATATATTATCATTTCTTTATTTTATTGCGCAGGTGTACCTCAAATTAGCATTTTTAAGCGAGCAGCCTATTCTATATGCATTTATGCAACCATAATCTATCCAATAGCTTCATATACCTATACTTACTCAAAATAAGCACATAAGTCTTCATAAACATGGAATCTTAACATTTATTTATTTAACTAGCTAAACACATAAACTTCATAACTCATCATGCCATTCATATATATTACAAACAATTATAAGGTTCCAACACTAGTTTGATTCCTTTCCCTAGATCCATATATCATTTCATTCAATTCGAAATGATTTGCAACCAAATTCATTGCATTCATTTCGTATTTACAACACCCAACTCATATTCACTCCAAATTGATTTATATGTGCTTTACTGACATAAATTCACTTTTATTCAAATATAAATTGATTCGCAATCAATTTTATTTGCATTCCATTCATTATTGGCTTTCATTATATGCAAATACCTTTTATTAACCACATTTTATTCCTTTTTAAATCGACTCTAAATCAATTTTTCTAATTTCCATACCATTTATTCAATTTTAACTTGATTCGAAATACATTCAATTTCATTCTACTTACATTCACACTTATTACATTCATATCCAGCTTATTTAGCTTCAATCTATCCATTTAGATTGATTTTCAATCAATTCATCTATTTTCCATTTGATGACTATTTAAGTTGTAACAACCCGCATATTTATTGATTTTCATATTTAAATATTTTATTTAAGTATTTTATCGATACTCGGAATTTTGTCCGAGAAGCTACTTTTTGCATACGATCGAATTGGGACTCGGGACCACTCCCATTGAGTTTAAAATGCTGTTTGCGACCATTTTGAGTATAAACTTCGATATGTTTGGAGATAGTAGAATTTTGCTACTTTTCACTTTGGGTTTGGGTTAGGGTTCAGCCCTATGTTTAACTTATACTCAAATCTGAACCACTCCTCCCCATTCACTCTCACTTTCTCCTCTTTTCAGTTCTAAAGCATCAATGGTGGGAGAGATGGGAAATTAAAACTCCAAAACCCTAGTTTTCTTTTGCAAATCAAGCTCTAGCTCTAAACTAATAGAAGAACCCATTGGTAAGCTTCTCTTCTTCTTCTCCAACTCATTTAAATTCAGAAATTCCTAAACCTAATTTAGGATGTTTTTCCTTTTTAGCTTAGATTCAAGCTTGTTGAGTTGGAATTGAAGAGTGATTATCATTATCATTGTTCTATAGCTTCTTCCTCCTTTTTCTTGTGCATAAAGGTGACATTTTTATCTCACATCTATGTCTATATCTATCTTTGTTGTTAGGTATGAATTCCTAACACTTATTTATGTTCATTTGCTTTTGGTTTGGATTAATTTGGTGAATATTTCAATTTTTGGTGTTTTGTAGTCAAATCTTTAAAAATCCAATCTTTGATGTTTGAACATGTTTTTGGTGATGCATTGAAGGGCCTATAGTGCTGGGTTGTCGATTGGCATAAATCCTTAGCATCCATCGCTCGTTCGATCGCATTTCGGTTTGGATTTGCCATTTTTGGTCTAGGCTGTTTTTTTGCCTAGCAGAATATTTCAGACGTCTGAAACCAAATTCAGATGTCTGGTTGAAAAATCCAGACGTCTGGAAAGGGGTCTGGAAAAGGCAGAGGCTAAATCCAGACGTCTGAAACAAAATCCAGACGTTTGAAATCAAATTCAGATGTCTGGTTGAAAATTTCAGACGTCTGAAATAGCCCAGGAATTAAAAATAGAAGGGAGAAAACACATATACTTCCAGATACTAGGGCCAGACGTCTGGGAACACCTACCAGACGTCTGGAACTGTTTAATTTGCCGATTTTGGCTATTTTTGAGTATATTTCCAACTTTAATCGATTCGTGTTGATTCCCTTTTTGTTGTTATCATTTATTATGGACTTTGATGACATTTTCATTGTGATTTTTGGGAATATCCATTTTGATGGATTCGGTATCGATTTCTTTGGATTTTATTCACGTCTTCGAATGTGAATTTTTATGATTGATTGTTTTCTACAATCAATTCTATGATTTGTCACTTTAAAATATAAAGGTTTTCTATACTAGTAGTAAATATCAAAACTCTTTCCTCAAAACGATTTCAACTCTATTTTCAATACCAAACTCGTTTATAAAACCGTTTTCCAATCTACTAGTATATACAAACTTTTACCTCACTCGTATGAGAAATCTAATTAAACGGCTTAGTAAAACAAGTGGTATGAAACGCTTGCGTTTACTTCGTTGGTTAATTCTTGGACTTGTTCGATTGAATCTCTTGTGACAATTTTCTAGTGGAGATATACAATTTGTTCGTAAATGTTTAAATTAAGCTAGTGGTTATGGGACATGAAGCTAAGCTCATATATTTACTAGCTTACTCTAATTGACACTTCTTGATGATCATGATGATTATTTTTTGTGATTTAGACTAGCAATTGTACGATGTCTCTTTGTCCACGTGGAGGACAGTAACTCATTTTATTGAACTTCGTCTCATTTCTTTGCGGGGTAGCTCCCCATGGTCTTCGAGCCATTCGTGTGTCAAAAACTAATGGCTAGCTACCATGAGATAGCTTCTCGTTCGTGTGATACATATGTTGGTGAGTTTTTATTCTCCCGTTCGTGTGATAGGCCTCCCCCCTTTCTTGTGATTTCTGGATTTCGTTTGTTGAATTCTGGAATTTGTGTTTCACCAATTTTCATGATTTCCATTGATAAGTTTTATCAATATTTGTGCATTGGTGAATTTGTGTGTCATTGACTTTTGTGATTTCTGGATTTCGTGTGTTGAATTCTGGAATTTGTGTTTCACCAAATTTTCGTGATTTCCATTGATAAGTTTTACCAATATTTGTGCATTGGTGAATTTGTGTGTCATTGACTTTTGTGATTGACATTGATATAATCGTCAATATTTATGGTTTGGTGAACGAAATAAGGAGTATGACATTTCTTTGTTTCTTGTGTAGATTCTGTGATATTGATTAATCTCTTGTTGATTTTAAATTACTTATATATATCACAGCTTGGCATTGTGATTATTATGTGTTTAGTCATATCTCTTATTCAATATCGTTTCATCTGATATTTATAGTTAGACTGATCCGTTTATTATTCTCTTATTAAATAATACTCGGGTCAGACCGAGATGTTACAGGTGCTTCAGCTTGACTTCTCACTTGGGATTGACCTCTCTGAATTTTGGCTAACTACTTAGATTAGTAGTTTATTTCGTTGTATACACTTGAGCTATGGACTCATAGTTGTATTCTTTTGTATAGCACATGTTGCTATTCTTTTGTATTGTGGATCTTTTTGACCACTACTCTGATATACACTTTCATGTGTTAGTTATATGTTCATATCTATTTCCGCCTTTGTGATATGAATTGTCTATGACTGACTTATGTTATGTTTATTTCTATATTTGTTTCCGAAGATATTATAGCCACTGTGTAGTAGCTTTGAGTTTGTGTCGGTATGCCGGATTTCCTCTTGATAAAGAAATGCATGTAATACTATCTGGCATACCGATGCTCGCACAAAGCAATTACACGGATGGTTGCTCCTTAACAGTCTTATTCTCCGCGCTAATTGACAGCATTACACCGTAATGTTCTTGGCTAGCGTGGGTATAGAGGTGGGGCGTCACAGCTTATCTACCAAACTTTGTTCACTTCATTTTTATATCAAACATATTCTAATCCATGTTAATTTATTTATGAATCATTCCATAAATAATCACTTAAGTTTAGTTTCCATGGCAATCACATTCTAATTCCTTTTAAATTGATTCATTCAATTTTTTTGCTTCCATTTACTTGTATATCCAATTCATACTATCACTTGGGAATCATTCCATGTAAATCGATTCTAGTACAATTTATTATATCATAACATGGTCCCTGCACTTACATTTCTAGTTACTTTACTTCCAATTTATTACCCCTTTTCGATTCACTTTCATTTTACTCACATAGTGTTATCCACTTTATTCTACAGTGAACAGTATTTCATTTCATGCTAATTTATTTATAAACCATTTACCAAAATTATTTCTAAGGTTTATTACAACCATTCCATAACGCTGCTTAAGTTCATATTCAACTTTATAACATAAGTTCATACCCAATCTTATTCGTTCCATATTCCAAATCATAATTCAATTCATTTACTCTTAAATTGGATTCATTCCTATTATCAATTGCTTAACCATTTTAACTTGGTATACTTTTACAATTTATCAGTTTAATAAGTTATGCAAACATATTTATTCACAATTCCCTGAATTTCCTACTTATGTTTTCTCACGTTCATTATTTATACATTAGTTCTATAATCACTTCACCATTCATATTCACATTCAATTTACTAAATTTCAAATTACCCTCAATTTAAAAATTCAATTTTTTTGAATTTCCATTTCTTTACTATAATATCACTATTTTCATTTAGGTTTCACTATTTCATTTCTCAATTCATAAGTTCAAAAACTTATTTACCTAAACTCTTGTATTTCTCCATTAGTCCATTTACATTTTATAATCATAACTCTGGACTATATTTTTCACTTAATAGCTTAAGTGTACTAATCCCATTCAATAATTATAACTTATAATTCTATAACCATTTTACATTTCACTTTATATCCCATTCAATTCAAATCCAACTTCAGTTTTATTTAACTTATGTTAAATTCCAACATATTTTATTCACTTTAATTTAGTAAAGTTAAATTTTAATTCCAAGATTTAAAATTTACATTTTCCATTTTTATCTATATCAACTTCCAATTATAGATTTAATAACTAATTCTCTTAAATTTACAAATCTTTTAAGTGGAAACCCTAGAATTTATTTACCTGGTTTTTATTTCAAATCATTTTGAAAACATAAATATACATTCATTCATTTTTGTATATATCATATCATACCTTAGGAATCTTAAATAACTTGGTTTTCCCAAAAACAACTTCCCTTTGGATTTTCCAAAACAAATTTTTTTTTATCAACAAGCCAAAGCAAATAATCATATTCAACCATCACGGTAGCAATCCATCACTTAGAAACCCGAAAATGAATACTGATGATGCGACCTTCAACACCAGAATTATTTTCCAAAGACCAAGGTGGGTTCAGTTTTTCCTTACTTCCAAAAATTCATTTTAAAATAATCTCTATTTAAAAACGTTACAAAAAAATACTCCATTATTCCTTTCAAACCACATTGGAAAACAATTCCAAAATTTAAAAATTCCAACACTTGGTTCAAATTCATTTTAACTCATTTCCCAAAAAATTTAGGGTTTAAAATCCGGATTAAATCAAATTTTAGTTATACTCTTTGGTATAAATCATTCTTATACAATTTTATTTGGTTATATTTCTAACCATTTCAAATTTTATAATCTTATTTGATTATAATATTGACAACAAAACATTCCAAACATATAACAATTTCAAAAAGTTATTTCTTTTATATCAAAAATATATTTTTGATTAAAATTATTTCATTTACCCACTTCAAACTATACTATGTATGTTTACCTAGTTTAAGGGTTTAGAAACCCCTATCGGTACGATTGTACTTCCCGTACTGACCAGAATTCATAAACACTCAACCGATAAGTCAACACAATACAATAAAATTTTATATTCACTAACAATTACACGCTCATATCAATTAACACACTCAAACTTATTCTTGAGTACTACTGACTCTATCTCTAATGAGTAATCCCTACCAAAGCCTAGGCGTATCGCCAACCTAAGCTCGGATACCACTTTGTATAACATGTCGAACGATCGAATGCAAGAAAGATAGATTTTTGAGGGAAAAGAAAGTAGGTATAAGAAAGAAGAAACTAAACATAACAGAATCTCACAACGGACTGAATAATATATAATACCCATAGCTTTTTACACAAATCAAAACTATAATATACATATCTTACATCAGAGTACACAAATCAATAGTTACCAGCCTAGAAAATTATAACAACATGCGCTCACAATTCTAGAAATTTCATTAACACTACAGTGGAATAAACAAGTACGAGAATACATCTCGGTCTCCAACGCGTCTCCTGAGCTCCATAGCATCCTAACCCGAACCTGTAATAGCCGGTCTGACCCGAATATTATAATAAAATAACACTCAAGTTCGCCTAGAAACCAGCGTGGGAAAATACACTCAATTTGACTTATTAAAGTTATCAAAATCCTTTGAAAAACTTAGGTATCTCGTAAGACCATGCCACAAATAAACACGACGAGTTTTTACCTTACGATAACCAAAACATTTGATATCAAAATAATCTGATATTATAATAATGCCTAAGTACAAATACTTATTCAAATAGCCGAAATGCTTGCATCTCACGTTTCAGCATAGTTGGGTGCAATCAAAACCATACGGCACTTATTGGATAATGGATTCTATACGAATGACTAGGCATTAGGATATCGCCTGTCACAGTAGACATCTAGATCATCGTACCGAGGACCATGCTAGGATCCCCTGCTACAAAAGACCGGACAATCCTAACCTGGATAGACCGAATATGCTATCACCCTGGGTGTTCCCACCCTTTTTCGAGCTTCTTCCATAAATCGTACTAATAATATCTAAGGGTATCAAGAATGGTAAACATACCCTAATTGGGTGCACCCACTTAGCCTTGCTGCATCTCCCCTGCTTTTCTGTCATTCCCGGTTGATAAGCCTAGAGGCTACGATTATCTTTTATAGGAATTTTAACATAGAATGCTCATTGTCCTCTAATGACAATGTATTGATAGCGTTTATCCATATAAGTCCGTTCTGGGTCCAAACAGAACCGAAGACACTATTTCTACTATATCCATTTTGGAATCACCTTCAGGATTAGTAGCCATTAGTCCTTGTAGTTCACTGCTCTATCTTTGACTCTATGCTCTTGTTTTCACAATGAAATGAACTCGTTGGATCGAAGTGGTTTCGAATAACTTACCCAATCCCAGTCTCTTCGAAACAACATGTGCTATTTTCTGTAAACTCAACCCCGGTTCTATAGGAAATAAACAGGCGAAGAAAGATCGAAGATCACCTCCTAACCATTAGTGGATGGATTTCCTTAATATCATCCCAGAGGAACAAAAACGAGTTTATACGTACAGTATAGCACCTCGAATGGTAACTGTACAATATAACTCCGTGCTTCTTCTAAATATTTCCAAAGTTATATTTAGGTCCAGACTTGATAGCAGATTATTTAACTATCAAATGAACAATCATTTAACCAAATATTTCATTTCCACCAAAATACGCCGAGTCTTATTTAATTTACATTTTTAATAAATTAAATCTCTTTATCAAAGGTCATGTACTTATTTTATTGAATTCAGTATATTCACAAATTACCCTTTTCAAAAATATTTGAAAACCCCTTAAAAATGAAATGGAAAGTACCACTGCAGTATCATACCATGGATTCACAACTCAATGGTTACGTCTCTATCCTAGAGAAATCCAAAACTTAATTGTAGACACTCACTATTGAATATGCAAGTATATGATTTTTGTTTTATGATAATAAACATATATATTCATTTAAATGTATTTTTTAATGCACTATTTTATTCTTCACATAATCAAATAAATTTTTTCCGAACAAAATAAATAACATAGAATTTAAATGCAAACAGATATTTTATTCAAACAAATATTCATTATAATTTTGAATAGTACAAATTTATGCTCTCACTATATATACAACATTTCACATTACAATACAAATTTGATTACATCACAATTTTCCATTTACATTTGCACCTTAATACATTTCACTCATTCACTCGTATTATTCTACAATTCTATTCCAGATTAAATCCAGCATATGAGCAATCTGCAAAAATACGCACCGACCTGACAAAATTGAAAACAAAATATATTTTGGTATAAAATAAAATGTATTTTGAAAATATTATGTGCCTCAGTTATTTGGGTTGTTCATCATCATTTAATTTTGAATTCATTATATACGAACAACTTGTGATATGCACGGTGTATCACTGTACATGTCACAGGGTCATGCACACCGATATACACTTGATAAATCTACAGGGACAGGTGAGCACAAGGTCAAACCCAAATCAAAAGCCAGGTTCAACTCAAGTGGAATAATATTAAGTCATGATATTGAACACAAGGTCAAACCCGAGCTTTAAGCTACATTCAACTCAGGTGGAATACGAAACTATGGGTCAAGATACACAGAATAAACCTCGACCAAAATTCAATGCGTACTCTTGAAAAGTACACGACCAGTCAAGACTGCATTAAAAAAACACAAGCCTGGCAATGTGAACACAAATTCTCAAAGCAACTCGAAGCCAGTGATACCAGATCACAATGTGCACAGGTATGGAGCAAAGAGATGTACACATGATAATAATGGCTTGCAACCAGACCAGTGAAACAAAAATACCAAACACGTGGAGGCAAAGCTCAAACACACATGAATGGATATACATGCAGCACACCATGTATATACAAATTAAAAACTACAAATTAAACAGCAGCTCAAATGAATAGAACAAGTCAATCACACAGTCAAGCTCAACATGCATTCAAGTACAAAAGGATGTGCAAAAGGTTCAGATAAAGGGAAATGGAATAATGAACTAAACCAGACTCAAGCAAACGTACACAGCAAAACAACAATGAAGTCAATAATGAACCAGTGTGACAACAGTGGTGCAATATACATATGTGTAAGGACATGTATAAAATTGTAATGATCCGTACTTTTGACAATTGTAAGTTATTAAATTAATTGTAATTATTGGATAAATATGAGTAGAAATAAAAATTTAATAATTGATAATATTAATTTATTCAATAATTCAAATGGTTTAAATTTAATATAAAAGATTATTTGAATAATTGAATTATGGATTTAATATGATCAAAAATAGTATCAGAAATTGATTCAAATTTTATATAAATATGAATAAAGATTATCACCTTTTAAAAGCGAATTTAAATGTGAATAATTTAAAATCTAAAATTGATATTTTAAATTAACAAGTTAGAATAGCCATTTTGGCCACTCTCTCGGTTTTGACGAAACTAGTTTCATCGGATCCGTAATAGTGGATTATTGTAGGATTTCAATTTTCATAGCGATCGGACTTGTGGTTTGGCCGTGCAAGCTTGAAATGAGTAAGATTTAAATTCAAAATTTAAATAAATGACTCGATTCAAAAAACTATCTTTAACATACGATCGAATTAGACCTCGGGACTACTTCCATTGTGTTCGAAATGGGGGTAAAACATTATGTATGCTAGGCGGCATGAGTCATTTGGAGTTCGGGTTTTACACGGGCTTTTCGGGCGAGATATTTTTGTAAATATTAATATTTTATATGATTTATTATCTTTCTCTCACCCATTCGTACCCTCTATAGCCGCACCCTTTTCTCGTTTCTCTTTCTTTTAAATCAAATCCGCATCATTTAATAAATAAATAAAAAAAGATGACAGCCGATTGAAAAAAATTAAAAAAATTGATCGAACAAAAAAATGGAGGCGAGCAACCATGGCGACGTAGCGAAGGTCGGAAGGGGCCGAAAGTCGTAATTTAGGGTTTTGCAATTTGATTCAGGCATGCGCGTTGACTTAGGAAACGAGACGGAGGGGAGTTGCGATCGCGGTTAGAGATTGCTATCAAGATTCTCAATCTGGAACAATGGAGCGGCAGCGGCAGTTCGATCAGGGAGGCGGCGTTTATCTTAGCGCACGAGGGTAGGGGATTGGAAGCAGTTTGAGGTAGCGCGCATTCGTCATTAGGGCTTCGTGTTCGACTCGGCATGAGCGCGTGATAGGAAGGCTACGAGGAGGCACGTGCGTAGCTGATGGTGGCGAGTCAGGATGGTGGCGTGGTTAGAGTTGTTGCAGCGATTCAGAAAAAAGGAGGAAGAAGGGATCAATGTGGCTAGGTCTCATGCGTGATTGGGAGGAGGGTGCGAGAGGGGCTAGTTATTTTTTAAGTTTTTCTTATTTTATCTTTATTTATTTTAATATGTTATGTAAATTTTAGTTAAATCCTAGGCTAATTTTATAGTATCTTATTCGTACGAGGTCCATTTCGAACGAAACGAATTGCATTGGAATCGTATCAATGTCGTCTACAGCTTGGCGTCGAAGTGGCATTTATTTGAAGCTGAAAATTTTCAGTTTCAAATAGAAAGGTGAGTGTTTATATGTTCGCAATTGTCTGAAATATTAGTATGTTAGTTAAATTTATATTGTTATGTGATTTAAATTTTATTGACTGTTGTTTGGTAAATTTAACTGACATTTAAATTGACAACTGAATTAATTTATAGAAATTGAATTGATAGTTAAATTTGATTGGAATTTAATTACATGCAAAATACCTGGTACTGACAATTATAAAATTATTGTGAATTTTTATTGACTGTTTGGATGCATGGTTATGATGGATGTTATTGGGTGATATTTTGGATGTTTATTTATTTTGATATATCATGTTATCACCTTGTATACTATTTATAATATATAAAACTAAAAATTTCACTATTTCGAATAAATTAAGAAATAGGTTGAAATGATATATCTCAATGACATTTATTTTTGGATTGAAATGACATATATCCATCCTTGGAATTTAAATTCAAATAATTGATTCACCTGGCCATAGAATAGAAAAATTATATACGAACACCGGATTGGTTAAAGTAAATGATTTTAAAAAATTAATTTTAAAATGATTTGTTTAAATGAAATAAAAATCAAATTACGGAAATAAAATTATTTTCGAACTAGAACTCGAAATGTTGAAATTTAAATTTGATAAACAAAATTGTTTAAATAATCGAATTTGGGATTTTTAAATTATAATTAAAAAATTGGATTTAAGTTTCAGAATTGGATTTGTTTTAAAGGATTGGCTTTTATACGAACCTTGAATATTACTAAGTAAAGGGTGATACGAAATGATATTTCAAATTTGAGCTTGGAATTAAAAATTTACTTGAAACTAAAATTTAAATTAATTGGAATTGGAATTGGAAATTAATTTAAATTGGAAATTAATTTTAAATTGGAAATTTAAATTAATTTCGAATCGGAAATTAAATTGAAATAGGGATTTAAATTAATTTGGAAATGGAAATTGAAAGTGGAAGAAATTTGTGAATTGAAATCAAATTTTATATGGAATGAAAAATTTATTCGAGTTGGAATCGGAATTGAATCGATTAAATCGAAATGGAATTTGGAATTGATTTGGGTAGGGAATTTGGACATTGACCGGTTTGACTTTAGAATTATTTTCGGTAAATTGAATATTTTAATATAAATGATTTAAAATCTATATTCTTTAAATATTTAAATTATTTTGATATTCCAAACATTTACTATATAAACTATTTTTATATCCAAATTATTTTCGATTAAACTATTTAAATATTTCCTATTAAACTATTTTTAACTATTTAACTATTTTAAACTATTTAAACTAGTTTCTAAAATTCAAACTGGTTAAAGGGTAAATTGTTTATATTTAAATCTTGGATTTAAATACGAACTAGGTTAACGTGAAGAATACAACCTAAACTGAATTCGAATCAAATTTTAGAAGTAGAATCGATTTATTGGACAAATTTGATAATTTTGAATATTTGATAATTTCGAAATGGAATTGATGTTGAAGCGAATATATAATGATTCCGAAATGAATTTGATTTTGAAACGAATATGATATTCTGATATCAAATGCAAATTTTTTTAAAATGTAAAAGAACCAACTGGTGTGTAAAATTGTGACGACCCGCCCTTCTACCACCAGAAAGACGTATCATCATTAAGAAAGAAAGGGATGAGAAAATAGAAAAGAAAGATGAAGAAAGAACAACAACATCAGAATCTCACAGCGGAACGGAACAAAATATAATATATCACCTCAATAATCTCATAGTTTTACATATATCAGAGTTATACAATATTTTACACTTGACAATTTTATATACATCAGTCACTACATACATCACAAAATACAACTTACTCTAACTAACACGGCGGAACTAGATAAATATCTACAACGCTGAAGCCTCCTGCTCCATTGCTCCTCCAGAATTCGTCAAAGCTAACCTGAATCCCTTGACTACCCGTAAAATTTGGGTACCCGAGAGTTTATGAAAAACAAAAAAAAAACTCCGGGTCAGACATGGGTCTGGTATGAGTAAACGGTTTAAATTGTTTAACTTTGAAAAACATTTGAAAATAAAGGTATCACGTAAGACTCCCCACAAATAAATACGGGTAAGTTTTTACCTTACGCTAACCAAAACATTTCATAGGAAATTCTGTGATATTATAATAGTGTCTAGGGTTTTCAAGTAAATAGAAAATAGCCGAAATTGTTACATTATTAAATTCCAGCTACTAGCCACAAAAGTGGGTAATACAATCAAAACCGTGGGCACTTATTGGAAAATGGATTCCATACAATGGCAGGGCTACTGGGGTACCGCCCGTCACAGTACGGGGCCTAGATCACCGTACCGAGGATTACTCCCTTCATCCCCTGCAACACAAGGCCGGAACCATTCCTTACTGAACAGTCCCGAACAAGATAAACCCCGACAGTTGTCGCGAACCAACCGCCCACACAGCCGAAATAAAAAGGGACATCTAGACAGGGGAAATATCTTGTCCTGCTTGGGCATGACCCACCTAACCTTGCTGCATCTCCCCTGTTTTAGCCATTCCCGGTTGATGAGGCATGAGGCTACGATTACCTTTATTGAACATTATTCTTAGAATGCTCATCGCCCGCCTGACGAGGTGCTGAAAGCATTCAATCCATACAAGTTCGTTCCGGGTTCGAACGAAACCGAAGGCATTATCTCGTTACACTCCCTTTGGAATCACCCACAGAGTTAACGACGACAACCCTTGCATTCAGAATCTTCATCTTCACATCAGAATCACGACCTATCGTTAATTTGGATCGATGTGGTTTTCGGATGTCCGAATGTGGAAACCCGATCCCGATCTCATCGAAATCCAAAACATGTCTTTTAGGGCCAAGTTGTTTTAGAGTTTTAAACAATTCAATTTCAATTATCCATATACACACAGATAGATAATTCACAATATCACAATAGATAATCAACATTATAAACAGATAATCAATATTATCATCACAACAGATAATTCATATTATCATCATATTTTCAATCAAGCATACATTTCAAACTGCATCATTTATCTTATACTAGCAATCTCAAACCATTCAAATAAACAATATCATCCATCCATACATAAGCAATCATATCAGCTATAATTAATTTAAAATGAATTAAATAAATTATTTGCATCTCTAATTAATTTAAAATGAATTAAATTAATTACATAACCATTTTAAGTCTTGCTTATGTAACAATTAAACAATTATCAATCAATCAATAAATTAATCACACTTGATTAATTAACATTTAATTTAATCCAAGTAATCATCTTTTAATTATGTTCACGAATTAATTATCTTATTCACATATAGAAATAACCCTTCAATTACAAACATTACATTACTTCCTAATTATACAAATTAATTACTCTTTAATTCCTCGTTATTATTTATATTTATTAATGATTACTAATTACATTTTAATCTCATTATTCTGTATTAAATTAATTACCTTAAGTAATTAATTCTTCAATTAAACTATATTTATTTATCACCCCTGATAAATACTATTCCGTAATCAACCACCTTTAATTACTCTTATCACTACACTTAATTACTCCCCACTGATTTCCTTTAATCAATCCTTTGATTAATTGTCCAAAGTAATTATACCCAATTACTTCCATTTCATCCTCAATCAATTTCTTTTAGTCATTATCATTAATTACTTCTCCAAGTAATTATACTTACCATATCATCAATTAATTTATTAAATTAATTAAACATAATTAATTAATTTAAAAAATCCATATTTAAACTTCATTAATTACAATAAGTAATTAATCCCTTAATTCCTTAATTAGCTTTTCCTTAATCACTCAATCAATTTGTTTAACCTTAATTTCTTAATTAACTATTCTTTAATCATGGATTAACTTCTTATTAAAATTTAATTATCCATTTATTAAGTACTAATTACTTAGTTAATTATTAATTAATTCTTGATTTAATTCCTTATTAAACATTTATTAATTAACTCGAAGCAGTTACTCACTTAATTATTAATTAACCTCTAATTACAATTGTAAAGTATTATCTTGATTAGTACTAAAATAATTAGTTAATTACTATTTATGTTTTGAAAGAATCTTCTTAACTTTAAATATCAATCTATTATTAGCTACATAACTTAAATGTTAATTAACTTTATGCTTAGCTTAAATTAATTGCTTAATTAAAATAATCATTAGGTGTTAAAAACCTTATTAAAGTATTTACTAAAATAATTAAGACTTGTATTAAGATCTTTAATTTAACTTGTGAAACAGCTTTTAACTTTACAGTGGTTAAACTGGTGAAAATAATTTTGTTTAACTTCTTTTCTTTATTTTGAAATCTGATAGAAAAACATAACCTCCCCTATACAAACCCGAGCATCACACCAACCTACTCGAGTGTTACTCCGAGAACTTCGCTCCTTTCCCCGAGTCTTCCTCATGAACACCACTCTTCTTCTCCCTCTTTTTTTTCTGTAATTAGTTTTAGTTAAATAAGATGACAACAAGCATCAGACTCAAACACGCTCGAACTCAACCTCGACCCCGAAGAAATCACCTAAGAAACTCGCACGCGACTCGAACCAATACACAGACACAACTCAGTCCCCTCCTCCCCGCCGTGCACGTGCACGGCGGCTCCACTGACCACCGGCGAGCACTCACGACGCAGTCACATCACAATCTACTTCCCTATTCGAAATCCAAAGGCAGAATAATTTCAGATATGTCGAAACGAAAATCGACTGTTCAACCCATAACAGAACTTGAAACACCCCCAACATTTTCACCTAGTCACCACCCCCGTGACCACCTGAAACCCCCAAACTTTGGCTGCACCTCGACAACACGCCACTCTTCCATTCCCCGAAATTTCAAATAGCTCGATCTCGAATTGATGATGAACTTGTCGCATATTCAGGCATGCCAAAAACTAGAATAGAAACCCTAGTTTGATTCAGTTTAACAAATTTACACAATGAAAAATATATAGCATATTTTTCCCGATATTACTGATGATCATACTATCCTGAAATCAAATTTCATTAATTAAAATTGATCACAGTGTTTAAATTTCGTAAAAGTGTAACTTTTATTTACATACAAACTGCTCTTCAAATACTAACTTACAAATCCTAATTTTTGTTTTAGAAATCATGAATTGCAATATAAATTCAATATATAAACTTGACTTAATGTTTCACAACATTTGATTTTATCAATTTCCTACTACTTACCTGTAAAATAAGGTTACAGAGCATATTTCAACAGGATTTTAAACAATCTTTAAAAATCTAAATTTTAAGTTTTTAAATCTCTTGTTCGAATTGAAAAGAAAATATGCCTTAACAATAAATAACTCCAGCTAGATTTAAGGTTTGAAGCAAACACTCTATAGCAATCTCAGAGGAACACAGAACATCACACAAACATGTGCAAACTAAAACATACTCAAACCAAATATCAATAAGGGTTGAACTGATTTTAAATTGACTTAAAACTTTAAAAAAAAATTGTTTACTCACCGAAAGTAGTTGAAACAAAAAGCACAGATTTGTTGAAGAACTGCAGTTCGAATTTCCTGAAGCTCTTCTGTTTTGCTATTGAGTTTGTTTGCATTTTTTTGTTTTCTTTCAGGTACACTATGTTACTGACTAAACTATATAAAAGATGAATAGCTATATATATATATATATATTTAAAATATAAGAAGTTATGTATGTATGGAAAAAGGCTTTAATCAGGTAGGTGTTATCTATAAGTACACTGTTTAAATTTTGTTTTATCGGGCGTGCTTCTTTTTTTTTCTTTTTTCTTTATAAATAAGGCTGATATGATTTCTTGACTTTGACCCAAATGTTTTGCTGAGATGCCAAACATTAAATGCTAATGTACTAACTGTCTACACTTAATCCATTAATACATATATTTTTTTCACTTGCCTGCATAATCTCCTACAGGTTATATATAATACACATTTACTTACTGACAACATATTGCTTATGTACATACTATCCTCTGTTTTATGTATTTTGACCAAATCTATTCACTGCAAAAAAAATAAAGATTTGTAAATCTTAAATAGGCACAAAGATATGGTCGAACAGAGGAGCATTAATTTATATGTTGCTTAATTTGTTTACATAATCATGACTAATTGACAATATAGATTTGGCATGAAAAGTACATTTGTAAGTAAACTTGTATCTGAAGATATTTGTCAGGTTTCTTGTATATCATAATTATTGATAGAAATTTACATTTTGTTTGCCTAATAGGTTTACATAATTATGATTTGTTTTGCTGTGTGAAGATGTTGTATGTACCATACACCTATGAAGGTAGGCTTGGCTTATGAATGAAGATATGTTCACATATCATAATTAGGTTTTGCTGTAGATACATAGATATCAGTATAAAAAAAATTGTTTCTTTTACATATGAAGGTATGTTGTATTGTTATTTATTTCCAGTTTGCATAATATGCTGCATAAGTTTGTATTATACACCTGTATCTTGATTTTGACTAAAAATATTTAAGTTATATTCAATGTGGTGACTTACATTACCTTTATACATTTGTTTGTATTTGTATTTTAGCTATAAATATTGAAATTATATTTTCATAAGTTACCTACCTATATTTAAATTTACTTCTATTTGTACTTTTCTATCATTATTTAAATTAAATTATATACACATATTCGATTTATGTTTCACATTTATATTTTACATTTATATTTTATTCTGTTTAGAATTAGATTTTAAATTTAAACATAATCATCCATATGTATATTTCCACATGTAAGCAAAGTACAGTATTTTAATTTAGTTATAAAAGGTAAATATTATGAAGAAGTTTTATTTAAATTTCCAGGATCAAATTTTCTTTTTTTTTTAAAAAACAAATTTATATAAACAAATAGCGATTATTTCCAAAATCATATCCATTTGAAAATAAATCAGTTCACACTTTATTTAATTTGGTTAAATATTTATTAAAATGAACAGGGCCAAAATCCAGGGTCGTTACAAAAATGATGGTAAGTTGTTAAAGAGACAGGGGATCTTATTGAAATGCTCTCTTTCAATATTGCAACCACTTTAATAATTGTGTACGCAGTGGATGATATCCAAAATGTAGTGGTTGAACTGGTGACGTTTACTAGAATGAAGTAAGAGAACGATGATGGATAGCCTTGACACTCGTGTCATTATTGAAATGACTAAAACAAGAGCCTATGTCTAGCTAATGAGGTTAGCTACTTCTAGCGATGTTGATCCCTCGTATTACTATTGTGGTTTTGGATTCAATGGGTGCACCTTGTCGTTTGGATTGATTGTCGTGGTCGGCCACGGATGGGTTACGACCAGCCAGAAAGGGTGAACTGGTAGAATCTTACCTTGGGCATTGCCACACGTGCCTTGTCATATTTATCCCTATACCAGCCTATTACGACTTTGGTTTAAAACTATAAAATGTGTTAAGGTGGATCAATGTAAAGCCTTAATGCTATTTTGATATTTATTTTATTGATAGACATTATTTATTATAGCGTATACTACTATATATAAATTATTTAACGGATCCTTAGGAGATGGAAAATCCCATAACATCTCTTAAGTTATCGCACTCATATTTGTGATATTGATTTGACTTACATTAGATTATTTTAGTCCAACTCAAGTGTTTTGTCTTTTCATTATGCTCGGGTCGGTCCTGAGTTTTTTTCAGTGCATTGAAGACTATTCTTTGGAGGACGAAGACGGAGTACGTATATTACTATTATCGTTGTACCCTGTATCACGTTATTTTATTACATTGATTATTTCTCCTTGCTGTATATTTATGACTCAGATAAACGTGTATAGATTGTAATCAAATGTATAGTAAACAACATTATGAATTTTTTAGTTTTTATTATATTTTATCGTTTCCGCTGCGAGATTCTGTGATTTTCTTTCTTCTTCTCTTATTATTTTTTTAATTTAACCCCGTTGATTATCTATGTTTCAGATTGTTTAAGTCGGATATGTGTGGATTATTGTCGATTTAAATCTTCTGAAATGTAGGTCGTCATAGTTGGTATCAGAGCGAAGGTTTAGCGATAAACTTGGCTTTGTGGTGTTTGACTCATTAGAGACAGGGTAGTAATACACTAAAATGAGTCTGTTTGAGTGTATTATATAAGAGAGCATACTTGTTAGCATTGTAAATTATTTTATATTGTGTTTACTTATTGGTTGAGTTGTTTATGAATTCTAGTCGATGTGTGGGACGCCGTGATATCGATATGGGTTTCTAAATACTTAAACGAGGCAAGTCGACATAATATTGTTTTTTTAAATCAGGTAAATGAAATAAGCTTACCTAAATTATATTATACATATAAAAAGTGATTTTTAATGAAATTGTTATTAGGAGATGATAATATTTAGTTATCGCCGATTATTGGTTGGAAAAAAATTAAAAATAAAACGAATGCTTAATGAATTTTATTTTAGGAAGAATTTGATAATTAAATTAGATTTAAACCAAGTAAAATAAGAAGTGCTTGAGATGGTCAAGTTGTAAATTAATGAAATATTTTGGCAAATAAGTTAAGGAAATTTTTATAAGTATATTTATAATATAGCTTATATATAGAAATGATTTTAAAAAAATTGAGAATTTTACAATTTAAAATCTTTTTTGTCTTCAAAATTGTTTTCGAAGCCTTCAAAATTAATATTAATATTATTTAAAAGAGTTTTGATGAGAAAAATATATTTTGAAATATTTTTGAAGGAAATAAAAGCATTAAATTTGCTTGGTCGCTGGAAAATAATTCTGGGGATGACTGAAGCATTGCCAGTGTTCAATTTTGAGTTTCTAAGTGAAAATTTCTACCAAAAGAAATTTACTTTTCAATTAAAATAAGTTTTTCATTTTGAATTCATTTTGAAAAAAAATATATTCTATGCATGATTTAATAAGTATATGAAAATAGTTTTGAACTTAAAAATTTAAATTAGTATATGAGAAATAAGTTTGTAAGTTATAAATTTGAATAGAAAAAAATAATTTATAACTTGTAGATTTAAACAAGGAAGTAAAAATAAATTTAAAATATTTTGACCTTTTAATTAAGCAAATTTGAATTCAAGGAATGAAATAAATTAATTAACTTAACAAATGTCGGATTAATTGAGTTAGTGAAATGATGTAAATAAAATATGGTTAACTCATGAAACTTAAAAATAAATGAATTGCATCTGAAATGAAGTAGATAAAATAACAAAATGAAATTGATAAAACAACAAAATGAAATTTTAAGAAGTTAAATTGTATACTTATAGATTTGAGAATTAATAAGCTAAAAATGAATTTAAATTTGTTGAATGAGAATGGTAAGAAAAATTTAACTTAAATAAGATTAAGTAAAATGAGTAATGTATTAAAGAAAAAAATAAAGTTTAACTTAATGTTAAATAAATTGAACTAGATATTAAGTGAAACTATATAAGTTATAAAGTGAAGTAATTCCACTTAGGTTATAAATGAATTAATATAATGAATACAACTTGAATTATAAAAGAAAATGCAATTTGAATTGTAAAAGAAACTAAATAAAAATAGACGAGTGTGGGTAAATTTTATATGATTAATTCAGTTTAATTTAAATTGGATATAAATAAAATGCAATTGGAGTAGTTTAAAAAAAAGTTAACTAATGTAATATGGAATAGGTTATTGGAATAAATTATATATTGAATTTAACTTAAAAGAGGTTAAATATTTGATCGTGGGAGGAAATTATATATTTATTTATATGTAGTGAGTTATGAACTAAAATTTACTTTAGCAAATTAATAAGATGAATTTGAATAAATGAAGTGAATCGATGAATTAACAATAACTTAATATATGAAGTAATAATAATAAAAGTGAGTTGTGTTGTATAAAATATTTATAGTAAATTTGGATAATTTGTAAATGATGATAGTAAACTAAAAAGAGATATACCGAGTGGAAATAAACTAAATTAACTTAAGCATGGTTGAGTGGAATAATTTTTATAAATGATTCATAAATGATAGGAAATAGGTTAAGTAAAAAAAGGTGATACAATTGTAATTTCACAAATTGAATTGAATAAAATTGAATAATGAATTTGCAACGAATGTTAATAAATTTAAAGAAATCAATGGAACTTAAATTAAATTTAAATGTGGATGAAATAAATGTAAATAATTGGAACAAATCAATTAAATGTAAGCATATTGAATTGATATAAATCAAATGTGAATGCAATAAAATTGATGAAAAAGAAGAAAACAGAAAAAAAGAATGAATTGAAGCCAAACTAGTTGAATGTAAATTAATTAAAAGCAAACGAATTGGTTATAAATCCATTGTATGATTATTGAAATGAATATTAGTAAGTGCATGATAATAAATTTAAAATATATGGAATGTGGTATGGAATTAGTTTTTTTAAGTACAATTAATTATATGTATTATTAAAATAAAATAATGGAAGTGAAGAAAGAAAAGTGAATGTAACTATATATGATTGTAAATAAATAGAATGTAAATTCATTAATGTTGATAAGTGCATGCAAACTAATTCGAAGTAAATAAACTGAATGAAAAATCAATGGAACATGAATCTAATTGAATAAAAGTTGGTTGAGTGCAAATAAATCGAAAGGAATCAATTAAAATGTTAATGTAATGAATGCTAAAAGGAGATGAAGAGTATAAAATTTAAATTGAAATTTGATAATGTAAAATTCACATTGTTATGAATTTATTGGATTAATTGGACGGATATTGATGATTGGATGGTTTCTATTGTTGCAAACCATTGTTTTTACTGTTTTAATTGTATGTGATTGTTGCATGTTGTTTATTTATGCTTGTAATTATTGTTTGAATTTAAAATCCATGTTATATGGTTATATTAGACTTATACATGCTTCTACATCGTTTTATGTTAACTAATATTGTTAATTTGAGTTGAGATAGGTACGTGCGAAGGTCATTTGGGAGTATACATGGGTTTTAAATGCTTTTTCTTGCTTAATACGATCGAACTCGCTCGTATTATTAATAATAAGGTATGTATCTCGAATTACGTACCGCAATTTTATATTTTTTTTCCCTTCGGGATGCCTCATCATTGAGTTGAGATGTATATTTGATATATATTGGTTATATTTGTGTTATATACCGAATTGTAAAAAAATTCAAATCGAGCCGTGCAAAGGAGACTCGGCCAAAAAATTTCGTAAATCCGAGAGTTAGAAAAATTCTGAAGTTTAAAAAAAAATTATAACTTGTTTTCCTATGTGTATTCTATTTTCCGTAAACTGATAGCGGTGTGGCGTAGCAAATATTTTCTAATAATAGTTTAAAGTTATAAGTGATTATTTTAAGAAAATTTATTGTATGTTAAACTCCGTACTTAATGCCTTTTCGAGGACGAAAGTTTCGAGTGGGGGGGTATGTAACGACCTGTACTTTTGACTATTGTAAGTTGTTGAATTTAGTATAATTATTGGATAAATACGAGTAGAAATAAAAATTTAATGATTGATAATATTAATTAATTGAATAATTCAATTTGTTTAAATTTAATATGGATTATTATTTGAATAATTGAATTACGGATTTAATATGATCGAAAATAGTATCAAAATTTGATTCTAATTTTACATAAATATGAATGAAGATTGTTAATTTTTAAAAGTGGATTTAAATGTGAATAATTTGAAATTTATATTTTAAATTAATGAGTTAAAATAGCCATTTGGGCAATTGTCTCGGAATTCGACGAAACCAGTTTCATCAGATCCGTAATAGTGGATTATTTTAGATTTCAATTTTCGTAGCGATCGGACTTGTCGTTTCGCTGTGCGAGCTTGAAACGAGAAGGATTTAAATTCGAAATTTAAATAAATAATTCGATTCGAAATACTATCTTCCACATATGATCGAATCAATCCTCGAGACTACTTCCATTATGCTCGAAATGGGGGTAAAACATTATGAATGCTAGGCGGCATGAGTTATTTGGAGTTTGGATTTTACATGGGCTATTCGGGCGACATATTTCTGTAAATATTAATATTTTATATTATTATTATTTTTCTCTCATCCATTCGTACCCTCTATAGCCGCACCCTTTTCTTGTTCACCTTTACTTTTAAATCGAAGCTGCATCAATTAAAAAAATAAATAAAAAAAGATGACAGCCGATCGAAAACAAAATTGAAAAATTCGATTCAACGAAGAAAAATGGAGGCGAGCAACCATGGCGACGCAGCGAAGTTGAAAGAGGCCGAAGCCGCAATTTAGGGTTTCGTGATTTGGTTCAGGCTCTCGCGTTGACTGAGGGAACGATGCGGAGGGGAATTGCGATCGCTGTTAGAGATTGCGATCGAGATTCTCGATCTGGAACTATGGAGCGGCTGCAACAGTTCGATCGGGGAGGCGACATTTATCTTAGCGCATGAGAGCAGGGGCTGGAAGCATTTTGAGGTGGCCGCGTTCGTCGTTAGGGGTTCGTGTTCGACTCGGCACGAGCGTACGATGGGAAGGCTACGAGGAGGCGCGTGCATAGCTGATGGTAGCGAGTCAGGATGGTGGCGCGATTAGGGTTGTGGCAGCGATTTAAATAAAAGGAGGAAGAAGGGATCAATGTGGCTAGGTCTCCTGCGTGACTGGGGGAGAAGGAGAGAGGGGCAAGGTATTACTTAAGTTTTTATTTTTATTTTTATATGTTATGTAAATTTTAATTAAATCGTAGGCTAATTTAATAGTATCTTATTTGTGCATGGTCCATTTCGAACGAAACGAATTATAACGCATTCGTACCAATGTCGTCTACAGCTTGGCATGGGAGTGGCATTTATTTGAAACTGAAATTTTTCAGTTTGAAATAGAAAGGTGAGTGTTTATACGCTCATAATTGACTGAAATATTTGCATGTTAGTTAAATTTATATTGTGATGTGATTTAAATTTTATAGGTTGTTGTTTGATAAGTTTAAATGACATTTAAGTTGATATCTGAAATAATTTATAGAAATTGAATTGACAGTTAAGTTTAATTAGAATTTAATTACACATAAAATACTTGGTATTGATAATTATTAAATTTTTGTGATTTTTTTGACTGTTTGGATGATTAGTTATGATAGATGTAATTGGTTGATATCTTGGATGTTTATTTATTTTGATATATCATGTCATCACCTTGTATACTATTTATAGTATATAAAACTGTAAATTTAATTATTTCAAATAAATTAATAAATAGGTTGAAATGATATATCCCTATGACATTTATTTTTGGATTGAAATGACATATATCCATCTCTGGAATTTAAATTTAAATAATAGATTCACTTAGCCATTGTATAGAAAAAATTTATATGGACACCGGAATCGTTATATTAAATGATTTTAAAATTTTTGTTTTAAATTTCTTTTAAAATGATTTGTTTAAAAGAAATAAAAATCAAATTATGGAAATCAAATTATTTTCGAAATAAAACTCAAAATGTTCAAATTTAAATTTGGTAAACAAAATTGTTTAAATAATCGAATTTGAGATTTTGAAGTTATGATAAAAAAATTGGATTTAAGTTTCGAAAATGGACTTGTTTTAAAGGATTGACTTTTATTCGAACCTTGAATACTACTAAGTAAAGGGTGATATGAAATGATATTTCAAATTTGTTCTTGGAATTGGAAATTCACTAGAAACTCAAATTTAAATTAATTGGAATTGGAATTGGAAATTAATTTGAAATTGGAAATTTAAACTAATTTGGAACTGGAAATTAATTTGAAATTGGCATTTAAATTAATTTGGAAATGGAAATTGAAATTGGAAGAAATTTGTGAATTGAAATTGAAATTTATATGGAATCAAAAATTTGTTTGAGTTGGAATTAGAATTGACACGATTAAATCAAAATGGAATTTGGAATTGATTTGGGTAGGGAATTGGGAAGTTGACCAGTTTGACTTTGGAACTATTTGTGGTAAAATGAATATTTTAGTATAAATGATTTAAAATCTATATTCTTTAAATGTTCAAATTATTTTGATTTTACAAACTATTTACTATATAAACGATTTTTATATTCAAATTATTTTCGATTAAAATATTTGAATATTTCCTATTAAACTATTTTTAACTATTTAACTATTTTAGACTATTTAAACTATTTTCTAAAAGTCAAACTGGTTAATGGGTAAATTTTTTATATTTACATCTTTGATTTAAATACGAACTAGGTTAAAGCGAAGAATATAACCTAAATTGAATTCGAATCAAATTTTGGAAGTATAATCGATTTATCGGACAAAATTGATAATTTTGAATATATGATAATTTCGAAATGGAATTCATGTTGAAACGAATATATAATTATTTTGAAGTGGATTTTATTTTGAAACGAATATGATATTTCGATGTCAAGTGCAAATTCTTTTGAAATGTAAAAGAACCAACCGGTGTGTAAAATGACGATTGGTTGTTAAAGAAACCGGGACCTCTTACTGAAATACTCTCTTTCAATATTGGAACCACTTTAACAACGGTGTATAGGATAAATGATATCCATGATGTAGTGGTTGATATGGTGACGTTTACTGGAATGAAGTAACAGAACGATGATGGATAGCCTTGATATTCGTGTCATAATTAAAATGACTAAAATGGGAGACTATGTCTGGCCAATGAGGTTAGCTACCTCTAGCGACGTTGATCCCTCGTATTACTATTGTGGTTTCGGATTCGATGGGTGTACCTTATTTGTCATTTGGATTGATTGTCGCGGCTGGCAATGGATGAGTTACGACCAGCTAGAAAGGGTGAACTGGTAGAATCCTACCTTGGGCATTGCCTCACGTGCCTTGTGATACTTATCCCTATAAGAACCCATTACGACTTTGGTTTAAAACTATAAATGTGTTAAGGTGGATCAATGTAAAGCCTTAATGCTATTTTGATATTCCTTTTACTGATAGACATTATTTATTATAGCGTATACTATTATATATAAATAGTTTAATGGATCCTTAGGAGATGGAAAATCCCATAACATCTCTTAAGTTATTGCAATCATATTTGTGATATTGGTTTGACTTACATAAAGTATTTTAGTCCTGACTCGAGTGTTTTGTCTTTTCATTACGCTCGGGTCAGTCTTGAGTTTTTCAGTGTATTGAAGACTATTCTTATGAGGACGAAGATGGAGTTGGTATATTATTATTATCATTATACCTTGTATCATGTTATTCTACTGCATTGATTATTTCTCCTTTATGTATATTTATAACTCAGATAAATGTTTACATATTATAATCAAATGTATAGTAAACAACTTTATGAATTATTTATTTGTTTGTTATATTTTATCGTTTCCGCTGTGAGATTCTTTGATTTGCTTTCTTCTTCTCTTATTATTTTTCTTATTTAACCCCATTGATTATCTACATTCCAGATTTTTTAAGTCAGACATGTGTGGATTATTGTCGATTTAAACCTTTCGAAATATAGGCCGTCACAAAAATCACACTCTGAAAAGCACTAATGCATACAGACAACATCAATGCATATGAACTAAGGTGGAGTCATAAGACTCGACAGTGGAGTTGAAACAATGTTAACCAAGCAATCAGTGGCTAGGCATGTACAAGCAACCAAACAAATACAATACAACATTTCAAAAACATGTACACAATGTCAAGATAAATGACCGAAGTCAGTGATGTCAAAAACAAAGTTGAAGTAGTGACAAGGCCGAAGTCAAAAAGGAAATATTTTTACAGAGGAATAATTCAAATAATATCATCGCATAAACAAAGTCAAGGCTGAAGTCAAAATGGAATCAAATTCCAAGTACCAAAGAATCGAAACCGTGATGAACAGGAAAAATGAAGAGTTCAAAATTGGAGCCGTGAGAATCAAGCAACGAAGTATACGAAATTGAAGAGGTCAGAAATCACCACAATCATTCAAGAATAACCAAGCAACCAAGCATAGCTACAGACAAATTCAAATGGTAAAATACGAATGAAAATATAGCGAATCGAACCCTATTTAAACCCGATAACATCATAGGCCAATGCTCATTCGAGTTCGACCAAAATAGATACCGAAAATCAACAACTCGAATCTGATCGAGTTCGAGCAAGCTAAAAGGGATTTAATTTTTTTACTTTGGGCAGGCCTATTTATTTAAGCTTCAATATTTAAATTAGGGTTTTGTTTAAATTATTTTTCTTGTATTTTCTCTTTTAAACTTGTGTAAATTCTAGTTGTGTGACTGGGGGACGAACTACAGTGGTGTAGTTCGAGAATTCGCAACTCAATGGCAGAGTTGTGGCAGGGTTTGAGCGTAAAGTTAAGGTTAGTCAATAGCAGGTGTCGTAAGTTTACGTGTGAAAGCGTCTGGCTACTTAATTTCTAGTAGAAACCTTGGGGGTAGCACGTAGGCAGCTTGTTGTCGAAGCTGAAAAAAATCAGTGTGTTCCATTTTCTATTTTTATTATTCTGCTATTATCTGCACTGCTATTATACTGCTATATCTGTGTTGCAATTATTTTACATAAATTTCGATAATTTTTATAATTAATAGTATCACCCTATTCACCCCTCCTCTAGGGTGAAATCGATTCTACAAGTGGTATCAGAGTGAGGTTCGAAAGCCATTTTTGTTTTTAAAATTTTGATTTTTCAAAGACCAATTTTTGTGTTATAAATTTGAATTTTTGAATGGCTTCTTTTGATAATGCTTTTACTGAAGATCGTTCCAATATTAATCCTCCTGTTTTTGATGGTACATATTTTTTAATTGTAAATTAAAAATGGAGTTTTATTTAAAATCTGTTAGTGTTAAAAGTTGGAATATTACTGAAAATGGGTGTGATATAATAGACGAGAAAATTAGTTCGATTAATGCTCTTGCTATGCACATACTATATTCTCATATTAATCAACATAATTTTAACTTTATCTCTCATTGTGAAAATGCACACGAAATTTGGAATACTTTTGATACAATATATGGTGCAAAAGTTAACAGCAATGAGAAATCCTCCTCAATCGACTTAGTTAAAGAAACGTGCTTAGCAGGATTGGCAAAAGAAAGTAATAATGATGATGGAGCAGCTGAGTTGGCGTTACTAATGAAGAGATTCAAAAAGTGGAACCGCAAGTACAGAAATCCGACTCTAAATCTAAAGTTGAAAAACATAATAGTCAAAGAACTAGACAACTCAGAAAAATGGGAGATCATCAGTTAAAAGTGCAACAAACCCGGACACATCAAGCCCAATTGTCCTCAACTTCAACACGACCAAGAAAAGAATACAGAAAGGAAATTTTTTGCAGCCACGTGGAATAGAAGTGATGATTGTAAAAGCACTAGCAGTGAGAGTGAAAGAGTAAATCTATGCCTACGAGGTGATATAGCTGATAGCGACGATGACGAGCCAAGCGAGGTATCAAAACTTACTCACTCGGAATTACTTATATATTTCCACGAAGTAAATAGCTGTTTTGAAAAATTTATGGAGAAATACGCAAAAAATTGAATCATAAAGAGATATTTTGATAGAACCAAATAAACAACTTGACCACTTAGTTAAAAACTATCAAAGTAGGAGCCCGAAGTATGATATGTGCCCATCACTTAAAGAAGAAATTAAAAAATCAGAAATTAAAATTAAAACACTTGAAAATGAGATTCTGATTTTGAAAGAAAGTGAAAATACTCGAAGGGAAAATTCTATCAAAAGGTGCCAATAATTATTGAATGAAAATGTATCCCTTAAAACACAAGTCCAACAATTGTCTACAACTTTAGGAAAATTTACTAAAGGAGAAAGATCATTAAATATGCGGTTAGGGAAACGAACTGTTGATACAGATAGACAAGGACTTGGATATAATCAGTCTGAACGGGCTACGAATGTAATTAATCAAGTCAAATCCAAGTGTACAATTTGTAGAAGAATTGGACATAATCATAATATTTGCTGGTATAGACACAAAAATATCAAAACCATTCCAATTTTGGTTCCCAAAGGCACAAATGTCAAATCCCTTAAAGTCAAACAAATTTGGGTGCCAAAAGGAACAAACATAAATAGTTTTGGGTCTCCACAAACATATTTTTCAAAATCTATTGCCACTAACGACCATAGACTTATAAAAAAAAATAGCTCAAAAAAATCTTTTCTCGTGTAGGTGTAGTGGCAGGCTAAGGAACTACAATAGTATTATCTGGATTATAGCTGTTCCAAACACACAACGGGTGACTAATAAAAGTTCCTTAGCCTAGTACAAAGGTGGCAGAGTCACAGTCGGCAACAACGATTATCGTAATGGTAAAATAAGTAATGGTATATTTATCTTGAACTATTTATTAAATGTGATAATCTGCACCATAATCTAAATTATATTAGCCAGTTATGTGATAAAGAAATGAATGACGATATTGATTCTGAATTTTTCAAAAAAAAAATTACCAATCATCTTTGAATTCGTATAGATTTGTTTGGATTAATGATAATGTTTTATTGATTGATGATTACTCATGATACAAGTGGATATATTTGACACTATGTTCACTGCTAGGTTATTTACATTGCTTCAATTCATTTTCATTTAAAAGCTATTAAAAAGGATTTTGAGATATTTGTTGCAACATTACGGTCTAGTATAATATCCAACTAATGATAATCTTGAGTGAAAGGGAAATTTAGATGCAAATTACACTTGTAATCTAGTTGATAGAAAATTTCTAGTGGAACGTGATTTACGTTGAGACATTCGGTAAATGCATCGTTTTTCAAAGAAAATATCCGCATATTTATCATCTCAAATAATTTTCAATTAGCAGATATTTTTTCTTTTATAAAACCCCTTCTAGAATATCATTTTTGTTGACCTCATTTTAGATTAGTCATTTTATAAAACTTGATTATTTTTGAATTTGATTTCAAATGACTATAAACTAATCTGACTCCCTACTGATTACGAAAAGATAAATAGTGATTGAAAAAGTGATGAGTGTTTATATTGATCATATATTATAACTTGAGATGGTATAATTAGAAAATTTCTTTAGAAATTAAACAAGAGTTATAAAAAATTTGTTGGCAAAAATTCTATGACCGTATCTAATTCTATCATATTTCTATCGACCATCACTCATCAAAATCCAATATAGTTTGTTAATATGTGGTATTTTAAACTTGAAATCATTCATTTTTCATTTCATTATTTTTCTAACGAATAAAAACGTTCAAAGTATTCACTCTCATTTAAAAGTCCTCACGGTTATGCATGGGTGAATAACTTGGAATTATTTATTATGTGCTTCCATGCTCATTTAAAGTCCTCACAGTTATGCATGTATGGAACGCATATCAAAATTGATTAATTAAATAGACAAGTTGATTCTAATCCCATTTAAAAGTCCTCACTGTTATGCATGGTTAGAAGATACTTGAATTCATTTTTTAATAAAAATTTAGAATGCTACTAGTCTCATTTAATAGTCCTAACGGTTATGCGTGGTTAGTAAATATTCTAATTCCTGATATAAATATACCACAAATAGACAAAACTATATGGTTTTATATGAGGACATCACCCCTATCATTCTAAAGTGGAATATGCGCATAAGAGAGTATTTATATTTTTAATTTGATTTTTTATTGAAAATTAATATTTATATCCGATTGAGTATTAATATTGTATTAGTGTCTATATCTTTATCTCTATTTTTCTAACACTATTACTCTTTTGCTGATAACAAAATGGGGAGAGAAAAGTTAGGATTTTTTCAAATAAATGCAAATAAAGGTCAAATATTTTATTTCGATTTTCTATGCGCACTAGGTACATTTATTTATTTTTATTTATTTACATATATATATATATATATATATATATATGAAGGGGGAGCTTTGTTGTAGAGAGGGAGCATTCAAATAGAGGGAGCAAATTGAATGATCAAATACATTTAATAAATTCAAAATCTTAGATATATGTTTGTTATCATAAAAAGGGGGAGACTGTTGAATATGCATGTATATAATTTTTGTTTGATGATAATAAACATATATATTCATTTAATTGTATTTGTTAATGTACAATTTTATTCTTTACATAATTAAATAAATATTTGCTGAATAAAATAAATAACATAGAATTTAAATGCAAACAGATATTTTATTCAAACAAATATTTATTACAATTTTGAAATGTACAAATTTATGCTCTCACTATATAGACAACATTTCACATTATAGTACAAAGTTGATTACATCACAATTTTCCATTTACATTCACACCTCATTACGTTTCACTCATTCACTTGTATTATTCTTCAACTCTATTCCAGATAGAATCCAACATCTGAGCAATCTGCAAAAATACGCACTGACAAAAAAGGAAATATTTTTGCAGTATAAAATAAAATGTATTTTGAAAATATTATGTGCCTCGGTTATTTGGATTGTTCGTCATCATTTAATTTTGATTCATTATACACAAACAACTTGTGACATGCACAATGTATCACTATACGTGCCATAGGGCCATGCACACCGATATACACTTGATAAATCTACAGGGATAGGTGAGCACAAGGTTAAACCCAAATCAAAAGTCGGGTTCAACTAGGGTGGAATAAATATTAAATCATGAAATTGAGCATAAGGTCAAAACCAAGCTTTAAGCTGGATTCAACTCAGGTGGAATACAAAACTATGGGTCAAGATACACAGAACAAGCCTCGACCAAAATTCATTGCATACTCTTGAAAAGTACATGACCAATCAAGACTGCATTAAAAAAAACACAAGCCTGGAAACATGAACACAAATGCTCAAAGCAACTCGATGCCAGTGATACCAGATCACAATGTGCACAGGTATGCAACAAAGAGATGTACACATGACAGTAATGGCATGCAACCAGACTAGTGACACAGAAACACCAAACCATTGAGGCAAATCTCAAACACACATGAATCGATATACATGTAGTACACCATGTGTATACAAATTACAAACTGCAAATGAAACCGCAGTTCAATGAATATTACAGGTCAACCGCACAGTCTAGTTCAACATGCATTCAAGTACAAAAGGATGTGCAAAAGGTTTAGATACAAGGAAATGGAACAATGAACCAAACCAGACTTAAGCAAACATACACAGTAAAACAACAATGAAGTCAATAATGAACCAGTGTGACAATAGCGGTGCAATATACATATGTATAAGGACATGTATAAAAATCACACTCTGAAAAGCACTTATGCATATAGACCGGAGACCATATCCAACATTAATGCATATGAACTCAAGCAATCAGTGGCTCGGCATGTACAAGCAACCAACCAACTACAATACAACATTTCAGAAACACGTACACAATGGCAAGATAAATGACCGAAGTCAATGGTGTCAAAAACCAAGTCGAAGCAGTGACAAGGCCGAAGTCAAAAAGGAAATTTTTGCAGAGGAATAATTCAAACAATATCATCGCATAAACAATGTCAAAGCCGAAGTCAAAACGGAATCAAATTCAAAGTGCCAAAGAATCGAAACCATGATGACCAAGAAAGATGAACAGTTCAAAATCAAAGTTGTGAGAGTCGTGCAACGAAGTATACGAAATTGAAGAAGTCAGAAATCATCACAATCATTCAAGAATAATCAAGCTGCCAAGCATAGTTACAGACGAATTCAAATGAAAAAATACTGACAAAAATATAGGGGATCAAACCCTATTTAAACCTAGCAACATCATAGGCTAATACTAATTCGATTTTGAGCAAAACAGATACCAAAAATCATATCAACAACTCGAATCTGATCGAGTTCGAATAAGCTAAACAGTAAAGAAGAAAAGCATAAATTACATACCAGATTGTTCGAATCGAACTCATCAAAGAAGCAACCGAAACTAAGTACGAAGAGATGGTCTATCGAAAGAGCAAAGAAAGTGAAATCGCAATTCGATCGATCAATTTGAAGTCGGCATTACAAAAGCCCTAATTTCAGAAAGAATGAGGAAAGAAAATTGAAGCAGCCATTATCACAAAAAAGAGCCGGCCGAATAATAAGAAGAAAAGGGATTTAAATTTTTACTAAGGGTCGGCCTATTTATTTAAGCTTCAATATTTAAATTAGGATTTTGTTTAAATTGTTTTTATTGTATTTTCTCTTGTAAAATTGTGTAAATTCTAGTCGTGTGACTATGGGACGAACTACGGTGGTGTAGAATTCGCAACTCAATGGCTGAGTTGTGGCATGGTTTGAGCGTAGAGTTAAGGTTAGTCGATAGCGGCTGCTGCAAGTTTACGTGTGTAAGCGTCTGACTACTTAACTTCTAGTAGAAATCTTGGGGGCAGCACGTAGGCCGGTTTTTGCCGAAGCTGAAAAAAATCTATGTGTCCTATTTTCTGTTTTTGTTATTCTTCTATTATCTGTATTGTTGTATCTGTGTTGTAATTATTTTATATAAACTTCCGCAATAATTTTTCTAATTAACGGTATCATCCTATTCACCCTCCTCTAGGGTGAAATCGATCAAATACTCACTGCCTCCGATTACGCCACGTGAGTATACCATTACTTCCCAAAACTTTATTTAAAATAATCTCAAAATAATGCTTGTGAGTTCTAAAATAAATTTCCATGTTTAATCTAGATAAATATACTTAAATAAAAAGTTATTATACAAAGCCATATTAATATTTTAATATTTTATCTTTTAAAACAACAGCGCTAACTAGTTTGTAATTGATAATAAATCTTAAAATATCAATATAAGGTTATAATAAATAATTAAATATGCTTTAACAATTTAAAGTAATTGAACAACTAATTCTCAGAATATTTTTAACACTTTTTAAAACTACCGAGTTAACGATTAAAAATCCTCTTTTAAAACAAGCCTAATTCTGTCGATTCTAATTTCACTTCGTAAATTTGGAAACCTTACTTGAACTCCAGAGCAACCAATTTTATACTTACTCCCAAATTTACTTCTATCCTTTCAAAATATTTAAAATTTCAATTTTTAGACCCTTTATATTTAAATCAAGTACCAATTAAGAATTTATTATTTAAAAATCCTTTTATAAATTTTATTCCAAAATCTCTTTTTTTACGATATCCTAAATTAATTAAAAATAATTCAAAGCCCTTTATTTTATCAGATCAATTTACCCAAATTTCAAGTTAAATATTTTACTTCAATAATCCCTTTAGAATTCTTTTCCAATTCAAAGCATATATTACTGGTATTTTTAAATACCAAAATCTAGGTCAAAACATATCATAGAAAACAATCAATTCAAATCACGTGATAATCTACCACAGGATTATCCAAACAAACATATATCACTATATATGAAATTAAATCCAACATTTTTGAGGAATCCAGTTGGATCCGTCCAACCTGTTTCCCTGCATCCACAGATGTAAGCACAACATAAAAACACCAATTCCGCTTCGAGGCGGAATATCGTAGTACATAGGGTCATCTGCTATTATGTGGGGCTCGTAAGGTCTCATCTGCTATATATATGCGGGAATATCAATCACTCCAATATATATATATATATATATATATATATATAATATCACATCCAATTGATAATAATGTATCAATTCAACCAATAAATCATCAATAACTATTAAAATTAATACTAGCAGTCCAAAATTTAGTAGGATTAACTCTCCTTGAGTTTTGAATTTGCCAAGCTTTCCAATTCTAAACTAAATTGAACACGTTCGATTTAACCTAAAATTTTAACTAGCTCCGATCGACCCCAAATCAGCCCCAAGGCGTAGTGTCTGTCGCTATGATTCCAACGCCGCATGTTTCGTTCGATACCGACCTCATATGGAGAAGATATGCATTTATAAGTTTCAGTATAAATTTATGTAAAAAAAATTTTTAAACCTTCAGATATGGACATATATTTCAAAAAGATAGATCCCGGCAGCAATCTTCTTCTTCCCACGCACGTCTTCGTTCCAGGTAAAGCATCACGCTCGAAACCCATCCACTGCCATACAAAACTCAATCGCCTCTACTCGTTGTTGGCCCTATACGTTGATCGGAGACCAACATCGCATACCTCCCACCACCACACACCCATGCCTTGAACAGCGCCAAGCTAGTTTACCCCTCTACCAAGCAAAACGCCAAGAACCGCGCGGCCTATTCCATTGATTTGCCACTAGATCGACGAAATCAAAACGATCATTGCCGCATGGATTTGATGAGCTCGAGAAGCTCTATGATTTCTTAGTTGGAAGGTTTGGATGATTGGCTTGTACGGAGAGAATTTGAGGAAGGAAATGGAATCTTATCGGCCATTGGAAATAATGAAGGCAATGGCTGTTAATATGGATTACGGTTTACTGTGTTGTCGTGTATATATACAAGTACATATGAATTATTTTAATATTATTTCCAAAATTAACTTGCTTTTCCAAACGAACTCCAAAAAAGATGAGTTGCCTAGAGTTTATAATGTTTTACCCCTATTTCGAACACAATAGAACATGATTTGTGGCCTAATTCGATCGTATGTAGAAGATAGCTTTTTGATTCGAATTAAAATATTAAAATTCGATATAGATTTCAACGTGTTTCTATCCCTTACAATCAAAGAGTATCTCCAAACGCTACAAAATTAGAAATCTGACAATAATAAACTTTGATGGATCCAATGGAATTGGTTTCATCAAATTCTGAGACTGTGTCCCGGAAGCTATTTTAACGCATCGATTAAATCGAGCGATTTTCAAAATCATCGAAATCGCCTGAAATTTTAATTTTAAAACTTACTAACTCCATTATATTTGAAAGAGATATTATATTCATACAAGAAGTCATTTCGAATCATATTAAATCAAAATTCAATTATTTACACTATTTTCCTATATTAAATTTCGCTATTAAATAATATATAAATTTCCAAACTCTAATTTATCGAATTTTAATCCCATTCAAAAGTCTAATATTTAAATTCAAATCCAAGTATATGTTAACCAATTTTAGAAATCATTTCCATCTACAATCATACCAGATTCACATATTTACCCAATTTCAAATACCAAATTTATATTTACCAAATCCAGTTAATCACTATATTTTTGAAATTTTAATCCATTTAACTAATTCAACCAAAATCTTCATATTCAAAATCAATAAATATTTCAAACTCAAAATTTAAAATGAATAAAGTGTTCAAAATCAAACGACCAAAATTCTGGTTCGTTATAGAAAAGATGGTGGCGTGGGCAAGCTTAAGTGATGGTGTGACGGCAGTTCATGGTCAGCCTTTGCCATGATTTGGGAATGAATAGTGTGCAATTTTTGGGGGTTTTCAGGCCATAGGCATCATGTTAGGGGCCATGGTCGGTGTCGTTGGGACGGGGGCGTCGAGGTGGAGCTAGGATGAAGAGGCGGCAACGGCTTGATTGCCATGGTGGCGGCGAGCAAGAAAAGAACCACTGTTGTGTTCATTGATGAGCGAGGGAGAGGGAAGAAAGAAGATTAGTTGAAACATGGATAATTAAACTTTTATAATGTAATTATCTAATATAATAATGTTGTTAAAAATCATATACTTATAAAGGTTTTATAACTTTTTCATGCGAGATTGAAATTAAACGCGATGAGTTGTTTTAGGATCGTATCGACAAATATATGTCATAGAGTTGGATTAGACGAATTTGGAGATAGTTGAAATTTGGGCACGTTTGATTTTAGTACTAAACCGAAATGCCTCGACGACAACATGAATTCCAGTGAGTTAATCTCACCTTTTTGGTTAACTAGGAATATTATATAGTTGATATAAATTGTTGATTGGATGGTGGATGATTTACTATTTTATTAATTGGTTTGGATTTATTCTTGTCCTGGAGCATACGACCCATATTATAAAATTATGAACTATTTGTTATGCAGGGGTACAGTTTGGAGGGATCCAACGGGATTTCTCATCGCCATTGGTTTTATTTATATACATGTGTGTGTGTGTGCGCGTGCGCGCTGATATATATAAGTTGTGATGCAGGGGTATAGGTTGGGGGAGTCCAATGGAATTCCTCGCTATTGTTGAATTGTTTTCAATAATATTCCGATTATTGGGTAATAAACCCGATTATTTAACACTTTTGGTTATGACAATGATTTATCATGAAACTTAAACCCTGTAGTAATATAAAATCAATATCAATATTGGTTAAGTGTTTGGTAGTTGTTGGCCTCAATCAGTGTTTTAAAAACACTACAAATTACCGTCTGAATTGGAATTGGTTTTTGAGATAGGAAATGATTAAAAATCCAAAATCGGGTTTCCAAATTATTTTATCTTAATGGAATTAATCTTTCTTTTATTTCAACATTTTTACCTATCTTTTTCTAAGATTATTTATTTATATTAATATTCTTTTAAAGTAAATTAATTATATTTAATATTTGTTAACGCTAAAATTGAACGCTAACACCTCGGTGTAAGTAGAGATAAAGTGAAAGCACCACCCGTACGGGAATTAGAAGTAAGTAGAAAAGTCACCAAAAAAACAATAAAACAGTTTTATAGTGGTTCGGCTTCAAGTTAAGCCTACGTCCACTTTAATCTCCTTTATTGCTGATTCGATTACAACTTATACAACAATCTTCGATTACAACACCACTTAGACAAATAACTAGAACTCCGATGTAGGAGAATTGTTCAAATTCATGTTGAATGTATTAGATATCTTCTTGAAGTTCGTTGAAGTGTCTTTCGTGTTTGAAGTGTCGGATGAGTCGAGAAATCAGCAGAGTATAGGCGTTCCAGAAATGAGCCAAAGTCCCCTTTCAGTTGGAGTAGGTGAGGTATTTATAGGGAGAAATCTGGACAAGTTGTAGGTCGTGAGCGACCTAGGGATAGGTCACAAGTTGTGAGCGACCTAGGGATAGGTCGTAAGTCATGAGCGACCTAGGGAGCATGGGTTACGGCTTAACAGGGTTGCATTTGGTCACTTGAACAAGTTGGTAGGTCGTAGCGACCTAGGGAGAAGCGGTATAGGAAGTTGCAGCATAAGGAGTTGTCTCGGTCAGCTTAGGTCGCGATCGACCTAACGAAGAGGCATACGAATGGCATAAAGAGTTGTCTTGGTTTATGCTAGGTCGCTAGGTCGCTAGGTTGCTAGGTCGTTGATCTGTCGAATCTTTGGAGTCTTTTAGGTCGTTAAGCCGTTGTGTCTTTCTCTTGCAATGTACTGTTAGGTCGTTAGGTCGCTTCCTATATTAGGTCGCTAGGCCGTTAGACCTTTAGATCGTTAGGTCGCTTTACCATTAGGTCGTTAGGTCGCTTGGTTCCTCAATTAGTTAGGTCGCTAGGCTCTCCAACAGGTTAGGTCGCTATTCAATTAGTTAATTCGGCACTTCTGGTGAAGCTAGGGAGGTGGACACGTGGCAATGTGTGAGTGGAGAGCAGGACATAAGGGTTTTGATCGGAGATGGCTTTTCACTTCCGAATTGCTTCCTGCGACCTAACAAATTTACGATCTAACAAACTTGCGACCTAACGAATTTGCAACCTACCCCTTGCGACTTAAACCGTTTTCGACCTAACTTTTTAGGTCGTGAGCGACCTAGGACTTAGGCAGATTCGCACTGCTTTGACCTGAAGCTTTAACCTGTGTCATAACTTTTAACTGGTGGAAACATGATACTGCTGAACTTTTTGACTTGAACAATGCAACCTTAAGAATCTTCGACCTATGCCAAGTCATTTGAGCTTGACCACTTGTAAAAATTGGACAGCATTTAACTGAATTTTTAACTTGAACTGTTGAGATAAACTGCCTGAACTTGTTGCACTTTTTTATAGATTATATTAACTAACAACCTGTTAAATACAACATTTGCAGAAAACTAGGGCGAATATACTGCCACTGACTGCCCACATCGAATGACAGATTAGTCGATAAAGAATAATCAACTTTAAAGAAATTATACGAATGAAGTGCTATGAATCTACAAATTCAAGTGAAGTATTAAAGCAAACCAAAATTAATTAATCAACTATGGTTGATTTGTTTGCATCAACACTACACTTGCATTTGGACTTAAAATAACAAGCCCTGAAATTTTATAATTGACAAATGTCTATTAGTTTAATCCCAGTTATATTTGCTTGTCTTTCTATTAGTTTTGCACAACACTTCACTCATTTAGGAAACGTGCACCTTCATATTTGAATATCTAGTTCCTTGTGTAGAATGACTTCTCAAGAAGAGATAGTAGAGCAATCTGGAGAGGTCTTCCCAATAGCTAACCCGTTGGATGGTCCCTCGGAAAGAACTCCGACTACTATGAATCAACGGGTGTTCAACCAACTAAGCATTCAGTTTGGTATTGCTGAGGCAGACGCTTTGCTACCTGTGGTAAATGATACTGCTGACAGGTCACCTTTTGGTTTCATCGCAGTTAATCGTCAGATGTGCTTAAGTGGAGCTATTCCTCCCTTTAACGATTTTCTTCAACGGCTCCTTCTCCGATTGACTATCTATCCCTTCCAGTTGCACCCCAATGGCTATGCCATTTTGATGGGACTATGTGTACTACTCAGGAGGACACTCGACCGTCTTCCAAGCTTTGAAGAAATTTGTTACTTATGCACATTTGCGAAGAATAAAGATCACCCTTCTATAATACTCGTGAGAAGCGCAAGGAACCGTAAATTGATCATCGATCTTCCCGAATGCGCCCACGGGTTTCTGAACCAATTCTTCTTCATCCGTTGCTCCCCAGGATTTTACAGCATTTGGAGAGTAGGAAGTAAGCTTGCCTATCTCCATTCTTTGCGTTTCTGAACTTTTCAAAATTCAAGTTGTTAAATGCTAACTTCATTCTTTACTTTCACAGCACTTCCTCCTCCTTCTAAAGATTCAAGCCATAAGCCGACTTTTGAAAAACTAAGTGCTGTGGCGGTTGAGGAGAGAAGCATCAAATTTTTGCTAAAGGACGAATTTTGGCATCAATTCGGACTTTTGCATTCTTCCCGATGTACTCAGCTTCATGATGCTCCTAGTTCTCAAGCAGAAACTCCAGATGCCCCAGTTTCCGCCGGAGAACTTACACCGAAGGTACCTACTGCCGAGGCTTCATTGGTGAAATGTTCTACTTCCATTGACGTTGCGGGGTCATCCGGCAAATTTGCACTCCCCGGTTATCGAAGAAGAGGAAGCTTCTCGACATTCCGGGAAGGCTGCTGATGCAGGAGCTGAGAGAAAGAGTCCCACTAGGCATGACGGTGACGATACTTTTGAGAGACTGAGCGACTTGATGGTTACTTCACATGGACTCTTCAAGGATGATTCTACCGCTTCTAAACTTGCTTCTCCAGCAGTTGAAGTGACATCAGCTTTGCAAACAACTCCATCAACCCAAGAAATAACTCTTAAACCGAAGAGTGGTTTGTAGTTTGACGCGCGTAGTTCACACGCCACACACACTTAGGATTTTAACAGCTTTGTGCACTTAACTTCTTTGCTTTGAAGATTTCCGAACTTGTCTCTTCTTCATTTTCAGATCCTCCAATGGGACGTAGAGGCTCTTACTATGATGATTTTCAGCGTTATGGAAGACGCGAATCTTATGAACCAAAGCGGTATCTTCCTACCCCTAGGGAGACCGACGAAGAAAGAGCCGCAAGAAAAGCTCGCGAGAGGTGGGCTTATGAAGAGCGCTATGGGAGAAGGGATGTACGACATGATTCTTCCTGGAGAGGCGATGATTCCCACAAAAGAAAATATCATCATGACAAGGGGAAAAGTCAACATCGCTGAAGATCCAAGTAAACGGGCCAAACGTAGCGAAAGGCCGGAGTCTGCAATTTCTGAAAAGCCTGCTGCTCCCATCTCTTTGGAAATCCCTTCCAGCTCTCCTGCCCTTCAAAGAGCTGATATTCAAACGATCATCAGTAGGCCCCCGTATCAAGTTGGACAGGGTCCGGCTACTCTTCAAAACCGGTTTCCGACACTGGTGCTTAAAAGGAGTGCGTTTTGATCTTGATTTGGTCCCAATCGACAAGCAATCTATGTTGCGAAATCTTGATGCTGTCAAACTCGACAATGAGAGAATGTCTGGTTGGCAAAAACTTGTTGACGAGCTTCAAAGAGTAAACCGCACAAATCTCGAACCATGCTAACTATGGAAAATGATAAATCCGAGTGGCAGAAAACTCTCAACCAGTATGATGCAGAGATGAAGAGTATCGCCGCTTACATTGAGAAGCTTGAAGCGGAAATTGAGAAACTCAAAGAAGAGCTTGCCACTTCTTCCACTTATTATTCTCAAAAAGAAGAAATGCTTCAAAAACAGGTGAGAGATGCTTATGCCGGACAAAGAGACGCTGAAGCTAAATTTGAAGCACAGAAAAAAGTTGTAGAAAGCTACCGAACTGACGTTGCTCAATTGCGAGAAAAAACCAGCTCCCAGAACTTGGAAATTGAAATGTTAAAAGCTCGACTGTCTGAAGTTGAAAAAGAGCGTGATGAAGCTATCGCCGGCAAAGCAGCAGCCGAAGAATCTCATGAAGCGACCAATTCCAACATCAGCTCTACCTTATTCGAGTTTTACATACATAGTGTTTTGGGGCGTGGTAGCCTTTCGTTTTTGGGTCCGAAGTACGAAATCTCTTTGGCCAATGTGTGGGAGGCCGCAATTGATATGCTTGGAGGTGCTGGCTATGCTAAAGCAGATCTTGAGGCACACTATTGGATGATGATGCACGTGCCGTCCTTGCCAAGGGGAAGGAGCAACTTGCTAAACAACGAGTCGGAACGGCGGAAGGAGAACCTTTAGGGAAGGCACATTCGACCGAATTCAGTTTCGGCCGACATTGATATCATTGGCTCCAGTTCCTATTCCTCGCCACCTGCCAAAGCTGACATTGAAATTGTAACCGCTCACACTGGAGATGACGCTCAAGAAAGCACTGAAGCACAAGGCTTTGAAGTTGACATTATATTAACTCCTCTTCTCCGCGACTCAACGACCTAAAGGATTGAAAGGCTCGACGACCTAAAGTGATCGACGACCCTGCGACCTACAGAGCTCAGCGACCTAAAGGAGTAGATGGTCCATCGACCTATGAATCAACGAGTTAACAGCGACCTAACTGCTGAAGCGGGTTAACAACCTAAGAGATATCACAACTTAACGACTCACAGAAGACAATGACCTAGCAACCCAAGCGACCTAACATGGATGCGAAATCAACAGTGATCTAGCGACATAAAGTACTAAACGAGTTAAGCCACTCCGCGAGCTAATGAGAATAACTATCTGAAGAATGCGACCTAGCGACTTAAGTATCCAACGGCCTAGCGAGCCAAAAAAGGAAGCGGCCTAGCGAGCTCCAGAACAAAGCCGCATATATACTCTCTCTCATTAGGTCGCTTGCGACCTAAGCAAGCCGATATAACATTTATGCTTTAAGTGCTAAGTCGCTGACAGCCAAAACCTGATTGAAAAGGGGCTTCACTAGGTCGTGGACGACTTAAACTACTTCAGGACCGACCTCCCATAGGTCGCTACTACCTACTAACTCGTTCAAATGACCTAGTACGACCTTATTAAGTCGTAAACCACATCCCCTAGGTCGCTTGCGACCTATGGCCCATCCAAGGTCACTCGCGACCTACGACCTAGTCCAGAAATCTCCTATAAATACGGCACTAGCTCCAACATTCGGGGGATCTTTTGGACTCATTCCTGGAATGCCGCTACTATGCTGAATTCTAGACTCACTCGACACTTCAAACACGAAAGGCATCTCAACTAACTTCAAGAGGAAATCTAACACAATCAACATGGATTCAAAGAATTCTTCTACATCAGAGTTCTAGTTGTTTGTCTCATCAGCATTGTAATTGAAGATTGTTGTAAAGTTGTAATTGATTCAGGAATAAAGAGGATTAAAGTGGACGTAGGCTTAATCTAAAGCCGAACTACTATAAAATTGTTGTCTTTTACTGCTTTCTCTGGACTTTCTTACTTTTTTCTAATTCCCGTGTCCACGGGTGGTTCTTTCACTTAACCTCTACATACACCGGGGTGTTAGCGTTCAATTTTTAGCGTTAACATTTTTGGTGCTTTCACTGAGAATTGAACTCAGGGCTATCTTCGTCATTTGCTTCGCAAAAGTTTGTTGAAAGAGTCTCTATCAAAACCAGAAGTCTATCAGAAATAATGGCTCCGGGAAGAAAGCGTGGATATACAAGACCTAGTAATGTCCATGAAAATGCTGCCACTTCTCCTTCGTCAATTCAATTAGCACCAAGTGCCAGAATTACACGAGCAAAGTTAGATGCTGCAGTATCTAGATTATACCAGCAAATGGAAACTCAGAATGCTTTAATGCTTGAGAGGATAAATGCGTTGCTCGGAGCAAACTGTCAACCGGTGAATAACGAAGAAAACCTTGCAGATGATATTCATGATCCTAAGGAAAGGAATATTCCACAAAAACAGCTAGCCCCGCCAAAGAAACACCTCCTTAAGCTGGAGGATCGAGACCATAGCCAACTCTCCGCGAACGTGTGTCCCAACAAACTTCCGAGAAAATGGCCGAAGTCTGTCCTGCAGATCCTATAAATGATGAGGAATATCTTTCGGGCATGGTGCGACAAATCATGAAAGAAAGCATGCAGAGAGATGAAGATGAGATGGAATGGGGATTCGCTCTGAGCAAAACTCCGTTCACTGAGAAGATTCTAAAGGCAGAATTCACAAGAAAGTTTGTTCCTCCGACCATCCCGGCTTATAAGGGAACAAGCGACCCCAATCAATTTCTGTATAACTATGATTGGCACATGACTGGTGCTAGAGCGTCTGATGAGATCAAGTGCTGGTACTTTTCGGTATACTTGGAAGGAGTAGCTCTGCTCTGGTTCACAAAACTTCCGGTCCGATCCATAGACCAGTTCGCCGATTTGACTCGAAAGTTTAAAGAGCAATTCAGCTTGTATGCTTCGAAGGCAAAGGATATTATGTCGCTGTCAAGCTTGGAACAGAATCTTGGGGAATCTATCAGGTCTTTCTTGAACCGCTTGAACATAGCTTTGGATGAAGTGGACAATGCAGAGCCACGAATGTCTTGACATACCTGATGAGAGCAATTGACAAATCAAGCGAATTTGGGAAGTGGCTGAGGATGAAAAAACCGAATTCACCTGAGAAATTCTATAAGAAAGCTGATGAATTCATGCGTTTGGAAAGCCTTCGGGCACCAGTTAAAGTGGCATTGACAGAAGTCAAGGATAATACTGCTGCCCCTATCAAAAAGGAATCCGGAAGTCAGAAAAGGGAGAACAATGGTAAGAAGAAACAGAAAGATATGAAGAAACCTCGCTTTTTAAAATCTTCGGATTTCACTCCTTTGACTGACACTCCGGAGAATATCTTCTTTGCTACCAAAGATGCGGTAGAATATCCTAAACTGCCTGAGATGAGAGTTAACAAAAAAGCTGCTCAAGGTGGGAGATTCTGTCGCTTTCATAATCAACCCGGTCATGATACCAACGAATGTCGCCATATGAGAAATTTAATTGAAGAACTATTGAGAGAGAACAAGTTGCAGCAATATGTTAAGAGGAGTAGAAATGACCCAACTTCGTCTACTGAGGGTTAGTAACTTCCTGCTCATCCATCTGGCTCGGGTGAGAGGAATACTGTGCATGAATCAGAAAGGCCTGCTATTAATGTGATTACAGGAGGTCCTCACCCAGCAGGCAGAAGCTGGGGCGAGATGGAAAGATATGACTGTGCCTTGAAATACGCACCAACAGAAGAAAGTTTTTTTGTGCTAGAAGATGCTACACCTTCGAAGCAGTAGAAAACTTTTAATGATGATATTGTTTTCAGAGCCAGGGACTCTATGGGCACTGAAGCTCCGACCATGGATCCCTTGGTCATCTCTGCAGGCATTGGGCCGGCTATTGTTAGAAGAGTGCTTGTAGATTGTGGCGCTTCTTACAACATTCTCTTCAAAAATACATTCGATCAAATGAAAATCCCAATGGCTGATGTTCAGGCCTCATCTCGGAAGATTGTTGGATTCACTGGGGAACGAAGCAGCCCATTGGAACTATCGACTTGTTCGTAGAGCTTGGAGAGGGGCAGAAGAAGGTAGTTCGGAAACAGACTTTCGTAATTATTGATGAATTTTCTGCCTACAACGCCTTTTTAGGCCGACCAACTCTTGCGGCTTTTAAAGCAATTCTCGCCCCGTGGTGCCTCACTATGAAATTCCCCACGAATAACGGAGTTGCAGTTATTAAAGAGGATCAGAACGCTGGGCGAGAATGTTATCTAATAGAGCTGCGTGAAGCAAGGAAAAGAGAGATGGGAAAAGATGCGGCAGCCCTAGTCCGCATCAAAGAACCAACCTTGTAGCAATTACATGGTGGACCCTGCACTGGCAAGCATAGCGGGGCACGAAGAGAAATGGATCCCAGAAAAGCTAGTGCAGGAGAGAATAGAGTGGTGCCAGTAGAAGTAACGGTGCCGGTACCTGTTGACCCGAGAGATCCGAACAAAGTGGTGAATGTGGGTTCGCAACTTAATGTGACGGTTCAAAATTCCTTAATATCATTCTTAAAGGCAAATCCGGACGTATTCGCTTGGACTCATGCTGATATGTGCGGAATATCCCCAGAAATTGCAGTACATACTCTGAATATTGATCCAAAGTTTACACCAGTAAAACAGAAAAGAAGAACCCAGGGTCCTAAAAGGTCGGCAGCGTTGAAAGAAGAGGTTGACCGGCTTATGGAGAATGGTTTCATCAGGGATTCTACTTATCCGAATTGGGTTTCAAATCCAGTACTGGTTAAGAAAGCTAATGGGAAATGGAGAGTTTGCATTGACTTCTCAGATTTAAACAAAGCCTGCACCAAAGACTGCTTCCCGTTACCCAGGATAGATCGGTTGGTGGATGGAACAGCGGGGCACGAATTGTTATCTTTCATGGATGCTTACTCCGGATACAACCAGATTATGGTGCATGAGCCGGATCAGGAGGATACGAGCTTCATCACCGATCTCTACTGCTATAGAGTCATGCCTTTCGGACTTAAGAATGCAGGGGCAACTTACCAAAGACTCGTCAATGGTATGTTCAAACCGTAGATTGGCAAAACTATGGAAGTTTGTGTTGACGATATGTAGGTGAAGTCAAAGAAAGCGGTATACCATATGGACCACTTGGCGGAAATGTTTGCAATCCTCCGAAAGTATGGAATGAAACTTAATCCTTTGAAATGCTCGTTTGGGGTGGAGTCCGGAAAGTTTCTGGGTTTCATTGTGAGTGCTAGGGGCATTGAAGCTAATCCTACTCAGATTGCTGCCTTAAAAGAAGTCAAGGCTCCTAGAACGAAGAAGGAATTGCAAAGTCTTAATGGAAAAGTTGTTGCCTTGAGTCGATTCATTTCCAAAGCTACTGATAAATGCATTCCATTCTTCGATGCACTAAAGAAAGGAAGAAAAATTTTGACCGGACTTCTGAATGCCAGAAAGCTTTCGATGAGTTGATTCGTCATATGGAAACGCCTCCAATACTTTCTAAGCCAGACAGTGGTGAAGATCTTTTTGTATATTTGGCGATCTCATCTCATGCTCTCAGTGCAGCGTTGATATGGGAAGACGCAAGAATTCATCGCCTAGTCTATTATATCAGCAAGAGATTCACCGGGGCAGAGATGAATTATTCATAATTGGAAAAGCTCGCTTATTTTCTACTGATTGCATCCAGAAAGTTGAGGCTGTATTTCCAAGCTCATCCTATCAAAGTCCTCACTGATCAACCTTTGAAGCAAGTCCTGCTTCATCCTAAGACTTCGAGTCGTCTTCTGAAGTGGAATATTGAACTCGGCCAATACGACATCACTTATCATCCTCGGAGAGCAATTAATGGACAAGCTTTGGCAGATTTTATCGCAGAATGTACAGATAAGGGTGACAGTGATGAAGAAGTGACTGATAATCCCCCGATTCAATGGAAATTGTATGTAGATGGTGCAAGAAACGATTACCGTTCCGGAGCTGGGGTTGGGCTTGAAACCGCTGAAGGGCGGTCGTTGTGCTATGCATTGAGATTGGAATTCCCTTCGACAAACAATGAAGCAGAATATGAAGCACTTATTGCCGGCTTGAGAATTGCTAAAGAGTCGAATGTCAAAGTTTTGCAGATCTTCGGTGATTCACAGCTTATTGTATGTCAAGTCAAGAAAGAGTTTCAGACTAAAGGAGGAAATCTGCCTGCTTATTTGTCAAAAGCTTGGGGACTTCTCGATGATCTTGACCATTATACGATAAATCATATACCCCGAGAAGAGAACATGAAGGCAGATTCTCTCGCAAAGTACGCAAGCACTGGTGAAGCTCAATTATTGGGATTAGTTCTTGTGGAAGTCCTGTCAGCTCCAAGCACTGATGAGATGGATATTGATTGGATCATGACTATATCTCAAGAGCGAGAATCATGGATGACGCCAATAATGGAATATCTACTCAACGGTTCTCTACCAGAAAGTTCAAAAGAACGATAGAAGTTACTAAGAAAAACCTCCAGATACATAATTCAAGATGTCCGATTGTACAGGCAGGGATTCTCAATGCCTTTACTCCGATGTGTGACCAAGGAAGAAGCTAAAACAATTCTAGCTGAAGTACACGGAGGAGAGTGTGGAGACCATTCAGGTGGCCAAACTCTAGCAAAGAAAATTCTTCGTTATCGGTATTTTTGGCCAGATATTAATCGTGATGCTGCAAGCTACGCCCGAAAATGTGACCGATGCCAGAGATTCGTGAAAATCCCAAGAGCACCTTCCACTGAGATAACACAAATGGTCAGCCCGTGGCCATTTGCTATTTGGGGAATAGATGTCATCGGGCCTTTGCCAACCGCCAAATCCGGAATTGGATATGCTATTGTTGCTGTTGATTACTTCACTAAATGGGCTGAATCTGAACCATTAGCTACTATTACCTCTAAAAAGATGATAAACTTTGTAACTAAGAATATCATTTGCAGGTATGGTGTTCCTCATAAGATAATCACAGACAATGGAACCCAATTCGAAAGTGAAGAGTTCCGAGATTTTTGCAAGCAATTCAAGATCCAGAAAAGCTTCTCAGCAGTGGCTCATCCACAGGAAAACGGGAAAGTGGAAGCAGTAAACAAAATTATCAAATCAACCATCAAAAAACAGCTGGAAAAAGCGAAAGGTGGTTGGGTCGATAAGCTTCCACTAGCACTATAGGCATATAGAACTACTCACAAAACTGCAACCGGGCACACTCCATTTTCATTAGCATACGGATCAGAAGCAATGATTTCGGTAGAAGTAGTAGAAGTCCCATCACATAGAAGAATTCATTTCAACCAAGCTAAAAATGAAAAGTTGCAAATGGAAGCACTTGACTTCCTTGATGAAAAAAGGGAAGAGGTTCAGCTCAGAATTGCATCCCATCAGCAAAGAATTGCCAGGCATTTCAATTCCAAAGTTCACCAACGCAGCTTTGAGATTGGAGATCTAGTCTTGAAAAGGATCATGACAGCAACAGGAGTGTTTGCGCCAAACTGGAAAGGGCCATATGTCATAGGCCAAAAACTTCTTGATGGCACTTTCAAACTGACTACCGTCGAAGGAGATCCAATTCCAAGAGCTTGGAACATCAATCATTTGCGTCTATATTTTTCTTAAAAGCTTTTGCTTAAGTTTGTAAAAAGAATTATGAATCTATGATTCTTGTATTGAAAGCCATTGTAAAGCCAGTGCAAGTGAATAATAAGAACTATAAAGTGGATGTAAGCCCAGTTCTTGGCCGAACCACTATAAATCTTGTGTTCCCTACTGCTTGTTTTATTTCGATATATAAAGTACTTCAATTGTATTGCTAAAGTGTCGATTAATATTGCAGGCTATTAAAACAAATCTTACCCATCATAAGACCAAGCGATCCCTAACATCACCCAACAAATGAATATCTAGCTACAAAAATTCCAGATTCAAATCCAATATAAGAAGTGCTTCCAGCAAACAGTTAGTGGTTCCGCCAGAAGTAGACCCTTCCTAACTAATTGTAATTGTTTGTGCAAACAAACATTCGATTAATTAGCCTGTGTCTATCCCTGCGAACTCATTTAACAACGAAGTACACTTCTTTGGATAGAATAAGCTACTTGCAAAAGAAAGGAACGTGTGCTTGGAAATGATTACAGGAAACCGCTGATATGAGAAAATGGCGAAAAGACATGGGCGAGCAGGCAACAAACAGCAAAAGACCTCCTCAGAGGCACAAGCCCTCTTCGGAGGCACAACTCTTCGAAGGATAAAGACCTCTAATGGGATGTGCCAGAAAAGGGGAGTCCTCCTTCTTGATAGAAAGTTGTGGACTGACAGGTGGCACAGGATACTCGTTAACTAGCTGAGAACGTTTGTGCAAACAAACAATCCAAGTAACTTGTGTCCGCCCCGTGAATCCATCCAACCGAGAGAAGGAAACTCCAAACTTCCAGGCAACAGCCCTACTAGGAGGCACGCATTCCACCGAGATTTAAAATAAAACTTCACAAGTGCTGGAATGTGAAAAGCCCTCTTCGGAGGCCCATTTCACCATAGTTGAAATGCTAAAAGACCTTTAATGGGACTAGCCAAAAAAAGAGAGTTCTCTTTCTCGATAGAAAGTTGTGGACTGACCGGTGGCACAGGACACTCGTTAACTAGCTGAGAACATTTGTGCAAACAAACAATCCAAGTAACTTGTGTCCGCCCCGTGAATCCATCCAACCGAGAGAAGGAAACTCCAAACTTTCAGGCAAAAGCCCTACCCAGAGGCACACATTTCACTGTGATCTGAAATAAAACTTCACACGAGTCGAAATGTGAAAAGCCCTCTTAGGAGGCCCGCTTTCCAACGGACAGGGAAACGATAAAAGCCTCTCCACAGAGGAAGAAACAAAAAAGCCCTCTCCCGGAAGCACAAACAAAAAGCCCTCTTCCTAGAGGCATAATCAAACAAAAATCCCTCTTCCCAGAGGCACAATCAAACAAAAGCTCTCTTCGGAAGCACAAGCAGGTCGAAGCCCTTTTTCGGAGGTCCACTGTACCTTGAAGGAAAATTCACTTGCCAAAATAAAAGTGACTTTATCCAAAAGTGAAGTGTAAAAACTTCACGATTAAAAAAGAGGAAACTTCTCCAATACGAGTCGCATTCTACCAAATCAGAAAAATATTTCCTTAAAACGGAAATATTATCTTATAAAGTACATATGCAAACCTCTTTCAAATGGAAAAGTTGTTCTCTAAAGAAGGAGCACAAGTCTTCTCGAAACAGAAGAGTTGTTCTTCGAAATTCTGCCAATGTGAAAGAGATTGCAATAAACCATGGTATGGGGGCAATATAATATAGTTGCAAAAATGAAAACAATGCTCAAACAACATACCATAGGTTTACTGCAACATCACACAGAAAAAGCAAAGAAACCTGTATAAAAAAAAGAGAGAAGAATAAATGCATTTTCAAATACAGACAGAAGTTTGTACAAGTAAAAGAATCATTTTATTTCATACTATAAAAAAATTTATACATGTGCAGGTTTCAAAACAAAAGAAGGCGGGGACCGGTACCCGCACAATCGCCGGTCGACATAAGTCTTTGTATATACAAGCAAAAAAGCGAAAAAACAAGACAAGAAGCATAAGTCCCAAGCCCATCATTTCTTATTCCTGCCACCTTTCGAGCCTACGCCTGGCCGGATGATCAATTTTTGAGGCGGCTTGTGAGAGTAGGGGAGGAAAGAGGAAGAGGCGCAATTGGACGTTCTTCTGTTTTTTCCTCGCCAGCAGAAGATTCTTTCTTTTTCTTTGAGACTCCGCGTTTCCCCCTCTTCTTAGAAGAAGACTCACTACCCGGAGTGAAAAGAGTGGATAATGTTATGTCATCAGAAGCAGTCTGCTTCGCAGTTCTCTCCCCTTCTTTAGGTTCTTCGACCTTTTGTTCCTGAGAAGCAACAAGATCGTCCAAGTCACGAAGAGCTTCTATCTGCTCTTCTTGCGACCCCGGTTGGGAGATAGAAGGGGGAGTAATCTGAAGGGGCGGAGAGGAAACAACTGGAAGGGGGAAAACTGAGCAACACTGGGCGCTTTCACTACATGAGAAGAGAAGTTAAAGTCAGTATCTCTCATGAAAAGAGGAGAAAGTGGCGCGTCAAGATTTAAGTAATAATCAAAAAGTTCATCAAGCTCATGTGAAGAAAGCAAGCAGTCCACTTGAGCAAGATCAACATTGAGGTTACCTGGAGAAGCAGACTTTACTATATGAACTTTGAAGTCCTGCGCTTCAGCATTTTCTTGAGTCTCATCTCCAGTGTGGGCAGTGGCACTTTCAATAACGGCTTTAGTAGGAGGAGGAGAATGAGAACTGGAGCCAGCAATATCAATATCGGCTGAAGCTAAAGGTAGAACTGGGTCGGTTGAAATTGTCTTTCCTAAATGTTCTCCTTCTGTCGTTTCAGCTCTCTCTTTGGCAAGTTGCTCCTTTCCCCTAGCAAGAGCAGCACATGCATCATCATCTAGGTAGTGCGCCATTAAATCTACTTCGGCATACCCGGCTCCTCCAAACATATCAAGTACAGCCTCCCACACTTTGGCCAAAGTGATTTCATATGCCGGTCCCAAAAACTTAAGGCTACCGTGCCCCAGAACACTGTGAATGTAAAACTCGAATAAAGTGGAGCTGACTTCAGCTTTGGTTTCCATATGAGATTCTTCGGCTGCAGCTTTGCCAGCAACAGCTTCATCACGCTCCCTTTCAGCTTTAGAAAGTCGAGTTTTCAGCAGTTCAATCTCCAAGTTCTGGGTGTTGGTTTTCTCTCGAAGTTGAGCAACATCGGCTCGGTAACTGTCCACAACTTGTTGCTGTGCTTCAAATTTAGCCTCGGCATCTCTCTATGCTGCGTGAGCATCTCTCACTTGTTTTAGAAGCACTTCTTCTCTCTGAGAATAAGAAGTGGAAGAAGTGGCGAGCTCTTCCATAAGTTTTTCGACCTCTGTTCAAGCTTTTCATTATAAGCGGCTACGCTCCTCATTTTCGCGTCATGCTGCTCAAGAGTTTTCTGCCATTCAGATTTTTCGTTTTCCATTGTTAGCATGGCCTCAAGATTTACGCGGTTTACCCTCTGAAGCTCGTCGACAAGCTTTTTCCAACCCGACATTCTCTCAATATCGAGTTTGACAGCATCAAGATTACGCAGCATAGCCTGCTTATCAATCAGAACCAAATCAAGGTCAAAGTGCGCTCCCTTCAAGCACCAATGCGGAAACCGACTTTGAAGAGTGGTCGGGCCTTGTCCAACTTGATATGAGGGCCTACCAATAATTTTTTGAATATCAGTACGAGTAAGGGCAGGAGATTGAGAAGGTACAGGAGCAGCGGGCCTTTCAGGAAGATCGGACGCCGACTTTTCGCCATGTTTGGCCCTTTTACTCGCATCTTCAGGGATGTGGCTTTTCCCTTTATCATCACGGGATTTCCGTTTATGTGAATCATCTTCCCTCTGGTAGGAATCATGTCGCTCATCTCGTCTTTCGTGGCGTTCTTCGTAGGCGCTCCTTTCACGAGCCTTCCTCGCAGCTCTTTCCTCGTCAGTTTCCCAAGAGGCAGGAAGATACCTTATGGGGTCATAGGCACCGCGCTTCCCATAACGCTGGAAATCGTCATAGTAAGAGCCACTTCTTCCCATTGGAGAATTTGAAAATGAAGAAAAGATAAACTTAGAAATCTTGAAAGCAAGAGAGTTGAATGCATATAAGTGCTGAAAAGTCCTAAGTGTGTGTAACGTGCAAACTACATGCGTCGAATCACGAACCACTCCTGGGTTGAGAGGTGATGACGGATTTAGCAGCCAGTGTCAACTCTTGAGCTGATGGAGTTTGTTGCAGAACGGATGTCGCTTCGAATGCTGAAGAAGTAACTCTAGCAGTGATAGGATCATCTTTAAAAAGCTCCTGTGAAGTAATCATCAGGTCGCTCAACCCTTCAAAAGTATCATCACCGCTGTGCCTAGCGGGACTTGTTCTTTTAGCTCCTTCGTCGCCAGATCTCCGGATTCTATAGGAGGCTCCTCTTCTTCGATGATCGGGGCAAGTGCATGTTTGTCAGACGACCCCATAACATCAATCGAAGTAGAACACTTTACCAAGGAAGCCTCAACAGTATGTTCTTTCGGTGCAAGTTCTCCAATGGGGACTGGGGCATCCGATGTTTTTACCGGAGAGTCGGGGACTTCATGAGGTTGGGTAGAACGAGAAGGGTGCAAAAGCCCGTACTGGGGCAGAAGTTTATCTTTCAGAAAAAACTTAATACTTCTTTCTTCAACCGGCACGACACTTAATCTATCAAAAGTCGTTTTGTGATTGGGATTTCTAGAGGGAGGAGGAAGTGCTATAAAAGAAAAGAATGAAGTTAGCACTTAGCAATTCAGATCTTGAAAAGCTGAAATGGAAAGAACGGGGATGAGCAATCTTACTTCCTTTTCTCCAGATGGCATAAAACCCTAGGGGACAGCGGACGAAGAAGAATTGATTCAGAAAACCGTGAGCACTTTCGGAAAGATCAGTGATAATTTTACGATTTTTGGCACTTCTCACGAATATAAAGGAGGGGTGGTCTTTATTCTTTGCGAATGAGCATAAGTAGCAAATTTCTTCGAAGCTCGAAAGACGGTTAAGTGTCTACCTGAATAGAACACACAATCCCATCAGGATGGCGTAGCCATTGGGATGTAGTTGAAAGGGAGAGATGGTTAGCCGGAAAAGGGTTGATGAAGAAATTCATTGAAAGGAGGAATGGCACCACAAAGGCACATCTGACGGTTGACGGCGACAAAACCAAGAGGTGGCCTGTCGGCAGTATCATTTGGGCCAGGAAGTATAGCATCCGCTTCGAAAATCCCAAATTGAATTCGTAATTGGTTGAATGCTCGCTGACTCAGGGTAGTTGGAGTTCTCTCTGGAGGATTATCCAATGGGTCGGCTATCGAGAAGACTCCTTCGGATTGCTCGATTATCTCTTCTTGAGAAAACATTCTACACAAGGAACTGGATATTCAAATATGAAGGTGCATGTTTCCTAAATGTGTGAAGTGTTGTGCAGAACTAATAAAATAACGAGAAAATATAGCTGAAATTAAACTAATTAATAGTTGTCAGTTAAAAAGCTTCAGGGCTTATTGTTTTAAGTTCAAGTACAGTGTTGAAGCAAACAGATTAGCTTTGGTTGATTAATTCTGCATTGCTTTAATACTTCACTTGAGTTTGTTGATTCACAGCATTTCATACAATTTCTTTAAGTTGATTATCTTTTATCAACTAATCTGTCATTCGATGTGGGCAATCAATGGCAGTATATTCGCCCTATTTTTCTGCAAATGTTGTGTTCAGCAGGTTGTTAACTTACAAGTGAATATGATCTGTAAAGAAGTCCAGACAGTTCAAAGTTCAAATAGTTTAAAGTTCAAGCAGTTCATTCTAGCAGTTCAAGTTAGAAGTACAAGCAAGTTCTATCAAAATTCTGAAGCTTTCAAGTTTTGTTCAAGTTTTTAAGTCACAATCCAAGTCAAAAAATTCTCTAAGTTCTAGGTCGCTCACGACCTAACAGATTGGATTGAGATTGGTCTTGGTCGCAAGAAGCAACTCAAAATTTGTTTAAGTCCTAAGTCGCTTGAACGACCTAGGCACTAAGTCGTTCACACGACCTAAAGACTAGGTCGCTCACGCGATCTAAAAGTTAAGTCGGCTATGCTAACTCGGCCGCGACCTAAAACCTATGCCGCAGGAAGATAGTCTGCTAGGTCATTCTACTTTAAACTTTGAATTGTTCCAGTAAGTAAAGTCGCGAGCAAGATAGGTCGCATGAGCCACATTCAAACCAACAACCCTAATCCTGCTCTCCAATTACATTCTGCCACGCGTTCATGTGTATCGCCCAGAGGCGTCACGGCACAGCTTGCTATCCACTAATCCATTAACCCGATAACCCCTCAACACCAAAATCACCTAAAATCGAGCCAAGTTATCTCAAATTCATCATGAACCTGATACATTGCCATGATCATGGGAATCATAATGATAGTGCGACCGATGACAAGCAACAATCAACCGTAATACAACTTTTGGTGAAGCATAGCGTGAGGAATTGGGTTAGGGAAGGAAAATGCGGAGTTCATAACTCGATGCTAATCAGGGGTCGAATAGTGAGCAAATCCACTTACACGATGAAGATGATTGGTGGCTACTTGGATGAATTCTTGCCTTCGAGAGCTCGGTAATTCGTTAATGGCGGTTTCGAACAGTCAGTAAGGTGAAGGTGAAGGAAGAAGAAAACGACCTAACAGCTTATATAGGGGAGAGAAAGGAACACGAATCGACACAAGCGGCCTAACTCTCCCATAAGTCACCCGCGACTTAACGATCTAAGTTTGCACGGGTTAAAAGATATCGAAGCACACGACCTAATCCTTAGGCGTATACTTCGAGGGGCAAGTGTTAACTCCTCTTCTCCGCGACTCAATGACCTAAAGGATTGAAAGGCTCGACGACCTAAAGTGATCGACGACCCTACGACCTACAGAGCTCAGCGACCTAAAGGAGTAGATGGTCCTACGACCTATGAATCAACGAGTTAACAGTGACCTAACTGCTGAAGCGAGTTAACGACCTAAGGGATACCGCGACTTAACGACTCACAGAAGACAATGACCTAACAACCTAAGCGACCTAACGTGGATGCGAAACCAATTGCGAGCTAGTGACATAAAGTACTAAACGAGTTAAGCCACTCAGCGAGCTAATGAGTTTAACTATCTGAAGAATGCGACCTAGCGACTTTAGTATCCAACGACGTAGTGATTTAAGTATCCAACGACCTAGCGACTTAAGTATCCAACGACCTAGCGAGCCAAAAAAGGAAGCGACCTAGCGAGCTCCAGAAAAAAGCCGCATATATACTCTCTCTCATTAGGTCGCTTGCGACCTAAGCAAGCCGATATAACATTTATGCTTTAAGTGCTAAGTCGCTGACAGCCAAAACCTGATTGAAAAGGGGCTTCACTAGGTCGTGGACGACTTAAGCTACTTCAGGACCGACCTCCCATAGGTCGCTACTACCTACTAACTCGCTCAAATGACCTAGTACGACCTTATTAAGTCGTAAACCACATCCCATAGGTCTCTTGCGACCTACGACCCATCCAAGGTCGCTCGCGACCTACGACCTAGTCCAAAAATCTCCTATAAATACGGCACTAGCTCCAACATTCGGGGGGATCTTTTGGACTCATTCCTGGAACGCCGATACTCTGCTGAATTCTTGACTCACTCGACACTTCAAACACGAAAGGCATCTCAACTAACTTCAAGAGGAAATCTAACACAATCAACATGGATTCAAAGAATTCTTCTACATCGGAGTTCTAGTTGTTTGTCTCATCAGCATTGTAATTGAAGATTGTTGTAAAGTTGTAATTGATTCAGTAATAAAGAGGATTAAAGTGGACGTAGGCTTAATCTAAAGCCGAACCACTATAAAATTGTTGTCTTTTACTGCTTTCTCTGGACTTTCTTACTTACCGTGTCCACGGGTGGTGCTTTCACTTAACCTCTACATACACCGGGGTGTTAGCGTTCAATTTTTAGCGTTACACATTATAAAGCCAAATTCTCTAGGTAACTTCAATGTTGGTTTAGCTCAAGTGGATTAGTTGTTCACTTCACATGAACTTGACGAACTTTTTGATTATTACTTTAGTGTTGACGCGCCACTATCTCCTCTCTTCGCGGGTAATACTGACTTTAACTTCTCTTCTTTTGTAGTGAAAATGCCAAGTGCCATGCAGACTTCTCCTCTTCCAGCTATTCCACCTCCGTCTCTTCAAATTACTCCTCCTTCTGCTTCTCAACCAGGGTCTCAAGAAGAATTAATAGAAGCTGTTCAAGGCTTGGACGACCCGGCTGCTTCGCAAGAGCAGAAGGCTGAGGAACTTGAAGAAGGTGAAAAGACTCCAGAGCAATTTCATGATGACACAAAACTGTCTGCACTTATTACTCCGGGCAGCGAGTCTTCTTCAAGGAAGAAGGGGAAGCGTGCAATTTCAAAGAGGAGAAGGAAAAGCACTTCTGCTGGCGAAGAGAAGGTGGAAGTAGACCCAACTGTAACTCTATCTGCTTCTTCCCCGACTCGACCAGGCCGACTCCCAAAGTTAACTATTAGGCCAGGCGAGGGCTCTAAAGGTGGCGGGAAGAAGAAATAATGAGTCGCATTCTACCCTTCTTGTTTTGCTTTTTGCTTGTACATAAAGGCTTGTATTGACCGGAATTTGTGCGGGCACCGGTCCCCGCTCTTTTGAAACCTGCACATGTATAAATTTTTTATAGATGGAATGAAACGATTCTTTTTACTTGTACAATCTTTGACTGTATTTGTGAATGCATTTATTCCATATTTTTGCACAAGTTTCTTCACTGTGATACCACAATAAGTTTGTGGTATGCTGCTTGAGCGTTGCTTTTATTAATGTAGCTATATTGTAGTGTATTGTCCCCATACCATGGTTGATTGTAATTTCTGTTATTTGGTAAAACTTTGGAGAACAGTTCTTCTGTTTCGAGATGACTTGTACTCTTATGTTGGAGAACAATTCTTCTATTTCGAGAAGACTTGTACTCTTAAGTTGGAGAAAAATTCTTCTGTTTTGAGAAGACTTGCACTCTTTCTTTAGAGAATAATTTTTCCATTTTGAGGAAATGTTACTCTGCTTTAGTAGAGTGTGCCTTATATTGGAGAATTTTTCTCTTTCTTTTGTTTGGAAATATTACACTTCACTTTCAGAGATAGTCACTTTTATTTTTTGATAAGGTTACTCTCCTACGTGGTGAAGCGAGTTTCCAAAGAAGGCTTTGAATTGGAACTACAACTTTTGCGGAAGAATATTTTCAAGATGGGAAAATTGATCGTCCTATGATAGCTACAGTATGCCTCTGAAGAGGGCTTTCTTTCTTTTCTTTTTATTCTTGTTGTGCCTCGTTGGAGGGCTTTTTTGCTTCGTTCGCTTGAAAGTACTTTTCTCGGGATGTGCCTCCGAAGTGGTCCTGTGCCTCCGAAGAGGTCTTGTGGTTCCTAGGGAGAGGTCTTCTACCTCCGAAAAGGGCAGGTGTGCATTTGGTGAAGGCGAGTGCCTCCGAAGAGGTCTTGTGGTTCCTCAGGAGAGGTCTTGTGCCTCCGAAAAGGTCTTGTGCCTCCGAAGAGGTCTTGTGTCTTCGAAGAGGTCTTTATTTGATTGCCTGAAAGTTACTCTCTCATGGTTGAATGGATTCACGGGGCAAACGCAAGTTACTTAATTGGATGTTCGTTTGCACAAACGATCACAACCAGTTAACAAGGGCCCTCGGTGATTCCACCTATCTTTTTTGGTTGAGTAGAGAACTTTCTTTTTTCGGTGTGGCTCGTTAGAGGTCTTTATCCTCCGAAGAGTTGTGCCTCCGAAGAGGGCTTGTGCCTCCGAAGAGGTCTTTGGGGTGATTGGCCGTTTTCTGTCTGCTCGCCCATGTCTATTAGTCATTTGCTCATTAGCGATTCCCTGTTATCATTTTCCAAGCATATGTTCCTTTCTTTTGCAAATAGTTTGTCTTATCGAAGAAGTGTGCTTCATTGTTAAGCGAGTCCGACAGAATCACTAACTATTTGCACGAAGCACTCCTTATATAGGATTTGGAATCTGGAATTTTTGTGGCTTGATGTTTGTTTATTGAGTGATTTCAGGGATCGCTTGGCCTTGTGATGGGTAATCTTTGTTTTAAGGGCCTGCAATGTTAAATAGACCTTTAAGCAATACATTTAAAGTATTTACACATCGAGACAAAACAGGCATTTTATAATAGTAGAGAACACAAGATTTATAGTGGTTCGGCCAAGAACTGGGCCTACATCCACTTTATAGTTCTTATTATTCATTCATACTGCTTTTACAATGGTTTGCAGTAAAAGAATCATACATCCATAATCATTTTACAAATTTAAGCAAAGCTTTTAAGTAAAATATGGACGCAAGTGATTGTTGTTCCAAGCTCTTGGAATTGGATCTCCTTCGACAGTTGTCAACTTGAAAGTGCCATCAAGAAGTTTTTTGCCTATGACATACGGCCCTTCCCAGTTTGGCGCAAACACTTTTACTGTTGTCATGATCCTTTTCAAGACTAGATCCCAAATCTCAAAGCTGCGTTGGCGAACTTTGGAATTGAAGTGCCTGGCAATTCTTTGCTGATGAGCTGCAATTCTGAGCTGAGCCTCTTCCCTTCTTTCATCAAGGAAGTCTAATGCTTCAAGTTGCAACACTTCATTTTCAGCTTGGTTGAAATGAATTCTTCTGTGTGAAGGGACCTCTATTTCCACCGGAATCATCGCTTCTGATCCATATGCTAATGAAAATGGAGTGTACCCAGTCACAGTTTTGTGGGTAGTTCTGTATGCCCATAGTACTAGTGGCAACTTATCGACCCAACCACCTTTTGCATTTTCCAATTGTTTTTTGATGGTTGACTTGATAATTTTTTTTACTGCTTCCACTTGCCCGTTTGCCTGCGGATGAGCCACTGTTGAGAAGCTTTTTTGGATCTTGAATTGCTTGCAAAAATCCTGGAACTCTTCACTTTCGAATTGGGTACCATTGTCTGTGATTATCTTTTGAGGCACACCGTACCTGCAAATGATATTCTTAGTCACAAAGTTTATCATCTTTTAGTGGTAATAGTAGCTAATGGTTCAGATTCAGCCCATTTAGTGAAATAATCAACAGCAACAATAGCATATCTTATTCCGGACTTGGCAGTTGGCAAAGGCCCAATGAGATCTATTCCCCAAATAGCAAATGGCCATGGACTAACCATCAGCGTTAGCTCGGTGGAAGGTGCTCTTGGGATTTTTGCGAATCTTTGGCATCGATCACACTTTCGGGCGTAGCTAGCAGCATCACGATTAATGTCTGGCCAAAAATACCCATAGCGGAGAATTTTCTTTGTTAGAGTTTGACCACCCGAATGATCCCCACACTCTCCTCCGTGTACTTCAGCTAGAATTGTCTTAGCCTCTTCCTTGGTTACACATCGGAGTAATGGCATTAAGAATCCCCATCTGTACAACCGACCATCTTGCATTACGTATCTTGAGGCTTTCCTTAACAGCTTCTGACACTCTTTTGAATTTTCTAGAAGGGAGCCGTTAAGCAAATATTCCTTGACTGGAGTCATCCATGACTCTTGCTCTTGAGAAACAGTCATGATCCAATCAATCTCCATTTCATCAATACTTGGGGCTGACAAGACTTCTACAGGAACCAATCCAGTAATTGAGCCTCGCCGGTTCTTGAATACTTTGCGAGAGAATATGCCTTCATGTTCTCTTCCCGGGGTATATGACTTATCGTGTAATGATTTAAATCATCGAGAAGTTCCCAGGCCTTTGACAAGTAAGCGGGAAAATTTCCTCCTTTAGTTTGAAACCCTTTCTTGACTTGGCATACAATAAGCTGGGAATCACTGAAGATCTGCAACACTTTGATATTCAGTTCTTTAGCGATCTTCAAGCCAGCAATAAGAGCTTCATATTCTGCTTCATTATTTGTCGAAGGAAATTCCAATCTCAATGCGTAGCACAATGATCGCCCTTCGGGGGTTTCAAGCACAACTCCAGCTCCAGAACAATAGTTGTTTCTTGCGCCATCAACATATAGTTTCCATTGGGTCGGGATACCATTAGTAACTTCTTCCTCGATCTTACCTTTATCTGTGTATTCTGCAATGAAATCTGCTAAAGCTTGTCCATTGATTGCTCTTCGAGGATGGTAAGTGATATCATATTGGTTGAGTTCAATATTCCACTTCAGAAGACGACCGGAAGTCTCAGGGTGAAATAGGACTTGCTTTAGAGGCTGGTCAGTGATGACTTTGATAGGATGAGCTTGAAAATATAGCCTCAACTTTCTGGAAGCTATCAGTAGGCAATAGGCGAGCTTTTCTAGCTTTGAGTAATTTATCTCTGCCCCAGTAAATCTCTTGCTGATGTAGTAGACCGGACGCTGAATTTTTGCATCTTTCCGCACTAATGCTGCACTGAGAGCATGAGACGAAACTACCAAATATATGAAAAGTTCTTCACCGCTGCTAGGATTAGAAAGTATTGGAGGCACTTCCATATGACGAATTAGTTCATCGAAAGCTTTCTGACATTCCAGAGTCCATTCAAAAAAATTCCTTCCTTTCTTTAGAGCGTCAAAGAATGGAATGCATTTATCCATGGCCTTGGAAATAAACCGACTCAAAGCAGAAACTTTCCCATTGAGGCTCTGCAATTCCTTCTTCGTCCTAGGGTATTTGACTTCTCTCAGAGCAGTAATTTGAGCAGGATTAGCTTCAATTCCCCTAGCACTCACAATGAAACCCAAGAATTTCCCGGACTCTACCCCGAATAAACATTTCAAAGGATTAAGCTTCATTCCATACTTTCGGAGGACTGCGAACATTTCTGCCAAGTGATCCATATGGTCCACTGCTTTCTTTGACTTTCCCAACATATCATCAACGTAAACTTCCATAGTTTTGCCAATCTATGGCTTGAACATAGCATTAACAAGTCTTTGGTAAGTTGCCCCTGCATTCTTCAGTCCAAAGGGCATGACTTTGTAGCAGTAAAGACCGTCATCGGTGATGAAGCTCGTATCCTGCTGATCTGGCTCATGCATCATGATTTGGTTATATTCGGAGTAAGCATCCATAAAAGAAAACAATTCATGCCCAGTTGTTCCATCCACCAACTGATCAATCCTATGCAACGGGAAGCAGTCTTTGGGGCAGGCTTTGTTTAAATCTGAAAAATCGATGCATAGTCTCCACTTTCCATTCGCTTTTTTAACCAGCACCGGATTAGAAACCCAATTTGGATAAGTGGACTCTCTGATGAAACCATTCTCCATGAGCCGATCTACTTCTTCTTTCAATGCTGCTGACCTTTCTGGACACTGGGTTCTTCTTTTCTGCTTCACAGGTGTAAATTTCGGATCAATATTCAGAGTGTGTACCGCGATTTCTGGAGATATTCCACACGTATCGGCATGACTCCAAGCGAATACATCCAGATTTGCTTTCATAAATGATATCAAAATATTCTGAAACTTCACACTAAGTTGCGAACCCACATTTAGGACCTTGTTTGGATCTTTCAGATCAACAGGTACTGGCACCGTTACTTCCACTGGCACCACTATATTCTCCCCCGTGCTGGCTTTTCTGGGATCCATTTCTTTTCGTGCTCCACTATGCTCTCCAGTGCAGGGTCCACCCTGTAATTACTACAAGGTTGGTTCTTTGATGCAGAGTGGAGCTGCCGCATCCTTTCGTATCTCTCCTTTCCTTGCTTCCCGCAACTCTATCGGTTAACATTCTCACTCAGCATTCTGATCCCCTTTTATAATACCAACGCCATTATCCGTGGGGAACTTCATAGTGAGGCACCACGGGGCGAGAATTGTCTTGAATGCTGCAAGTGTTGGCCGGCCTAGGAAGGCATTGTAAGCAGAAAATCCATCAACAATCACAAAAGTCTGCTTTCGAACCACCTTTTTCTTCCTCTCTCCAAGTTCAACAAATAAGTCAATAGTTCCAATTGGCTGCTTTGGTTCCCCAGTGAACCCAGCAATCTTCTGCAATGAAGCCTGAACATCAGCCATAGGAATCTTCATTTGATCGAGTGTCTTTTTGAAGAGGATATTGCAAGAGGCGTCGCAATCAACAAGTACCCTTCTTACAATAGCAGTCCCGATAGAATCCCTGGCCCTGAACACAATATCATCATTAAAAGTTCTTTGCTGCTTCAAAGGGTGCAGCGTCTTCCAACACAAAAACATTCTCTTCTGCTGGGGTATATTTCAAAGCACGAGCATATCTTTCCATCTTGCCCCAGCTTCTGCCTGTCGGGTGAGGACCTCCCGTGATTACATTAATAACAGGTCTTTCTGATTCATGCGCGGTAGTCCTCTCACCCGAGCCAGATGGATGAGCAGGACGTTGCTGGCCCTCAGTAGATGAAGTTGGGTTGTTCCTATTTCTCTTAACATACTGTTGTAGCTTGTTCTCTCTCATCAGTTCTTCAATCAAACTTTTCAAATGGCGACATTCGTTAGTATCACGATCGGGTTGATTATGAAACCGACAAAATCTTCCACTTTGAACAGCCTTTTTCCCAACTCTCAACTTAGGCGGTTTAGGATATTCCACGACATCTTTAGTAGCAAAAAAGATATTCTCCGGAGTATCCGTTAAAGGGGTGAAATCTGAAGGTTTTAAGAAGCGAGGTTTCTTCACATCCTTTTACTTCTTTCCACCTTTATTCTCCCTCTTATGACTTCCGGATTCCTTTTTGGTAGGAGCAGCAGTGTTATTCTTAACCTCTATCAATGCCACTTTCGCCGGTGCATGAAGGCTCTCCAAGCGCATGAACTCATCAGCTTTCTTGTAGAATTTCTCAAGCGAGTTTGGTTCCTTTATCTTCAACCATTTCCCAAACTCACTCAATTTGTCGATAGCCCTCATTAAATAGGTCAAGACCATTCGTGGCTCTGTATTGTCCACTTCAGCCAAGGCTATGTTGAAGCGGTTTAAGAAAGATCTAATAGATTCTCCGGGATTCTGTTCCAGGCTAGACAATGACATAATATCCTTCTCTTTTGAAGCATACAACCTGAATTGTTCTTTAAACTTCCGAGTTAAATCGGAAAACTGGTCAACAGATCGGACCGGTAGCTTTGTAAACCAAAGTAAAGCCACTCCTTCCAAGTATACCGGAAAGTACCGGCATTTGATCACATCCGATGCCCTAGCACCAGTCATGTTCCAGTCATACTTATATAAGAATTGGTTAGGGTCGCTTGTTCCCTTATAAGCCGGAATGGTGGAGGGAACAAACTTCCTTGGGAACTCCGCCTTCAGAATCCTTTCGGTGAACGGAGTTTTGCTTGGAGCGAACCCCCACTCTTTTTCATATTCTTCTCTTTGCATACTTTCTTTCATAATCTGTTGAACCATACCCGAAAGGTATTCCTCATCGTTTAAAGGCTCTGCGGGACAGACTTCAGCCATTTTCTCGAAAGTTTGCTTGGACAAACGTTCGCGGAGAGTCGGCTGTGGCCTTGATCCTCCAGCCTAGGGAGGTGCCTCTTTAGCGGGGCTAGCTGCCTTTTGTGGAATATTCCTCTCTTCGGGATTATGAACATCATCAGCAAAGTTTTCTTCATTATTCACTGGTTGACGGTTAGCTCCGAGCAAAGCATTCAACCTATCAAGCATTAAAGCGTTCTGGGCTTCCATCTGCTGATATAGCCCAGACACTGTAGCATCCAACTCTGCCCGTATAATTCCAGCACTTGGAGCTGCTTGACTTGATGAAGGAGAAGTGGCGGTATTTTCATGGACATCACCGGGTCTAGTAGATCTGCGCTTTCTTCCAGGAGCCATAATCTCTGATAAACTTATGGTTTTGAGAGAGATTCTTTCAACAAACTTTTGCGAAGCAATGATGAAAACACCCTGAGTTCGATGTTCTCAGTGAAAGCACCAAAAATATTAACGCTAAAATTGAACGCTAACACCTTGGTGTAAGTAGAGATAAAGTGAAAGCATCACCCGTCAATAAGGGAATTAGAAGTAAGTAGAAAAGTCACAGAAAAAACAGTAAAGAGACAATAGTTTTATAGTGGTTCGGCTTCAAGTTAAGCCTACGTCCACTTTAATCTCCTTTATTGCTGATTCAATTACAACTTATACAACAATCTTCGATTACAACACCACTTAGACAAATAACTAGAACTCTGGTGTAGGAGAATTCTTCAAATTCATGTTGAATGTATTAGATCTCTTCGTGAAGTTCGTTGAAGTGTCATTCGTGTTTGAAGTGTCGGATGAGTCGAGAAATCAGTAGAGTATAGGCGTTCCAGAAATGAGCCAAAGTCCCCTTTCAGTTGGAGTAGGTGAGGTATTTATGGGGAGAAATCTAGACAAGTTGTAGGTCGTGAGCGACCTAGGGATAGGTCGTAAGTTGTGAGCGACCTAGGGATAGGTCGTAAGTCGTGAGCGACCTAGGGAGCATGGTTTACGGCTTAACAGGGTTGCACTTGGTCACTTGAACAAGTTGTTAGGTCGTAGCGACATAGGGAGAAGCGGTATAGGAAGTTGCAGCATAAGGAATTGTCTCGGTCAGCTTAGGTCGCGATCGACCTAACGAAGAGGCATAAGAAGTTGCGGCATAAAGAGTTTTCTTGGTTTACGCTAGGTCGCTAGGTCGCTAGGTCGCTAGGTTGCTAGGTCGTTGATCTGTCGAATCTTTGGAGTCTTTTAGGTCGTTAAGCCGTTGTGTCTTTCTCTTGCAATGTACTGTTAGGTCGCTAGGTCGCTTCCTATATTAGATCGCTAGGTCGTTAGACCTTTAGATCGTTAGGTCGCTTTACCATTAGGTCGTTAGGTCGCTTGGCTCCTCAATTAGTTAGGTCGCTAGGCTCTCCAACAGGTTAGGTCGCTATTCAAAAATAGGGTTAACAATATTGTTTTAAAGTTATTTATTTATATCAAATTTCTTAAAGTTGGCTATTTAAATAATTAATATGGCTTGAAATTAATAATAAGGATTTATTAATGTTTTGGAAATCAATTATTACTAATATTTATAATACTATTGAAGATTAATTATTATTATTTATTTAATAATGTCTTTGAAATTATTAATTATTATTTTAAGATGTTTTAAAGTTAATAAATATTATTTATTTATAATGTTTCTTATTAATCATTATTATATAATAGTATAAGAAGAAAGTGTTATTATTTATAAACGTTATAGATTTATAAATAGAATTTTATAAATGGACTTGGATTTTATAAGATAGTTTATAAAATGGTTTAAAGACTTAAGAGAAAATTATTTACAAGGTGAAAGAGTTTTATAAATGGTTGGATATTTAGAAACGAGTTTAAGAAATGGGTTTATAGATTTATAAACGAAGTTTTAAATGATTTTATGGATTTATAAAGGATTTATAAATGACTTAGAAATATACGAAAATAATATATAAGTGATTGAAATTTATAAAGGAGATTATAAATGATTTTCAGAGATTTATAAAATAGTTTATAAATGGAACGAAGTTTTATAAATGATCTTACGGATTTCTAAAGGATTTATAAGTGATTTAGAAATGTACAAAAAGAATATATACGTGATTGAAATTTATAAAAAAATATTATAAATGATTTTCAGAGATTTATAAAATGGTTTACAAATGATAGCGACGTAGCCATTGTGTTGCCTGCGAACCATGGTTGATACGGAACAATGCTTTCAATATCTATTTTTAAACATTTTCAAATATATTTGGAAAAAATGGATTGTGAATATACTTGTAATGGTGAGATAAGTATATGATTACTTCTGTAAATATTTGAAAGATGATTTTAGTTTAACGAGAGACTAATCTAAGAGGCTTAGTGATTTCCATGGGAAATAAAATCTATGCTTGAATATATATTTATTTGATAGTTAAAAACCAACTATCAAATGTTGGCCTAAATATGAAATCCATCTTAATTTTGGTGGTATAAAAATATTCCCAACTTAACATCGAAGGATTTTAACTCTGTATATATTTAGGAGAAACACGAGAATTATATAGTAAGTTATCGTCGGTGGTGCTTTAGTGTAAGTATAAAATAGTTTTATTCTTCTAGCACAAATGATGAAGAGATCTGTCCACTTAAACAGTCAGGGCTATGTATTATCTAATTATTTCCTAAAGAACCAGTATTGAGCATTCCGAAATTAGACGATTGGTTTTTGGAGCGATAAGGAAGCGGAAAATTGTACTTGTAAGAGATGACTCAAAAGCCATAACCACTCTAAAACCATATATGGTTCTATGGAGGAGTTTCGTGATTTATTGAGATGTTGGAATTCATGTGTGGTTCCGAGACCCGTTGGGTATGGGAATCCATGTGGTATTCCGAGATATATTTGATGGTTTGCGTGAGTTGGAATGTTGGACGTAACCTCATTAGTGGTAATGACTAAACCAGAATTGGAGGCATGGCCAGTAGAGTTGGCAAAACCATAGGGTTTAGTCAGCTCCACCTAGACGTTGCTTACAGTTGTTATGCATGTATATGGAGAAACATTTGGTATAGCGAGACCAGCTATGTTTTTCCTATGGTGCATCACTAGAGATGTACGTTTCTTCGAAAGGATATCTCTGATCCTTGTGTAGAAGGATCATTTCTCGAAGTGCCGATGACACCTCCATGGAATCCTACACAATTAACGAACGTGCCTTTTCAGTTTTGATTAAATATTTAGTGTTGTTGTGATGTACACTCACGAGCATCAATGCTACTTGATTATTATTATTATTTTCACCCTTAGACATTATTATAATACAAACGGGTTTTCTAAAGAAATTATTTTGGCTATCGTAAGGTAAAAACATGTTCGTGGCTACGTGCGGCGTGGTCTTACGAGATACTTTTGATTTTAATAACTTTAAAATCCAGTTGGGTGTGTTTTCTAACGCTAGTTTTTCAAACTGACTTGGTTGTTATCTTATTATAATGCTCGAGCCTGACCGAGCATATTACAGATTTAGACTGGATGCTTGGAGCTTCTGGAGACAAGATGGAGGTCGAAGACGTATTCGCGTATATGGTTATTTTTCCGCTGCATTCAATATTGTATTTGTTAGAAAATTATGAGGGCAAATTTTTATAACTATCTGAGCTGAAATAGGTTAGTATACTCTGATTGATGAGTGTGTGTGTGTGTATTACATTTTCACTTTTGTGTAAATATTTTTTGCATACTATAGATTTTTCATTCAGTGTGAGATTCTGTGTTGTTTTTTCTCTCTTTCTTCTTTCTTCTTTCATCCCACTTTCTTTATTTCCACAACATTCGGGTTTTTCGGCATTTGATTGCTCAGCGCACAATACAGTAGACATATTAGTGTCGATTTTTCGAGGGCCGAAAATCTCGGTTCGTTACATCGAAATTGTATTAATCATGTTATTTGTTTACTAATTTTTGAAAGTCATTAATACTATACTTAACACTAAAAGTTGAAAAAGTAAACATGTCTATCTGTGAGAGTTAAAATGAAGTTTCTAAGCAAGGCTATGATATGAAACTAGTACTCTAACTTACCTGGCTTTACTCTTAGACGAAGGATGTTATAAGTTGGAATGTCCAAAACATGTTAAGTATACGAACCTTGACTTCCATTAAAGATCGTTTTTATAGCTGGACAGTTGACTTGTCAATACCGAACTTCCCAAATATTAACTTCGATCTTTCAAAGAATGTTTTTAAAGATAAACAAGTACGGAATGGTTTGAGTTTGTTGTAACAATGTGTTGATAACATTCATCTTTAAACCTTTTTAATTATACTCATGAATGCAGATAGATCTTTAAAGGAATGTTTAAAGATAAGCATAAGTGAAATGGTTTTGAATTTGTAGTGACAATGTACAAGTAACATTTTGAATGGATTTGTAAAATTACTTAGATCCTTAAAATGGATATTTTGAAGGAAATTATGAGTATGGAATCTTTTCGAAAAAAATAGAAAAATTAAAAGTTTAAATTATGAAGTCTTGTTAATGATTTGTGAATATACTTGTACCATTTGAGACAAGTATATAAGTACTTTTTTAACATATTGAAAGAGTAAAAATGAATAGTAGTGATTGATAAATGAAGTTTTATCAGATAAAAGAAGCTAATAAAACATGTTTTAATTAATAAAAGAAATAATTAAATAAAAGAGGGATTTGAAGTCGCTTATGTGACTTAATCGTGCTTTGTATGACTTGGTCGTGCTTTGTGAGCTTATTCATTTATGGAAAGTATTTAATCGTGTACTTAGCACTAAAAGCCATGTAGTAGGCTTGTCTATTTATGAGAGTTAAGATTGTTATTCAAGTAGGAAGTAGAAACAATAATTCTCTAACCTACTGACTTCACTCTTGACTGATGGAGTGTATGAGAAGAAAAAGTCGAAAATATGATAAGAGTACAAGACATAGTTTCCATATGCGACTGTCTATTTTGAACATAATAATTGATTGGTCAACTATTGAACTTGGCCAGAAATTCATCGAATGGATTTGGAGAGTCTAAGAACGGTAGGTGTTTTATTTATCAAATACCACTTCAAAACTAGTATACAAGTTCTATGTTTTGGAAGAGGTTGTGGAGTGGAATACTATAGAGTCGAACAATCTAACCTAAGGTTAATTTCAAAGGAGAGGTCAACGTTATCAGGAGACTTATGCGGGAATCAACGTGTAGATTTGATATCTGTTCGAGATGGTTAAATCCATGTAGAGATTTGTGAGTTCTTGAAGATGCTGGAATCTATTTGGGATTTGAGTCTTGTTCAAGTAATGACGGCTCATGTGAAAGATGCCAAATGTGATCTCGACATCAGATATGACAAAAAATAGAGTAGGAGCATAGCTTTAGGTTTAGTTGACTTGCAACATGGATGTATCAATTCCATATCTAGAGTGTATTTATCGATGTTGCTAGCGGGAGTTGATGATATTTGAGATTACATGTTTAGACATGAACGGCCATGTTTACCTAATAGTATATTTTATCCATAAATATACTCGGAGGTAGTTTCTGACCCTTGTTTAGAAGATTGGATTTCGGCTTGACAGATGGGATATTCATGGAAAATTCATTATGCGAACATATCTTAATGGCTTTGATTGTACCTAAGTACGTTGTGGTGTGATCGATATAAGCATCACATTTATTTTATGATTTATATTCTTCACCATAGACATTATCTACTATACCACCCCATATACTTATTAGATGAGTGGTTCTGTTGAGGGCATAAACGTTACGGCATTCCGTGCAGTCTTAGAAGTATAGTTATATGTTGACCGCACATTTCTTGAGTTTCTCACACTAGACTTATGTCTGACGCATGGTTTTTGTTTTTTCTAAATTTCTCATGTGCCTTTTCGAGCAGTCTGGGAAAACCATGTTTTATTTAAATGTTCTTGAGCACAAGGAGAAGAGTTGGATGTTTCACCTACCGTAGTAATCTTATTTCTGCTACATTACTATTATGTATATATCAGCATTTATAGGATAAGTTGTTATAATTTCGCTATTAAATAATATATAAATTTCCAAACTCTAGTTTAATGAATTTTAATCCCACTCAAAAGTCGAATATTTAAATTCAAATCCAAATAGATGTTAAACCAATTTTAGAAATCATTTCCATATACAATCACACCAGATTCACATATTTATCCAATTTCAAATACCAAATTTATATTTACCAAATCTAGTTAATCACTATATTTTTGAAATTTTAACCCAGTTAACTAATTCAACCAAAATCTTCATATTCAAAATCAATAAATATTTCAAATTCAAAATTTAAAATAAGTGTTCAAAATCAAACGACCGAAATTCCGGTTCATTATAGAAAAGATGGTGGTGTGGGCAAGCTTAAGTGATGGTGCGACGGCAGTTCATGGTCAGCCTTTGCCATGATTTGGGAATGAATAGTGTGCAATTTTTAAGGGTTTTCAGGCCATAGGCATCATGTTAGGGGCCATGGTTGGTGTCGTTGGGACGGGGGCGTCAAGGTGGAGCTAGGGTGAAGAGGCGACAACGTCTTGATTGTTGTGGTGGCGGCGAGCAAGAAAAGAACTGCAGTCGTGTTCATTTGTGAGCGAGGGAGGAAAGAAGATTAGTTGAGACATAGGTAATTAAAATTTTATAATGTAATTATCTAATATAATAATGTTGTTAAAAATCATATACTTATAAAGGTTATAACTTTTTCATGCGAGATTGAAATTAAACGCGATGAATTGTTTTAGGATCGTATCAACAAATATATGTCATAGAGTTGGATTAGACGAATATGGAGATAGTTGAAATTTGGGCACGTTCGATTTTTGTACTAAACCGAAATGCCTCGATGACAACATGAATTCCGGTGAGTTAATCTCACCTTTTTGGTTAATTAGGAATATTATATAGTTGATACAAATTGTTGATTGGATGTTGGATGATTTACTGTTTTATTAGTTGGTTTGGATTTATTCATGTCCTGGAGTGGACGACCCATATTATAGTTATGTAGGGGGAACAGGTTGGAGGGATCCAACGAGATTTCTCATCGCCATTGGTTTATATATATATATATATATATATATATATATATATATATATAAGTTGTGATGCATGGGTATAGGTTGGGGGAGTCCAATAGAATTCCTCGCTATTGTTGAATTGTTTTCAATAATATTCCGGTTATATGAATTATTGCGTAATAAACCCGATTATTTAACACTTTTGGTTATGACAATGATTTATCCTGAAACTTAAACCCTGTAGTGATATAAAATCAATATCAATATTGGTTGAGTGTTTGGTAGTTGTTGGCCTCAATTAGTGTTTTAAAAACACTATAAATTATCTCTGAATTGGAATTGGTTTTTGAGATAGGAAATGATTTAAAATCCAAAATCGGGTTTTAAAAATATTTTATCTTAAAGGAATTAATCTTTATTTTATTTCAACATTTTTACCTATCTTTTTCTAAGATTATTTATTTATATTAATATTGTTTTAAAGTAAATTAATTATATTTAATATTGTTTTATAGTTATTTACTTATATCAATTTTTTTAAAATTAGCTATTTAAATAACTAATATAGCTTGAAATTAATAATAAGGATTTATTATTGTTTTGGAAATCAATTATTACTAATTTTTATAATACTATTGAAGATTAATTATTATTTTTTATTTAATAATGTCTTTGAAATTATTAATTATTATTTTATGATGTTTTAAAGTTAATAAATATTATTTATTTATAATGTTTCTTATTAATCATTATTATATAATAGTATTAGAAGAATGTGTTATTATTTAAAACGTTATAGATTTATAAATAGAGTTTTATAAATGGACTTGGATTTTATAAGATAGTTTATAAAATGGTTTAAAGACTTAAGAGAAAATTATTTACAAGGTGAAAGAGTTTTATAAATGGTTGGATATTTAGAAACGAGTTTAAGAAATGGGTTTATAGATTTATAAACGAAGTTTTAAATGATTTTATGGATTTATAAAGGATTTATAAATGACCTAGAAATATACGAAAATAATATATAAGTGATTGAAGTTTATAAAGGAGATTATAAATGATTTTCAGAGATTTATAAAATGGTTTATAAACGGAACGAAGTTTTATAAATGATCTTACGGATTTCTAAAGGATTTATAAGTGATTTAGAAATGTACAAAAAGAATATATACGTGATTGAAATATATAAAAAAATATTATAAATGATTTTCAGAGATTTATAAAATGGCTTATAAATGATAGCGACGTAGCCATTGTGTTGACTGCGAACCATGATTGATACAGAACAATGCTTTCAATATCTACTTTTAAACATTTTCAAATATATTTGGAAAAAATGGTTTGTGAATATACTTATAATGGTGAGATAAGTATATGATTATTTTTATAAATATTTGAAAGATGATTTTAAGTTAATGAGAGATTAATCTAAGAGGCTTGGTGATTTTCATGGGAAATAAAATCTATGCTTGAATATCTGTTTATTTGATAGTTAAAAATCGACTATCAAATGTTGGCCTAAATATGAAAACCATCTTAATTTTGGTGGTATAAAAATATTCCCTACTTAACATCGAAGGATTTTAACTCTGTATATATTTAGAAGAAACACGAGAATTATATAGTAAGTTACCATCGGTGGTGCTATACTGTAAGTATAAAATAATTTTATTCTTCTAGCATAAATGATAAAGAGATCCGTCCACTTAAACAGTTAGGACTATGTATTATCTAACTATTTCCTAAAGAACCAGTATTGAGCATTCTAAAATTAGACGATTGGTTTTTGGAGCGATAACGAAGCGGAAAATTGTACTTGTAAGAGATGACTCAAAAACCATAACCATTCTAAAACCATATATGTTTCTATGGAGGTGTTTCGTGATTTATTGAGATGCTGGAATTCATGTGTGGTTCCGAGACCCGTCAGGTATGGGAATCCATGTGGTATTTCGAGATATATTTGATGGTCGTGCGTGAGCTGGAATGTTGGACGTAGACTCATTAGTGGTAATGACTAAACCAGAAACAGGAGGCATAACCAGTAGAGTTGGCAAAACCATAGGATTTAGTCGGCTCCACCTAGACGTTACTTACAGTTGTTATGCATGTATATGGCGAAACATTTGGTATAGCGAGACCAGCTATGTTTTTAATATGGTGCATCGCTAGAGATGTACGTTTCTTCAAAAGGATATCTTTGATCCTTGTGTAGGAGGATCGTTTCTCGAAGTGCCGAGGGCACCTCCATGGAATCCTACACAATTAACGAACGTGCCTTTTCAATTTTGATATATATTTAGTGTTGTTGTGATGTACGCTAACGAGCATCAATGCTACTTGATTATTATTATTATTTTCACCCTTAGACATTATTATAACACAAATGGGTTTTCTAAAGAAAATATTTTGGCTATCGTAAGATAAAAACATGTTCGTGGCTACGTGCGGCGTGGTTTTACGAGATACTTTTGATTTCAATAACTTTAAAATCCAGTTGGGTGTGCTTTCTAACGCTGGTTTTTCAAACTGACTTGGATGTTATCTTATTATAATGCTCATGCCTGACCGAGCATATTACAGATTTAGATTGGATGCTTGGAGCTTCAGGAGACAAGACGGAGGTCGAAGACGTATTCGCGTATATGGTTATTTTTCCGCAGCATTCAATATTGTATTCATTAAAAATTGTGAGGACAAATTTTTATAACTATCTGAGCTGAAATAGGTTAGTATACTCTGATTGATGAGTGTGTGTGTGTGTGTATTACATTTTCGCTTTTGTGTAAAGATTTTTTGTGTACTATAGATTATTCATCCCACTGTAAGATTCTGTGTTTTTTCTCTCTTCTTTCTTCTTTCATCCTGTTGGGCGGATTCTCACCCAGAAGGTCTCGAGACCGAGAAGCGTAAATTTCACCCGGGCTGGCAACCCCCATTCCACCCAGTAAGGAGTTCATTCAACACTCATGTCCAAAGTTCCATTCGGCATCCCCATGCGAGGTTCATTCGGCATCTCCATGTACTCAAGTGCTAAAGCCCATCCAACATCCCCTTGGCAGCAGTTCCATTCGGCACGAAGGCCACCGGACCAACCCCCCACGTCTCCATGCCGGTCCAAACCAAGGCCCAACTACCGAATGAGACCATGCCGAACCAAAGCCTCGCCTCCACACCACCGAACCAGATGATGAGGTACCACTACCGGACCACCCCTCAGCCGAACCAAAGCTTCTCCTCCACTACCGGACGAGAACCAACACCGGTCCAGACTCCATCTCCACACTACCACCGGACCACATAGCACCACCGGACCAACTGCAAACCTCACCACTGAATGATCCACCATCCCACTCCATCACCGGTCCAAGCTCCATACCGAATAAAAGGCTCGCCGAACCAGAATGCTACCAGGCCAGATTGCTTCAGCCCGGGCCCACCAGCAGCTATATACTTCCAAGACCCCTGCCCCCTACCGCACTCTATAAATAGAGGGGCAGGGGTACAACAATGGCAGACAAGTTTGAGAGCTCAAGCAAGGAAGGAACTTTCAAACTACTTTCATACACTTGTATACAACGCATTGTACTTGTAACCTGAAAGAAAGAAGATAATAACATATAAAGTGGACGTAGGCACATTCTGGCCGAACCACTATAAATCTGTGTGTCTTTTACATTTCAGCCCCTACTTTTCTCATATTTACATACTCATCTAAAATCATTGAAAATTACATATAATCCACTAAATAACACGACTTGGAGGTGTTTGTCCATTTTTTGTGCAAACATTTTTGGTGCTTTCACTGAGAGCGTGAACTCAGGCTTCATCTTCTCCCACTCAACCTCTTTCCTAACAACATCACTCGTTGCTTAGAAATCATGCCTTCCAAGCAGAGAAGGGATGTTAACAAAGGAAAGAACATCGCAACTAGCAGCCTTCCAGATCCAGCAATCACAGATCAGCCCACTTCAACAGCAGTACCAGATGAAAATCAGGAGAATCCAACTGGTCCCGCAACGGAACAACCAATCACTAGGGCAGATCTGGACAGGGTTGTGGCTGAAGTAACTAACCGCTTCACATCCCAACAAGAAACTTTGGTGGACCAACTCATGTCACGCTTAAGGGATGCTGAGGAGTCCAACCGCAACACGGAATCATGGGGTGAATCCCAATCCGGAGGATCCCGGAGGCAACAAAGGTCTTCACTCTTCGAACAAGCTACCAACAGGAAAAACGATGATAGGGGCCGCGCCCGGACTCAGCCCGAATTCCGACTCGAGGAAGCCCTTGGAACCGAACCTAGCGGGGGAGGCACCAGGCGAAGGTCGGATGTAGCTGAGCCAGTCATGCCACCTAATCATAGAAATCCCGCTGAACGGAGCCGAGCTAGAACCCAGCCCGAAGTTGACCCCATGGATGTGCTCGAAACAGAACCCCACAGGGGAAGATCAAGGCAGGGGGCAACTGTAGCTGGTCCTAGCGTGCATCCAAGCAGCCAAAGACAACCACTGGATAATGCTAGAGGTGATAGACTGTACCATCCCTACAGGGCATCTGGACGAGATAGATCCCGCAGGGAAGAACCGAGCTCATTTTTGTCCGCTCCAAGTTCTGACGAACGAATGGCACGATTATTCAGAGAATGTGTCCAACGGGAGCAAAGGGACCGGGGAATAGGCGCTAGGGTCACCAGTCCCTTTACCCGAAATATCGAAACTGCCATCACTCCCCGGGAATGGAAAATGCCAACCATGGAACCTTACAAAGGAACTTCCGACCCCATCGTACACCTGCAGAGATACACCCAGCATATGCTCATGAGTGGAGCAACAGAAGGAGTATTATGTAAATGCTTTCCGCTATTCCTATCAGATCTAGCTACCTCCTGGTTCTGCCATCTACCCCAAGGATCCATCAGCTCATGGGAGATGTTAAAAGAAAGGTTTATTAGCCAGTTCCGCATCCATGTGGAACAACCCAAGGATGCTTATTCTCTATCCAATGTCAAACAGAAATCCGGAGAGACGCTGCAACAATATCTAACACGGTTCAACGCCGCAGCGGCAGCGGTTCAAGATGCCGATGAAAAACTCACTCTGATGGCCCTCTGTAGTGGTGTACATCCAGACACCAAGTTTGCCAGAAGATTAACTAAGGAAAAACCAGCTACCTTGCCTGATTTCTTCCATGAAGCTGGAAAGTATATGAGACTTGAAGACGCTGCTACTGAGAGGCAGTCAGGGCAACAAGGCAAGATAGTTCAGGACAAGGTTCCCACTGCAGCTAAGGACGCTCGAAGAAATGAATCTAGAGACAATGCTGGAGGCAGAAAGGTTGAGAAGCGCCAATATCGACCAGGGCCAAGATTTGACTCCTACACTCCTTTGAATGAAACAATCGAAAACATCTACCTAGCCACTCAGGGCGAACTCGGATACAAGCGCCCCCCGCACAAGAAAGAATCAGATAACGCACTCAAGTCCGGAAAGTTCTGTCGCTTCCACGAATCCCACGGACATGACACCAATGAATGCCACCATCTTCGGGACTTGATCGAAGAACACATTAGAAGAAGAAGACTGGAACGTTATGTGAAAGGTCAGAACAGGACTCCAACTCCTGCCAACGAGAACTCAAAGCAACCCCTCCCAGAAGTAGGCGGAGGGAATCGCAACAATCACAACACCAGTGGCTCTAGTCAAGAGAAGATAGTGGTCCTTACCATCTCAGGAGGACCACACATCGCCGACAGAAGTTGGGCAGAGATGGAAAGGTACGGCAAGTCGCTTAGAAATGCCGAAGGATATGTTAACTCCATTACGGAGGAACGCCACCCGAAACGAAAAGAAAACAATGACGTTGTATTCAGTAGGCATGATTTGGAAGGAAGGCAGTACCCACATATGGATCCCATGGTCATCTCTGCCTGGTTTGGTCCAGCTAAAGTTTTTCGGATTCTAATAGACACGGGAAGCTCCGTTAATATCCTGTTCAAACATGCTTTCGACAAAATGAAGTTATCAATGAAGGATGTATCCCCCTGTGACAAACCACTGCACGGTTTCACTGGAGATGCAAAGATGCCTCTCGGGCAACTTGACCTCTTCGTCGAAATAGGAAGTCATCCCCGCTCCGTTGTGCGAAAACAAACGTTCGTACTAATAGAAAACCACTCGGCTTACAACGCTTTCTTGGGAAGACCAGCCTTGTCTGACTTTCAGATTGTATTAGCCCCCTGGTGCCTGAAAATGAAATTTCCAACAGACAACGGAGTAGGAGAAGTAGAAGGAGATCAAGATGCTGCCCGAGACTGCTACGTAACTGAACTTCGCAATAACCGCAGAAAGAATAAAGGAAAAGATGCAGAGACTACTCTCTGCATGAAAAGCTTGGAGGCATAGCAACTAAAGAAAGCCCCTCCTCTTCGATACACAAGCGATCCCTTCAATGAACTAGACCCCAGGGATAATGAGGAGGAGGCTACCGCCGAGCCTGCAGAGGCTATGGAATTCGTATCGGTAGATAAGCATGATTCAAGTAGACTATTAAAAATCGGATCTCAGCTGAAAACGGAATTGAAGGATCAACTCATTGACTTTCTCCGCCACAACTTAGATGTATTTGCGTGGACCCATGCCGATATGACAGGAATCTCCCCAGACGTAGCATGCCACATGTTGAACATCGATCCCACCAAGGTACCAGTAAAGCAGAAAAAGAGGAGCATGGGGGCCGAGCGATCAGCAGCCCTTGATGAGGAAGTAAAAAATCTACTTGCTAATGGCTTCATACGGGAAGCCATCTACCCAGAATGGATCGCTAACCCAGTGCTAGTAAAAAAGGCCAATGGAAAGTGGCGAACATGTATTGACTTCTCCAATCTGAATGACGCTTGCCCGAAAGACTGCTTCCCACTTCCCCGAATTGACCAACTCGTGGACAGCACAGCTGGGCACGAACTCCTATCTTTTATGGATGCATACTCCGGATATAACCAGATCCCCATGCACGCTCCCGATCAGGACCACACTAGCTTCATCACCGACCGCGGATTATATTGTTACAAAGTCATGCCTTTTGGACTCAAAAATGCTGGAGCTACCTATCAACGCCTCGTCAACAAAATGTTCGCAGAACTGATAGGACGTACTATGGAAGTATATGTGGATGACATGTTGGTGAAGTCCAGGAAAGCCAACGACCATGTAAGCCATCTGGACGATATGTTTCGGGTACTTCGCCGATATGGAATGAAGCTGAATCCTCTAAAGTGCTCCTTCGGAGTATCATCGGGAAAATTCTTAGGATTCATCGTCCACGCCAGAGGAATCGAAGCAAACCCTGAACAAATCCGAGCTTTAAAAGAAATAAGAATACCTTCCACTCGAAAAGAAATGCAGAGCCTAAACGGAAAGGTGGCCGCCCTAAGCAGATTCATTTCCAAGGCAACTGACAAGTGTGTCCCTTTCTTCGAAGCACTCAAGAAAGACAAAGGGAGGTTCGAGTGGACCGACGAATGCTTAAAAGCCTTCCTCAACCTCATCGAACACCTTCAGAGACCACCAGTACTCTCAACTCCAAATGAAGGTGAAGTGTTATACCTATACCTCGCTGTATCATCTCATGCTCTAAGCGCCGCCTTGGCAAGAGAAGAAGACCGCACACAACGCCCGGTTTACTTTGTAAGTAAGAGATTTACAGGGGCAGAGGCCAGATATCCTAAACTTGAGAAATTAGCATATTGTTTATTGATCGCGTCACGAAAACTGCGCCACTACTTCCAGTCTCACTCCATCAGGGTTCTAACCGATCAACCACTGAGACAAGTGCTCCATCGTCCTGACACTTCTGGGCGACTCCTCAAATGGTGCATCGAACTAAGTCAGTATGATATCACCTACCATCCTCGTACCGCTATCAAAGGACAAGCCATGGCTGATTTCATTGCCGAATTCACTATCAACGAAGGCGAGGAACAATCTGAAGTAGCAAAAAACATCAAGTGGAACCTCTTTGTAGACGGAGCATCGAACGAACAAGGCTCGGGGGCAGGTATTGTGATCATCACCCCCAGGGGAAGAAAGTTGTACTATGCATTGAGATTGGAGTTCACGGCCACTAACAACGATGCTGAATATGAAGCAGTAATAGCGGGATTGGAACTGGCCCTAGAAATTGGAATCAATTCCTTATGTATTCATAGTGATTCTCAGCTTATCGTAAACCAGGTACTAGGAGAATTCCAGACTCGAGGAGAACGACTCACAGCATACCTAAAGAAAACCAAACTGCTGCTCGATCAATTGGACCATTATCTAATCAAACACATTCCTCGAGAAGAAAACCAAGAGGCAGATGAACTTGCAAAGCAAGCTAGTATGAAGGACAGCACCATTCCCGGAGCACCAGCAATCTCAAGGCAGCTAGCCCCGAGTTTCGAACAAGCGAATCTGATAACTGCAATCGAAGAAGGAACCTGGATGACTCCTATCCGGAAATATTTGCAAGATGGCATACTACCCGACAGGCGTGACGAAGCCAAGAAGATCTTGAGGAAAGTTCCCTACTACACAATACAAGAAGGCATCCTCTACCGGCGTGGCTTCTCTAGCCCCCTATTAAGATGCGTCGCCGGAAGGGAAGCCAAGGAGATATTAACAAACATCCATCAGGGAGGATGCGGAGATCACACTGGAGGACAGACTTTGGCAAGAAAGATACTCCGATATGGATATTACTGGCCCACACTAAACAAAGATGCCCTAGACTTCGTTAAGAAATGCGACAGATGTCAGAAGTTCGCCAAGATCCCTCGATTACCCACAAACGAAATTACTCAAATGACCAGCCCTTGGCCCTTTGCTGTATGGGGAATTGACTTAATTGGCGAACTGCCAACGGGCCGAGGCGGAGCCAAATATGCTATAGTGGCAGTCGATTATTTCACCAAATGGGTGGAAGCGGAACCTTTAAATAAAATATCTTCAGCAAAAGTTATCAACTTCTTGATCAAAAACATTCTGTGCAGGTATGGAGTCCCCCTCAAGATCGTATCAGACAACGGACTCCAATTTGACAGCGAAGAATTTGCCGACTGGTGCCAAGAGCATGGAATTCATAAAAGCTTCTCATCAGTAGCTTACCCTCAGGCAAACGGACAAGTTGAAGCTGTCAACAAAATTCTCAAAACCCTAATCAAGAAGAAACTTGAAAAGTCAAAAGGCGCTTGGGTGGACGAACTTCCTACGGCACTATGGGCATACCGCACATCTTTCAGAACATCAACGGGACATACTCCTTTCTCTTTGGCATATGGATCGGAGGCAATGCTCCCAGTTGAGACTATTGTGCCTTCCCACCGTAGGATCCACTACAACCCAGAAGAAAACGAAGAACTCCTCCTCATGTCTTTGGATCTGATTGAGGAAAGGAGAAACGATGCAGCACTCAAAGCAGCAGCTCACAAACAAAAAGTGGCAGCACTATACAATTCCAAAGTCAAGCATCGCAGCTTACAAGAAGGAGATCTTGTCCTCAGGCGAATCTTTCCGCGCCCCGGGGCACTGGACCCCATCTGGGACGGACCATATGTAATTCACAAAGATCTCCACAACGGAGCTTACATTTTGTCAACAGTGGACGGAGAGGTGTTCCAGAGGGCATGGAACATCCGACACCTCCGTCGATACTTTTCTTAACTTGTACTGCCCATATGAAGTGAATTAACAAAGAGAATCAGTGGACGTAGGCATTTTCGTGCCGAACCACTTTAAAAAATCTTGTCTCTTTTTAACTTGTTCCTTTATGTCTTGGCTACTTGTTAAGCGTTATCCCTTTCTGTTGAACAAAATTCTATGGCATCTCCACTCAAGACGCACCGCGGCCTCATCTGGACTAGGCCTAACAGGTACGCTACGATTCTATGCACTCGCCAATGAGACTCTTTTGCCCCAGCATCCCTCTGCTGCGGGTTAACTCATTGCGCGCCTGCCCTCAAAGCCAACTGTAATGAGACGATTATAAGTCATCATAAAGGCCGACTATAGCCGATGGCAGCTCATTACGGCGTTCGGCTCGTCGGTAACTGTGAACCTACTTTAAGCCCCAACATAAGGTGTGGCCAGCCAGGGGTAGTTCACGGCCAACGGCACCCACGCTAGCCGGCCACGGTAAATCGAATAATACCCACGATTACGGACCATAATGGTTCGGGTAGTTACCGTGCGCGATCTCGGCTCCGATGTGTCTTAAGTGCGGCTGTGGTAAAAAAGAAAACTCCCCGCGGAGGCGTAAGATGGGTGACAAATGTCTCCAAGACCCACAGCTAGGGAAAGTGACTACAAAACCCGTTTGCCACGAACTTAAGCACATCGACGGCCTTCCGTGACTGGAAGTTTTACTTTTACTATATTTCCATTCCATTTAAATATTTTTCTCCTATCCTGTATAACAAACTCTAAAGTACAGGAAACCAAATAGGAAGCATTCACTCATGAGGCTCTAAGCCTGCGTGCTGGGTAGCAGGGCGCTCGGCTATACCCGTGAACAGTTACACAAGACACTCAAAGCTAACGCCTGCGAATAAAACATAAAGGGCGGTACTCTCTTCTCTTGTACATAAATGCGTAACTATAACTTATTCATACACTGACATTGCAAAACGTGAAATTATATTTCAAGCAAAAACTTAACATCAAACACAAGTGGAATCACAGGCATATACATAGTTATACTTCTCACACAGCACATAAAGATAGCAACAACATTTAAACATGACAAAATCAGCTTATATTATAAGATCACACGAAGTTATTCTTTGCAAATAATTTTATTACAGTTGCATATCAAAGACTAACATGAACAGTGATAAAAAAGAAACAAAAAGATGGCAGATGCATCCACACTCCATCACCAACTCCCCCAGCCTACTTAGCCGCAGGATCGGAGCCCCCAGCATGTGGATCTGAAGTCCCACCTGTCCAGATCAGAAGAGGAATTCATTAAACGAACGATCAAGTTATGAAAACACGAAAAGAAAAGAAAGGGAAAAGAATAACTCACCAGCATCCGCCGCTTGATCCTCATCATCCAACTGCACGCCCGCTTCCTCTGCAGCGAGTAGCCGCATCCCCTCCTTCACCGCCGCTTGCTCCTCCTTTGAGAACTGAGCAGTGACCGCACTCAAGTTGAAAGCCTCTCCGCCTTCCTTACCCGCATTCACCCTGGCCTCCTCTAAAGCCTGGAGATACACCTTGGCCATGACCCGAGGGTAATCGTCCATCCAAGACAAGCCGCCCTCCTTCCAAGTGTGGAAGTACATATCCTGCAACATCTCATCCATCATCCCCTCGTTTTCCTCAAACTCCCTCACCCGGGCCTCGGAAGCTTGCAACTTGGTGATGGCGACGTCCCTCTCTGATTGGTATCTCAAGCAGTCAGCCTGGAGTGACCTCCTCATTTCCTCTTCCTTCAACTTGAGGGACCTCCTCATCTCCTCCATCTCCTCCTTCAACTCGGCCTGAGCCATCTCCGCAGCCTCGAGCCTCCCTGACAACTCCTCCGCCTGCTCGAGATCCGCGTTTCGAACCTCATCCACCGTTGCGATAGCTATGTTAATCCGTTCCCTGCAAGCGACCTCCATCTTCCGTAATTCCGCCCTACTGGCCTTCTCCATGGTCTCTTTCAGACGCTTGGAGGCTTCCTCATGCTGGGAAATCTGGATGGCTTGGTCGGCGAGTTGCTTGGCCTGATCGGCAACCTTTAACCTCAACCGAATGTTAGCACTCCCGATCTCTTCCCCGGCCTTGACCAACTTAGCATGATGCTCCATTAACTTCTTGGTCTCTACGGCCACCCGGTCGATATTAGCCTTGGCCTCATCCCCCATGGTGACTACCCGTGTAGTAAGTAAATCAAGATCTAAACATTTGGCCTCGTCCAACACTCTTACCATGGGGTTGCGGGGAAGTAGGTGCTCGCCCGTGGTCTCATCGAATGAAATGTCCCGAAAACTTGGGTCTAAATCAGGATGACCGGCAAAAGGGTCACGAGGCACGGGGCGAGGCACATCGGGACGCCTTATATGAATGACAGTAGAACTCTTGGAAGGAGGAGGAGGGGGCAGGGCTCCGTGCTCTCCTCCGTAGTATCACGAGGAGGCTGAGTAAGGGGAGGCAGAGTAGGAAGCTGCGAAGCAGAAGAAGACTCAAATAAGGAACGGCTCCGCTTCCTTTTCTGAATGCCCTCTTCGATGACCCCAAGAAGAGGGCGGTACTTGACTACGTCCCCAGTGCGATCAGTAGAAGGTTTCGCAGAAGCTCTCCTCGACTTAAATTGTTCAAGACGATGTCGAACATCCGACGTTTTAACTGCCGGGCCTGCCCCTGAAATAAAGAATAAGTGTTACGAACATACAATAATCCGCAATTCAAAAAATGTGCTAAGTTAAAAAGAAAGAAAAGTGAGGAGACACATCTATTATACAAACCCGACGGAGGAGTGGGAAACTGCAATAAGTCCTGGATCTCATTCCAGGACGGAAGTGAACCGTAAAAAATTTCTAAGTCCCTATCGAAAATGGAATCGGCAGAAGACAAAAGTTCACCTTGCGTCGCCGGAGTCACCCTAGCTGAAGCCACAGCTTTGCCGGTTTCCTTTGCCTTCTCCGTTTCTTTCTCCTTTTCCTTCTCCGTTTCCGACTCTCCCTCCGACTCCCCGAAGGCCCGACGGAGAGCCTCATCCAGTTCGAGGTCTTGCTCAGAGGTTAGAGCGGCAACACCACTACCACCTTGACCGTCGCCATCTCCTCCACCCTCCGACCCTTCTCCAACTTCGCCTCCTTCCTCCTCTTCCACGCCTTCCTCCTCCGGGACAGTCGGGCAAGTACTTGGAGAAGGGCCATCGGACTTCTTCAGTTTCTTCCCCCCAACCGCAGGACGCGCTGCGAAAGGCTCCCTCTTACCGCTCTTTACCGTAGCCCCCTCCTTAGCTTTAGCAGCCCTCTCCTCAGCCGTATCCCTTTGCTTAACCACGGACTGGCGCGGTAAGATCAAATTATACTCCAAAAGGGTTGCGTTCCTGATCAAGAAAGAGGCCGACCGGTCCCGTGCCGGAATAGCCTTTAGTTCAGCAGCCATTCGCACTAAGGAATCGTCCTCCACGACTGCAATACCACCTGTCGCTAGCCAGAAATAGAAGCATGTCAGAAAAAACACTACAGTCAAAACACATGAAAAATATAAATGAAATCAATCTTACAGCCGGAAGTGAAAAGGCGGAAAGAAACAGCATCGTCCTTGACGAAGAACCACTCCTTCTTGAACATGGTGAACTTGGAATACAAGTCCAGAACTGGTTTGAAGGGTACGGCCGCCTCCAGGCTAATGTACGGAGACCCCTTCTTATAGCCTCTCAGGTTGTACAAGTATCGGATTTCCCGGTTAGAAGGAGGACGCCCGTACCTCCTCTGGAAGATAACAAAAAGGCTCACCAGGATGGCATAAGAATTAGGCTGAAGCTGGAAGGGAGCCACCTTCAAATATGTGGTGAAGCTAATTATCCAAGCGTTGATAGGGGGATAGCACCGCACATACAATGGTATCTGCTAAAAGCGAAGTAGCCCTCGGGAGGATTATATGGCATCATTCCATCTCCCGGCAGCAGCATAAGGGCCCTATCTATCCCAAAGGAACGGGATATGACGTCAAGTTGCTCCTCCTTTAGGGAGCTAGGAAAGCAATCCGGGGGAGAGATCAAAAGTTCCTGTGGACCATATCCGTCCACTAGAGACCTCGGAATAGGTCGGTGTTGCCCGGATCCTGGTTGGACTGGGGGCAAGGAAGAAGAAGGCTCTCCTGTGCCTCTAGACTTCTTTCTGTCTGATCGTGTTTCCGCTTTGCGAGACATTTTCTGCAGCACAAGAAAGACTTGAGATTAGAATAAGAAGTATAGAAACACAAACAAGCAAGTATATAAAGCAAGCGTATAAAAGCCTAAGATTTTGCTCAAGATTCAAATTCTCGAGTCTCATTCGGTATATGCCTCATTCGGAAATTCCATTCGGCATTAGGAGTTCATCCGGTATACAAATTCGTTCGGTGGTACAGTGCAAGTAAATTCATTCGGCCCTAATGACGAAAGCCCATTCGGCACCTATGTCCCATGTTCATTCGGCATTTGAGAACCAACGTGTGTATTCGGCATTCTGAGCCATTCGGTAATAAGAGGCATTCGGCAATAGAGTACGTACCTGATTCGGTAGAAATTTGGTTCGGCAGAAGATTTGGTTCGGCAGTACAGTTGATTCGGCTCTCTGATTCGGTAAGGAAAAACCAAGGGGGGTGTAGCCTCTATATATAGGCGAGCTCAGGACGGCCGAACCAGTTAGTTCGGTACCGGACCAACCAAAAGCCGGATGAGAACAGCCGGACCAAACACAAAGCCGAATGAACTCTCTCTCTGCCAACAACAACCAGGAACTAGGGGCATACAGAGCGCCTCATGCAGATAAGTCCCGAACTCCAGATCTTACTAATAAAATAAAGAATATGATAACAACGGATAAGTCGTGAATCTCTCACCAACGTGGGTTAATCATTTACACGTGTACGCGACCGCGAATGGTCCATAGGCACGCTCTGAATGGCTATTAACCCCGTCGCCATGAGAATTCACACTTTGACACCCCTGTTTTAAGCCCATCGGTTAGACGAATATTTGACTCTGATAATTAGAGAATGGCTAAGCTACTTACACATGTACGGGATCGCGAACGATCCCTAGGCATGCTCTGAGCTGGCGATAAACCACCTTGAAAACGATCCGGGGAACCACTCGAACGTGGACCTGGCATCGATAACGAGCTCGAACGGTCATCATTTGAAATCACACTGAAGCTATAATTTCCTTTGCAGGACATCCGAAGAATATGGACACCCAGCTTATGTCGTTTTACAAATCACGCCCACTACAGGGAAACAAAGCGCGACACATGCAAGCACGTGCCCCACTTTGGGGGGCAAATGTTGGGCGGATTCTCACCCAGAAGGTCTCGAGACCGAGAAGCGTAAATTTCACCCGGGCTGGCAACCCCCATTCCACCCAGTAAGGAGTTCATTCAACACTCATGTCCAAAGTTCCATTCGGCATCCCCATGCGAGGTTCATTCGGCATCTCCATGTACTCAAGTGCTAAAGCCCATCCAACATCCCCTTGGCAGCAGTTCCATTCGGCACGAAGGCCACCGGACCAACCCCCCACGTCTCCATGCCGGTCCAAACCAAGGCCCAACTACCGAATGAGACCATGCCGAACCAAAGCCTCGCCTCCACACCACCGAACCAGATGATGAGGTACCACTACCGGACCACCCCTCAGCCGAACCAAAGCTTCTCCTCCACTACCGGACGAGAACCAACACCGGTCCAGACTCCATCTCCACACTACCACCGGACCACATAGCACCACCGGACCAACTGCAAACCTCACCACCGAATGATCCACCATCCCACTCCATCACCGGTCCAAGCTCCATACCGAATAAAAGGCTCGCCGAACCAGAATGCTACCAGGCCAGATTGCTTCAGCCCGGGCCCACCAGCAGCTATATACTTCCAAGACCCCTGCCCCCTACCGCACTCTATAAATAGAGGGGCAGGGGTACAACAATGGCAGACAAGTTTGAGAGCTCAAGCAAGGAAGGAACTTTCAAACTACTTTCATACACTTGTATACAACGCATTGTACTTGTAACCTGAAAGAAAGAAGATAATAACATATAAAGTGGACGTAGGCACATTCTGGCCGAACCACTATAAATCTGTGTGTCTTTTACATTTCAGCCCCTACTTTTCTCATATTTACATACTCATCTAAAATCATTGAAAATTACATATAATCCACTAAATAACACGACTTGGAGGTGTTTGTCCATTTTTTGTGCAAACACATCCCACCTTCTTCATTTCCACAACTTTCGGGTTTTTCGGCATTTGATTGCTCAGCGCATAATATAGTAGACATATTATGTCGATTTTTCGAGGGCCGAAAATCCCAGTTCGTTACATCGAAATTGTATTAATCATGTTATTTGTTTACTAATTTTTTAAAGTCATTAATACTATACTTAACACTAAAAGCTGAAAAAGTAAACATGTCTACCTGTGAGAGTTAAAATGAAGTTTCTAAGCAAGGCTGTGATATGCAACTAGTACTCTAACTTACCTGGCTTTACTCTTAGACGAAGGATGTTATAAGTTGGAATGTCCAAAACATGTTAAGTATACGAACCTTGACTTCCATTAAAGATCGTTTTTATAGCTGGACAGTTGACTTGTCAATACCGAACTTTCCCAAATATTAACTTAGATCTTTCAAAGAATGTTTTTAAAGATAAATAAGTACGGAATGGTTTGAGTTTGTTGTAACAATGTGTTGATAACATTCATCTTTAAACCTTTTTAATTATACTTATGAATGCAGATAGATCTTTAAAAGAATGTTTAAAGATAAGCATAAGTGAAATGGTTTTGAATTTGTAGTGACAATGTACAAGTAACATTTTGAATGGATTTGTAAAATTACTTAGATCCTTAAAATGGATATTTTGAAGGAAATTATGAGTATGGAATCTTTTCGAAAAAGATAGAAAAAGTAAAAGTTTAAATTATGAAGTCTTGTTAATGATTTGTGTACCATTTGAGACAAGTATATAAGTACTTTTTTAAAATATTGAAAGAGTACAAATGAATAGTAGTGATTGATAAATGAAGTTTTATCAGATAAAAGAAGCTAATAAAACATGTTTTAATTAATAAAAGAATTAATTAAATAAAAAAGGGATTAGAAGTCGCTTATGTGACTTAATCGTGCTTTGTATGACTTGGTCGTGCTTTGTGAGCTTATTCATTTATGGAAAGTATTTAATCGTGTACTTAGCACTAAAGCCATGTAGTAGGCTTGTCTATTTATGAGAGTTAAGATTGTTATTCAAGTAGGAAGTAGAAACAATAATTCTCTAACCCACTGACTTCACTCTTGACTGATAGAGTGTATGAGAAGAAAAAGTCGAAAATATGATAAGAGTACAAGACTTAGTTTCCATATGCGACCGTCTATTTTGAACATAATAATTGCTTGGTCAACTATTGAAATTGGCCAGAAATTCATCAAATGGATTTGGAGAGTCTAAGAACGGTAGGTGTTTTATTTACCAAATACCACTTCAAAACTATTGTACAAGTTCTATGTTTTGGAAGAGGTTGTGGAGTGGAATGCTATAAAGTCGAACAATCTAACCTAAGGTTAATTTCAAAGGAGAGGTCAACGTTATCAGGAGACCTATGCGGGAATCAACATGGAGATTTGATATCTGTTCGAGATGCTTAAATCCATGTAGAGATTTGTGATTTCTTCAAGATGCTGGAATCTATTTGGGAATTTGAGTTTTGTTCGAGTAATGACGGCTCATGTGAAAGATGCCAATTGTGATCTCGACATCGGATATGACAAAAAATAGAGTAGGAGCATAGCTTTGGGTTTAGTTGACTTGCAACATGGATATATCAATTTCACATCTAGAGTGTATTTATCGATGCTGCTAGCGGGATTTGATGATATTTGGGATTACATGTTTAGACATGAACCAGCCATGTTTACCTAATAGTATATTTTATTCATATATATACTCGGAGGTAGTTTCTGACCCTTGTTTAGAAGATTGGATTTCGTCTTAACAGATGGGAAATTCATGGAAAATTCATTATGCGAACATATCTTAATGGCTTTGATTGTACCCTCAGTACGTTGTGGTGTGATCGATATAAGCATCACATCTATTTTATGATTTATATTCTTCACCGTAGACATTATCTACTATACCACCTTATATACTTATTAGATGAGTGGTTCTGTTGAGGGGATAACCGTTACGGCATTCCGTGCAGTCTTAGAAGTACAGTTATATGTTGACCGCACATTTCTTGAGTTTCTCACACTAGACTTATGTCTGGCGTATGGTTTTTGTTTTCTCTAAATTTCTCATGTGCTTTTTCGAGCAGTCTGGGAAAACCATGTTTTATTTAAATGTTCTTGAGCACAAGGAGAAGAGTTGGATGTTTCACCTACCGTAGTAATCTTATTTCTGCTGCATTACTATTATGTATATATCAGCATTTATAAGGATAAGTTGTTATAACTGTCCAAGCTGATGATAATATTCAGAATTGTAACTCTTAAATGCTATGTACCTTAGAGTTATAGTTTTGTACAAACTTTTGATAATTACGTGTTATCGTTCGGCTGTGATATTCTGATACCGTGTTCTCTTTTTTCTTGTTATGTTTTCCTTTTCTTTTATTTACCTTAAAATTTCATCTTTTCGACACTTGGATGCTCGGCACACGAATACTATTGATGTATTAGTGTCGACATTTGAAGATCAAAAAGTCCGATCGTAAAGTCCGATCATTACATAGCAACACAAACAGCGTAAATTCTGTAAACTATGCAAAAATAATTGCGCACCTTTAACGTATTGGAGAGGAGGTGAATTTTTTAATGGTGAAGCATTGGTAATTGTTTACAGCCTGATAGTAGATATTTATTTAGTGTTCTTACCAATGAGTTAGCAAAAAGTTGGTTGTGCTGGTGATTGTAGAAAAAGACATTGAAAAGAGTACCAAACTTATCCGATGAAACAAAACGGTGCCCATAAATATGATTTCGCTCCATCACCCACAAAATGATTAGTTACTAGAGCGCTGCGCTTCTCAGGACGCTCTACGTCAGAGTGACCCTCTAGGACGATCCAGTTATCCAGAGTTCAAATCCAAAGATAATTAAGCCATTAGATTCTTCGATTTCAAAAATTCTATTGTACTGTCTATACTTTACATCATTGTATTTTTAAGTCCCTTTAATTAATTTGAATGTATTTCGAATTTTTTACTTTTGCTTCATTTAGTTAAACGCATATTATACAATAAAAATAATTAACTAATTATCTATAATTAGATTAAACTAAAAATCATATTTTATATACTCCACTCAAATACCTCATTCGCATCATAAAAACATGCTTTCCTTCTAACCAACTTTCTAATACAAATATCCCAATCAAATACCCCGCTTAAATGTCCCATTCGCTTCGTAAAGAAAGAACCCATTTGTTGTTACATAAAGCAGTTCGATCCAGGTGTTGGATCATAGGTACTCAAAATCACACTTGTGATTAACCACGTGGGTTAAGACAAAAGTTTGGACCCAAACCATTTGTTTGACTGTAATTCACATAACACGTGTCACTAAAAGAAACACTGGCAATAGCGAAAGGTATGGACGACGGTTGCCGATAAAAGTTTTGACGGCTAGCGATCGCTCGTCGTTTTTTTAATTACCAAACTAAAGGATTAATTTGTTTAATTCTCATTACGCTTTTAAAAAATGTTTAAAAATAGTAATTTAATTACTAAAAAATACACAAGATATTTTAGCACAACCTTTCAACGCAACGACTTTACTAATCGGTTAAATTGGAATTTTCAATGGTCTGCCTTCACGTGATTAAAATATTTAACGACAACCAACCAATGTGGCTTTTAGTCGTCATAGCCATCGGTCGATTGACATTTGTAGAGGCGTCGGTTTTATTAGTCGACTAGCGACAGCTACCTGCCGTCACTATTAACTATACGTGGTGGAAAATAGTTTGCATATGGTAGTTTTGAAAAGCGCATAGTGTCGGTTACCATGCATGTCAAAACGATAGAGTCGAGCAACACAAAAAGTAGCTCTAAACAAGAATTTATTTGTCTGCTAACCCCAATCCCTTCGTGAGCTGATAGAGGAAAACATTAATTGTCAATGGCGTGAATTGACTAAAACTAGTTCTAATACTTGGAGAGGGACAAAGGAGATAGATCTGGACCTGCTCGGATCAGCAAAGACGGGACAAATACGCGTATAGATTTGGCCTACCACGTGCGTTTCATTAGGCTGGGATCATTTGGCCCTGCTTGGTTGTTTTTGAGTTGACACGCCATCTCACCCTTTTTCCTCTATAATCAACATATCACAATTGTGTGCAGTGTTTGTGGGTGTGTAGAGAAGGATAGGCTATACCTTAGTTCTGCTGGACCACCCTTCTCTGAATCTCTGTTTCCTTGTCAACCACTTCTTATTTAAATAATATAATAATGATTTTCATTTCAACTACACCTCTGTTCCTTTCGATTTCATGGAAACGTATAATCAGAATTAAAAGAAAATTGAGATGCAGCCAAAATGAGATGCAGCCGATCTATGATCAAATGTGCATGTGTCTACATGTGTGTTTACACAAGGGGGAGGATCAACAGCTCACTCTATTCCATCCTCCAATTTCAACCACTCATTCTAATTTAAATAATAATACTTTTTCTTTTTCTTTTTGAAATGAGAGACGTAAATTAGAAGACTTGGTTGGGACTGTATAGAGAGGACTGCCGATCCATATACACACACATATATAAAAAACCATATCAACCACTCATTCTGATTTAAATAATAATACTTTCTCTTTCTTCGAAATGAGAGACTTAAATTAGAGGACTTAGTTGGGGACTGTTTAGTGAGGATTGCTGATTCATATATAAGCACACACACATAAAGCGACATATTATAGCCCTCTAACAATAGACACATGTTTCTATTCAAATATTTCAAATTAAATAATAAAGTAAAATGATGGCCGAGAAAAACTATAATTATCAAAACCAGACTATGCAATTGAAATCATTGAGATTTGATATATAATATGGTGATTTATATATATGTATATGTATATATGTATATAACTATATATATGTGTGTATGTATCTATGTATATGTATATATGTGTGTAGATCAGCAGCCTTCTCTACGCAGACCTAACCAAATCCTCTATTTTATGTCTCACATTTCCGAAGAGAGTGGAATTATTATTATTTAAATCAGAATGAGTGGTATAAATTGGAGGATATAATAGATGGAGCTGCCGACCCTTCCTCCATGTGCTTAAACACACACATAGACACATACACATTTGATTAGGGATATATGTATGTATGTATAAAGCGCCATATTATTTCCCTCTAATATCAAATCCTAGTTTCTACTTAAATATTTCAAATTAAATAATAAAGTAAAGCGATAGCTGAAAAAAACTATAACTATCAAAATCGGAATATGCAATTGAAATCACGAAGATTTGAGATATAGCAATAATGTATGTGTGCACACGCTTTCTCTCCTATGAAGCAACGAACAAGATGAAACTAGATGTATGTGTAGTGTAACAATAATGAAGTGCAGCCAATTATGTGTGTGTCTATATATATATGTATATATATATATATATATGTATATATATATATATATGTATGTATATATATATAACAACCCACAGAATTCTATTTACTTTAACCTTTAAATGTTACATAATGTATAAATTCTATTGCACTGTTTCATGCAACCGCCTTTGCCTTTTTTGCATGCATGCATGCATCTATATTCCATTATTCCTACGTAGTTCTGTAACAATTACTCACAATTATGCATGGTTGTTGAGGGAAAAGTAAGAAAGCAACAGTATGGATTTTATATTTCATTTAATGCATACATCTATTTGAACTAGATAGGAAGCTGCATAAATGAAATCGGGACGTCTGAACAAAAAGCACATGGTGGTAAATATCATGCGTACTTATATAGTACGTGCTGACGTGGTATTAACAATAACTAATTTGTTTGGTGAACAAAGATATGACAAGGTTGTTATCGTACACTATTGTTTACATTGGAATTACGTTGTGTAGTTTATATTAACAAAAACTGCATAGTAAATAGTACTAATTAGTGTATGTCGGTATCTATTTTTTTAATTATTTTTTCACTTATTTAGTCGTATGCTCTCAAATCTCAATCATGAGCTACGTGTATGATTTATGTTAACAAAAACTGCATAGTAAATAGTATTAATTGTCCGTATCTATTATTATTATTTTTAATTATTTTTTCACTTATTTAGTCATATGCCCTTAATCATGAGCTACATTTTTTTTAAAATGTAACCAACGCAATGCTTTTGCCGAATGAACTTTAGAGATGTTGCTGTTTACGTCCCTTGGTTGGGTTGAAGGTTGAACTTCTAACCTCACATCTCTAAATTTGGGATACACAAACCTATATTGTAAACAGGTATCTATTGACGACCATAACGAATAACTTTCTAGCTTGAGTTTTCATACAATACATGTAACAATACACATTAAATATGATATTATCTTTGGGTAGTGAGCTATTTTAGAACTTTAAGGGACACATATTGTTGACTAAAAACAAGCAAAGTAGAAAGACACGAGGTTTAGATTGGTTCGATCAGAACCGATCTATGTCCGCTGTGGTAGAAATTTTTATTGCTTTAGATCTTTTGTACAATTGATTGTTTGAAGAGATAATAATGAACGCAATAAATGAAAATTCGATCATTGTACAAGTGCACTCAATGTTGTATTCATAACAGCTGAAATATGGCTTAGACGGCTCAAATTGATATACCAATCTTTAAGATTCCTCTAGCTCGTCGGTGGTGTTGAATGATTCAAATGCGGACCACCTTGGGTGCCAACTGGTCTAAAAGATTTGGATGACGACCAATCGGCGTGCCGTACAAAGCATGTTGTTGTCAAATATGACGACGACAAGGAGTTGTTGTACAGTATAACGTTGTCGTCATGTGGGTAGCGAAGGATTTGAAGTGATTGCTGCGTAATATCTTGATGAATATAATTTGGGATTTGAAATTTAAATAAGTCATATTATTTTATTTGAAGCCTATTTTAACATTTGATGCTTGAAAAAAAGTGTAATGAATGAAATAAAGTTTGAAAAACATTATTTTTGGATTTAGATTGAAATTAAATAATTATGATGGTTTAATTTTAGTTAATTAGTAATATTGAAAATTTATTCCAATGTTAGCCTTTTATTGTAAAATAAAAAGAATAATATGAAGAAAATAAAATTTAGAAGTGTAATTAGGCTTGAAATGATGTATTAATGTTATAAAAATGTTAAAACATTTTAATACACTTCATTAGACTTAAAAATAAATTTTATTTGGCTGAAACGGATGAAAATAGCGATTTTTCACTAAAAATGGGAATATTAGTAAATATTGCTAAAAATTTGTGTTATATGGGGAAAATAATATTTTTAATTGGAAAATTAAATTTTTGATGTCACGAACATGTTTCTTTATTAAAACATGAACAATGCAACTTGTTTCATGCGAATTGGAAATTTTATGCAAAAATTATGTGTAAATTACTAAAATATATATGCATATTTATTCTAAATATTTTATAAGTGTAAGAATTGGACTTATAGGGTTATTTTGTGCCCGCAAACCCAATTTCTAGAATGTCTAAAGAGATATACGTTCATTTCTCTCTGACTATTTTTTCAGTAAGACACTTTTCTTCTAAAAACTTCAATATTCTAAATAATGACCTCCATATGAAGAAAATAATCAAAGTGCAACTTTATTTGGGTAAATACAACATTATTGAAAAACATTATCAACATTAACCTTTTATTGATTTTAAAAAGTGGAAATTTGATTTTATGAAAATAAAAGATGAAATGTAGTTTGGAAAAAATATTTTGATGATTAAAAACTATTATAATGATTTATTGCAATTTATTTGACACAAAAGAAATTTTTGTTTAAGTTATTGCATTAAAAATAGTGTTTTTACACTAAAATGGTGAAATTTGTAAAATATTGTCAAAGATAGGGTTTTATTTATAAAAATAACTTTTTATTGCCGAAATAAATTTTATTATTTTATATACTAACAATTTTAGTTATATACATCTGTTAGATAGATTTTATTTGACTTTAAAATGTAGAAGGAGATATATATATATATATATATATATATATATATAATGTTAAAATAGGATAAATATGTACATAGCTTTATATTTTCACCAAGTGTATTTAGTCTTAGGCTTATTTGGATAAGGTTTGAATCCATCAACCCTCTCTAGAACCATCTAGTAAAGAGGAAATAGTTGTACATACCATTTTTTCTCATCTTCCTCCTCAAAACAAAAGATACAGTAAATAGGAAGAAAGAAAAACAATGGCTTTCTCTAACTAAAACTCAATTCCACTCAATTTTGCTACTAATTTAAGAAGAACTTCACCAAAATAACAATAGAGAAAGGATTTCACTTTCAAGCTCCAATCTTTCTTTACAAATTTGGATATTTGCTATCTAAAATCAAAGGTAAGTTTAAAACTCACATTTTCTAGCTTTGATTGAGATTTCAAGGTAAAAAATCTCAATTTTGTTTGTTGCATATTTATTTGTGAAATTACCGTCAGTAAATTGGGCATATCTATTTCGTTTTAAATCGAAATTTGATAATTTTTGATGTTTTGGAAAGAATAGACATAGATCTACAAGTTTTTTGCTTTGATTTTTACAAAATTTTAATGTTTTCTTAATCAAAATCGTGCTTGTTTGTTGCTGTCCCAAGTGCAAATTGACAGCAACAACAATCACATGCCAAAGAAGTATTTTAGCCATAAGTTATTTGTTTCTTATCCGATTTAAGTCAAAAAAAATTTGCTGAAAATTAAATTCAGTAAGGAATAATTTTTCTTCTGATTTAATTTCGATATTTTACGATTTTATTGACCTAAAACAGATTTGAAAGCAAAAGTATAGTCATTTCTTTGACAGAATTTCCTGAGTTTGAATCTGACATTGTTTGAGCTATAACTTTCTCGATTTTGATCGCAATTCGATAATTTTTAATGCTTTGAAAAGCACAATTCATGTACTACAATTTTCGTTCATTGAGTTTTATGTAATTTTGAGGTTAGCTATGTCAAAATCGAATTTTTAACTACTATCCCGAGAGCAAAGCTATTATTTGCTATGTGTTTGAAACTAAAATGAACTTAGCTTTAACTTCTTTGTTTCTTATCCGAATTTGATAATTTTGGATGTTCTGAAAAGCTTAGGTCATGTGCTACACGTTTCATTCATTGTGTTTTTCTGGAATTTTGAAGTTCGCTTGGCCGAAATTATGGTTGTATATTGCTGTCCTGAGAGCAAAATGACAACAATAACAATCGTTGACCTTAGAATTGTATTAGCTCGTTTTTGCTCTCATTCTCTTCTGTTTTGAAGATGTTTTGAGATATTTTATAGCTATGATGCCTATCAGTAGGCTAGCTATATTTGGAGAATTTTAAATTCAAATTTAAATGGAGTTTGAATTGATTTTGGGTTAAATTTGAATTGAATTCGTATTGAATTCAAGTTATCGATTTTTAAGATAACCCTCTTAGTTTTCATTTCTTTCGAGAACGGTTTTCACTAAACCATTTTTGAAATACATGGACATTTCAAATTATTATTACATTGTTTTTTTTAGTTATTTTTTTAAATAAAGACAGATTTATTTCCTATAATAAAGGAATATCAAATATTGGTTTTAATAATCGTTTTCAGAAAATCGTTTTAAATTTCTGTTTTCTCTAATAAAATTATTTTACAAATAAAATGACTTATTTTTATGAATTACAGACGTATAATAAAGACAATTAAACGGTAAAGTAAAATACGTGGTATGTTTTTTTACATGGATTTGCTTTATCGCTTAACATCGGACTTATACGATCGACACCCTTTCGATGAACTGTTTGAGATGATTTAAGATGTTATTCAATTTTAGATAGATTACATGGTCCGAGAACTCCAATTTAGGAGTATATTCGATGAAGGACCATTTTAAGATGTGTTTCTTAATCGCCGATGAAACGAGATGAATTAAGAGCTAGAAATTTCAATTTGGAATTATGGTTATAAATAACCATCTAGATATTATTTTTGCTTGCCAATGAGATAAGGAAAGCTTCTTTATGATGACTTTATGATGTTGAGATGTATTATGATAGTTTTTACTTGTCGATGAGAAGAGATAAGTCACGATGCCCCTAGTACTCGTCAATGAGATGAGACGAGCATAGTATCGTATTTACTCGCCAATGAGATGAGGTTGAGTATTTTTTTTGATATTTATGATGTTTTACTAGTGTGGTACTAACTAACGACTAGTAAACCGTTAGGTGCGAACGTATGGTATGAGACATACGTTAATACCAATTGGGTTCCTTTCCGAGAAGTCGAGACACATTCACAATGTTCACTAGTACTACAGACCATGAGTACTCGATTGGAGTCATCACGATGTAGTTGCTACTTCGATCATCACGATGTTATTAGCTCGGGTCTTTGTGACTGGAGTCATTATGATGTTATAGACTATAGTCATTCATGATGTTCACGATGTTAAGATGTTATTTGACTCCAATCATCAAGATGTTTATGGTATCAAATAGTAGTACTAGTCATGATGTAGCGTTTGGCATGCAATCGAGGATCTAGACAATCCGAGATTTCTTTGAGTATTGATGTTTTAGACTTCACGTCTTTAGATGATTATTACATTGATAGCCTAGTGCCAAATGAGATGTATACATATATGGTGAAATCATTTATGATGTTACTCTTTGATTGAGTTATTTGCATCATGGATTGACGATTTGAAGATTTTATAGACTACTTGATGTTAAGATGGAGTTTAGATGTATTTATATATTTATACCAATGAGATGAGGTATAAATGATTATGAAGAATCTTTTATGATGAGTTTTAGTGATGGATTTGAGATGTATCTATATTCATACCGATGAGACGATGTATGAATAAGTATTATGCTTCTTTTATGATTGGGTTTTATATTTCCTTAAATGATCCTTAGGATATGCCAATGAGATGAGGCACATCCATATGCATTTTATTCTATGTATGAAGGATATGTTCCTTTGGTATATTGTTATATTGACAACCACTTCTAAGAAGATAGTTGAATCATTTAAAGTCATTATCCATATTCCTTTATACTGCCGATGATATGAGGCGAAAGCGATGTTTATTGAGTCTTATCTTTAAAACTTTGCTCGTCGATGTTCCATTTGCTTAAGTGTCAGTTATGCCACTAAAGTATGACTTTATCATCATTATCTCTTCTACTTGCCAAGAAGAAATGTTGCCCTTTCTTATGATGTTGAAATCCTATTTAGGGCATGGCATCCTTTAAGAAAAAGAATACCATAGCTTTCACCTACTTATCCTTATCGATTATTATGTCTAACTGATGATTTTAGCAAGCCTGACTCGTGTGTTTTCATTCGGATCAGACCGAGTTGTTTCAGGTATTTTATTTTGGGATTAGCTTGAAGTTGATGTTGCATATCAGCTTATCTATCACTTGAGCAGTTGATTTCTTCCGCTTACTCTGATGCTTTTACATTTTATTCGATGTATATAGTGTGGTTGAGTACCACCTTTATTGTATTCATATGTATTGTACTGAACATGTATCAGTGTATATGTATACATATGATGTGATTTACATTTAGATATTGTATTTTGTTCTGATAGATCCGTTAGCCACCTATAGTTTTGGTTAAGCATTTACTGGGTATGTCGATCCACTCGAGATAGAAAAAAAATTATGTTGCATTTATCGACATTTTCAATAGATGTTTAAGACAAAATTATAGATGGTCGATGTAACGACCCATAATTTCTGTCATTTTAAATTCGTATATTTAATTTATTTTAAATATTAACAAGTAAAATTTGTAAGTTGAATAACTTAGATTTTGAATATCTGGATTTAATTGGATAATTAAATCGATAATTTAATATGTGAAATTACAGAAATAATTGGAAATTGGGTTTAATGTGATTAAATTTGATTTATAAAGTTGTATTAAATCATGTTGGAGTTAGAATGATGTCATAGAACTTTTATAATTAAATTAAAAGTTAATTTGTGAAAATTGAATATTTTAATATTTAATTGACGAGTAAAAATAGCCATTTTCCAAATAGTCTCGGATTTCGGCGAAACTAATTTCGTCGGATCCGTAGTGTTATATTATTGTAAGATTTCAAATTTCATATCAATCTGATTTACGGTTTGTCCGTGGCAAGCCAAAATGCATAGAAATTAGTTTAATCGATTTAATTTAAATTTGATCGTTTGTTTCCGTAACTCGCACATATGATCAAATTGGCTCTTGACACCTATTCCATTATGTCCGGAATGTGGGTTAAACCCGAGGAACGTCAGCCGGCACGCTTCGTTTGGAATTCGAATTTTTTTGGATGAATAGTGTTTTGGAAATTTTTTTAAAAGGACCCCATTCTCTTTAATTTACACTAAACCCTAAACGAAATTAGGTTAGGCCACCATTTTCAATTCTATGGCCAGAAAACAATCATCTTTCTCCTTCGATTCCTCTTAATCCCTTCGTTTTCACACTCCGGCTTCTACACGAAAGTTGGAGAGCTCGTCGAGAGCTACGTATTCAACGGTTGTGATCGAAAATGGAGCTCCGGATCGATGTCAAAAGGGTCACGTTCACCATTAGGTTGCCCACGTAGTAACGACCCAGGATTTTTATTAATTAAAATTTGAATATTTAATTAATTTAAATATTAATAAGTGAAATTTATAAGTCAAATAAATTTAATTTGAATTATTGAATTTAATTGGATAATTAAATCAATAATTTAATATGTTAAATTATGGAAATAATTGAAAATAGGGTTAAATATGATTGAAAAGGATTTGTAAAATTTTATTTTATCATGTTGGAGTTAGAATGATATTTTAGAACTTTTAAAATCGAATTAAGAGTAAATTTGTGAAAATTGAATATTTTAATACTTAAATCGACTAGTGAAAATAGTCAATTTTTGAACAGTTTCAGAATTGAACGAAACCAGTTCCATTGGATCCGTAATAGTTAGTTATTACCGGATTTCAAATTTCGTGTCAATCGGAGTTACCGTTTGATCGTGGCAGCTCGAAACGCATCGAATTATTTTTAATTTTAATTTGGCGAGTTAAAATAGCCATTTTTCAAAAGGTCTCGGATTTCGACGAAACTAGTTTCATCGGATCCGTAATGTGATATTATTGTAAGTTTTCAAATTTAAAGTCAATTGGATTTACCGTTTGTCCGGTACGAATTAAAACGCCTAGAAATCGATTTAAATCGGTTTAATTTAAATTGAGCGTTTATAGCCATAACTCGCACAGATGTCCGAATTAGCTTTCAAAACCTGTTCCATTGTGTCCGAAACGCGGGGTAAACCCTAGAAACGCTGGTTACGGTGCGTGAATCGGAGTTCGGAATTTCCGGGATGAATAGTGTTCGAAAATTCTCTATAAATACACTTTAAAATCAAAAAAAGAAAGAAAAAAAAAAGAAAACCCTAATCTACAAAACTGCAGCCGCCACTACAAGCTTCAATGGCCAGAAACGTCCCTTTTTCATCCCTCAATCTCTCCCAATCCACAAGCTTTCGTTAAAAACTTCCTGAAGCAAAATCGAAGAGCTAAATGAGATCTTTAAATCTATACGGTGATGATGGAGTTTGGAGCGACGTGGGGGGAGCAAAAGGGGGCCGTTTGCAGCAAGTTGCACACGCAACTCGAGGAGAATGGGGGGGCCGAACTTCAGGTGGTTGGTGGTGGAGGTAGCTCTCGCGAAGGGCTTCGACATGGCAGTAATTTGATGAAGTTTAGTTGAGTATGGTGTTGCAAAATTTAAACCCTAGTATTTGATAATGGGTTCGGCTTCCTGGTGATGTGCGCGCGTGGAAGGGAGGAGAAGAATGTGTGTGCGGCTGAGATGCAAGGGTAGTGAGATCTACGGCCATGATCTTGCTAGGTTATAAATTTTATAAATTATGTTATAAATTTATGTATATAAATTCGAGTAAACTTCAAAAATTCATATCTTTTTCATACGAGGTCGAAAACGCGCAAAACCAGTTGCGTTGGAATCGTATGGATGAGTACTACGCGATGGAATTGGATTGGAGTCATTTGGAGTTAGTGAGAATTTTGGGTAAAATTAAACGTTCGTTTAATTTTATTCGAAATAAATCGCTAAAACGGAAATAAAATCAAGTGAGAACTTCTCACTCAATCGAATCAGTTTCGATTTTATTTTAAATAGTTAGATTTAAAATATTTGAATGCATGTATGAATGATGATTATTATCTATTGATTGTTAAAATAGACATTATACGCCGTTAGTAAGAGGATGTTATTTATTAAAAACATATACCGCGAATATTTCATAAACAGTGAAATTGGTATTATATATAATAGCAATATATATATATTGGCATATGTATATATTGGAGTTATTGATTTCCCGCATTTATTTGTTTAGCGGATGAGACCCTATTGCGCCGTTATTAAGCGGATAATATTTTAAATCCCATATACCGCGATAATTTCGTACTGGAGCGAAATTGGTATTGTGCTAATGTTTGCGGATGCAGGAAAACAGGTTGGAGGGATCCAACTGGATTCCTCAACAGTATTTATTTGATTTCAGATATTTTGATATTTGATGGATTATCATATCGATATATGATATCGTTGTTGTCGTGATTGACTATTTGGTGTGTAGCATCACTAGACCAAATTTGGAACTTTAAAATGATTTTTAAAGTGATTTTTGAAAATATACTGTATGTTTGGAAATTGATCCATTTTAAATAAATAAACGTATAATTTTAATGTTATATAAAAATTATGATTTTTGAGAAAAATAGTTAAAAACTGATTTTTGAGAATATGATGCTAATGATTTTATAAAATGATTAAATCAGGATTTTTGAATTTATTATAAAAGTTGAAAATATAGGATTTATAAAATTTAATTATTTTATAAATCAAAATGGTGAAATAATAAAGGAGATTAAAGACGTTTTAAAAGAATAATATAAATTGAATTATATTAAGAATTTATAAATGGATATTTATAAATTGAAATATTGAAATTATAAAACGAGTTTTTATAAGTGTTTGAATGAAGTGAAAATGAATTTCATAAATTGAATGAAATTTATAGAATTTTAAACAGTGAAGTTATAAATGGAATTTTATAAACAGTAGGTTTATAAAATTTATAAAGTTATTGAAAGAATGAATTTTGGATAAATAAACAATCTTATGAGTTATAAGATTTATAATTTGGGAAGTTAAAAGAACGATTTTGTAAAATAATCGTTTTATAAGTGTTTAACTTATAATGTGAACTTTTGTTTTATAATTGAGTTATAAATCGAATAGATTAATAAAGGAATTTATAAAAAGAAGTTGTTATAAAATAAATATTAATGGAGTTATAAACGTTGTTTTATAAATCCGTAAACGACTTATTTTGATAGGTAAATTGTTGAAACCTATTAATGGAGTTATATTCACATTTTTGACTGTGAATAATCCTTTGAAATAAAATGAATAGAAGTGATGAAATTTGTTAACGTAGTATATTCACGTTTTTGAATAGTGAATAATATGTTAAAGAAAATTGTTTTGAATGTAATGTCTTAAATTGAATTAAAACGATCTAACGATGTTTTAAAAGGTGTTGAGATTCGAAACCATGGATTTCAACATTCATTGTTGGAATAGACGTTTTCGAGAAATAGAAGGAAATAATGGACTATAACACTGTTGTTATAGTGAATGATTTCCAAAAGGAAATGTTTTGTATAGTATTGGGATTTATATATCTATTTTTAATTTCGAATCCCTATACTAGTGATTTTGGGTTGTCGTAACGATGTTTTACGCAACATTCGTTTTGGCCCAAATAAATATGTTTAAGAGAATGATTCCTTAAAGAATGAAATATGTACTTAATCTCGATTTAAGTATATTGAATATTTTCCAAGTGTTGAAAATAAAATTTGTGAATTACTTATTAAATAAGTATGGAAATGTTTTCCAATATAAAGTGAATATTTTGAGAATTTATCTTTTTGAAGATAAATTGAAAAGGAATATTGAAATGAATAATTGGAATCGAATATTCATAAATATTGTGAAATATAAATTCACTATGGAATTTATAAAAGCAAGTGAAATTTGTTTAAAAATAAATATTGATTTATTTTTGAAGTATTGAAATTATATATCTAGTGAAGATATTTTGGAAAATAAATAATTTGGAAAATTATTTGGAAACTGGTGATGTTGTGCATATCCATTGATAGTTCAATAACCGACTATCAATATTTCCCTTTGAATGGGTATTTGATGTGATTTGATTGAATTTGAATGCCACACTTATTTTTGAATAAGCGCTCACTATTCGGGTTAACCGAGAAAGGACCATGGGGTCGTATAACCCATTCCGAATATGTGATACGTCGTTATGAATTGCATTGAAGATCGGTGTTGAAGACCGAGTATTTGCGAGAGCGATAGGATGACCTGTCGATTGACTCTGCACCGAGTAGCTACGGTATTGAGTTCTCCATATGTGATGATGAATCCGATCAGGATTGTGAATATCCGGATTGCAAGGACTTCTTTGTAAGTGCCTTCGGTTTTGTTCGAGCCCGGAACAGACTTGTATGGATTGTATGTCTGACATTACAAGTTGAGATATAAAGCCAATTTCTTTCAAATATATTTCTGTTGGTGGCGGAGAATTTATTCTTTTAGCTTAACACCCTTCTCTGAGACGTACGAGCTCAGAGGTCATGTAGTTGAATGTTATCAGCGATATATTCCCAATTTGGTAATGTGACATGCTGAGTGTAGCTGTAAATGATCATTGTGTTGATTATTTGTGATAGGATCGTTTATTTGATCGTCTATCCTGGTGATCATTTCTATGATCATTTGTTGACCCAAAGCATGGATTTTGTATAAAGTATGTTTTTGTGGACGTGACTTCGTCGAGCCTCACACCCCGTGAATGGTCAAAACAGGAAAGAAGCAGCAAGGTTATGAGGGGTAGCGCCCTTTAGGATGTGTGCATTTCCTTCTGGAAAAGGGTGGTATCATGGTATGGAGCCCAGATACTTACTCATGTTGAAAACACTTTGTTATGATTGTGTGAATTGATTACAAGCGCTCGGTGAAAAGGTCCCAAAGGACCGGGGGATGGCATATTCGGTCAGTTGTTACTCAGTTAGGGGTAACCCGGCCTTGTGTTGGTAGAGATCCGGTTTGGTTCTCGGGGATGTCCATCCAGAGGCATTCTCATGTGGCAATGGGAAGTTCCTTGGCCTGATCATTCGTTGGAAATCCAAAGAAACAATACGTGACTTGTACGGTATTAGTTGTAGATCCTATCATTCACTTATGGTGGCGCCCCACTGTTTGGATGGTAGCTATAGTAGGCATAGTTCGGAATGTCTATGTTGGCTAAGATTTATATTCTACTTTCGAAATAAATTTTTCCTACACTATGCACTAGTAATAATATCAAATGTTCTTTTAAATGCGTATCAAGCATCTTTGACTATCATAAGGAGAAATCTCCTCCGATTCTGCGTTTGCATTGTGTGTGTGTGCGGGAGGCCTTATGGTAGTCTCATTTTTTTAAAAGCATTGCGAATTGACTTTAAAAATATTCCTCTATTTTGATTTTAAAGATAAATAAACTGTTTTGAGTTCTCACACCAGTCACACGACTGACTCGGAGTTTATTGTTTTCCTTACTAAACTCTGGGTGCCCACCAATTTCCACACGGGCAGTCAAGAGTTAAGGTTTAGCAGGATATTCTGGATATTCTGGAGTTGCTGGAGGTAAGATGGATGGCATGGCGTATTACTAGTTATATAGTATTTCTTTTCCGCTGCACTGTTTGTTGTTGTTGTACACTCTGATGATATGATGTAATGAAATGTGATGTAATGTAATAACTGATATAGTTCTTTGTTTAAAGATTATTCATTTATTTATTATATGTTGTTCCGCTGCGAATTGTGAGATTCTGATGTTGTTCTATTGTTTTCTGTTCTGTTTCCTCCCTATTCTTTTTTTCTTCTATTTAAAATTTTTTTATCTTCTTTTTCCTCTGTTACTTATTTGTTTTCTGTTCCGTTCTATTTTCTATTTTCTTTTCCCTCTATTTCCTCTCTTCTTTCTTTCTTTTTCTTTTTCTTAAAACCCTCAGTGTTCGGTTTTCCGTCCTTCGATTACTCGGCAGTCGATAAAGTGAGTATCGATGTTGAATTTTCGGAAGACGAAGAATCGGGTACTGACAATGTGGTATCAGAGCTTATGGTTAAGCGACAACCATGGTTCTGTTGGGTATTACTCATTAGAGATAGAGTCAGTAGTACTCTAGAATGAGTTTGAGTGTAATAATAGCTATGAGAGCGTATTTGTTAGTGAAAATATAAAATTGTTTTATATTGTGATGATTGGTTTATTGAGTGGCATATGAACTTTCGTCAGCGTGGTCCGCAAGACTATGCCGAAGGGGTTTCTAAACACTTGAATAGAACAATTCGACATAATATTGTTTTAAATTGGGTAAATGAAATAATTTTACCTTGAGTATATTTTATATATAAAGGAAATAATTTTTCAGAAATTATTAAAGTGTATATAAATTGATTGTTTAGTTGTTTGAATAATCTAAATTGAAGAATAATTGTATAAGCAAATGAATTATAAGAATTGAATTATAATCAAAGTGATTTACAATTGTGAAATAAACTTATATATATAAGGAGTGAAACTAATGAATATATTTATGAATATGATGTTAACTCTGCCTCGGCCGAAAGTTACGACCCAGAGGAGTTGCCGACCTAAGGCTATGCCGACCTAACAACCCAAAGGGTTTGCCGATCTAAGAGCTCAGGACTTAATTCGATGCCAACCTAACTGGTTAAGAATCATACTGATCCAATGCCTTATCACGGGTGCCGACTTAGTGCCTCAGAAGAGACTGGCCTAACGACTTAAGAGATAACAAAGGGTCCGACTTAACATGGTTGCCGACCTAACTGCCTAATAGGGTTACCGACCTAAGGGGAATTACAAGGACACCGACCTAAGGCTTGAAGGGATGACGACTTAACTGTTTAACCTTATGAAGCATGCTAACCCAAATGATACCGATCTAAGGCATGAAGGGATGCCGGTCTAACGAGGCTATGCCGACCTAAGGAGAGTTCCGACCTAGTATGGAAGCCGACCTAGTACTTTACAAGGTTTACGACCTAAGGCAGCTACCGATCTAGTGCCTAAGAAGGACCCGATCTAAAAATTTATAAAAGCCCACCGACTTAACCTATTTACCGATTTAACTATCCAAGATGCTAGCCGACTTGACTATCAGGCACAAACTCATCCAATCTAAACCGTGGCCGGCTTATGACTCATGATGAGTCGTGACCGATCTATGGATTTGAGGAGTGAAGTTGCGCAGGAGTTTAACACGTAACACATTATCTCGGTAACGACCTAGGACTTAGCACATGACGTCAACTTAAACTGAAGACCATGCATAAGAGAAGGGGGGCGACCTACGACCTAGCCTAGCTCGGCACCAACTCACGACCCAGTTTGACCCGGCTACTACCTATAACTCAACACCGAGAACCTCTATAAATACACGACCATCACCAACATTCAAAAGACCTTTTGGGGGGGCTAATTCTCGAAGCACCGTCACTCTGCCATTTTCTCAACTCAAGCAACACTCCAAGCACTCCAAACTCCAAGGACGCTACTACACACTTCAAAGAAGAATCACAATCATTCAAGATGAATTCGAAAGATTATTCTTCATGGGAGTTTGAGCTATTTGTCTGAAGTTAATTGTAATTGAAGAAAGTGATATAAATTGTACTCATATCAGCAATAAAGAGAATCTAAGTGGACGTAGGCCTGATTTTGGGCCGAACCACTATAAAACTTGTGTTTTTACTGCTTTTCTGCAATCTCTTTACTTGTATCTTGTTCCCGTATTCACGGGTGGTGCTTTCACAACAGTCATCTACACACCGGGGTGTTAGCGTACAAATTTAGGCGTTAACATTTTTGGTGCTTTCACTGAGAATTGAACTCAGGACAGCTGTCATCATTGCTTCGCAGAGATTAGAAGAAAGAATTTCCTTAAAAACCAGAAGTATATCTGAGATTATGGCTCCTGGAAGGAAAAGTAGATCTATCAGATCTGGGAACATTCAAGAGGGAACCTCCGCTTCCCCTGTGCCTAATCTACCCACTCCGTCTGTTGGAGTTACAAAAGCGGAATTGGATGCTGTGATTCTAGGGCTAAACCAGCAGATAAACGCCCAAAATGCACAACTAGAGGCTCAAAGTGCCCAGAATGCTCTGATTCTGAATAAGTTGAACGACTTACTTGGGGCAGACAATCAACCGGATGGCAATGAAAGGAACTATGCTGGCAACATTCATGATGTTAATGAAAGGAATGCTCCTGAAAGGCCTACTAGTCCCTTTGAGCAGGCAGTACCTGACGCCGGTGGATCTAGAACTCGGCATGATGAGGAATATCTTTCTGGAATGGTCCGGCAGATCATGAAAGAAAGTATGCAAAGGGTTGAAGATGAGAAGGAATGGGGCTTTGCTCCAAGTAAAACTCCGTTTACTGGAAAAATCTTGAAGGCGGAATTTCCAAGGAAGTTTGTCCCTCCAACTATTCCAGCTTACAAAGGGACAAGTGATCCGAATGAGTTCTTGTATAAATATGATTGGCACATGACAGGTGCCAGGGCCTCCGACGAAATAAAGTGCCGATATTTCCCCGTATACCTGGAAGGCGTGGCTTTACTGTGGTTCACCAAGTTGTCAGTTCGATCTATCGATCAGTTTTCAGACTTGACCAGAAAATTTAAGGAGCAGTTTAGGCTATATGCTTCGAAGGCCAAGGATATCATGTCATTGTCCAGTTTAGAGCAGAATCCTGGTGAGTCTATCAGATCTTTCTTGAACCGTTTCAATATAGCATTGGCTGAGGTGGACAATGCTGAACCACGAATGATATTGACTTATCTGATGAGGGCTATTGATAAGTCAAGCGAATTTGGGAAATGGTTAAATATGAAGGAGCCAACCTCTCTCGAGAAGTTCTACAAAAAAGCGGACGAATTCATTCGCTTGGAAAGTCGTCCTTTGCCAGTAAAGGCAGTGTTGGAAAAAGCTGAAGACAATACTGTCGCTCCACGCAAGAATGAGTCGGTGGGGCAGAAAAGGGAGAATAATAATGGAAAGAAACAGGGTAATCTGAAAAAGCCCCGGTCCTTCAAGCCATCAGAATATACTCCATTATCACATACGCCGGAGCACATCTACCTTGCCACCAAAGATTCCGTCGATTTCCCTAAACCTATCCCTTTGAGAACTGGGAGAAAAGCCATACAAAGTGGGAAATTTTGCTGCTTCCACAATCAACCAGGTCATGAAACTGATGAATGCCGCCAGCTGAAGAATCTGATTGAAGAGTTGCTAAGAGAAAACAAGTTGCAGCAATTTGTGAAAAAGAATAGCAACAATCCTGCATCATCGAGTCAGGGGCAGCGGGCTCCTGTTCATCAGCCTGGGGCAGGTGAGAAAGCTACGGGGCATGAATCTGGAAGGCCCATTATCAATGTCATTTCCGGAGGACCTCACCCAGCTGGCAAGAGTTGGGGTGAGATGGAGAGATATTCCAGGGCTTTGAAATATGCTCCAGCCGAAGAAAACGTCTTTGTTCTAGAAGACACTACGCCCCTTAAACAACAAAAAACTTTCAGTGATGATATTATTTTCAGAGCCAGAGATTCTACAGGTATTGAAGCTCCTACTTTAGATCCCTTGGTCATCTCGGCTGGTATTGGACCAGCCATTGTCAGAAGAGTCCTCATTGACTGCGGAGCATCATGTAATATCCTCTTCAAAAAGACATTTGACCAGATGAAAATCCCTATGATCGATGTGCAAGCCTCATCACAGAAAATCGTGGGCTTCACTGGGGAGCCAAAGCAACCAGTAGGAACCATCGATTTGTTTGTAGAACTTGGGGAAGGAGAAAGGAAAGTGGTCCGAAAGCAAACATTTGTGATTGTCGATGAGTTTTCTGCCTATAATGCTTTTCTTGGCCGTCCAACACTCGCAGCATTCAAAGCTATCCTAGCCCCGTGGTGCCTCACTATTAAATTCCCTACTGACAATGGAGTAGGAGTTATAAAAGGGGATCAGAATGCTGCGCGAGAGTGCTATTTGACAGAGCTGCGAGAGTCAAGAAAAAGAGAAATGGGAAAGGGTGCGGCAACCCCAGTCCGCATCAAGGAACCAGCCTTGTAGCAATTACAGAGCGGACCCTGCACTGGCGAGCACAGCGGGGCACGGAAAGAAATGGATCCCAGAAAAGCCAGTACAAGGGAGAATAGAGTAGTACCGGTGGAAACGACAGTTCCGGTACCTGTTGACCCAAAAGATCCAAATAAGGTGTTGAATGTGGGTTCACAGCTTAATGTGTCAATTCAGAACATCTTGATATCTTTCCTGAAGGCAAATCTGGATGTCTTTGCTTGGACTCATGCCGATATGTGTGGGATATCTCCAGAAGTTGCAGTACACGCTCTGAATATTGATCCAAAATTTACGCCAGTTAAACAGAAAAGGAGAACCCAAGGTCCAGAAAGGTCAGCAGCATTAAAAGAAGAAGTTGATCGACTCATGGAAAATAACTTCATCAGAGAATCTACATATCCGAATTTGGTTTCGAATCCTGTGTTGGTCAAGAAAGCTAATGGAAAATGGAGAGTGTGCATCGATTTTTCTGATCTAAACAAGGCTTGCCCCAAAGATTGCTTCCCATTACCCAGGATCGATCAACTGGTAGACGGAACTGCGGGACATGAATTGTTATCCTTCATGGATGCCTACTCCGGTTATAACCAAATCATGATGCATGAGCCAGACCAGGAGGATACAAGCTTTATCACAGGTGTTGGACTTTATTGCTACAGAGTTATGCCCTTCGGATTGAAAAACGCAGGGGCAACCTACCAAAGACTTGTTAATGCTATGTTCAAACCGCAATTGGGCAAAACTATGGAAGTCTACGTCGACGACATGTTAGTGAAGTCCAGGAAAGCAGTGGATCACATTGAACACTTAGCAGAAATGTTCGCAGTCCTCCGGAAATACAGAATAAAACTTAACCCTCTGAAATGTACATTTGGGGTCGAATCCGGAAAGTTCTTAGGTTTTATTGTCAGTGTTAGGGGCATAGAGGCTAGCCCAGCTCAAATTACTGCCTTGAAAGAAGTCAAAGCTCCTAGAACAAAGAAGGAATTGCAGAGTCTCAACGGAAAGATCGCCGCCCTGAGTCGGTTCATTTCCAAAGCTACTGATAAATGCATCCCATTCTTCGATGCCCTGAAAAAAGGAAAGAAGAACTTTGAATGGACTCTCGAATGCCAAAAAGCCTTTGAAGAGTTGATCCGTCATATGGAAACGCCTCCGATACTTTCTGAGCCAGGCAATGGTGAGGATCTTCTTATATACTTGGCAGTATCATCTCATGCTCTAAGTGCAGCGCTGATACGGGAAGACAAAAGGATTCAACATCCAGTTTACTATATCAGCAAAAGACTCACTGGGGCAGAGCTGAATTACTCCAAGTTGGAAAAACTCGCCTATTGCCTACTAGTTGCATCAAGGAAACTGAGGCAATATTTCCAAGCTCATCCTATCAAAGTACTCACTGATCAACCTCTGAAGCAAGTCCTGTTTCGCCATGAAACTTCGGGTCGTCTTCTAAAATGGAACATTGAACTTAGTCAATATGACATTACCTATCACCCCCGAAAAGCAATCAACGGACAAGCTTTAGCTGATTTCATTGCAGAATTCACAGAGAAAGATAATGGTGAGGAAAAAGCGATCAATGATTCTCCAATCCAGTGGAAGATGTATGTTGATGGCGCAAGAAATGACTACTGTTCAGGAGCCGGAGTGATACTTGAAACTCCTGAAGGTCGATCATTATGTTATGCACTAAGACTGGAATTTCCTTCAACAAACAATGAAGCAGAATATGAAGCTCTTATTGCAGGTCTGAAAATCGCTAAAGAGCTAAACATTCGAGCATTACAAATTTTCAGTGATTCTCAGCTTATTGTATGCCAAGTCAAGAAGGAATTTCAAGCGAAAGGTGGAAACCTGCCTTCCTACTTGTCAAAGGCTTGGGAACTCCTATATGAACTCGATCACTATTCAATAAGCCACATTCCTCGGGAAGAGAATATGAAGGCAGATTCCCTCGCAAAGTATTCAAGTTCTGGTGAAGCTCAACTATTGGGATTGGTCCCTGTAGAAGTCCTTTCAGCGCCAAGTATAGACGAGATGGATATAGACTGGATTATGAATGTATCTCAAGAACAAGAGTCATGGATGACTCCAATACTGGATTACCTACTCAGGGGTTCTCTGCCAGAAAACTCGATAGAAAGACGAAAGCTTCTAAGGAAGGCCTCTCGCTATGTAATTCAGGATGGTCGATTGTACAGACGGGGATTCTCAATGCCATTGCTTCGATGTGTATCCCGGGAAGAGTCCAAAACAATCCTAGCTGAAGTGCATGGAGGAGAATGCGGTGATCATTCAGGTGGTCAAACACTAGCAAAGAAAATTCTCCGATACGGATATTTTTGGCCAGAAATTAATCGGGATGCTGCAGATTACTCCCGAAAATGTGACAAGTGCCAAAGATATGCCAAAATTCCTAGAGCACCTTCTACCGAACTCACACAGATGGTCAGTCCATGGCCATTCGCAATTTGGGGAATGGATCTCATTGGGCCGCTACCAACTGCTAAATCAGGGATTAAATACGCTATTGTTGCAGTTGATTATTTTACTAAGTGGGCTGAAGCTGAACCATTGGCTACTATCACTTCTAAGAAAATGATAAGCTTTGTGACCAAGAATATCATTTGCAGATACGGTGTGCCTCAGAAAATAATCACAGACAATGGTACTCAGTTTGAAAGCGAGGAATTCCAGGATTTTTGCAAACGATTCAAAATCCAGAAAAGCTTTTCGGCAGTAGCTCATCCGCAGGCAAATGGGCAAGTGGAAGCAGTGAACAAGATCATCAAATCAACCATCAAAAAGCAACTCGAAAGAGCAAAAGGTGGTTGGGTCGATAAACTACCACTTGCACTATGGGCATACAGAACTACTCACAAAACTGCAACTGGGCATACTCCTTTTTCGTTAGCATACGGATCGGAAGCAATGATCCCGGTTGAAACAGAGGTCCCTTCACACAGAAGAATTCATTTCAATCAAGCAGAAAATGAAAAGTTGCAACTTGAAGCGCTGGATCTCCTTGATGAAAAAAGAGATGAAGCTAACCTCAGAGTTGCAGCTCATCAGCAAAGGATAGCCAGACATTTCAATTCCAAAGTTCGTCAACGCAGCTTTGAAATTGGAGATCTAGTCCTGAAAAGAATTATGACCGCGACAGGTGTGTTTGGGCCAAATTGGGAAGGACCATATGTAATAGGTCAGAAGCTTCTTGACGGCACATTCAAGCTCACCACCGTTGATGGAGATCAAATTCCAAGGGCATGGAACAGCAACCACTTGCGTCCATACTTTACTTGAAAATTTTGTTGAAAAATTGTAAAAAGAATTATGAATGTATGATTCTTGTAATTGAAAGCAATTGTGAAACTGATGCAAGTAAATAATGAAAGAATATAAAGTGGATGTAGGCCCAATTTCATGGCCGAACCACTATAAATCTTGTGTTCCTTATTATCATTATATGTTTGCTTTGTTTTCGATATAAAAATACATAAAATGTATTGCTAAAATGTCGATTTAAATTTTTGCAGACAATGGAAATAAAACTTGCGCATAATAAGACCGAGCGATTCTCACCATCATTCAACAAACAAATTTCAAGTCACAAAGACCCCGAATTCAAATCCTAGATAGGAAATACTTCAATTGAACGGCTAATGATTTCGATAGAAACGAGCCCTTGCTGATAAATTGAGATTGTTTGAACAAACAAACATCCAATTAGGAAGCTAGTGCCCGTTCTCATGAACTTGCCTGGCAATGAAGTACACTTCCTTGGATTAAACAAGCCACTTGTGAGAGAAAGGGGAATGAAAACTTGAAAAGAAAAAAAAAAAAAAAAAAAAAGAGGATCGCTGAAAAGGCATAAGCAAGTGAACAGAGGAACAACCAAAGCTACCATCAGCGGCACAAGTCCTCTTCGGAGGCGCAACTCTTCGGAGGATAAAAGACCTCTAATGGGTCATACGCCACAAAAAAGAAAGTTCTCTACTCAACAAAAAAGATTGGAGGAGTCATGACCCTCCAACCATGAGAGAGTAACTTCCAGGCGATGAAAACCCTCTCCGAGGCACATTTCACCAGGAGTTGAAGTGTTATAACCGCTCTTCGGGATTTCACTTCACCAGAGTTGAAATGCAAACAAAATAAAAGCCCTCTTCGGAGGCCCATTTCACCAGGAGTTGAAGTGTTGCGACCGCTCTTCGGAATTTCACTTCACCAGAGTTGAAATGTAAACAAAATAAAAGCCCTCTTCGGAGGCCCATTTCACCAGGAGTTGAAGTGTTGTGACCGCTCTTCGGGATTTCACTTCACCCGAGTTGAAATGCAAACAAAATAAAAGCCCTCTTCGGAGGCCCATTTCACCAGGAGTTGAAGTGTTGTGACCGCTCTTCGGAATTTCACTTCACCAGAGTTGAAATGTAAACAAAATAAAAGCCCTCTTCGGAGGCACATTTCGCCAGGAGTTGAAGTGTAACAACCGCTCTTCGGGATTTCACTTCACCAAAGTTGAAATGCAAAAACAAAGACCTTCTTGAAAGCACACGTTTCACCGAGATTGAAATAAAACTTCCAAGTGTTGAAACGTGAAAAGGCTTTCGTCGAAGGCACAACTCTTTGGGGGTACACGTTTCACCGAGATTGAAATAAAACTTCCAAGTGTTGAAACGTAAAAAAAAAATCCCTCCTTAGAGGTACGACCCCCTCCCGGGGACACAATCAAAAAAAAAAAAAAAAAAAGAAAAAAAAAAAAAAAAAAAGAAGACCTCTTTGGAAGCACACGTTTCACCGAGATTGAAATAAAACTTCCAAGTGTTGAAACGTGAGAAGGCTTTCTTCGAAGGCACAACTCTTTGGGGGTACACGTTTCACCGAGATTGAAATAAAACTTCCAAGTGTTGAAACGTGAAAAATCCCTCCTCAGAGGTACAATTCTGTATAAAAAAAATTCCTCATCAAAAAGCGTACTTTAACTTTCAAATGGAAAATGATTGTAAAAAGAAAAGAAGTTAAAGTACCCTTCAGAGGTCCGCTTTACCACATAGAGGAATTCACTTGGTAAAATATGCACATAAGCAAAAGAGAAAAGTGATTTCTTCGAACGACAAAGCGTAAAAACTTATACGAAGGGAGTTGTACTCAATAAAAATTTTCTTTAAAAAAATAAAATAATTATTCTTTAACAAATAAGAGTGCAAGTCCCCTCGAAGTATAAAATATTGCAACAAGCTTAAGGTATGGGGGCAACATGGTATAGTAGTATAGCTGCCTCAGTAAAGTAATACTCAAGCAACATACCATAAGCCCGCTGCAATACTATATAAACAAACTTGTGCAAAAATAAATAGTAAATGCATTCCCAAATTCAAACAGAAGTTTGTACAAACAAAGAATCATTTTATTCAACTATAATGCAGATACAGGTTTCAAAATAAAAGCGGGGGCCGGTACCCGCACAACTCTCGGCCAGTTCATACAAAAGGCAAAAAGCTAAAATCTTCACTTCTTCTTCCCTCCTTTGGACCCTTTACTCGGTCGAATAACCAGCTTTTCAGGTCGGCCAGTGGGTATAAGGGAAGTAGGAGAGGCAGGTGTAACCGGTTCAACTTCCGGCTCCTCTTCAGTGGCGGTGATTTTCTTCCCCCTCCTCTTTGATGTCCCACGCTTCTCTCTCCTTTGTGAGGAAGACTCACTCCCCGGAGTGACAAGTTTTGATAGAACAATGTCGTCAGAAGGAGTCCGTTCCGGGGAAATGTCACCTCCCTCAGGTCTCTCATCTTTCTGCTCTTGCGAAGCGATGGGATCATCCAAGCCGTGAAGAGCCTCTATTTGTTCTTCCTGTGATCCAGGTTGCGAGGCAGAAGGAGGCGCCACTTGAAGAGATGGAGGAAGGATAACCAGGGGAGAAGAAGCTTGAGTTTGGCTCGGTGCTTTCACTACAAAGGAGAAAAAACTTAAAATATCAGTATCTTTCGAAAAGAGAGGGGATGACGGCTCGTCAAAAGTCGGGAATTCATTGACATTTGAAGAATAATCAAAAGTCGGGAATTCATTGACATTCGAAAAATAATCAAGAAGATCGTCAAGTTCACAAGGAGCAAACGAGCAGTTCACCACTTGGACTGGTCCGGTGTCAAGTTTACCTGGGGCAGTTGGATCTCTGATGCTGATTTCATATCGCTGCGCTTCGTTGCTTTCACCGCCTTCATCCCCGCCTTGTGCACTTGTAGTTTCAGTTACTATCTTAGTCGCAGGCGGAGTGTAGGAGCTAGAACCCGTGATGTCAACCACGGGAGAAACTGGAGGTTGGACAGAGGGAGTAAGTGGTAATTCCTTTCCAGAATGTTCCTCTTCCGCCATTCCAGCTCTCATCCTGGCAAGTTGTTCTTGCCCCTTCACAAGAGCAGCGCGAGCTTCCTCATCCAGGTAACGCGCCTCAAAATCTTCATCGCCATACCCGGCGTCTTTAAACATGCTAAGAGCAGCTTCCCACACCTCGGCCAGGGTGATTTCATATTTAGGACCAAGAAAAGAGAGGCTGCCGCGTCCCAAGACACAGTGTACATAAAAATCGAATAAAGTCGAATTGATGTCGGTTTCCATGGTCTGAACAGTTTCTTCGGCTGCAATCTTACCAGCCATGGCCTCATCTCGATCTTTTTCGGTCTGAGCAAGTTGGGCTTTTAGCGCTTCAATCTCCATGTCCCGGGCGCTCAGTTTATTATGCAACTGGGTGACATCAGTGCGGTGGTTCTCTACAGCTTGCTCTAGCCTCTCAGCTTTAGCTTCGGCGTCCCTCTGGCTGGCGTGCGCATCTCGCACTTGTTTTTGCAATACCTCTTCTCTTTGGGTGTAAGTATTAGTAGAAGAGGCAAGATCATCTTTAATCTGCTTTACTTCGGCTTCGAGTTTTTCATTGTATTCGGCTATCTCCTTCATCTCAACGTTGTGTTGATCAAGAATCTTCTGCCATTCTGATTTATCATTTTCCATGGTCAGCATTGCTTCGATGTTAGCCCGATTAACTCTTTGAAGTTCATCAACAAGCTTTTGCCATCCAGACATTCTGTCAATATCAAGCCTGACAGCATCGAGATTTCTGTACATGGCTTCTTTGTCGATGGGGACCAAATCAAGGTCGAAGCGTACCCCCCTCAAACACCAGTTCGGGAATCGGCTCTGTAAAGTCGGGGGGCCCCTTTCAACATGGTATGAAGGCCTGTTGAGGAGTGTTTGAATGGCACTTCCTTCAAGAGCAGGAGATTTGGAAGGGATGTCAGTAGAAACTGAGGCGCCAGGTCTCTCAGATGTCACAGGCGCGTGTTCCTCGCCAAGTTTGGTCCGCTTTCTCGAATCCTCAATATGGCTCTTCCCCCTATCATCATGCGTTTTACGTTTGTGGGAATCATCACCCCTTGGGAAGGATTCGTATCGCGTGCCTGCTCCCTCGTGGCGTTCTTCATACTTTCTCCTCTCTTCAGCTTTTCGCGCAGCTCTCTGCTCATTGGTCTCTCTGGAATCGGTATAGTATTGCTTGTAATCATAGCTGCCACGCCCTCCATAGCGTCGAAAGTCTTTGTAATAAGAACCGCTGCCGCTTCGCCCCATAGAGGAATCTGAAAGGCAAAAATAACAAGTCTTAAAAACTTCCAGAGAAAAGAAGTTAAATGTGAACAAATGCCAAAAAATCCTAAGTGTTGTGTGATGTGCAAGCTACACGCATTAAGCTACAAACCACTCTTTGGTGTAGAGGTGATGATAGCTTGGGTATGAGGAGTTGATGTTTGTGTTGGCGTTTGTCGAAGAAGAGACGTCGCCTCAATTACAGGAGAGATAGTTTTAGATACGTCATCTCTAAAAAGCTCCTGCGAAGTCACTATTATGTCGCTCAACCCCTCATAAACATCGTCACCATCATGCTTGGTGGGACTTGTTTTCTCAATTCCTACATCAGCTAATCCCCCGAGAGGCTGTGAAGGTTCTTCTTCTTCCTCGATCGGGGCAAGCACCGTCTTACTGGATGACCCCATAATGTCGGTAGAAGTGGAACACTTCACCAATGAAGCTTCAATATTAGACTCTTTTGATGCGAGTTGTTCGACAGTAACCGGGGCGTCAGGAGTTTTCGTCGGAGAATCGGGAACTTCTGTTGGAACTTCATGGGCATGTGTAGAACGAGAAGCGTGTAGAAGCCCGTATTGGTGTAAAAATTCATCCTTCAGCAGAAATTTTATGCTCCTTTCTTCCGCAGCCACGGCACTCAACCTCTCGAAAACTTGTTTATGAATCGGATCTCTAGAAGGGAGAGGAAGTGCTGAAAAGAGCAAAGAATGAAGTTAGCAACTGAAAGTTCGGATCTCGGAAAAAGTTTCAAAAACGAAAAAATGGAAACACTAGTCTTACTTCCTATTCTCCAGATGGCATAAAAACCTGGAGGGCAGCGAGCAAAGAAAAACTGGTTCAAAAATCCATGAACACTTTCAGTGAGATCGGAAAGGAGCTTGCGGTTTCTGGCACTTCTCACAATAATGAGTGAAGGATGATCTTTACTCTTTGTAAATGAGCACAAATAACGAATTTCTTCAAAACTCGGTAGGCGATCAAGAGTTCTTCTAAACAAAACACATAACCCCATCAAGATGGCATAACCATTAGGATGAAGTTGAAATGGAGAGATCGTCAACCGGAGAAGAAGAGTTCGAAGGAAGTCATTGAAAGGGGGAATTGCCCCACTTAAGCACATTTGGCGATTGGCTGCAACAAAACCGTAAGGAGGATTATCGGCAGTGTCGCTTGGCCCGGGCAATAAGACATCACTTTCAGCAAAGCCGAATTGAGTGCGTATCTGAATAAACATTCTTGGGGTTAGAATGGTTGAAGTTCTCTCCGGAGGATTCTCTATGGGAACAGCCACCGGGAAAGTCTCTTCCTCTTGAGCAACCATTTCTTCTTGTTGATGAGAAGTCATTCTACACAAACAACTGGATATTCAAACATGAAGGTGCACGTTTCCTAAAGTGTGTGAAGTGTTGTACAAGTATCAATCAAACAATAAGCAAAGGCAACTGGAATAAGACATAGCAAACATTTGTTAGTTATAAAGACCAGGAATCTTTGTTTTGAGTTTGATTATGCAAATACAATGTGGATGCAAACAAATCATTTCAAATTGTTGATACTTTGCATTAATATTTTACTTTAGTCAGTTAATTCACAACATTTCATGTCTCTTATCTTGTCTTGACTAATCTGTCATTTGATATGGGCAGTCAATGGCAGTATGTGCGCCTTGGTTTTCTTTGTTTGTCTGTTATTTTCAGCAGGTTAGCAGCTTATAAGTTAATACGATCTGTGAGATAATACATTGAGACTCAAACAAATTTTAAGTTGGGGCAGTTCAAGATGTTCAAAATAAAGGCAATTTAGTTCGGTAGTCCGGGTCAGAATACTTAAAGAAGGCCTATGCTCCTAAATGTCAATACGTCCAGAGCCTAAGTATTAACTCGGCTACGGGTCAAAAGTCTCACGCGAGATAAGATTAACTCGGCTACGGGTCAAAAGTCTCATGCGAGATAAGATTAACTCGGCTACGGGTCAAAAGTCTCATGCGAGATAAGATTAACTCGGCTACGGGTCAAAAGTCTCATGCGAGATAAGACTAAGTCGGTAACGGGTCAAAGTCTAGGTGGTTCAGCTTGGCGACTTATTTCCCTAGGTCGCAAGGGGAAAAATAAGAAGGCACGTTCCAGTTCAAGAGGCCGAAATTTCCCCAAGTTTTAACTCGGCCACGGTCCAAGCCTTGTTCAGATCGGCGAGTTTCTTTCAAATATTATCTCAACCACAACTTAAGGCCATTTCAAGGTCAGATCGGTCAAAAGTTAGGCCACCCAAATTCACTGAGCCACTTCCGAGTCAAACATCTCTTTCGGTTTCAACCCATTAACCCGATAGTCATTCAATCAACAGCAGCCTTCATTCAAGCTATCGGGTCACCCAATAAAACAGCTCCAAATTGCATAAATCCATTGCTCTGCCTTCAGAGATCATTGAACCTGAGTGATAAACCATCTTCATCATCTCAACGATCATCTGAAGCCAAAATCGAGTAACCTAAACTCCATCGACTACAGGTATAGTGGGATTCGTGATGGAACGTTGCGCAAAGAAACGATTCGTATTCAAATGACAGAATTCATGAACCGACAGCAACCTATGATCGAGAAGGGGACGGATTCACTTACGCAATGGATAGTAGTGATTATCGGTGATCGACTGGAATGAGGTCGCTTGTAAGAGCTTGAGAAAATTTTAATGGCGAAATCGAGCAAAGGAGTAAGTGATGAAAAGAAAGAAGAGGATGGATGTTTTATACCTTACATCGGGGAGAACCGTTGGATCGCGTACGGTCTAAATACTTACCGACTTGGTGGAGGACGAGTTAAAGAATATCGAAGCACACGACCTAACCAATAGGCGTGTGCTTCGAGGGGCAAATGTTAACTCTGCCTCGGCCGAAAGTTACGACCCAGAGGAGTTGCCGACCTAAGGCTATGCCGACCTAACAACCCAAAGGGTTTGCCGATCTAAGAGCTCAGGACTTAATTCGATGCCAACCTAACTGGTTAAGAATCGTACTGATCCAATGCCTTATCACGGGTGCCGACTTAGTGCCTCAGAAGAGACTGGCCTAACGACTTAAGAGATAACAAAGGGTCCGACTTAACATGGTTGCCGACCTAACTGCCTAATAGGGTTACCGACCTAAGGGGAATTACAAGGACACCGACCTAAGGCTTGAAGGGATGACGACTTAACTGTTTAACCTTATGAAGCATGCTAACCCAAATGATACCGATCTAAGGCATGAAGGGATGCCGGTCTAACGAGGCTATGCCGACCTAAGGAGAGTTCCGACCTAGTATGGAAGCCGACCTAGTACTTTACAAGGTTTACGACCTAAGGCAGCTACCGATCTAGTGCCTAAGAAGGACCCGATCTAAAAATTTATAAAAGCCCACCGACTTAACCTATTTACCGATTTAACTATCCAAGATGCTAGCCGACTTGACTATCAGGCACAAACTCATCCAATCTAAACCGTGGCCGGCTTATGACTCATGATGAGTCGTGACCGATCTATGGATTTGAGGAGTGAAGTTGCGCAGGAGTTTAACACGTAACACATTATCTCGGTAACGACCTAGGACTTAGCACATGACGTCAACTTAAACTGAAGACCATGCATAAGAGAAGGGGGGCGACCTACGACCTAGCCTAGCTCGGCACCAACTCACGACCCAGTTTGACCCGGCTACTACCTATAACTCAACACCGAGAACCTCTATAAATACACGACCATCACCAACATTCAAAAGACCTTTTGGGGGGGCTAATTCTCGAAGCACCGTCACTCTGCCATTTTCTCAACTCAAGCAACACTCCAAGCACTCCAAACTCCAAGGACGCTACTACACACTTCAAAGAAGAATCACAATCATTCAAGATGAATTCGAAAGATTATTCTTCATGGGAGTTTGAGCTATTTGTCTGAAGTTAATTGTAATTGAAGAAAGTGATATAAATTGTACTCATATCAGCAATAAAGAGAATCTAAGTGGACGTAGGCCTGATTTTGGGCCGAACCACTATAAAACTTGTGTTTTTACTGCTTTTCTGCAATCTCTTTACTTGTATCTTGTTCCCGTATTCACGGGTGGTGCTTTCACAACAGTCATCTACACACCGGGGTGTTAGCGTTCAAATTTAGGCGTTAACATATGAGTTGTAAAATAAAAATGAATTTAAAGATTAAATGGAATATAACTTAAGAGATGTTGGTTGAAGTTGATATTAGTATCAAAGTAAAATAATAAAGTTAAGTGATAAATATAAACTTAAGTTATATATATGAATTCAACTGTAGAAATTGAATTGAATTAATGAATTGAATATTGATCAATTGAATGTAAATCAATTGAATGTGAATTAAATTGGTATGGAAATAATGAATGTAAGTGTAATTCATTAAAATCTAATGTTAAAGGAAGTTGAATAGTTGAATGAAAATCAATTTAATTAAACCAAGATGAATATGAGCAAAGGAATTTGGTTGTAATTAATATATATACATTGGTTGTTATATGATTGTTAGTTGATTGATTATAAATAATTCATTAAGTGTTAATGAAATTGGAAGTTAAAGTAATTAAAATTCAATTGGAAGTTAAGTAAATTTTGAATAGAATTGAATTTGATTTGGAAGTGAACCAACTTGAATATGAATTAGTGAATATAAACTAATTGAGAATGAATGTTAGTAAAAACATCCACTGTTAATGAATCAAATATGATTTAAATTGAAAACTATTTCATTGAATATTAATGAGAATATGAATGAATATTTATTGGTTATGGATGATAATTGGTTTATGTTTGCATTTGTTGTTATGTTTACATTTGATATGTTGACATGTATAGTTATTATGTTGCTATATGTTGTATATTGATACTATTATCTACATGCATGATCTCATGTTGTTTGTTGAGTGATTAGTAGGTGCGGATCGCGTTGCTTCGCATTTGGAGCTCGCTTTCGCGCTATATTAGCTGTATATGCTTGCTAATAAAAATATAAGGTACATATCTCGGATTACATACCGTACTTTTATACTTTTTTCCCTGTGGGATGCCTCATTACTTGATGAGATGTATATTTGTGATATATATACTGTCATTTTTTTTTCGGATCGAGCCGCGCAAAGGAGACTATGGCGAATTTTTCCGAAAATTTAAGGCGTTAGAATTTTTTTTTGAGAAAATGGGAAAATTTTGAAAACTTTAACTTTGATTTGGAATTGAAAGTTAAACATTAGTAGTTGTTTTTGAAAAGATAACTAAGTATGATTTGAAAACTTAGTAAAGTTATTGTAAGAAGTTTAATTATGGATTTTGGAAAGTTAATAAATTCTGTAACTTTTCTTACTTATTAATTTCGAGGACGAAATTCTTTTAAGGAGGGAAGATTGTAACGACCCAGGATTTTTATTAATTAAAATTTGAATATTTAATTAATTTTAAATATTAATAAGTGAAATTTATAAGTCAAATAAATTTAATTTGAATTATTGGATTTAATTGGATAATTAAATCAATAATTTAATATGTTAAATTATGGAAATAATTGAAAATAGGGTTAAATATGATTGAAAAGGATTTGTAAAATTTTATTTTATCATGTTGGAGTTAGAATGATATTTTAGAACTTTTAAAATCGAATTAAGAGTAAATTTGTGAAAATTGAATATTTTAATATTTAAATCGACTAGTGAAAATAGTCAATTTTTGAACAGTCTCAGAATTGAACGAAACTAGTTCCATTGGATCCGTAATAGTTAGTTATTACCAGATTTCAAATTTCGTGTCAATCGGAGTTATCGTTTGATCGTGGCAGCTCAAAACGCATCGAATTATTTTTAATTTTAATTTGGCGAGTTAAAATAGCCATTTTTCAAAAAGTCTCGGATTTTGACGAAACCAGTTTCATCGGATCCGTAATATGATATTATTGTAAGGTTTCAAATTTCAAGTCAATTGGGTTTACCGTTTGTCCGGTACGAATTAAAACGCCTAGAAATCGATTTAAATCGGTTTAATTTAAATTGAGCGTTTATAGCCATAACTCGCACAGATGTCCGAATTAGCTTTCGAAACCTGTTCCATTGTGTCTGGAACGTGGGGTAAACCCTAGAAACGCTGGTTACGGCGCGTGAATCGGAGTTCGGAATTTCCGGGATGAATAGTGTTCGAAAATTCTCTATAAATACACCTTAAAATCAAAAAAAAAGAAAAAAAAGAAAACCCTAATCTACAAAACTGCAGCCGCCACTACAAGCTTCAATGGCCAGAAACGTCCCTTTTTCATCCCTCAATCTCTCCCAATCCACAAGCTTTCGTTAAAAACTTCCTGAAGCAAAATCGAAGAGCTAAATGAGATCTTTAAATCTATACGGTGATGATGGAGTTTGGAGCGACGTGGGGGGAGCAAAAGGGGGCCGTTTGCAGCAAGTTGCGCACGCAACTCGAGGAGAATGGAGGGGCAGAACTTCAGGTGGTTGGTGGTGGAGGTAGCTCTCGCGAAGGGCTTCGACATGGCAGTAATTTGATGAAGTTTAGTTGAGTATGGTGTTGCAAAATTTAAACCCTAGTATTTGATAATGGGTTCGGCTTCCTGGTGATGTGCGCACGTGGAAGGGAGGAGAAGGATGTGTGTGCGGCTGAGATGCAAGGGTAGTGAGATCTACGGCCATGATCTTGCTAGGTTATAAATTTTATAAATTATGTTATAAATTTATGTATATAAATTCGAGTAAACTTCAAAAATTCATATCTTTTTCATACGAGGTCGAAAACGCGCGAAACCAATTGCGTTGGAATCGTATGGACGAGCACTAAGCGATGGAATTGGATTGGAGTCGTTTGGAGTTAGTGAGAATTTTTGGTAAAATTAAACGTCCGTTTAATTTTATTCGAAATAAATCGCTAAAACGGAAATAAAATCAAGTGAGAACTTCTCACTCAATCGAATCAGTTTCGATTTTATTTTAAATAGTTAGATTTAAAATATTTGAATGCATGTTTGAATGATGATTATTATCTATTGATTGTTAAAATAGACATTATACGCCGTTAGTAAGAGGATGTTATTTATTAAAAACATATACCGCGAATATTTCATAAACAGTGAAATTGGTATTATATATAATAGCAATATATATATATTGGCATATGTATATATTGGAGTTATTGATTTCCCGCATTTATTTGTTTAGCGGATGAGACCCTATTGCGCCGTTATTAAGCGGATAATATTTTAAATCCGATATACCGCGATAATTTCGTACTGGAGCGAAATTGGTATTGTGCTAATGTTTATGGATGCAGGAAAACAGGTTGGAGGGATCCAACTGGATTCCTCAACAGTATTTATTTGATTTCAGATATTTTGATATTTGATGGATTATCATATCGATATATGATATCGTTGTTGTCGTGATTGACTATTTGGTGTGTAGCATCACTAGACCAAATTTGGAACTTTAAAATGATTTTTAAAGTGATTTTTGAAAATATACTGTATGTTTGAAAATTGATCCATTTTAAATAAATAAACGTATAATTTTAATGTTATATAAAAATTATGATTTTTGAGAAAAATAGTTAAAAACTGATTTTTGAGAATATGATGCTAATGATTTTATAAAATGATTAAATCAGGATTTTTGAATTTATTATAAAAGTTGAAAATATAGGATTTATAAAATTTAATTATTTTATAAATCAAAATGGTGAAATAATAAAGGAGATTAAAGACGTTTTAAAAGAGTAATATAAATTGAATTATATTAAGAGATTTATAAATGGATATTTATAAATTGAAATATTGAAATTATAAAACGAGTTTTTATAAGTGTTTGAATGAAGTGAAAATGAATTTCATAAATTGAATGAAATTTATAGAATTTTAAACAGTGAAGTTATAAATGGAATTTTATAAACAGTAGGTTTATAAAATTTATAAAGTTATTGAAAGAATGAATTTTGGATAAATAAACAATCTTATGAGTTATAAGATTTATAATTTGGGAAGTTAAAAGAACGATTTTGTAAAATAATCGTTTTATAAGTGTTTAACTTATAATGTGAACTTTTGTTTTATAATTGAGTTATAAATCGAATAGATTAATAAAGGAATTTATAAAAAGAAGTTGTTATAAAATAAATATTAATGGAGTTATAAACGTTGTTTTATAAATCCGTAAACGACTTATTTTGATAGGTAAATTGTTGAAACCTATTAATGGAGTTATATTCACATTTTTGACTGTGAATAATCCTTTGAAATAAAATGAATAGAAGTGATGAAATTTGTTAACGTAGTATATTCACGTTTTTGAATAGTGAATAATATGTTAAAGAAAATTGTTTTGAATGTGATGTCTTAAATTGAATTAAAACGATCTAACGATGTTTTAAAAGGTGTTGAGATTCGAAACCATAGATTTCAACATTCATTGTTGGAATAGACGTTTTCGAGAAATAGAAGGAAATAATGGACTATAACACTGTTGTTATAGTGAATGATTTCCGAAAGGAAATGTTTTGTATAGTTTTGGGATTTATATATCTATTTTTAATTTCGAATCCCTATACTAGTGATTTTGGGTTGTCGTAACGATGTTTTACGCAACATTCGTTTTGGCCCAAATAAATATGTTTAAGAGAATGATTTCCTTAAAGAATGAAATATGTACTTAATCTCGATTTAAGTATATTGAATATTTTCCAAGTGTTGAAAATAAAATTTGTGAATTACTTATTAAATAAGTATGGAAATGTTTTCCAATATAAAGTGAATATTTTGAGAATTTATCTTTTTGAAGATAAATTGAAAAGGAATATTGAAATGAATAATTGGAATCGAATATTCATAAATATTGTGAAATATAAATTCACTATGGAATTTATAAAAGCAAGTGAAATTTGTTTAAAAATAAATATTGATTTATTTTTGAAGTATTGAAATTATATATCTAATGAAGATATTTTGGAAAATAAATAATTTGGAAAATTATTTGGAAACTGGTGATGTTGTGCATATCCATTGATAGTTCAATAACCGACTATCAATATTTCCCTTTGAACGGGTATTTGATGTGATTTGATTGAATTTGAATGCCACACTTATTTTTGAATAAGCGCTCACTATTCGGGTTAACCGGGAAAGGACCATGGGGTCGTATAACCCATTCCGAATATGTGATACGTCGTTATGAATTGCATTGAAGATCGGTGTTGAAGACCGAGTATTTGCGAGAGCGATAGGATGACCTGTCGATTGACTCTGCACCGAGTAGCTACGGTATTGAGTTCTCCATAGGTGATGGTGAATCTGATCAGGATTGTGAATATCCGGATTGCAAGGACTTCTTTGTAAGTGCCTTCGGTTTTGTTCGAGCCTGGAACAGACTTGTACGGATTGTATGTCTGACATTACAAGTTGATATATAAAGCCAATTTCTTTCAAATATATTTCTATTGGTGGCGGAGAATTTATTCTTTTAGCTTAACACCCTTCTCTGAGACGTACGAGCTCAGAGGTTATGTAGTTGAATGTTATCAGCGATATATTCCCAATTTGGTAATGTGACATGCTGAGTGTAGCTATAAATGATCATTGTGTTGATTATTTGTGATAGGATCGTTTATTTGATCGTCTATCCTGGTGATCATTTCTATGATCATTTGTTGACCCAAAGCATGGCTTTTGTATAAAGTATGTTTTTGTGGACGTGACTTCGTCGAGCCTCACACCCCGTGAATGGTCAAAACAGGAAAGAAGCAGCAAGGTTATGAGGGGTAGCGCCCTTTAGGATGTGTGCATTTCCTTCTGGAAAAGGGTGGTATCATGCTATGGAGCCCAGATACTTACTCATGTTGAAAACACTTTGTTATGATTGTGTGAATTGATTACGAGCGCTCGGTGAAAAGGTCCCAAAGGACCGGGGGATGGCATATTCGGTCAGTTGTTACTCAGTTAGGGGTAACCCGGCCTTGTGTTGGTAGAGATCCGGTTTGGTTCTCGGGGATGTCCATCCAGAGGCATTCTCATGTGGCAATGGGAAGTTCCTTGGACTGATCATTCGTTGGAAATCCAAAGAAACAATACGTGACTTGTACGGTATTAGTTGTAGAACCTATCATTCACTTATGGTGGCGCCCCACTATTTGGATGGTAGCTATAGTAGGCATAGTTCGGAATGTCTATGTTGGCTAAGATTTATATTCTACTTTCGAAATAAATTTTTCCTACACTATGCACTAGTAATAATATCAAATGTTCTTTTAAATGCGTTTCAAGCATCTTTGACTATCATAAGGAGAAATCTCCTCCGATTCTGCGTTTGCATTGTGTGTGTGTGCGGGAGGCCTTTTGGCAGTCTCATTTTTTTAAAAGCATTGCGAATTGACTTTAAAAATATTCCTCTATTTTGATTTTAAAGATAAATAAATTGTTTTGAGTTCTCACACCCGTCACATGACTGACTCGGAGTTTATTGTTTTCCTTCCTAAACTCTGGGTGCCCACCAATTTCCACACGGGCAGTCAAGAGTTAAGGTTTAGCAGGATATTCTGGATATTCTGGAGTTGCTGGAGGCAAGATGGATGGCATGACGTATTACTAGTTATATAGTATTTCTTTTCCGCTGCATTGTTTGTTGTTGTTGTACACTCTGATGATATGATGTAATGAAATGTGATGTAATGTAATAACTGATATAGTTATTTGTTTAAAGATTATTCATTCATTTATTATATGTTGTTCCGCTGCGAATTATGAGATTCTGATGTTGTTCTGTTGTTTTCTGTTCTGTTTCCTCCCTATTCTCTTTTTCTTCTATTTAAAATTTTTTTATCTTCTTTTTCCTCTGTTACTTATTTGTTTTCTGTTCCGTTCTATTTTCTATTTTCTTTTCCCTCTATTTCCTCTCTTCTTTCTTTCTTTTTCTTTTTCTTAAAACCCTCAGTGTTCGGTTTTCCGTCCTTCGATTACTCGGCAGTCGATAAAGTGAGTATCGATGTTGAATTTTCGGAAGACGAAGAATCGGGTCCTGACACACGTTTTCCGATGCAAGCAGGTGACCGAGTTCACCATATTCGCAGCCGTGGGTAGCTCTTGTCGAGGGCGTGTGAGTGGAAGTCTCTGATCGTCGCCGAAGTGATGGAGTTAGGCTTGAAAATTCAAACAATATAGGCGGCTATGGGTAGGGTACGGTCGCGTGTTTACTGAGGTGGGGGAGAAGAAGGAAGCAACTGCCCTGATGAGGCTACAGGGAACATGCGGCTATGATCTGAGCTAGGTTAAAAATAGAAATAAAATTGTAAATTTATTTATATTAAATTCGTTTAAACTTTGTAACGCGATATCTCTTTCATACGAGGTCTATTTTGGACGAAACAAATTGCGTCGGGTTCGTATTGACGAATGCTACGCGATGGAGCTGGATTGGAGTTAATGAGAGCTAGTGAAAATTTTGGGTAAAATTAAACGCGCGTTTAATTTTATTTGAAATAAACACCGCAACTGTTATTTGAAACAAGGTGAGAACTTCTCACTCAATCGAATTTGTTCGATTTAAATTTTAAATAGTTAAATTTAAAATTGCTTGATTGTATATTTGGATGATAAAATTATTATCTATCGTTTTGAAATAGACCCTATGCGCCGTATATTAAGCGGATGTTATTTATTGAAAACATATACCGCGGTATTCCATCTTGAAGTGGAATTGGTGTTATATATGTACTTGGAGTTGATTTTCCCGCATTATATAGCGGACGAGACTCTATTGCACTACATAATTACGGATAATATTTTATATGAACCCATATACCGCGGTACTCCGTATTGGAACGGGATTTGTGTTGTGCTAACATCTGTGGATGCATGGAAATAGGTTGGAGGGATCCAACTGGATTCCTCAACAATATTGATTTATTTACAAATATTTGAGATATATTCTGTTATCATATTGATATGTGATGTTTTTGGATGCCGTGGTTGATGTATTGGTGCTGTTGCAGCATTGGGCCTATTTTGGAAAATTAAAAGTGTTAAAGTGATGATTTTCAAATTTAAAAGGGTTTTAAAGTGATTTTTGAAAGTATGTGTTTTATTGAATTTTGGAATTGATTCATTTTAAATAAATAAACGTTATAATTTTAATGTTATAAAAATTATGATTTTTGAGAAATATAGTTGAAATATGATTTTTGAAATATGGAGTTAATGATTTTTTAAAAATAGTTTAAATAGAGATTTTTGAAATTATTATAAAAGCTTTATATATAAGATTTATAAAAAATCTTATAAAGGAGTTTCGAAAATGTTTTAAAATGATGTTAAAATGGATATTATAAGTAAATAGGATTTACAGATTTATAATTGACGAAGTTATAAAAGAATTTATTTTCTAAATAAAAGATTTATAATTAATTAACTTATAAATTGGATTTTGGCGTGTAAATAAGATATAATAGAATTTGTAAATAAAGTGATTTTATAACTTGAAGCTTTTATAATATATAAATGTGAATTTATAAACATCGATTTATAAATTCAAAATTGATTTAATTTGATAAGTAAATATGAAAGCTTATTAAAGGAAGTATATTCACGATTTTGGACAGTGGATAATCCTTTAAATTAAAATATGCAGAAGTGGTGAATTTGGTAAATGAAGTATATTGACGTTTTTGGACAGTGAATAATATATTAAAGAAATGTTTTGGGGAAGTGATATTATAAATAGAATTAAAACGATTTGAAGTTGTTTTAAAATGTGTTAAGGATCGAAACCATAGATTTCAACATTCATTGTTGAAATAGACGTTTTCGAGAAAAAAGGAAAAGGTGAACTATAACGCCGTTGGAATAGTAAATGATTTTCGAAAGGTAATGTTTTATATAGTATTAGGATGAATATATCTATCTTAATTTCGAATCCCTATACTAGTGATTTTGGGTTGTCGTAACGATGTTTTACGCAATATTCGTTTTGACTCAAATAAATGTGTTTAAGTGAATGTTTTCCTTAAAGAATAAAATATATACTTAACCGTGTTTTAAGTATATTGAATATTTTCTAAGTATTCAAAATAAATAGATTTGTGAATTACTTATTATTAAATAAGTATGGAAATGTTTTCCAATATGAAGTGAAATGTTTTAAGGTTCATATCTTTTAAAGATAAATTGAAAGTGAATATTTGAAGTCGATTTTGAAAATCATATATCAACGGATATTTGGAAATTCAAATTCACAAGGAATTTATAAAGGAAAGGGGAATTTGTTAAAAATAAACATTGTTTTATTTTTGAAGTGTGGGAAAATATATCTTGTAAAGATATTTTTGGAAAATAAATAATTCGGGAAATTATTTGGAATCTGTTGATGTTGTGCGTATCTATTGATAATTAAATAACCGACTATCAATATTTACCTTTAAATGGGTATTTGTTGTGATTTGCTTGAATTTGAATGCTACACTTATTTTGAAATAAGCGCTCGTTATTCGGTTTAGCCGGGAGAAGACTTTGGGTCATGAATTCCATTCCGAATAGTGATTCATCGTAATGGATAACATTTGAAAACCGGTGTTGAAGACCGGGTATTTTTGAAAATGGAAGGATTTCCGTCGAATGTCTCTACATCGGCTAATCTCCGATGTAGAGATTTTATCACCCATTGATGGGAATTCCGGTCGTGATTAGCGAATATCCGGATTGCAAAGGCTTCTTTGGAAGTGCCTTCGGTTCCGTTTGATCCCGGAACGGACTTGTATGGATGTGTGTCTTGACGTTACAATTTGAGATGTAAAGCTAGTTTCTATCAAATATATTTCTGTTGGTGGTGGAGAATTTATTCTCTTAGCTTAACACCGTTCTCTGAGACGTATGAGCTCAGAGGTTATGTAGTTGATGGTTACTGGTGATACATTCCCAATTTGGTAATGTGGCATGCTGAGTGCTGCTGAGCATTTGTTGATCAAAGCATAGCTTTTGTATAAAGCGTAGCTTTGTGGACGAGACTTCGTCAGACCTCACACCTCGGAAATGGTCAAAACATGAAAGATGCAGCAAGGTTTTAGGGAGTAGCGCCCCTTAGGGTATGTCATTTCCTTCTGGATAGAAGTGGTATCATGGTATGGAGCCTAGATACTTACTTATGTGAATGTCGCAAATATATATGACTTTGTGATTGATATTGGTTGAGGATCCTCAGATAAATGTTGTTTACAACAGGGGGATGGCATACTCGTGTCAGTTGTTACATACTTTTGCGGAGGTAACCCAGCCTTGTGCTGGCAGAGATCCGGTTAGGTTCTCGAGGCGTCTCTCCAGAGGCGTTTCCATGTGGCAATGGGAAGTTCCTTGGCCCGACCATTTGTTGGAAAATCCAAAGAAACGATACGAGTCCTGTACCGTTTTAGTTGTAGAACCTGTCGTTTACTTATAGTGGCGCTCCACTGTTTAGATGGTAGCTATAGTAGGTATAGTTCAGAATGTCTATGTTGGCTAAGATTTATATTATACTTTCGAAATGTTTTCCTACACTTTGCACTTATAATAATAATATCAAAGAAAAATTTCTCCCATCAAGCATGTTTGACTATCATAAGGAGAAATCTCCTCCAATTCTGCGTTTGCATTGTGTGTGTTTGCGGGAGGCCTTATGATAGTCTCATTTTCTAAAAAGCATTGCGAATCTAATTTAAAATATTTCTTTGTTTATTTTTAAAGATAAACTGTTTTAAGTTCTCACACCAGTCCCATGACTGACCTTGAGTTTATTGTTTCATTTCTAAACTCTGGGTGCCCATCAATTTCCACACGAGCAGTCTAGAGTCAGGTTATCAGGTCATTCTGGAATTCAGGAGTTGCTGTGGAGATCAGGAGCAAGCTGGATGGTATGGCGTATCAACTAGTATATAGTATTTCTTTTCTGCTATTTGTTGTTGTACACTCTGATAATGTATTGTAAGTAATGTAATGTAATGTAATGTAATAACTGATATAGTTCTTTGTTTTAAAGATATTTATTTATCTATTATATGTTGTTCCGCTGCGATTGTGAGATTCTGATATTGTTCTGTTGCTTTTCTTTCTTTCTTTCTTTCTTTCTTTCTTTCTTCTTCTATCTTTTTCTTCTTCTTAAACCATAAGGGTTCGGTTTTCGGCATTCGATTGCTTGGCAGTTGACACAGTGGACGTATTGATTCGACTTTAGGGAGTCGAAAATTCCTTACCTTTACATTTGGTATCAGAGCTTATGGTTAAGCGGCAACCTTGGCTCTATTAGGTGTTACTCATTAGAGATAGAGTCAGCAGTACTCTAGAATGAGTGTGAGTGTAATAATAGCTATGAGCGCATATTTGTTAGTGAATATAATTTATTTTTTAATATTTTATTGATTGGTTTGTTGAGTGGTATATGGATTCTGGTCAATACGAGTAATTAACGTTGTTTATAGGGATCTCTAAACACTTGTACAGAACAATTTGACACGATATCGTTTTAAAATAGGGTAAATAAAATAATTTTACCTAAATTATTTTCATACATAAAAGAGAGAAATTTTCTGTGAATTATTATAATATATGATTGCTTGGTTGATAGGAAGTGATGATATTAAATTATAATCATTAATGTTGAAAAAGAAATTGAAATCATAACTCCAAAGTTAAGAGATGAATTCACATACAAATAGAATTAGAGAATATAAATTGTAAATGTGATTTGTAATTTGAAGTAAAATTCCAGAGGAATATTTGGAAATGTTTTGAAAGGGTTTGCAATTTGGAAAAGATTAATTTCCTTTTTGAGTTTGAAAATGATTTTCAAGGGTTTGGAAAAATGTTTTTAGAGGGATTAAAGCTCTAAACTCTTTTCGGTCGCTGGAAAATAACTTCGGTGATGATCGCGACATCATCGGTATTCATTTTTGGGTTTTCAAAAGAAGGATTGCTGCCAAGTTGTTTTAAATAGAAGTTGTTTGAAAATTTGGGTTTCGGTTTTGAAATTCGAAGGATAATTTGAATTGGTTTCAAAAATGGTTTTGAAATGTTGGAAAGACTCTGGAATATGATAAAAATGATTATGGAAATAAATTTATGAATGAATGAATTTACAATTGCAAGTAAATTGAAAATTTGTCAAGTTGGATCAAATGAAGCTAAGTATTAAAATAAAATTAGTAAGTAAAACTAATTGAAGAAATGACATATTTAATATGGGTTGAAATGAATTGAATTCAACATTTATAAACAAAGGGTAAACTAAATTCATATGGAATTTGTAATCCAGTTTAAATATAAGTGGTTATAAACCGAAATAGTGAATTGAAGTGTTTGGGAACGAACAAAAGAATAAAAACTGAAATTGACCCGAGTTAATTGGAATAAAAGGTGAATCTAGAAGTCTAATAGACTAAATGATTGGAATACAATTATTAAGATGGAAAATAAATTGTAATTTGAAATTCATTTTGAATTTGTAAGTAAATGGAATTTACTTCAGAATTGAAATCTGAATTGGATTTATAAGGGAAATTGAAGTTAAGTTGAATAAATGATGTTTGAAATGGAATATAACTTAAATAATGTTGAATGAAGTTGATTTTGGTATCGAAGTAAATTAATAAACTGAAGTGATGAATATAAACTTGAGTTATGTAATGAAATTCAACTTTTGTGGTCAAAATTAATTAGCAATTGAATTAATGAATGAATTGAATGTAAATCAATTGATATGAAATAATGGATGTAGGTGTTAATTCATTAAAGCTAATTAGATATGTTGAATCAAATGTGATTAAATGAAAAACAAATTCATTGAATATTAATGAGAAGTGAATGTATATTGATTTGGTTATGGATGTTAGTTGGATGATAGTTGGTTGATGGTTGAATTTATTCCTTTTGATTTCAATTGTTATATTGGCATATATAGTTGGTTGTATATGTTGTATATTGATATTAATTTCTTATATACATGTTTCTCATGGTTTGTTGAGTGTTTAGTAGGTGTGGATTGTGCTTGCTTCTCATTTGGAGCTCGCTTTCACGCTATATTAGCCGTATATGCTCGCTAATAATATATAAGGTACATATCTCGGATTACATATCGTACTTTTACACTTTTTTCCCTACGGGATGCCTTATTACTTTGATGAGATGTATATTTGTGATATATATATATTGCCATTTTTTTCGGATCGAGCCGCGCAAAGGAGATTATGGCTAATTTTTCTGAAAATTTAAGGCGTTAGAATATTTTTGAGAAATTTTGAAAAGATAACTAAGTATGATTTGAAAACTTAGTAAAGTTATTGTAAGAAGTTTAACTATGGATTTTGGAAAAGTTAAAATGTTTAAATTAATTTGAACCAAATGGTTTTGAAAAGTTAATGGATTCTGTAATTTTTTCTTGCTTGGTAATTTCGAGGACGAAATTCTTTTAAGGGGAAAGTTTGTAATGACCCAAAATTTCTGTCATTTGAAATTCATATATTTAATTGATTTTAAATATTAACAAGTAAATTTTGTAAGTCGAATAACTCAGATTTTAAATATCTGGATTTAATTGGATAATTAAATCGATAATTTAATATGTGAAACTACAGAAATAATTGGAAATTGGGTTTAATGTGATCAAATTTGATTTATAAAGTTGTATTAAATCATGTTGGAGTTAGAATGATGTTATAGAACTTTTATAATTAAAAGTAAAAGTTCATTTATGAAAATTGAATATTTTAACATTTAATTGACGAGTAAAAATAGTTATTTTTCAAACAGTCTCGGATTTCGACAAAACTAGTTTCATTGGATCCGTAATATTATATTATTGTAATATTTCAAATTTCGTGTCAATCTGATTTACGGGTTGTCCGGAGCAAGCCAAAACGCATAGAAATTAGTTTAATCAATTTAATTTAAATTTGATCGTTTGTTTCTGTAACTCGCACATATGATCGAATTGGCTATCGATACCTATTCCATTATGTCCAGAACGCGGATTAAACCCTAGGAACGTCAGCCGACACGCTTCGTTTGGAGTTTGGAAAATTTCGAATGAACAGTGTTTTGGAAATTTTCTATAAAAGGACCCCATTCTCTTCAATTTACACTAACCCTAAACGAAATTAAGTCAGGCTGCCATTTTCAATTCGCCAGAAAACACTCATCTTTCTCCTTCAATTCCTCTTAATCCCTTCATTTATACACTCCGACTTCTACACGAAAGTTGGAGAGCTCGTCGAGAGCTACGTATTCAACGGTTATGATCGAAAATGGAGCTTCGGATCGATGCCAAATGGGCCACGTTCACCATTAGGTTGCCCACGTTTTCCGATGCAAGCAGGTGACCGAGTTCACCATAATCGCAGCCGTGGGTAGCTCTTGTCGAGGGCGTCCGAGTGGAAGTCTCCGATCGTCGCCGAAGTGATGGAGTTAGGCTCGAAAATTCAAACAATATAGGCGGCTATGGATAGGGTTCGGTCGCGTGTTTACTGAGTTGGGGGAGAAGAAGGAAGCAACGGCCCTGATGCAGCTACAGGGAACGTGCGGCTATGATCGGAGCTAGGTTAAAAAAAGAAATAAAATCATAAATTTATTTATATTAAATTCGTTTAAACTTTGTAACGCGATATCTCTTTCATACAAGGTCCTTTTGGACGAAACAAATTGTGACGGGTTCGTATTGACGAATACTACGCGATGGAGCTAGATTGGAGTTAATTGGAGCTAGTGAAAATTTCGGGTAAAATTAAACGCGCGTTTAATTTTATTCAAAATAAACACTGCGACTGTTATTTGAAACTAGGTGAGAACTTCTCACTCAATCGAATTTGTTCGATTTAAATTTTAAATAGTTGAATTTAAAATTGCTTGATTGTCTGTTTAGATGATAAAATTATTATCTATTGTTTTGAAATAGACCTTATGTGCCGTATATTAAGCGGATGTTATTTATTAAAAACATATACCGCGATATTCCATCTTGAAGTGGAATTGGTATCATATATGTACTTGGAGTTGATTTTCCCGCATTATATAGCGGATGAGACCCTACCGCGTCGCATAATAGCGGATAATATTTTACATGAACCCATATACCGCGATATTCGTATAGGAACGGGATTGGTATTGTGCTAACATCTGTGGATGCAGGGAAACTGGTTGGAGGGATCCAACTGGATTCCTCAACAATATTGATTTATTTACATATATTTGAGATATATTCTGTTATCATATTGATATGAGATGTTTTTGGATGTCGTGGTTGATGTATTGGTGTTGTTGCAGCATTGGGCCTATTTTGGAAAATTAAAAGTGTTAAAGTGATGATTTTCAAATTTAAAAGGGTTTTAAAGTGATTTTTAAAAGTATACGTTTTATTGAATTTTGGAATTAATTCGTTTTAATAAATAAAGTTATAATTTTAATGTTATAAAAATTATGATTTTTGAGAAATATAGTTGAAATGTGATTTTTGAAATATGGAGTTAATGATTTTTTAAAAATAGTTTAAATAGAGATTTTTGAAATTATTATAAAAGCTTTATATATAAGATATATAAAAATCTTATAAAGGAGTTTTGAAAATGTTTTAAAATGATGTTAAAATGGGTTTTATAAGTAAATAGGATTTACAGTTTATAATTGATGAAGTTATAAAAGAATTTATTTTCTAAATAAAAGATTTATAAGTAATTAACTTATAAATTGGATTTTGCCGTGTAAATAAGATATAATAGAATTTGTAAATAAAGTGATTTTATAACTTGAAGTTTTTATAATATATAAATATGAATTTATAAACATCGATTTATAAATTCAAAATTGATTGAATTTGATAAGTAAATATGAAAGCTTATTAAAGGAAGTATATTCACAATTTTGGACAGTGGACAATCCTTTAAATTAAAATGTGTAGAAGTGCTGAATTTGGTAAACGAAGTATATTCACGATTTTGGACAGTGAATAATATATTAAAGAAATGTTTTGGGGAAGTGATATTTTAAACAGAATTAAAACGATTTGAAGTTGTTTTAAAATGTCTTAAGGATCGAAACCATAGATTTCAACATTCATTGTAGAAATAGACGTTTTCGAGAAATAAGGAAAAAATGGACTATAGCACTATTGTTATAGTAAATGATTTTTGAAAGGAAATGTTTTATATAGTATTGGGATGAATATATCTATCTTAATTTCGAATCCCTATACTAGTGATTTTGGGTTGTCGTAACGATGTTTTACGCAACATTCGTTTTGACTCAAATAAATGTGTTTAAGAGAATGTTTTCCTTAAAGAATAAAATATAAACTTAATCGTGTTTTAAGTATATTGAATATTTTCTAAGTATTGAAAATAAATAGATTTGTGAATTACTTATTATTAAATAAGTATGGAAATGTTTACCAATATGAAGTCAAATGTTTTGAGATTTATACCTTTTAAAGATAAATTGAAAGTGAATATTTGAAGTCGATTTTGAAAATCATATATCAATGGATATTTTGAAATTCAAATTCACAAGGAATTTGTAGAGGAAAGGGGAATTTGTTAAAAATAAACATTGATTTATTTTTGAAGTGTGGGAAAATATATCTTGTAAAGATATTTTTGGAAAATAAATAATTTGGGAAATTATTTGGAATCTGGTGATGTTGTGCATATCTATTGATGGTTAAATAACCGGCTATCAATATTTACCTTTAAATGGGTATTTGTTGTGATTTGCTTGAATTTGAATGCTACACTTATTTTGAAATAAGCGCTCGTTATTCAGTTTAGCCGGGAGAAGACCTTTGGGTCATGAATTCCATTCCGAATAGTGATACGTCGTAATGGATAGCATTTGAAGACCGGTGTTGAAGACCGGGTATTTTAGAAAATGGATGGATTACCGTCGAATGTCTCTGCATCGGCTGATCTCCGATATAGAGATTTTATCACCCATTGTGATGGGAATTCCGGTCGTGATTAGTGAATATCCGGATTGCAAGGGCTTCTTTGGAAGTGCCTTCGGTTCCGTACGATCCCGGAACCGACTTGTATGGATGTGTGTTTGACGTTACAATTTGAGATGTATAGTTGGTTTCTATCAAATATATTTCTTTTGGTGGCGGAGAATTTATTCTCTTAGCTTAACACCCTTCTCTGAGACGTACAAACTCAGAGGTTATGTAGTTGATGGTTACTAGTGATACATTCCCAATTTGGTAATGTGGCATGCTGAGTGCTACTGAGCATTTGTTGATCAAAGCATAGCTTTTTATAAAGCGTAGCTTTGTGGATGAGACTTCGTCGGACCTCACACCCCGGAAATGGTCAAAACAAGAAAGATGCAGCAAGGTTTTAGGGAGTAGCGCCCCTCAAGTTATGTCATTTCCTTCTGGATAGAAGTGGTATCATGGTATGGAGCCCAGATACTTAATTATGTGAATGTTGCAAATATATATGACTTTTTGATTGATGTTGGTTGAGGATCCTCAAATAAAGGTTGTTTACAACCGGGGGATGGCATACTGGTGTCAGTTGTTACCTACTTTTGCAGAGGTAATCCGGCCTTGTGTTGGCAGAGATTCGGTTAGGTTCTCGGGGCATCTCTCCAGAGGTGTTTCCATGTGGCAATGGAAAGTTCCTTGGCCTGACCATTTGTTGGAAAATCCAAAGAAACAATACGATCCCTGTACCATTTTAGTTGTAGAATCTACCATTTACTTATGGTAGCGCCCCACTGTTTAGATGATAGCTATAATTGACATAGTTCGGAATGTCTATGTTGGCTAACATTTATATTATACTTTCAAAATGTTTTCCTACACTTTGCACTTAAAATAATAATATCAAAGAAAAATTTCTCGTATCAAGCATGTTTGACTATCATAACGAGAAATCTCCTTCGATTCCGCGTTTGCATTGTGTGTGTGCGTGCGGGAGGCCTTATGGTAGTCTCATTTTCTAAAAAGCACTGCGAATCTAATTTAATATATTTCTTTGTTTTTTTAAAGATAAACGGTTTTGAGTTCTCACACCAGTCTCATGACTGACCTGGAGTTTATTGTTTCCTTCCTAAACTCTGGGTGCCCATCATTTTCCACACGGGCAGTCTAGAGTCAGGTTATCAGGTCATTCTGGAATTCAGAAGTTGCTGTGGAGATCAGGAGCAAGCTGGATGGCATGGCGTGTCAACTAGTATATAGTATTTCTTTTCTGCTGTTTGTTATTGTACACTCTGATAATGTAATGTAATAACTTATATAGTTCTTTGTTTTAAAGATATTCATTTATCTGTTATATGTTGTTCCGCTGCGATTGTGAGATTCTGATATTGTTCTGTTGCTTTTCTTTCTTTCTTCTTCTATCCTTTTCTTCTTCTTAAACCATAAGGGTTCGGTTTCCGGCATTCGATTGCTCGGCAGTTGATACAGTGGACGTATTGATGTCGACTTTCGGGAATCGAAATTTGCGTACCTTTACAGCCGCCCTTAACCAGCCCTGTTCTCCGCTTTAGTAAACAAAATTACTTGTTAATTATCTTTGCTAAGGTGGGTCTTGGGGTGGGGCGCTACACCACCCATCCAATCCAACAACTCATAACGAACACCAAAATGATATAAACTAAGACCACCATTATCTTCACTTTTTACCGAGCATTTTATTTCTTATACTGTTTACGGTGTTCGAATTTCATTCAAACTTTTGAAATTTCTAAGTCAGCTCACCGAGCCTTCCAACTTATCAATAAGAGATCCTCTCTCTCTTTGCTTTATATGTTTAATGACTATTTCATTCATGTTTGTTGATAGTTAGGTCAGATTTTAGCTGAAAAACCGATGTTCTCTCCACTTTTCCACTTGGTTTTTGCCCGATAAAATATTATAGGTTGAACGATGTCCTTGAGAATAGCCTCGATCGGTCGACATTGAGCAGTCGACTTTGATCGATCAACGTCGAAAAGTTTCCCAGTCACCTAAAAAACATAGACAGATATGTCAAAATTATCAAAATACTCCTCCCTCTTAGTTAGGAATAAGATGCCTTTTTAATTGTATTAAGGACCTCGACCTGTACATTGTATTAATTTGAAAGTATTGTTGATGCAGGCCGCACGTCGTAGTTAGGCAGTGGTGATTTTTAGATGGGAAATATAGTATATCATTTGACATTATGTTCGTGGGGTGCCTCTATGGGGTGCGTTAGAGTCTAGGTCAGCCATGTCTACATTGGAGGCGAAACATATCCCAAGTCTAGTTCATTCCTATGACTTAGTCAGGGTGGTACATCAACTAGTTGACGAATTTTTGCGGGCTATCTATAGGTAGTGCTTCGACTAGTGGATGAACGGGAGAAGTCCGTAGACAACGCATCGACCAGTGGGCGAACTTTTGTGGTTGGCCAATCGAATGTCAGGGAAGACAAAGATAACCTAGCTGGTTCTATAGCTTGGTATAAAGAACTAGGGATTGAACTATATATCCATTAGTCATGGACTTGCCTATAGGCCCCCTATGGCTACTTCACTTGGTCGCATTCCAATATGCAGAGTGGGACGACACTTCTTCTTCACCCTTGCTTTATCTAGTTCTTAACTGTTCATCGGATGGCCCCTGTAAAGCTCTCTCCAATAGTTACAATAATTTCTTAGTTTGGTGTTTTTTATCTGCTACGACTTTGGTAACCTTGAGCTCAGCCAGATCATTGTTTAGAAAATATTCAATTTATTAAAGAAAACACATGCTTCGCCCAGCTTTTACCACCATCTCCAAGCTTGTGATCAACCACCTTTATTTTACGGTTTGTCGGGTAAGATAGCGTGATACCATGACCACTACTTATTGTGCCAATGATCTGTAGCCCCACCCTTTTGGTATGGGTATTCCAAGTTGTAGTTTTACTTTGTATATCCCTTGCCTTCTCAAAGCAGAGTTTGTTCCTTATTTTTTGTACTTGTCTCATTAATGTAGAAAACCCTACAGGCATTTAGGAAGGCACGGTCATCTAAACTGACTACCACCATCGTATAGAGGGACAGATGAAGCGTACATAAAGATATCTCTTATGTAGATGAATGAGTACCTTTGATGAGTCAGTTTGCTGGGCCATGGCCAATCAATATGGATGACAGAATGGGCCCCTCTTGCTCTTAGGAGCAGGCCGACGGTGTTGGTTTGGGTGGTAAAAAAGGGAAACATCCAGTAATACTATAGTGGACATAGAGGACGATGAGGTCACGGTGACTGACGTGGGGTGGGACACCATGCCGGATCGTTAGGGAGAAGAGGACGAGTTGGGAAAGTGTGATCCTTAGATCTATGAGTTGTGACGACCCGCCTTTCTAACCCCAGAAAGACATATCATCAATAAGAAAAGAAAGGGATGGAAATAGAAAAGATAGAAAGAAAGAATAACAACATCAGAATCTCACAGCGGAATGGAACAAAATATAATACATCACATAACTATTACATATTTATTACAAATATCAGAGTTACACAACATCATACAGCAGGACAGTCATATACATATCTGTTAATACATACATCCAAAATACAACATACATCAACTACACAACGGAACTAGATAGATAGATACATACGACTGGGCTTCTGCTTCAAGCTCCTCCTGAACTCAACACTCCAAAAACCTATCACTTGGCTACTCATAAAAATTTGAGTACCTAAGAGTTTATGAAAAACAAAATATAAACTCTGGGTGAGACATGGGTCTGATGTGAGTAAACGGGTTAAAGTTGTTGAACTTTGAAAACTATTTGAAATAAAGGTATCACTTAAGACTCCACACACATAAACACGGGTAAGTTTTTACCTTACGCGAACCAAAACAATTTATATGAAATCCAATGATACTATAATAGTGTCTAGGATTTTCAAGTAAATAGAAAATAGCCGAAATTGTTACATGATTAAATTCTAGCTACTAGCCACCAAAGTGGGTAATACAAATCAAAACCGTAGGGTCTCGCAGGGAAAATAGGTTTCCATCAATGGCAGGGCTAATGGGGTACCGCCCGTCACAGTACGGGGACTAGATCACCGTACCGAGGATCACTCCCGACCCCTTGCAACACAAGGCCGAAACCATTCCTTACTTAACAGTCCCGAACAAGATAGCCCCGCAGTTGTGACCAACAACTGCCCACACAGTCGAAAATAAAGGGGCATCTAGACAGGGGTATATCTCATCCGGCTTGGGTGCTACCCACCTAACCTTACCGCATCTCCCATGTTTTAGCCATTCCCGGTTAATGAGGCTTGAGGCTGTGATTACCTTTATAGAAAAAATTTCTTAGAATGCTCATCGTCCGCCTGACGATGTGCAGAAAGCATTCAATCCATACAAATTCGTTCTGGATTCGAACGAAACCGAAGGCATTATCTCGTTACACTCGTTTTGGAATCACCCTCAGAGTTAACGATAATAACCCTTGCATTCTGAAACACCATCTCGACCTTCACTTGAGATGTCACGACCTATCCTTTTATTTGGATCGATGTGGTTTTCGAAATATCAAATTGATACCCGATCCCGGTCACATCGAAATCAAAACGCCATTTTAGAGGCCAAGTTGTTTAATTAATTTAAACAATTTAATTCAACACTTGGAATTCACATAACAACTATTAGAGATAAATCATACACAGTCATCACAGATATATCCAGAATATATCATAAAATATCACAGAATAACACCAATAGATATCAGAGTCAATCAAATAATCATTAATTCATATCAAATTTAGTTTAATTTAACTTAATTTAATTAATTACTTAAGAATAAACCATTTTATCCTGCTTAGTGAATCACTACTTAATCAACTTATTAAATTTATTAATTATTTCTTAATGTTCACTTAATTAATTAATTCTTAATTATTAATTAATAACCTTAATTATTAATTAATAAAACCTAATTACCCATTTATTAATCACTAATTATTTAATTAATCAATAATTACCAACTAATAAATCATTAATCCTTACTTAATTAGTTAACTGCTATTTATTTATTAATTAACTTTAAGTAGTTAAATAAAATTCTTAAGTTCAAATTGATTAAATACAAAATTATTTATATCAATCTTTAAATACAAATTTATTTATCCTTAAACTACTTAGTTAATTACAATTATAAAATTAATTTACATTCTTAATTAACTTTCCATATAAATTAATTATTAATCTAAATCTCTCTTAATGATTTTAAATCAAATCTTAACATAAAACTTGTCAACATTAATAACTTTATTAATACTAAACTTGTTTAACATTTTAACTTCAAGTTTATTAAGCTAATCTACTTGAAAACTGGACCCGAGGAAAACATCCTATTTACTCGAGTAGCAACCCGAGTTTTCCTTCACTGTTTCCTGAGTCCCCCTCTCTTTCTTCTTGCATACATCCTTCTTCTTCTACTACTTATTCTTTCTTCCTTTTCTTTTATTTAGCTATGCTAAAATATAAACTGCAGTACAATGCAAACTCACGCACACACCTAGGTAAACACTCGAAGCAACCTTCCCACTTTCTCGAGAAATAACTCGCGACAACCAATACTCGAAACCGCTCACACCATACGCCGCCGTGCACGTGCACGGCGCTTCGCCATCAATCTGGCGAACCATGTCTCCTCCGGCAAATCAGGAATCGATCCCACACTTTAAATCAAAAACCAATTCGACACGAAATGCTCGAAATCAAAAAGTACACATTTGTTCGAACCAGCTACTCGAACACCCCGACAGAAAGTTGCCATGACCACTAACGCCGACCACCAGAGACGCCGCTTCGGCCACACCACGACCATACGCTCCTCGACCATCTCCCAGAAACTCGAATAGCTCGATCAATCCACGGTGGCAAAAACAACGAATTTACAGACCACAGAAAACTCGAACCCAAAACCTTATATTTGATTCGACCCACTAATTCTTGCGTTAGAAATTTTTTTCAACATTTTTGCGGTATTATTTCATCATCAAGCTAGCCTCTCATCAAATTTCAACAATTAAAATTTGTTGAATCATCAAAAATTTACACAAAAGCATTTTTGGTTCATCTATAAACTGCACCTCGAATACTTATCTAAAAATCATCATTTTTGTTTTAAAAATCCTACTTTTGGATGTTTATTCAATATATATAATCAAATCAACAAATTATAATATTCGAATTTTAACAATTGATTTCCTCTCTACTGTAAAATTGAATATACAATGTCTATGTTACACTGTCAACCTTTAAACAGTTCTCCAGGCCATGATTCAAGTTTAAACAAACTTATTTAGCTTAAATTCGTAAGTTTAAAATAATTTGAAAGAAAAAGTATGAAAATTTCCTACTGTACTTTGCTCTGCAACCAATAATATAGAAGAACAGACCATATACACATTTACAATGCATAGAAAATATCCTGACTACTTGTTTAAACTATACAACAAAACACAGAGTTTCGTGAATCAATTAACCAGTTTTAAAATTTAAAAAGTAGTACGTTTACTCACTTGAAAGTTTTGAGCAGAGAACAACTTCCTGATTGAAACATTGCTAGCCTAATCTCCTTTATCTTCCTGCTTGTTTAGTTGAGTTGCAAACTTGAGTTGTTGAATATTTGAGTTTGTGCTAAGTTATAAACGAGCTTAAAATAAGATGATGTATATATGTGGGAAATAGGTTTGAACAGCTTTGAATAGTGGTATGGGCTTCTGGTACAAGCTTTACTTGTTTGACCAGATTTTGTGCTTAATTACTGAAATTTTGAAATGATCTTGCATTTTAGCTGGCCTTATATTTGTACTGAGAAGATTTCTTTGTAGTCTGAAATGACAAATGTGTGCCAGCATTTAATGTATATGTCTTCATATATGTTTACACATAATTATTATTTGCTGATATTTGTATTTGTGTACAAAGATGTTTTGAATATAAATAGTTTGTCTTCTTTTGCATTGGTTATACAACACATATGTATTACATAGCTTATCCTTTCTAAACTTTTCTTATATGTTTATGCAATGTTGTTATAATTGTTGTTTTGGTTTATATATTGATTTTTGTTTTTGCCCTTGAACTTAATATTAGTTTTGTTAACTTCCTAGTTTTATTTTTTTAGGGTTTAAGTTTCAAATATTTGATTTATAACCTATATTTGTATTTATATATTTTATATTTATATTTATCTCTTATATTTATATTTATATTTATATTTATATTTATATTTAATATTGATAGGATTGTTTATTTTAAACATTATTATTTAGATTACATTTTATATGTATTATATTAAATATTAGTAATATAGAATCTTTGATTTTATTGAATAAGACAGATTCTATTACAAATATTTTTGAAAGAATCTATTTTAAAGTTTTAAATTAAAATTTCCTTCACAAAACATATATACACATATATAACTGATAAATGTCCAAAGATCTTATCATTTTACAAAATGAAAAAAAAGCTTGTATTTTATGTAATTAGATTAAATTCTTATTTAAATATATTGCCAAAATCCCTGGTCATTACATTCCTCCCCCCTTAAAAGAATTTCGTCCTCGAAATTTAAAACAACAGTTAATTCAAACGCTTTTATGTTAATAATCCAAACATACATATCATCCATACAATAACAATCAAACAAACAGTCTACCCTAACGAACATCACTAGTTATCTGGACACAAATTCGGATAAGCTTTCCTAAAATTATCCAGAGTTTCCCAGGTGCAATCTCTGGGATCCTCGCTCCACTGCACCTTGACGAGCCTCATTACTTTGCTCCTGAGTTGCCTCTCGTCTTAATCCATAATCCGAACTGGATTCCTAACCACGGTCAAGTTGGGCCCGACCACCAAATCTTCCTGGACTACTGATTCTACAACCAATGATGGGTCATGAACAAATTTCCTCAGATGGGATACATGAAATACATTATGAATTCCAGACATCCGTTCTGGCAATTCAATTCTGTAAGCTACAGCTCCAATTCTTTCCAACACTCGAAATGGTCCTATGTATCTTGGGGCAAGTTTTCCCGTCTTTCCGAATCTAATAGCACCATTGATCGAGGAAACTTTGACAATGACTAAATCTTCGATCTGGAATTCCAATGGTCTTCGCCTTTTATTTGCATACTTCTTCTTACAATCCTGAGAAGCTTTCATTCGTTTCTTGATAAGCTCAACTTTAGCAGAAGCTTCTCGAATTAGATCGGGTCCGAGCACAAGACGATCTTTCGATTCAATCCAACAGGATGGGGATCTACACGGTCTTCCATATAAAGCTTCATAAGGAGCCATCTTAATACTCGCTTGGTAACTATTATTATAAGAGAATTCCACTAGATGAAGATGGTCTTCCCACGATCCTCCAAAATCCAAAACACAAGCTCGCAACATATACTCAAGAATACGATTAAGCCTCTCCGTCTGTCCATCTGACTGGGGATGATAGGCTGTACTCAGCCACTAACTCGTTCCCACAGCTGATTGCAGAGCCTCCCAAAATTTGTTGGTGAAAATAGGATCACGGTCACTTACTATACTGACTGGAACACCATGCAATCTGACTATCTTGCTCAAGAAAATCTCTGCCAGAGAAGCTGTAGTACGAGTTGCCTTAACCGGTATAAAATGGACGCTCTTAGTTAAACGATGAACAATAACCCATATTCCTTCATTTCCTTTCTTGGTTCTAGGAAAACCATCGATGAAATCCATCGAAATCATTTCCCATTTCCAATATGGAGTTTCCAAAGGCTGCAATAATCCGGCTGACTTCTGCTGATCTCCTTTAACTTGTTGGCAGATGGCACAACTATTCACGAACCTAGCAATATCTTTCTTCATGCCCGGCCACTAAAAAACTCTTCTCATATCTTTATAGATCTTTGAGATTCTCGGGTGAATATTTAATTTGGAACGATGACTCTCAGATAAGACCTCCTGCTTCAATTTCTTGAAATTCGGAACACAGATTCTCCCGTTGATCCTCAGTGTCCCTTGGTCATCGATCTTGAAACTGGAACACTGACCCTTCTTAACTTTCCTGATGGTTCCTCTTAATCTACTATCTGATTCTTGCTCGCTCGCTATTCTTTCAATAAGAGATGGAAAAACTTCCAGAAGAGACAGAACTGCATTCCTGCTAAGAGCATTAGCTACAACATTCGCCTTTCCCGGGGTGTATAGAATATCCAAATCATAGGATGCCAGAAACTCGATCCACGCTGCTGCCTCAGATTAAGATCCTTTTGAGAGAAAAGATATTTCAACGGTTTGTGATCCGTGAATAACTAGAATTTATCCCCCAAAAGATAATATCTCCAAATTTTCAAAGCAAAAACAATGGCTAGCAATTCTAGATCGTGCTTAGCGTAGTTCCTTTCATGTGGCTTCAATTGCCGACTCGCATACGCAATTACCTTTCCATTCTGCATCAGAACTGTTTCCAGACCAACTATACAAGCATTAATATGAACCTCAAATTTGCTCTTCCCATCCGGGATAGTAAGCACTGGTGCACTGTTTAGCCTCATCTTTAATTCCCGGAAAGCTTCTTCACACTGGGGTGTCCACTTGAATTTAGCTCCTTTCCTTATTAGCTTAGTCAGATGCGAAGAAATCTTGGAATGATCCTTGATAAACTTTCTGTAGTAGCCAGACAAACCCAGAAAACTGCGAACTTCAGTCGGTGTCTCCGGCTGTTTCCACTCCAGAATAGTTTCAACCTTTGCTGGATCTACAGAGATACCTTCACCAGAAACAATATGCCCTAAAAATTTAACTTCCGATTTCCAGAAATGGCACTTGAAAAACTTTACCTTCAAAACATGTCTCCTCAGAGTCTCCAACACAATTCTCAAATGCTGCTTGTGCTCTTCTTCAGACTTAAAGTAGACCAAGATATCATCAATGAATACCAAAACAAACTTATTCAATACATACCTAAAGATTTGGTTCATCAGGTCAACAAAGTAGGGAGGAGCGTTGGTTAACCCGAAAGGCATAACCAACCACTCATAAAAACAATTTGGTCCCCTAAATGCGGTCAAGGGAATATTGTCCTCAGCTACCCTTAACTGATGGAAACCTGAAGCTAAATCCAGTTGAGAAAAGATAGAAGCTCCATGCAACTGGTCAAAGAGATCATCGATACGAGGAAGAGGATATTTATTACGGATAGTCACTTTGTTCGGTTCTCTATAATCAACACAGAACCTTAGCGGTCCATTCGATTTAGTGACAAACACGCAGCAGATCCCCAACAAGAAAAACTGGGTGTAATCAACCCTTGTCCAAAAGATCCTGAGTCTGCTTGACTAACTCTTCCCTCTCCCTAGGAGCCATCCTCCTACTAGGCTGAACCACCGACATTGCTTCTGGAATCAAATCAATGCGAAACTCTATCTCTCGATGTGGAGGCAGACACTTAACTTCCTCAAATACATCAGGAAAATCTCGAACCACATCGATATCTTCTACCTTCTCTTGAGAAGTCTCAATTCCATGCAAAAGACTACTCGAGTGAATTCCAGAATTATCACACGTCACTCTGGCAATCCTACCCAAATCAGTTTCCAACGAAACTGTTCTCTCATCACAATTTAGGACTGCTCTATACTTATCAAGCCAATCCATTCCCAAAATAAGGTCAAACCCTTTAAAATTCAACACATAAGGATCACAAGAAAAACTATGGGATATATATGAAATCTTCAAGTCCTTACAGATCATATCTAATTTGATCACCCCTCCTAAAGGACTAGATACCAAGATGGGACAGTCTACAGTACTAGGGGTAAGAAAGAACTTCTCCACATATTCAGAGAAATAAAACTCAAAAAAGCACCCGAATCAAATGAAACTTTAATATACTTGCCATCTAAAAGTAATGTACCGTCCAATACTCCTTTGCCTTTCGATGAAGTAGATGGTGCACCTTCTAAAGCAAATACTTTATTCTGCTGAGCTTTATGAAGCAATAGGCAATTCTTGATCATATGACCTGGTTGGTGACAATTGAAGCATAGAGATCTCTGAGCCAAAGCTGAACCCGGTCCACTATGATGCGGTTGCTGCTGTTGAAACCCTTTCCAAGGAAACCTATTCGCAAAATAACCTTCTTGTTAACAGATACACTTCCAACCTCAAACATTCAAAAGCCAACCATTGGTAGTCGTGTTACACAAACCACTACTCTATCTACCTTTATAACTTATATTGGAAAACCAGGACAGGTAACCCAACAAATAGGTATATATATATATATATATATATATATATATATATATATCAAAATTACAAATACGCTTTCTCAAGAAAGAAATCACTCAAGAAAGAAATCACTCAAGAGCCTAGATATTCGCTCAACCTAGCGTTCTGATACCAACTATGACGACCCGCCTTTCTAACCCCAGAAAGACGTATCATCAATAAAAAAAGGGATAGAAATAGAAAAGATAGAAAGAAAGAATAACAACATCAGAATCTCACAGCGGAATGGAACAAAATATAATACATCACATAACTATCACATAGTTATTACAGATATCAGAGTTACACAACATCATACAGCAGGACAGTCATATACATATCTGTCAATACATAAATCCAAAATACAACATACATCAACTACACGGTGGAACTAGATAGATAGATACATACGTCTGGGCTTATGATCCAAGCTCCTCCTGAACTCAACACTCCAAAAACCTATCACTTGGCTACTCGTAAAAATTTGTGTACCCAAGAATTTTTGAAAAACAAAACATAAACTCCGGGTCAGACATAGGTCTGGTGTGAATAAACGAGTTAAAGTTGTTTAACTTTGAAAACCATTTGAAATAAAGGTATCATGTAAGACTCCCTACACATAAACACGGGTAAGTTTTTACCTTACGCTAACCAAAACATTTTATACGAAATCCAGTGATATTATAATAGTGTCTACGGTTTTCAAGTAAATAGAAAATGGCCGAAATTGGTACATGATTAAATTCCAGCTGCTAGCCACAAAAGTGGGTAATACAAATCAAATCTGTAGGGTCTCATAGGGAAAATGGGTTTCCATCAAAGGCAGGGCTACTGGGGTACCACCCGTCACAGTACGGGGCCTAGATCACCGTACCGAGGATCACTCCCGACCCCCTACAACACAAGGCCGTAACCATTCCTTATTGAACAGTCCCGAACAAGATAACCCCGTAGTTGTGCCCAACAACTGCCACACAGCCGAAAATAAAGGGACATCTAGACAGGGGTATATCTCGTCCTGCTTGGGTGCTACCCACCTAACCTTGCCGCATCTCCACTGTTTTAGCCATTCTCGGTTGATGAGGCTTGCGGCTGCGATTATCTTTATAGAACATATTTCTTAGAATGCTCATCGTCTGCCTGACGATGTGCTGAAAGCATTCAATCCATACGTTCCGGGTTCGAACGAAACCGAAGGCATTGTCTCGTTACACTCGTTTTGAAATCACCCTCAGAGTTAACGATAATAACCGTTGCATTCTGAAACACCATCTCGACCTTCACTTGAGATGTCACGACCTATCGTTTAATTTGGATCGATGTGGTTTTCAAAATATCAAATTGATACCTGATCCCGGTCTCATCGAAATCCAAACGCCATTTTAGAGGCCAAGTTGTTTAATTAATTTAAACAATTTAATTCAATACTTGGAATTCACATAACAGTTATCACAGATAAATCATACACAGTCATCACAGATATATCCAGAATATATCACAAAATATCACCCAATAGATATCAGAGTCAATCAAATAAGAATCATTAATTCATATCAAATTTAGTTTAATTTAACTTTACTTAATTAATTACTTAAGAATAAACCATTTTTCCACTTATTAAATTTATTAATTATCTATTCATTATTCATTTAATTAATTATTTCTTAATTATTAATTATTAATTAATAATCTTAATTATTAATTAATAAAACTTAATTACTAATTTATTAATCATTAATTATTTAATTAATCATTAATTACCAACTAATAAATCATTAGTCCTTACTTAATTAGTTAACTACTATTTATTTATTAATTATCTTTAAGTAGTTAATTAAAATTCTTAAGTTCAAATTGATTAAATACAAAATTATTTATATCAATCTTTAAATACAAATTTATTTATCCTTAAACTACTTAGTTAATTACAATTATAAAATTAATTTACATTCTTAATTAACTTTCCATATAAATTAATTATTAATCTAAATCTCTCCTAATGATTTTAAATCAAATCTTAACTTAAACCTTGTCAACATTAGTAACTTTATTAACATTAAACTTGTTTAACATTTTGACTTCAAGTTTATTAAGCTAATCCACTTGAAAACAGGACCCGAGGAAAACATCCTATTTACTCGAGTAGCAACCCGAGTTTTCCTTCACTGTTTCCTGAGTCCCCCTCTCTTTCTTCTCGCATACATCCTTCTTCTTCTACTACTTATTCTTTCTTTATTTTCTTTTATTTAGATAAGCTAAAATATAAACTGCAGTACAACGCAAACTCACGCACACACCCAGGTAAACACTCGAAGCAACCTTCCTACTTTCTCGAGAAATAACTCGCGACGACCAATACTCGAAATCGCTGACACCATACGCCGCCGTACATGTGCATGGCGCTTCGCCATCACTCTGGCAAATCACTGGCAAATCACGAATCGACCCCACGCTCTAAATCAAAAACCAATTCGACACGAAATGCTCGAAATCAAAAAGTACCCATTTGTTCGAACCAGCTACTCGAACACCCCAACAGAAAGTTGCCACGACCACTAACGCCGACCACTAGTGGCGACGCCACTTCGGCCACACCACGGCCATACCCTCCTCGATCATCTCCTAGAAACTCGAACAGCTCGATCAGTCCACGGTGGCAAAAACAACAATTTACAGACCACAGAACACTTGAACCCAAAACCCTATATTTGATTCGACCTACTAATTCTTGCATTAGAAATTTTTTCAACATTTTTCCTGTATTAGTACATCATCAAGCTAGCCTCTCATCAAATTTCAACAATTAAAATTTGTTGAATCATCAGAAATTTACAAAAAGGCATTTTTGGTTCATCTATAAACTGCACCTCCAATACTTATCTAAAAATCTTCGTTTTTGTTTTAAAAATCCTACTTTTGGATGTTTATTCAATATATATAATCAAATAAAAATTATAATATTCGAATTTTAACAATTGATTTCCTTTCTACTGTAAAATTAAATATACGGTGTCTATGTTACACTGTCAATCTTTAAACAATTCTCCAGGCCATGATTCAAGTTTAAACAAACTTACTTAGCTTAATTTCCTAAGTTTAAAATAATTTGCAAGAAGAAGTTTTAAAATTCCTACTGTTCTTTGCTCTATAACAAATAATATAGAAGAACAGACCATATAAACATTTACAGTGCACAGAAAATATCCAGACTACTTGTTTAAACTATACAACAAAACACAAAGTTTCATGAATCAATTACCCAGTTTTAAAATTTAAAAAGTAGTATGTTTACTCACTTGAAAGTTTTGAGCAGAGAACAAATTCGTGGTTGAAACATTGCTAGCCTAATCTCCTTTATCTTCCTGCTTATTTAGTTGAGTTGCAAACTTGAGTTGTTGAATGTTTGAGTTTGTAAAGATGATGTTTATTTTCTTTTCTTTCTTATCTCAGTTTTGCTAAGTTATGAACGAGCTTAAAATAAGATGATGTATATATATAGGAAATAGGTTTGAACAGCTTTGAACAGTGGTATGGGCTTCTGGTACAAGCTTTACTTGTTTGACCAGATTTTGTGCTTAATTACTGAAATTTTGAAATGATCTTGCATTTCGGCTAGCCTTATATTTGTACTGAGAAGATTTCTTTGTAATCTGAAATGACAAATGTGTGCTAGCATTTAATGTATATGTCTTCATATATGTTTACACATAATTATTATTTGCTGATATTAGTATTTGTGTACAAAGATATTTTGAATATAAATAGTTTGTCTTCTTTTGCATTGGTTATACATCACATATGTATTACATAGCTTATCCTTTCTAAACTTTTCTTATATGTTTATGCAAAGTTGATATAATTATTGTTTTGGTTTATGTATTGATTTTTGTTTTTGACCTTGCACTTAATATAAGTTTTGTTAACATAACTTCCTAGTTTTATTTTTATTTAGAGTTTAACTTTCAAATATTTGATTTATAACCTATATTTGTATTTATATATTTTATATTTATATTTATCTCTTATATTTATATTTATATTTATATTTAATATTGATAGGAATGTTTATTTTAAACATTATTATTTAGATTACAATTTATATGTATTATATTAAATATTAATAATATAGAACCTTTGATTTTATTGAATAAGACAAATTCTATTACAGATAGTTTTGAAAGAATCTATTTTAAAGTTTTAAATCAAAATTTCCTTCATAAAACATATATATACATACATAAATGATAAATGTCCAATGATCTTATCAGTTTATAAAATGAAAAAAAGCTTATTTTTATAATTAGATTAAATTCCTATTAAAATATATTGCCAAAATTTCGGGTCGTTACATGAGTACTCGGAGTGAGAGTGCATGAGACTGCCATCAACTAGAAGGGCCTGTGGTTGGGTGCACAGTTGGCGAATGTAATGCACAATTGTCTTTGTAACACCACATGGCTATACTCGTACTATCAAAGAGTATTACTATGTATTATTGTCTAATGGTGGGAGAATAAGGCAAAATTAGGATATCCTATGTGAATATTTCCTTAGGCTAACATTGATATGTATTTCAAAGTCATACACAACTCATATATATGTAGTCGGTATCAGCACAGTGCATTAAACATGTGTGTCTACCATGGTAGAACATTACAGACTATATAATAATAATAGAGAACACGAAGTCATTAAACACAATGATAAATTATATGAAGTGAAACGTACGAGGTTAAATGGTCCATAAAAGGCAAATGCCCATTATCTCTCAATACATACATACACGCACGCACGCGCATGCACGCGCGTCCACATACACACACACACATATGACATAAGTACGAACACCATCAAATGCATATAAGAGGTACATAGTGATGCATGTATAATACTCCAATCTACTAATAAACTAGCCTACAACTCTATGCCCAACAGTCATAAATGGTCTCTTCGTCCCTGAAACTGAAATGTCACAGGCTGAACCGAGTATTATATTAGTAACATATATGTCAGACTATGAATAAAATGTAGTGTTGCAATTGGGTTATCCCACAGTGGATGTTATGAATGAATTTCAATTTTTTTCATCATATTGGATCTTTATTGGGCCTATGAAGTCTAGTTTATTTAGATTATTTCTAAATTTTATTTAAATCAAATCTCTTATTTTATTATGATTCAAAAATTGATATAATTTAATTATGTTTGAAATATGTATACAATGTGTTTATCTATATATATGTATGTATGTATGTATCATGTACACATATATATGTGTATGCATGTGTAACATATAACTCTACGTAAGATATAACATGTCCGTGTATGAATGTTGGGATTTACATTGCAACAAACACGTTCGCTCATCATATATGCAAGTATATTGTCCGAATATATGTATGTATAAATATATATACCATTATTTATAAGTAGATATTATAAATATATATATATGTATGTATGTATTATAATTTTGTTTAAATAGTTTTATACAAGTGTGTATATATATACAAATACACATATATATTTATATATATAATATTAATTTTGTATATACATATTATATAATAGATTTATTTGCATATAAATAAATTACTTTTTAAAATCTAATTTTTTTTATACAAAGCCGTGAGCAACACACACATATATACAAATACATTAATAACATATTTTTTGAATATTTTTATATATAAATATATGCATTATAAAACTATACACACACACACAAAATTCCCAAAATATTTTGATAACTGTAATTTGCTAGGTCTTCTGTATGGCTTTAGAAATATATGTATTTTTTTAATTTTAATATATATGTATGTATGTATGTATTATTCAGATATCTATGCGAAAAATGTTAAAATATGAATTAAAAATTAACTTCTAATTTTTATTTCAAATTTCAAATTTACAAAATTTTTTAACCGATATTTTATGTTTAGAAAAATGTTTCCACAAATTTTCAGTTTTAAACATAATTTAAAAATGATTTTTATTTTTTTCGAAATTAAAAAAATTAAAAATAAACAAATTATTTTTTATTTATGGCGGAGAGCTTCTTTACTTTTTAAAAAAAAATATAAAACATAATTTTCATAACATATTTGAACTATATAATTTATTTATGAAATAAACTTATTAAAATAATATTTGATAATAATAACATATTTACAAAAAATATTTTTTCACTGCCAAAATTTATTATTGTTTTAATCTTTTATATATAAAATTATATTTCTATTTATTTATTAAAGTATGATCTTTTATTTAGTTATAAACTATATTTAATAATTAAATAATATATATATATATATATATTTTAATTTAATGAAATAAAAAAAGTATTTTTTTATTTTGAGTTGTATCAACCTAATGTGTATTGGATAAAAATATATTTTCACATGCATACACACTCATACATACAACCAAACAACCTTGTGATAATATTAGTTACATAACGAAATCGTCACCTGGCTAACAATGTAATATTCATATATAATAAAATATTATAATTGTGTATCCATAATTGTATTTTGATTAAAAACAATAACTTAATTCCAAATCCTTGAAGTCCAACTGGAAAATATAATTTCTGCCTCTTGAAACTATTTTCGATTCAACAAAGAGTCAGTCCTTAAACCATTGACCACGAATGATCAAACTTGACTTCATTTGCGCTTGATGAGATGAAAGGACTAGAGATGATTTTTGGGTAGCAAGGAATAGAGGAGGAGGTTGCAAAAGGCTCTTAATCAAATAAAGAAGGAGATGCTTTAATAGGGGATGGAGGGGAGAGAATTTAGTATCTCAACTTTTACTATATCTCCTTTAATCTTGGCCGTACATTTTTAAGCCCTCTAACCCATATCCTAGGTGCCTCTATACTCTATGTTGTAGCCGATCCTATAAGCCCATATGATGGGCCTTAAACCCATTTGAGTCCGAATGAATATTTTGCATTTTAGATCTAATTTAAAACGCTTATCGATCCATTATCAGTTAATGTATTTATAGCTTTTATAAATACATTTAATATTCATTTATCAAATCAAAATTATATTTATAAATAATATTTAATTTAGTTAATTTTTAACAATTATAAATTAATTAAATCATTTGATTAAAAGAGAATTTGTCGTTTTTAGTTGTGTAACTTGTCAAGCATAAGTGACTAATATTGAACTGTAACATTTCGCGATTTTCGACTCACGAAAGTCGACATTAATACGTACACTGTATCAACTGCCGAGCAATCGAATATCGGAAACCGAACCGTTAGGGTTAAAGAAGAAGTGGAAGATAGAAGAAGAAAGAAGAAACAACAGAAACAATATCAAAAGCTCACAATCGCAGCGGAACAACATATAATAGATAAATGAATATCTTAAAAACAAAGAACTATATCAGTTATTACATTACATCACATTTCATTACATTATCAGAGTTTACAACAAAAAACAGCGGAAAAGGAATACTATATACTAGTTGATACGCCAAGCCATCCAGCTTGCTCCTGATCTCCATAGCAACTCCTGAATTCCAGAATGACCTGATAACTTGTCTCTAGACTGCCCGTGTGGAAATTGGTGGGCACCCAGATTTAGGAAGGAAACAATAAACTCCCGGTCAGTCATGGGACTGGTGTGAGAACTTAAAACAGTTTATCTTTAAAAATAAACAAAGAAATATTTTAAAATAGATCCGTAATGCTTTTGGAAAATGTAACTACCATAAGGCCTCCTGCCACACACACAATGCAAACGCAGAATTGGAGGAGATATCTCCTTATGATAGTCAAAGATGCTTGATACGCAAATTTTTTTTAATATTATTACTATAAGTGCAAAGTGCAAGAAAACATTTCGAAAGTATGATATAAATCTTAGCCAGCATAGACATTCCGAACTATGCCTACTATAGCTACCATCTAAACAATGGGGCGCCACCATAAGTAAATGGAAGGTTATACAACTAAAACCGTAAAGAGATCGTATTGGGATGAATGGATTTCCAACATATGGTCGGGCAAAAGAACTTCCCAAGTAAAATGGCACGCCTTTGGAGGGACGTGCCTGGTCCTAACCGGATCTCTGCTAGACAAGGACGGGTTACCTCTAGCTGGGTAACAACTGGCATGAGTATGTCATTCCCCGGTTGTAAACAACCTTTATCCGAGGATCCTCTCAACCAACAACCACAAAGTAAGTATCTGGGCTCCATACCATGATACCACTCATAATCCAGAAGGAAATGACATACCCTGAGAGGGCACTATCCTCAAATAACCTTGCTGCTACGATTCTTGTTTCGACCATAACCGGGTTGTGAGGTTCGACGAAGTCTCATCCACAAAGCTACGCTTTTCACAAAAGCCACGGTTTGATCAACAACTGATCAGCAGCACTCAACATGCCACACTACCAAATTGGGAGTATATCACTGATAACCATGAACTAAATAACCTCTGAGCTCATACGTCTCAGAGAAGGGTGTTAAGCTAAGAGAAAAAATTCTCCGCCACCAAAAGAAATGTATTTGAAAGAAATCTTCTTTATATCTCAAAATGTAATGCCAAACATACTATCCATACAAGACTGTTCTGGGTTCGAACAGAACCGAAGGCACTTCCAAAGAAGTCATTGCAAATCCGGGTATTCACAATCCCAATCGAACTTACCATCACAAAGGAAATCACCATACCATAGCTATCGGTGCAGAGACAATCGATAGTTCATCCTATCATTTTCGCAAAAACCCGGTCTTCAACACCGGTCTTCAATCGCTATCCATTACGGCGAATCACTATACAGTATGGGATTTATGATCCAAAGGTCCTCTCCCGGCTAAACCGAAAAACGAGCGCTTATTTATAAAAATAAGTGTTCATTTAGATTTCAACAAGTCACAACAAATTTTCACTTTGATCTTTTAAATAAAAGATCCATCACAATCACAAAGATTCGATGTGGTTTCCGGATGTCCACTTGGAATCCGACCCCTGATCACATCGAAATTCAAATGCCATTCAAAGGTAAATATTGATAGTCGGTTATTTAACTATCAACCAACATTCACTACAATTTACAGATTTAAATAATTTTCACAATTATTTATTTTCAAAATATCTTCGTAAGATATATTTTCACACTTCAACCATTTGAAAACCAATTTCAAATATTCACTTTCAATTTATCTTTAAAAGATATAATCTCAAAATATTTCACTTCATATTGGAAAACATTTCCATACTTATGTAATAATAAGTAATTCACAAATCTATTTATTTTCAACATTTGAAAAATATTCAATATACTAAAATCACAATTAAGTATATAATTTATTCTTTAAGGAAAACATTCTTGTAAACACCTTTATTTGGGTCAAAAACGAATGTTGTGTAAAACATCGTTACGACAACCCAGAATCACTAGTATAGGGATTCGAAATTAAGATAGATATATAAATCCCAATACTATATAAAACATTTCCTTTTGAAAATCATTTACTATAACAATAGTGTTATAGTCCATCTTTTCCTTATTTCTCGAAAACGTCTATTTCAACAATAAATGTTGAAATCTATGATTTCGATCCTTAACACATTTTCAAAACAACTTCAAATCGTTTTATTTCTATTTAAAAGATCGCTTCCTAAAGCATTACTTTGATATATTATTCACTATCCAAAATCGTGAATATATCTCCTTTAATAAGCTATAATAATTAACTTATAAAAATAAGTCGATTTCGGATTTATAAAACAATGTTTATAAATTCCATTTATATATATATTTTATAAAACTTCAACTTATAAAACGCCCTAAAATAACAAATTCTATTTATATCTCATTTAAATGCCAAAATCCAATTTATAAGATAATTACTTATAAATCTTTTATTTTACAAAACTATTCATTTTTTAACTTCACAATTTATAAATCTATAAATTTCATTCACTTATGAAACCCATTTATACTTCTTTTTTAACACTTATAAAAATTCATTTTATAATTAATTATATAAATCTTTTATATAAACCGTTTATAAAAATCTAAAAATCGACCATAACCGGGTTGTGAGATTCGACGAAGTATCATCCACAAAGCTACGCTTTTCACAAAAGCCACGCTTTGATCAACAACTGATCTGCAGCACCCAGCATGCCACACTGCCAAATTGGGAGTATATCACTGATAACCATGAACTAAATAACCTCTGAGCTCATACGTCTCAGAGAAGGGTGTTAAGCTAAGAGAATAAATTCTCCGCCACCAACAGAAATGCATTTGAAAGAAATCTGCTTTATATCTCAAAATGTAATGTCAAACATACTATCCATACAAGTCTGTTCTTGGTTCGAACAGAACCGAAGGCACTTCCAAAGAAGTCATTGCAAATCCGGGTATTCATAATTCCGATCGAACTTCTCATCACAAAGGAAATCTCCATACCGTAGCTATCGGTGCAGAGACAATCGATAGGTCATCCTATCATTCTCGCAAAAACCCGGTCTTCAACACCGATCTTCAATCGCTATCCATTATGATGAATCACTATTCGGAATGGGATTTATGACCCAAAGGTCCTCTCCCGGCTAAACCGAATAACGAGCGCTCATTTTTAAAAATAAGTGTTCATTCAGATTTCAACAAATCACAACAATTTTCAATGTGATCTTTTAAATAAAAGATCCATCACAATAAAAAAGATTCGATGTGGTTTCCGAATATCCACTTAGAATCCGCCCCTTGATCGCATCGAAATTCAAACGCCATTCAAAGGAAAATATTGATAGTCGGTTATTCAACTATCAATCAACATTCACTACAATTTCCAGATTTAAATAATTTTCACAATTATTTATTTTCAAAATATCTTCGTAAGATATATTTTCACACTTCAACCATTTGAAAACCAATTTCAAATATTCACTTTCAATTTATCTTTAAAAGATATAATCTCAAAACATTTCACTTCATATTGGAAAACATTTCCATACTTATGTAATAATAAGTAATTCACAAATCTATTTATTTTCAACATTTGAAACATATTCAATAAATCACAATTAAGTATATAATTTATTCTTTAAGGAAAACATGCTCTTAAACACCTTTATTTGGGTCAAAAACGAATGTTGCGTAAAACATCGTTACGACAACCCAAAATCACTAGTATATGGATTCGAAATTAAGATAGATATATAAATCCCAATACTAGATAAAACATTTCCTTTCGAAAATCATTTACTATAACAACAGTGTTATAGTCCATCTTTTCCTTATTTCTCGAAAACGTCTATTTCAACATTGAATGTTGAAATCTATGATTTCGATCCTTAACACATTTTCAAAACAACTTCAAATCATTTTAATTCTATTTAAAAGATCGCTTCTTAAAACATTACTTTGATATATTATTCACTGTCCAAAATCGTGGATATATCTCCTTTAATAAGCTATAATAATTAACTTATCAAAATAAGTCGATTTCAGATTTATAAAACAATGTTTATAAATTCCATTTATATATATATTTTATAAAACTTCAACTTATAAAACCCCTCTTAATTAACTAATTCTATTTATATCTCATTTAAATGCCAAAATCCAATTTATAAGATAATTACTTATAAATCTTTTATTTTACAAAATCTATTTATTTTATAACTTCACAATATAAATCTATAAATTTCATTCACTTATGAAATCCATTTATACTTCATTTTTAACACTTATAAAAATTCGTTTTATAATTCCAATATTTTAATTTATAAATATCAATTTTATAAATCTTTTATATAAACAGTTTATAATAATCCAAAAATCCCAATTTTAACCATTTTACAAATTAAGCAACTACTTATTTCGAAAATCACATTTCGGTTATATTTCACAAAACCATAATTTTTATAACATAAAAATTATAATGTTTATTTATTTAAAATGAATCGATTCCAAAATTCAATAAAACGTATATTTTCAAAAAATCACTTTAAAAATCATTTGAAATTCGAAATCATTACTTAACATTTTTAAAACTCCAAAAATATGCCCAATGCTGCAACAACACTAAATATGACAATCACCGCATCCAAAACATCATATATCATATGATAACAGAATATATCACAATATTTGTAAATAAATCAATACAGGTGAGGAATCCAGTTGGATCCCTCCAACCTATTTCCCTGCATCCACAGATGTTAGCACAATACCAATCCCGTTTCAAGACGGAATATCACGGTACATGGGTTCATATAAAATATTATCCGCTATTGTGCGGCGCAATAGGGTCTCATCCGCAATATAATGCGGGAAAAATCAACTCCAAGTACATATATAATACCTATTCCACTTCAAGGTGGAATATCGCGGTATATGTGTTTAATAAATAACATCCGCTTAATATACGGCATATATGGTCTATTTTAATACAATAGATAATAATTTACTATCCAAGCATACAATCAAGCAATTTTAAAATCGAACTATTTAAAATTTAAATCGAAACACAATTCGATTGAGTGAGAAGTTCTCACCTTGCTTCCATTAATAGTTGCAGTGTTTTATTCCGAATAAAATTAAACGCGCATTTAATTTTTACCCAAAATTTACACTAGCTCCAATCAACTCCAATATAGCTCCATCGCGTAGTGTTCGCGAATACAAACCCAACGCAATTCGTTTCGTGCGAAACGGACCTCGTATGAACAAGTTATACATTTTAGAAGTTTATACGAATTTTAAATGTAATAATTTACTATTTCTTTTATTAAATTTTTTTATAACCTTCAAATCTCGGCCCAAATAGCATCAAGATCAGTCCCCTATGCTTCTCGGTTTTCTTGCTTGAAACGAGCACGAACGCGGCCTCCTAACTTCGTCTCCAGTCGACGAAAATCCATCTCCACCGTTGAGATTGAAGATCTCGTTGCCCTCTACGTTTCTGCAGTTGAACGTTTGTCTTGATTGTTTATAGATTGCAAGGTATTTGAGGAAGAAAATCGAAAAGCATAGGCCATTGAAATTATAACTGGCGGCTAGGGTTTCATTGATTAGGGTTTTGCAAAATAGAAGATGTGAGGTCCTTATATAGTAAATTCTCGCGACACTATTCACCCAAATTTTTTTCGAACTTCAAACAAAGCGTGCCGCCTGGCATTTATAATGTTTTACCCCCATTCCGAATGCAATAGAATATATATCGGTAGCCAATTCGATCAAATTTGAAAGATAAGTTTTCAAATCGAATTATTTAAATTTAAAAATTCACTCAAACCGATTTCAGTGCGTTTTAGCTTGCCTCGGACAAACTATAAGTCCGATTGACATGAAATTTGAATACATACAATAATATAATATTACGGATCCGATGAAACAAGTTTCATCGAAATCCGAGACTGTTTGAAAATTGACTGTTTTTACTCGTCAATTAAATATTAAAATATTCAGTTTCTACAAATTAACTTTTAATTAAATTTTAAAAGTTTTTATAACATCATTCTAACTCCAATATGATTTAATACAAGTTTACAGATCAATTTTAATCACATTAAACCAAATTTCCAACTATTTCTATAAATTCATATATTAATTTATCGATTTAATTATCCAATTAAATCTAGATATTCGAAATTTAATTTATTCGACCTACAAATGTTACTTGTTAATATTTAAAAATCAATTAAATATTCGAATTTCAAATGACAGAAATTCTGGGTCGTTACAAACTTCCTCCTTAAAAGAATTTCGTCCTCGAAATTACCAGGTAAGAAAAAATTACAGAATCCATTAACTTATCAAAACCATTTGTTCAAATTAGATTTCAAATTCATTTGAGTGTTTAACTTTTCCAAAATCCAATAGTTAAACTTCTTATAAAAACTTTACTAAGTTTTCAAATCATACTTAGTTATCTTTTGAAGGCCAACTATATCGTTTAGCTTTCCTTTCCAAAATCAAAGTTATAGTTTTAAAAAATTTCCAATTTTCTCAAAAATATTCTGACGCCTTAAATTTTCAAAAAATTTCGTCATAGTCTCCTTTGTGCGGCCCGATCCGAAAAAAATGGCAATATATATACCATAAATATACATCTCATCAAAGTAATGAGGCATCTCGTAGGGAAAAAAGTGTAAAAGTACGATATGTAATCCAAGATATGTACCTTATATATTATTAGCGATCATATACGGCTAATATAGTGTGAAAACGAGCTCCAATTGCGAAGCAAGCGCAATCCATACCTACTAAACACTCAACAACAATGAGAAACATGCATATGGAAAATAATATCGATATACAACATATACCAGAAGCAACACAATATGTGCCAATATAGCAAATGCAACAAAAGGCAACAAATCCAAGCATTAAACAACTATCATCCAACAACAATTCCAATCATCAAATCAACATACATTCACTTCTCATTAATATTTAATGAATTGGTTTTTCATTTAAGTCACATTTGATTCATTAACATTGGACTTTACTTAACATTCATTTATTCATTTTCAGTTAGTTTATATTCACTAGTTCACATTCAAGTTTGTTCACTTCCACATTCAAATCAAATTACAAAGCTTTCCATTTATCAATTTAATTTCATTAATTCTTAGTGAATTATATACAATCAACTAACAATCATATAACAACCAAATCATAATCAAATTATTAAATTCACATTCAGTTTGGTTTAACACTTTTAATTTCAATTGGTTGATATTAAATTGACTTCCATTCAATTATTTAATATTTTCAACTTCATTAGCTTCTAATGAATTTACACTTACATTCATTATTCATATCAATTCATTTACATTCAATTGATTTACATTCAATTCATTCATTAATTCAATTGCTAATTCATTTTACCATATAAAGTTGAATTTCATTTATATAACTCAAGTTCACATCTATTTAATTCACTTTATTATTTTACTTGGATACTAAAATCAACTTCATTCAATATTACTTAAGTTATATTCCATTTCAAACACCATTTGTTTAACTTCACTTAAATTTCCCTTTATAAATCCAATTTAGATTCCAATTCTAAAGTAAATTCTAGTTAACTTTCCTTTAGTTAAATTCCAAAACATATATTTACTATACTAACCCAAATTCCTTATTCTTTACCAAAGCCAAATTTATTGTCTCATATTATAAGTCCATAACTCGTTTCACTTATATTCAACAATTTCAATTCATAGTTCAAATTCATTTTTATTTAAACTCATATTTATAAATATATTCATATAGTTTCACTTCTTATATATAAGATTATTTCACAATTGTAAATCACATTAATTATAATTCCATACTTAATAATTCATTTGCTTATACAATTATTCTTTTAATTACTTGTAAATATTCTTACATTTTCAACAACCAAACAATCAATTTATATACACTTTAATAATTCTGAAAAATTATTCTTTCGTATATAAAATATAATAAAGGTAAAATTATTTCATTTACCCAATTTAAAATGATACTATGTCGGTTTATCTTGTTTAAGAGTTTAGAACCCCTATCGATACAGTTAGCTAGACCGCACTGACTAGAATCTATAAACAATCAACCGATAAGTCAACACAATACAAAACAATTTCATATTCACTAACAAATACGTGCTCATATCTATTATTACACTCACACTCATTCTAGAGTACTACTGGCTCTATCTCTAATGAGTAATTCCCAACAGAGCTATGGTTGTCGCTTAACCATAAGCTCTGATACCAGATGTAACGTTTTGCGATTTTCGACTCACGAAAGTCGACATTAATACGTCCACTGTATCAACTGCCGAGCAATCGAATGCCGGAAATCAAACCGTTAGGGTTAAAGAAGAGGTAGAAGATAGAAGAAGAAAGAAGAAACAACAGAAACAATATCAAAAGCTCACAATCGCAGCGGAACAACATATAATAGATAAATGAATATCTTAAAAACAAAGAACTATATCAGTTATAACATTACATCACATTTCATTACATTATCAGAGTTTACAACAACAAACAGCGGAAAAGGAATACTATATACTAGTTGATACGCCAAGCCATCCAGCTTGCTCCTGATCTCCACAGCAACTCCTGAATTCCAGAATGACCTGATAACCAGACTCTAGACTGCCCGTGTGGAAATTGGTGGGCACCCAGAGTTTAGGAAGGAAACAATAAACTCCCGGTCAGTCATAGGACTGGTGTGAGAACTTAAAACAGTTTATCTTTAAAAATAAACAAAGAAATATTTTAAAATAGATCCGCAATGCTTTTGGAAAATGTAACTACCAAAAGGCCTCCTGCCACACACACAATGCAAACGTAGAATTGGAGGAGATTTCTCCTTATGATAGTCAAAGATGCTTGATACGCAAATTTATTTTCAATATTGTTACTATAAGTGCAAAGTGTAGGAAATTTTTTCGAAAGTATGATATAAATCTTAGCCAGCATAGACATTCCAAACTATGCCTACTATAGCTACCATCTAAACAGTGGGGCGCCACCATAAGTAAATGGCAGGTTATACAACTAAAATCGTAAAGAGCTCGTATTGGATGAATGGATTTCCACCAAATGGTCGAGCAAAGGAACTTCCCAAGTAAAATGAAATGCCTCTGGAGGGACGTCCCCGGATACTAACCGGATCTCTGCTAGACAAGGCCGGCTTACCTCTAGCTGGGTAACAACTGACACGAGTATGCCATTCCCCCGGTTGTAAACAACCTTGATCCGAGGATCCTCTCAACCAACAACCACAAAGTAATAAGTTTGCAGCAACCACAAAGTAAGTATCTGGGCTCCATACCATGATACCACTCATAATCCAGAAGGAAATGACATACCCTCAGTGGGCGCTATCCTCAAATAACCTTGCTGCTACGATTCCTGTTTTGACCATAACCGGGTTGTAAGGTTCGAAGAAGTCTCGTCCACAAAGCTACGCTTTTCACAAAAGCCACGCTTTGATCAACAACTGATCAGCAGCACTCAAAATGCCACACTACCAAATCGGGAGTATATCACTGATAACCATCACCAACATAACCTTTGAGCTCATACGTCTCAGAGAAGGGTGCTAAGCTAAGAGAATAAATTCTCCGCCACCAACAGAAATTTATTGAAAGAAATCTGCTTTATATCTCAAAATGTAATGTCAAACATACTATCCATACAAGTCTGTTTTGGGTTCGAACAGAACCGAAGGCACTTCCAAAGAAGTCATTGCAAATCCGGGTATTCACAATCCCAATCGAACTTCCCATCACAAAGGAAATCTCCATACCGTAGCTATCAGTGCAGAGACAATCGATAGTTCATCCTATCATTCTCGCAAAAACCCGTTCTTCAACACCGGTCTTCAATTGCTATCCATTACGGCGAATCACTATTCGGAATGGGATTTATGACCCAAAGGTCCTCTCCCGGCTAAACCGAAAAACGAGCGCTTATTTATAAAAATAAGCGTTCATTCAGATTTCAACAATTCACAACAATTTTCACTTTGAACTTTTAAATAAAAGATCCATCACAATCACAAAGATTCGATGTGGTTTCCGGATGTCCACTTGGAATCCGACCCCTGATCACATCGAAATTCAAACGCCATTCAAAGGTAACTATTGATAGTCAGTTATTTAACTATCAATCAACACTCACTACAATTTAGAGATTTAAATAATTTTCACAATTGTTTATTTTCAAAATATCTTCGTAAGATATATTTTCACACTTCAACCATTTGAAAACCAATTTCAAATATTCACTTTCAATTTATATTTAAAAGATATAATCTCGAAACATTTCACTTCATATTGGAAAACATTTCCATACTTATGTAATAATAAGTAATTCACAAATCTATTTATTTTCAACATTTGGAAAATATTCAATTTACTTAAATCACAAATAAGTATATAATTTATTCTTTAAGGAAAACATTCTTTTAAACCCCTTTATTTGGGTCAAAAACGAATGTTGTGTAAAACATCGTTACGACAACCCAGAATCACTAGTATAGGGATTCAAAATTAAGATAGATATATAAATCCCAATACTATATAAAACATTTCCTTTTGAAAATCATTTACTATAACAATAGTGTTATAGTCCATCTTTTCCTTATTTCTCGAAAACGTCTATTTCAACAATGAATGTTGAAATCTATGACTTCGATCCTTAACACATTTCCAAAACAACTTCAAATCATTTTAATTCTATTTAAAAGATCACTTCCTAAAACATTACTTTGATATATTATTCACTGTCCAAAATCGTGAATATATCTCCTTTAATATGCTATAATAATTAAATTATCAAAATAAGTCGATTTCGGATTTATAAAACAATGTTTATAAATTCCATTTATATATATATTTTATAAAACTTCAACTTATAAAACCCCCTAAATTAACAAATTCTATTTATATCTCATTTAAATGCCAAAATCCAATTTATAAGATAATTACTTATAAATCTTTTATTTTACAAAATCTATACATTTTATAACTTCACAATTTATAAATCTATAAATTTCATACACTTATGAAATCCATTTATACTTCATTTTTAACATTTATAAAAATTTATTTTATAATTCCATTATTTTAATTTATAAATATCAATTTTATAAATCTTTTATATAAACCGTTTATAATAATCCAAAAATCCCAATTTAAACCATTTTACAAATTAATCAACTACTTATTTCGGAAATCACATTTCGGTTATATCTCACAAAAATCATAATTTTTATAACATAAAGTTATAACGTTTATTTATTTAAAATGAATCGATTCCTAAATTCAATAAAATGAATATTTTCAAAAAATCACTTTAAAAATCCTTTTAAATTCGAAATCGTTTTAACATTTTTAAAACTCCAAAAATATGCCCAATGCTGCAACAACACTAAATATGACAATCACGGCATCCAAAACATCATATATCATATGATAACAGAATATATCACAATATTTGTAAATAAATCAATACGGGTGAGGAATCCAGTTGGATCCCTCCAACCAGTTTCCCTGCATCCACAGATGTTTGCATAATACCAATCCCGTTTCAAGACGGAATATCGTGGTACATGGGTTCATATAAAATATTATCCACTATTATGCGGTGCAATATGGTCTCATCCGCTATATAATGCGGGAAAAATCAACTCCAAGTACATATATAATACCTATTCCACTTCAAGGTGGAATATCGCGGTATATGTGTTTAATAAATAACATCCGCTTAATATACGACGTATAGGGTCTATTTCAATACAGTAGATAATAATTTATCATCCAAGCATACAATCAAGCAATTTTAAAAACTAACTATATAAAATTTAAATCGAAACACAATTCGATTGAGTGAGAAGTTCTCACCTTGCTTCCAATAACAGTTGCAGTGTTTTATTCCGAATAAAATTAAACGCGCGTTTAATTTTTACCCAAAATTTACACTAGCTCCAATCAACTCCAATCCAGCTCCATCGCGTAGTGTTCGCGAATACAAACCCAACGCAATTCATTTCGTGCGAAACGGACCTCGTATGAACAAGTTATACATTTTAGAAGTTTATACGAATTTTAAATATAATAATTTACTATTTCTTTTACATTTTTTTGTAACCTTCAGATCTCGGCTCAAATAGCATCAAGCTCGGTCCCCTATGCTTCTCAATTTTCATGCTTGAAACGAGCATGAACGCGGCCTCCTAACTTCGTCTCCATTCGACGAAAATCCATCTCCACCGTTGAGATTGAAGATCTCGTTGCCCTCTACGTTTTTGCAGTTGAACGTTTGTCTTGATTGTTTATAGATTGCGAGATATTTGAGGAAGAAAATCAAAAATCATCGGCCAATGAAATTATAACTGGCGGCTAGGGTTTCATTGATTAGGGTTTTGCAAAATAGAAGATGTGAGGTCCTTATGTAGAAAATTCTCGCGACACTATTCACCCGAAATTTTTCTGAACTCCAAACGAAGCGTGCCGCCTGGCATTTATAATGTTTTACCCCCATTCCAAATGCAATGGAATATATATCGGGAGCCAATTCGATCAAATTTGAAAGATAAATTTTCAAATCGAATTATTTAAATTTAAAAATTCACTCAAACCGATTTCAGTGCGTTTTAGCTTGCCCCGGACAAACCATAAGTCCGATTGACACGAAATTTCAAAGCATACAATAATATAACATTATGGATCCGATGAAACTAGTTTCGTCGAAATTCGAGACTGTTTGAAAAATGACTATTTTTACCCGTCAATTAAATATTAAAATATACAATTTATACAAATTAACTTTTACTTAAATTTTAAAAGTTCTATAACATCATTCTAACTCCAATATGATTTAATACAAGTTTACAAATCCAATCACATTAAACCAAATTTTCAATTATTTCTGTAACTTCATATATTAATTTATCGATTTAATTATCCAATTAAATCTAGATATTCGAAATATAATTTATTCGACCTATAAATTTTACTTGTTAATATTTAAAAATCAATTAAATATTCGAATTTCAAATGATAGAAATTCTGGGTTGTTACAAACTTCCCCCTTAAAAGAATTTCATCCTCGAAATTACCAAGTAAGAAAAAGTTATAGAATCCGTTAACTTTTCAAAACCATTTGTTCAAATTAGATTTCAAATTCGTTTGAGTGTTTAACTTTCCCAAAATGCAATAGTTAAACTTCTTATAAAAACTTTACTAAGTTTTCAAATCATGCTTAGTTATCTTTTGAAGACCAACTATATCATTTAGCTTTTCATTCCAAAATCAAAGTTATAGTTTTCTAAAATTTCCAATTTTCTCAAAAATATTCCAACGCCTTAAATTTTCAAAAAATTTCGTCATAGTATCCTTTACGTGGCTCGATCCAAAAAAAATGGCAATATATATATATATATATATCACAAATATACATCTCATCAAAGTAATGAGGCATCCCGCAGGGTAAAAAGCGTAAACGTACGATATGTGTAATCCGAGATATGTACCTTATTTATTATTAGCGAGCATATACGGCTAATATAGCGTGAAAGCGAGCTCCAAATGCGAAGCAAGCGCAATCCACACCTACCAAACACTCAACAACAATGAGAAACATGTATATAGAAAATAACATCGATATACAACATATAAAGAAGCAACACAATATGTGCCAATTTAGCAAATGCAACAAAAGGTAACAAGTCCAACCATTAAACAACTATCATCCAACATCATTTAAAATTTTATTTTTAAAAATAAGATTGTTGCATTACAAACATATTTCCTTTGGATATCGTAACCTAAAATGTTTTAAATGAAGAGTAAAGAAATTTATTTTTTTGAACCCTGTTAACAAAATTAGAGATCTAAGTTTATATAGACATGCATCTGTACATTCAGCAAATCCCATTTTTATATCAAAGAACACAACTTTATCACCCATTCAAGATATCTTCGAGTCATTTCTGCCATTCATTGTCATGTACACAAGATAATAAAAATCATTTAACCTTAAAAAGTTTAAGATTTACTCACTGTAAAATGGTTTGAATAGAGCAAGCATTTTGTGAAGAAAAAATCTGGAAATTTTCTTTTGAAACTAAAACTGGAACTTGATTTTAGACTTGAAACTGCAAATCTTGAATCTAAAACTATAATTCGATCTTGAGCCTACCCGCTTTGATCAGGTTGAAGTTTGAACAAGTTGAGTGTTGTTGTTTTTGGTTTTTAATTTTAATTCCTCTTGTTTTGGAATTGAAAATGAAAGATGAAGAAAGAAAATGGATCTAAGAAAGTGGAAATGAATTTGCAGCCTGATTCCTTAAACACTAAATCTATATATTTCCATTAAAAGAAACTAATGCCACTTGTTAACTATGCATATAACCTTAGCTACAAATGTTAATTCATGAATTATTTCCTTACAAATGTTTAACTCTTATTTTAAATTTTTTTTATGTCTTTATATGAATATGTTTTATTTCGAGTATAAAAGAAAAAGATTTTATTCTTTTATTTAAATCCTATTTAAACTATCATACTTTTTTAAATTTAATAAATATTGATCTTAAGTATTTTGAAATTTTTTATATTGAATTCAAAAAAAAACTTCTAATCACAATAGATATACGTACATATACATATACATATATATATATATATATATATATATATATATGTATGTATGTATGTATTATAAATATCTTATGTAAATGTAACATTATTTATATCCTTGCTTTTAAACTTCCAAATATTCAAATTCCCAAGGCAAATACACACACACACACATACAAAAACAATACATAATTTATTTGTTTTTGAAAAGATAAATTTTGTCCATTTTAAATGACTATACTTTCACAATGAATTTGTATATGTATATACTTAGGAATTCCAATCATTATAGTGTTTACACATATTAATTTATATATTTAATAATTTACTATAAGAGTCGTCATTTTAAATTTAGCTATTACTATAGTTTCAAATCCACTTATATATACATCCATACATCTTTAGTTATCAAATTTTTATTTGTTTAATCCAAATAAAATTAGTATCTCAATAGTTAAAAATTAGTTAATTATCCAATTAACAGCTGTTCAAAATCCGGGTTATCACAATCAAACTTAACATATGCGCTATGGTTTCCAGTGCATATCCCTAATAGGAAAAGGTAAGTCAGCCTTACTCATCATAGAGTGTAGCATATCTAATAATGTTTGTTTCCTTCTTTTCAGAACGTCTTTGTATTATCAAGTCTATGGTGGAGTAACCAGAGAGATTATCCTATTATCTTTTTATTACTATTGGAGCTCTTATCCAACATACCAACCTCCTTGATCTAAGCAAAGTACTTTAATTTTGTGGTTCATTTGATTTTCTACTTCTTTCTTAAACTCTTTAAATTTCTCATAGAAATCAGATTCGTTCCTAATATGATATATATATTCTTTTCTTGAGAAATAATCAGTAGAAGTTAGAAATTAAACAAAAGTATCCTTAGTCAATATAGACCTTGGACCACATTCATCGGTATGTACGAGACACTGCAGTTCATTCTCTCTTTCGTTGCTCCCACTAAAGGGAAGTTTAGTCATATTTACTTTGACATATGACTCATAAGTGTTAAATGGTTCATAATCAAATGATGGTAGAAAACCTTCGATTTTCCATTTGTGTAGCATTTTGTCACTAATATGATTTGGCCTATAGTACCATAAGTAGTTATTATTAATGTTAACAGAAGATTTATTAACAACATATATATAATTAAAATCTAGTACATAAATGCCATTATCTAAAGCACCATCAAAAATATTAACTCAATCGAACAATATTCATTATACTGCCTTTATTATGAAAACCAAAACGTGTTTCAAACAATCTAGAAACATATATAATATCTTAAATAAAGTTTTTAACACAATAACAATAATTTAAAACTAAATCAAATCCATCTAGCAAGGTGAAGTGATAGTCTCCAACTGTAGTTGCACCTATTATAGGTGCATCATAAATTAAAGCCTCATTTCAACCATCGCCACATGTCATTTTCTCTAATGTCCCTGTAACAAATTATGGGTATAAGTCCCAGATCTAGTATATAAGACCTACGCTAATTTATTGATTTAAAAATAATTTTAAATCATAAACGTAACTCTAGGAGTGGAAGAAACACTTTCTTTCTTTTGTTTAACCATCTTCAAATAGCATGGACAATTTTGCTTTTAATGCTTTTCTTTTAATGATGGTGACATTCAAATTATTAGAAGGAGCATCTTTCTTACCTTTCTTAGAGCCCTGCTTATGTTTCTTTGAACCTTTTAAAGACTTGCCCTATCTTTCACAACTTACAGAGTGTTTTGATCATTATACTATTCCTTGACTAACCTTAAAATATTGAGTAGCTTGACGAGGTTTATGCTCGACTAACTTATATTGTAGTTCAATATGAATGGCTCAAATAACAGTGCCAACAAGGTTATAATTAAATCCACTTGCAATTCTTCATTTATTTTCACATCTAGCTCTAAAATTTTATCAATTTAGCCTTTATTTTTTAAGAAAAAAACCTCAATGCGACCACCTTTAGCTATTATCATGTTGAATGATTTCTTATTAATTTGGTATCTTGTAGAGCTAGATAGCTCTTCAAATATTGATTTGAGGCTTTTGAAAATTTGTGTATAGACATATGGTCCTTTTTTCCTTTGCATTACCATGTCTAGAGTAAACAACGGGAAAACCTAAGTGAATTCAAAATCAATTACACATGTGTTATAAGACTTAACTGTCTTAAGGTCATCTCCCTTAGCAGGATCTCTTAAGGATTCAGTTATAAACGACTATAAATGCTCATACGCGAGTGCTATCTAAATTGCTCTTAGCCAGTCAGTATAGTTTGATCCGATGAGCTTATCATTTTATGAAAATAGTCTTAGGTTGATCATTTTTTTGCAAATTAAATGTAAGCAAAGCAAGTAATTTATGCATAGCAGATGCTCTTATATTACAAGATAGGTTAAACGACACATTTCTTTTATCTGATAAGCTTCCACTAGACTTTTATGTTTCTCAAAAGCCAAATCGAAAACATAGAAATCTTTTAATTTCTTTAGTTAGTGTCAAGATTCATTTGCCTTGGGATTATAACGTTGAGGGAGCTCTAAAAATCAAAGGCCCGCAAGAGAGGGATAACACTTTATGGTTGTATCATATAAAACTCCTAACCTATGGTCTTGGTCATAATCTCATCTCGACCTCGAGGAAGCTCAACAAAGCAAGAGAGATAATTCACAGGTACCTACCATTTCACGGTGGCTTAAGTATGATGCACGTACCTTGAGGAAAGCTCAACCAATGCATGCATGATCTTACCTCGTCCAATAAATAAATTAATAGCACTACACACAACATCTCTTTCTTGAGGAATCTTAATGACTAAACAATATGTAAGCTAGTAATCTATTAATATATAAATCATAGAGGACAATGTATATATTAAGGATTCATGACCTTTAATATATATATACATATACACACATGAATGATATTGACATAAGGAACAATGTATTACTTTTGACCCTCGTGACTCAAGTATCAAACAAATTTTAAATCAAGGTATACATAAAACACATATGTACTCGTACCTTTACCCAAGTCTGGTTTCTTGTAGTTCCACTTAAGTTTTGTGCATTCATATTATATAAGTTTAATTCATTTATAAATTTTTATAATTTAATTAACTTATATAATATCCTTTTGTACATTATTAACTAAATCGTATTTAGTTGATTTTAATTTACTAACTAATTAATTAATTATTTTAAAATTCTAAAATAATTTTTTATCTTAATAAATTTTAAATGAATATCAACTTTAACACTTTTAGTTTTGTATACATATAAATGTATACATTTCACATTTTATTTTATTAATTAACATTTAATTTATTTATTTAATAACCACTTTAATTTAATTAAAATTAAATTTTTAATTAAATAACCAATAATGTAACGACGTAGATTTTCGAACGGTATATAATTAAATATTGAAATTATTTAAATATTTGAATCTTTGATTTAGTTCGAATAAAAATGATTTCAAAAGCTTATTTAAATTCATTTTAAATAATGAAAGGTTATTGTAAGCTTTAAATTTGGAATTAAAAGTGATTAAAACCATTTGAATATTAACTCGTTCAAATTAGCGTGTGAAATTATCATTCTAGTGCACTATCTCGGATCTTAACGAAATTAGTGACATCGGATTTGAAATAATGAATTGTTATACGCCGTCGAGTTTCATGACGATCAGCTGTACCGTGTGGTCGAGCTCGCTCGAAACGCATAACAATTGATTTCAGGAATTAAATATAATGTAATGTGATTTTAAAAGCTAACTTCTGTATATGATGGAATTGGATCTTGACACTAGTTCCATTGTGTTCGAAATAGGGGTAATTAGCTAGGAGCGCTAGTGAGCATTCCTCGTTTGGAGTTGAGATTTTGGAGGTGAATAGTGTTTGAAAATCTTCTATATAAGGACCTCACTATCTTTGTTTTCAAAAAACCTAAGTCTAAACCTAACCAAGTCCAATGGCCAGATTGATTGGCGCCTCTAGGGGCTATTATAGGTGATGGTCTAAACTAGAAAAATGTTCGTGATGGTGAGCAGAGTGTTATGAACAGTCGAATCATCATGGACCACGACGAAGCGGCGGGAAATTGCTAGTAATGGCTACGTCTTTGGTTTAAATTTTCGTCATCGTTGATGGTTGATAGGTAGCGATAATGAAGGGATGTTGGAGAGGGAGGCTAGGGCTTCACGCTGGCGTAGTTCGGTGGCGAATGGTTGAAGGTGGCAGCAGCTAGAATGAGATGAATGGTGGTAGTTATGGGTTGTTTGTTTTCTACAAAAAAGCAATGAGAGGCAACATAGTCATTGGTCGTAGGGTCTCCGAAGTCAGGGGAGTCGATGACGTTTGTGCGGTGGCGGCACGAGGATGAAAAGAGGGTAAATGGTTCGGTCCATGTCCGTTAACAAGTGGGAAAAAGTAATTAGCTTAATTACACTACTTAATTAATATTGTCTCTAATTTGTAACTATCATTTCTTGCTCATACGAGGTTCAACCAAGGCACTGTTTTCGACTCTCCGTTCGTATCTAGATTATCTACATGATGGAATTGAGTTCGTGGAGTTTAGTGCTATTAGGAATTTTAGTCAAAATAGAATGGCGTTCAATTTTGGACTATTTGGAAATGCGAAAGCGTTAACTTGAGCTTGGGTGAGTTTTACTTACCAGTTGATTAGTTATATATTGTTGCATATATATAATTGTTGTTGTATTGTAAATATAAACTTTATGATGAACAATGCTAATTATTACTTTTGGACTTTGCCTTGTTTTGTAAAACAAGTTGAAATATTATTATTGAGTATAATAATATCTATTTGATCATCTATTACATGTATCATGACCCGGACTACTTGTTTACAAGTTTGGTGTTTCTTTGTGAAAAGTGATAGGATATTATGAATGTTTGGAACGATATAGTCGTTATAGACATGCATTGTAATCCATTATGTTTTGACATATGTCAAAATTGGATAGTTTGGGTTAATAGTGGAAATATATATATATGTGTATATATAGTTTTGTTCTACACATGTTTGGGTGTGTTTGACACAAATGGAATTGGTTCGGACATTTTTTGTAAATTGGAAATGGCAGTTATAAATGGCAGAAGCGAGAGGGTCGCGATGAATGCACTTTGAAATCGCTGTGACCTACGATTTAAAGTTAACTTTGGAAGACATCCCAAGGCTTATTCCTATTTATAATAAGTACTACCAGCGTACCTATTATCGGAAAATAACAAGGTTTAAATATATTCTTGAAAATCAATTATGGATTTATGAAGTGATGGTTTCGAATTATAAAATAGGTTTTTAAATGGGTTGTAGATAAAATGTTTTAAAATGTAACATCCCTCCTTTTGGATCGTTTAAATCGACGATCGTGACGACGCGAAATTTCTGGATATTTGAAATTAAAATATTTAATTGATTTTAGATATTTGAAAGTTGGTTTAACTTGAATTTCAAATATCACTGATTTTTGGATAATTTAAATATTGAATTTGAACATTGGAAATTGGATAAAATATGAAATCCGAGGTTTTGAGCTTGTTAAAACTATTTCAAAGGCTTGGAAAATTTATATTGATTTTACTGGAAATTGTAAAAGTGTTAAATCTGAATTTGAAAGTAATTTATTCGGTTTTAAAAATATATTGTTTAAATTGATATTTGAAAATAGACTTCAAAGACATAGCCTCAGAATTCGACGAAACTAGTTCCATTAGATCCGTAATATTGTATTATTATCGGGTTTAAATTTCCGTAGTGTTTGGAGTGATCATTTGGCGCATGGTAGATAAACACGTTGAAATCTATATCAAAAATTTAATATTATAACCAGGTCCAAAAAGCTATTTTCTCCATACGATCGAATAAGGACTCGAAACCTTTTCCAATGCTTTCGAAATAGGGGTATAACATTATAAATGCCTAGCGGCATGCATCGATAGGAGGTCGAGACATTGAGTTGTGAAACCGAGACAATTTAAATTTAAATATAATACTTTTTTCAAGGCAAATTATATTTAACATTCTTCTCTTCTAACACTTGTACTTCTTTTAAAACACTTGTCCTGAAATTTTTAACACATGTTCGATGATATTACATGCGTTAGAAATAAAATATATCGACAATAGTGTTTTTCAATTTTTTTTAAAAATTTATTACAAAACAAATTAGGTGGAGAAAAATTAAACGGTATCTCCCTTCAAAACTGAATTCACGAATCAATTTTCTTCCTCTCCTCTTGTATTTAATAGAGTAGTGCTCGTTCTTCCTCAATCAGTGGCCAAGCTCTTCATTCTATCGCATACGCACGAGCGATCAGAGGCAACCAAGTGAGGCGATTCATTCAAGTTCGTGATGACGAAGTGGATCTAGGCCGAAGTTATTACGTCGACATCGAGCTCGCGTAGCATTGGTGTTTTGAAGTCGTCGATTTGGTGGCAAGTGTTAGGAACTGAGTTGATGATGTTTTGATGACAACAACCTTATTTAGTTATTATACTTTACTTTATAAAATATATACTAGCATTTCCATATATACATATACATATACATATACATATATATATATATATATATATATATATATATATAGGAAGTATATGCAGGTATCATCGAAGACTGATCAGTATAAAGACACAAGCATTAAGATGAAGATTAGAGATTCAAGATTCAAGACTCTAGAGAATCAAGATTTCAAGATATCAAGATAAGTGTCTAGTATTTTGTTAAAACTTCATAATAGCACTCTCATCTTTCTTCCAATTTTCTTTTGGGATGGAACCCAATTTCTATCGAAACCATTGGCCTACAAACCCACGACAAGTAGCTTACAAACCTACGACAAGTGGCTTACAAACCCAAGAAAATCAAAATCATTTAAACTACTTTGTACAAGTTCTCGAGTCCTATAGAGGAGCTCTGTAGGAAGGTTCTTGCAATTTCAGTTTGAATAGATTTTTCAAAATGTTTTTAAATCTGTTTTCAAAATGTTTTAGCTTTCAAAATCATGTTTTCAAAAATATTTTCGAACTTTGTTTTAGCCTTGAAATATTCCTCTATTCTGATTTTAGAAACTTCTATTTTTAAAACATCAAAACTTATTCAGATTTTAAATATTACTTATATAATTGACGGTCTATATCAATTATATATATATATATTTAAAATAATGTTTTATATTCATTCTCTATCTCAAAATATTGTTTAAACACTTTACTTTGCTTCTGAGAAGTTTCAACTTGTTTTAAATTCAATTGTCTTTACAAAACAACATCTCTGTAATTTTGAACTAAGGGATGTCGACATAAGGGGATACCCCATGTCGACATGGTGACAGTTGGATTCAAAATTCAATTTTCAAAAGAAGTGTCCATTCGTTCGAAAACCTTTCGCCAATGGTTATGACTGTTGTGCATCTATATAAAGGCTTCCAAAACGAATTTTTTTAACAACTAATTTCTTATTTTCTTCACTCTTTCTTCTCCACCATTCCATATCCATAAAACTTCATATTTTCAAGATCGTGCCATCATTCTGCCAAATTCTCAATAGGAAATCATTTGGATACTCTCTCTATTTGATTCTCCATCATTCTACTAAAGATCAAAGTGCTATTCAGAGTTATAGGATTAATTTGTATTCAAAAAGTCCATAGAGTCTATCCATTCAAAAGGATTGTTATTAAGAAGTATTAGGGTGACCTTGTGTCCCGTAAATCAAGAGAGTTTACCCCAGACTCGGAGATAGTAGGGTTCCTCAAGGCCTTAGAAATTGAGGGTTGTAATTTGAATATTGGCTTATAAAAATCTGTACAAGGATATTTGTAACATCCCGCCTTTTTGCACACTTTAAACCGACACACGTGCCAATTCAAAGCATACGCAAGGGCGGATTGTTATGGGGTAAATAAGAAAAACAGAGAAGAAATAAAACAAAAACAGAATCTCACAACGGAAGGATAAAATATAATAACAAATATACAGTTCATAAACAGTTTACAAAAGCTTGATTCTTCTTTTACAATAAATATCAGAGTTACACATACCAATACAAGCAATGCAGCGGAATAGAAAGAGTGTGGTGTAATACTATATATAACATAATACTTATTCTTCGTCTTCGTCCTCCAAAGCTAAAATCTGCTATCCTGAAATGCTCGGACTGACCCGAGCGAATTTGAATAGACAAAAACACCCGAGTCAGACTAGAATATCTTATGTGAGTTAAATAAAACAGAATATAAATATGAGTACAGTAACTCAAGAGATGTTCGGGATTTACATCTCCTAAGGATCCGTTAAACTATTTACTATGTAGTATATTGCGCTATTATAATAGTGTCTATTTATAAAATAAACTTACTTTTAAATAGCGTTAAGGCTTTACATTTTCCACCTTAACACGTAATAGTCCCAGTAGTCCGTCCAATATCATAGCCCCTCCTGATCGGGAAGCCACTAGAGGATACCACACGGGCTACGGGAGAAAACCAAACTCGTACAAGGCGCGATATGGTAGGTGACACGGCACAACTAGGCAATGCCAGGGTAGATATACCAATTGCTATCCAGGCTGGTGGAAACGCGTAGCCGCAGTTACCGCCCACCTCGGACTAACTCCCCAAAATCAAAATATAGAAGTGGCCACTGAATCAAATCCAAGTCAAATTATAATATCGAAGAGGAGCGTCCGATCAGAGGAATGACCTCATTGGCCTGAGAATCGCTCCTGTTTTAGCCACCTTATGCCAACTCACGGGAGTTGGGTCCACGTATTTACCTTACAGGAAACGTCGCCACCACCTACTTCATTCTGGAATCTCCACCGCGTACACGGTTAGTCAAAGTGGTTTTCGGTATCGACAGAGAGTATGTCCATATCCGATCCCGGTCTCTTTGCCAACCAATCGTTATTATAACACCGCGGTCATTTAAAAATAGTTTATACTTTTAAAACCAGAATATAATCCATTTCAAACCGTAATATTACGATATCATTTCTTCTTTTAAAACCCAAAACAATATGATATCGTTTATCCCAAATAAAATTATTCCTTTCCAAAAAAATTATGTCACTTTTTATTATTTAATATCCCATGTAACCAATATTCTGTTTGTAACTTTCAACATAATTCTTCGAAAATCCATAGCATTTTAAAACCATTATTTTCAAAACTAAATGGTTTGGATATTCAACGGTATGCGAATTAAAAAAAAGTTTAACTTTACTGTTGCTTTATAAAGAAATAAATTACATGGCTTTCCAAATATTTCTTCTTTTAAAGTTAAACCAAAATCCAAAATATTACTTCAAGTCGCAAAACCATTTCAATTTTATATATATTTATATCCATTTTGGAGCATTAATATTTCAACTAAAGTTGGATTTTTATCCTTTCAAAAATCAATATTCTATTAATTAATCTTGACCATTCACATAAAATCCATAATTAATAAGACTTCAATTTCTAGTAAAATATATATATATATATATATTTCCAAATTCAATTTTTACTAGAATATTCATTTCAAAATATTTTGGGAAAAAAATCCAATTATAAATATCATATCTTTAAAATTTCCAACTTAATATTTAAACATAGGATATAATCATCAAACTCCATTTTCTTAATTTTCTTCCATTTTTAATAAAGAAATTTATTCACCTTTTAATTTCAAAATTTCAACTTCATATGCATATAACTATGGAAGAAAACATTTATTCAGTATAAAATTTAAGATTTTTATAAACCGTATTCCATCCAAACCATAGAAATCACATTAAAAATAGTTATATATAGACCACGGTGTCTGTATATAGTTTTCTATCCTATGGTCAAGTGATACGGATATTTATCATTTCAATCCGCAATTTAAAAAATAAAACTGCGGTTGTATATCATTTCAAACCGCAATCCCGAATGAAATGAAAAATGCATACTAACTTGCAGTTTAATGATATCAAATAAAACATCCCTTCAATAACACATCCATCATCCAATCACAAACATCAAGCAATATCAATCAATAACAATTATATATATGATCATATATAACAGGTGATAACTGGCAGTTTATTCAAATTAAATTTTTCAACTATTAATCTAACAATTTATATTCAGTGATAATTGACATAACTGTTAACTAGTAGTTCATATGCAACCAAAAATTTCTAACAGCCAATTAACACGCAATAAATTAATTAAATTAACAGTTACATTCAATAAAATGCAATTCAACAGATATGAATGAAATAACATGCCAAAAGCTCATAAATAAATTTCTATTCATTTCTAAAATTTATTTAACAAACATAAAAGCTTCTAGTAGTTGTGAGTGGGTTAAAACACTCACCTTTTGAATTTAAATTGAATTCAAATCCAATTTAAACCCAAAAATTGGACAGTCTCCAAATTCATCCAAACCAGTGCCAAAACGTCAGAAATTCCGATACGATCCCAGCAAAACAAACCGCGCGTGAATCCGAGCTCGTATGCAAAAGTTATGAAAATTTGAAAAATGAAAAATTCTGGTCTGGGTCAACTTCGGGTTCGACTTCGGGGCGCCGCCTCATTTCCCCGATGCTTGCTTGGAGTTTTCGCCAAAACGACCCGGAGCGACCCGAGTCATTTTCTTCCTGACTTGAAGTTGCTCTAGGGTTTTCTCCTCTGAAACCCGAAGCGCGACCAGAAGCTGCTGCAGATCCACAAAATTTTTTTTTTTTTTTTTTTTTTTTTTTGAAATAAAATTTTGGAATTTGGGAATTAGGTTTTCTGTCATTGGAATGAGGAGTTGAGAAGGAGATGTACGTATAAAAAAATGAAAATAAGGAGTGGCTAGGGTTTATAATCGCAAATATATAGACAGATAAAAGAAGGCTAGGTGGGTACGGATAACGAACGTGCTAAACGATAGTTGGCCCAAAAAGCCCGTTCTGCCTCCGGAGTCGAATTTGTTAAAACTATATATCCAAATAGGTGTTTCAAAATATTCTGAACGCGATGGAAAAAGTTTCGCGACCAAATTCGATCGTATGAAGAAGTTATGCTAAAAAAATAAAAATTTCAAATTGATTTCAAAATGCGTAAATTTCAAGGCGTTTCGAGTCCGTACGATCAAACGACAAGTCCGATCGCAACGAAACTTGAAACATTATTATAATTCACCGTTACGGATCCGATGAAACTAGTTTCGTCGAAATCCGAGTCCGTGACAAAAATGGCTATTTTTAATATTTATTAAATAAATTAAAATAAATCATAAAATCCAAATTTTCTTTCAACTTTAAATATTGGCCAAATTTCATTACTTATATAATCCAATCAATTCCAAATAATTTAGCAAGCTTGGATGTGAATTAAAATTTATAAGTATATAAATTTCGCAGTGTTAACCTCTGCGTTTTCTTATTATTTGGGAATTATAAATTTTATTCGCAAAACCCAATTATTTAATCATATACTTATACTCTCATCTTAAATCTAATTATATAAATAACTTGATTTCTATTATCCAACTCAAAATATATCAATTATTCTCCAACTACATAGTTAACGTTTCTTTTATATATCACTGTGGTAATATTTCAAAATGTTCATCTTTTGTTTGCATAAATTACTGTATTTAGATAAAATTATAATTTTGGTAACTTATCACATAAATAACTTAAAACCTCAACTAATACATTCCACCTTTGTTTCATCTTATTCATTCACTCATCAATATTCCGTACTAACTACAAAATTTAGTGTATTCCTTTAAATTGATCAAAATAAGACTTATCAACTAATAGAAAGATTTACGTACAAAATTTATTGTCATACATCTAATTTACAAGCCTATACTTAATTATTATCCTACAATACGTTTTACGTTACTATAATGTTCATTCTTCCGTTCCTACGTTTCTATAAATTTATTCCTTTATAATTTATTTAACGCAACACTTAATCTACACCTATTGCGATGTTTCAAATTTACTTGAATGAACAATTTCTTTACTTAAAATAGTTGTTGTAAACTCTTAATTCCACATTTATAAGTGTATTATTATTTTCACTCAAATATTATACATATATATAGAGTATTGGGTTTTTATTTAATCATCATTTATCATATATATTAATTAATTAAATTCAATACTTAAGTCTGACTAAATTTATTCCCCAAATACACATTTACATTTCTCAACCAATAAATATAACCAATCAAATTCTCATTTTATTGAACCTTGGTCAATTCCACACGTTAATTTTACTTAAAGTCTCAATTAATTAATTTACCTCGGTTTCATTACCTTATTACCTTATATGCATAATTGACATGGTTATATCTTCCATTACATCAATAATTTATCATTTCATTTCTATGCAATATATACTCATCTTATTCCATTTATTTGGTTACTGCATTGAAATCTATTTATTAACCAATACTAACGTTATTATCATAAAAAAAAAATTTGATTCCCAATTTTATTCAATACTTAGAACAAAAATTTTCACATTAAATCAAATCCTTCTATTCAAACCAAGTATCATGCTATGATAATATTTTACGTTGGTTACACTGAAAAAAAATCAACTTTTTATCGTTATCAATTAAACATACATTAATTGCACAAATTAAAGGAATTAATTGCCATTTATCAAATTAAATTTTTCATACATCAATCTATTTCATCTAAATCCTTACCTATGAATATTGCAACCTTTAATTCCATTAAATACCAATTAACCCAAATTATTTCATTTATTCTAAGTCATATCACTAAAATAATTCATCATAATAAACTTAAAATCTATACGTTTATTGATTTATTTCTATTTGTCTTATGTTAAATTCTAAATTTAGTAAGACAACCTAAAGTACTCCACTCAATCGACAGTCCCTTTCAATTGTTAATACGTACTTAAATTTCTACAGTTGCCTTCCATCTGCACTTCCGTTACTATGATAAAAATTAGTAACGTTTATGCCATCAATCCATCATAATTACTTACCCTTAATTGAGTTTGATTTCCAAATAAATTTGCTGACCCTTAATTAGACAATTTATAAAAGTTTGTCATCATACCTATAGTTCTACGCTTATGCTATGTCTTAAATTTCAATAAATTTATAAATTTTGAGATGTTCATTAGGGTTTACAAATTTATTGACTTGCAATAACAGGGTTTCTTAATCTATTCAATTTATCGTTCACAATCTTTTATTGCATTAAATTGGTTTAATATTCCCATATTAAATTTTATGTACAGGTAAGAATTTTTCTTTCTTTCTCTACTTAATTCATTTGAATTTTATTCAAATGTCTTTAAATAGGTTTCTAAGTCACTTCTATATAATTTATTCTAGCCTTCATTTTAATACTTATCTACCACCTTTATTATTTCAACTAAAATAAATTACAAAATCCTATTAAACAAACAATTTTAAATGGTCGAACTTAACGGGTCGTTACACTCTCCCCCACTCAAAACTTTTCGTCCCCGAAAAGGGAAAGGAAGGGAGAAGGAAGAATAAAACAGTATATCTAATTTCAAATATTAACTTATAACAATAATTTACTAAATTAATTTCCTTTAATGAAATACACTTGTTTTATAATCATTATGTCTTTTAATACTTGAACTATTAAAGTTGGAAAAATATCTTTAACCAAATTCTAAGTCCAAAATTTACGAAAATTTTTGGCAGAGTCTCCTTTGTACGGAGGGACTCTGGAGAAAATATAATATCCAAATATACAAATATATTACATATATTATCCAAAATAAAATATCCCAACACGGGAAAATATATAAAATAGCGCTTTATACGTAATCCGGAAACGTACCTATTTGTCGGGCAATACGCTTATTATTTTGGAACCAAAAGCAGTAGCAGTTGCTTCCAACCCCTGTATTCACTTATAAAATCTAAAAGTTAAATATCTATATTACAGTGAAATGTTTGGGTAGATTCAATCATTCATATCCAAATCAAATGCAACAACCATACATTTTAACAAACGGCACACACCACAAACCACAATCATTCAATCAACAACCGTTAGTTGTTCGGGTTCAAATTATGAAATTTTACGGAGTGAGAAATAACTATCAAGTGCATCCGTTACTCAACAGTCTTAGATGGAATAGAGATAGATTATTGTTCCTCCAACAACTCCAAAATTCCTTACCCAACAACCATACATCAACCAAACAATTCAAATCAACACCACAATAGCTTATTATACATTTATTTCATGCTTCAGTGGTTTTATTTTCTTTCTTTCATTTATGGAGGGATTTCTTTGTTTCTTACAATTTTCATTTTCCATTTGTTACAAAATTCATTATATTGTATTCCAATTTATTGACTAAGGTTTATATCATCTATTTATACTACTTACCCTTTCTTATATAGTAAAATTTCCAATTTAACTTAAGTTTATACAATTAATTCTCATTTATAACAGCAAATTTATTGAATACCTTAATTACCTCAAGCTTCACTTGTAAGATTTCCCCTTACATTTTCTTACTAACATTGCAACTTTTATTATATGGTAAGTTATGTATGTTTAAGAATGCAAGTGAAAATTTACAAGTTTCTTCTCAATTCCTTTTTATTTATTAATGGTTCAATAAATATATATTCGTTTTATAAATTACAATTTCAACTTACCCTTAATTTCATTCCTTTATTTAATGTTTACGTTTTATTATATTTAATTACAGTAACCCTCTACTTACACTTAAATTATTAACCTTAAAACCTCCATTTTTATAAATAAAGGATCTTATTAATTCATTATCTAGGGTTTACAGACATTTATTTATATTACCTACTTTTTATTATATTACTAGTAGCATTTTAAAACATACTTAAGTTTATAACCGTACACATCAATCTTTATTTATTAAAGAATTTCATTTTATTTACTTAAGTTAAAATCACCTATTAATAATACTCACCTTTAATTTGGGTAAAATTTCAATTATCACTTAAGTTTATACCAATAAATTCTTATTATAACAGTAATTTATTGAATACTTCATTTTTCCTAAATTCCTACTTGTAAAATATTCAATTCCAGTTTCTCATTTAACACTTCAACTTTTATATTTGGGTAAGTTATTTATGTTAAGGAAATTGCAATTGAACTTATACAAGTTTAATCTCCATTCTTTTAATTAAATTTAATGTTTATTCATATTACCCTTTGTCTCATATGTATGCAAATTCCTCTTTATAGCTTTGCAGTTATTCTCTTATTTCAATTAGAGGTTTCAATTCATTCATTCTTCAATAAATCTTTTCCATTATTTATCAGTTAAAAACTTTTACTTCCCTTATCCCTAGCATTAACTTTCTTACTTAATATTTCACTAACAAAGTTTAAACAATTAATTAACGGAAAAATTTAGAATTAAATACCGGGTCAAATTTTAATCTATTTCAAAATAATAGATAAATAAGTTCTTACAACTTTTATATCTCTAATTATATTTAGAACAATAAAAGAAAATTTTTAGAAAATTTCAAAAATAAATCTGCAGTAGAATTTACTACAGTGGCCTTTCCCCTTCGAAACTCGAAAATGAAAGTCGATGATGCGGCCGTCATCACCGAATTTATTTTCCAGCGACAGAGAGGAAAGTACAGAATTTAATTCTTTTCCAAAATCTTCTTTAAAACAATTCTTCCAATTTATACGAAATATTTATATAAGAAAATACTTATAAACCAAATCAATAAATTTCACAAATTCTTTGAAAGCAAATTTTCAAAAATCCCGGACTTAAGTTCTAAATCTCCAAATTTGGTTTATTATAATTTCACTTAGCTTCAGTTATTATAAATATTTTTATTGCCTAACATCCAATCTATAGCAACCAAATATATATATATATCTTTATAAAACTATTTTTATATATAGAAATATAATAGGCAAATTATTTCATTCACCTATATTAAAAACAAATATTATGTCGGTCTGTCCTATTAAGTGTTTAGAAATCCCTATTGATGACATAGCGTCCCATGCATCAACCAGAATTTATAAATACAAAGCGGAACAGATTAACACAATATTAAAATCTTTTTATTAATACTAACAAGTACGCTCTCTCTTATATATACACTCAGCGACTCCCATAGGATATTTCTACCCTATTAACAAAGAGTCAAACCCCACAAAGCCAAGGTTTATCGCTAAACCAAAGCTCTGATACCAACTGTAACATCCCGCCTTTTTGCACACTTTAAACCGACACACGTGCCAATTCAAAGCATACGCAAGGGCGGATTGTTATGGGGTAAATAAGAAAAACAGAGAAGAAATAAAACAAAAACAGAATCTCACAACGGAAGGATAAAATATAATAACAAATATACAGTTCATAAACAGTTTACAAAAGCTTGATTCTTCTTTTACAATAAATATCAGAGTTACACATACCAATACAAGCAATGCAGCGGAATAGAAAGAGTGTGGTGTAATACTATATATAACATAATACTTATTCTTCGTCTTCGTCCTCCAAAGCTAAAATCTGCTATCCTGAAATGCTCGGACTGACCCGAGCGAATTTGAATAGACAAAAACACCCGAGTCAGACTAGAATATCTTATGTGAGTTAAATAAAACAGAATATAAATATGAGTACAGTAACTCAAGAGATGTTCGGGATTTACATCTCCTAAGGATCCGTTAAACTATTTACTATGTAGTATATTGCGCTATTATAATAGTGTCTATTTATAAAATAAACTTACTTTTAAATAGCGTTAAGGCTTTACATTTTCCACCTTAACACGTAATAGTCCCAGTAGTCCGTCCAATATCATAGCCCCTCCTGATCGGGAAGCCACTAGAGGATACCACACGGGCTACGGGAGAAAACCAAACTCGTACAAGGCGCGATATGGTAGGTGACACGGCACAACTAGGCAATGCCAGGGTAGATATACCAATTGCTATCCAGGCTGGTGGAAACGCGTAGCCGCAGTTACCGCCCACCTCGGACTAACTCCCCAAAATCAAAATATAGAAGTGGCCACTGAATCAAATCCAAGTCAAATTATAATATCGAAGAGGAGCGTCCGATCAGAGGAATGACCTCATTGGCCTGAGAATCGCTCCTGTTTTAGCCACCTTATGCCAACTCACGGGAGTTGGGTCCACGTATTTACCTTACAGGAAACGTCGCCACCACCTACTTCATTCTGGAATCTCCACCGCGTACACGGTTAGTCAAAGTGGTTTTCGGTATCGACAGAGAGTATGTCCATATCCGATCCCGGTCTCTTTGCCAACCAATCGTTATTATAACACCGCGGTCATTTAAAAATAGTTTATACTTTTAAAACCAGAATATAATCCATTTCAAACCGTAATATTACGATATCATTTCTTCTTTTAAAACCCAAAACAATATGATATCGTTTATCCCAAATAAAATTATTCCTTTCCAAAAAAATTATGTCACTTTTTATTATTTAATATCCCATGTAACCAATATTCTGTTTGTAACTTTCAACATAATTCTTCGAAAATCCATAGCATTTTAAAACCATTATTTTCAAAACTAAATGGTTTGGATATTCAACGGTATGCGAATTAAAAAAAAGTTTAACTTTACTGTTGCTTTATAAAGAAATAAATTACATGGCTTTCCAAATATTTCTTCTTTTAAAGTTAAACCAAAATCCAAAATATTACTTCAAGTCGCAAAACCATTTCAATTTTATATATATTTATATCCATTTTGGAGCATTAATATTTCAACTAAAGTTGGATTTTTATCCTTTCAAAAATCAATATTCTATTAATTAATCTTGACCATTCACATAAAATCCATAATTAATAAGACTTCAATTTCTAGTAAAATATATATATATATATATATTTCCAAATTCAATTTTTACTAGAATATTCATTTCAAAATATTTTGGGAAAAAAATCCAATTATAAATATCATATCTTTAAAATTTCCAACTTAATATTTAAACATAGGATATAATCATCAAACTCCATTTTCTTAATTTTCTTCCATTTTTAATAAAGAAATTTATTCACCTTTTAATTTCAAAATTTCAACTTCATATGCATATAACTATGGAAGAAAACATTTATTCAGTATAAAATTTAAGATTTTTATAAACCGTATTCCATCCAAACCATAGAAATCACATTAAAAATAGTTATATATAGACCACGGTGTCTGTATATAGTTTTCTATCCTATGGTCAAGTGATACGGATATTTATCATTTCAATCCGCAATTTAAAAAATAAAACTGCGGTTGTATATCATTTCAAACCGCAATCCCGAATGAAATGAAAAATGCATACTAACTTGCAGTTTAATGATATCAAATAAAACATCCCTTCAATAACACATCCATCATCCAATCACAAACATCAAGCAATATCAATCAATAACAATTATATATATGATCATATATAACAGGTGATAACTGGCAGTTTATTCAAATTAAATTTTTCAACTATTAATCTAACAATTTATATTCAGTGATAATTGACATAACTGTTAACTAGTAGTTCATATGCAACCAAAAATTTCTAACAGCCAATTAACACGCAATAAATTAATTAAATTAACAGTTACATTCAATAAAATGCAATTCAACAGATATGAATGAAATAACATGCCAAAAGCTCATAAATAAATTTCTATTCATTTCTAAAATTTATTTAACAAACATAAAAGCTTCTAGTAGTTGTGAGTGGGTTAAAACACTCACCTTTTGAATTTAAATTGAATTCAAATCCAATTTAAACCCAAAAATTGGACAGTCTCCAAATTCATCCAAACCAGTGCCAAAACGTCAGAAATTCCGATACGATCCCAGCAAAACAAACCGCGCGTGAATCCGAGCTCGTATGCAAAAGTTATGAAAATTTGAAAAATGAAAAATTCTGGTCTGGGTCAACTTCGGGTTCGACTTCGGGGCGCCGCCTCATTTCCCCGATGCTTGCTTGGAGTTTTCGCCAAAACGACCCGGAGCGACCCGAGTCATTTTCTTCCTGACCCGAAGTTGCTCTAGGGTTTTCTCCTCTGAAACCCGAAGCGCGACCAGAAGCTGCTGCAGATCCACAAAATTTTTTTTTTTTTTTTTTTTTTTTTTTTGAAATAAAATTTTGGAATTTGGGAATTAGGTTTTCTGCCATTGGAATGAGGAGTTGAGAAGGAGATGTACGTATAAAAAAATGAAAATAAGGAGTGGCTAGGGTTTATAATCGCAAATATATAGACAGATAAAAGAAGGCTAGGTGGGTACGGATAACGAACGTGCTAAACGATAGTTGGCCCAAAAAGCCCGTTCTGCCTCCGGAGTCGAATTTGTTAAAACTATATATCCAAATAGGTGTTTCAAAATATTCTGAACGCGATGGAAAAAGTTTCGCGACCAAATTCGATCGTATGAAGAAGTTATGCTAAAAAAATAAAAATTTCAAATTGATTTCAAAATGCGTAAATTTCAAGGCGTTTCGAGTCCGTACGATCAAACGACAAGTCCGATCGCAACGAAACTTGAAACATTATTATAATTCACCGTTACGGATCCGATGAAACTAGTTTCGTCGAAATCCGAGTCCGTGACAAAAATGACTATTTTTAATATTTATTAAATAAATTAAAATAAATCATAAAATCCAAATTTTCTTTCAACTTTAAATATTGGCCAAATTTCATTACTTATATAATCCAATCAATTCCAAATAATTTAGCAAGCTTGGATGTGAATTAAAATTTATAAGTATATAAATTTCGCAGTGTTAACCTCTGCGTTTTCTTATTATTTGGGAATTATAAATTTTATTCGCAAAACCCAATTATTTAATCATATACTTATACTCTCATCTTAAATCTAATTATATAAATAACTTGATTTCTATTATCCAACTCAAAATATATCAATTATTCTCCAACTACATAGTTAACGTTTCTTTTATATATCACTGTGGTAATATTTCAAAATGTTCATCTTTTGTTTGCATAAATTACTGTATTTAGATAAAATTATAATTTTGGTAACTTATCACATAAATAACTTAAAACCTCAACTAATACATTCCACCTTTGTTTCATCTTATTCATTCACTCATCAATATTCCGTACTAACTACAAAATTTAGTGTATTCCTTTAAATTGATCAAAATAAGACTTATCAACTAATAGAAAGATTTACGTACAAAATTTATTGTCATACATCTAATTTACAAGCCTATACTTAATTATTATCCTACAATACGTTTTACGTTACTATAATGTTCATTCTTCCGTTCCTACGTTTCTATAAATTTATTCCTTTATAATTTATTTAACGCAACACTTAATCTACACCTATTGCGATGTTTCAAATTTACTTGAATGAACAATTTCTTTACTTAAAATAGTTGTTGTAAACTCTTAATTCCACATTTATAAGTGTATTATTATTTTCACTCAAATATTATACATATATATAGAGTATTGGGTTTTTATTTAATCATCATTTATCATATATATTAATTAATTAAATTCAATACTTAAGTCTGACTAAATTTATTCCCCAAATACACATTTACATTTCTCAACCAATAAATATAACCAATCAAATTCTCATTTTATTGAACCTTGGTCAATTCCACACGTTAATTTTACTTAAAGTCTCAATTAATTAATTTACCTCGGTTTCATTACCTTATTACCTTATATGCATAATTGACATGGTTATATCTTCCATTACATCAATAATTTATCATTTCATTTCTATGCAATATATACTCATCTTATTCCATTTATTTGGTTACTGCATTGAAATCTATTTATTAACCAATACTAACGTTATTATCATAAAAAAAAAATTTGATTCCCAATTTTATTCAATACTTAGAACAAAAATTTTCACATTAAATCAAATCCTTCTATTCAAACCAAGTATCATGCTATGATAATATTTTACGTTGGTTACACTGAAAAAAAATCAACTTTTTATCGTTATCAATTAAACATACATTAATTGCACAAATTAAAGGAATTAATTGCCATTTATCAAATTAAATTTTTCATACATCAATCTATTTCATCTAAATCCTTACCTATGAATATTGCAACCTTTAATTCCATTAAATACCAATTAACCCAAATTATTTCATTTATTCTAAGTCATATCACTAAAATAATTCATCATAATAAACTTAAAATCTATACGTTTATTGATTTATTTCTATTTGTCTTATGTTAAATTCTAAATTTAGTAAGACAACCTAAAGTACTCCACTCAATCGACAGTCCCTTTCAATTGTTAATACGTACTTAAATTTCTACAGTTGCCTTCCATCTGCACTTCCGTTACTATGATAAAAATTAGTAACGTTTATGCCATCAATCCATCATAATTACTTACCCTTAATTGAGTTTGATTTCCAAATAAATTTGCTGACCCTTAATTAGACAATTTATAAAAGTTTGTCATCATACCTATAGTTCTACGCTTATGCTATGTCTTAAATTTCAATAAATTTATAAATTTTGAGATGTTCATTAGGGTTTACAAATTTATTGACTTGCAATAACAGGGTTTCTTAATCTATTCAATTTATCGTTCACAATCTTTTATTGCATTAAATTGGTTTAATATTCCCATATTAAATTTTATGTACAGGTAAGAATTTTTCTTTCTTTCTCTACTTAATTCATTTGAATTTTATTCAAATGTCTTTAAATAGGTTTCTAAGTCACTTCTATATAATTTATTCTAGCCTTCATTTTAATACTTATCTACCACCTTTATTCTTTCAACTAAAATAAATTACAAAATCCTATTAAACAAACAATTTTAAATGGTCGAACTTAACGGGTCGTTACAATATTGCCTTGGTGCAGGACTGGATGTAGGAGGATTCTGAACCAGTATAAAATCCAGTGTGTTCTTTCCTTTTACTTGCTTTACTTTACTATTTGCATTTGTTATATGTTCTGTGATCATTCTGTGTAAGAATTCTGTTTAGATTTTTGTTGAAAGTTTTAATTTAGTCATATAGTTCATATATTCTTTAAAACACTATTCACCCCCCCTCTAGTGTTATTTCTTCCTTAAGATCCTTAATCCGCATCCCTAACAATTGGTATCAGAGCATTGATTTTCATTGTTTTCATTATCTGAAACTTGAAAAATATAAAAATGGCATTTTTGGAAAATTGTGTTAAAACTGTTTTGAATCTATGCATTTCATCAAAGTATCATAAGTCTGCATATAGTTATTTTGAAAAATCAAGTTATTTACTGAATTGGTGTGTTATGCAGGGACAGACATGTTATATGGCTTTTGACGAATCAACAACTAATGGACAAACTGTGCAAATTGAGAAAGATAAATGGATACTTGATAGTGGCTGTTCGAGGCACATGATTGGAAATCCCGAGATACTCAAGGACATTACTTATCAAGATGGTGGATTAGTCAATTTTGGTGACAACTCTAAAGGATATGTGGATGGCGTCAGCAATGTCGGTAACTCTAAAACTTTACTTATTTCTGATGTTTTATTAGTTAGGAACTTAAAACATAACCTGCTTAGTATAAGTCAACTTGCGATAAAGGTTTTAAAATTAAATTTGGAAAAGATAAATGTCACATTGAAGATGATAAGTCTAATATAATTTTTGAAGGTACTAGGAAGAAAAATATTTATATCCTTAGTATGAAAATTTCAAATGATAATCTATGTCTTTTGGCTAATACAAGTGACCCTTGGATTTGGCATAAAAGATTTGGCCATTTGAGTTTCAAATTATTATCTAGGATATCAAAATTTGACTTAGTTAGAGGTCTACCCAAGTTAAACTTTAAAGTAGATAGTATTTGTGATGCTTGTCAATTAGGAAAACTTAACAAAAGTTCATTTAAATTAAAAGATGCTATTTCTACCTCTAGTCCTCTAGAATTACTTCATTTAGATTTATTGGTCCACCTCAAGTTCAATCAATTAACCATAGTAAATATGTTTTTGTTACAGTAGATGATTATTCAAGATATACGTAGACAATCTTTTTAAAAACATAAAAGTGATTCTTTTGAAATATTTAGAAACTTTTCTAAAAGAATTCAAAAACAACATTCTTTCAAAATTAAAACTATTCGAAGTGGTCACGGTGGTGAATTTGAAAATGAAAATTTTGAGAATTTATATACTCAAAAGTGAATTACTCACATCTTTTCATTTCCAAGAACTCCACAACAAAACGGAGTAGTAGAATGTAAGAATAGAACGATTCAAGAGTGTGCTCGTACAATGCTTTCTGATAGTAATTTACCTAAACATTTTTGGGTTGAAGCAGTTGCTACAGCTTGTTATATATTAAATAGAATTTTAATTAGACCATTAACAAATAAAACTCCATATGAATTATTTTATAATAAGAAACCTATAGTTTCTTATTTTAAAGTCTTTGGGAGTAAATGTTTTATACTTAATACAAAAGATAATTTAGATAAATTTGAACCAAAAGCTGATAAAGGATTCTTTATTGGTTATTCTAATAGAAGCAAAGCATTTAGAGTTTTTAATTTAAAAACTAATACCATTGAAGAAACTATGCATGTATCTTTTGATGAAAATCTTAAAGATATTGTACAAATAGATGGTGAAGAATATTTTATAAATTTAAATCAATCTAATGAAACTATTAGTAAAATAAATCAACCTAATAAGAGATTTAAAATATCAAAAGATCATCCTATAGAAAATGTTTTAGGAAATATTGGATCTGTAGTAAGAACTAGAAATCAATTAAGTAGTATGAGTAATGTAGCCTTTATATCAACAATTGAACCTAAAAATCCAAAGGAAGCATCGTCTGGTGATTCATGGATTCTTGCTATGCAAGAAGAATTGAATTAATTTCCCAGAAATGATGTATGGGAACTTGTTCCTAAACCTGAGGCTAAAAGTATAATTGGAACTAAATGGGTTTACAAAAATAAAATGAATGAACTCGGTGAGGTCGTAAGAAATAAAGCTCGTTTAGTCGCGCAAGGTTATTGTGAAGAAGAAGGAATTGAGTATGATGAAACCTTTGCCCCCGTAGCAAGATTAGAAGCTATAAGAATTCTACTTACTTTCGCTAATTATAATAATTTCAAATTATATCAAATGAATGTTAAAAGTGCTTTTCTAAATGGTTTTGTAAAAGAAGACGTTTATGTTGAACAACCTCCACTTTTTGAAGATAATAAATTTCCAAACCATGTATACAAGTTAAAGAAAGCTCTATATGGTCTAAAGCAAGCTCGTAGAGCCCTGGTATGAAAGACTAAGATCTTATTTACTTCAGTCTGGTTTTGAAATTGGTAAAGTAGATACAACACTTTTTATTAAAAGAAATAATCAAGATATTCAACTGGTTCAAATATATGTAGATGATATAATCTTTGGATCAACTAATAACATAATGAATAAAGAATTTTCAGATATAATGACTAAAGAATTTGAAATGAGTCACATGGGAGAATTAAGTTTCTTCTTAGGGCTTCAAATTAAACAACTAGAAAATGGAATCTTCATAAGTTAAGAAAAATATGCTAAAGACTTAATCAATAAATTTGGTTTAAGCACCTCTAGTGGGAAACCAACTCCAATGTCAACAAATGTAGGTTTAAGTAAAGAAGATAAATCAAAGGATATTGATCAAACTTTATATAGGGGAATGATTGGTTCGCTACTCTATATAACAGCGAGCCGTCCTGATATTATGCATATTGTTTGTCTCTGTGCAAGATACCAATCACAACCCAAAGAAACTCACTTAAAAGCTGTTAAAAGAATTTTAAGATATGTAAAATACATGTTATATTATGGTTTATTTTATCCTAAACATAATACTTTTGATTTAATATCATATTGTGATGCTGATTTTTCTGGTTGTAAATCAGACCGAAAAAGTACAAGTGGAACTTGTCACTTTCTAGGACATTCACTGGTTTCCTGGTTCAGCAAGAAACAAAATACTATTTCCTTGTCAACAACTGAAGCAGAGTATATATCTACTGCTCTGGCCTGTTCACAAGTCATATATATGCAACAAACTTTAAAAGATTTTTGAATTAACATAAGTAAATCACCAATATATTGTGATAATACTAGTACAATAAATCTATCTAAAAATCCAACTCATCATGCTTGTTCTAAACATATTATTTGTTTATACTAATCATTCTTGAATTCTTAAGTAGTTAATAGTTTTTGTTGATGACAAAGGGGGAGAAAGTTATAAAAATATATGTGCTTGGTGTAAGAGGGAGTCATGGAGTAAGGGGGAGTTGTAGTTTTAAGAAGAAATCACGGAGTTATGGAGAGTTATGGTATGGTAAGAATATTTCATAAATAAAGGTTGTCATCATCAAAAAGGAGGAGATTGTTAGGAACCGAGTTGATGATGTTTTGATGACAACAACCTTATATAGTAATTATACTTTACTTTATAAAATATACACTAACATTTCCATATAGATTGATATATATATATATATATATATATATATATATATATGTATGTATAGGAAGTATATGCAGGTATCATCAAAAACTGATCAGTATAAAGACTCAAGCATCAAGATGAAGATTAGAGATTCAAGATTCAAGACTCTAGAGAATCAAGATTTCAAGATCTCAAGATAAGTGTCTAGTATTTTGTTAAAACTTCATAATAGTACTCTCATCTTTCTTCCAATTTTCTTTTGGGATGGAACCCAATTTCTATCGAAACCAGTGGCTTACAAACCCACGACAAGTAGCTTACAAACCTACGACAAGTGGCTTACAAACCCACGAAAATCAAAATCATTTATACTACTTTGCACAAGTTCTCGAGTCCTATGAAGGAGCTCTGTAGGAAGGTTCTTGCAATTTCAGTTTGAATAGATTTTTCAAAATGTTTTTAAATCTGTTTTCAAAATGTTTTAGCTTTCAAAATCATGTTTTCAAAAATATTTTCAAACTTTGTTTTAGCCTTGAAATATTCCTCTATTCTGATTTTAAAAACTTCTATTTTTAAAACATCAAAACTTATTCAGATTTTAATATTACTTATATAATTGACGGTCTATATCAATTATATATATATATATATATATATTTAAAATAATGTTTTATATTCATTCTCTATCTCAAAATATTGTTTAAAGATTTACTTTGCTTCAGAGAAGTTTCAACTTGTTTTAAATTCAATTGTCTTTACAAAACAACATGTATTTAATTTTGAACTAAGGGATGTCGACATAAGGGGATACCCCATGTCGACATGGTGACAGTTGGATTCAAAATTCAATTTTCAAAAGAAGTGTCCATTCGTTCGAAAACCTTTCGCCAATGGTTATAACTGTTGTGCATCTATATAAAGGCTTCCAAAACGAATTTTTTTGACAACTAATTTCTTATTTTCTTCACTCTTTCTTCTCCACCATTTCATATCCATAAAACTTCATATTTTCAAGATCGTGCCATCATTCTGCCAAATTCTCAATAGGAAATCATTTAGATACTCTCTCTATTTGATTCTCCATCATTCTACTAATGATCAAAGTGCTATTCATAGTTATAGGATTAATTTGTATTCAAAAAGTCCATAGAGTCCATCCATTCAAAAGGATTGTTATTAAGAAATATTAGGGTGATCTTGTGTCCCGTAAATTAAGAGAGTTCACCCCAGACTCAGAGATAGGAGGGTTCCTCAAGGCCTTAAAAATTAAGGGCTGTAATTTGGATATTGGCTTATAAAAATATGTACAAGGATATTGCCTTGGTGCAGGACTGGATGTAGGAGAATTCCGAACCAGTATAAAATCCGGTATGTTCTTTCCTTTTACTTGCTTTACTTTACTATTTGCATTTGTTATATGTTCTGTGATCATTCTGTGTTAAAATTCTGTTTAGATTTGTGTTGAAAGTTTTAATTTAGTCATATAGTTCATATATTCTTTAAAACACTATTCACCCCCCTCTAATGTTATTTCTGCGTTAAGATCCTTAATTCGCATCCCTAACAGCAAGTTCTCGGCTAGGGTTAGCAAATTCATCAGATCGAGGCAAGGCAACGGTGCCCGAGGGACGAGCGAGGAGTTGTTCGGCGGAGCGTGAGGTGTTAGAGCGGCGATATACAATGGGTAACGGCGCGAATTTGGCAAAGTAGAGGCGTCGCGATTGGGGAATATGTGTTCGCTACCTTGGTATATTCGATTTACACTCTTTTTTTTAAAATTTAATATATTATATGTTTTTTAAATATATATACATTAAGTTTCAGTTTAAAGTTTATTGTAAATAATAATTCAAGTTTAAAGATGTATATATATGCATATGTATATATATATACATAGTGAAAAAACGTATATGAGAATTTTGAATGCCGAAGAGTTTTATAAAAGCTAGATTTTTGAATCTGTATTTTTGGAAATTAATTTATTTAATCAACTTGTTTAATTATTTAGTATTCTCTTAAAGAGGAAATTAGTTTAAAATTAAATTTATTTGTTTAAAATGAAATCACTGGTAAATTAAATTATTAAATGGAAATTTAATTGTTCAATTGACTCGAATATTGATAAAAAAATCATTTAGTGTTTATACAAGGTTACAAACTAAGGAACCAAGAAAAAATTGAAATAAATTGAAAATAAATTCAAGGCGAGTTAATGTCACTCATTTGGGTTTTGTTTAAATTTAAATAGTTAAATTTACATTTTGGATTAAATTCATTGGATGTGGTATATTATATTGTAGTATATAGTATATATTGGAGTGATTGATTTCCCGCATTATACAGCGGATGAGACCCAATGTGCCGCATAATAGCGGATGAGGTAATATGACTCCATATACCGCGATATTTATGCTAACTTCTATAGATGCAGGGAAAAACAGGTTGGAGGGATCCAACTGGATTCCTCAAAACGTTTGAATTTATTTTATATATTCAGCGATATGATTATGTGATAATTTATGATGAATTATATCGATCATTTTGGGAATTGGAATTTATTGAATATTCTGACTTGGTTAAATATATGTATTGGAATTTTGAGAATTGAAATATATATATATATATATGAAGTTTGGATTTTCAAAGTAAATAAAAAGGTAATTTTAAATAAAATAATTATAAGGAATTTGGATAATTAAAAAAATTTGAAAGAATATAAAAGTTAATTTTTAAATTGTAAAAAATAAATCCAAAATGGGGGAAAAGAAATATTTTGAGTAAATGAATTCAAGTGATATTATTTTAAAGGAGAAAAGAATTTATTTTAAAATTCCAGGTTTAAACTTATCGGAAAGGATAAAAAAACAAATTTGGAAAAAAAAAATAACATATGAAATTTGTATTTTCAGTTAAAGGATTTTAAATCATAATGAAGAAGTAAAATCTAAATTTATTGGTTTTGAAATAAATTGATAAGTAAAGAAAATTTATTTCAAAATGGAGTAATTTGGAAATCTATTTGGAGATTGATAAAGTGCTTGAAACTATGTTTAAGGAAGGATAAGACCATGAAATTTATAAACAAGGTTTATAAAAGTGAAGTGATATATTAGTGGATATTTGGAAATATAAATTCACAACGGGAATTTATAAAGGAATGGGTAATTTGTTAAAATAAATAGTGGTTTATTTTTAAAGTTTGTGAAAGAGAAGTGAATTTCCCTGGAAAGCCAAGTACGTTTTCAAGCAATTTTTTTATGTATAAGTTAAAAGCTTTAAAAGATGTTTTGAAAGAATGCTTTAGTGAAATTATTAATTAAGTTGTTTAAAATTTTTAAAGTAAATATTTATTTAAAATTAATTATAGTAGTAATTATTTGAAAGGTTTGACTAGTATTATGATTCTAAAGATAATTATTTATATTTATATTTTATAATTTTTTTTTATTTTAAAGATAGTTTGGCTAAAGTTTATTTGAAAACTTGTGTAGAATTTTGTAACTCTTATTTTAAATTTTGTTTGGCTTTACTTTTATTTTAAACATTAGTTTTATATTTTATAAAGTCATTTTATTTTAAATATTTTTAAAAGTATATATTTTGGATAAAGTGGTTAAGTAGTTTAATTTAAATGTTTTAAAAGTATATTTTAGAATAAAGTGATTTAAATTGTTTTAAAGTAGAAAGTAGTCGGACTTGATTGTTTTCAGGAAATAAATAAATATTTGAGAAATTTATTCCATGAGAGAAGGGTGGTTTGAAACTGTTTTCAAAAGATTGAAAAGTGGAAATATATCTTGCGAAGATATTTTGAGGTTAATAAATAATTTGGGAAATTATTAATGTTTGATGGATTGTTTATGAATGTTACTTGATAGTTAAATAACCGACTATTAATTTTGGCCAATGCGCTGACCATTTCGAAGAGAGCAGGATCAGGATTTATTTCCCGAAAACCACTTCGATCCGATTTGAACGTTTTCGTGAGGAAGACAAGAGCTGGAATTCGAAGATGGAACAGTGAAGCGCAAGGGCTAATCGCTACTAATCCCGACAACTACAAAAACTTCAAGGCAAAGATCAAAGACAACAAAGCAATTTCAGTTTTGAATTCTGGAAGCAATTCCAGACTTTGCTTCTCTGTTTAGACACTGTAAGCAATTCAAGAACAAAAGCGAGATCAACCTAGTATAAGCAACCTGACATCAACTAAGCTTCAGATCAGTTTACAAATTCAAGCTTACAGATCAAATTTAAATATCATTTCCAGGAAAAAGAGCTTGTTCTCTGTTCAAAAGTAAATCCAAGTGAGCAAACCTTTAAACCTATATATGTATCTTGACTTGCAAGTGATCAGTATTGAATGTGTGTTGTGAAGTATGTTGCACAAGTACAAATATGTCTATATGTGTATATATGTATGTATGTGTGTGTGTATATATATATATATATATGACTGTGTATATGGCTAGGTACAGACATGAATCTCTGTTCTTATTATAGGTTTTTTTTAAAAACCTGTTAGAAAATTCAAAATCATTGTATCTAAATAATTTCAGATTTCGATTTCAAAATGAAAAGTAATGATAACTATGTAATAAAATTTTTAAAAATAAAAACAAGTAACATTATTAAGCAAATTATCTGGAAATTGGGAGTTTACATAAAAAAATCTAAAATATGTTCGAAATCGAACATCTAGGTTTCGAATTTTAATCATAGGAATGAATTTCTATCTTAAAATCATGATTTTTGACAACCATTTCAGAATTTTTAAGTTTATATTTGATTTAAGCAATTGCGAGTTGATCAAAATTTATATTTTTGTCAATTCAAGGTGAACGATGAGGAGTTGATCAACGTGGTTGGGGCCAGAGGAGGGATCATAGGCTGGGGAGCATCAGAAAAATGATCGAAAAAATTCTAACTTGCCAGGGTGGCCGTGCGAAGTAGATTTAGGGTTTAGTATGCTTTCTTGGTCAAGATTATAGATAAGTCGATTTCATCAACACTGAAGCAACGGAGATGATTGGACCAAGGGGGTTCGAGTGTAGTGTCGTGGTGAGGCTAGGGTCCAAATCTCAGACCTTCGTGAGGTCGGTGGTGCCTACACGAGGAGTTTCAGATGATTGGTTTTGAGTATCAGTCTTTTCAATATACTCGATTTCGATTTCGTAGATGATTTGAGGTTCTAGGCGTTCATGGCGAGGTAGATAAGGTTTGGTGACTTATGATGGTCAGTGACTTGATCGGAGTGGCTTCGATGTGGTGTACACATGCACACGAGGAAGTACGTATCAGTTGACTTTTGGAAGTTGGGGAAGAAGCAGTTCTCTCGGGTCGGACTCGAAGTTACTCGCGTGAGTGTCTCGAAGCAGAAGAGGGTTGGGTGAAGCCCCGAAGTAGTACTCGGGTTTACCTCGGGTTGAGCTCGGGTATGTGGATTTAATACGAAATCAGTTTTTAATTTTAAAAAACAAATCAATTTTATTTGAATAATTTTTGTCAAAACTAGTTCTTTTGTAAATGATAAATGATTATCCAAATCTAAATTGGTTAAAAGGTTTTAAATAAAAATTATTTTAAATTAATTAAGTTTCAAATTTTTAAAGAAAAATAATTCCCATTAATTAAGTTTTGAGTGTATAATCTATATAACCTTTATTTTAAAAAGTTTATTAATCAACTTAATATTCTAATTAGTTAAAGATAAAATGTTTTTTTGTTATATAAAACTTTTATTTAACTTAAAGGTTTTAAGTTAATAATGAATTTATTTCAAAGATTATTTAAAAAGAGTTAGATGATAATTTATGTAATTATTTAAGAAAAATGGGTTATTTTAAGATTAAAGAATCAATTAATTTGAAATTTAATTACTAAATCAAAACTTAATCATAAGTAAAGATTAATTAATTGGTTAAGTGTTAATTAATTAATTAAACGGTGATTACGTAATGAGAATAATTAAGTATAATTACTTAAGGTAAATAATAAAAGATTATTAATTAACTAAAGATAATTACTTTATGTAATTATATTTAAGAATAATTGATTAATTAGGATTAGTTAATGTGAGTAATTAAGGATAGTTAATTACTTAAAGATAATTAGTTAATTAAAAGGAATTAATGGATGATTAAAGTTGATTAATCAATTAATTAGAGGATAATTACTTAATGTAACTAATTTGTGATTTATTAATATAAGTTATTAGGGATAATCACTTATTAATTAAAGATGATTAATTAAATGACAATTAATTAAGGGATAATTAATTAATGTGATTAATTAATTAAAGAATAATTAAATAATTAGAGGTTAATTATTTAATGATTAAAGATTGTTTCATTTATTAATTAAGGTTGATTAATTAATAATTAAAGGTTAATTAATTTATTTTTAATGGTCAATTAATTAAAATAAGTTATAATTAATTAATGTTAATTAACCAGGATTAGTGATTGATCTGATTTAAACTGATCAGATGATTAATTAATCTTACTTATGGATGTTTGGATTCAATTGAATGTTGAATTGTTTGATATCCCTGATGTGTGGTGTTTTGTAATATGAATTATTTTGATTCGAGCTGCGATGAATTCAATTCATTTATCTTTGATGAATTTATATTATTTACCTGTGAATATGTGAATAAAAGGTAAACGTTATAGGATTATACCGCTTATCAATATTGCTGTGTTTGGATTATGATGATTAATGATGTTGCACTATTGTGTAAAACCCCTGGACTACACTGTACACATGCAAATATGGATTGCACGAGGGAATCTGTTAAGTCACAGATATTTGAATTTAATATAATTAATAATGGTTTTGAAAGTTGAATTTTTAATCCAAAAATGGTTTGAAATTGGAATTGGGTTTAGAATGAAAAGCTTTTGAAAAGGAGTTTTTATGATGAAAATTATTTCGAATAACTTGATAAAGTTTTGAAATTTAAATAACTTGATTTGAATTTGAATTCAAGATTTTGAAGTTATATATATATATATATATATATATGTATATGTATGTTTATTTGGAAATTATGGTTTAAAATGGTTGTACAAGTTAAGTAATATATATATATATAGATTTTAAACCATTTTAAAGTGTATTAAATAAACTGTTTTGGGGAAATTTGGATAGGACTTGCCGATGGTACGGTAGTTCGTTGATTTTCTAGTTTATACTTTTAAAGGCTATAACTTGTGTATATTTGACCAGATTTTTCCAAAAAAAAAAATGTATTTGTTTTCAATTAATAATAGCTTTCAAATAAAGAAAGGACTTCTAGTTTTTGTTGAAAGGGGTTTCAAATTTGAAATGGAATTGTTTTGAAAGCCATAAATGAATCTTTGCTAAAGATTAGTGAATCTTTTTGTTTAAAATTTGAAAACGGTAATTTGTTTAAACCATTTGAAAGAAAAGTTTTGGGTAATAAATTTCGACTTAATCGAGATCCCAATATCCATATGTTTTTAAATATTGCGCTTATTATTCGATTTAGCCGAGAGAGGACTTTGTGTCATATAACCCATTTCGAATAATGATACGACGAAATCGATAGCATTTGAAGACCAGTGGGGAAGACCGGGTATTTTCGAGAACGAAAGGATTACCCATCGAATGTCTCTGCACTGGGTCGCGTCGGCATAGAGATCTCCGTATGTGATGGGGAATCCAATCGAGATTGTGAATACCCAGATTGTAAGGTCTTCTTCGGAAATGCCCTCGGTTCTATTCGAACCCAGAACAGACTTCTATGGATGTGTGTCTGACAATACACTTTGAGATGTAAAGCTGGTTTCTATCAAATACATCTCAATTTGGTGGCCGAGAATTTATTCTCTTAGCTTAACACCCTTCTCTGAGATGAACGAGCTCAGAGGTTATGTAGTTGATGGTTACTGGTGACACATTCCCAATTTGGTAATGTGGCATACGAAGTGCAATTGATCATGTGTTGATCAAAGCACGACTTTTGTGTAAAGTGTAGCTTTGTGGACGAGACCTCGTCGGACCTCACAACCCAGAAATGGTCGAAATAGGAAGGATGTAGCAAGGTTATGTGGGTCGCACCCTTTAGGGTATGTCCATTTCCTTTTGGAAAAGGGTGGTATCATGTATGGAGCCCAGATATTTAACATATGTGGTTACTGCAAATTTAATACTTTGTGGTGGTTGCTTTGTGGTTGAGGATCCTCAGATAAAGGTCGGTAACGACCGGGGGATGGCATTATCATGTAGTAGTTGCCTAGTTATAGAGGTAACCCGGCCTTGCGTTGGTAGAGATCCGATTAGGTTCTCGGGGCATCCCTCCAGAGGCGAACCCATGTGGCACAGGAAGTTTATTTTTCTGACCATTTTTTGGAAATCCAATCATCAATACGTGCCTTGTACGGTTTTAGTTGTAGAACATGCCATTTACTTATGGTGGTGACCCACTGTTTAGATGGTAGCTGTAGTAGGCATACAATAATGGTTGTATGCATGCTAAGATTAATGTTATATTTTTGAAATGTTTTCTGCACTATGCACTAATAGTAATATCAAAAGAATTTTACGTATCAAGCATGTTTGACTATAATAAGGAGAAATCTCCTCTAACTGCGTATGCATTGTGTGTGCGGCGGGAGGCCTTATGGTAGTTTCATTTTCCAAAAAGTAATGTGGATTTCTTTTAAAAATTCTTTTGTTTGTTTTTTGTTTCAAATAGAACTATTTTGTTTGCTCACACCGATCTCATGACTGACCTGGAGTTTACTGTTCCCTTTCTAAACTCTGGGTGCCCAAAATTTTCCACATGGCCAGCCTAGAGTTGGGATTTTCAGATAATCAAATAGTAGGCGTAGAATCGATAGCATCCAGCCTTTGGATTTGGCGATCGCATTTGTTTCTCTTGGATTGGGGTTGTTTAAGTTCATCGATGATGGTGGTTCGAGCTTACAGCTTGGAGATCTTTGGAGCATTGGATTGGAATGCAGTTTTGAATTCTATCTTCCTTTCTATCCTTTGGAAGATCAGATTGGTGTTATCGTTCCGCTACTAGTGTTTTCTTTCCGCTGTTGTGTATCACTGATGTATGTTGATATCATTTGTATCAATATGTTGTATCAATTATTGTATATCAATGATATTATTCAATTTTCTTTAGCTGTGTTGTACTTAATGGGTTATAAGCTTCAGTGAACCAGATTCGACGTTTGAATCTGCGACATTCGAATACGGCGATGTATTTGAGTGCCGATTTTCGAAGGTCGAGTTAGGGTCGTCAAATTCAGTATCAGAGCTGAAGGTTGAACTTTAGCTCCGGAGTATAACACATTAGATGGCTCAATAGAAATAAGGTTACAAATACCCTAGAATGAGTATATCCCTAAGTTATCCGTCTGTATGCCTCAATAAATTCTCTTACTATCCACTAATAGTAAGTATGAATGCAAGAAGAAGACGAGATACGGGACGGGGGAGTACGACTACAAATGGTCGATACCCTGCAACAACGGAAACAACTTTCTATCAATCTCTTTGATCATCGTTCACTTCCAATTCTTTGATTGCTTCGTGACAGCTCGAGGAAGAAGCTTTGGCGTGATGGTGGCCCTGCGAATCTTTGGTTTTTTTATCAATCCTTTTGTTTTAACTCTAATAAACTTGAAATTTTAAATTAGAAATAAATTGATTAACAAATATAAAGTTAAATTGGATGGTATCAATAAAAAGATTTGGGACAAGTTGGTGTATACTTTGGGATATTCCAACCTGGATTGACTATCCATTTTTTGTTCTGTTGGGTCCATGTATATTCTTCCAGTGGTTAGTTATCCCTTGGACTAACTAATGCCCCTGCATATTTCGTAGATATGGTGAACCGAATATTTTGTGAAGATTTGAATGAGTTCATTCTTGTATCTATTTGTGGTATTTTGATTTGGTAAGCCAAATGCAGAATAAATGTTCAGTTTAATCCGGTGAACCATTTCTCTATGTGTTCATCTGTTCTTTGTTGTCTCCCTGCTTAATGGGGAATCAGTAACGATCTCGGCTTTGAGTCAAATTTAATTTGATAACTAAAATTTTGGATTAAATTGTGAAATAATTTGATTTTTTCCTAATTAAATAAGATAGGTGCCTGTTTATTTATATATATAGAGATTGATTTTGTATTGCATTTTGAATTTGAAACTCCAAAATAAATATTTTAGAAAATAAATTTAATTTAATTTAGGAATTCAATTGTAGATATTTTATAAATAAATTGGATTTGAAAATACTATGTTTAAAATTAATAAATTTGTTTTCTAATTATAATATATATATTTTGAAAGTTATATTTTCAATTTGATATAAATAATTTTCGAAAGCTAATTAAGTTAAATTCTATATTTTAAAATTTATGTGCATACAAGGTATATATGTGTTTACTTATTAGTGTATAATTTTATTTTAAATCAATTTCTTTTAAAAAGTTATGTAAGTATAATTTATATATATACAATATTTAAGTTTAATAAAAAGATTTAATGTTCTTTCTTTTTAAAATACTTATGAACTAAGTTGTAAATATATTAACATAAGGGTTGAAATAAAATTTATAAATTATTTAAGAAATGGGTTTAGCCACAAATTTATTTACTATGACATTTGTAAATTTATAGATTCATGCATTGACAAATGTTGGATAAGTAATATAAAATTAAACAAGTGGCTTTATCTCTTTTTAATTAAAATATATATAAAAACATTTTGGTTAGGAAATAACCAGGCTATTTTCAATTGTCTCAAACCTGAAACAAAACTGGAAACAAAGAAAATTTAATCAAAGCAAAATCAAAACTAAAAAGCAAAACCAAAGCCTGTACAAACCTAAGCAAAAGAAATTCTCAAACTCAAGCACACATTCTAGTTTTTAAATCAACAACCACTTCAACCTGAGACTTAAATCAAAACCAAAAGTCTGTTTTCGAGTGTAACCTAGAAACATTCAGGCAAAGAAAATGAAATCGGACAACTACAAAAACTTCAAGGAAAAGATCAAAGACGACAAAGCAATTTCCAGTTTTGAATTCTGGAAGAAATTCCAGGCTTTGCTTCCCTGCTTAAATGCTGTGAGAAATTCAAGAATAAAAGCAAGATCAACCTAGTATAAGCAACCTGACATAGACTAAGCTTCAGATCAGTTTACAAATTCAAGCTTAAAGTTCAAATTTGAAAATCATTTCCAGGCAAAAGAGCTTATTCTCTGTTCAAACTTCAATCCAGGTGAGCAAACCTTTAAACCCATATATGTATCTTGGATTGTAGGCGATCAATATTGAATGTGTGTTGTGAAATATGTTGCATAAGTACAAATATGTCTGTATGTGTATATATGTGTGTGTATATATATATATGACTGTGTGTATGGCTAGGTACACAGTTGAATCTCTGTTCTTATTACAGGTTTTTTTATAAAAAAACCCGTTAGAAAATTCAGAATCATTCAATCTAAATAATTTCACGTTTCGATTTCTAAATGAAAAGTAATAATAACCATGTAATACAATTTTAAAAAATAAAAACAAGTAACATTATTAAGCAAATTATCTGTAAATTAGGAGTAACAGAATAAAATCTAAAATATGTTCGAAATCGAATATCTAGGTTTCGAATTTTAATCATAGGAATGAATTCGTATCTTAAAATCATGATTTTTGACAACCATTTCAGAACTTTTAAGTTTATATTTGATGAGCAATTGCGAGTTGATCAGAATTTATATTTTTGTCAATTCTTAGCGAACGATGAGGTGTTGGTCTACATGGTTGTGGCCGGAGGAGGGTCGTAGGCTGGGGAACGTCAAAAAAATGATCGAAAAAAATCTAACTTGCAGAGGTGGCCGTGCGAAGAAAAGTTAGGGTTTAGTATGCTTTCTTGGTCAAGATGATAGATGAGCCGATTTCGTCAACACTGAAGCAATGGAGATGACCGGACCAAGGGGGTTCGAGGTGTAGTGTCGTGGCGAGGCTAGGCTCCAAATCTCAGACCTTCTGGTGGTCGACGGTGCCTACACGAGGCGTTTCAGATGATTAGTTTTGAGTATCAGTCTGTTCAATATACTTGATTTTGATTTTGTAGATGATTTGATGATTCGGGCGTTCATGGTGAGGTATTCAAGGTTTGGTGACTTGATGGTGGCCGGCGACTTGATCGAAATGGCTCCTATGTGGTGTACAGATGGACAGGAGGAAGTACGTATCCGTTGACTTTTGGAAGTTAGGGAAGAAGTAGTTCTCTTCAAAGTTACTTGCATGAGTGTCTCGAAGCAGAAGAGGGTTGGTTGAAGACTCGAAGTAGTACTCGAGTTTACCTCGGGTTGAGCTCGGATCTATGGATATAATATGAAATCAGTTTTTAACTTTTAAAAAAATCAAGTTTAACTGAATAATTTTTGTGAAAACTAGTTCTTTTGTAAATAATAAATGATTATCTAAATTTAAATTAGTTAAAAGGTTTTAAATAAAAATTATTTTAAATTAATTAAGTTTTAAATTTGTTAAAGAAAAATTATTCCAATTTAATTATGTTTTGAGTGTTTAATCTACATAACCTTTATTTTAAAAAGTTTATATTAAATAAACTTAATGTTTTAATTAATTAAAGACCAAATGTTCTTTTGTTATATAAAACTTTTATTTAACTTAAAGGTTTTAAGTTAATAATGAATTTACTTCAAAAATTATTTAAAAAGACTTAGATGATAATATATGTAATTATTTAATAAAAATGGGTTATATTAAGATTAAAGAATCAATTAGGTTGAAATTTAATTACTAAATCGAAACCTAATTAAGTATTAAGTAAAGATTAATTAATTGGTTGAGAGCTAATTAATCAATTAAAAGGTGATTACGTAATGAGGATAATTAAGTATAATTACTTATGGTAATTAATAAAAGATTATTACTTAATTAAAGATAATTACTTGGTTTAATTATATTTAAAAATAATTAATTAATTGAGATTAGTTAATGTGAGTAATTAAGGATAGTTAATTACTTAAAGATAATTACTTAATTAAAAGTAATTAATTGATGGTTAAAGTTGGTTAATCAATTAATTAGAGGATAATTACTCAATGTAATTAATTTGTGATTTATTAATATAAGTGATTAGGGATAATCACTTATTAATTAAAGATGATTAATTAAATGACAATTCATTATGGGATAATTAATTGATGCAATTAACGTGATTAATTAATTAAAGAATAATTAAATAATTAGAGGTTAATTATTTAATGATTAAAGGTTGTTTTATTTATTAATTAAGGTTGATCAATTAATAATTAAAGGTTAATTAATTTATTTTTAAAGGTTAATTATTTAAAATAATTTGTAATTAATTAATGTTAATTAACTAGGATTAGTGATTGATCTGATTTAAATTGATTAGATGATTAATGAATCTTACTTATGGATGTTTGCATTTAACTGAATGTTGAATTGTTTGATATCCTTGATGTGTGATGTTTTGTGATATGAATTATTTTGATTCAAGCTGTGATGAATATAATTCATCTATCTGTGACGAATTTATATTATTTATCAGTTAATTTATGAATGAAAGAAAAGCGTTATAGGATTATACCGCTTATCAATATTGCTATGTTTGTATTGTGATGATTAATGATGTTTCACTATTGTGTAAAACCCCTAGACTACACCGTACACACACAAATATGGATTGCACGAGGGAAACAGTTAAGTCACAAATATCAGAATTTAATATTATTCAAAATGGTTTTGACAGTTGAATTTTGAATCCAAAAATGGTTAGAAATTGGAATTGGGTTTAGTATGAAAAGATTTTAAAAAGGAGTTTTAAAGATGAAAATTATTTTGAATAACTTGGTAAAGTTTTGAAATTTAAATAGCTTGATTTGAATTTGAATTCAAGATTTTGAAGTTGTACACACATACATGTATGTTTATTTGGAAATTATGGTTTAAAATGGTTATAGAAGTTAAGAAATATGTATAGATTTTAAACCATTTTGAAGTGTATTAAATAAATTATTTTGGCGAAATTTGGATAGGACTTGCCGATGATACGACGATTCGTTGATTTTCTAGTTTATAACTTTAAAGGCTATAACTTGTGTATATTTGACCAGATTTTTCCAAAACGAAATGTATTTGTTTTCAAATAATAAGAGATTTTATGTAAAGAGAGGACTTCCAGTTTTTGTTGAAAGGGTTTCAAATTTGAAATGGAATTATTTTGAAAGCTATAAATGAACCTTTGCTAAAGATTAGAGGATCTTTTTGTTTAAAGATTTGAAAATGGTAATTTGTTTAAACCATTTGAAAGAAAAGTTTTTGGTAACAAATTACGACTTAGCTGAGATCCCAATATCCATATGTTTTTGAATATTGCGCCATTGTTCGGTTTAGTCGGGAGAGGACTTTGTGTCATATAACCCATTCCGAATAATGATACAACAAAATGGATAGCATTTGAAGACCAGTGGTGAAGACTGGGTATTTTCGAGAACGAAAGGATTGCCCGTCGAATGTCTCGGCACTGAGTTGCGCCGGTATAGAGATCTCCATATGTGATGGGGAGTCCAATCAGGATTGTGAATACGCGGATAGCAAGGGCTTCCTCGGAAGTGCCTTCGGTTCTGTTCGAACCCGAAACAGACTTTTATGGATGTGTGTCTGACATTACACTTTGAGATGTCAAGCTGGTTTCTACCAAATACATTTCTGTTTGGTGGCAGAGAATTTATTCTGTTAGCTTAACACCCTTCTCTGAGACGTATGAGCTCAGAGGTTATGTAGTTGACGGTTACTAGTGATATATTCCCAATTTGGTAATGTGGCATACGAAGTACTGCTGATCATGTGTGGATCGAAGCATGGCTTTTGTATAAAGCGTAGCTTTGTGGACGAGACCTTGTCGGAACTCACAACCCGAAAAAGGTCGAAACCCGGAAGGATGCAGTAAGGTTCCAAGGGTCGCACCCTTTAGGGTATGTTCATTTCCTTCTAGAAAAGGGTGGTATCATTGTATGGAGCACAGATATTTAACCTATGTGGTTACTACAAATTTATTACTTTGTGGTTGTTGCTTTGTGGTTGAGGATCCTTGGATAAATGTTGGTAAGGACCGGGGGATGGCATACTCGTGTAGTAGTTACCTAGTTACAAATGTAACCCGGCCTTGTGTTGGCAGAGATCCGGTTAGGTTCTCGGGGCGTCCCTCCAAAGAGATACCCATGTGGCCCAGGAAGTTGCTTTGCCTGACCATTTGTTGCAAATCTAATCATTAATACGCGCCTTTTACGGTTTTAGTTGTAGAACCTTCCATTTGCTTATGGTGGTGACCTACTATTTAGATGGTAGTTATAGTAGGCATATAATAATTGTTGTATGCTGGCTAAGATTAATATTATATTTTCAAAATGTTTTCTGCACTATGCACTAATAATAATATCAAAAGAATCTTACGTATCAAGCATGTTTGACTATCATAAGGAGAAATCTCTTCCAATTCTGCATTTGCATTGTGTGTGAGGCTGGAGGCCTTATGGTAGTTTCATTTTCCAAAAAGCATTGCGAATTTCTTTTAAAATTTTTTTTGCTTGTTTTGTTTCAACTAAAACTGATTTTGTTTGCTCACACCAGTCACTGACTGACCTGGAGTTTATTGTTCTCTTTCTAAACTCTGGGTGCCCACTATTTCCCATAGAGGGAAGCCTAGATTTGGGATTTTCAGATGATCAAATAGTAGAAGTAGAATCGATAGCATCCAGCCTTTGGATTTGGCGATCGCATTTGTGATGCCCCACCTCTACACCCACGCTAGCCAAGAACATTACGGTGAATGCTGTCAACTAGCACGGAGAATAAGGCTGTTGAGGAGCGACCATCCATGTAATTGCTTTGCGCGAGCATCGATATGTCAGATAGTATAACATGCATTTCTTATCAAGAGGGAAATCCGACATACCGACACAAACTCAAAGCTACTACACAGTGGCTATAATATCTTCAGAAACAAATACAGAAATAAACATAACATAAATCAGTCACAGATAATTCATATCACAAAGGCGGAAATAGATATGAATATTACACATGAAAGTGTACATCAGAGTAATGGTCAAACAAGATCCACAATATCCAAAAAGAATAGATACAAGTGCTAGACAAAAGAATAAGTATACATCACAGAGTCTGTATCTCAAATGTATACAACAAAAACTACTAAACTTAAGTAGTTAGCCAAAAGATCAGATGAAAGTCCGATAAGGAGTCAAGCAGAAGCACCTGTAATATCTCAGTCTGACCCGAGTATTACTTAAGAAGAAAATAATAAACGGATCAGTCTAGCTATAAATATCAGATGAAGTGATATATAATAAGAGATATGACATAAACATATAATAATCACAATGCCAAGCTGTGATAAATAAGTAATTGAAAATCAACAAGAGATTAATCAATATCACCGAATCTACACAAGAATCAAAGAAATGCCATACTCCTTATTTCGTTCATCAAACCACAAATATTGACGATTATATCAATGTCAATCACAAAAGTCAATGACACACAAATTCACCAATGCACAAATATTGACAATAATATCAATGTCAATCACACAAGTCAATGACACACAAATTCACCAATGCACAAATATTGACAATAATATCAATGTCAATCACAAAAGTCAATGACACACAAATTCCAGAATTCAATATGCGAAATCCAAAAATCATAAAAGTCAATGACGCACAAATTCACCAATGCATAAATATTGATAAAACTTATCAATGAAAATCACGAAAATTGGTGAAACACAAATTCTAGAAATCATCTCAAGAAATCCAGAAATCACAAAGGGGGGAGGCCTATCACAAACGGAAGCATAAAGCTTACCAACACGTGTATCACAAACGGAATGCTAATTCCATGGTTGCTAACCATCACAAATTGAGCCGAAGCTCCACAAACGGCCCGAAGACCATGGGTTGCTACCCCACCAATTTGAGTCGAAACTCCACAAAACGGGGTTTAGTCTCCCTCGCAGACAAAGAGACATCGCACATTGCTAGTCTAAATCACAAAGATGATCGTCATGATCAACGAGAAGTGTCGATTACAGTAAGCTAGTAAATATATGAGCTTAGCTTCATGTCCCATAACCACTAGCTTAACTTAAATATTTACGAACAAATTGTAGATCTCCACTAGAAAATTGTCACAAAAGATTCAATCGAACAAGTCCAAGAATTAACCGACGAAGTAAACGCAAGCGTTTCATACCACTTGTTTTACTAAGTTGTTTAATTAGATTTCTCATACGAGTGAGGTAAAGGTTTGTATATACTAATAGATTGGAAATCGGTTTGAGAAAACGAGCTTTGTAATAAAATAGTGTTGAAATCATTTGAAGAAAGAATTTTGATATTTACTACTAGTATAGAAAACCTTTATATTTTAAAGTGACAAATCATAGAAGTGATTGTAGAAACAATCGGGCATAAAAATTCACATTCGAAGACGTGAATAAAATCCAAAGAAATCGATATAAAATCCATCAAAGTGGATATATCTAAAATTCCCGAAGAAAAGGTCATCAAAGTCGATAATAAATGACAACAACAAAAGGGAGACAACACGAATCGATTAAAGTTAGATATTGAAACGAATTAGCAATATAGGCTAATCTGGCAAATAGTAGCAGGTCGGTCGACCGGACTCCCTGAGTCGGTCGACCGAACCGAAGGTTGGAAGTGCTCGGGGCACAAGGTCGGTCGACCGGCCCAGGTGGCTCGGTCGGCCGAAGCCTGTAACCAGCACTTCCAAACAGAGGCAGGAAGTGCCTGGACTACAGGTCGGTCGACCGGCCCAGGGGGCTCGGTCGGCCGAACCTGTATACTTGCACTTCCTACCCTATTTCAAAGGAGGTGCAAATCCCGACCAAATTGCAATCGCACGAGCAACAGCGCTAAGGGTTTATGCCAATCGACTACCCGGCCCTATATGCTCCTCGATCATCACCAAAAACATGTTCAAACATCAAAATTAGGATTTTTAACGAATTGAACTCAAAACACTAAAAATTGGAATATTCACAAAAGCAATCCAAATCAAAATCAAATGCACATGAATAAGTGTTAGGAATTCATACCTAACAAAAGAAGAGAATTATAAGCATAGATGTGAGATTAAAATCTCACCTTTTAACCCAAACGATTGACGAAGAAGCTATAGAGCAATGGTAAGAACAATCACTCTTCAATTCCAACCCAACAAGCTTGAATCTAAGCTTAAAGGAGAAACATTTCCTAAATTAGGTTTAGGAAATTTCTGAGATCAAAGAGAGAATGAGTTGGGGAAGATGAAGAGAAGCTTACCAATGGGTTCTTCTATTAGTTTGGAGCAAGAACTTGAGCTAGCAAGAGGAACTAGGGTTTTGGATTTCTATTTCCCATTCTCTTCCACCATTTTTGCTAAAGCTTGAGTGTTAGGAAAATAAGAATGAAGTGAAGAGGAGAGGGGGTTGGGACTGAGTTAGTAAGTGGGTTCAGCCCAAACCAAAACCCTAAGTGAAAAAGTGGCAAAAATCAACTTTCTCCAAACATATCGAAGCTTATACTCAAAAAGGTCGCAAATGTCATTTTGAACTCAATGGGGGTGGTCTCGAGTCCTAATTCGGCTGTTTGCAAAAAGTAGCTTTTCGGACTAAAATCCGACTAACGATAAAATATTTAAATATAAAATCGATAAATATGCGAGTTGTTACAGACTCCCCTCCTTAAAGAAATTGCGTCCTCGCAATAATTAAGAAGGAAATATATAGTAACAACCGTGGAAGCATATTAACACAAAAGAAAATTTGAATCAAGAAGTCCACCATAAAGAGCACGAAGGAGTAAATCCGAAAGTTTTCGTTCGATGAATTCTCAAGATTTCACATGAGCAATCCTTAGGATTTGAGAACCATTGAACTTTTATCAAAAAAAATATCTTTATATCGAAGGCGCTCAACCTCCAAAGCAATGATGCGAATAGAATGTTGCTCATAAGTCATATTTGGTGAAACTTCAATCCCTCAATAACACCGGGCTCAAGTATAAAAACCGGAAACATAATAGCATTTCCATAGTTAAAAGACGTGGAAAACGTCAAGAATAGCAGAAAGTTGAGCCGGTGCAACGGCGTAGTACAAATACGGTACGCCCGAGAAACTAGAAACTCGAATAATTTGGAACACCGACGTAGTACAAAGACGGTACGTCCAATGAACCAAAAAGCCAAGTCATTGATGTAGTGCAAACGGTACATCCAATGAATCAAAAAGCGAAGACATTGATGTAGTACAAACGGTATATCCAATGAATCAAACAGCAAAGTCATTGATGTAGTACAAACGGTACATCCAATCAATCAAAGACACTGATGTAGTACAAACGGTACATCCAATGAATCAAAAGCAAAGACATTGATGTAGTACAACGGTACATCCAATGAATCAAAAGCAAAGACATTGATGTAGTACAAACGGTACATCCAATGAATCAAACAACAAAGACATTGATGTAGTACAAACGGTACATCCAATGAATCCAAAAAGAAAAGACATTGATGTAGTACAAATGGTACATCCAATGAATCAAATAGCAAAGACATTGATGTAGTACAAACGGTACATCCAATGAATCAAAAGCAAAGACATTGATGTAGTACAAACGGTACATCCAATGAATCAAACAGCAAAGTCATTGATGTAGTACAAACGGTACATCCAATGAATCAAAAGCAAAGACATTAATGAAGTACGAACGGTACATCCAATGAATCAAAAGCAAAGTCATTGATGTAGTACAAACGGTAAATCCAATGAATCCAAAAGCAAAGACATTGATGTAGTACAAACGGTACATCCAATGTATCAAATAGCAAAAACATTGATGTAGTACAAATGGTACATCCAATGAATCGAATAAGACGGAACATCGATGCAGTATAATAACAGTACATCTGATGAACCGAACACCATAAATGAACATCGGACACTAGTCCATAAAAGGAATGAGATAAAACTCAATAAAACGAAGTGTACCAAAACGTCCAATGAACTTGATGAAAAGATAATTCCATTCAGACAACATCAAAGAATCAACCACTTGTTGCTTACGACAAAGCGCATTGGCAACACGATTTCCCTTCCAGGAATAAAAAGAATATCAAGATCATAAGATGCTAGGAACTCGAGTCAACATGCAGTTCCTTAAGAGAACATAAATATTCCAAAGATTTATGATCGAGGTAGAGAACAAATTTCTCCCCCAAAGATGATGATGTCAAACTCTAAAAGCAAAAACAATAGCCGCGAGCACTAGATCATGAGTGGCATACCTAGTCTCGATAAGCTATAATGATTTAGAAGCACAAGTGATAGCACGTTCTCTTTGGCAAGAGAACGACATCCAAACCAATACGACTAGTATCGGTACAAATAGCAAAATCTTGGTTCCCCTTCAGGAATCACAAGAACAAGAGTATCGAAAGGAAGAGTTCTTTTAGATAATCTTCTTTCTCGAAAAGATAAAACTTTCAAAATCAAAATTATTTCAATGTAAAAATATTTCTAGAAAAATTTACAATTTACAAGTCAATATATCGTGTCTGATTGTCACATCAAAGCGTTTAGAAAATTCCTATCGATAACGTTGATCAAGCGCATCGACCAAAATTCTTAAAGCACTCAACGGGCAATACAATCACAAAATCATCTTTTATAGGATAAATAAATCTCTTAAAAAGTTTTAAGAATATTCTTTGTTCGTTTCAAGAACAAAATCCAGTTTTACTTATAAATAAATCTTATGAAAAAGATTTGCAAAATTTTAAATTACTATTTTCATCCAAAATCAGTAAATACAAGAATAGTCTCATTGAAATATTCATAGAATATTCGATTTATAAAATGGATGAAACAAGCTGGACAATTTGAATGACATAATAAGTCATTCATAAGAATCATAACGAGTGCGGAATGCGGTAAGTGGAATGCTAATTTCCGCAACTCGTAGCAAACGAAAACCGGTGGCAAGGTCAAACTGAAAAGACCTTAACACCACACAAAAGATTTCTTAGGTGATAATCCTAAGACAAACTCAAGAAAATACCGAAAAATTTCTCTAACTACATGAATGAGAGAAATCACAATTTCCTTATAAGTGGGCTTAAGGAATAAAATGATGCCATCAAGTTGGAATCAAAATCATAAAGGAAAAATAGAAATCTGCTTAACAGATTGAAAATGTCAAAGATGAATAGTCCACTCGAGAAAATAGGATATGAGCTTCATTAATCATTAAGCCAATCCTATCGCACAAATCAATTCCGAAGCCTAAGTAAAAATATCGGCTCGGAAAGAAAAATCACATAAAATAATTTTCGACATCAAATAAAAGCAAGTTGAGTGTTGCGGATCTACCATCCGGATTCACAATCCTCAAAGAAGTCATCAAGCCCAATATATTCAAAGAAAAAGAATCGACAAGTTCTTTTGATATAAAAATAATGAGATGAAACCTATGTCAAAAAGAACTCAAATAAGAAGATCATGAAATAAAACAATGCCATCAAGGATTGAGTGAAAAGTACCTTGACCAAGAGAAGAGTTGCTAGGGGCTTGCACAATATTTAGCTTTCTCATGTCCTTATTCAAAAGTTTGGGACATGCAGATAAAAGATGACCCGGTTTCTTGCAATAGCGACAAGAATGGGGTTTTGGACACATATTCGCATAGTGTTCCTTAGAATTACAATTGTAGCATCCTCCATGATTAGGGATTGGAGTCTTTGCTACAAAAGTAGTTTGCTTCACTCTCTTATTGGGATTAAGGCTCTTGAACTTAATATGTCTCTTCTTGGAAGTCCCAATATCACAAACACTTCCTTTACCAACCTCTCCATGAAGAAGAGTAACATCCACAAGCTGATTGAAAGAAACTTCAAGTTTCAAAGGTAGAACCATTTCGGGGTTCTTACTCAAAGCATAGATAAACTCTTGATTCTTTACAAGATCCAAAAGTTTTTGAGCAGACATGAATACTCCATCCAGGGGAGTAGCACTAGATTGACCGGTGCTGGGACGGCCAGGTCTAACCATTTCTCTTCTTTAAGAAAGAAAGAAAGAAGAGGAAAAAGTTATTCTCAAGATAAATATCAAGCAATTCTTGATAGATAAAACAAGGAATCATAAAGGAAAATAGGATGAATCGGTACGAAGACTCGAATAAAATCCTAAAGCACGACTCCTAAGAAAGACTTAGGACGATGATCCTTGTTATAATATTCCATATTGCTCTGAAGTTTGGCTCAGATACCAAGCTGTGACGCCCCACCTCTATACCCACTCTAGCCAAGAACATTACGGTGAATGCTGTCAACTAGCACGGAGAATAAGGTTGTCGAGGAGCGACCATCCATGTAATTGCTTTGCGTGAGCATCGATATGATTGATAGTATAACATGCATTTCTTGTCAAGAGGGAAATCCGACATACCGACACAAACTCAAAGCTACTACACAGTGGCTATAATATCTTCAGAAACAAATACAGAAATAAACATAACATAAATCAGTCACAGATAATTCATGTTACAAAGGCGGAAATAGATATGAATATTACACATGAAAGTGTACATCAGAGTAGTGGTCAAACAAGATCCACAATATCCAAAAAGAATAGATACAAGTGCTAGACAAAAGAATAAGTATACATCATAGAGTCTGTATCTCGAATGTATACAACAAAAACTACTAAACTTAAGTAGTTAGCCAAAAGATCAGATGAAAGTCCGATAAGGGGTCAAGCAGAAGCACCTGTAATATCTCAGTCTGACCCGAGTATTATTTAAGAAGAAAATAATAAACGGATCAGTCTAGCTATAAATATCAGATGAAGTGATATATAATAAGAGATATGACATAAACATATAATAATCACAATGCCAAGCTGTGATAAATAAGTAATTGAAAATCAACAAGAGATTAATCAATATCACCGAATCTACACAAGAATCAAAGAAATGCCATACTCCTTATTTTGTTCATCAAACCACAAATATTGACGATTATATCAATGTCAATCACAAAAGTCAATGACACACAAATTCACCAATGCACAAATATTGACAATAATATCAATGTCAATCACACAAGTCAATGACACACAAATTCACCAATGCACAAATATTGACAATAATATCAATGTCAATCACAAAAGTCAATGACACACAAATTCCAGAATTCAATATGCGAAATCCAGAAATCACAAAAGTCAATGACGCACAAACTCACCAATGCACAAATATTGATAAAACTTATCAATGAAAATCACGAAAATTGGTGAAACACAAATTCTAGAAATTATCTCAAGAAATCCAGAAATCACAAAGGGGGGAGGCCTATCACAAACAGAAGCATAAAGCTTACCAACACGTGTATCATAAACGGAATGCTAATTCCATGGTTGCTAACCATCACAAATTGAGCCGAAGCTCCACAAACGGCCCGAAGACCATGGGTTGCTACCCCACCAATTTGAGTCGAAACTCCACAAAACGGGGTTTAGTCTCCCTCGCAGACAAAGAGACATCGCACATTGCTAGTCTAAATCACAAAGATCGTCATGATCAACGAGAAGTGTCGATTACAGTAAGCTAGTAAATATATGAGCTTAGCTTCATGTCCCATAACCACTAGCTTAACTTAAATATTTACGAAAAAATTGTAGATCTCCATTAGAAAATTGTCACAAGAGATTCAATCGAACAAGTCCAAGAATTAACCGACGAAGTAAACGCAAGTGTTTCATACCACTTGTTTTACTAAGTCGTTTAATTAGATTTCTCATACGAGTGAGGTAAAAGTTTGTATATACTAATAGATTGGAAATCGGTTTGAGAAAACGAGCTTTGTAATAAAATAGTGTTGAAATCATTTGAAGAAAGAGTTTTGATATTTACTACTAGTATAGAAAACCTTTATATTTTAAAGTGACAAATCATAGAAATGATTGTAGAAACAATCGGGCATAAAAATTCACATTCGAAGACGTGAATAAAATCCAAAGAAATCGATATAAAATCCATCAAAGTGGATATATCTAAAATTCCCAAAGAAAAGGTCATCAAAGTCGATAATAAATGACAACAACAAAAGGGAGACAACACGAATCGATTAAAGTTGGATATTCAAACGAATTAGCAATATAGGCTAATCTGGCAAATAGTAGCAGGTCGGTCGACCGGACTCCCTGAGTCGGTTGACCAAACCAGAGGTTGGAAGTGCTCGGGGCACAAGGTCGGTGGACCGACCCGGGGGGCTCGGTCGGCCGAAGCCTGTAACCAGGACTTCCAAACAGAGGCAGGAAGTGCCTGGACTACAGGTCGGTCGACCGGCCCAGGGGGCTCGGTCGGCCGAACCTGTATACTTGCACTTCCTACCCTATTTCAAAGGAGGTGCAAATCCCGACCAAATTGCAATCGGGGTTTATGCCAATCGACTACCCGGCCCTATATGCTCCTCGATGCATCACCAAAAACATGTTCAAACATCAAAGTTAGGATTTTAATGAATTGAACTCAAAACACTAAAAATTGGAATATTCACAAAAGCAATCCAAATCAAAATCAAATGCACATGACTAAGTGTTAGGAATTCATACCTAACAAAAGAAGAGAATTATAAGCATAGATGTGAGATTAAAAATCTCACCTTTTAACCCAAACGATTGAAGAAGAAGCTATAGAGCAATGGTAAGAACAATCACTCTTCAATTCCAACCCAACAAGCTTGAATCTAAGCTTAAAGGAGAAACATTTCCTAAATTAGGTTTAGGAAATTTCTGAGATCAAAGAGAGAATGAGTTGGGGAAGATGAAGAGAAGCTTACCAATGGGTTCTTCTATTAGTTTGGAGCAAGAACTTGAGCTAGCAAGAGGAACTAGGGTTTTGGATTTCTATTTCCCATTCTCTTCCACCATTTTTGCTAAAGCTTGAGTGTTAGGAAAATAAGAATGAAGTGAAGAGGAGAGGGGGTTGGGACTGAGTTAGTAAGTGGGTTCAGCCCAAACCAAAACCCTAAGTGAAAAAGTGGCAAAAATCAACTTTCTCCAAACATATCGAAGCTTATACTCAAAAAGGTCGCAAACGTCATTTTGAACTCAATGGGGGTGGTCTCGAGTCCTAATTCGGCTGTTTGCAAAAAGTAGCTTTTCGGACTAAAATCCGACTAATGATAAAATATTTAAATATAAAATCGATAAATATGCTGTATACTTGCAATTCCTACCCTATTTCAAAGGAGGTGCAAATCCCAACCAAATTGCAATCGCACGAGCAACGGCGCTAAGGGTTTACGCCAATCGACTACCTGGCCCTATATGCTCCTCGATGCATCACCAAAAACATGTTCAAACATCAAAGTTAGGATTTTTAACGAATTGAACTCAAAACACTAAAAATTGGAATATTCGCAAAAGCAATCCAAATCAAAATCAAATGCACATGAATAAGTGTTAGGAATTCATACCTAACAAAAGAAGAGAATTATAAGCATAGATGTGAGATTAAAAATCTCACCTTTTAACCCAAACGATTGAAGAAGAAGCTATAGAGCAATGGTAAGAACAATAACTCTTCAATTCCAACCCAACAAGCTTGAATCTAAGCTTAAAGGAGAAACATTTCCTAAATTAGGTTTAGGAAATTTCTGAGATCAAAGAGAGAATAAGTTGGGGAAGATGAAGAGAAGCTTACCAATGGGTTCTTCTATTAGTTTGGAGCAAGAACTTGAGCTAGCAAGAGGAACTAGGGTTTTGGATTTCTATTTCCCATTCTCTTCCACCATTTTTGCTAAAGCTTGAGTGTTAGGAAGTAAGAATGAAGTGAAGCGGAGAGGGGGTTGGGACTGAGTTAGTAAGTGGGTTCAGCCCAAACCAAAACCCTAAGTGAAAAAGTGGCAAAAATCAACTTTCTCCAAACATATCGGAGCTTATACTCAAAAAGGTCGCAAACGTCATTTCGAACTCAATGGGGGTGGTCTCGAGTCCTAATTCGGCTGTTTGCAAAAAGTAGATTTTCGGACTAAAATCCGACTAATGATAAAATATTTAAATAAAATATTTAAATATAAAATCGATAAATATGCTGTATACTTGCACTTCCTAACCTATTTCAAAGGAGGTGCAAATCCTGACCAAATTGCAATCGCACGAGCAACGGCGCTAAGGGTTTATGCCAATCGACTACCCGGCCCTATATGCTCCTCGATGCATCACCAAAAACATGTTCAAACATCAAAGTTAGGATTTTTAACGAATTGAACTCAAAACACTAAAAATTGGAATATTCACAAAAGCAATCCAAATCAAAATCAAATGCACATGAATAAGTGTTAGGAATTCATACCTAACAAAAGAAGAGAATTATAAGCATAGATGTGAGATTAAAAATCTCACCTTTTAACCCAAACGATTGAAGAAGAAGCTATAGAGCAATGGTAAAAACAATCACTCTTCAATTCCAACCCAACAAGCTTGAATCTAAGCTTAAAGGAGAAACATTTCCTAAATTAGGTTTAGGAAATTTCTGAGATCAAAGAGAGAATAAGTTGGGGAAGATGAAGAGAAGCTTACCAATGGGTTCTTCTATTAGTTTGGAGCAAGAACTTGAGCTAGCAAGAGGAACTAGGGTTTTGGATTTCTATTTCCCATTCTCTTCCACCATTTTTGCTAAAGCTTGAGTGTTAGGAAAATAAGAATGAAGTGAAGAGGAGAGGGGGTTGGGACTGAGTTAGTAAGTGGGTTCAGCCCAAACCAAAACCCTAAGTGAAAAAGTGGCAAAAATCAACTTTCTCCAAACATATCGAAGCTTATACTCAGAAAGGTCGCAAACGTCATTTTGAACTCAATGGGGGTGGTCTCGAGTCCTAATTCGGCTGTTTGCAAAAAGTAGATTTTCGGACTAAAATCCGACTAATGGTAAAATATTTAAATAAAATATTTAAATATAAAATCGATAAATATGCTGTATACTTGCACTTCCTACCCTATTTCAAAGGAGGTGCAAATCCCGACCAAATTGCAATCGCACGAGCAACGGCGCTAAGGGTTTATGCCAATCGACTACCCGGCCCTATATGCTCCTCGATGCATCACCAAAAACATGTTCAAACATCAAAGTTAGGATTTTTAACGAATTGAACTCAAAACACTAAAAATTGGAATATTTACAAAAGCAATCCAAATCAAAATCAAATGCACATGAATAAGTGTTAGGAATTCATACCTAACAAAAGAAGAGAATTATAAGCATAGATGTGAGATTAAAAATCTCACCTTTTAACCCAAACGATTGAAGAAGAAGCTATAGAGCAATGGTAAGAACAATCACTCTTCAATTCCAACCCAACAAGCTTGAATCTAAGCTTAAAGGAGAAACATTTCCTAAATTAGGTTTAGGAAATTTCTGAGATCAAAGAGAGAATGAGTTGGGGAAGATGAAGAGAAGCTTACCAATGGGTTCTTCTATTAGTTTGGAGCAAGAACTTGAGCTAGCAAGAGGAACTAGGGTTTTGGATTTCTATTTCCCATTCTCTTCCACCATTTTTGCTAAAGCTTGAGTGTTAGGAAAATAAGAATGAAGTGAAGAGGAGAGGGGGTTGGGACTGAGTTAGTAAGTGGGTTCAGCCCAAACCAAAACCCTAAGTGAAAAAGTGGCAAAAATCAACTTTCTCCAAACATATCGAAGCTTATACTAAAAAAGGTCGCAAACGTCATTTTGAACTCAATGGGGGTGGTCTCGAGTCCTAGTTCGGCTGTTTGCAAAAAGTAGCTTTTCGGACTAAATCCGACTAACGATAAAATATTTAAATATAATATTTAAATATAAAATCGATAAATATGCGGGTTGTTACAGCATTTATTTCTCTTGGATTAGAGTTGTTTAAGTTCGTCGATGATGGTGGTTCGAGCTTACTGCTTGGAGATCTTTGGAGCATTGGATTGGAATGAAGTTTTGAATTCTATTTTCCTTTCCATCCTTTGGAAGATCAGATTGGTGTTATTGTTCCACTGCTAGTGTTTTCATTCAACTGTTGTGTATCTCTGATGTATATTGATGTCATTTGTATCAATACGTTATATAAAATATTGTATATCAATGATATTATTCATTTTTCTTACACTATGTTGTTGTACTTAATGTGTTATAAGCTCTGGCGATCCAGATTGGACATTTAAATCTGCGTCATTAGAATATGGGTGATGTATTTGAGTGCCTATTTTCGAAGGTCGAGTTAGGGTCGTCATATGTGAAGTTCAGGAGATGAGACGGATGGCGAGACGTACTTCCATACTTAATTATTAATCCGCTGTGTAAGGACAAGTTACAGAACTGTCCGGATTTGATGGAATGATTGTTGTACTCTGAAATGTATGTATATATGATGATATAGATTCTTTGTATATAAAGTCGACGTTATATATCATATTTTATTCCGTTATGTTTGTGAGATTCTGATATTGTTTTTATATTTCTTCTTCTACCACCTTCTTATTTAACACTAATGGTTTAGTTTTTTGGGCGTTGGAAAAATCGAGTCATTACATTTGTATCAGAGCTGAACGTTAAGCGAGAACCTTAGCACTGGTAGGGATTACTCATTTGAATAGAGTTCATAGTAATCTAGAATGAGTTTTAGTGTATTAATAGTATGAGCGCGTATTTGTTAGTGAATATAAAAATTGTTTTATATTGCGTTGACTTATTGGTTAAGTGTTTATGGATTCTGGTCAATATGTGGGACGCCATGTCATCGATAAGAGTTTCTAAACTCTTAAACAAGATAATTGACACAGTATCTTTTTAAAATAGGGTAAATGGAATAATTTTACCCCAATTACTTTTATATGAAAGAAATAATTTTCCGTAATTATTATAGTTGTATATGGTTGCTTAGTTGTTAGGAAGTGACAATATTAAATTATTATGATTTTAGTGAGAAACTGAATAAGAAGTTAAGATAATAATCAAAGACTAAGGAATTAACTCATTAACAAAATGAAATTTATAAATGTGAATTATAAATATGATTTATAAAATGAAATAAAATTCCAAAGTAATAATCGAATATGAGTTGAAGGGATTTGGAATTTGGAATTTTAGGAAGGTTTAAATTCCTTTGTGTTTGAAAATGGTTTTCAAAGGTTTGGAGAAATAATAGTTATATTATTTCAGATTCGATTTGAAATCAGGAGAGATTTGAAATTTAAAAACATATGAAGGTCTTTTAAAGAGATAAAAGCATTTAACTCTCTTAAGTCATTGGAATAGAACTTCGGTGATGACTGCAGCTTCATCGATGTTCATTTTCTAGTTTCCAAGAAAAGAAATTGCTACCGGAATATTTTGAATTAGTATTTGTTGCAAAATTTAGTTTGGCTTTGTGATGCAAAGGAATAATTTGGTTTGGATATAATTGATTTCAAAAATGATTTAGAAATGTTGAGTAATTGTTTAAAAGACTCCAGAATCTCATTAAAAAAGCAATTGGAGTATAAATAAGCTGGAAAACTTATAGAAGTTAAAAAATTCGCATTAAAATAGAATATAATTGAATCTGGTAAATAAAAGTAAAAAATTTATTTTATTGAAAGTAAATTTGTGGGAGAACAAATTCATTTAAATTTGTGAGTAATAGAACTAGAATTAAAGTTGAATAATGTAATCAATTTAAATTGTGTCAAGAAAGATAAATTGTAAATTTTTTCGAAGCAACTACAAAAAAGGTAAAAGTTTGGAAATAAACTTTTTATTGAAATTTGAAATTTGTGGAATAAGATTCAATTTGAAAGTGATTAAATAAAGGTAAGTGTGACTAGAGAATAAAGTTAGAAAGATAAGCCAACTAAAGAAGGTTATTAACTGGAATGGAAATAAATTGAAAAACTTATAGATATTTAAAATTTAAATTGAATTGGAATGTAATTACATATAGTTAAGTAAAAGTGAATTTAAAGAAAGTGTAAGGAAACCAAGAGAGATGGTTACTTAAACAAAATTGTGGATGGAAAAATGAATTTGTACTTTAAGTAAACAGAATTGGAAACTGAATGTTGGGAATTAATTTGGAATGTGTGTAGTGGAACTTAGTCAAGATTTGACAAAGTATAATAAAGGACTTAAATAAAATTAGTGAGTAAACTAATTGATTCAAGAGGGTAAGCAAATGAATTGGAATTGTATATTGGATAATATTTAATTAAAACTGTGTAAAATAAAGTAAAGTTATAAAATTAATTCGAAGTGAACTAAAATTATAAAAGTTTGGAGATAAGAAATTGTTTGAGATTTAAAATAAATTAGTAAGTGAAACTAATTTGAATAATGATATGAACTAGTTGAATGGAAGCTAGTTGATAAAATTCAATATTCAGAGTTTGAAGATGAATTAAATTCAAGTAGAATTGAAAATGAAAATCTGGATGAAAATTTGGAAAAGGTATTGAGATTTGAAATTAATTAGTAAATTGATGCAAGGTGAATCTATATGGAATTGGAATCCAGTCTGAATAAATGTAGATAAGAACCCAGTGGTAAAGTGAAGTAATAATGTAAGAGTATATAAAATACTTATGTTAAACTTAAGAAAAGTTAAGGGTGAAAATTCTTAAGTAAATTTGGTATTGAAAATACTAATTTAATAATGAGATTAAAATTAATCTGGAAGTTGTGAAATGGGATGGTTGTGAATAAGTGAATAGAAATCAAAATAATGTGAAAAGAGAATTGATATAGTTAATTATCAATGGATATAAATACGTAAGATGTACGTATATTATTTTTATTGCATAGCGATTTGATTCAAGCACATAATTTCGAGGTAGTTATACCGATCCGGGTTGGGATTTTTCCCTCGATTTTCGATGGTGAACTATGGATATGGATTTTTGATTGATTTCAAAAGTTCTCTATCATAGTTGTGGCTATGTAAGGACGATGACGGTTTCAGATCAAGAAACCAGATCTGAATCCGCACTAGGAAGTCGGGTGAACGATTCTAGTTCTGAAGTGAAATTATGTGATCGAGTGAGCAATCGAATTGGGTATTGCGTACGGATGATATATCTGCGTCGTACGGTTATGAATAAGAAATATATGAAACCTTTTATAGAGATATATAAAATGATTTTTGAAAGCTATGATTGGATATTATTGCAAAATAGGACATTCAGGTGTTAAAAGTCAAAATGGAATTGAGATTTTTGAAGATAAATTGAAATTTGCTTGGCAAAGGTATGTATTTAAATTTTTGTATGAAATTTGATGATTTTCTAGTCTAGCCACCTGCATTTTGTTTTCATTTGAAATTCGGGAGCCTGTAGAGGCATTTTGTAGTTGTACCGAGCTAGCCGTGCAAAGAAGACACTGGCAAATTTTTTTGTGAATTTAGGGAGTTAGAAATTTTTTGAGTAAACTTTGATAATTTAAATTGGATTTTAAAATTAATTTGAATGATTGGGTGAGAAATATTGGTTGGAACTAATGGAAGAAGTTTAGAAAGTTAGTGTGGTTGATGATGTCTTTATTAAAAAGACTGTTTTGGGAAATCGTTGAAAAACTGTTTGGTTTTGGAATGTTGTTTGGAACTGTTGGTTTTAGGAAAATAGTAACGGATTATGTATCATTCTTCTTAACTGTTAATTTCAAGGATGAAGTTCTTTTAAGGGGGGGATGTGATGACCTGAAATTTCTGGATATTTGAAATTGAAATATTTAATTGATTTTAAATGTTTGAAAGTTGGTTTATCTTGAATTTCAAATATCACTGATTTTTGGATAATTTAAATATTGTATTTAAACATTGCAAATTGGATAAAATATGAAATCTAAGTTTTTAAGCTTGTTAAAAATATTTCAAAGGCTTGGAAAATTTATATTGATTTTACTGGAAATAGTAAAAGTGTTAAATCTAAATTTGAAAGTAAGTTGTTCAGTTTTAAAAGTATATTGCTTAAATTGATATTTGAAAATAGCCTTTTGAGGCAAAGTCTCGGAATTCGACGAAACCAGTTCCATTGGATCCGTAATATTATTATTATTGGATTTCAATTTTCGTAGTGTTTGGAGTGATCATTTAGCCGTACGGTAGATAAATGCATTGAAATCTTTAGCGAAAATTTAATATTATAACTAGGTCCAAGAAGCTATTTTCTCCATATGATCGAATTAGGACTCGAAATCTTTTCCAGTGCATTCGAAATAATGGTATAACATTATAAACGACTAGCGGCACACATCGATAGGAGGTCGAGACATTGAGTTGCGAAACCGTGACGATTTAAATTTAAATATAATATTTTTGTTAAAAGGCAAATTATATTTAACAATCTTCTCTTCTAACACTTGTACTTCTTTTAAAACACTTGTCCTGAAAATTTTAAAACATGTTCGATGATCTTACATGCGTTAGAAATAAAATATATCGACAGTACTGTTTTTCTTCTTTTAAAAAAAATTATTACAAAAAAATTGGGCGGAGAAAAATTAAATGGTATCTCCCTTCGAAACTGAATTCACAAATCAATTTTCTTCTTTCCTTCTAGATCTAATTGAGAAGTGCTCATTCTTCCTCAATTAGTAGCTGAGCTCTTCATTCTATCGTGTACATGCGAGCGATCGAAGGCAACCAATTGAGGCGATTCATTCAAGTTCGTTGCGATGAAGTGGATCGGGGCCGAAGTTGTCACGTCGACTTCGAGCTCGCGTAGCATTGGGATTTTGAAGTCATCGATTTGGTGGAAAGTTCTCGGCTAGGGTTAGCAAATCCATACGATCGAGGAAAGTCAATGGTGTCAGAGGGACTAGCGAGGAGTTATTCGGCAAAACGCGAGGTGTTAGAGCGGCGATAGGCAGCAGGCGGCGACACGAATTTGGCAAAGCAGAGGCATCACGATTGGGGAAGATGGGTTCAATACCTCGGTATATTCAACTTACTCTCTTTATTTTTTTTAATTTAATATATTATATGTGTTATATATATATTCATTTTCTTTTTAAAGTTTACTGTTAAATAATATTTCAAGTTTAAAGATGTATATGTATACATAGTGAAAAAAATATATGGGAATTTTAAATGCCGAAGAGTTCTATAAAAGCTAGATTTTTTAATCTATATTTTTGGAAATTAATTTATTCAATTAACTTATTTAATTATTTGGTTGCTATAGTATTCTGTTAAAAAGGAAATTAGTTTAAATTAAATTTATTTGTTTAAAAAGAAACCACTGGTAAATAAATTATTAAATGGAAATTTAGTTTTTCAATTGACTCGAATATTGATAAAAAAAATCATGTAATATTTATACAAGGTTATAAAATGGGGAACCAAGACAAAATTCAAGTGGACTGCAAGCAAATTCAAAGGTGAGTTAATCTCACTCATCTAGGTTTTATTTAAATTCAAATAGTTAAATTTAAATTTTGGATTTAATGATTGAATTGATTAGATGTGGTTTATTATATATTAGTATATAATATATATTGGAGTGATTAATTTCCCGCATTATGTAGCGGATGAGACCGTGTGTGCCTCATAATAGCGGATGAGGTAATATGACCCCATATACCGCGGTATTCCACCTCGAAGTGGAATTGGTATTATTATATTATGCTAAATTCTGTGGATGCAGGGAAAAACAAGTTGGGGAGATCCAACTGGATTCCTCAAAACGTTTGAATTTATTTTTTATATTCAGTGATATGATTATGTGATAATCTGTGATGAATTGTATTGATCATATTGGGAATTGGAATTTATTGAATATTCTGGCTTGGTTAAATATATATATTGGAATTTTGAGAATTAAAATATAATATTTGAAGTTGTAATTTCAAGATAAATAAAAAGGTAATTTTAAATAAAATAATTATAAGGAATTCAGATAATTAAAATAATTTGGAAGAATAAAAGTTGATTTTTAAATTATAAAAGAGATATTTTGAGTAAATGAATTCAAGTGATAATATTTTAAAGGAGAAAAGACTTTATTTTAAAATTGAATTTTTATATTTATTGGAAAGGAAAAAAAAGAAATATGGAAAAAAAATATATGGAATTTGTACTTTCAGTGAAAGGATTTTAGATCGTAATTAAGAAGTAAAATCTGAAATTTATGGGTTTTGAAATAAATTGAGAAGTAAAGAAAATTTATTTCAAAATGGAGTAATTTGGAAATCTATTTGGAGATTGATAAAGGGTTTGAAACTATGTTTAAGGAAGGATGAGACCATGAAATTTATAAACAACGTTTACGAAAGTGAAGTGATATATTAGTGGATATTTGGAAATATAAATTCAAGATGGAAATTTATAAAGGAATGGGTAATTTGTTTTAAAAATAAATAGTGGTTTATTTTTAAAGGAGTGAAAGAGAAGTGAATTTCCTTGGAAAACCAAGTACATTTTCAAGCAGATTTTTTTATGTAGAAGTAAAAAGCTTTAAAATATGCATTGAAAGAATGTTTTTCCGAAATTAATAATTAAGTTTTTAAATTTTTTTAAAGTAAATATTTACTTAAAATTAAGTATAGAAGTAATTGTTTGAAAGGTTTGACAAGTATTTTAAAGATAATTGTTAATATTTATATTTTATAAAATAGTTTTATTTCAAAGATAGTTTGGTTAAAGTTTATTTGAAAACTTGTTTAGAATTTCGTAACTCTTATTTTAAATTTAGTTTGGCTTTACCTTTATTTTGAAAATTAGTTTTATATTTTATAAAGTAGTTTTATTTTAAATATTTTTAAACTTATATATTTTGGATAAAGTGGTTAAGTAGTTTAATTTAAATGTTTTAAAGTATATTTCAGAATAAAGTGATTTAAATTGTTTTAAAATCTAAAGTAGTTGGACTTGGTTGTTTTCAGTGGAAATAAATAAATATTCGAGAAATTTATTCCATGAGAGAAGGGTGATTTGAAACTGTTTTCAAAAGATTGAAAAGTGGAAATATATCTTGCGAAGATATTTTGAGGCTAATAAATAATTTGGGAAATTATTAATGTCTGATGGATTGTTTGTGAATGTTATTTGATAGTTAAATAACCGACAATCAATTTTAGCCAATGCTCTGATCGTTTCGAAGAGACCAGGATCGTGATTTATTTCCCAAAAACCACTTCGATCCGGTTTGAACGTTTTCGTAAGGAAGACAAGAGCTAGAAGTCGAAGATGGAGTAGTGAAGTGCAAGGGCCAATCGCTACTAATCTTTATGGTGATTCAAAAGTGGATGTAGTAGGAGTAGTGCCTTCGGTTCTGTTCGAACCCGGAATGGACTTGTAAGGACAAATGCTTTCAGAACAACGTTAGGAGGACGATGAGCATTCTAAGTGAATGCGTGCTAAAAAGGTAACGCTTAACCTCAAGCCCCATTAACCGGGAATGGCTAAAACAGGAGAGGTGAACACAAAGCTAAGTGGCTAGCAACCAATTAGGATAAGGTCACCCCTGTCTAGATGTCCTTTTTTATTCGGCTGTGTGGGCGGTTGCTTATCCCAACCGTGGGGTGAACTTATTCAGACTATCCAGTAAGGTGTAGCTCCGGTCTTGTGATGTAGGGGATCAGGGTGGATCCTCGGTACGGTGATCCAGACCACATACTGTGACGGACGGCGCCCCAGTAGCCCTGCCATTGATGGAAATCCATTCTTCCTACGTGCCTTCACGGTTTTTGTTTGTAGAACCCACTTTGTGGCTAGTAGCTGGAATTTAATCATGTAAGAATTTCTGCTATTTTAATATGTATTTGTATATAGACACTAGAAATGTTTTGGTTATCGTAAGATAAAAACCCGGCATGTATATTTGTAGCGTGGTCTTATGAGATACCTTTGATTTCAAATGATTTTGAAAACTTTAATAATCCAATTGAGTGTGTTTTCTTAAGCTGGTTTTCCAGATTGATTCGGGTGTTATTTGACTATAATGCTCGGGTCAGACCAAGTATTATAGAATACAAGATATAATGCTGTGGAGCTGAGGAGACGAGACGGATGGCGAGACGCACTTCCGTACTTGATTATTAATCCGATGTGTAAGGACAATTTACTGAACTGTCCGGATTTGATACATACATTTTATGTTTAAAGTCGATGTTATATGTCATATTTTATTCCACTATGTTTGTGAGATTTTGATATTGTTTTTCTGTTTCTTCTTCTACCTCCTTCTTCTTTAACCTTAATGGTCCTGTTTTTTGGGCATTGGAAAAATCGGGTCGTTACAATGATAAAGCACACATGTTAGACTTAATCATTCAAAAGAGCAGATTGTTATTGGGATGAATAAGAAAAAGCAGAGAAAGGGAAAAAACAAAGCAGAATCTCGCAGCAGAACGACAAAATAAAATAACAGTTCATGTAGCTGTTTACAAAACATTCGATCATACTAATATAATACAGAATCAGAGTTACATAAAATAGAAATAAATACACAAATGCAGCGAAACGGTATAAATGCAGTGGAATTGTATAATAAATAATAATAGTACAAGTCTTCATCTTCGTGCTGCAGAAATAAAGTCTTCAAACCCTGAAACACTCAGGCTAACTGAGCGAATTGAAAAGCCAAAACACTAGAGTAAGAACTAAAAGACCTTATGTAAGTTAAATCATTAGTAAATAAATATGAGTGGAATGGCGTCAGAGATGTTTACGGGGTTTGACATCAACTATTCAGTGTCTAATGTGAGTGCCGTAACTTAAGAGATGTTCGGGACTCACATCTCTTAAGGATCCATTAAACTATCTACTATGTAGTACGATACGCTATTCTAATATGTCTACAGTAAAGTAAAAGTATTAAAATAGAGTTAAGGCATTACCCATATCCCCCTTATCAAATTTTTATATTCCCATAGTCTATACAGTACCATAATCTCCCCCGTACTGGGAATCGTCAATGGACACTCCATAGGTATGGTACAAAATAAACTCGTAGTAGGTTCGATATGGTAGGCGACATAGCACAACTAGACAATGCCAGGATAGATATACTAATTACACATCTGGGCTGATGGTAACGAATAGCCGCAGCTACCGACCACTTCGAAACACATAACCAAATTAAAATCAAGGGTCGCCACCAATAAATCACAAAGTCAGAATATAGTATCGAAGGAGTGTGCCCGATCGAAGGAATGACCACACTTGGCCCATCGATTTCTCCTGTTTTAGCCACCTTAAGCTAACTCATGGGAGTATGGTCTACGTATATATCTCATATAGGATCGTCGCCAACCATCCTACTTCATTCTGGAATGTTCACCATGTACATAGTTGTTAAAGTGGTTTTCGGTATTGGCAGAGAGTATGAAAATATTTGATCCCGGTCTCTTTAACAACTAATCGCTTATTACAGACCAGATGTTTCTTTTACATTTCAAAAGTCAATTCACAATTTATATCAAAATATCATATTTTCAAACCATATCACTTTCAAATCATATTCACTTTCGAATCATATTCATTTTCAAATCATATTCACTTTCAAATCATATCCACTTTCAAATCATATCCACTTTCAAATCATAGTTCGAAATTATATTTCCTTTCAAAAGTCATAATTTCTTCTAAAATCATATTTCCAAAATAGGTTAAATCCTAACTTTAAAATCATCATTTTAATTTACTATAACATTTAAATCCCAACTTAGGTCATAACATCATTTAACCTTATCCTCTTTTAAACCAATGAATTGAATTTAAACACTTCAACTTTACTTAGTCTGGAAATTTAAAAATAGTTTAAATAATTATAAATAGTTAAAAAATTTATAAATAGTTACATACTCTAAAATAGCTTTAAAATAGATTAATCAGATTTAAAATGAATTAAAATTGTTTAATTATTCTAAAATAAATTAAGTAGGTTTAAATAGATTAAAATAATTTATATAGTTAGTATTGGTTAAATAGTTTAATAAATTTGGAAATTTTAATAATTAGAAATTTTAATAATTAGAAATTTTAAAATAATTTTTTTTTTAAAATAGTTTATATAATCCGATGTCCGTATATAATTCTCTACCTTAGAGTCAAGTGATACCGATATTTATCATTTCAATCTACAATTTAATATTTTGCGGTTATATATTATTTTAAACAACAACCCGAATTTAATAAAAACCTATAAAATCGCTTGAGTCTATCATTTCAACCCATAATGATTTTTCCTTAATCTATAGATCGTTCGGGTATGTATCAATTCAACCCATAGTGAACTTGCACTTTATAACGATATAAAACACAACATCCGTTCACCCAATATCTATAGTCGCATATCCATCACAATCATCATCCAAATCAATTAATAAATATCAATATAGAACTGATAATCAATAAGTTTTTAACTGGCAATTTATATTCAATAATATATTAAATAACAATTTAATTCAAATAAATTCAAATTACGGAGATGATGATTTAAAATATACCAAACAAACAGAAATAAATTTCTAATCACATCATATATTTAATTTAACAACCATTAGAAATTTTAGAAGTTTTGAATAGATTAAACACTCACCTTCGATTTTAAATCGAATTAAAATCCAATTTAGCGCCTAAATTCAAAATATCTCAGAATCTGTCCAAACAAGAGGCAAAATGTCCGTAATTTCAATATGATCCCAGTGGAAAAAACCGTGCGTAAATCTGAGCTCGTATGTAAAAGTTATATATATAAGAACATCACACGACTTAAATTGAAATTAAATAAAATAAAATACAAAGCATACATGTCACCCCACCGTTACCCACGTACACAAAACTCCAGCTTCCTCTTGTTCGAACTGAAGATAACCGCCCATCCAAGAAATCCTAATCCCAATTCTTACCGAACACCCAAGCTCTTCCACTAGGATCCAAGACCGCCACCCACATGCTCATTCCAGGCCGCTCCTTATAGTGCATGCGCGGCCCCCACATGACCCGAGAAACCCTGCCACTGTGAAGATAAAGTCACCAATTTCGGTGACCTCAGTGACCATCTCGACGAATCGGTTACACAAATGCATGCTGCTCAACGACCTCTATGACTCTGCACTTCCCCATCGAACCCTCGTTTAAGATCCACCGTTAAAATGATAACCCAATATGAGCGGCCAAGAATGATTCCTCAAATTCCGAACGCACAGAAACCCAAATCAAAAAACTACCTACAGATTTTACTTGCGCTCGTTGAGAGCTTCAAATCGGTATATGATTCGATATATTTTTAAGGAGCTTAAATTTTCGATTGAAATTTGACTTGAAGTTGAATTGGGAATTTGTTTGTCTGCCATTGAGAAAGAGTAGAGAGAAGAAAATGTACGTACATGAAAAATGAAATCAAAAATAACCTAGCTTTATAACGGGCTATTTATAGGCACAACTGAAAAATAGAATGAATGGGCAAGATTGATTTACACGTTAAACGATAAATGACCCGAAAAGCCCGTTCTGTCTACGAAACGAAAATGGGTCATCCGACATGTCAAAGTAGATATTTCTGATAGTTTTAAACTCAGTGGAATATGTTTCATATCCTAATTCCATCGTATGAAGAAGTTAATTTTTAAGCGTTTCGAGCCCGTACGATCGAATGACAAGTCTGACCATTACGAAACTTGAAACCGTACAATAATTCACCATTACGGATCTGATGAAACTGGTTTCGTCGAAATCTGAGTCAGTGGTCAAAATGGCTATTTTCACGTTAATTAAATAGATTAATATTAAATTTCACGTTAATTAAATAGATTAATATTAAATTAATTAAATCACTTTTTCAATTCAAATTTAATAAATCACAATTTCTATCATTTTGGCTTACTTAGTAATTTATAATTCTTTTGTAACAAACTCCTATATCAATTTATTATTGAATATTGCATAATTTCAATTTCAGTAAGTTCAGAAATTATAAATTAGGTCTCCAATGAAATCCTTTATTTGATTTTTCAATTTGTTATTAAATCAATTATCATCTTATCATCCTATAGGTAAAATTAACATTGGTTTATATCCTAATACACTAGTATTCTCCAATATCCACTTTTTATGTGAATTAGTTACTACATTTCCATTATATTGAATATTTTTTGTCAATTTCACATATTAATTATAATTCCAAATCGTAAATTATTTTGCTTATCTTGATTTCACCCTTTTATTAAATCAATTACTACTTTATGAATATAATTACTATTCTATTCCCATTATTATTTTCACAATTTACAGCATTTGTCTTACTCACATTAATGTTACATTTTGTTGACATTTATTTGAAATTTATTAATTAAATTGGTAACAACAACAATGGTCATCATTATATATTTTATAATATTTGTAAGTTTATTTTTTACAAAAAATTATTATAACAACTCTCATTACAATAAATTTATTCCATTTCCATTCATTACACATTATTTTATTAATAAGTCAACATTTTAAATTATCAAATACCTTTTATATCCTATCATAAATTTATGCACACATTAATAAACAAATATTATAATTCTTTACACAAACATGTTTTATTCAATTATCATTAATAATTAAATATTAACACTTGTTTCCTTATATCAATTTATAGCCTAGTATAACATTATATTATTTCAATTAATTGTAATTTCATTCAAATTGTTAATTATGAACTTAGATTAGCATCATTACATCTCATTTAAGTCATCATTCCCTTAATGCACCACAAATTTTTATTCTTTCAAATTTCAAATCATAAAATCTTATAATTAATAGTTTAATTATCGAAAAATTTATGGGACGTTACATAAAATATGTATAAAGAACTTTAAAAGTATATTTTTGTTATATATATATATACTTAAAAGTTAATAAAGATTTTATTTGAGAAATAAAACGATGATGTATTATAATATTTTGCAAATGGTTTATAGTATTTTATTAAATATCTTAGTTTTATAAGTAAATTAGTATAAGTACAAATATATATCTTTTTAAAGGTACTTAGTATATTTAGAGGTTTTTAAAGAGGAATTTGGTAATAAAGGATATTTATAAAGGATATTTGCAAAGGATATTGATAAAGGATTGTAATGGAATATTTTGTAAACAGATTTAAAAGGAGTTTTGGATCATAACACATGTGTTATAATGGATTGTTTTATAAATTGATTTAGAAAGGTATATTACCTTTATTAATAAGTAAAGCTACATTTAGAACTTTAAATGGATGTTTTAAGTAAATGGTAAGTATAAAAGTGATTTTGGTTTTATAGAATAGATGTTTTGCAACCTCTATTTTAACCCATTTGGCTATACTTTTGAAAAGTAATTCGATCTTTAAAATGGAGTTCTAAAGATAACGCAATAGTGTAGTGTTTTGGGGTTTTTCGTAAATAATGTTTTAGTAACATTTGTTTTTAAAACCATGGATAACATTTTAAAGTGAAAGATATTGTTAAATGATTTGGCTAAATAATTAGATCATTAAAATGGGAATTTTAAAGGAAATAAAAAGTATAAATTGATTTTGGGTATGTTATGGCAATGTGTTGATACAAGTATGAATTGGTTTTAGGTTTGTTAGGATAATGTGCTAAACACATGCATCTTCAATTTGTTTTGGTTATACTTGGGAATGTAAATAGATCTTTAAAAGAATAATTTAAAGATAAGCAAAAGCAAGATGGTTATGGGTTGTAGTGACAATGTTAAGTGACAATAGTTTTAAACCTTTTGAATATATTTGTGAAAGTACTTAGGTTCTTCAAATGAATATTTTAGAGGAAATTATAAGTAAAGAATATTTTGGAAAAAGGTATAAAATGTAAAGGTTTAATGTAATAAATCTTGTTAATGGTCTGTGGACATACTTATATCATTTGAGATAAGTATATGAATACATTTAGGAAATGTTTAAGTTTGTTGAAAATGAATGGTAATGTTTCAATTAAATAGTGGAGTTTAATTACAAATGGAGTTTTATTTATAAAAAGTCTTTATTAAGTAAACATGATCTTTACTAATAAATAGTGATTTTAACTAATAAATGAATATTAATTAAAAAAGGATTAGAAGTCGTATATATGACTTGATCATACTTATGTGTTTCGATCATGCTTTGTGTGTTACTTACTTATTGATATTATATGGGACTTAGTTCCTGTATGGGATTGTTCTTGTTGTAGTTGAATGACCAATACTTCGGTTTAGTCTTTGAGAGACCAGGATTGGTAAGTGTTCTACTTATCGAAAGCCACTTCGAGGCTAAGATACATGTTTTATCTCTTTGAAGTGGATATGTTTGAGATGCTGGAATCTATGAGGAAATTCAAGATCTTTTCAAGATGCACGAACACATGCGGTTTTCCGTGATCCATTCAGGATGTGGAATCCATGTGTGATTCCAAGTTCTGTTTTTCATGTTTATGTTTATGCATGGGCCCTGGTGTTTTCCTTATGGTATATTTTATCTAGAGATATATGATACTTGGAAGTTAACTTCTGATCCTTGTGCACGGAGTTTGGATACAGCTTCTCCAAAGAGATCTCTATGGAAATCCATCATGCGAACGTCCCTTATTGGTTTGATTGTACTCTTATAATCGATATAACCATTTTGTCTATGATTAATATTTATATTTATCACCCTAGGCATTATTATCGTATCACTAGTTTTATAATAGAAATGATTTGGTTATCGTAAGGTAAAAACCTGTCCGTATTTATTGGTGGTGCTGTCTTATTAGATACCATTATTTTGAAGGGTTTTAAGATATAATAAATATATATGATTCAAGCTTCTCACATTGGTTTACTAGACTGATCGAGCTGTTATTTTCTTAATGCTCGGGTCAGCTCGAGTATGTTTCCAGATTTAGCTGTTGTCCAATGGAGCTCTTAGAGACGTGTTGGATGGTTTCCTACCATAATAATTTTTCGCTGCATTATTTAATTTGTATCTATCTGCATCTATGAGGATAGTGTAACAACCCAAAAATTAATCGCTATTTAAATGAATATTTAATTGTATTTTAAATAATTATTAAATGAATTTTTTTAATAAATAAAACTATTTTAAATAATAAGTAATGATATAAAATCTTTTTCAATTTTTTTTAACAATATATATAGTTTATAGAGAAATAGAAAATGTGACCAAAAGTTATTTTCTGAAATATCACTTTTTCATTGGTTAAAAGTTATTCAAAAGTTATAACACTATGTTATACACACATGCACATAGTATAAATTAAGTTAACATGGTATGTGCATGTATATATATGCATGTGCATGTTTCTCTTTCAATATATATTATGTAAATATAAGATTTTATGTCATAAATATATATGTACAAATCATATTTGAAAATATACATTTCCAACACAAGGACAAGAGACAATGTTGTGAATAGTTAAAAGAGAGGGGGAGGATATTAGGGTGGATGATTTAAAGAGGAGGTAGGGTATGGATGTGCATGTGTGTGTGTGTGTGTGTGTATTTAAATAAAAATCAATTTATATTATTTTAATTAAATCCTAAGTCTATATATACACCTTTATCTTCATGTTTTTCATTTTACAACCCTCGTCTGCACTCAACAGTTTTCAAAGAGCTTGAGCTAAAGTATTCATGGCTTCCTCTTCATAATTTAAAAAAAATCACTTCTTTTGGCTAAAATATCCTCCTTTAGTTCATAAAAACACTTCTATATATCATTCAACTCCTCCTCTTCCAAGCTACAACACTCTTCGACCTAAGAACATTAGGCCAAGCCAAAACAACCCAAGGACGAGCATAATTAGCCTAGGCCGAGCCTAACTTGGAGGTCCAAGCACCCAGAAGTTCCATATTTGCAATTTTCTAAAGCGTTTTAGAGCTTCAGCAAAATTTTGCTTTGATTTAGAAAAATTTCGGTGAGTAAAAATAATATTTTTGGAAAAGAAAGAAAACTTGTTTTAATGATTTATATATTGTGAAAGTATGGCGTTTGTTGTGTTGAATTATCAGGTTGTTTGGATGATATATGATTGCAAGTTAGTTGTTTGGAATAGATTAGTCATTTGGATAATATGTTGATATGTTGGATATGGATATGCGATATTGGTTATGACATAATGGTAGTGTGTTTATGAAACAAAAACCAAGTGTATGTGATGTATTTGTTGTAAAGTTAGTGCCTTGAAAAGTCAAAAAAGACTTGAGATCCGATTCGAAAACGAAAGTTTATTTTCTAGTTTTGTAATTTGAAAATGTTCTCCAAATTTTTACCTTTATTTAAATATTTCAAAACATTTCCATTTTTATTTTCAAAGATGTAGTAGCAAGAGTAAAGGTGATGTTTTCGACTAGAAATTAATTCTGGCGAACTGCCCTGATAGCGATAGTCGATATGCATGTAGTTCCGAAAATTTCGCGATTTCAAGTTTTAAAGTGATATCTTTTGGATTGTTTGAAAACTTATTTCAAACTTCATTAAGTAACTCAAAAGTTTAAGTTTTAATTATTTAACAATATATCTAATTAATTTATTAGTTAGGGTATTAATTAATTAAGTAATTAGGTTAAGTAATTAGAGTTTATTAAATTATTAACTAAATTAAATATTTTTACTTAAGTAAGTTTTAAATAATGATAATTAAGATAAAAGAAAATTAATATTATTTAATCATATTTATTTATTTCAAATTAATTATTTAATTAGAGATGATTATTTAATTAATTATTATTTAATTAAAAGTGAATTATCCACTAAATTAGGGTTCAATTTCTTAAATAAAGTTTATTTAATTACGGTTTAATTGTAGACAAAATTAAGGCTATTAATGATTAGTTTAGAATTAACTAAGATTAGTTAAGGTTTAAATGAGTTTTAAACTTATGATTTAATCAAGGGTTATTTAATTTAAAGTTTCTTTTTAAACTCTATCGGTTATTTATTTTTAATTAATTTTCTTGTTTAAGCGAATTTTTTTAAACCAAGGATCACTTGTCCATACCATTAAGTAGCCAATTAACTAAAGTAATTGAAATAAAATGATGATGCGTTTTATTGAAAGTAAGTCGACTTGTATTTATCACAAATACCGCACTTTGGGAACGTTATGAACACGAGGGAGTCAATTTCGTTAAGTGGGGCATGATAATCTAAGCATGTGGAACATATCTTCATATGTAAATCTTTACACCCTGATAGTGAGATAGTCCACTATAAACAACTTAACCACTTAAATTATTGAACGTTGGTTTGGAGAGACCGGGATCAGATATTAGTTGTTATCTAAAAACTATTTCGAGCCAACTTAAAAGTTCAAATTGGAAATAGTAATGGCAAGGTCCAAGGTAAAGAATTTGACGTGCAAGGGCTAGTTGCTACTGGCCCTGAGGGTGATTCCAAACTGGGTGTAGTGGAGATAATGCCTTCGATTCATTCATCTCCCGAACGGCTTGTATTGATGAGAACTGACATTATGACGATATATGGAAGGCAATGTTAGCATTCCAAATGGCAGTGCTATAATAAAGCTAAACATAGCCTCAGGCATCATCATTTGGTAATGACCAAAACATGGTAAGCATCAGGGCTATGTGGGTCGTGCCCATATGGCTATGTCATCACCATATCCAAAATAGATATTTGATCCATTTTTGTATGCTCTGGTACGATTGCTGATCCCAACCATGTTGGTGATGTCTTCGATGTTTTATGTAGTAGAGGTACAAAATGTTCTTGTAAGACCCCAAGTGTATTTTATCTAGAGGTGCACCTTCAAAAGGTAGTTCCTTACCTAGTCATGTATGGAATCCATTTCTCAATAAGTGCCTTCGCTCTTAGTTGTGCGCTTATTATGCTGGAATTTAATTAATGTAGCAATTTCGACTATATGAATTATTTACTTGAAAATCCTTTACATTACGATAATATCACTTAATTTCTATATAAAGTGTTTTGGTTATTTACTTGAAAACCCTATGCATTATGAATTATTTACTTGATAACCCTATGAATTATTTACTTGAAAACCCTATACATTATGAATTATTTACTTGTAAGGTAAAACCCGTTCTTGTTTATGTGTGGAATGGTCTTAAGAGATGCCTTTGATTTTCAATTTTTTCTATAAAAGTAAAAAAATTAAGTTGTTAGAGTTTACTCATACCGAATCCATGTCTGACCCAGAGTCTTAATTTCTTTTCCTAAAACTCTTAGGCACTCGAATTTGAATAAGTTCCCAAGTGATCTACGTTTCTTACGAAAGCATTTTGAAGGAGCTGGAGCAGTTGACTTAACCGTTAGCTAATTATTATTTTATTCTGCAATGTTATGTATGATCTATGTACTTGTATGGATATGTAGCTATAATTGTCCAGTTGAAGGTTGTAATGTAACGAATCTGATGTATTATTATTATGGAAATGATAATGTATTATCCTATGTTATTTATTATGCATTGTTCTGATTGGTGGTGAGATTTTATGATTGTGTAGTTTCTTCATATCATTCTTTTTCTTCTGCCCTTAATGGCTTCTCTTTCGGTGCTAGAAAGGCGATCTTTAAAATTTTGGTATCAGAGCCTAAGTTAAGCGAACACTTTGGCTTTGGGTTAGGGACATTTCAAGAGAGCATATTTGTAATTTTTATTCGTATATAGACATACACACACACACGCATATGACAGATAGATAAATCAGCTTGATATGTTTGATTGGTACCCTTCTTTCAAGATTTATCTCATCCAAGCATTCTAAGATTATCTTACTATATTTAGGTAGTAAGACATGAGTACGAGTTAGAGGAGTAGGTTGCACTGCAACTACAAATGGTCGAACTCCAAACCCTGGAGGAGTTCGGATTACCAAGAAGGTAGAGCTAGAGCAGCCAAGAGTGAATTTCATAACCTTTTGCAATGATCACACTAACCTTGAAAGGAAACAATTCAATGGAACCGTGTATAGGAAGATTTTTAAGGGTCTTGGTTTGTCCGATGAACAGAAGTGGTTCTTAGCAGCATGGTATTTGCGAGAGGGAGCAGCTGCTTGGTGGAACTCCCTTACTACAAATATTCCCGAGGAAGAGATTTCATGGGCTCGATTCAAAGAAGTTTTTAAGGACCAATTATTGCCAACAATTGGAAGGACGAGGATGCACCACAACTTCATGAGTCGAAGTTCGATGAGTTATCTTATTTTGGACCGGAATTGATGAACACCCCATTAAAGAAGAACGAGATGTTTTTGGGGTGTGACGGAAGAGTACCGTGAGAAATGGTTGCACATTAAGGGTACTTTTATGGATTTTGTTGATATGGCTCTGAGCTATTAGGCCTTGGGAAAGAAGAAACCTAATCCAGTAGCACCTAGTGGAAATACCAATGATGGTGGTTCTAATAAGAGGATGTTTAGTCCAAATTGGAAGAATCATGGAAAGGGAAAGCCCAATGGAGGGACCTAAGAGTGTTGTTTTAAGTATGTTGTTTGCCATAATTGTCAGTAGAAGGGCCATATTGCAAAATTTTGTAAGAATTCTAGAATTTTCCAGCAGCAGCAATAGCAAATTGGACCTATCTCTCTGATGGTCCTAAAGTCTCTATGTTTTAATTTCCATCAGGCAGGGCATATGGTAAAGGACTTCCCACTCATGAAGAAGGTGCATCAGCACAAGGTATACACCATTAAGAATGAACCGTCTACTTCAACGGATGTGAAGGGGAAAGGCGCCTTTGAAGGTATCTTACTAATTAATGGTATTTTTGTTTGAGTATTATTTGATACCGGCGCCTCTCACAGTTTTATCTCTTGTGAATCAGTAGGTAAATTTCATATTATTCCTAGTATTGTAGAAAACCCTATGTGTGTGTCTAACCCCATAGGCAGGGTAACCCATTTGAGTATGATCTGTAAGAATGTGCCAATTTCCTACCTTTCTCATCACTTTCTTGCAACCCATATGTCTTAGACTTTAAATGATTTGACATTATTCTTGGTATGGATTGATTATCATAATATAAGGTTTTCTTAAAATGTAACAAGAGAAATGTATCTTTAGTGACCGATATAGGGACTAAAGCAAAAGTATCATGTAAGAAACTTGGTATTCATGTATATAGTTTCGTATATGCCCTTGAAGCAGCCCAGGAAGTTATAGGGCCTATTAAAGTTGTTAAAAATTTCCAGATTTATTTGAAGAAGTTAAAAGTTTACCCTTGCACCGAGAGATAGAGTTTCACATTTATTTGGCCCAGATACAAGGCCTGTGGTTCAAGCCAAGCGAGGATGGCTTCGAGGGAGAGAGAGTAATTGGTAAGTCAAACCTAGGAGCTATTAAGGAGAGATCGATTAGACCCAGTCGTTCAAGTTGGAGATCTGCCATGGTGTTTGCGACAAAAGTCTGATGGATCTTTAAGGTTGTGTGTACACTATAGGGAGTTGAATAAGCTGACCATTATGAACAAGTATCCATTGCCTCGTATCGATGATTTTTTTACCAACTTCATGGAGTTATGGTATTTTCTTGGATGGATCTAGCTACCTGTAACGACCCAATATTTAACCACTTCAAAATATAACATTTAAAGCGATTTTAAATATAAAATATAAGTGGTTTTATGATTCGAATAATATTAGATAGGATTTGAAAATAGAAATGTACATAAAAATAGTAACATTTGTTTATATCGACAAAAGTGATAAAATCCTGATTTCAGAAAAGTAAGTTTAAATGGTTTAATAAATTATTTTAATTTATTTATGAGTGTTTATATTTTTAAATGATATTATAAAAATTTATTTCTAAACTTGGATTACATAAATAAATAGTTTAAATAAAACGTCAAACTATGACCGTAAAACATTTTGTCAAAAATCGATGTTTGGTCGATTTAAAGTTGTCGCAACGTTGTTGCACCTTTATGTATACAATTTAATAAATATGGTAACATATAAAGATAGTTAACAGTTAACTAAACAAGGTTACTTTTAGTAATCACACTTAGAAAATTCTAGAAAGTAATTAGCAAAAGTAAACTTAAAAAGACAAAACACATGTCACATCAAAAGTGACATAAAGTAAAGAAAGTGGCATAAAGTAAAGAGAAGTGACATAAAGTAAAGTAATCATTCTTATTCTTTACTTAACATTAAAGTATTTGAATTTTAAAAGTGTAATGTGATGTGGATGGTAAGTTTTGAATTAAACAAGTTTGCTTAATTCTTAAGGAAGGTTATTTAAGTAAAAACACAAATCTATCTTTTATTCTCAAATATTTTCTGTAAATACATACCCACTTTCTCACTTTCTTTCACACTTTTTCTTCCCAAAATTTCAAGCTTCTTCTTACCTCCTTTAATGGCTTCCAACCTTAATAAAGTTACGCCAAAATATTTCCAAAAATAAAATAAAGAAAATATCAACAAAACACTGTCAGAACCACTTCAGACTCCTCCTCCTTCCTCACTTTGCTCACGCCTTCTCTTCCTCCATTTGGCCGAGCACTTTTAGCCTTCTACAAGCCAAGGCGAGCCATCTAAGTCGAAGCATTCAAGGAATCATAAGCTTAAAACGTCGAGTAGCGAAGCTATAGCCGATTTTCCATTCACCAAAACCAAACAAAGTGAGAACTCCTAATTTATATGTATTTATTTGGTTATGATGTTGTGATATGTTTGTTCGGATGTTAATAATGATGCTTGATAAGTGTTTGAAAAAGAAAGCAACCTCATTTAAGTCATTTGCAAAAGTTAGTAATCAAATATATACATAAATGAGAATTATGTAACATTTTAATGAAAATATTGTTAAATTGATATGCAAGTTCATATGACATATGAGAATATGTTAAAATGATTATAAATATTGTTTTGCATGTTTATTAGTTGTATATTAAATATATATGTTGAAATAAGTCATGGATTTACACGATGTATAATCACATGGAAATCCCTTTCCAAAAGAAATGAAATGTGATATGCAATCATTTATACCTTTGAAAAATGTCTGAAAGTACATTAGAAATGATTCCTATGTGTTTAAACTTGTTTCGACAAAGTTTGGATATGAATCTCAAAATACGCCAAAAATTTGACGCGTCGCGTAACGGTAGTTCGCGTTTTCGCGTCAAAAGTTCAAATGATCATACGAAGTGGAATATAGTTCAGAATTCTTCGAAGTAAGAATTTTCCGAATCCTTATATCCATATCTTTCATAAAAAAAAGAGAAAATCAAGATTTCATCTTGTATATTTTGAAATATGGCAAAATCAATTTCCAAGAAAAATCCAGTTTTTGCACTAAATGACCAAAGTTGGAAATTGATGAAATTAGGTTTTAAAAATATGAAATAAATTCAAAAAATATTTTAAAATGTTTCAAAAGTGATTTAAGTTAGAAAGATGGTTTTCTAAATGATACGAAAGTTGTTTTGAAGAATATAGCTTTTAAAGCACTTTTTCAATACTTTCTACAAACGTTTTTCAATAACTTTTGAAATAAAGTTTGAAACTTAACAATCCTTTCTTAAAATCCTTAGTAAATGTGATGTAGCCCAGGATAAAGGAAAAAGTCGTCCACAACTTAAGGTAGGAGATGACATAGGTCGAATGGAGGGGACTTCAGAATTGAGTCGTCCACAACTTAACTTGAGTCGTCCACGACTCAACATGAGTCGTCCGCGACTTAACAGATCAGGTGGAAGGGGGCTGCGACCTAACAACGGGTCTGAAGGAAAAGGTTTCCGACCTAACAAAACTACTATGAGTCGTCCACGACTCATCAAGCAACAAAGACAAGTTCCAGTCATCAGAAGCTTTGAGTCGGAGACGGGTTACGACATAGATGAGTCGTTCAGAGTTGACTCGCTTGAAGGGTTATGCCACAGGGGACTTGGAAGCTTGAGTCGTTGGAAGGATGTTGAGTCGGTGAAGCTATGAGTCGTGAGTCGGCATGAAGTTGAGTCGATGGAAGGTGATGTGTATATATGAGTCGTTGTTTCTTTGAGTCGTTTGTGTTGTATAAGGTTGTAAATAAGTTGAGTCGTATGTGCCTTGAGTCGTATGTCGTGTGCTATGTTCTGAAGCATGTATGTGATGCACTGCTGCTAAGTCATGAGTCCTAAGTCGTGAGTCGTGAGTCTGTGGAGTCATGAGTCATTGAGTCGGCATTGTGTTGTAAGTATAAGCCGTGTGCATTGAGTCGCCGCCGACTTATATTGAGTCGTAGGCCGTGTACGACTTAGGGCTTGGTTGTAAACACTATAAATAGGGGTGCGTGTTGTACATTTGAGAGTTGATTTTTGGAAATAAAATTTCTTGTTGATTGCTTTGTGCTTTCATACAAATTGGTAGTTGAGTGTGATCTCCTATCTCCTCTTTCGGTTAATCGAGTGCGCTCGATTCAACGATCGTAGAAGCCGATTCACGGTATCTAGTGCGCTAGATCAACGTACGAAGAATCGTAGATCTTCTTTTTCGGTATCGTGCGCGATCAACGAGAAGAAGATAGCTAGAATCCGGTATCTTTGGATCAACGGATTTGGGCCTTGCAGTATTCACAACTCACCGATTGCTACATTCCATCGATTGAAGTTTGTTTCGATTAATCCGCTGCGTCAGTTTGGTATAGAGCCATACTTAGCCAATCATAGCTAAGTTGATTCTTGGAGCCAATTTTTGAAGTTGTGTTCATCGTGTTCATATTGAAGTTGCAACAAGAGAGAGAACTTTCGATCCATTCCATTTTGGATTAAAGTGTTGAGGGTGTTTGAAATTGAAGGCCGTGTATACTTGTGGGAAGTAGCCGAGCCTTGTAAAGGGTTTGAGTCGTACCTTGTGCTTGAGTAGGAGCCGACCTTACTTTGAGTCGTTCCTTATTGCCGAGCTAGAGCAAGCCGAGTCAAGGGAAGCTGTGACTTGTTGTTTTGTTAAAGCTTTGAAGTTTTGTGTTCAAATTGTTGAAGTTTTGTGAGGAGTTTCAATCATGCCACCAAGGAGAGCTAATCGTCATCAAAACGTTGAAGCTTTGTATCGAAGAGAAGAAGCCGAGCTTATGGAACAACGTATTAATGAGAAGTTTGATGAAGGCATTGGAAAATTGGAGAAATTGATGAATGATTTGAATCAAAGGAGGAGATCACCAAACTCGAGCCATGGAGGAAACCGAGTTTCGCCATCGGTTACGGAAGCGAGGAGGGTATCACCACATTCTTGTAGAGATAGAAGAGAAACATCAATTTCATCACGAAGAGATCATCATGACCATGCACATGAAGAGAGAAGAAGTCAACGTGAATTTGACAATGAAGCATATAGGGATGAAGAGAGACATAGTCAAAGAAGCATGCATGAACGAAGGGATGATAATGGTCGAGATCGATGTAGGCGTACGTTTGACTTTGTTGAAGAGGGTGATAGAGCTAGTATTCATTATCGAGATCGAGACCAAGTTCGAAATTCATTTCGGGATGTTGAAGAGGATCGTCGATGGGAATTGGGTATGAAGATGGAAATTCCAGAATTTAAAGGAGGGATGGTAGCTGAAGAATTTCTTGATTGGTTATCTAATGTTGAAGAGATCTTTGATTTCAAGGAGGTTCCTGAGCATAGAAGGGTGAAGTTGGTTGCTACTAGGTTGAGGGGGAGAGTTTTGGCGTGGTGGCAGCAAACTAAACTTACCAGGGAGAGAATGGGGAAGTCAAGGATAGAATCGTGGGATAAGATGAAGAAGTTGATGAGATCTACTTTCTTACCTTACAATTATCAGTCACTTATGTACCAAAGGTTGCAGAATCTGAGGCAAGGGACGAAGTCTGTTAGTGATTATGCTGATGAATTTTACCAACTCATTGCCAGGAATGATATTATGGAAACGGAAGAACAACTAACTGCTAGATTCATTGGGGGACTAAGAATGCAGATCCAGGATATGGTTAATATGTTCGATCCTAGATCAGTGGCAGAGGCACATCAGAAAGCGTTGGCTTGGGAGAAACAAGGAAGGCGTGGAGGAGGTGTGTTTACTAATTCCAATAATCAAGCAAGGGGTGTTGGTGGAAGTTCTAATGTTCCTAAACCTGCTACAAAGCCAGTGGTGAAGGAGGCTGAGAAGGCGAAGGTTAGCAGTGGGTTCAAATGTTATAATTGTCAGGAGTTGGGTCATAAGAGCAATGAATGTCCGAAGCTGAAGAAGAGAGCAATGGTTGCAGAAGTTGAGGAGGAGGATGGTGAGGAAGCAGAATGTTCAAATACACCTTATGTTGAGGAGGAAGAAGAATTGTCTGGAGATGAAGGTTGTAATCTTATGATGAGAAGGTCTTGTCTTACACCAAAGCAAGAGGAGGACTGCAGTTGGTTGAGGAGTAACATATTTCAGTCAACATGTACTATTCTGTGGAAAGTTTGTCATAGATGCTGGGAGTTGTGATAATATTATTTCTACAGAGGCTGTGAGGAAATTGAACTTGAAAACTGAGAAGCATCCTAAACCGTACAAGCTAGCATGGTTAAGGAAGGGTGGTGAAGTGAAAGTGTGTCGAAGAGCTTATGTGAATTTTTCGATTGGGAAGAAGTACAAAGATGAAATTTGGTGTGATGTAGTGGATATGGATGTTTGTCATTTGTTGTTGGGCAGACCATGGCAGTTTGATAGAGCAGTTCAACATGACGGTCGTGCCAATAGTTACAGTTTCATGTTCGAAGGTACTAAAATCACTTTGGTTCCCAAGAAACAGCAACAGAAGGAGAGCAAGCTAGAAGAGATTGAAGAGTTGAAAACTTTATTGTCTTTGAAGGAGTTTGTGAAAGAAGTTGAAGAGGAGTCTGAAGTATTTTTGTTGATTGGGAGAGAGAGTAGTGAAGAAGTTGAGATTCCAGAAGAAGAAAAGCCAATTTTGAAAGAATTTGAAGATGTCTTTCCAGAGGAGTTACCTAAGGAGTTACCGCCACTTAGAGACATTCAACATCAAATTGATCTTGTTCCGGGAGCAGTGTTACCACATCGACCACATTACCGAATGAGTCCGAAGGAACATGAAGAGTTACGAAGGCAAGTGGAAGAGTTGTTAGAGCAGGGACGTGTTCAGGAAAGCTTGAGTCCTTGTGCAGTGCCAGCATTGTTGGTGCCAAAGAAGGATGGAACATGGAGAATGTGCACAGACAGTAGAGCATTGAATAAGATCACTGTTCGTTATAGATTTCCTATGCCAAGGCTGGATGATTTGCTAGACCAGTTGAGTGGGGCAACTATATTTTCGAAGATTGACTTGAAGAGTGGTTATCATCAAATTCGGATTAGACCTGGAGACGAATGGAAGACAGCTTTCAAGACGAGAGAGGGGTTATACGAATGGTTGGTTATGCCATTTGGTTTGTCAAATGCACCTAGTACATTCATGAGGGTGATGAATCAAATCTTTAGACCATTCATTGGGAAGTTCGTGGTGGTTTATTTCGATGATATTCTGATTTATAGCAGGAGTACAGAGGAGCATGTTCAACATTTGAGGGAAGTATTGATTATTCTTCGTGAGGAACAATTTTATGCTGCTACGAAGAAATGTGCGTTTATGACGCACAGTGTTTTATTTCTGGGTTATGTTGTTTCAGGAGAAGGTATTCGAGTTGATCAGAGTAAAGTTGAGGCAGTCAGGAATTGGCCACAACCAAAGACAATTACGGAAGTGAGAAGTTTCCATGGGCTAGCGTCATTCTACCGAAGATTCATTCCACACTTCAGTAGCGTGATGGCTCCAGTTACTGATTGCATGAAAGGAAAACAGTTTGTATGGTCAGAGGAAGCGGGAGTTGCTTTTGAGAAGATCAAAGAGCTATTAACGACAGCACCGATTCTTGTTTTACCTAATTTTCAGTTGTTGTTTGAGCTACACACTGATGCATCAAAGGTGGGGATTGGAGGAGTGTTGAGTCAGCAGGGGAGACCTATTGCATATTTCAGTGAAAAGTTGTTAGGGGCGAAGATGAGATACAACACATATGACGTTGAATTCTATGCTGTGGTGCAAACGATTAAACATTGGAGACATTATCTATTTCAGAAAGAATTTGTTCTATACACTGATCATGAGGCATTGAAGCATTTACAGGGGCAGGATAAGATTTCAGCGAGACATGCATCATGGATTGCATATTTACAGCAGTTTACTTTTGTCGTTAAGCACAAATCAGGGGTGACAAATCGGGTAGCTGATGCTTTGAGTAGGAGGAGTCATTTATTAACGACAATGAAGGTTGAAGTGACGGGGTTTGAAATGTTGCCAGAACTGTTTGGGGAGGATCCTTACTTTGCAAAGTTTGTTGAGAAAGTTAAGGATGGAAGTTCGGATGAATTTGTGATGGTTGATGGATTCTTGTTCAAAGGAAATCAATTATGCATTCCAGACTGTAGTTTGAGAATGAAGATTGTAAAAGAGTTGCATGAAGAAGGGCATGTGGGCCGTGATCGTACTTTGCAGTTGATTTCACAGTCTTACTTTTGGCCGTCGATGAGGAAAGAAGTGGGAAGGTTTGTGTAGCGATGTCATATTTGCCAAGTTTCGAAAGGAACCGCGACCAATGCTGGTTTGTATATGCCATTGCCTGTACCAGCTAGACCATGGGTTGATATGAGTATGGACTTTGTATTGGGATTGCCGAGAACACAGCGTGGTAATGATTCGATATTTGTTGTAGTTGACAGATTTTCTAAAATGGCACATTTTATTGCTTGCAAGAAGACGACGGATGTTGTTCGTGTTGCTCAACTATTTTTCAAGGAAATCTATAGACTTCATGGATTGCCAGAGTCTATTGTGTCAGATAGGGATACTCGTTTTCTGAGTCACTTTTGGTTAAGTTTGTGGAAGATGGTGGGAACGAAGCTGAAATTTAGTAGTGCTTATCATCCGCAAACTGATGGACAAACAGAAGTTGTAAACAGGTCATTGGGAAATTTGTTGCGATGTCTTGTACAGGATAATTTGAAAAACTGGGACATGAAGTTATGCCAAGCCGAGTTTGCACATAATCATGCAGTGAATCGTAGCACGGGATTCAGTCCATTTCAGATTGTTTATTCAAATTTACCCAGGGGACCGTTAGATTTGGCAGTAGTACCACAGTCGAAGGGAACAGTTAAACGGGCTGTTGATTTTGTTGATGAGTTGACTGAATGTCATAAAATCGTTCAGGAACGATTGGAGAAATCGAATGAGAAGTATAAGAAGTCTGCAGATTTAAAACGTCGAAGCGTTGAATTTAAGGAAGGTGATTTGGTTTATGCTGTATTAACCAAGGATCGTTTTCCAGTGGGCGCTTATAACAAGTTGAAAGCCAGGAAAATTGGTCCTGTCGAAGTTGTGAAACGAATTAATGACAATGCTTATAAGTTGAAGCTGCCAGAGGATATATACACTTCCGACGTATTCAATATTAAGCATCTGGTGCCATATTATGGAGATGAACAATCTAGTACAGAAGAACTTACAAATTCGAGGGAGAATTCTTCTCAACCAGGGGAGGATGATGTAGCCCAAGATAAAGGAAAAAGTCGTCCACAACTTAAGGTAGGAGATGACATAGGTCGAATGGAGGGGACTTCAGAATTGAGTCGTCCACAACTTAACTTGAGTCGTCCACGACTCAACATGAGTCGTCCGCGACTTAACATATCAGGTGGAAGGGGGCTGCGACCTAACAACGGGTCTGAAGGAAAAGGTTTCCGACCTAACAAAACTACTATGAGTCGTCCACGACTCATCAAGCAACAAAGACAAGTTCCAGTCATCAGAAGCTTTGAGTCGGAGACGGGTTACGACATAGATGAGTCGTTCAGAGTTGACTCGCTTGAAGGGTTATGCCACAGGGGACTTGGAAGCTTGAGTCGTTGGAAGGATTTTGAGTCGGTGAAGCTATGAGTCGTGAGTCGGCATGAAGTTGAGTCGATGGAAGGTGATGTGTATATATGAGTCGTTGTTTCTTTGAGTCGTTTGTGTTGTATAAGGTTGTAAATAAGTTGAGTCGTATGTGCCTTGAGTCGTATGTCGTGTGCTATGTTCTGAAGCATGTATGTGATGCACTGCTGCTAAGTCATGAGTCCTAAGTCGTGAGTCGTGAGTCTGTGGAGTCATGAGTCATTGAGTCGGCATTGTGTTGTAAGTATAAGCCGTGTGCATTGAGTCGCCGCCGACTTATATTGAGTCGTAGGCCGTGTACGACTTAGGGCTTGGTTGTAAACACTATAAATAGGGGTGCGTGTTGTACATTTGAGAGTTGATTTTTGGAAATAAAATTTCTTGTTGATTGCTTTGTGCTTTCATACAAATTGGTAGTTGAGTGTGATCTCCTATCTCCTCTTTCGGTTAATCGAGTGCGCTCGATTCAACGATCGTAGAAGCCGATTCACGGTATCTAGTGCGCTAGATCAACGTACGAAGAATCATAGATCTTCTTTCTCGGTATCGTGCGCGATCAACGAGACGAAGATAGCTAGAATCCGGTATCTTTGGATCAACGGATTTGGGCCTTGCAGTATTCACAACTCACCGATTGCTACATTCCATCGATTGAAGTTTGTTTCGATTAATCCGCTGCGTCAAAATGTTTTTAAGTGAATAATAAAGCATTTCAAAAGAAATTTGAACAATTTAACATTATTTCAAAGATGTTTAAACAAGAAGTTAAGTGATTTAAAAGGGGAAAATGAGTATGCGGAAACGACTAGTACATTTGTCCTGCCTGTGAGATCTAAAAGTGAAAACAAGATTTGTAACTAAGGTTAGGAATAAAGCAACCATGCCCTGAAATTACCTGGCCTCAGTTTTCTTTTTTAGGCGAGGGGTGGAGCATATCGAAAGGAAAGCCCGGATGCTCAACTTGGATTTTATAGAAATAATCTCCTTATACTCATCATTAAAATCCGAAGAGGGAACTTGTCCTATTCGTGGAATTTAAAAGGTGATCTCACCGTTATTCTGCCCATAGCACTCGTTGAATACCAAAGTTGATTTTGGATAAAAGCAGAATGATTTCTATAATCCTATTTTCTCAAAAGATACTCTTTAAAAATGATTCGAGAAATATTTAAAAAGTGGTTTAAATTATTCCGTTTTCACTAAAAGAAGATTTTTGAAAATATATATCTCTCGAAGATATTTTGGTAAAGGAAATGAATGAATCGAAAAACAATCACCTAATTACATCATTTTTATCAACGATTGGATATCGAAGGAACCAGGGTCAGATTTGGTTAATTCCTATCCGAAAACCCTTCGAACCAGTTTACGTGTTCGAAGAATGAAGATGTTTGAAGACGGAAATATTGAGAGGAATAATAACGAGGGACTACTTGTTGATTAATTGGGGATCAACTCCCGATTCACTATATTGTAGCAGTGGTCTCTTTGTTACGAAAAACCTCAAAACCACAAGGGCTTCTCGCCTAGTAATGGCCGAGGAAAGTGCCTTCGGTTTCGTTCTGTCCTAAAACGAACTTGTATGGATGAATGTATGACCTTGCATTCCAAATCATAATGATCGGTTTCTATAAAAGTATATCAGTCGGTGCGGAGAAGACACCTTCTCTTAGCTTAACAACCTTTCCCGAGACATACGTGCTCAGGAAGTTATATGTTTGTAGAAATCAGTCGTGTGAATGTGGAATGGCAATGTGGCATTCAAAGTGAATGAATATGTGCTATATGAAAAGGTAATCGTAGCCTCAAGCCTCATCAACCGAAAATGACCGAAACAGGGTTATATGCAGCAAGACTAAGTAGGTCATTTCCAATTAGGGTATGATCATCCCCTTCTAGATATATTTCTTCCTGCTATGACGTTCGGGATGTAAATTAATGTGGAAGTATGCGAAGAGAGCTCTCGGATAAAGGTCGGTAACGACCGAGGGATGACATATTCGGTACTATCTAGTTACAGAGGTAGGCCGGCCTTGTGTTGGAAGAGAAACTTTGTGATGGTTTCTCGGTACATTCTTCTAGAGATGTACTGCCGGAAGGTAGTCTCCTCACCTGGCCATTTGTATGGAAATCCATTCTCCAATAAGAACCTTCGGACTTGATTATAAACCTTGTATGCTGGAATTTAATCAATGTAACAATTTTGGCTAAGATTAATAAGTTTATTTGAAAATGTTATCAAATAATGTCATTAAAAATAATATCCCTAAATTTTGCGTAATAAAGAGTTTTGGTTATCATAAGGTAAAAACTCGTTCCGTGTTTACGTGCGGCGTGGTCTTATGAGATATCGTTTTGTTTTCAAAAACATCGTACTTTGAGTTGGTTAACTCCATCTCGGCCATGACTCACCGATCTAGCTTATCAAACAGTTAGCGACCCAAGTTCTGCCGACCCAAGGCACAAAGGGATGCCGACCTAGTATCTTAGCATGGAAGACCGACCTAACTGCATAAGGTTTAAGAAGGATACCGACCTAAGGGACTTGAGAAGCAGACCGACTTAAGGCTCAAAAGAAGTTCCGACTCAACAGCCTTAGCTTGTTGCCGACCTAACCTATGAACCGACTCAGAATGAATGACGACTCAACTGGTTGCCGACTTAACAGGGGCAGCGACTCACCGGGTTATAACCTTAATGCCTTAAAGATGTTGGCCGACTCATGGGGCAGACCGACCTAAGGCCTATGGTAGGTCGTTCGCGACCTAAGCAAGCGAATCAGAGACCTCATCATTTTATGACGTGGCACCATAACTCGTTTACGACTTTGGACTTGCGTGAAGTCAGGTAAGTCGGCTTAACTCTACTAGACCGTGGATTTGCTTCTATAGGTCGGCCGCGACTCAACTAAAGTCGGTCACGACTCATGACTTGAGCGAAAAACTGCTGCCCAGAATCACACCTATAAATACGCGACCACCTCCAACGTTCAAAGGACTTTTGGATGATTTTCTTCAAGAGATTGAGACTTCACTATCTTCAAAGCAATCAACACTCCATCACTTCAAGCTCACGCAAGGCATTTAGACCAAACTTGACACAAAGATTCGACACATTCAATCATGGATTTAAAGAACTCTGTGGCATCGAAACTTTCTCTAAGCTACTTGTCTCTTTTCGAGTTGAATTGGATTGTAACTGAAAGAGATTGTAATAAGTTGTAATTCAGTCAGCAATAAAAAAGGATTGAAGTGGACGTAGGCTTGATTATAAGCCGAACCACTATAAACTCTGTGCTCATTTACTGCTTTTTTCTGTGGTTTTCTGCTTATATTCTGTTCCCGAATCATCGGGTGGTGCTTTCACAACTACACTTTACACACCGGGTGTTAGCGTTCAAATTTTAGCGTTAACATTTTTGGTGCTTTCACTTAGAATTGAACTCAGGGTGAATTATCATCATTGCTCCACGAAAGTTTGTTGAAGTAATCTCTCTGAAGACTAGAAGTTTATCTGAAGTCATGGCTCCAGGGAGAAGGAGTAGATCTGTTAGATCTGGAAATGTTCAAGAGGGAACTTCCGCTTCCCCAGTACCTAATCAAGCCACTCCACCTGTTGGGGTTACAAAAGCAGAGTTGGATGCTGTAATCTTAGGGCTGAACCAGCAGATAAATGCCCAAAGTGCACAATTGGAGGCTCAGAATGCCCAAAATGCTCTAATTTTGAATAGGTTGAACGATTTGCTCGGGGTAAAACGTCAACCAACGAGTAATGAAAGGAACTTTGCTTGCAACGTTCATGATGCTGAAGAAAGGAACGTTCCTGAGAGGGCTGCCAGCCCCTTTGAGCAGACACTTCCTGAGGTTGGTGGATCTAAAGCTCGAAATGATGAGGGGTATCTTTCTGAAATGGTTCGACAAATCATGAAAGAGAGCATGCAAAGAAATGAAGACGAGAAAGAATGGGGTTTCGCTCCAAGTAAAACCCCGCTTACCGAAAGGATCTTAAGGCTGAGTTTCCGAGGAAGTTCGTCCCTCCAACCATTCCAGCTTATAAGGGGACAAGCGACCCGAACGAATTCTTGTATAAGTATGATTGGCACTTGACAGGTGCCAGAGCTTCTGATGAAATAAAGTGCCGATATTTTCCTGTATATCTGGAAGGAGTATCCCTGCTTTGGTTCACCAAGCTACCAATCCGGTCTATAGATTAGTTTTCTGACCTAACCCGGAAATTCAAGGAGCAGTTCAGATTATATGCTTCAAAAGCCAAAGATATCATGTCGTTGTCAAGTTTAGAACAGAATCCAGGGGAAACTATCAGATCTTTCTTAAATCGCTTTAATATAGCGCTGGCCGAGGTAGACAATGCAGAACCACGAATGATCTTGACTTATCTGATGAGGGCCATTGACAAGTCGAGTGAATTTGGAAAATGGCTAAACATGAAGGAACCAAATTCCCTTGAAAAATTCTACAAGAAAGCAGATGAGTTCATACGCCTGGAAAGCCGTCCTATACCCGTGAAGGTAGTATTGAAAAAAGCTGAAGATAACATTGCTGCTCCACGCAAGAGTGAATCTGTAGGACAGAAAAGGGGAAATAACGATGAGAAGAAGCAGAAAAATCTGAAGAAGCCTCGTTCCTTCAAGCCATCGGAATATACTCCTTTATCAGATACGCCAAAGCGTATTTACCTTGCCATTAAAGATTCTGTTGATTATCCTAAACCTCCTGTTCTGAGAACCGGGAAAAAAGATGTACGAAGCGGGAAGTTCTGCCGCTTTCATAATCAACCCGGTCATGATACCGATGAATGCCGCCAATTGAAAAATTTGATTGAAGAGTTGATAAGGGAAAACAAGCTGCAGCAATTTGTGGAAAAGAATAGCAGCAATCCTGCTTCGTCTAGTCAGGGGCGACAAGCTCCTGCTCATCAACCCAGGACAAGTGAGAAGGCTACAGGGCATGAATCCAGAAGGCCTGTTATCAATGTCATTACGGGTGGACCTCACCCAGCAGGCAGGTGCTGGTGGGAGATGGAAAGGTATACCCGGGCTTTGAAATATGTACCGACCGAAGAAGATGTCTTTGTTTTGGAAGATGCTACGCCCCTGAAACAACAAAGAACTTTCAATGATGATATTGTGTTCAGAGCCAGGGATTCCACAGGTGTTGAAGCTCCTACCTTGGATCCCTTAGTCAACTCGGCTGGTATCGGGCCAGCTATTGTCAGAAGAGTTCTCATTGATTGTGGTGCATCCTGTAATATCCTCTTCAAGAAAACATTCGACCAAATGAAGATCCCTATGGCTGATGTGCAAGCTTCGTCACAGAAAATCGCTGGCTTCACTAGGGAGCCAAAGCAGCCGATAGGAACCATTGATTTGCTTGTAGAACTCGGAGAGGGAGAAAGGAAAGTAGTCCGCAAGTAAACTTTTGTAATTGTTGACAAATTTTCTGCTTATAATGCTTTCCTTGGCCGTCCAACTCTTGCAGCGTTCAAAGCTGTCCTGGCCCCATGGTGCCTCACCATTAAATTCCCCACAGACAATGGAGTAGGAGTTATAAAAGGGGATCAAAATGCCGGGAGGGAGTGTTATCTGACAGAGCTGCGAGAGGCAAGGAAGAGAGAAATGGGAAAGGATGTGGCAACCCCAGTCCGCATCAAAGAACCGACCTTGTAGCAATTACAGGGCGGACCCTGAACTGGCGAGCACAGCGGAGCACGAAAAGAGATGGATCCTAGAAAAGCCAGTGCAGGGGAGAATAGAGTGGTACCAGTGGAAACGACAGTACCAGTACCTGTTGACCCGAAGGACCCAAATAAGGTGTTGAATGTGGGTTCACAACTTAATGTGTCAATTCAGAATACCTTAATATCTTTTTTAAAAGCAAATTTGGATGTTTTTGCTTGGACTCATGCCGATATGTGCGGAATATCCCCAGAAGTTGCAGTACACGCTCTGAATATTGATCCGAAATTTACGCCTGTGAAACAGAAAAGGAGAACCCAAGGTCCAGAAAGGTCAGCAGCATTAAAAGAAGAGGTTGATCGGCTCATGGAGAATGACTTTATCAAAGAATCTACCTATCCGAATTGGGTTTCAAATCCAGTGCTGGTTAAGAAAGCCAACGGAAAATGGAGAGTGTGCATCGATTTTTCGGATCTAAACAAGGCCTGCCCCAAAGACTGCTTCCCATTACCCAGGATCGATCAACTGGTAGATGGAACAGCGGGACATGAATTGTTATCTTTCATGGATGCCTACTCCGGATATAACCAGATCATGATGCATGAGCCAGATCAGGAGGAAACGAGCTTTATCACCGATGTTGGTCTTTGCTGCTACAGAGTTATGCCCTTCGGGCTGAAGAATGCGGGGGCAACCTACCAAAGACTTGTTAATGCTATGTTCAAACCACAATTGGTCAAGACTATGGAAGTCTACGTCGACGACATGTTAGTAAAGTCTAAGAAAGCAGTGGATCACATAGAACACTTAGCAGAAATGTTCGCAGTCCTCCGGAAATACGGAATGAAGCTTAACCCTTTAAAATGTTCATTTGGGGTGGAGTCCAGAAATTCTTAGGTTTCATCGTGAGCGCTAGGGGCATTGAAGCTAGTCCAGCTCAAATTACCGCCTTAAAAGAAGTCAAAGCTCCTAGAACGAGGAAGGAATTGTAAAGTCTCAACGGAAAAGTCGCCGCCTTGAGTCGGTTCATTTCCAAAGCTACTGATAAATGCATCCCATTCTTTGACGCTCTAAAGAAAGGAAAGAAAAACTTTGATTGGACTCCCGAATGCCAAAAAGCCTTTGATGAATTGATTCGCCATATGGAAACGCCTCCAATACTTTCTAGGCCCGGCGATGGTGAGGATCTTCTTATATACTTGGCAGTATCATCTCATGCTTTAAGTGCAGCGCTGATACGTGAAGACAAGAGGATTCAACATCCGGTTTACTATATCAGCAAAAGACTCACTGGGGCAGAGATGAATTACTCCAAGTTGGAAAAACTCGCCTATTGTCTACTGAGTGCATCGAGGAAGTTGAGGCAATATTTCCAAGCTCATCCTATCAGAGTCCTCACTGATCAACCTTTAAAGTAAGTCCTGTTTCGCCCTGAGACTTCGGGCCGTCTTCTAAAGTGGAACATCGAACTCAGTCAATATGACATCACTTATCATCCCCGAAAAGCAATCAACGGACAAGCTTTAGCGGATTTCATCGCAGAATTCACAGATAAGGGTAATAGTGAGAAGGAAACGATCGATGATTCCCCAATCCAATGGAAGTTATATGTTGATGGCGTGAGAAATGACTACTGTTCTGGAGCCAGGGTTGTACTTGAAACCCCTGAAGGTCGGTTATTATGCTATGCACTGAGATTGGAATTTCCTTCAACGAACAATGAAGCAAAATACGAAGCTCTTATCGCTGGCTTGAGAATTGCTAAAGAACTAAACATCCGAGCATTACAGATCTTCAGTGATTCTTAGCTTATTATATGCCAAATCAAGAAGGAATTCCAAGCGAAGGGGGGAAATCTGCCTGCCTACTTGTTAAAGGCTTGGGAACTCCTGTGTGACTTCGATCATTACACGATAAGCCATATTCCTCGGGAAGAAAACACGAAAGCAGATTCTCTCGCAAAGTACTCTAGCACAGGCGAAGCTCAATTTCTGGGGTTGACTCCAGTGGAAGTCCTGTCGGCTCCAAGCATTAATGAGATGGATATTGATTGGATCATGAGCGTGTCTCAAAAGCAAAAATCATGGATGACTCCAATAACAGAGTATCTGCTCAATGGCTCTTTACCGGAAAATTCAAAAGAACGACAGAAGCTACTAAGGAAAGCCTTTCGCTATATGGTCCAGGATGGCCAATTATACAGACGGGGATTCTCAATGCCATTACTTCGATGTGTATCCAGGGAAGAGTCCAAAACAATCCTAGGTGAGGTGCATGGGGGAGAATGTGGTGATCATTTAGGTGGTCAAACTTTAGCAAAGAAGATTCTCCAATACGGATATTATTGGTCAGAAATTAATCGAGATGCAGCAGACTACTCCCGAAAATGTGACAGATGCCAAAGATTTGCCAAAATTCCTAGAGCACCTTCTACTGAACTCACACAGATGGTCAGTCCACGGCCATTTGCAATATGGGGGATAGACCTTGTAGGACCTTTACCAACTGCCAAACCTGGAATCAAATATGCCATTGTTGCTGTAGATTATTTTACTAAATGGGCAGAAGCTGAACCACTGGCTATTATCACCTCTAAAAAGATGATAAGTTTTGTGACTAAAAGTATCATTTGGAGGTATGGTGTGCCTCAAAAGATAATTACAGACAATGGTACTCAGTTCAAAAGTGAAGAATTCCAAGATTTTTGCAAACGATTCAAAATCCGAAAAAGCTTCTCAGCAGTACCTCATCCGTTGGCAAACGGGCAGGTGGAAGCAGTAAACAAAATTATCAAGTCAACCATCAAGAAGCAACTCGAAAGAGCAAAAGGTGGTTGGGTCGATAAGTTACCACTAGCACCATGGGCATACAGAACTACCCACAAAACTGCGACTGGGCATACTCCGTTTTCATTGGCATACGGGTCAGAAGCAATGATTCCGGTAGAAACAGAGGTCCCTTCACATAGAAGAATTCATTTCAACCAAGAGGAGAATGAAAAACTACAGCTTGAGGCACTAGATCTCCTTGATGAAAAAAGAGAAGTGGCTGAGCTAAGAATCGCAGCTCATCAGCAAAGGATAGCGAGACATTTTAATTCCAAAGTTCGCCAACGCAGCTTTGGGATTGGAGATCTATTCCTGAAGAGAATTATGACGGCAACAGGTGTGTTTGGGCCAAATTGGGAAGGACCATATGTCATAGGTCAGAAGCTTCTTGACGGCACATTCAAACTCACCACTGTTGAAGGAGATCAAATTCCAAGAGCTTGGAACAGCAACCACTTACGTCCATACTTTACTTGAAAGCTTTGTTGAAATATTGTAAAAAGAATTATAAATGTAAGATTCTTGTAATTGAAAGCAATTGTAAAGCCGATGCAAGTGAATAATGAAAGACTATAAAGTGGATGTAGGCCCAAATTCTTGGCCGAACCACTATAAATCTTGTGTTCCTTATTATTATTACATGTTTGCTTTATTTTCGATATGAAAAGTACATTAAATGTATTGCTGAAATGTCGATTTAAATTTTTGCAGGCAACGAAAATAGAACTTGCACATTACAAGACCAAGTGATTCTTGTTATCATTCAACAAACAAATTTCAAGTCACAAAAGCCCCGAATTTAAATCCTAGATAGGAAGTGCTTCAATTGAACGGCCAATGATTTCGACCGAAACGGGCTCTAGCTAATAAATTGAGAAGTTTGAAAAAACAAACATCCAATTAAGAAGCTTATGCCCGTTCTCGCGAACTTGCCTAGCAATGAAGTACACTTCTTTGGATTAAACAAACTACTTGTAAGAGAAGGGAGTGCGAGCTTGAAAAGAAAAATAGAGGATCGCTGAAAAGGCATAAGCAAGTGGACAAGGAACAACTAAAGCCCTCTTCAGAGGCACAAGTCCTCTTCGGAGGCACAACTCTTTGGAGGATAAAGACCTCTAACGAGGCATATGCCGCAAAAAAGAAAGTTCTCTACTCAACAAAAAAGATTGGAGGAGTCATGACCCTCCAACCATGAGAGAGTAACTTCCAGGCAATCTTCGGAGGCACATTTCACCAGGAGTTGAAGTGCAACAGCCGCTCTTCGGAGTTTCACTTCACCAGAGTTGAAATGCAAAATAAAATAAAGACCTCTTCGGAGGCACATTTCACTAGGAGTTGAAGTGCAACAGCCGCTCTTCGGAGTTTCACTTCACCAGAGTTGAAATGCAAAACAAAATAAAGACCTCTTCGGAGGCACATTTCACCAGGAGTTGAAGTGCAACAGCCGCTCTTCGAAGTTTCACTTCACCAGAGTTGAAATGCAAAACAAAATAAAGACCTCTTCGGAGGCACATTTCACCAGGAGTTGAAGTGCAACAGCCGCTCTTCGGAGTTTCACTTCACCAGAGTTGAAATGCAAAACAAAATAAAAGCCCTCTTCGGAGGCCCATTTCACCAGGAGTTGAAGTGCGACAGCCGCTCTTCGGAGTTTCACTTCACCAGAGTTGAAATGCAAAACAAAATAAAAGCCCTCTTCGGAGGCACATTTCACCAGGAGTTGAAGTGCAATAGCCGCTCTTCGGAGTTTCACTTCACCAGAGTTGAAATGCAAAAATAAAAAAAATAAAAAAAAAGCCTCTCCCAAGGGGCAGAAACAAAAAGACCTCTTCCCAGAGGCACAATAAGACAGAAAGACCTCTTCCCAGAGGCAGGAATGAAAAGGCCTCCTCCCGGAGGCACAATCAAGCAGAAAGACCTCTTCGGAGGCACAAGTTTCACCAAGATTGAAATAAAACTTCCAGGTGTTGAAACGTGAAAAAGTCTTCCTCAGAGGTGCAACTTTTCAAAGAAACAAAAATCAAGAAGCCCTTTACTGTGGCAAGTAAAAAAAAAATCCTCATCAAAGGCACACTTTAACCTTCAAAGGAAGAATGAATTACTTATTCTAGAAAATTCTCTTCCTCAAAAAGAAGTTGAAGTACCTTTCAAATACCCGCTTTACCACATATAAGATTTCATTCAGTAAAATGTGTATATGCACAAAATAAAAAGTGATATCTTCGAAGGATGAAGCGTAAAAACTTATTTGTACTCTGTTTTTTAACGAAATAATATTCCTCCAAATGTGGAATAATTATTCTTTAAAAAATAAAAGTACAAGTTCCTCATAAAATAAAATATTACAATGAGCTTATGGTATAGGGGCAACATGGTATAACTACATCTGTAAAATTGCGCTCGAACAATATATACCACAAGCTCACTGCAATATCGTACAAAGAAACGTGCACAAAAATGAATAATAAATGCATTTTCAGATACATACAGAAGTTTGTATGAAGAAAAATAATTATTTTATTCAACACTGTTAAAATTTTGTACAGATACAAGTTCCAAGCTAAAAAGTAAAAGAGGAATGCGGGGGCCGGTACGCGCACAATTTCCGGTCAGTACATGCAAAAAGGAAAAAAGCGATATGAAAGCCACAGAACCAGAGCCATCATTTCTTCTTCCGTCCACCTTTTGAGCCCGCACCCGGCCGAATAACCAACTTCTTAGGCCGGTTTGTAAGAGTAGGGGATGAAGGAGAAAGGGGCTCAGTCGGACTTTCTTCTGCTTCTTCCTCGCCAGTTAAGGATCCCTTCTTCTTCTTCTTCTTGGAAATTCCTTGCTTTCCTCTCTTCTTGGAGGAAGACCCACTCCCTGGATAAAGAAGTTTAGATAACGGTTCAGCGTCGGAGCCAGTTGGTTCTGGAGTCTTCTCGCTACCTTCAGTTTCTTCTCCTCTCGGATCTTGAGAAGCAACAGGATCATCTATGCCGTGAAGAGCTTCTATTTGCTCCTCTTGTGACCCGGGTTGCGAGGCGGACAGAGGAGTGACTTGAAGAACCGAAGGAGGAATAATTGGAGGAGGAGAAGCTTGAACAATGCTCAGTGCTTTCTCTATAGAAGAAAAGAAGTTAAAGTCAGTAAAGAGAGGAGATAAAGGCTCGCTGTGATTCAGGAAATAGTCAAGAAGTTCATAAAACTCCTCAGAAACAAATGAGCAGTCTACTTGGGCAAGATTGACAGTAGAGTTACCTGGAGAAGTTGGCTTCCTGACATCAACCTCATAAGCCTGTGCCTTGGCACTCTCGTCGCCTTCATCTCCACCCTGTATATTTGTAATCTTGGTGGTAACTTTAGTAGGGGATGGAGAATGAGAACTAGAACCGATAATGTAAATTTCGACCGAAGGAGAAGGCTGAAGTGGAACAGTTGAGACAGTTCTTCCTGAATATTCTCCTGCCGCTGTTTTGGCCCTTAATTTTGCAAGCTGTTCTCTCCCCCTGGCGAGAGCGGCGCGTGCATCATCATCAAGATAATGCTCCTCAAGAGCTGACTCAGCATAGCCAGTGCCTTTACCGCCAAGCATATCGAGTGCGGCCTCCCAAACTTCGGCCAGAGTAATTTCATACTTGGGGCCTAGAAAGGCGAGGCTACCACGCCCCAAGATGCTATGCAGGTAGAAATCAAATAATGTTGAGCTGATGTTGGTCTTCGTCGCCTCATGGGATTCTTCAGCTGCAATTTTGCCGGCAACGGCCTCATCACGCTCCATTTCAGCTTTAGAAAGTTGAAGCTTAAGCATTTGAATCTCCGCCTCTTGGGAGCTGTTCTTCTTCCGAAGCTCTTCAATATCAGCAACATAGCCCTCACTAATTCTTTTCTGCACTTCAAGCCTATCTTCGACATCTCTTTGGCTGGCATGAGCATCTCTCACTTGTTTTAGGAGCACTTCTTCTTTTTGAGAATAGGAAGTAGAGGAAGCAGCAAGCTCTTATTTCAGCTCCTCAACTTTTGCTTCAAGCTCTTCATTATAAGAAGCGATGCTCCTCATTTCAGTGTCATGTTGCTCAAGAACGTTTTGCCATTCGGCTTTGTCATTTTCCATAGTGAGCATGGCCTCCATGTTTGCACGATTAACCCTTTGGAGCTCGTCAACAAGTTTTTGCCAGCTTGACATCCTCTCAATATCAAGCTTGACGGCGTCGAGGTTTCGTAACATGGCAGACTTATGGATAGGAACCAAGTCATGGTCGAACCTTACTCCCTTCAGACACCACTGTGGAAACCGACTTTGCAAAGTGGCCGGGCCCGGTCCAACTTGGAATTTGGGCCTGCTAATTATTGTTTGGATGTCTGTCTTCCCGAGAGCGGGAGAGCCGGAAGGAATGTCAAGCGAGGCGGGGGCAGTAACCTTTTCAGGAGTTGTAGAGGTGTGCTTCTCACCATGTCGGGCTCGCTTGCTCGAATCTTCAACCATATGACTTTTTCCTCGGTCATCATGAGATTTTCTTTTGTGGGAATCGTCACCTCTCTGCGAAGAATCGTGGCGCTCCTCCCTCTCTCTTCTTTCATAACGCTCCTCTTGAGCCCTCTTCTCTTGAGCCTTTCGGGCGGCTCTTTCTTCATCAGATTCTCTGTATGAGGGGAGGTAACGCCTATAATCATATTGGCTACGCCTCCCGTAGCGCTGGAAGTCATCATAGTATGAGCTGCCACGTCCCATCGGAGAATCTGAAATAAAAAGAGATAAGTTTTAGAAGTCTTCAAAGTACAAAAAGTCAGAAGCATAAAAGTGCCGAAAAAATTCTAAGTGTGTGTGATGTGCAAACTACGCGCATCAAACTACGAACCACTCTTTAATTGAGAAGTGGTTGTGGGTGTAATAGTTAGCGTCAACTCTTGAGTTGACGGAGTCTGTTGCAGGATAGAAGTCGCTTCAACTACTGAAGAAGAAACCCCGGTTGTGATAGGATCATCTTTAAAGATGTCTTGCGAGGTGGCAAAGAGGTCGCTCAGCCCTTCGAAACTATCGTCCCTGCTCTGCTTGACAAGGCTAGTTTTCTCGGCTTCTTCGCCAGATTTCTGTGAACGTCAAGGAGATCCCTGAGGCTCTTCTTCCTCAATAACCGGGGCAAGTTCGTCAGATGGCCCCGCAACATCAACAGAAGTGGAGCACTTCACTAGCGAAGCCTCGGGAGCAGGTCCTTTTGGTATGGATGTGTCTGTAGAAACTGGGGCATCCGACGCTCTAGCCGGGGAGTCTGGGATTTCATGAGGATGTGTAGAACGAGAAGTATGTAGAAGCCCGTATTGGTGCAAAAATTCATCCCTCAACAAAACTTGATGCTTCTCTCTGCTACGGCCACGGCACTCAATCTGTCAAAAGTCTGCTTATGGACCAGATCTCTAGAGGGAAGAGGAAGTGCTGAAAAGAGCAAAGAATGAAATTATCAATTGGTAATTCGGATCTCGAGAAAGCTTAAAAATGGAGACAGGTAATCTTACTTCCTACTCTCCAATCGGCATAAAACCCTGGGGGGCAGCGAGCAAAGAAAAATTGGTTCAAAAATCCATGAACGCTTTCAGTAAGATCAGAAATAAGTTTGCGGTTTCTAGCACTCCTCACAATTATAAGGGAAGGATGATCTCTACTCTTTGCAAACGAGCATAAGTAACGAATTTCTTCAAAACTTGGTAAGCGATCAAAAGTTCTTCTGAACAAAACACACAACCCCATCAAGATGGCATAACCATTAGGATGAAGTTGGGACGGAGAGATTGACAACCGAAGGAGAAGAATTCGGAGAAAGTCATTAAAAGGAGGGATCGCCCCGCTTAAACACATTTGACGATTGATTGCAATAAAGCCACGGGGAGGACTGTCGGCGGTATCACTTGGCCCAGGGAGTAGGACATCACTCTCAGTAAAACCAAATTGAGTGCGCAGCTGAGTAAATGCTCTCCGGGTTAGAATAGTTGGGGTTCTCTCTGGAGGGTCCTCTATAGGAAGAGCTACCAGAAAAGTTTCTTCCTCTTGAGCTGCCATTTCTTCTTGATGGGAAGTCATTCTACATAAATAACTGGATATTCAAACATCAAGGTGCACGTTTCCTAAAATGTGTGAGGTATTGTGTAAAATTAACAAAGCAATAAACAAATATAACTGGAATGAAAACTAGCAAGCATTTGTTAGTTATGAAACCCAGGGACTATTGTTTTAAGCCTAAATATGCAAGTATAATGTTGATGCAGACAAATCAGTTCATATTGTTGATATTTTGCATCAATGTTTAACTTTAGTTGATTGATTCACAAACATTTCATGCGATATATTTAAGTTGCTTGTCTCGTCTCGACTAATCTGTCATTTGATGTGGGCAGTCAATGGCAGTATTTTCGCCTTGGTTTCTTTGTTTGTTATTTTCAGCAGGTTGGCAGCTTATAAGTTAATGCGGTCTGTGAAATAATACAATGAGATTCAAGCAAATTTAAAGTTGGGGCAGTTCAGAATTTAGGCAAACTTAGTTCGGCAGTTCGAGTCAAATACTCAAAGTGGGACTATGCTCCTCAATGACAACACGTCCAAAACTTAAGTATTAGGTCGGCTACGATTTTAAAAATCCTTCGCGAGTTAAGGCTAAGTTCCTTCGTTCCTTAAATCGGTAGTCTTCTAGGTCGTGAAGGAGTAATCAGGAGAAAGGCTCCAGTTCGAAGAAGTGGGAATTTCCCCAAGTGTTAACTCGGCCACGATTCAATTCTTAAAGTTTAGGTCGGCCAAAAAATTAGGTCATCTGAATTTGCTGAGTCGCCTCCGAACCAACATTTCACTCCATTCAACCCATTAACCCGTTAACCATTTCATCAACAACAGCCTTCATTCCTGCTCTCGAATCACCCAATACAACAATTCGAAATTGTTACATGTCCAATACCCTGCCATCAGAGATCATCGAGTTTAAGGTGATAAACCATCTTAGTTGTATCAACGATCATCTGAAGCCGAATCGAGCAACCTAGGCTTCATCAACTATAAATGTGGTGGGATTCGTGATGGAGCATCGTACAAGGAGGCAATTCGAGTTCGAGCGACAGAATTCACGAATCGATGGTAATCTACGGTCAAAAGAAGAGTAAAATCACTTACGTAATAAATGGTAGAGACTATCGGTGATCAGTTGGAATGAAATCGCTTTCAGGAACTTGAGAATATTTTAATGGCAGAATTGAGCAAGGGAACAAGTAATGAAAAAGAAGGAGATGGATGTTTTATACCTTACAGTAGGGATGCCTGAAGTGGCAAATAAAACTGTTGGGTCGCAACTGACCTAGTGGCGGACGAGTCAAAGGACATCGAAACACACGACCTAACCATTAGGCGCGTACTTCGAGGGGCAAATGTTAACTCCATCTCGGCCATGACTCACCGATCTAGCTTATCAAACAGTTAGCGACCCAATTTCTTCCGACCCAAGGCACAAAGGGATGCCGACCTAGTATCTTAGCATGGAAGACCGACCTAACTGCATAAGGTTTAAGAAGGATACCGACCTAAGGGACTTGAGAAGCAGACCGACTTAAGGCTCAAAGGAAGTTCCGACTCAACAGCCTTAGCTTGTTGCCGACCTAACCTATGAACCGACTCAGAGTGAGTGACGACTCAACTGGTTGCCGACTTAACAGGGGCAGTGACTCACCGGGTTATAACCTTAATGCCTTAAATATGCTGGCCGACTCATGGGGCAGACCGACCTAAGGCCTATGGTAGGTCGTTCGCGACCTAAGCAAGCGAATCGGACACCTCATCATTTTATAACCTGGCCCCATAACTCGTTTACGACTTTGGACTTGAGTGAAGTCAGGTAAGTCGGCTTAACTCTACTAGACCGTGGATTTGCTTCTATAGGTCGGCCGCGACTCAACTAAAGTAGGTCACGACTCATGACTTGAGCGAAAAACTGCTGCCCAGAATCACACCTATAAATACGCGACCACCTCCAACGTTCAAAGGACTTTTGGATGATTTTCTTCAAGAGATTGAGACTTCACTATCTTCAAAGCAATCAACACTCCATCACTTCAAGCTCACGCAAGGCATTTAGACCAAACTTGACACAAAGATTCGACACATTCAATCATGGATTTAAAGAACTCTGTGGCATCGAAACTTTCTCTAAGCTACTTGTCTCTTTTCGAGTTGAATTGGATTGTAACTGAAAGAGATTGTAATAAGTTGTAATTCAGTCAGCAATAAAAAAGGATTGAAGTGGACGTAGGCTTGATTATAAGCCGAACCACTATAAACTCTATGCTCATTTACTGCTTTTTTATGTGGTTTTCTGCTTATATTCTGTTCCCGAATCATCGGGTGGTGCTTTCACAACTGCACTTTACACACCGGGGTGTTAGCGGTCAAATTTTAGCATTAACAGAGTTCTCACACCAGTCTCATGACTGACCCAGAGTTTGTTTTTCCCTTTAAACTCCGGATGCCTTATTTTCGGGCAGCTGTGTAGTCAGGATACCTTAGGAGCATTTTGGAGCATGTTGGGGAGTATTTTGGAGAAGACTTTTGGAGCTAAAAGCTGAAGTACCTTATATAGTTATCTACCCATTTTTCGCTGTGTTATGTAGTTTGCATTTCTAGCATATGTACGGATAGACAGTTATAATTGTCCCGCTAGATTTGTATTTGACTCTGATCATTATGTATAATTATAAATGTTGAATGCGATGTGAGATTCTATTATTCTGTTATCTTCTATCTTTATTTTCTTTTACACCCGTGATAATCTGCCTTCCCGACACTTGGATTTACGGCACGTGAATATCGTGGATGTATTAGTGTCGATTTCTGAGGATCGAGGAGACAGGTCGTCATACTACTGGATTCCGTTAATTGAGGGTTGCTAAGGTAGTACACCCTTAACTACGTTTAGAGGTCCTGATTGTTTCTTTGAATGGCTGGTTATGCCTTTCGGTCTAAACAATGCGCCAACATATATTGTAGATGTTGTGAACGGGGGTTTTCGAGATTTTCTTAATAAGTTTGTGTTAGTTTTCATCGACGACATATTATCTACTCCAAATCGGAGGGGGAGCATAAACATCATTTAGAAGTAGTGTTGGAGACACTGAGGAGACATGTCCTAAATACAAAGTTTTCTAATTGCCAGTTTTGGAAATTGGAAGTAAGATTCTTAGGACATATTGTGACATAAGAAAGTATTTCAGTGGATCCAGTGAAGGTGAAAGCTTTTCAAAAATTATAGCAACCGCGAACGCCCACCGAGGTTCGCAGTTTCTTAGGGTTGGCTGGATACTATAGGAGATTCAAGATTATTCTAAGATTTCTTCCTATTTGACTAAGCTGACTAAGAATGAGGAGAAGTTCGTATGGACACTAAAGCATGAAGAGGGATTTCTGGAATTAAAGAAGTGATTGACCAATGCACCAGTTGTGGTTGTTCCACATGGAAATAGTGGATTCACGGTTTAGACAGATGCTTGTAGAGTGGGACTCAGTGTTGTTCTGATGTAGCATGGTAGAGTGATTGCATATCCAAGCAAGTAGTTGATGGCTCATGTGAATAACTACGCCACGCATGACGTGGAGTTGCTAGCTATTGTCTTTGCACTAAAAATGTGGAGACACTACTTGCCGGGTAAGGATCCTTCTATTCCTCTTAGTTTCTCTCTAATCTTTATTGATTTTGGGAGTAAGTTTTCTTTCTTTAATTAGGAAAAAAATTCGAGCTTATGACTTGGAGTCTCTTGTGGCTTCTGACTTGGATATTCTTTATACTCGGAAGTTTCTTTTTACTCATAAAGATCAAAACCTAAGGCAACATAGGTGGTAGGAGTTTCTCGTAGATTATGACTTGGATATTCTTTATACGCTAGTAAAGGTTAATGTGGTGGTGTATGCCTTGAGCAAGATTTCCATTTTGACTCTTTTAGAGGTTACCCCAACTCTTCTATAAAGAATAGAGAGCGACAAAGAGAGGACAAAAGCTTAGTGGTGATCGTTCGGAAGGTTAAGGAGAGGCAGCGTACAAGTTTTAAGATTGACAAACGAGGAGTTTTGAGGATTAATGGATAGATCTGTATAACTAATATCAATGGTCTATGGTAGGAAGTTTTGTTAGAATGCCATCTTTCTAACTTGAGGAAGGAAATGAAAAAAGATATCTCTCTTTGTTAGCAGGTGTTCGTTCTGTCAGCAAATCAAAGATGATCATCAAAAGACAGCCGGATTATTACAACCTTTGGAAATACCTAATTGGAAATAGGAGATGGTATCAATAGGTTTTATCGATGGTTTACCCTGAACCAGAAAAGGAAATGAAGGAGTAGAGTTATCGTGGATTGGCTAACGAAGAGCGCACATTTTATCCTAATAAAACAAACAAGAACCCCTGCTTCTTTAGCCGAAATTTTTATGAGGGAGATAGTCAGGTTGCATGGAGTTTTTGTGAGTACTGTAAGTGATCGAGATCCCTTATTTACTAATCAATTTTGGGAAACATTTCAAACCACTCTAGGAGAAAAGTTGAGCATAAGCACAACATATCACCTTAAATAAACAGACAAATGGAGCAGGTGAATCAGATTCTAGAGGATCTCTTGAAGGCGTGTATTCTGGATTTTAGTGGATCATGGTAGGATTATTTACATTTAGTTGAGTTTCCAACAATAATAGTTTCCAAGAAAGCATTGGGATGGCACCATATGAATCCCTATATGGGAGACCGTGTAAGTCACCAGTATGTTGTTTTAAGATGGGAGATAGATTAGTTCTTGGACCGGACATGATCCGAGAGGCTATAGACAAAGCTGCAGTGATTAAGAAAAGAATAAACGAGGCTCAAGATTGATAAAAGAGTTATGCTGGTAAGAGGCGAAGGGATTTCGTTGTGGTTGGAGACTTGGTGTTCGTAAAGATTTCACCAATAAGAGGACCTGTTAGATTTGGAAATGGTAGAAAGTTAGCTCTAAGGTATGTTGGACCCTTACGTGTTCTTAAGAGGATCGGATCACTTACTTATAGGGTCGAGTTTCCAGAGAGATTGGCGGCAGTTCATAATGTGTTATATGTGTCTCATTTTAGGAAATATGTTCATGACCCATCTTTGATTGTGAAGATATCGGTTCAAGAGGAATTGGAAATAGAACCGAACTTGTCAATGATTAGGCATTCAATTTGTGTTGTGGATCTAGACGAAATGAGATTGCATAACAAAGTGGTGTGAATAGTTAAGATACAATGGAGTAAGGATCCCAGAGACTACACGTGGGAGACGATGGACCGTATGAAAGAAGCCTATCTTGAGTTGAGATTAGGATATCTAGTCATAGGTTGTATGTATAGTGTATGTTTCTTTTCTATGGATGCTTAGTGTATGCATTTGTATGTTTTTTATGGTATGAATATAAGGCTTTTTGCATAGTTTGAATTATCTCCTAGTTTGCTAATTTCGGGATTAAATTCTTTTAGGGGGAGTGCAACGACCCTAAAATTAATTGCTACTTAAATGAATATTCAAATTAATAAAGGAATTTCAATTAACAAAAAAAACTACTTTAAAGAATAGTTAATGATGATAAAATCGTTTTCGAAATTTGTTTACCAATATATATAGTTTATAGAGAAATAGAAAATATGATCAAAAATTAATTTTTGAAATATCAATTTTTTATTGGTTAAAAGTTATTCAAATGGTTATAACACTACGTTAAACACATATTCACACAATATAAATTAAGTTAACATGGTGTGTACATATATATACGTATATATACATATACATATGTGTGTGTGTGTGTGGATGTTTCTCCTTAAACATATTTAAAAATATACATTTTCAACAAAAGGACTAGAGACAGGGTGTGAATAGTTGAAAGAGAGGGGGTGGCTACTAGGATTGACGATTTTAAAAGGGGAAGGGTGTGGACGTGCATGTGTGTGTATTTAAATACAAATCACTTTATATTATTTTAATTAAACCCTAAGCCTGCACATACCCTTTTATCTTCATATTTTTCTTTTACAACCCTCCCCTTCACTCCAAAACTTCCTAAGAGCTTAAGCTAAAGTATCCATGGCTTCTTGTTCATAATTTTTAAAATAGAAAAAATCACTTTTTTGGCTAAAATATCCTCCTTTAGTTCACCAAACCGCTTCTACAAATCATTCAACAACTCCTCTTCCAAGCTATAACACTCCATCCACCTAAGAACATAAGGGATGAGCCTAAACATCCCTAGGCCAAGCCCAATTAGTCTAGGCCAACCCCATCATGGAGGTCCAAGCACCCAAATGTTCCATATTTGCAAGAAATTAAGGCATTTTTGAGTTTCTGCAAAATTTCGCTTTGATTTAGAAAAGTTTCGGTGAGTCAAACTAATATTTTTGGAAAGGAAAACAACACTTTTTAATGATCTATATGTTATGACAATATGGTGTTTGTTGTGTTGAATTATATTTTGTTTGGTTGATTTATGATTGCAAGTTGGTTGTCTAGAATAGATTGGTGATTTGGATTATATGTTGATCTATTGGATATTATATGGATATGGATATATGATATTAGTTAAGATATAATGGTAGTGTGGTTATGAAACCAAAACCAAATGTATGCGATAATTTTTTTGTAAAGTTAGCTCCTTGATAAGTCGCCAAAGATTTGATATCCGATTTGCCAGTTTTGAAATTTGAAAATGTTTTCCAAGTTTTCACCTTTGTTGAAGGATTTCAAAACTTTTCCATTTGTATTTTCAAAGATGTACTTGCAAGATTTAAGGTGAAGTTTTCACCTAGAAATCAATTCTAGCGAACTACGCTCATAATGATAGTCGCTATGGATGGAGTTCGGAATAATTTCGCGATTTCAAGTTTTAAAGTGATTTCTTCTGAGTTGTTTTGAAAACTTATTTCAAACTTAGCCTATGTAACTCAAAAGTGTAAGTTTTATTTATCTATTAACTAATTAATTAAGATAATTATTATTTAATTAATTAATTAAGTAATTAGGCTCAATAGTTTAAGAAATTATTAACTAAATTAAATATTTTTAATCAAGTATGTTTAAAATAATGACAATTAAAATAATAGAAAATTAATTTTTATTTAATAAAGTTTATTCACTTAAAATTAATTTTTTAATTAGAGATAATTATTTAATTAATACTTAATTAAAAGTTAATTATCCATTTAATTTGGGTTTCAATTGCTTAAATTAAGGTTATTTAACTAAGGTTTAATTATATATTAAATTACGACTGTTAATGATTAATTTTGATTTGGTTAAGATTAATCAAGGTTTGCTTGAGTTTTAAACTTTTGATTCAATCGAGGGTTATTTATTTTAAACTCTATCGGTTATTTCTTTTTGACCAATTGTCTTGTTTAAGTGAATTGTTTTAAAACCAAGGATCTCTTGTCCATGCTATTAAGTTGCCAAATGAATTAAAGTAGTTGTAATAAAACGATGACACGTTTTATTGAAAATAATTCGACTTGTACTTATCACAAATACCGCACTTCGGGAACATGATGAATATGAGGGAGTTAATTTCGATAAGCAGGTCATGATAATCTAAACATATGGAACATATGTTCATAGGTAAATCTTTACACCCTGATAGTGAGGTTGTCCACTATAAACAAGTTGACCTCTTAAATTATTGAACATTGGTTTGGAGAGACCGAGGTCGGATATTAGTTGTTCTCCGAAAACTACTTCAAAACATTGTAAAACGTTCAAATTGGAAATATTAAAAGCAAGGTTCAAGATGAGGACTTTGATGTGAAAGTTACTACTAGCGCTGAGGGTGATTCCAAAATTGGTGTTGTGGAGACAGTGCCTTCGGTTCGTTCATCTCTTAAATGCTTGTATGGATGAGTGCTGACATTGTGTCAACATATGGAAGGCAATGTTAGCATTTCAAGTGGCAATACTATAATAAAGGTGTAACGAACTGTAATTTTGCTACTTCGAAAATGAGAGATTTCATTCGTTTTAAATTTAAAAGGAATTTAAAACTTAAATAAATATGTTATATATAATAAATAATTATCTATTCTTATAGTAAATAGACTAAAAAGCATAAATTTGGATTTAAGAACAGATCGACAAAAGTTAAGTTTTGTTAATGATAAATAAAGACTTAAATAAATGGATTTAAATATTTATTTAAAAGGATAATTCTTTTTTAAAATATCTAATAAAGATAATAAAAGTATATTAAAAGATTTAAAAGTATGTTAATAATCGTTTTACAAAAATAACCAAAATTTATCGCATTTTGTCAGTTTTACATACATTGTAAAATTAGAGATTTTGATATTATTTAAATATGATTTTTAAATATAAAGAGACTTTTTTTAATTTATTTAAAGAAGTAAAAAGTTCATTTTAAAGTTTGGCTTACTTCAATACATATTTTAATAAAAACATCAAATTTAGACTGTATAATTTGTCGTCAAATACACCGTTTTCAACCAAAACAAGTTGTCGACAAGTTGTTGCAACTTGATGCATTGTCTAACTTATAAATAAAAGTTTGCAAACTATGTAAACATTCTACATTTAGCGCTAAAAACAAAAGGAGTTTACTTTTAAAAATATTTACATAAATATAAAAAGTGTGAAAAGTATGATTTGACAAATTTAAAAATTATTAAAATTTTATAAAACAACATCATTACCTTCTCATCTCATTAATGAGATGTTGTACTTATGCATCGAAATGGAGCAAATATAAAAGTGAAAAGAAAGCTAACTTAAGGAATTCATGACACATACATCCATGCATTTAATGCAAATCAAATCAATACAAAGTCTTCTCTTTAAAATGCAAAATTTAAGAAAGTAATCATTTCTATTTTTACCATCACCATAAATGCATATCAAATCTCTCTTTTCACATAAAAAGAAAGGTATATTTAAATCCAAAAATGAAGAGGGTATTTATGTCATTTACCACTAAAAATCTTCACCTATAAATACAACCACAAATCACTTCATTTCCACTTCACTTTCATTTCATAAAATTTTCAAAAACCTTCTCTACTTCCACCATTTCCCTTCTATCTTCAAGCTATCACCTCCATACTCAAAACCATCACCTTACACCACTTAAACTAAACCAAACTACCACCTACCCACCTCCTCCTCACCCTAAAACCCACGGCCTACCCCCTATAGCCCAAGGCCGAGCCACACCGCCCAAAGCCGAGCACCCCTAAGCCAAGCCAAGCCTCAGAGCCCTCCCTCCTCCACACCAAGGCCGTACTCCCTCTCTTCCATATATTAAAAAAAAGGAAAAAGAAAAGAGAAAAGGGAAAGAAAAAGAAAAGGAAAAAAATTGTTCGGAAAGGAAATTACAAAAGGCGAGACATTGGAAATAGCATGTTAGCGAGAGACAGAAATCTTACGTTAAATTTTGACGGAGTGGACACGAAGGTGAAAAATTCTCACCGCTTTTTGAATTATATTGATTATCATGCTTAATTGTTATGTTAAATAATCACTATTTGATGATATGGATGTTAGGTTGATTGTTTGAATAGGTTGGATAATCCGTAGTAATGTTATGACATTTACCGTATTGAATAGGTTAGTGTTATATGATAGTTGTATGGTTGTGATGATAATTTGGACATCAAATTTCTATTAATTTAGTAACCCCTTTGTTTAAAAAGACCATATTTTAGTAATATGAGATATTGTGGAAAATAAGTCTCTTTTAATTTAGAAGTGAAATTGAAGTTAAAATAAAAGAGAATTTGAAATTTGAAGTGAAACGGATTTGAAAAGGTAGTTAATTAGAAATTGAAATTAAGATGAATAGTGAAATTGAAATTGAAATCGATTTTGAAAAAGTGAAGTTTAGCTTGAGGTTGAATGGAAGTTTAAATTGAAATTGTATTTGAAATCTAAGTTTTAAATGAGTTTAATTTGAGATTAGAATTGAAATTGAGTTAAAATTGGAATTTGAAATTTAATATTAAAATAACGGGAATAAAATAATATTATAATATGGTAATAGTGAAAATATATGTTAAATACTTTAAAAAGTGAAAATATTGATTTAAAATTTGTAATGATTTTGTAAGTGTTAAAATCCAATTTGAATAGATTATTTCAAATATTGAAAAATAAGTTAAAACTAGGTGCGTCCCGCAACGGTAGTTCGCGATGTCGCGCCAAAAAGTTCAAATAAATTTGTAGAGTGAAATATAGCTCGGAATTCTTCGAGATAAGAAAATTCTAAACTATTATATCCATAACTTCAAAATGAAGAAAGAAAATCAAAGTTTCATCGAGTAGATTCAAAATTAGTCCAAATCAATTTTCCAGAAAAATCGCGCTAATGTAGTTAAGTGAGCATGACAGAAAATTTGTTTAAATGAATGTTTTTAATAATGGAAAAATATGAAATAAATTTGATAAATGTATTTAAATGATTTAAAAGAGATATGGATTATGAAATATGAATTTTCGAATATTTAAAAGTTGTTTAATTCAAATAAGCTTATATAGCACTTTCCATAGCACTTTTCTGCTGCAAATTATATAACTTTTGAAGTGAGTTTAAATGTAATAATGATATTTCCAGAATCAATTGTGAATATTTTAAAAAGGATAATTAAGCATTTTGAAAGATAATTTGGAATATTTATAAGCAATTCTAAAATAAAATTGAAAATCTGAGTATGCGAAAACGACTAGTACATTTGTCCCACCTGTGAGATCTGGGAAGATAAAACAAGGTGTTTAACTAAGGTTAGGGATGGGGCAACCAGTGCCCTAAACTTACCTAGCCTATGTTTTTTTTCTTAGGCGAGCGGTGGAACAGATCGAAGGGAAAGCCCGGATGCTCTTAAATAAGAAGATTCTGTGAAGTTTTCCAAAATAAAGGAAGATTGGTATTATCCAAAAGTTAAGCAATCTCTAGAAAGAATGTTTTCTATGACCGAATTTACTCAAAAATGTTTGCTAAGATTTATTTTAGGGTTTATTGTAAGCGATGTCTTAAATAATGTTGTTTTTGACCCGCCTAAAAGTTAAAGGGTTTGATTGAAAGTTAAGTAAGGAAATTTAAGATATTTTCCAAAGCAAAAGAATGAATTTCTTAGAAATTACTTTGAGTCAAAAGAAAGAGAATTCAAAATCATCCGAAAAGAATTAAAGTGAAAAGAAACTTAATAAATCCTATATACTCATATTCACTTTTTATCAATAATTGGATTTCGAAGGAACCGAAGTCGGATTTGGGTAAATCCAATCCGAAAACCACTTCAAACCAATATATACGTTTGAACGTGAAGACATGTTGAAGACGACGATTATCGAAGACCGTGGATCTTCATAGCATGGGGACTACTTGTTGATTTGCTCGGGGTCGCTCCCATTATAGAGTTATATATAGCAGTGGTCTCCTCTTGATGGAGATTTTTCGGATTGCAAGGGCTCCTCGCTAAATAATGGCCAAGGAAAGTGCCTTCGGTTTGTCTTGTTCCTGGACAACTTGTATGGACGTTTGTCTGACATTGCATTTCTAACGATTACGTACATTGGTTTTTACAAATGTACATCAGTGGTGGCGAAGAAGGCGACTTCTCTTAGCTTAACACCCTCCTTGAGACATAAGAGCTCAAGGGTTGTATTTTTGTGGAAGGCAATTAGTAGTTAACGGAAATGGCAATGTGGCATTCAAAGACATGATATGTGCTCTGTGAAAAGTTAATCTTGTGCCTCAAGCCTCATCAAACCGGAAATGACTAAAACAGGATTAGATGCGGCAAGGCTAAGTGGGTCATTCCCAACTAGGATATGGTCTTCCTCTTCTGGATATATTTCTTCCCGTTATGACGTCGTGGTGTGAATTAATGTGGTGTATGCTATGAGGGCTCTCGAATAAAGGTCGATAACGACCGGGGGACGACATGTTCGGTACCATTAGTTATAGAGGTGGGCCGGTCTTGTGTTGGTAGAGGATCCTTTGTGATGGTCCTCGGGACATCCATCTAGAGGTGTACCCCTTCGTAAGGTAGATCCTACGCCTGTCATTTGTATGGAAATTTATTCTCCAATAAGAACCTATGGTTTGGTTTGTATTGGCGTAATGAATAGCCTCGAAATGCTATATGGGTAACCATTTCATATAAGGTTAATAAGTTTATTTGCAAATGCTTTCAAAGGATGTCATTAGAAATAATATCAACAGTTTTGATATAAAAGTGTTTTAGTTATCATAAGGTAAAAACCCGTCTGTTTTTTGCGTATGGGCGTGGTCTTATGAGATACTCTTTATTTTCAAAGGACTTATATTCAAAGGCTGATATATGACACTGTCATCTATTATTGAATTTTTCTCACGCTGGTTTATCAAGCCTGATCCGGGTATTTTCAATACTCGTGTCAGATCCGAGTAGTTTCAGGATAGTCGAAGACGGCTGGAGTTTCCAGAGCTAGAGATGTTCATCGACATATGGACATATTCTATTATCCGCTGTACTTAGTGAATTTTGTTTGATGTTTGTCAGCATTTGTAAGGGCAAGTTTTATAACTGTCCAAGCTGAATTTAGTTTAGACTTTGATATATATTCCATTCGTGTGACATTCTATTCTGTCTACTTTTCATTGTCACCCTTAAAGATCCGTCTTTTCGTGCAATTTGAGTTAGACATGTGTGGTTTATTGTCGATTAAAAGAGTATGGGAAAACGGGACTTTACATTTGGTATCAGAGCTTTTGGTTGAGCGAACATCGAAGCCTGATAAGGGTAAGTCTCATCAGAGGTAGGATTAGTAATATCCTAGGATGAGTAACTCATTAGAGATAGGGTTATTAACACCCTAGAATGAGTTATGAGAGTACTATATATATGAGAGCGTATTTGTTAATTTTATAAAAATGGTTTTGCTTTTAAAAGAAATTGGCAAATGAAATAATTTTACATTGGGTTTATATTACAAATATTAAAGGGGATATTATTATCTTTTGGGTTAGAAATTATGGATTATTTATAATTTTGCTTAGAAAAAATTAAAATACGAATATCATGTGATTAGAATTGCATAATTTGACTATAAGATATTCCATATAGAATCAATTAGTTTAAACCTAGAATTTAGAACTTTAATTATATACCCTTAATTGTGTAGCATTAAGAAATAATAATGATTAAGTGATTATCATAATGGATGGATTTAAAAGCTAAGTACAAATAACTTGTGAAGTATAATTCACAATTTGACTATAAGATATTTGATAATAATATTGAAGCTACAAGTTGTAATTAGAGATAGCAAAGACAAAATGTACACACAGAAAAAAATTGTTTTAAATAAGATAGAAAAAGGTAAGCCAAAATTGAAATTTTGGGTAAATATAATATGAAAGGGTAAGTTCCATAATTTATAAAGGAGTTAAGGTAATTTGAAATTTAGACACTTTGACTAGGTTAAGTCAAAGTGAAATTTAGGAACAAAAGATATAAGAAATATCATCCTAACATAAAAATTTGAATTAGTGATACATTTAGGGTAACATTTGTAATTCAAAATTAAGTAAGAATAGAAGTGGATATTTTATGAATAATATGGTTAACAGGATGATTGTTGGATGAAACTTTTAAATAACAAATGCCACATGAATTAAGTTTCATAATTTGACTATAAGTTATTTGATAGATTTAAGATTAAGAAATTTGATTTAGAAAATGGATAGGTAAATAAGTTAAGTAGTTAATCATAGAATCAGTAAGAAAAAGATGAACACTTAGTAAAGTTGTCTTATTAATATATGGATTGAATAAATAATATTAGCTAAATGAAAACCTTAGGTATAAGTTTTATAAATTATTAATTTTAGATAATAGTAGAGTTCCATATTAGTTAAACACCTTAGTCGAAGTAATAACAATTTGAAGTTTGGGGATATGTATATATACTCTTAAGAAGTAAAGGTATATTATACAAGTTTAAGTCATATCTGTATGCTTAAGTAATAATGTATGTAGAAGAAGGTAAATGGTTGCGAAATAAACTTGGATTAATAGAAATTTTGAGGAAATGTATTAAGTAAAGATGAATGTGAATATGTACATAAGTTAAACATTGATCATTTCAGCACATAAATTTTGATATAAGATTTGAGAATATAACTTTGAGGTGTTTACACCAATCCGAAAAAGGATTTATCACTCGATTCTTGACGGCGAGCATTGATGAGAGTTTACGATTATGTACATGAGTTTTCTATCATAGTTGAGATCTATGCAAGGAAAGCATGGGTTTATGATCAAGAAGTCTGATCAAAGTCCGCACTAGAAAATCGAGTGATCGATGTTAGCTCAAAAGAAAAGTTGTGGATTTGAATAATAGATCGAATTAAATATTACATATAATATGATGTGTTAGGTCTGTCTACTTAGTAGTTGGATAGTTATCTCAAAATAGTAGGCACTAAGATATAGTGGTTGGACTGATATTTTGGTATGCATATATATAGACCTCAGATATAGTACATGCTCAGGACAAGGAATGAGTTATGTGGTTGTATTCGTTTATCTTGATACAGTATCAGTGTGGTTGTTTTTTTTATAATCTTGTTTGGTTGTTGTATATTCTATCTTAAGTGTGCAGTATGCATTAGGATGGGTACGATAGAAGTTTGACTTGATGCATGTGTATGTAATCGTAAGTACGTGATATGTACTAAGGTGAGCGTGGAGAATCTCTGTATTTATGTTTGACATCATTTGCTTTTAGTGTTGTTACGATATCGACCTTCTTCTTTTCTATCATCAGTAGAAATAAGTCAAATTATTTGAGGATATGAGTATGAGATAGATTCTTTTATCTAACTTTCATTTCGAGGACGAAATGCTTTTAAGTAGGGGAGAATGTAACGACCCGTAATTTCGCTACTTCGGAAACGAGAGATTTCATTCGTTTTAAATTTAAAAGGAATTTAAAACTTAAATAAATATGTTATATATAATAAAAAATTATCTATTCTTATAGATAATAAATTAAAAAGTATAAATGTGGATTTTAGAACAAATCGACAAAAGTTAAGTTTTGTTAAAGATAAATAAAGACTTAAATAAATGGATTTAAATTTATTTAAAAAGATAAATCTTATTTAAAACATCTAATAAATATAATAAAAGTATATTAAAATATTTAAAAGCATGTTCATAATCGTTTGACAAAAATAACCAAAATTTGTCGTATTTTGTCTGTTTTACATACACTGTAAAATTAGAGATTTTGAGATTATTTAAATATGATTTTTAAATATAAAGAGACTTGTTTTAATTTATTTAAAGAAGTAAAAATTTTATTTTAAAGTTTGGTTTACTTCAATATACAGCTTAATAAAAACGTCAAATTTTGACTGTATAATTTGTCGTCAAAAACACCGTTTTCAACCAAAACAAGTTGTCGACAAGTTGTTGCAACTTGATACATTTTTTAACTTATAAATACAATTTTACAAACTATATAAACATTCTACATTTAGCACTAAAAAAAAGAGTTTACTTTCGAAAATATTTACATAAATATAAAAAGTGTGAAAAGTATGATTCGAAAAATTTAAAAATTATAAAGCTTTTATAAAACAACATCATTATCTTACTTCTCATCTCATTAATGAGATGTTATACTTATGCATAGAAAAGGAGAAAATAGAAAAGTGAAAAAAAAGCTAACTTAAGGAATTAATGACACATACATCCATGCATTTAATGCAAATCAAATCAATACAAAGTCTTCTCTTTAAAATACAAAATTTAAGAAAGCAATCATTTCTATTTTTACCATCACCATAAATGCATATCAAATCTCTCTTTTCACATGAAAGTAAAGGTATATTTAAATCCAAAAATGAAAAGGGTGTTTATGTCATTTACCACTAAAAATCTTCAATTATAAATACAACCACAAATATCTTCATTTCCACTTCACTTTCATTTCATAAAATTTCCAAAAACCTTCTCTACTTCCACCATTTCCCTTCTATCTTCAAGCTATCACCTCCATACTCCAAACCATCACCTTACACCACCAAAACCAAACCAAACTACCACCTACCCACCTCCTCCTCACCCTAAAACCCACGGCCTACCCCTTATAGCCCACGGCCAAGCAACACCACCCAAACCCGAGCACCTTTAAGCCAAGCCAAGCCTCACAACCCTCCCTACACCCCACGACCGAGCACACAAAGCCAAGCCGAGCCTATACCCTCCTCCACACTAAGGCCGTATTCCTTCTCTTCCATATATAAGAAAAAGAAAAAAGAAAAGAGAAAAGGGAAAGAAAAAGGAAAGGAAAAACAAAAGCGTTCGGAAAGGAAATGGAAAAAGGCGAGACGTTGGAAATAGCACGCTAGCGAGAGACAGAAATCTTACGTTAAAGTTTGGTGGAGTGGATATAAAGGTGTGAAATTCTCACCACTTTTTGAATTATATTGATTATCATGCTTAATTTTTATGTTAGATAATCACTATTTGATGATATGGATGTTTGGTTGATTGTTTGGATATGTTGGATTATCCGTAGTAATGTTATGATATTTACCGTATTGAATATGTTAGTGTTATATGATAGTTGTATGGTTATGATGATAATTTGGACATCAAATTTCTATTAATTTAGTAATCCCTTTGTTTAAAAAGACCATATTTTAGTAATATGAGGTATTGTGGAAAAATAAGTCTCTTTCCATTTAGAAGTGAAATTAATGTTAAAATGAAAGAGAATTTGAAACTTGAAGTGAATCGGATTTGAAAAGGATAGTTAATTAGAAATTGAAATTAAAATAAATGGTGAAATTAAAATCGATTTTGAAAAGTGAAGTTTAGTTTGAGGTTGAAAGGAAGTTTAAATCGAAATTGGATTTGAAATCTAAGTTTCAAATGAGTTTAATTTGAGATCAGAATTGAAATTGACATAAAATTGGAATTTAAAATTTAATATTAAAATAATGGGAATATAATAATATTATAATATGGTAATAGTGAAAATATATATTAAATATTTTAAAATGTGAAAATATTGATTTAAAATGATTTGCAATGATTTTATAGGTGTTAAAATCTAATTTGAATTGATTATTTCAAATATTGACAAATAAGTTAAAACTAGGTGCTTCGCGCAAAGGTTGTTCGCGATTTCACGCCAAAAAATTCAAATGAATGTATCGAGTTAAATATAGCTTGGAATTCTTTGAGATAAAATTCCGAACTATTATATCCATATCTTCTAAATGAAGAAAGAAAATCAAAGTTTCATTGAGTAGATTTTGAAATAAGTCCGAATCAATTTTCCAGAAAAATCGCGCTAGTGCAGTTAAGTGACCATAACAGGAAATCTGTTTAAATGAATGTTTTTAATTATGAAAAAATATGAAATAAATTTGATAAATTTATTGAAATGATTTAAAAGAGATTTGGATTGGGAAATATGAATTTTCTAATATTTAAAAGTTGTTTAATTCAAATAGGCTTATATAGCACTTTCCGCAGCACTTTTCTGCTGCAAATTATATAACTTTTGGAAGTGAGTTTAAATGTAATAATGGTTTTTCCAGAATCAATTGTGAATATTTAAAAAGGATAATTAAGCATTTTGAAAGTTAATTTGCAATATTTATAAGCAATTCCAAAATAAAATTGAAAATCTGAGTATGCGAAAACGACTAGTACATTTGTCCCGCCTGTGAGATCGGGGAAGATAAAACAAGGTGTTTAACTAAGGTTGGGGATGGGGAAACCAGTGCCCTGAACTTACCTAGCCTATGTTTTCTTTTCTTAGGCGAGGGGTGGAACAGATCGAAGGGAAATCCTGGATGCTCCTAAATAAAAATATTATGTTAAGTTTTCCAAAATAAAAGAAGATTGGTATTATCCAAAAGTTAAGCGATCTCCAGAAAGAATGATTTCTATGATCGAATTTACTCAAAAATGTTTGCTAAGATTTATTTTAGGGTTTATTATAAACGATGTCTTAAATAATGTTGTTTTTCACCGGCCTAAAAGTTAAAGGGTTTGACTGAAAGTTAAGTAAGGAAATCCGAGATATTTCCCAAAGCAAAAGAATGAATTTCTTAGAAATTACTTTAAGTCAAAAGAAAGAGAATTTGAAATCATCTGAAAATATTAAAGTGAAAAGAGACTTAATAAATCCTATATGCTCATATTCATTTTTTATTGATAATTGGATTTCGAAGGAATCGGAGTCGGATTTGGGTAAATCCTATCCGAAAACCACTTCAAACCAATGTATACGTTCGAACGTGAAGACATGTTGAAGACGATGATTATTGAAGACCGTGGATCTTCATAGCGTGAGGACTGCTTGTTGATTTTCTTGGGGTCGCACCCATTATAGAGTTATATATAGCAGTGGTCTCCTCGTGATGGAGATTTTTCGGATTGCAAGGGTTTCTCGCCTAATAATGGCCGAGGAAAGTGCCTTCGGTTTATCCTATTCCTGGACAACTTGTATGCACGTTTGACATTGCATTTCTAACGATTACGTACATTGGTTTTTACAAACGTACATCAATGGTGGTGGAGAAGGCAACTTATGTTAGCTTAACACCTTCCTTGAGACACACGAGCTCAAAGGTTGTATTTTTATGGAAGGCAATTAGTATTTACCGGAAATGGCAATGTGGCATTCAAAGACGTATTATGTGCTATGTGAAAAGGTAAACGTGTGCCTCAAACCTCATCAAACCGTAAATATCCGAAATAGGGTTAGATGCGGCAAGGCTAAGTGGGACATTCCCAATTAGGATATGGTCATCCTCTGCTAGATATATTTCTTCCCGCTATGACGTCGGGTTGTAAATTAATGTGGTGTATGCTATGAGGGACCTCGAACAAAGGTCGGTAATGACCGGGTGATGACATATTCGGTACCATCTAGTTATAGAAGTGGGTCGTTTTTGTGTTGGTAGAGGATCCTTTGTGATGGTCCTCGGGACATCCATCTAGAGGTGTACCCCTTCGAAAGGTAGATCCTGCGCCTGGTCATTTGAATGGAAATCCATTCTCCAATAAAAACCTACGGTTTTGTTTGTATTGGCGTAATGAATAGCCTCGAAATGCTATATGGGTAACCATTTCGGATAAGATTAATAAGTTTATTTGCAAATGCTTTCAAAGGATGTCATTAGAAATAATATCAAAGGTTTTGATATAAAAGTGTTTTAGTTATCATAAGGTAAAAACCCGTCTGTGTTTATGTATGGGTGTGGTCCTATGAGATACTCTTTATTTTCAAAGGATTTTTATTCAAAGGCTGGTATATGACACTATCATCTATTATTGATTTTTTCTTACACTGGTTTATCAAGCCTGATCCGGGTATTTTCAATACTCGGATCAGATCTGAGTAGTTTCAGGATAGTCAAAGACGGCTAGATTTTCCAGAGGAGAGCTGGAGATATTCATCGACGTATGGACATATTCTATTATCCTCTATACTTAGTGAATTTTGTTTGATGTCAGCATTTGTAAGGGCGGCTTTTATAACTGTCCAAACTGAATTTAGGTTAGACTCTAATATATGTATTTGAAAGTTTCCCGCTATAAAATTTGTTCAATGTTATATGTTATTCCATTTGTGTGAGATTCTGTTCCGTCTACTTTTCTTTATCATCCTTAAAGATCCTTTTTTTCGTGCAATTTGAGTTGGACATATGTGGTTTATTTCGATTCAAAGAGTATGGGAAAACCGGACTTTACAAAAGGTAAACGTAGCCTCAGGCTTTGTCAACCGGTAATGACAAAAACAAGGCATGCAACAGGGCTATGTGGGTTACGCCCATTAGGATATGTCATCACCATATCTAGAATCAGTATTTGACCCATTTTTGTATGCTACGGTACGGTTGCTGATCCCGACCGTGGTGGTGATATATTCTGTACTACTAGTCAAGTGGTAGGCCAATTCTGTGTAGTAGGTGTACCAGATGTTCTTAACAGACCCCAGGTGTATTTTACCTAAAGTGCACCTTTAGAAGGTAGTTCCTTGCTTGGTCATGTATGGAATCCATTTCCAATAAGTGCCTTTAGTCTTAGTTGTATACTTATTATGCTGGAATTTAACTAATGTAACAATTTCGGCCATATGAATTATTTACTTGAAAAAAGATAATATCACTTGATTTCTATATGAAGTGTTTTGGTTATCGTAGGGTAAAAACCCATCCGTGTTTATGTGCGGCATGGTCTTACGGGATACCTTCAATTTTCAAAGTGTTTTGTAAAAGTAAAAAAAAAAGTTGTTTGGATTTACTCACACCAAACCCATATCTGACCCAAAGTTTTATTTTCTTTTCCTAAAACTCTTGGGTACTCAAATTAGTATGAGTAGCCAAGTGATCTAGGTTTCTTACAAAAGAATTTTGAAGGAGCTGGAGTAGGTGGATTCACCATTAGCTTATTATTATTTTATTCTGTTGTGTTATGTATGATCTATGTATTTTGTATGGACAAGTAGCTATAACTGTCGAGTTGAAGGTTGTAGTGTTATGACTGTAATGTATTATTATTATGAAATGACAATGTAATATCCTCTGTTATCTATTATTTGTTGTTCTGATTCATGGTGAGACTCTGTGATTGTGTAGTTTCTTCTTATCTTTCGTTTTCTTCTAGCTCGTTTTTTGGTGCTAGAAAGGCGATCATTGCAGATAGGTTATTATAACTATTCAGGCTGATGATATTACTTTACTATAATTGATGTTTGTATATAAAGGTTTTCTTTTTGGTATAGAGCCTTTAAGATATTATATACTATCGTTCCGCATGTGTGATTTTGATATTGTGCTCTCTTCTTTCTTATTCTATTTCGTTTTCTTTTTTATTTTACCCTAACAATTCATGTTTTTGGCACTTAGGTGTTCGATACATTGATATCATGGATGTATTAGTGTCAATATTCGAGGGTCAAAAAAGAGGATCGTTATTTATGGTATCAAAGCTGAAGGTTAAGTTAGAACCTTGGCTTTGGTGGGTATAACTCATTGAGAGATAAGGTAATTGAATGCCTTATTATGAATTGAATGTATATAAACAAGAGTGTGTATATGTTGTTGTTATAAATTTTTTTTGTAATGTGTTGATTAATTTATAGAGTGGCTTATGGGTTTTGATCAATGCAGGTTGCTATGGTTATTGATAGGGGTCTCTAAATACTTGGAAAGAGAAAACCAACACAGTATTGTTTACTAAATTGTTAATTGAAATAATTTTACCCGGGATAATATTTTATATATAAAAGAATAAGTTTCATAAATGGATATAGTTATTTATGATGTGTTTGTTTGTTTGGAAATGGCAATATTACATTATTATAATTTGTTGTTTGATTTTTTTTTCTTGACCAGTTTGTGAACAGTTTTATATTTTCACTACGTGGGTTGGATAGATAATAGCTTATAGGAATACTGAAATCGAACACCCTATGAATTGATTTTTACGGTTTGATTATAAGGCATTCGGTGATAATGTTGGGCTAAAATTTGATTTTATCAAAAGCTGTTTATTATTATCTAAAAAAAGATAACAAATTGAACAATCATTTTATATAAGAAAATGACTTATATAAGTATGGTTTATAAATATAATTTATTTAAATTGAGAATTTGAGAACTTAAATCCCGGTGTTTTAGCAATTGGTTTTCTAAGATTTTGGAAGATAATACCAGTATTATTTGGAATTAAATATTTAGGAACTGATATTTGGAATTAATATCATGGTACTTAGTAATATTTACGAAGTTTATGATACCGTTTTGGAAAATGGTTTTGGATAAGTCCAAAAGGCATAGTTTAGATATACTAAACTCACTTTTTTCATTGTAAAATAATTTTAATGATGACTGCAGTATTGTCAACGTTTATTTTTGAGTCTCAAAGTAGGGAATGCATCTGTAGCAATTTGCAATGGAGTTGTTTTGGTGAAAAAAAACATGTTTTAATTAATTATCGAAGTATTGATTTAGATATAAAAGTTATAAGTATTCTAAATTATTTGAAATTTGAAATAAGATCAGGTGTTTAGTTCTTGATTTTTTGGTTTAGATATTTTATGGATTCATATTTCCTATGCATTAAGGTAAGTATAGTTATGCACCTTGGTTGACCTGTTGATAAGTAGTATTTCATTTGTTAAAATGACATTGGAATTTTCGACGATTTTGGATAGTCAAAGCTTTAGAATTTGTATAAGAAATTAATTCTATGTGTTTTGTTAAAATATAAAGATGAGTTTATATAGCATTTGTACTTAGTAGATAGTAGAATTTGAAGCTAAGGTTTTATAAAAGTAAAGCTAAGTGTAACAATAGGTTTGAAAAGATAATAGATTTTTTTTTAAAAATTTATTGAATATTCACGTTGAGTAAAATGAATTGGATGATTTAGTATATGCTCTGAGGGTGTAGTGGAGCATTATGCAGATATGAACTTAAGTTTTATAATGTTTAATAACTTGAAGCAAATTTTATGAAATGAATCATAAGTGATTTTAGTATTAGCTAAGGGATATAAGTGATAAATGAATGAGAATTAAAGTGAAAGTAATTGGTGTAGGTAAGGAACCAATTGAGTATAGTACATAGGTTGTATGCAGATCATTTCATTTGTGTACTAGTTTTTAATCTAGGATTCGAGTACATCGGTTTCGAGGTGATTTATTCCCGTTCGAATTTTGATTTTCCACTCAATTTTTGATGGAAAGCATTTGATATGATCCTGAATTTTTCTATCATAGTAATGTTATGTATGGAAAATGAAGGTTTTTAATTAAGGAAACGGATCAGAGTCCGCACTAGAGAGGTCGGGTGGATACACTAGTTCGAAAGTGAAATTTATGCGATTGAGCTATTGATCAGATTTTATATTGCGTACGGATTGTATATGTATATCGTACAAACTTTAGTATATTCATATGCTATGTGTGTTGGTTTAGGAGAGTTTTGGAAATGACTCTTTGAATTTCTTGAGGTAGCATGAGTGATCGACTAAGTAATACTTAAGGTTATTAAGTGTAAGGCAACGCTTAGTGGATCAGTTGTCATCCTTGTGGGATGAGATGGTTTCTGAACTTGGATGAACCATTAGTTTTGGTTGCAAGTGATTAAAGTACTACATAGTATTGTTATGCGATTGGTTTTATGTTTGCTAATGATTGCAATATTGTTAGGTATTGATGTGTGATTATTGCTTTGTGGCTTTTTTTGGAATTTCGAGAGCGAAATTCTTTTAAGGAGGGAGAATGTAATGACCTAGATTTTTGAATGGCTTATAATTAAATATCGGAATTATTTAAATATTTGAATCTTGGATTTAATTTGAATAAAAGTGATTTCAAAAGCTTATTTAAATTCAATTTAAATAATAAAAGGTTATTGTAAGCTTTTAATTTAGAATTAAAAGTGATTATAATCGTTTTAATAATAAGTTGTTTTAATTAACATGTAAAGTTATCATTCTAAGGCACTGTTTTAGATTATGAAGAAACTAGTGCCATCAAATTCGGAATAATGAATTGTTATACACTGTCAAATTTCATGACGGCCGGTTGTACTGCGTTGTCGAGCAAACTCGAAATACATAGCAATTGATTTTGGGAATTAAATATAATTTGATTTTAAATGCCGACTTCTCTATATGATGGAATTGGGTCTCGATACTAGTTTCATTATGTTCGGAATGAGCTAATTATCTTGGAGTGCTAATGCCCATGCATAGTTTGGTGTTCGAGATTTTGAAAGGCGACTGGTGTTTGAAAATATTTTATATAAGGACCTTACTATCTTTGTTTTCTAACAACCTAACTATAAACCTTGCCAAATCCAATGGCCGTGCTTGATCGACGCCTCTAGAGGACATTTAAGCGATGGTCCCAACTAGAAAAATATTCTTGAGGGTGAGCGGAGTGTTGTGAACAGTCGGGTCATTATGGATAGAAATGAGCTGGTGGGAAATCGCCAGAGAAGGCCGTAACTAGGTTTTAACTTTTCACCATCGTTGATGGTCGATAGGCGGCGGCGCTTGTAACATCCCCTATCTGGAGGGCAAAATCTAACGCTACATATGGTGCAGTCATCTATAGTATTAGCTTCTGGTGACTAAATACGGCCATGTTAATGGTATTAATAGTATCAGAAGCACTTGAACATGAAACAAAACACAGATTTCAAAACAACAAATTACTTCATTACATTTCCAAATAAAATTTGTTCCACATTCACGTCACATGACCTAAATCGCTTTCCCAGAGACGGATTAAATTTAGTTATTACAAATTACGCCTAATGTGGTATGAAGATACCTCCTCGATTGATCAGATTCATGTGGTCATACTAGACCTAATGCATCATAACACAGCGGAAAATCCGTCGAAACATAAATAGAAGCAGAAAATCCAAAGTAGCTATCCGTTGCCTCCTGCATCCTCCAGTAGCTTATTCGTCAACATCCCAAACCTAAAAAGATCCTTAACCTTTCAACCTATTCAAATCAATTTTGAGCACCCGAGAGTTAAGGGGAAAACATAAACTTCGAGTCAGACATAAAGCTTGGTATGAATAATGCCATACATCCTGGTTTAATTATGTTAAGTATGGCTATGCCACATAGTGGAACAAGTTTACTCTCATTAACATTCTTTTTAAAACATATCTTCGTTGATCCTTTCATATAACCATATATTATGCTCTTGCATCCACAATGGTTAAACATTACAAAATAAATATTATGTAAACAAACATAAATATTAGGTAATGATGAACTATCTGTTCAAACACAAAAATTTTATTTCGATAACTTTTAACCATAGGCCGACTCGGGCTACAAGACAATACGATCAAAATTAACCTAACTCCTGTTATATCTTCATATTCAAGATTATTTATCCTTATCTATCTATTTAACATTTCCCATCAAGACAGTCTATCCTAAACTATTTGTTAAATATCTCACTTCTAAACGGTTGTCCCTAACTTAATCGTCTATCGGGTCTTGTTCCACATTCACATCACATAACCCAAATCATTTTCCTAGGGACAAATTAAATATAGTTATTATAAATTACGCCAAGAATGGTATATAAAGAAACACCCTTGATTGATTAGAATCATATAGTCATATTAGACCTTGTGCATCATAACACAGCGGAAAATCCATCAAAACATAAATAAAATCGAAAAATCCTAAGTAGCTATCCGTTGCCTCCTACATCCTCCGATAGCCAATTCGTCAACATTCCAAAACCTGAAAAGTTCCTTAACCTGTCAACCTACTCAAATCAATTTTGCACACCCAAGAGTTTAAGGGGAAAACATAAACATGGAGTCAGACATTGTAACAACCCGGAACTTAGGGTCAGTAAAATTGAACATTTAATTCATTTTAAATGTCGAATATTGATTATAATTTGAATTTTGAAATAAAAGACTTTGGTTAAGTTAATAAAATTAGTTAAATTTCGAATACGGTAATTTAATTGAAACTTGAATAATAATAATTAATATTAGAATTGGGATAATTGGTAATTCTGAGTATAAATAGATATAAAATTAGATTCTAAAATTTATTTTAAGTCTAATTGGATTTAAATATTAATATTGGACCCTTGGATGGAATTAATAATTGATATATTGAATTTGAGATTTTATATTAATTTAATAATGGAATTTAATAATATAATAATTCAAATATTCAGATTTTGATTTAAAACGAATTAGAACGATTTCTAATGTGATTATAAATTCTCTTTGAATTATAATTAAGTTAATAAAATTTTAAAAGTGGAATTTTAAATGATTTCGACGATTTTGAAAATCACTCGATTTAATAGAGGAGCTAAAATAGCCTTCCGGGGCACAGTCTCTGAATTTGACGAAACCAGTTCCATTGGATCCATAATAGTAAGTTATTATCGGATTTCAGTTTTCGTAGCAATCAGAGTTGTCGTTTAACCCCGGCAGCTTAAAACGCTTAGAAAATACTTTAATCGATTTAATTTAAAATTGATAGTTTATTTCCGTATGTGACGCCCCACCTCTATACCCACGCTAGCCAAGAACATTACGGTGTAATGCTGTCAACTAGCACAGAGAATAAGGCTGTTGAGGAGCGACCGTCCGTGTAATTGCTTTGCGCGAGCACCGATATGTCAGATAGTATAACATGCATTTTTATTTCAAGAGGAAATCCGACATACCGATACAAACACAAAGCTACTACACAGTGGCTATAATAATCTTCGGAAACAAATATAGAAATAAGCATAACACAAATCAGTCACAGATAATTCATATCACAAAGGCGGAAGAAGATATGAATATATAACTAACACATGAAAGTGTATATCAGAGTAGTGGTCAAATAAGATCCACAACATCATAAAAGAATAGATACAAGTGCTAGACAAAAGAATATGTATACATCAAGGAGTCTGTTTCTCAAATGCATACAACAAAAACTACCAAACTAAAGTAGTTAGCCAAAAGGTCATATGATGGTCCGATGAGGTGGCACGCAGAAGCACCTGTAAAATCTCAGTCTGACCCGAGTATTATTTAATAAGAAAATAATAAACGGATCAGTCTTGCTATAAATATCAGAAGAAATGATATAGAATAAGAGATATGACTAAACGTATAATAATCACAATGCCAAGCTGTGATAAATAAATAATTGAAAAATCAATAAGAGATTAATCAATATCGCAAAGATCTTCTCAAAGATAAAAAGGAATGTCCTACTCCTAATTTCATTCACCAAGCCGCAATAAATGACATATATATCAATGCCAATCGCAAAAGTTGGTGAAACATAAATTCCAGAAATCATCTCAAGAAATCCAGAAATCACAATAAAAGGATGGCCAATCCCATAAATTGGACATCGACGCACCTAGAAAGACACGCCCCATGCACAGTCGAACATCGACGCACCTAAAAAGATACGCCCCATGCTCTAGCATCGACGCACCTAGAAAGAAACACCCCATGCACAAATAAACATCGATGTACCTAGAAAGATACATCCCATGCATAAATAAACATCGATGCACCTAGAAAGATACACCCCATGTAATGTCTAACATCGATGCACCTAGAAAGATACACCCCATGCAAAGTCGAACATCGACGCACCTAGAAAGATACGCCCCATGCATAGACGAACATCGACGCAACTAGAAAGATACGCCCCATGTCCCAACTTATTGAGCCGATTGCTCCACGAAGTAAACAAACATCGATGCACCTAAAAAGGTACACCCCATGCATAATAAACATCGACGCACCTAAAAAGGTACGACCCATGTGTAAACAAACATAGACGCACCTAGATAGGTACGACCCATGAAAGAAATGAGACAAAGCTCAATAAAATAAGGAACAGTCCTCCACATAGACAAAGAGACATCGCAAATTGCTAGTCTAAACCCTAAAATGATCGTCGTCGATCAATCGAGAAGTGTCAATTACACTAAGCTAGTAAATATATGAGTTTAGCTTCATGTCCCATAACCACTTGCTTAACTTAAATATTTACGAACAAACTGTAGATCTCCACTAGAAAATTGTCACAAGAGATTCAATCGAACAAGTCCAAGAATTAACCGACGAAGTAAACGCAAGCGTTTCATGCCACTTGTTTTACTAAGTCGTTTAATTAGATTTCTCATACGAGTGAGGTAAAGGCTTGTATATACTAATAGATTGGAAAACGGTTTAGGAAAACGAGCTTTGTAATAAAATAGTGTTGAAATCATTTGAAGAAAGAGTTTCGATATTTACTACAAGTATAGAAAACCTTTATATTTTTAAAGTGACAAATCACGAAGAAGATTACAGGAACAATCAATCACTAAAATTCACATACGAAGATGTGAATAAAAATCCAACGAAACCGATAAAGAATCCATCGAAATGGATATTCAAAAATCCCTAAAAAGGAGTCATCAAAGTCATAATAAATGACAACAACAAATTGGAAACAACACGAATCAATTAAAGTTGGAAATTCAAGCAACTAGGCGAAATAGGCAAAATTGCATCAGGTCGATCGGCCGGCTATAGAGCTCGGTCGACCGGACCCTGTTTTAGAAATTTTCTCCGAAAGCAGGTCGGTCGGCTGAGCCCTGTAGCCAGTCGACCGGACCAGAGAGAGAAAGGTGCTTATGCACCTTAGTAGCAGGTCCGTCGACCGGCCCAGGGGTTCGGTCGGCCGACCCTGATGTTCAGCAAATTGGAACCCATTTAATTGATGTGCAAATTCCACCAATTCGCAACCGAACGAGCATCGGCACTAAGGATTTATGCCAATCGACTACCCGGCCTTATGAGCTCCTCGTTGCATCACCAAAACACATTTGAACATCAAAGCCATGATTTTTAAAGAATTGAACCCAAAACACTAAAAATTAGAATATTCACCAAATCAATCCAAACCAAAAGCTAATGCATACGAATAAGTGTTAGGAATTCATACCTAACATTCGAAGAGAATTATAGACTAAGATGTGAGATAAAAATCTCATCTTTGAACCCAAACAAATGAAGAAGAAGCTTGAAAGCAAAGGAGAATCAACCACTCTTCAATCCCAACTCAAGAAGCTTGATTCTAAGCTTTAAAAGAAGAACATACCCAAAGTTAGGTTTAGGAATTTCTGAAATTGATAAGAGAATGAGTTGGAGAAGAAGAAGAGAAGGCTTACCAATGGGTTCTCTTTGATTTTGGAGCAAGAATTTGAGATAGCAAGAGGAACTAGGGCTTGGAGTTTCTAATTCCCTTTCCTTTCCACCATTTTCAGTTGGAGCTTGAGTTTGAGGAGTGGGAATGAGTGAATGGAGAGGAGAGGGCTGAGCTAGAGTATAAGTTGGGTTAATGGGCTGAAACCCAACCCAAAGCCCTAAAGAAAAAGTAGCAAAATTCAACTTACTCCAAACATATCGAAGTTTATACTCAAAAAGGTCGCAAACGTCATTTTGAACTCAATGGGTGTAGTCTCGAGTCCCAATTCGACTGTTTGCAAAAAGTAGCTTTTCGGACCAAAATCCGACGAACGATAAAATATTTAAATAAAATATTGAAATATAAAATCGATAAATATGCGGGTTGTTACAGACTCCCCTCCTTAAAGAAATTGCGTCCTCGTAATACTTAAGAAGAAAATAAAGAGTAACAACCATAAAAGCATATCAACACAAAAGAAAATCGAAATAAGAAGTTCACCATAAAGAGCACGAAAGAGTAAGTCCGAACGGGTTCACTCGATGAATTCCCAGGATTCCCAAGAGTAGTCCCTAGGATTTGAGAACCATTGAACTATCACAGGAAGAACATCTTTATTCCGAAGGCGCTCAACCTCCGAAGTAATGATGCGAATGGAATGTCGCTCATAAGTCAAAACTGGTGAGACTTAAATTTCATCAATAACACTGGCTCGAGAATAAAAATAGGAAACCTAAAAGCATTTCCATAGTTAAGAGACGCAGAAAACGTCAAGAATATCAGAAAACTGAGCCAGTGCAACGACGTAGAACAAAAACGGTACGCCCGAGAAACTAGAAACTCACATAATTTGGAACACCGACGTAGTACAAAAACGGTACGTCCAATGAACCAAAGTTCAAATAATTCGGAACACCGACGCGGTACAAAAACGGTATGTCCAATGAACCGAACACCATAAAAGAACATCGGACACTAGTCCATAAAAGGAATGAGATAAAGCTCAATAAAACGAAGTATGTCAAAATGTCCGATGAACTTGATAAAAAGATAATTCCATTCAGACATCATCAAAGAATCAACCACTTGTTGCTTACGACAAAGCGCATTGGCAACACGATTTCCCTTCCGGGAATAAAAGGAATATCAAGATCACAAGATGCCAGGAACTTGAGTCAACATGAAGTTCCTTATGAGAAAATAAATATTCCAAAGATTTATGATCGAGGTGGAGAACAAATTTCTTTCCCAAAAATGATGATGCCAAACTCTAAAAGTAAAAAAAATAGCCGCGAGCACTAGATCATGAGTGGCATATCTAGTCTCGATAAGCTATAATGATTTAGAAGCACAACTGATAGCACGTTCTCTTTTGCAAGAGAATGGCATCCAAACCAACACGACTAGTATCGGTACAAATAGCAAAGTCTTGTTCCCCTTCAGGAATCACAAGAATAAGAGTATCGAAAGGAAGAGTTCTTTTAAACAATCCTCTTTCCCAAAAAGTTAAAACTTTCAAAATTACATTTTTATTTTTATGTAATAATCTTTCTACAAAAATTTACATTTTTACAAGTCAATATATCGTGTCTGACTGTCTCATCAAAGCGTTTAGGAGATTCTTATCGATAACGTTGATCAAGAGCATCGACCAGAATTCTTAAAGCACTCAACGGACAACACAATCACAAAATCATCTTCTATGTGATAACCATGTTCCTTAAAAACCTTTAGGAATATTCTTTGCTCGTGTAAGAACAAAATCCAATTGTACTTATAAATAAATCTTATGAAAAAGATTTGCAAAAATTTTAAATTGCTAATTTCATCCAAAATCAATAAACACAAGAATGGTCTCATCGAAATACTCATCGAATACTCGGCTTATAAAATGGATTAAATAAGCTGGACAAACTGAATGATATAATAAGTCATTCATAAGAATCGTAACGAGTGTAGAATGCGGTAAGTGGAATGCTAACTCCCGCAACGCGTAGCCAAATGAAAATCGGTGGCAAGGTCGAACTAGAAAGACCTTAACACCACACAAAAGGTTTCTTAGGTGATAATCCTAAGACAAACTCAAAAATACCGGAAAGTTTCACAAACTATTTAGATAAGAGAAACAACACTTTCCTTATCATGAAGGCTTAAGGAATAAAAAGAGGCCATCAAGTTGGAATCAAAATCATAGAGGAAAAACAGAAATCTGCTTAACGGATTGAAAATGTCGAAGATGAATAGTCCACGCGGGACAAAGGATATGGCTTCGTAATGAAAAAGCCAATCCTTTAACACAAATCAATTCCGAAGCCTAAGTAAAAATATCGGCTCGGAAAGAAAAATCACATAAAATAATTTCGACATCAATAGAAAGCAAATTTAGTGTTGCGGATCTACCATCCGGATTCACAATCCTCAAAGAAGTCATCAAGCCCAAAATATTCAAAGAAAAAGAATCGACAAGTTCTTTTGATATAAAAATAATGAGATGAAACCCATATCAAAAAGAACTCGAATAAGAAGATCACGAAATAAAACAATGCCATCAAGGATTGAGTGAAAAATACCTTGACCAAGAGAAGAGTTGTTAGAGGCTTGCACTGCATTGAGCTTTCCCTCCTTCTTACCTTGAAGTATGGGACATGCAGTTATATGGTGACCCGAATTCTTGCAATAGCGACAAAAGAGGGGTCTCGGACACTCCCTTGCATAATGGTCCGTGGAACCACAATTGTAGCATTGACCACGACTAGAGGTAGGAGTCTTTGCTACTGGAATTTGTTGCTTCCCTTTCTTATTAGAATTGGGGCCCTTGAATTTGATAGGCCTCTTCAAGTTATTGTCGAAGTTCTGTTGGGCACGCACAACTTCAACATCACCTTCATTATCGGCCTCTTCAAGACGAAGAGCGATATCAATAAGCTGATCAAATGAAACTTCAAGTTTCAGGAGTAATGGCTTCTTAAGGTTCTTATTCAAGCCATAGACAAATCTCTGATTTTTCTTCAATGCGGTATTAATGTACTCAACCCCGTATTTGGACAGAGATTCGAAAGATGTGACATAGTCTGTCACAGAAGATTCACCTTGAACAAGGTCAATAAAACGCCGTGCTAAAGTTACTTTAACAGCCTCCGGCACAAACTTTAGTTCGAATCGTTCCCGGAATTGTCCCCAAGTAAGATCCGCTTCAACGATTTCAGAAATTAAAAGCTCATACCAATCTAATGCTCTTTCTTGGAGCATGCTAGAAGCCACTTGGACTCGACGTAGATCAATAAGGTTTATGCGAGAAAAGATGCGATCGCATGATTTGAGCCAAGCCTGAATTTCTATAACACTCTCGGATCCTTTGAATGGCCTTCCACCCAAATCGGTATAGTCTCTGCACAAGCGTGCAAAACCAGATCTAGGATGAGTAGGCTTTGGATTGGGACCGGCTGCTTGAGCGTTCTTTACTAGATCAAGAAGCTGCTGGGCCAACATAAATACTCCATCCTGGGGAGTAGCACTAGATTGACCGGCGGTGGGACGGCCTGGTCTAACCATTTCTCTTCTTTAAGAAAGAAAGAAAGAAAGAAGAGGAAAAAGTTATTCTCAAAATAAATATCAAGCAATCTTGATAGACAAAACAAAGAATCATAAGGAAAATAGGATGAATCGGTACGAAGACTCGAATTAAATCCTAAAGCACGACTCCTAAGATTGACTTAGGACGATGATCCTTGTTATAATATTCCATACTGTTCCGAAGTTTGGCTCTGATACCAAGCTGTGACGCCCCACCTCTATACCCACGCTAGCCAAGAACACTACGGTGTAATGCTGTCAACTAGCACGGAGAATAAGGCTGTTGAGGAGCGACCGTCCGTGTAATTGCTTTGCGCGAGCACCGATATGTCAGATAGTATAACATGCATTTTTATTTCAAGAGGAAATCCGACATACCGATACAAACACAAAGCTACTACACAGTGGCTATAATAATCTTCGGAAACAAATATAGAAATAAGCATAACACAAATCAGTCACAGATAATTCATATCACAAAGGCGGAAGAAGATATGAATATATAACTAACACATGAAAGTGTATATCAGAGTAGTGGTCAAATAAGATCCACATCATCACAAAAGAATAGATACAAGTGCTAGACAAAAGAATACATCAAGGAGTCTGTTTCTCAAATGCATACAACAAAAACTACCAAACTAAAGTAGTTAGCCAAAAGGTCATATGATGGTCCGATGAGGTGGCAAGCAGAAGCACCTGTAAAATCTCAGTCTGACTCGAGTATTATTTAATAAGAAAATAATAAACGGATCAGTCTTGCTATAAATATCATAAGAAATGATATAGAATAAGAGATATGACTAAACGTATAATAATCACACTGCCAAGCTGTGATAAATAAATAATTGAAAAATCAATAAGAGATTAATCAATATCGCAAAGATCTTCTCAAAGATAAAAAGGAATGTCATACTCCTAATTTCATTCACCAAGCCACAATAAATGACATATATATCAATGTCAATCGCAAAAGTTGGTGAAACATAAATTCCAGAAATCATCTCAAGAAATCCAGAAATCACAATAAAAGGATGGCCAATCCCATAAACTGGACATCGATGCACCTAGAAAGACACGCCCCATGCACAGTCGAACATCGACGCACCTAGAAAGATACGCCCCATGCTCTAGCATCGACGCACCTAGAAAGATACGCCCCATGCACAAATAAACATCGATGCACCTAGAAAGATACATCCCATGCATAAATAAACATCGATGCACCTAGAATGATACACCCCATGTAATGTCTAACATCGATGCACCTAGAAAGATACACCCCATGCAAAGTCGAACATCGACGCACCTCGAAAGATACGCCCCATGCATAGACGAACATCGACGCAACTAGAAAGATACGCCCCATGTCCCAACTTATTGAGCCGATTGCTCCACGAAGTAAACAAACATCGATGCACCTAAAAAGGTACACCCCATGCATAATAAACATCGACGCACCGAAAAAGGTACGACCCATGTGTAAACAAACATCGACGCACCTAGATAGGTACGACGCATGAAAGAAAGGAGACGAAGCTCAATAAAATGAGGAACAGTCCTCCACATAGACAAAGAGACATCGCACATTGCTAGTCTAAACCATAAAATGATCGCCGTCGATCAATCGAGAAGTGTCAATTACACTAAGCTAGTAAATATATGAGTTTAGCTTCATGTCCCATAACCACTTGCTTAACTTAAATATTTACGAACAAACTGTAGATTTCCACTAGAAAATTATCACAAGAGATTCAATCGAACAAGTCCAAGAATTAACCGACGAAGTAAAGCAAGCGTTTCATACTGCTTGTTTTACTAAGTCGTTTAATTAGATTTCTCATACGAGTGAGGTAAAGGCTTGTATATACTAATAGATTGGAAAACAGTTTAGGAAAATAAGCTTTGTAATAAAATAGTGTTGAAATCATTTGAAGAAAGAGTTTTGATATTTACTACTACTATAGAAAACATTTATATTTTTGAAGTGACAAATCACGAAGAAGATTGTAGGAACAATCAATAACTAAAATTCACATACGAAGATGTGAATAAAAATCCAACGAAACCGATAAAGAATCCATCGAAATGGATATTCAAAAATCCCTAAAAAGGAGTCATCAAAGTCATAATAAATGACAACAACAAATAGGAAACAACACGAATCGATTAAAGTTGGAAATGCAAGCAACTAGGCGAAATAGGCAAAATTGCATCAGGTCGGTCGACCGGCTACAGAGCTCGGTCGACCGGACCCTGTTTCAGAAATTTTCTCGAGAAGCAGGTCGGTCGGCTGAGCCCTGTAGCTAGTCGACCGGACTAGAGACAGAAAAGTGCTTATGCACCTTAGTAGCAGGTCGGTCGACCGACCCAGGGGTTCAGTCGGCCGACCCTGATGTTCAGCAAATTGGAACCCATTTAATTGATGTGCAAATTCCACCAATTCGCAACCGAACGAGCATCGGCACTAAGGATTTATGCCAATCGACTACCCGACCCTATGAGCTCCTCGTTGCATCACCAAAAACACATTTGAACATCAAAGCCATGATTTTTAACGAATTGAGCGCAAAACACTAAAAATTAAAATATTCACCAAATTAATCCAAACCAAAAGCTAATGCACACGAATAAGTGTTAGGAATTCATACCTAACATTCGAAGAGAATTATAGACTAAGATGTGAGATAAAAATCTCACCTTTGAACCCAAACAAATAAAGAAGAAGCTTGAAAGAAAAGGAGAATCAACCACTCTTCAATCCCAACTCAAGAAGCTTGATTCTAAGCTTTAAAAGAAGAACATTCCCAAAGTTAGGTTTAGGAATTTCTGAAATTGATAAGAGAATGAGTTGGAGAAGAAGAAGAGAAGGCTTATCAATGGGTTCTCTTTGATTTTGGAGCAAGAATTTGAGCTAGCAAGAGGAACTAGGGCTTGGAGTTTCTAATTCCCTTTCCTTTCCACCATTTTCAGTCGGAGCTTGAGTTTGAGGAGGGGGAATGAGTGAATGGAGAGGAGAGGGATGAGCTAGAGTATAAGTGGGGTTAATGGGCTGAAACCCAACCCAAAGCCCTAAAGAAAAAGTAGCAATATTCAACTTACTCCAAACATATCGAAGTTTATACTCAAAAAGGTCGCAAACGTCATTTTGAACTCAATGGGGGTGGTCTCGAGTCCCAATTCGACTGTTTGCAAAAAATAGCTTTTCGGACCAAAATCCGACGAACGATAAAAATTTTAAATAAAATTTTTAAATATAAAATCGATGAATATGCGGGTTGTTACACCGTACCTCGCGCATACGATCAAATTAGCTTCCAAAACCTGTTCCATTGTGTTCGAAACGTAGGTAAAACCTTGGGAACGCCTATCGACACGCGTTGTTTGGAGATCGTTTGTAAAAGTTGCTTTAAAGTGAATTAAATATTAAAATAATATGTTGTGCGTATATATATAGACGTGAGGCCGAGAAACCCTAGTTCGTTCTTAGGGCCGCCACTGTTTCGTTTGAATGGCCGAAATGCTCTTGCTTTCCCCTCCAATTTTCTCTCCATCCACTCAATTTTATCGAAATATTTAAACATGAAAGTTGGAGAGCACCTTGACGTCTACCCATCCAACGGTGGCGATGTGTTTTCGTGAAGGGGATTGGTGGTTACGACGATTCGAACGCCGCAAGTTCGTGCGCGACTTTGGAGGCTTTGGGATAGCCAAGCTTCGAGGGATCCGGTCCAAGGTGGAGATGGTGGAGAGCTTCAAGTTGGCATCAGCCGATCGGCGTAGCATGCATCGTGGTGGCCACGGTTCGAAACCCTAGACATGGCGATGGGTTCGTTTCGTTTTCGAGCCTGGTGTAGTCGCGTACGAAGATGAAGTGGCTACGTTTAAATTGGTAATAAAAAAAGAATTTTTTGTTTAAATTCGTATACGATCTTGTAAATTTAATCTCGGATGCATACGTGATCAGATTTCGACGAAACGGGCGACGCCGGAATCGCAGAGACGCGTACTATGTTGTGGAGCAGTTCTGGATTCGTTTCGAGCAAGTAAAAATTTAGGTTAAATCGAACGCCGTTCGATTTAATTTAAATTTGAACGCTCGCCGAAAACCCAAGGTGAGTTTAACTCACTCACATCTGGAATATTAGTTAATTTAAATAGTCATTAATTGGATGATTGCTTGATTGGTTGAATATAATAATTATTATCAAATTGAATTGGTATATGTTGTTGTGCTAATATCTGTGGATGCAGGAAAAACAGGTTGGAGGGATCCAACTCGATCTCTCACAAATAGAACTTAGTTTATATTCTGTGATAATCTGTTTCGATCTTGTTATGCTGCATTTTAGTTATATGCTGTGGTGAATTAAATTGAAATTTTAATTATGTTGTACTGTAATTGGGAGAATACAACCTAAGAATTTTAAATATAAATAGATGAATTGGGTTTAAAGGATATTAAAGAAATTCCTTAGTAAAGATTTTAAAAGGAATTAAGTTCAAAAAATTTGTTGATAATTTGAAATATTAGGAATGTGATCTATAAAGGAAATGTGAATTGTTTAAAGAATAGCGAGATTTATTTAAAGAATGTGAAGAGTACTTTCTCCTGGAAATTTTATTTTGTTTTTAAGAAAGTTTTCAAATTATAAATTTGCAGTTTAAATATGTTTAGAATATTTTAGAAAAAAATATTATTTTAAAATGTTTTTAAGTGAAAGACAACATTGATTTAGTAATTATGGTATTTAATTCTTTTGGTAAAGTAAAATTAAGTTTTCAAAAGGAAATTTTAATATGAATACTTGATTTAATAATCTGATTTAAAAAAAAAATTGAAGTTTTATTTAAAATACTTAACAAACCCCTATATATTTCCTTAAATATTATTTTTCAGTTAAATAATTTCCAAAGCTTATTTTAAATATTTTAAACGTATGTTTGAAAGTGATTTCTAGGAAATGGCGATGTCTTTAAATAAAAGGAGCTATTTTTAAAGTATGGAAAGGGTATTTTACGGGATGAACATAAAATTGATTTAGGATAAATCGTGCTGAATTGATAAAAAGAATTCTTTGGTTATTCTAAGATGGAAGTGTATTTCCCTAAGATGCCAAGTACGTTCTTAAAGCTGATTTTTGAAAAGTTAGAAGTTAGAAGTTTTATTGAAGAATGATTTCAAGAAATGCCTTAAGATGTGATAATTTAAAAAGCAAACATTTATCAAAGTAGTTATAGAAGAAATTATTTTAAAAAGGGTAATTAGAACTATGTTTAAAGAATATTATTATTGTTTATACTTTGTAAAATGGTTCTATTTTAAAGATAATCAAACAAAGTTTTATATGAAACTTGCATAGGATTTCATAGTTTTATTTAAAATCTAGTATGACTTAACTTATTTTAAAGATAATAGTTTATATTTCATTAAGTAGTTTTATTCGAAACACTTAGTGTTAATGTAAATGTTTTCATGTATGTTCAAAGATAAAGAATTTTAATTATTATTAGTACTTGGATGTTTTCAGAGGAAGTAAAGATTTAGGAGTCTATTCCATGAGGAAATTGGGTTTGAAAAGTGTTTCAAAAGGATTTGAAAATGGAAACATAACTCGTAAAGATATTTTGAGGAAATAAATAATTGGGAATTATTTATTGTGTGATGGATTTTTGTGAATATTAATTGATAGTTAAATCACCGACTATCAATATTGGACAAATGCGTTGATCGTTTCGAAGAGACCGGGATCGAGATTTATTTTTCAAAAACCATTTCGATCCGGTTTGTACGTTTAATGGAAAAACGTGTTCAGAGTCGAAGATGGAGTAGTGAAGTGCGAGGGCTAGTCACTATTAATCCTGAGGATTTTCCAAAATGGATGTAGTAGGAGTAGTGCCTTCGGTTCCGTTCGAACCCGGGACGGACTTGTATGGACTAATGCTTTCGGAACATCGTCAGGAGGGCGATGGGCATTCTAAGTGAAACGTTCTAAAAGGTAACGCTTACCCTCAAGCCTCATCAAATGGGAATGACTGAAAATTAGGGGTTATGCAGCAAGGCTTCGTGGGTATCCCCCACTTTAGAGTAAGGTCATCCATGTCTAGATGTCCCTTTTTATTTCGGCTTAGTGGTGCGGTTGCTGATCCCAACCATGGGGTGGTCTTAATCGGAACTGTCCAGTAAGGGATGGTTCCGGTCTTGTGTTGCAGGGGAGCGGGCGTACTCCTCATTACTTTGATCTAGACCATGTACTGTGACAGGTGGTACCCCAGTGCCTAGTCATTGTTGGAAATCCATTCTCCCTACGAGCCTTTTTCGAGTTTTGTTTGTATTACCCACACTGTGGCTAGTAGCTGGAATTTAATAATGTAACAATTTCGGCTATTTTATAAGTGTTTGTGTATAGACCCTATTATAATATCAGAGGATTTCTATAAAAAGTGTTTTAGCTATCGTAAGGTAAAAACCCGACATGTTTATTTGTGGCGTGGTCTTACGAGATTCTTTTGTTTTCAAAGGATATTTGAAACTTTAATAATCAATTTGGATGCATTATTATAGACTGACTCGGGTGTTATTTCATTATAATGCTCGGGTCAGACCGAGTATTATATGTTCAGGACAGGATGTTATGGAGCAGGAGAGGAGCTGGAGCCCAAGACGTACTCTTCGTACTTGTATATATATATATACATACATATATATATATATATATATATCCGCTGGTGTGACTGTTTGAGATTGTCTGATTGGTAATTATTGTTTGTATGAGATACTATGATGATATGATGTATAAAACAGATATAGTTTCATTTTGTGTAAAGATCTATTATTTACTATTATATTTTATTCTGCTGCGACTGTGAGATTCTGATATTGTTTAGTTTCTTCTTCTTCTATCTCTTCATCTTTAACCATAATGGTTCGTATTTCTGTTCCACTTGAGTTAATTGATGTAGAATAGTGTTGGCTCAAGGGGTACAGATTTGCGGGCTGTCACAGACATAAAGCTTGGTATGAATAGTACAATACATCCCGGTTAATTATGTTAAGCGAGACCACACCAATTAGCGGAATAGGTTTCCTCTCACTAACATCCTTTTTGGAACATATCTTTGTAGATCCTTTAACATAACCATATACTATGCTCGTGCATCCACAATTGTTAAACACTACAAAATAAACATTATGTAAACAAACATAGATATCAAGTAATAATGAAAAATCTATTCAAACACAAAATTTTTGTTTGGATAACTTTTTAGTTTTGGCTGACTCGGGATTACCAGACAATACAATTAGAATTAACCTAACACCTGTTAGATCTTCATATTCAGGATTACCTATCCTTATATCTGTTTAACATTTCCCATTAGGATGGTCTGTCCTAAACTATCTGTTAAATATCCCACTTCTGGATGGTCTGTCCCTAACTTAATCGTCTCCAAGGTCTTCTCGATCCTAATGATTTTTCGGGCTCACCAACAACCTATATGATACAACTTGTATTTCTTTCGGTGTGTGCTCATAGTTTATTCTACCCTTGACCAAGCCCTACACATAGGAATTTTAGACAATAATTTACTAGGGCTACTAGCTAATGTATAGGGCGCAACCCTATACTAGTCCCATCTGGTTTTCTAATATCTGAGTCATTTAAACTTAAGGACCCCTTCCATAATTTTCCTTGAAAACACTTTCAAAATGATTCAAACTTTTAAACCAAACTTACAACAAGGAAAAAAGTAAAACCTTTAAACTTTACTCAAATCATATTACCATGTTAGATATATATCCTTTACTCAAATTTTAGTTGATGTAAATAATTTACCATTTAAAAGAACCTCTTTTCATACTTAGAAATTTCCTCCTTCAAAATTAATGTTTAAACCTTTCGAAATCATTTCTCAAATTTTTCGAATTCATTCAAGGAAAACCTTTCGAAAGCTATAAACTTTAGACGTCCTTTTTTAAAATCACTTTAATTCATTGCCTTAGAAAAACCTTTGGAAAACCTTCCCTCAAAAACCTTGCAAAAACATCTAATAAATCTTTTGGAATAGATCTAGGAATAAACCCTTCGAATGCTTAAAATCTTAAAACATAAACCTTTCAAAGGTATAGTAGGTTCAACTTAATATAATCTGGAAACCTTCTTTTTAAAAGCTTTCGTCTATTAAACCATCTTTTGAAAGCCTTGGGTTATAGTTTACAAAATAAGGGTAACAACCTAAGTCAAAAGCTTCCTTCCGAAAGCATTGGAGAAGCGGCTAGTTTTAGAAATAAATAAACCTTTCGACTGGGTTGGAATATTCGAAGTAAAACCTTTATAAAAACGGTAGAAGCCCTTTGGCTATGTCGGAAGGTTTCATGGCAAAGTAATAGAGGATTCAGAAACAACCTTGTCGACTACATCTGAAGGTTTAAAGTCTTTCTTTTAAATAACTTGACCTGGTCGGAAGTGACCAAGTCGAATGCTCAAATTTGAAAGCAAAGCAGACAAAAGCTTTTCACTTATAAAACAATTATATTCCAACCTCTTGGTCCATTAAACTTTCGGCTTAGAAGCTTTCGGCTATATTCAATTCGTTGCGTACCAATTACTTGACACCTTTTGCACTGAACTTTGACCATATCAGAGCTTGCCTTTTGATTGAGACGAAAGATGTAGGACGGAAGGTAAACTTCCATATAGACTGAAACATGGAAAAAGTATGATTTTTAATTTCAAACTTAAAAAGGAAACTTTTCAACTAACCTGCCTTTGTTTTTCAAATTTTCATTGGTCAATGAAATACTTTTCAAAAATGTGCTGCCGCAATTACTAGAATTTATAAATCATTTTGTTTTGTAAAATGTCCCTTCTCCTTTATAAATATGTAAAATATTTAAGTCCCAAACCTTAAATAATTTTATATACATTCCTCAAATGACTTAGGAAAATTCTGAAAAAAACCACAGAAAATCTATTTTAATATAATACGTAACATAATAAAATCTTAAACCCGAACAAATAATACTTGAGCCGAAAATAATTTAAAACCTAATAAACAATTTTCTTCATTTGAAAATTCGTATAAAATCCATAATAAATTGAAAAATTATGAAAATCAATGCCTATTTCTAAAATGTTATTCTAGACCAATATTTAAATTTCCAAGGTATTCCGATGTCATTAAATTGGGTATTTATGTTAAACATATCATAAAACATGAATAAACATTTATTATTTCACCAACTATATACATATATATCTTCAAGCATTAAAAATGGCAATAATATAGAAAAAACATTTCGGATCTAATCACTAGCCGAAAACTGAAAGAATTAGGGATGTAGTAATTATTCACCTTAGCTTTAGAGATTATAGATGGTATTTTTTTGAGTATTGAATAGTTGATTTCTTCTTTCCTCTTGAATCTTATCTTTTCTTCTTCTTTTGGGAATGGAAATGGTGGGCGGCCTTAGCAAGTCAGTTTTTTTTTATGAAATGAGAATGAGTGAACATGAGTTACCATCTCATAAGGGTTTAGGGGATAAGGTTGAACTATTTCCCATAATGCCCTTCTCGTTTCCTAAGACATTACCTAGTGTTATTTCTTTTTAGTTGACCCACTAAATATGGCATGGCTACCTTTAACTAATCTAATCTCAAGCTATTAATCTTCACATTATTTGATTTAATTTGACTAATTAAATATCTTAAATAAGGTTATAAAAATGTGGGGTGTTACAGACTCTTTACCTTAAAGAATTTCATGTTCAAAATTACAATAAGGTACACAACAAAACAATCAAAGGTAAACAAATCATCAAATAAATCAGGGTAAGTGTCTCTAATCCTGCTCTCCACTTCCTAAGTATTGTCCCTAGCATCACACTCCACCGAACCTTTACTTACTTGATTGTCTTGCTCGTAAATTTCTTCTCATCTTTAGGCACAATCTGAATCGGCTACCTAATTATAGTCAAATCCGTTTCTACTACTAATTCTTCTAATATTGTAGGTGCTATAGTAGTCTCCGAGTCTCCAACATATTTCCTAAGATGAGAAAACATGGAAAACATTATGGACTCCGGCCAAACTACTCGATAATTCCACTTTATAAGTGAGTTTCCCGACCCCCTCAATAATGCAAAATGGATCAATAAACCTAGGTGCAAACTTTCCTAACTTCCCAAATCTAATTACAACCTTCATTGGTGAAGCTTTAACAAACACATAATCTCCAAAATAAAATTCCAAATCCTTCCTTCTTTTATCTGCATAACTTTTCTGTTTAGACTGAGCCTCCTTCTTCCTAGCTCAAATTAACTCAATCTTCTCCCCAGCTTCCTTCACTAAATTCAGACCAAGAACTTTTCGATCCCTGGTCTCCAACCAATATATAGGAGACTTGCAAGGTCTTCCATGCAATGCTTCAAACGGTGCCATCTCGATATTAGTCTGATAACTATTTTTATATGAGAACCCGACAAGATGATGATGGTCATCCCACGATTTACCAAAATTTAATATACAAGCTCTTAACAAATTTTCCATGATTTTGTCAACTCTTTCGGTTTGCACATCTATCAATGGATGGTAAGCGGTACTCATGTTGAGCTTGGTTGCTAATGCTTCCTATACACATCTCTACAACTAGCAGTAAATAAAGAATCACTATCACTGACAATACTACTAGGAATCCTGTGTAGCCTAACTACATTCTTCGTGGATAACATTGCGAAGTCAGATGTCGTCATAGTTGAATCTACCGAAATAAAACGGGCACTCTTGGTCCGTCCATCCACTATGGCTCGTATGCTTTCATTTCCCCTGCTAGATCTCGGTAACGCATCAATAAAATCCATAAAGATTGAATCCCATTTCCATAATGGAATCTCTAACAGTGGCAATTCAAGCACAACTTAACACACAATCCAACGTCCCATTTCACACCTTCCCAAATAAAATTTCTTTTTATGTTCTGATACATTTTTTGCTCCTCCAAGATGGACAACGAACTTCGAATGATGGCACTCATCCAAAGCCTTATTCCTCAGTTTTCTACATTCGAATCACATAACCTTTCTTTCTTTCTCAACCACCCATTATGGTCAGGATTGAAATCTTTTAGGCCATCGCTCTCCATTCCTTCCTTCAACCTGATCTGCTCAGCCACTACAGGATCCTCCTCTAGCTTAGAAGCTATCTTCTCAATCGTTATTGGTCGGACTTCTAAGCAAGACAATACAGTACTTCCTGCACTCTATCCCACCTCGGACTTAAACTGTACACTTCAAGCCAATAATGCCTCCAAGTCTTTCTACTCAGTGATCATAGCCAATACTGCATTCGGATGTTTCTGACTTAGTGCATCCACTACTTTGTTTTCGTTTCCAGGCATATACTCAACTCCAAAATCATCGGCATCAATAGAGTCTAACCATCTCTGTTGTCCCATATTCAACTCCTTTTGAGAGGACAAATACTTCAACGACTTATGATGTGTAATATCAATGCATAGTCTGAGAGGACAAATACTTCAACGACTTATGATGAGTAATATCAATGCATGGGTCAATAAGTTTTTCAAGCTCTGGAATGCTTCTTCACACTTATCAGTCCACATGAACTTCATATCCTTTCGCGTAAGCTTAGTCATCATTGCTGCTATTCATGAAAAATCTTTATAAATCTCTAATTATATCCAGCCAATCCAAGGAAACTCTTTATCTCGGTCGCCGTCTCAGGTCTTTTCCAATTGTTCACCACCTCGATCTTAGTTGGATCTACAAACAACCTTTCTCAGAGACGACATGACCCAGGAACTTCACTTCCTTCTTCCAAAAATGACACTTCATAAACTTAGCTTTCAACAGATGTTTCCTCAACATCTCAAGCACGACTCTGAGATCAACTTCATGCTCCTCCTTATCCTTAGAGTATATCAAAATGTCATTAATGATAATCAACATAAACCATTCCAAATTCTCTCGAAAAATCCTATTTTTTAGAAACACAAAGAAATCTTGTGATCCATATCTCATTCTAAACGCCATGAAAAAACGTCAATCCTCGGCAATGGATATCGGTTCTTTCTCGTCTTTTCATTCAACTTACGATAATCAATACATAGCATTAACGATTTATACGGCTTCTTAGCAAACACAATAGCAGCTCCCCATGGCAAGCTACTCGGCCTAATAAAACTTTTGCCTTCTAGACTACTAACTACAACTTCAACTCTTTCATCTCTGTAAGTGTCATCCTACTCGATGGCCTAATTACCGGTTCAAATCTTGGCGCTAAATCAATCCAAAACATAATAGCTCAATTCGGTAGCAGTCCAACAACTAACTCAAATACATCGGCAAATTCTCTAATTACGAAGACCTGATGCAACTCGCTTTCAACTTCATAACACCCAATAAAGCACTCACCTCACAACTAGAGTTCTCTACGCCATAAGTTATTCGAACACTACAATCCGGATGACTAAATGATATTTTTTATCTTAGCAAAATATCCTAGCATCATATCTACTCAACCAATCCATCTCTTGGATAATCCCAAATCCTACAAAGTCGAATACATGCAAATAACAATCAAAGATATAGCCAAACAAATCAAATTATAGATGGTCACACCTCATCCTAAGTGTTGCATGACCTCTTATTGGCTTAACAACCCTTAAGGAAGTAGCTAAGTAAGAGGGTTCTAGGTTAAGTCTATCTACTAGACATCGAGAAATAAAAGAATGGGTACCCAGTATCAAATAGGACGCTAATAGACATACCGTGGATCTGCAGTGAGCCTCCTAAAACAGCTTTTCCCTTTTCCTGAGCAACTGGTTTTGCAATTGTGGGCTCCAAGGCATAAACTCGCCCTTTTCCTTCCTTTGCTGGCTTTGTGTGCTTGTTCTTGTAATGACCCACTTAATCGTAATTAAAGCATTTGACATTCTTCTTTCCACTGTGTTCGAAATAGGGGTAAAATGTTATAAATAGCTGGCGGCATTCTTCGATTAGAGTTTGAAAATTTAGCAGATGAATATTGGACAAAAATTTTCTATAAAAGCCCCTCGGTTTTTTCTGTTTGCACAGACCCTTGGGTTTCATACCCTAGTTGCCACTTTCAAATGAATGGCTAGTAACTTATGATCTTCTTCCCCAATTATCTCTCAATCCATCCACTTTCGTTAAAAACTTTCTGCATGAAAAATATAGAGCATGTCGAGATCTATTGATCCAACGATTACGATTGAGTTTAGCTGAGTACATCGACAACAATCTTGGCTTGATCGTGACGCATTCGCACACGTTTTTTGAGAGGAGGAGGTGGCTGAGCTCGATAGAACTTAGGGCATTGGTGAGGGGGAGTTAGGCTCACGCGGCTAGGGTGGTGAATCTTTCTCCGAGTAACGGTAGGACGAGCGGTTAAGAAAATTTGTTGCACGTGTATGGGTTTTCTAAACTGGAATGTGGACGATGGTGAAAAGGAATGTGGCCGTGATTTTCCTATAATGAATGAATGGCCAGATTTTGTTTAAGGGTTTAATAAAAAAGAATTGTAAATTATATTAGTTTATAAAAATCGTGTAACTTATAAATATCTAACTTTGTCATATAAGGTCGAAATTGGACGAAAAATGTTGCGTTGGGTTCGCATTGGCGAACTCGCGCGTGATGGATTGGGATTTATTTGCGTTTGTGAAAATTTTGGTAAAATTAAACGTCGGTTTAATTTTATTCGAAATAAAATGCTGCAACGACGACTGCTAGCAATGTGAGTAAAACTTACTCTCTCCGTCTCACTTATATTTTTATACAAGTGAGAATAAATCAATTTATGACGGATGAAGATTGTTTGGATGATATATTATACTATATACTATATATATATTGGTTGGTTGGATATATTACTACATATTTTAGCGGATGGGCCCCTATATGTTTCCGTGTATGAGCGGATGACCCTTTGAATGCGCATCTACTTCGAAGCAGACATTATTCACATTTTCTCATATGTATACTTGTTGCAGGTGATAGGTTGAAGGGATCCAACATGATTCCTCACTAGTGTTGATTTTATTTACAAATATTGTAAAATATGTTGTTATCATGTGATATATGATGTTTGGATGCCATGATTGCTATTATGGATGTGAAAACCCTTATTTAGTACAGTTGCAGCATTGAGCCATATTTTTGGAAATTTAAAATAAAAGAAAATGTTGATTTCAATTTAAAATGGATTTCAAAGTGATTTTGAAATATATGTTTCAATAACTATTGAATTGTTAAAGAGATTGATTTATTTTAAATAAATAAAAAGTTATAGTTTTTATGTTATAAAAAAATTATGGCACTTGTGTAAAATAATCAAAATATGATTTTGGAAATATGAAGTTAACTAATTGTTAAATTAAGTTAAATTGATAATTTTGAACTTATTATAAATGGTTTATATATTAGATTTATAAAATTAATATTTTATAAATAAAAGTAGTGGGAATTATAAACGGTGTTTTATAAATATAAGAAATGGATCTATAATCAAATTTGTATATGGATTTGTAATTATAATTTAGAAATAAATTTATAATGGGCTTCATAAATAGATTACAAAGTAATGAATTTGTAAATAAGAAATTTATAAGTAAATTAACTTATAATTTGATTTTGACAAATAAATGAGATATAAATGAAATATGTTAGTAAAGAAATTTTATATATGAAAGTTTATAAAATATGAATGGAATTTATAAACATCATTTTACAAATCTGAAATCAATTTAATTTTTGATAAGCTAAATATGGATTTTGATAAAAGGAATCATATTCATGATTTTGGAATATGAATAGTCCTTTAAATAAAATGAATGTTTTGGAAAGTGGTATTATAAAATTGAGTTTAAACGGTTTGAAAATAAAATGATTTGGGAATTTACTTGTTATTAAAATGAGCATATGCAATTGTTTTCCAAATAGTCCAACAAGTGAAATGATTTTGAATATTATTATTTTAAAAGATATTTTGATGTGAATAATTGGAAGTGATTTGATTTAAAAATGATTAATAAAAATCAGGTCCAACGATTAATTAAGTGCTAGATTTTGTTTGTTCCTTTGATAACAGACTATCAAATTTGTCCATTTTAGTTTCTCGACTTGATGTAGAAACTAATTAGTCGTGCGCGTAGTACGTAACCGACTATGTAGGCTTGATTATCGTTTGTGTTGAGAATGTTGATTCGTGTAGTGCGGAGTAATTACTCCAATCTATCGAGCTTGCTTTTTGGCCAAAGGATAGCAAGTTGAAAGTTGAAGACGTGATAAGTCTAAGAGACTTATTTTCTGTGTAAAGTTAAGAAACGCTTTTGCGTTGTTCGTGTGAAGAGACGGGGATCGGATTTATCTGAAAACTACTTCGTATCAACATATATGCGACGATTGTGCAGGTTAGTCGATGATATTAATATTTATGATTTTCATAATGAAGGACTGCTTGTTGATCACTTGTTGTTAAAATCCTAATATACATATAGTAGTAGTCTTTTCATTATGAATTATCTATTGCAAGGGTCGTCGCTACTAATCCTATAGGATGTGGTAGGAGATTACCTCCGATTTATCCTATTCATGGATAACTTGCATGGACGAGTAGTTGACGTTGCATTTGTAAGGTTACGTATATTGGTTTTTACAAACTTATATCATGTGGTGGAGGAGAAGGCAACTTCTCTAACATCCTCCTTGAGACGTACGAGCTTAAGGGCTATATTTTTGTGGAAAGTAATTAGTAGTCAACGGAAATGAAAATGTGGCATTTAAAGATGATGTGATATGTGATATGTTAAAGGTAATCGATACCTCTTCTGGCTTCAGTCCTCGAAAAATGACTGAAACATGGATAGAAGCAGCAAGGCTAAGTGGGTCGCTCCCATTAGGAGATGTCATCACTCTTCTAGATATATCTTTACACGCTATGACGTCGTGTATGTGGTTATTGTTGATGTATGCTTATGGCCATGAATTATTGGTCGGTAACGATCGAAGCGATGACATATTCGATACTATCCTAGGAAGGAAAGCCTGGCCTTATGTTGGTTTAGGCGTCAAGTATCTTGACCCAAGGTACGCCCATCTAGAGGTGTATCGAGATTTGGATCGGAAAGGTAGTCCCATCACCTAGTCTTTTGTATGGAAATCCAAAATCCACTCTATGCCTTCCATTTTGTTTGTAGAGCCTAATATTGATGGAATTTAATAATGGTAACAATTTGTGCTATGTTGATTATTATTTTTATAATAGAACCTATTATAATGTAACATGATTGGGTATGAAATGGTTTGGTTATCATAAGGAAAAAAACCATCTATGTTTTGTGTGGATGTGGTCTTACGAGATACATTTTGTTTTGATAAAGGAAAGTTTTGATAAATTTATAAATTAATTTGAGATGTGTTTTTCTCACGCTGGTTTACCAGACTGATCCGGACGTTCTTCCCTTTCAATGATCGAGTTAGACTAAGTATATTGCATGTTAGAATTTGGTGCTTTTGGAGTTTCAGTAGGCGAGCAAGAGATCTTCATGTCATATACACGTATCTGTTTATTTTTTCGCTGCTTTACATTGTTGTTGTTGTAAATTATCAACATTTGTGAGGACATGTTATTATAATTGTCCAAGTTGATGATTACTTATTGTGTACTCCGATATTGATTTATTACAGTTTCTCTTTGTAAAGGTTATTGATCTAGTTATTCCGCTATGATGTGAGATTCTGCATTGTTTTGGTTCTGGTTCTCTCTTCTTCTTCTCTTCTCTCTTTCTTCTCACCCTATTTTTTCTTTCTCTTGATCATCTGAAATCGGCGTTCTCTGGTTCGAACACGTGTGGTTTGTTGTCTGATTCAGAGGGTGTCGAGTGTGGTTCGTTACAGCTGGCAACAGAGCTTAAGTCTGTTATATTCCAAGGCTTTGATGTGTACTCAATATAGATAGGGTCAGTAGTGCCCTAGATTGAGTTTGAGTGCATTATATATACGAGCATGTATTTGTTAGCGATATAAAAAAATTTATATCATGTTGATTGAGCTGTTGAGTAGCTTATGGGTTTCGATCGTTGCGTCTATCTAACCTTATCAATAAGATTATATAAATACTTGAACATGGAGATTGGACATAATATTGTTAACAAAGTTAGGTAAATGAAACAATTTTACCTTGGTTATATTTTATATAGTAGTATAAAAGTTGTTTGGTTGTTAGCGAATGATAATATTTGATTATTATCATTTGTTATTTGTTGTGATTAAACAATAAATGTTGTTATTATTATAAACCTAAACAAAGATAAAAAAACTGAAACAAACTTATATAAGCAAAATGAATAGTGGAATTATATAAGTATAAATTTATAAATGTGATTTATAAATATAAAAAGGGATTTTAAAAGAAAGAATGTAAAGCATTAAATTCACTATCGTTGTTGGAAAATAATAAGGGTGATGACTACAGCATCATCAGCATCATTTTCGAGTTTCTGTGTCATTGATTTGCTACCATTAGTAAATTAAAAATTTAAGCTTTGTTGTCATAAACAAATTTGAATTAAAAATCCAAGTTTGAAATTAATAGACATAAGTGAAATGAGTTTTGGAATTATAATATGATATTGAAATTTAATTTAAATAGTAAAATAAATTTGAGTTAGTGTAATAAAATATATGATTTGGAATGAATAATATAGATATTTGAAATGAATCAAATCAAAATTAAATATAAACTTGAGTGGTAAGTGATTATATAACCATGATTTGAAATTATAAAGTGCGAATATAAGCAGACATAAGTAAATATTCATGAACCTTATGTAGTTTGTATAACTTATAAATGAGAGATAGTAAGTAAAGAAAGTTTCATTTAGTTAAATATAAAGCTCAAGAAACGAAATCTGAATTGGGTTTATAAGTTGAAATCTAAGTTAAGTAGAATTAAATGAACTTGAAATGAAATTTAACTTAAGTGATGTTGAATAAAGTTGAAATTGATATTAATAATGAACTAATAAAGTAAGTATATAAGTTGAAGTGATGAATATGAATGTAATCTTGAATTGTTAAATGAAATTCAACTTTAGTTGCAAAATGAATTAAATTGAACTTATGAAATGAATTAGTAAATGGAATGTAATTGGAAATGTTGTTGTTAGTATTTAATAAACTTAACTTGTGAATTAATAATGAACACAAAGAAGTGTTGTATATAAATGTTGTAGTGAACTTAAGAAAGAATCCAAGTAATCATTATTAAGTGTACATAGTATTACCAAAAATATACCAAGTGAAGAATCAATGTAAATATAAATTAACATGATGGTTGACTAATGTGAAATATGAAAGTAAAATACATTGAATGATTAATGAATTTGTTGTTAATAAGTTTTATGTGAATGAAAGGAATTAATTGTGAATAGAATTGAAACAAATCAAATAAATGTAAAGAAATTAATTATTAGTTAAATGAATATGAATTCATTAATGGTCATTGAAATTGAAAGTTAAATAATTGAATTCAAATTGAAAGTAAAGTGAATTGTTAACTCCACTATTCCACGGCTCAGCGACCTAAGGAAATGAACGACCTAAAGACCCCCAACGACCTAGCGACCTAAAGGTATCGCGACCTAGCGACCTAAAACTCTCAACGACCTAACGACCTAACCATCAACACAGGGCAACGACATGTTACAACAAAGAGGCTTCGCGACTTAACGGGCTAAAGGTATAAGAGATCTGCGACCTAATGACCTATGGACTAAAGCAACATAGCAACCTAGTAGCTAAGCGACCTAGCGAGTCAGTAGCTAAGCGACCTAGCGAGTCACTAGCTAAGCGACCTAGCGAGTTATCAAAGAATGAAGCCGCTTGTTTATAGGCCGCTCCCAACCTTAGGTCGCCAACCATCCTTTCCTAGGTCCCTCACGACCTAAACAATACCGAAGTAACTTCTTATGACGCTTCCTCCTTTGGTCGTTGACGACCTATGACTTGCTGGTTTATTCAACATGATCAGGCATGCTCTTGTTAAGTCGAAGACCGCGTCCACCAGGTCGCTCACGACCTACGACCTATCCAAGGTCGCTCACGACCTACGACCTAATTCAGAAGAATCTCTAGAAATACCCCACCTACTCCAACTGAAAGAGGATCTTTTTGGCTCATTTCTGGAACGCCGATACTCTGCTGAATTCTCGACTCACTCGACACTTCAAACACGAAAGACATCTCAACGAACTTCAAGAGGAAATCTAACACAATCGACATGGATTAAAAGAATTATCCTACATTGGAGTTCTAGCTATTTATCCTATCAGTGTTGTAATCGAAGATTGTTGTAAAGTTGTAATTGATTCAGCAATAAAGAAGATTAAAGAGGACATAGGCTTAACTTGTAGCCGAATCACTATAAAACTGTTGTCTTTTTACTGCTTTCTCTGTGACTTTTCTACTTACTTCTAATTCACGTATTGACGGGTGGTGCTTTCACTTAGTCTCTACTTACACCGGGGTGTTAGCGTTCAAATTTAAGCGTTAACATTTTTGGTGCTTTCACTGAGAACCCAACTCAGGCTATTTTCTGTCATTACTTCGCAAAAGTTTTTTGAAAGAATCTCTCTCAAAACCAGAAGTCTATCAAAATTAATGGCTCCTGGAAGAAAGCGTGGATCTACAAGACCCAGTGATATACATGAGAATACTACCACTTCTCCTTCATCAAGTCAGGCAGCACCAAGTGCAGGAATTACATGAGCGGAGTTAGATGCTGCAGTATCTGGGTTATACCAGCAGATGGAAACCCAGAATGCTTTAATGCTTGAACGGTTAAATGCATTGCTCGGAGCTAACCGTCAATCGGTGAATAATGAAGAAAACCTTGCAGATGATGTTCATAATCCTGAAGAGAGAAATATTCCTCAAAGAGCAGCTAGCCCCACCAAAGAAACACCTCCTCAAGCTGGAGGATCGAGACCGCAGCCAACTCTCCACGAACGTTTGTCCAGACAAATTTCCAAGAAAATGGCCGAAGTCTATCCTCCAGATCCTTTAAATTACGAGGAATATCTTTTGGGCATGGTGCGACAATCATGAAAGAAAGCATGCAGAGGGATGAAGATGAAAAGGAATGGGGATTCGCTCCGAGAAAAACTTTTTTCACTGAAAGGATTCTAAAGGCGGAATTCCCAAGGAAGTTTGTTCCTCCTACCATCTCGGCTTATAAGGGAACAAGCGACCCTAATCAATTCTTGTATAAGTATGATTGGCACATGACTGGTGCTAGGGCGTCTGATGAGATCAAATGCCGGTACTTTCCGGTATACTTGGATGGAGTGGCTCTGCTTTGGTTCACAAAGCTTCCGGTCCGATCCATAGACTAGTTCGCCGATTTGACTTGAATGTTTAAAGAGCAATTCAGGTTGTATGCTTCAAAGGCAAAGGATATTATCTCACTGTCAAGCCTGGAATAGAACCCTGAGGAATCCATTAGATCTTTCTTGAACCGCTTCAACATAGCTTTGGCTGAAGTGGATAATGCAGAGCCACGAATGGTCTTGACATACTTGATGAGGGCAGTCGACAAGTCAAGCGAATTTGGGAAATGGCTGAAGATGAAAGAACCGAATCCGCTTGAGAAATTCTATAAGAAAGCTGATGAATTCATGCGCTTGGAAAGCCTTCATGCACCGGTTAATGTGGCATTGACAGAGGTTAAGGATAATGCTGCTGCTCCTGCCAAAAAGGAATCCGAAAGTCAGAAAAGGGAGAATAATGGTGGGAATAAACAGAAAGATATGAAGAAACCCCGCTTCTCAAAACCTTCAGATTTCACTCCTTTAACTGACACCCCGGAGAATATCTTTTTTGCTACCAAAGATGCGGTGGAATATCCTAAACCACCTGAAATGAGAGTTGGGAAAAAGGCTCTTCAAAGTGGGAGATTTTGTCGGTCTCATAATCAACCCGGTCATGATACCAACGAATGTCGCCATTTGAAAAGCTTGATTGAAGAATTGCTGAGAGAGAACAAGTTGAAGCAATTTGTGAAGAGGAATAAGAATGACCCAACTTCATCTACTAAGGGCCAGCAACTTCCTACTCATCCGTCTGACTCGGGTGAGAGGACTACTGTGCATGAATCAGAAAGGCCCGTTATTAATGTGATTACGGGAGGTCCTCACCCAACAGGCAGGAGCTGGGGCGAGATGGAAAGATATGCCCGTGCCTTGAAGTATGCACCGACAGAAGAGAGTGTTTTTGTGCTAGAAGATACTGCACCTTTGAAGCAGCAGAAAACTTTTAGTGATGATATTGTGTTCAGAGCCAGGGACTCTATGGGCATTGAAGTTCCAACCATGGATCCCTTGGTCATCTCTACAGGCATTGGGCCGGCTATTGTGAGAAGAGTGCTTGTAGATTGCGGCACTTCTTGCAATATTCTCTTCAAAAAGACGTTCGATCAAATGAAAATTCCGATGGCCGATGTTCAAGCTTCATCTCAGAAAATTGTTGGGTTTACTGGGGAACCGAAGCAGCCAATTGGAACTATTGACTTGTTCGTTGAGCTTGGAGAGGGGCAGAAAAAGGTTGTTCGAAAACAGACTTTTGTAATTGTTGATGAATCTTCTGCCTACAACGCTTTCCTAGGCCGACCAACTCTTGCGGCTTTTAAGGCAGTTCTCGCCCCGTGGTGCCTCACTATGAAATTCCTTACGGATAATGGTGTTGGAGTTATTAAAGGGGATCAGAATGCTGGGCCAGAATGTTATCTAATAGAGTTGCGTGAAGTGAGGAAAAGAGAGATGGGAAAAGATGCGGCAGCCCCAGTCCGCATCAAAGAACCTACATTGTAGCAATTACAGGGTGGACCGTGCACTGGCAAACATAGCGAGGCACGAAGAGAAATAGATCCTAGAAAAGCCGGTGCAGGAGGGAATAGGGTGGTGCCAGTGGAAGTAACGGTACTAGTACCTGTTGACCCGAAAGATTCGTACAAAGTGGTGAATGTGGGTTCGCAACTTAGTGTGACGGTTCAAAATTCCTTGATATCATTCTTGAAAGCAAATCTGGACGTATTCGCTTGGACCCATGCTGATATGTGTCGAATATCCCCAGAAATTGCAGTGCATACTATGAATATTGATCCGAAGTTTACACCGGTAAAGCAGAAAAGAAGAACCCAGGGTCCTGAAAGGTCAGTAGCGTTGAAAGAAGAGGTAGACCGGCTCATGGAGAATGGTTTCATCAGGGAGTCCACCTATCCGAATTGGGTTTCAAATCCAGTATTGGTTAAGAAAGCTAATGGGATGTGGAGAGTATGCATCGACTTCTCAGGTTTAAACAAAGTCTGCCCCAAAGACTGCTTTCCGTTACTCAGGATAGATCAGTTGGTGGATGGAACAGCGAGGCATGAATTGTTATCTTTTACGGATGCTTACTCCGGATACAACCAGATCATGATGCATGAGCCGGACCAGGAGGACAGGAGCTTCATCACCGACGTTGGTCTCTACTGCTATAGAGTCATGTCCTTTGGACTTAAGAATGCAGGGGCAAATTACCAAAGACTCATCAATGCTATGTTCAAACCGCAGATTGGCAAAACTATGGAAGTTTTATGCTAACGATATGTTGGTGAAATCAAAGAAAGCGGTAAACCACATGGATCACTTGGCAGAAATGTTTGCAGTCCTTCGAAAGTACGAAATGAAACTTAATCCTTTGAAGTGCTCATTTAGGGTGGAGTCCGAAAAGTTCCTGGGTTTCATTGTGAGTGCTAGGTGCATTGAAGCTAATCCTACTCAGATTGCTGCTTTAAAAAAAGTCAAAGCTCCTAGAACAAAGAAGGAATTGCAAAGTCTTAATGGAAAAGTCGATGCTTTGAGTTGATTCATTTCCAAAGCTACTGATAAATGCATTCCATTCTTTGATGCTCTGAAGAAAGGAAGAAAAAAATTTGATTGGACACCTGAATGGCAGAAAGCTTTCGATGAGTTGATTCATCGTATGGAAACGCCTCCAATACTTTCTAAGCCGGACAATGGTGAAGATCTTTTCGTATATTTGGCAATCTCATATCATGCTCTCAGTGCAGCTTTGGTACGGGAAGATGCAAAAGTTCAGCGTCCGGTCTATTATATCAGCAAAAGATTCACTGGGGTAGAGATGAATTATTCAAAATTGGAAAAGCTCGCCTATTGTCTACTGATTTAATCAAGAAAGTTAAGGCCATATTTCCAAGCTCATCCTATCAAAGTCCTCGCTGATCAACCTCTAAAGCAAGTTCTGTTTCGTCCTGAGACTTCGGGTCATCTTCTGAAGTGGAATATTGAACTCAGCCAATACGACATCACTTATCATCCCCGGAGAGCAATCAATGGACAAGCTTTGGCGGATTTCATCGCAGAATGTACAAATAAAGGTGATAGTGAGGAAGAGGTGACCGATAGTACCCCAATTCGATGGAAATTATATGTTGATGGTGCAAGAAACGATTACTATTTCGGAGCTGGGGTTGTGCTTGAAACCCATGAAGGGTGGTCATTGTGCTATGCATTGAGATTGGAATTCCCTTCGATAAACAATGAAGCAGAATATGATGCTATTATTGCCGGCTTGAAAATTGCTAAAGAATTGAATGTCAAAGTGTTGCGGATCTTTAGTGATTCACAGCTTATTGTATGTCAAGTCAAGAAAGAGTTTCAAACTAAAGGAGAAATCTGCCTGCTTACTTGTCGAGAGCATGGGAACTTCTCGATGATCTTGACCATTATACGATAAATCATATACCCCAGGAAGAGAACATGAAGGCAGATTCTCTCGCAAAGTACGCAAGCACTGGTGAAGCTCAATTATTGGGATTGTATAGGCACTGATGAAATGGATATTGACTGGATCATGACTATATCTCAGGAGCAAGAATCATGGATGACTCCGATAATGGAATATCTGCTCAAGGTTCTCTACCACAAAATTCAAAAGAACGACAGAAGTTGCTAAGAAAAGCCTCCAGATATATAATTCAAGATGGCTGATTGTATAGGCGGAGATTCTCAATGCCATTACTCCGATGTGTGACCAAGGAAGAAGCTAAAACAATTCTAGCTGAAGTACACGGAGGAGAGTGTGGAGACCATTCAGGTGGTCAAACTCTAGCAAAGAAAATTCTACGTTTTGGGTATTTTTGGCCAGATATTAATCGTGATGATGCAAGCTATGCCCGAAAATGTGACCGATGCCAGAGATTTGCAAAAATCCCAAAAGCGCCTTTCACCGAGATAACACAGAAGGTCAGTCCGTGGCCATTCGCTATTTGGGGAATAGATCTCGTCGGGCCTTTGCCAACCGCCAAGTCCTGAATCAGACATGCTATTGTTGTTGTTGATTATTTTACTAAATGGGTTGAATCTGAACCATTAGCTACTATTACCTCTAAAAAGATGATAAACTTTGTAACTAAGAATATCATTTGCAGGTATGGCGTGCCTCAAAAGATAATCACAGACAATGGAACCCAATTTGAAAGTGAAGAGTTCCAAGATTTTTGCAAGCGATTCAAGATCCAAAAAAGTTTCTCAACAGTGGCTCATCCGTAGGCAAACGGGCAAGTGGAAGCAGTAAACAAAATTATCAAATCAACCATAAAAAAACAGCTGGAAAAAGCGAAAGGTGGTTGGGTCGATAAGCTACCACTAGCACTATGGGCATATAGAACTACACATAAAACTACGACTGGGCACACTCCATTTTCATTGGCATATGGATCAGAGCAATGATTCCGGAAGAAATAGAAGTTCCTTCAAATAGAAGAATTCATTTCAACCAAGCTGAAAACGAAGAGTTGCAACTTGAAGAACTTGACTTCCTTGATGAAAAAAGAGAAGAGGCTCAACTCAGAATTGCAGCCCAACAGCAAAGAATTGCCAGGCACTTCAATTCCAAAGTTCGCCAACGCAGCTTTGAGATTGGAGATCTAGTCTTGAAAAGGGTCATGACAGCAACAAGAGTGTTTGCGCCAAACTGGGAAGGGCCATATGTCATAGGCAAAAAACTTCTTGATGGCACTTTCAACCTGACAACTATCGAAGGAGATCCAATTCCAAGAGCTTGGAACAGCAATCACTTGCGCCCATATTTTACTTAAAAGCTTTACTGAAATACTGTAAAAGAATTGTGGATGTATGATTCTTGTATTGAAAGCCATTGTAAAGCCAGTGCAAGTGGATAATAAGAACTATAAAGTGGATGTAGGCCCAGTCCTTGGCCGAACCACTATAAATCTTGTGTTCTCTACTATTATAAACCACCTGCTTTATTTCGATATATAAAGTACTTCAATTGTATTGCTAAAATGTCGATTTAATATTGCAGGCCATTGAAACAAAGCTTACCCGTCACATGACCAAGCGATCCCTGACCTCACTCAACAAATGAATGTTCAGCCACAAAAATTCCAGACTTAAATCCTATATAAGAAGTGCTTCAAGCAAATAGTTAGTAGATTCCGCCAGAGGTGGACCCTTCCTAACTAATTGTGATCGTTTGTGCAAATGAACATCTGATTAATTAGCCTGTGTCTGCCTCTGCGAACTCATTTAACGATGAAGTACACTTCTTTGGATAAAATAAGCTACTTGCAAAAGAAAGGAATGTATGCTCGAAAATGATAACAGGGAACCGCTGATATGAGCAAATGGCGAAAAGACATGGGCGAGCAGGTAGCAAACAGCAAAAGACCTCTTCGGAGGCGCAAGCCCTCTTCGGAGGCACAACTCTTCGGAGGATAAAGACCTCTAATGGGACTTGCCAAAAAAAGAAAGTTCTCTTTCTCAACAAAAAAGATTGGTGGAATGACCGGTGGCATAGGACACTCATTAACTAGCTGAGAACGTTTGTGCAAACAAACAATCCATGTAACTTGTGTCCACACCGTGAATCCATCCAACCTTGGGAAGGAAACTTCCAGGAAAAAGCCGTACTCGGAGGCACACATTTCACCGTGATCTGAAATAAAACTTCACACGAGTTGAAAGGTGAAAAGACCTCTTCGGAGGCACGCATTCCACCGAGATCTGAAATAAAACTTCACAAGTGCTGGAATGTTAAAAGCCCTCTTCGAAGGCCCATTTCACTAGAGTTGAAATGCTAAAAGACCTCTTCGGAGGCACACATTTCACCGCGATCTGAAATAAAACTTCACACGAGTCGAAATGTGAAAAGCCCTCTTCGGAGGCCCGCTTCCCAACGAACAGGGAAAAAAAATAAAAGCCTCTCCCCAGAGGCAGAAACAAAAATCCCTCTTCGAAGGCCCGCTTCCCAGTGAACAGGGAAAAAAATAAAAGCCTCTCCTCAGAGGCAGAAACAAAAAGCCCTCTTCGGAGGCCCGCTTCCCCGCGTACAGGGAAAAAAAGCCCTCTCCCTAGAGGCATACACAAAAAGCCCTCTTCCCAGAGGCACAATCAAACAAAAGCCCTCTTCGGAGGAACAAACAGGTCAAAGCCCCTTTTACGGAAGCCCACTTTACCACGAAGGAAAATTCACTTGCCAAAAATAAAAGTGACTTTCTCCGAAAGTGAAGTGTAAAAACTTCTTCAAAAAAGAAAGAAAGAGAAACTTCTCCAATACAAGGCGCATTCTACTAAATCAGAAAAATATTTCCTTAAAATGGAAAAATTATTATATAAAGTACAGATGCTAACCTCCTTCGAATGGAAAAGTTTTTCTCTAAAGAAAGAGTACAAGTCTTCTCGAAACAGAAGAGTTGTTCTCCGAAATTTTGTCAATGTGAAAGAGATTGCAATAAACCATGGTATGGGGGCAATATAATATAGTTACAAAAATAAAAACAATGCTTAAGCAACATACCATAGGTTTACTGCAACATCACATAGAGAAAATAAAGAAACTTGTATGAAAAAGAAAAATAAATGCATTCTCAAATACAGATAGAAGTTTGTACAAGTAAAAGAATCATTTTATTCCATACTATAATTTTTTTTATACATGTGCAGGTTTCAAAACAAAAGGAGGCAGGGACCGGTACCCGCACAATCTCCGGTCAACACAAGTCTTTATATATACAAGCAAAAAAGCGAGACGAAAAGAATAAGTCCCAAACCCATCACTTCTTCTTCCTGCCACCTTTCGAGCCTTCGCCTGGCCGGATGATTAACTTTTTGGGCCGGCTTGTGAGAGTAGGGGAAGAAAGAGGAAGGGGTGCAATTGGACTTTCTTCTGCTTTTTCTTCGCCAGCAGAAGCTTCTCTCCTTTTCTTTGAGACTCCACGCTTCCCCTTCTTCCTTGAAGAAGACTCACTGCCCGGAGTGAAAAGTGCAGACATCTTTATGTCATCAGAAATAGTTTGCTCCGGGGTTCTTTCGTCCTCTTCAGGTTCCTCGGCCTTCTGTTCTTGAGAAGCGACCGGGTCATCCAAGCCTTGAAGAGCTTTTATCTGCTCCTCTTGTGACCTCGGTTGAGAAACGGAAGGGGAAGTAATCTAAAGAGGCGGAGAGGAAACAGTTGGAAGAGGGGAAGGTTGGACAATACTTGGCGCTTTCACTATAGGAGAAGAGAAGTTAAAGTCAGTATCTCTCATAAAAAGAGGAGAAAGTGGTGCGTCAAGATTTAAGTAATAATCAAAAAGTTCATCAAGCTCATGTGAAGTAAACAAGTAGTCCAGTTGAGCGAGATCAACATTGAGGTTACCTGGAGAAGTAGGCTTTACTATGTCAACTTCAAAGTCCTGTGCTCTATTGCTTTCTTGAGCGTCATCTCCAGTGCGGGCGGTGGCACTTTCAATAACAGCTTGAGCAGGTGGTGGAGAATGGGAATGTGAGCCAACAATATCGATATCGGTCGAAACCGAAGGTTGAACTGGGTCGGTTGAGATTGTCTTCCCTAAATGTTCTCCTTCCGCTATTTCGGCTCTCTCTTTGGCGAGTTGCTCCTTTCCCCGACAAGAGCAGCACATGCATCGTCATCTAGATAGTGCGCCACTAAATCTACTTCAGCATATCCAGCTCCTCCAAGCATATCAATTGCAGCCTCCCACACTTTGGCCAAAGTGATTTCGCACTCCGGTCCCAAAAATTTAAGGCTACCGCGCCCCAGAGCGCTGTGAATGTAAAACTCGAATAAAGTAGAGCTGACTTTGGCTTTAGTTGCCATATGAGATTCCTCGGCTGCTGCTTTGCCGGCAATAGCTTCATCACGCTCCTTTTCAGCTTCAGAAAGTCGAGCTTTTAGCAGTTCAATTTCCAAGTTCTGGGAGTTGGCTTTTTCTCGCAGCTGAGCAACGTCAGCTCGGTAGCTATCCACAACTTGTTGCCGTGCTTCAAATTTAGCTTCGGCATCTCTCTGTGCCGCGTGAGCATCTCTCACTTGTTTTTGAAGCACTTCTTCTCTCTGAGAATAGGAAGTGGAAGAAGTGGTGAGCTCTTCCTTAAGTTTTTCAACTTCCACTTCAAGCTTCTCATTATAAGCGGCAATACTCTTCATTTCGGCGTCATGCTGATCGAGTGTTTTCTGCCACTTGGATTTGTCATTTTCCATAGTCAACATGGCTTCGAAGTTTGCACGATTTACTCTTTGAAGCTCGTCAACAAGTTTCTGCCAACCAGACATTCTCTCGATATCGAGTTTGACGGCATCAAGATTTCGCAACATAGCTTGTTTATCAATCGGGACCAAGTCAAGATCGAAACGCACTCCCTTTAAGCACCAGTGCGGGAATCGGCATTAAAGAGTAGCCGGACCCTGTCCAACTTGATGGGGGGCCTACTTATGATTGTTTGAATATCGGCTCTTTGAAGGGCGGGAGAGCTGGAAAGAATTTCCGAAGAGACGGGAGTAGTGGGCTTTTCAGAGAGTTCGGATGTCAGTTTTTCACCAAGTTTGGCCCGTTTACTCGGGTCCTCAGTGACATGGCTTTTTCCCTTGTCATCACGGGATTTTCGCTTGTGGGAATCATCCTCTCTCTTGGAAGAATCATGCCATTCGTCCCGTCTCCAGTAGCGTTCTTCATTAGCATGCTTTTCACGATCCTTCCTCGCAGCTCTTTCTTCGTCAGTTTCCCAGGAGGCGGGAAGATACCTCTTGGGGTCATAAGAGCCGCGCCTCCTACAACGCTGAAAATCATCGTAGTAGGATCCACTTCCATTGGAGAATCTGAAAATAAAAAATAATATAAATTCATAAATCTTCAAAGCAAGGAAGTTGAATGCATATAAGTGCCGAAAAGTCCTAAGTTTGTGTAACGTGCAAACTACGCGCGTCAAACTACGAACCACTCCTTGGTTGGGGGTGATGGCGGATTTTACAGCAAGTGTTAATTGTTGGGTTGACGGAGTTTGTTGCAAGATGGATGTCGCTTGCTGGAGAAGTAACTTTAGAAGTGATAGGATCATCTTTAAAATGCTCGTGTGAAGTAATCATCAGGTCGCTAAACCCCTCAAAAGTATCATCACCGCTGTGCCTGGCGGGACTTGTTCTCCCAGTTCCTTCGTCACCAGATTTCCTGGATTGTTGGAGAGGTTCCTCTTCTTCGATGACCGGGGCAAGTGCAAGTTTGCCAGATGGCCCCGCAACATCAATTGAAGTAGAACACTTTACCAATGAAGCCTCAACAGTATGTTCTTTCGGTGTAAGTTCTCCGACGGTATTTAGGCATCTGATGTTTCTACTGGAGAATCAGAGACTTCATGAGGCTGAGTAGAATGGGAAGGGCGCAGGAGCCCGTATTGGTGAAGAAGTTCATCTTTCAGCAAAAACTTAATACTTCTTTCCTCAACCGGCACGGCACTTAATCTTTCAAAAATCGTTTTGTGACTGGGATCTCTAGAGGGAGGAGGAAGCACTGTAAAAGAAAAGAATGAAATTAGCACTTAGCAACTCGGATCTCGAAAATCTCAGAAATGGAAAGAACGGGAATGAGCAATCTTAATTCCTACTCTCCAGATGGCGTAAAATCTTGGAGGGTGACGAATGAAGAAGAATTGATTTAAGATCGCATGGGCGCTTTCTGGAAGATCGACAATCAATCTACGGTTTCTGGCGCTTCTCACGAGTGTGATCGAGGGATGGTCTTTGTTCTTTGCGAATGTGCACAAGTAACAGATTTCTTCAAAACTCGAAAGATGATCAAGTGTCCTCCTGAGCAGCACACAAAGTCCCATTAGGATGGCGTGGCCATTGGAATGCAGTTGGAAAGGAGAGATAGTTAATCGGAGAAGGAGTCGTTAAAGAAAATCATTGAAAGGAGGAATGGCACCGCATAGGCACATCTGACGGTTGACAGCGATAAAACAGAGAGGTAGCCCATCAGCAGTATCGTTTGGCCCAGGAAGCAAAGCATCTGCTTCAGCAAGACCAAATTGAATACGTAATTGGTTCAATGCCCGCTGACTCAGAGAAGTTGGAGTTCTTTCCGAAGGATTATCCAATGGATTGGCTATCGGGAAGACACCTTCGGCTTGCTCTATTATCTCCTCTTGAGACGACATTCTACACGAGGAATTGGATATTTAAATATGAAGGTGAACGTTTCCTAAATGTTTGAAGTGTTGTGCAAAACTTATAAAACGACAAGCAAATATAACTGAAATAAACTAATATGCAATTGCCAATTTTAAAGTTTCAAGGCTTGTTGTTTTGAGTCCAAATACAAGTGCAGTGTTGATGCAAACAAGTCAATTTTAATTGATTAATATGGCTTTGCTTTAATACTTCACTTGAATTTGTCGATTCACAGTATTTCATATAATTTCTTTAAGTTGGTTATCTTTTATCGACTAATCTGTCATTCGATGGGGGCGATCGGTGGCAGTATATTCGTCCCATTTTTCTGCCAATGTTGTATTTAACAGGTTATTAGCATTAAAGTTAATGAGATCTGTAAATAAGTTCAACAAGTTCAGAAATGTTATCTCGGCAGTTCAAGTTGGGAATTCAATTCAGCAATGTCATGTTCATTCAAGTTGAAAGGAGTTCAAGGCAATGCAAAACAGGCTAAGTCCTAGGTCGCTTGAATTCATACGCGACCTATGACCTATACATGTGCGACCAACGACCAATGCCGCAAGAAGTTAAGTCATTAATCTCCTAGGTCGCTCGGCTTTAAAGTTTCATGGAAAAGGCCGCACAAATTTGGCTAAGTCTTAGGTCGCTCGAGCACACACACGACCTAGAGCTTAAGTCGTAGGAAGATAGGACGCAAAGGGCGGTGTCACGAGCAGTTAGGTCGTGAAGGTTAGCTTAGGTCACAGGAAGATAGGTCGCGAAAGGGCGATCCACGAACGGTTAGGTCGTGAAGGATTTTAGGTCAGTTAAAGTCACTAGGTCGTTTCTGAGACGACTTGGCAATATCAAACTCCTCCCATCAAAACTCTTATGACCTTCTCTCCACTCATCAAATGTCGCGTGTCCATCCCCTCTAATTCACCAAAAGCGCATCAATTCAACGTGGAAACCCATAACCCATCCTCGAAACTCACCGACCAACTAATTCGAGGCACTACAATCCATCACCTCCTCCTCAAATCATCAAGAATCACCCACAAACCAAATCGAGCCACCTCAATTCCATCAGAGATCAATCGTGGCATGGTTCGCGATGAAACATAAAAAATATGAAATTGGACCAGAGGTTAGAGACGGGAATCCAGAACTCGTGATTTAATGATGATCGTAAGTTGAGCGGAGAAGGGATTCACTTACGTAATGAAGTTGCAAGGATGATCGGTGATCGGTGAGTTCAAGTTGGAAGTTTCTTCAATGGCGTTTCTAAAGGCTGAAGCAAGTAAGGAGGAAGAAATGACTTAGCGGGTTATATAGGGGGAAAGAGGAAGACGAATGGACACGCGAGTTAACTAATCTCTTAGGTCGCTTACGACCTAGCAAAGTTAAGTCGAAGCACACGACCTATGGCATAGGTGTATACTTCGAGGGGCAAATGTTAACTCCACTATTCCACGGCTCAGCGACCTAAGGAAATGAACGACCTAAAGACCCCTAACGACCTAGCGACCTAAAGGTATAGCGGCCTAGCGACCTAAAACTCTCAACGACCTAACGACCTAACCATCAACACAGGGCAACGACAACAAAGAGGCTTCGCGACTTAACGGGCTAAAGGCACAAGAGATCTGCGACCTAATGACTAATGGACTAAAGCAACCTAGCGAGTTAGTAGCTAAGCGACCTAGCGAGTTATCAAAGAATGAAGCCGCTTGTTTATAGGCCGCTCCCAACCTTAGGTCGCCAACCATCCTCTCCTAGGTCGCTCACGACCTGAATAATACCGAAGTAACTTCTTATGCCACTTCCTCCTTTGGTCGTTGACAACCTATGACTTGTCGGTTTATTCAACATGATCATGTATGCTCTTGTTAAGCCGAAGACCGCATCCACTAGGTCGCTCACGACCTACGACCTATCCAAGGTTGCCCACGACCTACGACCTAATTCAAAAAACTCTATATAAATACCCCACCTATCCAACTGAAAGAGGATCTTTTTGGATCATTTTTGGAACGTCGATACTCTGCTGAATTCTCGGCTCACTCGACACTTCAAACACGAAAGACATCTCAACGAACTTCAAGAGGAAATCTAACACAATGGATATGGATTCAAAGAATTCTCCTACATCGGAGTTCTAGCTATTTGTCCTATCAGTGTTGTAATCGAAGATTGTTGTAAAATTGTAATTGATTCAGCAATAAAGAAGATTAAAGTGGACGTAGGCTTAACTTGAAGCCGAACCACTATAAAACTGTTGTCTTTTTACCGCTTTCTCTGTGACTTTTCTACTTACTTCTAATTCCCGTATTGACGGGTGGTGCTTTCACTTAGTCTCTACTTACACCTGGGTGTTAGCGTTCAATTTTAAGCGTCAACATGAGTGTTGCTTAACTGAATTCAATCTAAATTGAATATAATTAATTGTGATTAATGAATGTGAATAAATTGAAAACCAATTCAAGTTGTGTTATGTATTATTGGTATTACAAGAATTTTGCTAAGTCAATTGGAAGGTAAATATGAGTTGAATCTAAAGTGATTGTAGCTAAATTGAATTCAATCTAAATTGAGTATAATCAATTGTGATTAATCGATGTGCATAAATTGAAAAACAAATCATGTGAATGTTAATAAAATTTGAATTGTATATTGATTTGGTTGTAAATTTGTTGGATGGTTGTTAGTTGGATGTTAGTGTTTGGTGACTTATAATGTGGCATGTGCTTTATTCATAAATATTGTTGTATAGCATATGTTATATATGTTGATGTTATTTTCAATATATATGTTCTCAATTTAGTTGTTGAGTGTTTAATAGGTGCGGAAGGCGTTGCTTCGTATTTGGAGCTCGCTTTTATGCTATATTTTAGTCGTATATGCTCGCTAATAATATAAGGTAAATATCTCGGATTACATATTGTACTTTTATATTTCTTTCCCTACGGGATGCCTCGTCACTAAGATGAGCTGTATATTTGTGTATTATATATATATTATGATTTTTTCAAATCGAATCGTGCAAAGGAGGCATTGGTGAATTTTTTTGAAAATTTAAGGCATTACAATAATTTTGAAATTTTTTTTGATAATAAAATGTGATTTTTGAGTGATAATTTGAAATGAAAATTGTTGGTTTTTGAAATGATGTTAGTAGATTTATGGGATGGTAATAGTAAATTACTGAGTATGAATTTAGGAACTTAAGAATTTTTTTTATAAAGTTATAACTAATCGATTTATATTAGAAAGTTAAGCGACTTAAATGAATTTCTTATTTTATTTTGGCTAGTTTGTTTTGGAAAGCTAATGGGATTTTGGGTATTTTTCATATGTAGTAATTTCGGGGATGAAATTCTTTTAAGAGGGAATAATATAACGACCTAGTTTTTTAGTCGCTTAAATTTAGAATATTTAATTGGATTTAATATTGAAAAATGAGTATAATGAGTTAAATCAGTTAATTAATTGATTTTGAAATATAATAAGAATAAAAACGATTTCTAACGATGTTTTAAATCCTATTTGAATTGTGTCTCAATCCATCCACTTTCGTCAAAAACTTTCCACCTGAAAAATATAGAGCACGTCAAGATTTATTGATCCAATGGTTGCGATCGAGTTTAGTTGAGTAGATCGACAACAATCTAAGATTGAACGTCGCGCGCTTGCACACTTTTTTTGAGAGGAAGAGGTGGCCGAGCGTGATGGAACTCGAGGCGTTGGTGAGGGGGAGTTGGGCACACACGGCTAGGGTGATGGATCGTCCTTCGATCAATGATAGGATGAGCTGCTGAGAAAAATTGTTACATGCATATGAGTTCTTCGAAGTGGAACGTGGACGGAGGAGAAAGGGACGTGGCTATGATTTACTTATGATGAACGTATGGCTAGATTTTGTTTCAAGGTTTAGGAATAAAAAAGAATTGTAAATTATATTAGTTTATAAAAATAGTGTAACTTATAAATATCATAACTTTGTCATACGAGGTCAAAATTGGACGAAACAAGTTTCATTGGGTTAACATTGGCTAATACTACGCGAGGGAGCTAGATTGGGATTTATTTGAGCTAGTGAAAATTTTGGGTCGATTTAATTTTATTTGAAATAAAACGCTGCAACGACGACTAGTAGCAAAGTGAGTAAAACTCACTTTCTCCGTCTCACTTATATTTTTATAAGTGAAAATAAATTTATTTACGATAATTGATGATTGTTTGGATAATATAAGATATATATATATATATATATAGTTTGGTTGGATATATTCCCACATATTTCAGCGGATGAGACCCGATACGTTCCCGTGTATGAGCAGATGACACTTTGTATGCACATCTGCCTCGTAGCAGACATTGTACATATTTTCTCATATGTATATTTGTTGCAGGTGATAGGTTGAAGGGATCCAACATGATTCCTCACTAGTGTTGATTTTATTTACAGATATTATTATATATACACCGTTATCATGTGATATATGATATTTGGATGCCATGACTGCTATTATTGATGTTGATACCTTATTTAGTACTGTTGCAAGTGTTGGGCCATATATTTAGAAATTTAAATTTTTTTAAAAATGATGATTTCAATTGAAAAAGGATTTCAAATTGATTTTGAAATATATGTTATAATAAATGTTGAATTGTTAAAGAAGTGGATTTATTTTAAAAAATAAAAAGTAATTTTTATGTTATAAAAAAATTATGGCTCCTGTGAAATATAATCAAAATATGATTTTGGAAATATGAAGTTAAATAATTGTTAAAATAAGTTAAATTATGAATTTTGAACTTATAATAAATCGTTTATGTATTAGATTTATAAAATTGATATTCTATAAATAAATAGTGGAATTATAAATGGTGTTTTATAAATATAAGAAATGGATCATTAATCAAATTTGTATATGGATTTGTAATTAAAATTTAGAAATGAATTTAAAATGGGCTTTATATATAGACTACAGAATAATAATTTGTAAATATGAGACTTGTAAGTAAATTAACTTATAATCGAATTTTGATGTATAATGAGATATAATGAAATTTGTTAGTAAAGGAATTTTGTATATGGAAGTTTATAAAATATAAATGGATATTATAAACAATGTTTTATAAATCTGAAATCAATTTAATTTGATAAGCTAAGTGTTGATTTTTATAAAGGGGATTATATTCATGATTTTGGACAGTGAATAATCCTTTAAATAAATGGGTAGAAGTAATGAATTTGGTAAGAGAATTATATTCACAATTTTGGATAGTGAATAATCCTTTAAATAAAATGAATGTTTTGGAAAGAGATATTATAAAATGGAGTTAAAATGATTTGAAAATAAAATTATTTATAATTTTACATGTTATTAAAATAAGTATATGAAAATGTTTTCGAAATAATCCAATAAGTGAAATGGTTTTGAACATTATCATTTAAAAGATATTTTGAAGTGAATAATTGGGAAGAGATTTGATTTAAAAATGATATATAAAATTCTGGCCCAGTGATTACTTAAGTGCCAGATTTTGATTCTTGCTTTGACAGCTAAATAACCGACTATCAAATTAAGCCATTTAGTTTCTATACTTGATGTAGAAACTAATTAGTCGTCCACTTAGTACGTAACTAACTGTATAGGCTTGATTATCATTTGTGTTGAGAATGTTGATTCGTGTAGTGAAGAGTGATTACTACAATCTATCGAGCTTCCTTCTTGGCCGTAGGATAGCAAGTTGAAAGTTGGAGACATGATAAGTCTATGAGGCTTAGTTTCTATGTGAGGTTGGGAAATGCTTTTGCGTTGTTGGTGCGAAGAGATTTGGATCAGATTTATCTGAAAACCACTACAGACCAACATATATGCGACGATAGGTTGGTCGATGATATTGATATTTATCATTTTGATAGTGAAGGACTTCTTGTTGATCATTTGGAGTTAAAATCCCAGTATACATATAGTAGCAGTAGTCTCTTCGTTATGAAATATCCAATGAAAGGGTCGTCGCTATTAATCCTATAGGATGTGGTAGGAGAGTACTTTCGGTTTGTCCTATTCCTAGATAATTTGTATAGACGTGTGTACGACATTGCATTTCCATGACTATGTACAGTGATTTTTACAAACGTACATCATGTGGTGGCGAAGAAGACACATAACTTAACACCCTCCTTGAGACGTACGAGCTCAACGGTTGTATTTTTGTGGAAGGCAATTTGTAGTCAACGGAAATGGAAATGTGGCATTCAAAGATGATGTGATATATCATATGTGAATGGTAATCGATACCTCTTTTGGCCTCACTCCTCGGAAAATGACTGAAATAGGGATAGAAGTAGCACGACAACGTGGGTCGCTTCCATTAGGAGATGCCATCAGTCTTCTAGATATATCTTTACTTGCTATGACGTCATGTATCAAATTATTGTTGACGTATGCTTGTGTAACGGCCGGGGATTTTCGACTCTTGAAAATTGACATTTATACGTTCACTATATAAACTGCCAAATTTTAAGTGCTGGAAATGCCGTGTCATTATGGTTAAAGGAAGAAAGGGGTAGGAGAAGAAGATAAAAATAACAACAGATTCTCACAATCGCAGCGACACAAAATGTAATGTAAAATAACAGCTTTTAAATACAAAGAAATTTGTACTGTTATATACTTACAACCATCAAAGTACATTAGCAACAATCAACCTGGACAATTTAATATCTTGTCCTTACACAGAAGAATAATAATTAAATACGGAAGTACGCTCTGCCATTCTGCTCGCCTCTTGAGCTCCCTAGCTTTTAACCTGAATCTGTACAACTCGGTCTGACCCGAGTATTATAATAAAACAACACCCGAGTCCGTCTGGAAAACCAGCGTGAGGAAAACACAATCAATTGGATTATTATATTTTTTGAAGAATCCCTTGAAAACAATGGTATCTCGTAAGACCACGCCATGAATAAATATGTCGGGTTTTTACCCTACGATAACCAAAACATTTTATATCAAAATCCTTTGATATTTTAATAGTATCTACGTACAAATACTTATTCAAATAGCTGAAATTGTTACATTATTTAAATTCCAGCATAATAGGTATACAAACAAGTCAGAAGGAACTTGTTAGAGATTGGGTTTCCATACAATGGCAGGGCTACTGGGGTAACGTCCGTCACAGTGCCTGGTCTAGATCAGAGTACCGTGGACCACTCCCAGCCCCTACAACACAAGACCGAAGCTACCCCTTACTGGATAGTCTCAATAAAATCACCCCGACAGGGGAAATCTTACCCTACTTGGGTGCTACCCACTTAGCCTTGCTGCAACTCCCCTGTTTTAGCAATTCTCGATTGATGAGGCTTGAGGCTATGCGTTACCTTTATAAAACACATTCACTAAGAATGCTCATCGTCCTCTTGACAATGTTCTGATAGCATTCGTCCATTCAAGTTGCCCTGGGTCTGGACAAACCAAATCACCGTCTTCATCATCTTCATGGTCTTCATTCACAAACATTCAAGCCAGATTTAAGTGGTTTTCAAATATTGAAATCCGATCTCGGTCTCTTCGAAACGATCGGTGCATTTGGCTAATATTGATAGTCGGTTATTTAGCTATCAAATAACATTCACAAGCAACATTTAGGCCTTAAATAATTTACCAAATTATTTATTTCAAAATATCTACCCAAGATATTATTCCCATATTTCAACACTTTGAAAAATTAGTTTCCAATTCACTATTGTTCTTACAGAACAAATTCTTAAACATTGTCTAATACTTAGAATGATTTCTTCACTTCATTTTATATTAAATACTTAGAAAATGTTTCTCTTATTTTCTTTTCCTTTCTTTACCAAAAATCTTATACAACTCTATTTGTAAATTTTCAACTTATTTCACACAAATTCAAAAATTCCCACAATCCCTTAGTCATTCCTTTTAGTATTTCCAAAGCCGTTTATACTTATTTAAAATCCTCGTTTCTCTTCAACTTACCTTGTGAACTTTATTTCACCTTTTGAAGTTCTCTTTTTTTTGGCTTTATAAATTTATTTAGATTTCAATAATACCACTATACGCTATTCTTATCTTGCTCGGTTTTATAAACTTAGCTTCCCATCTTGAGAAGATTTATAACTTGAATTCTAAAACACTTAAATATATATATATATATATATATATATATATATATATAAAATAAGAATGGTGTATTTTCAAAATATGGGTTTAGATAGATTAAAAAAATCAATATCCCAAAAGTATTAAAGTTTATATCCCGTTTTTGATTAATTTACAAGTTGGTTCATAAAATTAGAATTTATCTCAAACAGAGTTTATTCATAGAAAATCCAATATTCCCATTTCCGTTTATAAAATCCTCTGGATTCGTGTCCCATCGATCCTATCCAAATTTATCATCATTCTCATATTCAAAATTTATTCCATTATTTCTCCTCCAACGATCTTCATAACTCGATATAAGTTTACACCATTAACCTATGTTCAACATATCCACTGATATCATTTTATCCTATTTAGAAATCTCGCTTATACAGTTATAAACTCCCTTGAGTTTTCCATTTATTTATATAATAACAAAAATCTATTTATAGTTTCATTTTATAAACTTCCCTTAATAAAATTCAATTTTTATTTCAAATCTATACTTAAATCAAATTCAAAATAGTTAAGTATAACCCTAGTTAGTTGATATATTTTTATTCCACTTAATCCCCTTTAGAATAAATCCAATTTTTAATAGAAAGGTTTTCTTTCAAATTTCCTTTTTGAATTCCTCCACTTTAATTATTTTTTGGTTTTTAGAATATCCATTTTAAATTCCAATGACATTTACCATTTAATAATTCAATTTACATCAACCATATCAATTTATCCATCATATCATATATCCACATATATATATGAGCAATAAATATTTTTGAGGAATCCTGTTGGATCCCTTCAACCTGTTTCCCCGCATCCACAGATCCTATTAACCAAATAAAATACCAATCACACTTCGAGGGGGATATCGTTGTGTATAGGGCCATCCGCTATTATGCGGGGCACATAGGGTCTCATCCGTTATATAATGCGGCAATATCAACCACTCCAATATATGTACACATATATATACTATTATATATTACCATCCAACAAATAATTTTTTAATTGATCAAAGCACATCCAATATTTTAAATTTATTCATTTAAATTAAACTATGCAATCCAAATGAGCGAGAAGATCTCACCTTTCTTTTTTCGTTTACAAATCCACTTCAATCTTAACTCGGTTTCACGATTTTTGACCTCGTATAATCATTTACACTATTTATTAATAATCGAAATAATCGGACCATTACCTCATTTTATAGATTACTTAACTAATGACTTGTTTTAACTACTTCCTTTTTTAAAAATCTTTTAGTAACTAAAAATAATTAAATAAGTTTATTAAACAAATTAATCACCAAATCCATTATTTAAAATAACTAGTAGACTAAAATATGTATATGTATATTTATTTTTCTTTGAAGCTACATATATACTTATAAAAATAATTTATAGATCTCAAAAAATCTAATTTTATATAAGTTCAAACCTTTAAAAATTCCTATTATTTTTGTTCCCAAAAGTTTATCTATACATATACACTTTTTGTGTTTCTATATATAATAAAATATGTGTGTTTTTATATAGATATACTTATATTTATATTTTAGCTTTCTGTAAATAACAAAATAGAAATTTATTTACTATGAACATTTTATTTTATTTTTTCCTCCTTTCGGTTTATCTAAGTATATTAAAACATGTATGTGTAATTCTACACACACACACAGATATATATATATATATTCATATTACTTACCTTTTCTTTTTTACTTTATATATATATGTAAATTAAATAAAAAGGAAAATACCCAACAGGCCAAAACCTCCAGGCTATCCACTCCCAAAGACGAACAGCTCCTCACCACGACCTCGGCCTCATTATTTCGATCGGGACCTCCCTTCACTTCATCCAAATGCGGTTGCCATCAACCATCACCAGGCACCTCTATCACACCCATCTCCGCCAATTGAAGTCCCACAAAAATCGTGCTCTAGCCAATGGCCCCATCTTGACTACTTCGAATTTAATGGCGGAGCGAGAATGCCGCAGTTCAATTTACATTCGTTTATTGAACAAACAAGGAGCTCGTGTCGGGTCTTCGATTTTGAATCGATGTCGACCTCCCTTTTTTTTGAAAGAATTAATCGATTTCGAACTACTTTGATTTTTGATTTGTGAATAAAGAGGAAGGCCGCGAATTTATTTTTTGAATATAAGCGGCCATAGAATTTAACTGGAGGAGGAAGTGGAAATAGGTATTCGATTTGGGTTTTAAACTGGAAGAAGGAAGAGGGGTTTTATTCGAATGAGAAGAGAATTTAGGCCATTATTTTTTCTCTAACAGTGGCCATTTTTCTCTCGTTGATTTGAACTTGAGAGGAAGGGAAGGAGGATTACACGATTTTAAGGAGGGAGTTGTCGGCCTGCTTCAAAACACAAAGGGGAACGTGATTTGTTTTTTTGCATGCCTGCCACTTCTTGCTACAGAGAAGGCAAAAAGGTATGAGGGTGAAAGAAAGTAGGCTGGTGGAAGGGAATCTCTACTGTGTTGACCAGGATATTTAAATTTATATATTAAATAAATACAAATTGTCTTGATTTACACAACATGAAATTTTGACGTCCTATGGAGGCATGCCGCCAGGCATTTATAACGTTATACCCCTGTTTCGATCGCAATGGAAAAGGTTTCGAGCCCTAACTCAATCGTATGAAGAAGAGAGCTTTTTGGACCTGGTTATTTATATTAAATTCGATATAAATTTCAGCACATTTACTTACCATACAGCCACATGATGACTCCAAACGTTTTGAAATTTGAAATCCGATAACAATAAAATATTACGGATCCAATGGAACTGGTTTCATCAAATTCCGAGATGTGTCTCGGAAGGCTATTTTAAACGTCAATTTAAAAAATATATTTTTAAAATTGAACAAAGCACGGCCAAATTCAATTTTAAAAGTTTCATTGCCTTCAATATTATGAATATAAATTTTTCAAGCCTTTGACTTATTTTTAAAAACTTAAAACTCAAGATTCAATATTTTATTACCCAATAAATAGTTACATTTGAAAGTCAAGTTAGAAATCAGCACCTGAATATTTAAACTAAATTAAATATTATAATTTCAAATATCCTAAAATTCCAGGTCGTTACATTCCTCCCCCCTTAAAAGAATTTCGTCCCTGAAATTGTTAAGGTAGAAAGAACGCCCCAAACCCATTAACTTACTAAAAATCACTTAGTGAAAACCCCATATTCATTTTTCTATTTCTTTAGTTTCGACCAAACCAATTTGTCTTCACTCCTATTCCAAAATCCTTTTATTTCAATTCTAATTTGAAATCAATTTGTCGTTAACAAAAATTTTCTAACTGCCAAAATTTTCAAATTTTTTTGGCAGAGTCTCCCTTGTACGGAGGAGCTTTTGCAATTTTACAAGGGAGATAAATATATATACATTGACCCACACGGTTGAAAAAACAAATCAAACAACAATATTTCATATTCCTTTCTTTTATTGCGTAGACGTACCTCTATTTAGCATTTTTAAGCAAACGACTTATTTATTTAGCAATTTAGCGCGACCAAAACCCAGTCAAATGGCCTCCAGGTACCTGTACTTACTTAATTTAGATATGTAAGCAACATATCTATGAAGTTTACTAACATTTCACTCATTTAAACAACTACAACACGTGAATTTCATAAGCGATGCATGCTACATAGTTTTCATAAGCATATATAAGGTTTCGACACCTTTTTCAATTGCTTTCAATCACTTTGAATTAATCCAAATGGTTTTCAACTCATCTGCTTACGCTCAATTCATTTTTTACTTCCAAACAACTCATATTCATATCAATTGATTCAAAATCAATATTATTTGCTTCTATTAAGTCATCGAATTTTATGTAATCTCGTTTTCGTCAAATGACAAATATTTCTATGCAAATTCATCGATATTTATGCAAATAAACAATCACTTTAGCTTATAACCATTTTAAATTGTTTCCAACTCAATTTATATTAATTTTATTCCATTCCTAAATTATTCACAATCCATACATTCTCATTTTCATTTCATCTCCAAATAGGTTCCATTTCAAAACCATTTTTTATTAAGCTCGACAACTAATATAATTTAAATAGCCATTCCGCAAATAAATTTAAGTCAAACTTCTTTTAATATAACTTAAGTTATTTATTTTTTTCAAGTAATTTCACTCCATAACTTAAGTCTATTTCTTCCTTGAACAAATTCTACTTCCGTTTTAATTTGATTCTTATCTAATCAAATTCCATTTAATTCAATTAGCCCATTCTCTTAACCCATTTTAATTTTAATTCCATTCTCACCTCGTTAAAATAATATCCAAGGCCATATTTAACTCATTTATACTCGAATTGGATTTTATTTGCAACTTAAATCATTTCTATTTTAATCCAATTCCATTTTATTTTCTTAACAAATCCAATGTGAATTTTATTTATAACTCGAATTCATTTCCAAACCCTTTATTAACTCATAATCCTACTTCTATTTAACCAAATTGGGTTCCATTTCCATATTCCATTAACTAATTAATTATCTATTTAGTTCACCAGCAATTCTTAAACCAATATTCGATTTTTATTACCAAAAATCACTTTAACCATTTTACTTGAGTTCAATCTAATTTTTAATTCAAGTTTAGATTTCTATTTCATTTTCCAAAATACCCAACAATTTTATTTGACTTATTAATCCCACTTTTAAATTTTAAAAGTCACACTTATCATAATTCACTCCTTCATTCATTCTAAGCTCGAATATATTCATTTTTCATTTTATGTCAGGATTATACACTTATTTAGCCAAGCATGCATTTTTATTTCATAAACTACAATTTTGTTTATAAACCATTGGAATTTATTTATTTCAATTCAATTTTATTTAACTTAACTCCAGTTAAATCTAGCATCATTCTATTCTTTTGTCTTCACACAATTCGTTTAAATTTTATTAAGTAAGAAATTAATTTCCTTTATCATCCATAACACAATTCAATTCCATACTTTCCTTCTTATTTGGAAATCACCTCACTTTATCGGTTTATACTTATTCTCTTATGATTTTTGAACTATTTAAATAAGGATTTTAGAATATATATTTTTTAAACTCCCTTGAATTTTGAAATTCCAGCTTCCGATTTAAATCCAGTTTAAGTCCATTGGTAAAATTTATACTTATAAAACTTCCCATATTGGTTATATAAACTATTCTACGCTTTACAACCTTGCTTTGGTTATAATATCATCAACGAATCATCCAAGTTATATAATAATTTCTGGAAAATATTTCTTCTTACATCAAAATATATTTTTGGCTAAAATTATTTCATTCACCCAACTTTAAAAACAATACTGTGTTGGTTTATCGTGTTTAAGTGTTTAGAAACTCCTATTGAAAAAGCGGCGTCCCTCTACTCGACAAGAATTCATATACCACTTAACCAATAAGTCAACACAATATTAAAATGATTATGTTCACTAACAAATACACGCTCATATTTATTAATACTTTCAGACTCATTCTAGGCGCTACTGACTTTATCTCTAATAAGTAATCCCCACCAGAGCCAAGGTACTCGCTTAACGCTCAGCTCCGATACCAAGTGTAACAACCAGGGATTTTCGACTCTCGAAAATCAACATTTACACCTTCATTATATAAACCGCCAACTATTCAAGTGCTGGAAATACAAGGTCATTAGGGTTAAAAGAAGAAAGGGTAGGAGAAGAAGATAAAAATAACAACAGTGTAACAACCCGGGATTTCGTATTGATTTATAATCGTCATTAAACGGTTAACGTGCTAGCTAATTGATAGTGATAGTTTTAATTGGGTTAAAATTCTTTAATAAAATTTGTTAAATGTTGAGTGGGCTTTAAAATGAAAACTCGGGCCATGTTTTTACTGTGAAATTCTCTAAGTAGATACCGTTTCCCTTTTTTTATGTTCATTTGAAAAACCCTAAATCTAAAATTCAAAAGAAAAAGAAAAATGGCGGCTCGCTTGCAAATCAGGGTTTCGATTCTTAAGCTCGCTCGTCTTCCTCGGTGGACCGCCGCCTTAATTTATTTCGTTCGTCCTTGCTTGCCGATCGACTACAGTTGCGTGCGGCGGCGTCGTTTTCTCTGATTTCAACTTAGTTTTATGTTACGGCAATTCGATTTTGTTTTGGTGATTGGTGACTTTTCTGACTTGGTTCGAATTTGTTCGATGTTGACAAATTTTTCAATGACTTCGGCATTTCTGTCTTTGGTTGCAAATTGAGTTTGATCATGTTGTTCGACTTTGTTTGTTGTTGATGTTTTCTCTGATTTCAATAAATTTGAATAAATTTAACACTGGATGCTCTCGGTTTGATTTTAGCTGTATATTTCATTTTTGCATTTCCCCTTGAATCTGATTTGTGTCACTATGCGTTCTTCGGCCTTGGCTTGAATCAGTTAAGTCTCGGCTGTAGTTGCATTGAGCATATATCACTCGAGTCTGCTGCTTATATCTTTGATTTCCTCCAAGTGTATTCTTGATGCAGTCTTTATACACTTAGTTTCTTTGTAGTTTCTGGAATTATTACTCGAGGCAGTTTGCATTTCGATCGATGGTTTTGACATGGGTTGCTCGCATATGCATCCCAACTTGATTTTGTAAGTTGCTTTCCTTGCATCATGTTGCAAGTAATTTCTGTTCATACCTTGATTTTATTACTTGACTTTGTGTTAGGTAGCACTGTTGCTTCTGGTTTCAGAAAATCCTTACTGACTTGTATTATTTACATATTGAGTTGTTGATGCATCACTTGTTGCCTTTCATCTAGTTCGGCCTCGTTCCATCGGCTGTCATGTTGACCGGTGCTGCAGCATTGAGTCGTTTGGTTGACACAATTGGAGTTGTACATTTATGTATTCCTTCCATCATGTGGTCTGTATTTGCTTTGAGCACATTTCTGATTTCATTGGGTTATTTTGCGCCATGCAGTTTCGATGTGTCTGTGTACCATTATATACTAGTGCACCTTTGGGTGTGCTTGTATCCAGACACGACCTTGTTTGATTTCTTTGTAATTGCTGGGACACTTGTGTACTGTGCCTTCGTGCATATTGATGTTTTTGCCTTGTACCTGTTGCCTTCATATTCGTGAACATTATTCCTTGCTTCATTTTGGAAATTTTAGTTTCAATACTGTACACTGCTTGGTTGTATATGCAGTTCTCTTTTGTTACTATGCCACAGTTGTGTTGCCTTATCTTTGGGCATTTGACTGTCATGTTGCCATCTTTGTTTACTTTCATCTTCATTTTGCAGTATCTTCAGGTTGGACCACTGCCATGTGCATTCGGTCATTTGAGCCTTTGTGCTCTGTTGGTTCAGGTTGCGTGCAAAACTCAATTGTCGTCAACTTGTAGCCTTTGTCCCTTGATCTTTATTGCTGTATTTCGTGACATTTGAGTCAGTAAGCACTTTTGTTCATGTATGCTTGCTTCCTGACCTTTGTTGCTATGTTGCATGGGTTTTGGTTGCTGCAGTTGTGTTGAGTTGGTGCCTTGACCTTTTGCATTTCGTTGAAGTTTGATTTGGGCCTGTTTAGGTGCAGTCTACATTTCTGATAGTGGATTTGCACTTGAATTTCTAGCCTGTTGCACTATTAATTTTATTTGCAGTTGCGTTGAGTCACGATAGCACTGACTTGACCTCTGTCGTTTCTATTGTTGTGATATGCAGTAGTCTAAATTGTTGGTGCATATGCTTCATTCTGAAGTTGCACTAGATTTGGGTCCACTGTCTTAACATGAACTTGACCCACTGGTTCGAGTCACTTGTGCTCGTCACTATTCATTTTGATTGCACCTGAGTTTCAATTTGAGTTGAGTTGAATCCGCCTTTAATTCAGGTTTGACCTTGTGCCCGTTTGTGTGCATCATCACTGTTGTGGCAAGGCAGTGCACGCAAGCGTGTACTGCAGCCACACGGTATGTTCTATTTTGTTTTGACTTATTGATCTTTTGCATATTCCATATGTTGTAGTGGCGAGACAGTGCACGCGTGCGTGTACTGCAGCCCTACTCGAGTTGATGTTTTTATTGATATTTCAATATGTTTTGGATTTATATTTGACTGGTTTAATTTGGTGATTTTTGTTGTCGTCTAATTATCAATATGATAATTAGATTATGAGTTTCTAATTATTTATTTAATAATTAGATTTTTGTGTTAATTGCCATTTAGGCAATTCTGTGTTTTATAAATTATCTTCATTAAAAATCTTTTTAATTTACATTCGTTGGAAATTTGGATTTAGTTGATTTGTTGTTTAACACTATTACGTATTATATTTATCGTTGTCCGATTTCTTTATTTAAGGATCGGATAGACGAGATTTATTGTGACTGTCATCTAATTGCTATTTAATTATTATTGCTTCTATACACTAATAACTGAGTTTGAATTAGACTGACCTGTGTATTATTTTCTTTTGAATTTAATACTCAGGTCAGACCGAGTATTTACAGGTTGTTGATATCTTACTTTGGGTTGCTGCTAGAGCTATGAAGTCTTTTCATAATTTTTTGAAGTAGTCGTTGTCTTAGTATAGGATGTTGTATATTCATGTATATTATTTACGATAATGTACTTGTATATGTAACTTACAGAGTCGATAGTTGTAGTTGTATCATATGTATTGTATCACTTGTATTGTAACTAGCATCAGTTATTATATATATGAGACTTTCTGTTTTATCTGTGTTCTGCACTTATATTATCTGTGTTATTATTATATTTATTGTCCTAAACTATTATGAACCATCATAGTTCGTTTTATATTGGAATTGGGTATGTCGATGGGAGTAAATAAATAAGAGATCAAAATTGAAAAAAATATGTACCACTCCTATCGAAATAACCAATACTAATGTAAGGCCTAACTATGGATGGCCGCTCCTATCCAGCCTTATTCTTCGTAATAACAGACAGTATTTCTTTTAATACCCTTTGTTATTGTGAGCATAGAGGTGGGGCATCACAGTTGGTATCAGAGCTTGGTGTTTATGGACATAATATAAAACATAACTTAGATGGAACTTGTGTTACAACTATTAGTCGATGTTTTATTATGCTTTGAGTCAAAACTAAAGTTTTGAAAATATGTTGAAATTTTAAATATCTTTATTTAAAAATAAAAAGTGAAACTATGTTTTGATGATTAGTTGATTCGTGTTTTGTTTATCAGAGTGCGCAGAGAAAACAGTGAAATGTTTTCGCTACGTACGGCTGATAACCTTTTTGATTTAAAAATCAAAATATGAAATTGAAATAAATTTCAATTGTTGTTTACATAGCTGTGTTTATTTTGTTTTCTTTGAAAATTTCGAATCCGATTTGAGGATTCGAAGCGATTGCAGTTATGTGAATTTGTTGAGATTTTTGATGTTTTAAGTTATCTTCATTGAGGATATATTTGAATGATTTCTTTGTTCATTTTGTGATATACGTGCACATTTGAGTTGTACGTTACTGCATTATTTTTACGTTGAATCAATGTTTGGTTCTGAACGTATTTTGTTGCCGTTATTTTTATAACGGGATTTTTACATCGATGCTAAATTTTTTGAAGCACGGTGTTTTGTTAACATTTTGATGAATGAAAATTCTCATATATTATATTTTGATGCAAATTATTTTGATGAGATTTTGACGTTTAAAAATTACTGTCGCTTTGACTTCAGTATCCGTTAATTTTTAAAGTGGATTATTCAAGTGGTTATCCCACAATGCTGATTTTGAGATCCGTTTCTACGGTGTTTTGAGAAGTGCAATTTCCTTGTCGAAATTGTCACTAATATTGCTGTTTTTATCACGGATTTTCAAATCGTTTTAAAAATAAAATTGTTTCCAAAATTTTTATAGTTTGCGCTTTCAGAAGAATGAGAAAGTGACTTAAACGTTTCCGCAAAATCGAGGACTATGACCCCTTTCTTTTAATGATTCGCTTAATTTCGGACTTATTCGTTTGAGAATGTAAATTATTACTTTTATAAAATAAATGAAATTGTTTTCAGAAGTTTTGCAGTTTGCGCTTTCAAAAAATGAGGAAGCGATTAAAACGTTTCAGCAAAATCGAGGATTATCACCCGTTTCTTTTACTGATTCGCTTAATTCCAGACTTGTTCGTTTGAGAATGTGAAATGTTATTTTTGAAATACACAATTTTGCTCTTTCAAGGAAACGATGAAGAGAATTAAACGATTTAGTAAAACTCGTGGTTATGGGACATGTGCGTTTGCTATTTTGGTTAATTCAGGACTCGTTAATTGAAATATTGTTGTTTTGATGATTTTGATGATTTTCGTGTGCTTTCGAGCCACTATGTTGGACCTTCGGGTCATATGTTGGACCTTCGGGTCAATACCAGCACCAGACCTTCGGGTCATTTGTTGGACCTCCGGGTCATTTGTTGGACGCCAAAATTATGTTGGGTACTTGGTAGGCTTCGGCCATATGTTGATGCATGTGCGGCTTCAAACTCCGATTCGAACAGGAGGAGTACGCCATGCTAATGTGCCTTGGATGATCCACATCTCTGGGTCAGGCGCTGATGAGCACATTGTACTATCCATGTGGCTGAGAGCCCTCAAAGCCCAGGCACAACGACGCAATTAGGCTAAAACTCGCCATATGATGGGATCGATCCACCTTTTATGTTGATTTTCTAGATTATCTTAATTGATTTCTAGATATTTGTTGTTTCCAATTATCTGCAGGTAATTGGATATTTGTTGATATGAGTTCTGATTATCGCTTGTGATAATTAGATATTTGATGTTATGAGTTCTGATTATCGTTTTTGATAATCGGATATTTGTTGTTTCTGATTATCACTTGTGATAATTAGATATTTGTTGTTATGAGTTCTGATTATCGTTTTTGATAATCGGATAATTGTTGTTTCTGATTATCGCTTGTGATAATTAGATATTTGATGTTATGAGTTCTGATTATCGTTTTTGATAATCGGATAATTGTTGTTTCTGATTATCGCTTGTGATAATTAGATATTTGATGTTATGAGTTCTGATTATCGTTTTTGATAATCGGATAATTGTTGTTTCTGATTATCACTTGTGATAATTAGATATTTGATGTTATGAGTTTTGATTATCGTTTTTAATAATCGGATATTTGTTGTTTCTGATTATCGCTTGTGATAATTAGATATTTGATGTTATGAGATTTGATTCTTGTTTTTGATAATCGAATATTTGTAGATTTGATTATCGTTTTTGATAATTAAATATTTGTTGATTTGAGATTTGATTATCGTTTTTGATAATTAAATATTTGTTGATTTGAGATTTGATTATCGTTTTTGATAATTGAATATTTGTTGATTTGAATTCTGATTATCTTTGTTGATAATTAGACCTTTGTTGTTTTCTGATTACCGTTTTGGTAACTAGATATTTGCGGTTTTGCGATTTGCGATTTGTGTTTTATAATTTTCTTTGCTGATAATTAGATTTTGTTGTTTTCTAATCACCGTGTCGATAATTAGATATTGTTGTTTTGTGATTTCTGAATTCTAATTATCTAATTGATAATTAAATATTGCTGATAATTGTATTTATTCAGTTTTGTTGTTTTCTGATTATATATTTGATAATTAGATTTTGTTCAGAATTTGTGAATTTCTTTAATGAAATTAGAAGATTTGTTTGGCGTTTGTATTCTTGACATTCATTTTTCTAGCTTAACCAGTTTATGTTAGAAAAATAATTGTTATTGACGACCTTAATTATCAAAATTGCGGGGACGCAATTTTTATAAAGAGGGGAGTCTGTAGCAACCCGGGATTTCGTATTGATTTATAATCGTCATTAAACGGTTAACGTGCTAGCTAATTGATAGTGATAGTTTTAATTGGGTTAAAATTCTTTAATAAAATTGGTTAAATGTTGAGTGGGCTTTAAAGCGAAATCTCGGGCCATGTTTTTGCTGTGAAACTTCTCTAACTAGATACCGTTTCCCCTTTCTTATATTCATTTGAAAAACCCTAAATCTAAAATTCGAAAGAAAAAGAAAAATGGCGGCTCGCTAGCAAATCAGGGTTTCGATTCTTGAGCTCGCTCGTCTTCCTCGACGGACCGTCGCCTTAATAGATTTCGTTCGTCCTTGCTTGCCGATCGACTACAGTTGGGCGCGACGGCGTCGTTTTAGTTGAATTCGAGAAAGGTGAGTAAATTTATTTACTCACATCTATTTCAACTTAGTTTTATGTTACGGCAATTCAATTTTGTTTTAGTAATTGGTGACTTTTCTGACTTGGTTCGAATTTGTTCAATGTTGATAAATTTTTCTATGACTTCGGCATTTCTGTCTTTGGTTGCAAATTGAGTTTGATCATGTTGTTCGACTTTGTTTGTTGTTGATGTTTTCTCTGATTTCAATAAATTTGAATAAATTTAACACTAGATGCTCTCGGGTTTGATTTTAGCTGTATATTTCATTTTTGCATTTCCTCTTGAATATGATTTGTGTCACTATGCGTGCTTCGGCCTTGGCTTGAATCAGTTAAGTCTCGGCTGTAGTTGCATTGAGCTTGTATCACTCGAGTCTGCTGCTTATATGTTTGATTTCCTCCGAGTGTATTCTTGATGCAATCTTTATACACTTAGTTTCTTTTTAGTTTTTGGTATTATTACTCGAGGCAGTTTGCACTTCGATCGATGGTTTTGACATGGGTTGCACGCATATGCATCCCAACTTGATTTTGTAAGTTGCTTTCCTTGCATCATGTTGCAAGTAATTTCTGTTCATACCTTGATTTTATTACTTGACTTTGTGTTAGGTAGCACTATTGCTTCTGGCTTCAGAAAATCCTTACTGACTTGTATATTTACATATTGAGTTGTTGATGCATCACTTGTTGCCTTTCATCTAGTTCGGCCTCGTTCCATCGGCTGTCACGTTGACCGGTGCTGCTGCATTGAGTCGTTTGGTTGACACAATTGGAGTTGTACATTTATGTATTCCTTCCATCATGTGGTCTGTATTTGCTTTGAGCACATTTCTGATTTCATTGGGTTATTTTGCGCCGTGCAGTTTCGATGTGTCTGTGTACCATTATATACTAGTGCACCTTTGGGTGTGCTTGTATCCAGACATGACCTTGTTTGATTTCTTTGTAATAGCTGGGCCACTTATGTACCGTGCCTTGGTGCATATTGAGGTTTTTGCCTTATACCTGTTGCCTTCATATTCGTGTACATTATTCCTTGCTTCATTTTGGAAATTTCAGTTTCAATACTGTACACTGCTTGGTTGTATATGCAGTTATCTTTTGTTACTATGCAAAAGTTTTGTTGCCTTATCTTTGGGCTTTTGATTGTCATGTTGCCATCTTCGTTTACTTTCATCTTTATTCTGCAGTATCTTCAGGTTGGACCACTGCCATGTGCATTCGGTCATTTGAGCCTTTGTGCTCTGTTGGTTCAGGTTGCGTGCAAAACTCAATTGTCGTCAACTTGTAGCCTTTGTCCCTTGATCTTTATTGCTGTATTTCGTGACATTTGAGTCAGTAAGCACTTTTGTTCATGTATGCTTGCTTGCTGACCTTTGTTGCTATGTTGCATGGGTTTTGGTTGCTGCGGTTGTGTTGAGTTGGTGCCTTGACCTTTTGCATTTCGTTGAAGTTTGATTTGGGCCTGTTTAAGTGCAGTCTACATTTCTGATAGTGGATTTGCACTTGAATTTCTAGCCTGTTGCACTATTAGTTTTATTTGCAGTTGCGTTGAGTCACGATAGCACTGACTTGACCTCTGCCGTTTCTGTTGTTGTGATATGCAGTAGTCTAAATTGTTGGTGCATACTCTTCATTCTGAAGTTGCAGTAGATTTGGGTCCACTGTCTTGACATGAACTTGACTCACTGGTTCGAGTCACTTGTGCTCGTCACTATTCATTTTGATTGCACCTGAGTTTCAACTTGAGTTGAGTTGAATCCGTCTTTAATTCGGGTTTGACCTTGTGCCCGTTTGTGTGCATCATCACTGTAGTGGCAAGGCAGTGCACGCAAGCGTGTACTGCAGCCACACGGTATGTTCCATTTTGTTTTGATTTATTGATCTTTTGCATATTCCATATGTTGTAGTGGCGAGGCAGTGCACGCGTGCGTGTACTGCAGCCCTACTCGGGTTGACGTTTTTATTGATATTTCAATATGTTTTGGATTTATATTTGATTAGTTTAATTTTGTGATTTTTGTTGTCGTCTAATTATCAATATGATAATTAGATTATGAGTTTCTAATTATTTATTTAATAATTAGATTTTTGTGTTAATTTCTGTTTGGGCAATTCTGTGTTTTATAAATATCTTCATTAAAAATCTTTTTAATTTACATTCTATGAAAATTTGGATTTAGTTGATTTGTTGTTTAACGCTGTTACATGTTATATTTATCGTTATCCGATTTCTTTATTTAAGGATCAGATAGACGAGATTTATTGTGACTGTCATCTAATTGCTATTTAATTATTATTGCTTCTATACACTAATAACTGAGTTTGAATTAGACTGACCTGTGTATTATTTTCTTTTGAATTTAATACTCAGGTTAGACCGAGTATTTACGGGTTGTTGATATCTTACTTTGGGTTGCTGCTAGAGCTATGAAGTCTTTTCATACTTTTTTGAAGTAGTCGTTGTCTTAGTATAGGATGTTGTATATTCATGTATATTATTTACAATAATGTACTTGTATATGTAACTTACAGAGTCGACAGTTGTAGTTGTATCATATGTATTGTATCACATGTATTGTAACTGACATCAGTTATTATATATATGAGACTTTCTGTTTTATCTGTGTTCCGCACATATATTATCTGTGTTGTTATTATATTTATTGTCCTAAACTACTATGAACCATCGTAGTTCGTTTTATATTGGAATTGGGTATGTCGATGGGAGTAAATAAATTAAAGATGAAAATTAAAAAAAATATGTACCACTCCTATCGAAATAACCAATACTAATGTAAGGCCTAACTATGGATGGCCGCTCCTATCCAGCCTTATTCTTCTTAATAACAGACAGTATTTCTTTTAATACCCTTTGTTATTGTGAGCATAGAGGTGGGGCGTCACAAACAGAGTCTCACAATCGCCGTGGAACAAAATTTAATATATAATAACAGCTTTTAAATACAAAGAAATCTATACTGTTATATACTTACAACCATCAGAGTACATCGGCAACAATCAACCTGGACAATTTAATATCCTGTCCTTACGTAGAGGACTAATAATCAAATACGGAAGCACGCTCTGCCATCCAGCTCGCCTCTTGAGCTCCCTAGCATTTAACCTGAATCTGCACAATTCGATCTTACCCGAGCATTATAATAAAACAACACCCGAGTCAGTCTGGAAAACCAGTGTGAGAAAAACAAACACAATTGGATTGTTATATTTTCTAAAAAATCCTTGAAAATAAAGGGATATCATAAGACCACACCACGAATAAATATGTTAGGTTTTTACCTTACGATAACCGAAATATTTTATATCAAAATCCTTTGATATTATAATATTGTTTAAGTACAAATACTTATTCAAATAGCAGAAATTGTTACATTCATTAAATTCTAACATAATTGGTATACAAACAAGTCTGAAGGCACTTAGTTGGGTTGGGTTTCATACAATGGTAGGGATACTGGGGTACCGCCCGACACAGTACCAGTTCTAGATCAGAGTACTTAGGACTACACCCGACCCATTGCAGCACAATATCGGAGCTACCCCTTACTGATATATCGAATAAGATCACCCCATGGTTGCAGTGGCCAACCGTTATGCTACCGAAATAAAAATGAACCTCTAGGCGAGGGAAATCTTACACTACTTGGGTGCTACCGACTTAGCCTTGCCGCACCTCCCATTTTTAGCCATCACGGTTGATGAAGCGTGAGGTTATGCGTTACCTTTTTGGAACACATTCACTTAGAATGCTCATCGCCCTCCTCATGATGTTCTGATAGCATTCGTCCATACAAGTTGTCCTGGGTCTGGACAAACCAAACCACCGTCTTCATCATCTTCACGGTCTTCATTCACAAATGTTCAAACTAGATCGACTTGGTTTTTGGATAATTAAATCCGATCCCAGTCTCTCCGAAATGATCAACGCATTTGGAAATATTGATATTCGGTTATTTAACTATCAAATAACATTCACAAGCAACCATTAGGCCTTAAATAATTTTCCAAATTATTTATTTCAAAATATCTTATCAAGATATTATTCCCATATTTCAACACTTTGAAAGAATACTTTTCAATTCACTTTTATTCTTACAGAATAATTTCTTAACCGTAGTCCGACACTTAAAATGTTTTCTTCACCTCATTTTATATTCAATACATAGAAAATATTTCTCTTACTTTCTTTTTTTTTCCAAAAATCATATACAAATCTATTTGTAAATTTTCAACTCATTTCACACGAATTCTAAAATTCCCACCATCTCTTTATCAATTCCTTTTAATATTTCCAAAACCGTTTAAACTTATTTAAAATTCCCTTTTCTATTCTATTTCCCTTGTAAACTTTAATTCATTTTTCGAAGTTCGCTTATTTTTGGCTTTATAAATTTATTTAGATTTCTATAATACCACTATAAACCCTTCTTCTAAATATTATTAGATTTTATAGACTTAGCTTCCGATCTCCAGAGGATTTATAACTTGAATTTTAAAACACTTAAAAATATATAAAATAAGAGTAATGGTTTATTTTCAAAATATGGGTTTAGATAGATTAAAAATATCAATATCCCAAAAGTATTAAAGTTCATATCCAGTTGCTAATTAATTTACAAAGTTGGTTTGTAAAATTAGAGTTTATCTCAAACATAGTTTATTTATAGAAAATCCAATATTCCCATTTCCATTTATAAAATCCTCTGGATTCGTATCCCAGCGATCCTATCCAAATTTATCACCATTCTCATATTTGAAATTTATTCCATTATTTCTCTTCCAATGATTCTTATAACTCGATATAAGTCCACACCATTAACTTATATTCAACATATCCACTGATATCATTTTATCTCATTTATAAATCCCGTTTACACATTTATAAACTCCCTTCAGTTTTTCATTTATTTATATAATAACAAAAATCTATTTATAATTTCATTTTACAGTCTTCCCTTAATATAATTTCATTTTTATTTCAAATCTATACTTAAACGAAATTCCAAATAATTAAGTATAACCCCAGTTAGTTAATATATTTTTATTCCACTTAATCCCCTTTAGAATAAATCCAATTTTCAATATAAATATTTTCTTTCAAATTTCCTTTTTGAATTCATTCACTTTAATTTTTTTGGTATTTAAAATGTCCATTTTAAATTTCAATGCCATTTACAATTTAATAATTCAATTTACACCAACCATATCAATTTATCCATCATATCATATATCCATAGATATATATGAGCAGTAAATATTTTTGAGCAATCCTGTTGGATCCTTCCAACCTGTTTCTCTGCATCCATAGATGTTAGTCAACAAATAAAATACTAATCCCACTACGAGGGGGATATCGTGGTATATAGTTTCATCCGCTATTATACAGGCGCATAGGGTGTCATCCGCTATGTAATGCGGAAATATCAATCACTCCTATATATACACACACCGTTATATATAACCATCCAACATGTAATTATTTAATTCATCCAAGCATATCCAATATTTTAAATTTATTCATTTAAATTAAACGAGGAAATCCAAATGAGTGAGAAGATCCCACCTTTCTTTTTCATTTTCAAATCCACTTCAATCTTGACTCGGTTTCACGATTTTTGACATTGTATAAACATTTGCATGGTTTATTAATATTTGAAGTAATCGGACCATTTATCTCATTTTATAAATTACTTAATGAATGATTTTATTTTAACTACTTCCCTTTTCAAAAATATTTTAGTAACTAAAAATAATTATATAAGTTTATTAATAAATTAATCCCTAAATCCATTATTTAAAATAACTAGTAAATTAAAATATATATGTGTATTTATTTTTCTTTGAAGCTACATATAAACTTATAAAAATAATTTATGGACCTCAAAAAAATCTAATTTTATATAACTTCAAACCTTTAAAAATTCCTATTATTTTTCCCAAAAGTTTATCTATCTATATATATACACACACTTTTTGTGTTTCTATGTATAATAAAATATGTGTGTTATTATGTAGATATACTTATATTTATATTTTACCTTTCTGTAAATAAGAAAACGGAAATTTATTTACTATGATCATATTATTTTATTTTTTTCTTCTTTTCTGTTTATCTAAGTATATTGAAACATGTATGTGTATTTATACATACATACATACATACGTACATACATACATATATATATATATATTTATATTCATATTATTTTCTTTTTCTTTTTACTGTATACATATATGTAAATTAAATAAAAAGGAAAATACCTAACAGGCCAGAACCTCCAGGCTATCCACTCCTAAAGACGAACTGCTCCTCATGTCAACCTTGGCCTCATCATTTCGATCGAGACCTCCCTCCACTTCACCCAAATGTGGTTGCCATCGACCATCAGCCCGAGTCCTCTCGCCCACAAAGATGATGCCAGAAACCTAATCACATGCACGCCACACTCCATCGCACCTATCTCCGCCGACCGAACACCCAACCAAATCGCGCTCCAGCCAACGCCACCATCTTGACTGCTTCGAACTGAATGGTGGAACGGAATGCCGCGGTTCGATTTACATTCGTTTACTGAACGAACAAGGAGCTTTCATTGGGTCTTCTATTTTGAATCGAAGTCGGCCTCTTTTTTTGAAAGAATGAATCAATTTTGAACTACTTTGATTTCTGATTTGCGAATAAAAAGGAAGGCCGCGATTTTATTTATTGAATATAAGTTGCCATTGATTTTAGCTTAGGGAGGAAATGGAAATAGGTCTTCGATTTGGGTTTCAAACTGGAAGAAGGAAAAAGGGTTTTATTCGAACGAGAAGAGCATTTCGGCCATTATTTTTTTCTAACAGCGGCCATTTTTTTCCCGTTGATTTGAACTTGAGAGGAAAGGAAGGAGGATTACACGATTTTAAGGAGGGAGTTGTCGGCCTGCTTCAGAAGACAAAGGGGAACGTGATTTGATTTTTGCATGCCTGCCATTACTTGCTGTATAGAAGGCAAAAAGGCATGAGGGTGAAAGAAAGTAGGCTGATGGAAGGGAATCTCTGCTGTGTTGACCAGGTTATTTAAATTTATATATTAATTAAATACAAATTGTCTCGATTTGCGCAACATGAAATTTTGACCTCCTCTCGAGGCACGTCGCCAGGCGTTTATAATGTTATGCCCCTATTTCGATCGCAATGGGAAAGGTTTCGAGCCCTAATTCAATCATATGAAGAAGATAGATTTTTTGACCTAGTTATTTGTATTAAATTTGATATAAATTTCAGCGCGTTTACCAATTGTATGGCCACATGATGACTCCAAACATTATAAATTTTGAAATCAGACAATGATATAATATTACGGATCCAATGGAACTAGTTTCGTCAAATTCCAAGGCTGTGCCTCGGAAGGCTATTTTAAACGTCGATTTAAACAATATATTTTTAAAACTAAACAAAGCACTCCCAAATTCAATGTTATAAGTTGCATTGCCTTCTGTATTATTAATATAAAAATTTCAAGCCATTAAATTATTTTTAACAAACTTAAAACTCAAGATTCAATATTTTATCCAATTTTCAATTATTAAATACAATAATTTAATTACCTAATAAATAGTTGCATTTGAAATTCAAGTTAAAAATCAACACCAGAATATTTAAAATCAATTAAATATTCTAATTTCAAATATCCTAAAAATCTGGGTCATTATAGATTATGGCCACAGATTATTGGTCGGTAACGGCCGGAGTGATGACATATTTGGTACTATACAAGGATGGGTAGCCCAGTCTTATGTTGGTTTAGGTGTCGAGTATTTCGACCCTATTCACATCCCTCTAGAGGTGTACCGAAATTTGGAGCAGAAATGTAGTACCATGACCTAGTTATTTTTATTGAAATCCAAAATCCACTACATGCCTGCCCTTTTTTTTATAGAGCTTAGTATTGCTGGAATTAAATAATGGCAACAATTTCAGTTATTGATTATTATTTGTGTAATAGACATTATTATAATATAACATGATTTGATATGAAATGGTTTGGTTATCGTAAGGGAAAAATGTGTCTGTGTATATGTGTGGACGTTGTCTTACGAGATACCTTTTGTTTTAACAAAGGAAAAGTTTTGATAACTTTATAAATTCAGTTGAGATGTGTTTTTCTCACGCTGGTTAGACTAATCTGGGCGTTCTTCCCTTTCAATGCTCAGATCAGACCGAGTATATTGCAGGTTTGAATTTGGTGCTTTTGGAGCTTCAACAGGCGAGCTGGAGAGCTTCATGTCGTATACATGCATCTGTTTATCTTTCCGCTGCTTTGGATTGTTGTTGTTGTTGTTGTTGTTAACTATCAACATTTGTGAGGACATGTTACATAACTATCCGAGCCGATGATTACTTATTTGTACTGTGATATTGATTAATGTATATTAAAGTTTCTCTTTTTAAAGATCATTGACCTATATTATATGTTATTCTGTTGCAATGTGAGATTCTGTATTATTTTGGTTCTGTTTCTCTCTTCTTCTTCTCTTCTCTTCTTCTTTCTTCTCACCCTCTCTTTTCTATCTCTTGATCATCTGCAACCGGTGCGCTCTGGGTAAGACATACGTAGTTTGGTGTCGAATTCAGAGGGTGTCGAGTGCGGGTCGTCATAGGTTTTCCCGATCCTAATAGTTTTTCGAGCTCACTAATAACCTATCTATATACAACATATATTTCTTTCGGTGTGTACTCATAATTTTTGCCTACCCATGACCAATCCCCACACATTGGAATTTTGGACAATAATTAGCTGGGGCTAAAAGCTAATGTATAGGGCACGACGCCATATTAGTCCCACCTGTTTTGCTAATATCCAAGTCATTTATACTTAAGGATCCCCTCCCATAGTTTTCCTTCAAAACACTTTCAAAATGATTTAAACCTTTAAACCAAACATACAACAGGAAAAGAATAAAGTCTTTGTACTTTACTCAAATCAAATTACCATGTTAGATATATATCCCTTACCCAAATTTTAGTTGATGTAAACACTTTACCATTTGAAAGAACCGCTTATTATACTTAAAAATTTCCTCCTTTAAAATTAATGTTTAAACCATTCCAAATCATTTCTCAAACCTTTCAAATTCATTTGAAGCGAACCTTTCGGAAGCTACAAACTTTACACATCCTTCTTTTAAATCACTTTAAGTCATTGCCTTAGGGGAACCGTTGGAAAAATCTTCCCTTATAAAACTTTCGAAAAAAAAATCTAATAAATCTTTCGAAATAATCTGGGAATAAGTGCTTCGAGTGCTTAAAATCTTTTAAAACATAAACCTTTCGAAGGTATATTGGTTCAACTTAAAATAATCAGGAAAACTTCTTTTTAAAACCTTTTCTCTTTGTTAAACAACCCTTCGAAAGCCTTGGGTTATTCTTTAAAAAACAAGGGCAACCATCTAAGTCGAAAGCTTCCTTTAGTAAGCATTGGAGAAATAGCTTGTTTTAAAAACAAATAAACCTTTCGACTAGGTCGGAAGGTTCAAAGTAAAACCTTTATAAAAAGCAGTAGAAACCCTTTGGCAATGTCGGAAGATTTCATAACAAAGTGTTAGAGGAAACAACAACAACATATCGACTGCATCAGAAGGTTTAAAGTCTTTCTTTTAAATATCTTGACCTGGTCGGAAGCGACCAAGTTGAAAGCTCATATTCGAAGGCAAAGCAGGCGAAAGCTTTTCACTTATAAAACAATTATATTCCAACCTCTTGTCCATTAACCTTTCGGCTAAGAAGCTTTCGGCTATATTCAATTCATTATGTACCAATTACATGATATCTTATGCATTGAACTTTGACCTTATCGGAAAATGAGACGAAAGGTCTAGGGTGAAAATTAAACTACCGTATAGGCTGAAACATGGAATAAATAGGATTTTTGTTTTCAAACATGAGAAAGGAAACATTTCAACTAACCTACCTTTATTCGTTAAATTTTCATTTGTCAATAAAATACTTTTCAAAAATGTGCTGCGCAATTACCAGAATTTATAATTCATTTTATTTTGCAAAATGCCCCGTCTCTTTTATAAATATATGAAACATTTAAGTCCCATACCTTAAATAATTTTATATATCCCTCAAATGACAGAGTAAAATTATGGAAAAATTTGAGAAAATCTATTTTAATATATTGCCTAACATGTTAAAATCTCAAACCCAAACAATTACTATTTTAGTCGAAAATAATATATAAACCAATAAATAATTTTCTTCATTCGAAAATTCATATATAATCCATAATAAATCAAATAATTATGAAAATTAAAACCCATCTCTATAATAATATTCCAGACCTGGATTTAGATTTTCAAGGTATTCAAATGCCATTAAATAGGGTTTTCATGTTAAACATATTATAAAACACGAATAAACATTTATAATTTCACCAACTATATATGTATATATATATTCAAACGTCAAACATGGCAGTATATAGCAAAAACATTTTAGATCTAATCACAAAGCTAAAAAATAAAAGAATTAGGGATGTTGTAATTATTCACCTTATCTTTTGAGATTATAGATGAGATTTTTTTGAGTGTTGAATTAGTTGATTTCTTCTTTTCTCTTGAATATTAGCTTAACTTCTTCTCTAAAGAGTGGAAATGGTGGATGGCCTTAGTAATTTAGTTTTTTATTGAAATCAGAATGAATTAATGTGAGTTATCATCTCATAAGATTTAGGGTATAAGGTTTTATTATTTCCCATAATGCCCTTCTCATTTTCTAACACATTACCTGGTGTTATTTTTTTTTATTTAACCCACTAAACATTGCACGACTACGTTTAACAAATCTATTCTCAACATACTAATCTTCACATTACTTAATTTAATTTAAGTAATTAAATATCTTAAATAAGGTTATAAAAATATGGGGTGTTACAGCGCTGAAAAGGAAGTTAGAGAGGGAGGCTGAGGCTTCACGCTGGTGGAGTTTGGTGGCAAATGTATGATGGAGTCGGTGGGTGGAGTAAGATGAACGAAAGCGGTAACGGGTCATTCGTTCTCGACGCAGAAGCGACGAGGGGAGCCATGATCGATAGTTGTAGTGTCGTCGAGCTTAGGGGAATCGATGACGATTGTGCACCGGCAACTACTGTAGCGAGGCGGCGGCAGCATGAAGATAAGCTGATGGTAAATGGGTCGGCCTGAGTTTGCTAACGAGGGGGAGAAGGTAATTAGCTTAATTACCCTAATTAATTAATAATCACCTCTAAGTTCTATCGATCGTATCTTGCACATGCGAGGTCCGATCGAGGAGCCCATTTCGCCTTGCCGTTCGTATCTGGATTACCTACGCGATGGAGTTAGGTTCATCGAGTTTGGAGCTAGTTAGGATTTTAGTCAAAATTTTGGAGTATTAGGAAGTGCGAAAGCATTGATCAAAGCTTGATTGAGTTTTACTCACCAAATGTTTGATTATATATTGTTGTATATATATAATTTTTCTTGTATTGAAGATATAAATTGTGTGATAAACAGTGCAGGTTATTACTTTTGGACCCCAATTTGTTTTGTAAAGCAATTGAGAACATTATTATTGAGTATGATAATCCCTATTTGATCATCCTTTAAATGTATTGTGGCTCAAACTACTTGTTTAGATATTTCGTATTGCTTTGTGAAAAGTGATAGCATGTTATGAATGTTTGAAACGATATAGTCATTATATACGTGCTTTGAAGTCCTTGATGTTTTGACATATACTAAATTGGATAATTTGGGTAATTTGTGGAAATAATATATAGACACACACACATACATATAGGTTGTTCTACAAACATTTAGGTATGTTGTACATAAATGGAATTGGTTTGGACAATTTTGGTAAATTGGAAATGGAAGATACAAATGGTAGAAGCGAAATGGTTATGATGAATGTACTTTGAAATCTATGATCTGCGATTTTAAAGTTAACTTTGGATTACATCCTTTGGCTTATTAGTATTTATAATAGGTACTATTAGCATAATTATTATCAGGAAATAACAAGGTTTAAATATATTTTTGAAAATCATTTATGGATTTATAAATTCATGGTTTCGAATTACAAAACATGTTTATAAATGGGTTTTAAATAAAAGGTTTTAAAATATATATAATGTGCTATATAAGTATGTTTTTATTATATATATATATATATATTTAGAAGTTATTAAAGATTTATTTGAGAAATAAAAAGATTTGATATTATAATATTTTACAAACGGTTTAAAGTATTTTATTATATATATGTTTTTAGAAGATTTTAAAGAGGAATTTGGGAGTAAAGGATATTTACAAAAGGATATTTATAAAGGATGTTTGCAAAGGATATTTATAAAGGATTGCCGTGGAATATTTCGTAAAGGGATTTAAAAGAAGTTTAGGATTATAACACTTATGTTATAATGGATTGTTTTATAAATTGATTAAAAAGGTATATTACCTTGTTTAATAAGTAAAGTTATACTTAGGACTTTAAATGGATGTTTTAAAGTAAACAGTAGGTATAAAATTGGTTTTGGTTTTATAGTATGAATGTTTATGCAACATAATTTTAACTCATTTATTATACTTTTTCAAAGTAATTAGATCCTTAAAATAATGTTTTAAAGATAACAGAATAATGAAGTGTTTTAGGATTTGTCGTAGACAATGTTTTTGTAACATTTGTTTTTAAACCCTTGAATAATATTTTAAAGTGATAAGATATTGTTAAATGATTTGGCTAAATACCTAGATCTTTAAAATAGGAATTTTAAAGAGAATAACCAATATAAATTGGTTTCAGGTTTATTATGGCAATGTGTTAACAAGGTTCTCCTTTAACCCATTTGATTTTACTTGTGAGCATAAATAAATCTTTCAAAAGAATTGCTAAGACAATACAAATATGAATGGGTTTTAGGTTTGTTGGGACAGTGTGTTAATCACATGCATCTTTAATCCTTTTTGGTTATACATGGGAATGTAAATAGATCTTTAAAAGAATAATTTAAAGATAAGAAAAGGCTTAATGTTTATGGGTTAGAGTGACAACGTATTGATAGTCTTAAACCTTTTGAATGGATTTGTGAAAGTACTTCCTCCTTAAAATGGATATATTAGAGGAAATTATAAGTAAGGTATCTTTTGGAAAAAGTATGAAAAAGTAATGGTCTGAAGTAATAAATCTTGTTAATGGTTTGTGAATATAATATAATTTGAATATAAATGCTAACTTCAATATATGATGGAATTAGGTCTCAATACTTGTTCTATTGCGTTCGGAATGAGGTAATTATTAAGGAATGTCAATGAGCATGCCTCGTTTGGAGTTCGAGATTTTAAAGGGTAAATAGTGTTTGAAAATCTTCTATATAAGGACCTCACTATTTTTCTTTTCTAAAAATCTAATCCTAAACCTAACCAAATCCAATGGCTTTGGTTGATCGGTGCCTCTACGGGCCATTTCAAGCGATAGTCCCAACTAGAAAAATGTCTGTGAGGGTGAGTAGAGTTATTACTTTTGGACCCTACCTTGTTTTGTAAAACAAGTGAGAACATTATTATTGAGTATGATAATCTCTATTTGACCATTTATTAAATGTACCTTGGCTCAAACTACTTTTTACATGTATGGTATTGCTTTGTGAAATGTGATAGCATGTTATGAATGTTTGAAATGATATAATCATTATAAACGTGCTTTGAAATCCCTGATGTTTTGACATATGTTAAATTGGATAATTTGAGTAAATTGTTGAAATATATATATATATATATATATATATATATATAATAGTGGAAATTAGCCACAAGGGCCTCTTTAGCAAGTACGATTGGTTTCTAGGACACACAATTGAAATAATTACTTTTAAGGACAAAATGCAAAATAATTAGTTTCTAAGGCCTAAAAAGCTATGAAATTATGTCGTTTAAAGTAACCGGACTACCGACTTTGTCCTTAAATGTAATTATTCTACTGACTTTGGCCTTGAAATTAATTTCTATAGATGTGTGTCCTAGGAACTAATTGGACTGCAAAGTTTGTTTTTCTAGTGAAATGCCCCTATATAATATGTAAAGGGTTCTTCTGCACACACTTAGGTGTGTTTGACATAAATGGAATTGGTTTGGACATTTGTGGTAAATTGTAAATGGAATTTATAAATTGTAGAAGCGAAACGGTTGCAACGAATACACTTTGAAATTGCTGTGATCTAGGATTTTAAATTTAACTTTGGTAGACATCCTAGGACTTATTAGTCTTTGTAATAAGTACTATTAGCGTACTTATTATCATAAAATAACAAGGCTTAAATATATTCTTTAAAATCATTTATGGATATATAAAGTGATTATTATTTGCAATGAGATTACGGGTCATTCGTTCTTGACATAGTAGAAATGAGAGGCATCGTGGTCAATGTCTGTAGGGTCGTTTAGCTCAAGGGAGCCGACGCCAATTATGCGGTTGTGGCTAGTGTAGCGAGGCGGCAACGGCTTGAAGATAAACGGAGGGTAAATAGGTCTTCCTGAGTTTGTTAATGAGGGGGAGAAGGTAATTAGCTTAATTACCCTAATTAATTAATATTTAATTATATCTAAGTTCTACCCAACGTATTTTGCTCATGCAAGGTCTGATCATGGAGCCTTGTTCACCGTACCATTCATATCTGGATTATCTACGCGATGGAGTTGGGTTCATCAAGTTTGGAGCTAATTGGAATCTTAGTCAAAATTTTGGACTATTTGGAAACGCAAAAGCGTTGACTAAAGCTTTGGTGAGTTTTACTCACCAGTTGATTAATTATATATTATTATATATATATAATTTTTGTTGTATTGAAAATATAAATTGTATGTTGAATAGTGCAAGTTATCAATTTTGGACTCCACCTTGTTTTGTAAAACAAGTGAGAACATTATTATTGAGTATGATGATCTCTATTTGATTATCTATGTAATGTATCATGCCTTAAACTACTTGATTACATGTTTGCTCTACAACAAACTGGGGCTTTAATTGCGTTTAAAAATGGCTATTATGCCTTACTATGCGTTTCATAGAACGCTGTGAAACGACATGCTATATTAGACTATAAACTTTATATAGCAGAAGCAAAAATACTATGAAAAATAAATTTTCTATAGCGTTTGAATAGTGCTATTAAGAAAAAACGCTATAGAAAATAATATCCCATGATTACTTTCGATAGCTTTTGTCATACATATTTCTATAGCGTTTTTATGCACATTTCTATGGCGTTTATTTCTATTATGTAGTTTTCTATAGGGTGTTACTTTCTACATTATTTGTTAAATGAGTCTTTATAAAACGCTATTAAATGTAATATTGAAATTTTTTCATTTTTGTTTTAACATTTATATCCATTCCTTCTTTGCATATAAAATAAAAGATTGAAACATATAAGAAAATATGAAAATTAAAGCATGATATTTATACATGTTCAAACAACGTTTCCATTTTCATACATGCCATTCAAACGTCTTTACTCATGTCTATAAATAATATTTCATACATATCATTAAAACATCCTTACCCATGTCCATATATAATATTTCATATATGTTTACATTAACAACTTACTTATAGATCAATTAAATAGTTGATTTCGTCTTACTTTGCTTTTGATATTTTCTTTTTTGACATCTGCGATATTGTTCCTGTTTATGTCAAATAAGAAATCAAGATGTTAGTATTTGTTAATATTTCACATAATATTATACATGGTAAAGAATTATGAAAAATCCTAGTAGCCAATAATATATGTGAATGTATGTTATGTATCAAAGATGCTACGTAATATATAAATCATCAGATCAACGATAAATTCAAAAAAAAAAACTTTATGGCTACTGTTATAGGACTAGGAACATGTACCAGAAAAAAGGTGACGGTAAAGCATAACTTTGAGGCTGCCAAACAATAAGGGTTTCCAAAAAAACAAATGGTGACAGTGAATAACTTTCATTGCTGTGTCAAAAGAGGAAGAAAGTCATACAGACTTCCTGTCAGAATGACTTCCAGAAATTATACTGATGTTAAAAGCTTGGTAAATCCATCTATTTCGTTGCCGTATAGCTACTAATAGTTACTAATAGTCAAGTAAAGGTAAATCCATGTATTTCATCGTTGTATCCAAAGACCATAATTATAAAATAAAAATTTGTAAAAGATGAAACTATTCAGGAAGACATAAATAGGAGACACTCTTACTGATTTCTCATGCTCTTTTTTTCTACTTCCGATTATATGAAACTGATTAGCCTCGTTATATTAAAATGGATCCTCTTCTACTTGGCAGCTGGAGTGTTGTATATAGTGCACAGCTGCAATTGTAGATGTTGAGGTGAATGTGTTAGCATGTAATAAAGTTTACGGAATCTGAGTTAGTTTGAAGAATCTTCAATTTGTCACTATTATATACAGTTTTTGGAAGCTTGGATTTTTATATAACTTGATTTTATTTTTATTTTACATTTTTAATAATAAAAAACCATAGGTTGGGGAAAAGTGAAAGATAGTTCATTATATGTATTGGGTAGTCTGGCTGAAAATAGTGCATGTACGGGAAAAGTGGAAGATAGTTCATTGCACCTATCTAACTGAAAGTAAAAGTTAAAAAATTAGGAAATAAATCATGAATACAGTAAATACAATTTGAAACATAGTTGATACAAGTAGCAGTAACATGAAATGCAGTCTAGAACAAATGAAAAGTGATGGTATTGTATATATATATGATATTATTTATATATTTATAATTTGCATTAATTCATATCTTATTTAATATATATATATATATGATTTATTTTATAATAATTCATGTATTATTTTATATTATTTGCATATATATACACACACATATATAATTCTATGATACATTTATATTCTCTGGTTTAATAAGTTTATCAAGACATTAATATTATTACCACTATTTGCGTATGTTATGTGTGTGTGCAATTTACAAATTTAATTTATATGATTTGTGTGTATATTTTTGTTGATATATGATATAATACATATGTATCGTTTATATAATATTCATTTACTGTATATATAATTCATATTAATTCATATACTTATTATATACATTTATTATATTATTTGTTATATTAATTCATATAAAATTTATATTAGTAAGTTCGTATAATTCTATAATACCTTATCAAGCTTTAGTTCAGTTTATCAAGATATTATTATTACTCTCGTACTTCTACTACTATTACTATTTATAGTATGTGTACATGGGTGTACAATTTAAATATATGGTTTATATGATTTACATATAAATATGTAGTTTATATTTATTCATATGCTCATTTATTATATATATATATGTGTGTGTACATTAATTCATATATGTTCTTTTCTTTGATAAATTAACATGCTATGGTTTAATAAGTTTATCAAGGTATTACGATTATTATTCATTCATACTTCACATAGTATAATTCATACATAGAATAATTAATTCACGCATAACTTAATACAAATAATTGATATAATATATACATGTATAATTTACCAAGATACAAACTATGTAATATAATTTGTAATAGTACATATTTTCATACATAAAATTAATTGTTTTTTATAAATTCAGTTGGTTTTCATAGACTTGGTAAAATTATTATCATACTTTGTTAACATAGCTAATTTTGTAAAACTTAGTTAATTTTGTAAAGCTTAGTTAACATAGTAAACTTTTATAAAACTTAGTTAACTTTTATAAAAATTAACTATAAACTAGTTATTATTTCAAAAATTAGTTAAGTTTTACAAGTCAATTCTTAAAACTTATTTTTTTTGCAAAATCTAGTTAATATTTATAAATATTTCTGTGAACTTGGCCAATTTTTATACAATTTAGTTAACTTTATTAAAGTTTAAAAAATCATAGTTCATTTTTTTAAATTTATCAATGAATCAATATAATTGTGGCAATGTCAAGAATTACAATAGGCCTAGGTTGACCTAGGACAGTTGTTAATTTTGTTTTTATAAAAAATAATAACATGATTAAAAAGTAATATATATGAGCAGTTCAGAGCAGAATTTCAATCACCCAAACTATGTAGAAAAATGTCCAAGAGGAAAATAGTAACTCATTATATATCACACTAGTGATCAAGATATACGAATACATTCCAACAAGAAGGGGAAAATCGGTAAATCCCAAAATTAACTCATAGGGAGACAAATTAAATGTGTTGGACATTCAGTGATTAAGTGGTATATAGAGAACAAACCAATAGGTCTACTATATGCAAAATATGCATTCATCCATTGAAAACAGTAAGTAATTATACGCTTACTTCTAAATATTAAGTCATTCTAGAAATATTTTGAATTCTTTAAGTTAATAGGTTTTGTGACTGCTATCGAGGATTTGATCTGCAAAAATAAAGACAACGAAATATATAGGAAAGAATTTGAAACATGGAATAGTAAAAATTATTAAGGCTGGTTAGTAGGAGAGAGTCAAAAACAAGAACCTACACCAAACAGGCTAGCAAAAACACATGTACCTGAGAATGTGATATATAATCATGAAAAAAACAATAATCAACTACTATGGAAATCAAAATACATTGAACGTGATATTGAAATACATTGAACTAGCAAGTTATTTATTTATTTATTTTCTTTTTCCCATTTTCCTTTTTCATGCCATGTTGATTATAGTACAAAATAAAAAAGTGCATTGTGCAGTCAATATATATGATTTCAGGCGCCTTACATGAGAATGGACATATACTATTTCACTTTCTTAGGCTTGAAATTTGGGAAATATTGTTGAGGACAGATGATCTTATGCAGTAGAATCACATATGTCTTATTCACTGTTAGTTTTGTAATGGATTTCAAAATATAACATAACATAAAAATTATTACACCAAAGAGTACTCAAACATAAACAATAAGTAATATAAACAAGTTTAGGTAATTAAGAATCTACTAACCTTCCATTAATACAGTTGACACTGGAAATGTTTGTTAACCAATAACTTGACTAAAAAATGTACACAAACATCCATGCATCCGTATTCATTATTATCAAAGAATGCATATACACTTTTAAAATTTCACTTAGTGAATTAGATACAAATTATATATATATTCCAAAAACTAAATATCTAAAAAAACATATCAAATATCACATATTATAACGAGTGATCTTTTAATTCATATTAGAATTTTCTGAATATTGCAGAGATAATAATTTGGACACAATTTTGAATACTGATCACAAACCGCAGTGTACCAAGGGACATGTGTTTAAAATGCATGCAGGAGAATTTCAAACTAAATTGAAATATTATGAAACATTCAATTAATTTAATATTTGATATAAATTCCAAAAGGTTTACCATATTATGGAGCAATGCCACTTATTCGTCAAGGTTAGAAGTTATGATGGAACAGATAGAAGGTGTCTGCGTTGAATCTATTACCTCAAGAAGTTTAGTTTGGTACTAGGTTCCAAGAACCTGAGAAAATTTAACAATGTCATTTATCGTCACAAGAGAAATTTATTAGCATCTGTATAAGACCGAAAGTATTCCTTGTTGGGGATTTTGCGGTTCGAGACGGATTTGACGGCGATAGTGATGAAGACAATGCTGTACTTCCAACTTCAAGGATCTATGGAATAGATTCTTTCAGACAATAGTTCAACCCACCAGGTACAAGCGGGTTATCGAACTATCGACTTTCAGGATTCAATGAAGCCCTATAACAGCGTAATCGGATTCAAAGTTTGTACGACTTTGATCCGACCAAGAACACTTCAGAAACTGTATCTGATGATGCAATTTGTATAGAGTATAATGAAGAGGAAGAAGAAAAAACAATCCTGCAACACTTTCTGAATTTGCAACACCCTGGAGGCGTCGCAAAGGCTGTAATGATTTCTGGGCGTCGCAGAACTGTGTGGAGAAGAAGAAGAGGATTGAAACTGTGTTTGCAACTGTTCTGGGCGTTGCTATTTATATACGTGAGGAGGTGTCTATTCGCCAAGAGTCTCGACCGTTTGCAACGGTTCTTAAACGTCGCGACCTTTCATCTGCAACGTTCAGTACAACGTTACTAATTCAAACGTCGCGTCCATTCAGTTTGTAACGTTTAGAAAAACGTTACAAATTCCCGCCCTTTATCCAAATTCAGATTTTCCGGTTCTGGGTCCTTAACGGGCCGAAATCTGGCCCGTTACTTTTCATATATGATCCAAAAATATTTTCGGATCCGAACCCGAAACCCGTATCCGGCCCGGCCCGGCCCGGTTCGGTTCGGTCGGACGGACGACGGCGGCGCGTGTGTGGTGTTGCATGACTTCTCTCCTCACAACAAAGCAAACATGTGGGAGCCCCAAGGCCCCAACATCCACTTGAGAAAACTTTATTTATACAAATATCTTGTATAAGTTTCTATGATGTGGGACTTAGTTCTTTCTTCTTTCTTCCTTCTTTCTCTTCCAAACAAAAATCCCAAAGCCCAAATATTTTGAAAATTTTCAACAATCTCCCCCAATTTTCAAAATAAGAAAATAAATAAATAGGACAGCTGCATCACTAGAGTGATTTCCTATATACCCAAGTGGGATCAAGCCTATGTAGCTCTAAGATCAAGTTTTGCATCATCGTGAAAACCAACACATAAATAAAAGGTATCTTTTGGATTTGAACCTTTACTTAGTGTAAACCATTCAAAGCCTTATCGAGATTCTATGGTGAACAAATCTTGAACCAAGTATCCCTAATGATAAAACCGGAACAATCACACATGTTGATTTCCTTAGGTAAAGTGTTCTGTATTGCTCAGCACGTTAATGGCCATGTGCTTAAATCCTGGTTCATGAGTCTACTTAGAAAGCGGTCTTGCTTTCCTAGGAAACAACCTGATTTCCATACTCATATAGGTAAGCCTCTTAAGGTGTTTCTGCGATACACCTTTTAAGGTTTCTAGACTTATTAAGGATATATATCCATCCTTTGTTCTTGCAGAATCCAACACTAAATATTATGGGATTATCAATTTAGTGTTCCATAATCATTCTCTTAACTTGTTGGTACCTATTGAACTTTGTCTATCCTTTTCAAGACATAAGTTGGGTTTCTGTTAAGGATGATCAACCTCCATTCACAGACCTTAGTCCCATTTCTTGTGACTTTATAGAAACCATTGCCTTTGGAAGACCTTTTGTAAGTGGGCCAGCCAAGTTTTTCTTCGTTTCTATGTAGTCAACAGTTATAACTCCTCTTTTGAGTAACTGTCTCACCATTTGATGTCTTAGACTCACATGTCTAGACTTTCCATTATATGTCTTATTAGACACATTGTATATTGTTGCTTGATTGTCACAGTTAATCAAGACTGCTGTAGATGGCTTCTTCCACAAAGGGATTTCCATTAATAAATTCCTAAGCCATCCCGCTTCTTTACATGCATCTTCTAATGCAATCAATTCTGACAACATTGTTGAGTCAGAAATACAGGTCTGCTTCTTGGAAGCCCAAGACACAGCAGCGCCTCCTAGTGTAAAGATCCATCCAGTCGTAGACTTGGATTTGGATTCTACATTGTTCCAGGTTGCATCACTATATCCTTCTTTACAGAAGGATATCCTTTATAAGATAAACCATATTCAATGGTTCCTTTTAAATAAGCTAAAACTCTGGAAATAACTTTCCAATGTTCGAAACCTGGATTACTCGTAAATCGACACAATATACTTATAGCATGAGCGATGTCTGGTCTAGTGCAATGCATAGCATACATAAGACTCCCAATAACACTGGAATACTCTAGTTGAGAGATAGTACGTCCAGTGTTCTTTTCTAATTTAATACTAGGATCTAAAGGAGTTAGTGCTGGTTTGTCATCGTAATGACCATACTTTTGTAAGAATTTCTCTATGTAATGGGATTGAATTAGTAATAACCCCCCCTCTTTCCTAACAATTTTAATTCCCAGAAATACATCAGCCTCTCCTAGATCTTTCATATCGAATTTAGAAGACAGAAACTTTTTAGTTTCATTCACACAGGATATATTGGAACCAAATATTAGCATGTCATCAACGTATAAACATATTATAACAATACCTTTGTTATCTGATTTGCTATAAATACATTTATCAGCATCATTGACAATGAATCCATTGACAGTGCAACTTTATCAAACTTCTCATGCCATTGCATGGGAGCTAGCTTCAGGACATAAAGAGATTTTACTAATTTGCAAACTTTCTTTTCTTGGCCTGGGGTTTTGAAACCTTCAGGTTGTTCCATATATATCTCTTCTTCTAAATCTCCATTTAGAAAAGCAGTCTTTACATCCATTTGATGTATGACTAATTTATGAATTGATGCAAGTGCAATTAAACAGCGTATAGAAGATATGCGAGCAACTGGAGCATATGTATCAAAATAATCTACTCCATGTCTTTGCTTATATCCCTTAGCAAACTAATCTGGCTTTAAACTTATCAATGGATCCATTTGTATTCAACTTTTTCTTGAATATCCATTTACATTCTATAGGTTTAGCACCAGGAGGTAAATCAGTTAAAACCCAAGTTTGGTTTAACATTATGGAACTCATTTCATCATTGATAGCTTCTTTCCAAAAATTTGAATCTGTGGAACTCATAGCTTCAGAATAAGTTTTGGGATCATCATCAACGTTCATTACATATTTAGTCACATTAAGGACTTCGTCCTTACTGCCTTCTACAAGATATGTAATGAAGTCAGGACCATAGTCCTTCTCTATTCTCGCTCTTTTACTTCTCCGTTGTTCAGTACTATTATCTGGTACTGACACTTCCTTGCTGTTTTGAGTAGGAGCAAAATCATCGTCATTGATATCATTAGTCATACTACGTTCTGGACTAGATGATCTCAATGGGATCTCAACAGTTTGATTTTCAAAAAATTCTACATCTACAGATTCTATAACTTCTAGGGTGTCAAGAATAAGAAATCTATAAGTTATACTATTAAGTGAATATCCTATGAAAACACATTTAAATGCTCTATTTCCTAACTTTGGTCGTCTAGGGTCTGGTTTTCTAACATAAGCTAAGCAACCCCAAACTTTAAGTCTAGTTAGGTTAGGTTTCCTATTAAACCATAATTCATAAGGGGAAATATTATTCTTTTTAAGTGGTACTCTATTTAAAATATAACATGCAGATAACATAGCATCACCCCATAGGTTATAAGGTAAATTAGAACTTATGAGCATGGAATTAACCATTTCTACTAAAGTTCTATTCTTCCTTTCAGCAACACCATTTTGTTGTGGTGTATATGGGGCAGTACATTGGTGAATTATACCTTGTTGTTTACAAAACAAGGTGAATTCATTTGAGAAATATTCACCACCACGATCTGAATGTAATATTTTAATTTTAACTCCTAATTGTGTTTCGACCTCTACTTTGTAAATTTTGAATTTATCAAAAGCCTCATCTTTAGTTTTCATTATATATACATATGCATATCTAGTATAATCATCAATGAATGTTATATAGTATTGGTTACCACCATAGGTGATATGACTTTTTAAGTCACCCACATCACTATATACCAAATCATGCAAACCAGTTTTCCTTTCTACGGATTTAAAGGATTTCCGGTGTATTTTTGCTTGAACGCATATTTCACATTTAGAGATGGTATCGAAATCACAATTAGAAATTAATCCTAATTTATTCATATTCCTAATGGAATTATAATTAACATGTCCTAATCTACCATGCCATAAACTAATAGAATCAACAATATAAACAGAAGATTTCTTTATTAAATTCAACTTAATCATGCCGTTACAAGAGTATCCCTGTCCAATGAATTTACCATTCTTAGACAACACTAACTTATCAGACTCATACACCATCTTGAATCCTCCTTTGTTAAGAAGGTATCCAGAGACCAAATTCTTACACATATCAGGTACATAAAATACATTGACTAATGTAAGAACTTTTCTAGAGGTGAGAGGAAGTTCTATAGTGCCTTTTCCCAGAATTTTACTTGGAACCTTATTTGCTCCAGTAACTTCATCGGCTTCTCCTTTATTTTCTTCGTAACTCTTGAACAGATTACGGTCTATGCAAATGTGAATGGTTGCTCCAGTATTGAACCACCAATCGTTATCATTGCCACTAACGGAGTTTGCCTCTTGCACTACAGCCACAAGCGAGTCTTCGACCACATTCACCTTTTGTTGTTTCTTCCGCAGACGGCAGTCTCGGGCATAGTGGCTGGGCTTGTTACAAAAATAACAAGCACCTTTCTTTTTGTTGTTAGTTTTGGAATGATTTTTCCTAAACCTTGTCTCATTCTTTGGCTTTAATTTATCAGTAATTTCAACATTATTTTCCTTAGAATGGGACTCAGTTTGCGGATTATCATCTAGATCGCGTTTGCGAGAGTCTTCTTCAATACGAAGATGACGCTGTAAACCGTCTAAATTATAATCCGTTTCCGCATGCTTCATCTTTTTCTTATAATCATTCCAACTATGCGGAAGTCTAGAAATTATAACTCCAACAACAAAAGACTCAGGGAGATCAATTCCAGCATCTTTAAGTTGATTCACCAATAGTAAGATTTCGCTTACTTGTCCAATTATGGACTTATTGGTGACCATTTTGAAATCCATAAAATTAGAAATAAGAAACTTTTTATTACTTGCCTCGGATATGCGGTATTTATTCTCCAGAGCAGTCCAGAGTGCCTTCGCTGTTTCCAAGTTCCTATGAGCATTGTAGACTGGGGTAGATAGCGCATTCAGAATATGGCCTCTGCATAGGATATCGTCCTCTTTGCGCTTTGCACGTTTAGCCTTTAGAGCAGCATCGTCCTTATCAGTTTCCTCTGGGATTTCTTCCAAGTCATCTTCCAAGATGTAGAACAACTTGACGGTGACCAGGAAAAATTTCATCGTCTCTTGTCAACGAGTGAAATTGTCACCATCAAAACGCTCCAATCAAGTTAGATGCTGATTCATAACTTGTAGAGCGCTCGAACCTTCCATGGTTGAAGAGTATTGTCTGAAAATTTATTGGGGATTTTACGGTTCGAGACGGATTTGACGGCGATAGTGATGAAGACAATGCTGTACTCACGACTTCAAGGATCTATGGAATAGATTCTTTCAGACAGTAGTTCAACCCACCAGGTACAAACGGGTTATCGAACTATCGACTTTCAGGATTCAATGAAGCCCTATAACAACGTAATCGGATTCAAAGTTTGTACAACTTTGATCCGACCAAGAACACTTCAGAAAGTGTATCTGATGATGCAATTTGTACAGAGTAGAATGAAGAGGAAGAAGAAAAAACAATTCTGCAACGCTTTCTGAATTTGCAACACCTTGGAGGCGTCGCAAAGGCTGTAATGATTTCTGGGCGTCGCAGAACTGTGTGGAGAAGAAGAAGAGGATTGAGACTGTGTTTGCAACTGTTCTGGGCGTTGCTATTTATATACGTGAGGAGGTGTCTATTCGCCAAGAGTCACGACCGTTTGCAACGGTTCTTAAACGTCGCGACCTTTCATCTGCAACGTTCAGTAAAACGTTACTAATTCAAACGTCGCGTCCATTCAGTTTGTAACGTTACAAATTCCCGCCCTTTATCCAAATTCAGATTTTCTGGTTTTGGGTCCTTAACGGGCCGAAATCTGGCCCGTTACTGTTTATATATGATCCAAAAATATTTTCAGATCCGAACCCGAAACCCGTACCTGGCCCGGTTCGGTCGGACGGACGGCGGCGGCGCGCGTGTGGTGTTGCATGACTTCTCCCCTCACAACAAAGCAAACATGTGGGAGCCCCAAGGCCCCATCATCCACTTGAGAAAACTTTATTTATACAAATATCTTGTATAAGTTTCTATGATGTGGGACTTAGTTCTTTCTTCTTTCTTCCTTCTTTCTCTTCCAAACAAAAATCCCAAAGCCCAAATCTTTTGAAAATTTTCAACATTTCTTACGTGTATTTATACTGTTGTTTTGGGATCAAGAAAAGATTTTACAGTGTTCCAAAGTAGTCAAAAACCTACGTCGGCATTAATGATAAACATCTGGCATAATGTCTGCATTAACATCAATAAATAAAATGGTATCAATTTAGGAGATGAAAATATGATATATAATGTTCAACATCTATCAAACAAATTATTTTTATAAGTAGTTTTTATTAATACCTCTGGATAGTTGCCACTCTCTATCTTCTGCAGTTGAATTTTAGTTCTCGCGCAGTCATGCTGAAATTCTTCAAGCCCTTTCATCAATGTTAAGTTTAGATTTCACTATTAAAACTTACTACAGAATAATGTTACTTGCTAAAACAAGACGAATGTAACATACCACGCCTTGAACATCCAAGATGGTAGTACTTGAGTCAATATGCTTTTATGCGGCAGTTGACCAGGCAGGAAATTTAAGCATGAAACATTTTTCAAACTCCTTTGCATGATATCTTATATATCTATACATAGTGGTCACTTGCATGCGCTTATTGGGATCAACTTTTCCAAGTCTTTCAATATAAACAGGTCTTCCTTCATTATCCATGCCATGATAGCCATGTGGATAATATTTTAAAACTTCATCTAACTCTACATACTCAAAATCCTAATGAAGCAATAGATTCAAAAAGAATTTTCTTTTTTTGAAAAAAGTAGATGTTGATTTGGAAAAAAAACATAGCTAAAGAAGACGTATTTTTGTGCAGTTTGAGCATCTCCAACATAAATTTGGTTTTTTTTTTGAAACAAAATAGATTTTATTAGTAATCCCCAAAAGCCGTCAACATGCCTGACAGGTAACCAACAGAAAAAACCAAAAAATCCGGACTAACAGTATAACAAAATAAAAAACAGGAAACCATAATAACAGCAGCAAAAGACGCCATCCAGAGAGAAATGCAAAAATCGGTCGATCCCCAGGAACGACAAACGAAAAGGAGATCGGAAGAAGAGCGATCCGAGCAATCCTTCGCCCAAGATCCAGAAAAAGAGAAGGAATGCCAGCCCCGGCCAAACCTATAAATCGAGATCTTGAAACCAAAAGCAATGAAATAAGAGAAAAAAAGGGGGGTAACGGGAAAGGAAATGGCAGAACCACTGGCTCGCAACCGGTCTTCATCCAATTTCCGCTCTAGTGGAAGACTGAGAACAGGAAATGGAAAGCAGGGGCACAAGAGGGCCAGAACGGGAGCTAACCGATCCCTTGAAAGGTCTACCACGAAAAGCCAAAAAAACATCATTTCTAACCCGACGAATAATGGAAAAGGGAACCATCAGAGATTCCTTAAAAATAGCCTTATTTCGCGCGCACCAAAGGTGCCAGCAGATCAGACAAGGAATCAAGCGAAAGACGACAGAGCGCAAGGATTTACCCGAGATTCCGTTCCACCAGGTTCTTTGTAAATCACCAGGCGAGCCGTACCTTCCTCGGATGCCAATAAGGTTACCGAAATAATTCCTACAGGCTCTTGCAGTGTTACCAGAGAAGAGTAAATGATCTGAAGATTCCGACACCCCGCTGCCGCAGCACCAGCACCGGGATACATATGGAATGCCAATCCGCTGAAGGTTCTCATCAACTGGCAAACCCTTATGAAGGGTTCGCCACATGAACAGAAACACTTTAGGAGGAATTCTAGCATCCCATATGAAAGAGAAAAGAGGGAGAACTGGAGCCGGAGTGCGAGCTGAGCTCCAAGCTTTGAAAATAGAAAACGAACCACCATCCCAACCGGAATGGCCTCCATGAGAGTCAGAGAAAGATTTGATCGATTGCATGTGCTTCCAAGTCTCACTAGCGAAGCAGGGAGATCCGCAAAAGCCTGCGGATGCCAGCCTTTGGTAATTGGCATGCAGGAACTTAGCCCATAAGGAATCGTTTGCCCCAAATCTGTACCACAGCTTGCAAGCAAATGCCGATCAAATGTCTTTGGGGTTTCGCACACCTAGACCGCCCTCGTTCATAGGACGGCACACCATGTGCCATGATACCCAGTGATGACGATGGTTGTCAATCTTCGACCCCCAAAAGAAGGACGAGGCCAAAGATTGGAAGAACGAAGCGGTGGGGGACATCGCAGCAAAGACATGAGTACCCAACGAGCCTAATACCGACTTGATAAGCACCAGTCTCTCTGCCTGAGAAAGCAGCGATGCATTCCAACGAATAATCTTTCCCCTAACCTTGTCCGTCAGAGGATCGAATAGGGCATTTAGTTTCCTACCTCTGTAGAGAACAATACCCAAGTAGGGAAGAGGCAGGGAAGCCTCCCCGAAGCCGGTGAACGATTGGACCCAGGAAACCCGGGAAGGATCCATGCCTTTCACATGAACGAAGCAACTCTTCGAAGAGTTAACGAGCTGACCCGAACATCGCTCGTACTGATGGATAAAGCAAAGTAGCCGACGAACAGACGAACAATTGCCGTTAGAGAAAATGACAATGCCGTCCGCAAAGGATAAGAAAGAAACGAGTGGGCACCCTCTCGGAAGACCAAAACGGTGAACGTGGCCGTAAATCGTTAAGGTGTGAATCCCTCGAGTGAGAGCCTCTGCCGCAATGACAAAAAGAGACGGAGATAGAGGATCACCTTGTCGAAGACCTCTACCCGCCCGAAAAAAACCGTAGGCCGATCCGTTAATGAGAACGGAGAGCCAATAGTTAGAGATAAGCCTCCAAAGCAAGTCGATAAGGGTTTCAGGAAACCCAAAGGCACGTAGAACTCTAATGACGAAAAACAAAGACATACGATCATAGGCCTTAGCCATATCAAGCTTGAAAACAACATTAGATCCTCTGACCTTTCGGTCAATCTGGGAAATCAGTTCCTATGCTAACAGGACGTTATCAGTGATTAAACGACCTTTAACAAAACCCGCCTGGGAAGAGGAGATGATGTGATCAAGGAATGGAGCTAAGCGAATGGCCAAAACCTTAGAAATCACTTTGTTGGAGAAATTACACAGGCTGATCGGTCGAAATTCCGCGCATGATTGAGGGTTATCACACTTCGGAATTAGGACCAAGTTGGTGGAAGACCAACTAATGGGAAGAATGCTACCGGCAAAGAATTGCTGGATAGCCAAGAAGAAGTCCGGTTGAATGATAGGCCAAACACTCCGATAGAATGAGCCGTTGAAGCCATCTGGGCCACTGGCACTATCCTTACTAAGAGCAAAGACGCAGGCACGGATTTCTTCCGGAGAAGGCGGAGCAGCTAAGGCGTCACTCCCCTCTAAAGGGACCATTCGGGGAATGAAGGAGAGGATATCCTGGTCCGGATCGGACATAGAAGGAGTTCCCAAAAAGGATTGAAAATGAGACAAGACGATCTCCTTGACTTCAGACGGAGACGAAGCCACTGATAGATCAGGCCTCAAAATTTCATAAATGGAAAGAAGGTTGACTTTATTGCGAATAGTCGAATGGAAATATTTAGAGTTCGAGTCCCCTTTGACCACCCATTTGACCCTCGCCTTCTGGCGAAGATTGGCGTTTTCGATACGGAGTTCCGAAGAGAATACAAGTTGGGCAGAGGCTCATTTCTCCTTGTTATCGGCAGAAGGGCTCTCGTCGAACAAAGATTCAGTGAGGATGTGGGACTCCTCCACCGCCCGAACACGATCGAAAATGTTTTTGAAAACATGGGAATTCCAATGCTTTAGGCGAGTCTTAAGGCGTTTCAGCTTTTGAGAGGAAGACCCTAAAGGAGAAGTTGAAATTGGAGAGGACCACGAGTCCTCCACTACCTGAAGAAACGAGTGGTGGGAACACCACATACTAAGGAATCGAAAGGATGAAGGACCCGTTAGAGAACGCGGAGAACAGCGCAATACCAACGGGGCATGATCAGAACAGGAACGATTAAGATGGGAGGACGAGAAGGAAAAGGGAAGATTCAGCCAATCAGGAGAATCAAAAATTCTGTCCAACTGCGATAAAATCCGGTTCGGACCCTCCTGGTTGTTAGACCAAGTATAAGCTGAGCCCACGAATGGGATTCCAGATAACCCAGAGCTAACCATGAACGAATTGAAGTCAGAAACAGAGGAGCGGTTAATGGCGACCCCTCCTAGTTTTTCAGCCTGACTGGCGACAACATTGAAATCTCCACCCACAACAGAAGAAGAAAATCCCATCTCAGCTAGATAAAGAATGTCATCCCATAGGGATAATCTCTCCAACCTATCGCACTTGGCGTATACGGCCGAGAAGAGAAAAGGTTGAGGAAAGAAGGAGGCTGAACACACCGCAGAGATAAGCGTGTCCGAGTCAAAAACAGGGCGAACCTCACAACCTTTGGACCAAAGAATCCAAATCTTACCCGAAACATTGGACATGGCACCGCCAAACCCAAGCAACAGGACAATCTTGGTAACCTCTCCAGGACCCACTAAAGGTTCTAAAAGAGCTACCAAGCAAACAGAGTGTTTCCGGACAATACGCTTCAACCGAGCGCAAGAAGCCTCATTGCCAATACCACGAATATTCCAAAAAAGGAAGTTCGACATTAAAGCCGAGATAACAGAGGAGCAGGAAAAGCAAAGAAAAACAGTGCAAGCACTACTCAGATAAGATACAAGGAGTGAAAAGCAGACCGATCAGTCTGCTCAATCGCCGCTATAGAGCGAGTACGGATAGTGCGAGGAATGACGTGATGACCTCTCGATCTGCGACGAGAGCGTCTATGAGGAACCGGATCCGAAATCCGAGGGATCGGATCGTCAGAAACTCCAATCGGTGCGATCCAACATAAATTTGGTTATAAATTACATGTTTGTTATATGTAACTAGCCACTAATATTCAAATCTAAGCTCAAAACTTCCAATCTTTTGAGTTAAGAATCATTAACACTTGGATATTTGTTGGATTTATAAAAAAATTCATTACCAACAGATTTAACTAAGGAAAAAATTTGCTTCTGATAGCCAAAAGATTTTTTTTTGAATTGTACATGCAAAAAATGTACTACACAAAAAATGAATACTTCCTTCCATGATAGCTTACGATAGGGACTGAACCATAATTCTTAATTCTTAAACTTATTTTCCCTACCGAGAATTCTAGAACACATGTTTTAAACTATAAAAGATGAACACACTTATATTAATATGCATTAAATGTTCTTAAGGTTTCCAACAAATTCAAGTAGCAAGCACCGAAAAATTCATTAGTTCAAATGAGCTATAATGCACTCAAAAAATCATAAATTCACTATCATTAACTTTTCACTTTCATTTAGCTTCACCTTTGATTAAAATAATTACTAGAATTTGACTAATAGGTCGTATGGTATTACATAAAGCATTTCATAAAATATATTTCACTTAACATACATTTATTCATGAATGCAACAGTTGTGACCTCCAGACTATTAAATGTTAAAACGATAATAATTATGTTTATCAGAATGTTAATTAATGCATAAATGTATTTACCGATGAACCAGTACATATTAATGTGCTTATCAACCACCTAATAGGACTGTACATACTAGGACATATTACAGTCTGACTCGTCCTCTAGGACTGTATTGGATAAGGGGAAGATGATTATGAGCACTAGCGATAGTGGCGTTGGTATGACTAAAGATAGTATGTCTTTGATATTTTATTTTGAAATTAAGCTGAAGCTTATGTTGATCTATGACATTTTATGGCTAGCTCATTATGGCACCATGAGTATTTACTACTTTTGTAACAACCCGCATATTTTGCAATTACATATTTAAACGTTTTATTCAAATATAGGATCTTAGTTGAATTTAAAGTTTGAAATGTGACTTTTTGTAAACATTTGAATTTGAACTTGAGACCACTTCCATTAAGTTTAAAATGACGTTTACAACTTTTTTAAGTATAAATATCGATATGTTTGGAGCTGATTAGGATTTTGGTTTTTTCATTTGGGCTATGGGTTTGGTTCTAGCCACCAACCCAACAAGATAACCCAAACTCCTCTACCAAATACTCTAACTCCACTCTTCTTCATTCATTCCTTTCATAATTTCCCAATAATCTCAGGCAAAAGAAAAAATAGGGGAAAACAAAGGAAATTAAAATTCCTAAGCAATAGTTCTCTTAGGAAATTCAAATTAAAGTTCTAAAATCAGGGAAAAGCATAGGTAAGCATCCTCTTCGTCTTCTTCATCTCAATCCTTGTTCAATTCTTGATTTTTTCTATAACCTAACTTAATAAAAACTTTACATTTGATAGTAGATTGAAGATTATAGAGGTGTAGTGAAGATGAATTGATCTCGCTTTGTTTTAGTGCTTCTTATTCCTTGTTTTTGAGTTTAAAGGTGAGTTCTTGAACTGACATCAATGTCTATATTTTTCATTGCTGTTAGGTATTAGTCCCTAACATCTGTTTCATGTTCAATTGCTTTTGATTTGAATTGATTTGATGAATTTTCTAATTTTTCTTTTGAAGTCAAAATTTATGAAAATCAAAGCTTGGACATTTGGACATGTTATTTGGGGTGTATCGAAGAGCCTATAGGGCTGGGATGTCGCTTGGCATAAATCCCTAGCCTTCATTGCTCGTCCGATCACCTCCGAATCGATTTAGCCATCATTAGCCTTGGCAAACTCTGCCCAGGCTGAGGCAACCATACATCTGGTTGAAAATTCTAGACTTATGGTAGATGCTTCTGGAAATAAATAATATATAAAACGAAGATAAAATAAAATTCCAGAGCTCGTGACCAGACGTCTGGTTAAACCCATCCAAATGTTTGGGATGCATCAAGAAACAAAAATAAAAAGGAGAAACAGTATAAAATTTTCAATTCTCTGGGTCAGACGTCTAGCCAAACAACCAGACATCTGGTCCTATTGAATTTTGCCTATTTTGCCTATTTTTTAGCGGATTTTAGTCTTTATCGATTTTTGTTAATCCGGTTATTTTTTGTCATTTATTATTGACTTTGATGACTCCTTTTAGGGATTTTTGGGAATATCAATTTGATGGAAGTGATATCGATTTTCATGATTTTAATTCAAGTCGTCGAATATGGATTTTTGGTGATAGAATATTTCTACAGTCATTTTTGTGATTTGTCACTTTAAAATACAAAGGTTTATATACTGGTGGTATATTCTTAAACTTTTTCACAAAAATGATTTCAACACTATATTTAATAAAAGCTTATTTTTAAAACCGTTTTCCAATCTATTAGTATATACAAACCATTATCTCATTCGTATGAGAAATCTAATTAACTACTTAGAAAAAACTAATGATATGAAATGCTTGCGTTTAATTCGTCGGTTAATTCTTGGACTTGTACGATCATTTTTCGATTGGAAATCTACAATCTATTCATAAACATTTAGGTTAAGCTAGTGGCTATGGGTCATGAAGCTAAACTCATTTATTTACTATCTTAGTGTAATTTACACTTCTTTTTAATCAATGATGATCATTTTGTATTTTCGCGTGGAAATCTACAATTTTTTCATAAATATTTAAGTTAAGCCAGTGGTCATGTGACATGAAGCTAAACTCATTTATTTACTAGCTTGGTGTAATTTACACTTATTCTATGGTGCTTCGGCTCAATTTGGTGGGGTAGCGACCCATGGTCTTTTGACCTTTTGAGGAGCAGTCGGCTCATTTGTCTGCTTGGTGGACTGTACCCCGACAGAGTCTGTCCATGAGGCGTATCTTTTAGGGTGCATCGATGTTTGGCTCATTCGCTCACATAGGGGACTGTACCATGATAGAGTCTGTACATGAGGCGGATCTTTTAGGGTATGTCGACGTTTGGCTCATTCGTCCATATAGGGGACTGTACTACGACAAAGTCTGTGCATGAGGTGTACCTTTTAGGGTGCATCGATATTCAACGCATTTATCCGTGTGAGGGACCGTAGCCGGTATTTTTATGGGTTAGCGACTAATGGGATAGCATCCCATTTGTGATACACGTGTTGGTGAGTTGTCATGCTCCCGTTTGTGATAGGCCTCCAACTTTGTGTTTTCTAGATTTCCAATTATGGATTTCTGGAATTTATGTTACACCAATTTTTATGATTTGCATTGGTATATTTTGTCAATATTTGAGGTTTAGTGATGAAGCTAAAGAATATGATATTCTTTTTGGATATTTTAGGAGATTTGATGTACATCTGATTTTTATTGTTACCAAATATATACTTATCACAGTATGATATTATTGTTATCATATATTTTTATCATATCTTTTATCATATCTCATCTTGTATGATATTTATAGCTAGACTAATCTGTTTATTATTTTTCTTCTTAAATAATACTCGGTTCGGACCGAGATGTTTCAGGTGCTTCTACTTGAATTCTTAGCTGGGACTAGCTTTTGAATTTTGGCTAACTACTTTATCTCAGTAGTTTTTTTTTATACATTTGAGATAGAGACTCCTTGATGTATATTTATATTTTTGTGATGTAGTAGATCTTGTATGACTACTTTGATGTTCACTTCTATGTGTTTTATTCATATCTATTTCCGTCTTAGTGGTATGAATATATGTGACTGATTTTGTGTTATGCTTATTTTATATTTGTCTTCGAAGGCCACATAGCCTGTGTGTAGTAGCTTTGAGTTTGTATTTGATATGTTAGATTTCCTCTTGAAATGAAATGCATGACCTTCTATCTGCCATATCGGTACTCGCACAAATCAATTACACAGATGGTTGCTTCTTAACAGCCTTATTCTTCGTGCTAGTTGACGGCATTACTCCGTAATGTCCTTGGCTAGTGTGAGTATAGAGGAGGGGTGTCACAATTTTGCCACAATCGACCGAGTCTTCATAATTTTAGCATTGTTGTTTTTCAGCTGACTTTTTCTATGCATGTGCAGGGTATTTTTTCAATGCATATGTAGGTGAATTGAAATTTTATGTTGAAGTACGTATTGCATTGCCTGCAGGATGCAACCAGTAAATGAGCAGTGTGTATTTTAACTAAAGATGCACAGCTTGGAGCAATAATGCATTTCATAGCATGTAATGAATAATGCCAAGACATAATAGAAGAGGAGCTATATAGCATGAGCTTGGCACACAGGGGAGTTGAAGCTCGTATTGCTTATATTGACAGAGCAGGAGCTTAGAAAACAAAACATATCAAACTGCTAGAGGAGACTTACTAAGACAACATGACGAAGAAGATAAAGAGATTTAATTGCAGGCTCTAAGCAAAGGCAAAACTGATGTTGTATGAACTAAAAACCATCATGATTTAGATGATTTTGATGCGACATTGGTAGATGTGCTTGTTGATGTAGTTATGACTGTACCGAAGCGAAATAACATGACAGAGCTGAATATTGACCATGAATTTGATAGTGTGCAAAAGGAAGTAGCTGTAGACTGCTAAGTTGTAGGTGAAATGATAAACATGTGACAGATGACACCAGTTAATATTCTAGAGAAACAATACATATATTATCTCCCTTCTAAAGTAGCTGTTAGAACTAAAATTTTAATTCGACTTAAATTTCGAGTAAGTGGCCCTATATGCAATTAAAAAAACTAAGAAAATGGTTTTTTAGAGCTATTCAGTACAAGAGAATTTTTTGCTGTTTATAGTATGATTTTATGAGTATGTTAACATGTCAGGTGTGATTGTTAACTGGCCATGGTTTTATTTATGACCAGACATTGTGAACAATTTGTGCAGAATTGCAACATTTGAGACAAAAGATTTCATTTAAGCACTACAAGTTTGTGATGATGTAATTATGATTGGTCAATTTGGTGTTGGCTTCTAGTCAACTTACTTGGCTACTGAGACATTTTGTGTCACAAAAATAACCCATGGATTATGAACAATATGTATGGCTGTACCAATTTGATGGTTCACTTATTATTGCTACAAATGTGGATGGCATCTCACCGGGAAGAGGGATTCAAACTAATTTATTCCAAAATATAATCAGGTATGTTCTAAATAGAAAACACCTTATACAACAATGCTATGACAATCAATTCTCACTTGAGTCATGATATTTGAAAATGTAATGTGTTTGCATCTTCCGCATTTGGAAGAGACTAGGACCAGGGATTTGGTGAAGGAAAACTTAGAATTCATCAACTATTCAATTTTCCATCCAACTCAATAAACTATTAAAAAAAGATAATTAATGATGAAGATGAGCAAGAGAAAAAGAACAAGAAGGCACGGTTGAGGAAGTTGATGAATAGAAGCAAAAAAATTAAAGAAGAAAAATGAAGTATCTCATGAATGGGATCAAATCAACAACCAAAAACCAATTTGGTCGCAGAAACCTAAAGAGTTCACCAAAGAGGAGTAAATTTCGTTCTATAAAAGTTTATCTAATGGTTGGAAAGACCATCTTGCTTTTAAGAACTTCTCAACACAACATTAGCTAATTTTCAAAGCGATTTTATTTGATCCAAAAAAGTCGTTTTGACTTCTTCAACACAAGATAAAAGCTAAATAACATTAAGCACCATGCAAGTAGACTATTCTTCACGGATAATTGCTAGAATATCATTCTCAAGTATTTTAGTTTTGTAAAGGTAGTTGTACGTCATTATCTGATCACTCGGCCCGGCTACAAGGTGATAATTACAAAGGCTTAGATTGAGTCGGGATAAGACTCGAGCTAGTTAAAGATTGGAGACGTAAGGGATTGATCCGTTTTGGGTAGTCCGGCCGATGTGCGTGGTTTGGCCTATGTGTACGGTTCAGCCTATGTGCATGGCTCGGCCTATGTGTATGGTTCGGCCTTGAAGGATAGCATATGTCGCTCGACCGAGAAAGGAAGCTATGGGAATTCAACACATATCGCTCGGTCAAGAATGGGAAAAAGGGATGGCTCGACCTATGTATCCAAGGAGAGGTTGCTTGGTCAGTTTCGGTCGGTAACCATCGTTCAGCCACCATCGTTCGACAACCGCCATTCGGTATGCCTGGCTTGGTGCACATAAGTTGTCTATTGTGGGCCGAAGTAGTTTACTCTTAGGCCTATGAAGGAAGTCCAGCCTATCTTTGTCCATAAATACAGAGGAGAGGTATAGTTGAAAGGACCTTTTATGGGGGAGAACTCTAAGGAGATTCTGCCATGGCTATTTTTCTTAAATTTTTTGTATAAATGGATTCTAGCCAATAAAACAACTCATGTAATTGTAATCAAATGAAGAATGAATGAAATTTGAAGTGGACATAGGCCGAGATTGCCAAACCACTACAAAATCTTTGTATCTATTTACTTTTATGCTTTGTTCTCTAGATTCCCTTAATTCTCTCCTGTCCACGAAACTTTATTGGTGTTAGTGACCATATTTTGTGCTTTCATTGAGAGTTGAATTCTCAGCTTGATTGTATCTCATCGTCTACTAGTGGATTTCTATATTCGCAAGATGGATCAAGTTTTTTACCAGCAAACTTCCTATTCTACTCAGATTTGAAAGAGATCTAAAGGAAGCTATTAGCCATAGGATTTGACTCACTGATGTACGTAAGTTTTTGGGATTGGATATTGAAGTTGCAATGGAGTTATATGAGGACCGACCCTTCTCTGAAGGCATTTCAGCCAATCTCTCATATAGCCAACCTCTCACTCAATGTAGATATTCGAACTCCTACTCAAAAGCTGACAGTCGACCGCTTTTGCATATATACTGATAAATGCTGGCCCGTGTATATCGATCCACCTTGGCCAAACCTCATTAGCCGAGCTAATCTAGGCCGAACCACCTTGGTCGAGCCACTCTTGGCCGATGCACCTTGGCCGAACCGCCTTGGTAGAGCCACTCCATGTCGATCCACCTTGGCCGAGCAGCGTTGGCCGAGCAACTCGTGGTAGATCCACTTTGACCGAAGCGCCTTGGCCGAGCCACTCTTGATCGATCCATCTTGGTCGAACCGCCCTGGTCGATCCACTCTTGGCCGGTTCACCTTAGCCGAACCGCCTTGGCCGACCCACTCTTTGTCGATCCACCTTGGCCAAACTGCTTTGGTCGAGCCACTCTTGGCCTATCCAAACTTAAGTTACATTGGTCTCTTATACGACCCTTATTTTCAAAAAAAAACTTCGAGTACGACCCAAATTTCCAAAAAAGAGGCTAACTTTTATTTAACTCAACATGGAGCAGAGCACCTGCATAGTGGTTTCAAAACTCAACTTAATAAAGGAGCATTCTATCCACTTCCCTTAGATCCTATGAACGACTAGGGCATAGAGGATCAAGCGGCAGCTTTTGAATGGCAACAAGAGAACGAGCAAGCAACCCCTACTCAAACGATACTCCTAAAAGTTGGAAAACGATGTCTCTAGGAAAACGCCAAGATGACTCCAAGCACCATTGTTTACCGACTCGTCACTTCGAATTTAGTGACTCCAAGCAGATCAATGTTTGGCTATAAGAAATTTATTCTAAATGCTAACAAGGATATCCTACTGATCGCGTTTGAGGAGGGTCGACCGCTAGATATATTTTGGCGGCTAGTTAGCTGTAGAGCCTCCGACGACTATGGATTGTTTCTGTTACAAAATGAATAAGAACCAAAGTGAGGAGAAGTAGAGCAGACTAGGAAAAATAACAATTCATGCCCGTTGGTTAAGGACTTTGATTCTAGTGGACAAAACAAGACTTCAAAATTCAACTCATATTCTCTTTGAAAGCATCAATAATACATAAAATGGTTGTAGAAGGGCGAGCCAGGAACTTTGTATACCCATCAATAAAGAACTCTAATTATCAATTGGACAATTGGCAGTCGATATACCGCTAGAAGGGGCTAAGGGCAGAGTTGATTAGCGAGCACATGATGTCGCTTCCCTTTATCAATGAGATTTATAACAATCTTCTATGGATTATTTTAATTTCAATTGTGCTTTGAATTACGACTGACTTGAGCTAAACTTATTCCAAAACAATGTAGGTGGCCAAGTACTCAGAGTTTTCCGCCAACCAATCCACGCAGACCTTGATCGGATTTGTGGAGTTTCATCCGGATGAGCATGATTTAATCGCTCATCGTCGACCATGTGCCTTTAATTTGGGGCTAAGGACTAGAGATTGAAAAGCTCATCACGGTCAGAGCCCAATACAAAGTCAACATTACTGACCATCCATTCATTGACCTCCACATTTGACTTGGAGATTTAAACAAGGCTTGGAATGAATAAGGCTCGATCATCCAATCAAATTGAGTCATAGAAAAAAGTTAGAAAAAATACAGATCCTCTCCTGAAGCTCAGGGACGGCAGGATCTATCTAGAGTGGACGTAATTTGATCATCCACACGTCAAATTCTACTTGAACACAAAAGATTGTTCGAAAGCCCGACTTTAAGTAGCTGTAGTGGACAGTCTACTCGCTAACCATCGCTCTCAATACATAGACACGATTGCACCTTGAAACATATGCAACTTAATTTATCTACTCAGTAATCCATTATCCTCGTTTTCTAGAAAGAGATACGAAGCAAATTGTGCAATACTTGATTATCCAACCCCAGCATGGATGTGATCCAACCATCTATCATATACCTCCTTCCTTGATTTAATTGGAAGAGTTATAATCACCAAGCGGACAAGAATCGACCATCCTTTTTAAAGTTCCATCCTTCATGCTAGGGGTAGAGTCCCATTCCATGAGCAAACGTGGTTTGATCGTTTATTCGACAACATTAGACTCGACAGGTAAATGAAATATAAATTAAACGGGTGGAAATACGACTACTCTCAACAAAAATCTCTAAGTCCCTAAAGCAGACTAGAGTACTCTGAGTCCTCGAAGTGCGGACTAGAGTATAAACGACAAAAAAATCTCTAAGTCCCTGGAGCACAGACTATAGTGCTCCAAGTCCTCGTAGTGTAGACTAGAGTATAAATGACTTAAAAATCTCTAAGTCCTCAGAGCGCGGACTAGTGTACTCTGAGTCCTCGGTGTGCGGACTAGAGTATAAACGACTTAAAAACCTCTAAGTCACTGAAGCGGAATAGAGTACTTTAAGTCCCCTAAGTAAGGACTAGAGTACAAACAACCTAAAAATCTCTAAGTCCCTGAAGCGCGGACTAGAGTACTTTGAGTCACCGGAGTGTGGACTAGAGTATAAACGACTGAAAAGTCTCTAAGTCCCCGGAGCACGGACTAGATTACTCTGAGTCCCCGGAGCGTAGACTAGAGTATAAAGGACTTAAATACCTCTAAGTCCCTGAAGCGGACTAGAGTATTCTGAGTCCCCAAAGCGCAGACCAGAGTATAAAGGACTTGGGAGAAATCTCGAAATCCCTGAAGAGGACTAATATACTCTGAGTCCCTAGAGCATGGACTAAAGTATAAATGACTTGAGAAAAAACTCTAAGTCCATGAAGTGGACTAGAGTACTTTTAGTCCTTAGAGCACGGACTAGAGTATAAACGACTTGAGAAAGATCTCTAAGTCCTTGAAGCGGACTAGAGTACTCTAGGTCCCTAGAGTGTGGACTAGAGTATAAACAATTTGAGCATAATCTCTAAGTTCCTCAAGCGGACTAGAGTACTTTGAGTCCCCAGAGCGCAGACTGGAGTATAAACGACTTGAAGAAAATCTCTACGTCCCAAATTGTGGAAATAGAGCATAAACCGTTCAACAAACATCTAAGTCCCCGGAGCATGGACTGAAGCATGAACACAAAATGGGCACAAGTTGACCAGGAGAAGAGTAACTCTAAGTCACCGGAATGTAAAGTGGCATATAAACATCGATAAATAGATAAGCGGATTCCGACCATTGTCTATTCCGCAAATTTCGGCCTAAAATCGATAGGGGGAGTATTAACTCTCTAAGGATGGAGTTTGACCATCCGACTTGTGGCCTGGCCAAATCAATGCTGGAAGCTGGAGTACAATTCACTAAAAGCTGAATACGACAGCTCATTATAACTCTAGCTTGGCGTTCTTTGCAACTTAAGGCAATGACTGCAAGGAGACCTCAATACAAAACCAATCGAAATAGCATCCAAAGCTACGGGCGACTAATCTCTGATCGAGGGTCAATACCGATCCACATCAAGCACATAAGAATGTAAATCGGAGGTCCCTTGAAAAACTATGACCTCCAGAGTGTGGAAAGGAGAGTAAATCACAAATACTTGGTCATAAATTCTCCAACACCCTCTTGTGATCCGTCAAGGGGAATATGAAACTGGATGAGAATGACCCGACTACATTTGAGCCGATTTACCCTGAGATCTGATTACAGAACATGGATTAAATTGGATGTGGATGACCGTCCAGTGCCAAAATTACGCCCTGAAACTGACGAAGCATCAAAGTATTCCTCTTGGAATGAAAAACCACAATACAATACAAGATAGGCGAGACCCAGCCTCCCATCGACTGACCTGATCCTGCGATTCAACGGGAAAGAGAGTAAAGCTAAAGTGGGCGTGGCTGGCCTTCCTACTTATTGGTATATGCCCCAGACCTGGAGGCACGAGCAAGAAGCAGGACGAATGTTAACTGACTATTCATCGATCAACTCTGTGTATTTGGATTTTAGGTGGGAATATAAGCATAGCAAGGGCAAGACTCAACCGTCCATGCAGTACATTTATCAGCCTGAGACTGGGAGCAGATGCATGGCCATCCAAAGACTGGCTGCGATAGCTCAATATTGAAACTTATATATAGTGCTTATAGGTACTCAAGGCTATGGTCGAAAGAATACCTAGAGATAGAATCATTAAATCAATACCTAAGCTCATGGGCAACTAACTATCACTTCAACCTAAAGGACGGGTAAAGGATCATTAATGCATTGAATAGAAAGTATGTTACTCGAATATACAAGTAAATTCATACTCATAGCAAGATCCAGCTATGTAGCTGCTCGCAACTGGAGGCTGATCCCTACTCCGCATTTCCTTCAACATGCTTTTAAGCCCGATCTTTGACCATTTACAGATAATCGATTAGAGCATTCAGGGCCCTTCACTAGTAGACTTAATAACTCATGATAAGACTATAGGATTCAACCAGAGTAACCATCAACATTGACCATCCCAGCCATATTTCACATTGTATGTTATGCAAAATAGTTACATCTGAACTCAAAGAATCCGAGATTGCACCCGCTAAGCTGACAATCGACATTACAGTTAGTCATGGCGACCCTTCACGGTGCTAAAGATCGGATCACGTGTAACGACCTGAAATTTTCGAACCCGAAAATTCCAGATAGTTATGAAAAAGAAGAAAGAGATGGAAGAAGAAGAAGATTAGAAACACCAACATCTCAAATTCACAGCGGATAAAATATGGTAATAAATAATAATAGTTTGCAAAAGATTATTATACCCGATGATTACATTTTAATACATCAGAGTTACACATATATACAGGCATTGAAATATACTCAATTATCATGTCACAAATACACAACAATATAATACAGCGGAAGCACTCCATACGTTCTTTCCATTCAGCTTGCCATCTGAGTTCCAGAACGTCCTTACCTGAAAATCTGTAATACTCGGTCTGACCCGAGCATTACATAAAGTAACACCCTGGTCAGGCTGAAAACCAGCATGAGTAAACCCATCTAACATGGAATACAAAGCGTACAACTTATATAAGACACGGAGTAACTCGTATCAATTCACGAATTCACAATTTGATATTGACATCTCTAATTTCACACATCAAATCTCTAAGCACCAAAATCTTAGATTATAGTCCAATTCACTTAAATCATTTCATTCCAGCCTATTGATTTCACATATCAATCTAAGAAAATTCGAAGTGGTTTCGGGTATTTTCTAATACCCGACCCCAATCTCTTCGGGTCTCATGTCATCCTAATCCAAGTTATCCAAATGAAATACACAACATTTCATATCAGAGATATCAACTTGCTCAAGCATCCAATACCATTCAATCATCCATAAGCAAAGCTTAATCACATACAAATTTAATTTAATTAATCCTAGTTGAATTACTAACCTCAACCACTTAGATTTCTTTACTTGTCATTAATGATTTCAAATCAATTAATTAATCATCCCTTAATTATCCATCTTAATTAATCCCCTGGATTAATTTATCCGTCAATTGCATTCAAGTAATTATCTTTAATTAATTACACAAATTAACTATTCTTAACTAAAAACAGTAATTAATCTTTAATTACTTCACCAATTAATTAACTATAATTAATTACATTAATCCTTAATTACTTATATTAATTAATTTCTCACAAATCATATATTATTGATTAATTAATCTTAATTAATCAACCTTTAATTACATTATTAATTATATAAATTAATGATTTCAAATTATTTTTAATTTATCCTAATCTAAATTAATTACATTAAATAATTAATCATTAATTACACCGTAAATATTAATCATTTTTAATTTTTCTCAACCTGTAATTATCTACCTTTCTGTTTACTTCATTAAATAAATTAATTGCTCCTTAATTAACTATTTTAATTAATCTCTTGATTAGTTTCACAAAGTAATTATATTTTATTAATTACATTAAGTGATTACCTATCAAACCATCCATTGATTATTCTAAATTAACTAAACTTCATTAATTAACTTAATCCTTAATTAATTAATTCAAACTCTTAATTACTAAATTAATCAACCCAAATCATTAATTAATTTAATTAATTAATCGTTCATTTTAATTACCCTACTAATTTGATGAATCGCAAATCATTAAGCCCTTATTAACTTTAAAATGAAAACATTTTCTTATTTGTGATTTAAGTTTGAAACAATTTAAAACCCGAATACTTCGAGTCAAACCACAAGTAACACAAGAACCAACCAAAACCAAAGTCATACGATCATCGATTCACAGCGCACATCAATTAATTTAATCATGCAGCCAAATACATAAATTTAACCATTTAAATTTAAATAAAATCCAACAGAGTGAGATTTACTCACCTTTGCTCTTTAAATTTGCAATCCACTCCGTTATCGATTTGATTCCACGAATTTTCAACCTTGTATAATATTTATAAAATTTATTAATATTTAAATTGATCGAAAAGTTAATTACTACTTACTTATTTAATTTAAACTAATAATTTGGTTTTAAACAAATAATTAATTTAACAAATTAATCACCTAAATAAATTATTTGAAATAAACCAGTCAGTGGAAATATGTGTATTTATTTTCTCTGAAACTACACCTACAAAAATAATCTATATGGGTTAAAAATCTGATTTTTATATAACTTTCAACATTTTAAAATCCATATTTTTTTCAAATCTTATATAAGCTTTTCTGCTTTACTGCATACCCATATATCTATCTATATATATTATTATTAAATTTTAGAAATATGTAAATTGTGTATATATACACTTCGCTGTAGTTTATTATATTTATTATTTTTTATGTATATAAATTGGAAAAAAAATTATACCTCACTGGTACGAGCTAAGAGCAGAAAATCCCAATTCGAGCACCATTTATCGCCTACCAAAGCCGCCTCGACATCGTTCTCCAACGAGCTCCTAACCTCGCTCTCTCCGCGATCATCCCCGTTAGGGGCAGCTCGACCACGCGAATATGCTCACGGCCTGGAGGCTTCTTGCATGGTTCTAGGAAGTCGCGATCTACGATATCCAACCGAGCGAGGTCAAATCATGGCCACGGGATGCTATTCGATCCAACAAATCCAAATCTGAGCTTCAATTCGAGAACCAACGCTCAAAATCCCAACGATCACAAATCCTAGCTGCCAACATCCCCTCGACTTCACTGTCGACTTCCCCAAAACCAAGCCGCACCATCCGAAAATCATTCCAAAGCAAAGCCAGTGCAAAAGTATGAAATTAGGGACAAGCTTCAAATTTTTCTGTGGTGAAGATTTCGAGCATTTGAATTTTTTTTCTAAGTTTCGCTGTTGTTTTTGAATGGCTTTGAGGGAAAGGGTATGATTATAAGACGAGAAAGTGGCGTGCATAGGAAGGAAAAGTGGTTGACCAGCCTATTATAAATTAAAAATTCCCAAAATGTCTCGATATAAAAATTCAGTGCGTTTACATATCGTACGCTCACACAATAACTCCAAACATTACGAAAATCAAAATCCGATGATAGTGCAATATTACAGACCTAATGGAACTGATTTCGTCGAAACCGAGACTGTGCCTCAGAAGGCTATTTTTAAATATTGATTTAAACGATATATTATTAAAAATGAACAAATCACCTTTAAATTAAGTTTCAACCATTCTATTACCTTCAGTATCATCATTATAAATTTTATAAGCCTTCAAATTATTTTTAACATGCTTAAAACTGAAGATTCAATAATTTACCCAATTTCAGTTCATTAAATCCAGTAACTCAATTGCTAAATAATAATAATATTTGAATTCAAGTTGAAAATTAAATTTTAAATATTTAAAATCAATTAATTATTCCAATTTAAATTGTTGAGAATTATGGGTCATCACATTCCTCCCCCTTAAAAGAATTTCGTCCCCGAAATTACTAGTTAGGAAGAATGGTCTAATATTCGTTTACTTTTTTCCCAAAACCAACAATTTAACATCCTACCAATTATCTTTTTATAAAAGACCCCTTATCATTCTTACTAACTTTCCAAATTCTCCCACCATTTTCAAAAAACACACTTTTGCTCAATCATTCATATTTCAATTTAAAACCAAATTTTGAATTATCAAAATTTTCTCAAAAATTTTCTAACTCTCAGAATTTCTGAAATTTTTTTCCAGCATCTCCTTTGCGTGGCTAGCTCGGTACAACTACAAAATGCCTCTACGGGCTCTCAAATTTCAAAAGAAAACAAAATGCCAAGTGGCTAGATCAAAAACCCAATCCAATTTCATACAGAAATTTAAATACATACCTTTTTGTCGGGCAAATCAAATTTATCTACTGAAATCAAAACCAATTTTCCTTTCCCTTTATAGTACCTTCATATCTTACTTAGCAATAATATCCAATCGTAACTTTTAAAATCATTTTATGCGTTTCCTTACAGAAGTTTCCATATCTACTTCTATTCAAATTAGTTTTTTTTTTCATTTCCATGTGAATTCAATTTGTCTTCAATTCTGAATATTGAATTTATCTTCCATTTATAACTGATTCATATCATTATTTTAAATTAGTTTCATCCATTTATTTCAATTTCCAATTTGAAATCGTCTTGTCGCTAACAATAATTTTCCCAAAAAAAAAGTTTTCTAACTCCCAAAATTTTCGAAAATTTTGGGCAGTCTCCTTTGTACGGAGGAGCTTTTGCAATTTGACAAGAGATATAAATATATATATATCGGCCCACCCAGTTGAAAAAGCAAAAACAGTTCATATTTCCTATTTTTATTGCGTAGGCATACCTTTATTTAGCAATTTAAGTAAGCGGCTTATTATTTTAGCAATTAGTGCAACCAAATTCAGCCAGATGGCTTTCCGGTACCTGTGCTTTCTCAATTAAAACCTGTAAGCACTATATATATGGAGTTTATAACATTTCTCTTACTTAAACAACTTCAACACATCAACTCTAAAAGAAATGCATTCTAAATAACTTCCACGAGCAACTTATATGATTTCAAAACTAATTCAATTGCTTTTAACCAATTCATATACCATTTTGTTCAATTTCATTGGTTTACAACTCAATTGCTTACATTCAATTTATTTTTAATCCAAACAAGCTCATATTCAATTTAGTTGATATAAAAATCAAGTTATTTAACTTCTCTCAACCCAAAGGATTTTAATTACCTTTTGTTTACGTCAAACGACAATAATTTTTATGTAAATTCGACGATACACGCTTAATAGAGTATTCATTTTAGTTTATAACTACTTTAAGTTAATTTCAACTCATTCCGTATTTAAATCCATTTCATTTCTAATTTATTTACCAACCATACATATGCATTTCATTTCATCTCTGCATTAGATTCATTCAAAACAATTTATTAAGCTTGGCACATTCAATACTTATAAATTAATAACCATTTCCAAATTAATTTAACCCATACTTTTATGATCTTTCACATTTGCTCGAAGCCAACTTCTATTAATTTTAAACTTAAGTTAATTTACCTTCTTTAAATTATTTTAACTTCATAACTTAAGCTCACATCATTTGCAAATAAATTTTCTTTTTCACCTTAACTTGATTCTATTTCAATCAAATCTCATTTCAATCTGCAAATTTATTTGATTAGTTATTATAAATTAAATTCCCAAATTCAATTCATTCACGACTCATTTAACTAATTACAAGGCCATTTTTAATTTATTTCTACCGACCTACGTTTTGTTTGCAACTCAAATCCTTTCTATTATAATACCCTTTCATTTCATTCGACAACACTTTTCTTATATCTAATTTACTTGCAAATTACGTTAAATATTATGTATATCACACTGAATTTTATTTGTAATTCAAACCATCAATAATTCCATCCAACTCTATTTTATCTTAACAACATCTCTACTTATTTTAATTCCCCATCAAATCCAAGTCGAATTCTATTTAAAATTCGAGTTCATTTCGAAACTCCATTATCAACTTACAATCCATTTTAGTTAACCGAGTTAAATTTTATTAACATACTCAATCAAATAATTATTTAGCTAATTAGCTTACTTCTAATTTTTAAATCAATATTCTATTTTATTACAAAAAATCACTTTATTAAATTTTCTTGAGTTCAATTTTTTTTCATAATTCAAGTTTGGATTTTCTTTCATTTTTTTTTTCAAAATTCCAGCACTTTTATTTTAAAATTTTAGAAATTCTTTTAAATTCACATCATACTAATAAAATAGCTGTTTATTAAAGACTTCTTATAACTCGATGTATCAACCAGTCCATCCTTGTTCTCACAAAAATTCAGCCATACGTTGATCAGGCGTAGGACTGAAAATTTATAAGTACTTGGTAAACCCGTTTCAACACCCAGTGAAAATACTTGGAACATAATTTTACTGAAAATATAGAAAACAGTTTTTGAAAATAGAGGAAATATCTTTGGTGAGAATTCTCTAGAAATCATCACCCCCATCCATGGTCGTAGTTACATCCTAGGTTACGTTGCCATCGCAGCAAATGTCTATGTTATTGTAGGCACTCCGCGCCCCTCGATTACGCCATAGAACCCACAACAGATCGTAGTTACATTCCAGGGCTACGTTGCCATCGTAGCAAAAGTTCATGTAACTGTAGGCATCAGCGCCCCTCGATTTTCGCTGTCAAAATGAAACTTCTCCACTCCTACATAGGTCGCAGTTTGCCGATGTAAAATCAAACGCAGACTGTTGGCTCTCAGCAGCACACACGAGTTTCGCATTGTTACCATAGGTCGTAGTCTACCGATATAAAATCAAAGGCAGACTGTTTGCTCTCAGCATCACACACGACTTTCGCTATGTTACCGTAGGTCGCAGTCTACCGATATAAAATCAAACGCAGACTATTGGCTCTCAGCAGCACACACGACTTTCGCTACGGTACACACTACTCATAAGACACAGGAACTAGTTTTGTCCGGACTCCTCACAGGATCAACTTTAGAACCCCCTCTTGGGGCTCAAGGCAGCATCACCCGGTAGCACTTTTGGGAAGTTCATTTCAAGGGAGCGCCTTTTCCCCCAGAGCCATTATCAAAACACTTTATACTATACACATATAGTATCTTTCAAATCATACACCTAATATGATGTAACGATCGTGGATTTAAATTGAGTATGAACTAATAATTAATTTCATTTCTGAATAAAAATTGTGAAGAAATTGGTAATTAATATAAATTTTATTATAAATTTTGAATTAATCGAGAATTAAATTGGATATTTGAAAATAAACATGTATATAAAATGGATTGACAATTGAATTTGAATTGGGATTTAATAAATAATGTAAAGACAATTAGTATTAAAGTAAAAAAATGAATATTTAAATTAGGAAAGATATATATAAGATAAATAAAAATGTAAAGTCAATACATTAGCTAAAATTCTAGAAACATAATAAATATAGAATTTAATTTTTTTTTACAAAGCATAAGCCAAAATAAATAAAACTATAAGTATGTAAAAAAAAACAAGAAACACAAGAAAGAAACAATAAAATAAAGTAAGTTGCTGTAAACAAATATGTAGACAGAAGAAATTAATAACTAAAACAAAACACTTTTATTTTACAAAAGTAAACTATGAAACCAAACAGCAAATTAAAAGGGAACTTCATTTCTATTCAAAAGTAAACAAGACAACAAGTATAAAGAAGATAAGTATGAACACAAATAAGATGAAGGAAATAGGTATGTAGCCTGTAGGGAGATATGTAGACAAGTCAAAGAAAAGTGAGATATCTAAACAATAAAAAAAAAATTACTGCAAAAGAATGGAACAAAGCAAACAAAGTCAGTACAAAGATGAAACAAGTATGCAGCCACCAAGTTTAATAAATGCAGCATCACTTCAATAAACAAACAAAATATAGGCAAAGATATGTATTAGTTATAAAACAAAACCAAAGCAAAACATAAAGTATGAATCAGGCAAGTAAATAGCTATATAGAGACAATAAATTATAACTAAGTACAAAGGCTTGCAAAGGAAGCAAACATGAAGTATACATAAGTATGTACAAGCAAAATAAGATAAAGTTGAGACAAAGTACAAATCATATCAGCTGAGTAATTAATGCAAGAAGATAATTATACATAAACAAAGCACCCCACAACTTCTTCTCAATATCATATCAGCCGAAGTATGTAGCTTGCAAAGAAAGGTAGACATTAAGTACATTAACATTTAATGCTTCTATACTTATCTTCTATACATTGGCATTTAACTCTTCTTTATATATACACACATATAGGCTAGTTTCTGATCGTTGATAATTAAGCAAAACCACAAATTAGAAAATGGAAACTGATCAAAGAGAAAGTGAAAAGCAAAAGTTTCAAAGAAAACAGTATCAGAAAAAGAAAAAAAAACAAACAAACAACTGGAAAATGAATTCAAAAACTTTAAAGCTTGGGAGAAGAATCAACTTGATTCGAACCTGCAAAGCAACAAATTCAACATAATCAAAGTTGCAGTTCAAAAACATCAGCTTCAGGAATCAAAACCCATCTGTGAGTAATTTTTTTTTTAAATGGATCTGTTGCAAGTTAAAGCTTAGATAAGTATGTTTATATACATTTACATTTAAACTCTCTGGGTACTCTTGAATATTGGAAGTAACTATACAGGCTATTGATCATATGCTCTTTGTTCTGTGATCTTTTACATTTAATAAACCGAGATATATATTGTCTAAAACTAAAACAAAATGGAAACCTGAAAAACAACAACAACTAAAACCATTCAAACAAGAAGATCAACAACAAACAGGATGTAAAAGGGAATCATCTGCATTTTTTTCAAACAATAAATGCTCTCTGTTCTTTCTGGAAACAGGTGAGTAACTCCACCTTTAAAAATTTAAAGTATAATATAGTTGCGTATTGTTGCTGTGATCAATATTGTATTGTGAAGTATGTTCGCAAATTTTTGAGGTATGATGTACACTGGCCTTTGAATAATTGCAATTCCTCTACTTCCAGTGTTCATGTTTGATTTAAAAATTCAAAACCTTTTATTTAATCTTTGTTTAGACTCAAGTTTAGATAAAACTTGTTTGTTTCATGTCAAATTTTAGTTAAGATTCAACTTAAGTTAAACAACTTATTTATTTTCCTGGAAATTAAGAAACATAAGCCAAACTTCAAATTTGAAAATTTTCAAACTTCTTAATCTTCGAATTCAGGATTATAAACTGAGTCCTTATGCTAAATTATGATTTTTAAAGCAAGATTTATAATTTTTTGACTTGGAAGTTAAGAACAATTTGCACATAAAGTAAGTTTGCATTTTTGCAAAATTGTGGTTATGGATCCAGTTTAAAATGATGGAACTTGAAGTGAAGCTAGTGTGATCATCACTGATTTTAGGAAAATTATCAAATAATTTTTCAATTGTGTATATTGTTGGGTCGAACCATTTTTAGGGTTTTACTTCACGTTTTAGCACTTGTCAGTATTTTGTCAAGTTTGTCATCAATACGCGATCGAGTCACTCGTGACTGCTGGTGATGGAAGTTTGGTCAGTGTCGAGTTCGCGGCCGGAATCGTTTGGTCTCTGGTGGTCGAGGTTTCGTGGACGTTGCGACTTCCAGGTTTGATGGCGAACCTGAACTTGTTTCCAGGTTTCGCTTTCATGTCAAAATTTTGATTTGATGATCTTCTCACGCGTTTGGGTGGTTGTGGGGCTTCAAGGCGACGACGTCGACTTGTTGATGATCGAAACAGTGGCAGGAGGAGCTTGGGATTTGTGTGCACGTGTACGTGTTTGTGTATGTATCGGGTTGAAAGGGATGGAGAAGAAGAAGATGCAGAAGCTCGTGTTGCTCGCGTGTTGCGTCGTGGACAAAGTGGGTTGTCTCGAGTTCTTACTCGAGAGAGAAATAGGGTTGCTTCGGGTTGTATTTGAGTTCCAGAGTGTAGCTGATGCGTGAGTTATAGCATAAAAAAAAAGAGAAGAAGACGAGTGTATAGGTGAGTGCATCGAGGAATATTGATGAGGAACCCGAAGCATTGCTCGAGTGGAACCGGGAGATTCTCGGGTTTGAGACAAACTGCCACACAATGTTATAAAACAAAATAAAGTTAAGCACTTGTTTTAAATTAGTTTAAACACAGTAAATCCAAATAAGTATTTAACAATTAAGGTTAAAACTTTAACACAAGCTCTAATTACATTAGTTAATGCTTAACTGTATTTTAAAACCTTGTTAATATTTTAATTAAGTAATAAATTTAATTAGGTATAAAGTTATTAACATTTAAGTTATTAATAATAATTTGATTTTCAAAGTTTTCAAGAAGAACTTATAAAAATGTCAATTAAGATAACTAATTAATATTGATTACCTATTTTTGGAAAGTAATTAAGACTTATTACTTTAAAATAGTAATTAGAATTTGAATTAATAAATGTTTAAGTAATTGATAAATTTGTTATAAACTACTCAAGTTAATTAGTGAATGATTAATATTTAATCAATGATTTAGATAAATTTTATAATTAGAAATAAAGTAAAAGCGATTAAGAAATGTTAATAATTAACTAAGGATTATTAAGTATTGATTAAAGTGATTAATGTTATTGATTAATTGAATTTATTAATTTATATAATCAATTATAAATTGTTTATATATAATTACTTAATGAAAGTAATTAAGAATTAATCACTTATTTTTGGATATTTTGATTTATGAAGTAATTGGTTTAATTAATATGATTAATTAGGAAAAATTAGATTAATTAAAATGTTTGATAAATTAATATTAAATAATTTGTAATTAATAAATCAGGATTGAATAATTAAATTCATTAGTAATTAATTTACTTAGAAATAAATTGTATTGATTAGGATTAAATGATTAGTCAATCCTGCTTATGAATGATTGTATTGTATGAGATACCTTGAATTGATTGTCCTGTCTGATCTGTGATATTTTGTTCTGTGGTTTGTGCCGTGTATGATTTATTCATTAATTTACATCTGCATATTATCTGTGAATTGTGAATGGAAGATAAGCGTTGTACTTTATATCGCTTATCAACTATATTTCTATGTTATAATCTGTGATGATTGAATGATATTGCACTATTGTGTTAAACCCTGGACCACACCTATACACATACAAATATGGATTTCACGAGGGAATCGATTATGTCACAGATTTTGAAATGATATATAAAATTGAATTTTTAAATTCAAATGTTTTGGAAATGAATTGGGTTTAAAGTGCAAAAAAAACTTTTGAAATGGAATTTCAAAGATGAAACTTATTTTGAATGACTTGAGTGAATTTTGTAATTTAAATATTTTGATTTAAATTAGAATTCAATATTTGAAATTGAATTCTATGATTTGGAAACTAGGGTTAGAAAGGTTATTCAACTTATAAATGGGTTTATATGGGTTAAACTATTTTAAAGGTATTGATTTGGGAATTTAAATTTAAATTCAAAGGCTTTAACTCGTGTAAATATAATTGGATCTTTCTGAAACGAAAATTAATTGTTTTCATATAATAAAAGCTTTCACTTAAGTAATGAACGTCCAACTTGTGTTAAAAGGATTTCAAGTTAAACAATGAAATTGATTTTCCAAGTTATGGAAACGGTTTGAAAGCTATGAATTAAATCTTTAATTTAAAGATTTTAAACAAGTTAATCCAGTTGAAATGGAAATTGATTTGAAATCCGTAAATGGTTCTTTGTGAAAATGGGTAAACTTAGTAACATAAATCTTTTGTTTAAAGATTAGAAATGGTAATTGGTTTAAACCATTTGAAAGAGAGTTTTGAATTATTAAGTTGTGACTTAATTGGAATCCTATATCCATATGTTTTAAATGTTGCGCTCACTATTCGGTTTAGCCGAGAGAGGACCTTTGTGTCGTATAACCCATTCTGAATATGTGATTCGTCGTTATGGATAGCAAATGAAGACCGGTGGTGAAGACCGGGTATTTGCGAGAACGATAGGATGACCTGTCGATTTTCTCTGCATCATGGCTCAGGTATAGAGATTCCCTAAGTGATGGGAAGTCCGATCGGGATTGTGAATACCCAGATTGCAAGGGCTTCTTCGGAAGTGCCTTCGGTTTTGTTTGAACCCAGAACAGACTTGTATGGTTGCATGTCTGACACTACACTTTGAGATATAAAGCAGATTTTTTTCAAATACATATCTGTTGGTGGCAGAGAATTTATTCTCTTAGCTTAACACCCTTCTCTGAGATGTACGAGCTCAGAGGTTATGTAGTTGAAGGTTATCAGCAATATACTCCCAATTTGGTAGTGTGGCATGCTGAGTGCTGCTATGTGTTGATGATCATTGTTTGATCATTTGTGATATGATCATTTGTTTGATCATTTATCTTTGTGATCATTACTTTGATCATTTGTTGACCCAAAGCATGGCTTTGTACCAAAGCATGGCTTTGTACCAAAGCATGGCTTTGTACCAAAGCATGGCTTTGTACCAAAGCATGGCTTTGTACCAAAGCATGGCTTTGTACCAAAGCATGGCTTTGTACCAAAGCGTAGCTTTGTGGGCGAGACTGCATCAGGACCTCACACCCCGGAAATGGTCAAAACAGGAAAGATGCGGCAAGGTTATGAGGGTCGCGCCCTTTAGGGTCTGTCATTCCCTTCTGGTAAAGGGTGGCATCATGGTATGGAGCCCAGATATTTACCTATGTGGTAGCTCCAATCTCATTTACTGTGTGGTTGTTGCTTAGAGGTGCCTCGGATAAAGGTCCCAAAGGACCGGGGAATGGCTTGCTCGAGTAGTAGTTACCTAGTTACAGAGGTAACCCGGCCTTGTGTTGGCAGAGATCCAGTTAGGTTCTCGGGACGTCCCGCCAGAGGCGATCCCATGTGGCAGTAGGAAGTTCCTTAGCCTGACCATTTGTTGGAAAATCCAATCAAAACAATATGAGCCTTGTACGGTTTTAGTTGTATTACCTGCCATTCACTTATGGTGGCGCCCCACTGTTTGGATGGTAGCTATAGTAGGCATAGTTCGGAATGTCTATGCTGGCTAAGATTAATATTCTACTTTTGAAATGTTTTCTGCACTTTGCACTTATATTAATAATATCAAAGAACTTTCTACGTATCAAGCATGTTTGACTATCATAAGAAGAAATCTCCTCCAATTCTGCGTTTGCATTGTGTGTGTGGCGGGAGGTCTTATGGTAGTTTCATTTTCAAAAAGCATTGCGAATTTACTTTAAAATTCTCTTTTTGTTTGTTTTCAAAGATAAACTTTTTTTGTTACTCACACCAGTCCCATGACTGACTCGGAGTTTATTGTTCCTTTCCTAAACTCTGGGTGCTCACTATTTTCCACACGAGCAGTCTAAAGTTGGGTTTTTCAGATAGTTAGGTTCGGTGGATTATCTGGAGTAAGTTCAGTCTTTGGACATGACTGACCTTGCTTAGCTTGGTGCAATGTACTGATGGAGTTCGAGTTATTTCTGGATTGGTTCTTGGAGATGGAGTTGCAGTTTTGGAGTTCTTTCTTGAAGACTATCTTGAGTTATTTGTTCCGCTGCTAGTGTTATTTATTTTCTTTCCGCTGCTATTTCCTTGTATCATATCTCTGATGTATATTGATATTCATTGTATCATCTGTTGTATCAGATATTGCATCAATGTTGTATATCAATGTATTATTCTTTTTCTTCCGCTGTGTTGTTTACTTAATGGTGTTATAAGCTCCGGCGACTCGGATTTGAACGGTCGAATCTACGGCATTTGAGTACGATGTAAAGTATGGATGTCGATTTTCGAACGGACAAAATTTGATTCGTTACATTTGGTATCAGAGCTGAGGGTTAAACTTTAGCTCAGGAGTGTAACACATTAGGTAGCTCATTAGAGATAGGGTGAAGTAAACCCTAGAATAAGTATATCCCTAAGATATCCGTTCGAATGTCTCAATAAATTCTCTTACTATCCGCCGATGGTGAGTATGAGTGTAAGAAGAGAACGAGATATGGGACAGGGAAATACGACTATAAATGGTCAATACCTTGCAACAGTGGAAATAATCTTTCTCTATCAATTTCCTTTGATTCGTTTTCAAATTCTTTCGATTGCTTCGCAACAGCTGCAAGAAGATGTTTTGGTGTGATGATGGCCCTACGAATCGTTGTAGAAAATCCCTACTTCGTACTTCATTAGTTTTTTATCAGTTTTTATTTAAACTTTAATGAATATGAATTGGAAATGTGAAACTGAAATTTTAAATAAATTAAAAGTTTTAAATTGAGTTAACTTGGTTAATAAAATATGAAGCTAAATTTGAATTGTATCGATAAAACGATTTCGTTTAAAACCAAATTTTGAAATTCTATTATAATTTCTTGTGTAAACTGAAGTCCGAAGAAGGACAAATTGGCATATATTTTAAGGTATTCCGACTAATCCATATCTAATATTTGGAAGTCGTGGAAAATAAAAAATCTATTTATCTATTGTTTGGGTCTCAATATATTTTACTAATGGTTAGTTATCCCTTCGAACTAACCAGTGCTTTGCATATTTCGTAAATTTAATGACCCGAGTATCCTGTGTAGTATTGTATGAGTTTGTTCCCATATTGTCGATATTCTGATTTGGTAAGCCAAATGCAGAATAGATATCCAGTTTGATTTGGAAATTTGTTTCTCAATCCTGGTGTATCTATCTTTGTTATTTTCGTGCCTGCGAATTTCGAGGACGAAATTCCTTTTAAGGGGGGAAGTCTGCAACGATCCTGGATTTAAATTGAGTATGAACTGATAATTAATTTCATTTCTGAATAAAAATTGTGAAGAAATTGGTAATTAATATAAATTTTATTATAAATTTTGAATTAATCGAGAATTAAATTGGATATTTGAAAATAAACATGTATATAAAATGGATTGACAATTGAATTTGAATTGGGATTTAATAAATAATGTAAAGACAATTATTATTAAAGTAAAAAAATGAATATTTAAATTAGGAAAGATATATATAAGATAAATAAAAATGTAAAGTCAATACATTAGCTAAAATTCTAACAACATAATAAATATAGAATTTAATTTTTTTTTTTACAAAGCATAAGCCAAAATAAATAAAACTATAAGTATCTAAAAAAAACAAGAAACACAAGAAAGAAACAATAAAATAAAGTAAGTTGCTGTAAACAAATATGTAGACAGAAGAAAGTAATAACTAAAACAAAACACTTTTATTTTACAAAAGTAAACTATGAAACCAAACAGCAAATTAAAAGGGAACTTCATTTCTATTCAAAAGTAAACAAGACAACAAGTATAAAGAAGATAAGTATGAACACAAATAAGATGAAGGAAATAGGTATGTAGCCTGTAGGGAGATATGCAGACAAGTCAAAGAAAAGTGAGATATCTAAACAATAAAAAAAAATTACTGCAAAAGAATGGAACAACGCAAACAAAGTCAGTACAAAGATGAAACAAGTATGCAGCCACCAAGTTTAATAAATGCAGCATCACTTCAATAAACAAACAAAATATAGGCAAAGATATGTATTAGTTATAAAACAAAACCAAAGCAAAACATAAAGTATGAATCAGGCAAGTAAATAGCTATATAGAGACAATAAATTATAACTAAGTACAAAGGCTTGCAAAGGAAGCAAACATGAAGTATACATAAGTATGTACAAGCAAAATAAGATAAAGTTGAGACAAAGTACAAATCATATTAGCTGAGTAATTAATGCAAGAAGATAATTATACATAAACAAAGCACCCCACAACTTCTTCTCAATATCATATCAGCCGAAGTATGTAGCTTGCAAAGAAAGGTAGACATTAAGTACATTAACATTTAATGCTTCTATACTTATCTTCTATACATTGGCATTTAACTCTTCTTTATATATACACACATCTAGGCTAGTTTCTGATCGTTGATAATTAAGCAAAACCACAAATTAGAAAATGGAAACTGATCAAAGAGAAAGTGAAAAGCAAAAGTTTCAAAGAAAACAGTATCAGAAAAAAAAAAAAACAAACAAACAACTGGAAAATGAATTCAACAACTTTAAAGCTTGGGAGAAGAATCAACTTGATTCGAACCTGCAAAGCAACAAATTCAACATAATCAAAGTTGCAGTTCAAAAACATCAGCTTCAGGAATCAAAACCCATCTGTGAGTAATTTTTTTTAAAATGGATCTGTTGCAAGTTAAAGCTTAGATAAGTATGTTTATATACATTTACATTTAAACTCTCTGGGTACTCTTGAATATTGGAAGTAACTATACAGGCTATTGATCATATGCTCTCTGTTCTGTGATCTTTCACATTTAATAAACCGAGATATATATTGTCTAAAACTAAAACAAAATGGAAACCTGAAAAACAACAGCAACTAAAACCATTCAAACAAGAAGATCAACAACAAACAGGATGTAAAAGGGAATCATCTGCATTTTTTTCAAACAATAAATGCTCTCTGTTCTTTCTGGAAACAGGTGAGTAACTCCACCTTTAAAAATTTAAAGTATAATATAGTTGCGTATTGTTGCTGTGATCAATATTGTATTGTGAATTATGTTTGCAAATTTTTGAGGTATGATGTACACAGGCCTTTGAATAATTGCAATTCCTCTGCTTCCAGTGTTCGTGTTTGATTTAAAAATTCAAAACCTTTTATTTAATCTTTGTTTAGACTTAAGTTTAGATAAAACTTGTTTGTTTCATGTCAAATTTTAGTTAAGATTCAACTTAAGTTAAACAACTTATTTATTTTCCTGGAAATCAAGAAACATAAGCCAAACTTCAAATTTGAAAATTTTCAAACTTCTTAATCTTCGAATTCAGGATTATAAACTGAGTCCTTATGCTAAATTATGATTTTTAAAGCAAAATTTATAATTTTTTGACTTAGAAGTTAAGAACAGTTTGCACATAAAGTAAGTTTGCATTTTTGCAAAATTGTGGTTATGGATCCAATTTAAAATGATGGAACTTGAAGTGAAGCTAGTGTGATCATCACTGATTTTAGGAAAATTATCAAATAATTTTTCAATTGTGTATATTGTTGGGTCGAACCATTTTTAGGGTTTTACTTCACGTTTTAGCACTTGTCAGTATTTTGTCAAGTTTGTCATCAATACGCGATCGAGTCACTCGTGACTGCTGGTGATGGAAGTTTGGTCAGTATTTTGATTTGATGATCTTCTCACGCGTTTGGGTGGTTGCGGGGCTTCAAGGCGACGGCGTCGACTTGTTGATGATCGAAACAGTGGCCGGGGGAGCTTGGGATTTGTGTGCATGTGTACGTGTTTGTGTAGTATCGGGTTGAAAGGGATGCAGAAGAAGAAGATGCAGAATCTCGTGTTGTTCGCCTGTTGCTTCGTGGACAAAGTGGGTTGTCTCGAGTTCTTACTCGAGAGAGAAATAGGGTTGCTTCGGGTTGTATTTGAGTTCCAGAGTGTAGCTGATGCGTGAGTTATAGCATAAAAAAAAAGAGAAGAAGACGAGTGTATAGGTGAGTGCCTCGGGGAATATTGATGAGGAACCCGAAGCATTGCTCGAGTGGAACCGGGAGATTCTCGGGTTTGAGACAAACTGCCACACAATGTTGTAAAACAAAATAAAGTTAAGCACTTGTTTTAAATTAGTTTAAACACAGTAAATCCAAATAAGTATTAACAATTAAGGTTAAAACTTTAACACAAGCTCTAATTACATTAGTTAATGCTTAACTGTATTTTAAAACCTTGTTAATATTTTAATTAAGTAATAAATTTAATTAGGTATAAAGTTATTAACATTTAAGTTATTAATAATAATTTGATTTTCAAAGTTTTCAAGAAGAACTTATAAAAATGTCAATTAAGATAACTAATTAATATTGATTACCTATTGATGGAAAGTAATTAAGACTTATTACTTTAAAATAGTAATTAGAATTTGAATTAATAAATGTTTAAGTAATTGATAAATTTGTTACAAACTACTCAAGTTAGTTAGTGAATGATTAATATTTAATCAATGATTTAGATAAATTTTATGATTAGAAATAAAGTAAAAGCGATTAAGAAATGTTAATAATTAACTAAGGATTATTAAGTATTGATTAAAGTGATTAATGTTATTGATTAATTGAATTTATTAATTTATATAATCAATTATAAATTGCTTAAATATAATTACTTAATGAAAGTAATTAAGAATTAATCACTTATTTTTGGATATTTTGATTTATGAAGTAACTGGTTTAATTAATATGATTAATTAGGAAAAATTAGATTAATTAAAATGTTTGATAAATTAATATTAAATAATTTGTAATTAATAAATCAGGATTGAATAATTAAATTCATCAGTAATTAATTTACTTAGAAATAAATTGTATTGATTAGGATTAAATGATTAGTCAATCCTGCTTATGAATGATTGTATTGTATGAGATATCTTGAATTGATTGTCCTGTCTGATCTGTGATATTTTGTTCTGTGGTTTGTGCCGTGTATGATTTATTCATTAATTTACATCTGCATATTATCTGTGAATTGTGAATGGAAGATAAGCGTTGTACTTTATATCGCTTATCAACTATATTTCTATGTTATAATCTGTGATGATTGAATGATATTGCACTATTGTGTTAAACCCTGGACCACACCTATACACACACAAATATGGATTTCACGAGGGAATCGATTAAGTCACAGATTTTGAAATGATATATAAAATTGAATTTTTAAATTCAAATGTTTTGGATATGAATTGGGTTTAAAGTGAAAAAAATACTTTTGAAATGGAATTTCAAAGATGAAACTTATTTTGAATGACTTGAGTGAATTTTGTAATTTAAATATTTTGATTTAAATTAGAATTCAATATTTGAAATTGAATTCTATGATTTGGAAACTAGGGTTAGAAAGGTTATTCAACTTATAAATGGGTTTATATGGGTTAAACTATTTTAAAGGTATTGATTTGGGAATTTAAATTTAAATTCAAAGGCTTTAACTCGTGTAAATATAATTGGATCTTTCTGAAACGAAAATTAATTGTTTTCAAATAATAAAAGCTTTCACTTAAGTAATGAACGTCCAACTTGTGTTAAAAGGATTTCAGTTAAACAATAAAAATGATTTTCCAAGTTATGGAAACGGTTTGAAAGCTATGAGTTAAATCTTTAATTTAAAGATTTTAAACGAGTTAATCCAATTGAAATGGAAATTGATTTGAAATCCGTAAATGGTTCTTTGTGAAAATGGGTAAACTTAGTAACATAAATCTTTTGTTTAAAGATTAGAAATGGTAATTGGTTTAAACCATTTGAAAGAGAGTTTTGAATTATTAAGTTGTGATTTAATTGGAATCCTATATCCATATGTTTTAAATGTTGCGCTCACTATTCGGTTTAGCCGGGAGAGGACCTTTGTGTCGTATAACCCATTCGGAATATGTGATTCGTCGTTATGGATAGGAAATGAAGACCGGTGGTGAAGACCGGGTATTTGCGAGAATGATAGGATGACCTGTCGATTTTCTCTGCATCATGGCTCAGGTATAGAGATTCCCTAAGTGATGGGAAGTCCGATCGGGATTGTGAATACCCAGATTGCAAGGGCTTCTTCGGAAGTGCCTTCGGTTCTGTTCGAACCCAGAACAGACTTGTATGGTTGCATGTCTGACACTACACTTTGAGATATAAAGCAGATTTCTTTCAAATACATATTTGTTGGTGGCGGAGAATTTATTCTCTTAGCTTAACACCCTTCTCTGAGACGTACGAGCTCAGAGGTTATGTAGTTGAAGGTTATCAGCAATATACTCCCAATTTGGTAGTGTGGCATGCTGAGTGCTGCTGTGTGTTAATGATCATTGTTTGATCATTTGTGATATGATCATTTGTTTGGTCATTTATCTTTGTGATCATTACTTTGATCATTTGTTGACCCAAAGCATGGCTTTGTACCAAAGCGTAGCTTTGTGGGCGAGACTGCATCAGGACCTCACACCCCGGAAATGGTCAAAACAGGAAAGATGCGGCAAGGTTATGAGGGTCGCGCCCTTTAGGGTGTGTCATTCCCTTCTGGTAAAGGGTGGTATCATGGTATGGAGCCCAGATATTTACCTATGTGGTAGCTCCAATCTCATTTACTGTGTGGTTGTTGCTTAGAGGCGCCTCGGATAAAGGTCCCAAAGGACCGGGAAATGGCTTGCTCGAGTAGTAGTTACCTAGTTACAGAGGTAACCCGGCCTTGTGTTGGCAGAGATCCGGTTAGGTTCTCGGGACGTCCCGCCAGAGGCGATCCCATGTGGTAGTAGGAAGTTCCTTAGCCTGACCATTTGTTGGAAAATCCAATCAAAACAATACGAGCCTTGTACGGTTTTAGTTGTAATACCTGCCATTCACTTATGGTGGCGCCCCACTGTTTGGATGGTAGCTATAGTAGGCATAGTTCGGAATGTCTATGCTGGCTAAGATTAATATTCTACTTTTGAAATGTTTTCTGCACTTTGCACTTATATTAATAATATCAAAGAACTTTCTACGTATCAAGCATGTTTGACTATCATAAGAAGAAATCTCCTCCAATTCTGCGTTTGCATTGTTTGTGTGGTCGGAGGTCTTATGGTAGTTTCATTTTCAAAAAGCATTGCGAATTTACTTTAAAATTCTCTTTTTGTTTGTTTTCAAAGATAAACTATTTTTGTTACTCACACCAGTCCCATGACGGACTCGGAGTTTATTGTTCCTTTCCTAAACTCTGGGTGCTCACTATTTTCCACACGAGCAGTCTAGAGTTGGGTTTTTCAGATAGTTAGGTTCGGTGGATTATCTGGAGTCAGTTCAGTCTTTGGACATGACTGACCTTGCTTAGCTTGGTGCAATGTACTGATGGAGTTCGAGTTATTTCTGGATTGGTTCTTGGAGATGGAGTTGCAGTTTTGGAGTTCTTTCTTGAAGACTATCTTGAGTTATTTGTTCCGCTACTAGTGTTATTTATTTTCTTTCCGCTGCTATTTTCTTGTATCATATCTCTGATGTATATTGATATTCATTGTATCATCTGTTGTATCAGATATTGCATCAATGTTGTATATCAATGTATTATTCTTTTTCTTCCGCTGTGTTGTTTACTTAATGGTGTTATAAGCTCCGGCGACTCGGATTTGAACGGTCGAATCTACGACATTCGAGTACGATGTAAATTATGGATGTCGATTTTCGAACGGACAAAATTTGATTCGTTACATATGATCTCATACAACGCTCCTTTGCACAAAATCGATTATCCCAAAATCGATAATTCTCAAACTAGGCTTTCCAAATTTCAATATTGATTTTACCCAAAAATCAAAAGCCTTCCCAAATCCAAAGATTCCCAAAACCCTTTTTCAAAATCCTCATAAGATCCTTTACGTATATAGATATATATAAAATCCTTGATATAAATCTTTGGATAATTTTAAACTTGTATAAAACCCTTTTTATACTTCAAACACTTTCAAAATCCTTTCCTTTTGGCAATAGATTTAACAAGGGGAGATTTATCTTATATAACAAAGATATATAACTTTGTTTATTCAAAATCAAATATTAAAATTTGATTACTCTTCCAATATCAATTTCATTGAAAACTGTACGATGTACACGTATCATCCATACGCTATACCATTCTGATCGCTCACTCAATCATATAATTTAACTTCCGAACTAGTATCGTCCACACAACTTCCTAGTGCGGACACAGATCTGGTTTCTTGATCAGAAACCGTCATTCTCCTTGCATAGTCATAATATAATAGAGAATATCCAGAGCCAATCAACAATCCATATCCAGGTTCGCCGTCGAAAATTGAGTGAAAAATCCCAACTCGGATCGATATATCTATCTCGAAATTCTGTGCTCGAATCTGGATCAAATCACTATGCGAATAGAATAATATACGTACACCCTACGTAATTATCTTCATCTATTATTAACTAAATCAATTTCCTTTCTATTCACATTTCCTTTAATTTCTATCCACATATTTACAACTGCTTCAATTCCATTGAATTATCACTTCAATCCTTATCTAAGTTGGGTATTTAATCAATAACAGTTTGAACTCCGACCTGTTTATATTTAGAAAATAGCTTGAAAGGTTTAAAAATAGATAAGTAGTTGAAAACAATTAATAGTTTATAAAATAGCTATAAAATAGTTAAATAATTGTAAAATAGTTGGAAAATAGTTAAATCGTTATAGAGATTTTAGGTAATTGCAAAATAGCTGTAAAAATTGTCAAATGATTGAAAAATTGTAATTAATTTGTAAAATAGTTGAAAAATAGTAATTAGTTTATAAAACAGTTGAAAATTGTTTAATAGTTCCAAACATAATTGTAAAACAGATATAAAATAATTTGGCTTCAAGAAGAAAGGTTGTATATATTAAATAGCTTGGAAAAATAAGTTTATATTAAAATAATTTATATCGAAAATAGTCCAGAGTCAAAACTGTTCACTTCCATATCCATTCAATTTAAATTTCCACTTCCATTTAAATTGACTCAATTCTAACTTGAATAACTTCAATTTCCCTTGAAATTGACTTAACCCCAATTTCAAATCAAATTCCATTTGATTTTAAACCTATTCAACTTTCATTACAATTCCAAATTATTCCAACAAATTTGGGCTAATATCAATTGAACCCACTTCAATTTCAAATCATTTCAATTTAATCCAATCCAAATTTTCTATGTAAAAGTTTTAAACTTATACATCCTTAATCTTAAATCCATTTAATTTAAATCAAGTTCAATTTTCAAATTTCAAATTTAAACTATCCCAAATTATATAAATTCGAGGTAAAATTCTAAATGTTGACTTAATCTTTTTAAATCAAATCAACTTATCTCTTTATACCATTTAATTCTGAATTCATTTCAAACTTATTTTCATTTAATTTTAATTTGGTTGTATTTCTATTACCACTTAATTTAATTCCAATTCAAGATTTCAATTTGGTTGTATTATATTACTTCTATATTTATTCCATTATTTTAACAACCAATCACCTTAATATTTATTAGAAGGAAATATTGCTTTATATATCAAAATATATTTTTATATAAAATCATTTAAAACCTTTATATAAGAAAATAACAAGTACGCACTCACACACACACACACACACATATATATATATATATATATATATTTGTGTGTGTGTGTGTATACTCAACTCACCCTAGAGTACTACGAACTCTATTTTAGGAGAAACGCCCACTAGAGCCAAGGTTCTCGCTTAACCTTTCAGCTCTGATACCAACTTTAATGACCCGGAATTTTCGAACCCGAAAATTCCAGATAGTTATGAAAAAGAAGAAAGAGATGGAAGAAGAAGAAGATCAGAAACACCAACGTCTCAAATTCACAGCGGATAAAATATAGTAATAAATAATAACAATTTACAAAAGATTATTATACCTGACAATTACATTTTAGTACATCAGAGTTACACATATGTACAGACTCTAACGATCCCGGAGTTTTGCTAAGTTTAAATTGCGAATTAATTTAATTTTTGAATAAAATTTGTGAAATTTATTTGTTAATTGAATTGAGTTTCTCCAATTTCGAACAAAATATGTGTTAATTTATATAAATAAAACTTCAATTTCTTTTGATTGAAGAAATAAATGTTTCAAAAAATCATTTGACTTTAAAACTTATACATATGTGAATGTATATGTATATGTGCATATATGAGTGGATTTAAAATTTATATATATATATATATATATATATATTGGAATGCAAATGTAAAATAAGACAATGAGTATTAGAGTTAAAAATAAATATTTAAATTAGAAATAGCAATAGATACATATAAGATAAATTAAAATATAAAGTGACTTCATTAGGAAAATTTAAACAACATATTAAAATATAAATTTGTTTATATTGTAAAGTAATAAGACAAAATAATTACATACAAACAAATAAAATATAAATATGAAACAAGCAAACATGTATATGAAGCTTGCATAAGAAGATAGTCATATATTCCAAGTATGTATATTAAAATAAAATAAAAAGAAGACAAATTGGAAAAGTATAAACATGAAACAAGACAATAACAATTAATGTTAGCCACCAAAGTAATATCATTACCTACCATTTTAAAGTAAAAAAAAAATCGGCTGAGTCAAAGAACAAAGCAAATTAATACAAATATCTTAGCACGCCATAATATCATATCGGCTACCATATTAAGAAAAAAAAATCTCTGGTTTATATTGTACAAAACCATATATTTGTCACCCTGTCGTACAAACCAGAAACATGTCACCCTGTAAATTTCTTTTATATGTATCAAGCTTCTTCTTTTCAATTTCGATCAAGCACAAACCAAGACACTGAAGTAAACATCATCTAAAACTTAAAATAAAAATTCAATTTTAAATAACAACAATACAAATTCATACAAACCAAAGAAATCAAGAAATTTCAGCTAACAGTTTCAAAACTTGGTTCAAAGAATAAGCTCTGTCCATTTCTTAATCATGCGAGTAAACATTTATACTTAAAAACATTTTTAAAAATATGTTGTTATGGATGTATGTGATGAATGATTTTAGTAGATTGGTTGCTTAGTATATGGATATGAATATATATGTGGGATGTTTGTGATATGACTGTATACGTATAGGTATAAATCTGTTCTGTAATATGCAGTCTCAAGTTCACACCAAACAAAAATTCATACCTCCTAATCCAAAAGAGTTTAAGCTTAGATCTGTGAATGAAAAATGATTATGATAGTGTGATGTTAATTATAAAAATAGTTCCGGAAATTTTAATTAGTAAATTGTCTTAATTTTTTTATAGAAAGCTGTAAAATCAAAAAATGGGTTAAAATCAATCATGTAAATTTGAAGTTGTGATTTTATATCCAAATTAGCATTGTAAAATCATGATTTTCAAGATGAAGATCATAAATTTTAGTTTAGAGTTAAATGTGCATTTTGGAGATGACTGGAAATTGGTCTTTGATCATTTTCTGGTGGTCGAGGGATCTAGGGAGGTCGGAATCGCTACTGAAGGTGGAGGAGTGATCAGGGGTTGCTGGAAAATTACTGTGGTGGTGAGCAGTTGGACGTGGAAGCGGCTGTGATGAGTTGTAGCTCGTAAACCTAGTTTTGACGTGGTGTTGTGTTTTGTTTCGTTCGTCATCTGTAAGCGATCGAGTTCAACGTGCTTTTGGGGATTGGTACAGGGGTGGTGGTCGAACTCGTAGCCGATGTTGTAGACCTTCAGGTGGTCGGAGCTGCGAGGAAGAAGCATTGACAGGTTGGGTGGTGATGGGTTTTGTCATTTCCAAGTTTGGGTTGTGAACTCGATTTCGAATTCGAGCAGATGGCGACGTTCTGATGGTCGGGGAATAGTGCCTGGGTGATCGTCGAGTTGCTCGAGGAAGTGGCGACGACTGGAGAAGATCGTCGGCGTCGTTCACATACACCATGCATTGTTCTGGAATCTGGAAATTGTGTATTTGGGTGGAAGCAGGAGTGAACGCGTATTTGTCTCGAGTTTTACTCGAAGCAATGGGTTGTTTGGCTCGTGTCAAGTTAGGGTTGAACTCGAAGTAAAGAAAGTTGCCTCGGGTTTTTTGTTTCGCTACAGGTTTTAGCAAACTTGACAGTAAATTTGAATTCAAAGCAAATTTAAAACAGAATTTAAATGGTGAGATAGAATTAAAAACAAGTTTAAATCTAGATGAAGATAGATTCAAAATGGTTTTGAAGTCTTAAAGTTTTAAAATATTTAAAAGAGGGTTTTCAGGTTACAAAAACAAACCTGACGGTTTTTTCTAGATTTTAAATTTTATTTAAAATCTGAAACCAGAATTTAAACTGGGTTTAAATTCAAAAGTTAAGTTTAGTTTTCATATAAACTTTTGAATCTTAAGCTTTTAAAATGAATTGGGATTTTAAATAAGGAATTTAAAATCAAGAATTTAAAAGTAAGTTTAAATCAAAGTTTAAATCAAATGTTTAGATATGGATCCAAGTTTCTTGAATTCAAATCTGTGATTTAAATTAGTTTTTAAATATGAATGTTTTAAACAAGTTAAATCAAATAGCTTTCTAAAGTAATTTGTTTTCAAATAAATATTTGAATTTGATTTTGATAAAGTTTGTTTTTATAAAAAGGATTTTGAATGAAAAGTTAAATAATTTGTTTTAACTTGAGTTTGCAAGTTAAAATGCAATGTATTTTTAAAGCTTAAATTTTAATAAAAATTTTAGTAATTTAGTTAGAACTTTTCTTACATAGGTTTATAAGTTGGTGTTTAAATTTGGTTAATGATTAAATATATAATCAATTTGAATCTTAAGTTCAAAATGAAATTTGAATCTAAATTTAGAAGTGTAATGTTTTAAACACACTTTAATATTAATGAAGTCATTAATAAAGAAATGGATTACCTTAGAGATAATTAAGGTACTAAAAATGATTTAATGAATAAGATAATTAAGGAATGATTTATTTATTTAGTTTACGAGTTAACGATTTAGATTAATTTATAATTAGAGATTAATTAAGAAAGTAATTAAAGAATTGTCATTAGTTGATAAAGGTCTTTAACTAAGATTATTTAAATAATTGATTAATGTGGTTAATTTTAACAATTAATTAGATTAATTAATTAATAATAATCATTTATGAAATTGTGTAAGTATAATTACTTTATGAAAGTAATTAAGAAATTAATTACTCGTTGTAATTAATTGAGTTTAATTTGATAATTTTGAGTTAATTGTCAAATATTGTGCACTGGACTGATATTTCTGTTATGATTATGCTACTATGTGATATGAATTGCCTTATGCTGTATTGTGATTTGTTGCTATGTGTACGTGAAAACCCTATTTGCCTGTAAAAAAGCATTTAAATTTCGATGCGACAGGGAGTCGGATTCCAGTTGGCTATCCGAAACCCACATCGAATCGTAATGGTAAATGTTTGCGATTGATTAAATTACTTTATCTGTGAATCTGTGATGATTGATGATGTTGCACTATTATGTTGAACCCCTGGACCACACTTATACACACACTAATATGGATTGCACGTGGAAATTGGTTAAGTCGTAGATTTTTGAAATAGTTTTGAATTTGAATTTTTGAATCCAAACGGTTTGGAAATAGATTGGGATTAAAGTAAAAAATTTTGAAAAGGAATTTCAAAGATAAAATTTATTTTTGGAATAACTTGATTACGCGTTGAAGTTCAAATAATTTGATTTAAGCTAAAATTCAAAATTTCAAACTGAATTCTGTGATTTGAAACTAGGGATTAAAGATGTTATACAAGTTTTATATGGGTCAAACCATTTTAAATATATTAACTTGGGAATTTGAATTTAATTCAAAAGCTTTAACTCGTGCTATTATAATTGGATTTTTCTAAAACAAAAACTATTTGTTTTCAAATAATAAAAGCTTTCACATAAGAAATGAACGTCCAATTTATGTTAAATGGATTTCAAGTCTAAAATGAAAATGATTTCCAAGTTATGGAAACGGGTTTGAAAGCTATAAGTTAAATCTTTAGTTTAAAGATTTAATGAGTTAATCCAATCGAAATAGGAATTGTTTTGGAAATCTATGAATGGATCTTTGTGAAACTAGGTGAACTTTGTGAAATAAATCTTTTTGTTTAAAGATTTGAAATGGTAATTTGTTTAAACCATTTGAGGAAAGGTTTTGGTTTTCTTTGAAGTTGTGACCTAACTGAAATCCCATATCCATATGTTTTAAAATATTGCGCTCATTATTCGGTTTAGACGGGAGAGGATCTTGTGACATATAACCGATTTCGAATAACGATACGACGTTATGGACAGCATTTGAAGACCAGTGTTGAAGACCGGCTATTGGTGAGAACGATAGGATAACCTATCGATTGACGCTGCACCGAGTTTCTCCGGTATATAGTTCTCCCTAAGTGATGGGAAGTCCGATCGGGATCGTGAATACCCGGATTTGCAAGGGCTTCTTACGAAGTGCCTTCGGTTCTGTTCGAACCCGGGACAGACTTGTACGGTTGTATGTCTGACAGTACACTTTGAGATAAAAAGCCGATTTCTTTCAAATACATATCTGTTAGTGGCGGAGAATTTATTCTCTTAGCTTACCACCCTTCTCTGGGACGTACGAGCTCAGAGGTTATGTAGTTGAAGGTTATCGGTGATATACTTCCAATTTGATAGTGTGGAATCCTGAGTGTTGCTGTGTGTTGATGATCATTTGTTGATGATTTGTGATCAAAGCACGGCTTTTGTATGAAGCGTAGCTTTGTGGATGAAACTGCATTAGGACCTCACACCCCGAAAATGGTCGAAACAGGAAAGATGCGGAAAGGTTATGAGGGTCGCGCCCTTTAGGGCGTGTCATTCCATTCTGGTAAAGGATGATATCATGGTATGGAGCCTAGATATTTACCTATGTGTTGAGCTTCAATCTCATTTACCATGTGCTTGTTGCTTTGTGGTTTAGAGGCGCCTCGGATAAAGGTCCCAAAGGACCGGAGGATGGCATATTCATGTAGTAGTTACCTAGTTACAGAAGTAACCCGGCCTTGTGTTGGAAGAGAGCTGGTTAAGTTCTCGGGACATCTCGCAAGAGGCGTACCCATGTTGCAGTGGAATGTTCCTTAGCCTGACCATTTGATGGAAAATCCAAAGAAACAATACAAGCCATTAACGATTGCAGTTGCATAATCTGCCTCCTCAGGAGGTAGCTATAGCAGGCATAATATAATTGTACATATGCTGGCTAAGATTGATATTATACTTTGGAAATGTTTTCCACTATGCACTAATAATAATATAAAAGAAGAATTTTTCGTAGTAAGCATATTTGACTATCATAACGAGAAATCTCCCCCATGTGTGCAATTGCATTGTGTCATGCCAAAAGGCCTTATGGTAGTTTCATTTTCTAAATAGCATTGCGGATTTCAATCTAAATTCTTTTTTTTGTTTCAAAAGATAAACTGTTTTTATTACTCATACCAGTCCCATGACTGACTCAGAGTTTATTGTTCATTTCCTAAACTCTGGGTGCCCATAATTTTCCACACGGGCAGTCTAGAGTTGGATTTTTCAGATAGTCAGGTTTAGTAGATTATCTGTAGCTAGTTCCGTCTATGGACGAGACTTGCTTATCTTGGTGAAACGTGTTGTTGGTTCGAGCTAGCTTTGGATTGGAGCATTGAATTTGGAGATGCATTCTATTGAAGATATTTTTTTCCGCTGTGTCTTATATCTCTGATAGTATTGATATCTATTGTATCATTCTGTTGTATCATATTATATCAGATATTGTATCTATCAATGTATCAGTGTTATATATATTGGTATTCTTTTCCTCCACTGTGTTGTACTTAATGGGGTTATAAGCTCCGACGAACTAGATTCGACATTTGGATCCACGACATTTGAACGTGAGTGTCGTATTCGGTGCCGATTTTCGAAGGTCGAGTCAGGGCCGTCACATTTGGCATCAGAGCTGAAGGTTGAAACTTTAGCTCAGGAGCATAACACATTAAGTATCTCATTAGAGATAGGGTGAAGTATACCCTAGACTGAGTATATCCCTAAGATATCTGTTCGAATGCCTCACTAAATTCTTTTTCTATTCGCTGATAGTAAGTATGAGTGAAAGAAAGGAACGTGATAGAGGACAGGGAAGTACCACGGCGAATGGTTAATTCCCTACAATAGAGGAAACAACTTTCCTTATCAATCTTCTTTGATTCGTTTCCAAATTTCTTTGATTTACTTCGTATCGGCTACAGAAAGAAGTTTCGGTGTGATGGTGGCCCTACGAATCGTTGTAGGAAATCCTTACTTGGTATCTTCATCGGTTTCTTATCAACTTTTCGATTTAAACTCTAATGAATTGGAAATTTGAAGTTGAAAATTCTAAATAAATTGGTTAACAAATATAAGGCTAAATTTGAATTGAATCAATAAAACGATATCGGTTAAAACCAAATCTGAAATTCTATTGTAATTTCTTGCGTAAATCGAAGTCCGAAGAGGGACAAGTTGGTATATACGTTGGGGTGTTCCGACCTAAGTTGGAATCCATAAGTAGTGTTTGAGAATTGTGGAAAATTTAATCCATTTATCTATTGTTTGGTTCTCGATATATTCTACGAACGGTTAGTTATCCTTCGGACTAACCAGTGCCTTGCATATTTTGCAGATTTGATGATCCGAGTATCCTGTGTAATATTGAATGAGTTTGTTCTCATATTGGTGATATTTTGATTTGGTAAGCCAAATGCAGAATTGATTTGTAGTTTGATCTGAAAAGATATTTCTCTATCTTTGTGTACCTATCTTTGTTGTTTTCGTGCCTGCAAATTTCGAGGACGAAATTTCTTAAGGAGGGGAATCTGTAACGATCCCAGATTTTTGCTAAGTTTAAATTGCGAATTAATTTATTTTTTGAACAAAATTTGTGAAATTTAATGGTTAATTGAATTGATTTTCTCTAAAGTCGAATAAAATATGTGTTAATTTATATAAGTAAAACTTCAATTTCTTTTGATTGAAGAAATAAATGTTTTAAAAAATCATTTGACTTTAAAACTTATACATATATGAATGTATATGTATATGTGCATGTATGATTGGATTTATAATTTATATATATATATATTGGAATGCAAATGTAAAATAAGACAATGAGTATTAGAGTTAAAAATAAATATTTAAATTAGAAATAGCAATAGATATATATAAGATAAATTAAAATATAAAGTGATTTCATTAGGAAAATTTAAACAACATATTAAAATAGAAATTTGTTTATATTATAAAGTAATAAGACAAAATAATTACATACAAATAAATAAAGTATAAATATGAAACAAGCAAACATGTATATGAAGCTTGCATAAGAAGATAGTTGTATATTTCAAGTATGTAGATTAAAATAAAATAAAAAGAAGACAAATTGGAAAGTTATAAACATGAAACAAGACAATAACAATTAATGTTATCACCAAGGTAATATCATCAGCCACCATTTTAAAGTAAAAAAAATCAGCTGAGTCAAAGAACAAAGAAAATTAATACAAATATCTTAGCACACCATAATATCATATAAGCCACCATAATAAGAAAAAAAATCTCTGGTTTATACTGTACAAAACCATATATTTGTCACCCTGTTGTACAAACAAGAATCATATCACCCTGTAAATTTCTTTTATATGTATCAAGCTTCTTTATTTCAGTTTCGATAAAGCAAAAGCCAAGACACTGAAGTAAACATCATCTAAAACTTAACTAAAAATTCAATTTTAAATAACAACAATGCAAATTCGTACAAACCAGAGAAATTAAGAAATTTCAGCTAACAGTTTCAAAACCTAGTTCAACGAAGAAGCTCTGTCCATTTCTTAATCATGTGAGTAAACATTTTTACTTAAAAACAGTTTTAAAAATCTGTTGTTATGGATGTATGTGATGAATGATTTTAGAAGATTGGTTGCTTAGTATATGGATATGAATATATGTGTGTGTGTGTGTGTGTGGGATGTCCGTGATATGACTGTAAACATAAAGGTATAGATCTATTACGTAATATGCAGTCTCAAGTTCACACCAAATAGAAATTCATACCTCCTAATCCAAAAGAGTTTAAGCTTAGATCTGTGAATGAAAAATGATTATGATAGTGTGATGTTAATTATAAAAATAGTTCTAGAAATTTTAATTAGTAAATTGTCTCAAAATTTTTATAGAAGGATGTAAAATCAAAAAATGGGTTAAAATCAATCATGTAAATTTGAAGTTGTGATTTTATATCCAGATTAGTATTGTAAAATCATGATTTTTAAGATGAAGATCATAAATTTTAGTTTAGAGTTAAGTGTGCATTTTGGAGATGACTGGAAATTGGTCTTTGATCATTTTCTGGTGGTCGAGGGATCTAGGGAGGTCGGAATAACTACTGGAGGTGGAGGAGAGATCAGGGGTTACAGGAAAATTACTATGGTGGTGAGCAGTTGGACATGGAAGTAGTGGTGATGAGTTTTGGCTCGTAAACCAAGTTTTAACGTGGTGTGGTATTTCGTTTCGTTCGTCGTCTGTAAGTGATCGAGTTCAACGTGCTTTTGGGGATTGGTAGAGGGGTGGTAGTTGAAGTCGTCGCCGGAGTTGTAGACCTTCAGGTGGTCGGATCTGCGAGGAAGAAACATTGACAGGTTGGGTCGAGATAGGTTTTGTTATTTCCAGGTTTGTGTTGTGAACTCGATTTCGAATTCGAGCAGATGGCGACGTTCTTATGGTCGGGGAATGGTGTGTGGTGATCGTCGAATTGCTCGAGGAAGTGGCGAAACTAGAGAAGATCGTCGACGTCGTGCACGTACACCGTGCATTGTTCTGGAATCTGGAAATTATGTATTTGGGTGGAAGCAGGAGTGAATGCGTATTTGTCTCAAGTTTTACTCGAAGCAATGGGTTGTTTGGCTCGTGTCAAGTTAGGGTTGAACTTGAAGTAAAGAAAGTTGCGTCGTGATGTTTTGTTTTGCTATAGGTTTTAGCAAACTTGACAATAAATTTGAATTCAAAGCAAATTTAAAGCAGAATTTAAATGGTGAGATAGATTTAAAAACAAGTTTAAATCTAGATGAAGTTAGATTCAAAATGGTTTTGTAGTCTTAAAGTTTTAAAATATTTAAAAAAAAAACCTGACAGTTTTTTTCTAGATTTTAAATTTTATTTTAAATCTGAAACCATAATTTAAACTGGGTTTAAATTCAGAAGTTAAGTTTAGTTTTCAAATAAACTTTTGAATCTTAAGCTTCTAAAATGAATTGGGATTTTAAATCAAGAATTTAAAATTAAGAATTTAAAAGTAAGTTTAAATCAAAGTTTAAATCAAATGTTTAGATATGGATCCAAATTTCTTGAATTCAAATTTGTGATTTAAATCATTTTTTAAATCTGAATCTTTTAAACAAGTTAAATCAAATAGCTTTTTAAGGTAACTTGTTTTCAAATAAATATTTGAATTTGATTTTGATAAAGTTTTTTTTATAAAAATGATTTTGAATGAAAAGTTAAATAATTTGTTTTAACTTGAGTTTGAAAGTTAAAATGTAATGTATTTTTAAAGCTTAAATTGTAAATAAAAATTTAAGTAATTTAGTTAGAAATTTTCTTATATAGGTTTATAAGTTGATGTTTAAATTCGGTTAATGATTAAATATATAATCAATTTGAATCTTAAATTCAAAATGAAATTTGAATCTAAATTTAGAAGTGTAATGTTTTAAACACACTTTAATATTAATGAAGTCGCCAATAAAGAAATGGATTACCTTAGAGATAATTAAGGTATTAAAAATGATTTAATGAATAAGATAATTAAGGAATGATTTATTTATTTAATTTATGAATTAATGATTTAGATTAATTTATAATTAGAGATTAATTAAGAAATTAATTAAAGAATTGTCATTAGTAGATGAAGGTCATTAACTAAGATTATTTAAATAATTGATTAATGTGATTAATTTTAACAATTTATTAGATTAATTAATTAATAATAATCATTTATGAAATTGTGTAAGCATAATTACTTTATGAATGTAATTAAGAAATTAATTACTCATTGTAATTAATTGAGTTTAATTTGATAAGTTAGAGTTAATTGTCAAATATTGTGCACTAGATTGGTATTTCTGTTATGATTATGCTACTATGTGATATGAATTGCCTTATGCTGTATTGTGATTTGTTGCTATGTGTATGTGAAAACCCTATTTGCCTGTAAAAAAGCATTTAAATTTCGATGCGACAGGGAGTCGGATTCCAGTTGGCTATCCGAAACCCACATCGAATCGTAATGGTAAATGTTTGCGATTGATTAAATTACTTTATCTGTGAATCTGTGATGATTGATGATGTTGCACTATTATGTTGAACCCCTGGACCACACTTATACACACACTAATATGGATTGCACGTGGAAATTGGTTAAGTCGTAGATTTTTGAAATAGTTTTGAATTTGAATTTTTGAATCCAAACGGTTTGGAAATAGATTGGGATTAAAGTAAAAAATTTTGAAAAGGAATTTCAAAGATAAAATTTATTTTTGGAATAACTTGATTACGCGTTGAAGTTCAAATAATTTGATTTAAGCTAAAATTCAAAATTTCAAACTGAATTCTGTGATTTGAAACTAGGGATTAAAGATGTTATACAAGTTATATATGGGTCAAACCATTTTAAATATATTAACTTGGGAATTTGAATTTAATTCAAAAGCTTTAACTCGTGCTATTATAATTGGATTTTTCTAAAACAAAAACTATTTGTTTTCAAATAATAAAAGCTTTCACATAAGAAATGAACGTCCAATTTATGTTAAATGGATTTAAAGTCTAAAATGAAAATGATTTCCAAGTTATGGAAACGGGTTTGAAAGCTATAAGTTAAATCTTTAGTTTAAAGATTTAATGAGTTAATCCAATCGAAATAGGAATTGTTTTGGAAATCTATGAATGGATCTTTGTGAAACTAGGTGAACTTTGTGAAATAAATCTTTTTGTTTAAAGATTTGAAATGGTAATTTGTTTAAACCATTTGAGGAAAGGTTTTGGTTTTCTTTGAAGTTGTGACCTAACTAAAATCCCATATCCATATATTTTAAAATATTGCGCTCATTATTCGGTTTAGACGGGAGAGGATCTTGTGACATATAACCGATTTCGAATAACGATACGACGTTATGGAAAACATTTGAAGACCAGTGTTGAAGACCGGCTATTGGTGAGAACGATAGGATAACCTATCGATTGACGCTGCACCGAGTTTCTCCGGTATATAGTTCTCCCTAAGTGACGGGAAGTCCGATCGGGATCGTGAATACCCGGATTTGCAAGGGCTTCTTACGAAGTGCCTTCGGTTCTGTTCGAACCCGGGACAGACTTGTATGGTTGTATATCTGACACTACACTTTGAGTTAAAAGACGATTTCTTTCAAATACATATCTGTTGGTGGCGGAGAATTTATTCTCTTAGCTTAACACCCTTCTCTGGGACGTACGAGCTCAAAGGTTATGTAGTAGAAGGTTATCAGTGATATACTCCCAATTTGATAGTGTGGCATGCTGAGCGCTGCTGTGTGTTGATGACCATTTGTTGGTCGTTTGTGATCAAATCACGGTTTTTGTATGAAGCGTAGCTTTGTGGATGAAACTGCATCAGGACCTCACACCCCGGAAATGGTCAAAACAGGAAAGATGCAGCAGGGTTATGAGGGTCGCGACCTTTAGGGTGTGTCATTCGCTTCTAGTAAAGGGTGGTATCATGGGATGGATCCTAGATATTTACCTATGTGGTGGCATTCAATCTCATTTACTGTGTGGTTGTTGCTTTGTGGTTTAGAGGCGCCTCGGATAAAGGACCCAAAGGACCGGGGAATGGAATATTCGTATAGTAGTTACCTAGTTATAGAAGTAACCCGGCCTTGTGTTGGCAGAGAGCTGGTTTAGTTCTCGAGACGTCCCGCCAGAGGCATACCCATGTGGCAGTGGGAAGTTCCTTAGACCGACCATTTGATGGAAAATCCAAAGAAACAATACGAGCCCTTTACGATTGCAGTTGTATAACCTGCCTTCTCAGGAGGTAGCTATAGCTGGCATAATATAATGGTACCTATGCTGGCTAAGATTAATATTATACTTTCAAAATGGTTTCCGCTATGCACTAATAATAATTTAAAAGAAGAATTTTGCGTAGTAAGCATATTTGACAATCATAAGGAGAAATCTCCCCCATGTGTGCGATTGCATTGTGTGTGTGCCGGGAGGCCTTATGGTAGTTTCATTTTCTAAAAAGCATTGCGGATTTCAATCTAAATTCTTTTGTTTGTTAAAAAAGATAAACTGTTTTTGTTACTCGTACCAGTCCCATGACTGACTTGGAGTTTATTGTTCCTTTCCTAAACTCTGGGTTCCCACAATTTTCCACACGGGCAGTCTAGAGTTGGATTTTTCAGATAGTCAGGTTCAGTACATTACCTTGAGCTAGTTCGATCTGTGGACGAGACTTGCTTACCTAGGTGAAACGTGATGTTGGTTCAAGCTGGCATTGGATTGGAGCATTGAATTTGGGGTTGCATTCTATTGAAGATATTTTTTTTCCGCTGTCTCTTGTATCTCTAATAGTATTGATATCTATTGTATCATTCTGTTGTATCATATTATATCGGATATTGTATCTGTCATTGTATCAATGTTATATATATTGCTATTCTTTTCTTCCACAGTGTTGTACTTAATGGTGTTATAAGCTCTGGCGAACCCGATTCGACATTTGGAACTGCGGTATTCGAATATGAGTGTCGTATTCGGTGCCGATTTTCGAAGGTCGAGTTAGGGTCGTCACACAGGCATTGAAACATACCAAATTATCATGTCACAGATACACAGCAATATAATACAGTGGAAGCACTCCTTAAGTTCTTGCCATTCAGCTCACCTTTTGAGTTGCAGAACATCCTTACCTGAAAATATGTAATATTCGGTCTGACACAAGCATTACAACAAAGCAACACCCGTGTCAGGCTGGAAACCAGCGTGAGTAAACCCATCTAACATGGAATACAAAGCATACAACATATATAAAACCCGGGTTAACTCGTATCAATTCACAAATTCACAATTTGATATAGACATCTCTAATTTCACACATCAATCTCTAAGTACCAAAAACTTAGATTAAATGGTCCAATTCACTTAAATCATTTCATTCCAGCCTATTGATTTCACATATCAATCTATGAAAATTTGAAGTGGTTTTCGAGTATTTTCTAATACCCGATCCCGATCTCTTTGGGTCTCATGTCATCCTAATCCGAGTTATCCAATTGAAATACACAACATTTCATATCAGAGATATCAACTCGCTCAAGTATCCAATACCATTCAATCATCCATTTGCAAAGCTTAATCACATACAAATTTAATTTAATTAATCCTGATTGAATTACTAACCTCAACCACTTAGATTTCTTTACTTGTCATTAATTGATTTCAAATCAATTAATTAAATATCCCTTAATTATCCATCTTAATTAATCCCCTGGATTAATTTATCCTTCAATTACATTCAAGTAATTATCTTTAATTAATTACAAAAATTAAATATTCTTAGCGAAAAACAGTAATTAATCTTTAATTTCTTCACCAATTAATTAACTATAATTAATTACATTAATCCTTAATTACTAACATTAATTAATTTCTCATAAATCACTTATTATTAATTAATTAATTAATCTTAATTAATCAACCATTAATTACATCATTAATTATATAAATTAATGATTTCCAATTACTTTTTAATTTTTTCTAATATAAATTAATTACATTAAATAATTAATCATTAATTGCGCCGCAAATATTAATCATTCTTGATTTATCTCAACCTGTAATTATCTTCCTTTTTTTTACTTCATTAAATAAATTAATTACTCCTTAATGAACTATCTTAATTAATCTCTTGATTAATTTCACAAAGTAATTATATTTTATTAATTACATTAAGTGATTACTTATCTAACCATCCATTGATTATTCTAAATTAATTAAACTTCATCAATTAACTTCATCCTTAATTAATTAATTCAGACTCTTAATTACTAAATTAATCAACCCAAATCATTAATTAATTGAATTAATTAATCGTTCATTTTAATTACCGTACTAATTTGATGAATCACAAATCATTAACCCCTTATTAACTTTAAAATGAAAACATTTTCTTATTTGTGATTTAAATTTAAAACAATTTAAAACCCGAATACTTTGAGTCAAACCACAATTAACACGAGAACAAACCAAAACCAAAGTCATCCGATCATCGATTCACAGTGCACATCAATCAATTTAATCATGCAGCCAAATACATAAATTTAACCATTTAAATTTAAATAAAGTCCAACAGAGTGAGATTTACTCACCTTTGCTCTTTAAATTTGCAATCCACTTCATTCTTGATTTGATTCCACGAATTTTCAACCTTGTATAATGTTTATACAATTTATTAATATTTGAATTGATCGAACAGTTAATTACTACTTACTTTTTTATTTTAAACTAATAATTTGGTTTTAAACAAATAATTAATTTAAAAAATTAATCACCTAAATAAATTATTTGAAATTAACCAGTCAGTGGAAATATGTATATTTATTTTCTCTGAAACTACACCTACAAAAATAATCTATATGGGTTAAAAATCTGATTTTTATATAACTTTCAACATTTTAAAATCCTTTTTTTTTCAAATCTTATATAAGCTTTTCTGCTTTACTTCATATCCATATATCTATCTATATATATTATTACTAAATTTTTGAAATATGTAAATTGTGTATATATATACACTTGCTGTAGTTTATTATATTTTTTATGTGTATAAATTGGAAAAAAAGAATTATACCTTACTGATACGAGCTATGAGCAGAAAATCCCAATTCGAGCACCATATATCGCCTACCAAAGCCGCCTCGACATCGATCTCTCCAACGAACTCCTAGCCTCCCTCTCTCCGTGATCATCCCCATCAGGAGCAGCTCGACCACGCAAAGATTCTTGTGACCTGGAGGCTTCACGCGTGGTTCTAGGAATTGCGATCTTCAATATCCAACCGAGCAAGGTCAAATCATGGCCACCGGATGCTATTCGATCCAACAAATCCAAATCTGAGCTTCAATTCGAGAATCAAGGCTCAAAATCCCAACGATCACAAACCCTAGCTATCAACATCCCCTCGACTTCATTGTCGACATCCCCAAACCCAAGCCGATCATCCAAAAATCATCCCAAAGCGAAGCTAGTGCAAAAGTATGAATTTAGGGACAAGTTTCGAATTTTTCTGTGGTGAAGATTTCTAGCATTCGATTTTTTTCTAAGTTTCGCTGTTGCTTTTGAACGGATTTGAGGGAAAGCGTATGATTATATGACGAGAAAGTGGCATGCATAGGAAGGAAAAGTGGTTCACCAGCCTATTATAAATTAAAAATTCCCAAAATGTTTCGATATAAAAATTCAGTGCGTTTATGTATCGTACGCTCACACAGCAACTCCAAACATTATGAAAATCGAAATCCGATAATAATGCAATATTGCGGACCCAATGGAACTGATTTCGTCGATATGCGAGACTGTGCCTCAGAAGGCTATTTTTAAAGATTGATTTAAACGATATATTATTAAAACTGAACAAATCACCTTTAAATTAAATTTCAACCATTCTATTATCTTCAGCATCATCATTATAAATTTTATAAGCCTTCAAATTATTTTTAACAGGCATAAAACTGAAGATTCAATAATTTACCCAATTTCAGTTCATTAAATCCAATAACCTAGTTGCTAAATAATAATAATATTTGAATTCAAGTTGAAAATTAACTTTTAAATATTTAAAATTAATTAATTATTCCAATTTAAATTGTTAAAAATTCTGGGTCGTCGCATCACGGCTCAGTGCAATGATGATAAAGGAATTAGTTGGATTTCTCTGAATAAATGATGATATGTTCCCTTGGACTTTTTTAGACATGCGTGTGTGATTTCACCTACTATCACGAGACATGCATTGAATATCGAGTGGAAGCTACAAAAGCTAGCGTAATGTCTGTTGATTTCATCATGAAAGCTCCACTCTTACTTTTAAGCTCACCCCATTAACATCTATGCTTACCGGCCGTTGCAATAGGGCGTACAACGACCGGAGACATCTAAAAGACTACTTAAATGGAATATCGAACTAAGCTAATTCGATATCACTTATTTCCCTCAAAGAGCTATCCAAGGATGGAAACTAGCAAACCTCATACCCGAATTTACTGCTCAGATGACTACTCGAAGAGTAGTAGAGAACCAACCAATAGATGGAAAATGTGCACGGATGGAGCATCCAATGATCAATGTTATAGCGTGGAGTCATGTTAATGATTCGTGAGAAATGATTGATCTGCTATGTTCTAAAATTCAATTTCCCTATGACAAAACAATGATGCTTAGTATGAAGCCTCGACCGCCAGCCTCAAACTTGCTAGTGGACTTGGAGTGGAAAGCTTATATATCTTTTATGATTCCTGATTGGTAGTATGCAAAGTAAAGGAAGTTGATCTTGCTAGGGAGCATTTTCTTGCTCCTTATCCCGGCCAGGTCCAAGAGCTACTTGCCAACTTCACGTATTACATCATTAGAGACATACTCAGTAAACAAAATGAAAAGATTCAAGTCACTGGCCAAGTTGGCTAGTTTCAGGGATGCGCAACGGACATGCTTTGTTTTGGTTGAAATAATCAATATTCTAAGCATTGACGGATGGAAATCGGTTAGATCTTGGAGACAGAGCCAGAAAAGGGGCCATGGTTGATTCCTATCAAAGACTACCTACAATGAGGAATTCTGACTGAACGGAATAATAGAAAATGACCGATCCTCCTCAAAGCATCATCCCAAATCATCTAAGAAGAAGTCATGTGTAGAAAGGAGTTTATCCATTTCCACGCTTCGGTGTATCACCCATGATGATATCAAATGAGTCTTGGGCAAAGTCTATGAAGAAGAATGCGGCGATTACATCAGGGGGAAAACCTTGATAAAGAAAATACTCTGCTATGGGTATTACTATCCAACTATCAATCCAGATGCATTTGATCATGCTAGCCAATGTGACAAGTGCAAGATGTTTGCAAAAAAATCCAGGAGCCCCACCGATGGAAATTACTCAAATGGCTAGTCCATAGCCGTTTGCCACTTGGGGACATTGGCATCATCTTTTCGCCGATCCTAAAGGTGGTGTGGAATACGCCATCGTAGCAGTTGATTACTTCACCAAATGGGCAGATGAAGAACTTTTAACCACGACCAAGAAGAAGAAAATAATCAACTTCATTGTCTGTAACGTTATTTGCCCTTATGACCTTCCTCGAACCATTATAACTGGTAATGAAGCATAATTTGACAATGCTAAATTCCAAAACTTCTATTGCCGGTATCATACTGAAAAGAAATTTGCAGTATTTGCTCACCCTCAAGCAAGTGGATAGATTGAAGCTGTGAACAAAATCATAACGTATATTCTGAAAAGTCATTTAGAAAAGGCTAGAGGTAAATGGGTGAATAAGCTACGAGTAGTATTATTGGCTTACAGAACCACTACGAATCCGCAACTTGCCATTCTCCATTCGCCCTTACATACGGCTTCAAGGTCATCATCCATGAAGAACTTGGAGTCCCACTCATCGAGTGGCTGATTACAACCCTTATTTCATAGAAAATATAAACAAGGAATTGCAATCGAATTGCAATCATACTAGAAGAAATATGTAACGATTCATGAGTTTATAAAATGCATCTTAGTGCCAATGACAAGACCATGCGGCCGAAAATGCACGTGTATATTTAAAAAAGTTCGACTTCTTAAAATCAACAAAAATTGAATTCTCACTTAGGGTTTTTAAGAAAAGACTGGATTAGATAGCCGAAGCTTACTAGCCCGGTAGAACCGGACAAGGATAGCACTGATGAACCGCAACCCTGGATTTATACTATTGAGAATCGACCAAGTATCAGACAACCAAAGAGAGATACGACATCTTGGGAGGATAAAATTGAAGGATAACGATTATTTAGGAAACTTGATGGATTTCTTTCTAGAAACAAGGACTGGTTACTGGTTCAAGCACATCATGTTGGTTCACACAATGCATTTTGGAGGGCAAATGTTATCTGGTCACTTGGCCTGGCTACAAGGTGAAAATTACAAAGGCTTTGATTGAGTTTGGGTAAGACTCCAGCTAGTTAGAGATTGGAGACGTAAGGGATTGATCCGTTTTGGGTAGTACGGCTTATGTGCACGTTTCGGCCTATGTCTAAGGTTTGGCATATGTGCATGGCTCGGCCTATGTGTATGGTTTGGCCTTGAAGGATGGCACATGTCACTCGGCCGAGAAAGAAAGCTAAGGGAATTCAGCACATATCGCTCGGTCAAGAATGGAAAAATGAGATGGCTTGGTCAAGGCGTCCAAGGAGAGGTCGCTCGGCCAGGTTCGTTCGGCAACCATCGTTCGGCCACTCTCATTCGGCCACCCTCGTTCGGCCACCATCATTAGACCACCATTTTTCAACAGCCTCCATTCGGTATGCCTGGCTTGGTGCATAGAAGTTGTCTATTATAGGCCAAAGTACTTTTCTCTTAGGCCTGCGAAGGAAGTCCGGCCTATCTTCGTCTATAAATAAAGAGGTAGGGGTACAATTGAAAGGACCTTTTTTTTGGGGAGAACTCCAAGGAGATTCTGCCATGGCTATTTTTCTTAAAAACTTGTATCAATGGATTCTAGTCAATCCAAAACTCATGTAATTGTAATCAAATGAAGAACGAATGAAATTTGAAATGGACGTTGGCCGAGATAGCCGAACCACTCTAAAATATCTATATCTATTTACTTTTACGCTTTGTTCTCTAGATTCCTTTAATTCTCTGATGTCCATGAAATTCTATGGGTGTTAGTGACCAATTTTGGTGTTAACATACATTAATTTTTTTTTCAAGAAGTGGTAAATGCTTAAAACTATTTTTCCAAAATCAAATTCATACTCCTAGAATTCTTCATTCTTATTGGTCTGAATTTTACGGTCTACAACCAGTGTTCTACGTACTTTTTTCATGTAAATAAATGTCCAGCTTGATATTGTACGCATAGCTGATTATATTGTTTAGTAGACAAACATGATCATCTTAAGAAATGAGTTCATTTGTCTGAAAATCACTGCTTGATACTTTTGTAATCAATTGCACCTAATACTTCTAATAAGCAAAATTTTCTGAAAATTTAACACATTCAGCAAGCGCTGATCAAAAAACAAACATGCGTTTGTCATAAAAGAACGAAAGCATAATTTAACTAATTTTACCTACTCTATGTTATTCCTTGAGAAAAGTATAAAAAATTTCCCCAACCCTTGGAACAGACACCGAAGGCCCAGCTCAGCCATGCCACAACTTGTTATAGAAAGAATCTTTTCATTATGGCATTTGTTCTGATTGCCATGGCCACAGCTTGGAGTAATTTGGTGTTTTCTCATTGTAAAATCTCCAACCTACAAATAATAACATGTATTTCTCACTATTACCTCAAAAATCTGCACAAATTCCTCATAAAAAATAAATACAAAAATATGCTCAAACGGTCATTTAAATAGCATGCTAAAGAATACCTAAATTTTCAAATCGAATTATGGTGAGATGAATCTGAATTGGACGATGAAGCTGAAAGCTAGATCGCGTTGATGAATCATGCCTGATGTGCGTCCCTCTATACAAACCTGAGCAACAACCAAAATGTTAGTAGAAAAAAGGTTGATATAGGGCTAAGTGAGGGTGGTAAGAAGGATTGAAGCGGGATTGAAGTAAAGCAGAAAAAATAGATAAATTTAGGATGAATATGGGAAAGATTGAGCGAATAGAGAAGAATAATTTTCACGTTTGACGTTATTAGATCAGATGAAGATGAATTTTTTAAGGTTTTAATTTTTTTGGAAGATGGAGAAGTGAACCATGGAAAATGGGAGCGTGGAAAAAATACCAAAAGAAAAAGGATTCTAAAATAATTACGAATCCCGCCTTAAAATTGTCGGCATACAGTGTTAGCGATTTTTCCTAAGGATTACTACAAGAGTAAAACAGCACGGTGCCTTCGAACGCTAAGCTTGGATGATATTAATTAGCAGTTTTCTTGTGGTGTTGGTTTTTCTTTATGAAAAGTGATAGCATGTTATGAATGTTTGAAATGATATGGTTGTTATATATATGCTTTGAAATCCGTGATGTTTTGCCATATGTTAAATTGGATAATTTGGGAAAATTGCTTAAGTGTTTTGATCGTGCTTTGTGTGTTACTTACTTATTGATTGTATGCGGGAAGTAGACTCCATATGCGATTATTCTCATTATTATTGAATGACCAATACATTAGTTCAGTTTTAGAAAGACCGGGATTAGTAAGAGTTCTACTTATCAAAAACCACTTCAAGGCTGAGATACGTGTTCTATCGCTTGGAAGTGGATATGTTCAAGATGTTGGAATCTATGTGGAGAATCGAGATATATTTAAGATGCTCGAACATATGTAGTTGTTCGTGATGAAAGTCTACTGGATCGTATACTGTCAAGTTTTCTTGGATCTCCAGTCCAACGTTCAGTCCCAAAGCTTGTCTTCGGTATTTCCTTTAAACAAACTTCCCTCACTTTGCCTGAAGGAATAGGCTTAATACCAAAGTGTCTTTGACGATCTTGTCTTCCAATAACACTGTTTTTGACACATCGTAAAAATCTTCCTATGATCTCCTTTGATTATATGAATATGATTGCTTCAAACTGTAGGAAGTGATTTAACCAAAAGGTTGTAGTGCATTGCGAGTATGTAATTAGTGTATATGCAAGAGAAAGGTCTTGAAATGAGTAAAGAATAGATCAAATCGAATTAAGTTTGTTGTTTTACTTCTCAATCAAGATTCTATTTATAGAGTTAAAGAGGTGCAGATGAGAAGTTGTCACTCTTCGAAGAAATCTTTTCGTTTCAATGGCAACAACTCATCATGAATGATGATAACCTTTAGTTTTAAAAGGAAGTGTCTTTTCAAATATGATAATTTTTGCCATGACAGACGTCTATGGTATAAAGGCAGACATCTGCAACAAGTTTTAAATTTTAACCTGAAACTTGTTGCAGCCGTCTGTGAGTATACCTATGATGTCTATGATGTAAAAATGTAGTTTTCTACCTTTTTTATGTATATAAAATTATGTATGCATATATACTCAAGGAGACCTTAATAATATTCTATCTAGGACAGTTTTACAATTGAATAACCTTTGTAAGGTCAATGAATCTTCGTCTCTCTTTGAGTCTTATTATCTTCGATAATATCTTCGATCATGGTGCCTGGTTGTAGTATATACCTGCAATTATGATAAATTCTATCCATGTATATGATTGTACAGTTGTAATTATTGAAACACAAATTAGAGGTTCTAATAGTCTCCTCCTTTTTGATGATGACAACTATACAATCACAAATGAACTATACATTCATATAATCATATATTATTATCGGAGGTTTTGACCCAACATGAACTAATAGGAAACAACCCAACCTCGTGTGCGCAGGATGGTTCAGATCATAACCTGAAAAACTAAGACAAGGGATTAACAAGGGCTAATCTATATAACTAAGGTAATGATTGGGATCAACTAAACTGAGAAATCAGCATTCTTTTAGTCCAATTAGCAGCTGAAATAGCTATAGAACTGCCATCAAAACGAAACAACTATGACGAAAGACTATGGAAACATCTTCGATTTTATACTCCAGAAAAATCCTAAGTGTTTGGATCATCAGCGACCCATGCCTCTCCTCAAACCTTCAAAGAAGTTAGTGAAGGAATACTATGGAAAGAGGCCAAGACATTAGCTCGCAAACGAGCCAAGTCTATTGGTCGCTAGCGACCCATAGGCCATGGGTCACTAACGACCTATGGCTTTACCTCATTTGGTGAGCCAAACTCTCCATGGGTCATTTCCTACCAACCTACGGGATGATGATGAAGTGGCTTGTCCCAGAAGCTCTACGATCCATATAAATATCATCCTACCTGCAACATAAATGGGATCTTCTTTGGACTGGTTCCTGAAGCTCTGTTGGAATTGCTCTTCACTCACTACCTCCCTCACAAAAATCTCCAAAGGAATACACTGTGATTCTCTAGTGGATTCCAACTCTGGAGATGCAGTCTAGCTAAAAGATAATCAAAGCCTTGTAATCAAACATCTGTTGTAACAGCAATCAGTCTACAACAAAACTATAAAGTAGACGGGGGCTTCATTAACATCTGAATCACTATAAAAATTCTACCTACTTTCTTTTACTGTTCTTTCTCTACATTTATTATTTGTGATATTGCTCTGCCAGGACATGGCTGGTGCTTTCAAACTCAAACTAGTATTCTGGTCCCTTTTTTGGGTCAACATTTTTGTGCTTTCACTAAGAACTCCAACTCAGGATCCAGATCAAGCTATCCACTGTAGATCAGTAGATCTAGAAGTTAGATTCTTAATCTTTTCTTAAAGAGTCTGCTGTTGGAATCAATGACTCCTGAAAGAAGATGAACTTTATCTGGAAGGTCTATAGGGGTAGTAATAGCCGTAGAAGATGCTAATCCCTAACAAACCAAAGTGAATGGTGCTAACTTAGGGACAATCGGCAAGAAATTGTTATCAGGGATGAGTTAAATAAAATGGTTAATGAGATGAACCAAAAAATGGAGAGTAGCCAAATGGCTCTAATGGATAAGCTTAATGCTCTCCTAACCCTACAGTTAAATCCCGCTCCAAGGACTATGCCCAAACCCGCGACTACTATGGAACAAGAGAATTCCTTCGTTTTTGGTCTATATAAAAGAAACTGAAAACATCCACAAAAAAGGTGACCACATGACTTAACATGGATGGAAATGCAAGTAATCTGTATGTCGCACGACAAACTATTTTGAATTTGATTCAAGGGGCAAAGACACCCATTGAAGACATAGCTATGGATCTTTCCGACTCAAAGGATGGAGGGTCGGATGAAAAATTGGAGGAAAACGCCAATACATTTGATAATGCAAGGAATACCCAAATATTTCCAGCTAGACCAACCGCAAGCCAACGAGACCCTGCAGGAGTGGCTCTCCCAAAGGCGGGAGGGCCTTTATCTCGGCCCTCTCACCAAGACCGTCCTTGTGACTACCGAAAAATAGAGGCATATATAGCAGACATGGTTAAATGATTAATGGAGGAAAGTAAAGATAGAAGAAATGTTGAATGGGGATCTGCGCCATGTCGGACTCCCTTCACCAATGAAATCTTGAAGGAGAGATATCCAAAAAAATTAAAAATGCCAACTATTCTGTCCTATGACGGGACAAAGGACTCGAAACCTCACTTGTAAAAATACAGTTGGTATATGGACGGAGCAATTGCCTTAGAAGCTATTCGATGCAGACGCTTTCCTATCTTTCTCAAAGGGTTTACGTTAATGTGGTTCACTAAGCTTCCACCAAGAACTATTTCTAATTCTGATGAACTAGCGACAAGGTTCTTCAATCTATTCATACTCCATACTACCCAGCCAAAAGACGTCATGTCCCTATCTAGATTGTCCCAATGGCATAACGATTCACTAAAATCTTTCATGAACAGGTTTAACACCGTGGTGATGGAAGTAAGCAACCTTAATGAAGACATGGTTTTTACGGTATTAATCCGTGCCATTCACCTGAAAATGAATTCGAAAAGTGGATTTAGATGAAGCAACCTACCACCAGGAAATATTTCAATCATAAAGAAAGTCAGTAACAAAGGTTGGAGGAAGCACATGAATTGGAAAGGAAGTCTACTAGTGTGCAACCGGCGAACGTCAGGCAAAGCGATGTAGCAATGAATCGAAATGCACACACTTCTTGGACTGCTGAAGGAACCACTGGGAAAGACTGGAATTCAAAGAAAAAAGGTCAAAACTCCAATAAGAAGAATGGTAATGGCAGTAACAAAAAGCTCAAAGGGTTTAGGCCCGAAGGCTACACTCCCTTGAGAGACACACCGTAAAACATTTTTCTCACAATTTATGGAACCGAGGAATGCAAAAAGCCACCTAGAAAGGAGGCGATCGAGCAGCAGAAGCACTTAGGGAAGTTTTGTCACTTCCGCGAGACACACCGCCATAATACAAATGAATTTCGCCACCTAAAGAATCTCATTGAGGAACTGATCCAGAATAACAAACTCCAGCATTACAGAAAATAGCCACAAAACCTCGATCAATCTGTGAATCCTCAACACCTAAGAGAACAAAGGAACAAGCAAGAACTAGCGAAGAAGTGTTGAAATGAACTGAATTGAGGCTTATTGTCGGAACAATATCTGGGCAACCACATCTCGGACAAATAAGTTGGGGAGAAATGGATCGATATGCAAGTTCGTTGAAGCATGCTCTGAAGGTATCAGGTTTGGCTACGGAAGATGAAACTCTAGTTAAGATGCAAAGGATCTAGAATGACGATTTTGTGCCCCAAAATCGGGACACCGAAGGGATAAGCTCTAACTCTTGATCTGATGGTGGTGATGGTAGGAATTGGACCTGTTGTAGTTCAGCGGGTGTTGGTTGACAGTGGCAGCTTCGTTAACATTCTCTTCAAACGTACTTTCAATCAAATAAGGATTGGCACGAAAAGTGTCTCTGCATGCCAGACAAAGATTCATGGGTTTACTAGTGAACCCAAAAAACTGATGGGAATAGTTGACCTGCCGATGGTGCTCGAAGAGGGTGAGCGAAGGGCCACCCTCATTCAGACTTTTGTGATTGTGATGAAATGTCAGCATAAACGCCTTCTTTGGATGGCCCGCATTAGCCAACTTCATAATATCACTGGCCCAATTGTGCCTTACAATGAATTTTCCTACATAACACGGAGTCAGAATTGTAAAAGGAGACCAAAGCGACGGCCGAGAATGCTACATTGCAGAATTGCATGAGTCAAGAAGAATGGAAAATGGAAAGGATGTGGGGAAAGCCCTCCACATCCGTGAACCCTTTGAATGTAAACTACATAACGCCCCTGGCTTGGGGTCCATAGCCGATTTGACAAGGCTTTGGACCTTAGAATGAAGAGCTTATGGGAGGATCGGGCAGCACCAGCAAAATTGACGGTGTCTATCCCAGTCTGTATGGATGACCCAACACGGGTCTTGAAAATTGGGTCGCATCTTGGAAACAAGATGCTATCAAAACTAACCAAATTACTTTATGCCAATCTGGACGTGTTTGCTTGGACACACTCCGATATGCATGGGGTATCAACTGAAATTGCTGGCCATGCTCTCAATATTGACCCTAATTCATGCTGGTAAAGCAAAAAGGGCAAAGCCAGGGCCCCGAACGGTCCAAGGCACTGAGAGAGGATGTTGACAAGTTCATGGAAAACTTCATCATTGGGATGCAATGTACCCTGAATGGGTATCGAACCTACTTTTTGTCAAGAAACCTAAAGGGAAATGGCAAACCAGTATTGATTTCTTGGACCTAAACAGAGCTTGTCCAAAGGATGGCTTCCCGCTCTGTAGAATTGACCAGCTTATGGACGGAATGGTAGGACATGTATTGCTGCCATTCATGGATGCGTACCCGCGATACAATCAGATACTCATGCATGAGCCTGACCATGAACACTAGCTTCATCACCAATTTTGGATTATACTACTACAGCGTAATGCCGTTCGACTTGAAAATGCAGAGGCAACATATCATGGCTAGTGAATACTATGTTCAAATGCCAGATTGGAAAGACTATGGAAGTTTACATCAACAACATCTTGGTCAAATCTCGAGCAGCTACTAACCATCTAGACAACCTCGTTGAAATGTTTGAGATACTCTAAAAATATGAGATGAAGCTCAACCTGCTCAAATGTCACTTCAGAGTAGCCTCCAGGAAATTCTTGGGGTTCATAGTAAGTGCCTGAGGCATCATAGCGAATCTAGAGCAAATAGCAGTGTAATGGAAAGTCCAAGCCCCTAAAAATAAGAAAGAAGTTCAAAGCTTGAACGGAAAAGTCGCAGAACAGATTCAATTCATCTCAAAATCAATGGACAGGCACATACCATTTTCGATGCACCGAAGAAAGGAAAGAAAAACTTTAAATGGAGCGAAAATTGTCAAACATCTTTCAAGGAATTTCTATGACATATGGAAGCTCCCCAAATCTTATCAAAGCCGGTGGATGGAGAAGACCTATACATTTATTTAGCAGTTTCCCCGCATGCACCGAGCGTCGCTCTCGTGCAGGAAGAAGCGAGAATCTAGCGACCCATGTACTATAATAGTAAATGATTCAGCAGAGCCGAGAAGAATTACCCAAAACTAGAGAAGCTAGTATATTGTCTGTTGATCACGTCTCGAAAATTACGACCAAACTTCCAGTGCCGATCCAATTAAAGTATTGACTGACCAACCCCTTAAGCAAGTTCCAAACCAGCCAGAAACTTCCTGGCGACTACTCAAATGTAACATAGAGCTAAACTAGTATGACATTGCATATCACCCTAGGAAATCCATCAATAGGAAAAGTATCAGTCGACTTCATTGCCGAATTTACTATAAGGGACGACGAGGAAGAAGTCCAGTTAGAAGAAAATACCCAATAGAAACTCTTCGTTAACGACCTACCCAACAATTTCTGTTTTGGAGCAAGGGTAGTGCTTGAAACCCCCGAGGGGAGAGCTATTAGCTATGCCTTGTGCTTGGAATTCCTAGAAATAGACAATGAAGCATTGATTCCTGAGTTGAAGGTTATGTAGGAATTCAAGATAAAATCAATTCACATATACAATGACTCTCAACTGGTTGTCTGTCAAGTGAAAGGAAAATACAAAGCGCGTGGAGAAAATCTTGCCCTTTGCCTATCCAAAGTACAAGAACTATTACATAACATCGAGAACCACACTATAACTCATATCCCACGGGAGAAAAACACCAAGGTGGATTATTTGGCTAAGCTGGCAAGTTTTGGAGAAGCTCAATCATTAGGATTGGTCCCGGTCGAAACTCTAACCAACCAAAGCATAGACGAAATGGACATAGATTGGATTCTCGAGACCACCACCAAACTAGATACATGAATGACGCTGATAAAGGATTATCTACTTGTAGGAACCCTTCTAACTAACCGAATCAATGGAAGAAGTTCCTTCGAAAGGCGCCACGCTTCATAATACAAGATGCATAACTCTATCGAAAGGGATTCTTGACTCCTCTCCTTAGGTGTGTGACCGATGATGAAGCATGAAGAATCCAAAAGGAGATACATGAAGGCGAATGTGGAGATCACACTGGGGATAGACCTTTGCGAAGAAAGTCCTTCAGTATGGTATTTTTGGCTAACAATAAATCACGACTAGTATATCATGCTAGGAGATGCAATTGCTGCCAAAGGTTCGGCAAAATTAAAGGAGCTCCCTTAACGGAGCTAAAGCAGATGGTTAGTCCATGGCCATTCGCAATATGGGGAATCGACTTGATTGACATCTTGCCGATAGCAAATGGAGGGGCTAAATATGCAATAGTTGTCGTAGATTATTTCACAAAGTAGGCCAAAGCAGAACCGCTGGCTATTATAACCATAAAGAAAGTTACTAACTTTGTTATTAAAAACATCATTTGTATGTTTGGTGTGCCGTAAAAAATCATCACAAAAAATGGAACTTAATTTGAAAGTACCGAGTTCAAAGACTTCTGCAGGCGCTTCCGAATCGAAAAAAGCTTCTCCACAATGGCTCATCCGTAAGAAAATGGGCAAGTCGGGGCAATCAACAAGATCATCAAGTCCACTATCAAAAACCGACTAACAAAAGCAAAGGAAACTGGGTTGATGAACTTGCACTCGCACTATGGGCTTACAGAACTGCTCACAAAGAGGCAACTAGCCACACTTCATTTGCCCTAGCATATGGTTAAAAAGCAATGATTCTTGTTTCATTAGAAGTCCCCTCGCACTGAAGGCAGAATTTCAACCAAAAACAAAACGAGCAGCTCCTACTCGAATCGTTGAATATGATTGATGAAAAAAGAGAAGAAACAGAGCTGAGAATGCAACCCACCAAAAAAGGGTCACATAGTAATTTAACTCCAAAGTTCACTATCAAACCTTCGATGTGGAAATATTGTGCTCAAGCGAGTTTACCCCATTCCAGGGGCCTTCGGACCAAACTAGGAGGGATCATATGTCATTAAGCAAAAGCTAGGAGAAAAGACTTTCAATTTAGTAACCGTCGACGGAGCTGAAGTTCCTAAGGCATGGAATAGCGAATCGCTTTGCTGTTACTTTTTCTGAAAGCTATCTTATGTATTTTTAATATTCCAGCAAATAAGCCATCCCGAGACATGGAGGGCATTGTTTATGGGCAAAAACTGCCCTGCTTTTCTTAATAAAGTTTTCTTTTTGAACCAACAAAATCATATTCGTGATAATAACCCACCGGGTCGATGGAAGCAGATCGACACATACCGTCAGATTGGCGGAACCCGATCTTGGCGTTCCGTAAACCGCTGTTTCTTCGACAACATCAAGAAGACTAAAATCAGCACTCCTTGTGTTACGCGAAGATAGGAAACACTGAGAAGTGCCAAAACCTGTGCATCCCATAAATCTCACACTAAAAGAATAACTCTTCACGATTTCTTCTTTTTCCTCATTCTTTGCATTGAAATAAAAAATTCAAATAAAAATGATATGATTCAACCTCAGACCCTTTTGAATGTAGCAGATAACAGTGGAGCTCGAGAATTAATGTGTATTCGAATCATAGGATTCTTGGACGGGGAACTCCGCGGGTCTCGAAACTAGGACCCGCCCAAAGAATGCAACACCGAGGAAAAACAATAAGGCATGCAACCCATAAGCCGCGCACTAAAATAATAACTCCTCACGTTGCCCGAAGATAGGCAACACTGAGGAAAAAAGCCATGCATCCCATAAGCCATGCACTAAAATGATAGCTCCTAAAGTTACCCGAAGATGGGCAACATCGGGGAAAAACAAAAAACCGCGCATCCCATAAGGCCGCACTAAAATAATAACTCCTCACTTTGCCCGAAGATAGGAAACATCGAGGAAAAACAAAAGGCTACTCATCCCATAAGCCGCGCACTAAAATAATAACTCCTCACTTTTCCCCAAGAAAGGAAACACCAAGGAACACAAAACGCTGCGCATCCCATAAGCTGTGCACTAAAATAATAACTCCTCGCGTCGTCCGAAGATAAGCAACACCGAGGAAAAACAAAAGCCACACATCCCGTAAGCCATGCAGTAAAATAATAACTCCTCATGTTGTCCGAAGATAGAAAACATCGAGAAAAAACAAGAAGCCGCGCATCCCATAAACCACGCACTAAAATGATAACTCCTCGCATTGCCCAAATATAGGCAACACTGAGGAAAAACGAAAAGCCACGCATTTCGTAAGCCATGCACTAACCTCTAAAACTTACTCTCCTCACGTTGACCGAAGGTAGGCAACACCACGGAGGACTAAAAGCCATGCACCCCATAAGCCATGCATGAAATTCAAAACCATTAACTCCTCAAGTTTCCCAAAGATAGGCAACTCCGAGGAGCATGAAAATTCATGCATTGATTGTTAAAACATAAACTCCTCATCTTGCCCAAAGATAGGCATCATCGGGGAGAACTAATACACATGCTCCTCGTGTGGCCCGAAGATAGGCAACACCAGGTAATAACAAAAACTGCGCATCTTATAACTCGCAACAGCTACTCCTTTACTCAGGAATAATGAGCACAACTCCAACAAGATTGGAATGCCAAAGACCAAATTAAAAGCCTCAATTATACACACTTAAGGGACAAAACTTCCCTCAATTAACATATGCATGTGCGCCTCTAAAATACATGTGTATTGCATACTTGTTGAAATATCACCAAGAGGCTTGGATTGCATGCTAAAGTTGCAAAACTTCCAAAAAAGGAGAATCATGTCGTAACTTAGCCAAATTTTCAATAAACATTATATAAACCCTAAGTTATCAATTATCTGAAAATACAGTGAAGTAAACCACCCGGTGAACTAGGGGGCACACTGGTACTTGGAAAGAAACGCGTGAAAACAATATGTTCACAAGTTTCGTTACACCAAACAAAAAGAGAGTTTCCGAAGAATTTAAAAAAATATGTTAACAAAGAATTTCTAAACAAATTTTTTTTACGTTCCATTAATTTCTGAAGTTCTAAGAATCTCTAAACAAAAAAGACCCAAGTTCTGTTACTTTCTGAAGTTCTATGAATTTCTAAAAAAATTCTTCTAAGTTCTGGTAATTTCTAAAGGTTCTATCAACTTCCAAAGTGTTGTTAATTTCTAAATTCTATTACTTCAAACGAAGGGCGTTGGCTATAGTCACAGAACTAGAAAAGTATGAAATAAAACAAGCATGAGTAGAAAAAACAAAAATGAACTGACAGATAAGAGTAAAGTCAAAATATCAATATATTGCTTATAATTTTTTGTACACAGGGTCAAAATATGGTGGTCGCACCCACATAACACTGGCTAATAGAAAGAAAATACAAACTCTACAGTATAGACGCAAAGTGCAAACTCTGCAATTGAACAGAATGACTTAAAAATAATAATAAACAAGTCAATCTTCCTACAAGCTGTTGACCAAAATCATGTTAACCTTCACTCAAGCCGTTCAACGTTTCTTGCGGCCGCTCCCCTTTCCGCCCTTGATCGGGAACTTTTGCTTCTTCCCAAGTGTGGTGTCGCTGTCGGTAATGTCAACAAATAGCTCGGTTGCAATGTCCTCACCTACCTTAGAAGCATTCTCGGAAGCCTCTCCCTTCATCTTTCGCCTTCGAGATTTACGGGGGATTTTGGAGGCCTTGATCGCTTTGATCTTTTCTCTCTTGACGGTAACCAACTCATGTTGAGTCTTCTGCAGTAGCTCCATCTAAGTCTCCTGTTCCTTGACCTCTACTGTTGTTTTGTCACCTTTCAATGACACAGAAGAGTCATCTATGCCACGAAGCATAGATGACTTTACAGCTTCTGGCCCTGGTTGCGAACTGGACACGGATGTAGAAACCGAAGAAGTAACAGAAACAAGCACAGAAGGAATGGAAATGGCAACAGGCGCAGACACCGAAGTAGCTGGCATGTCAATGGGGAAGGTAGATGGACCTATAAGATCAAAAATAAAAGCATTAAACTCCTCTTGCTCTTGTGGTGTAAGCTAGAAACTCCCAAATTCGAAGGAGACTAGGGAATTACTTGCGCCAGAAGGATACTTCATACAAACTACCTTCGCCCTTTTTTGATGGCTCCACAACCAAATTAATAATTTCAAGTCCTGAACTTATTGGCTACTTGTGGAGCTGCTTTGATAATTCATCCATGCTGGAAATAGAAGGTTTGTTAAGCACGTTGGTGACAGTCGGTAAGGCAGCATTGGTGGCCTCCTACTCTCTTTCAACTCGGAGAATTTCCGGGTCCCTTAAGTAATGCCTTCCTGGATTCTTCGTTGAGATGTGCATCTTGCAATTCTCGATCGGAATAAACATCACCGCTATCAGCAAAACAAGATAAAATTTCCTCACTAACAAGAGAGAGTGTGCACGGAAACTTCAGGCCAAGATAGTTGAGACTTCCTTAATGCAACAAAGAGTTGACATAGAAATTTAAAATAGTCCCATCCAGCTTCTCCATTTTCCTTTCGAAAGCACTTTGGAGATCCATGTAATCCACTTGCATGGCAGCCTTCTCAACTTCAGCAGATGTCTTGTCAGCACTAAGCTGTGTGACCTAGGCCTGTAACTTGGCAAAAAACTCGACCTGGTCAGAAATAGAATTGTTGTGCTGTTCAATGATGAGGTCATGATTAGTGATAGTCTTTCATTGAGCCTCAATCGTTGCGTTGCAAGCATTCACTTCTTACTTTAACTTCTCCTCCTCCGTGTGAGCCTTTTTGATCTCATCTCTATAGATAATTTCTATTCGGCTGTGGGCTTCTCTCACCTCTTTCAGTGTGTCGGTGTTTCTTTTGCTATCTTACGGTGCTCCTGCCTTCTCTTTCTCAAATCGCTTAATCATGGCGTCATGCTTGGCCAACGCCTACTCAAAGTCATCTTTCTTCGATTTGAAGGAGTGGATCTCCTAATAATTATTTCATTTTGTATTCGGTAACTGTATACAAAGCTTTTCCCATTGTTCGGCTATTCTAGATCACTCTGGATAGAGTAGAGATGCGGCACGAAAGAATCCTTGAGAAAGGGGGAGATCCAGGTCAAACTCGACCCCTTTTTAAAACCAACTAGGAAGCGCTGCCTCAAATTTAGGGGGACATGAAGGAAGGACGTAGGAAGGTCTTTGGTGGAGGCAGAAAGCACTAGGGAAAGCAGTGACAATAATTAATGATATGTGAGTTGAAAGCGGAATGGGAGCAGAAGTAGTGGGGATTTCTTGGCACATGGAAGAGTGTTTTGAAGTAAGCTACAAGAATGAGGGCGATGTTCAAACTTTGACTTTTTTGATGGCTCATCTCTTTCCTCAAGAGATCTTCTCATACCCTCCTTTATATGATCGAGCTCAGTTTCTTTCCTTTTGATGGGGGTTTCAGTTTCGAGCTCTTTTCTCCACCTGTATTCCTCCTCCCTCTCTCGGACTTGATGGCAGTTGGAGGAGTGCTTGGGATACCGTTGTGAATGGGCTAAATTCATCAAAGTCGTCATAAAAGCCTCATCCCCTCATCATACCTAAAATGAGGTATACATAAAAGGTCTTAGAAGAATGAAAGTGGGTGTAACACAACAAATATAAGGAGATGAACGAAAGTGAGTGTGATCCAAGTGCAACATGTAGTGTGTTTCTAATATAGGCCTAAAACGACATCACGAAGCGGAACGAACAGCCATAGTAGATGGGATCGGACTGACTTTAGTTATTATGGGTGGAATCGGCTAACTGCTGGCGCGATATCACCCGAACCATGAGGCGTCATGTCAAATTGAAAGTTTCCTTTCATAGTAGTGTCGAAGTCGACAAATACATCGCTGAAATCTCTAAACTCCGCTCTAACATCCCTATTCGAAGAATCTCGATATATTTCGATTTCAGGGGCTTTGCCTTCACCACCTGCATCGAGAAGAGGTGTACTCAGGAGAATGTGTCTCATTCCTAGAGATTCATCGTAAGGCTCTGAGTCCCCACCGTCGGATTCAAAGGAGAAGTAACCACTAGCAGTGGACTCATTACTACTACTCTCAAACTCCCCCTCTTCCTTTTCCGAATCCACCGCGGCCTTGCGCTCTCTTTGTTTGAACTCCTCTTCTACTTCCTCTAGGATTGGAGGCATTCTACTAAGGAATCTTAATCTATTGAATATGCTGGTATATGATTTTTGTTTGATGATAATAAACACGTTTATATTCGTTTAAATGTATTTGTTATTGTAATATTTTATTTTCATATAATTAAATAAATATTTGCTGAATAAAATAAGTAACATAGAATTTAAATTCAAACAAATCTTTTATTCAAAAAAATATTTTATTACAATTTTGAATAGTATAGATTTAAGCTCTCACTATATATATACATTTTTTGATTATAATACAGTTTTTCACTATACATGTGCACCTCATTACATATCACTCATTTAGTCGTATTTATCTTCAACTCTATTCCAAATTGAATCCAACATCTGAATTATCTGCAAAGAAAACACTGACGCGGAAAAATTGATAGAAAAAAATTATGCTGTGTAAAATAAAATGTGTTTTTGAAAAAGCTATTTGCCTTAGTTATTTAGGTTGTTCCTCACTATTTAATTTTGAATTCATCATACACGAATAACCTGTGGCATTCATAATATATCACTGTACATGCCACAAGGCCTTGCACACCAATACGTACATGATAAAATTACTGGGACATGTGAGCACAAGGTCAAACCCAAACAAAAACTAGGATCAAGTCAAGTGCAATAAAAATAAAGTCATGACATGAGCATAAAGTCAAAAAAGAGCTATAAGCTGGATCCAACTTAAGTGCAATATAAAATTGTCAAGTACAAGTGACTCGATGCACAGTTAAAAATGAACTAGATCAAAAGATTTTAAAGTCAAACATTTTAGGTGAGTGTGAAGACCAATAGTGAAACAGAATCTCAACAACATGAATGTAGTAAAATGGTCAGGAGCAACCTAGACTCGAGCACACATGAAATTCAAAGTGAACCAATGGCCAATATCAACACAAATGCACCAGACCAGTCCAACGGAAAGTACAACCAGTTCAGTAACACACACCAGCTCAAATGAGAAATTTCATACAAGATCACAGAAACATATATACATATATACATATGGTTGTACACCTATATACATGTCACAGTAATAGCTCATCACAAAAAGGCAAACATACCAAATAAAGCAGTGGACAAAAAGGCTACAACTTCAAGGTACTACAAGTTCAAACTAATACAATGGCCATGTTCAAAACAACACCAGAACAAGAAACAACATGCACTAATATACATATGCAACTGCAAGTACAACCTGACTACATAATGAATATAAGTACATGACCCAAAACATCATCATTGAAGACGAGAGAATCAAGTGCAGACAAGCTACATGAAGACCAGCAAACTACAAGATGTTCAGTTACAAAAAGACCACAAATGTAACTCAAAGGCTCACAAACACATGCCTAGCTCAAATGCATATAAACAAGTCTAGTCATAACAAACTGCATATATACAGACAGTGACAATATGGATGCAGTGAAGGTTCATATGCAAACCAAACCAGATCAAATGAAACTGGTTTGAAGCAATAAAACTTCAACCAGACCAGATACAACATGCATCATATACATGAGGACCAGAGCAAATAAACCAATTCAATGATACGCAAACAGTTTCAAAAAGACCTGGCAACATGTATGATATGATAACTCAACCAAACTGTCAAGTGAAAAAAATGATCAAAGCAGTGTGAACATATCATAACCCATGAAGACCACAAAAACAAATGCTATCTTGACTTCAAGCATGCACTTGCATATCGATGACGCAGTGCAAACAAATGTACAAAGGCAGAACCAAGTACACACGCATATATGTAACAGTTCAAAACATCACAGCAACAAGCATGATGATATTCTAATAGAGAAAACTGTAAACAGCTATATAGATATCAAGTGAAACAAGTCCGGCTGCTAGCAACAAACTAGTGTAAACTCAAATGAAGCAAATTCAAACACCGTAATCGAAGCCAGCAAAAAAAAGATACAAATATAGTCAAGTAGTAGTTTTGAACAAAGACAGAGGTAGCAGTTTCAAAGTAACCAAAGTCAACAGAGAATCAAAACCAGTTCGAATAAGAATCAAATAATGTCATAGGGGCTTTCAAACCAAAGTCAAGTTCAAGTGCCAAAAATTCAAAGCCGTGGTGACTAAGGAAGAATCAAATAAGCAAAAATTATCAAAAAAAATCAAATTGGCCGAAGTCAACAGCATAAAGAACGGAGCAAGTTCTAATTCATGAAGCGGTGATGAGCAAGCTATCGAAAAATATACGAATTGAACAAGTCTAAACAAATTGTATACACTCAACAAAATCGAATGGCAGAATAAATTATCAAATGAATTCAATTCCAACCGAAATCAAGGGAATTGAATTCTATGTGAACCCAATCATCATTGGCATGTAAGAAATCAACCAAGTTCGAGCAAACTAACTAGAAAAGAAAAAAGCATAAATCACATGCCATTTCAATTGGAACTCGACTTGTTGAAGCTGTCGTGTGCGAATAAAGTGACACATTGATTGATGAAGTATAATGTACAAAATTCTTCATTCAATAAACAACGGAAGTCAGCAATTTCAACAAGTTTACAAAAACCCTCATTTTGTGAAAGAAGAATGAATGAAAAGGTGGCAGCCATTTTCAAAGCAACGAAATACAAAGATTGCAGGCCGAAGATAAAGAAAAGAAAATGGGAATTTTAATTTATTTTAATTTGGGCCAGCTTCTATTTTCATTTGGGTCTTGTTTATATTGGGATTTTATTTTTAAATTTAGGGTTTTGTATTTTAAACTTTTTTTTGATTATTTCTTTTTAAATGTTAGTAATTTTGTAGACATGTGACCAGAGGTCGAACTACGGTGGTGTAGTTCGAGAATTTGCAACTCAATGGCTGAGTTATGGAAGGATTTTGAGCATGGAATTAGATTAGTCGATAGAGGGTGTCACGAGTTTACGTATGTAACCGTTAGGCGACTTAATTTCTAGTAGAAACCTTGAGGGCGGCACGTAGGAAGGGTTTTGCCAAAGCTGGGTAAATCTATGTTGTTCTATCCCTGCTTTTTATATTCTTCTATTATCTGTGTTGCTATTATTCTGTCATTATCAGTGCTGCGATTATTTTATATACTTCTATATTAAATTTGTATAATTAATAGTTTAACCCTATTCACCCCCTTCTAAAGTGAAATTGATCCTACAAAATCTGATCGTAATAGCTTCTTCCCACTCATGGGTTTCGTTGGTGAATCCAACGAACGGGCTTACTCTCTCTTGAGAGGTGCCTCCTTTGGAACCGTGGAAGGAGGAAACAGATCTCGTATGAACCCTAGATCAGCAGGAGAAGGAAATTCAACTTGAATGACAGATCTACCCGGAGCTAGTAGCCTTTAGCGATGCAAGTTTTCATCAGTCAGTAATACTTTAATGCTTCTTCCCTCGACATCGATTGCCTTTAAAGCCTCGCAAACTTCATAGAGTGTTGCGTCTCTATTCAGCCATGGAATAACTGCAAGAGACATATGGTTCGTTAGGAAACCCATGGCCGCGCATCAAAAGCTCGAAGAATAGAAAGAAGCTTACCCCCCTATCGTCCATCGACGATTGAACCCCTCAGAGCATTTGACAAAGAAATATTGCACCTTGAACTGTAATAAGTTGCTTTGCAAGCGCTGGACGATTTTCCAATTTCTCTAAGCTTCGATTATAATCAAAGAGGGACTATCATCTCTCCTCTTGAACACCATAAAGCGCCGCAACTTGTCGAAGCTTGGAGCGAGGTTGAACGCCCACATAAAAAGAGCATGCAAGCAAGTAAGGATGATATAGCCATTCGGATAAAGCTGAATTGGGGGCAATACCCAAGTTTGAGAGATTCTCACACAGAAATCATTGAAGGGAGGCTCGGCTCCATTCAGACACATGTATCGGTAGTAAGTGGTGTACCCCAAGAGACATATATGTGCGAACTCATCCTTCTTCGATAGATGAAAATCCTCTTCGAGAATTCCATGTTGTGCACAGATGTTACAAAGGACCTTGGCAGAAACAACCAATGAAACTCTCTTAGGTGGATTAGGCAGAATTCTGAAGTTGGGAGGCGTATGATCCACGATTGGCCCAACTAGGACTAATTAGCCATATTGAGTTTGCGAAGTGGACGATGACTCGGCTTTTAAGAGCACCGGACTTCCACCGATTGACTTACGACGTGTGGATGGCTGCGACATTCGAAATTACAGAACTCGCACTCGAAAATGGTCTTGTAAATCTATCATAAACTAATAGCCTCACCTCCCACACTTGAATCTCAAAAAAACATTAACTTGTAATCGCCGTGTTGGATTTCAAGTGTTGACTGGGGCAAGTGAAGTGTTTTATCTATGTAGGTGAAACTTGGTGCCAGATGCATTGCTAACGCCCTATCCCATGTAGATAGTTCACTCATAGTGGAAGAAGAAAGGAACTTCATGTGTCACTTTGTTTCTACTTTTGTTTCTATTTCCTATGTCGATAACGGATCTATTGACCATAAATACGTGGAAAACTCTTCTCACTATAGGAATATTGAGCGTGCAATGACAAGCTAGATGAGTCCAAATTCTACGAAAGAATCATGATCGAACGCCGTCGTGACGTACAGTAACAGCTGCTAAACTGGACATAAGTCAATTTTAGTTTAATGGATAAAGATAGCAAAACGTGACAAGCACTGGGTCAAAGGTCGAATGTCGTTCTAGGAAAAAATTCGAGACTCGATTTACTATCTTCCTTCATTATATTGGAATAAACTTTAACCCCTCACGATCAACGTTGCAATTGGATAGTAGTCATCAAGTCATTACACAGATGCAGTAATTAGTAAATCAACTGGCACACCCACTTGAAAATGGATTCAAAAGCACATGAAGAATCAAAAATCAAACTCAGCGAGCTACGGAATGGACCGGTGGTGAGCTGATGTTAGTTTGGCTATAGTTCAATAGTAAGCTAGAGTTTGGATTCAAGCGAGATAATGGGATGACTAGGGTTTCAAGAAATGGGTGAGTGCTTGGATGAATCAATAATGAATGGATTTAAGCGTAGTAATTAACAGGTAGGCAAGAGCTTGAGTCGCCTGGTATCGAATCATATAGGGGTTTGACAGCGTGAAGGACCAGAAGTAGATCGGATCGAATGAGCAAATTATGTCGGCTCCAGCATCTAAATGGGCAAGCAAGAAAGAATTTTTTTTGCTAAGTAACAGGGTCGCGTGCAACCCATCATGGATTGCTAGCGACTAGACCTAAAATTATAAAGTTAAAAATTTCCTTACGCAGTTAGGTAGCTAGGGATCCATCCCACATGGATTGCAAGTGCCCCAACACCCCAAAAAAAATGAAGAAGAAGAGAGAAAGAGAAAAGGAGACTTCACCTATTTTTCTTGAACTCGATTTCCTATACCTATTTCTCATTCCGATTACAAGTAATAGTAGTCAAAACCAAAGAAAGATGACCAACAATGTTGGCTAATGTGTTCGTAAAGCTATAATGCAATTACATGGAAATCGATAGATGGATATTGAGAGCGATAACTTCCATAGTATGCCGTGTTTACAACAAAGACGTACTCTAGGGGACAAATGTTGTAACGACCCATTTTAGGATAGTTTAAATCGATGATAAACTACCCGCCAAGTGCATATGTAGACATACACATCAGACTCAAACCATTCAAAAGGGAGGATTGTTGTTAAGGGGTAAATAAGAAAATGCAGGGAAAGAAAGAAAACAAATACATAATCTCACAGCGGAATGACAAAATATAATAATCAAATAAACATTGCATAAGTAGACACACACTTCGGACTCAAACCATTTAAAAGGGAGGATTGTTATGGGTAAATAAGAAAATGCAGGGAAAGGAAGTAAACAAATACAGAATCTCACAATGGAATGACGAAATATAATAATCAAATAAACAGTGCATGAAGCTATTTACAAATAACATTTGATTTTACTAATACAATATAGAATCAGAGTTACATACAATAGAAATAAATAATAATAATGGAATGGAATAGTATGATGCAGTGGAATAAATATAATAAACAATAACTGTATTAAATCTTTGTCTTCATCCTCTAAAAAGCTGTCTTTGATAAATTGAAAAGCTCAAACTAACCCGAGCGAATTGAAAGGACAATACTCGAGTCAAAACCAAAATATCTTATGTAAGTTAAATTAAAAGTAAATAAATATGAGTGTAATGGCGTCAGAGTTGTTTACGGGTATTGACACCTCCGATCCGGTGTCAAACAAGAGTGTAATAAGTTAAGAGATGTTCGGGATTTCCATCTCCGAAGGATCCATTAAAATATCTACATACATTGTACTATATGCTATTACAATAGTGTCCACAGCAAAGTAAAGTATTAAATAGCGCTAATGCGTTACTTATGTCCCTATTAACACATTATATATATTCCTATAGTCTATACAGCACCGTATGCTCCTCCGTAAACAAGAGGTTTACCCAAAAGGAACGCCATAGGTATGGTACAAAACAAACTTGTAGAATGTGAGATAGGGCATGTGAACAGGGCACGCGAGGCAATGCCAAGGTAGGATTCTACCATTTTGCAGATCTGGACGGGTGGTAATGCATAGCAGCTACTACCGCCCACCTTGAAACACACTCTCATAATAAAAATCAAGGGTGCCACCAAATCATCAAAAGTCATAATATGGTATCGAAGAAACGTCTCTGATCGGAGGAATGACCTGACTTGGCCTGGCATGGTTCCTGTTTTAGTCACATCTAAGCTGATTTAGCGGAGTCAGGGTCATGTAAATACCTTATACAGAATCGTTCGTCAAACCATCCAACATCATTTTCGAAATCTCCACCACGTACACAGTTTTTAAAGTGGTTTCGGTATCGGCAGAGAGTATGACAATATCCGATGTTGATCTCTTTAACAACCAAACGCTTATTTCACACCGAATGGTTCCTTTACATTTCAAAAGTCAATTCATAATTAATATCAAAATATCATATTCGATTTCAAACCATATTACTTTCAAAATCATATTCACTTTCAAAACCATATTCCTTTCAAAATCATCATATTTACTGAAATATGTAATTTCACAAAAAAGTATCAATTTCAAATCCCTACTTAGGTTGTATCATCACCAAGGATTTAAACATAAATATTTTGACTTTACACGGTCTAAAATTTTAGAAAATAGTCTAGATGGTCATAAATAGTTTTAATAGCTTTAAAAATAGTTGAAAATACTCTAAATAGTTTAAATGATTTAAAATGGTTTAAAATAGATTAAAGTAGTTCAAATAGATTAAAATAGTTCAAATAGATTTAAATAGACTAAATTAGATTTAAAATGATTTAAGTAGATTTAAAATTGATTAAATAGATTTAAATTATATTAGATAGATTCAAATTAGATTAAAAAATTAAAATAGATTAAATGGATTTATAAATAGATTAAATAAATTTGAAATAGATTAAATTGGATTAAATAAATTATAATAGACTAAAATAAATTAAAATAGTTTAAATTGATTAAAATTGTATAAATTAGTCTAAAACAGATATCAAAGTTATATTCAAACATTTTCTATAACTCAATTTCGATAAAATTCATTTATATTTGACAATTCAAATTTAAATTCCATTTTAAAATCCTATAAACAATTCATTAAATCAATTCCAATTTCAACATTAACGCTAGTATATTTTGAAATAATTCACTTTATGTAGATCAATCTCTATTTCAAAATACAAGTTAACTAAATTCAAAATTTAAATATTAAAAAAATCATTTAATTTAACCAATTCGATGTCCATATATAATTTTCTACCCTATGGTCAAGTGATACGGATATTTATCATTTCAATCCGCAAATTAAAATTTTATGGGTATATAATATTTCAATCCGAAATCCAAAAATTTAATTTTAAATACATGAAATTGCTCGAATCTATCATTTCAACCCATAATGATTTCTCCCTAATCTATCAAATCGTTCGGGTATCTATCATTTCAATCCATAAGGAACCTCCAATGTTATAACAATATAAAAGTATAACATCCAATCATCCAATACCAACAATCAAAAACAAACATTACATTCTCCATACAATCAACCAATAAATAACATCAATCAACTAATTATCATTGATTGGTATTAAATTTGACAATTAAATTCAATATTAAATTAAATGACGATTAAATGCAATAAGAGTCATATTTAACTGGAATGATAATTTATATATACCAAACAATACCCAACCAATTTCTAATCACACCATCAATTTAAACTAACATAAGATAATTTAGCAGTTGTGGGTGTGTTAAAACGCTCCCTTTGATTTCAAATCAATTTGAAATCCAGAATAAGGCCCTAAATTTTCCAGTATCAGAATACGTCCAAACCATTTCATAATGTCAGAAATTTCAATACGATCCCAGCAAAATAAACCGCGTGTGAATTGAACCTCGTATGTGATAGTTATGATTATTAGAAGTTAAACGATTTAAAATTAGAATAAATAAAATAAATAATAAAATATGTTACCTAACTCTCCTTCTACACCAACCCAATTCACGAGATCTAACATGCTGACGAACCTCGGCTGCCATGCACCTGTCCGTCTTGCCGCCGATTGAGACGCCATCGCCCACACTAGAAACCGCCGCGACCTCCCTATGTCCAACCTCACCTACGCCTCGACCAGACATGGCCAAGAGTGGCAAAGTCAACAGCAGCTACCATCCAGGGTTAAACCCTAATTGAATTTTTCGCAATGATCCAACTACCAATTCGCCATACGAACTATGCTGATGAACTGTGTGCGACAATCTCCATAACTCGTTACCCTCCAATCGACGATCCGTCGATGATCATCAACCGCTAAATGGATGGCCAAGATTTAATCGCCAATTACTAGCCATACAAAGACATAAATCAAAAAATGAACAGCAAATTTGAATTGCGCTTATCGAGAGCTTCGAATCGATATATAATATGATAGGGTTTGATTAATTTTAATTTTTCGATTTGATTTGATTTGCAATTTGAATTTAGGGATTTAGGTTTTCATTCATTGAGGAAGAATATAGTCAGAAAGAACTGTATGTACAACATTGAGAAATGAGAACAACTAGGGTTTATAACAGCGTATATATAGGCAGACCTAAAAATAGAAAGGAATGGACCAGCTTGGATTTGGAAGGAAACGATAAACGACCCGAAAGAGCCTGTTCTGCCTGCGTAATGAAAGTGGTCATTCCCATATATTAAAATAGATGTTTTTGATATTTTTAAACATAATGGAACGGATTTCAAGTCCTAATTCCATCATATGAAGAAGTTAGCTTAAAAATCAACTTATTACAAATTGATTTCAATTGAATTTACCTAAATTGATTTCTATGCGTTTCGAGTCCGTACGATCAAACAACAACCTCGATGCTACGGAACTTGAAATCCTACAATAATTCACCATTGTGGATACAATGAAACTGGTTTCATCGAAATCCATGTCAGTGGCCTAAATGTTATTTTTACGTCAATTAAAAAAATTAATATTAAATTAATTAGAACACTTTTTAATTCAATATTTGTAAACTAACAATTTTCATTATTTTTGATTACTTAGACATTTACAATAATTTAAAAAAATTTACATATCAGTTCAATGTTAAATATTACACTTATTACAGTTTCAATTCCAACTGTAATTAAATCCAATTAGTTATAATTTAATTTTAATAAATTGATTAAATTCGATTTCAACCTTTTTATTTAATCAATTGTCATATTGTGAATAAAATTAATATTGGGTTACATCTTATTACGCTTATTCTACAATTATCATCTTACTCTACATTAACATAATATTTAATTACATTTATTGCAATTTATTTGCAATTAAATTCAACAGATTGATTAAATAGGTAACATATAACAATCGTCACTTTTTCTTAATTAAATCACATTTATGGTTTTATTGTTTACAAAAAATGTTATAAATACTTAAACAACGCCGATTTCATCCAATTACAGTTAACTATATACTATTTCACCGATTATTATAACATTTAATTTATATCTTTATTTATCATTTAATACCAAATTAAATTTAAATGAATTAACTACTATTACAACAACTTGCCAATTCAAACACATTTCCAAGTTTATTATCAACAAACAAAAAAATAAATTCATACTGATTTTATCTACTTATTTACAATTTATTCAATGTAATTTTTTAATTTATTACAATTATTTGAGATTCCATTCAATTAGTCATTTATTATATTAAATTTACATTATAAAACCCTTTTTCTTTATTTACAATCTATAACCAATTTTACCTTTACAATCATTTCAATTTATTGGACATACATTATAGCAGTTATCAGTTGTCTTGAAATAACATTTTTACCATTTCATTCTTGTCATTTCTTATTAATAAACCACATGGATCCCTAGCGCCCCCCACCCAAACAAAAAGAAGAAGAAGAGAGAAAGAGAAAATGAGACATCATCTATTTATCTTGAACTCGATTTCCTACACCTATTTATCATTCCGATGATTACAAATAATAGTAGTCGGAATCAAAGAAAGATGACCAACAATGTTGGGCTAATGTATTCGCAAAGCTCTAATGCAGTCACTTGGAAATCGATAGATGGATATTGTAAGCGTAACCTTCAGAGCATGCCTTGTTTACAAGGAATACGTACCCTGGTGGACAAAAGTTATCCGAGATTTTGACCTAGCAGGAACCAATAGGAAACAACAAAACCTCGTGTACGTAGAATGGTTCAAAACTTAACCATAAAAACTAAGATGATTGATTAATAAGGGCCAAGCTATATGACTAAGGCAACGATTAGGATCAACTAAACTGAGAAATCAGCATTCTTTAGTCCAATCAGTAGCTGAGTGCGAAGAGCTAATGAATTGCTATTAAAACATAACAGTTACGATGAAAGACCGTGGAAACATCTATGATTCCAAACTCCAGAAAAATTCTTTGTGTTTGGATCATCAACGACCCATGCCTCTCCTCAAAACTTCAAACAAGTTAGCTAAGGAGTGCTATGGAAAGAGGCCAAGACATTGGCTTCATTAACATCGAAGTCTTGTAATCAAACATCTCTTGTAATAACAATCAGTCTATAATAAAACTATAAAGTGGACGTAGGCTTCATTAACAACCGAACCACTATAAAAATTCTCTGTCTACTTTCTTTTACTATTCTTTCTCTATATATGTGATTTTTGATATTTCTTTGTCAGGACAGGGCTGTTGCATTCAAACTCAAACCAAGGCGCTGGTCTATTTTTTGGGTCAACGAATATCAACAATATAAGTATTATTATGTTTGTCTATGTTTTGTCTCCCCCTATGTATCAGCTTCTCCCACTATGTAAATGCATAGATTTATCTCCCTTTGTCATTATCAAAATGGAGTAATATGATAGAGATATAGTAAATAATCATGACATGTTATCATCTAATGTTTATCGAAAAAAGAAACACAAAAGTTTTTAAAATATGAAAGTAAATAACCATAAGTGTTACAAACTTAATAGAAAATGAAGTCTAATGATATTGATTGATATCCCTCCGTAATTCTCATAATATTCCCAGTAGGAACAATGATCCTGCTCATATGTGGCTAGCTACAATGTCCGGTTGTTGTACTCCTCATCCTCTTGAATAGAAAGGACTTAAAATGCCAAGCATGGTTGTTGAAAATGTGGAGTGTTAGACACATACATCTCATCACTATCATCTTCCTCCTCCTTAGGTTTTATGTCTATTGGAATCTTCCCGCTGGCACCTCGTTCATGTGATGCACCTAAGGAAGAAGGTTGCGCGTGGCTAGTGTTAGTTCCCGAGGCCGAGGTGTTGGGGAAGGTGATGATAATGGTTGTGAGGAAAAGCGACCACGTACCTTACGCATTACTATCCCTAAAGTGGAGACCACTTTGTCCAATGTCTTCTCCATCTTTATTATCCTAGCGGAGAAAGAACGTTCTAATCTTGTCATCTTTCTATTTATGGCTCGTTGATTGGCCATGATTATTCTTTGATTTTTTATAGGTAAATCAAAAGGAGATTCGTCTGACATTGGTTTAAGACGAGCTTCTTGTACCTTAGAGTGCAAATAATATTTGGCATGATGACTGGATAAAGGTGGCTTTTGGAAATTATGGAAGTAGCTTTGTCGAGGAGCGCTAGATGGAGGAGGCTCATGGTGTTCTTCTTCTTGTTGTCATTGAGTCCATTGACTAAAGGAGATAATACAAGGCAGGCTTTTTGGAAGATGCATTAGCGACAAATATCGAGGACCATTATCTTTTGGTGAAATTTCATCATATTGTGATGCATATGAAGGAACGTTAAGATTTTGCAGGATACGCATGATATAAGGATCATAAAGAATGGAATGATGATGCTGTGACCAAAATCCTTTAATTTGGTTATGAATATATTTTCCCCAATTAACCTGTAGTTGAGAAAATATGGCATATAAAGTCTACGATCATTGGGATACATTTATTCACGACTACCTAGCAAGGAATAATGGTATTATTTATCATATGATTAAAAAGTTTGGCACGAGGTAAAAGGTAAATAGATTTCCATTGTGGCATGTTAGTTGATGTGTAACTTCATCCCAAGGTAATAGACTATGATCCGGTATATTGATAAAATCAACCCCTCATTGCAACATCCTAAAATTCAACCAACCCTCATCATTCTCAGGATTCCAAATCTTCGAACTACATAGGTTAGAGTGGAAGAGAAAAATAGCAAGGGGATCAATGGTTACCTTATTAGCATCGTAACTAATCAAGTTGCACCAGCTAGCATCTATTGTAATTCCAAGAATTTCATATTCTATAACATTAGCAAGGCGGTAAAAAGTTCCAAAGTGAATCTTCTTTTCGGTAAGAGCCTCGAAACATCTAATTGCGTTGGGATTATTTCGAAGCCATTGGGGAATATATGCTTGTGTAACCATTGCCTGAGCGGAGGAAGATGATTAGCCATATTTTGGACTTTTAGAGACGGTAAACTTTTTGGGAGCCATTGATTTGAAAGTTTGGTAGTTTTTAAATCTAAGGTTTTAGAAATCAAAAGTTTGGAATGGAGGTAACGTGAAAATGGAGTAAATTTCGTTATATAGGGCTAGTGGCTGAACGGCGACAAACTTCTGTTAAGAAGGCTCAGACATCTGTGGCTTCCGTAATTTTAAGTTTGATAGTTTGGACAAGCGTACATGATATATAAAAATAGATTTTAGTTCTTGTTTGACCATTTATGTAACGTCCTGGAATTTTGGGCAATAACAATTTAATAATCTGTGTTAATAATTTAACCGGTTTGATAATTTTCTTTATAATTTTAATTTAAACTGATAAATTTATTCTTTTTATGGTTAATAAATATTTAATCTGATAGTTGTAATTTATATCTTTCTGACAATTTAAATTTGATAAGAATTGTTTTTCAAAGCTAATCAGATTTTATTCTGTTTATAATATATACATTTGATATATATTGTGAATAGAAGAACTTTTGTTTTAAATTAAAGATTGGAGTTTCAAATTGTAACATATATGTATGTATATGTTATAGTTTGATATTGTTTTGAAATTTAATTTTAATCCATTAATAATTTATATATGAATGAATTGTAATATGAAGCTTTGTTTTAAAATTTAATACTTTTCAAAAAGTTAATTTAAAGTTTAATTCAATTTGTTTTCAAATATAAGATGGATAATTATTTTAATATGATAGTTTATAAAAAAAATTATCAATGTTTTATTTTGTTTTCCTTAAAATGTTTAAATTTTAAAATGGTTATAAAATACATATATAAGGGATTCATTTGTATTATGATTAGTTTATAATATTTTCTTTAAAAAGTAAGCTATTATAAAATAAAGGTTTACAAAGATTTCACACTTGTATATCTCTATAAATACAAAAGCTTATTATTTTTTAAAAACATCTCATAAATACATTTATAATTAAAATGATTTAATTAAATGAAGTGAACACTTGTAAATCAAAGATAAAGCACTTTCAAGACTTCTAAGCAAGGACAAAGTTGTGATGACATTTGTTTAAAATTATGAACAAGTGGCAAAGATCTCATTAAAAAACTAAATTTTTACTAATTAAGGTTTTTGGGAGGAAATCAGATTTCTGAAAAAAAAATTCTTTCTACCTGGAATCATTTTTTTTCTCATCTTTCCAAAATCAAAAGCAAAATTCTTCATATCAACAAACTTTAAACCTGAAGCTTGAATTCAAATCTGAAGTAAAAGTGAAATTTCAACCTGCAATTCAAACTAAAGCTGCAACTAAAACAAAGAATCAACCTGCAAATTGAAATGGACTTCAACCTGTAATACAAATGGATGATCTACGGCAAGTTTCAATCATTTTCAAGCAACAAATTGAGGCATGCATGGATCACTTTTCAATAGCAAACAAAATTGATCTGCAGTAATTCAAGAACCTGGAGAATTCACCAAAAATATGCTCTGCCTCTCTAATCAATAAGGTGAGTTAACTTCTTTTAAAAACAGTTTGAATTGTTTTAAACCACCTTTAATGTGATGTTATAACTTGTATTGAAGTCTGATGCTTTGAATTTATATGGATTGTGTTGTGTGAGCTTGTTATTCTTTTCCCTGTTATTCAAAGAGTGTTCTGTTTTATATATATATATATATATATATATATAGTATTCAAATTCCAAAGCTAATCCATATTAGGCTTAAGTAATTGAATGGGAACTGTTAGTAATTGTTTGAGGGAGGTTATAAAATAGTTTAAAGGTTTTTATATTTAGTACTTTTTATATAAAAGTATTTAACACAGTGACGAGCTAAAATAGTTAAAAATCAACTTATGCAATTTTGGATTTGGCTTACATGATTGTAATCATGACAGTAAATAATGAATTTAGGTGTTAACATCAAAAAATTTAGTGGACAATTTGATTAGGAATTTTGTTTTGTTGGAAAAGGGGTTTTTGGAAATTACTGATTATCCATAGATTAAATCGGTATGGAATTTGAATCGAAGCTTGCTTGTAAGCTATAGATCATGGGAAAAATGTCTAAGAATTTTTCTAATGGCAGAATTGTGTGAATTAGAGGAAACTAGGGTTTTTAGGTAGTTTCTGTTCGACTTTACTGTAGAGGTCTTTGCGACGTGATGGGTGTACCGAAGGCGTGCGCACTTTGGGTGGTTGATGTTCTTAGGTATGGCAACTAAATGGTGGGGTCGGCGAGTCCTGGTGGTGTCGTGGTGATCAGCCGTGGGTGAAGTTGGGCAAGCAAGTTTCTGAAGCAGTTCGAACATCGGTCATATTTTGATTCACAAATCAATTGTGAAATCTGAGTTCGGATTCTTGCTCGAGGGGGTTAGTGTGATGGATGTTGATGGCCAGCGATGATCATCGCTGGCCAGAGGTGGAGTGCTAGGTGCACATGCTCGTTAGTGTGCACGGTCTTAGTTCTGGGAAGCTCATTTGGGGAAGACGAGATGCAGGCTCGGTGGGTTCTCGCGTTAGGCTGGGAAATGATTCGAAGTAATGAGATGGAGGGATTGACTCGGAGCTTATGTCGGGAATGTTTGGGGTTGTCTCGTGTTTTGGTTTTTTGGTTTGGTAGTGTAACTGCAGATTAACTAGTAGATGAATAATTTAGGATTAGGTTTAAAATTATAAACAAGTTTTATAAAATATACAAATTTTCAAAGTTGATAGTTGTTGTTTTGTAATTAAGGAATAAATCAAACTTTTAAAAATATTAACTGAATTTATTTAAATTTAAGTTGTTAAGATGTTGGGGTTTTTGAAAGTCATTATCTTAAATTTGAAATTCAATTAAAAAGAGTGTTTTGAATTTAATATTAATCAAAGTTTTAAGTAAATGGTTAAGTAATGTTTTCAAATTTATTTTGAAAATTAATAAGTTTAATTTAGATAATTTATAATGTATTAAATTTAGAATTGATTTATTTTCAAATAAGGTTATTATTATTATTTTGAAATTCAAGAAAAATAATTTGATTTTAAGTTATTAAAAATTTGATTAATTCAAATAATTTAATTTGTGAAGATAAATAGGGTTAATTTATCTTGTTATTAACTTGAGAATACTTAATTAAATATGATTTGAAATTAAGTAAAGAATTAATTAAGATAAATGCTTTCTTAATTAATTAAGGATTTTAAAATATAAGAAGTTAATTAATTAATTGTTTAATTAATTTTAAATAATTAGTTATTTTTATTTAAATTTTAAATAATCACATAATTATGATTAATTAAGTGTAATTAATTATGAAGTAATTAATGATTACTAATTGAATGTAAATTAAGAATGGTAATTACTTATGGAAGTAATTAATGGAAATTACTCATGGAAGTAATTAAGTGAAGTGATTAATGGTAATTATATGATGTTATCAATTTAGGAATTGATTAATATAATTGTTGAAGTTAATTAATTATGAAGTGACTAATTAATTAAAGAATTAAGAATTATTTAATGATAAGGTTAATTGTTTGTTTACTGATTAATTAAGGAAGTAATTAAGACTTATTAATGAAAGTAATTAGAGATAATTACTTATGTAAGTAATTAAGATTTAATTACTTAATTATTTAGTTAAATAATCAATGTGATTAATTAATTAATAAATGATCATTAATTTTTGTAATTAATGATAGTAATTAAAGGGTTAATTACTGAATAAGGCTAAGGATAATTACTTAAATGTAATTGAATTTAATTAATCAAGGAAGATTAATTAAAGAAGATCATTAGAGATGATTAATTTATTTATTTGGAATAAATAAATGAAAAGGATTTAGGTAATCCAGGTGATTAAGAGTTAATCAATTCTGTTTTGATATGGATGATGGATATTAGATGATTGATTGATATTGGACGTTGAATGATATTGGGTGATTGGTTGATATTGGATGTTGATTGATATTGGTTGATACTGGGTATCTCTGTTATGTGATATGATGCTTTGGGAAGATGAATATTGATATGAATTATCTCTTGTGATAATATGATTCATCTATCTGTTTATATATCATCTTGAATATAAGTTAAACTATTTAAACCCTTAAGTATAACTTGGACATTAAAATGGTGTTTGGTTTCGGTGAGACCGGGATCGGATTTCCATATTTGGGATCCGAAAACCACATCGATTCCAATTAAACGTTAGGTCGTTAATCCAAGTGGAGCAAGTGAAGACTCGAGGTGTAAGGGCTATACGTCAGTATAACTCTGTGGGTGATTCCGTAATGAGTTGACGGAATAATACTTTTAGATTCGAGATGGCGAATCAGAGTGCAAGGGCTATGGTCGTTGACTCTGAGGGTGATTCCAATAATGAGTGCAACGAGATAGTGCCTTCGGTTTCGTTCGAACCCGCAACGAACTTGTATGGATTGGATGCTTTCAGAACATCGTCAGGTGGACGATGAGCATTCTAAGATAGATGTGTTCTATAAGGGTAATCATAACCTCAAGCCTCATCAACCGGGAATGGCTAAAACATGGGAGGTGCAGCAAGGCTTCGTGGGTAGCCCCCACTTGAGAGTGAGATTTACCCCTGTCTAGAGGTCCTTTTATATTTCGGCTTAGTGAGTGGTTGGTCGCGCCAACTACGGGGTGGTCTTGTTCGGGACTGTTCAGTAAGGAATGGTTCCGACCTTGTGTTGCAGGGGAGTGGTTGTACTCCTCGGTACGTTTATCTAGGCCACGTACTGTGACGGGCGGTACCCCAGTAGCCCTGCCATTGATGGAAACCCATTCTTCCTACGAGACCCTACGGTTTTGATTGTATTACCCACTTTTGTGGCTAGTAGCTGGAATTTAATAGATGTAACAATTTCGACTATTTCTTATTTACTTGAAAACCCTAGACACTATTATAATATCACTGGATTTCCTATCAAATGTTTTGGTTAGCGTAAGGTAAAAACTTTTCCATGTTTATGTGTGGGAAGTCTTACGTGATACCTTTTCTTTTCAAAGGTTTTCTAAAGTTAAGCAACTTTAACCCGTTTACTCGCACCAGACCCCTGTCTGACCCGAGTGTTTATTTTCTGTTTTATTAAACTCTTGGGTACTCATATTATGTATGAGTAGTCAAGTGGATCAGCTTAGCTTGATGAATTTTGGAGGAGATATGGAGCAGGAGGCTTCGACGTGTAGATATATATTGATTCCGCTGAGTTTGTTTAGTATATGTTTCTCTTGTATCTTGAGTTGTATAGTTAGACAGAAGTTTATAACTGTCTATTATCTGTTGTTTAAGTTGTGTACTCTGATGTAATAGGTTTACTATATAATATTTTATGAGATATATTATATTTTATTCGTTCCGTTGTGAGTTCTCTGATGTTGTTTGTGTTCTTATTTCTCTTTCTTTTCTTCTTCTATCCCTTTCTTTCTTCAAGATGATGCGATTTTCTGGGAGTAGAGAGTCGGGTCGTCTCACTTGGTATCAGAGCATTAGGCTCTGAAGTGTGTCTTTCTTTAAGGAGCATTAGGTTAAGTGAATACCTAGGCTCTGTAGTGGTGTCTTTCTTGAGAGAGCGTATTTGTAATTTTTAATATAAATATATATATATATATATATATATATATATATATATATATACCTAATAGGTTGGGTTATCTGTTCGGATTTTCCAACATAAGTTTTTAAAGGTAGATGAAGCAGTGGTGTGTGTGTGTAACGCGATTACCACTAATGGATGAGGTTCCATTTGTTTGAGGTTTGAAGTATTTGTCGAGACTGTAGACCTAATACCGTCTTGAGTAAGATTTGTAGTTTGAAGTGTGGATTTCTCTGATATCCGAAGGAAATCTTTTGAAGATTCGGAGTTTGTCTTCGGAGTGTAAGTTTGGATTTCGCTCGGGTAAGCGAATTTTTCTAGTGTTTGGATCTGTTGGAAGTGTAGCAGTAAGTGATGATATCTCGGTAACTGCGTGATGAGATGCAGTATCCTTGGATATTTTCTGAAGATGTTTTCTCTTGAAGCAATTTTAGAAATAGTTGAGGAGCAGTCATTACCTGCCAAAGAGAAGATTCGTCTGTATAGAAGCTATCTGAATCTTTAGTAAGGAGTTTGGCTGTTTTGGAATATGAGACTAAGGTCGATGAGTTGTTTCTTTTCAGGCATGGTCTCATTGTTATTACTTAAGGTAAGCGAGTTGTGGATGCTTGCTTGGAGCCCGAGTTTCTTGAAGAGTTGTATGCCATCTTGAAAGTCAGTTGTGTGGTTTGTTGATGGTTTTGGGTTTTGGAGAAGCATTTGGATTTGAAGTCTTTGGTTAGCTGTGGTAGCAGTTCAGCTCGAAGTGATCGATGTGCTGTTAAGGAGATCTTTTGGCTTCGCAGTATCATCGAGGTAGAGTTTGGAAACAGTAGTGTTGGTTGTTTCTTTGGTGGTTCTTCTATCAGCAGTCAGGGCAGTTGGTGATGTTTTTTGAACGATAAACCTTGTTTGGAAAAGCTTTAGGCTGTTCTAATTGGTAAAGTGAGGATAGTTTCTTTTGGAATCTGAACTAGGTAGGATCGCAAAAGTGACTTGCGATTAGTTGGGAATTTTCTTAGGCTATCTTGGGTGATCTGTGTTGAGGCTGAGGATTCTCATGTGGAAGTAAGAGCTACTGATGTAATCAGGAGTTTTTCAGCATCTGGAGTGGAGTTTCATATTGTTTTGGTTCCAGAAGCAATTTTGGTAGTTAGCCTGATAGTTGGGTGGTTCTTGAAGAAAGGAGAGTTGGCATAGCAGCAAAGAATTATTTTTGGAATTGGAATTGGACTGATCTAGCTTTTGGAATAGGATTCTGTTTTGAGGTTGGGTGACCAAGTATGATGTGTCATTCAGATTTTTATGGATTTGATTAACAAAGTTTTCCGGATATATTGATAAGTTTGTATTAGTGTTCATCAACAGTATTTTCATCTATTTCAGAATCAGAATTGTGCAGCGGAAGCAAGGTAGCAGCTGTGCAAGGAAAGAAGCAAGTTCTGTTTGTTTTTGCTTGAGTAGTAGAGCTTGAGTTCTGGATTTCGACGGATTTTGAAAGACTTTTCTGTTGAAAAGGATCTGGGAACTGTTTGCTTTGGTTTAGTTGTTTCTGGAAATATCAGCATAGGTTGAGCTGATCGGAAAAAGTTTGGCGGCCTTGGATTGTCTGTTGAGTTACAGATATGAGATATGGAGTTTGGAATTTGAAGTTGGAGACTTCAGTGTTGTTAGAATTCTCTGGTTAAGAGAATAGATATTGGATAAGATTGGTTGGTTAGTGCTGTGGCATTTGAGATTTCTTATCTGTGTTTTTTATAGGATAAGATTGAATTGCCAGTTTGGATAGCTGGAATTCATTTTGTAACACGTATCTCGTAGGGAATACATCGATTGGTTGTTGAATCTGTAGTTCGATTGGAGTTGGATGCTGAGCTAGATTTGAGAGTAATCTGATGTTCTGTTCAGATTGAAGGATCTAGAGATGAGTGGAGCTCTGGATTTTTGGTTGTGTAGTTAGTTTGTTGGCTTTTGTAGAGCGAGTCTCCCGGTGATTTATACTTGGGAAACTAGAGATAGTATTAGAGATTTATTCTGATTTGTGTCAGAATAACTAGTTAAGTTTGTTTGTTTATTTGGTTGCTATGGATGTTAGTTACTGGTTGATAAGTATGCTTTGAAATTAAAATCTGTACTAGATTATTAAATTACCTTTGCTTTTAAATTTCGGGGACGAAATTCTTTTAAGGGGGGAGGATTGTAACGACCCGGAATTTTGGGCAATAACAATTTAATAATCTGTGTTAATAATTTAACTGGTTTGATAATTTTCTTTATAATTTTAATTTAAACTGATAAATTTATTCTTTTTATGGTTAATAAATATTTAATCTGATAATTGTAATTTATATCTTTCTGACAATTTAAATTTGATAAGAATTGTTTTTCAAAGCTAATCAGATTTTATTCTGTTTATAATATATACATTTGATATATATTGTGAATAGAAGAACTTTTGTTTTAAATTAAGGATTGGAGTTTCAAATTGTAACATATATGTATGTATATGTTATAGTTTGATATTGTTTTTAAATTTAATTTTAATCCATTAATATATTATATGTGAATGAATTGTAATCTGAAGCTTTGTTCTAAAATTTAATACTTTTCAAAAAGTTAATTTAAAGTTTAATTCAATTTGTTTTCAAATATAAGATGGTTATTTATTTTAATATGATAGTTTATAAAGAAATTTATCAATGTTTTATTTTGTTTTCCTTAAAATGTTTAAATTTTAAAATGGTAATAAAATACATATATAAGGTATTCATTTATATTATGATTAGTTTATAATATTTTCTTTAAAAAGTAAGCTATTATAAAATAAAGGTTTACAAAGATTTCACACTTGTATATCTCTATAAATACAAAAGCTTATTATTTTTTAAAATCATCTCATAAATACATTTATAATTAAAATGATTTAATTAAATGAAGTGAACACTTGTAAATCAAAGATAAAGCACCTTCAACACTTGTAAGCAAGGACAAAGTTGTGATGAAATTTGTTTAAAATTATGAACAAGTGGCAAAGATCTCATTAAAAAACTAAATCTTCACTAATTAAGGTTTTTGGTAGGAAATCAGATTTTTGAAAAAAAAATTCTTATTACCTGAAATCATTTTTTTCTCATCTTTTCAAAATCAAAAGAAATTTTTTTCATATCAACAAACTTTAAACCTGAAGCTTGAATTCAAATCTGAAGTAAAAGTGAAATTTCAACCTGCAATTCAAACTAAAGCTGCAACTAAAACAAAGAATCAACCTGCAAATTGAAATGGACTTCAACCTATAATATAAATGGATGATCTACTGCAAGTTTCAATTATTTTAAAGAAACAAATTGAGGCATGCATGGATCACTTTTCAACAGCAAAAAAAATTGATCTGTAGTAATTCAAGAACCTGGAGAATTCACCAAAAATATGCTCTGCCTCTCTAATCAATAAGGTGAGTGTACATCTTTTAAAAACAGTTTGAATTATTTTAAACCACCTTGCATGTGATGTTATAACTTGTATTGAAGTCTGATGCTTTGAATTTATATGGATTGTGTTGTGTGAGCTTGTTATTCTTTTCCCTGTTATTCAAAGATTGTTCTGTTTAATATATATATATATATATATATATATATATATATAGTATTCAAATTCTAAATCTAATCCAAATTAGGCTTAAGTAATTGAATGGGAACTGTTAGTAATTGTTTTAGGGAGGTTATAAAATAGTTTAAAGGTTTTTATATTTAGTACTTTTTATATAAAAGTATTTAACACAGTGAAGAGCTAAAATAGTTAAAAATCAACTTATGCAATTTTGGATTTGGCTTACATGATTGTAATCATGACAGTCAATAATGAATTAATTTAGGTGTTAACATCAAAAATTTAAGTGGACAATTTGATTAGGAATTTTGTTTTGTTTGGAAAAGGGTTTTTTGGAAATTACTGATTATCCGTACATTAAATCGGTATGGAATTTGAATCGAAGCTTGCTTATAAGCTATAGATCATGGGAAAAATGTCTAAGAATTTTTCTAATGGAAGAATTGTGTGAATTAGAGGAAACTAGGGTTTTTAGGTAGTTTCTGTTCGACTTTACTGTAGAGGTCTTTGCGACGTGATGGGTGAACCGAAGGCGCGCGCACTTAGGGTGGTTGATGTTCTTGGGTATGGCAACTAGATGGTGGGGTCGGCGAGTCCTGGTGGTGTCGTGGTGATCAGCCGTGGGTGAAGTTGGGCAAGCAAGTTTCTGAAGCAGTTCGAACATCGGTCATATTTTGATTCACAAATCAATTGTGAAATCTAAGTTCCGATTCTTGCTCGAGGGGGTTAGTGCGATGGATGTTGATGGTCGCGATGATCATCGCTAGCCAGAGGTGGAGTGCTAGGTGCACATGCTCGTTAGTGTGCACGGTCTTAGTTTTGGGAAGCTGATTTGGGGAAGACGAGATGAAGGCTCGGTGGGTTCTCGCATTAGGCTGGGAAATGATTCGAAGTAATGAGATGGAGGGATTGTCTCGGAGCTTATGTCGGGAATGTTTGGGGTTGTCTCGTGTTTTGGTGTTTTGGTTCGGTAGTGTAACTGCAGATTAACTAGTAGATAAATAATTTAGGATTAAGTTTAAAATTATAAACAAGTTTTTTAAAATATACAAATTTTCAAAGTTGACAGTTGTTGTTTTGTAATTAAGGAATAAATCAAACTTTTAAAAATATTAATTGAATTTATTTAAATTTAAGTTGTTAAGATGTTAGGGTTTTTGAAAGTGATTATCTTAAATTTGAAATTCAATTAAAAAGAGTGTTTTGAATTTAATATTAATCAAAGTTTTAAGTAAATGGTTAAGTAATGTTTTCAAATTTATTTTGAAAATTAATAAGTTTAATTTAAATAATTTATAATGTATTAAATTTAAAATTGATTTATTTTCAAATAAGGTTATTATTATGATTTTGAAATTCAAGAAGAATAATTTGATTTTAAGTTATTAAAAAGTTGATTAATTCAAATAATTTAATTTATGAAGATAAATAGTGTTAATTTATCTTGTTATTAACTTGAGAATACTTAATTAAATATGATTTGAAATTAAGTAAAGAATTAATTAAGATAATCTTAATTAATTAAGGATTCTAAAATATAAGAGTTAATTAATTAATTGTTTAATTAATTTTAAATAATTAGTTAATTAGTTATTTAAAATTTAAATAATCACATAATTATGATTAATTAAGTGTAATTAATTATGAAGTAATTAATGATTACTAATTGAATGTAAATTAAGAATGGTAATTACTTATGGAAGTAATTAATGGAAATTACTCATGGAAGTAATTAAGTGAAGTGATTAATGGTAATTATTTGATGTTATCAATTAAGGAATTGATTAATATAATTGTTGAAGTTAATTAATTATTAAGTGACTAATTAATTAAAGAATTAAGAATTATTTAATGATAAGGTTAATTTTTTGTTTAGTGATTAATTAAGGAAGTGATTAAGACTTATTAATGAAAGTAATTAGAGATAATTACTTATGTAAGTAATTAAGAGTTAATTACTTAATTATTTAGTTAAATAATCAATGTGATTAATTAATTAATAAATGATCATTAATTTTTGTAATTAATGATAGTAATTAAAGGGTTAATTACTGAATAAGGCTAAGGATAATTACTTAAATGTAATTGAATTTAATTAATCAAGGAAGATTAATTAAAGAAGATCATTAGAGATGATTAATTTATTTATTTGGAGTAACTAAATGAAAAGGATTTAGGTAATCCAGGTGATTAAGAGTTAATCAATTCTGTTTTGATATGGATGATGGATATTAAATGATTGATTGATATTGGACGTTGAATGATATTGGGTGATTGGTTGATATTGGATGTTAATTGATATTGGTTGATATTGGTTGATACTAGATATCTCTGTTATGTGATATGATGCTTTGGGAAGATGAATATTGATATGAATTATCTCTTGTGATAATATGATTCATCTATATGTTTATATATCATCCTGAATATAAGTTAAACTATTTAAACCCTTAAGTATAACTTGGACATTAAAATGGCGTTTGGTTTCGGTGAGACCGGGATCAGATTTCCATATTTGGGATCCGAAAACCACATCGATTCCAATTAAACGTTAGGTCGTTAATCCAAGTGGAGAAAGTGAAGACTCGAGGTGTAAGGGCTATACGTCAGTATAACTCTGTGGGTGATTCCGTAATGAGTTGACGGAATAGTACTTATAGATTCGAGATGGAGAATTAGAGTGCAAGGGCTTTGGTCGTTGACACTGAGGGTGATTCCAATAATGAGTGCAACGAGATAGCGCCTTCGGTTTCGTTCGAACCCGGAACGAACTTGTATGGATTGGATGCTTTCAGAACATCGTCAGGTGGACGATGAGCATTCTAAGATAGATGTGTTCTATAAAGGTAATCGTAACCTCAAGCCTCATCAACCGGGAATGGCTAAAACAGGGGAGGTGCAGCAAGGCTTCGTGGGTAGCCCCCACTTGAGAGTGAGATTTACCCCTGTCTAGAGGTCCCTTTATATTTCGGCTTAGTGCGTGGTTGGTCGCGCCAACTACGGGGTGGTCATGTTCGGGATTGTTCAGTAAGGAATGGTTCCGGCCTTGTGTTGCAGGGGAGTGGGAGTACTCCTCGGTACGTTGATCTAGGCCACGTACTGTGACGGGCGGTACCCCAGTAGCCCTGCCATTGATGGAAACCCATTCTTCCTACGAGACCCTACGGTTTTGATTGTATTACCCACTTTTGTGGCTAGTAGCTGGAATTTAATAGATGTAACAATTACGGCTATTTCTTATTTACTTGAAAACCCTAGACACTATTATAATATCACTAGATTTCCTATCAAATGTTTTGGTTGGCGTAAGGTAAAAACTTTTCCATGTTTATGTGTGGGAAGTCTTACGTGATACCATTTCTTTTCAAAGGTTTTCTAAAGTTAAGCAACTTTAACCCGTTTACTCGCACCAGACCCCTGTCTGACCCGAGTGTTTATTTTCTATTTTATTAAACTCTTGGTTACTCATATTATGTATGAGTAGTCAAGTGGATCAGGTTAGCTTGACGAATTTTGGAGGAGATATGGAGCAGGAGGCTTCGACGTGTAGATATATATTGATTCCGCTGTGTTTGTTTAGTATCTGTTTCTCTCGTATCTTGAGTTGTATATTTTGACAGAAGTTTATAACTGTCTATTATCTGTTGTTTAAGTTGTGTACTCTGATGTAATAGGTACTATGTAATATTTTATGAGATATATTATATTTTATTCGTTCCGCTGTGAGTTCTCTGATGTTGTTTGTGTTCTTCTTTCTCTTTCTTTTCTTCTTCTATCCCTTTCTTTCTTCAAGATGATGCGATTTTCTGGGAGTAGAGAGTCGGGTCGTCTCAATTTAGAACTATTTTTTTTTGTTGAATATCCCATGAATTTAGTTCAACTTTTATATCATCAAGTAAAGGCTTGAGTGAAAACCAACTTGGTCGAGTTGGGATGTCAATCCAAGGTTGGTTTAATGGTCCCGCTTTGCATATGTTTCTAGGAGTAATGTTGTGTGCTTTTGTAGGAATATCACGTAATTAAGAAGACTTTTGATGTACGCAATCTTTTGTTGGTGAATGACCACAAATTCCGAGAATACACTTTTCGAGAAAATTGAAATGGGATCCTTGCCGAGGTTGCTAGTAATACATTTCATGTTGAACACCAATCATCTCTTTTTGATTGTGATGTATCTCATTGACTTTGTCAGAAAGAGATGATGATTTCAAATCAATTGAATGTTTAGATTTCTTTCCTTTCGAAGAAAGGCCAGTATGGTATGTTGGTGAAGCAATAATGTTTAGAGAAGGAGATGATGTAGGAGTGGTTTTCATTGAAGGTACATAAGTCCTGCCGGACGATGGGGATTTGTAGTCAATAGATGAATAGGTGTAGTCATGATCGAAAGACATCTTTTTATTTGTTTTTAGAAATTTTACCAGTGCTTATTTGTTTCTAATTAGTATATAACTAAATTTATAAGATAAAACCTAGTTATATTTAGAAAAGTAGCCGAGACAACAGAGTTAAACCATAGGATTTAAATGGTTGTCATTTAATTAATTATTTTTAAATGGTTGTTATGAAAAATAATTTATATGGTAGTGAATAATTCAAAGTTATAAAATTTAGTTTTTAGTTCAAATTTCATATAACCTATCACTAACTTAAGTGAACTATACATTATAACTTTTGTTAATCAAGTTAGTGTACGAAGAAGTTCCTAGGTCCCGTCTTAACTAAGTAAAAGTTTGTTCACTTAATGGTTTTGTAAAATATCCGCTATTTGATTTTCGGTATTAACAAATTCTAGAGTTATTATATCTTTTTCAACATTATCTCTCAAAAGATGGTGACGAATATCTATATGTTTTTACTCGAGAATGATTAACTGGATTTTTAGATAAATTTATATCATCATTATTATTGAAATATATTGTAGATTTGTTTATTATTTTTCAATAGTCTTTAAGCGTTTGTTGCATGTATATCACTTGAGCGCAAGCTAAGGTAGAAGAAATATATTCGATTTCACATATTAAATGAGAAACACAATTTTGCTTTTTACTAAACCATGAAACTAACGATTGACCAATAAAGTGACATGGGCCACTTTATACTTTTTCTATCTGATTTACATCCACCAAATTCTGCATCACAGTAAGATACAAGTTCAAATGTGCTGCTTTTCGGGTAAAATAGTCCATAATCTTTAGTGCTGGTTAAATATCGTAAAATACGTTTAATTGCCCGATGATGTGATTCTTTAGGTTGTGCTTGAAATCTTGCACATAACCAAACACTCATCATAATATCTGGTCTACTAGCGGTAAATATAGTATGGATCCTATCATTGATCGATATAGTTTTTGATCAAATTCTTTTCCATGTTCATTATTGTCCAGATGAGTCGAAGTACTTATTGGAGTAGGTTTACCTGATGTATTATCCATTCCAAAATGTTTTAATATTCTTTATTGTATTTTTCTTGATTTATAAAAATTCTATTAGTTAATTATTTTGTTTGTAATCCTAAATAGAAATTTAATTCACAATATGAGACATTTCAAATTCGTTTGTCATTATTGTAGAAAATTAATTACATACATTATCATTAGTAGATCTAAATATATTATCATCAACATAAATTTAAACAATTAAAATATCCTTCTGTTTTCTTTTAGTAAATAATGTTGTATATATTTTACCAATTTAAAACCATAATTAACTAAATATGATATTAATCGATCATACCAAGCTCGCGTTGCTTGTTTTAAACATATAATGCCTTTTTAAGTTTAAAAAAATGATTTAGATATTTTTCACGAACAAATAGTGGTGATTGTTCTACGTAAATATTTTCTTTTATAAAATGATTTAAGAAAGCACTTTTAACCTTTATTTGAAATAGTTTAAGTTATGATGACACACAAAAGCAAGTAATATTCTTATGGCTTTAATACGTGCCACAAGTGCAAAGGTCTCTTCATAATCAACGTCTTCTTCTTGATTGTATCTCAGTGCCACTAATCTTGCTTTATTACATGTAATATATCCGTTTTCATCATCTTTGTTTTTAAAAACCCATTTTGCTCCAATTACTGATTGACCGTTTGGCCTTGGTACTAATTCCCAAACATTATTTCGTTCAAATTGTTTAAGTTCTTCTTGCATTGCTAAAATCCAAAAATCATCATTCGATGCTTCCTTATAATTTTTTGGTTCCAAATTAGATATAGATGCTACATTACTCATTTGATTTATTTTTCTTCTAGTTGAAACTTAGTTATCTAGATTTCCAATTATGTTATCAATAGGATGATCTTCTAAAATGCGGAGTGGTGATTTTAAATCATTATTATTATTTTCAATCATATTATTTTGATTATTATTATCTTCTGTCATATTATTATGATTATTATTATTTTCAATCATATTATTTTGATTATTATTATCTTCTATCATATTATTATGATTATTATTATTTTCAATCATATTATTTTGATTATTATTATTTTCAACGATTCTATTTTGATTAGTGCCAAAAATTTCTTCGTCGTCTTTACTTATATTTTAAAATTTTCATCAAACGAGACATGAAGACTTTCTTCTATAACATTTCATTTGTTAAAAATTATGTAAGCTTTACTTTGATCATAATATCCTGCAAAAATCCCTTAATCGTCTTTTGTTGCTCTTTATATCATGGTCAGAGTAGTATTTTTAGATGATATTTTTTGCCTTCATTTTGTGCTAATTCTAATTCTTTTTCTTTTTCAAGTTTATAATTCTCTATTTTGTTATTCTTTATATCATGGTCAGAGTAGTATTTTTAGATGATATTTTTTGCATTCATTTTGTGCTAATTCTAATTCTTTTTCTAAAATACTTTTCTCGTCTTTTAACATTCCAATTTCTAATTCAGCTCTGTTTAATTTTCCTAAATTTTCTTTACTTAATTCCTTTAATTCTCTTTAGTTGTCATCTAATTCTATACTAATATCAAGAAGTTCATCATACGTTAATTCAGGACTACCTCATCTTTGCTAGCCATGAAGCAAAATTTGCTTTTTTTGTGCCATAGGTCTCGAGTTCGATGGCGTAGGCCGATCTGGCTGTAGTTGATGGAGGCGGTGGTGATTGGTGGTCAAACGACAAGTTTGACTAGCGGCTTCGTGCGTTTTCCATTCGAAGAAGTCGCTAGGGTTTGCTGAGTAAAGTTGACGTGGCAGTGTGAGTGTTTGTTTTTATTTTATTTTATTTAAATTTCAATCATTCTAATGCATGTAACTTTTACGTACGAGGTCCGTTCCACCCGCGGTTTTCCCCGCTAGGATCGCATTGGAATTTCAGACTTTTTGGCACTGGTTTGGACGGATTCCGGGACTGTTAAATTTTTGGGTTTAAATTGGATTTAAATTCTATATAAATTCAAAAGGTTAGTGTTTTAACTCACTCACAACTTCTAAAATTTCTTATGTTTGTTAAATTAAATTTTCGTTGCGATTATGCATTTATTTATGACTTTTTCGTATATTTTTAATCATCATCTCAGTTATTGTATTTATTTAAATTAAATCGTTATTTAATTTATTATTAAATATAACTGCCAGTTAAATACATGTTTTATATATTATCAGTTATCTATTGGTATTAATTGACTTTTTTGGATGATGATTGTGATGGATGAATGGATGTTCTATTATATATTATTTTAAACTGCAAGTTGTTATGCATTTTATTTCATTCGGGATCACGATTTGAAATGATATATAACCGTAATTTTATTTTAAATTACGGATTGAAATGATAAATATTCGTATCACTCGACCTTAGGATATAAAAATATTTTGAAAGGAATCTATGATTTGTGAAGAAATATACGATTTTTGAGATATTGATTTGGATATTTCATGAACGTCTTTTTTATGGTTAATACTTGGTTTAGGCTGTGAATAAAATTTGTTTAAAGTATAAAATAAGTTTAATAATAAAGTTTGATTTTATTAAAATAAAATATGGATAAGTATTTACTTAAATTATATATTTAATATGGAATTTATATTTATTTTTGTAAATCAAGGTTGAGAAGATAGTTTGAAATTAATTGAGATGTTATCTAATTAAGAATTATAGTTAGTAAGAATCCATTTGGAACTTATTAAAATTGAGATTTTAAAGGAATATGCTTTTATAACTTAATTCGGGTTTTAGGTGATTTAAGTGAAATGTATGAAATCTAAATAAATTGAGGAATATTCAGTTATTGAATTTGAAGTTTTATTAAAGGATATTAGATTTATTAAGGAAATATTCCAAATCTAAATAATAGTGAAGAGAATTTGGTGTATATATGTACATAAATATGAATAATTAAAGCTCTGAAATATATGGAAATTGAAATGGTTTATTTGGTATTCAAATTTGTACTTGGAATCGATTTGTGAAATTTAAGAAGCTAAGTTATTATGTACGGTATTTTAATATTAAACCATTTAAATATTGGAAGTTATGTTTCAAAGTTATGGGTTTCAAGGTATTATGATTTGAAAATGCTATGATTTTGGGAAAAGGATATATTTGAAATAAAAAAATGAATTTATATTAATTTGGGTTTTAATAAAAATGATATCTTATTGATTTTGGTTTTTAAATAAAGATGATATCTTATTTATATGGTTTTGAAATGAAAGTTATATCCTGGTTTGAGGTAAATTATTTTGAAATGACCACGGTGTTATAATAACGTTTGGTTGTTGAAGAGACCGGGATCGGAAGTTGTCATACTCTCTGCCAACTAAGGAAACCACTTTAACAACCGTATACGCGGTGTAGATTCCAGAATGAAGTAGGATGGTGGCGCCGTTTCCTTTGAGGCAAATACGTGGACCCGACTCCCGTGAGTTGGCATAGGGTGGCTAAAACAAGAGCGATCGACGAGTTAAGAAGGTAGCACCTTTTATCGGACACATCCCTTCCATATTATACTTTGACTTTTGGATTTATTCGATGGCCACTTTAATTTCTATGATTTGGGGGTGTGGCTCGAGGTGGGCGGTAGCTGCGGCTATGCGTTACCACCGACCCGGAAGCGTAATTGGTATATCTACCCTGGCATTGCCTAGTTGTGCTGTGTCACCTACCCTAGCGCGCCTTATACGATTTTGTTTTGTACCATACCTATGGAGTGCCCTCTAACGACGCCCAGTACGGGGGAGACTATGGTACTGTATAGACTATCGGAATATATTATGTGTTAAAGGGAATATTGGGTCACTCCTAAATGCTATTTTAAAGTAAGTTTATTTTACTAATAGACACTATTATAATAGCGAAGTATTACTACATAGTAAATAGTTTAACGGATCCTTAGGAGATGCGAATCCCGATCATCTTTTAAGTTACTGCACTCATATTATTTAATGATGATTTAACTTACATAAGATCTTTTAGTTCTGACTCGAGTGTTTTGTTTTTTCAATTCGCTCGGGTCAGCCTGAGCATTTCAGGATCTGAAGGCCTTATTTCTGGAGGATGAAGACGAAGATTTACTATTATCTACTATATCATTCCACCACACTATTGTATTCCGCTGCATTATTATTATTCTTTGGTATGTGTAACTCTTATATGTATTATATAAGTAAAATCAAATGTGTTGTGAAACAGCTTCATGAACTGTTTATTTGATTATTATATTTTATCGTTCCGCTGCAAGGTTCTATTTTGTTTTCTTTCTTTCTCTGCTTTTTCTTATTTACCCCATAACAATCCACCCTTCTGTATGCTTTAAGTCTGACGTATGTGGTTTATCGTCGATTTAAAGCGTGTGAAAGGGCGGGGACGTTACATCTGGTATCAGAGCTTTGGTTTAACAATAAACCTTAGCTTTGTGGGGTTTGACTCTTATCAATAGGGTAGTTATACCCTATGATGAGTCACTGATCGTGTATATATATATATATATATATGAGAGAGCGTATTTGTTTGGGTTATAAAAGATTTTAGTATTGTGTTAATTTGTTCCGTTTTGTATTTTTAAATTCTGGTTGATGCATGGAACGCTATGACATCAATAGGGATTTCTAAACACTTAATAGGACAGACCGACATAATATTTGGTTTTAATATAGGTGAATGAAATAATTTTGCCTATTATATTTTCTATATATATATATAAAGTAAATTTTTATAAAGGTTATATTTGATTGTATTATATTGGTTGTTAGGTAGTGAAATTTATAAATAATAGTTAAAATGAGATTGAAAACAAAATAAATGGAAATTGGAAATTTTAGAACTTAATTTCCGGGGTTTTGAAAATTTCTTTCAATTGATTTTGGAATATAATAATAATATTATTACAAGTATTTTCTGATATAGATATCTCAATTTAATTTGAAAGAATGGTTTTAAAAAAAGAAACTTTGAAAAGAAATAAGTTCTATACTCCCCTCTCTGTCGTTGGAAAATAATTTCGGTGATGGCGGCCGCATCATCGATATTCATTTTCGAGTTTCGAAGTGGGAAGGCCACTGTAGTAGTTTTACTGCAGATATATTTTGATAGACAAATATAACTCGTAAATTGTTTTAAATACAGTTAGATATATATAAGTTGTAAGTATATACATTTATCTATTATTTTAAAATGATTTGAGATTTAACTCAGTATTTAGTTCTAAATTCCGTTAATTAATGTTTTAATTAATGTAGCGAAATGAGATAAATTTGTATGATTTTCAATTACATTCTTACAGGCATATATATATATATATATATATATATATATATATATATATATAACTTATCCAACAACAAAATTTACAATGTTTAATAAGAAAGTGTAATAGGATATTATACAAGTAAAAATTTGAAATAATGAAAGTATTCAATGAAATTCTTCAATAAATAAGAAGTTGATGTTGTAGTTATTATAAACTTAAGTAAATTGGAAATGTTACTATAATTAAATATAATAGAAAGATAAGTAGTATAAATAAAAAAAATTAAACTTAAGTAAATAAGTTGAAGTTATTTCTAAATAAAATTGTAAGAAATAAAACTAAATTAAAAAGATAAACCATTATATGAATGAAAAAGAGAAATCAAACAACAAATGTATGAATGGAATTAATAAGGATAAACTAAATCTGTTGTTTGAAATTGATGTTGTTTATTTTGGTTTATGTTGTTTGGGTAAGATACTTTAAAAATTGTTTGGATGAATGAATAGTCTATTTATTTTCACCTAAGGCTGTTGAGTGAAGGGTACACTTAGTTGTTTATTTTTCATTCCGTACAATTTAAAGTTTGAATCCAAACAACTATTTGTTTCTGTTTGATATGAATGGATAATTGATGTGTGTTGATATATGTGATGGTAGTTTGTTTGTTGCAAGTGATGGTTGGTATGTTGATTTTTTGTTGTTATTTGAAATAGCTTTAAATATTTCATTTTATGTAATTGTTAACCCTTTAGGATTATATAAGTGAAATACAGGTTATGGAAGTAATTGCTACTGCTTTTGGTTCCATAAATAAGCATTAATTGCCTGACCAATAAGCACGTTTTCGGATTACGGTTTATAGCATTATTATATTGTTTTCCCGGGTTGGGATATATATTACTTTGGAAAATATATGTGGCATACTGTTATATTGATATTATATTTTCTTCCGAGCCTCTCTGTACAAAGGAGACTCTGTCGAAATTTTCTGTAAATTTTGGACTTAGAAAATTTTTGAAAGTGTTTTTCAAACTATATTAATTTGAGTATAAAAGATTTAATGGTTATAAATTTGTATATTTTATTTAAATTAATTGATTTTGTAAATTGATTTTTTTATAAATTTAATATTTTAAGTAAGATATATTGATTTCTTAATTCTTCTTTTCCCTTCTTTTTCCTTTTCGGCGAAGAAAAGTTTTGAGTGGAAGAGAGTGTAACGACCCGTAAAATTCGGTAATTAAATTTCTTAATTTAAGAAGATTTTTGGTAACTTAATGTTGAAGGAAATAAAAATTTAGTGAGTTACTAATGGAAATTATAACCTGGATAAGATTGGTAAGTTAATTTTTAATAACTTGAATGTAACAGTATAAATGTAAGTTAATTGTTAATTTTATTCTTATTGTAGTAAAAGAATGTTACCAAAATGAAATGATTAATTTGATTTAAAATCTTAATTAATGGGTGCATTAATTTATAATGGGATATAAAAGGTAAATTAATAATTTAAATGTTGTCTTACTAATAAAATAATGTATAATGAACGGAAATGGAATGAATTAGTGTGTGAACTAATGGTAGCACTTGTTGTAAGCTAATGAGTAAATTAAAACGTAACAGTGCTAATTTAGGATTATAATTAATAGATTGAATGAAATGAGAATTAATGAATTTATTTAAATTTGTAAAGTTATAATATAATATATGGTAATTGGTTAGAAGGAATGAACATACAAGTATTATAAAAGGTATAAGGGTGGAAAATGGTTGTTACCAGTTAATTTGCCAATTTCAAGTAAAGAGAATTTAATGTACTTAATGATAATTAATGTAATAACGGAAAGTGTGAACGTAAATTAAAATGGAAACGTAAAATTAATTTCTAAGGTAGTAATTGGTGAAACTGTGATGCCCCACCTCTATGCTCACAATAACAAAGAGTATTAAAAGAAACACTGTCTATTATTACGAAGAATAAGCTGGATAGGAGCAGCCATCCGTATTTTGGCCTTACACTAGTATTGGTTATCTCGATGGGAGTGGTATATATTTATTTTTCGTCTCCCATTTATTTACTCCCATCGACATATCTAATTCTAGTATAAAACGAACTACAATGGTTCATAATAGTTTAGGACATCATATATAATAATAACATAGATAAGCTAAATGTGATACACAGATAATATAAAATCTCATATATATATATATATATATATATATATATATATATATAACTGAAGTTAGTTACAATACATGTGATACAATACATATGATACAACTATGACTTGTCGACTCAGGAAGTTACATATACAAGTACATTATCGTGAATAATATACATGAATACACATCATCCTAGAAAATACACTGAATACTCCAAAAGATATGAAGAGACTTCAGAGCTCAAGCAGCAACCCAAAGCAAGATATCAACAACCTGAAATAACTCGGTCTGACCCGAGTATTAAATTCAAAAGAAAATAATACACATGTCAGTCTAATTCAAACTCAGTTATTAATGCACAGGAGCTATAATAATTAAATAACAAATAGACGACAGTCACAATAAATCTCGTCTATCTAATCCTTTAATAAGAAATCAGATAACGGTAAATATAATACGTAATAGTGTCAAACAACAAATCAGCAAATTCAAATTATCAACGAAGGTAAATGAAATGAAGATAATTTAGAAAACAACAGGATTGCCTAAACGGCAATTAACAACAAAATCTAATTATTAAATAAATAATTAGAAACTCATAATCTTATTATCAAATAGATAATTGGACAATAACAAAATGATCAAATCAAACCAAATCAAAATACAATTTTAAAATATTGAATTGGCAAACAAAACAATTCCAGCAATTGAAATCATCAATTAAAACATCAAATTCTGAATTGGCTGCAGTACACGCTCACGTGCACTGCCTCGCCAAATTCAGATGTACACATTAAGCAGAGACTAGACAGTCTAAACCAACTCAAAGAAATGAACTGGCAAGAAGAAAGACAGTTCACAAGTCAAAGACCAGAGAGACCAGTGTACCAGATAGTTCAAATTCAACAACTAAACATGAAGTGTGGATACAATGATGCAAGTGAAGTGCATAAGTATTCCAGATCCAAACAACACAAGTGTAATGGCAGTTTTATCAAAATCGAACAATATAAAACCTCAACAACAACATGACTCAATGCATAAGCACTATGCAGAGCTCGAAGCTACCAAGATAACAATTTGTCTCAAAGTAAAATGAAACAGTTACAAGATGAAATGTACAATGCCACTGCAGTTGCAAACCAGTAGATTGCAAAAGTCAACCAGGCTACACAATGGACTCGAGCTCATGTGAATACAAGCCAGAATACAACAAAACCAGTTCAAGTTAAAGAGGCAGTAGTGAGACTACAAATACCAAAGTGAAGCAAGCTAAACAAGTTGCCATAACATGACAGCAAGAAGTGCCACAAAACCATCAAGTTACAGTGTTCAATATTACAACTTAAAACAACTCAAAGTCAGTGATACCAGATCACCCTGTGTGAACCAAAACTGATGCAAGTTGAACCAAATAAATGCCAAGATCAACATAATCAAATCAGCCGAAACAATACCACAATGCATCAGATAACAAGGATGCAAGTAAACAATGTATAAGTAAATGTACAAAGACTCCAAGCCTGCGAGTATTTAAAACTTGAAGACAACATGAAACTGAACCCAAGAAATGGCAACAAATGAAACAGTTGCACACAACATATATGTCGAAATCATGGATCAGTAGTTGAATCCCGAAAGTGACCAAAGAGGCAGTAAACAAAAATGGCCATAGTCGAGTTCAAAGTGTCAGCAACCACCAAATTATCAAAATGCAGACTTAATGAAGTCAGTACCAACAGTAATGGCAGCAACTCAATCAAGTCACAACATATAAAAATGCAGACTTGACTGCAAGTGTAGAGCAAGTGATGCACTAGAGTTCCAGATGGTACACAAGGTAGTGACATGATACAGTGAACTATAAGGTACCAGGCTCGAGTGCATCAAACCAGAGACAATAATGAATGAACATCGCATGAAACCACCAAGAACAGTAGCAATTTCGAACAAATACTCAATGCAACTACAACCAAGACTTAAATGAAATTACAGAGTTTCAAGTCAAGACCGAAGCAAGCATAGTGACACAAATCAGATACAAATAAAGTAAATAAGGAGGAAGTGCATAATGTCACTGCTACAAAAAATCGAACCGATTCAAAATGAAGTCAGAAATCATCAACGATGAAACCAAATCGAACGCGAAACATAGTATTGAATTAGATGTGAGGGTCACTCACCTTGCTTCGAAGGGCATGAATCCTAAGATCGAACAATCGGAATCAAATCCGTGGCACTCAAGAAATCGAGCGAAGCCAAAGATCGAAACCCTAATTTGAAGAAGAGGAACGAGAACAAACGAGCCGCCTTTTTTTTCTTTCGTATGTTTTGTTAGGGCTTGTGAAAATGATTGAAGGGGAAACGGTTATCCACTCTAATACAACCCAACACCAAAATAGAACGTGGGCCAAAATTCAAGATAAAGCCCACAAAACTCTTTTAACAAATTTTTAAAAGAATTTAAACCGGATTCAAATCTCTCAACAGCAATTAGCTAACCAATTTGATCGTCATTTGACGATAATCAATTGATGTGAAACCTTGGGTTGTTACAGACTCCCCTCCTTATAAAAATTGAGTCCCCGCAATTTTCATAATTAATGTCGTCAATAACAATTATTTTTCTAGCATAAAATGGTTAAGCTAGAAAAATAAAGGTCAAGAATACAAACGCCAGAGAATTCTTTCAATTTCATAAAAGAATTTCACGAATTTTCAACAAAATCTAATTATCAAATAGATAATCAGAAACAACAAAACTGAATAAATACAATTATCAGCAATATTCAATTATCAATTAGATAATTAGGATACACAAATCACAAAACAGCAATATCTAGTTATCGTTACGATGATTATAGAACAGCGAAATCTAATTATCAACAAAGATAATTAGGAAACACAAATCACAAATCGTAAAACCGCCAATATCTAGTTATCAACAACGATAATCAAAAATCACAAATATTTAATTATCAAAAACGATAATCAGAAATATCAAATCAACAATTATCTAATTATCAAAAACAATAATCACAAATCACAAATCAACAAATATCTATTTATCAAAAGCGATAATCAGAAAACAACAAATATCTAGTTATCAAAAACGATAATCAGAAATCTCAAATTAACAAATATCTAATCATCAAAAATGATAATCAGAAAACAATAAATATTTAATTATCAAAAACGATAATCAGAAATCTCAAATCAATAAATATCTAATTATCAAAAACGATAATCAGAATACAACAAATATCTAATTATCAAAAACAATAATCAGAAAACACAAATATCTAATTATCAAAAATGATAATCAGAAATCTCAAATCAACCAATATTTAATTACCAAGAACGATAATCAGAAATCTCAAATCAACAAATATCTAATTATCAAAAAAGATAATCAGAAATCTCAAATCAACAAATATCTAATCATCAAAAACGATAATCATAAAACAACAAATATCTAATTATCGAAAACGATAATCAGAAATCTCAAATCAACAAATATCTTGTAACGCCCCACCTCTATGCTCATAATAACAAAGAGTATTGAATGAAATACAGCCTGTTATTACGAAGAATAAGGCTGGATAGGAGCGGCCATCCGTAGTTAGGCCTTACACTGGTATTGGTTACCTCGATAGGAGTTGTATATATTTTTATTTTTCATCTCTAATTTATTTACTCCCATCGACATACCCAATTCCAGTATAAAACGAACTATGATGGTTCATAATAGTTTAGGAAAATACATATAAAAATAACACAGATAACTAAGTGTGGAACACAGATAACAAACGTCTCATATATATATAACTGATGTCAGTTACAATACATGTGATACAATACATATGATACAACTACAACTATCGACTCAGGAAGTTACATACACAAGTACATTATCATGCTTAATATACATGAATACATAACATCCTATACTAAGACAACAACTACTCCAAAAGTATGAAAAGACTTCATAGCTCTAACAGCAAACCAAATCAAGATATCTACAACCTGTAATAACTCGATCTGACCCGAGTATTAAATTCAAAAGAAAGTAATACACGGGTCAGTCTAATTCAAACTCAGTTATTAATGCACGAAAGTAATAATAATTAAATAACAATTAGACGACAGTCAAAATAAATTCACCTATCCGATCCTTTAATAAAGAAATCGGATAACGGTAAATATAACACATAATAGTGTTAAACAACAAATCAGCAAATTCAAATTATCAACGAAGATAGATGAAAGGATTATCAATGGAGATAATCTAGAAAACAACAAATTGCCTAAACGGCAATTAACAACAAAATATAATTATTAAATAAATAATTAGAAACTCATAATCAAAATTTCAAAAAGGTAATTAGATATCAATAGAATCATCAAATTAAACCAAATCAAAATACGATTCAAAATATATTAAATTGGACATACAAAACAATTCAAACAATTAAAATATCAATTAAAATGCCAACTCGGGTAGGGCCGCAGTACACGCACGCGTGCACTGCGTCGCCACTACAGCCTATGGAATACACAAAAGATCAATAAATCAAAAGCAACTAGAATATCAATAAAAGCACTACCGTGTGGCTGTAGTACACGCTTGCGTGCACTGCCTTGCCACTACAGTAATGATGTACACAAAAGCTCAATGGAAATTCACAAACGAGCACAAGGTCAAACCCGAGCGTTTAAGCTGGATTCAACTCAATGTACAAATCAATGTACGAGTCACAATACAATGATATCCAGACCAAATACTATCGATATGGTCGAACAGAGACTCCAAGCATACAAGAAGATATGCATAGATCTGAAACAAAGAATGGCCAGACCAAACAACGCAATGCAAATGAAATCATCAAAGACCAAGTCACAGCCGAGATGATCCATCACAGTGCAAAGGAAAATAAATGCATCAGTGCACATGAGAATTGCCTCAGTGCATACAAAACAACAAGGGCACAATTGCAACAAAAAAAAGCTGCAACCACCATAAGTATTCAAAGTTGTAACTAAAACAGTAAATTCAAAGCTCAAGAAAATTATGCTGCAAAATTAAGAAAAGGTAGCAGCAATTATCGTATCAAACTTTGATATCATAGAACAACAAAATGCACTAACAATTGAAGACTGCATGAAAAGAACTCAAGCCTGGTTACATATGCTGCAACTACACATGAGATTCAAATTGAACACCAAATGAAATTCACGTGATATAAATGCAACAACCAAAGTCAAGGCAAAATGAAGTCTGCAGCTCAACTTAACTGCAATTCCAAACCAAAACACAAAGGACACAACAAATACTCGAGCTTAAAATCCAAAAATGCAACAAAATGGAACTACATGGTTCAGTTCAAACAAAACACCAGTATTTTAATCAAAATGGCCGAAGTAAGCAAGCCAATCCAAACAACAAGAAGGTCACCAATGAATCAGAATTTATTAACCAAAGGCTAATATGAAGTGAATCACAAATCAAAGAATTTATATGACCAACAGGTACACATAATGCACAGTGGACTGAGTCACATATGCAAGCGTCAAGCATACATGCACTCAACTACAATGCAGGCTCTAAATGACAAAGATGCAAGCATGTACATAAGTGATCAGTGAAACCAAAGACTACATGAAACAGGTTACATGAAACTTAAACTGCATAATCAACTGCAATGGTCACAAGAGAAAAAGTGAACGACTAAATGAACTGGACAGTACACTAAAGGTAAGGAAACACAACACCAAAGCACAAGGCGACAGGTTTGAAACTCCAATGCGGACCAGTGAACAATGCATGAAGACATGAACATGGAATGCACAGTGAAATTGAAACAGGCGAATGGTCAAGCAAATAGACAGTAAGCAACGTGAACACAATACTACACTTCAAACAACAGTCATTAATTCAACTAGCCAGAGATATCTCCAAGCTGGCATAATCAAATCAATGAAGTAGTATAAATGACAGTGCCGAAGCCATCAAAGTCGGAGACATAAGAATTCAAACACGAGCAACAGTGCAGTGATGTATATGCAAGCAATTGCTGCAGTGAACAAGATCAGTTCAAGGCACATGGACAAGCACATGTGCAAATGCAGTCATGCATAAAGGCAGTAAATAGGATTAAAATCAATATCATCAACCACATGATATTACTCATCAAGGTCCTACCTTAAACAAGTCCGTACTAAAGTCAAAACAGCAAAATCAAAACCATGATGAGCAAGCCATTCAAGCCGTAAGTATCAAGGATTCGAATAAAATCATCGAAACCGTGTGGAATGAAAACCTCAATGAAATCATCAACAACAAAACCAAATCAAACCGCCGAGCACTGTACTAAACATGAATTGAGATGTAAGTGAAAAATCACTCACCTGTTTCGACGCAAATTGAAGGAGCCGTGTAGAGTCATCGATCGGCAAAGCAACATCCACCGGATCGAAGAAATTGACGTCGGCCTCTCCAATTATTTTCAAAGCCCTAGATTCGAAAAGAGGAACGAACAAAAGGAACGAAGCGCCCACCATTTTTCGTTCGTTTGCTGGTTTTAGGGTTACGAATGGAAATGATAAAGGAGGATTGGGTCGAATTGAATTAAGAAGGGAACGACATTTAAAAATTTGTTAAAGGAATATTGGGCCGAGATTTTTTTTAAAGCCCACTCAACATTTAACCAATTTTTTACTAAAGAATTTTTTAAACCCAATTAAAACTCCAAACCGCAATTAGCCATTTTCTATCATCATTAATTGCTTCATGACGATAATTAATTGTTATAAAATTCCGACGTTGTTACAGACTCCCCTCCTTATAAAAATTGCATCCCCGCAATTTTCATAATTAAGGTCGTCAATAACAATTATTTTTCTAACATAAACTGGTTAAGCTAGAAAAATAAAGGTCGGGAATACAAACACCAAAGAAATCTTTTAATTCCATAAAATAAATTCGCAAATTCTCAACAAAATCTAACTATCAAATAGATAATCAGAAAACAAAAAAACTGAATAAACGCAATTATCGGCAATATTCAATTATCAATTAGATAATTAGAATACAAAAATCACAAAACAACAATATCTAATTATCGATAGATAATTAGCAAACAGCAAAATCTAATTACCAACAATGATAATTAGAAAACATAAATCACAATTCGCAAAACTGCAATCATCTAGTTATCAACCAGATAATAAGAAAACACGAACTCCATAATCAGCAAACTCTAACCATCAACAGAGGTAGATAGAAAAAAAATCAATATAATCAACATAATCTAGAATCAATTAGGGACTAGAAAATGTCATAATCAACAAAAATTGGCAGTTATCCAATCATCAAAAATGATAATCAGAAATCTCAAATCAACAAATATCCAATTGTCAAAAACAATAACCAGAAATCGCAAATTAACAAATAACCAATTATCAAAAACGATAACCAGAAATCTCAATCAACAAATATCTAATTATCAAAAACGATAATCAGAAATCTCAAATCAACAAATATCCAATTACCAAAAACGATAATCAGAAACAACAAATATCTAATTATCAAAACGATAATCAGAAATCTCAAATCAACAAATATCTAATTATCAACAAGGACAATTAGAACTCATATCAACAAATATCCAATTACCTGCAGATAATTGGAAACAACAAATATCAAGAAATCAATTAAGATAATCTAGAAAATCAACAAAAGAGGTTGGATCGATCCCATTAGATGGCGAGTTTTTAAGCTACGACGCACGTGCATCAACAAATGGACGAAGCCTACCAAGTACTATCAACATAATTTGGCGCCCAACAAATGACCCGGAGGTCCAACAAATGACCCGAAGGTCTAGTACTGGTATTGACCCGAAGGTCCAACATATGACCGGAAGGTCCAACATAGTGGCTCGAAAGCACCTGAAAATCATCAAAATCATCAAAACAGCAAATATTTCAATTAACGAGTCCGGAATTAACCGAAATAGCAAACGCACATGTCCCATACCACGAGTTTTACTAAATCGTTTGATTCTCTTCATCGTTTCCTTGAAAGTGCAAAATTATGTATTCCAAAAATAACATTTCACATTCTCAAACGGACAAGTCTCGAATTAAGCGAATCAGTAAAAGAATGGGGTCATAGTCCTCGATTTTGCTGAAATGTTTAACTCGCTTCCTCATTCTTTTGAAAACTCAAACTGCAAAACTTTTGAAAATAATTTCAATTATTTTATAAAATTAATAATTTACATTCTCAAACGAACAAGTCCGGAACTAAGTGAATCAGTAAAAGAAAGGGGTCATAGTCCTCGATTTTGCTGAAACGTTTAAATCGCTTCCTCATTCTTTTGAAAACGTAAACTGTAAAAAATTTGAGAACAATTTTTATTTTGAAACAATTTTTAAAACACGTGATTAAAATAGAAACATCAATAGCAACTTCGACAAGGAAATTGCACTTCTCAAAATACCGTAAAAACGGACAATAAAATCAGCATCGCGGGATAACCGCTTGAAAATCCACTTTAAAACTTGACGGTTACTGAAGTCAAAGCGACAGTAATTTTAAACGTCAAAATCTCATCAAAATAATTCGCATCAAAATATAATACCAGTGAATTTTCATTCATTAAAAATGTCAACAAAACACCGTACTTCAAAAATGTAGCACCGGTGTAAAAATCTCGTTATAAAAGTAACGGCAACAAAATATGTTTAAAACCAATCATGTGTTTTACATAAAATTAATGCAGTAACGTACAACTCAAATTTGCAGGTATACCACAAAATGAACAAAGAAATCATTCAAATATATCTTCAATGAATATAATTTAAAACAGCAAAAATCCCAACAAAGTCACATAACTGCAATCGCTTCGGATCCTCAAATCAGATTCGAAATTTTTAAAGAAAACAAATTAAACACGGCTATGTGAACAACAAATGAAATTTATTTCAATTTCATATTTTGATTCTTAAATCAAAATGGTTATCAACCGTACTCAGCGAAGACAGTCTCACTATTTCCGCTACGCACTTTGATAAACAAAACACAAATTTTCTCAATCATCAAAACACAATTTCATTTTTATTTTTAAATAAAGATATTTAAAAAATTTCATCAAAATTTCAAAACTTTAGTTTTGACTCAAAGCACAACTAAAAACATCGACAAATAGTTATACCACATGTTCCATCCAAGTTATGTTTTATATTATGTCCATAAACCCCAAGCTCTAATACCAACTGTTATGCTCCACCTCTATGCTCACAATAACAAAGAGTATTAAATGAAATACTGTCTGTTATTACGAAGAATAAGGCTTGATAGGAGCAGCCATCCGTAGTTAGGCCTTACACTCGTATTGGTTACCTCGATAGGAGTGGTATATATTTTTATTTTTCACCTCTTATTTATTTACTCCCATCGACATATCCAATTCCAGTATAAAACGAACTAATATGGTTCATAATAGTTTAGAACAATATATATAATAATAACACAGATAACTAAGTGTGGAACACAGATAACAAAAGTCTCATATATATATATATAACTGATGTCAGTTACAATACATATGATACAACTACAACCGTCGAATTAGGAAGTTACACACACAAGTACATTATCATAATTAATATACATGAATACATAACATCCTATACTAAGACAACAACTACTCCAAAAGTATGAAAAGACTTCATAGCTCTAGCAGCAACCCAAAGCAAGATATCTACAACCTATAATAACTCGGTCTGACCCGAGTATGAAATTCAAAAGAAAGTAATACACAGGTCTGTGTAATTCAAACTCAGTTATTAATGCACGGAAGTAATAATAATTAAATAACAATTAGACGACAGTCAAAATAAATTCACCTATCCGATCCTTTAATAAAGAAATCGGATAACGGTAAATATAACACGTAATAGTGTTAAACAACAAATCAACAAATTCAAATTATCAACGAAGATAGATGAAAGGATTATCAATGGAGGTAATCTAGAAAACAACAGAATTGCCTAAACGAAATTAACAACAAAATATAATTATTAAATAAATAATTGGAAACTCATAATCTAAATTTCAAAAAGATAATTATATATCAATAGAATCATCAAATTAACCCAAATCAAAATACGATTCAAAATATATTGAATTGGACATACGAAACAATTCAAGCGATTAAAATATCAATTAAAATGCCAACTCGGGTAGGGCTGCAGTACACGCATGCGTGCACTGCCTCGCCACTACAGCCTATGGAATACGCAAAAGATCAATTAATCAAAAGCATTTAGAATATCAATAAAAGCACTACCATGTGGCTGCAGTACACGCTTGCGTGCACTGCCTTGCCACTACAATGATGTGTACACAAAAGCTCAGTGGAAATTCACAAACGAGCACAAGGTCAAACCCGAGCGTTTAAGCTGGATTCAACTCAATGTACAAATTAAATGTACGAGTCACAATACAACGATGTCACGACCAAATACTATCAATATGGTTGAACAGAGACTCCAATCATACAAGAAGATATGCATAGATCTGAAACAAAGAATGGCCAGATCAAACAACGCAATGCAAATGAAATCATCAAAGACCAAGTCACAGCCGAGATGATCCATCACAGTGCAAAGGAAAATAAATGCATCAGTGCACATGAGAATTGCCTTAGTGCATACAAAACAACAAGGGCACAATTGCAACAAAAAGAAGTTGCAACTACCACAAGTATTCAAAGTTGTAACTAAAACAATAAACTCAAAGCTCAAGAAAATTATGCTGCAAAACTAAGAAAAGGCAGCAACAGTTATCGTATCAAACTTTGATATCATAGAACAACAAAATGCACTAACAATAGAAGACTGCATGAAAAGAACTCAAGCCTGGTTACGTATGCTACAACTACACATGAGATTCAAATTGAAGACCAAATGAAATTCAAGTGATATACATACAACAACCAAAGTCAAGGAAAAATTAAGTCTGCAGCGCAACTTAACTACAATTCCAAACCAAAACACAAAGGACACAGCAAATAATTGAGCTCAAGGCAGTAAAATCCAAAAATTCAACAAAATGGAACTGCATGTTTCAGTTCAAACAAAAAACCAGTATTTTAATCAAAATGGCCGAAGTAAGCAAGCCAATCCAAACAAGAAGTAGGTCACCAATGAATCGGAATTTATTAACCAAAGGGTAACAAGAAGTGAATCACAAATCAAAGGATTGACATGACTAACAGGTACACATAATGCAAAGTGGACCGAGTCACATATGCAAGGGTCAAGCATACATGCACTCAACTACAATGCAGACTCTAAATGACAAAGATGCAAGCATGTACATAAGTGATTAGTGAAACCAAAGACTACATGAAATAGGTTACATGAAACTTAAACTACATAATCAACCGCAATGGTCACAAAGCAAAAGTGAAGGACTAAATGAACTGGACAGTACACTAAAGGTAAGGCAACACAACACCAAAGCACAAGGCGACAGGTTTGAAACTCCAATGCAGACTAGTGAACAATGCATGAAGACAAGCTGTGACGCCCCACTTCCATACCCACGCTAGCCAAGAACACTACGATGTAGTGCTGTCAACTAGCACGGAGAATAAGGCTGTTGAGGAGCAACCATCCATGTGATTGCTTATCACAACGTCGCTATAAATAATATTCGGAAACAAACATAGAAATAATCATAACACAAATCAGTCACAGACATCCATATCACAAAGGCGGAAGAAGAAATGAATATATAACTAACACATGAAAGTGTACATCAGAGTAGTGGTCAAAAAGATCCACAATAATACAAAAGAATAGCAACACGTGCTATACAAAATAATACAACAATGAGTCTATATCTCAAGTGTATACAACAAAAACTGCTAATCTAAATAGTTAGCCAAAAGTCAGAGTAGCAAATCCCGGGAAGAAGTCAAGCAGAAGAACCTGTAACACCTCGGTCTGACCCGAGTATTATTTTAGAAAATAATAAACGGATCAGTCTAGCTATAAATATCAGATGACATGGTATAAAATAAAAGGTATGGCATAAACATAAAATATCCATACTGACATACTACTATAAGTATGCAAATGATGATCAACAGAAGATCAATCAATAAGAGATAAATCAATATCACAAGAATCTTCTCAAAGATCCAAAGAGGGCATCGTACCCTAAACTTGTACTCATAATAAGTCAATGACATAAATTCTAGAAATCAACACAAGAAATCCAGAAATCACAGAAAAAGGGAAAGAGACCTATCACATGACGGTCCAAAGACCATGGGGTGCTACCCCATATGGGTGAGTCGGAATCACCCAGATGAGGTCTAGGCTAACCAAAAAGCAAAAAGGTATGTGTGAGTGAAATCACACAAATGGTGTCTAGCCTAACCTCGCAACAAAAAGGTATGTGTGAGTGGAATCACACAAATGGTGTCTAGACTAACCTTGCGGAGAAAGAGATATGTGTGAGTCGAAATCACACCCATGCGGTCTAGTCTAACCTTGCAAACAAAGAGACATCGCACAATTGCTAGTCTAAATCACAAAATGATCGTCATGATCAACGAGAAGTGTCAATTACACTAAGCTAGCAAATATAAAAGTCTATCTTCGTGCCCCATAACCACCTGCTTAACTTAAATATTTATGAACAAACTGTAAATCTCACTAGAATATTATCACAAGAGGTTCAATCGAACAAGTCCAAGAATTAACCGACGAAGTGAACGCAAGTGTTTCATACCACTTGTTTTACTAAGCCGTTTAATTAGATTTCTCATCCGAGTGAGGTAAAGGTTTGTATATACTAGTAGATTGGAAAACGGTTTAGGAAAAGAGCTTTGTTATTGAAAATAGAGTTGAAATCATTTTGTTGAAAGAGTTTTGATATTTACTACTAGTATTGAAACCCTTCATATTTCTAAAGTTGTTATCCCGCCTTTTTAGCAAGGCCGTGATACCATAAAATCGACCGAGAAGCCGAAGATAGTTTGTCTCGAAGAATGGTCAACTCAGCATCTCAACAAAGCAAGTTCTGTTGAATGTTTTTCAGATAAGATCCCCTACGGAGGGGGGGTCCAGGGGGGTGGTAACCCCCCAAGGTGGGGGTGCGGGGGCAACACCCCCGCTACGGGTTCGACCTGCCCGGTCAGGTCGCGGGGGTCCAGGGGGCAGCGCCCCGTCCAAAATGGTACGACCTAGTGAAGACCTAAGGGAGGATAGGATCGAGCGACCTAAAGGTTGCGACCTAGGGTACACGCGACCTAAGGGAAACTCACGACCTAACATGGCCGAGCTAAGGTGAGGTGCAACTCAACCAGGTAAGTGACATAAGGGAGGCGAGCGACCTAAGGAACTCACGATCTAACAATAGCACCGGCCAAGCGACCTAATGTTTTAAGGCCGAACGACCTAATTAAACTCGCGACCTAAAAATGACAAGGCCGAGCGAGTTAAGGGGATTGTGCGACCTAGGGTACACGCGACCTAAGGGAAACTCGCGACCTAACATGGCCGAGCTAAGGTGAGGTGCGACTCAACCAGGTAAACGACCTAAGGGAGATGAGCGACCTAACAATAGAACAGGCCAAGCGACCTAACGTTTTGAAGGCGTGAACCATGCGAACGACTCAAGGTCATACGACTTAATGGGAAACGACCTAAGGTCACACGACCTAATGGTGCCGAGTGAATTAAGGCCAGGGACGACCTAAGTGTCGATACGTTCAGTGATAGGAAGTGGCACAATATATCGAGGCGCTAACTTTCCCGACCGACTGAAACGTACAACACCTTTCATAGGTGAAACACGAATAAAAACAAGATCTCCAACAGAAAATTCTAATTTCCTTCTTCGATTATCGGCATAGGATTTTTGTCTACTCTGGGCTTCTTTCATCCTTTGTCGAAAAAGTTCAATTTTTTCTGTGGAATCACGAATAAAGTCTGGACCTAAAACCAGCCTCTCACCGGCCTCAAGCCAACAAGAAGGAGATCGGCATGGCCTTCCGTAGAGTGCCTCGAAAGGTGCCATACCAAAACTAGATTGGAAGCTATTATTATAGGAAAAGTCGACAAGTGAAATATGATCTTCCTAACTTCCACCAAAATCAAGCACACAAGCTCGAAGAAGATCTTCAAGGGTTTGATTCACACGCTCGGTTTGTCCATCGGACTGGGTTTGATAAGCGGTGCTAAAATTAAGCTTCGTTCCTAAAGCTTTTTGAAGACTCTTCCAAAATCCACTAGTAAACAATGGATCTCGATCGCTAACAATAGAAGTAGGAACTCCATGCAATTTAACAATTTCTTTGATAAAGAGTTTGGCCAAAATAGGAACGGTTCGGTTAGATCGAACGGGAATAAAATGGGCGGATTTAGTAAGTCTATCAACGATCACCTATAAGCTATCATGACCCGAACGAGAACGGGGAAGGCCATCTATAAAATCCATGGAAATTTGGTCCCACTTCCAAATTGGAGTTTCTAAAGGTTGCAATAACCCACCAGGCCTTTGATGTTCGGCCTTGACAAGTTGGCAAGTCATGCAACACTTAACAAAGTTAGCAATATCAGATTTCATTCCCTCCCAATAATAAAGTCGCTTCATATCAGCGTACATTTTACTACTACCGGGATGAATGGTGAATTTAGAATGATAGGAATCTTCTAAAATATCTTTACGAAGATCACCAATATTTGGTACGATAAGTCTACCAAATTTTCTAATGCCGCCACGAGAATCAATATCAAAGTCTTTCAAACCTTCAATATTAATTTTATTCTTAACATTTTGGCCAAGAAGAGCCAATTCAGGATCTAGCCCTTGAGCTTCAAGAATGCGGTCGAAAAGAGAAGGATGAGCCTCAAGGCTACATAAAACAAGTGATGAGCATAAATCGGATACGCGCTTTCGAATCTCACAAGTGGATATAATCTCGAGATCGTTCCATTTGGATATCATCATAGAAAAAACTGCTTGTTTTTTTATGGCTAAGAGCATCGGCGACACGATTACCCTTACCGGGGGTATAAAGAATATCAAGATCATATGGTGCAAGGAACTCAAGCTAACGCTGTTGGCGCAAATTAAGTTCCTTTTGAGAAAATAAATATTTCAAAGACTTATGATCCGTGTAAAGAATAAATTTCTCTCCCAATAAATAATGGCGCGAAATTTGAAGGGCGAAAACAATAGTCGCGAGTTCTAAATCATGTGTGGCATATCTAGTCTCGGCCGGCTTCAATTGCCTAGAAGCATAAGCAATAACACGTTCTTTTTGCATAAGAACGGCACCCAAACCAACGTGACTAGCATCAGTATAAACAACAAAATCTTGATTCCCCTCGGGAATAACAAGAATAGGAGCATCAGAAAGGAGTTCTTTCAATTTTTGAAAAGAGGCTTCACATTTGTCCAACCAAATGTATTTAACTCCCTTCTTAGTCAAGCCAGTAAGATGCATGACAATCTTAGAAAAGTCTTTAATGAAACGACGGTAATAACCCGCCAATCCGAGAAAACTACGAATCTCTATCACACTCTCTGGTCTCTTCCAATCTTGAATCGCTTCAGTCTTTGAAGGATCAATAGAAATTCCGGATTCGGAAATAATATGACCGAGAAACTTCACACGAGATTGCCAAAAGTGGCATTTCGAAATTTTCGCCTTTAATTGATTACTCCTAAGAGTTTCCAATACAATCCGAAGATGCTTTTCATGCTCCTCCTCGGTTTTAGAATACACAAGGACATCATCAATGAAGATGAGAACAAACCGATCGAGGAAATCCTTGAAAACTCGATTCATGAGGTCAACGAAGTAAGCCGGAGCATTCGTTAAACCAAATGGCATAACAAGCCATTCATAAGATCCATAACGAGTACGGAACGATGTCAAAGGAATACTATCCTCAGCAATACGAAGCTGATGAAAACCGGTAGCCAAGTCCAACTGTGAAAAGACCCTAGCTCCGCTAAGCTGATCAAACAGATCGTCAATTCGAGGTAAAGGATATTAATTTTTAATAGTCAAATCGTTAAGCTTGTGATAGTCAACGCAAAGCCTAAGCGTGCCGTCGGATTTCTTCACGAAATTACCCGAAGCTCCCCAAGGCGAGGAGCTAGAGCGAATAAATTGCTTCGTCTCCAATTCAGATAATTGTTTGCGCATCTAATCATTTTCCTTATTAGACATGCGATAAGGAGGACGAGTAATAGGTTGAGCTTCAGGGGTAAGATTAATTCTGAACTCAATTGCTTGGTTAGGTGGTAAACCTAAAACGGGCTCAAATATGTCGAAAAATTCACAAACGACGTGAATTCGAGAAATGACATCTTACTCATCATCATCATCATCATTATCATGAGGATTTAAAGAATATAAAGATGCAGTCAACGCAGAATCCGAATCTTTAAGAATAATAGAAACCTGATTTACAGATTGCGGATGTCGGAGATAAATAGTCCGCTCAGGACATAGGATACGAGCTTCATAATGATTAAGCCAATCCATTCCCAAAATCATTCCAAAGCCTAGGTAACGCATAACATGCAAATCGGCTAGGAATGGAAAATCACATAAAATAATCTCCACATTTTTACAAAGCAAACTAAGAGTTGCGGATCCACCAACAGGATTCGCAATTCTCAAGGAAGTCATTAAAGCATCAACAATTATAGAGAAAGTGTCGACAAGTTCCTTTTATATAAAAGAATGGGATGCACCCGTATCAAAGAGAACTCTAATAGGTTGATCATGAAATAAAATAATACCATCAAGAATGGAACGAGAAATACCTTGGCCACGAGATGTGTTGCCAGGGGCTTGAGCCACGTTTAACTTTCCCTCCTTCTTGCCTTCACGTTTGAGGCATTGATGTATGTAATGATCCGGGCTCCTACAATAGAGACAAGATTTGGGCTTAGAGCACTTATTCGCAAAATGATCCCCAGATCCACAGTTGAAGCATCTCGCACCACTAGGAGATGGAGACTTTGCCGCAGGGGTTGCATGCTTACCCTTTTTGTTGGGATAAGGGCCTTTGAATTTACTGGGCCTCTTTTTGTTGTTGAAGTTGGGTTTGGAAGCTACTACTTCAACATCACTTTCTTTATCAGCCTCCTCCAAACGAAGAGCGATATCTATAAGTTGGTCGAAAGGAACTTCTAACTTTAGAAGTAATGGCTTCTTGAGGCTTTTTTAAGCCATAAACGAACCTCTGGTTCTTCTTCAATGGGGTGTTGATGTATTCAACCCTATATTTGGAAAGCGACTCAAAGGCCGCGACATAATCAGACACAGAGGACTCACCTTGAACAAGGTCTATAAAGCGTCGAGCCAGAGTTACCTTCTCTGCTTCTGGTACAAATTTTAACTCGAAGCGTGTCCGGAATTGCTCCCAGGTAAAGTCTGCTTCGTTGACTTCAGAAATAAGAAGTTCATACCAGTCCAATGCTCTCTCTTGGAGCATACCAGAAGCCACCTGAACACGGTGAAGATCGACGAGATTAATGCGAATGAAGATTCGATCGCAGGTCCTCAACCAAGCCTGGACCTCGATGATAGTTTCAGAACCTTGAAATGGCTTCCCACCCAGGTTGGTGTAATCATTGCACAAACGTGCAAACCCAGATTTAGGATGAGTAGGTTTCGGATTAGAACCAACTGCTTGAGCATTCGTGACAAGGTCAAGAAGTTGCTGGGTAGTCATAAAAACTCCATCTTGGGGTGGAGCACTAGATGGTCCAGCTCTGGAACGATCAGGTCTAACCATTTCTCTTCCTTAAGAAAGAAAGAAGAGAAAGAAGAAGATTATTCACTAATGAATATCAAGAAATCTTGCTAGATAAAACTAGGAATCCCAAAGGATATAGGATGAATCGGTACGACGACTCGAATTAACCCTAAGACATAACTCCTAAGGTGGACTTAGGACGATGATCCTTGTTAAGTTATTCTACATTGTTCCGAAGTTTGGCTCTGATACCAAGCTGTGACACCCCACCTCTATACCCACGCTAGCCAAGAACACCACGGTGTAGTGCTGTCAATTAGCACGGAGAATAAGGCTGCTGAGGAGCAACCATCCATGTGATTTCTTATCACACGGTGGCTATAAATAATCTTCGGAAACAAACATAGAAATAAGCATAACACAAATCAGTCACAGACATCCATATCACAAAGGCGGAAGAAGAAATGATTATATAACTAATACATGAAAGTGTATATCAGAGTAGTGGTCAAAAAGATCCACAATAATACAAAAGAATAGCAGCGCGTGCTATACAAAAGAATACAACTATGAGTCTATATCTCAAGTGTATACAACAAAAACTGCTAATCTAAATAGTTAGCCAAAAGTTAGAGTAGCAAATCCCAGGAAGAAGTCGAGCAGAAGCACCTGTAACATCTCGGTCTGACTCGAATATTATTTAAGAAAATAATAAATGGATCAGTCTAGCTATAAATATCAGATGACATGGTATAAAATAAAAGGTATGGCATAAACATAAAATATCCATACTGACATACTACTATAAGTATGCAAATGATGATCAACAGAAGATCAATCAATAAGAGATAAATCAATATCACAAGAATCTTCTCAAAGATCCAAAGAGGGCATCATACCCTAAACTTGTACTCATAACAAGTCAATGACATAAATTCTAGAAATCAACACAAGAAATCCAGAAATCACAGAAAAAGGGAAAGAGGCCTATCACATGGCGGTCCAAAGACCATGGGGAGCTACCCCATATGGGTGAGTCGGAATCACCCAGATGAGGTCTAGGCTAACCAAAAAGAAAAAAGGTATGTGTGAGTGGAATCAAACAAATGGTGTCTAGCCTAACCTCGCAACAAAAAGGTATGTGTGAGTGGAATCACAAAAATTGTGTCTAGACTAACCTTGCGGAGAAAGAGATATGTGTGAGTCGGAATCACACCCATGAGGTCTACTCTAACCTTGCAAATAAAGAGACATCGCACAATTGCTGGTCTAAATCATAAAGTGATCGTCATGATCAACGAGAAATGTCAATTACACTAAGCTAGTAAATATAAAAATCTATCTTCGTGTCCCATAACCACCTGCTTAACTTAAATATTTACGAATAAACTGTAAATCTTCACTAGAATATTGTCACAAGAGGTTCAATCGAACAAGTCCAAGAATTAACAGAAGAAGTGAACGCAAGCGGTTCATACCACTTGTTTTACTAAGCCGTTTAATTAGATTTCTCATCCGAGTGAGGTAAAGGTTTGTATATACTAGTAGATTGGAAAATGGTTTAAGAAAAGAGCTTTGTTATTGAAAATAGAGTTGAAATCATTTTGTTGAAAGAGTTTTGATATTTACTACTAGTATTGAAACCTTCATATTTCTAAAGTTGTTATCCCGCCTTTTTAGCAAGGCCGTGATACCATAAAATCGACCGAGAAGCCAAAAATAGTTTGTCTCAAAGAATGGTCAACTCAGCATCTCAACAAAGCAAATTCTATTGAATGTTTTTCAGATAAGATCCCCTACGGAGGGGGGTCCAAGGGGGTGGCAACCCCCCTAGGTGGGGGTGCGGGGGCAACACCCCCGCTACGGGGTTCGACCTGCCCGGTCAGGTCGCGGGGGTCCAGGGGGCAGCGCCCCGTCCAAAATGGTACGACCTAGTGAAGACCTAAGGGAGGATAGGATCGAGCGACCTAAAGGTTGCGACCTAGGGTACACGCGACCTAAGGGAAACTCGCGACCTAACATGGCCGAGCTAAGGTGAGGTAAGACTCAACCAGGTAAGCGACATAAGGGAGGCGAGCGACCTAAGGAACTCGCGACCTAACAATAGCACAGGCCAAGCGACCTAACGTTTTAAGGGCGAACGACCTAATTAAACTCGCGACCTAAAAATGACAAGGCCGAGCGAGTTAAGGGGATTGTGCGACCTAGGGTACACGCGACCTAAGGGAAACTCGCGACCAAACATGGCCGAGCTAAGGTGAGATGCGACTCAACTTGGTAAACGACCTAAGGGAGACGAGCGACCTAAGGAACTCGCGACCTAACAATAGCACAGGCCAAGCGACCTAACGTTTTGAAGGCCTGAACCATGCGAACGACTCAAGGTCATACGACCTAATGGGAAACGACCTAAGGTCACGCGACCTAACGGTGCCGAGTGAATTAAGGCCAGGGACGACCTAAGTGCCGATGCGACCTACGACCTAAAGCCCAACGACCTAATTCCGAGGCGAACGTCCTAAGGCATGCGAACGAGTTTAAGGCCAGAAACGAGCTATTTGAAGGCCGAGACTTTTCCACGCAAACGTCCTAGCATAGGCAGAACGACCTAGTAGCAGAAATTCACCAAAAACACTAAAAATTGGAGTTTTTCGCCAATTCAATCCAAACCAAATGAAAATGTGCATGCTAAAGTGATGGGAATTCATTCCCAACTGTCCAAGATAGTTATAGACAAGAATGTGAGATAAAAATCTCACCTTTGCACAAATTCAATGAAGAAGAAGCTTGAAGTCAATAGAGAAGCAACTACAAGCTTGAATCCAATGTCTTTACTTTGATTTTATAGTTGGATATTTAATTTGCTAATGAACTTGGGCTTGGAATCTTAATTTCCCATTCCACTCACCATTAATGATAAAACTAGAGTTAGGTAGGAATTTATGAAGAGATGAGGAGAAGGGGTAGGAACTTAGGTTTAATAGGCTAAACCAACCCAAAGTCCAAAGCGGGAAAAGTTAGTGAAATTCCACTAACCCCAAACATATCAAAGTTTATACTTAAAAGGATTATAAACAGCATTTTGAACTCAATGGAAGTGGTCTCAGGTCCTAATTTGACCGTTTGCGAAAAGTAGCTTTTCGGACCAATATCCGATTAACGAAAAAATATTTAAATATAAAAATCAATAAATATGCGGGTTGTTACACATGAACATGGAATGCACAGCGAAATTGAAACTGGCGAATGGTCAAGCAAATAGACAGTAAGCAGCGTGAACATAATACTACACTTCAAACAACAGTCATTAATTCAACTAGCCAGAGATATCTCCAAGCAGGCATAATCAAATCAATGAAGTAGTATCAGTGACAGTGCTGAAGCCATCAAAGTCGGAGACATAAGAATTCAAACATGAGCAACAGTGCAGTGATGTATACGCAAGCAATTGCTGCAGTGAACAAGACCAGTTCAAGGCACATGGACAAGCACATGTGCAAATGCAGTCATGCATAAAGGCAGTAAATAGGATTAAAACCAATATCATCAACTACATGATATAACACATCAAGGTCCTACCTTAAACAAGTCCGTACTAAAGTCAAAACAGCAAAATCAAAACCATGATGAGATAAGCAATTCAAGCCGTAAGTATCAAGGATTCGAATAAAATCATCGAAACCGTGTGGAATGAAAACCTCAAGGAAATCATCAACAACAAAACCAAATCAAACTGCCGAGCACTGTACTAAACATGAATCGAGATGTGAGTGAAAAATCACTCACCTGTTTCGACGCAAATTGAAGGAGCCATGTAGAGTCATCGATCGGCAAAGCAGCATCCACCGGATCGAAGAAATTGACGTCGGCCTCTCCAATTATTTTCAAAGCCCTAGATTCGAAAAGTGGAACGAACGAAAGGAACGAAGCGGCCACCATTTTTCATTCGTTTGCTAGTTTTAGGGTTACGAATGGAAATGATAAAGGAGGATTGGGTCGAATTGAATTAAGAAGGGAACGACATTTTAAAATTTGTTAAAGGAATATTGGGCCGAGATTTAATTTTTTTTTTAAAGCCCACTCAACATTTAACCAATTTTTTACTAAAGAATTCTTTTAAACCCGATTAAAACTCCAAACCGCAATTAGCCATTTGCTATCATCATTAATTGCTTCATGACGATAATTAATTGTTATAAAATTCCGGGGTTGTTACATATCTAATCATCAAAAATGATAATCAGAAAACAACAAATACATAATTATCAAAAACGATAATCAGAAATTTCAAATCAACAAATATCTAATTATCAAAAACGATAATCAGAAATAACAAATATCGGATTACCAAAAACGATAATCAAAACTCAAATCAACAAATATCTAATTATCAAAAACGATAATCAGAAACGACAAATATCCGATTTCAAAAATGATAATCCGAACTCAAATCAACAAATATCTAATTATCAAAAACGATAATCAGAAACAACAAATATCCGATTATCAAAAACGACAATCAGAACTCAAATCAACAAATATCTAATTATCAAAAACGATAATCATAAACAACAAATATCCGATTATCAAAAACGATAATCAGAAACAACAAATATCCAATTATCAAAAACGATAATCAGAACACAAATCAACAAATATCTAATTATCAAAAACGGTAATCGAAAACAATAAATATCCGATTATCAAAAACGATAATCAGAAACAACAAATATCCAATTACCTGCAGATAATTGGAAACAACAAATATCTAGAAATCAATTAAGATGACAAGAAAATCAACATAAAAGGTTGGATCGATCTCATCAGATGGCGAGTTTTAGCTACGCCGCACGTGCATCAACAAATGGCCGAAGCCTACCTAGTACTATATTTTTGGCGCCCAACAAATGACCCGAAGGTCCAACAAATGACACGAAGGTCTAGTATTGGTATTGACCCGAAGGTCCAACAATAACCCGAAGGTCCAACAATAACCCGAAGGTCCAACAAATTGGCTTGAAAGCCCAACAAAATCATCAAAATCATCAAACAACATATGTTTCAGTTAATGAGTCCGGATTTAATCGAAATAGCAAATGCACATGTCCCATACCATGAGTTTTACTAAATCGTTTAGTTCTCTTCATAGTTTCCTTGAAAGTGCAAAATCGTGTATTTTTAATTAATAACATTTTACGTTCTCAAACGGAAAAGTCCGAAATTAAGCGAATCAGTAAAAGTGAGGGTTCATAGTCCTCAATTTTGCTGAAGCGTTTAATCGCTTCCTCATTCTTTTGAAAGCGCAAACTGTAAAGAATTTCGGAAAACAATTTTTATTTTAAAACGATTTTTAAAACACGTGATTAAAACAGCAGCATCTATAGAAAATTTGATAAGGAAATTGCACTTCTCAAAACACCGTAAAAACGGATCTCAAAATCAGCATTTTGGAATAACCGCTTGAAAATTCACTTTAAATTTGACCGTTACTGAAGTCAAAGCAATAGTAATTTTTTTGTACGTCAAAATCTCATCAAAATAATTCGCATCAAAATATAATACCAGCGAATTTTCATTCATAAAAAATGTCAACAAAATACTGTGCTTCAAAAATTTATCACCGGTGTAAAAATCCCATTATAAAAATAATGGCAACAAAATACGTTTAAAACCAAACACCAGTTCAGCGTAAAACTAATGCAGCAACGTTCAACTCTTATTTACACGTATACTACAAGATGAACAAAGAAATCTCTTGATTATATCTTTAATGAAGATAATTTAAAACAGCAAAAATCTCAACAAAATCACATAACTGCAATCGCTTCAGATCCTCAAATTGGATTCGAAATTTTCAAAGAGAACAAAATAAACCCATCTATGTAACAACACAATGAATTTAATTTAATTTCATATTTTGATTTTTAAATCAAGAGGGTTATCAGCTGTACTCAGCGAAGACAGTCTCATTGTTTCCGCTGCGCACTCTGATAAACAGAACACAAATTTCTCAATCATCAAAATACAATTTCACTTTATTTTTAAATAAAGATAATTAAAAATTTCAACATAATTTCAAAACTTTAGTTTTGACTCAAGGCACAAATAAACATCAACAAATAGTTGTAACACATGTTCCATTTAAGTTAAGTTATACATTTTGTCCATAAAAACCTAGCTCTGATACCAACTGTGACGCCCCACCTCTATGCCCACAATAACAAAGAGTATTAAAAGAAACACTTTCTGTTATTACGAAGAATAAGGCTGGATAGGAGCGGCCATCCATAATTAGGCCTTACACTAGTATTGGTTATCTCGATAGGAGTGGTATATATTTATTTTTCATCTCTCATTTATTTACTCCCATCGACATATCTAATTCCAATATAAAACGAACTACAATGGTTCATAATAGTTTAGGACATCATGTATAATACTAACACAAATAAGCTAAATGCGGAACACAGATAATATAAAATCTCATATATATATATATATATATATATATATATATATATATATATAACCGAAGTCAGTTACAATACATGTGATACAATACATATGATACAACTATGACTGTCGACTCAGGAAGTTACATGTAGAAGAACATTATCGTTAATAATATACATGAATACATATCATCCTAGAAAATACACTGACTACTCCAAAAGATATGAAGAGACTTCATAGCTCAAGCAACAACCCAAAGTAAGATATCAACAACCTAAAATAAATCAGTCTGACCCGAGTATTAAATTCAAAAGAAAATAATACACGTGTCAGTCTAATTCAAACTCAGTTATTAATGCATGGGAGCAATAATAATTAAATAACAAATAGACGACGGTCACAATAAATCTCGTCTATCCAATCCTTTAATAAGAAATCGAATAACGGTAAATATAACACGTAACGGTGTCAAACAACAAATCAGCAAATTCAAATTGTCAACGAAGATAAATGAAATGAAGGCAATTTAGAAAACAACAGGATTGCCTAAACGGCAATTAACAAAAAAATCTAATTATTAAACAAATAATTAGAAACTCATAATCTAATTATCAAATAGAAAATTAGACAACAACAAAATGATCAAATCAAACCAAATCAAAATACAATTTCAAAATATTGAATTGGACACACAAAACAATTCCAGCAATTGAAATCATCAATTAAAACATCAAATTCTGAATCGGCTGCAGTACACGCTCACGTGCACTGCCTCGCCAAATTCAGATGTACACATGAAGCAGAGACTAGACAGTCTAAACCAACTCAAAGAAATGAAGTGGTAAGAACAAAGACAGTTAACAAGTCAAAGACCAGAGAGACCAGTGTACCAGACAGTTCAAATTCAACAACTAAACATGAAGTGTGGATACAAAATGATGCAAGTGAAGTGCATAAGTATTCCAGATCCAAACAACATAAGTGTAATAGGCAGTTTTATCAAAATCGAAGAATACAAAACCTCAACAGCGACATAACTCAATGCATAAGCACTATGCAGAGCTCGAGGCTACCAAGATAAACAATTTATCTCAAAGTAAAATGACATAGTTACAAGATGAAATGCACAATGCCACTACAGTTGCAAACTAGTGGATTGCAAAAGTCAACCAGGCTACACAATGGACTCAAGCTCATGTGAATACAAGCCAGAATACAACAAAACCAGTTCAAATTAAAGAGGCAGTAGTGAAACTGCAAATACCATAGTGAAGCAAGCTAAACAAGTCACCGTAACATGACAGCAAGAAGTGCCACAAAACCATCAAGTTACAGTGTTCAATATTACAACTTAAAACAACTCAAAGTCAGTGATACCAGATCACCCTGTGTGAACCAAAACTGATGCAAGTTGAACCAAATAAATGCCAAAATCAACATAATCAAATCAACTGAAACAATAGCACAATGCATCGGATAACAAGGATGCAAGTAAACAATGTATAAGTAAATATACAAAGACTCCAAGCCTGCGAGTATTTCAAACTTGAAGACAACATGAAACTGCACCCAAGAAATGGCAACAAATGAAAAAGCTGCACACAACATATATGTCGAAATCATGGATCAGTAGTTGAATCCCAAAAGTGACCAAAGAGGCAGTAAACACGAATAGCCATAGTCGAGTTCAAAGTATCAGCAACCACCAGATTATAAAAATGCAGACATGATGAAGTCAGTGCCAACAGTAATGGCAACAACTCAATCAAGTCACGACTTATAAAAATGCAGACCTGACTGCAAGTGTAGAGCAAGTGATGCACTAGAGTTCCAGATGGTACACAAGGTAGTGACATGATACAGTGAACTATAAGGTACCGGACTCGAGTGCATCAAACCAGAGACAATAATGAATGAACATCACATGAAACCACCATGAACAGTTGCAAGTTCGAACAAATACTCTATGCAACTACAACCAAGATTTAAATGAAATTACAGAGTTTCAAGTCAAGGCCGAAGCGAGCATAGTTGTGATATCCCGGAATTTTAGACAATATCAATTTAATAATCTTTATATAAAATTAAATTGATATTGTCAATATTGTTTAATAAAATTTGTTTTGGTTTAATAATCAGATTTAAATAATATTTAATTTGTGAATTTATCTTTTAAATGCTAAAATAAATGTTTAAATTATAATGTGTATATATATATATATATGTGTGTGTGTGTGTGTGTGTGTATTATAGTTTATCTTTGTTTGGAATTTAACTTACATGAAAATAAATAAATGAAGTTTGTTTTTAAATTCTAATAAAATATTGAGTAATTAGTAAATTATGTTTTAATTAATATTAAGCTTTTAAAAAAAATCTATTTTGATTAATAACTTTATGGTTTGACAATATTTATATTAAATGTTAAATTGTTTAAAATTTGTCTTAGCTTAATTTTTGTTTTAAAATTTAAATAAAAGTTAAATATATTTCTTATTAAATATTATTTGATAAATATGATTTGAGTATATTTTATATAAGTTTAAAATATAAGATAGCATATGATTTAAATTCATTTAAATATAAAAGTGATTTATAATTCCTTTATAAACCATATAAATTTGTTAATTGTTATTTTAAAACCCTATTAATAAATATTTTATTTTAAAAAAAATATAGAAAGGAATTAAAAAGGAAAATAGAATCTTCCTTTTTTAAAATATATTTTTATTTTGATTTCAAAGAATTAGTTTGATTTGGGATTTTATGTTGAAATTCAAATTAATTGGTTCTTTAAAATATTTTCTAAGTTTTAAATTATAAATAGTTTTATTTACATTTTCTTAAAATAAGAGAATCATACATATTCATTTAAACATAAAATAAATTAAGAAAACCCTTTATAAACATTTAGATTTATAACTTAATTTAAAATAAAGACAAGTGTTAACAAGTTAGTAACTTAAATAACATGTGTAAATGTAAGAACTAAATTTCATGACACGTGTCATTGTTTTACTTTTACTCTTTTTCTTTTTTTTGATAAATAAATTTCAGCCTTATAAACTTTTCATTTTTTTTCCTCATTCTCTTTTCAAACCAAAGCTAAGAAAATCAAGAAAACATTACATTTAAAATTTGAATTCCTCAAAGAAGATTAACCTGTAAAGAAAATAAATCCCTGCAATTCAAAATTCTGCATTTTCTAAAAACACATGCAACCTACATTCTTTCAAAACCTGGGAACTTCTGCAAATCAAAATGATCTACATGCAAACTACATTTTTTCAAACCTGGAAACCACTGCATTTATATCTCTGCAAATCTTGAACAAATCAAATGAATTTCTGCATTTTTATCATGGCCTGCATGCTTATGGGTTTGGTCAGTCAATTCAAATGGAAGCCTGCATACTTGAATCAGAGAATCATATCCCTGCAACAATTAAAATCAGTTGATTAACTCCTCTAAGTTTTAAAATTGGATAGCTCTGTTCTTTAAGTTTCTGGTGAGTAACCTTTTTGTTAAAATTACTTAAGTATAAAGTGTTGCATGATGTTTTCTGTGAAAATTGTGTTTTTGTATGGTTATGTTTGGTAATTTTTCTGTATATATATGAATGTGTGCATCTGTGTATATGTGTATTGCCTATAACATCTCAGATTACCAGATTTTAAGTTAAAGACTTATTCAAAAATTACTACCTATTGATACAGTCTATATTTGGATTTAGGTATTAAACAAAATATGTTTTTCAGATCATAGAGTAGACTTTAATAAATAAATTAAAATTAAGTTAAACAAATTTTGAAATAGTTCTGGAAATAAAGAAAACAGAAGTGATTAAGTTTTTGACAAAAGTTTAAACCTTGTAAATTATTGATTCAGGGTTTTAAATCGAATCCATATTCAAAATTATGATTTTTGAAACTGAAATCTCAATTTTTAGAGGTAGATTGAGTAAGCATTGCTGAGTTGATCAGTAATGAGAACTTTGGGGGTTACTGATGATCCAAGTAATCGAGGTTGATGGGATTTCCACTGGAGGTAGTGGAGTAAGGTGTGAGCTCAGAAAAATTGTCAGAAAGGAAAATAGATCATCGTGGTAGTGGCGGTGGAGGGTGGAAGTCTGTAGCCCTAATTTTGTTTAGGTTGGGTATTTTCGACTGTCACGACTTCAATGGTGAATCGAGTTGCACAGAATTCTAGAAAATGGAAGAGTAGTTGTCGATGAAGATATGGCCGGATGCACTGCCACTCTGATGATAGAAGGCACGTGAACGATAGAGGTTTCTGGTTTTGGTGTAGAGTTTCAGGCTCTGGTTCCAAGATTTGGGGTTTATGGCTCAATCGCGATTTCGAATTTCTTCTGTTGTTCTGATGGTTGAATTATGCTTTGGAGATGATCGTCGTCTTGTAGGGATCATCGTGGATGATCGAAGAAGAGGGAATGGTTTGTGCATATGCACAGCGCACATCTGGGCTCTGTTGTGTTGAATTAAGGAGAGGTGTTTGCTCGAGATTTACTCGAGGAGATTGCGTATTTGCTCGAAGTTGAAGGGAGATTGACTCGAGTAAAAAATTTCATAGGCTTGAGTAGGTTGTCTTCTGAAACCTGACAGTGTGCAGGTTTTAATTTTAAAACTAAATTTAAAAATAGGCTAGACAAGTTTAGATCTGAGCTTAAAGCAGGATTAAATGATGAATTCAAATAGATTTTGAATTTCAGATTTTGAAAAAAAATCAAGATTTGCAGAAAATGAAATATTTAAAATTTAAAAACCTGTACAGTTTTTATTGAGTGATTTTTAAATCTGAGAATAAGATTTTAAAACAAGAAGTTAGATTTAAGTTAAAAATCTGGATTGAAATCCTGAATTCAAATTTGAACTTGAATCTGGAGTTTTCAAAAAGAAAAAAAAGTTTATAAATTCTAATGTTATAATTAAGCTTGAATATTTCAGTATTTTATAACATATGTTTTATAAATCTGAAATGAAATTTTAAACAGGATTTTTAATTTAACTTTTTGAATCTAAATCTGAAACATGATTTGAATTCTAGTTTGAAATAAGATTTTGAATTTAAATGTTTTCAAAATCACTTGAATATATTTGAAGTATAATTTAAATTTTATTTAAATTGATTATGGATTAAACTATATATAAAATCCCTTAAGTGCTTCTTTAATATGAAATAAAAAGTGTTTAATAATTGAATCTTGTTTAAATTTGATTTCATTTTAATTTTAATTTAAAATGGAATTTAAAGAAATTTAAAAGCAATTTGTTTTTAAATCTCTTTGATAATGATAATTGAATCATTAATGAAATTAATGATTATCATTAAGTTGATTTGAACTTAAGGATTTATTAATTAATCTAGGTAATTAAGTTTTGTAATCAATTAATTTAATTAATTAATAATTAGGATATTAATTAAATAATTAAAGGTTTATTTAATTAATTAAAAGTTTTAAGTAAGTTAATTAAATTTGATTAAGGGTGATTTAGAGATTAATTTAAATAAGATTTGATTAATTTGATTAATGAATTGAATTAATCAAGTAATTAATAATTAATTAAGTTTTTAATTATCGCTTGATTAATTTAATAATTAGAAATTTATTAATAAGTTTCTTTAAATAAATGAAGAATTAATATTGATAAATTCAGTTAATTAATTTGGAAAAGTAATTAAAGTTTTGTTATTGGTTAATGAAGGTCATTAACATAGTATTATTTTATAATTAATTAATGTAATTAATTTTAATGATTAATCGTATTAATTAATTTAAAGATAACCATTTGAGAATTATTTAAGTATAATGACTTAATGAAAGTAATTAAGGAAATTAATTACTGAATTGTAATTAATTAAGTTGTTGATTAATTAAGTTAATTAATTAAGTTTAATTAATTTAAATTAATCATTAATTTGATTTGAGAAGTAATTACAAATGGAAAATTACTTAGTGAAGAAAATAAATTACTGGATGTAATTTAATGGAGGAGTTTAGGAATTAATTACTTGTGTAATTAATATGTAATTAGTGTGTTGTATAATTACTTAAGTAAGTAATTAATAATTAATTACTTAGTGTAATTAACTTAGGTTTGATAATTAATTTAATGGAGTTATTTAAAATAATTTGAGATCATTAATTTATATAATTAATGATATGATTAAGGATTTATTAATTAAGAAAAATTAATCAAAGAAGGTATTAGTTAATGTAATGATTAATTAATTGATGAAGTAATTACAGGTTAATTACAGGGATTGGCTTGGATTAATTAATTTGTGAAATTAATTAGAGATTAATTACTTGAATGTAATTAAAGGATAGTTAATCAAGATGATTAATTAGGGTAACTTGTTAAGAGTAATTAATTAATTAATTTATAATTAACGGATATGTAAGCAAGATTTATATGGATGAGTAATTAATTTAATTTATTTTAAATTAATTTAAGGAAGAAGTAATTAATTTAACTCATTTTAAATTAATTATAGATTGGATTGAAAAGTCATTTGTTATGAATAATGATTGATATTTATTACCCTGGATGGTTAAGATCTCAGTTATGAGATATATGATGTTGTGTGATTTGGATGTTATGGTTGCATTGAGTTGATAATATGATTTACCTGTTTGAGTTGATAATATAGATTATCTGATGTTATGATAATACTGATTATCTATTATGATGTTGAGAATTATCTATCTTTGTGTATATAGATAATATTGAATTGAATTGTTTTAAACCTTTAAAACAGCTTGGACCTAAAAGACACGCTTTGGATTTCGATGAGACCGGGATCGGGTTTCCATATTTGGATATCCGAAAACCACATCGATTCCAAATAACGTTAGGTCGTAAATCCAAATGGAGCTTTGTGAAGACTCGAGGTGTAAGGACTATACGTCAGTATAACTCTATGGGTGATTCCGTAATGAGTTGACGGAATAGTGATGATAGATTTGAGATGGTGGTTTAGAGTGCAAGGGTTATTGTCCTTAACTCTGAGGGTGATTCCAAAATGAGTGTAACGAGATAATGCCTTCGGTTTCGTTCGAACCCGGAACGAACTTGTATGGATTGAATGCTTTCAGAACATCGTCAGGTGGACGATGAGCATTCTAAGTGATGTGTCCTATAAAGGTAATCGTAGCCTCAAGCCTCATCAACCGGGAATGGCTAAAACAGGGGAGGTGCAGCAAGGCTTCGTGGGTAGTTCCCACTGGAGAGCGAGTTGATCCCTGTCTAGAAGTCCCTTTATATTCGGGTGTGTGGGCAGTTGGTTGCAAATAACTATGGGGTTGTCTTGTTCGGAACTGTTCAGTAAGGAATGGGTCCGGCCTTGTGTTGCAGCGGAGTGGGAGTACTCCTCGGTACGGTGATCTAGGCCACATACTGTGACGGGCGGTACCCCAGTATCCCTGCCATTGTATGGAATCCAAAATCCAATAGGTGCCAACGGTTTTGATTGTATTATCCACTTTTGTGGCCAGTAGCTGGAATTTAATAATGTAACAATTTCGGCTATTTCTTATTTATTTGAAAACCCTAGACACCATTATAATATCATCGGATTTCCTATCAAATTTTTTGGTTAGCGTAAGGTAAAAACTTTTCCATGTTTATGTGTGGGAAGTCTTACGTGGTACCTTTCTTTTCAAAGGTTTTTTAAAGTGAAGCAACCTTAACCTGTTACTCACACCAGACCCATGTCTGACCCGGAGTTTATTTTGTTATTCATAAACTCTTGGGTACTCAAATTTTTACGAGTAGACAAGGGATTCAGGTTAGCTTTGACGAATAATGGAGGAGCAATGGAGCAGGAGGCTTCTGCATTGTAGTTATATAGTTCCGCTGTGTTTTCTCTGTGATGTGATTGTACTGAGTTGTAAATACTAGACAGGTGTTTATAATTGTCTAGTATATGTGATGTGTATGCTGTGTATCTCTGATTGGTATTGTATATTATGTAAATACTTATGTTATTAATATAATTTACTCGTTCCGTTGTTGAGATTCTTGTGTTGTTTCTTCTTTCTCTTCTTTCTTTTCTTCTTCTATCCCTTTCTTTCTTAATTCATGATGCGATTTTCTAGGAGTAGAAAGTCGGGTCGTGTTATTTGGTATCAGAGCAGCAGGTCGAGTGAATACCTAGGCTCTGGAGTGGTGTCTATCTTGAGAGAGCGTATTTGTAAATTTTAATATATATATATATATATATATATGTATATATATATTTCTACCGATCGATTGGGTTACCTGTTCGGGTTTTCCAATATGGTTATAAAGGTAGATTGGGGTAGTGGTGTGTATAACACAACTACCGATTGGTTGGAGTTTGAATGTTAGGTTGGAAGTGTATTTGTCGAGACTGTAGACCTAATACCGTCTCGAGTGAGATTTGAAGTGATGAAGAACTTCATTGATCTATGAAGGTAATCTGTTAAGGTTCGGAGTTCATCTTTGAAGTTGAATGAGCAGAGTTTGGATTTATTGGCTGAGCAGAAGCGAGTGATGGTATCTTGATATCTCAGGGAATAGTAGCTGCGTGATGAGATGCAGTGACTATGGATGTTTCCGAAGATGATTTCTTTGGAACAAGTTTAAGGAAGTAGGTCTGCTTCGGTGTTGTGGCTGAGTTCAGCATGATGTTTCTGTTTGGTTTGAAGTCCGAGTTTCTAGAAGAGCTTTTGGTTAAGAATTCTTTGGCATTGTTGTCAACAGTGCAATTCGGAGTGTTCTGTGTGTCGGCAGAGTTTTCTGGCTTATCTGTTTTCTGGAGATGGAATTCAGAAGCAGTGGTGTAGAATCCATTTCTTCGATGGATTGGAAAGACCGGCATAAGCTGTTCTGATTGGTTTAGAGAGAACAGTTTTCTTTGGATTTTACTTCGAGTTGATCGCAAAAGTGACTTGCGATAGTTGAGTGTACTCTTGGATTGTTGAAGATTTTTCTGGATATTTTCAGAGAAGTCAAGAGTATGTCTTCATCTAGGGATTTAGTGGTACCGGTGGTTCAACTAGTTGAAGGTTGGTTCCTTGAGATGGAGTTATTGAAGCAACTCAGGATTTGAGGAACTTCTGAGTTTTCTCTTGGTTATTAGAGATCTTTTTGGTTTTGCTGTCCAGTTGTGCTTGTGTTCTTCATCAGCATTCTTTTCTACTCCAGATCAGAGTTGTGCAGTGGAAGCAGTTTGGGAGTGCATCTGCCTTTCTTTTCCGGATAGGAGAAGTTTGTTTTCTTCTGATAGTTGTTCTCGATCTTGATTGATCGAGGAGGATCATTCTAGTGGATTGGATTTGGTCCAGTTTATTTCTTGAGACATCAGCAAGGATTGAGCTGATCAGGTAAGAGATAAGCAGTCGAAGATCTGATTTTGGATAAGTTTTCCCAGTTTAGGAGCTATAAATTTAGGTAAGGTTGGGTAAGCTAGCTCTGAGATGTTTTGGATTTCTTCTGTGTTCTGTTTTGGGTAAGTGTTTGATTATCTGGATTGAATTGCCAGTTTGGACAATTAGAGTTCGATGTGTTTCATGTATCTCTGAGGGAGTACGTGTATATCTATTTTTGGTTTTGGAATCAGCTGTTCTGGGAGATTTTAGTTGTTGAATCAGACTCGTCTGTAGTCTGATATCGTGTTCAGTTTTAGATCTAGATGAGTAGGAGTTCTGTAGCTTAGTAGTGTTGATTGTTTGGGTTTTATAGAGCGAGTAACCCGGTGTTTACTTGGGAAACTCGAGGAAACTCTATCCAGAATTTTGTCTGGATAGTTAATTTTGTTTGATTGGATGAATTGATTGCTATGGATGTTAGCATATGTTTGATATATGCTTGGTTTTAAAATTTAAAATCATCAATAGGTTATTAAATTACCTTTGTTTTAAATTTCGGGGACGAAATTCTTTTAAGGGCGAAGGAATGTGATATCCCGGAATTTTAGACAATATCAATTTAATAATCTTTATATAAAATTAAATTGATATTGACAATATTGATTAATAAAATTTGTTTTGGTTTAATAATCAGATTTAAATAATATTTAATTTGTGAATTTATCTTTTAAATGCTAAAATAAATGTTTAAATTATAATGTATATATATATATATGTATATATATTATAGTTTATCTTTGTTTGGAATTTAACTTACATGAAAATAAATAAATGAAGTTTGTTTTTAAATTCTAATAAAATATTGAGTAATTAGTAAATTATGTTTTAATTAATATTAAGCTTTTAAAAAAATCTATTTATATTAATAACTTTATGGTTTGACAATGTTTATAATAAATGTTAAATTGTTTAAAATTTATCTTAGCTCAATTTTTTTTTAAAAATTTAAATAAAAGTTAAGTTTATTTTTTATTAAATATTATTTGATAAATATGATTTGAGTATATTTTATATAAGTTTAAAATATAAGATAGCATACGATTTAAATTCATTTAAATATAAAAGTGATTTATAATTTCTTTATAAATCATATAAAATTTGTTAATTGTTATTTTAAAACCCTATTAATAAATATTCAATTTTTTTTTAAAAATATAGAAAGGAATTAAAAAGGAAAATAAAATCTTCTTTTTTTAAATAGATTTTTGTTTTGATTTCAGAGAATTTATTTGATTTGGGATTTTATTTTGAAATTCAAATTAATTGGTTCTTTAAAATATTTTTGTAAGTTTTAAATTATAAATAGTTTTATTTACATTTTCTTAAAATAAGAGAATCATACATATTCATTTAAACATAAAATAAATTAAGAAAACCCTTTATAAACATTTAAATTTATAACTTAATTTAAAATAAAGACAAGTGTTAACAAGTTAGTAACTTAAATAACATGTGTGTAAGAACTAAATTTCATGACATGTGTCATTGTTTTTCTTTTATTCTTTTTCTTTATTTTGATAAATAAATTTCAGCCTTATAAACTTTCATTTTTTTCCTCATTATCTTTTCAAACCAAAGTTAAGCAAATCAAGAAAACATTGCATTTAAAATCTGAATTCCTCAAAGAAGATTAACATGTAAAGAAAATAAATCCCTGCAATTCAAAATTATGCATTTTCTAAAAACACATGCAACCTACATTCTTTCAAAACCTGGGAACTTCTGCAAATCAAAATGATCTACATGCAAACTACATTTTTTCAAACCTGGAAACCACTACATTTATATCTCTGCAAATCTTGCACAAATCAAATGAATTTCTGCATTTTTATCATGGCCTGCATGCTTATGGGTTTGGTCAGTCAATTCAAATGCAAGCCTGCATACTTGAATCAGAGAATCATATCCCTACAACAATTAAAATCAGTTGATTAGCTCCTCCAAGTTTTAAAATTGGATAGCTCTGTTCTTCAAGTTTCTGGCGAGTAACCTTTTTGTTAAAATTACTTAAGTATAAAGTTTTGCATGATGTTTTCTGTGAAAATTGTGTTTTTGTATGGTTATGTTTGGTAATTTTTCTGTATATATATGAATGTGTTCATCTGTGTATATGTGTATTGCCTGTAACATCTCAGATTACCAGATTTTAAGTTAAAGACTTATTCAAAAATTACTACCTATTGATACAATCTATATTTGGATTTAGGTATTAAGCAAAATATGTTTTTCAGATCATAGAGTAGACTTTAATAAATAAAAAAATTAAGTTAAAACATTTTTGAAATAGTTCTGGAAATAAAGAAAATAGAGGTGATTAAGTTTTTGACAAAAGTTTAAACCTTGTAAATTATTGATTCAGGGTTTTAAATCGAATCCATATTCAAAATTATGATTTTTAAAACTGAAATCTCAATTTTTAGAGGTAGATTGAGTAAGCATTGCTGAGTTGATCAGTAATGAGAACTTTGGGGGTTACTGATGATCCAAGTAATCGAGGTTGATGGGATTTCCACTGGAGGTAGTGGAGTAAGGTGTCAACTCGGAAAAATTGTCAGAAAGGAAAATAGATCATCGTGGTAGTGTCGGTGGAGGGTGGAAGTCTGTAGCCCTAATTTTGTTTAGGTTGGGTATTTTTGATTGTCACGACTTCAATGGTGAATCGAGTTGCATAGAATTCTGGAAAATGGAAGAGTAGTTGTCGATGAAGATATGGCCAGATGCACTGCCACTCTGATGATAGGAGGCACGTGAACAATGGAGGTTTCTGGTTTTGGTGTAGAGTTTCAGGCTCTGGTTCCAAGATTTAGGGTTTATGGATCAATCTCAATTTCGAATTTCTTCTGTTGTTCTAATGGTTGAATTATGCTTTGGAGATGATCGTCGTCTTGTAGGGATCATCGTGGATGATCGGAGAAGAGGGAATGGTTTGTGCATATGCACAGCGCACATCTGGGTTCTGTTGTGTTGAATTAAGCAGAGGTGTTTGCTCGAGATTTACTCGAGGAGATTGCGTATTTGCTCGAAGTTGAAGGGAGATTGACTCGAGTAAAAAATTTCATAGGCTTGAGTAGGTTGTCTTCTGAAACCTGACAGTGTGCAGGTTTTAATTTTAAAACTAAATTTAAAAATAGGCTAGACAAGTTTAGATCTGAGCTTAAAGCAGGATTAAATGATGAATTCAAATAGATTTTGAATTTCAGATTTTGAAAAAAAATCAAGATTTGCAGAAAATGAAATATTTAAAATTTAAAAACCTGTACAGTTTTTATTGAGTGATTTTTAAATCTGAGAATAAGATTTTAAAACAAGAAGTTAGATTTAAGTTAAAAATCTGGATTGAAATCCTGAATTCAAATTTGAACTTGAATCTGGAGTTTTCAAAAAGAAAAAAAAGTTTATAAATTCTAATGTTATAATTAAGCTTGAATATTTCAGTATTTTATAACATATGTTTTATAAATCTGAAATGAAATTTTAAACAGGATTTTTAATTTAACTTTTTGAATCTAAATCTGAGACATGATTTGAATTCTAGTTTGAAATAAGATTTTGAATTTAAATGTTTTCAAAATCACTTGAATATATTTGAAGTATAATTTAAATTTTATTTAAATTGATTATGGATTAAACTATATATAAAATCCCTTAAGTGCTTCTTTAATATGAAATAAAAAGTGTTTAATAATTGAATCTTGTTTAAATTTGATTTCATTTTAATTTTAACTTTAATTTAAAATGGAATTTAAAGAAATTTGAAAGCAATTTGTTTTTAAATCTCTTTGATAATGATAATTGAATCATTAATGAAATTAATGATTATCATTAAGTTGATTTGAACTTAAGGATTTATTAATTAATCTAGGTAATTAAGTTTTGTAATCAATTAATTTAATTAATTAATAATTAGGATACTAATTAAATAATTAAAGGTTTATTTAATTAATTAAAAGTTTTAAGTAAGTTAATTAAATTTGATTAAGGGTGATTTAGAAATTAATTTAAATAAGATTTGATTAATTTAATTAATGAATTGAATTAATCAAGTAATTAGTAATTAATTAAGTTTTTAATTATCACTTGATTAATTTAATAATTAGAAATTTATTAATAAGTTTCTTTAAATAAATGAAGAAATAATATTGATTAATTCAGTTAATTAATTTGGAAAAGTAATTAAAGTTTTGTTATTGGTTAATGAAGGTCATTAACATAGTATTATTTTATAATTAATTAATGTAATTAATTTTAATGATTAATCGTATTAATTAATTTAAAGATAACCATTTGAGAATTATTTAAGTATAATGACTTAATGAAAGTAATTAAGGAAATTAATTACTGAATTGTAATTAATTAAGTTGTTGATTAATTAAGTTAATTAATTAAGTTTAATTAATTTAAATTAATCATTAATTTGATTTGAGAAGTAATTACAAATGGAAAATTACTTAGTGAAGAAAATAAATTACTGGATGTAATTTAATGTAGGAGTTTTGGAATTAATTACTTGTGTAATTAATATGTAATTAGTGTGTTGTATAATTACTTAAGTAAGTAATTAATAATTAATTACCTAGTGTAATTAATTTAGGTTTGATAATTAATTTAATGGAGTTATTTAAAATAATTTGAGATCATTAATTTATATAATTAATGATATGATTAAGGATTTATTAATTAAGAAAAATTAATCAAAGAAGGTATTAGTTAATGTAATGATTAATTAATTGACGAAGTAATTACAGGTTAATTACAGGGATTGGTTTGGATTAATTAATTTGTGAAATTAATTAGAGATTAATTACTTGAATGTAATTAAAGGATAGTTAATCAAGATGATTAATTAGGGTAACTTGTTAAGAGTAATTAATTAATTGATTTATAATTAGCGGATATGTAAGCAAGATATATATGGATGAGTAATTAATTTAATTTATTTTAAATTAATTTAAGGAAGAAGTAATTAATTTAACTCATTTTAAATTAATTATATATTGGATTGATAAGTCATTGCTTATGAATAATGATTGATATTTATTACCCTGGATGGTTAAGATCTCAGTTATGAGATATATGATGTTGTGTGATTTGGATGTTATGGTTGCATTGAGTTGATAATATGATTTACCTGTTTGAGTTGATAATATAGATTATCTAATGTTATGATAATATTGATTATCTATTATGATGTTGAGAATTATCTATCTGTGTGTATATAGATAATATTGAATTGAATTGTTTTAAACCTTTAAAACAGCTTGGACCTAAAAGACACGCTTTGGATTTCGATGAGACCGGGATCGGGTTTCCATATTTGCATATCAGAAAACCACATCGATTCCAAATAACGTTAGGTCGTAAATCCAAATAGAGCTTTGTGAAGACTCGAGGTGTAAGGACTATACGTCAGTATAACTCTGTGGGTGATTCCGTAATGAGTTGACGGAATAGTGATGATAGATTTGAGATGGTGGTTTAGAGTGCAAGGGTTATTGTCCTTAACTCTGAGGGTGATTCCAAAATGAGTGTAACGAGATAGTGCCTTCGGTTTCGTTCGAACCCGGAACGAACTTGTATGGATTGAATGCTTTCAGAACATCGTCAGGTGGACGATGAGCATTCTAAGTGATGTGTCCTATAAAGGTAATTGTAGCCTCAAGCCTCATCAACCGGGAATGGCTAAAACAGGGGAGGTGCAGCAAGGCTTCGTGGGTAGCTCCCACTGGAGGGCGAGATTGATCCCTGTCTAGAAGTCCCTTTATATTCGGTTGTGTGGGCAGTTGGTTGCGAACAACTGCGGGGTTGTCTTGTTTGGAACTGTTCAGTAAGGAATGGGTCCGGCCTTGTGTTGCAAGGGAGTGGGAGTACTCCTCGGTACGGTGATCTAGGCCACGTACTGTGACGGGCGGTACCCCAGTAGCCCTGCCATTGTATGGAATCCAAAATCCAATAAGTGCCAACGGTTTTGATTGTATTACCCACTTTTGTGGCTAGTAGCTGGAATTTAATAATGTAACAATTTCGGCTATTTCTTATTTATTTGAAAACCCTAGACACTATTATAATATCATCGGATTTCCTATCAAATGTTTTGGTTAGCGTAAGGTAAAAACTTTTCCATGTTTATGTGTGGAAAGTCTTACGTGATACCTTTCTTTTCAAAGGTTTTTTAAAGTTAAGCAACCTTAACCTGTTACTCACAACAGACCCATGTCTGACCCGGAGTTTATTTTGTTTTTCATAAACTCTTGGGTACTCAAATTTTTACGAGTAGCCAAGGGATTCAGGTTAGCTTTGACGAATAATGGAGGAGCAATGGAGCAGGAGGCTTCCGCGTTGTAGTTATATAGTTCCGCTGTGTTTTCTCTGTGATGTGATTGTACTGAGTTGTAAATACCAGACAGGTGTTTATAACTGTCTAGTATATGTAATGTGTATGCTGTGTATCTCTGATTGGTGTTGTATATTATGTAAATACTTATGTTATTAATATAATTTATTCGTTCCGTTGTTGAGATTCTTGTGTTGTTTCTTCTTTCTCTTCTTTCTTTTCTTCTTCTATCCCTTTCTTTCTTAATTCATGATGCGATTTTCTGGGAGTAGAAAGTCGGGTCGTGACAATAGTGACACAAATCAGATACAAATAAAGTAATTAAGGAGGAAGTGCATAATGTCACTGCTACAAGAAATCGAACCGAGTAAAAATCAAGTCCGAAATCATCAACGACGAAACCAAATCGAACGCGAAACATAGTATTAAATTAGATGTGAGGGTCACTCACCTTGCTTCGAAGGGCACGAATCCAAAGATCGAACAATCGGAATCGAAGTCATGGCACTCAAGAAATCAAGCGAAGCCAAAGATCGAAACCCTAATTTGAAGAAGTGGAACGATAAAGACGAGCCGCTGTTTTTTTTTCTTTCGTATGTTTTGTTAGGGCTTGTGAAAATAGTTGAAGGGAGGAACGGTTATCCACTCTAATACAACCCAACATCAAAATAAAACATGGGCTAAAATTCAAGAAAAAGCCCACAAAATTCTTTTAACAAATTTTGAAGAGAATTTAAACCGGAATAAAATCTCTTAACAGCAATTAGCTAACTAGTTTGATCGTCATTTGACAATATTCAATTGATGTGAAACCCCGGGTTGTTACAGTAAAATAGAAAGCATGAGACCAAGTAAATAAACTTATTAAGGATATTAATTATAATTAATGAAAATCAAAATAATATTAACGGTCGTAAGTTACTATTTAATTATCCTATTAATTTGTTGTAACTGTGACATTTGGGAATAAGATTTAATATAAGTAAATAAAGGTAAATATTGTATGAATATATGAATTTATGTCTGATTTAGGGTAATAGAATGAATTCATATGATGTAAGTAATTATAATAAATAATGAAATAATAACTAGGATAGAATATAACAACGAAGTTAATTAAAGCTGAATTGTGTAAATTGAATGGGATTGTAATAAATGAAATAATGGCAAATGGTATAACTATATTATAGGATGATGTAAGCTAATAAATAATTAATTCAATGCAATACTTATTGATTGAAACAATTGCTGGGTTACAATGATTGTAAATAGGAATATTTGGCAATAAATTAATATAAGAAAAATAAACGTAAACACCGGATTAATCAATGAATTTATAATGAATAAATAGTGATTGAATAAAATTAATGTTCTGCAAGTAATTATAATATTTGTTTGAAAGTAATAAACTTAAAGTTAATTAAAGTTTAATGGTTACAATTGTTACTAATTACCTATTTGATTAGTTCATAGAATTTAATTTGAAAGTAATTGTAGTAATTGACTTAATTAGTGCAATCCCAATTAATTAAAGCAATTAGTTGGATAAGAAGAACGGAAGTCAAGATTTATAAATTTATTGAGATTTGGACTATGATAATAATTGGAGTAATTGCAATTTAATGAAATTAATCTCTAACTTGGGATTTGGACTACGATAATAATTGGAGTAATTGCAATTTAATGAAATTAATCTCTAATTTTTGCGTTAATTGAAATCAATATGGAATGTAAGAATATTAAGGTAATAGTTGTAAATCCAATGTTAAATTTTATCCTTTTAATAATAATGAATTGAATAATAGTATGAAAGTGAATTTAATAGATTTATTGGAAATTAAATTTATAATGTTGAATTTAATGAAATTGAGGATTAATATTGAAATTTATAAATTAACCATCTCTAGTTTGACATTCAAATTTTTTTAACTCATTGTAAATGATTAAGGAATCATAAGTGATGAAATTTGTCAATTTTCGAATTGAAATTTAAAATTTTGATTTAAATAATTAATTTTTAATTTATTTATTAAACTAGAAAATAGCCATTTTGGCCACTGACTCAGATTTCGACGAAACCAATTTCATCGGATCCGTAACGGTGAATTATTGTAGGGTTTCAAGATTCGTAGTGATCAGACTTGTGGTTTGATCGTACGAACTCGAAACGCCTTGAAATCAATTATATTGAAATCAATTGAAATCAATTCGAAATAATTTGAATTTAGCATAACTTCTTCATACGATTGAATTTTCACTTGACACATTTTCCATTGTGTTTAAAATATTTTAAAACATCTATTTTGATATACGGGTTGACCCAATTTCGTTCCGGAGTCAGAACGTGCTTTTCGGGCCATTCATCGTTCAGCGCGTTTATAAATCGAGTCCATCTATTCTACTTCAACGTTGCCTGTATATATCCTATTATAAACCCTAGCCTATCTCTTATATTCATTTGTCTGTGCATATAATTTCTTTCACCTCCTCATTTCAATGGCAGCAAACACCTAATTCTAATTGCAATTCAAAATCAAAGTGAAATTTCAAACTCCTCAGAAAAATTCAAGAAAAATATATATCGAAGATCTCAATGATACGAATCTACGTCAACTGTTTGGTTTTGGATTCGAGTTTTTGGTTGCCCAGAAATTGATGGTATTGTTTCGGCCGTTCATTTTGGAATTGATGATCTAGACTGCGGATCTTCAACTCGACGACGATCAGAGGGCACTAGCAGGAAAGGGGGTCGCGCAACGTGTATTTATGGTTTTGCCCTTGCCAACAACGCCGTGATCTACGTGGAAATTACAATTAAAAGCGGCGACGGCGGTAATACATGAAGCGATTTGAAGGCTTGGCGAGGGGAACGTGGGGTCGGCCATAGGTTTGGAGTTCGAGGGCGTAGGTCGATCTGGCTGTAGTTGGTCGAGGCGGTGGTGATTGGTGGTCAAACGGCAAGTTTGACTGGCGATTTCGTGCGTGTTCTGCTCGAAGAAGTCGCTAGGGTTTGCTGAGTATAGTTGACGTGGCAGTGTGAGTGTTTGTTTTTATTTTATTTTATTTTTATTTAAATTGCAATCATTCTAATGCACGTAACTTTTACGTACGAGGTCCATTCCACACGCCATTTTCCCCGCTAGGTTCGTATTGGAATTCCAAACTTTATGGCGCTGGTTTGGATGGATTCCGAGACTGTTAAATTTTTGGGTTTAAATTGGATTTAAATTCAATTTAAATTCAAAAGGTGAGTGTTTTAACGCACTCACAACTTCTAAAATTTCTTATGTTTGTTAAATTAAATTTTCGTTGTGATTATGCATTTATTTATGACTTTTTCGTATATTTTTAATCATCATCTCAGTTATTGCATTTATTTAAACTAAATCGTTATTTAATTTATTATTGACAATAACTGCCAGTTAAATAGCTGTTATATATTATCAGTTATCTATTGGTATTGATTGATTGTTTTGGATGAAGATTGTGATGGATGTGTGATCTGTTGATGGATGAATGGATGTTGTATTATATATTATTTTAAACTGCAAGTTGTTATGCATTTTATATCATTCGGGATTGCGGTTTGAAATAATATATAACCGTAATTTTATTTTAAATTACAGATTGAAATGATAAATATCCGTATCACTTGACCTTAGGATAGAAAATTATATACAGGCACCGCGGTCTGTATATGAAAATATTTTGAAAGGAATTCTATGGTTTGTAAAGAAATATACGGTTTTTTAGATATTGATTTGGATATTTCACAAACGTTTTTTTATGGTTAATTCTTGGTTTAAGCTGTGAATAAAATTTGTTCAAAGTATAAAATAAGTTTAATAATAAAGTTTGATTTTATTAAATACAATATGGATAAGTATTTACTTAAATCATACATTCAATATGGAGTTTATATTGATTTTTATAAATCAAGGTTGAGAAGATAGTTTGAAATTGATTGAGATGTTATCTAATTAAGAATTATAGTTAACAAGAATCCATTTGGAACTTATTAAAATTGAGATTTTAAAGGAATATGGTTTTATAACTAATTTGGGTTTAAGGTGATTTAAGTGAAATGTATGAAATCTAAATAAATTGATGAATATTCAGTTATTGAATTTGAAGTTTTATTAAAGGATATTAGATTTATTAAGGAAATATTCAAAAACTAAATAATGGTGAAGAAAATTTTGTGTATATAAATACATATATATGAATTATAAAATTTCGTCTTGAAATATTGAATAATTAAAGCTCTGAAATATATGGAAATTGAAATGGTTTATTTGGTGTTCAAATCTGTACTTGGAATCGATTTGTGAAATTTAAGAAGTTAATTTATTATATACCGTATTTTAATATTAAACCATTTAAGTATTGGAAGTTATGTTTCAAAGTTATGGGTTTTAAGGTATATGATTTGAAAATGCTATGATTTTGGGAAAAAGATATATTTGAAATAAAAAAATGAATTTATATTGATTTGGGTTTTAATAAAAATGATATCTTATTGATTTGGGTTTTTAAATAATGATGATATCGTATTTATATGGTTTTGAAATGAACGTTATATCCTGGTTTGAAGTAAAATTATTTTGAAATGGCTGTGGTGTTATAATAACATTTGGTTGTTGAAGAGACCGGGATCAGAAGTTGTCATACTCTTTGCCTACTCCGAAAACCACTTTAACAACCATGTACGCAGTGGAGCTTGTAGAATGAAGTAGGATGGCGGCAGCGTTTTCTTTGAGGCAAATACATGGACCCGGCTCCCGTGAGTTGACATAAGGTAGCTGAAATAGGAGCAATCGACGGGCTAAGAAGGTAGCACCTTTTATCAGACACATCCCTTCGATATTATACTTTAACTTTTGGATTTATTTAGTGGCCACTTTAATTTCTTTGATTTGGGGGTGTGGCTCGAGGTGGGCGGTAGCTGCGGCAATGCGTTACCACCGACCTGGAAATGTAATTGGTATATCTACCCTGGCATTGCCTAGTTGTGCCGTGTCACCTACCCTAGCGCGCCTTATACGATTTTGTTTTGTACCATACCTATGGAGTGCCCTCTAACGATGCCCAGTACGGGGGAGATTACGGTACTGTGTAGACTATAGGAATATATTATGTGTTAAGGGGAATATTGGGTCACTCCTTAACACTATTTTAAAGTAAGTTTATTTTACTAATAGACACTATTATAATAGCGAAGTATTACTACACAGTAAATAGTTTAACGGATCCTTAGGTGTTGCGAATCCCGAGCATCTTTTAAGTTACCGCGCTCATATTATTTAATGATGATTTAACTTACATAAGATCTTTTAGTTCTGACTCGAGTGTTTTTTTTTTTCAATTCGCTCGGGTCAGCCTGAGCATTTCAAGATCTGAAGGCCTTATTTCTGGAGGACGAAGACGAAGATTTACTATTATCTATTATATTATTCCGCTACACTATTGTATTCCGCTGCATTATTATTCTTTGGTATGTGTAACTCTGATATATATTACATAAGTAAAATCAAATGTTTTGTGAAACAACTTCATGAACTGTTTACTTGATTATTAAATTTTATAGTTCCGCTGTAAGATTCTATTTTGCTTTCTTTCTTTCTCTGTTTTTGTTTTTTACCCTATAACAATCCGCCCTTCTGTATGCTTTAAGTCTGACGTGTGTGGTTTATCGTCGATTTAATGCGTGTGAAAAGGCGGGGATGTTACATCTGGTATCAGAGCTTTGGTTTAGCGATAAACCTTAGCTTTGTGGGGTCTGACTCTTATCACTAGGGTAGTAATACCCTTTGATGAGTCACTGAGCGTATATATATGAGAGAGCGTATTTGTTAGTGTTATAAAAAGGTTTTAATATTGTGTTAATTTGTTCCGTTTGGTATTTATAAATTCTAGTTGATGCATGCGACGCTACGACATCAATAGAGATTTCTAAACACTTAATAGGACATACCGACATAATATTTGGCTTTAACATAGGTGAATGAAATAATTTTGCCTATTATATTTTCTATCTATATAAAGTAAATTTTTATAAAGGTTATATTTGGTTGTATTATATTAGTTGTTAGGTAGTGAAATTTATAAATAATAGTTGAAATGAGATTGAAAACAAAATAAATGAAAATTGGAAATTTTAGAACTTAAGTTCCGGGGTTTTGAAAATTTCTTTCAATTGATTTTGGAATATAATAATAATAATAATTTTAGAAGTATTTTCTGATATAAATATTTCAATTTAATTTGAAAGAATTGTTTAAAAAAAAAGAAACTTTGAAAAGAAATAAGTTCTATACTCCCCTCGCTATCGTTGGAAAATAATTTCGGTGATGGCGGCCGCATCATCGACATTCATTTTAGAGTTTCAAAGTGGGAAGGTCACTGTAGTTGTTTTACTACAGATATATTTTCATAAAAAAATATAAATTGTAAATTGTTTTAAATACAGTTAGATATATATATATATAAGTTGTAAGTATATACATTTATCTATTATTTTAAAATGATTTGAGATTTAACCCAGTATTTAGTTCCATATTATCCATTACTTGATAATTTTAATTAATGTAGCGAAATGGGATAAACTTGTATGATTTTTAATTACATTCATAAAGGCATATATATATATATATATATATATATATATATATATATATATATATAAACTTATCCAACAATAAAAGTTGCAATGTTTAATAAGAAAGTGTAATAGAATATTATACAGGTAAAACTTTGAAATAATGAAAGTATTCAATGAAATTCTTCAATAAATAAGAAGTTGATGTTGTAGTTATTATAGACTTAAGTATAATTGGAAATGTTACTATAATTAAACATAATAGAAAGATAAGTAGTATAAATAAAAAAATTTAAACTTAAGTAAATAAGTTGAAGTTATTTCTAAATAAAATTGTAAGAAATAAAAGTAAATTAAAAAAGATAAACCATTATATGAATGAAAAAGAGAAATCAAACAACAAACGTATGAATGGAGTTAATAAGGATAAACTAAATCTGTTGTTTGAAATTGCTGTTGTTTGTTTTGGTTTATGGTTGTTTGGGTAAGGATACTTTAAAAATTGTTTGGATGAATGAATAATCTATTTATTTTCACCTAAGACTGTTGAGTAAAGGGTACACTTAGTTGTTTATTTTTCATTCCGTACAGTTTAAAATTTTGAACCCGAACAACTATTTGTTTTGTTTGATATGAATGAATAATTGATGTGTGTTGATTTATGTGATGGTTGTTTGTTTGTTGCAAGTGATGGTCGGTATGTTGATTGTTTGTTGTTATTTGAAACAGCTTTAGATATTTCATTTTATATAATTGTTAACCCTTTAGGATTATATAAGTGAAATACAGGTTATGAAAGTAATTGCTACTGCTTTTGGTTCCATGAATAAGCGATAATTGCCCGAGCAAATAGGTACGTTTTCGGATTACCGTTTATAGCGTTATTATATTGTTTTCCTGGGTTGGGATATATATTATTTAGGAAAATATATGTTGCATATTGTTATATTGATATTATATTTTCTTTCGAGCCTCTCCGTACAAAGGAGACTCTGTCGAAATTTTCCACTTAGAAAATTTTTGAAAGTGTTTTCCAAACTTTATTAATTTGAGTATAAAAGAATTAATGGTTATAAATTGGTATATTTTATTTAAATTAATTGATTTTGTAAATTTATTTGTTAATAAATTTAATATTCTAAGTAAGATATATTGATTTCTTAATTCTTCTTTTCCCTTCTTTTTTCTTTTCGGGGACGAAAATTTTTGAGTGGAAGGGAGTGTAATGACCCGTAAAATTCGGTAATTAAATTTCTTAATTTAAGAAGATTTTTGGTAACTTAATGTTGAAGGAAATAAAAATTTAGTGAATTACTAATGGAAATAAAAACCAGGATAAGATTGGTAAGTTAATTTTTAATAACTTGAATGTAACAATATAAATGTAAGTTAATTGTTAATTTTATTCTTATTGTAATAAAAGAATGTTACCAAGATGAAATGATTAATTTGATTTAAAATCTTAATTAATGGGTGCATTAATTTATAATGGGACATAAAAGGTAAATTAATAAATTTAAATGTTGACTTACTAGTAAAATAATGTTTAATGAATGGAAAAGGAATTAATTAGTGCATGAACTAATGGCAGCACTTGTTGTAAGCTAATGAGTAAATTAAAATGTAACAGTGCTAATTTAGGATTATAATTAATAGGCTGAATGAAATGACAATTAATGAATTTATTTAAATTTGTAAAGTTATAATATAATAGATGGTAATTGGTTAGGAGGAATGAACATACAAGTATTATAAAAGGTATGAGGATGACAAATGGTTGTTACCAGTTAATTTACGAATTTCAAGTAAAGAGAATTTAATGTGCTTAATGATAATTAGTGTAATAACGGAAAGTGTGAATGTAACTAAAATGGAAACGTAAAATTCATTTATAAGGTAGTAATTGGTGAAATAGAAAGCATGAGACCAGGTAAATAAATTTATTAAGGATATTAATTGTAATTAATGTAAATCAAAATAATTGTAACGGTCGTAAGTTACTATTTAATTATCCTATTAATTTGTTGTAGCTGTTATATTTGGGAATAAGATTTAATATAAGTAAATAAAGGTAAATATTGTATGAATATATGAATTAATGTCTGATTTAGGGTAATAGAATAAATTCATATGATGTAAGTAATTATAATAAATAATGAAATAATAACTAGGATGGAATATAACAACGAAGTTAATTAAAGCTGAATTGTGTAAATTGAATGGGATTGTAATAAATGAAATAATGGCAAATGGTATAACTGGATTATCAGATGATGTAAGCTAATAAATAATTAATTCAATGCAATACCTATTGATTGAAACAATTGTTGGGTTATAATTGATTGTAAATAGGAATATTCGGTAATAAATTAATATAAGAAAAATAAATGTAAACATTGGATTAATCAATGAATAAATAGTGATTAAATAAAAATCAATGTTCTGCAAGTAATTATAATATTTGTTTGAAAGTAATAAACTTAAAGTTAATTAAAGTTAAAGTGTTACAATTGTTATTAATTACCTATTTGTTTAGTTCATAGAATTTAATTTGAAAGCAATTGTAGTAATTGACTTAATTAGTGCAATCCCAATTAATCAGAGCAATTGGTTGGATAAGAAAAATGGAAGTCAAGATTTATAAATTTATTGGGATTTGGACTATGATAATAATTGGAATAATTGCAATTTAATGAAATTAATCTCTAATTTTTGCGTTAATTGAAATCAATATGGAATGTAAGAATATTAAGGTTATAGTTGTAAATCCAATGTTAAATTTTACCCGTTTAATAATAATGAATTGAATAATAGAATGAAAGTGAATTTAATAGATTTATTTGAAATTAAATTTATAATGTTGAATTTAATGAAATTGAGGACTAATATTGAAATTTATAAATTAATAATCTTTAATTTGACATTCAAATTTGTTTAAATCATTGTAAATGATTAAGGAATCATAAGTGATGAAATTTGCCAATTTTCGAATTGAAATTTAAAAATTTGATTTAATTAATTAATTTTTAATTTATTTAATTAACTAGAAAATAGCCATTTTGGCCACTGACTCGGATTTCGACGAAGCCAATTTCATCGGATCCATAATAGTGAATTATTGTAGGTTTTCAAGTTTCGTAGCGATCGGACTTGTCGTTTGATCGTACGAACTCGAAACGCCTTGAAATCAATTATACTGAAATCAATTTGAAATAATTTGAATTTAGCATAACTTCTTCATACGATGGAATTTGGACTTGAAACCTTTTCCATTGCGTTTATAATATTTTGAGACATCTATTTTGATATACGGGTTGACCCAATTTCGTTCCGGAGTAAGAACGGGCTTTTCGGGCCATTCATCGTTCGGCGTGTTTATAAATCGGGTCCATCTATTCTACTTCAACCTTGCCTATATATATATATATCCTGTTATAAACCCTAGTCTATCTCTTATATTCATTTGTCTGTGAGTATAATTTCTTTCACCTCCTCATTTCAATGGAAGACAAACACCTAATTCTAACTGCAATTCAATATCAAAGTGAAATTTCGAACTCCTCGAAAAAATTCAAGAAAAATGTATATCGAAGATCTCAACGATATGAATCTACGTCAACCGTTTGTTTTTGGATTCGAGTTTTCGGTTGCTCAGAAATCGATGATATTGTTTCGGCCATTCATTTTGGAATTGATGATCTCGACGGTGGATCTTCAACTCGACGACGATCGGAGGGCACTAGCAGGAAGGGGGGTCACACAATGTGTATCTATGGTTTTGCCCTTGCCAACAACGCCGTGATCTACGTGGAAGTTCCAATTAGAAGTGGCGGTGGCGGTGATAGATGATGCGATTTGAAGGCTTGGCGAGGGGAACGTGGGGTCGGCCATAGGTCTGGAGTTCGAGGGCGTTGGCCGATCTGGCTGTAGTTGATCGAGGTGGTGGTGATTGGTGGTCAAACGACAAGTTTGACTGGCGACTTCGTGCATGTTCTTTTCGAAGAAGTCGCTAGGGTTTGCTGAGTATAGTTGACGTGGCAGTGTGAGTGTTTGTTTTTGTTTTATTTTATTTCTATTTAAATTTCAATCATTCTAATGCACGTAACTTTTACGTACGAGGTCCGTTCCACCCGCGGTTTTCCCTGCTAGGTTCGTATTGGAATTCCAGACTTATTGGAGCTGGTTTGGACGGATTACGAGACTGTTCAATTTTTGGGTTTAAATTGGATTTAAATTCAATTTAAATTCAAAAGGTGAGTGTTTTAACCCACTCACAACTTCTAAAATTTCTTATGTTTGTTAAATTAAATTTTCGTTGTGACTATGCATTTATTTATGACTTTTTCGTGTATTTTTAATCATCATCTCAATTATTGCATTTATTTGAATTAAATCGTTATTTAATTTATTATTGAGTATAACTGCCAGTTAAATACCTGTTATATGTATTATCAGTTATCTATTGGTATTGATTGATTGTTTTGGATGATGATTATGATGGATGTGTGATCTGTTGATGGATGAATGGATGTTGTATTATATATTATTTTAAACTGCAAGTTGTTATGCATTTTATATCATTCGGGATTGCGGTTTGAAATAATATATAACCGTAATTTTATTTTAAATTACAGATTGAAATGATAAATATCCGTACCACTTGACCTTAGGATAGAAAATTATATACAAGCACCGCGGTCTATATATAAAAGTATTTTGAAAGGAATTCTATGGTTTGTAAAGAAATATACGATTTTTGAGATATTGATTTGGATATTTCATAAACGTTTTTTGTATGGTTAATTCTTGGTTTAAGCTGTGAATAAAATTTGTTTAAAGTATAAAATAAGTTTAATAATAAAGTTTGATTTTATTAAAATACAATATGGATAAGTATTTACTTAAATTATATATTCAATATGGAGTTTATATTGATTTTTATAAATCAAGGTTGAGAAGATAGTTTGAAATTGATTGAGATGTTATCTAATTAAGAATTATAGTTAACAAGAATCCATTTGGAACTTACTAAAATTGAGTTTTTAAAGGAATATGGTTTTATAACTTAATTCGGGTTTAAGGTGATTTAAGTGAAATGTATGAAATCTAAATAAATTGAGGAATATTCAGTTATTGAATTTGAAGTTTCATTAAAGGATATTGTATTTATTAAGGAAATATTCCCAAACTAAATAATAGTGAAGAGAATTTGGTGTGTATATATACATATATATGAATTATAAAATTTAGTCTTGAAATATTGAATAATTAAAGCTCTGACATATATGGAAATTGAAATGGTTTATTTGGTTTTCAAATCTGTACTTGGAATCGATTTGTGAAATTTAAGAAGCTAATTTATTATATACCGTATTTTAATATTAAACCCTTTAAGTATTAGAAGTTATGTTTCAAAGTTATAGGTTTTAAGGTATTATGGTTTGAAAATGATATGATTTTGGGAAAAAGATATATTTGAAATAAAAAAATGAAATTATATTGATTTGGGTTTTAATAAAAATGATATATTATTGATTTGGGATTTTAAATAAAGATGATATCGTATTTATATGGTTTTGAAATGAACGTTATATCCTAGTTTGAAGTAAATTATTTTGAAATGGCATGGCCGTGGTGTTATAATAACGTTTGGTTGTTAAAGAGACCGGGATCGGAAGTTGTCATACTCTCTGCTAACTCCGAAAACCACTTTAACAACCGTGTATGCGGTGAGATTCCATAATGAAGTAGGATGGTGGCAGCGTTTCCTTTGAGGCAAATACGTGGACCTGACTCCCGTGAGTTGGCATAAGGTGGCTGAAACAGGAGCAATCGATGGGTTAAGAAGGGATCACCTTTTATCGGACACATCCCTTCGATATTATTCTTTGACTTTTGGATTTATTTGGTGGCCACTTTGATTTCTTTGATTTTGGGGTGTGGCTCGAGGTGGGCCGTAGCTGCGGCTATGCGTTACCACCGACCATGAAGCGTAATTAGTATATCTACCCTGGCATTGTCTTTGTGTGCTGTATCACATACCCTAGCGCGCCTTATACAATTTTGTTTTGTACCATAACTATGGAGAGCCCTCTGACGACGCCCAGTACGGGGGAGATTACGGTACTGTATATACTATGGGCATATATTATGTGTTAAGGGGAATATTGGGTCACTCCTTAACGCTATTTGAAAGTAAGTTTATTTTACTAATAGACACTATTATAATAAAGAAGTATTACTACATAGTAAATAGTTTAATGGATCCTTAGGAGATGTGAATCCCGAGCATCTTTTAAGTTACTGCACTCATATTATTTACCGACGATTTAACTTACATAAGATCTTTTAGTTATGACTCGAGTGTTTTATTTTTTCAATTCGCTCCAGTCAGCCTGAGCATTTCAGGATCTGAAGGCCTTATTTCAGGAGGACGAAGACGAAGATTTACTATTATCTATTATATTATTCCACTACACTATTGTATTCCGCTACATTGTTATTGTTCTTTCGTATGTGTAACTCTGATATATATTATATAAGTAAAATCAAATGTTTTGTGAAGCAGCTTCATGAACTGTTTATTTGATTATTATATTTTATCGTTCCGCTGCAAGATTCTATTTTGTTTTCTTTATTTCTCTGCTTTTTCTTATTTACCCCATAACAATCCGCCCTTCTGTATGCTTTATGTCTGACATGTGTGGTTTATCGTTGATTTAAAGCATGCAAAAGGGCAGGGACGTTACACTTGGTATCAGAGCTTTGGTTTAGTGATAAACCTTAGCTTTGTGGGGTTTGACTCTTATCAATATGGTAGTAATACCCTATGACGAGTCACTGAGCGTATATATATTAGAGAGCGTATTTGTTTGTGTTATAAAAAGGTTTTAATATTGTGTTAATTTGTTTCGTTTTGTATTTATAAATTCTGGTTGATGCATGGGACGCTATGACATCAATAAGGATTTCTAAACACTTAATAGGACAGACCGACATAATATTTGGTTTTAATATAAGTGAATGAAATAATTTTGCCTATTATATTTTCTATATATATAAAGTAATTTTTATAAAGGTTATATTTGGTTGTATTATATTGGTTTTAGGTAATGAAATTTATAAATAATAGTTGAAATGAGATTGAAAACAAAATAAATGCAAAATTGGAAATTTAGAACTTAGGTTCTGGGGTTTTCAAAATTTCCTTCAATTGATTTTTGAATATATTAATAATATTATTACAATTATTTTCTGATATAAATATTTCAATTTAATTTGAAAGAATTGTTTTAAAAAAAGATACTTTGAAAAGAAATAAGTTCTATACTCCCCTCTCTGTCGCTGCAAAATAATTTCGGTGATGGCGGCTGCATCATCGACATTCATTTTGGAGTTTCGAAGTAGGAAGGCCACTGTAGTAGTTTTACTGCAGATATATTTTGATAGACGAATATAAATTGTAAATTGTTTTAAATACAGTTTGATATATATAAGTAGTAAGTATATACATTTATCTATTATTTTAAAATGATTTGAGATTTAACCTGGTATTTAGTTCTAAATTTTCCATTAATTAATAGTTTTAACTAATGTAGCGAAATGGGATAAACTTGTATGATTTTCAGTTACATTCTTAAAGGCATATATATATAACTTATCCAACAATAAAAGTTATAATGTTTAATAAGAAATTGTAATAGGATATTATACCAGTAAAAATTTGAAATAATGAAAGTATTCAATGAAATTCTTCAATAAATAAGAAGTTGATGTCGTAGTTATTATAAACTTAAGTATAATTGGAAATGTTACTATAATTAAATATAATAGAAAGATAAGTAGCATAAATAAAAAATTTTAAACTTAAGTAAATAAGTTGAAGTTATTTCTAAATAAAATTGTAAGAAATAAAAGTAAATTAAAAAAGATAAACCATTATATGAATGAAAAAGAGAAATCAAACAACAAACGTATGAATGGAGTTAATAAGGATAAACTAAATCTGTTGTTTGAAATTGTTGTTGTTTGTTTTGGTTTATGGTTGTTTGGGTAAGGATACTTTAAAAATTATTTGGAAGAATGAATAGCCTATTTACTTTCACCTAAGACTGTTGAGTGAAGGGTACACTTAGTAGTTTATTTTTCATTTCGTACAATTTAAAGTTTTGAACCCGAACAACTATTTGTTTTGTTTGATATGAATGGATAATTGATGTGTGTTGATTTATGTGATGGTTGTTTGTTTGTTGCAAGTGATGGTTGGTATGTTGATTGTTTGTTGTTATTTGAAACAGCTTTAAATATTTCATTTTAAATAATCGTTAACCCATTAGGATTATATAAGTGAAATACAGGTTATGGAAGTAATTGCTACTGTTTTTGGTTTCATAAATAAGCGTTAATTGCCCGACCAATAGGTACGTTTTCGGATTACGGTTTATAGCGTTATTATATTGTTTTCCCGAGTTGGGATATATATTATTTTGCAAAATATATGTTGTATATTGTTATGTTGATATTATATTTTCTTCCGAGCCTCTCCGTACAAAGGAGACTCTGTAGAAATTTTCTGTAAATTTTGGACTTAGAAAACTTTTGAAAGTGTTTTGCCAACTTTATTAATTTGAGTATAAAAGATTTAATGGTTATAAATTGGTATATTTTATTTGAACTAACTAATTTTGTAAATTTATTTGTTTATAAATTCAATATTTTAAGTAAGATTTATTGATTTCTTAATTCTTCTTTTTCCCTCTTTTTCCTTTTTGGGGGCGAAAAGTTTTAGTGCGGGAGGGTGTAACGACCCGTAAAATTCGGTAATTAAATTTCTTAATTTAAGACGATTTTTGGTAACTTGATGTTGAAGGAAATAAAAATTTAGTGAATTACTAATGGAAATAATAACCTGGATAAGATTGGTAAGTTAATTTTTAATAACTTGAATGTAACAGTATAAATGTAAGTTAATTGTTAATTTTATTCTTATTGTAATAAAAGAATGTTACCAAGATGAAATGATTAATTTGATTTAAAATCTTAATTAATGGGTGCATTAATTTATAATGGGATATAAAAGGTAAATTAATAATTTAAAATGTTGACTTAATAATAAAATAATGTATAATGAATGGAAATGGAATGAATTAGTGTATGAACTAATGGCATCACTTGTTGTAAGCTAATAAGTAAATTAAAACGTAACAATGCTAATTTAGGATTATAATTAATAGGTTGAATGAAATGACAATTAATGAATTTATTTAAATTTGTAAAGTTATAATATAATAGATGGTAATTGGTTAGGAGGAATGAACATACAAGTATTATAAAAGGTATAAGGTTGACAAATGGTTGTTACTAGTTAATTTGCCAATTTCAAGTAAAGAGAATTTAATGTACTTAATGATAATTAATGTAATAACGGAAAGTGTGAATGCAAATTAAAATGGAAACGTAAACTTTATTAATAAGGTAGTAATTGGTGAATAGAAAGCATGAGACCAAGTAAATAAATTTATTAAGGATATGTAACGACCCGCCTTTTTGGATAGTTTAAACCGATGATCAAATACACATACCGGTTCCAAACCATTCAAAAGGACAAATGGTTATTGGGGTAAATAAGAAAAGAAACGAAAGAGAAATAATGGAAATGAAACAACACAGAATCTCGCAGCGGAACGATAAAATATTATAGTCAAATAAACAGTTCATGAAGCTGTGTACAATACTTTGATCATTATTTATACAACCTTTATCAGAGTTATACATGTACAACAGAACAAATAAAATAATGCAGCAGACAACATGATGCACAGATAATAGTAGTAATATGTACCAAATCTTCGTCTTCGTACTCCAGAATAGATCTTCAAAATCTGAAACTCAGGACTGACCCGAGCATAATGAAAAGACAAACACTCGAGTCAGGACTAAAATATCCTTATGAAAGTTAAATCAATCGTAAATAAATATGAGTGTAACGGCGTCAGAGATGTTTACGGGGTTTGACATCTCATATCCAGTGTCAACGTGCGTGCAATAACTTAAGAGATGTTACAGGATTTTCCATCTCTCAAGGATCCGTTAAACTATCTACTATGCAGTATTGTACGCTAAGTAGATAATGCCTATCAGTAATATAAAGTATCAAAATAGCGTTAAGGCGTTACCATAATCCCCCTTAACACATTTTTATAATGCCATAGTCTATACAGCACCGTAAGCCCCACCGTTAACTGGTGGTTATTAGAGGGTACCCCATAGGTATAACACAAAACATAACGTAGTGGTCGCGAATATGATAATCAGTATGACAAGGTACATGAGGCGATACCAACTAGGATACTAGTAGTTGCATGATCCGGACTGATGTTGAGCATAGCCAGCAGCTACCCCAACACCGCAAAACAACACTCCAAAATCAAGGGGTGCACCCAAATCGAATCACAAATGTAATAGATATGGTATCGAAGAAGTGTGTCCGCTAGAGATGGCGAACCTCAATGGCCCTGCGCGGCTCCTGTTTTAGTCATGTCAGGGGTCATCCAATATCATTCTCTTTCTTCAGTCAACGTGTTCACCAAACCATCCACTTCATTCTTGATCAACACTCCGCGTATGATAGTTATTAAAGTGGTTTTCGGTATCGACAGAGAGTATGTCCATATCTGATCCCGGTCTCTTTAATAACTACGTATTATTACACCGTTGGCTCTTTTACATTTCAAATCGATTCATAATTGATATCAAAATATCATATTCGCTTCAAAAATCAAATCCATTTCAAATATCATCGTATCTTTTCAAATGTAAGATTCCGTTTCAAAAATCATTTTTCGCCTCAATATCTCATTTCGGTTTCCAAATCATTTCGAATTTCAATTTAGGTTGCAGCTTCATTTAACCCAATTCGTATTTAAATTCAAGATTTAAACATAAACATTTCACCTTATTGACCAGCTTGAAATTTTAGAAAAATAGTTTTAAGTAGTTTAAAAGTAGTTTAAATAATTAATGTAGTTAAAAATACTTAAAGTCTTAAAATGGATTAAAATAGATAAATTAGTTTAAAATAATTTAAATTGGGTTAAGTAGATTTAAAATAGATTAAAATAGTTTAAGAGTTCAAAAATGGTTTATATAATTGAGTAATTTGGAAAACAAAATAGAACAGCTTCAAAACCAAACCATTTCAATTATAACTTCCCAATTCAAAGCAATTTCAATTTCCATTCTACCGATTCAATTTCGATTTCGATTCAATCAACGTCAACTTTGACTTCAAACTTATTCAATTTTATATTCACTTTCAATTAATTCAATTTCAATTTATACCTATTTGGAGCTTGATTTTTCAAAAATATCCATTTATAACACTTAACAAAATTATCCATCAATATTCAAGTTTAAATCCAAATTTCAAATATGATTCAATTCCAAGCTCGATTTCAAAATATCATTTTTATATCACTTTTACTTAGTAATATTCAAAGCTCGAATTAAAGTTAAATCTTTAAACAAATCAATTTTCGAAATTCAATCATATCTCGATTTTTAAATTCCAAAGTCTCCACTTTAATTATCTAACAATTTCTTTTAACCAAAATTTATTTCAACATTCCAAACTCAATTTTTCGATAAATTCGATTTCTATAAATTGATTTCTATTTATAACTTTTAAATCAAAACATTTAAATAAATTTCAAATCGCCGATTTTAAAAACTATTAATTTAGCCAATTCGGTGTCCGTATATAATTTTCTATCCAATGGCGAAGTAATTATTTATTTCAATTAAATGTCAGGGATGAATATATATCACTTAAATCAAATCACAGTTTCACATGTATACATAACAGGATATATATAAGCAAATAAACATCCAAACATTTAAATATCAACCAATAGCATCCATCGAAATACATTATCCAATAGACAATACAACTCATGGCAATTTCATAGTTATCAATATCAGGTAATTTAATCGCAATTCAATTTCAATTTCAATTTCAATTTAACTGTCAATTTAATTTTCAACGTTTAATTCAAATGACAATCTATATGACAACTAAATTTTATCAAACATCGACAAATAAAATCATAACACTTCATAATGTCAAATTTAACTAGCATAAAGATATTTAGTACGTTGTGAGCGTTATAAAACACTCACCTTGATTTCAATGTAGTTCTAGCATTTTATTTCGAATAAAATTAAACGAGCGTTTAATTTTACCCGAAATTCAAACTAGCTCCAAACAATTAGTTCCATTACGAAGAGCTCGTCGATACGATTCCAACGCAAAAAGTTTCGAAATTTTTCGACCTCGTATGACAAAGTTACGATTTTTAGAAGTTTATACAAATTATAATATATATAATTTACAAATTTATTTTCCTTTTTAAACCTAGTTTTCATCAAGGCCGCACGTTTTGATTTGCACCAGATCTGGCCGCTCTCTCCACTTCTCCTCTTTCACGTTACCTCCAGGTTTTGCACGCATAAAACTACCCATGAGCCGCCCATCTTCATCAATTAACGCGACCACCACGCTCCACTTGAAGACGATCAGCAACACCATTATGAAGCTTGCATTCGACTCCACCATCTCCATGAATCTAGTGAAGCTCGGCCACCACCTGGGCTCAGAAAAATGCGCCAAATTGAGCACGAACGTGGGCCCCTATCTCCCTCCACGTCGCTCTATATCCCATCAACCCCGTATGGATTGAAATCTCTCTTCGAGCTCTTCGACTTTCGCGTTGAACACTTCGCGTGAATGCTTACGGATTTGGAGAGATTGAAGAGGAAAGAAGATTGTTTTCTGGCCAATATAACTTACATTCACTTTGGAAACCAATTTGAATCATATTAAATCAAATTTCAATTATTCACTCTATTTTCATATATTAAATTTCAATATCAAATTAATCATATCAAATTCGGAATTTAATTATTCAAACATTTGTAATATTAGATTTAAACAAATTTGATTATTCTTAAATCACTGTCTTTTGAAATATTCATAACGAACTTATAAAATTTAACCTTTAAAACCAATTCACATCTTAGAACCCTATTTTCATTTTATAGTTATTCAATTATTCAATAAGTTTTAAATATTTAATTTAAACAATTTACCTGTTCAATATTCAATATTTGATTTTAAATAGATTTTACTTATCAATCAATTACTCTATTATACCCAATGAATTCAACATTTATTATCCTATCCAACTATCGATTGCAATGACATTCACTAAGTAGCATTTATTTTTCAATACTTATTACTATTCAAATCTTCAAACCAATCTATTAAAATTTGTATTTCTACCTAAATAATTCACAATTCTTATTCTCTTACTTACATTTGTTTTTTCCATATATTCCCTTATAACCAAGTTATAACATTTGAGTTAATTCAATTAGATTGGAACTCCATTCAATCTATAAATAATTATTTGGAATTTATTGTTGCAATTCATTCCAGTTATTATTATTCCAAACGAATTACAATTTTTTTTCTAACATTAAATCACGAAATCTTATTAAATTAGCTATTTTAATTATCGAAAATTTACGGGTCGTTACAGGATATTAATTGTAATTAATGTAAATCAAAATAATAGTAACGGTCGTAATTACTATTTAATTATTCTATTAATTTGTTGTAACTGTTATATTTGGGAATAAGATTTAATATAAGTAAATAAAGGTAAATATTGTATGAATATATGAATTAATGTTTGATTTAGGGTAATAAAACAAATTCATATGATGTAAGTAATTATAATAAATAATGAAATAATAACTAGGATGGAATATAACAACGAAGTTAATTAAAGCTGAATTGTGTAAATTGAATGGGATTGCAATAAATGAAATAATGACAAATGGTATAACTGGATTATAGGATGATGTAAGCTAATAAATAATTAATTCTATACAGTACCTATTTATTGAAACAATTGCAGAGTTATAATTGATTGTAAATAGGAATATTTGTTAATAAATTAATATAAGAAAAATAAATGTAAACATTGGATTAATCAATGAATTTATAATTAATAAATAGTGATCAAATAAAATCAATGTTCTGCAAGTAATTATAATGTTTGTTTGAAAGTAATAAACTTAAAGTTAATTAAAGTTTAATGGTTACAATTGTTATGAATTACCTATTTGTTTAGTTCATAGAATTTAATTTGAAAGCAATTGTAGTAATTGACTTAATTAGTGCAATCCCAATTAATTAAAGCAATTGGTCGGATAAGAAGAATGGAAGTCAAGATTCATAAATTTATTGGGATTTGGACTATGATAATAATTGGAGTAATTGCAATTTAATGAAATTAATCTCTAATTTTTGCGTTAACTGAAATAAATATGGAATGTAAGAATATTAAGGTAATAGTTGTAAATCCAATATTAAATTTTATCCGTTTGATAATAATGAATTGAATAATAGGTGAATTTAATAGATTTATTTGAAATTAAATTTATAATGTTGAATTTAATGAAATTGAGGATTAATATTGAAATTTATAAATTAATCATCTCTAATTTGACATTCAAATTTGTTTAAATCATTGTAAATGATTGAGGAATCATAAGTGATGAAATTTGTCAATTTTCGAATTGAAATTTAAAAATTTATTTAATTAATTAATTTTTAATTTATTTAATTAACTAGAAAATAGTCATTTTGGCCACCGACTCGGATTTCAACGAAACCAGTTTCATCGGATCCGTAACGGTGAATTATTGTAGTGTTTCAAGTTTCATAGCGATCGGACTTGTCGTTTGATCCTACAGACTCGAAACGCCTTGAAATCAATTATATTGAAATCAATTGAAATCAATTTCAAATAATTTGAATTTTGCATAACTTCTTCATACGGTGAAATTTGGACTTGAAACCTTCTCCATTGAGTTTAAAATATTTTAAAACATCTATTTTGATATACGAATTGACCCAATTTCGTTCCGAAGTTAGAACGGGCTTTTCGGGCCATTTATAGTTCAGCGCGTTTATAAATCGGGTCCATCTATTCTATTTCAACCTTGCTTATGTATACCCTTTTATAAACCCTAGTCTATCTCTTATATTCATTTTTTATGCATATAATTTCTTTCACCTCCTCATTTCAATGGCAGACAAACACCTGATTCTAACTGCAATTCAAAATCAAAGTGAAATTTCAAACTCCTTAGAGAAATTCAAGAAAAATATATATCGAAGATCTCAACGATACGAATCTACATTAACTGTTCGTTTTTGGATACGAGTTATCGATTGCCCCGAAATCGATGATATTGTTTCGGTCGTTCATTTTGGCATTGATGATCTCGACGGTGGATCTTCAACTCGACGACGATCGGATGGCACTAGCAGGAAGGGGGGTCGCGCAGCGTGTATCTATGGTTTTGCCCTTGCCAACAACGTCGTGATCTACGTGGAAATTCCAATTAAAAGCAGTGGCGGTGGTAATAGATGAGGCGATTAGAAGGCTTTGCGAGGGGAACGTGGGGTCGGCCGTAGGTCTGGAGTTCGAGGGCGTAGGCCGATCTGGCTGTAGTTGATCGAGGTGGTGGTGATTGGTGGTCAGACGACAAGTTTGATTGACGGCTTCGTGCGCGTTCTGTTTGAAGAAGTCGCTATGGTTTGCTGAGTATAGTTGACGTTGCAGTGTGAGTGTTTGTTTATATTTTATTTTATTTTTATTTAAATTTCAATCATTCTAATGCACGTAACTTTTACGTACGAGGTCCGTTCCACTCGCGGTTTTCCTTGTTAGGTTTGTATTGGAATTGCAAACCTTTTTGGCGCTGGTTTGGACGGATTCCAAGACTGTTCAATTTTTGGGTTTAAATTGGATTTAAATTCAATTTAAATTCAAAAGGTGAGAGTTTAACCCACTCACAACTTGTGAAATTTCTTATGTTTGTTAAATTAAATTTTCGTTGTAATTATGCATTTATTATTGACTTTTTCGTATATTTTTAATCATCATCTCAGTCATTGCAGTCATTTAAATTAAATCGTTATTTAATTTATTATTGAATATAACTGCCAGTTAAATACCTGTTATATATATTATTAGTTATCTATTGGTATTGATTGATTGTTTTGGATGATGATTGTGATGGATGTGTGATCTGTTGATAGATGAATGGATGTTGTATTATATATTATTTTAAACTACAAGTCGTTATGCATTTTATTTCATTCGGGATTGCGGTTTGAAATGATATATAACCGTAATTTTATTTTAAATTACGGATTGAAATGATAAACATTCGTATCACTTGACCTTAGGTTAGAAAATTATATACAGGCACCGCGGCCGATATATAAAAATATTTTGAAAGGAATTCTATGGTTTGTAAAGAAATATACTATTTTTGAGATATTGATTTGGATATTTCATAAACATTTTTTATAGTTAATTCTTGGTTTAAGCCGTGAATGAAATTTTTTTAAAGTATAAAATAAGTTCAATAATAAAGTTTGATTTTATTAAAATATAATATGGATAGGTATTTACTTAAATTCTATATTTAATATGGAGTTTATATTGATTTTTAAATCAAGGTTAAGAAGGTAGTTTGAAATTGATTGAGATGTTATCTAATTAAGAATTATAGTTAATAAGAATCCATTTGGAACTCATTAAAATTGAGGTTTTAAAGGAATATGGTTTTATAACATAATTCGGGTTTAAGGTGATTTAAGTGAAATGTATGAAATCTAAATAAATTGAGGAATATTCAGTTATTGAATTTGAAGTTTTATTAAAGGAAATTGGATTTATTAAGGAAATATTCCAAAACTAAATAATAGTGAAGAGAATTTGGTGTATATATATACATATATACGAATTATAAAATTTAGTCTTGAAATATTGAATAATTATAGCTCTGAAATATATGGAAATTTAAATGGTTTATTTTGTATTCAAATCTGTACTTGGAATCGATTTGTGAAATTGAAGAAGCTAATTTATTATCTACCGTATTTTAATATTAAACCATTTAAGTATTGGCAGTTATGTTTCAAAGTAATGGGTTTCAAGGTATTATGATTTGAAAATGCTATGATTTTGGGTAAAAGATATATTTGAAATAAAAAAATGAATTTATATTGATTTGGTTTTTAATAAAAATGATACTTTATTGATTTGGGTTTTTAAATAAAGATGATATCGTATTTATATGGTTTTGAAATGAACGTTATATCCTGGTTTGAAGTAAAATTATTTTGGAATGACCGCGGTGTTATAATAACGTTTGGTTGTCGAAGAGACCGGATCGGAAGTTGTCATATTCTCTGCCAACTCCGAAAACCACTTTATAAACCATGTACGCGGTGGAGATTCTAGAAGGAAGTAGGATGGTGGCGGCATTTCCTTTGAGGTAAATACGTGGACCCGACTCCTGTGAGTTGGCATAACATGGCTAAAACAGGAGCGATCGACGGGTTAAGAAGGTAGTACCTTTTATTGGACACATCCCTTCGATATTATACTTTGACTTTTGGATTTATTCGGTGGCCACTTTGATTTCTTTGATTTGGGGTTGTGGCTCGAGGTGGGCGGTAGCTGTGGCTATGCGTTACCACCGACCCGGAAGCGTAATTGGTATATCTACCCTGGCATTGCCTAGTTGTGTCGTGTCACCTACCCTAGCGCGCCTTATACGATTTTCTTTTGTACCATACCTATGGAGTGCCCTCTGACGACACCCAGTACGGGGGAGATTACGGTACTGTATAGACTATGGGAATATATTGTGTGTTAATGGTAATATAGGTCACTCCTTAACGCTATTTTAAAGTAAATTTATTTTACTAATAGACAATATTATAATAGCGAAGTAATACTACATAGTAAATAGTTTAACGGATCCTTAGGAGATGCGAATCTCGAGCATCTTTTAAATTACTGCACTCATATTATTTACTGATGATTTAACTTACATAAGATCTTTTAGTTCTAACTCGAGTGTTTTGTTTTTTCAATTTCCCTTGGTCAGCCTGAGCATTTCAGGATCTGAAGGCTTTATTTCTGGAGGACGAAGACGAAGATTTACTATTATCTATTATATTATTCCACTACACTATTGTATTCAGCTGCTTTGTTATTTTTCTTTGGTATTTGTAACTCTGATATATATTGTATAAGTAAAATCAAATGTTACATGAAACAGCTTCATGAACTGTTTATTTGATTATTATATTTTATCGTTCCGCTGCAAGATTCTATTTTGTTTTCTTTCTTTCTCTGCTTTTTCTTATTTACCCCATAACAATCCGTCCTTCTGTATGCTTTAAGTCTGACGTGTGTGGTTTATCGTCGATTTAAAGAGTGCAAAAGGGCGGGGACGTTACATTTTCGATATCATATGCTGATACGTGCATACATTACATTTATATACGAATCCAATAAAATATTAACAGCACCCAGAACAATTCTAACAGCTACTTTATTTTGCTAAATATGCCCCATGAAATAAAATAGTTAATAATTAATATTATGTAAATATTAATTAATTTATATATATTATAAGACAATTAAAACAAATGGTGCTTCTTAGGGCAAATACATTAAGCGATGCGACTCACAAGTATGAATTTTAGCCAGCGATTAATAATTGAACAATTTAAATACTAATGTTCACATGTCTCATAAGCTAATGGTGTGACATCACTTATAAATTTCATCAATATAATCCAACTTTACAAATTCAGGTTGTACCTTTTAGTACTAAATATTTACACCAATTCTCTTTGTTAATACCATATCACTTTAGGACTTAAAGAAATTGGTTTTGGTAAAAATTCCAATATTTTCCATATTATACTCTGTTAGTCCATAAACAAAGTTCTTCGTTCAATAATAAAATATATTATTAACTATACTATACTGGCCAGAGACTTTGACTTTGATTTATCCGACCTCATACAATTGAGGGGATGAATAATCATTTAAATAGTATTTAAGTTATAGTGCTTCAACTCAGACCCATCCATAGTTGTTCGATGGATGTTATGCCATGATTTAACTATAATCAAAGTTGACTTTTTATATTGAAGTTCAATAGTACTCTCAAGTCGAAAGAACTATGTACGATCGTCACGTCAAGATTTCCTATTTGACCTAGTTATTATTGACCAACATGAAACTCTTGGACGGGTCATTCTGTGGTTAGCCAATAACTACAAATAATACCCTACCGAGCATTTTGATAGGGTTATGTTCACTGGTCTCAACTGATGTAGCAATATCCTTTCTCGAAACATCTTAACCAATAGTATTTAAAACAATGCATTACAATACATCGTGACAATATTCTCATGATTACAAAATTTTGTAATTACTAGCACATAAAACACCATTTAAGGATTTTCGTTTAAATATATTCAATAATATCTCATAATATAACAAATATATAATCGAAAGCAAATACATTTTATTTCAAAAGAAATTTTATTGCAAATTTAATAATTTATAGTAAGTTCCACTTCAAGTGCTTCGGCTTAGACCTAACTGTAGTCGTTTGATGGATGTCATGCCATGATTTAATTATAATCAAAGCAGAGTGTTCACTTTGAAGTTCCACATAATCTCAAGTTGAGGGAACTGTGTAAAATTGTCACTTCAAGATTCTCTGTTTGACCTTAGTTATATTAACAAATTAAAAATTCTCAAGTGGGTCATTCACGGTTATCTAATAACAATCACTATATAACCCTTTGGTCCTCTAACAGACATGAGTAATACATTGCCAGTATTTGGAGAGATTTATGTAATCTAGTCTCAAGGGATATATCGATATCCTTTCACGAAACAACTTAACTAGGAATAATTAAAATAAGATTTTGTTTTTAATGCGATATGTTTCTATGTTTATAACACATTGTAATTACTATCATATAACATTATTTGTTGATTTTCTATCTAATATACTTAAACCAGATAACTAAATAATACATTACAATACGACAAGTATATAATAGAAAGAAAATACGTTTTATGTTGAACAAGATTGCTTATCAGGTTTCGAGTATGTAGTAAATTACATAATTAATCATAGGGCTAGATCTCTAAATCTATCAAACATAACAACAGGAACTACATTCATTCATTTATTTAAGCACAGATTCGTGAGTGAGATTCATTCACCTTAGCATTTCCTCTCTAAAACTCTCTTACAGCTCTTTAATCTTGCACTTCACTACTTAATGCCTTTTATAATCACTTCATAAACGTGAGAAAAATTCCATTTGATTGTTTCTTATTGTAAATTATTAACTCTATAATAAAATTTCGTTCGAAAAAAAAAGTTTGTTTTTTAATATTTTTTTACATTATGGTATATTAATAAATTAATTAATATATTTAATTGAAAATCCTTAAATTGTGTGTTATGTGATAGTAATAGTAAAATATTATAGTTGTGAGAAATTTATCGCGTAGAATAATAACATATTCTTTTAAATATTTATAATCAAGATGTTTCCACAAAGGGTATTGATACATCCATTGAGACCGTTGAGTGTAGCACTCACTAAATGTTCATAAATGTGTTATTAATGGTTGCTAGGAGAATTAAGAGGTTACATACTAAAAGTTATTGGATATTGAGTAATGAATTAAATGAAATGAAGTTTAAATTAAAGAAAGGTTAAATGAAGTTAAATTGGATTTGAAATGAATTAAGTGAAGTCATGGAATGAATGGGAATTTGAGTTATAAACTAGAATTCAGTTTAAGTTGTAAAGAGAATTGCATATGGTTTGGAATGTTGGTTGAAAATTTGAAAATAAACTTAAGTTATGAAAGCGAAATTGAAGTGAATAATTGGATTAGATTTAAATTGGATGTAAATCAATTGAATGCAAATGGATAAAGTGTTAACAAATTGAATATGAAATAAATGAATGGAAAATAAAGGAATGTTAATTAATTGGACGTAAACCAATTGAAAGTAAAGAAATTGAATGAGAGTCAATATAACAAAAATAAATTGAGTGAGAGTCAACTGAATATTAAGAAATGAAAGTATATAATATTGACACTGAAAATGCAAGTTGAGTTGTTAATATAAAAAATTTGATGAATATTATTTTTTTATTGGTTTCCCTTGATACATTTGTTAAAAATGCATATACTTATGGTATATTCTATGTTATATAGTGATGTTGGTTTCTATAAACATATCCTCACTGGTTGTTGAGTGATTAGTAGATGTGGATGGTGTATGCTTCACATTTGGAGCATGCTTTCGCATTATATTGGTTGTATATACTACCTAAAACTAAATGGGTACACATCTCAGGTTACGTACCATATTTTTATATTTTTGCACTACGGGATGCCTCATCCTCGAAGATGAGATGTATATTTGTGTTTACATATATATTGTAAATTTTTACGATCAGCCATGCAAAGGAGACGCTGGTGAAATTTTTCGAAGAGTTCAGAGTGAGATTTTTTTTAAGGATTTTAGGAAAAAAGTTTATAACTAAAATTTGATTTTTAATTATAACTTAGAATGAATGAATGAATGAATGAATGATATTAGTTGATTATTGGGAAAAGCAATAGTTAATAACTACGAATGGATTGGAAGACTTAGAAAAGTATTCATGAGAAGTTACAGCTATTTGACTTTGAAAAGTTAAACGACTTAGAAGAATTTGGTAATCTATTACAACTAATTGGTTTAGAATAGTTAAAGGGTTGTGGCATTTTTCTTGACTTAGTAATTTCAGGGACGAAATTCTTTCAAGGGGGAGAATGTAACGACCAAGAATTTCAATCATTTGAATTTGGAATATTCAATTGATTCTAAATATTGAAAAGTTAATTTTGTAAGTCAAAAAAACTTGAATTTCAAATATAGTGATTAATTTGATAGTTAAATTGTTTGAATTTAATATCTAAAATTGTTTAAATAATTGAATCTTGAATTTAATATAAATGAAAACGATTTCGTAAGTTGATTTAAATTCAATTTGAATAAGAAGGAAGATAGCAAACTTTTAAATTGGATTTAAAAGTATTTTAACGGATTTTGGTAATAACTCATTTTAATTAACGTATAAAAATAGCCTTCTGGGGCAAAGTCTCAGATTTCGATGAAACCAATTTCATTGGATCCGTAATAGTGAATTATTAAATGTCTTCGAATTTCGTAGAGATTGGACATATTATTTGATCATGCGAGTTCGAAACGCAAAGAAATTAATTAAAGGTACTTTAATTAATATAAATTGATTTTGAAAAGCTAACTTTTATATATTATAGAATCAGCTTCTGATGTATATTCCATTATGTTCGAAATAGGGGCATAACATATTGAACGTTAGGTTGCATACTTCGTTTGGAGTTCGAAATTTTCATGGGTGAATAGTGCCATGAAAATTTTCTACAAATGTCCATCCGTTTCTTTATTTGCGAAACCAAAAAAATTTCATATTCCATTAAAACCCTCCATCCAAGGACCCTTATTTCTCCCGCCAATCTAGGCGTTCTTAGGCTTCGACTTCAACATGAAAATTGGAGAGCTCGACTCCATGAACAAGTCTATACATCGGACTGTCGAATAAATGCTCAAAGAGGCCAAAATCAGACTACGTTTAGTGGTAGTTTTTTCTGGTTCAACGATGTTCGCACGGTGTGCACGAGGCATGGCAAGGTGGTAGGAATGCGGCGCAATGGAGAGCGGCGGCACGGAGGTGGTCGGCAATCATGGTTGTTGCGCGACCGATCATCAAACAAAAATTAATAATATAAAATGTCGCGTTCTACTTGGTATCAAGCTCAAGGGAGGGAAGAAAGGGGGAAAAGTTGAGTTTTATGATATATTTAATTTGTTAATTTAACTTAATTATTATTAATCTCAACGTTCGTAAACCCAAACTTTTTCGTATGAGGTCCAAATTGAATGCGACGAGTCGCGTTGCGATCGATCAACGAAGGCTATGCTATGGAGTTGGAATGGATGGATTAGGAGCTGTGAAAATTTTGGGTTAAAATTGAACATCCGTTCAATTTTAATTCAAAACGAAGCGTTTTGGTGAATATTAAAATCAACGTGAGTAACACCTTTTTGGTTAACCAAAAATATTTTTATTCGATAAAATTATTTATTGGAAGCATGGATATTTTATGGTCGATTTCTATTGACTGTTTGGATAATTTACTAAATTATATTATTGGTTTGGATATATATTTCCACCCTTGGATCGGATGAGACTCTATTATGTTCACGTGTAAGAGCAGATGACCCTTTGTATACGAGTCCCACTACGAAGCGATTGAATTATATTTTTATGATTATATTGTAAGGGGAGAGGTTGGAGGGATCCAATATGATTCCTCACACTGTTGATTTTATTTTCATATATTTAGTGATATATGATATCTTAGATGCTATACTGATGACATGTATGTGATTTTCTTATTTAGTGCTTTATTAGCACCGGGACTTGTTTTGTGTATTTTAAAATATTATAAACTAATGATTTGATTTAAAAAGGAATTGATTTTGGAAATTATATATGTTTAAATGAATTTTGTGAAATAAAAGCATAATTTTTAGACATTATAAATTGACAGTTTTATGAAATATTTTAAATAGAGATTTTGAACCGTGACTAAAGGTTTTTAAAATCATGGAAAATAAACCAGTCTTTTATAATAAAAGGATATGGTCTTTAAAAGAAAATAGAAATATTTTGATATAAATATTTATTAATCATTTTACATAAATTGATATATACACATACATACATATATTATAATTTATTTATATAGGCAAAATTTACAAATATGATAATTTACAAAGTGATATTTTACAAAGAAAGCGAAGATTCATAAAATCGTATTTTCTGTAGTAATAAGTATAAACGATGTTTATAAATAAAAGAAAACTATTACTGTGATGCCCCACCTCTATACCCACGCTAGCCAAGAACATTATGGTGTAATGTTGTCAACTAGCACGGAGAATAAGGCTGTTGAGGAGCGACCATCCGTGTAATTGCTTTGTGCGAACACCAATATGTCAGATAGTACAAGGAAGTCCGACATGCCGATGCAAACTCAAGGCTACTACACAGTGGCTATATATATTCTTCGGAAACAAACATAGAAATAAACATAACACAAATCAGTCACAGATATCCATATCACAAAGGCGGAAAAAGATATGAATAAAACACATGAAAGTGTACATCAGAGTAGTGGTCAAACAAGATCCACAATATCACAAAAGAATGGTTACAAGTGCTAGACAAAAGAATATGTATACATCTAGGAGTCTATATCTCAAAGGTATACAACAAAAACTACTAATCTAAGTAGTTAGCCAAAAGTCAGGATGATAATCCTAGAAGTGAAGTCAAGCAGAAGCACCTGTAACATCTCGGTCTGACCCGAGTATTATTTAATAAGAAAATAATAAACGGATCAGTCTAGCTATAAATATTAGATGAAATGATATAGAATAATAGATATGACTAAACATATAATAATCACAATGCCAATCTGTGATAAATAAGTAATTGAAAATAAACAAGAGATTAATCAATATCACAAAAATATTCTCAAAGATCAAAAGAAATGTCATACTGCTTATTTCATTCACCAAGCCACAAATATTGACAACATATAAATGCCAATCATAAAATTGGTGAAATTCAAATTCTAGAAATCATCAATAGAAATCCAGGAATCACAAAAAGGGGGAGGCTATCACAAAACGAGAGCCTGAAAACTCACCGACACGTGTATCACAAAACGGGACGCTATCCCATGGTCGCTAACCATAGAGCCGTTGCAACGATGTAGTACAACGGTACGCTCGAGGAACCTGAAACTTGCAAAATTCTACGCAACGACATAGTACAACGGTACGTCCGAGGAACCTGAAACTCGTAAAATTCGGAACAACGACGTAGTACAACGCTACGCCCGAAGATCCGAACTCCATAAAAACGTGGGTCGCTAGCCCACAAAAATTGGGTCGAAACCCCAAGAAATAAATAGGTCTTTAGCCTATAATAAAAATGAGACGAAACTCATAAAACGAGGTACCGTCCCCTTCATGGACAAAGAAACATAGCATAGCGCTAGTCTAAATCACAAACATGGTCCTCAATGATAATCAAGAAAGTGTCAATTACTCTAAGCTAGTAAATATATGAGCTTAGCTTCATGTCCCATAACCACTAGCTTAACTTAAATATTTATGAACAACTTGTAGATCTCCACTAGAAAATTGTCACAAGAGATTCAATCGAACAAGTCCAAGAATTAACCAACGAAGTAAATGCTAGCGTTTCATACCACTTGTTTTATTAAGTCATTTAATTAGATTTCTCATACGAGCGAGGTAAAGGTTTGTACATACTAATAGATTGGAAAACGGTTTAAGAAACGAGCATAGTGTTGAAATCGTTTTGAAGGAAGGGTTTTGATATTTACTACTAGCATTTAAAACCTTTATATTTTGATGTGACAAATCACAAAAGTGATTGTAGAAACAATCAATCCCTAAAATTCACATTCGAAGACGTGAATAAAAATCCAAAGAAATCGATACCGAATCTATCAAAATGGATATTCCTAAAATTCCTGAAGAAAATAAGTCATCAAAGTCAATTACAAATGATAACAACAAATAGGGAAAGAACACGAATCGATTAAATTTGGAAACCACGCAAAATAGGCGAAATAGGCAAAATGGCAACAGGTCGGTCGGCCGGCCTCAGAGCTCGGTCGACCAGACCCTGTTCTAGAAAATTCTCGGGAAGCGGGTCGGTCGACTGAGCTCTGTAGCTGGTTGACCGGGCCAGAGACAGAGAAGTGCTATGCACTTTAGTAGTAGGTCGGTCGACCGGCTCAGTAACTTCAGTCGACCGGAGCCTGTTTCCAACACCTCCCATCCTATCTAAGTGAGGGCCAAATCTCCACCAAATTGAAATCGGACGAGCAATGGACGTTAGGGGTTTATGCCAATCGACTACCCGGCCCTATAAGCTCTTCGATGCATCACAAAATCATGATCAAAGATCAAAGCTATGATTTTTAAGGATTTAGCTTTCAAAATACTAAAATTGAAATATTCAAAAAACCAACCCAAATCAAAATCAAATGCACATGAATAAGTGTTAGGAATTCATTACCAACATTCAAAGATAGATATAAGCATAGATGTGAGATAAAAATCTCACTTTTTCACAAAATCAATGAAGGAGAAGCTTGAAAGCAAAGGAAGATTCAACCACACCTCAATCTCAACACAAGAAGCTTGAATCTAAGCTTAAAAGAAGAACATTCCCAAAGTTAAGTTTAGGAATTTTTGACAATTGAAAGGAGAATGAGTTGGAGAAGAAGATGATGATTCTTACCAATATCTTCCCTTTGGATTTGGAGGTAGAACTTGATTTGCAAATGAAAATTAGGGCTTGGAGTTTTAGGAATTCTAATTTCCAATCTTTTCCCCCATTATTCTCTTGAGCTTGAGAGAGTAAGGAAATGAGGAATGAATGAAGAGAAGTGGAGAGTGGTTGGGTTGACATAACCAGAATTGGGCAAATGAGCTGAACCCAAACCCAAAGCCCTATAGAAAAAGTAGCAAAAATCAACTTAATCCAAACATATCGAAGCTTATACTCAAAATGATCGCAAACATCATTTTGAACACAATGGGGGTGGTCTCGAGTCCTAATTTGACTGTTTGCAAAAAGTAGATTTTCGGACTATAATCCGATTAACGATGAAATATTTAAATACTCAATCGTAAAATATGCGGGTTGTTACAGACTCCCCTCCTTAAAGAAATTGTGTCCTCGTAATATTTAAGAAGAATATATATAGTAACAACCGTAAAAGCATATTCAACACAAAAGAAATTTGAAATAAGAAGTTCACCTCAAAGAGCACGAGAAAGTAAGTCCGGATGTGTTCACTCGATGAATTCTCTAGATTCCCAAGAGCAATCCTTAGGATTTGAGGACCATTGAACTTTAACAAGCGGAACATCTTTATTTCGAAGGTGCTTAACCTCCGAAGCGATAATACGAAAAGGATGTTGCTCATAAGTTAAATTAGGCAAAACTTCAGTTTCTTCCAGAACACCAGGCTCAAGAATAGAATCGGAATCTCGAAGGCACTTCCGTAATTGAGAAACATGAAACACGTCATGAATAGCAGAAAACTGAGCCGGTAATAAAAGGCGATAAGCTATGGAACCAATACATTCGGTGATGGGAAATGGACCAATATATCGAGGTGCTAACTTTCACAATCGGCTGAAACGTACAACACCCATCATAGGTGAAACACGGATAAACACAAGATCTCCCACAGAAAATTCTAATTTCCTTCTCCAGTTATCGGCATAGGATTTTTGTCTACTTTGGGCTTCTTTCATCCTATGACGAATAAGGTCAATCTTCTCTGTGGAATCTCGAATAAAATCTGGACCTAAAACCAGCTTCTCACCGGCCTCAATCCAACAAGAAGGAGAACGGCATGGCCTTCCATAGAGTGCCTCAAAAGGTGCCATACCAATACTAGATTGGAAGCTATTATTATAGGAAAACTCAACAAGAGAAATATGATCTTCCCAACTTCCACCAAAATCAAGAACACATGCACGAAGAAGATCTTCAAGAGTTTGATTCACACGCTCGGTTTGTCCATCGGACTGGGGATGATAAGCGGTGCTAAAATTAAGCTTCCTTCCCAAAGCTTTTTGAAGACTCTTCCAAAATCCACTAGTAAACAATGGATCATGATCACTAACAATAGAAGAAGGAACTCCATGCAATTTTACAATTTCTTTAATAAAGAGTTTGGCCAAGAAAGGAACTGTTCGATTGGACCGAACGGGAATAAGATGGGCGGATTTAGTAAGTCTATCGACTATCACCCATAAGCTATCATGACACGAACGAGAACGAGGAAGGCCATTTATAAAATCCATGGAAATTTGATCCCACTTCCAAATTGGAATTTCTAAAGGTTCCAATAACCCACCGGGCCTTTGATGTTCGGCCTTAATGAGTTGTCAAGTCATGCAACACTTAACAAAGTTAGCAATATCAGATTTCATTCTGTCCCAATAATAAATTCGCTTGATATCCGCGTACATTTTACTACTACCGGGATGAATGGTAAATTTAGAATGATGTGAATCTTCTAAAATGTCTTTACGAAGATCAATATTATTTGGCATGATAAGTCTACCAAATTTTCGAATGCCTCTACGAGAATCAATACCGAAGTCTTTCAAACTTTCAATATCAATTTTATCCCTAAAATTTTGGCCAAGAATAGCCAATTCGGGATCTAGCTTTTGAGCTTCAAGAATGAGGTCTAAAAGAGAAGGATGAGCCTCAAGGCTACATAAAACAAGAGATGAACATAAATCGGAAACACGATCTCGAATCTCACAAGTGGATAAAATTCTGAGATCAATCCATTCGGATATCATCATAGAAACAACTGCTTGTTGCTTACGGCTAAGTGCATCCGCAAAACGATTTCCCTTTCCGGGAGTATAAAGAATATCAAGATCATAAGCTGCAAGAAATTCGAGCCAACGTTGTTGACGCAAATTAAGTTTCTTTTGAGAAAGTAGATACTTCAAGGATTTATGATCGGGGTAAAGAATAAATTTTTCTCCCAAAAGGTAATGACGCTAAATACTAAGGGAGAAAACAATAGCCGTGAGCTCTAAATCATGAGTGGCATATCTAGTCTCGGCTGGCTTCGATTGCCTAGAAGCATAAGCAATAACATGTTCTCTTTGCATAAGAACGGCACCCAAACCAACGCGACTAGCATCGGTATAAACAACAAAATCTTAATTTCCTTCGGGAATCACAAGAATAGTAGCATTGGAAAGGAGTTCTTTTAATTTCTGAAAAGAAGCTTCACATTTGTCCGACCAAATGTATTTAACACCTTTCTTTGTTAAGCTAGTAAGAGGCACGACAATTTTAGAAAAGTCTTGGATAAAACGACGGTAATAACCCGCCAATCTGAGAAAACTACGGATCTCCGTCACACTCTCCGGTCTCTTCCAATTTTGAATCGCTTCAATTTTTAAAGGATCTATGGAAATTCTAGATTCGGAAATAATATGACCGAGAAACTTCACTCGAGATTGCCAAAAATGGCATTTAGAAAATTTTGCTTTAAATTGATTACTCCTAAGAGTTTCCAACACAATCCGAAGATGTTTTTCATGCTCCTCCTCGGTTTTAGAATACACAAGAATATCATCAATAAAGATGAGAACAAACCGATCGGGGAAGTCTTTGAAAACTCGATTCATAAGGTCAACAAAATAAGCCGGAGCGTTCGTTAAGCCAAATGGCATAACAAGCCATTCATAAGATCCGTAATGAGTACGGAATGATGTCAAAGGAATGCTATCCTCTACAATACGAAGCTGATGAAAACCCGTAGCCATGTCCAATTAGGAAAAGACTCTAGCACCACTAAGTTGGTCAAATAAATCATCAATCCGAGGTAAAGGATATTTATTCTTGATAGTAAGATATTAAGCTTGCGGTAGTCAACGCAACGCCTAAGTGTACCATCGGATTTCTTCACAAAAATAGCCGCTTCTCCCTAAGGCGAGGAACTAGAGCGAATAAATTGCTTCGTCTTCAATTCGGATAATTGTTTACACATCTCCTCATTTTCTTTATTGAACATATGATAAGGAGGACGAGTAATAGGTTGAGCTCCAGGGATGAGATTAATTTTGAATTCAATTGCTCGCTTAGGTGGTAATCCTAAAACGGGCTCAAATATGTCGTAAAATTCACGAACAACGTGAATAAGGGAAACAGTATCTTCCTCATCATCATTATCGTCATCATGAGGATTTAAAGAATATAAAGATGCGACCATGCTGGAATCCGAATCTTTAAGATCAATAGAAATCTGCTTAACAGATTGTGGATGTCGAAGATGAATAGTCCGCTCAGGACATGGGATTTGGGCTTTATAATGGTTAAGGCAATCCATCCCCAAAATAATTCCAAAGCCTAAGTAGCGCATAACATGCAAATCGGCTCGGAAAGAAAATTTTCCCAAAATAATCTCGACATCTTTACACAATAAACTGATTGTTGTGGATCCACCAACCGGATTCACAATTCTCAAAGAAGTCATTAAAGACATAACATCCAAAGAAAAGGTATCAACAAGTTCTTTTGACATAAAAGAATGTGACACGCCCATATCAAAAAGAACTCGAATAGGATGATCACGAAATAAAATAATGCCATCAAGGATAGAATGAGAAAAACCTTTACCACGAGATGTGTTGCTAGGGGCTTGAGCAACATTAAGCTTTCCCTCCTTCCTACCTTGAAGTTTGGGACAAGAAGATAAATAATGGTCCGAACTTTTTCAATAGCGACAAAAGAGAGGTTTCAGACACCTATTAGCATAATGGTCTTTAGAACCACAATTGTAGCATTTTCCACTACTAGGGGCAGAAGCCTTTGCCACCGGAATTGCTTGCTTCCCTTTCTTGTTGGGATAAGACCCTTTGAACTTAATAGGCCTTTTCTTGTTGTTGTTGAGTTTTGGTTTGGCACCCACAACATCGGCATCACTCTCTTTATCTGCCTATTCAAGTCGAAGAGCGATATCAACAAGCTGATCAAAAGAAACTTCTAGCTTTAGAAGTAAGGGCTTCTTGAGATTTTTATTCAAGCCATAGACGGATCTCCGATTTTTCTTCAATGGGGTATTAATGTATTCAACCTCGTATTTAGAAAGAGATTCAAAAGATGCGACATAGTCTGTCTTCACCTTGAACAAGGTCAATGAATCGACGAGCCAAAGTCAACTTCTTAGCTTCTGGCACAAATTTTAATTCGAAGCATTCCCGGAATTTCCCCCAAGTAAGATCCGCTTCATTTATTTCATAAATCAGAAGCTCGTACCAGTCTAATGCTCTTTCTTGGAGCATACTAGAGGCCACCTGAACATGGTGAAGATCAATAAGATTCATGCAAGAAAAGATTTGATCGCATGCTCTTAGCCAAGCCTGGACTTCAATAATGGTTTCAAAACCTTTAAATGGCTTTCCACCCAAATTGGTATAATCGCTGCACAAACGTGCAAATCCAGACTTAGGGAGAGTGGACTCCGGATTAGAACCGGCTGCTTGAGCGTTCTTTACTAGATCAAGAAGCTGCTAGGCAGACATAAATACTCCATCTTGGGGAGTAGCACTAGATTGACCAGTTCCAGGACGGCCAGATCTAACCATTTCTCTTCATTAAGAAAGAAAGAAAGAAGAAGAAAAAGGTTAGTCACAAAATGAATATCAAGCAATCTTGATAGATAACCAAGGAATCATAGAGAAAATAGGACGAATCGGTACGAAGACTCAAATTAAATCCTAAAGCACAATTCCTAAGATGGACTTAGGACGATGATCCTTGCTAGATTATTCTACATTGTTCCGAAGTTTGGCTCTGATACTAACCTGTGACGCCCCATCTCTATACCCACGCTAGCTAAGAACATTACAGTGTAATGCTGTCAACTAGCATGGAGAATAAGGCTGTTGAGGAGCGACCATCCGTGTAATTGCTTTGTGCGAACACCAATATGTCAGATAGTACAAGGAAGTCCGACACGCCGATGCAAACTCAAGGCTACTGCACGGTGGCTATATATATTCTTCGAAAACAAACATAGAAATAAACATAACACAAATCAGTCACAGACATCCATATCACAAAGGCGGAAAAAGATATGAATAAAACACATGAATGTGTACATCAGAGTAGTGGTCAAACTAGAACCACAATATCACAAAAGAATGGTTACAAGTGCTAGACAAAAGAATATGTAAACATCTAGGAGTCTATATCTCAAAGGTATACAACAAAAACTACTAATCTAAGTAGTTAGCCAAAAGTCAGGATGACTATCCTAGAAGTGAAGTCAAGCAGAAGCACCTATAACATCTCGGTCTGGCCCGAGTATTATTTAATAAGAAAATAATAAACAGATCAGTCTAGCTTTAAATATCAAATGAAATGATATAGAATAAGGGATATGACTAAACGTATAATAATCACAATACCAAGCTATGATAAATAAGTAATTGAAAATCAACAAGAGATTAGTCAATATCACAAAAATCTTCTCAAAGATCAAAAGGAATGTCATACTCCTTATTTCATTCACCAAGCCACAAATATTGACAACATATAAATGCCAATCATAAAATTGGTGAAATGCAAATTCTAGAAATCATCAATAGAAATCCAGGAATCACAAAAATGGGGAGGCCTATCACAAAACGAGAGCCTGAAAACTCACCGACACATGTATCACAAAACGGACGCTATCCCATGGTCGCTAACCATAGAGCCGGTGCAACGACGTAGTACAACGGTACGCCCGAGGAACCTGAAACTCGAAAAATTAGGTGCAGCGACGTAGTACAACGGTATGCCCGAGGAACCTGAAACTCGGAAATTCGGATCAACGACGTAGTACAACGGTACGCCCGAAGATCCCAACTCCATAAAAACGTGGGTCGCTAGCCCACAAAAATTGGGTCGAAACCCCAAGAAATAAATAGGTCGTTAGCCTATAATAAAAATGAGACGAAACTCAATAAAACGAGGTACCGTCCCCCTCGTGGGCAAAGAAACATAGCATAGCGCTAGTCTAAATCACAAAAATGATCCTCAATGATCATCAAGAAAGTGTATGTTACTATAAACTAGTAAATATATGAGCTTAGCTTCATGTCCCATAACCACTAGCTTAGCTTAAATATTTACGAACAAATTGTAGATCTCCACTAGAAAATTGTCACAAGAGATTCAATCGAACAAGTCCTAGAATTAACCAATGAAGTAAACGCTAGCGTTTCATACCACTTGTTTTACCAAGTCATTTAATTAGATTTCTCATACGAGTGAGGTAAATGTTTGTATATACTAATAGATTGGAGAACGGTTTAAGAAACGAGCATAGTGTTGAAATCGTTTTGAAGAAAGGGTTTTGACATTTACTACTAGAATTGAAAACCTTTATATTTTGAAGTGACAAATCACAAAAATGATTGTAGAAACAATCAATCACTAAAATTCACATTCAAAAACGTGAATAAAAATCCAAAGAAATCGATACCGAATCCATCAAAATGGATATTCCTAAAATTGTCGAAGAAAAGAAGTCATCAAAGTCAATAAAAAATGATAACAACAAATAGGGAAAGAACACGAATCGATTAAATTTGGAAACCACGCAAAATAGGCGAAATAGGCAAAATAGCAACAGGTCGGTCAGCCGGCCTCAGAGCTCGGTCGACCGGACCCTATTCTGGAAAATTCTCGGGAAGCAGGTTAGTTGACTGAGCTCTGTAGCTGGTCGACCGGACCGGAGATAGAGAAGTGCTATGCACTTTGGTAGCAGGTCGGTCGACCGACTCAGTAACTTTGGTCGACCGGAGCCTATTTCCAGCACCTCCCAGCCTATCTAAGTGAGCGCCAAATCTCCACCAAATTGAAATCGGACGAGCAATGAACACTAGGGGTTATGCCAATCGACACTCGGCCCTATAAGCTCTTCGATGCATCACAAAATCATGATCAAAGATCAAAGCTATGATTTTTAAGGATTTGGCTTTCAAAACACTAAAATTGGAATATTCACAAAACCAACCCAAATCAAAATCAAATGCACATGAATAAGTGTTAGGAATTCATACCAAACATTCAAAGATAGATATAAGCATAGATGTGAGATAAAAATCTCACATTTTTACAAAATCAATGAAGGAGAAGCTTGAAAGCAAAGGAAGATTCAACCACACCTCAATCTCAACACAAGAAGCTTGAATCTATGCTTAAAAGAATAACATTCCTAAAGTTAAGTTTAGGAATTTCTGAAAATTGAAAGGAGAATGAGTGGGGGAAGAAGATGATGATGCTTATCAATAGCTTCCCTTTGGATTTGGAGCTAGAACTTGATTTGCAAATGAAAACTAGGGCTTGGAGTTTTAGGAATTCTAATTTCTAATCTTTTCCCCTATTATTCTATTGAGCTTGATAGAGTATGGAAATGAGGAATGAATGAAGAGAAGTGGAGAGGGGTTGTGTTGATATAACCAGAATTGGGCAAATGAGCTGAACCCAAACCCAAAGCCCTATAGAAAAAGTAGCAAAAATCAACTTACTCCAAACATATCGAAGCTTATACTCAAAAAGATCGCAAATGTCATTTTGAACTCAATGGGTGTGGTCACGAGTCCTAATTTGACTGTTTGCAAAACATAGCTTTTCGGACTATAATCCGACTAACGATGAAATATTTAAATACTCAATCGTAAAATATGCGGGTTGTTACAATTATAATTGGATAAATTGGAAAAAATATATAGAACGAACGGAGGATTTATTATAAAATGTGGAATGATATTTTAGAAAATAGTTGATTCTATTTTGGAAACTGAAAGCGAGGAAAATTGGGATTGTTTAACAATATTTTATAAATTGAAAGGAATTTATAAAAGAAATTTATACCTTTGGAAGTCAGGTTCAAACGATTGGATTTTGGTTTTAAATGGGACATTATGAATGTGAAGCCCCACCTCTATGCTCACAATAACAAAGAGTATTAAATGAAATATTGTCTATTATTACGAAGAATAAGGCTGGATAGGAGCGGCCATCCGTAGTTAGGCCTTACACTAGTATTAGTTATCTCGATAGGAGTGGTATATATTTTTATTTTTCATCTCTTATTTATTTACTCCCATCAACATACCCAATTCCATTATAAAACGAACTATGATGGTTCATAATAGTTTAGGACAATATATATAATAATAACACAAATAAACAAGTACGGAACACAGATAACAAAAGTCTCATATATATATATATATATATATATATATATATATATATATATATATATATATATATATATAACTGATGTCAGTTACAATACATGTGATACAGTACATATGATACAACTACAACTGTCGACTCTGGAAGTTATATATACAAGTACATTATTATAATTAATATACATGAATCACATTATTCTATACTATGGAAACAACTACTCCAAAAGATATAAAAAGACTTCATAGCTCTAGCAGCAACCCAAAGCAAGATATCTACAACTTATAATAACTCGGTCTGACCCGAGTATTAAATTCAAAAGAAAATAATACACGGGTCAGTCTTATTCAAACTCAGTTATTAATGCACGGAAGAAATAATAATTAAATAACAATTAGACAACAGTTAAGATAAATCTCGTCTATCCAATTCTTAATAAGGAATCGGATAACGGTAAATATAACACTGAACAGTGTTAAACAACAAACCAACAAATTCAAAGTATCAACGAAGATAAATAAAAGGTCATCAATAAAGATAATTTAGAAAACAACAGAATTGCCTAAACGGCAATTAACTCAAAATCTAATTATTAAATAAATAATTAGAAACTCAAAATCTAATTATTAAATAAATAATTAGACAAAAACAGAATGATCAATTCAAACCAAATCGAAATATAATTTCAAAATATTGAATTGAACACAACAAAACAATTTCAAACAATTGAAATATCAATTAAAATGTCAACTCGGGTAGGGCTGCAGTACACGCACGCGTGTAGTGCCTCGCCACTACAGCATATGGAATACGCAAAAGATCAATAAATCAAAAGAAAAATAGAATATTATTAAAAGCAATACCAGTAGTACACGCTTGCGTGCACTGCCTTGCCACTACAGTGATGATGTACACAAAAGCTCAATGGAAATTCACAAACGAGCACAAGGTCAAACCCAAGTAAAAATCAAGTTCAACTCAAATGCAATATAAATAAAATCACAACACGAGCACAAGGTCCAACCCGAGCGTTTAAGATGGATTCAACTTAATGTACAAATCACAATACAATAATAAGTGACATATTACGGCAATAGGTGGTCGAGAGACCATGTCAACCAAAAACAAAGACTGCATATACAAAAGTGAATGCCACCAGACCAGATACCAGAAACATTGGAACCAGACCTAAAGAAAGGTACAAAGAGGCAAATACAACACAAATCAGCACCAAAACCCCATAAGCGATATGACTGCACATTCAAGTGCAATTAAAAACAAATCCAAATGCATATCAGACAATTGTTGCGAGATTTAAAATGCATTCTTTTATACCTAAGACTGTCAACAAAGGCAACACAGCACCAAAGCACAAAGGCTCGAGTAACCAAGTGCACAAAGGCAGTGGTATAAACTACATAAAGACAGCAGAATGAAGGTGAGTGCACCATCAATATGGCACCACAACACACAACATTAAATGACACAGAGAATCAGTACCCAACAGAGGCAACTGGCAACTATATGTATATATATACGTGCAACAAAGAAATAAATAATGCATGCAAGACCAAAATGAAACTGCACAAGATAGGTTAGCAAGGTGCAGGCGCAAGTGGTACGAGGCATGCAACTGTCTCAAAAAGTGATACAAGCTGCTGAACCCAACGCAAAAAGTCAAAGGCAAGAATACTCATATGGCTGCAGTGAAGACTGCAAATAAAAACTAATACAGTGAACTTTATGAGGAATATGTATGCAGTAGGCACAAGTAATGAACCAGTTATGCAACTACATGAATCTTTATATTGCAAACTCAAATAGAAAATGCATATACAGGAATGCAACAGTGGTGATGAAATGAAAACACCCTGAATGGTCACGCTAGATCATACTAGCCTTACATATGTGCATGTAACCATCAGGTTAGCATGCAAGTGAAACACAAAACAAGTGTACACAAAAATATGACCAGAGTCAAACAACACAAGTGAACAACAACAATGGAAGATTGCAGCTATACATGAAAACAATGCACAGCATACATATGAACCAAGTTCATATGTATACAACAAGACAATTCAGATTCGAGTATACAATGAAAACTATCAGTACTTGTCCAGCTACAATAAAGAACAAGGCACAGTGCAGTGACAATATAAATCGAGCTGCAGTATGTATGTAAAGGAGACTAGGTAGCAACAGTGAATCATGAAAGACTCAAGTGCTGCAAAAACTCACATCCAAGCAGTGAATCATAAAAAATCAAAACTTGTGTACAGTTCGAACAAAAATATTGGTCACAGAGAAAAATACGGTGTTCAAGGGTGAGGTAAACTCAAGCAACCATCACCGAGCTAGCAACAGAAAAACTTCGGCCCACACGCTTCAATTCCTGAGCGAATTCTCGAGTTACCCGAGGTTATATGCCAACTTCTCAACCAACAAAATATGTAAACAGGCAGTACAACAGGAACAAAGTATTTCACAAGTCAACTGTTAATGACCTATAACATAAGTAACTATTAATGTCCAAAGTCATGAAACAACAAGTAAAATCGAACAATGTCAAAAATACTACCGAAGGCGGTAAACAATATAGCCAAAGTCAGACAAAAACAACATCGTCGAACGCAAATCAAAAATCATCAAAGTCGTAGATAACTGGAATTGAACCATGTCAGAAAACATCAACCTCCATCACAGTCGAATGGCCGAAAATCAAGTGACCAATTCAAACAATTTTATATGAACGAAAATCACGAAAATTCAAACCCTACAAACTCGAGATTGACTAGATGTCAGTAATTAAAATTACTCACCTTGACACCGAATAGCATAATTTTTGCCAACCGATTCACGAAACCCCAATTTTTGATAAAGAAGAACGACCGAAAGACGAGCCGCCATTGTTTCTTTTTTTTCGTTCGGGTTTGCCAAAAGAATGAAGAGAGGGGTACGGGTTTGCCATTTGATAATTATCACGACCCAAACAAAGGGACGTGGGCCAAATAAAATAAAAGAAGATATTTATTTAAAGCCCTAATCTCTTAAACAAATTTTTGAAAAGAATGATAACCCGGATCAAAACTCCTAACAGCAAATATCTGTCAACATTTATCGTTTAACAACGATAATTAATTATTACAAATTCCCTAGTTGTTACAGACTCCCCTCCTTATAAAAATTGCATCCCCGCAATTTTCATAATTATGTCGTCAGTAATAATTATTTTTCTAATGTAAACTGGTTAAGCTAGATAACTAAAAGTCGAGAATATAAACACCAAAGAAATCTTTTAGTTTCATAAATGAAATTCACGAATTCTCAACAAAATTTAATTATCAATTAGATAATTAGAAAACAACAAAACTGGATAAATGCAATTATCAGCAATATTCAATTATAATTCAGATAATTAGAATTCAGAAACCATGATACAGCAATATCTAATTATCGATACGATAATTAGAAAACAGCAAAACCTAATTATCAACAAAGATAATTAGAAAACAAAAATCACAAATCACAAAACCGCAAATATCGAATTACCAAAAACGATAATAAAAAAACAACAAATATCCAATTATCAAAAATGATAATCAGAAATCTCAAATCAACAATTATTTAATTATCACAAACGATAATCAAATCTCAAATCAACAAATATTCAATTATCAAAAATGATAATCAGAAATCACAAATCAACAAATATCCAATTATCAAAAACGATAATAAAAAAGAACAAATATCCGATTATCAAAAACGATAATCAGAAACAACAAATATCTGATTATCAAAAACAATAATCATAAACAACAAATATCCGATTATCAAAAACGATAATCAGAAACAACAAATATCCGATTATCAAAAACGATAATCAGAAACAACAAATATTAGATTATAAAAAATGATAATCAGAAACAACAAATATCCGATTATCAAAAACGATAATCAGAATCAACAATTATCTAATTATCAAAAACGATAATCAGTAATCTCAGCAAATATCTAATTATCTACAGATAATTGAAAACAACAAATATCTAGGAATCAATTAAGATGACTAGAAAATCAACATAAAGGGTTGGATTGATCCCATCAGATGGCGAGTTTTGGCTACGCCGCACGTGCATCAAGAAATGGTCGAAGCCTACCAAGTACTATCAACATAATTTTGGCGCCCAACAAATGACCCGAAGTTTCAACAAATGACCTGAATGTCTAGTACTGGTATTGACCCGAAGGTCCAACATATGACCCGAAGGTCCAACATATGACCCGAAGGTCCAACATAATGGCTCGAAAGCACACGAAAATCATCAAAATAGCAAATATTTCAATTAACGAGTCCGAAATTAACCGAAATAGCAAACGAACATGTCCCATATCCACAAGTTTTACTAAATCGTTTAATTCTCTTCATCGTTTCCTTGAAAGTGCATAATTGTGTATTCCAAAAATAACATTTAACATTCTCAAACGGACAAGTCTGGAATTAAATGAATCAGTAAAAGAAAGGGGTTATGGTCCTCGATTTTGCTGAAACGTTTATATCGTTTCCTCATTCTTTTGAAAACGCAAACTGCAAAACTTCTGAAAACAATTTAATTTATTTTATAAAAGTAATAATTTACATTCTCAAACGGACAAGTCCGGAATTAAGCGAATCAGTAAAAGAAAGGGGTCATTGTCCTCGATTTTGCTGAAACGTTTAAATCGCTTCCTCATTCTTTTGAAAGCGTAAACTGTAAAAATTTTGAAAACAACTTTTATTTTGAAACAATTTTTAAAACACGTGATTAAAACAGCAACATCAGTAGCAACTTCGACAAGGAAATTGCACTTCTCAAGATACCGTAAAAACGGACAACAAAATCAACATTGCGGGATAACCGCTTGAAAATCCACTTTAAAATTTGACGGTTATTGAAGTCAAAGCGATAATAATTTTTAAACGTCAAAATCTCATCAAAATAATTTGCATCAAATATAATACCAGTGAATTTTCATTCATTAAAAATGTCAACAAAACACCATGCTTCAAAAACTTAGCACCAGTGTGAAAATCCCGTTATAAAAATAACGACAACAAAATACGTTTAAAACCAAACACCGATTCAACGTAAAATTTATGCAGTAACATGCAACATAAATTTTTGCACGTATACCACAAAATGAACAAAGAAATCATTCGAATATATGTTCAATGAAGATAATTCAAAACAGCAAAAATCTCAACAAAATCACATAACTGCAATCGCTTCGGATCCTCAAATTGGATTCGAAATTTTTCAAAGAAAACAAATTAAACATAGCTATGTGAACAACAAATGAAATTTATTTCAATTTCATAATTTGATTTTTAAATCAAAAAGGTTATCAACTGGACTCAGCGAAGACAGTCTCACTATTTCCACTGCGCACTCTGATAAACCGACACAAATTACTTAATTGTCAAAACACAGTTTTCACTTTTATTTTTAAATAAATATATTTAAAAATTCCATCATACTTTCAAAACTTTAGTTTCGACTCAAGGCACAATAAAACATCGACAAATAGTTGTAACAGATGTTCCATCTAAGTTATATTTTATACTATGTCCATAAACCCCAAGCTCTGTACTAATTGTGACGCCCCACCTCTATGCTCACAATAACAAAGAGTATTAAAGGAAATACTGTCTGTTATTACGAAGAATAAGGCTGGATAGGAGCGGCCATCCGTAGTTAGGCCTTACACTAGTATTAGTTATCTTGATAGGAGTGGTATATATTTTTATTTTTCATCTCTTATTAATTTACTTCCATCGACATACCCAATTCCAGTATAAAACGAACTACGATGGTTCATAATATTTTAGGACAATATATATAATAATAACACAGATAAACTAATGCGGAACACAGATAAAAAAGTCTCATATATATAGTCTCATATATATATATATAACTAATGTTAGTTACAATACATGTGATACAGTACATATGATACAACTACAACTGTCGACTCTGGAAGTTACATATATAAGTACATTATTATAATTAATATACATGAATACACATCATCCTATACTATGACAACAACTACTCCAAAAGATATGAAAAGACTTCATAGCTCTAGCAGCAGCCCTGTAACGACCCAGGATTTTTAGTAATTAAAATTTGGATATTTAATTTATTTTAAATATTTATAAGTGGAATTTATGAGTCGAATAAATTTTATTTGAATAATTGGATTTAATTGGATAATTAAATCGATAATTTAATACGTTATATTATGGAAATAATTGAAAATTGGGTTAAATATGATTGAAAATGATTTGTAAAATTTTATTTTGTCATATTGGAGTTAGAAAGATATTTTAGAACTTTTAAAATTGAACTAAGAGTTAATTTGTGAAAATTGAATATTTTAATATTTAATCGACTAGTGAAAATAGTCAATTTTTGAACAGTCTTAGAATTGGACGAAACAAGTTCCATTGGATCCGTAATAGTTAGTTATTACCGAATTTCAAATTTCGTAGCAATCGGAGTTATCGTTTGATCGTGGCAGCTCGAAACGCATCGAATTATTTTTAATATTAATTTGGCGAGTTAAAATAGCCAGTTTTCAAAAAGTCTCGGATTTCGACGAAACCAGTTTCATCGGATCCGTAATGTGATATTATTATAAGGTTTCAAATTTCGTGTCAATTGGATTTACCGTTTGTCCGGTGCAAATTAAAACGCCTAGAAAATCGTTTAAATCGGTTTAATTTAAATTGAACGTTTATAGATATATCTCGCACAGATGTCCGAATTAGCTTCCGAAACCTGTTCCATTGTGTCCTAAACGCGGGGTAAACCCTAGAAACGCTGGTTACGACGCGTGAATCGGAGTTCGGAATTCTCGGATGAATAATGTTCGATAAATTCCTATAAATAGCCCCCCTTCCTTTGTAAATTAAAAAAAAAATATAAAAACCTAAACCCTAGCCGGCCGCCACCATAGAAACCTAAGGCCGAAAATCAATGACCTTCCTCCCTCCAAATCTTCAAATCCACTCATTTCTAGCAAAAGCTTCCAACAGGAAAGGTGTAGAGCTCTCCGAGATCGTCACATCCAACGGTGGATTCGCGTTAAAGTGGTTTGGATTCGCCGAAATTGGCCAATGAAGGCTGCGTGTTCGGTCACGTTTTTCTTGACGATGGGGGGGCCGAGCTGGCTCGTGCTTGGGGCGGTGGTGAGGCTCGTGTAGCTCGTTCGAATGGCATCTCCTGATCGGGGTATCGATGAATGTTGGTGGTCGCGTGCATAAGGGAAGAGGGTCGATGTTTGGTTCGGCCTCGTTCAACACGTACTGGAAACGGGAAGGAGGAGAGGGAAAGAGCGGTCCAGATGAGGGGGTTTGGAAATCTGAGGCCATGATTAGATTAGGTTTGAAATTATAAAATTTATGTTGTAAATATTATAAAATAGTTTAATTCGTGTAACTTCATAAATCCATAACTTTTTCATACGAGGTCGAAAACGCGCGAAACCAGTCGCGTTGGAATCGTATTGACGAGCACTACGCGATGGAATTGGATTGGAGTCGTTTGGAGTTAGTGAGAATTTCGGGTAAAAATTAAACGTCCGTTCAATTTTATTCGAAATAAATCGCTAAAACGAAATTGAAATCAAGGTGAGAACTTCTCACTCAATCGAATCAGTTTCGATTTTATTTTAAATAGCTAGATTTAAAATATTTGAATGCATATTTGAATGTTGATTGATATCTATTGATTGTTAAAATAGACATTATGCGTCGTTAGTAAGCGGATGTTATTTATTAAAAACATATACCGCGAATATTTCATAAACAGTGAAATTGTTATTATATATAATAGCAATATATATATATTGGCATATGTATATATTGCAGTTATTGATTTCCCGCATTTGTATAGCGGATGAGACCCTATTGCGCCGTCTATTAAGCGGATAATATTTAAAATCCCATATACCGCGATAATTCCGTACTGGAGCGGAATTGGTATTGTGCTAATGTTTGTGGATGCAGGAAACAGGTTGGAGGGATCCAACTGGATTCCTCAACAGTATTTATTTGATTATGGATATTTTGATGTTCGTTGATTATCATATCGATATATGATATCGTTGTAGTCGTGATTGGCTATTTGGTGTGTAGCATCACTAGGCCAAATTTTGGAATTTTAAAAATGATTTTAAAAGTGATTTTTGAAAATATACTATATTTTTAGAATTAATCCATTTTAAATAAATAAACGTTATAATTTTTAAAGTTATAAAAATTATGATTTTGAGAAATACGGTTAAAGATTGATTTTTGAAAATATGGGATTAATGATTTTATAAAATGGTTAAAATCGGGATTTTTGAATATATTATAAAAGTTTAAATATAGGATTTATAAAATTTGATTATTTTATAAATCAAAATGATGAAGTTTTTAAAGGAGTTTAAAGACGTTTTAAATATTAATATGAATTGATTTATATAAGAGATTTATAAATGGATATTTATAAATCGAAATATTGAAATTATAAAACGAGCTTTTATAAGTGTTAGAATGAATTGTGAATGAATTTCATAAATGAATGAAATTTATAGAATTATAAACGGTGAAGTTATAAATGGAATTTTATAAGCAGTAGGTTTATAAAATTTATAAAGTTGTTAAAAGAATAGGTTTGGATAAATAATTGAATCTTATAAGTTATAAGATTTATAATTATGAAGTTTAAAGGAACGATTTTGTAAAATAATCGTTTTATGAGCATTTGACTTATAATATGAATTTCTAGTATATCATTGAGATATGAATTGAGATAGGTTAATAAAGGAATTTATAAAAGGGAGTTGTTATAAAATAAATAGAAAAGGAATTTATAAACGTTGTTTTATAAATTCGCAAACGACTTATTTTGATAAGTAAATTGTTGTAATTTATTTATGGAGTTATATTCACGTTTTTGACAGTGAATAATCCTTTAAAATGAAATGTATAGAAATGATGAAATTGGTTAACGTAGTATATTCACGTTTTTGAATAGTGAATAATATGTTAAAGAAAATGTTTAGATTTGATGTTTTAAATAGAATTAAAACGATCTAACAATGTTTTAAAATGTGTTGAGATTCGAAACCATAGATTTCAACATTTATTGTTGAAATAGACGTTTTCGAGAAATAAAAGGAAATAGTGGACTATAACACTGTTGTTATAGTAAATGATTTCCGAAAGGAAATGTTTTGTATAGTATTGGGATTTATATATCTATTTTAATTTCGAATCCCTATACTAGTGATTTTGGGTTGTCGTAACGATGTTTTACGTAACATTCGTTTTGGCCCAAATAAATATGGTTAAGAGAAGGATTTCCTTAAAGAATGAAATATATACTTAATTTCAATTTAAGTATATTTAATATTTTCCAAGTGTTGAAAATAAACATAATTAATGTGAATTACTTATGAATAAATAAGTATGGAAATGTTTTCCAATATAAAGTGAATATCTTAAGAATTTATCTTTTTGAAGATAAATTGAAAATGAATAATTGAAATCATATATTCATAGATATTGTGAAATATAAATTCATTAAGGAATTTATAAAAGAATGGGGAAATTTGTTTAAAAATAAATATTGATTTATTTTTGAAGTAATGAAAATAATATATCTTGTAAAGATATTTTGGAAAATAAACAATTTGGAAAATTATTTGGAAACTGGTGATGTGTGCATATCCATTGATAGTTCAATAACCGACTATCAATATTTCCCTTTGAATGGGTATTTCATGTTATTTGTTTGAATTTGAATGCCACACTTATTTTTGAACAAGCGCTCACTATTCGGGTTAACCGGGAAAGGACCATGGGGTCGTATAACCCATTCCGAATATGTGATACGTCGTTATGAATTGCAATTGATGACCGGTGTTGAAGATCGGGTATTTGCGAAAGCGATAGGATAACCTATCGATTGTCTCTGCACTGGGTAGCTCCTGGTATAGAGATTTCCTAAGTGATGGGAAATTCGATCGGGATTGTGAATACCCGGATTGCAAGGGCTTCGTGAGAAGTGCCTTCGGTTTTGTTCGAGCCCGGAACAGACTTGTATGGATTGTATGTCTGACATTACAAATTGAGATATAAAGCCGATTTATTTCAAATATATTTCTGTTGGTGGCGGAGAATTTATTCTTTTAGCTTAACACCCTTCTCTGAGACGTACGAGCTCAGAGGTTATGTAGTTGAAGGCTATCAGCGATATATTCCCAAATTGGTAATGTGACATGCTGAGTGTTGCTGTAAATGATCATTGTGTTGATTATTTGTGATAGGATCATTTATTTGATCGTCTATCCTGGTGATCATTTCTATGATCATTTGTTGACCCAAAGCATGGCTTTTGTATAAAGTATGTTTTTGTGGACGTGACTTCGTCGAGCCTCACACCTCGGAATGGTCAAAACAGGAAAGATGCAGCAAGGTTATGAGGGGTAGCGCCCTTTAGGATATGTGCATTTCCTTCTGGAAAAGGGTGGTATCATGGTATGGAGCCCAGATACTTACTCATGTTGAAAACACTTTATGATTGTGTGAATTGATTGCGAGCGCTCGGTTGAAAAGGTCCCAAAGGACCGGGGGATGGCATATTCGGTCAGTTGTTACTCAGTTAGGGGTAACCCGGCCTTGTGTTGGTAGAGATTCGGTTTGGTTCTCGGGGATGTCCATCCAGAGGCATTCTCATGTGGCAATGGGAAGTTCCTTGGCCTGATCATTCGTTGGAAATCCAAAAAAAACAATACGAAACCTTGTACGGTATTAGTTGTAGAACCTATCATTCACTTATGGTGGCACCCCACTGTTTGGATGGTAGCTATAGTAGGCATACGATAATGGTCGTATGTTGGTTAAGATTTATATTCTACTTTCGAAATATTTTCCTACACTATGCACTAGTAATAATATCAAATGTTCTTTTAAATGCGTATCAAGCATCTTTGACTATCATAAGGAGAAATCTCCTCCGATTCTACGTTTGCATTGTGTGTGTGTGCGGGAGGCCTTAAGGTAGTCTCATTTTTAAAAGCATTGCGAATTGACTTTAAAAATATTCCTCTATTTTGATTTTAAAGATAAATAAACTGTTTTGAGTTCTCACACCAGTCACATGACTGACTTGGAGTTTATTGTTTTCCTTCCTAAACTCTGGGTGCCCACCAATTCCCACACGGGCAGTTAGGAGTTAGGTTTATCAGGATATTCTGGAATTGCTGGAGGCAAGATGGATGGCATGGCGTATTATTAGTTTATAGTATTTCTTTTTCCGCTGCACTATTTGTTGTTGTATGATGTTGTACACTCTGATGATATGACGTAATGAAATGAAAATGAATGTAATGTAATAACTGATATAGTTCTTTGTTTAAAGATTATTCATTTATTATTATATGTTGTTCCGCAGCGAATTGTGAGATTCTGATATTGTTGTGTTGTGTTGTGTTCTGTTCTATTTTCTATTTCTTTTCTCCCTATTTTCTATCTGTTTCTCTCTTCTTCTATGTCTTTCTTTTTCTTAAAACCCTAAGTGTTCGGTTTTCCGTCATTCGATTGCTCGGCAGTCGATAAAGTGAGTATCGATGTTGATTTTCGAAAGACGAAGAATCGGGTCCTTACATCTGGTATCAAAGCATATGGTTAAGCGACAACCATGGTTCTGTTGGGTATTACTCATTAGAGATAGAGTCAGTAGTACTCTAGAATGAGTTTGAGTGTAATAATAGCTATGAGAGCGTATTTGTTAGTGAATATGAAATTGTTTTACATTGTGATGATTGGTTTATTGAGTGGCATATGAGCTTTCGTCAGCACGGTCTGGACAACTATGCCGAAGGGGTTTATAAACACTTGAATAGAACAATTCGACACAGTATTGTTTTAAATTGGGTAAATGAAATAATTTTACCTTGATTATATTTTATATATAAAGCAATAATTTTTCAGAATTATTAAAGTATATATAAGTTGTTGAATAAGTTGTTTGAATAATCTAAATTGAAGAATAATTGTATAAGTAAAATGAATTATAAGAATTGAATTATAATTAATGTGATTTACAATTGTGAAATAAACTTATATATATGAGAAGTGAAACTATATGAATATGAGTTGTAAATAAAAATGAATCTAAAGTAAAATGAAATATGAACTTAAGTTATATAAATGAAATTCAACTTTAGTAATTGAATTGAATGAATGGATTAAATGTAAATCAATTGAATGTGAATTAAGTTGATATGAAATAATGAATGTAAGTGTTAATTCATTAAAATCTAATGTTATTGAAAGTTGAATAGTTGGATAAAAATCAATTTAATCAAACCAATTGAAAGTGATGGTGTTGAAACCAAATTGAATGAATATAAGCAAAGTAATTTGGTTGAGATTAATATACATTGGTTGTTGTATGATTGTTAGATGATTGTATATAATTCATTAAGAGTTAATGAAATTGGAAGCTAAAGTAATTGAAATTCAATTTGAAGTTAAGTGAATCTTAAATGGAATTGAATTTGATTTGGAAGCGAACCAACTTGAATATGAATTAGTGAATATAAATTAATTGAAAATGAATGTTAGTAAAAACATCCACTGTTAATGAATCAAATGTGATTTAAATTGAAAACCCAATTCATTGAATATTAATGAGAGTATGAATGAATATTAATTGGTTATGGATGTTAGTTGGTTGATAGTTGAGTATATTGCTTTTACTGCATTGGCTATGTTGACATATATAGTTATTATGTTGCTATATGTTGTATATTGATACTATTGTCTATATGCATGTTCTCATGTTGTTTGTTGAGTGTTTAGTAGGTGCGGATCGCGTTTGCTTCGCATTTGGAGCTCGCTTTCGCGCTATATTAGCCGTATATGCTTGCTAATAAAATATAAGGTACATATCTCGGATTACATACCGTACTTTTACACTTTTTTCCCTTCGGGATGCCTCATTACTTGATGAGATGTATATTTGTGATATATATACTGTCATTTTTTTTTCGGATCGAGGCGCGCAAAGGAGACTATGGCGAATTTTTCCGGAAATTTAAGGCGTTAGAAAAATTTGAGAAAAATTTGAGAAAAATTAATAATATGTGATGGGGGGTTCTCGCTTCGCAGTTTGGTGGCGAACGGGAGACTCTTACCCCCACACGTTCTCTTTACGGGGTTGGTTAGGCGAAGCCGTGACATTCGAAAGGGTGGCCGTAAAAGCAAGTTTGGGGTATCACTGTGAGCCACGGTGGAGCTGGGATGGTTGAAAAGCCTACTGGTCGCTGCTGGCGGAAATGAGGTCCTTTACAAGGTGGTATCAGAGCATATGGTTAAGCGACAACCATGGTTCTGTTGGGTATTACTCATTAGAGATAGAGTCAGTAGTACTCTAGAATGAGTTTGAGTGTAATAATAGCTATGAGAGCGTATTTGTTAGTGAATATGAAATTGTTTTACATTGTGATGATTGGTTTGTTGAGTGGCATATGAACTTTCGTCAGCACGGTCTGGACAACTATGCCGAAGGTGTTTATAAACACTTAAATAAAACAATTCGACACAGTATTATTTTAAATTGGGTAAATGAAATAATTTTACCTTGATTATATTTTATATATAAAGCAATAATTTTTCAGAATTATTAAAGTATATATAAGTTGTTGAATAAGTTGTTTGAATAATCTAAATTGAAGAATAATTGTATAAGTAAAATGAATTATAAGAATTGAATTATAATTAATGTGATTTACAATTGTGAAATAAACTTATATATATGAGAAGTGAAACTATATGAATATGAGTTGTAAATAAAAATTAATTTAAAGTAAAATGAAATATGAACTTAAGTTATATAAATGAAATTCAACTTTAGTAATTGAATTGAATGAATGGATTAAATGTAAATCAATTGAATGTGAATTAAGTTGATATGAAATAATGAATGTAAGTGTTAATTCATTAAAATCTAATGTTATTGAAAGTTGAATAGTTGAATAAAAATCAATTTAATTAAACCAATTGAAAGTGATGGTGTTGAAACCAAATTGAATGAATATAAGCAAAGTAATTTGGTTGAGATTAATATACATTGGTTGTTGTATGATTGTTAGTTGATTGTATATAATTCATTAAGAGTTAATGAAATTGGAAGCTAAAGTAATTGAAATTCAATTTGAAGTTAAGTGAATCTTAAATGGAATTGAATTTGATTTGGAAGCGAACCAACTTGAATATGAATTAGTGAATATAAACTAATTGAAAATGAATGTTAGTAAAAACATCCACTGTTAATGAATCAAATGTGATTTAAATTGAAAACCCAATTCATTGAATATTAATGAGAGTATGAATGAATATTAATTGGTTATGGATGTTAGTTGGTTGATAGTTGAGCATATTGCTTTTACTGCATTGGCTATATTGACATATATAGTTATTATGTTGCTATATGTTGTATATTGATACTATTGTCTATATGCATGTTCTCATGTTGTTTGTTGAGCGTTTAGTAGGTGCGGATCGCGTTTGCTTCGCATTTGGAGCTCGCTTTCGCGCTATATTAGCCGTATATGCTTGCTAATAAAATATAAGGTACATATCTCGGATTACATACCGTAATTTTACACTTTTTTCCCTTCGGGATGCCTCATTACTTGATGAGATGTATATTTGTGATATATATACTGTCATTTTTTTTCGGATCAAGCCGCGCAAAGGAGACTATGGCGAATTTTTTCGGAAATTTAAGGCGTTAGAAAAATTTGAGAAAAATTTGAGAAAAATTAATAATATGTGATGGGGGGTTCTCACTTCGCAGTTTGGTGGCGAACGGGAGACTCTTACCCCCACACGTCCTCTTTACGGGGTTGGTTAGGCGAAGCCGTGACTTTCGAAAGGGTGGCCGTAAAAGCAAGTTTGGGGTATCACTGTGAGCCACGGTGGAGCTGGGATGGTTGAAAAGCCTACTGGTCGCTGCTGGCGGAAATGAGGTCCTTTACAAGGTGGTATCAGAGCATATGGTTAAGCGACAACCATGGTTCTGTTGGGTATTACTCATTAGAGATAGAGTCAGTAGTACTCTAGAATGAGTTTGAGTGTAATAATAGCTATGAGAGCGTATTTGTTAGTGAATATGAAATTGTTTTATATTGTGATGATTGGTTTATTGAGTGGCATATGAACTTTCGTCAGCACGGTTTGGACAACTATGCCGAAGGGGTTTATAAACACTTGAATAGAACAATTCGACACAGTATTGTTTTAAATTGGGTAAATGAAATAATTTTACCTTGATTATATTTTATATATAAAGCAATAATTTTTCAGAATTATTAAAGTATATATAAGTTGTTGAATAAGTTGTTTGAATAATCTAAATTGAAGAATAATTGTATAAGTAAAATGAATTATAAGAATTGAATTATAATTAATGTGATTTACAATTGTGAAATAAACTTATATATATGAGAAGTGAAACTATATGAATATGAGTTGTAAATAAAAATGAATTTAAAGTAAAATGAAATATGAACTTAAGTTATATAAATGAAATTCAACTTTAGTAATTGAATTGAATGAATGGATTAAATGTAAATCAATTGAATGTGAATTAAGTTGATATGAAATAATGAATGTAAGTGTTAATTCATTAAAATCTAATGTTATTGAAAGTTGAATAGTTGAATAAAAATCAATTTAATTAAACCAATTGAAAGTGATGGTGTTGAAACCAAATTGAATGAATATAAGCAAAGTAATTTGGTTGAGATTAGTATACATTGGTTGTTGTATGATTGTTAGTTGATTGTATATAATTCATTAAGAGTTAATGAAATTGGAAGCTAAAGTAATTGAAATTCAATTTGAAGTTAAGTGAATCTTAAATGGAATTGAATTTGATTTGGAAGCGAACCAACTTGAATATGAATTAGTGAATATAAACTAATTGAAAATGAATGTTAGTAAAAACATCCACTGTTAATGAATCAAATGTGATTTAAATTGAAAACCCAATTCATTGAATATTAATGAGAATATGAATGAATATTAATTGGTTATGGATGTTAGTTGGTTGATAGTTGAGCATATTGCTTTTACTGCATTGGCTATGTTGACATATATAGTTATTATGTTGCTATATATTGTATATTGATACTATTGTCTATATGCATGTTCTCATGTTGTTTGTTGAGTGTTTAGTAGGTGCGGATCACGTTTGCTTCGCATTTGGAGCTCGCTTTCACGCTATATTAGCCGTATATGCTTGCTAATAAAATATAAGGTACATATCTCGGATTACATACCGTACTTTTACACTTTTTTCCCTTCAGGATGCCTCATTACTTGATGAGATGTATATTTGTGATATATATACTGTCATTTTTTTTCGGATCGAGCCGCGCAAAGGAGACTATGGCGAATTTTTCCGGAAATTTAAGGCGTTAGAAAATTTTGAGAAAAATTGGAAAATTTTGAAAACTTTAACTTTGAATTGGAATTGAAAGTTAAACAATAGTAATTGTTTTTTAAAAGATAACTAAGTATGATTTGAAAACTTAGTAAAGTTATTGTAAGAAGTTTAATTATGAATTTTTGGGAAAGTTAATAAATTCTATAACTTTTCTTACTTGTTAATTTCGAGGACGAAATTCTTTTAAGGGGGGAAGATTGTAACGACCCAGGATTTTTTGTAATTAAAATTTGGATATTTAATTTATTTTAAATATTTATAAGTGGAATTTATGAGTCGAATAAATTTTATTTGAATAATTGGATTTAATTGGATAATTAAATCGATAATTTAATACGTTAAATTATGGAAATAATTGAAAATTGGGTTAAATATGATTGAAAATGATTTGTAAAATTTTATTTTGTCATATTGGAGTTAGAAAGATATTTTAGAACTTTTAAAATTGAACTAAGAGTTAATTTGTGAAAATTGAATATTTTAATATTTAATCGACTAGTGAAAATAGTCAATTTTTGAACAGTCTCAGAATTGGACGAAACCAGTTCCATTGGATCCGTAATAGTTAGTTATTACCGGATTTCAAATTTCGTAGCAATCAGAGTTATCGTTTGACCGTAGCAGCTCGAAAAGCATCGAATTACTTTTAATATTAATTTGGCGAGTTAAAATAGCCATTTTTCAAAAAGTCTCGGATTTCGACGAAACCAGTTTCATCGGATCCGTAATGTGATATTATTGTAAGGTTTCAAATTTCGTGTCAATTGGATTTACCGTTTGTCCGGTGCAAATTAAAACGCCTAAAAAATCGTTTAAATCAGTTTAATTTAAATTGAACGTTTATAGCTATATCTCGCACAGATGTCCGAATTAGCTTCTGAAACCTGTTCCATTGTGTCCGGAACGCGGGGTAAACCCTAGAAACGCTGGTTACGGCGCGTGAATCGAAGTTCGGAATTCCCGGATGAATAGTGTTCGATAAGTTCCTATAAATAGCCCCCTTCCTTTGTAAATTAAAAAAAAATATAAAAACCTAAACCCTAGCCGGCCGCCACCATAGAAACCTAAGGCCGAAAATCAATGACCTTCCTCCCTCCAAATCTTCAAATCCACTCATTTCTAGCAAAAGCTTCCAACAGGAAAGGTGTAGAGCTCTCCGAGATCGCCACATCCAACGGTGGATTCGCGTTGAAGTGGTTTGGATTCGCCGAAATTGGCCAATGAAGGCTGCGTGTTCGGTCACGTTTTTCGTGACGATGGGGGGGCCGAGCTTGCTCGTGCTTGGGGCAGTGGTGAGGCTCATGTAGCTCGTCCGAATGGCATCTCCTGATCGGGGTATCGATGAATGTTGGTGGTCACGTGCACAAGGGAAGAGGGTCGATGTTGGGTTCGGCCTCGTTCAACACGTACCGGAAACGGGAAGGAGGAGAGGGAAAGAGCGGTCCAGATGAGGGGGTTTGGAAATCTGCGGCCATGATTAGATTAGGTTTGAAATTATAAAATTTATGTTGTAAATATTATAAAATAGTTTAATTCGTGTAACTTCATAAATCCATAACTTTTTCATACGAGGTCGAAAACGCGCGAAACCAGTCGCGTTGGAATCGTATTGACGAGCACTACGCGATGGAATTGGATTGGAGTCGTTTGGAGTTAGTGAGAATTTCGGGTAAAAATTAAACGTCCGTTTAATTTTATTCGAAATAAATCGCTAAAACGAAATTGAAATCAAGGTGAGAACTTCTCACTCAATCGAATCAGTTTCGATTTTATTTTAAATAGTTAGATTTAAAATATTTGAATGCATATTTGAATGTTGATTGATATCTATTGATTGTTAAAATAGACATTATGCGCCGTTAGTAAGCGGATGTTATTTATTAAAAGCATATACCGCGAATATTTCATAAACAATGAAATTGGTATTATATATAATAGCAATATATATATATTGGCATATGTATATATTGCAGTTATTGATTTCCCGCATTTGTATAGCGGATGAGACCCTGTTGCGCCGTCTATTAAGCGGATAATATTTAAAATCCCATATACCGCGATAATTCCGTACTGGAGCGGAATTGGTATTGTGCTAATGTTTGTGGATGCAGGAAACAGGTTGGAGAGATCCAACTGGATTCCTCAATAGTATTTATTTGATTATGGATATTTTGATATTCGTTGATTATCATATCGATATATGATATCGTTGTAGTCGTGATTGGCTATTTGGTGTGTAGCATCACTAGGCCAAATTTTGGAATTTTAAAAATGATTTTAAAAGTGATTTTTGAAAATATACTATATTTTTAGAATTGATCCATTTTAAATAAATAAACGTTATAATTTTTAAAGTTATAAAAATTATGATTTTGAGAAATACGGTTGAAGATTGATTTTTGAAAATATGGGATTAATGATTTTATAAAATGGTTAAAATCGGGATTTTTGAATATATTATAAAAGTTTAAATATAGGATTTATAAAATTTGATTATTCTATAAATCAAAATGATGAAGTTTTTAAAGGAGTTTAAAGACGTTTTAAATATTAATATGAATTGATTTATATAAGAGATTTATAAATGGATATTTATAAATCGAAATATTGAAATTATAAAACGAGCTTTTATAAGTGTTAGAATGAATTGTGAATGAATTTCATAAATGAATGAAATTTATAGAATTATAAACGGTGAAGTTATAAATGGAATTTTATAAGCAGTAGGTTTATAAAATTTATAAAGTTGTTAAAAGAATAGGTTTGGATAAATAATTGAATCTTATAAGTTATAAGATTTATAATTATGAAGTTTAAAAGAACGATTTTGTAAAATAATCGTTTTATGAGCATTTGACTTATAATATGAATTTCTAGTATATCATTGAGATATGAATTGAGATAGGTTAATAAAGGAATTTATAAAAGGGAGTTGTTATAAAATAAATAGAAAAGGAATTTATAAACGTTGTTTTATAAATTCGCAAATGACTTATTTTGATAAGTAAATTGTTGTAATTTATTTATCGAGTTATATTCACGTTTTTGACAGTGAATAATCCTTTAAAATGAAATGTATAGAAATGATGAAATTGGTTAACGTAGTATATTCACGTTTTTGAGTAGTGAATAATATGTTAAAGAAAATGTTTAGATTTGATGTTTAAATAGAATTAAAACGATCTAACGATGTTTTAAAATGTGTTGAGATTCGAAACCATAGATTTCAACATTTATTGTTGAAATAGACGTTTTCGAGAAATAAAAGGAAATAGTGGACTATAACACTGTTGTTATAGTAAATGATTTTCGAAAGGAAATGTTTTGTATAGTATTGGGATTTATATATCTATTTTAATTTCGAATCCCTATACTAGTGATTTTGGGTTGTCGTAACGATATTTTACGTAACATTCGTTTTGGCCCAAATAAATATGGTTAACAGAAGGATTTCCTTAAAGAATGAAATATATACTTAATTTCGATTTAAGTATATTTAATATTTTCCAAGTGTTGAAAATAAACATAATTAATGTGAATTACTTATGAATAAATAAGTATGGAAATGTTTTCCATTATAAAGTGAATATCCTAAGAATTTATCTTTTTGAAGGTAAATTGAAAATGAATAATTGAAATCATATATTCATAGATATTGTGAAATATAAATTCATTAAGGAATTTATAAAAGAAAGGGGAAATTTTTTTAAAAATAAATATGGATTTATTTTTGAAGTATTGAAAATAATATATCTTGTAAAGATATTTTGGAAAATAAATAATTTGGAAAATTATTTGGAAACTGGTGATGTGTGCATATCCATTGATAGTTCAATAACCGACTATCAATATTTCCCTTTGAATGGGTATTTCATGTTATTTGTTTGAATTTGAATGCCACACTTATTTTTGAATAAGAACTCACTATTCGGGTTAACCGGGAAAGGACCATGGGGTCGTATAACCCATTCCGAATATGTGATACGTCGTTATGAATTGCAATTGATGACCGGTGTTGAAGACCGGGTATTTGCGAAAGCGATAGGATGACCTATCGATTGTCTCTGCACTGGGTAGCTCCTGGTATAGAGATTTCCTAAGTGATGGGAAATTCGATCGGGATTGTGAATACCCGGATTGCAAGGGCTTCGTGAGAAGTGCTTTCGGTTTTGTTCGAGCCCGGAACAGACTTGTATGGATTGTATGTCTGACATTACAAATTGAGATATAAAGCCGATTTCTTTCAAATATATTTCTGTTGGTCGCGGAGAATTTATTCTTTTAGGTTAACACCCTTCTCTGAGACGTACGAGCTCAGAGGTTATGTAGTTGAAGGGTATCAGTGATATATTCCCAATTTGGTAATGTGACATGCTGAGTGTTGCTGTAAATGATCATTGTGTTGATTATTTGTGATAGGATCATTTATTTGATCGTCTATCCGGTGATCATTTCTATGATCATTTGTTGACCCAAAGCATGGCTTTTGTATAAAGTATGTTTTTGTGGACGTGACTTCGTCGAGCCTCACACCTCGGAATGGTCAAAACAGGAAAGATGCAGCAAGGTTATGAGGGGTAGCGCCCTTTAGGATATGTGCATTTCCTTCTGGAAAAGGGTGGTATCATGGTATGGAGCCCAGATACTTACTCAAGTTGAAAACATTTTATGATTGTGTGAATTGATTGCGAGCGCTCGGTTGAAAAGGTCCCAAAGGACCGGGGGATGGCATATTCGGTCAGTTGTTACTCAGTTAGGGGTAACCCGGCCTTGTGTTGGTAGAGATCTGGTTTGGTTCTCGGGGATGTCCATCCAGAGGCATTCTCATGTGGCAATGGGAAGTTCCTTGGCCTGATCATTCGTTGGAAATCCAGAAAAAAACAATACGAAACCTTGTACGGTATTAGTTGTAGAACCTATCATTCACTTATGGTGGCTCCCCACTGTTTGGATGGTAGCTATAGTAGGCATACGATAATGGTCGTATGTTGGCTAAGATTTATATTCTACTTTCGAAATATTTTCCTACACTATGCACTAGTAATAATATCAAATGTTCTTTTAAATGCGTATCAAGCATCTTTGACTATCATAAGGAGAAATCTCCTCCGATTCTGCGTTTGCATTGTGTGTGTGTGCGGTAGGCCTTAAGGTAGTCTCATTTTTAAAAGCATTGCGAATTGACTTTAAAAATATTCCTCTGTTTTGATTTTAAAGATAAATAAACTGTTTTGAGTTCTCACACCAGTCACATGACTGACTTGGAGTTTATTGTTTTCCTTCCTAAACTCTGGGTGCCCACCAATTTCCACACGGGCAGTCAAGAGTTAGGTTTATCAGGATATTCTGGAATTGCTGGAGGCAAGATGGATGGCATGGCGTATTATTAGTTTATAATATTTCTTTTTCCGCTGCACTATTTGTTGTTGTATGATGTTGTACACTCTGATGATATGACGTAATGAAATGAAAATGAATGTAATGTAATAACTGATATAGTTCTTTGTTTAAAGATTATTCATTTATTACTATATGTTGTTCCGCTGCGAATTGTGAGATTCTGATATTGTTGTGTTGTGTTCTGTTCCGTTCTATATTCTATTTCTTTTCTCCCTATTTTCTATCTGTTTCTCTCTTCTTCTATGTCTTTCTTTTTCTTAAAACCCTAAGTGTTCGGTTTTCCGTCATTCGATTGCTCGGCAGTCGATAAAGTGAGTATCGATGTTGAATTTTCGAAAGACGAAGAATCGGGTCCTTACAAACCCATAGCAAGATATCTACAACCTGTAATAACTCGGTCTGACCCGAGTATCTAATTCAAAAGAAAATAATACGCGGGTCAGTCTAATTCAAACTCAGTTATTAATGCACGGAAGCAATTATAATTAAATAACAATTAGACAACAGTCAAGATAAATCTCATCTATCCAATTCTTTAATAAGGAATCGGATAACGGTAAATATAGCACTGAATAGTGTTAAACAACAAACCAAAAAATTCAAATTATCAACAAAGATAAATAAAAAGGTTATCAATGAAGATAATTTAGAAAACAACAGAATTGCCTAAACGACAATTAACTCAATGTCTAATTATTAAATAAATAATTAGAAACTCAAAATCTAATTATTAAATAAATAATTAGACAAAAACAGAATGATCAATTCAAACCAAATCGAAATATAATTTCAAAATATTGAATTGAACACAACAAAACAATTTCAAACAATTGAAATATCAATTAAAACGTCAACTCGGGTAGGGCTGCAGTACACGCACGCGTGTACTGCCTCGCCACTACAGCATATGGAATACGCAAAAGATCAATAAATCAAAAGAAAAATAGAATATTAATAAAAGCAATACCGTGTGGCTGCAGTACACGCTTGCGTGCACTACCTTGCTACTACAGTGATGATGTGCACAAAAGCTCAATGGAAATTCACAAACGAGCACAAGGTCAAACCCAAGTAAAAATTAGGTTCAACTCAAATGCAATACAAATAAAATCACAACACGAGCACAAGGTCAAACCCGAGCGTTTAAGCTGGATTCAACTCAATGTACAAATCACAATACAACAATAAGTGACATAGTAGGGCAATGGGCGGTCGAGAGACCATGTCAACCAAAAACAAAGGCTGCATATACAAAAGTGAATGCCACCAGACCAGATACTAGAAACGTTGGAACCAGACCTAAAGAAAGGTACAAAGAGGCAAATACAACACAAATCAGCACCAAAACCCCATAAGCAATTTGACTGCACATTCAAGTGAAATTAAAAACAAATCCAAATGCATATCAGACAATTGCTGCGAGATTTAAAATGCATTCATGTATACCCAAGACTGTCAACAAAGGCAACACAGCATCAAAGCACAAGGGCTCGAGTAACCAAGTGCACGAAGGCAGTGGTATAAACTACATAAAGACAGCAGAATGAAGGTGTGGGCACCATCAATATGGCACCATAACACATAACATTAAAAGACACAGAGAATCAGTACCCAACAGAGGCAACTGGCGACTATATGTATACATATACATGCAACAAAGAAATGAATAATGCATGCAAGACCAAAATGCAACTGCACAAGACAGGTTAGCAAGGTGCAGGCACAAGTGGTACAAGGCATGCAACTGTCTCAAAAAGTGATACAAGCTGCTGAACCCAACGCAAAAAATCATAGGCAAGAATACTCATACGGCTGCAGTGAAGACTGCAAATACAAACTACTATAGTGAACTTCATGGGGAATATGTATGCAGTAGGCACAGGTAATGAACCAGTTATGCAACTACATGAATCTGTATACTGCAAACTCAAATAAAAAATGCATATACAAGAATGCAACAGTGGTGATGAAATAAAAACACCCTGAATGGTCACGCTAGAACATAGTAGCTTTAACATGTGCATATAACCATCAGGTTAGCATGCAAGTGAAACACAAGACAAGTGTACCCAAAAATATGACCAGAGTCAAACAACACAAGTGCACAGCAACAATGGAACATTGCAGCTATACATAAAAACAATGCACAACATACATATGAACCAAGTTCATATGTATAAAACATGACAATTCAGATTCGAGTATACAATGAAAACTATCAGTACCTGTCCAGCTACAATAAAGAACAAGGCACAGTGCAGTGACAATATAAATCGAGCTGCAACATGTATGTAAAGACGACCAGGTAGCAACAGTGAATCATGAAAGACTCAAGTGCTACAAAATCTTAAATCCAAGCAGTGAATCATAAAAAATCAAAACCAGTGTACAGTACGAACAAAAATACTGGTCACAGAGAAAAATACAGTGTTCAAGGGTGAGGTAAACTCAAGCAACATCACCGAGCTAGCAACAGAAAATCTTCGGCCCACGCGCTTCAGTTCCTGAGCGAATTCTCGAGTTACCCGAGGTTATATGCCAACTTCTCAACCAACAAAATATGTAAACAGGTAGTGCAACATGCACAAAGTATTTCACAAGTCAACTGTTAATGACCTATAACATAAGTAACTATTAATGTCCAAAATCATGAAACAATAAGTAAAATCGAACAAGGTTGAAAATACTACCGAAGGCGGTAAACAATATAGCCAAAGTCAGACAAAAACAACATCGTTGAACGCAAACCAAAAATCATCAAAGCCGTAGATAACAGGAACGAAACCATGTAAAAAAAAATCAACCTACAACATAGTCGAACGGCCGAAAATCAAGTGACCAATTCAAACAATTTTATACGAACGAAAATCACAAAAATTAAAACGGTACAAACTTGAGATTGACTAGATGTGAGTAATTAAAATTACTCACATTGACACCGAAGAGCACGATTTTTGCCAGCCGATTCACGAAACCCCAATTTTTGATAAAGAGGAAGGAACAAAAGACAAGCCGCCATTGTTTCTTTTTTTTCTTTTTCCGTTATGGTTTGCCAAAAGAATGAAGAGAGGGGGGACGGGTTTTCCATTTGATAATTATCACGGCCCAAACAAAGGGACGTGGGCCAAATAAAATAAAAGAACATATTTACTTAAAGCCCTAAACTCTTAAACAAATTTTTGAAAAGAATGACAACTCGAATCAAAACTCCTAACAGCAAATATCTGTCAACATTTATCGTTTAACAACGATAATTAATTATTACAAATTCCCGGATTGTTACAATGAATAAGTGAGATTTATAAAGGAATGGAGTCAAAAATAGGGTTCAAAAATAAAGGGATTTTATGAAAGAAAGTTTCATAAAATAGAAGAGATTTATAAATATAGTTTATAAATATGGAAACAATTTTGTGGATAGTTAAGTATGGATTTTTATCAAGGAAATATAACTATGTTTTAAAAGTTGTTTGTTTGTATTAATATTGTTTTAAAGTGGTTTATCAATATTTTAATATTTTGAAAGGTTAGTTATTTAAAATATTAATATGGTCTAAAATTAAATATTATTAATAATCAATAATGTTTAGAAACTAATTATTAATATTTATCAAAATGTTGAAGATAAATTATTATTATTTTATTTTAGACGTTTTGGAATTTATTAATTGTTATTTTAAATGTTTTAAAGTTATTATTTATTTATTTGATTATAATGTTTACTATTCTATATTAGTGTTTTAAGTAATGATTAGAATTTATATCTTAAGCATTTTTGAGATTTACAAATAGTGTTTTATAAAAAGTTGTGGGTTATAAGAGAAATCTTACATGTTTTGGGAAACATAAAGGAAGATTAGCTAAAAGATAAAAAAGTTTTATAAATGATTTTAGATATTTATAAAAGAATTTTAGAAGTGGGTTTCTAGATTTATAAAAGGAGTTTTATAAATGGTTTTGTAGGTTTATAATAGAGTTATGAACGATTTTAGAATTAAATAAAAAGGGGAATCTTCCCTAATGTTGGTGAATATACTTACACCTTTGAGATAAGTATATGGATATTTTTTCAAATACTGAGAAATAGGGATTTGTGGATATATATATATATATCTTTGGAACGTATTTTGGTACAAATATATACAAAGTGATTTGAGTTAATGGAAGGATTTGTTAAAAGAGGCTTAATGTTGCTTGGTGCTTAACCAATGTTGGTTTTTCTTATGAAATTAAATTCCTAATTGAATGATTATTATTCGATAATTAAATAATCGACCATTGAAATTGGACCGAGATGTAACTTCGGAAATGTCTAGGACAAACATGTGAGTTATATGGCATAGTCATCTCCGAAGACGTTGTATTGGTGTATAAATCTCGTTTCGTTCTTCTAGGACAGTGATAAAGAAATCCTTCCTCTAACGGTTAGAGGGTGATTCCTGCTCTTATTTTTAACTATTTATTTCCTAAAGAACCGGGGTTGATTTTATCGAAAATTATCGAAAAGTTGATTCAAAGAGACCGGGATCGGATATGTCTATCCGAAAACCATTTTGATCTAATTCATGCGTTTTGAAGCGAAGACCTCTTGAAGAAGATGGGAATTTGGAGATGGAGTTCTCAAGTTTTTCGTTCGGTCCTAGAACGGACTTGTATGGATGAATGCTGGTATTATTATGCCTGGAAGGTATTTTTGGCAATCCAAATGGAAAGTACTATATAAAAAGAAAACGGTTGCCTCAAACCTCATCAACCGGGAATGACTAAAACATGGGAGATGCAACAGGGCTAAGTGGGTCACTCCCAAGTAGGGTATGATCATCCCTATCTAGAGTCGACATTATCTCTAAAATTGTATGCTTTGGGGCCCAAAACAGGGTTGTCATATTGGGTACTACAAGTAAAGTGTATGGCCGATTCTATGTTCGCAGGGTACCCAGGCGAGGTCCTCTGTGTTATTTTATCTAGAGGTGCACCGGGATGGGCGGTACCCCAGTAGCCCGGTCATTGTATGGAATACATCCCCAATACGAGCCTTTATGGTTTTGGTTGTATACTATTATCCTGGAATTTAATTAATGTAATAATTTTGGCTAAGATTGTTAACAATTTCTTTATTAGACACTATTATAATATCATAGATTTTCATGTAAAATGTTATGGTTATTGTAAGGTAAAAATCCGTCCATGTTTATGTGCGGCGTGGTCTTACAAGATAGCTTTGATTTCAAAGGTTTTATAACTTTAAAATCTAGTTGGGTATGTTTTCTCACACTAGTTTTCTAGACTGACTCGGGTGTTATTTTATTATAATGCTCGTGTCAGATCGAGCTTCTTTACAAATTGCTTTGGATGCGTTGAAGCTCAGGAGACGAGTTTGAGGTCTTCAAGTCATATTCACATTATGTTTATTTTCTACTGCTTTGATATGGAAATTATCAGCAATTGTGAGGATAGGATGTTATAACTGTCTAGGCTGTTGATTGTGATTGTTTTTGTACTCTGATGGATGTATGTAACAGTTTCTCTTTTGTAAAGATCATTGATATTATATTGTATGTTGTACCATTGCGATTGTGTGATTCTGTGTTGTTTTTAATTTTTGTTCTCATTCTCTTCTCTTCTTCTTTCCCATAACTATTCATTTTTCCGTTCGATTTGGGTTGGACATGTGTGGTTTATTGTCAACATGAATAGTGTGAATTGGTGGGTCATTACAGAATTTATCTCCTTCGTTGTACGAGATTAGTATAATGGTCAACTGTAATCAAGTCAAAGTTTTTGGCAAAAGCAATACAGTTAATAACGAATGTTTTATTGAACTAATGATTTTGTGTTTAGACTAATCAAGTTTAAGGAAGACAATTTAGGAATTTTAACCAGAACCAAGTTCCATAAGTCATATTGTGATATATGTTGACAAAGAAAATTGTTATAAATAATCATTGCGACTAGGTACTGTTTGCGCCAAAATTGGTCACAAACACCCAAAGTCGTGAAAGCACCCGTTTACGTACTCAAATAAATAACGATTAACACAGAACTCAGCGACAATCAATATATAATTCAGCCCTAAGTAACAAATCACAGTAATTCTCAAGCAACAATCACAAACACAGGATTTATAGTGGTTCGGCGTTCGTGCCTACGTCCACTTTGAAGGATTTCTCTTTATTGCTTTGCTCGATTCAATCGATTACAATGGATTACAGCTGACAATTGCTTTGAAATCTGAATACAACAGCGATTCTGATAGTTAAACTTGAATCCGGCAGAGTCTTGGCGTTCAATGGCGGAAAGATCCCCTTTTCTGAAGGCTTCAGGGTGCTATTTATAGGCGTTGGAGGCCCAGATCTTGCTGAAACTTCGTGAGACTCCTTCTGGCACGTGAGTGGGCCCACGCGACCGACCCCACCAAGTTTCGTCTCGATCTGACATCGGTTCGAAGTGGTTTCGAACCCATCAAGAAATGGTCCAATCGAGGTGAAACTTGGCAGGAACAATCTTTACCTCATATGGAAGCTACTATGAAAATTTGGTTGCATTTGGATTGGTGGTTAAGGAGATATGCTCGGTTCGAAATCGACATCTTCGGTTGGCTGAGGCGTTCGAACCCATTATTTCGAACCCTTCGTTTCGAATCCATCAGTGCACGTGAGCTTGCAGTGACGTGGCGCACAATATTCGAATCGATCCTAACTTATCTCCGAATGGACCGCTTCGACTCCGTGAACTACGGCGAACACGTCATCCAAACCAATTGACTCGGTGGATTCGAAATAGGAAGCATTCTTGGTTTCGAACGTGACATTCGAATCCAGGAATTCTTATGGGTTCGAACTTGATCGGTTCGAACTGGGTCACTCGATGGGTTCGAAGTGAGGATGTGAGGCCGAGTGAAGTCGTGGATTCGAAGGTAGGTCACTGTGGTGGATTCGAAGGTAATGGAGTCGAAGGCGATGGAGTCGAAGGCGATGGAGTCGAGGCTGGGTACTAGCTGATGGGTTCGAACATCATGGGTTCGAAGGCAAGGACGTGGATGGTTTCGAACAGCATGGGTTCGAAGGAGAGGGCGTGGATGGTTTCGAACAGGATGGGTTCGAAAAGGATGGGTTCGAACTTCATGGTTTCGAACCAGACAATGACTATTTCTCTTCACACTGAATCCATCATATCTTGAGCATACGGACTCGGATTGACTTGAAATTTGAAATGATGGCTCCTACAACCTTTCTTGTCGTGTCCTATCAATTGTGGCCTGATCCGGACTCGGGCAAAATTCATCGATAACCGTAGCTAAATGAAGTATATCCAATCTCTGAGATGAACCGTTTCCTGTTTTCGACCAATCTTTTGGTATCACGGCTTTGCCAAAAAGCGGGATAACACTTTGCCCCCCAAAACATGCCTTGCTGTAGGAAGGTGTGTTTTGTAATGCCTTGAGTTGGATGTTCGTATCCGATCATCAACCTGCAAAGAACTCAATAGTTTCATATGTCCTCAAATGACGATCGTTCGGGATCGAGCCATTTGGGATGAAGTGCGGCCGTTCATGGTCAAGCGCTCAACTTCAAATGACGATCGTTCGTGATCGAGTCATTCGAGGGGAAGTGCGACCGTGCGCGGTCGAGCGTACAAATGCATGCTTCGATCGTTCGGGATCGTATGCTGCTTGAAGTGAATCGGGACCGTTCGCGGTCCGTGCCGTTCGTGGCATAAGATGGAATAGGACCGTTCGCGGTCGATGCCGTTCGCGGCGAATGATGAGATGGGACCGTTCGCGGTCGACTGCCGTTCGTGGCAAATGATGATCGTTCACGACCAAGTGCCGTTCAAGGCGAGTGGTGACCGTTCGAGGTCGGATTTCATAATCAGTGAGCCATGACCGTTCGCGATTGATGGCGTTCGAGGCAGGAAGTGATCGTTCGCGATCGTGTGCCGTTCGAGGCAAATCTGTGACCGTTCGCGGTTTGTGCCGTTCAAGGCAGGAAGTGATCGTTCGCGATCGTGTGCCGTTCGAGGCGAATTCGTGACCGTTCGTGGTCGGATGTCGGACCTCAAGTGACGACCGTTCGCGATCAAGCCATTGCGGTAAGGTGAGTTATGACTGTTCGAAGTCGGGTGCCGTTCGAGGCGGATTGTGTGTGTGCCCGGGAGGGCTTGATGTTATCGATGCCAGGGTCACGTTCGGGTGAGTTCCTGGATCGTGTATATGGGCGGTCCATCGCCGTCTCAGTGCATACCTAGGGATCGTTCGCGACCCCATACATGCGTACGTAGCTTAGTCATTCCAGAGTTATCAAAATCAAATAATTATCAAACAGATGAGTTCCAAAAACAATGTCCAAATAAACAGAGTCCAAACGTTCAAATCAAAATGAAACGAAAGTAAAGCATGGATGTCAAAGTGTAAGTTCCCACTACGAATCGGTCGATGATTACTCAGAGCATGCCTGGAGATCGTTCGCGATCTCGCGCATGTGTAAATGATTTAATTGTGGTAGTGGAAGCTTACGACTTGTTCATCGTTATTTCATTCAGTTGATAACCAAACGGTGCCTTGGTTCGGGGTCGCCTCTAGCTGATGTGGACGGTGGTCGTTCTGGTTCCGCCACAGGAGCTCGTCTCCTTACATATTGAAGGAGCATACCGTTCCTGATATGCCCTTCCACCTCATCCTTCAGGTGCCTACAATCGTTAGTATTATGACCATTTAATTCATGGAATATACAGAACTTATCTGATTTCCTTTCGTCAGAAGTAGGATCCCTTCGCATTGGCCTACGATACGGAATCTGTTCTTTGGTATCCTGATAAATTCGTTCCAGGCTCTCGTTCAACTCAGTGTAGGTGGTGAATCGCGGCTCCCTTCGTTGCCGCTTCGATCTGTCTCTGCCATTCTCAATCTTTCTTTTACCTCTATCCTTGTCCGAATCCTTTCTAAGAGGCTTTTCGTCTCTAAATGCAAAAATTTCTATCCCATCTCTTTCTTCTCTCTCGGCATTCGCATCTTCTAATCGTAAAAACTTTTCTGCTTCATGATAGAATTCCTCCAGATCTGTGGGTGGATCTTTAGTCAATGAATTCTTGAACTCTGTGCCGTCAGCTATTCCGGACACAGCTGCCATTACCACCATGGATGGATCCGCTCTATCCACTGAAGCTGCTGCTGCATTAAATCGTGTTAGATAACTTCTCAAGGTCTCTCCGGCCTTCTGCTTTAGGGTTGCCAGAGTCATCACGTTCTTGGGTCTTGTAATATGAACCCTGAATTGCCTCATAAATCTCTCTACTAAACCATTCCAAGTTCCGATGGATCCGTTCTCCAACTGTCTAAACCATAGTGCAGCGATATCTGTCAAGTATAATGGAAAACACCGGGCCATAACCTCCTCCGATGCCCCCAGTACTTCCATATGCCTCATATATTTTGTCAGGTGGACCGTGGGGTCCGTTCTCCCGTCATACATATCCAACGATGGTAGTTTGAAATCAGGTGGGTTCCTAGCTTGCCTGATTGATGAAGTAAAAGGGCTTCTATTAACATCTTCCAAATCTTTGTTCACCATACCGCCTCTCAAAGCTCTCCTAACTATCTCTGCTAATCGGTCATTGTCTCCGAGATGTAACCCTTGTTCACTACTTCCAACCTGCCCCCCGAGTTCACGAGGTAACTCCGGGATCTGCCCCCTTGACTGAGCGTTTGCATCTCTACTACTACCGGGTTGCGCAGATGCTCCCCTTTCTCTCTCCGAAACTGGATCAACGTTCTCCAAGGGTGTGCCCCCTAATCCAGGTGCTACTCCGGATGGTCCTGCTCCGTTCTGGACTCCACTGGCTTCCCTATTCTGTGCTCCGAGCTGTCCTATCTGTTGGAGTAAACTCTGGATCATTTCCTCTTGCCTCTTCATCATAGTTTCCATCTCGTCCCTAGTAATGTATATTGATGGTTGATTTGCCCCTGACGAAGCCTCTTGGCTTCCTTGTGGTTCACTTCTCTCAGTCCTTGGCCTCCTACTCGATTGTCTTGCCATAATTCCTAGATCTGAACTTCTGAACTTTCAAATCCAACTTCTTCCTGAATTAGCTTCTCAGTGAAAGCACCAAAATGTTTACGCCAAAATTGGTCACAAACACCCAAAGTCGTGAAAGCACCCGTTTACGTACTCAAATCAATAACGATTAACACAGAACTCAGCGACAATCAATATATAATTCAGCCCTAAGTAACAAATCACAGTAATTCTCAAGCAACAATCACAAACACAGGATTTATAGTGGTTCGGCGTTCGTGCCTACGTCCACTTTGAAGGATTTCTCTTTATTGCTTTGCTCGATTCAATCGATTACAATGGATTACAGCTGACAATTGCTTTGAAATCTGAATACAACAGCGATTCTGATAGTTAAACTTGAATCCGGCAGAGTCTTGGCGTTCAATGGCGGAAAGATCCCCTTTTCTGAAGGCTTCAGGGTGCTATTTATAGGCGTTGGAGGCCCAGATCTTGCTGAAACTTCGTGAGACTCCTTCTGGCACGTGAGTGGGCCCACGCGACCGACCCCACCAAGTTTCGTCTCGATCTGACATCGGTTCGAAGTGGTTTCGAACCCATCAAGAAATGGTCCAATCGAGGTGAAACTTGGCAGGAACAATCTTTACCTCATATGGAAGCTACTATGAAAATTTGGTTGCATTTGGATTGGTGGTTAAGGAGATATGCTCGGTTCGAAATCGACATCTTCGGTTGGCTGAGGCGTTCGAACCCATTATTTCGAACCCTTCGTTTCGAATCCATCAGTGCACGTGAGCTTGCAGTGACGTGGCGCACAATATTCGAATCGATCCTAACTTATCTCTGAATGGACCGCTTCGACTCCGTGAACTACGGCGAACACGTCATCCAAACCAATTGACTCGGTGGATTCGAAATAGGAAGCATTCTTGGTTTCGAACGTGACATTCGAATCCAGGAATTCTTATGGGTTCGAACTTGATCGGTTCGAACTGGGTCACTCGATGGGTTCGAAGTGAGGATGTGAGGCCGAGTGAAGTCGTGGATTCGAAGGTAGGTCACTGTGGTGGATTCGAAGGTAATGGAGTCGAAGGCGATGGAGTCGAGGCTGGGTACTAGCTGATGGGTTCGAACATCATGGGTTCGAAGGCAAGGACGTGGATGGTTTCGAACAGCATGGGTTCGAAGGAGAGGGCGTGGATGGTTTCGAACAGGATGGGTTCGAAAAGGATGGGTTCGAACTTCATGGTTTCGAACCAGACAATGACTATTTCTCTTCACACTGAATCCATCATATCTTGAGCATACGGACTCGGATTGACTTGAAATTTGAAATGATGGCTCCTACAACCTTTCTTGTCGTGTCCTATCAATTGTGGCCTGATCCGGACTCGAGCAAAATTCATCGATAACCGTAGCTAAATGAAGTATATCCAATCTCTGAGATGAACCGTTTCCTGTTTTCGACCAATCTTTTGGTATCACGGCTTTGCCAAAAAGCGGGATAACAGGTACCGCTTATAATTATAAAATTGAATTTTTACCAAAATAATATTTAAATAATAAATTCAGCCAAATATCATTATAGCTAGCTAAGGTGACATGTGAATGTTAAGATTCGAATTGTCTGCTATTAATCTGTGACTATATTTACACCTTTGAGTCACACGACTGTACTGATGAATACTCCAAAAAAGCACATGATTTAATTAATTTATAGTCATTGTAAATTTATTAAATAAATTGATATTCATTAAATAATAATTTTTATATATTTATTTGATTTGTTTGAATACCATTAGTATTTTACAAAGTGCATATATAAAAGTTATACATATGTGTATTGATATATGATATAAATAGAATATTTAAATTTGGATTTAAACAAATTAATCGTTAAATGGTCTAGGAATTTGCCCCATTTTACACCATTTATAGCCGGCCCAACATGATAAAGGAGAAGAGGATTTGATGAGATTTAATGATGAATTAAATAAGGAAGATATTAAAGGTTGAAACTGAAAGGTTTTAACGCTTCATTTAAAACAAATTCTCTTTCTTTCACTCAATACTTTTTTTTTTGAAATGGTACTTTATATACAACAAATCATTGGGACAACATATCCCATGTCAATAAACATTCGAAAGTAAGTTTCGAACTTGTGACCTATTGCACCACAGCTGAATCAATTAACCACTTGAACAATGGTGCTTGTCTTTCACTCAATACTTCATCCTGATAATTTACTTTTCTTTCTTTCCTCACATGATCCTTTCAAGGTTGAATGTAGATGGCCTAACAACATTATAATTCCCAAAAAATTAAAAAGCTTGTTGTTGTCTCTTCAACCTTATAAGATCCAAAGTTGATTCAGTCAAATCTAAGTGATTCATTTATCATTCAAAGTGCTACTTTTGGCTTTATCTCAAGGTAACATTCAATTTAATTTAACAATGTGATTTTCATGTTTAAAAAGTCTAGACTTATTCATGCCATATGTCATCTTTTTATTTGTTTGTCTGTAATGTAATTTGGACTTCTTTCATGAAACACCATAATTATATTTTATTTTCATCATGTTAACCTATCTAAGATACTTCTCAAACTACATCTCTTTTAATTATTTATTCATATTGTTTGGATAATTTAGATGTAAACCATTTATAACAAATTTTGTGCACCTTAATTATCCTACCCAATTTCATCATTATAAAAATTATTATTTAACTAGAAAAACCAATTTTGATTGGAAACTAAATTTCGATTAATTGATATAACTTTGTTACTTGTTATACACATAGAGATGAACAAGCTTCATATGTTGATTATTTACTACTACATCAATAACTGAGTACATATCTTGCATGTTTGTTATTTTGAACAAAATTTCTTTTGATTATTGTTTACATATGAATAAAATTTATTTCCACTTAAAATTTATATGTCGACTCTTATGCAAAATCATAAACTTCTAAATCCTTCCTACTTTAATGTTAGTTTTTCAGATCGTTTACATTAAATAATAATGCATACATTAAATTACACTTCACATATATACGTTATTTTAAAACTTAAAACATAGTTTGCAATTGTTTTTATAAATTTATATATGTGTATGTTATCTTGAATCAAAACTTATAAAAGAACTACTGTCTGAAATCATAAATTTAATTTTCGAATCCTTTCTAAGTTAATATTAGATTAAATTTGTTAATCTTAGATTTCAAAATATACCAATTAGTGAAACTTAATTTTAATACATATTTTTATATGTGTCATTGTTTCTGTTAATATTTTAAATAAAACCATGGATAGTAAAGTAATTTATAAAGAGACAAATGAGTTCGTTGCCATGTAAATCCAGCACCTATATACGATAAAATTAGCCATGTAAACAATATGGTATGTTGCACCTACATACACTAGAGTATATTTTGATGTACTCACCATATGTTCCAAATATAAATTTGGTCATTAATATGAGCAATAAATCAATATATTGAATTAAATGGAAAGCAATGAAATGTTTCGACCCCAGATAAAACAACATCTTCCCTCATTAATTGAACATGGTTAAGAGAGAGAACCAAAAGGTTTTCTTCTATAAATTAAATTAAACAAGGAACCTTACACATAATAAATACTGGAGTATATTAGATATACTCTATTTTATATAAATATCATAGTGATTAAAATGTAAACAATTAAAACCTTTTAAAAAAAATTAAATAAAATAAAGATTTTATTTATAATATTTATATTTGATATAACATCTTTTTAGACTTCATAGGCCTAGTAGACCAAAAATAGATATTTTTTTGGAATCTACCTATTTAACCCGCTTCCGTTTAGGCCTGTTCCTTCAATGGTATCAGTGGCATATTAGTGTATGCATTCTAGATTTGCAGCATTAGGGCTAACCAATTAAAGCCTACTCATTTAGTAGGGTGTCTAGAAATGTAGTGTCGAAGGTTGGGATTAGTAACATGTACTCTATGCTAATTGGCTATTGGCTTGGTCCAAAGGATGAAGCCTAAAGGTTACCCTTTATATAAAGGCCCGAATTGATTTTAGACCTTGGGCTAATTTTCAAAATATATTTGAATTTTTTAAGTTATATTTTAAATTTAAATGTTAACTGAAACATCCCGTAAATTTTATAATTAGTTATTTAGTTAGTTAATTAGGCTCCAAAAATGGAACTTGTGCAAACGATGGGATTTTATCATGTAACTTTCACCATTTCATTCATGGTTAAATTCTAAGTAACTTTCATATTTGGAGTTTTGTGGTCGAAGTTCAAACGAAGAAGTTACGGATGAAAAATAAATTTGTAAAGGGAATAATAAGATTAGAAAAGTTAACGTTTATATAATAATTATCGAGACCCATAGGTTAACATGCTCATTGTGACCAGTTGACATGTAGCAGTCGACCGTTGCAATGAAGCAATCAATCAGTTAGGACCATGGCGGCTGAGGTTTGCCTTGGCCAAGCAGTCCTGATTTTACATAATTAAATCTAACGATTGTAGTTGACTCTGATGTTTATAAATTCAGGCCTTACACTCTCTTTTCTTCTCATATTTTTTGTATGTAGTAGCAAAGCTTTGCCACTTTCTCTTGTCCACTATTTTCTAAAATATTAAATATAATATTTATATTTTTATACATACAAAGTGGAGAAGAATAAAAATAAAATAGGAGAAGAAGAGAAGCGAATTAATAGTATGCGATAACGAGGTTATATACACACACACACGTATGTATGTATACATATATATACGTACGTATGTATGTATGTATTTGTATTTATATTTATATTCCCCTACAACCCCAAACCACTTCTTAAATTTTTAATTCTAAAATATGTGTATACCCTTTTTATACATATTTCTTGAATTAAGTAGGAAAATAGAGTTGAATCAATGGCTTTACTTTAGATCTGGAGATTTGGAATCCTTTTAGAAGGCGAGTGGGAAATTTGTAAGTTATCTATGATATTGAATCTATTCCATTGATATACGTTCGAATTTTATGCCTAAATGAGTATATGCGAATTATAGGCTAAAATTGAATGTATTAAACATCACTTATATATACTTAGGAGATCTGATTAGAATTATTGTTACACCCTGATCTACAATTTAGTACCAAAGGAATATGAATTTTGATTAGATATGAAATTTATTTCAGATCTGATATTGGGTTGTAGATTATTAATACGATTTTGATTATTATCCTAATTATGTTGAATTGAGAATTTTCCGTAGTTTAATTTTTGCAAAAAATATCCGTTTGATTTTTATAAATTTCTTCGTGTTTCCAAATTGCAAAGAAAGTGTATCGTTTGATTTAACAAGGAATATATGTAGAGAAAACAGAAGAGATATGTAAAGTACAGATTTATTCTTCATAATTTACGTTGTTTATTCTAATAAAAAGAAAATAATCACTCCGTGTGATTTCATTTGACGCAATTCTTTCATTTCATTCTTGGTCTTCTATTTTAAACTAATTTATGGAAATCATAGAGGAGAATCTTCCAACGGAATGTAATTTAGATGAAGATTTGTGACTAGAATATATTTGGTAGAAATAGGTATTCATACATATTACATGCGCTAATAAATACGATGATTTATGTGTAACGCTCGCGTTGGATATTAGTTATACGTACTAATAACGTTGATTCACAGATAGGAAATAAGAGGAAAGTTGGAAAGGTTGTAACTTCAATTAATTGGTAATATTTGTGAAATGGATTTGAGAGTTACAAGTAATTAATAGGATAAATGGATTATTAAGACTAATAAAGAAAGAAATTAGGTCAATAACTATGAAATAGTTAGGAAAGGTTACTAAATGGAAATTAGTAAATACAAATAATTGTCTTAGAAATGTCTATTAGGATGATATTCTTTATCTTGGACAAATTGGCATTTATGAAAGAAGCAAATAAATGGGATTTATAGGCACTTAATATTCAAGATAAATTATTTAGCCTTAAATAACTAAAAGGAGGTTAGTAAGCTAAGTCCAATATTCAATTTTAGATGATAACGGTTAATAATAATAAAGCCTAGGATAATATGGCTTAAGTCAGTAAAGCCTAGAATAATTAATTGGACGTAGGAGGTTGGAATGCGAGCTCAATAGAGTTACACATCGTAAGTTTTCCCTTCACTTTGAGGCCATCAGCAATGGTGTACACCTCATATCGATGTGAGACATCTTTAACCATAGGATTCATAGTATAATTAACTGGGCTTAAAAGATTGGGATGCGAGGTTAGGAATATGACACAACAGAAGTCTTCCATTCACTCAGAGGCTACCAGCAGTTGTGTACAATTAATAGTGATGTGGGAGATCACCAACCATAGGACCCAATGGAAACAATTATGGATGTTAGAATCTGCTTATGGATCAGAGGTATTAAGTGGTAGCTTGATTGCACACCACTTTCCAAATTAAAAAATATTGAATGGTCTGAATTAACAGTTAAAAGCGGTAGTGGATATCTCGAAAAGGATTTGCATTGGGTTTGAGATATAACACGACTTATCTAGGGTCCGCCTCTTCCCCATAAAGATGTATTAAGTTATTTATTGATATTCCAAGTGATGTCAGCTAAATACTACTAATGAGGAGTCCGCCTTTAGGGTTAGGTACAAAATGAAAAAGGCCTGTGATAACCCGGAATTTCAAGCAATTTAAAATGTAATAATCTCCTTTATAAGTTATTTAAAATTGGTAAAAATTGTTGTTTCCAAACAACAATAGTAATGTGTTGTTTTTGTATATATAAATGGATTTTAAATAGAATTATTATTTACAAATTGAATTTCTGTTTGTTTATATATATATATATATATGACTTGATTTTAAATTAAATGTGAATTTGGGGTTAAAATTCAAAAGACAAATATCTTTAAATAAATAGGAACTAAAATTATGTATTTTTGATTTTTTTAGTATATAATTAGTTCTATATTATTTTCAAGATTTATTTAAATATTTTGAACACTAAAATAGTATCTGTGTATATACTTATAAATTTAAAAAGTATTTTAGTTTAAAATAAGATTAGATAAAGGTATATATATTTCTTTAAAAATTTATACTTAAATAAAGGTAGTTTGTAAATATATATGTGAGATTTAATAAAAGATTTAAAACACTTTTCTTTTAATACTTGGAATAAAACACACACACATATATATACACACACACATTTGTAAATATAATACATAAATATATTAACACAAGAAAGTGTAAATAATTATTTCTTTTTACATTTGTAAATATATCATGCATGTGATATACAAATTTGTGACAAATGTTTGATAATTAAAAACATAAGTCAACAAGTGTTGGTTTGTATAGACAAGTGGCAACCACATTTCTTTAGGATTTTTAAAAAAAAATCAAAATGAATGAGAAAACCAGGTATTTATTCCTTCTTCTCCAAAATTAGAAACCAAAGAAGGAAAAAAAATCTGCAAACATATTAACTTTAAAAATACCTAAGAATCAAGCGTATAACAAAATATACAAACTAGAACAAGATCAAAGTCCTGTAAACTAAAGAAGATCAGGATCTAGAAAAGGTAGACTCAAATCAAAATATATCAAGCAAGCTAACAAATTCAACATCAAAGTAAATCAAACTTCAGATCATCATCAATCAAACAGATCCAGATAAACCAAGTTTCTGAAAACAAAAGCAAGCTTTCAGATCAGAACATAAAACCCTGTCCTCTTTTTCACTGTACAGGTGAGTAAATCTAATCTTAAACAGTTTCAAATTTTGTGTGTAAATTGTTTGAAGTAAAATTTGTGATGCATGTTTAAATATGTATATGCAAGCTTGTTTTAAAATCTAGGTACATGAATTTATGTAATGAATATACTGGTGTGAATTATTGTGATCATCCCTGTTTATATTTCGCAGTTTAAAAATTTATATATAAATGCCAATCCTCCTCGTCTGATCTCTGATTTGGCTTAGGAATTCAGACAAATTTTGTTTGTTTAATCATTAGCAAAGTTTTAAAAATATTTTTACGAGAAACAAGTATATATATTTCTGAAAATTGAATCTTACCCGAAAAAAACTCAAATTTGTCAAAATTCGATTTCATCAATTAAACGTTTTAAGTTTATAACTTGAATCTACTTTAAAAACTAGGATTTCTAAAATAAAAATCACAATTTTTAGTAATGTTTTGAATGAACATTTCTAAGATGATCAGAAAATGGGTTTTTGGCTATTTCTGGTGGCCGGAAGTCTCGGGGTAGTCGGGGCTTCATCTGGAGGTAGGAGGAAGCTTGGAGGTAGGGGAAAAAATGCCAGGTGTATTAATAGTTCAACGTGGAGACGTCCATTAGTCAAACTAGGGTTCGGAAAGGAGATTCGGTCGAGGTAGTTTGCAAGCGTCGTGCGTCATCGGTAGGTCACCGGAGATGATTGCACGAGGGGAATAAGGAGCAGAGTGGTGTAGTGAAGCTCTGGGCGAGGCGGCGCATCGACTGGTGGTGGAGGGTGGCGTCGCGGTGAAGTTTCTAGTGATCGGAAGTTTCCAGTTTCCGGTGGTCATGAGTGGCGTCATGGGTGGCATCGATTTTCTACGATCGTGAAGGATCGTGGCGATTGTGGGTTTGAGTTGTGACTTGCCGGTGGCTGTGCCACTAGTTGGTGGCGACTGGGTTGTGTGTGCATGTGCATGGGATTGATCGAGCATGTTTGGGTTTCGATCGTTTGGGGTAGAGGATGATAACTTGAGGTAGGTCTCGAAGTATTCCAGGGTTCGACTCCAAGCAGAGCTGGTGGTTGTGGTTTGTGAGTGATTTGTGTTTTGCTCAGGGGTTTAACTGGGTTTTTCTGGTGATTTTCTCGAGGCTGGATTGGTTTAATATTTATATAACCTGTGTTTAAATTTTTATAAGTTAATCAGTGCACAGTTTAAATTTAAATGGAAACCGCATCTAGATTACAAAAACAAAAGTGAGTATAAGATTTATGAAGTAAAAATCAGGTTAGAATGGAAGATCAACCTTTCATTTTGAGAAAAAAAACTCCAAATTTCGAGTATTATCAAGTTTTAATCATAAATGTTTAATCATTTTTTTTAAAATAACCAAAATGATTAAGTTTTAAAGGGATAATTAAATGGAAGCTTAAGGTAAGTATCAACAGGTTTTCAAGATTAAATGTAAGAGTTATGACTAAGTTTGTTTAAAAGTAAGTACATCTTGGATTAATTTTGTACATTATTTTGTTAAGAGCTATCAAATATGATTAAATGAGTATAATAAATTGAGCTATCAAATATGATTAAATGAGTATAATAAATTTAAAGATCATTTACTAGTGATTAAGGGATAGTTAATTAAGTAATTTGAGATAATTGGTTTAATTAATTAAGGGAGTTAATTACTTGATAAATTAAGGGTTAATTAATATAAGAAAATTAAAGGTAATTTGTTAAAGAGTAATAAATTAATGGGGGTGATTAAATGGATTAATCAATCAATGTTATTTATTAAGCTAATGTGGTTAATTTAAGTTAATTAATTAGTTAATTAATTAAAAAGAATTACTTGATGTTGGGTTAAGTATAATTACTTAATGTAAATAATAAAGTGTAATTACTTATGGAAGTAATTAATGGATAATTACTGGATGTAATTAATTAAAGGATCAATTAATATAATTAATTAATCAAGGAGTTAATTTAATTAATGTAAGTAATTAAAGAATAGTTATTTACTGAATGAGATTAACTAAAGAATAATTATAGAAGAATTAATTAATGTAATTAATTGAGGGTTAAAGGAATTAGTTATAGATGATTAATTAAGGTAATTAATTAAAGGTTAATTACGTAATGTAATTAAATGACAATTAATCAAGGATGATTAATTAAGATGGATGATTAAAGAATAATTTGTTGGGTTGTAATTAATGAAAGATAAGTAAGCAGGGTTAACAGCGATTAAAGTAATTAATTTAGTTTAATTAAATTAATTAGAAATGGTATGACAAATTGATCTTGCTTACGAATGATTGAATAATATAGTATGTCTTAGTATAGTTGATCCCTTACATGTAATTTATGATGCTGTGCGATATGATATGTTAAGTTAAACTGTAATAATATGGTTTGTCTATCTGTGATGAATGGCTATGTAAATATGTAATTCTAGATATATATATGGAATTGTTTAAAACTTAAACTGCTTTGATTTTAAGATGACATGAAACTCGAAGAGACTGGGTCAGGTATCAGTAAATACCCAAAACCACTTCGATTTGCAATCTACAATAATTCTACATAGATTTGATATGTAAGATAAATAGGTAGGAATGGAATAATATGGATCTTTCAAACTAAGTAAAGTTACTTAGGGATTGATTTGTGAAATAATTGTTGACCATAACCAGTTATGAACTCGTAATAAGATACGAGTTACCTAGGATTTCAATTATGTTTACAGCATAGTATTTTAAATTTGCATGAGTTCACTCACGCTGGTTTCCAGCCTGACCCGGGTGTTATTTTGATGTAATGCTCGGACCAGACCGAGTATTATAGATTTTCAGGTAAGGACGTTCTAGAGCTCAGGAGGCAAGCTGGATGGCAGGAACGTACGGAGTGTATTCCACTGTGATATATTGCAATTTATCTTTGACATGTTGAATCAACTATCCAGGGTTTTGGGTAAATGTTGTAACTCCGATGTATCGATATAAATTAACCGATACCGTTTTCCTTTGTATAACTACTTTATTATTTTATATTATATTTGATCCGCTGCGAATATGAGAATCTGTGGTTTGGTGTTTCTGTTTCTTCTTCTATCTCTTTTCTTCTTTTCCCTACCTATCTGGAATTTTTGGGATCAAAAAGTTCCAATTCGTTACATTTGGTATCAGAGCGAGGTTAAGTGAGAACTTGGCTCTAGTAGGTTTACTCATTAAGGATTGGGTAAGTAGTACCCTAGAGTGAGTTGAGTATAGTATATATGAAAGAGCGTACTTGTTATTTTCCTATAAAATGATTTTAAAAATGATTTTTATATAAGATTATCTTCTGATATATAATGAAATAATTTTTCTAATTATTAAAGAAAATTGGTTGTTGATTATCGGAATTAAAATTAGGTGGTAATAATAATACAAACAATTTGAAAATTAAATAAAGGTAAGTTTAAAATGGATCCAAGCTAAAACTAAAATCCTGAATTTGTAAATATCAGAATAAGATAAAAATTCAGATATGATAATCTTGGTTATTATCATAAATGATTGTCGTGTTCAGTAATGAAATGTGTGCTAACGATTAAGCAAAATGAAATGTCTAAGGAAGTAAACATTTAGGTGAGTATGACTTATAAATTGACATTGAAAAAGCGTTAATGATGAAGATTTAAATCTAAGCCCAAAAAATTTGGAATTTGTTTCAAAGTGCTAAAAGAAATAATAAACAAATATTATTTGAATGAAAGGGTCTTGTTTCAAACAAGGGTTGTTTGAAAATTCTAAAGAATTTTTTTTTTGAATTTAAAACCAAAGGTGGTTTAAATTTTAAAGTACCTTGGTGTGTAAAGGAAATAAATACGTACGTATATGGAATATACATAATATTAGAGCTGATTTGAAATAAACTCTAAGGTGATGAGTTTTGATTTTCCCTGAAGTGTGATGTAAAACCCAAAGTGATATAAGTTTTGAACTTATAAGTGGGAAATAATTTTGAAATTTGAAATAGAGAATTCAAATTTGAGTAAGGTTAACGGGATTAATTGAATTTAACTCGGACGAAGTTAAATAAGTTTGAATGAACAACCTAATTTCGAAATTTCAAGACAAAATTGAGATTTAACTTGGGAAGTCAAATGGTTAATTTGAATTGGGACTTTGTGTCATCTCAAAATGGGTTTGAGATCTAGAAATTGAAATGGATGGATGTTTTAAATAATTCGAATGATATCATCCCGTTGTTATTAATAATCTTTAAATTGTGAATTGGATTTTTTTAAATGAATGAAGAAATGGATTGTGGTAATACATCCATTTTTGAGATAAATGGTGTAATAAATTAAATTTTGAAGATAAAATTGCTTTGAACTTTTATTTGAACTTTGAAATAAGTTAAGTAAGATAAATTAAAGTGAAAATAAAACTTTAAATTGAAATTATTTAAGTAATTTTGATTTTTGATGACAAAAAGCGAACTTGTGGAAGTTAAATCACTTTTAACTTGAGTTTTGGATGTTTAAAAGAACTTGGAAATTTAAATTGTTAAGGATTGGTTTAAAAATTGAAATTTTGGGATAAATTGAATTTCAAAGATTGAGTTTTTTAAAAAGGGTTTGAACTATGATTTGAACTTAGAAATAAGTTTATGAAGAAGGAAAGGAGATGTAAATTGAATGTAAAATTTAGACTCAGAATTAAGTATTTAAAGACTTTAAAAGTAAAGGTTAATTTGATTTAAAGAAGTTAAATCAACATTTGAAAATTTAACTCAAATTTATATAATTCGAGATGATTTAAAGTCAAATTTAATTTGAAATTAGTTCAAATTGAAATTTTATTTGAATGATTTTGGAATTGTGATTAAAGTCGAATAGTTTCAAATTCGAATGGAATTTGATTTGAATTTGGAAAAAATTGAGGTTAGTTCAACTTGAGTTGGGATTAAATCAATTTCAATGGAAATTGAAGTTATTTAAATTGTAACTGAGTCAATATAAATGGAAGTAGAAATTTAAATTTAATTGATGGGAATGAAGAATGGGAATTGAACAGTTTGACTTTGGATTATTTTCAAAATAAATTGTTTTAATATAAACCTATTTTTCCAAGCTATTTACTGTATACAACGTTTCTTTTCTTAAAGCTAAACTATTTAATAATTTTACAATTGTTTTATAAACAGATTTCTATTTTATAACTATCCTATAACTAATTACTATTTTACAACTATTTTATAATTATCCAACTACTTTACAATTATTTTATAACTACTTAACTATTTTACAACTATTTTACAAATAATAACTATTTTTCAACTACTTATCTATTTTAGACCTTTTCAAGCTATTTTTTCAAATTTGAGTTGGTTAGAGTACGAACTTTTTATAACTGAAGTGATAATTCAATGGGAAATGGAAGCAATTGAGAATAAGTGAATAGAATTAAAGGAAATGTGAATAGAAAGGAGAAATTGATTTAGCTAATAATCAATGTAGATAAATACTAATATGTACGTATATTATTTTATTCGCATAGTGATTTGATCCAGATTCGAGCACGGAATTTCGAGATAGTACACCGTTCCGAGTTGGGATTTTTTTCACTTAATTTTCAACAGCGAACCTGGACATGGATTGATGATGCAGCACGACCTATGGAAGCACAAGGCTTAGGTCGAACACAGGCTAAGCTAGGTCAGTTCTGACCTAAGGAGAAAGAGTTACGAGTTAGTGAAGCTTTAAGTCGGCTACGGGTTAGGTGCTTGGATCGGGCCCGACCTAACAGACCACAGGGGAAGAAGTTACGACTGAATTGGTATCGGAGCTTGATGAGTCGTACACGACTCAACGATTCACTATAAGTCGTTTCCGACCTAAGGAATCATGTATGGAAAGGGTGCGAGTTAATGAAGAAGGGCTGAGTCGGGACCGAGCTAATTGGAGACCAGAGGGACAGTTGTGCCGAGCTAACGAGCTACGACTTAAGATAAGTCGGTAAGTTGCAGCATAAATGAGTCGTAGGTCGGTAATATATTGAGTCGGCAATAACTTGAGTCGGTCATGTATGTAAATAAGTTGAGTCGTATGTTGTATGTTAGGTCGTACTTGGTTAAGTCGGCCATATTTGAGTCGTTGCATGTGCTGTATGGAAAAGGGGGTTGAGTCGCTTTGTGTTAAGTCGGTCACGACTTAAGTTGAGTCGTAGGTCGGTTGCCGACTTAGGGACTGGGTCGAAAACTCTATAAATAGGGGTGTGTGTTGTATATTTTGGGTTGTTGATTTTGAAATAAAATTTCTTGTTGATTGCTTTGTGCTTTCTTCTCCAATTGGTAGTTGAGTGTAATCTCCTATCTCCACTTACGTCATTCGAGTGCGCTCGAATCCACGTTTGTTGAAGCCGATTCACGGAATCTAGTGCGCTAGATCAACGTGCGAAGAATCGTAGATCTTTGAACACGGTATAGTGCGCTATCAACGTGTTTGAGATAGCTAGAGTTCGGTATCTTTGGATCAACGAACTTGGGCATTTTGGTATCTTCAACTCACCGATTGTTACATTTCACCGATTGAAGTTTTGTTTGATTAATCCGCTGCGTCATTAATTGGTATCGGAGCCATACTTAGCCAATCATAGCTAAGTTGATTCTTGGAGCCAAGTTTTTGAAGTTTGAAGTTGTTCATCGTGTTCATATTGAAGTTGCATCAAGTTTGGAGTGTTTGATCCATTTCATTTTGGATCGAGGAGTTGGATATTGTTTGGATTTTGTCTTGGAGTTTTGCGCGCCAAGATTTGAAGTGTGGAGCCGTGTAAAACCATTGCCGAGCTAAAGCCTTGAAGGGTTGTAGTAAGGTCGAGCCGTGAATTGTTGAGCCGATCTAAGTGTTGCCGAGTTAAGTTCAAGGCCGAGCCTTGTGAAAGTGTTGTTTGTGAAAGCTTTGGAGTTTTGTGTTTGAATTGTTGAAGTTTGAGAAGTTTTTCAATCATGCCACCAAGGAGAGCTAATCGTCATCAAAACGTTGAAGCTTTGTATCGTAGAGAAGAAGCCGAGCTTATGGAACAACGTATTAATGAAAAGTTTGATGAAGGCATTGGTAAATTGGAGAAATTGATGAATGATTTGAATCAAAGGAGGAGATCACCAAACTCGAACCATGGAGGAAACTGAGTTTCTCCATCGGTTACGGAAGCGAGGAGGGTATCACCACATTCTTGTAGAGATAGAAGAGAAACGTCAATTTCCTCACGAAGAGATCATCATGACTATGCACATGAAGAGGGAAGAAGTCGACGTGAATTTGAACATGAAGCATATAGAGATGAAGAGAGACATAGTCAAAGAAGCATGCATGAGCGAAGGGATGATAATGGTCGAGATCGATGTAGACGTACTTTTGATTTTGTTGAAGAAGGTGATAGAGCTAGTATTCATTATCGAGATCGAGACCAAGTTCGAAATTCTTATCGGGATGTTGAAGATGATCGTCGATGGGAATCGGGTATGAAGATGGAGATTCCAGAATTTAAAGGCGGGATGGTTGCTGAAGAGTTCTTAGATTGGGTTTCAAATGTTGAAGAGATCTTTGATTTCAAGGAGGTTCCTGAGCATAGAAGGGTGAAGTTGGTTGCTACTAGGTTGAGGGGGAGAGCTTTGGCGTGGTGGCAGCAAACTAAACTTACCAGGGAGAGAATGGGAAAGTCAAAGATAGAATCGTGGGATAAGATGAAGAAATTGATGAGATCTACTTTCTTACCTTATAATTACCAATCACTTATGTATCAGAGGTTGCAGAACCTGAGGCAAGGAACAAAGTCTGTTAGTGATTATGCTGATGAATTTTACCAACTCATTGCCAGGAATGATATTATGGAAACGGAAGAACAGCTAACTGCTAGATTCATTGGGGGATTGAGAATGCAGATCCAGGATATGGTTAATATGTTTGATCCTAGATCAGTTGCAGAGGCACATCAGAAAGCGTTGGCTTGGGAGAAGCAAGGAAGGCGTGGAGGTGGTGTGTTTACTAATTCCAATAATCAAGCAAGGGGTGTTGGTGGAAGTTCTAACGTTCCTAAACCTGTTTCAAAGCCAGTGGTGAAGGAGGCTGAGAAGGCGAAGGTTAGCAGTGGGTTCAAGTGTTATAATTGTCAAGAGTTGGGTCACAAAAGCAATGAATGTCCGAAGCCGAAGAAGAGAACCATGGTTGCAGAAGTTGAGGAGGATAATGGTGAGGAGGCAGAATGTTCAAATACACCTTATGTTGAGGAGGAAGAAGAATTGTTTGGAGATGAAGGTTGTAATCTTATGATGAGGAGGTCATGTCTTACACCAAAGAAAGAGGAGGATTGTAGTTGGTTGAGGAGTAACATATTTCAGTCGACATGCACTATTCTGGGAAAAGTTTGCAAGTTCGTTATTGATGCTGGGAGTTGTGATAATATTATTTCTACAGAAGCAGTGAGGAAGTTGAACTTGAAGACTGAGAAGCATCCTAAACCATACAAGTTAGCATGGTTAAGGAAGGGTGGTGAAGTGAAGGTGTGTCGAAGGGCTTGTGTTAATTTTTCTATTGGGAAGAAGTACAAAGATGAAATTTGGTGTGATGTAGTGGACATGGATGTTTGTCATTTATTGTTGGGTAGACCATGGCAGTTTGATAGAGCAGTACAACATGATGGTCGTGCCAACAGTTACAGTTTCATGTTCGAGGGTACGAAAATCACTTTAGTTCCTAAGAAACAACAGCAGAAGGAGAGCAAGCTGGAAGAGATTGAGGAATTGAAAACTCTGTTGACTTTGAAGGAGTTTGTCAAGGAAGTGGAGGAAGAATCTGAAGTGTTTTTGTTGATTGGAAGAGAGAGTAGTGAAGAAGTTGAAATCCCAGAAGAAGCAAAGCCAATTTTGAAAGAATTTGAAGATGTCTTTCCAGAGGAGTTACCTAAGGAGTTACCACCACTTAGAGACATTCAACATCAAATTGATCTTGTTCCGGGAGCAGTGTTACCACATCGACCACATTACCGAATGAGTCCGAAGGAACATGAGGAGTTACGAAGGCAGGTGGAAGAGTTGTTGGAACAGGGACATGTTCAGGAAAGCTTGAGTCCTTGTGCCGTGCCAGCATTGTTAGTACCAAAGAAGGACGGAACTTGGAGGATGTGTACTGATAGTCGAGCTTTGAACAAGATTACTGTTCGTTATAGATTTCCTATGCCAAGGTTGGATGACTTACTGGATCAGTTGAGTGGGGCAACTATATTTTCGAAGATTGATTTGAAGAGTGGTTATCATCAAATTCGAATCAGACCTGGAGACGAATGGAAGACAGCTTTCAAGACGAGAGAGGGGTTATATGAATGGTTGGTTATGCCATTTGGTTTGTCGAATGCACCTAGTACATTCATGCGGGTGATGAATCAAATCTTTAGACCATTCATTGGGAAGTTCGTTGTGGTTTATTTCGATGATATTCTGATTTACAACAGGAGTATGAAGGAGCATGTTCTACATTTGAGGGAAGTGTTGATCATTCTTCGTAAGGAACAATTTTATGCTGCAACGAAGAAATGTGTGTTTATGACGCATACTGTTTTATTTCTTGGGTATGTTGTTTCAGGAGAAGGTATTCAAGTTGACCAAAGTAAAGTTGAAGCAGTCAGGAGTTGGCCACAGCCAAAGACAATTACAGAAGTTAGAAGTTTTCATGGGCTAGCGTCATTCTACCGAAGATTCATTCCACACTTCAGTAGCGTGATGGTTCCAGTGACTGATTGCATGAAGGGTAAACAATTTGTATGGTCAGAAGAAGCGGGGGTTGCCTTTGAGAAGATCAAGGAATTGTTGACGTCTGCACCAATTCTTGTTCTACCTAATTTTCAGTTATTGTTTGAACTACATACTGATGCATCAAAGGTTGGTATTGGAGGAGTTCTGAGTCAGAATGGGAAGCCAGTTGCTTATTTCAGCGAAAAGTTGTCAGGGGCAAAGATGAGATACAGTACATATGACGTTGAGTTTTATGCTGTTGTGCAAGCTGTCAAGCATTGGAGGCATTATCTGTTTCAGAAGGAATTTGTTCTTTATACTGATCATGAAGCATTGAAGCATTTACAGGGGCAGGATAAAATTTCAGCAAGACATGCATCATGGATTACATATTTACAGTAGTTTACTTTTGTCGTTAAGCACAAATCAGGGGTGACAAATCGGGTAGCTGATGCTTTGAGTAGGAGAAGTCATTTATTAACAACAATGAAGGTTGAAGTGACGGGGTTAGAAATGTTGCCAGGAATGATTGAAGAAGACCCTTACTTTATGAAATATGTTGAAAAAGTGAAGGATGGGAGTACCGATGAATTTATGATAGTTGATGGTTTTCTGTTTAAGGGAAATCATTTATGTATTCCGGATTGTAGTCTGAGGATGAAGATTGTGAAGGAGTTACACGAGGAAGGGCATGTGGGCCGTGATCGAACTTTGAAATTGATTTCACAGTCTTACTTTTGGCCGTCGATGAGAAAAGAGGTTGAAAGGTTCGTGGAGAGATGTCATATTTGCCAGGTTTCTAAAGGAACAGCAACGAATGCAGGGTTGTATATGCCATTACCAGTACCGTCTAAGCCATGGGTTGATATTAGCATGGATTTCGTTTTGGGTTTGCCTAGAACTCAAAGGGGAAATGATTCGATATTTGTTGTGGTGGACAGGTTTTCGAAGATGGCACATTTTGTTGCTTGCAAGAAGACAGCGGATGCAGTTCGAGTAGCACAGTTATTTTTCAAAGAGATTTATCGACTTCATGGTTTGCCAGAGTCTATTGTGTCGAATAGAGATACTCGTTTTCTGAGTCACTTTTGGTTGAGTTTGTGGAAGATGGTGGGAACGAAACTGAAATTTAGCAGCGCTTATCATCCACAAACAGACGGACAGACGGAAGTTGTTAACAGGTCATTGGGAAATTTGTTGCGATGCCTTGTACAGGATAATTTGAAAAGTTGGGACATGAAGTTATGCTAAGCTGAATTTGCACATAATCATGCAGTGAATCGTAGCACGGGATTCAGTCCGTTTCAGATTGTTTATTCAAATTTACCCAGGGGACCGTTGGATTTGGCAGTAGTACCACAGTCGAAGGGGACAGTTAAACGAGCTGTTGATTTTGTTGATGAGCTGACTGAATGTCATAAAATCGTTCAGGAACGATTGGAGAAATCGAATGAGAAGTATAAGAAGTCTGCAGATTTGAAGAGACGAAATATTGAATTTAACGAAGGTGATTTGGTTTATGCTGTTTTAACCAAGGATCGTTTTCCAGTGGGCGCATATAATAAGTTGAAAGCCAGAAAAATTGGTCCTGTCGAAGTTGTGAAGCGAATTAATGACAATGCTTATAAGTTGAAGCTGCCGGAGGATATTTACACTTCTGACGTATTCAATATTAAGCATCTGGTGCCATATTATGGAGATGAACAGTCTGATGAGGAAAAAGTTACAAATTCGAGGACGAATTTTTCTGATGATGCAGCACGACCTATGGAAGCACAAGGCTTAGGTCGAACACAGGCTAAGCTAGGTCAGTTCCGACCTAAGGAGAAAGAGTTACGAGTTAGTGAAGCTTTAAGTCGGCTACGGGTTAGGTGCTTGGATCGGGCCCGACCTAACAGACCACAGGGGAAGAAGTTACGACTGAATTGGTATCGGAGCTTGATGAGTCGTACACGACTCAACGATTCACCTATAAGTCGTTTCCGACCTAAGGAATCATGTATGGAAAGGGTGCGAGTTAATGAAGAAGGGCTGAGTCGGGACCGAGCTAATTGGAGACCAGAGGGACAGTTGTGCCGAGCTAACGAGCTACGACTTAAGATAAGTCGGTAAGTTGCAGCATAAATGAGTCGTAGGTCGGTAATATATTGAGTCGGCAATAACTTGAGTCGGTCATGTATGTAAATAAGTTGAGTCGTATGTTGTATGTTAGGTCGTACTTGGTTAAGTCGGCCATATTTGAGTCGTTGCATGTGCTGTATGGAAAAGGGGGTTGAGTCGCTTTGTGTTAAGTCGGTCACGACTTAAGTTGAGTCGTAGGTCGGTTGCCGACTTAGGGACTGGGTCGAAAACTCTATAAATAGGGGTGTGTGTTGTATATTTTGGGTTGTTGATTTTGAAATAAAATTTCTTGTTGATTGCTTTGTGCTTTCTTCTCCAATTGGTAGTTGAGTGTAATCTCCTATCTCCACTTACGTCATTCGAGTGTGCTCGAATCCACGTTTGTTGAAGCCGATTCACGGAATCTAGTGCGCTAGATCAACGTGCGAAGAATCGTAGATCTTTGAACACGGTATAGTGCGCTATCAACGTGTTTGAGATAGCTAGAGTTCGGTATCTTTGGATCAACGAACTTGGGCATTTTGGTATCTTCAACTCACCGATTGTTACATTTCACCGATTGAAGTTTTGTTTGATTAATCCGCTGCGTCAATTGTTGATTGGTTCTAGATATTCTCTACCATAGTTATGGCTATGCAAGGAAAATAATGGTTTCTGATCAAGAAACCGGATCTGAGTCCGCACTAGGAAGTCGGGTGGACGATACTAGTTTGGAAGTGAAATTGTGTGATCGAGTGAGCAATCGGATTGATATTGCGTATGGATGATATGTGTACATCGTACGGGTTTGAATGAAATTGATATTGAATTTGTGAATAAGAACTGTAAAATGGTTTTTGAAATGAATGGTATATTTTGTGAAATATATGATGAAATAAAATGGAAATTGGATATTTCCGTGATAGAAATTTTCTTTATGAAAGTAAGTAATATGGTAAGTGACTTTATAGAGTAATCAAATTTGAATATTTGATTTGGAATAAACAAAGTTATATATCATTGTTATGTAAGATAAATCTCCTCTTGTTGAATCTATTGCCAGAAGAAAAGGGTTTTTGAAAGTATTTGAAGTATAAAAAGGGAATTTATACAAGTTTGAAGTGATTTAAAGATTTTTAAAGTTATATATATCTATATATATAAAGGATCTTATGGGAATGATTTTGATAAAAAGTTTTTGGAACCTATCGATTTAGAAAGGCTTTTGATTTTTGGGGAAAATCAATTTTGGAGATTGGAAAGCCCAGTTGAGAATTATCGATTTTGATAATCGATTTTGTGAAAAGGTGATTTATATGAGATTCATACTAGGTCAATGATTTGGAAGATACTATATGTGTATAGTATAAAGTGTTTTAAAAATGGCTCTGGAAAAAAAGGTGCTCCCTTGAAATGAACTTCATAAGAGTACCACAGGGTGGTACTTCCTTGAACCCTAAGGGAGGGTTCTAAAGTTGAACGTGTGAGGAAGTCCGAACAAACTGAAGTTCTCGAGGATTATGTGTAGTGCGTAGCGAAAATCGAGGGCACTGATGCCTATAGAGGCATTTGGGTTATGCTGTGATGACAGTGTAACTCGATGTCACTGCGATCTACTGCATACCATAGCAAAAGTCGTGTGTGCTGCTGAGAGCCAACAGACTACGTTTGATTTTACATCGGTAGACTACGACCTAGGGTAATATAGCAAAAGTCGTGTGTGCTGCTGAGAGCCAACAGTCTACATTCGATTTTACATTGGTAGACTGCGACCTATGAAGACATAGCGAAAGTGAGAGACTGTGAGAGCCTACGACTACATTGGGACTTGACCGATGTAGTCTGCAACCTATGTGGGAGTGGTGAGTGGCAGCAAAAATCGAGGGCGCTGATGCATACAATTACATGGACTTTTGCTAAGATAGCAACGTAACCCTGGAATGTAACTGCGATCTACGGCGGGTTTCATGGCGTAATCGAGGGGCGTGGAGTGCCTATAGTCACATGGACTTTTGCTGTGATAGCAACGTAACCCTGGATGTAACTGCGACCATGGATGGGGGTGATGATTTCCAGTGCATTCTCACCAAAGATATTTCCTCTATTTCAAAAATGTTTTCTATATTTTCGATAAAATTATTTTCCAAGTATCTACGCTGGGTGTTGAAAATGGGTCTGCTAAGTACTTATTGATTTTCAGTCTTACGTCTGATCAACGTATGACCGAACTTCTGTGAGAACGAAGATGGACTTGTTGAGACATCGAGTTATAAAGAGTAGTTTTATAAAACTATCATGGTAATATTATAAAGCTTTTTAAAGTGTTTTAAAAATTCTTAATAAAAAAAGAGCTTATAGTAAAAAGCGATCAAAGAATAATTTTTCTGATTCTGGCTTTGTTCCTTTTGAGAACGAAAAGATTCTAAAAGGGGAAGAATGCGATAACCTGAAATTTCAAGCAATTTAAAATGTGATAATCTCCTTTATAAATTATTTAAAATAAGTAAAAAAAAATTTCAAAACAATAATAGTAATGTGTTGTTTTTGTATATATAAATGGATTTTAAATAGAATTATTATTTACAAATTGAATTTGTGTTTGTTTATATATATATGAGTTGATTTTAAATTAAATGTGAATTTGGGGTTAAAATTCAAAAGACAAATATCTTAAAATAAATAGGAATTAAACTTATGTACTTTTAATTTTTTAGTACAAAATTAGTTCTACATTATTTTCAAGATTTATTTAAAGATTTTAAACACTAAAATAGTATCTATGTATATACTTATAAAATTAAAAAATATTTTTGTTTAAAGTAAGATTTGATAAAGGTATACATATTTCTTTAAATGGTTTTACTTAAATAAAGGTAGTTTGCAAATATATATGTGAGATTTAAGAAAACATTTAAAATACTTTTCTTTTAATACTTGGAATAAAACATATATACAAATTTGTAAATATAATACACAAATATATTAACATAAGAAAGTACTAATAATTATTTCCTTTTACATTTGTAAATATACGAAGCATGTGATATACAAATTTGTGACAAACATTTGATAATTAAAAACATAAGTCAACGGCACTGACACCATCAACGCAAACCCTCAACGGCACTGACACCATCTCCTCCACGTCGTACACGTGCATGGCGACGCACAAAACTTCGGTGAACTCCCAGGATCATCGGCAAGTCACAATTCACGCAAATACTCGAAATCCAAGTTGTAATCGCCCTCAAAAATTTCAAATCGAAATAAAGCCTTCTTTCTCGAACCTGAAGCTTACCCCAATCAACATAACCGCCTCGCCTCCATCCCTCCAACCACCAGAGACGCCGACGCTACGGCCATACCATGACAACGCGACAAGCTTCCACCCTCCAGAACCTCGTGACACTCGATCGCATGTAGGCGACGAGCACCCCTTGTTACAGACAAGACCAAAAACTCCAACTAAAACCCAAAAATGAATTCATTCCTTTAATTTATACAATGGAAAAATTCTTTGATAATTTTCTCAAGATCCATGATGTTAATACTAGCTTCAATTCAAGTTTCAACATTTTAAATTAGATCGATAACTAGAAATTTGTAAAAATGCAATCTCTGTTCAAATACAAACCGCTCTCAAAATACTGAATTAAAAATCTTCGTTTTTGTTTTAAAAATCATAAATTGCAGTAATACTTCAAGATATAAAGTTGAGTTAATATTTTACAACAATCAATTTTTATCAAATTATCATTTGAAACCTGTAAAACAAGATTACAGTGATTATATTTTACAACATGGTTTAATCAGCTTTTACAATTCACAATTTAGTTTAAACATATTATTTTAGTTGAAAAATTACTGACTAAAAATGTTTTGATGAGAATAATTTGAGTTTGAATACAAATATGCACTATATACCAATTACAGGGAAGCACAGAGTACCACAAAATCATATGCAAACTGAAGCATATTATCAATGAAGTTTGAATTGTTTTTAATTAAGTTAAAACTTTAAAAATTATGTTTACTCACCAGAAAATCTTTGAACAGAGAATACTTGATGTTCTGAATACCTATAGCTTGAAACTGCCCTTGAATCTGTTTTGAGTGCTTTCTGTTTTTGGTTTGAATAAAAATTTGAGCTTTGTTTCTTTTTCGTTTTCTTTTTCTTTTTTTTCTCAGGTATTACTGAACGAACTAAAAAGCAGATGTATTCATATATATATAAGATAACATGGTGCTTAAGGAAGGTATTATCTAGTTAGGTTGTTTTCTTATTTTTGTTTTGATATGAGCAGATTTTTCTTACTGCAAATGAAAGGATTTGTTATATTTGGAATAGACAAAATATTGGCTGAGAAGATGGTAATTAATGCCTGGTTTCCTAATATGTTTACACCATTATTATTTATATCTTGGTTTTATATAGATATTTGTATGTAAATATCCCTTTGCAGGCAAACACTTAGCTTGTATATGAAGATATCTTGTATAAAAATATTTATTTTATCAACTTCTAGCTTAAATAGTTCATATACATGTTTTGTATCAGGTTTACTTTCATACTTTGACTTATTTTCATTTTTCTACTTTATTTTCATACTTATTCATTTGGCTTTGTATGAAGATATCTTTGTTTAAAGATTTTTGTTTTATTAATTTCTAGCTTGAACTTCATATACATATTTGTCTGGTTTACTTTTTTTTATGTTTTGTGCTTACAAATTTAAACTTATGTTGTATACCTACCTCAACTATTTAATTCTTGCTTGTATTTACATTTTTATTTCTATTCTATATTTTGACTTCTTTTAACTATCAACATTTAAATTACATTCATAAGTTTTACATATATTTAATATTTATATTTTATACTCATATTTTATATTGGTAGAATTTGATTCTATTACAAATATTATCATCCATACATATATATGTGTGTGTGTTTATACCAAATGATAAGAAGGCAAAGTATTTTAATTCAATTATATAAGGTAAATTTTATTATAAAGATTATCAAGAGATTTATTTTAAATTTACAAAATCAAATTTTCCCCTTTCAAAATACAGACCTATATAAACAAATGGCAATATTTCTAAAAGTCTTATTCATTTTAAAATGATAAGTTTACTATTTATTTAATTAGATTAAATATTTATTAAAATAATAGGGCCAAAATCCAGGGTCGTTACATTCATCCCCCTTAAAAGAATTTCGTCCCCAAAATGTAAAACAAAAGATAATTCAAAAGCCTTTATATCAACCATTCAAACATACATATCATTCATACATTAGAAAACAGCCAAACAATTTATCCTAACAAACATCACTAGCTATCTGGACACAAATCCGGATAAGATTTTCCTAAAACTATCCAGGGTTTCCCAGGTGCAATCTCTGGGATCCTCACTCCACTGCACTTTGACAAGCTTCACTACCTTGCTCATGAGTTGCCTCTCGTCTCGATCAACAATCCGAACTGGATTCCTGACCACAGTCAAGTTCGGCTCGACTTCCAAATTTTCCTGGACTACTGGTTCTACAACTAGTGATGGATCATGAAGAAATTTCCTTAGATGGGATAAATGGAATACATTTATGAATTCCAGACATCCGTTCTGGAAATTAAACTCTGTAAGCTATAGTGCCAACTCTTTTCTAATACACGAAATGGACCAACATATCCTGGCAAGTTTTCCCGTCTTTCCGAATCTAACAGCTCCTTTAATTCGGGGAAACTTTGACAAAAACTAAATCACCAATCTCAAATTCCAATTGTCTCCTTCTTTTATCTGAGTACTTTTTCCGACGGCCCTAAGCAGCTATCATCCTTTACTTGATAAGCTCAACTTTAGCAGAAGCTTCTCGAATCAAAACTGGTCCAAGCACAAGATGACCTTTCGAACCTATCCAACAGGATGGGATCTACACGGTCTTCCATACAAAGCTTCATAAGGAGCCATCTTAATACTCGCTTGGTAACTATTGTTAAAGGCGAATTCTACCAAATGAAGATGGTCTTCCCAAGATCCACCAAAATCCAAAACACAAGCTCTGAGCATATCCTCTAGAATACGGTGCAATCTCTCCGTCTGTCCATCTGCCTGAGGATGATAGGTTGTACTTAGTCTCAAACTTGTTCCCAAAGTTGATTGCAGAGCCTCCCAGAATTTGCTGGTGAAAATAGGATCACGATCACTTACTATGCTGATGGGAACACCATACAGTCAGACTATCTCCATCAAGAAAATTTCTGCTAGAGAAGCTGCAGTACGAGTTGCCTTAACCGGTATAAAATTAGCGCTCTTAGTTAACTGATCCACAATAAACGTATATTCCATCATTTCCTTTCTTGGTTCAAGGAAAACTGTCGATGAAATCCATCGAGATCGTCCCTCATTTCAATTCTGGGATTTCCAAAGGTTGCAACAAACCGGCTGACTTCTGCCGATCTCCTTTCACTTGTTGACAAATAGCACAACTATTAACGAAAGCAGCTACATCCCTCTTCATGCTCGGCCACCAGAAAACTCTTCTCATATCTTTATACATCTTATAGATTCTTGGGTGGATATTTAGCCTGGAGCGATGACACTCAGAGAAGACTTCTTGTCTCAATCCATCTATATTAGGTACACACAAACGACCATTAACCCTCAAAGCACCTTGATCATCCACCTTGAAATCTGAATATCAACCATCCTTAGGTCCAAGAATCGGTTCCTCAAAAGATCTATCCACCATTTGCTTACTTATGATTCTGTCCTGGAGAGATGGAATAACTTCCAAAGGAGGTAAAACTGCATTTCTACTAAGAGCATCAGCTACAACATTCGCCTTTCCCGGGGTATAAATAATATCCAAATCATATGATGCTAGAAACTCGACCCATCGTTGTTGCCCCAGATTAGATCCTTTTGAGAGAAAAGATATTTCAACGGTTTGTGATCCATGAATAATTCAAACATCTCTTCCCAGAGATAGTGCCTCCAAATTTTCAAAGCAAAAACAATGGCTAACAAAACAAGATCGCGTAGCGTAGTTCCTTCCATTTGGCATTAATTGCCGACTTGCATACGTAATTACTCTCTCATTTTACATCAGCACCGCTCCCAAACCAACTATACAAGCATATGTATAAACCTCAAATTTGCTCTTCCCATCCGGAATAGAAAGCACTGGTGCACTGGTTAGCCTCGTCTTCAATTCTTGGAAAGCTTCCTCATACTGGGGTGTCCATTTGAACTTAACCCCTTTCCTTGTTAACTTAGTCAGATGTGAAGAAATCTTGGGATAATCCTTGGTAAATTCCTGTAGTAGCCAGCTAATCCCAGAAAAATACGGACTTTCGATTTACAAAAATGACACATAGAGAACTTTGCTTCGAAACATGTCTCCTCAGTGTCTCCAACACAACTCTCAAATGCTGCTTGTGCTCTTCTTCACACATAGAATAGACCAAAATATCATCGATGAATACCAAAACAAACTTATTCAGTACATCCATAAAGACTCGGTTCATCAAATCAACACGGAACCCTAGCGATCCATCCGGCTTAGTGACAAACACTGCAGTAGAGCCCCAACAAGAAAACTAAGATTAATCAACCCCTTTTCAAAAGATCCTAAGTCAGCTTAACTAACTCTTCCCTCTCTCTAGGAGCCATTCTCCTACTAGGCTGAATCACCGGCGATGCTCCTGGAATCAAATCAATGCAAAACTCTATCTCTCAATGGGGAGGAAAACACTTGACTTCCTCGAATATATCAGGGAAATCTTGGACCACATGGATAACTTCAACCTTCTCCTGAGAAGACTCAATTCCATGAAAAAAAACTACTCATGTGAATTCCATAATTATCACACGACATTCTGGCAATTCCACCCAAATCAGTTTCCAGCGAAACTGTTCTCTCATCACAATTCTGAATTGCCTTATACTTATCGAGCCAATCCATCGAAGAAATGCAACCACTCTGCTACTCCTGAAATTACCTCAAGAAAACTGCTAAGCCAGAAGATCTCCTCGATGGCACACAGAACACTTCGAGTTACATTGCTGACCCAGATGCCCAAAGACTTCCTATCCAAGTTCTTCGAGAAACTCGGACTTCGAACCAAACAGAAACACCGAAGCAGACATACTTCCTTAACTTGTTCCAAATAAACGTCTTCGGAGTTATCCATAGTCACTGTGTCTCATCACACAGCTACTACATCCTGAGATATCAAGATATCATGACTTGCTTCCGTCCAACCATCAGATCCAAACTCTAGCTCGTTCAAACTTACACTTCAAAGATGAACTCCGAACCTTAACAGATTTCCTTCAGAGATCAATGGAAACCTTACACCACCCAAAGATCACTCGAGACGGTAATAGGTCTACAGACACGACAGATACACTTCCAACCTCAAACATTCAGCTCCAACCATTGGTAGTCGTGCTACACACACACCGCTACCCTATCTACCTTTATAACTTATATTAGGAAGCCAGAACAGGTAATCCAACAAATAGGTAGAAATAAATATATGTGTATATATATAAAAATTACAAATACGCTCTATCAAGAAAGAAATCACTCAAGAGCCTAGGTGTTCGCTCAACCTAGTACTTTGATACCAGCTTTTATGGTCAGCTTCTCGACTCGCAACCAACCCCAAAAGGCCTTATACTACCCCCAGGGACATGTAGGGGTAAGATTCTCCCGTTTGCCACCTAACGCAAAGCGAGAACCCCCTATCATGCTGTAATGTAGCAAATCTGATCCCCGTCCCATCGAAATCCGAACGCCATTTTAAAGGCCAAGTTGTTTATTAGTTTTAAACAATTTAATTCAACAATTGAATTCACATAGCATATCACAGATAAATCATGCACAACCATCATAGATATATCAAAGCATATCATAGAACATCACAGAATATCACCAATAAATATCACAAATCAGATATTCTACATATACAACAATCCATAAGCAATCATCTTTGAGTCTTATTGTAATTAATACAATTAAAATCAATTACTTGAGAATTAATTACTTAATTAATTACTTTATTTCAATCATTTAATTAATTACTTCTAAATCAATTTATTTAACCTTAATTACTTGAGAGTTAATCACTTAACCCTGTTCAATTAATCATTAATTATTAGTTAATTACTTATTCCATTTCAAAACATTTAATTAATCATTTCTTAATCAATTAGTAAATCTTAATTACTAAATTAATTACCCTTAATCATTAATTAATAACCTTAATTATTAATTAATAAAACTTATTTATTCATTTATTAAACACTAATTGCTTAGTTAATCAATTATTAATTCTTAATTAAATTACTTAATTAATTAACTACTAATCATACATTGATTAACTTAAATTAGTTAATTACAATTTATTTATCACTTAATTATAAATTACCAATCTCTAATTTCAATTATAATGTAATTACTTTCTAAAAATAATTAATTGATATTAATTACTCATCTTAATTAACATTTTATAATCTTCTTTAAATTTTGAAAAACCAAATTATTATTAACTATAAACTTAAGTGTTAATTAACTTTATACTTAACTTAAATTAATTGCTTAATTAAAATAATAATTAAGTGTTAAAACATTGTTATTAACTAAAATACTTAAAACTTGTTTTAAGGACTTAACTCTAATTGTTAAACCTTAGTAAATTTACAATGCTTAAACTTGTTTGAAAAAAACAATCGGCTTACTTTATTTTTAAAATAAAAAATTGCAGTTTGAAAACCCGAGCACTCACCTGGATTTAACTCGAGTTACACTTCGAGTTGTTCCAGCTTTACCCCGAGACACTCACCCACGCATCTTCTTCTTCTTCCCTTTTTTTTCATTTCCCAGTAAGTTTAGTTTAAACTTAGATATAAACTAAAGCATCAGAAAACATACTTACGCACTCGAACTCAAATACTAACCCGAAGAAAACACCCTAGTTTCTCGAGCACGACTCGAAACGCAAACCCTCAACGACACTGACACCATCTCCTCCACGCCGTACACGTGCACGGCGACGCGCGAAACTCTGGTGAACTCCCAAGATCATCGACAAGTCATAATTCACACAAATACTCGATCCAAGTTCGAATCGCCCTAAAAGATTTCGAATCAAAATAAAGCCTTCTTGCTCGAACCTGAAGCTTACCCCAATCAACATAACCACCTCGTCTCCATCACTCCGACCACCAGAGACGCCCACGCTTCGGCATTACCATGACAAAGTGACAAGCTTCCACCCTCCAAAACCTCGTGATACTGGATCCCGTGTAGGTGACGAACACCCCTTGTTATAGACAAGACCAAAAACTCCAAATAAAACCCTAAAATGAATTCGTTCCTTTAATTTATACAATGGAAAAATTCTCTGATAATTTTCTCAAGAGCCATGATGTTAATACTAGCTTCAATTCAAGTTTCAACATTTTAAATTGCATCGATAACCAGAAATTTGTAAAAGTGCAATCTTTGTTCAAATACAAACTGCTCTCAAAATACTGAATTAAAAATCTTCGTTTTTTAAAAAAAATCATAAATTGCAGTAATACGTCAAGGTATAAACTTGAAATAATATTTTACAATGATCAATTTTTATCAAATTATCGTTTGAAACCTATAAACAAGATTATAGTGATTATATTTTACAACATGGTGTAATCAGCTTTTACAAATCTAAATCTAGTTTAAACATATTGTTTTAGTTGAAAAATTACTTTTTAAAAATGTTTTGATGAGAATAATTTGAGTTTGAATACAAATATGCACTATATATCAATTACAGGGAAGCATGGAGTATCACAAAATCATATGCAAACTGAAGCATATTATCAATGAAGTTTGAACTATTTTTAATTAACTTAAAACTTTAAAAATTATATTTACTCACCAGAAAATCTTTGAACATAGAATAATTGATGTTATGAACACCTGTAGCTTGAAACTGCCCTTGAATCTGTTTTGAGTGCTTTCTATTTTTGGTTTGAATAAAAATTTAAGCTTTGTTTATTTTTCTTTTTATTTTTTTCTCAGGTATTACTGAACGAACTAAAAAGCAGATGTATTCCTATATATAAAAGATAACAGGGTGCTTAAGGAAGGTGTTGTCTGGTTAGGTTGTCTTCTTATTTTTGTTTTGATATGAGCAGATTTTTCTTACTGCAAATGAAAGGATTTGTAATACTTTGAATAAACAAAATATTGGCTGAGAAGATGGTAATTAATGCCTGGTTTCCTAATATGTTTACACCATTATTATTTATATCTTGGTTGTATATAGATATTTGTATGTAAATATCCCTTTGCAGGCAAACACTTAGCTTGTATACGAAGATATCTTGTTTAAAAATATTTATTTTATCAACTTCTAGCTTGAATAGTTCATTTACATGTTTTGTGTTAGGTTTACTTTCATACATTGACTGATTTTCATTTTTCTACTTTGTTTTCATACTTATTCATTTGGCTTTGTATGAAGATATCTTTGTTTAAAGATTTTTGTTTTATTAATTTCTAGCTTGAACTTCATATACATATTTGCCTGGTTTACTTTTTTTTTATGTTTTGTGCTTACAAATTTAAACCTATGTTGTATACTTACCTCAACTATTTAATTCTTGCTTGTATTTACACTTTTATTTCTGTTCTATATTTTGACTTATTTTAACTATCAACATTTAAATTACATTCATAAGTTTTACTTATATTTAATATTTATATTTTATACTCATATTTTATATTGGTAGAATTTGATTCTATTACAAATATTATCATCCATATATAGATATTTTTATGCCAAATGATAACAAGACAAAGTATTTTAACTCAATCATATAAGGTAAATTTTATTATGAAGATTGTCAAGAGATTTATTTTAAATTTACAAAATCAAATTTTCCCCTTTCAAAATACTGACCTATATAAACAAATGGAAATATTTCCAAAAGTCTTATTCATTTTAAAATGATAAGTTTGCTTTTTATTTAATTGGATTAAATATTTATTAAAATAATAGACCCAAAATCCAAGATCGTTACAAGCAAGCTTTCAGATTGGAACATAAAACCATGTCCTCTGTTTCACTGTACAGGTGAGTAAATCTAACCTTGAACGGTTTCAAATTTTGTTTGTAAATTTTTTGAAGTAAAATTTGTAATGCATGTTTAGATATATGTATGCATGCTTGTTTTAAAATCTGGGTACATGAATTTATGTAATGAATATACAGGTGTTAATGACTGTGATCATCCCTGTTTATATTTCGTAGTTTAAAAATTTAAATATAAATGCCAATCCTCCTCATCTGTTCTCAGATTTGGCATAGGAATTCAAAAAAAAATTGTTTGTTTAATCATTGGAAAAATTTTAAGAATATTTTTATGAGAAATAAGTATGTATATTTCTGGAAAATGAATCTTACAGGAAGAAAACTCAAATTTGTCAAAATTCGATTTCATCAATTAAATGTTTCAAGTTTATAACTTGAATCTACTTCAAAAACTAGGATTTTAAAATAATAATCACAATTTTTAGTAAATTTTCGAATGAGAATTTCTAAGATGATCAAAAAATGGGTTTTTGGCTATTTCTGGTGGCCGAAAGTCTCGGGGTGGTCGGGGCATCGCTTGGAGGTAGGAGGAAGCTTAGAGGTATGGGAAAAAATGTCAGTTGTATTTATAGTTAATCGTGGTTACGTCCATTCGTCAAACTAGGGTTCGAAAGGGAGATTTGGTCGAGGTTATTTGCCAGCGTCGTGCGTCATCAATGGGTCACGGAGATGATCGCGCGAGGAGAATTAGGAGCAGATTAGTGTAGTTAAGCTCTGGGCAAGGCGGCGCGTCGACTGGTGGTCGTGGGTGGCGTCGCGGTGAAGTTTCCTGTGATCGGAATTTTGGTCCAGGCGCTGTTTTAGCTCAATTTCGTGTGGCGTCGATTTTCTACGATCTGAAGGATCATGGCGATTGTAAGGGACTGTTCGGTGGTCATGGCACTGGCGGCGGCAACTGGGTTGCATGTGCATGTGAACGGGATTGATCGAGCGTGTCTGAGTTTCGATCGTTTAGGGAAGAGGGAGATATCTTGGGGTGTGTCTCAAAGTATTCCAGGGTTCGACTCAAAGCAGAGCTGGTGGTTGTGATTCGTGAGTGATTCGTGTTTTTCTCAGGGGTTTACCCGGGTTTTCCTTATGATTTTCTCGAGGCTGGATCGGGTTAATATTTAAATAACCCGTGTTTAAATTATTATACGATAATCAGTGCACATTTTAAATTTAAATGGGAGCTGCATCTAGATTTCAAAAACAAAAGTGAGTATATGATTTATGAAGTAAAAATAAGGTTAGAATGGAAGATCAAGCTTTCATTTTGAGAAAAAAATCCAAATTTCGAATATTATCAAGTTTTAACCAATATAAATGTTTAATCATTTTTTTTTAAAATAAGCAAAATGATCCAGTTTTAAAGGGATAATTAAATGGTAGCTTAAGGTAAGTATCAACAGGTTTTCAAGATTAAATGTAAGAGCTAAGTGATTAATTTTTTTTAAAAGTAATTACATCTTGGATTAATTTTGTAAATTATTTTGTTAAGAGCTATCAAATATGATTAAATGAGTATAATAAATTTAAAGATCATTTACTAGTGATTAAGGGAGAGTTAATTATGTAATTTGAGATAATTGGTTTAATTTATTAAGGGAGTTAATTACTTGATAAATTAAGGGTTAATTAATCTAAGAAAATTAAAGGTAATTAATTAAAGAGTGATAAATTAATGGGAGTGATTAAAGGGATTAATTACTTAATGTTATTTATTAAGTTAATATGGTTAATTTATGTTAATTAATTAGTTAATTAATTAAAAAGAATTACTTGATGATGGGTTAAGTATAATTACTTAATGTAAATAATAAAGTGTAATTACATGATGGAAGTAATTAATGGATAATTACTGGATGTAATTAATTAAAGGACTAATTAATATAATTAATTAATCAAGGAGTTAAGTTAATTAATGTAAGTAATTAAAGAATAGTTATTTACTGAAGGAGATTAAATAAAGAATAATTATAGAGGAATTAATTAATGTAATTAATTGAGGGTTAAAGTAATTAGTTATAAATAATTAATTAAGGTAATTAATTAAAGGTTAATTACTTAATGTAATTAAAGGACAATTAATCAAGGATGATTAATTAAGATGGATGATTATAAAATAATTTATTGGGTTGTAATTAATGAAAGATAAGTAAGAAGGGTTAAAAGTGATTAAAGTAATTAATTTAGTTTGATTAAATTAATTAGAAATGGTGTGACACATTGATGTTGCTTACGAATGATTGAATAATATGGTATACCTTAGGATAGTTGATATCCCTGACATGTAATTTATGATGTTGTGTGATATGATATACTGAGTTAAACTATAATAATATGGTTTGTCTACCTGTGATGAATGGCTATGTAAATATGTAATTCTGGATATACATATGGAATTGTTTAAAACTTAAACAGCTTTGATTTTAAGATGATATGAAACTTGAAGTGACCGGGTCGGGTATTAGTAAATACCCAAAACCACTTTGATTTATAATCTATGATAATTCTATATAAATTTGATATGTTAGATAAATAGGTAGGAATGGAATAATATGGATCTTTGAAACTAAATAAAGTTACTTAGGGATTGATTTGTGAAATAAGTGTTGACCGTAACCAGTTATGAACTCGTAATAAGATATGAGTTACCTGGAATTTCAATTATGTTTACAATAAAGTACTTTAAATTTGCATGAGTTTACTCACGCTGGTTTCCAGCCTGACCCAAGTGTTACTTTGATATAATGCTCGGGTCAGACCAAGTACTACAGATTTTCATGTAAGGACGTTCTGGAGCACAGGATGCGAGCTGGATGGCAAGAGCATATGGAGTGTATTCCGCTGTGATATATTGTAATTTATCTGGGACATATAGAATTTAACTGTCTAGGGTTTGTGTAAATGTTGTAACATTGATGTATCGACATAAATTAACCGATACGGTTTTTCTCTGTATAACTGCTATATTATTTCATATTATATTTGATCCACTGCGAATGTGAGAATCTGTGATTTAGTGTTTCTGTTTCTTCTTCTTCTTCTATCTCTTTTCTTCTTTTCCCTAACTATCTGGAATTTTCAGGATCGAAAAATTCCTGGTCGTTACAAGGCCTGCCTAGTATACAAATATTTAATGGTCAGGGTTATGCCTTGTCCTTATTAATAAGGAATTAAGTGGCTTGGGTACCATCTCTCATTAGGATAAGACTTCAAAAAATGCTAGATGTGTTAGTATTATGACAATTATATGTTATAAAGCCATAAGTATTTAATAAAGGTCTCTGTAGCTATGACCAATAAGCCAATGACGAAGATGCTAGTAGCCTGCTTTATATTTGGAAGTAATAAGTGGTTGATAGACTAGCGTCAGTATTTTGTACATTAGGAAGAGTAGGTCGGTGAATTGTGCTAGGTAGAAATATCATGCGTGTAATATATTAAGGTAATTTGGTTTACCTTAAAATAGTAGACATAACAATTAAATGGGAATCAATCAGTATAAATATATGTTATAGATACTGTACAGATTTTCTGGTCGCCAAAATGTTGTTCTGGACCCTCCATATTACGGCCCACATGTAAATTTAGAGAAATAGGTCACTAGAGCTGTATGTGATTGGTTGTTGGAAATTTTTTCTTATCTTGCATGCTCGCTTCTTATGTGGCTATTTGATATACAAGGAATACACTTAATTCTAAGGTAGTAGCCATAGTGTAACGATCCCGATTTTTGAGTAAGATTAAAATTAGTAATTGGTATAAATTTGTGAATTTAAATTGTAAATTAAATTAATTTTTACAAGATTAAATAGGATATTTGTTTATTTGGACCTTTTCTTTTAAAATTTAATTATGGTTTTGAAATTCTATATTTAAAATCTTATAAATAAAAGAGTAACATCCCAGAATTTATCAATTTAAATTTATAATATATTTTAAACTTTTGAAATTTAATTTGAGAATAAATTGAAAAATATCAAACAAATAAGATAAGTGATAATCATATATGAATAAATTCCAATTTCTTTTGAGTTTAAAAATTTGAAATAATGAATGTTTTAAAAAGTTTGAATTTAAAAGTATATACCCATATGTATATTGCATATATGGGTAGAATTGAATATATGTTGAAAATTGAATTTAAATTGTTCAAGATATGTGTGAATATATAAATGGACATAGATGGTTATATTTCAAGTTTGAATTTAAATTTGAATTTAAATTTAAAATAAATGTTTAAAAAAATATAATTGGCTTTTGAAATCATTAAGGTGTAATTTATATAATGTAAATATTGGTTAAAAACAATTCTTCTTTTAACATTGTACACATGTATATACAAATGAATAAAGGGTATGTTTATTTATAAAGTGAATATGATATAAAAATTTATTAAAAATTCTTTTGTCTTGTAACATTACAAATGATAAACATACACAAAAGGGATGGAGTAAAGAAATTAACATAATTGAGATCTCATGATTATTAATTTTACAAATTGCATTCCATATCATAGCTAGAATAAAATAAAAAAATAAAAAAATTATAGAAAACTTTTTAGCTCCCCATATTCAATTATTTAGTCTCAGCAAATCTGAAAGAACGGTAAAAAAAAGATTGAGAATCACAAATTCCAAAGGCAATCAAACTTACGAAACCTAAAAAACAGAATGAAAACCAAAAAAACAAAAAAAATAGCAGTAAAAATCAAGATCTGTTTCAAAATCAAGTTGGAAGCAAACTACAAACCAAATCCAAGTGTTCAAAATTTTCAAGCCTGGAGTTTAATCTGCAATACATGCAAGTTCAAGCTCAACGACTCAGAGTTTTCAAAATCAAAAGCAGTTCAAAATCTGAAGCAAAATCAGGAAAAACAGAAACTGCAACCTGAAGATCAACTCATCAATTCTAATCATCAAGTGTCAGATAGAAATATGAAGCAATCAATCTGGAAGCTAATAAATCATCTCAACAACAACTTCAGATCAAAAAATTTAAAACCTGGAATCTTAAAACAAGCAAAGTCAAAATTCGAGTTCTCAATAATCTTCTGTGTTCTTCAATCATGACTGTGAGAAAATCCTTAAACTTACATACATCCTGTTTTGCATGCAAGTAGAATTGATGTTTGTTTGTGAATGAGTTTGCATATATTATGATATGTATTTGAATGTTGATATGAATATGCTTGTGCATGTCGGAGTACATACATATGGTTCTGTTTTCTAGCTTCCAGGTTTTCAAAAAAAACCAGTTCAAGACCAAATTTCTTCTTCTCTGATTCTTTTTTTATTTAGAAATTTGGATCTCAATGAAAAATGTTTATTAAACCCATATCTAAGCTCCAAAAATAATTTTGAATTATATTTAAAGCAAATTCTGTCTGCATTGAAGATAAACAGAAAGAATTCAAGAAAATGATAAAAATTAAGTATCATGTTTTCTTTGATTTAACTAAATGATCCAACATGCCTTCATAAGTCATGAATTCTAAAGGCAAATGTAAGATTTTTAATAATGTATCAACGAAGAAAGTCAGGGTGAAGTAAAATTTGGGTTTCTGGTCATTCTTTTGATCAAAGCATGATGGGTGTTCGGGATTACGGCTATAGGAAGCTTGGAGGTTGCCGAGTCTGGAAAAATTGACCGGAGATTTTTCCGATCACTGGGAAGGTGGTACGGAGAGGTTATAGGGTTTAGGGTTCATATTGGACAACGGGGTTTAGGTGAAGATTTCGCTAAGCATGATGAATCAAACTGCACTGAAGTTTGATTAAACGTTGCGTTGTTGAACGAAGCGGCTTTGATTGCGGTGGCTTGGCCTCTGATGGCCTGAGGCGGCGGTGAAAGGTGATTATGTGGTGATCGTTTTGTTCTAGGATGGGTCAGATGGCTTTTTTCCAAATTCATCGATGTTTCGTTTTCCTGAGTGATCGTGGTGCTCGAGTGAGTAGACGTTGACGTGGAGTAGGCGGTGGCGGTGGCCAGAATGCCGACGATCGGCGGTGCATGCGCACGGTGTCAATTTTGTAGCTGTAGCTTGAGTTTGGGGAAGAATTATATGGTCTCGAAGGAAATATCGGGAGAGAAGGGTTCGGGCTCGAGTTATAACTCGAGTTAAAATTTTAACGCGCCGGGTAAAAATTACTTAGAAATTATTTCCAGTTTGAAATGTGGAACTCAGGTTGATTTTCAGAAAAGCTCGAAGTAAATGGGAAATCGTCTCTGGTAATACTCGAAGTTGACTCGGGTTTCACAATTTCCAGTTCAAAAACTTTAACAATCTGAGTTAACATGAGGAAGTGACCCAACTCTATTAGCATTTATTTTTTTTAGTAATTTTCAGATGAGTTTTTTTTTATTAAAACAATAGATCACTTCTCTTAATTTAATTTTTCCCTAAGATCCAGAAATTTACCAATATAAAAATATTAGTATATAAATCATATCATGTCATTTATATGTATGAAGATATATAAATGTTTTTTTGCCTATCATAGTAATTGAAATAGCAAAGAAATTCAATCACACAATATTTCTCACATTTGAGAGATTTTGTGTCACATAGCCATTTCATCCATTTCTTCTTTTCAATCTCCTTCTTTTTTCTTGTTCAAATATTAGATCTTATTATTTTCTTGTTTTATTTCCTAGATAGTTCTATAGTCCAGATTAATTGATTTCTGGATTTTCATCTCATGGATCTTGATCTTTGGGACTAAGGAATTTGATACTTGTGATTTTTAATTATTATAGAGTGTTAAACAAATCATACATTTTAGTTTAGCCCGGGACTCTTATTTCAAACTCAACAATTTTATGTAAGGTAAAATACTCATACTTTGGTTTATAAAGTATGCAATGATCATATGAACATTAAGGTGGTAAACTAGTTTAAAGATCAAACAGATAAAAATGGTACAAACAAGAAATTGCAAACTCAGACTAACATACTAAATGAATACTGGGCATGTACATGATACCATGATGATCAAGGCAATGTCACAAATCAGACCAATGCAAAGTTCTCAGATGAACTTATTATGTAGACAACTGATGTTTCCTTAAATAGATAACAAATGGTAGTGATCAAGGTGCCGTGGAGTAATGGACATACTCATTACAAGCCAGACTACATGATATTTTAAACTCCAACAGGTTTGGTTATGACCAGATGCAACCAGACTTCATGTATCTAAATAATAAGGTTTGTTATGTTTAGTTGCAGCGAAGCCTACAAGCACCAAGCATACATATGAACTTACTACACTAAGCAATACAAAGCCTACTAAAAAATAAAATGCCTAGATTGAATTACAGACCAGGTCTTCAAGCTTGACATGTGCTTATATCAATTACAAGACATGTTTAAGCCCTACTGGTTAGCCAAGACCATATTCAACCAACTAATTTTAAAGCTTTGGCATATATTTATTCAAGTATGACTTGAACATTATAACTGAATTAAAACAAATATGTCAGAGAAAAAATATCCACATATCAAATTATAGGGTATGTTCTCATTCATTCTAGTCCATCAGATTTACTTCAGAATCTATTACTTAATTCCATAACTCACAAGCACATATAATACTTCAGTTTCTACATGCTCTTTTCAACAACCCAATAAGCATCAAATTCTGAGAAATACGTAAGACATAAAAGAGTTTGCCTAGCTTATTTATTACAATAATACAACTACTTTTCCTTAAGAATTTTTAAATTCATTAAGATCTTCAAATATCCATGCAAGCAAGCTACTCATGCGTCTTTCCCTGCAACAATACTTTGAACTGCCTTAGTAAAAATGAGACACCCCAAATATTGCAAAGGCGACAAATAGGGTCAGAAATAAATTCTGGTGTGAGTGAAATCAAGGATTAGAATAACTTGTAAATTCCTATAACTGTGCGGAGAGCATATATGTTTGATGCCGTTCAATTTCACATTAAAACCCGAGTGTATATATATTTAAACTTATCTAACAAACATACACCCAAGCGTTCATCTATTCAGTTCATTCAGTTGTACATGCACAAGCTCCTATGGATTAACTCCCTAAATTCCATTGCATAATTTCTCAGTCCCATTCTTCATTTTATTTGGTCTGATCTCTAGTCATTGAACACTATGTGTGCATAGCAAAGGGCCTCAAATCTGTTAACCCTTTACATAGAGGCCAAGAGGACGTAAGCAAGTCATGCACATGCCCATCATCCACCTGATGATGAATAGATCAAGGCACTACTCCTAAATTATTTTATAATTTAGAGACCATGCTTATTTATTATTTGAGGAAATTTTCCTTTTAATGTCAAGAAATGCTTATGTTCTTTCCTTCATTGCAATAAGTTGAAAATTACTAAACTCATTCAAAGATTTCATCCAGACATACAAAACATTCATACAAAATTCCACATCTTATTTCAAAGTCATTTTTACTTAATCATATTTTTATTTCTAGGAATTTTCCTATTTCTTGCATAAATCTAGTGAAATTATATGAAATACTATATTTATTTTACTGGGAACATAGGATATGGTTTTTTTTGAGAAAAACCCATAAAACATATTGGCTTATGATCTGAACAAATCAGCTCACGTATAATATTTCTTTGTTCACATAATTTTTGAATGAACTAGACATGAGCATGAACCTCATTATTCACACTGCCTACTTCGTTTATTTCTTTGATACCCTATTTCTAAGTAAAATATTTAACTCATTCTCTTATAAAAACTGGATTATAAAATCCATTTCTACGATCAGGATAGGTGTTAGGTTAATTATATTTCAAAGCAAAAATTGAAACAACCATAAAAAATCAAAATAGATTAAAACATCAACCAAAGGTTCAACCAAAATTCCATCCATGATCAACATGTATTCATTCAGAGAATAAAATCAACCAGAAAAATATAATATGATTTTACATAAATTAGTTTGGCTGCCCTTAACTTGGGTCTTATTGCCTTAAATCTCATAAGTGATTAATCACTCACCTTCCTTCCTCTTTTCCCGAGAATGCTTGAGCTTGAAGACAGTGTGAGTTTGTTTTTTTAGATGTTTCTCTGTTTTCTCTCAGAAACAAACTGTTGCTTCCCCCTTGATTTAAATCATTTAGCTAGGGTTTTAATGGAGGAAAAACCCATTTTATCCTCATATAATTTAAAGAATCATGTGTATATGTTTATGGCTAATTATGCCATTTTCTTTTTAATTTCCATTCTAGTATTTGGTTGCTTTTCTGCCTTTTCCTTTGTGCATGCTATTTGCATGTTTCGTATTATTTTCATGTGGCTTCTCTTCCTTACATATTTTCTTAAACCTACAGTGTTCACATATATATTGATTCCTTGCTAATATTTCAGCCCATTTATTTTTCTCTTGATTTATTTCCAAAATGTATTTATGCACAAATAATACTAAACTGGTTTTATGCATTTTAATTATCAGAAGCATTTACTTTTATCACTTCATATTTCTTTGGTTATTCTTATACAATATTTATGTGAGATACGTGGATGTAAAAAAACTCATTGATACTCAATCATTTTCTTCTCATCGCTATGTATTAAAAACAACTGTCCTCTTACTTAATTATTTCACTCACTCTTGATATTTATTTCAAGCTATTTTATTCTTTGGTTACTTTCTGTTAACTGATTTTTTTTCATTTTAAAATTATTTTTATCTCAAAAAATTTTAGGTCTTCACATACTGTCCTCCTAAAAGGAATTGTGTCCCAAAATTTTTTTTTACAAAGTATAACCTCATTTTAGGAATTTCAGAACTTTCAAAAACTTATGCATCCAAAATCAATCAAATACACCTAAGTAATATTTAAATTTATTACAATTTTTGGCATACCTTTATGTAGAAAATAGATTAGGATATTTATCCTTCATCCTATCTTCAGCCTCCCATGTACAATCATTTCCATCTAAACTCCTTTGGATTTTAACCAATTTAATCATTTTATTTCTCAATTTCTTTTCTTCTCTAGCCATACCCACTGGTTCCTTCTTATAAACCAGATTTTCTTGAATTTCAACATGTGTAGGAGATTCAAGAATGATCTCCTTATCACGCACCCATTTTCTTAATTGAGATACATGAAATACATCAAGCATGTTGCTCAATTCCTCTGGCAACTTCAATCTATAAGCCAAAGTTCCTATTCTTTGAATAATTTCATATGGTCATATATACCTTGGTGATAGTTTTCCTGCCTTGCCAAATCTCAGTATTTTTCTCATTGGTGAAACTTTGAGAAATACATAATTTCCCACCTCAAATTCCACTGGCCTTCTCCCTTTATCTGCATATGCTTTTTGTCTTTCATGTGCTGCCCTCATTCTTTGCCTTACTGATTCAATCCTAGTAGAAGTTTCTTTCACAAGTTCTGGTCCAAGCAACACTATTTCACCTGCTTCCATCCAACATGCAGGAGATAGACAAGGCTTTCCATATAAAGCCTCAAATGGAGCCATAACTATAGTGGACCGATAACTATTGTTATAAGCAAATTCAGCTAAGTAGAGGTGATCTTCCCAGCTGCCTCCAAAGTCAAGTATACATGCTCTAAGTAAATCCTCTAAAACCTTGTTAATAATCTCAGTTTTCCCATCTATTTGTGGGTGGTAGTAGGCTATGCTTAGGCTTAATTCTGTCCCATGGCTTCTTGAAAGCTACCCCAAAACCATGAGGTAAACAAGGTGTCTCTATCACTAATGATAGTCTTGGGGATGCCATGTATTCTTACTATCTCCTTCACAAACGATTGAGCTAATTTGTGAGCATTTCTCTTTGAGTTTACTGGAATAAAATGTGCTATTTTCGTGAGCCTATCAACCACTACCCAAAAATTATAATTTCCTTTTCTTGTTCTTGGCAAACCATCCACAAAAGCCAATGAAATGCTTTCCCATTTCCAGGTAGGCACTTCTAGAGGTTGCAGTGGGCCTGAGGGTCTTTGATAATCTGCCTTAACTTGTTGACATGTTAAACAATTTGCCATATATTTTGCCACTGCTCCTTTCATTCCTGGCCACCAATAATTTCTCTTAAGATCATGGTACATTTTTGTACCACTTGGATGTATGGTGTATTTTGTTTTGTGATGCTCATCCATAACTTCTTGCTTCAGTTCTTCCACATTTGGTATACAGAGCTTCCCTCTCTTCCTTAAGTAACCTTTGTCATCAACTTCATAATTTTCCACTGTCATACCTTGTGATGTCATGTCCTTCTTTTCCTTTAAATTAATGTCTTGACTTTGCATTTTTCCTATTTTATCAATCAGAGTTGATCTTAAAGAGATGAGGCTTAATTTCCCATATTCAATCATATCACTGTGTGCCTTATCTGATGCACCAATTTCTTCTTTTATTTCTACTTCACTGAAGATTGTTAAATCCTTGAATTCAGTCATCATTAAACTTGCCAATCTTGCTTGATGCCTGCTCAATGCATCTGCCACTTTGTTAGCTTTTCCAGGGGTACACAATATATCAAGATCATAGGCAACTAGAAATTCTACCCACCTATGTTGCCTCATGTTCAAGTCCTTTTGGGAAAACAAATATTTAAGTGATTTATGGTCTGTAAACAATTCAAACTTAGCACCTAACAAGTAATGTCTCCATAGCTTCAATTCATATACAACAGCAGCAAGTTCTAAGTCATGTGTAGCATACCTAATTTCATTTGGCTTGAGTTACCTTGATGCATATGCTATGACTCTACCATGTTGCATGAGCACTGCCCCTAACCCAGATCCACTAGCGTCTGTGTAAACCACTAACCCTTCATTACCCTCTGGAACTTGCAAGATTGGAGCTTCCATTAATGCTTTCTTCAATGATTCAAAGGCTTGTTCACAATTTTCTGTCCACACATATGGTTGCTCCTTTCTGGTTAGTATGGTCAATGGAATGGCTATCCTTGCAAAGTCTTTCATAAACCTTCTATAGTAGCCTGTCATTCCCAAAAATAATCTCACCTCAGTCACTGATTTCGGCCTGCTCCATGATTGCACTGCCATGACCTTGTTTGGATCTACTCTAATTCCTTGTTAAGATATAATGTGTCCCAAAAATTTAACTTCATTTTGCCAAAATATGCATTTAGTGAATTTTGCCTTTAAGTTATGTGCTCTTAATCTTGACAAAACCAGATGCAAATGCTTGGCATGCTCCTCTTCTGATTTTGAATACACCAATATATCATCAATAAAGACAACCACAAATTTGTCTAGAAAATCTTTAAATGTCCTATTCATTAAATCTACAAAATAGGATGGTGCATTTGTTAATCCAAAAGGGATTACCAAAAATTCATATAGCCCGTACCTTGTGTTGAATGCAGTGTATTTAATACTCCCTTCCTCAACCTTCATCTGATGAAATCCAGAGGCTAAGTCTAGCCTTGAAAAGATTTTTGCTCCATTTAATCGATCAAATAAATCATCAATTCTGGGGAGTGGGTATTTTTTCTTGATGGTGACTTTGTTTAATTCCCTGTAATTAATACACATTCTCATTGTACCATCATGCTTCTTCACAACTACCACTGGAGAACCCCAGTTTGAACTACTAGGCCTTATGAAACCTTTTTGTTCCAATTCCTCCAACTGTTGTTTTAATTCCACTAATTCCTATGGACCCATTCTGGTAGGCTTCTTGATGATAGGACTTGATCCTGGAATTAACCTTATATGAAATTCAACTTGCGTATTTTTTGGAACTCCTATAACCTCTCTAAAAACATCTGGGTATTCATTTATCACTTTTATGTCTTCTAGAGTCAATCCTTTTTCAGTCATGCTCCATATTTGATTAAGGCAATTTGTTTTTGCTATTTCACTCATGACTAAAATATTTTTACCATTTTCTATTTTCAAAGAAATAGTAAAATTTTCTAAATTCAAAATTGCTTTGAATTTACTCAACCATTCTACTCCTAGAATAATTTCTATCCCATGATATTGTAACACAAATAAGTCAGATTTAAACATATTTCCACCTATGTTTAATTCTACTTCCAAACATCTTAATCCTAGCAGGCAAGAGCTACCTAGGGGACTTTGAACAAACAAAGGTTTTTCAACTATATTGCGTGTGAGAGCCAATTTATCCACTGTGTCTTGTGATATTAGAGAGTGTGTAGCCCCAGTGTCATATATAACTGTGATTGGATAATTTTTAAGTAGAAGTATACCTTCCAATTGTCTAGAATTTCCCACTGCACTTGTCTTTGATTTGGCTTCCAATGCTCCTACCTTTGCTCCTTTCTTGAACTCTGGACAATTCCTTTTGATATGGCCTTCTTTCCCACAATTATAGCAACTGAATGGTGTTTTCTTAGCTGCTTGACACCTATTGCTCATGTGTCCTTCCTTACCACTGTTATAACAAGTAATTTTCTTCTTAACTTCCCCACTGGTTGCTCCTTCAACCTTCTTATCTGCATTCTTCTTATCATAAGGATATGCTCTATTTTTCCCTTTCTTTTGATTATTAGCCCTCATGTTCTTGAATTTTTCTCTTGCATTATCATGTTGTTCAAAAGAAAGAGTGAGATCTATGACTTGATCAAATGTTTTATCTTTGTATGGTAGCATTGCTCTACTCAATCCAGTATTAAGTCCTTGAATAAATCTTGAATTCTTTGATTCTTCATTCCCTATGAGCATGGTTCCATACTTAGACAAACTCTTAAATTTTTGAGTGTATTCAGTTACACTCATTGGTCCTTGCCTCAGCCTTATGAATTCCTCAAGCAGTGTTTCCTTAGTTGTTGCTGGGACAAATCTAGCCTCAAGCATCTCCTTGAATTGCTCCCATTTCATCTCATTTTCCGGCCTTCTTGTGATGATTACTTCCCACCAATCTAGTGCTACTACCTTGAGCCTCCTAGAAGCTATTTACCTCTTCCTTTGATCATTTATTTGCATGTCTGCAAATATTCTTTCTAGGGTTCTTAGACATGTCTGCACACCCATGACTCCTTCAGTGCCTTCAAAATCCTTGCCTCCTAAATTAGAGAATGTTTTCAATAGCTTAGCTAACTCCTCCTGAGGATTTCCTTCACTCTGCACTGCTCCTTCCCTAAATGCCCTCGCCAAATCTTGCAAATTAACCAATGGTGTTGCATTAGAGGGTTCTACTCCAGTGCTTGGTGGTCTTGCTACCATGATTCTCTATTCAAATTGCATAACTAGTTAGTCTTGTTTCTAATTTAATTATTTCAGCAATTTATTCCTACTGTGAATATTTATTTTTGTCATTATTATTATTTTTTAGAATTTTATCCGTATAAGAAGATTGGATTATATATATATGCTATGTTTTAGCAACATAGCTCTGATACCAACTGAAGTGACCCAACTCTCTTAGCATTTATTTTTTTAGTAATTTCCAGATGATTTTTTTTATTAAAACAGTAGATCACTTCTCTTATTTTAATTTTTCCCCAAGATCCAGAATTTTATCAATATAAAAATAACAGTATATAAATCATATCATGTCATTTATATATATGAAGATATATAAATGTTTCTTTGCCCATCAGAGTAATTGAAATAGCAAAGAAATTCAATCACATAATATTTCTCACATTTGAGAGATTTTGTGTCACATAGCCATTTCATCCATTTCTTCTTTTTAATCTCCTTCTTTTTTTTCAGATATTAGATCTTATTATTTACTTGTTTTATTTCCTAGATAGTTCTATAGTCCAGATTATTGATTCCTGGATTTTCATCTCATGGATCTTGATCTTTGGGATTAAGGAATTTGATACTTATGATTTTTAATTATTATAGAGTGTTAAACAACTCATACATTTGAGTTTAGCCCGGGACTCTTATTTCAAACTCAAAAATTTTATGTCAAGTAAATTACTCATACTTTGGTTTATAAAGTATGCAATGCTCATATGAACATTAAGGTGGTAAACTAGTTTAAAGATCAAACATATAAAAATAGTACAAACAAGAAAGTGCAAACTCAGACTAACATACTAAATGAATACTGGGCATGTACATGAAACCAGGATGATCCAGGCAATGTCACAAATCAGACTAATGCAAAGTTCTCAGATGAACTTATTATGTAGACAACTGATGTTCCCTCAAATAGATAACAAATGGTAGTGATCAAGGTGCTGTGGAGTAATGGACATACTCATTACAAACCAGACTACATGATATTTTAAACTCCAACAGGTTTGGTTATGACCAGATGCAACCAGACTTGAGTCATGTATCTAAATAATAAGGTTTGTTAAGTATAATTGCAGTGAAGCCTACAAGTACCAAGCATATATATGAACTTACTACACAAAGCAATACAAATTCCTACTGGAAAATCAAATGCCTAGATTGAATTACAGACCAGGTCTTCAAGCTTGACATGTGCTTATATCAATTACAAGACATGTTTAAGCCCTACTGGTTAGCCAAGACCATATTCAACCAACTTATTTTAAAGCTTTGGCACATATTTATTCAAGTATGACTTTAACATTATAACTGAATTAACACAAATATGTCAGAGAAAACATATCCACATATCAAATTATATGGTATGTTCTCATTCATTCTAGTCCATCAGATTTACTTCAGAATCTATTACTTAATTCCATAACTCACAAGCACATATAATACTTCAATTTCTACATGTTCTTTTCAACAACCCAATAAGCACCAAATTCTGAGAAATACATAAGACATAAAAGAGTTTGCCTAGCTTATTTATTATAATAATACTACTACTTTTCCCTAAGCATTTTTAAATTCATTAAGATCTTCAAATATCCACGCAAGCAAGCTACTCATGCATCTTTCCCTGCAGCAATACTTTGAACTGCCTCAGTAAAAATGAGACACCCCAATTATTGCAAAGGCAACAAATAGGGCAGAAATAAATTCTGGTGTGAGTGAAATTAAGGATTAGAATAACTTGTAAATTCCTATAACTGTGCAGAGAGCATATATGGTTGATGCCATTCAATTTCACATTAAAACCTGAGTGTGTGTGTGTGTGTGTATTTAAACTTATCTAACAAACATACACCCAAGCATTCATCCATTCACTTCATTCAGTTGTACATGCACAAGCTCCTATGGATTAACTCCCAAAATTCCATAGCATAATTTCTCGGTCCCATTCTTCATTTTATTTGGTCTGATCTCTAGCCATTGAACACTATGTGTGCATTGTAAAGGGGCTCAGTTCTGTTAACCCTTTACACAGAGGCCTACAGGACTTAAGCAGGTCATGCACATACCCATCATCCACCTGATGATGAATAGATCAAGCCACTACTCCTAAATTATTTTATAATTTAGAGGCCATGCTTATTTATTATCTAAGGAATTTTTCCTTTTAATTTCCGAAAATGCTTATGTTCTTTCCTACATTGCTATAAGTTGAAAATTATCAAACTCATTCAAAATCCAGACATACAAAACATTCATACAAAATTCCACATCTTATTTAAAAGTCAATTTTACTTAATCATATTTTTTATTTCTAGGAATTTTCCCATTGCTTGCATACATCTGGTGAAATTATATGAAATACTATATTTATTTTACCGGGAATATAGGATATGCTTTTTTTTGAGAAAAACCCATAAAACTTATTAGCTTATGATCTGAACAAATCAGCTCATGTATAATATTGCTTTGTTCACATAATTTTTGAATGAACTAGACATGAGAATGAACCACATTATTCACACTGCCTACTTCATTTATTTCTTTGATACCCTATTTCTCAGTAAAATATTTAACTCATTCTCTTATAAAAACTGGATTATAAAATCCATTTCTGTGATCAGGGTAGGTGTTAGGTTAATTATATTTCAAAGCAAAAATTGAAACAACCATAACAAATCAAAACAGATTAAAACATCAACCAAAGGTTCAACCAAAATTCCATCCATGATCAACATGTATTCATTGAGGGAATAAAATCAAGCAGAAAAATATAATATGATTCTACATAAATTAGTTTGGATACCCTTAACTTGGGTCTTATTGCCTTAAATCTCATAAGTGATTAATCACTCACCTTCCTTCCTCTTTTCCCGAGAATGCTTGAGCTTGAAGACAGTGTGAGTTTGTTTTTTCTAATTGTTTCTCTGTTTTCTCTCTGAAACAAACTACTGCTTCCCCCTTGATTTAAATCATTTAGCTAGGGTTTTAATGGAGGAAAAACCCATTTTATCCTCATATAATTTAAAGAATCGTGTGTATATGTTTATGGCTAATTATGCCATTTTCTTTTTAATTTCCATTTATGGTATTTGGTTTCTTTTCTGCGTTTTCCTATGTGCATGTTATTTGCATGTTTCACATTATTTTCATGTGGCTTATCTTCCTTACATATTTTCTTAAACCTATAGTGTCCACACATATATCGATTCCTTGCTAATATTTCGGCCCGTTTATTTTTCTCTTGATTTATTTCTAAATGCATTTATGCACAAATAATACTAAACTGGTTTTATGCATTTTAATTATCATAAGCATTTACTTTTATCACTTCATATTCCTCTGGTTATTCTTGTACAATATTTATGTGAGATAGTGGATGTAAAAAAAACTCATTCATACTTAATCATTTTCTTCTCATCAGTATGTATTAAAAACAACTATCCTCTTACTTAATTATTTCACTCACTCTTGATATTTATTTTCAAGCTATTTTATTCTTTGGTTACTTTCTGTTAACTGATTTTTTTTCATTTTAAAATTATTTTTATCTCAAAAATTTTTGGGTCTTCACACATGATTTCTAAACTATCCTTTTTAAATTAATGATTGTTGTTAAGTTGAAACATGTAATTGAATGTTTTAAAATGAAGATATTTTATATTAATTAAGTTCAAAATGTTTAAAACTTATAATTTTAAAAGTGGTACATTTAAAAAAACTTAACAAAGAAATAAAGGAGTTAATCAAATGTTTCTAAATTGTCAACTTAAAGGTTAAGTTAACTTATATAATTAAGGATAATTAATAAACGATTACAAGTTTATAAATCAAGAAATTTAGGAATAGCTAATTTAAGAATGATTAATTTCTTACAAGTAATTACTTAATGAAAGTGATTAAGGATGAATAATTAATGATTTAAAGATTTATAAATCAAGTGATTAAAGGTTAATTAATTAAAAGAATAATTAATGTGATTAATTAATAAAGGTAATTAATTTGAAAATAATTAATTAATTAAAGTAAATTAATTCACGAAAGTGATTAAGGGATGATTATCAAATAAGGATTGATTAATTAATTATTGTAATTGATTAAAGATAATTATTTATTAATATAAGGCTAATTAATTTACAATTAAGGATTAATTAATTAATGTAATTAATTAATTAAAATTAATTAATGGAAACAATTAAAGGTAATCTGTAACAACCCGCATATTTAACGATTTTATATTTAAATGTTTGATTTAAATAGCGTCGTTATTCGGATTTTGGTGTCCGAAATGTTACTTTCTGCAAATGGCCGAATTGGAACTCGAAACCACCTCCATTGGTTCCAAAATGGCGTTTGCGATCTTTTTGAGTATAATCTTTGATATGTTTGGAGTTTGTGAAATTTTGGCTACTTTTCCTATTGGGTTTGGGATTGGGTTCAGCCCACTAGCCCACTTAACCCCCTAGCTCAACCCTTCTCTTCATTTCATCTTCATTTCATTTCTTTCTCAAACTAAAAACTGAAATGGGGGAAAGGAAAGAGAAATAGAAATTAGCAAGCCCTAGTTTCTCCTTTGTAGCTTGATTCTTGCTCCAAAAATCAAAGAGAATCCATTGGTAAGTTCATCTCCATCTTCTCCATCTCTTCTCCTCTTCAATTTCAGTAATTTCCTAACCCTAACTTAGAAAATACTTGCTTTGATGCTAGATTGAAGCTTGTAGTTTGAAGTGGAGTGTAGTTGGTTGATTCCTTGCAATTGTGCTTCTTCATCTTCTTTGTTTTGTGTAAAAAGGTGAGTTTGAACTCACATCTACTTCTCTTGATTTCATTGATGTTATGTATGAATTCCTAACACCTTGTTCATATGCACTTGCATTTGGTTTGGGTTGAATTGAGGAATAATCCAATTTTTAGTGTTTTGGGTTAAAATCCTTGAAATCCTAACTTTGATGTTTTAATCATGTTTTGGTGATGCATCGAGGAACATATAGGGCCGGGTTGTCGATTGGCATAAGCCCTTAGAGCTAATGTTCGTCCGATTGCATTTTGGGAGAGTTTGCTCTTCATTTGAATAAGGCTGAAAAACAGCCCAGGCATGATTCAGTCGACTGAAAACTCTGTTCAGTCGACTGAACCTGAAACCCGAGAGTTTCCAGGACCGATTCAGTCGACTGAAAAACTCTGCACAGTCGACTGAACCTGGAAACAGAAAGTTTCCTGAACCTAGAAAATTTTCCAGGTATAGGATCAGTCGACTGAAAACTCTGTTCAGTCGACTGAACCTGCTGTTTCAGCCCACTTTGCCTTTTTTGATTGAATTTCCAATTTGAATCGATTCATGATGATCCCATGTATGATTATCAATTGTTTTGACTTTGATGGTTCCTTTTTAATTTTAATCCACGGGTTTTTATAAAATAATCTCTCGAATCGCATTTAAAAGTTCGTTTCTCTAATTTATAAATTCTATTTAAAACACACACACTTTCGCACTTCGAGCGAAGTGGAAGGGTGATTAAATGGTTGGGCAAAACACGGACCATGAATCTGTGCGTTTATCTTTCCGATTAATCCTTGACCTATTCGATTGATTGTTTTGACCTTCGGGTTTGGTTTATCGATGATACGAGGTAAACTTTGTACTGCTTTGAGTGTGAAAGGGACTGAACGGATAGTAAACCATTCAGTGCGAACGAGTGGTTATGGGACATACGTTAACACTTTTCGGATTCCTTTTCGAGAGTTGTGACACATTCCGCCAGTTAGTGGTGTCCAGTACTGGGTCTTCGACCTTCACCACTACGGTTTGTTGCCTCTGGGATAGTGTCTTCGGACTGTCTCCCTAGGTTTGTTGCCTTCGGGTATGTGCCTTCGGGTTTGTTGCCCTATATAGTTTCGCTCTGATGTTGGCCTTATGTGCCACATGGGTGATACTTGGGTTTGGAGTCTTCGGGCTCATGGATCCTTGTTTGTACAGTACTGAGCTCGAGCAAATTTTATGATGTTTCATTGATATGTATATTCCCTTGGTATCGCCCTTCGGTGTTGGTCTTTGTGAGCCGCATGGAGTATAGCGATTACCTTGTGGAACTTGTATACCTTATGGGAATTTGTTATTTGCCTTTTGGCTTGTTTTGGGATATTTGTATCCTTTGTTTCTATATGTTGCCGATGATATGAGGCTTGCTCTATATGATTCATCTCTTGTTGATGATTGTGTTATCTCCTCTAGAGATATTTGTTATACTGTATGACCTTGCAGGTTTATTATTGTTCAGTTAATCTAACTGATTTGTTATCTAGACTGATCCGTGTATTTTATACTCGGGTCAGACCGAGATGTTTCAGGTTAGGTGCTTTTGGACTTAGCCTATTTTGCTTCCGCATGGACTATTCGCTAGCTTCTTTTTGTTATAGCATCTTTTGTAGTCCTTATCTGTTGTAACTTTGATTTATACTCTTTCGCCTCGTCTGTATATTGTGGTCTCCTGTACCACCTGACATGTATTATTTTGTATACTCTGTTGTGTATCGGTGTATGTGTATATTATGATTGACTGTTCTGTGATGTATATTACATTTGAGTTATTATATTTTCTTCTGATAGATTCTATAGCCATTGTAGTTTTGCTTTAAATATTTATTGAATAGGTCGAATTTTAATGTGTTTCTACTTTTCGACATATTTAGTGAATAGTTAAGGTAAGATTGCACATGGTCGCTTCCATTATACTCTATTGTCCGCGTTAGCCGACAGTATTATCTATGTAATACTCTTTGTTAACGAGGCTCTCGGAGTGGGGCGTCACAGCGTGGTATCAGAGCGAGGTTCAGAACAAAATATGATAAACACAGAATAGATGCATATATTATGGTACATCAAAGTGTACAAGTGATACAGATCCTTGAATCATCGTGTTTCTTTATTCCATCAAGGTTAGATAGGTATTGGAAATACGTCTAGGAATGCATTTTATTCCGTAGTATTCCATATTGTAATATCTACCTTGTGAATAATCTTGTTCTTATCTTACTTTCATCTTATGTCTGGAAGAGGCAGAGGTCGACGTTCGGATGCTGGGCAATCTAGTGGCTCACATCCGGATGGCGTATATATGTCTGCTGATCAGTTTTTGGAATTGTTTAGGAGCACTCAGCCTCCCATTCCTCCTCGAGTGTCTCCACCTCGTAAGTCTGCTTTTACACGTCAGTGCAGTGATTTTGCTCATCTTGGAGGAAAGCCGTTTAAGGGCTCCGAGTCTGTTCTTGAAGTCCAAGTTTGGCTTCGCACGTGCGAGCGTATTTTCTCTCGCATGGATCTTTCTGGCCATGATAGAGTTCTTGTAACTTCTAGTTTATTACAAGAACGTGCTCTTGACTAGTATGAACTTCTTGTAGCTGAAATTGATGAGTCTACTCTTTCTTGGACTCAGTTTCGGGGACGATTTGAACTCAAGTTCGTTCCTGAATCTGAAAAAGTTTTATTGACCCGTCGCTTCCTTGAGTTGAAGCATGGGAAATCTTCTATTTCTGAGCATGTCGCATCGTTCGAGGCTTTATCTCAGTATGGTCTTGAATTTATCAGCACTTCTTATAAGAAGAATTTGAAGTTTGTTTCTGGCCTTAAGAAATATCTTAAGAAGTCCTTGTTGCTCCAGCTTAAACTTTCTTTTGAGGAATTGGATGATTCGGCGCTTCATCTCGAGACCGTCGAGAAGGAGTGTGATAGTGATGTTGATGTTGAGGTTTCCAGAAACCCCAACAAGAAGCAGTTTCCAATTCAGAAGAAGCTTTTTCCTTCTAAGAAGAAGAAGACCGGTGGTCCTAGCTCTCAGCCTCAATCTTCCGGAACACCTTTCGTTCGAAAGTGTTTTAATTGTGGTTCTCCGGATCATATTATTCGAGCTTGTCCTAAACCTCTCTTCTGCCGTAATTGCAAGAAGGAAGGTCATCATGTTTCTGCTTGTCCTACTGCTCCTGCTAATGCAAAATCTGGCAAGCTCAATGTGGCTAATGCTTCTGGAGGTCCTTCTCAATCCAAAGGTATGACTCCATCTATTTTGGAGGGTTCAATTCTATTTCATGATTATAGTATACGAGTTCTTTTCGATACGGGTGCTTCACATTCTTTCGTATCGAAGAGGCTTGTAGATGATTTATCTTTGGATGTTTCTTGTATGGTTACTTCTTTAAGGATTGCGAATCCTATTGGGGGATCCGCGACCCTTAGTTTGCTTTGTGATGATATTGAGATTGTTTTATGTGGCTTTTCTTTCCGTGCGAATCTGCACGTTGTTTCTCATTTGGGTTTTGATATGATTTTTGGTATGGACTGGCTAGTGAGGTACGATGCCAGGATTATTTGTTCTGAGAGAATTTTATATCTTTGTCATCCTGATTCACCTTCTCAGTTATCTCTTGTTCTTCGGGATATGGATAATTCCGAGATGGCTTTGTATTCTCTTGATTCGCGAGATGGTGATGATGTATCTCGTATTCCTATTGCTTGTGACTTTTCTGATGTTTTTGAACCTGTTTCGGGTTTGCCACCCAAACGGGCAATTGAGTTCCGTATTGATCTCATTCCAGGCGCGCAGCTAGTTAGTCGTCCTCCCACGAGGATGTCTACAAAGGAAAATAAGGAACTCAAGAAGCAGCTTTTAGAGCTCAAGTCCAAGCAGTTGATTCAGTCCAGTTTTTCTCCGTGGGGAACTGCGGTCGTTTTTGTGAAGAAGTCTGATGGAACTCTTAGGCTTTGCATTGACTATCGCAAGCTTAACGAGTTGACCATTAGAAATAGGTATCCATTGCCTAGGATCGATGATATGTTCGATCTATTGAGTGGTGCTAAGGTCTTTTCTCAGCTTGACCTTGCCACAGGTTTTCATCAATTACGAGTCGCGGAGGATAGCATGCCTCTTACCGCTTTCCGCTCTCGTTATGGTTCTTTTGAGTGGCTCGTTATGCCGTTCGGTTTGACGAACGCTCCTGCTTTCTTTGTTGACCTCATGAATCGGGTATTCCGGGAATATCTCGATAAGTTTGTTCTTGTCTTCATTGATGATATCCTTATTTATTCTAAGTCTGAAGCTGAGCATGCTAATCACTTGAGAATTGTCTTGAGTACTCTCCGTCATCATCAGCTTAAAGCCAAATTCTCCAAATGCCAGTTTTGGGAGAATAAGCTTAAGTTCTTAGGCCATGTTGTATCTTCCGATGGCATTTCTGTCGATCCCTCAAAGATCGAAGCCATCCAGAATTGGAAGAGGCCTGAGAATGTGCATGAGATGCGTAGTTTCCTTGGATTGGCGGGTTATTACCGGCGGTTCATTAAGAACTTTTCCCGTGTTGTACTTCCTCTCACTTGCCTTACTCAGAAAGGCATTCGTTTTATTTGGTCTGACAAGTGTGAAGCTTCCTTTCAGACATTGAAAGAACTTCTCACTAATGCTCCTATTCTTCTGGTTCCCGAAGGGAATCATGATCTTGTTGTCTACACCGATGCGTGTGGTAGTGGTCTCGGTGCTGTGCTTATGCAGAGAGATCGGGTAGTTGCTTATGCTTCTAGGCAACTGCGTCCGAATGAAGTTCGCTATGCCACTCATGATCTTGAGTTAGCTGCCATTGTCTTTGCCTTGAAGATTTGGCGACATTATTTATTGGGAGAGCGCTTCATTCTCTATACCGATCATAAATCTTTGAAGTATTTGTTCACTCAGAAGGAACTCAATATGAGACAACAGCGTTGGCTCGAGTTTCTTGCTTCCTATGACTTTGATATCCAGTTTACCCCTGGTAAGGGTAAACGTGTTGCAGATGTGCTTAGTCGCAAACATTCGGCTGTTATTTCTATGATGCTTGCCGAATGGAATATTCTTGAGACTCTATCTTTTTGTGAAATTCGTGATCGAGGTTCATCTTCTGATTCTCCTATTCTATTATTTAGTTTGGGAGCTCGACCTATTTTATTGGATCGTATTGCCGATGCTCAGCGGCGTGATCCTGATTTGTTGCATTTTATTCAGCTTTGTGAGTCTGAATCTTGTGATGAGGCGTTGCAAGATTTTAGCATTGATTCTCATGGGTGTCTTCGTAAGAAGAACCGTCTTTTTGTGCCTTCTGATTTTGCACTTAGGCATGACATTCTTGATGATTGCCATCGTTCTAAGTATACCATTCATCCCGGTAGTAGTAAGATGTATGCCGATATGCGTCGTCTTTATTATTGGGAAGGCATGAAGCGCAATGTGGCGAGTTATGTGAGCAACTGCATGACATGTCAACGTGCGAAGGCCGAACATCAGTGTCCTTCTGGACTTCTTCAACCTCTTGAGATTCCATTGTGGAAGTGGGATCAAATTTCTATGGATTTTATTGACGGCCTACCTCGTTCGAGATCAGGTCATTCTAGTATTTGGGTTATTGTTGATCGCCTCACCAAGTCTGCTCATTTTGTCCCTATTAAGTCTAATAGAACAGCTTCGCATTTGGCCAAGTTGTATGTCAAGGAAATCGTGAGACTTCACGGTGTTCCTAGTTCTATTGTGAGTGATCGTGATCCTTTATTCACGAGTCATTTTTGGAAGAGTCTTCAACAAACTTTGGGAACAAAGCTTAATTTTTCTACAGCTTATCATCCGGAGTCTGACGGACAGACTGAACGGGTGAATCGTATTTTGGAAGATCTTCTCCGTATTTGTATCTTTGATTTCGGTGGTAGTTGGGAGGATCACCTACCTCTTGTAGAGTTCTCCTACAACAATAGTTTTCAGTCTAGTATCGGTATGGCTCCTTTCGAAGCCTTATACGGAAGGCCATGTCGATCACCTTCTTGTTGGTTGGAATCTGGAGAGAAGCTTGTTCTTGGTCCAGACTTTGTTCGTCATTCTTCTGAGAAGATTGATCTTATTCGATTAAGGATGAAAGAGGCACAGAGTCGCCAGAAATCCTACGCGGACAACCGTAGGAAGCCTCTCGAGTTCTCGATCGACGATCTTGTTTTTATTCGTGTTTCTCCTTTGAAAGGGGTTATGCGTTTCAGAGAGACTGGAAAATTGGCTCCTCGTTATAAAGGACCGTTTTCTATTACTCAACGTATTGGCCCTGTGGCTTATAGAGTTTCACTTCCAGCTCATTTATCTGGCATTCATGACGTGTTTCACGTCTCGCAACTTCGGAAGTGTCTTCGAGAATCGGATTCTGTAATTGATTCTCCTGATTTGCAAGAGCTTGAGATCTCACCGGACTTATCTTTGGTACAGCAACCTATTCGCGTGCTTGACACGGAGGTGCGACACCTTCGGAACAAAGACGTGCCGCTCGTTGAAGTTCAATGGTCCGCTAATCCCAATGACTGTACTTGGGAAACCAGAGAGTATATCGAGCGCTCTTATCCAGGTTTCTATCCTTGCTTCGTAATGGTAAGTCTATTTCTGTGTCTAAAGTTTATTCTTTCTTTTGTATGTAGTTGTTACAAATATCGTCTCTAGGAATTGCGGGGACGCAATTTTGTAAGGAGGGGAGATCTGTAACAACCCGCATATTTAACGATTTTATATTTAAATGTTTGATTTAAATATAGCGTCGTTATTCGGATTTTGGGGTCCGAAATGTTACTTTCTGCAAATGGCCGAATTGGAACTCGAAACCACCTCCATTGGTTCCAAAATGGCGTTTGCGATCTTTTTGAGTATAATCTTTGATATGTTTGGAGTTTGTGAAATTTTGGCTACTTTTCCTATTGGGTTTGGGATTGGGTTCAGCCCACTAGCCCACTTAACCCCCTAGCTCAACCCTTCTCTTCATTTCATCTTCATTTCATTTCTTTCTCAAACTAAAAACTGAAATGGGGGAAAGGAAAGAGAAATAGAAATTAGCAAGCCCTAGTTTCTCCTTTGTAGCTTGATTCTTGCTCCAAAAATCAAAGAGAATCCATTGGTAAGTTCATCTCCATCTTCTCCATCTCTTCTCCTCTTCAATTTCAGTAATTTCCTAACCCTAACTTAGAAAATACTTGCTTTGATGCTAGATTGAAGCTTGTAGTTTGAAGTGGAGTGTAGTTGGTTGATTCCTTGCAATTGTGCTTCTTCATCTTCTTTGTTTTGTGTAAAAAGGTGAGTTTGAACTCACATCTACTTCTCTTGATTTCATTGATGTTATGTATGAATTCCTAACACCTTGTTCATATGCACTTGCATTTGGTTTGGGTTGAATTGAGGAATAATCCAATTTTTAGTGTTTTGGGTTAAAATCCTTGAAATCCTAACTTTGATGTTTTAATCATGTTTTGGTGATGCATCGAGGAACATATAGGGCCGGGTTGTCGATTGGCATAAGCCCTTAGAGCCAATGTTCGTCCGATTGCATTTTGGGAGAGTTTGCTCTTCATTTGAATAAGGCTGAAAAACAGCCCAGGCATGATTCAGTCGACTGAAAACTCTGTTCAGTCGACTGAACCTGAAACCCGAGAGTTTCCAGGCCTGATTCAGTCGACTGAAAAACTCTGCACAGTCGACTGAACCTGGAAACAGAAAGTTTCCTGAACCTAGAAAATTTTCCAGGTATAGGGTCAGTCGACTGAAAACTCTGTTCAGTCGACTGAACCTGCTGTTTCAGCCCACTTTGCCTTTTTTGATTGAATTTCCAATTTGAATCGATTCATGATGATCCCATGTATGATTATCAATTGTTTTGACTTTGATGGTTCCTTTTTAATTTTAATCCACAGGTTTTTATAAAATAATCTCTCGAATCGCATTTAAAAGTTCGTTTCTCTAATTTATAAATTCTATTTGAAACACACACACTTTCGCACTTCGAGCGAAGTGGAAGGGTGATTAAATGGTTGGGCAAAAGACGGACCATGAATCTGTGCGTTTATCTTTCCGATTAATCCTTGACCTATTCGATTGACTGTTTTGACTTTCGGGTTTGGTTTATCGATGATATGAGGTAAACTTTGTAATGCTTTGAGTGTGAAAGGGACTGACGGATAGTAAACCGTTTAGTGTGAACGAGTGGTTATGGGACATACGTTAACACTTTTCGGATTCCTTTTCGAGAGTTGTGACACATTCCGCCAGTTAGTGGTGTCCAGTACTGGGTCTTCGACCTTCACCACTACGGTTTGTTGCCTCTGGGATAGTGTCTTCGGACTGTCTCCCTAGGTTTGTTGCCTTCGGGTATGTTGCCTTCGGGTATGTTGCCTTCGGGTGTGTGCCTTCGGGTTTGTTGCCCTATATAGTTTCGCTCTGATGTTGGCCTTATGTGCCGCATGGGTGATACTTGGGTTTGGAGTCTTCGGGCTCATGGATCCTTGTTTGTACAGTACTGAGCTCGAGCAAATTTTATGATGTTTCATTGATATGTATATTCCCTTGGTATCGCCCTTCGGTGTTGGTCTTTGTGAGCCACACGGAGTATAGCGATTACCTTGTGGAACTTGTATACCTTATGGGTATTTGTTATTTGCCTTTTGGCTTGTTTTGGGATATTTGTATCCTTTGTTTCTATATGTTGCCGATGATATGAGGCTTGCTCTATATGATTCATCTCTTGTTGATGATTGTGTTATCTCCTCTAGAGATATTTGTTATACTGTATGACCTTGCAGGTTTATTATTGTTCAGTTAATCTAACTGATTTGTTATCTAGACTGATCCGTGTATTTTATACTCGGATCAGACCGAGATGTTTCAGGTTAGGTGCTTTTGGACTTAGCCTATTTTGCTTCCGCATGGACTATTCGCTAGCTTCTTTTTGTTATAGCATCTTTTGTAGTCCTTATCTGTTGTAACTTTGATTTATACTCTTTCGTCTCGTCTGTATATTATGGTCTCCTGTACCACCTGACATGTATTATTTTGTATACTCTGTTGTGTATCGGTGTATGTGTATATTATGATTGACTGTTCTGTGATGTATATTACATTTGAGTTGTTATATTTTCTTCTGATAGATTCTATAGCCATTGTAGTTTTGCTTTAAATATTTATTGAATAGGTCGAATTTTAATGTGTTTCTACTTTTCGACATATTTAGTGAATAGTTAAGGTAAGACTGCACATGGTCGCTTCCATTATACTCTATTGTCCGCGTTAGCCGACAGTATTATCTATGTAATACTCTTTGTTAACGAGGCTCTCGGAGTGGGGCGTCACATAATTAATTGCTTAAAGATAATTACTTAATTAAAAGTAATTAATTAATAATTAAAGGTGGATTAATCAAGTGATCAACATTGTTTAGGGATAGTTACTTATCGTAATTAATTAAGAATAATTAATTTAATGGTAATTAATTAATTAAGGGTTATATTAATTAATTAAAGATAATTAATTAAAAGGCGAGTTAAATAATTAAAGGTTAATTAATTAAAAGGTTGATTAATTATAATTAATTTATTATTAGTGGTTAATTAATAAATGATTAAAGAATAATTAATCAGAATGAGTTATAATTTATTAATGTTAATTAACCAAGATTAGTAATTCATAAGTAATTAACCTGGTTTAAATTAATCAGGTAGTTAATTTACCTTGCTTATGAATGTTTGGACTCTATTAGATGATTGAATTGTTTGATAACCCTGATATGTGATGCTCTGTTTTGATTTGAGATGTGTTTAATGTAATTTATTATCTGTGATATATATCTGTGATCTGTGAATGAAAGACAAGCGTTATAGTCTATACCGCTTATCAAATATATTGCTATACTTGAATATGTGATAATTGATGATGTTGCACGTTTATTGTGTAAAACACTGGACCACACTAATACACACACAAATATGGATTGCACGTGGAAATTGGTTAAGTCACAAATCTTTGAAATAGTTTTCAAATTGAACTTTTTAATCCAAATGGTTTGGAAATAGATTGGATTTAAAGTGAAAAACTTTTGAAAAATAATTTCAAAGATAAATGTTATTTTTGAATAACTCGATTTAGTTTTGAAATTTGATTTAAATTTGAATTCAAAATTTGAAAATTGAATTCTATGTTGAGAATTTATAATTAAAAAGGGTTATATAAGTTTTATATGGGTTTTAAACCATTTTTAAAGTGTCGTTTTGGGACTTTGAATTTAACCCAAAGATTTTAACATGTATAAATAAAATTGGATTTTTTCGAAATAAAAACTAATGGTTTTCAAATAATAAAAGCTTTCATATAAGAAATGAATTTCCAATTTGTATTAAAAGGATTTCAAATTTGAAATGAAATAGTTTTCCAAGTTACGAATAAATCTTTGGAAACGGGTTTGAAAGCTATAAGTTAAATCTTTAATTTAAAGATCGGATGAGTTAATCCTAATCGAAATGTAAATTTTTTTGAAAACCTGTGAATGAATCTTTATGAAACTGGGTGAACTTTGTGAAATGAATATTTTTGTTAAAAAATTTGAAATGGTAACTTGTTTAAACCATTTGAAGAAAGGTTTTGGGTTTTTAAAAGTTGTGACTTAACTGAAATCCCAATATCCTTATGTTTTTAAATATTGCGCTCGCTATTCGGTTTAGCCGCGGGAGGACCTTGTGTCATATAACCCATTCCGAATAGTGATACGACAATAGCATTTGAAAACCGATGGTGAAGACCGGGTGCCTTCAAGAACGATAGGATAACCTGTCGATTGACTCTGCACTGAGTTGCTCCAATATAGAGTTCTCCATATGTTATGGGAAGTCCGATCGGAATTGTGGATGCCCAGATTGCAATGGCTTCTTTGGAAGTGCCTTTGGTTCTGTTCGAACCCAGAACAGACTTGTATGGTTGTATGTCTGTCATTACACTTTGAGACATTCAACTGATCTCTATCAAATAAATTTCTGCTTGGTGGCGGAGAACTTATTCTCTTAGCTTAACACCCTACTCTGAGATGTACGAGCCCAAAGGTTATGTAGTTGATAGTTAACAGTGATATACTCCCAAATTTGATAGTGTGGCATGCTGAGTGCTGTTGTGTATCATTTTCTGATCAAAGCATGGCTTTTGTATAAAGCGTAGCTTTGTGGACAAGACTGCATCAGGACCTCACACCCCGGAAATGGTCGAAACAGGAAAGATGCGGCAAGGTTTTCAGGGTCGCTCCCTTTAGGGTGTGTCATTTCCTTCTGGAAAAGGGTGGTATCATGGTATGGAGCCCAGATACTTAACTAATGTGGTCACTGCAAATCTATTACTTTGTGATTGCTTTATGACTGTTGTATTAGAGGTACCTCATATAAAGGTCCCAATGGACCGGGGCATGGCACGCTCGTGTAGTAGTTACCTAGCTATAGAGGTAACCCGGCCTTGTGTTGGTAGAGAGTTGGTTAAGCCCTCGGGACGTCCCACCAGCGGCGTACCCATGTGGCAGTAGGAAGTTCCTTAGCCTGTCCAATTGTTGAAAATCCAATCATCCAATTCGTGCCTTGTACGGTTTTAGTTGTAGAACCTACCATTTAACATGGCAGATATAGTAGGCATAGTATCATGGTACCTATGCTGGCTAAGATTAATATTACACTTTCGAAATGTTTCACACTATGCACTAGTAATAATATCAAATAATTTTTTTCGTATTAAGCATATTTGACTATCAAAAGGGGAAATCTCCCCCAAGAGTGCGATTGCACTGTGTGTGTGCCGGGAGGCCTTATGGTAGTTTCATTTTCCAAAAAGCATTGCAGATTCATTTGTTAATTCTTTTGTTGTTTGTTTTAAAAGATAAACTATTCTGTTTTCTCATACCCGTCCCATGACTGACCTAGAGTTTATTGTTCCTTTCCTAAACTCTGGGTGCCCACAATATTCCTACACGGACAGTCTAGAGTTGGGTTTTTCAGATAATCGAATAGTAGGAGTAGATTCGATAGCCTTCAGTCTTAGGATTTGACAATCGCATTTGGATCGAGTTGCTTCACTTCATCTTGATTGGGAGTTCGAGCTACTTCTGGATTGGTGCCTTGGAAATGGAGATTACCGATACTGGAGTTCTCTGTTGAAGACCATATTGGAGATATTGTTCCGCCGCTGGTGTTATCTATTCTTTCCGCTGCTATTGTCTTGTATCATATCTCTGATGTATATTGATATTCATTGTATCATTCAGTTGTATCAGATATTGTATCAATGTTGTATATTGATATATATTATTCATTTCTCTTCCGCTGTGTTGTATACTTAATGTGATATAATTTCCAACAAACCAGATTCGACGTTTGGATCTGCGGCATTTGAATACGAGTGTCGTATTCGGTGCCGATTTTCGAAGGTCGAGTCGGGGTCGTTATAATTGGTACCAGAGCTGAAGTTAAAACTTTAGTTCAAGAGTATAACACGTTAGGTAACTCATTAGAGATAGGGTGAAGTATACCCTAGGATGAGTATATCCCTAAGATATTCGTTTGAACGCCTCAGTAAATTCTCTTACTATTCACTGATAGTGAGTATGAGTGCGAGAAGAGGACGAGATAGGGGATAGGGGAATACCACTACAAATGGTCAATACCCTGCAATAGCGGAAACAACTTTCTTCTCAATCTCCTTTGATTTGATTTCGAATTCTATTGATGGCTTCGTGACAACTCCATAAAGAAGCTTCGGTGTGATGGCGGCCCTACGAAATTTTGTAGAAAATCCTTACTTCGTATCTTCATCGCTTTTTATCATCTTTTCTTTTTAAACTCTAATGAATTTGAAAATTTATTTGGAAAAATTTGTTAACAAATATAAGGATAAATTTGAATTGTATCAATAAGACGATATCGATTAAAACCAAATTTGAAATTCTATTGTAATTTCTTGTGTAGACTGAAGTCCGAAGAGGGACAAGTTTATACTTTGGGGTATTCCGACTTGAGTTTGGAATCTGTACTTAGTGTTTGAGAATTGTTGCAGATTAAATCCAATTATATATTGTTTGGGTCTAAATATATTCTACGAGTGGTTAGTTATTCCTTCGAACTAATCAATGCCCTTGCATATTCGTAGATCGGGATAACCCGAGTATCTTGTGAAATAATTGTATGAGTTTGTTCTTATATTGTTAGTATTCTTATTTGGTAAGCCAAATGCAGAATAAATACTCAGTTTGATCTGAAAAGATATTTCTCTATCTTTGTGTTTCCATCTATTCTTTGTTGTCTCCCTTGCAAATTTCGAGGACGAAATTTTTTAAGGGGGGAATCTGTAATGATCCCGATTTTTGAGTAAGATTAAAATTAGTAATTGGTATAAATTTGTGAATTTAAATTGTAGACTAAATTAATTTTTCCAAGGTTAAATAGGATATTTGTTTATTTGGAACTTTTCTTTTAAAATTTAATTGTGGATTTGAAATTCTATATTTAATATCTTATAAATAAAAAGGTAATATCCCAAAATTTATCAATTTAAATTAATAATATATTTTAAGCTTTTGAAATTTAATTTGAGAATAAATTGAAAAATCTCAAACAAATAAAATAAGTGATAATCATATATGAATAAATTCCTATTTCTTTTGAGTTTAAAAATTTGAAATAATGAATTTTTTAAAATGTTTGATTTAAAAATTATATACACATATGTATATTGCATATATGAGTAGAATTGAATATGTGTTGAAAATTGAATTTAAATTGTTCAAGATATGTGTGAATATATAAATGGACATAGATGGTTATATTTCAAGTTTGAATTGAAATTTGAATTTAAATTTAAAATAAATATTTAAAAAATATATAATTGGCTTTTGAAATCATTAAGGTGTAATTTATATAATGTAAATATTGGTTAAAAACAATTCTTCTTTTAACATTGCATACATGTATATACAAATGAATAAAGGGTATGTTTATTTATAAAGTGAATATGATATAAAAATTTATTAAAAATTCTTTTATCTTGTAACATAAATGATAAACATACACAAAGGGGATGGAGTAAAGAAATTAACATAATTGAGATCTCATGATTATTTTTTTTACAAATTGCATTCCATATCATTGCTAGAATAAAATAAAAAAATTATAGAAAACTTTTCAGCTCCCCATATTCAATTATTTAGTCTCAGCAAATCTGAAAGAATGGTAAAAAAAGATTGAGAATCACAAATTCCAAAGGCAAAGGCAATCAAACTTACGAAGCGTGGAAAACAGAATGAAAACCAGAAAAACAAAAAAAATAGCAGTAAAAATCAAGATCTGTTTCAAAATCAAGTTGATGCAAACTACAAACCAAATCCAAGTGTTCAAAATTTTCAAACCTGGAGTTTAATCTGTAATCCATGCAAGAACAAGCTCAACAACTCAGAGTTTTCAAAATCAAACGCAGTTCAAAATCTGAAGCAAAATCAGGAAAAAAAAGAAACTGCAACCTGAAGATCAACTCATCAATTCAAATCATCAAGTGTCAGATACAAATCTGAAGCAATTAAACTGGAAGCTAATAAATCATCTCAACAACAACTTCAGATCAACAAATTTAAAACCTGGAATCTTAAAACAAGCAAAGTCAAAATTCCAGTTCTCAACAATTTTCTCTGTTCTTCAACCATGACTGTGAGTGAATCCTTAACCTTATATACATCATGTTTTGCATGCAAGTAGAATTGATGTTTGTTTGTGAATGAGTTTGCATATGTTATGATATGTGTTTGATTGTTGATATGAATATCCTTGTGCATGTCAGAGTACAGACATATGGTTATGTTTTCTAGCTTCTAGGTTTTCAAAAAAAACCTGTTCAAGACTAAATTTCTTCTTCCCTGATTCTTTTTTTTAGAAATTTGGATCTCAATAAAAATTGATTATTAAACCCAGATCTAAACTCCAAAAATAACTTTGAATTGCATTTAAAGCAAATTCTGTCTGCATAGAAGATAAACAGAAGGAATTCATGAAAATGGTAGAAATTAAGTATCATGTTTTCATTTATTTAACTATATGATCCAGCATGTCTTCACAAGTCATGAATTTTAAAAGCGAATTAAGATTTTTAATAATGTATCAATGTAGAAAGTCGAGGTGAAGTAAAATTTGGGTTTCTGGTCATTCCTTTTGATCAAAGCATGATGGGTGTTCGGGGTTGTGGCTATAGGAAGCCTGGGGGTTGCCGAGTCTGGAAAAACTGACCGGAGATTTTTCTGATCACTGGGAAGGTGGTATAGAGATGTAACATCCCGCTTTTTCACACGCTTTAAATCGACACACATGCCAATTCAAACCGTTCGGAAGGTCGGATTGCTATGGGGTAAATAAGAAAAATGAGAAAGAAATAAAACAGAATAGAATCTCACAGCGGAAGGATAAAATACAATAATCAAATATACAGTTTATAAAGCTGTTTTAAAATATTTGATTATACTTATACAACATACATCAGAGTTACACATACCATGTACCAATGCAGCGGAACAATATGAGTGTAGTGGAATATAATAAATAATAACAATAGAAATCTCCGTCTTCATCCTCCAGAGCTAAAGTCTTCGATCCTAAAACGCTCGGACTGACCCGAGCGAATTGAAAAGACAAAACACTAGAGTAAGAACTAAAAGATCTTATGTAAGTTAAATCAACAGAAATAAACATGAGTGCAGTAACTCAAAAGATGCTCGAGATTCACATCTCTTAAGGATCCATTAAACTATTTACTATGTAGTATATTTCGCTATTATAATAGTGTCTAATTGTAAAATAAACTTACTTTTTTCTTAGCATTAAGGGGTTACCCATATAGCCATTAACACGTAATAGTCCTAGTAGTCCATCCAATATCGGCGCATCTCCAGATCGGGAGACTACCCTAAATATTCCACGGGCTACGGGAGAAAACCAAACTCGTACAAGGCGCGATAGGGTAGGTGACATGGCACAACTAGGCAATGCCAGGGTAGATATACCAATTACGCTTCCGGGCCAGTGGTAACGCGTAGCCGCAGCAACCGCCCACCTCGAGCCATACCCACAAATAAAAAAATCAAAAGTGGCCACCAAATCAAATCCAAAAGTCAAAGTATAATATCGAAGGGATGTGTCCGATCAAAGGTGCTACCTCAATTAACCCGTCAATCGCTCATGTTTTAGCCACCTTATGCCAACTCACGGGAGTTGGGTCCACGTATTTACCTCAAAGGAAACGCCGCCGCCATCCTACTTCATTCTAGAATCTCCACCGCATACACGGTTGTTAAAGTGGTTTTCGGAGTTGGTAGAGAGTATGACAACTTCCGATCCTGGTCTCTTCAACAACCAAACGTTATTACAATACCGCGGTTATTTCAAAATAATTTATACCTTTGAAAATCAGAATAAAATATTCATTTCAAAACTACATAAATACGATATCATTTATATTTAATGAACCAAATCCATATGATATCAAATATATCTTTTTCAAAATTCATAGCCTTTCAAATCTATATACCTTGAAACCATAGCTTTGAAACATAACTTTTAATATTTAATGGTTTAAGTACTATATTACTTAATATAATAAAATAGCTTCTTTAAATTTCACAATAAAATCCCATTATCAATTTGAACCTCCAAATAAACCATTTTAATTCCTATAGAATTCACAGCTTAAATATTCTATATTTCAAAACTTAAATTTTTATAGTTCATATTTTCCTCTTTAAATATTCCACTATTTCAAATGGATTCTTTGAAAATTAAATATATTGTTAACGCTAAAATTTGAACGCTAACACCCCAGTGAGTAGATAACAGTTATGAAAGCACCACCCGTTGGCACGGGAACAAGATACAAGTAAAGAAATTGCAGAAAAGCAGTAAAAGACGACAGTTTTATAGTGGTTCGGCCTAAAATCGAGCCTACGTCCACTTTGATCTCTTTATTGCTGAACAAGTACAACTTATACAACTTTCTTCAATTACAATCCACTCTAGACTGTTAGTACAAACTTTTACGGAGAATTATCTTTCAAACTCATGATAAATGATGTGGATTCTCTCTCTTGAATTTGATGTAATGTCTTCGATGTTTGGAGTGCTTGAAGTGTTGCTTGAGTCGAGAAAATGGCAGAGTTTTGGCGCTTTGAGAATGAACCAAAAGTCCCCTTCATGTTGAATATGGTCATGTATTTATAGGCAAACTTGTTAGGCTGAAATTGCTAAGTCATGAGTCGTACATGACTCATGATGAGTCGTAACCTGTACACGGTTCATAATAGGTCGTGGCCGACCCACTGGGTTAGCTTCCCCCCTGCTTCAAGACTATGTTCCCATTTGAATGAATATCACAAGTCCTGAGTTCTCCACGAGTTAACCAGAACGTTCTCCTTTATGTTAGCATGAGTCGTACACGACTCATCATAAGTCATATGTCGTTAACGAGTCAGCAGGCAGCGGCATAGGTGCATTGGTATTAGTCTTGTTCCCTGTTCGCTTGAGTCGCCAGCGACTTATGATAGGTCGTACACCTTTTTAAGTCGTAACACTTGTTAACTCGGTCAAGCTTTAATCTGTTATGTCGTAGCTCCCTTAAGTCGTACGCGGTTCATATTGCTCAATAGGTCGTTCGCGAGTCACGAGTCATCGAGTCATGAGATAAGTATCACCCCTTAACTCCTCTTTGCTTACGAGTACCGGCTCACACCTTATGAGAAGCGGCATCACTGTTTCTCCAAGTGTTAGGTCGCACGCGACTCATCGCGATGAGGCATGAGTCGGCAACGACTCATAATAAGTCGTAGATCATGTCTTTGGGTTGTAGTTGAAGCATTTGTCAGTACTTCATACGATGAGTCGCTAAGCCGGTGTGCCATGAGTCGGTGGGCTACTGAGTCGCTGAACCCCTTCACTCATGAGTCGCCAGAAGTATTGAGTCGCTATGCTGCTTTACTGGTAAGTCGCTGAGTACTATGTCGCTTCATTCCTAAGTCGCTAGCTCATGATAACTCAATGAGTTGCATATCATGAGTCGTTCGCGTCTTAACACACTAGGTCGCAAAGCATTTTAAGTCGCTAAAGCCACTGAGTCGCTCCTTTACATGAGTCGGTAACTATCATGAGTCGTAAGCTCCTTGAGTCGCTCGGCGTTAACAATTGCCCCTCGAAGTATACGCTTAGATCATGAGTCGTGTGCTTCGACTTTCTTCTTGAGTCGTGACCGACTCAAGGCGGCTTATGACTCGTGAGTCCTTTCCTATTCTCCCGTCTTGTATGTAAGCTGATGCGTTGCTCTTCTTCCTCACTTAATCATTGCCTCAACACCTTGTGCCGCCATTAACAAATCTTCCAATCTCATTTCCGAAGGCGAATTCAACCCTGTTACTCTCCGATTCATCCCAACCATTATACTTCGTAAGCAAATCCGATCTTAATCCATAATAATCAATGTTGAATCACAAATTCTCATCTTTCGGCTTTAGTTTGTTTTCATGCGTTGCGCTTTACTTCGAATTGTTATAATTGATTTTGGATCACTATCCGATACGCGAGCTCAGCAATGCATTGAATATAAGATCGATGCGAAACATTTCAGATTGTTTTTCAGGTGATTTGTTGGTATGGACAGATGATGGGTTCCATTGGGAATGTGACAGATCTTTGTTGCCTCAGTACTAACGGGTTAGCGGGTTGAGGCAGAGAAAGGGGGGCTGTGAGATGAGGCGTGACGAGGAATTCCACGAGTTAGCAAATCAGGTTTTGAGTCGCTGGTCGAGTCAGCTAGGAGCCATGAGTCGTGGCCGAGACATCCTGAGTCGCTGCCGAGTTAGGACTTGGAGAATTCCGCATGCCCTTGAACCGAGACCCCTTGACTCATACAATGCAACTTATTGATGTAGTGATCTTCCTATTAGGTTATGAGCGACCTTAGGTTTGGATGCATGGTGTCGTGCCTTGTGTCTCTTTACATGATTCAGATTGCCCTGAGTTTTTAAGCGACTTTGGGAACTTGAAATTTTGACAGAACTAGCTTATGTTTCTATCCTGAAATTTAAATTGCAGTGACAACTCTAATAACTATGTTATGCTTTGCCGCTGGATTATGCTACCTTTAATATTGATGACCTGTTAAATATAACATTCACAGAAAACTGGGACGAATATACTGTCATTGATTGCCCACATCGAACGACAGATTAGTTAATGATAGATGATTAACTTGAATAAACTGTATGTATGATGTGCTTTTAACATATCAATTTCAAACAAAACACCAAAGCAATACTGAAATAGTCAATTGAAATCGACTTGCTTGCACTAATATTATGTTTGAACTTTTAGATCAACAAGTTCTGAAATGTTTACAATCGATCAAGCATCGATTAGTATAATTCCAGTTATATATACTTGTCACTTTTTATTAGTCTTGCACAACACTTCACACTTTTTAGGAAACGCGCACCTTCGCATTTGAACATCCAGTTGCTTGTGTAGAATGACCTCCCACCGAGAAGAAGAAGTGGTAACTCAAGAGGAAGAAACTTTTCCGATAGTTGTTCCCATAGAGAATCCTCCGGAGAGAACCCCGACTATTCTAACTTCGAGAGCGTTTGTCCAGCTGCGCACTCAATTTGGCCTTGCTGAAAGCGATGTTCTTTTCCCTGGGCCAAGTGATACTGCTGACAATCCTCCCTACGGCTTTGTTGCAGTCAATCGCCAAATGTGCTTAAGTGGGGCGATTCCTCCTTTTAACGACTTTCTCCAACATTTCCTGCTTCGGTTGTCTATCTCTCCATTCCAATTACACCCCAATGGCTATGCCATTCTGATGGGGTTATGTGTTCTATTCAGGAGAGTTTTGGATCGATTACCAAGCTTCGGGGAGATCTGCTATTTTTGCTCATTCACGAAAACTAAAGACCATCCCTCCATCGTGGTTATAAGAAGCGCTCGAAACCGCAAACTTATTACTGATCTCTCCGAAAGCGCTCACGGATTTTTGAATCAGTTTTTCTTTGCTCGCTGCCCTCCAGGATTTTATGCCATCTGGAGAGTGGGAAGTAAGATTTCCTGTCTTTACTTTTTCCGTTTTGAAACTTTCTCGAGATCTGAACTCTCAATTGCTAATTTCATCCTTTTCCTGTTTTAGCACTTCCACCCCCTACTAGGGACCCAAGTCTTAAGCAAATTTTTGAAAGATTAAATGTCGTGCCGGTAGAAGAGAGGAGCATAAAGTTTCTGCTAAACGATGAACTTTTACATCAATACGGACTCCTCCATCCTTCTCGCTTTACTCGGCCTCGTGAAGCTCCAACGGAGGTTCCTGATTCTCCGATGAAAACTCCTGATCTTCCGATCTCGACTAAAGAGCACATACGAGGAGAAATTTCTGCAGAAACCTTATTAGTAAAGTTCTCTACTCCAAGAGACGATACGGGACCTTCCGAAAAGCCCGCACTTGCTCCCATTATTGAAGAAGAAGAGGAGCCCCTTTCCCAAACCAGGAAGAGTGCTGACAAAGGAGCTGATGGAGGGAATCAGGTTGGGCATGATGGTGATGACGTCTTTGGGGATTTAAGTGACATAATTATTACTTCCCAAGAGCTCTTTAAAGAAGACCCTGCTCATGGTAAAGCTATACCTCCGACGATTGAAGCAACATCTGCCCTCCAACAGACTCTAACTCCTTTATCTCAAGAATTGTCATCAACAGTGAAATCTATCACTTCCCCCCAACAGAGGAGTGGTTCGTTAGTCCAACGCGAGTAGCTTGCACTTCACACACAACTAAGGATTTTCCAGCACATTTATGCACTTATCTTATTATACTTTAGAGATTTCTAAAGCTTATCTTTTCTTATTTCAGATTCTTCAATGACACGCGGCGGATCGTATTATCAGGATTTCCAACGCTACGGGGGGCGTGGTCAATATGATTATCGGCGTTACTTTCCCTCCTATAGAGAGTCTGACGAAGAGAGGGCTGCTCGAAAGGCTCGTGAAAGGAGGGATGCAGAAGAGCGTTATGACAGAAGGGATAGGGATGAGCACCATGATTCTCTGCAGAGAAGTGACAACTCTTACAAAAGGAAATCTCACGACGACCGAGGAAAGGGTCATGTAGCTGAAGATTCAGGCAAACGAGCCCGATATGGTGAGAGACATGCTTCCACTATTCCCGAAAAGCCTACTGCCCCTGCCCCTCTTGACATTACTTCCGACTCCCCTGCTCTTGGGAAGGAGGACATCCAGACAATAATAAGCAGGCCTAAATTTCAAGTGGGACCTGGCCCAGCCACTTTACAAAGTCGTTTTCCACAATGGTGCTTAAAGGGCGTGAGATTCGACCTAGACTTGGTCCCCATCGACAAGTCTGCTATGTTGCGCAATCTTGATGCAGTCAAGCTCGATATCGAGAGGATGTCAAACTGGCAGAAGCTTGTTGATGAGCTTCAAAGAGTTAACCGTGCCAACTTAGAGGCCATGCTCACCATGGAAAACGATAAGGCTGAGTGGCAAAAGGTCCTTGAGCAGCATGACACCGAAATGAGGAGCATTACTTCCTACAACGAGGAGCTCGAAGCAAAGGTTGAGAAGTTGAAAGATGAGCTTGCTGCTTCCTCTACTTCATACTCTCAAAAAGAAGAAGTGCTTCTCAGACAAGTTAGAGATGCTCATGCCAGTCAGAGGGACGCTGAGGACAGGCTTGAAGCACAAAAAAGAATCAGTGATGGCTATGTCTCCGATATTGCTGAGCTTCGAAAGAAAAACAACTCCCAGGAGGCGGAGATACAAATGCTTAAGCTTCAGCTTGCCAAAACTGAAAGGGAGCGCGATGAGGCTGTCGCCGGCAAAATCGCAGCCGAAGAATCTCATGAGGCGACCAAAAACAGCTTCGGCTCAACATTATTCGACTTCTACTTGCATAGCGTCTTGGGGCGTGGAAGCCTCGCTTTTCTTGGTCCTAAGTATGAAATCACTTTAGCTGAAGTGTGGGAGGCCGCTCTTGAGATGCTTGGTGCTGAAGGTGCCGGTTACGACGAATCAGCCCTGGAAAGGCATTATTTTGATGACGACGCTCGCGCTGCCCTTGCAAAGGGAAAGGAACAACTTGCCAAACTAAGAACTGAAGTGACGGAAGGGGACCGGCTGGGGAAAACCACTTCAACTACTCTAGTCCAGCCACCTTCTTCGTCTGAAGTCGACATTATTGGTTCCAGTTCCCATCTTGCATCTCCCACCAAAGTTACCACTGAGATTACAAGCATGCAAGGTGGAGATGAGGGTGAAGAGAGCGCTGATGCGCAAGCTTATGAAGTCGATATCAGGAAGCCAGCTTCTCCAGGTAATTTCACTGTTAATCTCGCTACTGTCAATTCTGCTCAAGCGGGTAACTCATTTATTTCGCATGAGTTTCATGAGCTCCTTGGCTATTTTCTCAACCTTGATGAGCCTTCATCTCCTCTCTTTACTGACTTCATTGGTGAACCCTCATCTCCTCTCTTTACTGACTTTAACCTCTTTTCTTCTGTAGAGAAAGTACCAAGCGCTGCTCAAACTTCTACTCCTCCGGTTATCCATCCTTCATCTCTTCAGGCGGCGCCTCCTTCTGCCTCGCAACCTGGATCACAGGAGGAACAAATAGAGGCTCTTCACGGCTTGGATGATCCCATCGCTTCGCAAGAGCAGAAAGATGAGAGACCTGAGGGAGGTGACATATCCCCGGAATGGACTCCTTCTGACGACATTGTTCTATCAAAACTTGTCACTCCGGGGAGTGAGTCTTCCTCACAAAGGAGAGAGAAGCGTGGGACATCAAAGAGGAGGGGGAAGAAAATCACCGCCACTGAAGAGGAGCCGGAAGTTGAACCGGTTACACCTGCCTCTCCTACTTCCCTTATACCCACTGGCCGACCTGAAAAGCTGGTTATTCGACCGAGTAAAGGGTCCAAAGGAGGGAAGAAGAAGTGAAGATTTTAGCTTTTTGCCTTTTGTATGAACTGGCCGAGAGTTGTGCGGGTACCGGCCCCCGCTTTTATTTTGAAACCTGTATCTGCATTATAGTTGAATAAAATGATTCTTCGTTTGTACAAACTTCTGTTTGAATTTGAGTATGCATTTATTATTCATTTTTGCACAAGTTTATTTATATGATATTGCAGCGGGCTTATGGTATGTTGTTTGAGTATTACTTTACCGATGCAGCTATACCACTATACCATGTTGCCCCCATATCTTAAGCTTGCTGCAATATTTTATACTTCGAGGGGACTTGCACTCTTACTTGTTAAAGAACAATTATTTTATTCTTTAAAGAAAATTTTTGTAGAGTACAACTCCCTTCGTATAAGTTTTTACGCTTTGTCATTCGAAGAAATCACTTTTTTCTTTTGCTTATGTGCATATTTTACCAAGTGAATTCCTCTATGTGGTAAAGCGGACCTCTGAAGGGTACTTTAACTTCTTTTCTTTTTTTTTTCTTTTTTTTACGATCATTTTCCATAGTAGGCAAATTACTCTTCCTTTGAAAGTTAAAGTACGCTTTTGATGAGGATTTTTTTTTATACAAAATTGTACCTCTGAGGAGGGATTTTTCACGTTTCAACACTTGGAAGTTTTATTTCAATCTCGGTGAAACGTGTACCCCCAAAGAGTTGTGCCTTTGAAGAAAGCCTTTTCACGTTTCAACACTTGGAAGTTTTATTTCAATCTCGGTGAAACGTGGGCTTTCAGGAAGGTCTTTGTTTTGTTTTTGCATTTCAACTTTGGTGAAGCGAAATTCCGAAGAGCGGTTATTACACTTCAACTCCTGGCGAAACGTGCCTCCGAAGAGGGCTTTTATTTTGTTTACATTTCAACTCTGGTGAAGTGAAATTCCGAAGAGCGGTCACAACACTTCAACTCCTGGTGAAATGGGCCTCCGAAGAGGGCTTTTATTTTGTTTGCATTTCAACTCTGGTGAAGTGAAATTCCGAAGAGCGGTTATAACACTTCAACTCCTGGTGAAATGTGCCTCAGAGAGGGTTTTCATCGCCTGGAAGTTACTCTCTCATGGTTGGAGGGTCATGACTCCTCCAATCTTTTTTGTTGAGTAGAGAACTTTCTTTTTTTGTGGCGTATGACCCATTAGAGGTCTTTTATCCTCCGAAGAGTTGCGCCTCTGAAGAGGACTTGTGCCGCTGATGGTAGCTTTGGTTGTTCCTCTGTTCACTTGCTTATGCCTTTTCAGCGATCCTCTTTTTTTTTCTTTTCAAGTTTTCATTCCCCTTTTTCTCACAAGTGGCTTGTCTAATCCAAGGAAGTGTACTTCATTGCCAGGCAAGTTCGTGAGAACGGGCACTAACTTCCTAATTGGATGTTTGTTTGTTCAAACAATCTCAATTTATCAGCAAGGGCTCGTTTATATCGAAATCATTAGCCGTTCAATTGAAGTATTTCCTATCTAGGATTTGAATTCGGGGTCTTTGTGACTTGAAATTTGTTTGTTGAATGATGGTGAGAATCGCTCGGTCTTATTATGCGCAAGTTTTATTTCCATTGTCTGCAAAAATTTAAATCGACATTTCAGCAATACATTTTATGTATTTTTATATCTAAAACAAAGCAAACATATAATGATAATAAGGAACACAAGATTTATAGTGGTTCGGCCATGAAATTGGGCCTACATCCACTTTATATTCTTTCATTATTTACTTGCATCAGTTTCACAATTGCTTTCAATTACAAGAATCATACATTCATAATTCTTTTTACAATGTTTCAACAAAATTTTCAAGTAAAATATGGACGCAAGTGGTTGCTGTTCCATGCCCTTGGAATTTGATCTCCATCAACAGTGGTGAGCTTGAATGTGCCGTCAAGAAGCTTCTGACCTATTACATATGGTCCTTCCCAATTTGGCCCAAACACACCTGTCACGGTCATAATTCTTTTCAGGACTAGATCTCCAATTTCAAAGCTGCGTTGACGAACTTTGGAATTGAAATGTCTGGCTATCCTTTGCTGATGAGCTGCAACTCTGAGGTTAGCTTCATCTCTTTTTTCATCAAGGAGATCCAGCGCTTCAAGTTGCAGCTTTTCATTTTCTGCTTGATTGAAATGGATTCTTCTGTGTGAAGGGACCTCTGTTTCAACCGGGATCATTGCTTCCGATCCGTATGCTAACGAAAAAGGAGTATGCCCAGTTGCAGTTTTGTGAGTAGTTCTGTATGCCCATAGTGCAAGTGGTAGTTTATCGACCCAACCACCTTTTGCTCTTTCGAGTTGCTTTTTGATGGTTGATTTGATGATCTTGTTCACTGCTTCCACTTGCCCGTTTGCCTGCGGATGAGCTACTGCCGAAAAGCTTTTCTGGATTTTGAATCGTTTGCAAAAATCCTGGAATTCCTCGCTTTCAAACTGAGTACCATTGTCTGTGATTATTTTCTGAGGCACACCGTATCTGCAAATGATATTCTTGGTCACAAAGCTTATCATTTTCTTAGAAGTGATAGTAGCCAATGGTTCAGCTTCAGCCCACTTAGTAAAATAATCAACTGCAACAATAGCATATTTAATCCCTGATTTAGCAGTTGGTAGCGGCCCAATGAGATCCATTCCCCAAATTGCAAATGGCCATGGACTGACCATCTGTGTGAGTTCGGTAGAAGGTGCTCTAGGAATTTTGGCATATCTTTGGCATTTGTCACATTTTCGGGAGTAATCTGCAGCATCCCGATTAATTTCTGGCCAAAAATATCCGTATCGGAGAATTTTCTTTGCTAATGTTTGACCACCCGAATGATCACCACATTCTCCTCCATGCACTTCAGCTAGGATTGTTTTGGACTCTTCCCGGGATACACATCGAAGCAATGGCATTGAGAATCCCCGTCTGTACAATTGGCCATCCTGAATTACATAGCGAGAGGCCTTCCTTAGTAACTTTCGTCTTTCTATCGAGTTTTCTGGCAGAGAACCTCTGAGTAGGTAATCCAGTATTGGAGTCATCCATGACTCTTGTTCTTGAGATACATTCATAATCCAGTCTATATCCATCTCGTCTATACTTGGCGCTGAAAGGACTTCTACAGGGACCAATCCCAATAGTTGAGCTTCACCAGAACTTGAATACTTTGCGAGGGAATCTGCCTTCATATTCTCTTCCCGAGGAATGTGGCTTATTGAATAGTGATCGAGTTCACATAGGAGTTCCCAAGCTTTTGACAAGTAGGAAGGCAGGTTTCCACCTTTTGCTTGAAATTCCTTCTTGACTTGGCATACAATAAGCTGAGAATCACTGAAAATTTGTAATGCTCGAATGTTTAGCTCTTTAGCGATTTTCAGACCTGCAATAAGAGCTTCATATTCTGCTTCATTGTTTGTTGAAGGAAATTCCAGCCTTAGTGCATAACATAATGATCGACCTTCAGGAGTTTCAAGTACCACTCCGGCTCCAGAACAGTAGTCATTTCTTGCGCCATCAACATACATCTTCCACTGGATTGGAGAATCATTGATCGCTTTTTCCTCACCATTATCTTTCTCTGTGAATTCTGCAATGAAATCAGCTAAAGCTTGTCCGTTGATTGCTTTTCGGGGATGATAAGTGATGTCATATTGACTGAGTTCAATGTTCCATTTTAGAAGGCGACCCGAAGTTTCTGGGCGAAATAGGACTTGCTTTAGAGGTTGATCAGTGAGCACTTTGATAGGATGAGCTTGGAAATATTGCCTCAGTTTCCTCGATGCAACTAGTAGGCAATAGGCGAGTTTTTCCAACTTGGAGTAATTCAGCTCTGCCCCAGTGAGTCTTTTGCTGATATAGTAAACTGGATGTTGAATCCTTTTGTTTTCCCGTATCAGCGCTGCACTTAGAGCATGAGATGATACTGCCAAGTATATAAGAAGATCCTCACCATTGCCTGGTCTAGAAAGTATCGGAGGCGTTTCCATATGACGGATCAACTCTTCAAAAGCTTTTTGGCATTCGGGAGTCCATTCAAAGTTCTTCTTTCCTTTTTTCAGGGCATCGAAGAATGGGATGCATTTATCAGTAGCTTTGGAAATGAACCGACTCAGGGCGGCGATCTTTCCGTTGAGACTCTGCAATTCCTTCTTTTTTCTAGGAGCTTTGACTTCTTTCAAGGCAGTAATTTGAGCTGGACTAGCCTCTATGCCCCTAGCACTGACGATAAAACCTAAGAACTTTCCGGATTCGACCCCAAATGTACATTTCAGGGGGTTAAGCTTCATTCTGTATTTCCGGAGGACTGCGAACATTTCTGCTAAGTGTTCAATGTGATCCGCTGCTTTCCTGGACTTTACTAACATGTCGTCGACATAGACTTCCATAGTTTTGCCCAATTGCGGTTTGAACATAGCATTAACAAGTCTTTGGTAGGTTGCCCCTGCGTTTTTTAATCCGAAGGGCATAACTCTGTAGCAATAAAGTCCAACATCTGTAATAAAGCTTGTATCTTCCTGATCCGGCTCATGCATCATGATTTGGTTATAACCGGAGTAGGCATCCATGAAGGATAACAATTCATGTCCCGCAGTTCCGTCTACCAGTTGATCGATCCTGGGTAATGGGAAGCAATCTTTGGGGAAAGCCTTGTTTAGATCAGAACAATCGATGCACACTCTCCATTTCCCATTAGCTTTCTTGACCAACACAGGATTTGAAACCCAATTCGGATATGTAGATTCTTTGATGAAGTTATTTTCCATGAGTCGATCAACTTCTTCTTTTAATGCTGCTGACCTTTCTGGACCTTGGGTTCTTCTTTTCTGTTTAACTGGCGTAAACTTTGGGTCAATATTCAGAGCGTGTACCGCAACTTCTGGGGATATTCCACACATATCGGCATGAGTCCAAGCAAAGACATCCAGATTCGCCTTCAGGAAAGATATCAAGATATTCTGAATTGACACATTAAGCTGCGAACCCACATTCAACACTTTATTTGGGTCCTTCGGGTCAACAGGTACCGGAACTGTTGTTTCCACCGGTACTACTCTATTCTCCCCTGTACTGGCTTTTCTGGGATCCATTTCTTTCCGTGCCCCGCTGTGCTCGCCAGTGCAGGGTCCGCTCTGTAATTGCTACAAGGCTGGTTCCTTGATGCGGACTGGGGTTGCCGCACCCTTTCCCATTTCTCTTTTTCTTGACTCTCGCAGCTCTGTCAAATAGCACTCTCGCGCAGCATTTTGATCCCCTTTTATAACTCCTACTCCGTTGTCAGTAGGGAATTTAATAGTAAGGCACCACGGGGCTAGGATAGCTTTGAATGCTGCGAGTGTTGGACGGCCAGGAAAAGCATTATAAGCAGAATATTCATCGACGATCACAAAGGTTTGCTTTCGGACCACTTTCTTTTCTCCTTCCCCAAGTTCTACAAACAGATCGATGGTTCCTACTGGTTGCTTTGGCTCCCCAGTGAAGCCCACGATTTTCTGTGATGAGGCTTGCACATCGATCATAGGGATTTTCATCTGGTCAAATGTCTTTTTGAAGAGGATATTACATGATGCTCCGCAGTCAATGAGGACTCTTCTGACAATGGCTGGTCCAATACCAGCCGAGATGACCAAGGGATCTAAAGTAGGAGCTTCAATACCTGTAGAATCTCTGGCTCTGAAAATAATATCATCGCTGAAAGTTTTCTGTTGTTTAAGGGGCGTAGTGTCTTCTAGAACAAAGACGTCTTCTTCGGCTGGAGCATATTTCAAAGCCCTGGAATATCTCTCCATCTCACCCCAACTCTTGCCAGCTGGGTGAGGTCCTCCTGAAATGACATTGATAACGGGCCTTCCAGATTCATGCCCCGTAGCTTTCTCACCTGCCCCAGGCTGATGAACAGGAGCCCGCTGCCCCTGACTCGACGATGCAGGATTGTTGCCATTCTTTTTCACGAATTGCTGCAACTTGTTTTCTCTTAGCAACTCTTCAATCAGATTTTTCAGCTGGCGGCATTCATCAGTTTCATGACCTGGTTGATTGTGGAAGCGGCAGAATTTTCCACTCTGTATGGCTTTTTTCCCGGTTCTCAAAGGGATAGGTTTAGGGAAATCGACGGAATCTTTAGTGGCCAGGTAGATGTGCTCCGTTGTATGTGATAATGGAGTATATTCTGATGGCTTGAAGGATCGGGGCTTCTTCAGATTACCCTGTTTCTTCCCATTACTATTCTCCCTTTTTTGCCCCACCGATTCATTCTTGCGTGGAGTGACAGTGTTGTCCTCAGCTTTTTCCAACACTGCCTTTACTGGCAAAGGACGACTTTCCAAGCGAATGAAGTCGTCTGCTTTTTTGTAGAACTTCTCGAGAGAGGTTGGCTCTTTCATATTTAACCATTTCCCAAATTCGCTTGACTTATCGATAGCCCTCATTAGATAAGTCAAGATCATTCGTGGTTCAGCATTGTCCACTTCCGCCAGCGCTATATTAAAGCGGTTCAAGAAAGATCTGATAGACTCACCAGGATTCTGCTCTAAACTGGACAATGACATGATATCCTTGGCCTTGGAAGCATAAAGTCTAAACTGCTCCTTGAATTTTCTGGTCAAGTCTGAAAACTGATCGATAGACCGGACTGGCAACTTGGTGAACCACAGTAAAGCCACGCCTTCCAGGTATACGGGGAAATATCGGCACTTTATTTCGTCGGAGGCCCTGGCACCTGTCATGTGCCAATCATATTTATACAAAAATTCGTTTGGATCACTTGTCCCTTTGTAAGCTGGGATGGTCGGAGGGACAAACTTCCTTGGAAATTCCGCCTTTAAGATTCTTTCAGTAAACGGAGTTTTACTTGGAGCGAAACCCCATTCCTTCTCATCTTCAACCCTTTGCATACTTTCTTTCATGATCTGTCGGACCATTCCAGAAAGATATTCTTCATCATGCCGAGTTCTAGATCCACCGGCCTCAGGTGCTGCCTGCTCAAAGGGACTAGTAGGCCTTTCAGAAGCATTTCTTTCATCGTGAATGTTGCCAGCATGGTTCCTTTCATTACCAGCCGGTTGATTGTTTGCCCCAAGTAAATCGTTCAACTTATTCAGAATCAGAGCATTCTGGGCACTTTGAGCCTCTAGTTGTGCATTTTGGGCGTTTATCTGCTGGTTTAACCCTAGAATCACAGCATCCAACTCCGCTTTCGTAACTCCAACAGACGGAGTAGGTTGATTAGGCACAGGGGAAGCGGAGGTTCCCTCTTGAATGTTTCCAGATCTGACAGATCTACTTTTCCTTCCAGGAGCCATAATCTCAGATAGACTTCTGGTTTTTAAAGAAATTCTTTCTTCAAATCTCTGCGAAGCAATGATGACAGTTGTCCTGAGTTCAATTCTCAGTGAAAGCACCAAAAATGTTAACGCTAAAATTTGAACGCTAACACCCCAGTGAGTAGATAACAGTTATGAAAGCACCACCCGTTGGCACGGGAATAAGATACAAGTAAAGAAATTGCAGAAAAGCAGTAAAAGACGACAGTTTTATAGTGGTTCGGCCTAAAATCGAGCCTACGTCCACTTTGATCTCTTTATTGCTGAACAAGTACAACTTATACAACTTTCTTCAATTACAATCCACTCTAGACTGTTAGTACAAACTTTTACGGAGAATTATCTTTCAAACTCATGATAAATGATGTGGATTCTCTCTCTTGAATTTGATGTAATGTCTTCGATGTTTGGAGTGCTTGAAGTGTTGCTTGAGTCGAGAAAATGGCAGAGTTTTGGCGCTTTGAGAATGAACCAAAAGTCCCCTTCATGTTGAATATGGTCATGTATTTATAGGCAAACTTGTTAGGCTGAAATTGCTAAGTCATGAGTCGTACATGACTCATGATGAGTCGTAACCCGTACACGGTTCATAATAGGTCGTGGCCGACCCACTGGGTTAGCTTCCCCCCTGCTTCAAGACTATGTTCCCATTTGAATGAATATCACAAGTCCTGAGTTCTCCACGAGTTAACCAGAACGTTCTCCTTTATGTTAGCATGAGTCGTACACGACTCATCATAAGTCATATGTCGTTAACGAGTCAGCAGGCAGCGGCATAGGTGCATTGGTATTAGTCTTGTTCCCTGTTCGCTTGAGTCGCCAGCGACTTATGATAGGTCGTACACCTTTTTAAGTCGTAACACTTGTTAACTCGGTCAAACTTTAATCTGTTATGTCGTAGCTCCCTTAAGTCGTACGCGGTTCATATTGCTCAATAGGTCGTTCGCGAGTCACGAGTCATCGAGTCATGAGATAAGTATCACCCCTTAACTCCTCTTTGCTTACGAGTACCGGCTCACACCTTATGAGAAGCGGCATCACTTTTTCTCCAAGTGTTAGGTCGCACGCGACTCATCGCGATGAGGCATGAGTCGGCAACGACTCATAATAAGTCGTAGATCATGTCTTTGGGTTGTAGTTGAAGCATTTGTCAGTACTTCATACGATGAGTCGCTAAGCCGGTGTGCCATGAGTCGGTGGGCTACTGAGTCGCTGAACCCCTTCACTCATGAGTCGCCAGAAGTATTGAGTCGCTATGCTGCTTTACTGGTAAGTCGCTGAGTACTATGTCGCTTCATTCCTAAGTCGCTAGCTCATGATAACTCAATGAGTTGCATATCATGAGTCGTTCGCGTCTTAACACACTAGGTCGCAAAGCATTTTAAGTCGCTAAAGCCACTGAGTCGCTCCTTTACATGAGTCGGTAACTATCATGAGTCGTAAGCTCCTTGAGTCGCTCGGCGTTAACATATATCAAATCCAATTCCTATTATTTAAAACTTGAAATGTATACTTAATAGAACAAATATTATTTAAGTAAAACCCTTAAACTTCAATAACAGGATATTATTTTTAATTAAATTAACTTGATAATATTCTTTAAATCAATTGAATATTCATTTAAATTCTCAAGTCAAAAATCAAGTTATACAATCATACCCTTTAAATCTTAATTTATTTAAATTTCAAAACAAATTTTTCAAAGATAATTCTTAAATACTTTAATTCAAATCATATTCCCATTTATCTTCAACCTTACTTTTATTTGAGTTATTATAAACTCTATATACAATAACAAATTTAAACAGATACTTAACCATATTTTATAAAAGAAATCAAACTTCATTTTTTAGCTTATTTTATAATTCAAAACAAATTTATACATTGCTAACTTCAATAATAAGATAGCATTTATAAAATATTTAAAAAAATTAATATTTATATACTCATATATTTCTTTACAAAACCACATAAATCATTTTAAAAATAATTTTACATATAGACCGCGGTGTCTGTATATAATTTTCTGTCTTATGGTCAAGTGATACGGATATTTATCATTTCAATCCGCAATTTAAAATAAAATTTACGGTTATATGATTTCAAACCGCAATCCCGAATGAAATGAAAATGCATAATAACTTGCAGTTTATAACAATATAAAATATAGCATCCATTCATCCAATATCAACAATCAACCATTTATCAAAATCATCATCCAAATTCAAACAATACATTAATATATAACAAGTAGTAAATAAAAGGTATTAACTAACAGTTTACATTCAATAATAAATTAATAACTGTTTAACTGGCAGTTTATATGCAATAATAAATAAATTTAACTAGCAACTTATACGGAATACCAAATAAATTTAACTGCCAATTTATATGCAAGAATAAAATTAAAAAACAATTTAATTTGAATAAATGCGATTTAATTGAGATGATGATTAAAACATGCCAAACAACCATAAATAAATTCAAAATCACATCATATATCAATTTAACAAACATAAGAAATTTTAGAAGTTGTGAGTGGGTTAAAATACTCACCTTTTGAATTTAAATTGAATTTAAATTCAATGTAAACCCAAAAATTTGACCGCCTTAGAATTCGTCCAAACCAGCACCAACAAGTCCAGAATTTCAATATGATCCTAGTGGAGGAAACTGTGCATGAAACGGACTAAGTATGAAAAAGTTATTAAGATTTTTAACATTGAATTTAAAATTGGAATTAAATTAAAATAACAACACAACTCACCCTAACTCTTAGGACACGTCATCATCCTTCTACTCAGCCACAGTCAATGCACGCATGAAAAAAACTACAAACCCTTGAATCACCTTCGCACCAAACCAGCCGCCACATCACTAGATCCACCGCGTAGTCCCCATCGAGGCGAACCCCGTCGCCTCGGCTAGAAGCGCCGCCTAACTCTCGCGACCCTTGGCCTCAGCGCGACCACGATCAGCCCAAAATCAGGCAGCAGCCGCCACCTATAAGAAACCCTACTCGAATTAATCCCCCCAATCCATCCGTCAATATGACGAATTAACAACTCCGATGAGCAGCACTCGGTCCCCTCTTCAAAACGCTACCCTTCAATTGACGATCCATCAAAGATCATCAAATGCCCATGAACGGCCGAAAATAAAAGTCTAAATTCTGGTCAAATGACAATCCAAATCGAAAAACGAACACCACCAGTGAATTACCCTAGTTGAGGGCTTCAACATATATATTTTTTCAAATTTTTCTGAGGGGTTGAAATTTTTAGCTTTGGGTTTGGTTTAGAACTGTATTTGGATCTAGGATCTAGAGTTTGCATCCATTGAGGAAGAGGAGGAGCTGATGAAATTTTATGCGCAGACAAATGACAATAGACGTAGGCTAGGGTTTTGCAGGATATTTATAGATAAAGTTGGAACAGACAGATGGATCCTATTATAAACGTGCTAAACGATAATTGGCCCAAAAAGCCCGTTCTGACAGCGGAACGAAATTGTGTCAATCCATATGTCAAATTAGGTGTTTCAAAATATTTAAACACAATGGAAAAGGTTTCGGGTCCAAATTCCATCGTATGGAGGAGTTATGCTATAATCAATATTTTCAAATCGATTTCAATTTCATTTATTTCAAGGCGTTTCAACCCCCTATGATCAAACGACAAGTCCGATCGATACGAAACTTGAAATCCCACAATAATTCACTGTTATGGATCCGATGAAACTAGTTTCATCGAAATCCGAGTCCGTGACCAAAATTGCTATTTTTTGTTAATTAAATAAATCAATTAATTTAAAATTTTAATTTCACCCCTATAATCGACAATTTTTACCCCTTTAAATTTCTTAAATCATTTACATTAAGTTAAACAATTTATATGTCAATTTATAGTTGATAAATTTATCAAAGCCCAGCGTTAATTTTTAATCTCATTAAATTCAGAGATTATAAAATAAATTTTCAATAATTTCATTGAATTAAATTTTCATTCTATTATTCTACCTATTAGTATCAAATAGACGGAACTATCATTGGATTCCTACTTAATTCCATAAATATTTCCAAATTTAATCTAAATTTTTGTCAACGTAAAATTTTAAATTGTTAAACTTCATTTATTTGCAATAAATTCAATTTATTGAATTTTTCACTTCAATTGAATAAATAAATCTTGTTTTCAATTCCTTAAATCAACTAACGGTCATATTATAAATAGAATTAGCATAAATTACATCTTACAACATTAACCCTTTTTAATGACACATCAAATTTATCCTAACTGCACAAATTAAGACAATTAATTGCAATTTGATTTCACATTAAACTTCTATATACATCTTAAGCTTGTATAAATGTCTTTATTTCAAAATGTGAAATCTTATTTATTACCCATATTAATTAAGGTTTTAAAACTAATAAATAAAATTTCCTTACATGTAATCATATATTCATTCGTACACCATTAGAGATACATTATTGCCCATTTCTACCCTAATTTATACTAATATAACCTTTAATTAGATTCATTTCTATTGATTTCCCATTTTAATTTATTAGCCTCCATTAAGTTAAATTACCTTTAAGCTTATTTCAATTATTCTCATTTATTCCTTACCAATATTCGTTATCATTTATAAATGTCATGTCAGTTTCTCCTTCTATTGCAATATATTTATTCATTCATTCATTTGCATAACTTCATTTATTTTCATTTATTTATTTATAATATTTATGCTTAATCCAATTTCTTAGCATCTCAATTGTTTACTTAAATTTATACCCAGTTATTTAAACTTTCCTTTATTTTATTTTATTGGAAACAATCTCAACTAGGCAATGCCAGGGTAGATATACCAATTACGCGTCCGGGTTGATGGTAACGCGTAGCCACAGCTACCGCCCACCTCGAGCCACACCCCCAAATAAAAAATCAAAAGTGGCCACTGAATCAAATCCAAAAGTCAAAGTATAATATCGAAGGGATGTGTCCGATCAAAGGTGCTACCTCAATTAACCCTTCAGTCGCTCCTCTTTTAGCCAACTTATGCCAACTCACGGGAGTTGGGTCCACGTATTTACCTGAAAGGAAACGCCTCCACCATCCTACTTCATTCTGGAATCTCCACTGCATACACGGTTGTTAAAGTGGTTTTCGGAGTTGGCAGAGAGTATGACAACTTCCGATCCCGGTCTCTTCAACAACCAAACGTTATTATAACACCGTGGTTATTTCAAAATAATTTAAACATTTAAAAACCAGAATAAAATATTCATTTCAAAACTACATAAATACGATATCATTTATATTTAAAGACCCAAATACATATGATATCAATTTTTTTTTTCAAAACTCATAGCCTTTTCAAATCTATATACCTTGAAACCATAGCTTTGAAACATAACTTTTAATATTTAATGGTATAAATACTATATTACTTAATATAATAAAATAGATTCTTTAAATTTCACAATAAAATCCCAATATCAATTTGAACCTCCAAATAAATGATTTTAATTCCCATATATTTCATAGCTTAAATATTCTATATTTCACAACTTAAATTTTTATAGTTCATATTTTCCACTCTTTAAATATTCCACTATTTCAAATGGATTCTTTGAAAATTTAATATATCAAATCCAATTCCTATTATTTAAAACTTGAAATGTATACTTAATAGAACAAATATTATTTAAGTAAAACCCTTAAACTTCAATAACAGGATATTCTTTTTAATTAAATTAACTTGATAATATTCTTTAAATCAATTGGATATTCATTTAAATTCTCAATTCAAAAATCAAGTTATACAATCACAACCTTTAAATCTTAATTTATTCACATTTCAAAATAAATTTTTCGAAGATAATTCTTAAATACTTTAATTCAAATCATATTCCCATTTATCTTCGACCTTACTTTTATTTAAGTTATTATAAACTCTATATACAATAAAAAATTTAAACAGATACTTAACCATATTTTATAAAAGAAATCAAACTTCATTTTTTATCTTATTTTATAATTCAAAACAAATTTATACATAGCTAACTTCAGTAATAAGATAGCATTTATAAATATTTAAAAAAAATTAATATCTATATACTCATATATTTCTTTACAAAACCACATAAATCATTTTAAAAATAATTTTACATATAGAACGCGGTGTCTGTATATAATTTTCTATCCTATGGTCAAGTGATACGGATATTTATCATTTCAATCCGCAATTTAAAATCAAATTTACGGTTATATATCATTTCAAACCGCAATCCCGATTGAAATGAAAATGCATAATAACTTGAAGTTTATAACAATATAAAATACAGCATCCATTCATCAAATATCAACAATCAACCATTTATCAAAATCATCATCCAAATTCAAACAATACATTAATATATAACAAGTAATAAATAACAGGTATTAACTAACAGTTTACATTCAATAATAAATTAATAACTGTTTAACTGGCAGTTTATATGCAAATAATAAATAAATTTAACTAGCAATTTATATGAAATACTAAATAAATTTAACTGTCAATTTATATGCAAGAATAAAATTAAACAACAATTTAATTTGAATAAATGCGATTTAACTGAGATGATGATTAAAATATGCCAAACAACCATAAATAAATTCAAAATCACATCATATATCAATTTAACAAACATAAAAAAATTTAGAAGTTGTGGGTGGGTTAAAGCACTCACCTTTTGAATTTAAAATGATTTTAATTCAACTTAAACCCAAAAATTTGACCACCTCAGAATTCGTCCAAACCGGCTTCATCAAGTCCAGAATTTCAATATGATCCTAGTGGAGGAAACCGCGCGTGAAACGGACTAAGTATGAAAAAGTTATTAAGATTTTTAACATCGAATTTAAAATTAGAATTAAATTAAAATAACAATGCAACTCACCCTAACTCTCAGGACACGTCATCATCCTTCTACTCAGCCACAGTCAACGCACGCATGAAAAAAATTGCAAACCCTTGAATCACGTTCTCACCAAACCAGCCGCCACATCACTAGATCCACCGCGTCCTCCCCATCGAGTCGAACCCCGTCGCCTCGGCTAGAAGCGCCGCCTAACTCTCGCGATCCTTGGCCTTAGCGCGACCACGATCGGCCCAAAATCAGGAAGCAGCCGCCACCTATAAGAAATCCTACTCGAATTAATCCCCCCAATCTATCCGTCAATACAACGAATTAACAACTCCGATGAGCATCACTCGGTCCCCTCTTCAAAACGTTACCCTTCAATTGACGATCTGTCGAAGATCATCAAACGCCCATGTACGGCTGAAAATAAAAGTCTGAATTCTGGTCAAATGGCAATCCAAATCGAAAAAAGAAAACCACTAGTGAATTACTCTAGTCGAGGGCTTCAACATATATTTTTTTCAAATTTTTCTGAGGGGTTGAAATTTTTAGCTTTGGGTTTGGTTTAGAACTGTATTTGGATCTAGGATCTCGGGTTTGCATCTATTGAGGAAGAGGAGGAGTTGATGAAATTTTATGCGCAGACAAATGATAATAGACGTAGGCTAGGGTTTTGCAGGTATTTATAGATAAAGTTGGAATAGACAGATGGATCCGTATTACAAACGTGTTAAAGAATAATTGGCCCATAAAGCCCGTTCTGACTCCGGGACTAAATTATGTCAACCCATATATCAAAATAGGTGTTTTAAAATATTTTAAACGCAATGGAAAAGGTTTCAGGTCCAAATTCCATCGTATGGAGGAGTTATGCTATAATCAATATTTTCAAATCGATTTCAAATTGATTTCAATTTCATTTATTTCAGGGCATTTCAAGCCCATACGATCAAAGGACAAGTCCGATCGATACGAAACTTGAAATCCTACAATAATTCACCGTTACTGATCCGATGATACTGGATTTCTCTCTTGAAGACCATATTGGAGATATTGTTCCGCTGCTGGTGTTATCTTTTCTTTCCGCTACTATTATCTTGTGTCATATCTCTGATGTATATTGATATTCATTCAGTTATATCAGATATTGTATCAATGTTGTATATTGATATATATTATTCATTTCTCTTCTGCTGTGTTGTATACTTAATGTGTTATAAGCTCCGACGAACCAGATTCGACGTTTGGATCTACGGCATTTGAATATGGGTGTCGTATTCGGTGCCGATTTTCAAAGGTCGAGTCAGGCACTACAAGAAAATATGATATAAATAGCTTTGTGTCATAGCATTATATTAAAGTTCTATAGTAAAATTATTAAAGAAAATAAAATAATGTATAAATTGTGCTATGTAAATTAAGTAAAATCAATAACACAAACATTTTGTTATATATCACCGCATTACGCTATATTACCCGACCCAGTAAAGACGCGCGCGAATGAAAAGGAACGCGGAATAAAATAAAAATAGAGGCCGCCAAACCTAAAATTAGCCTCGTCTTTCCCAATCTCGACTAAAATCTCCTCCAAACTGCCGAATTTCGATTCACTCCACAAATTCCCAAAACTTGACCTCTTCGATTAACACCAACATCTTCGACGATCTCTGCAATCTTCGAATCACCAGACACAGTGAGTATTTTCTTCCTTGTTTCGTTCCTATTATCTATTTAAGGTTTTTGTTATTGAAAGCATGATCCATTTTGTTTTTGCTGTAGAAATCATCTTTCTTATATTTAAGGTTTTTGTTATTGAAAGAACCCAGTACATAGTAAGTAGTCAATTTCTTGGTTCAACATAAATCAATCATACGTTCTAAAAACTATTAGGTTGGTCCTGCTTATGTTATCCACTATCTTAGCTTGCTGTTTTTTCGAGGTCTTGTTAGCTTCTTTGGTTTAGGTAATCTTCTCTTATTTTTTGTTGTACTGTGTTTTGCTAGCTATTATGTTAGTCCTGCTTATGTTGATTATGATGTCATTGTTGATTGTTGTTGCTGCTAGTTACTACGTCTCTAGTTTATTTAGGATTTGTATTATTATTTTTTGTTTATTTATAAAAACTATAGTAACTAGGTTTTGTAGGAGGGTTATTTTTAATTTTTTTTAAGGGTGTATAGGAAGACTTACTCACCAGACTTATAAAGGATAAAATCACATAAGTGATCTCTCCTCGTAAAAGAACAACACGATTTCTTAGAAAAAATCTATAATCAAAGAACAAACGGTTATTAAATTTAATAGTTTGATTTATGTTGTTGGTTACATCAAAATTTTATTTCAAAATTTTTACTGCTCAACCATTTATTTTGATGCTCAACCATTTATATTATATGTTCTATTGAGTACATTGTCAAAACTGGAAATGTAAGAAAAGAAAACAATTGCTGCAACAATATTTGAATTACCACACATAACATGTTTAAATTAAGTTCTCAACATGGTTATATATGTTGACCAGATGTTGATATATCAACAATTGACATTTAAGTTTTTAAATTTTAAATTGTTAACTTTTTTAGTTTTTGGAAATCGATTAACCAATCTAATAATCAATCATAAGTTCGCCTTTCATTTCCTGATAGTAAGCTGATAAAATCTTGAAACAACTCTTGCTAATTTTTACACGGAAAACAACAAATAACTGCACAAAGAAGAACGCATTACAAAGCAGAATTCACACACATATAGCTCAAAATTAACTATCATAAATGCACAGCACACATCGATTCAAAGCCGAGTAACAAAACAAAACTAATTTTTGTTGGAAGCCGATGAGCCCTTGAGCATCCTTGAGTGGCGTGTCTCTGAAAGATGCAGATTTACTCCCATTCTAGTAACAAGTGTTATATACCTTTCACATTGTTTGCCAACCATTTTGCGCCTCCTTCAAGACCGATTGAAAGCGACTGCATCATCAAACTTTTTGTTATATAAGAAACTTCCGAGTAATCAGAGCAGTAGAGATTCTTGACTGATATAAGAAAAAAAATCCAGGTCCAGCTTTTCCAATTGGTTCTCGTTTGAGGGTTTAATACTCTTCAACTTTCTTTAAGTCCTCCATATTTGTGGTATCCCGTACAGTTGATCCCTAAAAGAGAATTCGACCTACTTTTTTCACCGTTCTTATTATCTTCAATGAATATTGTGAAACCATGAACATTTTGAAATTTGACATACTTCAAGTTAACAAGTTCTCCCCTAAGATTTTTCTGGTTTAGAACAACAGTCATTAGCTGTAACAACCCGCATATTTATCGATTTTATATTTAAATATTTTATTTAAATATTTTATCGTTAGTCGGATTTTAGTCCGAAAAGCTACTTTTTGCAAACAGTCGAATTGGGACTCGAGACCACCCCCATTGAGTTCAAAATGCCGTTGGCGACCTTTTTGAGTATAGCTTTGATATGTTTGGAGAAAGTTGATTTTTGCCACTTTTTACTTAGGGCTTTGGTTTGGGCTGAGCCCAATAACCCCACTTATGTATTCAGTCCCAACCCCTCTCCTCTTCATTACTTCATAATTTCCTTATACATTCAAGCTTTAGCAACAATGGTGGAAGAGAATGGGAAATAGAAACTCCAAGCCCTAGCTTGCTTTGCAAATCCAACTTCTAGCTCCAAATTCAAGAGAACCCATTGGTAAGCATCTCCTTCTTCTTCTCCAAACATTTCTCCATTCAATTTCAGAAAATTCCTAAACCTAATTTAGGAATTGTTTCTCTTTTAAGCTTAGATTCAAGCTTCTTGTGTTGAGATTGAAGTGTGGTTGATCTTCCTTCGTCTTCAAGCTTCTCATTCATTCGTTTGGGTTCAAAGGTGAGATTTTTAATCTCACATCTATGCTTATAATTCTCTTCTATTGTTAGGTATGAATTCCTAACACTTATTCATGTTCATTTGATTTTGATTTGGATTGCTTTTGTGAATATTCCAATTTTTAGTGTTTTGAGTTCAATTCGTTAAAAATCCTAACTTTGATGTTTGAATGTGTTTTTGATTGTGCATCGAGGAGCATATAGGGCCGGGTAGTCGATTGGCATAAACCCTTAGCGCCGTTGCTCGTGCGATTGCAATTTGGTCGGGATTTGCACCTCCTTTGAAAAAGGGTAGGAAGTGCAAGTACACAGGTTCGGCCGACCGAGCCCCCTGGGCCGGTCGACCGACCTGTAGTCCAGGCACTTCCTGCCTCTGTTTTGGAAGTGCTGGTTGCAGGCTTCGGCCGACCGAGCCCCCTGGGCCGGTCGACCGACCTGGTGCCCCGAGCAATTCCAACCTCTGGGTTCGGTCGACCGACTCAGGGAGTCCGGTCGACCGACCTGCTACTATTTGCCAGATTAGCCTATATTGCTAATTCGTTTAAATATCCAACTTTAATCGATTCGTGTTGTCTCCCTTTTGTTGTTGACATTTATTATCGACTTTGATGACCTTTTCTTTGGGAATTTTAGATATATCCACTTTGATGGATTTTATATCGATTTCTTTGGATTTTATTCACGTCTTCGAATGTGAATTTTTATGCCCGATTGTTTCTACAATCACTTCTGTGATTTGTCACTTTAAAATATAAAGGTTTCCTATACTAGTAGTAAATATCAAAACTCTTTCTTCAAATGATTTCAACACTATTTTATAACAAAGCTCGTTTTCTCAAACCGATTTCCAATCTATTAGTATATACAAACCTTTACCTCACTCGTATAAGAAATCTAATTAAACGACTTAGTAAAACAAGTGGTATGAAACGCTTGCGTTTACTTCGTCGGTTAATTCTTGGACTTGTTCGATTGAAACTCTTGTGACAATTTTCTAGTGGAGATCTACAATTTGTTCGTAAATATTTAAGTTAAGCTAGTGGTTATGGGACATGAAGCTAAGCTCATATATTTACTAGCTTATTGTAATTGACACTTCTCGTTGATCATGACAATCATCTTTATGGTTTAGACTAGAAATGTGCGATGTCTCTTTGTTTGCGAGGTTAGGCTAGACACCACTTGTGCGATTCCATTCGCACATACCTTTTCGGTTAGCCTAGACACCACTTGTGTGATTCCATTCACACATACCTTTTTGCTGTTTGGTTAGGCTAGACACCACTTGTGTGATTCCATTCACACATACCTTTTCGGTTAGCCTAGACACCACTTGTGTGATTCCATTCACACATACCTTTTTGCTGTTTGGTTAGGCTAGACACCACTTGTGTGATTCCATTCACACATACCTTTTTGGTTAGCCTAGACACCACTTGTGTGATTCCATTCACACATACCTTTTTGCTTTTTTGTTAGGCTAGACACCACTTGTGCGATTCCATTCACACATACCTTTTCGGTTAGCCTAGACACCACTTGTGTGATTCCACTCACACATACCTTTTTGTGATTTCTGGATTTCGTGTGTTGATTTCTAGAATTTATGTTTCACCAACTTTTACGATGGGCATTGATATATATGTCATTTATTGTGGCTTGGTGAATGAAATTAGGAGTATGACATTCCTTTTTATCTTGAGTAGATTATTGTGATATTGATTAATCTCTTGTTGATTTTCAATTACTTATTTATCACAGCTTGGCATTGTGATTATTATATGTTTATGTCATATCTCTTATTATATATCACTTCATCTGATATTTATAGCTAGACTGATCCGTTTATTATTTTCTTCTTAAATAATACTCGGGTCAGACTGAGATTTTACAGGTGCTTCTGCTTGACTCCTTATCGGACTATCATCTGACTTTTGGCTAACTACTTAGATTAGTAGTTTTGTTGTATACATTTGAGGTACAGACTCTATGATGTATACTTATTCTTTTGTCTAGCACTTGTATCTATTCTTTTTGATACTGTGGATCTTGTTTGACCACTACTCTGATGTACACTTTCATGTGTAATATTCATATCTATTTCCGCCTTTGTGATATGAGTTATCTGTGACTGATTTATGTTATGTTTACTTCTATATTTGTTTCCGAAGATATTATAGCCACTGTGTAGTAGTTTTGAGTTTGTGTCGGCATGTCGGATTTCCACTTGAAAAGAATTGCATGCTATACTATCTGACATATCGATGCTCGCACAAAGAAATTACACGGATGGTCGCTCCTCAACAGCCTTATTCTCCGTGCTAGTTGACAGCATTCACCGTAATGTTCTTGGCTAGCGTGGGTATAGAGGTGGGGCGTCGCAGCTTGGTATCAGAGCCAAACTTCTGAACAATGTAGAATAATTTAACAAGGATCATCGTCCTAAGTCCATCTTAGGAGTCGTGCTTTAGGATTTAATTCGTGTCCTCGTACCGATTCATCCTAATTTCTTTATGATTCCTTATTTTATCAATCAAGTTTGATTGAAATTTATTCTGAGAATAACTTTTTCCTCTTTTTTCTTTCCTTTCTTAAAGACGAGAAATGGTTAGACCTGGCCGTCCCAGCGCCGGTCAATCTAGTGCTACTCCCCTGGATGGAGTATTCATGTCTGCTCAACAACTTTTGGATCTTATAAAGAATCAAGAGTTTATCTATGCTTTGAGTAAGAACCCCGAAATGGTTCTACCTTTGAAACTTGAAGTTTCTTTCAATCAGCTTGTGGATGTTACTCTTCTTCATGGAGAGGTTGGTAAAGGAAGTGTTTGTGATATTGGGACTTCCAAGAAGAGGCATATTAAGTTCAAGAGCCTTAATCCCAATAAGAGAGTGAAGCAAACTACTTTTGTAGCAAAGACTCCAATCCCTAATCGTGGAGGATGCTACAATTGTAATTCTAAGGAACACTATGCGAATATGTGTCCAAAACCCCATTCTTGTCGCTATTGCAAGAAACCGGGTCATCTTTTATCTGCATGTCCCAAACTTTTGAACAAGGACATGAGAAAGCTAAATATTGTGCAAGCCCCTAGAAACTCTTCTCGTGGTCAAGGTATTTCTCATTTAATCCTTGATTACATTTATTTTGTGATCTTCTTATTTGAGTTCCTTTTGATATGGGTTCCATCTCATTATTTTTATACTAAAAGAACTTGTCGATACTTTTCTTTGAATATTTTGGGCTTGATGACTTCTTTGAGGATTATGAATCCGGATGGTAGATCCGCAACACTCAATTTGCTTTTTATTGATGTCGAAATTATTTTATGTGATTTTTCTTTCCGAGCCGATATTTTTACTTAGGCTTCGGAATTGATTTTTTGAAAGGATCGGCTTAATCATTGTGAAGCCCATATCCTATTTTTCGAGTGGACTATTCATCTTCGACATTTTCAATCTGTTAAGCAGATTTCTATTTTTCCTTTATGATTTTGATTCCAACTTGATGGCATCATTTTATTCCTTAAGCCCACTTATAAGGAAAGTTTTATTTCTCTCATTCATGTAGTTTGAGAAATTTTCCGGTATTTTTGAGTTTGTCTTAAGATTATCACCTAAGAAATCTTTTGTGTGGTGTTAAGGTCTTTTCAGTTTGACTTTACCACCGGTTTTCGTTTGCTACGAGTTGCGGAAATTATCATTCCACTTATCGCATTCCGCACTCGTTATGATTCTTATGAATGACTTATTATGTCATTCAAATTGTCCAGCTTATTTCATCCATTTTATAAATCGAATATTCTGTGAATATTTCGATGAGACTATTCTTGTATTTACTGATTTAGGATGAAAATAGTAATTTAAAATTTTGCAAATCTTTTTCATAAGATTTATTTATAAGTAAAACTGGATTTTGTTCTTAAAATGAACAAAGAATATTCTTAAAAGTTTTTAGAAACATGTTTATCATATAGAAGATGATTTTGTGATTGTATTGCCCGTTAAGTGTTTTAAGAATTCTGGTCGATGCGCCTGATCAACGTTATTGATAGGAATCTCCTAAACGCTTTGATGAGACAATCAGACACAGTATATTAACGTGAAAATAGTAAATTATTCTAGAATGATTATTACATAATGATAAATGTAATTTTGAAAGTTTTAACTTTTCAGGAAAGAAGATTATTTAAAAGAAATTCTTTCTTTTCGATACTTTTATTCTTGTGATTCCTGGAGGGGGACCAAGACTTTGCTATTTGTACCGATACTAGTCGTATTGGTTTAGATGTCATTCTCTTGCATAAGATAACGTGCTATCACTTGTGCTTCTAAATCATTATAGCTTCTCGAGACTAGATATGCCACTCATGATCTAGTGCTCACGGCTATTGTTTTTACTTTTGGAATTTGGCATCATCATATTTGGATGAGAAATTTGTTCTCTACCTCGATCATAAATCTTTGGAATAATTATTTTCTCATATGGAACTCCATGTTGACTCGAGTTCTTGGCATCTTATGATCTTGATATTCTGGAAATCGTGTTGCCTTTGTGCTTTGTCGTAGGCAACAAGTTGTTGATTCTTTGATGTTGTCTGAATGGAATTATCTTTTTATCAAGTTCATCGGACGCTTTGATATACTTCGTTTTATTGAGCTTTATCTCATTCCTTTTATGGACTAGTGTCCGGTGTTCTTTTATGGTGTTCGGTTCATCGGATGTACTGTTATTATACTACATCGATGTTCCGTCTTATCTGGATCAATGGATGTACCATTATACTACATCGTTGTTCCGGTTTATCGGTTCATTGGACGTACCGTTTTTGTACTACGTCGGTGTTCCGAAATTGAGTTTCTAGTTTCTCGGGCGTACTGTTATTATACTACGTCCTTACACCAGCTCAATTTTCTGCTATTCTTGACGTTCTCTACGTCTTTTATCTACGGAAATGCCTTAGGGATTCCGAATTTTTATTCTTGAGTCTGGTGTTATTGAGGGATTGAAGTTTCACCAAATTTGACTTTTGAGCAACATCCCATTCGCATCGTTGCTTCGGGGGTTGAGCGCCTTCGATATAAAGATATTCTTTTTGATAGAAGTACAATGGTTCTCAAATCCTAAGGATTTCTCATGTGAAATCTTGAGAATTCATCGAACGAAAACTTTCGGATTTACTCCTTCGTGCTCTTTATGGTGAACTTCTTGATTCAAATTTTCTTTTGTGTTAATATGCTTCTATGGTTGTTACTTCTTATATTTCCTTCTTAATTATTGCGAGGACGCAATTTCTTTAAGAAGGGGAGTCTGTAACAAACCGCATATTTATCGATTTTATATTTAAATATTTTATTTAAATATTTTATCGTTAGTCGGATTTTAGTCCGAAAAGCTACTTTTTGCAAACAGTCGAATTGGGACTCGAGACCACCCCCATTGAGTTCAAAATGTCGTTTGCGACCTTTTTGAGTATAAGCTTCGATATGTTTGGAGAAAGTTGATTTTTGCCACTTTTTACTTAGGGCTTTGGTTTGGGCTGAGCCCAATAACCCCACTTATGTATTCAGTCCCAACCCCTCTCCTCTTCATTACTTCATAATTTCCTTATACATTCAAGCTTCAGCAACAATTGTGGAAGAGAATGGGAAATAGAAACTCCAAGCCCTAGCTTGCTTTGCAAATCCAACTTCTAGCTCCAAATTCAAGAGAACCCATTGGTAAGCATCTCCTTCTTCTTCTCCAAACATTTCTCCATTCAATTTCAGAAAATTCCTAAACCTAATTTAGGAATTGTTTCTCTTTTAAGCTTAGATTCAAGCTTCTTGTGTTGAGATTGAAGTGTGGTTGATCTTCCTTTGTCTTTAAGCTTCTCATTCATTCGTTTGGGTTCAAAGGTGAGATTTTTAATCTCACATCTATGCTTATAATTCTCTTCTATTGTTAGGTATGAATTCCTAACACTTATTCATGTGCATTTTATTTTGATTTGGATTGCTTTTGTGAATATTCCAATTTTTAGTGTTTTGAGTTCAATTCGTTAAAAATCCTAACTTTGATGTTTGAATGTGTTTTTGATTGTGCATCGAGGAGCATATAGGGCCGGGTAGTCGATTGGCATAAAACCTTAGCGTCGTTGCTCGTGCGATTGCAATTTGGTCGGGATTTGCACCTCCTTTGAAATAGGGTAGGAAGTGCAAGTATACAGGTTCGGCCGATCGAGCCCCCTGGGCCGGTCGACCGACCTGTAGTCCAGGCACTTCCTACCTCTGTTTGGAAGTGCTGGTTACAGGCTTCGACCGACCGAGCCCCCTGGGCCGGTCGACCGACCTGGTGCCCTGAGCACTTCCAACCTCTGGGTTCGGTCGACCGACTCAGGGAGTCCGTTCGACCGACCTGCTACTATTTGCCAGATTAGCCTATATTGCTAATTCGTTTGAATATCCAACTTTAATCGATTCGTGTTGTCTCCCTTTTGTTGTTGTCATTTATTATCGACTTTGATGACTTTTTCTTTGGGAATTTTAGATATATCCACTTTGATGGATTTTATATCGATTTCTTTGGATTTTGTTCACGTCTTCGAATGTGGATTTTTATGCCCGATTGTTTCTACAATCACTCCTGTGATTTGTCACTTTAAAATATAAAGGTTTCCTATACTAGTAGTAAATATCAAAACTCTTTCTTCAATGATTTCAACACTATTTTATAACAAAGCTCGTTTTCTCAAGCCGATTTCCAATCTATTAGTATATACAAACCTTTACCTCACTCGTATGAGAAATCTAATTAAACGACTTAGTAAAACAAGTGGTATGAAACGCTTGCGTTTACTTCGTCGGTTAATTCTTGGACTTGTTCGATTGAAACTCTTGTGACAATTTTCTAGTGGAGATCTACAATTTGTTCGTAAATATTTAAATTAAGCTAGTGGTTATGGGACATGAAGCTAAGCTCATATATTTACTAGCTTATTGTAATTGACACTTCTCGTTGATCATGACGATCATCTTTATGGTTTAGACTAGCAATGTGCGATGTCTCTTTGTTTGCGAGGTTAGGCTAGACACCACTTGTGCGATTCCATTCGCACATACCTTTTCGGTTAGCCTAGACACCACTTGTGTGATTCCACTCGCACATACCTTTTTGTGATTTCTGGATTTCGTGTGTTGATTTCTGGAATTTATGTTTCACCAACTTTTACGATGGGCATTGATATATATGTCATTTATTGTGGCTTGGTGAATGAAATTAGGAGTATGACATTCCTTTTTATCTTGAGTAGATTATTGTGATATTGATTAATCTCTTATTGATTTTCAATTACTTATTTATCACAGCTTGGCATTGTAATTATTATATGTTTATGTCATATCTCTTATTATATATCACTTCATCTGATATTTATAGCTAGACTAATCCGTTTATTATTTTCTTCTTAAATAATACTCGGGTCAGACTGAGATTTCACAGGTGCTTCTGCTTGACTCCTTAACGGACCATCATCTGACTTTTGGGTAACTACTTAGATTAGTAGTTTTGTTGTATACATTTGAGGTACAGACTTTATGATGTATACTTATTCTTTTGTCTAGCACTTGTATCTGTTCTTTTTGATATTGTGGATCTTGTTTGACCACTACTCTGATGTACACTTCCATGTGTAATATTCATATCTATTTCCGCCTTTGTGATATGAATTATCTGTGACTGATTTATGTTATGTTTACTTCAATATTTGTTTCCGAAGATATTATAGCCACTGTGTAGTAGTTTTGAGTTTGTGTCGGCATGTCGGATTTCCACTTGAAAAGAATTGCATGCTATACTATCTGACATATCGATGCTCGCACAAAGCAATTACACGGATGGTCGCTCCTCAACAGCCTTATTCTCTGTGCTAGTTGACAGCATTCACCGTAATGTTCTTGGCTAGCGTGGGTATAGAGGTGGGGCGTCACATTAGCATTGGTAAATCTCATGTGTTCCTTGTTCTTGTAAAATTTGGTTGTCTTTGGGCCTTCATCTTCTGGTCCTAGCATAAAGAAAAGAAGCAGCTTGACAATTTGAGTGAAGGGTATACTATAACAGAGTCTCATTTTCTTTATAGCCCAATTTTGTTGTTTTGACAACTGGATGCGATACAAATCTGTTTGTACGATACGTACTGTAACAACCCATAAAAGTAATAGTTGTTTAACAATAACTTGTCGTACGGTTATTGTCCATTTGTATAAGAAAATAGCTTAATTTTGTTATAACAGTCTGTGACGCCCCACCTCTATACCCACGCTAGCCAAGAACACTACGGAGTAATGCTGTCGACTAGCACGGAGAATAAGGTTGTTGAGGAGCGACCATCCATGTAATTGCTTTGTGCGAGCACTGATATGTCAGATAATAAAACATGCATTTTATTTCAAAAGGAAATCCGACATACCGATACAGACTCAAAACTACTGCACAGTGGCTATATAAATCCTTCGGAAACAAATATAGAAATAAGCATAACATAAATCAGTCACAGATAATTCATATCACAAAGGCGGAAGAAGATATGAATATATAACTAACACATGAAAGTGTATATCAGAGTAGTGGTCAAATAGATCCACAATAATACAAAAGAATAGCAACAAGTGCTATACAAAAGAATACAACTATGAGTCTATATCTCAAGTGTATACAACAAAAAACTACTAATCTAAGTAGTTAGCCAAAAGTCAGAGGAATCAATCCTAAGTGAGAAGTCAAGCAGAAGCACCTGTAACATCTCGGTCTGACCCGAGTATTATTTAATAAGAAAATAATAAACGGATCAGTCTAACTATAAATATCAGATGAAACGATATAGAGTAAGAGATATGACTAAACACATAATAATCACAATGCCAAGCTGTGATATATATAAGTAATTGAAAATCAACAAGAGATTAATCAATATCACAAAATCTACACAAGAATCAAAGAAATGCCATACTCCTTATTTCGTTCACAAAACCGTAAATATTGACGATTATATCAATGTCAATCACAAAAGTCAATGACACACAAATTCACCAATGCACAAATATTGATAAAACTTATCAATGGAAATCACGAAAATTGGTGAAACACAAATTCTAGAAATCATATCAAGAAATCCAGAAATCACAAAAAGGGGGGAGTCCTATCACAAACGGGAGCATAAAGCTCACCAACACGTGTATCACAAACGGAATGCTAATTTCATGGTTGCTAACCATCACAAATTGAGCCGAAGCTCCACAAATGGCCCGAAGACCATGGGTTGCTATCCCACCAATTTGAGTCGAAACTCCACAAAACGGGGTTTAGTCTCCCTCGCAGACAAAGAGACATCGCACATTGCTAGTCTAAATCACAAAGATGATCGTCATGATCAACAAGAAGTGTCAATTACACTAAGCTAGTAAATATATGAGTTTAGCTTCATGTCCCATAACCACTTTCTTAACTTAAATATTTACGAACAAACTGTAGATCTCCACTATAAAATTATCACAAGAGATTCAATCGAACAAGTCCAAGGATTAACCGATGAAGTAAACGCAAGCGTTTCATACCACTCGTTTTACTAAGTCGTTTAATTAGATTTCTCATACGAGTGAGGTAAAGGTTTGTATATACTAATAGATTGGAAAATGATTTAGGAAACGAGCTTTGTACTAAAATAGTGTTGAAATCATTTGAAGAAAGAGTTTTGATATTTACTACCAGTATAGAAACCTTTATATTTTTAAAGTGACAAATCACGAAGAAGATTGTACGAACAATCAATCACTAAAATTCACATATGAAGATGTGAATAAAAATCCAAAGAAATCGATAAAGGATCCACCGAAATGGATATTCAAAAATCCCTACAAAGGAGTTGTTAACGCTAAAATTTGAACGCTAACACCCCGGTGTATGAGTTATAGTTGTGAAAGCACCACCCGATAACTCGGGAACAGATTACAAGCAGATAATAGCGGAAAAGCAGTAAACAACAACAATTTTATAGTGGTTCGGCTTAAGGGTATAGCCTACGTCCACTTTAAGTACTTTTATTGATGATCTTGTTACAAGCTGATACAATTCTTTCCAAGTACAACACACTTTGAATTACAAGTCACTTAGAACAAGTAGCCTAAACTTCAATGGAGATTAGAGTCTTCAAATCCATGTTGGATGTGTGTGATCTTTTCTCGAAGTTGTTTGTAGCGTTCTTCGTGTCTTGAGAGCTTTAAGTGTTGGATTGGTTTGGAATGCAGCAGAGTAACGGCGCTTGAAGAGAATGAGCCCAAAAGTCCTTTGCTAGTTGGAGTTAGGGTCATATTTATAGGCATTTTTCAGAGTAAGGTCGTAGGTCGTGACCGACCTAAGTAAGGTCGTAGGTCGTGACCGACCTAAGTAAGGTTGTAGTCGACCTGAAGAGTATTGGCCCCTCCTTCCTCACGCATGCTGATTTGCACAAGTCCTAGGTCGTGAGCGACCTATCCCCCTGTGGCATTGCATAGTCTTCTATATTCTGGTTTTTAGGTCGTTAGCGACCTAACCTAGGTCGTGAGTACTTTCCTGCAGCCATAGTTAATCTTAAGTCGCTGAGTCCCTTAGGTCGCGACCTTCCTTAGGTCGCGGAGCTTCTTAGGTCGGTGGATAGTTAGGTCGCGGAGTTTCATAGGTCGAGTCCATCTTCAGGTCGCACTCACTCTTAGGTCGCGGCCTCCTTTAGGTTGCAGCTTTCTGTTAGGTCGCAACAATCCTTAGATCGCCAGGTTACTTCTGCAGTTAAGTCGCGCCCTTTTTTAGGTTGCTTGTTCTTTTAGGTCGCGGCCTTTTTGGGTCGCTGCTGCCTTTAGGTCGAGACAATCTTAGGTCGCAACACTTTAGGTCGCAGCTACTCTTAGGTCGCTGGGTTCCGCTAGGTCGTAACCTTCTTCAGATCGCTAGGTCGCTTCACTAATTAGGCCGCTAAATCGTTTCATCTCTTGGGTCGCTAGGTCGCGTCTTCAGTTAGGTTGCTTACTTTTAGGTCACGGCAATAATAGGAGTTAACATCTGCCCCTCGAAGCATAGGCCTATGTCATAGGTCGCATGCTTCGACTTATCTTTGCTAGGTCGTGAGCGACCTAAAACATATGCTAACTCGCGTGTCTACTCGCCTTCTTCTTTCAGCTCCATATAAACTGCTAGGTTGCTTCTTCTTCATTATCTAACTGCTTCAATTTCTTGCTCTGCCATTAACAGAATTCCGCGATTTTAAAGACGAACTCAAGCAAATCATTCAGCAATTCATTCTTGCTATCAAATCACGTAAGCATCTTCGATCCTTATTCATTCCCTAATCACCATCGAACCACGAATTCTAACCTCTCAACCCCAAATCGATTTTGTACGTCGTGCTTCACTCGGAGTTGCATTGTGATCGATTCCTGTTCGTCACTGGCTATTGTTGTTGTTGTGATTCTTGAACGCACAACAGTGAGTTAGGTCTATGACAGATCAGAGATATATGGAGTCGTTTTTCGAATGACTTGGTGGTATGAAAAGACGATGATCTTCACGAATAGAATGAGGGATTCTGCGCTATTAGTGTTAACGGGTTACTGGGTCTGATGTGCTTTAGCGTGGATAGGAAGTCAGCGACCTAGTAGATCTGAGCATTCTAAGATAACTTACGACCTAAGGGAAGCTCGAGGACTTTCAAATTCACGACTTAATTCTTAGGTCGCGTTGGGATTTGAACGACCTAGGACTTGGCAAATTTGCACATGCACTTTGAACAGAACGACTTAACAATTTAGCGACCTATCATTCTTGAATGACTGCATAGCGACTTAATATATCAACGACCTGTACTTTGCGGCATAGGCTTTAGGTCGCGGCCGAGTTAGGACTTGGAAAGTTTGTACTGCCTTGAACCTTTTAACTTGCATAGTGCGACCTAATGAAGCCCGACCTATGCTAGGTCGCTGGACGTCCTAAGACTTGTGAAATTCTGTGAAGACTTGGTTGAATTGTTTGAACTTGAATTCTGTTGCACTTTGTTGTAGGTTATCTCTAATGCTAATAACCTGTTAAACATAATATTTGCAGAAAACTGGGACGAATATACTGCCATTGACTGCCACATCGAATGACAGATTAGTCGATAAAGAGTAATCAACTTAAATGAACTGTGTGAACGAAATGCTGTGAACCAATGAATTCAAGTGAAGTGTTAAAGCAAAACTAAAATATCCAGTTAAAGCTGATTCGTTCGCATTAACACTACACTTGAGCTTTATATTAACAAGTCCTGAAATCTCATAGTCGACTAATTGTCAACTAGTTTGATTTCAGTTATGTTTGCTTTCTCTTTTTTTTTTAGTTCTGCACAACACTTCACACCTTTTAGGAAACGTGCACCTTCTCATCTGAACATCCAGTTGCTTATGTAGAATGACGTCTCAACAAGAAGAGATGATAGAACACGCCGAAGGGGTTTTCCCGATTGCTATTCCACTAGAGAATCCTCCGGAAAGAACTCCTACCCTTTTGAAACAGCGGGCGCTTAATCAATTATGCGTTCAATTTGGCATTGCCGAGGCAGAAGTTTTACTTCCTGGACCAAATGACTTTGCTGATAGACCACCTTACGGTTTTGTTGCCATTAATCGACAAATGTGCTTAAGTGGAGCAATTCCTCCTTTTAATGAATTTCTTCGACAAATCCTCCTTCGACTGACGATCTCTCCTTTCCAGCTGCACCCCAATGGCTATGCTATTTTGATGGGATTGTGCGTTCTGTTCAGGAGGACTCTTGATCGTCTTCCGAGTTTTGAGGAAATCTGTTACTTGTGCACTTTTGCGAAGAAAAAGGACCACCCTTCAATTGTACTTGTAAGAGGTGCGAGGAACCGCAAACTTATTTTGGATTTGCCGGAGAGTGCACATGGTTTCCTGAATCAATACTTCTACATTCGTTGCCCCGCAGAATTTTATGCAGACTGGAGAGTAGGAAGTGAGATCTTTTTTCTCTTCTTTCTTTAATTTTATTCTAAGTTTTACCTGGTTCGTATTGCTAGATGCTGATTCCATTCCTTATTTTTACAGCACTTCCTCCTCCTTCTAGAGATTCCAGCCATAAGTCAGTTTTTGAAAGGCTAAGCACTGTGGCTATTGAAGAAAGAAGCGCAAAATTTCTATTGACAGAAGAACTTCTCCATCAGTTTGAGCTTCTACATCCTTCTCGTTCCACTCAAATTCATGAAGTTCCAACGGAGGTTCCTGATTCTCCGACGAACACTCCTGATGCCCCGGTCTCCACTAAAGAGCACTTGCGGGGAGAAACTTCCATAGAAACTTCACTAGTAAAGTGTTCTATTCCAAGGGATGACACGGGGCCATCCGAAAAGCCCGCGCTTGTTCCCATAACTGAAGAAGAGGAGCCCCTTCCTCAAACCGGGAAGAATGCTGATGAAGGAGTTGATGGAGGAAGTCTGGTTAGGCGCGATGGTGATGACATCGGAGTTTAAGTGACATAATTATCACTTCTCAAGAGCTCTTTAAAGATGACTCTGTCAGTGCTAAAGTTATATCTCCGGCGGTTGAAGCGACATCCGTTCTTAACCAGACTCCCTCAACCCAGGAATTGCCACTAATTATTAAACCTGTCACTACCCCTCAACCGGCGAGCGGTTCGTAGCTAGTTTGACGCACGTAGTTTGCACCTCACATGCACTTAGGATTTCTTTTTAACCTTTCTATGCACATGCCTTTTTTAATACTTGAAAGATTCTCAAGTTTTGTTTCTTCCTTTAATTTTAGGTTCTCCAATGGGGCGAAGCGGCTCTTTTTATGATGAATTCAAACAGTACGGGAGACGCGGACAGTTTGACTATAGGCGCCATCTTCCCGTACACAGAGAAACTGATGAGGAGAGGGCCGCTCGTAAGGCTAGGGAGAGACGCTCCTATGAAGAGTGCTATGGGAGAGAGGAAGAAAGACACGACCCTCCTCGTGGAGATGAGGATACTCATAAACGAAAGACCCATGGTGAGAGAGGGAAAAGTCATACGGTCAACTCCTCCAGCAAGCGGGCTAAACTTAGCGAAGGAACAATGCCTTCAATTTCTGAAAATGTTCCTGCTCCTGCTCCTTCTCCGGCTCCTGCTCGTTCTGATATTCAAACAATTATCAAAAGACCCGCATACCAAGTTGGGCAAGGTCCACCCATTCTTCAAAGTCGATTTTCTCAATGGTGCTTAAAAGGGGTTCGATTTGACCTCGACCTGGTCCCTCTTGACAAACCAGCTATGGTACGAAATCTTGATGCCGTCAGAGTTGACATTGAAAGAATGTCCAATTGGCAGAAACTGGTTGACGAGCTTCAAAGAGTTAATCGAGTGAACCTTGAAGCCATGCTCACAATGGAGAATGATAAATCAGAGTGGCAGAAGACTCTTGAACAACATGACGCTGAGATGAGGAGCATTGCTTCCTATAATGAAAAACTCGAAGCGGAAGTGGAAAAGCTTAAAGGAGAACTTGTTACTTCCTCCACTTCCTATTCTCAAAGGGAAAGCATGCTCCAGCAACAAGTGCGAGACGCACATGCTAGTCAAAGGGCGGTTGAGGACAAACTCGCACATCAAGAAAAAGTCATAGAAGACCAACGTGCTGAAGTTGCACAGCTGCGAGAACAAACTGGCTCTCAAAACATGGAGATAGAATTATTAAAAGCTCGACTTGCCAATGCTGAAAGAGAGCGCGATGAAGCCGTCGCTGGTAAATTTGTAGCCGAGGAAGCTCACCAAGCTACTAAAGCTGACATTGGCTCTACATTATTCGACTTTTATCTGCAATGCATTTTGGGACGCGGTAGCCTTGCGTTTTTGGGTCCTAAGTATGAGATTACACTAGCTGAAGTATGGGAGGCTGCCATAGATATGCTTGGGGGCGCTGGTTACACTGAAGACCAGCTTGAAGAATATTATTTCGACGAGGAAACTCGAGCAGCGCTGGCTAGGAGAAAGGAACAACTTGCTAAATTTCGGGCTGAAACGACAAGAGGAGAATGCCCAGAGAAGGAAGCGCTTGTAACTGCTCTAGTCCCTCCTTCGGTTTCAGCTGGCGTTGATATAGCTGGTCCCAGTTCTTCTTCTCTGCCCCAAGACAAAGTTGATCTCGGAGTTACAACTTCCGAGGCTGTAGAAGAGCCTCAAGAGAGCACTGAAGCTCAGGACTATGAAATTGACGTGATAAAGACAACTTCTGCAGGTAACTCAACTGTAAATTCTGCCACTGTCAATCTCGCTCAAGTGGATTGCTCACTTGTTTCTTATGGGTTCAATGAACTTCTTGACTATTTTCTCAACCTTGATGAGCCTTCATCTCCTCTTTTTACTGACTTTAACCTCTTTTCTTCTGTAGAGAAAGTATCAAGCACTGTTTAGATCTCGCCTCCTCCAGTTATCCCTCCTCTGTCCCTTCAAGTAACTCCTCCTTCTGCTTCACAGCCTGGGTCGCAAGAGGAGCAAATAGAGGCTCTTCATGGCTTAGATGACCCCATCGCTTCACAAGAGCAGAAAGACGAGGGGCTTGAGGGAGGTGAGATATCTCCGGAGCGGACTCCTTCTGATAACATAACTTTGTCCAAACTTGTTACACCAGGGAGTGAGTCTTCCTCAAAGAGGAGAAAGAAGCATGGAACATCAAGGAGGAGAGGGAAGAAAATCATTGCTACCGAGGAGGAACCGGAAGCTGGGCCAGTTGCACCTCCCTCTACTTCTTCCCTTCTGCCCACAGATCGGCCTGAAAAGTTAATCATTCGACCGGGTAAAGGGTCCAAAGGGGGTAAGAAGAAGTGAAGATTTTAGCTTCTTGTCTTTTGCATGTACTGGCCGAGAATTGTGCGGGTACCGTCCCCCGCTTTTCTTTATTTTGAAACCTATATCTGCATTACAATTGAATAAAATGATCCTTTGCTTGTACAGATTTCTGTTTGAATTTGAGAATGCATTTGTTATTCATTTTTGCACAAGTTTATTTATATGATATTGCAGCGGGCTTATGGTATGTTGTTTGAGTATTACTTTACCGATGCAGCTATACCATTCTGTATGTAATTATACCATGTTGCCCCCATATCATAAGCTTGCAACAATATTTTATACTTCGAGGGGACTTGCACTCTTATTTGCTGAAGAATAATTATTTTATTCTTAGAGAAATTTTTTGTAGAGTACAACTCCCTTCGTATAAGTTTTTATGCTTTGTCCTTCGAAGAAATCACTTTTTTCTTTTGCTTCTGTGCATATTTTACCAAGTGAATTCTTCTATATGGTAAAACGGACCTCTGAAGGGTACTTTAACTCTTTTTTTTTTTTGAGGAAGATCATTTTCCAGAATAGGTACAGAATAGGTAAATTACTCTTCCTTTGAAAGTTAAAGTATGCTCTTGATGAGGATTTTTCTTTTAAATAGAAATTTGTACCTCTGAGGAGGGATTTTTTCACGTTTCAACGCTTGGAAGTTTTATTTCAATCTTGGTGAAACGTGTACCTCCAAAGAGTTGTGCCTTTGAAGAAAGCCTTTTCACGTTTCAACACTTGGAAGTTTTATTTCAATCTTGGTGAAATGTGGGCTTCCGAAGAGGTCTTTCTTCTTGATTATGCTTCCGGAGGGGGGGTTGTACCTATGAGGAGGGATTTTTCACGTTTCAACACTTGGAAGTTTTATTTCAATCTTGGTGAAACGTGTACCTCCAAAGAGTTGTGCCTTCGAAGAAAGCCTTTTCATGTTTCAACACTTGGAAGTTTTATTCCAATCTCGGTGAAACGTGGGCTTCCGGGAAGGTCTTTCTTTTGTTTTGCATTTCAACTTTTGTGAAGTGAAATTCCGAAGAGCGGTTGTTACACTTCAACTCCTGGTGAAATGTGCCTCCGAAGAGGTCTTTATTTTGTTTGCATTTCAACTCTGGTGAAGTGAAATTCCGAAGAGCGGTCGTAACACTTCAACTCCTGGTGAAATGTGCCTCCAAAGAGGTCTTTTATTTTGTTTGCATTTCAACTCTGGTGAAGTGAAATTCCGAAGAGCGGTCGTAACACTTCAACTCCTGGTGAAATGTGCCTCAGAGAGGGTTTTCATCGCCTGGAAGTTACTCTCTCATGGTTGGAGGGTCATGACTCCTCCAATCTTTTTTTGTTGAGTAGAGAACTTTCTTTTTTGTGGCGTATGACCCATTAGAGGTATTTATCCTCCGAAGAGTTGTGCCTCCGGAGAGGACTTGTGCTGCCGATGATGGCTTTGGTTGTTCCTCTGTCCACTTGCTTATGCCTTTTCAATGATCCTCTGCTCTCTTTTTTTTTTTTAGCTTTCATTCCCTTTTCTCACAAGTAACTTGTTTAATCCAAGGAAGTGTGCTTCATTGTCAGGCAATTTCGTGAGAACGAGCACTAGCTTCTTAATTGGATGTTTGTTTGTTCAAACGATCTCAATTTATTAGCAAAGACCCGTTTCTGTCGAAATCATAGGCCGTTCAATTGAACTACTTCCTATCTAGGATTTGAATTCGGGGCTTTTGTGACTTGAAATTTGGCGAGAATCACTTGATCTTTTTATGTGCAAGTTTCACTTCCATTGTCTGCAAAAATTTAAATCGACATTTCAGCAATACATTCTATGTACTTTTTATATCGAAAATAAAGCAAACATGTAATAATAATAAGGAACACAAGATTTATAGTGGTTCGGCCAGGAAATTGGGCCTACATCCACTTTATATTCTTTCGTTATTTACTTGCATCAGTTTTACAATTGCCTTCAATTACAAGAATCGTACATTCATAATTCTTTTTACAATATTTCAACAAAATTTTCAAGTATAGTATGGACGCAAATGGTTGCTGTTCCATGCCCTTGGAATTTGATCTCCTTCAACAGTGGTGAGTTTGAATGTGCCGTCAAGAAGCTTCTGACCTATGACATATGGTCCTTCCCAATTTGGCCCAAACACACCTGTCGCTGTCATAATTCTCTTCAGGACTAGGTTTCCAATCTCAAAGCTGCGTTGGCGAACTTTGGAATTGAAATGTCTGGCTATTCTTTGCTGATGAGCTGCAATTCTGAGATTAGCCTCATCTCTTTTTTCATCAAGGAGATCTAGCGCTTCAAGCTGTAGCTTTTCGTTTTCTGCTTGATTGAAATGTATTCTTCTGTGTGAAGGGACCTCTATTTCTACCGGAATCATTGCCTCTGACCCGTATGCCAATGAAAACGGGGTGTGCCCAGTCGCAGTTTTGTGAGTGGTTCTGTATGCCCATAGTGCCAGTGGTAGCTTATCGACCCAACCACCTTTTGCTCTTTCAAGTTGCTTCTTGATGGTGGACTTAATAATTTTGTTCACGGCTTCCACTTGTCCGTTTGCCTGCGGATGAGCCACTGCTGAGAAACTTTTCCGGATTTTGAATCGCTTGCAAAAATCTTGGAATTCTTCACTTTCAAACTGAGTTCCGTTGTCTGTAATTATTTTTTGAGGCACACCGTACCTGCAAATGATGTTTTTAGTCACAAAACTTATCATCTTCTTTGAGGTGATAGTAGCCAGTGGTTCGGCTTCTGCCCACTTAGTAAAATAATCTACAACAACAATGGCGTATTTAATTCCAGATTTGGCAGTTGGTAGCGGCCCAATAAGATCCATTTCCCAAATCGCAAATGGCCATGGACTGACCATTTGTGTGAGTTCGGTAGAAGGTGCTCTAGGAATTCTGGCAAATCTTTGGCATCTGTCACATTTTCGGGAATAATCTGCAGCATCTCTATTAATTTCTGGCCAAAAATATCCGTATTAGAGAATTTTCTTTGCTAATGTTTGGCCACCTAAATGATCAGCACATTCTCCTCCATGTACCTCAGCTAAGATTGTTTTGGACTCTTCCCTGGATACACATCGAAGTAATGGCATTGAGAATCCCTGTCTGTATAATCGGCCATCCTGGATTACATAGCGAGAGGCTTTCCTTAGTAGCTTCTGTCTCTCTCTTGAATTTTCTGGCAAAGAACCTCTGAGTAGGTAGTCTAGTATTGGAGTCATCCATGACTCTTGTTCTTGAGATACATTCATAATCCAGTCTATATCCACCTCGTCTGTACTTGGTGCTGACAGGACTTCTACGGGGACTAATCCCAATAGCTGAGCTTCACCAGAACTTGAATACTTTGCGAGGGAATCTGCCTTCATATTCTCTTCCCAGGGAACATGGCTTATTGAATAATGATCGAGCTCACGTAGAAGTTCCGAAGCCTTTGACAAGTAGGCAGGCAGGTTTCCCCCTTTCGTTTGAAATTCCTTCTTGACTTGGCATACAATAAGCTGAGAATCACTGAAGATCTGTAATGCTCGGATATTTAGTTCTTTAGCGATTTTCAGTCCTGCGATAAGAGCTTCATATTCTGCTTCATTGTTTGTTGAAGGAAATTCCAATCTTAGTGCATAACATAATGACCGACCTTCGTGGGTTTCAAGTACTACTCCGGCTCCGGAACAGTAGTCATTTCTTGCGCCATCAACATATAACTTCCACTGGATTGGGGAATCATTGATTGCTTCTTCCTCACCATTACCTTTTTCTGTGAATTCTGCAATGAAATCAGCTAAAGCTTGTCCGTTGATTGCTTTTCGGGGGTGATAAGTGATGTCATATTGATTGAGTTCAATGTTCCACTTTAGAAGGTGACCCGAAGTTTCAGGGCGAAACAGGACTTGCTTTAAAGGTTGATCAGTGAGGACTCTGATAGGATGAGCTTGGAAATATTGCCTCAACTTTCTTGATGCAACTAGTAGAAAATAGGCGAGTTTTTCCAACTTGGAGTAATTCAGCTCTGCCCCAGTGAGTCTTTTGATGATATAGTAAACCGGATGTTGAATCCTTTTATCTTCTCGTATCAGCGCTGCACTTAAAGCATGAGATGATACTGCCAAGTATATAAGAAGATCCTCACCATTGCCTGGCCTAGAAAGTATTGGAGGCGCTTCCATATGACGGATCAACTCATCAAAGCCTTTTTGGCATTCGGGAGTCCATTCAAAGTTCTTCTTTCCTTTCTTCAGAGCATCGAAGAATGGGATGCATTTATCAGTAGCTTTGGAAATGAACCGACTCAAGGCGGCGACCTTTCCGTTAAGACTTTGCAATTCCTTCTTCGTTCTAGGAGCTTTAACTTCTTTTAAAGCAGTAATTTGAGCTGGACTAGCCTCAATGCCGCTAGCACTGACGATAAAACCTAAGAACTTTCCGGACTCGACCCCAAACGTACATTTCAGAGGGTTAAGCTTCATTCTGTATTTTCGGAGGACTGTAAACATTTCTGCTAAGTGTTCAATGTGATCCGCTGCTTTCTTAGACTTTACTAACATGTCTCGACGTAGACTTCCATAGTTTTGCCCAATTGCGGTTTGAACATAGCATTAACAAGTCTTTGGTAGGTTGCCCCTGCATTTTTCAATCCGAAGGGCATAACTCTGTAGCAATAAAGACCAACATCGGTGATAAAGCTCGTGTCCTCCTGATCAGGTTCATGCATCATGATCTGGTTGTATCCGGAGTAGGCGTCCATAAAAGACAACAACTCATGTCCCGCTGTTCCATCTACCAGTTGATCGATCCTGGGCAATGGGAAGCAATCTTTGGGGCAGGCCTTGTTTAGATCTGAAAAATTGATGCACACTCTCCATTTTCCATTAGCTTTTTTAACCAGCACTGGATTTGACACCCAATTCGGGTAAGTAGATTCTTTGATGAAGTTATTTTCCATGAGTCGATCAACTTCTTCTTTTAATGCTGCTGACCTTTCTGGACCTTGGGTTCTTCTTTTCTGTTTAACTGGCGTAAACTTTGGGTCAATATTCAGAGTGTGTACCGCAACTTCTGGGGATATTCCACACATATCGGCATGAGTCCAAGCGAAGACATCCAGATTTGCTTTTAGGAAAGATATCAAGATATTCTGAATTGACGCATTAAGCTGTGAACCCACATTCAACACCTTATTTGGGTCCTTCGGGTCAACAGGTACCGGTACTGTCGTTTCCACCGGTACTACTCTATTCTCCCCTGCACTGGCTTTTCTGGGATCCATCTCTTTTCGTGCCCCGCTATGCTCGCCAGTGCAGGGTCCGCCCCGTAATTGCTACAAGGCTGGTTCTTTGATGCGGACCGGGGTTGCCGCATCCTTTCCCATTTCCCTTTTTCTTGCCTCTCGCAGCTCTGTCAGATAACACTCCCGCGCAGCATTTTGATCCCCCTTTATAACTCCTACTCCATTGTCTGTAGGGAATTTAATGGTGAGGCACCATGGGGCTAAAATAGCTTTGAATGCTGCGAGCGTTGGACGGCCAAGGAAAGCATTATAAGCAGAAAATTCATCGACAATCACAAAAGTTTGCTTGCGGACTACTTTCCTTTCTCCTTCTCCAAGTTCTACAAGCAGATCAATGGTTCCTATTGGTTGCTTTGGCTCCCCGGTGAAGCCAGCGATTTTCTGCGATGAGGCTTGTACATCGACCATAGGGATTTTCATTTGGTCGAATGTCTTCTTGAAGAGGATATTACATGATGCTCCGCAATCAATGAGAACTCTTCTGACGATGGCTGGTCCGATACCAGTTGAGATGACTAAGGGATCTAGGGTAGGAGCTTCGATACCTGTGGAATCTCTGGCTCTGAAAACAATATCATCACTGAAAGTTTTCTGTTGTTTCAGAGGCGTAGTGTCTTCTAAAACAAAGACATCTTCTTCGGCTGGAACATATTTCAAAGACCTGGTATATCTCTCCATCTCACCCCAGCTCTTGCCAGCTGGGTGAGGTCCTCCTGTAATGACATTGATAATGGGCCTTCCAGATTCATGCCCTGCAGCCTTCTCACCTGTCCTAGGCTGATGAACAGGAGCTTGTTGCCCCTGACTTGACGATGCAGGATTGTTGCTATTCTTCTTCACAAACTGCTGCAGCTTGTTTTCTCCTAGCAACTCTTCAATCAGATTTTTCAACTGGCGGCATTCATCGGTCTCATGACCGGATTGATTATGGAAGCGGCAGAACTTCCCACTCTGTATAGCCTTTTTCCCGGTCCTCAGAGGGATAGGTTTAGGAAAATCAACAGAATCTTTAGTGGCAAGGTAGATATGCTCCGGCGTATGCGATAATGGAGTATACTCTGATGGCTTGAAGGATCGAGGCTTCTTCAGATTACTCTGTTTTTTCCCATTATTATTCTCCCTTTTTTGCCCCGCCGATTCATTCTTGCGTGGAGCGACAGTGTTATCTTCAGCTTTCTCCAACACTGCCTTTACCGGTACAGGACGGCTTTCCAGGCGTATGAATTCATCTGCTTTTTTATAAAACTTTTCAAGGGAAGTTGGTTCCTTCATGTTTAGCCATTTCCCAAATTCGCTCGACTTATCAATAGCCCTCATCAGATAAGTCAATATCATTCGCGGTTCTGCATTGTCCACCTCAGCCAGCGCTATATTGAAGCGATTCAAGAAAGATCTGATAGATTCACCCGGATTCTGTTCTAAACTCGACAGCGACATGATGTCCTTGGCCTTTGAAGCATATAGTCTGAACTGCTCCTTGAACTTCCGGGTTAAGTCAGAAAACTGATCGATAGATCGGACTGGAAGTCTGGTGAACCAAAGCAGAGCCACACCTTCGAGATACACAGGAAAATATCGGCACTTTATTTCATCAGAGGCTCTGGCACCTGTCATGTGCCAATCATATTTGTATAAGAATTCGTTCGGATCACTCGTCCCTCTGTAAGCTGGAATGGTGGGTGGGACAAACTTCCTTGGGAATTCAGCCTTTAAGATTTTCTCAGTAAAAGGAGTTTTACTTGGGGCAAAACCCCATTCTTTCTCGTCTTCAACCCTCTGCATACTCTCTTTCATAATTTGTCGGACCATTCCAGAAAGATACTCCTCATCATGTCGAGTTCTAGATCCACCAACCCCTGGAAGCGTTCGTTCAAAAGGGCTAGCAGCCCTTTCAGGAGCATTTCTTTCTTCTGCATCACGAATGTTGCCAGCAAAATTCCTTTCATTATCTGCCGGTTGACGGTTTGTCCCAAGCAAATCGTTCAACCTATTCAGAATTAGGGCATTCTGGGCATTCTGAGCCTCGAATTGTGCATTTTGGGCATTTATCTGTTGGTTCAGCCCTAAGATTGCAGCATCCAGCTCTGCCTTTGTAACTCCGACAGCTGGAGTGGCTTGATTCGATATAGGGGAAGCGGAGGTTCCCTCTTGAATATTCCCAGATCTGACAGATCTACTTTTCCTTCCAAGAGCCATAATCTCGGATAGACTTCTGGTTTTCAAGGAAATTCTCTCTACAAACCTCTGTGAAGCAATGATGATAGCTCTCCTGAGTTCAACTCTCAGTGAAAGCACCAAAAATGTTAACGCTAAAATTTGAACGCTAACACCCCGGTGTATGAGTTATAGTTGTTAAAGCACCACCCGATAACTCGGGAACAGATTACAAGTAGATAATAGCGGAAAAGCAGTAAACGACAACAATTTTATAGTGGTTCGGCTTAAGGGTATAGCCTACGTCCACTTTAAGTACTTTTATTGATGATCTCGTTACAAGCTGATACAATTCTTTCCAAGTACAATACACTTTGAATTACAAGTCACTTAGAACAAGTAGCCTAAACTTCAATGGAGATTAGAGTCTTCAAATCCATGTTGGATGTGTGTGATCTTTTCTCGAAGTTGTTTGTAGCGTTCTTCGTGTCTTGAGAGCTTTAAGTGTTGGATTGGTTTGGAATGCAGCAGAGTAACGGCGCTTGAAGAGAATGAGCCAAAAGTCCTTTGCTAGTTGGAGTTAGGGTCATATTTATAGGCATTTTTCAGAGTAAGGTCGTAGGTCGTGACCGACCTAAGTAAGGTCGTAGGTCGTGACCGACCTAAGTAAGGTTGTAGTCGACCTGAAGAGTATTGGCCCCTCCTTCCTCACGCATGCTGATTTGCACAAGTCCTAGGTCGTGAGCGACCTATCCCCCTGTGGCATTGCATAGTCTTCTATATTCTGGTATTTAGGTCGTTAGCAACCTAACCTAGGTCGCGAGTACTTTCCTGCAGCCATAGTTAATCTTAAGTCGTTGAGTCCCTTAGGTCGCGACCTTCCTTAGGTCGCGGAGCTTCTTAGGTCGGTGGATAGTTAGGTCGCGAAGTTCCTTAGGTCGAGTCCATCTTCAGGTCGCACTCACTCTTAGGTCGTGGCCTCCTTTAGGTTGCAGCTTCCTGTTAGGTCGCAACAATCCTTAGATCGCCAGGTTACTTATGCAGTTAAGTCGTGCCCTTTTTTAGGTTGCTTGTTCTTTTAGGTCGCGGCCTTTTTGGGTCGCTGCTGCCTTTAGGTCGAGACAATCTTAGGTCGCAACACTTTAGGTCGCAGCTACTCTTAGGTCGCTGGGTTCCGCTAGGTCGTAACCTTCTTCAGATCGCTAGGTCGCTTCACTAATTAGGCCGCTAAATTGTTTCATCTCTTGGGTCACTAGGTCGCGTCTTCAGTTAGGTTGCTTACTTTTAGGTCGCGGCAATAATAGGAGTTAACAGGAGTCATCAAAGACATAATAAATGATAACAACACATAGGAAACAACACGAATCGATTAAAGTTCGAAATTCAAACAACTAGGCGAAATAGGCAAAATTGCACCAGGTCGGTCGGCCGGCTACAGAGCTCGGTCGACCGGACCCTGTTCCAAAAAAGTCTCGGGAATCAGGTCGATCGGCTGAGCCCTGTAGCCAGTCGATCGGACCAGAGACAGAAAGGTGCCTATGCACCTTAGTAGCAGGTCGGTCGACCGGCCCAGGGGTTCGGTTGGCCGATCCTGATGTTCTGCAAATTGAAACCAATTTCATATGAGGTGCAAACCTCTTCAATTTGCAATCGGTCAAGTGATGACACTAAGGGTTTACGCCAATCGACTACCCGGCCATATAAGCTCCTCGGTTCATCACCAAAAACATGATCAACACATCAAAGTCATGATTTTTAAAGAATTGAACCCAAAACACTAAAAATTGGAATATTCACCAAATCAATCCAAACCAAAAGCAATTGCACACGAATAAGTGTTAGGAATTCATACCTAACAATCGAAGATAAATATAAGAATAGATGTGAGATAAAAATCTCACCTTTGAACCCAAAAACAATGAATGAGAAGCTTGAAGACAAGGGAAGATCAACCACACTTCAATCTCAACACTAGAAGCTTGAATCTAAGCTTAAAAGAAGAACATTCCCTAAGTTAGGTTTAGGAAATTTCTGAAATCAAAGAGAGAATGACTTGGGGAAGATGAAGAGAAGGCTTACCAATGGGTTCTCTTGAATTTGGAGCTAAAGCTTGGATTTTGCAAATGAACTAGGGCTTAGGAATTATAATTTCCAATCTTTTCCCCCATTATTTTCTTGAACTTGAGAGAGTTAGGAAATGAGGAGTGAATGAAGAGGAGAGGGGGTTGGGACTGAGTTAGTAAGTGGTTAATGGGTTCAGCCCAAACCAAAGCTGAAACGACCCGTAAATCCGTACCCCTTGAGTCAACACTATTCTACCTAAATCAACTCGAGTTGTACAGAAATACGAACCATTTGGGTTAAAGAAGAAGAGGTAGAAGAAGAAAATAGAAAACAACATCAGAATCTAACCATCGCAGCGGAATAAAATATAATAGATAATCAATGATCTTTACTCAAACCAAATATATCTGTTTATATATTACATCATCAGAGTACATCAATCATAGTTCAACATCAATACCATACAAATGGATAGACAACAACTCAACACAGCGGAATATATATATATATAAACAAGTACGAGAGTACATGTCGTCATCCTGCTCGTCTCCTGAGCTCCACAGCAACATGTCCTGTATCCTATAATACTCGGTCTGACCCGAGCATTACAGTTAAATAACACCCGAGTCAGTCTGGAATACCAGCGTGAGAAAATCACACCCAATTGATTATTAAAGTTTCAAAAATCCTTTAAAAACAAAAGCATCTCGTAAGACCACGCCACAAATAAACATGTCGGGTTTTTACCTTACGATAGCTAAAACAATTTTTATAGAAATCCTCTGATATTATAATAATGTCTATAGAAAGTAAATAGAATCTAGCTGAAATGCTTGCATCTCACGTTTCAGCAATAGTTGGGCACAATCAAAACCGTACGGGCGCGTAGGGAAAATGGATTCCAACTAATGGCTAGGCACTGGGGTACCACCTGTCACAGTACCTGGTCTAGATCAGCGTACCGAGGAGCCACCCTAACTCCCCTGCAACACAAGACCGGAATCATCCCTTACTGGATAGTCCCGAGCAAGATTACCCCACGGTTAGGATCAGCAACCGCCCACTAAGCCGAAATAAAGGGACATCTAGACAGGGATGACCTCACCCTCCAGTGGGGGCTACCCACGAAGCTTTGCTGCATATCCCCTGATTTTCAGTCATTCCCATTTGATGAGGCTTGAAACGCCAAGTATAACTGAATACTTTGTGCAATTATTTATTTCCACTAAAACGCCAAGTATAAAATACTTTAAAATTTAAATAATTTTTAAATCACGTTATTATAAAACATACTTAATAGTATTGAAATTAAAACTACTTTAATACTTTGTTATAAATGTATACTTAAGAATACTTTAAACAAGACCACTTTATAAAATATAACCACAATAATAGTTTTGAAAACATTTGCTTTAGAATTTAAACGTTTAGAGATAATAAATTTCTAAACATGCTTTTAAAACAACATTAAAACTTTATCTTATATTTAAAATTGCTTTGAAAACCATACTTGGCTATACAGGGAAATACTCTCCTCTTTCACATCCTTTTAAAAATAAATCTCCATTTATTTTTTTACAAATTTACCATTTCTTTAATAAATTCACACCTTGAATTTATATTTCCAAATCCACTTCACCTTTATAAACCCAGTTTATAAATTTCAAAATCTCACTTTCTTTAATTTCAATCCCAAACACTTAAGTAAATTTACAATTTATTTCTGACCTACTTCACTTTGAAATAAATTCCTTCCCTTACTTCATTTATTTCAAAATTTATTAACTTTAAGATTTTTATTTCTTTATTATGATTTAAACTCTTAAACTTAAAATACCAATTCAGATTCCCAATTTCTTCTTTATCTTTTAATTAACTTTAAACTGGATATTTAAAAGTAAATTCTTTATCCTTTATTCCTTTAATGATATCACTTAAGCTTTAAAATTTATTATTCCTCTGATTACTCAAATCTCATCGTTTCATACTTAGAATTTAATTATTCGAATTTTAAAAAGAATTACTTTTTTCCCTTCAATTCATTCTTTAATTTATTCAAATTCTCTCTATAGTTGTTTTACTTAAAACTTTACTCTTTTATTTCATTTCAAAAATCTAATTCTATAGATTCTAATTACTCAGTATACCAAATATTCAATCCAACCATATCATCCAATACATCAATTATCAATAAAATTATCACAGGATATCAAATATTCATAACGGAGAATATCTAATAATTCTAAATAATTTTGAGGAGTCCTGTTGGATCCCTCCAACCTGTTTTCCCTGCATCCACAGATGTTAGCACAACATAAGATACCAATCCCAAAATATACCATACTATAGCACATCAATCAACTCAACCACACAATCAATTATTTAAATTTAATCGTTCAAATTTAAATTTAAATTTAAATTGAACTGAGTGAGATTAACTCACCTTTGCTCTTGATTTGCAATCCGATTCAAAATCCGACTTGTTTCTTCACTATTTCAGACCTTGTATAAATGTTATACAGTCTATTAATTATTTGAATACATCAAACAGTAATTTTTTATTTTTATTTTTTTTAAATAAATTTAATCAACCAGAAATTTAAATCCAACTAATTTTCCTTTAAAAAATTATTATTTTTATTATTTTATATACGATTTATTTTGCATTTATTTTTTTTCCAGTAAAGAATATAAATAATTCTGCTCTTCTTCCTTCAGTAAATAAATTTAAACACAATCTAAATGTAGTTAATAAATTTGAAACATAATTTAGCTTTTGTCTTACTGTTTCAACTTACATGCCTATATAAAATTTGCTGAATCAATAAAACGAAATAAAATACGAATATCTCACCATTGATGCCGAAAATGATTCTGACCATCCCCAGCCAACGGACTTGACTCAAGATCGCAACCTTATCACCACTGTTCGACTTCAACCCCAAGACCCATCGGAAATCACTCGCGGCTCCCTATACTCTTCAGGCGTGCAGAGATTGAGTTCAACCCCACGAGAACGAATCCCTAAGGTCGCTGCCAACCATCACCACTCGTATGAGCATGTCCTCGCGAATGCCGCGACATCACCAAGCGAATGAGCTCAGGCCGCGACTCGTCCGCTCGCCTCTCTGGATCTCGCGATTTCAATCGCCTATTTTTTTTCTTTTTTTTTTCTCGAACGAATTTGGATTTGCACAGGAAGAAGAAAAGGGGGATCGGCGAACTAATTAAAAAGGAGGCAGCGTGATTGTCGTTTACAATAAGTTCGGCCATTATTTTTTTTATATTTTTTTCTTTCTGCGATAGGATTGAAGAAAGAAGGGAGTAGGAAAGCTAAATATTTTATAGAGAAAGTGGGGAAGAAAATGGCTTCTGCAAGAAGCGATTTAGATTCGATTTAAGTTAAGGAAGGAAGCGTATATTAGAAGGCTCAACTAATTAAATTAAATTAAATCAGATTATTAACAACTAAATTTTCAGCACGTCTATATCTCGTATACACATACTAACTCCGATCAAAACGAAATTTGAAATCCGATAAGAATTCAATATTACGGACCCAATGGAACTGTATTCGTCGAATTCCAAGACTGTGCCTCGGAAGGCTATTTTTAAATTCAATTTAAACTATAAAATTTCAAAACTGAACCAACCACTGTTAATTTCAATTTTACAACCTCTATTATCTTCAGTATTATTAATATAAATTTTATAAGCCTTCAAATTATTTCTAACAGGCTTAAAACTGAAGATTCAACCATTTTTTTTTTCCGACTTCAAACTATTTATTTCAATAATTTAATTATCAAATAAATTGTAATATTTGTAGATTCAAGTTAAAATTATTCTATTGAATATTAAAAATCAATTAAATATTTTGATTTTAATTGCTTGAAAATTCCGGGTCCTCACATTCCCCCCCCCCCCTTAAAAGAATTTCGTCCCCGAAATTACAAGTTAGGAAGAATGGTTCAATACTCGTTTACTTATCCTCAAAACCAAACAATTCGACATCCAACCAACTATCCTTTTACAAAAGACCATTATTATTCTTATTAACTTTCCAAACTTTTCCAAAACCTTCTATAGTTTCCAAATATCTTACTTGTTCAGCTACTCAAATTATAATTCAAAACTAAAATTTGAATTATCAAAACTTTCTCAAAATTTTTCTAAATCCCTAAATTTCCGAAAAATTTCGCCAGCATCTCCTTTGCGCGGCTAGCTCGGTACTACTACAAAAGGCCTCTACGGGCTCCCAAATCCAAAAAGAAAACAAAAAGCCAAGTGGCTCAATCCAAATCCCAATCAAATATCACACCAAATTTAAAATACATAACTTTTGTCGGGCAATTCATATTTATCTTTCTGAAATCAAAATCAATTTTCTTTTCCCTTTATAATACCTGCATATCCCGCTTAGCACTAATATCCAGTCACAACTTTCAACACATTTTATCTACTTTCTTACAAAATGTCAATATCTATTCATTCCAATATTATCTTAGTTTATATTTCTAGTATCAATCTTTCATTTAAGAATTCACCATTCCTTACTTAAGTTAATATAAGCATTATATATGTTTCTTATATTTACTTTCACTTTACCCCTTTGGTTTATAACCCTTTCTATTCAAATTGATTCTTTCATTTTCATATGAATTCAATTTATCTTAAACTCTAAATATTTAAATTTTCTTTTTCATTTATATTGATTCATGTCCTTATTTTAATTAGTTTCATTTACTAACTTATTTCAATTTTCAATTTGAAATTGTTTTGTCGTTAACAAAATTTTCCAAAAATTTTCTAACTCCCAAAATTTTCGAAAATTTTTGGCAGAGTCTCCTTTGTACGGAGGAGCTTTTGCAATTTTACAAAAGAGATAAATATATATACATCGACCCACGCGGTCGGACAAAATCAAAAACAGTTCATATTTTCTATTTTTATTACGTAGGCGTACCTTATTTAGCATTTTAAGCAAGCGGCTATTATTTTTAGCAAATAGCACAACCAAATCCAGCCACACGGCTCCCAGGTACCTGTACTTACTCAATTTAAACATGTAAGTGCCAAATACATGAAGTTTATTAACATTTCACTCTATTTAAACAACTACAACACATGGATATTTAAAAGAAATGTAACTAGACAATGTTATAAGCAACTTACATAGTTTTTAACACTTACGCACACCTTTTAAGCAATCTATACGCCATTTCATTTAATTTTAATGGTTTACAATACCATTTCTTACCTTTAATTTATTTTAACTCCAAACAAGCTCATATTCAATTCAATCAATTTTAAAATCAATTCTATTTTACTTTTATCAATTCATAGCATGTTAATTACTTCCATTTACATCAAATGACAATTTATTCTTTGCAATTCAACGAGATCTATGTGAATAAATAAGTATTTATGCTTTATAACCAATTTAAATGGATTTCAACTCAATTTATACTTAACTCTATTCCATTTTTAAAAATTATTCACAATTCATATATTCTCATTTTCATTGCATTTCAGATTTGAATCCATTCATTTGCCTTTCATTTTATTAACCAAACTAGTTCATACAAAACTATTAACATCTTACGTTCGTCTTCATTACCAATTAAATTTTCTTTTATTTTAATTCATTCACACCCATTTATTTAGCTTGACACATTCCATTTAAATTTTATTCTCAACCCAATCATTAGCGTTTCATTTAAAACTATTCTATTTAACTTGAAAACATTCAATTGTTAATATTGTCTCCAAGTTATTTCAATTCCTTAACATTTAAAATAGTTTACAATTATTTATTTTAGAATTTTCAATCCATTAAATATTATCGGCAACTCACTGAATTTTTATTTCAACTAAAATCCATTTTTACTTGATTCAAAATTCAATCCAATATCATTAAACTTGGTTTAAGTGGAATTAAATTCAACTTTCTTTGATTTATTCAGCTTAAGTCAATTTACTTCAATTTATTCAAATTTTATACTTAAGCTCATTCTCATTTTGCAAACAAAGTTCTCTTTCAATTTAACTTGATTCTATTTTAATACAATCCCATTTCAAACTACAAATTTATTTGATCAAATATTTACACATTTTAACTTTCTAGATTCGGCTCATTCAATATATTACAAGGCCATTTCCAATTTATTTCCACCTATTTGGATTTTATTCGCAATACAAACCATTTCTATTTTAATTTATAACTCATGTTTTAAGTCCACTATCCATTTTCAATTTACCATTCACTTTTATGAACTCACAATTCAATCTCATTTACTTCACCAACAATCCAGGTTGAATTTGATTTATAACCTGAGTTTTATTTCCAAACTTCAATATCATCTCACCAATTCAGCTCCTATTTAACTATATTGAGTTCCCATTTACACATTTATTTAACTAATTAATTATCAAATTAGTTCTTCCCCAATTTATAAATAGAACTTGATTTTAATCTCAATCCAAAATCTCTTCATCAAATTTCCTTAAGTTCAACCTATTTTTCTTTTCTCTTTATAATCCCAGTTTTGATTTTCATTTTATTCTTCAATCCATCCAACAATATTTATTTTGAGTTTTCTATCTCACTTTTAAATTTTATAAGTCACAACTTATTGTTTTACACATTTCCATTCATTATAGGCTTGAATATATTCTTCTTTTATTTTAACTCAAGTCTTATGCTTATTTATAACCCAAGCATATCTTTATTCCATGGATTTCTAATTCTTTTATAAGTTATTCTGATTTATTTATTTCAATCCAATCCTTATCCAACTTATTTTCCATTTATTTAGGTAAGAATCTAAGTTCATTCAATAATTCAATTGAATTCTTATTCCAATTCAATTTAATTTTAACTCGGTTTTATTTAACTCAGCTCGATTTTAACTTAATTCGAATACAACTGGATATTATTTCCAGCTTATTCAATTTATTTTAATTCAGTTAAATTTTTTTCCTCCAATTCAAGTTAATTTCATTTTAACTTTTCACTTTAGATTTATATTCCATTATCCAAAGCTTAAATTTCTTCCTGAGTTAAAAATCATTTCCATTTATATGCTTACAACCTATCTTATCCGGATTTTTAAACACCCGGCTTTGGTTTCAAATTATTTTGAAATCTCCAACATTTCAAAATTACACTTCTCAAAAAGTAAACCAACCCTGGTTTTATTCCCAACAAATTTCCTTTGAAATTTTCAAAACAAACAGGTATTCCTGAACAAATCAATTTGGCAGCAATCTATCACTTAGAAATTCGAAAATGAATACTGATGATGCGGCCGTCATCATCAGAATTATTTTTCCAATAATCCAAGTGATTTCAATGCTATATCACTTTCAAAACCCCTTTAAAACAATTTCCCTTCAGAAATATCTCCAAAACAATTGTGCTATTATTCATCTTCAAATACTTTGACAAACACTTCCAAATTTCCGGGGTTTAAATTTCCAAATCCTACTTTAAATCAATTTTACTATAATTTTATTTGCATAGCTTATGCACATACAAATTCTTATTTGGCTATATTTTAATCTATAATGCACATTTACAATTCATAATCATAAATTTCTTTTCATACTGAATTTATTCCCTTAAATTTTAGTTATATACAATTTCTAGTTTAATTTTTACTTAACAATGATAATACCTTAATATTATCATTTCTAACATCCAATCAACCAAATATTTGCTAAATAGTTTTCAAAAACTTTTCTTTATATCAAAATATATTTTTGGGTAAAATTATTTCATTTACCCACCTTTAAAACAATATCGTGTCGATTGTTCTATTCAAGTGTTTAGAAACCCCTTCGATACAGTTGCGCAGACTGTTTCGACGAAGGTTCATATGCCACTCAATAAATCAATCAACACAATATTAAAACAATTTATATTCACTAACAAATACGCGCTCATATCTATAAATACACTCAAACTCATTCTAGAGTACTACGGACTCTAATTTAAATGAGTAGTTCCCACCAGAGCCAATGTTATCAACAACCAACGCTCTGATACCAAGTGAAACGACCCGCAAATCCGTACCCCTTGAGTCAACACTATTCTACCTAAATCAACTCAAGTTGTACAGAAATACGAACCATTTGGGTTAAAGAAGAAGTGGTAGAAGAAGAAAATAGAAAACAACATCAGAATCTAACCATCGCAGCGGAATAAAATATAATAGATAATCAATGATCTTTACTCAAACCAAATATATCTGTTTGTATATTACATCATCAGAGTACATCAATCACAGTTCAACATCAATACCATATAAATGGATACGCAACAACTCAACACTGCGGAATATATATATATATGTATATATATAAACAAGTACGAGAGTACGTGTCGTCATCCTGCTCGTCTCCTGAGCTCCACAGCAACATGTCATGTATCCTATAATACTCGGTCTGACCCGAGCATTACAGTTAAATAACACCCGAGTCAGTCTGGAATACCAGCGTGAGAAAATCACACCCAGTTGATTATTAAAGTTTCAAAAATCCTTTAAAAACAAAAGCATCTCGTAAGACCACGCCACAAATAAACATGTCGGGTTTTTACCTTACGATAGCAAAAACAATTTTTATAGAAATCCTCTGATATTATAATAGTGTCTATAGAAAGTAAATAGAATCTAGCTGAAATGCTTGCATCTCACGTTTCAGCAATAGTTGGGCACAATCAAAACCGTACGGGCGCGTAGGGAAAATGGACTCCAACTAATGGCTAGCCACTGGGGTACCACCTGTCACAGTACCTGGTCTAGATCAGCGTACCGAGGAGCCACCCTAACTCCCCTGCAACACAAGACCGGAACCATCCCTTACTGGACAGTCCCGAGCAAGATCACCCCGCGGTTGGGATCAGCAACCGCCCACTAAGCCGAAATAAAGGGACATCTAGACAGGGATGACCTCACCCTCAAGTGGAGGCTACCCACGAAGCCTTGCTGCATATCCCCTGATTTTCAGTCATTCCCATTTGATGAGGCTTGAGGCTAAGCGTTACCTTTTTATAATATATCCCTTAGAATGCCCATCGTCCACCTGACGATGTTTTCGCAAGCATTCATCCATACAAGTCCGTCCCGGGTTCGAACGGAACCGAAGGCACTATTCCTACTACATCCATTTTGAAAATATCCTCAGAATTAGTAGCGACTAGCCCTTGCACTTCACTGCTCCATCTTCAAATCCAAATCATTTACACGAAACGTACAAACCGGGTCGAAGTGGTTTTCGGAAAATAAATCCCGATCCCAGTCTCTTCGAAACGATCAGCGCATTTGGCCAATATTGATAGTCGGTTATTTAACTATCAATTTATATTCACAAGCAACCATCAACCAATAAATAATTTCCCAAATTATTTATTAATCCCAAAAATATCTTCAGAAGATATAATTTTCAATTTCAATCCATTTTGAAAATAGTTTCAAACCAGTTTCCTCTCACTGAATACTTTGTGCAATTATTTATTTCCACTGAAACGCCAAGTATAAAATACTTTAAAATTTAAATAATTTTTAAATCACGTTATTATAAAATATACTTTATAGTATTGAAATTAAAACTACTTTAATACTTTGTTATAAATGTATACTTAAGAATACTTTAAACAAGACCACTTTATAAAATATAACCACAATAATAGTTTTGAAAAATTTGCTTTAGAAGTTAAACGTTTAGAGATAATAAATTTCTAAACATGCTTTTAAAACAACATTAAAACTTTATCTTATATTTAAAATTGCTTTGAAAACCATACTTGGTTATCCAGGGAAATACTCTCCTCTTTCACATCCTTTTAAAAATAAATCTCCATTTATTTTTTTAACAAATTTACCATTTCTTTAATAAATTCACTCCTTGAATTTATATTTCCAAATCCACTTCACCTTTATAAACCCAGTTTATAAATTTCAAAATCTCACTTTCTTTAATTTCAATCCCAAACACTTAAGTAAATTTACAATTTATTTCTGACCTACTTCACTTTGAAATAAATTCCTTCCCTTACTTCATTTATTTCAAAATCTATTAACTTTAAGATTTTTATTTCTTTATTATGATTTAAACTCTTAAACTTAAAATACCAATTCAGATTCCCAATTTCTTCTTTATCTTTTAATTAACTTTAAACTGGATATTTAAAAGTAAATTCTTTATCCTTTATTCCTTTAATGATATCACTTAAGCTTTAAAATTTATTATTCCTCTGATTACTCAAATCTCATCGTTTCATACTTAGAATTTAATTATTCGAATTTTAAAAAGAATTACTTTTTTTTTCCTTCAATTCATTCTTTAATTTATTCAAATTCTCTCTATAGTTGTTTTACTTAAAACTTTACTCTTTTATTTCATTTCAAAAATCTAATTCTATAGATTCTAATAACTCAGTATACCAAATATTCAATCCAACCATATCATCCAATACATCAATTATCAATAAAATCATCACAGGATATCAAATATTCATAACAGAGAATATCTAACAATTCTAAATAATTTTGAGGAATCCTGTTGGATCCCTCCAACCTGTTTTCCCTACATCCACAGATGTTAGCACAACATAAAATACCAATCCCAAAATATACCATACTATAGCACATCAATCAACTCAACCACACAATCAATTATTTAAATTTAATCGTTCAAATTTAAATTTAAATTTAAATTGAACTGAGTGAGATTAAATCACCTTTGCTCTTGATTTGCAATCCAATTCAAAATCCGACTTGTTTCTTCACTATTTCAGACCTTGTATAAATGTTATACAGTCTATTAATTATTTGAATAAATCAAACTGTAATTTTTTTTTTATTTTTTTTAAATAAATTTAATCAACCAGAAATTTAAATCCAACTAATTTTCCTTCAAAAAATTATTATTTTTGTTATTTTATATACGATTTATTTTGCATTTATTTTTTTCCAGTAAAGAATATAAATAATTCTGCTCTTCTTCCTTCTGTAAATAAATTTAAACACAATCTAAATGTAGTTATTAAATTTGAAACATAATTTAGCTTTTGTCTTACTGTTTCAACTTACATGCCTATATAAAATTTGCTGAATCAATAAAACGAAAGAAAATACGAATATCTCACCATCGATTTCTGACCATCCCCTGCCAATGGACTTGACTCAAGACCGCAACCTTATCACCACTGTTCGACTTCAACCCCAAGACCCACCGAAAATCACTCGCGGCCCCCTCTCCTTTTCACGCGTGCAGAGATCGAGTTCAACCCCACGAGAACGAATCCCTAAGGTCGCTGCCAACCATCACCACTCGTATGAGCATGTCCTCAAGAACGCCGCGACATCACCAAGCGAATGAGCTCAGGCCGCGACTCGTCCGCTCGCCTCTCTGGATCTCGCGATTTCAATCGCCCATTTTTTTTCCTTTTTTTTTCTCGAACGAATTTTGATTTGCACAGGAAGAAGAAAAGGGGGATCGGCGAACTAATTAAAAAGGAGGCAGCGTGATTGTCATTTACAATAAGTTCGGCCATTATTATTTTTTTATATTTTTTCTTTCTGCGATAGGATTGAAGAAAGAAGGGAGTAGGAAAGTTAAAAAATTTATAGAGAAAGTGGGGAAGAAAATGGCTTCTGCAAGAAGCGATTTAGATTCGATTTAAGTTAAGGAAGGAAGCGTATATTAGAAGGCTCAACTATTTAAATTAAATTAAATGTGTGACTGGGTTATCTGATAATGGTTTTGATAAGCTTCTAATTGTGCAACAGTCGTTGTTACTAAAGGATAATGTACTTCCTAAAACCATATATGAAGTGAGGAAATTTCTTAAAATTTTCGATATGGGTTTTGAGAAAATTCATGCTTGTGAGAATGATTGTTGTCTTTTTAGAAAAGAGTACAAAGATTTGGATAGTTGTCCAAAATGTGGATTTTCGAGATGGAAGACTAATCAACGTACAGGAGAGGTTATGCAAGGAATCCCGGTAAAAGTATTGCGATATTTTCCAATAGTTCCAAGATTTAGAAGAATGTTTAGATCGCAAACAGTGGCAGAAGATTTAAGATGGCATTTAAATAACAAAAGTAACGATCGAAAAATGCGCCATCCGGTGGATTCTATAACGTGGAATGTAGTGGATGAGAAATGGGAATCATTTTCAATGGATCCACGTAATCTCAGACTTGGTCTTACTACGATGGTTTTAATCCATTTTCTATGTTAAATTCTAAATATAGTTGTTGGCCAATAATGATTGTAACATATAATATCTCGCTTTTGTTGTGTATGAAGAAGGAGAATATTGTGTTAACATTGCTAATTCCTGGTCCGAAGCAACCGGGGAACGATATTGATGTTTATTTGGCGCCATTGGTAGAAGATTTGCATCATTTGTGGAATAATGGAGTTGAAGTATTTGATGCATTTACTAAAACAGTTTTTAATCTGAAAGCAGTTTTGTTATGCACGATAAATGATTTTCCAGCTTATGGAAGTGTCGTCGGATGCTGCGTAAGGATAAAAAAGCATACCCATCATGCGGCGTGAATACTCACCATTGCTAGTTGAATCATAGCCGGAAGACTGTTTATATGGGTCATAGAAGATTCTTACATCCTTCTAATCAAAAGAGAAAACAAAAGGTTTGGTTTGATAATACTGTAGAGAATGGAATCAGGCCTAGAATTTTAACTAGAAGGAACATCTCTAATACTTTAAAAGACTTTCCAAATAATTTTGGAAAAGAAATTAAAGATGAAAAAAAATAAAAAAGGAAGAAAAGCAAGCAAAATAAAAAGAGACAAATGAAGAAAAGGAAGAGTTGCCATAATAGAGAAACCGAAGCTAATGATCCTATGAAAATGGAGCTATCAAGATGGAAAAAAAGATCAATATTCTTCGATTTTCCATATTGGGAGGTTAGTGTGAAGTTTTATTATTTTACACTTGATTAACAATAAAATATTATATCGTTGAACTATTACACTCTTGGTTTTTCAGGAGCTTCCCTTACGTCATAACTTAGACGTGATGCATGTAGAGAAAAATGTCGGTGAAAGCACTTTGGGCACGATACTGCATGATAAAAAGTCAAAAGATGGAATTAACTCGAGAAAAGATCTAGAGGATTTGGGAATTCGACATGGACTTATGCACAACCTCGCGGAACAAAAAACATATCTTCCGCCGGCTCCATATACATTATCAAATTATGAGAAAAAAACCATCTGCAATAGGTTGTATCATTTCAAGGGACCTGATGGTTATTGTTCAAATTTGAAAAATTGTGTTTCGTTGGAGGATTACAATGTTAGTGGTTTAAAATCTCACGATTACCACGTTCTAATGCAACAGTTGTTGCCGGCTGCAATAAGAGGACTATTGCCAAGGAAACCAAGGGAAGCAATAGTTCGTTTATGTTCGTTCTTTAATAAAATATGTCAGCACGTGCTTGATAGAGAAAATCTGTAGCAACTTGATGATGAGATTATTAAAATATTATGTGAACTTGAAAGATATTTTCCTCCCTCTTTTTTTTGATATAATGATACATTTGACAATTCATCTTGGAAGAGAAGCACAGTTGTGTGGGCCGGTTCATTTCCGTTGGATGTATCCTTTTGAAAGATATATGAAAACACATAAAGATTATGTAAGAAATCCCGCACGACCTGAGGGGTGTATTGTTGAATCCTATCTTGCTGAAGAATGTATGAGATATTGTGGTTATTTTTTGAATAAAACAGGACATATAGAAGAGAAAGGTGTTCGAAATGAGGACTGCGAAAATTCTGTAATACTTGAAGGATGTCCAATTTCTGCGTCTAAGACAGTTACATTATCTTCTAGTGAGAAAAAAAATGCTCATTTGGTCGTGTTAATGAATATGGCAATGGTTAAACCGTTTTTAGAGTAAATGAATTTTATAGTATGTCTATATTGTTTTGATGTACTCAATTGCAAGTATAAGTCGACATAGTTTTTTCTTTATCAGTTTGCATTTGAAGGAGTTGCAAGATTCAGACAAACGTATAGGAAGAAGCGCAACCTTACTTTGGAAAAAACATACAGATAACTTTGCTGATTGGATTAAAAAGAAGGTTGGTTAAATTTTATAATAAACTAACATTGGTTTCAGAACATTGTGACATATATATTAAATATTTTTTACAGTTACCTATTAGCTCAGAAGATCATGATAAAATGTTAAAATGGATTGCATACGGTCCAAAGAATGACGTCTTGTCCTATAAAGGATATATCATCAATGGACAACGTTTTCACACAAAAGACATTGATAGAGAAACTCAAAATAGTGGGGTTACTTATGATTCCACTACCATGTGTAGAGCTAGTGCAAAAGATATATCTCAAGTGGTTGACGTAGTTACTTTGATGCAGCCCAACCTAAAAACAAAGCAGTGCGATCTACAGATTCAATGAAGTTGAATTGTTCAAGCTCCTTAGGTCCTGCAGATAAGGCCGCATTTTTAGGTCGTTCGGGAATATTAGGTCGCTCACGACCTAATGAATCACGGGATATGGATGTGCGACCTAACCGAGAACAAAATAAGGAGAGTACAAGAAGTTCACGACCTAGTGTGGGGGTAGTGGAGATAGGTTGGCAGCGACCTAGTGTGAAGACAGGTTGTTCAAGCGACCTAAGAAGTCTAAAGGTCCAACCCAGCGAGCTAAGTGAACCGGAGCAACATGCTTTAGGTCGTTCGCGACCTAGTGGGGATTCGCGACCTAGCGAGGAGCGCCCGCGAGTTGACGAGATAGGTCACCTGAAGAATACTGAACGTGTTACGACATAGGTCGTTGACCATGTGCCGCTGGAAGATATGTCGCATGAAGAACCATAAGTTGCTGAAGCATGAAGCAGTGTCATTTGTACTTAGGTCGTTGTTTGTTGAGTCGCTGTGTTGTAAACTGTTTTTTTCTTTTGTGCTTGTTATTTCTTTAACTCGTGTTGTATTTGCTTGTTGTATAGGTCATAACTCGTATGTTTTAGGTCGCGAGAATGTGTTGTGATTTATATATAGCTATGGCGTGTTGTTAGGTCGTTAACGACCTTGTTTAGGTAGTAGGTCGCGTGTGTGTCACTGTTTGTACTAAGTCGCATGTTATAGGTCATAAACAACCTAGTGCTAAGTCATGCGAGTCGCCTATAAATAGGCATGTGGGTTCGTTTGTAAAGATGGTTATGTTTGAATAAACTTTTGTTTGTGAAGCTTTGTGCCTCCATTAAATTGGTATTGAGTGTGATCTCCTATCCCCACTTTTGACATTCGTGTGCGCTCGAATCTTCGATCGTTAAAGCCAATTTGCGGAATCAAGTGCGCTTGATCAACGCTCGAAGAATTGCAGATCTCTCTTTACGGTATCGTGCGCGATCAACGTGTCAAAGATAGCTAGAATTCGGTATTTTCGGATCAACGAATTTGGGCCTTGTAGAATTTTCAATCCACCGATTGTCATTTTCACCGTTTCATTTAATTTTCGTGATTCCGCTGCGTCAGTTTGGTATCGAAGCCTGACTTAGCCAATCATAGCTAAGCCGAGTCTTGGAGCCAAGGAGTTTGAAGTGTTTGAGCCGAGAATTGAAGCATCATTTTGGTATCATTTGATGAAGTGTAGGCCGAGCATAGCTTTGTGTTGAAGTTTGAGCCGTGTATCATTTTGTTTGAACCAGGCCGAGAATTGAAGTTTTTGAAGTTTGAATTTGTTGAAATATTTGTGAAGATCAATCATGCCACCAAGGAGGGCTAATCGTCATCAAAATATTGGAGCATTGTATACAAGTGAAGAAGCCGAGCAAATGGAACAACGAATCAATGAGAAATTTGATGAAGGCATTGGGAAGTTAGAGAAACTGATGATTGACATGAATGAAGGTCAAAGAAGAAGGTCGCCAATCTCGAGCCATGGAGGAAACTGAGTTTCACCATCGGTTACGGAAGCGAGGAGGGTGTCGCCACAATCTTTTAGACAAAGAAGAGAAACATCAATTTCATCGAGAAGAGATCACCATGAATATGGACATGAAGAGAGAAGAACTCCACGTGAGTTTGAAGATGAGCCTTATCGAGATGAAGAGAGACATAGTAGAAGAGACATGTGTGATCGAAGGGATGTTGATGGTTGAGATCGATATAGACGTACATTTGATTTTGATGAAGAGGGTGATAGAGCTAGCATTCATTATCGAGATCGAGACCAAGTTCAGAATTCATATCGAGATGTAGAGGATGACCGACGATGGGAGTTGGGTATGAAGATGGAAATACCAGAATTCAAGGATGGAATGATAGCAGAAGAATTTCTTGATTGGGTGTCTAATGTTGAAGAGATCTTTGATTTCAAAGAGGTTCCGGAAAATCGTCGAGTGAAGTTGGTTGCTACTAGGTTGAGGGGGAGAGCTATGGCGTGGTGGCAGCAAACCAAACTTACACGAGAACGGATGGGGAAGTCGAAGATTGAATCATAGGAGAAGATGAAGAAACTGATGAAAGCTACATTTTTACCTTACAATTATCAATCACTCATGTATCAGAGGTTGCAGAACCTGAGGCAGGGGACGAAGTCAGTTAATGATTATACAGATGAATTTTACCAACTCATTGCTAGAAATGATATTATGGAGACGGAAGAACAGCTGACTGCTAGATTTGTTGGGGGATTAAGGATGCAGTTCAAGATATGGTGAATATGTTTGATCCTAGATCTGTAACAGAAGCACATCAGAAAGCATTGGCTTGGGAGAAGCAGGGAAGACGTGGAGGTGGTGTGTTTACAAATTCCAATATTCAGAACAAGGGTATTAGTGGAAGTTCCAATGTTTCTAAAGTTGTCAGTAAAACAGTTGTGAAGGAAGTTGAGAAGGCGAAGGTCAACAACAGTTTCAAATGTTATAATTGCCAGGAAGTGGGTCATAAGAGTAACGAATGTCCAAAGCCAAAGAAGAGAACGATGATTGCTGAAATTGAAGGTGAGGATGTTCGTGAAGGTTATTCTAGTCCAGCTGAGGAGGAAGAACATGATGTTGCGTCAGGAGATGAAGGATGTAATCTGATGATGAGGAGGACTTGTTTAACACCGAAGCAGGAAGAAGAAGCTAGTTGGTTGAGGAGTAACATCTTTCAGTCGACCTGCACTATTCTGGGGAAGGTGTGTAAATTTGTGATTGACACAGGAAGTTGTGATAATATCATTTCTACTGAAGCTGTGAGAAAGTTGAAGTTGAAGACGGAGAAGCATCCAAATCCTTACAAGTTAGCATGGTTGAGGAAAGGAGGAGAGGTGAAGGTCGACAGGCGAGTACATGTTCCATTTTCTATTGGGAAGATGTATAAAGACGAGATTTGGTGTGATGTTGTGGACATGGATGTTTGTCATTTGCTTTTGGGAAGACCATGGCAGTATGATCGAGCAGTGCAGCATGACGGTCGGACCAATAGCTACAGCTTTATGTTTGAAGGTGTTAAGATCATTTTAGTTCCAAAGAAGAGACAACAAGGAGAGAGCAAGTCAGAAGAGATTGAGGAGCTTAAAACTTTGTTGACTTTGAAGGAATTTGTTGAAGAAGTAGAGGAGAGTCCAGAGGTGTTTTTGTTGATTGGACATAAGGGTAGTAGTTCCAGAGGAGGTAAAGCCAGTAGTGGAAGAATTCAGAGATGTGTTTCCAGGAGAGTTGCCAAAGGAGTTACCGCCGTTGAGGAATATTCAACATCAGATTGATCTTGTTCCAGGATCGGTATTACCTCACAGGCCACATTACCGGATGAGTCCCAAGGAGCATAAAGAACTGAGAAGGCAGGTGGAGGAGTTGTTAGAACAGGGGCGTGTTCATGAGAGCTTGAGTCCTTGTGTAGTGCCAGCTTTATTGGTGCCGAAGAAGGATGGTTCGTAGAGAATGTGTACGGACAGTCGGGCTTTAAACAAGATCACTGTGAGATACAAGTTTCCTATGCCGAGGTTCGATGATTTGATTGATCAGTTGAGTGGGGCTGTTGTGTTTTCAAAGATTGACTTGAAGAGTGGATACCACCAGATTCTTATTAGACCGGGTGATGAGTGGAAGACTGCTTTTAAAATGAGGGAAGGTTTATACGAATGGCCGGTTATGCCGTTTGGCTTATCAAATGCTCCGAGTACTTTTATGAGAGTTATGAACCAGATTTTCAGACCATTCATTGGGAAGTTTGTGGTAGTTTACTTTGATGATATTTTGATCTATAGTGGGAGTATGGAAGAGCATGTCCGGCATCTGCGTGAAGTACTGTTGATTCTACGATAGGAGAAATTTTATGCTGCAACAAAGAAGTGTGTGTTTATGACGCACAGTGTTTTGTTTTTGGGATATGTTCTATCGAAGGAAGGCATTCAAGTGGATGAGAGTAAAGTAGAAGCTGTCAGGAGTTGGCCACAACCCAAGACAATTACTGAAGTGAGAAGCTTTCGTGGGTTGGTATCTTTTTATCGAAGATTCATTCCACACTTTAGCAGTGTGATGGCACCTGTAACCGATTGCATGAAAGGAAAGAAGTTTGCATGGTCAGAGGAAGCAGGGGTTGCTTTTGAGAAAATCAAGACACTATTGACGTCAGTGCCAATTCTAGTTTTACCGGATTTTCAGTTATTGTTTGAATTACACACTGATGCTTCGAAAGTTGGGATTGGTGGAGTTCTGAGTCAGAAGGGAAGACCAGTTGCTTATTTCAGTGAAAAGTTGTCTGGAGCAAAGTTGAGATATAGCACTTATGATGTGGAGTTTTACGCAATTGTTCAGGCTGTGAAGCACTGGAGACATTATCTGTTTCAGAAGGAGTTTGTTATTTATACGGATCATGAAGCTTTGAAGCATTTGCAAGGGCAAGACAAAATTTCAGCTAGGCACGCATCATGGATTGCGTATCTACAACAGTTTACATTTATCGTAAAGCACAAATCAGGGGTGTCGAATCGTGTGGCTGATGCTTTGAGCAGGAGGAATCACTTATTAACAACGTTGAAAGTTGAAGTAACAGGATTTGAACTATTGCCAGAGTTGGTTGAAGAGGATCCTTACTTTGCAAAGTTTGTTGAGAAAGTTAAGGATAGGAGTACTGATGAATTTGTGTTGGTTGATGGATTCTTGTTCAAGGGGAATCGATTATGCGTATCAGATTGCAGCTTGAGAATGAAAATCGTTAAAGAGTTACATGAAGTGGGTCATGTTGAACGGGATCGCACATTGCAGTTGATTTCTCAGTCTTACTATTGGCCGTCGACGAGAAGGGAAGTTGAAAGATTTGTGCGTGGATGTCATATTTGTCAAGTTTCGTAAGGAGCAGCTACAAATGCAGGGTTGTATATGCCTTTACCTGTTCCTATAAAACCATGGGTGGACATTAGCATGGATTTCGTGTTGGGTTTGCCGAGGACACAACGGGGAAATGACTCGATATATGTTGTGGTGGATCGTTTCTCGAAGATGGTACATTTTGTTGCTTGTAAGAAGACAGCGGATGCAGTTCATGTGGCACAATTGTTCTTTAAAGAGATCTATCATTTACATGGGTTACCAGAATCAATTGTTTCAGATAGGGATACCAGATTTCTGAGTCATTTTTGGCTGAGTTTGTGGAAGATGGTGGGTACGAAGCTAAAATTCAGTAGTGCTTATCATCCGCAAAATGATGGACAGACGGAGGTTGTGAACAGATTGCTGGGAAATTTATTACGGTGTCTTGTGAAGGATAATTTGAAGAGTTAGGATGTGAAGTTATGTCAAGCGGAGTTTGCTCATAATCATGCTATCAACCGTAGTACGGGTTTCAGTCCATTTCAGATTGTATATTCAAGCTTACCAAAAGGGCCGCTGGATTTAACGATAGTGCCGCAACCGAAGGGGATAGTTAAACGAGCTGCTGATTTTGTTGATGGTTTGACGGAATGCCATAAAATCGTTCAGAAACAATTGGAGAAGACAAATGAGAAGTATAAACGGTCTGCAGATCTGAAGCGACGAAGTGTTGAATTTAACGAAGGAGATTTAGTATATGCTGTACTGACAAAGGATCGTTTTCCAGTGGGAACATATAATAAACTTAAAGCTCGAAAGATTGGTCCTGTAGAGATTGTGAAACGGATCAATGAAAACGCTTACAGGTTGAAGCTGCCGGAGGATGTATATACTTCTGATGTGTTTAATGTTAAACATTCAATACCTTATTATGAGGATGAACTGACCGATGGGGAAGAACTTTTAAATTCGTGGACGAATTTTTGCCAACCAGGGGAGGATGATGCAGCCCAGCCTAAAGACAAAGCAGTGCGATCTACAGTTTCAATGAAGTTGAATTGTTCAAGCTCCTTAGGTCATGCAGATAAGGCCGCATTTTTAGGTCGTTCGGGAATATTAGGTCGCTCACGACCTAAAGGTCGCTCATGACCTAATGAGTCACGGGATATGGATGTGCGACCTAACCGAGAACAAAATAAGGAGAGTACAAGAAGTTCACGACCTAGTGTGGGGGTAGTGGAGATAGGTCAGCAGCGACCTAGTGTGAAGACAGGTCGTTCAAGCGACCTAAGAAGTCTAAAGGTCCAACCCAGCGAGCTAAGTGAACCGGAGCAACATGCTTTAGGTCGTTCGCGACCTAGTGGGGATTCACGACCTAGCAAGGAGCGCCCGCGAGTTGACGAGATAGGTCACCTGAAGAATACTGAACGTGTTACGACCTAGGTCGTTGACCTTGTGCCGTTGGAAGATAGGTCGCATGAAGAACCATAAGTCGCTAAAGCATGAAGCAGTGTCATTTGTACTTAGGTCGTTGTTTGTTGAGTCGCTGTGTTGTAAACTGTTATGTCGTTTGTGCTTGTTATTTCTTTAACTCGTGTTGTATTTATTTGTTGTATAGGTCGTAACTCGTATGTTTTAGGTCGCGAGAATGTGTTGTGATGTATATATAGCTATGGCATGTTGTTAGGTCGTTAACGACCTTGTTTAGGTAGTAGGTCGCGTGTGTGTCACTGTTTGTACTAAGTCGCATGTTATAGGTCGTAAACGACCTAGTGCTAAGTCATGTGAGTCGCCTATAAATAGGCATGTGGGTTCATTTGTAAAGATGGTAATGTTTGAATAAACTTTCGTTTGTGAAGTTTTGTGCCTCCATTAGATTGTTAGTTGAGTGTGATCTCCTATCTCCACATTCGACATTCGAGTGCGCTCAAATCTTCGATCGTTGAAGCCAATTCGCGGAATCAAGTGCGCTTGATCAATTCTCGAAGAATTGCAGATCTCTCTTCACGGTATCGTGCGCAATCAAGGTGTCAGAGATAGCTAGAATTCGGTATTTTCGGATCAACGAATTTGGGCCTTGCAGAATTTTCAATCCACCGATTGTCATTTTCACCGTTTCATTTAATTTTCGTAATTCCGCTGCGTCATACTTACTATGGTATATTAACCGATAAATTTTTGTTAGATTATCATGTGTTTTATGTTCCCATTTTTAAATGTCATTGGGCAAATGTTGGAAACGGTGTAAAGGCTGAAGATGGATTCACTCTTGTAAATTTACATCAAAATCAAGCTTCATTTTCAAAAGATCCATCTATTCTTGCATCTCAAGCAAAACAAGTTGTTTATTTAAAAGACAATGATGACTCTAATTGGTATGTGGTAATGAAGACACCACCAAGAGGCTTTCATGAGTTAGAGGCAAATGAATCGGTTGATGAGGTTAACTATGTTGGGGAGGATTACAAAGAAATCGATATGGATTAGCTATGTTAGAGAGGATTGCGAAGGCATATTTGAGTAGTTAAAACAAGGTTTGTTAATTCATTTATAGGATCAGTAATAATTAGATGCTGGTTCAAACTGTAAAAGTCTCATTGCTGTTGGTTCAAGATATTGAGTATATATTCTATTATTGCGCAAGTAGTGTGCATATGATTCTTTTCTTACCCAAACCGGAAAATAAGTGACACTTTGATGTGCATTGCGATGAGTCTGAATGTCTCCAAACCCAAAAAACCAGCACACACAGCAATGAGATTAGTGATGGCTTTCCCATCCTTTTTGAGTTCTTTTTTTACTGTTATATTAGTATGTGCTTGTTTTTTTGGGTTTTGTATGTCTACTATTTGATGATATTGTGTTATGCGTTCTATATTATTGATAAATCACACACAAGTAGACAAAACAGTTCTCACTGGGTCTATAGTTCTTTTGTTATGTTCTGAATAATTTTGCTGGATTGAAATAAATCGATTGAGTTCAATATGATAGGGATTGCCATAATTATTTTACACTATTTTCAAACATAGACAATGTATTTACATGTCAAGAACATATCTGCATTGTAAGCAGGCTAAGTAGGCTCTTATCTGCATTGCATTTAAGGGTCAAAACATAGATTTGTGTATAACATTCCACATTTGTTTGTTTTAGGGATGTGTGACCCTCGTCCTTTGAATCCATATGAAATTGTCTGTCAACAGGCTCTCCAAATCAATTTCAGTCCACCAGATTCAGGTCAGTAATTTTGGCCAGACAACCTCCTCCATCTTTTAATGCACACTGCACTGCATGTTTACCATTTCTTAATTAATTTGGACAAATTTAGTTTATTCTATGTACAATTTAAACTGGAAGCTTAAAGCATTGTGACTAAAACAACACTATAGATGGGATAAACTGTAGACTTTATAAATTCTAGTTTTTATGCAAGGCTCAATGGCTTAGAAAGTTTTTCAACAAGGCATAATAGCAAGTGTTTGTGTTTTCACGTCCACAGAGTTAGCAGCTGCTTCAAATTACCTACTACATCATCCGACTGAAATTGCTTATCTGTCAAAATATCATTAACTATTGTCAAAATATCACCAGAAAGCTTGACATATTATAGATTATGTTGCTTCTAATACTATTACATCAACTTAACTCTTTATTTATTTTTATTTGTAGAATAATGGCAAAGAGGAAGAGAGGAAACGTCAAACAAAAAGAAATTGAGGTACCAAAAGTGGCATTAAATCAGTCTATATTTAGGGAAGAGCTTATCGATCGTAGCCATTCGAATGCGATGGAAGATGAAACAGTAGCTGAAGCACTTGAGGACAACGTGCAAGCACCTGAAGACAATGCAATGCAAACTAGCGAAAATTATGTAGTTTCATTGGAAGATGATGGATTAGTTCATGAAAATGCAAATCCAAGAGGGAAAAGAACTACTAGAGGTCCAACAAAAATGAAAAGCTTTCTTCAGATGCTATGAGTAGAGTTGAAGTAGAATTTAATTCGACGGCAAAGCCAATAGGACCTGGATCAGTTAGTTTATCTTCTTATTTAGGACCACTAGTCCGAGGGGTTGTTCCGTTTACACTTGATGATTGGAGGCTACTCGATGATGATAGAAAAATTGTTTTATGGGAATCCATTAAGGTATGAGACAATGATTTTCTAAATTTTATCTTACAATTGACTGTTTTTTTTCTGATCTTTTGTACACTTGGCTGTTTTGTGGGAATACCATATGACTTCTAATACTGTCAATAGTAACAAGTTCTACTATATTTCTTGGACTATAAACTCAGTTGGAAAAATAAATCGAAACAGTTTGAATTCATGAATCATAATTCATGAATACTTGGGTACTTTAAACAATTAAAATAGACAAAGAAGAAATTATTTTGCTGAATATTTTTAATGTTTCGATGTATTGTCTTGCTGATGTCCATGTGTTTGTGTGTTACCTGAATTATTTTGCTGCGACCAAAAAAGTTGCAATTTGTACGTACATAACTATCTTGCTTTCATTTTTCATAAATCACAGCAGTAGGCACTTTATGATCAGTTTAAGCAATTTATTATATTTACAATCTTGCTTTCATTTTTCTTACCGATATTAGGCTAGATTTAAATTAGACGAAGACTGGCAAAAAGTGTCTATATTTCAACAAATGGGAACCATTTGGAGGGCCTCGAAAAGCAGATTCGTTAGGGAGCTAGGAAAAGCAAAAACCAAAGAAGAAATACTTCAGTTAAAACCAGACAACATCCGCAATATGAAGGAGTGGAGAGATTTTGTTAAGTTGAAAACAAGTACAGCCTTTAAGGTAAAAAAATATATTTAATTATTAATCAGATCCTTATTATTGATTAATAATAATCACATTTTATTGTAGACACAAAGTGAGAAATACAAAGCCATAAGACGAAAGCAATTCCCACACACATGCAGCCACAAAGGAATGGCTCGATTAACTGAAGAAATGGTGAGAAATTATTTTGGATTCAAAATTATACGACTTAGACTTCTTCGTTCTTTCATTTTTTTATCAATGTTAAAGATATCTCACTAATAAATTAGTCTTTATTTTATTGCAGAAAGAGCAGAGTGAAGATCCATCTTCCATCTCTAGAGCTCGAGTTTGGATTAAATCTCGCATTCGAAAAAACAGTGAACTGGTGAATACGACTGTTGCAGATGTTACTGTAAGGCCTTTTAATACTTATTGATATATTTTGGGATCTACACGAATATTTTGGAACCTACACGAATATTTTAAAACCTACACGAAATATGTGCACAAAATGTACTATTAAGGGGTTCGTAGGAAGTTAAATTGTTATACTGTATGTTGGTTAGTTTTGAAAAATCACCTAACTGGTTCTCTTTTCATGCAAACCGACCAAATTAATACTTGGAGAACATCTAAAAAAATATGTAGCCCAAATGCAAATATACATATACCATGATTTTGAGCATTATGATATTTTAGTGAAATCATATTAAAAACTTATATTCATAACATCACAAGACCTGACAAACACACAGAATAACAACTAAATAAGTTGTTTTTGTAAATTACTATAGGCTTACAATCTAATTACTAACTCTTGCAAGGTATCAACATATCATATGCCTAGGAAGACATAACAGAAAATCAACAAGGCCTACAAATAGCTTCTTTCTTATTAAAATCATATAGAATTGCATATGTCAGGAATGAACTTTGTAGTTATTACACATGTATTTCCCACCAAACTTTTTTTGGACTAAAACAGAAGTTAATTGTTTTCATGTTCGTCTAGAAAAACTAAGCAGAACAGAAAACAAATTACTAGTGATTACTATTTCTGAGAATATAGATGGTTAGATAATTGATGTCAGGTTAGCCTTAGCCCCTTTTGAGTAGACTGATATTGACAAATCATTACACAGTTTACCAGATGTTGAAAATAGTAATTGATACACTATGACTGGTTTGTCTTGGCAACGTCAATTTTTGCTTATGAGTACATAAACTGGTATGAAATTCCTCACATATAATTAGTATAGTAATACCAAGTAATAGTTAACTGAGAATATAGGCTATTAGCATTTTAAAAAGCATTGTCGAACCTCAAAAAACTTTTTACAAAGGAAGTCATTATATATGTCAGTAAGGCTATTAGTATAAATTGACACTCGTATTACAGGAGAAGATAAAAAGTTGTGAAATTGAATCACAATCTAGCTCACCAAGTAATGATGCTCTTGCACAAGTGCTAGGAAAAGACAAACCTGGGCGACTAAGAGCAATGGGAAGAGGAGTAACTCTCACCGATTTTATTTTATCAAGGGCTAATGATAAGAAACTAACTGAATGGTATAATACAATTATGGAATTAAAGCAGATGATTCACATGCTAGTGAAGAATCAGGTATATTCTTTTTATTTGTTTTAACTTGGTGAGAGTTACCTTTTCAGTAAGTCATGTTATCTTTTCAACTATGAAATATACACTTGAATCTATACTTGTATATATACCGCTAACAACAATGAGAACAATATAGCATATGGAGATTTCAAAGTACATGTCAGTTTTGTCAAGTAACAAAAAAACAATTATATGTGTTTAACTCCAAGCAGCATGCTTGCCCCCTTTTTGCGCCAAAATTGGTCACAAACCCCGAATACCGTGAAAGCACCAGTGTATGAATACAAATCAATGATATTCAAACACAAATCTCAGATCTCAGCAAATAATCAACAGTAATCCAGAAGTAATGAACAAAAACACAAGTTTTTATAGTGGTTCGGCTATCTCCGGCCTACGTCCACTCCAAAGTTTTATCCTTTTTATTGATTATCCTTGAAGATTACAGATGCTTACAGATGATTACAGCAATTTCAAAGTCCAAATCCAAAATTAAATAGCAGTAGTGATGGTATGAAATGATCCTAGCGGCGTCCGGGCGTGCTTCCTTTCTCCAAATTTTCTGACCCCTTTTCTGAATGACCAGAGGCTCTATTTATAAGCGTAGGAGGCTGATATTTCTCCTAAAATCCGGGAAGACCGCTTCAGGCACGTGAGGGGGCCCACATGCCCGAAATCTGGAGGTCCGGGCCCACATCAGGATCGATTCGAAGTAAGGTTCGAATCGATCAAGAATTCATCCAATTGAGCTGAAATTTGGTGAGAACATTCTTCAACATGTATGTAAGCTCCTGTAAAAATTTCATTGCATTTGGATCAACGGTTTGGAAGATATGATCGTTTCAAGTTCAAGGATCTGTGCGTTCTGAATGGTTCGAACCCATGCTTCGAACCCACACTCTTCGAAACCACCCTCTTCGAATCCATCCCTTTCGAATCCACGTCCTTCGAATCCATGTCCCTCGTATCCATCTCCTTCGAATCCACGAAGCTGACTCCCCTCCTTCGAATCCCTCTCCTTCGAATCCATGGAGTTCCCATGGATTCGAACCACCATCGATGCGAACTAACCAGTATACACCTTTATGCCTCTCCATCGAGTCGAAGTCCATCGATTCGAAGAACCATCGATGCGAACTTTACCAAGCCGAAACCATGCCATTCGATACGAAGTGTATCGATTCGAACTGTCCTTGTGCAACGCCTCTTGATCGATGCGAACCTGTTGGGTTCGAATCCATCCTGGTGGGTTCGAATCTGATCGATTCGAACCGAGCACCACTTTGTCCCTTTTGATGGATTCGAACAGCATGCATTCCCCACCTTGAATCCATCATATTTCCTCCATACGAACTCCGATTAACTTGAAATTTGAAACATAGCCTTTCCTAGTCCTTATCATCATCTCCAATCAATTTCGTCCCGATCGGAGTTCAACAAAATTTTGACGATATCGATCGTAGCCTTGATTCCAACCGATCTCCAATCCTGATATTCATAATTCCTTGCCAATTTGTCGATATTCCATTTTTGACCAAAAAATGGGATAACACTTTCTTTGCCCCCCAAAACATGCCTTGTGATAACAAGGCGTGTTTTGAATAGTTCCGAATCCAATATCCAAAGTCCGTAGCCATACTGCTAGAGTATATCATCCTTGACTGCTCCGAGTCGATATCCAATTCCAAACCCAATAACCAAAGCTTGAGCCAATTCCCTGTCCATACGAGCTCGACAACCGAGTCCCAAACCATCCTTATCCAATAGCCAATAACCGAATCCAGGACCTCTCCGGGTCGATATCCAAATCCATAACCTCTCCGGGTTCTTGCCGAGCGCAATCCATACTTAATGTCCTTGGTCCAGTGTCCCTGGACGTTGAGCTAACCTCTCCGAGTTCTTGCCAAGCGTAATCCACACTTGATGACCTTGGTCCAGTGTCCCTGGACGTTGTACAATGGCATGGCTTAAGTCCTAAGCCGAATCCTGGTCTCTCCGGACCCTTGTTGAGCATAGTCCATACTCAACGACCTGAAAATATTAATTTATAATATAGGGCCTAAGTCCTAGGCCGAATCCTGCTCACTCCGGACCCTTGCCGAGCATAGTCCATACTCGACGACCTGAATGAGTCAATTTACCACGTTCGGGCAAAGTGACTCACCCCTTGCCAGGCATAATCCATACCCGGCGATCGTTTATAAAAAATCAGATAAAAACCCAATCAAAATCCAATCCAAAACTCAAATCCGGAATCCAAATCCAAAACCCAAATCAAAACCAGAAAGCCAGGAATTCAAACAAGTATCCAAAATCGAAAACAATCATCCGAAGGAAAATCCAAGTCAAAAAGCAAGCAAAACCAGGAGCTCAATCCAAGCTCCAAAACCAAAATCCGAAAAGAAAAGTAGTGTCCAATCCAAAAGCAAAAGATAGATTTCACAAACCATAGCGTTGCAGTTTATCATCATTCAGAGCATGCCTAGGGGCTATCTCTGTCCCCGTACATGTGTAAATGACTTGGTTGCTTGCTAATAGTTCGTTACTTATTCCATATTATCCCGATTAGTGGATGATCAATCGACCACCATCCCTGGGTCTCCCATCATCACGGCGAGAGGTTGTCGGTGGTTGCTCATGCTCCACCGTTGCATTCCGAGCTCCGACATACTGCTGTAACTGTTCATTCCTTACATGCTCCTCGATTATATCCTTCAAGTGCCTACAGCTGTTGGTGTCATGTCTGTCTAAGTCATGGAAGAGACAATGCCTCCCTGATGCCCTCTCTTGTTCAGAAGGCTCTCTCCTGGCTGGCCTCCGGTAGGGAAGGCGATTCCGAGTATCCATGTATATCCGCTCCAGCGTCTCGTTCAATCCTGTGTATGTGGAAAACTTTGGATCCTTCCATCGCTTCCTAGCGTTTCCAGAATCATTATCCAATTTCCTTTTTCCTTTGTCTTTATCCGAACCACCGCTGGATATTGCTCCAACCTCGATCGCACTAACTTTTTTCACTTTTAGATCCGTACTCGCATCCTCTTGCCGAAGGAACCTTTCTGCCTCGTGAAAGAATTCGTCGAGATCCTGTGGGGGATCTCGTATCTCTCTGATACCTTGAAATCAGAGTCCTCCCTGACTCCTGACACTGCTGCCATTAAAACCATCGATGGATCAGGCCGATCCACCGAAGCGACTGCCGCACTGAATCGAGTTAGAAAAGCTCTAAGTGATTCGTCCATTCTTTGCTTCACCGATGTTAATGTCATCACGTTCTTCGGTCTCTTGACATGAACCCGAAACTGCCCCAAAAACCTTTCCACTAATTCCCTCCAAGTCCTGATAGATCCTTCTTCCAGCTGCCTAAACCACATTGCAGCTAAGTCCGTCAAATACAAAGGGAAGCATCGGGCCATCACTTCCTCTGATGCCCCCCAGCACCTCCATATGTCTGGTGTACCTCATCAAGTGATCTGTTGGATCTGTCTTGCCATCATATACCTCCACGCTAGGCAACTTAAACTTAGGTGGATTCTGAGCCATCCTTATTTCCTGAGCGAACGGACTCCTATTTACTCCTTCCAAGTCTTTGTTGGCCAAACCACCTCGTACAGTTCTTTTAATGATTTCTGCTAATCCAGCATTGTCTGTTGGGGGTTACCCCCGAGGGAATTCCGGTACATACTCTTCATGTGGTTTACTAGCAGCAACGTTAGCTCTAGCCTGTCGAACCCCTTCCAAAGGTCCTCCTGTGTTGGATCCTGTGGGCCTGCCCCCAAGCCCTTGTTGATTGCTTTGTGGCTCTGTATCCTATCCTCCATTGGATTCCACAACCCTAGTCTCTTGTCCTGCATCCACAGCGGCTGTCGCTGTCCCTAGGTTCTGCATCCCTGCAGCTCTCATTTGCTCAAAGAAAGCCTGCATCATTTCCTGTTGGTTCTTTAACAATCTCTCCTGCAAAGAGTTTGCCATAGCCTCCATTTCATCCCGGGTTATGTAGATTGAGGCCTGTCCTTCCCCAGCTCCGGAGGATGCTTGTTGACTTCCTTCCTGTTGGCTTCGCTCAGCCCTTTGCCTTCTACTATTTTGCCTAGTCATTGTCCTTGAATCCAAACTCTTTAAAATCTTCAAATCCAACTTTCAAATCCGATGTAGCGGGTGCTAGTCGTTCTCAGTGAAAGCACCAAAGTGTTTGCGCCAAAATTGGTCACAAACCCCGAATACCGTGAAAGCACCAGTGTATGAATTCAAATCAATGATATTCAAACACAAATCTCAGATCTCAGCAAATATTCAACAGTAATCCAGAAGTAATGAACAAAAACACAAGTTTTTATAGTGGTTCGGCTATCTCCGGCCTACGTCCACTCCAAAGTTTTATCCTTTTTATTGATTATCCTTGAAGATTACAGATGCTTACAGATGCTTACAGCAATTTCAAAGTCCAAATCCAAAATTAAATAGCAGTAGTGATGGTATGAAATGATCCTAGCGGCGTCCGGGCGTGCTTGCTTTCTCCAAATTTTCTGACCCCTTTTCTGAATGACCAGGGGCTCTATTTATAAGCGTAGGAGGCTGATATTTCTCCTAAAATCCGGGAAGACCGCTTCAGGCACGTGAGGGGGCCCACATGCCGAAATCTGGAGGTCCGGGCCCACATCAGGATCGATTCGAAGTAAGGTTCGAATCGATCAAGAATTCATCCAATTGAGCTGAAATTTGGTGAGAACATTCTTCAACATGTATGTAAGCTCCTGTAAAAATTTCATTGCATTTGGATCAACGGTTTGGAAGATATGATCCTTTCAAGTTCAAGGATCCGTGCGTTCTGAATGGTTCGAACCCATGCTTCGAACCCACACTCTTCGAAACCACCCTCTTCGAATCCATCCCTTTCGAATCCACGTCCTTCGAATCCATGTCCCTCGTATCCATCTCCTTCGAATCCACGAAGCTGACTCCCCTCCTTCGAATCCATGGAGTTCCCATGGATTCGAACCACCATCGATGCGAACTAACCAGTATACACCTTTATGCCTCTCCATCGATTCGAAGTCCATCGATTCGAAGAACCATCGATGCGAACTTTACCAAGCCGAAACCATGCCATTCGATACGAAGTGTATCGATTCGAACTGTCCTTGCGCAACGCCTCTTGATCGATGCGAACCTGTTGGGTTCGAATCCATCCTGGTGGGTTCGAATCTGATCGATTCGAACCGAGCACCACTTTGTCCCTTTTGATGGATTCGAACAACATGCATTCCCCACCTTGAATCCATCATATTTCCTCCATACGAACTCCGATTAACTTGAAATTTGAAACATAGCCTTTCCTAGTCCTTATCATCATCTCCAATCAATTTCGTCCCGATCGGAGTTCAACAAAATTTTGACGATATCGATCGTAGCCTTGATTCCAACCGATCTCCAATCCTGATATTCATAATTCCTTGCCAATTTGTCGATATTCCATTTTTGACCAAAAAATGGGATAACACCCCCGAATTATGTTTTTTATTATAATTTAGTGATAAAATGCTAACTTATTTATTGGTTTACCAGGGTAAAGAAAATCGAATTGATGTAGGCACATCTAAAATGGTAACGTTGAATTACATTGCAACATTTTGTTTTTTATATATAATTCAATAATTACTTGGTTTTTAATTAATCGTAGGGTATTTCGGAGAAAATACATGAAAAATGTGATTTATTGGATTGTAATGGGTGTAATGAAATAGTTGCTGAAGGAAGAGTCTTATCAAGTGATTTGAATGAGCTTGTGCATCAAATTCCTTTAGGATCAAATGCGATGAAAATTTTGATAGAATTTTCAAGGATAACAGATGCTTATTTGTGGAGGACTGCAGCTACTATGACATGTGTTGGAGAAGCTAAGGACATGATAGTAGCATGGTCAGCTGATAGAGTAGTTGTACGAACGATTGAACAAGAGAAAGAAGACAATGTGGTAACATTTTAATTTAACTTCTTCTTATTTTTCTCTAGTTTTAGTGGTAGCTGCACCTTAGCAAATGAGACTGGAAATATAGAGGAGAGTTGATATGGCACATATGAGTATGAATATATTTTTTTGTAGAGTGGAAGTGAAGATAACAAATGCAAGCTTTTTGATTGGTTGGGAAGTGAAGAATTAGTTGCGGAAGGACGAATATGTCATAGTGATCCAAAACAACTTGTTAATGGCATTCCTCTTGGACCATCCGCAAGCTAGTGTTGATAGACAATCCCAAAAAAGTGAAGGCCTTTTTTTGGAAGCCAACCGCTAATATGAAATATGTCGAAGAAGCGGTTGGTAGCAAAGTAACTTGGCCAGAATCTAAAGTTGTCATTGATAAAGCAAACACCGAAGCATCTTTCAGTCCTTTGACAAACCGTGTATCAACTTCTATGGTAATATATTATTTATTGTTCAAATAAATAGTTTAAGTTTGTTCGTGAGGCAATATGTTTCAAATACTTCATATAATTTATAGTTGAAAACAATCATTTATGTTACTTGGTAGGTTGCAAATTCTGCATCGAATAAATGTAAGTTGATTGATGTTTTTGGAACGGGAAATATTGTTGCCGATGGACGCGTAGCTTCAACTGATCCAAACATTACGGTCCATTTTGTTCCATTGGGAGAGGGTGCAACTAGAGTTTGGGTTGATGTTGCAAAAGTTCCAACCGCACATTTGTGGAGACTTACTACAGAGTTTGAATGCATTGAAGATGCCGTTGGCTCTACAATAGCTTGGCCTACGACGAATCTTGTAACGGAATCAACTTGTAGCTAGCATATTTTATTATTGTTAAATAAAATTGTTCAAATATAAAATTTTGAATTTATGAATCAGTCGTCCTACTTATGTGTAGGTAGTTGATCAGTTGAAGGCGAATCAACTGTAATAAGGTACTTTAGTTGATGTTTAACCAGTTCAATACCATTTTTCACAAATTCTAATAGCCAATGTTTGTGACCATCCAAATCTCTAGAAGCCTTCATCTTGTCCTTTTCTAAATCATTCTATTAGGAAATATGTTGTTTATTTACCAAAAGATATCACACTCTGTACTGTAAGAAATGAAGACAGGAGTCTGTTCACAATATATTAAACTAGTCTGATCCCCATAGTTACATAGTTTCAACCGCTGCCCATTGCACCTACACCTGTGTAGGCATGCCAACTACTCGATACAATTCCCAAACAACGACTCGTTTTCTCATTGCAAATGCCAGGCCTTCATAAATTTATGATAATCCTCTATTGATTGACCTGAATCAGTATGAGTGTGGAAATTGTTGTCATCTTGACAAAAAAATTGTTACATGAACAAGAACCATTGATGGATGTTTAAGAACCTTGGTGATGTGAAGAGTGATCTAATACTCATGGAGGGTCTATTAGTTGACTATTATCAACGGATATGCTCAACATGAAAGGTATGAAAGCACAACCCAGTCATATTTCCAGTGATGAAAATTAAGAAGGAAACAAAATGATACAGTTATAGCACCGTAATATGAATATGAGACCGACTGAACAGAGCAGCAGCATCCTGGTTCAAATATGTTGATTTATTAGATAGCACTGGTAGGCTTAATAAAGCAGTAAATTTATTGTTAGCGTGCAGGTAGAGTTTATACTGATCTTGCGCTGGAAATATAGCTGTCAAACGAACTCGCAAAAATAAGAAATTCAAAAATGATATAACTGGATGGAGCATTGCCTAGGTTACTGTGTTCTGCATAACCTCCGAAAAGAAATTTCTTTTTAGTACTGCAATCAATGGACAACCGCCGACAAAACAGTGTTTGGACGCGGTATCCGTGCCTTTTGCATCACACTAAATTTATTTCAAAGCAAATGTAACGGATCAGTGCTCTGGTTCTAGAGGTTGCTACATTAAATAGTCCCTAGTCATTAAGACACATGGGATCTCAGGATCCCACATATCAATTTATCTACCTCCCGTAAGTAATTATTCCTTGAAAGTTTGTAAGTAAGAGAAGCATTGAGTTGCTTTCGATGAATGGTAATTATATTTTCTTCAAAAAAGGGAAGCGGATGTGCATATTCAATGTGGTTACCAAAGAAATGAATCAGCTTAGAGTTAAAAATAGCTCTCTCCTCTGTCATGACATGAACAGTTCGGCCGACGAGGCTTTGGTGGAATTCAAAGAAAGCCTGGTCTTAGTCTAGGAAGGAAATAATGCACCTATTTGATAACCAATTGGACACATGACTATTTTTGGAAATATTATAACTAAAATGCTTTGTCAAAGTGAATTGGCCTTTGATCCTTTGATTAGCTGATAGACATATTGTGGTATTTAGTCACAAATGAGCAGCAAGTTGAACATTACTTTATGAGATTGTAATTATCTTTTATTGTCTATTGAACATGCAAAGGGTGATTCCAATGGATTATTACAAACGGGTCGTTATAACTTGGTGGAAACAGGGTATTGCAAGAAGATTAACATAATAATCTTTGTAATTCAAATAATGTAAGAGATTGGGACTGTGATTTCTTTCATATGCTAAGTTGTTCATAACTAAAATCAGCAACAGTTTGTTTATGTTGGATTAATCTGTCCATTTCTTTTTAGCAGATGAGTAGTATCAGTTAAGGACTGGGTTGTATGTGTGCGAGGTTATGTAAGTGATAGATAGGGTTACGCCATGTTAGGTATGTGAGTGGAAACTTATCAACCTTTTCCATTACAAACTTCAGTCCTAGTTTGTAGTTTCCTCTCCATATTGCAACTACAGCCACTTAATTCTAAATCTAATCATAAATGCCTTGTGTTTAAAAGATATAAACTTATTAATTTATAATTTTCCAAAATTATTATCAAAGAGTTATGACAATAAAGTGTGGATCTAGATGTCTTGGTTCGGATAAGGTTGAGAATTTGCAAGTATAATCGCATGATCTCAACTAGGATCCAAGTAATTAATCAAACCATTTGATGGACTATCGAAATTAAATAGACACGGAAGACAGAAGACACTAAATTAAGTACAGGGTGATTAAGCCGCTTCTTCAATTAGTGTGTGAATGAATAAGCTAATATTGCATAATTTACATTATTATGTAATTTATCAAAGGAGTTTTGGCCAACTACTTTTTATTCCCTCCATATAAGTTTTTGAAGCATGATAGTAGAATACTAGTATATATGAACATTACCATCAAATGTTTATTTTATTTTTTCTTCATTTCATTGCAGGAAGTGGTTTGATGCAGGGAACGCTAGCTGCTTCAAATTTTTTGCGTTGGTGCTTCAAATTACTAGTGATTACTCTTTGCAGGTTTGATGTGCATGAGCTGACAAGCGGAAGACTAAGGGATCTTGTTTTTTCATGTAATGTTTTGTTTTGAAATTATGTACTCTAAACTTATGTACCTATTATCAACTATGTAAGACCATATATATTTTGTCATTTGCAATCAAATATGCTTTGGTAGTATATTATGCTTTTGCTATTACATTTTTTGCTTTTGATTTTTTCTTTTAGAAATGTAGTTTTGTATTTTGATTACTATTGAAATGAGCAATTCAGATAAGATGAACGATAGCGTTTGTAGGATACTATAGAAAGTACATCATAATATTAAAATTAATAGCGCAAAAAAGGTGCTATGGAAACAAAAAGTAAAACGCTATAGAAACTAGTTATATCAAAGGCGCTATAGGAAATGATATAATAGCGCAGGAAAAGAGCTATAATAGTGGTAAACGCTATGGAAAAGAATTTTTATAGCATTGATTCCAAGCCATAACAAATTTATTAACGCTATAAATTAAAAATTGAGATTTTTAGTAGTTAAATAAAATTGCATGTTAACGCTCAAATTTAAACGCTAACACCCTGGTGTATAGGATGTGATTGTGAAAGCACCACCCGTTCGTACGGGAAACAGAAATAAGCAAAAAGTATGCAGAAAAACAGTAAGAGACACAGTATTTATAGTGGTTCGGCTTATAATCCAGCCTACGTCCACTTTAAACTTTTTATCACTAGTTTGATTACAATCCTTTACAAAATCTTTCAATTACAACACACTTCAAGTGATGGGATATGTAAAACAAGTAGCTCAAGCTTTGATGTTAACAATCATCTTCAAATCCATGGTGAATGTAGATGATTTCTTCATGGAGTTCTTTTAGAAGTTTGTTGGATCCCAAAAGCTTTGAAGTGGTCTGGAATTCGGCAGAGTAATGGCGCCTGAAATTGATCAACCCAAAGTCCCTTGAATGTTGGAGGTAGGTTGGTATTTATAGGCAAAGATTATGGACTTAGGCTCGGTCTTAACTCCTCACCGACCCAGTTAAGTCGCAGCCGGCTTATAGGAGCCCTTATATGATCAAGCTGTGTTGATCTTCCTTCGTTGAATTTGCACAAGTCCAAAGTCGTTACCGGGTCAAGCTAGGTCGCGACCGACTTATCTTATCCCTTCGCCGATCTAACGAGTCAAGCCCTACGACTTAATGGAAACAAGCTAGATCGCTACCGAGTTAGTATGTCACATGCTAAACTGCCCCGCTATTCCATCCTTTACACCCTTAGATCGGTTACGACTTACTATAAGTCGGTAAAGTCCTCGAGTTGCTAGATCGGAACATACACTAGGTCGGCTTCCATACTAGGTCGGAACTTTCCTTAGGTCGGCATAGCCTCGTTAGACCGGCATCCCTTCAAGCCTTAGGTCGGAATTTCTTCATGCCTTAGGTTGGTATCTATGGGAAAGCATTGGATCGGTGCGTTTCTTAACTAATTAGGTCGGCACTGAACTAAGTCGGCCACCTTGTTAATTGGTTAGGTCGGCATCGAATTAAGTCCTGAGCTGTTAGGTCGGTATGTCCTTTAGATCGGCAGACCCTGCCCAATTCTTACTCAGTTAGGTCGGCATCTCTTGGGTCGGCGCCATCTCCACACACTAGACCTGCTGAGTCGTAACCGAGATAGGGTTAACATCTGCCCCTCGAAGTATACGCCTTAGACTTAAGTCGTGTGCTTCGAAATATCTTAGCTCGGCTTCTCTTAGGTCGGTAGATCGCGTACGACTTACCAGTTAGTGTTGTTTAACATTCCTTCACCATGAGATATAAATTAGCCCCCTTCCTCCTTTTCCTTCATTCAGACCCCTGCTCAATTCCGCCATTAAAGCACCCTCAGATCTTAAAGGCAACTTTATTCAATCGATCACAAATAATCTCTGCTACGCATCGTGTAAGTGGTTTTCCTGATTGTAATTTATTGCCGATTCACATTTCTCGTTTGTTCGAACTCGAATCGCCTCCTTGCACCGAATCGCCTTTTTGCACGACGCTTCATTATGAACCCCATCGCATTCATAGTTGATGAAACTTAGGTTATGAAGTTTTGGCTTCAGATTGGTCGTTGAGGCGATGAAGATGGTTTATCATCTTAAGCTCGATTCCGAATTGTTCAATTGGGTGATTCGGCAGCATGAGTAGAAGTGGGTGTTGAAGGAATGGCTACAGGGTTATCGGGTTTAATGTTGTGAGATGGTGGTTTTCAGGGAATTTGAGTGACTCAAATTTCTGCCGACTTAAACTTTAAAACTTGAATCGAAGCCGAGTTAATCGCTCGGTGGAACTTGCCGACCTGAGCCTTTGAATCGCGGCCGTGTTAATACTTGGAGAGATCCCTATCTGTCGCTTGCAACTTAGATGACTGCCGAGTTAGGGAACTAACAAACCGGCTTTAACTTGTAAGAGATCCTTAGGTCGTGACCGGGTTAACACTTGAGCATCTAACCTGAGTAGCCGAATCATATCGCTTAGTTAGGACTTAAGCATCTGATCTCTTACCGTCTTAGTTTTATCTCGTGGGATTTTTTGAACCGTAGCCGAGCTAACACTTGGGCTCTGGACGTATTGACACTTAGAAACATAGGCCTTCTTCAAGTATTTTGACCCGGACTTCCGACTAAGTTGTTTACATTTTGAACATTTTGAACTGTCCTAGCTTCAAGTTTGCTTGAATTCCATTGTGTTACTTTACAGATCATTCTCATTTTTAAGCTGTAAACCTGTCGAGAATAACAAACAAACAAAGAAAACCAAGGCGCATATACTGCCATTGACTGCCCGTATCGAATGACAGATTAGTCAAGACAAGATGAGAGACATGAATATATTGCATGAAATGCTGTGAATTAATTGATTATAGTAAAATATTAATGCAAAGTATCAACAATTTGAACTGATTTGTTTGCATCAACATTGTATTTGCATATTCAAATTCAAAACAAAGATTCCTGGTTTTTATAACTAACAAATGTTTGCTAGGTTTTATTCCAGTTACCTTTGCTTATTGTTTGATTGATACTTGTACAACACTTCACACACTTTAGGAAACGTGCACCTTCATGTTTGAATATCCAATTGCTTGTGTAGAATGACTTCCCATCAAGGAGAAGAAACAGCAAGTCAAGAAGAAGAAACTTTCCCGATAGCTGTTCCTATAGAGAATCCTCCGGAAAGAACTTCGACTATTCTATCTTCGAGAACATTTATTCAGTTGCGTACTCAATTCGGCTTTGCTGAAGATGATGTCATATTTCCTGGACCGAATGATACTGCTGACAGACCTCCCTATGGTTTTGTCGCGGTTAATCGTCATATGTGCTTAAGTGGGGCGATCCCACCTTTCAATGACTTTCTTCGAATTCTTCTTCTTCGGATGTCAATTTCTCCGTTCCAACTTCATCCTAATGGTTACGCTATCTTGATGGGGTTGGGTGTTTTGTTCAGAAGAAATCTTGACCGACTGCCGAGCTTCGAAGAAATTCGCTACTTATGCTCGTTTGCAAAGAGCAAAGACCATCCTTCTCTTATCATTGTGAGAAGTGCAAGAAACCGCAAGCTCATTCTTGATCTTACTGAAAGTGTCCATGGATTTTTAAACCAATTTTTCTTTGCCCGCAGTCCCCCAGAGTTTTATGCTTCTTGGAGAGTAGGAAGTAAGATCATTTATTTCCGTCTTTCCACTTTCTTTTTTAACTCTTTTCGGGGTCCAAATTGCTAATCTCATTCTTTGCTTTTTTTCAGCACTTCCCCTTCCCTCTAGAGATCCGATACATAAGCAGACTTTTGATAGACTGAGCGCTGTAGCCGCAGAAGAGAGAAGTATCAAGTTTCTACTAAGCGACGAATTTCTACATCAATACGGACTTCTCCACCCTTCTCGCTATACTCAGCTTTGTGAAGCTCCGACTGAAGTTCCCGATTCCCCGACTGAAGCATCGGATGCCCCCGTTACTATCGAACAACCCTCATCAAAAGAGTCTAACATCGAAGCTTCATTGGTGAAATGTTCCACCCCTACCGACATTATGGGGTCATCTAGTAAGACGGCACTTGCCCCGATTGAGGAAGAAGAAGAACCTTCACAGCCTCTCGGGGGATTAGCTGATGTAGGAACTGAGAAAACAAGTCTCACCGAGCATGATGGTGACGATGTTTATGATGGGTTGAGCGACATAATAGTGACCTCACAGGAGCTTTTTAGAGATGACGTGTCTAAAACTATCTCTCCTATAGTTGAGGCGACGTCCCTTCTTCGACTAACACCAACACAAACACCAACTCCTCATACCCAAGCTATCATCACCTCTACACCAATGAGTAGTTTGTAGCTTAATGCGCGTAGCTTGCACATCACACAACACTTAGGATCTTTTGGCATTTGTTCACATTTAACTTCTTTTCTCCGGAAGTTTCTAAGACTTGCTATTTTTGCCTTTTCAGATTCCTCTATGGGGCGCAGCGGCAGCGGTTCTTATTACAAAGACTTTCGACGCTATGGAGGGCGCGGCAGCTATGATTACAAGCAATACTATACCGATCCCAGAGAGACCAATGAGCAGAGAGCTGCGCGAAAAGCTGAAGAGAGGAGAAGGTATGAAGAACGTCATGAGGGAGCGGGCACGCGACATGAATCCTTCCCAAGGGATGATGATTCCCATAAACGTAAAACGCACGATGATAGGGGGAAGAGCCATATTGAGGATTCGAGAAAGCGGACCAAACTTGGCGAGGAGCACGTGCCCGTGACATCTGAGAGGCCTGGTGCCTCAGTTTCTACTGACGTCCCTTCCAAATCTCCTGCTCTTGAAGGAAGTGCCATCCAAACACTTCTCAACAGGCCTTCGTACCATGTTGAAAGGGGCCCCCCGACATTGCAGAGCCGATTCCCGAACTGGTGTTTGAGGGGGGTACGCTTCGACCTCGATTTGGTCCCCATCGACAAAGAAGCTATGTACAGAAATCTCGATGCTGTCAAGCTTGATATCGATAGAATGTCTGGATGGCAAAAGTTGGTTGATGAACTTCAAAGAGTTAATCGGGCTAACATCGAAGCAATGCTGACCATGGAAAATGACAAATCAGAATGGCAGAAGATTCTTGATCAACACAACGCTGAGATGAAGGAGATAGCCGAATACAATGAAAAACTCGAAGCTGAAGTAAAGCAGCTCAAAGATGATCTTGTCTCTTCTACTAATACTTACACCCAAAGAGAAGAGGTATTGCAAAAACAAGTGCGAGATGCGCACGCCAGCCAGAGGGACGCTGAAGCTAAAGCTGAGAGGTTAGAACAAGCTGCAGAGAACCACCGCACTGATGTCACCCAGTTGCAGAATAAACTGAGCGCCCGGGACATGGAGATAGAAGCGCTTAAAGCCCAACTTGCTCAGACCGAAAAAGATCGAGATGAGGCCATGGCTGGCAAAATTGCAGCCGAAGAAACTGCTCAGACCATGGAAACCGATATCAATTCGACTTTATTCGATTTTTATTTACACTGTGTCTTGGGACGCGGCAGCCTCTCTTTTCTTGGTCCTAAGTATGAAATCACCCTGGCCGAGGTGTGGGAAGCTGCTCTTAACATGTTTAAAGACGCCGGGTATGGCGATGAAGATTTTGAGGCGCGTTACCTGGATGAGGGAGCTCGCGCTGCTCTTGCGAAGGGGCGAGAACAACTTGCCAGGATGAGAACTGGAATGGCGGAAGAGGAACGTTCTGGAAAGGAATTAACGCTTACTTCCTCTGTCCAACCTCCAGTTTCTCCGGTGGTTGACATCACGGGTTCCAGCTCCTCTACTCCGCCTACAACTAAGACAGTAACTGAAACTACAAGTGCACAAGGCGGGGATGAAGGTGGTGAAAGCAACGAAGCACAGCGATATGAAATCAGCCTCAGAGATCCAACTGCCCCAGGTAAACTTGACACCGGACCAGCCCAAGTGGTGAACTGCTCGTTCGCTCCTTGTGAACTTGACGATCTTCTTGATTATTTTTCAAATGTCAATGAATTCCCGACTTTTGATTATTCCTCAAATGTCAATGAATTCCCGGCTTTTGACGAGCCGTCATCCCCTCTTTTTTCGAAAGATACTGATATTTTAAGTTTTTTCTCCTTTGTAGAGAAAGCAACGAGTCAAACTCAAGCTTCTTCTCCCCCGGTGATCCTTCCTCCATCTCTTCAAGTGGCGCCTCCTTCTGCCTCGCAACCTGGGTCACAAGAAGAACAAATAGAGGCTCTCCATGGCCTGGATGATCCCATTGCTTCGCAAGAGCAAAAAGATGAGGGACTTGAGGGAGGTGACATATCTCCGGAGCGGACTCCTTCTGACGATATAACTTTATCTAAACTCGTCACTCCAGGAAGTGAGTCTTCCTCAAAGAGGAGAAGGAAGCAAGGAGCATCAAGGAGGAGAGGGAAGATAATCACTGCCACTGAAGAGGAGCCAGAAGTTGGGCCAGCTGCGCCTACCTCTCCTTCCTCCCTTATACCCACTGGCCGACCTGAAAAGCTGGTCATTCGGTCGGGTAAAGGGTCCAAAGGCAGTAAAAAGAAGTGAAGACTTTAGCTTTTTGTCTTTTGTATGAACTGGCCGAGAGTTGTGCGGGTATCGGCCCCCGCTTTTATTTTGAGAACCTGTATCTGCATTATAGTTGAATAAAATGATTCTTCGTTTGTACAAACTTCTGTTTGAATTTGAGAATGCATTTACTATTTATTTTTGCACAAGTTTGTTTATATAGTGTTGCAGCGGGCTTATGGTATGTTGCTTGAGTATTACTCTACTGATGCATCTATACTACTATACCATGTTGCCCCCATACCTTAAGCTTGCTGCAATATTTTATACTTCGAGGGGACTTGCACTCTTATTTGCTAAAGAATAATTATTTTATTCTTTAAAGAAAATTTTTATAGAGTACAACTTCCTTCGTATAAGTTTTTACGCTTGGTCGTTCGAAGAAATCACTTTTTTCTTTTGCTTATGTGCATATTTCATCAAGTGAATTCCTCTATGTGGTAAAGCGGACCTCTGAAGGGTACTTTAACTTCTTTTCTTTTTACGATCATTTCCCATAGTAGGCAAATTACTTTTCCTTTGAAAGTTAAAGTACGCTTTTGATGAGGATTTTTTTTTTTTTTTTTTTTTTTTATTTATAGAAAGTTGTACCTCTGAGGAGGGATTTCTCACGTTCCAACACTTGGAAGTTTTATTTCAATCTTGGTGAAACGTGTACCCCCAAAGAGTTGTGCCTTTGAAGAAAGCCTTTTCACGTTTCAACACTTGGAAGTTTTATTTCAATCTCGGTGAAACGTGTGCTTTCAAGAAGGTCTTTGTTTTTGCATTTCAACTTTGGTGAAGTGAAATTCCGAAGAGCGGTTGCTACACTTCAACTCCTGGCGAAATGGGCCTCCGAAGAGGGCTTTTATTTAGTTTACATTTCAACTCTGGTGAAGTGAAATCCCGAAGAGCGGTTATAACACTTCAACTCCTGGTGAAATGGGCCTCCGAAGAGGGCTTTTATTTTGTTTACATTTCAACTCTGGTGAAGTGAAATCCCGAAGAGCGGTTATAACACTTCAACTCCTGGTGAAATGGGCCTCCGAAGAGGGCTTTTATTTTGTTTACATTTCAACTCTGGTGAAGTGAAATCCCGAAGAGCGGTTATAACACTTCAACTCCTGGTGAAATGGGCCTCAGAGAGGGTTTTTATTTTGTTTACATTTCAACTCTGGTGAAGTGAAATCCCGAAGAGCGGTTATAACACTTCAACTCCTGGTGAAATGGGCCTCCGAAGAGGGCTTTTATTTTGTTTACATTTCAACTCTGGTGAAGTGAAATCCCGAAGAGCGGTTATAACACTTCAACTCCTGGTGAAATGGGCCTCAGAGAGGGTTTTCATCGCCTGGAAGTTACTCTCTCATGGTTGGAGGGTCATGACTCCTCCAATCTTTTTTTTGTTGAGTAGAGAACTTTCTTTTTTGTGGCGTATGACCCATTAGAGGTCTTTTTATCCTCCGAAGAGTTGCGCCTCCGAAGAGGACTTGTGCCGCTGATGGTAGCTTTGGTTGCTCCTCTGTTCACTTGCTTATGCCTTTTCAGCGATCCTCTTTTTTTTTTTTTTTTTTTTTTTTTTTTTCAAGTTTTCATTCCCCTTTCTCTCACAAGTGGCTTGTTTAATCCAAGGAAGTGTACTTCATTGTCAGGCAAGTTCGTGAGAACGGGCACTAGCTTCCTAATTGGATGTTTGTTCGTTCAAACAATCTCAATTTATTAACAAGGGCTCGTTTCTATCGAAATCACAAGCCGTTCAATTGAAGCATTTCCTATCTAGGATTTGAATTCGGGGCCTTTATGACTTGAAATTTGTTTGCTGAATGATGGTGAGAATCACTCGGTCTTATTATGCGCAAGTTTCATTTCCATTGTCTGCAAAAATTTAAATTGACATTTCAGCAATACATTTTATGTATTTTTATATCGAAAACAAAGCAAACACATAATGATAATAAGGAACACAAGATTTATAGTGGTTCGGCCATGAAATTGGGCCTACATCCACTTTATATTCTTTCATTATTTACTTGCATCAGTTTCACAATTGCTTTCAATTACAAGAATCATACATTCATAATTCTTTTTACAATGTTTCAACAAAATTTTCAAGTAAAGTATGGACGCAAGTGGTTGCTGTTCCATGCCCTTGGAATTTGATCTCCATCAACAGTGGTGAGCTTGAATGTGCCGTCGAGAAGCTTCTGACCTATTACATATGGTCCTTCCCAATTTGGTCCAAACACACCTGTCGCGGTCATAATTCTTTTCAGGACTAGATCTCCAATTTCAAAGCTGCGTTGACGAACTTTGGAATTGAAATGTCTGGCTATCCTTTGCTGATGAGCTGCAACTCTGAGGTTAGCTTCATCTCTTTTTTCATCAAGGAGATCCAGTGCTTCAAGTTGCAGTTTTTCATTTTCTGCTTGATTGAAATGGATTCTTCTGTGTGAAGGGACCTCTGTTTCAACCGGGATCATTGCTTCCGATCCGTATGCTAACGAAAAAGGAGTATGCCCAGTTGCAGTTTTGTGAGTAGTTCTGTATGCCCATAGTGCAAGTGGTAGTTTATCGACCCAACCACCTTTTGCTCTTTCGAGTTGCTTTTTGATGGTTGATTTGATGATCTTGTTCACTGCTTCCACTTGCCCGTTTGCCTGCGGATGAGCTACTGCCGAAAAGCTTTTCTGGATTTTGAATCGTTTGCAAAAATCCTGGAATTCCTCACTTTCAAACTGAGTACCATTGTCTGTGATTATTTTCTGAGGCACACCGTATCTGCAAATGATATTCTTGGTCACAAAGCTTATCACTTTCTTAGAAGTGATAGTAGCCAATGGTTCAGCTTCAGCCCACTTAGTAAAATAATCAACCGCAACAATAGCATATTTAATCCCTGATTTAGCAGTTGGTAGCGGCCCAATGAGATCCATTCCCCAAATTGCAAATGGCCATGGACTGATCATCTGTGTGAGTTCGGTAGAAGGTGCTCTAGGAATTTTGGCATATCTTTGGCACTTGTCACATTTTCGGGAGTAATCTGCGGCATCCCGATTAATTTCTGGCCAAAAATATCCGTATCGGAGAATTTTCTTTGCTAATGTTTGACCACCTGAATGATCACCGCATTCTCCTCCATGCACTTCAGTTAGGATTGTTTTGGACTCTTCCCGGGATACACATCGAAGCAATGGCATTGAGAATCCTCGTCTGTATAATTGACCATCGTGGATTATATATCGAGAAGCTTTTCTCAGTAGCTTTTGTCGTTCTTTAGAGTTTTCTGGTAAAGAGCCATTGAGTAGATACTTTGTTATTGGAGTCATCCATGATTCTTGCTCTTGCGACATACTCATAACCCAATCGATATCCATTTCATCAATGCTCGGATTTGACAAAACTTCCACTGGAACTAACCCTAAGGATTGGGCTTCGCCAGAACTTGAGTATTTTGCGAGAGAATCTGCTTTCATGTTTTCTTCTCGAGGAATATGACTTATCGTGTAATGGTCGAATTCACATAAAAGTTCCCAAGCCTTTGACACATAAGCGGGCAGATTTCCTCCTTTCGTTTGAAACTCCTTCTTGACTTGGCATACTATAAGCTGAGAATCACTGAAGATCTGTAACGCTCGAATGTTTAGTTCTTTAGCAATTTTCAAACCAGCGATCAGAGCTTCATATTCTGCTTCATTGTTTGTTGAAGGAAATTCTAATCTTAGCGCATAGCATAATGACCGGCCTTCAGGAGTTTCAAGAACAATTCCAGCACCTGAACAGTAATCATTTCTTGCGCCATCTACAAATAACTTCCATTGGGTTGGGGAGTTCTCGATTGTTTCTTCCTCGCTGTTACCCTTGTCTGTAAATTCTGCAATAAAATCTGCCAAAGCTTGTCCGTTGATCGCTTTTCTAGGATGATAAGTGATGTCATATTGGCTCAATTCAATATTCCACTTTAAAAGGCGGCCCGAAGTCTCAGGGCGAAACAAGACTTGCTTTAAAGGTTGATCAGTGAGGACTTTGATAGGATGAGCCTGGAAATATTGCCTCAACTTTCTTGAGGCAATCAATAGACAATAGGCGAGTTTTTCCAACTTGGAGTAATTCATTTCTGCCCCAGTGAGTCTTTTGCTGATATAGTAAACTGGATGTTGAATCCTTTTGTCTTCCCGTACCAGCGCTGCACTTAAAGCATGAGATGAAACTGCCAAGTATATAAGAAGATCCTCGCCATCGCCGGGCCTAGAAAGTATTGGAGGCGTTTCCATATGTTGAATCAATTCTTCAAAGGCTTTCTGGCACTCGGGAGTCCAGTCAAAGTTTTTCTTTCCTTTCTTTAGAGCGTCGAAGAATGGAATGCATTTATCAGTAGCTTTGGATATGAACCGACTTAAGGCGGCAATTTTTCCATTGAGACTTTGCAATTCCCTCTTTGTTTTAGGAGCTTTGACTTCTTTTAAAGCAGTGATTTGAGCTGGACTAGCTTCAATGCCCCTAGCGCTCACGATGAAACCCAAGAACTTTCCAGATTCTACCCCGAAAGAACATTTTAAAGGGTTAAGCTTCATTCCGTAACTTCGGAGGATTGCGAACATTTCTGCTAAGTGTTCGATGTGATCCACTGCTTTCTTAGATTTTACTAGCATGTCATCAACGTAAACTTCCATAGTCTTTCCCAACTGCGGTTTGAACATAGCATTGACCAGTCTTTGATATGTTGCCCCCGCATTCTTCAACCCAAAGGGCATAACTCTGTAACAGTAAAGACCGACATCGGTGATAAAGCTTGTGTCCTCCTGATCTGGCTCATGCATCATGATCTGATTATATCCGGAGTAGGCATCCATAAAAGACAACAATTCATGACCCGCTGTTCCATCTACCAGTTGATCGATCCTGGGTAATGGGAAGCTGTCTTTGGGACAGGCCTTGTTTAGATCTGAAAAGTCGATGCACACTCTCCATTTACCATTGGCCTTCTTAACCATTACTGGATTTGAAACCCAATTTGGATAGGTAGATTCTCTGATGAAATTATTCTCCATGAGCCGGTCAACTTCCTCTTTCAATGCCGTCGACCTTTCTGGACCTTGGATTCTTCTTTTCTGCTTTACTGGTGTGAACTTTGGGTCAATATTCAGAGCATGTACTGCAACTTCTGGGGATATTCCGCACATATCGGCATGGGTCCAAGCGAAAACATCCAGGTTTGCTTTCAAAAAAGATATCAAGGCATTCTGAACTGACACATTAAGTTGTGAACCCACATTCAGCATCTTGTTTGGGTCCTTCAGATCAACGGGCACCGGTATCGTTGTTTCTGCTGGTACCACCCTACTCTCCCCCGCACTGGCCTTTCTAGGATCCATCACTTTTCGTGCCCCGCTATGCTCGCCAGTGCAGGGTCCGCCCTGTAGTTGCTATAGGGTTGGTGTTTTGATGCGGATTGGGATTGCCGCATCTTTTCCCATTTCTCTCTTCCTTGTTTCTCGCAGTTCTGTCATATAGCATTCTCGTCCAGCATTCTGGTCTCCTTTAATAACTCCTACTCCATTGTCGGTAGGGAATTTAATAGTAAGACACCATGGGGCAAGGACAGCTTTGAATGCTGCAAGAGTAGGACGACCAAAGAAAGCATTATAAGCAGAAAATTCATCTACTATCACAAAAGTCTGCTTGCGAACTACTTTTCTTTCTCCTTCTCCGAGTTCCACTAGCAAGTCAATGGTTCCTACTGGTTGCTTTGGCTCCCCGGCGAAGCCAGCAATTTTTTGCGATGATGCCTGCACTTCAACCATAGGAATCTTCATCTGGTCGAAGGTTTTCTTAAAGAGGATATTACAGGATGCGCCGTTGTCGATAAGAATCCTTCTGACGATGGCTGGCCCAATGCCGGCCGAGATGACCAAAGGATCCAAGGTTGGGGCTTCAATACCGATGGAATCCCTGGCTTTGAATACAATGTCATCGTTGAATGTCTTTCGTTGCTTCAAAGGCGTAGTGTCCTCTAGAACAAAAACATTTTCTTCCTCCGGTGCATATTTCAGGGCTCGAGTGTACCTCTCCATTTCACCCCAGCTTCTGCCTGCTGGGTGGGGTCCTCCTGTGATGACATTAATAACTGGCCTTCCAGATTCATGTCCTGCGGCCTTCTCATTTGTCCTGGGCTGATGAGCAAGAGCTTGTTGCCCCTGACTTGACGAAGCAGGATCATTACCACTCTTCTTCACAAATTGCTGCAGCTTATTTTCTCTTAGCAATTCTTCGATTATATTTTTCAATTGACGGCAGTCGTCTGTGTCATGACCAGGCTGATTATGGAAGCGACAGAACTTCCCACTTTGCACAGCTTTTCTTCCGGTTCTGAGAACAGGAGGTTTGGGATACTCAAAAGAATCTTTTGTAGCCAGATAGATGCGCTCTGGTGTCTCTAACAAAGGAGTATATTCTGATGGCTTGAAGGATCGAGGCTTCTTTGAATTGTGTTGTTTCCTTCCATCATTATTTTCTCTTTTCTGTCCCACAGATCCATTCTTACGTGGCGCAGCAGTGTTGTCTTCAGCTTTCTCTACTGTTGCCTTTGCCGGGACAGGACGGCTTTCCAAACGCATGAATTCATCCGCCTTTTTGTAGAACTTTTCCAGAGAATTTGGCTCCTTCATGTTCAGCCACTTTCCGAATTCACTTGACTTATCAATAGCTCTCATCAAATAGGTCAAGACCATGCGGGGTTCTGGATTATCCACCTCAGCTAACGCTATATTAAAGCGATTTAAAAAAGACTTGATAGTTTCCCCCGGATTCTGTTCCAAACCGGATAACGACATGATGTCTTTTGCCTTTGAAGCATATAGCCTAAATTGCTCTTTAAATTTCCTGGTTAGGTCTGAAAACTGATCGATGGACCGGACAGGTAGTTTTGTGAACCAAAGCAGAGCTATCCCTTCCAAATACACAGGAAAATAGCGGCATTTTATCTCGTCAGAAGCTCTGGCACCTGTCATGTGCCAATCATATTTGTACAGGAACTCATTTGGATCACTTGTCCCTTTGTAAGCTGGAATGGTCGGAGGGACGAACTTCCTTGGGAATTCAGCTTTTAGGATCTTTTCAGTAAACGGAGTCTTGCTCGGAGCGAAACCCCACTCTTTCTCATCTTCGACCCTTTGCATACTTTCTTTCATAATCTGTCGAACCATACCAGAAAGATATTCTTCGTCATTCCTATTTCTGGATCCTCCAGCCTCAGGCAATGTCCGTTCAAAGGGGCTAGCAGCCCTTTCGGGAATGTTTCTAGTTTCAGCATCATGGACATTACCGACAAAGTTCCTTTCATTATTCGCAGGTTGACGGTTTGCCCCGAGCAAATCGTTTAACCTATTCAGAATCAGAGCATTCTGAGCATTCTGAGCTTCCAATTGCGCGTTCTGGGCATTTATTTGCTGATTCAACCCAAAGATAGCAGCGTCCAATTCCGCTTTTGAAACTCCAACAGCTGGAGTGGCTTGATTTGGTGTTGGGGAAGCGGAGGTTCCCTCTTGAATGTTTGCAGATCTCACAGATTTACTTTTCCTTCCAGGAGCCATGATTTCGGATAGACTTCTGGTTCTTAAAGAAACTTTATCTACAAATCTTTCTGAAGCAATGATGATAGATGTCCTGAGTTCAATTCTCAGTGAAAGCACCAAAATGTTAACGCTCAAATTTAAACGCTAACACCCTGGTGTATAGGATGTGATTGTGAAAGCACCACCCGTTCGTACGGGAAACAGAAATAAGCAAAAAGTATGCAGAAAAACAGTAAGAGACACAGTATTTATAGTGGTTCGGCTTATAATCCAGCCTACGTCCACTTTAAACTTTTTATCACTAGTTTGATTACAATCCTTTACAAAATCTTTCAATTACAACACACTTCAAGTGATGGGATATGTAAAACAAGTAGCTCAAGCTTTGATGTTAACAATCATCTTCAAATCCATGGTGAATGTAGATGATTTCTTCATGGAGTTCTTTTAGAAGTTTGTTGGATCCCAAAAGCTTTGAAGTGGTCTGGAATTCGGCAGAGTAATGGCGCCTGAAATTGATCAACCCAAAGTCCCTTGAATGTTGGAGGTAGGTTGGTATTTATAGGCAAAGATTATGGACTTAGGCTCGGTCTTAACTCCTCACCGACCCAGTTAAGTCGCAGCCGGCTTATAGGAGCCCTTATATGATCAAGCTGTGTTGATCTTCCTTCGTTGAATTTGCACAAGTCCAAAGTCGTTACCGGGTCAAGCTAGGTCGCGACCGACTTATCTTATCCCTTCGCCGATCTAACGAGTCAAGCCCTACGACTTAATGGAAACAAGCTAGATCGCTACCGAGTTAGTATGTCACATGCTAAACTGCCCCGCTATTCCATCCTTTACACCCTTAGATCGGTTACGACTTACTATAAGTCGGTAAAGTCCTCGAGTTGCTAGATCGGAACATACACTAGGTCGGCTTCCATACTAGGTCGGAACTTTCCTTAGGTCGGCATAGCCTCGTTAGACCGGCATCCCTTCAAGCCTTAGGTCGGAATTTCTTCATGCCTTAGGTTGGTATCTATGGGAAAGCATTGGATCGGTGCGTTTCTTAACTAATTAGGTCGGCACTGAACTAAGTCGGCCACCTTGTTAATTGGTTAGGTCGGCATCGAATTAAGTCCTGAGCTGTTAGGTCGGTATGTCCTTTAGATCGGCAGACCCTGCCCAATTCTTACTCAGTTAGGTCGGCATCTCTTGGGTCGGCGCCATCTCCACACACTAGACCTGCTGAGTCGTAACCGAGATAGGGTTAACATTGCATGAATAAAACGCTATGAAAGTCGATATAGATAAAACGCTATCAAAAGGATTCAATAGTGTTGAATAAGTGCTATAAAATGTTCTATTCAATAGCGTATAATATAGCGCTATCAGATGTGTCAGTGCTATTATAACATGTCGTTATATAGCGTAGTCACTAACGCTATGAAAATCTATTATAGCGTTTTTTGTGCGCTATTAAAAGCTAAATCTTTTGTAGTGAGGGTCGTTATACATAGTCCGTATATATACGCTATTATTATTACCGCTATGGTTTTATATTTTATAAATCTTTGATAATGCTCATGCTTATTTGTAGGTACCGAATCTAACGACCTATGCTTTGACGGACTTGTGTTTCGATCCTTGTTGAAACTTAGGATCATTAAAGTGTGGGTTGTTACATTTGGTATCAGAGCTTAGGTTAGTTGATAAAAGGAATTCAGATAAACTGAGAGAACATATTCATACTTTTCTATCTATTATTATTTTTAGGCTCTACTCTAAGAATCTCGACTGTAGAAGTAGTTGTAGTTCCACTCTAAAGGAATGGGCAAAGCAAATATAGGTTGGAAATATCCTGGAGTTAAAATTTCCGCACTGACTTTACATTACACCATGGAGTGTTGGCAATGCGTAAGGCACTGATGGAGAAGAGCATGATTACGATATATGGCAGTATCCCAGAGACTGGAGGGTATTCGACTTGATGGTTGAGATACTAGCTTGAAACGGCCCGCAAATCTGTACCCCTTGAGTTAACACTATTCTACCTAAACCAACTCAAGTTGTACAGAAATACGAACCATTTGGGTGAAAAAAGAAGAGGTAGAAGAAGAAAAATAGAAAACAACATCAGAATCTAGCCAACGCAGCGGAATAAATATAACAGATAACAAATAATCTTTACTCCAAAACAAATATGGCTGTTTATATATTACATCATCAGAGTACATCAAACTTAGCTCAACATCAATAACATACAACTAGATACACAGCTAATCAACACAGTGGAATATATATAAAACAAGTACGAAATACGCATCGTCATCCAGCTCGTCTCTTAAGCTCCACAGCATCTTATCATGTATCCTATAATACTCGATCTGACCCGAGCATTACAGTTAAATAACACCCGAGTCAGCCTGGAATACCAGCGTGATAAAATCACACTCAATTGGTTATTAAAGTTTCAAAAATCCTTTGAGAACAAAAGCATCTCGTAAGACCACGCCACAAATAAACATGTCGGGTTTTTACCTTACGATAGCTAAAACAATTTTTATAGAAATCCTCTGATATTATAATAGGGCTATATACAAATACATATAAAATAGCCGAAATTGTTACATCTATTAAATTCCAGCTACTAGCCACAGAGTGGGTAATACAAACAAAACTCGTACAAGGCTCATAGGGAGAATGGATTTTCAACTAATGACTAGGCACTGGGGTACCACCTGTCACAGTACGTGGCCTAGATCACAGTACTGAGAAGTACGCCCGCTCTCCTGCAACACAAGACCGGGACTACCCCTTATTGGATAATCCCGAGTGAGATCACCCCGCGGTTGGGATCAGCAACTGCCCACTAAGCCGAAATAAAAATGGACATCAAGGCGGGGATGACCTCACGCTGCTTGGGTGCTACCCACCTAGCCTTGCTGCATAACCCCTGATTTTCAGTCATTCCCGGTTGATGAGGCTTGAGGCTAAGCGTTACCTTTTTAGAACATATCCCTCAGAATGCCCATCGTCCACCTGACGATGTTCCGAAAGCATTCATCCATACAAGTCTGTCTCGGGTTTGAACGGAACCGAAGACACTACTCCTACTACATCCATTTTGGAAATATCCTCAAGATTAATAGAGACTAATCCTTGCACTTCACTGCTCCATCTTCGAATCCAAACTCGTTTTCACGAAACGTACAAACCGGATCGAAGTGGTTTTCGAGAAATAAATCTCGATCCTGGTCTCTTCGAAACGATCAATGCATTTGTGCAATATTGATAGTTGGTGATTTAACTATCAATTAATATTCACAAACAACCATCCAACAATAAATAATTTTCCAAATTATTTATTAACCTCAATAATATCTTCACAAGATATATTTTCACTTTTCAAACCCCTTTGAAAAACAGTTTTCAAAACTATCTTCCTTTCTCAGAATAAATTCCAAGTATTTCTATTTCCACTCGAATCACCAAGCACAAAACCTTAGATTTTTAAAATAATATAAAAACACTTTATTATAAAATATGTTCAACATTTAATTTAGAAAAATTACTTTAATACTAAATTTAAAATAATACTTTAGAAATAACTAAAATAAGGTAACCTTATAACTATACAATAGATTTTCTTCTTTAAACAAAATACCAAATCATTCTTTAAATAATTATTACGATAATAGATAAAAAAAAATACTTACTTTGGAATTTACTTTAAAACATTTAAGTAAAACTACTTCAATAATTGGTTAAAAATACATACTATATGAATAATTGAAAATAAGGTTACTTTATAAAAAAAATATAAAACTAGGTTCTCACTCTTTAAAACAAGACACTAGGTTATCTTTTAAATAATTGCTTCGATAATAGATTTGAAAAATATTTACTTTAGAATTTAAACATTTAGAAATAATAAATTTCCTAAAACATACTTTTAAAACAACATTAAACCCATTATCTTATATTTTAAAATTTATTTTGAAAACCTACTTGGCTATCCAGAGAAATATACTTCTCTTCACATTCTTCTTTTTCTAATTTCAAACACATGAATAAATTTCCAAATTGATTTCCAATTTACACTCTTTTATACCAAAATCCATTAATTTCATATTTAAATTCTTCATTATGATTTAAAATATTTTTAACTGAGAATACCAATTTTTGATTTCTCAAATTACTTCTTAATCCTTTTAATAAATTTAAACTTTAAATTTTAGAATAATTCTTTATTCCTTTAAAATAATATCACTTAACTTTGCAGTTCATTAATTACTGTTTATTCAAATCCTTTTCTTTTCATACTTGAAGTTATTTATTAGTATTTAACATCACTTCCATTCCTTTTTCAATTCATTCTTAATTTATTCAAGTTTTCTATAATTATTTCGTTTACAAATTTACTTCCTTTATTTTCTTTCCAAAATCCAATTTATATACCTTTGGTAATTCATTATACTCAAATATATCCAATCAAACCATAACATTCAATATTCCAATATAACTCATCATAGAATATCAAATAATCACAACAGAGAATATTAAAAAATAAAAGTTGAGGGATCCAGTTGGATCCCTCCAACCTGTTCCCTGCATCCACAGACGTTAGCACAATATAAATCAAACATTCCAAAATGTAGTATATACTATAATATAGCACATCAATCAATTCAACCATTCAACTAATTATTTAAATTTAATCATTTAAATTTAAATTTAAATTCAACTGAGTGAGATTAAGTCACCTTTGCTATTATTAGCAATCCACTTCAACTTTGCCTTGGTTTCACGGTTTTTCGACCTTGTGTAAACATTAGATGATTTTCATTAATATTCGAACCAATCGAATAATTAAATTTCCATTTGGTAAATTTAACTAACTAGTGATTTTTATTTTAAAAGTTCTCGTTTTAACAAATTTTCCTTAAATAAATTTATTTTTGGTGACTAAATAAATTAATCAGTTTATTAAACAAGTTAATTACTTATAATACATTTTTAAAATGAGCTAGTAAATTAAAATGTGTACATGCATGTTTATTACTACTTTTTTTGAAATCACTTGTACTTATAAAAATAATTTATATTGATTAAAAATCAGGTTTTATACAAATCCTATATTTTCAAAAGCTATATACAAAAATAATTTCTGTCTACTATATATTTTAAAATATGTGAAAATGTATACATATATTTTATTTCCTGGTATATCTGTTTAAATAAAAAGGTGTGTGTATTTATTTTTATTTTTTTCTTTTCTCTGTTTTCTAATCTACAATATATATATAATTATTATTATTTTAAATTAAATACAACAAGATAAGAGTGCTACCTCACTGCAGATGACCATGTCTACCGCCCAGGCTTCACCAACGGTCGACGTTCGTCAAAGCAACTCGCGCCTAGTCCCACCTCTTGGTCGGATCCCCCTTCAACCTACACGAGCGTATCCATCGAGCTCCAAATCGCGAAACCCCATCATCTACGCCCGCCCCATCGACTATGACAGTCCCAACTCTCCATTGCCGCGCACGCCTACGCCAGATTCGACGCCACCCTTAAGCTCGAATCGAACTCGAGCCACTGCTTCGCATCCCTGTTTCCTCCTCTCTTTTTTTAAAGCGAATTCGATTTTCGATTAGAAGAAATTGGAACTTCGGCCACTGATTTCGAATTGGGAGGAAAGATTTGGAATCAGGTTAGGGAAATTGAAAGTTTTTTTCTGGCAATTACTTCTTTTGGAACTCTCGAGTAGATTTCGAAAGAAGCGGTATTTTTTTTTAAAGTTGAACGAGATGCTCGAGTATTTGGAAAAACAGAAGAAGAAGTCGCGTATTTTAAGGTGGAAAGGGGGACAAGATGAGATGGTTGTGTGTAGGGTAGGGGAAAAGGGAACAGGATATGACGCTGCTGTGATTCGAGAAAAATTATGATGGGAAAGAATTTCAGCTAGAGTTGATTAAGTAACATGAATTTTTTTATATTAATTTAAATTCAAATTCAAATTGTCTCGATAATGGCAACTTAAAATTTCGAACTCCTATCGAGACGTGTCGCTAGACGTCTATAATGTTATATACCTATTCCAGACGCATTGGAAAAGGTTTCGAGTCCTAATTCGATCGTATGGGGAAGATAGCTTTCTGAACTAGTTGTTAAATTAGATTTTCGATTTAATTTTCAGCGCGTTTACCTATCGTATGCTCACACAACAATTCCGATCAATACGAAATTTGAAAACGATAATAATTCAATATTGCGGACCTAATGGAATTGGTTTCGTCGAATTTCGAGACTGCGCCTCGGATGGCTATTTTTAAATTCAATTTAAACTATAAAATTTCAAAACTTAACAAATCATTTTAAAATTTGATTTCAACACTTCTATTCTCTTCAGTATTATCAATATAAATTTTATAAGCCTTCAAATTATGTTCAACAGGCTTAAAACTTCAGATTCAACATTTAGCTCAACTTTCAATTATTTAATTCAATAATTTAATTATCAATAATTAGTGATATTTGAATTCAAGTTAAAAATTTACCTTTAAATATTAAAATCAATTAAATATTCCAATTTTTTTAAGGCTTAAAAATTCTGGGTCGTCACATAGCTACACTGTGACTTTTGGATCTTGATGAAGACGTGTAGTCAAAGATACACGATTATTCTAGATAAGCAGGAAATAGAATTCCGTATGTCACAAACATTCGAAAACTAGTTTTGGCAAGGGAATGCTCATCAACCACCTTTGGATGGCAAACTGGGATTTTATTTGAAGAATTGAGGTCAATTCCTTAATCTAATCCCGTGAGAGAATTTTGATAAAGTATGTTTTGGAATTGCCTTAGATTTTGGATGAAGTGGTTTCAAAGGATTTCTTTTGCTAAGGATTTATTTTGGAAATATTGTTTTAGGATGTTTTAAACTTTTAATTTTATAGAAACACGTGTACTACTAAGTTTGGTCGTGTTAAGCAATTTTGGTGTAAAAAGGTGTAAGTTTTGAAATCCATAAATATTTATATATGTATCAATAAAGGTTTAATTTTGATTTTTGGTAAGAAAATAGATTTTCCATTTGGAAATGAGTTTTAAAAAGTTGAATATTTAGCCAGTGATTTTTTTGCTTATAAAAACTCAATTTTTTAAGTTTTTCTCTCCTTTAATAGATGGATAAAATAGGAATGATATTTAGATTTTATTAGGGTATGGGTTAGAAGTGTTGTTGTACACACCAACTATTGGAAGAAATATTTCTATGTGAATATGCGGGGAATAGTAGTTGGAATATGATCAAGCTTTTGGAATCGTTGTTAGTTGAATCAGTATAAGTTAGAAGTGTTGCAAAATAGTGGAGGAATGGTTCGAAAAGATGACGGTAAGCTTGGGGACCATCATGAAGAGGTAGGGATTTTTTTTGATCGTGTCATGTTGAAGAATACGGTGCGAAACGATTATTGTTATTATTTTTTATTGTCTACTTAACCCAGCCTCTATAGGATCCGGTTCAACATGCGAAAAATCCATATATAGCAGTTGACAACCTAGAAGTCGATCGGTAGTGGTTAACCAATAGCCCTAGAGCGATCAACCAAACAATGAGTTTTTTTCCCAACTGAAAACCGGAACATGATTGTAAAGTAGCGTCCAATTTTCCCCTACCGCATTCAATCTCCCCCCGCTCCTCTCATAGCCAGACCTAAAGATCACCACCTCCTTCTCCTATAAATTAGCTCACACTTCCTCCATTCCACCTCTAGGCGACGTCGTCTCTCCTCCTCTCTAATGAGCAGCATCTTTGCCTCCTTCTTGCACTGCTTTTTTTGATGTTTGATCTTTCCCCACCTCCATTTCAGATCTAAATCCTATTTCCTCATTTCTCAGCCCATGGAACCTCCCTACACTATTGGTTCCTCCTCAAGCCACCCCTGGTTTCACCCCTCAAGAGATTAGGTGGCTAGACGAAAATTACCAAAAGATCTCAACCTTCCTCAGCTCCATCAATTTCAACTTCCTTTAGGGGCGACATGTTAAGTTTGGAGACTTCGTCACTTCTGGGCTAGAGATGCTTTTCAAGGCGATAGGACTTGCATTGATCATATGGTTCAATAATTTTGAGCGAGAATGCTATCCGTGCTACATTCGACTATTCATCGCTCATCTGGCTTCGAATTTCATTGTAGGCAACAGTTTCATTCAATAAGAAGTTAATGGAGTCAGGATCGAGATGTCTTACGACAACTTCGACGATATTTCAGAGATTTTTGTAGATGGCGTGGATTTGGATGATATTGAGATGACCAAACTGGAGATCATGTAGTGGATCTTTTTTAGGACATCAGTGTTTGGAGGATGGACAATCTTTGTCCAACTGTCTGTCCTGTTACGTGCATTATTCAACAGAAATATCATCCCCAAGAGGGAAGCTATGATCAGGTTTATCCTTTGGTGCGGAAGACACATATGTACTTATGTATTATTTCGCCATTAATTGGGCACACACTCCTATGATTCTGTTTTTCCGATCAGGGAGTTGGCACCTCACGGAGGCACTTTCCATATTGTCTCTTATTCACTGTTGTCTTTAGGTGATATCGTAGTAGGAAGACCACCCAGACGAAGGTCCCGCCTATCACTGATAAAATCTCCCTTAGGAAGATGGGAATTCCTTTCCCACTAGCAATAGTAGCCGAGACAACAGCCGAGCTGTAACCGCAGTAGGAGACATGGCAGGGATAAGGTGTCGAGGGATATTAGAGTCTCGAGCTGGCCACCATTTGACAGGTCCAGATTGAGCTTCACTGGATTTGTGCCGACCAGCGAGAAATAAGGACCGATATATAGCATCAGAGTCACGAGAATGGGTTCTTAGCTACTGTGCTTCGCCTTTTTAAAGGCTGTGACAACTGCTACAGTTCCCATCGAGGATTCGGACCATCCCATAGTCTGTAGGAATGTTCTAGGTTCTATAGTGTGTGTTGGTGTATCTTTACTTCCAGCATTTATTCTTTACATTTTAGGTTATTTGGTTGTAACTATTAGTTGTCTCATTTTAAAATGTGCATGATATGATGAGTTGTATTTCTATTTATTTACCATGTTGTTATTTCCAAACATGCGAACCACTATTATATGTTTGTTTGAAAAAAATAGTATAAATATGATAATCTCGTAAGGACACTTAACTAATAGTAAAATGCAATATGAGACTGGAAGTTTTGAATAGATAGAAATTTTAGCAAGAGAAGGACATGTTAAAATTATTTTGGGAACACGGGTCATTGTTCTTATACGTTAAAAGCTAAATTCTATAAATAACCGAGTATGATGACATTTTATTTAAAAATGTCAAGTTTTATGGTTGAGTTTAGTTGTAGAATTCTAGAATTGATCTTATGCGTTTAGCCCATAATTGACTTCCGACTAACGCTAAAATTTCTGCTTGAATTATCCAAAATTTTAAGAAGAAAAATATTTCGAAAAGTTTCTCTTGATTTAAAAAGTATCTCTTGAAAAAAAAGATTTTTGATTTTTAAACTATTTTGGTTCTTAAATAATTTTTCGAATTTTTGCCCAAATTTTATTTCATAAGGAAAATCGGCATCAAAATATTTTGGCAATTTATTTTTTTAACGACATACAAATTTACAAAGAGAAAAAGGTTTTATAAAGTTTTTGATTTTGAAGGCGATATGTTAAGCGAAGGAAGGAAAATAGATTAGAAATGCGAATTTAGCAGTGCATTAGGATCGAGGATACGATAAAATGCAAACAATAATAAGGAAAAAGCTGTTTTAGCCTCGGAATTTCTATTTCCATACCTTGTCGATGACACGTGCTAGTCTGTTTTTGAACTCAGTTCTGTTTTGGTGCTTGGTAACAAACCTCCTTATGCGTTTTGTGCATGGAAAATTTGGTATATGTCTAGGAGAAGGAGGAAATTTCTATTATACAATGGAAAATGGGCAGCTTATAGAGCGGTAAGAATGTAAAATTCTCCACCTAAATCCTTTTTTCGCCAAAGAAGTGATGTTTAGGAAGAGTGTTTTCGACATGTTGGATTTTTGGTTCGTACGAATTAAATGGACATTGGTTGCACCATACTTCTTTTAGTATGAGTATGAGGATTTTTGGTGAAAAGATTTTTCAAAATCTACATAAATGTAGAAATGGCAGTATGAATAGGTTGTTCGGATCATATCTTCAAAAAAAATTCAAAAGAAAAGTAATCATATATTATGGTCCGATTTAGAATCAATTTGCATATATGTTTTTTATATTGTGATACACTATTCAGTTATGCATGTTGGTTGCAAAATCAGTTGTACACTAAGTGGTTGCGTAGTCAAAGGTAATTACAAGCTATAACCATGACTTAGTCGTTGATGTAATTTTTGGGAAGAAATTCTATTGTGAGGAAGAACGTAACACCTTATAAATTTTTCAATTAGTTTTTTAATTAGTTAATTAGGCTCCAAAAATGGAATTTTTGCAAACCATGAAATTTGACTACAAAACTTATATCGTTGCTTTTGTGGTGAAATTCTGAGAAAATTTCATATTTGGAGTTTTGAGATCAAAGGCCAAATGAAGAAGAATGGATGAAAAACGAATTCGACATAGGAATAATTAAATTACAAAAGTTAATGTTTACATAATAATTACCGAGACCCATGGGTCAACATGCTCATTGCGACCGGTCAAAACGTAGTGGTCGATCGGTGCCATGAAGTGGTTGAAAGATTGGGACCGTGGCGGGAAGGGTTTGCCTTAGCCAACCAGCCTGGATTTTATATAATTAAATCTGACGTCTGTTGATTGGAGTCGTTTGGAGCTAGCGAAAATTTCAAGTAAAATTAAACGTCCATTTAATTTTATTCGAAATAAAAGCTGAAAACGAAATTGAAACCAAGGTGAGAACTTCTCACTCAATCGAATTGGTTTCGATTTTAATTTTAAATAGTTAGGTTTAAAATACTTGAATGTATGTTTGAATGATGATTGTTATCTATTGATTGTTAAAATAGACATTATGCGCCGTTAGTAAGCGGAGGTTATTTATTAAAAACATATACCGCGAATATTTCACAGTACAGTGAAATTGGTATTATTTATGTACTTGGAGTTGATTTTCCCGCATTATATAGCGGATGAGACCCTATTGCGCCGTCTATTAAGCGGATAGCATTTTAAATCCCATATACCGCGATAGTTCCGTACCGGAACGGAATTGGTATTGTGCTAACATCTTTGGATGTAGGAAAACAGGTTGGAGGGATCCAACTGGATTCCTCAACAGTATTTATTTGATTTCAGATATTTTGATATTTGATTGATTATCATATCGATATATGATGTCGTTGTTATCATGATTGACCATTTGGTGTATAACATCATTGGGCCAATTTTGGAATTTTAAAATGATTTTTGAAAGCATACGTTTATTAAATATTTTTGGAATCGATTCATTTTAAATAAATAAACTTTATAATTTTAATGTTATAGAAATTATGATTTTTAAGAAATATAGTTAAAAGTTGATTTTGAAAATATGGGGTTAATGATTTTATAAAATAGTTTAATCGGGATTTTTGAATTTATTATAAAAAGTTTAAAATATAGGATTTATGAAATTTGATTATTTTATAAATCAAAATGGTGAAATTATAAAGGAGTTTAAAGACGTTTTAAAATAATAATATAAATTGATTTATATAAAAGATTTATGAAAATGATATTTATGAATTAAAATATTGGAATTATAAAACGAGTTTTTATAAGCATTAGAATGAATTGTAAATGAATTTCCATAAATGAATGAAATTTATAGAATTATAAACAGTGAAGTTACAAATGGAATTTATAAGCAGTAGGTTTATAAAATTTGTAAAGTTATTAAAAGAATAGTTTTTGGTAAATAAATGATTCTTATAAGTTATAAGATTTATGATTTGGGAAGTTTAAAAGAGCGATTTTGTAAACAAATAAATTATAAGTATTTAACTTATAATATGAACTTTTGGTATATAATTGAGTTATAAATTGAAATAGGTTAATAAAGGAGAATTATAAAAGGAAGTTGATATAAAATAAGTAGAAATGGAATTTATAAACATTGTTTTATAAATCCGCAAAATGACTTATTTTGATAAGTAAATTGTTATAGCTGATTAATGGAGTTATATTCACGTTTCAGACAGTGAATAATCCTTTAAAATAAAATGTATAGAAATGATGAAATTTGTTAACGAAGTATATCCACGTTTTTGAATAGTGAATAATATGTTAAAGGAATTGTTTTGGATGTGATGTTTTAAATAGAATTAAAACGATCTAACGATGTTTTTAAAATGTGTTGAGATTCGAAACCATAGATTTCAGCATTTATTGTTAAATAGACGTTTTCGAGAAACAGAAGGAAATGGTGGACTATAACACTGATGTTATAGCAAATGATTTCCGAAAGGAAATGTTTTGTATAGTATTGGGATTTATATATCTATTTTAATTTCGAATCCCTATACTAGTGATTTTGGGTTGTCGTAACGATGTTTTACGCAACATTCGTTTTGGCCCAAATAAATATGTTTAAGAGAATGATTTCCTTAAAGAATGAAATATATACTTAATTTCGATTTAAGTAAATTGAATATTTTCCAAAGTTGAAAATAAATAGATTTGTGAATTACTTATTAATAAATAAGTATGGAAATGTTTGTCCAATGTGAAATGAAACGTTTTGAGAATTTATCTTTTTGAAGATAAATTGAAAATGAATAATTGAAATTGTGCATTCATAAATATTTTGGAATATAAATTCACTATGGACTTTATAAAAGAAAGGGGAATTTGTTTAAAAATAAGCGTTGATTTATTTTTGAAGTATGGGAATAAATTTACGGATTTTGAACGTAAATATAAAGTAAATCGTTAAGGATTTATTTAATTGGTTTAAATGAACCATGTTGAAACGAAAATATTTCCGCGTAAGGAAAATGTTTGAAATTTGTTTTTAAAAGTGGTAAAGGTGAAAAATGATTTGAAAATTTGTTTTCAAATGGTTGAAGTGTGAAAATTATATATCTTGTAAAGATATTTTTGGAAAATAAATAATTTGGAAAATTATTTGGAATCTGGTGATGTTGTGCATATCCATTGATAGTTCAATAACCGACTATCAATATTTACCTTTAAATGGGTATTTGTTGTGATTTGTTTGAATTTGAATGCCACACTTATTTTTGAATAAGCGCTCACTATTCAGGTTAACCAGGAAAGGACCTTGGGGTCGTATAACCCATTCCGAATATGTGATACGTCGTTATGAATTGCATTTGAAGACCGGTGTTGAAGACCGGATATTTTTTAAAACGGAAGGATTACCGTCGAATGTTTCTGCACCGAATGGCCCCGGTATAGAAATTCCGTATGTGATGGGAAGTCCGGACGTGATTATTGAATATCCGGATTGCAAGGACTTCTTTGTAAGTGCCTTTGGTTCTGTTCGATCCCGGAACAGACTTGTATTGATTGTATGTCTGACACTACAAATTGAGATATAAAGCTGATTTCTTTCAAATATATTTCTGTTGGTGGCGGAGAATTTATTCTCTTAGCTTAACACCCTTCTCTGATACGTACGCGCTCAGAGGTTATGTAGTTGATGGTTACCAGCGATATATTCCCAATTTGGTAATGTGACATGCTGAGTGTTGCTGTGAAATGATCATTGTTTGAACATTTGTGGTGTGATCATTTGTTTGATCATTTATCTTTGTGATCATTACTTTGATAATTTGTTGACCCAAAGCATGGCTTTGTACCAAAGCATGGCTTTGTGGACGAGATTCGTCGGACCTCTCACCCCGAAAATGGTCAAAACAGGAAGGATACGACATGGTTATTAGGGGTAGCGCCCTTTGTTGTATGTTATTCCTTCTGGATAGTGGTGGTATCATGGTATGGAGCCCAAATACTTAACATATGTTGTTGCTGCAAACTTATTACTTTGTGGTTGTTGGAAATCGAGGATCCTCGGATGTAGATCGGTTACGATCGGGGGATGGCATATTCGTGTCAGTAGTTACCTAGTTAGGGGTAACCTGGCCTTGTGTTGGCAGAGATCCGGTTTGGTTCTCGGGACGTCATTCCAGAGGCGTTTCCATGTGGCGATGGGAAGTTCCTTGGCCTGACCATTTGTTGGAAATCCAAAGAAACAATACGAGCCTTGTACGGTTTTAGTTGTAGAACCTGCTTCCTCAGGAGGTAGCTATAATAGGCATAATATAATGGTACCTATGCTGGCTAAGATTTATATTCTACTTTCGAAATGTTTTCTACACTATGCACTAATAATAATATCAAAAATGATTTGATTTTACGTAGTAAGCATCTTTGACTAACATAAGAAGAAATCTCCTCCAAGTCTGCGTTTGCATTGTGTGTGTGGTGGGAGGTCTTATGGTAGTCTCATTTTTAAAAGCATTGCGAATTGACTTTAAAAATATTCCTCTATTTTGTTTTTAAAGATAAAATAAACTGTTTGAGTTCTCACACCAGTCACATGACTGACTCGGAGTTTATTGTTTTCCTTCCTAAACTCTGGGTGCCCACAAATTTCCACACGGGCAGTCAAGAGTAAAGGTTTATCAGGATATTCCGGAATTGCTGGAGGCAAGCTGGATGGCATGGCGTATTCACTAGTATATAGTATTTCTTTTCCGCTATTTGTTGTTGTTTGATGGTTGTACACTCTGATGATGTAATGAAATGTAATTTAATGTAATGTAATAACTGATATAGTTCTTTGTTTAAAAGATTATTCATTTATCTATTATATGTTGTTCCGCTGCGGTTGTGAGATTCTGATATTGTTCAGCTGTTTTCTTTCTGTTCTGTTCTACCTTTTCTCTCTTCTTCTACTTTTTATTTTTTCTCTTTTTTTAAAACCTTGAGAATTCGTATTTTCGTTCATCTTGAGTTAGTCAATGGAGATTAGTGTCTATTCAAGGAATACGGATTTGCGGGTCCTCACATCTGGTATCAGAGCATATGGTTAAGCGACAACCATGGATCTGTTGTGTATTACTCATTAGAGATAGAGTCGGTAGTGCTCTAGAATGAGTTTGAGTGTAATAATAGCTGTGAGTGCGTATTTGTTAGTGAATATAAAATTGTTTTGTATTGTGTTGATGTTTATAGATTCCGGTCGATGTAGTCTAGCAAACTATCGTAGATAGGGGTTTCTAAACTCTTAAACAAGATAAACCGACACGATATTGTTTTAAATTGGGTAAATGAAATAATTTTACCTTGAGTATATTTTATATATAAAGGAATAATTTTTCAGAATTATTAAAGTATATATAAGTTGATTGTTTGGTTGTTGAAAATGTAAGTGTTTGTATATATATATATATATATATATATATATATAAGTAAATTTAAAAGATGTTTGAATAAGTTAAATAAAAACATGTTGTAAAAGAATAAATTGTATAAGCAAAAGAATTATAAGAATTGAATTATAATTAAAGTGATTTACAATTGTGAAATAAACTCATATATATAAGAAGTGAAACTATATGAATATATTTATGAATATGAGTTGTAAATAAAAATGAATTTAAGGTTAAATGGAAATTTACTTTAGAATTGGAATCTGAATTTGATTTATAAGTGGGAATTTAAGTTAAGTAAAGCCAAATAATGTTTAAATGGAATATAACTAAAGAGATGTTGAATGAAGTTGATTTTGGTATCAAAGTTAATTAATAAAGTTAAGTGATAAATGTGAATTTGAGTTATATAAATGAAATTCAACTTTTGTACTTGAATTGAATGTTAATCAGTTAAATGTAAATAATTGATATGAAATAATGAATGTAAGTGTAATTCATTAAAATCTAATGTTATTGGAAGTTGAAAGATTGAATGAAAATCAATTTAATTAAACCAATTGAAAGCAAAGGAATTTGGTTGTAATTAATATACATTGGTTGTAATGTGATAATTAGTTGATTGTATAAAAACCCATATGCAATTGAGTTAATGAAATTGAAAGCTAAAGTAATTGAAATCAAATTGGAAGTTAAGTGAATCTCAAATAGAATTGAATTTGATTTAGAAGTGAACCAACTTGAATATGAATTAGTGAATATAAACTAATTGAAAATGGATGCTAGTTGAATGCTAGTTGTTTGATGGTTGAATATATTGCTTTTACTGTATTTTCTATGTTGATATATATAGTTATTATGTTGCTATATGTTGTATATCGATACTATTGTCTATATACATGTTTCTCATCTGTTTGTTGAGTGTTTAGTAGGTGCGGATCGCGTTTGCTTCGCATTTGGAGCTCGCTTTCGCGCTATATTAGCCGTATATGCTCGCTAATAAAATATAAGGTACATATCTCGGATTAAATATCGTACTTTTACACTTTTTTTCCCTACGGGATGCCTCATCACTTGATGAGATGTATATTTGTGATATATATACTATCATTTTTTTCGGATCAAGCCGCGCAAAGGAGACAATGGCGAATTTTTCTGAAAATTTAAGGCGTTAGAAAAATTTGGGAATTTTTGGAAAATTTTGAAAACTACTTTGATTTGGAATTGAAAGTTAAATGATAGCAGTTGTTTTTGAAAAGATAACTATGTATGATTTGAAAACTTAGTAAAGTTATTGTAAGAATTTTAACTATGGATTTTGGAAAGTTAATAGATTCTGTAATTTTTTCTTACTTGTTAATTTCGAGGACGAAATTCTTTTAAGGGGGGAAGTCTGTAACGACCCAAAATTTATATTAATTAAAATTTATATATTTAATTAATTTTAAATATTATAAGTGGAATTTATAAGTCGAATAAATTTTATTTCGAATAATTGGATTTATTTGGATAATTAAATCGATAATTTAATATGTGAAATTACAGAAATAATTGAAAATTGGGTTAAATATGATTGAAAATGATTTATAAAATTTTATTTTATCATATTGGAGTTAGAACGATATTTTAGAACTTTTAAAATTGGATTAAAAGTTAATTTGTGAAAATTGAATATTTTAATATTTAATTATCGACTGAAATTAGCCAATTTTTGAACAGTCTCAGAATTGGACAAAACTAGTTCCATTGGATCCATAATAGTTTGTTATTATCAGATTTCAATTTTCGTATCAATCGGAGTTTTCGTTTGGCCGTGGCAGCTCGAAACGCATCGAAATTGTTTTAATATTAATTTGGCGAGTTAAAATAGCCATTTTTCAAATAGTCTCGGATTTCAACGAAACCAGTTTCATCGGATCCGTAATGTGATATTATTATATGGTTTCAAATTTCATGTCAATCGGATTTACCATTTGTCCGGGGCAAGCTAAAACGCCTAGAAATTTGATTTACCGATTTAATTTTAAAACGAACGTTTATTGCCATAACTCGCACAGATGATCGAATTAGCTCCCGAAACATGTTCCATTGTGTTCGGAATGCGGGGTGAACCTTAGAAACGCCAACCGGCACGCCTCTTTTGGAGTTCGAAAAATTCAGGGTGAATAGTGTTTGAGAATTTTTCTATAAAAGGCCTTGGACATTTCATTTTGCAAAATAAACAAGCTAGGGTTTGTGAACCTTCAGCTGCCGCCTCTTAAACATCAATGGCCGAAAACCTTCCTCGTTCTTCCTCAAATTTCTCTCAATCCACAACTCGATTCAAGAATCTTCCAACTACAAACTTGTAGAGCACTCTGAGTTCTTGAAGTTCAACGGCTATGATTGAAATTGGAGCGACAAGGTGGAAGCTACGGGACCGCGATGGCCAGCCGTTCATCATCAAATTGCATGCTCAATAGGGGGCTGAGCTCCATGCCTTTGCAGCCGAGTGAAGAGGAGGGGATGGGCTTTCTAATGGCATCACTTGATCGTTGAATCGTTCGTCGTGGTGGCCGAAATATTCAACCCTAGTATCGTGGTGATGGGTTTAGTTGCGCGCGTCAACCTGTAGAAGGAGATGAGTTGCGTTCTATGGCCAAGATTAAGGGTGAAGGGATCTAACGGTGTTGATGCAGCTAGGTTAAATAATATAAAAAAATTATGTTGTAATTTAGTTTATTATAAATTCGTGTAACTTTAAAATTTCGTATCTCTTTCATGCGAGGTCGAAAACGCACGAAACAAGTTGCGTTGGGTTCGTATGGATGATGTAACGACTTCGATTTCTCGTTGCCGAAAAACCGAAATGTTAGGGTTTAAGAAGAAGAAAAAGAGAGAAGAAGAGAGAAGATAGTAGAAAATAGAGAGGAAAGAACATAAAAAATAGAACGGAACAGAAACAACAGAACAATATCAGAATCTCACAATTCGCAGCGGAACAACATATAATAAATAAATGAATAATCTTTAAACAAAGAACTATATCAGTTATTACATTTTATACATTACATTTTTTACATCGCATCAGAGTGTACAACACCAAACAACATCAAACAGCGGAAAAGAAATACTATATACTAGTAATACGCCATGCCATCCATCTTGCCTCCAGCAACTCCAGAATATCCTGATAAACCTAACTCTTGACTGCCCGTGTGGAAATTGTGGGCACCCAGAGTTTAGGAAGGAAAACAATAAACTCCGAGTCAGTCATGTGACTGGTGTGAGAACTCAAAACAGTTTGTCTTTAAAACAATCAAAGATTTAAATTTTTATAATCGCAATGCTTTTAAAAATGAGACTACCATAAGGCCTCCCGCACACACACACAATGCAAACGCAGAATCGGAGGAGATTTCTCCTTATGATAGTCAAAGATGCTTGATACGCATTAAAAAGAAACATTTGATATTATTACTAGTGCATAGTGTAGAAAAATTAGTTCGAAAGTAAAGATATAAATCTAAGCCAGCATAGACATTTCACACTTATGCCTACTATAGCTACTATGTTCAATAGCAGGTTACCGCCACATTCCATAGCAGGTTATACAACTAAAACCGTACAAGGATCGTGTTGTTTCTTTGGATTTCCAACAAATGGTCAGGCCAAGGAACTTCCCTTTGCCACATGAGAATGCCTCTGGAAGGACATCCCCGAGAACCAAACCGGATCTCTACCAACACAAGGCCGGGTTACCCCTAACTGAGTAACAACTGACCGAGTATGCCATCCCCCGGTCCTTTGGGACCTTTAACCGAGCGCTCGTAATCAACATCACACAATCATGAATAAAGTGTTTCAACATGAGTATGTATCTGGGCTCCATACCATGATACCACCTTTTTCCAGAAGGAAATGCACATACCCTAAAGGGAGCTACCCCTCATAACCTTGCCGCATCTTTCCTGTTTTGACCATTCCGAGGTGTGAGGCTCGACGAAGTCACGTCCACAAAGACACACTTTATACAAAAGCCGTGCTTTGGGTCAACAAATGATCATAGAAATGATCACAAAGATAAACGATCAAACAAATGATCCTATCACAAATGATCAACACAATGATCATTTCACAGCAACACTCAGCATGTCACATTACCAAATTGGGAATATATCGCTGATAACCTTCAACTACATAAACTCTGAGCTCGTATGTCTCAGAGAAGGGTGTTAAGCTAAAAGAATAAATTCTCCGCCACCAACAGAAATATATTTGAAAGAAATCGGTTTTATATCTCAATTTGTAATGTCAGACATACAATCCATACAAGTCTGTTCCGGGCTCGAACAGAACCGAAGGCACTTACAAAGAAGTCCTTGCAATCCGGATATTCACTAATCACGACCGGACTTCCCATCACATATGGAGTCTCTATACCGGGGACCATTCGATGCAAAGACATTCGACGAGTTGTCCTTTCGCTTTCAAAAATATCCGGTCTTCAACACCGGTCATCAATGCTATCCATTACGTCGTATCACTATTCGGAATGGGTAATCCAAATAACGAGCGCAATAATTTAAAAATAAGTGTAGCATTCAAATTCAGCAAATCACAATAAATACCTTTCAAAGGTAAATATTGATAGTCGGTTATTGAACTATCAATGGATATGCACAACATCACTAGATTCCAAATAATTTTCCAAATTATTTATTTTCCCAAAAATATCCTTTCTAGATATATAGTTTTCACACTTCAAAAATAAATTAACATTTATTTTTAAACAAATTCCCCTTTCTTTTATAAATTCCTTAGTGAATTTATATTCCCAAAATATTTATGAATATACGTTTTCAATTATTCATTTCAATTTATCTTCAAAAAGATAAATTCTCAAAATGTTTCATTTCACATTGGAAAACATTTCTATACTTATTTATTTATAAGTAATTCACAAGTCTATTTACTTTTAACACTTGGAAAATATTCAATATACTTAGATCAAAATTAAGTATATATTTCATTCTTTAAGGAAATCATTCTCTTAAACATATTTATTTGGGCCAAAACGAATGTTTCGTAAAACATCATTACGACAACCCAAAATCACTAGTATAGGGATCTGAAATTAAAATAGATATATAAATCCCAATACTATACAAAACATTTCCTTTCGGAAATCATTTACTATAACAACAGTGTTATAGTCCACCATTTCCTTCTATTTCTCGAAAACTTCTATTTCAACAATAAATGTTGAAATCTATGGTTTCGAATCTCAACACATTTTGAAAACATCGTTAGATCGTTTTAATTTTTTTAAAGCATCACTTCCAAAACATTTTCTTTAACATATTTTTCACTATTCAAAAACGTGAATATACTACGTTAACCAATTTCATCCTTCCTATTCATTTTATTTTAAAGGATTATTCACTGTCTAAAATGTGAATATAACTCCATTAATATGTTTCAACAATTTTCTTATCAAAAAAAGTCGTTTGCGAATTTATAAAACAACGTTTATAAATTCCATTTCTATTTGTTTTATAACAACTTCCTTTTATAAATTCCTTTATTAACCTGTTCAATTTATATCTCAATGATATACTAAATATTCATATTATAAGTCAAATGCTTATAAAACGATTATTTTACAAAATCGTTCCTTTTAAGACTTTCCAAATTATAAATCTGATAACTTATAAGATTCATTTATTTATCAAAAATCCATTCTTCAAATAACTTTACAAATTTTATAAACCTACTGCTTATAAAATTCCATTTATAACTTCACCGTTTATAATTCTATAAATTTCATTCTCTTACGAAATTTATTCACAATTCATTCTAACGCTTATAAAAACTCGTTTTATAATTCAAATATTTTTAATTTGTAAATACCAATTTATAAATCCTTTATAAAATCAATTTATACTATTATTTTAAAACATCTTTAATCTCCTTTATAATTTCACCATTTTCTTGATTTATAAAAATAATCAAATTTTATAAATCCTATTTTTTAAACTTTTTATTATAAATTCAAAAATCCAATTTAAACTATTTTATAAAATCCTTAACCCATATTTCTCAAAAATAAATCTTTAATCGTATTTCTCAAAATCATAATTTTTATAACTTTAAAAATTATAACGTTTATTTATTTAAAATGGATCAATTCCAAAAATATTATATATTTTCAAAAATCACTTTAAAAATCCTTTTTAAAATTCCAAAATTTGGTCCAATGATGCTACACACCAAATAGTCAATCACGACTACAACGATATCATATATCGTATATGATAATCAACGAATATCAAAATATCCATAATCAAATAAATACTGTTGAGGAATCCAGTTGGATCCCTCCAACCTGTTTTCCTGCATCCACAAATATTAGCACAATACCAATTTCGCTCCAGTACGAAATTATCGCGGTATATGGGATTTAAAATATTATCCTCTTAATAACGGCGCAATAGGGTCTCATCCGCTAAAAAATGCGGGAAATCAACAACTGCAATATATACATATGCCAATATATATATATATTACTATTATATATAATACCAATTTCACTGTTTATGAAATATTCGCGGTATATGTTTTTAATAAATAACATCCGCTTACTAACGGCGCATAATGTCTATTTTAACAATCAATAGATACAATCATCATTCAAACATGCATTCAAGAATTTTAAATATAACTATTTAAAATAAAATCGAAACCGATTCGATTGAGTGAGAAGTTCTCACCTTGATTTCAATTTCGTTTTAGCGATTTATTTCGAATGACGTTTAATTTTACCCGAAATTCTTGCTAACTCCAAACGACTCCAATCCAATTTCATCGCGTAGTGCTCGTCCATACGATTCCAACGCAACTGGTTTCGCGCGTTTTCGACCTAGTATGAAAAAGTTATGATTTTTACAAGTTTTCACGAATTTTATATAAACTATTTAAAACATAATTAAATTATTTATAAACCTAAGCTCATTCCAGCCCTTAGATCCATCATCTTCTCATCATAGCCATCCCCTTCTTCTTCCTAACTCACGTTTCCATCTACAGGTAGATAGCACGCACACAACCCACTTAGCTCCAAATTAGGTTTTGATTTTTCGATCACCATAAGCAACTTGAACACGATCAGGTAGCGCCATGTTGAAGCTTGCTTCGAAGAGCACCACCGCCCCCAAGGACGTGGCACTCGGCCCCCCCTACAGCCTCGAATTCCGTGCGCAACCTGTAGGTGTCAGCCCCCCTTGCTCCCCCTCTGATGCTCCAAACACGATCATCACCGTATGGATCGAAAGCTCTCTTCATGCTCTTCGACTTTCGTGTTGAACACTTTGGCTAATTCCTTGTAGATTGAGAGTGATTGAGGGGAGAAAGAGATGAATTTCTGGCCATGCATCAGGTAGGAGGCGGCTAGGGTTTAAAAGAATTAGGGTTTTGCAAATTTATGAAGTGGGGGGGCTTTTATAGAAAATTCGCGCGACACTATTCATCCCGGATTTTCCGAACTCCAAACGAAGCGTGCCGGTTGGCGTTTCTAAGGTTTACCCCGCATTCCGGACACAATGGAACATGTTTCGGGAGCTAATTCGGTCATCTGTGCGAGTTATGGCTATAAACGTTCAATTTAAATTAAACCGATTTAAACGATTTTCTAGGCGTTTTAATTTGTACCGGACAAACGGTAAATCCAATTGACACGAAATTTGAAACCATACAATAATATCACATTATGGATCCGATGAAACTGGTTTCGTCGAAATCCGAGACTTTTGAAAAATGGCTAATTTTACTCGCCAAATTAATATTAAAAACAATTCGATGCGTTTCGAGCTGCCACTATCAAACGATAACTCCGATTACTACGAAAATTGAAATCTAGTAATAACAAACTATTACGGATCCAATGGAACTAGTTTCGTCCAATTCTGAGACTGTTCAAAAATTGGCTATTTTCACTAGTCGATTTTAATATTAAAATATTCAATTTTCACAAATAAACTTTTAATTCGATTTTAAAAGTTCTAAAATATCATTCTAACTTCAATATGATAAAATAAAATTTTACAAATCATTTACAATCATATTTAACTCAATTTTCAATTATTTTCCATAATTTCACATATTAAATTATTAATTTAATTATTCAATTAAATCCAATTATTCAAAATGAAATTTATTCGACTTATAAATCCACTTATTAATATTTAAAATTAATTAAATATTCAAATTTTAATTACTAAAAATCCTGGGTCGTTACAGATGAGCACTACGCTATGGAATTGGATTGGAGTCGTTTGAGCTAGCGAAAATTTCGGGTAAAATTAAACGTCCATTTAATTTTATTCGAAATAAAAGCTGAAAACGAAATTGAAACCAAGGTGAGAACTTCTCACTCAATCGAATCGGTTTCGATTTTAATTTTAAATAGTTAGATTTAAAATACTTGAATGTATGTTTGAATGATGATTGTTATCTATTGATTGTTAAAATAGACATTATGCGCCGTTAGTAAGCGGAGGTTATTTATTAAAAACATATACCGCGAATATTTCACAGTACAGTGAAATTGGTATTATTTATGTGCTTGGAGTTGATTTTCCCGCATTATATAGCGGATGAGACCCTATTGCGCCGTCTATTAAGCGGATAATATTTTAAGTCCCATATACCGCGATAATTCCGTACTGGAACGGAATTGGAATTGTGCTAACATCTTTGGATGCAGGAAAACAGGTTAGAGGGATCCAACTAGATTCCGCAACAGCATTTATTTGATTTCAGATATTTTGATATTTGATTGATTATCATATTGATATGTGATGTCGTTATTGTCATGATTGACCATTTGGTGTGTAGCATCATTGGGCCAATTTTGGAATTTTAAAATGATTTTTGAAAGTATACGTTTATTAAATATTTTTGGAATCGATTCATTTTAAATAAATAAACGTTATAATTTTAATGTTATAGAAATTATGATTTTTAAAAAATATAGTTAAAAGTTGATTTTTGAAAATATGGGGTTAATGATTTTGTAAAATAGTTTAATCAGGATTTTTGAATTTATTATAAAAAGTTTAAAATATAGGATTTATGAAATTTGATTATTTTATAAATCAAAATGGTGAAATTATAAAGGAGTTTAAAGACGTTTTAAAATAATAATATAATTGATTTATATAAAAGATTTATGAAAATGATATTTATAAATTAAAATATTGGAATTACAAAACGAGTTTTTATAAGCGTTAGAATGAATTGTAAATGAATTTCATAAATGAATGAAATTTATAGAATTATAAACGGTGAAGTTATAAATGGAATTTATAAGCAGTAGGTTTATAAAATTTGTAAAGTTATTAAAATAATAGTTTTGGGAAAATAAATGAATCTTACAAGTTATAAGATTTATGATTTGGGAAGTTTAAAAGAGCGATTTTGTAAACAAATAAATTATAAGTATTTAACTTATAATATGAACTTTTGGTATATAATTGAGTTATAAATTGAAATAGGTTAATAAAGGAGAATTATAAAAGGAAGTTGTTATAAAATAAATAGAAATGAAATTTATAAACATTGTTTTATAAATCCGCAAAATGACTTATTTTGTAAGTAAATTGTTATAGCTGATTAATGGAGTTATATTCACGTTTTAGACAGTGAATAATCCTTTAAAATAAAATGTATAGAAATGATGAAATTTGTTAACGGAGTATATCCACGTTTTTGAATAGTGAATAATATGTTAAAGGAATTGTTTTGGATGTGATGTTTTAAATAGAATTAAAACGATCTAACGATGTTTTTAAAATGTGTTAAGATTCGAAACCATAGATTTCAACATTTTTTGTTGAAATAGACGTTTTCGAGAAATAGAAGGAAACGGTGGACTATAACACTGATGTTATAGTAAATGATTTCCGAAAGGAAGTGTTTTGTATAGTATTGGGATTTATATATCTATTTTAATTTCGAATCCCTATACTAGTGACTTTGGGTTGTCGTAACGATGTTTTACGCAACATTCGTTTTGGCCCAAATAAATATGTTTAAGAGAATGATTTCCTTAAAGAATGAAATATATACTTAATTTCGATTTAAGTATATTGAATATTTTCCAAGGTTGAAAATAAATAGATTTGTGAATTACTTATTAATAAATAAGTATGGAAATGTTTTTCCAATGTGAAATGAAACGTTTTGAGAATTTATCCTTTTGAAGATAAATTGAAAATGAATAATTGAAATTGTGTATTCATAAATATTTTTGAATATAAATTCACTATGGAATTTATAAAAGAAAGAGAATTTGTTTAAAAATAAACGTTGATTTATTTTTGAAGTGTGGGAATAAATTTATGGATTTTGAACGTAAATATAAAGTAAATCATTAAGGATTTATTTAATTGGTTTAAATGAACCATGTTGAAACGAAAATATTTCCGCGTAAGGGAAATGTTTGAAATTTGTTTTTAAAAGTGGTAAAGGTGAAAAGTGATTTGAAAATTTGTTTTCAAATGGTTGAAGTGTGAAAATTATATATCTTGTAAAGATATTTTTGGAAAATAAATAATTTGGAAAATTATTTGGAATCTGGTGATGTTGTGTATATCCATTGATAGTACAATAACCGACTATCAATATTTACCTTTAATGGGTATTTGTTGTGATTTGTTTGAATTCGAATGCCACACTTGTTTTTGAATAAGCGCTCACTATTCGGGTTAACCAGGAAAGGACCTTGGGGTCGTATAACCCATTCCGAATATGTGATACGTCGTTATGAATTGCATTTGAAGACCGGTGTTGAAGACCTGATATTTTTGAAAACGGAAGGATTACCGTCGAATGTTTCTGCACCGAATGGCCCTGGTATAGAAATTCCATATGTGATGGAAAGTCCGGACGTGATTAGTGAATATCCGGATTGCAAGGACTTCTTTGTAAGTGCCTTCGATTCTGTTCGATCCCGGAACAAGCTTGTATTGATTGTATGTATGACATTACAAATTGAGATATAAAGCTGATTTCTTTCAAATATATTTCTGTTGGTGGCGGAGAATTTATTCTCTTAGCTTAACACTCTTCTCTGATACGTACGTGCTCATAGGTTATGTAGTTGATGGTTATCAGCGATATATTCCCAATTTGGTAATGTGACATGCTGAGTGTTGCTGTGAAATGATCATTGTTTGATCATTTGTGATGTGATCATTTGTTTGATCATTTATCTTTGTGATCATTACTTTGATCATTTGTTGACCCAAAGCATGGCTTTGTACCAAAGCATGGCTTTGTGGACGAGACTTCGTCGGACCTCACACCCCGTAAATGGTCAAAACAGGAGGGATGCGGCAAGGTTATTAGGGGTAGCGCCCTTTAGTGTATGTCATTCCTTCTGAATAGAGGTGGTATCATGGTATGGAGCCCAGATACTTAACCTATGTTGTTGCTGCAAACTTATTACTTTATGGTTGTTGGAAATCGAGGATCCTCGGATGTAGATCGGTTACGATCGGGGGATGGCATATTCGTGTCAGTAGTTACCCAGTTAGGGCTAACCCGGCCTTGTGTTGGCAGAGATCCGATTTGGTTCTCGGGACGTCATTCCAGAGGCGTTTCCATGTGGCGATGGGAAGTTCCTTGGCCTGACCATTTGTTGGAAATCCAAAGAAACAATACAAGCTTTGTACGGTTTTAGTTGTAGAGCCTGCTTCCTCAGGAGGTAGCTATAGTAGGCATAATATAATGGTACCTATGCTGGCAAAGATTTATATTCTACTTTCGAAATGTTTTCTACACTATGCACTAATAATAATATCAAAAATGATTTAATTTTACGTAGTAAGCATCTTTGACTAACATAAGAAGAAATCTCCTCCAAGTATGCGTTTGCATTGTGTGTGTGGTGGGAGGTCTTATGGTAGTCTCATTTTTAAAAGCATTGCGAATTGACTTTAAAAATATTCCTCTATTTTGCTTTTAAAGATAAAATAAACTGTTTGAGTTCTCACACCAGTCACATGACTGACTCGGAGTTTATTGTTTTCCTTCCTAAACTCTGGGTGCCCGCCAATTTCCACACGGGCAGTCAAGAGTTAAGGTTTATCAGGATATTCTGGAATTGCTGGAGGCAAGCTGGATGGCATGGCGTATTCACTAGTATATAGTATTTCTTTTCCGCTGTTTGTTGTTGTTTGATGGTTGTACACTCTGATGATGTAATGAAATGTAATGTAATATAATGTAATAACTGATATAGTTCTTTGTTTAAAAGATTATTCATTTATCTATTATATGTTGTTCTGCTGCGATTGTGAGATTCTGATATTGTTCAGCTGTTTTCTTTCTGTTCTGTTCTATCTTTTCTCTCTTCTTCTACTTTTTCTTTTTTCTCTTTTTTTAAAACCCTGAGAATTCGTATTTCCATTCATCTTGAGTTAGTCAATGGAGATTAGTGTCTATTTAAGGAGTACGGATTTGCGGGTCCTCACAGCAGCAGCGAAGGTCTGCCATTTTCTCTTCTCCACTATTTTCCAAATTATAAAATATAATGTTTATACTTGTGTGAATACAAATTGGAGAAGAATATAAATCAAATACGAGAAGAAGAGAAGAGAATCAACAATACATGATATTTATACATGTATGTATATGTGTGTATGTGTTTGTATTTACGTTTATATTTATATTTCCCTTCAACCCCAACTCTCATCTCAGATCTGTAATTATAATATATGAAACTTTTTATACTTGTTTCTTGGAATCAAAAGGAAATGGAGTTGAATCAAAGGCTTTTTTTCAGATCTATAGATTTGGAATGATTTTAGAAGGTGAGTGGAAAATTTATCAATTGTTTATGATATTAAATCTATTCCACTGGTTTACATTTGATTTTTATGCCTAAATGAGTATATGTGAATTGTAGGCTAAAACTGAATGTATTAAATATCGCCTACATATTCTTAGGAGATCTAGTTGGAATTATCGTTACACCTTGATCTGCAAATCAGTACCAAAGGTTACAAATATGAATATCGACTAGATATTAAATTTATTCCAAATCTAAATTGGGTTGTAGATTACTAGTATGATTTTTATTGTTGCCTTTATTATGTTGAATTAGGAATTTTTCACAGTTTAATTTGTAGGAAGAACGTCTGTTTGATTTTTATAAATTTGTTTGTGTTTCAAAATTGCGTAGAAAATGCAGCGTTTGATCTAGCAAGGAGTACATGCAAATAAAATAGAATAGACGTGTAAAGTATAGATGTATTCTCCATAGTTTACTTTATCTAATCCAATAAAAAGAAAATAACCATTCCTTGTAATTTCAAACGAGGCAAATCTTTCCTTTTGTTCCGATCTTTTGATTTTAACTAATTTATGGAAATCACAAGGGAGAATCTTTCTAAGAAATGTAATTTCAGCAAATTAAATAGGAAAAAGAATATTCTAGTTAAAAATTTGCGACTAGAATATATTTTGTAGAAGTAGGTATTCATATGTATTTATACGCGCTAATAAATATGATGATTTATGCGTTACACTCCTGTTTGATATTAGTTATACGTAGTAATAACCTTGATTTGTGAATAGGAAATAGGAGGAATGTTTGGAAAGGTTGTAACTCCAATTAATCGATAATAATTGAGAAATGGATTTGAGAGTTACAACTAATTAATTGGGTAAATGGATTAACGGGACCGATAAATAAAGAAGTTAGATTAATAACTATGGAATAGTTATGATAGGTTACTAATTGGAAATTAGTAAATATACATAAATGTGCTAGGAAATGTCCATTAGGATGATATTCATTATCATGGACAAATTGACATTTGTGTAAAAAGAAAATAAAGGCGATTTATAGGTAATTGAATATTTAAGGTAGATAATTTAGCCTTAAATAAATAAAAGGGGGTTAATAAGCTATGTCCAATATCCAATTTATGATGATAAAGCTTAGTGATAATAAAGCCTAGGATAATCTAAATTAAGGCTGTAAAGCCTAGAATAATTGATTAGACTTAGTAGGTTGGGGGGAGGTTGGCAGAGTTATACAACAGAAGTTTGCCCTTCACTTTGAGGCTACCTGCAATTGTGTGCACTTCCTACTAATGTGAGACGTCTTTTACCATAGGACCGACAAAGTAATTTATTAGGCTTAGACGATTGGGATGCGAGGTCAGTAAAATGACACAATGAAAGTCTGCCCTTTGCTTAGAGGCTACCAGCATTTATATACAGTTATTACTAGTATGGGACATTCCTAATCATGGGAGCCAAGGGAAATGATTATGGATGATAGGATCTGCTTAGGGGTTAGAGGTATTAAGTGGTTGTTTGAGGGCTCACCCCTTTCCTAATTAAATATATTAAATGGTCTGAATTAACGGTTAAAAGCGGTAGAGGATAACTCAGATTGGGTCTACTTCGGGTTTGACATATTAAGTGACTGATCTGGGGTCCGTTTCCTATAAAGAAGTATTAAGTGTCCCAGGAAAATTCCAAGTGATATTAGCTAGAAACTACTAGTAAGGAGTCCACATTTTAGGGTTAGGTAAAAAATGATAAAGGCCTACCTAGAATATAGGTATCAAATGATCAGGGTCTACCTATTCCTTATTTACAAGTTATTAAGTGGCTTGGGTACTGTCTCTTAAATGGATAAGATTTCAATAAGTGATAGGTGCGTTAGTAGTTTTGCTATTATACATTATAAAGCCATAAATAGTAATCAAAAGTCTTTGTACCTAGCACCAATAGGCCAATGATAATGATGCTAGGAGACGGCTTCATATTTGGAATTAATAAGCAAGGTTGTAAAAATCGTTAGGCGGACTCAAGGCTGTAGACATTCATTAGGGATTAATCGCTCTGGCAGGGATAAAACAAGGATTAATTGGCACTATGCATTTTTGATATTGTTCATAAAAGTCTGTATACTACTCATATAATTAATGGTTATAATTGTGTTTTTAAGGTACGAAGGCAGAGGCACATGCAGGTTAAATTGAAGATATATCTCATATAACATACTTTCTTCCACAATTGCAAATCATATGTATTTTAAATCACATAACCACTTATAAATTGTATGCAATGTCTAATATTATTTAACCATGGTCATCGATGCTCATTGGTGCTCATCATCCTTCGTTTGCCAGCACTCTTTGGTATTCATATAGTTAAATGATCGGGTTGAAATTGAAAGATGGGAGAATTAGGGTTCAAGTAATTCTGTTGGTGCATTTTGATTTTTGGTAGTTTGGGTTAAGAGGATCGGTCTTTCCTATAGCTACATGGATATGGGATTTTTAATTTTTTATTGGGCTGAGAAAATGTTATTGGAAAAATAAAATCGGATTTATTAATAAAATCGAGTATATTACCTGTTAATCAAAAAAAGGCAACATTAGGCGGTCGTAGGTGGCGATTAGGTGGGTAGACCGCCTAGAACTTCTGATTACGTGCCAAGTGAGGTAGTTAGCACAATTATCGCCGAAGCGGTCGCATAGACCAATTTTTACGACACTGGAAATAAATAATTGATAGGCTTGCATTATTATTTTGTACCTTGGCTAGGGTAAGTAGGTGAATTGTGCTAGGTAGGAATTTCAAGCGTTCAATATATTAGGTTAACTGGGTTAACCTTAAAATGTAGACATAACGATTAAATGAAAACCAATCGGTATAAATTTATGTTATAGACACTATATATATATTTTCCATGTACTAGAATGTTGTTCTGACCCCCCCTTCTTCATTACAACCTATAGGATAAATTTAGAGGAAAGAGTTACTGGAGTTGGATGTGATTGGTAGTTGGAGAAATCTTCTTATCTCTCATGCCCAGTACTGATGTGGCTATTTGATATCCAAATAATACCATTAATTTCAAGATAGTAGCAATAGTCAGTGTTTATATCCAATTATTATTTCCGCTATGAGTTTAAATTTTATCAATATTTGATAATGCTCATTCTTATTTGTAGGTATCAAGTCCAACGATCTATGCTTTGATAGACATGGGTTTCGATCCTTGTCAAAACTTAGGCTCACTAAAGTATAGGTTGTTACATTAAGCTTAAACAAAAGGAAATTTTATAATTGTTATAATGCATTTAAAGTTTTCAAAATTATTTCGAGAAATAAAATAACTAGTTTTGAAAATCTAAAATTTAAAGTATAATTAATATGATAATTAAATTAAGTTAAATAAATAACTAAAATTTAATTGATTAAACAAATATATTGATATATGCGCATGACTATAATTGTTGTTGTTATTTATTTGCCTTAAAATTGTTTGTGACAAATTAAAATTTCAAATTAATTCAAATTAAAAATTTATTTATTGAATAAAATTTATTAAATAAACTAACTAATAGTTAGTTAATTAAAGTATATGCATATATTGACATATACACAATAACAATTTAAATTTTTTATAGTTGATTATAGTTGAAATAGTTTAAGTTAAATAACATATAATAAATTAATTTATTTAAATATTATTTAATTATAAGAATTAAAATTAATAAAATATGATTTTATTAGTAAGATACATTTTTATATTATATAAGTAAATTAAATAAAAGTTATGTAACGACCCAGGATTTTTAGTAATTAAAATTTGAATATTTAATTAATTTTAAAAATTAATAGGTGAATTTATAAGTCGAATAAATTTTTATTTGAATAATTGGATTTAATTGGATAATTAAATCGATAATTTAATACGTTAAATTATGGAAATAATTGAAAATTGAGTTAAATATGATTGAAAATGATTTGTAAAATTTTATTTTATCATATGGGAGTTAGAACGATATTTTAGAACTTTTAAAATCGAATTAAGAGTTAAATTGTGAAAATTGAATATTTTAATATTAAATCGACTAGTGAAAATAGTTAATTTTTGAACAGTCTCAGAATTGAACGAAACTAGTTCCATTGGATCCGTAATAGTAAGTTATTACCGGATTTCAATTTTCGTGTCAATCGGAGTTATCGTTTGATCGTGGCAGCTCGAAACGCATCGTATTATTTTTTAATTTTAATTTAGCGAGTTAAAATAGCCATTTTTCAAAAAGTCTCGGATTTCGACGAAACTAGTTTCATCGGATCCATAATGTGATATTATTGTAAGGTTTCAAATTTCGTGTCAATTGGATTTACCGTTTGTCCGGTACAAATTAAAACGCCTAGAAAATCGCTTAAATCGGTTTAATTTAAATTGAACGTTTATAGCCATAACTCGCACAGATGTCCGAATTAGCTTTCGAAACCTGTTCCATTGTGTCTGGAACGCGGGGTAAACCCTAGAAACGCTGGTTACGGCGCGTGAATCGGAGTTCGGAATTTCCGGATGAATAGTGTTCGATTTTTCTTTATAAATAGACCCTATACCCTTCATAAATTAGAAAATAAAAACCCTAACCCTAATTCTATATGCACAGCCGCCACCTCTTTTTTCAAAGGCCAGAATTTTTCGATTTTCATCCCTTAATTACTTCCAATCCGTGAAGTTTTAGCCAAAGTGATCAACTACAACATTGTAGAGGGTAACGAGAGCTTTAAATCCATACGGTTGAGATCGTGTTTGGAGCATCAGAGGAGGAGCAGGGGGGCCGACAGTGGCCAGGTGCGCACGCCCTACGAGGTGGAATAGGTGGCCGAGCTTGGCCATAGTGGGGGCGGAGGTGCACGTGGGTGAGGGCTACGCAATGCAACTTCCTGATCGTGTTTTAGTCAAGCGATGGAGTTGCAAAATCAAAACCTAATTTTGCATTCATGGGTTTGGGCTTGCGTTCATTACCTGTAGAAAAGAAACGTGAAGAAGATGAAGCTAACGTGCGGTCTGATGTTGAGCAGTGCAGATCCAAGGGTCTTGATTAGCTTTGGGTATAAAATTATAAAATAATGTTGTAATTATAGTTATAAAATCGTGTACAAACTTCATAAATTCATAACTTTTTCATACGAGGTCGAAAACGCGCGAAACCAGTTGCATTGGAATCGTATGGACGAGCACTACGCGATGGATTTGGATTGGAGTCGTTTGGAGTTAGTGAAAATTTTGGGTAAAATTAAACGTCCGTTTAATTTTATTCAAAATAAATCGCTAAAACGGAATTTAAAATCAAGGCGAGAACTTCTCACTCAATCGAATCAGTTTCGATTTTATTTTAAATAGTTAGATTTAAAATATTTGAATGCATGTTTGAATGATGATTGTTATCTATTGATTGTTAAAATAGACATTATGCGCCGTTAGTAAGCGGATGTTATTTATTACAAACATATACTGCGAATATTTCATAAACAGTGAAATTGGTATTATATATAATAGCAATATATATATATTGGTATATGTATATATTGGAGTTATTGATTTTCCGCATTTTTTGTTTAGCGGATGAGACCCTATTGCGCCGTCTATTAAGCGGATAATATTTAAATCCCATATACCGTGATAATTTCGTACTGGAGCGAAATTGGTATTGTGCTAATATTTGTGGATGCAGTAAAACAGGTTGGAGGGATCCAACTGGATTCCTCAACAGTATTTATTTGATTTCAGATATTTTGATATTTGATTGACTATCATATCGATATATGATGTCGTTGTTGTCGTGATTGACTATTTGGTGTGTAGCATCATTGGACCAAATTTGGAATTTTAAAATGGATTTTAAAGTGATTTTTGAAAGTATAAGTTATAAAATATATTTTTTTGAATTGATCCATTTTAAATAAATAAACGTATAATTTTAATTTTATATAAAAATTATGATTTTTGAGAAATATAGTTAAAAACTGATTTTTGAGAATATGATGCTGATGATTTTATAAAATAGTAAAATCGGGATTTCTGAATCTATTGTGAAAAGTTTAAATATAGGATTTACAAAAATTTGATTATTTTATAAATCAAGAGAAGGGTGAAATTGTAAAGGAGATTAAAGATGTTTTAAAATAATAGTATGAATTGATTTATATAAGAAATTTATAAATGGATATTTATAAATTGAAATATTGAAATTTTAAAACGAGCTTTTATAAGTGTTAGAATAAATTATGAATGGATTTTATAAACGAAGGAATTTATAGAATTATAAACGGTGAAGTTATAAAGGAATTTTATAAGCAGTAGGTTTATAAAATTTATAAAGTTGTTAAAAGAATAGGTTTGGATAAATAATTGAATCTTATAAGTTATAAGATTTATAATTATGAAGTTTAAAAGAACGATTTTGTAAAATAACCGTTTTATAAGTTTTTAACTTATAATGTGAACCTTTGGTATATAATTGAGTTATAAATCGAATAGGTTAATAAAGGAAATTTATAAAAGGAAGTAGTTATAAAATAAATAGAAATGGAATTTATAAACGTTGTTTTATAAATTCGCAAACGACTTATTTTGATAAGTAAATTGTTGAAACTTAGTAATGGAGTTATATTCACGTTTTTGACTGTGAATAATCCTTTGAAATAAAATGAATAAAAGGATGAAATTGTTAACGCAGTATATTCACGTTTTTGAATAGTGAATAATATGTTAAAGAAAATGATTTGAATGAGATATTTGAAATTGAATTAAAACGATCTAACGATGTTTTAAAATATGTTAAGATTCGAAACCATAGATTTCAACATTCATTGTTGAAATAGACGTTTTCGAGAAATAAAAGGAAATAGTGGACTATAACACTGTTGTTATAGTAAATGATTTCCGAAAGGAAATGTTTTGTATAGTATTGGGATTTATATATCTATTTTAATTTCAAATCCCTATACTAGTGATTTTGGGTTGTCGTAACGATGTTTTACGCAACATTCGTTTTGGCCCAAATAAATATGTTTAAGAGAATGATTTCCTTAAAGAATGAAATATATACTTAATTTCGATTTAAGTATATTGAATATTTTCTAAGTATTGAAAATAAATAATATAAAGTGAATTACTTATGAATAAATAAGTATGGAAATGTTTTCTAATATTTCATTGAATAAGTTGAGAATTTATCTTTTTGAAGATAAATTGAAAATGAATAATTAAAATCATATATTCATAGATATTGTGAAATATAAATTCACTATGGAATTTATAAAAGAAAGTGGGATTGGTTTAGAAAAATAAATATTGATTTATTTTTGAAGTGTGAAAATTATATATCTTGTAAAGATATTTTGGAAAATAAATAATTTGAAAAATTATTTGGAAACTGGTGATGTGTGCATATCCATTGATAGTTCAATAACCGACTATCAATATTTCCCTTTGAATGGGTATTTGATGTGATTTGTTTGAATTTGAATGCCACACTTATTTTTGAATAAGCGCTCACTATTCGGGTTAACCGGGAAAGGACCATGGGGTCGTATAACCCATTCCGAATATGTGATACGTCGTTATGAATTGCATTTGATGACCGGTGTTGAAGACCGGATATTTGCGAAAGAGATAGGATGACCTATCGATTGTCTCTGCACTGGGTCGCTCCTGGTATAGAGATTTCCTAAGTGATGGGAAATTCGATCGGGATTGTGAATACCCGGATTGCAAGGGCTTCGTGAGAAGTGCCTTCGGTTTTGTTCGAGCCCGGAACAGACTTGTATGGATTGTATGTCTGACGTTACAAATTGAGGTATAAAGCAGATTTCTTTCAAATATATTTCTGTTGGTGGCGGAGAATTTATTCTTTTAGCTTAACACCCTTCTTTGAGACGTACGAGCTCAGAGGTTATGTAGTTGAATATTATCAGCGATATATTCCCAATTTGGTAATGTGACATGCTGAGTGTTGCTGTAAATGATCATTGTGTTGATTATTTGTGATAGGATCGTTTATTTGATCGTCTATCTTGGTGATCATCTCTATGATCATTTGTTGACCCAAAGCATGGCTTTTGTATAAAGTATGTTTTTGTGGACGTGACTTCGTCGAGCCTCACACCCCGTGAATGGTCAAAACAGGAAAGATGCGGCAAGGTTATGAGGGGTAGCGCCCTTTAGGATGTGTGCATTTTCTTCTGGAAAAGGGTGGTATCATGGTATGGAGCCCAGATACTTACTCATGTTGAAAATACTTTGTTATGATTGTGTGAATTGATTGCGAGCGCTCGGTGAAAGGTCCCAAAGGACCGGGGGATGGCATATTCGGTCAGTTGTTACTCAGTTAGGGGTAACCCGGCCTTGTGTTGGTAGAGATCCGGTTTGGTTCTCGGGGATGTCCATCCAGAGGCATTCTCATGTGGCAATGGGAAGTTCCTTGGCCTGACCATTCGTTGGAAATCCAAAGAAACAATACGTGACTTGTACGGTTTTAGTTGTAGAACCTGCTTCCTCAGGAGGTAGCTATAGTAGGCATAATATAATGGTACCTATGCTGGCTAAGATTTATATTCTACTTTCGAAATGAATTTTTCCTTCACTATGCACTAATAATAATATCAAATGTTCTTTTCTCTCCTCTCTCTATCTTTCTATTTTCTTTCTGTTCTATTTTCTATATTTTCTATTCCCTTTTTCCCTCTATTTTCTATCTATTTTCTCTTCTTTTCTACCTCTTTTCTTTTCTTAAACCATAACATTTCGGGTTTCCGGCCTTCGATTTCTCGGCAGTCGATAAAGTGAGTATCGATGTTGAATTTTCGAAAGTCGAAAATTTCCGGGACGTTACATTTGGTATCAGAGCATATGGTTAAGCGACAACCATGGTTCTGTTGGGTATTTCTCATTAGAGATAGAGTCAGTAGTACTCTAGAATGAGTAGAGTGTAATAATAGCTATGAGAGCGTATTTGTTAGTGAATATAAAATTGTTTTATATTGTGATGATTGGTTTGTTGAGTGGTACATAGATTCTGGTTAATACGAGTAATTAATGTTGTTGATAGGGATCTCTAAACACTTGTACGGAACAATTCGACACAGTATTGTTTTAAAATTGGGTAAACGAAATAATTTTACCTTGAGTATATTTTATATATAAAGGAATAATTTTTCAGAATTATTAAAGTGTATATAAGTGGATTGTTTAGTTGTTTGAATAATTTAAATAAAAGAATAATTGTATAAGCAAATGAATTATAAGAATTGAATTATAATTAAAGTGATTTACAATTGTGAAATAAACTTATATATATAAGAAGTGAAACTATATGAATATATTTATGAATATGAGTTGTTAATAAATATAAATGAATTTAAAGTTAAATGGAAATTTACTTTAGAATTTAGAAGTTGATATTGGTGTCAAAGTAAATTAATAAAAGTTAAGTGATAAATGTGAACTTGAGTTTTATTAATGAAATTCAACTTTTGTAATTGAATTGAATGAATGGATTGAATGTTAATCAATTAAATGTGAATAATTGGCATGAAATTGAATTCAAATTTGTAGTAAATAAATTTGAATAGAATTGAAAGTGAATTGGATTTAAATTAGTAAATGTTAACTAATTGAATTGAGAATGAATATTGATAAAATCCAATGTAAACAAATCAAATGTGATTAAAACTGAAAACCATTTCATTGAATATTAATGAGGATATGAATGAATATTTATTGGTTATGGATTATAGTTGGTTGATGGTTGAATATATATTGCATTTGTTGTTTAGTTGCATTTGCTATGTTGGCATGTATAGTTATTATGTTGCTATATGATGTATATCGATACTATGTTCATATATGCATGATTCTCATGTTGTTTGTTGAGTGATTAGTAGGTGCAGATTGCGTTTGCTTTGCATTTGGAGTTCGCTTTCGCGCTATATTAGCCGTATATGCTTGCTAATAAAATATAAGGTACATATCTCGGATTACATATCGTACTTTTATACTTTTTCCCTTTGGGATGCCTCATTACTTGATGAGATGTATATTTGTGATATATATACTGTCATTTTTTTTGGATCGAGCCACGCAAAGGAGACTATGGCGAATTTTTCCGAAAATTTAAGGCGTTAGAAAAATTTGAGAAAATTGGAAAATTCTGAAAACTTTAACTTTTATTTGGAATTGAAAGTTAAACAATAGTAGTTGTTTTTGAAAAGATAACTAAGTATGATTTGAAAACTTAGTAAAGTTATTATAAGAAGTTTAACTATGGATTTTGGAAAATTAATAGATTCTGTAACTTTTCTTACTTAATAATTTCGAGGACGAAATTCTTTTAAGGGGGGAAGATTGTAACGACCCATGATTTTTAGTAATTAAAATTTGAATATTTAATTAATTTTAAATATTAATAGGTGAATTTATAAGTCGAATAAATTTTTATTTGAATAATTGGATTTAATTGGATAATTAAATCGATAATTTAATACGTTAAATTATGGAAATAATTGAAAATTGAGTTAAATATGATTGAAAATGATTTGTAAAATTTTATTTTATCATATGGGAGTTAGAACGATATTTTAGAACTTTTAAAATCGAATTAAGAGTTAAATTGTGAAAATTGAATATTTTAATATTAAATCGACTAGTGAAAATAGTCAATTTTTGAACAGTCTCAGAATTGAAAGAAACCAGTTCCATTGGATCTGTAATAGTTAGTTATTACCGTATTTCAATTTTCGTGTCAATCGGAGTTATCGTTTGATCGTGGCAGCTCGAAACGCATCGTATTATTTTTTAATTTTAATTTAGCGAGTTAAAATAGCCATTTTTCAAAAAGTCTCGGATTTCGACGAAACCAGTTTCATCGGATCCGTAATGTGATATTATTGTGAGGTTTCAAATTTCGTGTCAATTGGATTTACCGTTTGTCGGGTACAAATTAAAACGCCTAGAAAATCGCTTAAATCGGTTTAATTTAAATTGAACGTTTATAGCCATAACTCGCACAGATGTCCGAATTAGCTTTCGAAACCTTTTCCATTGTGTCCGGAACGCGGGGTAAACCCTAGAAACGTTGATTACGGCGCGTGAATCGGAGTTCGGAATTTCCGGATGAATAGTGTTCGATTTTTCTTTATAAATAGACCCTATACCCTTCATAAATTAGAAAATAAAAACCCTAACCCTAATTCTATATGCACAGCCGCCACCTCTTTTTTCAAAGGCCAGAATTTTTCGATTCTCATCCCTTAATTACTTCCAATCCGTGAAGTTTTAGCCAAAGTGATCAACTACAACATTGTAGAGGGTAACGAGAGCTTTAAATCCATACGGTTGAGATCGTGTTTGGAGCATCAGAGGAGGAGCAGGGGGGCCGACAGTGGCCAGGTGCGCACGCCCTATGAGGTGGAATAGGTGGCCGAGCTTGGCCATAGTGGGGGCGGAGGTGCACGTGGGTGAGGGCTACGCAATGCAACTTCCTGATCGTGTTTTAGTCAAGCGATGGAGTTGCAAAATCAAAACCTAATTTTGCATTCATGGGTTAGGGCTTGCGTTCATTACCTGTAGAAAAGAAACGTGAAGAAGATGAAGCTAATGTGCGGCCTGATGTTGAGCAGTGCAGATCCAAGGGTCTTGATTAGCTTTGGGTATAAAATTATAAAATAATGTTGTAATTATAGTTATAAAATCGTGTACAAACTTCATAAATTCATAACTTTTTCATACGAGGTCGAAAACGCGCGAAACTAGTTGCGTTGGAATCGTATGGACGAGCACTACGCGATGGAGTTGGATTGGAGTCGTTTGGAGTTAGTGAAAATTTTGGGTAAAATTAAACGTCCGTTTAATTTTATTCGAAATAAATCGTTAAAACGGAATTTAAAATCAAGGTGAGAACTTCTCACTCAATCGAATCAGTTTCGATTTTATTTTAAATAGTTAGATTTAAAATATTTGAATGCATGTTTGAATGATGATTGTTATCTATTGATTGTTAAAATAGACATTATGCGCCGTTAGTAAGCGGATGTTATTTATTAAAAACATATACTGCGAATATTTCATAAACAGTGAAATTGGTATTATATATAATAGCAATATATATATATATATTGGTATATGTATATATTGGAGTTATTGATTTCCCGCATTTTTTGTTTAGCGGATGAGACCCTATTGCGCCGTCTATTAAGCGGATAATATTTAAATCCCATATACCGCGATAATTTCATACTGGAGCGAAATTGATATTGTGCTAATGTTTGTGGATGCAGGAAAACAGGTTGGAGGGATCCAACTGGATTCCTCAACAGTATTTATTTGATTTCAGATATTTTGATATTTGATTGACTATCATATCGATATATGATGTCGTTGTTGTCGTGATTGACTATTTGGTGTGTAGCATCATTGGACCAAATTTGGAATTTTAAAATGGATTTTAAAGTGATTTTTGAAAGTATAAGTTATAAAATATTTTTTTTGAATTGATCCATTTTAAATAAATAAACGTATAATTTTAATGTTATATAAAAATTATGATTTTTGAGAAATATAGTTAAAAACTGATTTTTGAGAATATGATGCTGATGATTTTATAAAATAGTAAAATCGGGATTTCTGAATCTATTGTGAAAAGTTTAAATATAGGATTTACAAAAATTTGATTATTTTATAAATCAAGAGAAGGGTGAAATTGTAAAGGAGATTAAAGATGTTTTAAAATAATAGTATGAATTTATTTATATAAGAAATTTATAAATGGATATTTATAAATTGAAATATTGAAATTTTAAAACGAGCTTTTATAAGTGTTAGAATAAATTATGAATGGATTTTATAAACGAAGGAATTTATAGAATTATAAAAGGTGAAGTTATAAAGGAATTTTATAAGCAGTAGGTTTATAAAATTTATAAAGTTGTTAAAAGAATAGGTTTGGATAAATAATTGAATCTTATAAGTTATAAGATTTATAATTATGAAGTTTAAAAGAACGATTTTGTAAAATAACCGTTTTATAAGTGTTTAACTTATAATGTGAACCTTTGGTATATAATTGAGTTATAAATCGAATAGGTTAATAAAGGAAATTTATAAAAGGAAGTAGTTATAAAATAAATAGAAATGGAATTTATAAACGTTGTTTTATAAATTCGCAAACGACTTAGTTTGATAAGTAAATTGTTGAAACTTAGTAATGGAGTTATATTCACGTTTTTGACTGTGAATAATCCTTTGAAATAAAATGAATAAAAGGATGAAATTGTTAACGCAGTATATTCACGTTTTTGAATAGTGAATAATATGTTAAAGAAAATGTTTTGAATGAGATATTTGAAATTGAATTAAAACGATCTAACGATGTTTTAAAATATGTTAAGATTCGAAACCATAGATTTCAACATTCATTGTTGAAATAGACGTTTTCGAGAAATAAAAGGAAATAGTGGACTATAACACTGTTGTTATAGTAAATGATTTCCGAAAGGAAATGTTTTGTATAGTATTGGGATTTATATATCTATTTTAATTTCAAATCCCTATACTAGTGATTTTGGGTTGTCGTAACGATGTTTTACGCAACATTCGTTTTGGCCCAAATAAATATGTTTAAGAGAATGATTTCCTTAAAGAATGAAATATATACTTAATTTCGATTTAAGTATATTGAATATTTTCTAAGTATTGAAAATAAATAATATAAAGTGAATTACTTATGAATAAATAAGTGTGGAAATGTTTTCTAATATTTCATTGAATAAGTTGAGAATTTAACTTTTTGAAGATAAATTGAAAATGATAATTAAAATCATATATTCATAGATATTGTGAAATATAAATTCACTATGGAATTTATAAAAGAAAGTGGGATTGGTTTAGAAAAATAAATATTGATTTGTTTTTGAAGTGTGAAAATTATATATCTTGTAAAGATATTTTGGAAAATAAATAATTTGAAAAATTATTGGGAAACTGGTGATGTGTGCATATCCATTGATAGTTCAATAACCGACTATCAATATTTCCCTTTGAATGGGTATTTGATGTGATTTGTTTGAATTTGAATGCCACACTTATTTTTGAATAAGCGCTCACTATTCGGGTTAACCGGGAAATGACCATGGGGTCGTATAACCCATTCCGAATATGTGATACGTCGTTATGAATTGCATTTGATGACCGGTGTTGAAGACCGGATATTTGCGAAAGCGATAGGATGACCTATCGATTGTCTCTGCACTGGGTCGCTCCTGGTATAGAGATTTCCTAAGTGATGGGAAATTCGATCGGGATTGTGAATACCCGGATTGCAAGGGCTTCGTGAGAAGTACCTTCGGTTTTGTTCGAGCCCGGAACAGACTTGTATGGATTGTATGTCTGACGTTACAAATTGAGATATAAAGCAGATTTCTTTCAAATATATTTCTGTTGGTGGCGGAGAATTTATTCTTTTAGCTTAACACCCTTCTCTGAGACGTACGAGCTCAGAGGTTATGTAGTTGAATGTTATCAGCGATATATTCCCAATTTGGTAATGTGACATGCTGAGTGTTGCTGTAAATGATCATTGTGTTGATTATTTGTGATAGGATCGTTTATTTGATCGTCTATCTTGGTGATCATCTCTATGATCATTTGTTGACCCAAAGCATGGCTTTTGTATAAAGTATGTTTTTGTGGACGTGACTTTGTCGAGCCTCACACCCCGTGAATGGTCAAAACAGGAAAGATGCGGCAAGGTTATAAGGGGTAGCGCCCTTTAGGATGTGTGCATTTCCTTCTGGAAAAGGGTGGTATCATGGTATGGAGCCCAGATACTTACTCATGTTGAAAACACTTTGTTATGATTGTGTGAATTGATTGCGAGCGCTCGGTGAAAGGTCCCAAAGGACCGGGGGATGGCATATTCGGTCAGCTGTTACTCAGTTAGGGGTAACCCGGCCTTGTGTTGGTAGAGATCCGGTTTGGTTCTCGGGGATGTCCATCCAGAGGCATTCTCATGCGGCAATGGGAAGTTCCTTGGCCTGACCATTCGTTGGAAATCCAAAGAAACAATACGTGACTTGTACGGTTTTAGTTGTAGAACCTGCTTCCTCAGGAGGTAGCTATAGTAGGCATAATATAATGGTACCTATGCTGGCTAAGATTTATATTCTACTTTCGAAATGAATTTTTCCTTCACTATGCACTAATAATAATATCAAATGTTCTTTTCTCTCCTCTCTCTATCTTTCTATTTTCTTTCTGTTCTATTTTCTATATTTTCTATTCCCTTTTTCCCTCTATTTTCTATCTATTTTCTCTTCTTTTCTACCTCTTTTCTTTTCTTAAACCATAACATTTCGGGTTTCCGGCCTTCGATTTCTCGGCAGTCGATAAAGTGAGTATCGATGTTGAATTTTCGAAAGTCGAAAATTTCCGGGACGTTACAAGTTATAAATAAGTTAATACTCAATTTATTATATAGAATTAAGTGGAACAAGAAAAAAAATCCTAATTACACTTAAGGAATAAATACATATGTATAACACGTATAACATGGTTTCATATGTGTCCAACGCTTGAATTGCAAGGGTATTTCATTAAGACTAAATTATTCCTAATATCGATATAACTCAATGTATTAAAGTTTTTGAATCTCTAATATAAATATTATCCTATACCATTTATATATTAATAAATTAGTTGCATACTCTCCAGTTATTGAGCAAACTCTAGTTAGAGATGTTATATGTATTATTATTAATATATTATTATATGAGGTAAGATACATGCATGAATTTGTCGGATAAACTCAAGTATACGCATTATATTAAGGCTATCGTGAAATGGTGGGAATGAGTAGATAATCTTTTTTGGTTTGTTAAGAAAACTAAAGGTTAAGATTGAGAGTAGGATAAAGATCAACGATTAGGATTTTTATATGACTCAAACGATAACTACTATCCATTGTTTGTGGGCTCACGATTTATTTAGCAAACTCAAGATTAGAATCCTAAGGCAAGCAAGCCCTAACGTTCACTAGAAAAATCAAAAGATTTCTATGTTTTTCATAGGTTTTGCGAAACATAAAAATTCAATAGGAGAAATATTAGAAAAATGAAATGATAACTTTTAACCTCTCTAATATTGTTAGAATATATGCTGGTCAAAATAATAAACTTAGACAAATTGTGCAATTATTATAATTGATAAAATGATTATCAACTAAAATATACAAAAAAAACTAAATTTAGATGACTTCGAAATATAAATATACGTACCAACAAATTTTTGAACATGTTGTAACTTCAAGACCTATGGAAGAGCTAATTTTTACTACCACTAAAACATTCATGCCTCGGTCGCTTAATTGTTTATTTGTTCAAGACTGTGCATTGTTTTATATGAGTGTTGAATTCTAATAGCAATACAAGAATATAGATATTTGATCCATATTTGATCACACACAAATAAGAATAGTCATAGTTTGTAATATGCGAACTTCAATGAAATTAATTCATTGGAAATTAACAAATATAACTTAATCTGAAGTCGTATATTCAATACAATTGATTACAATAAGGGATCTCCTTTAAATCGTCTGACCATTTTGAAAAGGACATCGAATATATGAGAGTGGATGTAACTTAGGCACAGTTGGGACGAAGCGAGTGAACAATCACTTCTGCATCATGAAGAGACATCAAAAATGAGAATTGTAAAAAATGATAAAAGTCTTATTATGGAATGAGAAACATTACTTCAATTCCAAATGTATTTTTATTTAGAAAAGTGTTGTATATGAAACTTATGTCTTCGAGTTAAAGATAAGTGATTTGAAACTCATGAGTATAAACTCGTTTACAATGAATGAAACAAAATCTCTTGATAAATTGTTTAGTAGAGCTTTGTATTTCATATGTTATTATAGTAATGGAGGAAATAGTATGAGCATACGATATAATACTTATTGATGGATGCATTAAATTATAAAAAATTATTTCTCAAATATGCCAAATATTATTTATGAAATAATAACTATTTTTTGTATTGACTGAAACAAAAATAATTCTTTTTTAATCTAAATGTTATGAATATTTACTTTACAATAGATCGATAATAATGCTACTTATAACAAAAGATGCATTCGAAAATACAAAAGTATCTCTAAATTTTCAATTATTTTGGAATAATGGACTAAATCAAATCTTTGAGGAACAATTCATTATTCTTATGGCTGTGAATCATATAGTTTTGATGAATTATATCTCTAAAGATTAAGGGCAAACCACCCATTCAGTGAGAGTGACACAAGAGTTTGTGAACTCTTAGGATTGATCGCATATATGTATGAAATTATAGATCTAACGATATCAAATTGATCCCACTTACTTCGTTAAATTCATAGATGAATTATCATAGAAATGCACTTGTGTGTTTGATACAAACATAGTGTATTTATGATTAGTTCATTGTGCATAAAACGGAAGTAGAAAAGCATAACATGCAAAAGAAAATAAAACTATTTGATTTGATCGAATAGGCGAGTGTATTGAAAAAGTTCCGATTGGGCCAAAAAATGAATAGGATATTATCTCAAAAGTTTGTAACAATTTACATCTTAATGGGCCGGATTTTTGACTAAATCAAAAACCTAAGTCCACTAATGTACGGATCATTATTGTTCGCAATCTAGAATAAGCACAAGTATACCAAAGAGTTATGTATATGAACTCACAGTGGAATTGTAAAATATAATAAAATATATACACTGACTAAGGCTCCTACCTTAGAACTAATATTACTCTTTGGTTATCTAGTTGCCCTGTCAGTGTTGAGCATGAATGAGAAGAGTTGTCCACTAATCATTCCTGCCATGCATCAATATTATATCCCTTAAAATCCAAGTCATGTGGGGTGTAATGAGGAGAGGGTCAAAACAACATTCTATTGACTGTAAATTACATATTTTACCCATTACACTAGTTTATACCGATTGATTTTTGTTGCGTATTATTTCTTTCATTTACATATTAGTTACTTGATTCTGTATACATGTATGATACTTAAAACCAACTCCAATGTATAAATATAGAGGTACGTATACATATAATGTCACTATAATTGATGGATAAGGGTTTACCTCAATGTACAAGCCTAATTTCCTATATACATCGAATAATTCCCCGCTAGTGTCGATAATCACGCACCGTGCCAGACATTCACAAATAACATCTATGTCGACTTGCCAGATTACGTTGAAGAATCTTCTGTTAGTGCCTAATAACGGCGCTGTGATTTAATCAGTTGCATTTTTAACTCATTCCAAAGACTTGTCTTAGGGTTAACTAGCCCGCCTCCTGTCTAACAGACAAGCAACCAAAAGTTTGAGGTAATTGCATATCCACTAGAAACCTACGCCGATAGGATGTGTGTTTCATCCAGTCATAATCCTAATCTTTACTGCTTAGGATCCATGGTACTCTCGACCTATGTGTATAGCCATACTCCACAAATATTGGTACCAACAACAACGACATGACATTGAGTTTCTAACCACGATCCCATTTAGATTTGTCTAATGCAAATCAGGGAAATGCCCACTTGGTTAGTCCTTTGGCTTGGAATTAAAGTAGACCCAATTGGCCGTTTAATACTTCAAATCTGAGGCAAACCCCCTTTGTTATATTCCCTAACATTTGCATGAACGTCTATCCCCATAAGGCCTATAGTTGGAGATGTCCCACGTCAGTAAGATTTATACACACAATGGCTGGTAGCACATTATGAATGGCGGATTTCTATTATGTTACACTAATGACCTTGCATTCCAATTCGTACTAAACCAAATCATTTATAATAAATCTAAATACTAAGCTAGGGCCGCTAATTCGCACTAGTCGTAATCATATTATTAAGGCTATATAATTTTAATTATAGAAATTATTATGCCTCCTAGGTTTACCTATTAGTATTCATTTATTTACTATTTATAGACTTCTCTTTTATTTTATAAGCTTACCATCTTTAGATTCTTTTATGTCAACAATGTTATTAAATGTCATTTATGGCTCCTAATAGTGCTCTTCGTAAATGGCCTTTTATATTCAAACTGGGTAATTATTAATGACATTTATTTGTACGTTTGAAATTCCACTTGCTATGCCTATTTAACTCTCTTCGTTAAATTCTATAATTAAATTCAATAATTAAATTCATCAAATGAATTTATATCCATTCTTCATTATTGTAACTCCCAATTAACTCCTTTATTTATTACAATATTCTAATTTTAACATTTTATTTGCAATAAATATGGTAATGTACAATCATTTGAATGTTGCCATATATATGTATTTATGTCATAATTATCCATTATTTAATTATTTTCTAGATTTACACTTCACTTATACGAATATGTATATATTAATATGATCAATGGGATTATATTTATTTCTGCATTTTCATACATTAGAAATGCATTTTTTTGAGAAGGAAACTTTACTATTGCAATTTTCCATAAAATACAATATTTGGACTTTTTTGTGTTTGAAATTTTAGGGAATTTCTCTTTTATATTGAAATAGACCGTAGAAACTATGGCAAAGTCATCCCTAATTTGCACATCTCTTTCCTTGGCATATTCTTGTTATTTCAAACAAGCTAATTTTTATATGTAATTATGGAATTAGTCAAACTGAAAATTTACAAAATAGTCAATACAGCTAAATCGTACTAATCCAATATTAAAAGTATAGAAAACCTACATCCCAAATCAATTTAGAGCATTCCAATTGAATGATTACAATTTGCAACTAAAAAATAATAATCAAGAATAAATTTACAATTCTATAAATATCATACTTCACAAATTTTAGGGAATATTCTTCCTAAATTCCAGATTTAGAGTATATACGCAATTCCATCAAAATTAAATAACTTATTGAATATTTAGGCAAGTTTTTCAAATAAATTCATCCATTTAAGTCCACATTTCAATGATTTTTACATAGGCATTATAACAAAAATAAATCTCAATGATATAGATCTGGTATTATATAAAACGTATAGTTTCCCACTTATCTTTTAGCTTCCAAATCTCGAAAATCAATCACCTTTTTTTTTTTACTTAACTCCTTTCTCATTACATCAAAATATGTATAAAAAGATATATATATATATATATATATATATATACTTGTTACAACTATAGATCCAAGACGAGATTTGAGTTAAGGGAAGTATAGATTTCAAATGATTGAATTTACCTTTTCATGCGGAACTCGATTCACTCTTTTTCTTCACCTTTCATTTTATGTTTTTTTCCTATGTATATAATACTTCTATAATTTCTAGAGATATGGAGAAAGGACAATGGCAATGCTTGGCTTCGCAGTTCAGAAAATATGAGTTGAAACGTGAGGGGCTAGGCCTATATTATAAACATTCAAATCAATTATGTTCATTGGATTGGATTTTATTAACTCTGGGCCTTTCTGGCACAAGGTTTAGGGTACGCTGACCATAACCCAATCGGTGGACTTAAGGTTGATAGTGGTCGTCTGCTAACAGTCAATCGGCTGTTATCCGACTATGAACGGTGGACTTGGGTATTTGTTAATATTTGTTTCCAAATTATTGTTAACGTTGATTTTAATTACCATTATACTGACGTCTTTTACCTTAACATTAACTATTAATATCTATTTTCTTTTTTGAATTGATTCCGATCTAAAATAGTCGAACACTGTTAACTTTTTTATTTGAACTCCGATCGTAAAATTTTACATATGAAAGTTGATCAAAAGAACGCCACAAACAATATGGTGCAAGTTTCATGACCAAATTTCAATGTTTGTGCAAACTTCACTTTTATACATTGATGATTATTTACTAATTCATTTTAATTAATTACTATTTATATTACGAGGTGTTACATACTCCCCCTTAAAATAATACCATCTCCGGACAGAATTATGTAACATAGTGCACAACTATTCTAACCTATCCAACCAATTAGTACAAAACCAATTTTGCAATGAATCGTGTACAAGTGCAGAGTGCATTACAACACGTATGATATGTATGTTCAATTATACAAAATCTGCGCCTCCTATTTGAATGCATTCTTTAGAACCATTTTGAAAAAATGATGCAAACAAACTATATATACTAGCGGTTCTATATGTATGCAAGTTTTCAAAAATCAAAGTCTTCGTTTTCACACGGTAATTTCCACATCCTATGAATAGGAGTATGGTTCAACAAATTTTGCATCTAATCCCTACATTCAATACCTTACACACCATTTCTGACATTTAAAAAAAATTATACTCTTGGGCTAGAAAAGGAATTTAGATGAAGAATTTTATATTTCCACCTTTCTTTTATATACCAATTTCATTGTGTCTTTGAACCTTTTGTTTTTTCCTCGAATCCCTTTCGGCTTTTTCAAGTACAGTTCGCATTCGGGGGTTTATTTTTCAAATTTTATAAAAGAATTATTTTTAAAACATGCTTCTTTTTAATATCAACAAGGTATATAAATTGACTATCCAAAGCTAAAATAATTTTCTCTCATTATTACTTGTGGTTCATATATTATCACCCTCACCGAACTGTAAAATTCATATCCATTAACACGTCGGTCCTTTCTATGCTAAGCATGAGGCATTTGAAAATTATCATCTTTCCCTTTAAATTCTTAAAAATTATATTTTTTAAATTTAAATTTGAAAAATTCAAACTTAGATCAAATATGTAAAATTTAAATTTTAATTAAATTTGTAAAATAATTTGAAATTTTCAAATTTCAAATTATATTTTAACAACATTTTTCAAAAGCATTTACCTTTATACTTTTAAAATAAATCTAACCACATCTTAACGTAATAAGCACTCAGTAAATAAGCTAATGAAATATATTTGGCCCTAGCATATTACTTGACTAATATTAAAATTTGAAATTCTTTTATTTTATTTTAAAACAACAAACATCACACAGATGCATTAGCTCTTAAGGCATGGGGACAGTGATCCTTAAGCTTCGCAACACCCTCCCTTATTCTTCACTTGCTAAAATTTATTTTTTCTAAAATTCTAAATTTTTGGGATCTAAGCATTTTTTATTTTTGGCTGCTAATTTAATCAATTCCCAAATTTATTTTATAAACTACCAGCCTTACTTTACATTTGTCGCTAGTTAAGTATCCTTCTGAGATTTCCTTATTTATACCACTTTCCCATATACATAGCGGTCAAAACTCATCTAGAAAATCAGTATAGTAATAAAATTGGAACATATCTCATATCATATCATATGCGTTTTCAATACCCGAAAAGAGATACTAATGAGTACAATCCAAATATCCTAAAGAAACAATTGGTATAAGCTATCCTTCAACATCAACTGGTACTAATGACGTTGTGGCCCTACCACTTCTTACTCAAATAAATGGACATTTTTAGTATGTCATGCTATTATAACCCACATGTATTAATTTACCTTTTTCGCTTCTAATAAATAAATTTTACCTCAGTCATTACTATCATCTTTTAATTAAAATCTTTTGATAATTATCTCAAATTCCAGTACTTATTTTCTTTATCTTTGATCTTTTATTCGAGTACAATCTACAACTCGTAGAAGTGTACTTTAATACCATTTTCATTGCTTTGCGGGTTCTGCTTATGATTTTCACGCATGTCTAATAAAACATTCCTAGGTTTATAACAATATTCTGCATATTTAATGGGGATTCCTTGTTGCTACTCTATGAGCCATTATTTTATTCATAGCCTTAACTTTTACTCCTCCTTACCTAGGCAGCCATCCCTATCTACTCCATATAAAAGTTGGTTTGGCTTTCACCACACTTTATCAAGTTATTAAACTTAACAATCATGAAGTACTTAATATAAAAATTTACCTTTGTAAATATCAACATAGAAACTTTTTATTGAACTCAATAATCACTTGGTTTCCAAAAGGAGACGTGAAAAACTCCTTATTTATGCTAACTTTAATCGTAAGCATCATAATTTTTAAAACTATATTTTTAGGATTTATGAAGTCGGTCTATTGATTAAGTTCAAAAGTCAATGTTAGTAATTTAATTTAAAAATATCTTTTCCTTAAAACAACACATTATTTCGTTATTTTCTAATAGTAAGAGTCAGGTTTTTATTACATGAATAGATATCAATTAAATTTTCCTTTTAAAGCCACCATTTTCTTCTTCTTTTCAACAAAGATTTCAATTTTTTTTTAAAATAAAATGTTATAATATATACAAATCATGAAATGAATATGCTTTTATATAGTTTTTTTAGCTTTGCATCGTGAAATATGCTAAATCCTTAGCTCTAAAGCCTTTATATAAAGAAGGCTATATAATGTAAATACATGGTCTAATTTCAAGAATGAATAATTTATCTTCTGCCTCTCCCTACCGACTTCTACTTTCTTCATTTTATAACACGTTATCAGCATGATCGCTAAACAAAAAAAATTATAAATTGGAATTGTGATGTCTAGAAGACCAGATCTACTTTGCTTTTCAGATCTAATTATAGATCTCAATGTGGTAAGCAATTTTTTAGAATTAATTATATTAATCTTATCTTTTTTAGATCTAATTTTATTAATTATATCTTCTTAGATCTCATTCAATCATAGATCTAATTTTTTGAACTCATTCTACTGTAGATTTTATGTTCTAATTTATTTTATATCTTTTGTAGATCTTGATATCATGCTCAAATAATAAATGTTTGAGATTTATATATTTTAGTCATCAGATCTATTTTTTTCATGTTTATTCATCCTTTTCTCTTATTTATTTATTTATTGAAATCAAGTATGAATTCTGAGATTACTTATTAATACACATCTTTTAGTTGAAAGCAATTTTATTTTTTTTCTTCAGAATTTGTACTTGATAAATATGCAGTTTGAATTGATTCAAAATTTCAAACAAGTGGTATTAGATCCACTCATCTTTGATTTCATTATGAATTTTTGATTTTTATGAGTAAATTTTGAATCGACTTTATTTATAAGTCATTGAATTCTTGTAATATTTTACTCAAAATTTAGATCTATTCGATCTATGTATGAAAGATTTTTTGTTGTTGATAATTTTGGATTTTGTTTGAATCTATGTTGTTTTTCCTAGACCAAAAGGTAGCTACTAATGTAGAAAGTAAGATGTAAATGATCTGTATATAGTTTGTGTAATTAAATAAAATTCTAAAATGTTTTTATTTTTTGGAAATAATCTTAATTCGCTAAATTTACGAGATAACATTTAAAGATTTACATGTTCGTTTTGCTATATTTGGTAAAGAATTATGAAGTTAATTTTTTTATTAGGAAAATAATTTGGATCTGATATGTATATTTATTTATGATTATGAATGACATGGACAAATATGAGATGATAACATTGTTTATTTTAGAAATTTTAATTATTAGGAATAAACTTTCTCTTTAAGGTATCCATTTTAATTTTGTTATTGAGTAATCTCGAACCTAGATCTGAGATGAAATTATGTTACTTTAGCTATTGTTTGTTCAATTGATTCATATATATTTACAATGAAATCATTTTGTTGTGATAGTAGTTATATCTTAGATCACATAAAGGTTAAATGCATTTATTTTTATCATAAATGTATTAAATACGTTGGTTATTGTAAATTAAATAATATTTTATGTTTGTTTTTGGAATAAGAATTGACGTATGATGTACTATTTGATGTATTCATTTCGACAAGTAATGTCTGGCGTAATGGAAGAATTAGGTTTAACAGCAACTTGAAGTTGTGCAAAGAAATTATTTTAATAGAAGTTGTATAATAAAAATCCAAGACCTGAAGTCTTAAATTATGAAAAGAATTTCTAATAAAGTTTACAATCTTGAATTCTTATCAATATCTTTTTTTAATTTTTCAAAATGTACAAGCTTCGAAAAGGAAGTTTACACAAAATTTGAGAACCTGAAGTTCATAAATAATTAATGAACTTGGAGTTCATGAATTAGAAGCTCGAAGCTCTATTGAAATTGTGTAAAACGATAGGGTTGTACTCCTTGAAGAAGTTAAAGGAAATTAATAAATCATCCCAAAAGAGATGTTTTAGAGATTTATTTATATTTATATTGTAAAATCCAACATCTCAGAAGAGATGTTATAGAAATTTTATTTTTGTTACACTGCAATTCCTTGAAAAGAAATACTATATTCCCTGAAGGAATGATCATATAAATTTTTGAAGTAATAAAAATAATTTATCCAAAAATGGATATTATATACCAATTCTACAGTCCAGAAGTAGTGGTTTTATCTCTTACATCCTGCTTTCACTTGGTGAATCTAATTTTGTTATTGTATTTAAAGTTCGATTTGCCATTTTAAAAGCAATTGCAACAAAAATCTTCAGCACGGATATTTTATGCTACTGTAAAAGTAGTAATTATGTAATTTATATAAAATAAATATTATACACTGATATGGCATTCCAATAGTGCACATATATATCCCTAGGAAAGAAAGTTCACTCCACAAGTGGTGATACTAAAATATCTCTAGAAGAGATTTATAAATTTGAAAATGATAACATATCTCTAGAAGAGATTTATTTATATATTTGGTAATTTTGTTAAACCAAATAAGTTTACATAAATATGATTATAAAGGATCCTAATTTAGTTTAGATTAGATCCAAAAGGTTTAAGATTATCTCATGAGTACATTGTTCTATGTTCATATGTCTAATTATACAATAAAGGTCATATTCCTAGTTATTATTTCATAAGAAATATTATATGCATAATCATTTCTTGAAGAAACATCTTTAAATATTCTCCCAAAGAGATGGTCTATATTTCGTATCATAATTTTCATGCAAGCTATGCACAATCTTTGACTATAATTCATTCCTTCTCCGCCAATCAATCCATATAAAGGCCTTTCCATATTTTCAAGAGTATTTTTTCATTTTTGAGGAAAGAATTTGATGAGATTGGATCTAGAGCAACCAAAAGGATGTAAACAAGAAATTATAGTCACTTTTATAGATTACATTTTATTGTCTTTTACTATTATACAGTAATGTTTTTATTCTTTCACTATAACTACTATCAGACATGAGTTCTTTTTTTATGAAATGCATTAATTATATACCCATGAACAATATTTTGATGCTTATGCATTTTTATTTCCACTGATTTATGATAAACATAGCAAGCTTGAATTTAAAACTTTGGACTTATTAGGAGATAACTTTTTATCATGTATATTGCATGCTGACGTTTAATTACATTCTCAATACTTAGAGTATGCCATTAAAAATGATAATAATATATCCCAGTAGGATAAAACAAAGGCTCTTATATTTTTAAAGTGTCATATGCATGGCAATCTTAAAATACGACATTTAACTGAAAAAAGATCATCTTTACTAGTAGAACTCCCTGAAGGAGCGTTATAACCGCTAGAAGATGGTCACACTTCCAAACACTAAATAAGAGTGGCTGAACCTAAAGTTTCAACCAGTTGGAAGTTGGTGTTTGTATGTTTTTCTTTTCAGAACTAATTGAAATAACATACCGACGAATGTTGTGTTTTAATCCATAGTCCATTTTATTTTATTTTGGAAAGTATTAGCATTTATTTAATGCTTACAAATTTTAATAGTTGACTAACTATATTGTCTTTAATTCTTAAGATATGAACCATCAATATTTGAGTGGTAATATTTGCCCTAGTGCAACGACTCATATGATTTTAAAAAACTGGAAGTTTTTCTCTGAACTATCTGAAAATATTTTAGCTAAAAAATTTCAACCATAGCAAATTTGCTATATAATTGAAGGGTCTGGAAGAGCCCATATAATAATACTAAATGGTACATATATCTTAATTCAAAATACATTACACTCAAGAAAATTTAAAAGAAATTTGTTGAGTTTTGAGGATATATAAATGAATGCTACCATATTGGAAGTATAATGAAAACGTTAAAAAATATCTTTGCGTTATCTCTACAAATTGAAAGCCGGAAGCTTATTTTAGACAAATTTGGTACAATTTCAACTGGATTATATTTCACGAAATTTGGCATAATTGAATCCCATATTTAAACATGAGCCAGAAGCTCATAAATATCAATTGAATGCATCTTATCAATTGATGAAAGGATTATCCTCCTATTATCAATATGTATGGTGTGCTTGCTAGTAGCAATATGATAATGGATCAGAATGAGAATCCAAAGATGATTATTATTTAATGTGACAATATTTGTCAACATTGAAGGGGAGGATAAAGGGATACAAGTTCATTTTGATAATCAGTGTCAAATATTTGTTAACATGTATAATGATGCAAAATATTAAGTAACTTGAATAAATTATTAATAGTATCCCTTGTAGACTTTCTCCAATATAGATTTGAATCCCTAAAGGATCAAAGTATGTAAACCACATCTAAAATATGGTACAAAAGTCAGTTTGAAATACTTTTAGAGTAAGTAATAAAGATGCCAAATAAAAGAGGTGAGTATTTGTGAAGAAACATTTAAGGGTGCTTTTGAAGAGACGAATGACATGATTCTCAAATAACCCTAGAAAGTGGTTTAGGTACCTAAAACATGATAATCAAAGAGATCTCAATAAATCATATCTAGAACTGACAAGAAATAATTATTGATGATAAATTTATAAATAATAAAGCGCTTATGTTTATAAATATATTAAGAATCTTGAATTTGGTGAAAACATGACTGGCCATCACGAATCCTTTAATAGTAGAGAAATATGGACATGTAGTCCGCAAAGTACCGAAAGTACTTGAAATGCTTAATATACCCCGAAGGTATAAATGTGGTTTACATCATATTAAGTAATGAAAGTATAGAAATTCCTGAAGAATATTAATAACTTTCATTGTTATAAAGAATGAAAAGAATAAGGAGAGTAGATTTCAACCTACTTTTAAGTATTGTTGTAAAGAAAATCTTGATATAATTCATGATGGGCAGATTACTTCCTTTTTTTAAGTATCATTGTAATGAAACCCTTAATATCCATTAAAGTGTTAGTTGTGATATGCAAATCTTATTAATATATATATATATATTTATATTTCTAAAGAATATAAATAACTTCGATGATTATAAAGAGTGCAAAGAACATGGAATGTAGATTACAATCTTCTTCTAAGTATTGTTGTAATGAAATTCTTGATACACTTCAAGATGACTAGATTACTTCCTGCTTTTAAGTATTATTGTAATGGAACTTTTAGTATTCATCAAAGATGTAGTTGCGATATGAAAAACTGATTTGAAGCATAAAAGTGAAACCATACAATGTGTTTTTCATAAAGGTGGCAAACAAAATGCATAAAATGCAAACCATATTTGGAAGAAACAATCTTAGAAAATTTGATTGTATTGAAGGAAACTATTAATAAATTGTATTATTAATGAGATTCATATTTATAGATCCAGAAGTATCTAAAACCAATTTTAGTTATTGAAAGACGAATATGAATTCAAATGAAAATTTTAAATCAGGGGGAGCATCCATAGGTATTTTATAATGCACTCTTTTTCCTTAACTAAGATTTTTCCCATTAGGTTTTTATTAGTAAGGTTTTAATGGGGCATTATCTTGATCCAGAAATATCAACTCCCCATTAACATTTGAAAATAAGTTACAATGTACTCTTTTCCCTTATTTAATATTTTTCCCACTGAGCATCCATAGGTATCTTATAATGCACTCTTTTTCCTTAACTATGATTTTTCCCACCGGGTTTTTATTAGTAAGGTTTTAATGACGTATTATCTTGATTCAGAAGTATCGACTCCCTATTAACATTTTAAAATAAGTTACAATGCATGCTTTTCCCTTATTTAAGATTTTTCCCACCGGGTTTTTCTTACCATGATTTTAATGAGGCATTGTCTTGATCTAGAAGAATCAAACGTCTTTACAAGAAATAACATCTCAAATATGTTATTTAAGTTAAATTGTATTTTTATCCTTGATTAAGGTTTTTCCCATCGGGTTTTCCTTTGTAAGGTTTTTAATAAAGTATTATATTGATCCAAAAGTATCAAACTCTATTTGATTCTGTAAATTATTGAAATATCTCATACTGTATTGTACTCTTTTTCCTTCACTATGATTTTTCCCATGGGGTTTTTTAGTAAGATTTTAATGAGTCATTAGTTTGATCCAGAATTATCAAACTTTGTTGGAAGAAATGAGAAAATAAGATATGTCATTGTACTCTTTTTTTCCCTCACTAAGATTTTTTTTCATTGGGTTTTTCTTAGTAAGGGTTTAATGAGGCATTATTTTGATCCCCAAGTATCAATCTCTTAGAAGAAGTATCATTTTTAGTATGATATTTATGATTTGACTAGTTGCACTCTTTTTCTCTTTCATGGTTTTTCCCACTAGGTTTTTCCTTATAGAGGTTTTTAATGAGGCAACAGACAATATCTATATCGACCGAATCGATAAATGCAAGCAACATAATCATGAGTGGGAGCAATCATCATACACGTTTCGAAATGGAAAATTTCAAGTTATCAGAGCATTCAAGATTTTAAAGACACATATTTAAGAGGGAGTGTTATAATATATGTAAATCATGAAATGAATATGCTTTTATATTGTTTTGTTTAGTCCTACATCATGAAATATGTTAAATCCTTAGCTCTGAAGCCTTTATATAAAGGAGGCTATGTAATGTGAATACATGGTCTAATTTTAGGAATGAATAATATATCTTCTGCCTCTCTCTAATGACTTCTACTTTCTTCATTTTATAACATAACAGGATTTTTAGTTCAACATTTACTAATTTTTGCATTTAGAAACTCAAAAAAAAACCCAACTATGTTTCAAAAATGCACTATTACAGTGTTTCTAAAACATCTTTTATAACTATAAACAATAAAACTGGAGCAGAACAAGGAAAACTTCTATTCTATTATTTTCCTATTGCTCATGCTATTTTCACTTTTAACCTTAGCGGTGACTCTAATAGTATATTAGGTGGACTTCTAAATGATATATGCAATTACTACACATATTTATGGGAACTACACATTTTTTTCTTTGTTTATCCTATATTGTTTCTAGTTAGACGACTAACATTGTTTTAATATAAATTACTAGCATTACTTCTATTTAAATTTCCTAAGGTTTCTACTATTTATATGTCACCTACCTAAGTTTCTTTATTTTAAGTTGCTCCTCCTTATATAGCTCTTTGTCCCTTTTAATTGATCGTTTTCTTTATTAAATTATCGCATTGCATTCGCATACTACTTTAGCCATTGGACTTTTCTCCGTTAACATAAAACTATTTACGTTCTGTGCATAAATCTATTTCAAATATTTTTCTCCGCCTTATGTGGGAGTTCTTACCCGTCCATTCTCCTTACCCCATCAAGTACCATTTTCATTTCTCTTTAAAAGGAATTTTAAAACTTTGAATTTACTAAAGTAGAAAAATCATCAAGCCAAACATAACCTTTACTTTCCATTTATTTCAAGAAGGAAAAATCTATTTATTGAAAACCCTTTATATGTGGTCAGACTCAGAAATGAATATTGTTTCTCCTTTTATTGGAGTTTCCAGTTTTCCTATTACCCCTAACTTCCCTTTGTTAAGAATATAAATACAACTATCATCTCGTGGTGATTAATGCACATCTTCTTACGTGAACTTACTCAATTCTTACTCCCGGATATCTATAACAAATAGGTTCTTACTTTTCTTCAAGGACCTTCTATATATTGCACCCATGCTCTACCTATATCAACGCCTTACGGTCGGCATACACGACATTGGGCAATCAGGGTAGATGTATAATTTAACATTGTTTATTGTTCCAACTCATAGTTGCATTATTCATCTTTACTTCTATAGTTGGAACTCATAAAGACCGGTCTGTGTGTATATATATATATAACTCTAGGTAAAAATAAAAGTATGTTCACTCAGTGTATCTTTATTCTTAGGACCGACTAACCTATGCTCTAATCAATAATGTAACAACTCGCACCTCAAACGGCCTAATTTTTGACTAAAAAACCAAGTCCATTAGGGTAAGGATCGTCGGTGTTGATAACCTAAAATAAACATAGGTATATTAGAAAAGCTATCTATATGAACTTACACTGGAATAGTAAAATACAATAAAACATATATACTTATAAGGGTCCTTGTGACGACCCGTAATTTTTGGATATTAGAAATCGAAATATTTAATTGATTTTAAATATTTGAAAGGCAAATTTTAGCTTGAATTTCAAATATCGCTATTTATTTGATAATTAAATAATTGAATTCAATAATTAGAAGTTGGGTAAAATATTGAATCCGGAGTTTTAAGCCTGTTAAAAATATTTTGAAGGTTTATAAAATTTAGATTGATAGTACCAAAGATAGTAAAGTTTTAAAATTGAATTTGGAAGTACTTTGTTAAGTTTTGAAAATATATTGTTTTAAATTGAATTTAAAAATAGCCTTCCGAGACACGGTCTTGGATTTCGATGAAACTAGTCCCATTGGATCCGTAATATTGTATTATTATCGGATTTCAAATTTCATATTTATCGGAGTTGTTGTGTGAGCGTACGATATATAAACGCGCTAGAATTAATATCGAAAATTTAAATAATTTATGTATAATTGACTGGTTAAGCAATTCACATCAGAGTTTTCTTCAGCACTTCAAATCACTGTACACAAAACCTTATCCAACATGCTAAAATGCTTGTGCACGCAAGGTGTCTCCATCATGCAACCCTTCTTTCTCTTTCCAGTTTCAAATGAAAATAAAACCGAGAAAAATCTTATGAAGAAAGTTTTAAATCTCGTTCCCCTTATTATCTCCGTTCAAACTCGATTACCCTTTTCCTTTTTCTCAGCAAAATTTCCCAATCCTGGCCTCTCTAATTCACTCCCTCCTTCAGGCCGTTTTGTTTCAATTTCTTTTCAGTTTTCCCTCTTATAATATAGGGTTCATCGCGACAGCGTCGACCTAGATTTGCGGCCTCCCGTTCCTGATTTTCCAACTAGGAGCGACGATCTGCTACTAATTCCAAACTGTGGTGAAGCCGACGCTTCTGCATGGCTACCGATTTCTAGCATCGTGCCACGATGGTGAACACGCTCGTGCTAGTGAAACACTACTCAGTAACGTCATCTGGAACAACTTTGCGTATGCCTTCGACAGCGATAGTTTCATGGCTTAGGCTTATTCGCGAGTGGAGTTCGTAGATGGTGGGATTGCTTCGCATAGTCGTCGTTGTCATGGATGGCTCGTGCGCGAGCGCGGCGACTATCTGAAGGGAACTCGACTTGGAAGGGGGTTGCGGCGGCTTCTCGATGTGTTCAAAGTCTAGATGTCGGGTGGGTGTGCTCGGGTTTAATCAATAAGGTGACTAAATTTTATTTTAGTTAAGTAGGTTTAAACTCTTTGAATTTAATTTGTTATTTATCAATTATCAGCATATATGTATATAAGGAAAAATGGTTACAGTAGGGTTTAAAACCTATATCAGTTTGATTCTGAATATATATATCTATACTAAAAAAAAGGGAAAGTAGTCAATTTATTTGTTTAACTTTAATTTTATATACACACATTTTTAACTTACGAGGTTCATTTCTAAATAATGGATTTGGTAGTAGATTTATTCAATTTATGTCACGACCCATTTTTCTATCTCCAGAAAAATGCATCATGAATTAAGAAAGAAAGGGATAGAAGAAGAAAAGATAAGAAAGAAGAAACACAACAACATTAGATAACTCACAGCGGAACGAATGAAATATAATATATCACATAAAATATTACATAGTATCATATTACATCAGAGTACACAACTTTTACAACACATATTAGACAGTCATAAACATCTTTCTAACTATACAACTCAAGATATCAAGATACAGATATCACATAAACACAGCGGAACCATAATATATCTACACGTTGAAGCCTCCTGCTCCAAATCTCCTCCAGCATTTGTCAAGCTAACCTGAATCCCTCGACCACTCATACATAATATGCGTACCAAGAGTTTAATAAACAGAAAATAAACACTCGGGTCAGACTGGGGTCTGGTGTGAGTAAACGGGTTAAAATTGCTTAACTTTAGAAAAACCTTTGAAAGAAAAAGGTATCACGTAAGACTTCCCACACATAAACATGGAAAAGTTTTTACCTTACGCTAACCAAAACATTTGATAGGAAATCCAGTGATATTATAATAGTGTCTAGGGTTTTCAAGAAAATAAGAAATAGACGAAATTGTTACATGATTAAATTCCAGCTACTAGCCACAAAAGTGAGTAATACAAACAAAACCGTAGGGTCTCGTAGGAAGAATGGGTTTCCATCAATGGAAGGGCTACCGGGGTACCGCCCGTCACAGTACGTGGCCTAGATCACTATACCGATGATTACTCCTAATCCCCTACAACACAAAGCTAGAACCACCCCTTACTGGACAGTCCCGAGTAAGTTCACCCGTGATTGGCGCGACCAACCACCCACTAAGCCGAAATAAAAATGGACATCTAGACAGGGATGACCTCACCCTGAAATGGGTGCTACCCACCTAGCCTTGCTGCATCTCCCATGTTTTAGCCATTCTCGGTTGATGAGGCTTGAGGCTGCGATTACCTTAATAGAACACATCTGTCTTAGAATGCTTATCGTCCACCTGATGATGTTCTGAAAGCATTCAATCCATACAAGTTCGTTCCGGGTTCGAACGAAACCGAAGGCACTATCTCGTTGCACTAATTTTGGAATCACCCTCAGAGTCAACGGCCATAGCCTTTGCACTTTGAATCACCATCTTGAACCTGTAAGTACTATCTCCATCAAACTCATCACGGAATAATCCCTAGAGTTATACTGACGAATTGTTCTTACACTTCGAGACTTCACGAAGCTCCACTTGGATTCATGACCTAACGTTTAATTTGGATCGATGTGGTTTTCATATTATCCAAATATGGAAACTCGATCCCGGTGTCACCTAATCCAAACGCCAATTTAATGTCCAAGATGTTTAAGGGTTTAAACATTTAAACCTATATCCAGAATAACATAAATAGATAGATGAATCACATTATCGCAATAGATAATTCATATCAACCGTTCATCTTACAAAGCAGCATAACAAATATATTTAAAGAGCAATGTGACACCCCACCCCGAGACCCGCATTAACAAAGAGAATTATATAGCAATCTTGTCTGCTAATGCGGAGAATAGGGCTTGTTAAGGGCGACCATTTATAGCATTTTCTTAAATAACTATTGAATAAGTCGAAAACTGCAATCTAATTTTTTCTATTCTAGTTGATCGATATATGCAATAAATACTTAATACAAAACTATAGGCGGCTAATGGATCTATCAGAACAAAATACAATAATAGAATGCATATTATATCACAGAACAGTAATCGTCATATATATAAATACATATACACTGATACATCACAGTACAATACAAAACGATATACAAAAGTGGTTTAGAGACCATACTATCTACGTCGAATCAAAATACACATCAGAGCCAAGCGCAAAGAAATATATACTACATAGAAATGCTAGGCTGATATCCAAGCAGATGCATCAAAGTTATGTCCAGAAACTGATATCTAACCTGAAACAACTCGGCCTGACCCGAGTATATAATACACAGGTCAGTCTAGCTAAAACAATCATTTAGTAAGGATAGGCGATAATATGAAGCATAAGATACAAGGTAATAATTCTTCTCAAATGAGAAGAGGCAATAGAAAGAATACATACTCATGACTTAAGTGAAACAATATCACTTAAGTATACAAAGGCCTCTAAAGAGGTAAACTCAACAATAATACTCAATTAATATAAACATTCGCCTCATACCATCAGCGACATCCCAAAATGTATACATGGTTTCCATGAACCAAATCTCTTCAAAAGGAGAAAGATCAATACAAACTCTCGCCAAAATGGCAAACATAAACATTCTCATATAGGATGATTTAAAACTCAAATATAGAAGAATCTCCAAATTCAGTTATACCTCATCTCCTCAGCATAATTGTATATAAATCTAAATCTCAACTCGCCAAAATGGAAAAATCTAGAATATCCTATGAAATCATGAAATCATCCAAACTCATAACTCAAGGAACTCAATAAGAGTTCAAAACATCATAAATGAAATCACCATATACATAACATTTCATATAGCACTAGGCTATCGATGCAATAAAACATCTTAAAATGGTGAAATCACAACAAAACCGAAAACTCAGAAAATCTGGATTGGCCAAATCCCCGATTGCAATGCCGAAGCAATGCCGCACATGCTAAATTCAGACGGCCAAAACCTCAGACAAGGTCGCTGACACCTCTCAAAGCAGTTTGTCCCCATGACAAGGTCACTGACACCTTCCCAAGCCGTTTTGTCAGTCCTAACACGGTCACTAACACCTCTCAAAGCAGTCCATCCTGATGACAAGGTCGCTGACACCTCTCAAAGCAGTTCTGTTAGGTAAACATCATGAATGTGTCACAAACTCACGGATAAGAACCTGAAAGTGTTAACGTGTGTCCCATACCACACGTTCGCACTTAGCGGTTTACTAAGCGCTAGTCGATGCCACATTAGGAACAACATAAAACTCATAAAATCATATCTCGCCTCATCTCATTGACGAGTGATAAAGAGACACCATACTCGTCTTATCTCATTAACAAGTATTAAATGGCATCGTAACTCGTCTCATCTCATCGAAAAGTGAAAACATCGTGATGGTTTCTCATAAACCATAAATCTCAAAGTAGAAATCTCAAACCATAAAACTTGCTAAATATTGGCCTTCCCAGATAATTCCTAAATATAGGAATTATAATCTCAAAAACCCGCCATATACTGGCTAAGTAACTCTAAAATCATAACCCGGATAGTTTCGATCGTACAAGTCCGAAATTAACCGAAATAGTAAACGTACATGTCCCATACCACGTGTTTTACTAAATCGTTTAATTCTTCTTCTCATACGTTCGAATAGTGCAAAAGTGTATGTTTTATATTTAAAATAGTTTACTAGAGAAAACAAACTTATAAAGCTTTTTCCCGAAAATATTAATAAAACCAATATTTTAACTTCCTTTGTTGTAGGAAATAAATAGGTTTTATATTAGAAAAATAATTTTGAAATACCATATATTAATAATTTGAAATGTTTTTTTATTTTAAATATCACTTCAAAATGGTTTAGTGAAAACCGTATTCGAAAACAATGAAAAACAAGAAAGATAACTCAAGACCGGTAACTTGAATTCAATACGAATTCAATTCAAATCTAACCCAAAATCAATTCAAATTCTATTTAAATTTGATTTTCAAATTCTTCAATTATAGCTAGCCTATTGGTAGGCATCATAACTCTCAAAACATCTCAAAAACAACATCAAAATCGAACAAGAGTGAGAGCAAAAATATGCTACTACAATTCTTAGGTCAATGATTGTTATTGCTGTCGTTTTGCTTTCGGGACAGCGAAAAATAAACATTGTTTTGACCAAGCTAACTTCGAAATTTCAGAAAACTCAAAACGTCAAACTTTAAGCACAAAGTCTAATCTTTTCGGAACATTTAAAATTATTGAATTTGGATAAGAAACGTGAAAGATATGACCAATATAATTCTCAGATTTTAAATTCACTATCGCTGTCGTTTATTCTCATGGAAGCAACAAAGAAATAAGGTTTTGACTCTCTTATCCACAAAATTTTGCAAAACTCAAAACAAGAAAGTTTTAGAAAATACTCTATGCTTTCCAGGATATCAAGAATTATCTAAATCCGATTGGAAACGAGAAAGATACATCTAATTTACTAACTGTATTTAGTTTAGACGGTGTAATTATCTAAGAGACAGAGCTGAGAGTTTATGGTAGAATTTCATTCAACCTATGCCCAAAATTTGAAAATATGTTCGACATGAAAGTTTTCGTATATAAATCAGGCTTTTCAAAATATTATAAATTATTGAATTCTGATGAAAAACGAAAAAGATATGGCTAAATCCATTTCAGATTCAAACTCAGGAAATTAAGTTAAAGACAGAATTATACCCTTATTTTCAATTCTATTTCAGGTCAATAAAATTGCAAAATCTCGAGAAATGATCAAAATAAAACTGTTCCTTATTGAATCTAGATTCTAACAAAAAAAGACTGACCTCAAAAGGATAAGAAAGGTGAAAGTTATTGATATTTTACTTTAGCGCATCCGTATTATGTTTCAGCAATCATCCAAAGTAAACATTAGGTATAATTACAGTAAACGATTTCTTCCTTATCTTTGCAACTACAGTCAAGATTTAACTAGAAATATGAGTTAATAAACTCACCTTAGCAAATAGAAGAGCAAACTCGAGCAAAGTTGAAGAAAGATGAAGGCTTTGAGTTTGAAAAAGCTTCAAGAACCCGTATAATAATAGAACAGAGACATGCAACCAAGAAAACAAATAATTAAAGACAATCAAATTTTGCTAAATTAAAATCTGATGAATTAGAGGTGGTTTTTTTAGTGATTACCCGAATATAGTACCTTAGTTTGATTAATTTCAGCAAATAATTGTAGAATTTGGTGGATTTGAGCCTAGGTTTGAAAGAGGAAAAAAATGTTTTCTGTTCTCTTTTCTTTTGTTTTCTAGGAATGGGAGTGTACTGTACGTACATTATTTTAAGAAGAAAGACTTTCTTTTTCAGGCTAGTTTAGTTAAATGGGCTTAGACCTATTAACAAAAATGAAGTTGTTAATTCTAATTATTACTTAAACACATATACACTTGTATAAACGAATCAAAACAACATATATTAACAAGATTTCAACACAACAAAATTATACAATCATATTTCCCTGTCCAATAAAATACTTTACAACAAATACAAGATAATTTTATCTATAAACATTATTTTTCATTATTAAAACTCTTATTTTTACTAGATAAACAATTTACACTATAATTTACACAAATACTATTTTTAACACAAAAAATTACACAAAAATTATTTTCTTGCATAATTTAATTCAAATAACCATATTAACATCATTTTTACGTTTCAAATATTATTTTTAAACAATATTCCATCTTTTTATTTATAACATGCACAAATTAAATTTTATTACTTCCCTAAAATTTACAAAAATCAGTATATTGCAATATTTTGCAAAATTATTGCACCTTATCAAATTAAAATCCTATAATGCTCATTTTCTTCCAAAATAGCACGATAAAGTTTTTAAAACTTTGTTTCCAATATTTCACATTTATTTCAATAAATTATTATAGAGTTAATTCTTTTTATCTTCTATTTAATTCAATAAATCACTAAATTAACATATTTCCATCTTTCACCATTTATTACCAACATTATCATATTAACTCTTTTTTATTCTTTCCAAATTCAATGTTGATTCAAAATAAACAATTTTAAATCTCCAATTTCTTTTTATTTCTCGATTATTAAACTGTAACCACTGGTATAATTAAATTTCCAAGTAATCACCAAAACCAGGGTTGTTACAAGCAACATATGAAGACGCCTCTTGGATGATCAGAGTCTAACAACTTGACAGTTATAAATTCTATCGTTACATTCATTCGAACATAACATAGACTTTAACAACACAACGAAAATAAACTCCTAACATTAGCTAGCTTGCCTCCTCTAAGTCTCTTGAAGCTTATTCGTCTAACCTATAAATCCTGACTCTTGAGCTAATCAAATGAGAACCCAAGAGTTCATAAGGAAAATAAAAACTTCGGGTCTGAAAAAAGTTTTGCATGAATAATAATATTAATATGTCATCTCGAACCAAAATAGATATCTAGTGAGACCATGCCACTGATAGAAACAAATTACCCCCACCAATATCTTGTCCAAATATGTCGAAAATAAGTCATGCACCTGCAACCATAAAGGTTAGAACAATCCTAACATGATCGTATGCATGCATGTAATATGGGAAGACTAATGTGTCATCTTAGGGTTATGCACACCCAAGGTTTACCCGTCCTTAGGATAGAATGTCTATTGTAAATTATAGATTTCCTAAAGTCACTATGAACCTAACGGTTATACAGGTTAACCAATAACTTATTAGCCTAACTTGGGCCTAATTTTTAACCAGATAATCCAAAATCTCCAAATAGGGCGCAACAAACCATAATTTTTTAGTTTTAGAATTTGATTATTTAATTTATTTAAAATTTGAATTTGAATTTAAATATAATAAGATATATGTTTCAAATAAATGCTCGATTTTTGATAATGTATTTTTAATTCAATTTATACGATTTACCATAATTTTTAATTTGGAAAATAAATAAATTTTTGTTTGACGTAATTTGCGGCAAACATTGGTATTTTTGAAACTGCACAAAATAAATTAACCTGTTTGTTTTGTTGTTGTTTTGTGATCGTTTCGTATCGTTAGGCACGATTGTATTTTTATTTATGTCGTTCACGGCTCGCACGTGAATGTGATATTGTATCGCGGTGTACCACAGAACAAACTTCTTCAAAACTAAACCGTTCACACACGTAACGCAACTTACACACTCAAACATCTTTCCCTTTGTCCTTAGATTTGACTTTTGTTTTTCTTAGCTTGGAAGAAATTGTTATTGTATATTTTTGTACATTTAGTTGTACACCAAAAAAGCATGCAAACAAAAATTGTAAAGAAATTTTTCTACACACTCTTTCACATTTTCCTTCGCACACAAATAATATACATAGAACCACATTCCCATTCCCATTCCCATTCCCATTTCATTTTTCTAATAACTTCTTCCACACCAAGTATTACCAAAATTTACAACACGGAAATTGTAGAGGGCGAAGACAGCTACATTTTCTATTCTTGTTGCACTCAAGATTGTGGCGCCGTGGAGGAGATATCCCTTAATGAACTTGCAATAATGTGTGTGTATATGTGTGAGTTAGTGTGTTGTGTTTGAGGCTAGCTGCAAGTTTCATGATTGCAGTTGTTAGTACATACATGTGCAGTTGAGATGGAAGAGATAGGGGAGAGGTATGGTGCATGGGCATGTGCATAGAAATGAGGAGCAGGAGTGCAAATGTGAGTGAAAGAAGGTGGTGGGCTAGCTTGGAATAAGGAGTGATATACATGTATATTTATTTATATTACTTTTATAATTTATAGAAATTATGGGAAAGGAAAATGGCAGAGCTTTGCTGCTCTGTTCAGTAAATATGAGAAGAAAAGAGAGTGCTATACCTGTATTTATAGGCACACGAATCAATTCTTCTCGTTAGATTAGTTTTTATTAAATCCAGACCATCTAGGCTAAGGTTCAAGGCATGTCGGCCCTAACCCAACTAGTCAACCGGTGGTTGATTGGCTATAATCCGACTTTGGACCGATGGACTTCAGTATTTATTAATATTTGTTGCCAAATTATTTGTTAATATTTATTTTAATTACTGTTTATATTAGTGTCATTTTCCATAACATTAAATACTAATATATATTTCCTTAATTATTTTTATATTAATTCTGATCCAAAATATTCAAATATTGTTAACTTTTCGTTCAAACTCCGATTGCAAAGCTTTTAAATGAAAGTTGATCAGAAGTACGTTATGAACACAGCGGTGCAAGTTTCATGACAATATTCCGATATTTGTTCAAATTTCATTTTTGGGCATTAATAAATATTTATGAATTCTTTTTAATTAGTTACCTTTTATTTTACAGGGTGTTACAAGCTCACTCCTCCTTATGACACATAATAATGTATCAATAAGTTGTAATCAAACTTGGATAGACAAAGAATGATTGATGATGAGTGTAGCTGAGAAAACTTATTTTTGTAAGAACATGTACTTGGGAGCAAGTACATAAGGTTAAAATTAATTTCATCTAAAGCTTAGTTTATGAGATCATATAAGATAAGAGTGGACAATAGTTTCGACATATCCTAGACTAAGGAGTTGATAAGTTGTGAGTCGAGAGACTGTGCATAACACTTAGTTATAAGTTATCATATATGGAAAACCCTAAATGGGTTTGGAATCATTTAATATTGACCGATCAACTTAAGTCACGAATGTAATTTTTGTAAACTTAAATACCAAAATTAGTTTTGTGCATATATACAGGCAACTCATAATACGTTTATGAATATATATTTTGTTGCAGCAATTACTGTTTCAAGAAACACCAACTTTATGACAAAGGAATTTTTTTAGGAATTTTTGGTGGTAAAATGGATTTGAATGCAATCCAAAGATACAATTGATTACAAAGGATGAAATGAAATTAGCGAAGAAAAAATGAACACAGTTAATTCGAATGTCTAATAAGAACTCTCGTAGATTAAAGGGAAACTATTATTTTATTATCGATATGGAAAAATGAACTTCCTCGGTTGTCAATAAACCACTAAGACTATTGACTCTGCCATATTGCATGATTGGCAAATCAGGAATGGATTTCAAGCACGTTATCAAATAAGATTTTGATGGTTACATACAAAGGAAATAATCCATAAGCTGCAAAAGTGACTTTAGAAGCAACACCAATATAGTAGAAATATATTAAGCTAGTTGATAAGATAATATCGTAAATTTCAATCATTAAAATTAAAGTAACAAATTCATCGTGCAATGTAATTAACTTAATTCGGATTTTACACATAAAATTTTCACTCGATATGATTTTGAGTTTTGGTTTATGTATTTTGAAATAGAAATTCTAAATAATGATATGTTGTTTGCACATAATAAAGAAAGTGTCTCGAAGGCATTTGTAGCGATACTGAGTTTGTAAGTTATTGGATAATATCTAAAAAAATAATACGAAAGTATTATCCGATAAGCATTAGAGTTAAGAAAGTATTTAAACAAAGAAATCAAATAGTATGATCTCTAATTAAAATGCAAAAGAAGCTGTGTCTATAAGAAAGAATATTAATAGGTGCTAAAATATTTCTTATGCCATAAATAAAAAACAAACTTATGGTCGTTAATAATGTACCTGCATTCAAATATTTTTAGTTAAGTTGTTTAATTCTTGGTAAAGGATTTAAAATGATGACTTTTATAATTAATATAAAATGATGGGAATGTCCCAAATGACATACATTGACACTATATTAAATTGTTTAATATGAATAAGTAAGATGGGTTCCTTTAGCATTGGCAATAAGTATTATTATACATGCTATATTGTCAACAATATCATATTTTTCTAATGTATTTGACGGCTAAAGCAATCATTAAATCAGAATTAAGATTACTATACGATGGTTTAGACTGTTCTCGAAAATTTATGAAATACTAACAGAATTATTTGTAGAAACGTGAATTCTTTATTAAGGAATGCATGGACTCAAACTTCAAAAGGGATGTTGAGTATAGTGTGTCAATCCTAAGTTCATGTAAATTTATTAAATAATGAACTTTAATTTGGAAATGTCAAAATAATAAGTAGTGGTAATTCAACTAAAGGCTAAGAACATCACCTTGAATAGCGTGGTAGTTTCATAAGTATAAATAAATTTATAGATTTATAATCGAGCTATGGGTGATTCTAAGTGTTGAGGGTTCCATATCATTGTTATATGACTGCAATGTCATGATAGAGACCATGAAAGAACCTAGAGCCACTAGAAGTCGAGAAACATACTCCGTAAAATTCCACATAACAGAGCCATTTCGTTAGAGTCGAAGAGAATTTATTGACATAATAGATAATTAAAACAAAATAGCATACTCATTCACTAAGGGACTAACCAATTAGTTTTAGAGAAAATCTATTGTAGTATTTTGAATAAAATTCTGTAAACCCCAAGTGCAAGTGGGAGATTGACAGAGTTGGGGGTATACCCTAGAGTCAATTATGTAATTTGTTACATACATCTACCTCAATAACCACCTTATTCAGAATAAACAATGTTCATTTTATTATATACTTATCATTTGTGATATGGTAATTAATTATTTAGTCTAAGTATATTAAATACAGAATCTTTAAATGATATATTATGTGATGGTAATTACAATGTGTTGCAATTATAAGAAATTTATCATATTGAAAATTACTTATTATTTTAAATATCCCTAGTCAACATGTTTCGAGATAGGATGCTGATACATCCATTGAGACTGGAGTATGTAACGTTCTACAAATGTTGGGCAGTGTATTTCTCATGGTTGTTGGGATGCCAAGGGGTTACGTACTAACAGTTATGAAATGACTCAATCGAGAGTATACTATTGGTTGATATAACTGAGGTCAAATAAAAAATCTTAAAGTGACATGCAATATAATAACCTCAATGTAAGAATACTATGCAACTTCAATGTGGACATCCAACTTGATTATTGTTAAATCATAACATCCATTGAAAAGACTACAGTTGTGTCTGAGTTGAAGCGTTGAATGTGAAACGCAATTTAATAGAGAATTTTCTCCTTAGTTATATGAGTTTAGTATCATGGTTAACAGTAGTCAACTTGGACTCAAAGTATCTGTCTAGAGTAGTATGTTATAAAGTAAATATTCTAATTGAACCAACGGTTTTTCATTTCACTAATCAAGTTAAATGTGGATGATATTGGAATTTTGACCAAAACCAAATTCCATATGTCCTAATGTGATATAGTGTTGATGAAGAGAATAGGTGTAAATAATCATTACTGTTGGGTATTGCTAATAATAGAAAAATTGAATTTTATCGAAAAGATGTGTAAACAATAAATTCAACCAAAATGTTGTAGTATTGCTAAGATGACATGTGAACATTAATATTCAATGTGTTCTATATTCATTGAATTCGCATCTTTGAGTCACACAACCGAAATGATGAATACTCCAAAAAACCACATGATTTAATGAATATATAATCATTATAAATAAATTAGTTTTTATGAAGTCACTAAATTTTAAATTGATTTGTTTGAATATCATTAGCAATTAATAAAGTGCACATATAAGTGTTATATATGTATGTGTCGATATACGATATTGATAGAATGTTTAAATTGGATTTCCGTAGATTAATTTCTAAGTGATTTGGGAATTTTTTTAGGGCCAATGTAGAACCATGTATGGCCGACCATGCATTCTAAAGAAGGAGAGAATTTGATGAGATTTTATGAGTAATTAAATAGGGAAAGTTTTAAAGAAGAAAATTGGAAGATTTTAATGTTTCATTTGAAACAAATTCTCTTTCATTGTTTAGTACCTCTTGCTGACAATATAATTATCTCTCTATCCATTCACAATCCTTTCATAACAGAAAATAGATGCTTTTTTGGCATGAATAGTCCAAAAAATTATCAAAAATAAAGCCCAATCACAAAAGGTGGCTGTTATCTCTTCTTTATTGTAAGATCCAAAGATTGGTTCAATAAAATTTAGAAGATTCATTCATCTATGTGCAACTTTTCACTCATCCTAAGGTAATTATCAACTTAATCTAATAATATGATTTTCATGTTTACAATGATTAAATCTGTTCATGTCACATTTCATCTGTTTACTAGTTTATCTCGTAATATAGTTTTTATCCCTTTTATGGCATACCTCAATTTTATTGTATGTTCATCGTGTTAATTTATGTTAGATTATTCTCGTACTGTATCTCTTTTGATTTTTATCTAATTTTGATCTAAATCTTCTACAGCGAATTTATATGTGCCTAATTTATCCTATCAAATTTCTTGTGCTAGAAATATTGTTTAACAAAAAAGCCAATTTTGATTGAAAATTAACTTTTTATCAATTAATATGACTATTACTTGTTATATATATATAGACATAAAGGAGCTTTATATGTTGATTATTCAATCTTACTTAAGTTGATTATTCAATCTTACTTTGATAACTAAATACATATCTTACATGTTCATTGTTTTGAAAATAATTCCTTCTGGTTATTGTTTACTTATGAATAATATTTATTTCCGTTTAAAATTAATATGTGGACTTTTCTGCAAAATCATTAACTTTTAATTCCTTTTTAATTTAATGTTGGAGTTTGAACTTGGTCATTTGGAATACGGGCTCTTCTATTTTCTGCTTATTTTTATTTATTAATTCATTTCAATTTTTCTTCCTTATGTATACATTTTATATATGTATGTGTGTATGTACACATACATACATACATACGTACATACATACATACATATATTTTTTTGTGTTATTTTAAATTTTAAAAATGTTTTGCAATCACTAATATAAGTATATATGTGTGTATTATTTTAATTCAAAAATTATAAAATGGACTTTTAAGTGAAATCGTAAATTTATTATCAAAACCCTACCTAATTAACACTAGATTTAAAATTGTTAACCTTAGATTTCAAAACATACAAATTAGTCAAACTTGTTTCTGTAAATATTATATGTGTCATATACTATTACATATTTTAAAACAAAATTATGAACAAAAAAGGCAGATATACAAGCGATAAATGGTCTGTAATGTATATCTTATCACCGATATACAATCATGTTAATCGTGTACACAATATGATATACTATACTTACAAAATTTATACTAAAGTATATTTAGATTTTCTCACAATATATGCTAAGTATAAATTTGATCGTTAATGTCATCAAATAAATCAACCAATTTAATTAAAGAAAGAGGCAAATAAAACAATATCTTTGCTCACTAATTGAATAAGTTTAAGAGAGGGAAACAAAAGGTTTCCTTCTCTAATTTAAATTAAACAAGTAATTGTTATACAGACATATACACAAGTTCATATTTGATACTCTATTTTGTATACATCCCATATTCATTAAAATATAAAGAATTAAAACTCAAAAAATATAAAAAATAAAGATTTTATTTAAAATATTTTAGATTGGATCTAAAATCTCTTTAGAGATCATCGGCCCAATATGTCAAAAATAGGAAAAAAATGAAATCTACCAATAATTGCTTCCGTTTAGCCGGTTCATTTAGAAATGCTGTGTTTGAAATATTTTGTGCTTCTTTGTATTTGATATACTCATTCACTGTTAACCTTAAATCAAAACTATGGTTAATGATTTGTTGAGAATTGAAGTGTATATATGTGATGTTGATGTGCTAGAATGATTGTATCTCATTTCCTTAGGTCCATACTTGCAAACATGTAAGAAGATGTATGAGTCAAAGGTGTGTTAGAGCTTAGCATCATCTATGGGTTGCTAACCTCCAGTGTCAACAGTGGTCAACTGTTGGTGACCGAAGGTCGATTGGCCCTGGAGCCTTAAGCATTAATGCTCCATGTACTTGCATTTCTATATTTAAAAAAGGATATACTTTCGAAAATAGAACTAAGTTGTTGTTTTGAAGTATAAAGTAGACATATTTAAGATATGGGAATATTTTGTAGAAAAAGAATATTTTACTTGAATATTAATTTTTAAAGGAATTTGTTATTTAAAAACGTATAGAAATTGATATTGTGGTTTATAAATTTATTAAAAAATCTTATTTAATTATAGAAAATTATTAGATGACTTCTAATAAATAAAAATTGGTTAAAAAGGGATCTCTGTGATATTTGAATACGGAAAAGAGATTTTGAAATATATTACATGGTTTAAAAATCCTTATTTTTGGATTTCAGTAAAAATGGAAAATTTAAATCAATTATTAAATAAAATAAAAGCCTTTGGAATAAACAAATATATTTTTCTATAAATAAATCGTCTTTCCTAAATGATTTGTGTGCAATGTCTATTCCTATTTCAATGTAACGAGAAATTTGAATAAAAAGAGTTATAATACTGTATGGTATGGGATGTTCTATAACATTCCAATGGCTATTCTTTAGACTTTTTATACAGAATATAAGAGTGGGTTGCAAGTGCAGTTTATGAGAATTTAGTAACGAGTGAATATCGCCAAGTAGTATAGAGCACTAGAGCTGCTGTTATCTGAAATTTTAACCCAGGTGGATCCAAGAGGAGTTGAGGCAACTTGGTCGAGTCAGAATAGCCCAGAGGTCAAAAAAAATAACTAGAGTAATGCGCCAAAGGAAGCCAAGAAAATGGAATGCGAAAACTCACTAAGGACAGATCGCTAGCGATCCATGACCTATGGATCGCTAGTGATCCATGGGTTTAACTCAAGAGTTTGCAAAACCTCATGCATCATGATTCAATCCATATTACAGAAGCAGTGACCGAGTTTGACGAGATTCTGAGTTAGTTAAATCAAGAGACAAGCGTTTTCCTCATCCAATCAGCAGCTACATATAACCAACAAGCAAACCGTCATCAAAACAAGGCGACGTGAGACAATATTACATGAACAATATCGACATAAGATGACAAAGACACTCCAGACTCTAAAGTCCAAAAATAAACTAAGCATATGGATTGCTAGCGATCCATACACTATAGATCGCCAGCGATCCACACATCAACATAGGGTCGTTATGATTCATAGAAAAAAAGCAAAGGGCAAAAACTAAGGAATTGGCTCGCACCCGGACAAACACTATGGATCGCTAGCGATGCATAGTTTTGGCTTGGGTCGCCAGGCAAGCTCCAGTGCACCTTCTTGTGATCATCTATGAGTAGTTGGCGAACAAGCTTTAGCCCAGAAGCTCTCCAATCTTTATAAATACTCTCCTATTTGCAACTTAAACTGGGGCCCTCCGAACTGATAGCTAAAACTCTATTGAAACTTTCCACACTCTTCATCTCCCTCACGACAATTTTAAGGGGGTTCATTGTGATTCTCCAGTGGATCCTAAAGATGGAGATTTAATCTAGCTTAGGATACGCAAGAGCATTGTAATCAAGTACATCTTGTAATAGCGATCAGTCTATAATAAAAACTATTAAGTTGATGTAGTCTTCGTTAACAGCCAAACCACTACAAAAGTCTTCTTATCTCCTTTTCATTTCTACTTTCTATTTATATCTATTATCCATAATATTGTTCTGTAAGAACCGAGCTAGTGCTTTCACTCTCAAGCCACGGTGTTGATACGTTTTTTTAGTTAACATTTTGGTGCTTTCATTGAGGTGGCTAACTCAAGGTTTAGATCTAGCTATCTAATTTAGATCAAATAGGTGTAGTACTTAGATCCTCAATCTTTGCTTGAAGAATATGTTACTTGGAATCAATGGCTCCAAGAAGGAAGAGAACTTCCTCTGGGAGGTCCATAAAGGCAGTAGTAGCTGGGTAAGATAGAGTGATCAGCAAACGGAAGTAAACAGTGCTAACTTGGGAGATCAAGTGCCAGCTTCCCCTAATCAGTGCAAAGTCGTTACAAGGGATGAGTTGAACAAAATGGTTGATGAGATCAACCAAAAAATGGAAAATAGGCAGAAGGCTCTGATGGATAAGCTCAATGCTCTCATAACCTTACAGTCAAACCCCGCTTTAAGAACTATGGTTGAACCCGCAGCTGCCATAAGGCAAGAAAATTGCTCCATTTCTGGATTAAACTGGAGAAACGGGAAGCAACCGCAGAAGAGGGTGATAGCAAAAACTATGGGAATCGATATAGAAGGGAATACAAGTACTCCACTAACCTCAAGGCAACCAAATTTGAACGTGAACCATGGGGTGAAAACCCATGAGAGGATATAGCCATGAACCTCTCCGACTCAGAGGATGGAGAACAGCTTAATAATGATAAGTTGGAAGAGAATGCAAATGCATTCAATAATGCGGGAAATGTCAAAACCACCCCAGTTAGAACCACCGCAAGGCAACGGGATCTCAAGGGAGTGGTTTTCCCAAAGATAGGCGAACCTAGGCTTCAGCCCACTTGCCAAGACCGTTTGCAAAGTCAAACACTTAGTGAAGTGACTAATACCTGTCCCCAGGGTTACCGAACATCAGAGGCATTTATCATGGATATGTTTAAGCGATTGATAGAAGAAAATAAAAACAGAAGAGATGATGAGTGGGGATCCGCACCAAGTCAAACTCCCTTCACTGATCACATTTTGAATATGCGTTATCCAAAAAAGTTCATGATGCCAACTATTCTATCCTATGATGGGACAAAGGACCCAAAACCCCATTTGTACAAGTATAGTTGGTACATGGATGGAGCTAATGCTTCAAAAGCTGTTCGGTGTAGATGTTTTCCCATTTTTCCAAAAGGAATCACTTCTATGTGGTTCACTAGGCTTCCATCGAAATCCATCTCTACTTTCCACCAACTAGCCACAAGATTCCTCGATTAGTTTAGGCTCCATACCAAGCAACCTAAATATGTGATGTCCCTGTCTGGACTATTCCAAGGACGAAATGGTCGCTGAAGTCCTTCATGACACGGTTCAATACCGCAGCAACATGGGGTAGCAATCCAAATGAGGACCTAGTTTTCATGGCTTTGGTCCAAGCCATTCATCCTAAGACTGAGTTCAGAAAGTGGATCAAGATGAAGCAACCCACTACAGTGAAGGATTTCAATCACAAAGCAAGTCAATACTTAAGATTGGAAGAGGCACAATAGCTAGAAAGGAAGTCTACTGGCATGCAACTGTTGAACGTCAGACAGAGTGACGTGGCAATGAATCAAAATACAGACGCTTCTAGAATTGCTGAAGGAACCACTGGGAAAGATGGAAATAAGAAAACAAAGAATATAATTCCAATAAGAAAAATGAAAACAACAAACGCCTTAAAAGCATCAGGCCTGAAGATTACACCCCTCTCAACGAAACTTCGAAAAAATTTATCTCGTAATAAAAGGGACCGAGGAATATGAAAACCTCCTAAGAAAGAAGCAACTGAACAATAGAAGCGCTTAGAGAAGTTCTACCACTTCCACGAGATGCACAGTCACAACACGAACGAATTCTTCCACCTAAAAAACTTGATTGAAGAGCAGATTTTGGAGAACAATCTTCAACAATATATGAGAAAACCACATAATCCTAATTAGCCCACGGCTCTTCAAGCCCCCAGGAATCATAGAAGCCAAGCAGAACCATTTAAGAGGAATCAAAGCGAACTTACCAGCGACTCATTATTGGAATGATATCTGGAGGCCCATATCTTGCATAGAGAACTTGGGGAGAGATGGAGTTGTACGCAAGTGCACTAAACATGCTTTGAAGGAGTCATGTCTCATAATAGAAGATTGGGCTCCAACCAAGTAGCAAAAAACTTTAGATGATGATATTGCATTCAAGAACCGAGATACCAAAGGGATCGAAGCTCCGACTATCGATCCAATGGTGGCGACAATAGGAATCAGACCAGCTGTGGTTCAATGAGTACTAGTAGATAGCAGTAGTTCTATCAACATACTTTGCAAACGTACCTTTGACCAAATTAAGATCGAAATGAAAAGCATGTCTGCATGCCAAACAAAAATCCAAGGGTATATTGATGAACCCAAACAACCCGTAAGGATAATTGACTTACCAGTGGAGCTTGGAGAGGGTGATCGATGAGTTACCCTTGTTTGGACCTTCATGATTGTGGATGAAACTTCTGCGTATAATGCCTTCTTGGGACGACCTGCCTTAGCCGATTTAAGAGTTGCTCTAGCCTAATGGTGCCTTACCATGATGTTCCCAACAGGAAATGAAATCGAGGCGGTAAAAGAAGATCAATGCACTGCCATAGAATGTTACATTGCAGAGTTATGTGAATCCAGAAGAAGGGAAAAGGGGAACGATGTGGGAAGAACCCTCCACATTCATGAACCTTATGAATAGCAACTACAGAGCTGCCCTTGGCTTAGGGACCATAGTCGATTCGACAAGGTTTTGGACCGTAGAAAGAAGAGATCAATGGAGGATCGGGCAGCACCTGCGAAATTGACGGTGTATGTCCCGGTCGATATGGACGACTCAACCAAAATCTTGAAAACTGGATCGCACCTTGGAAATAATTTGCGACTGGAACTTGTTAAATTTCTTTATGCCAACCTAGATGTGTGCACTTGGACACACTCTGATATGTGCAAGGTATCATCAGAAATCACATGCCACGTGCTCAGCATTGACCCCAAGTTCACACCAGTAAAGCTAAAGTGGCATAGCTGGGTCTTGAACGGTCCGAGGCATTAAGAGAGGAGGTAGACAAGTTAATGGCCAATAACTTTATCCGTGATGAAACGTATCTTGAATAGGTATCTAACACGGTCTTAGTCAAAAATTCCAATGAAAAGTTACGAACCTGCATCGATTACTCGAACTTAAACAAAGCTTGCCCAAAAGATAGAGACTCTCTGCCCAGACTTGACCAACTTGTGGACGAAGGGGCGGGACATGAACTGCTATCATTCATGGACACATACTCAAGGTATAACCATTTCCTGATGCATGAACATGATCAAGAGAACACGAACTTCATCACTAATCTGGACTATACTGCTACAAGGTAATGCCATTCAGTTTGAAGAGCGCTGGGGCAAGTTATCAAAGGTTGGTAAATACCATGTTCAAGCACCAAATAGAGAAGACTATGGAGGTTTACGTGGACATGTTGGTCAAATCACGAGTAGCTGCCAATCACCTGTATAATCTCACTGAAATTTTCGAAATACTCTGAAAGTAAGGAATGAAACTCAATCCACTTAAATATCACCTCGGATAGCCTCCGAAATGTTTTTAGGATTCATCATAAGTGCCAGTGGCATTGAAGCAAATCCAAAGCAGATAACGGCCCTATGAGAAGTCCAAGCCCCAAAGAACAAGAAAAAATTGCAAACAGTAAATGGGAAGGTCATAGCTTTAAGCCATTTTGTCTCGAAAGCCACCGACAAGTGCATCCCATTCTTTGACTCGTTGAAGAAAGGAAAGAAAAACATCAAATGGAGAGCGACATGTAAAACAGCATTTATAGAATCACTGCGACACATGGAAACCCCGCAAATCATGTCAAAACCACTGGATGGAGAGGACCTATTCATTTACTTAGCACTCTTACCTCATGCATTGAGCACCGCCCTTGTGCATGAAGAAGTGAAAATCCTGTGACTCGTGTATTACATTAGCAATAGGTTTACCAGAGCCGAGAATTACTCGAAGTTGGAAAAGCTAGCATATTGCCTCTTGATCGCGTCTAGGAAGCTACGACCATACTTTCAGGCACATCCAATCAACGTACTGACCGAGTAACCCTTGAAGCAAGTATTATATCGACCCGAAACTTCCGGATGACTTCTCAAGTGGAATATCGAAATTAGTCAATATGATATCACTTAACATCCGAGAGAGACTATCAATGGGCAAGTGCTGGCTGATTTCATCGTCGAGTTTATCATATGGGATGACAAAAAAGACACACCATCGGAAATGGAGACGCAATGGAAACTCTTTGATGATGGCGTATTTAACAGCCTCTGTTCGAAGGCGGGGGTAGTACTTGGAATCCCCAAAGGATGAGCCATTGGCTGCGCCTTGCGCATGGAATTTCCCACAACAAACAATGAAGCAGAATACGAAGCATTAATAGCAGGACTGAAAGTTGTGAAAGAACACAAAATAAAATCCATCCACATCTACAGCGACTCCCAGTTAGTCGTCTGCTAAGTAAAAGGCAATTACTAGGCCCGGGGGAAGAACTCTTCACCGTATCGGTCTTAAGTGCAAGAGTTGCGGAGTGGCACCGAACATTATACCATAACTCATATTCCATGGGAGCAAAACACCAGAGCTGACTACTTGGCTAAGCTGGCAAGCTCTGGAGAAGCTCAATCTTAGGACTAGTCTAGGTTGAGTCTCTGACTGCCCTGAGTATCGGCGAAATGGCGTCGACTAGATTCTCGAGACTACCATTGAACCAAAATCATGGATTACACCAATCAAGGACTACTTGCTTATAGGAACCCTTCCACCTGACCGAAATCAAGGGAAAAAGCTTCTTCGGAAGGCGCCGCGATTCATGATGCATGATGGAATGCTCTATCGAAGGGGATTCTCAACCCCACTTCTTAGATGTGTAAACGAAGACAAAGCTCGATGGATCCTAATGAAGGTGCACGAAGGATGTGACAGCCCGCAAATCCGTACCCCTTGAGTCAACACTATTCTACCTAAATCAACTCAAGTTGTATCGAAATACGAACCATTTGGGTTAAAGAAAAAGAGGTAGAAGAAGAAAATAGAAATCAACAGCAGAATCTAACCATCGAAGGAAATAAAATATAATAAACAATAAATGATCTTTACACAAAATCAAATATCTCTATTTATATATTACATCATCGGAGTACATCAATCACAGCTCAACATCAATAACATACAACTTGATACACAGCAACTCAACACAGCGGAATATATATAAACAAGTACGGAAGTACGTATCGTCATCCATCTCGTCTCCTGAGCTCCACAGCATCATTTCCTATATCCTATAATACTCGGTCTGACCCGAGCATTACAGTTAAATAACACCCGAGTCAGTCTGGAATACCAGCGTGAGAAAATCACACCCAATTGATTATTAAAGTTTCAAAAATCCATTGAAAACAAAAGCATTTCATAAGACCACGCCACAAATAAACATGTCAGGTTTTTACCTTACGATAGCTAAAACAATTTTCATAGAAATCCTCTGATATTATAATAGGGTCTATATACAAATACTTATAAAATAGCCGAAATTGTTACATGATTAAATTCCAGCTACTAGCCACAGAGTGGGTAATACAAACAAAACTCGTACAAGGCTCGTAGGGAGAATGGATTTCCAACTAATGACTAGGCTCTGGGGTACCACCTGTCATAGTACGTGGCCTAGATCACAGTACCGAGGAGTACGCCCGCTCCTCTGCAACACACGACTGGTACTACCCCTTACTGGATAATCCCGAGTGAGATCACCCCACGGTTGGGATTAGCAACCTCCCAATAAGCCGAAATAAAAGGGACATCTGGGCAGGGATGACCTCACCCTGCTTGGGTGCTACACACCTAGCCTTGCTGCATAACCCCTGATTTTCAGTCATTCCCATTTGATGAGGCTTGAGGCTAAGTGTTACCTTTTTATAACATATCCCTTAGAATGCCCATCATCCACCTGACGATGTTCCGAAAGCATTCATCCATATAAGTCCGTCCCGGGTTCGAACGGAACCGAAGGCTCTATTCCTACTACATCCATTTTGGAAATATCCTCAGGATTAGTAGCGACTAGCACTTACACTTCACTGCTCCATCTTCGAATCCAAACTCGTTTTCCATGAAACGTACAAACCGGATCGAAGTGGTTTTCGAGAATTAAATCTCGATCCCAGTCTCTTCGAAACGATCAACGTATTTGGCTAATATTGATAGCCGGTTATTTAACTATCAATTAATTTTCAGAAACAACCATCAAACAATAAATAATTTCCTAAATTATTTATTAGCCTTAAAAATATCTTCGCAAGATATATGTTTCTATTTTCAACCCTTTGAACACAGTTTCAAGCCATTCTTTCTTTTTCAGAATAAACTTTCCCAAATATTTTTTTATCTCCATTGAAATCACCAAGCACAAAACTAGATTTTTAAAATAATTTAAAACACTTTACTTTGAAATATACTTTAAAATATTTAAGGTAAAACTACTTCAAAAATTTTGTTAAAAATACATACTATATGAATATTTGAAAATAAGGTTACTTAATAGAATATAAAACCAGATTTTCACTTTTAAAAACAAAATACTAAGTCACTCTTTAAATAATTACTGTTATAATAGATTAAAGGATATACTTACTTTTAGAATTTAAATATTTAGAAATAATAAATTTTTCAAAACATGCTTTTTAAAACAACTTTAAAACATTTAATTTATATTTAAAAATTTACTTTGAAAACGTACTTGGTTATCCAGGGAGAATTTCCAATCTCAATCACTTAAATCAATTTTCCAAATTGATTTCCAGTTTACTCCATTTGAAATAAATATCTTTACTTTCTTAATTCATTTCAAAGTTCGTTAATTATGGACTTTATTATTATTATTATTATTATTATTATTATTTTTCGTTTGATTTTAAATCTTTTTAGCTTAAATATACGAATTCCAACTTTTTCCTAATTTCTTCTTTATTCTTTTCAATAATTTAAATCTTAAATTTTAAATAAATATTTTGTTCTTTTAAATAATATCCCTGAAGATTAAAATTCATTAACTTTCTGTATATTCAAATTTCCTTTCTATACTCAAGATTTATTTATTAGAATTTTAAAGTCACTTTATTTCTTTTCCAATTCATTTTTAAATTTATTCAAATTTCTATAATTATTTTACTTACAATTTCACTTCTTTTATTATCTTTCCAAAATCTAATTTATATATTTTTGGTAATTCATCATACCCAATTATATCCAATCGAACCATAGCATTCGACATTCCAATATAATTCATTATAGAATATCAAATGATCACAACAGAGGGTATTGAATAATTTAAACAAATGTTGAGGGATCCAGTTGGATCCCTCCAACCTGTTTTCCCTGCATCCACATACATTAGCACAATATAAAATGCCAATTCCAAAATATACCATACTATAGCACATCAATCAATTCAACCATTCAAACAATTATTTAAATTTAATCATTTAAATTTAAATTTAACTGAGTGAGATTAACTCACTATTGATTTTAATTATGCAATCCACTCCAGACTAGCTTGTTTCTTCACAGTACTTGACCTTGTATAACATTTTATAGTTTATTAATATTTGAAGTTATTGAAAAATTTATTTTCTATTTTGTAATTTAATTAACAAATAGTTTTAGTTTTAAACTAATTTCCCTTTAACAATTTCTAAAATAATTACATAAGTTAGTTAAACAAATTAATCCCCATAAATACATTATTTGAAAGTTTAAACTAGAGGATTTAAAAATCAGTATCTTTTTATTTATTTTATTTTAGCAGATATATCAAAATAGAAACAAAGAGGGTTTTTATATTACACTGTTGTTAACTCCTCCAAGCGACCTAATGGAATGAAGAGCCTATCGACCTAAAGTTATTGCGACCTAACGAGCTAAGAAACTCAGCGACCTAGACAGTTAAACGACGTAACGATTTAATTACCTAAAGGGTCTAGCGACTTAACATCATGAAGCGGCACAGCATGACACAACTCCGCGACTTAACGGGCTAAAGGTACAAGAGATTAGCGACCTAGCGAACTAGTAGCCAAGCGACCTAGCGACCTAGTAGCTAAATGACCCAGCGACCTAAAAGATCCAGCGACCTAGCGAGTTATCACAGAATGAAGCAACTTCTTATGCCGTTCCCAACCGTAAGTCACCAACTATTCTCCCTAGGTCGCTGACGACCTAAACATACCGAAGATATTTCTTATGTCGCTTCCTCCCTAGGTCGTTCACGACTTATGTCTTGTTAGTTTGTTCGAGGTGATCAAATACACTCTAATTAAGCCGTAATCCGCTCCCACTAGGTCGCTCACGACCTACGGCCTACCTCTAGGTTGCTCACGACCTACGACCTAGCTCCGAAATTTCCCTATAAATACCGTGCCTACACCACCAAAGAGGGGATCTTTTGGGGCTCATTTCTAGAACACCAATACTCTGCTGAATTCTCGACTCACTCGACACTTCAAACACGAAAGACATCTCAGCGAACTTCAAGAAGGAATCTAAGACATTCGACATGGATTCAAAGAGTTCTTCTACATCGGAGTTCTAACTATTTGTCCTAGCAGTGTTGTAATCAAAGATTGTTGTAAATTTGTAATTGGTTCAGCAATAAAGAAGATTAAAGTGGATGTAGGCTTAACTTGAAGCTGAACCACTATAAAACCGTTGTCTCTTTACTGCTTTTTCTGTGACTTTTCTATTTCTTCTAATTCCCGTATTGACGGGTGGTGCTTTCACTTAATCTCTACTTACACCGGGGTGTTAGCGTTCAATTTTAAGCGTTAACATTTTTGGTGCTTCCATTGAGAACCGAACTCAGGCTACTTTCGTCATTGCTTTGCTAAAGTTTGTTGAAAAAATATCTCTCAAAACCAGAAGTCTATCAGAGATAATGGCTCCTGGAAGAAAGCGTGGATCTACTGGACCCAGTGATGTTCATGAAAATACTGCCACTTCTCCTTCGTCGAGTCAAGCAGCACCAAGTGTTGGAATTACACGAGAAGAGTTGGATGCTGCAGTATCTGGGTTGTACCAGCAAATGGAAGCCCAGAATGCTTTAATGCTTGATAGGTTGAATGCTTTGCTTGGAGCTAACCGTCAACCAGTGAGTAATGAAGAGAACCTTGCAGATGATGTTCATAATCCTGAAGAGAGGAAAATTCCTCAAAGAGCAGCTAGCCCTGCCAGAGAAAAAGCTCCCCAAGCTGGAGGATCGAGACCACAGCCAACTCTTCGCAAACGCTTGTCCCGACAAACTTTCGAGAAAATGGCTGAAGTCTGTCCTGCAGAGCCTTTAAATGATGAGGAATACCTTTCGGGCATGGTGCGGCAAATCATGAAAGAAAGCATGTAGAGGGATGAGGATGAAAAAGATTGGGGTTTCGCTCCGAGCAAAACTCCGTTCACTAAAAGGATTCTAAAGGCGGAATTCCCAAGGAAGTTTGTTCCTCCTACCATCGCGGCTTATAAGGGAACAAGTGACCCTAATCAGTTCTTGTACAAGTATTATTGGCACATGACAGGTGCCAGGGCATCGGATGAGATCAAATGCCGGTACTTTCCAGTATACTTGGAAGGAGTGGCTCTACTCTGGTTCACAAAGCTACCGGTCCGATCCATAGACCAGTTCACTGATTTGACTCGGAAGTTCAAAGAGAAATTCAGGTTGTATGCTTCAAAGGCAAAGGATAATATGTCACTGTCAAGCCTGGAACAGAACCCTGGGGAATCTATTAGATCTTTCTTGAACCGCTTCAACATAGCTTTGGCTGAAGTGGATCATGCAGAGCCACAAATGGTCTTGACATACTTGATGAGGGCAATCGACAAATAGAGTGAATTTGCGAAGTGGCTGAAGATGAAAGAACCGAATTCGCTTGAGAAATTCTATAAGAAAGCTGATGAATTCATACGCTTGGAAAGCCTTCAAGCACCGGCTAAAGTGGCATTGATAGAGGTTAAGGATAATACTGCTGCTCCTACCAAAAAGGAATCCGGAAGTCAGAAGAGGGAGAATAATGGTGGGAAGAAACAGAAGGATGTGAACAAATCTCGCTTCTTAAAACCTTCAGATTTCACTCCTTTGACTGACACCCCGGAGAATATCTTTTTTGCTACCAAAGATGTGGTAGAATATCCTAAACCACCTGAGATGAGAGTTGGGAAAAAAGCTGCTCAAAGTCGGTGATTTTGTCGGTTTCATAATCAACCCGGTCATGATACCAACGAATGTCGCCACATGAAAAGTTTGATTGAAGAATTGCTGAGAGAGAACAAGTTGCAGCTATTTGTGAAGAGGAATAGGAATGACCCAACTTCATCTACTAAGGGTCAGCAACTTCCTGCTCATCCATCTGGCTTGGGTGAGAGGACTACTGCGCATGAATCAGAAAGGCCCGTTATTAATGTTATTACGGGAGGTCCTCACCCAACAGGCAGAAGCTGGGGCGAGATGGAAAGATATGCCCGTGCCTTGAAGTATGCACCAACAGAAGAGAGTGTTTTTGGGCTAGAAGATGCTGCACCTTTGAAGCAGCAGAGAACTTTTAATGATGATATTGTGTTCAGAGCCAGGGACTCTATGGGCATTGAAGCTCCAACCGTGGATCCCTTGGTCATCTCTGCAGACATTGTGCCGGCTATTGTGAGAAGAGTGCTTGTAGATTGCGGCGCTTCTTGCAACATTCTCTTCAAAAAGACATTCGATCAAATGAAAATTCCGATGGCTGATGTTCAAGCTTCATCGCAAAAAATTGTTGGGTTTACTGGGGAACCGAAGCAACCAATTGGAACTATTGATTTGTTCATGGAGCTTGGAGAGGTGCAGAGAAAGGTGGTTCGAAAACAGACTTTTGTAATTGTTGATGAATCTTCTGCCTACAATGCCTTCCTAGGCCGACCAACTCTTGCGGCTTTTAAGGCAATTCTCGCCCCATGGTGACTTACTATGAAATTCCCCATGGATAATGGAGTTGGTGTTATTAAAGGGGATCAGAATGCTGGGCGAGAATGTTATCTTATAGAGTTGCGTGAAGCAAGGAAGTGAGAGATGGGAAAAGATGTGGCAGCCCCAGTCCGCATCAAAGAACCAACCTTGTAGTCGTTACAGGGTGGACCCTGCATTGGCGAACATAGCGGGGCACGAAGAAAAATGGATCCTAGAAAAGCTAGTGCAGGGGAGAATAGAATGGTGCCAGTGGAAGTAACGGTGCCAGTACATGTTGACCCGAAAGATCCGAACAAAGTGGTGAATGTGGGTTCGCAACTTAGTGTGACAGTTCAAAATTCGTTGATATCATTCTTGAAAGCAAATCTGGACGTATTCGCTTGGACTCATGCTGATATGTGTGGAATATCCCCAGAAATTGCAGTACATACTCTGAATATTGATCCGAAGTTTACACCGGTAGAGCAGAAAAGAAGAACCCAGGGTCCTGAAAGGTCAGCAGCGTTGAAAGAAGAGGTAGACCGGCTAATGGAGAATGGTTTCATCAGAGAGTCTACTTATCCGAATTGGGTTTCAAATCCAGTACTGGTTAAGAAAGCTGATGGGAAGTGGAGAGTATGCATCGACTTCTCAGATTTAAACAAAGTCCGCCCCAAAGACTGCTTCCCATTACCCAGGATAGTTCATTTGTTGGATGGAACAGCGGGGCATGAATTGTTATCTTTTATGGATGCTTACTCCGGATACAACCAGATCATGATGCATGAGCCGGATCAGGAGGACACGAGCTTCATCACCGACGTTAGTCTCTACTGCTATAGAGTTATGCCCTTCGGACTTAAGAATACAGTGGCAACTTATCAAAGACTTGTCAATGCTATGTTCAAGCCACAGATTGGCAAAACTATGGAAGTTTATGTTGACGATATGCTGGTAAAATCAAAGAAGGCAGTAGACCATATGGATCACTTGACGGAAATGTTTGCAGTCCTCCGAAAATACGGAATGAAGCTTAATCCTTTGAAATGTTCATTTGGGGTGGAGTCTGGAAAGTTCTTGGGTTTCATTGTGAGTGCTAGGGGCATTGAAGCTAATCCTACTCAGATTGTTGCCTTAAAAGAAGTCAAAGCTCGTAGAACGAAGAAGGAATTGCAAAGTCTTAATGGAAAAGTCGCTGCCTTGAGTCGATTCATTTCCAAAGCTACTGATAAATGCATTCCATTCTTTGATGCTCTGAAGAAAGGAAGGAAAATTTTTGACTGGACTCCTGAATGCCAGAAAGCTTTCGATGAGTTGATTCATCATAGGGAAACGCCTCCAATACTTTCTAAGCCCGACGATGGTGAAGATCTTTTCGTATATTTGGCAATCTCATCTCATGCTCTCAATGCAGCGTTGGTACGGGAAGACGCCAAAATTCAGCCCCCGGTCTATTATATCAGCAAAATATTCACTAGGGAAGAGATGAATTATTCAAAATTGGAAAAGCTCGCCTATTGTCTACTGATTGCATCAAGAAAATTGAGGCCATATTTCCAAGCTCATCCTATCAAAGTCATCACTGATCAACCTCTGAAGCAAGTCCTGTTTCGTCCTGAGACTTCGGGTCGCCTTCTAAAGTGGAATATTGAACTCAGCCAATACGACATCACTTATCATCCCCGGAGAGCAATCAATGGACAAGCTTTAGCAGATTTCATCGTAGAATGTACAGAAAAGGTGACAGTGAGGAAGAGGTGACTGATAATACCCCAATTCGATGGAAATTATATGTTGATGGTGCAAGAAACGGTTACTGTTACGGAGCTGGGGTTGCGCTTAAAATCCCTGAAGGGCGGTCATTGTGCTATGCATTGAGATTGGAATTCCCTTCGACAAACAATGAAGCAGAATATGAAGCTCTTATTGCCGGCTTGAAGATTGCTAAAGAACTGAATGTCAAAGTGTTGCAGATCTTCAGTGATTCACAGCTTATTGTATGCCAAGTCAAGAAAGAGTTTCAAACTAAAGGAGAAAATCTGCCTGCTTACTTGTCAAGAGCCTGGGAACTTCTAGATGATCTTGACCATTATACGATAAGTCATATACCCCGGGAAGAGAACATGAAGGCAGATTCTCTCGCAAAGTATGCAAGCACTAGTGAAGCTCAATTATTGGGATTAGTTCCTGTGGTAGTCCTGTCAACTCTAAGCACTGATGAGAGGGATATTGATTGGATTATGACTATATCTCAAGAACAAGAATCGTGGATGACTCCGATAATGGAATATCTACTCGACGGTTCTCTACCAGGAAATTCAAAGGAGCGTCAGAAGCTGTTGAGGAAAGCCTCTAGATATATAATTCAAGATTGCCAATTGTACAGGCTGGGATTCTCAATGCCATTACTCCGATGTGTGACCAAGGAAGAAGCTAAGACAATTCTAGCTGAAGTATACGGAGGAGAGTGTGGAGATCATTCAGGTGTCAAACTCTAGCAAAGAAAATTCTCCGTTATGGGTATTTTTGGCCAGTCATTAATCGTGATGCTGCAAGCTATGCCCTAAAATGTGACCGATGCCAGAGATTTGCAAAAATCTCAAGAGCACCGTCCACCGAGATAACACAGATGGTCAGTCTATGGCCATTTGCTATTTGGGAAATAGATCTCATCGGGCCTTTGCCAACCGCCAAGTCCGGAATCAGATATGCTATTGTTGCTGTTGATTATTTTACTAAATGGGCTAAATCTGAACCATTAGCTACTATTACCTCTAAAAGATGATAAACTTTGTAACTAAGAATATAATTTGCAGGTATGGTGTGCCTCAAAAGATAATCACAGATAATAGAACCCAATTCGAAGGTGAAGAGTTCCAAGATTTTTGCAAGCAATTCAAGATCCAAAAAAGCTTCTCAGCAGTGGCTCATCCGCAGGCAAACGGGCAAGTGGAAGCAGTAAACAAAATTATCAAATCAACCATCAAAAAATAGCTAGAAAAAGCGAAAGGTGGTTAGGTTGATAAGCTACCACTAGCACTATGGGCATATAGAACTACCCACAAAACGGCGACTGGGCATACTCCGTTTTCATTGGCATATGGATCAGAAGCAATGATTTCGGTGGAGACAGAAGTCCCTTAACACAAAAGAATCCATTTCGATCAAGCTGAAAATGAAAAGCTGCAACTTGAAGCATTAGACTTCCTCGATGAAAGAAGGGAAGAGGCCTAGCTCAGAATTGCAGCCCATCAGCAAAGAATTGCTAGGCACTTCAATTCCAAAGTTCGCCAACCCAGCTTTGAGATTGGAGATCTGGTCTTGAAAAGGATCATGACATCAACAGGAGTGTTTGCGCCAAACTAGGAAGGGCTGTATGTCATAGGCAAAAAACTTCTTAATGACACTTTCAAACTGACAACTGTCGAAGGAGATCCAATTCCAAGGGCTTGGAACAGCAATCACTTGCGCCCATATTTTACTTAAAAGCTTTATTGAAATACTGTAAAAGAATTATGGATGTATGATTCTTGTATTGAAAGCTATTGTAAAACCAGTGCAAGTGAATAATAAGAACTATAAAGTGGATGTAGGCCCAGTTCTTGGCCGAACCACTATAAATCTTGTGTTCTCTACTATTACAAAATGCCTGTTTTATTTCGATATATGTAAAGTACTTTAATTGTATTGCTAAAATGTCGATTTAATATTGCAGGCCATTAAAACAAAGCTTACCCATCACAAGACCAAGCGATCCCTGACATCACTCAACAAATGAATGTTCAGCCACAAAAATTCCAGACTCAAATCCTATATAAGAAGTGCTTCAAGCAAACATTTAGTGGTTCTGCCGAAGGTGGGCCCTTGCTAACTAATTGTGATCGTTTGTGCAAACGAACATCCGATTAATTAGCCTGTGTCTGCCCCTGCGAACTCATTTAACAATGAAGTACACTTCTTCGGATAAAATAAACTACTTGCAAAAGAAAGGAATGTGTGCTTGAAAATGATAACAGAGAATCGCTGATATGAGAAAATGGCGAAAAGACATGGGCAAGCAGGCAGGAAACAACCAAAGACGTCTTCGGAGGCACAAGCCCTCTTCGGAGGCACAACTCTTCGGAGGATAAAGACCTCTAAGGGACTTACCAGAAAAATAAAGTTCTCTTTCTCAACCAAAAAAGATTGGTGGAATGACCGGTGGCACCTTCCCAAGTGGAAGGCACAGGGCACTCGTTAACTAGCTGAGAACGTTTGTGGAAACAAACATCCAAGTAACTTGTGTCCGCCCCGTGAATCCATCCAACCATGAGAAAGAAACTTTCAGGAAAAAGCCCTACTTGGAGGCACACATTCCACCGAGTTCTGAAATAAAACTTCTCAAGTGTTGGAATGTGAAAAGCCCTCTTCGGAGGCCCATTTCACTTGAGTTGAAATGCTAAAAGACCTCTTCGGAGGCACACATTTCACCGAGATCTGAAATAAAACTTCACAAGTGTTGAAATGTGAAAATCCCTCTTCGGAGGCCCACTTCACCAGAGGTGGAGTGCAAAATCCCTCTTTGGAGGCCTGCTTCCCAACGAACAGGGAAAAAACAAAAGCCTCTCCCCAGAGGCAGAAACAAAAAGCCCTCTTCGGAGGTCAGCTTCCCAGCGAATAGGGAAAAAACAAAAGCCTCTCCCCAGAGGCAGAAACAAAAAGTCTTCGGAGGCCTGCTTCCCCGCGTACAGGGAAAAAAACAAAAGCCCTCTCCCTAGAGGCACACACAAAAAGCCCTCTTCCCAGAGGCACAATCAAACAAACGCCCTCTTCGGAGGCACAAACAGGTCAAAGCCCTTTTTCGAAGGCCCACTTTACCACGTAGGAAAATTCACTTGCCAAAAATAAAAGTGACTTTCTCCGAAAGTGAAGTGTAAAAACTTCTTCCCAAAAAAAAGAAAGAGAAGACTTCTCCAATACGAGGCACATTCTACTAAATCAAAAAAATACTTCCTTAAAATGGAAAAATTATTCTCTAAAGTACAGATGCAAACCTCCTTCAAATGGAAAAGTGGTTCTCTAAAGAAAGAGTACAAGTCTTCTCGAAACAGAAGAGTTGTTCTCCAAAATTTTGCCAATGTGAAAGAGATTGCAATAAACCATGGTATGGGGGCAATATAATATAGTTACAAAAATAAAAGCAACGCTCAAGCAACATACCATAGGTTTACTGCAACATAACACAGAGAAAATAAAGAAACTTGTATGAGAAAGAAGAATAAATGCATTCTCAAATACAGACAGAAGTTTGTACAAGTAAAAGAATCATTTTATTCCATACTATGAAAATTTTTTACATGTGCAGGTTTCAAAACAAAAGAAGGCGAGGACCGCTACCCGTACAATCTCCGGTCAACACAAGTCTTTATATATAAAAAGCAAAAAGCGAGACGAAAAGCATAGGACCGAACCCATCACTTCTTCTTCCTGCCACCTTTCGAGCCCTCCCCTGGTCGGATGATTAACTTTTTGGGTAGGCTTGTAAGAGTAGGGGAAGAAAGAGGAAGGGGTGCATTTGGAATTTCTTCTGCTTTTTCTTCACTGGCAGAAGCTTCCCTCCTTTTCTTTGAGACTCCACGCTTCCCTTTCTTCCTTGAAGAAGACTCACTGCCCGGAGTGAAAAGTGCAGACAACTTTATGTCATCAGAAATAGTTTGCTCCGGAGTTCTTTCGCCTTCTTCAGGTTCCTCGGCCTTCTGTTCTTGTGAAGCGACCGGGTCATCCAGGCCTTGAAGAGCTTCTATCTGCTCCTGTTGTGACCCCGGTTGAGAGGCGGAAGGAGGAGTAATCTGAAGAGGCGGAGAGGGAACAGCTGGAAGAGGGGAAGTCTGAACAACACATGGCGCTTTCACTACAACAGAAGAGAGGTTAAAGTCAGTATCTCTCATAAAAAGAGGAGAAAGTGGCGCTTCAAGATTCAAGTAATAATCAAAAAGTTCATCAAGCTCATGTGAAGTAAACAAGCAGTCCACTTGAGCAAGATCAGCATTAAGGTTACATGGAGAAGTAGGCTTTACTATGTCAACTTCAAAGTCCTACGCCTCAGTGCTTTCTTGAGTCTCATCTCCAGTACGGGGCGGTTGCACTTTCAATAACAGCTTTAGCAGGAGGTGGAGAATGGGAACTGGAGCCAACAATATCGATGTCGGCCGAAACCGAAGGTTGAACTGGGTCGGTTAAAGTTGCCTTCCCTAAATGTTCTCCTTCTGCCATTTCGGCTCTCTCTTTAGCGAGTTGCTCCTTTCCCCTAGCAAGAGCGGCACATGCATCATCATCTAGATAGTGTGCCATTAAATCTTCTTCAGCATATCCAGCTCCTCCAAGCATATCAAGTGCGGCTTCCCACACTTTGGCCAAAGTGATTTCGTACTTCGGTCCCAAAAATCTAAGGCTACCGCGCCCCAGAACACTATGAATGTAAAACTCGAATAAAGTAGAGCTGATTTCGGCTTTAGTTGCCATATGGGATTCTTCGGCCACTGCTTTGCCCGCAACAGCTTCATCTTGCTCTTTTTCAGCTATGGAAAGTCGAGCTTTTAATAATTCGATTTCCAAGTTCTAGGAGCTGGTTTTTTCTTGCAACTGAGCCACGTCAGCTCGGTAGCTTTCTACAACTTGCTGGTCTGCTTCAAATTTAGCTTCAGCGTCTCTCTGTGCAGCGTGAGCATCTCTCACCTGTTTTTGAAGCACTTCTTCTCTTTGAGAACAGGAAGTGGAAGAAGTGGCAAGCTCTTCTTTAAGTTTTTCAACTTCCGCTTCAAGCTTCTCATTATAAGCGGCAATACTCTTCATCTCTGCATCATGCTGATCGAGTGTTTTCTGCCACTCGGATTTGTCATTTCCATAGTCAGCATGGCTTCGAGATTTGCGCGGTTTACTCTTCGAAGCTCGTCAACAAGTTTTTGCCAACCAGACATTCTCTCGATATCGATTTTGACGGCATCAAGATTTCGCAACATGGCATGCTTATCGATTAGGACCAAGTAAAGGTCGACACGCACTCCCTTTAAGCACCTGCGCGCAAACCGGCTTTGAAGAGTAGCCAGACCCTGTCCAACTTGATATAGGGGCCCACTGATGATTGTTTGAATATCAGCTCTTTGAAGGGCAGGAGAGCTGGAAGGGATTTCCAAAGAGACGGGAGCAGCGGGCTTTTCAGAAATTTCAGATGTCGGTTTTTCACCATGTTTGGCCCGTTTACTCGGGTCTTCAGCAACATGACTTTTCCCTTTATCATCACGAGATTTTCGTTTGTGGGAATCATCCTCTCTTTAGGAAGAATCATGTCGTTCGTCCCTTCTCCCGTAGCATTCTTCATAAGCACGCCTCTCGCGGAGCTTTCCTCGCAGCTCTTTCTTCGTCGGTTTCCCAGGAGGCAGGAAGATACCTCTTGGGGTCATAAGAGCCGCGCCTCCCATAACGTTGGAAATCATCATAGTAAGAGCCACTTCGTCCCATTGGAGAATCTGAAAATGAAGAAAAGACAAAGTTCAGAAATCTTCAAAGCAAGGAAGTTGAATGCATAAAAGTGCCGAAAAACCCTAAGTGTGTGTAACGTGCAAACTACGCACGTCAAACTACGAACCACTCTTCGGTTGGGGGTGATGACAGATTTTATAGCAAGTGTTAATTCTTGGGATGACGGAGTTTGTTGCAAGACAGATGTCGCTTCAACTGCTGGAGAAATAACTTTAGTAGCAGTGGTATCATCTTCAAAAAGCTCCTATGAAGTGATCACCAAGTCGCTCAACCCCTCAAAAATGTCGTCACCATCGTCCCCGACGGGACCCTTCCCCTTAGCTCCTTCATCAACGGTCTTCCCGGACTGGTGAGAAGGTTCCTCTTCCTCAATGACCGTGGCAAGTGCAAGTTTGCCGGACGACCCCGCAACGTCAATAGAAGCAGAGCACTTCACCAGTGAAGCCTTAACACTATGTTCTTTCGGTATAAGTTCTCTGACCGAAACTGAAGCATCCGATGTCTCTACAAGAGAATCAGGGACTTCATGAGGCTGAGTAGAACGGGAAGGGTACAGAAATCCGAATTGGTGAAGAAATTCATCTTTCAACAAAAATTTAATACTTCTTTCCTCAATCGCCACGGCACTTAATCTTTCAAAAGTCGGCTTGTGGCTGGGATCTTTAGAGGGAGGAGGAAGTGCTGTAAAAGTAAAGAATGAAGTTAGCACATAGCAACTCGGACTTTGAAAAAGCTCAAATGGAAAGAAAAGGGAAAAGCTATCTTACTTCCTACTCTCCATATGGCGTAAAATCTTGGAGGGCGACGAACGAAGAAGAATTGATTTAAAAACCCATGGGCGCTTTTCGGAAGATCGACGATCAATCTACGGTTCCTGGCGTTTCTCACGAGTGTGATAGAGGGATGATCTTTATTCTTTGCAAATGTGCATAAGTAACAGATTTCTTCAAAACTCGAAAGACGATCAAGTGTCCTCCTGAACAGCACGCAAAGTCCCATTAGGATGGCGTGTCCATTGGGATGCAATTGGAAAGGAGAGATAGTCAATCAGAGAAGGAGCCGCTGAAGAAAGTCATTAAAAGGAGGAATAGCACCACATAGGCACATCTGACGATTGACAGCGATGAAACCGAGAGGTGGCCTCTCAGCAGTATCGTTTGGTCCAGGAAGTAAAGCATCTGCTTCAGCAATACCAAACTGAATACGTAGTTGGTTGAACGCCGCTAACTCAGAGTAGTTGGAGTCCTTTCCGGGGGATCATCCAGTGGATTGGCTATCGCGAAGACCTCTTCAGCTTGCTGTATTATCTCTTCTTGAGAAGACATTCTACATAAGGAACTGGATATTCAAATATGAAGGTGTATGTTTCCTAAATGTGTGAAGTGTTGTGCAAAACTAATAAAATGACAAGCAGATATAACTGAAATTAAACTAATATGCGTTTGTCAATTTTAAAGTTTCAGGGCTTGTTTTTTTAAGTCCAAATACAAGTGTAGTGTTGATGCAAACAAATCAGTCTTAATTGATTAATATGGCTTTGCTTTGATACTTCACTTGAATTTGTCGATTCACAGCATTTCATATAATTTCTTTAAGTTGATTATCTTTTATCGACTAATCTGTCATTCGATGTGGGCGATCAGTGGCAGCATATTTGTCCCATTTTTCTGCAAATGTTGTATTTAACAGGTTATTAGCATTAAAGTTAATGAGATCTGTAAATAAGTGCAACAAGTTCAGAAATGTTATCTCGGCAGTTCGAGTTGAGAGTACAATTCAACAATGTCATGTTCATTCAAGATGAAAGGTATTCAAGTCCTTAGGTCGCAGGAACAACTTAAGCTAGCTCGAGGATTATGTAGGTCATCCAGATCAAGTCAAACGACTTAACATAAGTTGAACTTCTTAAGTCGCATTGTTCAAGGCCAGGCAGTCAAAAATTATCCAAGTCCTAACTCGGCCGCGACCTAAAACCTCTGCCGCAGAAAGTTAGGTCGTTAGTTTGTTAAGTCGCTCTGCTTTAAGCTTTATGTTATTCAGGCAAGTTAGATCGCAAGATAATTAGGTCGCAAGCGAGTTAGGTCGTAAGCAAGCTAGGTCGCAAGTAAGTTGGGTCGCGTGTTTTATGATCAAGCCGATAAGCCTAAGGTCGGCCGAAGCTCCTCAACCAATCATTTCTTAACTCCCTTTGCTCCTCCCCACTTAGCAAACGGCCTAACGAACAAACTCGTTAACCCAAAAACCTATTATCACCTCTACCGTAAAATCCACCGTCCCACCACCAAATCACCCAGAATCGATTCAAACCACCTCAGATTCGTCATGGATCCAGTATGCTGCTGCGTTTTCGAAGAATTACAATAATGTTGCAACCAAAGGAGGATGAGGATCGGTTGTGACACGATTCATAGCAAAGTGCGGTGTACAAAGCTGGATTAAGGACGACAAGTGGGGAATTCGCGATTTGATGACGAACATGGTTAAATTTTTGAAGGAATTTACTTACTCGATATAATGGTGGAGATGATTGATGATTGAATAATGAGAATCGTCTTCGAGAAGCTCAGAAACTTGTTAATGGCGGAACGAAATGTTAGAGAAGATGAAGCAAAGAAGAAACGACCTAAACTATTTATGCACCGGAGCAGTGGAACTCGAATCGGCATACACGACCTTAGCTTCTCGTAAGTCGCTTACGACCTAACAGCTCAGAATAGTACGAGTTGGGAGATATCGAAGCACATGACCTAACCCCTAGGCGTGTACTTCGAGGGGCAAGTGTTAACTCCTCTAAGAGACCTAATGGAATGAAGATCCTAGCGGCCTAAAGTTATTGCGACCTAACGAGCAAAGAAACTCAACGACCTAGACAGTTAAACGATCTAACGATTTAATTACCTAAAGGGTCTAGCGACTTAACATCATGAAGCGGCACAGCATGACACAACTCCGCACCTAACGGGCTATAGGTACAAGAGATCAATGATCCTTGACCTAATAGCTAAGCGACCTAGCGACCTAGTAGCTAAACGACCTAGCGGCCTAAAAGATCCAGCGACCTAGTGAGTTATCACAGAATGAAGCAAATTCTTATGCCGTTCCCAACTGTAAGTCACCAACTATTCTCCCTAGGTCGCTCATGACCTAAACATACGAAAGAATCTTCTTATGCCGCTTCCTCCCTAGGTCGTTCACGACTTATGATGTAACAACCCTGTATTTTGTAATTTTTTTTGTTGTATATTTTAATTATGTTTAATGTAAGATTTTGATTGAAAAACTTATTTTACTTATTTGAAATGATTAAATTTATTATTTAAATATAATCTTGATTTTTATACGAGTTATAATTCCAAACTTGTGTAAGTTGAATATTTGCCTGAAATGCTGATTTTGGTCAAAATAGTCAAACTGTGACTTTCAACTTAAAATTTTAAAAGTTTAAATATTTAAAAAAAAATTCTTTTATTATCAAAGTACATAAAATTCTAAGAACACCACTTTTCGTTTCGTTGAATTTGGATGTAAATTGTGAAAGTTATACCCTTTACAATATTGTGCGTATATAGGGTTATTTAACAATGACTATTTTAAATTGTATAAATTATTTCTTCTTTGTTATATTTTATTTTAATATGTGATAATATGTTATATTATGTATATTTTGACCTTTATGTATTTTTAAAATGATAATATAATTTTTCTAAAGTTCATTTGAATTTATTTCTAATTTTAAAAGCCTAGTCTACAATTTTAAGCCATTTTCTTAATTTAATTATATATAATTAAAATTTATTTATTTATTTTATGCATTCACTTTTATTTGCTGTGTTTTACTTTATTTTATTCATTTTACATGTATTTAAATTAATGTAAATTTTTCCAAAGTATATTGAAGTTATTTCTAATTCTTAAGTCAAGTTTTCATTTTCTGTGCTATTTTTCTTATTTTAATCATATCTAATTAATATTTTATTATTAATATTTTGTTTATCTGTTATATTTTCGAATTCTAACTGAAATTTATAAGTGTTTTCAGTTATTTAAGATGTATATGAATATATATAGGAAGTTTAAAAGGTTTGAAAGCAAAGAAACGTAAAACCGTTTTAACGTTTCTTCTTCCGTTTCTTTTCAAATTAATAGATTTAATTTCCTTTGACCGTTCCTTTCTTTATTGTAGCTGTGCATTTCTTACCTCATTTACACAAGAAAAAATTCCTCTCCACTTCATTTTTCATGGCTAGAAAGGTTTGGTAATGGCTCCTCTTTTCCTCTTCTTTTTGCTCTTCTTTTTCCATTGTTTTCTTATATTTTGCCTTGTTTTCTCATGTGTATTGCTTGGCCTCTCCTCCATAGCCACGACCACCACCTCCTACACCTCTTCCCTTCCATCATCACCAGCTACCCCTCTGGTCTTGACCAAGGCCGAGCCCACCATGGTGCCAAAACTCCAAAAAAATGCAACAATGCCCTTGAACAATGCTAGTTTGACCACCTTTGCCTCATCTCCTTCAACCACCACCACCATAGCCACCTCCACTACCTCTGACCTAACCTCCACCCTCTGCCACATCACCCAACAACCTCTGGAAATCAGACCATGACCAAGCCGTGCCCATCCATTGAAGCTAGCACCACAAAACTTCCATAAAACTCCTTAAAACATTGCCTAGACCACACATATCATCACCTACCCTCCATATCTTGCTTTGGCCACCCCTTAGCCACCACCACCAGCCACTCCACCATCTTTGGCCGCCGCTCCAGCTACTGTCCAGACCTGTACAAGCATGGCCAAGCCACCACATGCCCATGGCCGATCCAAGAATGTCACAAAAACTCAACTTATTTAACCTTGACCCTATATATGCTTTATGTTGCACCACTACACCTTCATCTCCACTTGTTGCCTTGCCTATATGATGTTAAACCTGACCTATATGATGTCATACCTGAGCCAAAGCATCATCATAGCCAAGCATAAGTGTCCCTTAGGCCAAGCATTGAAGTGGTTGAAGCAAGGTCCAATCTATCTTGTTCATTTTGCTTTGTATTTCAAAACTGTTTCAATGTTATTTTATGTTGAATGTTTATATATTGTCTTGTTTGTTTTGTTTTGGGTTGTTGATACAAAATCATATCTTGGCTATCTTTCAACTCAAATCAAAAGTCGTGCAATTGTGCTTGTCGTGCCTTTGGAGTCGTGCTTGTATGTTGTTTTGGTCTCTAGCTTTGAAAAATGTGAGTCTTTCTCACTCTGACATTTATACTTATGAAAAGTGAATTGATGACAAGTGTTTAGTAATATAAAATGTTTATGCAAGTTAATGATGATCATATGATATGCTATGCCATGTTATTACCATGTTATTACCATGTTAAAACTGTTAATTTTCACCTGACATCTCATATATGACTGTATATTGTGATATTGACCTTGTTTATATTATTTCTGTATATGATCACACTGCAAGTTCCCTGTTAGAAAAAAAAATGTTATGGGCTGAAATGATAGGCCTGAATGGTTTTAAATTATTCATTTTGACTTGGGATTGCGGGTTTGAAATGATAAAACCCGGATTTTCTTTGTAAATTATGGGTTGAAATGATATATTACCCGTATCACTTTACCTAGCGTAGAAAATTATATACAGGCCCGTAGTTAAATATGTTTTTCTAAATTTTTTTAAATGTTTTAGAAATTTAATTATTATAATATTTTGATTTTTAATTTAATAAAAAAAGGATTTTTGGAAAATATTATTGATTTTCTGAATAATTGTAAGTGACATGAATTAATGAAAAAGTTAGAAATTTTGAACGTAAGTTATTTTGGAAATTTTGATTTAATTTTAATTGGAAATTTAATTGAATATGAAATTATGATAAATTTATGATAATTTGAATTGAAATGAATTTAAAGTGATATTTATATCATAGTAATGATTTTTAATAAAGTTGAAATGTGAAATGAATGCATATCGTAAGTTGAAATTTTGAAATATAACTAAAATTGGAAATTTATGAAATTGACGTAAAAGTGAACTTTTAGTTAAGAAAATAAAAATAAAAACTAAGTTATATTTGAGAATTTGAACTTAAGTGTTAAGTTGAAATTTAATGTAAAGGATTTTAAAATTGAACATTGCATTTTAATAAGTGAATTATTATTAAATCTTGATTTTTGAATGGAAATTTAACTTTATAAAATCATGAACTTGAGAAAAATTAAATGATGTTTATAAAAAAAATGTATGATTTTGTAAGTTAAAAATGTTTTAAATAAAATATAATTGGTTGAGAAATTTTATTGAATATTTGAAGTTAATTGACTGCATGTTTGAAATCCTTTTAATTACAATGTAAATGATATTACAGCATTTGTGAATACTGCAGTTGATGATAACGAACTAAAAAGCTATTGAATTAAAAGCTATTATAGCAATTTTTGTAAGTGCTATAATTTTTGAATTTAACTAAGTTTATTTGAAATTTAAGTAAACCCTATTACAACATTTTAAAATGTTGTCTTTTGTTAAATTGAACTGTTTTGAATGTAACTTTCCGTAGAAGTTTTCTAAATGATGCAAAAAGTGAATTTTCACGGTTTTGATAAACTTAAGTGAATAAATAAACTTTGAAAGTTGAAATTTTTGGAAATTTAATAATTTAATTATTAAACACAATAACTTCATTGAAATGATAAAAAAAAGAATTTTGGAATATAAACTGTTTTGAAATGAATAAAGTTTTGAAAAGATATGATATTTTGGTATATTAAAATGATTTGAAACGAAGTTTTGAAAGATATGACATTTTGTGTAACGCCCCGAAAATTTTCGACTTTCGAAAATTCAACATCGACACTCACTTTATCGACTGCCGAGAAATCGAAGGCCGGAAACACGGAATGTTATTGTTTTTAAAAAGAATTTAAGAAAAGAAAGAGGTAGAAGAAAATAGAAAGATAGAAAATAGAGAGAAGAGAGAAGTAGAAAATTTTAAAATAGAAGAAAAAGAGAATAGAGAACATAGAAAATAGAACGGCACAGAAAGAAAACAACAGAACAACATCAGAATCTCACAATTCGCAGCGGAACAACATATAATAATAAATGAATAATCTTTAAACAAAGAACTATATCAGTTATTACATTTTATACATTTCATTTCATTATATCATATCATCTGAGTGTACAACAACAAACAACAACAAACAGTGCAGCGGAAAAGGAAATACTATATAAACTAGTAATACGCCATGCCATCCAGCTTGCCTCCAGCAACTCCTGAATATCCAGAATATCCTGATAAACCTAACTCTTGACTGCCCGTGTAGAAATTGGTGGGCACCCAGAGTTTAGGAAGGGAAACAATAAACTCCAAGTCAGTCATGTGACTGGTGTGAGAGCTCAAAACAGTTTATTTATCTTTAAAATCAAAATAAAGGAATATTTTTAAATTCAATTCGCAATGCTTTTAAAAATGAGACTACCATAAGGCCTCCCGCACACACACACACATGCAAACGCAGAATCGGAGGAGATTTCTCCTTATGATAGTCAAAGATGCTTGATACGCATTTAAAATAACATTTGATATTATTATTAGTGCATAGTGTAGGAAAAATTCATTTCGAAAGTAGAATATAAATCTTAGCCAACATACGACCATTATCGTATGCTTACTATAGCTACCATCTAAACAGTGGTGACCACCATAAGTAAATGGCAGGTTCTACAACTAATACCGTACAAATTTCGTATTGGGAATTGGATTTCCAACGAATGATCAGGCCAAGGAACTTCACATTGCCACATGAGAATGCCTCTGGATGGACATCCCCGAGAACCAAACCGGAACTCTTCCAACACAAGGCCGGGTTACCCCTAACTGAGTAACAACTGACCGAATATGCCATCCCCCGGTCCTTTGGGACCTTTTCACCGAGCGCTCGTAATAAATTCACACAATCATAACAAAGTGTTTTCAACATGAGTAAGCATCTGGGCTCCATACCATGATACCACCCTTTTCCAGAAGGAAATGGACACATCCTAAAGGGCGCTACCCCTCATAACCTTGCTGCTTCTTTCCTGTTTTGACCATTCACGGGGTGTGAGGCTCGACAAAGTCACGTCCACAAAAACATACTTTATACAAAAGACATGCTTTGGGTCAACAAATGATCACAAGGATAGACGATCAAATAAATGATCCTATCACAAATAATCAACACAATGATCATTTCAGCATCACTCAGCATGTCACATTACCAAATTGGGAATATATCGCTGATAACTTCAACTATATAACCTCTGAGCTCGTACGTCTCAGAGAAGGGTGTTAAGCAAAAAGAATAAATTCTCCGCCACCAACAGAAATATATTTGAAAGAAATCTGCTTTATATCTCAACTTGTAATGTCAGACACACAATCCATACAAGTCTGTTCCGGGCTCGAACAAAACCGAAGGCACTTCTTACGAAGCCCTTGCAATCCGGGTATTCACAATCCCGATCGAATTTCCCATCACTTAAGGAATCTCTACACCAGGAGCTACCCAGTGCAGAGACAATCGATAGGTCATCCTATCGCTTTCACAAATACTCGGTCTTCAACACCGATCTTCAATGCAATTCACAACGACGTATCACATATTCAGAATGGGTTATACGACCCCATGGTCCTTTCCCGGTTAACCCGAATAGTGAGCGCTTATTCAAAAATAAGTGTGACATTCAAATTCAATCAAATCACATCCAAATACCCATTCAAAGGGAAATATTGATAGTCGGTTATTGAACTATCAATTGATATGCACACATCACCAGTTTCCAAATAATTTTCCAAATTATTTATTTTCCAAAATATCTTTACAAGATATATAGTTTCACACTTCAAAAATAAATCAATATTTATTTTTAGACCCAATTTCCAATTTCATTCATAAATTCCATAGTGAATTTATAATCCAAAATATCTATGAATATTCGATTCCAATTATTCATTTCAATATTCCCTTTCAATTTATCTTCAAAAAGATAAATTCTCAAAATATTCGCTTTATATTGGAAAACATTTCCATAATTATTTATTCATAAGTAATTCACAAATTTTATTTATTTTCAACACTTAGAAAACATTCTATATACTTAAATCGAAATTAAGTATATATTTCATTCTTTAAGGAAATCATTCTCTTTAACATATTTATTTGGGCCAAAACGAATGTTACGTAAAACATCGTTACGACAACCCAAAATCACTAGTATAGGGATTCGAAATTTAAATAGATATATAAATCCCAATACTATACAAAACATTTCCTTTCGGAAATCATTTACTATAACAACAGTGTTATAGTCCATTATTTCCTTCTATTTCTCGAAAACGTCTATTTCAACAATGAATGTTGAAATCTACGGTTTCGAATCTCAACACCTTTTTAAAACATCTTTAGATCGTTTTAATTCTATTTAAAACATCACATTCAAAACAATTTCTTTAACATATTATTCACTATTCAAAAACGTGAATAAACTTCGTTAACAATTTCATCCTTTTATTCATTTTAATTCAAAGGATTATTCACATTCAAAAATGTGAATATAACTCCATTAATAGGTTTCAACAATTTTCTTATCAAAATAAGTCGTTTGCGAATTTATAAAACAATGTTTATAAATTCCATTTCTATTTATTTATAAAAACTTCTTTTTTATAAATTCTTTTATTAACCTATTCCAGTTTATAACTAAATTATGAGCTAAACATTCATATTATAAGTTAAATACTTATAAAACGATTATTTTACAAAATCGTTCTTTTAAAGACTTTCCAATTTATGAATCTTATAACTTATAAGATTCATTCATTTATCCAAAATCATTATTTTAATAACTTAATAAGTTTTATAAACCTACTGCTTATAAAATTCCATTTATAACTTCGCCGTATAAAATTCTAGAAATTCCATTCAATTATGAAATTCATTTTCACTTCATTCAAACACTTATAAAAACTCGTTTTATAATGTCTATATTTCAATTTATAAATATCCATTTATAAATCTCTTAATATAAATTAATTTATATTATTCTTTAAAACGTCTTTAAATTCCTTTAAAAACTTCATCATTCTGATTTATAAAGTAATCAAATTTTATAAATCCTATATTTAAACTCTTTTATAATAAATTCCAAAATCCAGTTTAAACTATTTTATAAAATCATTAATTCATATTTCTCAAAAATCAGCTTTCAACTATATTTCACAAAAACCATAATTTTTATAACTTTAAAAATTATAACGTTTATTTATTTAGAATGGATCAATTCCAAAAATATAGTATATTTTCGAAAATCACTTTAAAAATCATTTTAAAATCCCAAAATCTGGGTCCAATGATGCTACACACCAAATAGTCAATCACGACTACAACGACATCATATATCAATATGATAATCCATCAAATATCAAAATATCTGAAATCAAATAAAAACTGTTGAGGAATCCAGTTGGATCCCTCCAACCTGTTTTCCTGCATCCACAAACATTAGCACAATACCAATTTCGCTCCAGTACGAAATTATCGCGGTATATGTTCTTATTAAATATTATCCGCTTAATAACGGCGCAATAGGGTCTCATCCGCTAAACAAAAATGCGGGAAATCAATAACTCCAATATATACATATGCCAATATATATATATATATTGCTATTATATATAATACCAATTTCACTGTTTATGAAATATTCGCGGTATATGTTTTTAATAAATAACATCCGCTTACTAACGGCGTATAATGTCTATTTTAACAATCAATAGATATCAGTCATCATTCAAACATGCATTCAAATATTTTAAATCTAACTATTTAAAATAAAATCGAAACTGATTCGATTGAGTGAGAAGTTCTCACCTTGATTTTATTTCCGTTTTAGCGATTTATTTCGAATAAAATTAAACGCGCGTTTAATTTTACCCAAAATTCTCACTAACTCCAAACGACTCCAATCCAACTCCATCGCGTAGTGCTCGTCCATACGATTCCAACGCAACTGGTTTCGCGCAGTTTCGACCTCGTATGAAAAAGATATCGATTTTACAAGTTTATAAGAATTTTATATAACAATTTACAACTAAAATTTAAATTTTTAAACCCTCAACTCATCACCACCGTCCAAAATCGTTTGCAACAGATCGTAGCCGCGTTTCCCTCCTTCTTCCCACGCGACTCTTGCTTCAGGAACTCACGAAGCCGTTCGAACCCATATAGCAAAATTAGGGTTAATTCTTGCTTTAAATTCGACGAGCTATAGCACGATCAGGGACTTCCATGCGACTCGCCACCCCGAACACCACCCACGCCCAGCACCATACGAAGCTCGGCCTTGTATCAATCTCGAAAAACGTGCCATAGACGAGCACGAACGCGGCCCAATATCTCGGCCTATGGTCGATAACAACGAACTCCACCGTACGGATTTAAAGCTCTCGCAATGCTCTTCATTTTTGCAGTTGATGATTTCTGTTAAAAGTGAATGGATTTCGAGAAATTGGAGGAGAAAGAATGGAAGCATTTCGGCCGTTAAAGCCAGAGGTGGCGGCTGCGTTATAGAACTAGGGTTTAGTTTCTTTTTTTTTTTTTTTTTGATTTATGAGCCTATTTATAGAAATTTTTTTGAACACTATTCATTTCGATTTTCCAAACTCCGATTTACGCGCCGAAACTGACGTTCCTAGGGTTTATCCAGCGTTCCGGACACAGTGGAACATGTTTCGAAAGCTAATTCGGACATCTGTGCGAGTTATGGCTATAAATGCTCAATTTAAATTAAACCGATTTAAGCGATTTTCTAGGCGTTTTAATTTGTACAGGACAAACGGTAAATCCAATTGACACGAAATTTTAAACCTTACAATAATATCACATTACGGATCCGATGAAACTAGTTTCGTCGAAATCCGAGAATTTTTGAAAAATGGCTATTTTGACTCGCCAAATTTAAAATTAAAAATAATTCGATGCGTTTCGAGCTGCCACGATCAAACGATAACTCCGATTGACACGAAAATTGAAATCCGGTAATAACTAACTATTACGGATCCAATGAAACTGGTTTCGTTCAATTCTGAGACTGTTCAAAAATTGACTATTTTACAGTCGATAATTAAATATTAAAATATTCAATTTTCACAAATTAACTTTTAATTCGATTTTAAAAGTTCTAAAATATCATTCTAACTTCAACATGATAAAATAAAATTTTACAAATCATTTTCAATCATATTTAACTCAATTTTCAATTATTTCCATAATTTCACATATTAAATTATCAATTTAATTATCCAATTAAATCCAATAATTCAAATAAAAATTTATTTGACTTATAAATTCAATTATTAATATTTAAAATTAATTAAATATTCAAATTTTAATTAAATAAAATTCTGGGTCGTTACAATCTTCCCCACTTAAAAGAATTTCGTCCTCGAAATTATTAAGTAAGAAAAGTTACAGAATTTATTAATTTTCCAAAAATTCATAATTAAACTTCTTACAATACTTTACTAAGTTTTCAAATCATACTTAGTTATCCTTTCAAAACCAAACTATATCATTTAACTTTCAATTCCAAAATCAAAGTTATAGTTTTCAAAATTTTCCCAAATTTTTTCTAACGCCTTAAATTTTCGGAAAAATTCGCCATAGTCTCCTTTGCGCGGCTCGATCCGAAAAAAATGACAGTATATATATCACAAATATACATCTCATCAAGTAATGAGGCATCCCGAAGGGAAAAAAAGTGTAAAAGTGCGATATTTAATCCGAGATATGTACCTTATATTTTATTAGCGAGCATATACGGCTAATATAGCGCGAAAGCGAGCTCCAAATGCGAAGCAAACACGATCCGCACCTACTAATCACTCAACAAACAACATGAGAATCATGCATATAGACAATAGTATCAATATACAACATATAGCAACATAATAACTATATATGTCAACATAGCTAATGAAACAAACAACAAATGCAATATATATTCAACCATCAACCAACTAACATCCATAACCAACAAATATTCATTTATATTCTCACTATATTCAATGAAATGGTTTTCAATTCAAATCACATTTGATTTATCAACATTGGATTTTATCAACTTTCATTCATATTTCAATTAGTTAACATTTACTAATTTAAATCCAATTCACATTCAAACCATTTTCTTTAATAACTCCACAAAATTTATAAATCTTACTATTTATAAATTTCGTTTATAACTTCACCAAATGTAACGCCTGCGATTTTTCGTTGCCGAAAAACCGAAATGTTATGGGTTTTAAAAAAGAATTTAGGAAAAGAAAAGGTGGAAAAGAAGAGAAGAAAAGAAGATAATAGATAAGGTAGAAGATGGAGAGAAGAAAGAATAGAAAATTTTAAAATAGAAGAAAAAGAGAATAGAAAATGGAAGAGAAGAAAGATAGAACGGAACAGAAAGGAAACAGAACAATAACATTAGAATTTAATGAATTAACACTTACATTCATTATTTGGTTTTACATGACTTAAATTCCTACTTGTAAATAAATTCAGATCTCAATTCTAAAGTAAATCTCCATTTAACTTTAAATTCATTTGGTTATTTACAACTCATATTCATATAGTTTCACTTCTTATATAAATGTTTATTTCTCAATTGTAAATCACTTTAATTATAATTCAATTCTTATAATTCTTTTGCTTATACAACTATTCTTTTATTTAGATTATTCAAACAACTTAACAATCAACTTATATACACTTTAATAATTCTGAAAAATTATTTCTTTTATATACAAATATAATCAAGGTAAAATTATTTCATTTACCCAATTTAAAATCAATATTATGTCGAATTGTTCTATTCAAGTGTTTAGAAACCCCTTCGGCATAGTCTTGCGGACCACGCTGACGAAAGTTCATATGCCACTCAACAAACCAATCATCACAATATAAAACAATTTTTTTTATTCACTAACAAATACGCTCTCATAGCTATTATTACACTCAAACTCAATCTAGAGTACTACTGACTCTATCTCTAATGAGTAACACCCAACAGAACCATGGTTGTCGCTTAACCATAAGCTCTGATACCAAATGTAATGCCCCGAAAATTTTCGACTTTCGAAAATTCAACATCGACACTCACTTTATCGACTGCCGAGAAATCGAAGGCCGGAAACACGGAATGTTATTGTTTTTAAAAAGAATTTAAGAAAAGAAAGAGGTAGAAGAAAATAGAAAGATAGAAAATAGAGAGAAGAGAGAAATAGAAAATTTTAAAATAGAAGAAAAAGAGAATAGAGAACATAGAAAATAGAACGGCACAGAAAGAAAACAACAGAACAACATCAGAATCTCACAATTCGCAGCGGAACAACATATAATAATAAATGAATAATCTTTAAACAAAGAACTATATCAGTTATTACATTTTATACATTTCATTTCATTATATCATATCATCTGAGTGTACAACAACAAACAACAACAAACAGTGCAGCGGAAAAGGAAATACTATATAAACTAGTAATACGCCATGCCATCCAGCTTGCCTCCAGCAACTCCTGAATATCCAGAATATCCTGATAAACCTAACTCTTGACTGCCCGTGTAGAAATTGGTGGGCACCCAGAGTTTAGGAAGGGAAACAATAAATTCCAAGTCAGTCATGTGACTGGTGTGAGAGCTCAAAACAGTTTATTTATCTTTAAAATCAAAATAGAGGAATATTTTTAAATTCAATTCGCAATGCTTTTAAAAATGAGACTACCATAAGGCCTTCCGCACACACACACACACATGCAAACGCAGAATCGGAGGAGATTTCTCCTTATGATAGTCAAAGATGCTTGATACGCATTTAAAATAACATTTGATATTATTATTAGTGAATAGTGTAGGAAAAATTCATTTCGAAAGTAGAATATAAATCTTAGCCAACATACGACCATTATCGTATGCCTACTATAGCTACCATCTAAACAGTGGTGACCACCATAAGTAAATGGCAGGTTCTACAACTAATACCGTACAAATTTCGTATTGGGAATTGGATTTCCAACGAATGATCAGGCCAAGGAACTTCCCATTGCCACATGAGAATGCCTCTGGATGGACATCCCCGAGAACCAAACCGGATCTCTACCAACACAAGGCCGGGTTACCCCTAACTGAGTAACAACTGACCGAATATGCCATCCCCCGGTCCTTTGGGACCTTTTCACCGAGCGCTCGTAATAAATTCACACAATCATAACAAAGTGTTTTCAACATGAGTAAGCATCTGGGCTCCATACCATGATACCACCCTTTTCCAGAAGGAAATGGACACATCCTAAAGGGCGCTACCCCTCATAACCTTGCTGCTTCTTTCCTGTTTTGACCATTCACGGGGTGTGAGGCTCGACGAAGTCACGTCCACAAAAACATACTTTATACAAAAGCCATGCTTTGGGTCAACAAATGATCAACACAATGATCACAAGGATAGACGATCAAATAAATGATCCTATCACAAATAATCAACACAATGATCATTTCAGCATCACTCAGCATGTCACATTACCAAATTGGGAATATATCGCTGATAACTTCAACTATATAACCTCTGAGCTCGTACGTCTCAGAGAAGGGTGTTAAGCAAAAAGAATAAATTCTCCGCCACCAACAGAAATATATTTGAAAGAAATCTGCTTTATATCTCAACTTGTAATGTCAGACACACAATCCATACAAGTCTGTTCCGGGCTCGAACAAAACCGAAGGCACTTCTTACGAAGCCCTTGCAATCCAAGTATTCACAATCCCGATCGAATTTCCCATCACTTAAGGAATCTCTATACCAGGAGCTACCCAGTGCAGAGACAATCGATAGGTCATCCTATCGCTTTCACAAATACTCGGTCTTCAACACCGATCTTCAATGCAATTCACAACGACGTATCACATATTCGGAATGGGTTATACGACCCCATGGTCCTTTCCCGGTTAACCCGAATAGTGAGCGCTTATTCAAAAATAAGTGTGACATTCAAATTCAATCAAATCACATCCAAATACCCATTCAAAGGGAAATATTGATAGTCGGTTATTGAACTATCAATTGATATGCACACATCACCAGTTTCCAAATAATTTTCCAAATTATTTATTTTCCAAAATATCTTTACAAGATATATAGTTTCACACTTCAAAAATAAATCAATATTTATTTTTAGACCCAATTTCCAATTTCATTCATAAATTCCATAGTGAATTTATAATCCAAAATATCTATGAATATTCGATTCCAATTATTCATTTCAATATTCCCTTTCAATTTATCTTCAAAAAGATAAATTCTCAAAATATTCGCTTTATATTGGAAAACATTTCCATACTTATTTATTCATAAGTAATTCACAAATTTTATTTATTTTCAACACTTAGAAAACATTCTATATACTTAAATCGAAATTAAGTATATATTTCATTCTTTAAGGAAATCATTCTCTTTAACATATTTATTTGGGCCAAAACGAATGTTACGTAAAACATCGTTACGACAACCCAAAATCACTAGTATAGGGATTCGAAATTTAAATAGATATATAAATCCCAATACTATACAAAACATTTCCTTTCGGAAATCATTTACTATAACAACAGTGTTATAGTCCATTATTTCCTTCTATTTCTCGAAAACGTCTATTTCAACAATGAATGTTGAAATCTACGGTTTCGAATCTCAACACCTTTTTAAAACATCTTTAGATCGTTTTAATTCTATTTAAAATATCACATTCAAAACAATTTCTTTAACATATTATTCACTATTCAAAAACGTGAATAAACTTCGTTAACAATTTCATCCTTTTATTCATTTTAATTCAAAGGATTATTCACATTCAAAAATGTGAATATAACTCCATTAATAGGTTTCAACAATTTTCTTATCAAAATAAGTCGTTTGCGAATTTATAAAACAATGTTTATAAATTCCATTTCTATTTATTTATAAAAACTTCTTTTTTATAAATTCTTTTATTAACCTATTCCAGTTTATAACTAAATTATGAGCTAAACATTCATATTATAAGTTAAATACTTATAAAACGATTATTTTACAAAATCGTTCTTTTAAAGACTTTCCAATTTATGAATCTTATAACTTATAAGATTCATTCATTTATCCAAAATCATTATTTTAATAACTTAATAAGTTTTATAAACCTACTGCTTATAAAATTCCATTTATAACTTCGCCGTATAAAATTCTAGAAATTCCATTCAATTATGAAATTCATTTTCACTTCATTCAAACACTTATAAAAACTCGTTTTATAATGTCTATATTTCAATTTATAAATATCCATTTATAAATCTCTTAATATAAATTAATTTATATTATTCTTTAAAACGTCTTTAAATTCCTTTAAAAACTTCATCATTCTGATTTATAAAGTAATCAAATTTTATAAATCCTATATTTAAACTCTTTTATAATAAATTCCAAAATCCAGTTTAAACTATTTTATAAAATCATTAATTCATATTTCTCAAAAATCAGCTTTCAACTATATTTCACAAAAACCATAATTTTTATAACTTTAAAAATTATAACGTTTATTTATTTAGAATGGATCAATTCCAAAAATATAGTATATTTTCGAAAATCACTTTAAAAATCATTTTAAAATCCCAAAATCTGGGTCCAATGATGCTACACACCAAATAGTCAATCACGACTACAACGACATCATATATCAATATGATAATCCATCAAATATCAAAATATCTGAAATCAAATAAAAACTGTTGAGGAATCCAGTTGGATCCCTCCAACCTGTTTTCCTGCATCCACAAACATTAGCACAATACCAATTTCGCTCCAGTACGAAATTATCGCGGTATATGTTCTTATTAAATATTATCCGCTTAATAACGGCGCAATAGGGTCTCATCCGCTAAACAAAAATGCGGGAAATCAATAACTCCAATATATACATATGCCAATATATATATATATTGCTATTATATATAATACCAATTTCACTGTTTATGAAATATTCGCGGTATATGTTTTTAATAAATAACATCCGCTTACTAACGGCGTATAATGTCTATTTTAACAATCAATAGATATCAGTCATCATTCAAACATGCATTCAAATATTTTAAATCTAACTATTTAAAATAAAATCGAAACTGATTCGATTGAGTGAGAAGTTCTCACCTTGATTTTATTTCCGTTTTAGCGATTTATTTCGAATAAAATTAAACGCGCGTTTAATTTTACCCAAAATTCTCACTAACTCCAAACGACTCCAATCCAACTCCATCGCGTAGTGCTCGTCCATACGATTCCAACGCAACTGGTTTCGCGCAGTTTCGACCTCGTATGAAAAAGATATCGATTTTACAAGTTTATAAGAATTTTATATAACAATTTACAACTAAAATTTAAATTTTTAAACCCTCAACTCATCACCACCGTCCAAAATCGTTTGCAACAGATCGTAGCCGCGTTTCCCTCCTTCTTCCCATGCGACTCTTGCTTCAGGAACTCACGAAGCCGTTCGAACCCATATAGCAAAATTAGGGTTAATTCTTGCTTTAAATTCGACGAGCTATAGCACGATCAGGGACTTCCATGCGACTCGCCACCCCGAACACCACCCACGCCCAGCACCATACGAAGCTCGGCCTTGTATCAATCTCGAAAAACGTGCCATAGACGAGCACGAACGCGGCCCAATATCTCGGCCTATGGTCGATAACAACGAACTCCACCGTACGGATTTAAAGCTCTCGCAATGCTCTTCATTTTTGCAGTTGATGATTTCTGTTAAAAGTGAATGGATTTCGAGAAATTGGAGGAGAAAGAATGGAAGCATTTCGGCCGTTAAAGCCAGAGGTGGCGGCTGCGTTATAGAACTAGGGTTTAGTTTCTTTTTTTATTTTTTGATTTATGAGCCTATTTATAGAAAAAATTTTGAACACTATTCATTTCGATTTTCCAAACTCTGATTTACGCGCCGAAACTGACGTTCCTAGGGTTTATCCCGCGTTTCGGACACAATGGAACAGGTTTCGAAAGCTAATTCGGACATCTGTGCGAGTTATGGCTATAAACGCTCATAAATTAAACCGATTTAAGCGATTTTCTAGGCGTTTTAATTTGTACAGGACAAACGGTAAATCCAATTGACACGAAATTTGAAACCTTACAATAATATCACATTACGGATCCGATGAAACTAGTTTCGTCGAAATCCGAGACTTTTTGAAAAATGGCTATTTTGACTCGCCAAATTTAAAATTAAAAATAATTCGATGCGTTTCGAGCTGCCACGATCAAACGATAACTCCGATTGACACGAAAATTGAAATCCGGTAATAACTAACTATTACGGATCCAATAAAACTGGTTTCGTTCAATTCTGAGACTGTTCAAAAATTGACTATTTTACAGTCGATAATTAAATATTAAAATATTCAATTTTCACAAATTAACTTTTAATTCGATTTTAAAAGTTCTAAAATATCATTCTAACTTCAACATGATAAAATAAAATTTTACAAATCATTTTCAATCATATTTTACTCAATTTTCAATTATTTCCACAATTTCACATATTAAATTATCAATTTAATTATCCAATTAAATCCAATAATTCAAATAAAAATTTATTTGACTTATAAATTCACTTATTAATATTTAAAATTAATTAAATAATCAAATTTTAATTAAATAAAATTCTGGGTCGTTACATTTTGACATTAAAATGTTTTAATAATAAAAATGGTTAGAAATGACTTGATATTTACTTTGATAAATATTTGAATTGAAAGATATGGTATGATGATATATTTGAAATGGTTTGGAAATGATTTTAATCTTTATTTTTGATAAAGATTTGGGTTGGAATGATATTTTATTTTGAAGTATAAAATATGTTTTAAAGTTATAACTACGGGTTGTAATAACGATTGGTTGTTAAAGAGACCGGGATCGGATATTGTCTTATAGCCGGACAATACCGAAAACCACTTTAACAACTGTGGACGCGGTGGAGATTCCAGAATGAAGTAGGATGGTGGCGACGTTCTCGAGGTATATTATGTGGAGCCAACTCCCGTGAGTTGACATATATGACTAAAACAGGAGCTATAGGCTACACAAAGGGTCGCACCCTTTCATCGAGCATGCTCCATCGGAAACTATTCTATTACTGTTGTGATTCGATTCGGTGGTGCCACTTTGATTCGGGGGTATAGTTTGAGGTGGGCGGAAGCTACTGGCTTGCGGTCACCACCGGTCTGGGAGTGCAAACGGTGTATCCAACCTGGCATTGCCTCGCATGCCGTGTCATATCCTTATATCGAGTCCACTACGATTTTGGTTTTAAAGATCCGACCACGTTAAGGTTCACCATCCCCTTAACGCTATTTTCTATATGATAATACTTTACTGATTTGACAATATCGTATATAGCGTATATTACTACATAGTAAATAGTTTAACGGATCCTTAGAGGATGGGCGGTCCCAAGCATCCTTTAAGTTACTGATGCATTTTATTATTGTTCACTTGAGTTGATTTACAGTTTATAAGTATTTATGTCCTGACTCGAGGGTTTTGTATTTTTCTTTACGCTCGGGTCAGATTGATTGAGTTAGCATTCAAGATTCACCTTCGGCGTTGGAGTTTTCCTTGAAGATCCAGCGATCTATTTTGTTTCAGTATCTAGTGGTTCAGTGATGTATCTGGTTTGTACCTGATGTATCCTGTTATTCTTCTGTTGTATTTTATTTTACTTTGATATATTTACATAGTAGCTTCATGAACTACTATCTCTTTTACTTCCGCTGCATTATTATTACTCTGTGGCTGTGATCTGTGATTTTTATTTACTGTATATTCTGAGGTTTGCCAAATTTTTATTTACAACGCGGTATTTTGAGAAATTCAATTCCGGCATGAGTGTCTACCCATACACTTAAAATGGATGCGAATGGTTGAAAATACCGAGTCGTTACAGTTGGTATCAGAGCCAGGTTGCTCTAGGCATAAACTCAGCATATGGAGTGAATGTATTTACAGAATCACTTTCATTCGAGTTTGAATCTCTTCCTTTTTGACTCAATTCCTTTGAATTTTGGAACGTTCCCTACGATTCCAAAATCCATTCGTATCCCTCACTATTCATCTTCTTTTGACTCCGGAGCATTCCGTAACTCCGCTTCGAATGATCTTTCTAGTGAGTCGGCGGTCATGCCAATTTCAAATTTAATTGAAAAAGGGGGAAAACTCTTTTACAATTAGCATCGATTCACCATAGATTTATATCTGTCCTTGGTTTAGATGCTAATATCTTTTGTTATTTCAAACTCTAACTATTGAGATCAAATGTAGATTTACCCCAAAAAAATCCACATTTGATCTTATTCTTTAAGCCACGTTTGACCCGGTAAATGTTGCCCGTGATTTATTTAAGCTTATCCACCTCCCTATTTTGTTATTTAATCATCTTGTCTTTTGTTTCCGACCTATCTTCAAACATTGTGAATTATACTTGTAAATATGTGTTTTTTTTATATATTGTGTTGTTTGAGTTGTTGATGTTGATTTGGGTTTCCAATCGATTCATCTGATCAACGATATCGATAGCATTTTTAAAACACTTTGACAGAACAAACTGACACAATATTATTTTCAAAATTTGGTTGATGAAATAAATTTTGATATATAAGTAAATTTATGGAACTTAATAAACTGATTTAAATTGATTATTTGAAGTGATAATACTTAATTTATCATTTATTGTTCTATAAATGAATTTATAAACAGTTGTTTATAAATTGATTTGGGAACTGAAATGAATTTAGAACAAGAAATTTGAGAATTTGATTTCCAATGGTTTCAAACCTTTTGTTTAAAAAGTTTTAAAAGGGATATATTATTTAAAGTATTTTCAAATAGAAATTTGTTTCCAAAAAATTTTAAAGTTTAAAATTAGTGCTCTTCTCATTGTCGCTGGGAAATAACTTCGGTGATGATCGCGACATCACCGACGTTCATTTTCGAGTTTCGAAGTGAAGAGACTGTTCTGTAGTCTTGCTACAGTTTTGTTTCGGGGGAATTTAATTGATTTGAATTTCTAAAATATGACTTGATTTATAATATATATAGATATATGATTGAAATTTTATTTAACATATTATATATATATTATTACTTATCTCTAAATGGTTTGGAGAAATCAGAAATACAATTCTTAAATTTTATTTTAAATAATAATTTCAATTATAAAAAGAGAATCAAAAATTTGGATAAATGATTAAAACTTGAGAGAATTGAACTGGAAATTTTATTTGTATAATACCATTGCATTCAAATATAACTTACCAAAATTTCAGAAGTTAAAAATGTAATTAGATAATATACGATATAAAAAGATTTTATAAATAAAATCTGAGTGGTTATAATAAATGTTATACACTTAAATTTTAATTATAAAATGATTAACAGAGGTAAATATAATAAAGGGTAATTGAATGACTTACAATAAAATGATGTTAAAAGAACTAAGAATAAAAGAAAGTAGTTATAAAAAAAATGTAAATATATTTAACATGAGTGATAAATATATTGAGAGGAATAAATCTAATTTTTACTTGGAATAAAGAAGAATTAAATTTATTAAATACATTGTGAGTGTAATAAATGATTATTTTTCAAACCCATGGTTTTGAAATTTGTTAATTTATGATGATTGGATAATAAGATAATGAAATTTGAGATAGTTAAGATTTATTTAATTTGTGTAAAGATTTATTCTCTATTTAAGTTGAAATTTCCATGCTTTCAAATCTATTTCCTTATTTTGTTTTCCAAACTATTTTTGTTATCCTCCTCCTCCTTATCTTGCTACAGATTGGTATAGGAATCTTTATATAATCTTTGATAGATCTTTGGTAATCATTTTGAATCCACCTTTTTCGTGCTTGTCTTCTTAATTTTGGAGAATCTTGGAAAGATCAGCTCCACCTTGTAAAACTTACCTATAACAGTAGCCATCATGTATAATTTCATTCTCCTTGTCATCTTGTCCTAACCTTATTTCACTCTATCTTTTTCTGTGCTTTCCCATACCTCATTCCTTTTCGGGGACGAAAAGTTTTTGAGCGGGGGAGAGTGTAACAACCCTGTATTTTGTAATTTTTTTTGTTGTATATTTTAATTATTTTTAATGTAAGATTTTGATTGAAAAACTTATTACTTATTTGAAATGATTAAATTTATTATTTAAATATAATCTTGATTTTTATATGAGTTATAATTCCAAACTTGTGTAAGTTGAATATTTGCCTGAAATGCTGATTTTGGTCAAAATAGTCAAACTGTGACTTTCAACTTAAAATTTTAAAAGTTTAAAAATTTAAATTTTTTTCTTTTATTATGAAAGTACATAAAATTCTAAGAACACCACTTTTCGTTTCGTTGAATTTGGATGTAAATTGTGAACGTTATACCCTTTACAATATTGTGCGTATATAGGGTTATTTAACAATGACTATTTTTAATTGTATAAATTACTTCTTATTTGTTATATTTTATTTTAATATGTGATAATATGTTATATTATGTATATTTTGACTTTTAAGTATTTTTAAAATGATAATATAGTTTTTCTAAAGTTCATTTGAATTTATTTCTAATTTTAAAAGCCTAGTCTACAATTTTAAGCCATTTTCTTAATTTAGTTATATATAATTAAAATTTATTTATTTATTTTACGCACTCACTTTTATTTGCTGTGTTTTACTTTATTTTATTCATTTTACATGTATTTAAATTAAAGTAAAATTTTCCAAAGTATATTGAAGAATTCTAAAGTCAAGTTTTCATTTTCTGTGCTATTTTTCTTATTTTAATCATATCTAATTAATATTTTATTATTAATATTTTGTTTATCTGTTATATTTTCGAATTCTAACTGAAATTTATAAGTGTTTTCAGTTATTTAAGATGTATATGAATATATATAGGAAGTTTAAAAGGTTTAAAAGCAAAGAAACGTAAAACCATTTTAGCGTTTCTTCTTCCGTTTCTTTTCCAATTAATAGATTTAATTTTCTTTGACCATTCCTTTCTTTATTGTAGCTGTGCATTTCTTACCTCATTTACACATGAAAGCCTTCCTCTCCACTTCATTTTTCATGGCTAGAAAGGTTTGGTAATGGCTCCTCTTTTCCTCTTCTTTTTGCTCTTCTTTTTCCATTGTTTTCTTATATTTTGCCTTGTTTTCTCATGTGTATTGCTTGGCCTCACCTCCATAGCCATGGCCACCACCTCCTACGCCTTTTCCTTTCCATCATCACCAGCTACCCCTCTGGTCTTGACCAACGCCGAGCTCACCATGGTGCCAAAACTCCAAAAAAATGCAACAATGCCCTTGAACAATGCTAGTTTGACCACCTTTGCCTCATCTCCTTCAACCACCACCACCATAGCCACCTCCACCACCTCTGACCTGACCTCCACCCTCTGCCACATCACCCAACACCCTCTGGAAATCAGACCATGACCAAGCCGTGCCCATCCATTGAAGCTAGCACCACAAAACTTCCACAAAACTCCTTAAAACCTTGCCTAGACCACACATATCATCACCTGCCCTCCATATCTTGCTTTGTCCACCCCTTAGCCACCACCACCAGCCACTCTACCATCTTTGGCCGCTGCTCCAGCTACTGTCCAGACCTGTACAAGCATGACCAAGCCACCACATGCCCATGGCCGATCCAAGAATGTCACAAAAACTCAACTCATTTAACCTTGACCCTATATATGCTTTATGTTGCACCACTACACCTTCATCTCCACTTGTTGCCTTGCCTATATGATGTTAAACCTGACCTATATGATGTCATACCTGAGCCAAAGCATCATCATAGCCAAGCATAAGTGTCCCTTAGGCCAAGCATTGAAGTGGTTGAAGCAAGGTCCAATCTATCTTGTTCATTTTGCTTTGTATTTCAAAACTGTTTCAATGTTATTTTATGTTGAATGTTTATATATTGTCTTGTTTGTTTTGTTTTTGGTTGTTGATACAAAATCATATCTTGGCTATCTTTCAACTCAAATCAAAAGTCGTGCAATTGTGCTTGTCGTGCCTTTGGAGTCGTGCTTGTATGTTGTTTTGGTCTCTAGCTTTGAAAAATGTGAGTCTTTCTCACTCTGACATTTATACTTATGAAAAGTGAATTGATGACAAGTGTTTAGTAATATAAAATGTTTATGCAAGTTAATGATGATCATATGATATGCTATGCTATGTTATTACCATGTTATTACCATGTTAAAACTGTTAATTTTCACCTGACATCTCATATATGACTGTATATTGTGATATTGACCTTGTTTATATTATTTCTGTATATGATCACACTGCAAGTTCCCTGTTAGAAAAAAAAATGTTATGGGCTGAAATGATAGGCCTGAATGGTTTTAAATTATTCATTTTGACTTGGGATTGCGGGTTTGAAATGATAAAACCATGATTTTCTTTGTAAATTATGGGTTGAAATGATATATTACCCATATCACTTTACCTAGCGTAGAAAATTATATACAGGCCCGTAGTTAAAATATGTTTTTCTAAATTTTTTAAAATATTTTAGAAATTTAATTATTATAATATTTTGATTCTTAATTTAATAAAAAAAGGATTTTTGTAAAATATTATTGATTTTCTGAATAATTGTAAGTGACATGAATTAATGAAAAAGTTAGAAATTTTGAACGTAAGTTATTTTGGAAATTTTGATTTAATTTTAATTGGAAATTTAATTGAATATGAAATTATGATAAATTTATGATAATTTGAATTAAAATGAATTTAATGTGATTTTTATATCATATTAATGATTTTTAATAAAGTTGAAATGTGAAATGAATGCATATCGTAAGTTGAAATTTTGAAATATAACTAAAATTGAAAATTTATGAAATTGACGTAAAAGTGAACTTTTAGTTAAGAAAATAAAAATAAAAACTAAGTTATATTTGAGAATTTAAACTTAAGTGTTAAGTTGAAATTTAATGTAATGGATTTTAAAATTGAACATCGCATTTTAATAAGTGAATTATTATTAAATCTTGATTTTTGAATGGAAATTTAACTTTATAAAATCATAAACTTGAGAAAAATTAAATGATGTTTATAAAAAGAAATGTATGATTTTTTAAGTTAAAAATGTTTTAAATAAAATATAATTGGTTGAGAAATTTTATTGAATATTTGAAGCTAATTGACTGCATTTTTGAAATCCTTTTAATTACAATGTAAATGATATTACAACATTTGTGAATACTGTAGTTGATGATAATGAACTAAAAAGCTATTGAAATAGAACCTATTATAGCAATTTTTGTAAGTGCTATAATTTTTGAATTTAACTAAGTTTATTTGAAATGTAAGTAAACCCTATTACAACATTTTAAAATGTTGTCTTTTGTTAAATTGAACTGTTTTGAATGTAACTTTCCGTAAAAGTTTTCTAAATGATGCGAAAAGTGAATTTTCACGGTTTTGATAAACTTAAGTGAATAAATAAACTTTGAAAGTTGAAATTTTTGGAAATTTAATAATTTAATTATTAAACATAATAACTTCATTGAAATGATAAAAAAAAATTTGGAATATAAACTGTTTTGAAATGAATGAAGTTTTGAAAAGATATGATATTTTGGTATGTTAAAATGATTTGAAACGAAGTTTTGAAAGATATGACATTTTGATATTAAAATGTTTTGATAATAAAAATGCTTAGAAATGACTTGATATTTACTTTGATAAATATTTGAATTGAAAGATATGGTATGATGATGTATTTGAAATGGTTTGGAAATGATTTAATCTTTATTTTTGATAAAGATTTGGGTTGGAATGATATTTTATTTTGAAGTATAAAATATGTTTTAAAGTTATAACTACGGGTTATAATAACGATTGGTTGTTAAAGAGACCGGGATCGGATATTGTCTTATAGCCGGACAATACCGAAAACCACTTTAACAACTGTGTACGCGGTGGAGATTCCAGAATGAAGTAGGATGGTGGCGACGTTCTCGAGGTATATTACGTGGACCCAACTCCCGTGAGTTGGCATATATGACTAAAACAGAAGCTATACCGGGCTACACAAAGGGTCGCACCCTTTCATCGAGCATGCTCCATCGAAAACTATTCTATTACTGTTGTGATTCGATTCGGTGGCGCCACTTTGATTCGGGGGTATTGTTCGAGGTGGGCGGAAGCTGCTGGCTTGTCGTCACCACCGGTCTGGGAGTGCAAACGGTATATCCACCCTGGCATTGCCTCGCGTGCCATGTCATATCCTTATATCGAGCCCACTATGATTTTGGTTTTAAAGATCCGACCACGTTAAGGTTCACCATCCCCTTAACGCTATTTTCTATATGATTATACTTGACTGATTAGACACTACCGTATATAGTAAATAGATTAATGGATCCTTAGAGGATGGGCGGTCCCAAGCATCCTTTAAGTTACTGATGCATTTTGTTACTGTTCAGTTGAGTTGATTTACAGTTTATAAGTATTTATGTCCTGACTCGAGGGTTTTTGACGCAGCGGATTAATCAAACAAAACTTCAATCGATGAAATGTAGCAATCGGTGAGTTGAAGATACCAAAATGCCCAAGTTCGTTGATCCAAAGATACCGAACTCTAGCTATCTCAAACACGTTGATAGCGCACTATACCGTGTTCAAAGATCTACGATTCTTCGCACGTTGATCTAGCGCACTAGATTCCGTGAATCGGCTTCAACAAACGTGGATTCGAGCGCACTCGAATGACGTAAGTGGAGATAGGAGATTACACTCAACTACCAATTGGTATGAAAGCACAAAGCTAACAAAAGAGAGTTTTATTCAAAAATCAACAACCCCAAAATTTACAACACACACGCTATTTATAGTCATTACAACTCAACACAACATACAACACCCAACTCCTAAGTCGGCACCGACTCAACATACACGACTCATCTTGGCCGACTCATCATAAGTCGTTACCGACTCAATCACACGCAACTCCAACCCCTTGCAACAGAACACAAAGCAAACGACTCATGTAAGGTCCGCCTCCGACTCAAGAACAATTCACATGAACGACTCGCGACTCATACTAGGTCGGCAACGACCTACGACTTATGGCACAAAAACACTCAGCGCGACTCAACAGGCCCGCCTCATCACATCCGACTCAAGAAACTGCGACTCACGACTCATCACTTCATGCGACTCAACAGCTTCCAACGACTCAAGCTTACTTGTGGCATATCCCTTCAACCGACTTAATACTGGACGACTCATGGCCTTGCAGTTAGGTCGTATCTTTCCTAAACTTGATTCCTTAGGTCGGTCCCGACTCATGGCCGCCCCAAACTCCTTCCCTGATTTCTTAGGTCGGTCCCGACTCATGGCCGCCCCAAACTCCTTCCCAGTGACTCGTGTCTTTTCTTCCCGTGTCTTGTTGAGTCGTGGTCGATTCAAACTGAGTCGTAGACGACTCAAACTAAGTCGGGGACGACTCAACTCCGAAGTCCATCTTACTCGACCTTTGTTATCTCGGAAACGACTTAGGGCCTCCTCCTTAGCTCGTAACCGACTCATCAAACATGCACGTCTTAAGCTCGTGTACGACCTAATATGGTTTAACTTTTGAATTCCCATATGCCTTGCTGCATCATCCTCCCCTGGTTGAGAAAAATTCGACCTCGAATTTGTAAATTCTTTCTCAACAATCTCATTCCCATGATACGGAATTAAGTGTTTGATGTTAAAAACATCAGAAGTATAAACATCATCTGGTAACTTTAATCGATAAGCATTCTCATTGATTTTCTTCAAAACTTCAACTGGACCAATTTTTCGTGCCTTCAACTTGTTATAAGCACCCACCGGAAAACGATCCTTTGTTAATACTGCATAAACCAAATCACCTTCCTTAAATTCAACATTCCGACGTTTCAAATCTGCAAACTTCTTATATTTCTTATTTGATTTCTCCAATCGTTCCTGAACGATTTTATGACATTCAGTCAGCTCATCAACAAAATCGACAGCTCGTTTAACTGTTCCTTTCGATTGTGGGACTACTGCCAAATCCAACGGCCCCCTGGGTAAATTTGAATAAACAATCTGAAACGGACTGAATCCTGTGCTACGATTTACTGCATGATTATGAGCAAATTCTGCCTGGCATAGCTTCATGTCCCAACTTCTCAAATTATCCTGTACAAGACATCGCAACAAATTTCCCAATGACCTGTTAACAACTTCTGTCTGCCCATCGGTTTGTGGATGATAAGCACTGCTAAACTTCAGTTTCGTTCCCACCATCTTCCACAAACTCAACCAAAAGTGACTCAGAAAACGAGTATCTCGGTCAGAAACAATAGATTCTGGTAAACCATGAAGTCGATAAATCTCCTTGAAAAATAGCTGTGCGACTCGAACTGCATCTGCTGTCTTCTTGCAAGCAACAAAATGTGCCATCTTCGAAAACCTGTCCACCACAACAAATATCGAATCATTTCCCCTTTGAGTTCTCGGCAAACCCAAAACGAAATCCATGCTGATATCAACCCATGGCTTAGATGGTACTGGTAATGGCATATACAATCCTGCATTCGTCGCTGTTCCTTTTGAAACTTGGCAAATATGACATCGCTCCACGAATCTTTCAACCTCTTTCCTCATCGATGGCCAAAAATAAGATTGTGAAATCAACTGCAAAGTACGATCACGGCCCACATGCCCTTCTTCATGTAATTCCTTCACAATCTTCATCCTCAAACTACAGTCCGGTATGCATAAACGATTCCCTTTAAACAGAAAACCATCAACCAACATGAATTCATCGGTACTCCCATCCTTCACTTTCTCAACATATTTCACAAAGTAAGGATCTTCTTCAATCATCTCTGGCAACATTTCAAACCCCGTCACTTCCACCTTCATTGTCGTTAGTAAATGACTCCTCCTACTCAAAGCATCTGCTACTCGATTCGTCACCCCTGATTTGTGCTTAACGACAAAAGTAAACTGCTGCAAATAAGCAATCCATGACGCATGTCTCGCAGAAATCTTATCTTGCCCATCGTATGTACTGTATCTCGTCTTCGCCCCTGACAACTTTTCACTGAAATAAGCAACTGGCTTCCCATTCTGACTCAGAACTCCTCCAATACCAACCTTCGAAGCATCAGTGTGTAATTCAAACAACAACTGAAAATTTGGTAAAACAAGAATTGGTGCAGACGTCAACAATTCCTTGATCCTTTCAAAGGCAACCCCCGCTTCCTCTGACCACACAAACTGTTTACCCTTCATGCAATCAGTCACTGGAGCCATCACGCTACTGAAGTGTGGTATGAACCTTCGGTAGAATGACGCTAGCCCATGAAAACTTCTCACTTCGGTAATTGCCTTTGGCTGTGGCCAATTCCTGACTGCTTCAACTTTACTCTGGTCAACTTGAATACCTTTCCCTGAAACAACATAACCCAGGAATAAAACACTGGGTGTCATAAACACACATTTCTTTGTAGCAGCATAAAATTGTTCTTCACGAAGAATAAGCATCACTTCCCTCAAATGTAGAACATGCTCCTCCGTACTCCTGCTATAAATCAGAATATCATCGAAATACACCACGACGAACTTTCCAATGAATGGTCTAAAAATTTGATTCATCACCCGCATGAATGTACTTGGTGCATTTGACAATCCAAATGGCATAACCAACCATTCGTACAACCCCTCTCTAGTTTTGAAAGCTGTCTTCCATTCGTCTCCAGGTCTGATACGAATTTGATGATAACCACTCTTCAAATCAATCTTTGAAAATATAGTTGCCCCACTCAACTGATCCAACAAATCATCCAACCTTGGCATAGGAAATCTGTAACGTACAGTGATCTTATTCAAAGCTCTACTATCAGTGCACATCCTCCAAGTTCCGTCCTTCTTGGGTACCAACAATGCTGGCACAGCACATGGACTCAAACTTTCCTGAATACGACCCTGTTCAAGCAACTCTTCCACCTGCCTTCTCAATTCCTCATGTTCCTTCGGACTCATACGATAATGTGGTCGATGTGGTAACACTGCCCCCGGAACAAGATCAATCTGATGCTGAATGTCTCTAAGTGGTGGTAACTCCTTTGGCAACTCCTCTGGAAAGACATCTTCAAACTCTTCCAAAACTGGCTTTGCTTCTTCGGGAATCTCAACTTCTTCACTACTCTCTCTCCCAATCAACAAAAACACTTCCGGTTCTTCCTCCACTTCTTTAACAAACTCCTTCAAAGTCAACAGAGTTTTCAATTCTTCAATCTCCTCCAGTTTGTTCTCCTTCTGCTGCTGTCTCTTAGGAACTAAAGTGATTTTAGTACCCTCGAACATGAAACTGTAACTGTTGGCACGACCGTCATGCTGAACTGCTCTATCAAACTGCCATGGTCTGCCCAACAATAAGTGACAAACATCCATATCTACGACATCACACCAGATTTCATCTTTGTACTTCTTTCCGATTGAAAAATTCACACAAGCTCTTCGACACACTTTCACTTCACCTCCTTTCCTTAACCATGCTAGCTTGTATGGTTTAGGATGCTTCTCGGTCTTCAAATTCAACTTCCTAACTGCCTCTGTAGAAATAATATTATCACAACTCCCCGCATCAATAACGAACTTGCAAACTTTCCCCAGAATAGTACATGTCGATTGAAAAATATTGCTTCTCAGCCAACTACAATCCTCCTCTTGCTTAGGTGTCAAACAACTTCTCCTCATCATAAGATTACAACCTTCATCACCCGACACTTTTTCTTCCTCCTCATCATAGGGTACATTTGAATACTCTGCCTCCTCACCATCATCTGCTTCAACCTCTGCAACCATGGTTCTCTTCTTCGGCTTCGGACATTCGTTGCTTTTGTGACCCAACTCCTGACAATTATAACATTTGAAAACACTACTAGCCTTCGCCTTCTCAACCTCCTTGACCACTGGCTTTGTAACAGGTTTAGGAACATTAGAACTTCCGCCAACACCCCTTGCTTGATTATTGGAATTAGTAAACACACCACCTCCACGCCTTCCTTGTTTCTCCCAAGCTAACGCTTTTTGATGTGCCTCTGCAACGGATCTAGGATCAAACATATTAACCATATCCTGGATCTGCATTCTCAAACCCCCAACGAATCTAGCTGTCAGCTGTTCTTCTGTCTCCATAATATCGTTTCTAGCAATGAGTTGGTAAAATTCATCAGCATAATCACTAACAGACTTTGTCCCCTGCCTCAGATTCTGCAACCTTTGGTACATAAGTGACTGGTAGTTGTAAGGTAAGAAAGTAGATCTCATCAACTTTTTCATCTTCTCCCAAGATTCTATCTTTGACTTCCCCATTCGTTCTCGAGTAAGTTTAGTTTGCTGCCACCATGCCAATGCTCTTCCCCTCAGCCTTGTAGCAACTAACTTCACCCTTCTATTCTCCGGCACCTCCTTGAAATCAAAGATTTCCTCCACATTAGACAACCAATCTAAGAATTCCTCAGCAACCATCCCGCCTTTAAACTCCGGAATCTCCATTTTCATACCCGACTCCCAACGACGATCATCCTCCACATCACGGTAAGAATTTCGAATTTGGTCTCGATCTCTATAAGGAATACTTGCTCTATCACCCTCTTCAACAAAATCAAAGGTACGCCTACATCGATCTCGACTAACATCATCCCTTCTCTCATGCATGCTTCTTTGACTATGTCTCTCTTCATCTCTATATACTTCATGGTCAAATTCTCGATGACTTCTTCTTTCTTCATGTGCATAGTCATGATGATCTCTTCGTGATGAAATTGATGTTTCTCTTCTATCTCTACAAGAATGTGGTGATACCCTCCTCGCTTCCGTAACCAATGGCGAAACTCGGTTTCCTCCATGGTTCGAGTTTGGTGATCTCCTCCTTTGATTCAAATCATTCATCAATCTCTCCAATTTACCAATGCCTTCATCAAATTTTTCATTAATACGTTGTTCCATAAGCTCGGCTTCTTCTCTACGATACAAAACTTCAACGTTTTGATGACGATTAGCTCTCCTTGGTGGCATGGTTAAAATTTTCACAAACTTCAACAAATTGAACACAATACTTCAAAATTTCACACGATAAGGCAATCTAGGCTCAACTGTCTCGGCAATGCTTGTCTCGGCCTTGACTCTTCACAACTTTGCTTGGCTCGGTCAAGACTTGCCTCGGCTCACTCCAAAACCTTCAAAACTTTGGCGCGCAAATCACCAATTCAAAATCCAAACAAAATCCAACTCCTCGATCCAAAATGAAATGGATCAAACTCTCCAAACTTGATGCAACTTCAATATGAACACGATGAACTCCTTCCAACTTCAAAAACTTCAAAAACTTGGCTCCAAGAATCAAACTTAGCTATGATTGGCTAAGTATGGCTCTGATACCAATAATGACGCAGCGGATTAATCAAACAAAACTTCAATCGATGAAATGTAGCAATCGGTGAGTTGAAGATACCAAAATGCCCAAGTTCGTTGATCCAAAGATACCGAACTCTAGCTATCTCAAACACGTTGATAGCGCACTATACCGTGTTCAAAGATCTACGATTCTTCGCACGTTGATCTAGCGCACTAGATTCCGTGAATCGGCTTCAACAAACGTGGATTCGAGCGCACTCGAATGACGTAAGTGGAGATAGGAGATTACACTCAACTACCAATTGGTATGAAAGCACAAAGCTAACAAAAGAGAGTTTTATTCAAAAATCAACAACCCCAAAATTTACAACACACACGCTATTTATAGTCATTACAACTCAACACAACATACAACACCCAACTCCTAAGTCGGCACCGACTCAACATACACGACTCATCTTGGCCGACTCATCATAAGTCGTTACCGACTCAATCACACGCAACTCCAACCCCTTGCAACAGAACACAAAGCAAACGACTCATGTAAGGTCCGCCTCCGACTCAAGAACAATTCACATGAACGACTCGCGACTCATACTAGGTCGGCAACGACCTACGACTTATGGCACAAAAACACTCAGCGCGACTCAACAGGCCCGCCTCATCACATCCGACTCAAGAAACTGCGACTCACGACTCATCACTTCATGCGACTCAACAGCTTCCAACGACTCAAGCTTACTTGTGGCATATCCCTTCAACCGACTTAATACTGGACGACTCATGGCCTTGCAGTTAGGTCGTATCTTTCCTAAACTTGATTCCTTAGGTCGGTCCCGACTCATGGCCGCCCCAAACTCCTTCCCTGATTTCTTAGGTCGGTCCCGACTCATGGCCGCCCCAAACTCCTTCCCAGTGACTCATGTCTTTTCTTCCCGTGTCTTGTTGAGTCGTGGTCGATTCAAACTGAGTCGTAGACGACTCAAACTAAGTCGGGGACGACTCAACTCCGAAGTCCATCTTACTCGACCTTTGTTATCTCGGAAACGACTTAGGGCCTCCTCCTTAGCTCGTAACCGACTCATCAAACATGCACGTCTTAAGCTCGTGTACGACCTAATATGGTTTAACTTTTGAATTCCCATATGCCTTGCTGCATCAGTTTTGTATTTTGCTTTACGCTCGGGTCAGATTGATTGAGTTAGCATTCAAGATTCACCTTCGGCGTTGGAGTTTTCCTTGAAGATCCAGCCATCTATTTTGTTTCAGTATCCAGTGGTTCAGTGATGTATCTGATTTGTACCTGATGTATCCTGTTATTCTTCTGTTGTATTTTATTTAACTTTGATATATTTACATAGTAGCTTCATGAACTACTATCTCTTTTACTTCTGCTGCATTATTATTACTCTGTGTCTGCGATCTGTGATTTTTATTTACTGTATATTCTGAGGTTTGCCAAATTTTTATTTACAACGCGGCATTTTGAGAAATTCAATTCCGGCATGAGTGTCTACCCATACACTTACAATGGATGCGAATGGTTGAATACATATGACTTGTTAGTTTGTTCGTGGTGATCAAATACACTCTAGTTAAGCCGTAAGCCGCTCCCACTAGGTCGTTCACGACCTACGGCGTACCTCTAGGTCGCTCATGACCTACGACCTAGCTCCGAAATTTCCCTATAAATATCGTGCCTACGCCACCGAAGAGGGGATCTTTTGGAGCTCATTTCTAGAACGCCAATACTCTGCTGAATTCTCGACTCACTCGACACTTCAAACACGAAAGACATCTCGAATCACTGGGTATGCTTGACGAAAGAAGGGAAGAAGCTGAGTTGAGAACTGCTACCCACCAAAAAAGTATTGCGCTATATTTCAACTCCAAAGTTCACAACCAAACCTTTAAAGTGGGAGACCTCGTCCTCAAACGAGTATATCCCATGCCAGGAGCCTTTGAACCAAACTGGAAAAGGTCGCATATGATCCGTCAAAAGTTAAGGGATGGAACTTTTAAATTGACAATCGTGATAGAGCCCAAATTCCTAGAGCATGGAACAGCGATTCGCTGCGTCGCTACTTCACCTAAAAACTACCTTATTTGATTTCTATTTTTCAGAAAATAAGTCATCCCGGGATGCCGAAGGCATTGTAGTCAAAACCCAACTTCCATTAATAAAATCGATTCGCCTTTTTGAACCAACGAAATTGTGTTCTTAGCAGTAACCTACTGAGTCGCTGAGGTTAAATCGACTCAAAACCATACTATTGCTACTTGAGAAAATGGAATCAAACCCACGTTCAATCCACTTACCCTCCGGGTCGGTGGAAGCAAATCGACTCAAACTGCTTGATTGGCATAACTCGATCCTCGCAACATTTGGAAGGATCAAGTAAAAAAGCCGTGCATCCCGTAGGCCACACACTAACTCTTAAAACACAAACTCGTTGCATTTCTCGAAGATAGGGATCGCTGAGAAGTATCAAAAGCCGTTCACTTCATAAGCCATGCACTAACTCTCCGAGACATGAAATCATGCTCTTAAAGAATAAACTCGTCACATTGCCAAAGATAGGCAACATTGAGAAGCATAAAAGCTATGCATCCCGTAAGTCCCGCATCAACTCTACGAGCCATGAAATCACGCTCGTAAAACATAATCTCCTCACGTTGCCTAAAGATTGGAAACATTGAGAAGTATTTTAAGTATTAGAATTGCTTAGCAATATCAGGAAACACATCTATCACATGAATTATGAAGATCAACCCACTCCCGTTATCGGGAGTAATGGGCGCACTCCAACAAAAACTACAATTATAGACACCCTATGGTGAACTGAAACATTTAATGTGAATAACATTTGACTATTTACGGTTAACTTGTACTATGTGCACACCCTAAGCAATGAAGTGCAAAAACCTAAAGAAACCCTACTCATACGTACCAACTCACATTTCTAAGAAGCGATAAGTGGTTTAACTTCTAAAAATTCACATTTCTAAGAAGCGATAAGTGTTTTAAGCATACATATGCTACATAACATCCAAAATCACATAAAAACTAAAGTCACGTAACTTAAAAAAGAGAAAAATCGAATTGTGCTTAGTCAAATTCCAGATTTTGGTATGCAAATTGTTCAAATCATAAGTTATCAGTCGTTTGTTAAGTTTCGAAGTAAACAACCCTGTGAACTGAGGGCATACACCAGTACTTATATAAAAATGCTTAAAAACAAAAATTTCACAAATTTTGTTACTCCAAACAAAGAATTTTAGCGGTAATCACATGACTAGATAAAGTAAAATGGAAGTAAACAAAATAAACATAAGTGCATAGAACACATATGAGCAGATAAGTAAAGGTACCGTTAAAATGTCAATAATGTATTACTTATATCTTTCCTTTATGCAAGGTCAAAACGTGGGGGCCATACCCACACAATACCAGCCAATAAAAGGAAAAATACAGACACCATCCAAGCACAACAAAAATAGTAAGTGCACACTCTACACATGAACAAAATAATCCTAAACTAGAACAACTACCATCCAAGCTTCTCAACGCTTCTTTCCACCGCTCCCTTTCCTGCCTGTTGTTCGAAGTTTTTCATTTGCTTTGGGAGTGGTTTCACTATTAGTAATGTCAACAATCTCATTGATGTTAATGTCTCTTCCTACTCTGTGACTTTTTCGAAAGACTCGCCTTTCATTTTGTGATTTCGAGATCTACGGGAGCTCTTAGTGGCCTTCATCGCTTCGACTTTCTCTTTCTTATTCTTATTGAGATTTGCATGGCTGCTCAATCTGAGTTCCTACTCCCGAACTTCAGCCGCCATGAAGTCACCTTCCAAAGATACAGAAGGGTCATCTAAGCCATGTAGTGCGGTGATCTTCTCAAATTCCGGCCCTGGCTGCGAACCTGACACTGACACGACGACCAAAGAAAGTACATAAACGAGCATGGAAGAGGTGGTGATAGCAATAGGTCCAGGCATTGAGGAAACCAGCGGACCAAAAGATAAGGAGCATGGACCTATAAGATCAAAATGAAAGCATCAAAATTCATCCTTCTCTTGTGGTCTGAGTTGGAACTTCTTGAAATCGGGAGAAACACGTAGATTACCTGGACCGGAAGAATGACTAAGGATGTCAACTACGTATTTACCGCCTTCACCCTCCTTCGACAGCTTCACCATCCAAGGGGATGCTTCAAGCCCATGACCGGATGATGGATCGCGGGGCAGCCCAGATGGTTCACGGACACTGGAAATAAAAGGCTCCAAAAGCGCTTCGGCAGTTGCTATCGTGGTAGCATCAGAAGCTTCTTTTTCTCTCTCAATCCACAAAATCTCCCAGCCCTCTAGCAGTGCCTTCTGTGATTCTTGGGTGAGGTAGGCGTTCTCTAGCTCTCACTCGTTATAAACATCCTTACTATCATGGAAATAGGTCAAGATTTCCTCCCAAAACACAGCGAGAGTGCTCGGGAATTTAGGGCATGAGCAATTGAGACTCCCCTAGTGCATGGTGTAGTAGGGATTTGACATAAAATTTCAAGATAGTCTCATTTTGAAGCTCCACGTAATCCACCGTAACAGTGGCCTTTTCAACTTTGACATAAGCTGTGTCAACATTATGCTATGCAACATGATCCTGTAGCCTGGCGATTGTCTCAGCCTAGTCAAAGATGGTCTTATTATGCCCCTTTACGATAGGTCTTAATCGGAAATGGTTTTTCTCTTTGGCCTCAATTTTCGTTCTGCAAGCTGCCACATCCTTTTTAAATTTGGTCTCTTCTGCCAGAGCCTTCTTAGTTTCGTCCATGTAGACGATCTTTATTCTCTATTGAGCTCTTTCAGCTCTTTCAACAAGTCAGTGTTGTTCTTGCTTTCTTGAAGTGCTACATGCTCTTCCTCTTATAGTTGTTTAATTCTAGTTTTGCATTCTGTTAACGATCTTTTAGAATCATCCTTCTCCGATTCAAAGGAGGGGATTTCCTGATAGTTGTTGCGGCTCATGTCTGCCGTCTGTTTGCATAATTTTTCCCACTCATTAGCCTGTTCTAAATCATTTTAGATTTCCGGGAGGTGGTCCATATACGTATCTTTACAAACCGGATGAAGATCATGATCAAAGTTAATCCCCCCTTAAAAACCACCCTGGGAGCGCTGTCTCAATTTTGGGAGGACCAGATGGAAAAACATAGGTAGGTTTCCGATGGGGACGTGAAGAACCGGGGGCAAGAGCCACATGAGATGACGGAGCTTGAGTTGAAGATGGAATATGGACAGAAGATATTAGGATTTCGAAACCAATCGAGGCGGGGGCTGCAGCGAAGGCTTGTAGTTCTGAAGAATGGGAGCCATGATCAAATTTTGACTTACTCGGTAGCTCCTCTCTCTCATCAAAAGTCTTTATTTTTTCGTACCTGCCTTTATATACACGGCCCTATTCCCTCTTGTCTCGACGATGAGCTTCAGCCTTTGAATCTTTTCTTCGTCGATATTCCTCCTCTCTCTTGCTAGGCTGATAACAGTTAGAAGATCATCTCAACCAACGTTGGGAGTCGGTGAATTCTTCGAGATCATCATAGAGACTGCGTCCTCATAGTACTTGATATGGAAGGTAAATAAAGAGCCTTAGAAATTGAAAATAAATAAGAAAAATATATGTGTAAGTGAGCGTAACCCTAGTGAAACATGTGTTGTGTTTGGGGGAGGGCCTAAAGCGATGTCACAAACTGGAGTAGACAGCCGTCACGGAAGGAATTGGGCTAATTTCAGGCGCAATATGGTTCGGATGAGGAGATATCTCTTTGAATTTGAAGTCTTCCGCCATGAGAAGCACTAGAATCATCGTATACATTGCCCAATTCATCGAAATTTATGCCAACATATTTAATCGGGGAATCCCGACGTCGTCCGGCTTCTCAAGCATCATCACACGATTCAGAATCCCCATTTGTGATGACCCGGAATTTTCGAGCATTTAAAATCGGAATATTTAATTGATTTTAAGTATTCAATAGAGTAATTTTAACTTGAATTACGAATATCACAATTTATTTAATAATTAAATTTTTGAATTTAATAATTTGAAGTTGAGCTAAATATTGAATCTGGAATTTTAAGCCTGTTGAAAATAAATAGAAGGCTTATAAATTTATATTGATAATATTGAATATAATAAAAATGTTAAAATTTAATTTAACGGTGGTTTGTTCAGTTTTAAAATTTTATAGTTTAAATTGAATTTAAAAATAACCTTCCGAGGCACAGTCTCGGAATTTGAGGAAACCAGTTCCATTGGATCCGTAATATTGCATTATTATCGGATTTCAAATTTCATAGCGATCGAAATTGTTGTGTGAGCATGCGATATATAAACGCGTTAATCATTTAATTTATAATAGCCGGTTCGGAATTTAAAGATAAATTATTTCGACTAGTCAAATTTATTTTTACATTATCGTTTCCTTTCCATCAGTTTCCAAATCACTATAGCTGGGTTGCTCTATCACGCAACATTCCCTTTCTTTCATTTAATCACTGTCTCAACCTTGTTCGTTTTCTTTTCTTAAGTTAAGAACCGAAAAAATAATAATAAAATTAAAATAAAACAATGGCTTCCTTCAGAAGAAAATGAAAAAAAATCTCCTGTCTCCTATTATTTCACAGTCGAGTTTCCCCTTTTCCTCAAACCCATCGTTCTGTTCGAAAAAAAAAGAAATAAAAATGGCCGATGCTTCAGCCCCAAAAAAATGGCGATTGCTCCCAAATTATAAATCACGCCTCCCTGTACCTTGAGATCGGATTGTTTAGCATGAACGCGAGCTCGAGTTGGTGTCGCGAAGGGGGAAAATAGCGCGTAGGGGGTACTGTTGCGGTTTGTGGTGCCATGGTGGGAAAGTGGCGACGAAGGGGTGGGGTCGCGATGTTAGGTCGAGCTCATGCCTGCTTTTGGAATCGCGTGCGAGCACGTATAGGTGATGGGATCTGTTGCTTTAGATTCGGTCGAATCGTGGAGGGCGTGGCGCGTGTTTTGGGTAAGGCAGAGGCCAGCGTTCGAGTGAGGTATTATTTTTCAATTTCGATAATTAAATTAGAGTAAGTAAATTATTTATTTTTGTTTATATAATGAGATATATACATATACAGTTTAATATATAATAGGGCTTTTGAAATGTTGTAAAAATGGAAATTTTGATTTGTTTTTAATTTAAACTTTTCAAAAATACTTAGTAAAATACTATATGATTTTAAATATGTAGGATAAATGTTTTATTGGTTTAAAATTCATTCATTTTATTCAAGTTTGAATATTAAAATAAGTTACAAAAATATTTATGTTATTCTCTTTAAAATATTGATTGATAATTTTGATTTGTAAATTTAAAATACAATTTAAAATATGAAACATGTATTCATTAAGTTACAAACTCTTGTGTAAATTTATTTTAATTGTTTAAAAGTTTCTTTTTCAAAAGATTAATTTGTATGTTGTTTTATTTATTTTAATACTTTGCTTATTCTTTAGAAATTTATTTAAATACGTAACTAAGTATAAGAACTAGTTAACTAAGTTTAAACATTCATTAAGCTTAATTTTTCTTTAACATTTAATTAAGATAACAAATCATTTTAAAGAGACATATGTAAGTATAAAGAGACATGTGTATATTTTGAGTTAACATGTGTTAAATACTTATGTGTGTAAATTTACAAGTGTCTAACATTTGTACAAGTGTAAATTTTATTTTGATTTTTCTTTTAATTCATTAAATCTGAAAATTACCTTTATATAAACTTGCTTCTTCATTCATATTTTTTTTTTACATTCCTTAATCAAAAGAAAGACCAAATTTCATTTTTCATTTCCATAATCAAAAATCTGCATACACCAATTTCATAAAAACCAAATCTGCAATACTTCAAACTCAAGTATATTTGCATTATTCCACTCCTCTTCAAAATCAAACCCATCCTCCTTAAATTCGAATATTAATCTGCATATGAAAATCTGCATGCAACAAACTAAAACATGCATTCATCTGAAATGCAAGATTCTGCATTTCCAATCAAGTTTGCAGACCTACATTTTTTTCTAAAGCCTGGAAATAGGCTACCTGCATGTAGAACCTGGGAAATTTGCATCTGCAATCATCAAGCTAGCATCATTTACAAACAAAGATTAAAAGCATGAAATCTGAGGGTCTGCATTTCTTTGCATCTGGTAGCAAGGGCCTGCATTTCATAAATTTTCAAAATCTGGAACATGCAATTGGAATGGTGCTCTGCATTTTAGTCCAGGTGAGTAACTCATCTTTTTAAAAGTGTTTAATAGGTAAGTTGTGCACGTTTATAAATTACAAATATATATATATATATATATATATATATATATGAAAGTACCTGCAAGTATGTGTCTGTAAACAAGATGATGACTGTGCATGTGTGGTCTTCAAAATTTCAAACTTATGTTTGATTTCTGAATTTTTTCCCTTTGACTTGTTTGTTGATTAGGACTTAAATTTTTGAACAAATCATGTTTGTTTTAGGATGGTGTAAGTTCAAATTTTATATGAATTAAATCTGATGGTCTGAAACCTGAAAAATCAAGTTACAGAGCAAAATAACATAGAGTAAAATTCAAACTCAATAATTTAATTGTTTCAGGTCCATTAATAGAATCATTAAGTGAATTCAAGAATTTTAAAACAAAAATTTCAATTTGTAGTGCTATAAATAAGGTGCAGTTTCAAATTAACTGCATTTTTCATTTTGGTCAAGTTCTGTTGAATCCTGCAATGGATTTAGTGGAAATTGTTTATGAAGAGAGTGTATCTATCAGGGATTATGGGAAAATTAGGAATTTAGGTTACTTTTCATTATTGGGGTTGTAATTTGGAATTTGCAGTAAGAACCCTAGTTTATATGGGTCACTGATTTTGTTCGACTGCAGCTTCATCAATGAATCGAGTTTAGAGATATTTTGGGTATTGATAGATGATGGGTTGATGGAGTTGTCGCCGGGATATAGAAGTTGATGATGGTCGGGAAGGGGAGAAATTGATGTTGGAAGGTTTGATTTGGTTGTGGTCACTGTGTTTTCAGGTTTTGACTTTATACCTGAGTTCAAACTCGAGATGGATGTTTTGGGATTTGAGGGTTGAAGGGTGTAGTGGAGTCATTGGTCGATGGAGGATGACCGTTGATGATGGCCAGTGATGGCCTGAGATGGGTTAAGTGGTGCACAGGGAGGAATTGTGCACGTTTGTGATGATTGTAGGTTGTAGGGTTTTTGTCTCAGGATGGTCTCGGGTTATTTGAGGGGAAACTCGAAGTTGGTGGGGTATTGACTCAAAGCCAAATAGTGAGGTTCGAGTGTATTGTGTTTCAGGATTTAACAAAACAGAAACCTGTTCTGTTTTAAGAAATCTAAATAGACAAGTCTAAATTTAATCTGGAAATTGAACTTAGGATTTAAACCTGAATCTAAAGATGAATTCAAATAGTTTTATTCTGATTTTGAAATAATTTGAATTAAGGAATTCAACTTTGGTTAAAAAAAAAGGGAACAGGAAACTTGTTTCCAGTTTTATAAAATGTGAAATAAATGCAAACTAAAATTTTAATTTAGGATTTTAAAACTGAATTTAAATATGAATTCAAATAAGTTTGAATTCTGTTTTTTTTGAAATAATTTAAATTCAGAAAAATTTCAAAGTTGGTTTTTAAATAAAACAGAAACTGTTTTCTGTTTTTAAATGTAAAGGTAAAGTTTAAATTGAAGTGGAGATTTAAACTGTGTTTTTAATCTGAAATTTTAATGTGAATTCAAATTAGATTGTCTGAGATTTGAATTCATTTTGTTTTTAAATTTAAATTTGATTTCAAACTCACAAGTGTAAATGCATATGTGTTTTGCATTTGAATTTGTAATTGAAATTGTTTTTAACTTATTGATAAGGTAGATGTTTTAACATATATGATAAAAAGTTTGAATTGTTTTAAAATTTTATTTAAGATAAATTTGAGTCTTAAGTTTAAAATGAAGTTAAATAGAATTTAAAGTAAATTTTAAAACATTTTGTTTTTAAATGCTTGATTAAATAAGAAATGTTTGTCTAAAAAGATAAATAAAAATTTAATGATTGGATTCATTAAATTATTAAGGGAATAAGATGAACAATTAATTATTTAATTAATTAATAATGTGGATGTTTAATTAAGTAAATAATGATTTTTTTAAGTTAATTAATTAGATTTGAGATTAATTAATTAGGGTTAATTAATCTGTAATTAATGATGATTAATTAAATTTTAATTTATGATTAAGATTTATTTAATCAAGTGATTAGAGATGATTAAGATTTTAATTAATACCTAATTAATTAATAATTAAAGATTAATTAAATGATAATTAAATATTATTTAATTGATAATTAATAACGATTAATTTAAGTTAATTCTTAATTAAGTAATTAAGAAATGTTAATGAGGGTCATTAACTTAAGATTACTTAACAATTAATTAATGTGATTAATTTTGATAATTAATTAGATTGATTAATTAATAATAATCAATTGTTTATTACTTATGAATTAATTAATGAATTAATTTCTTAGTGTAATTAATTTGATTAATGTGATTAATTTAGATTAAATAAGTTAAATTAATTTAAACATTTGTTGATTGTTTGATAATTACCTTATGTAATTTATGAATTTGTAATTACTTAAGGAAGGAGTTAATTAATAATTACAGGATGTAATTAAAGATATTTGATATAGAAGTAATTGGATTTAAATTAATTTGAAATTAATCAAGGGGATTAATTTAGATAATTAATAAAGAATAATTAATTATGGGATGCGTAATTAAAGTAGTTAATTACTGAATGGTTATTAATTATGGGTGATTAATATTTATATGTGGATTAATTTCAGATTAATTACTTATGTAATTAATTTACATTTAGAATTTATTAAATGAAATCAGAAATCATTAATTAATTAGTTAATGATATAATTTGAAATTGATTAATTAAGGTATAATTAATAATGAATAAATAATTAATGTAATTAATTTTAGTTAATCAATTAATTTAGTAATTACAAGTTAATTGTTTGCAAAGGGTTTAAGTAATTAACTTGTGTGATTAACTTATAAGCTAATTACTTATTGAAACTAGAGATAGTTAATCAATATTAATTGAAATATTGAGATGGTGATTTATAAATTGATTTGAAATCAATGGATGGATAAGTTAAGCAGAATTTTAATGATGAAGTAATTAATTTAATTCATTTTAAATTAATTGGAGTTAGGTAATTAATTTAATTCATTTTAAATTAATTATAGAAGTGTGATCATTAGATCATTGCTTAAGTTTGATGAATGGTATTTGTTGCCTGGTATGGTTTGTAATCTCAGTTATGAGATGAGTAGTGTATGAGATATGGATGCATTGGTTGCTTTTGGTTGATAATATGGATTATCTGATTTTGATATGAATTATCTGTTGATAATGATAAGGTTGATTATCTGTTGTGTTGAGAATCATCTATCTGTGTATATTTAAATAATGAATTGAATTGTTTTAAACTTAAAACAACTTGGACCTAAAAGACACGCTTTGGATTTCGATGAGACCGGGATCGGGTTTCCATATTTGGACATCCGAAAACCACATCGATTCCAATTAAACGTTAGGTCGTTAATCCAAGTGGAGCGAGTGAAGACTCGAGGTGTAAGGGCTATACGTTAGTATAACTCTGTGGGTGATTCCGTAATGAGTTTGACGGAATAGTACTTATAGATTCGAGATGGTGATTCAGAATGCAAGGGTTATTGTCGTTAACTCTGAGGGTGATTCCAAAATGAGTGTAACGAGATCATGCCTTCGGTTTCGTTTGAACCCGGTACGAACTTGTATGGATTGAATGCTTTCAGAACATCGCCAGGTGGACGATGAGCATTCTAAGTGATGTGTTCTATAAAGGTAATCGTAGCCTCAAGCCTCATCAATCGGGAATGGCTAAAACAGGGGAGGTGCAGCAAAGCTTCTTGGGTCGCACCCACTGGAGAGTAAGATTTACCCCTGTCTAGAGGTCCCTTTATATTTCGGCTGTGTGGACGGTTGATCATGACAACCGTCGAGGTTGTCTTATTCGGAACTGTTCAGTAAGGAACGAGTCCGACTTTGTGTTGCAGGGGATTGGGAGTAATCCTCGGTACGGTGATCTAGGCCACGTACTGTGACGGGCGGTACCCCAGTAGCCTTGCCATTGTATGGAATCCAAAATCCATAAGTGCCAACGGTTTTGATTGTATTACCCACTTTTGTGGCTAGTAGCTGGAATTTAATAATGTAACAATTTCGGCTATTTCTTATTTATTTGAAAACCCTAGACACTATTATAATATCATCGGATTTCCTATCAAATGTTTCGGTTAGCGTAAGGAAAAAACTTTTCCATGTTTATGTGTGGGAAGTCTTACGTGATACCTTTCTTTCAAAAGGTTTTGAAAATTAAGCAACTTTAACCTGTTACTCACACCAGACCCGTGTCTGACCTGGAGTTATTTCTGTTTTTCTATAACTCTTGGGTACTCAAATTTTTACGAGTAGCCAAGGGAATTCAAGTTAGGATTTCAGGTTAGCTTTGACGAATTGTGGAGGAGCATATGGAGCAGGAGGCTTCTACGTATAGTTATATAGTTCCGCTGTGTTGGTATCTCTGAGTGTTTCTGTATTGTGATTGAGTTGTAATAACTAGACAGGTGTTTATAACTGTCTAGTATGTGTTGTATATGTCTGTGTAACTCTGATATTTGATGTATACTATGTTATACTTATGTTACTAGTATAATTTATTCGTTCCGCTGTTGAGATTCTTGTGTTGTTTCTTCTTTCTCTTCTTTCTTTTCTCTTTTCTATCCCTTTCTTTCTTAAGGATGATACGACTTTTTGTGGAGAAAAAGTCGGGTCGTCTCACTTGGTATCAGAGCGTTAGGTTGAGTGAATACCTAGGCTCTGTAGTGGTGTCTATCTTAAGAGAGCGCATTTGTAGTTTTATTATATATATATATAATCGGTTCTACCTATTTGTTGGATTACCCGTTCAGGTATTTCCAATATAAGTTATAAAGGTAGATGAGGTAGAAGTGTGTGTAGCACGACTACCATTGGTTGGAGTTTGATGGATGAGGTTGGAAGTGTATTTGTCGATACTGTAGACCTAATATCGTCTCGAGTGAGTTCTGTTGTGATAAAAGATTTCATCGATCTCTGAAGGTAACCTGTAAAGGTTCGGAGTTCATATTTGAAGTGCAAAATTAGTTAGGATCTGTCGGTTGGGCAGAAGCAAGCAAGTAAAGGTGTCTTGATATCTCAGGAAGTAGTAGCTGCGTGATGAGATGTAGTGACTATGGATATTTCCGAAGATGTTTCTTTGGAACAAGAGTAAGAAGTGAGTCTGCCCGGTGATGTGGCTGAGTTTAGCTGAGTATTCTGAGTTGATAGGGAGTCTTCTGGCTGAGTAGTTTTTCTGAAGTGGAATCCAGAAGCAGTAGAGTAGATCCGTTTCTCTGGAAAATTGGGTAGGCCAGCATAAGCTGTTCTGCTGTGTAAAGAGAAAGAAGTTTTCTTTGGATTTAGGCTGAGTTGATCGCAAAAGTGACTTGCAATAGTATGTTCTTTGGATTGTTGGAGATTGTACGGATTTCTTCCAGGAAGTCAGAAGTTTGTTAGCATCTGGAGATCGAGTTTTCTTTTCAGGGTTAGTACAGGTGGTTCAGTTAGTAGATGGATGGTTCCTTGAGATAAAAGTTGGTGAAGCAACTCAGGTTTAGGAGGAACATCTGAGTTTTCTTATGGAACTGCGGATCCATATTTCTGTGCTGGGTTGTTTAGTCTGTGCTTGTGCTGTTCGTCAGCATTTTCTTCTGTTTTGAATCATAATTGTGCAGCGGAAGCAGTTTGGGGTGTCTCTGTTTTCTTTTCCGGATAAGGAGAAGTTTGTTCTGTCTTCTATTGTTGAGAAGGTTTGTTTTCTTGGTTTTTGAGTGATCTTGAGGAGATCATTGGATTGTTTTTGATTCAGTCTGTTTCTTTTGGAATCAGCAAGAGTTGAGCTGATTAGGAGTGAGGCTGGTAGCCCAGGATCGTTCGAAAGGTTTTTATGGATAAGAGATGGAGAAATTTGGATTCTGGAATCGGAGATTGGATTTTGGTTAAGTTTTTCTCTGATCCGGAGAGCTATAAGTTTGGAAAGCTAGCTCAGAAGTGTTTGGATTTCTTCTGTGTTTTGGTTTCTTCTGTGTTTGGTAAGATGAGTGTTTGGTTTTCAAGAGTTGAATGGCCAGTTTGGATAACTGGGATTCAGGGTGTTTCACGTATCTCTGAGGGAGTACGTGTTTAATATTTCTGGTTGTAGAACCAGTAGTTTAGGATGGTTTGGTTGTTGAGTCGGACTCGTTTGTAGTCTGATATTCTGTATAGAATTGTTGTTAGGAGCTCTATAGCTTAGTAGTATTGATTGATTGGATTTTATAGAGCGAGTATCCCAATATATATATATATATATATACTGGGGAAACTCGTGAAAGTTTTATCCAAAATTCTTTTGGATAATTAGATTTGTTCTGATTGTGTGAATTGGTTGCTTTTGTTGTTAGCATATGATTAGCATATGCTGTGTTTTAAAATAAAATCTGTAAATAGATTATTAAATTACCTTTGTTTTAAATTTCGACGACGAAATTCTTTTAAGGGGGAAGGATTGTAATATCTCGGAATTTTGGACAACATAAATTTGATAATCTGTGTTTAAATTTATACTGAATTGATAATTTTTGTTAATAAATTTGATTCTATAATCTTCTTTTAAATATTTAATTTGTAAAATTATTTTTAATGAGTTAATAAATTGTTTTCTATTTAATAATGTATATGGATTTGTATATATTTTAAATAGATAAGTTATTCTTAATTAAATTAGTATAGCATAATTTTAATGTTTTAAAAATGGAAATTTTGATTTGTTTTTAATTTAAACTTTTCAAAAATACTTAGTAAAATACTATATGATTTTAAATATGTAGGATAAATGTTTTATTGGTTTAAAATTCATTCATTTTATTCAAGTTTGAATATTAAAATAAGTTACAAAAATATTTATGTTATTCTCTTTAAAATATTGATTGATAATTTTGATTTGTAAATTTAAAATACAATTTAAAATATGAAACATGTATTCATTAAGTTACAAACTCTTGTGTAAATTTATTTTAATTGTTTAAAAGTTTCTTTTTCAAAAGATTAATTTGTATGTTGTTTTATTTATTTTAATACTTTGCTTATTCTTTAGAAATTTATTTAAATACGTAACTAAGTATAAGAACTAGTTAACTATGTTTAAACATTCATTAAGCTTAATTTTTCATTAACATTTAATTAAGATAACAAATCATTTTAAAGAGACATATGTAAGTATAAAGAGACATGTGTATATTTTGAGTTAACATGTGTTAAATATTTATGTGTGTAAATTTACAAGTGTATAACATTTGTACAAGTGTAAATTTTATTTTGATTTTTCTTTTAATTCATTAAATCTGAAAATTACCTTTATATAAACTTGCTACTTCATTCATATTTTTTTTTACATTCCTTAATCAAAAGAAAGACCAAATTTCATTTTTCATTTCCATAATCAAAAATCTGCATACACCAATTTCATAAAAATCATATCTGTAATACTTCAAACTCAAGTATATTTGCATTATTCCACTCCTCTTTAAAATCAAACCCATCATCCTTAAATTCAAATATTAATCTGCATATGAAAATCTGCATGCAACAAACTAAAACATGCATTCATCTGAAATGCAAGATTCTGCATTTCCAATCAAGTTTGCAGACCTGCATTTTTTTCTAAAGCCTGGAAATAGGCTACCTGCATGTAGAACCTGGGAAATTTGCATCTGCAATCATCAAGCTAGCATCATTTACAAACAAAGATTAAAAGCATGAAATCTGAGGGTCTGCATTTCTTTGCATCTGGTAGCAAGGGCCTGCATTTCGTAAATTTTCAAAATCTGGAACATGCAATTGGAATGGTGCTCTGCATTTTAGTCCAGGTGAGTAACTCATCTTTTTAAAAGTGTTTAATAGGTAAGTTGTGCATGTTTATAAATTACAAATATATATATATATATATATGAAAGTACCTGCAAGTATGTGTCTGTAAACAAGATGATGACTGTGCATGTGTGGTCTTCAAAATTTCAAACTTATGTTTGATTTCTGAATTTTTTCCCTTTGACTTGTTTGTTGATTAGGACTTAAATTTTTGAACAAATCATGTTTGTTTTAGGATGGTGTAAGTTCAAATTTTATATGAATTAAATCTGATGGTCTGAAACCTGAAAAATCAAGTTACAGAGCAAAATAACATAGAGTAAAATTCAAACTCAATAATTTAATTGTTTCAGGTCCATTAATAGAATCATTAAGTGAATTCAAGAATTTTAAAACAAAAATTTCAATTTGTAGTGCTATAAATAAGGTGCAGTTTCAAATTAACTGCATTTTTCATTTTGGTCAAGTTCTGTTGAATCCTGCAATGGATTTAGTGGAAATTGTTTATGAAGAGAGTGTATCTATCAGGGATTATGGGAAAATTAGGAATTTAGGTTACTTTTCATTATTGGGGTTGTAATTTGGAATTTGCAGTAAGAACCCTAGTTTATATGGGTCACTGATTTTGTTCGACTGCAGCTTCATCAATGAATCGAGTTCAGAGATATTTTGGGTATTGATAGATGATGGGTTGATGGAGTTGTCGCCGGAATATAGAAGTTGATGATGGTCGGGAAGGGGAGAAATTGATGTTGACAGGTTTGATTTGGTTGTGGTCACTGTGTTTCCAGGTTTTGACTTTATACCTGAGTTCTAACTCGAGATGGATGTTTTGGGATTTGAGGGTGTAGTGGAGTCATTGGTCGATGGAGGATGACTGTTAATGATGGCCAGTGATGGCCTGAGATGGGTTAAGTGGTGCAAAGGGAGGAATTGTGCATGTTTGTGATGATTGTTGGTTGCAGGGTTTTTGTCTCGGGATGGTCTCGGGTTATTTGAGGGGAAACTCGAAGTAGGTGGGGTATTGACTCGAAGTCAAATAGTGAGGTTCGAGTGTATTGTGTTTCAGGATTTAACAAAACAGAAACCTATTCTGTTTTAAGAAATCTAAATAGTCAAGTTTAATTTTAATCTGGAAATTGAACTTAGGATTTAAACCTGAATCTAAAGATGAATTCAAATAATTTGTATTCTTATTTTGAAATAATTTGAATTAAGGAATTCAAGTTTGGTTTAAAATAAAAAAAGGGAATAGGAAACCTGTTTCCAGTTTTATAAAATTTGAAATAAATGCAAACTAAAATATTAATTTAGGATTTTAAAACTGAATTTAAATATGAATTCAAATAAGTTTGAATTCTGTTTTTTTTTGAAATAATTTAAATTCAGAAAAATTTCAAAGTTGGTTTTTAAATAAAACAGAAACTTTTTTCTGTTTTTAAATGTAAAGGTAAAGTTTAAATTGAAGTGGAGATTTAAACTGAGTTTTTAATCTGAAATTTGAATATGAATTCAAATTAGATTGTCTGAGATTTGAATTCATTTATGTTTTTAAATTTAAATTTGATTTCAAACTCACAAGTGTAAATGCATATGTGTTTTGCATTTGAATTTGTAATTTAAATTGTTTTTAACTTATTGATAAGGTAGATGTTTTAACATATATGATAAAAAGTTTGAATTGTTTTAAAATCTTATTTAAGATAAATTTGAGTCTTAAGTTTAAAATGAAGTTAAATAGAATTTAAAGTAAATTTAAAAACATTTAGTTTTTAAATGCTTGATTAAATAAGAAATGTTTGTCTAAAAGATAAATAAAAATTTAATGATTGGATTCATTAAATTATTAAGGGAATAAGTTGAACAATTAATTATTTAATTAATTAATAATGTGGATGTTTAATTAAGTAATTAATGATTTTTTAAGTTAATTAATTAGATTTGAGATTAATTAAGTAGGGTTAATTAATCTATAATTAAGGATGATTAATTAAATTTTAATTTATGATTAAGATTTATTTAATCAAGTGATTAGAGATGATTAAGATTTTAATTAATACTTAATTAATTATTAAATAGATATTAATTAAATAGTATTTAATTGATAATTAATAATGATTAATTTAAGTTAATTCTTAATTAAGTAATTAAGGAATGTTAATGAGGGTCATTAACTTAAGATTATTTAACAATTAATTAATGTGATTAATTTTGATAATTAATTAGATTGATTAATTAACAATAATCAATTGTTTATTACTTATGAAGTAATTAATGAATTAATTACTTAGTGTAATTAATTTGATTAATGTGATTAGTTTAGATTAATTAAGTTAAATTAATTTAAACATTTGTTGATTGTTTGATAATTACCTTATGTAATTTATGAATTTGTAATTGCTTAAGGAAGTAATTAATTAATAATTACAGGATCTAATTAAAGATATTTGATATAGAAGTAATTGGATTTAAATTACTTTGAAATTAATCAAGGGGATTAATTTAGATAATTAATTAAGAATAATTAATTATGGGATGAGTAATTAAAGTAGTCAATTACTGAATGGTTATTAATTATGGGTGATTAATATTTATATGTGGATTAATTTCAGATTATTTACTTATGTAATTATTTTATATTTAGAATTTATTAAATGAAATCAGAAATCATTAATTAATTAGTTAATGATATAATTTGAAATTGATTAATTAAGGTATAATGAATAATGAATAAATAATTAATGTAATTAATTTTAGTTAATCAATTAATTTAGTAATTACAAGTTAATTGTTTGCAAAGGGTTTAAGTAATTAACTTGTGTGATTAACTTGTAAGCTAATTACTTATTGAAACCAGAGATAGTTAATCAATATTAATTGAAATATTGAGATGGTGATTTATAAATTGATTTGAAATCAATGGATGGATAAGTTAAGCAGAATTTTGATGATGAAGTAATTAATTTAATTCATTTTAAATTAATTGGAGTTAGGTAATTAATTTAATTCATTTTAAATTAATTATAGAAGTGTGATCATTAGATCATTGCTTAAGTTTGATGAATGGTATTGGTTGCCTGCTATGGTTTGTAATCTCAGTTATGAGATGAGTAGTGTATGAGATATGGATGCATTGGTTGCTTTTGGATGATAATATGGATTATTTGATTTTGATATGAATTACCTATTGATAATGATAAGGTTGATTATCTGTTGTGTTGAGAATTATCTATCTGTGTATATTTAGATAATGAATTGAATTGTTTTAAACTTAAAACAACTTGGACCTAAAACACAGGCTTTGGATTTCGATGAGACCGGGATCTGGTTTCCATATTTGGACATCCGAAAACCACATCGATTCCAATTAAACGTTAGGTCGTTAATCCAAGTGGAGCGAGTGAAGACTCGAGGTGTAAGGGCTATACGTCAGTATAACTTTGTGGGTGATTCCGTAATGAGTTTGACGGAATAGTACTTATAGATTCGAGATGGTCATTCAGAATGCAAGGGTTATTGTCGTTAACTCTGAGGGTGATTCCAAAATGAGTGTAACGAGATAATGCCTTCGGTTTTGTTTGAACCCAAACGAACTTGTATGGATTGAATGCTTTCAGAACATCGTCTGGTGGACGATGAGCATTCTAAGTGATGTGTTCTATAAAGGTAATCGTAGCCTCAAGCCTCATGAACCGGGAATGGCTAAAACAGGGGAGGTGCAGCAAAGCTTCATGGGTCGCACCCATTGGAGAGTAAGATTTACCCCTGTCTAGAGGTCCCTTTATATTTCGGCTGTGTGGACGGTTGATCATGACAACCGTCGGGGTTGTCTTATTCGGAACTGTTCAGTAAGGAACGGGTCCGGCTTTGTGTTTTAGGGCATTGGGAGTAATCCTCGGTGCGGTGATCTAGGCCACGTACTGTGACGGGCGGTACCCCAGTAGCCTTGCCATTGTATGGAATCCAAAATCCAATAAGTGCCAACGGTTTTGATTGTATTACCCACTTTTGTGGCTAGTAGCTGGAATTTAATAATGTAACAATTTCGGCTATTTCTTATTTATTTGAAAATCCTAGACACTATTATAATATCATTGGATTTCCTATCAATTGTTTTGGATAGCGTAAGGTAAAAACTTTTCCATGTTTATGTGTGGGAAGTCTTACGTGATACCTTTCTTTCAAAAGGATTTGAAAATTAAGCAACTTTAACTTGTTACTCCTACCAGACCCATGTCTGACCCGGAGTTATTTCTGTTTTTCTATAACTCTTGGGTACTCAAATTTTTACGAGTAGCCGAGGGAATTCGGGTTAGGATTTCAGGTTAGCTTTGACGAATTGTGGAGGAGCATATGGAGCAGGAGGCTTCTACGTATAGTTATATAGTTCCGCTGTGTTGGTATCTCTGAGTGTTTCTGTATTGTGATTGAGTTGTAATAACTAGACAGGTGTTTATAACTGTCTAGTATGTGTTGTATATGTCAGTGTAACTCTTATATTTGATGTATACTATGTTATACTTATGTTACTAATATAATTTATTCGTTCCGCTGTTGAGATTCTTGTGTTGTTTCTTCTTTCTCTTCTTTCTTTTCTCTTTTCTATCCCTTTCTTTCTTAAGGATGATACGACTTTTTGTGGAGAAAAAGTCGGGTCGTCTCATTTTAGGAAGTTATAAAAAAAGGGAGGCTTATATAAAGATAAAATTCTTAAAACCCATATAAATTATTTTTATTTGCAGTTTGGAAATGAAAAGAAAAAAATATATTTATATGCAGTTTAGAAATGAAATCTACTAGTTTACTTAATAATGTATATTAGTGATTTAGACGATTGTTAAACTTATTTAAGTTATTTAGTTACTACAAGAATTTGTAAGAGAGAAAAAATATATATGTGTAAACATTTTATTTACTAGGCTATTTTAAATAATATTTGGGAGATTAACTTATTTAATTTATTTTTGGAACGTGAAATTTATTTATTAAAAGAAACAAATTAGTTTAAATAAAATTTTGGGTTAATTAAATTTACTTAAGAAAATTTTATAGTATAAAATAAATCATTGGTTAATTAAAATATTACCTAGGAAATTGATTATTAAATTAATTCAATATCAATAAAATACTTAGTGTTATACTAGGTCTGAAATGTGGAGAAAGCAAGTCGGAATGGAAGTGGATTGCAAAAAAAATGCAAAGGTGAGTTAATCTCGCTCAGTTAAATTTAAATTGAAATTTAAATTTAAATGACTAAATTTATAAAATTATTTGAATGGTTGAATTGATTAATGGGCTGTAGTTTGGTATATTTGGGATTGATATATTATATTGTGCTAACGTCTGTGGATGCAGATAAAACAGGTTGGGGGGATCCAACTGGATCCCTCAACATTTATTTAAAATTATTTAATACCCTCTGTTGTGTTCATTTGATATTCTATGATGAATGATATTGGAATATTTAATGTTATGGTTCGATTAGATATAATTGGGTATAATGAATTACCAAAATAATATATATAAAAATTGGATTTGGAAGGAAAATAAAAGAAGTAAATCTGTAAGCAAAGTAATTATAGAATAAATTTAAGAATGAATTGGAGAAGAAATAAAGTGACTTTAGATTTCTAATAAATAAATTGTGTGTATATAAAGGAAATTTTGAATAAACAGGAAGTTAATGAATTTTTAAAAATTCAGTGTTATTATTTAAAAAGAACAAAACATTTATTTAAAATTCCCGATTTAAATTATTGGAAAGAATAAAGAAGAAATTGGGAATAACCTGAAATTGGTATATTCCAGTTAAAAGGGTTTGAAATCAAATAGGAAAATAATAATAATAATAAGTCCATAATTAATGAATTTTGAAATGAACTAAGTAAGTAAAGAAATTTTATTTCATAAATTGGGAATCAATTTGGAAAATTGATTTAAGTGATTGAGATTGGAATTCTCCCTGGATAGCCAAGTACTAAATTTTTAAATATAAATTAAGGGTTTTGAAGTTGTTTTTAAAAAGCAAGTTTTGGAAAATTTATCATTTCTAAATATTTAAGTTTCTAAGTTAAGCATTTTCTTCCAATCTATTTATGGTAGTAATTTTTTAAAGAATGACTTAGTATTATGTTCTAAAAGTGTAAATCTGGTTTTATATTTTATTAAGTAACCTTATTTTCAAATATTCATATAGTATATATTTTTAATAAATTATTGAAGTAGTTTATAAAATAAATGTTTAAGTATATCTCAAAGTAAAGTGTTTTAAATTATTTTAAAAATCAAGTTTTGTGCTTGTTGATTTCAATGGAGATAGAAAATATTTGGGAAAGTTTATTCTGGAAAGAAAGAATGGTTTTGAAACGTTTTCATAAGGGTGAAAATAGAAATATCTTGTGAAGATAATTTTTGAGATTAATAAATAATTTGGGAAAAATTATTTATTGTTGGATGGTTGTTATGCGTATTAATTGATAGTTAAATAACCGACTATCAATATTGGACAAAAATGCGTTGATCGTTTCGAAGAGACCGGGATCGAGATTTATTTCTCGAAAACCACTTTGATCCGGTTTGTACGTTTCGTGGAAAGGAGTGTGGATTCGAAGATGGAGCAGTGAAGTGCAAGGGCTAGTCGCTACTAATCCTGAGGATATTTCTAAAATGGATGTAGTAGGAATAGTGCCTTCGGTTCCGTTCGAACCCGGAACGGACTTGTATGGATGAATGCTTGCGAAACATCGTCAGGTGGATGATGGGCATTCTAAGGGATATGTTCTACAAAGGTAACGCTTAGCCTCAAGCCTCATCAAATGGGAATGACTGAAAATCAGGGGTTATGCAGCAAGGCTAGGTGACTAGCACCCAAGCAGGGTGAGGTCATTCCTGTCTAGATGTCCCTTTTTATTTCGGCTTAGTGGGCGGTTGCTGATCCCAACCGCGGGGTGATCTCACTCGGGATTATCCAGTAAGGGTAGTCCTGGTCTTGTGTTGCAGGGGAGCGGGCGTACTCCTTGGTACGGTGATCTAGGCCCCATACTGTGACAGGGAGTACCCCAGTGCCTAGTCATTAGTTGGAAATCCATTCTCCCTACGAGCCTTGTACTAGTTTTGTTTGTATTACACACTCTGTGGCTAGTAGCTGGAATTTAATCATGTAACAATTTCGGATATTTTATAAGTATTTGTATATAGTCCCTATTATAATAACAGAGAATTTCTATAAAAATTGTTTTAGCTATCGTAAGGTAAAAACCCGGCATGTTTATTTGTGGCATGGTCTTACGAGATGCTTTTTGTTTTCAAAGGGTTTTTGAAACTTTAATAATCAATTGGGTGTGATTTTCTCACGTTGGTATTCCAAACTGACTCGGGTGTTATTTAACTGTAATGCTCGGGTCAGACTGAGTATTTTAGGATACAGGATATGATGCTGGGGAGCTCAGGAGACGAGCTGGATGACGATACGTACTTCCGTACTTGTTTTATATATTTTCCGCTGTGTAGAGTAGCGATGTATCCATTTGTATGTTATTGATGTTGAGCTGTGATTGATGTACGCTGATGATGTAATATATAAACAGAGATATTTGACTTTTGAGTAAAGATCATTTATTATCTATTATATTTTATTCCGTTGCGATGGTAAGATTCCGTTGTTTTTTTTCTATTTTCTTCTTCTACCTCTTCTTCTTTAACCCAAATGGTTCGTATTTATGTACAACTTGAGTTGATTTAAATAGAATAGTGTTGACTCAAGGGGTACGGATTTGTGGGTCGTTCCACTATTATTGGATTCTACAAAGAAATCATCACTAGAAGCGGACTCATCGCTGCTACTCCCAATCTGTCCATCCTCTTTTTCTATGTCCATCGTGACCTTGCCTTCACTTAGATTAAACTGCTCTTCCTCTTCTTGTGGAATCAGGGGCATTCTAGCCGAGCAACTGTCCATAGTCGCGGCATCTTTTCCCTCATGGGTCTCTATAGCCGACTCGTCGGACGGGCCTTCCCATTCTTGAAAAGTGCCCTCTTCGAAAAACGTAAGATGCGGAGGCGTATCGCGTGCGTACCCTAGATTGAGAAGGGGATGAGACCTCAATTGGAACTGAAGATCTCTTCGGATGCAACAGTCTGTATCAAAGCAAGTGTACGTCAGTCAATAAGAATTTAACAGATCTTTCTCCAACATCGATAGCCTTCGAGGTTCGAAAAGTTTCATCGAGAGGCAAGTCCCTATCTGACCATCGATTAACTATAAGAAGTATTCAACTTGTTAGAAATTTTGTAGCGACACATTGAAACTCAATGATAAGAAGGAAAACTTACCCCTCGTCGTCTTAAGGTGACTGAACCCCTCACGGCATCTAACAAAGAAGTATTGAGTCTTGAATTGATATAGGTTGTTTTGCAGTTCGAATACAATTTTACGGTTTCTCTGAGCACTAATCACAACCAAGGATGGACACTCGTCGCTTCTTTTGAATGAAAGAAAATATCTCAACTCGTCGAAGCTCTAGGCACAATTGAATATTTGCATGAAAAGGTCATGTAGACATCCTGAGATGGTATATCCGTTGGGATGAATCTGGCATGGAGTGATTGTTAAGTTCACGAGGGTCTTTCTCAAAAAGTCATTAAAGAGGGGCACAGCTCAATTCAGGCACATATACCGATTACAAGCAGTATATCCCAGAGGCGGCATGTGAGCTAATTCATCCTTCTATAGGAGGCCTACGTCTTCCTCTAGTATGCCGTGTTGCAGGAAGATATTGTTTAAGGCTTTCGTAGAAATCATAGAAGAAGCCCTCTTCTGTGGATTGAGAAGAACTCTAAAGTTAGGAGGAGTCCGGTCCATGATCGGACCAATCGAAACTAGCTGGCCATACTCAGTCTGTGAAGAGAAGAAGGAAAGGCGACAAATGGCAACTCGACCTTTGAAAGTATAGGACTTCCTCCGTTAGACTTGCGATGAGAGGACGGGTAATTCATTCTAAACAAAAGTATTGACTTTCGAAACCAACAGGTAATTCAACTCTAAAGTAAGAACTCCCCATACTATACTTGAATTCGGAAGAAATATCGGCTCGTATTGATGTGCTGGGATTCAAGTGTGTAACGAGGCAAGTGCAATTTGTTATCTGTTAGTGGTGGGATTGGTATCCTGAATACTACGAATGTTCTACCCTATGTAGATAGTATGCTCGTAGCTGAGAGGTAAAAGGACTTCCCGTATCACTTTCTTTTTGAAATTACTTCTCCTGCACTTATCTATTATCGATTGACAATCGAGAACAGATCCATTGTGCAAAACGACGTGGAAAGTCCTTTCCAATACAGGTACATCGTGCATGAATAAGAAATCAAAATCAAGCCGAATACACCGAAAGGACGAAACCAATACATGATGTGTCGTGCGGTATCAGCTACGGGATCTGGAACAAGTCAATTTCGGCTCAATGCATGAAGAAAACTATTGGCTTGGTTTTCTAACAAGCGAAGGATGAAGGAGGCAAAGGAAAGCAGGGGTATAGGAAATAGAATTACCGAACTAGATGCTTGGTTCGGCATTTGCAAAAATGCAGAACCAAACATATGGACCGGCATGTCGGACCAGTTATATGATCCAACATCCTATGGTATACCGAACCATATCTAGTTTGGTATCCTTAGAGCTGCCGGACCAAACATTTGGTCCGACATTCTCTGGTATGCCGGACCAAGTGTTTGGTCTGGCATAGCACATCAATTGCCAGAACAATATATTTGGTCCAGTAGGACATACATGCCGATTCAAATGTTCAGATCGGCATGTAAGGTGCTCCGAATCAAAAAAGGATCACTAAACTAAAGAAAAAAAGGACCACCAAATCAGGAAAACTTCCTAACCTAAATGCCGACCCTACTATCCTTGACTCAAATGCCAAATCAAACTCAAGATGCTAGACTTCTCCTCCACACTTCACAACTCCACTCTATAAATACCGGAGCTTCTCAACAACAATGATGTCACGACCCGAAATCCAATGTTCGAAAATCAACATCAAATACCTCATTTGTATTCGGCTGCCAAAGATTCAAACATCGAACTCTAGTCGGACGGAGCTTATAAGAACATTAGATGAATAATAAACAACAGAAACAAAATGAATATCATGCATTACATCACAGATACAACATCATCATAATATCCGTTATAACATCAGAGTATCATAATACATATATCACAACTCCAAATAGAATATCATAATAGAACCATAAGTGATCATATGCCAAAAGTCTTCAAGGAAATAGAGTGGTAGAGAACATTCAAAACTAAGCACCTTGGGATCCAAAAGCTTACAAAATACCTCCAAGGTAAAAGCCTCCAAAAATCGATAATCTCCAAAGCAAAAGACTCCAGAATACAGGTAATACCAAAATACGGAAAACCTGCTATTAGGCTGCCCGTGTGGAAATGATGGGCACCCAGTGTTTAGAAAGGAAACACTAAACTCCGGGTCAGTCATGGGACTGGTATGAGTAAACAAATACAGCTGATTTTAAATAAAACAAGATCTATAAAAGAAAATCCAGCATGCTTTTGGAAAATGAAACTACCATAAGACCTCCCGCTACACACACAATGCAATTGGAGAATTGGATGAGATTTCTTCTTATGATAGTCAAATATGCTTGATACGGGAAAAATTCTTTGATATTGTTACTAGTGCATAGTGTAGAAAGCCATTTCGAAAGTATAATATTAATCTTAGCCAGCATACCACATTTCGTCATATGCCTTCTATAGTTACCATGTTTTGTGGTAGGTTACCGCCACGCTGCATGGCAGGTTATACAAGTAAAACCGTACATGGCTCGTATTTTTTCTTTGGATTTCCAACAAATGGCATGCTAAGGAACTTCCTACTGCCACATTGGTGCGCCTCTAGAGGGACCTCCCGAGAACTTAACCAATTTCTACCAACGCAAGGCCGGGTTACCTCTGTAACTAGGTAACTACTACACGACTATATCATTCCCCGGTCGTTTGCGAGCTTTATCTGAGGGCCCTCCATCACAAAGCAACAACCACATAGTAAATGAGATTGAAGCAACCACATATGTGAAATATATAGGCTCCATACCATGAAACCACCTTTTTCCATAAGGAAATGACATACCCTAAAGGGTGCGACCCTCATAACCTTGCCGCATCTTTCCCGTTTCGACCATTTCCGGGGTGTGAGGCCCGATGAGGTCTCGTCCACAAAGCTACGCTTTACACGAAAGCCATGCTTTGATCATAAATGATCATCAATACACAGCAGCACTTAGCATGCCACACTACCAAATTGGGAGTATAACGCTGATAACCTTCAACTACATAACTTCTGAGCTCGTACGTCTCGGAGAAGGGTGTTAAGCTAAGAGAATAAATTCTCTGCCACCAACAGATATGTATTTGAAAGAAATCGTCTTTATATCTCAAAGTGTAGTGTCAGACACACAACCATACAAGTCTGTTCCGGGTCCGAATAGAACCGAAGGCACTTCGTCCAATAAAGGAAGAAGCCCTTGCAAATCCGCGTATCCCCAATTCCGATCGGACTCCCCATCACATGTGGAGATTTATATACTGGAGAAACTCAGTGCAGAGACAATCGATAAGTTATCCTATCATTTTCGAAGACACCCGGTCTTCAACACCGTCTTCAAATGTTATCCATTTCGTCGAATCACTATTCGTAATGGGTTATATGACACAAAGGTCCTTTCCCGGCTAATCCGAATTGTGACAACCCGGGATTTTTAGGCATTTGAAGTTGAAATATTTAATTGATTTTAAATATTTAAAAGTTAATTTTTGACTTGAATTCAAGTATCACTAATTATTTGATAATTACATTATTAGATTCAATAATCCGAGGTTGAGTAAAATGCTGAATTTGGAGTTTTAAGCCTGTTAAAATATAATTTGAAGGCTTATAAAATTTATATTGATAATGTTGGAGAGAATAGAAGTGATGAAATCAAATTTAAAAATGGCTTGTTCAGTTTTGAAATTTATATCGTTTAAATTGAATTTAAAAATAGCCTTCCGAGGTACAGTCTCGGAATTCGACGAAACCAGTTCCATTGGATCCATAATATCGTATTATTATCGGAATTCAATTTTCGTGGCGTTTGGAGTTGTCGTGTGAGCGTTCGGTATATAAACGTGCTGGAATTTATATCAAAAATTCAATATAATAATTGATCCAAAAAGCTATCTTCTCCATACGATCGAATTAGGACTCGAAACCTTTTCCGTTGCGTTCGGAATAGGTATATAACACTAGGAACGTCTAGCGGCACGCCTCGATAGGAAGTCAAATTTCGTGTTGCGTTTATCGACACGAGTTGAATTTAACTTAAATATATAAGGTTTTATATTTGGTCACTATCAGTCGTTTCCTTTCCTATTAGCTGTAATTCTATCATCTTTCGTAACACTGTAGCGAGTATTCTTCATCATGCTTCTCCTTTTAATATCTTCAACCGAGTCTTCTTCAAGAACCTTTCACTTTAAAAATCAAACTCGTTTATTTTTTTAACAAAAAGATGATTGATTCGATAATTACTCCTCCAATTCGTCTATCGACTTCGCTAAATTAATGGGGGAAGCATGGGATTTAGTAGCCGCGTTTTCGAAGTGGCATCGAGAAAGGATCGTATCGCGAGCGGTTGAGGGTGGCGTCAGCATGGGCGCGCAGTAGCAACTAGGGCTAAGGCGTTTCTCGATTTAGGTGTTCGATTGCCTGAAGCAACAAATTGGGGATGTCGGCAGGCAGATGAATGGCGAACTCCTCAGGTGGTCGAGGCTAGGGTTGAGAAGCAGCTAGCATGTTGGGCTTCGACATAGTTGAAGTCGCGAGGTAGTGTCGCGATACCAGGGTCCGATCATGGCTCGTATGGTGGGTGCGCGAGGCTTCATGGTGGCGATGCCAGTGGCGACGCGAGCAAACGATAGGAGGTATATGCTGTTTTCAATTTAATATATATATATATATACATAAATATATTTACAGAGAAAATATTTCAATAAGGTATAGTGGACCTTTTGGAAATGTATATACATGTATATGTAGATAAATTAATAGTAAAGCGTGAAAACATTACTGTTTCTAATATGTGTACATATGTGTTAGAAGGGAATTTAATATATATATATATATATATATATATATATATATATATATAATACACTCACATATTTCAATCTATTTTAAAATTAATATATGTACAGGAATAAAAAGAAAAATTATATAAGATTTTTGGGTAAAAAATATAAGAGTTTATATAGAAAATTAGATTTTTAAGACTTATATAGACTATTTTCATATGTAGTTTGAAAATAGAAAAATAAAATAAAATATACATATACACCTTTTTTTTATAATCTATAAGCTTGTTTTGAAATAATGTATTTGGTGATTAACTTATTTAAATTTTTGGTTACTAAAGGATTCTAAGGAAAACTTAGTTTAAATCAAATTATTAGTTTAAATTAAATAAATAAATGGTGATTAATGGTTCGGTTATTTCAAGTGTTAATAAATCGAAAATTGTTTATACAAGGTCAAAATCTGATAGAAGCAAGCCAGATTGGGTCGGATTGCAAAACAAAAATCAAAGGTGAGTTAATCTCACTCAACTGAATTTAAATTTAAATTTAAATTTAAATGATTAAATTTAAATAATGGTTTAAATGGTTAAATGGATTGCTGTGCTATAGTATGGTATAATTTGGAATTGGTATTTATGTTGTGCTAACGTCTGTGGATGCAGGGAAAACATGTTGGTGGGATCCAACTGGATCCCTCAACATTTATTTATTTAATATCCTCTGTTGTGACTATTTGATATTCTATGATGCATTACATTAGAATATTGAATGCTATGGTTTGATTGGATATAATTGGGGATAATGAGTTACCAAAAATATATAAATTGGATTTTGGAAGGAAAATAAAAGAAGTGAATTTGTAAGAAAAACAATTATAGAAAATTTGAATAAATTTAAAAATGAATTGGAAAGAAATAAAGTGACTTTAAAATTCTAGTAAATAGATCTAGAGTATATAAGGAAATTTTGAATAAACAAGAAGTTAATGAATTTTAATCTTCAGTGATATTATATAAAAGAACAAACATTAATTTAAAATTTAAGATTTAAATTATTGAAAAGAATAAAGAAGAAATTGGGAAAAATCTAAAATTTGTATATTTTAGTTAAAAGAATTAAAAATCAAACGGAAATAATAAAAATAATAATAAAATCCATAATTAACGAATTTTGAAATGAATTGGGTAAGTAAAGAAATTTATTTCAAATGGAATAAATTGGGAATCAATTTGGAAAATTGATTTAGGTGATTGAGATTGGAAATTCTCTCTGGATAACCAAGTTCGTTTTTAAAGTAAATTTTTAAATATAAATTAAAGGTTTTAAAGTTGTTTCTAGAAAAAAGTTTTGGAAAATTTATTATTTCAAAATATTTAAATTCTAAAAGTAAGTATTTCATTTAATCTATTATAGCAGTAATTATTTAAAGAGTGACTTAGTATCTTGTTTTTAAAAGTGAAATCTAGTTTTATATTTTATTAAGTGACCTTATTTTCAAATATTCATATAATATGTATTTTTAGCAAATTATTGAAGTAATTTTAACTTGAATGTTTTAAAGTATATTTCAAAGTAAAGTGATTTAAATTATTTTTTTAAAAAAGATCTAGTTTTGTGCTTGGTGATTTCAGTGGAGATAGAAAATAGTTAGGAAAGCTTATTTTGGGAAAGAAAGATGTTTTGAAACTGTTTTCAAAGGGTTGAAAATAGAAATATATCTTGTGAAGATATTTTTGAAGTTAATAAATAATTTGGAAAATTATTTATTGTTGGATGGTTGTTTGTGAATATAAATTGATAGTTAAATAACCGACAATCAATATTGGCCAACTGCGTTGATCGTTTCGAAGAGACGGGGATCGAGATTTATTTCTCGAAAACCACTTCGATCTGGTTTGTATGTTTCGTGTAAACGAGTTTGGATTCGAAGATGGAGCAGTGAAGTGCAAGGGCTAGTCGCTACTAATCCTGAGGATATTTCCAAAATGGATGTAGTAGGAATAGTGCCTTCGGTTCCGTTCGAACCCGAGACGGACTTGTATGGATGAATGCTTTCGAAACATCGTCAGGTAGACGATGGACATTCTAAGGGATATGTTCTAAAAAGGTAACTCTTAGCCTCAAGCCTCATCAAATGGGAATGACTGAAAATCAGGGGTTATGCAGCAAGACTAGGTGGGTAGCACCCAAGCAGGATGAGGTCATCCCTGCCTAGATGTCCCTTTTATTTCGGCTTAGTGGGCGGTTGCTGATCCCAACCCTTGGGTTATCTCACTCGGGATTATCCAGTAAGGGGTGGTTCCGGTCTTGTGTTGCAAGGCAGCGGGCGTACTCCTCAGTACTGTGATCTATGCCACATACTATGACAGGTGGTACCCCAGTTTTTAGTTATTAGTTGGAAATCCATTCTCCCTACGAACCTTATACGAGTTTTGTTTGTATTACCCACTTTGTGGCTAGTAGCTGGAATTTAATGAATGTAACAATTTTGGCTATTTTATAAGTATTTGTATGTAGACACTATTGTAATATCAGAGGATTTCTATAAAAATTGTTTTAGCTATCGTAAGGTAAAAACCCGACATGTTTATTTGTGGCGTAGTCTTACGAGATGCTTTTGTTTTCAAAGGATTTTTTTGAAACTTTAATAATCAATTGAGTGTGATTTTCTCACGCTGGTATTCCAGACTAGCTCGGGTATTATTTAACTGTAATGCTCGGCTCAGACCGAGTATTATAGGATACAGGATATGATGCTGTGGAGCTTTGGAGACGAGCTGGATGACGATACGTATATCCATACTTGTTATATATATATATATATATATATATATATATATATATATATATATATATATGTTCCGCTGTGTTGAGTAGCTGTGTATCCAGTTGTATATTATTGTTGTTGTTGAACTGTGATTGATGTACTCTCATAATGTAATATATATAAACAGATATATTTGATTTAAGTAAAGATCATTTATTATATTCCGCTGCGATGGTTAGATTCTGATATTGTTTTCTATTTTCTTCTTCTACCTCTTCTTCTTTAACCCAAATGATTCGTATTTCTATACATCTTGAGTTGATTGACGTAGAATAGTGTTGACTCAAGGGGTACAGATTTGCGGGTCGTTACAGTTGGTATCAGAGCTTAGGTTTGTGATAACCTTGGCTCTGTTGGGAAATTGCTCAAATAGCGTCCGTAGTACTCTAGAATGAGTTTGAGCGTATTAATTGATATGAGCGCGTTTTGTTAGTGAATATAAATTGTTTTAATATTGTGTGATTGGTTTACTGAGTGGCATATGAACCTTCGTCGACATAGTCTGTACAACTGTCTCGAAGGGGCTTCTAAACACTTGAATAGAACAATCGACACGGTATTGTTTTAAATGTGGGTAAATGAAATAATTTTACCCAAAAATATATTTTTGATATAAAGGAAGTTTTTGTAAACTATTTAGCTAATATATAGTTGCTTGGATGTTAGAAAAAAAATATTATTAAATTATTATCATTATTGAGTGGAAATTTAACTAGAAATTGAAAATATAACCAAAGTTTAAGGGAATAAATTCATTATAAAATTAAATTCATAAATATGAATTATAAATGTAAACTATAAATTGAAATATAATCAAATGAGAATTTGAATGAGCATAAGCTGTGCAAATGAATTATAGTTAAAATTAATTTAAGTAGGATCTGGAAATTTAAATCCCAGAGATTTTGGAAGTGTTTATCGAAGTATTTGAAGATAAATAATAACATTATTATTTTAGAGGTATTTCTGAAAGGAAATTTGTTTTCAATGGATTTTGAAAGTGATATAGCATTGAAATCACTTGGATTATTGAGAAATAATTCTGATGATGACGGCCCCATCATCAGCATTCATTTTCGAATTTCTAACTGACAAATTGCTGCCAAATTGATTTGTTCAGAAAAACTAGTTGTTTTTGAAAATCTCAAAGGAAATTTGTTGAGGATAAAACCAGGATTGGTTTAAATTTTCGAGAAGTGTGATTTGAGATGTTGGAAATTTCAAAATAATTTGAAACCAAAGGTCGGGTGTTTAAAAATCCTGATAAGATAGGTTGTAAGCTTATCAATTGAGATGATTTTTAAATCAGGAAGGAAGTATGAGCTTTGAATGTTCGAAATTTAAATTTAGAGTGAAAAGTTAAAAATGAACTTAACTTGGATTGGGAAATAAAATTTAACTGGACTGAAATTAATTGAATAGGCTAAAAGTAATATCCAGTTGTATTCGAATTAAGTTGAAATCGAATTGAGTTAAATAAATCCGAGTTAAAATAAAATTGAATTAGAATAAAAATTCAATTGAGTTATCGAATGGAATTAGATTCTTACCTGAATAAATGGAAAATAAGTTGGATAAGAATTGGATTGAAATAAATAAATTAGAATAATTTATAAAAGAATAAAAAAATCCATGGTAATAAAAATATGCTTGAGTTATAACTAAGTGTAAATTTCGAATTAAAAATAAAAGAAGAATATATTCAAGCCTAGAATGAACAGAAATGTGTAAAATATTAAGTTGTGACTTATAAATTGAAAAATGGGATAGAAAACCCAAAATAAATAATTTGATGAATTGGAAAATAAATAAAAATCAAAACTTGAATTATAAAATAAATTTTAACTTAAGAAAATTAAATGAAGAGATTTTGAGATTTAAAATTTAGTATTGAACTATAATTAGGGGAGAACTAATTAGATAATAAATTACTTAATGAAATATGTAAAAGGATCCTAATGTAGTTAAATAGAAGCTGAATTGGTGAGTTAATATTGAAATTCGGAAATAAAACTCAAGGTATAAATCAAATTTGACTTGAATTATTAGTGAAGAAATATAAATTGAAAGTGGCCTTGCAATTAATTAAATGAATTGAGAATGAAATTGAATTGTGAGTCAATAAAATTGGATGGTAAATTAAAAGTGAATGGTGGAATCAGAACTTGAGTTGTTAATTAAAATTCGACTTGAAGTGTTAACAAATTGAATATAATTGAAACAGTTGCCAAATAAAAAAAAAGAGGAATTGGATTAATATAGTAATGGTTTGAACTACGAATAAAATCCAATTTGAGTATAAATGAGTTAAGCATGTGTTTGGATATTGTTTTGATAAATTGAGAAGGTGAATTAAAATTAAATAGAAGTTGATTAAAATGAGAATCAAATGGAATTGAACTTAAGTTTGAAGTGGAATAAATTGAGTAAATTAACTTAAGTTGAGAATAATTAGGAGCTCGACTACGAGTAAAAAAAAAATTGAAGACCGTTAAATTAATGCTTGGTTTGAATTAATTCGAGAATGGTTAGTAATATGCAAGCTTGGAATGTGTCGAGCTAAATAAATGGTCGTGAATGAATTAAAATAAAAAGGAAATTTAATTGGTAATGAAGATGAACCTAAGTTGTTAATGGTTTTGAATGAACTAGTTTGGTTAATAAAATGAAATGCAAGTGAATGTATTCGAATTTAAAATGCAATGAAAGTGAGAATATATGGATTGTGAATAAATTTAAAAATGGAATAGAATTAAGTACAAATTGAGTTGAAATCCATTTAAATTGGTTATAAAACTTAAATACTTATTTATTCACATAGATCTCGTCGAATTGCATAGAATAAATTGTCATTGGATGTAAATGGAAATAATTAAAATTCTATGAATTGATAGGAGTAAAATAAATTGATTTTGAGAGCAATTGAATTAAATATGAGTTCTTTTTGCTTAAAAATAAATTAATGTAAGCTTGTGAGTTGTTAACCATTCGGACTAAGTGAAACGATGTATGATTAGTTGTAAGCAATTAAAATTAATGTTGGAATATTTAAATTGCTTATAAAAAGTGTATAATGTGCATTTCTTTTAAAATTCATGTGTTTAACTATTGTAAATAAGTGAAATATTGTTAAACTTCATATATATGACACCTACATGTTTAAATTGAGTAAGTACAGGTACTTGGAACCGTATGGCTGGATTTGGTTGCGCTAATTGCTAAAATACACTACACCAAATACTGAGATTTTCAATTAACCATCCGCGCATTAGGCAACGTTATTAACCATTGCCATTTAGCAACGGTTAATGTTTAATGTGATTTTTTGTTTGATGATAACAAACATATATATATCAATATATATATGTGTTTGCAGTTTGGACTATATACAGAAAGGAAGAAATATTCATATTGAATAATTATACTATTGCACAGAATCTATATAATTCAACTAGTATTTTTTATTCAATATAATATTTTATTACAACACTTAAACAATACAAAGTTTTCAGCTCTCTCTATATATATATACATACATCAGTTCATACATTTTACTTTTCTCACTACAACACTCAACACTCAGTTTTTCACTCTGTCTGCACATCTGCATCTATCTGCATTGTCCAGCTCCACTTCTCGTCCTGTCTTCTGTGTACCTGTATAATTAGCAACTACAACAGTAATCTGAAAACAAACAAATTTAAATTTGCAAAAATAAAATTTGTTTGTGTCTCAGATACATGGGTTATTGTCATCATCTTTGATTGTGCAATATCTATGCATATCAGTAATTTTTATCAGGGACAGGCAATTATAAGTGGTTTGCAGTACACACGTGTACATTCGTATACGTGTGCACTGCCACGCCAACTCGTGTGCACAAACTACAACAAAACACAAATTCATTCAAAGCAACATAACAGAGAAGAACAAAGACCAAGTGCAGCATCAGTCGCACTTTATCAAAAATATGCAAGACAGTGGTCATTAATGCATTAACAACATCGAGCCAGAAACAGTCAAATATCCCACAAATGTCCAGACCAACAAAAACATGAATACTGCACCAACCAGAATGAACCAGTGATACAAGGCAACAAGTACAACGCTGCACAAATTCAACATGAAGCAGTGCAAACTCCCAAAGGCACAACAGTAATGGAAACTGCACCAATACCAAACAAAGAATATATATATATAGTGATGCATAACAACTACATAGCTGCTACCAAGCAAACAGAGACAAAACAACACAGAGAGCTACATGAACAAATGCAACACTGTGAAGTAATGTAACAGCAATTACAGTGACAAACTGCAACAAACAAAGTCTCGACCAAAATCAGTAACACAATGCAAATACAACAACATAGCACAATGCACAAAAGTCACAAACAAGGTCAAACCCAAGATAAGTTCAACTCAAGGCAACTTGAAGCATACAAGGGATGAATACAACTTGATGAAGCAGTGGAAACAAACTCAAGTGCAACAGTTGAATACATGAACAAGTGTAGCATCTGATACAGTGAAAAAGTTCAAGTCATGATGGAGCTACAATGTAACACAGTGATAATGCAACATGGAGTATGCAAGTGAAACTCGAATTGTCAAAACAGTTTCAAGTTACAACAAAGAAGTCAGTGGCAGCTCCAAAATCAAGATCAACATAATATGAAGCAGTTCAAATCCAAGTACAAACCCGAAAATATATGCATACACACATACATTTGTATATATGCACATATATAGTAAACAGGTGAATGTGCAGTAGGGAATGCAAAGACAATGGCAAGTACAAATCAGTGCAGAAATCAAGCCGAAGTTAAAGAACAAAATTCGTATCTTTTGATTAAGTCTTTGATTAAGTCAAAGAAAATCTAATTTGGAAAGAAATCTCTGCATAAAATTTCTCGAAGTCACATATGGTCAGTATTAATTCAAATGGGGACCGATACAACAAATACAGCAAGAAATTTTCGAATTAATTAATTCGAATTCAAATATGGTCAGCAATTGTTCGAAATTGAATCAAGAAAGGAATACTCCAAATCCAGAACAAATTCAGGAAAATAATCAATGACATGAAGAAATCAAATCTGACAGTGTTAATTAGGGTTTCAACCCTATAAATACACCCCAAGAAATCATCATAGACAACAGAACAATCGAGTTAAAAAGCAAGCAACCAAACAAGCAACAAAAGAAATTACATACCGAACCATCAACAAACTCGATCAACAGAGAACGAGCTAGCAACAAGCATCAATCATCAGAGGACAAGCAAGAGCTTAATCAGACATCAGAAAGAAGCCGAAGCCCCAAATTCGAGGAAGAAACAGAAGCCCTAATTCAGATCGAATAAACAGAGGGCCGCCATTTTTTTTTCACAAACAAAAGAAAATGGACCGGGTGAAATAAGATAAAGGGAAGTGACCGCATATCTTTTGTTTGTTTAGGGTTAGGGTATTTTTATTTTTATTATAAAGGCAAGATAATTTAAATTGTTTTAAATTTAGTGCTTGCTTTTATAATTTGCTTTATTTGTATGTTCTTTTCAAAACAAAACATGATAAATTATCACCTAGGGTTTAGGTGTTGTCAGATTGTCTAGTTAGAGTTAGTCCAGTTAGCAGGGTTTGCAAGTTTGCAAAACTCTATAGGCGGTAGCAGGGTTTGCAAGTCTGTTAGAGTGTTTGTAAGCGGGAAACTGTTTAATTCTAATAGAAATCTGGGAATGCAGCAGTAGGCAGGGGTTGCCGAAGCTGGGTAGATTCTGTGTGTGATTTATTTTTCAGCATATTTATTTCTGCAGTTTGCTTCTGTGTTTAATTCGCAAAAATTTGCTATAACCCTATTCACCCCCCCTCTAGGGTTAATCTAGATCCTACAAGTGGTATCAGAGCAAGGTATTTTACTTTAACTCTAGAGTCATGAATCCAACAAATAATGCTTTTTCTGAGGGACAATCTATTGCTAGGCCACCCATGTTTAATGGGAATGATTATGCTTATTGGAAAGTTAGAATGAGTATTTATCTTAGTTCTGTCGATTATGATGTTTGGGATATTATTGAAACTGGCTATAAATCTCCCACTATAGTTGTTGGTGATACTGAGATTCCTAAACCTAAGGATAGGTGGGATGCTAACGATAAGAAATTAAAAACTACAAATGCCAAAGCAATGAACGCTTTGATCTGTGCTCTTGATAAAAATGAATTTAATAGAATTTCTCATTGTACAACAGCACAGGAAATTTGGCACACTCTGGAGGTGACACACGAAGGAACTTCTCAAGTCAAGGAGTCACGACTAGCTCTATTTAGCAATGAATACGAAAACTTTGTGATGGAAAAGGGCGAGAGCATAAAAGATATGTTTGGACGATTTTCAACTTTGGTGTACAATGCTAGAGCGCTTGGGAAGGTCTTCACTGAAGTAGAGCTTGTACGGAAGATACTGCGAGTCTTACCAATGAACTTTGAGGCAAAAGTCACTGCAATACAAGAATCAAAAGATCTGAGTAAACTAAGCATGGAGGAGTTGATCGGAAACTTGATGACATATGAGCTTGAGCTAAAGGCAAAGGAGGAACGTAACAACTCCGAATCAAAAAAGAAGACGATTGCCTTAAAAAGAAAAGAAGAAAGCGGTGAAGAAGAAGAAGATCCAATTGAAGAGCTTGCGATGGCTGTCAATAATCTAAGAAAATGGTCAAAATTCAGGCCAAGCAAGAAGAAAACAAGTGGTAATAAGTCAAAAGATTCTGATGATTCCGATAATGAATTGACATGCTTTAACTGCAAAAAGCCTGGCCACTTCAAACAAAAATGTCCACTTCTCAAGAACAACAAAGGAAAGAAAAAGAAGAAGAAGGCCTTTGCAGCAACTTGGGATGATGAAGAAGGAGAAGAAGTTTCAGATAATAGCTCAGAAGAGGCTAACTTGTGCCTTATGGCAAAATCAGATTCAGAAACAAGTTCAGAGGAATCCAGTGAGGTACGTGACTATTCTTATAAAGAACTTGTTTTGATGTGTTATGATCTTACTAATACAATTGATACTCTTGAAACTAAAATTGAAAAATTAAAGTCTGACAGGAGAGAACTTGTTCATGAGAATACTAGGCTAGAAACTGAACTTGAGAATATTCAAAACCTAGACTGCAAAAAATGTAAAACTTTAGACTCAGAAATATCAAGACTTAAGAATAGCTTCGATAATCTTGAAAAAGAAAACTCAAGTCTTAAGGAAACCATTGACACTAGGAAAAAGGATTTTATAAATAGATGCACCACACTTGTAACTGAAAACACAACACTAAAAACCAAAGTCCAAAATCTTGAGAAATCTCTGAATAACTTTTCAAGAGGAGAAAAATCGTTTAACATGTTATTGGGAAATCAACTCTTTGCTAACAACAGAAAAGGACTAGGTTTTGGGAAAACACAGGTTGATGACCATGCAAAAGGTAAGAGTGTCTTTATTAGAAGTGAAATTGGACATCGTGTTGAAAATTGTAGTCATAGGAACAAGAACACAAAATTTATACAAGTTTGGGTTCCTAAGAATTCTACAAACAAATTTCATGTCTATAGGAACAAAAATAAAAGGACAAAACAAGTTTGGGTTCCAAAGGGATTGTTTGTTCACAATGCTTCAGTTACTAATATCATTGGACCTAAGAGTTTCTCTAGGTCATCCTCCTCTCTCTTTATGTAGGTCTGTTGGCGGGCTAAGGAGCAACAAGAATGGTTTCTAGATTCAGGTTGTTCTAGACATATGACAGGTGATAAATCTAAGTTCCTTAGCCTAGAGAAGTTTAGAGGTGGAAATGTGATCATGGGAGATAATAGCAAGTGTAAGATTATTGGGAAAGGTGAAGTAAGTAATGGTACTTTTTCCTTGACTAATGTTTTATACGTTGATAATTTGCATCACAATCTCATTTCTATTAGCCAACTATGTCAAAGGTATGAATGTGGTTTTTGATAGTGATACTTGCAAAATCATTGATAAAACCTCTAATAACTTTTTTTTTGATGGGCAAAAGAAAAGGAAATGTTTACTCACTTTCGTTTGACAATCTAAATCTTTCCAGATGTTTGGTAGCCACTGACGAAGAGGCATCTTTATGGCATAGGAGACTTAGACATGCTAGCATGAGTCTCTTAAGAAATCTTGAAACGAAAGAATTAGTCAGAGGGTTACCACATCAGAAATTTAAAGATAACAAAGTGTGTAAAGCATGTTCCTTGGGCAAGCTTAGTCGATCATCATTTCGCCCTAAAAACATTGTTAGCACATCAAGGGTCCTCGAATTAATTCATATGGACTCATTTGGACCAAATGAAATTGCAAGCTTGAATGGAAAACGTTATTGTTATGTATTGGTTGACGATTATTCTAGATTTACATGGGTTTATTTCTTAGCCAAAAAGTATGAATCTTTTGATTATTTTTCAAAATTTGCTAAACTTGTTCAAAATGAAAAAGGAGTTTCAATTAAAACTTTGAGAAGTGATCATGGAGGCGAATTTGAAAATTCAGAATTTGAAAACTTTTGTGAAGAAAATGGTTTAAAACATGAATTTTCTGCCCCACGAACACCTCAACAAAATGGGGTGGTTGAAAGGAAAAATCGTACATTACAAGAATTGGCTAGATCCATGTTGAGTGAGTATAAACTACCTCTAACTTTTTGGGCAGAGGCGGTGAATACTTCGTGCTACGTAATGAATAGAGTAATGATTAGACCAATACTTGGCAAAACTGCTTATGAAGTGTGGCATGAAAGGAAACCTAACATCTCTTATTTTCGTGTTTTTGGATGCCCTTGTTTCATTCTTAACACAGGTGATCAACTTGGAAAATTTGAATCAAAGGCCGATGAGGGAATTTTCATGGGCAATTCAACAAGGAGCAAGGCTTACAGGATATACAACAAACGAACAAAGACAATTGTTGAATCAGTCAATGTGAAATTTGATGAATCTGATCTGGAAAGGACGACTGAAAAAACAGGTGATGATGGGGTAGATCATGAAGGCATTAAAGAAGGGACATCTACTGAGAAAGATGGAAGTAGGACTGTTGATGCTGATAGATTGAAGTTCAAATCCAATCATCCTCCTGAATTGGTTATAGGAGATCCTACGGAAGGTATACGCACTCGCTTTGCATTTGATAAAAATTTGTGTGTGTTTTGTTGTCATAGTGGTTTTATTTCTGAAATAGAACTTGATTCTGTTGAAATGACTCTTAATGATGAAAGTTGGGTTTTAGCAATGCAAGATGAACTTAATCAATTTGAGAGAAATAAAGTTTGGAAATTAGTTCCTAGGCCTAATGACTATCCAATTGTAGGAGCTAAATGGGTGTTCAAAAACAAACTTGATGAATCAGGAAATGTAATTAGAAACAAAGCTAGGTTGGTCGCAAAAGGATATAACCAAATAGAAGGCATAGATTTTGATGAGACATTTGCATCAGTTGCTAGGTTAGAAGCCATTAGGATTTTGCTCAGCTTTGCTTGTTATAAAGGTTTCAAACTAAAACAAATGGATGTAAAAAGTGCATTTCTAAATGGTGATCTGAAAGAAGAAGTTTTTGTTGAACAACCCCTCGGTTTTGAAAATCATGTTTTTCCAAATCATGTGTATAAACTTGAAAAAGCATTATATGGTCTTAAGCAAGCTCCTAGAGCTTGGTATGACTGCCTTTGTACATATCTTTTGGAAAATGGCTTTGAAAAGGGGAGTGCTGACACGACACCGTTTCTATTACATAAAGGAAGTGATTTTTTGATTGTTCAGATTTATATGGATGATATCATTTATGGTGCTACTAATGAACTCTTGTGCGAGAAATTTGAACAAGTCATGCAGGCTAAATTCGAGATGAGCTTGGTTGGAGAATTGAAATATTTTCTTGGATTTCAAATCAAGCAAAGCAGTGATGGCATTTTCATTTCGCAATCCAAGTATGTGTTGGAACTGTTGAAGAAATTTGGAGTTGAGAACTCCAAACCATTGAGAACTCCTATGAGCCCATCAACAAAGTTGGACAAAGACGAGAAAGGAAGTGCTGTTAATCAGAAAAAATATCGAGGGATAATTGGTTCACTTCTCTATCTTACTGCTTCTAGACCTGATATTATGTTTTCTGTGTGTTTGTGTGCACGTTTTCAATCTAATCCTAAAGAATCTCATTTGAAAGCCACTAAACGAATTTTGAGATATCTTTCACACACACACAAATTTGGATTATGGTACCCTTCTTGTGAAAACTTTGATTTAGTTGGTTATTCTGATGCTGATTATGCTGGTTCATTGGTTGACAGGAAAAGCACCATTGGGACATGTTTCATGCTAGGACATTCATTAGTTTCATGGTCAAGTCGAAAACAGAATTGTGTTGCATTATCCACCACTGAAGCAGAATATATTGCTTTAGGAAGTTGTTGTGCTCAAATTTTATGGATGATGCAAACTCTTTCTGATTTTGGCTTAGTTTATAAACAAGTTCCATTAAAATGTGACAGTAAAAGTGCAATAGACTTATCGAATAATCCTGTTCATCATTCACGCACAAAACACATTGATGTGAGACACCACTTTCTTAGAGATCACATTGCTAAGGAAGACATTTGCATTGAATATATTTCAACTGAGGCTCAACTTGCTGATATTTTCACAAAACCCCTCCCCGAAGATAGATTTTCTAGATTACGTTTGGATTTGGGGATTATAGAAATAGACTAACCATTTTTTCATTGTTAGGTTGAAATATTCTTGGATATATACTTTCAACTTAAATTTCTAGGATTCAAACAAGTTTTGGATATTTTCCAAAGATTGATTCGAATATGGTATTCAGTACTGGATATTACATAATATAATTAACTTGGTAACTTATTCCACGATCATTTCTATTTCTACCATCTTTCTATCATTCATAATGGTTTGATAAAATAAGAAGAGTGAATTATTTTTAAATTAAAAAATAATAATAATAATAATAATAAATAAATTTTTTTTTTTTTTTTTAATAATAACTCTCATGCATCCATTCTCATTTAAAAGTCCTTATGGTTATGCATGGATGGAGCATGTGAGTGAATTATTTTATCATTACTCCATTCTCATTTAAAAGTCCTTATGGTTATGCATGGATGGAGTATGGTAACTAAGTATTCTGGTCTCACTTAATAGTCTGGATGCTTAGACTAATAAGTAACTGCTAATCCCATTTAAAAGTCCTTATGGTTATGCGTGGTTAGTAAGTGCTTATTTTTTTGTTTTTGTGCTTAAATGTCAAATTAATGTTAAAATATCTCTCTTCTAATTAAAACTGATCATCGATCCATCCTCTACAATATGGAAGTTTTTATCTCGTTATGATATATTATTTTTTGTTCCTACTGTTCCATTGTTTTTTGTCAGTCTTTTGATAATGACAAAAGGGGGAGAAGAACAAGATTTTGATGAGAAAGTAAATATTTTGTGACCTATTTCAACAAATTTGGTTAAATGTTGTTAGTTAATTTTTCTTTAGTTCTTTTATTCTTTTGTAATTTTTTGTTATCGTCTAAATAGGGAGTGGTCTTGGTTGCAGGGGGAGCATTCAAATAGGGGGAGCTAAAAATTTCATGTTCAAACACATGTATTAGCATTTCAAAATCTTTAATATATATGTTTGTCATCATCAAAAGGGGGAGATTGTTTGATGTGATTTTTTGTTTGATGATAACAAACATATATATATCAATATATATATGTGTTTGCAGTTTGGACTATATACAGAAAGGAAGAAATATTCATATTGAATAATTATACTATTGCACAGAATCTATATAATTCAACTAGTATTTTTTATTCAATATAATATTTTATTACAACACTTAAACAATACAAAGTTTTCAGCTCTCTCTATATATATATACATACATCAGTTCATACATTTTACTTTTCTCACTACAACACTCAACACTCAGTTTTTCACTCTGTCTGCACATCTGCATCTATCTGCATTGTCCAGCTCCACTTCTCGTCCTGTCTTCTGTGTACCTGTATAATTAGCAACTACAACAGTAATCTGAAAACAAACAAATTTAAATTTGCAAAAATAAAATTTGTTTGTGTCTCAGATACATGGGTTATTGTCATCATCTTTGATTGTGCAATATCTATGCATATCAGTAATTTTTATCAGGGACAGGCAATTATAAGTGGCTGCAGTACACACGTGTACATTCGTATACGTGTGTACTGCCACGCCAACTCGTGTGCACAAACTACAACAAAACACAAATTCATTCAAAGCAACATAACAGAGAAGAACAAAGACCAAGTGCAGCATCAGTCGCACTTTATCAAAAATATGCAAGACAGTGGTCATGAATGCATTAACAACATCGAGCCAGAAACAGTCAAATATCCCACAAATGTCCAGACCAACAAAAACATGAATACTGCACCAACCAGAATGAACCAGTGATACAAGGCAACAAGTACAACACTGCACAAATTCAACATGAAGCAGTGCAAACTCCCAAAGGCACAACAGTAATGGAAACTGCACCAATACCAAACAGAGAATATGTATATATAGTGATGCATAGCAACTACATAGCTGCTACCAAGCAAACAGAGACAAAACAACACAGAGAGCTACATGAACAAATGCAACACTGTGAAGTAATGTAACGGCAATTACAGTGACAAACTGCAACAAACAAAGTCTCGACCAAAATCAGTAACACAATGCAAATACAACAACATAGCACAATGCACAAAAGTCACAAACAAGGTCAAACCCAAGATAAGTTCAACTCAAGGCAACTTGAAGCATACAAGGGATGAATACAACTTGATGAAGCAGTGGAAACAAACTCAAGTGCAACAGTTGAATACATGAACAAGTGTAGCATCTGATACAGTGAAAAAGTTCAAGTCAAGATGGAGCTACAATGTAACACAGTGATAATGCAACATGGAGTATGCAAGTGAAACTCGAATTGTCAAAACAGTTTCAAGTTACAACAAAGAAGTCAGTGGCAGCTCCAAAATCAAGATCAACATAATATGAAGCAGTTCAAATCCAAGTACAAACCCGAAAATATATGCATACACACATACATTTGTATATATGCACATATATAGTAAACAGGTGAATGTGCAGTAGGGAATGCAAAGACAATGGCAAGTACAAATCAGTGCAGAAATCAAGCCGAAGTTAAAGAACAAAATTCGTATCTTTTGATTAAGTCTTTGATTAAGTCAAAGAAAATCTAATTTGGAAAGAAATCTTTGCATAAAATTTCTCGAAGTCACATATGGTCAGTATTAATTCAAATGGGGACCGATACAACAAATACAGCAAGAAATTTTCGAATTAATTAATTCGAATTCAAATATGGTCAGCAATTGTTCGAAATTGAATCAAGAAAGGAATACTCCAAATCCAGAACAAATTCAGGAAAATAATCAACGACATGAAGAAATCAAATATGACAGTGTTAATTAGGGTTTCAACCCTATAAATACACCCCAAGAAATCATCATAGACAATAGAACAATCGAGTTAAAAAGCAAGCAACCAAACAAGCAACAAAAGAAATTACATACCGAACCATCAACAAACTCGATCAACAGAGAACGAGCTAGCAACAAGCATCAATCATCAGAGGACAAGCAAGAGCTTAATCAGACATCAGAAAGAAGCCGAAGCCCCAAATTCGAGGAAGAAATAGAAGCCCTAATTCAGATCGAATAAACAGAGGGCCGCCATTTTTTTTTCACAAACAAAAGAAAATGGACCGGGTGAAATAAGATAAAGGGAAGTGACCGCATATCTTTTGTTTGTTTAGGGTTAGGGTATTTTTATTTTTATTATAAAGGCAAGATAATTTAAATTGTTTTAAATTTAGTGCTTGCTTTTATAATTTGCTTTATTTGTATGTTCTTTTCAAAACAAAACATGATAAATTATCACCTAGGGTTTAGGTGTTGTCAGATTGTCTAGTTAGAGTTAGTCCAGTTAGCAGGGTTTGCAAGTTTGCAAAACTCTATAGGCGGTAGCGGGGTTTGCAAGTCTGTTAGAGTGTTTGTAAGCGGGAAACTGTTTAATTCTAATAGAAATCTGGGAATGCAGCAGTAGGCAGGGGTTGCCGAAGCTGGGTAAATTCTGTGTGTGATTTATTTTTCAGCATATTTATTTCTGCAGTTTGCTTCTGTGTTTAATTCGCAAAAATTTGCTATAACCCTATTCACCCCCCCCCCTCTAGGGTTAATCTATATCCTACAGTTAATCATCGTCTTGGTTCAGTTAGCAACGGTTTATTATCGTTGCTACTTATTAACCGTAGCTTCTTTGGAGACAAATGATGGCGGTGAATTTCATCCTTTCGAGCCATAATTTTTGGCGCGCTTCGTTCCAATTAGCAACGGTTTTCAACCGTGGATAATTAGCAATGGTTTGTAACCGTCGTAAATATTTTAGGCAGGGCCGGCCCAGGGGCAAGCCCACCAAGCCCTTGGGATGGGGCAACCAACTAAGCCGGGCAACACCAAAATCTGTTTTACTTCAAAGTTACAGCTCAATAGCAATCTTCATGTTGGCGATGCTCGAACCCAAATAAACTAGGGTTTCAAAAATCAATGCTTTCCAAATAATCGTCGCTGCATACTCGGCTATTCCATCAGCCATTGTTGGCTCATGCTTGCCACCTACGCGATATTTTCTACTGCTGATTTGAAGTCCTGCTACAGTCTCTATACTGCCACTGCTAATTAAGTAAGCGAATTTCTTGTTTTGAGTTGTCTAATTTTCTAAAATTGAGTCGCCCTTTTACTGCTTTAGATTTCATTAACCTTGAAAACGCCTGAAGCTAATAACTTAGTAGTATTTTATTATAAACAACTAGTTTTCTGTAACTAATCGTTTAGGAATCGAAATTTGAAAGCTGAAGCTAAAAGACTAATAATTATTTAGGAACTGATACTTTCATTGATGTACTATTTTTCCTGCAGTGTGTGTATGTCTACCCGCAAACATTTAGGCAGAACCCAATATGATTTGCCTGTACACTTAACTAGATACACTAGTTTGTAAACTTGATACATTTCGTTAAAAATTAAATACACTGTTTTGTAAACTATTTGAGACTATAAGCATTGCAGTCCACTTAATGTGGCAACTTTTGTATAAAAAGTTGGTACTTTGTTATGTTATAGTTTTATATGTGATTTTATGCTTATATATGAAAAAGAAAATAAAAAAAATTCACATGTTATATAGTAAGGGGCAAAAAAAATTCACATTAGGCTTGGTCAACCGATTCTTTTGGCCGCCCTTGCTTTTAGGATTGATGTTTCATTAAGTTTTTGGGGATTGATTATAATCAATATCTACTACTCTTTAACAGTTTGCCAAAGTAGAGACGCACCTTCTAATCTGAACCATCAGAATACATATTTGATGTTTTAAGTGTACAGTGTTAGAGAACCATGAAACAATTGGTTATGCAAGGGATGATCTTTTATTCCACTCCTTTCATCCTTTATTCCACTTCTTTCAGCATCTCAAGAGAAGCATTAATGGATGATATTGTTTAAACTTCTGCATCCTTTTAAATTGAGTTACTAGCTGTTGTAGAGCAAAGACAGGCGAGTTTGAAACTCACGCATTTAATATATATGTTGCCTGGTTGCCAAAAAAATTCTCTGTAATTCACTTCGGGCATTAAACCTAAGTCATTATTAGGCAAATTTGGGTCTAGTTCATATGCTATGAAACTTGGGCCATCGCTGCATGTTTGTGAAATGGTTTTGGGTAGCATGAGTTTTGTTTTTTGTTTATATAAGTTTTCATCCTAAAAAAATCTGGTGCACTATCCCTGATGCATGCGAGTAAATCCTTTTGTACCTGCGTATGCACTGCTCCTGAACCATGCAAGTTTATTTCTTTGTTACCTGCGTGTGTTATTTTTGCCAATTACATGCTTTATACGTGTGTTTTACTTTGATTTTTGTGTGGAAATTCTTGCATGCGTGATATATATTGCATGTATAATTTTCTAAAGGCAAATGGTTCCAAGATTTAAAACTTTTATTCTTGCGTGTGTAGTGTCCCTGAAGCATGCAAATATACCACCTTTAATATATGCGTATCCTTGCAATGAAATTATTTCATGTGCACACTTATGCTTTTGTGCCCATATATACAACCTCTTAAATGTTTGGGAGCTTGTTAGTTCTGTAAATGTGATTCCATATATTCACTCCAGAAATGCTTATATAACAGGTACTATATGCCGAGATTCCACAGCATCAGTAATTCATGGAAAACCATTACCACCCACATATGAAAAGGTGTTGTTGGACAAAATTTTATTGCCGAATGAGCTAACCGCCAAAATATGTCGACAATTTACCGAGACCATTGGGGATGTTGGAGCCGGAGGTTATGTGAGCCATCAAAAGGGTTTGATACGATACCTTTAGTCGGAGGTATTGATATTTCTGACTTGTTCTTTGCATATATTGCTGATTTTCTTTTGTTTGCTGTATATGAAATTTGCATATGCAAATGCATGTGTATTTTGTCCTGGTCTGTCTTGTTTACAAGATAATCGACAATTTATCAAATACTAGGAAGTAAAGCTTTTACCTTCCAAAAAAAAAGGTTGAAGCCCATTATATTCTCCTTCAATGCCTCTCAAACTAAAAAACAACCATGTTTAAAAATTATTATAACATTATATATTTGCAACTTGAAAGAAGTGTTGCCAACTCGTACAAAGCATAAAACATTATATTGACTTTGCATTTCAAAGTCTGAGCTAGAAAGAAAATCAAACATTCACCAATTTTATTTTGATATTCTAAATAATAGAATAGAAATAGTTCAAAGTTGGATAATGAATTGCATTCAAGATTCAATGCAACTTCTATTAGTGGTAATTAATACTTATGTCACACGGACTGAGTCAGATTACATCCAGTGTCTATTCAAGACTGACCAAAAACAAGAGGGTTGATAATCTAATTGAATTCAGCCACAACAATGAGGTTCATATGATAACATGCACCCCAAGATCTAATGCTTTTCTTGATTAAACAAGAAGATAAGTAACAACATTAGCAGCCTGTGTACATAACTGTGATATAAGAATAGCAATGCACCTGTTTTTATCTGAAATTATTATCATATATGAAATTACATTATTTCAAGCAATTACCTTTTAATGATCAAAGCCTAACATTCATTCTTTTGGGTGGTATGACTTTTTAGACGGGTTTATCAAACCTGTCATGTATAAACAGAGGCATGTTGCCTGTACACAATCGTACACACAGTCATCCATACATAAATACAAGCATGCAAGCACCTTTCACAATTTACATTCAAGACTTATCACATGAAAAATAGATATATCAAGTTTTAAGAATTTATAAGGGTGGTTTGCTCACCTGGATAGTTTGACAGAGAGGAAAGAGAACCTGAAAAAGATTTCAAAATCTAGAAACTGAGGCTTGATCAAATTTGCTTTATCCTAACCGTTGTTTGCTTTGAATTGCTTTGCATTATTTGATTTTCTCTTTTCTTGGGTTCTACTTTGTTTTGAACTGTTTCAGACTTTTTGAATCAGGTAGATGCTTTTTGTTTTTGAACTGGAATATTCTTTCCAGATTTATGAAGTTGAACTGCCTCTGAATTTAATCTTCGAGTTGCACATGAACCAGGTTGAACATTAAAGTCTGAAAACCGGAATGCTTTGCCCTTTTGATTTTATTTTCCTCTCAGGTTGAAGCTGAAAACTGGATCTGTTTCTTACGAAAGTTTTGTACTTATCTTTGTACTGGATATGTAATTAATGAAATCTTTGCACTGTAGTGTAATAAACAATGCAGTGTAATGAGTATGATATTCCGGCACGGTAGCATTGTGTTTGCAAAACAATGAGTGTAATTATAAGTTTGATAATTTTATATGTATGGTATATGTGCGATATGTTTATAGTGCTTGTGTACCAATATTTTGATATTCTGGCATATTTTGATATTCTGGTATATATACTGAGATATGCGTGTAACGCAGTAGTGAGTTACAGATGTGATTTTGTAGGGGCAGGAGCAAACACTATGTGCAACGGGTGTTAACCATTGCTTTATGTGTGACTTGGGCATAAAGCAACGGTTTTTAACCATTTTTTACTGCACATAAAGCAACGCTTGCACCCGTTGCTTTTTGGACATAAAGCAACGGTTTATATCCGTTGATTTTTTGCCCATTAAGCAACGGTTTGTAATCGTTGCCTTTTGTACATTTAGCAACGGTTTATACCCGTTGCCTATTGTCCAGTTTGCAACGGTTTCTAACCGTTGCCTTTGGACGAATTTGCAACGGTTAATACCCGTTGCCTTTGGCCCAATTTGCAACGGTTGTACCCGTTGCCTTTTGGAAATAAAGCAACGGTTTCCTCCCGTCGCTAAAGTCAACCGCTCCTGTATTAAAGACGGTTTTTACCCGTTGCTTTTGGACTTAACAACGGTTTTTACCCGTTGTTAATAGCTTAAAATGGTGTAGTGATAATAAGTCGCTTGCTTATAAATGCTAAATAAGGTACGCCTACGCAATAAAAATAGGAAATATGAACTGATTTTGATTTTTCCGACCGTGTGGGTCGATGTATATATATTTATATCTTTTGTCAAATTGCAAAAGCTCCTCCGTACAAAGGAGACTCTGCCAAAAATTTTCAGAAATTTTGGGAGTTAGAAATTTTTTTGAAAATTTTTGGAAAATTTTGTTGTGACAAAATGATTTCAAAATTGAAAATTAAAATAAAGTGGTAAATGAAAATAATTTAAAATAATGTCATGAATTAGTTATAAATGAAAATAAATTTTAAATATTCAGAGTTAAAGATAAATTAAATTCATATAGAAATGGGAGAATCGATTTGAATAAAAATAGACATAAATTAAAGTGGTAAAGTGGAAATAAATAAAGAAATATATATAATGCTTATACGAAACTTAAGTAAGGAATGATAAATTCTTAATTGGAAATTGAATATTGCAAATATATTCTAAGTTGATATATGGATGAATAAATATTCTAAGTACAAGTCCCCTCAAAATATAAAATATTGCAACGAGCTTATGGTATAGGGGCAACATGGTATAACTACATCAGTAAAATTACGCTCGAACAATATACCACAAGCTCACTGCAATATCATGTAAAGAAACTTGTACAAAAATAAAAAAATAAAAATGCATTCTCAAATTCAAACAAGAGTTTGTACAAATAAAGGATCATTTTATTCAATTCTATTACAATTTCTTACAGATACAAGTTTCGAGATAAAGAAAGCAGGGGCCGGTACCCGCACAATCCCCGACCAGTACGTGCAAAAAGAAAAAACAAAAGGCTAAAAACTGGAATCTTCATTTCTTCATGCTACCCTTGGACCCTTCACCCCGCCGGATGGTTAACTTTTTGGGTCGATCTGTAGGCGTGAGGGAAGGAGGAGAGGGAGGAACAACTAGTTCAACTTCCGGTTCCTCTTCAGTAGCAATGATGCTCTTCCTCCTTCTTTTTGATGTTCCGCGCTTCTTTCTCCTCTTTGAAGAAGACTCACTTCCTAGAGTAACAAGTTTAGATAGAGTTATGTCATCAGAAGGAGTCCGCTTTGGAGATATCTCACCTCCCTCAAGTCCTTCGTCCTTTTGCTCTTGCGAAGCAGCTGGGTCATCCAAACCCCGGAGGGCACCTATTATTTCTTCCTGTGATCCCGGATGAGGAGTAGGAGTGATTGGGGAAGGAAGAGGAACAGTAGCTGGAAGTGAAGAAGTTTGAATGACGCTCGGCGCTTTCTCTACAAAGGAAAAGTAAAAAATGTCAGTAATTCCCGCAAAAAGAGGAGACAATGGCTCGTCGAGATTCAAGAAGTAGTCAAAAAGCTCATCAAGCTCGTAAGAAACAGATGAGCAGTCTACTTGGGCAAGATTAACAGTAGGGTTACCTGCAAAAGTCGGTTTTCTGACATCAACCTCGTAAGCCTGTGCCTCGACACCCTCGTCGCCTTCATCTCCACCGTGTATGCTTGTGATCTCGGTGGTAACTTTGGTAGGAGATAGAGAATGAGAACTAGAACCGATAATGTCAATTTCGGCCAAAGGAGAAGGTTGAATTGGAGCAGTTGAGATGGTTTTTCCCGAATATTCTCCTGCCGCTGTTTCAGCCCTTAATTTTGCAAGCTGTTCTCTCCCCTTGGCGAGAGCGGCGCAAGCATCATCATCAAGATAATGCTCCTCAAGAGCTGACTCAGCATAGCCAGCGCCTTTACCACCAAGCATATCGAGTGCAGCCTCCCAAACTTCAGCCAGAGTAATTTCATACTTGGGGCCTAGAAAGGCGAGGCTACCGCGCCCCAAGATGCTATGCAGGTATAAATCAAATAATGTCGAGCTGATGTTGGTCCTCGTTGCCTCGTGAGATTCTTCAGCCGCAATTTTGTCGGCAACGGCCCCATCACGCTCCCTTTTAGCTTTGGAAAGTTGAAGCTTAAGCATTTGAATCTCCGCCTCGTGGGAGCTGTTTTTCTTCCGAATCTCTTCAATATCAGCAACATAGCCCTCACTAATTCTTTTCTGCACTTCAAGCCTGTCTTCGGCGTCTCTTTGGCTGGCATGAGCGTCTCTCACTTGTTTTAGGAGCACTTCTTCTTTTTGAGAATAGGAAGTAGAGGAAGCAGCAAGCTTTAGTTTCAGTTCCTCAACTTTTGCTTCAAGCTCTTCATTGTAAGAAGCGATGCTCCTCATTTCAGTGTCATGTTGCTCAAGAACCTTTTTCCATTCAGCTTTATCATTTTCCATAGTGAGCATGGCCTCAATGTTTGCACGATTAACCCTTTGAAGCTCGTCAACAAGTTTTTTCCAGTTCGACATCCTCTCAATATCAAGCTTGACGGCATCGAGGTCTCGTAACATGGCAGACTTGTCAATGGGGACCAAGTCAAGGTCGAACCTTACTCCCTTCAGACACCACTGTGGAAACCGACTTTGCAAAGTGGCCGGGCCTGGTCCGACTTGGAATTTGGGCCTGCTAATTATCGTTTGGATGTCTGTCTTCCTGAGAGCGGGAGAGCCGGAAGGAATGTCAAGCGAGGCGGGGGCAGTAACCTTCTCAGGAGTTGAAGAGGTGTGCTTCTCACCATGTCGGGCTCGCTTGCTTGAATCTTCAACCATATGACTCTTTCCTTGGTCATCATGGGATTTTCTTTTATGGGAATCGTCGCCTCTCTGCGAAGAATCGTGGCGCTCCTCCCTCTCTCTTCTTTCATAACGCTCCTCTTGAGCCCTCTTCTCTTGAGCCTTTCGGGCGGCTCTATCTTCATCGGATTCTCTGTAAGAGGGGAGGTAACGCCTATAATCATATTGACTACGCCTCCCATAGCGCTGGAAGTCATCATAGTAGGATCCGGTGCGTCCCATCGGAGAATCTGCAATAAAAAAGCTAAATTTTAGAATTCTTCAAAGTACAAAAAGTCAGAAGCATAAAAGTGCCGAAAGATTCTAAGTGTGTGTAATGTGCAAACTACACGCATCGAACTACGAACCACTCTTTAATTGTGGAGTAGTTATGGAAGTAGAAGTTAACGTCAACTCTTGAGTTGACGGGGTCTGTTGCAGAATAGAAGTCGCCTCGACTACTGAAGAAGAAACCCCGGTAGTAATAGGATCATCTTTAAAGATCTCTTGCGAGGTGGCAAAGAAGTCACTCAGTCCTTCGAAAGTGTCGTCCCTGCTCTGCTTGACAGGGCTGGTTTTCTCAGCTTCTTCGTCACCAGGTTCCTTTGAATGCAGAGAAGAATCCCGAGGCTCTTCTTCTTCAGTGACCGGGGCAAGTTTGCCAGATGACCCCGCGACATCAACAGGAGTGGAGCACTTCACCAAAGAAGCTTCGGGAGCGAGATCTTTTGGTACAGGTACGTCAGAAGAAACCGGGGCATTTGATGCTTTAGATGGGGAGTCTGGAACCTCGCAGGGCTGTGTGGAGCGAGAAGGGTGAAGAAGTCCGAACTGGTGAAGGAATTCATCGTTCAGCAAAAATTTCATATCCCGCTCTTCAACCGGTACAACTACAAGCCTCTCCAGAGTTGCCTTGTGACTGGGATCTCTACAAGGAGGGGGAAGCACTGAAATAAAAAATAATATAATAAATGATGATGAAGTTAACACTTGGCAATTCGAACTTCAAAAAAAACTCAGAGCATAGAGGAGGGAAAAGTGGATGATCTTACTTCCTTCTCTCCACACAGCATAAAACCCCGGGGGGCAACGGACATAGAAAAATTGAGTCAAAAACCCATGAGCGCTGCCGGGAAGACCGATGATCAATTTACGATTTCGAGCACTTCTCACGACAGTAATAGAAGGATGATCTTTGGTCCGGGTAAAGGAACATAAGTAACAGATTTCATCAAAGCTCGGAAGTCGATCAAGCGTTCTCCTAAATAGCACACCCAACCCCATTAGGATGGCATAACCGTTGGGGTGTAGCTGGGATGGAGCGATGGCCAGTTGACGAAGAAGATGCTGGAGAAAGTTGTTGAAAGGAGGGATGGCCCCGCTTAGGCACATTTGTCGGTTAACTGTCACAACGCCAGGGGGTGCTATGTCAGCAGTGTTACTTCTCTCGGGAAGAATAGCATCTGATTCAGCAATGCCAAACTGAGCGCACAACTGGCGAAAAACTTTGTATGATAGCGTGGTAGGGGCTCTTTCGGGAGGATTGACTAGTGAAGCCGGAATAACAGTTGCCTCTCACGCCTGAACTGTTGTATCTTCTTCCTGAGAAGTCATTCTACACAAGCAACTTGATATTCAAATGTGAAGGTGCACGTTTCCTAAAAAGTGTGAAGTGTTGTGCAAAACTAATAATGACAAGTAAATATAACTGAAGTTAAAGTAATCGACAATTGATCGATTACTAAACTTCAGGACTTGTTAATTTCAAAAAAAAAAAGGGTTCAAGTGCAGTACTGGTGCAAACCGGTCGATTTCAATCGACTGTCTCGATGTTGCTTTAATACTTTACTTGAATTCGTTGAATTGGAGCACTTCATTCACACAATCTGTTTAAGTTAATTACCTTCTGTCAACTGATCTGTCATTTGATGTGGGCAGTCAATGACAGTATATTCGCCCTGGTTTTCTGTAGTTGTTATTTTCAACAGGTAATTAGCTTATAAGTTAACAGGATTTGGGGAATAATGCAACAAAGTTCAAACAATTTAAAGTTTGGGCAATTCAGAGTTTAGGCAATTCAATCCGGTAATACAAGTTAAATAATCAAGTTGGCATTATGCTTTCAAGTGGCAACTCGTTCACGACCTAAGGGGTATGCGGCGAGTTAAGTTCTGTAAGTCATAATGCGCATGTAGGAAAAAGCCTCAAATCAGAACAAAGCAAATTTCTCAAAGTCCTGTCTCGGCCGCGACTCAAAGCCTAGGTCCCCCCTACTTGAGTCGGTCAAGGGTTAAGCCACAAGAAACAACTCGGAATGGAAAATAGCCTAAGTGCTGAGTCGTTCACGACTTATGGCTTGAGACGTTCACGGTTTAAAGAATAAGTTGTGGTAAGGATCTAAAGGGCTGAATCACTTGTACGACCTAAGTCTTAAATTGCCAGGAAATCAACACGACCCAAAAATTAGGTCGTGGGTGGATGAGATTGCAAGGCACTCCTAAGTCGGTAGATCCAAATTGAATCTCAAAGTCCTGTCTCGGCCGCGACTCAAAGCCTAGGTCCCCCCTACTTGAGTAGGTCAAGGGTTAAGCCACAAGAAACAACTCGGAATGGAAAATAGCCTAAGTGCTGAGTCGTTCACGACTTATGGCTTGAGACGTTCACGGTCTAAAGAATAAGTTGTGGTAAGGATCTAAAGGGCTGAATCACTTGTACGACCTAAGTCTCAAATTGCCAGGAAATCAACACGACCCAAAAATTAGGTCGTGGGCGGATGAGATTGCAAGGCACTCCTAAGTCGGTAGATCCAAAAAACCAACTGAGTCGTGAGAATTCTAAGTCATCCCCTTAACCAATTAACTCTTCTAACCCATTAACCCGCTAAGGACCTTCTCACCTCCTCCAAAATCACAAACTAGTTAATTCGAGACACTGTAACTCATTATCTTCTCCTCACATGGTCAGAAATCACCCAAAAAACCAATTCGAATCGCTTCAAGTTTGCGGCAAATCTGGTGCACTACTATGTTATCGTGAATGATAACAACAATACGATCAATGGCAGTCGCATATCAATCAGAAATGTTGTTCGCGGTGGAACACGGCACAGAAATGAATTGGAGTCAGAAAATGGGGAGTCCAGATTCGTGAGTCAATGGTGATCGTGGATTGAAAAGAAGGTGAATTCACTTACGCAATATAAAGATGAAGATGAGTTGATGTCTGATTAGCTTGGATTCGTCTCTAGAAACTTAAAGGATCGTTAATGGTAGGATCAAATAAAACAGATAAGCAATAAAGTGAGGAGGAAAGACCGACTCAACGGCTTATATGCGAAACAGGGGGGAAGATGAAAGGACTAACGAGTCATGAGTCATGAGCCTCTTTGAGTCGTTTACGACTCATGCATTGGGTTGAAGCACACGACTTACGGTTTAAGCGTGTACTTCGAGGGGCAATTGTTAACTCCTCTGCTCAAGCGACTCAAACCAGGCTCGCGACTCACAATGATTACCGACTTAACAGTCTTAACTCGTTGCCAACCTAAAATGAACGACGACTCAGCTGATTGCCGACTTAACGACTCAGGAGGAACAGCGACTCACCGGGTTATAACCTTAATGCCTTAAAGGTGTTGGCCGACTCAAGGTACTTCACGACTCAACAAGATACCGACTCAACAATTGAGGAGTTGCACGAGTTAAAGAGTTGTGCGACTTACGACTTAAGGAGGTGAACGGTTTGTGGCTTAAGGATTGAACGACTTAATGAGTTGGCAGAATGAGCGACTCGCGACTCAGAGAAATCTGTGACTTAAGGCTTCCGCGACTTAAGATATGTCACGACTCAGGAAGGTACACGACTTAAGGGGCTACGACCTAAAAGACCTAAAGGCAGAGCGACCTAGTGACTCAAGACAAAGGAGGGCGAGAGTTACTGCATTTGAGTCGTGACCGACTTACGACCTAGTTTAAGTCGTACACGACCTAAAACCACAGAGCCAAGATTTTAGTGCTGCCTCACTTTAAACCATGACCTCTTAACTCGCGAACGAGTTAGGACTTGTATCCAGATGAACAAGGAAAAGCTCAGAACCACTTCACTTACTCCACTGCCTGCTGACTCTTGAACCTTGAGTCGAGTGCGACTTACGACTCTCCATGAGTCGTACACGACTCATGACTTGCGAAAACCTCTACCTAGAATTCTCTAAAATAGAGGGCTAACTCCAACATGAAGGGGACTTTGGGCTCATTCTCTTCGTGACATCAAGGCTCTACTACCTTCAAGACAATCTAACCTCCATCACTTCAAACTCACGCAAGATTTTAAGACCAAACATCACACAAAGATTCGACATATCCAATCATGGATTCAAAGAACTCTATGGCATTAAAGTTCTCTCTAGCTACTTTTCTTTTTGAATTGAGTTGGATTGTAATTGAAAGAGATTGTAATAAGTTGTAATTCAGTCAGCAATAAAAAGGATTGAAGTGGACGTAGGCTTGATCATAAGCCGAACCACTATAAAACTACTGTTGTTTACTGTTTTTTCTGCAGTTTTCTGCTTATACTCTGTTCCCGAATCATCGGGTGGTGCTTTCACAATTACACTTTACACACCGGGGTGTTAGCGTTCAAATTTTAGCGTTAACAGAAGTCGATAAAATGTTTTTGGAATATTGTGATTGGATATTATTGTTATGAAAGATATGCAGGTATGAAAAAGGGAAAGAAAAATTGATTTTGATTTCAAAAGGTAAATTTGAAATGCTCGACAAAAAGGTATGTATTTAAATTTATATATGAAATTTTATTGGGTTTTTGATATAGCCACTTGGCCTTTTGTTTTCTTTTGGGATTTGGGAGCCTGTAGAGGCCTTTTGTAGTTGTACTGAGCTAGCCGCGCAAAGGAGACGCTGGCAAAAAATTTCGAAAATTTAGAAAGTTAGAATTTTTTTTGAGAAATTTTGAAAATTTTGATAATTTAAGTTTGTTTTTAAATTTAAATTTGAATGATTGTATAAATAAAGTTGTTTGGGAATTATGGAAAAGTTTGGAAAGTTAATAAGAATAATAATGGGTCTTTTGTACGAAGATAGTTGGTAAGATGTTGAATTGTTAGAAACTATTAGGTTTTAGAAGAAAAAAATTAACGTGTATTGGACCATTCTTCCTAACTAGTAATTTCGGGGACGAAATTCTTTTAAGGGGGAGGAATGTGACGACTCGGGATTTTTAGGCATTTGAAGTTGGAATATTTAATTGATCTTAAATATTTAAAAGTTAATTTTTGACTTGAATTCAAGTGTCACTAATTATTTGATAATTACATTATTAAATTCAATAATCTGAGGTTGAGTAAAATGCTGAATTTGGACTTTTAAGCCTATTAAAATATAATTTGAAGGATTATAAAATTTATATTGATAATGCTGAAGAGAATAGAAGTGATTAAATCAAATTTAAAAATGTTTTGTTCAGTTTTGAAATTTATATCGTTTAAATTGAATTTAAAAATAGCCTTCCGAGGCACAGTCACGAAATTCGACGAAACCTGTTCCATTGGATCTGTAATATTGTATTATTATCGGATTTCAATTTTTGTGGCGTTTGGAGTTGTCGTGTGAGTGTACGATATATAAATGTGTCGGAATTTATATCGAAAATTCAATATAATAACTGATCCAAAAAGCTATCTTCTCCATACGATCGAGTTAGGACTCGAAACCTTTTCCGTTGCGTTCGTAATAGGTATATAACACTTGGAACGCCTAGCGGCACACCTCGATAGGAAGTCAAATTTCGTGTTGCATTTATTGACACGAGTTGAATTTAACTTAAATATATAAGTTTTTATATCTGGTCACTATCAGCCGTTTCCTTTCCTATCAGCCGCGATTCTATCATCTTTCATAACACTATAGCGAGTATTCTTCAACATTCTTCTCCTTTTAATATCTACAGCCGAGTCTTCTTTAAGAATCTACGCGTTCGGTTATAAAATAGATTAATGGTCGAGCCCTTTCACTTTAATAATCAAGCTCGTTCATTTAAAAAAAAGATGATTGATTCGATAATTACTCCTCCAATTCGTCTATCGACTTCACTAATTCTTTGGGGGAAGCATGGGATTTGGTAGCCGCGTTTTCGAAGTGGCAGCGAGAAAGGATCGTATAGCGAGCGGATGAGGGTGGTGTCGGCATGGGAGCGCAGTAGCAACTAGGGCTAAGGCATTTCTCGATTTGGGTGTTCGATTGCCTGAAGCAACAAATTGGGGATGTCGGCAGGTAGATGGATGGCGAACTCCTCAGGTGGTCGAGGCTAGGGTTGAGAAGCAGCTAGCATGTTGGGCTTCGACACAGGCGAAGTCGCGAGGTAGTGTTGCGATATCAGGGTTCGATCGTGGCTCGTTTGGTCGGTGCGCGTGGCTTCATTGTGGCGATGCCAGTGGCGACGCGAGCAAACGATAGGAAGTATATGCTGTTTCCAACTTAAAATATATATATGCGTATAAATATATATATACAGAGAAAAAACTACAGTAAGGTATAGTGGACCTTTTGGAATGTATATACATGTATATGTAGATAAATTTATAGTAAAGCGTGAAAACATTTCTGTTTCTAATATGTGTACATATGAGTTAGAAGGGAATTTAATATATATATATATATAATACACTCAAATATTTTAATTCACATACCTATTTTAAAATTAATATATGTACAGGAATAAACAGAAAAATTATATAAGATGTTTGGGAAAAAAATATAAGAGTTTATATAGAAAATTAGATTTTTAAGACTTATATAGACTATTTTTATATGTAGTTTGAAAATAGAAAAATAAAATAAAATATACATATACACTTTTTTTTATAATCTATAAGCTTATTTTGAAATAATGTATTTGGTGATTAACTTATTTAAATTTTTAATTACTAAAGGATTCTAAGGAAAACTTAGCTTAAATCAAATTGTTAGTTTAAATTAAATAAATAAATGGTGATTAATGGTTCAGTTATTTCAAGTGTTAATAAATCGAATTTTTTTTATACAAGGTCAAAATCTGATATAAGCAAGCCGGATTGGGTCGGATTGCAAAACAAAAATCAAAGGTGAGTTAATCTCACTCAGCTGAATTTAAATTTAAATGATTAAATTTAAAAAATTATTTGAATGGTTAAATGGATTACTGTGCTATAGTATGGTATAATTTGGAATTGGTATTTATGTTGTGCTAACGTCTATGGATGTAGGGAAAACAGGTTGGAGGGATCCAAATGGATCCCTCAACATTTATTTAAATTATTTAATATCCTCTGCTGTGATTATTTGATATTCTATGATGAATTATATTAGAATATTGAATGCTATGGTTTGATTGGATATAATTGGGTATAATGAATTACCAAAAATATATATATATATATATATTGGATTTTGGAAGGAAAATAAAAGAAGTGAATTTGTAAGAAAAATAATTGTAGAAAATTTGAATAAATTTAAAAATGAATTGGAAAGAAATAAAGTGACTTTAAAATCTAATAAATAAATCTAAAGTATAGAAGAAAATTTTGAATAAATAGGAAGTTAATGAATTTTTATCTTCAGTGATATTATTAAAAGGACAAACATTTATTTAAAATTTAATATTTAAATTATTGAAAAGAATAAAGAAGAAATTGGGAAAAATATGAAATTTGTATATTTCAGTTAAAAGAATTAAAAATCAAACGGAAAATAATAAATATAATAATAAAATCCATAATTAACGAATTTTGAAATGAATTGAGTAAGTAAAGAAATTTATTTCAAATGGAGTAAATTGGGAATCAATTTGGAAAATTGATTTAGGTGATTGAGATTGGAAATTCTCTCTGGATAACCAAGTACGTTTTAAAGTAAACTTTTAAATATAAATTAAAGGTTTTAAAGTTGTTTCTAAAAAAAGTTTTGTAAAATTTATTATTTATAAATAATTAAATTCTAAAAGTAAGTATTTCCTTTAATCTATTATAGCAGTAATTATTTGAAGAGTGACTTAGTATCTTGTTTTTAAAAGTGAAATCTAGTTTTATATTTTATTAAGTGACCTTATTTTCAAATATTCATATAGTATGTATTTTTTAAAAATTATTGAAGTAATTTTAACTTGAATGTTTTAAAGTATATTTCAAAGTAAAGTGATTTAAATTATTTTTCAAAAAAGATCTAGTTTTGTGCTTGGTGATTTCAGTGGAGATTGAAAGTGTTTGGGAAAACTTATTTTGGGAAAGAAAGATGTTTTGAAACTGTTTTCAAAGGGTTGAAAATAGAAATATATCTTGTGAAGATATTTTTGAAGTTAATAATGGATGGTTGTTTGTGACTATAAATTGATAGTTAAATAACCGACTATCAATATTGGCCAACTGCTTTGATCGTTTTGAAGAGACCGGGATCGAGATTTATTTCTCGAAAACCACTTCGATTCGGTTTGTACGTTTCGTTTAAACGAGTTTGGATTCGAAGATGGAGCCGTGAAGTGCAAGGGTTAGCGGCTACTAATCCTGAGGATATTTCCAAAATGGATGTAGTGGGAATAGTGCCTTCGGTTCCGTTCGAACCCGGGACGGACTTGTATGGATGAATGCTTTCAGAACATCGTCAGGTGGACGATGGGTATTCTAAGGGATATGTTCTAAAAAGGTAACGCTTAGCCTCAAGCCTCATCAAATGGGAATGACTGAAAATCAGGGGTTATGCAGCCAGGCTAGGTGGGTAGCACCCAAGCAAGGTGAGGTCATCCCTGCCTAGATGTCCCTTTTATTTCGGCTTAGTAGGAGGTTGGTGATCCCAACCGCGAGGTGATCTCACTCGGGATTATCCAGTAAGGGGTAGTTCCGGTCTTGTGTTGCAGGGGAGCGGGCGCACTCCTCGATACTGTGATCTAGGCCACATACTGTGATAGGTGGTACCCCAGTGCCTTGTCATTAGTTGGAAATCCATTCTCCCTACGAGCCTTGTACGACTTTTGTTTGTATTACCCACTTTGTGGCTAGTAGCTGGAATTTAATGAATGTAACAATTTCTGCTATTTTATAAATATTTGTATATAGACCCTACTATAATATCAGAGGATTTCTATAAAAACTGTTTTAGCTATCGTAAGGTAAAAACCCGACATGTTTATTTGTGGCGTGGTCTTACGAGATGCTTTTGTTTTCAATGGATTTTTTTGAAACTTAATAAACAATTGAGTGTGATTTTCTCACGCTGGTATTCCAGACTGACTCGGGTATTATTTAACTATAATGCTCGAGTCATACCGAGTATTATAGGATACAAGATATGATGCTGGGGAGCTCAGGAGACGAGCTGGGTGACGATACGTATATCCGTACTTGTTTTATATATATATATATATATATTCCACTGTGTTGAGTAGTTGTGTATCCAGTTGTATGTTATTGTTGTTGTTGAACTATGATTGATGTACTCTGATGATGTAATATATATAAACAGATATATTTGATTTAAGTAAAGATCATTTATTATATATTATATTTTATTCCGCTGCGATGGTTAGATTCTGATATTTTTTTCTATTTTCTTCTTCTACCTCTTCTTCTTTAACCCAAATGGTTCGTATTTCTGTACATCTTGAGTTGATTGACATAGAATACTGTTGACTTAAAGGGTATAGATTTGCGGGTCGTTACATGAATAGTGAGTGCTCAATTTTAAAACATGTGGGTGTATCAATTAGAAGGATTCACATTCAGGGTTCGATGTGGGTTTCAGATAACTAACTGAAATCCGACTTCCTGTCGCATAGAAGTTTAAATGTCGTTTTATGTGCAAAGGGGTTTTCACATACATATAGAAACAAACTACCAATCACAGTTTAGCACAAAGCAATCACACTATCACAACAGAAAAATCAATCTAGTACACAACATTTGATGATAGTCAATCATCTTCAATTAAGGTGAAATGATTTAGGTGAATTAACCATATAATTATCTTTATTAATTAATCTAAATCAATGATTTATTTTACTTATCTATGAATTAATTAAATTTTAAATTGACTTTATTACTTAGTTATTCTTTAATTCATTATCTCAATTTATTCACTCTTAATTGTTTACTAATTAAATTTTAATCACTTTTATTGATTAACTATTTTTAATTAATAAATTAATAATTATAAGGTGATTACAAAACATCAATTGTTAATTACAATTTCATCATTATAAATAAATTTGGTTTGAAGTTACCACTTGAATATTTAATTCACTTCTAAGTTTTTATTAAGTTAAATGAAAAATAATTTTTTATTTAAAAATAAAAATTTGAAATATCTTTGAATTCCATTAATTTCAAAAAGAACATCTCAATATCATTTACTACATCCTCTATTAACAACTACCTTTATTTAATAAAGAATGTTTTCAGCAAATTATTTAACTTATGTTTTTTCAAAATTTTGTTAAAACTGGACTTTGTTGTTATTACGGCCAACCTGAGGCTGCCTCGAGTTGTTCCCGAGAAAAAACACCCTCTTGGTTCGAGTTTTAGCCCAAATTAACCCGAGTAACATTTTTTTACAACGAATTGTTTAAGTTTTTAAAACAACCCGGTGCAACGCTGGAGCGATACGAACATCCCTTCGAGTCTTCACCTCAAATCCCCAAGTAGTGCTTCGAGTTACTCCGTTCTTCTTCCCAAACCATCAGAACTGATACCACAACCACCATGTGCACGTGTACGGTCAGAATCATCACAGTTGGTCGAAGCTGCAGCCACCATCGAGTCGACGACCATCCCCCTAAATCCCACAAACACCCAGAACTTGAATTAATTTCGAAATCAAGAATCGAGTCGTCTCGACCTAAACAACCCAGCAGAACATCATCGGAAAAGGTCTCGCCCCACCTCCTCTGACCGTCAGCGTTAACCAAAACTTGACCGAAGCTCCATCACCGTGCGATGCCGCGATTGGCACCAGAGGCACGAAGTTCGATCACCCTATGATGGCGCGGCACCATCATTTCGAACATGAACGGAAATGGGTTCTTAAACCCTAATTTGATCTCGAATTAAAAATTTAACGTTTTATAAATTCCACTGGTATTTTTCTAGTGATTTCGAACATTCAATCTAGCTGTGACGACGAACTCGAGGCCCTCGAACGTCTAGATCATCAGAATTTGGCAAAAGTTCAACTTTCTGATCAACCCAAATATCTCGATGAAAACTTAATGAAAATTTTGCATTTTACTTTCTAAAATCATTATTTTTATGGGGGGTTCACAAAATATTACTGAAATTAAAATCTATGAGGTTCAAAATTTTGTCTATTCGGATTGGTGACTGTGTTCTTCATAGTTTCCAGAAAAACTATATAACTTTTGCTTAAATTTGTTACTGAAATATAGTGCAGTGTTAAAACCATACTTCAACTTGTTTTTAATCCATTTTTCAGAAGAAATGAGGGGGAGAGGGGTTTGAATTGGCCTTGTTTACTCTGTAAACCAAAGAGTTAGATGTGACCATGTTTTCACAGTTTCTAGGAAAGAACAAACATATTGATTCACTTTGATTAGTTACTGAAATGTAATGCATGTCCAAACAAAACTCTAATTTGTTATCATTCAGATTCAACAGAAAACAGAGAAAGAGGGGGTTTGAGTTTGGCATGGTTTACACTGTAAACCAGAGAGTTACAGGAAACAGGGAAGGAAATAACATTCCCAGGCATGCATTCTTGATTTTGGTTTATACAATTATTTTTAAAATTCAATTTAAGTGAATCTGAACACTTTTCATTTTAACACTTTAACCTAAACAAACCTAGAAACAAAGAAATTGGGATTTTGACAGGTTTTTATATCCTGAAGATAAAACGGGGATTTACAACCCTGTACAACAACATGCACAGGCAAAATTCATCCATATATTCACAAATTCTTGCATGTAAACCAAAATTTAAACTTTCCTACATCATTCAGGCATTCACACAACAACAAATGATTGAAAAGAGCAAAGGTTTACTCACATTTTCCTGAAGACGGAAAAACTCCTGACAGTTTTCAAAATGAGGATGAAAGCTTGTAAATTATTCTTCTTTTCCTACTTTAAATTTTGGAGTTTAGATCTGCAAGTTATAAATAAAAATTCTTTCTTACTCTTTGTTGTATTCATTTACTTAATTCATCAATAACAACAATTTTAATTACTTACAGTTGAATTCTTGTATATAATAGAGAAAGCTTTTTTTCTGCAACTTGAAGACCAGATATAGATTTAATCTTTGATCTTGATTTCTCCTGCAACTGATTAATATCATTGTTTTAAATCTTTTCTTTAACAAAGTTTAGCAAACTCAAATTCAAATCTTTAAAAGAAATGATTTCACTTGCCTTAAATTCTTTCCAGAAAACCTTGCACTGCTTCCTTAGCCCAAAAACTGAAACACTGCTTAATTAATCTGCAGTTGAATTTGTTGTTAAAACTTGATTTTAAAATCAAAATTTCATTGAACTATAAATTTTTAAAATCTACCTAAGATTTGGGAACATACACTACGGCTTGATGCTTTAAGATGATTCTCAGATTTTAACTTTTGAATTGAAGAAAAAAGTTGGCTTTTTTTTTTCTTTTTTCTGATTTTTACTGTTGCCTTTGAATATTGAGATTTGTGATGCTCAATCTTTTGCTTACTGTACTTTCAAAGATTTGGAAGCTAAATAATTTGAAATTGGAAGCTGAAAAGTTTTCTATAATTTTTAATTTTATTATTTTATGCAAGCAATGATGTTGAATGCCATTTGTAAAAAATATTCATGAGATCTCAATTATGTTAATTTCTTTACTCCATCTCCCATGTGTATATTTAGCATTTGTGATTTTCCCAGACAAAAGAATTTTTCATAATTTTTTATATTATATTCATTTTATAAATGAATGTGCCCCGTTATTCATTTGTATGTATATATACAATGTTAAAAGAAGAATTGTTTTTAACCCATATTTACATCATATACATTACTCCTTAATGATTTTAAATGCCACTTATTTTCTTTAAAACATTTATTCTAAATTTAGATTCAAATTTCAATTCAAACTTGAAATTAACCCTTTATGCCCATTAATATATTCACACATATCTTGAAAATTTTAAATTCATTTTCAATATGTATTCAATCCTACTCATACAAGCAATATACATATATAAGATTTTAAATTCAAATGACTTTTTAAACATTCATTATTTCAAAAAAAATACTCAAAATAAATTGGAATTTTATTCATATATAATTTTCACTTATTTCATTTGTTTAAGATTTTTTCCATTTATTTTCAAATTAAATTCCAAGAGTTTAAAATATATTATTCATTTTAATTGATAAACTTTTGGGATGATACAGATATCCCCTCCTTAAGAAAATTTCATCCATGAAGTTTGAAAGAGAGAAAACAAAGAATATATGAATTCAGTAAGAATAAGGAAATGGCTTACCATCTTAAGCCGAGATATCCACTCTGCAATTGGGATATGATGTCTGCATATTATCTTCAGTTTCCCAAGTGCAGTCCTTTGGATCGCCACTCCACTGAACTTTAGCTAGCTTCACTATTTTGTTCCTCAATTGCTTTTCTTCACGATCCACAATCTTTATCGGACTGTTAAATTGGAAGTGACGTCGAGATCCTGTTGAGAGGCTTCTTCAATAATACTATCCGTATCGTGCACATACTTTCGAAGGTTAGAAATATGGAATAAATCATGCACGCCAGATAACCAGCTAGGCAACTGCACTCGATAGGCTAAAGAACCGATCCTCTCCAGAATAGGAAAAGGACCAATATTCCGTGGTGCCAGCTTACCGATCTTCCCAAACCTCAATACACCTCGCATAGGAGGTACTTTAAGAAAGATAGAATCTCCAATTTGGAACTCCAAATCCCTTCTTCTGCGATCATAATAACTCTTTTGACGACTTTGAGTCGTCCTTAATTTCTTTCGAATAGAATCAACTTTCTCTATAGCTTCTTTAATCATATCCGGTCCAAGTACGAGTCTATCACCTGCTTCAATCCAGCATGCCAGTGATCGACACGGACGACCATATAAAGCCTCAAAAGGAGCCATCTCTATACTGACCTGATAGCTATTGTTATAAGAGAACTCGACCAGATGCAAATGCTCCTCCCAATAACCAACAAAATCAAGTATACAAGCTCACAATAGGTCCTCCAAGTTTCGGTTAATCCTCTCAGTCTGCCCATCAGATTGGTGACAAGTAGTGTTGAAATTCAGTTTTGTTCCCAATGCATCTTGAAATGCCTCCCAAAATCTACTAGTGAAGATCGGATCACGATCACTCACTATGCTGCTAGGAATTCCATGGAGACGGACAATTTCATTCACATATAACTCTGCTAAACTTGCTGCTATGCGGGTAGATTTTATTAGCAAGAAGTGGCTTGTCTTAGTCAAACGGTCCACAATGACCCAAATTGCTTCATTGCCTTTCCGAGTATGTGGCAAACCTTCGATGAAATCCATCGATACTTGGTCCCATTTCCACTTGGGTACCTCTAAAGGCTGAAGTAAACCCACCATTTTCTTTTGATCATTTTTGATTTGTTGGAAAGTAGCATAGCGACTCACATTTATAGATATGTCCCTTTTCATCGTCTTCCACCAGAAGGTTCTTTTGATATAACGATACATTGTTTTAACCCCTGGATGGATGCTGAATTTAGATTTATATCATTCGTCCAAAACTTCACGTTTTAGGTCAGGGATGTCTGGGACACATATTCTGCCTTTCATCCTTATAACTCCATTATCATCAATTGGAATACTAGAATCTTCACCCTGATGAATTCATTTACAAATTCCCCGAAGGATATAGTCTTCTTTTTGCTTACTGGTGATCTTTTCAAGGAGAGTAGGAGTAACAACAAGATAGGCAAGAATAGCGTGCCTCCTACTTGAAGCGTCGGCAACTACATTGCCTTTTCCATGCATATATTGAATATATAGGTCATAAGATGCCAGAAATTCCAACCAACGTTGATGTCACAAATTCAGTTCTTTTTGGGTGAAGAGATATTTCAAAGATTTGTGGTCGGTGAATAATTAAAAAATTTCACCTAGAAATAAAGAAAGTTCAATAATTATATTTGTTAAGTTAAATTAAATTCGTAGATTGTTAAGAAAGATGAAAAGATTCTTACCCAGAAGATAATGTCGCCATATTTTCAAAGCGAAGACAATAGCTAAAAGCTCCAAATCATGGGTTGGGTAGTTTCATTCATGAGGACATAATTGTCTACTCGCGTAGGCAATTACCTTCCCATTCCACATCAATACTGCACACAAACCTTCACCACAAGCATCGGTATAAGCAGATAAACCCTGATTCCCGTTGATAATAGCGAAAACAGGAGTGGTGGTTAATCTCTTCTTCAACTATTGAAAAGCTTTGTCACATTTTGGAGTCCAATTGAACTTTACATTCTTCATTGTTAGCTTGGTCAACGGATTAGCTAACTTAGAAAGTCCTGAACAAACTTCCGATAATAACCTGTTAAACCCAAAAAGCTTCGAACTTCTTTTGGTGTAGTAGGTTTCCGAATCAATAATAGCGAAAATTTTGCAAGGATCAACAGAAATACCTTCTTCATTAACAATATGGATGAGAAATTTAAGTTCTTTGACCCAGAAATGGCATTTGGAAAATTTTGCGAATAGAATATTTGCCCTCAATATCTCCAAATCGATTTTAAGGTGCTCGGCATGATCCTCTTCGGTCTTGGAATAGACCAAAATATCATCAAAAAATGCGAGCACAATTTATTCAATACCTCCCGAAACGCACGAGTCATAAGATATATGAAGTATGCTGGAGCATTCGTTAGCCTGAAAGGCATGAATAACCATTTCGTAGAACATATTGGGACCCCTGAAAGCGGTCAAATGAACACAATCTTCGATGATTCGTAGTTGATGGAACCCTTGGGCTAGATCCATCTTAAAAAAGAAACAAGCGCCATGCAATTGATCAAATAGATCATCAATTCTGGGTAGTGGGAATTTATTCTTGAGAGTCAGATTATTGAGATCGCGGTAATCCACACACAATCCCAAAGATCCGTCCGATTTAGCAACAAATATGATGGCTGAACCCCATTCAGAAATACTGGGTCGAATCAACCCTTTTTCCAGTAGATCATTGGTTTGCTGGACTAATTCAACCCTTTCCCTGGGTGCCGTCCTTCGACTTGCATTAACGATAGGACGAGCATTGGGTATTTGGTCGATTCTCAATTCTATTTCTTGTTGTGGAGGTAGAGATTTCACTTCTTCAAATACACCTGAAAAATCTCTAACAATAGGTATGGACTCCTGACTGGGTTCAGGATAACCTAAATTATACATCAACCCTTCTCTTTTAGGACTAGGGTCCTCATAAGAAATCTTAATGAAATCTCCAAATTTGGTTTTGATTGAGACCAAAAGATTATTGCAATCCAATTTGGCTTCATATTTTGCTAGCTAATCCATTCCGAGTAAGACTTCAAACTAGTTAAAATCAAGAACGAAGAGACCAATAGGGAATTGGTAGCAAGAATATGAGATAGGAACGTATCTACATCGAAGACAAAGGTTCGCAGGACCTCTAACTGGATTTTTTACGCATATAGGCTCATGAAAAAAATCAGGTTCAAGATTCAATTCATTAATAACTTGCAGTGACATAAAACTGTGTGTAGCGCCCGTGTCAAATAGAACTCTAACAATGCTCTCATAAATAGTGAGATTACCTTCCAGAACTCCTTTCCCTTTTTCTGCTTTGGAAGATGCGGGTTTGTCTTTGACTATGTACACCTTGGCTGTCTGAGCTTGCTTTATGACTAGGTAGTCTTTAATTTTGTGTCCCAATTTCTGACAATAATAACATTTCCTGGGCTTGGCTTGAACGGATTGATTGACTTGTCTCTTAGGCTTCGTACACCTGCTAGAATAATGACCCTTCTCCAAGCAATTATAGCAAGTGACATTCTCTGCTGTGCTTCCCTGATTTCTCTTCTTTTTCTCCTCACCGTGCCATGGTTTCTTTCCTCCAAATTTCCTCTTCTTCCAATTTTGATTGCTCGAATTTCCTTTCTCCACCGGGGCTTTTTGCATGTCAAGTGTAGCATATCTGTATCACATATCAACCAAATCTGAAAAGGATTCATTGACGTGGCCAGTCATCCTTTCGTGAAACTTCTTATTCATCCCACGAATGAACCTTCATTCTTCTTCAAAGGTGAGTTCACCAATTCTGGACTGAAACGAGACAATTCATTAAATTTGTTTAGATACTCCTCGAATGACAAACTCCTCTGCTTTAAGTCCATGAATTCCTGGTACATTCGAGAAATCCCTGCTGATGGCATGTAGCGCGTCCCAAATACTTCTTTGAATCTCTCCCAAGTAAACTCGTCTTTTGGCTCATGAATAGTGACTGTCTCCCACCATGCTAAGGCTTCTTCTTGAAATTTCCAAGAGGCTATGAGTTGCATTTGATCATCTTGCAGCTTAAGCCCTTTAAAGATTTTTTCACATGATTTGATCTATGCTTGGGCCTGAACAATCGACTCCTTGCCGGTGAATGGCCTACCACCAAGACTTGAGAAACACTTATATAAATCAGCCAGATTCGGTTGATGCTGAGTAGGTAAAGCGGCTTCTGCTGTAGGGGGAAGTTGGCTAGGTGCTGAGGCATTTCCTCGCCCCCCAGCTCTTCCTCTTCGTCCTCTCATCCTTACTATATATAATTAGTAAGAAAATTGATTTAGATATTCGGACGAGATATCTTAAGGAATATCAGCAGTTAAAGAAAATTGACTAAGAAAATTTGGGGTTTTCGGTCTCGGTTATACTCATTCTAGTGTATAGTTCACCCTACCTCTAATGAGCCATCTAATGTGTTATACTCCATAGCTAAAGTTATTACTCAACCTTTAGCTCTGATATTACATGTCACGACCCGAAATCCAATGTTCGAAAATAGACATCGAATACCTCACTTGTATTCGACTGCCAAAGATTCAAACATAGAACTCCAATCGGATGGAGCTTATAACAACATTAGATGAATAATAAAAAGTGGAAACAAAATGAATATCATGCATTACATCACAGATACAACATCATCATAATATCCGTTACAACATCAGAGTATCATAATACATATATCACAACTCCAAATAGAACATCATAATAGAACAACAAGTGATCATATGCCAAAAGTCTTCAAGGAAATAGAGTGGTAGAGAACATCCAAAACTAAGCACCTTGGGATTCAAAAGCTTCCAAAATATCTCCAAGGTAAAAGCCTCCAAAAATCGATTATCTCCAAATCAAAAGACTCCAGAATACAGCTAATACCAAAATACGGAAAACCTGCTACTAGGCTGCCCGTGTGGAAATGACGGGCATCCAGAGTTTAGAAAGGAAACAATAAACTCCGGGTCAGTCATGGGATTAGTATGAGTAAACAAAAACAGTTGCTTTTAAATAAAACAGGATCTATAAAGGAAAATCTGGCATGCTTTTGGAAAATGAAACTATCATAAGACCTCCCCTACACACACAATGCAATCACAGAATTGGAGGAGATTTCTTCTTATGATAGTCAAATATGCTTGATATGGGAAAAATTCTTTGATATTTTTACTAGTGCATAGTGTAGAAAGCCATTTCGAAAGTATAATATTAATCTTAGCCAGCATACCACATTTCGTCGTATGCCTACTATAGCTACCATGTTTTGTGGCAGGTTACCGCCACGCTGCATGGCAGGTCATACAACTAAAACCGTACAGGGCACGTATTATTTCTTTGGATTTCCAAAAAATGGTCAGGCTAAGGAACTTCCTACTGCCACGTGGGTACGCCTCTTGAGGGACGTCCTGAGAACTTAACCAATTTCTGCCAACACAAGGCCGGGTTACCTCTGTAAGTAGGTAACTCCTACACGAGTATGCCATTCCTCGGTCGTTTGCGACCTCTATCCGAGGGCCCTCCATCACAAAGCAACAACCACATAGTAAGTGAGATTGAAGCAACCACATAGGTGAAATATCTGGGCTCCATACCATGATACCACCTTTTTCTAGAAGGAAATGACATACCATAAAGGGTGCGACCCTCATAACCTTGCCGCATCTTTCCTCTTTCAACCATTTCCAAGGTGTGAGGTCTGATGAGGTCTCGTCCACAAAGCTACGCTTTACACGAAAGCCATGCTTTGATCACAAATGATCAACAAATGATCATCAACACACAACAACACTTAGCATGCCACGCTACAAATTGGGAGTATAACGCTGATAACCTTCAACTACATAACCTCTAAGCTCGTACGTTTCAGAGAAGGGTGTTAAACTAAGAGAATAAATTCTCCGCCACCAACAGATATGTATTTCAAAGAAATCGACTTTATATCTCAAAGTGTAGTGCCAGACACACAACCATACAAGTCTGTTCCAGGTTCGAAAACCGAAGGCACTTCGTCCAATAAAGGAAGAAGCCCATGCAAATCCGGGTATTCCCAATTCCGATCGGACTCCCCATTACATGTGGAGATCTCTATACCCGAGCAACTCAGTGCAGTGACAATCGATAAGTTATCCTATCGTTTTCGAAGACACCCGGTCTTCAACACCGTCTTCAAATGTTATCCATTTCATCGAATCACTCTTCGGAATGGGTTATATGACACAAAGGTCCTTTCCCGGCAAATCCAAATAGTGAACGCTCAATTTTAAAACATGTGGGTGTATCAATTACAAGGATTCACATTCAGGGTTCGATGTGGGTTTCGGATAACAAACTGAAATCCGACTCCTTGTCGCATCGAAGTTTAAATGCCGTTTTACGGGGCAAAGGGGTTTTTCACATACATATAAAAACAAACCACCAATCACAGTTCAGCACAAAGCAATCATAGTATCACAACAGAAAAATCAATCCAGTACACAACATTTGATGATAGTCAATCATATTCAATTAAGGTGAAATGATTTAAGTTAATTAACCGTATAATTTTCATTATTAATTTTTCTAAATCAATGATTTATTTTACTTATCTATTAATTAATTAAATTTCAAATTGAATTTATTACTTAGTTATTCATTAATTCATTATCTCAATTTATTCACTCTTAATTGTTCACTAATTAAATTTTCATTACTTTTATTGATTAATTATTCTTTAATTAGTTAATTATTAATTATAAGGCAATTACAAAACATCAATTGTTAATTACTATTTCATCATTACAAATAAATTTGGTTTTAAGTTAACATTTGAATATTTAATTCACTTCTAAGTTTTTATTAAGTTAGATGTAAAACAATTTTTTATTTAAAAATAAAAATTTGAAATATCTTTGAATTCCATTAATTCCAAAAAAAACATCTCAATATCATCTACTACATCCTCCACTAACAACTACCTTTATTTAATAAAGAATATATTCAGAAAATTATTTAACTTATGTTTTTTCAAAATTTTGTTAAAACTGGACTTTGTTGTTATTATGGCCAACCTGAGGCGGCCTCGAGTTGTTCCCGAGAAAAAACACTCCCTTGCTTCGAGTTTTAGCCCAAATTAACCCGAGCAACATTTTTTTACAAAGAATTGTTTAAGTTTTTAAAGCAACCCGCTGCAACGCTGAAACGATACGAACATCCCTTCGAGTCTTCACCCCAAATCCCCGAGTAGTGCTTCGAGTTACTCCTTTCTTCTTCCCAAACCATCAGAACTGATACCACAACCACCACGTGCATGTGCACGTGCACGGTCAGAATCATCATAGTTGGTCGGAGCTGCAGCCACCATCGAGTCGATGACCATCCCCCTAAACCCCACAAATACCCAGAACCTGAATTAATTTCGAAATCAAGAATCGAGTCATCTCGACCCAATCAATCCAGCAGAACATCATCAGAAAAAGCTCTCGCCTCACCTCCTCAGACTGTGAGCTGTTACCAAAACTTGACCCAAGCTCCATCAACGTGCGACGTCGCGATTGGCACCGGAGGCACGAAGTCCGATCACCCTATGATGGCGCAACACCATCATTTCGAACATGAACTGAAATGGGTTCTTAAACTCTAATTTGATCTCGAATTAAAAATTTAAGGTTTTATAAATTCCCCTGGTATTTTTCTAGTGATGTCGAACATTCAACATAGCCGTGACGACGAACTCGAGGCCCTCGAACGTCTAGATCATCAGAATTTGGCAAAAGTTCAACTTTCTGATCAACCCAAATATCTCGATGAAAACTTAGTGAAAATTTTGCATTTTGTTTTCTAAAATCATTATTTTTAAGGGGGGTTCACATAGTATTACTGAAATTAAAATATGTGAGGTTCGAATTTTTGCCTATTTGGATTTGTGACTGTGTTCTTCATAGTTTCCAGAAAAACTATATAACTTTTGCTTTAATTTGTTACTGAAATATAGTGCAGTGTTAAAACCATACTTCAGCTTGTTTTCAATCCATTTTTTAGAAGAAATGAGGGAGAGAGGGTTTTTAATTGGCCAAGGTTTACTCTGTGAACTAGAGAGTTAGATGTGACCGTGTTTTCACAGTTTGCAGGAAAGAACGAACATATTGCTTCACTTTGATTAGTTACTGAAACGTAATGCATGTCCAAACAATACTCTAATTTGTTATCATTCAGAATCAATAGAAAACAGAAAAAGAGGGGGTTTGAGTTTGGCATGGTTTACACTGTAAACGAGAGAGTAGAGGAAACAAGGAAGGAAATAACATTCCCAAGCATGCGTTCTTGATTTTGGTTTATACAATTATTTTTAAAATTCTATTTAAGTGAATCTGAACACTTTTCATTTTAACACTTTAATCTAGACAAAGCTATAAACAAAGAAATTGGGATTTTGACAGGTTTTTATATCCTGAAGCTAAAATAAGGATTTGCAACCCTGTACAACAACATGCACAGGAAAAATTCATTCATATATTCACAAATTCTTGCATGCAAAACAACGTTTAAACTTTCCTACATCATTCAGGCATTCACACAACAATAAATGATTGAAAAGATCAAAGGTTTACTCACATCTCCTAAAGACAGAAAAAGTCCTGACGGTTTTCAAAATGAGGATGAAAGCTTATAATTTTTTTTTTCATTTCCTACTTTAAATTTTGGAGTTTAGATCTACAAGTTATAAATAAAAATTATTGCTTACTCTTTGTTGTATTCTTTTACTTAATTCATTAATAACAACAATTTTAATTTATTTAGAGTTGAATTCTTCTATAGAATAGAGAAAGCTTTTTTTCAGCAACTTCAAGACCAGAAATAGATTCAATCTTTGATCTTGATTTTTCCTGTAACTGATTAATATAATTTTTTTAAATCTTTTCTTTAACACTGTTTAGCAAACTCAAATTAAAATCTTTAAAAGAAATGATTTCACTTGCCTTAAATTATTTCCAGTAAACCTTGCATTGCTTCCTTAGCACAAAAACTGAAACACTTCTTAATTAATCTGTAGTAGAATTTGTTGTTAAAACTTGATTTTAAAATCATAATTTCATTAAACTATAAAGTTTAAAAATCTACCTAAGAGACGGAAACATACACTACAGCTTGATGCTTTAAGATGATTCTCAGATTTTAACTTTTGAATTGAAGAAAAAAAGTTGGCAGTTTTTTTTTCTTTTTTCTGATTTTTACTGTTGCCTTTGAATATTGAGATTTGTGATGCTCAATCTTTTGTTACTGTACTTTCAGAGGTTTGGAGGCTAAATAATTTGAAATTCAAAGCTGAAAAGTTTTCTATAATTTTTAATTTTATTATTTTATTCAAGCAATGATGTTGAATGCCATTTGTAAAAAAATAATCATGAGATCTCAATTATGTTAGTTTCTTTACTCCATCTCCCATGTGTATATTTAGCATTTGTGATTTTACCAGACAAAAGAATTTTTATAAATTTTTATATCATATTCATTTTATAAATGAATGTACCCCTTTATTCATTTGTGTGTATATATATACAATGTTAAAAGAAGAATAGTTTTTAACCCATATTTACATCATATACATTACTCCTTAATGATTTTAAATGCCACTTATTTTTTTTAAAACGTTTATTTTAAATTTCAATTCAAATTTCAATTCAAACTTGAAATATAACCATTTATGCCCATTAATATATTCACACATATCTTGAAAAATTTAAATTCATTTACAATATTTATTCAATCCTACTCATACACGCAATATACATATATAAGATTTTAAATTCAAATGACTTTTTAAAACATTCATTATTTTAAAAAAATTGCTCAAAATAAATTGGAATTTTATTCATATATATTTTTCACTTATTTTATTTGTTTAAGATTTTTTCCATTTATTTTCAAATTAAATTCCAAGAGTTTAAAATATATTATTCATTTTAATTGATAAATTTTTGGGATGTTCCAAATGGGGATAGACTTTTGGAGAAAAGAAGAGAAAACTCTACTAAAAATACATCACTTCGCTACTTAAAGTTTTTATTCTTTATGAATAATTTTGTTCTTGTATCAAATCAAAGAGAGAATAATAAAATAATAAATGGATGTACGTACATTCGGGCTGAACCACCATAAAACTTTGTGATATTTACTTTTCTTATCTGCTTTCCAAACTTTGAACTGTCTTTGCACTTGCTGAAATTAATTCCATTATGTATTACAACATTTAAAAACCCCAAATCAATTATATCAAATGAGACTTAACTAAAAAAAAATTTAAAGGTGTTTTTTCCAATTTTTAAGCAAATATTTTTGGTGCATTCACTGAGAACGAGATGCGTGGAGAGCCGAACTCTTCTGTCCACCTTCCTTCCAAATCTTAACTCAACAATAGAACATAGCTCCCTCTAGTCGCAATACCCATATGGGTAAGAGCACGTCCATTGCCAATGCACTCAACCCATCCAAGAAGATCAAGTATACCCGACTACCTACTCTCAACCTATAGACTCAGCTATCAACGAAGAAGATTTAGATGGGGTTGTGAATGAGATGATTGACTGGTTCGTTGCTCAGCAAAATGCTTTAGTAGACCAACTCATGACACGCTTGAGAGGCACGGAGGAATCCACTCACAACACTGTATCTCGAGGTAAGTCTCAATTTGGAGAGTCGCATAGATGGAACAGATCCCCTGCAAATAAAGAACTCAATCAAGAAGATACAAGAACTCGAAGCTGAGCCAGGACTTCACCTCAAAGTTGGTACTGAAAGAGCATCGAGAGCTAGACCCAGTCAGGGTGGAATTAGGCAATGACCGACTGTGGCTGACCCTGTCATGCTTTGAGTCAATCATCGCCAATCCAACCGCAATCAAGGTTCCAAATGCCATCAAATGGATGCCCCCACTTCTCCTAAGGCTGCCTCAAATCCGAGGAGAGGATGACATGCCTCATGAGGGAATATCTCACACGCGAACAACTCGAAAGAGGGATAGGGGCAATGGTGTCTAGCCCCTTCACCAGGGACATAGAAGCGATAGCCACTCCTCGATAATGGAAGAGGGCCACTATGGATCCCTACGAAGGCACATCCGACCCAATTATCCACTTACAGTGCTACACCGAGCGCATGCTCATGGATGGAGCAATAGAGGGTGTGTTGTGTAAATGTTTTCTACTATTCATGTCAGACTTAGCAACCACATGGTTTTTACGCCTGCCTCATGTGTCCATTAGCTCTTGGGAAATGTTTGAGGAAAAATCCATAAGTCAATTTCGGATCTATGTGGAATAGCCCAGAGATGCTTATTCCTTGTCAAACATAAAACAGAAAGCTATAGATCTGCTATAGCAATACTTATCCGTTCCAATGCTGCAGCAGCAGTATAAAATGCTGATCAAACGCTTACACTGATGGCGCTATGTGGAGGCATCCTTCCCGATTCAAAGCTTGCAAGAAGGTTGAGCAAAATCCTTTAACTCTTCAAGAATTCTTCCATGAAGCAGGAAAATACATGAGATTGGAAGACACGGTGGCTCATAGACAAAGCGAGCAAACCACGGGGGTAACCAGCGTCTAAGGAAATATGAGTGCCCCACCTCGAGGAGAGGGGAGTAAGCCAAACAACGAAGGAAAACGTAACCATCGAGGCAACTTGGGAACTGAAAGAGCAATAAGCGACGGTACAGACTTGGACTAAGATTCGATTCATATAGTACTTTGAATGACACTGTGGAGAAAATTTACCTTGCTACTCAACATGAATTAAAGAACAAACGCCCTCCATACAAAAATGAGTCAGAAGCCGCAGTAAGAACACAAAAATATTGTCGCTTCCATGAGTCTCATGGACATAACAACGAAGAATGTCAGCATTTGTAGGATCTCATTGACGAGTACATTTCAAAATAGAAGCGGGAATGACACGTGCATCAAAAACATAACTCTCCCACTCCAGTCCATGAGGGACCTAGTCCGCACCCATAAAGAAACTGAAAAGAAGGAGCAGGAACAAGCCACTCCAACCAGAAGAAGATAGTTGTCCACACCATATCTGAAGAAGCGCATGTGGCCAACGGAAGTTGGGCCGAGATGGAGAGGTACCAAAAGTCTTTGAAAGATAAGGAAGGATATGGTGATTCCATTACTGAGGAACGCAACACAAAACGGAGAGAAAGGGCCAACATAACTTTCAGCGGTGAAGATTTGGTTGGAAAGCAGTATCTCATACCGATCACATGGTTATCTCCACCTAGATAGGCTCGACAGAGGTGTCGCATCTTAGTTGATACAGGATGCTCAGTGAATATATTTTTTCAAACTTGCCTTCAACAAAATGAAGTTATCAATGAAAAATGTATCTCCATGAAATAATCCCTTACACAAGTTCATGGGGGAGCCACGATGCCAATTGGATAGTTAGACTTTTTTATAGAGCTGGGAAGTCACCCTCGAACCATCGTCCGAAAGCAAACATTTGTGTTGGTAGAGGGACACTCTACTTACAATGCATTTTTGGGGAGGCCTGTGTTGTCAGACTTCTAGATAGTCATGGGCCCATGATGCCTGAAGATGAAATTCCCAACTAATAGCAGAATAGGAGATGTAGAAGGTGACCAAGATGCAGCTCTCGATTGCTAAGTGGCAGAACTCCGCCATAACAAAAAGAAGGAAAAAGGTAAGAGCGTAGGGGTCACCTCTCTGCTAAAACTACAGAAGCATAGCAATCAAAGAAGGCTTCTCTTATCGGATATACCAGAGGACTTTTAATGAGTTGGACCCAGAGATAGAGAGGAGGAGGTGAACGCTGAGCCCATGGAGGCTGTGGAACTTGTGAGTAGACGACGATGACAAGATAAGGCTTTTAAAGGTAGGTTCTTAGTTGAACCAGAACCTAAAAATCTAGCTTATAGAATTTCTATGCAAGAACTTGAATTTATTCGCATGGATTTATGGATTTACGAAGACATAGTGGGAACATCCCCAAAAGGTAGCTTGTCATTCCCTCAATATTGACTTAGGAAAGATCCCGATCAAACAAAATAAATGAAGCATATGGGTAGAACGGTCGCGCTCTTAACGAAGAGGTAAAGTACCTGATTGCCAACGGTCATATCCGCGATGTCATTTACCCGAAATGGATCTCTAATCTTGTTTTAGTGAAAAAGCTTAATGGGAAATTGCAGACCTGCAATGGCTACTCTAACCTCAATGATGCTTGCCCTAATGACTATTTTCCTTTGCCAAATTGACCAACTGGTAGACGCAACCGCAGGACATGAGTTATTGTCATTTATGGACGCATATTCAAGATATAACCAGATCCCTATGCGTGTGTCGGATCAAGAATATACTAGCTTCATTATGGATCTAGGACTATATTGCTACAAGGTCATGCTGTTCGGGCTTAAGAATGTTGGACCAACCTATCAATTTCTAGTTATTAAGATGTTTGAGCAGCAAATTGCTCACTCCATGGAAGTCTATGTCGACGACATGCTTTTTCAAATCAAGAAGAGTAATGGATCATTTGAGCCACGTTGACGAATGTTCCAAATACTACGCAAATACCAAATGAAGTTGAATCTGCTGAAGTGCTCGTTTGGGGTATCTTCGGGTGAATTCTTAGGTTTCAATGTGCATGCCAGAGGAATAGAGGCGAATCCTTAAAAAGTACAAGCTTTGAAAGTTGTCAAAATTCCAGCCACGCGGTGGGAAATGCAAAGCCTAAACGGGAAGGTAGCTGCTTTGAGCAGGTTTATATCCAAGGCCACGGACAAGGGTGTCCCGCTCTTTAAAGCCCTCAAAAAGGACAAAGAAAAAGTTGAATTGACCGATGAATGCTACTTAGCCTTTCAGAGTCTACTAGAACACCTACAGAAGCCTCCAGTACTCTCTACTCCGATAAATGGAAAAAGCCTCTACCTATACCAAACTGTATCCTCCCATAAACTAAGTGTCGCATTAGTATAAGAAGATGATCGTATCCAAAGACCTATATACTTCATTAGAAAAAGATTCATGGGGGCAGAAGCTAGATACCAAAAGAAAAAAAATTGGCTTACTGTGTGCTGATAGCATTAAGGAAATTACGACACTACTTTCATTCGCACTCCATTAGATTTCTAACAGATCAACCTTTAAGGCATGTCCTACATAAACTAGACATGTCAAGGCGACTGTTAAAATGGTGCATTGAGTTAATCCAGTACGATGTTACCTACCACCCACGCACCACAATTAAGGGACATGCCTTGGCTGATTTCATAGCTAAGTTCACAATGTAAGATGAGGAGGTTGCGACCAGGATCGAGCAAACTATCAAATGGGCAAACTCTAGCTAAAAAGATCCTGCATGATGGATACTTTTTGCCCAAAATAAACAATGATGCAGCTGAGTTTGCTAGGAAATGTGACAAATGCCAAAGATTTGCCAAAATCCCAAGATTTCCACCTATCAGTTTAATCCAGATGGTCAGCCCATGGCCGTTTGGCATCTTGGGAATTGATCTGATCGGGGAACTCCCCATGAGTCAAGGTGGAGTAAAATACGCTATATTGGCAATGGATTATTTTACCAAATAGGTGGAAGCAGAGCCTTAAAACAAAATTTCATCTACCAAAGTGATAAACTTCCTAATACGTAACATCCTGTGCAGGTATGGGGTGTCGTAGAAATTCATATCAGATAAAGGAATTCAATTCGAAAGTGAAGAATTCTCCAGTTGGTGCTATGAACATGGGATTGCCCAAAGCTTTTCAGTAATAGCATATCCCTAGGCAAATGGACAAGTCAAAGCAATGAACAAGGTGTAGAAGATACTAATCAAGAAGAAGCTAGAAAAGTCCAAAATGGCATGTATCGACGAACGACCTACTGCTTTATTGACCTACCGAACTTCTTAAAAGACTGCGACAAGGCACACCCCATTCGCATTGGCATACGGAACCAAGGCCATGCTCCCCGTCGAAACAGTAGTCCCCCTGCACCGCAGGATACATTACAATCCAAAAGAAAACGAGGAGCTCTTGAACATGTCACTTGACATGATCGAAGAATAAAGAAACAAAGCCACCCTCAAAGCCGCCCCCATAGGCAGAAGGTGGCAAGGTAGTACAACACTAAGGTGAAGCCTCAAACGCTGCAAGAAGGATTGGTACTCAAACGAGTCTTCCCATGACCCGAAGTACTAGATCCAATTTGGGAGGGGCGTTTGTAATTCATAAGGATCTTCATAATGGAGCTTACATCTTGTTAATGGTAGACAGAGAGCTATTTGGAAAAGCATGGAATCTCCAACATCTCCGTCATTACATCTCTTGAGTTTTAAAGAAACATATACTAAAGCAATGGAAGAAAGACAATGGACGTAGGCATATTTCGGCCGACCTACTATAAATATCTATTGTCTCGCATTACTTATCTTATTTAAATGTTCTTTCATTTAATTATTTTACCTGATGACTATTCCTACTGTGAGCAACTTTAGACACTCGTCGGCAGTAGTGGAAGTAAGATAGCTATGATAAAGGGCATGAAACAAGCCTTGGCAATTCACTATTGACGATCGGCAACCCCGAAGCTGACAATGATGAAACGATCGTAAGCCACGAATTAGGCACAATTTATAGCCTAGGTATTTCATCATTGGCGTTCGGCTTGTCAGCAACTGCGAAATGATTACAAACCTCATGATTAAGGCATGACTGCAGCCAAAGGTAGATCGCACTTGACGATCGACAATACACATGCCGACAATGATGAATCGAATAATACTCACGACATGGGCATTAGCCCGAGTAGTTATCATTCACGATCGACCTTGAATATAATAGTTCTTTTATGGTTCTTTGCGTCTCTAAACACAATAATGGTTAACTAAGTCATAAACAGTTCATAAATTGATAGAGCAAACTATAAAAATCATGCATCACAAAATTCAGCCCAGACAAACATATAAAAAAAGAAGTAGAATAGTACAACGTTAGAAAAATTTCTCATATACATCTTATCACTTGTATTTATATACATATGTAGAACGTCCATGCATCCTCCAAAAATACATGCACAAAAGGGAAAAGGAAATCTCCACGACTAAGAAAGGGGGATGTCCTTGCCACTCGGCCCGCTCCTTCCAACCATGTCCTTCGAGACCTCGAATTGCTCAAGGGTCCCGCCTTCCTTTCACGAAGGCCCAACTTGCCTCAAAGACATCCCTGCATAGTGCAAGTATAAATAATCATAAGTTTTGCAATTTAGAATAGGTAATGGCAGAGCTAAAGTAAAAAAAGACGAGATACCTATGGTGACGTGACGTGGATCACCAAGCCCCTCGAGATCCGAGCCGTCCTCATCATCCTCGTCCGTAAAAAATAGCTCATACCCCTTGTCAATGGCTTTGGTCTCCTCCACTATGAACTGGCTATACACCGTCCCAACGTCATACACAGCCCCTTCTTCCTACGTTACTACGGCCTTGGTCTCCTCGATAAGTCGAGCATGGATTCATACCATCACCCGAGGGTAGTAATCCATCCACTGAAGGTTCTTGTCTTTCCAGAACATGTAATGAGTATCCTGCAGCATCTAGTTGACCGTGTCATGAAAATCGCTGGATTTATCGACTTTGTTTTGGAGGGCCATCACATTTTTAATGTACTACTCTTTATCTCTCCTCAATGAGCACACTCCATCTTCAAGCTATCGATCTCATCCTGATATGAGTCCTTCTCCTTTTTCCACTCGCCCGAAGACTCCTTTATCTCATCTAAGCCCTCTTTCAATTTACTCACTTTGCCCTAAGGGAGCGGATTCACTCCAAATCCTTCTCCCAAGCCCCATCCACTGAACCGATAACAATGTCAATCTGTGTCTTGCATAGGTCGACGGCCTCTTTCCTTGCCTCTTCTTTGGCCTTCGTTATATCATAGGCATGGGCTGCTTCAACTTCCTCTAATTTAGCTCTTTCTCCCTGAGTGCCTTTCGAAGGTCCTCCATCTCTAGACTCAACCACACATTGGCGCTCCTATGTTCTACACTAGAATTGGCCAAACGGGATTGATAATCAACAATGTTTTCGGTCTCATCTATAATATGGACCATCCTTGTAGTAAAGTTAGCAAAATCAAAAGTCTTCACCTCGTTTAGGATCCGGACCAAGGGATTACGAGGTAAAAGGAACTCGGTATCAGGATCCGCCGCATGATGACCCGCATAGTCTGGTTTATATCTGGATGACTCTCAAAGGGATTCTGCATCGGCTGTTGATAATCCAAGAAAAAAGGATCAACGTTGCCCTTTCCCAACTCATCTGGTACTTCATGCACTTCAGAATCCATCAAATAGTGATGGCGATGGCGGGAGGAAGATTGGGAACCAGGGGAGGTGGCTTCCTTATCTGAGGAACTGACATGTTTTAGGGACAACTCGTGGCTATCACCCTTATCAGGACATGACGAGGTCTCCCTAATATTCTCTTGCATAGTTTTTTCCTCCTGAAAAGTCATCATGGATGAAACGGAAGCCATCATCATCCGTTTGAACTTCTTAAGCTGCCTGGACACTTCATCCCTCCTTGGATTTCTCCTTTTCCCTGGAATATGGGAAAGAACATTAGATCCAAGAAAGCAAGAAAGCAAGAAAGCATAAAAGAATGAAACATTCAAGACACTAAGACATTGCAAGCTGCTACAAACCCTTAGGGTAGATTGGATCATATGACCGGGGCGGGGTCTCACTCAAGCAAGGAATACACTGGGACAAGACTCTACCTGAAGGAAGGAGAACATACGACAACCGACTTCATTGGATCGAGGAGTAAGAGGAGTTGGGACTGTCAAAAAACAAAAAGTTTTCAAGAAGTATCTCAAAATCCATATAGTAATCGAAAGTACCTGGAGAAAGCCCGAACTCCTCGCCAATTCCCACTCCATCTTGTATTGAAAGAGGCTGTTTTCCTCCCAAATCACCCAAGCCACTTTCTTCTAGGAAAGATCGGCAATAGGAGTCGGCCTTGGGACTTGCTCGGATTGTTCCAACTGCTCGAGCCACTCTCGCATTGCTCAACATTCTTTAAGGATCCACGCCTAATCCCTCGCTACTTATAATATCCGCGTCAGGAGATATATGAACATCCCCTTCCATTACTTCAGGGTCGCTCTCCGACCCTTCCTCCTCTTTACTTTCTCCTCCAAATGAGAACCTCCTTCATCGGCATAGGATGGAGTGTCTCGAATATGCAGAGATTTCCATGAGCGGAGAGGATAAACTACGCTCTTCTTGTGTCTTAGTTTCTTCGGGGCTTCAGCCACACCACCCTCCTCATCTGTATATTTTGTCTTCTTCACCCTCATCTCCTTTAGCTCCGGCTGCTCGCTCAGCCTAACTTTGCCTAGTCTTGTACATGGACTGTCTGGAGGCAATCAAGTTGTAGAATCGGAGGGCTGCATCATGGATTAAGAGTGACGCTTCCCACTCAGTCTCTAGAATAACCAATATTTCCTTGGCCATCTTTTTCAAGCCATCATTCTCCGCTGCCTTCACTCAACCAGAAAATTATGGAGCAATAAGAAGCTAATTCGATGAATAGCTTACAAAAGTTAACACGATAACTAACAGCCAGAAGTAAAGGCATGATGGGAAATGGTATTGTCGCTTATAAAGAAATATTTCCTCTTGAACATACTAAACTTAGAATATAGATCTAGGACGGGTTTGAAATTGTGGGTGGACTCTAAACTGATAAAAGGACTCCCCTTTCGATAACTCCTTACATTATAAAAATATCTAATCTCCCTATGGGTAGGGGATCTTTGATATTGCTTCATGAATATCATGTATAAACATGTCTGGACAGCATTAGAATTCGGCTGAAGTTGCATGGGAGCGACCATCAAATAGATCATGAAGTCAGCGATCCAGTTGGTAAGCGGAGGAAACACGCTACACATATAATGATACTTGCTATATGCTATATACTCGCCTGGGAGAAAACATGCTTTATCATCTGGACTAGGTAATATCATGTCCCAGCGATCTATCTTAAATGTAGTAGCTACAGAGTTCAGCTTCTCTATCGTCAACACGCTGTGATAACACTCAGAAGTCCTAACCTACGGTTGATTAAGAGCATAGCCTTCCATTAAAGAGTAAGCAGAATTGGGTTGCCTGAGAGGATTGGCTGGGGCGTTAGAAGAAGAAGGCCTAGCCCCATAGGCTATAAAGCAGCGAACTTGGAACTAATGCTCACGTCCAGAAGACATATTTCCTATGTAAGAAAATGAAAGTCAAGCGGAGGTCCAAATCATAAACAGAAGTTAAAACATGCATGGAAATATCCTATCGTCTAGCCCAATTGAATCCATACTCCTAGCCTAACCATTTCGTGAGAAGACATGCTTTTGGCTCGGCAAATTCAAAAACAATGCGCTAGCAAATTTGGTTTGGTATTACCTATGCGAATGTCGAACCAAAATCCTCAACGGCCGACCCAAGGCACACCCCCTTACGGCCTTACCTATTCTAAGTTTTAACATTATACCCAGACAATACACAATACGGGTTCGAATTGCAAATGAGACTGATATAACCAACCAATGCTTTTAACATCTTAGTAATAACCATTAGCCGATCAACAATCGATCGAACACTTGATGGGCGAATGACCATGTAAGAAATAGGTTAAAACCTCTCACGTTCTATCAACCAAATAACATCTCTCAATCTACCATTCCTCACGACCCTCAAAATGCTATAATCATTCGGGCGCTTGTTCAAACGAAGTACCTCCTCAACAATTCAAGACCGAAGTCACCCATCCCCGTTCTAAATCTCTCCTACACATTAAAATCCTATAACTCTAATAGCAGGTAATCAAATTAAAATAGACTTACCTCAAGATATGCTGGCATGAGAAAAGCCAAAATCAAACAAAAAGAAAACGAGCGTAAATTAGCTTTAGTCGACCTAATAGAGTTGAAGAATTTGATTAAGAGAAAGTGAAAGTAGAGGAGTGAAAGGAGAAGGCTTATTTAAAGGAAAATGATGGGAAGATGAACGGTCATCTGTCTCATTCGGTGGTGGAAAGCATGTTGTGTAGTTATACAACATACTTTAGGGAGCTAGTTTTGGCTCGATTTTCTGGCAAGCAAAGGAAGGAGGAGGCAAAGGCAAGGGGTATAGCAAATAGAATTACTAGACCAGATGCTTGGTTTGGCATTTGCAAAAATGCCAAACCAAACATATGGACTGGCATGCTGGACCAGATATTTGGTCTGACATCCTATGGTATACCGGACCAAGTATCTGGTCCAGTATCCTTATAGATGCCGGACCAAACATTTGTTTCGGCATTCTCTGATATGCCGGACCAAGTATTTGGTTCGGCATAGCACATCAATTGTTGAACCAAACATTTAGTTCGGTATGACAAACATGTTGAATCAAATGTTTGGATCGGCAAGTACGGTACTCCAAAGCAATAAAGGATCATCGAACCAAAGCAAAAAGAACCACCAAACCAGGCAAACTTCCTAACCTAAATGCTGATCCAACTGTCCCTGACTCAAATACTGAACCAAAACTCAAAAAGCTATAACTTCTCCTCTACACTTCACAACTCCACTCTATAAATACTGGAGCTTCTCAACAATAATGCAGACAAATTTTTGGAGAAAAAAGATAAAACTCTGCTGAAAATCCATAACTTTTACTACTTAAAGTTTTTACTCTTTTTGAATAATCTTGTACCTGTAATCAAATCAAAGAGAGAATAATAAGATTGAAAATGGATGTAGGTGCAATCGGGCTGAACCACTATAAAACCCCGTGTTATTTACTTTCCTTATTTTCTTTTCGAACTTTGAACTTGTCAACTGTCTTTGCACTTGCTGAAATTCATTCCATTACATCTTGGAACATTTAAAAAAACCCAAATCAATCAAATCAAATGAGACCTAACTAAAAATCAAATTTAGAGGTATTTTTCCAATTTTTGAGCAAACAACAACAAAACATGTCAAGCATCAGGGCAAGGCCCAAATGTCGTTCCATAATGAACTCAGGACTTGATTTACTATCTTCCTTCATTAAGCCACAATTGACTCTGACTCTTCACGACTAACACCGCAAATACAACTTCGCCGCCAAAACGACATACCAACGTCATAACCAGCGAACCCACCTCAAATTAATGATCTAAATACGAAGATTGTCGAAGCTCAAGATCAACGATCTAAATAAGGTGGATCTGTGGTCACCCTATGAAGCAAACGAAAGGACAAGGGTTTAGCGTGGCAAAAATTGAGGAAATGGTTGGAGTTCTGGTGTCAACGGCAAAGCAATCTTAGCAGCGTTAAGGTAATCATGACGTAAACGTGCACGGAGTTAGATCTGGTCATTAAGGAAGATGGATCAAGTTGCGGGAGGAAGCTCGAACCGCTGGAGGGGTTAGCAAGCTCGGATCGTGAAATAGGCATAAGGCTGGTCGGCTCGAGAGTTTACATAAGAAATGGAAACATACAGAAAAAGTGCCAATTAGTCTGGTCGCTAGCGATCCATATGGTTGCATGCCTACGACCTTAAATTTGCCTGGCGATGTCTACCCACTACTTCGAGGCACTCCGAAAACCTATAGTGCGAAATTTGGTCTTTTCTGACAAGTAATGGCAACTCAAGGCAAAAATTAGCAAGTGATGGTCTAGTCTAATTCAAATTTGTGTAACTCTAACACGACAATATGAAATTTTATAATCCTAGAATATAAAGATCACTTCCAGAGCACGCCTTGTTTTCAATGAAAACGTACTCTTTTGGGGCAAATGTTATCTGGGTTTTAACCCAGTCGGATCCAAGAGGTGTTGAAGCAACTTGGTCGAGTCAGAATAGCCCATAAGTCAACCAAAAGAACAAGAGCAATGAGCCAAAGGAAGCCAAGAAAATGGAACGAGAAAAATCACTAAGGACATGGATCACTAGCAATCCATGGGTTTAACCTCGGGAGTTTTGCAAAACCTCATACATCATGATTCAATCCATATTACAGAAGTAGTGACTGATTATAATGAGATTTCAAGTTAGTTAAATCAAGAGACAAGCATTTGCCTTGTCCAACAGTAGATACATGCAACCAGCAAGTAAACTATCATCAAAACAAGGTGACGTGCAACAAGATTGCATGAACAACATCGAAACAAGATGACAAAGACACTCTAGACACCAAAGTCCAAAAATAGACTGTATGGATCGCCAGCAATCCATACACTCTGGATCCCCAACGATCCGTACATCAACATAGGGTTGTTGTGATTCATAGAAAATAAAGCAAAAGGCAAAACTAAGGAGTTGGCCCGCACCCTGGCAACCACTATGGATCGCATCCATAATTTTGGCTTGGATCGTGAGGCAATCTCTAGTGGAACTTCCAGTGATCATCTTTGAGTAGTTGGAAAATAGGCGTGGCCCAGAAACTCTCCAATCTCTACAAATACTTTCCTAACTGCAACATAAAATGGGGCCTTCCGGATTGATAGCTTAAACTCTACTGAAAGCTTTCTTCAGTCTTCATCCCCTTACCACAGTCTTCAAGGTGGTTCACTATGATTCTCTAGTGGATCCCAACCTTGGAGATTCAATCTAGCTAAGGTACTCAAGAGCTTTGTAATCAAATAAATCTTGTAATAAGGATCAGTCTATAACAAAAACTATAAAGTGGATGTAGGCTTCGTTAACTGCCGAATCACTATAAAAAACTTCTCGTATCCTTTCTATTTCTACTTTCTTTTTATATCTATTATCCAAATTATTGCCTTGTAAGAATAGAGTTGTTTCTACCACACTCAAACTAGGGTGTTGATCCATTTTTTGGGTTTGCAGCTGCTATTTATTAAGTTACTTTTTAAATAAATATCACTTATATAGGGATGAGAATGGTGGGTTCATTATTGGGTGTTGCGAGCTGACAGTTATAAGATGAGAGCCATAAGTGTGTCTACCTATCGTGAGAGTATTCTTATTATTATAGGAGGAGTAACCTAATTTGGCTAGCATCCATCCTAGTAGCCTGATTACGACACACACCTTGAATCCATCACACATCTTACTGTATATGAACGAGATCTATGGTTGAGAGCCACTGCCCCATGTCACTTAGGCTAGCAATCTATTAATAGTTGGTCCACTTGCTCGGTCATGACCATTGCATTGCATAGTCATGTAGCACATTGGTGCAAGATGGATGCCGTGTCATGATGGTCATCGAGGTAACCAAAGATTGTAGGAGTAATGCTAAGAGTGTGTGGGGAAGGCCTTTGGAGCAAAGCAAAGAATTCATCGGTCTCCTATATTGTTATTGTCGTCATGATATAAGCATATAATTACTCAAATTATGAGATTATTAAGTATATGGATGAGATATGATTAGATTATTTGATGAGACTGGAGCGAAGTAGTTATCTATATGGTTGAGGTCCTACACGATTGTTCTCTAGGATGAGAGCATAGATGATCATCTACAAGACTGAAATTTGAGTGGATTATATGAGGGACTGAGAGCTGACATAATTAGTCAGGAGGATAAGAGCCAAGTTGACTATCTATATGGCTCAAGGTCAAGATGATTATTTTTGTGATGAGGATTACATAGTGTATCCATGAGATTGATAGTCCATGAAATTGAGTGACCTCGTATATACTTAATATATGATTGTCTGAGTGATAACCATGATTGCTGATACCATATCATATTTGAGAGATATTTGTGGGCATAATGATGAGCATGTCATATTTTTGTTAGACATTTTTCAAGCTTGGGTGCTTGTTTGTTATTTACCTTATATCTTTAGTATGACGAACCCTGAGAATGTCTATTTCATGATTATCCAGAGAGATAAACTTAAGAATATCCAAAGGCATTCCATGTTAAGCTTATTGATTATTATATACTGATTTTAGTTAGATGCATGTTATTTCACCCGTTTTGATATAGTACCACCTGTTCTTTAGCTTGTCTTTACTTTGATATGGGTGAAGATATATATGCATGGTTTGAGATACGTTGCTACATTTGAGATGTTTATATGCCCATTTGAGATAAACTATTTTATATCATGCAAGTTATTGCTACATATTAACATTTACATTCCATACATAGCCTGACCCATTTATTATTTAAATAATACTTGGATTAATCTGAGATGGTTCATTTCAAAGATGAAGCAATTAGTTGTGGTTGTTTGGTATAGATTTGTAGGCTAGTTTATTTAGAGTTTTTTGTATCATTATGTATTTTTGTTGCCTCATGTATGTATATGTTATTAGGATGTATGTATTATATATATCGTGTATATTTCTAAAACGTGTGGGCATTTAAATGTTTTTTGCAGACCCAATTGGTCTTATGTATTTCATTTATTATATATTATCGCTACATTAATGACTCTGTGATCTTTGCTACTTTTATATATTGTGTATTGTTTCATCCTAGCACTGTTTGTGTTTATTGTTTTATTTCGATACCAAGTATGTATAGGTGAGTAGTTTATGGTTTTGAAATTTGTATTAGTGTTAGCCAAATGGAATATTCATATTTGACAATTCAATATCACCTTATTCATTATATTATCAGACAGTATTACGTGGTAGTTCTCTTTGATGGTATGGGTATACAGATTAGGTGTTATAGTTTGGACCGGAGTAGTTTTAGAAAAATACATTATATAAGAGGCAAGAGTCTTGACCTTAGATAATATTTAAAGTATCTATCCCCTTGGGTGTGTTGTAATTACCCTATATTAAGGGATAGTAGGAATATTGTAACGACTCGAAGTTTCTGATCCTGAAAATTCCAGATAGTTAGGAAAAAGAAGAAAAGAGATAAAAGAAGAAGAACAGAAACACCAACACATAAATTCTCATATTCGTAGCGGATCAAAATATAATATCAAATAAAATAGCAGTTTTACAAAGGAAAACTGTATCAATTAACTAACAACAATACATCAGAGCTACAACATTTTACAAACACTAGACAGTTAAAACCAACTTGTCCCAGATAATCAGCAATAATGTACTCAATGGAATACACTCCATACGTTCCTGCCTTCCAGCTCGCCACCTGAGCTCTAGAACGTCCTTACCTGAAAATCTGTAATGCTCGGTCCGACCCGAGCATTACATCAAAGTAACACCCGGGTCAGGCTGGAAACCAGCATGAGTAAACCCATATAACAAGAAATACCAATGCATAACTTATTTAAAACCCAATGTAAATTGTACTTCACTACGAGTTCTTAACTTGTTATAGTCAATACTTATTTCACACATCAATCCCTAAGTACCCTTACTTGGTTTCAATGGTCCAGCTCACTTAATTTGTTGCATTCCAGCCCTTTGATTTCACATATCAAATCTATAAAGAATTATAGTGGATTCAAATCGAAGTGGTTTCGGGTATATTCGGATACCCGATCCCGGTCTCTTCGAATTCAATACGATCTTAACAAAGTTACTCCAATGAATACAATTCAAATTTAAATACAGTAATTCATCATAGATAACCATATTATCTTGGTTCAACCCAACTTAACATATTACCAAACATCACAAATCACATATCAGAGATATCAACTAATCTAAGCATACAGTATTATTCAATCATTCATAAGAAAGATTGATTAGTCACACCATTTATAATTAATTTGAATAAATTAAATTAATTCATTAATTACCTTTAAATCATGCTTACTTAATATTAATTAATTACAAATTAATTAATCATCCTTAATTATCAACTTTAATTACATAAAGTAATTAGCCTTTAATTAATTACACAAATTAATTTATATTAACCCATTCACATTGGTTACATTTATCCTTAATTAATTACTCAAATTAATTATCATATAATCAGTTACATTGATTAATTATCCTCATTAATTAACTATCCCTTAATTAATTTCCTAAATAATCAATCCTTTAATTAATTACACTAAGTAATTAATTCTTAATTACTTCCATTAAGTAAACACCCTTAAATTCCTTTCATCGAGTAATTATCCTTTTGGTTAATTATCCTCAATTAATTAAGTTAACCTTTAATTAATAATTAAAGTAATTAACCCTTATCAAATTTATCCTTAAATTACTTGCATTAAGTAACTAATTATTTAAGTAATTAATCTCTAATTACTTACATTAGTTGATCACTAATTACCAATTAATTAATCTCCAATTAATCAATTTATAACCCTTAATTATTAATTTACTTATCTTTAATTAATAATTAATTAATTCTCTTTAATTCCTAAATTTAATTAATCTTTAATCACTAAATTCCTTGATTAACTTAAAGATAATCCATATAAAATAAAAGCATTTTGTCTTTTAAATTAGCTTCTTAATTACATACTTTAATTAAGTTTTAAATAAACTTAAGGATTAACTTAATTTAAATAAAACCTATTCATACAACTTCTTAAACCAATATTAATAACATTACTATAAAAAGAAATAAATTTTAAACTAGCTAAACTTAATAGATACAGCTTTCTCTGATAAACTCAAAACTTAACTAAAATCCCGGTCCGGATCATAAATTCCCGAACCCAAACTCAAGCTTCTCCTTCTTATGAAAACTCGAGTCTTAACCCAATGTATGCCTCTAGTTTCCCGAGGTCAACCCGACTTCTCTTCACCCCCACGAACACCACTGATACACAGCGTCATCGTGCACGTACACCACCACATGATCAACCTCTGACCATCACCACCATCACAGACAAACCACCCATCATCTTGACTAGAACTCCGATCACCCAGATCAGCGAAATAACATTAAACTCAAAATCGAGCCATAAACCAAAACTAGAACTAAACAAAATCATCAAACTACTACTCGTCGTCGTTGATCTCCGCCTCCAAAGCTCATACCGCTCCTCCTAGAGACGCGCCACAGCCTGTCCTACCCATTCCCCCTCATGCGATCAAGTCCAGTTTCCCATCGTCACCGAAACTCTCTTGCAAACCCAGACCTTAGAATCAGTACCCAAGACCCTAAATCTATCCCACACCAACGCCTCGCTGATCGATAAATGCATCGAATAATTTTATCGTATGCCTTGTCCTTTCATCCACCTCCAGGAATGATCACGTGATCCCCAACCCCGTCGATCATCTAAAAGTGCTCGAAACTCAAATCTCGTTTAATACTTATTTTCTCTCGATTTAAACACTTAAAAATCAATATTCTTTTCTAAAAATCATACATTTTGTAAACACAACTGATTATATACATGAATCATCCAATTATTTATATCGAGATTCAATAAAATTTAAGTACCACTGTTTTTTCTTTTTTCTTTTCTTTTAAAACTAAATACAATTTGAACTTAAAACTATTTTTAGAATTGATATCCTGTTATAACAAACTAATTTCCTTTAAACATTACAACCTAAAATTGTTTATATGAAGTGGTATAAATTTTTGAACTTGATTTGGTTGATTAAAATCAAACAGTGGCTAATTTTATTCATACACACACACACACACATGTTTACACATAGGCATTCAGCTACTTCTAAACAGAGTTCATACGCGCAAATCTTATGTACACTTTATTTCTATATTTCTTCACATGCAACAACAAATGAAACAGTTTTATAGAAAAAGATTGTTTACTCACCGTTTTTCTTTTCTTGTTTGCACAAAGAAGCTTTGTTTGAGAATCTAGAAACTGATTTTGGTTGTTGATTTGAATCTTGAATTTTGTTCTATCTTGCTTAAGATTGAAAGTTTAAGGATGATTTGGACCTTAACTTTGGTCAGATTTACATTTGAAGGCAGTTGCCATTGTTTAGTTTTGAAGAAAATATAGGACAGTACTATATCCTTTAATCTAGAGCCTGATGCTTGATTAAAAACTGAAACTTGAATTGTTTGCTTAAGCTCAAATGAAAAGACTTGGAAGAAATTATTTTGATTCTCACTTAAGTTCAATATTTAGTTTCAAAGAAGAATTTAGAAAAGAATATATCAATATGCACGACCTAGTTTATTTCAACACTATTTATGCATTTTAAAATTAAAAAAAAAGAAAACACATATGCCACTTGTTATTTTGAATGTTATCTTGGCTACAAATGTCAAATGCATGATATACAAGGTTTACAAATGTCAAATGTATGCATTTTATTATTTTCTTTATATGTATTTACATGATGTTTATTTTATTCATACATTTTTATTTTATTTATGTTTTAGGTTTTTAAATTCTTTTATTACTTCTTACATACTATGATTAATATGATGAAACCCTTTTTAAGTTTATATATTTACTAATTATATTTATTCATATATAATTCAAAAGGAATATATTAAAAGCTTTCTATTTATTCTTATTTAAATTTTAACTTAAGATCATATCAAATCAATAACTAAGTATATATATTTAACAACATATTATTTGTTCAAAAGGAATAATTTGCTAATGATAAATAATTATATTAGTAGATTATCAAATAAATATTTATTCAGATGTTTAAAATTCAGCTTCTATTATATTTTCGAAATAATTTATATCCAAATATATTTTATTGTCAGAATTCTTATCTGTTCATTCTATAAACCAGATAATTATCCAATTATCATATGTTCAAAAATCTGGGTTATCACATTCCTTCCCCCTTTGAATCTTTTGTCTCCGAAAAGGAACGAAGCCAGAATTACTAAAATTCTTATTATCAGAAAAAAATACTCTTTGATCACTTTTACTATAAACTCTTATTATTAAGATATTTTAAAACACTTTTAAAAAAATCTATATATATTTCCAAATTAGTTTTATAAAGATACTTTTTTATAAAACTCGATGTCTCATCCAGTCCATCCCCGTTCTCACAGAAATTCGGTCATATGTTGATCAGGCGTAGGACTGAAAATCTATAAGTACCTGGTAAACTCGTTTTCAACACCCTGTGAAAATACTTGGAAAATATTTTGTTGAAAATATAGAAAATATTTTTGAAAATAGAGGAAACATCTTTGGTGAGAATGCTATAGAAATCATCACCCTCATCCATTGTCGCAGTTAACCCGATGGTTACATTGCCATCCCGACAAAATCCATAGATAACTGTAGGCACTCCATGCCCCACGATTACGCCATGGAACCCACTACAGATCGTAGCTACATCTGAGGTTACGTTGCTATCACAGCAAAAACCGATATAATTGTAGGCATCAGCGCCCTCGAATTTCGTTGCCAAAATAATGAAACTTCTCCACTACACTCGACCATAGATCGCAGTCTACCGATGTAACATTGCCTTCTCGGCAAAATCAAGCGTAGACTGTTGACACTCGCCTCCACGCGGTTTCCGCTACGCTCCACAATAGATCGCAGCGACATCGACTTACTGTCGTCACAGCATAACCCAAATGCCTCTGTAGGCATCAGCGACCTCGACTTTCGCTACCCAAAAATCCTCAGGAACTTCAGTTTGTCCGTACTTCCTCACAGGATCCACTTTAGAACCTCTCCCCTTTGAGGCTCAAGGCAGCACCAACCAATGGTACTCCTGAGAAGTTCATTTCAAGGGAGCGCCTTTTTCTCTAGAGCCATTTTCAAAACACTTTATACTACACACATATAGTATCTTCCAAATCATACACCTAGTATGAATCCCATATAAATCTCCTTTTCTCAAAATCGATTATTCCAAAATTGATATTTCTCAACTAGGCTTTCCAAATTTTCAAAATTGATTTTTCTCCAAAAGTCAAAAGCCTTTCCAAAATCCATAGGTTCCAAAACCTTTTCTCCAAAATCATTCTCATAAGATCCTTCATATATATATATATATATATATATATATATATATATAACTTTGAAAATCTTTGGATTACTTCATTCTTGTATAAATTCCCTTTTTATACTTCAAATACTTTTCAAATATCCTTTTCTTCCGGCAATAGATTCAACAAGGGGAGATTTACCTTATATAACAAAGATTTATAATTTTGTTTATTCCAAATCAAATATTCAAATTTCATTACTCTTTTACAAGTTTTTAACCATATTACTTTCTTTATAAAGTGAACCTTTAACCATATAAATATCCAATTTCCACTTTGTTTCATCATTCATTTTTCATAATATACCCTTCCATTTCAAAATCATTTTACAGTTTTTATCCACAAATTTCCAATATTAATTTCATTCAACCCTGTACGATGTACTCATATCACCTGTATGCAATATCAATCTGATCGCTCACTTGATCACACAATTTCTCTTCCGAACTAGTATCGTCCACCCGACTTCCTAGTGCGGACTCCGATCTGGTTTCTTGATCAAAAACCGTTATTCTTCTTACATAGTCATAATTATGATAGAGAACATCCAGAACCATTCTACAATCCATATCTAGGTCCGCCATCGAAAATCAAATGAAAAATCCCAACTCTGATCGACGTACAATCTCGAAATTCTGTGCTTGAATCTGGATCAAATCACTATGCGAATAGAATAATATACGTACATCCTACGTATTATCTCCATTGATTATTAGCTAAATCAATTTCTCTTTTCTATTCACATTCACTTTAATTTCTATTCACTTGTTCACAATTATTTCAATTCCATTTGGATTATCACTTTAATCCTTATCTCACTTGTTAATTAATCATAAATAGTTTGCAATTTAACCAGCTTAAATTTAGAAAATAGTTTAAAAAGTTAAAAATAGATAAGTAGTTGAAAAATAATTATTAGTTTGTAAAATAGCTATAAAATAGTTAAGTAGTTGTAGATTAGTTATAAAATAGTTAAATAATTACAAAATAGTCTAAAGTAGTAATTAGTTATAAGTAGTTGAAAAATAGTAATTAGTTTATAAAGCAGTTGCAAAATAGTTAAAATAATTCCAAAAATAATTGTAAAATAAGTATAAAATAATTTGGCTTTAAAATGAAAGATTATATATCGAAAATAGTTTGGAAAAATAGAATTAGAAAATTTTATATTAAATAATTTATTTGAAAATAGTCCAGAGCCAAACTGTTTAATTCCCAACTTCCATTTCCAATCAATTTCTCATCCATTAAATTAATTCAATTCCAATTCAATTTGAATTAACTTCAATTCCTTTCACAAATTCAAATCATTTCCCGTTTGAATTTTGAACTCATTAAATCTTCAATTTGATTTCAAAGTAATCCAATTCAATTTTTCTATTTGAATTTTAAACTTATCCATCTTCAATCACAATTATAATTAATTCAAATCAAATTCAATTTGAACTAATTCAATTTAATCTCAACTTTAAACCATCTCGAGTTATATAAATTCGAGTTAAATTTCAATGTTGATTTAATCTCTTAAATCAAATTAACCTTTTATTTTTAATTTAGTAACTTAAATCTTTAAACCGTTTGATCCTGAGGCCAATTTCAAAATTCCATTTAAATTTCCTTTACTTAACTTATTTCAAAATTCAAGTAAGCATTCAAAACTTATTAAATGATTTAATCTTCAGAATCCAATTTATTACCCAATTTTAATTTCAAAAACAATTCTTAAACAATTTTTAATTTACAAGTTCAATTCTTAACATTCAAATATTAAGTTCAAAGTGATTTTATATCCTTAATTTCAAATTAAAGTTTAATTTCCCTTTTATGTCAATAATGGATATATTACCACAATCAGTGTCTTCATTCATTTAAACAAATCCAATTTATAGTTTAAAGATTATTAATAACAACAGGATGAAATCATCCAAATTATTTTAAAACATCAATCCATTTCCAATTTCCAGATCTCAAACCCATTTTGAGATCACACAAACTCCCTATTCAAATTCACCATTTAACTTTCCAAGTTAAATCTCAATTTCATCTTGAAATTTCCAATTCAGGTTGTTTGTTCTAAATTTATTTAATTTTTCCCAAAATTAAATTCACATCAATTTAATCCAAACAACTTTAACCAATTTGAATTCCCATTTCGAATTTTAAACTTCATATTATTAGTCTTCCCACTTAAATTTAAAAACTTATTTCACTTTGGGTTTTCACATCACATTCCAAGGAAAATTCAAAACTCAACCTTAGAGTTTATTTCAAATATACATATTTATTTCCTTTACATACCAAGTTACGTTAAATTTTAAACCACCGTTGGTTTTAAATTCAAAACAGATTCCTTTAATATTTTCGAAACATCTCTTATTTAAAATAAGATTACATTTAAAATAGTCTGAATAATATCATTTCTTTTAACATTTTGAAAACAATTTCAAATGTTCCTAGACTTCGGATTCAAAACTTCATAATTTAAAACCTACTTCAATTTATAAGTTATACTCATCTGAAAGTTTTTTTCCCTAAAAATTTTTCATTTTGCTTTACCAATGTTTAACAGAAAACAATATCCCGTTATTAAACACAATAACCATTCCTTATTCTGGTTTGAAACCTATTCTATTTCATCTTATCTGCATAGTTCATTTTATTCAATTCCCACTTTGATATATATAGACACACACACACACACACACACACACACACACATATATCACTTAATTCTCATTCAATTTCAACATCCAAAACCAATTATTGCTTTATATTTAAAATATAAGCTTTTATAAAAACCATTTGTCAAAACCATTTTTAGAATCTTTATATAAGAAAATAACAAGTACGCTCTCGTATATATATACACTCAACTCATTCTAGGGTATCACTGACCCTATCCTTAATGAGTAAACCCACCAGAGCCAAGGTTCGCCATTAACCTTCAGCTCTGATATCAGAATGTAATGACCCAGAGTTTTCGATCCCAAAAATTCCAGATAGTTAGGAAAAAGAAGAAAAGAGATAGTAGAAGAAAAACAGAAACACCAAAACATACATTCTCATATTCGCAGTGGATCAAAATATAATATCAAATAAAATAGCAGTTTTACAAATGAAAACTGTATTGATTAAATTACAATAATACATCAGAGCTACAACATTTTCACAAACACCGGACAGTTAAAATCAACTTGTCCCAGATAAACAGCAATAATATATTCAGTGGAATACACTCCATATGTTCCTGCCATCCAGCTCGCCTCCTGAGCTCCAGAACGTCCTTACCTGAAAAATCTGTGGTACTCGGTCCGACCCAAGCATTACATCAAAGTAACACCCGGGTCAGGCAGGAAACCAGCATGCGTAAACCCATATAACAATAAATACCAATGCATAACTTATTTAAAACCCTGTGTAAATTGTAGTTCACTGTGAGTTTTTAACTTGTTATAGTCAATACTTATTTCACACATCAATCCCTAAGTACCCTTACTTGGTTTCAATGGTCCAGCTCACTTAATTTGTTGCATTCCATCCCTTTGATTTCACATATCAAATCTATAAAGAATTATAATAGATTCAAATTGTTAGCACTGGATTGAAAAATCCATCGAAGGAGATCCAAATCATTCAAAAGACATCTGTTGATTCTACTCAGAGTTACAACCAACAACTCTACCATGGGGGGACCACGAACTAGATCAGCCTCTCACAACGCAGATGTCCCCGAACTTGCTAGTGTACAACAGATAGGACCTAGCAACCAACCAGCAATTCAAGGTGTAGGAACCTCCACCCAGAACCAAGAGGAGGTCGTTTCTCGAACAGAGTTCAACGACTTGATAAGAGAACTCGGGGGAAAGTAAAAGGCAACTTGGTGAGAAGATTCAAGCCAACACTAATCTCATGACTAAGCTTGCCCACCAGCAGCATCAGAATGCTAGAAGTAGTCCTGCTTCTTATTCTGAATCTGATAGCTCGACCTCAGCCGATGAACCTCCTAGGCGTAGACGCAATAGGGATGAAGCTGCACAAGCAGGTGCCACTGATTGATCCTCCAGGGATCAGGCACGTGGTGAGACCGGACGCCGGGTTCACCAATACATACATCAAGCGGGACATCAACCCACATGGTCCCGTGGAACGGAATCCAACCTCCCACCCTCCATACAAACTCTGGATTTATCAGCCATGGTCAGGAAGTTGATGAGAGAGAACAAAGGCCTGACCAACGAAGATTGGGGAGTGTCCAGGAGTCATACTCCTTTCGCAGACGTTATCCCACAAGCTTAGTACCCCAAGAAATTCAATATGCCGACTATCCCAGCCTGCGAAGGGAAGAATGACCCTAGGCAACACGTGATGAGGTGCGAATGGATGATGGATTCAGAAAGGGCAAATGACGCAACTAAGTGTAGGTGTTTCCCAATCACTCTGTCTGGAATCGCCACTATGTGGTTTACTCGTCTTCCTCCGCGATCTATATCCAATTTCAACGAGTTAGCGAAGAAATTTGTTGAATAATTCAAGATACATGCTACCCGTCCAAAGGACATAATGTCATTATCAAGCGTAATTCAAGCTCCGGGAGAATAATTGAAAGCATACTTACAGAGGTTTCATGTTTCCACCACTGAAGTTAGCAATCCTAATGACCATAAAATTTTGATGGCGGTAATGTGAGGTGTAGATCCAAACTCGGAGTTTGGAGATTGGTTGGCGGGAAAGCACCCAGCTACATTAGAACGATTCTATTCCAAAGCCCATCAGTTCATACGGAGAGAGAAGGCTCGATGGATGAGACGAAATAAGGCACCAGGACCTGTTCAGGAGACTGTGAAAAGTAACATCACCGCGAAGCAGTCCGGCGATAGTTTGGGAAATGTTCAAGTCGATGTCCAGAACAAGCCTAGGCAGTCCAAAGGATCCGGAGGTGGGAATCCCGAAAAGAAAATAGAAGCAGGAAAATGGAAGCCAAGGATTCCGACCTACAATGAATACACCTCCCTGAATACTTCTCTTGAAAACATTTATCAATCTACTGTAACGCCTTTGAATACAGAAAGACATGCCCAAAGGAGTCCACTGAAGAACAGAAACGGACGGGGAATTACTGTTGCTTCCATGAGACCCATGGGCACAATACTAAGGAGTGTAGACACCTCCATGATGCCATAAAAAAGTTAATCAGACAGAAAAATTGCAGGAATTTGTCAAAAACCCACAAGATGGAAGGCAAGAAACGTCAGACCGTGGACGTAGGCCTGCTCCACGCCAACCAGAACAACCTGCTCGGACTATGGGTAGATTGGTCATAAATACTATTGTCGGATGACCTTATCTTGCATACAAGGATTGGTAGGAGATGGAACGATATGCTACCTCCATGAGGCATGCAAATTATGAATGTTGTTCGAATGTGGAAGATGGAACCCCCGCAAAATGACAACGCATGATGACTGACGATATAGTGTTTAGGAGTCGAGACGCGGACAAGATGGAGGCTCCTACTATCGACCCGATGGCTATATCTACAACAATCAGGCCAGCTTATGTGAAAAGAATCTTGATTGATTGTGGAAGCTCTGTCAACATCATCTTCAAGAAGGCTTATGACCAAATGAAGATGGAAACGAAAGATTTGAAACAATGCGAAGCCCGTTTCCACGGCTTTAACAGTGCTGCAACCGACGCGATGGGGTATATAGAGCTACCAGTTGAACTGGGAGAAGGTGAGCGTAGGAGAGTGCGAGTCCTACCTTTCATAATAATGGACGTTGACCCTCCATACAATATCTTTTTGGGTCTTCCAGCCTTGGCAGAATTTAAGGCTGCTTTGGCCCCATGGTGCTTGACATTAAAATTTCCGACAGAAAAAGGAGTCGGCGTAGTGCATGGCTATCGGGCGATCGGTCGTGCATCTTATGTGGCAGAGCTGAGAGAAGCTCAGCAGAGAGAGATGGGAAAGGTTGCGGTCAGTTCCATCCATATCCTAAACACTGATGATTGACAAGTAGTCCCCGAGCCCTGGCTCGGGCAGCATTCTCGGATCCTTAGAGACATAGATCCGAGAGACGATGATGGGGGCACCCTGGGAAATGAATGCAACACTGGCCGAGCTGACGAGCAACATCCCAGTCAGCTGGGATGACCCATCACGAGTTCTTCAGATTGGATCGCAACTCGACCCTTCGGTGGTCGAGGATCTTACTGATTTTCTCTAGGCGAATCTGGACATTTTCGCTTGGACACACTCTGATATGTGCGGGATTCTCCAACAATCACGAGTCATATGTGGAACATAGACCTGGAATACGTTCCCGTAAAACAGAGAAGGAGAGGTATGGACCCGGAAAGGTCCGCGGCTCTCAAAGAGGAGGTGGACAAACATAAAGCCAATGGCTTCACCCGCGACGCCCTCTACCCTGATTGGGTATCTAACCCAGTGCTAGTGAAGAAAGCAAATGGAAAGTGGAGAACTTGTGTTGATTACTCCGATTTGAATACAGCATGCCCGAAGTATAGTTTCCCTTTACCTAGAATCGACCAGCTCGACGACTCTACAGCCGAACACGAATTATTGTCATTTATGGATGCGTATTCAGGATACAATCAGATCCCGATGCACGTTTGGGTTTCATTAGGGAATGCACATGGAATTAGGGAAGTTCTTGGGTTTCATTGTGAATGCACGTGGAATTGAAGCTAACCCGAAAAAGATTCAGGCTACTCGGGACAAACAAGTGCCTAGAACTATAAAGCAAGTACAAAGCTTGAACGGAAAGGTGGCAGTGCTGAGTCGATTCATATCCAGAGCTACAGACAAGTGTATTCCTTTCTTCGACGTGATAAAGAAAGAAAAAGAAATTTTGAGTGGACATCCAACACAGTGAGGATTCATTCCGAGATCTGGTAAGACATTTGGAGAGCCCCCAGCGCTATCGAAACCAATAGACCATGAAATGTTGTATGTGTACTTGGCAGTATCCCAAAATGCTATCAGTACGGCTTTGGTTCGTGAAGAGGAACGAGTTCAAAAACCAGTTTACTTTGTTAGTAAACGTCTGATGGGGGCAGAAAGAAACTATCCCAAGATCAATAAATTAGCCTATTGCTTAGTGATTGCATCACGCAAGCTTCGCCCATACTTCCAAGCACACTCGATCAGTGTTTAAACCGACCAACCCTGGCGAAAGGTACTCCAATGACCGAAAACTTCCAGAAGGATGTTAAAATGGAATATCGAGCTGAGTCAGTTCGATATTACCTACTTGCCGCGAAGGGCCATAAAAGGGCAAGCGCTAGCAGATTACATCGTTGAATTCACCATGGCAGATGAGTCAAACGGCCGCAAGGTCATACCTCCGGTCCGATGGAAGATGTACACCGATGGGGCATCTAATGACCATTGTTCGGGGGTTGGCATAGTTCTGATAAGTCCTGAAAACCGATCAGTTTGCTATAATTTGAAGCTCGAATTCACAGCAACGAATAACGAAGCCGAGTATGAAGCATTGATCGCCGGTTTAAGACTCGTCAAAGAACTAGGAATAAGATCGGTTGAAATTTTTTGTGACTCGCAACTCGTGGTGTATCAAGTGCGTGGAGACCACCAAGCAAGGGGGCAGAGACTTGCCTCGTATTTGGCCAAAGCTCAGGAGCTGCTAGCGAATCTCGAGTATTATGATATTCCACATGTTCTGCGTGAAAAAAACAGAGCAGCTGATTCATTGGCAAAATATGCAAGCACTGGCAATGCATAGCAGATGAGATTGTTTCCCGTTGAATCTTTACATGTTCCGAGCATAAATATAGTGGAGGTAGATTTCATATTAGAAACAGAAATCGAGAAGGAGTCATGGATGACCCCATTTGAGCAATATTTATTACACGAGGCCATGCCCGAAAGAAGGAACGAAAAATGACAAGTCATTCGTAAGGCTTCTCGTTATGTAATGCAGGATGGAATAATATATCGAAGGGGATTCTCGACCCCATTGCTCCGGTGCATTGCCCGTGATGAGGTAAAATGAGTCCTGACGGAAGTCCACGAAGGTGAATGTGGCGACCATACCGGGGGTAGACATTAGTAAAGAAAATCCTCCACTATGGATACTATTGGCCAACTGTAAATCGAGATGCTGCAAACTACGTAAGAAGATGTGACAAATGCCAGAAGTAAGCGAAAATCTCAAGAGCTCCGCCGACGGAACTCAAACAAATGGTTAGTCCTTGGCCAATTGCAATGTGGGCGATCGATATAGTCGGTTCCTTACCCCAATCCAAAGGTGGTGCAAAATACGTGATTGTTGCGGTCGATTACTTTACCAAGTGGGCAGAAGCAGAGCCTTTGGCCACATCACCACCAAGAAATTCATTAATTTCGTGGTACGAAATATCATATGCCGCTTTGGCCTGCAACGAACCATCGTTACAGACAATGGAACTCAGTTTAAAAGCAAAGAGTTTAGGGAATTTTTTCAAAAATATGGTATTGAGAAAAGGTTTATAGCGGTTGCTCGTCCGAAATCTAATGGACAAGTGGAGGCTGTAAACAAGATAATCAAATCCATACTGAAAAAAATATTGGAAAAGCCAAGAGGCAAGTGGGTGGATGAGCTTCCGACAGCACTTTGGGCTTATAGAACCACCTACAAGTCCGCGACTGGCCACACTCCATTCGCATTAGCATAAGTCATGGAAGCTGTAATACCCGTGGAACTTGAAGTCCCATCACATCGGGTAACATATTATGACCCTGAGTTAAATCGAGATCTTTGTCTGGAATCGTTGGACTTCATTGATAAAAACGCGAAGAAGATAAATTAAGAGTGGCCGCGTATATGCACCGAATTGCTCGATATTATAATAAAAAAGTCCGACCGAGAATCTTTGGCGTGGGTGATCTCGTTTTGAAACGAGTTTTCCCATTTCTATCACACATGAGCCCCACATGGAAAGGTCCATACATCATTGAACAGAAGCTTGGAGAAGGAACTTTCAAGCTAGCGACTGTCGATGGTGCGACACTCCCCCGAGCATGGAATGGCAAACATTTGCGGCATTATTACACTTAGTTCATTTCTATCATATTTTAGTTTCATTTATTTCCAGCAAGTTTTTATTCCTAGTTTACGGCATGAAAAAGTCGATTTAGTTTATTTGCAATAATAAAGGCTTGAAGCCATTTCTTTTTTTCCATGAATTATCGATGTTTCTGTATATGATAACGCTGTAACAAATGACTAAGAGATACATTACTCTGTCTGACGTACGAATGAGTATAAATGATTCGAAATCTCCAAGTCCCTAGAGTGCGGACAGGAGTACTCTAAGTCCCCAGAGTGCGGACTCGAGTATGAACGATTCAAAATCACCAAGTCCCTAGAGTGCGGACAGGAGTACTCTAAGTCCCCAGAGTGCGGACTCGAGTATGAACGATTCAAAATCTCTAAGTTCCAGGAGTGCAGACTGGAGGACTCTATGTCCCCAGAGTGCGGACTCGAGTATAAACGATTCGAAATCTCCAAGTCCCCGGAGTGTTGACTGGAGTACTCTATGTCCCCAAAGTGTGGACTCGAGTATAAACGATTCGAAATCTTCAAGTCCCCAGAGTGTGGACTGGAGCACTCTAAGTACCCAGAGTGCGGACTCGAGTATAAACGATTCAAATCTCAAAGTCCTCGAAGTGCGGACTGGAGTACTCTAAGTCCTTAGAGTGCGGACTCGAGTATAAACGATTCGAAATCTCCAAGTCCCCGGAGTGCGGAATAGAGTACTCTATGTCCCCAAAGTGCGGACTCGAGTATGAACGATTCCAAATCTCCAAGTCCCCAGAGTGCGGACTGGAGTATTCTAAGTCCCTAGAGTGTAGACTCTAGTATAAACGATTCAAAATCTCCAAGTTCCCAGAGTGCGGACTGGAGCACTCTAAGTCCCCAGAGTGCGGACTCGAGTATAAACGATCGAAAATCTCCAAGTCCTTAGAGTGCGGACTGGAATACTCTAAGTCACCAGAGTGCAAACTCGAGTATAAACAATTCTAAATATCCAAGTCCCTAGAGTGTGGACTGGAATACTCCAAGCCCCCAGAGTGCGGACTCGAGTATAAACAATTAGAAACCTCCAAGTCCCCAAAGTGCGGACTCGAGTATAAACGAATTAAATGTCCAACTCCCCTGAGGGCGGACTGGATATAAATGACTTGAAGTTATCAAGCCCTTGGCGTGCAGATTGGAAAATATTCTAAGTCCCTAGAGCATGGGATACAAGAATGTGCAAATACCAAAAAAGTTGTCAACTTGTTTGAAGATGAATCAAGAAGTTCACGTAACTCGTAGTAGCTCGAGTTTTGAGCACGATTATACCAAAAAACCAAACAATAGCAGTCCTCTGAGAGGGAAAAGAACTAAGTTTTATTCATAAAAATAAGTTTCTACTACAACTGCTCTGAAGATCGGAGTCAAAAGTTTATTTACATAAACTACGGAAACAAAAATAATTACATAATCTAAACTAGCTCTTGTTGAATGAGAGCGAAGACTTCTTCTTTGACTTCTTCGACTTTTTGCCCGATGACTCCTTCCCGGTACATTTACCCTTGATAGCTTTCTTTGACGAGAGAGTGACAGCTAAAGAAGTACGAGGAACATCCATGGGTTTGGACACGCCTGGGAGAATGGCCTTTAACGGCTTGTTCAAAGGATCGTCCGGGTCCATAGCTTGAGGTTCGACCTTGATCTTGATCGTCTTTTCCTCTCTTTATCAAGCTGCTCCTTCATGCTCAGTTCGGATGTGTGCTCAGATATGCCAGTAATTTCAACTTCATAACTCCCATCGATGGGAGAGGAATACTCAGATTTCTCCTCGTCAAGCGCTCCGATCACATGAGCATCGGGACCGTGGGCCTCTCCTATGTGAGTAGCTTCAATCGTTTTTCCCCTAACCTCCTTGGCGACATCGCTCCTCGGAGTGGGCTCAAGATTAGAACGGCCTGCATAAATTCATGAAAAGCAAGTATTAGAATGCGATAGCTTCTGATGAAAAACGAAAACTCTTGGAATGTTAAAGCAAAAGAGTTGCTGACCAGGTTCCGGCTGGTTCTCAGCCGTCAGGGGGGTCTCACCCTCTGGAATAGTGGACAAAACATGAACAATAAGGCCGGGGCCCTCCGGGTCATACCCGATGTGCTGTTCAAAAGGATCAAGCATCGGCCGACTGGCCGGCTGTGTAGGCACTCGAGCAGGAGACTCAATCTCGGATGGACCGGCAATAACTTCTTTCCCTTCTATTGAAGGGGAGCCTTTGTAATAAATGGCTTTAACCGCTGACAGCTCTGAAGGCTCATTTCCGTTAAGGAATTCTTTTATCAAGGCCCCTTATCAACCTCCTCCATACCGTGTTAGGCCTTCTTGATTTCAATTATAGTCTTCCACGCCTTGGCCAAAGATTCGAGAGATAGCCCTCGCCCAGAAAAGTTAAGTCCCGGTGCATGAGAACGCAGGCATTGAATTCGGCAATAAGCGGGTCGAACATGGTTTTGATTTCTTCTCTACCTTCTTCCGTGGCTGCCTCAAGACGCGAGTCGATTACCGCAGATGCTATCTTTTTGCCCTCTTCACGGGCTTCATTCTTCAGTGCCTCAACTTTAGAAAGCTCGCCCTCAAGTTTCACCCTTAGGAGTCGCGTTGCAATGATCTCGTCGCAATACTGTTGCAACTCTTCTTGGGCCGCAATCTTCTCCTCTTGTTCTGTGCGGAGTCGCTCCTCAAGTTCTTTAACCTGGACACAAAATGCATCTCTCTCTTTTTTCACCGAGTCATTTTCCAAAGCCAATGCCCCACAGCGCTGTACCGCCTCGTCGAGTTCTTTTTTGTGAGTCGATTCTAGACGAGTTACGACATCGACGATATCCTTGGTGCTCTGTTGGGCGGCCTTAAGTTGAGATTTATAACATGTAATCTCTTCATCTTGAGCTTTGATAATGTCTTTGTCATGAATAGCCTCAAGCTTCAGGCGATCAATCTCATGTTGGCGTTCCATGGAGACTTCCAACACTTTCTCAGCGTGATGAACGAACGCATCATGTTGAACATAGACGTCATTGGTACAGGAGATAGCACTCTGCTTGACATCTCCAGGTATATGGTGGATCGCCGGGAGGAACTTCAGACCATCAAAGCAGATCTTTGGAAATTTAAATTTAAGCTCGGCTCGTCTCTCTGATACTATTGGATCTGTTGCGGGAACAGAAGGAGACGGCTTTGAAAGCTCATCTCTTTTGTAAGGATCCCGGGATTGTCATGTGGAAGAGGAATCAGAGTGTTGATCTCGGGGGACATCGGATTGCGACCCCTTATGGCCATGCTTATCTTTGATTTGTTCCAAGTAAGAAGAGGGATGTTGGTGGTACTTGGACTGATAATATGTTTTCTTCCGAGATGATGAGTCCCGGGAATGGTAATCCCTATCGCCATCTCCGTCTCTATCCCGACATCTTCCGAAACCTGAGTCCCGTCCAGAGTGATGGAAGATAGACGACCCGCAGAGACGATCGATTCCGTGTGTACGCCCCATGTCACCTGCACATAATTTAAAAAACAACGAATTAGAAGAGAGTAGTGTGATGACGGAAATTTAAGTGCAAGGTGAAGTGCGTGTGTTTGTGTGTGTTCTAGTGTTTCCCCCCGACGGACCAGTTTCTATGCCAATGGGATTTTTTTCTTCCTGAGTTTGGGCTTGAACGTCTGCATTGCCTCTGATGGGCGAGTGAATTTTAAGCGCCTCCGGATCAACGAAATCATAATTAAGTAAATCGTTAGGTATTGAGAGGTTCGAGAGGCCCTTTAAAGAACTTTCTAAACATTGTGAAGAAGCCTCTTTCTCTGTTGGAATAAGAGTAACTTTAGAGGTTGCACAAACTTTTTCCCTCCTTATCTTGTACGTCAGTTTCTTTTTCCTCTTCAAAGGGAAGGATGAAGTTTCGATGTCATGAAATTCAACTAATGGGTCCTGAGTAGGACCAACATTCTCATCTTGTGCTTCGGGTGTTTCGTTTTCTTTGATTTCTCCTTCTTCTAGTGCGCCAGGCGCATTGCGTGCTGAAGACCCAACTTGTTATTTCCCTTTACCAAAGGGGGGCCAGGGTATGGAAACGCCCTGAGGAAGGCTTATTCGACGGCCTTCTGCCAACAGTCTAAACCTCGAAGGTGACTCATTTGAATGAGAGTTCGGATGTCACGTTCGTCGGTAGGATGGGCTCTAATAGCTTCGATGGCTTCAGAATATCCTAGGCCGTCAGGATGTGGATTGATACCTGAAAAGATGGAAAAAAGAGTTATAAGAGGCACGGCTTTGACCAAGCATGAATATCGATCCAGAGAAAAGACTTACTTCCTTCCACCCATCTCCTCACGAAACCAGGAGGGTAATGCACATAAAAACATTACAGGGCGAACTTGCTGCATGCCCCAGTTAAGATTTGGCATTTCTGGTGCGGCTTGAGAAACATGAAAGCGGGGCTATCTCTTCGCTTCTTGATCATCATATATATATATATATATATATATATGATGTCACCTAGTGTTGGAGGCCTGGAGAGGACATTCATGAATAGGATGTAGGTACCATAGATGAAGGCGTGACCGTTCGGGTGCAGTTGTGACGGGGCAATGTCGATGTATTGCAGCACATCCCGAAGAAATAAGTTGAACGGTAGCACACTGCCGACCCAGCACTTAAACTTATTGCAAGCTGTATATCCAACTCGGGGCAAGTGTGGACGATCGTGCCCCGATGGAACTAATACGTCATTGAAGGGGATTCCGTGGACAGAGCATATCCTATGGAGTGCACTTTCATTGATCTTCGAAGCCTATGAATCGACCGGGTTGTCCAAGATAATTGATGCCTCTAGGGCGTCGAGAGCTAAGTTATGAGCAGGGGGAAGTCGACTGGTTTGAAGTATCTGTGACTCCTTGTTTAGAAGATGGCCCAGGTCTATCTGAGATCATGGCGGAGCTAGATTTCTTAGACATCTTCGGTAGAAATTGAATCTAGTAGACTACCTGTTTGAACTATAATTGAAAAACAATCGACGTTAGACTTAACAACATAAATATTCCCCCCGTGTGGTGTGTGAACTAGTGTGATAATTAAAGTATAAGTGAGAAGAAATTATAAGTCACAGAGTTGATGGTATAAAGTTGAACTTTGAACTGTCGTCATCGAAGACCGTCATCGCTGACCGTCTCCGAAAATCAGCCTTGCAATGTTTTCAATTTTGGACTCGGGCATTGACACTGTATGCCAGAAGCTTTTATCTTTTTTTATCGATTTCATTTTAGGCTTATGATAATTGGATCTAGGAAGTTATCAGTCTATATTAGTCCGATATGCCAGTATGCTTAGGTCCGTGTCTTTGTTTTTGTCTTATGATTAGGCAAGGTGAAATATTGTTCGGACTAAGTATCGTTAGGTCAAAATGTTGTTCGACCTAAGTATCGTTCGGCCAAAATGTTGTTCGGCCTAAGTATCGTTCGGTCAAAATTTTGTTCGGCCTAGGTATCGTTCGGCCAAAATATTGTTCGGCCTAACTATCGGTCGGCATTCATGACCGTTCGGCCTACGCACTGTTCGATCGAAATATCGTTCGGCATCCTAACCAATTCGTACTTCCTCCCTATTTTTCCACTCCACTGCTCGGCATGTGGCGAATCATGCCGAGCCGAGATTATGCCGAGCCCCAACTCTTGGCACTTCGCCCTTAACAATGGTTTTATCTTTCTCCTCCATCCATACCGAACGATGTGGTCAAATCGTTCGGCAAGTCAAACCGGACCGTATTGTTTGGCGCTTTAGCCAATTCCATCTCCTCCTCTACTCTTCCCTCTAATAACGTTCGGCATGAGAGAACCATACCGAACCATAGTACATCTTCCATCAACACCCTCATGTGCTTGCCTCTGACCACTTCCCCTTTTCTCTACGTCATCTAGCTTTAGAACATGCCCTAATCGCAGTTCGACCCTTTCATCCATGAAATACCTATTGGCCACGGTTCTAATCTACGAACTTAAGCCTCGTATTAAAAATTTTAGTCAGGGAAAGCATTTAAATAGAAGGGGTCGATACCTAGAAAATAGATCGAAGCTCGGGAGAATTCTGGAGTTATGGGCACGGCTTTAATTAATTCCGAATGACTCGGGAGAAGGGTGATGCAGTGGATGATGCTCGAGGAAGGAAGGGTACTCAAATTCTTGGAGTTTGTTAAAGGTGAGGTTCGTGAATAAGGATAACGGTGATGAAAGTAAAGAAGAGAAGAAGAAGGAAAATGCCGACTTTTATAGGAGAAGAGAGGAAGTCGAAGAGACTATGACCGGTAGATCCGGTCAAACCCACATCATTTGGCATCGGCATACAAAGTCGTTCGACATACATGGAGCGTTTGGCTTCAGCTATACTGTTCGGCAATAGCATGGTTTTAGGCACACATCGCATCACATGGCAATTAAGGGAAGTCACCATTGAGGAAACTAAACCACAGCTTGAAGCAAAGCACAGTGGACACGTGATTCAAAGCGCACCACGTTCGACCACGTGATGCACTTTGGGGGGCAAGTGTTACCTGGAGATATGACCAGGCAACTAAGTACTCGGCATTAGCATATTGTTCGGCATTTATGAGTCGTTTCGACATCCAGATGTTCGTCATTAGAGAACGGTCGATATTCAGGATCGCTCGGCTTTTAGGAGCGTTCGGCAGTAGAAAGTGCTCGGCTTCCGGAGTCGTCCGTCACATATGATTCGTTCGGCATTCAAGTTCGTTCGGCATCTATGGGACGTTCGGCATGTGCTAGCATTCGGCATTGAGAGATGTTCGGTATTATATATCGTTCGGCATCTATGGGACGTTCGGCATGCGTGAGCATTTGGCATTGAGAGACGTTCGGTATTGTATATTGTACGGCATCTATGGACGTTCGGCGTGGCAGAGTCAATCGGCATTCCACACTGCTCGGCATCCAAACCTTGTTCGGCACATTGCTTCGTTCAGCATTAATCTCGTTCGGCATTCGTGATCGTTCGGCATCCAGTGTCTTTCTGACGCAGCGGATAATTGACAAAATGATATGGATCGATGAATGTAGCAAACGGTGGATTGAAGATACTGGAATGCCCAAATTCGTTGATCACAAAGATACCGAATTCTAGCTATCTTCGACACGTTGATCGCGCACGATACCGTGAGAGAAGATCTTCAATTCTTCAAGCGTTGATCAAGCGCACTTGATTCCGCGAATCGGCTTCAACAATCGTTGATTCGAGCACACTCGAATAACCGAAAGTGGAGATAGGAGATTACACTCAACTACCAATTTAAGATGAAAGCACACATCAATCAACAAGAATTTTATTCAATAATCAACAACCAAAATGTTACAACTCACTCCCTATTTATAGAAGTTTCAACCCAGACCTTAAGTCGCATACGACTTACGACTTAACTAAGTCGGCCCCGACTTATCACAATAGCATACTCACAACATACTCATCAGACCGACTTACGACTCATCTAGGTCGTTGCCGACCTAACAGGTACTACACTCCTCTATTACAACACACGCACATGTACACGACTCAACTCATTATATCACAACAGCCTTCGGCCGACCCAACGTCCTACCGACTTAACAATCACAGCTCAAGACTCAAAAAAAATAACGCCTTAGCATGACCTGGCTTACGACCTAAGACTCATACGACTCAAGCAACATGAGCTTCTTGCGGCATATCTCCTCAACGACTTAACTATGTCGTGCCCTTCCTCCGACTCAAAGCCTTTAATAGCTGGAACATTCCCCTGCTTCAAGATAAGTCGTGGACGACTTATAGATGAGTCGTTGAGTCGTGTACAACTCATCAAACTCGAACGATTAAGCCCTTAAGTCGTAACTCCTTTTCCTTTTCTTGGTTAGGTCGTAGCTCTTTTCCATGTGATTCCTTAGGCTGACTCCTGCACGACTTACGAGTTAAAACCGAAACTTCTTTAGGCTGACTCGTGCACGACTTAAGAGTTGGAACCGAAGCTTCCTTATCTTGTGAACGACCTAACCTCTGAACTTCTGTAGATCGTGCTGCATCATCCTCCCCTGTTTGAGAAAAATTCGTCCTCGAATTTGTAAATTCTTCCCCATCAGATTGTTTATCTCCATAATATGGTACAAGATGCTTAACATTGAACACGTCAGAAGTGTACACATCCTCCGGCAGCTTCAACTTATAAGCATTTTCATTAATTCGTTTCACAACTTCGACAGGACCAATTTCTCTGGCTTTCAACTTGTTATAAGCGCCCATTGGAAAACGATCCTTCGTTAACACAGCATACACCAAATCACCTTCGTTAAATTCAACATTTCGTCGCTTCAAATTTGCAGTTCGCTTATACTTCTCATTTGACTTCTCCAATCGTTCTTGAACGATCTTATGACATTCCGTCAATCCTTCAACAAAATCAGCAGCTCGTTTAACCGTCCCCTTCGGTTGTGGTAATACTGTCAAATCCAACGGTCCCCTGGGTAAATTTGAGTATACAATCTGAAATGGACCGAAACCCGTACTACGATTCATTGCATGATTATGAGCAAACTCTGCCTGGCATAACTTCATGTCCCAACTTTTCAGATTGTCCTTCACAAGACATCGCAACAAATTTCCTAACGATCTGTTAACAACTTCTGTCTGTCCATCTGTTTGCGGATGATAAGCACTACTAAAATTCAGCTTCGTTCCCACCATCTTCCACAAACTAAGCCAAAAATGACTTAAAAATCTGGTATCCTTGTCTGAAACAATAGACTCCGGCAACCCATGTAAACGATAGATTTCCTTGAAAAATAACTGAGCAACACGAACAACATCCGCCGTCTTCTTACAAGCAATAAAATGCGCCATTTTCGAAAACCTGTCCACCACAAAAAATATAGAATCATTCCCCCTTTGAGTTCTCGGCAAACCCAAAACGAAATCCATGCTGATATCAACCCATGGTTTAGTCGGTACAGGTAACGGCATATACAATCCCACATTTGTCGTTGTTCCCTTCGAAACCTGACATATATGACATCTCTGAACAAACCTTTCTACCTCTTTCCTCATTGATGGCCAATAGTAGGATTGAGAAATCAACTGCAGTGTTCGATCTCTACCCACATGTCCTTCCTCGTGTAACTCCTTGATAATCTTCAATCTCAAACTGCTCTCTGGAATACATAACTGATTTCCTTTAAACAGAAAACCATCAACTAACACAAATTCATTAGTATCTCCATCCTTAACTTTCTCAACGAACTTTGCAAAGTAAGGATCTTCATCAATCAACTCTGGCAATAATTCAAACCCTATCACCTCAACTTTCATTGTAGTCAACAAATGACTCCTCCTACTCAAAGCATCAGCTACACGGTTCGTCACCCCTGACTTGTGCTTAACGACAAAAGTAAACTGCTGCAGATAAGCAATCCATGATGCATGTCTCGTAAAAATCTTATCCTGTCCTTGCAAATGCTTCAACGCCTCATGATCAGTGTAAAGAACAAACTCTTTCTGAAATAGATAATGCCTCCAATGCTTAACAGCTAGCACAACAGCTTAAAACTCAACATCGTATGTACTGTATCTCATCTTTGCTCCTGATAGCTTCTCACTGAAATATGCAATAGGACGTCCCCTCTGACTCAACACTCCACCAATCCCAACCTTTGATGCATCAGTGTGTAACTCAAACAACAACTGAAAATCTGGTAATACAAGAATTGGTGCTGTCGTCAAAAGTTCTTTTATCCGTTCAAAAGCAACTCCTGCTTCCTCTGACCAAGAAAACTGCTTTCCTTTCATACAATCGGTAACTGGTGCCATCACGCTACTGAAGTGTGGAATGAATCTTCGGTAGAATGATGCCAATCCATGAAAACTTCTAAATTCAGTGATAGTCCTTGGTTGTGGCCAATTTCTGACTGCTTCAACTTTATTCTGGCCTACCTGTATACCTTCCTCAGATACAACATATCCCAAGAATAAAACACTTCGAGTCATGAACACACATTTCTTCGTAGCTGCATAAAATTGTTCCTCACGAAGAATAATTAACACCTTTATCAAATGTTGAACATGCTCCTCCGTACTCCTGCTATATATCAGAATATCATCGAAATAAACCACCACGAACTTCCCAATGAATGGTCTAAAGATTTGATTCATCACCCGCATGAACGTACTAGGCGCATTTGATAAACCAAATGGCATAACCAACCATTCGCATAACCCCTCTCTCGTCTTGAAGGCTGTCTTCCATTCGTCTCCCGGCCTAATTCGAATCTGATGATATCCACTCTTCAAATCAATCTTCGAAAAGATAGTAGCCCGACTCAACTGATCTAGCAAGTCATCCAACCTCGGCATAGGAAATCTGTAGCGAACAGTAATCTTGTTCAAAGCTCTACTATCGGTACACATTCTCCATGTTCCATCCTTCTTCGGCACCAACAATGCTGGTACTGCACAAGGACTCAAGCTTTCCTGAACACGTCCCTGCTCAAGAAACTCTTCCACTTGCCTTCGTAACTCCTCATGTTCCTTCGGACTCATTCGGTAATGTGGTCTATGCGGTAATACTGCTCCCGGAACAAGATCGATTTGATGTTGAATGTCTCTTAGTGGCGGTAACTCCTTAGGCAACTCTTCTGGAAATGCATCCTCAAATTCTTTCAAAACTGGCTTTGCTTCTTCTGGAATGTCAACCTCTTCACTACAATCTCGTCCAATCAACAAAAAGACTTCAGGGTCCTCTTCAACCTCCTTGACAAACTCTTTCAAAGATAGTAAAGTTTTCAGTTCTTCGATCTCCTCTAGCTTGCTTTCCTTCTGTTGCTGCTTCTTGGGAACTAAAGTGATCTTAGTACCTTCGAACATAAAACTGTAACTATTAGCACGACCATCATGCTGCACTGCTCTATCAAATTGCCATGGTCTGCCCAACAACAGATGACACACATCCATGTCCACAACATCACACCAAATTTCATCTTTGTACTTCTTTCCAATAGAAAAATTCACACAAGCTCTTCGACAAACTTTTACTTCACCACCTTTCCTCAACCAGGCTAACTTGTACGGTTTAGGATGCTTCTCAGTTTTCAAGTTCAACTTCTTTACTGCTTCAGTAGAGATAATATTGTCACAACTCCCAGCATCAATGACGAACTTGCAAACCTTTCCCAGGATAGTGCATGCCGACTGGAAAATATTGCTTCTCAACCAAATAGTATCATCCTCTTGCTTCGGTGTAAGACAAGACCTCCTCATCATAAGGTTACAACCCTCATCTCCGGACAATAAGTCTTCCTCCTCAACAAGTGGTGAATTGGAATATTCAGCTTCCACATCCTCTTCTTCAACCTCTGCAACCATTGCTCTCCTCTTCAGCTTTGGACATTCATTGCTTTTGTGACCCAACTCCTGACAATTGTAACATTTGAAACCACTGCTAACCTTTGTCTTCTCACCCTCCATCACTACTGGCTTACTGACAGGTTTAGGAACATTAGAACTCCCACTAACACCCTTTACTTGATTGTTGGAATTTGTAAACACACCACCTCCATGCCTTCCTTGCTTCTCCCAAGCCAACACTTTCTGATGTGCTTCTGCAACAGATCTTGGATCGAACATATTAACCATATCCTGGATCTGCATTCGTAACCCTCCAACAAACCTAGCAGTTAGCTGTTCTTCTGTCTCCATAACATCATTTCTGGCAATGAGTTGGTAAAATTCATCTGCATAATCATTAACTGACTTCGTTCCTTGCCTTAGATTCTGCAATCTCTGGTACATAAGTGATTGATAGTTGTAAGGTAAAAATGTAGCTCTCATCAACCTCTTCATCTTATCCCAAGACTCAACCTTTGACTTCCCTATTCTCTCTCTCGTAAGTTTAGTTTGCTGCCACCATGCCAAAGCTCTCCCCCTCAACCTAGTAGCAACCAACTTCACTCAACGATTCTCCGGAACCTCCTTGAAATCAAAGATCTCCTCCACATTTGACAACCAGTCTAAGAATTCTTCAGCAGCCATCCCACCTTTAAATTCTGGAATCTCCATCTTCATTCCCGATTCCCAACGACGATCATCATCTACATCCCGATATGAATTTCGAACATGGTCTCGATCTTGATAAAGAATGCTAGCTCTATCACCCTCTTTACCAAAATCAAATGTATGTCTATATCGATCTCGACCATCAACATCCCTTTGATCACGCATGTCTCTTCTACTATGTCTCTCTTCATCTCCATGGTCATGGTGATCTCTCCTTGAAGAAATTGATGTTTCTCTTCTCTCTCTAAAAGATTGCGGTGATACCCTACTCGCTTCCGTAACCGATGGCGAAACTCTGTTTCCTCCATGGTTCAAGATTGGTGATCTCCTCCTTTGAGTTTGATTCAAATCATTCATCAACTTCTCTAACTTTCCAATGCCTTCATCAAATTTCTCATTAATACGTTGTTCCATAAGCTCGGCTTCTTCTCTTCTATACAATGCTTTAACATTTTGATGTCGATTAGGTCTCCTTGGTGGCATGGTTAAATTTCACAACACTTCAACAAATACTTCAATACAAGTCAAACAAGTCACGGCCTAACACTTAGCTCGGCCTCAACTTAGCTCGGCTCAAGTATGTAACGACCTACAAACACTTCTCCAACTTTAGATCCAAAATGAAATGGATTTAAAACTTCAAACTTGTTGCAATCTCGCGATGAACACGATGAACACCAAACTTCAAACTTCAACTTCAAAAATTGGCTCCAAGACTCGGCTTAGCTATGATTGGCTAAGTCTAGCTCTGATACCAAAACTGACGCAGCGGATAATTGACAAAACGATATGGATCGATGAATGTAGCAAACGGTGGATTGAAGGTACTGGAATGCCCAAATTCGTTAATCACAAAGATACCGAATTCTAGCTATCTTCGACACGTTGATCGAGCACGATACCGTGAGAGAAGATCTTCAATTCTTCAAGCGTTGATCAAGCGCACTTGATTCCGCGAATCGGCTTCAACAATCGTTGATTCGAGCGCACTCGAATAACCGAAAGTGGAGATAGGAGATTACACTCAACTACCAATTTAAGATGAAAGCACACAGCAATCAACAAGAATTTTATTCAAAAATCAACAACCAAAATGTTACAACTCACTCCCTATTTATAGAAGTTTCGACCCAGACCTTAAGTCGCATACGACTTACGACTTAACTAAGTCGGCACCGACTTATCACAATAGCATACTCACAACATACTCATCAGACCGACTTACGACTCATCAAGGTCGTTGCCGACCTAACAGGTACTACACTCCTCTATTACAACACACGCATATGTACACGACTCAACTCATTATATCACAATAGCCTTCGGCCGACCCAACGTCCTACCGACTTAACAATCACGGCTCAAGACTCAAAACAAATAATGCCTTAGCATGACCTGGCTTACGACCTAAGACTCATACGACTCAAGCAACATGAGCTTCTTGCGGCATATCTCCTCAACGACTTAACTATGTCATGCCCTTCCTCCGACTCAAAGCCTTTAATAGCTGGAACATTCCCCTGCTTCAAGATAAGTCGTGGACGGCTTATAGATGAGTCGTTGAGTCGTGTACGACTCATCAAACTCGAACGACTTAAGCCCTTAAGTCGTAACTCCTTTTCCTTTTCTTGGTTAGGTCGTAGCTCTTTTCCATGTGATTCCTTAGGCTGACTCGTGCACGACTTACGAGTTAAAACCAAAACTTCTTTAGGCTGACTCGTGCACGACATAAGAGTTGGAACCGAAGCTTCCTTATCTTGTGAACGACCTAACCTCTGAACTTCTGTAGATAGTGTCGCATCACTTTCAGCAAAAATACCTCGTTCGACAATCAGGGTGTTCGGCATCACTTCGTTCGGCATGAGGATACCGTTCGGCATTTTGCGTTTGGCATCTATGGATCGACATATAGAGATCACTCTTTTTGGGCCAAGCTACTTAGCTACCTAGCCTGCCATGGAAGTCCAATCCATCTTCGTCTATAAATAGAGAGGCTGGGGCACAGTGAAAGTGACCTTTTTCGAGAACACCGGGGAGACTCTGCCGCATTCAAGATTCATTCAAGACTTATCTTTTTTGCTTAGCAATTGTATTCAATATAATTAGTATACAGATTGTGTCTGCAATCAATTATCGAGAAAAGCAATAAAGATTAACCTCAACGTGGACGTAGGCAATTACGCCGAACAACTATAAATCTGGTGTTTGTATTTTCTGCATTTAAATCTGCATATTATACTCTATTTAATTTACTTTCTTCATTAATCTCTCCACACAATCTCTCTTAAGGGTGTTAGTGACCAATTCTGGTGCTAACATAAATCGAAGTGGTTTCAGGTATATTCTGATATCCATGCCCGGTCACTTTGAATTCAATACCATCTTAACAAAGTTACTCAAATGAATACAATTCAAATTTAAATACAGCAATTCATCATAGATAACCACATTATCATGGTTCAACCCAACTTTTCGTATTACCAAACATCACAAATCACATATCAGAGATATTAACTAATCTAAGCATACAGTATTATTCAATCATTCATAAGCAACATTGATTGGTCACACCATTTCTAATTAATTTGAATAAATTAAATTAATTACTTTAATTACCTTTAAATCCTGCTTACTTAATATTAATTAATTACAAATTAATTAATCATCCTTTAATTATCAACTTTAATTGCATAAAGTAATTAGCCTTTAATTAATTACACAAATTAATTTATCTTCACCCATTCACATTAATTACATTTATCCTTAATTAATTACTCAAATTAATTATCCTATAATCACTTACATTGATTAATTATCCTCATTAATTAACTATCCTTTAATTAGTTTCCTAAAGTAATCAATCCTTTAATTAATTACACTAAGTTATTAATTCTTAATTACTTCCATTAGGTAATCACCCTTAAATTACTTTCATTAAGTAATTATCCTTTTGGTTAATTATCCTCAACTAATTAACCTCAGATCATTAATTAAGTTAACCTTTAATTAATAATTAAAATAATTAACCCTTATCAAATTTATCCTTAAAGTACTTACATTATGTAATTAATCTCTAATTACTTACATTAAGTGACCACTATTACCAATTAGTTAATCTCCAATTAATCAATTTATAACCCTTAATTATTAATTTATTAATCCTTAATTAAAAATTAATTAACCCTCTTTAATTCCTACATTTAATTAATCTTTAATCACCAAAGTCCTTGATTAACTTAAAGATAATCCCTATAAATTAAAAGCATTTTATCTTTTAAATTAACTTCTTAATGACATACTTTAGTTAAGTTTTAAATAAACTTAAGGGTCAACTTAATTTAAGTAAAACTTATTCATACAACTTCTTAAACCAATATTAATAACATTATTATACAAAGAAATAAATTTAAAACCAGCTAAACTTAATAGATACAGCTTTCTCTGATAAACTCAAAACTTAACTAAAAATCTCGGTCCAGCTCACAAATTCCAGACCACAAACTCGAGCTTCTCCTTCTTACGAAAACTCGAGTCTTAACCCGATGCAAGCCTCTACTTTCCCGAGGCCGACCCGACCTTTCTTCACCCTCACAAACACCACTGATACACAAAGTCTCCGTGCTCATACACCACCACATGATCAACCTCCGACCATCACCAGCATCGTAGACAAACTACCCATCATCTCGATTAGAACTTCGATCACCCAGATCAGCGAAATAACGTTGAACTCAAAATCGAGCCATAAACCAAAACTGGAACTATACAAAATAATCAAACTACTCCTCGTTGTCGATGATCTCCGCCTCCAGAGCTCATGTTGCTCCTCCTAGAGACGCGCCACAGCCCTCCTACCATTCCCCCTTATGCCATCAAGTCCATTTCCCTATCATTGTCGAAACTCTCTCGCAAACCCAGACCTTAGAATCAGTATCCAAAACCCTAAATCTATGCCACGGCAATGCCTCGGTGATCGATAAATTTATCGAACAATTTTGCCGTAAACCCTGTCCTTTCGTCCACCTCCAGGCATGATCCCGTGATCCCCAACCCCGTCGATCATCTGAAAGTGCTCGAAACTGAAATCTCATTCAATACTCATTTTCTTTCGATTTAGACACTTTAAAATCAAGATTCTTTTTCTAAAAATCATACATTTTGAAAACACAACTGATTATGTACATGAATCATCCAATTGTGTTTATCGAGATTTCAATAAAATCTATGTACCACTGTTTTTTCTTCTTTTATTTTAAAACTAACTACAATTTGAACTTAAACCTATTTTCAGAATTGATATCCTATTATAACAAACAAATTTCCTTTAAAGATTACAACTAAAATTGTTTATATGAAGAGGTATAAATTTTTGAACTTGATTTGGTTTATTATAATCAAAATAGAGGCTAATTTTATTCATACTGACACACACACGCACACGCGCGCACACACACACACAAACACACACACACATACACATACACACAGATATATATATATGTTTACACACAGGCATTCAGCCAAACAGAGTACATCCACGCAAATCTTATGCACACATTATTTCTAAATTTGTTCACATGCAACAACAATTGAAACAGTTTAAAAAACAGATGGTTTACTCATCGTTTTTCTTTTCTTGTTTGCATAGAGAAGCTTTGTTTGAGGATCTAGAAACTGATTCTGGTTGTTGATTTGAATCTTGAATTTGGTTCTTTCTTGCTTAAGATTGAAAGCTCGGGGATGATTTAGACCTTAACTTTGCTCAGATTTACATTTAAAGGTAGTTGCCAGTGTTTAGTTTTGAAGAAAATAGAGGAAAATACTGTATTCCTTAATCTAGAGCCTGATGCTTGATTAAAAAGTGAAACTTGAATTGTTTGCTTAATCTCAAATGAAAAGACTTGGAAGAAATTGTTTCGATTCTCACTTAAGTTAAAAATTTAGTTTCAAAGAACAATTTAGAAAAGAATATATGAATATGCACAACCTAGTTTAGTTTAACACTAATTATACATTTTAAAATTAAAAAAAAGAAAACACATATGCCACTTGTTATCATGAATGTTATCTTGGCTACAAATGTCAAATGCATGATATGTAAGGTTTACAAATGTCAAATGTATCCATTTTATTAATTTCTATATATTTTTATATTATGTTTATTTTATTTATACATTTTTATTTTATATATGTTTTAGGTTTTAAATTTTTTATTACTTCTTAATTGCTATGATTAATATGATAAAAACCTTTTTAAGTTTATATATTTACTAATTATATTTGTTCATATATAATTCAAAATAAATATATTAAAACCTTTTTATTTATTCTTACTTATATTTTAACTTAAGATCATATTAAATCAATAACTAAGTATATATATATTTAACAACATATTACTTGTTCAAAAGAAATAATTTTCCAATGATAAATAATTATATTAGTAGATTGTCAAATAAATATTTATTCAGATATTTAAAATTCAGCTTCTATTATATTTTCAAAATCATTTATATCCAGATATCTTTTATTTTCAGAATTCTTATCTGTTCAATCTATAAACCAGATAATTACCCAATTATCAGATGTTCAAAAATCCAGGTTACCACAAGTATAAATGATTACTGGTGTAATCATTTGGGGCATTTTTGTATTTTCTTACTATATTGTTTATCTCTTTTATTTTCTAAGTGCTATTCTTTGTATGAGATATAAATAATAGATGGAGGTTGTGAAGGTAGAAGTAGTCTGCCCGTCTTATAGCGTCGATATTGATGGTGAATGTTAGAGTTATGTAGTGGTTCGAATTAAAGAGAATATTTTTGTTAAGGAAGTATTAAAAGTTCCTAATTTGATCTTGCACCTAGAATTCGTTAGAACTATACGTTGCGACGATGTAAATGGGGATGCATGATCTAGTAAGGTTAAGATGGCACAATAGACGCTGAATGGTTGATTTTTGCTGAGCATGTTAGTTTCTTTGATTCTTATATGCTTATTTTGGATGACTGAAGCTTGTTGTACAAAATTTGAAAATAATTGTTTAGAATCAGCCTTTGGTGTTGCGTTGGGTAGCAGTTACCACTCAAAAGGTGGAAACCACTCAAGCCCATGAGAAACTAAATAGTAGAAACTAGCAATGTCCTTTAGTTCTGAAGTTAGAGCATGGGTTGTAGAAAACCACTTTTATATAAGAGAAAAAAATATTTTTGTATACCTAATTAAAACATGATATGACAGTTGGAAGCTTTCTTGTTTGTGTGCGTGAATAATTCTTAATGCTTTATTATTTAATTATATTTAAACAATGAACTAGAATGGTTTCATACAAGCAAGTCAATATTTTATAAAAGTAGTTTGGATAAAGAGTGTGTGTATACATTTGAAAAAAATTAGTAGAAAATTCGTGTTAGATTGTCCATTAAGTGTTTTAGGGGTTCTAGTCAACGCATGTGGCGAACATATCGATAGGGATCCCTAAACACAAGGACAAGGCATTTTGACCTGCTGTTTGGAAAAGATTGAAGTGTTTTGAAAGGAGAAAATTATTTTGAATAATATTAAAAATGATGCTTTTAAAAATAATATTTTAGGGAATATTATAATAATATTTTGAAACGGAGGATATTTTGAGGAATTTTTTGAAATAGGAAAATAGGCATAAGGAAAAACTTGGAAAGAAAATTAGGTTGAGGGGAAACAAGTTTTTTATGCTGAAAGACAATGGTAGCTGTACCTAACTTTTTTTATACTATAAAAATGAACATGATGTTAGTTGTAACTAACATAATATATAGTGTAAAATTTAGAATTTGTCCTTTGGCATAAAATTAAAACTTGATATCCTTCGGCCTGATTTTTTTCAAAGTTTGTCCTTTTTTATAATTCCCCCTATTTTGAAATGAGTATGATGTTTTTGAAAATGTGGAGTTGCCTTTTTTGGATAGAAGTATAATATTCAAAGTGTTGTAAACAATATTTTTGGAAATGCTTTGATACAAAAATATATAATTGTTATGTTAAGAAGAAAATGAGCGTTTTGGAAATGAACATGCTTTCAATGTTAAATGTTTTAAACAACATTTATAACTACCAAGAATTAGTGGAATAGTGAGATCGATGGTGAGGCAATGTTGATCACACAATCAGCATTGCAGCCAAATGGCAAAATGAGCCACTAAAATTCATTGAAAAGTAACTTGTTAAATTTTGTAAATAAATAAGGTTGTTATGTAATGAAGTGTTATGTGTATGATATTTTGGATGATTGTTTTGTGAGTTTAATAAATTTTGTGAACAAGTTTGCAATATTGTGCTCTTAGTTATAAAGATGTATATATTATTTTTCAAATTAAAATAAATTTGAAACAAATATGGTATTTATAGAACTTGTGTAAAGAATTGATATTTGAATAGTTATCTAGGGGAATAACAAATATTTTGTGAAGTAAAGTTTTCAAGAGAAAATTATAGTAAATATATTAATAATGGTGAAGATCATAAAGTATTTTTATAAAGAAAGAGTAAGTAACTTTGTGAATTTAATATTGCTGGATTGAAAAGGATTTTTCAAAGAATTATATACTACAATATATTCACCTATTAATATCACGTTGAAGTAATGATTAGATGTGATTTATGGTGGAATGAGTGTTTGGAAGTGTAAATATTCTGGTGTAGAATATGTTATGTAGAAAATTAAGGTTGAGTTTAATAAGTATGAAATTTGGTATTTTGAAATTTATTTGAAATGGCATTTGTAAAAGATGATATGTTTGAATTATAAAATGAGAAAGCCCATTTTAATCTTATATACATATTCAGTTACTGAAGAATTGAATATTTTGGCGGAGCTAAAATATTCATAACTTTTGATCCAATTATCCGATTTTGGTAATCCTTCTTTTGTTTGAAAAATACTTATGTAAAGAAAAAAAATTGTGTTAATTGCCTTAGAGATTTTGAAGTTTTGTAATGTTAATATTTTTTTTATAGAAGCGTATTTCTATCATATTTTCTGGGTATAAGTGTTAAATTGTTTTAATTAGAGTTTTCAAATCATGTTTATTCATTTTCGATGATTTTGTGATTTTTGGAAAGCTACAAGTGCAAGCAACAACTTTTGCTTCAAGTGTTTTGATTTTTTTTTAATTTTCTTGTAATAGGACTATAGATTAATGAAGAGGACCAAATTTATATTAATACAAAACATTGAGTTTTATAAAAAAAAATTGAATCCTCTATATTTTAAATTTTTGAAAAGAGTTTTCAAAGAAAGATTTGGTGTAGATTATTCTACATCCTCATCTTTGAAAAATGGTAAGCAAGCTTCGTGTTTTTAACATCTTGAACTTAATTAGAAAGATTCGCATCTTAAATACAAAGGTATTCATGTTTTAAATGGACGTAATCCGTTGTGCATGATGTAGCATGATATGTTTAATTTGAGCGTAACCATATGAAGACATTAAAGTTGGTGTTAAGCACATATTCACTAATTCTTACTATAATCAATATAAGAATTAGCTTTCAAAATGTAAGTAAGTGCATTTTGAGTAAATGCTATACTTATAGTGTTGGATTGTATCCTAATTTAGGGGATACCTCTTTGAATGTGAATATTCATGTATGAGAATTTTCGGAATGCACTCCGAGCAAAAGAGGTTTTCCCTTAAAGATTCCAAAAATTTCAACACCTAAAAGTACTTTGGATTGTATATGTATGAGAATTAAACTTCTTGAAAGAGTTTGTTCAAATGCATAACCTATTAAGAGTTAGGCTTGGAAATATACTCTTTGTTTGGGGGATGCCATCGAGAAGGTTCGTTCAACTCTAGAGATGGTAGATTGATGAGAATTTGTTGTGAATTGGATGAATTACTAAGGGAAGATCGAAGCTTTTGGGTGGTTTACTTCTCTTAGTGGGTGTTATTTATTTGATACGTTGGGTGGTATAAGCCAAGTAGAGGCTAGAACCCAATTATCGGATATTTTAGGTATTATGATATTGCTTTATTTAATGTTGGACAAGTTGATATAGAATCCTTTATGTGTTATAACCAAAATTAAATAAAGAGCATTGTGTGTTAAATCTACTGTTGAAAACGGAAAAATTTTCTCCCAACATAACTTTTGTGTGGGAGTTTCCATTTTAAAACTTGGGGATGAAATAATTAAAATAAATCATAAATATGTGCACATTGCAATGGTTGAGAAAGATTTTAAATATGTGCATATGGAAGGACATAGAGCATGTGTGATGTATGGTTTCTAAGTTGATAATATTCTTATATGAGTCAATTATGTTTAATGATTTTGTATAAGTGAACTAATTGCCATGTTGTGTTTGGTTTCGATTGGCGTTTGTTTGATGGATGTTTGTTGTGCATTTTTGTGTAAATTGTAGATGGATATAGAAAGCTAGAAGTTATTAGCTAGTTATATATTTATCTTAAGGAGAAACAACGAGGATATCATTTTCTTAAGGGATGGTCTATAACAGCCCAGTGTTGAGAAGCAATAATTTGGAATTTTATAATGTAGATAATTAGTTGAGTTTAAATTATTAAATATTGAAATTAAAAATGATTTAGAAGTATGGAAATTTATTAGGGATTTAAAAGACAATGTAATTTTGTGAAATTTAAGGAATTTTATTAATAATTTTTTTTGAGATTTAAGAAGGTAATTTTTTTTAGAGAATTTAATTATAGAAACTATTTAAGGAAAAGGTAATTTAATGAATTAATTTAATGTTAAAATATTTTAAAGCATAGGATATTAATAATAATAATTTTGAGTTTCATTGAATTAATATCGATAAACATAGGCTCAAAATGATTTTTAAAATAAAGTAAATGCCGTATAATAATTTTTATATTGTTTAAAAGTAATTACGAAGGTGTTTTTAGTTTATTTTTGTTAAAGAGGGAATTTAATGTAGTTAGTAAATACTTTTATAAAGGCCAAATATTGCAATTAAGAGATTATTATTTTAAAGTAAATTGTGGAAATTTAATTTTTATAAAATTATACAAGGTTAGATAAACACTAATATTAAATGAAAATGATTTTAATTGGGAACTTGAATTGTTGTTATAAAGTAGAAAATTGTTTTCTCCTGAAAGGAAGAATATAAAATAAATGAAACAATGATTTATTTGGAGCCTAACAAAAGTGAAACCCTACCCATTTTCCCCACTATAACGACCCGCCTTTTGGACAGTTTAAACCGACGATCAAATACACATGTCGATTCCAAACCATTCAAAAGGGCAGATAGTTATTGGAGTAAATAAGAAAAGAAAAGAAATAAAGGAAATGAAACAACACAGAATCTCGCAGCGGAACGATAAAATATAATAGTCAAATAAACAGTTCATGAAGCTGTTTACTATACTTTGACAATTATTTATACAACATTTATCAGAGTTATACATACATAACAGAACAATTAAATAATGCAGTAGTCAGCATGATGCACATATAATAATAGTAATAGTGTACCAAATCTTCGTCTTCGTCCTCCAGAATAGATCTTCAAAAAGCTGAAAAACTCAGGTCTGACCCGAGCGTAATGAAAAGACAAAACATCCGAGTCAGGACTAAAATATCCTCATGTAAGTTAAATCAATCGTAAATAAATATGAGTGTAATGGCATCAAAGATGTTTATGGGGTTTCACATCTCCTATCTAGTGTCAACGTGCGTGAAATAACTCAAGAGATGTTACGGGATTTTCCATCTCTTAAGGATCCGTTAAACTATCTACTATGTAGTAATATACGCTAAGTAGATAATGCCTATCAGTAGTATAAAGTATCAAAATAGCGTTAAGGCGTTACCATAATCCCCCTTAACACATTTTATAATGCCATAGTCTATACAACACCGTAAGCCCCACCGTAAACTGGTGGTTATCAGAGGGTACCCCATAGGTATAACACAAAATCAAACGTAGTGGTCGCAAATAGGATAATCAGTATGAGTAGGTACATGAGGCGATACCAACTAGGATACTAGTAGTTGCGTGATCCGGACTGATGTTGGGCATAGCCAGCAGCTACCCCAACACCGCGAAACAACACTCCTAAATCAAGGGGTGCACCCAAAATGCATCACAAATCAAATAGATATGGTATCGAAGAAGTGTGTCTGCTAGAGGTGGCGAACCTCAATGGCCCGGCGCGGCTCCTGTTTTAGTCATATCAGGGGTCATCCAATATCGTTCTCTTTCTTCAGTCAACGCGTTCACCAAACCATCCACTTCATTCTGGATCAACACTCCGCGTATAATAGTTATTAAAGTGGTTTTCGGTATCGACAGTGAGTATGTCCATATCCGATCCCGGTCTCTCTAATAACTACGTATTATTACACCGTTGGCTCTTTTACATTTCAATCGATTCATAATTGATATCAAAATATCATATTCGCTTCAAAATAAAATCCATTTCAAATATCATCGTATCTATTCAAATGTAAGATTTCATTTCAAAAATCATTTTTCGCATCAATATCTCATTTCGATTTCAAAATCATTTCGAATTTCAATTTAGGTTGCAACTTCATTTAACCCAATTCGTATTTAAATTCAAGATTTAAATATAAACATTTCACCTTATTGACCAGCTTAGAATTTTACAAAATAGTTTTAAATAATTAAAATAGTTAAAAATACTTAAAATCTTAAAACGGGTTCGAAATAGATAAATTAGTTTAAAATAATTTAAATTGGGTTAAGTAGATTTAAAATAGATTAAAATAGTTTAAGTATTCAAAATGGTTTATACAACAGAGTAATTTGGAAAACAAATTAAAACAGCTTCAAAACCAATCCATTTCAATTATAACTTCCCAATTCAAATCAATTTCAATTTCCATTCTACCGATTCAATTTCGATTTCAATTCAAAACAATGTCCACTTTGACTTCAAATCAATTCAATTCTACATTCACCTTCAATTAATTCAATTTCAATTTATATTGATTCGGAGCTTGATTTTTCAAAATATCAATTTATAATACTTAACAAAATTTTCCAATAATATTCAAGTTCAAATCCAATTTCGAATATGATTCAATTCCAAGCTCGATTTCAAAATATCATTTTTATATCGCTTTTACTTAGTAATATTCAAAGCTCGAATTAAGGTTAAATCTTTAAAACAAATCAATTTTCGAAATTCAATCATATCCCATTTTTTAAATTCCAAAGTCTCCACTTTAATTATTTAACAATTTCTTTTAACCAAAATTTATTTCAACATTCCAAACTCAATTTTCGATAAATTTGATTTCTATAAATTGATTTCTATTTATAACTTTTAAATCAAAACATTCAATTAAATTTCAAATCGACGATTTCAAAATTATTAATTTAGCCAATTCGGTGTCCGTATATAATTTTCTATCTTATGGCCAAGTAATTTATTTATTTCAATTAAATGTCAGGGATGAGTATATATCACTTAAACCAATCACAGTGTCATATGTATGCATAACAATATATATAAGCAAATAAACATCCAAACATTTAAATATCAACCAATAACATCCATCAAAATACATCATCCAATAGACAATACAATTCATGGCAGTTTCATAGTTATCGATGTCAGGTAATTTAATCGCAATTCAATTTTAATCTCAATTTAACCGTCAATTTAATTTCTCAACGTTTAATTCAAATGACAAACTATGTGACAATTAAATTTTTATCAAATAACGACCAATAAAATCATAACACTTCATAATATCAAATTTAACTAGCATAAAGATATTTAGTACGTTGTGAGCGTTATAAAACACTCACCTTGATTTTTACGATTTTAAATCAAATCGAATGACGTTCGATTTGACCCAAAATTTTCTCTAGCTCCAAACGACTCCAATCCAATTCCATAGCGTAGTGCTCGACGAAACGAAGACAACGCAACTTGTTTCGCCGAATTCCGACCTCGTATGAAAAAGTTATGATAGTTCAAAGTTTATACGAATTTAATTACAACTTAATTCACATTTTTTTATTTTAATTAACCTTTGTTAATCAGAGCCATTGATCTGCTTCCAGAGAATCAAGGCCGCACGAAAGCTTCTCCCCTCCGTTCGTTCGTTCGCTCCAGGTAGCTCACGCAACACCGAACCCAACATCGTTCAAAACCCTAGTTGGCCGCACCCAATCCATCGACTTCCAGGACGATCAACATATACCACTTCGAAGCCCACTGCGAGCACGACCCTCGGCCCAAGGATGATGCAGCTCGGCCGCCTCCTTTTCACGAAAATTGAGGATGAACACGACGACTTTGAACGGGAATTGACAGTGATTGGTAGCTTCGTTACCAATCACAACCGTTGAAGTTATAGAACTCACTGCCCTCTATAATTTTGTAGGTGTAACTTTTATGAATCGATCGATGGATTGCAAGAAAAATGGGGAAAAATGAGGGTGAATTTCGGCCATGGAAAAAACAACGGCGGCTGGCTCCAAAACCCTAGCTAATTTTTTTTTTTTTGAATAAAGGGGCTATTTATAGGAAACGACGAATACTAATCATCCGGCTTTTCCAAACTCCGAATTTCGCGCGGTAACTGACATTCCTAGGGTTTATCCCGCGTTCCGGACACAATGGAATAGGTTTCAAAAGCCAATTTGGTCATCTGTGCGAGTTATGGAAATAAACGATCGATTTTAAATTAAAACGATTAAACGATTTCCTATGCGTTTTGGCTCGCCTTGGACAAACGGTAAATTCGATTGACATGAAATTTGAAATCTTACAATAATATCACATTATGGATCCGATGAAACTGGTTTCGTCAAAATCCGAGACCGTTCGAAAAATGACTATTTTAACTCGCCACATTAATATTAAAACAATTTCAACGCATTTCAAGCTGCCATGGTCAAACGACAACTTCGATTGCTACGAAAATTGAAATCCGATAATAACTAACTATTACGGATCCAATGGAACTAGTTTCGTCCAATTCTGAGACTATTCAAAATTTGGCTATTTTCCAGTCGATAATTAAATATTAAAATATTCAATTATCACCAATTTACTTTTAATTCGATTTTAAAAGTTCTACAACATCATTCTAACTTTAATATGATAAAATAAAATTTTACAAATCATTTTTAATCATATTAAACTCGTTATCCAATTATCCAATAAATTCCAATTGCAAAATCTTATTAACACTATTATAATCCCAATATAACTTACATTCACTTTGTAAACCAATTTGAATCATATTAAATCAATTTTCAATTATTCACACTATTTTCATATATTAAATTTCAATATCAAATTAATCATATCAAATTCGGAATTTAATTATTCAAACATTTATAATATTAAATTAAACAAATTTGATTATTTTTAAATCACTATCTTTTGAGATATTCAAACGAACTTAAAAATTTAACTTTTGAAACGAATTAAAATTATAGAATAACCATTTCCATTATACGGTTATTCAATTCCCATTATTAAATTATTCAATAAATTCCCAATATTAAATTTAAACAATTTCGATTATCCAATAATTCATTATCTTTTGAAATATTGAAATTGAACTTATAAGATTCAACTTTTAAAACCAATTCACAATTTAGAACACTATTTTCATTTTACAGTTATTCAATAAGTTTTAAATATTTAATTTAAACAATTTACCTGTTCAATGTTCAATATTTGATTTTAAATAGATTTTACTTATCAATCAATTACTCTATTATACCCAATGAATTTCAACATTTATTATCCCATTCAACTATTGATTTCAAAGGCATTCACTAAGTAGCATTCATTTTCCATTACTTGGATAATTATTGTTGCAATTCATTCCAGTTGTTATTATTCCAACGACTTATAATTTTTTTTCTACCATTAAATCACGAAATCTTATTAAATTAGCTAATTTAATTATCGAAAATTTACGGGTCGTTACACTCTCCCCCACTCAAAACTTTTCGTCCTCGAAAAGGAAAAGAAGGGAAAAGAAACTAAGTATATAATTCAACATTAGATATATTTTTATTCAAAGTTACCTACTTATAAAACAATGTAATTCCACTTATAAATTCATTACTACTCTTTTACTAAGTTACTCCGAACGGCTTTCTAACTTTAAAAGTTAGTTATCAAAACAAGTTATAAAAAAAAATTCAAACTTGAAAATTTTTCTAACACCCGCATTTACGGAAAATTTCGGCAGAGTTTCCTTTGCGCGGCTCGATCGGTACAGCTATAAAACGCCTCTACGGGCCCCAAATCAACAAAAGAAAATCAAAAGCCAAGTGGCTCATCAAAAATCACCAAATCCAATGACAAAATAAACATGTACCTTTTATTTTATTAGCGAGCATATACGACTAATGTAGCGCGAAAGCGAGCTCCAAATGCGAAGCAAGCGCAATCTGCACCTACTAACACTTAACAAGCAATGAGAATCATGCATATATGAAAATAGTATCAATATACATCATATAACAACATAACAACTACATGTACCAACATAGCAAATGCAACAAAACAACAAATGCAACCATCAATCAACTATCATCCAACAAATCCATAACCAATCAATATAAATTCACTTATCATTAATATTTATTGACTTGGATTTCAATTTTAATCATAGTTGATTCATTAACGCTGGATTTTACTAACATTCATTCTCAATTCAATTAGTTAACATTCACTAATTTATATTTACATTAGTTCACTTCCAATTTGAATCAAATTAAACTCTATTTAAATTCATTTAACTTCCAATTTGATCTCAATGATTTATATCTTTCAATTTCATTAACACTTAATGAATTACATACAATCAACTAACAATCATATAACAACCAAACCATACCCAACATAACCAAATTTTTAATTTTTACATTCAATTTGGTTTATATCTTTTATATATATATTATTATATAATCTTAAAAGAATCATTTTATATTTGGCGTCTTAAATTTCCAATATTAACTTTAATTAAGTCCGTAAGCCGTACATATATCATCCGTGAGCAATATCAATCTAATCGCTTATTCGATCACACAATTTCACTTCCACACTAGTATCGTTCACACAACTCTCTAGTGCGGACTCAGATTTGGTTTCTTGATTGGAAACTGTTACTCTCCTTGCATAGCCATATACTATTATAGAGAATTCCAGAATCAAATTAAAAATCCATATCCAGGGTTCGCCGTCGAAAATCGAGCGAAAAATCCTAACTTGGATCGATATAAATCATCTCGAAAATTTGTGCTCGAATTTGGATCAAATTGTTATGCGAATAAAATAATATACGTACAATCTCACGTATTACCTTCCAATAGATTTCTATCCAATTTATCTATAATAAATTATTTTATTGACTTCTATTTTTTCCACTTAATTACTCACAATCCATTATTCAGTTAGTATATTCATTTCTTTACATAGCATATTCTTTAACATTATCTTTTCTTAAACATCATATCAAAGAATTTTGCTTACTCAAGTTCATTTTAAACATTCTATATAATTTAATTAAATTCAATTTCATGTTACAATTGATTCTTAGCTATACCAGATTCTTTTGTTTACATTTACTTCAGTTTCATAATTTTAGTTAATAACAATTTATTTATGGAACATTTTATTAATCCTCACTTTAGTTTATAGTCATTCCATAAAAGTCTAACTTCTCATATATGACCTTTCTTAGTTTACGGTTATCTCAAAGTTACAAATTCAAATTTTTTCTATGCGATTTTTATTTATTTTCTATAACCAATTTACAAAGATATTATACAATTCATTTGTCTTCTTTCTTAAGTTCACTTACTTGTTTCATTTATCCATTCATCATTTCAGGCTATATTTAAGTTTTTATAATTTTTATCACAACCAAATTTTCCATTTATATACATTTTAATTCTTTTAGAGTTTTTTTCCTCACCTGTATATTTCAATTACTTTCAAGTTCTGTTTATTTGTACAATATCTCATTACATATCAAAACATCATTTTAACTTTTTAATATTTGGTAAGTCATATTATATGTTATTAGAATGCAAATTTGGTACTATACAAATTTATAGAATTTCATTTTTATAATTTAGAATGTTCACAATTTAATTTGTTTAAATCCTCTTTACCTTTCAACTTTAAAGTTTTCCCAAACAATAGCTTAGATGTCCAAATCCTCTTATTTTATAAATTTTGGTTATTCACATTTCATTCAAATAATTTGAAAATTTCTAATTAACATAACTTAGAATTTTAAATGCCCGGTTCTTTTCAAATCGTTTAAATAAACATATACGCTTATATCTTTATATATATATATATATAACAAATCATACCTTAAGATTTTAAACCAAAACCCATTTAAGCAAAATAATTCCGAAGAAAAGCAAAGCTTTTTAGAAGTCTCCCCAACTTTGAGACTCGAAAATGAACGTCGATGATGCTGCGCAGTCATCACCGAAATTATTTTCCAGCGACATAAGAGAGGAGTACTTAATTCATTCCTTCTTAAAAATCCTTTCAAAATATTTCCATAAACATTTTCCAACTAATATTACTATATATTTCTTCAGAGCTTTGAGAACCATTTTCAAAATCCCGGGTCTTAAATTCAGTATTTCTCAATTTAAATCTATTTTAATTTATAAGTCACCTTTATAAAACATTCTTATAGGATTTTTTCTTAAAACATTTCACAAGTGTTTTATCATTGTTCCTTTTGTAATTCACCTTATTTATAAATTACAATATCCAATTAATGATAATAACCAATATTTTAATTCCTAACCACCAGGTAAGCTAGATAAGTCACAATAATTTCTGAAAATAAATCCTTTTATATAAAAATATAATTTAGGGCAAAATTATTTCATTTACCCAATTTCAAAACAATACTATGTCGAATTGTTCTGTTTAAGTGTTTAGAGATCCCTATCAATGACGTTAATTACTCGTATTGACCAGAATCCATAAGCCACTGAACAAATCAACCGACACAATATAAAACATTTTATATCACTAACAAATACGCTCTCTCATATATATACACTCAGCGACTCATCATAGGGTATTACTACCCTATTTATAAAGAGTCAGACTCCACAAAGCTAAGGTTATCGCTAACCAAAGCTCCGATACCAACTGCAACGACCCGCCTTTTGGACAGTTTAAACCGACGATGAAATACACATGTCGATTCCAAACCATTCAAAAGGGCAGATAGTTATTGGAGTAAATAAGAAAAGAAAAGAAAAGAAATAAAGGAAATGAAACAACACAGAATCTCGTAGTGGAACGATAAAATATAATAGTCAAATAAACAGTTCACGAAGCTGTTTACTATACTTTGACAATTATTTATACAACATTTATCAGAGTTATACATACATAACAGAACAATTAAATAATGCAGCAGTCAGCATGATGCACAGATAATAATAGTAATAGTGTACCAAATCTTCGTCTTCGACCTCCAGAGTAGATCTTCAAAAAGCTGAAAAACTCAGGTCTGACCCGAGCGTAATGAAAAGACAAAACACCCGAGTCAGGACTAAAATATCCTCATGTAAGTTAAATCAATCGTAAATAAATATGAGTGTAACGGCATCAGAGATGTTTACGGGGTTTCACATCTCCTATCCAGTGTCAACGTGTGTGCAATAACTCAAGAGATGTTAAGGTATTTTCCATCTCTTAAGGATCCGTTAAACTATCTACTATGTAGTAATATACGCTAAGTAGATAATGCCTATCAGTAGTATAAAGTATCAAAATAGCGTTAAGGCGTTACCATAATCCCCCTTAACACATTTTATAATGCCATGGTCTATACAGCACCGTAAGCCCCACCGTAAACTGGTGGTAATAAGAGGGTACCCCATAGGTATAACACAAAATCAAACGTAGTGGTCGTGAATAGGATAATCAGTATGACAAGGTACATGAGGCGATACCAACTAGGATACTAGTAGTTGCGTGATCCGGACTGATGTTGGGCATAGCCAGCAGCTACCCCAACACCGCGAAACAACACTCCCAAATCAAAGGGTCACCCAAATCGCATCACAAATGTAATAGATATGGTATCGAAGAAGTGTGTCCGCTAGAGGTGGCGAACCTCAATGGCCCGGCGTGGCTCCTGTTTCAGTCATGTCAGGGGTCATCCAATATCGTTCTCTTTCTTCAGTCAACGCGTTCACCAAACCATCCACTTCATTCTGGATCAACACTCCACGTATAATAGTTATTAAAGTGGTTTTCGGTATCGACAGTGAGTATGTCCATATCTGATCCCGGTCTCTTTAATAACTACGTATTATTACACCGTTGGCTCTTTTACATTTCAATCGATTCATAATTGATATCAAAATATCATATTCGCTTCAAAACCAAATCCATTTCAAATATCATCGTATCTATTCAAATGTAAGATTTCATTTCAAAAATGATTTTTCGCATCAATATCTCATTTCGATTTCAAAATCATTTCGAATTTTAATTTAGGTTGCAACTTCATTTAAACCAATTCGTATTTAAATTCAAGATTTAAATATAAACATTCCACCTTATTGATCGGCTTAGAATTTTAGAAAATAGTTTTAAATAATTAAAATAGTTAAAAATACTTAAAATCTTAAAACGGGTTCGAAATAGATAAATTAGTTTAAAATAGTTTAAATTGGGTTAAGTAGATTTAAAATAGATTAAAATAGTTTAAGTATTCAAAATGATTTATATAACAGAGTAATTTGGAAAACAAATTAAAACAGCTTCAAAACCAATCCATTTCAATTATAACTTCCCAATTCAAATCAATTTCAATTTCCATTCTACCGATTCAATTTCGATTTCAATTCAAAACAATGTCCACTTTGACTTCAAATCAATTCAATTCTACATTCACCTTCAATTTATTCAATTTCAATTTATATCGATTCGGAGCTTTATTTTTCAAAATATCAATTTATAATACTTAACAAAATTTTCCAATAATATTCAAGTTTAAATCCAATTTCGAATATGATTCAACTCCAAGCTCGATTTCAAAATATCATTTTTATATCGCTTTTACGTAGTAATATTCAAAGCTCGAATTAAGGTTAAATCTTTAAAACAAATCAATTTTCGAAATTCAATCGTATCCCATTTTTTAAATTCCAAAGTCTCCACTTTAATTATTTAACAATTTCTTTAAACCAAAATTTATTTCAACATTCCAAACTCAATTTTTCGATAAATTTGATTTCTATAAATTGATTTCTATTTATAACTTTTAAATCAAAACATTCAATTAAATTTCAAATCGACGATTTGAAAATTATTAATTTAGCCAATTCGGTGTCCGTATATAATTTTCTATCCTATGGCCAAGTAATTATTTATTTCAATTAAATGTCAGGGATGAGTATATATCACTTAAACCAATCATAGTGTCATATATATGCATAACAGTATATATAAGCAAATAAACATCCAAACATTTAAATATCAATCAATAACATCCATCGAAATACATCATCCAATAGACAATACAATTCATGGCAGTTTCATAGTTATCGATGTCAGGTAATTTAATCGCAATTCAATTTTAATCTCAATTTAACTGTCAAATTAATTTTTCAACGGTTAATTCAAATGACAAACTATATGACAATTAAATTTTTATCAAATAACGACCAATAAAATCATAACACTTCATAATATCAAATTTAACTAGCATAAAGATATTTAGTACGTTGTGAGCGTTATAAAACACTCACCTTGATTTTTACGATTTTAAATCAAATCGAACGACGTTCGATTTGACCCAAAATTTTCTCTAGCTCCAAACGACTCCAATCTAATTCCATAGCATAGTGCTCGACGAAACGAAGACAATGCAACTTGTTTCGCCGAATTCCGACCTCGTATGAAAAAGTTGTGATAGTTCAAAGTTTATACGAATTTAATTACAACTTAATTCACATTTTTTATTTTAATTAACCTTTGTTAATCAGAGCCGTTGATCTGCTTCCATAGAATCAAGGCCGCACGAAAGCTTCTCCCCTCCGTTCATTCGTTCGCTCCAGGTAGCTCACGCAACACCGAACCCAACATCGTTCAAAACCCTAGTTGGCCGCACCCAATCCATCGACTTCCAGGACGATCAACATATACCATTTCGAAGCCCATTGCAAGAACGACCCTCGGCCCAAGGATGATGCAGCTCGGCCGCCTCCTTTCATGAAAATCGAGGATGAACACGACGACTTTGAACGGGAATTGACAGCGATTGGTAGCTTCGTTTCCAATCACAACCGTTGAAGTTATAGAACTCACTTCCCTCTATAATTTTGTAGTTGTAACTTTTATGAATCGATCGATGGATTGCAAGAAAAATGGGAAAAACCGAGGGTGAATTTCGTCCATGGAAAAAACAACGGCGGCTGGCTCCAAAACCCTAGCTAATTTTTTTTATTTTTGAATAAAGGGGCTATTTATAGGAAACGACGAATACTAATCATCCGGCTTTTCCAAACTCCGAATTTCGCGCGGTAACTTACGTTCCTAGGGTTTATCCCGCGTTCCAGACACAATGGAATAGGTTTTGAAAACCAATTCGATCATTTGTGCGAGTTATGGCAATAAACGATCGATTTTAAATTAAAACGATTAAACGATTTCCTATGCGTTTTGGCTCGCCCTGGACAAACGGTAAATTCGATTGACATGAAATTTGAAATCTTACAATAATATCACATTAAGGATCCGTTGAAACTAGTTTCGTCGAAATTCGAGACCGTTTGAAAAATGACTATTTTAACTCGCCACATTAATATTAAAAAAAATTCAACGCGTTTCGAGCTGCAATGGTCAAACGACAACTCCGATTGCTACGAAGATTGAAATCCGAGAATAACTAACTATTACGGATCCAATGGAACTAGTTTCGTCCAATTCCGAGACTGTTCAAAATTTGGCTATTTTCCGGTCGATAATTAAATATTAAAATATTCAATTTTCACCAATTTACTTTTAATTCGATTTTAAAAGTTCTACAACATCATTCTAACTTTAATATGATAAAATAAAATTTTACAAATCATTTTTAATCATATTAAACTCGTTATCCAATTATCCAATAAATTCCAATTGTAAAATCTTATTAACACTATTATAATCCCAATATAACTTACATTCACTTTGTAAACCAATTTGAATCATATTAAATCAAATTTCAATTATTCACACTCTTTTCATATATTAAATTTCAATATCAAATTAATCATATCAAATTCGTAATTTAATTATTCAAACATTTATAATATTAAATTAAACAAATTTGATTATTTTTAAATCACTATCTTTTGAGATATTCAAACGAACTTAAAAATTTAACTTTTGAAACAAATTAAAATTTTAGAACAACCATTTCCATTATACGGTTATTCAATTCCCATAATTAAATTATTCAATAAATTCCCAATATTAAATTTAAACAATTTCCATTATCCAATAATTCATTATCTTTTGAAATATTGAAATTGAACTTTTAAGATTCAACTTTTAAAACCAATTCACAATTTAGAACACTATTTTCATTTTACAGTTATTCAATAAGCTTTAAATATTTAATTTAAACAATTTACCTGTTCAATATTCAATAATTGATTTTAAATAGATTTTACTTAACAATCAATTACTCTATTATACCCAATGAATTTCAACATTTATTATCCTATTCAACTATTGATTTCAAAGGCATTCACTAAGTAGCATTCATTTTCCATTACTTGGATAATTATTGTCGCAATTCATTCCAGTTATTATTATTCCAAACGAATTACAATTTTTTTCTACCATTAAATCATGAAATCTTATTAAATTAGCTATTTTAATTATCGAAAATTTACTTGTCGTTACACCCACTTCACTTTCCTAAGAAGTCTAGAGTCATTCCTTTATATCAAAATTTAGTTATGTGTCTCTTACGACATTTTGAAGCTGAAAACCTAACCCTGTGTTCAAAAATTGATAATAAATAAAAAAATTCTAATATTCTAAAATTTAAAAAGAAGCTTCTCAACCAGGATCTACACCACTGGAAACAATCAAAATGGAATCTTGCTTAAGTTTTGAAAGTCTACTAGAAAAGGCAATGAGCGATGAATTGTCACATCGAAGAGCTGGATGAGAATTTTGGCAAACAAATGGTAAGGTGTTTTATGAGCCCATTCGTTGTTCATAATAAATCAAAACTAGGGCCAATGATTTGTTGAGAATTGATTTGTGTGCATGTATTGTTGCCGTGCTATGAATGATTGTATTTCAATTCCTTGGTTCATGCTCACAAACATGGAACAGAAGGGATGAATCAGAGGCATGACTAAGCTTCAAAGCTCCAGCATTATTTAGAGGCGGTCGACCCTAGTGTAATCAGTGGTCGACTGTTAGTGACTAGAGGTCGACTGGTCTTGGAACCTGGAGCTTTAAAGATCCAGGCACTTGTGTTTCTATATTTAAGAAAAAAAATTCCTTTAAAAATAGAAAAAAAATTGTTTAATAAATAATAATTGATTTAAAAGGAGAATTCTATGATTTGTAGATATGGAAAAAAAATTGGAATGTATTATAAGATTTAAAAATCCTTATTTTTGGACTTTTATAAAAAGAAAAGGATTGATTAATAAATAATGTAAAAGCCCTTCAAATAAAAAAAAATATTTTTGTATAAATAAATCTATTTCTTAAATGATTTGTGTGCACCTTTTGATCTTATTTATATGTAATGAGAAATCATAATAAATGAAGTTATAATACCGTATGGTATGTGATGTTCGATAATATTCCTCTGGTTATTATTTTCACTTGTTATATAGAATATAAGAAGTGAGATGCAAGTGTAGTTTACGAGCACTGAGTAAGCAAGTGAGCTACAATAGGTGGTATGGGAAAAATGAGCTAATATTTATTCAGTTACATTTGTAAGTAAATGTCACTGACAAAGGGACGAGAAATAGAGATTGACATATTGGGTGCTGGGAGATGACAGCCGTAGGCTGAGAGCCATAATATGGGTACTTATTCTAAGAGTACCCCTACTATTGTGTGAAGTGTAAATCTGATTAGGCTGACGTCCATCGTAGAGGCCTAATTGTAGGGTCGTGCCTCGAATTATTGGATCCTTTTTTTGACGACTAAAATAGAAGTCAGACATCTATGAAAGGAAATTTGATGTCCAAATGACCGAATTTTTTTTAAAAAAAAAGTAGGTTAAACGTCTAAAATAATGTTCAAATGTCTTAATGTTTTCAACAAGCATAGGTTGAATCTAGACCTAGTGCAGTCCAAGTAGGGCAAATAAGGCGACTCATTCCCACTTTCTCGACTTAGGAGTTCATGTAGCTTCATAGAGCAGGTGCAACAAGGATTATGAGTTCTACACTAGATGATGTACTTAGTTCACACTTCACGGTGGACGTAATATGGAACTCAACAAGGCATGTAATAGTAATGGAACTAGAAGCTCATATTATCATTATGGCATACTTGGTCACATATTAGACATGTTAGAATGAAGTAAGGAAGACGTAGATGTCTTCAATAGTAGGGCTATAAGTTTGGGAAACGGTTGGACCTATAGGGAAATCACTATAGTGATTTCCTTAGCTTCAGTTTGAATGACAAAGAGCATAGGACATGTTTACCATTTAAAAGGTGACATGAATGCTTAGGTATGCTATAAATCATCGAGGTTTTATGCTCAACATGACCCATGCATTATAATGTTCGCTTATGTAAGTGCAATATACATGATTTATGATTGAGAATGTTAACCCAATGTTGGTTAGGAAATTAATTATTGGGATCATATACTACGATATTAATTAGTTGCAGGTCGTTTAACCCTTCATTGGAATCCTCCATAAGTTGTTTATTTATGTAGATATAATAAGAATTAACCGTGGATTGTAAAGTAATCATTCCTTCATATGTAATACATGAACAAATATAGAAACTCATCCACTAGACTTTGTCTGATCCACTCCTCTTCTACCACTTTTATACCCATTACAAAATGATAGGCAAATAGGTTATTTAGCCAGGATATAGTGCATGGTAGAGGAGACAAGGCATCCAGAGTTGTATTGCTAATAATTATGCTCCATGTATTTTATACTGTATTATTCTATTAGTCGGATTTTGTGTTGTTTTCTAGATACATTGTTGTATGGACTATGTTATATTGAGACTCTTATCCGATTTTATATTTTCGGTATTTATATTTTATTTCCTTCTGCTGTGAGATCTGATCGTTGAGAATGCTTTAAATTTTATGATAGTCTATGTATCATCTGATGTTCAAATACTTCTATAACTCGTATTTCTTGACAGACAGTAGTTTGATGGTCATAGTAGGCTCTGAATCGGAGTGTCCAAAGGTGCGGACTGTCATAGTATACATACTAAATGTAACATCTAACTTTTAACTCTCGAATGTCGACACTAAATACATCTGTGGTATTCGTGTGCCGGACACCCATATGTCCAAATGACAGATAGTTAGGGTAAAATAAAAGAAAATAAATAGAACAAGAAAATGGATACAATATCAGAATCTCACATGCGAAACAATAATATATAATATCTCAAAAATGTAGTACAAAATGTTGCCCCAACACACATGCCAATCTCAGAGTTACAAAATATCTAAGTACTACTATCAGCCTGAATGGTGATAACTTTCTATCCTCACAATGATGATTAAATACATAATATAGTGGATAGAAATGAAAATAGGTAGGTAGATAGACAGGTGGAAGCATCCAGCTCATCTCCATAGGCTTGAGCAACCAACTAAAACCAGTTTTCCTCAATCTAATCACTGAATTGGTTATCCCCTCGAAAGGACCCAACTCAATTTATATTTACATTAGGTGATATTATAGATAATGTCTAAGGTGTGGATATAAATTAAAAAATAGCTGTAATTCTTATGTTAATCACACCATAACATATTAGAGTACACTTATAACAGCTAAGGTACGTTTATATATGGATTTTCCATGGAGACAACTCCAGCTTAAAAACTAAAGCAGGTCTCCATGACAGGGGTCAAAAATTACCTTTTGACATCGTTTATCTCTAAATAAAATATATCATAAGGTAAACACAATACGACCAACTCCTAGACACTTCCATGCCCCCATTTGGAACTAAGTATCAATAACACCCACTAGAAACATCTACAAGCATACTTTAGATAGTTAGAGTTGATATACCTCCTTAGGTTAGCCAAACCCGAGACTGTGTAGTCTACTCTATTTTTAGTCATTTCTACGATGTCGAAGTAACGTTCGGCGTCTTTCATAAAAGTCCACATCACTCGAACAGAATAGTCCACTTGACAATTTCTAACATAAATGGACTTAACCTTAGGATATAGAAGTGCAACTCTATAGCATTTATCCGAAGTATTAACGCTGACCACTCACATGGAATTAACCTTACGATATGATAATGCAACTCTATAACCCTAATGTTAACTGGATTTTTACCTAGGCAGGAATCTAGATGAGTTAGAATATCTAAGCCAAGCCAAAACCACTCAAGACTCAACCAAAAGTACCGGAGGAATAGGCCAAGAGGGGCTCAAGAAGAACTACCCAAAAATTAAATAAAGGGATGGATCGCTAGCGATCCATAAGGATGCATTATGAGTTATCCTAATCTCTTTCATCATGATCTACTATCGCTTCTATGAATGCTTGCCAAATTTCATAGCATGCCAAGCAATCTAGCTCGAGAACTGAAGACTCATCGGATTCAAGCTATTTGACCTAAAGCAACTAACTTAAAATCGACCTAAAGAAGTCATAATTACTAGGATTGACTCGAACTTTTGGTATAACACTTAGGATACATAAAATAAGCCTCATAGAAAAAACTAGATCATTTAGAGGTTGTGTGATGGATTGGTAGCGACCTAACTAGATGGATTGCTAACATTCATGTATTTTGGGCCTCCTACCATAAATTTATATGGTATGTCACACATACACCCTAGAGAGAGTACCTACAAAGTTTCGTACTATTTTGTTAAGTTTTGAGCAAGTTATGAATTATTCTTCTCGGAATTGGGCCAGTTTGATCCAACGTGTCAGACCCATGAGGATTGGGCCTTCTACTATCTATAAGGGAGGCTCTCCTACTCATATACATTGCATGTGTGAAGTTTCATGTGATTTGGTTAAGTATTGAGTGAGTTGTGGGTGATTCTTTGGTACCAAATGACCTATGAAGACGAATGATAGAATAAACTCCAAATGACTTGATATTTGGACAAGGCACTTAAATAATAGATAAAAAAACAACCAAACTAAGATCATTCAAAAATATTCTAAGTGGATGGATAGCTAGCAATCCATCCACTATGGATAGCGAGCAATCGATCACCTATGTTTAGCTAGCGCTCGATCCCCTATGGATAACTAATGATGCATCAGGTAGGTCAGATCGCCCTCAAACTTTCCAAGCTACTTCGTAGCACTAAATAAAGGCTTATAGTTGAAAAATATGCTATGCATATGGATAGCTAGTGATCCATAGAAATGACTCAGATTGATTTGAGATTTTCGATGATGACTTGACATAACAACTGGTCTCTTCTACACCTAGACTTCTAGCCCAATACACACTGAATGCCCATATAGATACTCATATATTTGCAACATAAAGAGGATCTTCTGGACTGGCTATTGGAACTCTATAGAGATTATTCTTCGCTCTTCTGCTTCCACATAATAGTCATCTAGGGTTTTATTGTAATTCTTCAGTGAACTCTTGTACTTGTTACTTGATCTAACTTAGAAGATTCAATCATTTTGTAATTCGATTCAACTTGTATAGCAGCCGGCTAATAAAAAGTTATATAGTGGATGTAGGCTTCATTAACAATCATCCGCTATAAAATCCTTCTTGTCTTTTTACTATTTCTACACTTTTGATGTTTAATTTCTACATTATTGCTATGTAAGAACCAGGCTGGTGCTTTCACACTCAATCCAAGGTGTTGATCCATTTTTTGGGTTAACATTTTAGTACTTCGAGAGAACCCAACCAAGGCTTAGATCTAGCTATCCACTTTGGATTAGATATGTTCAGAAGTTAGATCCTCAATCTCTTCTTAGAAGATTTGCTGTTGAGAATCAATGGCACTAGGAAGAAAGAGAATTACCTCTGGAAGATCCATAGGAAGTACCATTGCCGGAGAAAGAAACAAACCCTCAGCAAATTGCAGTCAACAACCCTAACAACTTGCTATGAAGAGATAACTCTAGAGGTCAGGTTCTAGGATCCCGCACAAAACATGAAGTTGTTACTAAGGGAGGATTGAACAAGATGGTTGATGAAATTAACCAGAAAATGGAAAACAGTCAAAAGGCTCTTATGGAAAAAAAAATGATGCTCCCTTAGTGTTCCAATCACTAACTACTCCCAAAAAAGTGCCTAAAGCTGTGGCTACTAAGTAATAAGAGCATTCTTCTATTTTTAACTTGAACGGAACAAAGGGAATTAGTAGGAGGAGCTCCAAAAATCATGCGGAAGAAAACTTTGACCCCACCCACTGCAAAAGCACCTTCTACAAACCGAACTTAGGGGTGAAAAATCCATAGGGACATATAATGATGGCTCTATCCGGCTCGAAAAATGACAAACAATTTGAGGAAGACAAATTGGATGAAAACGCTAACATTCAAAATTCTAGAAGAAGTTCTAAAACCTGTGCTGCAGTAGGGTGCTGAGCAATGGATGAGGAACTTCTACTCAAATAGTATTCCTAAAGGAAGGTGAATTAAGAAGAAATGACACAAACTAGGATTGATTATAAGGCTAAGCTCTGGTGGTATATCATGACCACTTCCAACTGACCAGCCTCCAATACTGTCATGGAGCTCCCATCGTCGAATCATGGATGTTCGCCGTCAAAAGTTATTAAAATCGTCACAATTGTCATTGAAAAACTCACTTCAGGGTTGACTCGAAGTCAAACTTAGGTAATCTCCTATTTGACTCAAATCATATTTTGGAAGTCCAGACTCAAATTCAAACTCGGGTAATCGCCCATTTGACTTGAAGCAAACCTAGGAAATTCTTGCCGGAAATCCGACTCGGGTAAAACTAGTATTTTCTCGAAGAAAACAGGCAAATGAGTCCAAGCACCATTCTTCACCAACCCAGCACTTCAAATTATATGACTGTAACGACCCAGAATTTTTAATAATTAAAATTTGAATATTTAATTAATTTTAAATATTAATAAGTGAAATTTATAAGTCGAATAAATTTTTATTTGAATTTTTGGATTTTATTGAATAATTAAATCGATAATTTAATATGTTAAATTATGGAAATAATTGAAAATTGAGTTAAATATGATTGAAAATGATTTGTAAAATTTTATTTTATCATATTGGAGTTAGAACGATATTTTAGAACTTTTAAAATCGAATTTAAAGTTAATTTGTGAAAATTGAATATTTTAATATTAAAATCGACTAGTGAAAATAGTCAATTTTTGAACAGTCTCAGAATTGAACGGAACCTGTTCCATTGGATCCGTAATAGTTAGTTATTACCGGATTTCAATTTTCGTGTCAATCGGAGTTATCGTTTGATCGTGGCAGCTCGAAACGCATCGAATCGTTTTTAATTTAAATTTGGCGAGTTAAAATAGCCATTTTTCAAAAAGTTTCGGATTTCGACGAAACCAGTTTCATCGGATCCGTAATGTGATATTATTGTAAGGTTTCAAATTTCAAGTCAATTGGATTTACCGTTTGTCCTGTACGAAATAAAACGCCTAGAAATCGATTTAAATCGGTTTAATTCAAATTGAGCGTTTACAGCCATAACTCGCACATACTTCCGAATTAGCTTCCGAAACCTATTCCATTGTGTCCGGAACGCGGGGTAAACCTTAGAAACGCTGGTTACGGTGCCTAAATCGGAGTTCGGAATTTCCGGAATGAATAGTGTTTCGGTTTTCTCTATAAATAGCCTCACACAAATTAAAAAAAAAAAATATAACACCAAACCCTAATCACGTTGCAGCCGCCACCATCAAATTGTATGGCCGAAATTTCATCATCTTCCCTCTCCAATTTCTCAAAATCCATGCATCGATTCAAAGAACTTACAACTAGAAACTTGTCGAGCATTGCGAGAGCTTTAAATCCGTACGGTGGAGTTCGTTGTTATCGACCATAGGCCGAGTTATTGGGCTGCGTTCGGCCACGCTTGCGCACGCAAAACGAGGGGAGATGGGGGGCCGAGTGTCACCATGGTCAGGCCGTGTATGAAGATAGTCGAGCTCTTCGAAATGGCGCTCCCTGATCGAAGTATCATCGAGCGATGGAGGTGAATAATTCAACACTAGTTCGTGTGTATATGGGTTTGAATGGCTATGTTTTGTTCCTGGAAACTTTTGCGCGTGATGAGGAAGAAGGAGGTGGGACGTTAGATCTACAATGGACGGCCAAGATCTGCTTTGGTATAAAATTAATAAATTTATATTGTAAAAGTTTATATAAATCGTGTGTAAACTTCATAAATTCATAACTTTTTCATACGAGGTCGAAAATGCGCGAAACCAGTTGCGTTGGAATCGTATGGACGAGCACTACGCGATGGAGTTGGTTTGGAGTCATTTGGAGTTAGTGAGAATTTCGGGTAAAATTAAACGTCCGTTTAATTTTATTCGAAATAAATCGCTAAAACGGAAATTAAAATCAAGGTGAGAACTTCTCACTCAATCGAATCAGTTTCGATTTTATTTTAAATAGTTAGATTTAAAATATTTGAATGCGTGTTTGAATGATGATTGTTATCTATTGATTGTTAAAATAGACATTATGCGCCGTTAGTAAGCGGATGTTATTTAATAAAAACATATACCGCGAATATTTCATAAACAGTGAAATTGGTATTATATATAATATCAATATATATATATTGGCATATGTATATATTGCAGTTGATTGATTTCCCGTATTTTTAGCGGATGAGACCCTATTACGCCGTTATTAAGCGGATAATATTTAATAAGAACATATACCGCGATAATTTCGTACTGGAGCGAAATTGGTATTGTGCTAATGTTTTTGGATGCAGGAAAGCAGGTTGGAGGGATCCAACTGGATTCCTCAACAGTATTTATTTGATTATGGATATTTTGATATTCGTTGATTATCATATACGATATGTGATATCGTTGTAGTCGTGATTGACTATTTGGTGTGTAGCATCATTGGACCCAGATTTTGGGATTTTAAAATGATTTTAAAGTGATTTTTGAAAATATACTATATTTTTGGAATTGATCCATGTTAAATAAATAAACGTTATAATTTTCAAAGTTATAAAATTATGGTTTTTGTGAAATATAGTTAAAAGCTGATTTTTGAGAAATAAGGGTTAATGATTTGTAAAATAGTTTAAATTGGATTTTTGAATTATTATAAAAAGTTAAAATATAGGATTTATAAAATTTGACTTTTTTATAAATCGAAATGGTGAAATTATAAAGGAATTTGAAGACGTTTTAAATAATAATATAAATTGATTTATATTAAGAGATTTATAAATGGACATTTATAAATTGAAATATTGACATTATAAAACGAACTTTTATAAGTGTTTGAATGAAGTGAAGACGAATTTAGTAAATGAATGAAATTTACAGGATTATAAACAGTGAAGTTATAAATGAAATTTTATAAACAGTAGGTTCATAAAATTTATAAAATTATTGAAAGAATGGAGTTTTGATAAATAAACAAATCTTATAAGTTATAAGATTTATGAATTGAGATGTTTAAAAGAACGATTCTTGTAAACAAATAAATTATAAGTGTTTAACTTATAATGTGAACTTTTGGTTTATAATTGAGTTATAAATCGAATAGATTAATAAAAGAGATTTATAAAAAGGAGTTATAAAATAAATAGAAATGGAATTTATAAACGTTGTTTTATAAATTCGCAAAACGACTTATTTTGATAAGTTAATTGTTGAAACCTATTAACGGAGTTATATTCACGTTTTTAAACTGTGAATAATCCTTTAAAATAAAATGTATAAAAGGATGAAAATTGTTAACGTAGTTTATTCACGTTTTTGAATAGTGAATAATATGTTAAAGAAAATTGTTTTGAATGAGATGTTTAAATAGAATTAAAACGATCTAACGATGTTTTAAAATGTGTTGAGATTCGAAACTCTAGATTTCAACATTTATTGTTGAAATAGATGTTTCGAGAAATAGACGGAAATGGTGGACTATAACACTGTTGTTATAGTAAATGATTTCCGAAAGGAAATGTTTTGTATAGTATTGGGATTTATATATCTATCTTAATTTCGAATCCCTATACTAGTGATTTTGGGTTGTCGTAACGATGTTTTACGCAACATTCGTTTTGGCCCAAATAAATATGTTTAAGTGAATGATTTCCTTAAAGAATGAAATCTATACTTAATTCGATTTAAGTATATTAAATATTTTCCAAGGTTGAAAATAAAAAGATTCGTGAATTACTTATTTTTAATAAGTATGGAAATGTTTTCCAATATAAAGTGAATATCTTAAGAATTTATCTTTTTGAAGATAAATTGAAATGAATAAATCGAAATCATATGCATGAATATTTTGAAATATAAATTCATTATGGAATTTATATGTGAAAGTGGAAGTTGTTTAAAAACAAATATTGATTTATTTTTGAAGTGTTGAAATTATATATCTTGTAAAGATATTTTGGAAAATAAATAATTTGGAAAATTATTTGGAAACTGGTGATGTGTGCATATCCAGTGATAGTTCAATAACCGACTATCAATATTTCCCTTAGAATGGGTAATTGATGTGATTTGTTTGAATGTGAATGCTACACTTATTTTTAAATAAGCGCTCACTATTCGGGTTAACCGGGAAAGGACCATGGGGTCGTATAACCCATTCCGAATATGTGATACGTCGTTGTGAATTGCATTTGAAGATCGGTGTTGAAGACCGAGTATTTGTGAAAGCGATAGGATGACCTATCGATTGTCTCTGCACTGGGTAGCTCCTGGTATAGAGATTCCTTAAGTGATGGGAAATTCGATCGGGATTGTGAATACCCGTATTGCAAGGGCTTCGTAAGAAGTGCCTTCGGTTTTGTTCGAGCCCGGAACAGACTTGTATGGATTGTATGTCTGACATTACAAGTTGAGATATAAAGCCGATTTCTTTCAAATATATTTATGTTGGTGGCGGAGAATTTATTCTTTTAGCTTAACACCCTTCTCTGAGACGTACGAGCTCAGAGGTTATATAGTTGAAGTTATCAGCGATATATTCCCAATTTGATAATGTGACATGCTGAGTGATGCTGAAATGATCATTGTGTTGATTATTTGTGATAGGATTGTTTATTTGATCGTCTATCCTTGTGATCATTGTGTTGATCATTTGTGACCCAAAGCATGGCTTTTGTATAAAGTATGTTTTTGTGGACGTGAATTCGTCGAGCCTCACAACCCGGTAATGGTCGAAACAGGAATTGTGCGGCAAGGTTTTCAGGGATAACTTCCCTAGGGTATGACCATTCCTTCTGGAAAAGGGTAGTATCATGGTATGGAGCCCAGATACTTACTCATGTTGAAACACTTATTATTATGGTGTGGTGTTGGTTAGAGAGCTCTCGTTTAAAGGTCCCAAAGGACCGGGGGTGGCATATCTGAGGGTTTGTAATATTCCTTGGGAAAAGGGATTCCCGACTTTGTTTAGCAGAGGACGGTGGTTCTCGGGGCGTCCATCCAGAGGCGTTTCCATGTGGCAATGGGAAGTTCCTTGGCCTGACCATTTGTTGGAAAATCCATTCTCCAAATACGAGACTTGTACGGTTTTAGTTGTATAACCTGCTATGGAATGTGGCGGTAACCTGCTATTGAACATAGTTAGCTATAGTAGGCACAGTTCGAAATGTCTATGCTGGCTAAAATTTATATTCTACTTTCGAAATGAATTTTTCTCTACACTATGCACTAGTAATAATATCAAATGTTATTTTAAATGCGTATCAAGCATCTTTGACTATCATAAGGAGAAATCTCCTCCGATTCTGCGTTTGCATTGTGTGTGTGTGCGGGAGGCCTTATGGTAGTCTCATTTTTAAAAGCATTGCGAATTAAAAATAAAAATATTCCTCTATTTTTGATTTTAAAGATAAATAAACTGTTTTGAGTTCTCACACCAGTCACATGACTGACTCGGAGTTTATTGTTTTCCTTCCTAAACTCTGGGTGCCCACCAATTTCCACACGGGCAGTCAAGAGTTAGGTTTATCAGGATATTCTGGATATTCTGGAGTTGCTGGAGGCAAGCTGGATGGCATGGCGTATTACTAGTATATAGTATTTCTTTTTCCGCTGCACTATTTATTGTTGTTGTACACTCTGATGATATGATGTAATGAAATGTAATGTAATAACTGATATAGTTCTTTGTTTAAAGGTTATTCATTTATTATTATATGTTGTTCCGCTGCGAATTGTGAGATTCTGTTTCCATTCTATATTTCCAAATTTTCTATTCTCTCTTTTCCTTCTATTTTAAAATGATCTATCTTCTTTCCCCTATTTTCTAATCTTATCTCTTCTTCTCTCTTTTTCTTTTCTTAAATTCTTTTCAAAACCCATAACATTCCGGGTTTTGACCTTCGATTTCTCGGCAGTCGATAAAGTGAGTGTCGATGTCGAATTTTCGAAAGTCGAAAATTTTCGGGGCGTTACAGTTGGCATCAGAGCATATGGTTAAGCGACAACCATGGTTCTGTTGGGTATTACTCATTAGAGATAGAGTCAGTAGTGCTCTAGAATGAGTTTGAGAGTAATAATAGCTATGAGAGCGTATTTGTTAGTGAATATAAAAATTGTTTTATATTGTGATGATTGGTTTGTTGAGTGGTATATAGATTCTGGTTAATACGAGTAATTAACGCTGTTGATAGGGATCTCTAAACACTTGAATAGAACAATTCGACATAATATTGTTTTAAAATTGGGTAAATGAAATAATTTTACTTGATTATATTTTATATATAAAGGAATAATTTTTCAGAATTATTAAAGTGTATATAAGTTGATTGTTTAGTTGTTTGAATAATCTAAATAAAAGAATAATTGTATAAGCAAAATGAATTATAAGTATGAATTATAATTAAAGTGATTTACAATTGTGAAATAAACTTATATATATAAGAAGTAAAATTATGTGAATATGAGTTGTAAATAAGGGTGAATTTAAAGTTAAATGGAAATTTACTTTAGAATTGAAATCTGAATTTATTTACAAGTAGGATTTTAAGTTATGTAAAACCAAATAAGGTTAAATGGAAATATAACTTAAGAGTTGTTGAATGGAATTGATATTGGTATCAAACTAAATTAATAAAGTTAAGTGATGGATATGAACTTGAGTTATGTAATAGAATTCAACTTTGTAATTGAATTGAATGAATGGAATAATGTGTAATCAATTAAATGTAAATTAAGTTGATATGGAATAATGAATATAAATGTTAATTCATTAAAATCTAATGTTATTAGAAGTTGAATAATTGAATGTATGAATATGAACAAAGGAATTTGGTTGTAATTAATATACTTTGGTTGTTATATGATTGTTAGTTGATTGTATATAATTCATTAAGTATTAATGAAATTGGAAGCTATGTAATTAAATTCAAATTGAAAGTAAATAAATTTGAATAGAATTGAACGTGAATTGGATTTAATTAGTGAATATAAACTAATTGAGAATGGATGTTAGTAAGAACATCCACTGTATATGAATCAAATATGATTAAATTGATAACCCAATTCATTGAATATTAATGAGAATATAAATGAATATTTATTGGTTATGAATGTTAGTTGGATGATAGTTAGTTGATGTTTGCATTTGTTGTTTTGTTTCATTTGCTATGTTGACATATATAGTTATTATGTTGCTATATGTTGTATATTGATACTATTGTCTATATGCATGTTTCTCATGTTGTTTGTTGAGTGATTAGTAGGTGCGGATCGCGTTTGCTTCGCATTTGGAGCTCGCTTTCGCGCTATATTAGCCGTATATGCTTGCTAATAAAAATATAAGGTACATATCTCGGATTACAAACCGTACTTTTACATTTTTTCCCTTCGGGATGCCTCATTACTTGATGAGATGTATATTTGTGATATATACTGTCATTTTTTTTTCGGATCGAGCCGCGCAAAGGAGACTATGGCGAATTTTTCCGGAAATTTAAGGCGTTAGAAAATTTTTGGGAAATTTGGAAAATTTTGAAAACTTTAACTTTGATTTTGGAATTGAAAGTTAAATGATATAGTTGTTTTTGAAAAAGATAACTAAGTATGATTTTAAAAAAACTTAGTAAAGATTTGTAAGAAGTTTAATTTTGAATTTTGGGAAAATTAATAAATTCTATAACTTTTCTTACTTGTTAATTTCGAGGACGAAATTCTTTTAAGTGGGGAAGATTGTAACGACTTAGAATTTTTATTAATTAAAATTTGAATATTTAATTAATTTTAAATATTAATAAGTGAAATTTATAAGTCGAATAAATTTTTATTTGATTTTTTGGATTTTATTGAATAATTAAATCGATAATTTAATATGTTAAATTATGGAAATAATTGAAAATTGAGTTAAATATGATTGAAAATGATTTGTAAAATTTTATTTTATCATATTGGAGTTAGAACGATATTTTAGAACTTTTAAAATCGAATTTAAAGTTAATTTGTGAAAATTGAATATTTTAATATTAAAATCGACTAGTGAAAATAGTCAATTTTTGAACAGTCTCAGAATTGAACGGAACCAGTTCCATTGGATCCGTAATAGTTAGTTATTACCGGATTTCAATTTTCGTGTCAATCGGAGTTATCGTTTGATCGTGGCAGCTCGAAACGCATCGAAACGTTTTTAATTTAAATTTGGCGAGTTAAAATAGCCATTTTTCAAAAAGTCTCGGATTTCGACGAAACCAGTTTCATCGGATCTGTAATGTGATATTATTGTAAGGTTTCAAATTTCAATTCAATTGGATTTACCGTTTGTCCTGTACGAAATAAAACGCCTAGAAATCGATTTAAATCGGTTTAATTCAAATTGAGCGTTTACAGCCAAAACTCGCACATACTTCCGAATTAGATTCCGAAACCTGTTCCATTGTGTCCCGAACATGGGGTAAACCTTAGAAACGCTGGTTACGGCGCCTAAATCGGAGTTCGGAATTTCCGGAATGAATAGTGTTTCGGTTTTCTCTATAAATAGCCTCACACAAATTAAAAAAAATATATATATAACACCAAACCCTAATCACGTTGCAGCCGCCACCATCAAATTGTATGGCCGAAATTTCATCATCTTCCTTCTCCAATTTCTCAAAATCCATGCATCGATTCAAAGAACTTACAACTAGAAACTTGTCGAGCATTGCGAGAGCTTTAAATCCGTACGGTGGAGTTCGTTGTTATCGACCATAGGCCGAGTTATTGGGCTGCGTTCGGCCACGCTTGCGCACGCAAAACGAGGGGAGATGGGGGGCCGAGTGTCACCATGGTCAGGCCGTGTATGAAGATAGTCGAGCTCTTCGAAATGGTGCTCCCTGATCGAAGTATCATTGAGCGATGGAGGTGAATAATTCAACCCTAGTTCGTGTGTATATGGGTTTGAACGGCTATGTTTTGTTCCTGGAAACTTTTGCGCGTGATGAGGAAGAAGGAGGTGGGACGTTAGATCTACAATGGACGGCCAAGATCTGCTTTGGTATAAAATTAATAAATTTATATTGTAAAAGTTTATATAAATCGTGTGTAAACTTCATAAATTCATAACTTTTTCATACGAGGTCGAAAATGCGCGAAACCAGTTGCGTTGGAATCGTATGGACGAGCACTACGCGATGGAGTTGGTTTGGAGTCGTTTGGAGTTAGTGAGAATTTTGGGTAAAATTAAACGTCCGTTTAATTTTATTCGAAATAAATCGCTAAAACGGAAATTAAAATCAAGGTGAGAACTTCTCACTCAATCGAATCAGTTTCGATTTTATTTTAAATAGTTAGATTTAAAATATTTGAATGCGTGTTTGAATGATGATTGTTATATATTGATTGTTAAAATAGACATTATGCGCCGTTAGTAAGCGGATGTTATTTAATAAAAACATATACCGCGAATATTTCATAAACAGTGAAATTGGTATTATATATAATATCAATATATATATTGGCATATGTATATATTGCAGTTGATTGATTTCCCGTATTTTTAGCGGATGAGACCCTATTACGCCGTTATTAAGCGGATAATATTTAATAAGAACATATACCGCGATAATTTCGTACTGGAGCGAAATTGGTATTGTGCTAATGTTTTTGGATGCAGGAAAGCAGGTTGGAGGGATCCAACTGGATTCCTCAACAGTATTTATTTGATTATGGATATTTTGATATTCGTTGATTATCATATACGATATGTGATATCGTTGTAGTCGTGATTGACTATTTGGTGTGTAGCATCATTGGACCCAGATTTTGGGATTTTAAAATGATTTTAAAGTGATTTTTGAAAATATACTATATTTTTGGAATTGATCCATGTTAAATAAATAAACGTTATAATTTTCAAAGTTATAAAATTATGGTTTTTGTGAAATATAGTTAAAAGCTGATTTTTGAGAAATAAGGGTTAATGATTTATAAAATAGTTTAAATTGGATTTTTGAATTATTATAAAAAGTTAAAATATAGGATTTATAAAATTTGACATTTTTATAAATCGAAATGGTGAAATTATAAAGGAATTTGAAGACGTTTTAAATAATAATATAAATTGATTTATATTAAGAGATTTATAAATGGACATTTATAAATTGAAATATTGACATTATAAAACGAACTTTTATAAGTGTTTGAATGAAGTGAAGATGAATTTAGTAAATGAATGAAATTTACAGGATTATAAACAGTGAAGTTATAAATGAAATTTTATAAACAGTAGGTTCATAAAATTTATAAAATTATTGAAAGAATGGAGTTTTGATAAATAAACAAATCTTATAAGTTATAAGATTTATGAATTGAGATGTTTAAAAGAACGATTCTTGTAAACAAATAAATTATAAGTGTTTAACTTATAATGTGAACTTTTGGTTTATAATTGAGTTATAAATCGAATAGATTAATAAAAGAGATTTATAAAAAGGAGTTATAAAATAAATAGAAATGGAATTTATAAACGTTGTTTTATAAATTCGCAAAACGACTTATTTTGATAAGTTAATTGTTGAAACCTATTAATGGAGTTATATTCACGTTTTTAAACTGTGAATAATCCTTTAAAATAAAATGTATAAAAGGATGAAAATTGTTAACGTAGTTTATTCACGTTTTTGAATAGTGAATAATATGTTAAAGAAAATTGTTTTGAATGAGATGTTTAAATAGAATTAAAACGATCTAACGATGTTTTAAAATGTTTTGAGATTCGAAACCCTAGATTTCAACATTTATTGTTGAAATAGATGTTTCGAGAAATAGAAGGAAATGGTGGACTATAACACTGTTGTTATAGTAAATGATTTCCGAAAGGAAATGTTTTGTATAGTATTGGGATTTATATATCTATCTTAATTTCGAATCCCTATACTAGTGATTTTGGGTTGTCGTAACGATGTTTTACGCAACATTCGTTTTGGCCCAAATAAATATGTTTAAGTGAATGATTTCCTTAAAGAATGAAATCTATACTTAATTCGATTTAAGTATATTAAATATTTTCCAAGGTTGAAAATAAAAAGATTCGTGAATTACTTATTTTTAATAAGTATGGAAATGTTTTCCAATATAAAGTGAATATCTTAAGAATTTATCTTTTTGAAGATAAATTGAAATGAATAAATCGAAATCATATGCATGAATATTTTGAAATATAAATTCATTATGGAATTTATATGTGAAAGTGGAAGTTGTTTAAAAACAAATATTGATTTATTTTTGAAGTGTTGAAATTATATATCTTGTAAAGATATTTTGGAAAATAAATAATTTGGAAAATTATTTGGAAACTGGTGATGTGTGCATATCCAGTGATAGTTCAATAACCGACTATCAATATTTCCCTTAGAATGGGTAATTGATGTGATTTGTTTGAATGTGAATGCTACACTTATTTTTAAATAAGCGCTCACTATTCGGGTTAACCGGGAAAGGACCATGGGGTCGTATAACCCATTCCGAATATGTGATACGTCGTTGTGAATTGCATTTGAAGATCGGTGTTGAAGACCGAGTATTTGTGAAAGCGATAGGATGACCTATCGATTGTCTCTGCACTGGGTAGCTCCTGGTATAGAGATTCCTTAAGTGATGGGAAATTCGATCGGGATTGTGAATACCCGTATTGCAAGGGCTTCGTAAGAAGTGCCTTCGGTTTTGTTCGAGCCCGGAACAGACTTGTATGGATTGTATGTCTGACATTACAAGTTGAGATATAAAGCCGATTTCTTTCAAATATATTTCTGTTGGTGGCGGAGAATTTATTCTTTTAGCTTAACACCCTTCTCTGAGACGTACGAGCTCAGAGGTTATATAGTTGAAGTTATCAGCGATATATTCCCAATTTGGTAATGTGACATGCTGAGTGATGCTGAAATGATCATTGTGTTGATTATTTGTGATAGGATCGTTTATTTGATCGTCTATCCTTGTGATCATTGTGTTGATCATTTGTGACCCAAAGCATGGCTTCTGTATAAAGTATGTTTTTGTGGACGTAAATTCGTCGAGCCTCACAACCCGGTAATGGTCGAAACAGGAATTGTGCGGCAAGGTTTTCAGGGATAACTTCCCTAGGGTATGACCATTCCTTCTGGAAAAGGGTAGTATCATGGTATGGAGCCCAGATACTTACTCATGTTGAAACACTTATTATTATGGTGTGGTGTTGGTTAGAGAGCTCTCGTTTAAAGGTCCCAAAGGACCGGGGGTGGCATATCTGAGGGTTTGTAATATTCCTTGGGAAAAGGGATTCCTGGCTTTGTTTAGCAGAGGACGGTGGTTCTCGGGGCATCCATCCAGAGGCGTTTCCATGTGGCAATGGGAAGTTCCTTGGCCTGACCATTTGTTGGAAAATCCATTCTCCAAATACGAGACTTGTACGGTTTTAGTTGTATAACCTGCTATGGAATGTGTCGGTAACCTGCTATTGAACATAGTTAGCTATAGTAGGCATAGTTTGAAATGTCTATGCTGGCTAAGATTTATATTCTACTTTCGAAATGAATTTTTCTCTACACTATGCACTAGTAATAATATCAAATGTTATTTTAAATGCGTATCAAGCATCTTTGACTATCAACAGGAGAAATCTCCTCCGATTCTGCGTTTGCATTGTGTGTGTGTGCGGGAGGCCTTATGGTAGTCTCATTTTTAAAAGCATTGCGAATTAAAAATAAAAATATTCCTCTATTTTTGATTTTAAAGATAAATAAATTGTTTTGAGTTCTCACACCAGTCACATGACTGACTCGGAGTTTATTGTTTTCCTTCCTAAACTCTGGGTGCCCACCAATTTCCACACGGGCAGTCAAGAGTTAGGTTTATCAGGATATTCTGGATATTCTGGAGTTGCTGGAGGCAAGCTGGATGGCATGGCGTATTACTAGTATATAGTATTTCTTTTTCCGCTGCACTACTTGTTGTTGTTATACACTCTGATGATATGATGTAATGAAATGTAATGTAATAACTGATATAGTTCTTTGTTTAAAGATTATTCATTTATTATTATATGTTGTTCCGCTGCGAATTGTGAGATTCTGTTTCCGTTCTATATTTCCAAATTTTCTATTCTCTCTTTTCCTTCTATTTTAAAATGATCTATCTTCTTTCCCCTATTTTCTAATCTTATCTCTTCTTCTTCTCTCTTTTTCTTTTCTTAAATTCTTTTCAAAACCCATAACATTCCGGGTTTTGACCTTCGATTTCTCGGCAGTCGATAAAGTGAGTGTCGATGTCGAATTTTCGAAAGTCGAAAATTTTCGGGGCGTTACAATGACTCCAAGCAAACCATGTGTAACTCCAAGAAAATAACAATTTTTTTAGGTCAGACTCTAAATAAAATGCCACTGATCCATCAATGCTGATCCATCTTCTTTAGCCCATAACTCAAACATGCGAATTCCAAATGCCCTGAAATTTGGAGTGCAAACTTATAGTGCCTCCCTAGAGTATCTAAACCTATCTCATCTAGTTCGAAATTTTTTAGAGAATGTCACTAATCCATGACCCTATCCTAATTGATTTTCCATTCAATCGGCATTTCCAATCATTCAAGCATAGGACAATTTGCATATATCATTCTCAAGCATTATGAACAGCCATAACTTCAAAATGAATCGGACTTGCAACGATGAGAGCATTTTACCCAATCGAAACCCATCCATCAAAAGCCATATGACTAGCATATGGATGAAGCGAGAGCGACGGATGCAGTCTACGACAAGTCCCTTGAGAATAATTGAAGGATGAAACAATCAACTGCCCTAGAAAAATTCTATGGGAAGGAAAGCCAGTTCTAGGAATAAAGGTAGTGCAATTGGCAAAAGGAAAACTCAAAAATTTTCCAAGAACTTACCAAATGGTGAAGGAGCTACAAGACCTCATGGACCTTCAGCCTAAGCAAGGCCACTAAGACTAAGTAGAAAAGCACCCCGGCTAACTGACGAAATTAGACAAAAGGTTGATTATCAAGTAACACTATGGCTAGCTAACTACTAAGGAATGGGGCAACAAACTAAACCGGTGCCTTCTCATCCATCATTTTCTACTTTCCTTTTCCAAATGAACCATACCAGGACATTGGAGCATTGCAGACAGCAAGGTGAAAGAAATGCTTCTATGCCCTCGACGAGTCATGTCAATCCCCATTCCGAGAACCAGTGTTGCTTTGGTAGCATTAGAAATCTTGTCTGTAGTCTCCAGGAACCGATAAAAACAATGTTCCTATGAGCCGAATCCTAAAAAAATTCTTGAAGTCGATGAATCATCGATTTAAAACCGTCAGGCCCTCGAACACAAGACCTCAAACTCTTCTTGGAGTTGATGAATTATCACTTTAGGGCCATTTGATCACTGGATATCCAACCAAAATTTCTCTTGAAGCCGATGAATCATCGCTTTAGGACCTGTGGGCAAAAAACCCAAAACTCTTCTTGGAGTTAGTGAATTATCGCTGCAAGGCAGTTTAATCATTGGACATCTGACCAAAATTCCTCTTGAAGTCAATGAATCATCGCTTTAAGACCACCGGGTCATGGGCCGTCGGACGCATGACCCAAAAATCTTCTTCGAGTCGATGAGTAATTTCTCTAGGGATGTCTGGTCGTTGGACTTCTGACCAAAATTCCTCCCGAAATCGATAAACTATCGTTCTAAGACCTTTTGGTTGTCTGACATCCGGCCACAAAAAATCCTTCACAACCAAAAGCATCGCAAAGGTCCTTCGCGAACTAAAGTTTCATGAGGGTGAACCGGTAGATCAGCAATCATTAGAATAAAAAATCCTTCACAAACTATAGTGCCACGAAGGCCAACTGAAAGATCAGCGGTCATCTCATCTTGAACGGCTTGAAGTCTATGAAGTCGTGCTTCAAGGTCATTAATCGACAATCACATCAGTTACTCTTCAAAATTAACAAAATCACTTCCAACGACCAATGTGACAAACGGTGCTATATTCTAGAGCTTCAAAGTTGCTCAAAGAAACTATGCCAAATCTAGACTGACCTTGTGATCAATCAGAGGTCGACTCGGATCAAGCCAAGACTTGATACCTGGGAGAACCAAGTATAACAAATCCTTAATATATAAGTCTCTGAAGTTAGAGGCTTTCCCATGCTTTAATCATCTAGAAAACATGGTTGCATCCACTAGACCGCGTGCAACAAAAAGGGTTATGGAAAAAACCCCGATACAGTTTGAGCATATAAACAGCCCTGTGGCATGGGGGCATAACACATACTTGAATAGCTACAAGGAAAGCCAAAACTAATCATTCCACAGTTCTGTTATGCCTAATCGAAAGTTCTAACAATCTGATAACTACGGACTTAACAACCTAGCTAGCGCAACAAACGAAATAGAAGCATAATACTTGCTTACATATTCCTAACTCCTCCTTTACCACCCTTTGTGACAATTTCCTTTTCCTATTAGACTGTATGCCAGTTGAAGACTGATTCTCTAATGGTAGTTTGGACAAAAAATTGTGAGTCTTACCTTGAATTCCCATAAACTCTTTCTTTATAACTATCTCCGTGCGGTCAGCTGTAGAGCTCTCCACTATGGCAACCTTATCTATTTGGGCACGCACATTTTCCCAAAATACGGGAGGATCATCCAAGTTATGGTTACCTAATTCAAAAACCAAACCCGATCCAAAAACTAGCTATCTCTCAGAACCGACAAAATCATGTTCTAGTGAAGTCAAATCACCGGATTGATGAGAAAACTCGATACTTACTTTCTAAGAACTTGTATCGCTTCTCCAGCATCGAGAAGGCCCAAATCATTGTATGCATTCCGAAAGCCACGATTAGCTTCTTGAAATGATAAAACCATGTTCAAACAAATAACCCGTCGAATCAACGGGCTCAAATCAACTCAAACCATTGGATCGACGGAACTCGATCCTTGTCTTCGCCAAAACTAGTGTCGATCCAACAACACCGAGAAGTTCCAAACCGTTTTGGATCGATAGGTCGTATGGATCTCATAAGCCATGCATCCCCATAAACCGCACATTACTTCTTGAGCTATGGAACCACGCTTTCGAAGCACGAACTCCTCACACTACTCGAAGACTGGCAATGTCGAGAAGTCCTGAACCATTCTGGATCGATAGGTCGTATCGACCTTAAAAGCCATGCACTCCCATAAGTCGAACATCACTTCTTTAGCCGTGGAAGCACTCTCTCAAAGCACGAACTCCTTCCATTACCCGAAGATTAGCAACGTCAATGAGTTCCAAACCATTCTGGATTGATGGGTCGTATCGATCCCATAAGCCGTGGATATCGTAAGCCATGCATTCCCAAAAGTTGCGCATTTTGTAAGTTTCACCCTCATAAAAGCCATGCATTTTCTTAAGCCACGTATTTCATAAGCCATGCATTTTTCTTAGCCGTCAATCTATTAAGCTATACAAACACTGCTTGATGTTGCTTTGGCATCATCAATGAACTGATAAAATTTTCCAAGTATCAGTATTGTCCTGATAACACTGGGAAACATTTCTTTTGTAGGGTTAACCGGGATCAACTCCCACTACACGAAAGAATCGACATTGCCCTAATAGTATCGTAAAGTTCATAAACTAAGAAGTCGACAAAGAGTTCCAATCTTTAACAAATATTAATGTACAAAATATCTAAATTAAAGACATCCAAGTCATGATTTTCCTGAGATGGGAGCTGCGATGCACCCTTGACTGGAGGCATCTAAGGAGTCATCCAGAACATCAAGTCTCACATCAATTGTTCACAATAATCAGCCTTACGGACTGAGGGGCACATAACACATTAACACTTCGTCGAGATAAAAATTCATTCCAACTTGCGATAAAAGGAGGAACTTACCATTGTCTAGAGATAAATGATGATTGAAGGAATTTTTGATATCAAATCATGAACGCACCAGTTTCCAAAGATAGAAGCAGGTGCTCGACTATGGTCTCATTCCCCAACTTGCAGAAAACTGTTATCTGAAGACAGACAACTATAAGGAGTGAATGCTTGAAATTAAGCAGTTAAACAAATGGTTCCTGAGGATTAGAACCAACGTCTGCAATAATGCTATCAGCCCAGCATAACATGTATGGCCTAAAACAAGTAAGGTTAAGTGTCATGGATTCATTGCAAACACTACTAGTCCGTGATCAGGATAGAAATGAGTACGATCATACCGAGGGCAATGTGATGAATCGCCCTACAATATCTAATTTTCTATAAGAATCTGGTAGTTGACACATAGAAATAAAGTGTTCCGCAAATAGAAGTCAAATCATAAAAAAAAAACTAATTGGAGGAAATATGATTTTTCATGAATAAGAATGACCATAGAATTGGTTAAGCAACAACCCTGCATTTCCAAGGGTAACACTTAACGGTGATAAAAAAGGCTAGGCAACAAATACACTTGGGACTCCCATCCTTCCATAACATGACGTATCCAGAAGTTGAGCAACGTTGAGAAAAATACAGCCACATTGGGTTGAAAGGGATGTACTCAACTATCCATGATCAAATGAATGATTCAATCCTAACCAGCATGACTTTATCATTGCCCAAAGTCAAGCAGCACTAAGAAAAGCATTACCGGATCGATGGGGAAAATCGATCCCAACCTCCTAAGTGTTGTTGTTGCCCCCACAACACTAAGGCCTTTTTTAATTTCCTATGTACTGGTATAAGCACAGTAACAACGAGCAACTTTCTATTTCATAAGTATCGGTGTTCCTCGGTAATGCCCGACAACCCTCTATTTCCTATGTACCGACGTTACCCTGGCAATGTTGGGAAATGTGTTATTCACTATTTATCAATGTTTCCTTGGCAGCGCTAGAATAACTTTAATCTATAGGTTTGATGAAAAACACTCATCATAGTAAACCATCAATGCACTAGCTTCAGGTAATAAAAGTTGGTCCTCAACTGAGATTCTACCCATATCTTCAGAAAATTACAATTGCCCAAAAATGGGTAACAACAGGAAGACATAACCTTTCATAGTTCAAGCGGATGGTTCAACCTTTCGTCATAGGAATCAACCACTGCAGAGGAATAAAGCAGTGCCGAAAGGAGATCCTAGGATTGAATTGCTCGTGATGAAAGCTAGTGCACAACCGAATTTCCTGAATTCAACTTAGAAAGAATTTAGATACAACTAAAAGATAGGCAGCCTCAAGGTAATGTTGCTTGGAACCAAGCAGGTAGGTTATCAATTTCCAAAGACAGGAATTGGCAAATGAACAGAACTTTCGCGATGACAACAATCTAGTAAAGCTTGCATAACTAAGGACATATAGGGACAATCTTGGAAGGATGGAACTAAAACCATCGAACTTCCTCAATCCTAAAATAGGATTGAGAACCAAACCAGAGGCAATTGAATCATCTATCCCAAACCTCTCCACCTCTCACAATCACCAAAATATAGGCATTCGAAATAGTTAGTCCCTCGAGCAGGGATAGGCGCATAGATACTTGATTGAAATAAATGTTGCAAAGTTCAAAAATGACTAATCGTGATGTTGGTAAGATAATGGTTCCGTATCGTAAAATAGAGCATTCTGGAAACAAAATCGTAAAAAAGTAATGAAGGATTTAACATTCAAAAATCAACCGTCGCTCTCAATCTGGCAATGACGAGAAGGATCGATGACCTACTTATGGTCTAACTAGATCATTTGGTTCCAACTGATTAGGCCATTAACTAAAGTTTGGTGATGCTATAGAGAAACCCCCAAAATCAAACTATCATTACATCGACTTTGTGAAACAGAAGCAAGATTTTGACTGAATCTTCAGCCCTACCTTCTAGAATCACTTGCTATTTGAAGATTCACTACATCAATGTAAATCCTCAGAGTTGAGTCATACAGGACGAGTTTCTAGAGATAGAAATCGGTACATGATTAGGGTCTCAACACTGGACTAGGAAGCATTCATTCTAGCAAAAGATGACGATGACGCATCTTCCCAGCACATATAGTCAAAATGACATTAAATGACGAGGTCAACTTGGAGGAATTCAATTACAGTCAGGAAACAGACATCATTGAAAAATTCAAAGCTTGGAATCAAGCAATAAAGTCCCTAGTTTCTATATATAGGAGCTATCATGTCATTCAAACTGGGGCAATCGAACATATGGCGTAGGAGACATAGTCTTTCGAAGACATATAAACATAATATTCAGATAAATCAGCTCTAAGGACTGGGGCATATACATCGACACTTTGCCGAATGAACTCAATGGAGCATAAACAGGAACAACCATAAAACATGCTAGACCAAGCAACCTCATATTCCAAACAAAGCTGTGAAATATAATATAGCGAAATGATCACATAATTATTACTTACGTGTATAGAATTATAGTAAACGAGTATGCTACACATGAACACAAGAGCTGCAACAGTGAGAAAAAACAATGCTCGGAATCGAGCATTCAAACCATTATTCCTCGGAGGCAGAGGCCGACGTGCGGGTTGAATTTCGAAAAATGCAAAGGAAGGATAATCGCAACCGAACAAGCCATGCCCTAGTTTCCAATGACTAAACTTGTGCTTGATCAAACTTCAACGAGCTTTAACTACAACTCTACAAGAGCAGCTTTGCCTTGCAATTTAACTATAATCAATCATCCTAATATGACAGGAATAAACGAACCCTAAGTTGTGAAGGACCCAGCTTCTAGAGCAGTGGAAGTCACTCCGCCATATTAAAGATTGGATACCGGGAAGTCATTTTTAACCATGAAACTTGGCATTCAACCCTGTCCGGTATGTTTTACCTTAAATAATATCCTCGTATAACCAATCAACACACGGAATCCAAGGAAAGTCGGCATATTTTGACTGGTTGGGTTTGAACGTTGACCTGGGCAGATGTAGTGTGTTATCTACATGAGAAGAGTCCAGTATCTTTTGAATACTGCAAATGAACAATCTAGTGTAGGTTGCTTGCTTACATTTGAAAAAGATTCTGTATCGTCCTTTAAAATTATCTTTTCCATATTTACCCATTATCGATCAATGATCGATAATGGAGCCGCTGTTCGAAGTGACATGGAAAGCTTTTCTTTTAAGGATCACTAAAGGAAAAAAATGGAAAGAGCGATACGATTGAATCATCCACTATATTCAATTTTGAAATAAATCGTCGCATTAGAACTCAAAACGGTAATAGGAACTTTACCAAGTCCTCAAAAAAACCAGAAAAAGGTAAAGAGCAAGACTTCGCTCGGGAACAGCGTATAATCATTCAAGGAAAAACTTAGCTTCCCCAACGGCCGAGTTAAAACTATATAAGTCGACTCCAAACCTACGTCGTGCACCCATATACCGAACCAAAACCTTGCATAAACTACGGAGCAAAGATTGCACCGTCAATACCAGGAACTGATATTCAAATCAAAATAAAAAAACAAACGACTATTTGAAGTTAGTCAATTGAAACAACATCTTGAGATGGACTCCAACAATTCACTGAAATTCATAGAATAGTAATTTGAAACTTATCTTTTTTTGAAAGCCTAGCAGAACCCGGCAAGCCGGTAAACTCCTAAGAAGGGTATAATAAAGTCATCCGCTAATCCAAGATCCCATACCTCCTTGTAAATTTATATAGGATAAGGAAGTGCATTGTAGGAATTGAACCTGGGTCGTTTTACCAAAACCCAAGCCTCCTTTCCACTGCTGTGCAACCGCGGACAATCCGAAACTTATCTTGTTACAAAGCACACTTTATTTCTAATGAAACCATACTTCGGGGTTAAATTTTAACTGGATTTTTATCAAAGAAGGAATCCAAATGTGTTAGAACAACTAGGCCAAGCCAAAAAACCTCAAGACTCGACTAAAAGGACCGGAGGAATATGCCAAGAGGGACTCAAGAAGAATTACACAAAAGTCCACTTAGGGGATGGATCACTAGCGATCCATCACTATGGATTGCTATTGATCTATAACTGTGCTCATTTAAGAATGCTTGTCAAGTTTCATAACATGCCGAACAATCTAGCTCAAGAAGTGAAAACTCTTCTGATTCAAGCTATTTGACCAACAGCAACTAACTTAAAATGGAACAAAAGAACTCATGCAGAGTCGGATTTACTTGAATATTTTAGAGAACACTTACAATACATAAAAGAAGGCTCATAGAAAAAATAGTATCATTTAGAGGTTGTTTGATGGATCCCTAGCAACCAAAATAGATGGATCGCTAACGATCCATGTTGGATGGGCCCTATAGTCAGAAATTTAAACTCTAGGTCCTACACACCCTAGAAAGAGTACCTGCAAAGTTTCGTCTAATTTCGTTAACTTTTGAGCAAGTTATGGATGATTCTTCTTCGAATTTGGCCAATTTGATCCATCAGGTCTGATCCATAAAGAGTGGGTCCCCATGACCTATGATCTAAAGAGAAGGCTCTCCGACTCATTTTTATTGCATATGTGAAATTTTTTGTGATTTGGTTAAGTATTGAGTGAGTTATGGATGATTCTTCTAGACCAGATGATCCATGAAGACAGATGATCGAACGTACTCTAAATGAATTGATATTTGGACAAGGCGCTTAAATAGAAGAGAGAGGACAACCAAACTAAGATCACTCAAAAATATGCTAAGTGGATAAATAGCTAGGGATATTCCCCTATGGATAGCTAGCGATCCATCCATAATGGATAGCTACCGATCCATCAAAATAAGTCAGATCTCCCTCAAATTTTCCAAGCTCCTTTGTAGCACTAAGTAAAGGCTTCTAGTAGAAAAATGTTCTAAGTTTATGGATAGCTAACGATCCATCCCCTATGGATAGCTAGCAATCCACAAAAATGACTCGAATTGACATTTTATTTCAGATTTTCAGTGATGACTTGGCATAACAATTGGTCTCTTCTACACTTGGACTTCCGATCCAATACTCATTGAATTCCCTTATAAATTCTCATCTATCTACAACATAAAGAGGATCTTCTGGACTGGCTGTTGGAACTCTTTAGAGATTATTCTTCACTCTTCTCCTTCTATACAATAGCCATCTAGGGGTTCATAGTTATTTTCCAGTGAGCTGTTGTACTTGTGACTTGATCTATCTTAAAAGATTCAATCATATTGTAAACTGATTCAACTTGTAATAGAAGGCAGTTAATAGAAAGTTATAAAGTGGATGTAGGCTTCATTAATAGCCAAACACTTTAAAAATCTTCTTGTCTTTTTACGATTTTTTCTTTTTTGACATTTATTTTCTATAATATTGCTTCTTAAGAATAAAGCTGGTGCTTGCACACTCAATCCAGGGTGATGATCCATTTTTTAGGCTAACAACTTCGTTCCACAACTGCTTCCAATGCATAAAAACTGTATAATAGTTTTGGAGTGGTATTCAGTAATTAAAACACTTATCGGTCCCAGACTCTCCAAAACAAATCGATGAATTTCCAATTAACTTAATTTTGTTTCTTTAAAAAGTATGTGAAAGCTAGAGACGTTTCATATAAATGCTCATCCTTGGGAATTCTCAAATCATATGAAGCGATGAAGCTTTTTTTTACTTCCAAAGTTATATTTTGTCTAGTTCGATAGTCGACTATTCAACTATCGAGTTCAAAGTGATTGCCCATTGAAATCTAGGTTTATACGCTTAATATGTTCCCGACATTCCAACTAAACTATTCCTCGGTCAAGAAGGAAGTCGGTAAGTTAGAGCACTATTATTCCATCTCTGCTGGAGCAACAATATTGACTCACATAAAATAGAGAAGTCTACCTCGTTTGGCTTTTAGTGTTAAGTGTAGTAATATTGACATTCCATATGCAAGTAAACTACACGTTCATTTTACACAATGTAACTTCTCATAACTTCTTCCAAAGTTTCATAGCCTTTTAAAATTACTTGAAAATAAGTTAAAAATGTTTTAAAATTATATATGTGTGTGTATAATAGGTGATTTATATAGTTACTATATTTAATAGAATTTAAATTAAACTTAAAGAAGAAAATTAAAACAAAAACTCTTTATGCTTTAATTAAATATTAAACTAGTTTTTACAAAGTTACATATGAATAATATACCTTTACAATATTTATAAATAAGTTATAAATAGTTATATAAATATTGTTTAAAAATAGTTACTTAAAACTGATTTAATACTTTAACTACTTTAACAAAATAAACAAGTTTTATATATATATATATATATATATATATATATATATAATAAGAAAACCTTTACTTTAGAAATCCCAAATAACTTATTTTAAATATATTTAAATTTCAAAATTCTTTTAAAATACTTTTATATATATTATAAAATTCCTTTGAAAGGATTTCATAAAGTGTCCAAAGTAGTAGCATTTTATACTTTACTAAAAACATGTTTTTCCGAAGTGCATTCACAACGATTATCGTTGTATGGACCATAACTTTTATAACTTTGTTTTTTAAATAAAATAGCTTTTAAACTCCATTTTATACTCTCTTTTACCCTACTATAACTATATCAAACATCTCATTAGAAAATATCCAGAAGATAGATAAAAATTTGACAAAAGAGAAGGATTCAAATTACGTTCATAGCGACTATCGCTATACAGACAATTCCACATTTAATTCAAATTCAAACGCCATTCAATCACGTATACATAAATGATTATCAATTTCACATCACATTAGAAAGAGGCATTGAATAATATATGTAAATAAATAATATCAAAGTGTTTTCTAGCAACCATTGCTATATAGGCAATAACAAATCTACTCTATTATATATGCTCTTTTAGTATTCAAGCACATTTCCATCCCATATGCTATTAAATATGCACAATATTATAAATCCAAGTCTAGTGTCCAAGTTTATTACATACGCATAAATAACTAGTACAATTACATATGCCATTTCAAAGCACAATAAATCAACATAATCAAAGGCCTTCTAAGACAGAACAAATATACATGATCACATGCTTTTCGACGCACACAACTATAGGTTTGTAACTTTAAGTAGTTAGGGAATATTATCATAGTTTATAGCAAGTAACTTAACAGCTTATTTTGTTATTCAAGGAGTGAGATAACTCAATTTTAATCAAATCCAAGCTAACACTTAAACCCATAAACTCATGAAGAAGGATATATTAGGCCTTAATATGGCATGACCAAGTAGAGAATGGGCCTAGAAGTGCACAACCAAGGCAAGAAAGGCTCTATTTGAGTACGACTGTGAGAGGAATATGGAATTTTGCTCCAAAACTTCTACTTCCAAGATTATGGAATGATGTAATACGCTATTTAATAATGTTAGAAAGAGTTTGAAGAAGTTTAAGCTTGTTTGGTGTTGATTTGATTCAAGAACTTTGTGAAAATAAGAGTGTAAAAGAATTATGACTTTTGGGAGAATTAGCAAACCATTCAATAGAACTATTGCCATGCATATATAGACTTTAGAAAAGTGCCAAATGACCCTCCACACCCCCATATAGCTAGCCAAAGAGAGGATCTACACCTCGCCAAGCCCATGCTCTAATTTACCATTCCATGCTTTGAGAAAGTGTTTCCTAAATCACTCCCTAAAAGCCTCCTTCTTGTCTCCTTCTAGAAGTATTTAGTTTAATTAATTTGGCTTATGAATTAAGTTGTATTTAATACTTGCTAATGTGTTTATATGTTTATTACACAAATAAAAAGAATTGCACCAACTTTTGTATAATAAGTTTATTTTTAATAAAACGTTTTTCGGCCACATTTGCAATATTTCGTTAAAGTACATATTTTTGTAACATTTCGAAATCAAGTTTTCTAGCATTAATTATTAATTAAATTTTGTTTAACAAAGTTATAAAATCATTTTTTTTACACTTAGCCTTTTTTAAAAGTTGAGATATTCAAAGATGAAGTGTTCAAATACAGTGTCGCTACAACATATATGAATTTATTTCTTAAATCTTAGTAGGATTCCTTGTTGTCCATCTTTATTATACATTCATTTCAATAAGTTTTAATTATTATATTACTTTTATAAATTAATTAACTTATGTAATAGTCTTATATATAACTTTATTTTATTAACTAATTCTTATTTATTAAATTAAATTAATTAATTAAAACTTTAATTAATTTTAGATTATTCAATTAAACATATTAAATTAAATATGTATATTATAACATTTATAGTTACATACATATATATATGTATGCATGTATGTATGTATTATACTGTAGTTTGTTTATTTAATTAAACCATTTTGATTGTATTATATTTCGAAAATTATATGCTTACGTACCTTAAACATTTTAAGGTAATGTAACATATGTCACTGTACGTTATATATAATTTAATTAAATAATTTATCTAACTAATAATTAATTAATTTTCAAAATTTATTTTTAAATTTTCAAAACAATTTTAATAATTATTTATAAAATTTTCTTATTATAAATTTTAATCCAAAATTAGATTTTGAAAATTAGCCCAAGGCATAAATTCAATTTAGGCCTTTTATATTAGAGACAACATTTTGGCTCACTTCACTTTTCGGGCTAGGTCGGTAGTTAGGTAGGGCATTGTACTTAATTACTCAAACCTAGTCCAGATACTTCTTTTTTATACACCGTACTAAACAGGTAGGCTCAATTAGTCGGGTCATAATACTGCTAATTTAGACAGCATAGGCTGTTGGGCTCTAATATCATTGTTGGGTTTGGATCAGCATGTAGCAAGTTAAATGAGCGACTTTAAATAAAATAATCATTTTGGATTTCCTTAGGCCACTGAAGTCTTAATTAATTTAAATCTAATCTAAATAAATTTTAATGAAAATCATTATTTTGTTTGGTAAACAAATAAAAGGATTTTGATTGGATTTCATATATGTTATATAATATGCATATGTTTATCATATACACATGTACATGTACATGCACATGTGAAATTTACAGTATGCATGGTTTATCATGTCTACATCTAAGTATTGTGACTTACACCATAACGGACATGTTATCTCCTCTACATAAATATTTCCTGTCAGTTTTATAGTATTAATATGATATAAAACATATTTACATTTAATTAAGTATATTTATATACAATGATATAAAAGTAATCTTTTATATATATGAAAACATATAGGTATAAATAATATTTGAAAATATAAATATAAAATAATTTAAAATTTAAATTTAAAATTTGAAAATTGAAAATTTACAATTAGCTCTATATTTGAAAATTCTTGTAAATTCAAATTTAAAATTTGAAAAATTATAAAACATAATTTATTAAAAATAAATATATGATATTTTTTGAAAATATATAATAATTATATATATATATCCATATATAGTAATATTAATATTTTAAATTCATTTATCATATTATATATTTAAATATACATATATATATATATATATTCCTATAAATATAATAGATACGCACACACATATGAATTATTCAATTTTTTGCCATATTTCTGTTTTAACAAATTCAAAATAATTTTTTCGATGCAATAAATCTGTACAGATTTATTTGCTTTTAATAAAATTCCATATGAATTTTTTTGTGTGTAATAAAATAGTTCTAGTTTTTTTACAGTTTCTTTATATTTATGGATAAATAAATGTGTGTTTATAAATTATTGAATTCAATTTGATACTTTAAATTGGTGAAATTAATTAATATATATTTCAAATTGAATATATAAATAAATATGCATAAAATAATTATTTTTTAATTCTAATTTATACGTTTTAAAATTTGAAAACACAATTCACAATATGTGTGTGTGTGTGTGTGTGTGTATATATATATATATATGATTTCAAAATTAAACTATTATACAAAGAACTGCTAAAATAAAAACACATCTATGCCTTAAAATTTTCTTACTGACAATATATATATATATATATATATATATATATATATTCTAGACTAACAATAGATACATATATGGATTAATGATATGGATTTGACCTAATCAAATATAATAACACAATAAATGACATGAATATGTATAAACTAATATGCATTAAAGTATTGCCCCAATTATAGCCTAGTTATAACACTTTGAATGTTGAATCAGTGGAATCGCTAGAATCGAATCTGGTATCTTCTAGAAAGCACTGCCAATTGAAAAGATCTACACACCTTTTAGTATAATTTAACTTGATTTGTGTTTGAACTTAAAAGAGATAAGGAATGGTGGAGGGAGTTTGCGCCTATAGTTTTTGGGGTGAAGCGGAGTAATTAAATTAGAAATGAAAGAGGGTTAGGGGTTTATATAAGGAAGGGGAGAGAAGGGAAAAGGTTGATCTGGATCCTTTCTTTTCTTCACTCATTCAAACCCAAAATATCAGTAAATATCATCCCTTTAGTCCCCTCCTCTTGTAGCTGGCCATACACTGGGCCATAAGGGCTTACATTCTACTTTAAACCATCTCAGTTATTTTACATTTAAATCAAATTCAAATGTACATCGGTATTGTAACATCCTATAATTTTATTGTTATGCTTTTTACATATTTAATTAATTTTAAATATTGAAATAGTTAGTTTTAAAAGTTTAATAACTTGTATTCATATATAGTGATTATTTAAAATATTTGAATTGTTAGTTGAATGTTAATTCAATGGATTTAGTAGCCTTATTAACTCCTTTTAGTTAATAAAAAATAATGGTGAATTCATTTTGTATATATATTTACAACAATAATTGGTTCAAAAAAATAATAAAAATTTAATTTTTATTATAATGACTTGATTTTTAATGATGTATTTTTAATTTAATTTATTTGATCTTTCCATAATTTCTAATTCAGGAAATACTTAAGTTTCGTTTGATGGTTTTTGGCAAATGATGGTATTTTCTAATCTTACATAATACGATAACGAGTGTATATTATTATTGTTTTAGGATCGTATTGTGTTTTGTATGCAATCATAGTTTTGTTTTATCGCTCGCATTTCGTACGTAAATAAAATTCTGTGCGGTGAGATAGTGAAAATAGTAAACTAAGTATATCTCAATGCTTAGACAAATCAACTATTTAATCTTCCTTTTTTAACCCTCCATTTTCTTTTGTATGCCCTAGTAAACGAACAGAAGAGAAAAAACAAACTTCATCTTCTAAAATTAAAATCTCACCATCCACTCAATGAAAAAAATATAAAGTTGATATCTTTGGGTTTGTTATCAGTAGATCTATGCATCTATATGTATTTTGTAGGGTGCAACATCGTCTTATGATGTTCGATAGTGAAGTCATGAATTCACGCAAACTATGGCTTAGATCTTTGAGGGATGTAGACAGAGTTCAGTGAAATGGAGAGTAGTATGTTATTTTGGCATGTAGAGGAGCACCAATGGGAGAAGTATGGAGATGGCTGCTTAAGGGGAGTGACACACGACATTTTAGGGCATTGGTTTGACCTGTATGTTCGCGATCTGAGGGAGGGGTCAAGTTTGGCTAGTCTAGAATTCTAAGAGAAGTTTATTTGTGTTGTCCATTCATCGAATGGTGGACTAGTGCTCCGTGTAGGAGGTTTATATCGCACGGCAATGTTGGGTTTTTGTGCTTGTGCAAGTACATGGAAAGGAGTTTGCGGGGGAGAAAAGATTAATTTAATAATTTTGAAATGGTAATTAGTGTAATTGTTAATTATTTAATTCTCAAATTATAAAATGTGTAACTCTTCATACGAGGTCCAATCGAGATGCGGTCTTTTGCGTTGCGCTTGTAATGGCGATAGCTACATTATGGAACCGACTTCATTGAATTTGGAGCTAGTGAATTTTAGTTCAAAATGAAACGCTTAAGCGTTTGGTGGGATTTCAATGAGTTAAATTCGCCTGTTTGAAAATCATTATGATATATAGTAGATAAAATTTACTGATGGTTGGTTTGGCAAAATATCCACTTTGGAAAAGCAAATGACATTTAAAATAAAATACAGAGAATTGGAGAAATCCAGATTTCTCATCATCGTGATTTCTAGTTCTACATATATACCTCTAATTTTGTTTTAGTTATATGCTTATTATATAGATTGTTAATCAAATTTAGATAGTTTGGCCATAACGGATGTGACACTGACATATGCCACAAGTTGAACATTTTTAGTAAAAAAAGTAGTAATAGCATTGGTTAAGAGAAATGGTAGCTATTGGCCTCGTTATAGTATTTTTGAAATACTATTAATTGGTATTTTGATTTGGAAATGGTTTCGATTTGGAAACTGATTTTTAATCTAATCTTTTTGTATTTTCTACGATATTTTATTTAAAAATATTTTTTGTACTTATCCGTTTTACTTCAACTTCTTTTTCTTTTCTTTTCTGATATATGTATAAATGTAAATGTTTTCAAATTATTATTGAAAGTATTTATCTTTACATAAAAGTTATTATAAGAATGAATGTTTATTTTAAAGGAAATAGAAGGAGTTCATCTTTTAATTTTAAAGTGAATTTGTTTAAAAGAAGGTAGAAATATTTTGGAATAGATATCTATGAAATGTTTTACATTAAATATTATATTAAGAGAATAGATTTTTTTAAATGTTTTTATTAATCAAAAATAGTTTTATAAAGTGTACTTTATAGATTAAAGAAATGATTTTAAATAATGCTTTTAAAAGGGAAATGATACCATTTTTACAAATGACACAATAAATAACATTTGTATATTTATAGTAATGTGCGGAATGATCGTTTATCGAGAGTATTTGGTTCTATTTTGGAAAATGAAAGTTTACGATAAATTTGCTGATTTATAACCTGTATTTTATAAACAAAAATGAACTTATATAAGGATTTTAATATATGAAAGAAATTTTTAAAAGGATGTTTATAATTATAAAAGGAGATTTATAGAAGAGTAATAAATAGAAATAAGTTTTATAAAAGAAATTTCAAATATGAATTTGCAGTTTTATATTTTTATTCGGAGATTTACAAAAGGAGTTTTGTAATTATACATTGAGATTTATAAAAGAAGATTTATAAATGATATTTTACGAAAGAGATTATGAAGTTTTGTAAAGAGATTTAAAAATGGAGTTTGTAAATATAAAGAGGTTTACGAAAAGAAGTCTTATAAAAGGTTAATGAGATTTGATTTCCGCAAATGATCATTTTAAATTACGGTGGTATGGAACTACTCTTTCCATACTTAGCACTAAATTCCGAGGTAGAAAACTCATCTCAATTTTGAGAATTAAGAATGTCTTTGAGGTAAGGATAATTAGCTAATTTGTCTGATTTCATTGTTAGTCTTGGGATATTATTATTTGAACTCAGGAAGTGATGTCAAGTATATTTGGTCTAGTTTCTATAAAATCTATATACTTACACTAAATGGAAAGTTTTTCGGATTTATTATTATTAGTGCTTTAAATTACATTTGTTTTAACTCGTTTAAATTTGATTTTGGAAATGAAATCTTTCTTAAGATTTGTCTATATACTTATACCATTGAGATAAGTGTATAAGTATATTTTCTAATATTGGTAATGCAACAGTTTGTGAATATACTTATACTTTTAATATAAATATATGGAGAAGTTTTCTAAGTTTTGAAATATGATATGGTTTGTGAAAGTACTTATACATTGAGATAAGTATATCAATATTTTTCAAGTTTCGAAAAGTGTAGAGAAGGGTTTGTGAATATATCTTTGTAAAAGTATTTTGATACAAGTATTTACTTAGTTGTTTTAATTAACGGAAAGATTAATTAAAGAGGCTTAGTGATCGCTTTGTGCTAACCATGCTTGTTTTAATCTTTGATTTGTCTATTTGTTCATTTGATAGTTAAATAACTAACTATTAAATGTTGGCTAGTTTTTAAAACAATCGTTTGTTGGTTCAGAAAAACCAGAATTAGATATAGTATTTGAAAACCACTTCGAACCAGCATAAGCATTCGAATGGAGGACATCTTGAATATGATGAAATCGAAGCCAAAGTTCTTTGAAGTGTAAGGGCTACTTGCTACTAATTTGAGGGTGATTCCAAAAAGGATGTAGTAGAAGCACTGACTTTGGTTTGTTCGTATCCTAAAAAACTTCTATGGATGAATGCTGGCATCACATTGTTGCTTGGAGGGAAGTACTCCAAGTACGATTGCTATATAAAAGGTAAATACGCAGCCTCAAGCCTCATCAACCGTAAATGACAAAAATCAGAGTAAATGTAGCAGCTACGTGGGTCGAAGACATTAGGGTATATCATCACCCTTATATATGTATGTATGTATATGTAAATTTATATAAAATATAAATACACACACACACACACACACACATATATATTTATGTATAAATACACATATGAATTTGGTTGTGCATAAGAGCACTAGGGAAAGGTTGCAAAGTAACCAGGGTGATGGCATATTTGGTACTATCCGTTAAGGGGTAGATAGATCCTATATAGTAGGATTGCAAGAGGTTCTTATTGACCTCGGTACATTTTTCTAGAAATATACTATGACAAATGGTAACTCTGATGTCTTGTCATTGATGGAATCCATTCTCTAATAAGTGCCATTCGGACTTAGTTTTATACGTATCATGCTGGAATTTAATTAATGTAAAAATTTCAACTATGATTCAATATTTATTTAAACCCAAGGCATTATTATAATATCATAGGATTTCCTATGAAATGGTTTGGTTATCGTTAGGAAAAAACCCGTCCATGTTTATGTTTGACGTGGTCTTACGAGATACCTCTATTTGTTTATGTCAAATTGAATTTATTTATGTAGATTGCATATTTAGATGGCGTATTAATATTAGATAGCGTATAAATAGGCTCGGAAAAACCCTTGTACGCTTCTTCTATTTCTCGATAAATAGAAACATGACCAACAGTAGTTCGAATGTATATACAACAGATTCCTTTTTAATCGTTCATACCATTAGGTAGTGTCCATAAATGGTTTTATAACATTAAAATCCACTTGGGGTGTGTTTTCTCATGTAGTTTACCATGCTAATTCGAACATTATCTTTTTCTATAATGCTCGAGCAAGGCCGAGCATATTTCCATATTTGGATTTGGATACTTTGGAGTTTCAGAAGACGAGTTGTATGCCTCCAAGACATATTCATATATTTTTTTGTATCTGCTACATTGGTTATTTATATTTATTAGCATTTATGAGGATAGGTTGTTAAAACTGTCCAAGCCGACAACATATTAATGTACTTTGATTTGATGTTTGCAAATTACACTTTTCTTTTTTAAAGATCCATTGTATATTATATATTACTCATCACGATGTGAGATTCTATTTTGTCCTTTCTTTCTTTTTCCCCAACAACCTGCTGTTTTGGCACTTGGACGCTCGACACTTGAATACCGTGGATGTATTAGTGTTGACTTTTGAGGATCAAAAAGGTGGATCGTCGCAAATATCATATATTGATACGTGTGTATATGACTTTTAAATGCAACTATTTTTAATACTGCTCAACGTAAATCAAATAACATTATATAAGGAATATTTCACATATATTAATTAATTCATAACAATTATAGTTACAATTTAATTAAATCGGATGGTCTCCGAAGTATTCAACATCACGGTTATGTGACTCTTAGATGTAAATTAATTCAGTGATTAATATTGAATATTAATTTTCACATGTCATTTTAGATTGTGGTGTGACAGTTTTGCTGAATTTATTACTTAATAGTTTCAGTAAAATCCAATTTTGCTGTTTTATGCAATCCATTATATTGGTAATTATTTACATCAATTCTCTTCGTCAAAACTACATCTTATTAGGAATTGTGGAATTTGATATTGGTCAAAGTTACAGTATCAACCACATTCAACTTTTATAGTCAAATCACAAGTCTATGGTTTAATAATAACAATTATTATTAATCGAACTTCTCCAGCCAGAGACTTTGACTTCGTGTTGACTTCAGCTGATCGTTATGCTAACCTCATATAACTAAAAAGACGAGTTCTTTATTGAATAATGTTTCACTTCAAATGCTTCAACTCAGACCTAACAATAGTTGTTTAGTGGATGCCATGCTATGATTTGACTTTAATCAAGTAGAGTGCACACACTGAATTTGAACGGAATTCTCAAGTCGAGAGAAAAAGTAATATAGTCACTTCGATATTTTTTATTTGACCTTAGTTATATTAACTAAAGAAAACTATTATGTGGGTCATTCGATAGATATCTAATAATTATTAATACGTACACCGTTGATTCCCCCACAATCCAACAATAATAATGTAATACATTGCCCAAAATTTGGAGAATGTTACATACTCTAGTCTCGAAGAATCTATTGATATGTAGTCTTGATATATCTCGATTAGAAATATTTAAAACGACATGTTTATTAAGTTGTGATAAATTTCTCATCAACACACAATAATTACTATCAAAAAACATACCATCTATGGATAATCAATTAAATATACTTAAATTAAAAAATTAGTAAATGTAAAACAACATAACAAGTATATAAAGAAAGGACAACAACTTTCATTTCAAACAAGATTTTATTACAGTTTAAATAGTTTGCAATAAATTATAGAATTTCCTCTAGGGCACACCCCTAACTCTATCAATTTCCTACTTATACTAAGGACCAGTTTTGAAATCTCAGCCACAGCCTTCAATTAGCATGATGAGAACTGACTAAGCTAGTCGTTTTGTGAATGGATATGCTATATATGTTGTCCTTTATATCTATTCTTTGTATCATGACCTCTTTCGTATAAGAAAATTGAATAAACAGATGGATTTTCAAAAAATGTCTTGTGCTTTCTTGTATGCACTAGTTCCATTGCGATCTACATCACTGCTTTATTGTTGCAAAAAATAATCATCGGATTCTCCATGTCGGGAATCACTCCCAGCTCACTCAATGATTTGTGCATCCAGATCGCTTCCTTAGATGCTTCATAAGGGCAATATACTCGGCCAATATCGTGGAATCAACTACAGTTTTTACTTGGAAATTTTCCAGCTAACTACCACGTCTCTTACAGTAAAGACATAACTGACACTGACTTACTACCATCGATATCACTCTAAAAACTAAAGTCTATATACCCCTTCATAAGGAGGTCACCATTCCAATATAATAGGAATAAGTCCCTACAATTTTTAAATACTTTATAATACATTTACAGTAGGACAATGCTTTTCTCCATAACCAGACTCACATTGGCTTGCATATCCTAATGCATATGCCACATCCGATCAAGTACGTAGCATAGCATACTCCATGGAGCCAAATGTCAAATCATATGGTATCTTCTTCATACGCTCTTTATTCTCATCAGTTTGAGGAGCGTCCTTCTGATAAAGGAAGATTCCAGATTGCATTGGAATACTTCCGTGCTTTAAATTCTCCATATCGAACCAATTCAGTAAGGTAAAACTATGTACAGAGATTGGGACAATTCCAATAGCCTCTTAGATCTATTTCTATAGATCTTTATAATCAGTATACAGGCTCCTTCACCTAAATTCTTTATAGATAAATTCTTGGAAATCCCAACTTCTATTGACCGTAACACATCATTGCAAATCAATAGAAGATTATCGACGTATAAAACTATGAACACGATAACACTTATTTATTCCTTTCGGTATGTGGACACTTCCTTTGTTTTCTGATAAAAACCAAATTTTATGATTACCTTATGAGAACACTTATTTCAACTCCTTGATGCTTAATTAAGTCCATAGATGGATTTTAACAGCTTACAAGCCTTGCCCATACTCCCATTGACATTGAAACCCTCAGACTATGTCATGTAGATGGTCTCTTCTAAATCACCATTTAGAAATATAGACTTTACGACTTTTCCACATTTCGCAATCTTAGAATACCTCAATAGCTAGCATTATTCCAATGGACTGAAGCATTGCTACGGGTGAAAATGTTTCATCATAATCAACACCTTTATAGAATCCTTTCGCAACTAGCCCTACTTTGTACGCCTCCACTTGTCCATCTACATTTAGCTTTTTTATTAAAAATACATTTGCAGCCGATATGTTTTATCCCTATGGGTGTGTCAGCTCAAGTCCAAATTTTTTTCATACATTGAATTCATTTTGGATTTCATAAATCTAAAGTCAAAGTTCATAGTCTTTACATTGAAGTTGCGGTGACCCCCTTAATTTTTACACATAGATTTTTTTTTTACAAAAGGAATATATAATTAAATCCCATAATGTTAAGTTTGGATATTTAGAAAATTCATAGATTCTTTTCCCAAGATCCTGGATGACCAATATAATTATATCAGTTCATGATTCACCTTAAAATAACCCTACATATTTGATGATATGTTTGCTTCTTTTGTTTTGTATGGGATGAAATTTACAACAGGCACAATGCATATGGGATTGGTAGTGCAAAGTACAGTGCACCTTTGCATTTTCTTTTCTTAATTTACTACTCTTTCTACCTATAAATGTCTGTTATCACCTAAAGTAGTATTTAAGTGGTATTCTAAAAGTGTAACTGAGTTTTGGGTGAAGTTACTTTAGAGAAGTATAGTTGCTAACATGAACATACAAAACTGATTTCCTAATCACATTTTCATTTCAGGTTGAACAACTGTAATTGCACTGCATTTTTCAGACAGGTTGGAAATGAAAACTGGTATGCTTGGAGTTTATATTTCAAAAACTTGGAGTTTTTATATCATTTTCTTCGAGCTGGAGACACTTGCACAACATGAACTGTGGTGAAGTGATTCTAGGCTATAAGGGTTTGACCTTTAACCATCTAGGCCGGTCATGTTCCCATACTTACAACTTTCAAAACCATATTTCTTATGTAAACAATTTATACAAACACTTTTCCCATCACAAGTTTGCTTCTATCATATAAAAGTTTTCTTGAGAATTTACTTTTTCAGGCTTTCAACACAAAACATAAATATTTCCAAGTTTTTTCTTTCTAAAACCCTTTTTATTTTGAAATCAAATGCATAAATATGGGTCATACATTTTCCCAGAGATTATACATCAACCAATACCTATTGCAGGCCATGCATAACCCATCTTATTCAAAATTTGCAAGCTTGTTTTGTTTTCTGAAATTCAGTTATACTTGACTGTTTTTAATTGCCACCATCAAATCACAAAATAATTTCAAACTAAAGAAATCAGGGACTGACATGCACACATATCGTACTGATATGTTGTATCAGTTTTCTCAGTTCCCAAAAAGATGACCAGACATTTATAAGAGCATCAACTATTTACTTGCCATCAGAAATCATTCAACAAAGTTTTAACTAAATACATGTCATAATCCAAGCACTCAGAAACATCTCCTTACAATTTACTTTAACTACTAATGATAACCAGACCATTCACTGCAAGCATCTGCAAATACAAAGCAAAGTTTCTCTTATTTATACTAGTAGCTAATGCCTCCTTCATCCATCAAGTCAACCTTAATTACCTGCATGCAATTCACTGAGCTGCCCTATTTAATTGAGACACCCAGGTGATTGCAAAGGCAACCAAAAGGGTCAGTTTACAATGGTATGAACATTAATAAATTTTATACACATATTTACAAATCTTATGAACTTATAACACTTGCATAATCCAGCAGTTCGTGAACTATGCACATCGGTAAAAATTGCCAGATAACTTCAAAGATTCATTCATTCAACAAATAACCAACAAGCAATGCATCAATTCAACAAATGTTCAGCAAGCCATGCATCATTCATAACTTCATATTTTTTTTTTACATAAATATACCCAGGTTTTGTTCTCCCAATTTCTCCCAATATTTCAATCAGGTCATCATATTAAACCTTGTTTAATTTATACCCCTGTCCAGATATTTATAACCCAGAGGTTTAAATCTCATAGCCCATTTTATTTTTATGGTCCAAATCCCCCTGTCTAATGAACACAAGTATGCATTGTGGAGGAATCACCCAGATTGTTTTATTTATTCCAACACACAAAGTCCTCAAGGTGCACTTGCACCATGCATATACTTCCTCCCACCTGAAGCAAGCAGATCATTGACTAACCCCAAATGACAAATTCAATTTTCTTTCTTTTATTCATAAGGTCTATTAATTTAGATAAGTTCCCCCTTCAGTTTCTGCTTAATTCATTAAACACCTGTTTATGGGTTTAATCATGAATCCCTCAATTCATCCATGTTTCGGAAAACATACTTACTTTCTAGTTCAATCCCTTGTTTTCCATTTATTTTCCTTACTGCAGAAATTTGCAGCAGGTTTCCCAAAACATTTTAAACATCATGATCCTACTATATTATTGAAAAAAGAAAAAGAATATGGACAGAGGTATTTGTTAAGGAAATTTACCAAAAACCCAGAAAACCTCCTATCTTATTATTTAGAAAATAAACATGAGCCAGATCTCTTTCTTGCTACCTATGTCCTAAATAATTTAAATTCATACTTGACAATGATAAGAATAGAATTAAAAATGCTCAAAACATTTTAGCTTGGAAAACTGACATACAAAACTCCAAATAGAAATGCACATACAAACATCCATCTCATCCATCTCATCCATAATAAACCACTTCAGAGATTTAAATAATTTTTATAATACTTTAGGCTGCCTACCAGAGGTCTTAATGCCATTGCATAAAATAGATTAATGCTCACCTAGTATTTTCTTTTACTATCTTGCTCCTCTACTCAGCAAATCCCTTCAGAGCTGCTTACCCATATTTCTCCTATTTTATTTTTGTTTTATCCTCTTTTTTTCTGAGATGATGATGGTCATGATGGTGTACAGGTTCTATAAATCTATTTTAGGGTTTAAGGAAATGGGTAATTCCTTTGATACCCCTTTATTTTTCATGCACAGATTATACTTATGTATGGTCCTCAATTGGAATTACACTGATCTGATTTCCTTTAGTAGTTATTTCGGGATTCCAACGCTTTAATTACTGCATGCTATTTCCATGATCTCATTCTATTCATGCCATATGCATGTGACCTTTGCTTATTTTATTTTCCGCTCTGTTTTTAAAGAAACTTTAATCTCTTTTGTTTGTTTTTTTTTGCATTTTCTACTTAGTCTTCTTTTCTTATACAATCATGTACACTGTCATATACATTTAGGTGATGTAAAAATTATTCATACTATATTGTTTTTATTCCTCCCTTTAAAACAGCAACTCCTTTTTACATATCTATGTGATAAAAATTATGCACACAAGATTATTTATTTTCTTTTCTGGCAGCGTGATTATATAAGTCATTTGAAACTTCATAAAATTCCATTGTATTTTGCTTTTTAAATTAAATAGAAAATTTCCCTATATATTAAATACATGTGCTTATATAATTGTTTAGACATGGAACTATATTTGTTTTATGTCCCAATTTTGATCACCTTAACTCCTTGCATCTTTATCAAACAGAAACTCCTATGCACATTTTTATTTACAAACAAGTTTTCTGTTTTGATGCATCTTTTATTATTATTATTTTATTTTATTTTATTTTAGGGTCTTTACATACCCTCCCCCTTAAAGGAATTATGTCCCCATAATTTCTTTTAATTTCTCCAAATAAAAACACTAATCCATAGTCTGTTTTAATTCCATAACCCCATACTCACATTTTATGAAAGCAAGCAATGCATAAGAATATTCAGAAAATCATCATAAACTACTTAAACATACCTCTCCATCAGTAAACAAATTGGGGTATTTAGCCCTCATTTTGTCCTCCACCTCCCATGTACAATCATTGGTGTCCAAGCTCCATTGAATTTTTACTAGTTTGATCACCTTGTTCCTCAACTTTTTCTCCTCCTTGGCAATTATCCCTACTGGTTCATTTGCATAGACCAAATTCTTTTGGATTTGAATTTGAGAAGGTGACTCCAGAATTGCTCCTTCATCATGCACCCATTTTCTCAATTGAGAAACATGAAACACTGGATGCACACCACTCAACTCCTCAGGTAACTTAAGTTTGTAGGCCATAGCACCAGTTCTCTGCATAATTTCATATGGTCCAACAAATCTTGGTGATAGCTTACCAGATTTCCCAAGCCTGAACACCTTTCTCATTGGTGATACCTTCAGAAAAACATACTCTCCTACCTTAAACTCCATTGGCTTTCTCCTTTTATCTGCATAAAACCTTTGTCTTGATTGTGCTGTCTTCATCCTATGTCTAATTAACTCAATCATGTTGGAAGTTTCTTTAACATGATCTGGTCCTAGTAGTATACCCTCTCCCATATCCAACCAACTGGCAGGAGATATGCAGGGTCTCCCATACAAGGCTTCAAAGGGAGCCATTCCTATTGTTGACTGGTAGCTATTGTTATATGTGAACTCTGCCAAATGAATGTGATCCTCCCAATTACCCCCAAGGTCAAGCACACATGCTCTCAACAGATCCTCCAATATTTTGTTTACTATCTCTGTCTGCCCATCACTTTGAGGATGGTAGGAAGTGCTTAAGCATAGTTGAGTTCCCATTGCTTCTTGGAAGCTCTCCCAAAATCTTGAGGTGAACAAAATGTCTCTATCACTTACAATGGTCTTGGATATACCATGTAGCCTTACCACTTCCTTAATAAATAATTGCGCAAGCCTAGTTTTTCTATCTGACTTGACAGGGACAAAGTGAGCTGATTTGGTTAGTCTATCAACAATTACCCATATACTATCATTGCCTTTCTTAGTTCTAGGCAAACCATCCACAAAATCCATGGAAATACTTTCCCATTTCCACTGAGGTACCTCCAAAGGTTGCAACATGCCAGAAGGCTTTTGGTGATCTGCTTTAACTTGCTGACAGGTGAAACACTTTGCCACATATCTTGCCACTGCTTGTTTCATTCCTGGCCACTAGTAGCTTCTTTTTAAATCATGATGCATTTTAGTACCACCAGGGTGTATGGTGTACCTGGTTTTGTGATGCTCATTCATGATTTCTTCCTTCAACTCTGCAATGTCTGGTACACACAACTTATCATTCTTCCTCAAATACCCCTTGTGATCTAATTTGAAAATTTTCAACTCAATGTTGCTAAATAACATTTCCTTCTTCTCCTTCAAACTTTTATCTTGGTCTTGCATGCCACCAATTTTTTCCATTAGATTAGATCTTATTGTAATCAATCCTAGTGTACCATATTCTACCATGTCATCATGCTCTCTAAAATTCTTTTCATTCTTGCTATATATATCTGCCTCCCCAAGCATTACAAGGTTTTTAAATTCTTCAATCATTAGACTTGCTAATCTAACATGATGCCTACTCAAAGCATCTGCCACCCTATTGGCTTTTCCAGGGGTGTACAAAATATCTAGATCATATGCAGCTAGAAATTCCATCCACCTTGCTTGTCTCATATTCAAATCTTTTTAAGAAAATAAATACTTCAATGCTTGATGGTCTGTGAATAATTCAAACTTTGCTCCAAGCAAATAATGCCTCAAAAGTTTTATTGCAAACACTATTGCAGCTAATTCTAGATCATGAGTTGCATATTTGGTTTCATTGGGTTTAAGTTGTCTTGATGCATATGCCACCACCTTGCCATGTTGCATAAGCACTGCACCTAACCCAGACCCACTAGCATCAGTATATACAACCATTCCTTCATTTGCTTCTGGGATTTGCAAGACAGGAGCTTCCACCGGTGCTTGTTTCAATTTCTCAAAAGCTTGTTCACACTGCTCAGTCCACACATATGGTTGGTTCTTCTTTTTCAACTTGGTCATTGGTGTGGCTATTCTTGAAAATCCTTGATGAACCTTCTATAATACCCTGCCAGTCCTAAGAATGATCTTACTTCAGTCACTGTTCTGGGTCTACTCCATGATTGAACTGCAATCACTTTGCTTGGATCCACACTTACCCCTTGCTGTGACACTATGTGTCCTAAGAATTTTACTTCATATTGCCAAAATGTACATTCTGAATACTTGGCTTTTAATTCATGTTCTCTAAGTCTGGATAATACTAGGTGTAGATGCATAGCATGATCATTTTCTGTCTTTGTGTAAATTAATATATCATCTATAAATACTAGAACAAATTTATCCAAAAAGTCTCTAAAAATTCTATTCATTAAATCTGCAAAATAGGAGGGAGCATTGGTCAAGCCAAATGGCATTACTAAAAATTCATATAGGCCATACCTTGTGTTAAAGGCTGTGTACTCAATGCTTTTCCTCTGCAACTTTCATTTGGTGAAATCCAGAGGCTAAATCTAACCTTGAAAATATTTTAGCTCCATGCAATTGATCAAATAGATCTTCTATTCTAGGCAGTGGGTACTTATTTTTAATGGTTACTTTGTTTAAATCCCTATAGTCTACACACAACCTCATTGTTCCATCATGTTTCTTGACAAAGAGCACTGGGGAACCCCAACTGGAACTACTTGATCTTATGAATCCTTTCTCTTCTAATTCTTCTAGTTGATGTTTTAATTCTACTAACTCTTTTGGACCCATCCTATATGGTTTCTTAATGATTGGATTTGTTCCTGGCATTAACTTTATTTTGAATTCAACTGGCCTATTCTGAGGAATTCCTCTCACCTCTCCAAACACATCTATGTATTCATTAACTACTGGAATTTCCTCTATTTTTAATTCCTTTTGAATTTCATTTATACTCCAAATTTTATTAAAACATGTGTTCTTTGCTATTTCACTTAGAACTGTAATTCTTTTGCCTTCATTTGTCTCTAAAGAAATAGTAAGGTTCTCTAAATTTATAATTGCTTTATTTTTCATTAACCAATCTACCCACAAAATAATCCCAATACCAGGATAATTTAAAGTATATAGATCTGAATCAAAGCCATAACCCCTTATGATTAATTTCAGACCCATACACTTCATCCCTAATATACAATGACTCCCTATGGGGCTGTGTACAGTTAAGGGTTGTTCAATAGAAACACAAGCAAGTGCTAACTTATTTACAATTTCCAAAGATATTAGTGAATGTGAGGCACCAATGTCATATACTACTGATATTGGTTGGGTATTGATTAGAATTATACCTTCAAGTTGCCCAACATTTCCAGTGGTGTTTGTTGCCAAAGCTCCTACCCTTGCTGTTTTCTTATGAGTCTCTGGGCAGTCCTTCTTTAAATGTCCTATCTTCCCATAGTTATAGAAGCTTCCTTTAGGTATTTTAGGGTCAGGGCATTGGTTACTATAATGTCCAGCTTTTCCACAATTAAAAAAATGAGTAAATTTCTTACTTTCAGGTGTTATTGCTCCTTCCCTTTTCTTAACTCCTTTACTTGCATTTCTCTTGTCATAAGGTTGCACTTTGTTCTGACCTCCCTTCTTCTTATTGAGCTTCATGTTCCTGAATTTCTCTATTGTGGTATCATGTTGCTCAAAAGAGAGAGTTAGATCAATCACTTGATCAAAAGTTTTATCTTTGTATGGCAACATTGCCTTGGATAGATTGGGGTTCAAGCCTTGAATGTATCTTGCATTCTTTGCTTCTGCATTCCCTATCAACACCATTCCATACTTGGACAATGCTTCAAACTTCTGAGTGTACTCATTTACACTCATGCCTCCTTGCCTTAATCTAATAAAGTCTTCAAGCAGTGTGGCTTTGGCAGATGCTGGGATAAATCTGGCCTCAAGCATGTCCTTGAAATCATTCCAAGTAATGTTATCCTCTGGCCTTCCTACTATCACAACCTCCCACCAATCCAGTGCAACCCCCTTCAATTTCCTTGAAGCTATCTGTCTTTTCCTTTGGTCATTGATTTGCATATCTGTAAAGACCCTCTCCATAGTCCTTATCCACATTTGAACACCCATAGCTCCTTCAGTGCCTTCAAAATCCTTTCCTTCCAAATTGGTACAAGTCTTAAGCAGTTTGGAGAGCTCCTCATGTGGATTGTCTTGCCTTGGTGCCATTCCATCCTTCAAATCCCTCACAAAATCCTCCATGCTTATCACAGGTGGCTCACGTGATGGTCTGCGCCTGTGTGATGTCTTGGTCCTACCATAATGCTATAGATATAATTTTTAAGTTAGTTTATTTACCCCTATTATTTTTAACATCTTTACCTTGTTTACTTATTTTATTTTGGTGTACTCTGTACATGTATCTCAAGCATACATTTCATTCAGTCATACAAAAGCATCCTACCCCAAAAATTCAATCAATGCATTCAATCATCCATATGCATACAATAATGCTTACTATGTTATTTTAAAACATAGCTTTGATACCAACTGTGGTGACCCCTTTAATTTTTACACATAGATTTTTTTTTACAAAAGGAATATATAATTAAATCCCATAATGTTAAGTTTGAATATTTAGAAAATTCATAGATTCTTTTTCCAAGATCCTGGATGACCAATATAATTATATCAGTTCATGATTCACCTTAAAATAGCCCTACATATTTGATGATATGTTTGCTTCTTTTGTTTTGTATGGGATGAAATTTACAACAGGCACAATGCATATGGGATTAGTAGTGCAAAGTACAGTGCACCTTTGCATTTTCTTTTCTTAATTTACTACTCTTTCTGCCTATAAATGTCTGTTATCACCTAAAGTAGTATTTAAGTGTTATTCTAAAAGTGTAACTGAGTTTTGGGTGAAGTTACTTTAGAGAAGTATAGTTGCTAACATGAACATACAAAACTGATTTCCTAATCACATTTTCATTTCAGGTTGAACAACTGTAATTGCACTGCATTTTTCAGACAGGTTGGAAATGCAAACTGGTATGCTTGGAGTTTGTATTTCAAAAACTTGGAGTTTTTATATCATTTTCTTCGAGCTGGAGACACTTGCACAACATGAACTGTGGTGAAGTGATTCCAGGCTATAAGGGTTTGACCTCTAACCATCTAGGTCGGTCATGTTCCCATACTTACAACTTTCAAAACCATATTTCCTATGTAAACAATTTATACAAACACTTTTCCCATCACAAGTTTGCTTCTATCATATAAAAGTTTTCCTGAGAAATTACTTTCTCAGGCTTTCAACACAAAACACTAATATTTCCAAGTTTATTTCTTTTTAAAACCCTTTTTATTTTGAAATTAAATGCATAAATATGGGTCATACATTTTCCCAGAGATTATGCATCAACCAATACCTAGTACAGGCCATGCATAACCCATCTTATTCAAAACTTGCAAGCTTGTTTTGTTTTCTGAAAATCAGTTATACTTGACTGTTTTTAATTGCCACCATCAAATCACAAAATAATTTCAAACTAAAGAAATCAGGGACTGACGTGCACACATATCATACTGATATGTTGTATCAGTTTTCTCAGTTCCCAAAAAGATGACCAGACATTTATAAGAGCATCAACTATTTACTTGCAATCAGAAATCACTCAACAAAGTTTTAACTAAATACATGTCATAATCCAAGCACTCAAAAACATCTCCTTACAATTTACATTAACTACTAATGATAACCAGACCATTCACTACAAGCATCTGCAAATACAAAGCAAAGTTTCTCTTATTTATACTAGCAGCTAATGCCTCCTTCATCCATCAAGTCAACCTTAATTACCTGCATGCAATTCACTGAGCTGCCCCATTTAATTGAGACACCCAGGTGATTGCAAAGGCAACCAAAAGGGTCAGTTTACACTGGTGTGAACATTAATAAATTTTATACACATGTTTACAAATCTTATGAACTTATAACACTTGCATAATCTAGCAGTTTGTGAACTATGCACATCAGTAAAAATTGCCAGATAACTTCAAGGATTCATTCATTCAACAAGTAACCAACTAGCAATGCATCAATTCAACAAATGTTCAGCAAGCCATGCATCATTCATAACTTCATATATTTTTTTACATAAATATACCCAGGTTTTGTTCTCCCAATTTCTCCCAATATTTCAATCAGGTCATCATATTAAACCTTGTTTAATTTATACCCCTGTCCAGATATTTATAACCCAGAGGTTTAAATCTCATAGCCCATTTTATTTTTATGGTCCAAATCCCCCTGTCAAATGAACACAAGTATGCATTGTGGAGGAATCACCCAGATTGTTTTATTTATTCCAACACACAAAGGCCTCAGGGTGCACTTGCACCATGCATATACTTCCTCCCACCTGAAGCAAGCAGATCATTGACTAACCCCAAATGACTAATTCAATTTTCTTTCTTTTATTCATAGGGTCTATTAATTTAGATAATTTCCCCCTCCAGTTTCTGCTTAATTCACTAAACACCTGTTTATGGGTTTAATCATGAATCCCTCAATTCATCCATGTTTCAGAAAACATACTTACTTTCTAGTCCAATCCCTTGTTTTCCATTTATTTTCCTTACTGCAGAAATTTGCAGCAGGTTTTCCAAAACATTTTAAATATCATGATCCTACTATATTATTGAAAAAAGAAAAAGAATATGGACAGAGATATTTGTTAAGGAAATTTACCAAAAACCCAGAAAACCTCCTATCTTATTATTTAGAAAATAAACATGAGCCAGATCTCTTTCTGTCTGCCTATGTCCTAAGTAATTTAAATCCATACTTGACAGTTATAAGAATAGAATTAAAAATGCTCAAAACATTTTAGCTTGGAAAACTGACATACAAAACTCCAAATAGAAATGCACATACAAACATCCATCTCATCCATCTCATCCATAATAAACCACTTCAGAGATTTAAATAATTTTTATAGTACTTTAGGCTGCCTACCAGAGGTCTTAATGCCATTGCATAAAATAGATTAATGCTCACCTAGTATTTTCTTTTACTATCTTGCTCCTCTACTCAGCAAATCCCTTCAGAGCTGCTTACCCATATTTCTCCTATTTTATTTTTGTTTTATCTTCTTTTTTTTCTTCTGAGATGATGATGGTCATGATGGTGTACAGGTTTTATAAAGCTATTTTAGGGTTTAAGGAAATGGGTAATTCCTTTGATACCCCTTTATTTTTCATGCAGAGATTATACTTATGTATGGTCCTCAATTGGAATTACACTCATCTGATTTCCTTTAGTAGTTATTTCGGGATTCCAACACTTTAATTACTGCATGCTATTTCCATGATCTCATTCTATTCATGCCATATGCATGTGACCTTTGCTTATTTTATTTTCTGCTCAGTTTTTAAAGAAACTTTAATCTCTTTTGTTTTTTTTCTTGCATTTTCTACTTAGCCTTCTTTTCTTATACAATCATGTACACTGTCATATGCATTTAGGTGATGTAAAAATTATTCATACTATATTGTTTTTATTCCTCCCTTTAAAACAGCAACTCCTTTTTACATATCTATGTGATAAAAATTATACACACAAGATTATTTATTTTCTTTTCTAGCAGCATGATTATATAAGTCATTTGAAACTTCATAAAATTCCATTGTATTTTGGTTTTTAAATTAAATAGAAAATTTCCCTATATATTAAATACATGTGCTTATATAATTGTTTAGACATGGAACTATATTTGTTTTAAGTCCCAATTTTGATCACCTTAACTCCTTGCATCTTTATCAAACAGAAACTCTTATGCACATTTTTATTTACTAACAAGCTTTTCTGTTTTGATGCATCTTTTATTATTATTATTTATTTTATTTTATTTTATTTTATTTTAGGGTCATTACAGAAGTCCTTGTTGGAATCACAAAGGAGTGCCATCAATTAAGATTCAATTCCCTTCTTTCCATCCATAAGAAAACCATGGTATCTCTTTTGTACAGGTGATTCTTTGTTAGACCTTCTAATAGGTTGCATGATTTCATACATAAGTGAATTTGGTTGTCCTATTGGTTTGGTCACCGTATTAGACAATCAGGTCTCATCTAATTTTATAACTTCGCTGTTAATTTCCTTGACATATATTCCTTTTGAAACAGAGAACATGTTGAGAAAAATAACATTTTGTTACTCAACATTGTAGAAAATATATCCAATGATGTCCTTTGGATACACTGTGAGTTTACACAAGACCAATCTTGCCTGCTTTTATTGGGATTAACGTTCTTCACATAGGCAAGACAATCCCACACCTTCAAATGTTTGATGTGAGATTTTTTTCCCGTGCTACATCTCATATGGTATTATGGGCATTGATTTTGTAGGTATTAGATTCAACATATGCGTTGTGGTTTCTAGAGCTTAACCTTAATAGGACAGATGTAACTCAGCTTTGCTCATCGTCGAATAAACCATATCTAATAGGATTTGGTTCCTTCGCTTTGAAACACAGTTGTTTTGTCGAGTATAGGGTGGAGAATGAGAGATAAACCCATTATCCTTTAATTTTTATTGGAGAACATTCCCAACATACTTACCTCTTCAATTTCATCTAGGTATTTAAATCTTATGGTTCATTTGATTTTCGACCTTGATTTTATATTCAATGAATTTCTCAAAGAAATAGGATTTTTTCTTCGTAAGATACGCATATCCTAGTCTTGTGAAATAATCCATAATGGTTACAAGGTAAGAAGAAATAACTATAGTAACTATAAACATTGGACTACATACATTACTATGTACTGGACTTAAGAGTTTATTAACTCTTTCATTGCTCCTACTAAATGGATGTTTGGTTACTTTTCCTTCGAGACACGACTCATATGTATCAAATGACACAAACTCAAATTACAATATAAAATCTTAGGTTTTCAATTTCTATAGTCATTTCTCACTTATATGACCTAGACTACAATGCAAAAGATATTTTTTATTCATATTAACATTAGAAAGAATTACTAACAGTACATACACAATTAGCATTAATCGCATAAATGTCGTTATCTAATATACCATCGTAGATTTTATTACCATTCAACATAATGTTCATTAAATTATTAGCACAGCGAAACATATAACAAGTCTAAGACAATCTAGACATAGAAATAATACCACAAATAAAGTATTCTGCATAATATAGAATATTCCATAATAAACTAATTCATTTGACAAATTTAAATGAAAATATCCAACCGTCATTGCATCAACCAAAGATCCATCAGCATCCTGAAGCCTCATATATCCCTTTGTGACATGACTCATGTTTCTAAGTCCCTATAATGAATTAAATATGTGAGTTCCAGTTCTAAAATGATTGCGAAAAAAAATTGAATCATAAATATACCTATAGGAGGAGCAAAACTATTCTGTTTCTTCTCTTTGACAAGTACACCAAACAGTTCGGTTTCCAATGACCCTTCTTTTTAGAGTGGTGACTTTCACCATTGTTAGCTAGAGCAGTCTTCTTATTCTTTTTATTTACCCTTTTCCACTTCTTATAACCATTTGATGATGATGCCTTCCCCTTGAATGGGAATACCGTGCTATGACCCTTGGATGAAGTCTCGACTGACCTTAACATATTAAGTAACTCCACAAGGCTTACATATAGCCGGCTCATATTATAGTTTAATATGAATGACTCATCCTAAGGAGTAGGGACCATAGAATCAGATCCACCTGCAACTCGTAACCTATCATAACATCCAATTGAGAAATTCTATCAATATAGCCCTTCATCATTAGGATGTAATCATCCACTTTCACGCCCTTTGTTACCTTCATATTAAACGACATCTTTATAGGTTTGTACCTTGCAGAATAAAGCATTTCCCCATACAAAGCTTGAGGCTATCAAAGATCTGATGAACGCTCATGTTTTCATGTTGTCTCTTCGATAGTGTGACTAATGTAGGTAGCACGTAAATTTGGATGATTTTTAGTCCAGAACCAATTTGTTTTGGCTGAGCTTAGTTGAGGGTTTGCAATATCGGTAGGGTTTTCCCTTAGAGGTTCGGTTATTAATTACCTTAAACATTCGTATATTGGTGTTATCTTTATTGGCCTGCACTCTTCTATCTAGTTATGTCCGATGAGTTTGCCATTTTCAGAAAATACCTTGGATGTAGAAATTTTCCATAAATTTCAACTTGCTAGATTAGGACTTCTCTTATAGTAGATGTTCTTAGAATAATTTTAAGGTTATAAAATTCACTTTACTAATAAGCGCCTACTAGACTTTTATGTTTCTTAAAGCCCTAAGATGAAAAACAGAAGGCTTTTGACTTCATTAGTACGTATTAGGGCTCCGTTGTCTTGGGATTCTGATCTTGGGAAATATTAACAAATCATAGTCTCGGAGACGATGGATATCATATTATCAGTTGCATCATATACAACTCCAAACCCATAGTTCTTTGTTCTAATCTTATTTGGTCCTTGAGAAATATCAAGAAATCAAAAGAGATTATTCACTCGTACCTACCATTTCACAATGGCGTAAGTATGAATATACATACCATGCGGAATATGGACAAATAACTACTTATATCTTACCTTGTACATTTACTATATTACAGTACAACACATAATATCCTATCAACTACTAAGCAGGTATGCAAGTAATATATTGGTATATAAATGGCAGAGGACAACTTCCTAAAAGAGTCATAATTACTAATATATTTAATTGAGTGATATTGACTTATGAATTAATGTATTTATTTTGAAATACTCTTGTAATTTAAGTTTCGAAAACATCTGAAATCATAGTATAGTACTATACATACATATATATATATATGTATATATATTCGTTCTTTTAATCTATTTAGTGCTTCTTATTGTTCCATCTTTTATTATACATTTATATCATATAAATTATAGTTATTGTATAACTTTTATAATTTAATTTACTTATATAATTATCTTTTGTATAATCTTATTTTATTAATTAGATCTTATTTAATCAATTTAATTAATTGACTAAAATATTATTATTCAATTAAACCTTTTAAATTGAATTCATATACTATAACATTTATCCTTATACAGTATATATGTATGTATTATGTTATTTATTAATTACATTTAATTAATTTATTTGATTTAACCTTTTTAATTATATGATATTATACTTTAAAAGTTATATAATTAAATACCTTAGACATTTTAAGGTAAGGTAACATATATCACTATACAAGTTATATAATTTAATTAATTAACTACTTAATTTATTAATCTAATTAGTAATTAACCAATTTTCTATATTTATGTATAAATTTTTAAAATAATTTTTAAATTTATATTATAATATCTGTAGTATTTTCTTATTTTAAATTAAAATTTTAAATTTCAAAATTTTATCTCAATTTCAAAATTTTATCTTAATTTCAAAACATATTTTAAAAATTAGCTTAAATGCCAAATTCAATTTAGGCCTTTCATATTAGGGATAACTTTTAGGCTCACTTCACCTTCGAGTAGGTTGGTAGCTAGGTAGGGAAGGGTACTTGGTTACCAAAACCCAGCCTAGACACTACTTTTCTGAACGCCCTACTAAATGAGTAAGCTTAATTAGATAGCCTTAATAATGCTAATTTAGATCACATAGGCTATTGGCTTCGATTCCATTGTTGGATCAAAGCCAACATGTAGTCGGTTAAATGGGTGAATTTAAAAATATATTTGGATCTTATTGTGCCTATGAAGTCCGAATTAATTTATATATAATCTATATAAATTTTAAATAAAAATTAATAATTAAATTAATTAAGGACTTTATTTGACTTTAGATATGATATATAATGTGCATATGTGTATCATATACACATGTACGAGTATGTGCACATGCCATATAAACAGTGTGCATGCTTTAATATGCCTGTATCTAAGTGCTAGGATTTACACCACAACGGACATGTTTGCCCCTCCACATACATATTTAATGTCTGTTTTGTTATATTAATACGATATAAAACATATTTATACCTAATTAAGCGTATTTAAATATAACAATTCAAAAGTAATCTTGTATATATATATGTATGCAAATACGTATAAAATAAGATTCTACAATATAAATATAAAATAATTCAAAATTCAAAATTAATTTTGAATTTCAAAATTTGAAAATTAGTTCTAGAATTGAAAATATATTTTAAATTCAAAGTCAAAATTTTGATTTTAAAAATAAATTATAAAACATATATATTAATAAATATACATGAAAATTTTTCTTTTCAAAATGTACGATATATATAAAAATTAATTTCTAAAAATCATTGGAAATAATAAGCAGTTGTACATAATTAATTATATATATTGGTATAATATACAATATATGTATACGAATTATTTAATTTTCTACCATGTTTCTATTTTGACACCTTCAAAATATATATGCAATATATCCATATAGATTTTTTTTTCTTTTTTAAAAAATAAAATAAAATAAAATAATGTATGATATTTTCATATAAAAAATGTTTTATAAATGTCCCCAAATTTATTTATAGTTATAAACACACACATGTATTTATAAATTATCAAAATCAATTTAATAATTTAAATTAGTAATATTAATTTATATATGTTTTAAATTGAATATATAAATACATACACATAGAATTTTTTTTATTCAAAATCATATGTGTGAAATCTGAAAATATTTTTTACAATATATATAAATATATTTGATTTTAAAATTCAATATATACTCAAAACACTTTGAAAATTAATTTTTAATTCAATTTTTTTAATAGACCAAAAGTAAAAGCATGTATATACATTGAATTTTTTCAACAACAATTTATATATATATATATATATATATATATATATATATATATATATAGTTTCTAGATCGACATCCTACACATATTTGGATTTGTGATATAAACCCAAACTAATCCAATATAATAAAAAAACAAATGACATGTATTTATATAAATTGATGTGCAGTAAAGTATTACCTCAATTGTGGCGTAGGCTTCAAATGTTGAATCAGTAGAATTCCCAAAATCAAATCTGATCTCTTTTAGAAAGTGCTACCATTCAAAGAGATCCACACATCTTTTAACATAATTTAAATTGACTTTGTATTTGGCCTTAAAGGAGAGGTGCCATGGTAGAGGGTGCATGCGGCCTATAGTGTTAGGGAAGGAGTGTAGTAATTAAACTAAAAATGAAAAGGGTTGGTAGGTTTAAATAATAATGAGGGAGAGGAAATCGTGGATCTAGATTCTTTCTTTCCCCACCTCATTCAAATAAAAAATATCAACAAAATATCACCCCCTTTACACCCCCTCCTACAGCCTGCCATACCCTAGGCCATATGGGCTTTCATTTCACTTCAAACCATGTTAGTTGTTTAAGAATTAAATCAAATTCAAATGTACAATGATATCTATCAATACATGCATATATAACTTATATATACACACTATTTTTAATACTAATCAATAGAAATCAAATAAAATTTTATAATTAATATTCTGCAAATATTATCTAATTTTATTAATATATAAAAATTATAATTTAATTAAATTAGGTTGTATTCTAAGCATTTAGCATTGTGATTGTGTGACTCTTAGGTGTAAATTTGATTAGTGATTAATATCGAACACTTAAAATATTGAACTTCTCATGACACTTTTGCTAGAGGTATAACATTTTAGCCAACTTTATCACTTAGTTTCGGTAAAATCCAAATTTACTATTTTAAGTGGTCCCAAGTAGTGATAATTATTTACACCAGTTCTCTTCGTCAAAATTATATCACATTAGGACAAATGGAATTTGGTATTAGTCAAAATTACAATAACATCCACATTCAACTTGTATAATCCAAGTACAAAGTACATGGTTCAATAATAAGAATTAATATTGTCACTTCAATATTTTTCGTTTGACCTTAGTTATATTAACAAATAGAAAACAATCAATTGAGTCATTCTGTAGTTATCCAATAACTATCACTGTGTGTCCTTGGTGCCCCCTCAATAGCAATGAGTAATACATTTTCTGTAATGACCCAATGTTGAGAAGTGATTATTTATATTAGTTATGGATATTTAATTAATTAAATGATCATTAATGATATACTATGAGTTTTATTTCGCGATTTAGGCTTATTTGTCATGCTATAAATTAAAGAAGAAGAAGAAGAAGAAGGAGAGAAATTAAAATGAGATAAAATATGGAAATAAAATTTCATAAAACTATACGATGGATAAATAATGTAGATTTGAGTAAGAAATTAATTTTAAGTAGGAATTGAAGTTAATTTTTGTAATAGGTGAATTTTCATTCAAGTGGGGAAAATATGACATCTAGAGATAATTAAATAATATAAAAGATTTTTTTGACAATAAATTCTATAAAAATTACAAAAAGTTGAGCAATTACTCTTTAAATGGGATAAGAATAAGAGTAGATGTCGTTGCATGTGTAGAAGATGAAAAGTGAGCTTAGTGAATTAATTGACGCTAAGGCCCAAGCCCAATATTGAAAGTCTAAACTTTTACATCATGAAATATTAATTCTAGACAATTACTTTTCTAGAATAGTCTCTATTTCATTCATAATCGACTTATGTATAATATATCTTTTTCCATTGGTAAGCTTTCTTCTACATGAAACAAAATTGTGTAAACTCTTTCTCCTCCTTCTAAAATTCAAATAAAATAAAATAGAATCCTATAAATTCCAAAATTGAAATATAATCATCTCAACACCATATCATACCACTGGTCATGAAGAAGTTGAGAACTCAATCAAGTTTAGGTAGTTAAAGAATCGTTAGTTTAAGTTTCAATTTTTTGATCAATAAACAATGGAGAAGAAGCTTGTTAAAAGTGTGATTTTGGGTAGCAAAACAGATTATTGTGGCTTTAAATTATTCATGTGAGTTTCACTAACTCAAATTCTATCTTGTTTGAATGACTAGTGTTTAAATAGTTGCAAACTTGATTGGTGATGATATTTGTTGATATGCATGTGCGTTAAGAAATTGAGTGATCTTAAACCATCTTAACTATAACATCCGTGTTTAATTCATATAAACTTTCAAAATTCACCGTTTTCATATATTTTTCAAAACATGTTTCAGCATCTTTTTTTAAATTTCATGGATTTTCATTGAGTTTTATTATTTTTCTATAGCTGGCTTTTTGTTGAAAATTTATGGTGAAAATGCTTATCGGTTTGAAATTCGTCATAAACTGTAGAAAATTACAAAAATTCTAAAATTCAGGTATGTTATCTCAACCTAGTTTTGAACAAAATTTCAAATTTTCATTTAAAACTATTTTGTTTTGGTCCCATAAATAATGAAATTACGGAGGTGAAAATATTATGTGCTTGTTGGAAATTGATTGCGGAGTTCAACTACTATAATTGCTTTTCAAGTTGAATATTTATACTCTATACCTGATGTTCAAGATTATCTTAATCTCTTAAATATGTTCTGATTTGAAATTGATTTATATGGGTATTGGTTTTTAATTCTATATGATGAGAATTTTAGGTAAGTAGTTAAGCAATACTAAGTGGTATGGGATATTTGATAATACTTTTTCGATTACTTTCTTGACTCCTCATATGGAATATTTGATTGTACTATGTTTATTCTAAATAATGAGGGTGATGATAGATTAGTAATAGTAGATGGTATAGGACACTTGGTAATATTTTTCCAGTTAATCTCTCGACTTATAGTACAGAATATTTATTGAGTAGTAAGTGTAGTTTACTAGCTATTAGAAAAAGTTTAAGTAATAACAAGTGGGATGGAGCACTCAAGTAATACTTATTCAACTCCAATTTATGAGTAAATGTCACTTATATTCTGGGGATAGGTTAGGAATTTTTGATATCATTTGGAGATAACTCTTTTATAGATATTGGTAGTCGAGAGTTTATTACTCTCTAAAGGCTACAAGTGGGAGTTATGTTGGGATTTATAGATTTACCCTCTAAGGACTACTAGTTGAGTTTCATTATCTACTCTTATTACTTGTAGAGGATTTATTATGTTGAGAGCCTAACATTTAGATTCATAGATTCAAGATTGCTTGTTATTACTCCCATTAGGATTCATCTGGTCAAGAGTTTTTGTTAGGAGTCTCCATCATAGGGTCCATGCTACGATGAAGAGCATGTGATTAAGATCCACTAGATATTCTAGTATCTATCCTAGCAGTCTTGATTACATGCTGATGCCTAGGGTTCAAGATGTCACCTGGTTGAGTTTGAATCCAAACGTCACGTAAGGGCCAATAGTCCATTAACAAATGCAAGTAAGAATCATGACCCATGCTCTACATGTTTGGTAATGTGTTTTTTAAATGTAGATCAATACTAGGTTTGCAATTCTATGGGACGGTAGGAAACACGCTTTGATCATTGGGATTTTCTGAAGCAGTGCTACGATACATCAGTCTTCCATTTGGATGACTTAGGTAGATTCTCTAATTATGAGACATTTGATATTATCACCTCACGAGAGATGACGATTATATGACATTAGAGACTAGCTGCGTGTTAGTCTATCATTCAAGATAGCCTAACCTTGGATAGCTTTCTACTGTCTTTCTATGATTTTGGAGACAGCTTATGTGGTTGTCTGTCCTTCTCTCTTAGAGCCTGTAGCTGAGTGATCTTTTGTATGATTTGTCATTTCTGTTCCCTAAGACCATTCAGTATAGACTATTTTCCTCTTTAAGGACTATGGGTAGAGATAAATAGTAGTGTACATTGAGTATTTAATTGACTTTGATGTTCATTGAGTTTTGTTTCTTGATATCTCCGAGAGTATAATAGTTAGAAGTTATTACTTTTACTAGGACTATAGGCCGAGTTAACAATTTGGGTATTGCTTTCGATATTTTGTATGAATTGTGCCTTATTTGGGATTTGTATTTCCTTTTCTCCAAGGACTAACAGACGAAAGTATTTACTTCCATCAGGTGTGGTGACCCTACCCTTAAGCACATAGATTATTTTTTTACAAAAGGAATTTATCACTAAATCCCATTTCTGTTACATTTGAATATTTAGATAAATTCCAAATATTTTTCCCAAGACCCTGGGTTACCAATATAATTATATCAGTTCACAAATCATTTTAAGACAATTATATATTTGATGATATATAATTGTTTCCCCTTGCCTTTCAGTGATAATAATATTTTATTTTTTGCAAAGAGAACTTGAATCAAACAGATAAGATACAATACAAGTTATCAATGTAACCATTCATTCCTTCCCTAAATTTTTTTTCTAATGTAAGAGGTAAATTTTCAGCAAGCATAAAGCTTATGTGAATGATATTGCATTACATAGTGCACCTTTCTATTTCTTTTCATGATTTGCTAGGCTTCCTGCCTAAATGGGTCTATTATCCCTAAAATAGCATTTTATTGTTCTTATGATAGTTATCAAGTTCTTGTATGAAATCACTTCAAAGATTATACTTACAGGAATGAACATTTAGAACTGATTTCCTAATCACCATTTCAGGTTGAACAATTAAAGATATATTGCATTTTTAAGTTTGGCCAGGTACATACCAGAGCACTTGGGGTTGTATTGAAAATACTTGGAGTCTTTTAAAAGCAGTTTCGAGTTTTCTTTTTAAAATCTGGAAACACTTACACTTCATGAATTGAAGTGAAATGTTTTCAGGCTATAAGGGCTTGACCCATGGCCATCTAGGCCGGCCATAATCCCTCTCTTACCACTTTCAAACTCATATTTCTCATGTAAACTAACTTCTACAAAAACTTTTCCTAACACAAGCGTGTTTCTGCCTTATGGAAATTCCTGGGAATTTACCCATTTAGGCTATCGACCAAAAACACAAATACTTCCAGGTTTGTTTCTTTTATAATCTTTTTATTTTGAAATCAAATACATAAATGCAATGTTATAATCTCTCCAGGATTCATGCACAAACCAGTATCAATTATCTGCCATGCATAAGTCCATTTCTCCTGAAAATTTCTTATTCAAATCCGGTGAGCTCATTTTTCTTTCTTTTTAAAAAAAAACAATTCACCCTAACTCTTTGATTTTTCATAAAACTACAAAATAAACTCAGGCAATAAAATCAGAGATTATCACATACACATATCATATTTATATGGTATGTTTATCCCCTAGTTTCTCCAAATAAGACCATTCATAAAAATAGTAGTTAATCATTCACCATCAATAGTCATTCAAAATAGGTTTACTTAAGTACATGCTTTTAAACCAAATACACAGAAAACTCCCTACAATTAAATTCAACTGCTACTTGTAATCTGACTAATAAAAATCATTATAAAGCATCTGAAAATATAAAACAAGTTTCTTTTATTTATACTAGTAGCTAATGCCTTCTTCATCCATCAAGCCAACTTCACTTTCCTACAGGCAAATCACTGAGCTGCCCCAATTTTAATGATACACCCAGATGATTGCAAGGGCAACCAAAAGGGTCAGTTTAAAGTGGTATGAACACTAATCAAATTTTATACACATATTCATAATTTTTGTGAACTTGCAAAATTTACCTAATCTAGCAGGTTTCAAACTTTGCATATTAGTAGTAAATACCAAATAATTTCAAAGACACATCCATGCATTCAACCAATACTCAGCAAACAATACATCATTCATAATTCCATTTTTAAATAAGTGAACTCAGATATTGTTCTCCCAAATTTCACCCAGCTATTAATCAGAGCATCATATTAAAACCTGATTAATTTAACTCCCTGTCTAGATATTCATAACCCAGATTTTAAATTCCATTCCCTATTTATTTTGTGGTCTATAACTCCCTGTCAAATGAACACCATGTATGCATTGTGAAGGAAACTGCCAGGTTATTTAATTTATTCCAACACACGAAGGCCTCAGGGTGCAATTGCACCATGCATGTACTTACTCCCACCTGAAGCAAGCAGATCATTGACTAACTCCCAAATGACCAATTTAATTCTTCTTTCATTCATTCATAGGGTATATTAATTTAATAAATCCCCCTCCAGTTTCTGCTTATTTTATTAAGCTTCTATTTATGAATTTAATCACAAAAACTTCCAGTTCATTCATGTTTCAGAAAGGTATATTTACTTTTATACTTTCTGGTCCAGCCCCATATTTTCCATTTTATTTTCCTTATTACAGGAAATACAACATGCCTATAGTCTTCCTAAAAATAATTTAAGCATCATGATCCTATTATATTACTGTGAATATATGGATAAGGGTTTTATTAAGGAAATCCCCCCAAAAACCTAGAAAATCTTCTCTGACTTATGATATGAACATTTGGTTTCATGCTTCAATATCTAAGAAATAAACATGAGCTAGATCACTGTCTTGCTGCCTATTTCTTAAATAATTTAGATCCATACTTCATCATAATAATTTAGGACAAAAATGCTCAAACCATTTTAACTTGGGAAACTCACATACAGACTAAAAACCCCAAACAAAAATGCACAAACAAACATTCATCTCACCCATAACAAATCATTTAAGAGATTTTAAATAATTTATGACCTTTTAGGCTGCCTACCAGAGGACTTAATGCCATTGCATAAGAAAAAGATTAATGCTCACCTAGTGTTTCCTTTTACTGTCTTGCTCCTCTGAACAGCAGATCCTGTCAGAGTTTCAAGCTAATGTTTCTCCTATTTTATTTTATTTTTATTTTGATCCCGAGAGAATGATGGATATGGTTATGTGCAGGTTTTATAAAACCATTCTAGGGTTTAAGAAAATGGGTAATTCCTTTGATGCCCTTTGTTATTCATGCACAAATCATATTTCTGTGTGGTCCTTAATTGGAATTGCACACATTTGGTTACTTTAATTGGTTATTTCGGGAGCCAAACATTTTAAACATTGCATGCCATTTTCACGACTCTATTTTGTTCATGCCATATGCATGTGACCCTTGTTTATTTTATTTCCTTCTAAGTTTAAGGAAGCTGTAAATTCCTTGTATTTTCTACCTAGCCACCATCTCCATTCAATCATGCACACTATCATAAAAAATCATTCACACCATGTTATTTGCTGAAAATGATTATAAGATATAGAAATTCATATTTGATCCTACATTTGTTTTTATTCTGACTTTAGTTAAAAACACAACTCCTCATATACATTTATGTGATAAAAATCACATGTATCATGCTAATTATTTCTAGCATAAATATATATAAGACATTTTGAGCCTCATAAACTTCATTTTATTCTGCCTTTAAATAAAACAGAAAACACCTCATATATTAAATGTATGTATTTATATAATTCCTAAGACATAGAACTATATTTTTTTTAAGTCCCAATTTTTAATCACCTTAACTCCTTGCATTTTTATCAAACAGAAGCTCCTATGCACATTTTTATTTATTAACAAGCTTTTCTATTTTAATATGTCATTTATTATTATTATATATATATATTTTAGAATTTTAGAATTTTCTTAAAGTAAATACAATTTCATTCTATTTTTTATTTTTATTTTAGGGTCATTACATCAGGTCTGTAAGCCAAGATTATATTTTTTTTATATTGATTTTTATATTTTAGGTGGATTATGTTATATTTGGCTTCCACATATCTTGATTTATCTTCTATGGCTTGACAGTCAAAAATTATTACTTTCATTAGGGTTGTAAGTCGAGCTTTATAAGCCTTACTAGTGATGCTTTGATTATTTATTTGGGATTATGTCTTTTTGGATATATCTTTTATGGCTTAATGGTCAGAAATCATCTCTTCTGTTAGGACTGTAAGTAAAAAAATATTTGTTATTGATTCTCGTACTTTGTAAGAATTGTGATTCATACTTTTATTATGACTTTTGTGGCATGCTATGTGCTCGTTCATAGTACTTTATGGTTTTGATGAGTTTGGTTGTATCACCCAAACTATGTGTATCGCGCTAAAGCTTTTATGTGTTTCATGGGCGAATATTGAGATGTCTTGCATGGTATATATTTATAATGATCTATTGAATATTATGTTATGTCGTATTTGTGTAATACCTTTATATTATATTGTTTTACTATTTTGTACTCACATTTGAATCTAGATATAGTCTGACTCGTTTATTACGTTATATAATATTTAGGTCAGTCTAAGATATTTTAAGGTCAAGGATAATGAGACTAATTTTGATTTTTGAGCATAATCGAGGCCGGTTATGCATTGTAGTTGCGCACCATTGTGTATTATGTTGTATCATGTTTGTAGTTATGATTTATATTAGATTTATATTTTGTGAATTCTTGAGATAGTGGGATTTGACTTATTTTGTATCCTACAGGATTTGTATATACCTTTAGTATATATTATCGCTAATTATTAAGATTGCGTCCTCTCTCTCATTTATTGTATATTGTATATTTTGTATCCTAGAAATGTACGTGTCTATTGCTCTGTGCCGATATAAAGCATGTATTGGTAAGTTGCTTATGATTTTTGAATTAGGTAGTGGTGTTAGCCCAAGGGGATATTCACATGTGATATCCCATTACTATCTTATTCTATGTATTATCAGATGGTATTTCTTAGTAATACTTTTTGGTAGCAGGGGTATAAAGGTGTGTTGTTACAGTTGGTATAAGAGAAAGTTTAGAACAATTCATAGTATAAGAGGCATAATGTTTGCCTTAGATGAGACTTAGAGTCTCTGTCACCTTAGGTGTGGTGGGTAGTTGCCCTAGAGTAAGGGTTAGTAGGAGTATGCGATGATTACTAAGGTAATCATCAAGGGACATATTTGTGTTATCTTTTTATCTAAAATTTACCTCTTCAACCTTTTGAGAGTTGATCTCTATATGTTGATGAGGGCAATAAAGATAAAAGTAGTTGTCCGACCAATAGGGTTGGGTTTTTGTTGATGATCATTTGTCTTCATTATGGCTTTGAATGGAGTAACATAATTCATCACGAATCAGACTGCGTAGGAGAGCCAATGGATTGTTCTATGTTGTGCATCTTAATTATTTGGATGTATTGATTAGTTGATTGATGTTTAGATTTGACTAAGTGAATGCTTAATTTATTGAACTTTATTGGATTAACCTTGCATGTAGTATTAGATTGGGGTTATCACTCAAGGTTAGTATCCCCCTTAAGCTTGGATATTTTTAACCTGCTGATGTCTTTGGTACCGCAAGGGATTGTGGGAACTTCTTTTCTTATAAAATAAAACTAATATTTATATGAAAATTAAAATGAACTTGAAAATAAATGTTGGCTTGTCTGTATGTATAAATGGTTAATTAGTGATGTTTGGGTTATTGTAAGAAATTTACTATTTGATTGATCTGTAGAGAGCTCATGTAAATGTTTTTAATACAAGCAAGCATATATCTTAAATTAAAATCTTTTTTAAAAGTTTATTTATATCTTCATATGTATTAGGAATGTTTTAAACCATGTAAATAATTATTTCATAGAATTATTTTACTAAGGTAGATTTATATATATATATATATATATATATATATATATATATATATATATATATATATATTAAAAGGAATTTTGAAGCAAACACCGTGTTGATTTTTCCGTTGAGTGGTTTAAGAATTCTAGTCGATGTGGCTGATCAAGGCTATCGGTAGAGATTTCTAAACACTAGGACGAGACATTTGGACACAAAGTTTGGAAAAGATTGCAACATTTTGGAAAATAGAGAACTACTATTTTGAAAAGAATTATAAAATTTTTGGAAATGTTATAAATAATATTTTGTTCTCCGTAACTAATGTTTTAGGATAAGTTAAATATAATTTTGGAAAAGTATATTTTTAAAGGAAAGTGTACATGATAATTTTTGTGAAAAGTGTTTTAAAAGAGAAGCATATTTTAAAAAAGTAATTTAAGCTGTATTTTCAAAATATTATAAACTATAACTTGAGAAATGATATAAAACATTTTGATGAGTAGTGCATAAGTATATTTTAGGAAAATGAAGTAGCATTTTAAATGATATTTTGGAAAATATTTTGATAAGAAAATATAGATGTATTATTTTAGAAAGTAAATTGGTTTGAAAACGATAATGATGCTTTAGTAAGTTAGATACTTTTTATGATGATTGCAACCATTGAGTACTAGTGGACGATTTAGATCATTGGAAGGGCAACGTCGTAACGACCTAGAATTTTGGTCATTCAAAATGTAACGCTTCGATTTTTCGTTGCCGAAAAACCGAATAGTTATGGGTTTAAGAGAGAAGAAAAGAAGAAAAGAGCAGAGAAGAAGAGAGAAGATAGAAAATAGAGAGAAAAGAAAATAGAACAAAATTTTAGAATAGAAGAAGAAGAGAATAGAGAACATTTTGAAAACATAGAACGGAACAGAAAACAACAGAACAACATCAGAATCTCACAATTCGCAGCGGAACAACATATAATAGTAAATGAATAATCTTTAAACAAAGAACTATATCAGTTATTACATTACATCACATTTCATTACATCATATCATCATCAGAGTGTACAACAACAACAAATAGTGCGGCGGAAAAAGAAATACTATATAAGTAATACGCCATGCCATCCAGCTTGCCTCCAGCAACTCCAGAATATCCAGAATATCCTGATAAACCTTAACTCTTGACTGCCCGTGTGGAAATTGGTGGGCACCCAGAGTTTAGGAAGGAAAACAATAAACTCCGAGTCAGTCATGTGACTGGTGTGAGAACTCAAAACAGTTTATTTATCTTTGAAATCAAAATAGAGGAATATTTTTAAATTCAATTCGCAATGCTTTTAAAAATGAGACTACCATAAGGCCTCCCGCACACACACACATGCAAACGCAGAATCGGAGGAGATTTCTCCTTATGATAGTCAAAGATGCTTGATACGCATTTAAAAAGACATTTGATATTATTATTAGTGTATAGTGTAGGAAAAATTTCATTTCGAAAGTAGAATATAAATCTTAGCCAACATACGACCATTATCGTATGCCTACTATAGCTACCATCCAAACAGTGGTGACCACCATAAGTGAATGATAGGTTCTACAACTAAAACCGTACAAGTTTCGTATTGTTTCTTTGGATTTCCAACAAATGATCAGGCCAAGGAACTTCCCATTGCCACATGAGAATGCCTCTGGAAAGACATCCCCGAGAACCAAACCGGAACTCTGCCAACACAAGGCCGGGTTACCCCTAACTGGGTAACTACTGACACGAGCACGCCATTCCCCGATCGTAAACGACCTTTCTCACGGGATCCCGATAGCCAACAACCATAAAGTAATAAATTCGTAGTAACCACATAGGTTAAATATCTGGGCTCCATACCATGATACCACCTCTATCCAGAAGGAAATGTACATACCCTAAAGGGTGCTACCCCTCATAACCTTGCCGCATCTTTCCTGTTTTGACCATTTCCGGGGTGTGAGGTTCGACGAAGTCACGTCCACAAAAACATACTTTATACAAAAGCCATGCTTTGGGTCAACAAATGATCAACACAATGATCACTAAGATAGACGATCAAATAAACGATCCTATCACAATAATCAACACAATGATCATTTACAGCATCACTCAGCATGTCACATTACCAAATTGGGAATATATCGCTGATAACTTCAACTATATAACCTCTGAGCTCGTACGTCTCAGAGAAGGGTGTTAAGCTAAAAGAATAAATTCTTCGCCACCAACAGAAATATATTTGAAAGAAATCGGCTTTATATCTCAACTTGTAATGTCAGACATACAATCCATACAAGTCTGTTCCTGGCTCGAACAAAACCGAAGGCACTTAGAAAGAAGTCCTTGCAATCCGGATATTCACAATCCTGATCGGATTCACCATCACATATGGAGAACTCTATACCGGAGCAACTCGGTGCAGAGTAAATCGACAGGTCATCCTATTGCTCTCGCAAATACTGGGTCTTCAACACCGATCTTCAAATGCAATTCACAACGACGTATCACATATTCGGAATGGGTTATACGACCCCATGGTCCTTTCCCGGTTAACCCGAATAGTGAGCAATTATTCAAAAATAAGTGTAGCATTCACATTCAAACAAATCACATCAAATACCCATTCAAAGAAAAATATTGATAGTCGGTTATTGAACTATCACTGGATATGCACACATCACCAGATTCCAAATAATTTTCCAAATTATTTATTTTCCAAAATATCTTCACAAGATATATTATTTTCACACTTTAAAAATAAATCAACATTTATTTTTAAACCAATTCCACTTTCTTTTATAAATTCCTTAGTGAATTTATAATCCAAAATATCTTCACAAGATATATAATTTCAATACTTCAAAAATAAATCAATATTTATTTTTAGACAAATCCCACTTCCTTTATAAATTCCTTAGTGAATTTATAATTCCAAAATATCAATGAATATTCGATTTCAATTATTCATTTCAATTTATCTTCAAAAAGATAAATTCTCTAAACGTTTCATTTCACATTGGAAAAACATTTCCATACTTATTGAATAAGTAATTCATGAATTTTATTTATTTTCAACACTTAGAAAATATTCACTATACTTCAATCGAAATTAAGTATATATTTCATTCTTTAAGGAAAATCATTCACTTTAACTTATTTATTTGGGCCAAAACGAATGTTAAAACATCGTTACGACAACCCAAAATCACTAGTATAGGGATTCGAAATTAAAATAGATATATAAATCCCAATACTATCCTTTCGGAAATCATTTACTATAACAACAGTGTTATAGTCCACTATTTCCTTCTATTTCTCGAAAACGTCTATTTCAACAATCAATGTTGAAATCTATGGTTTCGAATCTCAACACATTTTAAAACATCGTTAGATCGTTTTAATTCTATTTGAAATATCACATTCAAAACAATTTCTTTAACATCTTATTCACTATTCAAAAACGTGAATATACTTCATTAACAATTTCATCCTTTTATTCATTTTAATTCAAAGGATTATTCACTATTCAAAAATGTGAATATAACTCCATTTATAGGTTTCAACAATTTACTTATAAAAATAAGTCATTTGCGAATTTATAAAACAACGTTTATAAATTCCATTTCTATTTATTTATAAAAACTTCCTTTTTATAAATTCCTTTATTAACCTATTCGATTTATAACTCAACTATAAAACAAAGGTTCATATTATAAGTCAAATATTTATAATTTATTCGTTCACAAAAATCGTCCCTTTGAACTTCATAATTATAAATCTTATAACTTATAAGGATGTTTATTTATCCAAAATTCATTCTTTCAATAACTTTATAAATTTTATAAACCTACTGTTTATAAAATTTTATTTATAACTTCACTGTTTAAAATTCTATAAATTCCATTCAATTATGAAATTCATTTTCACTTCATTCAAACACTTATAAAAACTTGTTTTATAATTTCAATATCTCAATTTATAAATATCCATTTATAAATCTCTTATATAAATCAATTCATATTAATATTTTAAAAACGTCTTTAAACTCCTTTATAATTTCATCATTTTGATTTATAAAATAATCAAATTTTATAAATCCTATATTTAAACTTTTCACAATAAATTCTAAAATCCCGATTAACTATTTTATAAAAATCATTAGCATCATATTCTCAAAAATCAGTTTTTAACTATATTTCTTAAAAATCATAATTTTTATAACTTTAAAAATTATAACGTTTATTTATTTAATATGGATCAATTCCAAAATTATTTTATAAAACGTATACTTTCTAAAATCACTTTAAAATCATTTTAAAATCCCAAAATCTGGGTCCAATGATGCTACACACCAAATAGTCAATCACGACTACAACGATAACATTTATCGATATGATAATCAATCAAATATCAAAATATCTGAAATCAAATAAAAACTGTTGAGGAATCCAGTTGGATCCCTCCAACCTGTTTTCCTGCATCCACAAACATTAGCACAATACCAATTCCGTTCCAGTATGAAATTATCGCGGTATATGTTCTTATTAAATATTATCCGCTTAATAACGGCGTAATAGGGTCTCATCCGCTAAACAAATAAATGCGGGAAATCAATAACTCCAATATATACATATGCCAATATATATATATATATTGCTATTATATATAATACCAATTTCACTGTTTATGAAATATTCGCGGTATATGTTTTTAATAAATAACATCCGCTTACTAACGGCGTATAATGTCTATTTTAACAATCAATAGATATCAATCAACATTCAAACATGCATTCAAATATTTTAGATCTAACTATTTAAAATAAAATCGAAACTGATTCGATTGAGTGAGAAGTTCTCACCTTGATTTTAAATTCCGTTTTAGCGATTTATTTTGAATAAAATTAAACGGACGTTTAATTTTACCCAAAATTTTCACTAACTCCAAACGACTCCAAACCAACTCCATCGCGTAGTGCTCGTCCATACGATTCCAACGCAACTGGTTTCGCGCGTTTTCGACCTCGTATGAAAAAGTTATGTATTTTACAAGTTTGTACACGATTTATATACACTAATTACAACATTAAATTATAATTAAAACCCTACACAAGCCCCTGGCCGTTGGATCTGCATCTAAGGCCTCACGTTCATCTCCTACATCACGCGCATAAGCTCCAGTAAATCACGTACTAGCCGAACCCAAATCCAAGATTAGGGTTAATTAATTCGACCTCCACATCGCACTTGAACTCGATCAAACTCCTCCATGCTGTGCGCCTCCCCAACCTCCATGCTCGGCCCCAAGGATATGAAGCTCGGCCTCATATAGCACGTGGAAAGTCGTGCGTGAGCTGTAGAGAACGGCCCCCCCTAGACGCCACCACGTCGCTCCAAATCACATCTCCACCGTTGAATCTCTTCGTCTCGTTGCCCTCTACATCTTCCATGTTGAAAGTTTCAGCCAAAACTTGATGGATTGAGTGATCAGAGGGGAAAATGGTTGGCAATTTTCGGCCATCCATTACAGTTGCTGGCGGCTAGGGTTTTGTAATTAGGTTTTTATTTTATTTTTTAATTTGTGAAGGGGGTGTGGGTCTATTTATAGAATTTCGAACGACACTATTCATCCGGAAATTCCGAACTCCGATTTACGCGCCGAAACTGACGTACCTAGGGTTTATCCCGCGTTCCGGACACAATGGAACAGGTTTCGAAAGCTAATTCGGACATCTGTGCGAGTTATGTCTATAAACGCTGAATTTAAATTAAACCGATTTAACTCGATTTCTAGGCGTTTTAATTTGTACCGGACAAACGGTAAATCCAATTGACTTGAAATTTGAAACCTTACAATAATATAACATTACGGATCTGATGAAACTGGTTTCGTCGAAATCCGAGACTTTTTGAAAAATGGCTATTTTAGCTCGTCAAATTAAAATTAAAAACAATTCGATGCGTTTCGAGCTGCCACGACCAAACGATAACTCCGATTGACACGAAAATTGAAATCCGGTAATAACTAACTATTACGGATCTAATGGAACTGGTTTCGTTCAATTCTGAGACTGTTCAAAAATTGACTATTTTCACTAGTCGATTTTAATATTAAAATATTCAATTTTCACAAATAAACTTTTAATTCGATTTTAAAAGTTCTAAAATATCATTCTAACTTCAATATGATAAAATAAAATTTTACAAATCATTTTCAATCATATTTAACCCTATTTTCAATTATTTCCATAATTTAACATATTAAATTATCGATTTAATAATCCAATTAAATCCAGTAATTCAAATAAAAATTTATTTGACTTAAAAATTCACTTATTAATATTTAAAATAAATTAAATATTCATTTTTTAATTTCTAAAAATTCTGGGTCGTTATAATCTTCCCCACTTAAAAGAATTTCGTCCTCGAAATTATTAAGTAAGAAAAGTTACAGAATCTATTAATTTTCCAAAAATTCATAATTAAACTTGTTACAAATCTTTACTGAGTTTCCAAATCATACTTAGTTATCTTTTCAAAAACAACTACTATAGTTTAACTTTCAACTTCCTTTTATAAAGATTATTCATTTATTATTATATGTTGTTCCGCTGCGAATTGTGAGATTCTGATGTTGTTCTTCTGTTTTTTTTTTCTTTTTCCTCTATTCTCTTTTCTTTCAATTTTAAAATTTTCTATCTTCTTTTCCCTATCTAAATTTTCTATCTTATGTTTTCTCTTCCCTCTATTATCTATTTTCTTCTTCTTTCCTCTTTTTCTCTCTTCTTCTTTTCTTAAATTTTTCTTAAAACCCCTAAGGGTTCGTATTTTCGTTCATCTTGAATTAAACAAAGGAGATTAGTGTCTATTCAAGGAGTACGGATTTACGGGTCTTTACACAAAATTAGAATATTTAACTGATTTTAAATATTGAAAAGGTAATTTATAGATTAAATAACTTGAATTTCAAAAATAGTGATTTATTAGATAATTATATTATTTAATTTCAAATAATTGATTCCTGGGTTTTAAGCCGGATAAAAATGATTTAAAGATCTATTTAATTTCTATTGATAAGAATAAAGATAATAAAACATTAAATTGGATTTAAAAGTTATTTATCAATTTCGAAAATAACTCGTTTTAATTAACGAGTGAAAATAGCCTCCCCGGGCAATGTCTCGGATTTTAACAAATCCAATTTCATTTGATCCGCAAAGGTGAATTATAATACAACGTTAAATTTCATGGTGATTAGATGCATCGCTTAGCCGTGCGAGATCGAAAAGCGTAGAAACTAATATTGCAAATTTAATATAATAATTGGTTTCAGAAGGTTATCTTCTGCATACAATCGAATTAGCCTCGAACAAGTTCCATTGTGTTCGAAATAGGGGTATTACTTTAGAAACTCCAAGCGGCATGCCTCGATTAGGATCCGAAATTTATGGCTAGATATTTTGAAAATTTAAATAATAAATATGCTTAGGTTTGACTTTACACACCCTGACCGTTCACATCAGCCCATCCCCTTATCACTCCCATTCACGTACAAGCCCACCCACTCTACATCTTCCCTTCCCTTATTTAAATGCTACTGGTGAACTGAAGAAGAAACATTTTAAATTTAAAAATTCAACATCTCCTTATTCATTCGATTAAAAATCATTGCTTTGTAATATCTGATGTCTTATGGGTGCAAGCATTTTCTCGACTGAAGTCAGTATATAAGGAGAAGAAAGGGCTAATGTTTTCACTTTATTTTGGCGACGAGTGTTTTAAAGGAGGTCGTAATTGAGTTTGTAGCGGAGAATAGCAGCTGTAGTAGAAATCTAGTGGAGCTCGGTCATAGGTTGGTAGGTGCGAAATATTGCTACAGTGTTGGAGGCTGCGTGAACGTGATTACAAGGAGGAGGGAGGGTTAAAGATGATTGGCATAGGTGTGTAGAGGTCGTTGAGTGGTGAACAATGGTAAAGTCGGATTTGAATAACATGGAGAGGTGGTGGAGCTTTGGGTGGATGAAAAGGCGACAACAGTGGAGCTTCTTCTGCAGTTTAACGGGGATGAATTTAAGGTGGGAGGGGTTTAGTTTAATGATGGTAATTGTGATGGCCCGCCTCCTCGACCCTCAGAAATCGATATTAATGCATCCACGACATTCACGTGTTGTAAATCCAAGTGCCGAGGAGGCAGATTATAAGGGGTGTAAAAGAAAATAAAGATAGAAGATAACACAATAATAAAATCTTACATCGCATTCAACATTTTAATTATACATAAATGATCAGAGTCAAATACACATCCAATGGGATAGTAATAATTGTCCATCTGTACATGTGCCGGGAAATACACAATACATAACACGGCGGAAATGGGTAGATATCTACATAAGGTAATTTATCTTCGCTCCAAAAGACTTCTCCAAAATGCTCCCTAACATGCTCCAAAATGCTCCTAAGGTATCCTGACTACACGGCTGCCCGAAAAGTAGGCACCTAGAGTTTAAAGGGAAAAACAAACTCTGGGTCAGTCATGGGACTGGTGTGAGAACTCAAAGTACGAAGTTTTGAAAACAAAACGGTATCTCATAAGACCACATCGCGCACAAAAACCGAACGGTTTTTTACCTTATGATAACCAAAACTCTTTATTACGAAAAATTTAGGGATATTATTTTTAATGACATTCTTTGAAAACATCTTCAAATAAACTTATTAATCTTAGCCGAAATGGTTACCCATATAGCATTTCTAGGCTATTCATTACGCCAATACAAACAAAACCATAGGTTCTTATTGGAGAGTGGGTTCTCATACAAATGACCAGGTGAAGGGACTACCTTCCGATAGGTACAACTCTAAATGGATGTCCCAAGGCACAGAACATTTGCCCTTTACCAACAAAAGACTAGCCTACCTCTGTAACAAGATAGTACCGAATATGTCATCCCCGCTCGTTACCAAGCTTTATCCGAGAGCTCTCTTCGTATATATCCACATTACTTTACCTCCCGAACGTCATAACGGGAAGAAATATATCTAGAGGGGGTTGATCATACCTTACTTGGGAATAACCCACTTAGCCTTGCCGCATCTAACCCTGCTTCGGTCATTTTCGGTTGATGAGACTTGAGGCAACGATTACCTTTTCACATAGCACATATCACATCTTTGAATGCCACAATGCCATTTCAGTTGACTACTAATTGCCTTCCACAAAAATACAACCCTTGAGCTCGTACGTCTCAATGAGAGTGTTAAGGTAAGAGAAGTTGTCTTCTCCGCCACCACTGATATACGTTTGTAAAAACCAATGTGCGTAATTTTTAGAAATGCAATGTCAAACAAACTTTCATACAAGTTTTTTATGAGTAGGACAAATCGATTGCACTTCCCTTGGCCATTACTAGACGAGAAGTCCTTATGGTTTTGAGGTTTTTTCATAACAAAGAGACCACCGCTATAATATAGTGAATCGGGAGTTTATCCCTAATTGATCAACAAGTAGTCTCTCACTATTATTCGTCTCAATATCTCCGTCTTCAAACATCTTCAATCTTCGAACACATAAATTGTTTCGAAGTGGTCTTCGGATGGGAATTACCCAAATCCGACCCCGGTTCCTTCGAAATCCAATCACCGATAAAAATGATGTAATTGGGTGGTTATTTCTTAATTCGTTCATTTTCCTTTACCAAAATATCTTCGAGAGATATATATTTTCAAAATATTCTTTTAGTGAATGCGAAATCATTTAAACCACTTTTTGAATATTTCTCAAATCATTTTTAAAGAGTATCTTTTGAGAAAATAGGATTATAGAAATCATTCTAATTTTATTCATAATTAAATTTCGTATTCAACGAGTGCTTTGGGCGGAATAACTGTTAGATCACCTTTTAAATTCCATGAATAGGACAAGTTCCCTCATCAGATTTAAATAATGAGTATAAGAAGATTATTTCTATAAAATCCAATTTTGAGCATTTGGACTTTCCTTTCGATATGTTCCACCCCTCACCTAAAAGAGAAAACTGAGGCCATGTAAGTTCAGGGCACTGGTTGCTTCATCCCTTACCTTAGTTACACACCTTGTTTTCACTTTTAGATCTCATAGGCGGGACAAATGTACTAGTCTTTTTCGCATATTCATTTTTCCTTTTTAAATCAGTTAAGTACTTGCTTAACCATATATGAAATAATGTTAAATTATTCAAATTTTCTCTTGAAATTCTTTATTATTCACTTAAAAACATTTACTAAGGATTTGTGAAAGAATTGTTAAGTTTCAACCTTTATTTCAAAAGTTATTGAAAAGCGTTGTGAAAAATGTTGCAAATATGTTACAAAAAGTGCTTTAAAAGCAATATTATTCAAAACAACTTTTATATCATTTAAAAAACCATCTTTTCAACATAAATCACTTTTAAAAAAATTTGAAAGATTTTTAGAATTTATTTCATATCTTTAGAACAATAATTTCATCAATTTTAAACTTTAGTCATTTAGTGCAAAAATTGGATTTTTCTTGAAAATTGATTTTGCCATATTTCATAATATATAAGAAGAAATCTTGATTTTCTTTTTCTTATAAATGATATGGATATAAGGATTCGAAAAGTTCTTACTTCAAAGAATTCCGAACTATAATCCACTTCGTATCTTCATTTGAACTTTTGACGTGAAAACGCGAACTACCGTTACGCGACGCGTCAAACATTAGGCGTATTTTGAGATTCTTATCCAAACTTTTTCGAAACAAGTTTAAACACTTAGGAATAATTTTTAAAGCATTTTCAAATATTTTTCGTCGTATAAATGATTCCGTATCACATTTCATATCTTTTGGAAAGTGATTTTAATGTGATTATACGTCGTGTAAATCCGTGACTTGTTTCAACATATATATTCAATATACAACTAATAAACATTCAAAACAATGTTTATAACCATTTTAACATATTCTAACATGTCATATGAACTTGCATATTAATTTAACAACTTTTTATTACAATGTCACATGATTGTCATTTACGTACATATTTGCTTACTAACTTTTGCAATTGTCTTAAAGGTGGTTGGTTTCTTTTTCAAACACTTATCAAACATCATTATTAACATCCAAAAAACATTTATAACTTTTAAAACATCATATAAACATTTCCTGCTTAACAATTTAGAGTTCTCACATTGTTTGGTTTTAGTAAACGGAAAATGGGCTATAGCTACGCTAGTCGATGTTTTTAGCTTACGATCTCTTGAACGCTTTGACTTAGATGGCTCGCCTTGGATTTGGGAAGGCTAGGAGTGCTTGGCCAAATGGAGGAAGAGGAGGCATGAGCAATAGGAGAGGGAAGGAGGCGTTTTGAAGTGGTTCGGATGAAGTTTTGTTGATATTTTTTTTGTTTTATTTTCTAGAATATTTTAGCATAACTTTGTTAAGGTTGGAAGCCATTAAAGGAGATAAGAAGAACCTTGAAATTTTGAGAAGAAGTGTGGAAGGAAGTGAGAAAGTGGGTATGTATTTATAAAATATTTTAGAATAAAATATAGATTTGTGTTTTTAATTAAATAACCTTCCTTAAGAATTAAGTAAACTTATTTAATTCAAAAATTAACATCCACATCACATCACACTTTTAAAATTCAAATACTTTAGAGTTAAATAAAGAATAACAATGATTACTTTACTTCATGCCACTTTTCTTTATTTTATGTCACATTTGATGTGACATATGTTTTTTCTTTTTTAATTACTTTTGCTAATTACTTTCTAGAAATTTTCCAAGTGTGATTATTAAATGTATCCTTAAGTAGTTAATTGCTACTATCTTTATACGTTAACATATTTATTAAATTGTGTACAAAAAAGTGCAACAACGTTGCGACAACTTTAAATCGACAAAATGTAGATTTTTGACGAAATGTTTTACGGTTATATTTTGACGTTTTATTTAAACTATCCATCTATGTAAACCAAATTTAAAAATAAATTTATGTAATGTTATTTAAAAATATAAAGAATCATAAATAAATGAAAATAGTTAATTAAACCATTTAAACTTATTTTTTGAAATCAAGATTTTGTCACTTTTGTTGATATAAGCAAATGTTACTATTTTTATGTATATTTTTATTTCCAAATTCTATCAAATATTATTTGAATCATAAAACCTTTATATTTTATATTTAAAATCACTTTAAATGTTATATTTTGAAGTGGTTAAATTTTGGGTCGTTACATTCTCCCATACTTAAAAGAATTTTGTCCTCGAAATTAGATAAAAAGAAAATAGCTCAAAATGAAATATATATTCAATAAGATGGAATATGTACAATATGTGATTACACCACATGCGGTGAGCACACTCAAATGATAGATAAAGTCTATACATCAGACTTAAACTCGGGATATGCATTTCTCTTTCTATCTTCTGGTTTCCATGTGCAATCATCAGCATCCCCGCTTCATTGAACTTTTACCAATCTTACAACTTTCCTTCTTAATTGTTTCTCATCTTGATCCACTATTCAACTGGGTCTTCTAATAACTGTTAAGTTTGGTTCTATCTCCAAGTCATCCTAATCATCCGTTTCTATGATTTGTTCTGGGTCATATACATACTTCCGTAAATGTGATACATGAAAAACATTGTGTGCACCAAACAATCATTCAGGCAATTGCACTTGATAAGCTAGTGGCCCAGTTCTTTCGAGAATAGAAAAAGGTCCAATATATCGATGTGCTAACATTCTAGCTCTTCTAAATCTTACTACTCCTCTCATTGAGGAGACTTTCAAAAAGACTGAATCTCCAACCGAGAATTCCAGATTTCTACACCTTCAGGTCTGCATAACTCTTCTGTCAACTTTGGGCTTCTTTTAGCTTCTTTATAATCATATCAACTTTTCCTGAAGCTTCTCGTACCATATCTGAACCAAGCACTAACTGATCTCCGGATTCTATCCAACATACTGGCGATTTACATGGACGACCATACAAAGCTTCAAACGTTGCACCTCCGATACTAGCTTGATAGCTATTATTATACGAGATGTTTGCACAAAAAATGGACAAACACCTCCAAGTCGTATTATTTAGTTGATTATATGTGATTTTCAATGATTTTAGATGAGTATGTAAATATAAAAGAAGTAGGGGCTGAAATGTAAAAGACACGCGGATTTATAGTGGTTCGGCCAGAATGTGCCTACGTCCACTTTATATGTTATTATCTTCTTTCTTTCAGATTACAAGTACAATGCTTCGTATATAAGTATATGAAAGTAGTTTGAAAGTTCCTTCCTTGCTTGAGCTCTCAAACTTGTCTGCCATTGTTGTACCCCTGCCCCTCTATTTATAGAATGAGGTAGGGGGCAGGGGCCTTGGAGGTATATAGCTGCTGGTGGGCCCGGGCTGAAGCAATCTGGACTGGCAATCATTTGGTTCGGCGAGGCTTCATTCGGCTATGCTTAGAGAAGTTGGGGTTTAGTTAGGCGTGGTCTGGTCCGGTAGGGTGTTGGAGAGGTGGTTCGGTAGTGGAGATGGAGAGGTGGCTCGGTAGTGGAGTTGGTCCGGTAATCTTCTGGTTCTGGAGTTGGTTCGGTTATGGTACCGAATCAGTTGGTTCGGTTATGGTTGGGCCGGATGTGTGGGCTGGCCGAATGACCTTTGGTTCGGTGTGAATTGGAGATGCCGAATGCCTCCCTGCCGAATGGACTTGTATATTGAGAACGCCAGATGGACTTCTATGCTTATATTGTGCCTTGTGTTTGTCGAACGGGGTGGAGGTTGCGAGCCCGGGTAAAACTTTGACTTCTTGGTCTCGAGATCTTCTGGGTGAGAATTCGCCCAACATTTGCCCCCCAAAGTGGGGCACGTGCTTGCATGTGTCGCGCTTTGTTTTCCCTGTGGTAGGAAGATTTGTTTTGTAACGCCATGGGCTGGATGTTCGTATCCTGTTGATGTCCTGCAAAGGAATTTACAGTTTTAGTGTGATTTCCAATGACGATCGTTCAGGATCGAAATATTTGAGACAAAGTGAATCGTGCCGTTCGGGGCAAGAGAGTGTGCCCCGAGGTGGTTTAGCATTATCGATGCCAGGTTCACGTTAGAGTGGGTCCCTAGATCGTTTGTCAAGGTGGTTTATCGCCAGCTCAGAGCGTGCCTAAGGATCGTTCGCGACCCCGTACATGTGTAAGTAGCTTAGCCATTTCGTAGTTATCAGAATTAAATATCTATTTAGCCGATGAGCTTAAAAAGGCGTGTCAAAGTGTAAATTCCCACGACAATAGGGTTAATAACCATTCAGAGCGTGCCTATGGACCGTTCGTGGTCGCGTACACGTGTAAACGATTAATCCATGTTAGTGAGAGATTTACAACTTATTCATCGTTGTCATAATCCTCATTTTATTAGTTAGTTCTGGAGTTCGGTACTTATCTGCATGAGGCGCTCTGCATGCCCCTAGTTCCTGGTTGTCGTTGGTAGAGAGATAGTTCATTCGGTTTTTTGTTGGTCCGGTTATTCTCATCCGGCTGTGGTTTCATTCGGTATCTAGTTGGTTCGGTATATTTGTTATTGGTCCGGTGTTCCTATTCGGTGGGCCGAACCAGTTGGTTCGACGGCCCTGAGCTCGCCTATATATAGAGGCCGTACCCCCCTTGGTTTTCCCTTACCGAACCAGAGAGCCGAATCAACTGACTTGCCGGATCAAATCGTCTGCCGAACCAAATCTCTACCGAATCAGGTACACACTCTATTGCCGAATGCCTTTAATACCGAATGTTTCTATATGCCGAATGAGTTTAATGCCTTAGTGCCGAATGAACTTCATGCCCCATTGCCGAATGAATTTGCTTGCACCGTATTACCGAACGAATTCCTATGCCGGATGAACCTCTAATGCCGAATGGAACTACCGAATGAGGCATATACCGAATGAGACTCGGAATTTGAATCTTGAGCGAAATCTTAGGTTTTATATGCTTGCTTTAGATACTTGCTTGTTCTAATATCAAGTTTTTCTTGTGCTGCAGAAAATGTCTCGCAAAGCGGAAACACGATCGGACAGAAAGAAGTTTAGAGGCACAGGAGAGTCTTCTTCTTCCTTGCCCCCAGTCCAACCAGGATCCGGGCAACATCGACCTATTCCGAGGTCTCTAGTGGATGGATATGGTCCACAGGAACTTCTGATCTCCCCTCCTGATTGCTTTCCTAGCTCCCTAAAGGAGGAGCAACTTGACGTCATATCCCGTTCCTTCGGGATAGATAGGGCTCTTATGCTGCTGCCGGGAGATGGAGTGATGCCATATAATCCTCCCGAGGGCTACTTTGCTTATAGCAGATACCATTGCATGTGCGGTGCTATCCCTCCTATCAACGCTTGGATAGTAAGCTTCACCACATATTTGAAGGTGGCTCCCTTCCAGCTTCAGCCTAACTCTTATGCCATCCTGGTGAGCCTTTTTGTTATCTTCCAGAGGAGGTACGGGCGTCCTCCTTCTAACCGGGAAATTCGATATTTGTACAACCTGAGAGGCTATAAGAAGGGGTCTCCGTATATTAGTCTGGAAGCGGCCGTGCCCTTCAAACCAGTCCTGGACTTATATTCCAAGTTTACCATGTTCAAGAAAGAGTGGTTCTTCATCAAGGACGATGCTGTTTCTTTCCGCCTTTTCACTTCCGGCTGTAAGATGGATTTCATTTATACTTTCCATGTTTTGACTGTAGTGTTTTTTCTGACATGCTTCTATTTCTGGCTAGCGACAGGTGGTATTGCAGTCGTGGAGGATGATTCCTTGGTGCGAATGGCTGCTGAACTAAAGGCTATTCCGGCACGGGACCGGTCGGCCTCCTTCTTGATCAGGAACGCAACCCTCTTGGAGTATAATTTGATCTTACCGCACCAGTCCGTGGTTAAGCAAAGAGACACGGCTGAGGAGAAGGCTGCTAAAGCTAAGGAGGGGGCTATGGTGAAGAGCGGTAAGAAGGAGCCTTTTGCAGAGCGTCCCGTTGTCGGGGGGAAGAAACTGAAGAAGTCTGATGGCCCTTCTCCAAGTACTTTTCCGACTGTCCCGGAGGAGGAAGGTGTAGAAGAGGAGGAAGGAGGCGAGGTTGGAGAAGGGTCGGAGGGTGGAGGAGATGGCGACGGTCAGGGTGGTAGTGGCGTCGGTGCCCTATCCTCTGAGCAAGACCTTGAACTGGATGAGGCTCTCCGTCGGGCCTTCGGGGAGTCGGAGGGAGAGCCGGAAACGGAGAAGGCAAAGGAAACCGGCAAAGCTGTGGCTGGCACTGACCCATCCTCTAAGGGTTCCTCAGCTAGGGCGATTCCGGCGATGCAAGGTGAACTTTTGTCCTCTGCCGATTCCATTTTCGATAGGGACTTAGAAATTTTTTACAGTTCACTTCCGTCCTGGAATGAGATCCAGGACTTATTGCAGTATCCCACTCCTCCGCCGGGTTTGTATAATAGATGTGTCTTCTCACTTTTCTTTCCTTTTAACTTAACACATTTTTCGAACTGTGGATTATTGTATGTTCGTAACACTTGTTCTTTATTCCAGGGGAAGGCCATGTGGTTAAAACGTCGGACGTTCGACACCGCCTTGAGCAGTTTAAGTCGAGGAGAGCTTCTGCGAAACCCTCTACTGGTCGCACTGGGGATGTAGTCAGTTATCGCCCTCTTCTTGGGGTCATTGAAGAGGGCATTCGGAAAAAGAAGCGGAGCCGTTCCTTATTTGAGTCTTCCCCTGGTTCGCAGCTTCCTACTCAGCCTCCTCGTGATACTATGGAGGAGAGCACGGAATCCGGCCCCCCTCATCCTCCTTTCAAGAGCCCAACTGTTATTCGTATAAGGCGTCCTGATGTGCCTCGCCCCGTGCCTCGTGACCCTTTTGCCGGTCATCCTGATTTAGATCCGAGCTTTCGGGATATCTCATTTGATGAGGCCACGGGCGAGCACCTCCTTCCCCGCAAACCCATGGTAAGAGTGCTGGACGAGGCCAAGTCTTTAGATCTTGATTTACTTACTACACGGGTAGTCACCATGGGGGACGAAGCCAAGGCTAACATCGATCGGGTGGCCGCAGAGACCAAGAAGTTAATGGAGCATCATGCTAAATTGGCCAAGGCCGGGGAAGAGATCGGGAGTGCTAATATTCGGTTGAGGTTAAAAGTTGTCGATCAGGCCAAGCAGCTCGCCGATCAAGCCATCCGGATTTTCCAGCATGAGGAAGCCTCCAAGCGGCTGAAAGAGACGATGGAGAAGGCCAGTAGGGCGGAATTACGGAAGATGGAGGTCGCCTGCAGGGAACGGATTAACATGGCCATTACGACGGTGGACGAGTTTCGAAATGCGGATCTTGAGCGGGTAGAGGAGTTGTCTGGGAGGCTCAAGGCTGCGGAAATGGCTCAGGCCGAGTTGAAGAAGGAGATGGAGGAGATGAGGAGGTCCCTCAAGTTAAAGGAGGAGGAAATGAGGAGGTCTCTCCAGGCTGACTGCTTGAGATACCAATCAGAGAGGGACATTGCCGTCGCCAAGTTGCAAGCTTCCGAGGCCCGGGTGAGGGAGTTTGAGGAGAATGAGGGGATGATGGATGAGATGCTGCAGGACATGTACTTCCACACTTGGAAGGAGGGCGGCTTGTCTTGGATGGACGATTACCCTCGGGTGATGGCCAAGGTGTATCTCCAGGTTTTAGAGGAGGCCAGGGTGAACGCGGGTAAGGAAGGCGGAGAGGCTTTCAATTTGGATGCGGTTACTGCCCAGTTCTCGAAGGAGGAGCAAGCGGCGGTGAAGGAGGGGATGCGGCTGCTTGCTGCAGAGGAAGCGGGCGTGCAGTTGGATGATGAGGATCAAGCGGCGGATGCTGGTGAGTTATTCTTTTCCCTTTCTTTCCTTTCCGTGTTTTCATAACTTGATCGTTCGTTTAATGAATTCCTCTTCTGAACTGGACAGGTGGGACTCCTGATCCACATGCTGGGGGCTCTGATCCTGCGGCTAAGTAGACTGGGGAAGTTGGTGATGGAGTGTGGACGCGGCTGCCACCTTTTTATTTCTTTTTATCACTGTTTACGTTAGTCATTGACATGTAACTGTAATAATATTATTTGCAAAGAATAACTTCGTGTGATTTTATAATATAAGCTGATGTTGTTATGTTTAAATGTTGTTGTCATCTTGATGTGCTGCGTGGGAAATATAACTATGTATATGCCTGTGATTCTAGTTGTGTTTGATGCTAAGTTTTTTGCTAGAAATATAATTTCATGTGTTGCAATGTTATTGTGCGAACAAGCTATAGTTACGTATTTATGTGCAAGAAAAGAGAGTACCGCCCTTTATGTTCCATTCGCAGGCGGTAGCTTAGAGTATCTTATGTAACTGTTCACGGATATAGCTGAGTACCCTGCCACCCAGTACGCAGGCTTAGTTTCTCATGAGTGAATGCTTCCTATTTGGTTTCCTGTACTTTAGAGTTTGTTATACAGGATAGGAGAAAAGTATTTAAATGAAATGGAAATATAGTAAAAGTAAAACTTCCAGTCATGGAAGGCCGTCGATGTGCTTAAGTTCGTGGCAAACGGGTTTTGTAGTCACTTTCCCTAGCTGTGGGTCTTGGAGACATTTGTCACCCATCTTACGCCTCCGCGGGGAGTTTTCTTTTTTACCACAGCCGCACTTAAGACACATCGGAGCCGAGATCGCGCACGGTAACTACCCGAACCATTATGGTCCGTAATCGTGGGTATTATTCGATTTACCGTGGCCGGCTAGCGTGGGTGCCGTTGGCCGTGAACTACCCCTGGCTGGCCACACCTTATGTTGGGGCTTAAAGTAGGTTCACAGTTGCCGGCGAGCCGAACGCCGTAATGAGCTGCCATCGGCTATAGTCGGCCTTTATGATGACTTATAATCGGCTCATTACAGTTGGCTTTGAGGGCAGGCGCGCAATGAGTTAACCCGCAGCAGAGGGATGCTGGAGCAAAAGTGTCTCATTGGCGAGTGCATAGAATCGTAGCGTACCTGTTAGGCCTAGTCCAGATGAGGCCGCGGTGCATCTTGAGTGGAGATGCCATAGGATTTTGTTCAACAGAAAGGGATAAAACTTAACAAGTAGCCAAGACATAAAGGAACAAGCTAAAAAGAGACAAGATTTTTTAAAGTGGTTCGGCACGAAAGTGCCTACGTCCACTGATTCTCTTTGTTAATTCACTTCATATGGGCAGTACAAGTTAAGAAAAGTATCGACGAAGGTGTCGGATGTTCCATGCCCTCTGGAACACCTCTCCGTCCACTGTTGACAAAATATAAGCTCCGTTGTGGAGATCTTTATGAATTACATACGGTCCGTCCCAGATGGGGTCTAGTGCCCCGGGGCGCGGAAAGATTCGCCTGAGGACAAGATCTCCTTCTTGTAAGCTGCGATGCTTGACTTTGGAATTGTATAGCGCTGCCACTTTTTGTTTGTGAGCTGCTGCTTTAAGTGCTGCATCGTTTCTCCGTTCCTCAATCAGATCCAAAGACATGAGGAGGAGTTCTTCGTTTTCTTCTGGGTTGTAGTGGATCCTACGGTGGGAAGGCACAATAGTCTCAACTGGGAGCATTGCCTCCGATCCATATGCCAAGGAGAAAGGAGTATGTCCCGTTGATGTTCTGAAAGACGTGCGGTATGCCCATAGTGCCGTAGGAAGTTCGTCCACCCAGGCGCCTTTTGACTTTTCAAGTTTCTTCTTGATTAGGGTTTTGAGAATTTTGTTGACAGCTTCAACTTGTCCGTTTGCCTGAGGATAAGCTACTGATGAGAAGCTTTTATGAATTCCATGCTCTTGGCACCAGTCGGTAAATTCTTCGCTGTCAAATTGGAGTCCGTTGTCTGATATGATCTTGAGTGGGACTCCGTACCTGCACAGAATATTTTTGATCAAGAAGTTTATAACTTTTGTTGAAGATATTTTATTTAGAGGTTCTTCTTCCACCCATTTGGTGAAATAATCGACTGCCACTACAGCATATTTGGCTCCGCCCCGGCCCGTTGGCAGTTCGCCAATTAAGTCAATTCCCCATACAGCAAAGGGCCAAGGGCTGGTCATTTGAGTAATTTCATTTGTGGGCAGTCGAGGAATCTTGGCAAATTTCTGACATCTGTCGCATTTCTTGACGAAGTCTAGAGCGTCTTTGTTTAGTGTGGGCCAGTAATATCCATATCGGAGTATCTTCCTTGCCAAAGTCTGCCCCCCAGTGTGATCTCCGCATCCTCCCTGATGGATGTTTGATAAGATCTCCTTGGCTTCCCTTCCCGCGACGCATCTCAATAAGGGGCCAGAGAAGCCACGCCGATAGAGGATGCCTTCTTGTATCGTGTAGTGGGGAACTTTCCTCAAGATCCTCTTGGCTTCGTCACGCCTGTCGGGCAGTGTGCCATCTTGCAAATATTTCCGGATGGGAGTCATCCAGGTTCCTTCTTCGATTGCAGTTACCAGATTTACTGGTTTGAAACTTGGGGCTAGCTGCCTTGAGATGGCTAGTGTTCCGAAAATGGTGCTATTCTTCATACTAGCTTGCTTTGCAAGTTCATCTGCCTCTTGGTTCTCTTCTCGAGGAATATGTTTGATTAGATAGTGGTCCAATTGATCGAGCAGCAGTTTGGTTTTCTTTAGGTATGCTGTGAGTCGTTCTCCTCGAGTCTGGAATTCTCCTAGCACCTGGTTTACGATAAGCTGAGAATCACTATGAAGACATAAGGAATTGATTCCAATTTCCAGGGCAAGCTCCAATCCTGCTATTACTGCTTCATATTCAGCATCGTTGTTAGTGGCCGTGAACTCCAACCTTAATGCATAGTACAACTTTCTTCCCCTGGGGGTGATGATCACAATTCCTGCCTCCGAGCCTTGTTCGTTCGATGCTCCATCTACAAAGAGGTTCCACTTGATGTTTTTTGCTACTTCGGATTGTTCCTTGCCTTCGTTGGTAGTGAATTCGGCAATGAAATTGGCCATGGCTTGTCCTTTGATAGCGGTGCGAGGATGGTAGGTGATATCATACTGACTTAGTTCGATGCACCATTTGAGGAGTCGCCCAGAAGTGTCAGGACGATGGAGCACTTGTCTTAGCGGTTGATCGGTTAGAACCCTGATGGAGTAAGACTGGAAGTAGTGTCGCAGTTTTCGTGACGCGATCAATAAACAATATGCTAATTTCTCTAGTTTAGGATATCTGGCCTCTGCCCCTGTAAATCTCTTACTTACAAAGTAAACCGGGCGTTGTGTGCGGTCTTCTTCTCTTACCAAAGCGGCGCTTAGAGCATGAGATGATACAGCGAGGTATCGGTATAACACTTCACCTTCATTTGGAGTTGAGAGTACTGGTGGTCTCTGAAGGTGTTCGATTAGGTTGAGGAAGGCTTTTAAGCATTCATCGGTCCACTCGAATCTCCCTTTGTCTTTCTTGAGAGCTTCGAAGAAAGGGACACACTTGTCAGTTGCCTTGGAAATGAATCTGCTTAGGGCGGCCACCTTTCCGTTTAGGCTCTGCATTTCTTTTCGAGTGGAGGGTATCCTTATTTCTTTTAGAGCCCGGATTTGTTCAGGGTTTGCTTCGATTCCTCTGGCGTGGACGATAAATCCTAAGAATTTTCCCGAAGATACTCCGAAGGAGCACTTTAGAGGATTCAGCTTCATTCCATATCGGCGAAGTACTTGAAACATCTCGCCCAGGTGGCTTACATGGTCGTCGGCTTTCCTGGACTTTACCAACATGTCATCCACATACACTTCCATAGTTCGTCCTATTAGTTCCGCGAACATCTTGTTGACGAGGCGCTGATAGGTAGCTCCAGCATTTTTGAGTCCAAAAGGCATGACTTTGTAACAATATAGTCCGCGGTCGGTGATGAAGCTAGTGTGGTCTTGATCAGGAGCGTGCATGGGAATCTGGTTATATCCGGAGTATGCATCCATAAAAGATAGGAGTTCGTGTCCGGCTGTGCTGTCCACAAGTTGGTCAATTCGGGGAAGTGGGAAGCAATCTTTTGGGCAAGCGTCATTTAGATTGGAGAAGTCAATACATGTTCGCCACTTTCCATTGGCCTTTTTTACTAGCACTGGGTTAGCGATCCATTCTGGGTAGATGGCTTCCCGTATGAAGCCATTAGCAAGTAGATTCTTTACTTCCTCATCAAGGGCTGCCGATCGCTCTGCCCCCATGCTCCTCTTTTTCTGCTTTACTGGTACCTTGGTGGGATCGATGTTCAGCATGTGGCATGCTATGTCGGGGGAGATTCCTGTCATATCGGCATGGGTCCACGCAAATACATCTAAGTTGTGGCGGAGAAAGTCAATGAGTTGATCTTTCAACTCCGTTTTTAGCTGAGATCCGACTTTTAATAGTTTACTTGAATCGTGCTTGTCTACAGATACGAATTCCATAGCCTCTGCAGGCTCGGCGGTAGCCTCCTCCTCTTTATCCCTGGGGTCTAGTTCATTGAAGGGATCGCTGGTGTATCGAAGGGGAGGGGCTTTCTTTAGTTGCTATGCCTCCAAGCTTTTCATGCAGAGAGTAGTCTCTGCACCATTTCCTTTATTCTTTCTGCGGTTATCGCGAAGTTCAGTTACGTAGCAGTCTCGGGCAACATCTTGATCTCCTTCTACTTCTCCTACTCCGTTGTCTGTTGGAAATTTCATTTTCAGGCACCAGGGGGCTAATACAATCTGGAAGTCAGACAAGGCTGGTCTTCCCAAGAAGGCGTTGTAAGCCGAGTGGTTTTATATTAGTACGAACGTTTGTTTTCGCACAACGGAGCGGGGATGACTTCCTATTTCGACGAAGAGGTCAAGTTGCCCGAGGGGCATTTTTGCATCTCCAGTGAAACCGTGCAGTGGTTTGTCACAGGGGGATACATCCTTCATTGATAACTTCATTTTGTCGAAAGCATGTTTGAATAGGATATTTACGGAGCTTCCTGTGTCTATTAGAATCCGAAAAACTTTAGCTGGACCGAACCAGGCAGAGATGACCATAGGATCCATATGTGGGTACTGTCTTCCTTCCAAATCACGCCTACTGAATATGATGTCGTCGTTCTCTTTTCGTTTCGGGTGGCGTTCTTCCGTGATGGAGTTAACATAGCCTTCTGCATTTCTAAGCGACTTGCCGTACCTTTCCATCTCTGCCCAACTTCTGTCGGCGATGTGTGGTCCTCCTGAGATGGTAAGGACCACTATCTTCTCTTGACTAGAGCCACTGGTGTTGTGATTGTTGCGATTCCCTCCGCCTACCTCTGGGAGGGGTTGCTTCGAGTTCTCATTGGCTAGAGTTGGAGTCCTGTTCTGACCCTTCACATAGCGTTCCAGTCTTCTTCTTCTAATGTGTTCTTCGATCAAGTCCCGAAGATGGTGGCATTCATTGGTGTCATGTCCGTGGGATTCGTGGAAGCGACAGAACTTTCCGGACTTGAGTGCATTATCTGATTCTTTCTTGTGCGGGGGGCGCTTGTATCCTAGTTCGCCCTGAGTGGCTAGGAAGATATTTTCGATTGTGTCGTTCAAAGGAGTGTAGGAGTCAAATCTCGGTCCTGGTCGATATTGGCGCTTTTCGACCTTTCTGCCCCCAGCATTGTCTCTAGATTCATTTCTTCGAGCGTCCTTAGCTGCAGTGGGAACCTTGTCCTGAACTGTCTTACCTTGTTGTCCTGATTGCCTCTCTGTAGCAGCGTCTTCAAGTCTCATATACTTTCCAGCTTCATGGAAGAAATCAGGCAAGGTAGCTGGTTTTTCCTTAGTTAATCTTCTGGCAAACTTGGTGTCTGGATGTACACCACTACAGAGGGCCATTAGAGTGAGTTTTTCATCGGCATTTTGAACTGCTGCCGCTGCGGCGTTGAACCGCATTAGATATTGTTGCAGCGTCTCTCCGGTTTTCTGTTTGACATTGGATAGAGAATAAGCATCCTTGGGTTGTTCCACATGGATGCGGAACTGGCTAATAAACCTTTCTTTCAACATCTCCCATGAGCTGATGGATCCTTGGGGTAGATGGCAGAACCAGGAGGTAGCTAGATCAGCTAGGAATAGCGGAAAACATTTACATAACACTCCTTCTGTTGCTCCACTCATGAGCATATGCTGGGTGTATCTCTGCAAGTGTACGATGGGGTCGGAAGTTCCTTTGTAAGGTTCCATGGTTGGCATTTTCCATTCCCGGGGAGTGATGGCAGTTTCGATATTTCGGGTAAAGGGACTGGTGACCCTAGCGCCTATTCCCCGGTCCCTTTGCTCCCGTTGGACACATTCTCTGAATAATCGTGCCATTCGTTCGTCAGAACTTGAAGAGGACAAAAATGAGCTTGGTTCTTCCCTGCGGGATCTATCTCGTCCAGATGACCTGTAGGGATGGTACAGTCTATCACTTCTAGCATTATCCAGTGGTTGTCTTTGGCTGCTCAGATGCACGCTAGGACCAGCTATAGTTGCCCCCTGCCTTGATCTTCCCCTGTGGGGTTCTGTTTCGAGCACATCCATGGGGTCAACTTCGGGCTGGGTTCTAGCTCGGCTCCGTTCAGCGGGGTTTCTTTGATTAGGTGGCATGACTGGCTCAGCTACATCCGACCCTCGCCTGGTGCCTCCCCCGCTGGGTTCGGTTCCAAGGGCTTCCTCGAGTCAGGATTCTGGCTGAGTAGTCCGGGCGCGGCCCCTATCATTGTTGTTCCTGTTGATAGCTTCTTCGAAGAGGGAAGACCTTTGTTGCCTCCGAGATCCTCCGGATTGGGACTCACCCCATGACTCAGTGTTGTGGTTGGACTCTTCAGCATCCCTTAAGCGTGACATGAGTTGGTCCACCAAAGCTTCTTGTTGGGATGTGAAGCGGTTAGTTACTTCAGCCACAACCCTGGATAGATCTGCCCTAGTGATTGGTTGTTCCGTTGCAGGACCAGTTGGATTTTCCTGATTTTCATCTGGTACTGCTGTTGAAGTGGGCTGATCTGCGATTGCTGGATCTGGAAGGCTGCTAGTTGCGATGTTCTTTCCTTTGTTAACATCCCTTCTCTGTTTGGAAGGCATGATTTCTAAGCAACGAGCGATGTTGTTAGGAAGAAGGTTGAGTGGGAGAAGATGAAGCTTGAGTTCTGCTCTCAATGAAAGCACCAAAAATGTTTGCACAAAAAATGGACAAACACCTCCAAGTCGTATTATTTAGTTGATTATATGTGATTTTCAATGATTTTAGATGAGTATGTAAATATAAAAGAAGTAGGGGCTGAAATGTAAAAGACACGCGGATTTATAGTGGTTCGGCCAGAATGTGCCTACGTCCACTTTATATGTTATTATCTTCTTTCTTTCAGATTACAAGTACAATGCTTCGTATATAAGTATATGAAAGTAGTTTGAAAGTTCCTTCCTTGCTTGAGCTCTCAAACTTGTCTGCCATTGTTGTACCCCTGCCCCTCTATTTATAGAATGAGGTAGGGGGCAGGGGCCTTGGAGGTATATAGCTGCTGGTGGGCCCGGGCTGAAGCAATCTGGACTGGCAATCATTTGGTTCGGCGAGGCTTCATTCGGCTATGCTTAGAGAAGTTGGGGTTTAGTTAGGCGTGGTCTGGTCCGGTAGGGTGTTGGAGAGGTGGTTCGGTAGTGGAGATGGAGAGGTGGCTCGGTAGTGGAGTTGGTCCGGTAATCTTCTAGTTCTGGAGTTGGTTCGGTTATGGTTGGGCCGGATGTGGGGGCTGGCCGAATGACCTTTGGTTCGGTGTGAATTGGAGATGCCGAATGCCTCCCTGCCGAATGGACTTGTATATTGAGAACGCCAGATGGACTTCTATGCTTATATTGTGCTTTGTGTTTGTCGAACGGGGTGGAGGTTGCGAGCCCGGGTAAAACTTTGACTTCTTGGTCTCGAGATCTTCTGGGTGAGAATTCGCCCAACACGAGAACTCTACTAAATGTAAATGGTTCTCCCATGGGCCTCCAAAGTCTAGAATACATGCTCTTAAAAGATCTTCTAAAACACGGTTGACGCTTTCCGTATGTCCATTAGTTTGATGGTGATACGCAGTGCCTATACTCAGCTTTGTTCCCAAAGCTGTCTGTAGTGCTTCCCAAAACTGACTAGTGAAGATTGGATCACGATCGCTTACTGTACTGCTTGGAACTCCATGCAATCAGACAATCTCCTTCATATAAATATCTGCAAGGCTTGCTACAGTTCTTGTTGGCTTTACTGGAATAAAGTGCGCATTTTTGGTTAATCGGTCTATGATAGCCCAAATGCCTTCATTTCCTTTCCTTGTTCGGGGTAAGCCATCATTGAAATCCATGGATATTTGATCCCATTTCCAAGCTGGAATCTCCAAAGGTTGAAGTAATCCTGCTTTCATTTGTTGGTCACTTTTGATTCTTTGGCAATTTTCACAACAGTCGACATAGATGGAAATGTCCCTCTTCATACTTTTCCATCAAAATGTACACTTCATGTCCTTATACATCTTATGAATTCCCGAATGAATGCTAAGTTCGGCTGTGTGGCACTCAGCTAATACTTCTTGCTTAAGGATTCCAACATCCGGAACCCAAATTCTTCCATTTAACTGCAATACTCCATGGCTATCTATTTTATAGCTTGAATTATATCCCTGATGTATATTCCTAACGATCTCCTTGAGAAATAGATCCTCATTTTGTTTGCGGGCGATCGTTTCAAGGAAAGTTGGAGTTACTACCAAATAAGAAATAGTAGCTAACTACCTACTCAATTCATCAGCTACTACGTTGACTTTCCCGGGTGTACATAGAATATCTTGATCATATGATGCGAGGAATTCTAGCCAGCATTGCTGTCTCATGTTTAGATCCTTCTGGATGAAAAGATAGTTCAAAGATTTATGGTCAGTGAAGAGTTCGAATTTTTCACCTAAAAGATGGAAAATTATTTGCTATGGTCAATTCAAAGTTTTATCGAAATAAACTATGAAAAATTCTTACCCAGCAAATAATGTCTCATATCTTTAGAGCGAACACAACGGCTAATAATTCTAAGTCGTGTGTTGCATAATTCTTCTCATGCGTCTTCAGCTATCTACTTGCGTAAGCAATCACCTTCTCATCTTGCATTAAAAATGCACCAATTCCTTCTCCACAAGCATCTGTATAAATGGTCAATCCACTATTTCCATTTATAATTGCTAAAACTGGAGCGGTTGTCAATCTCTTCATTAATTTTTAGAATGCTTCTTCACATTTAGGATTCAATATAAATTTAGCGTCCTTCATTGTCAACTTCGTTAGATAATGGGCAATCTTACAGAAGTCTTGAATGAATCTTCTGTAATATCTTGCCAAACCAATGATGCTACGAATCTCTTATGAAGTTTGTGGCTGCTTCCAATCTTGAATAGCTGGAACTTTCCCTGGATCTATTGAAATTCCATCCCTTGATATTTTGTGTCCATGGAATCTTGCCTCCTTTTTCCGACAATGGCATTTTGAGAATTTGGCTTTTAGCACATTATTTCTCAATATCTCCAACACAGCTTCTAAATGCCTTGCATGTTCTTCTTCCGTCTTTGAATAGATAAAGATATCATCGATAAAGACTAACACATATTTGTTTAGCACATCTCTAAACACTCTATTCATAAGGTCAACAAAATAAGCGGGTGCATTAGTCCACCCAAAAGGCATAACCAACCACTTATATAAAGTATTCGGACTTTTGAATGCAGTTAGATGGATGCAATCTTCTGCAATTTTGAACTGATGGAATCCTGTAGCTAGGTCCATTTTAAAGAAAACCTCGAGTTCCATGTAACTGGTCAAACAAGTCGGCTATTCGAAGTAGAGGGTACTTGTTCTTAATCGTTTTCTTATTTAGATCTCGGTAGTCTACACACAATTTCAAAGATCCATCTGACTTAGCAACAAAAACAACTGTCGATCCCCAACTTGAACGGCTGGGTCTTATCAATCCTTTCTTTAATAGCTCTTGGGTTTGGTTATTCAACTCATTCCTTTCTTTCGGAGCCTTCCTTCTATCTTGTTGTTTAATTGGCATCGCACCAGCAACTAAATCAATACAGAATTCGATATCTCGATGTGGGGGCAAACTTTTACTTCCTCAAAGATATCTGCAAATGCCTTAACAACGGGTATTGTTTCTAATCCTGTCTAGGATGTATCTAAAGCATAAATAAAACTATCCCTTCTTGGATTAGGACGTTCACAAGATATTTCTTTGATTTTTCCAAAGACACTCCATAAAGATATCGTTCTATTTTCGCAATCGAGTATAGCTTTGTACTTAGCCAATTAATCCATACCGATTAAAATTTTGAATCCGATAAAATATAAGACGAAAAGATCGAAAGGAAAGTGATGGGAAGGATAGGAAATTGGGACTTTTTCACAGTTAATACAAAGATTAGTGGAACCTCCTATAGGATTGGTCATGCGGATAGGGTCGTCAACAGATTTAGGTTTAAGTTCCAATTCTTCTACAGTTGTTTTAGAAATAAAACAATGAGAAGCTCTTGTATCAAATAATACTCTAACTAAAACATCTTTGATAAAAATATTACCTTCCAACACTCCTTTGCCCTTCAAAATTTGAAGGTTGAAGGCTTGTCCTTGATAGTGTAAACTTTGGCTTGTTCTCCTTTCTTCATTAAGGGACAATCCTTAATCAGGTGCCTTGGTTTATGACAATTATAGCAAAGATAATTCTGAGCCACAGGAGAGGCAACACTCTGAGCCTTGGGACCCTAACAGTTCTTTGCAATATGGCCTTTCTTGTTTCAATTGTTACAAGTGATGTCTTGAAATCAGTTCTCTTGAGATCCTCCTTTGGGTTTTCCCTACCACGACTTCTTGCCATTGAACTTCCTCTTCTTCCAGTTATTATTGTTGTTTTCTTGTACTATGGGTGGATCTATCTTATCCAAAGCTTCATATCTGTATCCCATGTCTATTAAGTCTACAAATGGTTCTTTCACATGGCCGGTCATCCTAACATGGTATTGGTTCTTCATTCCAGAAATAAACTTTTCATTCTTTTTAGGGGCGTATCTATCAATCCAGGCCCAAAATGAGATAATTCATTAAACTCGTTTGCATACTCCTCCAATGACATCTCCTCCTCTTGTTTAAAATCCATGAAATTTTGATAAAGACGGGATTTTCCTACTTCCGACATATACTGCTCCTCCAAAAATTTCTTGAATCATTCCCATGAAAAATCATCCTCTGAATCATTTTGAGTAACAAATTCCTACCAAACTAGAGCTCCATCTTGTAGTTTCCAAGAAGCTAAGAATCTCTTCTGCTCATCTACAATATTCAGTCCTTTAAAAATTCTTTCACAAGAGCAGATCCAAGCTTGTACTTCAATGATGGTTTCTATTCATTTTAAAGATTTACCACCAAGGCTGGTATAGTTATTGCATAAAGTTGCAAAATTAATTTGAGGCTGTATCGAAACAACTACTTCCTCAACTACTGTACCTGCGGGTGTTTGACCATTTATGGTATTACTTTCTCCCCTACCTCGTACTCTTCTTCCACTCATTTTCAACTATTTGTATATAGTAAGAATAGGATCTTTAGGATATAGACGAGATATCTTAGGGAATGCTGTATAGTATGAATACACTAATTTAATTTAAAAGTTTCAACTATGTGCTCTCTCAGACTAAACTCATTTTAGGGAATTACTAACCCTACCTCTAGTGAGTCATACCCCAAAAAAGCTAAGGTTCTCACTTAACCTTTAGCTCTGATTTCACGTGTGACGACCCGTCACCTCGACCCTCAGAAATCGACATTATTATATCCACGGTATTCACATGTCATAAATCCAAGTGTCGGGGAAGCAGATTATTAGGGGTGTAAAAGAAAATAAAGATACAAGATAACACTATAATAAAACATCACATCGCATTCAACATTTTAATTATACATAAACATCAGAGTCAAACAGAAATACAGTGGGATGGTTATAACTGTCTATCCATACGTATGTTGGAAATACATATTATATAACACAGCGGAAATGGGTAGATATCTACATAAGGTACTTTAGCTTCATATCTCCAAAAGACTTCTCCAAAATGCCCCCTAACATGCTCCAAAATGCTCCAAAGGTATCCTGACTACAGGGCTGCTTGAGAAATAGGGCACCCAGAGTTTAAAGGGAAAAAAATTCCGGATCAGTCATGGGACTGGTGTGAGAAATCAAAGTATGATGTTTTGAAAACAAAAAGGTATCTCATAAGACCACGTCGCACATAAACATGGAACAATTTTTTGCCCTATGAAAAGCAAAACTCTTTATTACACAAAATTTAGGGATATCATTTTTAATGACATCCTTTGAAAACATTTTCAGATAAACTAACTAATCTTAGCCGAAATGGTTACCCATATAGCATTTCGAGGCCATTCATTATGCCAACACAAACAAAACCACAGTTTCTTATTGGAGAGTGGTTTCCATACAAATGACCAGATGAAGGGACAACCTTCTGATGGGTACACCTCTAGACGGATGTCCCGAGGCACAGAACATCTACCTTCTACTAACACAAGGTCGACCTACTTTTGTAACTAGATAGTACCGAATATGTCATCCTCCGATCGTTACCGACCTTTATCCGAGAGCTCACTTCGCGTACATCCACATTAATTTATATCCCGTACGTCATAGCGGGAAGAAATATATCTAGAAGGGGATGATCATACCCTACTTGGGAATGACCCACTTAGCCTAGCCACATCTAACCCTGTTTCGGTCATTTCTGATTGTTGAGTCTTGAGGCAACGATTACTTTTTCACATAGCACATATCATGTCTTTGAACGCCACATTTCCGTTTCTGTTGACTACTAATTGCCTTCCACAAAAATACAACCCTTGAGCTCGTACATCTCAAGGAGGGTGTTAAGCTACGAGAAGTTGCCTTCTCTGCAAGTACTGATATACGTTTGTAAAAACCAATGTGCGTAATTTTTAGAAATGCAATGTCAGACAAACTTCTGCACAAATTATCCAGGGAACAGGACAAACTGAAGGCACTTCTACGGCCATTACTAGGCGAGAAGTCCTTGCAGTTTTGAGGTTTTTTCATAACAAAGAGACCATTGCTATAATATAGTGAATCGAGAGTTTATCCCCAATTAATCAACAAGTAGTCCCTCATTTTTATTCGTCTCAATATCTCCATCTTCAAACATCTTCAACCTTCGAGCATGTAAATGGGTATGAAGTGGTCTTCAGATAGGAATCACCCAAATCCGACCCCGGTTCTTTGAAATCCAATCATCGATAAATGTGATGTAATTAGGTGATTGTTTTTCGATTCATTCATTTTCCATTACCAAAATATCTTCGTGAGATATATATTTTAAAAATATTCTTCTAGTGAATATGGAATCGTTTAAACCTCTTTTTGAATATTTCTCAAATCATTTTTAAAGAGTATCTTATGAGAAAATAGGATTATAGAAATCATTCTAATTTTATTCAAAATTAGCTTCCATATTAAATGTGTGCTATGGACGGAATAACGGTGAGATTGCCTTTTAAATTCCATGAATAGGAAAAGTTCCCTCTTCGGATTTTAATAATGAGTACAAGAAATTATTTCTATAAAATCCAAGTTTGAGCATTTGGGCTTTCCTTTCGATATGTTCCACCCCTCGCCTAAAAGAGAAAACTGAGGCCAGGTAAGTTCAGGGCACTGACTGCTCCATCTCTAACCTTAGTTACACACCTTGTTTTCACATTTAGATCTCACAGACTTGACAAATGTACCAGTTATTTCCGCAAACTCATTTTCCCTTTCTAAGTCACTTAACTACTTGTTTAACCATCTTTGAAATAATTTTAAATTGTTCAAATTTTCTTTTGAAGTTCTTTATTATTCACTTAAAAATGTTTACTAAGGATTTGTGAAAGAATTGTTAAGTTTCAACTTTTATTTCAAAATTTATTGATGAGCGTTGCGAAAAGTGTTGCAAATAGAGTTTCAGAAAGTGCTTTAAAAGCTATATTCTTGAAAACAACTTTTTATATCATTTAAAAAACTATCTTTTCAACTTAAATCACTTTTAAAACATTTTGAATGATTTTTAGAATTTATTTTGTATTTTTAGAACAATAATTTCATTAATTTCCAAATTTAGTCATTTTGTGCAAAAATTGGATTTTTCTTGAAAATTTATTTTGCCATATTTAAAAATATAGGAGGTGAAATCTTGATTTTCTTTTTTATAAAAGATATGGATATAAGGATTCGGAAAATTCTTACTTCGAAGAATTCTGAACTATGTTCCACTTCGTATGTTCATTTGAACTTTTGACGTAAAAACGCAAACTACCGTTTCGCGATGCGTCAAATATTAGGCGTATTTTGAGATTCTTATCCAAACTTTGTCGAAACAAGTTAAACACTTAGAAATCATTTTTAAAACATTTTCAAACATTTTTCGAGGTATAAATGATTACATATCACATTTCATATTTTTTGAAAAGTGATTTCCATGTGATTATACGTCGTGTAAATCCATGACTTGTTTGAAATTCAATATACAACTAATAAACATCCAAAATAATATTTATAACCATTTTAACATATTATAACATGTCATATGAACTTGCATATTAATTTAACAACTTTTTATTACAGTGTCACATGATTCTCATTTACGTACATATTTGCTTACTAACTTTTGCATTTATCTTAAAGGTGGTTGGTACCTTTTTCAAACATTTATCAAACATCATTGTTAACATCCAGACAACATTTATAACCAGTAAAACATCATATAAACATTTCCTACTTAACATTTTAGAGTTTTCACATTGTTTGGTTTTGGTGAATGGAAAATCGGCTTTAGCTTCGCTACTCGACATTTTTAGCATACGATCCCTTGAACGGTTTGACTTAGATGGCTAGCCTTTGCTTGGGGAAGGCAAGAGTGCTCGGCCAAATGGAGGAAGAGGGTGCGTGAGCAATAGGGGAGGGAAGGAGGTGTTTTGAAGTGGTTCAGACGAATTTTTTTGATATTTTTCTTTGTTTTATTTTTTAGAATATTTTGGCATAACATTGTTAAGGTTGAAAGCCGTTAAAGGAGGTAAGAAGAAGCTTGAAATTTTGAGAAGAAGAAATGTGTAAGGAAGTGAGAAATTAGGTATGTATTATAGAAAATATTTGAGAATAAAATATGGATTTTTGCTTTTACTTAAATAATCTTCGTTAAAAATTAAATAAACTTATTTAATTCAAAACTTACCATCCATATCACATCACACTTTTAAAATTCAAATAATTTAAAGTTAAGTAAAGAATAAGAATGATTACTTTACTTTATGTCCATTTTCTTTACTTTATGTCACATTTGACGTGACATAGGTTTTGTCTTTTTTAGTTTAGTTTTGATACTTTCTCGAATTTTCTAAGTGTGATAACTAAAAGTAACATTGTTTAGTTAATTGTTAACTATCTTTATATGTTAACATATTTATTAAATTGTGTACATAAAGGTGCAACAACATTGCGACAACTTTAAATCGACAAAACGTTGATTTTTGACAAAATGTTTTATGGTTATATTTTGACGTTTTATTTAAACTATTTATGTAAACCAAATTTAAAAATAAATTTATTTAATGTTATATAAAAACATAAAAAATTGTAAATAAATTAAAATAATTAATTAAACCATTTAAACTTATTTTTTTGAAATCAGGATTTTGTTACTTTTGTCGATATAAGCAAATGTTACTATTTTTATGTATATTTCTATTTTCAAATCCTATCTAATATTATTTGAATCGTAAAACCTTTTATATTTTATATTTAAAATCACTTTAAATGTTATATTTTCAAGTGGTCAAATTTTGGGTCGTTACAGTAATTAAATGTTTGAAAATTAGTATATTTAATTTTTAATTTAAATATAGAAATCTTCTAATATCAATAACTTCTTCATAAGAGGTCCAATCGAGATGAAACTTTTTGCATTGTGCTCGACATGACGATAGCTTAACAATAGAACTAGTTTGGACCAATCTGGAGACTATTGAATTTTGGGCTAAAATCGGACGTTGTCCGGTTTTAGTTCCAAACTAGAATGCTTCGGTGATAGTGGAAATTTCGGTGAGTTAGTCTCACCTTTTTGGATCACTAGTATTATATAGTTGATAAAAATTATTAAATGAATTTTTGGATGAATTATTATAATTATAATTGGTTTGGATATAAACCCGCCTATTGGAGCGGATGAGACCCTATTATGTTCTCGTGTTTGGGCGGATGACCCATTGTATATGAATCCCGTCTCGAAGTGCTTGATTTATATTTTATGAGTGTATAACATTTGTGATGTGGGGGAAACTAGTTGAAGTGATCCAATAGGATTCCTCGCTATTGTTCAACTCTTTCAATAATATATTTTATATGGATTATTGAAAAATAAACCTAGTTATGGACATTATAGTTATAACGTTATTATATGTCGAAAGCTAAAACTCGAAAGTGATGAGAAAAATCAAAATTGACACTGGTTAAGTGTTTGGTGGCTATTGGCCCCGTATTTATATTTTTATATTACTACAAGGTGTCGTTTAAATCGAAAATTGATTTCGAGACAAGGAATAATTTTAAAATCCTAAATTGGGTTCTGGAAATATTTTTAAGGATTATCTAATTAAATATATTAATATTGTTTTTAAGTTAAATAATTATATTAATATATTTTTTAGGTTATTTAATTAAAACATTAATTTAAGGTTATTTAGTTATAATAATACTCTTTTAAAGTTACGTAAAGATATTAAAATTGTTTTAAAGTTATAATATCATATTAATATTGTTTTAAAATTATTTAATTAATTTAATATTGTTTAAAAGATATTTGTTTATAATTAACATGTTTTTAAAATTTATAAAAAGGTTGATAAATTAAAATATTAGTTATTTAAGAATAATTATGATTTTGAAATTAATAATAAGGATTATTGGTAAGGTTCTAAAGACAAATTATTATTATTAAAATGGTAAAGATCAATTAATTATTAATATAATTTATTAAATAAAATTTTGGAATGATTAATTACTATAATTAAAGTTAATGATTTCCATTTATTCGTAATGTTTATTGTTAATAATTATTACTATATAATAATGTTTTGGTAACTATTTATAAATGTTTCCAGGACTATAAATATAGTTGAAAGACTTGCATTTTATAAAGAAATTTATTCCTTATGAATAATATGCTTATACTTTTGGAATGATTTAAAATAAGTTGAAGGACTATAAATGATTTGATAGCCTAATAAAAAGATAATCTTTCTTTGTTTTGTAAATATGCTTATACTTTTGAGATAAGTATATAGATATTTTCTAAATATTGAAAATATAGAAATCAATGGAAATATCTTGTAAAAGTATCCCTACAGAAGAAATTTACAAGTGGTTTTCGTTCATAAAACGGTAAATAAAACGAGCTAGCGGTCTCTTATATGCTTAACTAATATTGGTTTTCCTTATGAAACATAAACTTTGGTTGTATGTTTGTTTATTTGATGGTTAAATAACAGACTATCAAATCTTGGCCTAAATATGTAGTCCTTCTTAATTTTGGTGGCACAAAATATTCCCTACTTAACACAGAAGGATTTTCACTCTAGAAATATTTTGGGGAACACGAAAATTATATGGTGCAATTACCATCGGTGGTTCTTTATTGTATGTATAAACTCGTTTCGTTCTTCTAGGAAAAGTGACAAGGAGATCCTTCCACTTAAACGGCTAGGGGGTCATCCCCGTTCTTATGTATTATCTGATTATTTCCTAAAGAACCAGCATTCCAAAAATCAACATTTGGTTTTGTGCCACACCCAGGAAGCAGAAGAGTGTACTCGTAAGAGTTGACTCGAAACCCGTGACCACTTCGAAAACCATATGCAGCTCTTTGGAGGAGATTCATGATATGTTGGAATGTTGGGATCCATATGTGATTCCAAGACCCATTCGGGTATGGGAATTCGGTGTGATTCAAAGATCTAATGAGATATGGGAATTTATGTATGATTCCGAGACCCGTTGTGGTACTGGAATCCATGTGGGATTCCATGACCTATTTGGTGGCGGTGCATAAACTAGAATGCAGGACGTAGCCTCATCAGCGGGAATGGCTAAAACCAGAGATAGGAGGCATGGCTAGTAGGGTTGGCAAACCCATAAGGTGTAGTCGGCACCTCCTAGATGTCACTTATAATTGTTATGCATGCATGGGCCAATGCACTCTGTCTTAGCGAGACTGGTTACGTTATCCCTACGGTACATTACGAGGGTTGTATGCTGCTTCGAATGGATAGCTCTGATCCTTGTGCAGGAAGAATGTTCCCTAAAGTACCGAGGGAACCACCGTGGAAATCTTACATAATTAGCTAACGCGACCTATCGTTTTCGATTATGTACCTAGTTTTTTTGTGATGTACACCCACATGCATCACATCTACTTGATTATTATTATTTATCTTTTGGACATTATTATAATATAAATGAATTTTCTATAGAAATGGTTTTGGTTATCGTAAGGTAAAAGCCCGCCCGTGTTTGTGTATGGCATGCTCTTACGAGATACCTTTGATTTTAAAGGGTTTTATATAACTTTAAATCCTGTTGGGTGTGTTTTCTTACACTAGTTTTCCAGACTGACTCGGATGTTATTTTATTATAATGCTCGGGCCAGACCGAGTATATTATAAATTGGTTTGAATGCTTGGAACTTCAGGAGACGAATTGGAGACCTAGAGAAGTATTCACATAGATTACTCATTCTGTTGTGAGATTCTATGTTCTTTAATTTTCTTCTTTTCTTCCAGCATTCAACTGCTTGGCATGCCATATAGTGGGCGTAATAATGTCGACTTTTCGAGGGTCAAAAATCCGGTTCGTTGCAATTTGATATCAAAGCTGAAGGTTAAGTGAGAACCTTGGCTTTGGTGGGTTACTCATTAGAGATAGGGTCAGTTGCACCCTAGAATGAGTTTAAGTATGTATGTATGTGTATATATAAGCACGTAATTGCTAGTGGTATAAAAATGTTTTATATTGTGTTGGTTCATCTATTGTGTGGCTTATGGATTTTGGTTAATTTTAACGTTATTGATGGGGATCTCTACACACTTGAAAGAGTAATTCGACATGGTATTATTTTGAAATTGGGTAAATGAAATAATTTTACCTTGATTATTTTTATACATAAAGGAATAATTTTCAAATTTTTTTATGGCATATATATATATGGTATGCTTGGTTGTTGAGAAATGATAATATTATGCTATTATCATTTTTTGTTATAATTTGTGATCGAATAAAGATTGATGTTATAATGTAAACAAGATTAACAACTATGAAATGATTTTATATAACAAAAGTGGGATTATATAAAAATGTGATTTATAAATATGATTTATAAAAAGGAGTTGAAAGTAGGGCATTTGGGAATTTAATTCCCGTTGGTTTGGGAATTATTTTTCAAAGTTTTGGGAAAATACTAATAATATTATTTGGGAAATATTTTTTAATGGAAATATTTTTAAAAGGATTTTTAAAGAAATAAAAGCATTGAACTCACTTTGGTCATTAGAAAATAATTTCGACGTTGACCGCAGCATCATCGACGTTCATTTTCGAGTTTTCAAAAGGGGAATTGCTACCATTGAGTTTTAATTTTAAAATCTAAAATAATTTTGTTATACCATGGTATTGTGGTATATATATGATTTCAAAAATAATTTGAAATACTTAAGAACAAGGTGTTTAAACTCTAGGATTTTCATTTAAATGTTCTATTGAAAATATGAGAAAATAAGTTTGATAGCTTGTAAAATTTGAAAATTAGCAAGTTAAAGCAATGTTTAAAATTGTTGAATATGAATGTAGGAAAATTAAAGGTTTGAAATTGAGCTATGGAATGAAATTTAACAAAAATTAAGTTAAATAAAGTGAATTTTGAAAATTTAGCCAAAGTTAGACTATATGAAATAATTTTTGGAAATGGAATTGACTGAGATAGAAATAAATTAATAAAATAAGCTAATTAAATTAATTATTGAATTCGATATGGTTTGGAATGTTGATTGATAAAATCAAATGTTGAAATTGGAGAATGAAGTTGAATTTGGTTAGAAATGGATAAGGACTTAAGTTGTGAAATGGTAATAAACATAAGAACTTTTGTGTAAAATGTTTTAATAGACTTAAGAAAATTTGATGGAATAATCCTTAAGAGATAATTAGTGTTGAAAGGAATATACTAAGTAAATATGGGAATGTGAATAATGAAATGTGAATAAACTGAATGTAGATCGATTTAATGTGGATAAACTAAATAAAATTGGGATGAAGGTAATAAAAGGAATTTAGTATAGCTAAGAATCAATCGAAATAAATACGTAAGTTGTACATATGTTATTTTATTCACATAACATTTTGATCTAGATTCAAGCACAAAATTACAAGATAATTTATATCAATCCGAGTTATGATTTTTCACTCGATTCTCGACTGCGAACAATGGATATGGATTTTTGATTAATTCTGGAATTCTCTATCATAATATGTGGCTATGCAAGGAGAATAACGGTTTCCGATCAAGGAACCAGGTAAGAGTTTGCACTAGAGGGTCGTGTGAATGATACTAGTTCAGAGGTAAAATTGTGTGATCGAGCGAGCAATTAGATTTGATATTGCGTACGGATGATATATATATATACATCATACGGTTTTTGTAAAGAAAATGTTGCAAATTGAAGTTGCGGAATAATATGATTTTGAATCATATGTTTGGATATCACTAGTACACAAGTGCAGGTATATAAAAGAAGAGCTAATTTGATGTCTTTGACATCATAAGAAAATTGAGTTGCCCAACAAAAAGGTACATGTTTAAATCATTGTTGATTTGATGGTTTTATGGTTGAGCCACTTGAATTATGTTTTCTTTGTTAATTTAGGTCCATAGTGGCGATTTGTAGTTATTCTGATCTAGTAGTACAAAGGAGACACTGGCAAAAAAATTCAAAATTTTAAAGAGTCGGAAATCTTGAAGAAAATTTTTAATAACTAGAATTTGATTTTGAGTTATAACCTGAAATGATTGGATAGATAATATTAGTTGGAATCTGTGAATGAGTTTGGAAACTTGGTAAAAATAATAACTGGATTTTAACAAATTGATTTTGAATGTTAAAGGCTTAAAGGGATTTGGTAAGTATTTCAACTAATTGGATTTAAAAAGTAAAAGGGTTGGGTATTTTTCCTACCTTGGAAATTTCGATAATGAAATTCTTTTAAGGGTAACGGCCCAAAATTATGGTTATTAAAAATTAGAATATTTAATTGATTTTTAATATTGAAAAGTTAATTTTACATATTGAACAACTTGAATTTCAAAAATAGCGATTTATTGGATAATTTAATTGTTTAATTTCAAAAAATTGAATCTTGGGTTTTAAGTTGGATAAAAATGATTTAAAGGTTTATTTAATTTCTATTGATAAGAATAAAGATAATATAACTTTTAAATTGGATTTAAAAGTGATCTAATCGATTTTGAAAATAACTCATTTTAACTAACGAATGAAATAGCCTTCCGAGGCACAGTCTCGGATTTCAACAAAACCTGTTTCATTTGATCCGTAATGGTGAAAATAATGCACTGTTAAGTTTCATGGCAATCAGATGCATCGTTTGGCCGTGCGATATCGAAATGCGTAGAAATTAATGTTGAAAATTTAATATAATAATTTGTTTCAAAAGGCTATCTTTTGCATATGATCGAACTAGGCCTTGAAACAAGTTCCACTTTTTTCGGTATAGGGGTTAACATTAGGTATGCCAGACGGCACGCGTCGACTGGGATTTGAAATTAATGGCTAGATATTTTGAAAATTTAGATAATATATATGCTTAGATTAGACTTTACACACCTGACCATCCACGTCAGCCCATGCCCTTATCTCTACCATACAAGCCCACCCCCTTTACATCTTCCCTTCCCTAATTTAAATGCTAATGGTGATCTGGAGAGAAATAAAAGAGAAAACTTTTAAATTTGAAAATTCAAATCTCCTTATTCATTCGATTAAAAATCATAGCTTTGGAACAACTGATGTCTTATGGGTGCAAGCATTTTTCTCGGCCAATGTAACGACCTGTAAATTTAACTGTTTTAATAACGTATTTAATTGAATTTTGGAGAAATTCTAATAGTAAAAATTCAAATTAAAACTTTATATTTGGAATACGTATATTTAAATATAGAAGATGGTAAATTTTCATCTGATTTTATGATTGTTTATTTCATTGCAAAATTCTATTAAATTCAAGTCAGTTAATAATTGCTGATAATAAAATATTTTTCAAACATGAATATTTTTACATAGAAAAATTCTAAATCATCTTTTGATTGAGACGTCATTTTTTGTTTTTCCAAATTCGGACTTCTTTAACTCCGACGATCTTATTTTTCTACCATTTTGCTGCATTTTCCGTCCGTAGAAAATTTTAATTTTAATAATCCAATCGTGCCACTGATATCTGTATACCATTCTGATCGTCTCGTCATGTTGATCTTCATGGTATATTTGTTCGTATGATTCGGAATCCGAAACACGAAGAAATATGCGTAACGATCTGTCATATCGGCTCCGCATTTGAGCGTTTTTGTTTTCCTGTCTCTCTGTTTGTCCGCCAGTTGAATTCAAATAGCCTTTGGCATTTATATCCCCTTGATATGCATGCTCGTGACTTTTTATTTTTCCACCTTTTCACCTTTATTTATGAACCATTCATTTATAAATTAATATATAATAAAAATTTGTACTCTAAAAGGCCACTCACCTTCTATCTGCAAACAGAAGAAGTATGCTCCTCCTTCTTCCCTTCATTCTGCATTTTCTTTTCTTCTTTTTTTTTTGTTTTGTCTCGGCCATTCCCTGAACCACCGAAACGAACCACCCGCGTTCATTTTTCCGAGCCTGCTTCACCAACCCGACTTCGGCCTCTGCCAATCCTGACCAGCACAGTGCCCCACTTCGAGACCCCCCTCACGCAACCACCCATCAACCATTGCCAAAAAGAACTGCCGCTCCTCCACTTTCCCTGCTAGTGCCGACGAAGCAACCACAATCTCCATGCTCGCCTGCCCTTCACTTTCTAGATCCAACGGCATACCCAATTCGCCCGAAGCCACCGCAACTACACGAGCAACCACGACAGATAGCCCCTCTGCCTACAGTCTCCTTGGTGCAACCGCCACCTAGCCCGCAACCCTCTCCCAAGGCCGGCAGCTACCCTCATCCATCATGGCCGTCCGTCGCCTGCCTCAGCCGAACCCCGCCTTGTTGTTTCCTAGCTCGAGCTTGCAACCAATCTTGTTCATACGATATATATATGCTATCTTCATTTTATGTATTCAATGTTGTTCATAGATTTTGTTTTCATATAAAACTCAATTGGTAAATTTGGTTAAATCTTATTTTGCTGTATATATCTATTTGAAATAAAAGCTACAGCCTATACTGTTATATAAAAGTTTGTTTGTTTTAAAAGTATATTAACTCCATATATTTTTTTATACTGATATATTTTATTTATATATTAAACGTTGATAAATATCGGTTTATTAATATTTTGTTTATACAAACACAGATATATGTTCTATTTTATATATTATAGTAGTATGTAAGTTTATATGTTGTAATTATATAATCGAGTTAATTTGTGACGTGCATGTATGTATAATATATGGTCGTACTTCAAAATCTAGTGAAGTACCTTTGTAGCCTTGTTTTGCTATAAAGAAGAAGGGAAGCAGTAATATAATCATACAAAGTATGATTGCAGCAAGTCTTTATTTCTTATTTCTGTCTTGTTTTATAATGCAACCTTTCATTTTATGTAATATATGTTAGTTTATATGGGCTATTGGTAACCAATTTGCTGTTTATATTATAATGAGTTAAATTTTATTGATTTCTGAAATTTTGATTTTATTAGAGTGTAAGTTGTTATTATATACATAAGTTATCGGTTTATATATATGTTGCACGTTTTGTACCGTTTACTTAAATATTATTATGTATAAGTTGTTATTATATATGTTTACATATATAGGTTATAGATTTTTGTACTAGCTTATATAAATTTCGAAATATGCTAGTTATACAAATTATATAATCTATTTTTTTGTAAGTTATAGCATGTACGTAACTAAATGTAGCTGCATAAAGTTGAGCATCCTACGTATGTTTATATATTTGTTTATGAACATAAATTTGCATATGTCTGTTTACGTTGTCAATGCATGTATATTTGTTTATAGGTACATTTTTGGCATATATTGTGTTTATAATTTAATATATACATACATTATATTATATTGCATAATTTTGCATACTTATACTATAATTATTTATTTTGATTTATTTTGTTTGTATATGTGTATTATGATTTGCTAGCGTCTTCATCAATGTATATGCTGCATAGTATATATATAACATATATACTAGTGATAGATATATTGTTAATTTCCATATAAGTAGTTATTTCAAAATATATGATACATATATGTCGATTTAATATATGTGTTTAATTTCAAACCATGATTTTGAAATGTTTATTTGTATTTAATTTAAAAATGTGTTTGTATTTAGAATATGATTATATATATAGTTATATAAATTTATACAAATATGTTCAATTATACCAATTATCTTCTTCGATCCAATTCTGATTTGTTTCGTCAATTTTCGATTTATCAGCTTTGGTCGTTGATTCCATGTCCATCATGCTTTGTTTGAAATTCGTGCTTGGATTCACAGCTCATTTCTTCGTCAAATTAATCTCTAGCCTCGAAAGGTGAGCAATCACTCACGATTAATGTTCTTTTATTTATTAAATTTGATTTCAATTGAAACGAAAATTGAAATATGCGGCTGTTAGTTATTTACACTGTTATATATATGTTATTACCTGTATCATTTCACCTGTGACATCTAACACCATTATCTGTTATTTATACAATGATAATCTAGTTTGGTTGATAAATGATTGATTGTTTGATGTTGATATTGGACGTTAAATTTTGAAGTGATAAATAATTTACAATTGAAATTGTCGTAGAAGTTAACAAATTTGAAATTGATATATGTGTTGAATTTGATTAGATAAAATTTGCATAATATGACCCTTTAAATGTTTAAATGGATTGACAGGTAGAAATATGGTTAATTGCACCTTGAACCATTTAAATGTATGTTGTTTAAATCGATGCAGTATGATATTGAATAATAGAGGTCAAGTGAAGAACCGTATTAATATTAGTGTAATAATCTTTAATCTACATGAAATGATAGTGTAGATTCTAGAAATAATTATATTAATTTGCACAAACAACAATGTGAGTTAATACGATTATTTCGGGATCATTTGAATTAATTATTGGATTGTTATTAATTGTTGTTACTGCTAGTTTATTTACTTTAACACCATCCCAGTTATCACATTGCTAGTTCCCTTTGCTATGCTTTGATTTTTGAATTGAAATGGAATCGGGTTGAAATGATAAATACCCAAATTTAACTTTGACTTAGCATAGAGAATTAAATAAAACCCGATTGGTCAATAATTTGATTTAAAAATAAAATAAAGATTTTATTTGAATAAGTTGGAATTTGAAATTGTAATGAAGGAAAATGTTAATATTTAATAATCTGAATCAAAATATTAACATAGTAGTTGATGAAAGGACGTTGTTTAAAATTTAATTAATAACTGAGTTTTGAAATTTGTTAATAATTAAATTTTGAAATTATTTAATAATTAAATAAGATTGAATTATTTAATAATTAAATGAAATGGAATTCTTGATAAGAGAAATTGAACTTCATTAACAAGTGAAATTATGTTATGTAATAATTAAGTTTTTCGGAAATTTGTTTAAAATAAATAAGTAAATAAGTGAAATTGATTTTCCTAAAAAGAAGTAAAATATGATTTATGTGTTGAAATAAATAATAAGACTTGTAATTTAAGAATTTGATTTGACGAATCTAATTTAATTAAATTTGTAAGTTTCGATATAAGTGGAGTTGAACGTAACTAACTGATTTAATGGATTGGAAATTTAATAGAGATTGTTTTGAATGATAAATTAATTTAACGAATATTGAATGAAGTCGATCAATGAATTTAAATTGATTTGAATGTTAAATTAAATTTATTTAATTACAGAATGAAACTTATATACGAATTTAAATAAATATTTGATTTGTTTAAATAAAAATTGAAATTGAATTATAAGATTTTGGAAATAGTAATTTGGAAGTTTTGAAACGTAAATTGTGGAAATTGTTATAGATAGACGAATGGAAAGTTGTTTACAAATTCTAATTGAAATTGAAATTGAAATTGATTTGGTTTTGAAACATATTAAACAACCAATCGGTGTAATAATTACGAAAGTTTTTAAAGAAACCGGGATCGGTTATGGACATACTCTCTGTCTAATCTGAAAACCACTTTAATAACTGTACGCGAAGTGTGATCCAGAATGAAGTGGTTGGAATGATGTACGTGATGACTGAAGAAAGAGAACGATAATGGATAGCCTTGACACTTGTGTCAAATTGGAAATGACTAAAACAGGAGGCCAAATGGGGTTAGCCACCTCGAGCGAACACACTTCTTTGTAAACTACTCATTACTTGTTATTGATTGGTGTGCACCCTCGAAATTTTGGGTGTGTTGTTTCGCGGTGTTGCGATCATTGCGGCGAAGCATTCTCACCAGTCCGGTTCAGGCAAACGATAGTTTCACTACCTTGGGTATTATCTCATATCCCTTGTCATACTTGTATCCCTATATACGCGACCATTACGAATGTATTTTGTGTTATACCTATGGAGTACTCCCTGATATCCCACTAGTTTACGGTGGATTTACAGCGCTGTGTAGTCTATGACACTTATATAAAATGTGTTAAGGGGGATAATGGTAATGCCTTAACCATATTTTGATAGTTTATATTACTGATAGGCATTATCTACTTAGCGTACACTACTACATAGTAGATAGTTTAATGGATCCTTAGAGGATGGTTATTCCAACGTCCTTTGAGTTACTTGTATTTCAGTTTTTATTTCACTTGAGTTGGATTTATTAATATAAGAATGTTATTCATGACTCGAGTGTTTTGTATTTTGCTTTAAGCTCGGCTCAGACTGAGTGTACCAGTATTCGACACTCACCTTTGGAGCTGGATCTTCGCTTGGAGGTCCGGCTGTCTATCCAGCTTTCAGATATTTAGTTGATTCTAGTGGTATATTCTGATTCTTGTATTTGACTATTGTATTCGAGACTTCTATTGTAACATATTTAACTCTATTATATATCTAGTAGCTTCATGAACTACTATCTTTTGTTTCCACTGCATTTATTACTCTGCGTTCATGATCTGTGATTGTTTATTTACTGTATATGTTCAGTTTTGCTAAATTTAAATTAACAACTCAGTATTTTGAATTATTCAAGTCCGACATGTGCGGATGCGAATAGTCCAAAATAGCGGGTCGTTATAGTTGGTATCAGAGATTTGGTAGCTCTAGGCAAAACTCAGCATATAAGGTAAATGTATTTACAGAATCACTTCCATTTCGAGTTTGAATCTCGTCCTTCTTGACTCGATCCCTTTTAATTTTGAAATGTCCACTGCGGTTCCAAAATCCACTCGTGTCCCTCACTATTCGTCTTCTTTTAATTCTGGAGTATCCCATAACTTCACTTCGAATGATCTTTAAAATGAGTCGGCGATCTTGCCATTCTAAAAAATGATTTATAAAAAGGGTGAAACCCCTTTACAGTAGGCATCGATTTACCAGATATTTCTGTATCCTCGGTTTACAATGCTATCTATCTCCTACAATGCCTAAATTTTATCCCGTGAGATCTGATGTCGATTTTCTTTGAAATTTTGCATCGATCTTATTCTTAAAGTCACGGTCGACCCGATTAAGGTTGCCCGCGATTTAGTAAACTTATCAATCTTCCTATTTTGACATTAATCATCTTATCTTCTGTTTCGAACTTATCTTCGAATCAAAATTCTCCTTGATTTGAGTCCATCAAATTTGAATCTCTATATTCTTTCTTCGAAATCCATGCTTGAATCATCGAACGAGGTAGCGTACTTGTAAACTAATATTTAAATGTTTTATATATTGTGTTGTTTGAGTTGTTGATTTGGGTTTTCGATCAATTTGTTTGATCAACACTACCGATAGGATTTCCAAAACACTTAAACAGAACAAACTGACACAATATTATTTTCAAATTTGGTAAACAAAATAGTTTTGTATGATTATATTATATATAAATATAAGTTTTCTGTAATTTAATTGTTAATGAATTTGTTGTCAGAAATGATAATATTTGATTTTCATTTATTGTTTGTAAAACATTGACTATTGCATAATGTAAATAAATGAGCTTATAAAACTTAGTTATAATTTTATTTGGAATTTGAAGTGAATTTAAATTAGAATTTGAGAATTTAATTTATGGTGATTTTAAACTTTGATTTGAAAGTTTTAAAGTGTATAGTATTTAAAATATTTCAAATAGAAATCATTTCAAAGAATTTTAAATGTTTAATCAGTGCTCTTCTCTTTGTCGCTGGAAAATAATTTCGGTGATGGCGGCCGCATCATCGACATTCATTTTCGAGTTTCGAAGTGGAAAGACCATTCAGTAGCTTTGCTACTCTTTTGTTTGGAAAATGAATTTGATTTGAACTTCTTAAGAATGACTTGATTTATAATATATTATATATAAGTATATGATTATAGATCTGATTTGATATATATAGTATATGTATATTTTATAAAATGGTTTGAAGTTAATCGGAAATTTAATCCTTGAAATTATGTTAAATTGAAATTTTTTTTAAAAATAAGAAAATTTTACTTGTATAATGCTTAATGGCATTCTAAAATACAACTTACCTAAATTACTCAGAAGTTAACTATGTAATTGAGTGGAATAAAATATATGTGATAAGGTATATTAAGTGGAATAAAATTCAATAATAATTTAGAATAAAGAAGAATTAAATTTGTTGAATAAAATATGATTATTAATTTTATAAAAAATTTAATAGAGGATAATTGGATAATAAGATAATAAATAAATGAGATTAATTAAATAAATTTTTACTTTGAAGGAATTAATAAATTAACAATTGAATCAACTAAAGGAATACCTTGAAATAAAAATCAATTATTGAATATTATTTTATTTAAATTGAAATTTATATGATTAGAATTAATAGTTGAACTAACAAATTTAAATTGAATGACTGTTTATTGATTTAATATAAATGGATTTAACCAAATTGTTAAATATTAATTAATTAAATTGAAATCTATATGGTTTAAATTAATTGTTTTATTTTCTAATTCAAGTCTATTTTCTTCTGATTGTTTCTATTTTCCTACCTCCTTCCTTTTCGGGGATGAAAAGTTTTGAGTGGGAGAGAGTGTAACGACCCGTAAATTTTAACTGTTTTAATAACGTATTTAACTGAATTTTGGGGAAATTTTTAATAATAAAATTTGAAATTAAAACATTAGATTTGGAATACGTATATTTAAATATAGAAGATGGTAAACTTTCATCTGATTTTATGATTATTTATTTCATAGTAAAATTCTATTAAATTCAAGTCAGTTAATAATTGCTGATAATAAAATATTTTTCAAACTTGAATATTTTTACATAGAAAAATTCTAAATCATCTTTTGATTGAGACGTCATTTTACGTTTTTCCAAATTCGGACTTCTTTAGCTCCGTCGATCTTATTTTTCTACGTTTTTGCTGCATTTTCCGTTCGTAGAAAATTCGAATTTTTATAATCCAATCATACCACTGATATATGTATACCATTCTGATTATCTCGTCATGTTGATCTTCACGATATATTTTTTCGTATGATTCAGAATCCAAAACATGAAGAAATCTGCGTAACGATCTGTCATATCGGCTCCGTATTTGAGCGTTTTTGTTTTCTTGTCTCTCTCTTTGTCCACTAGTTGAATTCAAATAGTCTTTGGCATTTATATCCCCTTGATATGCACGCTCGTGACTTTTTATTTTTCCACCTTTTCGCTTTTTTTATGAACCATTCATTTATAAATTAATATATAATAAAAATTTGTACTCTGAAAGGCCACTCACCTTCTATCTGCAAACAAAAGAAGTATGCTCCACCTTCTTCCCTTCGTTCTGCATTTTCTTTTCTTTTTTTGTTTTGTCTCGTCCATTCCCTGAACCACCGAAACGAACCACCCGCGTTTATTTTTCCGAGCCTGCTTCACCAACCCGACTTCGGCATCTGCCACTACTGACCACCACAGTGCCCCACTTCGAGACCCCCCTCACGCAACCACCCATCAACCATTGCCAAAAAGAACTGCCGCTCCTCCACTTTCCCTGCTAGTGCCGACGAAGCAACCTATCTCCATGCTCGCCTGCCCTTCACTTTCCAGATCCAACGGCCATACCCAATTCGTCTGAAGCCACCGCAACTAACCCGAGCAACCACGGCAGATAGCCCTCCGCCTACAGCCTCCTTGGTGCAATCACCACCTTGCCCGCAACCCTCTCCCAAGGCCGGCAGCTACCCTCATCCATCATGGCCGTCCGCCGCCTGTCTCAGCCGAACCCCGCCTTGTTGTTTCTTAGCTTGAGCTTGCAACCAATCTTGTTCATACGGTATATATATGCTATCTTCATTTTATATATTCAATGTTGTTCATAGATTTTGTTTTCATATAAAACTCTATTGGTAAATTTGGTTAAATATGATTTTGCTGTAAATATCTATTTGAAATAAAAGCTACAGCCTATACTGTTACATAAAAGTTTGTTTGTTTTGAAAGTAATATTAACTCCATATATTTGTTTATACTGATATATTTTACTTATATATTAAACATTGATAAATATCAGTTTATTAATGTTTTGTTTATACAAACACTGATATGTTCTACTTTATATATTATAGTAGTATGTAAGTTTATATGTTGTAATTATATAATCGAGTTAATTTGTGACGTGCATGTATGTATAATATATGGTCGTACTTCAAAATCTAGTGAAGTACCTTTGTAGCCTTGTTTTGCTATAAAGAAGAAGGGAAGCAGTAATATAATCATACAAAGTATGATTGCAGCAAGTCTTTATTTCTTATTTCTGTCTTGTTTTATAATGCTACCTTTCATTTTATGTAATATATATTTGTTTATATGGGCTATTGGTAACCAATTTGCTGTTTATATTATAATGAGTTAAATTTTATTGATTTTAGAAATTTTGATTTTATTAGAGTGTAAGTTGTTATTATATACATAAGTTATCAGTTTATATATATGTTGCACGTTTTGTACCATTTACTTAAATATTATTATGTATAAGTTGTTATTATATATGTTTACGTATATAGGTTATAGATTTTTGTACTAGCTTATGTGAATTTCGAAATATGCTAGTTATATAAATTATATAACCTATTTTTTTTATAAGTTATAGCATGTATGCAACTAAATGTAGCTGCATAAAGTTGAGCATCCTACGTATGTTTGTATACTTGTTTATGAACATAAATTTGCATACGTCTGTTTACGGTGTGAATGCATGTATATTTGTTTATAAGTATTTTTTGGCATATATTGTGTTTACATTTTAATATATAGATACGTATATTATATTGCATAATTTTGCATACTTACACTATAATTATATATTTTGATTTATTTTGTTCGTATATGTGTACTATGATTTGCTGGCGTCTTCATCAATGTATATGCCGCATAGTATACATATAACACATATATTAGTAATAGATATATTGTTAGTTTCTATATTAGTATTTATTTCAAATATATGATGTATATATGCTGGTTTAATATATGTGTTTAATTTCAAACCATGATTTTGAAATGTGTGTGTATATATATATTTAATTCAAAAATGTGTTTGTATTTAGAATATGATTATATATATAGTTATATACATTTATACGTATACGTTCACTTATACCAATTATCTTCTTCGATCCAATTCTGATTTGTTTCGTCAAATTTCGATTTATCAGCTTTGATCGTTGATTCTGTGTCCATCATGCTTTGTTTGAAATTCATGCTTGGATTCGCAGCTCATTTCTTCGTCAAATTAATCTCTAGCCTCGAAAGGTGAGCAATCACTGACGATTAATGTTCTCTTATTTATTAAATTTGATTTCAATTGAAACGACAATTGAAATATGCGGCTGTTAGTTATTTACACTGTTATATATATGTTATTACCTGTATCAGTTCACCTGTGACATCTAACACCATTATTTGTTATTTATACGATGATAATCTAGTTTGGTTGATAAATGATTGATTGTTTGATGTTGCTATTGGACGTTAAATTGTTAATGTATGAAGTGATAAATAATTTAGATTTGAAATTGTCGTAGAAGTTAACAAATTTGAAATTGATATATGTTTTGAATTTGATTAGATAAAATTTGCATCATATGACCCCTTTAAATGTTTAAATGAATTGACACGTAAAAATATGGTTAATTGCACCTTGAGCCATTTAAATGTATATTGTTCAAATCGATGCAGTATGAAATTGAATAATAGTGGTCAAGTGAAGAACCATATTAATATTAGTGTAATAATCTTTAATCTACATGAAATTATAGTGTAGATTCTAGAAATAATTATATTAATTTGCACAAACAACAATGTGAGTTAATACGATTATTTCGGGATTGTTTGAATTAATTATTGGATTGTTATTGATTGTTGTTATTGCTTGTTTATTTACTTTGACACCATCCCAGTTATCACACTGCAAGTTGTCTTGGCTATGCTTTGATTTTTGAATTGAAATGGAATCGGGTTGAAATGATAAATACCCAAATTTAACTTTGACTTATGATAGAGAATTAAATAAAACCCGATTGGTCAATAATTTGATTTAAAAATAAAATAAAGATATTATTTGAATAGATAATAAGGTTTTGAAATGAAGTTGGAATTTGAAATTGTGATGAAGGAAAATGTTAATATTTAATAATCCGAGTCAAAATATTAACATATTAGTTGATGAAAGGGCGTTGTTTTAAATTTAATTAATAACTGAGTTTTGAAATTTGTTAATAATTAAGTTTTGAAATTATGTAATAATTAAATAAGATTGAATTATTTAATAATTAAATGAAACGGAATTCTTGATAAGTGAAATTGAACTTCTTTAACAAGTGAAATTATGTTATGTAATAATTAAGTTTTCGGTAATTTGTTTAAAATAAATAAGTAAATAAGTGAAATTGATTTTCCTAACAAGAAGAAAAATATGGTTTATGTGTTGAAATAAATAATAAGACTTGTAATTTAAGAATTTGATTTGACGAATCTAATTTAATTAAATTTGTAAGTTTCGATATAAGTGGAGTTGAACGTAAGTAAATGATTTAATGGATTGGAAATTTAATAGAGATTGTTTTGAATGATAAATTAATTTAACGAATATTGAATGAAGTCGATCAATGAATTTAAATTGATTTGAATGTTAAATAAATTTATTTAATTACAGAAAGAAACTTATATACGAATTTAAATAAATATTTGATTTGTTTAAATAAAAATTGAAATTGAATTATTAGATTTTGGAAATAGTAATTTGGAAGTTTTGAAACGTAAATTGTGGAAATTGATGTAGAAAGACAAATGGAAAGTTGGTTTACAAATTCTAATTGAAATTAAAATTGATTTGGTTTTGAAACATATTAAACAACCAATCGGTGTAATAATTACGAAAGTTTTTAAAGAAACCGGGATCGGTTATGGACATACTCTCTGTCTAAACCGAAAACCACTTTAATAACTGTACGCGAAGTGTGATCCAAAATGAAGTGGTTGGAATGATGTACGTGATGACTGAAGAAAGAGAACGATAATGGATAGCCTTGACACTTGTGTCAAATTGGAAATGACTAAAACAGGAGCCGTGCCGGGCCAAATGGGGTTAGCCACCTCGAGCAAACACACTTCTTTGTAAACTACTCATTACTTGTTATTGATTGGTGTGCACCCTCGAAATTTTGGGTGTGTTGTTTCGCGGTGTTGCGATCATTGCGGCGATGCATTCTCACCAGTCCGGATCAGGCAAACGGTAGTTTCATTACCTTAGGTATTATCTCATATGCCTTGTCATACTTATATCCCTATATGCATGACCACTATGAATTTATTTTGTGTTATACCTATGGAGTACTCCCTGATATCCCACTAGTTTACGGTGGATTTACATTGTTGTATAGTCTATGACACTTATATAAAATGTGTTAAGGGGGATAATGGTAATGCCTTAACACTATTTTGATACATTATATTACTAATAGGCATTATATTACTATTTTGTTTCCGCTGCATTTATTACTATCTCATTTAGACTCATCTGGTTGAGGCTATTTGTTGGAAATCTATGGCATGGGGTGCACACAACTATGGAGAGCACATGATTAGGACGCAATGGTTATATTAGTATCCATCCTAGCAGTCTTGATTTTGAGGTTGCATCTCGAATCTGTAATGTCACCTGGTTGAGTTTGTAGGCTGAGAGTTTTTCTCTCATTAGAGTGGTTCCCTAAACAACACATAAGGGCTAATAATCTGTTACCAAAGGCAAGTTGTAATTGTGAACATGCTCAGCGTAGACTTGCAGCATATTTATGACAAACATATGTATATTGGGTTTGCGATTCTGGTAGTAAATAAGAAATCTTGGAGCAACACTATAGTACATCAGTCTCCTATTTAGATGACTTAGGTGGATTCACTAATTATGAGATATTTGATGTTATCACCTTAATAGAGACGATGTTTATACGACATTAGAGACTGGCTGCTTGTATGTTTATCATTCGAGATAGCTATAACGCTTTATGTAGCAACCCGGGATTTCGTAACAATTAATTATCGTCAAATGAAAATTAGATTGGTTTGCTATTTGCTGTTGGAGTTTTTAAATCGAGTTGAAATTCGTTTAAAAATTGGTTGTGTTGTTTGGGCTTTAAATATGAAATCTCGACCCAAACTCCTTTTTATTTTGGTCTTGCATTATCAAGGCAAAGACCCGTTCCCCTTATTCATTGGTAACCCTAAAAATAAAAAACATACGAAAAGAAAAAAAATGGCGGCTCGTCCCTTCGTTCGTTCCTCTTCCTTCGATTAGGGCTTGTGAAATTAAGGCTGCCGACTTTAGGTTGATCGATCGAAGTTGCTTGCCTGTCGATCGATGAATTCGCTTCAAATCAAGGTGGGTGATTCTTTTCACTCACATCTACTCCAATCTCAAGTTCCTATATTTCGTTCATTTGAATTTGCGATTTAATTTGTCTCGGTAGTTGAATTTTGTTGGATGTTGATTATTTTTGCTGACTTGGGTCGATTTCGTGATTGCCAAGGCTCTGACTTGATTTTGAACTGCATATTGTTTTTGGCTTAATTCATCTTGACAGTGTTTATGTGATGATATTTAAGGCACCTCTGTCTTTACTTGCACACTGATTCATTTGAAGTTGTAACCTAGGACATTGGTTCCTGTAATATCATTTGCAGTCTTTATTTGTTTGAGTTTCTCTGAACTTTGAAGGTTTTGGGTTATGCTGTGAATTTGAAACATGTCTGCTCTTTTGAGTTGCAGTTCATGCCTTCAGTTCACTGTCTAGATTCATGTTCATTTGATATTTTGACTACTGAGGCAGTGGCATTGATATTTGAAGTGTTGCATATTTGTGGTCTTTGTTCTGACCATGTTGCACTATAGTCTGGTCTGGACATTTTATAGGTCAGTCTTGAACTTGACTTTTGTGGTTATGTGTAACGACCCACCTTTTTGGACAATTTAAACCGACGATCAAATACACATGCCGATTCCAAACCATTCAAAAGGGTGGATGGTTATTGGGGTAAATAAGAAAAGAAAAGAAAGGGAAATAAAGGAAATGAAACAACACAGAATCTTGCAGCGGAACGATAAAATATAATAGTCAAATAAACAGTTCATGAAGCTGTTTACTATACTTTGATCATTATTCATATAACATTTATCAGAGTGATACATATACACCTGAACAAATAAAATAATGCAGCAGATAGCATGATGCAGAGATGATAATAATAGTAATAGTGTACCAAATCTTCGACTTCGTCCTCCAGAATAGATCTTCAATAAGCTGAAAAACTCAGGACTGACCCGAGCGTAATGAAAAGACAAAACACTCGAGTTAGGACTAAAATATCCTCATGCAAGTTAAATCAATCGTAAACAGATATGAGTGTAACGGCGTCAGAGATGTTTACGGGGTTTGACATCCTATCTAGTGTCAACGTGAGTGTAATAACTTAAGAGATGTTATGGGATTTTCCATCTCTCAAGGATCTGTTAAACTATCTACAATGTAGTATAATACGCTATTATAATATGTCTACAGTAAAGTAAAAGTATTAAAATTGCGTTAAGGCGTTACCATAATTCCCCTAAACACATTTTATAATGCCATAGTCTATACAGCACCGTAAACCCTACCGTAAACTAGTGGTTATCAGAGGGTACCCCATAGGTATAACACAAAACAAAACGTGGTGGTCGCGAATATGATAATCAGTATGACAAGGTACATGAGACGATACCAACTAGGATACTAGTAGTTGCATGATCCGGACTGATGTTGAGCATAGCCAGCAGCTACCTCAACACCGCGAAACAACACTCCCAAATCGAAGGGTGCACCCAAATCGAATCACAAAAGTAATAGATATGGTATCGAAGAAGTGTGTCCGCTAGAGATGGCGAACCTCAATGGCCCGACATGGCTCCTGTTTTAGTCATGTCAGGGGTCATCCAATATCGTTCTCTTTCTTCAGTCAACGCGTTCACCAAACCTTCCACTTCATACTGGATCAACACTCCGCGTATACTAGTTATTAAAGTAGTTTTCGGTATCGACAGAGAGTATGTCCATATCCGATCCCAGTCTCATTAATAACTACATATTATTACACCGTTGGCACATTTACATTTCAAATCGATTCATAATTTATATCAAAATATCATATTCGCTTCAAAAAAATCAAATCCATTTTAACATCATCATATCTATTCAAAATGTAAGATTCCGTTTCAAAATCATTTTTCGCCTCAATATCTCATTTCGATTTCAAAATCATTTCGAATTTCAATTCAGGTTGCAACTTCATTTAACACAATTCGTATTTAAATTCAAGATTTAAACATAAACATTTCACCTTATTGACCAGCTTGAAATTTTAGAAAATAGTTTTAAGTAGTATAAAAGTAGTTTTAAATAATTAAAATAGTTAAAAATACTTAAAATCTTTAAATGGATTTCAAATAGATAAATTATTTAAAAATAATTTAAATTGGGTTAAGTAGATTTAAACTAGATTAAAATAAGTTAACATGGTTTAAGATGGGTTAAAAATAATTTAATATAGTTAATATTGGTTCAAATAGTTTAAGTATTTAAAGATGGTTTATATAACAGAGTAATTTGAAAAACAAACTGAAACAGCTTCAAAACCAATCCATTTCAATTATAACTTCCTAATTCAAATCAATTTCAGTTTCCATTCTACCGATTCAATTTCGATTTCAATTCAAATCAATGTCAACCTTGACTTCAAATTAATTCAATTCTACATTCACCTTCAATTAATTCGATTTCAATTTATATCGATTTGGAGCTTGATTTTTCAAAATATCAATTTATAGCACTTAACAAAATTATCCTTCAATATTCAACTTTTGAATCCAAATTTCAAATATGATTCAATTCCAAGCTCAATTTCAAAATATCATTTTTATATCACTTTTACTTAGTAATACTCAAAGCTCGAAACAATGTTCAATCATTAAAACAAATAACTTTCGAAATTCGATCATATCCAAATTTTTAATTTCAAAGTCTCAACTTAATTTATTTAACAATTTTTTTAACCAAAATTTATTTCAACATTCCAAACCCAATTTTTGCGATAAATTCGATTTCTATAAATTGATTTTATTTATATCTTTTAAATCAAAACATTTAAATAAAATTCAAATCAACAATTTTAAAAATTTATTAATTTAACCAATCCGGTGTCCATATATAATTTTCTATCCTATGGCCAAGTGATTATTTATTTCAATTAAATGTCAGGGATGAATATATATCACTTAAACCAAATCACAGTGTCATATGTATGTATAACAGGATATATACATATAAGCAAATAAACATCCAAACATTTAAATATCAACCAATAGCATCCATCGAAATACATCATTGTAACGACCCTAGAATTTAATTTAATTTTAATTTATGACTTGTTTAATTTTTGAATTAAAATTGTAAAATTTATCGATTTAAGAGATGCGAGTTTCCCCGATTCAATTAGAAAATATATTAAGTTAAATTGATTTGAAAATTTGCATATATGTGTATATATGAGAATATATATATGTATATGTTGGATTTGAAAATATAATCTTAAATAAATGGGTCAAAGACTAATTATAATAATAACAATTAAAATATAAACTAGAAATACAATACAATAAATGTCAAGTTAAACAAATATATATATATATATATATATATATATATATATATATATATATATATTCCAGTGTACAATATGAAAACAAGACTTAAGAAAATATATATGTTAGTACAAACAAATAAACTAAGTATGTTTTAGCTGGCAAAAGAAGGCAGCAAGTAATGCAGCCTGCAGGTTTGTAAAAGAAAAAGATAAAGTAAGCAAAAGTATGTACACATAAAAATATAAAACAAAAGAAAAAAATAAGTAAGGTGGAAAAAACATAAGGTACTCAAGCATTTAATGCAACATACTTTATTCATTTAATGCAAACATCTTTAACTTGCTTATTGTACAAATAGTATACTGCATACTTCCTTTTTATATGCATCAAACCCTCATTTCAGTTCATTATCACAACTAAGCAAACCAAAGCATGCAAGCATTCTTCTTTAATCTGCCTGCATGCATTCTTAAATCCTGAGAAAAGATCAGAAGTAAACAATAACAAACTTAAATAATAGCCTCATCAAAACCAGAGCAATGCAAAATGATTCAAAAGCTTAAATCAGTTCAACAAGCTTCCCTGTATCCTCTGCTCTTCATACAAGTGAGTAACCTTTCCTTTTAAAATTCTAAACATGATTCTGTGGCAAGTATTTGTGATGAGAATATTTGTATATATGTATGTTTTCTGGATCCACATGAGTGAGGGGTGAATATATGTGCACAGTTATTCACTGTGATACTTTGTTTCTGGTATCAAGCTCTGGTATCAGCTTCAAAAAAAAAATCATGTTCTCATGATCAAGGCATGATTTGAATTCAAGATCAAAACAAAACTTGTTTGTTTTTTTAGTATAAGCTTTAATCTAAAAATGTATTCAAGCTAAAACAACTTAGCATTTCCTTTGGAAATTGAAAGAGCAGAGCAAAGCTTTATATAAGTCGAAATTTAAATTTCTTAAATTACGTTTTCAGGCGTATAAACTGAATTCGTATACTTTAATTTGATTTTTAAATCTTGAATCATAATTTTTAGAGTTAGATGCTAAGTGAAATTCGAGTTTGGCTAAAATTTGTTCTATTGTCGATCTCTGATGATCTACGAAGTTCTGGTGACCGGGGTTTCGTGTGAAGGTGGAGGGGAGTACGATGAGTTTGGGAAAAATAGTTGGAGGTGGCCACGGCCACGGTGGCGACAGCGGCATGCGTTTGAAGTTTCTAACCCTAGCTTTAACGAGAAGTCGCATTTTTGATTCGTTCTTTCTCCATGAAGCATCGAGTGACGCGCGATTGTGGGTGATAGTAGAGGGAGTGTGGACGAAGGGAATGGCCAAAGTTTCGTGACCTCCGGTGGCCGAGGCGGCGTGGACGAGGCGTTGCTAGGTATGGGTGTGGAGGATGATGCAAATTTCCAGGTTTCAAGTTTTATCTCAATTTCGATTTCGAGCTGTGAGATGGAGATCTGATGCTTGCGTTGGAATGTCAGGGCAGAGGTTGACTTGTCAGAGGCCGGAGGGGAGTTTGCCAGCGATCGGCGTTGCTGTACACGTGCACGAGCACGTTGTGTTTGGATCTGGGCGTTTTATTATAAGTTGGAGCGGGTGTTTTCGTGTGTGTCTCGGGAGGAAGCTCGAAGCGATTAAGGGTGTGACTCGAAGCAAGATTTTAATGCGAAGTGAAAACACTTGGAAAGTTTTTGGATGGGAATTTTGGGGTACCTGGGTAAAGATTTGGGAAAACTCGAAGCAGAGCTCGAGTTTGTGAGGGTTTAGCTCGGGGAAACCATGATGGGGCTCGGGTATAAGATGTGGTACAGGTTTCGAAAACCTGTTTCTGTTTAAACTTTAAAAATATTCAAGTATATCCTATAAAATGTTTTGGAAATAAATGATTGAGTTTAAACTCTTTTGAATTTCTTTCAGATAATTAGTATTACTTTAACATGAAATCTTAAAAGTAAATTATAATGAATGTTTTCAAACTTAAGAAAGTAATAAATAAAATCATTCATAAGAATAAATTATCTTTATTGTTAATGAAACATATTGATTTGTAATTCATAAATTATTAATTTAATTTGAATGATTAATTATGAAGTTGGTTTAAAGGTTAATTAATAAGTAATTAAAGAATGATTTATTTAATTTATAAATAAATAATTAGATTAAATTATAATCAGAAATGATTAATAATGAATTAATCTAAGATAATTTTTTAAGAAAGTAATTAAAGAAATGTTATTAGTGAATGAAAATAATTAACTAGAGATTATTAAGTAATTAAACTAATGTGATAAAATTTGATAATTAATCAGATTTACTAATTCAGATAATCAATTATACATTTTTAAATGTAATCACCGAATAGAAAAAATTAAGAGATTTATTACATATTGTAATTAATAAATCAGAATGGGATAATCAATTCATAAATAAATAAATTTAATTGGGAATAAGAATTAATTTAGATTTAACGATTAGTTAATCCTGCCTATAAATATTTATTAAATGCTTGACCTTACTTATGAATGATTATATTGCATTGTATTGTATGAGAAACCTTGAATTGGCTGTCTTATCTGATCAGTAATATTTTGTTATGTGACTGTGTATGATTTATCCATTTAGTTACATTGTTATATTATCTGTGAATCTGTGAATTGACGATAAGCGTTATAGTTATACCGCTTATCAAAGATATTGTTGTAGTTAAATCTGTGATGATTGAATGATATTGCACTATTGTGTTAAACCCCTTGACCACACTTATACACACACAAATATGGATTTCACGAGGAAATCGATTAAGTCACAGATTTTTGAAAATGATTTTCAAATAGACAATTGAGTTCAAATGTTCTGGAAATGAATTGGTATTTAAAGTGAAAAGCAAAGGAAATGGAATTTCAAAGATGAAATTTATTTTGAATAACTTGTTGAGTTTGAAATTTAAATGTTTTGATTTAAATTTGAATTCAATACTTGAAATTGAATTCTATGATTTGAAAATAGGGTTTAACGATATTATACTAGTTATATATGAGTCAAACCATTTTTAAAGTATTGTTCTTTTGAGAATTTGAATTAAACCAAAGATTATAACTTGTATAAATGAAATAAGGTTTTTCCAAAATAACACTGTTGTTTCTAAATGATAAAAAGCTTTCATAGGAGAAATGAATTTCAAGTTGTATTAAAAGGATTTTAAGTTCAAACTGAAATAATCTTCCGAGTTATAGATGAATATCTAGAACGAATTTTGAAAGAAAATATTTGGGAATGAACTTTGAAAGATATAAGTTAAATCTTAATTTAAAGATTTAACGAATTAAATCCAATTGAATTGGAAATGTTTTGAAATCCAGGAATGAATCTTTGAGAAACTAGGTGAACTTTATGAAATAAATCTTATGCTTAAAAGATTTAAAATGGTAATTTGTTTAAACCATTTGAAAGAAAGTTTTGAATTATTAAGTTTTGACTTAATTGAAAACCCATATCCATATGTTTTAAATGTTGCGCTCACTATTCGGTTTAGCTGGGAAAGGACCTTTGTGTCGTATAACCCATTTCGAATATGTGATTCGACGTTATGGATAGCATTTGAAGACCGGTGTTGAAGACCGGGTATTTGCGAGAACGATAGGATAACCTATCGATTGTCTCTGCACTGAGTTGCAACGGTATAGAGACTCCTTAAGTGATGGGATGTCCGATCGAGATTGTGAATACCTGGATTGCAAGGACTTCTTTGGAAGTGCCTTCGGTTCTGTTCAAACCCAGAATAGACTTGTATGGATTGTACGTTTGACATTACAATTTGAGATATAAAGCAGATTTCTTTCAAATACATTTCTGTTGGTGGCGGAGAATTTATTCTCTTAGCTTAACACCCTTCTCTGAGACGTACGAGCTCAGAGGTTATGTAGTTGAAGGCTTTTAGCAATATATTCCCAATTTGGTAATGTGACATGCTGAGTGTTGCTGTGAAATGATCATTGTGTTGATCATTGCGATAAGATCATTTGTTTGATCGTTTATCTTTGTGATCATTTCTATGATCATTTGTTGATCCAAAGCACTACGTTTGTATAAAGTGTGGCTTTGTGGACGAGACTTCGTCGAACCTCACACCCCGGAATGGTCAAAACAGGAAAGATGCGGCAAGGTTATGAGGGGTAGCTCCCTTTAGGGTATGTGAATTTCCTTCTGGAAAAGGGTGGTATCATGGTATGGAGCCTAGATACTTACTCATGTTGAAACACTTATTATTTTGGTGTGATGTTGATTACGAGCGCTCGGTTAAAGGTCCCAAAGGACCGGGGGATGGCATACTCGTGTCCGTAGTTACCCAGTTAGGGGTAACCCGGCCTTGTGTTGGCAGAGATCCGGTTTGGTTCTCGGGGGCGTCCTTCCAGAGGCGTTTTCATGTGGCAATGGGAAGTTCCTTGGCCTGACCATTCGTTGGAAATCCAAAGAAACAATACAATCTTTTACGGTTTTAATTGTATAACCTGCCATGGAATGTGGCGGTAACCTGCTATTGAACATGGTAGCTATAGTAGGCATAAGTGCGAAATGCCTATGCTGGCTAAGATTTATATCTTTACTTTCGAAATGATTTTTACTACACTATGCACTAGTAATAATATCAAATGTTTCTTTTAATGCGTATCAAGCATCTTTGACTATCATAAGGAGAAATCTCTTCCGATTCTGCGTTTGCATTGTGTGTGTGTGCGGGAGGCCTTATGGTAGTCTCATTTCTAAAAAGAATTGTGAATTGATTTTTAAATATTTCGTTGTTTGTTTTTAAAGATAAACTGTTTTTGTTGCTCACACCAGTCCCATGACTGATCTAGAGTTTATTGTTTCTTTCCTAAACTCTGGGTGCTCAAAATTTTTCTACACGAGCAGTCTAGAGTTTGGGTTTTTCAGATAGTCTGGTTTAGTAGATTATCTAGAGTTAGTTCAGTCTTTGGACCACACCAATCTTTCTTAGCTTGGTGCATGGTTATTGGGAGTTCGAGCTATTGCTGGATTGGTTCTTGGAAATGGAGTTGCAGTTCTCGGAGTTCTCTTTTGAAGACTATCTTAGAGTTATATTGTTCCGCTGCTAGATATCATCTATTTTCTTTTCCGCTGCTATTTATTGTATCATATCTCTGATGTATATTGAAATCTATTGGATCATCTGTTGTATCAGATATTGTATCAATGTTGTATATCAATGTATTATTCTTATTATTCCGCTGTGTTATTTACTTAGTGTTGTTATAAGCTCCAGCGAATCGGATTTGAACGGTCGAATCTATGGCATTCAAATACGATATGAAGTATGGATGTCAATTTTTGAGCGGGCAAAATTCGTCTCGTTACATTTGGTATCAGAGCTAAGGTGAAACTTTAGCTCAGGAGTATAACACATTTAGTAGCTCATTAAAGATAGGGTGAAGTATACCCTAGAATGAGTATATCCCTAAGATATCTGTTCAAATGTCAGTAAATTCTCTTGCTATTCACCGATAGTAAGTAGAGTGCAAGAAGAGAACGAGATAGGGGACAGGAAAATACGACTATAATTGGTCAATGCTCTGTAACAACAGTGGAAACAATCTTTCTCTATCAATCTTCTTGGATTTGTTTCAAAATTCTTTTGATTTGCTTCGTGACAGCTCCAGAAGAAGTTTCGATGTGATGATTATCAGTTTTTGATTTTAAACCTTAATGAATATGAATTGGAAATTTGGAATTGAAAATTTTAAATAAATTGGAAATTTAAATCGAGTTAACTTGATCAATGAAATATGAAGCTAAATTTATATTGTATCGATAAATCGATTTCGTTAAAACCAAAATTTAAATTTTATTGTAATTTCTAGTGAATATCAAAGTCCGAAGAGGGACAAATTGGTATATATTCTGAGATATTCCGACTTGAGTTTGGAAGTCATATCTTAAGTTTGAGGAATTATAGGAGATCGAATCTGTCTATCTCCGTGTTGTTTTCGTGCCTCCGAATTTCGAGGACGAAATTCTTTTAAGGGGGGAAGTTTGTAACGACCCTAGAATTTAATTTAATTTTAATTTATGACTTGTTTAATTTTTGAATTAAAATTGTAAAATTTATCGATTTAAGAGATGCGAGTTTCCCCGATTCAATTAGAAAATATATTAAGTCAAATTGATTTGAAAATTTGCATATATGTGTATATATGAGAATATATATATGTATATGTTGGATTTGAAAATATAATCTTAAATAAATGGGTCAAAGACTAATTATAATAATCACAATTAAAATATAAACTAGAAATACAAGACAATAAATGTCAAGTTAAACAAATAAATAAATAAATATGTATATATATATATATCTATATATATATATATATATATATTCCAGTGTACAGTATGAAAACAAGACTTAAGAAAATATATATGCTAGTGCAAACAAATAAACTAAGTATGTTTTAGCTGGCAAAAGAAGGCAGCAAGTAACGCAGCCTGCAGGTTTGTAAAAGAAAAAGATAGAGTAAAGCAAAAGTATGTACACATAAAAATATAAAACAAAAGAAAAAAATAAGTAAGGTGGAAAAAACATAAGGTACTCAAGCATTTAATGCAACATACTTTATGCATTTAATGCAAACATCTTTAACATGCTTATTGTACAAATAGTATACTGCATACTTCCTTTTTATATGCATCAAACCCTCATTTCAGTTCATTATCACAACTAAGCAAACCAAAGCATGCAAGCATTCTTCTTTAATCTGCCTGGATGCATTCTTAAATCCTGAGAAAAGATCAGAAGTAAACAATAACAAACTTAAATAATAGCCACATCAAAACTAGAGCAATGCAAAATGATTCAAAAGCTTCAATCAGTTCAACAAGCTTCCCTGTATCCTCTGCTCTTCATACAAGTGAGTAACCTTTCCTTTTAAAATTCTAAACATGATTCTGTGGCAAGTATCTGTGATGAGAATATTTGTATATATGTATGTTTTCTGGATCCACATGAGTGAGGGTTGAATATATGTGCACAGTTATTCACTGTGATACTTTGTTTCTGGTTTCAAGCTCTGGTATCAGCTTCAAAAAAAAAATCATGTTCTCATGATCAAGGCATGATTTGAATTCAAGATCAAAACAAAACTTGTTTGTTTTTTTGGTATGAGCTTTAATCTAAAATTGTATTCAAGCTAAAACAACTTAGCATTTCCTTTGGAAATTGAAAGAGCAGAGTAAAGCTTTATATAGGTCGAAATTTAAATTTCTTAAATTACGTTTTCAGGCATATAAACTGAATTCGTATACTTTAGTTTGATTTTTAAAGCTTGAATCATAATTTTTAGAGTTAGATGCTAAGAGCAGTTCGAGTTTGGTTAAAATTCGTTCTATCATCGATCTCTGATGATCTACGAAGTTCTGGTGACCGGGGTTTCGTGTGAAGGTGGAGGGGAGTACGATGAGTTTGGGAAAAATAGTTGGAGGTGGCCACGGCCACGGTGGCGACAGTGGCATGTGTTTGAAGTTTCTAACCCTAGCTTTAATGAGAAGTGGCATTTTTGATTCGTACTTTCTCCATGAAGCATCGAGTGATGCGCGATTGTAGGTGATAGTAGAGGGAGTGTGGACGAAGGAAATGGCCAAAGTTTCATGACCTCCGGTGGCCGAGGCGGCGTGGACGAGGCGTTGCTAGGTATGGGTGTGGAGGATGATGCAAATTTCCAGGTTTCGAGTTTTATCTCGATTTCGATTTCGAGCTGTGAGATGGAGATCTGATGCTTGCGTTGGATTGTCAGGGTAGAGGTTGACTTGTCAGAGGCCGGAGGGGAGTTCGCCAGCGATCGGTGTTGCTGTACACGTGCACGAGCACGTTGTGTTTGGATCTGGCCGTTTTATTATAAGTTGGAGCGGGTGTTTTCGTGTGTGTCTCGGGAGGAAGCTCGAAGCGATTAAGGGTGTGACTCGAAGCAAGATTTTAATGCGAAGTGAAAACACTTGGAAAGTTTTTGGATAGGAATTTTGGGGTACCTGGGTAAAGATTTGGGAAAACTCGAAGCAGAGCTCGAGTTTGTGAGGGTTTAGCTCGGGGAAATCATGTTGGGGCTCGGGTATAAGATGTGGTACAGGTTCAAAAACCTGTTTCTGTTTAAACTTTAAAAATATTCTAGTATATCCTATAAAATGTTTTGGAAATAAATGATTGAGTTTAAATTCTTTTGAATTTCTTTCAGATAATTAGTATTACTTTAACATGAAATCTTAAAAGTAAATTTAAAATGAACGTTTCCAAACTTAAGAAAGTAATAAATAAAATCATTCATAAGAAAAAATTATCTTTATTGTTAATGAAACATATTGATTTGTAATTCATAAATTATTAATTTAATTTGAATGATTAATTATGAAGTTGGTTTAAAGGTTAATTAATAAGTAATTAAAGAATGATTTATTTAATTTATAAATAAATAATTAGATTAAATTATAATCAGAAATGATTAATAATGAATTAATCTAAGATAATTTTTTAAGAAAGTAATTAAAGAAATGTTATTAGTGAATGAAAATAATTAACTAGAGATTATTAAGTAATTAAACTAATGTGATAAAATTTGATAATTAATCAGATTTATTAATTCAGATAATCAATTATACATTTTTAAATGTAATCACCAAATAGAAGTAATTAAGAGATTTATTACTTATTGTAATTAATAAATCAGAATGGGATAATCAATTCATAAATAAATAAATTTAATTGGGAATAAAATCGAATTAATTTAGATTTAGCGATTAGTTAATCCTGCCTATAAATATTTATTAAATGCTTGACCTTACTTATGAATGATTATATTGCATTGTATTGTATGAGAAACCTTGAATTGACTGTCTTATCTGATCAGTAATATTTTGTTCTGTGACTGTGTATGATTTATCCATTTATTTACATTGTTATATTATCTGTGAATCTGTGAATTGACGATAAGCGTTATAGTTATACCGCTTATCAAAGATATTGTTGTACTTAAATCCGTGATGATTGAATGATATTGCACTATTGTGTTAAACCCCTTGACCACACTTATACACACACAAATATGGATTTCACGAGGAAATCGATTAAGTCACAGATTTTTGAAAATGATTTTCAAATAGACAATTGAGTTCAAATGTTCTAGAAATGAATTGGTATTTAAAGTGAAAAGCAATGGAAATGGAATTTCAAAGATTAAATTTATTTTGAATAACTTGTTGAGTTCGAAATTTAAATGTTTTGATCTAAATTTGAATTCAATACTTGAAATTGAATTCTATGATTTGAAACTAGGGTTTAACGATATTATACTAGTTATATATGAGTCAAACCATTTTTAAAGTATTGTTCTTCTGAGAATTTGAATTAAACCAAAGATTATAACTTGTATAAATGAAATAAGGTTTTTCCGAAATAACACTGTTGTTTCTAAATGATAAAAAGCTTTCACAGGAGAAATGAATTTCAAATTGTATTAAAAGGATTTCAAGTTTAAACTGAAATAATCTTCCAAGTTATAGATGAATATCTAGAAACGAATTTTGAAAGAAAATATTTGGGAACGAACTTTGGAAGATATAAGTTAAATCTTAATTTAAAGATTTAATGAATTAAATCCAATTGAATTGGAATTGTTTTGAAAACCAGGAATGAATCTTTGAGAAACTAGGTGAACTTTATGAAATAAATCTTATGCTTAAAATATTTAAAATGGTAATTTGTTTAAACCATTTGAAAGAAAGTTTTGAATTATTAAGTTGTGACTTAATTGAAATCCCATATCCATATGTTTTAAATGTTGCGCTCACTATTCGGTTTAGCCGGGAAAGGACCTTTGTGTCGTATAAACCATTTCGAATATGTGATTCGACGTTATGGATAGCATTTGAAAACCGGTGTTGAAGACCGGGTATTTGCGATAACGATAGGATAACCTATCGATTGTCTCTGCATTGAGTTGCAACGGTATAGAGACTCCTTAAGTGATGGGAAGTCCGATCGAGATTGTGAATACCTGGATTGCAAGGACTTCTTTGGAAGTGCCTTCGGTTCTGTTCAAACCCAGAATAGACTTGTATGGATTGTATGTTTGACATTACAATTTAAGATATAAAGAAGATTTCTTTCAAATACATTTCTGTTGGTGGCGGAGAATTTATTCTCTTAGATTAACACCCTTCTCTGAGACGTACGAGCTCAGAGGTTATGTAGTTGAAGGTTTTTAGCAATATATCCCCAATTTGGTAATGTGACATGCTGAGTGTTGCTGTGAAATGATCATTGTGTTGATCATTTGCGATAAGATCATTTGTTTGATCGTTTATCTTTGTGATCATTTCTATGATCATTTGTTGACCCAAATCACAGCTTTTGTATAGAGCGTGGCTTTGTGGACGAGACTTCGTCGAACCTCACACCCCGGAATGGTCAAAACAGGAAAGATGCGGCAAGGTTATGAGGGGTAGCTCCCTTTAGGGTATGTGCATTTCCTTCTGGAAAAGGGTGGTATCATGGTATGGATCCCAAATACTTACTCATGTTGAAACACTTATTATTTTGGTGTGATGTTGATTACGAGCGCTCACTTAAAGGTCCCAAAGGACCGGGGGATGGCATACTCGTGTCAGTAGTTACCCAGTTAGGGGTAACCCGACCTTGTGTTGGCAGAGATCCGGTTTGGTTCTCGGGGACGTCCTTCAAGAGGCGTTCTCATGTGGCAATGGGAAGTTCCTTGGCCTGACCATTCGTTGGAAATCCAAAGAAACAATACGATCTTGTATGGTTTTAATTGTATAACCTGCCATGGGATGTGGCGGTAACCTGCTATTGAACATGGTAGCTATAATAGGCATAAGTGTGAAATGCCTATGCTGGCTAAGATTTCTAACTTTACTTTCGAAATGATTTTTACTACACTATGCACTAGTAATAATATCAAATGTTTCTTTTAATGCGTATCAAGCATCTTTTACTATCATAAGGAGAAATCTCCTCCGATTCTGCGTTTGGATTGTGTGTGTGTGCGGGAGGCCTTATGGTAGTCTCATTTCTAAAAAGCATTGCGAATTGATTTTTAAATATTTCGTTGGTTGTTTTTAAAGATAAACTGTTTTTGTTGCTCACACCAGTCGCATGACTGATCCAGATTTATTGTTTCTTTCCTAAACTCTAGGTGCTCAAAAATTTTCTACACGAGCAGTCTAGAGTTTGGGTTTTTCAGATAGTCAGGTTTAGTAGATTATCTAGAGTTAGTTCAGTCTTTGGACCACACCAGTCTTTCTTAGCTTGGTGCATGGTTATTGGGAGTTCGAGCTATTGCCGGATTGGTTCTTGGAAATGGAGTTGCAGTTCTCGGAGTTCTCTTTTGAAGACTATCTTAGAGTTATATTGTTCCGCTGCTAGATATCATCTATTTTCTTTTCCACTGCTATTTATTGTATCATATCTCTGATGTATATTGAAATCTATTGGATCATCTGTTGTATCAGATATTGTATCAATGTTGTATATCAATGTATTATTCTTATTATTCCGCTGTGTTATTTACTTAGTGTTGTTGTAAGCTCCAGCGAATCGGATTTGAACGGTCGAATCTATGGCATTCGAATACGATATGAAGTATGGATGTCAATTTTTGAGCGGGCAAAATTCGTCTCGTTACAATCATCCAAGAGACAATACAATTCATGGCGATTTCATAGTTATCAATGTCAGGTAATTTAATCGCAATTCAATTTTAATTTCAATTTGACTATCAATTTAATTTTCAACGGTGAATTCAAATGACAATCTATATGACAATTAGTTTTTATCAAACAAGGACAAATAAAATTCAAATCACTTCATAATATCAAATTTAACTACCATAAAGATATTCTGTACATTGTGAGCGTTATAAAACACTCACCATGAATTTCAGTATCAAATCAAATCGAACGACGTTCAATTTGACCTAAAATTTTAACAGGCTCTAAACGTCTCCAAATCGATCCCAGAGCATAGTGCTTGTCGCCACGATCCCATCGCCGCTTGTTTCATCCGATTCCAATCTCGTACGAAGGAGATATACCGGTTATAAGTTGACCGAAAATTTAATTATAAAACAATTTAAATTACATTTTAAACAACGCATACCCAAATTATTTGTCCCAGCCCAACTACAAAGCTTCTTCTCCCATCCTTTACAAATGCCTGCACACGAAACAGAGAAGAACCCAAACATGCGTGCACGATTCGATAGTGACTCTGAGATTCGATGCACGAAATCCAGATTCGAATTTCCCGATGGCTTTCTCGTCTCGAACTCTACCTGCCAAGCACCTCAGCGGTGCCACCTCAACCACCAGGACAAACGCGACCTACACTCCCCTCTTGAGCTAGCCTAAGTCGGATGCCCCAAACTACCTCCGAGCTATACAAAAAAATCACCGATGATGCTCTCTTCCACGCCGAGTTCAAGTATAAACTCAAATCGACGAATCGATGATCGAATGAATAAAATTTCCAAACCCTAGCTATCCTTGCACATGTTCGTCCTCACCGTCGTTTCCAAATCATAGTCGCACCCTTCAAATCGCATACCACTTCGAAGCTCAGGATGAAACATGAATTTAGGAATTGGTTTGAGGATTTTTATATTAATAGTTTGTGAGATATAATTTTTTTAAAGCTCCATTATCATTTTCCCTCTGTGCTAAGCTATTATGAATAGAAGGATGCGTATTTAAAAAGGAAGTGGTGCAGTGATAGGTTAGGATGGCTGAGAAAAGAAAGAAAAGAGACAGATGTGATGGGTACAGCCAAGTCAATATATTTATTATTATTATTTTAAATTCAAATATCTAGATATTTATTTCAAACTCCTATCAAGACGTGCCGCTAGGCATTTATAATGTTATACCCCTATTCCGGACGTAATGGAAAAGGTTTCAAGTCCTAATTTGATCGTATGTGCGAGTTCCGGAAATAAACGATCAATTTTAAATTAAATCGATTAAATTAATCTCTAAGCGTTTTGAGCTGCCACGGTCAAAAGACAACTCCGATTGCTATGGAAATCGAAACCCGATAATAATAAACTATTACGGATCTAATGGAACGGGTTTCGTCGAAATCCGAGACTGCGCCCCGGAAGGCTATTTTAACCCATCGATTAAATCGACGACTTCCATAAATTTACATAATTGCAAAAATTCCAATTTTAAAATCTTATTAACTCAATTATAATCCAAATTTAACTTACATTCACTTTGCAAACCAATTTGAATCGTATTAAGTCAAATTTCAGTTATTCACTCTATTTTCAAATATTAAATTTCAATATCATATTAATCATATCAAATTCGGAATAATATTAAATTTAAACAAATTTGGTTATTCTTGAATCGCTATCTTTTGCGATATTCAAAAATGAACTTATAAAATCAACCTTTGAAACAAATTCCAATTATAGAACAACCATTTCCATTAAACAGTTATTCAATTCCCGTTATTCAATTATTCAATAAATTCCAAATATTAAATTTAAACAATTTAATTGTTCAATATTTGATGGATTTCAATATTGGATTTTAATTGAATTTTAGTTAGCACTCAATTTCTTTATTCACATCCAGAGCATCCAACATTTAGTATTCGCCTTCAGTTGTTGATTATAAACCTAGTTACTATATAAAATTTCATTTCAATTGCAATTTGTTTCCTAATTCAGTTCAACTGACTAAATAAACAGGTAACTATAATAATTATCACCATTAACTTTTAAATCATAATTATAAGTTTATTATTTACAAACAAGTGTCACAATTTCCTATATAATACAACTTCATTCCATTACCCATGATTATATATTATTTCATTTAATTTGGGATATCATTCAATTCATAAATAATTAACTTAGATAAAATTTGTTGCAATTCATTCTAGTTATTATTACCATACATAAATTACAAATTTTTAATTCTTCCAACATTGAACCATGAAATCTTGTTAAATTAACATTTTTAGTTACAGAAATTTTACAGATTGTTACACTCTCCCCCACTCAAAACTTTTCGTCCTCGAAAAGGAAAAGAAGGGAAAAGGAACCAAGTAAAGAATTTTACATTTGATGTATCTTATTCAAAATTATCAACTTATAAAACAATGAAATTTCATTTATAAAATCGTTACTACACTTCCACTATGCTACTCTGATTAGCCTATGAAGTTTACGAGTTAGTTATCAAAACAAGTTATAAAAATTTTAAATTTGAAAAATTTTCTAACACCCGGATTTACGAATTTTTTTGGCAGAGTCTCCTCTGCACGGCTCGATCGGTACAGCTACAAAACGCCTCTACGGGCCCCAAACCAATAAAAGAAACCCAAAAGCCAAGTGGCTCAATCAAAAATCACCAAATCTAATGACAAAATAAACATGTACCTTTTGTCGGGCAATCCACATTTTCTTGATTTTTAAATACCTGCATCTCATTTACCAATGATATCCAATTATATAATTTAAAAGAATCATTTTATATTTGGCATCTTCAACTTCTAATATTAGTTCTTTTTTAAGTCCGTAAGCCGTACATATATCATCCGTAAGCAATATCAAATGTAATCGCTCATTCGATCACACAATTTCACTTCCAACTAGTATCGTTCACACGACTCTCTAGTGCGGACTCAGATTTGGTTCCTTGATTGGAAACTGTTACTCTCCTTGCATAGCCATATTCTATGAAAGAGAATTCTAGAATCAAATCAAAAATCCATATCCAGGGTTCGCCATCGAGAATCGAGTGAAAAATCCTAACTTGGATCGATATAAATTATCTCGAAATTTTGTGCTCAAATTTGGATCAAATCGTTATGTGAATAAAATAATATACTACAATCTCACATATTACCTTCCAATGGATTTCTATCTAATTTATCTATACTAAATTATTTTATTGACTTCTATTTTTATTTACAATTAATTATTCACAATCCATTATTCAGTTAGTATATTCATTTCTTTACATAGCATATTCTTTAACATTATCTTTTCTTAAACATCATATCATAGACTTTTCTTACTCAAGTTCATTTTAACATTCTATATAATTTAATTAAATTCAATTTCATTTTCCAATTGATTCTTAGCTACACCAAATTCCTTTGTTTACATTTACTTCATATTCATAGTTTCGGTTAATAACAAATTTATTTGTGGAACATTTTATTAATCATCACTTTAGTTTATAGTCATTCTATAAAAGTCTAACTTCTTATATATGACTTTTCTTAGTTTATAGTTATCTCAAAAGTTACAAATTTATCTTCACACATTTTTTTTGTTGCAAATTTATATTTCATTCTACAACCAGTTTACAAAGACCTTGCTTGACTCAATGGCCTTCTTTCTTAAGTTCACTTACTTGTTCCATTTATCCATTCATCATTTCATGCTATATTTAAGTATATAACATTTTTATCACAACCAAATTTTTCCATTTATTTACATTTTAATTCCTTTTGAGTTTTCCTTACTTGTGTATTTCAATTACTTTCAGGTTCTGTTTATTTGCACAATATCTCATTACATATCCAAAACATCATTTTAACTTTTAACATTTGGTAAGTCTTGTTATATGTTATCAGAATGTAATTTTGGTATTATACAAATTTATAGAATTTCATTTTACTTAATTAGAATATTAACAAATTTAATTTGTTTAAATCCTCTTTACCTTTCAACTTTAAAGGTACACTTCAACTCTAAAGTTTCTCAAAACAATAAGCTTAGATATCTTAATCCTCTTATTTTATAAATTCTAGTTATTCACATTTCATTCAAATAATTTGAAAATTATTAATTAACAGAACTTAGAAATTTAAATGCCCGGTTCGTTTCAAATCGTTTGAAATAAATATATACCCTTATATCTTTAATATATCAAATCATACCTTTGGAGTTTAAACCGAAAGCCATTTACCCAAAATAATTTAGAAGAAAAGCAAAGCTTCTTAGAAGTCTCCCCACTTTGAGACTCGAAATTGAACGTCGGTGATGCTGCGCAGTCATCACCGAAATTATTTTCCAGCGACAGAAGAGAGGAGTACTGAATTCATTCTTTCTTAAAAATCCTTTCAAAATATTTCCCATAAATATTTTCCAACTAATATCACAATATATTTTCTTCAAAGCTTTGAGAATCATTGTCAAAACCTCCGGGTCTTAAATTCAATATTTTCCAATTTAAATCTATTTTAATTTATAAGTCACCTTTATAAAACATTCTTATAGGATTTTCTTCCTTAAAACATTCCACAAGTGTTTTATCATTGTTCATTTTGTAATTCCCCTTATTTATTAAATTACAATATCCAATTAATGATAATAACCAATATTATCATTCCTAACAACCAGGTAAGCTAGGTAAGTCACAATAATTTCTGACTTTTTTTTATACAAAATATAATTAGAGCAAAATTATTTCATTTGCCCAATTTCAAAACAATACTATGTCAGTTGTTCTGTTTAACCGTTTAGAGATCCCTATCAATGATGTTAATTACTCGTATTGACCAGAATCCATAAGCCACTCAACAAATCAACCAACACAGTATAAAACATTCTATATCACTAAATATGCTCTCTCATATATTTACACTCAGCGACTCTTCATAGGGTTTAACTACCCTATTTATAAAGAGCCAGACCGCATAAAGCTAAGGTTATCGCTAAACCAAAGCTCTGATACCAACTGTAACGACCCACCTTTTTGGATAGTTTAAAATGGCGATCAAATACACATGCCGATTCCAAACCATTCAAAAGGGCGGATGGTTATTGGGGTAAATAAGAAAAGAAAAGAAAGGGAAATAAAGGAAATGAAACAACACAGAATCTTGCAGCGGAACGATAAAATATAAGCCCCTCATGTTTCTCATTTGCAGAAATAAACGACCCTAGGGTTTTAATTTGCTTCAGCCGCCATTTTCACGTTCAAAGGCCGAAATTTAATCTTCTTCTTCCTTAATTTTCTCTTCATCCATCAACAATTACAAGAAACGATCAACATGAAACTTGTAGAGGGGAGTGAGATCTATGATCTCAACGGTTAAGATCGTGAATGGAGCAAGGAATCAACGGCAATTGCTCCTCAAAGCCGTCACGTTCGAGCTCGTGTTTCGAGCAGAAGATGCGACCAAGTTTGGAGATATTCGAGCCAAGTATGGAGTCGGCTATGGGCTACGACCTGGAGGTGTTTGATCGTGTTCATGTTCGTCGTGGAGGCCGATTGAATTAGGGTTTGTGAACGGCTATGGGTTCTATGTTGCACGCGTTCAACCTGTAGAAGGAAGAACCCTTTTGCGTTCGGCGGCCAGATTTGCAAAAAGGAGATCGTGCGGCCCAAATTTATTTAGGTCTAAAAATATAAAAGTAAGTTGTAAATTTATATATAAAACTTCGTGTAACTTTAAATATTCGTATCTTTTTCATACGAGGTCGAAAACGCACGAAACCAGTTGCGTTGGGTTCGTATGGACGAGCACTACGCTATGGAATTGGATTGGAGTTGTTTGGAGTTAGCGAAAATTTCGGGTAAAATTAAACGTCCGTTTAATTTTATTCGAAATAAAAGCTGAAAACGAAATTGAAATCAAGGTGAGAACTTCTCACTCAATCGAATCGGTTTCGATTTTAATTTTAAATAGTTAGATTTAAAATTCTTGAATGTATGTTTGAATGATGATTGTTATTTATTGATTGTTAAAATAGACATTATACGTCGTTAGTAAGCGGATGTTATTTATTAAAAACATATACCGCGAATATTTCACAGTACAGTGAAATTGGTATTATTTATGTACTTGGAGTTGATTTCCTGCATTATATAGCGGATGAGACCCTATTGCACCGTCTATTAAGCGGATAATATTTTAAATCCCATATACCGCGATAATTTCGTACTGGAACGGAATTGGTATCGTGCTAATGTTTGTGGATGCAGGGAAACAGGTTGGAGGGATCCGACTGGATTTCTCAACAGTATTTATTTGATTATGGATATCTTGATATTCGTTGATTATCATATACAGATATATGATGTCGTTGTTGTCGTGATTGACTATTTGGTGTGTAGCATCATTGGGCCAATTTTGAAATTTTAAAAGGGTTTTTAAAGTGATTTTTGAAAGTATATGTTTTATAAACTATTTTTGGAATTGATTCATTTTAAATAAATAAACGTTATAATGTTAATGTTATAAAAATTTATGATTTTTGAGAAAGATAGTTAAAAGTTGATTTTTGAAAATATGGGGTTAATGCTTTTGTAAAATAGTTTAAATTAGGATTTCTGAATTTATTGTAAAAAACTTAAATATAGGATTTATAAAATTTGATTATTTTATAAATCAAAGAAATTGGGGAAATTATAAAGGAGTTTAAAGACGTTTTAAAATAATAGTATAAATTGATTTATATAAAGGATTTATAAATTGATATTTATAAATTAAAAATATTTGAAATTATAAAACGAGTTTTTATAAGTGTTAGAATGAATTGTAAATGAATTTCATAAATGAATGAAATTTATAGAATTATAAACGGTGAAGTTATAAATGGAATTTTATAAGCAGTAGGTTTATAAAATTTGTAAAGTTATTAAAAGAATAGATTTGGGTAAATAAATGAATCTTATAGGTTATAAGATTTATAATTTGGGAAGTTTAAAAGAACGATTTTGTAAACAAATAAATTATACGTATTTAACTTATAATATGAACTTTTGGTATATAATTGAGTTATAAATTGAAATAGGTTAATAAAGGAGATTTATAAAGGAAGTTGTTATAAAATAAATAGAAATGGAATTTATAAACATTGTTTTATAAATCCGCAAATGATTTATTTTGATAAGTAAATTGTTATAACTTATTAATGGAGTTATATTCACGTTTTAGACAGTGATAATCCTTTAAAATATAATGTATAGAAATGATGAAATTGGTTAACGAAGTATATTCATGTTTTTGAATAGTGAATAATATTTAAAGAAAATGTTTTGGATGTGATGTTTTAAATAGAATTAAAACGATCTAACGATGTTTTTAAAATGTGTTAAGATTCGAAACCATAGATTTCAACATTCATTGTTGAAATAGACGTTTTTGAGAAATAGAAGGAAATGGTGGACTATAACACTGTTGTTATAGTAAATGATTTCCGAAAGGAAATGTTTTATTTAGTATTGGGATTTATATATCTATCTTAATTTCGAAACCCTATAATAGTGATTTTGGGTTGTCGTAACGATGTTTTACATAACATTCGTTTTGGCCCAAATAAATATGTTTAAGAGAATGATTTCCTCAAAAGAATGAAATATATACTTAATTTCGATTTAAGTATACTGAATATTTTCCAAGTGTTGAAAGTAAATGGATTTGTGAATTACTTATAAATAAGTAAGTATGGAAATGTTTTGCCAATGTGAAATGAAACGTTTTTGAGAATTTATCTTTTTGAAGATATATTGATAATGAATAATTGAAATTGTATATTCATAAATATTTTGGAATATAAATTCACTATGGAATTTATAAATGAAAGGGGAAATTGTTTAAAAATAAATATTGATTTATTTTTGAAGTGTGGGAATAAATTTATGGATTTGGAACGTAAATATATAGTAAATCATTAAGGATTTAATTAATGGGTTTAAATGAACCATGTTGAAATGAAAGTTATTTCCGCGTAAGGAAAGTGTTTGAAATTTGTTTTCAAAAGTGGTAAAATGAAAAGTGATTTGAAAATTGTTTTCAAATGGTTGAAGTGTGAAAATTATATATCTAGTAAAGATATTTTTGGAAAATAAAATTATTTGGAAAATTATTTGGAATCTGGTGATGTTGTGCATATCCATTGATAGTTCAATAACCGACTATCAATATTTACCCTTGAATGGGTATTTGTTGTGATTTGCTTGAATTTGAATGCCACACTTATTTTTGAATAAGCGCTCACTATTTGGGTTAGCCGGGAAAGGACTTTGGGGTCGTATAACCCATTCCAAATATGTGATACGTCGTTATGAATTGCATTTGAAGACTGGTGTTGAAGATTGGATATTTTTGAAAACGGAAGGATTACCGTCGAATATTTCTGCACCGAATGGCCCTGGTATAGAAATTCCATATGTGATGGGAAGTCCGGACGTGATTAGTGAATATCCGGATTGCAAGGACTTCTTTGTAAGTGCCTTCGGTTGTGTTCGATCCCGGAACAGACTTGTATTGATTGTATATCTGACATTACAAATTGAGATATAAAGATGATTTCTTTCATATATATTTCTGTTGGTGGCGGAGAATTTATTCTTTTAGCTTAACACCCTTCTCTGAGACGTACGAGCTCAGAGGTTATGTAGTTGATGGTTATCAGCGATATATTCCCAATTTGATAATGTGACATGCTGAGTGTTGCTATGGAATGATCATTGTTTGATCATTTGTGATATGATCATTTGTTTGATCATTTATCTTTGTGATCATTACTTTGATCATTTGTTGACCCAAAGCACAGTTTTTGTATAAAGCGTAGCTTTGTGAACGAGACTTCGTCGGACCTCACACCCCGGAAATGGTCAAAACAGGAAGGATGCGACAAGGTTATTAGGGGTAGCGCCCTTTAGTGTATGTCATTCCTTCTGGATAGAGGTGGTATCATGGTATGGAGCCCAAATACTTAACCTATGTTGTTGCTGCAAACTTATTACTTTGTGGTTGTTGGAAATCGAGGATCCTCGGATGTAGATCGGTTACGATCGGGGGATGACATATTCGTGTCAGTAGTTACCCAGTTAGGGGTAACCCGGCCTTGTGTTGGCAGAGATCCGGTTTGGTTCTCGGGACGTCATTCCAGAGGCGTTTCCATGTGGCAATGGGAAGTTCCTTGGCCTGACCATTTGTTGGAAATCCAAAGAAACAATACGAGCCTTGTACGGTTTTAGTTGTAGAACGTGCCATCTAATATGGTAGCTATAGCAGGTATAATATAATGGTACCTATGCTGGCTAAGATTTGTATTCTACTTTCGAAATGTTTTCTACACTATGCACTAATAATAATATCAAAAATGATTTGATTTTATGTAGTAAGCATCTTTGACTAACATAAGAAGAAATCTCCTCCATGTCTGCGTTTGCACTGTGTGTGTGGTGGGAGGTCTTATGGTAGTCTCATTTTTAAAAGCATTGCGAATCTATTTTAAAATTATCCTATTCTTTGTTTCAAAAATAAACTGTTTTGAGTTCTCACTCCAGTCACATGATTGACTCGGAGTTTATTGTTTTCCTTAATAAACTCTAGGTGCCCACCAATTTCCACACGGGCAGTCAAGAGTTAAGGTTTACCAGGATATTTTGGAATTCAAGAGTTGCTGGAGGCAAGATGGATAGCATGGCACATTCACTAGTATATAGTATTCCTTTTCCGCTATTTGTTGTTGTTTGATAGTTGTACACTCTGATAATGTAATGTGATGTGATGTAATTAATAAGTGAAATAGTTCTTTGTTTAAAGATTATTCATTTGTCCATTATATGTTGTTCCGCTGCGATTGTGAGATTCTGATATTGTTCTGTTGTTTTCTTTCTGTTTTGTTCTATCTTTTTCTCTCTTCTTCTACCTCTTTCTTCTATCGTTTTCTTTTTCTAAAAACCCTGAGAATTCGTATTTCCGTTCATCTTGAGTTAATCAATGGAGATTAGTGTCTATTCAGGGAGTACGGATTTGCGGGTCCTCACATCTGGTATCAGAGCATATGGTTAAGCGACAACCATGGCTCTGTTGGGTATTACTCATTAGAGATAGAGTCAGTAGTGCTCTAGAATTAGTTTGAGTGTAATAATAGATATGAGAGCGTATTTGTTAGTGAATATCAAATTGTTTTACATTGTGATGATTGGTTTGTTGAGTGGTATACGGATTCTGGTTAATACGAGTATTTAACTTTGTTGATAGGGATCTCTAAACACTTGTACAGAACAATTCGACGTGATATTGTTGTAAATTGGGTAAATGAAATAATTTTACCTTGAGTATATTTTATATATAAAGGAATAATTTTTCAGAATTATTAAAGTGTATATAAGTAGATTGTTTGGTTGATTGAAAATGTAAGAATATATATAAGTAAATTAAAAGATGTTTGAATAATCTAAATAAAAGAATAATTGTATAAGTAAAGAATTATAAAATGGAATTATAATTAAAGTGATTTACAATTGTGAAATAAACTTGTATATATAAAAAGTGAAACTATATGAATATATTTATGAATATGAGTTGTAAATAAAAGTGAGTTTGAATAAGTAATGAAATTGGACTTTGGTAAAAAGTTAAATGGAAATTTACTTTAGAAATTGGGAATTTGAATTGATTTATAAGTGGGAATTTAAGTTAAGTAAAGCCAAATAAAGTTTAAATGGAATATAACTTAAGAGATGTTGAATGAAGTTGATTTTGATATCAAAGTAAATTAATAAAGTTAAGTGATAAATGTAAACTTGAGTTATATAAATGAAATTCAACTTTTGTAATTGAATTGAATTAATGAATTGAATGTAAATCAATTAAATGTAAACAATTGATATGAAATAATAAATGTAAGTGTTATTTCATTAAAATCTAATGTTATTGGAAGTTGAAAGACTGAATGAAAATCAATTTGATTAAACCAATTGAAAGTAAAGGTGTTGAACCAAAATGAATGTAATGAAAAGCAAAGGAATTTGATTATAATTAATATACATTGGTTGTTATATGATTGTTAGTTGATTGTGTATAATTCATTAAGTATTAATGAAATTGAAAGCTAAAGTAATTGAAATCAAATTGGAAGTTAAGTGAATCTTAAATAGAATTGAATTTGATTTGGAGTGAACCAACTTGAATATGAAGTTGAGAAATTGAATAAATTGAATGAAAGTCAATTTAATATAAACTAATTGAAAATGAATGTTAGTAAAAACATCCACTGTTAATGAATCAAATGTGATTAAATTGAAAACCCATTTCATTGAATATTAATGAGAATATGAATGAATATTTATTGGTTATGGATGTTAGTTGGATGATAGTTGGTTGATGGTTGAATATATTGCTTTTACTGTATTTGCTATGTTGGCATATATAGTTATTATGTTGCTATATGTTGTATGTCGATACTATTGTCTATATACATGTTTCTCACATGTTTGTTGAGTGTTCAGTAGGTGCGGATCGCGTTTGCTTCACATTTGGAGCTCGCTTTCGCGCTATATTAGCCGTATATGCTCGCTAATAAAATATAAGGTACATATCTCGGATTAAATATCGTACTTTTACACTTTTTTCCCTACGGGATGCCTCATCACTTGATGAGATGTATATTTGTGATATATATACTGTCATTTTTTTTCGGATCGAGCCGTGCAAAGGAGACTATGGCGAATTTTTTCGAAAATTTAAGGCGTTAGAAAAATTTGGGAATTTTTAGGAAAATTTTGAAAACTATAATTTTGATTTGGAATTGAAAGTTAAACAATAGTAGTTGTTTTTGAAAAGATAACTAGGTATGATTCGAAAACTTAGTAAAGTTATTGTAACGAGTTTAACTATGGATTTTGGGAAACTTAATAGATTCTGTAACTTTTCTTACTTGTTAATTTCAAGGACGAAATTCTTTTAAGGGGGGAAGTCTGTAACGACCCAGAATTTCTATTAATTAAAATTATATATTTAATTAATTTTAAATATTAATAAGTGCAATTTATAAGTCGAATAATTTTATTTCGAATATTGGATTTAATTGAATAATTAAATCGATAATTTAATAGTTGAAATTACAGAAATAATTAAAAATTGGGTTAAATATGATTGAAAATGATTCGTAAAATTTTATTTTATCATATTGGAGTTAGAACGATATTTTAGAACTTTTAAAATCGAATTAAAAGTTAATTTGTGAAAATTGAATATTTTAATATTTAAATCTACTAGTGAAATTAGTCAATTTTCGAACAATCTCAGAATTAGACGAAACCAGTTCTATTGGATCCGTAATAGTTTGTTATTATCGAATTTCAATTTTCATGTGAATCGGAATTTTCATTTGACCGTGGCAGCTCGAAACGCGTCGAAATTGTTTTAATATTAATTTGGCGAGTTAAAATAGTCATTTTTCAAACAGTCTCGGATTTCGACGAAACTAGTTTCATCGGATCCGTAATGTGATATTATTATATGGTTTCAAATTTCGTGTCAATCGGATTTACTGTTTGTCCGGGGCAAGCTAAAACGCCTAGAAATTTGATTTACCGATTTAATTTTAAATCGAACGTTTATTGCCATAACTCGCACAGATGACCGAATTAGCTCCCGAAACATGTTCCATTGTGTTTGGAACGTGGGGTAAAACTTAGGAATGCCAACCGTCACGCTTCGTTTGGAGTTCGGAAATTCCCGGATGAATAGTGTTCGCTGAATTTTCTATATAAGCCCCTCATGTTTCTCATTTGCAGAAATAAACGACCCTAGGGTTTTAATTTGCTCCAGCCGCCTTTATCACGTTTAAAGGCTGAAATTTAATCTTCTTCTTCCTTAATTTTCTCTTCATCCATCAACAATTACAAGAAACGATCAACATGAAACTTGTAGAGGGGAGTGAGATCTATGATCTCAACGGTTAAGATCGTGAATGGAGCAAGGAATCAACGACAATTGCTCCTCAAAGCCGTCACGTTCGAGCTCGTGTTTCGAGCAGAAGGTGCGACCGAGTTTGGAGATATTCGAGCCGAGCATGGAGTCGGCTATGGGCTACGACCTGGAGGTGTTTGATCGTGTTCATGTTCTTCGTGGAGGCCGATTGAATTAGGGTTTGTGAACGGCTATGGGTTCTATGTTGCACGCGTTCAACCTGTAGTAGGAAGAACCCTTTTGCGTTCGGCAGCCAGATTTGCAGAAAGGAGATCGTGCGGCCCAAATTTATTTAGGTTTAAAAATATAAAATTAAGTTGTAAATTTATATATAAAAATTCGTATCTTTTTCATACGAGGTCGAAAACGCACGAAACCAGTTGCATTGGGTTCATATGGATGAGCACTACGCTATGGTCGTTTAGAGTTAGCGAAAATTTTGGGTAAAATTAAACGTCCGTTTAATTTTATTCGAAATAAAAGCTGAAAACGAAATTGAAATCAAGGTGAGAACTTCTCACTCAATCGAATCGGTTTCGATTTTTATTTTAAATAGTTAAATTTAAAATTCTTGAATGCATGTTTGATTGATGATTGTTATCTATTGATTGTTAAAATAGACATTATACGCCGTTAGTAAGCGGATGTTATTTATTAAAAACATATACGGCGAATATTTCACAGTACAGTGAGATTGGTATTATTTATGTACTTGGAGTTGATTTCCCGCATTATATAGCGGATGAGACCCTATTGCCGTCTATTAAGCGGATAATATTTTAAATCCCATATACCACGATAATTCCGTACTGGAACGGAATTGGTATTGTGGTAATGTTTGTGGATGCAGGGAAACAGGTTGGAGGGATCCAACTGGATTCCTCAACAGTATTTATTTGATTATGGATATTTTGATATCCGTTGATTATCATATACAATATATGATGTCGTTGTTGTCGTGATTGACTATTTGGTGTGTAGCATCATTGGGACAATTTTGGAATTTTAAAAGGGTTTTTAAAGTGATTTTTGAAAGTATACGTTTTATAAAATATTTTTGGAATTGATTCATTTTAAATAAATAAACGTTATAATGTTAATGTAATAAAAAATTATGATTTTTGAGAAAGATAGTTAAAAGTTGATGTTTGAAAATATGGGGCTAACGATTTTATAAAATAGTTTAAATTGGGATTTTTGAATTTATTGTAAAAAACTTAAATATAGGATTTATAAAATTTGATTATTTTATAAATCAAAGAAATTGGGGAAATTATAAAGGAGTTTAAAGACGTTTTAAAATAATAGTATAAATTGATTTATATAAAGGATTTATAAATTGATATTTATAAATTAAAAATATTTGAAATTATAAAACGAGTTTTTATAAGTGTTAGAATGAATTGTAAATGAATTTCATAAATGAATGAAATTTATAGAATTATAAACGGTGAAGTTATAAATAGAATTTTATAAGCAGTAGATTTATAAAATTTTAAAGTTATTAAAAGAATAGATTTGGGTAAATAAATGAATCTCATAGGTTATAAGATTTATAATTTGGGAAGTTTAAAAGAACGATTTTGTAAACAAATAAATTATAAGTATTTAACTTATAATATGAACTTTTGGTATATAATTGAGTTATAAATTGAAATAGGTTAATAAAGGAGATTTATAAAAGGAAGTTGTTATAAAATAAATAGAAATGGAATTTATAAACATTGTTTTATTAATCCGCGAACGATTTATTTTGATAAGTAAATTGTTATAACTTACTAATGGAGTTATATTCACGTTTTAGACTGTGAATAATCCTTTAAAATAAAATGTATAGAAATGATGAAATTGGTTAACGAAGTATATTCACGTTTTTGAATAGTGAATAATATGTTAAAGAAAATGTTTTGGATGTGATGTTTTAAATAGTATTAAAACGATCTAACGATGTTTTTAAAATATGTTAAGATTCGAAACCATAGATTTCAACATTCATTGTTGAAATAGACGTTTTTGAGAAATAGAAGGAAATGGTGGACTATAACACTGCTGTTACAGTAAATTATTTCCAAAAGGAAATTTTTTATTTAGTATTGGGATTTATATATCTATCTTAATTTCGAATCCCTATACTAGTGATTTTGGGTTGTCATAACGATGTTTTACGTAACATTCGTTTTGGCCCAAATAAATATGTTTAAGAGAATGATTTCCTTAAAAGAATGAAATATATACTTAATTTCAACTTAAGTATATTGAATATTTTCCAAGTGTTGAAAGTAAATAGATTTGTGAGTTACTTATAAATAAGTAAGTATGGAAATGTTTTGCCAATGTGAAATGAAACGTTTTTGAGAATTTATCTTTTTGAAGATAAATTGAAAATGAATAATTGAAATTGTATATTCATAAGTATTTTGGAATATAAATTCACTATGGAATTTATAAATGAAAGGGGAAATTGTTTAAAAATAAATATTGATTTATTTTTGAAGTGTGGGAATAAATTTACGGATTTGGAACGTAAATATATAGTAAATCGTTAAGGATTTATTTAATGGGTTTAAATGAACCATGTTGAAATGAAAGTTATTTCCACGTAAGGAAAGTGTTTGAAATTTGTTTTCAAAAGTGGTAAAGATGAAAAGTGATTTGAAAATTGTTTTCAAATGGTTGAAGTGTGAAAATTATATATCTAGTAAAGATATTTTTGGAAAATAAAATTATTTGGAATCTGGTGATGTTGTGCATATCCATTGATAGTTCAATAACCGACTATCAATATTTACCCTTGAATGGGTTTTTGTTGTGATTTTCTAGAATTTGAACGCCACACTTATTTTTGAATAAGCGCTCACTATTCGGGTTAGCCGGGAAAGGACTTTGGGGTCGTATAACCCATTCCGAATATGTGATACGTCATTATGAATTGCATTTGAAGACCGATGTTGAAGACCGGATATTTTTAAAAACGGAAGGATTACCGTCGAATGTTTCTGCACCAAGTGGCCCCGATATAGAAATTTCATATGTGATGGGACGTCCGGACGTGATTAGTGAATATTCGGATTGCAAGGACTTCTTTATAAGTGCCTTCGGTTCTGTTCGATCCCGGAACAGACTTGTATTGATTGTATGTCTGACATTACAAATTGGGATATAAAGCTGATTTCTTTCAAATATATTTTGTTGGTGGCGGAGAATTTATTCTTTTAGCTTAACACCCTTCTCTGAGACGTACGAGCTCAGAGTTTATGTAGTTGATGGTTATCAGCGATATATTCCCAATTTGGTAATGTGACATGCTGAGTGTTGCTGTGAAATGATCATTGTTTGATCATTTGTGATATGGTCATTTGTTTGATCATTTATCTTTGTGGTCATTACTTTGATCATTTGTTGACCCAAAGCACAGTTTTTGTATAAAGCGTAGCTTTGTGGACGAGACTTCGTCGGACCTCACACCCCGAAAATGGTCAAAACAAGAAGGATGCAGCAAGGTTATTAGGGGTAGCGCCCTTTAGTGTATGTCATTCCTTCTGGATAGAGGTGGTATCATGGTATGGAGCCCAGATACTTAACCTATGTTGTTGCTGCAAACTTATTACTTTGTGGTTGTTGGAAATCGAGGATCCTTGGATGTTGATCGGTTACGATCGGGAGATGACATATTCGTGTCAGTAGCTACCCAGTTAGGGGTAACCCGGCCTTGTGCTGGCAGAGACCCGTTTTGGTTCTCGGGACGTCATTCCAGAGGCATTTCCATGTGGCAATGGGAAGTTCCTTGGCCTGACCACTTGTTGGAAATCCAAAGAAACAATACGAGCCTTGTACGGTTTTAGTTGTAGAACCTGCCATCTAATATGGTAGCTATAGCAGGCATAATATAATGGTACCTATGCTGGCTAAGATTTATATTCTACTTTCGAAATGTTTTCTATACTATGCACTAATAATAATATCAAAAATGATTTGATTTTACGTAGTAAGCATCTTTGACTAACATAAGAAGAAATCTCCTCCAAGTCTGCGTTTGCATTGTGTGTGTGGTGAGAGGTCTTATGGTAGTCTCATTTTTAAAAGCATTGCGAATCTATTTTAAAATTATCCTATTCTTTGTTTCAAAAATAAACTGTTTTGAGTTCTCACACCAGTCACATGACTGACTCGGAGTTCATTGTTTTCCTTCCTAAACTCTGGGTGCCCACCAATTTCCAAACGGGCAGTCAAGAGTTAAGGTTTATCAGGATATTTTGGAATTCAAGAGTGGCTGGAGGCAAGATGGATAGCATGGCGCATTCACTAGTATATAGTTTTTCTTTTCTGCTATTTGTTGTTGTTTGATAGTTGTACACTCTGATAATATAATGTAATGTGATGTAATGTAATAACTGAAATAGTTCTTTGTTTAAAGATTATTCATTTATCTATTGTATGTTGTTCCGCTGCGATTGTGAGATTATGATATTGTTCTGTTGTTTTCTTTCTGTTCTGTTCTATCTTTTTCTCTCTTCTTCTACCTCTTTCTTCTATCTTTTTCTTTTTCTTTTTCTAAAAACCCTGAGAATTCGTATTTCCGTTCATCTTGAGTTAATCAATGGAGATTAGTGTCTATTCAAGGAGTACGGATTTGCGGGTCCTCATACAAAATGTAAGATTCCGTTTCAAAATCATTTTTCGCCTCAATATCTCATTTCGATTTCAAAATCATTTCGAATTTCAATTCAGGTTGCAACTTCATTTAACACAATTCGTATTTAAATTCAAGATTTAAACATAAACATTTCACCTTATTGACCAGCTTGAAATTTTAGAAAATAGTTTTAAGTAGTATAAAAGTAGTTTTAAATAATTAAAATAGTTAAAAATACTTAAAATCTTTAAATGGATTTCCAATAGATAAATTGGTTTAAAATAATTTAAATTGGGTTAAGTAGATTTAAACTAGATTAAAATAAGTTAACATGGTTTAAGAAGGGTTAAAATTAATTTAATATAGTTAATATAGGTTCAAATAGTTTAAGTATTTAAAGATGGTTTATATAACAGAGTAATTTGGAAAACAAACTGAAACAGCTTCAAAACCAATCCATTTCAATTATAACTTCCTAATTCAAATCAATTTCAATTTCCATTCTACCGATTCAATTTCAATTTCAATTCAAATCAATGTCAACCTTGACTTCTAATTAATTCAATTCTACATTCACCATCAATTAATTCAATTTCAATTTATATCGATTTGGAGCTTGATTTTTCAAAATATCAATTTATAACACTTAACAAAATTATCCTTCAATTTTCAACTTTTGAATCCAAATTTCAAATATGATTCAATTCCAAGCTTAATTTCAAAATACCATTTTTATATCACTTTTACTTAGTAATACTCAAAGCTTGAAATTATGTTCAATCTTTAAAACAAATAACTTTCAAAATTCGATTATATCCAAAAATTTAATTTCAAAGTCTCAACTTAATTTATTTAACAATTTCTTTTAACCAAAATTTGTTTCAACATTCCAAACTCAATTTTTGCGATAAATTCAATTTCTATAAATTGATTTTATTTATATCTTTTAAATCAAAACATTTAAATAAAATTCAAATCAATGATTTTAAAAGTTTATTAATTTAACCAATCCGGTGTCCGTATATAATTTTCTATCCTATGGCCAAGTGATTATTTATTTCAATTAAATGTCAGGGATGAATATATATCACTTAAACCAAATCACAGTATCATATGTATGTATAATAGGATATATATATATATAAGCAAATAAACATCCAAACATTTAAATATCAACCAATAGCATCTATCGAAATACATCATCCAATAGACAATACAATTCACGGCAATTTCATAGTTATCAATGTCAGGTAATTTAATCGCAATTCAATTTTAATTTCAATTTGACTGTCAATTTAATTTTCAACGGTGAATTCAAATGACAATCTATATGACAATTAAATTTTATCAAACAACGACAAATAAAATTCAAATCACTTCATAATATATAATTTAACTACCATAAAGATATTCAGTACGTTGTGAGCGTTATAAAACACTCACCTTGAATTTCAGCTTCAAATCAAATCGAACGACGTTCAATTTGACCTAAAATTTTAACAGGCTCTAAACGTCTCCAAATCGATCCCAGAGCATAGTGCTTGTCGCTAAGATCCCATCGCCGCTTGTTTCATCCGATTCCAATCTCGTACGAAGGAGATATACCGGTTATAAGTTGATCGAAAATTTAATTATAAAACAATTTAAATTACATAAACAATGCATACCCAAATTATTCGGCCCAGCCCAACTACAAAGCTTCTTCTCCCATCCTTTGCCAATGCCTGCACATGAAACAGAGAAGAACCCAAACATGCATGCACGATTTGATAGTGACTCGGAGCTTCGATGCATGAAATCCAGATTCGACTTTCCCCATGGCTTTCTCGTCTCGAACTCTACCTACCAACCACCTCAGTGGAGCCACCTCAACCACCAGGACGAACGCGGTCTGCACTCCCCTCTCGACCTAGCCTAAGTCGCATGCCCCAAACTACCTCCGAGCTTCACAAAAAAATCGCTGATGATGCTCTCTTCCATGCCGAGTTCAAGTATAAACTCAAATCGACGAATCGATGATCGAATGGATAAAATTTACAAACCCTAGCTATCCTTGCACACGTTCGTCCTCACTATCATTCCCAAATCATAGCCGCACCCTTCAAATCGCATACCACTTCAAAGCTCAGGATGAAACATGAATTTAGGAATTGGTATGAGGAATTTTAGATTAATAGTTTATGAGATATAATTTTTTTTCAAAGCTCCATTATCATTTTCGCTCTGTGCTTGGCTGTTATGAATAGAAGGAAGCGTATTTAAAAAGAAAGTGGTACAGTGATAGGTTAGGATGGCTAAGAAAAGAAAGAAAAGAGACAGATGTGATGGGTACAGTCAAGTCAATATATTTATTATTATTATTTTAAATTCAAATATCTAGACATTTATTTCAAACTCCTATCAAGACGTGCCACTAGACGTTTATAATGTTACACCCCTATTCCGTCGTAATGGAAAAGGTTTCAAGTCCTAATTCGATCGTATGTGCGAGTTGCGGAAATAGACGATCAATTTTAAATTATATCGATTAAATTAATCTCTAAGCGTTTTGAGCTGCCACGGTCAAACGACAACTCCGATTGCTATGGAATCGAAACCCGGTAATAATAAACTATTACGTATCTAATGGAGCTGGTTTCGTCGAATTCCGAGACTACCCCCCGGAAGGCTGTTTTAACTCGTCGATTAAAACGACGACTTCCATAAATTTACAGAATTGCTAAAATTCCAATTTTAAAATCTTATTAACTTTATTATAATCCAAATATAACTTACATTCACTTTGGAAACCAATTTGAATCATATTAAATCAAATTTCAGTTATTCACTCTATTTTCATATATTAAATTTCAGTATCAAATTAATCATATCGAATTCGGAATAAACTTAAACAAATTTGATTATTCTTGAATCACTATCTTTTGAGATATTCAAAAATGAACTTATAAAATTAACCTTTGAAACAAATTCCAATTATAGAACAACCATTTCCATTAAACAGTTATTCAATTCTCGTTATTCAATTATTCAATAAATTCCAAATATTAAATTTAAACAATTTAATTGTTCAATATTTGACGATTTCAATGTTGGATTTTAATTGAATTTTAGTTATCACTCAATTGCTTTATTCTCATCCAGAGCATCCAACATTTAGTATTCGCCTTCAGTTATGGATTATAAACCAAGTTACTATATAAAATTTCATTTCAATTGCAATTTGTTTCCTAATTCAATTCGACTAACTAAATAAACAGGTAACTATAATAATTATCACCATTAGCTTTTAAATCATAATTATAAATTTATTATTTACAAACAAGTGTCACAATTTCCTATATAATACAACTTCATTCCATTACCCTTGACTATATATTATTTTAATTAATTTGGGATTTCATTCAATTCATAAATAATTAACTTAGGTAAAATTTGTTGCAATTCATTCTAGTTATTATTACCATACATAAATTACAAATTTTTAATTCTTCCAACATTAAACCATGAAATCTTATTAAATTAACATTTTTAATTATCGAAATTTTATGGGTCGTTACATTATGTTTGTGTACTTATTTTGTACTTCACTGTACTGCATATTAATCACCATTTTGCTTGCATATAGTCTGGTTGATGGTGCAGTTGCTATGCCTCGGGCACTTGGTTATTCGAGTTGAGTTGTTTTGTTGCATTTTAATCTTGCTTGCATTATTTATTTCTCTGTTGCATGTATGTTGACTTCAAGTTGAAATATTTCGAGCTCTACAGCTTGTATACTTCATGCGGTGACTGCAGTTCTTGTTGCAGTTTTGCCCTTGTATTCTTGAGGTGACTGCAGTTTAGATTGGGTCATGCATTGCACTGACCACTGTATTCACTTACATTGCGTTGTTTGGTCTGGCCATTCTTTGTTTCAGATATGTGCGTATCTTCTTGTATGCTTGGAGCCTCTGTTCGACCATATTGATAGTATTTGGTCCGGACATTGTTGTATTGTGACTTGTACATTGATTTGTACATTGATTTGTACATTGAGTTGAATCCAGCTTAAACGCTCTGGTTTGACCTTGTGCTCGTTTGTAAACATTCATTGAGCTTTTGTGTATGTTTCATTTATTCAATTCAATATGTTTTGAATTGTATTTTGATTTGGTTTGATTGATTATTTTGTTGTTGTCTAGTTATCAATTTGATAATTAGATTATGAGTTTCTAATATTTATTTAATAATTAGATTTTGTTGTTGATTGCCGTTTAGGTAATTCTGTTGTTTTCTAAATTATCTGCATTGATAATCCTTTTATTCACCTTTGTTGATGATTTGAATTTGCTGATTCGTTGTTAATGCTGTTATGCATTATATTTACCGTTATCCGATTCCTTATTTAAGGATTGGATCGGTGAATTTATTTGTCTGTCGTCTAATTGTTATTTAGTTATTATTGCTTCTGTGCATTAATAACTGAGTTTGAATTAGACTGACCCATGTATTATTTTCTTTTGAATTTAATACTCGGGACAGACCGAGTTATTATAGGTTGTATATATCTTGCTTTGGGTTGCTGCTTGAGCTATGAAGTCTTTTCATATCTTTTGGAGTAGTCGTCGTCATTTTATAGTAGTCTATGTATTTGTATAGGATGATATATATTCATGTATATTATTCACGATAATGTACTTGTATATGTAACTTCCAGAGTCGACAGTTGTAGTTGTATCATATGTACTGTATCACGTGTATTGTAACTGACATCAGTTATATATATATATATATATATATATATATATATATATATATATATATATGAGACTTTTGTTATCTGTGTTCCGCATTAGTTTATCTATGTTATTATTATATATATTGTCCTAAACTATTATGAACCATCGTAGTTCATTTTATATTGGAATTGGGTATGTCGATGAGAGTAAATAAATAAGAGATGAAAAGAAAAAAAATATACCGCTCCTATCGAGATAACTAATACTAGTGTAAGGTCTAACTACGGATGGCCGCTCCTATCCAGCCTTATTCATCGTAATAATAGATAGTATTTCCTTTAATACTCTTTGTTATTGTGAGCACAGGGGTGGGGCGTCACAGTTTGTACCAGAGCTTGAGGTTTATGGACATAATATAAAACATAACTTAGATGGAACATGTGTTACAATTATTTGTCGATGTTTTTAGTTGTGCTTTGAGTCAAAACTAAAGTTTTGAAATTATGATGAAATTTTTAAATATCTTTATTTAAAAATTAAAGTGAAATTGTGTTTTGGTGATTGAGTAATTTGTGTTGTTTATCAGAGTGTTCAGCGGAAACAGTGAGACCGTTTTCACTGAGTACAGTTCATAACCCTTTTGATTTAAAAATCAAACTATGAAATTGAAATAAATTTCATTTGTTGTTCACATAGATGTGTTTAATTTGATTTCTTTGAAAATTCCGATTCCGATTTGGGAATCCGAAGCGATTGCAGTTATGTGCTTTTGTTGAGATTTATGCTGTTTTGAATTATCTTCATTGAAGATATATTTGAATGATTTCTTTATTCATTTTGTGGTATACATGCAAATTTAAGTTGCACGTTACTGCATTACTTTTATGTTGAACCGATGTTTGGTTTTAAACGTATTTTGTTGCTGTTATTTTTATAACGGGATTTTTTACATCGGTGCAAAATTTTGGAGCGCGGTGTTTTGTTGACATTTTTGATGAATGAAAATTCTCCGGTTTTATATTTTATTGTGAATTATTTTGATGAGATTTTGACATTTAAAATTACTGTTTCTTTGACTTCAGTAGCCGTCAAATTTTAAAGTGGATTTTCAAGCGGTTATCCCACAATGCTGATTTTGTTGTCCGTTTTTACGGTATTTTGAGAAGTGCAATTTCCTTGTCGAAGTTGCTACTGATTTTGCTGTTTTAATCACATGTTTTAAAAATTGTTTCAAAATAAAATTGTTTCCAAAATTTTTACAGTTTACGCTTTCAAAAGAATGAGGAAGCGATTTAAACGTTTCAGCAAAATCGAGGACTATGACCCCTTTCTTTTACTAATTCGCTTAATTCCGGACTTGTCCGTTTGAGAATGTTGAATGTTATTTTTGGAATACACAATTTTTCACTTTCAAGGAAACAATGAAGAGAATTAAACGATTTAGTAAAAATCATGGTATGGGACATGTCGTTTGCTATTTTGGTTAATTCCGGACTCGTTAATTGAAATATTTGCTGTTTGATGATTTTGCACTTTCAAGGAAATGATGAAGAGAATTAAACGGTTTAGCAAAACTCGTGGTATGAGACATATGCGTTTGCCATTTTGGTTAATTCCAGACTCGTTAATTGAAATATTTGATGATTTTGTGTGCTTTTGAGCCACTATGTTGGACCTTCGGGTCAATACCAGTACTAGATCTTCGGATCATATGTTGGACCTTCGGGTCATTTGTTGGGCGCAAAAATTATGTTGATGGTACTTGGTAGGCTTCGGCCATTTGTTGATGCACGTGCGGCGTAGCTAAAACTTGCCATTTGTTGGGATCGATCCACCTTTTATATTGATTTTCTAGATTATCTTAATTAATTTCTAGATATTTGTTGTTTCCAATTATCTGTAGGTAATTGGATATTTGTTGATATGAGTTTCTGATTATTGTTTTTGATAATCGGATATTTGTTGTTTCTAATTATCGTTTTTGATAATTGGATATTTGTTGATATGAGTTCTGATTATCGTTTTTGATAATCGGATATTTGTTGCTTTTGATTATCGTTTTTGATAGTTAGATATTTGTTGATTCTGATTATCGTTTTTGATAATCGGATATTTGTTGATATGAGTTCTGATTATCGTTTTTGATAATCGGATATTTGTTGTTTCTGATTATCGTTTTTGATAATCGGATATTTGTTGTTTCTGATTATCGTTTTTGATAATTAGATATGTGTTGATTTGAGATTTCAAATTATCGTTAGTGATAATTAGAATTTGTAGATTTGTGATTTCTGATTATCGTTTGTGATAATTAGATATTTGTTGATTTGTGATTTCTAATTATCGTTTTTGATAATTGGATATTTGTTGATATGAGTTCTCATTATCGTTTTTGATAATCGGATATTTGTTGTTTCTAATTATCGTTTTTGATAATTGGATATTTGTTGATTTGAGATTTCTGATTATCGTTTGTGATAATTAGATATTTGTTGATTTGTGATTTCTGATTACCATTTGTGATGATTAGATATTTGTTGATTTGTGATTTCTAATTATCGTTTTTGATAATTGGATATTTGTTGATATGAGTTCTGATTATCGTTTTTGATAATTGGATATTTGTTGATATGAGTTCTGATTATCGTTTTTGATAATCGGATATTTGTTGTTTCTAATTATCATTTTTGATAATTGGATATTTGTTGATATGAGTTCTAATTATCGTTTTTGACAATCGGATATTTGTTGTTTCTGATTATCGTTTTTGATAATCAGATATTTGTTATTTCTAATTATCGTTTTTGATAATTGGATATTTGTTGATTTGAGATTTCTGGTTATCGTTTTTGATAATCGGATATTTGTTGATTTGAGATTTATGATTATCGTTTTTGGTGATTAGGTAATTGTTGTTTTCAAATTTTCTGGTTGATAACTACATAATTGCAATTTTGCGAATTGTGATTTGTGTTTTCTAATTATCTTTGTTGATAACTAGATTTTGCTGTTTTCTAATTATCGTATCGATAATTAGATATTGCTGGTTGTGATTTCCATATTATAATTATCTAATTGATAATTAAATATTGCTGATAATTGTATTTATTCAGTTTGTCGTTTTCTGATTATCTATTTGATAGTTAGATTTTGTTAAGAATTTTTGAATTTCTCTTATGAAATTAAAAGATTTCTTTGGCGTTTGTATTCTCGACCTTTATTTTTCTAGCTTAACTAGTTTATGCGGGAAACATAATTGTTATTGACAACCTTAATTATGAAAATTGCGGGGACGCAATTTTTATAAGGAGGGGAGTCTGTAACAACCCAGGATTTCGTAACAATTAATTATCGTCAAATGACGCTTAGATTGGTTTGCAATTTGCAGTTGGAGTTTTTAAATCGAGTTGAAATTTGTTTAAAAATTGGTTATGTTGTTTGGGATTTAAAAATGAAATCTCGGCCCAAGCTCCTTTTTATTTTGGTGTTGCATTATCAAGGCAAAGACCCATTCCCCTTATTCATTGGTAACCATGAAAATCAAAAACACACGAAAAGATAAAAAGGTGGCTCGTCCCTTCGTTCGTTCCTCTTCCTTCGATTAGGGCTTGTGAAATTAAGGCCGTCGCCTTAGGTTGATTGATTGAAGTTGCATGCCTATCGATCGATCGCTTCAAATCAAGGTGAGTGATTCTTTTCACTCACATCTACTTCAATCTCAAGTTCCTATATTTCGTTCGTTTGAATTTGCGACTTAATTTGTCTTAGTAGTTTGATTTTGTTGGATGTTGATGATTTTTGCTGACTTGGGTCGATTTCGTGATTGCCAAGTCTCTGACTTGATTTTGAACTGCATATTGTTTTTGGCTTGATTCATCTTGACAGTGTTTATGTGATGATATTTAAGACACCTCTGTCTTTACTTGCACACTGATTCATATGAAGTTGTAACCTAGGACATTGGTTCTTGTAATATCATTTGCAGTCTTTATTTGTTTGAGTTTCTCTGAACTTTGATGATTTTGGGTTATGCTGTGAATTTGAACCATGTCTACTCTTTTGAGTTGCAGTTCGTGCCTTCAGTTCACTGTCTTGATTCATGTTCATTTGATATTTTGACTACTGAGGCAGTGGCATTGATATTTGAAGTGTTGCATATTTGTTGTCTTGGTTCTGACCATGTTGCACTATAGTCTGGTTTGGACATTTTATGGTTCAGTCTTGAACTTGACTTTTATGGTAATGTTTGTGTACTTATTTTGTACTTCACTGTACTGCATATTAATCACCATTTTGCTTGCTTGTAGTCTGGTTGATGGTGCAGTTGCTATGCCTCGGGCACTTGGTTATTCGAGTTGATTTGTTTTGTCGCATTTTAGTTTTTCTTGCATTATTCATTTCTCTGTTGCATGTATGTTGACTTCAAGTTGAAATATTTCGAGCTCTGTAGCTTGTATACTTCATGCGGTGGCTGCAGTTCTTGTTGCAGTTTTGCCCTTGTATTCTTGAGCTGACTGTAGTTTAGATTGGGTCGTGCATTACACCGACCACTGTATTCACTTACATTGCGTTGTTTGGTCTAGCCATTCTTTGTTTCAGATATGTGCATATCTTCTTGTATGCTTGGAGTCCCTATTCGAGCATATTGATAGTATTTGGTCGGGACATTGTTGTATTGTGACTTGTGTATTGATTTGTACATTGAGTTGAATCCAGCTTAAACGCTCGGGTTTGACCTTATGCTCGTTTGTAAACTTTCATTGAGCTTTTGTGTATGTAATTACTGTAGTGCCGAGGCAGTACACGCGTGCGTGTACTGCAGCCCTACCAGGAGTGACATTTTAATTGATATTTCAATTATTTGAACTGTTTCGTTTATTCAATTCAATATGTTTTGAATTGTATTTTGATTTGGTTTGATTGATTATTTTGTTATTGTCTTATTATCAATTTGATAATTAGATTATGAGTTTCTATTTATTTATTTAATAATTAGATTTTGTTGTTGATTGCCGTTTAGGTAATTCTGTTGTTTTCTAAATTATCTGCGTTGATAATCCTTTTATCCACCTTTGTTGATGATTTGAATTTGCTGATTCGTTGTTAATGCTGTTATGCATTACATTTACCGTTATCCGATTCCTTATTTAAGGATTGAATAGGTGAATTTATTTGTCTGTCGTCTAATTATTATTTAATTATTATTGCTTCTGTGCATTAATAACTGGGTTTGAATTAGACTAACCTGTGTATTATTTTCTTTTTAATTTAATACTCGGGTCAGACCGAGTTATTACAGGTTATAGATCTCTTGCTTTGGGTTGCTTGAGCTATGAAGTCTTTTCATATCTTTTAGAGTAGTCATCGTCATTTTATAGTAGTCAATGTATTTGTATAGGATGATATATATTATGTATATTATTGTAATGACCCGCCTTTTTAGACAGTTTAAACCGACGATCAAATACACACGTCGATTCCAAACCATTCAAAAGAGCAGATGGTTATTGGGGTAAATAAGAAAAGAAGAGGAAAGAGAAATAAAAGAAAGGAAACAACACAGAATCTTGCGGCGGAACGATAAAATATAATAACCAAATAAATAGTTCATGAAGTTGTTTACTATACTTTGATCATTATTCATACAACATTTATCAGAGTTATACATATTCAACAGAACAAATAAAATAATGCAGCAGATGGCATGATGCAAGGGTAATGATAGTAATAGTATACCAAATCTTCGTCTTCATCCTCCAGAATAGATCTTCAAAAATCTGAAAACTCAGGACTGACCCAAGCGTAATGAAAAGACAAAACACTCGAGTCAAGACTAAAATATCCTTATGAAAGTTAAATCAATCGTAAATAAATATGAGTGTAACGGCGTCAGAGATGTTTACGGGGTTTGACATCTCATATCCAGTGTCAACGTGCGTGCAATACCTCAAGAGATGTTACGGGATTTTCCATCTCTTAAGGATCCGTTAAACTATCTACTATGTAGTAATGTACGCTAAGTAGATAATGCCTATCAGTAATATAAAGTATCAAAATAGCGTTAAGGCGTTACCATAATCCCCCTTAACACATTTTTATAACGCCATAGTCTATACAGCACCGTAAGCCCCACGGTAAACTGGTGGTTATCAGAGGGTACCCCATAGGTATAACACAAAACATAACGTAGTGGTCGCGAATAGGATAATCAGTATGACAAGATACATGAGGCGATACCAACTAGGATACTAGTAGTTGCATGATCAGGACTGATGTTGAGCATAGCCAGCAGCTACCCCAACACCGCGAAACAACACTCCCAAATCAAGGGGTGCACCCAAATAGAATCACAAATGTAATAGAAATGGTATCGAAGAAGTGTGTCCGCTAGAGGTGGCGAACCTCAATGGCCCGGCGCGGCTTCTGTTTTAATCATGTCAGGGGTCATCCAATAATCGTTCACTTTCTTCAGTCAACGCGTTCACCAAACCATCCACTTCATTCTGGATCAACACTCCGCGTATAATAGTTATTAAAGTGGTTTTCGGTATCGACAGAGAGTATGTCCATATCCGATCCCGGTCTCTTTAATAACTATGTATTATTACACCGTTGGCTCTTTTACATTTCAAATCAATTCATAATTGATATCAAAATATCATATTCGCTTCAAAAATCAAATCCATTTCAAATATCATCGTATCTATTCAAATGTAAGATTTCGTTTCAAAAATCAATTTTCGCATCAATATCTCCTTTCGATTTCAAAGTCATTTCGAATTTCAATTTAGGTCGCAACTTCATTTAATCCAATTCGTATTCAAATTCAAGACTTAGACATAAACATTTCACCTTATTAATCAGCTTGAAATTTTTAGAAAATAGTTTAAGTAGTTTAAAAAAGGTTTTAAATAATTAAAATAGTAAAAGATACTTAAAAACTAAAACGGATTTAAAATAGATAAATTAGTTTAAAATAATTCAAATTGGGTTAGGTAGATATAAAATAGATTAAAATAATTTAAGTATTCAAAAATGGTCTATATAACTGAGTAATTTGGAAAACAAAATAAAACAGCTTCAAAACCAGTCCATTTCAATTTATAACTTCCCAATTCAAATCAATTTCAATTTCCATTCTACCAATTCAGTTTCGATTTCAATTCAAACCAATGTCAACTTTGACTTCAAATTTATTCAATTTTATATTCACCTTTAATTTATTCAATTTCAATTTATATCGATTTGGAGCTTGATTTTTCAAAATATCCATTTATAACACTTAACAAAATTATCCATCAATTTTCGAGTTTAAATCCAAATTTCAAATATGATTCAATTCCAAGCTCAATTTCAAAATATCATTTTTATATCACTTTTACTTGGTAATATTCAAAGCTCGAATTAAGGTTAAACTTTAAACAAATCAATTTTCGAAATTCAATCAAATCCCACTTTTTAAATTTCAAAGTCTCGACTTATATTATTTAACAATTTCTTTTAACCAAAATTTACTTCAACATTCCAAACTCAAATTTTCAATAAATTCGATTTCTATAAATTTATTTCTATTTATAACCTTTAAATCAAAACATTTAAATAAATTTCAAATCGATGATTTTAAAAAAATTATTGATTTAGCCAATTCGGTGTCCGTATATAATTTTCTATCCTATGGCCAAGTAATTATTTATTTCAATTAAATGTCAAGGATGAATGTATATCACTTAAATCAAATCACGGTGTCATATGTATGCGTAACAGTATATATAAGCAAATAAACTCCAAACATTTAACTATCAACCAATAACATCCATCGACATACATCATCCAATAGGCAATACAATTCATGGCAATTACATAGTTATTAATGTCCGATAATTTAATCGCAATTCAATTTCAATTTCAATTTAACTGTCAAATTCATTTTCAACGGTTAGTTCAAATGACAATCTATATGACAATTAAATTCTATCAAACAACGACAAATAAAATACATCTCACTTCATAATATCAAATTTAACTAGCATAAAGATATTTAGTACGCTGTGAGCATTATAAAACACTCACCTTGATTTTTCGATTTTAAATCAAATCGAACGACGTTCGATTTGACCCAAAATTTTGATGAGCTCCAAACGGTTCCAATCCAGCTCCATAGTGTAGATCTCGTCGAAACGATTCCAACGCAAAAAGTTTCGTCGAATTTCGACCTCGTACGAAAGAGATACAATGTTTTAAAGTTTTAAACGAATTAATATAATAATTAAACCAATTTCTTTTTATAATTTATACGCATGCAATCCAGGCCGCACATCTGAAACCCCGAGATCCAGCCCGTTTGTTTCTTCTTCCCTTCCCCTTCGCTCCAGAACGCACGCCAAAAAAATGAACCCAACGCACGCCACAATTCCCTCGAATTATGCGACCTTCCTGCTGCCGTTTGCCTCGATCAGAGGCCACCATTTCGAAGCTCAATGCCAACTCCAACTCAACCCAGGGTTTAGTCGAACTCGGCCTCCACCTCAAATTGAAAAGTGCGCTCGAACGCACGAACTACACGGCTGTCTTCTGGCTCTCATCGACAACGATACCCAAAATCCACCGTTGGATCTGAGCATCTCTCTGCCCTCTACGACTTCCATTTAGAAGGTTTTCGAAATCAAAGCATGGATTAAAAGTTTTGAGTAGGAGAAGTTTTGAAGTTTTCGGCCATTGATCAATGAAGTGGCCGCTGAACGTTTAAATTAGGGTTAGGGTTTCTCAATGCAAAATTGTGATTGAATGGTCCATATATAGAAAACATTCAAAACACTATTCATTCCGGGTTTTCTGAACTTCGATGTACGCACGGTGACCGACGTTCTTAGGGTTTATCCCGCGTTTCGGACACAATGGAATAGGTTTCGAAAGCCAATTCGATCATCTGTGAGAGTTACAGCGATAAACGATCAATTTAAATTAAATCGATTTAAACTAATTTCTGTGCGTTTTTGCTTGCCCCGGACAAACAGTAAATCCGATTGACATGAAATTTGAAATCTAACAATAATATCACATTACAGATCGGATGAAACTGGTTTCGTCGAAATCCGAGACCGTTTGAAAAATGACTATTTTAACTCGCCAAATTAATATTAAAACAATTTCAACGCGTTTTGAGCTACCACAGTCAAACGACAACTCCGATTGCTACGAAAATTGAAATCCGATAATAACTAACTATTACGGATCCAATGGAACTAGTTTCGTCCAATTTTGAGACTGTTCAAAATTTGGCTATTTTCCAGTCGATAATTAAATATTAAAATATTCAATTTTCACAAATTTACTTTTAATTCGATTTTAAAAGTTCTACAACATTATTCTAACTTTAATATGATAAAATAAAATTTTACAAATCATTTCTTAATCATATTAAACCCGTTATTCAATTATCCAATAATTCCAATTTTAAAATCTTATTAACTCTATTATAATCCCAATATAACTTACATTCACATTGGAAACCAATTTGAATCATATTAAATCAAATTTCAATTATTCACTCTATTTTCATATATTAATTTTCAATATCAAATTAATCATTTAAAATTCGGAATTTAATTATTCAAATATTTGTAATATTAAATTTAAACAAAATTTGATTATTCTAGAATCACTATCTTTTGAGATATTCAAAACGAACTTAAAAATTTAACTTTTGAAACAAAATAAAATTATAGAACAACCATTTTCATTATACGGTAATTCAATTCCCATTTTTAAATTATTCAATAAATTCCAAATATTAAATTTAAACAATTTCGTTTATCCAATAAATCATTATCTTTTGAAATATTGAAATTGAACTTATAAGATTCAACTTTTAAAACCAATTCACAATTTAGAACACTATTTTCATTTTACAGTTATTCAATTATTCAATAAGTTTTAAATATTTAATTTAAACAATTTACCTGTTCAATATTCAATATTTGATTTCAAATAGATTTTACTTATCAATCAATTACTCTATTATACCCAAAGAATTCAACATTTATTATTATTCCAAACGACTTACAAATTTTTTTTCTAACACTAAATCACGAAATCTTATTAAATTAGCTATTTTAATTATCGAAAATTTACGGGTCGTTACAATTATTCACGATAATGTACTTGTATATGTAACTTCTAGAGTCGACGGTTGTAGTTGTATCATATGTACTGTATCACATGTATTGTAACTGACATCAGTTATATATATATATATATATATATATATACATATATATGAGACTTTTGTTATCTGAGTTCCGAATTAGTTTATCTGTGTTAATATTATATATATTGTCCTAGACTATTATGAACCATCGTAGTTCGTTTTATACTGGAATTGGGTATGTCGATGGGAGTAAATAAATAAGAGATGAAAAAAAAAATACCACTCCTATCGAGATAACTAATACTAGTGTAAGGTCTAACTACGAATGGCCGCTCCTGTCCAGCCTTATTCTTCGTAATAAAAGACATTATTTCCTTTAATACTCTTTGTTATTGTGCGCATAGAGGTGGGGCATTACACTTTACCTTTACGACCCTCGAATGTCAAGACTAATACATCTGTGTTATTAATGTGACACGCATGTAAGTGTCGAAAAGACAAAACATTGGGTAAAAGAAAATGAAAAAAAGAAACAAAACAAGAAAGAAGAACACGATATCATAATCTTAGATGCAGAAAGATAACATATAATATCTCAAAAGGCCTTTACCAAAAAGAAAACTTTGATATACATACATCAATCAGAGTAAACTATCCTATCATCAGCCTGGAGAGTTATAACTGCCTGTCGCCGCTAATGCAGATAGATATAAAACAAGTAATGCTGTGGAAAATTAGTACGGTAGGAAATCATCCAGCACCTCTCCAAGAGCTGCAACGAACCATAGCTAAATCTGGAAATATACTCGGGCTAACCGAGCATAATAATAAAATAACACTCGGATCAATCTGGTAAACCAGCTTGACAAACTCAAATCATATAGATTATTATATTTTTAAAACCCTTAAATAATATATCTTGTAAGGCCATGCCACCAATAAACATGGACGCGCTTTTTTCTTATGATAACCAAATCATTTCTATAATAAAATCCAGTGATAATATAATAATGTCTAAGGTGTGAAATTTAATAATCACATAGCTATGATGCATGTGAGTATATATCACAACAATTATAGGTATACAATGACAACCTCCATGGTACGTTCTCTAATTATATGGGATTCCACAAAATCGCCCTCATTATTTCGAGAATGGTCCCTCGACACAAGGATTAGAGATACCCTTTCGATCGCCGAATATCACTAGGTAAAATACGCTATAGGAAAACATAGGTGGTCCATGCTCAAACATGTGGCACTAGGTCACATCACACTTGCAAGTATATCCGTAAGTATTAGAGCTCCTGCACTCTTTAAGTTAGCTAAACCCAAAGGTTGTGCCTCATGTCTCTGGTTTCTGTCATTACCGATGGTGAAGTCACATTCAACATCCCAACACGAGTCACAACTCTAACGGATCTAGACAAACGAGTCGCCAACTCGAGCGAATCTCGGAACCACACATGGATTACTATGTACCAATATATCTCGGAATCACACATTGATCACATCATGAATATATCACGAACAACTACATGTGTTTGGGCATCTCAAGTAGATCTCGAATCCCCACATAGATACTCGCATCTCGAACCAATCACGAACCACTTTCGAAGCATAGAGCACGTATATGATTTTGAAGTGGTTATTATTTCAAGTCATCTCATATACATACACTCCTCGGCTCAATGGATGCCCCAAAATGGATCGACGGATATCCAGTGAACTCAACTCCGTTTCTGGAAAATAAACAGATAATACATAGGAGCGGAGATTATCTACGTAACATCCACCATTTTGAGGCCCGAAAAGCACAACTTATGCTGCAGTCATCTATAGTATTAATTTTCGGCAACAAATGCAGTAATATTAGTTGTATCAATAACATCAAAAGCACAAGAATATGAATTTTTTTAAGAAAATTTCAAAAATACTTTTAGATTTCATTACGAAGATGATATTTCATATTCATTACATAATCCCAAATGTTACCCTTGTTCAGATGAATACAATTATTAAAAAATACTTCACGAGCGATATATGAAGATGCCTACTTGGTTGATCAGAGTTACTAATAGACATCCAAACTTTCTACTATAACTTATTATCATTTAACACAGCGGAAATGTAAATAAATAACGCCTAATTAGCTAGCTTTGTCTCCTACATGTCTTCGAAAGCTTTATTCACCACAGCCTACTAAAATTGAAAACCTTACTCCCAAACTACTCAACTGAGTACCCAAGAGTTAAAGGGGAAAAAACAAAAACTTCGAGTCAGACAATAAGTCTAGTGTGAATTGTAGTATGCCATCTCAGCTAATGGATATCTTGTGAGACCATATCGTTGACTGGGATGGGTTCTCCCTTTGCTAGTATCCTTTAAATATGGATCAAACTTAATTTTACTCCTGTAATCATAACGGTCAAACAGTAGACGTATAAAAATATGCGTGCATGTTACATGGATTAATATGACTAACTCATCAAATCAGTGGAGTATCTGTTCTAATGTTTAGTTCTTACAGGGTAACTACCAACCTATATGGCTGCCCCGAGCCTGCTAAATACACCAAATTTTCTAACTTATTATTAGAAGAAAAATGGACGTCTGTCCAAGTACAATTATGTTAGTGTTTACCTAACTATCTGTTAATCTCATAGTTTTAATAGGCTTACGATGAGCCTAAAATTTTATAGGCCAACCTCTAATCTATCTTATCTTTATGTATTCCTTTATGTGTGTAAACCTACTTTTATTCTTACCTTTGACAAAGCCATATGCACTAGAATTTTGGACTTATATCAGCTAGGGACTAACGGTTGAAGTAAAGGGCGTTGCCTTACACCAATTCCATCTGGTTTTCTAATCTCCGAGTCGGATCAATCCTATCACAATCTATCCAAGCAATAAGAGGAATAATTCTATAGTAAAATTCTGGACTAAATACCCTTTTTATTTCCTTAAAAACACTTTTTTAAAAATAATTTAACCCTTGAAATCATATTTAAAACAAGGATATTATAACACTTTACTTTATCCAAATTATTTGTACCATGATGTATGCTTTTATAAAATTACATTTCTTAAGTTCGAAATCACTTAGAGGTCATCGCCTCTCAAAATTATAGGCTACAAAGCCAAAACAATAAGAGCGTGTACATTGATAAAGCTTGACGTTAGTATCGCCAACTGGGGTCATTGCCCCTTTTTGATATAAAATATGTTAAAGTCTTTGATTTATATGAAACAAGGCCTTATGGTCAAAATAACTATGCCGCATAGCATAGCATCAAATTTCATAGGTTTGCATGGCAAAATTTTGTAAGGCTTAAACATAGGGATGGCGTCATTGATGCGTAGCGGCATTAATGCCTTAAAGAGAAATGCAGCGTCATTATCACTGTTATAATCACTTCGAAAGTAATAAGGTGGACGTCTCCGCCTACAGAAGTTATCTTAGCAAAATAGCGACATCACTGCCTATAGGTTCGCCAACATTAAATTAAAAATGTGGCGCAATTCAAGCGGCACCTTTGTTATTAAATATAAGCAGTACTAAAACATCAGGCATGGCTGCCTTGTGGAGTTGTGGAGGCTATTGAAAATAAGCAGTAATGCCTTCGTCGAAGTTTATGATGTCAACCTTGATGTTGCACCACTTTCTTCAACCAAGACTAATACATTTCATACCAACCAGAGTTGATACCCTGTGTATTTCCCATGATTGACTTCGAGGACCATAAACGAGGCAATGAGCAGCATCGTAAAGTTCGGCGTGGCACACTTGTAATCATAGTTAAAACTGCTAATATGCTATTAAAAGAAAGTACTTTTCTACCAACTTCTATTATTTATCACAATCTTATTAGATTAATATTTTCTTTATCAAAATATGTTATATAGTGGTTCTATCATTTCTAACATTTGCAAGCCCATAATGTTATACTGATATTTTAATATAATTATTTTGCTTAACTAGGCTAATAAATTCATATTAAATCATAAAAATATGGGGAAAATCCCCAAAAATACAATAAATCATATTTATTGTTTTCTTTAACATATAAAAATTTCGGAACAAAAAACGTAATTTAATTATTTTAAACAATTAAAACCCGAAGTATGACATTGTTTAACTTTAGAAAATTCATCAAATATTCTCATTCAAAAAATTATGAAACTAAATACCCAATTCCAAAATAACGTTTCTAACATCTTATTAAAATTTCAAGTCATTTGGGTGTCATACGATAGGCTTCGTCACTCAAACATGTCACTTAATTTCATAAATAAATTCTATAAATTCCTCAACAAGCGTATAATCATCTAGCCAATCAAATATGACAAAATAATCATCAAACACTTCGATTTAATCTCAAAATCGAAATGAACAAATACACTAAGAGATGATTATCATTATTCACCTAGAGTGGTAAAAAAAGGTTGAGACTTGTGTTTAAATATGATTCTCCTAAGCTTTGATCTTTGTTTCCTAGATTTCCTTCTCTTGAATCCCTTATTAATGGTTGGCATTGCTTTTCTCTTTTACTTTTTTTATATGTGTGAAAGTGTATGAGTAATAACCCATTTTTCTATACATTTTAAGCGGACAATCAACCACACATGGTCTACTCAAAATGCACGGAAAAGTGGGTTGTTACAACTTGTTACCGAAGTTGAAGGTTAAGCGAGAACCTTGGCTTTGGTGGGTTAACTCAGTAGAGATAGAGACGGTAGCACCCTAGAATGAGTTTGAGTGTATATATGTAATCATGTAGTTGTTAGCATTGAAAAATGCTTTATATTGTGTTGTTTGATCTATTGAGTGGCTTATAGATTCTGGTTAGTACTAGTAATTAACGACATTGATAGGAATCTCTAAACACTTGAAAAGAGCAATTCAACATGATATTGTTTTGGAATTGGGTAAATGAAATTATTTTACATTGATTATATTTTATATATAAAGGATTAATTTTTAATAAATTATTATGGTATATATGGTGTGTTGGTTGTGAGTGGATGAAAATATTTGATCATTATCATTTGTTATTGTTGTTTTGTTCTAATAAAGGTTGTTATTATCATAATGTAAACAAAAATAAACAACTAAGAAATGATTTATATAACCAAAGTGAAATTATATGTGAGGAAAATTGATAAATATGATTTGTAAATATAAAGGATTCAAAAGATGGGAATTTAAAATCCCAGTGGTTTTGAAAATTGTTTTTCAAACTTTTGGAAAAAATATAATTGGAAAAGGTCTTTGAATGGAAATATTTTAAAAGAAATTTAAAAGCGATAAAAAGCACTGAACTTACTTCGATCGTTAGAAAATAATTTCATGATGACTATAGTATCATTTACATTCATTTTCGGGTTTCCAAGAGAGGAATTGCTACTATAAAACTTCTATTTTTCGTAAAACAAGTTTTGATTTAAATCCTAAATATGATTTTTCATACAAAAAGATACACACACACACACACACACACACATATATATATATATATATATATTATTTCAAAATAGAGTTGAAATAAGAACGGGGTGTTCGAACTCTGAAAGTTTTCATTTGAGTGTTTTATGAAAATATAAGAAAATAAGTTTTATAACTTATACATTTTGAGAATTAGTAAGTTAAAGCAAATTTTAAAATTTATTGAACATGAATGTCAATAAAAGCAACCGTGGAATGAAACTTAAGCTAAATCAAATGGAATGATTTTGAAATGAAGTTAACTGTGGTTTGAGATGAATTGATGAAATTAGTATGGTTAGAATGTTGAGTATTGAAATTGAACAATAAATTGAGTTAAATGAAATTAAATTTGATTTAAAATAGATATGGACTTAAGTTGAAATGTGGTAATAAACATGAGAAGAGTTGTATAAAATATTATAAACTTAAGTAAAATTTTATGAAATCATTCATAAATGAAATTAGTACGGAGTGAAATGTTGTTTAACATAAAATTTGATGGAATGGTTCCCAAGTGATATTAGTATTGAAAGAATATACTAAGTAATAAGTGAATGTGATAGTGAATAATGATTAAGAATAAAAGAATAAAAACAAAAGAGTCAGAATAGAAAAAGAATGGGATCAAATTGAAATAAATATGTAAGTGTGCATATATTATTTGATTCGCATAACTGTTTGATCTGGATTTGAGTTTTTGACTTCAAGTTATATTACATCAGTCCGATTTGAATTTTTCACTCAATTCTCGATGGCGAACATTGGATATGGATTTTTGATTTATTTTGGAATTCCCTATCATTATATATGGTAATGTAAGGAAAGTGAAGGTTTTTTAATTAAGAAAGTTGATCAGGTCCGCACTAGAGTGGTCATGTGGACGATACTAGTTCGAAAGTGAAATTGCGTTATCGAGCGAGCGATTAGATTTGATATTTTGTATGGATGATATATGTACATCGTTCGAGATTTAATAAATTAAATGTTAAAAATTAAAAAATATAAATTGATATGGTTATGAATTAACCGGGTATATATTAGTTTTTGGATGGTTTCTCTCGTTACATTTACTACATTTGCGTATACTTATTGCAAACTTTATGTTATATATTGATATACTTTTCATATACTTGTTCTCATTGGTTGTTGAGTGATTAGTTGGTGCGGATGGCCTATGCTTCGCATTTGGAGCTCACTTTCGCATTATATATTGATTAAATATGCTTGCTAATATTAAAAGAAAAATACGCATCTCATGTTACATACCATATTTTTATATATTTTCCTATGGGATGCCTCATCCTTGAAGATGAGATGTGTATTTGTGATTATATATATTGTAAATTTTTTCTATTAAACCGCGCAAAGAGGACGCTATCGAAATTTTTTGTAAATTGAAGAGTAAGAAAATATTGTAACAAGTCAACTAAATGGTTTTGAAAGGTAAATGGGTTTGGGCATTTTTCTTGCGTTGGAAATTTTGAGGAAGAAATTCTTTTAAGGGCGGGAGAATGTAACGACCCATAATTTTTAGGTGTACAAATTTGAATATTTAATTTGTTTAAATATTCGGATTTGGATTTAAATTATAATAAAATATATGTTTCAAAATAAGACTTTATTTTTAAAGACATATTTTAAATTATGTTATAGGATATATCCATAATTTTTTATTTGGAAAATAATTAAATTTTTGTTTGACATATTTTAAGTCAAACATCATTATGTTTGAAATTTAACAGAATTGTCATGACCCAGAATTTTAATCCCAAAAATTCTAGATAATTAGAAAAAGAAGCAAAGAGAAAGAAGAAGAAACAAAAATAAAACACAGAATCTCACATTCACAGCAGATAAAACATAATATCAAATAATATTCTTTACACAAAGAATAGCTATATTAGTCAATTACATTTTAATACATCAGAATTACAACATTTCCCAATCATTGGAAAGTTAAAATAACTTGTCCCAGATATAAAATAATATATATATACACACACACATATCACAACGGAATACACTCCATACGTTCCTGCCATCTAGTTCGCCTCCTATGCTCCAGAATGTCCTTACCTGAAAATCTGTAATACTCGGTCTGACCTGAGCATTACATCAAAGTATCACCCGGGTCAGGTTGGAAACCAGCGTGAGTAAACCCAAATACTATGAAATACCAAGCTATAACATATGCGAATATCAGGATAATTCATATTCTTTAGAGTTCTCATAGTCAACATTTATCACACAACAATTTCAGGTTAAATATCCATATTACAATTCATTCCATTCCGGCCTGTTTAATATCGTGTACCCAATTTATAAAGCATTTTGTAGATTACAAATCGAAGTGGTTCCGGGTATTTACCGATACCCGACTCCGGTCTCTTCAAATCTCATATAATCTTAACCTAAGTTATTCAATTAAATTCAATTCAATTTTAAATACAGGATGTCACTTCTTACACAGTAATTCATTATTGATAAATAACCACATTATCACTATCCACCCAAACATATCATATCACAAAACATTTCATATCAAATATATCAACCAATTCAAAGCATTGAACAACATTCAATCATTCATAAGCAAGATTGATCACTTCTAAAATTTATTTAATTAATTCTAATTAAATTACTAACCTCAATCACTTAGATTACCTTTACTTAACATTAATTGATTACAAACTAATTAATTAATCATCCTTTAATTATCCATCTTAATTAATCACTCTTGATTAATTATCCTTTAATTACAATAAGTAATTGACTCTTAGTTAATTACACAAATTAACTAACCCTTACCCATCCATATTAATTTAATTGATCCTTAATTAATTACTCAAATTAATTATCTTATAACCATTTACATGATTAATTATCCCTTAATTAATCATACTCATTTATTAACTAACCCTTAATTAATTTCTTTAATTAATCAATCCTTTAATTAATTACACCAAGTAATTAATCCTTAATTACTTCCCTTATGTAATTATCCCATTGGTTAATTTTCCTCAATTAATTTCTCTTTAGTTATTAATTAATTTATCCTTTAATGATAAATTAGTTAATCCCTAACAATTTAATCCATTAATTACTTACATTAAGTAATTAATCATTTAAGTAATTTATCTCTAATTACTAAATTAATTTGCCCTTGATTATGAATTAATTAATCTCTAATTAATTAGTTCATAATCTATTAGATTAATTAGCAACTCTTAAAACATTAATTAATTAGATATATTAATTACTCTTAATTATTTAATCATCTAAGGTCTTAATTTACCTTAAGATGAATCACTTGATTTCAAATTTCAAACTTGAAAACTTGTTCTAAACCTTGCCCAAATAAGTTATTTTAGAACTTGGTTAAACATTTTCCTTGAAACTAATCATTTAGTAATTTTAATACCTAAAACTTGTTCAAACACTTAACTTTGGAAACTTAATAAATATTTTTAACTTTGAAACATGTTTCGTTTTGCCTTTAAAACTTTGTTCGTTCATCTTAATGCTTGAAACTTTAATTCCTTTACTTTTAAATAAACCTGAACTTTGATTCCTTCTAAATTTGAAACCTATTACTTAACCAAAACTAAACCCGATCCCTTCAACAAATTTCCCGACCAAAATCCTCAAACCCCTGAGACACTCACGAATCTCTGCTAAAAAAACTGCAACCTCCCTGATACTACGCGCATGCATGTACATGCACCCACGTTCCGACCATCGATGATCCACGCCACAATCCCCGCCAAGTCAATGACGACCTCACCTCTCTCTCCGACCATTCTGATCACTGATAACACCAGCGAAAACAAAACGAACCACAATCGACCTTGCCTGGAACCACCACCATCGAAAATTCACCCTTCACCAACGATCTCGACCGTGATGAGCCTCGCCGCCCTCACCCTAGCTTCATTTCGAACCCCGACATCCATTCCCCCACCATGGTTGAGTCCGGTGCATCACCGTCGCCGAGTAAAGCACAGCAAGCATCACGACCAAAATGAATCGCCGAACCCTAGCGCACCATGTATCGGCCATCACAATCATCGGTAAAACCCTTAACCATTTTCCCAGGGATCCCCGATACCCCGGCCACCCCTCGGCCAAACCTCGATCTCCAAATTGACATTGATCACCATTAATTTCCAAAATACCCAATTTTGATCAACCTAACATTTCTCAGAAATTACAAGCCTAAAAATTTGGATTTTCATACCAAAATTCAAGATTTATTACCACGAATCCATTCATGCAATTCAATCATGAAATCGTTTTCATAGAATTTTAACCAATTTCAGATTATCTCGGTAATTTCCTATTTCTAAAATAATTATTAAACTAAAATTATTGAAACCATTTTTTAGAGTTAATAACATGTTGTTATACTCATATTTCATTCAAGGATCCAAGCTAAAAATTGCTTGTATCTGGGGATATGAAATTTGTAAAGGTAATTCAAGAAAACTATGAAAAACAAAGACCAAAACCATATATATACAGACATATCCAGAATATAAATATCAATTCAAGTTTATATTCATGCTAAATCATCCATGCAATCCAACATTATCTCACACATTACATATGTCAAAGTTAAATCTTATATTTAAATATTTTTAAAAGAAAATAGGTTTACTCACCTACTTCCCAGAATATAGAGAACCAGGTTTGAGTTTTAAAATCTGGAAATGTTTTGATGTTGAAGCTGATGCTAAATCTGGAAATTTTGATTTGCATACTAGTAGGATTCGCTTGTTTGAAGCTATGATCCCAGCTTTGCTTGATCAGTGTTTGAAATGGTTATTTGATTTTATTTTTGAAAAGCTTATCTTTCTGGTTTGAATAGGCTACAGATTTTCTCTTATTTTATTTACAGGCTTTTGTTTCTTTTTGGTTGAAATTGAAGACTAAAGAGAAATGAAAAAGAGGGATAGAGAGATGTTTTAATAACTTTGCTTAATTCATAAAAATATATAAATGACACTTGTCTTAAAATTCAACACTTGTTATTTTTATTAATTAATCACCTTACACTTGTAATCACGCATGAATATATTAGTTTTTAAATGGTATTAAAAAAACTTTTAAAAATAATTTCCTAAATTAATAAATACTTATCTTAATATATATATGAAATCCCTTAGAAGAAAATAATATAAAACAACCACCTTTTGAATAAAATAATATACAACATAATTTTAAATCTAAAATAAAATTAAGTTATATATATTTATTTTTTGAATTTCAAATTTAAATTCAAGTTCAAATTTAAAATCAAATTTAAAATCAACTTAAATTTATATATATATATATATATATATATATATATATATATATTTAAACAAACACAAATTAAATTTGTAAATGATAATTTAAATTCTATTTATATCTATCGTATATTATTAATTTACTTTAAAATTTGTTATTTCTAGAAATTTATATTTCAATATTTATTATAGATTCAGATTTATTTATATTTCCAGATATCATAATTTTATCTATTCAACTGAATAAACCAGTTAATTATCCACTTTATCAGATGCCAAAAATCCGGGTTATCGCATTCCTTCCCTCATTGAATCTTTTCGTCCTCGAAAAGCCAGAATTTATTCAATACTTAAAATTAGATAAATCACTTTTTGATCATTTTTAAAACAGTTTTTTAAAAAATCTATATAATATTACTAATATAGTTTTATAAAATACTTTTATAACTCGATGTATCAACCAGTCCATCCTTGTTCTCATAGAAATTCGGCCATACGTTGATCAGGCGTAGGACTGAAAATCTGTAAGTACTTAGCAGACCCGTTTTCAACACCCAGCGAAAATACTTGAAAAATAATTTTATTCAAAATATAGAAAACATTTTTGAAAATAGAGGACATATATTTGGTGAGAATGCTCTGGAAATCATCACCCCCATCCGTGGTCGCAGTTAACCCGATGGTTACGTTGCCATCCCTGCAAAATCCATATATAACTGTAGGCACTTCACGCACCTCGATTACACTATGGTACCCGTTACAGATCGCAGCAACAACCCGAGTTACATTGCTATCACAGCAAAAACCCATATAACTATATGTTAACACTAAAGTTGAACGCTAACACCCCGGTGTAAGTAGTAAAAATGTGAAAGCACCACCCGTTGGTACGGGAACTAGAGATAAGCAGAAGATAACAGAAAATCAAGTAAAGAGTCAGTAGTTTTATAATGGTTCGGCTTCATGTTAAGCCTACGTCCACTTTAATCTCCTTTATTGTTGATTCAATTACAACTTATACAACAATCTCCGATTACAACACCGCTTAGACAAGTAGCTAGAACTCCTATGTAGAAGAATTCTTCAAATTCATGTTGAATGCATTCGATCTCTTCTTGAAGTTCGTTGAAGTGTCTTTCGTTTTTGAAGTGTCGGATGAGTCGAAAAAGCAGCAAAGTGTAGGCATTCCAGAAATGAACCCAAAGTCCTTTATCAGTTGGAGTAGGTGGGGTATTTATAGGGAGAAATCTGGACAAGTCGTAGGTCGTGAGCGACCTATGGATAGGTCGTAAGTCGTGAGCGACCTAGGGAGCATGGGTTACGGCTTAACAGGGTTGCACTTGGTCACTTGAACAAGTTGGTTGGTTGTAGTGATCAAGGGAGAAGCGGCATAGGAAGTTGCGGCATAAGGAGTTGTCTTGGTCGGCTTAGGTCGCGAGCGACCTAATGAAGAGGTAGTATGCATGCGGCCTTACTCTGTCTTAACCCGTTAGGTCGCTAGGTCATTAGGTCATCAGGGGTCTTTAGGTCGTTAGATCATTAGGGGTCTTTAGGTCGTTAGGTCATTAGGTCGCTTAACTTGCTGCTCTTGTTAGCTCATTGGATGCTTTATCTCATTAACTCGCTGGACCATTAGCTCGTTAGGTCGCAGTCCTTGCTGAGTCACTTTATGCTTTAGGCCGCTAGGTCGTATCTATTAGCCGCTCATGCTTTAGGTCGTTAGGTCCTTGAGTCATGGAAAAGAGGAATTAACATTTGCCCCTCGAAGCATAAGCCTAGAGACTAGGTCATGTGCTTCGATACTTCTTAACTCGCTCCTTACTGAGTTGTTAGGTCGTGAGCGACTTAATGAGGGAGTTAGGTCGTGTGCATCGATTTAGATTCCAATGCCCCAGTATATAAGTCGCACATTGCCCCTTCTTCTCTTTACTTGCTCCAACTCTCAAAACCGCCATTGAAGAACCTTCTAAACCTTCAAAGACAAGCTCGAACTTACCGGTCACCGATTATCTTTACTATTTCATCATGTAAGTGGATCCGTTTTCTGTCCAATCCACGATCACCCTTAAATCACGAATCTGGATTCCCCATTTTTCTTCTCTGATCCAATTTCATATGCCACGCTTCATCGTGAATCACGTCATGATCAATTTCTGATGGACTTGAGGTGTCTTGATTCGGTTTCAGGTGATTTTTGATGATGCAAGGAGAAGATGATGGGTTATAGTGTCTCAAGTTAACGGGTTTGTGGGTTTGGAGGAGATGAGGAGATCCTTAACGGGTTAATGGGTTTTAGGTTATGCCGTTGTATTTCTAGTGAGGCAGGGGAGACGAACACGTGACAGTGTGTGAATGGAGTGTGAGACTTAGGATTTTTGATGGGAGATAATTTGAGATCGTTGAGCTGCTCCAGGAGCGACCTAGTGGATCAAACAACTTAAGAACCCTCGTGACTTAAGAGAAGCCGAACGACCTACTAATTTGCGACCTAAGCAACCGAACGGCCTTAAAACCCTTGCGACCTAAGAGAAGCCAAGTGACTTAACAAATCAGCGACTTAACTCCTTGCGACATAAGTTTTAGGTCGTGGCCGAGCTAATACTTAGACAAAATGCACTGCCTTGTCTTAAAGCATAACTTTAACTTGTAGGAGCATGAATAATGAACTTTTTGACTTGAACAGAACGACTTAATGGAACTTCGACCCATGCTAAGTAGCTTGAGCTTGATTACTTGCAAAAATATGACAGCATTTAACTTGAATCCTCAACTTGAACTATCGAGATAACTTGCCTGAACTCGTTGCACTTCTTTACCGATTACATTAACTTTAATGCTAATAACCTGTTAAACACAACATTTGCAGAAAACTAGGGCGAATATACTGCCACTGATTGCCCACATCGAATGACAGATTAGTCGATAAAGAATAATCAACTTAAATAAATTGTACGAATGAAGTGTTATGAATCAATAAATTCAAGTGAAGTATTAAAGCAAAGCAAAATTAATCAACTAAAGCGAATTTGTTTGCATCAACACTGCACTTGTACTTGGACCTAAAATAGCAAGCCCTGAAACTTTATAATTGACAAATGCCTATTAGTTTAATTTTAGTTATATCTGCTTGTCATTTTATTAGTTTTGCACAACACTTCACACATTTAGGAGACGTGCACCTTCATATTTGAATATCCAGTTCCTTGTGCAGAATGACTTCTCAAGAAGAGATAGTAGAGCAAGCTGGAGAGGTCACCCAATAGCTAACCCCTTGGATGATCCCCTGGAAAGAACTCCAACTACTCTGAATCAACGGGTATTCAACCAACTATGTATTCAGTTTGGTATTGCTGAGGCGGACGCTTTGCTTCCTAGGATAAACGATACTGCTGACAGGCCACCTCTTGGTTTCATCGCAGTTAATCGTCAGATGTGCTTGAGTGGAGCTATTCCTCCCTTTAACGATTTTCTTCGACAGCTCCTTCTCCGATTAACTATCTCTCCTTTCCAATTACACCCCAATGGCTATGCCATCTTGATGGGACTGTGTGTACTGTTCAGGAGGACACTCAATCGTCTTCCAAGCTTTGAAGAAATTTATTACTTATGCACATTTGCGAAGAATAAAGATCATTCTTCTATAATACTTGTGAGAAGCGCAAGGAACCGTAAATTGATCACCGATCTTCCCGAAAGCGCCCACGGGTTTCTGAACCAATTTTTCTTCGTCCGCTGCCCCCCAGGATTTTACAGCATTTGGAGAGTAGGAATTAAGCTTTCCTATCTCTGTTCTTTCCGTTTCTGAACTTTCCAAAATCCGAGTTGTTAAGTGCTAACTTCATTCTTTACTTTTATAGCACTTCCTCCTCTTTCTAAAGATTCAGCCATAAGCCGACCTTTGAAAGACTAAGTGTTGTGGCGCTTAAGGAGAGAAGCATCAAATTTTTGCTGAAGGACGAATTTTTGCATCAATTCGGACTTTTGTATTCTTCACGATCTACCCAGCTTCATGATGCTCCTGGTTCTCAAGCAGAAACTCCAGATGCCCCAGTTTCTGCCGGAGAACTTACACCGAAGGAACCTACTTCCGAGGCTTCATTGGTGAAATGTTCTGCTTCCGTTGACGTTGCGGAGTCATCGGCAAGTTTACACTTCCCTCAGTTATCGAAGAAGAGGAACCTCCTCAACACTCCGGGAAGGCTGCTGATGAAGGAGTTGAGAGAAAGAGTCCCGCTAGGCATGACGGTGACGACATTTTTGAGGGGTTGAGCGACTTGGTGGTTATTTCACGTGATCTTTTCAAAGATGATACTACTGCTTCTAAATTTGCTTCTCCAGTAGTTGAAGTGACATTAGTTTTGCAAACAACTCCATCAACCCAAGAGATAACTCTTATGCCGAAGAGTGGTTTGTAGCTTGAAGCGCGTAGTTCACACGCCACACACTTAGGATTTTAGCAGCTTTGTGCACTTCACTTCTTTACTTTGAAGATTTCTGAACTTGTCTCTTCTTCATTTTCAGATTCTCCAATGGGACGTAGCAGCTCATACTATGATGACTTTCAGCGTTATGGAAGACGCGACTCTTATGATCCAAAGCGGTATCTTCCTACCTCTAGGGAGACCGACGAAGAAAGGGCTGCTAGAAAAGCTCGCGAGAGGCGGGCTTATGAGGAGCACTATGGGAGAAGGGATGAACGACATGATTCTTCCTAGAGAGGTGATGATTCCCATAAAAGAAAATCTCATGACGACAAAGGAAAAAGTCACATCGCTGAAGATCCAAGTAAATGGGCCAAGCTTAGTGAAAGGCCGGAGTCTGCAATTTCTAAAAAGCACGCTGCTCCCATATCTTTGGATGTCCCTTCCAGCTCTCCTGCCCTTCAAGGAGCTGATATTCAAACGGTCATCAACAGGCCTCCATATCAAATTCAGAATGCCCCGCCTGCACTTCAAAGCCGGTTTCCACACTGGTGTTTAAAAGGAGTGCGCTTCGACTTAGACTTGATTCCTATTGACAAGCAAGCCATGCTAAGGAATCTCGATGCTGTTAAACTTGACATTGAGAGAATGTCTGGATGGCAGAAGCTAGTTGATGAGCTTCAATGGGTGAATCGCTTAAATCTTGAAGCTATGTTAACCATGGAGCGCGATAAGTCCGAGTGGAAGAAAACTCTCGACCAGCATAATGCAGAGATGAAAAACATCACCGCTTACAATGAGAAGCTTGAAGTGGAAATTGAAAAACTCAAAGAAGAGCTTGCCACTTCTTCCACTTCCTACACTCAAAAGGAAGAAGTGCTTCAAAAACAGGTGAGAGATGCTCATGCCGGGCAAAGAGACACTGAAGCTAAATTCGAAGCACAGTAGAAAGTTGTAGAAAGCTACCGAACTGATGTTGCTCAGTTGCGAGAGAAAACCAGCTCCTAGAACTCGGAGATTGAAATGTTAAGAGCTCGACTTTCTGAAGTTGAAAAAGAGCGCGATGAAGCTATCACCGGCAAAGCAGCAGCTGAAGAATCTCATGAAGCAACAAAGGCCAACATCAGCTCTACCTTATTCGAGTTTTATATACATAGTATATTAGGGCGCGGTAGCCTTTCGTTTTTGGGCCCGAAATACGAGATTACCATGGCCGAAATGTGGGAAGCCGCACTTGATATGCTTGGAGGTGCTGGCTATGCTGAAGCAGATCTTGAGGCACACTATCTGGATGATGATGCACGTGCCGCCTTTGCCAAGGGGAAGCAGCAACTTGCTAAAGAGCGTGCCGGAACGGCGGAAGGAGAACCTTTAGGGAAGGCACATTCGACTGACCCGACTCTTCCTTCGGTTTCGGCCGACATTGATATCATTGGCTCCAGTTCCCATTCTTAGCCTCCTGCCAAAGCTGACATTGAAATTGTAACTGCTCATACTGGAGATGAGGCTCAAGAAAGCGCTGAAGCACAAGGCTTTGAAGTTGACGTGATAAAGCCAACTTCTCCAGGTAACTTCAACATTGATTTAGCTCAAGTGGACTACTTGTTCTCTTCTCATAAGCTTGATGAACTTTTTGATTATTACTTGTCTTGACGCGCCACCGTCTCCTCTCTTTGCGGGGAATACTGACTTTAACTTCTCTTCTTCTGTTGTGAAAACGCCAAGTACCACGCAGACTTCTTCTCTTCCAGCTGTTCCACCTCCGTCTCTTCAAATTACTCCTCCTTCTGCTTCTCAGCCGGGGTCGCAAGAAGAATTAATAGAAGCCTTCAAGGCTTGTGCGACCTGGCTGCTTCGCAAGAGCAGAAGGCTGAGGAACTTGAAGAAGGTGAAAAGTCTCCGGAGCAATTTCATGATGACACAAAGCTGTCTGCCCTTATCACTCCGGGCAGCGAGTCTTCTTCAAGGAAGAAGGGGAAGCGTGTAACTTCAAAGAAGAGAAGGAAAAGCACTTCTGCTAGCGAAGAGAAGGCGGAAGTAGACCTAGCTGCAACTCTATCTCCTTCTTCCCCGACTCGTCCAGGCCGGCTCCCAAAGTTAACCATTAGGCCAGGCGAGGGCTCTAAAGGTGGAGGGAAGAATAAATAATGAGTCTCGTTCTACCATTCTTGTTTTGCTTTTTGCTTGTACATAAAGGCTTGTATTGACCGGAATTTGTGCGGGCAACGGTCTCTGCTCTTTTGAAACCCGCACATGTATAAAATTTTTATATTATGGAATAAAATGATTCTTTTTATTTGTACAATCTTTTGACTGTATTTGTGAATGCATTTATTCCTTATTTCCGTACAAGTTTCTTCACTGTGATATTGCAATAAGTTTGTGGTGTGTTGTTTGAGCGTTGCTTTTATTAATGCAACTATATTGTATTGTATTGCCCCCATACCACGGCTTATTGCAATTTATTTCATTTGGTAAAACTTTGGAGAACATTTCTTTTGCTTTGAGAAGACTTGTACTCTTTAATTGGAGAACAATTCTTCTGCTTCGAGAAGACTTGTACTCTTAAGTTGGAGAACAATTCTTCTGTTTCGAGAAGACTTGCACTCTTTCTTTAGAGAATAATTTTCCCATTTTGAGAAGGCTTGCACTCTTTCTTTATAGAATAATTTTTCCACTTTGAGGAAATGTTGCTCTGCTTTAGTAGAGTGTGCCTTGTATTGGAGAAGTATTTTCTCTCTTTTGTTTGAAAAAGTTTTACACTTCACTTTCGAATATAGTCACTTTTATTATTTTATTTTTTTAACAAGTGGATTCTCCTACACGGTGAAGCGAGTTTCCAAAGAAGGCTTTGAATTGTCACTACAACTTTTGGGGAAGAATTTTTTCAAGATGGGAAAATTGATCTTCCCTTGAGAGCTGCAGTGTGCCTCCGAAGAGGGCTTTCTCTTTTTTTTATTCTTTTTATGCCTCGTTGGATGGCTTTTTTGCTTCGTTCGCTTGAAAGTGCTTTTCTTGGGACGTGCCTCCGAAGAGGTCTTGTGCCTCCGAAGAGGTCTTGTGCCACCGAAGAGGTCTTGTGCCTCCAAAGAGGTCTTGTGCCTCCGAAGAGGTCTTGTGGTGCCTCGGGAGAGGTCTTCTGCCTCCGAAGAGGGCAGGTGTGCCTTTGGTGAAGGCGAGTGCCTCCGAAGAGGGATTGTAGTGCCTCCGGAGAGGTCTTGTGCCTCCGAAGAGGTCTTGTGCCTCCGAAGAGGTCTTTATTTGATTTCCTGGAAGTTACTTTCTGATGGTTGAATGGATTCATGGAGCAGACGCAAGTTACTTAACTGGATGTTCATTTGCACAAACGATCGCAACTAGTTAACAAGGGCCCTCGGTGATTCCACCAATCGTTTTTGGCTGAGAAGAGAACTTTCTTTTTCCGACGTGCCTCGTTAGAGGTCTTTATCCTCCAAAGAGTTATCCCTTCGAAGAGGGCTTGTGCCTCCGAAGAGGTCTTTTGGGTGGTTGGCTCGTCATGAAGGTTGTGTCTCACGGTTAAGTGGATCCACGGGGCAAACGCAAGCTATCCAACTGGATGTTTGTTTGCACAAACGATCGCAATCAACTAGCAAGGGCCTGGTGCCTTCGCTTTGGGCAGGTGCCCCTCCGGTGGTTCCACCAACCTTTTTGTTGAGAGGAAGGACTCCTTTTTGGCCGTTTTCTGTCTGCTCGCCCTTGTCTGTTTGTCATCTGCTCATCAGCGATTCCCTGTTATCATTTCCAAGCACATGTTCCTTTCTTTTGCAAGTAGTTTGTCTTATCCAAAGAAGTTTTCTTCATTGTTAAGCGAGTCCGACGGAATCACTAACTGTTTGCATGAAGCACTCCTTATATAGGATTTGGAATCTGGAATTTTTGTGGCCTGACATTTGTTTATTGAGTGATTTCAGGGATCGCTTGGCCTTGTGATGGGTAAGCTTTGTTTTAAGGGCCTACAATGTTAAATCGACATTTTAGCAATACATTTAAAGTATTCACTCATCGAGACAAAACAGGAATTTTATAATAGTAGAGAACACAAGATTTATAGTGGTTCGGCCAAGAACTAGGCCTACATCCACTATATAGTTCTTATTATTCATTTGCACTAGTTTTGCAATAGCTGGCAATACAAGAATCATACATCCATAATCATTTTACAAATTCAAGCAAAGCTTTTAAGTAAAATATGGAAGCAAGTGATTGTTGTTCCAAGCTCTTGGAATTGGATCCCCTTCGACAGTTGTCAGTTTGAAAGTGCCATCAAGAAGTTTTATGCCTATGACATACGACCCTTCCCAGTTTGGCGCAAACACTCCTATTGCTGTCATGATCCTTTTCAAGACTAGATCCCCAATCTCAAAGCTGCGTTTGTCAACTTTGGAATTGAAGTGCCTGGCAATCTTTTGCTGATGAGCTGCAATTCTGAGCTGTTCCTCTTCCCTTCTTTCATCAAGGAAGTCAAGTTCTTCAAGTTGCAACTTTTCATTTTCAGCTTGGTTGAAATGAATTCTTCTTTGTGAGGGAACCTCTATTTCCACTGGAATCATTGCTTCTGATCCATATGCTAATGAGAATGGAGTGTTCCCAGTCGCAGTTTTGTGGGTAGTTCTGTATGCCCATAATGCTAGTGGCAGCTTATCGACCCAACCACCTTTTGCTTTTTCCAGCTGTTTTTTGATGGTTGACTTGATAATTTTGTTTACCGCTTCCACTTGCCCGTTTTCCTGCGGATGAGCCACTGCTGAGAAGCTTTTTTGGATCTTGAATCGCTTACAAAAATCCTGGAACTCTTCGCTTTTGAATTGGGTACCATTGTCTGTGATTATCTTTTGAGGCACTCCATACCTGCAAATTATATTCTAGGTCACAAAGTTTATCATCTTTTTAGAGATAATAGTAGCTAATGGTTCAGATTCAGCCCATTTAGTGAAATAATCAACAACAACAATAGCATATCTGATTCCTGACTTGGCAGTTGGCAAAGGCCCGATGAGTTCTATTCCCCAAATAGCAAATGGCCATGGACTAACCATCTGCGTTAGCTCGGTGGAAGGTGCTCTTGGGATTTTTGCAAATCTCTGGCATCGGTCACACTTTCGGGCGTAGCTAGCAGCATCACGATTAATGTCTGGCCAAAAATACCCATAGCGGAGAATTTTCTTTGCTAGAATTTGACCACCTGAATGATCCCCACATTCTCCCCCGTGTACTTCAGCTAAAATTGTCATAGCCTCTTCCTTGGTTACACATCGGAGTAATGGCATTGAGAATCCCCATCTTTACAACCGACCGTCTTGCATTACGTATCTTGAGGCTTTCCTTAACAGCTTCTGACGCTCCTTTGAATTTTCTGGAAGGGAGCCGTTAAGCAAATATTCCTTGATTGGAGTCATCCACGACTCCTTCCCTTGAGAAATAGTCATGATCCAGTCAATCTCCATTTCATCAATACTTGGGGCTGACAAGACTTCTACAGGAACCAATCCCAGTAATTGAGCTTCGCCAGTGCTTGAATACTTTGCGAGAGAATCTGCCTTCATGTTATCTTCCCGGGGTATATGACTTATCGTATAATGATCGAAATCATCGAGAAGTTCCCAGGCCCTTGACAAGTAAGTAGGCAGATTTCTTCCTTTAGTCTGAAACTCTTTCTTGACTTGGCATACAATAAGCTGGGAATCACTGAAGATCTGCAACACTTTGATATTCAGTTCTTTAGCAATCTTTAAGCCGACAATAATAGCTTCATATTCTGCTTTATTATTTGTCGAAGGAAATTCCAATCTCAATGCGTAGCACAACGATCGCCCTTCGGGGGTTTCAAGCATGACCCCGGCTCCAGAACAATAGTCGTTTCTTGCGCCATCAACATATAATTTCCATCGGGTCGGGATGTCATCAGTAACTTCTTCCTCCCTGTCACCTTTATCTATGTATTCTGCAATGAAATCTGCTAAAGCTTGTCCATTGATTGCTCTTCGGGGATGGTAAGTGATATCATATTGGCGGAGTTCAATATTCCACTTCAGAAGATGACCCGAAGTCTCAGGGCAAAATAGGACTTGCTTTAGGGGCTGGTCAGTGAGGACTTTGATAGGATGAGCTTAAAAATATGGCCTCAACTCTCTGGAAGCTATCAGTAGGCAATAGGCGAGCTTTTCTACCTTTGAATAATTCATCTCTGCCCCAATAAATCTCTTACTGATGTAGTAGACCGGACGCTGAACTTTTGCATCTTCCCGTACTAATGCTGCACTGAGAGCATGAGACGAAGCTGCTAAATATATGAAAAGATCTTCACCGTTGCCAGGCTTAGAAAGTATTGGAGGCGATTCCATGTGACAAATTAGTTCATTGAAAGCTTTCTGACATTCCGGAGTCCATTCAAAGTTTTTCTTTCCTTTCTTCAGTGCGTCAAAGAATGGAATGCATTTATCCGTGGCCTTGGAAATAAACAGACTCAAAGCAGCAACTTTCCCATTGAGGCTCTGCAATTCCTTCTTTGTCTAAGGGGCTTTGACTTCTCTCAGAGCGGTAATTTGAGTAGGATTAGCTTCAATGCCCCTAGCACTCACAATGAAACCCAAAAATTTCCCGAACTCTACCCCGAATGAACATTTCAAAGGATTAAGCTTCATTCCATACTTTTGGAGCACTGCGAACATTTCTGCCAAGTGATCCATATGGTCCATTGCCTTCTTTGACTTCACCAACATATCATCAACGTAAACTTCCATAGTTTTGCCAATCTGCGCCTTGAACATAGAATTAACAAGTCTTTGGTAAGTTGCCCCCGCATTCTTCAGTCCGAAGGGCATGACTCTACAGCAGTAAAGACCAACATCAGTGATGAAGCTCGTGTCCTCCTGATCTGGCTCATGCATCATAATTTGGTTATATCCTGACTAAGCAACCATGAAAGACAACAATTCATGCCCGGCTGTTCCATCCACCAACTGATCAATCCTGGGTAACGGGAAGCAGTCTTTGGGGCAGGCATTGTTTAAATCTGAAAAGTCGATGCATACTCTCCACTTTCCATTTGCTTTTTTAACCAGCACCGGATTAGAAAGCCAATTTGGATAAGTGGACTCTCTGATGAAACCATTCTCCATGAGCCGATCTACTTCTTCCTTTAATGCCGATGACCTTTCTGGACCCTGGGTTCTTCTTTTCTGCTTCATAGGTGTAAATTTCGGATCAATATTCAGAGTGTGTACCGCGATTTATGGAGACATCCCACACATATCAGCATGACTCCAAGCAAATACATCTAGATTTTCTTTCAAGAATGATATCAAAATAGTTTGAACTGTCACTAAGTTGAGAACCCACATTCAGCACCCTGTTCGGATCTTTCGGGTCAACAGGTACTGGCACTGTTACTTCCACTGGCACCACTCTATTCTCCCCTGTACTGGCTTTTCTAGGATCCATTTCTTTTCGTGCACTACTATGCTTTCCAATGCAGGGTCCACCCTATAATTGCTACAAGGTTGGTTCCTTGATGCGGAGTGGAGTTGCCGCATCCTTTCCTATCTCTCTCTTCCTTGCTTCCCGCAACTCTATAAGATAACATTCTCACCCAGCATTCTGATCCCCTTTAATAACACCAATGCCATTATCCGTGGGAACTTCATAGTAAGGCACCATGGGGCGAGAATTGCCTTGAATGCTGCAAGAGTTGGCCGACCTAGGAAGGCATTGTAAGCGGAAAATCCGTCAACGATCACAAAAGTCTGCTTTCGAACCACCTTTTTCAGCCCCTTTCCAAGTTCAACGAATAAGTCAATAGTTCCAGTTGGCTGTTTTGTTTCCCCAGTGAACCCAGCAATCTTCTACGATGAAGCCTGAACATCAGCCATAGGCAACTTCATTTGATCGAATGTCTTTTTGAAGAGGATATTGTAAGAGGAGCCGCAATCAACAAGCACCCTTCTTACAATAGCAGGCCCGATGCCAACAGAGATGACCAAGGGATCCATGGTAGGAGCTTCAACTCCCATAGAGTCTCTGGCCCTGAACACAATATCATCATTAAAAGTTCTTTGTTGCTTTAAAGGTGCAGCGTCTTCCAACACAAAAACATTCTCTTCTGTTGGGGTATATTTAAAAGCACGAGCATATCTTTCCATCTCGCCCCAGCTTCTGCCGGTCGGGTGAGGACCTCCCGTGATTACATTAATAACAGGCCTCTCTGATTCATGCACGGTAGTCCTCTCATCCGAGACAGATGGATGAGCAGGAAATTGCTGGCACTCAGTAGATGAAGTTGGGTTATTCCTATTTCTCTTAACATATTGTTGCAGCTTTTTCTCTCTCAACATTTCTTCAATCAAACTTTTCAAATGGCGACATTCATTAGTATCATGACCGGGTTGATTATGAAACTGACAAAATCTCCCACTTTGAACAGCCTTTCCCCAACCTTCAACTCAGGTGGTTTAGGATAATCCACGGCATCTTTGGTAGCGAAAAAGATATTCTCCGAAGTATCAGTTAAAGGAGTGAAATCTGAAGGTTTTAAGAAGCGAGGTTTCTTCACATCCTTTTGCTTCTTCCCACCGTTATTCTCCCTCTTTCGACTTTCGAATTCTTTTTTGGAAGGAGCAGCAGCGTTATTCTTAACCTCCGTCAATACCATTTTCGCCGGTGCAGGAAGGCTTTCCAAGCGCATGAACTCGTCAGCTTTCTTGTAGAATTTCTCAAGCGAATTTGGTTCCTTCATCTTCAACCATTTCCCAAACTCACTCGATTTGTCGATAGCCTCATTAACTAGGTCCAAACCATTCGTGGCTCTGCATTGTCGACTTCAGCCAAGGCTATGTTGAAGCGGTTTAAGAAAGATCTAATAGATTCTTCGAGATTCTGTTCCAGGCTGGACAATGACATTATGTCCTTCGCCTTTGAAGCATACATCCTGAATTGTTCTTTAAACTTCCGAGTTAAATTGGAGAACTGGTCTACAGATCGGACCGGTAGCTTTGTAAACCAGAGTAGAGCCACTCCTTCCAAGTATACCAGAAAGTACTGGCATTTGATCTCATCCGATGATCTAGCACCAGTCATGTGCCAGTCATACGTATATAGAAATTGGTTAGGATCGCTTATTCCCTTAAAACCGGAATGGTGGGGGGAATAAACTTCCTTTGGAATTCCGCCTTCAGAATCCTTTCGGTGAACGGAGTTTTGCTTGGAGCGAACCCCCACTCTTTTTCATCTTCTTTCCTTTGCATACATTCTTTCATAATCTGTCGAGCCATTCCTGAGAGATATTCCTCATCGTTCAAAGGCTCTACGGGACAGACTTCGGCCATTTTCTCGGAAGTTTGCCTGGACAAACATTCGTAGAGAGTCGGCTGTGGCCTTGATCCTCCAGCTTGGGGAGGTGCCTCTTCAGCGGGGCTAGGTGCCTTTTGAGGAATATTCCTCTCTTCAGGATTATGAACATCATCAGCAAAGTTTTCTTCATTATTCACTGGTGGACGGTTAGCTCTGAGCAAAGCATTCAACCTATCAAGCATTAAAGTGTTCTAGGCTTCCATTTGCTGAAATAACCCAGACATTATTGCATCCAACTCTGCCCGTGTAATTCCAGCACTTAGAGCTGCTTGACTTGACGAATTAGAAGTGGCAGTATTTTCATGGGCATCACCGGGTCTAGTAGATCTGCGCTTTCTTCCAGGAGCCATGATCTCTGATGGACTTCTGGTTTTGAGATAGATTCTTTCCACAAACTTTTGGGAAGCAATGATGAAAACACCCTGAGTTCTATGATCTCTATGAAAGCACCAAAAATGTTAGCGCTAAAGTTGAACGCTAACACCCCGGTGTAAGTAGTAAAAATGTGAAAGCACCACCCGTTGGTACGGGAACTAGAGATAAGCAGAAGATAACAGAAAATCAAGTAAAGAGACAACAGTTTTATAGTGGTTCGGCTTCAAGTTAAGCCTACGTCCACTTTAATCTCCTTTATTGATGATTCAGTTACAACTTATACAACAATCTCCGATTACAACACCGCTTAGACAAGTAGCTAGAACTCCGATGTGGAAGAATTCTTCAAAGTCATGTTGAATGTATTAGAACTCTTCTTGAAGTTCGTTGAAGTGTCTTTCGTGTTTGAAGTGTCGGATGAGTCGAAAAAACAACAAAGTGTAGGCATTCCAGAAGTGAGCCCAAAGTCCTTTTTCAATTGGAGTAGGTGGGGTATTTATAGGGAGAAATCTAGACAATTCGTAGGTCGTGAGCGACCTAAGGATAGGTCGTAAGTCGTGAGTGACCTAGGGAGCATGGGTTATTGCTTAACAGGGTTGCACTTGGTCACTTGAACAAGTTGGTAGGTCGTAGCGACCTAGGGAGAAGCGGCATTGGAAGTTGCGGCATAAGGAGTTGTCTCGGTCGGCTTAGGTCACAAGCGACCTAATGAAGTGGTAGTATGCACGCGGCCTTACTCTGTCTTAACCCGTTAGGTCGCTAGGTCGTTAGGTCGTCAGGGGTCTTTAGGTCGTTAGATCATTAGGCATCTTTAGGTCATTAGGTCATTAGGTCGCTTAACTTGCTGCTCTTGTTAGCTCGTTGGATGCTTTATCTCATTAACTCGTTGGACCATTAGCTCGTTAGGTCGCAGTCCTTGCTGAGTCACTTTATGCTTTAGGCCGCTAGGTCGTATTTGTTAGCTCGCTCATGCTTTAGGTCGTTAGGTCCTTGAGTCATGGAAAAGAGGAGTTAACACTATAGGCATCAGTGCCCCTCGAATTTCGCTGCCAAAAGAGTGAAACTTCTCCACTCCACTCGACCATAGATCACAGTCTATCGATGTTACGTTGCCATCCCGACAAAATCAAATATAGACCGTTGACACTCACCTCCATACGATTTTCGCTATGGTCCACAGTAGATCGCAGCGACATCGAGTTATACTACCGTCACAGCTTAACCCAAAATGCCCCTGTAGGCATCAGCGCCCTCGACTTTCGCTACCCAATAATCCTCAGGAACTTCAGTTTGTCCGGATTTCCTCACAGGATCTACTTTAGAGCCTCCCCCTTTTGAGACTCAAGGCAGTGCCTACCTATGGTACTCCTGAGAAGTTCATTTCAAGGGAGCGCCTTTTTCTCCAGAGCCATTATCATAATACTTTATACTATACACATATAGTATCTTCCAAATCATACACCTAGTATTAATCCCATATAAATCTTCTTTTCTCAAAATCGATTATTCCAAAATCGATAATTCTCATCTAGGCTTTCCAAATCTCCAAAATAGATTTTTCCCAAAAATCAAAAGCCTTTTCCAAATCCATAGGTTCCAAAAACCTTTCCTCAAGATCATTCTCATAAGATCCTTTATATATATATATATATATAACCTTGAAAAAAATAACTTCGGATCACTTAGTACTTGTATAAATTCCGTTTCTATACTTCAAATACTTTCAAAAACCCTTTTTATTCTGGCTATAGATTCAACAAGGGGAGTTTTATCATATATATAACAAAGATATATAACTTGGTTTATTTCAAGTCAAATGTTCAAATTTGATTATTCTTTTATAAAGTTATTAACCATATTACTTTCATTTCAAAAGCCATTTTACAGTTCTTATCCACAAATTTCAATATCAATTTCATTCAAATCCATATGATGTACACATATCATCCGTACGCTATATCAATCTGATCGCTCACTCGATCACACAATTTCACTTCCGAACTAGTATCGTCCACCCGACTTCCTAGGGCGGACTCTGATCTGGTTTCTTGATCAGAAACTGTCATTCTCCTTGCATAGCCATAACTATGAAGAGAATATTCAGTACCAATCAACGATCCACATCCAGGTTCACCGTCGAAAATCGAGTGAAAGATCCCAACTCGGATAGATATATAACCATCTCAAAATTATGTGCTCGAATCTGGATCAAATCACTATGCGAATAGAATAATATACGTACATCCTACGTATTTATCTTTATTGGTTATTAGCCAAATCAATTCTCTTTCTATTCACCTTCATTTACTCACAATTGCTTAAATCCTCATTTGGATTATCTCCTCAATTCTTATCTTAATGGATATTTAATCATAAACAATTTGAACTCTGTCAAGCTTAAATTTAGCAAAGAGCTTAAAAAGTTTGAAATAGATAAGTAGTTGAAAATTAATTATTAGTTTGTAAAATAGCTGTAAAATAGTTAAGTAATTGTAAAATAGTTAGAAAATAGTCAAAGAGTTATAAAACTTTTAAATAATTGCAAAATAGTTGCAAAATAGTAATTTTTTATTTAGTAGTTGAAAAATAGTAATTAGTTTATAAAACAGTTGAAAAATAGTTAAGTAGTTCCAATAATAATTGTAAAATAAGCATAAGATAGTTTGGCTTTAAGAAAAAGGATTGTATAGTAAATAGTTTGGAAAAATAGGTTTATATTAAATCAATTTATTTTGAAAATAGTCCAGAGCCAAACTGTTCGATTCCCAACCTCCATTTCCAATCAATTTCTCATCCCATTAAATTAATTCAATTCCAATTCAATTTGAACTAACTTCAATTCCTTTCTGTGACGCCCCACCTTTATACCCACGCTAGCCAAAGATGCAATAACAACCACTAAGAACCAACTTGAATCAATAAAATTTGGAAAACCAATCAAAATGAGCAAAAATAGGCAAAATAGCAACAGGTCGGTCGGCCGGCTATAGAGCTCGGTCGACTGGACCCTATTCTGGAAAAAAAATTGGGATGGTGGGTCGTCACACTTTCCCAAATTCAAATCAATTCCCATCTGAACTTTGAACTTATTAAATTTCAATTTCATTTCAAATTAATCCAATTCAAATTTTCCATTTGAATTTTAAACTTATCCTTCTTCAATCACAATTCTAATTACTTCAAATCAAATTCAATTTGAACTAATGCAATTTAAATCTCAATTTTAAACCATCTCAAATTATATAAATTCGAGTTAAATTTTAAATGTTGATTTAATCCCTTAAATCAAATTAACCTTTATTTTTAAATCAATAGTCTATATCTATAAACAATTTAAATTCTGAATCCAAATTTTAAAATTCCAATTTGAATTATCTCTACTTAACTTATTTCAAAGTTCAAATAAGAGTTCAAAACAATTTTATCTTCAAAATTTAATTTATTACCCAATTTTATCTTTCAACTTTAAACCCGATTCTTAAACAATTTTAATTTACAAATTCAACTCTTAACATTCAAATCTTAAGTTCAAAGTAATTCCATATCCTTAATTTCAATTTAAAGTTTAATTTCCCTTTTAAATCAATAATGGATATATTACCACGGTCCATTTCTTCATTCACTTAAACAAATCCAATTCACAGTTTAAAGATTATTAATAACAATGGGATGATATCATCCAAATTATTTAAAACATCCATCCATTTCAATTTCTAGATCTCAAACCCATTTTGAGATCACACAAATTCCCATTTCAAATAAACCATTTAACTTTCCAAGTTAAATCTCAATTTTCATCTTGAAATTTCCAAATCAGGTAGTTTATTAACTTATTTAACTTTCCCAAAGTTAAATTCACTTCAACTTAATCCTGTCAACTGTACCTAATTTGAATTCTCATTTCAAAATTTAAACTTCATATTAACAGTCTTCCCACTTATAAGTTCAAAACTTATATCACTTTGGGTTTTACATCATCCTTTAGGAAAATCAAAACTCAACACCATAGAGCTTATTTCAAATCATCTTTGATATTATGTATACCCACACATATTTACATCTTGGCCTTCCAAGCCAAATTTTTAAAATTTAAACCACCTTCGGTTTGAAACAAATTCTTTCAAAGTTTCGAACAACATCTTATTTTTAAAATAAGATTATCTTCAAAATAGTCCGAATAATATCATTTCCTTAAACATTTTGAAACAGTTTCAAATGTTTTTAAACCTAGAATTCAAAACTTCACAATTTAGATCATCTACAATTCCAATTTATAAGTCATATTCCCCTAAATGTTTGCTTCCCTAAAATATTTCATTTTGCTTCATCCATGTTTACTAGAAAACAGACATCCCATTATTAACACATTAACCATTCCATATTTTGGTTTGAAATCAATTGTAATTCATCTTATTTTTACTTCTACAAATTCAGGATTTAGTTCCAGTTTGGATCTGTTTCAAACTTATCTTTATTTAGTTTCAATTTGGTTGTATTGTTTTACGACTTAATTCTCATTATTTTATTTAATTCCAAAAATCAACAACTAATTACCTTAATATATTAGAAAAAAAATATTGCTTAATAAACTTATATAAGATTCATTTACTTTTGAAATCATTTTAAAACCTTTATATAAGAAAATAAAAAGTACGCTCTCTTATATATATACACCCCATCCTTAATGAGTAAACCCACTAGATACATGGTTCTCGCTTAACCTTTGCTTTGATACCAACTGTAACGATCCAGAATTTTCGATCTCGAAAATTCCAAATAGTTAGAAAAGGAAGCAAAGAGAAAGAAGAAGAAACTGAAATGAAACACAGAATCTCACATTCGTAGCGAATAAAATATAATATCAAATAATATTCTTCACACAAAGAATAGCTGTATTAGTCAATTACATTTTAATACAATAGAGTTTCAACATTTTCCAATCATTGGATAGTTAAAATAACTTGTTACGGATATAAAACTATATATATATATATATATATATATCATAGCGGAATATACTCCATACGTTCCTGCCATCCAGCTCGCCTCCTGTGCTCCAGAACGTCCTAACCTGAAAATCTGTAATACTCGGTCTGACCCGAGCATTACATCAAAGTGACACATGAGTCAGGCTGGAAACCAGCGTGAGTAAACCCAAATAATATGAAATACCAAGCTATAACACATGTAAATATCAGGTTAACTCGTATTCTTTACGAGTTCTCAAAGTCAACATTTATCACACAACTGTTTCAGGTTAAATGTCCATATTACATTTCATTCCATTCCAGCCTGTTTAATATCATGTATCCAATTTATAAAGAATTTTGTAGATTACAAATCGAAGTGGTTCCAGGTATTTACTGATACCCGACACCGGTCTCTTCGAATCTCATGTCATCTTAACCCAAGTTATTCAACTAAATTCAATTTTAAATACAGGATGTCACTTTTTACACAGTAACTCATTATTGATAGATAAACACATTATAACTCTCCAACCAAACATATCATATCACAAAACATTTCATATCAGAGATATCAACCAATCCAAGGCATTGAACAACATTCAATCATTTATAAGCAGAATTGATCACTTCTAAAATTAATTTAATTAATTCTAATTAAATTACTAACCTCAATCACTTAGATTACCTATACTTAACATTAATTAATTACAAACCAATTAATAATCATCCTTTGATTATCCATCTTAATTAATCACTCTTGATTAATTATCCTTTAATTACAATAAGTAATTAACTCTTAATTAATTACACAAATTAATTAACCCTTACCCATCCATATTAATTTCATTGGTCCTTAATTAATTACTGAAATTAATTATATTATTATCACTTACATGATTAATTATCCCTTAATTAATCATACTCATTTATTAACTAACCCTTAATTAATTTCTTTAATTAATCAATCCTTTCATAGAATTTTGTCCAATTTCAGATTATCTCAGTAATTTCTTACTTTTGAAATAATTGTTAAACTAAAATTCTTGAAACCATTTTTAGAGTTGATATCATGTTGTTATACTCATTTTAATTCAAGGATCCAAGCTTAAAATTGCTTGTATCTAGAGATATGAAATTTTTAAAGGTAATTCAAGAAAATTATGAAACAACAAAGACCAAAACCATATATATACAGACATATCCATAATATAAGTATCAATTCAAGTTTATATTCATGCTAAATCATCCATGCAATCCAACATTATCTCACACATTACTTATACCAAAGTTAAATCTCATGTTAAACTGTTTTAAAAAGAAAATAGGCTTACTCACCTAATTCCCAGAAAACAGAGAACTAGGTTTGAGTTTTAAAATCAGGAAATGTTTTGATGTTAAAGCTGATGCTAAATCTGGAAATTTTGATTTTCATACTCGTTTGATTTGCTTGTTTGAAACTTTGATCCCAGCTTTGCTTGATTAGTGTTTGAAATGGTTATTTGATTTTAATTTTGAAAAGCTTATCTTTCTGGTTTGAGTAGGCTATAGATTTTCTCTTATTTTAGTTACAGGCTTTTGTTTCTTTTTGTTTGAAATTGATGATTAAAAAGAAATGAAAGAGAGGGATAGAGATGTTTTAATAACTTTTCTTAATTCATAAAAATATATAAATGACACTTGTCTTAAAATTCAATACTTGTTAATTTTATTAATTAATTACCTTACACTTGTAACTAAAAGATTTATATATAAACACTGCTAATCTTGCATGAATATATTTTTTTTTAAATGGTTTTAAAAAAAATTTAAATTAATTTCCTAAATCAATAAATACATATCTTAATATATATATATATGAAATCCCTTAGAAGAAAATAATATAAAACAACCATCTTCTGAATAAAATCATATATAACATATTTTTAAATCTAAAATAAAATTAAGATATATATATATATTTATCTTTTGAATTTCAAATTTAAATTCAAGTTCAAATTTAAAAATCAAATTTAAAATCAACTCAAATTTATATATATATATATATATATATTTAAACAAACACAAATTAAATTTGTAAATAATAATTTAAAATCTATTTATATCTATTATATATTATTAATTTATTGTAAAATTTATTATTTCTAGAAATTTATATTTCAATATTTATTATAGATTCAAATTTATTTGTATTTCCAGATATCACAATTTTATCTGTTCAACTGAATAAACCAGTTAATTATCCACTTTATCAGATGCCAAAAATCTGGGTTAGAATAGGTTAACTTGTCTATTTTATTGTTGTTCTATGATTGTCTCACATCGTTGCGCGTGATCATATTTTTTTTTTTTGTCATTCGCGGCTCATACGTGAACTTGTTATTATGTGGCGGAGTACCGTAAAAATTTGACTTTTTTAAAACAAAATTTTTATATATAAAAGTCATATATGTATAGTAAATCATAACATAACCTTGCATGTGCAATGCCAAACACACTCACTTTGCCCATTCCTTGTACTTGCACTCATTCACTTTGCAATGCTTTTGTATACTTTGCTATTAAGTAGATGTGGTTATATATATATATATATATATATATATATATATATATATATATATATATATATATGAATTCACTCGTGCATGCATAGAAAATTAGTCACAGCAACTCATTTCAAATTCATATTTCAATCTTCACTCTTATTATAATAATTCAAATAACTCTCAAAATACTTATTATTAATCAAAACTTCCAATATGGAAGTTGTAGAGGATGGAAAGAGCTACATTTTTCATTTACATTGTATTTGAGATAGTGGCATGTGGAGGTCGTGGTGTGCAATGACAATCAGCGTTAATGGTGGTGGTTGGAGTTAAAATTGTCGGTAGAAGCATCACTTGACGTTGAGTTCAACGATGAAGGCATGCAATTTTGACGAGCAGGGAGGGGGATACAGTGAGGAAAAGGATCGACATCTTGGGCAAATGCATGCATGAGCGCATGAACAGGCGTGAATAAGTGGAGGAGAGGCTCTTCCATGAGGATTCGGGATGGGCCATGTGTGTTGCTTGTGTTACCCATGTGTGTATATGTGTGTTGGGTATGTACGCGTGAGTGTAAGTGTGTGTGATTGAATTTTTGTGCAGTGTGTATGTGTGTGTGCTTGCTATTTGAGTTAAGTGTAAGTGTGTGTGATTGAATTTTTGTGCAGTGTGTATGTGTGTGTGCTTGCTATTTGAGTTAAGGAGTTTGCATGCATTGAAAAAATGATAAATGTGAGTTGCATGCATGAAAAGAAAGAAAAAAAAGTATGGCATGAAGAAGTGTAGGAGCAGGCATGTGTACTGAAAGGGACAGCCGATTAAGGATCTTAAGTCTATTTAACACTAGAGGGGGGCGAATAGTGTTTAATGAATTCTAAGACTTATATGAACTAAATTGAAATTATGATACAAACGAATGCAGAACTTAATCACAGAACAATCGGAGAATCAAACATTTATGCAGAAATTAAATAAAAGCAGTAAAGGGAAAGAACACACTGGATTTTATACTGGTTCGAAGTTACCCTACATCTAGTCTTGTACCAATGCAAACCACCTCATACAGATTTTTATTAAACCAGTGTCGGGATTACACTCCTCAATTTATAAAGGCCTTGAAGTACACTCTTGTCTCACAAGTCTAGGGCAAACTCTCTTGATTTATGGGCCACAAGATTACCTAGTTGATTTCTAGGCATAACCACACCTTATAGAGAGACTCGATAAACTTTTGATTACAAATTGATCCTAACTCTGAATAGCACATTGATCTTCGAAGAGAGGACAGAGAATCAAACAAGAATGAGATTCTAATTTGATTCACTTGAGAATTTGACAGAATTTCGGCACGATCTTAAAAATATGATAATTATAGAATATGGATTTGTGGAGAAGAAGAAGTGAAGAAAATATGAGAAATTGTGCATCAAAAATTCGTTTGAGAAGGCTATTTATAGAGTACCAACTGTCATAACCATTCGTGAAGAGATTTAAACGAATAAACACTTCTTTTGAAATTTTGAATTCAACGGCCAACATGTCGACATGGGCTATCCCATGATGCTGACATCCTCTTGTTAAAAAAATGAAAAACTTGCTTTGGAAATGGTATTGAAATGAAAACAAAATGAAATGACTCTGGAGTAAAATAAACTAATTTTACTATGTTTTAAAACACAAAAACAAAGAATATTTTAAGGCTAAAACATCTTTTTAAAAATCATTTGAAAAGATAGTTTTAAGGCTAAAACATTTTGAAAAGCAGTTTTTAAAATCGTTTTGGAGTTGTTTAGCAAGCTTCTTCCTACAGAATATCTCATCACATCGGGACTCGAGAACTTGTACAAAACCAGGATGTTCGTGGGTTTGTAAGTCACTTGTTGTAGGTTTTTAAGCTACTTGTCATGGATTTGTAAACCACTAAGAAGGTAGAAATGGGTTCCATCCCAAATGAAATTCAGAATAAAGATTTCTATGCTATTATGAAGTTTTAACAAAAACTAGACACATATCTTGAAATCTTGATCTTGATACTCATGAGTCTTCAAACTTGATTTCTTCATTCTTGATCTTTATACTATATAGTCTTCAACAATCAGTACATGCCTTATATATATCCTGCATAATACCATTCATGTATACCTAGACAATAGTGTTAGTATAAAAGTTATAATAAAATAAGTTACAAAGGTTGTTGTCATCAAAACCACTATCACCAATTCCTAACATGTACTTTATACATGCATGAATATTGGAATATTTTTGAGTTGCGGTAGGAAAATTGCATCTATGTTTTAATATGTGTGAATATGTTGGCTGTGTAGTAGCCGTGCATGCAGGATGAAAGAGGTGAGATTCTTATTTTGGGCTTAGGTCTGTTAGTAAAGGGGATCATTTGACATGGACTACGCTTAGGAGTTGGATTGGAGATGAATTGGAGCTTGTAAAAAATTCATGCTAGATCGAATGTCATTCGATTTAGATGAAATTCAGAATGCCTGGCGAGAACTAAAATAAAGGTGAGTTAATCTTACCTTTTTGGTTAATCGAAAAATATTATATAGTCAATAAATAATTTTATTGGATGTGTGAATATTTTATTGTTTTCTGTTATTGACTGTTTGGATAATTTACTAATTTATATTGTTGGTTTGGATATATTCTTGCCCGTGGAGCAGTTAAGACCCTATTATGTCCTCATGTAAGAGCAGATGACCCCTTTTATATGAATCCCGCCTCGAAGCGGTTGATTTATATTTTATGATTATATACTATATGTGATGCAGGGAGATAAATTGGAGGGATCCAATGGGATTCCTCGCTATTTTTAAATTGATACCAAGAATACTCTTGTTATATAAAATACTGGATAATAAACCTGATTTTTTGCATTATTGGTTGTGGCATCATTATATGTTAAAAACATAAAACCATGTAGTGATAGAAAAACCAATATCGATATTGATTAAGTGTTGGTTGGCTGTTGGCTTCAAAATTTGTATTTTAAGATACTATAAATTGCCATCTGAATTTGACTTTTTTTAAGTTTGAAACGATTTTAAATCCGAAATTGGGTTTTCGAAAATATTTTATGTTAAAGGATTAAATTTCTATTTTACTCCAACCTTTTTATCTATCTTTTTCTAAGTTATTTTTTATATATTAATATTGTTTTAAAGTTCTTTAATTATATTGATATTGTTTTAAAGTTACTTGCTTATAGATTATATTGTTTTAAAGGATTTATCAATATGTTAATATTTTGAAAGGTTAGCTATTCTTAAAATAATTATAGTTTGAAATTTATAATAAGGGTTTATTAATAAGGTTTTGAAAATAAATTATTTTTAATATGTACAAATAAGGGTAAAGCTTAGTTATTATAGTTTTATTAATAATTTTTGGGATTATTAATTATTATTTTAAGATGTTATAAGATAAATAATATTTATTTATTTATTTATTTATAATGTTTATCCTAAATAATTGTTATTATACAATAGTGTTAGAAGTAAATGATTTTTTTTGTTTATAATTGTGTTCAGGACGCATAAGTAGAGTTTATAAATAGACTTAGGTTTTATAAGAAGAGATTATAAAATGGGTTGGGAACTTAAAAGGAATATTGGTTAATGGTGAAAGAGTTTTATAAATAGTTATAGATACTCATAAAAGAACTTTAGGAATGGTCTTATAAATTTACAAGAAGAGTTTTATAAATAGTTTTATGGATTTATAAGGAGTTTATAAATGTTTTGAAATTTATAAAAGAGTTTATGATTGGAAATGGAGGTTGGGTCTTATAAGTATTCTATATACAGTATTAGAAACCGTTTTAGAAGTTTGTAAAATAATGATGTAAATGGTTTTTGAGATTTATAAAGAATTATAAATGATTTTTTGAATTGCAAAGAAAGGAAATCTTTCTTAGTTTTGTTGAATATACTTATAGTGTTAAGGTAAGTATATAGATATTTTTCTGAGTACTAAAAATATAGAAATTTGTGGATATGTCTTTGTAATGGCATATACATACATATATTTACAATGTGATTATTTATTAATGAGAAGATAATTTAAGAGACCAGTGTTTGCTTAAAAGCTTAACCAAAGTTGGTTGTCCGTTTTTGAATTAAATCCCTGATTTAGATGTTGGTATTCGATTGTGAAATAACCCATTTTCGAATTTGGACCTAAAATGTAACTTTGGAAATACTTAGAAGAAACATGTGAGTTATATGGCACAGTCTTCTCAGATGATGATGTACTCTGCATATAGATCTCATTTCATTCTTCTAGAGCAAACGATAAGGAAATCCGTCAACTAACGGTTAGGAGTTGATCTTCGCTCTTATCTTTGACCGTTTATTTTCGAAAGAACCGGGGTTGAGTTTATCGAAAAATATCGAATGTTGTTCCAAAGAGACCGGGATCGGATATGTTATTCAAAAACCAATTCGATCCAACATTAGCATTGTGAAATGAAGACATCTTGTAGATGATGGAATTGAAAATGGATCTCTCAAGCATTTCGCTCAGTCCTAGAACAAACTTACTTATACGGATGAATGTTGATATTGCATTGTTGCCTGAAGAGCAGTGTTTGTATTCCAAGTAGGAAGTGCTATATAAAAGGTAAAACATAGCCTCAAGCCTAATTAACCGAGAATGACTAAAATAGTTGACATGCAGTATGGCTAAGTTGGTCGTTCCCAAGTTGAGTATGATCATCCCTATCTAGAGTCGATATTATCTCTCATTTTATACTTGAAGGCCCATTGACGGAGGGCTGATCATATTCGGTACTACTAGTCAAGTGGTAGGTCGGTCATGTGTTAGCAAAGGATTTAGGCTAGGTCCTCAAATGTTATTTTATCTAGAAATGCACCGTGAAGAGGTGTACTCAAGTAGCCTAGTCATCGTATGGAATCCATTCTTCGATACAAGCTTTATGATTTTAGTTGTATACCAATTAAGCTAGAATTTAATTAATGTAACAATTTCAGTTATGATTAATAGGTATTTGTATCTTAGACACTATTATAATACCAAAGAAATTCGTATGAAATGTTTTGGTTATCCTAATGTAAAAACCCGGCTGTATTTATGTGTGGCGTGGTCTTACCGGATATCTTTGTTTCGAAAATAGTTTGATAACTTTAAGAATTCAATTGGGTATGTTTTCTCATGCTTTTTTACCAGACTGTCTTGGGTGTTATTTTATTCTAATGCTCTAGTCAGAATGAGCATATTTATAGATTTCTTTGGATGCAATGGAGCTCAGAGGATGGGTTGGAGGTCTTCAAGTCATATTCGCATATATGTTTATTTTTCGCTGCTTTGTTGTTGAAATCATCAGCTTTTGTGAGGATAGCTTTTTATAACTGTCCAGGTTGACGGTTGTGATTTGTTGTTGCACTCTAATGGATGTATATGTAAAATAGTTTATCTTTTCTAAAGATCATTGATATTATATTTTATATTGTTCCGCTGCAATAGTGAGATTCTGTGTTGTTTTTAGTTTCGTTCTCTTCTTCTTGCTTCTTTTCCCCTAACAATTTGATTTTTCGACATTCTATTGCTCGACATGTAATATAGTGGATGTAGATTTTCGGGTGTCGAAAATCCCAAGCTATTACAAAGGCTCATCCTATAAGATCTTGAGAAAATATAGAAAGCTAACAACACCTCAATGTCTCTAAGGTAGCCCAACTTCGGTCTACTGTAACAACCCACCATCTATGACATCCTGACCAATGTCTAAAAGTGGCACTGGCATCGTGGACCTCGCAGAGAGTAGATCATTTTTAAGTCAATTATAAAATAGATCAACTCACAAAGCCATATATAATATTCTATACTTTTTGAAACTCAAAGCGGAAGGAATAAAATGTTAGTACTTAATAATACAATCCCAGACAAATATTACGAACAAAATCAAATAAGTTATGCGACATCTCTCTTAATACTGGAAATGGGAATGATATAATGTTTGGGAATAAATGAAATAAATATGGTAGATAGCCAATGAATGAGTGCGCATCTCCATTACACCAGCATGCCTCTATGTCACCACCACCCTCTCTATTAACCTATCATAGTAGAACTAAAAAGAAGAAAATGATAGAGGGGGTCAAGCATACGTCCTATGAATGAAACAAATTTTATAAGTGTATAATACTAATAAGCTAGTAAAACAACACTTGTGCTAAAAAACCATGCCTTAGCATGTGTCACCTATACCCGACTAGTCAAATGCACAATATTTAATACTATAGTTACATCATATGCCAAGCTCTTAGTTAACTTTAGCTCATGCATAATCACATGCCTATGATTTGACTATAAAATCTCAACCCACTATCGGCGGATAGTATACTAAAGAATCAGCTCTTCTAAATGTCTTGTGATGCCAAATCAAATATTAAGGACTCAATCCTTCATGCTATCGTATATTAAGGACTCAACTTCTATGACTACTGTATGTCGAAGACTTAGCTCCTCGGACTATATCGTATATCGAGGACTACCCTCTTCGGACTATCATATTTAGGACGCAGCTCCTCGGACTATCATATATTTAGGAATCTTCTCCTCGTACTATAATGTATATTAAGGACTGCACTCTTTGGAATGTCGTACATTGAGGATTCAACTCCTCAGACTATCATATATTGAGGTTTAAGCTCCTTAGACTAGATCGTATCGCTAAATACGAATCATGTGCAGCGAACTCGCCTAACGAAGATCAATTTCTAAACTATCTCAAAACAAATTAAGCAATATACTAAAACATTATTCGTCTCACCACGACCTTGATGCAATGAACTACGTGTAAAACCAAGGTCGTATGCGAGAGTTATGATTATTTAAATTAAAGTGGCGTTATCGTAATTTATTAAATAATTCAATCAGTATATTTTTATTTTTTATATTATTTTTTCTGTGTCACTACAGTTTTAGGCTGCCTTCGATTAGCACCCACATACTTTCAAACTGCCACAGTAGTGCCGTATGACCTATCACTAAGATTTGATGCCATCATTGGGACCACCTCATTAGGACATACTCTCCACCACCAAAGCCTCCAACTTAGGTCAACTATAAAAGACTCGCCGCCTCTAACATTTTATACCAATTTTAACGAACTATCTCCACAAGCGGTCAATCAAACTCCAGTGTTGCAAACCACTTGACCTCCTCTGCACGTCCATCATTTCCAATCGTTGTACCTTCATCGCTACATTGTTGGATCGAAACAGATGATCCACGTTAGCTAAAATTCTATTTAATTCTTTGATCAATCCATACACCCCCTCGATGAATGAATGCCACCAGTGGATTCACATTATTGAGAACTATAATTTTTTGATATATAATATGTCTAGTTTGGAACACTTGCATATTTCATACTTTTTAATTAGAAGGAGCTTAACTTTTGCTAATTACAATTGATAAAAATTATATATTTAACCATCTAGCCATGACATGCTACATCCTAGTTAAATGTATATAAAAAAATAAAATTTTCAGTTACATCGTTTATAATTTGGTTTAAGATCACAAGGTGTGAATTGCAACGTCTTATTAATATATATACACAATTATGATAAATCTCATTCACCGATTAACTGTGTCTCCTCTCTGATTTGACATAGATCCTTCCTCTCCTTCTCTGTCCAGAATTTCCATCCCTTTAAAATAATAAAATTCTCGATGGCTTTTATTTATTTGCGTGGCTCTCTTCATGGTGATCGATTCTATATATTAATTCGTTTAATTTGGATTTGGTTTGGTGGATTAGGAATTGATTTGGAGAATTTATAATTGATTTGGGGTTAGGGTTTCATAAGTGGAGGTATGATTTGTTAGAGAAATAATAAGGTTAATGGTCTATTTATAGCCTACAAAATATAATATCTACCCCAAAATCTAAAAATTAATATATTATGAAAACGTTACTTGGCTTGACTTCTTTTAATTTCCGGCTCTTTTAACTAAATTCAAGAAGTTATGTATGTTTTCTGACTGTAAACGACATTCCAGATGCAATGGAATAGGTCTCGATGCTTAATTTGAATTATTGTAAAAATTTACTATTTTGTCCATTATGTTATAATTACGATTTTGCCTTTTTTTAATTTAATGATCCAATTTCGTAAAAATAAGGCGCGTTGCATTCACCCCCTTTAAAAGAATTACATCCCCAAAACTCCTCGAGCTGGACATTGCAGCTGCATTAGAGTGTACAAACATAAAAAAAAGCTACATCCATTTAGCATCCAATATAGAATACAAATAAAAACTCAACCAAGAGTAAAATATAATCTGGTAAATAAAATATGATAATATGATATGGAATGTGTGCAAATGTAACTAAATCGGCCTCCTATATGAATGCAAATATAGTGCAACCAATATGTATGCAATCATCCTAATATATGTACGTGTGTGTATGCATCCATACAGTGCAAGTTCAACCGCATCCATAAATATGATTGGTAATCCATATATAAAGAAATAGCATACATAAAATTATACAACAAAAATAAGAAATATCTATAGGTTTTTATCCTAGGTTGATATGTATATACAACATCCCAATACAGCAAAAACTAAACTGGTATAACTCAAACAAATTAACCATAGCAACTAAAACATGTCATAAGGATAGGCACACAACTAATCCTAATATCCATGCCTATTTTAACTAGCTATCTAAAGCAACCATGCAAACAATCAATGGACTAATGAGAAAACTAACCTACATGCTTGTTAAAAGAGGAACTTATTGGTAGGGAGCTCGTGATTGGGAAATCTTATGGTATTATCAAGCTTTATCACACTCCTATCCAAACCTTTTTTTGTCACCATACTTGGGCCAACTTCATTTCTTCATTTTTTTATGTCGTACCATAGCAAGTCCTTAGATTTTATTACGCCTATGGTGTATTCTAGACTCCATCTCTATATTTACCTCATAATCGACTAGTCTTTACCACAACTGCTAAATTGTCAACGTACATTCGTAGATGGGATATTATAAAACATATGAACATAGTCCTCTTTTCAAGAAGCCCACGCAAATGTGCCGACTACCCTACTCCCCACGGAATAGGAGGGACCCAACAACCTATATAAGTTGGAAAGTGAAACTATCCTAGCTTATTGTGTTTGTCGAAATTAACAGTCATCCGTTTGTGACATCTATATATTAAATGATGATAGAGTATGTGGTTTACCCAAATATCCTAAATGTTAGTCCACTAAGTGGGGATACACCATCCATTGTCGTGTTGTTGTGCCCATGGACTTAAAAGGAGGAGTTTAGTAAGGAGTGTAAAATTTTCACCTCTTAGTGGACATATTAACTATCCTAGCTATTTCACCTTGATCAACTCAAATCTATAAGTTGGGCAATTCTTCTCTAGTCATGTATGTTTTGTTTCGAATATTAAAACTATGTGAAAAATGTTCAAAATCTAAAGGATGTCGATGTGTGTTGACCGATCGGGTTTCGAATGGTGATTATGGCATATGAAAATGATAATTTATGCAATGTGAGTTTCGGATCCTGAAACGATGAATGAACTATCCTGTATAGATAACTTGCCCATGCAAGGTAAATAAGCCACGTCACACGTATGAAACTATGCATCGGTCTGACAAATTATCGATAGATAATCGACAACGGAACAATTGTCCGTAGCGACGTGGAAGCTTTTCCTTTAAAAGAATGCATGAAGTGCAATAAATAGATATGCTATGCAATGAAATCATTCTAATGTTGGAAAATGATCTATACGACCATTCTTTAGAAGAAAACCATCCTATTAGCATTCCAATAGGGATATATAATTTGTCGAGAGCTGATTGGAATTGGACAAGACACTTTAGCAACCAAGTACTTGGAGATTGGGAAGGATGGATGTTTTGCTATACACAACCCCAAGTACAACCTCAGGCAAACCTCGAAAAAACTTAGAAAAAACTAAGGAGTGCCATGACCAATTCCAAGTCACCTAAGGTAATCTATCATGATCCCTACAATGATTAGCGGCTAGAGGTCCTCAGCGTGGCCGTAGGCGACGTCCAACCTACCATAGTAAATCAGGATCTAGGACTTAAATAAATTGGGATAGAATCCTCTTTGCCAAGACCGCAATAGTCGACGGTGTGGTAGGATGACGGCAGCAGTTTCAGATGATTGACGCCAATGTGAAGGAGCCGAAGATGAGTGGAAGTGGTTCGTGGATTGGTGGTGGCGAAGGAGTCGACATGAAATCTTTAAGGAGTCGATATAAAAACCAATCGGTATGAGATAAAGGCAAGTGAAAGGGAGGAGTGTAAAATTTTCTAAATGTTGTTTATATAGCGCTTGGTGATGAATAAAAGATCCTAGCATCGAGAGGAACCTCTCGGTACCGATAGGAATTTTTGGGCCAAGAACTAGCGTAAAGTCAACTAGAAGAAGAGCAAGCTTGATTAGATAGAATGATCTCTTGAGTGTAAATCCTTACCTTGGTAAGAAGAATGGGATTTCAGCCATGAAAAGCAGTTAAAAGAATATCAATGTGATGAAAGCGACGCTTTGAAGCAATTTCTAAATGACGAACTAGATTTAGGAGATGGTAGACAATACTCATCTTGATCCGGAGCACGTTTTGTTTCCAAAGAAATCATGCTCTAGGAGCAAGTGTTAACCTTCTTTTTGACCAAGCAGATTTTCATTGGAGTTAGAATGTCAAGGTGAAAATGAACTTATTCATGAACTCGGAAATAAGCTTAAAAGGGCCGTAGGAACATGCTTAATAAGTTGCAAAGGAAAGTGGCAAGTTAAACCATTCGGTAACAAGAGCTTCTTGCTCCACTTTAAACCTCTAAAACCACTTGTACTCGAAGCACTACCTCTAGTGATCCTCATGGGGTGCTTTCCTTTAAGAATAAATAATCCCAAATATTCACAAGAAGAAAGCAAAGAAAGAAGGAAAAGACAAGCAGTATGAAGGAGGTTATCGAAAACAACTCCACCTTCAAAGAAAAGTGTTTGGAATGCAATGAATCAGAGATGGGAAGGTAAAACAAAGTAAAAGGGGGGATTCTTTCCCATAAAAACCACATAGTATCGAGAGGCTCCTCTAAATACCAAGAGGTATTTAGTGGTATTTGGGCTGGCTTTGGCTCTCCTGCACCCATGGACTTGGACCTGGATTTCCTACTTTGCGGGGCTTCGAGTCTACAGGTGACTCCCCTACAAACACAAACACTGTAGCTACCGAAACATGGCTTTTGGACACTCCACCTTCTTCATATCCTATCTCCCTTCAAAATAGTCACCAAGGCCAATTCTATGCTTAAGAACCAGCCAATCCTTTGTACGTATGACTTCTAGATCTCTTTGATCCTCTCAGACTCTCTCCAAAATCAATAATCAATAAAGACAAAAGTGGACGTAGGCCAGAGATTGCCAAACCACTATAAAAATGTTGAACTTCTTACTACTTACTATTTGCTTTCTGCTAGACCTTAATATTTCACAAGGTTCTTAGGTGTTTTTCCACTTTTGACGTCAATAGATATATTTATATGTATCAATCTAAAGGTTTCGCCAACTCTTGTGTCGATGCCGCTAAATGGGTGCTTTGCCCTTAATCTTCTAAGATGTTATTCATTGGTGCCATATGATTTATGATTAATTTACTCCTTAAAGTTATTGCTCGTTCCATAATTCCAAGATAACAGTAAAACTTTTGATACTTTTGTATTTTCCAATGCATCACTTGCGTTATAACTACCTTTATTATATACTTGTTTTAAAATGAATATACATAATATTCCTATCAAAACAGAACTATACATATTTCAAGTCAATACTGAAAATAATTATTATTTCATAAATAATATTTGGTATATTTGCGAAAATAATTTTTGGCAACTTGATTCATCCATTAAGAAGTGTTATATAGTATGATCCCATTATTTCCACTATTACTATAATAGACTGAATATAAAGCTTTATTTATCCACTTATTATGATATTTTATTACATACGCTATTACTAGTTTACAGTCAGGATAAAATATCTTGCACTCGAAGAAATAAATTTCATAGATAACAATTTTCTGTATCAAGATACATTTGGAAGAGAGATTATATTTCTCATTCATATTAGCCATCTTCTAGTATTTTATACAATTCTTGTTATGTCTCATCATGAAGTGGAGATGATCATTCACTCCCTTCATCTAAATTGCGCCTTAATTTTAACCACTAGCGTACATTCACTTTCCTTTCAAATTGGTTGAGCTACCAAAAAGAAAACCCTTACTGTAAGATCATAACGAACTCTTTACAGAAATGCATTTGTTCATCATTAACCTTTAAGGATATCAAATAAATTGCACTTTATATAAACTAATTTAACTAACATTTCAGCGATCGAATTCCTAGGTACATCTTGTATCTCTTGGTCTAGTAAAACATATAACACAACAAGATCCTTATTATAGTTAATCGCATTGAAACACTATCCCATATTATGGTTTACTTACTTATTTTGACTAAACTAATTTCATCAAAGTTCCATACGCCGCGGATTATGACTATTCACTATATACTATTTTTATGATTGATTGTGAATCAAATATCCATATTTTGTATTATTTTAGGGGTTAAAACTTGCAAAATACAATGTGTAGTCTTGGGAAAATAAACACCTAAGTAACCATAGTGGTTGTATATTTGGCTCTTGCATGAGACTTAAATTGACACAAAGCGAATATATTTATTGTTTAGTATATTTTATAGGCCTATACCAATCTTTATTCAGTTCATTTGTACATTTTAATCGATAAACACTTTATCAATTATAATGTCTACATAAATCTCTCTTGGTAGATTATTTTAACTTTATATAACATTTGTGTTGGATATAAATTTAGCCAACCTCAAAAGTATGGTTAAGAGGTGATAATGTAACGATCCAGAATTTTAGTCATTTGAAATTATGATATTTAATTGATCTTAAATATTCACAAGTTAATTTTTTTAGTCGAACAACTTATATTTCGAATATAAGATTTAATTGGATAATTAAATTGTTAGTTTAATATTTGAAATTGTGTAAATAATTGGAATTTGAATTTATTATAAATGAAAATGATTTATAAAGTTGAATTATATTCTATTTGAATTAGAACGATGTTAGAGAACTTTTAAAATTGATTTAAAAGTAAATATGTAGAAACTGAATAATTTAATACTTAATTAATGTGTAAAAATAGTAAATTTTGACACAGTCTTGGAATTCGACAAAACCAGTTTAATTGATTTTGTAATGTTATATTGTAGGATTTCAAATTTCGTGTCGATCGGAGTTATGGTTTCGTCATGGCAAGCTGAAATGCGTAGAAATTTGTTTATGTAAATTTTAATTTAAATAATTTGATTCGAAAACCAATCTTCCAAATATAATCAAATTGGTTCTCGATATATATTACATTGTGTTCGGAATAGGGGTAATGTGATAACCCGAATTTTGGAGTATCTATTAATTTATAATTAACGGGGTTAATTAATAGAAATTCTGATTTATGTCTGATTGGAAAAAAGAACTTGTGTTGTAGAATATATTCGGATATGTAAGTAAATGAATAAATTCTGATAATGCAAATTTCAATTTCAAAGCAAAATAAGGAATGATTGCCTTATTAAATAAATATTGTAGTAAATTAATTGGATTTAAAAATTCTATGTTCTATAAATTATTTATAAGTGTACAATTAGAAAACAATATCATTTTTCTTTTAGGTTATATATATTTGAAATTTAAATTTATATTTCTTAACAACAAAGGTAATCTCTTATTTGTTTAAAATATATTTTTGTTTAAATTTAAAATAAGATTTAACTAAAGGATTATATTCTTTTAATATACTTTCTTTTTGACTTTAAAATTTATTAATGAAGACATCATCTTATTAATACTATAAGTAAGAAGATTAATATAAAAAGTTTATTAGGACCTTTGTAAGCATATAAAATAAGTTGGGACATTTGTAAATAAATGAATACTTGTAAGTACAATTGTCACTTAAGTATTATAAAATAGAACAAGTGGCATTCTTCTTCAAAAAAAAATAAAAAAAAATAATAAACAAAAATAAGTAAGTTTTAGAGAAAACTAAGCCATAAATTTTCACAGTTTAGAACTTTCTCAACTTATATTCTTTTCATCTTCAAGTAAAAGAAAAACAACAATTTTCAAACTAGAAATCAATTATATTCAAACTGCAGAAATCAAAACAAGAAATCAACCATTTTAAAATCTGCAACCTGTAGCAAAATCATCAGCAAGCAAGATTTCCAATTTCAAGTTAAATCATCTCAACAACAAAGATTTTCAGTTTCAAAGATCATCATAGCATTCAAGTGTTTTCCCAAGATCAAAAGCATTCTGTTTTCAAAAACCAGGCATTGTTGTTTCAGTCGCTCTCTGTTTAAAGCACATACAGGTGAGTGGACTACTACTTTTGATTATGTTAATTTAGACCTGTTAAAAATTTATGCTTGTGTTAAACATTGAACAACCTTGTGGAAAGTTGATTGCATGGTGAGATTTTGTTTGTATATAAATAAATATGCAGATATTTGAACATGCATGCCTGTATAAACCCTATGTTCTTAGTAAAGGATTATAATTTAAGTTTAAAAATGTAATTACACTTCTTACGGAGTAAATCAAGCTAAGTTCTTAAAAAGAGAAATGAAGCTATGTAATTTCATTTCTTAAAAGTATTGCTGGTAAAAAACATTAAGAGAATATTGTGGAATAATGATTTTTCAGTAAAATCATTATCTATCAGAAAAATCAAATACGTGGATTTTAATATCTGATTATATAATTAGAATCGTGTTTCGAAATGGTGATTTTAGGTGTAGGTCACTTGATTTATAAGCTTGTAGTTATCAAGGATTTTCAGGTTGAACGGAATTGGGGTTATGTCCAAATCCAGGTGATCGGGGAACTCAGTAGGGTCGGGATTTATGTCGGAGGGAGGTTGTATTCAAGGATCGTGGGAAAATTGGTGGAAAAATTTTTACGTCTCGGTGGTGATGGAAAAATGGAAATGTAGGGTTTGGGACGTGGGTTGGTGGTGGGTTGTTCCAGTCAGAATATGGTGTCACGGCAAGGATTTATGGTTGCGGTATGGGAGAGGAAGTTAGGAAGGTTCACGATGATTCTTCTGGCAAAGTATGGGGTTGGTCAGTGATCAACGATGACCAGTCGAGGTAGAGGTAGGAGGTCCATGATTTTCTGTGTTGATTTGAAGATCGAGAATTTGTTTTAATGTTTTCCGCTGGTACTGGGTGGTCAGAAAACTTAGAGGGCTCGGGGGTGATGAGCAGAGATGGTCGGAGGCAAGTTTGTCGACCAGAAAATGGTGTGCATGTGCACCGTATCCTTGTGTGCATGGAGGAGGGTATGGTAAGAGAAGTAACAGACGAATGAAGAAGTTGATTTTCGTTTGGAAGAAGGCTCGAGTTGTTTGGGTTCTGACTCGAAGATGAGGAGGTGAGAATGCGTTTTTGCCTCGGGTCCAACTTCGAGTACGCGTGAGTGTTTGAGAGCTTATCAGTAAAATTTTAAACAAGTAAAAAAAAAGATGAAGAGGGAAGGTTGAGCTCGGGATTGAGGCTAGGTAAACTTACGTCTTACTCGGTTTTGTTGTAAGGAAATTAGCCAATTTAAAATTTTAAACGAAAATTTAAGTTTAGGCTAATCTTCCTGGGACAATTTCTTCTAGACAATAATAGTCTATTTAAATGATGGGTTAAGAAAAAAAATTAATTCATTTTAACTTAGATTTAGTTAAATCTTAAGTTTATTTATAATCGACTAATAAATAATTAAGAGGGATGAAGTGTTTCATCATTAAACTTAAGGACTCGTGTTAATTTACAAATTAATGAAAATCAATATCAAGTTTATTAATTTCGGATAAGATTAGGAAAGTGGTTAAGATAGATGAATTATCTTATAAATTAATTAAGGTTTGAATGATCAGGATGTATTAATCAATTAATTATTAATTAAAGATTAATAATTAAGGGTTATAAATTGATTAGAGATTAATTAATTGAAAATCAGGGATTAAGTAATATAAGTAATTAATGATTAATGACTTAGTAATAAATTAAAGGATCAATGTAGGTTGTTAAGTGTACTTAATTAATGGATGAGATAAATTAAGCTTAATCAATAAACATGATTAATTTAAAAATTACTTGTTAAATATAATTAATTAAAAGAACAATTAAGTAAGAGAAGTGAATAGAGGATCATTAATTAATGTAATTAATTAATTAAGATTAATTTTTTGATTTTAAAATTAATTAATGATTGATTACTTTGTAATTGAAGGAGATTAATTAATAATTAAGGTTTATAATTAATATTTAAAAGGGGTAATTAATCTGTGATTATAGATTAATTGATTGATTGATAAAATAATAAAGGATTAATAAATTATAGGTTTGTAATTACTAAATGATTAGGTGTTTGATTTTAAGTAATTAAATTAATTTAAGTGATTAAATTAATTATATCATGGATTAATAATTCATGTTTATGAATGTTTGTTTGAGTAAAATATCTATTCGATGATATCTATTGAATGATATGTTATGATATTCTGTGATGTGATATTGGATATACCAGTGATAAATGTGTGGTATTTATCAATGTTAAATGCTGTGTAAATTCAGTATATTCAATTGAATTGAATTGAATTGAATTGAATTGAATTGTTTAAACCTTTAAAACAACTTGATATTGCTGTGTAACATGTGATATCTTGTATCTAAAGTTGAATTAAAATTCACTTGAATAATTTGGATTAAGATTCGAAGAGACCGGGGTCGGGTATCAGTAATACCCGAAACCACTTCGATTTATAATCCTCTATAAATTCCTTATGGATTCAATATGTGAAATCAATAGGCTGGAAATGGAATGATTTAAGTAATTGGACCCTTTAAACTTTGTGGAGGTACATCGATATTGAGGTGTGGAAGTGATGAATATAATAAATTGAGAACTCGTGGTGAAGTACGAGTTACCTTGGGTTTTAAAATAAGTTTTATGTTGTTGAATTTTTTGTTAGATGGGTTTACTCACGCTGGTTTCCAGACTGACCCGGGTGTTACTTTGATGTAATGCTCGGGTCAGACCGAGTATTACCGATTTTCAGGTAAGGACGTTCTGGAGCTCAGGAGGCGAGCTGGATGGCAGAAACTTATGGAGTATATTCCGCTGTGACATGTTGTAGTTTATCTGGAACTAGTTAATTTTAACTGTCTAGTGTTTGTGTAAATATTGTAACTCTGATGTATTTTACGAAATTTAACTGATACAACTTCTTCGTATAAATGTTATTTTATGACATATTATATTTTATCCGCTGCGAATGTGAGAATCTGTATTTTGTTTCTGTTTCTTCTTCTTTCTCCTTTCTTCTTTCCCTAACTATCTGGAAATTTCAGGATCGAAATTTTCGGGTCGTTACATTTGGTATCAGAGCGAGGTTAAGCGAGAACCTTGGCTCTGGTGGGATTACTCGTTAAGAATAGGGTCAATGGTACCCTAGAAGGAGTTGAGTGAATATATATGTGTGCATGTATATATATGAGAGCATACTTGTTATTTTCTTATATAAAGATTTTAAATGATTTATATAAGAATATATTTTGATATATAAAGAAATATTTCTTTTTGATAAATATTAAGATAATTGGTTGTTAAATTATTGAAATTAAATTAAGTGGTAATAGAAATACAACCACATTGAAGTTAAATAAAGATAAGTTTGAAATCGATTCAAACTGAAATATAAATATTGAATTTGGGAAGGAGTTTTGAATAAGTTAATAATGAAATGTATGTTAATGAGTTAGCAAAATGAAATGTTTTAAGGAAGTAAGACATTTAGGCGAATATGTCCTATAAATTGAAGTAGGTTTTAAATTGTGAAGTTTTAAATTTGGGTCCAAAATTTGAAAATGGTTTCAAAGTGATAAAGAAATAATAAATAATATTATTTAATGTATTTGAATGGAAGGGTCCTATTCCAAATAAGAGATGGTTTAAAAATTTTAAAGAAAATTTGTTTCGAATTAAAACCAAAGGTGGTTTAAATTTTAAAATTTTGCTTGGTGGGCCAAGGAATAAATATGTATATATGAGAGATATACATAATATCAAAGATGGTTTGAGATAAACTCTAAATGTTGAGTTTTAAATTTGGAATGAGATGTGATACCCAAAGTGTTAAGTTTTTGAACTTAATAAGTGGAAAGATTATTAAAGTGAAGTTTAAATTTGAAATGGGAATTCAAATTTGAGTAGGGTTAACGGGATTTAAATTGAATTTAACTTAGAGGAAGTTAAATAAGTTTGAATGGTGTTAACTCCCACTTTGAAGCGACCTAAAATATAATGCGACCTAGCGACCTATCATTACTTTGCGACCTAGTTACCTAACACTCCGCGACCTATAACTCAGCAGCCCAACGACCTAAGAGTACCTGACGACCTAATAGTCTCAGCGACCTAACGGCATAATAGTCTCAACGACCTAACTCCACAAAGCAGCTCTGCGACCTAAAGACTTAAGCATTGTCACAACCTACGACCTAACAGACCTAGCGACCTAAAGGATAATGCGACCTAGCGACCTAAAGGATAATGCGACCTAGTGACCTAAAAGTCTTAATGCGACCTAGCGATCTAAAGTCTTTATACGACCTAGTACCTTTAGTCCTTAGCGACCTAAGAGATGGAGCGGCCTCGCGACTTAACTTATCAAGTAACCTAAAAGTAGCTGCGACCTAAGGGAAGCTGCGACCTACAGAACTCTGCGACCTAAAGGAAGCTGCGACCTATGGAATTCTGCGACCTATAGAACTCTCACGACCTAAGATAGGTCGCTCACGACCTAAGGACATTGCATTAGAAGACCGCCTTTTCTATGCCGCTACTAGTAAGGTCGCTCACGACCTAGAACTTGTGTAAATCAGCATGCGTGTTCTTGAGAAAGAGAGGACAGTGTATCTTAGGTCAGTCACGACCTACGACCTAGCTTAGGTCGGCCACGACCTACGACCTAACTCCGAAAAATGCCTATAAATACGACCCTACTTCCAACTAGGAAAGGACCTTTTGGGGGCTCATTCATTTCAAGCGCCGTTACTCTGCTGCATTCTGAACTACTTCAACACCTTCAAGGAACTTCACGAAGAAATCAAATATGTCAAACATGTGTTCAAAGATTTGGATCGACGTTGAAGTTTAGGCTACTTATGCTAAGTCACTTGAAACTCAAAGTGTGTTGTAATCAAAGTGTAACTGCATTGACTTGTAATCAAATCATCAATAAAGATATTCAAAGTGGACGTAGGCTATCTCTTAAGCCGAACCACTATAAAATTGCTGTTGTCTACTTTTTTTACTATTATCTGCTTATAATCTGTTCCCGAGCCATCGGGTGGTGCTTTTACAATCTCACTTCATACACCGGGGTGTTAGCGTTCAAATTTTAGCGTTAACATTTTTGGTGCTTTCACTGAGAATTGAACTCAGGAGAGTTATCATCATTGCTTCACAGAGGTTTGTAGAGAGAATTTCCTTGAAAACCAGAAGTCTATCCGAGATTATGGCTCCTGGAAGGAAAAGTAGATCTGTCAGATCTGGGAATATTCAAGAGGGAACCTCCGCTTCCCCTATATCGAATCAAGCCACTCCAGCTGTCGGAGTTACAAAGGCAGAACTGGATGCTGCAATCTTAGGGCTGAACCAACAGATAAATGCCCAAAATGCACAATTTGAGGCTCAGAATGCCCAGAATGCCCTAATTCTGAATAGGTTGAACGATTTGCTTGGGGCAAACTGCCAACCGGCAGATAATGAAAGGAATTTTGCTGGCAACATTCGTGATGCTGAAGAAAGAAATGCTCCTGAAAGGGCTGCTAGCCCCTTTGAACAAACACTTCCAGAGGTTGGTGGATCTAGAACTCGACATGATGAGGAGTATCTTTCTGGAATGGTCCGACAAATTATGAAAGAGAGTATGCAGAGGGTTGAAGACGAGAAAGAATGGGGTTTCGCCCCAAGTAAAACTCCTTTTACTGAGAAAATCTTAAAGGCTGAATTCCCAAGGAAGTTTGTCCCACCAACCATTCCAGCTTACAGGGGGACGAGTGATCCGAATGAATTCTTATACAAGTATGATTGGCACATTACAGGTGCCAGAGCCTCTGATGAAATAAAGTGCCGATATTTTCCTGTGTATCTCGAAGGTGTAGCTCTGCTTTGGTTCACCAAACTTGCATTCCGATCTATCGATTAGTTTTCTGACTTAACCCGGAAGTTCAAGGAGCAGTTCAGACTATATGCCTCAAAAGCCAAGGATATCATGTCACTGTCAAATTTGGAGCAGAATCCAGGGGAGACTATCAGATCTTTCTTAAACCGCTTTAATATAGCGCTAGCTGAGGTGGACAATGCAGAACCGCGAATGATATTGACTTATCTGATGAAGGGTATTGACAAGTCGAGCGAGTTTGGGAAATAGCTAAACATGAAGGAACCAAATTCCCTTGAAAAGTTTTATAAAAAAGTAGATGAATTCATACGCTTAGAAAGCCGTCCCGTACCGGTAAAGGCAGTGTTGCAAAAAGATGAAAATAACACTGTTATTCCACGCAAGAATGAATCTGTAGGGCAAAAAAGGGAAAATAACAATGGGAAGAAGCAGAGTAATCTGAAGAAGCCCCGATCCTTTAAGCCATCAGAATATACTCCTTTATCAGATACGCCGGAGCGTATCTACCTTGCTACTAAAGATTCTGTTGACTTTCCTAAACCCCCTCCTCTAAGGACCGGGAAAAAGGCTATACAGAGTGGGATGTTCTGCCGCTTCCATAATCAACCCGGTCACGAGACCGACGAATGCCGCCAGTTGAAAAATATGATTGAAGAGTTGCTAAGGGAAAACAAACTGCAGCAATTTGTGAAAAAGAATAGCAACAATCCTGCTTCATCTAGTCAGGGGCAACAGGCTCCTACTCATCAGCCTAGGACGATTGAGAAGGCTGCAGGGCATGAATCTGGAAGGCCCATTATCAATGTCATTACAGGAGGACCTCACCCAGCAGGCAGAAGCTGGGGTGAAATGGAAAGATATACCCGAGCTTTAAAGTATGTACCGACCGAGGAAGATGTATTCGTTTTGGAAGGTGCTATGCCCTTGAAGCAACAAAGAACTTTCGATGATGATATCGTGTTCAAAGCTAGGGATTCCGCAGGTATTGAAGCTCCTACCTTGGATCCCTTAGTCATCTCGACTGGTATCGGGCCAGCTATCGTCAGAAGAGTTCTCATTGATTGTGGCGCATCCTGCAATATCCTCTTCAAGAAAACATTCGACCAAATGAAGATCCCTATGGCTGATGTGCAAGCCTCATCGCAGAAAATTGCTGGCTTCACTGGGGAGCCAAAGCAGCTGGTAGGAACCATTGATTTGTTTGTGGAACTTGGAGAAGGAGAGAGAAAAGTGGTCCGCAAGCAAACTTTTGTGATTGTCGACGAATTTTCTGCTTACAATGCTTTCCTTGGTCGTCCAACTCTGGCAGCGTTTAAAGCTGTTCTTGCCCCGTGGTGCCTCACTATTAAATTCCCTATAGACAAAGGAGTAGGAGTTATAAAAGGGGATCAAAATGCTGGGCGAGAGTGTTATCTGACAGAGCTGCGAGAAACCAGAAAAAGAGAAATGGGAAAGAATGCGGCAGCCCCAGTCCGCATCAAAGAACCAGCCTTGTAGCAATTACAGGGCGGACCCTGCACTGGCGAGCACAGCGGAGCAAGGAAAGAGATGGACCCTAGAAAAGTCAGTGCAGGGGAAAATAGAGTGGTACTAGTGGAAACGACAATACCAATACCTGTTGACCCAAAGGACCCAAACAAGGTGTTGAATGTGGGTTCATAACTTAATGTGTCAATTCAGAATATCTTAATATCTTTTTTAAAGGCAAATCTGGATGTTTTTGCTTGGACTCATGCCGATATGTGCGGGATATCCCCAGAAGTTGCAGTGCATGCTTTAAATATTGATCCAAAATTCACACCTGTGAAACAAAAAAGGAGAACTCAAGGTCCAGAAAGGTCGGCAGCATTAAAAGAAGAAGTTGATCGACTAATGGAGAATAATTTTATCAAAGAATCTACCTATCCGAATTGGGTTTCAAATCCAATGCTGGTTAAGAAAGCCAACGGAAAATGGAGAGTATGCATCGATTTTTCAGATCTAAACAAGGCCTTCCCCAAAGACTGCTTCCCATTACCCAGAATCGACCAATTGGTAGACGGAACAGCGGGACACGAATTGTTATCTTTTATGGATGCTTACTCCGGATATAACCAGATCATGATGCATGAGCCGGATCAGGAGGATACGAGCTTTATCACCGACACTGGTCTTTGCTGCTACAGAGTTATGCCCTTCGGATTGAAGAATGCAGGGGCAACATACCAAAGACTCGTTAATGCTATGTTCAAACCGCAACTGGGCAAGACTATGGAAGTCTACGTCTATGACATGTTAGTAAAGTCTAAGAAAGCAGTGGATCACATAGAACACTTAGCAGACATGTTCGCAGTCCTTCGGAAATACAGAATGAAGCTCAATCCTTTAAAATGTTCATTTGGAGTGGAATCCGGCAAGTTTTTAGGCTTCATCGTGAGCGCTAGGGGCATTGAGGCCAGTCCAGCTCAAATTACTGCATTGAAAGAAGTCAAAGCTCCTAGAACAAAGAAGGAATTGCAAAGTCTCAATGGAAAAGTCGCCGCCTTGAGTCGGTTCATTTCCAAAGCCACAGATAAATGCATCCCATTCTTTGACGCCCTAAAGAAAGGAAAGAAAAACTTCGATTGGACTCCCGAATGCCAAAAAGCCTTTGATGAATTTATTCGCCATATGGAAACGCCTCCAATACTTTCTAGGCCTGGCGATGGCGAGGATCTTCTTATATACTTGGCAGTATCATCTCATGCTTTAAGTGCAGCGCTGATACGAGAAGACAAAAGGATTCAACATCCAGTTTACTATATCAGCAAAAGACTCACTGGGGTAGAAATGAATTACTCTAAGTTGGAAAAACTCGCCTATTGCCTTCTAATTGCATCTAGGAAGTTGACGCAATATTTTCAAGCTCATCCTATCAGAGTCCTCACTGATCAACCTTTGAAGCAAGTCCTGTTTCGCCCTGAGACTTCGGGTCGTCTTCTAAAGTGGAATATTGAACTCAGTCAGTATGACATCACTTATCATCCCCGAAAAGCAATCAATGGACAAGCTTTAGCAGATTTCATTGCAGAATTCACAGATAAGGGTAACAGTGATGAGGAAACAGTCGACGATTCCCCAATCCAATGGAAGTTATATGTCGATGGTGCGAGAAACGACTACTGTTCTGGAGCCGGAGTTGTACTTGAGACCCCTGAAGGCCGATCATTATGCTATGCACTAAGATTGGAATTTCCTTCAACAAACAATGAAGCAGAATACGAAGCCCTTATCGCTGGCTTAAGGATTGCTAAAGAATTAAACATCCGAGCGTTACAGATATTCAGCGATTCTCAGCTTATTGTATGCCAAGTCAAAAAGGAATTCCAAGCAAAAGGGGGGAATCTGCCCGCCTACTTGTCAAAGGCTTGGGAGCTCCTGGGTGATTTCGATCATTACATGATAAGTCACATTCCTCGAGAAGAAAACATGAAAGCAGATTCTCTCGCAAAGTATTCTGGCACAGGCGAAGCCCAATTTCTGGGATTAACTCCAGTGGAGGTCCTGTCGACTCCTAGCATTGATAAGATGGATATTGATTGGATCATGAGCATGTTTCAAGAGCAAGAATCATGGATGACTCCGATAACAGAATATCTGCTCAATAGATCTTTACCAGGGAACTCAAAAGAACGACAAAAGCTACAGAGAAAAGCCTCTCGATATATAATCCAGGATGGCCGATTGTACAGACGGGGATTCTCAATGCCATTACTTCGATGTGTATCCAGGGAAGAGTCCAAAGCAATCCTAGCGGAGGTACATGGAGGAGAATGTGGTGATCATTCAGGTGGCCAAACATTAGCAAAGAAAATTCTCCGGTACGGATATTTTTGCCCAGAAATTAATCGAGATGCAGCAGAGTATTCCCGAAAATGTGACAGATGTCAAAGATTCGCCAAAATTCCTAGAGCTCCTTCCACTGAACTCACACATATGGTCAGTCCATGGCCGTTTGCAATATGGGGAAAAGACCTTGTAGGACCATTACCAACTGCCAAATCTGGAATTAAATATGCCATTATTGCTGTAGATTATTTTACTAAGTGGGCAGAAGCTGAACCACTGGCTACTATCACCTCAAAGAAGATGATAAGTTTTGTGACTAAAAACATAATTTGCAGATACGGTGTGCCTCAAAAAATAATTACAGACAACGGTACTCAGTTTGAAAGTGAAGAATTCCAAGATTTTTGCAAGCAATTCAAAATCCGAAAAAGCTTTTCAGCAGTGGCTCATCCGCAGGCAAACGGGCAAGTGGAAGCCGTGAACAAAATTATTAAGTCAACAATCAAGAAGCAACTTGAAAGAGCAAAAGGTGGTTGGGTTGATAAGCTACCACTGGCACTATGGGCATACACAACCACTCACAAAACTGCGACTGGGCGCACCCCGTTTTCATTGGCATACGGGTCAGAGGCAATGATTCCGGTAGAAATAGAGGTTCCTTCACACAGAAGAATCCATTTCAATCAAGCAGAAAACGAAAAGCTACAGCTTGAAGCGCTAGATCTCCTTGATGAAAAAAGAGATGAGGCTAATCTCAGAATTGTAGCTCATCAGCAAAGGATAGCCAGACATTTCAATTCCAAAGTTCGCCAACGCAGCTTTGAGATTGGAGACCTAGTCCTGAAGAGAATTATGACAGCGATAGGTGTGTTTGGGCCGAATTGGGAAGGACCATATGTCATAGGTCAGAAGCTTCTTGACGGCACATTCAAACTCACTACTGTTGAAGGAGATCAAATTCCAAGGGCATGGAACAACAATCATTTGCGTCCATACTTTACTTGAAAATTTTGTCGAGATATTGTAAAAAGAATTATGAATGTATGATTCTTGTAATTGAAGGCAATTGTAAAACTGATGCAAGTAAATAATGAAAAAAATATAAAGTGGATGTAGGCCCAGTTTCCTGGCCGAACCACTATAAATCTTGTGTTCCTTATTATTATTACATGTTTGCTTTATTTTCGATATAAAAAGTACATAGAATGTAATGCTGAAATGTCGATTCAAATTTTTGCAGACAATGGAAGTGAAACTTGCACATAATAAGACCCAGTGATTCTCGCCAAATTTCAAGTCACAAAAGCTCCAAATTCAAATCCTAGATAGGAAGTACTTCAATTGAACGGCCTATGATTTCGACAGAAACGAGCCTTTGCTAATAAATTGAGATCGTTTGAACAAACAAACATCCAATTAAGAAGCTGATGCTCGTTCTCACAAACTTGCCTGACAATGAAGTACATTTCCTTGGATTAAACAAGTCACTTGTAAAAAAAAAAAGGGGATCACTGAAAAGGCATAAGCAAGTGGACAAGGGAACAACCAAAGCCATCATCGGCAGCACAAATCCTCTTCGGAGGCACAACTATTCGGAGAATAAAGACCTCTAATGGGTCATACGCCACAAAAAAGAAAGTTCTCTACTCAACAAAAAAGATTGGAGGAGTCATGACCCTCCAACCATGAGAGAGTAACTTCCAGGCAATGAAAACCCTCTCTGAGGCCCATTTCACCAGGAGTTGAAGTGTTACGACCGCTCTTCGGAATTTCACTTCACCAGAGTTGAAATGTAAACAAAATAAAAGCCCTCTTCGGAGGCCCATTTCACCAGGAGTTGAAGTGTAACAACCGCTCTTTGGAATTTCACTTCACCAGAGTTGAAATGTAAACAAAATAAAAGCCCTCTTCGGAGGCCCATTTCACCAGGAGTTGAAGTGTTACGACCGCTCTTCGGAATTTCACTTCACCAAAGTTGAAATGCAAAACAAAATAAAGACCTTTCTGGAGGCCCACGTTTCGCCGAGATTGAAATAAAACTTCCAAGTGTTGAAACGTGAAAAGGCTTTTTTCAAAGGCACAACTCTTTGGAGGTACACGTTTCGCCAAGATTGAAATAAAACTTCCAAGTGTTGAAAGGTGGAAAATCCCTCCTCAGAGGTACAACCCCCTCCCGGGGACACAATCAAAAAGAAAGACTTCTTCGGAAGCCCACGTTTCACCGAGATTGAAATAAAACTTCCAAGTGTTGAAACGTGAAAAGGCTTTCTTCGAAGGCACAATTCTTTGGAGGTACACGTTTCACCAAGATTGAAATAAAACTTCCAAGTGTTGAAACGTGAAAAATCCCTCCTCAGAAGTACAAATTTCTATTTCAAAAATATATATATATATATATATATATCCTCATCAAGGGTATACTTTAACTTTCAAAGGAAGAGTGATTTACCTATTCTAGAAAATAACCTTCCTCAAAAAAAAAAAAAAAGAGGAAGAAAGTTAAAGTACTCTTCAGAGGCCTGCTTTACCACATAGAAGAATTCACTTGGCAAGATGCGTACTTAAGCAAAAGAAAAAAGTGATTTCTTCGAAGGACAAAGCGTAAAAACTTATATGAAGGAGGTTGTACTCTACGAAAAATTTCCTCAAGAATGAAGTAATTATTCTTCAGAAAATAAGAGTGCGAGTCCCTCAAAGTATAAAATATTGCAGCAAACTTATGGTATGGGGGCAACATGGTATAGTTACATACAAAATGGTATAGCTACATCGGTAAAGTACGCTCAAACAACATACCACAAGCTGACCGCAATATCATATAAATAAACTTGTGCAAAAATGAATAATAAATGCATTCTCAAATTCAAACAAGAGCCTATACAAATAAAGGATCATTTTATTCAATTGCAGATACAGGTTTCAAAATAAAAAAAAGCAGGGGCCGGTGCCTGCACAACATCCGACCATTACACAAAAAAGGAGTCAAAAAGCCCAAAGTCCGACTCTTCACTTCTTCTTGCCACCTTTGGACCCTTTGCCTGGCCGAATGATTAGTTTTTCAGGTCTATCTATACGCATAAGAGAAGAAGGAGAGGGAGGTGCAACCGGTGCAACTTCCGGTTCCTCTTCAGTAGTGATGATTTTCTTCCCCCTCCTCTTCGATGTTCCGTGCTTCTTTCTTCTCTTCGAAGAAGACTCACTCCCTGGAGTAACAAGAGCGGACAAAACTACGTCATCAGAGGGAGTCCGCTCCGGAGAGATCTCGCCTCCTTCAAGTCCCTCGTCCTTCTGCTCTTGCGAAGCGATAGGGTCATCCAAGCCGTGAAGAGCCTCGATCTGTTCCTCTTGTGACCCGGGTTGTGAAGCAGAAGGAGGAGTCACCTGAAGAGACGGAGGAGGGATAACCGGAGGAAGTGAAGTCTGCACAGCACTTGGTGTTTCAACTGCCGAAGAAGAGAAATTAAAAATATTAGTATCTCCCCGAAAGAAGGGAGATATGGGTTCGTCGAGATTCAAGAAGTAATCGAGAAGCTCATCAAACTTTTGAGGAGTAAGCAAGCGATCCACCTGAATCGGACCAATATCAAAATTACCTGAAGATGTTTGCTTCGTTAGCTCAATCTCATAATTCTGAGCCCCGATATCCTCCAAAGCCTCATCATCAGTAGGGGTGATTACCCCGGTTCTTATAGGAGGCAGCGAATGAGCACTAGAGCCTGTAATGTCCACTTCGGAAGAAACTAAAGGACGTTCAGAAGTGGTAGGTGGTATTTCTTTCTCAGAACGTTCCCCTTCCGCCATTCCGGCCCGTACCTTGGCGAGTTGCTCTTTTCCCTTGGCAAGAGCGGCGCGGGCATCATCATCGAGATAATGCTCTTCAAGAGCTGTCTCAACGTAGCCAGCACCTTTACCACCTAGCATATCAAGTGCTGCCTGCCAGACTTCAGCTAATGTAATTTCGTATTTAGGGCCTAGAAAGGCAAGGCTGCCACGCCCCAAAATGCTATGCAGATAGAAATCAAATAATGTGGAGCTAATGTCAGCTTTGGTTGCTTGATGGGCCTCTTCGGCCGCGAGTTTACCAGCAACAGCCTCGTCACGCTCCTTTTCGGCCATAGCAAGTCGAGCTTTTAGCATCTCTATCTCCAAGCTTTGAGAGCCGGCCTGTTCTCGCAGCTGTAAAGTTTCAGCGCGATATTCTTCTATGACCTTCTCCTGGTGTGTAAGCTTATCTTCGACTGCCCTTTGACTGGCATGCGCATCTCGTACTTGTTGCTGAAGCATGCTCTCCTTTTGAGAATGGAAAGTAGATGAAGTAGCTAATTCTTCCTTAAGCTTTTCTACTTCCGCTTCCAGCTTTTCATTATAGGAAGCAATACTTCTCATTTCGGCGTCATGCTGTTCGAGAGTCTTCTGCCACTCAGCCTTATCGTTTTCCATTGTGAGCATGGCCTCGAGATTGGCTCGGTTAACCCTCTGAAGCTCGTCGACAAGTTTTTTCCAGTTCGACATTCTTTCAATATCGGTCCTGACAGAATCAAGATTTCGCAACATAGCCGATTTGTCGAGAGGAACCAAGTCGAGATCAAATCGAACCCCTCTCAGGCACCACTGAGGGAATTGACTTTGAAGAGTGGGAGGACCTTGCCCAACTTGGTATGCGGGCCGGTTGATGATTGTTTGAATGTCGGAACGAACGGGGGCAGGAGGTTGAGCAGAAACGCTTTGAGAAACTGTCGGCATTGTTTCTTCAGTAAGTTTAGCCCGCTTGCTAGAAGAATCTTCCATGTGTCCTTTACCTCTCTCATCGTGGGTCTTTCTTTTTTGGGTATCATCATCTCTGTGGGGAGGGTCATGTCTTTCTTGTTCTCTTCGGTAACGTTCTTCATATGCTCGTCTCTCGTCTGCTTTCCTGATGGCCCTCTCTTCATCAGATTCTCTGTAAGAAGGGAGGTAACGCCTATAATCATACTGGCTATGCCTCCCGTAGCGCTGGAAATCATCATAGTACGAGCCGTTGCGCCCCATAGGAGAATCTGGAATAAAAATAATAAGCTTTAGAAATCTTTAAAGTACAAGAAGATAAGTGCGTAGAAGTGATGAAAAATCCGAAGTGTCGTGTAACGTGTAAACTACACGCATCGAGTTACAAACCACTCTGTGGAATAGAGGTAGTGATAACTTGAGTAGGAGGAGTTGACATTTGTTGTAGAGAAGATGTCGCCTCGATTACAGAAGAGATAGTTTTGGAAACATCATCTTTGAAAAGTTCTTGAGAAGTCACAATTAAATCACTCAACCCCTCGAAAACATCATCACCATCATGTTTTTTGGGACTTGCTTTCTTGACTCCTTCGTTAGTAGATTTTTCGGAAGATCGTGGAGGTTCTTCCTCTTCGATAACTGGGGCAAGTACAGACTTGTCAGACGGCCCCGCAACATCTTTCGGAATTGAACACTTTACTAGTGAAGTTTCTATAGAGATTCCTCCCTGCATGTGCTCTTTAGTAGGGACCGGGGCATCAGGAATTTTCATCGGAGAATCGGGAACTTCAGTCGGAACTTCATGAAGTTGAGTAGAACGAGAAGAATGTAAAAGCTCAAATCGATGAAGGAGTTCATCTGTCAATAGAAATTTTGCTCTCCTCTCTTCAGCAGCCACAATGCTTAGCCTTTCGAAGACTGGTTTATGACTGGAATCTCTAGAAGGAGGAGGAAGTGCTGTAAAAATAAGGAATGGAATCAGCATCTAGCAATACGAACCATGAAAAACTTAGAATGGAATTGAAGAAAGAAGGGAAAAAAGATCTCACTTCCTATTCTCCAGTCTGCGTAAAATCCTGCGGGGCAATGGATATAGAAGAATTGATTCAAAAAACCATGTGCACTCTCCGGCAAATCAAAAATTAGTTTACGGTTCCTCGCACCTCTGATAAGTACAATCGAAGGGTGGTCCTTGTTCTTCGCAAAAGTGCACAGGTAACAGATTTCCTCAAAACTCGGAAGACGGTCAAGAGTTCTCCTGAACAGAACGCACAATCCCATCAAAATGGCATAGCCATTAGGATGCAGTTGGAAAGGAGAGATCGTCAGTCGAAGAAGGATTTGTTGAAGAAATTCATTAAAGGGAGGAATTGCTCCACTTAAGCACATTTGTCGATTAATGGCAACAAAACCGGAAGGTGGTCTATCAGCGAAATCATTTGGTCCAGGGAGTAAAACTTCTGCCTCGGCAATACCAAATTGAATGCATAATTGATTAAGCACCCACTGTTTCAGAAGGGTAGGAGTTCTTTCCGGAGGGTTCTCTAGTGGAATAGCAACCGGGAAAGCCCCTTCGACGTGTTCTATCATCTCTTCTTGTTGAGACGTCATTCTACATGAGTAACTGGATGTTCAGGTGTGAAGGTGCACGTTTCCTAAAAGTGTGAAGTGTTGTGCGAAACTAATAAAAATAACAAGCGAAATAACTGAAATTAAACTAATTGACAACTGATCGATTGTGAGATTTCAGGACTTGTTAATTTAAAACTCAAGCGCAGTGTTAATTCAAACAAAATTTTAGCTTTGCTTTAACACTTCATTTGAGTCGGTTAATTCACAGCATTTCACTCACACAGTTCATTTAAGTTGATTATTCTTTATCGACTAATCTGTCATTCGATGTGGGCGGTGAATGACAGTATATTCATCCTATTTTTCTGCAAATGTTATGTTTAAACAGGTTGTTAGCATTAGAGATAATCTGCAAAGAAATACGACAAAATTCAAGTCCATATAGTTCAAAGTTCAAACAGTTCAATCAAAGTTGTCTCAGGATTTCACAAGTCCTAGGTCGTCCAGCGACCTAGCATAAGTCGGAGCCTTCTTAGGTCGCGCTGTGCAAAGTAAAGGATAAGGCTTTACAAATTCGTCCTAGTGTTAGCTCGGCCGCGACCTAAAGCCTATGTCGCAAGGAAGTTAGGTGGTGCAGTTCTTAGCTCGAGTAACTCTTAACTCATGCAAAGTCTTAGGTCGCATGAATATTAGGTCGTTCAGCGACCTAGTGTAGGTTGAAATTATTCCTTAGGTCGGAAGGGTCATTAGATCGCGAATTATCTTAAGTCGCTCAAATCCGCTAGGTCACTAACTTCCTCTCCACGCAATGCTTCACCAGACCCGATAACCCGCTATCAACTACACAGAAATCCATCATCCTCTTCGTGAAGTCCATCATCTCCACACATCACCGAATCACTTGAAAAGCGATTCAAAGAATCTCCAATCCATCGTACATTCAATACATTTTCGTGCCTGCTCAAGCGGCGATCGAAAATCGATTGCAACGTTTCAAAATATAGCACGATGCAAGGAATTGGGTCAAGGTCAGAAAATGGGGATTCGTAATTCAACAGTGATTATGGTGGGATGGAGATCGAATTCATTTACGTAATATGTTGGAAAAGGTGAATCGTTGATTAGCTGGGTTGAATTCGCCTTTGGAAGTTTGAGAAATTCGTCAATGAGAGTGAAAAATCGGAACAGTAAGGTAGAGAGGAAGAAACGACCAAACAGTATATATGGGGCAAAAAGGAGAATTTAGATAGGCACGCGAGTAAGCATATGTTTTAGGTCGCTCACGACCTAGCAGAGATAGATCGAAGCACACGACCTATGCTATAGGCCGGTACTTCGAGGGGCAAGTGTTAACTCCCACTTTGAAGCGACCTAAAATGTAATGCGACCTAGCGACCTATCATTACTTTGCGACCTAGTTACCTAACACTCCGCGACCTATAACTCAGCAGCCCAACGACCTAAGAGTACCTGACGACCTAATAGTCTCAGCGACCTAACGGCATAATAGTCTCAACGACCTAACTCCACAAAGCAGCTCTGCGACCTAAAGACTTAAGCATTGTCATAACCTACGACCTAACAGACCTAGCGACCTAAAGGATAATGCGACCTAGCGACCTAAAGGATAATGCGACCTAGTGAACTAAAAGTCTTAATGCGACCTAGCGATCGAAAGTCTTTATGCGACCTAGTACCTTTAGTCCTTAGCGACCTAAGAGATGGAGCGGCCTAGCGACTTAACTTATCAAGTAACCTAAAAGTAGCTGCGACCTAAGGGAAGCTGCGACCTACAGAACTCTGCGACCTAAAGGAAGCTGCGACCTATGGAATTCTGCGACCTATAGAACTCTCACGACCTAAGGACATTGCATTAGAAGACCGCCTTTTCTATGCCGCTACTAGTAAGGTCGCTCACGACCTAGAACTTGTGTAAATCAGCATGCGTGTTCTTGAGAAAGAGAGGACAGTGTATCTTAGGTCAGTCACGACCTACGACCTAGCTTAGGTCGGTCACGACCTACGACCTAACTCCGAAAAATGCCTATAAATACGACCCGAGTTCCAACTAGCAATGGACCTTTTGGGGGCTCATTCATTTCAAGCGCCGTTACTCTGCTGCATTCTGAACTACTTCAACACCTTCAACGAACTTCACGAAGAAATCAAACATGTCAAACATGTGTTCAAAGATTTGGATCGACGTTGAAGTTTAGGCTACTTATTCTAAGTCACTTGAAACTCAAAGTGTGTTGTAATCAAAGTGTAACTGCATTGACTTGTAATCAAATCATCAATAAAGATATTCAAAGTGGACGTAGGCTATCTCTTAAGCCGAACCACTATAAAATTGCTGTTGCCTACTTTTTTTACTACTATCTGCTTATAATCTGTTCCCGAGCCATCGGGTGGTGCTTTCACAATCTCACTTCATACACCGGGGTGTTAGCGTTCAAATTTTAGCGTTAACAAATGGATAACCTGATTTGGAAATTTCAATATGAAATTGGGATTTAACTTGGAAGTTAAATGGTTAATTTGAACTGGGAATTTGTGTGATCTCAAAATGGGTTTTGAGGTCTGGAAATGGGAAATGGATGGATACCCTGTTGTTATTAATAATCTTTTAGCTGAAATTGGATTTGTTTAAATGAAAGAAGAAATGAAGTGTGGTAATATATCCATTATTGAGATAAAAGGGAAATTAAGCTTTAATTTGAAATTAAGGATATGGAATCACTTTGAACTGAAGATTTGGATGTTAAGAATTGAATTTGTAAATTAAAATTATTTTGAACTCTTACTTGAACCTTGTAATGAGTTAAGTAAAGATAAGATAAAACTGGAATCTGAATTCTGAATCAAATGGTTTAAAAATATAAGTTGATTGGATTTAAAGTATTAAATCAACATTAAAAAAAATTAACTCGAATTTATATAATTAGGGATGGTTTAAATTTGGAATTTGAATTGAATTAGTTCAAATTGAATTTGATTTGAATCAATTGGGATTATGAATGAAGATGGATAAGTTTAAAAATTCAAATGGAAAATTTGAATTGGATTAATTTGAAATGAAATTGAAGTTGAATAAGTTCAAATTCAAATAGGAAGTTGATTTGAAATTGGGATGAGAATGGAAGTTAACTTAATTTAAAATGAAATTGAAAGTTAATTGGAAATTGGCAATTGAATGGAAATGGGATCAATTCAAATTGGAATTGAATCGATTAAATTGAATCGACGGGAATGGAGATTGGGAATTGAACAGTTTGTCTCTGGATTATTTTTTAAAATAAATTGTTTTAATATAAATCTATTTTTCCAAGCTATTTACTATATACAATCTTTCTTTTAAAAGCCCAAACAATTTTATACTTATTTTACAATTATTTTTGAACTATTTAACTATTTTTCAACTGTTTTATAAACCAATTACTGTTTTTCAACTATTTTACAAATCAAATTCTATTTTTCAACTATTTCGCAATTATTTAAAATTTCTATAACTATTGACTATTTTTCAACTATTTTACAATTACTTAACTATTTTACAGATATTTTACAAACTAATAATTATTTTTCAACTACTTATCTATTTTAAAAAAATTCAAGCTATTTTCTAAATTTAAACTGGACGGAGTTCAAACTGATTTGATTAAATATCCATTTGGGATAAGAATTGAAGTGATAATCCTAATGAGGATTTAAGAATTGTAAGTGAATGAAAATAAAAGTGAATGTGGATAGAGAGGAGAAATTGATTTGGCTAATAACCAATAAAAGATAAATACGTAGGTGTACGTATGTTATTCTATTCGCATAGTGATTTGATCCAGATTCGAGCATATAATTTTGAGATAGTATGTTGATCCGAGTTGGGATTTTTCACTCGATTTTCAACGGCGAACCTGAATATGGATTTTTGATTGGTTCTGCATATTCTCTATCATAGTATGACTATGCAAGGAGAATGACGGATTCTGATCAAAAAACAGATCTGAGTCCGCACTAGGAAGTCGGGTGGACGATACTAGTTCAGAAGTGAAATTATGTGATCGAGTAAGCGATCAGATTGGTATAGCGTACGGATGATATATGTACATCGTACGGGTTTGAATAAAATTGATACTGGGAGTTTGAGGATAAGGAATGTAAAATGGTTTTGAAGTGAAAAATATATTTTGTGAAATATATGATGGAATAAAATAGAAATTAGGTTTTTCTATGGTAGAGATTTACTTATGGAAGTTAGTAATATGGTAAATGACTTTATAGAGTAATCAAATTTGAATATTTGATTTGGAGTACATAAAGTTATGTATCATTGTTATATAAGATAAATCTCCCCTTGTTGAATCTATTGCCAGAAGAAAAGGACTTTGAAGGTGTTTTGAAGTATAAAAGGAGTTTTATACAAGTTTGAAATGATCCAAAGTTTTAAAAATTATATATATCTGTATATATATATATATATATATATATATATAAAGGATCTTATGAGGATTTTGGAAAATGTTTTGGGAACCTTTGGATTTGGAAAGGCTTTTGATTTTTGGGTAAAATCAATATTTAAATTTGGAAAGCCTAATTTGAGAGCTATCAATTTTGGATAATCGATTTTGCGTAAAGGAGCTTTGTATGAGATCATAAAAGGTGTATGATTTGAAAGATACTATATGTGTATAGTATAAAGTGTTTTGATGATGGCTCTAGGGAAAAAGGCGCTTCCTTGAAATGAACTTCTCAGGAGTGCCACCGGGTGGTGCTGCCTAGAGCCCCAAGGAGGGGTTCTAAAGTTGATCCTGTGAGGAGTCCAGACAAAACTAGTTCCTGAGGATTATGAGTAGTGTGTACCATAGCGAAAGTCGTGTGTGCCGTTGAGAGACAACAGCCTGCATTTGATTTTACATCGGTAGACTGCGACCTATGGTAACATAGAGAAAGTTGTGTGAGGCGCTGAGAGCCAACAGTCTGCGTTTTATTTTACATCGGTAGACTGCGACCTATGTGGGATTGGACAAGTTTCATTTTTGGCAGCGAAAATCGAGGGGATGATGCCTACAGTTGCATGGACTTTTGCTGCGATGGCAACGTAACCCTGGAATGTAACTACGATCTGTTTTGGGTTCCATGGCGTAATCGAGGGGCATGGAGTGCATATACTTACATAGACTTTTGTTGCGATTGCAACATAACCCAGGATGTAACTGCGACCATGGATGGGGGTGATGATTTCCAGAGCATTCTCACCAAAAAGATATTCTCTCTATTTTCAAAAATGATTTCTATATTTTTAAATAAAATATTTTCCAAGTATTTTCACTAGGTGTTGAAAATGGGTTTACCAAGTACTCGTAGATTTCAGTACTACGCCTGATCAACGTATGACCGAATTCTGTGAGAACAAGGATGGACCTGTTGAGAAATCGAGTTAAAAAAGTATTTTTATAAAAACTATTTTGGCAATATTATATAGATTTTAAAGGTATTTGAAAAATTATCAAAGAATATTTTAACTGGTTTCAAATATTTAATAAATTTTGGCTTCGTTCCTTTTCGAGGACGAAAAGACTCGAGGGGGGAGGAATGTGATAAACCAGATTTTGGAGTATCTGTTAATTTATAATTAACGGGGTTAATTAATAGAAATTCTGATTTATGTTTGATTGAAAGAAAAAACTTGGGTAGTAGAATATATTCTGATATGTATGTAAATGAATAAATTCTGATAATACAAATTTCTATTTCAAAGCAAAATAAGGAATGATTGCCTTATTAAATAAATATTGTAGTAAATAAATTGGATTAAAAAATTCTATGTTCTATAAATTATTTATAAGTGTACAATTGGAAAATAATATCATTTTTCTTTTAAGTTATATATATTTGAAATTTATATTTATATTTCTTAACAACAAAGGTAATTTCTTATTTGTTTAAAATATATTTTTGTTTAAATTTAAAATAAGATTTAACTAAAGGATTATATTCTTTTAATATACTTTCTTTTTTACTTTAAAATTTATTAATGAAGACATTAACTTATTAATACTATAAGTAAGAAGATTAATAAAGTTTATTAGGACCTTTGTAAGCATATAAAACAAGTTGGGAGATTTGTAAATAAATGAATACTTGTAAGTAAAATTGTCACTTAAGTATTATAAAATAGAACAAGTGGCATTCTTCTTTTAAAAAAATAAAAAAATAAAAATAAACAAAAATAAGTAAGTTTTAGAGAAAACTAAGCCACAAATTTTCACAGTTTAGAACTTTCTCAACTTATATTCTTTTCATCTTCAAGTAAAAGAAAAACAACAATTTTCAAGCCAGAAATCAATTATATTCAAAATGCAGAAATCAAAACAAGAAATCAACCATTTTAAAATATGCAACCTGTAGCAAAATCATCAGCAAGCAAGATTTCCAATTTCAAGTTAGATCATCTCAACAACAAAGATTTTCAGTTTCAAAGATCATCATCGCATTCAAGTGTTTTCCCAAGAACAAAAGCATTCAGTTTTCAAAAACCATGCATTGTTGTTTCGGTCGCTCTCTCTTTAAAGCACATACAGGTGAGTAGACTGCTACTTTTGATTATGTTTAGACCTGTTAAAAATTTATGCTTGTGTTAAACATTGAACAGCCTTGTGGAAAGTTGATTGCATGGTGAGATTTTGTTTGTATATAAATAAATATGCAGATATTTGAACATGCATGCCTGTATAAACCCTCTGTTCTTAGTACAGGATTATAATTCATGTTTAAAAATGTAATTACACTTCTTACAGAGTAAATTAAGCTAAGTTCTTAAAAAGAGAAATGATCAAAGCTATGTAATTTCATTTCTTAAAAGTACCGCTGGTAAAAAACATTAAGAGAATATTGTGGAATAATGTTTTTTCAGTAAAATCATTATCTATCAGAAAAATCAAATACGTGGACTTTAAAATCTGATTATTTAATCAGAATTGTGTTTCGAAATGGTGATTTTAGGTGTAGGTCACTTGATTTATAAGCTTGTAGTTATCAAGGATTTTCAGGTTGAATGAAAATGGGGTTATGTCCAAATCCAGGCGATCGGGGAACTCAGTAGGGTCGGGGTTTATGTGGAAGGGAAGGTGTAGTTCAAGGATCGTGGGAAAATTGGTGGAAATTTTTTTACGTCTCGGTGGTGATGGAAAAATGGCAGTGTAGGGTTTGGGACTTGGGTTGGTGGAGGGTGGTTCCAGTACGAATTTGGTGTCGCGGCAAGGATTTATGGTTGCGTATGGGAGAGGAAGTTAGGAAGGTTCACGATGATGCTTCTGGCAAAGTATGGGGTTAGTCAGTGATCAGCGATGACCAGTCGAGGTAGAGGAAGGAGGTCCATGATTTTTTGTGTTGATTTGAAGATCGAGTTTTTGTTTTAATGGTTGCCGCGTGGTACTGGGTGGTCAGAAAACTTAGGGGGCTCGGGTGTGATGAGCAGAAATGGTCGTAGGCAAGTTCGTCGACCAAAAAAAGGTGTGCATGTGCATAGTATACTTGTGTGCATGGAGGAAGGTATGATAGGAGAAGTAACAGACGAATAAAGAAGATGATTTTCGTTTGGAAGCAGGCTCGAGTGGTTTGGGTTCAAACTCGAAGATGAGGAGGTGAGAATGCGTTTTTTCCTCGGGTTCAACTTCGAGTACGCATGAGTGTTTGAGAGTTTATTAGTAAAACTTTAAACAAGTAAAAAAAGAGAAGATGAAGAGGAAAGGTTGAGCTCGGGATTGAGGCTGGGTAAACTTACGTTTTACTCGGTTTTGTTGTAAGGTAATTAGCCAATTTAAAATTTAAAACGAAAATTTAAGTTTAGGCTAATCTTCCTGGAACAATTTCTTCTAGACAATAATGGTCTATTTAAATGAAGGGTTAAGAATAATTTTGTAATTCATTTTAACTTAAATTTAGTTAAATCTTAAGTTTATTTATAACCGATTAATAAATAATTAAGAGGGATGAAGTGTTTCATCTTTAAACTTAAGGACTCGTGTTAATTTACAAATTAACGAAAATCAATATCAAGTTTATTAATTTCAGATAAGATTAAGAAAGTGGTTAAGATAGATGAATTATCTTATAAATTAATTAAGGTTTGAATGATCAGGATGTATTAATTCATTAATTATTAATTAAAGATTAATAATTAAGGTTTATAAATTGATTAGAGATTAATTAATTGAAAATTAGGGATTAAGTAATATAAGTAATTAAGATTAATTACTTAGTAATAAATTATAGGATCAATGTAGGTGATTAAGTGTACTTAATTACTGGATGAGATTAATTAAGATTAATCAATAAACATGATTAATTTAAAACTTACTTGTTAAATGTAATTAATTAAAAGCACAATTAAGTAGGAGAAGTGATTAGAGGATCATTAATTAATGTAATTAATTATGATTAATTATTTGATTTTAAAATTAATTAATGATTGATTACTTTGTAATTGAAGGAGATTAATGAACAATTAAGGTTTATTAATTAATAATTAAAAGGGGTAATTAATCCGTGATTATAGATTAATTAATTGATTGATAAAATAATAAAGGATTAATAAATTATAGGTTTGTAATTAATTAACGGTTAGGTGTTTGATTTTTAAGTAATTAAATTAATTTAAGTGATTAAATTAATTATATCATGGATTAATAATTCATGTTTATGAATGTTTGTTTGAGTAAAATATCTATTGGATGATATCTATTGAATGACATGTTGTTATATTCTGTGATATGATATTGGATGTATCAGTGATAAATGTGTGGTATTTATCTATGTTAAATGCTGTGTAAATTCAATATATTGAATTGAATTGTTTAAACCTTTAAAACAATTTGATATTGCTGTGTAACATGTGATATCTTGTATCTAAAGTTGAACTAAAATTCACTTGAATAATTTGGGTTAAGATTCGAAGAGACCGGGGTCGGGTATCAATAATACCCGAAACCACTTCGATTTATAATCCTCTATAAATTCCTTATGGGTTCAATATGTGAAATCAATAGGTTGAAAATGGAATGATTTAAGTAATTGGACCATTTAAACTATGTAGAGGTACATCAATATTGAGGCGTGGAAGTGATGACTATAATAAATTGAGAACTCGTGGTGAAGTACGAGTTACCCCGGGTTTTAAAATAAGTTTTATGTTGTTGAATTGTTTGTTAGATGGGTTTACTCACACTGGTTTCCAGCTTGACCCGGGTGTTACTTTGATGTAATGCTCAGGTCAGACCGAGTATTACAGATTTTCAGGTAAGGACGTTCTAGGGCTCAGGAGGCGAGCTGGATGGAAGAAATGTATGGAGTATAGTCCGCTGTGACATGTTGTAGTTTATCTGGAACTAGTTAATTTTAACTTTCCGGTGTTTGTGTAAATATTTTAACTCTGATGTATTGTATGAAATTTGACTGATACAGCTTCTTTGTGTAAATGTTATTTTATGAGATATTATATTTTATCCGCTGTGAATGTGAGAATCTGTATTTTATTTTTGTTTCTTCTTTCTTCTCTTTTCTTCTTTCCCTAACTATTTGGAAACTTTGGGATCGAAATTTTCGGGTCGCTACAGGTAAAAAATTATTAAGCCAAGCGGAACGCTTCTTTTGGAGTTCGAAAAAGCAATGAATAATGTCATGAAATTTTCTATAAAATGCTACAACATTTTCAATTTTCACCAAACCCTAGCACTCTAACCTTAGCTGCCATTTTGCGTTTCGATTACCAGAAATTTGCCATCTACCTCCTTGTTTATCACCTCATCCATGCCCCTATAGCCTTCGACGTTAACTAAGAAAATGGAGAGCTTGGAGAGATCTGTCGATTGTACGGTGGAGATCGAGTTTGGTGTGGCGAAGGTGAGGCTATGGCGCCGCGTTAGAGTGGCATTCAAACTAGAAACTCGTGGGCAAGGGGTGATCGAGTTCAACTGTGCTTTAGCCACTGACGGAGCTTGCGACGAGATTTTGTTTGGTTATCCTTGATCATGTTCTAAAGGATCGATGGAGGAGAAAAAATTCGATGAAGATGACGGCTATAGGTTAGTCGCGTACGAAGTTTGAACGGGGAAGAAAATAATGCGTGTGGCCCAGATGTGTTGAGGCAGAAATGCACGACCGAGATGAGATCTAGGTTTAAAACAAAATTAAACTTTATAATTAATTATATAAATGTGCATAAACTTTAAAATTCATAACTTCTTCATAGAAGATCCGTTTTTGACGAAACAAGTTGCGTTGGGTCCACATTGATGAGCATTACATTTTAGAGCATGTTTGCAGTTGATTGGATCTAGTGTAAGTTTGGGTAAAATTAAACGATTATTTAATTTTATTCGGAATAAAACACTACAAACTGCTATTGGAACCAAAGTGAGTACAGCTCACTCTTTCTGACTCATTGATATTTTTAGATAAGTGAGAAATAAATTTATTTATGTCGATTGATGATTTTCTGGATGATATATGATATACTATCTATATATTGATTGGTATTTGGATATATTTATACCTATTGGAGCAAATGAAACCTTATACGTTCCCGTGTATGAACGGATGACCTTTTTTATGTGCATTTGCCTCGAAGCGGACATTGTGCACATATTCTCATGTGTATATTTGTTGCAGGTAGTAGGTTAGAGGGATCCAACTAGATTCCTCAACATTATTAGTTTTATTTACGAATATTGTGATATGTGCTGTTATTATGTGATATATGATGATTTGGATGTCGTGACTGATGTATTTAGTGTTGTTGCAGCATTGAGCCTATTTTTGATAATCTAAAAATGTTACATTGATGATTTCAATTTAAAAAGGATTTTCAAGTGATTTTGAGAATAGATGTACTGTTAAGTTTTTGAATTGTAAACAAATGAATTTATTATAAATTAATAAATGTTATAATTTTTATATCATAAAAATTATTATTTTTTGGAAATATACTAAAATGTGATTTTTAGAAATATGGAGTTAACCATTTTGTAAAATAGTTTAAATTGGGACTTTGTACTTATTATAAATGGTCTATATACAAGATTATAAAAATTGAATTTTTATAAATCAAAGTGATGGAATTATAAAGGAGTTTTGTAAATGTTAAAATGAAGTGATAATTGAATCTTATAAGTGAATAGGATTGATATTAATGTCGTTATAAAAGAATGAATTTGTAAATTAAATGATTTATAAGTAAATTAACTTATAATTGGATTTTGGAATATAAATGAGATATAAATGGAATTTGTTAATAAAGGAATTTTATAAATGGAAGTTTTTATAAATAATAAATGGAATTTATAAACATTGTTTTGTAAATCTGAAATCAATTTAATTTGATAAGTTAACTATTATAGTTTATTAAGGAGATATATTCATGATTTTGGACAGTGGGTAATCCTTTAAGTGTAGAAGCAATGAATTCGGTTAGAGAATTGTGTTCATGATTTTGGGCAGTGAATAATCTTTTTGAGATAAATAAATGTTTTGGAAAGTAATCTTTTAATGGAGTAAAATGATCTGAAGATATTTTAAAATGTGTTAGGTATCGAAATCATATATTGCAACATTCATTGTTGAAATAGACGTTTTCGAGAAATAAGTAAATGATGGACCATAACATTGTTATTACAGTAAATGATTTTCTGAAGTAAATTTTTTTTATAGTATATGGGATTTATATATCTATCTAATTATCGAATTCCTATGCTAGTGATTTTGGGTTGTCGTAACGATGTTTTACGTAACATTTGTTGTGACCCAAACAAATATGTTTAAGAGAATGTTTTCCTTAAAGAATAAAATATATATCTAATCATGATTTAAGTATATGTAATATTTTCTAACTATTGAAAATAAATTAAATTTTGAATTACTTATTATTAAATAAGTATAGTGGAAATGTTTTTCAAAATAATATATTGAAATGGTTGAGATTATACCTTTTAAAGGTAATTTGAATTGAATATTTGGAAAATGATTTAATTAATGAAAGATTAATTAAAAGGGCTTAGTGATTGTTTATGATGCTAAATATTTGTTTGTTTGATTTGATAGTTAAATAACTAACTATAAAATTTGGCAATTTTTTGTTCCTCGACTTGATGTGGGAACTATTTAGTCGTACACTTAGTACGTAGCCATCTATGTTGGCTTGATTATCATTTGTGTTGAGGATGTTGAGTCGTGTAGTGCAGAGTATTACTCCAATCTAGCGAGCTTCCTTCTTGGCCGAAGGATTGAAAATTGGAGACATGATTAGTTTATGAGACTTTGTTTTTGTGTGAGGTTGAGAAAAGCTTTCGCATTGTTGGTGCGAAGAGACCAAGATCGGTTTATCCGGAAACCACTTTGGACCAACATTTATGAGACGATTGTGCAGGTTGTGATGATATTGATATTAAGGATTTTCATAGTGAAGAACTTCTTGTTGATCGTTTGGGGTTAAAATCCCAATATACATTCAGTAACAGTAGTCTCTTCGTTATCCAATGCAAGGACTATTCGCTACTAATCCTAGGGATTTTTCGATAGGATGTGGTAGGAAAGTACTTTCAGTTTGTCCTATTCCTAGACAACTTGTATTGATGTTTGTCTGACATTGCATTTCTAAAGGTTATGTACATTGTTTTTTACAAACCTACATCCGTGGTGGTGGAGAAGGCAACTTCTCTTAGCTTAACGCCCTCCTTAAGATGTATGATCTTAAAGGTTGTATTTTTGTGGGAAGCAATTAGTAGTCAACGAAAATGGCCGTGTGGCATCCAAAGTGATGTGATATGATATGAGAAAAGTAATCGTTACCTCAGGCCTCATCAACTGGAAATGACCGAAACAGGGTTAGATGCAGCAAGGCCAAGTAGGTCGCTCCTATTAGGATATGATCATCCTCTTCAAGGAATATTTCTTCCCACTATGACGTTCGGGATATATATTATTGTGGTTTATATGCTATGAGTGCCCTCAAAAAATGTCGATAACCACTAGAGGATGATATATTCGGTACTATCTAGTTACAGAGATAGGCCGGTCTTGTGTTGGTAGAGGATCCTTTGTGATGGTCCTCGGTACATTCCTCTACAGATGGACTGCCAGAAGGTAGTCCCTCCACCTGCTCATTTGTATCGAAATCCAAACTCTACAACGTGCCTGCCATTTTGTTTGTAGAGCCTAGTATGCTAGAATTTAATAATAGTAACAATTTCGGCTATTTGAATGTTATTTGTGCAATAGACACTATTATAATATAAGAGGATTGGATAAGAAATGTTTTAGTTATCGTAAGGTAAAAACATGTCCGTGTTTATGTATGGGTGTGTATTACGGGATACTTTTATTTTGAAAGCAAAAGTTTTGGAAATCTAATATATTCAGGTGAGTGTGTTTCTCTCATCTAGTCTACAAGATTGATCCAGACGTTCTTCCCTTTCAATGCTCAGGTCAGACCGAATATATATATAGGTTTAGTTTTAGTGCTTTTGGGGCTTCAGTAGGAGAGCTAGACATCTTCATTTTCGTATACACATATCTGTTTATTATCCACTAGTTAGTTGTTTTATATTGTCGGCGATTGTAAGGACAGATTATTATAACTGTTCAGGCTGATAACTAGTGATTGATTATTGAACTCTGATTGATGTATGTATATACAGTTTCTGTTTTGTAAAGATCATTTATATGATATTTTATGTTATTCCACTGTGATGTGAGATTCTACATTGTTCTGTTTGGTTCTCTCTTTCTTCTCTTCTTCTCTCTTCTTTTCTTTCTCTTGACTTTTCGTTAGTCTGTGTTTTTAGGTCGGACATGTGTGGTTTATTGTCGATTCAAATGGTACGAATTTGTCGGATCGTCATAGATAATAGCAAAGGTTACTTGAAAATACTTTATTTTAAAATGTAATATGAGGAGATGAAATGCATAAAAGTAAAGACACAAGGTTTAAAGTGGTTTGATCTAAGGTGATCTACATCCACTATTAGAAATTTCTTATTACTAAGCTTTTATCACAGTAGCCAAGATTATATAAGGTAATAATAAGATAGTAATTTCTTGAAAGCTAAGGTTATTCAACCCTTGTAAGAATGTATGCCTCCGTCTATTTATAATTGGTCAAATTGAAGCATGGATGGTTGAGAATGTGCTGGTTAGGCCCAGGAATCGCTCAATGTCATTGATAGTTATATGCTGACGATGCACATGCCTGCCAAAGGTAACATATGGCATGTATGGTGTAGAAGATGATGAGTGGTAGGCCATTCTGTTAGCATGCACGGAATAGGGGTAGACGGCCTGGGACCAGGGAGTGGATGTAGCAGTGGAGCTTTGGCCATAGCAAAGGACATGCAAGGGTTACTATACAATGGCACTTTTGTCAGATGAACCATGCTTGTTTATGCTAATCTTTTTCAAATGAACAGTTCATGCGAAGCTTCTTTTGGCAGTGGTAGTCCATTGCTTATAGCTGAGGCTAAATCCCACTAGGATGAGGTTGTAGACAGGCAAGGGATCTGTTAGGCGGTTGATTTAATGGACGGGCTGATCAACTATAGAGGAGTTCTTCAACGATTGATTCGGTCTTGTGTTGCCATTACCGCCAGTGTATGCAGGCTATTTTCTTGTCTGATTCTTGGGTAGATGCAGGCGAGAGAAAGTTAATCAGACACCTGTGTCATTGCGGGTGGGATCTTCCCTGAGTGATCCCCGTTGGCCTAAGCCAATGAGGCAGCAATGCCAAGTGGGCAAGCCAAGTACTAAGCAGGATGTCCCTTAAGTGTCACGACTCGAAATCCAATGTTCGAAAATTGACATCAAATACCTCACTTGTATTCGACTACCAAAGGTCCAAACATCGAACTCCAGTTGGATGGAGCTTAAAACAACATTAGATGAATATAAAACAGCGGGAAAAAAATGAATATCATGCATTACATCACAGATACAACATCATCATAATATCCATTACAACATCAGAGTATCATAATACATATATCACAACTCCAAATAGAACATCATAATAGAGCAATAAGTGATCATACGCCAAAAGTCTTCAAAGAAATAGAGTGATAGTGAACTTCCAAAACTAAGCACCTTGAGATCCAAAAGCTTCCAAAATATCTGTAAGGTAAAAGCCTCCAAAAATCGATAATCTCCAAACCAAAAGACTCCAAAAGACAGCTAGCACCAAGATATGGAAAACCTACTACTAGGCTGCCCGTTTGGAAATAATGGGCACCCAGAGTTTAGAAAGGAAACACTAAACTTCGGGTCAGTCATGGGACTGGTATGAGTAAACAAAGATAGTTGCTTTCAAATAAAACAGATTTATACAAGAAAAACCGGTATTCTTTTGGAAATGAAACTACCATAAGACCTCCCGCCACACACACACAATGCAATCGCAGAATTAGAGTAGATTTCTTCTTATGATAGTCAAATATGCTTGATACGGGAAAAATTCTTTGATATTATTACTAGTGCATAATGTAGAAAACCATTTTGAAAGTATAATATTAATCTTAGCTAGCATACAACCATTATTGAATGCCTACTATAGCTATCATCTAAACAGTAGGGCACCACCATAAGTAAATGGCAGGTTATACAACTAAAACCATACTGGATTCGTATTGGGAACTGGATTTCCAACAAATGGTCAGGCTAAGTAACTTCCTATGCCACATGGGTATGCCTCTGGTGGGACGTCCCGAGAACTTAACCAGTTCTCTGCCAACACAAGCCGGGTTACCTCTGTAACTAGGTAACTACTACGACTATGCCATTCCCCGGTCGTTTGCGACCTTTATCCGAGGGCCCTCCTTCACAAAGCAACAACCACACAGTGAACGAGATTGCAGCAACCACATAGGTTAAATATCTGGGCTCCATACCATGATACCACCTTTCCCTAGAAGGAAATGACATACCCTGAAGGGCGTGACCCTATAACCTTACCGTATCTTTCCTGTTTCGACCATTTCCGGGGTGTGAGGTCCGATGAGGTCGCGTCCACAAAGCTACGCTTTACACAAAAGCCATGCTTTGATCAAAAATGATCAACAAATGATCATCAATATAAAGCAGCACTTAGCGTGCCGCACTACCAAATTGGGAGTATATCGCTGGTAATCTTCAACTACATAACCTCTGAGCTTGTACGTCTCAAAGAAGGGTGTTAAGCTAAGAGAATAAATTCTCCGCCACCAACAGATATGTATTTGGATGAAATCGGCTTTATATCTCAAAGTGTAGTGTCAGACACACAACCATACAAGTCTGTTCCAGGTTCGAGCAGAACCGAAGGCACTTCGTCCAATAAAGGAAGAAGCCCTTGACAATCTGGGTGTCCACAATTCCGATCGAACTCCCCATCAAATGTGGAGATCTCTATACTAGAGCAACACAGTGCATAGACAATCGATATGTTATCCTATCGTTTTCGAAGAACCCGGTCTTCAACACCGTCTTCAAATGTTATCCATTTCGTTGAATCACTATTCGAAATGGGTTATGTGACACAAAGGTCCTCTCCCGGTTAATCCGAATAGTGAGCGCTCAATTTTAAAACATGTGGGTGTACCAATTACAAGAATTCACATTCAGGGTTCGATGTGGGTTTCGGATAACTGCTTAAATCGGACTCCCTGTCGCATCGAAGTTTAAATGTCGTTTTACGGGCAAAGGGGTTTCACATACACATAGAAACAAATCACAAATCACATTTCAGCACAAAGCAATCAAAGTATCACAACAGAAATATCATTCCAGTGCACAACTTTTGATGATAGTCAATCATCTTCGATTAAGGTGAATGTGATTAAAGTGAATTAACCATAAAATCATCTTTATTAATTATTTCACATCAATGATTAATCTTACTTAACTATGAATTAATTAAATCTTAATCAACTTTATTAATTAATTATTCCTTTATTAGTTATCTTAATTTATTAATTCTCAGTTGTTAACTAATTAAGTTTAATTACTTTTATAAATTGACTATTCTTTAATTAATTAATTATTAATTATAAAATCATTACAAAACATTAATCGTTAATTACTATTACATCATTATAAATAAATTTGGTTTTAAGTTAACACTTGAATATTTGATTTACTTTTAATTTTTTATTAAGTTAAATTTCAAAACAACTTTTATTTAAAAGAAAATATAAGATTTAAAATATCTTTGAAGTTCATAAATTTCAAATAATTTTTTTCCGTACCATTTACAAAATATTCCATTAACAACTATCATTAATTTCTAAAGAATGGATTCAGAAAAATTAATTAACTTGTGTTTTCAAAATTTAGTTAAAACTGGATTATTTTGCTGTTTTCATGACCGAACCCGAGGCTGCCTCGAGTTGTCCCCAAATCCCCGCGTAATGCTTCGAGTTTCTCCTTTCTTCTTCCCAAACACTCGAAAACAGATACGTAATGCATCGCGTATACGTGCATAACTAATGGACGATGTTCTGGCCGTCGACTCCAACTCCGACAAGACGACGTCAACCCACTCAAGCACCCAGAACTTTGCATTCGTCACGAAATCGAGAATCGAGCCAATGGGTTCGATTGTACAAAAATTGGGTGCCTAAAACCGCTTCGAACTATCTCCTCTGGCCATCGGCGATCGTGCCATCTTGCTTGAAGCCTCCCTAATAACCAAGGATTCAAATTCCCCTAGACCGATCGCTTGAAACGCCGTGTCGATGACGCAGTTAACCCGCGACCTCACCATCAAAATGCAGAGCTTAAACCCTAAATTGATCTTGAATTAAAATTTTAAGGTTTTATAAATTCCACAGGTATTTTTCTAGTTATGTCGAACATTCAATCTAGCTGTGACGACGAATTCGAGGCCCACGAACGCTTAGATCACCGGAATTTTACGAAAACTCATTTTTCTGATCATCCCAAATATCCCAGTGAACACTTAATGAAAAAATTTGGATTTTGGTTTCAAAAATCATTATTCTTAAAGAGGATCCAACTAACATTGCTGAAATTAAAATTTGTGAGATTCGAATTTTTTTTTCGCATTTGGATTATGTCCGTGTTCTTCATAGTCTCTAGAAAAAAAACTATATGACTTTGCTTCAATTTTTTGCTGGAACACAATGCAGTGTTAAAACCATACTCTAACTTGTTTTATAATCCATTTTTCAGAAGAAATGAGGGAGAGAGAGAGATTTGGATTTTGATATGGTTTACTCTGTAAACCAGTGACTCAATATGACTGTGTTTCCACAGTTTCTAAAAAAACTACAAAACTTTTCTTTGATTAATTAATGAAACACAAGGCATGTCCAAACCATAGTTTATCATTCAAATTCAACAGAAATAGAAGGAGAGGGTTTTTAGTTTGGCATGGTTTACACTGTAAACCATAGAGTTAAAGGAAACAAAAGAACAGAAAAAAAAAATAACATTTCCAGGCAAAGAAAAACACAAGCACAACAATTCATTCACATGCAAAGCTTTTAGCATCATTCAGGCATTCACAAAATCAACAAATGGTTGAAAAGATCAAATGTTTACTCACTTTTCCTGAAGGCAGAGAGTTTCCTGACAGTTTTCAAGATAGAGACGAAGGCCTGGAAAATATTTCCTCTTTCTTTTCTTACTTTAATTTTTTTTTAAGTTTAGATCTGCAGGCTGTTCACAAAAATATTTTTTTATTTCTTGGTTGTGTTTGTTCACTTAATTAATCAATAACACAATTTTTAATTACTTACAGTTTGAATTTTTATTCAACGGAGAAGCCTTTCTTCCTACAACTTGAAGACAGAAATATATGTAATCTCTGTTCTTGATTTCTCCTGCAAATGATTAATATTATTGTTTTAAATTTTTTCTTTAACACTGTTTACCAAACTTAAATTCAAATCTTTTCAAAAGAGAGTTACTTGCCTTAAATTATTTCAGTAACCTTGCACTATTTCCATGGCCAAACTGAAGCTCTGATGTTGTTTTATAAACCTGTAGTTCTAATTCTGTTTGTTAAAACTAGATTTTAAAATCATAATTTCATTAAACTATAAATTTTTACAACTTACCTGAGAGATGGAATCATAAACAATAGCTTCAAGCTTTAACATGATTCTCAGATTTTTACTTTTGAATTGAAGAAGAGTTGGCAGTTTTTTTCTCTTTTTTTCTTTCAGATTTTTTTTCTTGAGTGTTAGAGTTTGGAATGCTAAATCTTTTGGTTACTGAACTTTCAGAGATTTAGTAGCTAAATAATTTGAAATTGGAAGCTGAAAAGTTTTCTCTAATTTTTAATTTGATTATTTTATTCAAGTAATGATGTTGAATGCCATTTGTAAACAATAATCATGAGATCTAAATTTTGTTAATTCCTTTACTCCATCTCCCATGTGAATTTATATTTAGCATTTGTGATTTTTACAAGACAAAAGAAATTTTATAACATTTTATATCCGATTCAATGAATATGCCCCCTTATTCGTTTGTGTGTGTGTATATATACATACACAATATTAAAAGAATTGTTTTTAACCAATATTTACATTATATACGTTACATCTTAATGATTTTTAAATGCCACTTACTTTTAAGCATTTATCTTAAATTTAAATTCAATTTTCAATTCAAACTTGAAATATAACCATTTATGTCCATTTATATATTCACGCATATCTTGAACAAATTTAAATTAAATTTCAATATGTATTCAATCGTACTCATATATGCAATATACATATATATATAAAATTTTAAATTCAAATGACTTCTTAAAACACTCATTATTTCAAAATTTTAAACTCAAAATAAATTAGAATTTTATTCATGTAAATATTTCACTTATTTTATTTGTTTAAGATTTTTTCCAATTTATTTTCAAATTAAATTCCAAAAGTTTAAAATATATTATTATTAATTCTAGTTGATAAAAAAAATTGGGATGTTACAGATACCCCCTCCTTAAGAAAATTTAGTCCTCTAAATTTGAAAGAGAGAGAAAAACAAACAAAGAATATACGAATTTAGAAATAATAAGGAAATGGCTTACCAGCCTAAGCCGTGATATCCACTCTGCAATTGGGATATGATTTCTGCATGTTATCTTCAATTTCCCAAGCGCGGTCCTTCGGATCGCCACACCACTGAACTTTAACTAGCTTCACAACTTTGTTCCTTAATTGCTTTTCATCACGATCCACAATCATTATCGGTTCTCTTTTAACTGTCAAATTGGGAGTGATGTCGAGATCCTGTTGAGCAGCTTCTTCAATACTACCATCTGAATCGTGCGCATACTTCGGAAGGTTAGAAATATGGAATACATCATGCATGCCAGATAACCATCTTGGCAACTGCACTCGATAGGCCAAAGAACCGATCTTCTCCAGAATAGGAAAAGGACTAATATATCGTGGTGCTAGTTTACCGGTCTTCCCAAACCTCAATACATCTTGCACAGGAGATACTTTAAGAAAGACAGAGTCTCCGATTTGGAATTCCAAGTCCCTTCTTCTACGATCATAATAACACTTTTGACGACTCTGAGCTGTCCTCAATTTCTTTCGAATAGAATCCACTTTCTTTGTGGCTTCTTTAATTATATCCGGACCAAGGACGAGTCTATCACCTGCCTCAATCCAGCATGCCGGTGATCGACACGGACGACCATATAGAGCCTCAAAAGGAGCCATCTCTATACTGGCCTGATAGCTATTGTTATAAGAGAACTCGACCAAATGCAAATGATCCTCCTAAGAACCACCAAAATCAAGTATACAAGCATGCAATAGGTCCTCTAAGATTCGGTTGATCCTCTCAGTCTGCCCATCAAATTGTGGGTGATAGGCAGTGCTGAAAATCAGTTTTGTTCCCAATGCGTCTTGAAATGCCTCCTAAAATCTACTAGTGAAGATCGGATCACGATCGCTCACTATGCTGCTAGGAATGCCGTGGAGACGGACAATTTCATTCACATATAATTTGGCTAAACTCGTTGCCATGCAGGTAGATTTCACTGGAAAGAAGTGGGTTGTCTTAGTCAAACGGTCCACAATGACCCAAATTGCTTCATTGCCTTTCCGAGTACGAGGCAAACCGTCGATGAAATCCATCGATACTTGGTCCCATTTCCACTTGGGTACCTCTAAAGGCTGAAGTAAACCCGCCATTTTCTCTTGATCGCTCTTGATTTGTTGGCAAGTAGCACAGCGACTCATATATGTAGATATATCCCTTTTCATCGTCTTCTACTAAAAAGTTCTTTTGGTATCTCTATACATCTTATTAACTCCTAGATGGATGCTGAATTTAGATTTGTGACATTCGTCCAAAACTTCGCGTTCAGATCAGGGAAGTCTGGAATACATATTTTGCCTTTTAATCTTATAACTCCCCTACTATCCATCTCAAAACCAGTGTCTTCCCCTTGGCGTATCCTTTTATAAATTCTTCGAAGAAACTCGTCTTCATATTGCTTGCTTGCGATCCTCTTAAGAAGAGTAGGAGCGATAATAAGGTGAGCAAGAATAGCTTGCTTTCTACTCAAGGCGTCGGCAACTACATTGACTTTTCAGAGCGTATATAGAATGTTTAAGTCATAAGATGCCAGAAATTCCAACTAACGTTGTTGTCGCAGATTCAAATCTTTCTAGGTGAAGAGATATTTTAAAGATTTGTGGTCGGTGAATAAATCAAAATTTTCACCTAGAAATAAAGAGAGTTCAATAAGTATATTGTTAAGTTAAGTTAAATTAAATTCGTAGATCGTTAAGAAAGCTGAAAAGATTCATACCCAAAAGATAATGTCACCATATTTTCAAAGCAAAGATAACAGCTAAAAGCTCCAAATCATGGGTTGGATAATTTCTTTCATGAGGACGTAATTGTCTGCTCGCGTAGGCAATTACCTTCCCATTCTACATTAATACTGCACCCAAATCATCACCACAAGCATTGGTATAAACATATAAACACTGGTTCCCGTTGATAATAGCGAGAACAGGAGTGGTGGTTAATCTCTTCTTTAACTCCTGAAAAGCTTCATCGCATTTTGGAGTCCAATTGAATTTTGCATTCTTCATTGTTAGCTTGGTCAATGGACTAGCTAACTTCGAAAAGTCCTGAACAAACTTCCGATAATAACCTGCTAAACCCAAAAGGCTTCGAACTTCCTTTGGTGTAGTAGGTTTTCTCCAATCAAGAATAGCGGAAATTCTGCTAGGATCAACAGAAATCCCTTCTTCATTAACAATATGGCCAAGAAATTTAACTTCTTTGACCTAGAAATGGCATTTGGAAAATTTTGCGAATAGAATGTTCCTCCTCAATATCTCCAGAACGATTCTAAAGTGCTCGGCATGCTCCTCTTCGGTCTTGGAAAAGACCAAAATATCATCAATAAATACGAGCACAAATTTAATCAGTACTTCCCGAAACACACGAGTCATAAGATCTACGAAGTACGCTGGAGCATTACTTAGCCCGAAAGGCATGACTAACCATTCATAGAACATATTAGGACCCCTGAAAGCTGTCAAATGAACACATTCTTCAACAATTCGTAGTTGATGGAGCCCTTGGGCTAGATCCATCTTCGAAAAGAAACGAGCGCCGTGCAACTGATCAAATAAATCATCAATTCTTGGTAGAGGGAATTTATTCTTGAGAGTCAGCTTATTGAGATCATGGTAATCCATGCACAATCTCAAAGATCCATCCAATTTAGCAACAAACACAATGGATGAACTCCATTCAGAAACACTGGGTCGAATTAACCCTTTTACTAGTAGATCATCGATTTGCTGAACTAACTCAACCCTTTCCCTGGGTGCCATCCTACGACTTCCATGAACGACAGGACGAGCATTGGGTACAAGGTTGATTCTGAATTCTATTTCTTGGTGTGGAGGTAGAGATTTCACTTCTTCAAATACCTCTGAAAAATCTCTAACAATAGGTATGGACTCCAGACAGGGTTCAGGATAACCCAAATTATACATCAATCCTTCTCTTTTAGGACTAGGGTCCTCATAAGAAATCTCGATGAAATCTCTAAAATTGGTTTTGATTGAAATCGGTCAATTATTGCAATCCAATTTGGCTTCATATTTTGCTAGCCAATCCATTCCGAGTAAGACTTCAAACTCATTAAAATCAAGAACAAAGAGACCAATAGGTAATTGGTAGCAAGAATATGAGATAGGAATGTCTCTACATCGAAGACAAAGATTCGTGGGACCTCCAACTGGATTTTTTACGCATATAGGCTCGTCAACAAAATCAGGTTCAAGATTCATTTCATTAAATGCTTGTTGAGTGATAAAACTGTGTGTAGCGCCCGCGTCAAAAAGAACTCTAACAATGCTGTCATAAATAGTAAGATTACCTTCCATAACTCTCTTCCCCTTTTCTGCTTTGGAAGATGCGGGTTTGTCTTTGACTGTGTACACCTTGGCTGTCTGAGCTTGCTTCATGACTAGGCAGTCTTTAACTTCATGTCCCAATTTCTGACAATAATAGCATTTCCTGGGCTTTGCTTGAACGGATTGATTGGCTTGTCTCTTAGGCTTCGTACATTTGCTAGAATAATGGCCCTTCTCCAAGAAATTGTAGCAAGTGACATTCTCTGCTGTGCTTCCCTGATTGCTCTTCTTTTTTTCCTTACCGTGTCATGGTTTCTTGCCTCCAAATTTCCTCTTCTTCCAATTTTGATTGCTCGAATTTCCCTTCTCCACCGGGGCATCTTGCATATCAAGTGTAGCATATCGGTAACCCATATCAACCAAATCTGAGAAGGATTCTTTGACGTGGCCAGTCATCCTTTCGTATAACTTCTTATTCATCCCACGAATGAACCTCTCATTCTTCTTCAAAGGTGTGTTCACCAATTCTGGACCGAAACGAGACAATTCATTGAATTTGTTCAGATACTTCTCGAATGACAAACTCCCCTGCTTTAAGTCCATGAATTCCTGATACATTCGAGAAATCCCAGCTGATGGCATATAGTGCTTCTCAAATACTTCTTTGAATCACTCCTAAGTAAACTCGTCTTCTGGCACATCAACGGTGACTGTCTCCCACCATGCTAAGGCTTCTTCTTGAAGTTGCCGAGAAGCTATGAGACGCATCCGATCATCTTGCAATTTTAGCCCCTTAAAGAGTCTTTCACAAGATCTAATCCAAGCTTGGGCCTCAACAATCGATTCATTGCTGGTGAACGGCCTACCACCAAGCCTTGAGAAACTCTTATATAAATCATCCAAATTCGACGGATTCTGAGTAGATAAAGCTGCTTCTGCTATAGGGGGAACTTGGCTAGGTGCTGTGGCACTTCCTCGCCCCCCAGCTTTTCCTCTTCGTCCGCTCATCCTTACTATCTGTAATTAGTAAGAAATTTGATTTAGAAATTCAGACGAGATATCTTAAGGAATATCAGCAGTCAAAGGAAATAGATTAAGAAAATTTGAGGTTTTGGTCTCAGTTATACTCTTTCTACGGTATAATTCACCCTATCTCTAATGAGCCATCTAATGTGTTATACTCTGTAGCTAAAGTTCTTACTCAACCTTTAGCTCTGATACCACATGTCACGACCCGAAATCCAATGTTCGAAAATTGACAACAAATACCTTACTTGTATTCGACTGCCAAAAGGTTCAAACATCGAAATCCAGTCGGATGGAGCTTATAACAACATTAGATGAATGTAAAACAGCGGAAACAAAATAAATATCATGCATTACATCACAAATACAACATCATCATAATATCCGTTACAACATCAGAGTATCATAACACATATATCACAACTCCAAATAGAACATCATAATAGAGCAATAAGTGATCATATGCCAAAAGTATTCAAAGAAATAGAGTGATAGTAAACTTCCAAAACTAAGCACCTTGAGATCCAAAAGCTTATCTCTAAGGTAAAAGCCTGCAAAAACCGATAATCTCCAAACCAAAAGACTCCAAAAGAAAGCTAACACCAAAATACGGAAAACCTGCTACTAGGCTGCCCGTGTGGAAACGATGGGCACCCGGAGTTTAGAAAGGCAACAGTAAACTCTGAGTCAGTTATAGGACTGGTATGAGTAAACAAAGATAGTTGCTTTCAAATAAAACAGATTTATACAAGAAAAACCGGTATGCTTTTGGAAAATGAAACTACCATAAGACCTCCCGCCACACACACAATGCAATCGTAGAATTGGAGGAGATTTCTTCTTATGATAGTCAAATATGCTTGATACGGGAAAAATTCTTTGATATTATTACTAGTGCGTAGTGTAGAAAACCATTTCAAAAGTATAATATTAATCTTAACCAGCATGCAACCATTATTGTGTTCCTACTATAACTACCATCTAAACAGTGGGGCGCCACCATAAGTAAACGGCAAGTTATATACCTAAAACAGTACTGGGTTCGTATTGGAAATTGGATTTCCAACAAATGGTCAGGCTAAGGAACTTCCTATGCCACATGGATACGCCTCTGGCGGGACGTCCTGAGAACTTAACCAGTTCTCTGCCATCACAAGGCCAGGTTACCTCTATAACTAGGTAACTACTACACGACTATGCCATTCCTCGGTCGTTTGCGACCTTTATCCGAAGGCCCTCCATCACAAAGCAATAACCACATAGGTGAAATATCTGAACTCCATACCATGATACCACCTTTTTCTAAAAGGAAATGGCATACCCTAAAGGGCATGACCCTCATAACCTTGCCGCATCTTTCCTGTTTCGACCATTTCCGGGGTGTGAGGTCCGATGAGGTCTCGTCCACAAAGCTACGCTTTACACGAAAGCCATGCTTTGATCTTAAATGATCAACAAATGATCATCAATATGCAGCAGCACTTAGCGTGCCACACTACCAAATTGGGAGCATATCACTGATAACCTTCAACTACATAACCTCTGAGCTCGTACGTCTCAGAGAAGGGTGTTAAGCTAAGAGAATATATTCTCCGCTACCAACATATATGTATTTGAAAGAAATTGTGTAACGACCCAGGATTTTGATAATTTAAATTTGGATATTTAATTAATTTTAAATATCAATAAGTGGAATTTTTAAGTCGAACAATTTATTTATCGGATATTTGATTTAATTTGACAATAAATCAATAATATAATAGCGGAAATTCCAAAAATAATTAAATATTGGGTTAAATATGATTGCAAATGATTTGGAGGATTTTGTTATATCATGTTGAAGTCATAGAAGTATTTTAGAAATTGTAAAATTGAATTTGGAGTTAATTTGTAAAAATTGAATATTTTAATATTTAATTATCGACTAAAAAAATAGCCAATTTTTGAACAGTCTCAGAATTGAACGAAACGAGTTCCATTGGGTCCGTAATAGTTAGTTATTATCGGATTTCAATTTTCGTAGCAATCGGAGTTGTCGTTTGACCATGGCAGCTCGAAACACATCGAAATCGTTTTAAATCGATTTAATTTTAAATCGATCGTTTATTGCCGTATCTCACACATACGATGGAATTAGCTTCCGAAACCTGTTCCATTGTGTCCGGAACATGGAAAAACCCCAAGATCGCCTGTCGGAACGCGTTGTTTGGGGATCGTTTGAGAAAATGGTTTATAAGTGACTTGGTATTAAAATAATAATAATAATAATTTGTTATAAATATAATTTTCTTTCCAAAACCCTAATCCACTATAGCCGGCCGCCGTTCATACCATTTATGGTCGAAAACTCATCATGCTCTCCTCCAATTTTCTTCCAATCCACTCAACAATTTCAAAAACTTCCAACATGAAAGTTGGAGAGCATCCCGAGATCTCGAGATCCAACGGTCATGATTTAAAACGAAGCATCGTAGAGGCCAAATTTCTGATGTGAAGTAGCCGTGTTCACTCACGTTTTTCGAAGGGAATAGGCAACCGAGTGGGGCCGTATCCAGGGCGCTGGCGTGGTGGAGCTGGGCGAGCAAGGTGGTGATTCCTGATCGGAGTATCGATGCATGTTGGTGGTCGTGTGTATTAGGGCTTGGGGCCAGCCTTGGATTCGCTCGCGTGTTTGTCTCTATTTCGAACGAGAGAGATGGGAAGGGGGGAGACACGCATGCAGTTAGGTAATAAAAAAAAAATTGTAAAGTGAATTTAAATTTAAATCGTGTACAATCTTTAAAAATTGATATCTTTTGCATGCGAGGTCGAAAAATTACGAAACCAGCGGCGTTGGAATCATATCGTCGAGCACTTCGCGATGTAACCAGTTTGGAGTCGATTGGAGCTTGTGTGAATTCCGGGTAAAATTAAACATTCGTTTAATTTTATTCGAAACGAACGCTGAAACCGGAAATAAAACCAAGGTGAGAACTCCTCACTCAATCGAACAATTTTGATTTAAATTTTAAATAGTAATGTTGATTGATGATCGCCGTTTGATTGTGATAGTAGATATAATAGGATATATAATATATATAGCAATATATATATTGGCATATGTATATATTGGATTTGATTTCCCACCTTGTATAGCGGATGAGACCCTATTGCGCCGCCTATTAAGCGGATAATATTTTATAAAATCCCATATACCGCGATATCCCGTCTTGAAACGGGATTGGTATTGTGCTAATGTCTGTGGATGCAGGGAAACAGGTTGGAGGGATCCAACTGGATTCCTCACATATTTATTTGATTATAGATATTGTGTAATTGTTGATGTTCATATCGATATATGTTGTTTATTCCCGTGATTGACCATTTGATGCTGTTGCGTCATCGGATTTATTTTTAAAGTTAAAAATAACGATTTTTATTTTTAAAAGGATTTTTAAAGTGATTTTTTCCAAAGTATGTTTTATTAAATTTTTAAATTGATTCACTTTGAAAATAAATAGACGTATAAATTTTTATGTTATAGAAATTAATATTTTTATGAAATATAACCAAAGGGAAAATTTTAAAAATAAATAGATTTTTATAAAATAGTATTGGGATTTTGAATAATTATTATTAACAGTTTATATAAAAGATTTTAATAAATTGATATCTATAAATTAAATGTATTTGAATTATGAAATGAGTTTATAAAGTGTTAAAAAGGTGTATAAAATAGGTTTCACTAAAAACTATAGATTTGTAAATCTTGAAAGTTATAAAATAAATAGATGTTGAAATAAAGGTTTTATAAGTAATTAACTTATAAAAATGGATTTTGGGCATTTAAAAGGGGATATTTATAGAAATTGTTAATAAAGGTGGTTTTTATAAGTTGAAATTTTTATAAAACTTAGAGGAATCTTGTCAGTGATAAGATTTAAGAATTTGTGAAGTTGTAAAACAACGGTTTAGTAAATAAATGGATTATATGCTCTTAACTTATAATACGAACTTTTAGTATAAGAATTGGGTTTATAAATTGAATTGGATGGATAAAGAGATTTCTAAACCGAAGTTATTATGGACATGGAATTTATAAACGTTGTTTATAAATTTGAAATCAATTGAATTTTGATAAATTGAATATGGAAGTTTGTAAAAAGGGCTATATTCACTACTTTGAACGGTGAGTATATTATTATATTAAATGGACATATTTTGGGAAAGGAATGTTTTAAATGGAATTTAAAACAATTTAAAGATGCTTTAAAATGCATGAAGTATCGGAAACATAGATTTCAACATTTATTGTTGAAATAGACGTTTTCGAGAAATAGAAGAAAATGAAAACATAGATTTCAACAGGCATTGTTGAAATAGGCGTTTTCGAGAAAATAAGGAAATGGTGGACTATAACACTGTTGTTATAGTAAATGATTTCCGAAAGGAAATATTTTGCATAGTGTTGGGATTTATGTATCTATTTTTATTTCAAATCCCTATACTAGTGATTTTGGGTTGTCGTAACGATGTTTTACGCAACATCCGTTTTAACCCAAATAAAAGTGAATAAAAGAATGTTTTCCTTAAAATGATGAAATATATACTTGATCGTGATTTAAATATATTGAATATCTTCAAATTGTTGAAAATAAATAAATTTGTGAATTACTTATTATTAAATAAGTATGGTAATGCTTTTCCAATATGAAATGGAACGTTTTTGAGAATTTATCTTTTAAAGGTAAAAATTGAAAGCGAATAATTTGAAATCGATTTGAAAATCGTATATCGGTAGATATTTGGAAATTTGAAATTCACTATGGAAATAATTTGAAATCGATTTGAAAATCGTATATCGGTAGATATTTGGAAATTTGAAATTCACTATGGAATTTATAAAAAGAAGGGTAATTTGTTTAAAATAAATATTGATTTATTTTGAAGTATGGAAGTATAATTTACGAATTCGGAACGTAAGTTTAAAATAAATCGGTAAGGATTTATTTGATGATTTGGAATTTGTTTTCAAAGGTTATAAAGGTAATTTGAAATTGGTTTTCAAATGGTTGAAGTGTGTAATTTGAAATTGGTTTTCAAATGATTGAAGTGTGGAAATTATATCTTGTAAAGATATTTTGGTAAAACAAATAATTTGGGCAATTTTTTGGAAGGTGTGTGTATATATATATATCTTGTGAAGATATATTTTTTGGGATTAAATAATTTTGGAAAATTATTTGGAATCTGATGATGTGGCGCATCTTTATTGATAGTTAAATAACCGACCATCAGTATCTATCCTTGGATGGTATTTGTTGTGTTTGTTTGAGATTGAATGCTACACTTAATTTTAAAATAAGCGCTCGCTATTCGGTTTAACCGGGGGAGGACCTTTGTGTCATATAACCCATTCCGAATATGCGATACGTAGTTTGGATCGCATTTCAAGACCGGTGTGAAGACCGGGTATTTGTGAAAACGATAGGATGACCTATCGATTGTCTCTGCATCGTTAGCTACGGTATGGAGATTTCCTTTGTGATGGGAAATTTTATCGGGATTGTGAATACCCGGATTGCAAGGGCTTCTTTGGAAGTGCCTTCGGTTCTGTTCGAACCCGGAACAGACTTGTATGGTTACATGTCTGACATTACATTTTGAGATATAAAGCAGATTTCTTTCAAATACATTTCTGTTGGTGGCGGAGAATTTATTCTTTTAGCTTAACACCCTTCTCTGAGACGTACGAGCTCAGAGGTTATGTAGTTGAAGGTTATCAGCGATATATTCCCAATCTAGTAATGTGGCATGCTGGGTGTTGCTGTGTGATGATCATTGGTTGATCATTTGTGATGTGATCATTTGTTTGATCATTTATCTTTGTGATCATTGCTTTGGTCATCTGTTGACCCAAAGCATGGCTTTGTTGCACAAAGCGTAGCTTTGTGGACGAGACTTCGTCGGACCTCACTCCCCGGAAATGGTCGAAACAGGAATGTGCGGCAAGGTTATGAGGGTCGCGCCCTTTAGGGTATGTCATTTCCTTCTGGAAAAGGGTGGTATCATGGTATGGAGCCCAGATACTTACCCATGTTGATACACTATATATATTACTGTGTGGTGTTGTTGGAATCGAACGCTCGGATAAAGGTCCCAAAGGACCGGGGGATGACATATTCGTGTAGTAGTTACCTAGTTACAGAGGTAACCCGGCCTTGTGTTGGCAGAGATCTAACCGTAACGTTAGTTTCTTGGGACATCCCGCCAGAGGTGATCCCATGTGGCAGTAGGAAGTTCCTTAGCCTGACCATTTGTTTGAAATCCATTCATCCAATATGCGCCTTGTACGGTTTTAGTTGTAGAACCTGCCATTTAACATGGCAGCTATAGTAGGCATAGTATCATGGTACCTATGCTGGCTAGGATTTATATTCTACTTTCGAAATTGTTTTCTACACTATGCACTAATAATAATATCGAAAATGATTTGACTTTTGCGTGGTAAGCATTTTTGACTATCATAAGGAGAAATCTCCCCCATGTGTGCGTTTGCATTGTGTGTGTGCCGGGAGGCCTTATGGTAGTTTCATTTTCCAAAAAGCATTGCGGATTTCAAAATTTAAATTTTCTTTTTTCTTGGTTTAAAGATAAACTGTTTTGAGTTCTCACACCAGTCCCATGACTGACCTGGAGTTTATTGTTCCTTTCCTAAACTCTGGGTGCCCACTATTTTCCACACGGGCAGTCTAGAGTTAGGTTATCAGGTTATTCTGGATTCGGGGGTTGCTGTGCAGATTTGGAGGCGAGCTTGGATAGCGCTGTATATTACCATTGTAGTATTTATTTTTCTTTTCCGCTGTTTTATTGTTGTACACTCTGATGATGTGATGTAATGTGATGTAATGTATAAAATGTATAGTTCTTCTGTTTTAATGATTATTCATTTATCTATTATATGTTGTTCCGCTGCGATTGTGAGATTCTGATATTGTTTCCATGTTCTGTTGTTGTTTCTGTTTCTTCTCTCTTTTCTTCTCTTCTTCTACCTCTTTCTTCTTCTTCAACCCTAACGGTTCGGTTTTTCGGCAACGAAAAATCACGATCCTTACAAATTGGCTTTATATCTCAAAGTGTAGTGTTAGACACACAACCATACAAGTCTGTTTCGAGTTCAAGCAGAACTTAAGGCACTTCGTCCAATAAAGGAAGAAGCCCTTGCCAATCCAGGTGTCCACAATTCCGATCGGACTCCCCATGACATGTGGAGATCTCAATACCGGAGCAACTCAGTGCCGAGACAATCGATAAGTTAACCTATCATTTTCGAAGACACCCGGTCTTCAACACCGTCTTCAAATGTTATCCATTTCGTCGAATCACTATTCGGAATGGGTTATGTTACATAAAGGTCCTCTCCCGTTAATTCGAATAGTGAGCGCTCAATTTTAAAACATGTGGGTGTATCAATTACAAGAATTCACATTCAAGGTTCGATGTGGGTTTCGGATAACTGACTGAAATCCGACTACCTGTCGCATCGAAATTTAAATGCCATTTTACGGACAAAGGGGTTTTCACACACACACAGAAACAAATCACAAATCACAGTTCAGCACAAAGCAATCACAGTATCACAACAGAAATATCAATACAGTGCACAACTTTTGATGATAGTCAATCATCTTCGATTAAGGTGAATGTGATTGAAGTGAATTAACCACAAAATCATCTTTATTAATTATTTTAAAGCAATGATTAATTTTACATAACTATGAATTAATTAAATCTTAATCAACTTTATTAATTAATTATCTTAATTATCTTAATTTATTAATTCTCAATTGTTAACTGATTAAGTTTAATTACTTTTATTAATTGACTATTCTTTAATTAATTAATTATTAATTTTACAATCATTACAAAACATTAATTGTTAATTACTATTTCATCATTATAAATAAATTTGGTTTTAAGTTAACACTTGAATATTTGATTTACTTCTAAAAATTTTATTAAGTTAAATTTTAAAAAAACTTTTGTTCAAATGAAAATATAAGATTTAAAATATCTTTGAACTTCATAAATTTCAAATAATTTTTTTCAATACCATTTACCTAATATTCCATTAACAACTATCATTAATTTCTAAAGAATGGATTCAAAAAAATTAATTAACTTATGTTTTCAAAATTTAGTTAAAAATAAATTTTTTTGCTTTTTTCATGACCAACCAGAGGCTGCCTCGGGTTGTTCTCGAGGAAAACACCACCCGACTTCGAGTTTCAACCCAAATAAACCCGAGTAACATTTTTTCACAAAAATTTGTTTAAGTTTTTAAAACAACCTGGTGCAACCCCAAAACGACACGAACCTGACTTCGAGCCTTCTCCCCAAATCCCCGCGTAATGCTTCGAGTTACTCCTTTTTTCTTCCCAAACACTCGAAAAATGATACGCAACGTATCACGTATATATGCACAACTAATGGACGACGTTCTGGCCGTCGACTCCACCTCCGACAAGACGACCTCAACCCATTCAAGCACCCCAAGCACCCAGAACCTAGCATTCGTCACGAAATCGAGAATCGACCCTATGGGTTTGACTGTACAAAAACTGGGTCGCCTAAAACCGCTTCGAAATATCTCCTCTGGCCATCGACGATCGTGCCTCTTGCTCAAAACCTCCCTGATACCCAAGGATTCAAATTCCCCAAGACCGATCGCTTGAAACGCCGTGTCGATGACGCAGTTAACCTGCGACCTCACCATCAAAATGCAGAGCTTAAACCCTAATTTGATCTCGAATTAAAAATTTAAGGTTTTATAAATTCCACGAGTATTTTTCTAGTGATGTAGAACATTCAATCTAGCTGTGACGACGAATTCGAGGCCCACGAACGCTTAGATCACTCGAATTTTACAAAAACTCATTTTTCTGATCATCCCAAATATCCCAGTGAACACTTAATGAAAATTTTGGAATTTGGTTTTCAAAATCATTATTCTTAAAGAGGATCCAACTAACATTGCAGAAATGAAAATTTGTGAGATTCGAATTTTTTTCTCCCATTTGGATTGTGACTGTGTTCTTCATAATCTCTAGAAAAAAACTATATGACTTTTCTTCAATTTGTTACTAGAACATAATGCAGTATTAAAACCATACTTTAACTTGTTTTATAATCCATTTTTCAGAAGAAATGAGGGAGAGAGAGAGAGATTTGGATTTTGATATGGTTTACTCTGTAAACTAGAGACTCAATATGACTGTGTTTTCATAGTTTCTAGAAAAAAAGAAACTACAAAACTTTGCTTTGATTAATTGCTGAAACACCAAGCATATCCAAACCATAGTTTATCATTCATATTCAATAGAAATAGAGGGAGTGGGTTTTTACTTTGGCATGGTTTACACTGTAAACCATAGAGTTAAAGGAAACAGAAGAGCAGAAAAAGAAAATAACATTTTTAGGCAAAGAAAAGCACAAGCACAACAATTCATTCACATGCAAAGCTTTTAGAATCATTCAGGCATTCACAAAATCAACAAATGGTTGAAAAGATCAAAGGTTTACTCACTTTTCCTGAAGGCAGAGAGTTTCCTGACAGTTTTCAAGATAGAGATGAAGGCCTGGAAAAAATTTCCCTTTTCTTTTCTTACTTTAATTTTTTTTTTAAGTTTGCATCTGCAGGTTGTTCACAAAAATCTTCGCTTATTTCTTGGTTGTATTTGTTCACTTAATTAATCAATAACACAATTTTTAATTACTTACAGTTTGAATTTTTTATACAACAGAGAAGCCTTTCTTCCTGCAACTTGAAGACAGAAATAGATTTAATCTCTATTCTTGATTTCTCCTACAAATGATTAATATTATTGTTTTAAATTTTTACTTTAACACTGTTTAGTAAACTTAAATTCAAATCTTTTAGAAAGAGAGTTACTTGCCATAAATTATTTCAGAAACCATGCACTGTTTCCTTAGCCAAACTAAAGCTTTGATGTTGATTTATAAATCTGCATTTCTGATTATGTTTGTTAAAACTTAATTTTAAAATCAATGATTTCATTAAACTATAAAGTTTTAAAACTTACCTGAGAGATGGAACCATAAACTATAGCTTAAAGCTTTAGGACGATTCTCAGATTTTTACTTTTGAATTGAAGAAGAGTTAGCAGTTTTTTTTCTTTTTTTCTTTCTGATATTTTTTTCTTGGGTGTTGGAGTTTGGAATGCTAAATCTTTTGGTTACTGAACTTTCAGAGATTTGGTAGCTAAATAATTTGAAATTGGAAGCTGAAAAGTTTTCTCTAATTTTTAATTTGATTATTTTATTCAAGTAATGATGTTGAATGCCATTTGTAAACAATAATCATGAGATCTAAATTTTGTTTATTCCTTTACTCCATCTCCCATGTGAATGTATATTTAGCATTTGTGATTTTTACAAGACAAAAGAAATTTATAAATTTTTTATATTCTATCCATTTTATAAATGAATATACTCCCTTATTCATTTGTGTGTGTGTGTGTATATATATATATATCATAAACTATAGCTTGAAGTTTTAGAAAGACCTTCGGATTCTTTTTTCCTTTTGAATTGAAGAAAGTTGGCAGTTTTTTTCTTTCTGATTTTTTTTTCTTAAGTGTTGGAGTTTCGAAATATCCCAGTGAATACTTAATGAAAAATTTGGATTTTGGTTTCAAAAATCATTATTCTTAAAGAGGATCCAACTAACATACTGAAATTAAAATTTGTGAGATTCGAATTTTTTTTCCCATTTGGATTGTGACTGTGTTCTTCATAGTCTCAAGAAAAAAAACTATATGACTTTGCTTCAATTTGTTACTGGAACATAATGCAGTGTTAAAACCATACTTTAACTTGTTTTACAATCCATTTTTCAGAAGAAATGAGAGCGAGAGAGAGATTTGGATTTTTATATGGTTTACTCTGTAAACCAGAGACTCAATACAACTGTGTTTTCACAGTTTTTAGAAAAAAGAAACTACAAAACTTTGCTTTGATTAATTACTGAAACACAAAGCATGTCCAAACCATAGCTTATCATTCAAATTCAATAGAAACAGAGGGAGAGGGTTTTTAGTTTGGCATGTGACACTGTAAACCATAGAGCTAAAGGAAACAGAAGAATAGGAAAAGAAAATAACATTTTCAGGCAAAGAAAAGCACAAGCACAACAATTCATTCAATGCAAAGCTTTTAGCATCATTCAGGCATTCACACAATCAACAAATGGTTGAAATGATCAAAGTTTTACTCACTTTTCCTGAAGGCAAAGAGTTTCCTGACAGTTTTCAAGATAGAGATGAAGGCCTGGAAAAATTTTCCCTTTTCTTTCCTTACTTTACTTTTTTTTAAGTTTACATCTGCAGGTTGTTCACAAAAATCTTTGCTTATTTCTTGGTTGTATTTGTTCACTTAATTAATTAATAACACAATTTTTAATTACTTACATTTTGAATATTTTATACAACAGAGAAGCCTTTCTTCCTGCAACTTGAAGACAGAAATAGATTTAATCTCTATTCTTGATTTCTCCTACAAATGATTAATATTATTGTTTTAAATTTTTGCTTTAACACTGTTTAGCAAACTTAAATTCAAATCTTTTAAAAAGAGAGTTACTTGCCTTAAATTATTTTAGAAACCTTGCACTGTTTCCTTGGCTAAACTGAAGCTTTGATGTTGATTTATAAATCTGCAATTTTGATTCTGTTTGTTAAAGCTTGATTTTAAAATCAAAATTTCATTAAACTATAAAGTTTTAAAACTTACCTAAGAGATGCAATCATAAACTACAGCTTGAAGCTTTAAGATGATTTTCATATTTTTACTTTTGAATTGAAGAAGTGTTGGCAGTTTTTTTTTGTTTTTTTCTTTCTGATTTTTTTTCTTGAGTGTTGGAGTTTGGAATGCTAAATCTTTTGGTTACTGAACTTTCAGAGATTTGAAGGCTAAATAATTTGAAATTGGAAGCTGAAAAGTTTTCTCTAATTTTTAATTTGATTATTTTATTCAAGTAAAGATGTTGAATGCAATTTGGAAACAATAATCATGAGAACTAAATTTTGTTAATTCCTTTACTCCATCTCCCATGTGAATGTATATTTAGCATTTGTGATTTTTACAAGACAAAAGAAATTTTTAACAATTTTTATATCCTATTCATTTTATAAATGAATATAACCCCTTATTCATTTGTGTATATATGTATACAATGTTAAAAGAATTGTTTTTAACCAATATTTACATTATATACATTACATCTTGATGATTTTTAAATGCCACTTATTTTTAAACATTTATCTTAAATTTCATTCAAGTTTCAATTCAAACTTGAAATGTAACCATTTATGTCCATTTATATATTCACACATATCTTGAACAAATTTAAATTAAATTTCAATATGTATTCAATCCTACTCATATATGCAATATACATGTATGTATAAAATTTTAAATTCAAATGACTTCTTAAAACATTCATTATTTCAAAATTTTGAACTCAAAATAAATTGGAATTTTATTCATATAAAATTTTCACTTATTTTATTTGTTTAAAATTTTTTCCAATTTATTTTCAAATTAAATTCCAAAAGTTTAAAATATATTATTATTAATTTTAATTGATAAAAAAAATTGGGATGTTACGTTAAGTGAGCGCCATATCACCTGAGCCAATCAGGGAGCAATACCAAGCGGGTGAGCCAACTACCAAGAGGGAGTAGTGCATGTGAAAACGATTGCCATTTGAGCTGAGACTAATCAAAATGTTGGATTATGGGGATATGTCGGCCAAGGCTAATATAGCTGTGATTATACGAGAGATTATACTATTGGACCTACTCAATTCATATTTGCGAGAAATTTAGCAACATTTTTCACCCCAAGCCTAGGCCCATGGATACGTATGGCCTTGTCATTCACACATTTAATGTTGCATTAAATGTTTTACCACATGTTGTTATGCCATTGGGAATTGCCAGTTTTCTTTCCCTGAAGCCATAGAGATAATGTGCTTTTTTGACGTAGTGAAATGACAGTTGCATTAATTATACCTCAATGGTTTAGATGTCTCCTAAGCGGTTGATCCAATGGCTGACATCTGCTCCCGCTTCTTCTATAAACTTTTATCCCTCGTCTTCTCATTATCTATTGAGAGCTCAAATATTTTCTCCATTAAAGAGAAAAAACTCAATTTTCCTTTATCCCGTTCAACCAAAAGCAATTTTTTCTTAAATCAATGAGTTCCTTTTGTATCAATTTGTTTTGCTTTTTACCGTGTTGACATTGAGTGTCTGGTTATGTTTAGGTATCGAATAATTTCATTCTTTCATGCTCCTTTGCACCATTGATTTTTTTGGGCGAGGCTCGTCAATGCAATTGAACTTCTTTTATCGTACACTACAGACTATTTTCTTTTCCTTGTGATGAAATCTGTTGTAGATTTGTTTATTTGTGTGAGTATTATGTGTTTTCCTTGTACATTTCTACTATTATGCACGTATATTTACCTATATTTTCCTCTGTATTTAATTTTTATCTGTTCTTATGCTGGGAGAATCTGGTGGCCCGGCATTGCTAAGCAAACTCATGGACTTAGATTTTTACGCACAATATAGCAGGTAAGTAGACATTAGGAAAATAGAGAGAAACCAAAACCAACATAACTTATCTTATAATGAGGCAGCTTAGGTGGTCGCTCAATGCTCTATTAGAGCCGCCCCTTATTATGCTTGCGGGCCATCGAGGGGTCCGGTTTTGCCTAATAGGGATACTTTCAATGTTTAATTCGGCCAGCACTACGGATGTTAGGGTCGGATTACGACATGGGTAACCACGCTACCATTGCACCATTTCCCTACACTATAAGAGCGATGGGCATCATCACACGAAAATGAATAGAGGTTACTACATGGGTTGTCTCGCCTTCGGTTTGTCCATGCTTTCGGCGTGGAAGGGAGCATTGAATGGATCACGATTCTTCAAGAAGCAGCACTATGGATTCCTAGTTTTGGATTACAATGTTGGTAACCGCATCGCTATGACGACAATGCCCCACCCCGCTAGAATGATGGGCAGCATCACGAAGAACGATTTGGGTCATTGGTGTAAGTGTTGCGCCATCGGTTCATCGATGTCTCTAACACAAAAGGAAGTGCTGAGTGCCACATGCATCCTTATAGAGTAGTTTTGGACATTCCTCCTGTATAGAAGGGAGCCATTTCGACCCCTTTCCCTGAATAGTCATGGTTGTGGTGTTACCTGGCATGGGAGGGAACGCTCATGAGCTCATTCCAACTAGTTAGCCTTGTTTACACTTAGATGAAGAATCCTCAGGAATGCTCTGTTTTACATTCCATACTTAGAATATTTATACAAAGGTTATGTTGCCTTATAATCGGGGTAACATCCTATAGCCTTATTACTACGACGCATACAATTTCATATATAATGTGCCACGAGGCATTTTATATTTCAAGTGCGGGACACATGGGTGCCAACAGGGTGTGAAAGGCGATAGGCGCCGTTTATGAGTGCGACGCAGGTCAAATCAGGGTGTGAATTTATTTCATACGCTGTAACTAGTTTAAAATGAGATAAAATATCTTGAACTCAAAGAAATAACTTTCATGGATAAAAAAATTCGTGTGAAGATACATTTGGAAGAGAAATCATATTTCTTATTCCATGTTAAGCATCCTTTAGTATTTTATAAAATTCTCGTTTCCAATCTCACTTTATGAAGCAGAGATGACAATTCACTCTCTTCATCCTAACTGCACTTAAGTTATACCCAGTAGTATACATTCACTTTCCTTTCAAATAGGTTAAGCCACAAAAAGGAAACCCTTGCTACAAGACCATGTCAAATTCTTTATAAAAATGCATTTAGTCATCATTAACCTCTAAGGATATCAAATAAATTACACTTTAAACTGATCAAACTCACATTTCACTGATAGAAGTCTTAGGTACATCTTGTATGTATTGGTCCAGTGCAACATCTAACACGACAAGATCCTTATTATTATTAATTATATTAAAACACGATCTCACATTATGCTTTACTTGCTTATTTCGACTAAACTAATTTCATCGAAGTTTTATACATTAAAAGTCACAACTATTCACCATATAGTATTTTCATGTGATTGATTTTGAATCAAATAACCATATTTTTGTATTGTTTTAGAGTTAAGAACTCATAGAATACAATGCATAGTCTCGAGAACATGAACACCTAAATAACCAATGTACATATATTTAGTGATTGTATAATTTAACCCTTGCATGAGACTTGAATTGACACAATGCAAAAATATTTAATGGTAAGTATATTTTATATGTCTATGTTAATCTTTATTCGGTATATTTGTATATTTTAACGAACAAACATTTTATCAATTATAATGCTTGCAAAAAATAATCTCAATAGATTATTTTAACTTTATATAACATATACGTGGAATGGAAATTTAGCCAAACTCAAAAGTATAGTTAAGAGTTAATATTAGCAAAGTTTACTTGCAAATGCCTTGGTTCAAAATGTATTGAGGAGATACAATGCATAAAAGTAAAAGAGATATGGTTTAAAGTGGTTCGATCGATCTATGGTGATCTACATCCACTATTAGAAATTTCTTAGTACTAAGCTTCTGTGACAATAGCTTGGACTACAATAGGTAATAATAAGATAATAATTGCTTGAAAGCTCTAATTATTCAACACTTGTAATAATATATGCCCTGGTCAATTTATAGTTTGTGAAATTGATGCTTAGATGGCTGAGATTGTGCTGATATGGCCCAGGATTTGCTCTAGGCCATTAATAGGTATATGTGGTTGATGCGCATGACAGCTATGACACTGAGTGGCCTGTCTAGAGTAGATGATGACAAGTAAAGGGCCTACTGTGAGTATACATGGAATAGGGGCAAATGACATGGAATCGGTGAGTAGCTATAGTAGAGATGCTTTGGCAACAGTAATGGAGATGAAGGGGTTACTACACAGTGGCCCTTTTGTTAGATGAACCATGCTTGTTTATGTCAATCATTTCAGATAAAAAGTACATGTGAAGCTTCTTTTGGCAATAGCGGTCTAGTGCTTATAGCTAAGGTTGAATGCCGCCAAAGGAGCCTATGCATATAGGTAGACGAGATTGGAGAAGGGCAAGGGATCTATACGAAGGTTCAATTAATGGATGGACCGATTGACCATAGAGGAGCACTTCAACTACCAATTCGCTCTTGTGTCGCCATCACCACAAGTGCAAACAAATGAGTTGATTGTCCAATGCATGGGTCACTGCGTGCGAGAGAAATGCTTATCCGATGCAAGTGCCATTGCAAGTGGGATGTTCTTTGATTGATCCCTATTGCCCTAACCCGATCAAGGAGCATTGCTAAGTGGGCAAGCCAAGTACCAGGCAGGAAGTTCCTTAAGTGTGCCCCATCGAATTGTGCCAAGCGGGCGAACCAACTACCAAAAGGGTGTAGCGCATGGATAGAGCATTATCGTCAGAGTCGGGACAGATCAAAGTTTTGGATCATGAGGATATGCAGGTCAAGACGAATCTAACTATGATTATGCAGGACAATTGGACTACGCAGGCTGACCCAATTCAAACTTGTGAGAAATTTTAGCAACATTTTTCCCTCTAAGTCTAATACTGTGCACAGGTGCAGGCTTGCCATTCACACATTTAATGTTTCATTAAATGTTTTTCCATGTGTTGTTGTGCCATTGAAAATTACTTATTTGCTTTCCTCGATGCCATAGAGATAATGCTTTTTGTTGACGTAGTGAAGTGACAGTTGCATTGTTATACCTAGACAGTTTATATCGTCTCCTAGATGGTTGATCCAACGGTTGACATTCATTCCCCCTGCCTATGTAAATGCCTCTCCCTATCTTCTCATTCTATACTGAGAGATCAAATATTTTCTCCATTAAAGAGAAAAGAACCCTTTCTTCCTTCCTCTTATTCAACCAACAGCAATTTCATCATAAATCGGTGAGTGCTTTTTGTATCAATTCGTTTTGCTTTTTACTATGCTTACATTGAATGTTTGATTGTGTTTGGGCGTCGAATTATTTCATGCTTTCATGCCCATTTGCACATTACTTTTTTTGGGCGAGGCTTGTTGATGCAATGGAACATTTTTTGTGGTATACTATGGACTATTTTCTTTCCTTGCGATGAAATCTATTGTAGATTTGTTTGTTTGTAGTGCACCTTTCTGCTGTTATGTACGTGTATATGTATGTATATCTATCCTCTATGCTTACTTTTTATCTGTTCTTATGTTGGGCAACTCTAGTGGCCTCGCATTGCTAATTAAACATTTGGACTTAGCTTTTTATTCACAATATAACATGTAAGTAGACATAAGGAAAACAGAGAGAAACCAAAATCAACAAAACATATCTTTAAATGAGGCAGCTTAGGCAGTCTCCCAATGCTTAGTTAGAGCCTCCTCTTGTTGGGCTTGCGGTCCATTAAGGGGCTCGGCTTTGCCTGATAGAACTGCTTTCAGTGTTTAAGTTGGCTAGCACTATGGATGAAAGGTTTGGGGTTACGACATAGGTAACGGTGCTACCATTGCACCATTGCGCCACACGGCTAGAGGGATGGGAATCATCATGGGCAAACAAATCGAAGCCACTACACGGACGGTCTCCCCTTCGATTGATCGATGCCTCTTGCATGGAAGGGAGCATTTAGTGGCTCATGCATCCTCGTGGAGCAGTGCTACGGAAGCCTAGTTTAGGATTATGAAATGGGTAATCGCATCGCTATGACAACAGTGCCCTCACCACGCTAGAGTGACGGGAAGCATCATGGGAGAATCATTGGGACCATGACGTGGATGGTTAGGCCATCGATGCGTCAATGCCTCCAACACAAAGGGAGCACTAAGTGGCACATGCATCCTCGTGAAGTATTTTGGGATGTTCCTTGTTTACAGAGGGGGGCCTTTTCGACCCCTGTCTCTAAATAGCCTTAGCTGTCAACCCAATAAGGGATTCCAACTTAACTAGTTTTGTAAAGTAGTCAATGGTGACTATGGCATGGATGCATCCAGCTTTAAGTAGCTTGTCATCATTCCCTGTAGTGCAAATGGCCAAGGGACACTTCCTAATATATTTCATTGCATCCTTGATCATGGTAGGTCTGTAATAGCCTTGGCGGGCAGCCTTCTTTACTAGACCTTGCCTTGGGCATGGTCTTCAATAGAAGCCTTTATGTAATTTCTCCAATATGTAGTTGGCTTTCTTAAATGTTATACACAATTGGAGGGGAGTTGAGTACCCCATTCAGTAGATTTTTTTCATCCATAATAGTATAATGGGTTACCATTATAGAATCTTCTAGGCCTCTTTTCTCTCAGTAGGAAGTTCGTCGCTTATGAGATAGTTTGGCGATGGAGTTATCCAGGAGCTGGTGTAGGCTTCATCAATGTCCATGGTTGCTTCCACCTATTCAAAGCAAGAGGTAGCCCACACCTTTATTTGGACCTAATGGATACTTTCCTCAGGATTGCTTGCTACCTTGGCCAGCTGGTCGTCCTTCGCATATTTCTTATAGGGATTTTCTCGAGATTGAAGTTGTAAAGACGCTGATGAGTTTCTTGGCTTCCCTGACATAAAGGGCCAAGGTTTTGACCTTAACCTAGAAACGTTCTCTAGTTTAATTGACAACTAGTGAAGAGTCACTGCACACATCCAAAAACTCTATTTGTAGCTCTCTAGCTATCCTAAGACTAGCTAGGATGGCTTCATACTCGACTTAATTATATATGGCAAGGTTATCCATATGGCACAGAATATATCTTCCTCGTCGTATGTGATTAGGATCATGTCTGCTTGCATGCATTTCTCATTAGATACACCATCAACATACAATTGACATGTTGGCCAGTTGGTTGTCCACTCCTTGTCGTTGCTATCTGAACTAGAACGTTCTACTATGAAATCGGCCACAACTTGGCCCTTAAACAAGATATGAAGGTGGGAAGGTATGTGATGTTGTGTGAGCTTTATTGACCACTTTAAAAGTTATTCCACTGCATATTAGGCCGGCTCAGAACTTACTTCAATTGTTGGTTTGTGAGAACTTTAATGTGGCGAGCTTGGAAATACGGCCATAGACGCCAGGCCACCATTAGTAGGAAGTTGGCCACCATTTTGAGCTTGAGTACCTTTTTTGGGGCACCTTAACCTTTTTCTTACATGATAGGCTAGTGGTGAACATTTTCATATCATGAATCAAGGCTGTGCTGATCGTGTGGTAACCTACGATAAGGTATAAGTATAGGTCTTCGTCGTCGATGGGCCAATAAAGCATAGGGATTGTGGCCAGGCACCTTTTTAAGTCCACAAAAGCATTTTTGATTTATTTTTTCCATAAAAATGAATTTTCATTCTTGATGAGATCAATGAAGGGTAAACAACGATCTATGGCTTTTGATACAAAGTGGCTAAGCACCATGATTATTTTGTTTAGGCTCTGCACCTACTTGATTGTGTAGGGTACCAACATTTCTTGAATTCTCTTAAATATGTTAGGATGGGCTTTAATGTCCATGGTGCTTACCGAAAAGCATGGAACTATCTAGATTGAATAGTAAAGAAGCATTTACTGTGGTTGAGCTTCATATTGTATTTGCAGAGGATGTTAAAAGTCTCGGCCAAGTGCCCTACATCCCCCCCGGCCTTTCCAGACTAAACCAACATGTCATCTAAATATACCTCCATCAGTCAGATGAATTGTTGAGCAAACATCAGGTTGGACAGCCCTTGATATGTGGCATGTGCATTATGAAGGCCAATCGGCATAGCCTGATAGCAATAGAGTCTGGCATTGGTGATAAAGGAGGTGTGTTCAAGATCAAGGTCGTGCATGGAAATTTTGTTATATACATCCGTGAATGTAAATAGCTCGTGTCCACTGGTCCAGTCCACAGGCTAGTCAATGAATGGCAAAGGGAAAGTGTCTTTAGGCTAGCCTTATAATAGGCTTTATTAAGATATGAGAAATCATACAAGTTCTCTAGGCCCCACTAGTCCTTCGAACGAGCATTGGGTTGATCGCCCACATCGGGTATGTTGCTTCATGAATGAATTCATTTTCAAGTAATTTTTCTACTTCCTCATTGAGGTCCCTTTACCGTTTAAGGTTGAAGAGCCGTCTCGTTTACCGGACCAAATAAGTCGGTGAGTCAATATTGACGGTGCAGTATATGATTGAGGGATTTATGTCGGTCATGACGGGATGCCCCAGGTTAAACATCTTCACTTTTTCTCAAGAAAAAAATTAGATCACCCCATATTCCCTAACATAGCTTTATGCTTATTTAGACGATCCTACCAGGGTTGTTGCTGTCAAATGGTCCTACTTCAAGTGGAGTTATCAACCAATCATTCATGCTAGATTCCCTAGTATGGGGTCGAGCGGATCATCATCATTATTCCACATGATCTATTCTACATCACATTGGTCCAACAAATATATCATGTGCTAAATTAAAAAATCGGTCAAGATGGGCATCCATGCTTGAGCCGATAGGCTGTGGCAGCCCTCGACTTTCACTAATGGGTCCTTCGATGTTGAGAAGGAAGGAGTGGTAGTATCTTCTTATCCCGTATACAAATAGGGTAAACTTGCTCATTCCATGTAGCTATAAGTACTCTTATCTTGCCTTGGTGAACCATGGAAAGGTTATTCTTGTCCACCATGCTGTCATGGCCAGGGACGGTGATCAATAGAATACCTCGTCTTTAAGAATTGGGGTGACCTCGACAAAAATAGGAGTAATTAGGAGCTCACATATTCTTTCGAGTGTGCTACCACTAAGCATTGATAGTTCTTCGTGTAATATAAGTACTCCCTTCTTTATTTGTTGCAAGAAGAAGCTGTAACAACTTTTGGTGGCCTGATGGTTGTCACGGATGCATCCTATTCCTCCCTCGATTGGAAATTTTATCTCCAACCGTAGATAGGCCATGGTTCCATCCATGTCCCCTAAAGTTGGTCTGCCTATTAAGATGTTATATGCGGATGAATAGTCCACCATAACAAACTACACCTATACCTTGGCCACCAAAGATTCCTAGCCAAAATTGACTATGCGAGAGGTAATCCCCAGCAGTACTACGCTAGCACTACATAACCCATGCATAGGTAGTGCACAGCAAGCGAGGCCGGTGGTGTGAATCTTCATCTTGTCAAAAACTTCTTTAAAAATCATATTAATGGAGCTGCCTCCATTGTTGAATACCAAGTGGACCTTGGCGCTAGCCACACTAACTAAGATGACCATGGGGTCATGATGGGGGAACCAACTACTATTTTGTCTTCCACAATAAAAGCCTATCAATGGATTCTTTTTCCACCTAGGGAACCTTTAGGACCCAAGGATCTTTTGAATATACCTTATGATTGAAGGCATACTCTCTCCTATAGCATGCTTGAGCCCCTCGACTGCTTACGCCCATGTGCGTGTCACAACAAATTGAAAAATATCGATGTTTATAATGTCTGCATTATTGTCATCTACCCGTTAAGGTAGTGCAAGTGGGTTTTGTTCGGCGTTGCATTGCTCTACTTTTTGTCCCACATCTAGTGTTCCCTCATGAATCAGCCACTATATTTCATCTTTAAGGCGTCGGCACTTGTCAATTGAGTGGTCATTGAATAGGTGGAATTTATAGTACTTTCCATTGCCCCTAGGCTCCTCCTTCCACCATGTACGGGAGAAAGTGGGCCATTGAGAGGCGATTATATGTTGCAAGGTAGATAGTTTCCATATTTCACGGTTTAGAGTTGTATAGTTGGTATACCAAGGATTAAAGTGTACACCATCCTTGGCACGCTTTTTGCAACTTTTCTATAGACCATTATTTTGACAACTGTCTTCTCTCAGGCTAGCTTTATTTCTACGGCCACTTTTCTCATCACTATCGAAGATCTTAGCTTCTTCCACTCATGTTATGTTATTCTCTCTTTAAAGAAAGTCAAAAAAGATGAAGCGGGTTTCTTCTGTGGTTTTTTCCACATCCAAGGCCAGTACCCCACCCCTGAATAAAGTTGGACCATCAGGCTATTCTTGTCTGATCCCATTGCACTAAATGATTTCGTATTGAAGCGCTTGAGGTACGAGCGAAGGGATTTGACCGAACCATGTCTTACACTACCTAGTTCCCTACCATCATGACCCTTGTTTTTAACGCGAAGAAGAAAGCTTTGAAGTTAGAACATAATTAGGCCTAAGAGTGGATAATATCGGCTTACAAATAAGGGAACCAGTGAGATGCCGGCTCGATTAGGGGAGAAGGAAAGGGGAGACACACTATATGATTAGAATGTTATCTTTCTTGAGTCATTGAGTTAAAGACGATGATATGATCGAATGGTTGGTGCTCCCATCATATTTATCCATAGGAGGTGAAACATATCTTTGGTGGATGAAAGTGCATAGTTTTCTTAATAAGGGGTCTCCTATCTCGCCATCTGACATACCCTTATATTTCTTAGAAGAAGGGACCTAGCACAAGGCATCTCCCGCTGGGTCTAGGAGTTGATTGATGGTACTTTGGCTTCTGTATTTCTGCCTTGCCTGCTGCAACTGAGGCGTTCAAAGCGTAGGTAATGGTCTTCATCTGCTATCTAAAGGAGATAAAAGGTGGACACTCTCTCAATTGAAGGGGAATGGCGGTACACTGCCGATTCAAGTTTTGGGACATCATGGACGTCTTCTTATTCATGGGTAGTATATAAGTTTCTATGGTGAACTAAGTGACTCCCACGAGAGTTTCCAGCATGACTTTCTTGGGAGCATCATGCATTATGTTATAGGTACTGGGCATAGCAGGCTGGATAAGGGTTTAGTCAACCACTTGGGTATGGCACGTAAAAAGTTCATAGTTTGTCTAGTATTTATCCAGCCAGAAGGTCATTGGCAAGTAATTTGGCCAAAGTAAAGGAAAAAAGAGCTTTTAAGGGAGGCCCTCCTTCTAGTGCTAAAGCATTGATTAGAAATTTAGCCAGCCTTATAAGTATGGTTAAGAGGTGATATTAGCAGGTTACTTGCTAATACTTAGTTTAAAACGTAAAGCAAGGAAATTAAATGCACAAAAATAAGGAGACATGGTTTACTTGCACATTTCTGTTAAACTAATTACACTGAAGTTTCATACATTATGAATCAAGATTATTCACCATAAAGCATTTTTATATGATTGATTGTAGATCAAATATCCATATTCTTGTACTGTTTTAGGGTTCTAAACTAGTAGAATATAATGTACATTCTCGTGAAAATAAACACCAAAGCAACCAATGTACATATATTTAGTGATTGACTAATTTAGCTCTTGCATGAGATTTGAATTGACAAAATTTAAAAAGATTTATTAGTACGTATATTTTATATGTCTATGTCAATCTTTATTTAGTCCATTTGTACATTTTAACCAATAAATATTTTATCAATTATAATGTTGCACTGATTTATCTAAGTAGGTTATTTTGACTTTATACGACATATATATTAACTAGAAATTTAGCAACCTTGAAATTATAGTTAAGATGTTATATTAGCAAAGGTTAGTTGCTAATGCCTTAGTTTAAAATGTAAAATAAGGACATAAAATGCAAAAAAAATAAAGAGACAAGGTTTAAAGTGGTTTGATCTAAGGTGATCTGCATCCACTATTAGAAATTTCTTATTGCTTGGCTTCTGTTACAACATCATAGATTACAAGAGGTAACGATGAGAGAGTAATTATTTGAAAGCCAATGTTGTTTAACCCTTGTAAGAATGCATGCTTTGACCTATTCATATTTGCAGAAATTGATGCTTGGGTTGATGAAATTTTGTTGATAAAGACCAGGAAAAGCTCTAGGCCATTGATAGGTATATACAGTTGATGCTTATGCCAACTATGATGCCAAATGGCATGTATGATGTAGATAATGATGATAGGTGGGTCGTACTGTGAGCATGCTTGGAGTAGGAGCAGAAGGCGTAAGATCAAGTAGTGGCTATTGTAAAGTTGCTTTGATAGTAGTACAGGACATGAAGGGTTATTGCACAATGGCGCTTTTTTCAAATAAACATTGCTTGTTTATGCTAATCTTTTCATAGGAACCGTGCATCTCAAGATTATTTCGGCAAAGGCGGTCCAGTGCTTGTATCCATGATTAAACGCCTTCAAAGGAGACAGTGCATGTAGGTGGACGGTGTTGGAGACGAGCGAGGGATCTGCCCAAAGGTGGATTGAATGGATGGACTAGTCAACTATAGAGGAGGGCCTCAAAGGACGATTCGCTCTTATGTCGCCATCACTACTGATGTGACGCCCCACCTTTATACTCACATTAGCCAAGGACACTACGGGGTAATGCCGTCGACTAGCACAAAGAATTAAGCTGTTAAGGAGCGACCATCCGTACAATTTCTTTGTGCGAGTACCGGTATGTCAGATAGTTTTACATGCATTTCGTTTCAAGAGGAAATCTGTCATATCAAATACAAACTCAAAGCTACTACATAGTGGCTATGAGGTCTTCCGAAACAATTATAAAATCGATATAACACTAATCGGTCACAGATATTCGTATCACTAAGGCGGAAATAGATACGAATAAATCAGATAAAAGTGTGTATCAAGGTAATGGTCATATAAGATCCACTACACCACAAAAGAATAGATACAAGCACTAGACAAAAGAATATGCATATATCAAGGAGTCTCTATCTCGAATGTATAAAAGCAAAAACTACTAAGCTAAGTAGTTAGCCAAAAGTCAAAAGCTAGTCCCAGCTAAGAAGTCAAGTGGAAGCGCCTAAAATATCTCGGTCTGACCTGAGTGTTATTTAAGAAGAAAATAATAAATGGATCAGTCTAGCTATAAATATCATATAAAATGAGATAGGATACGAGATATGACAAAAACGTATGATAACAATAATGCCAAACTTTGACAATTATATATTAGATAACAACAAAAATCATACAATATCTCGAATATTCTCAAACACCGAAAAGAATGTCATATTCTTTAACATATTCACCAAACCACATATATTGATAAAACTTATCAACACAAATCACGAAAATTTGTGAAAAGCAAATTTTAGAAATCAACAATCATAAATCCAGAAAACACAAAGGGGGAGGCCTATCAAAAGCGGAAGCATGAAAACTCACCAACACGTGCATAACAAATGGAACTCTATTCCATGGTCGCTAGCTATAAATTTTGAGCCGAGGCTCCACTAACGGCCTGAAGACCATGGGTCGTTACCCCACAAATTTTGAGCCAAAACTCCATAAACGGGGTTTAATCCCCCACAGAAACAAACAGACATCTCACATCGCTAGTCTAAATCACAAAATGATCAACGTTGATCGGTAAGTGTAAATTACACTAAGCTAGTAAATAAATGAGTTTAGCTTCACGTCCCATAACCACTAGCTTAGCTTAATTATTTACGAACATTTATAGAATTTCACTCGAAAATTGTCACAAGATTTCAATCGAATAAGTCTAAGAATTAACCGACAAAGTAAACGCAAGCATTTCATACCACTTGTTTTGCTAAGTCGTTTAATTGGATTTCTCGAAAGAATGAGGTAAAGGTTTGTTTATACTAATAGATTGGAAAACGGTTTTGAAAACGAACTTTGTATTAAAAGTAAATGTTGAAATCATTTTTGTGAAAGAGTTTGGAAATTTGCTACTAGTATAGAAACATTTGTATTTTAAAGTGACAAATCACATTGTAAAAACAATCGATCACCAAAAATTCACATTCGACGACGTGAATTAGAACCCCAAAAATCGATATCAAATCCAATCAAATGGATATTCCCAAAAATCCTTAAATGAAGTCATCAAAGTCGATAATAAGTGACAACAAGTAATCGAATCAACAAAAATCGATAAATTTTGGAAATCCACTCAAAAACGGCCAAAATTCGCAGAACTGCATAGTTCTAGACGTCTGAAATTACCAACCAGATGTTTGAACCAAATCCAAACGTCTGGTTGGATTTTTAGATGTTTGGATTTTACCTCTGCCTTTTTTTCCGAGGACCAATTCCAAACGTCTAGATTTTTCACCAAACGTCTGAATTTTCAACCAGACGTCTGGATTTCATCCAAGTGTCTAAAATTTCCTACTAGGCAAAAATCAGCCTAGACCAAAGAGGGCAAAAATCCAAACCGAAAGCAATTGAACGAGCGACGGAGAATAGGGATTTATGCCAAGCGACAACCTAGCCTTATAGGCTCTTCGATACACCACAAATAACATGTCCAAACATCCAAGATAAGATTTTTAATGATTTTGAATGCAAAATTGAAAATTTCACCAAATCAATTCAAATCAAAAGCAAATGAACATGAATAGAAGTTAGAAATTCGTACTTAATAACAATGAAAGCTATAGACGTAAAGACCAATTCCTCTTTAATACACCTCTAGAATCTTTAATCTATTATCAAAGGTGAAGTTTTTCCTAAGTTAGCGTTTAGGAATTTTTGAAAATTGAAGAGATATTGAGATGGAGAAGATGATGACGATGCTTACCTAAGCTTCTCTTTGATTTCAGAGCAAGAACTTGAATTTCCTATGAGAATTAGAGCTTAGGAATTTCTAATTTCCCATCTTTTCCCCCATTCATTCCTTTTTCTTGAGTTAGGAAATGTTATGAATGAATAAAAAGGAGTGGAGGAGGAGTTAGGGTATTAGATGAGTTGGGTCCTCTTGTTACGTTATTGGGCTGAAATCCAAACCCAAATCCCGAAAGTAAAATACCAAAATTCTAGTCAACTCCAAAAATATCGATGTTTATACTCAAAAAGGTCGCAAACGCCCTTTTGAACTCAATGGAAGTAGTCTCGAGTCCTAATTCAACTGTTTACAAAAAGTAGCATTTCAGACTTTATTCCGACTAACAAAATTTAAATATAAAGTCGTAAAATATGCGGGTTGTTACAAACTCCCCTCCTTAAAGAAATTGCATCCTTGCAATTCTTAAGAAGTAAACAAAGAGTAACAACCATAAAAGCACATCAACACAAAATAAAAATAAAAATAAGAAGTTCACCTTAAATAGCACGAGAGAGTAAGTCTGGATGTGTTTTCTCGATGAATTCTCTGGATTCCCAAGAGCAATCCTTAGGATTTGTGGACCATTGAACTTTCATAAGCTAAACATCTTTGTTTCGAAGGCATTTAACCTCTGTAGCAATGATATGAATAGGATGTTGCTTAAAAGTCAAATTAGGTGAAACTTCAATTTCCTCAATAACACCGGGCTCAAGAATAGAATTGAAATCCCTAAGGCGTTTTCGTAGTTGAGAGACATGGAAAACATCACTAATAGCAGAAAATTGAGCTGGTAATAATAGGCGATATGTCATGGAACCAATGCGTTTGGTGATGGGAAATTGACCAGTATATCGAGGTACTTATTTTCCCGATCGACTGAAATGCACAACACCCTTCATAGATGAAACACAAATAAACACCAAATCCCCCACAGAAAACTCTAAATTCCTTCGGTTATTGGCAAAGGATTTTTATCTACTTTGAGCTTCTTTCATCCTATGATGAATAAGTTCAATCTTTTATGTGGAATCGGGAATAAAATCCGCACCGAAAACTAGCTCCTCACCAGCTTCAGCTAACACAAAGGAGGTCGGCATGGCCTTCCATAGAGTGCCTCGAAAGGTGCCATACCAATATTAGATTGGAAGCTATTATTGTAGGAAAACTCAACTAGAGAAATATGATCTTCCCTACTTCCGTCGAAATCAAGAACACATGCACGAAGAAGATCTTCAAGAGTTTGATTCACATGCTCGATTTGTCCATCGGACTGAGGATGATAAGCAGGCTAAAATTGAGCTTCGTTCCCAATGCTTTTTGAATACTCTTCGAAAATCCACTAGTAAAAATGGATCACGACCAAAATCCACTAGTAAATAATGGATCACGATCGCTAACAATAGAAGTAGGAACTCCATGCAATTTAACAATTTCTTTAACAAAAAGTTCGGCCAAAAGAGGTACGGTCTGATTCGATCAAACGGTAGTAAAATGGGCGGATTTCGTTAGTCTATCTATAATCACCCATAAACTATCATGACCCGAACGAGATCGAGGAAGACAGTCAGTAAAGTCCAAGGAGACTTGATCCCACTTCCAAATGGGAATGTCTAAAGGTTGCAATAACCCACCGGCCTTTGATGTTCGGACTTTACGAGTTGGTAAGTCATGCAACGCTTAATAAAATTAGCAATATCAGATTTCATTCCATCCCAATAATAAAGTCACTTCATATCCACATACATTTTACTACTACCAGGATGAATGGTAAATTTAGAATGATGAGAATCTTCTAAGATGTCTTTACGAAGATTACAAATATTTGGCACGATAAGTCTATCAAATTTTCGAATGCTGCCATGAGCATCAATTTCAAAGTCTTTCAAACCATCAATATTTCCATCCCTATAACTTTGGCAAATACGAGCCAATTCAGGATCATGCTTTTGAGCTTCAAGGATGTAGTCTAATAGAGAGGGATGAGCCTTAAGACTACATAGAACAAGAGATGTGCATGAATCAGATTTATGATCTCCAATTTCACAAGTAGACAAAGTCTCGAGATCATTCCATTCGGATATCATCATAGAAACATCCGCTTATTGCTTACGGCTAAGGGTATCGGCAACACGATCACCCTTTCCGGGAGTATAAAGAGTATCAAGATCATAAGATGCAAGGAATTCGAGCCAAAATTGTTGACGCAAATTAAGTTCCTTTTGTGAAAATAAATACTTCAAAGATTTATGATCGGTACAGAGAACAAATTTCTCTCCCAAAAGATAATGACGCCGAATTCTAAGGGCGAAAATAACAGCCCCAAGCTCTAAATCATGAGTGGCATATCTAGTCTCGGTAGGCTTTAACTACCTAGAAGCATAAGCGATAACACGTTCCCTTTGCATGAGAACGGCACCAAAACCAACACGACTAGCATCAGTATAAATAATAATATCTTTGTTCCCTTTGGCAATCACAAGAATAGGAGCATCGGAAAGGAGTTCTTTTATTTTTTGAAAAGAAGCTTCATATTTTTTGACCAAATATACTTAACTCCCTTCTTTGTAAAACTAGTAAAAGGCATGGAAATTTTAGAAAAGTCTTTTATGAACCGATGGTAATAGCCCGCCAATCCAAGAAAACTACGAATTTCCGTCACACTCTCAGGTTTCTTCCAATTTTGAAATGCTTCAATATTTGAAGGATCCACGGAAATTTCGGATTTAGAAATGATATGTCCAAGAAATTTCACACGAGATTGTGAAAAGTGGCACTTAAATTTTTTTTCCTTCGATTGATTGCTCCTAAGAGTTTCCAAAACAGTCTGAAGATGTTTCTCATGCTCTTCCTCGGTTTTAGAATAAACAAAAATATCATCTATAAAGATGAGAACAAATTGATTGAGGATGTCTTTGAAAACTCGATTCATAAGGTCAACAAAATAAGCTGGAGCATTCATTAAACCAAATGGCATAACAAGCCATTCATAAGATCCATAACGAGTACGGAACGATGTCAAAGGAATGTTATCCTCTACAATATGAAGTTGATGAAAACAGGTTGCTAAGTCCAACTGCGAAAAGACTCTAGCACCGCAAAGTTGATCAAATAGATCATCAATCTGAGGTAAAGGATATTTATTCTTGATGGTAAGATCATTAAGCTTGCGGTAGTCAATGCAAAACCTAAGTGTACCATCGGATTTCTTCATAAAAATAGCTGAAGATCCCCAAAGAGAGGAACTAGAATGAATAAACTGCTTCGCTTCTAATTCGAATAATTGCTTATGCATCTCCTCAATTTCCTTATTGGACATACGATAAGGAAGACGAGTGATAGGTAGACCTCCAGGGATTAGATTTATTCTGAACTCAATTTCTCGCTTAAGGGGTAATCCTAAAACGGACTCAAATATATTGGGAAATTCACGAACAATATGAATGAGAGAAATAACATCTTCCTCATCATCATTATCGTCATCATGTGGATTTAGAGAATATAAGTATGTCACCGAATTGGAATCTGAATCTTTAAGAACAATAGAAATCTGCTTAAAAGATTGAGGATATCAAAGATGAATAGTCCTCTCAGGACATAGGATGTGGGCTTCATAACGATTAAGCTAATCGATTCCCAAAATCATTCTGAAACCTAAGTAACGCATAACATGCAAATCGGCTCGGAAAGCATAATCACATAAAATAATCTCGACATCTTTACATTGTAAACTGAGTGTTGTGGATGCACCAACCTGATTCGCAATTCTCAGTGAAGTCATCAAGCACATAACACTTAAAGACAAAGTATCAACAAGTTCTTTTGATATAAAAGAGTGAGATGCACCCGTATCAAAAAGAACTCGAATAGGACGATCACGAAACATAATAATGCCATCAAGGATAGAATGAGAAATACCTTGACCAAGAGAAGTGTTACTAGGTGCTTGCACGACATTTAGTTTTCCCTCTCTATTGCTTTGATGTTTGGGACATGAAGATATATTATGACCCGAACGTTTGCAATAGCGACAGTAAGGGGCTTCGGACATTTTTTTCATAATGGTCCTTAGAACCACAGTTGTAGCACTCTCCACGACTAGAAGTAGAAGTCTTTGCTACCGAAGCTGCTTGCTTCCCTTTCTTGTTAGGATAGGGTTGAACTTAATAGGAATCTACTTGTTGTTGTTGAAGTCCTATTTGGCACCCACAATTTCAACATTATTTTCATTATCGGCCTCTTCACGTCGAAGAGTGATACCAATAAGCTGATCGAAAGAAACTTCTAATTTCATAAGTAATGGCTTTTTGAGGTTCTTATTCAACCCATAAATAAACCTTTGATTTTTCTTTAATGGGGTATAAATATACTCGACCCCATATTTAGAGAGGGATTAAAAAGATGCGACGTTATCCGTCATAGAAAATTCACCATGAACAAGGTCAACTAAGCGCCGAGCTAAAGTTACTTTTTAAGCCTTCGACACAAACTTTAACTCGAATCTTTCCCAGAATTGCTCCCAAGTAAGATCCGCTTCGATAATCTCAGAAACCAAAAGATCATACCAATCTAGTGCTCTCTCTTGGAGCATACTAGAAGCAACTTGGACTCGATGTAGATCTATAAGATTCATGTGAAAAAAGATGTGATCGCATGTTTCTAAGCCATGCTTGGACTTCTATAACGCCCTTGGAACCCTTGAATGGCTTTCCACCCACATGCCTGCAAACTCAGATTTAGGGTGAGTAGGTTGTGGAATGGTTCCGAGAGCTTGAGCATTCTTTACGAGATCTAAGAGCTATTGGGAAGACATAAATACTTCATCCTGAGGAGTAGCACTAGAATGACCGGTGTTGAGATGACCTGGTCTAATCATTTCTCTTCTTTAAGAAAGAAAGAAAGAAGAGGAAAAAGGTTATTCTCAGAATGAATAACAAACAAACTTGATTGATAAAATAAGGCATCATAAAAGAAATTAGGATAGAACGGGTCCAATGACTCAAATTAAATCCTAAGGCACGATTCCTAAGAAAGACTTAGGACGATGATCCTTGCTATAAAATTCTATATTGTTCCAAAGTTTTGCTTTGATACCAAGCTGTGACACCCCACCTTTATACTCACACTAGCCAGGGACACTACGGGGTAATGCCGTCGGCTAGCACGAAGAATAAGGCTGTTGAGGAGTGACCATCCATGGAATTGCTTTGTGCGAGTACCGATATGTCAGATAGTATTACATGCATTTCGTTTCAAGAGGAAATCTGACATATCAAATACAAACTCAAAGCTACTACATAGTGGCTATGAGGTCTTCGAAAAAAAATATAAAATTAATATAACACTATTCAGTCACAAATATTCATCTCACTAAGGTGGAAACAGATATGAATAAATCACATAAAAGTGTACATCAAAGTAATGATCATATAAGATCCACTACACCACAAAAGAATAGATACAAGTGCTAGACAAAAGAATATGTATACATCAAGGAGTCTTTATATCGAATGTATAAAAGCAAAAACTATTCAGCTAAGTAGTTAGCCAAAATTCAAAAGCTAGTCCCAGCTAAGAAGTCAAGTGGAAGCACTTGAAATACCTCGGTCTGACCCAAGTATTATTTAAGAAGAAAATAATAAACGGATCAGCCTAGCTATAAATATCATATAAAATGAGATAGGATAAGAGATATGACAAAAACGTATGATAACAATAATGCCATACTGTGACAAGTATACATTAGATAACAACAAAAATCATACAATATCTCGAATATTCTCAAACATCAAAAAGAATGTCATATTATTTAACATATTCACCAAACCACAAATATTGATAAACTTGTCAGTATAAATCACGAAAATTAGTGAAACACAGATTCTAGAAATCAACAATTAGAAATCCAGAAAACACAAGGGGTAGGCCCATCACAAACGGGAGCATGAAAACTCATGAACACGTGCATCACAAACGGAACGCTATTCCATGGTCGCTGATCATCAATTTTGAGCAGAGGCTCCATAAATGGCCCGAACATCATGGGTCGCTACCTACCAATTTTGATGAAAAAACTCCAAAAACAGGGTTTAGTCCCCCACACAAATAAAGAGACATCATACATCGCTACTCTAAATCACAAAATGACCATCATTGATCGATAAGTGTAAATTACACTAAGCTAGTAAATAAATGAGTTTAGCTTCATGTCACATAACCACTAGCTCAACTTAATTATTTATGAACAAATTATAGATTTCCACCTGAAATTGTCACAAGGTTTCAATCGAACAAGTCTAAGAATTAACCAACAAAGTAAACGCAAGCGTTTCATACCACTTGTTTTGATAAGTCATTTAATTGGATTTCTCGAACGAATGAGGTAAAGGTTTGTTTATACTAACAGATTGAAAAATGGTTTTGAAAACGAACTTTGTATTAAAAGTAAATGTTGAGATAATTTCTGTGGAAGAGTTTGGATATTTGCTACTAACATAGAAACCTTTGTATTTTAAAGTGACGAATCACATAAACTATTGTAAAAACAATCGATCACCAAAAATTAACATTTGACGACGTGAATTAAAACCCCAAAAATCAATATCAAATCCAATCAAATGGATATTCCCAAAAATCCATAAATGAAGTCATCAAAGTCGATAATAAGTGATAACAACTAACCGGATCAACAAAAATTGATAAAATTTGAAAATCCACTCAAAACAGCCAGAATAGGCAAAACTGCATAGTTCTAGACGTCTGAAATTACCAACCAGATGTCTGAACCAAAATCCAGACGTCTAGTTGGATTTCCAGACGTCTGGATTTTGCCTCTGTCTTTTTTCTTTTTCAGGGACTAATTCCAGACGTTTGGATTTTTCAACCAGACGTCTGAATTTTAAACCAGACGTCTGGATTTTCTTCCAAACATCTGAAATTTCCTGGTAGGCAAAAATTAGCTAGCCCAAAGAGGGCAAAAATCCAAACCGAAAGGATCGAACGAGCGGTGGAGACTAGGTATTTATGCCAAGCGACAGCCCAGCCATTTAGGCTCTTCGATACAGCCCAAATAACTTGTCCAAAAATCCAAGATAGGTTTTTAAAGATTTTGACTTCAAAACATCAAAATTGGAAAATTCACCAAATCAATCCAAATTAAAAGCAAATGAACATGAATCGAAGTTGGGAATTCATACCTAACACCAATGAAAGCTATAAGCGTAGATGTGAATACAAAAATTCACCTTTAAAACACAAAGACAACGAATGAGAAGCTTTAAAACAAAGCAAGACCAATTCCTCATCAATACACCTTTAGAATCTTCAATCTATTATCAAAGGTGAAGTTTTTCCTAAGTTAGGATTTAGGAATTTCTGAAAATTGAAGAGAGATTGAGATGGAGAAGATGAAGAGGATGCTTACCTAAGCTTCTCTTTAATTTTAGAGCAAGAACTTGAATTTCTTAAGAGAACTAGAGCTTAGGAATTTCTAATTTCCCATCTTTTCCCCATTCTTTCCTTTTTCTTGAGTTAAGAAATGCTATGAATGAATGAAGAGGAGTGAAGGGGGAATTAGGGTATTAGATGAATTGGATCCTATTGTTAGGTTATTGGGCTGAAAACCAAACCCAAAGCCCCAAATAAAAATACCAAAATTCTAGCAACTCCAAACATATCCATGTTTATACTCAAAAAGGTCACAAATGCCGCTTTGAACTCAATGGATGTGGTCTCGAGTCCTAATTCGACTGTCTACAAAAAGTAGCATTTCAGACTTTAATCTGACTAACAGTGCTATATTTAAATAAATCATTTAAATATATAATCGTAAAATATGCGGGTTGTTACAACTGATATATGTGGAGGAGTCACTTGATCAAAGCCGATGTCGGTGCGAATGAGAGAGATGCATATTTGATGCTTATACCGGTGTGAGCGGGTTGTTCCTTAGGTGAGCACTATTAGCCCAAGTCGGTTAGGGAGTACTGCTAAGCAGGCGAGCAAGATTTTGGGCGGGAATTTCCTTAAGTGAGCCCTATTGGCCTGAGGTGATCAGGAAGCCACGCCAAGTGGGAAAGCCAGGTGATGAGCGGGTGTAGTACATGGGCAGACCATTTTCACCTGATCTGGGGCAGATTAAAGTGCTTGATCATGGGGTTATGCAAGCCAAGATAAATACAATTATGATTATACTGGCCGAATGGACAAGCCGGGCCGACCCAATTCACACTTGCTAGAAATTTGAGAAATAATATATTCGTAATTCTTTTCATTTTTCGAATAAGCTCCCATTAGAAATTTATGTTTCTCAAAACCCTAAAAGAAAACATTTCAATTTCTCTAGCGGGTGTTAGGATGCACTTAGCTTGGGATTCTAATCATGAGGAAGCTTAACGAATCATAGACTCGCATGCGATGGATTACACCTTGTCGATTATGTCATATAACACTCCTAACCCGTTGCCTTTTCCATATTCTCATCTTGACCTCGAGGAAGCTCAACAAATCAAGAGAGATTACACAATCGTACCCATCATTTCGCAATGGCTTAAGTATAATGCATGAACTTCAAGACAAATATGTACATGTATTTTATCTTGTCTACTCAATTATTAATAGGAGTACACATTATATCTCTAGCTTGAGGAAGCCCAACATCTAAAAAGTATGTGAGTAACCTATATATATATATATATATGTGTGTGTGTGTGTGTGTGTGTGTGTGTGTGTGTGTGTGTTTATATATATGGTAGAGGGCACCTCATATATTAAAGATCCATAATCATTAATACACACACATACATTGAGTGATATCAATTTAGGGAATAATGTATTTTTTATGAAATACCCTTGTGATTTGAGTGCTGGGCACACTCTGAAATGATGGTATATGTACAATACGTATGTACTTGTACCTTAAATCTTAGTTGGTTTTCTTATAGTTCCACTTAAGTTTTATACATTCATATTATGTAAGTTTAATTCATTTATAACTATTTATAGTTTAACTAACTTATATAATAAATTTACATAAATTGTTAATTGAATATGATTTACATAATTTTAATTGATTAATTTAATTAACAAATTAATTAAATTATTGTTAGAATTCAAAATTCTTTTTTCATCCTAAACATTAAGATGGATATAACTATAACACTTACTATTTATATATACATATATCATTATAAATATATATATTATTTTGTCAATTAACATTTTATTAATTAATTTAATAATTATTTCTATCTAGTTAAAAACAAATTTAATTAAATCATTTAATAAAGTCAAAAACATATATCTATAATTTATCTTAAATAATTCAAAATTATTATATTTCAACTATAACGTTTATATATATATATATTCCAATGAATTAATTTTTAATTAATTTTTATTCAATTAATCCAGTTAATTAAATTAGTGTATAATTTCGAAAATATTATTATAATTTCATAAAAATGCTTAAATTTTTTATAACCTTTGTAAATTTATTTTATATTTTCAGTTTAACATTTAAACTCAAAACTTATTTTTTAGAAGCTCAAGGCCCAAATCAATTTGATAATTTACAATTGCGCCAACCTTTGGGACTTACTCTATCGTTGAGCCAGAAAATAGTCCGAAAGGGGAGAATACTTGACTATCCAATCTAAGCATAGACATTACTATTCTACACACCCAAATGATGGATAGGTTTTATTATTTGACCCTAAAGTTGCTAATTTAGGCCACATAGACCATAAAGGTTCTCTGACCATCGTTGCAACAAGGATAGTTGGAAGTGAGTAAATAAGGTAGATTTCAACAAATTTTCCCTAATTTAGAATTTATTGGACCTAAGAAGTCAAAATTAATTTTAGATTTATTCTAAATTTGATTCGAAAATTTTAATTTATTTAATATTTATTTATTTAATAATTTTAATTATATAGTGCATTTAAATACGAACTCAACTTGAGTATATTCAAGTATACTCGTGTGTGTATTATTCACATGTAGAAAATATGTATTGTGTACGTGGTTAATGTGCATGTGTGTAGATGTTAGGATTTACACTACAATGGACACATTTGTCCTTTATTTACAAATTGATATCCAAAACAATTTCAAATATATATAAGGGAATTTTGTCTAAAGGATAAATTTTAAAAGTTTTTTAGCCTCTAAGACAACCTCTTAAAAAATTTGTCATAAAGACACAATGGATGAAAATGATACTGTACAGTATTATTATATGAAAACATTATGCAAAAAGGTAAATACAAAACTTATACTACACAGTAGCACTATCTTTCTCACTGAATTTTTGTCCTTCTCCTATACTTAGTTAAAAAGTTGTCCTTCTCATTAAAGAATTGAAAGCATGTCCTTGAAGTTAAACAATGATGAATTTTGTCCTTCCTTCTATTTTTGTGTGTGTGTGTATATCCAAATTTAAATTTTGTAATTTTTTAATGTAAATAAAATATTTTGATAAAGTTTATAATTTTTAAAATTCAAAATTCCTTTCAAAATATCTAATTTATTTACTTTGTACAACAGTTTAAAAATCTAGATCTATAAATTTAAAACAATATACATATATAATATATTAAAAATTAAAATAACTTTTATACTTGGAGAGGGGCAAGAGATTATTGTATTCATAGTAAAATGGAACGTTTATTTGTTAACTATGAATGCATTAGTAATTTCCTAAATTTTAAAGTTCATTTTGATAATTATTTAACAAGCGGTCACACCTTGATCATTTTTTATTTTTCTTCATCCAAGGCTTTGTTCAAATAAAAGCCCTTTAGATATGATAATGCCTAAATCCTATAAGAGGGTTACAATCGGCTAGTTGAACATCACTTTCAATGTAAACTTCTTAGAAACCCAATTTTCAAATTCATGTAGAAGTTAAAAGAAATTAAAAGGTGGAAAAAGTCCAAACCAAATTTCAATGAGCGATGCAACAATCAAAGAAGAGAAAACGACCTATGCTGAACAGAAAATCGACACAGAGCTCATAGTGGAACAAATACAAATGGCTAACACAAGGTGACAAACCAACCTGGTTTTTTCATTCCAAATTTGCTGACTTCTCTCCATACATAAACATATTTCAACCGATTGACCAGGAAGGTAGTGTCCCATGTTCTACTAATAATTTCTCTAGAGAGGTAATTACCTTGAAAATAGAGCTTTATAACAGTAACACTATTAATAGAAATTTCCCTAATGCCATATGTAAGAAGATTATAATACCTCATGCAAGAACAGACATGGATAAACCATTTGAAATTGAAGAAATTAAAAATGCGGTTTTTTAAATTGATGATAATGGTATCCTAGGCCCCAATAGTCGTAGTGTAAAGTTTTATAAATCACATTGGGATTTGATCAAAGATAAACTACAGGAAACCATGAATGGCATCTATAATTCATAGGGACTAATCAAAGAAATGAATCACACATTCAACTGTTTAGTTGCTAAGAAACAAAAGTCCCAGTGTCTTGCTAACTATAGACCAATTCAGTTTGCAATGTGTTATATAAAATTATGCTAATTTATTATGTGGTAGAATGAAGTATTGTTGAATGAGCTTATATCAGTAAATCAAAATGCTTTCATCCCTAGAAGAAACATAAACAGAAACTCACTTCAAGCGCATGATTTAGTTTGGAGCTTTAATAAAATGGCCTTACATAATTTGTGTTAAAATTGACTTGCATAACGCTTACGATAGAATTAATAGGGAATTTACTCTCCACATGATGAGAGTAATGAATTTTTCCAATAATTTAACAAATTTAACATTCACATGCATATCCATTCCATCATTTTTTGCCTTTATTAATGGTCATCCTAGGGATTCTTTCCAAATAATAGAGGTTTAAGATAGGGAGATCCACTGCCTTCATACATGTTTTTTGTTGCTATGGAATATCTCACTATTTTATTGGATGTATAATTTGTCAAGAGCAATATTAAACCAATTTATAATGCAAAGCCTATTTTAATACATTTACTCTATGCTGATAATATCCTAGTTCTAACTAAAGCTAGTGCTAATAGTGCAAAAGCAATCCATGAAATCATGGACAAATTGGAAAATACGACAAGTTTGTTTATAATTAAATAAAAATCAATAATTTTAAGAAATAAAGATCAGATAAATAACATATTCGATATGCCAACAAGAAATCTCACAATTATCTACTTAGGGATTGCATTATCCACTAACAAACTCAACTCTAGGGATTTTGGACCTTTAATAGAAAAGATCAACAAAAAATTCAATAACTGGAGTAACATATTCTTAAATATTGGTAGGTGAATCTAATTAATAAAACCAGTTATCTATCTAATCATTGAATTTTGGATGCAAATATGTCAAATTACATCAAGCATCGTATAAAAGATAAAGTCTTTATATGCTAACTTCCTATGAAAAATAAAGCACAAAACTTGATTAGGTTTGAAGTATATAGACCAAAAGAAGAGGATGGCCTGGGAATAAGAAGATTAATTGACTTACTCCAAGTAGTTACTATCAAATTACTATGAAGATATCTATCTTGAGAGAGTCTTTGAGCCACTTGGGCCAAAAATCGACATTGCAAAATATTTTGTGTCATCCAACATGATAATAACTCATCATCCATTTGGAAAACTCTGCCGAATGCATAATAAGTCAGTAAAGGCTGTATGACCAAGCAAATAGTTGATGCAAAGGAAATAAATATATGGTTGGAACCATGGACAAACGGACATTCTTTAGTGGATAAATTGGGATGGAACGCTATGATCACAATAGGAGGACCCAACAGAAGGGTTTCTACCCTCCAAACTCATGGAGAATGGAGAATGGACTCTTGATATTTTACATTAGAAGCATGCTTTGAAATACATTAACTCACCTTCAACACGAAGGAAGAAAGAGAATACTGGAAATGGATACTAGACCCTACTAGAAAATTCTCATAGAAATCTGCATGGAACACGGGTGAAGCTAGGGAACTAGATTGGTGTAAAATTATTTAGAATAAACAATGTGCACCTAAGATGTCAATTTTTACATTACTGGCAATATTCAACAAACTAAACACAAAACATAAGCTAGCGAGGTGAAAAAAACAAGATAGACCAGACTTGCATTCTTTGTGAACATCATGCATAAAACAATCAACATATTTTCCTCTATTATTAATGTTCAACTAAATTATGGGAAGAATTCAACAATAAATTACAATTATAGACAATGAACTATGCAATAAGCGAGGTGCTTAACCAGAAAATAATATCAAGCATAAGTAATCAAGCAAAGGAAATGATTTATGGCATTACAATCTCTACATTTATATGAAACATTTAGAACGAGAGAAATAGTAGAAGTTTCAATGGAATCAAAGTGCCACAGCAGATCCGCTAGGTGTTGGTTTCTCAATACATCGCTGACCTACTAAAGACTTTGAAACTCAAACCAGAAAACAAAGAAGCATGGAATCAATGCTTGCCTGCTTCGGTATAGTTGTTGAGGCCAACAAATCACTCTAACTGAGGAGAATTTCACCGTGAATGAACTCGCTAACTTTTTCTTGCCAAACTTAAGTTACTATCTTATAATCGATTAACTGGAGAGATCGAGATGAGAGTTTGAATTGCATTTGCTTAGGTTTCTGGAATGCGTAGCAGAAGAAAAGATAAGGGATTTAACTGGACAATCTTCCTCCTTTCGCGATTGATATTTTTATTTGTTGATATGTGTGTCTATTGTTTGCATTGTGTACTCGTGTTATTGCTTTGTACATTTAATTTTCTAGTCATATGCTACTCCTTTTTGTTCCGTGTTAATCATACGGGTATTCTTTAGCATGAAAATTGAGATACTCCTGCACCTGTTTGGAACACAAGCAAATATTTGTAACTCTTATCTAATGACATATAAAAAGTACCTTATTTTCAGAAAAATAAAATTAAAAGGAGGGAGGGAGGGTGTGTGTGTATGTATCATATACAGATATATATATACATATATATAGATATAGATATATATATACACACACATATACACACACACACATATATATATATCAAGGGGAGGGAGGGTGTGTGTGTATGTATGTATGTATCCATATATATATGCATATATCAAGAGGTGTGTGTTTACTTATTTAATTTGCACTAAAAAAATTATTAAGTTAGATGATAGAATATATATATATATATATATATACACATATATATATATATATATACATATATATATATATGTATATATATATATATATATATAATTCCTTTCAGTATAATTTGTATTATTATTATGAAATACATAATAGATAATGTAAACATAATTTTATGACACTAAAATATCAATTTGTAAACATATATACATATTAATAAAATAATATTAGCTTAAAATAGTTTTAAAAATGTATATATATAAATAAAAATAATTATTTTTCAAAAAATATTTATCGTCGAATATAATTTGATACATAAACTATTGTAATACATATATTTATGCATATATATTAACATTTAAGGCAAATTTAATTAACTAAAAATAGGATTAATGTTTTAAAAACTATTATATATATAATCTGTACATTACTATATGTAAATAAGTACTAATTAATCATTTTTAATCAGAACAAAGATGTAATACATAGAAAATGAAGCTTTTGTGTATGTGCATGCGTGTGTATATACAGTACGTGTGTATATGTGTGTAACTGAATAAAAGTTTATTGATAAGAGGACAACACCTGTGCATATAAATTTGTTTGATAATATTATAGATCTATATAACATGATAGAATATAGATCATAAACTAAGGAATCATACTTAGTTGGACGTCGCCTTTGAATGCACTCTGATTGATTGAACAACTCATATATTTTTTGGAGTCGCCCTTTGGATGCTGCAAAGGTCAATACTACCATATTTGATATTTAATGTGGTCTAGATTGGATCTTGAATTTTTGGCCAAGGGATAAGGGTATACACGGCTATGGTAGAGGCAAGAGCAAGGGAGGTGGAAGAAAAATATCATCCAAATAGTGAAGGGTTAAGCAGGCTTTTATAGAGAGAGCTAAGGAGAACTATTCTCCTTAATTTTCTAATCCACCTTTTACCAAGTCCTAGGTCCAAAATTTCAAAACTTGAACCCCTCCTTTGTTCCACTCTTGGCTGGCCATGCATAGGACAATTTGGGCGCTTAAATGTTCCAAACTCGTTTGGCAATTAATCACATCTAAATCTAATTTAAGTGCATATCGATATCGCCTATTGATTTATACATGCATAACTTTTATACATACACCCAATTAATTACTAATGGTACCCAAAAAATTACACAAATATATCAAATAATTAATTAATATTTAATATATATTAATTAATTTACAACAATCATAAATTAATAAAGGGGAATTTTACCGTGAGGGCCTTGTTTCATCAAACAATAAGTTTGTAGGACACAGCTTCAAAATAATAACTTTGCAGGACAAAATTACTTCATACCCTTTTTCCGTTCCATTTTCTCTTTCGCTTTCTATCATTTTTCACAATTGCTAACCAAAACCAAAAATAGATTTTAGAAAACAAACGATTGATTTCCGTTCCCAATATTTCTGCTAAAACGATTACAAATCATTTATCAAAGCCGCATTTAGATTACAACTACTTCAGCTTCATCAATTTCAACTTCATCGATTTCAGCTTAAACTAAAATACTTTCATCAAGCAATCTCTGCAATCACCTCAAACTTAAATGTCGAACAAGTAAGCTGTATTTTATTTTGATGTAAATGTTTTAGTTAGATGATAAATGATAGTTAAGTATTCTTTCTTACTGGTGCTGATGACATATTTTGTAATGGATTTAAGGTATTTTAGCTCTTGTTATGATGTAACATAATCGACATATGTTTAATTAAGCGTACCTAAATATTCAATGGCAGATGCTACTAAACCCTAGGCGTTAAACTGGACAAGTTATTTTTATTTTTTGCTATATATCGATTGTTTTTGTTAGCTGAAGTAGTCATTCACTGTTAGATTTTCTTTGCTATTTATGGGTTGTTTTTGCTTGTGTTTGAACAAGTAAGAAATGTAAGATGTTTATATATAACAGTTTTTCTAATGCATGTATGATGTTTGTTGTTTTTGTACTGATTTAATGTGATGTTAAACAGTTCATATTCAACATCTTAAAAAGATAAATCTGTTTATCTTTTAATCTAAATGATTTAATATAAGAATGTAATGGATTTAACATGTTTGTGTGTCTTTGAGTTGCTTTAACATAATCTTAACTTCGGTACTTGAAAAATCATATGTATTGTGTAAATACTGTTATGTTGTAATGTTCCTATGTTCGACAGTTACAGAAGATAAACATATTTCGCTCTTACTACAATTGGTTCAAATCAACTTAACTCTTAGTTATCTTAAATAGTGACTAGTATATGTTATACATGTTTGCCCTTTTTATTATTATTTAAAAGTTATTACAAAAAACATACAGCAAATTTACACCCTACTTAATAAAGATAAAAGCATTTATGCTTTTATGTGCAGAACAATTTAATTAGATAATGAACTTTATATGATTTTTGCTTCATCGATTTTAGCTTAAACTAAGATACTTTCATTGAGCTATTTCTGCAATCACCTTAAAACTTAAAAGCGGAACAACTAAGCTATATTTTATTTTGATGTAAATGTTTTAGTTAGATGATAAATCGTAGTTAAATATTCATTCTTACCAATGCAGATAATAGCTCTTATTATATATTTAAGGTATTTTACTTCTTGTAATAATTTACCATAATCGACATTTGTTTAATTAAGCATACCTAAATATTCAATGGCAGATGATACTAAACCCTAGGTGCTAAACAGAAGAAGTTATTGTTTAGCTGTTAAAAAAGATAAACGCATCTATCTATTAATGTAAAATATTTAGATTACATGTTAAACCCTAGTTGTGCTTGATAATTACAATTACTTATATTAGATAGGATTTTGTTTTTATCATGATTTAAAGTTATTACAAAAAATATACAACTAATTTAAATTAAAACCTAGTTGGAAAAGATAAAAGCATTTATGTTTTTATGTAAAACACTAAAATACAGAATAAATCGTAGATAAATTTTTATATCAGCTACTACATCTAACATAAATAGTTCTTCACTCTTTCTAACATTTCATTATATATGACAATTTTTATGCAGCGTAAAGATGCATACAAGGTCTTCTAAATCAAAGATATTCATTCGAAAAACTACTTGCATATTCATAAATGAAGGTGGAACTCAATGCATAAACATAAGACCTATATCCAGTCCTTTCTGCAATGAACATAGCCAGAGACCATCATTATCTTCAACTCCATTGGTAACTGTTTTCCTACTTATGTTTCCCATAATATTTAGTTCTACTTTTCAATTTGTATGCACATATTGAATTGGAATCTAGATTCCATATTTTAAATAAAAAAGTAGCTATATTTTTTGAGCTTACATTGTTTACCTTGGTTAGTCTCCTATTCTGTCACTACATGTATGTATACATGTGTGTGTGTATATATATATATGTGTGTGTGTGTGTGTGTGTGTGTGTGTGTTTGTTCATTCACTTCATGTAGTTTGTATTGGGTTGATGTTCATTGACTTGAGTTGTTGCTTTATATTCAGTCAGTTATCATGTAGCTTGTCTACACTTGCATTCTCGTCTTGTCGACATGTCTGCATTGGACTCTGGTTTCAGTGTGTGTGATGTTGCATATTCACTTGATGTTTCACACATGTACATATATAATGTCTGAACACTTTAGTCAGGTTTGGTTACTTCATTTGCATTGATCATGGGTTGTTTTCATGTTTCATTTGTTTATGTGTATGTTGTGCACTTGTTTGCACTGTCACTTCTAACTCTGACTATTCGTTGATGTTGTAGCTTGATTCTCTGACCAAATGATTCTGCACTGTGCACTGCATTCAATCATGTTGTACATGTTATTACTTCGAGGCTATTGTGATGATGAAATTCTAATAACTGATCAACAATTTGTGATGGCTAATTTTTTTTCTAAAGCTTTGTTACAAATGATAAAAGCATTTATCTCTTTTATACAATATTCTGATGGCCATTTTGTGTTTCATTCTCTTTAAGTTTTCAGATTTCTAATTGACCATTACTTAAACAACTAAAAAAGATAAAGCAGATTATCTTTCTATACTTTGAAAATTTCTAATTGTGAATTTTCATTTCATCAAATAGTTCTTGTTGATTATCAATTATGAATGTTCATTTATCTTTTGCTGGTCTAAAATAGAAATTTGAAAATGTGAAAACTGAAATAGGTCTAAAAAAATTCAAACATTTGTTCTTTACAAAAAAACCTGTGGGATTTAATTTGTACTTTTTTTTAAAAAAAAAGAGGTACTTTATATACTAAAAAAGTGCTTTATCTTTTATTTTTTTAAATAGAGGTACTTTATATACTAAAAAATATCTTAATCTCAAAAAATACAAAATAATTTAAAAGATAAAACATATTATCTTTTTATTCAAACATATAATTGACCATTACTTAAACAACTAAAAAAGATAAAGCAGATTATCTTTATATACTTTGAAACTTTCTAATTGTAAATTATCATTTCATCAAATAATTCTTTTTGATTTTCAATTGTGAATGTTCATTTATCTTCTATTGGTCTAAAATAGAAATTTGAAAATGTGAAAATTTGAAACTGTGAAAATTGAAATAGGTCTAAAAAATTCAAACATTTGTTCTCTACAAAAATACCTGTTGGATTTAATTTGTACTTTTTAAAAAAAACAAGAGGTGCTTCATATACTAAAAAAGTGCTATATCTTTTATTTTTTTAAATAGAGGTACTTTATATACTAAAAAATACTTTAATCTCAAAAAAATACAAAATAATTTAAAAGATGAAACATATTATCTTTTTATTCAAATTTTTGTGTAGTAAGATAATTTTTGATAAACTTATTATTTTTACCTCCTAATCGATTTTTTGGTTTTCATAAATATAGAATCAGAGTGGACCAACTGAAGAATTACCTGATGTGAATAAAAAAGAAGACTTCATATCTGATAATGAAAAAACGATTTCACAACAACTGGCTGAAGAAAGTACTTATTTGGATGATGTTAATCAATATGAAATTAAAAAAAAGCCAAGAAGCAAAAAAAGGCAACAGTACACAGGTACTTATAGATGTAATTTGGATGCCTATAAAGTGATGTCAATTATAAAGGAGAAACACATTCTTTCACCTGAAGCAAAAGCTTTTTTAGAGAAAACAACATTCAGAAACTCCTTCAACGTTTTTCTTAGAGATTCAATAGCACGACAAGATTTAAGGAAATGTGCTTCGAATTTAGATGATATCATTACTTCTTTTGATGAAAAAGAAAATTCTTTCACAATTGGAAACAAAGTACTCAAAATTACTACTGAAGAAGTCAGTCTAATTTTTGGAATGCCATTAGCTGGAGAAGACTTATTTCCTATACCAGCTTCTAACAAAGCCTCAGCCATGGAAAGTTTCTCCTATTTTTTAACTGCCAATTTTCAAGAAGAAAACATAATCAGCCAAAAAACAGCAACAAAAAGATAGAATACACTGTTAGAAGAGGAAAAAGAAAATGAAGATTTAGTGAAATTTTTATTATTGTTGCTGGTTATAACTTTCCTTTTTCCAAAAAACCAAAGCTATATGCAATGGGGTTTCTTGCCAAAGTTTCTGAATTTTAAAAAATTCAATTCAATTTCTTGGCCACGGGCAATATGTGAAAATGTTTTGATAAATGTTAAAAAGTATCATACTGACCCTAGAAGTACACCAGGCTATACTATGGTGTTACTGGTATGCTTTCATAACTTAACAAAATATAAATATATTCAAATTTATATTTAATACAAAAATATAAATGCTTTTATCTTTTTCTTGCAGTATTGGATTTGTGAACGAACATAAATAATTAATGAGAAGGAAAATCTGCAAACCAAAATCCCAAGAACGAGAAAATGGGATTTATCGAAACTGAAAGATTTGAACCTCATTGAAGTTGACAATGACAAAGTATGCTATATTTTTTTAACTGTACATTTTTTTTATTTCTTAGAATGCAATATTTTGGAATGTTAGTAGCCTAAATAATAGAAAACCAAATGAGTATAGAAAGTATATGTGCAAGCTTAACTTGTCTAGTACTTCAACGACAGTATATGTGCAAGCTTAACTTTAAATTTATTCATTGCAGATTTTAAAAAAAAAAATCGCAGCTATAACAAAAGAAGAGAAAGAATTTCTTTCCAATAAAATAAAAGCTATTGAGATGGAAGAAGACCGAAACAACAAAAGAAAATTAGATGACTGCCAGAAAGACACAACTGTGGAAAAATATGCCAAAAAATGTGCTAATAACATAATAGAGCTACAGTCAAAAGCCAATTTTTTGAGTACTGAGATGAAAAATGTTGAATAACAATTAAATGAGGAAAGAAGTTTAAGAGAAATGGATGAAAAAAGAATCCAGATTCTTGAAATGAAGCTCCAGAAGTTGGAAAATTTAGAAAAGAACGATGTAAAGGAAAAAGATATTTTGAACAAAAAAACCGAAGCTAAAAAAGGACAAAAAAAATTGTTGGTATGATTTACATAAACAGTTCTGCTAATTTTCCAACTTTTGATATTATGCAAACTCAAGATTTCATACTAGAAAAGCAGACACAAGATAGTTTAAAATCTGACAATCTGAAAGAGCCTGCTCAAGAAAATGCTTCTGAAAATCCTATTGTTGTTGAAGATATTGTCCTAAAAGAACCAAAAAAGAAGAAGAAGCCAAGGAATGTTGACAAATGTCCACTACTCAAATATCTTACCGAAGAACAAAAAGAAATTGTCAAAAAAAATTCAAAATTCTTGGAGGAAACAAGTAAGTAACTAAACTACTTTTCACTCAATTGACTTAAATATATATTTACTCAAATAAGATATTGTTTCTAGTACAATATCATATTGTTCCTACTACAACATATTTTATGGAACCCTAGCGGACTTAGCGGCCCCCACCTTCCTCAACTAGTATTTTCTACGATCGATCTTTCTTCCTATTCGTGTCTCCCTTCGCTTCAATCCTCCATGATGTCCTCTAATCCTTCTACTGATCAGGGATCTCCACATCCCGTTCCATCTTCGATCTCCCCTGAACATCCTCCAGGATTTGAACCTCAAGGATCTGACACCAATTGGATCCCTGCTGATGATGGCTTGACACCAGTTTTGTCTCGAAAGTAGAAAAGAAACTCAAAATCGCTGCTAATAATAATAGTAATCAACCCAAGAGAAGAACATATCCAAATTCTAGCGGATCTACAAAATCTAATCTAACATCAAACCAGATTAGAGCATCAAGCCCATTGGTTGCAGATATTCATGATTCCCCTCAGAATAAAAAAATGGATCTGTTAAATGGAATTATTCGTCCACTTCAAGTAAAGCGTGGAACGAGATTGTCAAAGGCAATAATATTCCTATTTCTGTTCCACTGAAATTATACCATCCTTGGGAAATTAATTCTTTGAAATGTGCAAAAATGTCTACTGACGTGATATTGGATGCCAGAAAACAATGGAGTAATGCCATAGTGATCTATGTAGTTGGCCATAAACCGTAGTATCCATATTTTAAGGACTACATAATTAGAGTTTGGAAACCAGCAGAGGATTTCTCGATCTTTTCAATGGAAAATGGATTCTATGTGATTAAATTCAACAAAGAAAAAGATTGTGTGAATGTTCTAGAAGGTGGACCCTATTAATATAACAAGAAACTTACGATGATCAAAAGATGGCATCCAGGAATGCAACTCAACAAAGAGATACTTCATACTATCCCGATCTGGATTCGTCTACCCAATTTGCCACTTCACTTTTGGACGAAAGAGGGGATAAGTCGTATTGCTTCTGTAATTGGCTCTCCTATCAAACTTGACAAATTTACTGAAGGTATAATTAAGATTGCATATGCTAGGGTTTTAATAGAAATTGAAAACTCTTTTAAATTCCCAAATAAAATTCCTATACTAAATGAGAAAGATGAGATTATATAGCAAGAAGTTGTCTACGAATGGAAGCCTAGTACATGCTCTAATTGTTTGAGTTTTGGACATGCGGAAACTCAATGTCAATTTAATAAAGTATGGGTTCAGAAAGCAAAACAAGACACAGTAGATGACATTTCAGCAATGAATATTGACCCAAACGATTCTCTTCCAAATAATAATGTAACAAGTGAAGAACCAGTTAAGCAGAAGGCCATTTTGATTAACGAATCTAATAAAGTCCAAAATCTGCCTAAGGTTTCAGATCAAAATAATTATAACAATCCTCAAACAAAAGTCATAATTTCAGAACCTAATCGAAGTGCTATGCTCAACTTACAAACAGTCCAGTCAACTAATTCTAGTTTGACTATTATTACATCAGCTGATAAAAACAAGTTTGATAATCTGCAATCTCTAAATGATTCTAACAGTACAAATGTTCATATTGAGATTCAGTCCCCAGATTCAAACGATACTTCTTTAAAAGAAGATGCAGCATATATGACAACTGATCCTTCTTCGAACCAACTGGAAAACTTGCCTAACCCAGAACTCCTATCTTTCGTCAAATCAAAAGCATCCCGCAAAACTAGACCAAAGGAAGCCCCTTTCGAATTCAAAGCCTCTTCGAACTCTGAAGTAATGGATAGCCCTGCATGGGTAAATATGGTTAATCAATTGAAAGTGAAACAGAAAAAATCCAAGAAAACTAAGACTTTGGGAAAAGCTACTCTCCCGGAAGAAAATAGCAACCCGAATAATAATAGTTAATGGAGTTCCTATTCTGGAACATTAGAGGGATGAATGCCCCCTGCAAACAAGTAGAAGTTCTAAATATTCTTAACTCGAATATGTATTCCCTTATTGGGATTCTTGAGAATAAGCTCTCTAATCAGTCGATATAAAGTTTTATAAACAAAATTGACAAAAAATGGAAATTCTCCCGCAACATTTCTGAACAACTAAGAAGTCGCATCCTTATCATTTGGGACTCGTCGGTTTGGACCACTATTATTTTACATACCATTGAACAATTCATAAAAAGTATACTTTGTAGTGCTAGTAAGTCAATGTAATGTGCACTGTAGTCTATGTTTTTAATGAGGAGGAGAAGCATAAAACACTATGGGAATATATAATGGCCCAATCTAAAAATGTCAATCTGCTGTGGCTAGTGGCAGGTGATTTCAACTCTATTCTTTACAACAGTGATAGAATAAAAAATGGCAGTTATAATTCTATTGGAGAGCATAATTTCATTGAATGCATAATCCTATCAAAGCTAGTGGAACCTGATTTCTCAGGTAATTTTTTTACTTGGCGAGGAGGTAACTCATTTTCTATACATAGTAAGATAGATCGTGTGTTTATTAATTCTATTTGGCTTGATAAAATTGACAAATTTGGCATTTGTTTTGGTAATCATTCTCTGAGTGTTCATACCCCAATTTTAATTAATCTCCAAATGCAAAACATGAGAAAGAGGAAGATACCTTTCAAATATAAAAATTCTTGGCATATCTATGATGATTACCACCAAACAATCCATGAGACTCTAGCAACTTGCAAAACTGGCAGTCCTCTTTAGAAGCTGATCTGCAAACTGAAAATAGTGAAAAATAAACTGAAGAAATGGTCTAGCAATATAAGCAATGTGAAACTAATGATTAGTAGATTGAATGAACAAAACAACAGCATCTATAATCAATTAGTTAACAATCCTTTTGATGAAAATCTCTTGGAAACTTATTCTAATAACTGTGATTATCTACATAAGATGATGAGGAAAGTTTCTATAGACAATGAATAAAAAATGAAATTTAATTGGCTTACTAAAGGGGATAGACCTGCGGAGTTCTTTTACAGTAAAATCTCTGATAATAAGCCTAACAGAAGAATCAATTTTACTGTTAATAGCGAAGGAAAGTGGGTCTCAACATCAGAAACTATAGCTGAAGAAGCAATTTGCTATTTTTCAGATTTATTTCATTTGCCACAAGCCTCAAATCAATTTAATCCTAACAGAAGAATCAATTTTACTATTAATAGCGAAGGAAAGTGGGTCTCAACATCAGAAACTATAGCTGAAGAAGCAATTTGCTAATTTTCAGATTTATTTCATTTGCCACAAGCCTCAAATCAATTTCCTAACATTACTTGTAAGAAAATCTTAACAGATAATGCTAGATTCAACTTATGTAGACCTTTTCAGATGGAAGAAATCAAAGAGGTTGTTTTTCAGATAAATGAAAATAGCTCTCCCGGTCCAGATGGTTTCGACTCTAAATTTTATAAAGTTCATTGGGATAGCATTAAAATGGATATCTGGGAAGCTATGAATGGTATTCTACAATCTGGTAAAATCATTAAAGAAATTAATCATACATTCATTTGTCTAATTCCTAAAATCCCAGATGCTACTATCATGTCAGATTTTCGACCAATTTCTCCGTGTAATGTTACTTACAAAATTCTAGCCAATCTTCTTTGCAATCGAATGAAAGTTTACATGAATGATTTAATATCATATCATCAAAATGCTTTCATCCCAAATAGATCAATTTCAGAAAATTCACTTCTTGCCTATGAGATGGTCAGAAGTTTTAACAGGAAAAATTCAAGTAATGTTTGTATGAAAATTGATTTACATAAGGCTTACAATAAAATCAATAGAGAATTTATTCATCATATGTTGATTTCTATGGGGTTCCCACTTTCCTTTGCCAATCTCATATATGAGTGTATATCCACTCCTTCGTTTTCTATTTTAATAGAAGGTTCCCCTTATGGTTTTATAAATAGCTCGAGAGGACTCAGACAAGGGGACCCACTATCCCCATATTTATTTTCTATTGCTGTGGAATTCCTGACTTTGAATTTGGAGCTTGAATTCCTAAAAGGAAATCTCAGCCCTATTTATCAAGTTGAGCCAATTATTACTCATTTATTATATGCTGATGATATTCTTGTTCTGGCGAAAGCTACTACTGATAACGCAGAAACCATCCACCATGTATTTCAGAGCATGAAAAATCTTACAGGCCTTGAACTAAACTCGGGAAAAAGCAGCTTATTTTTCAGCAAAGGGGTAAAATTTAAGCAACAAACTGTTGATATAATTAAAATCAAGCCAGATAGCTTGCTAATCAAATATCTAGGAATTCCTCTTTCAAATAATTCTTTGAAAGCTAGAGACTTTGGTTTGCTCATCGACAAAATCAATAAAAAATTCAGCAACTGGCATAGCAGTTTTCTCAATATTAGTGGCAGGGTAGAACTCATTAAAACTGTAATTCACCCTATGTTACATTTCTGGTTACAAATTGCTCAACTCCCTGTATCTATTATTCAAAAAATCAATTCCCTGTGTGCAAATTTCTTGTGGAAATCAAAATCTCACAAAATGAGTTGGGAAGAGGTATGCAAAACCAAAAGTGAAGGGGGTTTGGGAATCAGGAAAATTAAAGATATAGCAAAAGCAATTGCTGCTAAGTTGCTATGGAATTATATTAATGGAGACTCTTTATGGGTAAAGTGGATGCACAATAAATATTGCAAAAAAGGAAATTTACGGGTAGCCAGAATGGATAATAATGCTTCACATACCTGGAAGACTATAATGCATGGTAGACAATGGTACAAGGATCATATAGACAGAAAAATTGTAAATGGTGCTAACACTGATATATGGTTGACCCATGGCTTCAGGGTTCCAACCTAATTGACACATATGGATGGAACACCATGAACACTTTGGATGGTTGCTACAAAGCTGTTTCAAGGCTAATAGCCAATAACAGATGGAAACAAAGACTCAATTTCATTCCTATGAACTCACATGCAGAGGTTAGAAAAGTTTTCATATGTCAACACATGAAACATGATTTCTGGTGGTGGCTGCCTACCAATCAAGGCCAGTTTTCTTTAAAATCTGCATGGAACATCTTCAGAACCAGACATAACGAGTTCGACTGGTCCATCGTTGTATGGGACAAGGGTTATTCCCCTAAAATGTCTACATGTTCTATGATGGACATAAGAGACAAGTTGCAAACAAAGCTCAGAATCAGTAAGTGGTCTCCTAATATAGATCAAAAATGTGTGCTTTGTGCTAATCAAAATCAAGATAAAAATCATCTGTTTTTTCAATGCACATACTCGAGGCATGTTCTGGATGCTCTTATGCCCAAGCTTAACATAAATCTATATACGAACTACGACATCAATTTCTTACTAAATTTGAATTTACAAGCTCAGGAAAAATTAAATCACCGATAAAAAGCATTCTCAGTATATTCTTTACAACTATCATATGGAATATTTGGTGTGAACGAAATAACCGTGTATTTAAAGGACTTGAACAACCCTTCAGGTTAAGAACCAAACAAATAATTATTGAAAGCAAACAACTCTTCCATCAAAAATTTCAAGCTCATAAATTAAACGAGGAGGAAAAACTTATCATTATGAAGTTCGAGCCAAAGATTGGACTCCAAGACTGTTTTCACCCTCCCTAACTCCGTTCTGATGTTGGTCAAACATCTACATCAAGTACTATTCGATGTGGGTAGAAATCTTCCTCCATTTCTGCCATTCTCTTTGTTCGATTGAGAACTAAAATCGGTGATATTGGGATCTATCTTCTCTCTCCTCGTTTCGGCTGTGTTGAGAAGATTAGACGCCTTTTTGTGTTCTTTTTGGTCTGAAGTATTAATGTTTAAGTTGCAAGGTGTTGTGTTTGTATTATTGTGTTAGTTTTTCTAGTGCAAGCTGATCGTACGGATGGTTTTGAGTGTGTTCTTTATCTTGTTTTTACTCCTCCATCTGTTTGACAGATTGGCACAGAATTCGGACTATTGTACTGTTAATATACGGAAATGATATGTACTCTTTTTCCTTTTCCAATGCACCCATTTAGGTTAGGGGGGTCGAAAGGTTTTAATGAGGCATATCATAGAAGTATATGTTATCTTGTTTATAAAGTACCTTTCTCAAAAAAACATATAATTCAAATAAAGCTTTTTATTTCAGCATCAAAATCTAATGATTTACAAATTAAAAAATTAAAAAAACTAAACAAAACTAAAAAAGATAGATTAATTTATCTTCACCTTTTCATTATTAGGTTTGATGCTTTGCATTTTTAGGTTTGTTAATTATATACGATACACACTACACAAATTTAGGCACTAGTAATAAAAAGACGGATATATACGATACACACTACACAATCAGTAACATTAACAATGAACTGTTGTATTAGTTTGTCATGTTCTTTCGGATTTCCAAATACAGTTACTCAGAAAAGACCTGTAACATTAACAAATAGAATGAAACATAATAGTTATATCTTTTGCAAACATAACTTATGATATGCATATAAATTGTAGCAAAACTTTTGTCGTGTTGATATGCATATAAATATTCTCCATGTTTTTTTCTCATATAGAGATCAAATCTGTGTTTATACTGTAAGTGCCATAAAACCAGGACTGATTTAATACCCATGTTTTTTTGTCATATAGAGATCAAAAAAACCAAACTAAAGTAAAAAAGATAAATTAATTTATCTTTATCTTTTCATACAAACTTCTACAACTATTGTTATTTTCTTTTATTAACAAATATTTCATTACATACTAATCTTAATTTTTTAGTATACTAATCTTAATTAATTTTCTTGTATACTTTAAGTGTCATACAACACAGTACACACTAATCTTAATTTTTCAATGATGAAGCATTTGCTTATGATGATGGAAACTTCATCATCATCACAAAAAGTATGATAGAATAACTTCTCTATGGAGAATATATTTTTGGTCAGGTAAGTACAAAAAACTATACTTTGTGTCATTATAAATTCTATTCTTTGCTTCATTATAAAATCTATACTTAATCCATATTATTTTTTTGAAATGTAGGTTATTGATTGGTTTTGGTTCAGAAAAACAAAATTATTACGACAAAGTTCTAGCATTATATATATGAACACAACAATGACAGTAAGTGAACTATAATGTCAAATTTAATGTATTTCCAAGATAAATTTTCTAAAATTATTTTTTAACAGAAAAGCGCAACAGATGGAAACATGGAAAATATCAAAAGAAATATGTTTAATCCTTTTATTAAACAAACACTTCTAAATCCATTATGTTGCAATATATCATTTCCTGTACATGGCAACGAACATTGGAGCTTGCTAGAGCTAGTAGTCGAATATGTACATGGAACCATTATGATTCTCTACACTTGACCACAAGATCTAAGACATTAAGAAGTGGACATTCAAAGTTTGCTATTAATGTGGTAAGTAAAATACACAGAAAGTAAAAAAAACTAAATAGGTTTATCATTATTATAAAAAAGTTATATATATATATATATATATATATATATATATTTGGCAGAAAGCAGCGGTAAACAACATCAATAAAGAGTTACAAGAAGCAGGCGAGAAAATAATTCTAGGAAAGTCTACACTGATTAAAAATGTTAACTGTGCTCAACAAAGCAACGGGTAATTTTCTGCATACTGGAGATTTTTATACAACAATGAATGTTACACAATAACTAAAATTTTAACAAATTCAGGTTTGACTTCGGAATTTTCGTAATGACATTTGTCCAAAAGATAGTACAAGGAATGGACACAACATCAAAAATCAATCTAAAGCAAGTAAACGCATTTAGAGCACAGATATCTGCACAAATTCTCTCCGATGAACCGTACTGCTGGACAATTGAAAAATTCTGCAGTTCAGCTTCAACAACAAAAAATTTGAACTGACAATGATAGCAACAAATTCTTTGATGTCTAACAGTATTTTTGTCATACATTTGTTAAAACCTAAGTTGATTATAGATTTTAGGCAATATATCAAAATTTACTTATGAATTTGTAATGGTTGACTTAGGCCACATGATTTGAATTGTAAAACCTACTTGCAAATGTTGTAGACTTGAGTTTGTTTATGTGTATGTTGTGCACTTGTTTACACTGTCACTTTTCAAATCTGCCAAGCCAATTAATGTGTTTGTTGTTAATAATTGTTGTTTATTCGGTACAATGTGGAAAGAAACTCATCCAGCAAATTAACAAAGTCTGATTGCTGCTATTGTTTTTACACTAGAGCACCACCGAATCTCATTACGATTGTTATATATGCTATTTCTAATGCAATCTCTTTCTTATATACATTGCATTCATAGCCATTAAAAATGCCAAAAATAATACCGTTTCTGCTGAAATATATATTTGCACTACTTTATTTGTAAATACATGCATAGATAGTTGTTCGTCGACGGAAATTCTATCGGTTTAGAAAACCGTCGAACGAATTTATAATAAAATTTATACCGCAAGCGCACGGTGTACGAATGTAGCACGTGGCGAATACGGGTCGATCCGCAGAGAATTGATGATTTTAAAAATCTATTCAATCAAATTAAACCAAGTTTGAAGAGAATGTTAAGCTAGAAAAGAAGAAAAATAAGCAAAAGAAAATTGATAAAAATATGAGTGTTAAGACAATTTAGAGGCAATTTCCACTCTCTAGATCACATAAATCAACAAAATGAAGTTATGATCTCTTTTTTCTTGTCATTAGTGAATTAGTTGATGTGCTTATCATAAGTATGGTATATTTGTGCTATTAACTAGCTCAGTATAAACCATCAAACTATAACACAACCACCAATACACTTTTAACTCTCATAAAATATGACAACAAAGTTGAAAGCAAAATCTATTTTAAGCATAGCCTATTAACTATTGTTTAGAAATATAGCCCATCAAATTTCAATTTCAACATTCACTTCTTTGTCATAATCATATTTAGATGAAGAGGCAATTTGTGTTATGTTTGTTTAAGCATAGTCTATTTGGTATGAACAACATAGACTATCAAATTCAAAGCTAAATAACATCACTAAACCACTTCAAGTGTTTCCATTAAAGCACAAAAAGAGAGTATAAACATCAAAATGTTGCATCTACATAATAGAGAGCTTCATTACCCCTAAATTGTAGGGATTAAGCTCTCATATTTGTTATCAAATCAACAAATGTAGAAAGCAACATGAAAGCAAAAAGAAAGGAAAATGAAAGCTAATGGAAAAGACAACTAATGTAATTGCATAAAGGAAAATCTACACTACTTACATAAAAGGGAATGAACATGTAATTAAAAAGAAACAATAATTGACATTGCATAAAAAAAAGAATTACATAAGAGAAGAAATGGCTAAGTAGCCATGGAAAGAAAGAAAGATTTTATTTATTTTCTAAACTAAAACTAACTAACTAAGAGGAAGAGATCTACATGAAACATAAGGGGTATTTATACAAGTTAGAAACCCTAATGCATATTTTTGGGGAGTACCCAAAATGCCCTTGGAGGAAATGTGGTAGCCAAGTTATCATTAGCTTTAATAATCCCCCACTTAAATGTACATGAAGCTTTAAATGTCTTTTAGCATGTGCATTAGCCTTTAATTTGTACATTAGGTAGTGGGTAGGTGGGGTCCTCCATGTTCTTCACTTTGAATTATTTCCATCTTCATTCCTTTGTATTCATTTTGTGCATGCATATTCCTTCATGAACCCACTTGTAATTGAGTGTAATTTCCTACAAAATAATACAAAAATTTCCAATTAAATATTCTCAAATTAATATATGCACAAAAATGACCATTTTGCCCTTATATGAAGATGAATATGTGAAAATTTGGAATTAATATGGATTTTGGTTAAAACAAGTTAAAATACCCAATATGATCATTTATTTAATTTAAATAGAATAAATATGGTGGTAAAAATATGCACATTTACGTGCACATCAAATACCCCCACACTTATCTTTTTATTCATCCTCGAATAAACTAAAACTAAGATAAATCCGTTTTCGTAGGAAGCACGATTGCATTGAGCGTATGCAACAAGCCGTTAAACCTCTGGGTGTCCCCAGTAGGACGAGTGTTGTCTCGTGAGGGTTTTCAGCGGATACTACCCACAAAATCCAAATGCAAAGTGAAAATATTTACAAAACGCAAGATTATTTACAAAGATGTGAATGCAATTTTTTTTTAAAATATTTAAAAACGAAAGATTTATTTTTAAATTGGCACAAATAAGTTAAATATAGGTTTGGTTATTATCTTGAAATTTAAGTCATTTACTCATCAAAATTTCCAATAAAAATCAAGTTATCATAACAAATAGACTGTAGTTTAACTCATTGTTTCAGTTGATAACAAAGTGTAATTATAAAATGAATCCTTAGTTGATTATCAAAGTTTATCAAAGTGGTATTTTCATTTCTTTTCAATAACAAATCAAATCAAATAAGTAAAAATAGTGCTAGGATTTCAATTGCTTCCCCTCTCATTATTTGCAAGAAACATTACACACCTAGCTCAGGTAAACTGAGGCCAGATATACCACCCATGCACTGCCTTTCGGGCTTATGTGAGGGGAGTATAGAGCATGGCGAGTGCACACACTTTCGTGCATACACCTATCGACCGTAGGTGGTTTTTATTAAGTCTATTTTTTTACATGTGTTACATACATACATAACCGTAAGGACTTTTAAATGAGTATGAAAGCACATAATCAAAGATTCCAAGTAATTCACCCATGCATAATCGTGAGGACTTTTAAATGAGAGTGACTACTTTGGATGATTATTTTTTTATTTTTTTTATTTTTTTTAAGAGAGAGAGAGTTTTTCAAAATCATCTTAGCACCATTTAACTTAGAAGACAAAAAAAATGTTATATCCTTTACTTTAAATTCACCACTTTTAAAACAAAGATTTTCAATTAGGATGTATTTCATAATTAACACGTATGAATCTTCCTATATACTAGTTAAACCATTGTTATTTATAATACAACTTCATTTTTATTTTTTTAAGACAAATAAATTTTCAATAATTTCAATTTAATAAACCAAAACCATATATTTATCCTATAGTGTTTCTTTAAAAGTAAATCAAAAACGCTAAAAAAAGAAAATTTCTTCTTTTGTTTTTGGATTTTTTTTTTTGAGTTTTCGGAAGAAAAATGAAAAATTAATCCTGAAAAATCAAGAAGAAGATGAGTCTCCCCCATACTTGATTTTGACTGTGTCCCCACGGTCAACCCAAGTGGAAGGATAAAAATAAAATAAAATCCTATATTTACATGAAAGATTATTATTTACAAGAGATGAGAAAGTATACAGTCGAAAAGTAAATGAAACGGTCTTCTAAAGACCGATTCATTTGTCTCGTCAAATGTGTGAGACACAGTTTAAGCACGAAAAACCAAATCGTAAAAGATTTCGAAGTTGAGTATGGATTTAGAAAAACGAAAGTCGTTTTATTGAAAATAGTCTGAGTTGTTTTATTTTCGATGATTTTTGGGGTCGATAAAACAATTGATTGAAATTCAAGTTTATTTTCACCAAATTGAAGTTCAAACTTATCATTGAAAACTTCTTCAAAATTAACGATTTCAAAATCAAAACGGTGATCGAAATTTTCCCCTTTAGAATTCAACAACTCATTTTCAAAAAGTCCATAAAACCCATGTTCGTTAAATTCGACTTCCTTTGTTGGATTATCAACAACTTCATCGTGTAAATGGAGTTTAAAATTCAAAGTTGTCGCATTCAAGTTTTCAGAAAAAGGAAGATCGAAGTTTAAATCGAATTTCGCACCCTCAGAAGAATTGAAATCCAACTTAATTACCGTATTTTCAACAACTTGATTAAGATCGTCATTATCAATTTCAAAAGTTGTTATTTGAAAATCATCGATTTGGGTAAAAGATGGATTATCGTTTGACTCGTCGCACATTGGACTTTGATTTGGTTTTTCAAGTTGTTTCATATATGTTTCAAACAAAAAATTTGTATGATCATTGTAAATTTCGTTCATTTGCTTAACAAAATCCAATTTATAGTTATTAACTTGAGAATTTTCGATTTGGACCCGTTGAGAACAAGAATTGTCAATTTCGATAAACGATAGATTATTATTTGATTCTTCGCAAGTTGAGATTTGATTATGATTTTCACGAAATTTTTTGTATTTTTCAAGTAATAAATCGCCGTTATCTTTTTCCATTTGGTCAACAAAATCAAATTCATGATTATTAATTTGAAAATTTTCATTTTGAATTGTTGATGACCAAAGTTTTTAATCGTATCGTTATTGAAACTATTCCCATTGCCAAAATTATTTGAAAATTGGTTCATATTTTCGTCTTGATTTTGAAATTCATTTTGGAGTTCGAAATTAAATTGGCATGAGTTATAATCGTAATCGTTTGAATTTTGAATTGAATTCAAATTTTGAAATCCTTGACTCGAGTTATTACACAAATAAGAATTACATCAATCATTTATCTCTTGATTTTGTCGTGTAGAAAGTTCGAGTAAAGATGAAATCATTTCAATGCTATTTTCAAGAGTCGAAGGTTGGTCATCGTTTTGAAAGGTTTGTTGTTTGAAATTTGAATTATTTACACAAAAGTTGTTAAAATATCCATACGAATTTGGAGTGAACTCATACGGATTATATTGATTTTCATAGTTAAATTCAAGTGAGTAAGAGAGAGGGAACTCGGACATTTTCAAGATTTTTTTTATTTTTTATAAAGAAAAATATTTACAAGTGGAATTTATTTTTCAAAATGGAAAATTGATTTTTGTTTTTTTTTTGATTTTCAAATTTTATTTTTTTAAGAAAAGGTTTTATATTTTTTTTGGATTTTTGTTTCTCTAAAGTTTTTTGGTTTTTTGAAATTTCAAAGGAAAAGGATTTAAAGATTTCAAAGAAAAATAAAAGGAATATTTACAATTTTCTTTTTAGTTTTGGATTTTTGAAATTTTTTTTTGTTTTTTTTCTTAAATATGCATGAACTAATGCAACTAAATGAATGCAACGTTTAATTACAAATGATTTATCCTAAGTTAACCCAAAATTGTATACTCACAAACTGTCTTAAATAAACAAGATAGTTCTCAGCCAGGTAACGGGCAGGATTTATCGGTGCACCACGAATCACCGTAGCAATGCAGCCGAAGGTTTAAGTACCTTTAGAGGAACAACCAGTATAATATTTACGAATCACCATAATATTTATAAATGGTTATTACTCTACCGTAGCCTGGACACCAAGAAATTAAATTGTTCAAAGAAGACAATTTGTCAATATACAGTTACGAGCTATCGATGTCTAACCATTATTATTAATCAAAATCTAGGATGAAATGCAAGGCAGAAAATAAACGTGAATTTACATGCAACTATGATGAAATTTGTTTTGTTTTTTTGAAATTTTTTTTATATAATAAAATGCAAGCAACCAACAATGCAAAGCAAACAAAGACAATGGATATATACAATGCAAGACAAATAAAAAGAAAATTGTAAATAAGCAAGCAGTTATTTTTTTGGCAAGATCAGCAAATCAAGCAATTTATTTTTTGGCAGCAGCGCGGCAGTTTTAGCAACCAACTGTTCAAATCTGCTCTGGCAACCTGAAATAAAAACAAAATATATGTATAGTTTTTTTTTTTTGCTTAATTTTTTTTTTTGTAAAGGAAACTTAAAAGTGAAGTTTTACTTAAAAAAAAAATTGAAGGAAAACTTAAAATCAACTCAACTCACCCCAAATTATAAAAACAAAAGCAATTTAAACAAAAACAATTTAAAAACCAAACAAAAGAAATAAAAAAAATTAACTCAAACCCACACCCACAAGAAATGCAAACCCGGCCCAATTAAAACTAAAAACACAATCCACTTCGCACTTTAAAAACAAGCCAATTAGAAGATCGGTTTGCTTAAATTACTGACCAAATACAGTTACAATTTACGAATTCTTCTTGCCGAAAATTTCTCAAAATAGAAATCAAAATCAGATATCGAAATCACATTCAATCGTGTGATCGCTTGAGTGTCCAATTTCTCAAAATTGAATTGTGATTTCGTGGGTCTATGGTTTCAAAATTGATTGCAGATGATTTGGGGATTGATTTTTTTTCGAAGGCAATGGATGGTGGAGTTCGATTGGTCGAAGTTCCGGGTGGTTGGGTTAGCGATTGATGAAAGTTGTGGGCAACGAGATGTCAGGTGGTGGCTAGAGGCGAAGCGGTCGTGAACTGGTGATGGAGGCGAGGTTGTTGCTTGGTGATTCGGGGATGGCGAATTCGACTGGTTGGTTTAAGCGAGTGTATGGCAGTGGTGATATGGTGGCTGTAGTTGATGTCGAATTGGGGTGGTTGGTTCGAATTCGAGCGGCAATTTGGGAGGTGGCAATTTGATGTTGTGGCTAAGGGCACCGTCGAACGGAGATTGTGGTAGTTGACAGCAGCACAGGGTGTGTGACAGTTTCTTTCTTTCGCCCTTTTTTTTTCTTCTTCGAAGAGTGATGAGGAATGATATGGCTATATTACTGTTTGCAAGGTTATGTTGGACTGTTGATGGTCGTGGATGTTCTGGTGATGGTCTGCAGAGGCAAGTTGAGTGTGGATGAAGTGCTGACAGATTGGTTGCTGTTTGGAGTGAAGGGTGATAGAGTTCAGGTGATTTTGTGTTCAAAACAGTGGAGTTTGATTGCCAAGTTGTATGAAGGTAAGTGTGTGGTAGTATAGAGAAGGAGTGTGAAGTTAGGGAGGTTACGTGAAGTCAGGAAGATTACTTTTGGAAGAGCAGTTACAATGGCGATGAAGTAGCATTACTTTGGCGATGTGGCAGCAATGTAGTGAAGCAGGGAATATTGTCGGTATGTGAATGGACAAAGCAGCGATGTTAAAGAGTGTGGTGGTATGGAAGAGAATGATGGAAGTGGTTATGAAGGGGTAATGAGATGATCAGAAGTTGATGGTAGTAGGTAAGGTGGTAATGAGACAGTGTGATGTAGCAATGAGATGGAGCAGTTGTGAAGCAGGGTGTTTGTGATGGTTAGGGAAGAATAGTGATGGTGGCACTTGTTGTTTGCTGTGTAGTTGTCTTGGAGGGGTTGGTTTTGTTGGCTGTGAACTGGGGTGATAGGGAGGAGGTTGTTCTGTTGTTACGAGTTGAGTAATGTTGACAGTGGGAAATAAAGTCGCTGTGCTGGAATGTAGCAGAGATGGACAGGGGTTTGTGGAGGAGGTTGATGAACTGAATACAATAGCAAGAATGGCGGAGTTCAGGTGGGGGACTGTCGAACAGAGGGCAGAAACAGGGGCTGTGCACAGAGAATGTTGATCTGCAGTAAGGTGCAACAGTGCACTGTTATATGCACAGAATTTTTTTATTGTAAATGTAAATAAAAGGAGAAAATGAAATGTAAATGTAAAAAAAATGTGAATGCAATAATTTTTTTTTTCTTTTGAAATTGTGTATGCCTCTTTTTTTTTAATACACAAATGCAAAAACAACTAGAAATTAAGAAACAAGCACACAAACACAAGTCACACAAAAATTAAACAAACATACAATTTTTTTTAAATGTAAACAAACACACAAAAATCACACAAAAATAATTCGAAGAATAGAAAATTAAAATCAACAGAAATTCCCCGGCAATGGCGCCAAAAACTTGTTCGTCGACGGAAATTCTATCGGTTTAGAAAACCATCGAACGAATTTATAATAAAATTTATACCGCAAGCGCACGGTGAACGAATGTAGCACGTGGCGAATATGGGTCGATCCACAGGGAATTGATGATTTTAAAATCTATTCAATCAAATTAAACCAAGGTTGAAGGGAATGTTAAACTAGAAAAGAAGAAAAATAAGCAAAAGAAAATTGATAAAAATATGAGTGTTAAGACAATTTAGAGGCAATTTCCACTCTCTAGATCACATAAATCAACAAAATGAAGTTATGATCTCTCTTTTCTTGTCATTAGTAAATTAATTGATGTGCTTATCATAAGTATGGTATATTTGTGCTATCAACTAGCTCAATATAAATCATCAAACTATAACACAACCACTAATACACTTTTAACTCTCATGAAATATGACAACAAAGTTGAAAGCAAAATCTATTTTAAGCATAGCCTATTAACTATTGTTTAGAAATATAGGCGATCAAATTTCAATTTCAACATTCACTTCTTTGCCATAATCATATTTAGATAAAGAGGCAATTTGTGTTATGTTTGTTTAAGCATAGTCTATTTGGTATGAACAACATAGACTATCAAATTCAAAGCTAAATAACATCATTAAACCACTTCAAGTGTTTCCATTAAAGCACAAAAAGAGAGTATAAACATCAAAATGTTGCATCTACATACTAGAGAGCTTCATTACCCCTAAATTGTAGGGATTAAGCTCTCATATTTGTTATCAAATCAATAAATGTAGAAAGCAACATGAAAGCAAAAAGAAAGGAAAATGAAAGCTAATGGAAAAGACAACTAATCTAATTGCATAAAGGAAAATCTACACTACTTACATAAAAGGAAATGAACATGTAATTAAAAAGAAACAATAATTAACATTGCATAAAAAAAAAGAATTACATAAGAGAAGAAATGGCTAAGTAGCCATGGAAAGAAAGAGAGATTTTATTTATTTTCTAAACTAAAACTAACTAACTAAGAGGAAGAGATCTACATGAAACATAAGGGGTATTTATACAAGTTAGAAACCCTAATGCATATTTTTAGGGAGTACCCAAAATGCCCTTGGAGGAAGTGTGGTGGCCAAGTTATCATTAGCTTTAATAATCCCCCACTTAAATGTACATGAAGTTTTAAATGTCTTTTAGCATGTGCATTAGCCTTTAATTTGTACATTAGGTAGTGGGTAGGTGGGGTCCTCTATGTTCTTCACTTTGAATTATTTCCATCTTCATTCCTTTGTATTCATTTTGTGCATGCATATTTCTTCATGAACCCACTTGTAATTAAGTGTAATTTCCTACAAAATAATACAAAAATTTCCAATTAAATGTTCTCAAATTAATATATGCACAAAAATGACCATTTGGCCCTTATATGAAGATGAATATGTGAAAATTTGGAATTAATATGAATTTTGGTTAAAACAAGTTAAAATACCCAATATGATCATTTATTTAATTTAAATAGAATAAATATGGTGGTAAAAATATGCACATTTACGTGCACATCAATAGTTTAACAGTCATATGTCAGTTATTTTATTTGTGTTTCTCAGCTGACAGCCTGACTTCTTTAGATTTGGAAAAGAACCAGAGAGGTTTCAAATGCTTTAGTGGACCAGTTTGTGAACCAAAGGCAGTTACTATCAGAAGTCTTTCCTGCAGCATTAGTAGCATCAGCGGCTGCAATTGCATGCAAGTTGAATACTGCTTTCTTGAAAAAAGAACTTATTAGGAAGAGATAAATAACTACTGGAGATAGATAGTTATTCCACCGTTATGAAAAATCAACGAAAATTTCTGCAGGAACAAGATTGAAATCAATGACCGCAAAATAAATCATACATGTTTATTGTAGCAATATACTTAAGTCCTAAGCTTGTTCGAGGTCAATGATATATCAAGTTATCTTTTTTAACAGAACTAACAACATTGTATTCAAAATAACAGTTAGACATAAACAATTGTATAAAACCAAAAGTAATTAAAAACCGATTATATCCAATTCAACATATGCAATAATCCAAATATTCAACTCAAAGTATTCATAGAACAACCAAGTATTTGTAGAACAACCGATCAAATACATTGGACTAAGACAATCAATTCAATTATTCAACTCAAAGTATTCATAGAACAACCGATCAAATACATTGGTCTAAAACAATCAACTCAATTATTCAAAGAACAACCCCTTCTATTATGTCCCAGTTTTTTACACTTTCCACATCGTTTTGCTTAGCATGAAAATCAGCCCCTTGAATCCTATTCATCCTAGGCCTACCAGCTCCATGAACAGGTTTAGGAGGAAGAGCAATAAATGATTCTTCAGCTTCAATTGCTTCCTTATCAAAAGTTGGAATAGGATTGATCAAGTGTGAATACGAAGCTCGATAATACTCAATAGCAAAGTAATTCTCAATATATTCATAAACAGAATTTCTAGTTAAAGAAATACACTTCAAAGCATTCGCATAAGGAAAACATGTCACTTTCCATGATTGCAACTGCAAATGCGATTTTTAAGATCAACCTTTTGAAATGTTGGAGAATGAACTTCAAAAATATACCTACAAAATGTAAAATTAAAAACAGTTAAAATATATAAGCAGATTGCATTTCCAAAAAAGGATTATTAGCACTATATATATTCTCTCTAATCTATGTAATAAATAAGGCTGTGACGCCTCACCTCAATACCCACGCTAGCCAAGGACATTACGGGGTAATGTCGTCAACTAGCGCGAAGAATAAGGCTATTGAGGAGCGACCATCCGTGTAATTGCTTTGTGCGAGCACCAATATGTCAGATAATACAAGGAAGTCTGACATGCCGATACAAACTCAAAGCTACTACACCGTGGCTATATATATTCTTCGGAAACAAACATAGAAATAAACATAGCACAAATCAGTCACAGACATCCATATCACAAAGGCGGAAAAAGATATGAATATAACACATGAAAGTGTACATCAGAGTAGTGGTCAAATAAGATCCACAATATCACAAACGAATTGTTACAAGTGCTAGACAAAAGAATATGTATACATCAAGGAGTCTATTACTCGAAGGCATACAACAAAAATTACTAATCTAAGTAGTTAGCCAAAAGTAAGGATGATAATCCCAGAAGAGAAGTCAAGCAGAAGCACCTGTAACATCTCGGTCTGACCCGAGTATTATTTATAAGAAAATAATAAACGTATCAGTCTAGCTATAAATATCAGATATAATGAGATAGAATAAAAGATATGACATAACATATGATAACCATAAAGCCATACTGTGATAAGTATGTAATTGAAAATTAACAAGGGATTAATCAATATCACAAGAATCTTCTCAAAGATGAAAAGGAATGTCATACTCAATATCTTCATTCAAGAAAAGTTAATGACACACAAATTCACCAATGCACAAATAATGATAACATATATCAATGAAAATCACGAAAATTGGTGAAACATAAATTCTAGAAATCATCAATGGAAATCCAGAAATCACATAAAAGTGGGAGGCCTGTCACAAAACGGGAGCATGAAAGCTCACCAACACGTGTATCACAAACAGGACGCTATCCCATGGTCGCTAACCATAGAGTCGGTGCAACGACGTAGGACAACGGTGCGCCCGAGGAACCAGAAACTCAAATAGTTCGAAACAACAACGTAGTACAACGGTACGCCCGAAGATCTGAACATCATAAAAACGTGGGTCGCTAGCCCACAAGAATTGGGTCGAATCCCCAAGAAATAAATAGGTCGTTGGCCTAAAATAAAAATGAGATGAAACTCAATAAAACGAGGAACCGTCTCCTTCGTCGACGAAGAGACATCGCACATTGCTAGTCTAAATCAAAAAAATGATCATCATCGATCATCAAGAAGTGTCAATTACACTAAGCTAGTAAATATATGAGCTTAGCCTCATGTCCTATAACCACTAGCTTAACTTAAATATTTACGAACAAATTGTAGATTTCCACTCAAAAATTGTCACAAGGGATTCAACCGAACAAGTCCAAGAATTAACCGACGAAGTAAATGCAAGCGTTTCATACCACATGTTTTACTAAGTCGTTTAATTAGATTTCTCATACGAGTGAGGTAAAGGTTTGTATATACTAGTAGGTTGGAAAACGGTTTTATAAACGAGTTTGATATTGAAAATAGAGTTTAAATAATCTTTGATGAAGAGTTTGAATGATTACTACTAGTATAGAAACCTTTATATTTTTAAAGTGACACATCACAAAAATGATTGTAGCAACAGTCAATCATCAAAATTGACATATGAAGACGTGAATCAATTCAAAGAAACCAATACCGAGTCCATCAAAGTGGATATACCCAAAAATTCCTAAAATAGGAGTTATCAAAGCCAACCAAGATGATAACAACTAATTAGAGAAGAAGAATCGAATAAAGATTGGAAAACAAAGCAACTAGCACATAAACAGGCAAAACAGGAGCAGTCGACTGAACCCAGACTTGAAAAATTCTCGGGTTTCAGCTCAGTCGACTGACTCAGAGAATTCAGTCGACTGAACCTGAATTCCTTCATTTTCTACCCTATTTCAAATGAAGTGCTAACTCACTCAATTTGCAATCGGACAAGCACGGATGCTAGGGGTTTACGCCAATCGGCAACCCGGCCCTATTGGCTCCTCGATGCATCACCAAAACATGAATCAGAACATCGAAGTTGGGATTTTTAAAGATTTGAACCCAAAAACACTAAAAATTGGAATATTCACCAATTCAATCCAAACCACAAGCAAATGCACATGAATAATTGTTAGGAATTCATACCCAACAACCAAAGATAGTTATAGTTATAGATGTGAGTTAAAATTCTTACCTTTTCACAAAATTAATGAAGGAGAAGCTATAGAGCAAGGCAAGGACAAACACTCTTCAATTCCAACCCAAGAAGCTTCAATCTAAACTTACAAGTAAAACATTTCCTAAGTTAGGTTTAGAAAATTTCTGAAATAGAAGAAGGAAAGAGTTGGAGAAGATGAAGAGAGGGCTTACCAATGGCTTCTCTTTGATTTGGAGCAAGAACTTGAATTTTGCAAATGAACTAGGGCTTGGAGTTTTAGGAATTCTAATTTTCAATCTTTTCCCCCATTATTCTCTTGAGCTTGAGAGAGTTAGGAAATTAGGAATGAATGAAGAGAAGTAGAGAGGGGTTGGGTTGATATAACCAGAATTGGGCAAATGAGCTGAACCCAAACCCAAAGCCCTATAGAAAAAGTAGCAAAAATCAGCTTACTCCAAACTATTGAAGCTTATACTCAAAAAGATTGCAAACGGCGTTTTGAACTCAATGGAAGTGGTCTCAAGTCCTAATTCAACCTTATGCAAAAAGTAACTTTTCGAACTATAATCCGACTAACGATAAAATATTTAAATAAAATATTTAAATACTCAATAGTAAAATATGCGGGTTGTTGCAGACTCCCCTCCTTAAAGAAATTGCGTCCTCGCAATATTTAAGAAGAAAATATATAGTAACAACCATGAAAGCATATTCAACACAAAAGAAATTTGAAATAAGAAGTTCACCTCAAAGAGCACGAGAAAATAAGTCCGGATGTGTTTGCTCGATGAATTCTTTAGATTCCCAAGAGCAATCCTTAGGATTTGAGGACCATTGAACTTTCACAAGCGGAACATCTTTATTTCGAAGGCGTTTGACCTCCGAAGCAATAATACGAATAGGATGTTGCTCATAAGTTAAATTAGGCGAAACTTCAATTTCTTCCACAACACCGGGCTCAAGAATAGAATCAGAATCTCGAAGGCATTTTCGTAATTGAGAAACGTGAAACACGTCATGAATAGCAGAAAATTGAGCTGGTAATTAGAGGCGATAAGCCACAGAACCAATGCGTTCGGTGATGGGAAATGGACCAATATATCGAGGTGCTAACTTTCCCGATCGACTGAAACGCACAACACCTTTCATAGGTGAAACATGAACAAACACCAAATCTCCCACAGAAAATTCTAACCTTCTTCTTCGGTTATCGACATAGGATTTTTGTCTCCTCTGGGCTTCCTTCGTCCTATGACGAATAAGGTCAATCTTTTCTATGGAATCACGAATAAAGTCTGGACCTAAAACCAGCTTCTCACCGGCCTCAAACCAACAAGAAGGAGAACGGCATGGCCTTCCATAGAGTGCCTCAAAAGGTGTCATTCCAATACTAGATTGGAAGCTATTATTATAGGAAAACTCAACGAGAGCAATATGATCTTCCCAACTTTCACCAAAATCAAAAACACATGCACGAAGAAGATCTTCAAGAGTTTGATTCACACGCTCGGTTTGTCCATCGGACTGAGGATGATAAGCGGTGCTAAAATTAAGCTTCGTTCCCAAAGGTTTTTGAAGAATCTTCCAAAATCCACTAGTAAACAATGGATCACGATCACTAACAATAGAAGTAGGAACTCCATGAAATTTAACAATTTCTTTGATAAAGAGTTTCGCCAAAAGAGGGACGGTTCGATTAGACCGAACGGGAATAAAATGGACGGATTTAGTAAGTCTATCAACTATCACCTATAAGCTATCATGACCCGAACGAGAACAGGGAAGGCCGTCAATAAAATCCATGGAAATTTGATCCCACTTCCAAATTGGAATGTCTAAAGGTTGCAATAACCCACCAGGCCTTTGATGCTCGACCTTAATAATTTGGCAAGTCATGCAATGCTTAATGAAGTTAGCGATATCAAATTTCATTCCCTCCCAATAATAAAGTCGCTTCATATCCGCGTTTTTACTATTGCCGGGATGAATAGTAATTTAGAACGATGGGAATCTTCTAAAATGTCTTTGCGAAGATCACTAACATTTGGCACGATAAGTCTACCAAATTTTCGAATGCCGCCACGAGAATCGATATCAAAGTCTTTCAAAACTTCAATATCAAGTTTATCCCTCAATCTTTGGCCAAGAAGTGCCAATTCAGGATCTAGCCTTTGAGATTCAAGAATGCGGTCTAAAAGAGAAGGATGAGCCTCAAGGCTACGTAAAACAAGAGATGAACATAAATCGAAAACACGATCTCGAATCTCACAAGTGGATAAAACCCCGAGATCATTTCATTTGGATATCATCATAGAAACAACCGCTTGTTGCTTACGACTAAGCGCATCGGCAACGTGATTTCCCTTTCCGGGGGTATAATTCAAGATCACAAGCTGCGAGGAACTCGAGCCAACGTTGTTGACGCAAATTAAGTTACTTTTGAGAAAATAGATACTTTCAAGGATTTATGATCGGTGTAAAGAATAAATTTTTCTCCCAAAATATAATGACGCCAAATACGAAGGGCGAAAACAACAGCCGCGAGCTCTATATCATGAGTGGTATATCTAGTCTCGGCTGGCTTCAATTGCCTAAAAGCATAAGCAATAACACGTTCTCTTTGCATAAGAACGGCACCCAAACCAACGCGACTAGCATCGGTATAAACAATAAAATCTTGGTTCCCTTCGGGAATCACAAGAATAGGAGCATCGGAAAAGAGTTCTTTTAATTTTTGAAAAGAAGCTTCACATTTGTCCGACCAAATGTATTTAACACCTTTCTTTGTTAAGCTCGTAAGAGGCACGACAATTTTAGAAAAGTCTTTGATAAACGACGGTAATAACCCGCCAATCCGAGAAAACTACGAATTTCCGTCACACTCTCCGGTCTCTTCCAATTTTGAATCGCTTCAATCTTTGAAGGATCTACTGATATTCCGGATTCGCAAATAATATGACCGAGAAACTTCACACGAGACTGCCAAAAATGGCATTTAGAAAATTTTGCTTTTAATTGATTACTCCTAAGAGTTTCCAACACAATCCGAAGATGCTTTTCATGTTCCTCCTCGGTTTTTGAATACACAAGAATAACATCAATGAAGATGAGAACAAACCGATCGAGGAAGTCTTTGAAAACTCTATTCATAAGGTCAACGAAATAAGCCGGAGCATTCGTTAAACCAAATGGCATAACAAGCCATTCATAAGATCCATAACGAGTACGGAACGATGTCAAAGGAATGTTATCCTCTGCAATACGAGGCTGATGAAAACCGGTAGCCAAGTCCAATTGTGAAAAGACTCTAGCACCACTAAGTTGGTCAAATAAATCATCAATCCGAGGTAAAGGATATTTATTCTTGATAGTGAGATCATTAAGCTTGCGGTAGTCAACGCAAAGCCTAAGTGTACCATCGGATTTCTTCACAAAAATAGCCGAAGCTCCCCAAGGGGAGGAACTAGAGCAAATAAATTGCTTCGTCTCCAATTCGGATAATTGTTTACGCATCTCCTCATTTTCTTTATTGGGCATACGATAAGGAGGACGAGTAATAGGTTGAGCTCCAGGGATGAGATTAATTCTAAACTCAATTGCTCGCTTATGTGGTAACCCTAAAACGGGTTCAAATATGTCGAAAAATTCACGAACAACGTGAATAAGAGAAATAATATCTTCCTCATCATCATTATCGTCATCATGAGGATTCAAAGAATATAAAGATGCAACCAAGCTGGAATCTGAATCTTTAAGGTCAATAGAAATCTGCTTAACTGTAACGACCCAGGATTTTTATTAATTAAAATTTGAATATTTAATTAATTTTAAATATTAATAAGTGAAATTTATAAGTCGAATAAATTTTATTTCGAATATTGGATTTAATTGGACAATTAAATCGATAGTTTAATATGTGAAAATACAGAAATAATTGAAAATTGAGTTAAATATGATTGAAAATGATTTGTAAAATTTTATTTTATCATGTTGAAGTTAGAATGATATTTTAGAACTTTTAAAATCGAATTAAAAGTTAATTTGTGAAAATTGAATATTTTAATATTTAATCGACTAGTGAAAATAGCCAATTTTTGAAAAGTCTCAGAATTGGACGAAACTTGTTCCATTGCATCCGTAATAGTTAGTTATTACCGGATTTCAATTTTCGTAGCAATCGGAGTTGTCGTTTGATCGTGGCAGCTCGAAACGCATCGAATTGTTTTTAATATTAATTTGGCGAGTTAAAATAGCCATTTTTCAAACAGTCTCGGATTTCGACGAAACCAGTTTCATCGGATCCGTAATGTGATATTATTGTAAGGTTTCAAATTTCGTGTCAATTGGATTTACCGTTTGTCCGGTACAAATTAAAACGCCTAGAAATCGATTTAAATCGATTTAATTTAAATTGAACGTTTATTGTCATATCTCGCACAGATGACCGAATTAGCTTTCGAAACCTATTCCATTGTGTCCGGAATGCGGGATAAACCCTAGGAACGTCAGTCACTACGCGTAAATCGGAGTTTGGAATTCCCGGATGAATAGTGTCGATTGATTTTCCTATAAATAGCCCCCTTCCTTTGTAAATTAAAAAAATAAATAAAAACCTAAACCCTAACTATATGCAGCCGCCACCATAGAACCAAAGGCCGAAAATTGTCCATCTTCATCCCTCGTTTTCTTCAAATCCAGGCAACCATTCATAAAACTTTCAACTAGAATCTTGTAGAGCTCAGCGAGATCTTCGTGTTCAACGGTTATGATCGCGAACTTCATCACCAATCAACGGCAATCGAAGCTCAAAGTCCTCGAGTTCGTGCACGTTTTTCAAGGCCGAGGAAGGGCCGAGCCTCGAGATACTCAGGCCGAGCATGGAGGGGAGCAAGGCGCGCGGGGTAGTGGTCTTTGATCGAGCTAGAAGTCAACGTGGTGGTTCTAAAAATTCATGGAATGATGGCGGCTATGGGTTGTGGGTAGGGCACGGTTTCACGAAGAGGAAGGTGAAGTTGGAAGCACGGCTAGGATTTGATCTGGAGAAAGGAACGGTAGTAGTTGAATTAGGTTATTAGAAATGTAAATTTAATTATATATTAAATTGTGTAGTATTTAAACTGCGATATCTCTTTCGTACGAGGTCCGTTTCGGACGAGATTTTTTGCGTTGGCTTCGTATTGACGAGCTCTACGCGATGGAGTTGGATTGGAGTCGATTGGAGTTAGTGAGAATTTCAGGTAAAATTAAACGCGCGTTTAATTTTATTCGAAATAAATCGCTGAAACGGAAATAAAACCAAGGTGAGAACTTCTCACTCAATCGAATCGGTTTCGATTTTTATTTTAAATAGTTAGATTTAAAATATTTGAATGCATGTTTGAATGATGATTGATATCTATTGATTGTTAAAATAGACATTATACGCCGTTAGTAAGCGGATGTTATTTATTAAAAACATATACCGCGAATATTTCATAAACAGTGAAATTGGTATTATGTATAATATCAATATATATATATTGGCATATGTATATATTGCAGTTGTTGATTTCCCGCATTTTTTTAGCGGATGAGACCCTATTGCGCCGTTATTAAGCGGATAATATTATAAATCCCATATACCGCGATAATTCCGTACTGGAGCGGAATTGGTATTCTGCTAATGTTTGTGGATGCAGGAAACAGGTTGGAGGGATCCAACTGGATTCCTCAACTGTATTGATTTATTTACAGATATTTTGATATTGTTGATTATCATATCGATATATGATATTTGGATGTCGTGATTGACTATTTTGGTGATGTTACACCATCGGATCCATTTTAAAGTTTAAAAATAATGGTTTTGATTTTTAAAAGGATTTTTAAAGAGATTTTGAAAGTATATGTTTTATTAAAATTTTGAATTGGTTTATTTTAAATAAATTAACGTTATAAGTTTAATGTTATAAAAGTTATAATTTTTGTAAAATATAACCAAATTAAGATTTTTGGAAATAAATAGTTAATTAATTTATAAAATGATTAAATTGGGAATTTTGAATCATTATAAACGATTTGTATAAAAGATTTAAAATGTTGATATTTATGGATTAAAAAAATATAGGAATTGTGAAACCCGTTTTATAAGTGTTAAAAAGAAATATAAATGGATTTTATAAGTGAATGAAGATTTATAGATTTATAAATCGTGAAGTTATAAATATAAATAGGTTTTGTAAAATATAAGATTTATAAGTAATCAACTTATAAATCGGATATCGGCACTTAAAATGAGATATAAAAAGGATCTTTATAAATAGAAGTTTATAAAAATATAAATGGAGTTTATAAACGTTGTTTATAAATCCGAAATCAATTGAATTTGATAAATTGGATATAGGAATGTATGAAAGGAATTATATTCACGATTTTGGACAGTGAATATATTATTAAATGAAATGGATATGTTTTTGGGGAAGGAACGTTATGAAATGAAATTAATGATTTTAAAGACGTTTTAAAATGCATTAAGTATCGAATACATAGATTTCAACATTCATTGTTGAAATAGATGTTTTCGAGAAATAGAAGGAAATGATGTACTATAACACTGTTGTTATAGTAAATGATTTCCGAAAGGAAATATTTTGTATAGTATTGGGATTTATATATCTATTTAAACTTTAATCCCTATACTAGTGATTTTTGGGTCGTCGTAACGATGTTTTACACAACATTCGTTTTTGACCCAAATAAATGTGTTAAGAAAATAATTTCTTAATGAATGAAATATATACTTAATTTTGATTTAAGTATATCGAATATTTTCAAATGTTGAAAATAAATAGATTTGTGAGGTACTTATTTTTAAATAAGTATGGAAATATTTTTCCAATGTGAAATGAATGTTTAGAATTTATCCTTGTAAGATAAATTGAAAATGAATAATAGAAGTCGATTAGAAAATCGTATATTCATAGATATTTTGGATTATAAATTCACTAAGGAATTTATGAAAGAAAGGGGAATTAGTTTAAAAATAAATGTTGATTTATTTTTAGAGTGTGGGAATAAATTTACGAATTTGGGAACGTAAATATATAAAATAAATCGGTAAGGATTTATTTAATTGGTTTAAATGAACCATGTTGAAATGAAAGAAATTCCGCGTAAGGAAAAGTGATTTGAAAATTTGTTTTCAAATGTTTAAAGTGTGGGAAATTTTATATCTAGTAAAGATATTTTGGAAAGTAAATAATTTGGTAAATTATTTGGACTTGGTGATGTGGAGTGTGCCTATTGATAGTTAAATAATCTGACTATCAATATTTACCTTTTAAATAGGTATTTGTTGTGAATAGTTGAATTTGAATGCCACACTTATTTTTGAATAAGCGCTCACTATTCGGGTTAGCCGGGAAAGGACCTTGGGGTCGTATAACCCATTCCGAGTATGTGATACGTCGTTATGGATTGCATTTGATGACCGGTGTTGAAGACTGGATGTTTGTGAAAACGGAAGGATTACCGTCGAGTTACTCTACATCGGCTGATCTCCGATATAGAGGTTTTATCACCCTTAGTGACGGGAAGTCCGGTCGTGATTAGTGAATATCTGGATTGCAAGGACTTCTTTGTAAGTGCCTTCGGTTCTGTTCGATTCCGAAACAGACTTGTATGATTGTATGTCTGACATTACAAATTGAGATATAAAGCTGATTTCTTTCAAATATATTTCTGTTGGTGGCGAAGGATTTATTATCTTAGCTTAACACCCTTCTCTGAGACGTACGAGCTTAGAGGTTATATAGTTGAAGGTTATTAGTGATATACTCCCAATTTGGTAGTGTGGCATGCAGAGTGTTGCTGTGAAACGATCATTGTGTTGATCAATTGTGATAGGATCATTTATTTGATCGTTTATCTTGGTGATCATTTCTATGATCATTTGTTGACCCAAAGCACGGCTTTTGTATAAAGTGTGTTTTTGTGGACGAGACTTCGTCGGACCTCACACCTCGGAAATGGTCAAAACAGGAAGGATGCGGCAAGGTTATTAGGGGTAGCGCCCTTTAGTGTATGTCATTCCTTCTGGATAGAGGTGGTGTCATGATATGGAGCCCAGATATTTAACCTATGTTGTTACTGTATATTTTTGTGGTTGTTGGAAATCGAGGATCCTCGGATAGATCGGTTACGATCGGGGGATGACATATTCGTGTCAGTAGTTACCCAGTTAGGGGTAACCCGGCCTTGTGTTGGCAGAGATCCGATTTGGTTCTCGGGGATGTCTTTCCAGAGGCATTCTCATGTGGCAATGGGAAGTTCCTTGGCCTGACCATTTGTTGGAAATCCAAAGAAACAATACGAGACTTGTACGGTTTTAGTTGTATAACCTGCCATGGAATGTGGCGGTAACCTGCTATTGAACATGGTTAGCTATAGTAGGCATACGATAATGGTTGTATGTTGGCTAAGATTTATATCTTTATTTTTGAAATAATTTTCTACACTATGCACTAGTAATAATATCAAATGTTATTTTAAATGCGTATCAAGCATCTTTGACTATCATAAGGAGAAATCTCCTCCAATTCTGCGTTTGCATGTGTGTGTGTGCGGGAGGCCTTATGGTAGTCTCATTTTTAAAAGCATTGCGAATTGAATTTAAAAATATTCCTCTATTTTGATTTTAAAGTAAATAAACTGTTTTGAGTTCTCACACCAGTCACATGACTGACTCGGAGTTTATTGTTTTCGTTCCTAAACTCTGGGTGCCCACCAATTTCCACAGGGGCAGTCAAGAGTTAAGGTTTATCAGGATATTCTGGATATTCAGGAGTTGCTGGAGGCAAGCTGGATGGCATGGCGTATTACTAGTATATAGTATTTCTTTTTCCGCTTCATTGTTTGTTGTTGTATGTTGTTGTACACTCTGATGATATGATGTAATGAAATGAAATGAAATGAAATGTAATAACTGATATAGTTCTTTGTTTAAAGATTATTCATTTATTATTATATGTTGTTCCGCTGCGAATTGTGAGATTCTGATGTTGTTCTATTATTTCTTCTATTCTGTTCTATCTTTTTCTATCTTCTTCTACTCTTTCTTTTTCTTAAACCATAACATTTCGGGTTTCCGGCCTTCGATTTCTCGGCAGTCGATAAAGTGAGTATCGATGTTGAATTTTCGAAAGTCGAAAATTTTCAGGGCGTTACATTAACAGATTGAGGATGTCGAAGATGAATAGTCCGCTCAGGACATAGGATTTGAGCTTCATAGCGATTAAGCCAATCCATTCCCAAAATCATTCCAAAGCCTAAGTAGCGAATAACATGCAAATCGGCTCGGAAAGAAAAATCACACATAATAATCTCGAAATCTTTACAAAGCAAACTAATTATTGCGAATCCACCAACCGGAATCGCAATTCTCAAATAAGTCATTAAACACAAAACATCTAAAGAAAAAGTATCAACAAGTTCTTTTGATATAAAAGAATGGGACGCATCCGTATCAAAAAGAACTCGAATAGGATGATCATGAAACATAATAATGCCATCAAGGATAGAATGAAGGGTACCTTTACCACGAGATGTGTTTCCAAGGGCTTTAGCAACATTAAGCTTTCCCTCCTTCCTGTTTTGAAGTTTGGTACAAGAAGATAAATAATGATCTAAGCCTTTGCAATAGTGACAAAAGAGAGGTTTCGGACATCTATTGGCATAATGGTCTTTAGAACCACAATTGTAGCATTGCCCACTACTAGGGGCAGAAGCCTTTGCTGCCAGAATTGCTTGCTTCCTTTTCTTGTTGGGATAAGACCCTTTGAATTTTATAGGCCTTTTCTTGTTGTTGTTGAATTTTGGTTTGGCACCCACAACATCAGCATCACTCTCTTTATCTGGCTCTTCAAGTCGAAGAGCGATATCAACAAATTGATCAAAAGAAACTTCTAGCTTTAGAAGTAATGGCTTCTTGAGAATTTATTGAAGCCATAGACGAATCTCTGATTTTTCTTCAATGGGGTATTAATGTATTCAACCCCGTATTTAGAGAGAGATTCAAAAGATGCGACATAATCTGCCATGGAGGACTCACCTTGAACAAGGTCTATGAAACGATGAGCCAATGTCACCTTCTCAGCTTCTGGCACAAATTTTAACTCGAATCGTTCCCTCAATTTCTCCCAAGTAAGATCCGCTTCATTTATTTCTTAAATCAGAAGCTCGTACCAGTCTAATGCTCTTTCTTGGAGCATACTAGAGGCCACCTGAACACGGTGAAGATCAATAAGGTTCATGAGTGAAAAGATTCGATCGCATGTTCTTAGCCAAGCCTGGACTTCGATAATAGTTTCAGAACCTTTGAATGGCTTCCCACCCAAATTGGTATAATCGCTGCAAAAACGTGCAAATCCAGACCTAGGGTGAGTAGGTTCTGGACTAGACCCGGCTGCTTGAGCATTCTTTACTAGATCAAGAAGCTGCTGGGCAAACATAAAAACTCCATCCTGGGTGTAGCACTAGATTTACCGGTGCTGGGATGGCCAGGTCTAACCATTTCTCTTCCTTAAGAAAGAAGAAGGAAGAAGAAAAAGGTTATTCACAAATTGAATATCAAACATTAATGATTGTTAAAACAAGGAATCATAAAAGAAAATAGGATAGAATGATACGAAGAAACGAATTAAAATCCTAAGGCACGACTCCTAAGATGGACTTAGGACGATGATCCTTGTTAAATTATTCTACATTGTTCCGAAGTTTGGCTCTGATACCAAGATGTGATGCCCAACTTCAATACCGACGCAAGCCAAGGACATTACGGGGTAATGTCGTCAACTAGCGCGGAGAATAAGGCTGTTGAGGAGCGATCATCAGTGTAATTGCTTTGTGCTAGCACCAATATGTCAGATAATACAAGGAAGTCCGACATGCCGATACAAACTTAAAGATACTACACGGTGGCTATATATATATATTCTTCGGAAACAAACATAGAAATAAACATAACACAATTCAGTCACAGACATCCATATCACAAAGGCAGAAAAAGATATGAATATAACACATGAAAGTGTACATCAGAGAAGTGGTCAAATAAGATCCACAATATCACAAATGAATGGTTACAAGTGCTAGACAAAAGAATATATATACATCAAGGAGTCTATAATTCAAAGGTATACAACAAAAATTACTAATCTAAGTAGTTAGCCAAAAGTCAGGATGATAATCCCAGAAGAGAAGTCAAGCAGAAGCACCTGTAACATCTCAGTCTCACCCGAGTATTATTAATAAGAAAATAATAAACGGATCAGTCTAGCTATAAGTATCAGATATAATGAGATAGAATAAGAAATATGACATAACATATGATAACCATAAAGCCATACTGTGATAAGTATGTAATTGAAAATCAACAAGGGATTAACCAATATCACAAGAATCTTCTCAAAGATAAAAAGGAACGTCATAGTCAATATCTTCATTCAAGAAAAGTTAATGACACACAAATTCACCAATGCACAAATAGTGATAACACATATCAATAAAAATCACGAAAATTGGTGAAACACAAATTTTATAAATCATCAATGGAAATCCAGAAATCACATACAAGGGGAGGCCTATCACAAAACGGGAGCATGAAAGCTCACCAACACGTGTATCACAAATGGGATGCTATCCCATGGTCGCTAATCATAGAGCCGGTGCAACGACGTAGTACAACGGTATGCCCGAGGAACCAGAAACTCAAATAGTTTGGAACAACAACGTAATACAACGGTACGCCCAAAGATCCGAACATCATAAAATCGTGGGTCGCTAGCCCACAAGAATTGGGTCGAAACCCCAAGAAATAAATAGGTCGTTAGCCTATAATAAAAATGAGACGAAACTCAATAAAATGAGGTACCGTCCCCTTCGTGGACGAAGAGACATCGCACATTGCTAGTCTAAATCACAAAAATGATCATCATCGATCATCAAGAAGTGTCAGTTACACTAAGCTAGTAAATATATCAGCTTAGCTTCATGTCCCATAACCACTAGCTTAACTTAAATATTTACGAACAAATTGTAGATTTCCACTCAAGAGATTCAATCGAACAAGTCCAAGAATTAACCGACGAAGTAAATGCAAGCATTTCATACCACATGTTTTACTAAGTTGTTTAATTAGGTTTCTCATATGAGTGAGGTAAAGGTTTGTATATACTAGTAGGTTGGAAAACAGTTTTATAAACGAGTTTGATGTTGAAAATAGAGTTTAAATAATCTTTGATGAAGAGTTTGAATAATTACTACTAGTATAGAAACCTTTATATTTTTAAAGTGACAAATCACAGAAATGATTGCAGCAACAATCAATCATCAAAATTCACATACGAAGACGTGAATCAATCCAAAAAACGAATACCGAGTCCATCAAAGTGGATATACCCAGAGATTCCTAAAGTAGGAGTTATCAAAGCCGACCAAGATGATAACAACTAATCGGAGAAGAAGAATCGATTAAAAATTGGAAAATAAAGAAACTAGCACATAAATAGGCAAAATAGGCAAAACAGGAGCAGGTCAGTCGACTAAACTCCCTGAGTCAGTCGACTTAACCCAGACCTGAAAAATTCTCGGGTTTCAGCTCACTCGACTGACTTAGAGAATTCAGTCGACTGAACCTGAATTCCTGCATTTCCTACCCTATTTCAAATGAAGTGCTAACTCACTCAATTTGCAATTGGACAAGCACGGACGCTAGGGCTTTACGCCAATCGACAACCCGGCCCTATTGGCACCTCGATGCATCACCAAAACATGAATCAAAACATCAAAGTTGGGATTTTTAAAGATTTGAACCCAAAAACACTAAAAATAGGAATATTCACCAATTCAATCCAAACCACAAGCAAATGCACATGAATGAGTGTTAGGAATTCATACCCAACAACCAAAGATAATTATAGTTATAGATGTGAGATAAAAATCTCACCTTTTTCCAAAATTAATGAAGGAGAAGCTATAGAGCAAGGCAAGGACAAACACTCTTCAATTCCAACCCAAGAAGCTTCAATCTAAGCTTACAAGTAAAATATTTCCTAAGTTAGGTTTAGGAAATTTCTGAAATAGAAAAAGGAAAGAGTTGGAGAAGATGAAGAGAGGGCTTACCAATGGCTTCTCTTTGGATTTGGAGCAAGAACTTGAATTTTGCAAATGAACTAGGGCTTGGAGTTTTAGGAATTCTAATTCCAATCTTTTCCCCCATTATTCTCTTGAGCTTGAGAGAGTTAGGAAATGAGGAATGAATGAAGAGAAGTGGAGATGGGTTGGGTTGATATAACCAGAATTGGGCAAATGAGCTGAACCCAAACCCAAAGCCCTATAGAAAAAGTAGCAAAAATCAACTTACTCCAAACATATTGAAGCTTATACTCAAAAAAGTTGCAAACAGCGTTTTGAACTCAATGGAAGTGGTCTCAAGTCCTAATTCGACCATATGCAAAAAGTAACTTTTCGGACTATAATCCGACTAATGATAAAATATTTAAATAAAATATTTAAATACTCAATCGTAAAATATGCGGGTTGTTACAGAGACCCAATTCATGTGCATAGAACTAATAGTGAAAAATACAACTCATAAACCAAAACAATTAACAACGGTCATACTGTTCATATTCTTAAAGATCATAGAATCTATGCTATAAGGGAAGAAGAAAAAAAAGATAATGTGTGTTTGCTCATGAATTCTGCATGTGAGCATTGCTCAATATTTCCATTATATATTTACTGTTAATCTTAAAATTTACAAACTTGAAGATTCCTGTTGCAGCTTTCAGTTAGACCAAAAATCACTGTCAAAAATAAAACACTCATGCATGTGAATAAACCCTAAGCAGACAGACTAATGCGTCATACTCCTGTGCACAACAAAATGAAATCATAACACAAGCTACATAGCAAGTTGAAAAAAGATAAATGCATTTATCATTTTTCAGAAACTGTGAACATCATGTAAAAAAATAGAAATACATAACTAGATGATTTAGAAACACTCCACCTAAATCCTTCTTCCTTCAATTTCAACAAACGAGCTTCCATTTTTGGACATAGCACACTAGTCACTTTGATGCCTCTTCTCTATGATTAGACATTTGCATCATCAGTTTTACCCTAATTCCATCAAGACAAGCAGTAACAGGCAAACTTCTTTCATCCAAAATCCAAGAATTAAAACTCTGAGCAACATTGGATTTATTTTCACCATATCGCTTCCTCGGAAAAAACAAATCGGTCAAATGATCATATGGTTTATCATTCAAGTACACTATAGCTTTGGCACCTCCAATTTCTTTGTACGTGGACATGGCTTTTTCAAACTCATGATGATTAGAAGCTATTGCACAACTCTCAAGTAAATGAGCTACCCAAACACCCTTCTACTTTTCACAATGCTAGCAATATTATTTTGCATATGATGCAAACAATAAGAATGATGACTATTTGGAAATTTTTTGAAATACTTAACAATAAACCCCAGTGTCTATCACTTAAAAAAGTTAATATTCTATCACAACTGAGAGCATTCTTTAGGTGTTTTAAAAACCAACTCCAACACTCTTCATTTTCTTTAGGAACAAGAGCCATTGCTAATGGGAAAAAACCTTGAAAAAAACAGAAAAAATAATTCACTGTTTATGTATTACATTTGAAACAACAAAATGCATTATATTTGAAACAATATTATCTAATAATATACAATCACATGAACACTATGCCCTCAGCCCAAATAAAAAAGGAAAAATAAATTTCCTAGAGGCAATTCATCCTTCTTCTTTTTTAAAAAAATTGCTAATTGAATGTATAGTCTTCGCAGAAAGGGTAGAAATTGCAAAGATAATATACATAATTCATGCATACAATACAAAGAATTATATTCGAACTTCTAAAACATATATGCTTTTATATTTCCTATATGCTGTTTAAATCATTTGTATACCTTATGTAAGAACTTCAAATAAAAAGAAAAATGATAAATATGTTTAACATGTAGTAGTATCTATGATATATAAGTATAGCTTAATATGTTATTTAATTCTTTATCTTAAAAGATAAATGCATTTATCTTTTTTAACTCTTGTATACAGTAACATTTTGTACATCAAATTAAAGAACATTAAATCTTTTAAAGTATTTGTCTTGGATCAAATTTATAATAAGAAGAGCATGGCTGTACTTTGAACAATTGTACCTACTTTGTAACTAGTGCAACTAGATTGAAGATGTTAGAGATAAAAACATATATGCATTTATTGTTTGAAATATAACAAATTCTGGTAAATCCAGTAAAAGTAGTAGGTATCATGACATTTGGTGGATAAACTGAAAAAATAAAACATCTACATTATGTATCTTTTTATGTTTTGTTTAGTGGATAAACTTAAAGAAACAGTAATATGTTACATAAATTTATAACAAGGAACTAATGCAAACAGTACAAAGTAAATACAACAACAAGAAAAAAGATCAAAATCAATACCTTGATTCCTATTTTTTGCAGTAGCAGCCATCAAAATACCACTTCGCCCTTTGAAAAAGGTAGCATCTAAAAACACCATAGGACGACAATAGCTAAATCCAAATATACATGCCTCATAACATACATAAACTCTCTCAAATTGATTTGTGTCAGAATCCACATCCATACTTGAATAACTATTCGGGTTATTTCTTTCCAATGCCTTCAAATACCAAACTAATTCATTGTAAGATTTCTCTCATCACCGTAAATATCATTCATAGCCAATTTCTTACCCTAATAAGCAAAGTAATAGCTTAGCTCCACATCATAATCTCTTCTTAAACTTTTAATGATATCCTTGGTTTTTCTTTTTGGCTCATCATGAATTTGATTGACGATTAAACTTTTCACAAGATCACTATTAATAGTTGGACTACCAAGCAAACGAAATCCACCACCACAAGTATGATTCAGGTGAATGTTTTTAACAAACGTTGGTCCAATTGCTTCAGTTTGCAAGAAGCATGAATCCTAAAAGGACAACCAACTACAGTACATCGAACTGTCAATCATTCTTTACCATTCTTAATATATTGTACTTTAAACCCATTCTTCAAATAATAAGCACTAACTGTTCTACGAAATCCAATAGCAGAATCAAACTGTTGACCAACCCCAGTAAAAAATTCCATATTTGAATTCTTCTTCAACAACTCATGTAAATCCTTTTGTTGAGTAAAACCAGAATCTAAATCATCATCATAACCTAACATATTATTACTTGACACACCACCAACTATTGAACCAGACTTGCTACTTTCACCAACAAAATTATCCATTGAATCATTCTTCAACCGTAGAAAAAATACCAAAAATTCTTCCTTTTTAAACCAAGACAAACACAATACAGCTTGAAGATCACTATCTGTTTCAACAAAGGTAGTCTTTGATTCTCGAATATAAAAAATATCAAAGCATAATGGACTAAAATTATTCCACTCCTCCCAAATCCTATTCCTAACAGAAGAAATAGAAGCACCCAATCCAAAACGAGCACTAAAACAATTGTTATTGAAATCAAACACAACTATAACAGATGAATCACACCTGCAAAAAAAACATAAAAAAAATATAACTTTGTAAAATTGATCTTGATTAAAAACTAATAGCATAAAATACTATGTAACAAATCATTTTCTATCCCACTTTTCGAAAAAAGATAAAACAATTTATCTTTTACAGATCACAAATCACCAAGAACTAAAGAACAAACAACATCAACTAATATTATTTCAGATCCAATTTCATGCCCAAAGTTCGTACAAACAGAATTGACTGACAAAAATAATTGCTTTGATTGTTGAAACCCAATATGAAGTGATAGTCTAAATACAAAAATCATAATCTAAAGTGAATGACGCAACCAGGCTAAATACACAGTGCTTGTGTTATCAGAAAAAAAGAATACCATTCAGAAGCCATTATTCCAACTACATCAAACAAAACTTTCGTCCAATAGATCAAAACCGCCTCCTTTGATAAGAAATATACAATAACATCATAAACATCATAGAACATCGAATTGAGAATGAAAAACACCAAATAAAATCGAGACTCACGAAAGAACAAGCAATCCAGTAGAGAAAATCGATTAGCCTATCCAAATGAAGAAAATCGCCTCACGATTTCCCACAATTAAAGTCGAATTTGACTTGAGAAGAAACAAACCCCTAATTTATTCAAAAAATCAACGACCGCTTTGATTGCAAAAGAAACGACCGCTTTGATTGCACAAGAAACGACCGCCTAATTTCCACAATGGTAGATTTCAAAAGATACGTCGTTTGAGAAGATGAAGATGCAGGCCGCACATATTTGTCCTGGAAAATAATAATTTCAAACCCGTGTCCTAGAAATAAATTGGGCCGTATAATTAGGCCTTCACATCAATTTCCACTTTAATAAAACCGTGAGGTATTTTAGAATATTCATTAATATGGTTGTGCGACTCGAATGTGCAAATTCAATCAACGATTGCTATCGATAATTCAAATGTTAACATTCACTAATCACCTAAACTATTGGAGTGACGATTTGGCTGAATTTATCCTTACAAATCTTTATCTATAAAATTCAAATTTACAATTTAAGCGGTACCTTTTATTAACGACTGTTTACACCAATTCTCTTCGTCAACACAATCACCTTAGGAATTACGGGATTTTCTTTTAGTCAAAATTTCAACATCATCTATGTTCAACTTAGTTAGCTAATAAACAAAATCTTTGGTTGGATAATAAAATTATTACTAACCGTACTGCTCTGACCAATGACTATGACTTTGAGTTGACTAAAGTTGATCGTGACACTAGTGATATAAAACTAAGGAGATGAATTCTCTATTAAACAATGTTTCACTTCCAATGCTTCAACTCAGACCCAGCTATAGTCACCTGATGGATGTCATGCCACGATACAACAATAATCAAAGTGGAGTATCCATATTTAAGTTCCATAATATTCTCAAATCAAGAGAGCTGTGTAATATCGTCACTTTGAGATTTCCTAATTGAACTTAGTTATTATTAACCAATAGGAACTCTCGAGTCAGTCATTCCATAGTTATCCAGTGACTATAAGCATTTAACCCCTTTGTTCCCCTAATAGTTATGAGTAATAAACTACCTAACATATTGAAAGTGTTACAAAATCTAATCTCAACTGATGTATAGATATTCTTTCTTGAAACATTTTAATGGTGAATATTTAAAATAATATGTTATTTTATATACTATGAAATATAAAATAATATATTATTATATATATTGTGATAATTTTCTCATAGTGACAACTCTTTGTAAGAATTATCATATAATATATTATTTGTAGATTTTCTAATTTATATACTTTAAATTAATTAACTAATTAGTTATATCAGTATATAACAAATTATATTATAGAAATCAAGTATCTTGATTATGAACAAGATTGGTAAAGAGTTAAGTATATATAACAAATTATCGGATATGTCCTTAACTCTCTCACAAATAGTGGTAATGGAGCCTAAATAGTCTATGCGATCTAATTAGTCGACATACAGGGCTTACTAACTAAACCTACTTATCCAATGAGTTTCTATAAAAGTAGTGTCTTGGTTTGTGTTTGAATAATCAAGTATTCTCCGACCATCGGCTTCTGGCTTAGGCCAATGAGTAGAGTAAGTAAAACTGGTTAGCCTTGTATACCATCAGCCGGTGTTTCTGTTGCTTTGGGGTTCGAGTTTCTCGAAGAGTTTTGATTTGGAAATCATTGGAATCTGTGGCAGCAGTGCAGCTCAGAGTGTGTTATGTGTTGGCAAGAGATCTTCTGGCTTAGCAGTTTATCTGGAGGTGGAGTTCAAAAGCAGTTAAGTGGACCCATTTCTTCGATGGGTTGGATAGTTAAATGTAGGTTGTTCTATTTGATAAAGGGAGAACAGTTTCCTTGGATTTGGTTTGGATTGATCACAAAAGTGACTTGCGATTGTTTGAGTGTTCTCTTGGGTTATTTGAGTATTTCTGGATGTTTTCATAGAAGCCAGAGTTTTGTTCGCATCTGGAGATTGAGCTTTCTTATCGTCTGAAATTCCAGGAGTGGTACCAGGGGTTCAGCTTCATAGTAGAATGGTTCCTAGAGATTGAATTGGTGTTGCAGCTCAGAGTTTTGGAGGAACTTATAAATTTTTCTTATGGATTTGTTGAACCATATTCTGGGATGTGTTGTCCAGTTGGTGCTCGTGTTCTTCTTCAGCATTTCTCCTCTACTTCGGATCATAGTTGAGCTGCGGAAGTAGTTTGGAAGTATATCTATTTTTCTTTTCCCGGACAGGAGAAGTGAGTGTAGTCTTCTGATATGGAGGAGTAGAATTTGTGTTTCTTGATTCTGGTTGATCTTGAGGAGATCATTTTGCTGAGTTGACTGGTCCAGTTGTTTCTAGAGGCATCAGCAAAGGGATGAGCTGATCATTGAGGGTGTAGGTAGCCCAGGATCGTCCGAGGATTTTTATGGATAAGAGACGGAGGAATTTGGATTCTGAAGTCGGAGATTTAAATTTAGATAAGTTTTCTCCGATCGTAAAGGAGCTATAAGATTGGGTAAGGCTAAGAAGCTAGCTCTGAAGTGTTTTGATCTTTTCTGTGATCTTGGAGAATAAGCGATTGATCTACAGGATTGGATTGCCAGTTTGGACAACTGGGATTCGATGAGTTTCACGTATCTCTGAGGGAATACGTGTATGATCTATCTCTCGTTATGGAACCAGCAATTCTAGAGTTTTTGATTTGTTGAGTCAGACTCGTTTGTAGTCTGATATCTTCTCTAGTGTTGTAGATATAGTTGAATAGAAGCTTTGTAGCTACATAGTATTGTTTGTTTGTATTCTCTAGAGCGAGTATCCCGGTGTATATATATATATATATATATATACACACACTTGGGGAAACTCGAAGAAATTCTATCCAGAATTTTTCTGGATAATTAGATTTGTTTGATTGGTTGAATTGGTTGCTATGGTTGTTAGCATATGTTTGATATATGCTTGTGTTTTAAAATTAAATCTTTAATAAGATTATTAAATTACCTTTGTTTTAAATTTCGGGGACGAAATTCTTTTAAGGGGGAAGGATTGTAATATCTCGGAATTTTTAACAATATCAACTTAATAATCTGTATTGAAAATTAAATTGATATTGATATTTTGTTAATAATAATTCAAATAGATTTAATAATCTTCTTCAATAATTATTTAGTTGGTTATTTTATCTTTTAAAAATAATAAATTGGTTTCTATTTACAATATAAATATATGGTTTATATTTTAAATAGATTAGCATTGTTTTAATATTAATAAATAAAGCATATTTTTCTAATTCTAATATTTGTAGCAATTTGGAAAATTGTTTTTATTTAATATTTAAGCTTTCCAAAGTTAAATAAATGATTTTGGTTTAAATTTAATTAGTGAATCATGTTTTAAAATTCTAATATATACATTTTTAATTTGGAAATTTTGATTTAAATTAGTATTGAGTTTTTAAAACTATTTAATAAATAAATATATGATTTTAAAATTGATAAGAAAAACATTTAAATATTTAAAATGATTTGGCCTGTGTTCGAAATCTAAAATGAATTAACAAAAAGTTCAATCACTTAATAAAATAGATATTTATTAATGTAAATATAATTTCTTTTAAAAATGATTTTAAGTTAATAATAAGATATTTATAAAAACAATATTAATAGTGTATTGTCTTTATAAATAGGTTTTGAATAAAATTTGAAATTGTTATTTCAAATTAAATTTATATGTACATAACTTGATTTGAAAATATTTGATTTTGAATTTGATTGAATTTAAAATTTCAAAGTATAAATCTTAATTTTTTTAATTTCTATATGTGTAAGTTTTATTTTATAAACATGATTTGTCTTTATTTCTTTTATAAATTTATACACATATTCAAATATTAACTAACAAATTAAATCAGGCTTAATATACACATTAATTTGTAAATTAAGTATTAATTATTTTAAAGAGACAAGTGTTGCATTTTTAAACATTCATTTAACAAGTGTTCAAAGATTATCATAACAATTTGACAAATGTAGGAAATTTGGACAAGTGTAAATTTTAGTTTTAATTTTTCTTTTATTTTATTAAATCTGAAATTCATTTATATAAGCTTGCATTTCATTCATGCTTATTTTTTCATTTCCTTAATAAATAAATAAAAAGAAATCCTGCTTTTTTTCTGCAAATTACATACATCTTCAAGAACACCTCTTCAAAATCAAACTCATCTTCATATTAATAATCAAACCCTGCATGTTCAAATCTAAACATCCTCAAAATCAAAAAAATCTGCATATTCAACATACTAAAATAAAATAGGTTTGCATCGCTCAAAAATCTGGAAAATGAATTTGCATGTCACCTAAAAAAAAGAAAGGGCTTGCATTCTGTTTATCTGGAAATGACAAATCTGCTGGCACCTTCTCTCCGCACAACCTCAATTTGAAGCTTGTTCAAAAGCATCTGCATGCAAGTATTTTAGGCGGGAAACATGAGCATTCCAATTTTATCAGGGCTTGCTACTAAATTTTTAAAGAAGGAGCATGCCTGCATTTTTTCTGCAAAATTCAAAAGAAAGTCAAATAGGCTCTGCATCTTTTAAGTAAAGGTGAGTAACTTAAAATCTTAAACTTTAAAATAAGTTGCACGATTTTACTGAATTGAAATAGTGTTGTTTGTGTATTTCTGAAAATCTGATATGAAGATGATATGTGTGCACGTGTTTACTTAATACCTATACTGTTTTATTGATTTGCCTGGCAAAACATCGTCTAAACACTTATCTTTTGATTTAGCTTCTGAAATGATGGAATTTTTAAAGTAAAGTTGTTTTATTTCCTTAAGTTAATATTTAAAAAAATTAAGTAAGATAAATTCAGATTGTTGCCTCTGTAAACCCAGGAAACATCATGTATGTGATTTTTACCATAACCCAAGCATGTTAGTTTAAGTAATTCAGTAGTATAAATCAAAAACACTAATTGAAACTTGATTTTTAAATCAAGAAAAAGGATTTTTAGAGTTTAGTTTAAGTTGCAGTTTAGAATTGAATTAAAAATGGATTTTAATCAAATACTGTTGATCTTTGGACTGAGGAAGCTTGGGATTCTTCTGGTTAGTAGATAAGTGTTAGGAGATGCCCAGAAAAATCTTGGATGATAATTTAATTTGCCAGAGTAATTGCAGTTTGAATTTTATTGTTAAACCCTAGTTTTGATGGGTTTTAAGAGTTGCATCATTTCGATCTGAATAATTGATCGAGTGCTATGATATTTGGGAAGTGGGTAGTTGGTTTGTGGATGAGTTCGAGGTCGGAGGGGTTGAACATTTGGCGATCGGAGCGGTGAAAACTAGCTGTTGACAGGTTTTGGCAGAAACCTGGTTTGAGTTTCCAGATTTTGATATGGGTGGTCGAATTTGATTTGTTGATTTATTGTTCAATCTGATGATGTCGTTTAAGCATCGGTGTGTTTCTGGTTGAAGTGTGATCCCCTCTGATGATCAGTGGAGGCGGTGGTCGCCGTGCATATGCACGGCGATGAGATGTCTGGTGAAGTATTTTGGGGTTTTGTTTGTTGCAGGGGGAGGTTTGTGATTTGCTCGGAGTAACTGGATTGAAAACTCGAAGGAGTTTGGTAGGAAACCCGAAGTAATTTTAGGGGTTCTCGGGTTTGCTCTGTAATTTCAGGTTTATAGAAACCTGTTAAAATCTGGGTTTTAAAATTTTTAAAATCTGAAGTTTATTTGTTAAGGAAAGTTTAAATTAAATTCAAATTAAAGTTTGAATTTTAGAAATTCAAGTTTAATTCAAAATCTCAGTTTTAAATAAATAAATAAAGGAAATAAGGTTTTAAACTTAAACTTGTATAACTACATTATTTTGGAAGGTAATTTAAATCTTTTAAATTGAAGTTTGTAAAATGTGAACTAGATTTAAAATAAAATTTAAATCTGGAAATCTTAAATTTAAATATGAACTTCAGTTTTTAAATTTAAAAGAAGGTTTAAATTTGGAAGTTTTAAACTAAATATAAATTGAAGTTAGTGAAATTTTAAAATGAGTTTTTGTTTTCAAAATTCTTATGAATTTAAATTCTAAGACAAACACTTATTTGTCTTGCAATTTAAAAAAATTTAAATTATTTAAACTTTGATAAGTTTAAATTATTCTTATTTTAAAACTTGTATTTAAAATGGAATTTAAAGGTAATTTTCAAAAGTACTTTGTTTTAAATAAATTTTGTTTTTAAAAAACAAAATTTAGAAATGTTTTATCTTAAATTAATTAAGATATATGTTTTTGAAAATTAATTTAATTAATAAGGTAATTAAGGAATAGTTAGTTAATTTAATTAATTATTTATTAAGGTTTAATAAATATTGATTAATGATTAATCAATATAAAATTAAGATCATTAATTACAATTTTAAATTAATGATTAAGGAATTATTAATTAAGTAATTAAGATTTAATCAAGGATAATTAGTTAAATAATTAAGGATTAATTAAGTGACAATTAACACTTAATTAATTAAATAATTAGACTTTAATTAATGGATAATTAAAGATAATTTAAATTGTAATTAATCTAAGTTAATTACTTAATGAAATAATTAGAGAATGGTTAATGAAGGTCATTAACCAGGATTATTTAACAATTAATTAATATGGTTAATTTTTATAATTAATTAGATTAATTAATTTAATAATAATCATTTGTGAATGGTTTGAGTGTAATTACTTGATGAAGTAATTAAGAAATTAATTACTTAAGGTAATTAATTAAGTTAAATGTGATTGTTTATTTTAATTAATTTAGTTTAATTAATTTTAAACACTTGGGTTTTAAAAATAATACTGTATGAAATTAATGGATTCGAAATTACTTAGTTAAGTAATTGATTGATAATTACAAGTTGTAGTTTATTAAAGATGTTTAAAAATGAAGTAATTTGGAATGTGATTACTTAGTAATTAATCAAGGAATTAATTAAAGAAATTAATAAAGGGATAATTAATTTGTTTTAATAAAGTAATTAAGTTAGTTAATTACTAAATATAATTAATCTGGGATGATTAATAATTATGAGTTAATTACTTAAGGTAATTAATTTTAGTGAAGTAATTAATTAAGTATAATTAAAGATCATTAATTATTATAATTAATGATGTAATTAAAAGTTGATTTAATTATGATTAATTAACCAATGATAGGTAATTAAAGGTAATTAATTAATGCAATTAATTAAGGATTAAAGGTAATTAATTATAGTTAATTAATTAATTGAAGTAACGAAAGGTTAATTACTGTTTGGTTGAGAATAATTAATTTGTGGAATTAATTAAAGATAATTACATGAATGTAATTAAGGGTAATTAATCAAGGGTGATTAATTAAGGTGATTAAAAATGAATGATTAATTGATTGAAATCAATTAAATGGAATTTAAGCAAGATTTATATTGGTGAAGTAATTAATTTAATTTAAATTAATTAAAGATAAAGTAATTAATTTAAATCACTTTAAATTAATTAGAGATAGAGATAGTTAATTTAATTCATTTTAAATTAATTATATTGTGATGAGTAAATCATTGCTTATATGTATGGATGACACTGATTGTCTTGAATGCTTCGTGATCTCAATAATGAGATAAGTAATGTTGTGTGGTATGAATGCTTGGTTGCATTGTGATGATAACATAGATTATCTATTGTGATAGTGATATGGATTACCTATTGAATGAATTATGGATTACCTGTTTATTCGATAATGTTGATTATCAATTGTGATTTGTGAGTTATCTATTTGTATATAGATACTGTATTGAATTGTTTTAAACCTTAAAACAACTTGGACCTAAAAGACACGCTTTGGATTTCGATGAGACCGAGATCGGGTTTCCATAATTGGATATCCAAAAACCACATCGATCCAAATTAACGATAGGTCGTGAATCTTATGTGAAGAGTGAATACTCGAGGTGTAAGGACTATACATCAGTATAACTCTATGATTGATTCCGTAATGAGTTGACGGAATAGTACATATAGGTTCGAGATGGTGGTTCAGAGTGCAATGGTTATCGTCGTTAATTCTGAGGGTGATTCCAAAATGAGGGTAACGAAATAATGCCTTCGGTTTCGTTCGAACCCGGAACGAACTTGTATGGATTGAATATTTTCAGAACATCGTCAGGTGGACGATGAGCATTCTAAGTGATGTGTTCACTAAAGGTAATCATAACCTCAAGCCTCATCAACCGGGAACGGCAAAAACAGGGGAGGTGCAGCAAGGATTCGTGGGTAGCCCCCGCTTGAGAGTGAGATTTACCGCTGTCTAGAGGTTCCTTTATATTCGACTGTGTGGGCGATTGCTAGCTACAACCGCGGGGTTGTCTTGTTCGGAACTGTTCAGTAAGGAATGGGTCCGGCCTTGTGTTGCAGGGGAGTTAGGGTGGCTCCTCGGTACGGTGATCTAGGCCACGTACTGTGACGGGCGGTACCCCAGTAGCCCTGCCATTATATGGAATCCAAAATCCAATAAGTTCCAACCGTTTTGATTGTATTACCCACTTTTGTGGCTAGTAGCTGGAATTTAATCATGTAACAATTTCGACTATTTCATATTTATTTGAAAACCCTAGACCTATTTTAATATCATCAGATTTCCTATCAAATGTTTGGTTAGCGTAAGGTAAAAAAAATTCCATGTTTATGTGTGGGAAGTCTTACGTGATACCTTTCTTTTCAAAAGGTTTTTAAAAGTTAAGCAACCTTAACCTGTTACTCACACGAGACCCATGTCTGACCCGGAGTTTATCTTCTATTTTCTTAAACTCTTGGGTACTCAAATTTTTACGAGTAGTCAAGGGATTCAGGTTAGCTTCGACGAATTATGGAGGAGCAATGGAGCAGGAGGCTTCTACGTGTAGATATGTAGTATTCCGCTGTGTAGATTTCTCTAAGTTGTTTCTTGTACTGTATTGAGTTGTATAACTAGACAGGTGTTTATAACTGTCTAATATGTGATTATCTATGTAACTCTGAAAATTTTTGTAAACTATGTAATATTTATGTTATTAATATAATTTATTCGTTCCGCTGTTTAGATTCTGATGTTGTTTCTTCTTTCTCTTCTTTCTTTTCTCTTTTCTATCCCTTTCTTTCTTAAAAATGATGTGATTTTCTGTGGCAAGAAAGTCGGGTCGTTTCACTTGGTATCAGAGTATTAGGTTAAGTGAATACCTAGGCATTGTAGTGGTGTCTTTCTTGAGAGAGCGTATTTGTAATTTTAAATATATAATATTTGTAATTTTAAATATATATATATATATATATATATATATATATATTTCTACCTATATGTTAGGTTACCTGTTCAAGTTCCCCAATATAAGTTATAAAGGTAGAAGGGGTAGTAGTGGGTGTAACACGACTGCCATTGGTCGGAGTTTGAATGTTTGAGGTTGGAAGTGTGTTTGTCGAGACTGTAGACCTAATACCGTCTCGAGTGAGTTCTATAGTGATGAAGGATTTCATTGATTTCTGAAGGAAACCTGTTAAGATTCGGAGTCTATCTTTAAAGTTGGATGAGTAGAGTTTGGATCTGTCAATTAGGCAGAAGCAAGTGACGGTATTTTGGATACCTCAGGAAGTAGTAGCTGCGTGATGAGATGCAGTGACTATGGATGTTCCCGGAGATGTTTTCTTTGAAACACGTTAAGGAGATGAGTCTGCTTCAGTGTTGTGGTTGTGTTCAGCCGGTGTTTCTGTTGCTTTGGGGTTCGAGTTTCTCGAAGAGCTTTGATTTGGAATTCTTTGGCATCTGTGGCAGCAATGCAGCTCAGAGTGTTCTTGGTGTTGGCAAGAGATCTTCTGGCTTAGCAGTTTTTCTGGAAGTGGAGTTCAAAAACAGTTAAGTGGACCCGTTTCTTCGATGGGTTGGCTAGTTAAATGTAAGTTGTTCTATTTGACAAAGGGAGAACAGTTTCCTTGGATTTGGTTTGGATTGATCGCAAAAGTGACTTGCGATTGTTTGAGTGTTCTCTTGGGTTATCTGAGTATTTCTGGATGTTTTCAGAGAAGGCAGAGTTTTGTTCGCATCTAGAGATTGAGCTTTCTTATCGTTTGAAATTCCAGGAGTGGTACCAGGGGTTCAGCTTTATAGTAGAATGGTTCCTAGGGATTGAGTTGGTGTTGCAGCTCAGAGTTTTGGAGGAACTTATAAATTTTTCTTATGGATTTGTTGAACCATATTCTGGGATGTGTTGTCCAGTTTGTGCTCGTGTTCTTCTTCAGCATTTCTCTTCTACTTCGGATCAGAGTTGAGCTGCGGAAGCAGTTTGGAAGTGCATCTGTTTTTCTTTTCCCGGACAGGAGAAATGAGTGTAGTCTTCTGATATGGAGGAGTAGAATTTGTGTTTCTTGATTCTGGTTGACCTTGAGGATATCATTTTGCTGAAATGATTGGTCTAGTTGTTTCTAGAGGCATCGGCAAAGGGATGAGCTGATCAGTGAGGGTGTAGGTAGCCCAGGATCGTCCGAGGATTTTTGTGGATAAGAGACGGAGGAATTTGGATTCTGAAGTCGGAGATTTAAATTTGGATAAGTTTTCTCCGATCGTAAAGGAGCTATAAGATTGGGTAAGGCAGAGAAGCTAGCTCTGAAGTGTTTTTGATCTTTTGTGTGATCTTGGAGAATAGGTGATTGATCTACAGGATTGGATTGCCAGTTTGGATAACTGGGATTCGATGAGTTTCACATATCTCTGAGGGAATACGTGTATGATCTATCTCTGGTTATGGAACCAGCAATTCTGGAGTTTTGATTTGTTGAGTTAGACATGTCTGTCGTCTGATATCTTGTCTAGTGTTGTAGATATAGTTGAATAGAAGCTTTGTAGCTTCATAGTATTGTTTGTTTGGATACTCTAGAGCGAGTATCCCGGTATATATATATATATATATATATATATATATATATATATATATATATATATATACTTGGGGAAACTCGAAGAAATTCTATCCAGAATTTGTCTGGATCATTAGATTTATTTGATTGGTTGAATTGGTTGCTATGGTTGTTAGCATATGTTTGATATATGCTTGTGTTTTAAAATTAAATCTTTAATAAGATTATTAAATTACCTTTGTTTTAAATTTCGGGGACGAAATTCTTTTAAGGGGGAAGGATTGTAATATCCCAGAATTTTTAACAATATCAATTTAATAATCTGTATTAAAAATTAAATTGATATTGATATTTTGTTAATAATAATTCCAATAGATTTAATAATCTTCTTCAATAATTATTTAATTGGTTATTTTATCTTTTAAAACTAATAAATTGGTTTCTATTTACAATATAAATATATGGTTTATATTTTAAATAGATTAGCATTGTTTTAATTTTAATAAACAAAGCATATTTTTCTAATTCTAATATTTGTTGTAATTTGGAAAAAGAAAATTATTTAATATTTAAGCTTTCCAAAGTTAAATAAATGATTTTGGTTTAAATTTAATTAGTGAATCATGTTTTAAAATTCTAATATATACATTTTTAATTTGGTAATTTTGATTTAAATAAGTACTGAGTTTTTAAAACTATGTAATAAATAAATATATGATTTTAAAATTGATAAGAAAAACATTTAAATGTTTAAAATGATTTGGCTTGAGTGTTAAATCTAAAATGAATTAACAAAGTGTTCTATCGCTTAATAAAATAGATATTTATTAATGTAAATATAATTTCTTTTAAAAATGATTTTAATTTAATAATAAGATATTTATAAAAACAATATTAATAGTGTATTGTCTTTATAAATAGGTTTTGAATAAAACTTGAAATTGTTATTCCAAATTAAATTTATATGTACATAACTTGATTTGAAAATATTTGATTTTGAATTTGATTTGAATTTAAAATTTCAAAGTACAAATCTTAATTATTTTAATTTCTATATGTGTAAGTTTTATTTTATAAACATGATTTGTCTTTATTTCTTTTATAAATTTATACACATATTCAAATATTAACTAACAAATTAGATTAGGCTTAATATACACATTAATTTGTAAATTGAGTATTAATTATTTTAAAGAGACAAGTGTTGAATTTTTAAACATTCATTTAACAAGTGTTCAAAGATTATCATAACAATTTGACAGATGTAGGAAATTTGGACAAGTGTAAATTTTAGTTTTAATTTTTCTTTTATTTTATTAAATCTGAAATTCATTTATATAAGCTTGCATTTCATTCATACTTATTTTTTCATTTCCTTAATCAAAAAAAAAAAGAAATCCTGCGTTTTTTTCTCTTTTTTCTGCAAATTACATACATCTTCAAGAACATCTCTTCAAAATCAAACTCATCTTCATATCAATAATCAAACCCTGCATGTTCAAATCTAAACATTCTCAAAATCATAAAAAATCTGCATATTCAACATAGTCAAAATCAAATAGGTCTGCATCGCTCAAAAATCTTCAAAATGAATTTGCATGTCACCTAAAAAAAGAAAGGGCTTGCATTTTGTTTATCTGGAAATGACAAATCTGCTGACACCTTCTCTCTGCACAACCTCAATTTGAAGCTTGTTCAAAAGCATCTGCATGCAAGTATTTTAGGCAGAAAACATGAGCATTCCAATTTTATCAGGGCTTGCAACTAAATTTTTAAAGAAGGAGCATGCCTGCATTTTTTCTGCAAAATTCAAAAGAAAGTCAAACAGGCTTTGCATCTTTTAAGTAAAGGCGAGTAAATTAAAATCTTAAACTTTAAAATATGTTGCATGATTTTACTGAATTGAAATAGCGTTGTTTGTGTATTTTTGAAAATCTGATATGAAGATGATATGTGTGCATATGTTTACTTAATGCCTATTCTGTTTTATTGATTTGCCTGGCAAAACATCATCTAAAACACTTATCTTTTAATTTAGCTTCTAAAATGATGGAATTTTTAAAGTAAAGTTGTTTTATTTCCTTAAGTTAATATTTTAAAAAAAAATTAAGTAAGATAAATTCAGATTGTTGCCTCTGTAAACCCAGGAAACATCATGTATGTGATTTTTACCATAACCCAAACATGTTAGTTTAAGTAATTCAGTAGTATAAATAAAAAACACTAACTGAAACTTGATTTTTAAATCAAGAAAAAGGATTTTTAGAGTTTAGTTTAAGTTGCAGTTTAGAATTGAATTAAAAATGGATTTTAATCAAATACTGTAGATCATTGGACTGAGGAAGCTTGGGATTCTTCTGGTTAGTAGATAAGTGTTAGGAGATGCGCAGAAAAATCTTGGACGATGATTTAATTTGCCAGAGTAATTGCAGTTTTTAATTTTATTGTTAAACCCTAGTTTTGATGGGTTTTAAGGGTTGGGTCATTTCGATCTGAATAATTGATCGAGTGCTATGATATTTGGGAAGTGTGTAGTTGGTGTGTGGATGAGTTCGAGGCCGGAGGGGTTGAACATCTGGTGGTCGGAGCGGTGAAAACTCGTCGTTGACGGGTTTTGGCATAAACCTGGTTTGAGTTTCCAAGTTTTGATATAGGTGGTCGAATTTGATTTGTTGATTTATTGTTCAATTTGATGATGTCGTTTAAGCATCGGTGTGTTTCTGGTTGAAGTGTGCTAACGATCAGTGGAGGCGGTGGTCGCCGTGCATATGCACGGCGATGTGATGTCTGGTGAAGTATTTTGGGGTTTTGTTTGTTGCAGGGGGAGGCTTGTGATTTGCTCGGAGTAGGTGGATTGAAGACTCGAAGGAGTCTGGTAGGAAACCCGAAGTAATTTAGGGGTTCTCGGGTTTGCTCTGTAATTTTAGGTTTACAGAAACCTGTTAAAATCTGGGTTTAAAAATTTTTAAAATCTGAAGTTTATTTGTTAAGGAAAGTTTAAATTCAAGTTTGAATTTTAGAAATTCAAGTTTAATTCAAAACAGTTTTAAATAAATAAATAAAGGAAATAAGATTTTAAACTTAAACTTGTATAACTACATTATTTTGGAAAGTAATTTAAATCTTTTAAATTGAAGTTTGTAAAATGTGAACAAGATTTAATATAAAATATAAATCTGGAAATCTTAAATTTAAATATGAACTTCAGTTTTTAAATTTAAAAGAAGGTTTAAATTGGGAAGTTTTAAACTAAATATAAATTGAAGTTAGTGAAATTTTGAAATGAGTTTTTGTTTTCAAAATTCTTATGAATTTAAATTCTAAGACAAACACTTATTTGTCTTGCAATTTAAAAAGTTTTAAATTGTTTAAACTTTGATAAGTTTAAATTATTCTTATTTTAAAACTTGTATTTAAAATGGAATTTAAAGGTAATTTTCAAAAGTACTTTGTTTATAAAAAAAATTTAAAAAAACAAAATTTAGAAATGTTTTATCTTAAATTAATTAAGATATATGTTTTGAAAATTTATTTAATTAATAAGGTAATTAAGGAATAGTTAGTTAATTTAATTAATTATTGATTAAGGTTTAATAAATATTGACTAATGATTAATCAATTTAAAATTAAGATCATTAATTAGATTTTTAAATTAATGATTAAGGAATTATTAATTAAGTAATTAAGATTTAATCAAGGATAATTAGTTAAATAATTAAGGATTAATTAAGTGACAATTAACACTTAATTAATTAAATAATTAGACTTTAATTAATGGATAACTAAAGATAATTTAAATTGTAATTAATCCAAGTTAATTACTTAGTGAAATAATTTGAGAATGGTTAATGAAGGTCATTAACCAGGATTATTTGACAATTAATTAATATGGTTAATTTTTATAATTAATTAGATTAATTTATTTAATAATAATCATTTGTGAATGGTTTGAGTGTAATTACTTGATGAAGTAATTAAGAAATTAATTAATTAAGGTAATTAATTAAGTTAAATGTGATTGTTTATTTTAATTAATTTAGTTTAATTAATTTTAAACACTTGGGTTTTAATAATAATTACTGTATGAAATTAATGGATTAGAAATTACTTAGTTAAGTAACTGATTGATAATTACAAGTTGTAATTTATTAAAGATGTTTAAAAATGAAGTAATTTGGAATGTGATTACTTAGTAATTAACCAAGGGATAAATTAAAGATATTAATAAAGGGATAATTAATTTGTTTTAATAAAGTAATTAAGTTAGTTAATTACTAAATATAATTAATCTGGGATGATTAATAATTATGAGTTAATTACTTAAGGTAATTAATTTTAATAAAGTAATTAATTAAGTATAATTAAAGATTATTAATTATTATAATTAATGATGTAATTAAAAGTTGATTTAATTATGATTAATTAATCAATGATAGGTAATTAAAGGTAATTAATTAATGTAATTAATTAAAAATTAAAGGTAATTAATTATAGTTAATTAATTAATTGAAGTAATTAAAGGTTAATTACTGTTTGGTTGAGAATAATTAATTTGTGGAATTAATTAAAGATAATTACATGAATGTAATTAAGGGTAATTAATCAAGGGTGATTAATTAAGATGATAAAAAATGAATGATTAATTGATTGAAATCAATTAAATGGAATTTAATCAAGATTTATATTGGTGAAGTAATTAATTTAATTTATTTTAAATTAATTAAAGATAAAGTAATTAATTTAAATCACTTTAAATTAGTTAGAGTTAGAGATAGTTAATTTAATTCATTTTAAATTAATTATATTGTGATGAGTAAATCATTGCTTATATGTATGGATGACATTGATTGTCTTGAATGCTTTGTAATCTCAATAATGAGATAAGTAATGTTGTGTGGTATGAATGCTTGGTTGCATTGTGATGATAACATAGATTATCTATTGTGATGGTGATATGGATTACCTATTGAATGAATTATGGACTACCTGTTTATTTGATAATGTTGATTATCAATTGTGATTTGTGAGTTATCTATCTGTATATAGATACTGTATTGAATTGTTTTAAACCTTAAAACAACTTGGACCTAAAATACACGCTTTGGATTTCGATGAGACCGGTATCGGGTTTCCATAATTAGATATCTGAAAACCACATCGATCCAAATTAACGATAAGTCGTGAATCTTATGTGAAGAGTAAAGACTCGAGGTGTAAGGACTATACAGTATAACTCTATGGATGATTCCGTAATGAGTTGACGGAATAGTACTTATAGGTTCTAGATGGTGGTTCAGAGTGCAAGGGTTATCGTCGTTAACACTGAAGGTGATTCCAAAATGATTGTAACGAGATAATGCCTTCGGTTTCGTTCGAACCCGGAACGAACTTGTATGGATTGAATGTTTTCAGAACATCGTCAGGTGGACGATGAGCATTCTAAGTGATGTGTTCACTAAAGGTAATCATAGCCTCAAGCCTCATCAACCGGGAATGGCTAAAAGAGGGGAGGTGCAGCAAGGCTTCGTGGGTAGCCCCCGCTTGAAAGTGAGATTTACCCCTGTCTAGAGGTTCCTTTATATTCGGCTGTGTGGGCGGTTGCTAGCTACCACTGCAGGGTTGTCTTGTTCGGAACTGTTCAGTAAGGAATGGGTCTGGCCTTGTGTTGCAGGGGAGTTAGGGTAGCTCCTCGGTACGGTGATCTAGGCCACGTACTGTGAAGGACGGCATCCCAGTAGTCCTGCCATTGTATGGAATCCAAAGTCCAATAAGTGCCAACGGTTTTGATTGTATTACCCACTTTTGTGGCTAGTAGCTGGAATTTAATCATGTAACAATTGCGGCTATTTCATATTTATTTGAAAACCTTAGACCTATTATAATATCATCAGATTTCCTATCAAATGTTTTGGTTAGCGTAAGGTAAAAACTTTTCCATGTTTATGTGTGGGAAGTCTTACGTGATACCTTTCTTTCCAAAAGGTTTTTAAAAGTTAAGCAACCTTAACCTGTTACTCACACCAGACCCATGTCTGACCCGGAGTTTATCTTCTGTTTTCTTAAACTCTTGGGTACTCAATTTTTACGAGTAGTCAAGGGATTCAGGTTAGCTTCGACGAATTATGGAGGAGCAATGGAGTATGAGGCTTCTGCGTGTAGATATGTAGTATTCCGCTGTGTAGATTTCTCGGAGTGGTTTCTTGTATTGTATTGAGTTGTATAACTAGACAGGTGTATATAACTGTCTAATATGTGATTATCTGTGTAACTCTGAAAATTTTTGTAAACTATGTAATATTTATGTTATTAATATAATTTATTCGTTCCGCTGTTTAGATTCTGATGTTGTTTCTTCTTTCTCTTCTTTCTTTTCTCTTTTCTATCCCTTTCTTTCTTTAAAATGATGTGATTTTCTGTGGTAAGAAAGTCGGGTCGTTTCGCTTGGTATCAGAGCATTAGGTTGAGTGAATACCTAGGATCTGTAGTGTTGTCTTTCTTGAGAGAGCGTATTTGTAATTTTAAATATATATATATATATATATTTATTTCTACCTATCTGTTGGGTTACCTATTCAAGTTCCCCAATATAAGTTATAAAGGTAGAAGGGGTAGTAGTGGGTGCAACACGACTACCGTTGGTTGGAGTTTGAATGTTTGAGGTTGGAAGTGTGTTTGTCGAGACTGTAGACCTAATACCGTCTCGAGTGAGTTCTGTAGTGATGAAGGATTTCATTGATTTCTGAAGGAAACCTGTTAAGATTCGGAGTCTATCTTTAAAGTTGGATGAGTAGAGTTTGGATCTGTCAGTTAGGCAGAAGCAAGTGATGGTATTTTGGATACCTCAGGAAGTAGTAGCAGGGTGATGAGATGCAGTGACTATGGATGTTCCCGGAGATGTTTTCTTTGAATCATGTTAAGGAGGTGAGTCTGCTTCAGTGTTGTGGCTGTGTTCAGCCGGTGTTTCTGTTGCTTCGGTGTTCGAGTTTCTCGAAGAGTTTTGATTTGGAATTCTTTGGCATCTGTGGTAGCAATGCAGCTCGGAGTGTTCTGTGTGTTGGCAAGAGATCTTCTGGCTTAGCAGTTTTTCTAGAAGTGGAGTTCAAAAGCAGTTATGTAACGACCCGATATTTTCAACCATTCGTATCCGCACATGTCGGACTTGAATTGCTCAAAATACCGCGTTGTAAATAAAATTTGGCAAATCTCAGAATATACAGTAAATACATAATCACAGATCACAGACACGGAGTATTTAATAATGTAGCGGAATTTAAAAGAAATAGTAGTTCATGAAGCTACTATATAAAAATAAGATACATCAGAGTTAAACAATATAAAGTAGAAGAGTAACAAGATACATCAAGTACAAATCAAAATACATCACTGGAAACACTGGATACTGAAAACAAATAGATGGTTGGATTTTCAAGCAAAGCTCCAACTCCAAAGGTGAGTCTTGAATGCTGAATCACTCAATCTGACTCGAGCGTAAAGCAAAACACAAAACACTCGAGTCAGGACATAAATACTTATAAACTGTAAATCAACTCAAGTGAACAGTAACAAAAAATGCATCAGTAACTTAAAGAATGCTTGGGATCACCCATCCTTTAAGGATCCGTTAAACTATTTACTATGTAGTAATATTGCGCTATTATAATAATGTCTACAGTAAAATAAACATACTTTTAAATAGCGTTCCGGGCTACCCATATCACCCTTCACACATAATAGTCCCAGTAGTCCATCCAATATCATGCCATCTCCACTCCGGGTGACTGTCAGAGGATACCACACGGGCTATGGGAGAAAAACAAACTCGTAGTAAAGGCTCGGTATGGAAGGTGACACAGCACACAAGGCAATGCCAGGGTAGATATACCAATTACGAACACGGGCTGGTGGTAACACAGCAGCCACATATGCCCACCTCGGAACACACTCCCATATCAAAAATCGGAGGATGGCCATCTAATCAATCACCAATAAGAGTATAGTATAGAAGGAATGTGTTCGATCGGAGGAATGACCTCACTTGGCCCGAGATCGCTCCTGTTTTAGCCACCTTATGCCAACTCACGGGAGTTGGGTCCACGTAATATACCTCAAGAACGTCGCCACCATCCTACTTTATTATGGAATCTCCACCGCGTACACGATTGTTAAAGTGGTTTTCGGAGTTGGCAGAGAGTATGACAACTTCCGATCCCGGTCTCTTTAACAACCAAATGTTATTATAACGCCGTGGTCATTTCAAAATAGTTTATACTTTAAAAAGATCAAATCATTTCATTTCAAACTATATTTCTTTCAAAATAGTTTATACTTCGAAACCAAAACCATTTTTATTTCAAAATTATTTATTCAATCAAAATAGTTTATACTTCAAAACAAAAAACATTTCAAACATATATTCATTTCAAAATCATAATATTTTCAAAGTATATCTCTTTCGAAACCAAAAATACTTGAAACAATTACACTTTGAAAATCATAACATTTCAAAATCATACATTTGAAATCATGGGATATTCATTTAATTCTTTACATTTTACAATTCATTCAATTAATCCCAAATTTTCAATTCCCAACTTAATTCAATTAAAACCATCGGTTTCAATTAAATTTCCCAATAACCATTTCAAATCATATCATTTTCAAATATAGATTTGATCCACAAATTAAACTATTCAATTTTTAATAAATTTCAAAGCTTTAATATCCCGCATTTCAAAACTAAATTTTATAATTTCATATATCTCAAATCTAGTTTCATTATTACTTAGTTTTGAAATATTCATTTCATAAATCCAATATTATTTAAATAAACTCAATTTACAATTAAACTAAATATCCTTTCATACCAATATAAACTTCAAATATTCATTTATCAAAAGTATATATCATTCTAATTCATATTCTTTATCAAAATAAAGATCAAATCATTTCCAAATCTTATTATCAAATCATTATTTGAATTCAAATTCAAATACTCAAATTTAAATATCATTTTTAAATCAAATAAGTCATTCATTTGTTATTTCAAGTATCATTACAAAATACATTAAAAATTCCATTCAAAAATTCATTTATCTCACTACATTTCATTCCATTTAACACATAACCAAGTAAACCGTACTTAAATTCAAATTCAAATTCCTTAAAAATTCAAATTTAAATATTAAAATATATTCAAAACTTCTTAAATTTCACAATTAATCAATTTACAAAATTTAAATCATTTAACACTTTAAAATATAACTCAAACAGTGTTAAAAACTATAACATTTCAAACATTGTCAATTATAGCAACGACAGCATTTATAAAGTGCTATCGTAGCTTATAGCTTCCAAAAATGGTTTAGTTCAAGAATAACGGCATTTATAAAATGTCGTAATAGATATTTAGTTATTTCAATCATTGTTAGATTCAAAACAATAGCATTTAAAAATGCTATCAAAAGACTACAACATTTTGAAAATGCTATGAATTCCGGATTTCATTTTAGCTTTTCAAAAAAAAAAAACTCCAAATTTTTATTATAACTTAAAAATCATATTTCTAGACTTCAAAATTTCACATTTAAAAATCATTTTAACATATGATTTAACACAAAAAAAATTTTAGATCAAATATTTAATTTAAAAACTCCATTCATTTATTAAGTCAAAATTCACTGTTTATTAACATATAAATTAAATAAAACTTAAAATTTTATTTCATATATAATTTAAAACTTTAAATTTAATTTCCATTATTTATTTACATTTTAAAATAAAATTTAAAGTCTAAAATCTCAATTATTTCACATTTACGTACTCAAATTCACAATTTCAAGACTTAATATTTAATTTTCTTAAAACCATAAAATATATATTTTTAAATCAAAATTTCATACTTTTAAAAATACATATTTTAATAAATATCATTTAAAAATATACCACAGGGTCTGTATATAATTTTCTAACCAAGTTCAAGTGATACGGATATATATCATTTCAATCCGCAGTTTACAAAGAAAACCCGGGTTCTATCATTTCAAACCCGCAATCCCAAGTCAAATAAAATACAATAAAAATCACTCAGGCCTATCATTTCAGCCCATAACGATTTTTCCCTATCTAAAGTCCGTTTGGGTATGTATCATTTCAAACCATAGTGATTCTATTCTAACAGGGAACTTGCAATGTGAATATATGCATAAACAATATAAACAATGTCTGTGTCACAATATAATGTCATATATCACATGTCAGGTGATAATAAACAGTTTTAACATGGTAATAACATGGCATAGCATATCATATGATCATCATTAACTAACATTTTATATTACTAAACACTTGTCATCAATTCACTATTTCATAAGTATAAATGTCAGAGTGAGAAAGACTCACCTTTTACGAAGCTAGAGACAAACAACACACACAAGAGCGATTCCAAAGGCACGACAAGCACGATTTGATTTGAATTGATGGAGACCCTTGTAAACAACACAAAATATAACATACATAAGCAAAAATATAGATATCGACATACAAATATAATCAACAACTTTAGTTTGCAGAACAGTTGCAAAACAAAAGAGATGACCAAACCTTAGAAGCAAAAGACTTGCACACGACAACATAAGCTTGTCACACGATCAAATGAGATTGACCTCACCACACTAGGCTCAGCCTAGGTGTCAACATGGCTCGGCCATGGCCTAGAGACAAGGCTTAGGGCATGAAAGTGGAAGGTAAAGGCAAAACAAGTGGAAAGTAAAGGAGGCAAGGGGTTTGGGTCAAGGAATGGAAGGTTTTGGTGTACATAGGCTCGGCCTGGTGCATCTTCAGGTCAGGTCAGAGATGATGATGATGATGGCTATAGGTCATGGCAGCAAGTGGTGGTGGTGTTAGAGGTGGTGGCCAAGGCTAAACATGAAGGAAATGGGAATACAAGGCTCGGTTAGGCAATATTTGGAGTTTTAAGCAAAGTTTTGTGGAGATGGCTTCAATTGGATGGCATGGTTTGTCATGGTCAGAGGAGGAGGAGATGTTTGCTGCTGTAGATGGTGGAGGAGATGGTCAGTGGTGATGGAGGAGAAGTGGGGTCGAGCAAGCAAGAGGAAGAGGAAGGCTAAATCAATGAAGAAGAGGGAAAAAAAGGAAGAAAGAAGCCATTAGCTTGCAATTTTTTCTCAATATGATGTAGCCGTGAGTTTGAAATGAGGAGAAAGATATTTTTCACGTGAATTGAAGATGAGAAACATGGCTATAGGGTAGAGGGATGTACGGCTAAAGTAAGGAGAGGAAAAGGCAAAAGCAAATGAAGAGGCGGAAAAACGAAGAGCCTTGAGCAACTAAAGAGACACAAACTCTTCAAATTTCCATTATTTTCTTTTGAAACCTTATATAACTGAAATATATATATAAAATCAGATAAAATACGAAAATTTAGTAAATAAACAAAAATAAATTAATTAATTATTAATTATATATAGTTTAATTAAATAAAACAGCAAAATTTGCAACTAGTCTTGAAAATATGAAAAATAAGTGCAATGAACTTGGGAAAATTTTTATATACTTAAAAGTATTTATAAATAAAGATAAGAATACAAAATAAAAAGGAAATCAAAAAAGTAAATAAATAAATTTTAATTTAAATATAGTTTAGATGAAGAAAATAGCAGAAAAATGGAAACTAACCTTTAAAAATAGAAAATAAATTCAATGAGCTTTGGACAAATTCAAACATCACTTTAAAATATTCAAAAGATAAAAATATATGTAACATAACATATAATACAATTTAGAATAATATATGACAATTAAAAAGAATATTTATATAATTTAAAATAAAAAGTAGTGTTAAATAAAATAATTTACACCCAATTTTGTAAAAAGCATAACTTTCACAATATTATTCGGATTTCAACGAAACGAAAAGCAGTGTTCTTGAAATTTTATTTACTTTCATAATAAAAGAAAAAAATTAAAATTTTCAAACTTTGAAAATTTAAATTTAAAAGTAAAAGTTTGACCAGATTGACCAAAATTCACATTTTCTGGAAATATTCAATTTATGCATGTTTAAAATTCTAATCCACATCAAAATCAACATTTATATTTCAATTAACAAAATATATTCATTTTAATAAATAAAATAAAATTTTTAAACTAGGAATTTAAATTAAAATAATTAAAATATACAATTACAATAATCAGAAAATACAGGGTTGTTACAAGTTAAGTGGACCCGTTTCTTTGATGGGTCGTATAGTTAAATGTAAGCTGTTCTATTTGATAAAGGGAGAACAGCCTTGGATTTGGTTTGGATTGATCGCAAAAGTGACTTGCGATTGTTTGAGTGTTCTCTTGGGTTATTTGAGTATTTCTAGATGTTTTCAGAGAAGCCAGAGCTTTGTTCGCATCTGGAGATTGAGCTTTCTTATCGTCTGAAATTCCAGGAGTGGTACCAGGGGTTCATCTTTATAGTAGAATGGTTCCTAGAGATTGAGTTGGTGTTGCAGCTCAGAGTTTTGGAGGAACTTCTAAATTTTTCTTATGGATTTGTTGAACCATATTCTGGGATGTGTTCTCCAGTTTGTGCTCGAGTTCTTCTTCAGTATTTCTCTTCTACTTCGGATCACAGTTGAGCTGCGGAAGCAGTTTGGAAGTGTATCTATTTTTCTTTTCCCGGACAGGAGAAGTGAGTGTAGTCTTCTGATATGGAGGAGTAGAATTTGTGTTTCTTGATTGTGGTTGACCTTGAGGAGATCATTTTGCTGAGTTGACTGGTCCAGTTGTTTCTAGAGGCATCAGCAAAGGGATGAGCTGGTCATTGAGGGTGTAGGTAGCCCAGGATCGCCCGAGGATTTTTATGGATAAGAGACGGAGGAATTTTGATTCTGAAGTCGGAGATTTAAATTTGGATAAGTTTTCTCCAATCGTAAAAGAGCTATAAGATTGGGTAAGGCTGAGAAGCTAGCTCTGAAGTGTTTTGATCTTTTCTGTGATCTTGGAGAATAAGTGATTGATCTACAGGATTGGATTGCCAGTTTGGATAACTGGGATTCGATGAGTTTCATGTATCTCTGAGGGAATACGTGTATGATCTATCTCTGGTTATGGAACCAGCAATTCTAGAGTTTTTGATTTGTTGAGTCAGACTCGTTTGTAGTCTGACATCTTCTCTAGTGTTGTAGATATAGTTGAATAGAAGCTTAGTAGCTTCATAGTATTGTTTGTTTGGATTCTCTAGAGCGAGTATCCCGGTATATATATATATATACATATATATATATACTTGGGGAAACTCGAAGAAATTCTATCCAGAATTTGTCTGGATAATCAGATTTGTTTGATTGGTTGAATTGGTTGCTATGGTTGTCAGAATATGTTTGATATATTTTTGTGTTTTAAAATTAAATATTTAATAAGATTATTAAATTACCTTTGTTTTAAATTTCGGGGATGAAATTCTTTTAAGGGGGAAGGATTGTAATATCCCGGAATTTTTAACAATATCAATTTAATAATCTGTATTGAAAATTAAATTGATATTGATATTTTGTTAATAATAATTCAAATAGATTTAATAATCTTCTTCAATAATTATTTAGTTGGTTATTTTATCTTTTAAAAATAATAAATTGGTTTCTATTTACAATATAAATATATGGTTTATATTTTAAATAGATTAGCATTGTTTTAATTTTAATAAATAAAGCATATTTTTCTAATTCTAATATTTGTAGTAATTTGTAAAATTGTTTTTATTTAATATTTAAGCTTTCCAAAGTTAAATAAATGATTTTGGTTTAAATTTAATTAGTGAATCATGTTTTAAAATTCTAATATATACATTTTTAATTTGGAAATTTTGATTTAAATTAGTATTGAGTTTTTAAAAATATTTAATAAATAAATATATGATTTGAAAATTGATAAGAAAAACATTTAAATGTTTAAAATGATTTGGCCTGAGTTTGAAATCTAAAATGAATTAACAAAGAGTTCTATCGCTTAATAAAATAGATATTTATTAATGTAAATATAATTTCTTTTAAAAATGATTTTAAGTTAATAATAAGATATTTATAAAAACAATATTAATAGTGTATTGTCTTTATAAATAGGTTTTGAATAAAATTTGAAATTGTTATTTAAAATTAAATTTATATGTACGTAACTTGATTTGAAAATATTTGATTTTGAATTTGATTTGAATTTAAAATTTCAAAGTATAAATCTTAATTGTTTTAATTTCTATATGTGTAAGTTTTATTTTATAATTTGTCTTTATTTCTTTCATAAATTTATACACATATTCAAATATTAACTAACAAATTAAATTAGGCTTAATATATACATTAATTTGTAAATTAAGTATTAATTATTTTAAAGAGACAAGTGTTGCATTTTTAAACATTCATTTAACAAGTGTTCAAAGATTATCATAACAATTTGACAAATGTAGGAAATTTGGGCAAGTGTAAATTTTAGTCTTAATTTTTCTTTTATTTTATTAAATCTGAAATTTATTTATTTAAGCTTGCATTTCATTCATACTTATTTTTTCATTTCCCTAATCAATAAAAAGAAATCCTGCATTTTTTTCTTTTTTTCCTGCAAATTACATACATCTTCAAGAACACCTCTTCAAAATCAAACTCATCTTCATATCAATAATCAAACCCTGCATGTTCAAATCTAAACATCCTCAAAATCAAAAAAAATCTGCATATTCAACATACTCAAAATCAAATAGGTCTGCATCACTCAAAAATCTGGAAAATGAATTTGCATGTCACCTAAAAAAAGGGCCTGCATTCTGTTTATATGGAAATGACAAATCTGCTGGAACCTTCTCTCTGCACAACCTCAATTTGAATCTTGTTAAAAAGCATCTGCATGCAAGTATTTTAGGTAGGAAATATGAGCATTCCAATTTTATCAGGGCTTGCAACTAAATTTTTAAAGAAGGAGCATGCCTGCATTTTTTTCTACATAATTCAAAAGAAAGTCAAACAGGCTCTGCATCTTTTAAATAAAGGTGAGTAACTTAAAATCTTAAACTTTAAAATAGGTTGCATGATTTTACTGAATTGAAATAGTGTTGTTTGTGTATTTTTGAAAATCTGATATGAAGATGATATGTGTGCATGCGTTTACTTAATGCCTATTCTGTTTTATTGATTTGCTTGGTAAAACATCATCTAAAACACATATCTTTTAATTTAGCTACTGAAATGATGGAATTCTTAAAATAAAGTTTTTTTCTTTTCTTAAGTTAATATTTAAAAAAATTTAAGTAAGATAAATTCAGATTGTTGCCTCTGTAAACCCAGGAAACATCATGTATGTGATTTTTACCATAACCCAAACATGTTAGTTTAAGTAATTCAGTAGTATAAATCAATTACACTAACTGAAACTTGATTTTTAAATCAAGAAAAAGGATTTTTAGAGTTTAGTTTAAGTTGCAATTTAGAATTGAACTAAAAATGGATTTTAATCAAATACTGTTGATCTTTGGACTGAGGAAGCTTGGGATTCTTCTGGTTAGTAGATAAGTGTTAGGAGATGCCCAGAAAAATCTTGGATGATGATTTAATTTGACAGAGTAATTGCAGTTTTGAATTTTATTGTTAAACCCTAGTTTTGATGGGTTTTAAGAGTTGCATCATTTCGATCTGAATAATTGATCGAGTGCTATGATATTTGGGAAGTGGGTAGTTGGTTTGTGGATGAGTTCGAGGCCGGAGGGGTTGAACATCTGGTGGTCGGAGCGATGAAAACTCGCCGTTAACAGTTTTTGGCAGAAACCTGGTTTGAGTTTCTAGGTTTTGATATGGGTGGTCGAATTTGATTTGTTGATTTATTATTCAATCTGATGATGTCATTTAAGCATCGGTGTGTTTCTGGTTGAAGTGTGATCCCCTCTGATGATCAGTAGAGGCGGTGGTCGCCGTGCATATGCACGGCGATGAGATGTTTGGTGAAGTATTTTGGGGTTTTGTTTGTTGCAGGGGGAGGTTTGTGATTTGCTCGGAGTAGGTGGATTGAAGACTTGAAGGAGTTTGGTAGGAAACCTGAAGTAATTTTAGGGGTTCTCGGGTTTTGTAATTTCAGGTTTATAGAAACCTGTTAAAATCTGGGTTTTAAAATTTTTAAAATTTGAAGTTCATTTGTTAAGGAAAGTTTAAATTAAATTTAAATTCAAGTTTGAATTTTAGAAATTCAAGTTTAATTCAAAATATTAGTTTTAAATAAAAAAATAAAAAAATAAAGGAAATAAGGTTTTAAACTTAAAAAAACTTGTATAACTACATTATTTTGGAAAGTAATTTAAATCTTTTCAATTGAAGTTTGTAAAATGTGAACAAGATTTAAAATAAAATTTAAATCTGCAAATCTTAAATATAAATATGAACTTTAGTTTTTAAATTTAAAAGAAGGTTTAAATTTGGAAGTTTTAAACTAAATATAAATTGAAGTTAGTGAAATTTTGAAATGATTTTTGTTTTCAAAATTCTTATGAATTTAAATTCTAAGACAAACACTTATTTGTCTTGCAATTTAAAAAGTTTTAAATTGTTTAAACTTTGATAAGTTTAAATTATTCTTATTTTAAAACTTGTATTTAAAATGGAATTTAAAGGTAATTTTCAAAAGTACTTTGTTTTAAATAAATTTTGTTTTTAAAAACAAAATTTAGAAATGTTTTATCTTAAATTAATTAAGATATATGTTTTGAAAATTTATTTAATTAAGGTAATTAAGGAATAGTTAGTTAATTTAATTAATTATTAATTAAGGTTTAATAAATATTGATTAATGATTGATCAATTTAAAATTAAGATCATTGATTAGATTTTTAAATTAATGATTAAGGAATTATTAATTAAGTAATTAAGATTTAATCAAGGATAATTAGCTAAATAATTAAGGATTAATTAAGTGACAGTTAACACTTAATCAATTAAATAATTTGACTTTAATTAATGGATAATTAAAGATAATTTAAATTGTAATTAATCTAAGTTAATTACTTAATGAAATAATTAGAGAATGGTTAATGAAGGTCATTAACCAGGATTATTTAACAATTAATTAATATGGTTATTTTTTATAATTAATTAGATTAATTAATTTAATAATAATCATTTGTGAATGGTTTGAGTGTAATTACTTGATGAAGTAATTAAAAAATTAATTAATTAAGGTAATTAATTAAGTTAAATGTAATTGTTTATTTTAATTAATTTAGTTTAAATAATTTTAAACACTTGGGTTTTAAAAATAATTACTGTATGAAATTAATGGATTGGAAATTACTTAGTTAAGTAACTGATTGATAATTACAAGTTGTAATTTATTAAAGATGTTTAAAAATGAAGTAATTTGGAATGTGATTACTTAGTAATTAACCAAGGGATTAATTAAAGAAATTAATAAAGGGATAATTAATTTGTTTCAATAAAGTAATTAAGTTAGTTAATTACTAAATATAATTAATCTGGGATGATTAATAATTATGAGCTAATTACTTAAGGTAACTAATTTTAATAAAGTAATTAATTAAGTATAATTAAAGACCATTAATTATTATAATTAATGATGTAATTAAAAGTTGATTTAATTATGATTAATTAATCAATGATAGGTAATTAAAGGTAATTAATTAATGTAATTAATTAAGGATTAAAGGTAATTAATTATAGTTAATTAATTAATTGAAGTAATTAAAGGTTAATTACTGTTTGGTTGAGAATAATTAATTTGTGGAATTAATTAAAGATAATTACATGAATGTAATTAAGGGTAATTAATCAAGGGTGATTAATTAAGGTGATTAAAAATGAATGATTAATTCATTGAAATCAATTAAACGGAATTTAAGCAAGATTTATATTGGTGAAGTAATTAATTTAATTTATTTTAAATTAATTAAAGATAAAGTAATTAATTTAAATCACTTTAAATTAATTAGAGATAGAGATAGTTAATTTAATTCATTTTAAATTAATTATATTGTGATGAGTAAATCATTGCTTGTATGTATGGATGACATTGATTGTCTTGAATGCTTTGTGATCTCAATAACGAGATAAGTAATGTTGTGTGGTATGAATACTTGGTTGCATTGTGATGATAACATAGATTATCTATTGTGATGGTGATGTGGATTACCTATTGAATGAATTATGGATTACCTGTTTATTTGATAATGTTGATTATCAATTGTTATTTGTGAGTTATCTATCTGTATATAGATACTGTATTGGATTGTTTTAAACCTTAAAACAACTTGGACCTAAAAGACACGCTTTGGATTTCGATGAGACTGGGATCGGGTTTCCATAATTGGATATCCGAAAACCACATTGATCCAAATTAACGATAGGTCGTGAATCTTATGTGAAGAGTGAAGACTCGAGGTGTAAGGACTATACGTCAGTATAACTCTATGGGTGATTCCGTAATGAGTTGACGGAATAGTACTTATACGTTCGAGATGGTGGTTCAAGAGTGCAAGGGTTATCGTCGTTAACTCTGAGGGTGATCCCAAAATGAGTGTAACGAGATAATGCCTTCGGTTTCGTTCGAACCCGGAACGAACTTGTATGGATTGAATGTTTTCAAAACATCGTCAGGTGGACGATGAGCATTCTAAGTGATGTGTTCACTAAAGGTAATCGTAGCTTCAAGCCTCGTCAACCGGGAATGGCTAAAACAGTGGAGGCGCAGCAAGGCTTCGCAGGTACCCCCAACTTGACAGTGAGATTTACTGCTGTCTAGAGGTTCCTTTATATTCGGCTGTGTGGGCGGTTGCTAGCTACAACCGTGGGGTTGTCTTGTTCGGAACTGTTCAGTAAGGAATGGGTCTGGCCTTGTATTGCAGGGAAGTTAGGGTGGCTCCTTGGTACGGTGATCTAGGCCACGTACTGTGACAGACGGTACCCCAGTAGCCCTGCCATTGCATGGAATCCTAAATCCAATAAGTGCCAACGGTTTTGATTGTATTACCCACTTTTGTGGCTAGTAGCTGTAATTTAATCATGTAACAATTTCGGCTACTTCATATTTATTTGAAAACCCTAGACCTATTATAATATCATCGGATTTATTATCAAATGTTTTGGTTAGCGTAAGGTAAAAACTTTTCCATATTTATGTGTGGTAAGTCTTACGTGATACCTTTCTTTCCAAAAGGTTTTTAAAAGTTAAGCAACCTTAACCTGTTACTCACACCAGACCCATGTCTGACCCGGAGTTTATCTTCTGTTTTCTTAAACTCTTGGGTACTCAAATTTTTACGAGTATTTGAGGGATTCAGGTTAGCTTCGATGAATTATGGAGGAGCAATGGAGCAGGAGGCTTCTGCATGTAGATATGTAGTATTCCGCTGTGTAGATTTCTCTGAGTTGTTTCTTGTACTGTATTGAGTTGTATAACTAGACAGGTGTTTATAACTGTCTAGTTTGTGATTATCTGTGTAACTCTGAAAATTTTTGTAAACTATGTAATATTTATATTATTAATATAATTTATTCGTTCCGTTGTTTAGATTCTGATGTTGTTTCTTCTTTCTCTTCTTTCTTTTCTCTTTTCTATCCCTTTCTTTCTTAAAAATGATGCGATTTTCTGTGGTAAGAAAGTCGGGTCATTTCAGTTTAGGATGAATATTATAAAAATTTAGAAATTTAAATTAAATTAATTAAAATGATTTGATTAATAAATAAAAATTATTCAAATCTGATTTAATTAATACGAATTAAAATTAATTAAATATGATTAATTAAAAAATTTCATATATACATTATATAAGTTAATTAAATTATAAAGTTATAAACAAATTAAATGTATAAATTAATAATTGGGACCGAAATAAACACAAATTGAATTTTTGGAATAAGCACATATGTAACGTTTATATACTGTAATTTCGTATGTGTTCGACATTCGAATCGCGAGGTTGTTTTATAAGAAACATATTATTTGTTATATTGACATCACTCGATGTATATTATATATATCAAGATTATGAATCTTTAATATATTAAGTTTCCCTCCACCATTTTTATATTAATACATACTAGCATACACGCTAGTTGTTGAGCGAACTCAAGCTAGAACTATTATGTATAGTACCATTAATATATTGCCTATCCGAGGTAAAATACATGCATGTATTTGTTAAGAAAACTCAAGGTACATGCATCATACTTAGGTCGTCAAGAAAAATGGAAGATAAGAGTGGATTGTCTCTCGATTTGCTAAGAAAACCCAACGTCAAGGTCGAGATTAGTGTTAAAACCACAATTAGGAGTTGGATATGATACAACCAATAAAGAGTTATCTATCGTTTGTGATACTATTATTTGTTGAGCAAATTCAAGGTCAAAATCCCAAGGCAAGAAAGTCCTAACACTAAGTAGATAAATCGAATGATTTCTATATTCCTCTTATAGTTTTATGGAATATAAACATCTAGTGGAAACCTTATTAGAAAAATAAAATGAACACATTTAACTTTTTTAATACTGTAAGAGCATATGTTGTATAAAGTTAAAATAATTTAGTTCGATAAATTTATACAACTAACATAATTGATAAAATGTTCATCTGTTAAAATATACAAATGAACTGAATTAAGATTGATATATAAATATAAAACATACTTACCCATAAATCTATTAGCATATAGTGAATTCAAGACCATGCAAGGGCCAAAATATACAACTATTAAGGATTTATTTTTCTGAGACAACGTATTGTCTTCTATGAGTTTTGAACTCTAAAAGAAATACAAGAATATGGATATTTGATCCATATTCAAGAAAATACAAAAGTTGTGTGGTGAATAGTCATAATTCGTAATGTACGAAACCTTGATAAGAGATCATGTATTTGATATTATTATTACAATAAGACCTTGTTGTGTTAGGTATAGCACTAGACCAAGTGCTACAATTGTACCTAGGAATTCGATCAATAAAATGTTAGTTTGATCAGTTTATGTAAAGTACAATTCATTCGGTATTCTTTAAATGTTAAGGATGACCAAGCGCACTTTTGTAAAGAGTTCGGTCTAATTTGGTAATAAGTATTTCCTTTGAATGGTTCGACTATTTGTAACGAGACGAATTTTGCCCGCTCGAAAATCGACATCCATACTTCAAATCGTATTCGAATGTCATAGATTCGACCGTTCAAATCTGATTCGCCGGAGCTTATAACAAAATTAAGTAAACAACACAGCGGAATAAAAGAATAATACATTGATATACAGCTTTGATACAATATCTGATACAACAGATGATCCAATAGATATCAATATACATCAGAGATATGATACAATAAAACAGCAGCGGAAAAGAAAAATAGATAACATCTAGCAGCAGAACCATATAACTCTAATATAGTCTTCAAAAGAGAACTCCGAGAATTGCAACTACATCTCCAAGAACTAATCCAGCAATAGCTCGAACCCCCAATAACATAGCCCAAAGCTCAGCAAGACTGATGTGGTCCAAAGACTGAACTAACTCCAGATAATCCACTATATCTAAATATCTGAAAAACCCAACTCTAGACTGCTCGTGTAGAAATATAATGAGCACCCAGAGTTTAGGAAGGAAACAATAAACTCCGGATCAGTCATGTGACTGGTGTGAGAACTCAAAACAGTTTATTTATCTTTAAAATCAAAATAGAGGAATATTTTTAAATTCAATTCGCAATGCTTTTAAAAATGAGACTACCATAAGACCTCCTGCCACACACACAATGCAAACGCAGACTTGGAGAAGATTTCTCCTTATGATAGTCAAACATGCTTGATACGCATTTAAAAAGAACATTTCATATTATTATTAGTGCCTAGTGTAGGAAAAATTCATTTCGAAAGTAGAATATAAATCTTAGCCAGCATAGGTACCATTATATTATGCCTACTATAGCTACTTCCTGAGGAAGCAAGTTCTACAACTAAAACCGTACAAGTCTCGTATTGTTTCTTTGGATTTCCAACAAATGGTCAGGCCAAGGAACTTCCCATTGCCACATGAGAATGCCTCTGGAAAGACATCCCCGAGAACCAAACCGGAACTCTCCCAACACAAGGCCGGGTTACCCCTAACTGGGTAACTACTGACACGAGCACGCCATTCCCCGATCGTAAACGACCTTTCTCACGGGATCCCGATAGCCAACAACCAAAAAGTAATAAATTCGTAGTAACCACATAGGTTAAATATCTGGGCTCCATACCATGATACCACCTCTATCCAGAAGGAAATGTACATACCCTAAAGGGAGCTACCCCTCATAACCTTGCCGCATCTTTCCTGTTTTGACCATTTCCGGGGTGTGAGGCTCGACGAAGTCACGTCCACAAAAACATACTTTATACAAAAGTCATGCTTTGGGTCAACAAATGATCAACACAATGATCACCAAGATAGACGATCAAATAAACGATCCTATCACAATAATCAACACAATGATCATTTACAGCAACACTCAGCATGTCACATTACCAAATTGGGAATATATCGCTGATAACTTCAACTATATAACCTCTGAGCTCGTACGTCTCAGAGAAGGGTGTTAAGCTAAAGAACAAATTCTTCGCCACCAACAGAAATATATTTGAAAGAAATCGGCTTTATATCTCAACTTGTAATGTCAGACACACAATCCATACAAGTCTGTTCGGGGATCGAACAAAACCGAAGGCACTTACAAATATATTTGAAACCATTTATTTTAAATTTACTTTTGAACTTCATTCTAAATATTCAAGTTTTAAAATGGATACCAATTGATTTTAAATAAACTTTAAAACTAACTTTTAAAACCTTTAAATTTACAAGTTTAAAGTAATACTTTATTTACTTCAAAATCTGGGAATTTATTTTAGGTTTAAACTTTAAAGTTTATCTTGTTAAAAATTTTCATTTACAAATTTCAAATCTACTTTAAATTCGATTTTTCTTCAAACGTTTAATTGCTTTTGAATTACTTAAACCAATTTAAACTTTTAAACTTTATTTATGTTCAAACTAAATTTCAATTCAAACTTGAATTACATTTATATTTTGGTTTGCAACTCAATTCAAAACCTTGATTTATAAGTTTAAAATTTAATTTAGAAATCCTGACCCAGAAAACAAGTTCAGGTTTAAAGACCTGATAACTAAATTTTCCCATGTATTTGTTTAAAATTTGCTTCGAGTAAACTACTCAAATCCCCCGAGTATGCTTCGAGTCAACATACGAGAATTACCCAGCTTCTTCTTCAACAATGCAACCCACTGCCAAACTCATATCCCAACGTGCACGTGCACGTGTACGCGCACGATCGCCGACGCCGACCATCAACGGCCATCTCTGCAAGTCACAAACCAAACTCGCAACCCATCCAACAATCGAAACATTCCTCACCTCTCTCGTATTAAAAACAAGCTCGAAAGTGAAGCCTGGAACAAACCTGGCAACGCACGTTGGAGCCACCTCTGATCCCTGTCAACGCCTCGTACTCACGACTCCGACCACGAGAATTCACGCAACTCCGGCCATCGATGCGTCTACGACCCAGCTTCCATTTCCCAAACTGTCACGTCACTCGAACCATCAGAGGGAACGAACGAATCGATTTCATGATCTTACCTAAAACTAGGGTTAAAAATAAAAACTCCTCCCCATCATCGCCACAGTCCCCTTCGCCACCTCCGGCCATTTTTCCTGGCAACCCCGTAGGCTCGTCTACCACCCCCAACAACCCCGACCCCTCTGATCAACGAGACCGACCCCGGCGACTCGAAATGGAAAAATTGAACAAACCCAAACCACTCTCATACCACACCATTTAAAATCATCAAATTAGGTTTAAAAATCATGTTATTGTTTACTGATTCAGCTTGCATAACTGAATTTGAAAATTAAAAGATTTGAAAAAGGACAAATCTTGAGTTAGTTCAGATGGTTTGGGTTTCCAGAGACCCTCTTAAGTTGCTTCCATTTTAAATAAATTTTTAAACTTAGATTATGGTGATACAAACATCTTTCGTTTGAATTTGAAGTTCAATCATCAATCAGAAAGGGAGTTAATGATATTTTTTTTTTCTTCCAACAGTTTGGGTTTTAAACTGGAAACAAATGCAAGTTTAAAACAACAGCCTGTAGATTCTACTTCCAATTTACCCATATACTCAGATGATTATATACGCACAAACATACATAGATATATACATATATACACACACACACAACACACACACTTATCCATAGATTCAAACCCCTAAAAAAAAAGAATGTTACTCACTTGGAATGTGAAGTGGAGAAGAACAGATAACACTTATTGTTTGAAAATTGCAGATGATTCCCTTTTAAATCCTGTTTGTTGTTGATCTTATTGTTTGAATTGATTAGTTGCTTTTCTCTTTGTTTTCTGATCTTTGTTATGATTGTTGAACGTATAAACTAAGACAAATCTCATGTATATAGAGAGGACATGCAGGCTCAAGTAAAGTACAGAGTATCATTATACTGTATAATTATTTTTATACAGGCTTGTACAACCCATGCTTTCCTCCTTCCTTCAAGGGTGGTTGAAGAGTAAGCATTTAATGAAAGCATGTTGCTTTGTATTTATAGCATGTCGTGTTCATGCTTGTGTTGTTTTCCAGGTTAAAGTATATTACTTTAGTCCTTAGTCTTCTGATGCTTATACATTTCCCATATCATCTTTTGTTTTGCTGTCCTTGCATCCTTTGTTTACAACTTGTTTTTCGGCTGAAGTGATGATTTCTTTTGGTGGCTTCATTAATTCACATTGTACAATTGAATATCTTTGTTTTGTTCATATTATTTATATGCCTTGCTTTATGTTTTATGTTCTTTTAGCTAGCTTTGTTTATTCTTGCATTTTTTTTTATTTACTTCTATTTTTAGTTTAAATAATTATCATAAATTTTACTTTAAAAATTATTGTTTTACATTTCTCTATATACACATATATTTTATTTAGTTTCAACACTTGGAAAATATTCAATATACTTCAATTAAAAATAAGTATATATTTCATTCTTTAAGGAAATCATTCTCTTAAACATATTTATTTGGGCCAAAACGAATGTTACGTAAAACATTGTTACGACAACCCAAAATCACTAGTATAGGGATTCGAAATTAAAATAGATATATAAATCCCAATACTATACAAAACATTTCCTTTCGGAAATCATTTACTATAACAACAGTGTTATAGTCCACCATTTCCTTCTATTTCTCGAAAACGTCTATTTCAACAATAAATGTTGAAATCTATGGTTTCGAATCTCAACACATTTTAAAACATTGTTCAATCGTTTTAATTCTATTTAAAACATCCAAATCCAAAACAATTTCTTTAACGTGTTATTCACTTATTCAAAAACGTGAATATACTTCATTAACAATTTCATCCTTTTATTCATTTTAATTCAAAGGATTATTCACTATTCAAAAATGTGAATATAACTCCATTTATAGGTTTCAACAATTAACTTATCAAAATAAGTTGTTTGCGAATTTATAAACAACGTTTATAAATTCCATTTCTATTTATTTATAAAAACTTCCTTTTTATAAATTCTTTTATTAACCTATTCCAGTTTATAACTCAATTATAAACTAAAAGTGCATATTATAAGTTAAATACTTATAAAACGATTATTTTACAAAATCGTTCCTCTAAAGACTTTCCAAACCATAAATCTTATAACTTATAAGATTCATTTATTTAACCAAATCTATTCTTCAAATAACTTCACAAATTTATAATTCTTACTATTTATAAATTTCATTTATAACTTCACCGTTTATAATTCTATAAATTTCATTCTTTAATGAAATTCATTTTCACTTCATTCAAACACTTATAAAAACTCGTTTTATAATTTCAATATCTCAATTTATAAATATCCATTTATAAATCTCTTATATAAATCAATTCATATTAATATTTTAAAAACGTCTTTAAATTCCTTTATAATTTCATCATTTTGATTTATAAAATAATCAAATTTTATAAATCCTATATTTAAACTTTTCACAATTATCCCAGAAATCCCAATTTAACTATTTTATAAAGTCATTAATTCCTTATTTTCAAAAATCAGCTTTTAACTATATTTCTTAAAAATCATAATTTTTTATAACTTTAAAAATTATAACGTTTATTTATTTATAATGGATCAATTCCAAAATATAGTATATTCTCAAAAATCACTTTAAAAATCATTTTAAAATCCCAAAATTTGGTCCAATGATGCTACACACCAAATAGTCAATCACGACTACAACGATATCATATATCAATATGAAAATCCATCAAATATCAAAATATCTGAAATCAAATAAATACTGTTGAGGAATCCAGTTGGATCCCTCCAACCTGTTTTCCTGCATTCACAAACATTAGCACAATACCAATTTCGCTCCAGTACGAAATTATCGCGGTATATGTTCTTATTAAATATTATCCGCTTAATAACGGCGCAATAGGGTCTCATCCGCTAAACAAAAAATGCGGGAAATCAATAACTGCAATATATACATATGCCAATATATATATATATATATATATATATATATATATTGATATTATTTATAATACCAATTTCACTGTTTATGAAATATTCGCGGTATATGTTTTTAATAAATAACATCCGCTTACTAACGGCGTATAATGTCTATTTTAACAATCAATAGATATTAATCAACATTCAAACATGCATTCAAATATTTTAAATCTAACTATTTAAAATAAAATCGAAACTGATTCGATTGAGTGAGAAGTTCTCACCTTGATTTTAAATTCCGTTTTAGCGATTTATTTCGAATAAACTTAAACGTGCGTTTAATTTTACCCAAAATTCTCACTAACTCCAAACGACTCCAATCCAATTTCATCGCGTAGTGCTCGTCCATACGATTCCAACACAACTGGTTTCGCGCGTTTTCGACCTCGTATGAAAAAGTTATGAATTTTTGAAGTTTATACACGATTTTATAACTAAATTACAACAACTTTTAATTAATTTTAAACTACAACCATTTTCAGCCATAGGATCTCACCCAAACCCATCACTGCCGTTCATTCCATCCCCTTCTCCCTCGTATGCATCTCCAGGCCGCACACGACGCAAAGCAACCCAACACACGAGATTTAGGGTTAGATTTCTCGACCTCCACGCTCGACGATTATTCGATCAGGCAACACCATCACGCGCGCCCCCCGGCACCACCCACGCCCCAAATGCGGTCAAACTCGGCTGCCCATGTTGCACGCAGTTCGAGAACGAACGGCCATCCCTTGCACGAGAATTCACGTCAATCCGCTGCTCCATATTTGATCATGACCGTTGAACTTCAAGATCTCGATGTGCTCTACGACTTTCTAGTTGGAAGTTTGTTGTAATACTTCACGGATTTGAAGATTTGGAGGGAGGAAGTTGGGATTTTTCTGGCCGTTCATGGCTAATGGAGGCGGCTAGGGTTTTAGATTAGGGTTTTGTAAATTTTTTTTTTATTTATGAAGAGGTTGGTCTCTATTTATAGGAAAAATCGAACACTATTCATCCCGGAATTTCGAACTCCGATTTACGCGCCGTAACCAGCGTTTCTAGGATTTACCCCACGTTCCGGACACAATGGGACATGTTTCGAAAGCTAATTCGGACATCTGTGCGAGTTATGGCTATAAACGCTCAATTTAAATTAAACCGATTTAAGCGATTTTCTATGCGTTTTAATTTTTACAGGACAAACGGTAAATCCAATTGACTTGAAATTTGAAACCTTACAATAATATCACATTACGGATCCAATGAAACTGGTTTCGTCGAAATCCGAGACTTTTTGAAAAATGGCTATTTTCACTCGTCAAATTTAAATTAAAAACAATTCGATGCGTTTCGAGCTGCCACGATCAAACGATAACTCCGATTGACACGAAAATTGAAATCCGGTAATAACTAACTATTACGGATCCAATGGAACTAGTTTCGTTCAATTCTGAGACTGTTCAAAAATTGACTATTTTCACTAGTCGATTTAAATATTAAAATATTCAATTTCCACAAATTAACTTTTAATTCGATTTTGAAAGTTCTAAAATATCGTTCTAACTCCCATATGATAAAATAAAATTTTACAAATCATTTTCAATCATATTTAACCCAATTTTCAATTATTTCCATAATTTAACATATTAAATTATCGATTTAATTATTCAATTAAATCCAAAAATTCAAATAAAAATTTATTTGACTTATAAATTCACTTATTAATATTTAAAATTAATTAAATATTCAAATTTTAATTATCAAAAATTCTGGGTCGTTACACTATTTGGAAAGGAAAGTGAGTGTATGTGAAGAGAATGAATGGTCAAATCTGCTTCATGAAGAGATGGTGGAAATGAGTATTGTATAAAATACTAGTATATACCTAATATAGAATGAGAAATTCGACTTTTATTCCAAATGTATTTTCCTTATAGAAAACTATTTTTTATGAGAGTTATTTTTTTGAATTTAAGATATTTTATTTGAAACTCTTGACTGTAAACTAGTTACACTGAATTAAAAAATAGCCCATATTAAGTGGTTGAATGGAGCTTCATATTTCACATTCTACTATAGTAATGGAGAAAATAGTAGTAGCATATCTATAACGCTTACCAATGAATACCACAAGATACGAAAATCCAAATATTACTTATAAAAGAATATTTGTTCACAATATTGACTGAAAATAAATGTGCTTTTATTTTGCTTTGAATATTGTGAATATCCGTTATGAAATATATGTATTATACTAATTGTATTTTTGTATAACATCAATTATGTGTTAATTATAAAAAATACAAAAGTATTTAAAAAATTTACAATTATTTTGGAATTATAGAGTAAGTCATGTCTTTGAGAAATGAATCTTTAATAGTACGATTATGAATCTTATCATATTAATGAATTATATTTAGGATAGTGTACCCATTCTGTGCGAGTGACAAAAGAGATGGTGAACTCTTGAAATTGATACACACACACATATTCGTGTGTGTGTGTGTATTTTAAAGCCTAATGATACCAAAACAAGTCCACTTACTTCGTTATATTCACAAATGAAATATCATAGAAATGAACATGTATATTTGGTACACAAGTATTTATGATAAAGTTACTGAAATAAAACGAAAGTAGAGAACATAACATGCAAAGGAAATAAAAGAAATATATTGAGTGTATTACAAAATAATTCCAAATGAACAAGATTCAATCTCAAAAGTCACTCGTCCCTCTTATACATAATGATATATCAGTAAGGAATAATCGGACCTTTTTTGTCTAAGTACGATTAACGTTGAGTGAACTTAACTCCTTTCTACTAGAATGTGTACCCTAGAGTAAGCACATAAAATTAAATTAAATTTTATCTAAAGCATGTTTAAGGGAACATATAAGATAAGAGTTATAAGAAATCCCTACATATGCTAGGTTAGGAAGTTGACAGGTTATGTGACTCCAGAAGCTGAACATAATAAGCCCATGTAAGAGAATTTGTACGAACTGCCCTAAAGGAGTTTGGGACCAACCCACGTGGGTTGAATAATTTATGTTATGAACATAAGTCTTTTAAACTCAAAATTAATTCAGTTTTATGCGTAATGGCAGTTCATAAAATGTTTCTAAGCCCATGTAAGAGAATTTGTATGAACCGCCCCAAAGGAGTTTGGGACCAACCCATGTGGGTTGAATAATTTATGTTATGAACATAAGTCTTTTAAACTCAAAATAAAATTAGTTTTATATGTAATGGAAATTCATACAATGTTTTTGAATACCTATTTCGTCATACTGATAAACACTTTTTCTTCCAAGGAACACCAATTTTATTAAAAACGAATTTCTTTCCGAAATTGTTGGCAATAAAATGGATTTAGACACAATCCAAAGATAAAATTGATTATGTAAGATGAAATGAAATTAACCAGCATAAAATAGACACGCCTTATTAGAATGTCTAACAAGAACACTTGTACATTAAAGAGAAACTATGAGCTTCATGTCAATATTGAGAAAAGAATTTCCTTAGCTGTCAATAATCCATTAAGAGTATTGTCTTTACCTTATGGAACAATGAGAAAATCCTGAATGGATTCTAAGTACATTATCAAAATATGATTTTGATAGTTATACCCGAAGGGATATGATTCATCAGCCACAAAGTTGTCTTTGAGAAGAAGACCGATGCAATTGGAATATAATAAGCAACATCGGTAAGAATGACATCGAACATTCCAATTGTTGCAACTAACGTAAAAGATTTGTCAATGTGCCATAGTTAATTCCGAATTTACTATCAAAATTACCATCCGATATGATTTGAGTTTTGGCACGTATATGTCGAAATAGGAGTTTTAGACAATGACTTAGAATAGATTGTTTGCACATAACAATCAAAGTGACGTGAGGTTAGTCGGATCTAAGAGTTGATATGATAACATCGTTTAACAAGCATCAGAACTAAGAAAATATTTTGATTGACAAAACAAGTAGTTTGAATTTCAAGCAAAATGCAAATGAAGCGTGTGTCTATAAGAAAGAATGTTAGGGTGTATAAAATATTTCAAAAGCTGTAAGTAAACAACATATTACTGATTATTAAATATATACCCAATGGTAAAACCAGTTCTAGTTTGGTTGCTTAATACGAGATATAGGAATTGAAAATGACGTCATTACAATCAGTGTAAAGGGATGTCAGGATTATCTCAAACGATATACACAAACACCACAATAAAATGTTTAATGATGGAAAATAAAAGACGGATTGCTTATGCACTGGCAATAGGAATGATCATATATGCTATATTGTACTACATGGTATTTCGCTTATATATCTAGTACATTGAGAGGGTATTATCCAAATTAATATCACAAAATTATAGTTATTTGTATTCTTGAACTGAGTACTAGAGAATTATTTATAAAAACAAAGAACTTCTTATGAAGGAGTGTTTGGACTCGACTTCATAAGTGATATCAAACAAAGCATGTAAATCCGAAATTCATATTCAACCTTAGTTACTTTAATTAAGGAGCTTTGAGTTGGAAATAATCCAAATGAGAGACTGTGGCTAATTCAACCAAAAGTCCAATTAAATTGCCTTGAATAGCATCACAGTAGAAAAATTACACACACAAATATATACACACACACGTGTGTGTGCGCGCGCATGTATAATGCACAAATTTATAACCGAGTTAGGGTTGATTCGAAATGTTGAGAATCCCATAACGTTGTCTATGATAAGCGATATAGTTTGTGAAAGAACCTAGCACCCACAAGTAGTCAAGGCACATATCTAAAAAGTTCTACAAGATATAATTTGTTTATTAGAGGCATGCGGATGTTGATTAACAAAGTAGATAGTTAATACAATATAACATATTCGTTCACTAAGGGAATAGCTCGATCGGTTTTTGACCAAACTGGTCAGAGGAATGAGAATAAGATTCTATAATTGATCTCAAGTGCAAGTGGGAGATTTACAGAGTTAGGGGTAAGCCTTATGGGCAATTATGTAATTTTTTGCATGTATCCAACTATGTGACCAATCTTGTACAAAATAAAGGTGTTTAATTTCTATTATATACTTTGTTATCTTGTGATATAATTAATTAAGTAATTAATGTAAAGTATATTAAATAAATAACTTTTGTATAATATGTTATGTGATAATAGCTACAAATAGTTGTAATCCAGAGAAAATTATCATAATGTAGAATAACATATTTTTTAAATATTCCCGGTCAGATTTTTTTTGAGAAAGGATATTGAGACATCGATTGGGACCGGAGTGTGTTTGAGTGTGTAGCGCTCTCCAAGTATAGGGCAGTGTAACACCGTGTAGTTATACGTAATTAAATAAGTAAATTAAAATTGATAAAATCATAATTTTATATAAAGGGCAAAGTAAAAACATTTGTAGAATCTGGAATTTGGTTTGGAACGAACCTATCTCATTGCGTTCAAAATGTCATTTACATTCAAAAAAACATACATAACTGGCTGATTTTGATAAAACATGTAGGAAAATAGAAAACCGATCACTTCGGATAGATCTATGCAAAAAATCAAAACTATCACGGGATTTGGAGTTTTGAACGCAAGAAATTTATGAATAACGAAGGAGGAGGATCTACATTAATTCTAAGAGGATACATAGGTAATCGATGAATGCTTCATGTTTAGACATATATTGATAAGATAATAATTCACCCCTTATAGTCACAAATCAAATTATAAATGATACAATCAGATAAGACTGATTATAAATAATACAAAATTATAATAATCTATGATTTGAATGTAGCATGCTATGGTTAGATCATTAAAAAACTTATTTTTTATTGTAATTGGATAAATTTTGATCTCTCCCTAATTAAAAAGTGTAAAAAGTAACATTACTCCAAATTAGACATACTATATATATACTGCAATTCTCGATGACAGGAATCCAGTAATGTTATTCGCTCGTTGATCAGGTTAACAGGTTGATTGGGAAACTCATCATAAGATTAGATAAACGTGGACCGCCCATTCTGATCCACTGATGAAACAGTGATGATAGAACGATCAAAGGACGTGGATGTGAAGAGGAGATCGAGAGGAGCACCCCGCAAGGGTCCGATCGATCCTAGGTGTTCATAATTCATTAGAATTTTGCAAAATTGGGCGGCGGTGGTAATGGAGGAGCTAGTGGAGGTAGTTGAAATCGACGACGTTGGTAGCGTAGGTGTAGCCAAAGGTAGGGAATGCAACGGTGACATTAGATCGTCATTTGAGTGACTGTGGATGTGGCTGTGGGAAAGAAAATGTGGCGGTTGGAATTTACTGAGAGTGAAGACGTACTGTCGTAAGTAAAATAAATAAATAATTTATCAAATAATTACAAATACAATCTCTCATATGCCTTAATTTAGTAGGAATTACTTATCCTAACCTAAGTCTGATACCAGATGTAACAACCTATCATCTACAACGTCCTGATCCACGTCTAAAAGTGGCACTAACATCGCAGATGCCATTAACAATGATTGTTTTGAGGTAAAATATAAAACAGATCACAGAGCTATCAATGGTAATTTACATGTTCAGAAACTCATAGTTGAAGGGGTAAAATATAATAATCAAAAATACAATCCAAAATAAATAAAAACAATGAAATATCGAACATAGCTCCAAATACAACATAACATAACAAACTACCAAATTTTTCCTTATCTTTCCATAATTTCGATGCTACGAACTGCCCGTGAAACGAAGTTTGTATGCAAGATTTATGGCATTTATAAATTAGTGGCATTTTTATAATTAATTAATAAGTGAATAAATTATTTACTTCACATGCAGTAGTACGTCTCCAACCTTGATAAATTCAAGTTGTTACCTTTTCTTCTCCACCACCGCAATCACAGTCACCCAAACGACGATCCAATGCTATCGTAGCATTCCCCCCTCCAGCCATACTCACACTACCAAAGCTGCCCACTCCGGCCGCCTCCACTAAAGCCATCACCCTATTTTACCAACTTTTGGAAAATTACGACCACCTGAGGTCGATCGGAACGTGTCATGGGGATCTGCTCGATCTCCTCTTTTCTTTCTTGTCCTATGGTCATCCTATCTTCATCATTTCGCCATTGGATCGAAACGGACTATCCATATTTATCGAATCTTTTGAAGAGTTTTCTGATCAATCCATTTACCCAATCAACAAATGAACATCACATGAGGATTCGTTTCATTGAGAACTACAATTTTGGTGCATAATATATCTAATTTGGAGCACATTTGCATTTTACTCATTTTAATTAGGAAGAGATCAAACTTTGTCTAATTATAATAAAAAAATTACTTTTTTAATAATCTAACCGTGGCATGGTACATCCTGATAATAGATTATTATAACTTAATATGATTTCTAGTCAGTCCTATCTGATTTCATTATTTATTATTTGATTTTCGACCATAAGGGGTATATAACCGTCTTATCGACGTATACCTAAAATGAAATAGACCCATAAACCGATAAGTAGTGCATCCTTTTCGATTTCATGTAGATCCTCCTCCTTCCTTATCCGGAATTTCCTCACCTTCAAAACTTTAAATCCGTGGTACATTTGATTTACTTATGCAGCCTTCTCCGCGGTGATCCGTTTCATATGTTAATTTGTTTAATTCGGATTTGAATTGGCAAATTCATAGCTGATTTAGAGATTAAAACGGATTTGATTTGGAAAACTCATATTTGATTTAGAGATTATGGTTTTAGAAGGAGTAAAAGAAATAGACATTAGGTATCTACTTATAGTTTGAAAACAATAATATATTTATAAAATTTGTAATAAATATATTATGAAAATGCGACCAAGTTTGAATTTTTCATTTTTCCTGCCTGTAAACATAGCAAATTATTTTTATTTTTTGAATGAAAACATTGTTCAGGACACAATGAGATAGGTCCCAAGCCTAATTTCATCTTCTATAAAAAAATTACTATTTTGTCCTCCATGTAAAACATGATTTCGCCTATTTTGATTTAATTATTTTATTACATAAAATTAGGTGGTGTTACAATCTCTACCTTAAAAGAATTCGTATTCAAAATTCTAAGAGATGAATAATGCAACTCAATTTATAGCATACAAACATTGCTACATCCATGTAGTATCTATCATACAACATATGCAAAAACATAGCCAAGAGTACATAGTACATATAATAGATAAAAATAGAATGGTATAATGTGAGATGAGTGCAAAGGCAACTAAGTCAGCCTCTTATATTAATGCATACGTGGTGACAACAAAATTGTATGCACACATCCTTATATATATATATATATATATATATATAGGCTCCTAATATTGTTTTAACAAATATAAGATTACAAAGTACTGCAAAAATAGTAGCCCAAACAATAATAACGCTACATATTCTAATCAAACAATTAAAATGCATCAATGCACAATAAATTATCAATTCTCTTCCTATATCCATTCTAAATCCATGTCGCTGCAATCATTATTTCAGTAAGTCCATCTTTAAGCCCAGTGAAAAAAAATCCAAGCCATTAACTTATTTTTTCATGAGCATTTGGCTTTAAACTATACTTCAACTTCTCCATGTAATATCCTTCATCTCTAACCATTTGCACGTGATGGTTCCATGGTTTTCAAACCTCATAAGGCCCTGATAGTGGAGTTCACTGATTCTGCTACCAGCTTCACTTCTACATCATGAATCGAATCAAACCCAATTTATTGGGTTCATACAAATTGCAAATTTCGAAACAGTCATGCCTAGTCTCAATGAAGAATGCGGTGCTTTGATATATTCAATCTCTACAATCCATTTTGGTTCAGATCTGGATTCCTCATTTTGTTGACAGTGCTAATTCTAAGCGAAATGATTTTGAATCGAGTCTTACCCATTGACCTTGAAAAAAGTAGAACCTTTCTCACTAATGCTTGAAAAGTCGCCTTCAAGAATATCCTTCCTATAAAAATAGGATCTGATACCATTAGTGTCGAGACAGTAGAACTCTATCTTACCAAAGTCCAAACAGCCACCTTCAAGTATTTGCTTGACATAAATTTTGTGGCATATCTGTTTTGCTTGCCTTTTGAACAAGGGAAACCACAAATTGAAAATTTGTTCCATCCCTTTAGCCATTAGAGAAGAATTAAACTTATCTAATTCAAACAAAGCAACCAAAATACATTATAAGGACGTGCATACAACCGATCTTAGCATCCACACATCCATGTCTATGGCAACTAACTAGCTAAAGCAACCATGTAAATATAAACAAGATGAAACAAGCGAACTAACCTACAAACTAATTAAAAGAAAGAACTTATTAGAAGAGAGCTCATGATGGAAAACTCGGATTCTCTCCTCGAGTTTTCGCGTACCCCAATCCAAACCTTTTCTTTGTCATACTTAGATGATTTCCTTTCTTCATTCTTGTATCTCATAAGTTCTCAGATGTGAATATGCCTGAGGAGTATTCCAAACTCTGCCTCCACATTAACCTCATCGAGTAATTAAGCATTATCACAATTGCTAAATCATCAACGTATACTCGCAAATGGGATAAAAAGAATGCATCTGAACATGCGTCAATTTTTCAAGAAGTCCATTCAAATATGATCGTTTCTTTACCCTCTATATAATCTGGAAAGGCCTAACAACTAATGCACTGGCTTTCCCATACAACATATCTTAATGGTGAGTGCGCCACTTATATCATTCCACCCACTGTGAACTCTTTATGCATACCTATTCTATCTGGTCTCCGTTTCTTCATGTATCAATGAGTTCTCTCTAACCATACAATATCTAAGTATAGCGTTTATCTAAATAGACTTCACCATTGGCGTATCTCCATCATCAAATACCTTGCGACATACCCTACCACTTGCTTCTTCATCCTCGACCAATAGAAAACCCCTTTTGTATCCTTTGACATACCAAACTAAACTCCTTCTTTAAGTCCATAGGAACAACATGATAATGGACGGTGTCTTCCTTTTAAGTTGACTAATAGTTAGGATACTTGGGCAAATCCCACACTACATCACCATTTAATTTGTAGACATCACAAACTGATGATGCCTTGTATTCAATGAACACAATATACAATTAGGAACTCGTAAACTAGATTGAGTATTTTCACCTTATTTTTACATGCATCGGGCATTGAAAATACGTATTGCACAAAAGGTCACTGTTTCGGAAATTTGATTTAATTAGATAGCTCTTTCAATCAAAGTAATGGCTGGAAAGAACTAATTTGACCTCTTTGTTAAATTATATTTCAAATTGCCAAATCTCACCTTTCTTTAAAATCGCCTTCATAACTTAGTACGTGCAAATCAAGACATTTACTTCATGTCTTATAATCAACACTTGATGGTTCAAAAATAATATTAAATCCATATGTTTGTAAAGTACTCTAAAGAAACATATGGCTAGAGTACGTTTATGTACATCATCGTACTCCAAAATATTTTACTTATAATTGCTTAACGGTATCCTCTCTAACATAGAGCCCTTATTGACTTACTTTCAAAGTATAACAGACAATGCAATCCAATGTCAAATAATGCCTTGCCATCCTAACTTTAAATATGACACTTAGTTGCCAAGTAGCATAGACTCCATAAACTCCACCAACTTCGTATAGGAACATCGAATAATGGATCGATGTCATAACTTAGTGAACATGACGTTGAGCACTTGTCACGTTCAACTACTCATATCTAATATATAGATGGCACCCTAATAGTACACATCCAAATGCTAAGCCATGACCTAAACATAAGTGATTTTCCTCTTTGGGTACTTTATACATAATCATAACTCGAGGAAAGTATACTCAAATATAGCATAGCAAAACCATATCCCAAGAGCATCTATAATGAAATAACAACCAATGCGTGGGTGTACTATTAAACAAAATAGACATGTATCATAACATTAACCGATACGATGGAGTAACGACACTCTCTATAAATAAGTATAATCGTCCTTTACCCACTACATCTCATGCAACTGTCTTCTATTATTTAAACTTTTAAGTAAACTTCACACTCAACTGTGCTCACATGCTTCATAGCATCTTATGTAAGTGTACCCTTGCCCTTAACATTAGCATATAGCCATTTGATATAACGTCTTTTCTCTATAATTCTATAGCAAAATATTTTGGCTTACTCTTGTCTTACTTTAAAATTCATTTAACACCTTTAAATAATACGTTATTCATACGAATGAATGCATATTTTTGAAAATCGTTCTTGGCTACAAACCATTTTAGATCAAGGTGTGAGTCTAAAGCATCAATCTCTTTAGTAAAGTTCTATATTCACAATGCTTGCTATCTATTTACATTTATAATGATTTTATATATGTATTAATGTTTCCCTATAATTATAAATGCATTAGATCTCACTAAACGACAATTTTACATAAAACAATTTACATAAAGTTAGATACCAAATATGTATGAATTAAATATTATAATTCAACCATATATATAATTTAATATATATTCTAATTTTCAAAGAATTATAAATAATTTTAATAATTTTTATTGATTATATATTAATTTTAACACCTAAAATTCATTTAAATCATAATTAGAAATACGTATAAATATATTAAATTATTTTAAAATAAATTTCCACAGCTCAAGTTGTGAAAAAAAAATTGGTTGAAGTTTAATAATATCATATCATATCATGTATATTAGTTATTAACTAGTACAATGTATATCTTTAATGTTATAATACACACACAAGCATATATATTTTTAATAAAATAATTTAAAATTTTCATACTGGTTTAATAATGTTTCATATATACATAATTTTAAAATATGTTTTTTATGATACATATAGTTAATACATTTTAAAACAATGTTGCATTTTTTAACTAAAAATATAAAAATAAAATAATACACATATGCATGCATACATACATATAAATGTATATTGAACTGTTAAAATTAATTTTATATAAATATACGTATTTAAATTTAATTCATGATATTTTCACTGATATTTTACAATCTAATTTTGAATCTTAAAATGGTTTACTAAGTCCTAATTAAATATTTTAAAAAAAAAATTGAACTAAATTTGTATCAACTTAATCAAAATTAGATTTTACATTTTATTATACATAAATAATTTCAAATTTTATATTTATATATTTTACAAATATATTAAACAATGTGTTGAGATAATTAACACATATAAATGGCCTATTTTACATGGTGGACATAAATGCCAATGTCAACTTACATAAACATTAACCATGCACAAGTTGATATGCTGCACTTTACACATATATGCACATAGCTATATATTGATATACTCAAAATATATAGATGTTAAATTACTTAACATACATTAATCAATTAGATAAAAAAAATTAGATAAAATATGATTTTATTTAAACTAGATTAGATCTAGTACAATCATTGGACTTCATTGGCCCATTAAGATCCAACTAAGGAATTTCTTTAAATCTACCATTTTCATTCTCGATAGACCGTCCAAGTTCTAATAAATACGTGTTTCTCATTGTTGGAAAGACAGAGAATTGCATCATCATGATAATGATTCCCTCACTTATTGACAAGCCTTAGAGAGTCTTTACTCTGCGGCTTAATGCGATGAAATCCAATAATGATTATATGTACTAGAACAATGTTTAGACTTAGGAGAATTTACCTGAAAGGGTGAAATCTGCTGGTTGCAAATGGATCTTTATGAAAAAGAGCAATGCAAATGGAAAGGTCGAGACCTATAAAGCAAGGTTAGTGGTGAAAGGTTTTAGTAAACTTCAAGGTGTTGATTATGACGTAAAGTTTGCTCAGCCTCCATTGATAAATAAACTTGAATTATACTTGTATTCGCTACTTATTATAATATAAACGTTAAAAAACATTTATAAACGATGATTTAAAAGAGACTGCTTATATGTCGCAATCACAGGGTTTCGAGGTCAGTGGGAGCAATCATAAAACATATAGGTTCTCAAGATCAATTTATGGCCTTAAGCAAGAATCTAAAAGTTGGAATAAATTTTGATATGGTAATCAAACTGTATGGTAATAAAACTGATATGGTAATCAAACAGTTTGGTTTCAGTCAAAACATACAAGAAGAGTGTGTGTATATGAAAGAACAAAACGGTGCTATAACATTCCTAGTTTTATTCATTAAAGATTTACTACTAATAGATAACGATGTACAAATTTTATAATCAATGAAAGTTTGGTTGTCCAATAATTTTATGATGAAGGATATAAGAGAGACATCCTTTATACCAAGCGTAAAGATTTATAGAGATAGATCGAGAGGTTATTAGGACCATCCCAATCGATGTACATAGATATCGTACTAAAAAGGTTTAGCATGGAATATTCCAAGCGCAAAAATGTTTTGATGCGGCATAGTATTGTTCTTTCTAAGAAAGACTCCTCATATACAAATGACAAGAGAATCATATAAGTAGGATTCCTTATACATCGAAAATAGGATCTATCATGTATGCTACGCTATGTATTAGGTCAAATGTCGCTTTAGCAATAGATGAGTTAGTTGATATTAATCAAATCCGGATGAAAAACATTGGACAGAAATCAAGCTCATCCTAAAGTATTTATGATATACAAAGGATTTATTTGTAATACATCAATACAATGAACTTCTTATAAAAGGGTACATGGACAGGAGTTTTCAAAGTGGTGTCGACAATAACAAATCATTTTCGAGATTTGTGTTTACCGTCAGCGGAGGGGATGTTAGTTGTAAAAGTTCCAAGCAATGACATTAGTATGTCAGTGCAAATTTATAAATGAACTAGGAATGGTTCCCACCATTAAGATTCAATAATTTATCGTGTTAACAATGTAATATAGGTTGCAGTATGGATCAATAGCTCAATGTGAGATTGGGCATGTTTTCCATGTTTAACACGTGAAAAAACAATTCATCAATGATGAAGAAGTATAATCGATAAGAGTAGATACTAAAGATAACATCAAATCCATTCACTAAGGCTCTTTCTAAGTCTAATTTAGGTAGACTAATCGAAGCTATGAGCATAAGACTTCATAATTGGTCCTAAGTGCAAGTGGGAGATCAATTGAGATAAGCATGCACCCTTAGAGAAATTATATAATTTGATTATATAACTTAACTCATGTAAAGAACGAATCTTATTCTAGATGAAGTGGGATTATGATTTTATTTTCTATTATATGTATTGTTATATCGGATATAAATAATGTTTTGTGCACTAAGTAAAAATTCTTTGGAAAAATATTTTATCGATTGTAGTTGTGAATGTATTCATAACAATGAGTTGTGAATCGACTACTAAAATACTTATCTTAGATGTTCCTAGTCAAGCTGTATTGAAAAAAAAGTCATGAGTAATTGATTGTCTAATGTATAAATAGCATTACGTACACAAGTCTCAATAGATGTTCCTAGTCAAGCTGTATTGAAAAAAGATATCGATATATTTATTGAGATAGTGTACGTAATGCTCTTCATAATTAGATGGTGAATTACTCATGAGCGCTTGGGACATCGAAGGATTACATACGTGTGTTTGTTTGGAACAACCACAGAACGACTTAACGAGATTCTTCTATAGGCTAATACAGCTAAGTTAAAAAGGCAAACACATGTAACAATGTGTAGTAGTCTTCAGACGTTGGAGTATTGTGGATCTTTAGTAACTAGACCATACATTGATTATGGTCAATCGCATAATGTCACGATTATGTTACGACCATAGCTGATTATTCATTGAAATTCTTGAAGTGAGACACTACTCAAGAGAGAATACGATTCCTTTATTGTAAAAAGTTAGTATCACAGTAATTGATAATCAATTTAAAGTCAAAATATCCGGCTAGAGTAAAATTGTTTATCAATAAAAGTTTTCGATTGATCCAAGAACTTTAAAGTGACCTACGCAATCAACTAGAGCCATTGACCAAACTATAGATATCTTTGTGATATTCTGATAATAAAATGAAAATGTGCACAAAATACCGTTACAAGGCGTGGCCTAATATTAATTGGAAATTGGATTTCGCCTAAGCCTAAGTGATTTATAAATAATTGAAATTATGCTTAATGTTGTACTTCAGTAAAATCCATACAATCATCAATATTTAAATTGTTTACATAGTGAATATGGGCTGAGTTTACATAAGAGAATCAACACAACTGTATTGTAAATTAATTTCGGAGTTCAACCAATTCGAAATTAATTTATAAATGTTATAAATTAATAATAAAATTAATACAAATGTTGTATTGAAATTTTATAACATATTAATTGTTTATTTAAAGGCCTATAATTAATAAAAAAAATACATAATTATTATATATTGATTTAATTAAATATATGAGCTTAATTAATAAATTAAATGATTTATTTATATAATATATTTATTAGGCCTGAAGACTAATAACCCACTAAAGTTATGGTCGGCCATGCAAGGAGCTAGAGGGGCAATGATTTGGTATTTAGATCTAGAGAGAGGTGGTAAATATTTGATCTTACGATGGATATAAACAACCCTCTCTCTTTTGAAATATAGAAAATGAAACCTTAGCCTCTAATCCATTGAAGAATTGGTGGAAGCCTATAGTCGGGTTTGCATACTATATTTGTAGCAAGGAACATGAGATCCGAAGAGGAAATAGTTTACAACCAATGTGTCAATAACCGATAGGATTGGAGAAAGATACATATTTATTTTAAATCGCTTATATCTTATTGGCAAAAATGTTTTTGTCTATGGCATAAAAAAGGTTCAAAATTACAACTAATAATTATAAATATTTAATTAGTTTTATATTTATACAATTAATTATACATATACATACTTTGGTTTTATAATACTAAAAATACGTTATATATATGTATATTAATTTTCGATTTTAAATTTAACATATGTCTGTATGTGTTTTATTCTTTATGGGTTTAAAAAAACAAATATAATTAATTTTTAATTTTTGTTTCTCAGTTTATAAAAAACTAATGTTTTACTTCATATTCAATATACACACACACACACACACACACACGAGTGGTACGGCACGCGCTCCACGCGTGATGATGTCAGCACTTCGCTTGTGAATTATTATTTTTTTACAAATTGTATGTGTTTAACTCGTTCGAAAAAATATGATCTGCACAAATATTTAACCATATTTTTGTGTTGAAATGATGTGCAATTAGTTGTAATTTTACTTTCTAAATGACAACATCTAATTTTTTGTTAGTTTGATTTTTTATTTTTATTTTTATTTAATAAAGAATGAATTTGATTTTTTATTAGTTTGAATTGTAATTTCTATTACTAATTAATAAAAAGCAACTTGAAAAAAAATTGTTAAATCCTATTTTTAAGCGTTGTTAAGATTTTAATAATATCCATAGAAGGGTATTTTGAATTGGTAAAGGAAATTATTCATTACATCATATTTTTAAGTGATATTGATATTGATACTTAATAATATTTGTAGAGGGGCATTTTTGCTAGTTCACGTTGATGCCAAAAAATTGTGACACCAAAGATATTACAACTATTATTAAAGATATTAATTTCTTTATTAAACCAAAAATCTAAATATACATACATACATATACATACGTACATACATATATACATACATATAAATTTCTTTAATAAACCAAATACACACACACATACATACATATTCATTCTATCGGTTTTGGTTTTATAAAAAAATTTATGTTTTGATAATTATTTGAATAAGTCAAAATATTTAAACTTCAAATTTAAAACAAAACAATTATATATATTGTTTTGATCGGTTAACCATTCCATCGATCACTTAACCTCAGTAATCCACTTGTTTGCTGATATTTTTCATTATTGTTGGACGGCTTTGAAGTTGCTTCTTTGCTCTTTGTTATGTTTCTTCAATATTTCTTAAGATTAGTTAGCATAATCATCAATATGCAATAAAGTGAACCTTTTTATCGGTTAAAATTTTCGTTTACTTTTGAACAACATTTCCTTGAAATGGAGGGTATACAATCATATACAACCTATGAGCAAGACAAGATTTAAAAAAAGTGGTTGTAAATAAATATACACAACTTTAAAAAAAAAAATTGGTAAGGAGCATTATTACAACTTACATAAAAAATAGTTATAAAAACAAAGTTTTTACAACATTGGCCCAATACACATAAAATTATCTTATAACGTTTAAAAGAAATACGTTGTCCACAAAACAGCGTAAAGTGCAAATTTGTTGGAGTGTGAAAATGATATAATATGTTAAGCGTGATGCTACCGCGGTGCCCATAGCCAAAAGAGCAAGGTCCATAGCATCATCCTATTTTAATGGAATGCTCTTATAGATCAAGTGGTTCATTATAAAATTTACTTGCGCAGTAGTCCCATGCCTATCATCCAAATATCAGAAGGTACAAGTTAGACGACTAAAAAGATATGGACTGTCTTCAGGTTAAAAACCTTCTGGAAGATAGAACAGTTGGTGAGAGGAGAGTCCAACTATAAATATGCACCGAAGTAATCAGTCTGTCACATAATTCACGGTGTGTAGTGATCATAATCACCATATCATCAACAATGTCATCTACCCAAAAACTACTGCTCCTCCTCTCCACCCTCTCCACCCTCCTCCTCACCTCCCCCTCCACCCCCACCCCCACCCACCTACAAAATTACCAAATCGCCACCGACCACTGCGCCCACACCCCCTACCCCGACCTTTGCACATCCACACTCGCCCAGCAAGTACCCGACCTCCACACCAAATCCCTACCCGACGTCATATGTACAATACTCAACCACACTAAATCTGCGGTCAAGGCCTCCTCCTCAAAATGCTCCTCCCTGTTCAACTCCACCAAAGCTAAGAAAGATCGCAGGCAGCCGATCGCTCTCACCGACTGTCTGGAGCTGTTCGATCTTACCATGTCGGAGCTGGACCGGGCGATCGCTGCCCTGGAAAGCAATCGGCCGGAGAAGTATTTGGATGATCTGGCAACGATGCTGAGTGCTGCCGCTACGAATCAGTACGCTTGTTTGGATGGCTTTACATATGTTAAAAAGAGTTGTAACCTCAAGCCCGTTATTGAGGCCCGACTTTATAATATTTCCAGTCTTGTTTGTAACTCCCTTGCCATGGCTAAGAAGATCCCCGGGAAGAAGAACAGGTTCGATTTCTAATGTTATCTATTTATTTATTATTCTTTTTACTGCGTACGTACATAAAAAAATAATGAGTTCAGAATTGAATTATTAGGGAGTATGGTGTACGGGAGAGGGAGAAGAGAAAATTACAAGTCCCACATCATAGAATTTTGTAACCCATATTTGTTTACATATGGGATTTGAATTGTTGGGAATCTGGCATTTAACTGTCGGTTTACGTGCACGATCTCCACTGGCAGCATGAACTGTTTTGAATATTCACTTTCTCCGACAAACGGAAATTAGTTTGTGACTTCTAGAAGGAAAAGATGATTATTATTAATTTTACATTTTATCAATATTTCGTGAAATAATTAAAAGTTATTTGTTTTTTCTATGGACATAAAAACAATTAATCTAGTCTGCAAGAATGTTTTCAAGATTTAAAAAGTAAGAAAACCCTATAAACTCCTAAATATAAATATTTTTTTCAGAGTAGCAATTGTTCAAACTTATTTAATTTATTGGAAATAAAATAAATTTACATGGAAATATTTGATTTTCTTTTTTTAACAAAAAGAGAAAAAAAATCTATCTTTTTTCTCAAAAGGTGTTGATCTTTTTTCTAGAAATTACTAAATATAAAAAAAAATTCAAATATTTAAACTGTGTTTGGCTTAAATTTTGAGTTTCGTGTTTTCGAATTATACTTCAAAAGACATAAAAAGGAAGAGGAGGTTGCAAATATTCTAATCGTTACAACGATGAAAAGTGGAAGCACAAGATAAGTTAATATAAGTGTGTATGTGTGTGTATATATCTAAACCCTTGGGTTTAATAGTTAATAACTTCATTACCTGACGCAGAACGAGCGAAGTATTTGAAGAGTATGGAAATGTAAAGAACGGATTTCCAGAATGGATTTCAAGCAGCGATCAAAAGCTTTTAGGAAATGAGAGTGCAGCCACGGCTGCAACGATAGTGGTGGCGAAAGATGGGAGTGGGAACTACGCCACGATAATGGGAGCAGTGAATGCAGCGCCTGCTAACAGCAAGAGCAGGATTGTAATTCATATAAAAGCAGGGTTGTATTTGGAAAACGTGGATGTTCCTAAGCAGAAGACTTATTTGATGTTCCAAGGTGATGGGATTGGGAGTACGGTGATAAGGGCGAGTCGGAACGTTGTCGATGGATATACCACTTATAGGTCTGCCACTGTCGGTGAGTTCTTTTTTCTGTGCATATGTTTGAATTAACTAGTTAAAAAACATATGATAAAATAAACCAAACTCTACAAGCTAAATAAGATTTAGACTCGGTTCGCAAACATTTTTTTCCTACAGTTTTTGATGTTGGTACTACATCGAATTTATTATTTGGATACAACAGAGCAGAAACATTGACTTTTTCCATACTATAACAGTTAGCATTTGACCCACTAACACAGAAAACTCTTACTTTCAAATAAATCTAACCATTTGTTTGAACAGTAAAAACACTGCAATTTTACCACTGTTTAAAGAGCCATTAAATTTGTGTTTTTCTTAAAGTTTCTCACATTTTATTCTAATTATAACCTCATATGTATTTTGTTTTGATTTTAAGTTTATTTTATTGGTATATGTGCAAGTAATTTTATTTTTTAAATTAATTTTCTAAAATCTATGGATAATCAACTAGAATGATGTGTTAATACACAATAAAATTCTATTGGTATATGCACTCTCAAATGTCTTATTAGGTATTACCAGTATTCCTTCTTAAATCTTCTCAAATCAATTTTTCTAATTAAAATATCTTAAACCAGTATATCCGTAAATATCTTAATACACAATAAGAAAATATGATGTTTATTTATTTTTATTTCTTTTTGATGAAAGAATCTAAAAGTGATTCTCAAATTGAGCGGTTTTGAGGAAAATCCTCTAGAATAGTAACTATAACAGGCAGTTTTAGCTATTTTGACTTGCTTCTGAAAAAATTATTCAAATGTTAAAGTAACCATTCTTTTCCTAAAAAGTTTGATTTTGTTTTTCAATAAGGCTCGAATATTCTTTAAAGAAATGTTTCCAAACAAAATAACATTTCTTTAAAATGTTCAAATTCAACTAGAAGTTCATATTCTTAACGAAATCTCAAATTACAGAAGATCTCCTTATTTTATTTATTTAAAAAAAAACTGAAATATCTAAAAAGAATTCCTTCATGAAATTAAACGATAAAAAAAAGAATACATTTTTTCAAGAAAATAACCAAACAGATTCCTTTTTTATTTTTCAAAAGAAGTAAATTTTTTAAAGCTTTTTAGGATATCCAAAAGCACCAAGTAATACATTTGCATTTAGGTATAGGTTGGTTATTAAAAAGTGGTAATTAGTCATATAATTATTTCTAACGAGAATTTGCAGTTTTTAGTGCAAATATTTATAGTTTTTCTGCAAATATTTGTTGTAGACAACTACGTACAAATATTTGGCTTTTTAATATTTGCAATTTTTCTGCATTTATGTGCGGTTTTTTTTTTGAAAAAAGATAAACAGGGCCCAACCCAAGGTAGAATTATAAACGGGTAGAGAACATAAAGCAAGCCGAAAACAAAATACAAATTGCAAACCCTAACTAGGGTTGGCGACAAAACACAAACGCGAAATTATATCACACAAGCTCAAGAATAGTGGAAGGCGATTCGTAGTTCTGGAACTTCTCTTCAAAAAAAAGAGCGGCTTTCATCCAAATCTCCTCCAAAACTTCAATGACATCCATCTTTAATGAGTCCACTAAGCTTAAGAGGGTCTCCACTCCTCAATATCTTTAGCGCGAAGACGAGAGGTTTCCAGATCTAAGCTTGCATGAACATTTCGAGTTAATTTAGACTTAATGTCATAGTATTTGGCCTCCTTGTTCGTATGATTGCCCCCAGATTCCAGATCTGGTGACAAATATTTGCATTTAACTTGCAAAACAAAAAACTCTAAATTTCGTATTATAATTTCAAGGAGTCATAAGTGAAATCTATTTTTAGGACGAGGTAGAAATATATTTTAAAACTTATAGGAGAGTATTTGACAAAACTTCCATATTAAAAATGTTTTTTGTCTTGATTGCAGCTATTGAAGCATCAAACTTCATCGCTCAAGACCTAACAATCGAAAACTCGGCGGGTCCATCGAAACAACAAGCGGTAGCCCTCCGTTGCAATGGGGACTTATCCGCCTTCTACAGATGCAGCATCATCGGCTACCAAGACACACTCTATGCGCTCTCCCTACGGCAGTTCTACCGGGATTGCAACATCTACGGCACCGTGGACTTCATCTTCGGTAACGCCGCGGTTGTCCTGCAAAACTGCAACCTGTACGCCCGAAAGCCAAACCCTGGCCAAGAGAACACCTTCACCGCTCAAGGAAGGATCGATCCGAACCAGAACACGGGCACTTCCATCCAGAACTGCAATGTCGCCGCTGCGTCCGATCTCGCGTCCGTGCAATCGAACTTCAAGTCATACCTCGGTAGGCCGTGGAAGATGTACTCAAGGACGGTGTATATGGAGTCCAATATAGGGAGTCTTATCGATCCCGCCGGGTGGTTGCCGTGGGATGGGAATTTTGCACTTAATACGTTGTACTATGCGGAGTATGATAATAGAGGTCCCGGGTCGAGTACTTCGGGTCGGGTTAAATGGCAAGGGTATCATGTTATCAATGCGGCCGAAGCAAGTAAGTTTACCGTCGATAACTTCATAGAAGGGGAGCAATGGCTGGGTAGCATTCCCTACACTCCAGGGTTGTAGAAAATTATATATTCTTTTTTTTTTAATACTTTCATAAGAGAAAATGAATTGATTTGGTGTCAATTATGCACCTGTGTGTTTTATCTTGATTTGTAAAATAATAGTCATTTTACGTGACAACGGTACATGTATCTTCTATATATAATGATAATGTATCATGATTTGAAGCTTTTGAATTTACAAATTAACTTTCTTCAGTAACAAACTAAAATAGATAACACAAAGAGCATTCTGGCAACTCTTCTTACTCACATTTTGCTTTACTCTTGAAATATTAATAATTCAATATTGTCCCTTTCCTCCTTCGTTGCTTAATACCTAAACAAACTATTTTATTATATAATAAAGAAAAATGATATCATGTGCCCTAGGACAAATATTTAGGTTGGTTAAATTATCTAAACAATCCCCCGAATTCCACATATTTTTTATACTATAAGAATAAAATAGGTATTTGAAATTAATATTTTTGTTTTTTAGTACATAAATAACATGTTTAACATGTGCCCCACATTAACAATACTCCTAATAAATAGAATGTTAATTTTAACTTATAAACCAAAGTATTAAGGATCACTTTGATTTTTGTTATTTTTTTGCATATTTATTTATATTAATTAGCAATAAAAAGAAGTTAACTCACTTTTTTTTTTTGACATATCGAGAAGGTGCATTTTGCACTGGTATAGATTGTTTTAAGTTCAGACAACAGAAGGTATTGTTTGTAGCCAGCACAATTTATTGAGTATAAACTATAAAGTACCCGATACATCAACCTTGTCTGCAGACTTTATATACAATAGAGACAGTGATTGTCTGAGGCATAGTTTGTTACAGAGACTTGTATAATTTACAGTATATACCTGCATTGATCGCGATATACACAACGGGCTTCAAATGCAACACATCAGTCCGATGAAAATGGAACAGACTTCACCTAAAAAAGCTTGAACAAAAGTTCAGTCCATGATTCTAAATTAATCTTTATTTTACAAGAGAGGAAATGATTGTACCAAGTCTCTGAATCTCAAGAGGTAAAACATTTCAAGGTAGCGTCGAGTTTCACGCCTTTCCGACTTTGAGACATACTTCCAGAAATTATAAACCCCAGCCAAAGTCATCAGTCTCTCTGAATATATTTCCCATGTGTACCTGAACATTTTTACATGGAGAATATTTGTATTAAAGTTCTGAACAACAATTAAATGAAAATGGAAGATGGCAAAAAAGAACCTTTCATGTATACCCAGCATGGGAAATTTTATTACAGTGACTGGAATGCTTATCGCAGCGCTCAAAGAAATCAACCATGAGAGTAGCAGCTTGGTCGGGATGATATGGGTCGATGTGAAAACCGGATTTTTCATGCTCGATTATTTCTGCAGGCCTACCATGAGATGTTGAGAATGTGGGGCAAGCTGCAGGTCATGGCCTTAACAACCGTGAGCCCAAATGCTTTGTAAAAGGCAGGCTACGAAAGAAGGAAAATATTGTGAGTACAGGTATTACACATTGACAATGGCAGATTTATCTTAGGATACACCGAGCTTTAGTTCAAGTCAGATCATTTACAAAGTTCTTTTCAAAAGAGTGTTCCTGGCAAAAAATTTGGTAAACATTAGCGATTAGAAGCATTTGAAATTTCATACTATAACTATTTAGCCAAATGTTCTTCTCTAAATGAGATTTTGATCCAATTAAGATACTAAATTTACTACTGTTGTACCATTGTGGTTAAGAATAAGTTATCAAGATCGTTTCGGAACCTTATTAACAATGCATATCACCACTAAAAGGGGCTTTGAGGGGAACATCCCAAAAACATATATTCAGAACACCTCCATCGAACCCAAAAAATTACATTATGTTCAGCGTATGCCTCCATCGAATTTCAACATAAAATTCAACTTGCCTACATCGAATTTCAACACTAATTTCGGCCATCTTGTATTGAGAATACTTCCAATAATATAACTGATTTTTCATAAATATTGCACTCACATTATCAGTTGATTTTATGTTAACTCAAAGTGCGAAAGTGTGCTAAGAATAGTCTCACATCTATACTCGGCTGAAGAGATCACTATTCATATCAACAGTTGATTTTGTGATGTTCGAGTGATTTTCTTAGTATTTTTAATCTTTTATACACACATTTATTTATTTATTTATTTATTTATTTATTTTCCCCTTGTGTCTATAATCACATTTTTCTTCTTGCATCTATTATCATTTTTTCTGTCTCTGTCCATCTAAAAATGAAACCCCAATTTATGGCCTATACAATCTTCCCTTCAAAGAAATGCAACTAATAAAGTAAAACTGGAAATACAACTAATAAACTAAAACCGGTATCAGTAGTATAAGAAGAGTAGCAAAAGAAATTGAAATTATATGATATAAATTGAAGTATTTAACTATGAAGGATGCATTTATTTGTTGAAAAATTAAAGAAATCTCATAATCATTTAATCTATCAACAACGATACATTCACATATCATAATTTTAGTGATACTTTAATGTATTGTGCTTTTCGATGATACTATATTGTATCATAGTTTTGTTCATTCTTTAATTTATCTTATTTATAAGGACAAATTTTTAAACAAGACCACCAGAAAAAAGTAATTAGAGTTTTAAGCCTCGTAGAAAATTTATTACAAAACTAGGTGTTGATTTGATACAGGCTTGCACAATTATGAATTGCGCAAGCATATAATTTTTTTTAGTATAGAGCTTACGCATTTCATATTTACGCAAGCTTTATGTATATTGCTTGCGCAAATATGGATTGTGCAAGCCGTATTTCGAGCATCAAATTTTCAGTATGCTCAGATCTGAATATCACTTTATCATAAACCCTCCTTCTTCCCAAAATCCTCCCAAACTCCATTCCTAACCCAAGTTGTCCCAAATCCAAACTTCTTAGTTAACTTGTCAACCAAATAGTTACTGTTTGCACAAAAAATGGACAAACACCTCCAATCCGTATTATTTAATTGATTATATGTTATTTTTCAAGGTTTTAGGTTACTTATGCAAAGTGAACATCCATTCGGCAAAGTGAACACCCATTCGGCATTCAAAAAGCCCTGGTTCATTCGGTATTGCCAATACAAGAACTCATTCGGTACTTAGAGCCCTCGGTTCCATTCGGTAAAACCCAAATATAATGAAGAAGCCATTCGGCGTATACCTGGTTCGGCAGCATGGGTTGGATCGGCACAGCGACTGATTCGGTAGGAATTTCTTATCCGGCTGACTCGTTCGGTAGGAAACAAAGGAAGCCCTAGGCCCCTACTTATAGGCGAGTATAGATACAACCGGACCAACTGGTTTGGCACTCCCAGGACCGAACGAAGCTATCTCAACTGCAGGAAAACAAAGCGCGACACATGCAAGCACGTGCCCCACTTTGGGGGGCAAATGTTGGGCGAATTCTCACCCAGGAGATCTCGAGACCAAGAAGCGTCTGTTCCATCCGGATTCGCAACTTCCATTCGTTCCATCCGGTACACGTGCCACTACCGATCCATTCTCCTCCCATGCCGGACCAGACCTCCACGTCATTGCCGAACCAAGCACCCAAGAACAGTGATGGCGAACCAATGCATTCCCCACCATCACCGGACCACCATCACCGGACCACCATCACCGAACCCCCATGACCGGACCGCCATCACCGGACCACCATCACCGAACCCCCATGACCGGACCACCATCACCGGACGACCATCACCGAACCCCCATGACCGGACCACCAATACCGAACCAGACTCCGCTTAGCAACCACCGACCCAACCTCTACCGAACCAACCACTCCAAGCACGGCCGAACCAAACTCCGCCGAACCAGAAGTGCTAGGCCAGATTGCTTCAGCCCAGGACCACCGGCTGCTATATACATCCAAGACCCCTGCCCCTAACCTCACTCTATAAATAGAGGGGCAGGGGTACAACAATGGCAGACAAGTTTGAGAGCTCAAGCAAGGAAGGAACTTTCAAACAACTTTCTTATACTTGTACTTAAAGCTTTGTACTTATAATCCGAAAGAAAGGAGAGAATAACATATAAAGTGGACGTAGGCACGTTCTGGCCGAACCACTATAAATCTGCGTGTCTTTTACATTCTAGTCCTTGCTTTTTACATATTTGTATAAGTAACCTAAAACCTTGAAAAATAACATATAATCAATTAAATAATACGGATTGGAGGTGTTTGTCCATTTTTTGTGCAAACATTTTTGGTGCTTTCACTGAGAACTTGGAACTCAAAGCTTCAGCTTCCCTCATTCAACCTTCTTTCCCAATAGCACCCATCATTGCCTAGGAAACATGACTTCCAGGCTGAGAAAAGACGCCAACAAGGGAAAGAACGTTGCAACCAGCAGCGCTCCAGATCCAGTGAATCCAGATCAAGAGAACCATCCCACTACGACAGCAGATCAGGCAAATCCGACAGCCCCTGCCGCGGAACAACCGGCAGCAATCACTAGGGCAGATCTAGACAGAGTTGTGACTGAAGTAACTAACCGCTTCACATCCCAACAAGAAGCTTTGGTGAACCAACTCATGTCACGCTTGAGGGATACCGAAGAATCCAACCACAACACTGAATCATGGGGTGAGTCTCAGTCTGGAGGATGTCAGAGACAGCAAAGGTCTTCCCTCTTCGAAGAAGCTATCAACAGGAAAAACAATGATAGGGGCCGCGCCCGGACTCAGCCCGAACTCCGACTCGAGGAAGCGCTTGGAACCGAACCCAATGGGGAAGGCACCAGGCGAGGGTCGGATGTAGCTGACCCAGTCATGCCGCCTAATCATAGAAACCCCGCTGCACGGAGCCGAGCTAGAACCCAGCCCGAAGTTGACCCCATGGAAATGCTCGAAGCAGAACCCCACAGGGGAAGATCAAGGCAGGGGGCAACTGTAGGTGGTCCTAGCATGCATCCGAGTAGCCAAAGACAGCCACTGCATAATGTCAGAAGTGATAGGCTATACCATCCCTACAGGTCATCCGGACGAGATCGATCCCGTAGGAAAGAACCAAGCTCATTCTTGTCCGCTCCAAATTCTGATGAAAGAATGGCACGATTATTCAGGAAATGCGTCCGACGGGAGCAAAGGGATCGAGGGATAGGCGCTAGGGTAACCAGCCCTTCCACCCGCGACATCGAAACCGCCATCACCCCTCGAGAATGGAAAATGCCGACGATGGAACCGTACAAGGGAACTTCCGACCCCGTTGTACACTTGCAGAGATACACACAGCATATGCTCATGAGCGGGGCAACGGAAGGAGTATTATGCAAATGCTTTCCACTATTTTTAGCAGATCTAGCCACCTCCTGGTTCTGCCATCTACCCCAAGGATCCATCAGTTCATGGGAAATGTTGAAGGAAAAGTTCATTAGCCAGTTCCGCATTCACGTGGAACAACCCAAGGATGCTTATTCTCTATCCACTGTCAAACAGAAATCCGGAGAGACACTGCAACAATATCTAACCCGGTTCAACACCGCAGCGGCCGCGGTCCAAGATGCCGATGAGAAACTCACCCTAATGGCCCTCTGTAGTGGTGTGCACCCAGATACCAAGTTTGCTAGAAGACTGACTAAAGAAAAACCAGCTACCTTGCCCGATTTCTTCCATGAAGCTGGGAAGTACATGAGACTCGAAGAGGCTGCCACTGAAAGGCAAACAGGATCACAGGCTAAGACGGCCCATGGAAACGCCCCCGCCGCAGCGAAGGACATTTGGAGAAACGACTCCAGAGACAATACAGGGGGCAAGAAGGGAGAAAAGCGCTTGTACAGACCAGGACCGAGATTCGACGCTTACACTCCCCTGAATGAAACAGTCGAGAACATCTTCCTGACCACACAGGAAGAACTTACATACAAGCGCCCCCCGTACAAGAAAGAGTCGGATCGCGCAATCCAGTCCGGAAAATTCTGCCGTTTCCACGAGTCTCATGGGCACGATACCAATAAGTGCCGCCATCTCCGAGACCTAATTGAAGAACACATCAGGAGAAAGAGATTAGAACGCTATGTGAAGGGACAGGACCCCAGCTCCTGCCCAGGAAGACCCAGGGCAGCTCCCTCCAGAGACAGGCGGAGGAAATCGCAACACCAGCGGCTCCAGCCGAGAGAAGATAGTGGTCCATACAATATCAGGGGGGCCACGCATCGCCGACAAGAGCTGGGCAGAAATGGAAAGATATGGAAACTCACTCAGAAGCGAGAGTGACTGCGTCAATTCTGTTATGGAAGAACGCCACCCTAAGAGGAAGGAAAATAATGACATCACATTCAGTGGGCGCGACCTAGAAGGAAGGCAATACCCTCATATGGATCCTATGGTCATCTCTGCCTGGTTCGGTCCAGCCAAAGTTTTTCGAATCTTAATAGACACTGGAAGTTCAGTAAATATCCTATTCAAGCATGCTTTCGACAAAATGAAGCTGTCAATGAAGGATGTATCCCCCTGTAACAAACCACTACACGGTTTCACTGGAGAAGCAAAGATGCCCCTCGGACAATTGGATCTCTTTGTTGAATTGGGAAGTCATCCCCGCTCCGCCGTTCGGAAACAAACATTCGTGCTAATAGACAACCACTCGGCCTACAATGCCTTTTTAGGAAGACCAGGCTTGTCCGACTTCCAAATTGTCCTTGCCCCATGGTGCCTGAAGATGAAGTTCCCAACGGATAATGGAGTGGGAGAAGTAGAAGGGGATCAAGACGCTGCTCGGGACTGCTATGTAACCGAACTTCGCAATAACCGCAGGAGAGATAAAGGGAAAAATGCAGAGACTATTCTCTGCATGAAAAGCTTGGAAGCATAGCAACTAAAGAAAGTCCCTCCTCTTCGATACACAAGTGATCCCTTCAACGAACTAGATCCCAGGGACGGAGAGGAGGAGGCCACCGCCGAGCCTGTAGAGGCTATGGAATTCGTATCTGTAGACAAACACGACCCAAGTAAACTGCTGAGAGTCGGATCTCAGCTAAAAAGAGAATTAAAGAATCAACTCATTGATTTTCTTCGCCACAACATGGATGTATTTGCATGGACGCACGCTGATATGACTGGAATCTCCCCGGATATAGCATGCCACGCACTAAACATCGATCCTACCAAGGTACCGGTAAAGCAAAAGAAGAGAAGTATGGGGGCAGAACGATCCGCAGCCCTCGAGGAAGAAGTAAAGAACTTACTTGCCAATGACTTCATACGTGAAGCCATCTACCCGGAGTGGATCGCCAACCCGGTACTCGTAAAGAAAGCTAATGGAAAGTGGCGAACATGCATCGATTTCTCCAACTTAAATGACGCTTGCCCGAAAGACTGCTTCCCACTCCCCCGAATCGACCAACTCGTGGACAGCACTGCTGGACACGAACTCTTATCCTTTATGGACGCATACTCAGGATATAACCAGATCCCTATGCACGCGCCCGATCAAGACCACACTAGCTTCATCACTGACCGAGGATTGTACTGCTACAAGGTAATGCCATTTGGACTTAAAAACGCCGGAGCTACTTATCAGCGCCTCGTCAATAAGATGTTTGCAGAACTAATAGGACGAACTATGGAAGTGTATGTGGATGACATGCTGGTAAAATCAAGAAAAGCCAACGATCACGTAAGCCACCTGGACGAGATGTTCCAAGTACTCCGCCAATATGGAATGAAGATGAACCCTCTAAAGTGCTCCTTCGGAGTGTCATCAGAAAAGTTCTTGGGATTCATCGTCCATGCCAGAGGGATCGAAGCAAACCCCGAACAAATCCAAGCCTTGCAAGATATCAAAATACCATCCACTCGGAAAGAAATGCAAAGCCTAAACGTGAAGGTGGCCGCCCTAAGCCGATTCATCTCTAAAGCAACCGACAAATGCATCCATTTCATTGAAGCACTGAAGAGAGACAAAGAAAATTCGAGTGGACCGATGAATGTTCAGCAGCTTTCCTTAACCTAATCGAGCACCTCCAACGGCCACCAGTACTCTCAATGCCAAATGAAGGCGAAGAACTATACCTATATCTTGCTGTGTCATCCCATGCCCTAAGCGCCGCTTTGGTAAAAGAAGAAAACCGCACACAACGACCAGTGTACTTCATAAGAAAAAGGTTCACGGGAGCAGAAACCCGGTATCCCAAACTCGAGAAACTGGTGTACTGTTTACTAATCACATCAAGGAAGCTGCGACACTATTTCCAATCTCATCCCGTCAGAGTCCAAACCGACCAGCCATTGAGGCAAGTGCTCCATCGTCCCGACACCTCTGGGCGACTGCTCAAGTGGTGTATCGAGCTAAGCCAATATGATATCACTTACCATCCTCGCGCCGCTATCAAGGGACAAGCCATAGCTGATTTCATTGCCGAATTCACTACTGGCGAAGGTAAGGACCAATCTGAAATAACAGAAGATATCAAGTGGAATCTCTTTGTAGATGGAGCGTCGAACGAACAAGGCTCGGGGGCAGGTGTTGTGATAATCACCCCCAAGGGAAAGAAGCTGCGCTACGCCCTAAGGTTGGAATTCGCTACCACCAACAATGACGCAGAATACGAAGCAGTGATAGCCGGATTAGAACTTGCACTGGAAATCAGTGTCAGCTCTTTATGTCTCCATAGTGATTCTCAACTTATTGTGAATCAAATACTAGGAGAGTTCCAAACTCGAGGAGAACGACTCACAGCATACCTAAAGAGGACCAAGCTGCTACTTAACCAACTGGATCACTATTTGATCAGACACATTCCCCGAGAGGAAAATCGAGAGGCCGACGAGCTGGCAAAGCGGGCTAGCATGGGAAATGACACCGCCTCTGGAGCGATAACTGTCTCAAGGCTGCTAACCCCGAGTTTCGAGCAAGTACACCTGATAGCTGCAACCGAAGAAGAAGCATGGATGACCCCTATCCGAGGATACTTACAGAACGACACCCTACCAGACGGGCGAAATGAAGTTAAGAAAATTCTAAGGAAAGCTTCCCGCTACACGATGCAAGAAGGCATCCTCTATCGGCGCGACTTCTCTAACCCCTTATTGAGGTGCATTGCTGGAAGAGAAGCCAGGGAAATTCTATCCAACATCCATCAGGGAAGTTGTGGAGACCACACCGGAGGGCAGACTCTGGCGAAAAAGATACTCCGATATGGATATTTCTGGCCCACCTTGAACAAAAACGCCTTAGACTTCGTCAAAAAATGTGGCAGATGTCAGAAATTTGCCAAAATCCCTCGACTACCAACCAATGAAATTACTCAGATGACCAGCCCTTGGCCCTTCGCCATATGAGGGATTGACTTAATCGGCGAACTGCCAACGGGCTGAGGCGGAGCCAATTATGCTATAGTAGCAGTCGACTACTTCACTAAATGGGTGGAGGCGGAACCTCTAAATAAAATATCTTCGGCAAAAGTTATCAACTTCTTAATCAAAAATATTCTGTGAAGGTACGGAACACCACTCAAAATCGTATCAGACAATGGACTTCAGTTTGACAGCGAGGAATTCACCGACTGGTGCCAAGAGCACGGGATTCACAAAAGCTTCTCATCCGTGGCTTATCCCCAGGAAAACGGCCAAATAGAAGCTGTCAACAAAATTCTCAAAACCTTAACCAGGAAGAAACTTGAAAAGTCGAAAGGCGCTTGGGTGGACGAACTTCCTACGGCACTTTGGGCCTATCGCACATCTTACAGAACTTCAACAGGGCATACTCCCTTCTCTTTGGCATACGGATCGGAGGCTATGCTCCCAGTTGAAACTATAGTGCCCTCTCACCGTAGGATCCACTACAACCCGGAAGAAAATGAATAACTCCTCCACATGTCTTTGGATCTAATTGAGGAGAGAAGAAATGATGCAGCACTCAAAGCAGCAGCTCACAGACAAAAAGTGGCAGCACTATACAACTCCAAAGTCAAACATCGCAGCTTACAAGAAGGAGACCTTGTCCTCAAGAGAATCTTTCCACGCCCCGGGGCACTGGACCCCATCTGGGACGGACCATATGCAATTCATAAAGATCTCCACAACAGAGCTTATATTTTGTCAACAGTGGACGGAGAGGTGTTCCAGAGGGCATGGAACATCCAACACCTCCGTCGATACTTTTCTTAACTTGTACTGCCCATATGAAGTGAATTAACAAAGAGAATCAGTGGACGTAGGCATTTTCATGCCGAACCACTTTAAAAAACTTGGCTCTTGTTAGCTTGTTCCTTTATATCTTGGCTACTTGTTAAGCTTTATCCTTTACTGTTGAACAAAATCCTTTGCAGATGACATTTCAATCCAGAACTTCACAACACAACTCCACCTGGACAAAATCTAACAGGTACGCTGCGCTCCTATGCCCTCACCAATGAGACACTTTGCTCCGGTATCCCTCTACCGCGAGTTAACTCATTGTTTGCCTCGGCCCTTAAAGCCGACTGTAATAAGCCGAGTATAAGTCATCATAAAAAAGGCCGACTATAGCCGATGGCAGCTCATTACAGCGATTCGGCTCGCCAGTGACTGTGAACCGATCATAAGCCCCAACATAAGGTGTGGCCAGCCAGGGGCAGTTCACAGTTGACGATCGGCCCCCACGCTAGCCGGCCACAGTAAATCGAATAATACCCACGATTACGGGCCATAATGGCCTGGGTAGTTACTGTGCGCGATCGGCTCCGATGTGTCTTAAGTGCGGCTGTGGTAAAAAAGAAAACTCCCCGCAGTAGGCGTAAGATGGGTGACAAATGTCTCCAAGACCCACAGCTAGGGAAAGTGACTACAAAACCCATTTGCCACGAACTTAAGCACATCGACGGCCTTCCGTGACTGGTAGTTTTACTTTTCCTATATTTTAATTTCATTTAAAACTTTTCTTCTACTCTCCGTAACGGTGCTTGAAAGTACAGGACATGAAGTAGGGAACGTTCGCTAATGGGAACCGAAACTTACAATCGGATGACGAGACACTCAACAGCATTCCGTGCTTAGTCTTACAGGATGCACGAAATTGCCGTCTATGGCCAAAACATGAAGGGCGGTACCTTCTACTTTTATACATTAATGCATAGCTGCAGTTCGTATTTACACATCACATTTACATTGTAAAATGAGAAAATTATGCTTTAAGCAAAAAACTTGGCATCAGGCACAGTCAAGTCACTAGTAACATGCATAGTTACATCACTTACACAGCACCGCAAAATAGCAATAACATTCCAACATAAAGGAATCAGCTTATATTATGAAATTACAAAACGTCATTCATCACAAACAATATTATTACAGTTACATCAATGTTTTGGACTAACATGAACATCAATAAAAAGAAATCAAAAGGTGACCAGCTGCGTTCACGCTTCGCCCTCATCCTACCAACTCTCCAAGCCTACTAGCCGCCGGGTCGGAGCTCCCAGCATGGTGACCAGAAGTCCCACCTGTCCAATTCAGAAGGGGAATTCATTAAGCGAACAGTAAGCGATCAAGTTATGAAAATCCAAAAAGAAAAGAGAAAGAGAAAAGAGACTCACCAGCGTCCGCCGCTTGATCCTCATCAGCCAATTGCACACCCGCTTCCTCTGCAGCAAGCAGCCGCATCCCTTCCTTCACCGCTACCTTCTCCTCCTTTGAGAACTGGGCGGTTACCACGTCCATCCTGAACGCCGCTCCACCTTCCTTATCTGCATCAGCCTTGGCCTCCTCCAAAGCACGGAGATATATCCTAGCCATGACCCTGGGATAGTCATCCATCCAGGATAGATTACCCTGCTTCCAGGTATGGAAGTACATATCCTGCAACATCTCATCCATCATCCCCGAATTCTCCTCAAACTCCCTCACCCGAGCCTCGGAGGATAACAACTTAGCGACGGCAACATCTCTCTCCGATCGATATCTCAAGCGGTCAGCCTGGAGATACCTTCTCATTTCCTTCCTCTCTTCCTTTAGCTTGGCCTGAGCCAGCTCTACGGCCTAAAGCCTCCCAGAAAACTCTTCAATCCGCTCAAGATCCGCATTCCAAACCTCATCCACCGTCGCAATGGCCATATCAATCCGCCCCTTGCAAGCAGCCTCCATTTTTCGCAATTCTGCCCTGCTGGCCTTTTCCAGATTCTCCTTTAACTGCCTGGAGGCTACCTCGTGCTGAGAAATCTGAATAGCCTGGTCGTCAAGTTGTTTGGCCTGATCAGCCACCATTAATCGCAACCTTATATTGGCACTCCCTATCTCCTCCCCAGCCTTGGCCAATAGGGCGTGATGCTCCATCAACTTCTTGACCTCCTCCGCGACCCGGTCAATGTTGGCCTTGGCTTCGTCCCCCATAGAACCTATCCGGATAGTGAGCAGATCCAGATCTAGGGACTTAGCCTCATCCAGAACCCGAACCATGGGATTGCGAGGGAGAAGATGCTCGCCCGTGGCCTCGTCAAATAAAATATCCTGAAGGCTTGGGTCCAAATCCGGGTGGCCGGCAAAGGGATTGCGAGGCACGTCGTGACGTTTTATGCGGATCACAGTAGGGTTCTCGGAAGGAGGCGGAGGGGGGACAAACTCCGTGGTCTTCTCCGTAGTATCTCGGGGAGGCTGAATAGGAGACTGAGGACCAGGTGGTGAATCAAATAAGGAACGCCTCCTCTTCCTCTGCTGGATATCTTCCTCAACTACTCCAAGAAGAGGGCGATATTTAACTACATCCCCGGAACGGCCAGTTGGCGGCTTAGTAGCAGCTCTCATCAATTTGAATTGTTCGAGGCGGTGTCGAACGTCTGAAGTTTTGGCCACCCCGCCTGCCCCTGTAATAAAGAGCAAATGTTACGAACATACGATGGCCCATAATTCAAGAAATATGTTAAGCCAAAAAGAATGAGAAGACACATCTATTATACAAACCCTGCGGAGGAGTAGGATCCTGCAATAAGTCCTGGATTTCATCCCAAGATGGGAGCGAGCCATAAAATATTCCTAAATCCCTATCGTAAATGGGGTTTGCAGAAGTCAAAAGTTCACATTGAATCACTGGAGCCGCCTCAGCTGAAGAACTCTTAGGGAATGGATCGGCGCCTGCCCCAGCCTTGTCAACCTCCTTTGCCTTCTTTACCGAGGCTGATCCTTCCTCCAACCCTTCAAAAGCCTGGCGGAAGGCATCATCCGTCCACTCTTGGATCTCCCCTGCCTGCTCAGAAGACAAAGGGCTGACACCACTACCACCCTGTCCTTCACCTTCTCCATCTCCTCCGCTTTCCTCTTCGTCTCTTTCCTCCTCTCCACCTTCCTCCTCCGGAATGTCTGGACATGTACTGGGAGAGGGTCCATCAGACTTCTTAAGCTTTTTTCCCCTAATGGCTGGGGGCACCGAGAAAGGTCTCTTCTTGCTACTCTTCGCAGTGGCCCCATCCTTGGCTTTAGCAGCCCTCTCCTCGGCTGTATCTCTCTGTTTAACCACAGATTGACGTGGCAGAATCAAGTTATACTCCAGGAGAGTGGCATTCCTGATCAAGTAAGAGGCCGACCGATCCCGTGCCGGAATGGCTCTTATTTCCGCAGCCGTCCGAACCAAGGAATCATTCTCCACGACCGCAAAACCACCTGTCGCTAGCAAGAAATGAAAGTATATAAGAAGAGGCATTGTGATCGGGACAAGGAAAATATAAATGGAGTTCAACTTACAGCCGGAAGTGAAAAGGCAGAAAGAAACAGAGTCATCCCTAATAAAAAACCATTCCTTCTTGAACATACTGAGCTTCGAGTACAGATCCAGAACAGGCTTGAAGGGCACGGCCGCTTCCAAACTGATATATGGAGACCCCTTCTTGTAGCCTCTCAAGTTGTACAGATACCGGATCTCCCGGTTGGAAGGGGGACGCCCATATCTCCTCTGAAAGATGACGAAAAGACTCACCAGAATGGCGTAGGAGTTAGGCTGAAGCTGGAATGGAGCCACCTTCAGATATGTGACAAAGCTAACTATCCAGGCATTGAGAGGCGGGATAGCACCACACATGCAATGATATCTGCTGTAAGCAAAGTAGCCGTCAGGGGGTCATACGGCATCACTCCGTTCCCCGGCAACCGCATAAGCGCTCTATCTATCCCGAAGGAACGAGCTATAACATCAAGTTGCTCCTCCTTTAAGGAGCTGGGAAAGCAATCGGGAGGGGAGACCAGAAGTTCCTGGGGACCATACCCATCCACTAGCGACCTTGGGGCAGGTCCATGTCGCGCCGGTTCTGTTTGGGCTGGGGGAACGGAAGAAGACTCTCCTCTATCCTTGTACTTCTTACTATCTGATCGAGTTTCCGCTTTACGAGACATTTTATCTACATACACAATAGAGAAAGACGTGTTGTTAGAACATGAAGTACAGGAATACAAGCGAGCAAGCATACACAAGTCGGAGATTTCTCTCATGGTCCAAGTATAAAAGACCATTCGGTATCAAAGGTTTAAAGTTCCATTCGGCAAAGTGAACATCCATTCGGCAAAGTGAACACCCATTCGGCATTCAAAAAGCCCTGGTTCATTCGGTATTGCCAATACAAGAACTCATTCGGTACTTAGAGCCCTCGGTTCCATTCGGTAAAACCCAAATATAATGAAGAAGCCATTCGGCGTATACCTGGTTCGGCAGCAAGGGTTGGATCGGCACAGCGACTGATTCGGTAGGAATTTCTTATCCGGCTGACTCGTTCGGTAGGGAACAAAGGAAGCCCTAGGCCCCTACTTATAGGCGAGCATAGATACAACCGGACCAACTGGTTCGTCACTCCCATGACCGAACGAAGCTATCTCAACTGCAGGGAAACAAAGTGCGACACATGCAAGCACGTGCCCCACTTTGGGGGGCAAATGTTGGGCGAATTCTCACCCAGGAGATCTCGAGACCAAGAAGCGTCAGTTCCATCCGGATTCGCAACTTCCATTCGTTCCATCCGGTACACGTGCCACTACCGATCCATTCTCCTCCCATGCCGGACCAGACCTCCACCTCATTGCCGAACTAAGCACCCAAGAACAGTGATGCCGAACCAATGCATTCCCCACCATCACCGGACCACCATCACCGAACCCCCATGACCGGACCACCATCACCGAACCCCCATGACCGGACCACCATCACCGGACCACCATCACCGAACCCCCATGACCGGACCACCAATACCGAACCAGACTCCGCTTAGCAACCACCGACCCAACCTCTACCGAACCAACCACTCCAAGCACGGCCAAACCAAGCTCCGCCGAACCAGAAGTGCCAGGCCAGATTGCTTCAGCCCAGGACCACCAGCGGCTATATACATCCAAGACCCCTGCCCCTAATCTCACTCTATAAATAGAGGGGCAGGGGTACAACAATGGCAGACAAGTTTGAGAGCTCAAGCAAGGAAGGAACTTTCAAACAACTTTCTTATACTTGTACTTAAAGCTTTGTACTTGTAATCCGAAAGAAAGGAGACAATAACATATAAAGTGGACGTAGGCACGTTCTGGCCGAACCACTATAAATCTGCGTGTCTTTTACATTCTAGTCCTTGCTTTTTACATATTTGCATAAGTAACCTAAAACCTTGAAAAATAACATATAATCAATTAAATAATACGGATCGGAGGTGTTTGTCCATTTTTTGTGCAAACAGTTACTAAATTCTATATGGAAGACTCTTCTTCATCTTTACAAAAAAAAAAAAATATGTTGCTCAAAATGTTACTCAAATTTTTTATTTTTGTAGTTGTTGAAAATTAAGAGTTATTGTTGTTAGTGCTGCTAAGTACTAGGTAATGGTGTTCTTTCTGTTGAAAAATTTATGTAATGGTTAATGAAATAGGAAAACCTAGTTGTAAATTTAAAATCCTAATTGATATATTAATGTTTAATTGTTTATTTTGATGGTAGACATGAATGTTTTGGAGATTGACGATAAATCGTTGTTGAAAAATTGTGATGTACTTCAAGTGCAAATCGGTATTGCAAGCTCAAGTCATATTGACGTTAATGTTGATCATATTCCGGAAACACGGTTCGAAACAATACCGTGTAAATTCCATGCTGGACCGTCAACCTTACACGGTCGTCTACGTGAAGTTGTTTCTAAAGAAAGACCCATTCATCAAAATTACGTTGATGGAAATATAATAATGCATGTACATCCGGTTGGTCCATTCATGCCACATAGACAACAATCATAACCAAATTGTTATTGTGGAGATATGTGTGTAGTGGTCGTTTGTGGAAAGCAAAAGAATGTTGGACAAGGATTTTTCAGTTGTAGTTCGTATAACGAACACAGACTGAATCCCCGTGAAGTTGATTTTTGTAATTATTTTAAATGGATTAATCAACCATTGTGCGAAAGGGGACTCGAGTATGCCTATGAATTTCAAGTCGAAATCAGTCATCTCAAAAAGATAAGTGAAGAACTAAGGGAAAGCAGTGGGAGGCCAAGATTTTGGTAGCCGTTTTGGCCAAGGATAACGTTGTCAAATTTTGTTTTTTGTTGAATAGTAGTATTTTGAATATGAATTTTCGAATAGTTTGTTTTTTTAAACCATATTCTGTGCTAGTTAACTAATTTGATAAACACTGAAGTGATTTTGGGTTTAAATGTAATGTAAAACTAAATTCTTGATTCTATTGGTGAAATTTGCTGGTTATCTTATTATATTGATTTGCTAGTTTTTCTTCAAAGATTGATTTGACTGCTTTTGATTGAAGATTGCCTATGGAAAAGAATCTTCTTCGAAAAATAAGATATTAATTCATCAAATTTGTGTTTATCATTTTGTCACAAAATCAAGATTTTGAATTTAGTCTTGCAATTGATTTTGTAGATAATGTCAACGGTTCCAACTATATTTTACCATGATGCAAAATTGTTGGTTGATGATGAAGGTAAACCTGGACATGTTGGCAAAACGCAAAATAGATCGAAAATAAAAAATCATTATATTTTTCTAGAGCTTAAACAACGGGAATTTGAAGTGACAAAAGTCAATCATGCGATCTATGATTTAAAATTAACGGTGAAATGGGTTAGAGATGATGGTTCATCCGCTATTGAATTGGAAGATGACGATGATTTGAACTCTACATTTTCAGTTGGAATGAGAGTGATAGAAATATATGCTGTGAAAGTGGAACACGTTAATGTGGTAGAAACAAATTCGACGGTAATTTCCGTGGATGAGTATGTACCCACCATACATTTGCAAGAAACATAATGGTCGGCGTATCCTTCTTATCTGACAAGTCATCAAGGCGGAGTGTTTACAAATTTATTGCATAGGTATAGCAGGATGGTTGAGTATCTTCAAGTCAAGAACAAATTATGATGCATAACTGTATACATCTAAATCAATCGCAAGCGTTAGGATAATAGGTAATATTATACTCTAGCACTTGCATTTTGACTTACATTCATGGAATTTAATCTTAACTTTATTTTTTGTATTCGTAGTGTTAAAATAAATGCAGGGGAAGACGCATTAATTGGTTGTGTTGACGACACCGATGATGATCGTGTTGATATTGCAAATGAGAGTAGAGTGCAATTGGATAGCATGGAAGTAGCTTGTGGGGATGATGTAGATAGAACTTGGACCATCAAATGGAAGTTAATAGTGATGCAATCATATATGCAGACATTGAGAAGGTTGATGATGTGCATATCGAAGATGAACAAATCACATATGAAGAGTCCTTAGTCGATGATTCATGCACTGCAACAATGATGGTGAAATCGAAAATGGAAAATTGGTAATTAGACGTGAAAGTGTTTGGAAGAGAATGTGCTGAAAAAGGACCACGAGTTGGGTTAATTTTTAAAAGTAGGCAGAAGCTTGTTGAACAGTTATGTCAATGGGCAATTAAATGTTCGGTTTCTTTTCAAGTAATTAAATCGCATGCAAATCAATACGTGGTCTGTTGTGATGTAGATGAAACATATCCTTGGCGAGTGCATTCTAGCCTATCGGTGGAAAAATCTCAAAATTGATGGAAACTAACAACATATGGCGGCGATCACACTTGTTTAATGCAACCGTCAAATCAAACCATGGACAAGCAACATCAAAGTTTATATATGTAGCAAAATATTTCCATAATTTAAAGCCGAAACAAACATGACTACACGAACAGTTCAAGAGACAATATCAAGTATGTTTCATATTAAAGTGAGTTGTTCTCGAGCGTGGCACGGACTACTGAAGCTATTGCAATGATTTATGGATATTGGGAATCGTCATACGCGGAATTGCCGAAATATCTTCAAACCCTGCAACATACCAACATCAGAACCGTATACGATGTTATTCATTTTCGTGGTGTTTTCTATGGTTTTTTTGGGGCTTTTGCATTTTCTATTGATGGATTCAACCATGTCGACCTATATTGTTTATTGATGCCACTTATTTATAACGAAAGTATCTGGGTACATTACTAGTAGCTACTAGGGTAGATGCAAACTAAGATCTATTTCTGTTAGCCTTTGCAATTGTACAAACAGAGTCATGGGAAATGTGGAGTAGGTTTATTTGTTGCATATGGAATTATATTGCATCTGTACATACCATATGTATTACCTTTATCGCAAATCATATGAAAGGAATTCCACTTACACTTAGAGAAGCTTGGCCAGTTGAACATCATCCTCATTTTTGTATTCGTCATGTTAAAGAAAACTTCAAAAAAGCAAGGTTTGGCACAGATGAGATACAAAATATATTACATGCATGTGCCACGGCATCGGAGGTTGTAAAATATAATGAACTTTGAAAACAGCTGAAGGCTGTAAATTGAGACGCCGATGGGTGGATTGAAAGATGTTTGAAAAATCATGAATTAAGCTGGACTCTTTGTCATGACAGCGGCGTAAGATTCAATATGATGACAACTAATGTTTTCAAAAGCTTTAATGGTGTGTTGAAAGGAACTCGAAATTTACCTGTTAGATCCTTGGTTACACGTACGTTTCATCGATTGAACCATTACTTTTTCAAACATCAAACGCAATAAGAAGATTGGACGTCACAGCTCGCATCGAAGTGGAAGCATTAACGAGGAGAAGAATGGAAGAATCAAGGCACATATCTATAAAGAGATATAGCTTCATAGAATGACAAGTGAAAGATGTTCATATGTTTGATTATACTGTGAATATCGATGGTAACGTCGTCAAATGTTCTTGCAACATGCCAACGCTAGATCATTTTCTGTGCTCTCATGTATTAGCAGCATGTTCACATGGTTCGGGTGGTGCTAATAGAGTATATTTTGACTTAATCTCAACGTGGTACATGATGACTAAGTATACTGCTTCTTATGCTCCTTTATTCCACTCCGTACCAAATAATTGACATTGGGATGTATAAGATGGTCCCATTATACAACCACCACTATTGCGCAGAAATTCAGGACATCCGCAGTCTACTCGAATCAAAGGTTTCATGGACCTGCCATCATCATCCGACCATAATAGATATAGCAAATTTGGTGCTATTGGCCATAAGAAAAAGCATGTCCTTGTTGAATTGTATGGGCTGCTATATTTATTTCTTATTGGATATTTTTATTTATTTTTAACGTAAGAATTGTGTTAACTTGTTATTGCATATGTTTGTTTTTTATTGCATATGTTATTTTCTTATTCCGTATGTTTATTTCTTTTCAAAGTCAGAAGTGTGTTAACCTCTTGTTGCATGTGTTTGTTTACTTATTTTCATGTTTTCCCTCTTCGAAATGCTCACTGTCTTGTCCAACAATTATATATAGCTTGCGCATTTACGAATTGCGCAAGCTATTTTATTTAATATAACTTGCGTAATTTTGAACTGCGCAAGCTATATATACGAATATAGCTCTCTGTCTTTGACATGAGCATATTATTACTTGCGCGTATTTGAAATGCGCAAGTGATAAAATGCTATTGTCAAAGACAGAGAGCTATAAAGTTTAATATAGCTTGCGCATTTTGAAATGCCCAAGCTATATTTTTGAATATAGCTTACGTATTTCGAAAATGCACAAGCTATATTTAGTAATAAAGCTTACGCAATTCAAAATTATGCAAGTAATATTTTGCTTCTGTCAAAGTAAGAGAGCTGCTGCATCTCACTCCCATACACAACAATCAAATTACATATCAACAATATTACATAAATATCTACTACAAAATATAACATCCATAAAACAGTTGAATATCGTCAGCATAACTAAATATCATCAACACAAAATATACCATCCATAATGCAATTTAATATCATCAACATTAAGTTCAACAAAATATATAATCAACCAACATCATAAACATCAACAACCACCTTTCTAACTAATGAAACATCAACAAGATATATCGGTCAAATAACAAAACACCTCAATCGCGAAGCCTTCTAACCCTCAACAGGCGTGTCTCTCTTCTTCTTCTTACACGATTGGAGCTAAACCTCGCCCTTCTTCAAATGTTGGAATAGGTATTTCTTGTTCTTGACTGGGACTGAAAATTAATTCTTCTTGTTGTCTCTCCTACTGCGGCCACTCTTCCGTTTGCTCTTGAGTGGATTGACCAAGATACGCAAAGTGTTATTTTCCTTCATGCCAAACGGGCCGTTGAGTTTGAATTTCTCCGCCGATGTCTTGTTGTTTGTGTCAAAATTGGGCACAACACTCGTCGGAAGTTTTTGAAGAGATAATAAATGAAGAAAGTAAATTAAAATGTGGATTATCTAACAAAAACTCCAAATAACAAAAAGTAAATTGCACGAGAGACAACGATTTAGAGTGGTTCGGCATATTTCCTACGTCCACTATGAAGTTTTGTTACTTTATTGCTTGATATTCAGAGAATACAACTTTTTTATGTCAAAGTACAACAAGTAGTAAGCCAAAATTTGAAATTTAAGGCAGCGGTGGTGCTCTGAAGCAATTCTGGCAGCGTCCGGGCGAGCTTTATCTCTAAAATTCTCCGATCACCTTTCTGAATGACCAGGGGCTCTATTTATAGTTGTAGGAGGCTGATATTTCGCCTAAAATCAGGGGAGAACGCTTCTGGCACGTGAGGGGGCCCACATGGCCGAATTCTGGAGATCCGGGCCCACTTTGGGATCGATTCGACCCTTGGTTCGAATCGATCAAAAAGGTGTCCAATCGTGATGAAACTTGGAGTGGACATTCTTCTATGTATATGCAAGCTCCTACGAAAATTTCATAGCATTTGGATTTGTAGATCTCAAGTTATGATCTATTCAAGTTGGAGTTTTTCTCCCCAGGGATCCGTTCGAATCGATATGGTTCGAATCCATAGGGTCGAATCTATGCTTCTGCACGTGAAAGTGATGACGTGGTGCGTATGCTTCGGGTCAATCCTCCTTTTTCTTCGAGTTTTCTGGGTCATACCCTTGGTTTTAGCTGCATTTATCTGATGGATTCGAAGAGTTGGATTCGAAGGCACGCTTCCTTCGAATCGATGAAACTGGTACTCGTTCGAATCGGTCAAAGCATTTGATCGATTCGAGGTTTCCTCAATTGGGGGATTCGAAGATGAGTTTTGGAATGGAGCCGGGGCTTCTTCACTTGAATGGATTCGAGGAAACTTTCCCCCGATGGATTCGAGCTAGGGCATACAAGGATGGATTCGAACCAAGGCATAATGGGATGTTTACGACCTTAAAGCTTGCTCGATGGAGTCGAAGCAAGGTGTGTTCTGATGGATTCGAAGCATGGCTGACTACTGACGGATTCGAACCAAAGCCTTGTGGACGGATTCAAACCAATGCGTGGTTGATGGAGTCGAAGCATGGCCACTTGGATGGATTCGAACCAAGGTGTGGTCGATGGATTCAGAGCATGGCTTACTTCTGATCGATTCGAACCTATGCCATTCCTGAGGGATTCAAACCTATATCATTTCATCGATCTACCATTGGCGATAACTTGAGCATACTAACTCGGATTGCCCCGAAATTTGGAATGTTGGTTTCTACCACTTAGCTTGACGTGTCTTATCAATCGTAGCTTGATCTGGACTCGGGAAAAATTCATCGATATTTGTAGTTGCCCCATCAATCCTTCCAAATTGAGGACATGTGATCTTATCTTTTTCCAGTTGGTTCCTAGTTATCTCGGCCTTGCCAAAAGGCGGGATAACATTTGCCCCCCAAAGTACGTCTTGTGTAAACATGACGTGCTTTGAAAAGCTGCAGTCTATCGTTGGACATTTAGAACATGCTTTGCTGAGAGTTGTATTCGTTATTGCTGTAGCCAATCGTCGTATGATCGCGATCGGCCGTTCGTCATCTACATCATGACGAAATAGACATTTGATCCCTGTGAATAATACAGATCAAACATTAGTCAGACATATGTGCATATATGTACCGCCTTGACTTTGGCTAACGTTGCGTGATTGCAAGTTGTTGTCAGTTCGGTCTGTTATCGAATTCTACATCGGTCCTCTCCTGAACCGATTTGAGATTCCAGTTAAGACACTGTTTTTATGATTGTCTTTAATCGTCCTCTTGTATCGATCCTCTCCTGAATCGATATAAAAGGTAGACAAGTAATTTTTCAAATTGAAGCGATTCGTCCGTTCTCATCGGTGGATTTTGATGGATTCGAAGTCATGTATGTTCGAAGCGATAGCTTTTGAATCAATGGTTCAATGGTCTTCGTGCTTCGAATCGATACAATTTTCAATCCAACCTTTGTTCGACGGCTCCTTCGAATCGATAATGCCTCGCATCGATCCTGCAGGGATGGATTCGAATGTGTAATGGATTCGAGGGCAACGGATTTGAAGTGATATATGGATTCAGCCGTGTGATGGATTCGAACACGATAGGTGATCGAGCGATCTTTCGAATCGATAGGATATTGCGAGTGACCGGTGGTAGAAGGTCAATATGACCGGGAGACGAAGAGCCTCAAGCGTTTTCTCGAACCCGTATAAATACGCGAGGTAAGCCTCACTTTCACTTTTTACTTTTTACTACTACCATCGCCGCTTCTTCGAATCGATCCTCCACAGCTAGAAACAACTGTGTCTTTGCACGAAACGATAAAATTCCACCAAGTCTTCTTTTGCAATCGAACCCAATCAGGTAACCAAGGGATCGATTCGAGCGTAGAGAATGATAAAACTAGAGTTTCCAGCATCGATTCAATCCTTTCTTCTGAAAATCATAAAGGGTTGTGAGATCTGGAATGGGTCGACTCGATGGACCTGAGGAATGAAACCATTCAATTCGTATCGATCGTAGAATGTTGTCTAGGAGGAGCGTAGATATTGATGGACGCTATCTTCCTTCATTGCTTCACATCGATCCAGGAATGAACAGTTCGAATCGATTTTGAGTGCAAGGCTTCAAATCGATGGTTGTGAAAGAAAAAGGGTCTCGTGCCGATCGATTCGAAGTAACGATATTCTGATGGATTCGAAGGTGTTCAATATTGATCGATTTGAAGTTATGCAGAGCTCATGGATTCGAATTGCTTCTCTGTCCCAAGGTCTCATCGAGTCGAACTACACAGAGTCGGGGCATACCGATTCAAAGTTCATCGTATCGATTAGAGTCGATCGATTCGAAGTTCGTCGATTCGACTCGTATCGATTCGAGTCGATCGATTCGAACGTCCTTGCTTCTGGGATTCCTACGCTTCTGATTTGCTCCAACATCTGAAATACGACCAATTTTAAGTTGAACTTTAACGAACTTACTGAACTTTAGCATACTTAACTCCGGCGAGCTTCGGCCTTGCATAATCGAATTTGACTTGACCTCCCTTTTGGAGCTCATCGATGGCACCATGACTTAACCAAAATATAACGAATTTATACTTGAATTGGTCAGTAGCATCTGGATGGCGTGAAAGTGACGGTCAGCGATGACGGTCATTTTCATTCTCAAATTCCAAAGTTTCGTCGTTCGGACATCTTGTTTCAACTTGTGAAATTTTCTTAAGTTATGCATAGCACTTACACTGCACGACATATTCATACACTTTACACTAGGGGAATGCATGGGCTTTTTATGTATTTAACGCCGCTTTATGGTGAGTTAGTTAATTATTGAATCTTCAAGTTCTCAACAACAAGAAGTACAAAGCTCGCCTCCTCCAGTGCTTGAGATTCCGGAAATACCTCCTGAAGTTATAGATCCGGCTCCGGATGAGTTGCCGGAAGCCATATTTATCGAAGATCCTGTCGATTCTGTTCAGTCCAGTATCTCGGAGTCTTTGTTGGGCCGGATATGTTCGAAACATAACATATCCCTAGACGATGTTTTAGTACCTAGTGCCAATGACAGACCACATAGCCCACCTGAAGGATATACTGCCTTTTACCGCCATGCCTGCGCGGCTGGATCTCTCCCTCCTTTTAACTAATACATCAGAGAGATGCTGTCGTACTTAGGAATTGCTCCTTCACAATTCCATCCCAACGGGCATGCATTGCTGAATAGCGTCTTTGTCATATTTATGGATTGCCTTTTTTGCCCGCCAAGGCCAAACGAGATCGGGCACATATTCAATTTCAAGAGTAGGGGTGATAGCCCATCTTTCACTTTTCTGGAAGCGGTCAGAAACTGTCAGGTTGTGACTGGGGCCTGGACCAGGCTTAGCTATTTCAAGAATGAGTGGTTTTTTGTTCGATGCCCCTCAGGGTTTGCCAGGAGATGATTATCCAGACGTAAGTATCATAAGTCATCCATTAATGGCCACTCTTAGTACTTGCACTAATACTCTGTTACTCTTATAGCCATCATTTCGAGACCTACCGGTGGGCACTATAGAGGCATCGTTCAAAGCTTGCAAAGGGTCCCAAGCGACTCAAGGCACATCGACTTGTTGTTGACCGATGATAACTTAAGGACGCTGGGTTTGATTGAGATGAGCCAGAGTATTGTAATTGAAGGGTTGGCAAAACCGACCTCGAGGAAGAAGAAGGAAGTTGTGAAAAGAAAACCTAGCATTGTGATAAGAGAAACAAGCGATGATGAAAGATCACCCACGGACACTGAGATAGCAGCTGACCTTTCCCGAATAGAAGAGGGTCGGAAAGGCAAGGCCGCTGTAGCTAAGTTTAAGAGATGGAAGTCTGTAGTCATAACCCGTTCCATACCTGGGGTTACTATCTCCGGCGCCGCTCCTAGCCAGTCCGGAGACTTTTTCAAAGGGCTGGACGATATTCCCATTCCGGACTACGTATCTCTCCACCACGAGTCTGGTTTGGAAGAGCTCCGGGAAGCGCTTGATATAAGCGAGTCTTTACCCGTTAGTGTAATGACACTTCTGGTTGGTCGGGGGGTTTGCGCACTTATACACTTTCACAACACTTCATGACTTCCACATGCATTATAGTGCTTTTCCTTGGTACTTAACTTAATTGTTTCTTCTTTACAGGTGCTATGTCGGATCGTCCTTCTACACTTGATAGACTTCGGCGAGTGCATCATTCTTCATCTTATTACGAATCTCGCCGTAGGGATTCTGACCGTGATCGTGAGCGGAGGCATTATGAGCAAGAGCATCGCCAGAGGGACCATTCTCGATATTATTCTAGCCAGGAGCGTTCTGATAGGGACCGAAGGTACCGTTCACCCTCTCGTTCTCCTCCGCCACCCAGGAGCCATGCACCTGTACTTGAACCTTCGCGACAACAGCCATCTTTACAGATCTCGAAACCTGGTCTAGGACTGATACGGCTACGACCATAACTGTGGAGGAGGCCCCTCTCGAACCATCTGGTGAAGGGGCTATAAGAATTGCTCAACTGAAGAAAGATTTTCCAGAAATATGCTTCGATGCTTACATCTTTCCTCCCAATCTCAAAAGAATTCCCGAAGAGGCTGTGAACACCGCCCTCCGCTATACCCGCGATTTCTATGCTCAGTACAAAGAATGGTATAAGGCGGCTGTTAAAGCTTTGAAAGTAGCCATCGATCGAGCAAAAATTATTGAGAAACTGGAAGCCGACATGGCTCAGAAGAGCCACATTGTTGATATACTTCAGTCTGAAGCGGAATCCTCTCGTAAGGCCGAAGTTGAGTCGCTAAAAAAGGTCGATGAGACATTAGTTGAGATGGCAAAGATGCAACAGGCGCATTGCACTTTAATTGAAGACTTGGGCCATCGGTACAAAAATGTTGAGGCCGAGCGGGATGCGGCAGTCAAAGAACTAGAGGAATTAAAGGCTAAGTTTCCCGACATAAATAAGGAAAAAGACGATGCTAATGTGGCCGCACAAGAAGCGTGTGAGCAAGCTATGTCTCTCCGAGCTGAGCGAGACGTGGCGGTTGCTAAAGTTGAAGCGGTGGAGACAGAAGTGGAGGGGAGAGTCCAGGCAGAGCTGTTCAGGGTAGAGGCCGAGTTTGATGAGCTCCTTGACACTTATAATGCTAATGTGTTTGAGCACAGGAATCTCTCGTGGCTCGGAGATTATTCTATGCTTCTACTCAATGCTTGGAGAAAATTGGTGGCGAACAAGAAAGCATCTCTTCCCGAAGGTGCCGTGGATGAATTTGAACTCGAGTCTCGCTTGTTGAGCGAGGAGGAAAGGAAATTTCTCCATGAAGCGATGATTTCTGCTGAGAGAGAGACTCGGTTTTCACCATGTGGAGACTGGCGAGGGTTCTGGAGCCGCACATTGTAGTGAGGATGTTTCAGTTGCTACCCCGACCTCGTCTGGAGTTACTGCTACAGTTGGTCCACATGTTGTTCCTGCTTATAACCCGGATCAACCGGAACTGTCTCTCGGTACAACTGCTGTTTCCGAACTCGTCTCATCACCGAGCCGAGGCAAAGAAGGTATTTCAAATATTCCTTAAATGTTTTAGAATGACGAACTTGGAACATATCGTTTGACTGATTATTCTCATTTATTTTCGATCAATGACTGAAAGTGATGTGCCAGCACTTCCAGTACCGCAAATTTCACAGTCAATGTAAGGAGCTGTCATTACTGAGGCTATTACGACTACCACCATAACCGGCGAGACTGAAGAGGGGAGTTCAATGTCGCTTGATGCTCAGATGATTGAGGAACTTCTTAAGCAGCCCTGTGAACCTTTTACCGATCCTTCTTTTGCAATGGGTGGAGTTGCTCCAACTTTTAGCTCGTTTATGCCGACTATCAGGGTGTCCAGCGCTGCTCGATCTTCCCGAGAAGAAGAAATCCTTGCCGAAATAAGCGCTGAAATGGCTGCGGCGACGACGGATGGTGGTTCCGGAAGTGATGTTGCTCCACCAAGCTTAACTCCTTTAATGGTTACTTCTCCTGTCGGCACAGCTATGACTTCTAGTGCCGAAGCTCCACCACCTTTTACGGCTCCTCTGCCTCCGGTTCGTCCTCACAAAAGGATCTCTATCCCTTCCAGCTCTGAGGAAGACGTTGATATTATGCCAGATCCTGAGGATGTTCCAAAGAAGGACAAAAAGTCTCGCAAGAAGCCGGGAAGTGGGTCTAGTGGCTCAACTCCGAAGAAGAAACCCCGGAAGAAGAAGGAGTGAACTTCTCATTTTATCATGTGGTTGTGAAATGGCAATTCTTTTACCTTTTCTTTTGTTCTTCTAGAGCCGTGTATATATGTGGATTCGGCTTCCACTTAATTGATTTTTTTTGTTTTGTTATGTAATCAAACTCCTTTTTTATTTGTTGATAAAATGGAAAACAACTTTTTTCTCTTTTGCTTAAGTATTGCGTCGATTAGCTCGTGCTCACATATATCATAAGCCTTGAATACATGTCCACACTCCGGTGACTTAACACAATTTGCAATTAACAGTTCGGCCCATACTCTGGGAACTTATTAATTATCAATGTTTATGACTTAGTTCGCTCTCCGGGAACCTATAATTGATGTTTATACTCCAATTCACACTCCGGGAATTTGGAGTTAGTGATTGTATTTCAGTCCATGCTCTGGGGACTTAGAGTTATTTTTATGTTTACACTCCAATTTGCGCTCCGGGAATTTAGAGTTGATGTTTATACTCCAGTCCGCGCTCTGGGAACTTGGAGTTAGTGTTTATACTCCGGTTCGCGCTTTGGGAACCAAGAGTTGGTGTTTATGTTCTGATTCACATTCTGGGAATTTGGAGATAGAGTTTTATATTCTGGCTCGCACTCCGGGAACCAAAAGTTGAAGTTTATACTCCAATTCGCACTCTGGGAATTTGGAGTTAGCTCACACTCTGGGAGCAATGGATTTATACTCCGGTTCGCGCTCCGGGAACCGGGAGTTGAAGTTTATACTCCAATTCGCACTCTGGGAATTTAGAGTTGGCTCACACTCTGGGAGCGATGGATTTATACTCCGGTTCGCACTCCGGGAACCAAGAGTTGAAGTTTATACTCTGATTCGCACTCCAGGAATTTGGAGTTGGCTCACACTCTGGGAGCGATGGATTTATACTCCGGTTCGCACTTCGGGAACCGAGAGTTGAAGTTTATACTCCAATTCGCACTCTGGGAATTTGGAGTTGGAGGAGGGATTGTCGTGTATCAATCCCTATGAATGTTGATGTAGTGTTCTGCCCCCGAGCTCGGATTTCACTTAGCGAGTGACTGGTCGTATCACAGTCACTCCCTATTTGAATAAGTCCCACCGCATGATGGAACTTAGCTCTCCGTGCATCGTGATATTGTACGTCATATTCAGTAAATCACAGCTCTGGCTCTAAGAGATGGCATTTTATTGCTTAAATGAGAAAATATGGCAAAGTCAATTGCCTTATTACAAATTTAAATCTCGAAATGCTAGAATAAAATGCAAAGGGATAAATTGACAAAAAATAAATAAGTAAAGTCTTTTATATATAGTAGCGACGAAGACTTTCGCTATTCCAAGCTCTCGGCAAAGTAAGACCGTCAACGGTCGATAATTTGAACGTGCCATCTTCGAGCTTTTTTGAAATCACATACGGCCATTCCCAATTTGGCTTCATGTGCGAAGAAACTGGATAGATTCTTTTGAGTACGAGATCGCCGAGTTCGAAGTTTCGCGGGCGGACCTTGGCATTGTACAGTCGGGCGACTTGACTTCGATGTGCGGCTGCCCTCAAATCAGCCTCTTCGCGCTTCTCATCGAGTAAATCCAAAGATTCATCAAGTAGTACGGCATTTGTTTTCGGATCATAATATGTTACACGATGAGAGTGCACTTCCATTTCGACTGGAATAACGGCTTCAGAGCCGTAGGATAGAGAAAACGGGGTATGACCGGTTGTAGTTTTATGAGTCGTTCGATAGGCCCATAATGCCATAGGAAGTTCGTCGACCCATCTACCCCCGGCTTTTTCCAGTCACTTCTTTAGAATGGATTTGATAACTTTATTAACAGCTTTGAATTGACCATTTGCTTGAGGGTGCGCTACTGTAGAGAATTTCTTATGAATGTGGAATCGTTGACAGAAATTCTTGAATTCAGCACTGTCGAATTGGGCTCCGTTATCTGTGATGATAGTATGTGGGAGACCAAACCGGCAGATGATGTTACGTACTACAAAGTTGATTACTTTCTTTGTCGTAATTGTTGCAAGGGGTTCAGCTTCAGCCCATTTGGTGAAATAATCAACTGCGACGATGGCATACTTCGCGCCACCTTTGGCCAGAGGCAACGTGCCGATGATATCTATTCCCCATACCGCAAATGACCAAGGACTGACCATTTGGGTTATCTCGGTAGGCGGGGCTCTAGGAATTCGTGCGTGTTTCTGGCATTTGTCACATTTGCTAGCATAGTCTGCAGCATCGCGATTAACAGTAGGCCAATAATACCCATATCAGAGTATTTTCTTTTCAAGTGCTTGCCCTATAGTGTGATCGCCGCATTCTCCTTCATGTACATTGTGTAGCACTCGTTTGACTTCATCGTGCGCGATACACCGGAGGAGAGGAACAGAGTATCCTCTCCGGTGCATGACTCCATTTTGAATAACAAATCGCGAGGCCTTTCATAGAACTTGTCTTTTCTCGCTTCGACGCTCGGGCAATATACCACGTTCGATATAATCTCGATAAGGAGTCATCCACGACTCCCTATTGGAGGTAGCTTAAAATGTGAAATCGGTCTCCCTTCGATCAATGCTCGGGGAGGATAGGGTTTCAACCGGAACGACCCCCAACTGCTGAGCTTCACCCGTACTTGCTAACTTCGCCAACAAATCAGCTTTCTGATTGTGCTCTCGGGGTATGTAGAAAATGGCATAGTAATCGAACTGATCAAGCATCTCCAGAACTCGAGTTAGATAAGCGGCCAATCTTCAGTCTTTGGCCTGATATTCCCCCCGAACATGACATACTATCAACTGGGAATCACAGTAGATTTCTATAGCGATGATTTTCAGATCACGGGCAAGCTTTAGTCCGGTAAGTAGAGCTTCGTACTTGGCTTCATTGTTCGTTGCGCGGAACTCGAACTTTAAAGCATAACATATGGATCGTCCCTCAGGGGTTTCAAGCACTACCCCAGCTCCTGAGCACCGATCGTTTGACGTATCATTGGTGTACAACTTCCAGATGTATTTGGGAGATTTGCTAGTCTCGGGCAAGTCTTCAGGAACAGTGAATTCGGCTATAAAATCTGCTAGGACTTGGCCGTGAATGGCCCTTCTCGGAGTATAAGTGATGTCAAATTGACTCAGTTCGATGTTCCATTTTAGTAACCTACTAGACGTCTCAGCCGTGTGTGGACCTGTCGTAACGGCTGATCGGTGTACACAGTAATAGGATGAGCCTGAAAATATGGACGGAGCTTCCTCGAGGCAATGACTAGGCAATATGCCAGCTTTTCAAGCTTTGGATAATTTCTCTCGGCTCCGATCAATCGTTTACTCACGTAGTAGACCGATTTTTGCACTCGGCCTTCCTCTCGAATTAATGCAGCACTGATTGCATTTTCAGATACCGCCAGGTAGAGATATAACTGTTCATGATCTACAGGCTTTGAAAGGATTGGTGGTACGGAAAGATGTTGGACTAGCGATTTAAATGCACCCACACATTCTGCAGTCCATTCGAAGTTTCGTTTCCCTTTTCGAATCAAATCGAAGAAGGGAATGCATTTGTCGATCGACTTTGAGATAAACCTGCTCAGTGCTGCAACTTTCCCATTAAGACTCTGAACTTGCTTTATGGTTCTCGGAGTCTGAAGATTTCTGATAGCCCAGATCTTCTCGGGGTTGGCCTATCTTCCTCGGGCATTGACAATGAACCCAAGGAATTTTCCGGATGCGACTCCGAAATGACACTTTAGTGGATTAAGCTTCATCCCGTATTTTCGAAGGATATTGAACATTGACTCTAAGTCTTTGACATGATCAACGGAGTATCATGATTTTACCAACATGTCATCCACATAAACCTCCATAGTCTTCCCAATCTGATCGGCAAACATTCGGTTGACTAAGCGTTGGTAGGTTGCGCCAGCATTCTTTAATCCAAAAGGCATGACCTTGTAGCAGTATAATCCCAAGTCGGTTATGAAGCTTGTGTGCTCTTGGCCGGGTACATGCATGGGTATCTGATTGTAACCTGAGTAAGCATCCATGAAGGATAATAATTCATGTCCGGCGGTTGAATCTACCAGTTTATCGATTCGGGGAAATGGAAAGCTGTCTTTCAGGCAGGCTTTATTCAGGTCAGAGTAATCGATACACGTTCTCCATTTCCCGTTTGGTTTCCGGACGAGTACGGGATTGGACACCCACTCTGGGTATAAAGCGTCTCTAATGAACCCATTCGTCTTCAATTTGTCGACCTCTTCCTTAAGGGCGGCAGATCTCTCTGGATCCGTACCACGTCTTTTCTGTTTGACCGGGATATACCGCGGGTCAATATTTGAAGTGTGGCTCGCGATGTCTGGCGAGATTCCATACATATCAGAGTGTGTCCAGGCGAATACGTCGAGATTCGCCTGGAGAAAATCAACCAATTCCTGTTGTGTCTCTTGGTTCAGCCGAGACCCAATCTTCATCATTCTCGAGTCATTGTCATCATCGTCAATCGGGACATCGATGGTTAGCTCAGCCGGAGAAGCTTGACTTTCCGTAGATTCTTCTTTATTATCATTGTCCCTTGGGTCAAGATCCTTTTGGAATTGGTTGTGGTGCCCAGGCCGAGGACCAGGCGCTAATTGTCAATTGTCAGTGAAACGGACGCAGAGAGATTCCTCTACGCCCTTTCCTTTTTCTTTTCGCTGCGCCTCCCGCAGCTCGGCAACATAACAGGCTCTTCCAGCAGCCTGATCTCCTTGTACAACTCCTATCCCGTGATCAGTAGGGAACTTCAGAGTTAAACACCATGGGGCAATAGCAGCCCTAAATTCAACAAGGGCCGGTCGGCCCAAAAAGGCATTGTACGGAGAAGGAATATCCAAGACAACAAATTGCAACATCCGAACTCTTCGGCATTCTCCCACTCCCAACTCCACCGGCAATTCAACCATTCCGGTTGGTATTGTCGCACTTCCGTTGAAGCCGTGGACTCGTGATTTACAAGGTTTTAAGTCCTTAGCTTCCATCTTCATTAAATCATATGCTCTTTTAAACAGTATGTTCACAGAACTCCCACTGTCTACCAAGATCCTCTTCATCCAAGCAGGACCAACTTGAGCGGATATGACCAGCGGGTCAATTGTGGGGGCTTCGACTTTATCGGCATCTCGATTTCTAAATACGATTTCGTCAGCCATCGTCTTTTGTTGTTTAGCCGGTGTTCCATCTTCAGAGTTACTATAGCATTCAAAGTCCACATGCCTGATCGAGCTAGCATATGACTCCATTTCCCTCCAGCTTCTGTCTGCTGGATGGGGACCACCACTTATTGTATTGATAACCGACCTCCCGCCCGTACGAGTAGGTTCACCTTGTCTTTCCTGATTCTGCGTTCGATTTTGATTGGATGGGCCCGCCTCACCGGACTGCGGTGCCCGAACAAACTGATCCAACTTTCTTTCTCTGATCAATTTTTCAATGAGGTCTTGCAAATGCCTACACTCATTGGTGTTATGTCCATAACTTTCATGAAATCTACAGAATTTTCCTGTTTGAATCTGCCTCTCCGACGATGGCTTCGGAGCAGGCTTTTTGTATTGCATAGTATTACAAGTCTGTAGGTATACATTTTCCAGTGACGTGTTAAGTGGTGTATAATTGTCAAACATTGCGATTCTATGCCTCGGACCACGATTCTGGTCTTGCTTCTTGCTCCGGTTATCACCTTTCCTCAATTGTTGAGCCTGCTTATTTTGAATATTCAACTGGACTTTTCCTGAACTTTCGCCAGACTGTTTAACCGCAACATTACTCTGAATGCCTTCACTGCTGGGCCTTGCATCGTCCTGCTTCCTAGACTGTTTCGCATCCTCTCGCCTCAAGAATTGAGCGGCTTTGGAATAGAAACGGTCCAACGATGCGGGAGGCTTTCCAGCTAACCAATTTCCAAACTCGGAATCAGGGTCGATTCCTTTAGTCAAAGCCATTAAAATAGAATTATCGTCGGGGTTGGTGATCTCTACGCATGTAGCATTGAATCTCTCCAAATATCGTCTAAGTGTTTCTCCGGGAGCTTGAGTGACGCTTGATAAGGTATTAACATCTTTAGGTCTGGCAATATGCATGCGAAACTGCTCAACAAATTTGGTAGCTAACTGATCAAATGAATAAATAGATCGTGGCGGTAATCGTGTAAACCACATCGTCGCAATTCCCCCTAAGGAAATGGGAAAACTATGGCATTTTACTGCGTCATCAGCTCTCGCAGTGGTCATCAACCATTCGTATTTCAAAATATGTTGATTTGGGTTGGAATTCCCTTCATACATGGGCAGGGTTGGCATCCTGAATCGCCGAGGAGGTTCAGCATACAATATGTCATCAGTGAACGGGGTATGACTTTAGGAGATTGCCCAATCGTCATTTGTTAGGCCTTGACTCTCGCGAATAATTTGTCATACCATGGCTGAGAGGTCTGGCATCGGAACATTCTGAGTGTGGTGAGCCAAAGTGTGGTCGGGTTCCACAGTGCGAGGTGGGATCGGGCGCTGTCGATGATCCGTATCTCGTCTCCTTGGCTCGACGTCTTCTGGGACATATGGCTCTGGAGCATGTCCCTACTGATGGTAATTCTGATTGGAGTGATTTCGGGTATCAACTCCTATGTCAACTGCAGCGGATGTGGCAGCCCGATCATCTGCAGTGTATTGTGGAATAGTGCCTCCTCGGGAGGAGGGTCCAGTATGGAAGCTGGTAGATGGGCCAACTCTTACTTGCCCAACGGTTAATGCCTGTTGATAGTCAACAGCTTGCACATTGTTTCCGTCTAGCCTAGGACGGGTAGATCTGTCATTGTAGCCAGATGAAGCAGAGCTTTCGGTGGAAGAATAAGGAGCTTGATCCCTTCTGGATCTTCTTCTCCTTTGGCGATTTAGTTGATTGGTCAACTCAGCGTTAGCGCGCAACTGCTCAGTTAGCTGTTGTCGGCTTTGGGTTAGTTCCTGGAGTAGCGCCTGGAACTCTTGTCTTATGACCGGACCTGACTGATCCGTATGCCCAGCAGCATCTTGATTGGTAGACTGCAGCTGTGTGGGATTTTGCCTATCCCGACCTTCTTGATCACCAACGTTAGAAGTGGTTCTTGTACTCACCATCTTGAAGCGTTGAATCCTTTCCTAGACTTTGAACAAATTTGAATAGAACGGAAGGAATCTGAATATGAGGTCTGGATCTCTCTCTTAGATTTATGCAATCCGGTATCGAAGATAGATCCAAGGAGCAGGAGAAAAACTGGGTTTCTCTCAGTGAAAGAACCAAAGTATTTGTGTAAAAATTGGGCACAACACTCGTTGGAAGTTTTTGAAGAGATAATAAATGAAGAAAGTAAATTAAAATGTGGATTATCTAACAAAAACTCCAAATAACAAGAAGTAAATTGCACGAGAGACAACGATTTAGAGTGGTTCGACGTATTGCCTACGTCCAATATGAAGTTTTGTTACTTTATTTCTTGATATTCGAAGAATACAACTTTTTTATGTCAAAGTACAGTAAGTAGTAAGCCAAAATTTGAAATCTAAGGCAGCGGTGGTGCTCTGAAGCAATTCTGGCAGCGTCCGGGCGAGCTTTATCTCTAAAATTCTCCGATCCCCTTTCTGAATGACCGTGGGCTCTATTTATAGTTGTAGGAGGCTGATATTTCGTCTAAAACCAGGGGAGAACGCTTCTGGCACGTGAGAAGGCCCACATGGCCGAATTTTGGAGATCTGGGCCCACTTTGGGATCGATTCGACCCTTGGTTCGAATCGATCAAAAAGGTGTCCAATCGTGATGAAACTTGGCGTGGACATTCTTCTATGTATATGCAAGCTCCTGTGAAAATTTCATAGCATTTGGATTTGTAGATCTCAAGTTATGATTGACTCAAGTTGGAGTTTTTCGCCCTAGGGATCCGTTCGAATCGATATGGCTCGAATCCATAGGGTCGAATCCATGCTTCTGCACATGCAAGTGATGACGTGGTGTGTATGCTTCGGGTCAATCCTCCTTTTTCTTCGAGTTTTTTGGGTCATACCCTTGGTTTTAGCCGCATTTATCTGATGGATTCGAAGAGTTGGATTCGAAGACACGCTTCCTTCAAATCGATGGAACTGGTACTCGTTCGAATCGGTCAAAGCATTTGATCGATTCGAGGTTGCCTCAATTAGGGGATTCGAAGATGAGTTTTGGAATGGAGCCGGGGCTTCTTCGCTTGCATGGATTCGAGGAAACTTTCCCCCGATGGATTCGAGCTAGGGTATACAAGGATGGATTCGAACCAAGGCATAATGGGATGGATACGACCTTAAAGCTTGCTCGATGGAGTCGAAGCAAGGTGTGTTGTAATGGATTCGAACCATGGCTGACTACTGATGGATTCGAACCAAAGCCTTGTGGACGGATTCGAACCAATGCGTGGTTGATGGAGTCGAAGCATGGCCACTTGGATGGATTCGAACCAAGGTGTGGTCGATGGATTCAGAGCAAGGCTTACTTCTGATCGATTCGAACCTATGCCATTCCTGAGGGATTCAAACCTATATCATTTCATCCATCTCCCATTGGCGATAACTTGAGCATACTAACTCGGATTGCCCTGAAATTTGGAATGTTGGTTTCTACCACATAGCTTTGAAGTGTCTTATCAATCGTAGCCCGATCCGGACTCGGGCAAAATTCATCGATATTTGTCGTTGCCCCATCAATCATTCCAAATTGAGGACATGTGATCTTGTCCTTTTCCAGTCAGTTCCTGGTTATCTCGCCCTTGCTAAAAGGCGGGATAACACTTGTGTTCCTCACCTTCCGTATATGGCTTCCCCATGTTGTTTATCCTCCCTCCGCTCATTCCACTGTTGTACGTGTCTCCTCTCCAGCACGTGGCCATTCTTCTACAATGCGCAATGGTTTTGCCAGCCTTCTTAACTTGTTTCGACCTAGAATCGTATCGAGTATACGTCATAGGTTAATGCATTTACTTTTTACCTTGTCCAGATCCATATGACTATCTTTGATTTTGTCGACCACATTCAAAGTGCTATATATCGTGCTTAACTACGTGAAATACAAAACAATGTAACAATAAATATGATCTAAAAAATTGAATAATCAAAATTTATAAATTACATACTGACTACATCACGCTAATCGATTTCCTAATCAACTTTTTTAGAAAATAACAACGAGTAATTTGCTAATACCAATATTCATACTCGCTCCACGACGTTAGGAGATCACGTGCTTGTTTGTCACGATCAATTCTAGAATTCCATATTGCTACACTTTCTTGCGGGAAGTCCATCCAACTAGGACGTTCTAGGTCTAATGGCACCACGAGATCGGGAGTGTGCTGATAGTTAAAACCAAACTGTCTCATTACTCAGTCATGGGCATATAATTCAAGGTCCAAAAAAAGAATCAGTTAGCTCTTAGCGATCCATCCCACATATATATACCCAATGTAAGGATGCCTGAATATCTTCAGCAAAAAATATGGTCCCAAGTAAGAGCGTCATCCACTAACAAATCTAACTCATTTTTGTAAAACTACGCATTTTTTAGAGTTTCACGCCAACTCCTAGCATAATTTCACCTACATCCGAATGGAAAATAAGGATCTAAATCAGTAGGAATTCTTACAAATGGCCGTCCAATAGCAATATGGGACCAAGACCATGTTTGCAACAATGTTGCACAACCCCCTAAAACTTTTCTTCTTTGTAAGGAAACGTTTGTCAACTCACCTTACAAATAACAAAATACAGCACTGCCCCAAGAATGATAACCACAGTTTGCTAAATCTTTTAGAAATGGTAAAAATTTAAAATTCATTCTATCTTTCAAATGATCTGAAAAAGACGACAACTTAAAAAGTATGATAGGACAGCAAGGCTGCGACGAAGTATATCTAAATCCGTCGCACCTTCAGGTAGTGGTTCAGAAAGTTCATTTTTAAACCATGTCATTGCTAGCTCACTTTTAAACTTTACAGCCTCTTTTGATGGAAAAATACCAAGCAAATCATGACACAATTCCAAATAATCAATACCCAAATTGTGTGAACATACCGGAAAACTGTCTATGCCTAGACCAAACAGAAAATAAACATCGGCTAGAGTAATCGTTGTTCACTAACTCTTAAATGAAAAGTATTTATCTCTAGCCAACATTTATCGCACAAAGTCGTAATAAGGTGATGATCTAGTTGAATGTAGTCAATTTGCATAGCTTTTCAAAACCCGACAATTCTTGGGTTTTGTTCCAACCTAGGATCTTTGAAGTCTATTTCCTTTAGCTTGCCCAATGGTCTCAAAGCTTAGTTGTTTCTACATTTTGATTCATAACAAAGAGTTGCAACTAGTAATTCTAGTTGCATTTTGGTTTAACATTAATTCATTGTGTTAAAATAAATACCACCATAAGCGCATCATTTTGGCTTCTATGTTGCTTTTGAAGATAGAGAACACTTCTATCTATGGTTCCGGGAGCCAATTTTACAATATATACATCGACCAATTAATCATTCAAAAATCTATTTTCCATCTAGGATTTAGGTTTTAGGATTACTTTATTACTATCTACATTTTCAACTATGACAACAGCCATAGGAATAAATTATCGTTGACATCAACAACACTACTTCGCCCATTACCAACAACAATCACTTGTTAATTAAACATCAATTTAAACTGAAATTATTTTTACCTTTAATCACCATGGATGAAGAACTTTCTTTCATTTTTTGCTTAATCAATCAGTTGTTTCAAGGTAGGCTTGAGAATAATGTAATCGAAAATTTGAATTTGGTAAAAATTGGGTTGGATGAGAGTTGTGAGGATTTCGAGAGAAAGAAGGTAGTTGGGTAAAATGAAAACCTAATATAGATTGCGCAGAAAATATACATAGAGCTTGCGTAACTATGGAATGCGCAAACTCTATACTAAAGAAAAATTATATGCTTGCGCAATTCATAATTGCGCAAGCCTATATCAAAACGAGGCCTAGTTTGTAATAAGTTTTCTATGAGGCCTAAACCTCTTATTACTTTTTTCTGGAGGTTTAGTTTGAAAAATTGTCCTATTTTTGATGATAATTTAAGTAATCATAATTTTGAAAATACTTAAATGCATAATTACTTGCTACTATATCCAATATAAATTCATTAAAAGAACATTGCATGGGCAATTATGATGAAATCCTGTTGTCGTATGATGAAATCGATGATACATTTACCTTTGCTAACATAATAGAAGTAAAAGCTATTATAATACCAAAAAAAAAAAAAAAATGAATTCACGTTTACAAGAAAGCTTTGAGATATTTTCTATTTTTTTTGTACATAAGAATACTTAACCGACACCAGCAATAATTTCAGCTTTAGATTTTTTTCTCAATGGCGTTTTGAGTGCATAACCATAGTAGTATGTAGTGCCATTGAATCGAGAATAGGTTTGTCAACAGATACTTTCGGATGTGGATAATGTTATATATGTATCCGCATTTTAAATCATTTTCAAATATAAAATATCTGCATTCATGGATACATAAAAGATATCGGATATTAACATATGTGCTGACAATTGATAAATGAAAAATTGCAAATGCATAACGGTTTAACATGAAATTGTTTCGGGGTAATTATAACAAAAATGACATATCATAATGATACTTTAATGTTTTATGTTCGTATTGGTACTTCAATTTATTATGGCCATAATGTTAATTTAATGTACCACTATTTCAATGATTATCTAATGTATCACAATGTTAATAATAATTTGCTATAATTTTAATGAATTTTAACATATTATGATTGTAATGATACTTTCGTGTCTCATGCTTGTACTTAGGTCTGTCAATGGTATTGGTTTCGGCACGAGCCCGGTACGAGCCTGCCCTATTTATGCAGGTATGGGTTTTGTCTTTTACTACCTAATCCCGACTCAGGCCCGATCCAGATAGGGTAAGCTTTTATCAAAACCCCGCTTGGTTAGGCTCGACCCGACTATTATTTTTTCGTCGTATCAAACCATGAGTGTGTATGTTATTTATTTACCATTTTATTTGTTTATATGTAGATGTTTTTGCATAACTTTTATTATGAGCTTGACTACATCACCGTTCAATTTATATGTTAACTTTGTTTATATACAAATTTTACCAAAGTTGTAGTTTTGAAATATTATTTTAACATAAATATTCTAAGTTAGGTATATAATTATTACCTAGCGGGCTTAAAAAGCCCGACAGGCCGGGCTCGGATATTGAGTTGAAATACCCTGAGGGATCGGGTCGGGCTCGGTTTTAATTATTGTAATTGGACTAGGGTCCGGGTTTTATAATACCGAATCGAACCCTGCCCATTGACATGCCTACTTGGACTGATACTTTAATATATGATGATTTTAGTGATCTACAAGTGTAAGCGCAGCAGTTCGAATTTCATCTATTTTATGAAGCAAGCTTTTACTCATCTGTAGCTATTATATCAGTAATTTTTGAATCAAAGCGATAGGCCCTTTAAATCATACAAAAGAAAGAGTGTATCTTGAAGTTTTTGATCATTGAATTAAAACTTTAGCTTATGAAATGGCTTATTAAAAATGCCTTATTTTTCATAGATTTAGTCACGCACCCCATCGCTATTCCAATCATAAATCAATGCATCTCAATTTTAATGACATGAAACCTCAAAACTGTTGAGACAGATCAACTAATATGAGAACTGATGTTATTAAAAACTTAGGCCCCGTTTGGCTTGTCGTTTTTAGTTTTGTGTTTTCGTCTATACAAAAACGTGTCCCTTGTATGTATTGTTAAAAACAAACAATTTTGAAAAATAAATAAACATGTAAAATAGAAAACAAGATTATTTTTCTTTTCGTGTTTCAAGAGATAACATAAGCACGGAGAACAATCCAACTCTTATGTTGTCCGTTGGTCGTCGCAATGACTAAGAATTATAAATCTTCTTCTCTTATTTCTTGATATTTCTTAGTGCAAATTGAAAACACAAAACTCCAAATACAAAAGAAACCAAACGGGCCCTTACCTTTTAGAATTTTGTAATTTTGCATATAAATGATAACGTGAAATTCGAGAAATAATAAATTTATGTCTCAAACGATAATTTTTGTATAATCAATAATTCTGTTTTTTAATTAAATATATATCAAAGATGAAATATAGAAGTTGAGACTTGAAACTTGACAGAAGAACGGAGATTCTTTTAGAAAATGGAAAGAGAGATGTTGATGAAATAATAGTACAACGTGAACTAGTAGAAGAAGGGAAAAAATCTACTGATATATTCCATACAAAAAAAGAGAGGATCCAAGTAGAAATGGGTAAACAAATAACTAATATAAAGTCTAAATTCGCTAATTAGCGTCTAAAATCATTTCTACCATTAATAAAGAAAATTCAACGAATAGATTTACGTGGTTTCTTTTTGAAATTCCAAAAATGCCCTCGAATAGATTTACAAGTTGTCTTTTTGAAATTCCAAAAATGTCCTTTGCAAATATATAGTGCAGACATGGTTTTCAGTTGAAGGGAGGCAAGGCGAGCGGACTGAAATTTCTTTGAAAATTTCATTAACCGCACATGACATCCATGAAATGGTATGCTAACTTTCTCAACATCATCTAACTATTGATTCATCTCTTAGCTTATATACACCAACAATGGTTATATATTAGACGATGTGGGACTAATATTGTTACTAGCAATAATTGTAAATAAACCTAGGTCGTGGAATAATTGTTATATAATTACTATATTGTTGCATATATACTCGTAACTAAAAATTTAAAGGTCCTTGATTCAATTTTGATTAGTGTGATAAAGTGTAATGATCAATTACTACTATAAACAAATTATTGAAAACAAAATTTTACTGGTCAATACTATAATGTCTATAATGTTAATGGGTGTTACTCCTGACTAACATTTATATAGCCATCTTTTCAATCATAAATTTCAATTATGTTTTTTAATAAACAAGATAAGACAATAAGTTATGACTTTTTTCTTAAAGATCGTTCACAAAATTAGAAGTATTTAAAAAAATTTGAAGAAAAAGAATTTTACTAATAACTTTTCATTCATTTACCAGAATACTTTAACAATTTTCAGTCTAGTCTTTTTCACTTTAAAATCACCTTGAAGACTCTCACTTCTTATTTTCTTACTCTAAACCTCTGTCTCTCTTTAGTTTACATAGTACAGATACAAAAAATGCCACTCGCATGAACTGCAGTTGATATATAGTACAATAACTGTGCAATCACATGTTTGAGTCTCATAACGGGAATTTGTTGTGCACCTTGTGAATTACAAAGAGTATGCATTGGGGTTTAGTACCTTATATTCTTCCAGAGAAACAAGCTTCATTTGTAAACATTGAGAAAGTACTGTTAATCGCAACCACTGGAAAGTGTTACGAAACCAACTGTAACTTCGATAACAGTTACAGAATAACACAGAAGTAGTAACGACAAAAACTGTCACTAATTTTAATAAATTGTAACACAAAAATGCATAACTAGATCTGTATGAAAAGCATTACCGATTAAAGTGTCCGAGTCCATCAGAAAACTGTTTCCTTGAAACAATATTGCCGCCGTACGTAGGTTCACGGGTGATAGCAATTTGTTTCCCAGGATGAAATGGACCAGCCCCGCAGCGGTTGCAGACGGAGCGCCGACGAACTGAAGAGATTATAGCACTAGAACAGAGAACTCGGAGGAAGAAGGAACAGAATTCGAGAGTAAATTGAAACTCATTATTCTCAGATTTTGGCCGCCTATTTGTAGGATGGAGGAGGTGCCTATTCAGAGCGGTCGTGACTGTTAGAAAGGTTGCGACCCTTAAACCAATAGCAGTGACCGTTGTGTGCACGCGTTTGGAAGGGAATGGCCGCATTTGGTGACCGTTCAAACGAACTGGCTCATCCGATCGAAAAATAGCCGTTTTGGCGCATGCAGGCCCAAGCGGCAGTCGATGGCCCATTCTTTGACATATTTAATATTAATATGAAAGCCTACATGCCATGCCACATTGCCTCATCCCTCTTATTCTTCTTTTGTTTGATATTCTATGATGGGTTGTGATATATATGGTGATATTGAAACAAATATCCTATGATGTGGGACTTTGTTTCAATACACACTCTAATTCTTCACCTTCCTACTTCCTCATTCATTCATTTCTAACAATCCAGCACATGAATGAGCAGTTGTTCTTAGTTTCACGAACCATTTATCGTATCGGTTAAAGTAGCATAGGGGCCTTGAACTTTCCTAGTGTTTATCTATTTGAGTTACAGGCGAATCAGTAGACATAGAATGTCCTTTAACTGTAAGCCTTTTGTGTAATTCTATAATAGATAACACACAACAAATGTTCCTTATAATCCTTCATTCTCTGTATGTGTTCGTTTTTGCCTTGAACACATGCCTGGTATCATAAGTGCTTAGAGAATTTGGCCTCATAATTCTCTTTGAAGCGGCGCCTTCGCACTTACGTAGGTTATTCTGTTAAGGGTATTCACAATTCCTCAAGTACATACATCATTAAAAGTAACAATACTTATCCGATTTTTCAAACACATAAAAGTATCTTGTGATCCAGTTATCCAATTGGCATCACTATATTCTTCCACTGTTTAAGGGTAGTTTGTATAGTGTAGACCATAGTTTTGTGTATACTTTAGGTATCCTAGAACTCTGATTATCGCTTTCCAGTGATGTTTACCAGGATTACTGGTAAATCTACTCAGCTTACTTACAGCGTATGCGATATCTGGCCTAGTGCAGTTCATAACGTACATGATACTTCCTAGTATACGAGAGTATTCAAGCTGGTAGATACCATCACCAGTGTTCTTTACCCAATTTTTGTTCATATCCACGGGTGATTTTGCAATAGTTATATTATATTGCTTGAATTTTTCAAGTATCTTACCGATGTAATGTGATTGGGATAATGCATATCCCTGTGGTGTTCTCAAAATTTTGACACCCAATATCACATCAGCCAGTCCTAGGTCTTTCATATCGAATCTAGAGGATAACATATTCTTTGTAGAGGTTATTACGGCCTTATTATTTCCTAGGATCAACAGGTCATCAACGTAAAGACAAACAATGACATATCCTAAATGTGTGTGTTTCGTGTAGACACATTTATCTGATTCATTTATTGTGAATCCATTTGATAACATAGTTTCATCAAATTTATCATGCCATTGTTTTGGAGCTTGTTTAAGGCCATAAAGCGACTTTACTAATTTGCATACTTTATTTTCCTTTCCGTAGCTCAGAAACCCTTGAGGTTGCTTCATATATATTTCTTCCTCTAGGTCACCATTTGAAAATGCAGTTTTTACATCCATTTGATGTATTTCTAAATCAAGTATGGATGCAATTGCAATTAGCATCCTAATTGATGTTATCCTAGTCACTGGTGAATATGTATCAAAATAGTCCAGTTCTTCCTTTTGTCTGAATCCTTGGAATACAAAACGAGCTTTGTACTTGTCTATTGAACCATCAGGTTTCAATTTCTTTTTAAATATCCATTTATTACCTAAGGTCTTGCATCCTTGAGGTAAATCAACTAACTCCCAGGTATGGTTATCCATAATGGATTCTACCTCATTGTTAATAGCCTCTTTCCAGTAAGGGGCGTCGCTGGAGGACATAGCTTGTTTGTACGTCAATGGATCATCTTCTAACATAAATGTACAAAAATCTGGTCCAAAGGTCCTAGAGGTCCTTGACCTCTTGCTCCTTCTTGGTTCCTCCACTTGTTGATCAGCACTAGTTTGCTGAAGTTTATTATGTTCAGTAATCTCAAGGGAATCAGTAAATTCATCTTCTCTTGGTCTCTTTTGAGTATCATTATCAGTACCCTGCTTTAAGAGGAATATATGTTCGAAAAATCTTGCATTTCTCGATTCGATGATGGTTTTTTCATGAATATCATCAATTTCAGATTTGTGTACTAGAAATCGATAAGCAGCACTGTTTTGTGCATATCCAATGAATACACAATCGATTGTTTTTGGTCCAACTTTAGCCTTTTTTGGTTTAGGTATATCTACTTTGGCAAGACATCCCCACACTTTTAAGCATTTGTAGGATGCCGGTCTATTTTTTCAAAGTTCATGAGGAGACTTTGATGTTTTGTTTCGTGGTATTTTATTTAAAATATGGTTTGCCGAAAGAACAGCTTTTCCCCAAAAGTTATCTGGTAAGCCAGAACTGATTAATAAAGCATTCATCATTTCTTTAAGAGTTCTATTTTTCCGTTCGGCTATACCGTTGGATTGAGGTGAATATGGTGTTGTAGTTTGGTGTATAATACTGAGAATTCCTCAAAAGGAAATTCATATTCTCCTCCTCTATCTTTTATTAAAGCTCTAATTTTCCTGTTGAGTTGATTCTCAACTTCTGCTTTATACTGTTTAAACACATCGAATGCTTCATCCTTGCTTCTAAGGAGATACACATAGCAGTACCTAGTACAATCATCAATAAACGTAATGAAATACCTTTTTCCACCTCTAGTTTGACACATTTTCAAATCACATACATCAATGTATATAAGTCCTAGAGGTTCAATTTCTCGTTCAACATGACGAAACGTGGTTCTTGTTACATTTATAGTTGGAGTCTATGTTACATTTTGGTATACATTCTAGATTAATCATTTTCGCAGTGTATCAAAATTTACATGACGTAATCTAGAATGCCATATGTTAGAAGAGTCAACAATATAAGCAGAAGATTCACTTTTATTCGTATCAGTGTTTGGTACAATAGTGGTTACATTTGCTTTGAATAAACCATCACATACATATCCTCTTCCCACATACACTCCATTCTTTGATAATACAAACTTATCGGCTACAAAGATTAATTTGAAACCATGCTTTCTAAGCAAGGACCCTGATATCAAGTTCTTGCGGATTTCTGGAACGTGAAGAACATCACTCAAGGTAAGCTCTTTTCCATATGTTAGTTTCAGCATAACTTTTCCCCTGCCTTCGACCTTTGATGCAGATGACTTGCCCATGAAAAGTTGTTCATCATCAGTTGCAGTTTTATAGGTTGTAAACAACCACTTATTAGCACATATGTGTCGAGTGACACCTGTGTCTACAAACCATTCCTTTGAATTACCAACAAGGTTGCATTCTGATATTACTGCACATAAATCCATAGCAGAAATGCCATCAGTAACTTCACCCGTATTTGCTTCTGATTTCTTCTTTTTGGGAGCACGACATTCCGCTGCTTTATGCCCATTCTTTCCACAGTTATGGCAAGAACCCTGAAATTTCTTCTTCGACTTCTGAGGCACATTCTCACGTTTCCTCTTGTTAGGTTTGTCTGACTCAACACCATTTTCTTTGGCAGCCATATTATGAGATATCTTTTTCTCAGAAATTCTGTCATCTTCCTCAATTCGCAAAGGAACTATGAGTTCTTCCATTTTCATTTTCTTACGCTTATGCTTAAGGTAAATTTTGAAGTCCTTCCACGATGGAGGAAGTTTCTCAATGGTTGTGGCATCTTGGAAAGATTCGCTAAGCATCATCCCTTCATCTTGTAGTTGACGAATGATCAGTTGTAGTTCTTGAGTCTGGTTGATCACATTCTTTGAATCAACCATTTTGAAGTCGAGAAATTTGCCAGCGATAAATTTCTTCATCCCCGCATCTTCGGTCTTGTACTTTCTGTCCAAGGCCGTCCAGAGTTCCTTGGATGTTGCAACAGTACAATATACATTGTAGGGGCTATTATCCAGACCATTGAGAATGTAGTTTTTACACATAAAGTTTGAATTTTTCCAAATATTTGCAGCCTCCACTTTGATTGCATCGGGTTCGAGTTCGCAAACTTCAGAAGCATCCTCGGTTAGAAATTTGGCGAGGCCAAATGTTGTTAGATAAAACAACATCTTCTGTTGCCAACGCTTGAAGTCCGTCCCGTTGAACTTTTCTGCCCTTCTCCATGAGACAGTACCTAGTACATTCATCATTTCTTTAAGAGTTCTATTTTTCCGTTCGGCTATACCGTTGGATTGAGGTGAATATGGTGCTGTAGTTTGGTGTATAATATCGTGGTCAGCGCAGAATTCCTCAAAAGGAAGTACATATTCTCCTCCTCTATTACTTCTTAAAGCTTCAATTTTCCTGTTGAGTTGATTCTCAACTTCTTCTTTATATTGTTTAAACATATCGAATGCTTCATCCTTGCTTCTAAGGAGATACACATAGCACTACCTAGTACAATCATCAATAAACGTAATTAAATACCTTTTTCCACCTCCAGTTTGATACATTTTCAAATCACATACATCAGTGTGTATAAGGTCTAGAGGTCCAGTTTCTCGTTCAACATGACGAAACGAGGTTCTTGTCAATTTTGCTTCTGCAAAATTTGACATTTATAGTTGGAGTCTATGTTACATTTAGATTAATCATTTTTCGCAGTGTTTCAAAATTTACATGCCCTAATCTAGAATGCCATATGTTAGAAGAGTCAACAATATAAGCAGAAGATTCACTTTTATTCATATCAGTGTTTGGTACAATAGTGGTTACATTTGCTTTGAATAAACCATCACATACATACCCTCTTTCCACATACACTCCATTCTTTGATAATACAAACTTATCGACTACAAAGGTTAATTTGAAACCATGCTTGCTAAGCAAGGACCCTGATATCAAGTTCTTGTGGATTTATGGAATGTGAAGAACATCACTCGAGGTAAGCTCTTTTCTAGATGTTAGTTTCAGCATAACTTTTCCCTTGCCTTCGACCTTTGATCCAGATGAATTGACCATGAAAAGTTGTTCATCATCAGTTGCAGTTTTATAGGTTGTAAACATCCACTTATTAGCACATATGTGTCGAGTGGCACCTGTGTCTATAAACCATTCCTTTGAATCACCAACAAGGTTGCATTCTGATATTACTGCACATAAATCCATATCAGAAATTCCATCAGTAACTTCAGCCGTATTTGCTTCTGATTTCTTCTTTTTGGGAGCACAACATTCGGCTGCTTTATGCCCCTTCTTTCCATAGTTATGGCAAGAACCCTGAAATTTCTTCTTCGACTTCTGAGGCGCATTCTCACGTTTCCTCTTGTTAGGTTTGTCCGACTCAACAACATTTGCTTTGGCAGCCATATTATGAGATATCTTTTTCTCAGAAATTCTGTTATCTTCCTCAATTCGCAAACGAACTATGAGTTCTTCCATTGTCATTTTCTTACGGTTTTGAAGTCCTTCCACGATGGAGGAAGTTTCTCAATGGTTGCGGCAACTTGGAAAGATTCGCTAAGCATTATCCCTTCATCTTGCAATTGACGAATGATCAGCTGTAGTTCTTGAGTCTGGTTGATCACAGTCTTTGGATCAACCATTTTGAAGTCGAGAAATTTGCCAGCGATTAATTTCTTCATCCCAGCATCTTCGGTCTTGTACTTTCTATCCAAGGCCGTCCAGAGTTCCTTGGATGTTGCAACAGTACAATAGACGTTGTAGAGGCTATTATCCAGACCATTGAGAATGTAGTTTTTACACATAAAGTCTGAATTTTTCCACATATTTGCAGCCTCCACTTTGATTGCATCGGGTTCGAGTTCGCAAACTTCAGGAGCATCCTCGGTTAGAAATTTGGCGAGGCCTAATGTTGTTTGGTAAAACAACATCTTCTGTTGCCAACGCTTGAAGTCCGTCCCGTTGAAATTTTCTGGCCTTTCTCCATGAGACAGTGCCATTGTCGAAAGCAGAGGTGCCGGCTGAACATTCGTCACCGTCTGAGTTGGTGCGGCGTTATTGTTGCTGTTTTGTGACATCGTCGCCTAACAATAATATTATTGTTTCAAGATTGTTTATCGCAACCACTGGAAAGTGTTACGAAACCAACTGTAACTTCAATAACAGTTACAGAATAACACAGAAGTAGTAACGACAAAAACTGTCACTAATTTTAATAAATTGTAACACAAAAATGCGTGACTAGATCTGTATGAAAAGCATTACCGATTAAAGTGTCCGAGTCCAGCAGAAAACTGTTTCCTTGAAATAATATTGCCGCCGTACGTAGGTTCATGGGTGATAGCAATTTGTTTCCCAGGATGAAACGGACCAGCCCCGCAGCGGTTGCAGACGGAGCGCCGACGAACTGAAGAGATTATAGCACTAGAACAGAGAGCTTGGAGGAAGAAGGAACAGAATTCGAGAGTAAATTGAAACTCATTATTCTCAGATTCTGGCCGCCTATTTATAGGATGGAGGAGGTGCCTATTCAGAGCGGTCGTGACTGTTGAAAAGGTTGCGACCCTTAAACCAACAGCAGTGACCGTTATGTGCGCGCGTTTGGAAGGGAATGGCCGCATCTGGTGACCGTTCAAACGAACTGGCTCAACCGATCGAAAAATAGCCGTTTTGGCGCATGCAGGCCTAAGCGGCAGTCGGTAGCCCATTTAATCACGAGACGCCAAGAGCCCCAAGGCCCAAGGCCCTATCTTTGACATACACTACACCATTATAAGCTATTAACAACGGGTAAAAACCGTTGTTAAGGCAAAAAGCAACGGGTAATAACCATCTTTAAAACAGGAGTGGTTGAATTTAGCGACGGGATAAAACCGTTGCTTTATGTCCAAAAGGCAACGGGTAAAAACCGTTGCAAATTGAGTAGAATGCAACGGGTAGTAACCGTTGCAAACTGGACCAAAGACAACGGTTCTAAACCGTTGCAGACTTAGCCAAACGCAATGGGTAATAACCGTTGCTTTATTTGCATTAGGCAACGGGTAAAAACCGTTACTTAATGGGGAAAATATCAACGGTTAGTAACCGTTGCTTTCTGTCTAAAAAAAAGGGTTAAAAACCGTTGCTTTATGACCAAAGTCACACATAAAGCAACGGTTAACACCCGTTGCACATAATGTTTGTTCCTGCTAAATCACAGCTGTAACTCACTACTGCGTTACAGGCATATCTCAGTATATATACCAGAATATCAATATATATCAAAATATGCCAGAATATCAAAATATTGGCACACAAGCACTATAAACATATCGCACATATACCATACATATAAAATTATCAAACTTATAATTACACTCATTGTTTTGCAAACAGAATGCTACCGTGACGGAATATCATACTTATTACACTGCATTGTTTATTATCACTACAGTACAAAGATTTCATTAATTACACTAAATTGTTTTGCAAGCTAAAAAGTCTTTCATCTGAGAGGAAAATAAAATCATATGGGCAAAGCATTCCAGTTTTCAGACTTCAATGTTCAACCTGGTTCATGTGCAACTGGAAGATTAAATTCAGAGGCAGTTCAACTTCATAAATCTGGAAAGAATATTCCAGTTCAAAAACAAACAGCATCTACCTGATTCAAAAAGTCTGAATTAATTTAAAACAAAGTAGAACCCAAGCAAAGAGAAAATCAAATAATGCAAAGCAATTCAAAGAAAACAACGGTTAGGATAAAGAAAATTTGATCAAGCCTCAATTTCCAGATTTTGAAATCTTTTTCTGGTTCTCTTTCTTCTCTGTCAAACTATCCAGGTGAGCAAACCACGCTTATAAATTCTTAAAACTTGATATACCTATTTTTCATGTGATAAGTCTTGAATGTAAATTGTGAAAGGTGCTTGCATGCTTGTATTTATGTATGCAAGACTGTGTGTACGATTGTGTACAGGCAACATGCCTCTGTTTATACATGACAAGTTTGATAAACCTGTCTAAAAATTCATACCACCCAAAAGTGACTTTAACTCTATTCTATCGGCTAAAGAGAGAATTACTAATGGTATTCATAATTCGTTGGGTGATCAAGAGTTTATTGATTGCATTTCCCTATCTTAGCTTATGGAACCTCAATTTACTGGTAATCACTTTACATGGCGAGGAGGCTTAATTTTTCTATTCACAGCAAAATCGATCGGTTGTTTATTAATGCCTTATGGATGGATAAATTTAAACAATTTGGTATTAACTTTGGTAATCACTCTATTAGTGATCACTCCCCTATAAATATCAGTTTTATGATTCATAATATTAGGAATGCCAAAGTACCTTTCAGATACAGTAATTCCTGGCACAATCAAACTGGGTACCATTCTTCGATTCACGAAGCTCTCAAAAGAATTCCAGGGAAATCCTCTTCATATCCTCCTGTCTAGACTAAAGGAAATTAAATCTACACTGAGAAATTGGAGAAATAATAAAAATAGCATTCATAAAGTTTTTATCCAGTTAAAAGAAGAGTCCAGTCAAATTAATTAGTCCAAAACCCACTGAATGCAAACCTGATCGAACAATATAGATTAAAAACAGATCAGGTTCAAGATATGATGAGAAAAATAGCAACTGAAACTGATCAACGAATGAAGTTAAACTGGCTAACCAATGGGGATAGGCCAACTAGTTTCTTTTACAACAAAGTCAATGCGACTAATCCTAACAATAGAAAAATATATGTTTTAAGTCCTAACGGATCATGGCCATCAACATCAGATAAACTGGTGAATGAAGCTGTTAATTATTTCACTGAATTGGTTTCTTTATATCAGCCCACACATCAATTTCCAGGCATTATTTGTAAAAAAACTTATCACAGAAGGAAAGGCAAAGCCTATGTCAGCCTTTCCAAATAGAAGAAGTCAAAACTGTTGTCTTTCAAATTGATGACAACGGTTCTCCTAGGCCAGATGGCCTTAATTCTAAATTCTTCAAATTACACCGGGAGCCACTGAAAAATAGATATATGGAATGCTATGAATGGCATCCTCCAATCACGTATTTTGGAAGGAGAATATAAAGGGCTTCAACCTTTTTTTTTTGGAAGGTAAAAGCTTTACTTCCTAGTATTTGATAAATTGTCGATTATCTTGTAAACAAGACAGACCAAGACAAAATACACATGCATTTGCATATGCAAATTTCATATACAGCAAACAAAAGAAAATCAGCAATATATGCAAACTACAAGTCAGAAATATCAACACCTCCGACTAAAGATATCGTATCAAACCCTTTTGATGGAATGCTATGAATGTCGAAGAGAATTTGCTTGGCACATTCAAAATTTTCAAAACGGTGCAAAACCGTATCTTTTCTTCTTTGCTCAAAGTGAAAGTCCCATTTGGTATGGTTACTTTACTTGTTTCAGGATCTTCTATCACCCACAACTTTTGTTTTATACCCATGATTTTCAAATCCTTCCGTGCATTGGTCCCATCTTTTGACATGTCTTTATGGTTCATAATTGTGTTGATCAAATGTTTTGTGACATTCATCTCCGTATGCATAACATCAATATTATGTCGGGTCAAATTTGTTTTCCAATATGGAAAATCAAAGAACTTCGACCTCCTATACCATGCAGGAACTTCTTCATCGATTGTGTTTTTCCGTTTTCGACCAATTTTCGGTATTTTTTTTACCAACTTTCATTTTTATATTCGCTACCTTTTTTTCAACTTGATAACCAGTCAGTGGTTTTGGAGGACGCTTAAGTTCTTGCTCGTTGTTGAAATTTGTCTTATCGTATCGAAACTTGTGTCCGGACGGAAGAAATCTATGATGTCCCATGTAACAAATCTTCTTACTTTCAGGGAGATAAACAGATGTAATTTCTTCTCCACAAATAGGACATGCAAAGTAGCCGTGAGTTGTACATCCCGATAAAGTCCCAAGAGCGGGATGATCATGGATTGCCCACAACACTCTAGCTCTCATTATGAACTCAGATTTCTTAAATGAATCAAATGTAACGACTCCTTCCCATAACTGCTTTAACTCGTCTATCAAAGGTTCTAAATAAACATCAATAACCTTCCCCGGTTGTTTTGGCCCAGAAATCAACAGTGTTAACATTGAGAACTCTCTTTTCATGCACAAAGACGGAGGAAAGTTATATGGTACTACAATTACTGGCCAACAGCTGTAAGGGTTAGTTAAAGAAGCATTCGGACAGAAACCATCTGTTGCTATTCCAGGTGTGATGTTTCGTGGTTCAGTAGCAAACGAAGGATCAAAAGAATCTGTAGTTTTCCATTGAGAAGTATCACGCGGATGACGCATTACGGTTGTACCGGACTTGGCACGACCATGCCAAGTCATCGCTTCTGCTATCCTTGGTACAGTATACAGTCTTCTCAATCTAGAAATTAAAGGAAAATGTCTTAAGGTCTTTCGAGGTATTGTGGTAGCTTTTCTCTCTTCGTCGAATGATGTCTTATATCTTGGTGCGTTCCAATTCGTACATGAAACTTTGTTCGCATTATCTTTCCAGCACAAGATGCAGTCATTAATGCATGCATCATAAGTTATGTAATTCATCCCAACTTGCTTAATGATCTTCTTCACGTCGGGGTACTTTGACGGTAGCGTGTTACCTTCGGGGAGTAACTCCTTTATGAATTCGAGTAGGGCAGTCACACCATTGTCTGAAAAGCCGTATTGGGCCTTCAGGCTATTCAGTTTCACAATGGCATACAACTTTGTAATCTCTTTTGGACAAGAAGGATACAATGGCTCGTTTGCAGTTGCACTATCAAAAAATGATTTATCCATAAACTGCTCACCAATATTAGCATTATCATGCAACTGACTTGTAGGTTGAAAGTGATGGAATCTATCTGCATCATCGATCAAATCCTCCATCCTAATATGTTGGGACTCATCAGTATTTGTGGCATGACTAGCCGGTTGTTGTTTTGGCTTCTCCGGTATTCTTTCCCCGTGAAAACACCACACGGTATATGATTGAACAATACCATATCTAAGCAAATGAAAATGAATGTCACTTAATTTGAATGTATCTTCATTTTTGCACCGCGTGCAAGGGCACAAATACTTTTCCTTATTGCCACCGTTTTCAGCAACAAATTTAACGAAGTTTCTCACACCTTCCGCATATTCTGTATTTCTTCGATTAGATTGATTCATCCATTGTTTGTCTATACTAAAAGACATACTGAAAGAAAATAACAAGAGCTAATAAGAAATCATGGGTAACAATATCTTATGGCTTTCCACCAAGTTCAACTCTGATATTAACTAAACAGATGTCTATTCTTCTGATTTCACTTGAAATTTAACATTAGCATCAAACTGTTTCCAAAAAAATTTCCATTACAACGGCGCCATTCTGTAGCACCACAGTAATGTCTATGCATTACCCCTCTCCTGATACTTGGCTTGCGCCATTAACAACAATTTTATCCACTACTAAATATGGTCCCATATTTAGTAAAACAAAATTACCTTATTTTGAAACTTAATGAAACATCAATCCTAAAAGCAAGGGAGGCCCAAAGAATTGGTTGACCAAGCCCAATGTGAATTTTTTTGCCCCTTACAATATAACATGTCATTTTTTTATTTTTATTTTTTCATATATAAGCATAAAATCACATATAAAACTATAACATAACAAAGTACCAACTTTTTATACAAAATTTGCCACATTAGGTGGGCTGCAATACTTATAGTCTCAAATAGTTTACAAAACAGTGTATTTAATTTTTAACGAAATGTATCAAGTTTGCATACTAGTGTATCTAGTTAAGTGTACAGGCAAATCATATTGGGTTCTGCCTAAATGTTTGCGGGTCATACACACACTGCAGGAAAAATAGTACATCAATGTAAATATCAGTTCCTAAATATTTATTAGTTTTTTAGCTTCAGCTTTCAAATTTCAATTCCTAAACGATTATTTACAGAAAACTAGTTGTTTGTAACTAAATACTAATAAGTTATTAGCTTCAGGCGTTTTCAAGGTTAATGAAAGCTAAAGCAGTAAAACGGCGACTCAATTTTGGAAAATTAGACAACTCAAAATAAGAAATTCGCATACTTAATTAGCAGTGGCAGTATAGAGACTGTAGCAGGACTTCAAATCAGCAGTAGAAAATATCGTGTAGGAGGCAAGCAAGAGCCGACGATGGCTGATGGAAGAGCCGAGTATGCAGCGATGATTATTTAGAAGGCGTTGATTTTTGAAACCTTAGTTTTTTGGGTTCGCGCATCGCTGACATGGAGATTGCTATTGAGCTGTAACTTTGAAGTGAAACAGATTTTTGGTGTTGCCCGGCTCAATTGGTTGCCCCATCCTAGGAGCTTGGTGGGCTTGCCCCTGGGCCGGCACTACCTAAATGATTTACAACGGTTTCCAACCGTTGCTAATTTGCCACGGTTGAAAACCGTGGCTAATTGAAACGAAGCGCGCCAAAAAATATGGCGCGAAAGGATGAAATTCACCGCCATCATTTGTCTCCAAAGAAGCTACGGTTAATAACCGTTCCCAATTAGCAATGATAAAAAACCGTTGCTAATTGAACCAAGACGGTTAATAACCGTTGCTAAATGGCAACGGTTAATAACCGTTGCTAAATGAGCGGATGGTTAGTTGCAAATCACAGTATTTGGTGTACTGATATTTAATATTAATATGAAAGCCTACATGCCATGCCACATTGCCTCATCCCTCTCATTCTTCTTTTGTTTGATATTCTATGATGGGTTGTGATATATATGGTGATATTGAAACAAATATCCCATGATGTGGGACTTTGTTTCAATACACACTCTAATTCTTCACCTTCCCACTTCCTCCTTCATCCATTTCTAACAATTCCCCACATGAATGAGCAGTTGTTCTTAGTTTCACGAACCATTTATCGTATCGGTTAAAGTAGCACAGGGGCCTTGAACTTTCCTAGTGTTTATCTATTTGAGTTACAGGCGAATTAGTAGGCATAGAATGCCCTTCAGCTGTAAGCCTTTTGTGTAATTCTATAATAGATAACACACGACAAATGTTTCTTATAATCCTTCGTTATCTGTATGTGTTCGTTTCTGCCTTGAACACCTTCCTGGTATCATAAGTGCTTAGAGAATTTGGCCTCATAATTCTCTTTGAAGTGGCGCCTTCGCACTTACGTAGGTGATTTTGTAAAAGGTATTCACAATTCCTCAAGTACAGACATCATTAAAAGTGTCAATACTTATCCTATTTTTCAAACACATAAAGCACTGACTTATCATAGGAATGGTTTGTGTGTAACAGTGCCATAAAGTTTCTCTTAAACTTAGTTGTCCCTTTGAACCTAGATCTTGGGATCTCCAGTCAACTAGGTGGGGTTTCCATTAAAAAAGAACTTTTATTCTATGGGCCTTAACCCCATTCCCACCGTTTAAGGTTTGAACTTTCTCTCTTAGCAAGCCTTTAGTTAGTGGATCCGCTATGTTGTCTTTTGACCTTATGTAGTCTATAGTGATAACTCCATTAGAGAGAAGTTGTCTAATTGTTTTATGTCTACGACGAATATGCCTAGATTTACCATTGTATAGTGTACCATTAGCTCTTCCAATTGCTGATTGACTATCGGAATGTATACATATTGGAGGCACAGGTTTGCTCCGTTTTGGAATATCTTCCAAGAAGCTTCGAAGCCAGTCTGCTTCTTCTGCGGTCTTATCTAGTGCAATAAATTTCGATTCCATCATAGATCTAGCTATACAAGTCTGTTTGGATGATTTCCATGATATTGCTCCATTTCCTAATGTGAACACATATCCACTTGTAGACTTTGTATCTTGTGATCTAGTTATCCAATTGGCATCACTGTATCCTTCCACTGTTGAAGGGTAGTTTGTATAGTGTATACCATAGTTTTGTGTATACTTTAGGTATCCTATAACTCTGATTATCGCTTTCCAGTGATGTTTACCAGGATTACTGGTAAATCTACTCAGCTTACTTATAGCGTATGCGATATCTGGCCTAGTGCAGTTCATAACGTACATGATACTTCCTAGTATACGAGAGTATTCAAGCTGGTAGATACCATCACCAGTGTTCTTTACCCAATTTTGGTTCATATCCACGGGTGATTTTGCAATAGTTATATTATATTGCTTGAATTTTTCAAGTATCTTACCGATGTAATGTGATTGGGATAATGCATATCCCTGTGGTGTTCTCAAAATTTTGACACCCAATATCACATCAGCCAGTCCTAGGTCTTTCATATCGAATCTAGAGGATAACATATTCTTTGTAGAGGTTATTATGGCCTTGTTATTTCCTAGGATCAACAGGTCATCAACATAAAGACAAACAATGACATATCCTAAATGTGTGTGTTTCGTGTAGACACATTTATCGGATTCATTTATTGTGAATCCATTTGATAACATAGTTTCATCAAATTTCTCATGCCATTGTTTTGGAGCATGTTTAAGGCCATAAAGCGACTTTACTAATTTGCATACTTTATTTTCCTTTCCATAGCTCAGAAACCCTTCAGGTCGCTTCATATATATTTCTTCCTCTAGGTCACCATTGAAAAATGCAGTTTTTACATCCATTTGATGTATTTATAAATCAAGTATGGATGCAATTGCAATTAGCATCCTAATTGATGTTATCCTTGTCATTGGTGAATATGTATCAAAATAGTCCAGTTCTTCCTTATGTCTGAATCCTTGGACTACAAGACGAGCTTTGTACTTGTCTATTGAACCATCAGGTTTCAATTTCTTTTTAAATATCCATTTATTACCTAAGGTCTTGCATCCTTGAGGTAAATCAACTAACTCCCAGGTATGGTTAGCCATAATGAATTCTATCTCATTGTTAATAGTCTCTTTCTAGTAAGGGGCATCGCTGGAGGACATAGCTTGTTTGTATGTCAATGGATCATCTTCTAACATAAATTTATAATAGTCTGGTCCAAAGGTCCTAGAGGTCCTTGACCTCTTCGTCCTTCTTGGTTCCTCCACTTGTTGATCAGCACTAGTTTGCCGAAGTTTATTTTGTTCTGTAATCTCAAGAGAATTAGTAAATTCATCTTCTCTTGGTCTCTTTTGAGTATCATTATCAATACACTTTTTTAAGGGGAATATATGTTTGAAAAATCTTGAATTTCTCGATTCGATGATGGTATTTTCATGAATATCTCCAATTTTAGATTTGTGTACTAGAAATCGATAAGCAGCACTGTTATGTGCATATCCAGTGAATACACAATCGATTGTTTTTGGTCCAATTTTGACCTTTTTTGGTTTCGGTATCTCTACTTTGGCAAGACACCCCCACACATTTAAGCATCTGTAGGATGTCGGTCTATTTTTCCAAAGTTCATGAGGAGACTTTGATGTTTTCTTTCGTGGTATTTTATTTAAAATATGGTATGCCGAAAGAACAGCTTCTCCCCAAAAGTTATCTGGTAAGTAGAACTGATTAATAAAGCGTTCATCATTTCTTAGAAGTTCTTTTTTCCCGTTCGGCTATACCGTTGGATTAAGGTGAATATGGTGCTGTAGTTAGGTGTATAATACCGTGCTCAGCGCAAAATTCCTCAAAAGGAAATTCATATTCTCCTCCTCTATCACTTCTTAAAGCTTTAATTTTCCTGTCGAGTTGATTCTCAACTTCTGCTTTATACTGTTTAAACATATCGAATGCTTCATCCTTGCTTCTAAGGAGATACACATATCAGTACCTAGTACAATCATCAATAAACGTAATGAAATACCGTTTTCCACCTCTAGTTTGACACATTTTCAAATCACATACATCAGTATGTATAAGGTCTAGAGGCTCAGTTTCTCGTTCAACATGACGAAACGAGGTTCTTGTCAATTTTGCTTCTGCATAAATTTGACATTTATAGTTGGAGTCTATGTTACATTTTGGCATATATTCTAGATTAATCATTTTTCGCAGTGTATCAAAATTTACATGCCCTAATGTAGAATACCATGTGTTAGAAGAGTCAACAATATAAGCAGAAGATTCACTTTTATTCATATCAGTGTTTGGTACAATAGTGGTTACATTTGCTTTGAATAAACCATCACATACATATCCTCTTCCCACATACACTCCATTATTTGATAATACAAACTTATCGGCTACAAAGGTTAATTTGAAACCATGCTTGCTAAGCAAGGACCCTGATATCAATTTCTTGCGGATTTCTGGAACGTGAAGAACATCACTCAAGGTAAGCTCTTTTCCAGACGTTAGTTTCAGCACAACTTTTCCCTTGCCTTCGACCTTTGATCCAGATGAATTGCCCATGAAAAGTTGTTCATCATCAGTTGCAGTTTTATAGGTTGTAAACATCCACTTATTAGCGCATATGTGTCGAGTGGCACCTGTGTCTACAAACCATTCCTTTGAATTACCAACAAGGTTGCATTCTGATATTACTGCACATAAATCCATATCAGAAATGCCATCAGTAACTTCAGCCGTATTTGCTTCTGAATTCTTCTTTTTGCGAGCACAACATTCGGCTGCTTTGTGCCTCTTCTTTCCACAGTTATGGCAAGAACCCTGAAATTTCTTCTTCGACTTCTAAGGCGCATTCTCACGTCTCCTCTTGTTAGGTTTGTCTGACTCAACAACATTTGCTTTGGCAGCCATATTATGAGATATCTTTTTCTCAGAAATTATGTTATCTTCCTCAATTCACAAACGAACTATGAGTTCTTCCATTGTCTTTCTCTTACGCTTATGCTTAAGGTAATTTTTGAAGTCCTTTCACGATGGAGGAAGTTTCTCAATGGTTGCGGCAACTTGGAAAGATTCGCTAAGCATCATCCCTTCATCTTGCAGTTGACGAATGATCATTTGTAGTTCTTGAGTCTGGTTGATCACAGTCTTTGAATCAACCATTTTGAAGTCGAGAAATTTGCCAGCGATGAGTTTCTCCATCCCCGCATCTTCGGTCTTGTACTTTCTATCCAAGGCCGTCCAGAGTTCCTTGGATGTTGCAACAGTACAATAGACATTGTAGAGGCTATTATCCAGACCATTGAGAATGTAGTTTTTACACATAAAGCCTGAATTTTCTAGATTTTTGCAGCCTCCACTTTGATTGCATCGGGTTCGAGTTCGCAAACGTCAGGAGCATCCTCGGTTAGAAATTTGGCGAGGCCTAATGTTGTTAGATAAAACAACATCTTCTGTTGCCAATGCTTGAAGTCCATCCCGTTGAACTTTCCTGGCCTTTCTCTATGAGACAGTGCCATTGTCGGAACCAGAGGCGCCGACTGAATGTTCGTCACTGTCTGAGTTGGTGCGGCGTTATTGTTGTTGTTTTGTGACATCGTCCCCTAACAACAATATTATTGTTTCAAGATTGTTAATCGCAACCACTGGAAAGTGTTACGAAACCAACTTTAACTTCAATAACAGTTACAAAATAACACAGAAGTAGTAACGACAAAAACTGTCACTAATTTTAATAAATTGTAACACAAAAATGCGTGACTAGATCTATATGAAAAGCATTACCGATTAAAGTGTCTGAGTCCAGCAGAAAATTGTTTCCTTGAAACAATATTACCGCCGTACGTAGGTTCACGGGTGATAGCAATTTGTTTTCCAGGATGAAACGGACCAGCCCCGCAGCGGTTGCAGACGGAGCGCCGACGAACTGAAGAGATTATAGCACTAGAACAGAGAGCTTGGAGGAAGAAGGAACAGAACTCGAGAGTAAATTGAAACTCATTATTCTCAGATTCTGGCCGCCTATTTATAGGCTGGAGGAGGTGACTATTCAGAGCGGTTGTGACTGCTGGAAAGGTTGCGACCCTTAAATAAACAGAAGTGACCATTGTGTGCGTGCGTTTGGAAGGGAATGGCCGCATTTGGTGACCGTTCAAACGAACTGGCTCATCCGATCGAAAAATAGCCGTTTTGGCGCATGAGGGCTCAAGTGGCAGTTGGTGGCCCATTTAATCACGAGACCCCAAGGCCCAAGGCCCTATCTTTGTCATATTTAATATTAATATGAAAGCCTACATGCCATGCCACATTGCCTCATCCCTCTCATTCTTCTTTTGTTTGATATTCTATGATGGATTGTGATATATATATATATGGTGATATTGAAACAAATATCCCATGATGTGGGACTTTGTTTCAATACACACTCTAATTCTTCACCTTCCCACTTCCTAATTCATTCATTTCTAACAATCCCCTACATGAATAAGCAGTTGTTCTTAGTTTCACGAACCATTTATCGTATCGGTTAAAGAAGCATAGGGGCCTTGAACTTTCCTAGTGTTTATCTATTTGAGTTACAGGCGAATCAGTAAACATAGAATGTCCTCGAACTGTATGCCTTTTGTGTAATTCTACAATAGATAGCACACGACAAATGTTTCTTATAATCCTTCATTCTCTGTATGTGTTGTTGTTAACTCCTCTTTTTCATGAATCAGCGATGTAACAAGCTAGGTATGGCATCGACCTAACGACCTAGAGTGTGAACGAGTTAACTTAGATGCGATTAACGACCTAACAACCCAAGCGACCTAACGTGGATGCAAGACCAACTGCGAGCTCGCGACCTATAGTACTAAACGAGTTAAGCCACTCAGTGAGCTAATGAGTTTAACTATCTGAAGAATGTACAACCTAGCGACCTAAGTATCCAACGACCTAGCGACTTAAGTGTCCAACGACCTAGCTACTTAAGTATCCAACGACCTAGCGACTTAAGTACCCAACGACCCAACGAGCCAAAAAAGGAGGCGACCTAGTGAGCTCCAGAACAAATCCGCATGTATACTCTCTCATTAGGTCGCTTGCGACCTAAGCAAGCCGATATAACATTTATGCTTTAAGTGCTACGTTGCTGACAGCCAGTACCTGGTTGAAAAGGAGCTTCATTAGGTCGTGGACGACTTAAGCTACTTCAAGACCGATCTCCCATAGGTCGCTACTACCTACTAACTCGCTCAAATGACCTAGTACGACCTTATTAGTCGTAAACCACATCGCCTAGGTCGCTGGCGACCTACGACCTATCCAAAGTCGCTCGCGACCTATGACCTAAAGCAGAACACTCCTATAAATACGGCGCTAGTTCCAACATTCAGGGGATCTTTTTGCTCATTCCTGGAACAACGATACTCTGCTAAATTCTCGACTCACTCGACACTTCAAACACGAAAGGCATCTCAACTAACTTCAAGTGGAAATCTAACACAACCAACATGGATTCAAAGAATTCTTCTAGATCGAAGTCCTAGTTGTTTGTCTCATCAGTATTGTAATTGAGGATTGTTGTAAAGTTGTAATTGATTCAGTAATAAAGAGGATTAAAGTGGACGTATGCTTAATCTAAAGCCGAACCACTATAAAATTGTTGTCTTTTACTGCTTTCTCTGGACTTTCTTACTTGTTTCTAATTCCCATGTTCATGGGTGGTGCTTTCACTTAACCTCTACATCCACCGGGGTGTTAGCGTTCAATTTTTAGTGTTAACATTTTTGGTGCTTTCACCGAGAATTGAACTCAGGGCTATCTTCGTCATTGCTTCGCAAAAGTTTGTTGAAAGAGTCTCTATCAAAACCAGAAGTCTATAAGAAATAATGGCTCCTGGAAGAAAGCATGGATATACAAGACCTAGTAATGTCCATGAAAATACTGCCACTTCTCCTTCGTCAAATCAAGTAGCACCAAGTGCCGGAATTACACGAGCAGAGTTAGATGCTGCAGTATCTGGATTATACCAGCAGATGGAAACTCAGAATTCTTTAATGCTTGAGAGGATAAATGCGTTGCTCGGAGCAAACCGTCAAACGGGGAATAACGAAGAAAACCTTGCAGATGGTATTCATGATCCTGAGGAAAGGAATATTCCAAAAAAAGCAGCTAGCCCCGCCAAAGAAACACCTCCTCAAGCTGGAGGATCGAGACCACAAACAACCCTCTGCGAACGTTTGTCCCGACAAACTTCCGAGAAGATGGCCAAAGTCTGTCCTATAGATCCTTTAAATGATGAGGAATATCTTTCGGGCATGGTGCGACAAATCAAGAAAGAAAGCATGCAGAGAGATGAAGATGAGAAGGAATGGGGATTCGCTCCGAGTAAAACTCCGTTCACTGAGAAGATTCTAAAAGCAGAATTCCCAAGGAAGTTTGTTCCTCCGACCATTCTGGCTTATAAGGGAACAAGCGACCCCAATCAATTCCTGTATAAGTATGATTGGCACATGACTGGTGCTAGAGCCTCTAATGAGATCAAATGCCGGTACTTTTCGATATACGTGGAAGGAGTGGCTCTGCTCTGGTTCACAAAACATCCGGTCCGATCCATAGACCAGTTCGCCTATTTGACTCGGAAGTTTAAAGAGCAATTCAGGATGTATGCTTCGAAGGAAAAGGATATTATGTCGCTGTCAAGCTTGGAACCGAATCCTGGGGAATCTATCAGGTCTTTCTTGAACCGCTTCAACATAGCTTTGGCCGAAGGACAATGCAGAGCCACGAATGGTCTTGACATACCTGATGAGGACAATTGACAAATCAAGCGAATTTGGGAAGTGGCTGAAGATGAAAGAACTGAACTCACTTGAGAAATTCTATAAGAAAGCTGATGAATTCATGCGCTTGGAAAGCCTTCGGGCACCAGTTAAAGTGGCATTGACAGAGGTTAAGGATAATACTGCTGCCTCTATCAAAAAGGAATCCGAAAGTAAGAAAAGGGAGAACAATGGTGGGAAGAAACAGAAAGATATGAAGAAACCTCGCTTCTTAAAATCTTTAGATTTCACTCCTTTGACTGACACTCCGGAGAATATCTTCTTTGCTACCAAAGATGCGGTAGAATATCCTAAGCCACCTGAGATGAGAGTTAACAAAAAAGCTGCTCAAAGTGGGAGATTCTGTCGGTTTCATAATCAACCCGGTCATGATACCAACGAATGTCGCCATCTGAGAAATTTAATTGAAGAACTGTTGAGAGAGAACAAGTTGCAGCAATATGTTAAGAGAAGTAGAAATGACCCAACTTCGTCTACTAAAGGTCAGCAAATTTCCGCTCATCCATCTAGCTCGGGTGAGAGGAATACTGTGCATGAATCAGAAAGGCCTGTTATTAATGTGATTACAGGAGGTCCTCACCCAGCAGACAGAAGCTGGGGCGAGATGGAAAGATATGCCCGTGCCTTGAAATACGCACCAACGGAATAAAGTGTTTTTGTGCTAGAAGATGCTGCACCTTCGAAGCAGCAGAAAACTTTTAATGATGATATTGTTTTCAGAGCCAGGGACTCTATGGGCACTGAAGCTCCGACCATGGATCCCTTGGTCATCTCTGTAGGAATTGGGCCGGCTATTGTGAGAAGAGTGCTTGTAGATTGTGGCGCTTCTTGCAACATTCTCTTCAAAAAGACATTCGATCAAATGAAAATCCGAATGGCTGATTTTCAGTCCTCATCTCAGAAGATTGTTGGATTCACTGGGGAACCGAAGCAGCCCATTGGAACTATCGACTTGTTCGTAGAGCTTGGAGAGGGGCAAAAGAAGGTATTTTGAAAACAGACTTTTGTAATTATTGATGAATTTTCTGCCTACAACGCCTTTTTAGGCCGACCAACTCTTGCGGCTTTTAAAGCAATTCTTGCCCCGTGGTACCTCACTATGAAATTCCCCACGGATAACGGAGTTGGAGTTATTAAAGGGGATCAGAGCGTTGGATGAGAATGTTATCTAATAGAGCTGCGTGAAGCAAGGAAAAGAGAGATGGGAAAAGATGCGGCAGCCCCAGTCCGCATCAAAGAACCAACCTTATAGTAATTACAAGATGGACCCTTCACTGGCGAGCATAGCGGGGCACGAAGAGAAATGGATCCCAGAAAAGCTAGTGCAGGGGAGAATAGAGTGGTGCTAGTAGAAGTAACGGTGCTAGTACCTATTGACCCGAAAGATCCGAACAAAGTGGTGAATGTGGGTTCGCAACTTAATGCGACGGTTCAAATCCTTAATATCCTTCTTGAAGGCAAATATGGACGTATTTGCTTGGACTCATGCTGATATGTGCGGAATATCCCCAAAAATTGCAGCACATACTCTGAATATTGATCCGAAGTTTACACCAGTAAAACAGAAAAGAAGAACCCAGGGCCCTAAAAGATCAGCAACGTTGAAAGAAGAGGTTGACCGGCTTATGGAGAATGGTTTCATCAGGGAGTCTACTTATCCGAATTGGGTTTCAAATCCAGTACTGGTTAAGAAAGCTAATGGGAAATGGAGAGTTTTCACTGACTTCTCAGATTTAAACAAAGCCTGCCCCAAAGACTGCTTCCCGTTACCCATTATAGGTCAGTTGGTGGATGGAATAGCGGGGCACGAATTGTTATCTTTCATGGATGCTTACTCCGAATACAACCAAATCATGATGCATGAGCCGGATCAGGAGGATACGAGCTTCATCACCGATGTTGGTCTCTGCTGCTATAGAGTCATGCCTTTTGGACTTAAGAATGCAGAGGCAACTTACCAAAGACTCGTCAATGCTATGTTCAAACCGCAGATTGGCAAAACTATGGAAGTTTATGTTGACGATATGTTGGTGAAGTCAAAGAAAGCGGTAGACCATATGGACCACTTGGCGGAAATGTTTGCAATCCTCCGAAAGTATGGAATGAAACTTAATCCATTGAAATGTTCGTTTGGGGTGGAGTCCGGAAAGTTTCTGGGTTTTATTGTGACTGCTAGGGGCATTGAATCTAATCCTACTCAGATTGCTGCCTTAAAAGAAGTCAAAGCTCCTAGAACGAAGAAGGAATTGCAAAGTCTTAATGGAAAAGTCGCTTCCTTGAGTCGATTCATTTCCAAAGCTACTGATAAATGCATTCCATTCTTCGATGCACTGAAGAAAGGAAGGAAATTTTTTGACTGGACTCCTGAATGCTAGAAAGCTTTGATGAGTGGATTCGTCATATGGAAACGCCTCCAATACTTTCTAAGCCGGACAATGGTGAAGATCTTTTTGTATATTTGGCAATCTCATCTCATGCTCTCAGTGCAGCGTTGGTACGGGAAGACGCAAGAATTCAGCGTCCAGTCTATTATATCAGCAAGAGATTCACCGGGGCAGAGATGAATTATTCAAAATTGGAAAAGCTCACTTATTGTCTACTGATTGCATCCAGAAAGTTGAGGCCGTATTTCCAAGCTCATCCTATCAAAGTCCTCACTGATCAACCTATAAAGCAAATCCTGTTTCGTCCTGAGACTTCGGGTCGTCTTCTGAAGTAGAATATTGAACTCAGCCAATACGACACCACTTATCATCCCCGGAGAGCAATCAATGGACAAGCTTTGGCAGATTTTATCGCAGAATGTACAGATAAAGGTGACAGTGATGAAGAAGTGACTGATAATCCCCCGATTCAATGGAAATTGTATATAGATGGTGCAAGAAACGATTACTGTTCTGGAGCTGGGGTTGTGCTTGAAACCCCTGAAGGGCGGTCGTTGTGCTATGCATTGAGATTGGAATTCCCTTCGACAAACAATAAAGAAGAATATGAAGCTCTTATTGCCGGTTTGGGAATTGCTAAAGAGTTGAATGTCAAGGTGCTGTAGATCTTCAGTGATTCACAGCTTATTGTATGTCAAGTCAAGAAAGAGTTTCAAACTAAAGGAGGAAATCTGCCTTCTTATTTGTCAAAAGCTTGGGAACTTCTCGATGATCTTGACCATTATATGACAAATCATATACCCCAAGAAGAGAACATGAAGGCAGATTCTCTCACAAAGTACGCAAGCACTTGTGAAGCTCAATTATTGGGATTGGTTCCTATGGAAGTCCTGTCAGCTCCAAGCACTGATGATATGGATATTGATTGGATCATGACTATATCTCAAGAGCGAGAATCATGGACGACTCCGATAATGGAATATCTGCTCAACGGTTCTCTACCAGAAAGCTCAAAAGAACGACAGAAGTTACTAAGAAAAGCCTCCAGATACATAATTCAAGATGGCCGATTGTACAGGCGGGGATTCTCAATGCCATTACTCCGATCTGTGACCAAGGAAGAAGCTAAAATAATTCTAGCTAAAGTACACAGAGGAGAGTGTGGAGACCATTCAGGTGGCCAAACTCTAGCAAAGAAAATTCTCCGTTATGGGTATTTTTGGCCAGATATTAATCGTGATGCTGCAAGCTACGCCCGAAAATGTGACTGATGCCATAGATTTGCAAAGATCCCAAGAGCACATTCCATTGAGATAACACAAATGGTCGGCCCGTGGCCATTTGCTATTGGGGGAATAGATCTCATCGGGCCTTTGCCAACTGCCAAATCCGGAATCAGATATGATATTGTTGCTGTTGATTATTTTACTAAATGGGCTAAATCTGAACCATTAGCTGCTATTACCTCTAAAAAGATGATAAACTTTGTAACTAAGAATATCATTTGCAGCTATGGTGTGCCTCATAAGATAATCACAGACAATGGAACCCAATTCGAAAGTGAAGAGTTCCAAGATTTTTGCAAGCAATTCAAGATCCAGAAAAGCTTCTCAGTAGTGGCTCATCCCCAGGCAAACGGGCAAGTGGAAGCAGTAAACAAAATTATCAAATCAACCATCAAAAAACAGCTGGAAAAAGCGAAAGGTGGTTGGGTCGATAAGCTTCCACTAGCACTATGGGCATATAGAACTACCCACAAAATTGCAACCGGGCACACTCCGTTTTCATTAGCATACGGATCAGAAGTAATGATTCCGGTGGAATTAGAAGTCCCATCACATAGAAGAATTCATTTCAACCAAGCTGAAAACAAAAAGTTGCAACTGGAAGCACTTGACTTCGTTGATGAAAAAAGGAAAGAGGCTCAGCTCAGAATTGCAGCCCATCAGCAAAGAATTGCCAGGCATTTCAATTCCAAAGTTCGCTAACGCAGCTTTGAGACTGGATATCTAGTCTTGAAAAGGATCATGACAGGGACAGAAGTGTTTGCGCCAAACTGGGAAGGACCATATGTCATAGGCCAAAAACTTCTTGATGGCACTTTCAAACTGACAAATGTCGAGGGAGATCCAATTCCATGAGCTTGGAACAACAATCATTTGCGTCCATATTTTACTTAAAAGCTTTGTTTAAGTTTGTAAAAAGAATTATGAATGTATGATTCTTGTATTGAAAGCCATTGTAAAGCCAGTGCAAGTGAATAATAAGAACTATGAAGTGGATGTAGGCCCAGTTCTTGGCCGAACCACTATAAATCTTGTGTTCTCTACTGCTTGTTTTATTTGATATATAAAGTACTTCAATTGTATTACTAAAATGTCAATTAAAATTGCAGGCTATTAAAACAAAGCTTACCCATCATAAGACCAAGCGATCCCTAACATCACTCAACAAATGAATATCTAGCCACAAAAATTCCAGATTCAAATCCTATATAAGAAGTGCTTCAAGCAAACAGTTAGTGGTTCCGCCAGAAGTATACCCTTCCTAACTAATTGTGATCGTTTGTGCAAACAAACATTCGATTAATTAGCCTGTGTCTATCCCTGCGAACTCATTTAACAATGAAGTACACTTCTTTGGATAGAATAAGCTACTTGCAAAAGAAAGGAATGTGCACTTGGAAATGATAACAGGAAACCGCTGATATGAGCAAATGATGAAAAGACATGGGCGAGCAGGCAACAAACAGCAAAAGACCTCCTCGGAGGCACAAGCCCTCTTTGGAGGCACAACTCTTCGGAGGATAAAGACCTCAAATGGGACATGCCAGAAAAAGAGTCCTCCTTCTCGATAGAAAGTTGTGGACCGATCGGTGACATAGGACACTCGTTAACTAACTGTGAACGTTTGTGCAAACAAATAATCCAAGTAACTTGTGTCCGCCCTGTGAATCCATCCAACCGAGAGAAGGAAACTCCAAACTTCCAGGCAACAGCCCTACTAGGAGGCACGCATTCCATCGAGATTTGAAATAAAACTTCACAAGTGCTGGAATGTGAAAAGCCCTCTTTGGAGGCCCATTTCACCATAGTTGAAATGCTAAAAGACCTTTAATGGGACTAGCCAGAAAAAGAGAGTTCTCTTTCTCAACAGAAAGTTGTGGACTGATCGGTGGCACAGGACACTCGTTCACTAGCTGAGAACGTTTGTGCAAACAAACAATCCAAGTAACTTATGTCTGCCCCGTGAATCCATCCAACCGAGAGAAGGAAACTCCAAACTTCCAGGCAAAATCCCTACTCAGAGGCGCACATTTCTCCGTGATTTGAAATAAAACTTCACACGAGTCGAAATGCGAAAAGCCCTCTTCGGAGGCCCGCTTCCCAGCGGACAGGGAGGAAATAAAAGCCTCTCCCCAGAGGTAGAAACAAAAAGCCCTCTCCCTAGAGGCACAAACAAAAAGCCCTCTTCTCGGAGGCACAATCAAACAAAAAGCCCTCTTCCCAGAGGCACAATCGAATAAAATCCCTCTTCGGAGGCATAAGCAGGTCAAAGCCCTTTTTCGAAGGCCCGTTGTACCACGAACGAAAATTCACTTGCCAAAAATAAAAGTGAAGTATAAAACTTCGCGAAAAGAAAAAAAAAAGAAGAGAAAGAGAAAACTTCTCCAATATGAGGTGCATTCTACTAAATCAGAAAAATATTTCCTTAAAACGGAAATATTATCCTATAAAGTATAGATGCAAACCTCCTTCAAGTGGAAAAATTTTTCTCTAAAGAAAGAGCACAAGTCTTCTCGAAACAGAAGAGTTGTTCTCCAGAATTCTGCCAATGTGAAAGAGATTGCAATAAACCATGGTACGGGGGCAGTATAATATAATCGCAAAAATAAAAATAATGCTTAAGCAACATAGGTTTACTGCAACATCACACGGGGAAAATAAAGACACTTGTATAAAAAAAAGGAGAATAATAAATGCATTCTTAAATACAGACAGAAGTTTGTACAAGTAAAAGAATCATTTTATTTCATACTATAATTTTTTTTATACATGTGCAGGTTTCAAAACAAAAGAAGGTGGGGAGCGGTACCCGCACAATTGCCGGTCGACATAAGTCTTTGTATATACAAGCAAAAAAAGCAAAAAAAAAAGACAAGAAGCATAAGTCACAAGTGCATCATTTCTTCTTCCTGCCACCTTTCGAGCCTACGCCTGGCCGGATGATCAATTTTTGGGGCCGGCTTGTGAGAGTAGGGGAGGATAGAGGAAGAGGTGCAATTGGGCGTTCTTCTGTTTTTTCCTCGCCAGCAGAAGCTTCTTTCTTTTTCTTTGATACTCCGCGTTTCCCCCTCTTCTTAGAAGAAGACTCACTACCCGGAGTGAAAAGAGTGGACAATGTTATGTCATAAGAAGCAGTCTGCTCCGGAGTTCTCTCCCCTTCTTCAGGTTCTTCGACCTTTTGTTCCTGAGAAGCAACAGGATCGTCCAAGTCACAAAGAGCTTCCATCTGCTCTTCTTGCGACCCCGGTTGGGAGATAGATGGGGGAGTAATCTGAAAGGGCGGAGAGGAAACAACTGGAAGAGGGGAAAGCTGAGCAACACTGGGCGCTTTCACTACATGAGAAGAGAAGTTAAAGTCAATATCTCTCATGAAAAGAGGAGAAAGTGGCGCGTCAAGATTTAAGTAATAATCAAAAAATTCATCATGCTCATGTGAAGAAAGCAAGCAGTCCATTTGAGCAAGATCAACAATGAGGTTACCTGAAGAAGTAGACTTTACTATATCAACATCAAAGTCCTGCGCTTCAGCACTTTCTTGAGTCTCATCTCCAGTGTGGGCAACGACACTTTCAATAACGACATTAGTAAGAGGAGGAGAATGGGAAATGGAGCCAGCAATATCTATATCAACTGAAACAGAAAGTAGAACTGGGTCGGTTGAAATTGTCTTTCCTAAATGTTCTCCTTCTGTTGTTTCAGCTATCTCTTTGGCAAGCTGCTCCTTTCCCCTTGCAAGTGCGGCACATGCATCATCATCTAGATAATGCGCCATTAAATCTAATTCGGCATATCCGGCTCCTCCAAACATATCAAGTATGGCCTTCCACACTTGGCCAAAGTGATTTCATATGCCGGCCCAAAAACTTAAGACTACCACGCCCCAGAACGCTATGGATGTAAATCTCGAATAGAGTGGAGCTGACTTCAGCTTTAGTTGCCATATGAGACTCTTCGGCTGCAGCTTTGCCGGCACAGCTTCGTCACGCTCCTTCTCAACTTCGGAAAGTCAAGCTTTCAGCAGTTCAATCACCAAGTTCTGGGCGTTGGTTTTCTCTCGAAGTTGAGCAACATCAGCCCGGTAGTTTTCTACAACTTGCCGCTGCGCTTCAAATTTGGCTTCAGTATCTCTCTGCGCCGCATGAGCATCTCTTACTTGTTTTTGAAGCATTTCCTCTCCCTGAGAGTAGGAAGTGGAAGAAGTGGCGAGCTCTTCCTTAAGTTTTTCCACTTCTGCTTCAAGTTTCTCATTATAAGTGGCTATGCTCCTCATTTCCGCGTCATGTTGTTCAAGAGTTTTCTGCCATTCAGATTTGTCGTTTTCCACTGTTAGCATGGCCTCAAGATTCATGCGATTTACTATCTGAAGCTCGTCGACAAGCTTCTGCTAGCTAGACATTCTCTCGATATCAAGTTTCACAGCATCAAGATTGCGCAGCATAGCCTTCTTGTCAATCGGGACCAAATCAAGGTCAAAGCGCACTCCCTTCAGGCACCAATGCGGAAACCGACTTTGAAGAGTGGCCGGGCCTTGTCCAACTTGATATGAGGGCCTGCCAATAATTGTTTGAATACCAGTATGAGCAAGGGCAGGAGAATGAGAAGGTACATGAGCAGCGGGCCTTTCAGGAAGTTCGGACGTTGTTTTTTCTCCATGTTTGGCCCTTTTACTAGCATCTTTAGGGATGTGGCTTTTCCCTTTATCATCACGGGATTTCCGTTTATGAGAATCATCTTCCCTCTGGGAAGAGTCATGTCGCTCATCTCGCCTTTCATGGCATTCTTCATAGGCGCGCCTTTCACGAGCTTTCCTCGCAGCTCTTTCTTCGTCAGTTTCCCAAGAGGCAGGAAGATACCTCCTGGTGTCATAAGCACCGTGCTTCCCATAACGCTGGAAATCATCATAGTAAGAGCCACTTCTTCCCATTGAAGAATCTGAAAATGAAGAAAAGATAAACTCAGAAATCTTGAAAGCAAGAGGGTTGAATGCATGTAAGTGCTGAAAAGTCCTAAGTGTGTGTAACGTGCAAATTACGTACGTCGAATCACGAACCACTCCTGGGTTGAGAGGTGATGACGGATTTAATAGCCAGTGTCAACTCTTGAGCTGATGGAGTTTGTTGCAAAACGGATGTCTCTTCGACTGCTGAAGAAGTAACTTTAGCAGTGATAGGATCATCTTTAAAAAGCTCCTGCGAAGTAATCATCAGGTCGCTCAACCCCTCAAAAGTATCATCACCGCTGTGCCTAGCGGGACTTGTTCTCTCAGCTCCTTCGTTACCAGATCTCCCGGATTGTTAAGAAGGCTCCTCTTCTTCGATGACCGGGGCAAGTGCATGTTTGTCGGATGATCCCGTAACATCAATCGAAGTAAAAAACTTTACCAAGGAAGCCTCAACAGCATGTTCCTTCGGTGCAAGTGCTCCAACGGGGACTGGGTCATCCAATGTTTTTACTGGTGAGTCGGGGACTTCATGAGGTTGGGTAGAACGAGAAGGGTGCAAAATCCCGTACTGGTGCAGAAGTTCATCTTTCAGCAAAAACTTAATACTTCTTTCTTCAATCGGCACGACACTTAATCTATCAAAAGTCGTTTTGTGACTGGAATTTCTAGAGGGAGGAGGAAGTGCTGTAAAAGAAAATAATGAAGTTAGCACTTAACAATTCGGATCTTGAAAAGCTAAAATGGAAAGAACGGGGATGAGCAATCTTACTTCCTTTTCTCCAGATGGCATAAAACCCTAGGGGACAGCGGACGAAGAAGAATTGATTCAGAAAACCGTGAGCACTTTCGGAAAGATCAGTGATAAGTTTACGATTTCTGGCACTTCTCATGAGTATAAAGGAGGGGTGGTCTTTATTCTTTGCAAATGAGCATAAGTAGCAAATTTCTTCGAAGCTCGGAAGACGGTTAAGTGTCCTCCTAAATAAAACACACAATCCCATCAGGATGGCGTAGCCATTGGGATGTAGTTGAAAGGGAGAGATGGTTAGCCGGAAAAGGAGTTGATGAAGAAATTCATTGAAAGGAGGAATGGCACTACAAAGGCACATCTGACGGTTGACGGCAACAAAACCGAGAGGTGGCCTATCGGCAATATCATTTGGGCCAGAAAATATAGCATCCGCTTCGGCAATTCCAAATTGAATACATAATTGATTGAATGTCCGCTGACTCAGGGTAGTTGGAGTTCTCTCCGGAGGATCGTGAAATGGGTCGGCTATCGGGAAGACTCCTTCGGATTGCTCGATTATCTCTTCTTGAGAAGACATTCTACACAAGGAACTAGATATTCAAATATAAAGGTGCACGTTTCCTAAATGTGTAAAGTGTTGTGCAGAACTAATAAAATAATGAGAAAATATAACTGAAATTAAACTAATTAATAGTTGTCAGTTAAAAAGATTTAGGACTTGTTGTTTTAAGTTCAAGTATAGTGTTGAAGCAAACAGATTAGCTTTGGTTGATTAATTCAGCATTGCTTTAATACTTCACTTGAGTTTGTTGATTCACAGCATTTCATATAATTTCTTTAAGTTGATTATCTTTTATCGACTAATCTGTCATTTGATGTGGGCTGTCAATGGCAGTATATTCGTCCCATTCTTTGCAAATGTTGTATTTAACAGGTTAATAGCATTAAAGTTAAAATAATCTGTAAAAAATTACGACGAGTTCAAGCAGTTCATTCTAGCTGTTCAAGTTGGAAATTCTGTCAAGTTCTGTCAAAGCTTTGCAAATTTCCAAGGCAAACTTTCTTAGGTCGCATTGTTCAAGTTAAAGAGTTCAAGGCATTGAACTTCAGGGCAAGGCAATGTAAATTTGGTTAAGTATTAGGTCGTTCAGACACTCTCACGACCTAAAAGCTTAAGTCGTAGGAAGTTAAGCCACAGCAAGTGTCCGAGTGTTAACTCGTCTGCGACTTAAAAGTTGTGTTCTAAAGGTTAGCTCGTCTGCAACTTAAATTTTTTATTCTAAAGGTTAGCTCGTTTGCGACTTAAAAGTTGTGATGCAAATGTTAGCTCGCTCAAGTCATGATGCGACCTAGAGGTAGGTCGTTAAAGAGGATGATTCGCCCGGAATAATAGGTCATGCATCATAGGTCGCAAGGCCCTTAGCGACTCATTAGGTTGCTCCGAGAGTATTTCAGGAATATGCCTAGCTTTCTTCCATCAAGAAATCCTAAGTCTTATCCTCCACTCGCATGCTGCCACGTATTCATCTCCCTTACCTCACCGAGGTATCACAGCAAAGCCTAAAACCTACTAACCTGATAACCATCTCCTTGTCTCCTCCAAACTCCCAAAAAATCCTCAAAAACCCCTAATCGATTCTAAAAACTTTACATTTACCAAGAAAACTCCATGAAACCCTAGGCCGATTCACTTCTTAAAGCAATCACCAACGATTCAACAATAATCGGAAGGCGAATCGGGACACAATCTTACAGCATGGCGAAAGTGATCGGAATTACCTTCGTTTGCTGTTGGAATCAACAATTGGGGATGAAAAAGAGGAGATTTTGTGATTAGCCTCTGAGCTTGAATGACAAAAATGGCAGTAAAGGGATAGGTGATAAAGTGAGGCGAATGAAGCAACTTGCAGTTTATAAAGGAAACAGAGGAAGAAGGTGATTGGGTGCACAAGTTAGCAATTTTCTTGAGTCGTTTATGACCTAGCAGAGTTATATCGAAGCATACGACCTATAACCTAGGCATATGCTTCGAGGGGCAAGTGTTAACTCCTCCTTTTCATGAATCAGCGATGTAACGAGCTAGATATGGCAGCGACCTAATGACCTAGAGTATGAACGAGTTAACTTAGACGCGACTTAACGACCTAACAGCCCAAGCGACCTAACATGGATGCATGACCAACTGCGAGCTAGCGACCTATAGTACTAAAGGAGTTAAGCCACTCAGCGAGCTAATGAGTTTAACTATCTGAAGAATGTACGACCTAGCGACTTAAGTATCCAACAACCTAGCGACTTAAGTATCCAACGACCTAGCGACTTAAGTACCCAACGACCTAGCGAGCCAAAAAAGGAAGCAACCTAGCGAGCTCCAGAACAAAGCCGCATGTATACTCTCTCATTACGTCGCTTGCGACCTAAGCAAGCCGATATAACATTTATGCTTTAAGTGCTAAGTCGCTGACAGCCAGTACCTGGTTGAAAAGGAGCTTCATTAGGTCGTGGACGACTTAAGCTACTTCAGGACCGATCTCCCGTGTGTCTCTACTATCTACTAACTCGCTCAGATGACCTAGTACGACCTTATTAAGTCGTAAACCACATCCCCTAGGTCGCTGGCGACCTACGACCTATCCAAAGTCGCTCGCGACCTACGACCTAAAGCCAAACTCTCCTATAAATACGGCGCTAGCTCCAACATTCAAGGGATCTTTTTGCTCATTCCTGGAACACCGATACTCTGCTGAATTCTCAACTCACTCGACACTTCAAACACGAAAGGCATCTCAACTAACTTCAAGAGGAAATCTAACACAATCAACATGGATTCAAAGAATTCTTCTACATCGAAGTCCTAGTTGTTTGTCTCATCAGTATTGTAATTGAGGATTGTTGTAAAGTTGTAATTGGTTCAGTAATAAAGAGGATTAAAGTGGACGTAGGCTTAATCTAAAGTCGAACCACTATACATTTTTTGTCTTTTATTGCTTTCTCTGGACTTTCTTACTTGTTTCTAATTCCAGTGTTCACGGGTAGTGCTTTCACTTAACCTCTACATCCATCGGGGTATTAGCGTTCAATTTTTAGTGTTAACATTCATTTTTGCCTTGAACACCTGCTTGGTATCATAAGTGCTTAGAGAATTTGGCCTCAAAATTCTCTTTGAAGCGGCGCCTTCGCACTTACGTAGGTGATTCTGTAAAGGGTATTCACAATTCCTCAAGTACAGACATCATTAAAAGTATCAATACTTATCCTATTTTTCAAACACATAAAGCACTGACTTATCATAGGAATGGTTTGTGTGTAATAGTGCCGTAAAGTTTCTCTTAAACTTAGTTGTCCCTTTGAACCTAGATCTTGGGATCTCTAGTCAACTAGGTGGGGTTTCCATTAAAAAAAAACTTTTATTCTATGGGCCTTAACCCCGTTCCCATCGATAAGGTTTGAACTTTCTCTCTTGGTAAGCCTTTAGTTAGTGGATACGCTATGTTATCTTTTGACCTTATGTAGTCTATAGTGATAACTCAATTAGAGAGAAGTTGTCTAATTGTTTTATGTCTACGACGAATATGCCTAGATTTACCATTGTATAGTGTACTATTAGCTCTTCCAATTGCTGATTGACTATCACAATGTATACATATTGGAGGCACAGGTTTGCTCCAATTTGGAATATCTTCCAAGAAGCTTCGAAGCCAGTCTGCTTCTTCTGCGGTCTTATCTAGTGCAATAAATTATGATTCCATCATAGATCTAGCTATACAAGTCTGTTTGGATGATTTCCATGATATTGCTCCATTGCCTAACGTGAACACATATCCACTTGTAGACTTTGTATCTTGTGTTCCAGTTATCCAATTGGCATCACTGTATCCTTCCACAATTGAAGGGCAGTTTGTATAGTGTAGACCATAGTTTTGTGTATACTTTAGGTATCCTAGAAATCTGATTATCGCTTTCCAATGATGTTTACTAGGATTACTAGTAAATCTACTCACCTTACTTATAGCGTATGCGATATCTGGCCTAGTGCAGTTCATAACGTACATGATACTTCCTAGTATACGAGAGTATCCAAGCTGGTAGATACCATCACCAGTGTTTTTTACCCAATTTTGGTTCATATCCATCGGTGATTTTGCAATAGTTATATTATATTGCCTGAATTTTTCAAGTATCTTACCGATGTAATGTGATTGGGATAATGCATATCCCTATGGTGTTCTAAAAATTTTGACACCCAATATCACATCAGCCAGTCCTAGGTCTTCATATGGAATCTAGAGGATAACATATTCTTTGTAGAGGTTATTATGGCCTTGTTATTTCCTAGGATCAACATGTCATCAACATAAAGACAAACAATGACATATCCTAAATGTGTGTGTTTCGTGTAGACACATTTATCTGATTCTTTTATTGTGAATCCATTTGATAACATAGTTTCATCAAATTTCTCATGCCATTGTTTTGGAGCTTGTTTAAGGCCATAAAGCGACTTTACTAATTTGCATACTTTATTTTCCTTTCCATAGCTCAGAAACCCTTCATGTTGCTTCATATATATTTCTTCCTCTAGGTCACCATTTAAAAATGCAGTTTTTACAACCATTTGATGTATTTCCAAATCAAGTATGGATGCAATTGCAATTAGCATCCTAATTGATGTTATCCTTGTCACTGGTGAATATGTATCAAAATAGTCCAGTTCTTCCTTTTGTCTGAATCCTTGGACTATAAGGCGAGCTTTGTACTTGTTTATTGAACCATCAGGTTTCAATTTCTTTTTAAATATCCATTTATTACCTAAGGTCTTGCATCCTTGAGGTAAATCAACTAACTCCCAGGTATGGTTAGCCATAACGGATTCTATCTCATTGTTAATAGCCTCTTTCCAGTAAGGGGCATCGCTGGAGGACATAGCTTGTTTGTATGTCAATGGATCATCTTCTAACGTAAATGTAAAAAAGTCTGGTCCAAAGTTCGTAGAGGTCCTTGACCTCTTGCTTCTTCTTGGTTCCTCCACTTGTTGATCAGCACTAGTTTACCGAAGTTTATTTTGTTCAGTAATCTCAAGAGAATCAGTGAATTCATCTTCTCTTGGTCTCTTTTGAGTATCAATATCAATACCCTGTTTTAAGGGGAATATATGTTCGAAAAATCTTGCATTTCTCGATTCGATGATGGTATTTTCATGAATATCGTCAATTTCAGATTTGTGTACTAGAAATCGATAAGAAGCACTGTTTTGTGCATATCCAATGAATACACAATCGATTGTTTTTTGTCCAATTTTGACCTTTTTTGGTTTCGGTATCTCTACTTTGGCAAGACACGCCCATACTTTTAAGTATTTGTAGGATGCCAATCTATTTTTCCAAAGTTCATGAGGAGACTTTGATGTTTTCTTTCGTGGTATTTTATTTAAAATATGGTTAGCCGAAAGAACAGCTTCTCCCCAAAAGTTACCTGATAAGCCAGAACTGATTAATAAAGCATTCATCATTTCTTTAAGAGTTCTATTTTTCCGTTCGGCTATACCGTTGGATTGAGGTGAATATGGTGCTGAGTTTGGTATATAATACCGTGCTCAGCGCAGAATTCCTCAAAAGGAAATTCATATTCTCCTCCTCTATCACTTCTTAAAGCTTTAATTTTCTTGTTGAGTTGATTCTCAGCTTCTGCTTTACACTGTTTAAACATATCGAATGCTTCATCCTTGCTTCTAAGGAGATACACATAGCAGTACCTAGTACAATCATCAATAAATGTAATGAAATACATTTTTCCACCTCTGGTTTGACACATTTTTAAATCACATACATCGGTGTGTATAAGGTCTAGAGGTTCAGTTTCTCGTTCAACATGACGAAACGAGGTTCTTGTCAATTTTGCTTCTTCACAAATTTGACATTTATAGTTGGAGTCTATGTTACATTTTGGTATGCAATCTAGATGAATCATTTTTCGTAGTGTATCAAAATTTACATGCCCTAATCTAGAATTCCATATGTTAGAAGAGTCAACAATATAAGCAGAAGATTCACTTTTATTCATATCAGTGTTTGGTACAATAGTGGTTACATTTGCTTTGAATAAACCATCACATACATATCCTCTTCCCACATACACTCCATTCTTTGATAATACAAACTTATCGGCTACAAAGGTTAATTTGAAACCATGCTTGCTAAGCAAGGACCCTGATAACAAGTTCTTGCGGATTTCTGAAACGTGAAGAACATCACTCAAGGTAAGCTCTTTTCCAGATGTTAGTTTCAGCATAACTTTTCCCCTGCCTTCGACCTTTGATGCAGATGACTTGCCCATGAAAAGTTGTTCATCATCAGTTGCAGTTTTATAGGTTGTAAACAACCACTTATTAGCACATATGTGTCAAGTGGCACCTGTGTCTACAAACCATTCCTTTGAATTACCAACAAGGTTGCATTCTGATATTATTGCACATAAATCCATATCAGAAATGCCATCAGTAACTTCAGCCGTATTTGCTTCTGATTTCTTCTTTTTGGGAGCACGACATTCGGCTGCTTTATGCCCCTTCTTTCCACAGTTATGGCAAGAACCCTGAAATTTCTTCTTCGACTTATGAGGTGCATTCTCGCGTTTCCTCTTGTTAGGTTTGTCTGACTCAACAACATTTGCTTTGGCAGCCATATTATGATATATCTTTTTCTCAGAAATTCTGTTATCTTCCTCAATTCGCAAATGAACTATGAGTTCTTCCATTGTCATTTTCTTACGCTTATGCTTGAGGTAATTTTTGAAGTCCTTCCACGATGGAGGAAGTTTCTCAATGGTTGCGGCAACTTGGAAAGATTCGCTAAGCATCATCCCTTCATCTTGCAGTTGGCGAATGATCAGTTGTAGTTCTTGAGTCTGGTTGATCACAGTCTTTGAATCAACCATTTTGAAATCGAGAAATTTGCCAGCGATGAATTTCTTCATCCCCGCATCTTCGGTCTTTTACTTTCTTTCCAAGGCCGTCCAGAGTTCCTTGGATGTTGCAACAGTACAATAGACATTGTAGAGGCTATTATCCAGACCATTGAGAATGTAGTTTTTACATATAACGTCTGAATTTTTCCAGATATTTGCAGCCTCCACTTTGATTGCATCGGGTTCGAGTTCGCAAACTTCAGGAGCATCCTCGGTTAGAAATTTGGCGAGGCCTAATGTTGTTAGATAAAACTACACCTTCTGTTGCCAACACTTGAAGTCCGTCCCGTTGAACTTTTCTGGCCTTTCTCCATGGGACAGCGCCATTGTCGGAACCAGAGGCGTCGCTGAACGTTCGTCACCGTCTGAGTTGGTGCGGTGTTATTGTTGTTGTTTTGTGACATCGTCGCCTAACAACAATATTATTGTTTCAAGATTGTTAATCGCAACCACTGGAAAGTGTTACGAAACCAACTGTAACTTCAATAACAGTTACAGAATAACACAGAAGTAGTAATGGCAAAAACTATCACTAATTTTAATAAATTGTAACACAAAAATGCATGACTAGATCCGTATGAAAAGAATTACCGATTAAAGTGTCGGAGTCCAGCAGAAAACTGTTTCCTTGAAACAATATTGCCGCCGTACATAGGTTCATGGGTGATAGCAATTTGTTTCCCAGGATGAAACGGACCAGCCCCGCAGCGGTTGCAAACGGAGCCCCGATGAACTGAAGAGATTATAGCACTAGAACAGAGAGCTTGGAGGAAGAAGGAATAGAATTCGAGAGTAAAGTGAAACTCACTATTCTGGCCGCCTATTTATAGGCTGGAGGAGGTGCCTATTCAGAGCGGTCGTGACTGTTGGAAAGGTTGCGACCCTTAAACCAACAGCAGTGACCGTTGTATGCGTGCGTTTGGAAGGGAATGGCCGCATCTGGCGACCTTTCAAACGAACTGGCTCATCAGATCGAAAAATAGCCGTTTTGGCGCATGCAGGCCCAAGCGGCAGTAGGTGGCCCATTTAATCACGAGACCCCAAGAGCCCCAAAGCCCAAGGCCCTATCTTTGACATATTTAATATTAATATGAAAGCCTACATGCCATGCCACATTGCCTCATCCCTCTCATTCTTCTTTTGTTTGATATTCTACGTTGGGTTGTGATATATATGGTGATATTGAAACAAATATCCCATGATGTGGGACTTTGTTTCAATACACACTCTAATTCTTCACCTTCCCACTTCCTCATTCATTCATTTCTAACAATCCCCGACATGAATGAGCAATTGTTCTTAGTTTCACGAACCATTTATCGTATCGGTTAAAGTAGCACAGGGGCCTTGAACTTTCCTAGTGTTTATCTATTTGAGTTACAGGCGAATCAGTAGACATAGAATGTCCTTGAACTGTAAGCCTTTTGTGTAATTCTACAATAGATAACACACGACAAATGTTTCTTATAATCCTTCGTTCTCTGTATGTGTTCGCTTTTGCCTTGAACACCTGCCTGGTATTATACGTGCTTAGAGAATTTGGCCTCATAGTTCTCTTTGAAGCGGCGCCTTCGCACTTACGTAGATGATTCTGTAAAGGGTATTCACAATTCCTCAAGTACAGGCATCATTAAAAGTATCAATACCTATCCTATTTTTCAAACACATAAAGCACTGACTTATCATAGGAATGGTTTGTGTGTAACAGTGATGTAAAGTTTCTCTTAAACTTAGTTGTCCCTTTGAACCTAGATCTTGGGATCTCCAGTCAACTAGGTAGGGTTTCCATTAAAAAAAAACTTTTATTCTATGGGCCTTAACCCCATTCCCATCGATAAGGTTTGAACTTTCTCTCTTGGCAAGCCTTTAGTTAATGGATCTGCTATGTTATCTTTGACCTTATGTAGTCTATAGTGATAACTCCATTAGAGAGAAGTTGTCTAATTGTTTTATGTCTACGACGAATATGCCTAGATTTTCCATTGTATGGTGTACTAGCTCTTCCAATTGCTGATTGACTATCACAATGTATATATATTGGAGGCACAGGTTTGTTCCAATTTGGAATATCTTCCAAGAAGCTTCGAAGCTAGTTTGCTTCTTTTGCGGTCTTATCTAGTGCAATAAATTCCGATTCCATCGTAGATAGCTATACAAGTCTGTTTGGATGATTTCCATGATATTGCTCCATTTCCTAATGTGAACACATATCCAGTTGTAGACTTTGTATCTTGTGATCCAGTTATCCAATTGGCATCACTGTATCCTTCCACTGTTGAAGGGTAGTTTGTATAGTATAGACCATAGTTTTGTGTATACTTTAGGTATCCTAGAACTCTAATTATCGCTTTCCAGTGATGTTTACCAAGATTACTGGTAAATCTACTCAGCTTACTTACAGCGTATGCAATATCTGGCCTAGTGCAGTTCATAACGTACATGATACTTCCTAGTATACGAGAGTATTCAAGCTGGTAGATACCATCACCAGTGTTCTTTACCAAATTTTGGTTCATATCCACGGCTGATTTTGCAATAGTTATATTATATTGCTTGAATTTTTCAAGTATCTTACCGATGTAATGTGATTGGGATAATGCATATCCCTGTGGTGTTCTCAAAATTTTGACACCCAATATCACATCAGCCAGTCCTAGGTCCTTCATATCGAATATGGAGGATAATATATTCTTTGTAGAGGTTATTATGGCCTTGTTATTTCCTAGGATCAACAAGTCATCAACATAAAGACAAACAATGACATATCCTAAATGTGTGTGTTTCGTGTAGACACATTTATCTGATTCATTTATTGTGAATCCATTTGATAACATAGTTTCATCAAATTTCTCATGCCATTGTTTTGGAGCTTGTTTAAGGCCATAAGCGACTTACTAATTTGCATACTTTATTTTCCATTCCATAGCTCAGAAACCCTTCAGATTGCTTCACATATATTTCTTCCTCTAGATCACCATTTAAAAATGCAGTTTTTACATCCATTTGATGTATTTCTAAATCAAGTATGGATGCAATTGCAATTAGCATCCTAATTGATGTTATCCTTATCTCCGGTGAATATGTATCAAAATATTCCAGTTCTTCCTTTTGTCTGAATCCTTGGACTACAAGACGAGCTTTGTACTTGTCTATTGAACCATCAGGTTTCAATTTCTTTTTAAATATCCATTTATTACCTAAGGTCTTGCATCCTTGAGGTAAATCAACTAACTCCCAGGTATGGTTAGCCATAATGGATTCTATCTCATTGTTAATAGCCTCTTTCCAAGTCGATAAACTTGCCAGCGATAAATTTCTTCATCCCCGCATCTTCGGTCTTGTACTTTCTATCCAAGGCCGTCCAGTGTTCCTTGGATGTTGCAAAAATACAATAGACATTGTAGAGGCTATTATCCAGACCATTGAGAATGTAGTTTTTACACATAAAGTCTGAATTTTTCCAGATATTTGCAGCCTCTACTTTGATTGCATCGGGTTCGAGTTCGCAAACTTCAGGAGCATCCTCGGTTAGAAATTTGGCGAGGCCTAATGTTGTTAGATAAAACAAAATATTCTATTGCCAACGCTTGAAGTCCGTCCCGTTGAACTTTTCTGGCCTTTCTCCATGAGACAGTGCCATTGTCAAAACCATAGGCGCCGGCTGAACGTTCGTCACCGTCTGAGTTGGTGCGGCGTTATTGTTGCTGTTTTGTGACATCGTCGTCTAACAACAATATTATTGTTTCAAGATTGTTAATCGCAACCACTGGAAAGTGTTACGAAACCAACTGTAACTTCAATAACAGTTATAGAATAACACAGAAGTAGTAACGACAAAACCTGTCACTAATTTTAATAAATTGTAACACAAAAATGCATGACTAGATCTATATGAAAAGCATTACCGATTAAAGTGTCCGAGTCCACCAGAAAACTGTTTCCTTGAAACAATATTACCGCCGTACGTAGGTTCACGGGTGATAGCAATTCGTTTCCAAGGATGAAACGGACCAGCCCTGCAGCGGTTGCAGATGGAGCACCGACGAACTGAAGAGATTATAGCACTAGAACAGAGAGCTTGGAGGAAGAAGGAACAAAATTCGAGAGTAAATTGAAACTCATTATTCTCAGATTCTGGCCGCTTATTTATAGGCTGGAGGTGGTGCCTATTCAGAGCGATCGTGACAGTAGGAAAGGTTGCAATCCTTAAACCAACAGAAGTAACCGTTGTGTGCGCGCGTTTGGAAGGGAATGGCCGCATTCGGTGACCGTTCAAACAAACTGGCTCATCCGATCGAAAAATATCCATTTTGGCGCATGCAGGCCCAAGCGGCAGTCGGTGGCCCATTTAATCACGAGACCCCAAGAGCCCCAAGGACCAAAGCCCTATCTTTGACATATTTAATATTAATATGAAAGCCTACATGCCATGCCACGTTGCCTCATCCCTCTCATTCTTCTTTTATTTGATATTCTATGATGGGTTGTGATATATATGGTGATATTGAAACAAATATCCCATGATGTGGGACTTTGTTTCAATACACACTCTAATTCTTCACCTTCCCACTTCCTCATTCATTCACTTCTAACAAGTACATGCCAAACCATTAATGCATACTTCAAACAGTCCATGGGTTGTTATATTATCCGCCATTACCAAGACTTCAACCTCATGATCTCTTGTCATCAAAGTCCACATCTTATCAACAGTGTCAACCTGTGTTACACCTTAGCACTTCTTAGAGTTGTACACTTCGGAATTAAACCAAATTTTATAGACATATCCTTATGTCACTCAAAAATATTATAAACAAAATTAAGGTTATTTCAAAAATGATTTTAAGAATTTTAAGTTCATATCAATAGTTGAATTTAACCATTAATTTGAAATACACACGTTTAAAAAAAATGTAAAAATTATTCAAACAAAACTAATATTTCTGAAAATGATTTTGAATGATATAAAACATATTTACAATTTTGATTCTATTTCCAATTTTGGAACTGTAATAAATATCAATGTGTAACACAAAAAATGTAGAATATGGGATGTAGCCTATCCCTCGTACACACACACACATACATGAATATGTATGTATTTATGTGTGTACATATATATGTATGTGTATGTATGTATACACACGCAACAAAGCATCTAACGTGAATTAAAAAATTAGTTCACTATCCTTATTCAAGTTATTGACCCATTGCTTTCAACTCTATAATTTACTGCTAAATTATCCTTTCCACAAATGCTAAAGATACAAAAATATCTCCTGTAATTTTTTACAAATTCTGTGACTCTGCAAAAGCATTGATTATTATTTTTAATTGGATCACATTTTCTAGTTGTTATCCCGCTTTTTGGCAAAGCCGCGATACCAAAAGATTGATCGAAAGCGAAGGACAGTTCGCCTCAGAGGTTGATCGTACTTCCTTTCGCCATGGATATCACTGAATTTTATCCGAGTCCAGATTGAGCTACAATTGATAGGACACAGCAAGAAAGACCACAGGAGTCAGCATTTCAAATTTCAAGTCAATCCGAGTTCGCATGCTCAAGCTATGATCGGTTCAACTTGGAGGGAACATGCTGGTTTCGAACCCATCATGATGGGCGTCTTCGAACCCATCGTCATGCGCCATTCGAAACCATCACCTACGAACCGAAGGACATCGAACCCATCGGTTTCGAAACCATCAAAGCGCCTCACCTTCGACTCCATTACCTTCGACTCCATCGTGTTCGAATCCATGTGCCTCGTATCCATGGAGGGTTTGCAGAGCTCATGTACATCCAAGGAATACAACTTCGAACCCATCACAGAAGCCATGCTTCGAACCCTTCACAGAGGCCTCCTTTCGAACCCATCTGTGATACCATCTTCGAACCCATCCTGTGTAACTTCGTTCGAACCCACTGGGTCAACCAACCACGATGACGTGTCTTCCATCGGTTCAAATGCGCCGAGATACATGGAGTCGAAGCGGTCAACACGGAGTGAAATCCGGATCGATTCGAAGTTTGCGCTCCACGTCACTACGAAGCCGCGTGCCATGATGGATTCGAAATCATCGTTTCGAGTACATGGGTTCGAACCAGACAGCTATGCCAAAAACCCAATTTCGAATCCATCATATCTCCTAACCTATTGATCCAAATGCCACGAAATTTTCACTGAAGCTTGCGTGCATGTTGAAGAATGTCAACGCAAAATTTCACCTCGATTGGATGGATTCTTGATCGGTTCGAATGGAGTTCGAACCGATGCCAAAGTGGGCCCAAACTTTCTGAGACCGTGCGTGTGGGCCCCCTCACGTGCCAGACGTGGTCTCTCGAGTTTTCAGCGAGATATCAGCAGCCTACGCCTATAAATAGAGCCCCAGGGCCAACAGAAAAGGGGTCTTTCGACTCTCAAGCGCCCAAACTCTGCCGGATCGAGATCTCCATCACCCTACATCATAATTTTACTGTTGATTTCGAATTTCCAGTTGTAACTTGCTGTTGATTGCTGCAACAACTTGTAATCATTGAAAGAGAATCAATAAAACATCAAAACACTTCACAGTGGACGTAGGCAACACGCCGAACCACTATAAATTGCTTGTCTACGCATTTATTTTACTGTTGAGTGGAGTTTTTTGTTAGATAATATCTGTTTTGAGCTTACATTCTTGACTATTATCTCTTCAACGACTCCCGAAGAATGTTGTGCCCAATTTTGACACAAACACTTTGGTGCTTTCACTGAGAAAACCCAGATTTTCTCCTGCTCGTTAGATCTGTCATCGATACCGGATTGAATAAATCTAAGAGAGAGATCCAGATTGTTAAATCCAACTTCCTTCCCTTCTATTCAGATTTGCACAAAGTCTAGGAAAGGAACTCAACTCTAAACATGGTTAGCACAAGAACCACCTCGAACGCCGTCAATCAAGAAGGACAGGATAGACAGAATCCTGCCCCCCTGCCTCCACCTAATCAAGATGCCGCTGGGCACTCAGAACCGTCGGGTCCGGTTACCCGACAAGAATTGCAGTTACTACTTCAAGAGCTGACCCAGAGTCGGCGACAACTAGAAGAACAGCTACGCGCTAACGCTGAGCTAATCAACAAGCTGGATCGCCAGAAACGAAAGAGATCCATGAGAGATCGTGCTTCTCACTCTTCCAGCGAAAGTTCTTCATCTTCTGATTATCATAACCGACCTCCACGACCCCGGTTAGATGGGAGTCGTATGCCACCCGCTGGAAACCAACCAACATTGACCGTTGGACAAATAAGAGTCGGTCCGTCAGCCAGCTTCCAAACCGGACCCTCCTCCCGAGGAGGCGCCGTTCCTCATCACGCCGCAGAATACCGCACCACTAGCATTGCGGCTGAACCAAGGGTCGACGCTCAAGACCAGTCGGACCTAGACCGTCGTCATAGCGGCCGTACTCCTGAACCGTACGTCCCAGAGGACTATGAGCCGAGAAGGCAAGATGTGAACCGTCAACGATATCCGGTTCAAACCCGAAGTATGGTACGTGACCATACTCCGACGCAAATGCCGGATCTTTCAACTATGATACGTCAGATGATCCGTGAGAGTAAGGGATTCACAAACGACGATTGGGGAGTTTCCCGAAGTCACACTCCCTTTACGGACGACATTCTTAATGCTGAACCCCCACGGCGATTCCGAATGCCAACTCTGCCCATGTATGAGGGAAACTCCGATCCCAATCAACATATTCTAAAATATGAATGGTCGATGACTGCTGCCAGAGCCGACGACGCTGTGAAATGTCGTAGTTTCCCCATATCCTTGGGGGGGCATCGCCACTATGTGGTTCACCCGATTGCCTCCTCGATCCATCTCCTCATTCGACCAGCTGGCCACAAAATTCGTTGAGCAATTTCGCATGCACATCGCAAGGCCGAAAGATGTCAACACTCTATCCAGTGTCACACAAGCTCCCGGAGAGACGCTCAGACACTACTTAGAAAGATTCCACACTACATGTGCAGAGATTAGTAATCCAAACGATAACTCCATCCTTATGGCGTTAACTATGGGGATCGACCCCGATTCTGAATTTGGCAATTGGCTAGCTGGGAAACCACCTGCGTCATTGGACCGTTTCCATGCCAAAGCAGCTCAATTCCTGAGACGGGAAGACGCGAAACAGTCTAGGAAGCAAATTGACGCAGGGCCAAATGCGGGAGGAACCCAAAGCAATGTTGCAATAAAACAGTCCGGCGAGAGCTCCGTAAAAGTTCAGTTGAACATTAAAAATAAGCAAGCTCGGCGAAGAGAGAGCGTGAATCTACTTAAAAAACAAGATCAAAATCGCGGTCCGCAACGCAAAAATCCGAAGTTCGACAGTTATACTCCTTTGAATATTTCATTGGAGGACTTGTATTTGCGGACCTGTAATGCGATTCAATATGAAAAACCTGCTCCAAGACCGTCGTCAGAGAGACAAACCCAGACGGGAAAATTTTGCAGGTTCCATGAAGGCTACGGGCACGATACGAACGAGTGTCGTCACTTACAGGATCTTGTTGAAAAACTGGTCAGGGAAGGGAAACTGGAACAGTTTGTGCGGACACCGTAGCCCAGAGATGCGGGCCCATCCAATCCAATCAATGAACCCAATCGACCGAGGCAGGAGGGCTCGACTTGTCCCCGTGGGAGATTGGTGATAAATGCCATCAGTGGCGGGCCCACTCATTCAGAAGCCTGGAATGACGAAGGACCTCGTCACTGTCACACATGACAGGCTCTTTCAATCCATGAATACTTTACAATTTCTTTTACGTTCTGAAATATGAATTTGTAATAAGGCACTGATTTTGCCACATTTTCTTGTTTCAGCAAATAAAATGCTATCTCTTCAAGCTAGAGCTATGATTCATCGAATACAACGGTCAACAATCACGACACACGAAGAGCTGAGTTCCATCGAACAATGGAATTTATTCAATAGCGAGTGACTGCGTTACAACCGGCCACTCACTAAGTGAAACCCCAGCTCGGGGGCAAGCCAACACATCGAAGGCTGAACTGGAACAACACACGACGGTCGGTCCATTCCATAACTCGTTCCCGGAGTGCGAACGGACTCCAAATTCCCGGAGCGCGAATTGGAGTATAAACATTTAACAATTCGTTCCCAGAGTGCGAACGGACTCCAACTTCCCACAGCGTGAATTGGAGTATAAACATTTAACAATTCGTTCCCAGAGTGCGAACGGACTCCAACTTCCCACAGCGTGAATTGGAGTATAAACATTTAACAGTTCGTTCTCAGAGTGCGAACGGACTCCAACTTCCCACAGCGTGAATTGGAGTATAAACATTTAACAGTTCGTTCCCAGAGTGCGAACGGACTCCAACTTCCCACAGCGTGAATTGGAGTATAAACATTTAACAATTCGTTCCCAGAGTGCGAACGGACTCCAACTTCCCACAGCGCGAATTGGAGTATAAACACTTAACAATTCGTTCCCAGAGTGCGAACGGACTCCAACTTCCCACAGCGCGAATTGGAGTATAAACACTTAACAATTCGTTCCCAGAGTGCGAACGGACTCCAACTTCCCACAGCGCGAATTGGAATATAAACATTCAATAATTCGTTCCCGCTGCACGAACCAGCCTATCAACACCAACTCCAAGGTCCCCAAAAACATGAATTGGGGTATAAACGCAAGTTACATGTTCCCGGAGCGCGAACCGAAACATCCGTGTAAACTCCAGATTCCCAAAGTGCGAGTTGGAGTATAAATGTTAATTCCGGGTTCCTGAAGTACGAACCCAAACATACATGTTTTATCCAAGTTCCCGGCGTGTGAATTGGAGCACGAACACCAAGTCAAAGTTCCCGTAGTGCGAACTAAAGTGTTAATACTAACTCCGAGTTAATAGAATGCAAGTTGGAATGTGAACATCATTCCCAAGTTCCCGGAGCGCGAACCATGTTACAAGCATCAATAACACTCGAACTCCTGTAATGCAAACCAGGTTATCGATCTCAAATTATTCTAAGTCCCCGAAAGGCGGACGTGTGCTCAAGACTTGCAACAAGTGCGATCAACCACCATAAATACAAGTGTTGCTCCCCAAAACCGGGGGGCACGAAAGCTAAATATTAATCACTAACCGAAGTGATACAACGTCCGAAGTTCAACTCATTCATCAATCACAACGTGTGACCAAGATCTTCAGACTTGGAAAATGAGACGAACTCTACTTAAACGATAAAAACACCACAAGTACACCGGACCGAAAACAAGACACTGCAAGTACTTAAGCACAAATGAAACAAGAGTTGAAACAAAGAAATAAAATTTCATTTCAACTAACTTAAAACAAGGACTTACACGCAGATAAGTTCTTCCAAAAAAGAATGCCTACTAGCAGGGGCCGAACCTGCATCTATACACGACCTACTGACAAAAAACGGAGACAAGTACCTATCTACCAAAACATCTACTTGAGAAGCCGATTTATTTCTTCTTTTTCGTCCTTCTTACTAGTGGTACATCATCAGTGTCACTAGGGACAGAAATTCTTCGTTTTGAGTGTCTCCTCTCCAGCGGTGGCTCTTCGGCTGGAGGCATGATGTCAATATCCTCCTCGGAGCTTGAGTCTGCATGGAGGCTTCCTGCCGGAGGAGCAGGGGGGACCGGATCCGTAACGGAAGTTGAGAAAGTGCCACCCGATGGCGCTACCGTAGCAGGTGCTGGACTCTGCGCCGCCGTGCTGCCTCCGACGATACCGCTATGCCCCGCAGCCTCTATTTCGGCATTGATCTCAGCCAAAATTTCCTCATCACGAGTCGCATGGGTTTGGCTGGGGGCATCTACGGCCTGCATCGAAGGACTTGAGGACGGCGGGAGGCTACTAACGATGATAAATGGCAAGTCAGAGAAAGAACCACCCTTCTCACCGAGCAGTTCGCTCACCATTTGTTCGTCCGCAGATAAGGATCCCCCCTGCACCGTCTCAGCAGATACCGCGGTTACAACAGTAGTCTCGGTAGCGATGGCCTTATCTCCTCTGCTTGATTCTTGAGCCACAACAGTCGGCGCAACTCCAGTCACTAGGCAGAAAATAAGAAGCTATTAAAAAACTGCTACAAAACAAACACTCTATTCAGAAAATGCTTGAGATAACTTCGGAATACCTTCCCCAGTTTGGCTCGCAGACGGCTGAACGGCCTCGGAAGTACGCTCATGAATAGGAGATAAGCGCGGTTGTTCCGGGTCGTAAGCAGGAACAGGTTGCAAACTGACCACAGATACAGGCACCGACGAAGATGGTGTGGTGACTTCAGTGACAGCAGACTGGTGCTCAACGCCTGACCCCTCTCCGACTTCCAGGGAGCGATCACCGATCATTTCCTTCTCATGAGCGATTATAGCGTCATGAAGAACCTTCTTCTCATCGTCTGTGAGCAGCCGATTCTCCAGTTCGAATCGATCGACCGCTTCACCTGGGTGCGCTTCCTCTTCCTCCTCAACCAATCGGTCCCAGGCGCTACGAAGATGAACTGGATAATCTTGAAGCCAGGCCAAGTTTCTGTGCTTCAACACATTGGCGTTGTAAGTTATGAGAAAATCTTCGATATCGGCCTCTAGCCTGGCCTCTGCATGTTGAACCTTCTCCTCCACCTCTGATTCGACCGCTTGAACTTTGGCCACGGCCACATCTCTTTCATTGCGAAGCACCACGGCTTGCTCGCAGGCCTCTTGCGCCGTGTTATGCACGTCATCTCTATCTTTAATAATCTCGGCAAATTTGGTCTTGAGCTCATTAAGTTCTTTTAATGCCGCATCCCGCTCAGCAGTGACGACAGTGTTCCGGTGGCCCATGTCTTCCACCGTAACATAGTGCTCCTTTTTCATTCTATCCATGGCTGCTTGAGCTTCGTCGACCTTTGCAAGAGCCTCCATCTCTGACTTTCGAGACGATTCAGCCTCAGTATTCAGCACTTGTATGATGCGGTCTCTTTGAGCCAGCTCGGTTTGAAGCTTTTCAATGGTAGCCGCTCGTTCGAAGGCCAACGCCGATGCCTTATCGGCCGCCCTATACCACGCCTTGTATTGGGAGTAGAAGTCATGCACATAGTCGAGCGCTAACCGCTCGGCCTCCGGCGGGATTCTTTTCAGGTTCGGAGGAAAGACGTAGTTATCGAAACAAATATTCGGGAACTCCCTCTTTAATTGCGCAAGTCTAATTGCCCCTTCTCCCGAGATCTCTGTAGGAGGCTGCTCTGCGACTATCGGGGTCATCGCCACAGATCGGGAAGGTTGAGAAACCAACGTATATCGAGAAGACTCGGAAGGATGAGGGACATGAGCAGGAGGTTGTACGGGATCTCTAGAAGGAGGAGGTGTACGCGATCGCGATCGACGCTTATAGCCCCTGTCCGTGTCATATCTCTCGTGACTAGAATACCCAGAACGTCCCTGGTCATAATGCCTAGAACTCCCCTGATCATAACCTATATCCCCTTCTCGTCTGCGCGAGTCGTAATATGAAGGCTTGCGGGCATGCCGAAGACTCCCAAGCATTGAACCGCGCTTAGACATGATATCTGCGAAGCAAGATAAAATAGAATTAATCACCTTTCAAAACAGATAGTTTTCAGTCAAAGGTTATGCAATGTCGTGAAATGTGTATGAATATGCATTCCCCCCGACCAACCGGAAGTGTCGACCTCGCTAGTAATAAGAGGCTCGTTCAATTCTAGGGTGCGATGGAATTCCTCCAACCCGGCATCATGTTGAAAAGACACATCGTCCGGGATTGGAAGATCGGCAAGCCCTTCGAAAAGATTTTCAGTTCTCGGAGGAGACGTCTCCGAGATTCTAACTCCGGGAGCAGAACGGGCCGTGACGACCGATTTCCATCTCCCCTTCTTACTTGACTTAACCATGGCAGCCTTGCCTTTTCTCTGCTCCGCGACATCCGGAACTGCGTCAGTAGGCCCGGTCAGCAGCTCATCATCGGTGTGGGTTCTTTCAGAGTCCGCTTCCTCAGCTGTGGTAACTCTGGGTTTCTTGTGCTTGACTCGTTTCTTCGAGACGACCCTTAGTGCCACTTCAAAACTTATGCTCTGCCCTTGTTCGATCAAATCGCAGGCCTGGAGATTCCTATCCGTCAATAACACATCGATATCCCTATCCCCATCCGGGACTTCTCGAAGCACTCGCACCATCTCCCTAAAGTGCTCGCCTTCAGGTCGCTGGATCACCGCTGCAAAAAAGAATAAAATATAAGTTCCACTTCAACTGCAATTGCCGTAGTAATTATTTACGAACTCAGCTATACTCACGTCTGAATAGCCATCGTCGGGCGAATCCAGGAGGACATCTGACATAAAACCATTCTGTCCTATAATAGCTCAACCTGGTCCAAGACCCGGTAACCACTTGGCAGTTTCTCACCGCTTCCAGGAATGTGAAGGAGGGATAATCACCCCGAGTTTTGAAATTGAACAAGTATCTGGTCTCAATTGGGAGCGGTGGTCGATGGAGATATTCCATAAATGCGATGAACACGCTATTGATCGACGCATATCCGTTCGGGTGCAGCTGAGATGAGGCGATCCTCAAGAACGACAATACTTCCCTTATATACTCGTTGAACGGAGGAAGTGTCCCGGCCGCGCACGCGTGGCGGTTAAATGCTGTATATCCCTCCGGCGGATTATGCGGTCTATCATTCGGCCCCGGCAGTAGCACATCATCCAGCGATAGGCCGTGTCTCAAACATATTCTCCCCAACATGTCTTCAGAGATATTGGACGGAACAGAGTCTGATGGATTGGCAATGAATGACGCATCGGGAAGTTCATCCGGGGCTGGACCAATAATCTCAGGGTCAATATCCGGAATCTCTAGCCTCGGAGAGACTGTAACGTGAGTCTCCTGCTGCTGTGAACATGACGATTCCATAGCTAGCTAACTCACGAGAAACCATCGTTAGATGACAAAAACCCGTGCGTTCCCCAGTGTAGCGTGTATGAGTGTGTGTTGTGCAGTGACATGCATTACTTGAATAAATGTTGCAGAGTTAAAGAAATATGCAAACGACAAGGCTATGGAGTCCAGCTATAATGACCGTCATCACTGACCGTCATCACCTGTCCGTTTCCATGATGGAAGTTGGTTCGGGTAGAAGTTGTTATAGTTCCATCGACGTGCTTCAAAAGGTAGTCATGTATGCAGTTTAATATTCAAGTCCAAATATGCAGGAATGAAGCTCGTCGGAGTTATGCTTGGAGAATTTCAAATTTTGGTATCCATCATGTAGGGTTCGAAACCATCACCAGGACTTCGTTCGAACCCAACCGAACATCTCTTCTTTCGAACCCATCCTGACGTTGCTTCGAACCCATGCGTTCGAACCCATTCCGACGTCACTTCGAACCCATGCGTTCGAACCATCCTGACGCGCTTCGAACCGATAAACAGATGACAAGTTCGAACCGATGAGAAAACCTCAACTCTGCATCACTCACATTCGAACCGATCCACTTCGTATCGATACGAAGTTGTGGACTTCGAAACGATAGCCTATGGGTTCGAACCCATCGGTTCGAATGGACCCCTCGAATCCCTCGATCGGTGCGAACTACACACCCCAGCTAGGACATTCCAAGGATCGATTCGAAATCCAGTAAAAAGACGCCACCGTCATCGATTCGAACTCGAGCCCACGTATTAGTTCGAATCCTTCCCAAACCAGATCTGGTTTTGCCAATCTCGAAGCTACGCAATCAATAAAAAGAAACGGGTTCGAAATAACTTCGCCATTTGAGTCCGAGGCTAATTACCTAGTTTGGATGATGAATTCAAGGAATTGAAGATTCGGATCTTGAATGGTTCGAAAGAGCGACAATGTGTTTTCTCTTTTGGAGCTCCGAAACGATGAAGAGCACAGTAAAAAACAAGTAAGAGTAAAAGTAAAAAGTGAAAAAGTGCCGAGGTCTTCGCTATTTATATGGGGGGGTTGGAGATGACTGGGTCGATTCGCGTGCCGGTGGACTTGACCGATTACAACAGGTTAAAATGCAGAACCGGTTCGAAATCCACTTTCGAACCCATACGTTTGAGGCTCCATCGTGTGAAGCACACGGACCACTGCCACGAACAAAAGTCTCGAAACCATCCCTTCACATCGGTTCGAATGTCAATTTCGAACCCATCACTACACAAGTGTACTCCATCCTTTCAGATCGGTTCGAATGTCAATTTCGAATCCATCATAGCAGCAAGCGTACCGCGTCCATACAAACGTGGGTTTTGAACCCATCAATGCTCGAATGCATCGGTTCGAAACATTACGCTCGCGCAATACAAATTCGATTCCTTTAACCTTCTACATCGGTTCAGAAGAGGATCGATACGAAGGAACCTTTCAAAACAACCACCAAGCGTTGTCTCAATTCAAATTTCAAAGTTGGTTCAGGAGAGAATCAATACGAAATTCTATAGCAAACCAAACTGACAACAACTCGTGGACGCACGACGTTAACAAGGGTCAAATTAACATATGCGCATACATGTTGGACTAACGTTCGATTTTGAATATTCACAGGGATCAAACACTCATCCTGTTACAAATGCGACAGCCAACGGCTAAGCACTATTATACAACAATCGATCATATCAGCGCAAGGTTACAGCAGTACAACATACGAGTTTCGATAAAAAAGAGAGCAATGATTGTTCAGAGAGAGATTGCAGCTATTCAAAGCACGTCATGTTCCTACAAGACGTACTTTGGGGGGCAAAATGTTATCCCGCTTTTTGGCAAAGCCGCGATACCAAAAGATTGATCGAAAGCGAAGGACAGTTCGCCTCAGAGGTTGATCGTACTTCCTTTCGCCATCGATATCACTGAATTTTATCCGAGTCCAGATTGAGCTACAATTGATAGGACACGGCAAGAAAGACCACAGGAGTCAGCATTTCAAATTTCAAGTCAATCCGAGTTCGCATGCTCAAGCTATGATCGGTTCAACTTGGAGGGAACATGCTGGTTTCGAACCCATCATGATGGGCGTCTTCGAACCCATCGTCATGCGCCATTCGAAACCATCACCTTCGAACCGAAGGACATCGAACCCATCGGTTTCGAAATCATCAAAGCGCCTCACCTTCGACTCCATTACCTTCGACTCCATCGTGTTCGAATCCATGTGCCTCGTATCCATGGAGGGTTTGCAGAGCTCATGTACATCCAAGGAATACAACTTCGAACCCATCACAGAAGCCATGCTTCGAACCCATCACAGAGGCCTCCTTTCGAACCCATCTGTGATACCATCTTCGAACCCATCCTGTGTAACTTCGTTCGAACCCACTGGGTCAACCAACCACGATGACGTGTCTTCCATCGGTTCGAATGCGCCGAGATACATGGAGTCGAAGCGGTCAACACGGAGTGAAATCCGGATCGATTCGAAGTTTGCGCTCCACGTCACTACGAAGCCGCGTGCCATGATGGATTCGAAATCATCGTTTCGAGTACATGGGTTCGAACCAGACAGCTATGCCAAAAACCCAATTTCGAATCCATCATATCTCCTAACCTATTGATCCAAATGCCACGAAATTTTCACTGAAGCTTGCGTGCATGTTGAAGAATGTCAACGCCAAATTTCACCTCGATTGGATGGATTCTTGATCGGTTCGAATGGAGTTCGAACCGATGCCAAAGTGGGCCCAAACTTTCTGAGACCGTGCGTGTGGGCCCCCTCACGTGCCAGACGTGGTCTCCCGAGTTTTCAGCGAGATATCAGCAGCCTATGCCTATAAATAGAGCCCCAGGGCCAACAGAAAAGGGGTCTTTCGACTCTCAAGCGCCCAAACTCTGCCGGATCGAGATCTCCATCACCCTACATCATAATTTTACTGTTGATTTCGAATTTCCAGTTGTAACTTGCTGTTGATTGCTGCAACAACTTGTAATCATTGAAAGAGAATCAATAAAACATCAAAACACTTCACAGTGGACGTAGGCAACACGCCGAACCACTATAAATCGCTTGTCTACGCATTTATTTTACTGTTGAGTGGAGTTTTTTGTTAGATAATATCTGTTTTGAGCTTACATTCTTGACTATTATCTCTTCAAAAAATCCCGAAGAGTGTTGTGCCCAATTTGACACAAACACTAGTCACTTTTTATTGAAAAACCTAGCTTGTGTAATAAAGTACAGAAGGTTTTTTTTGTGTATAACATTGTTCCCTTCCCAATACATTATTTCAAATACGAAAACACGTTAACAAAGATCCCTAAGATAAATCATAACCATACAATAATACATATTCCATGATATACCTAATCTATCACATAGCTATCAACAAAGAAACACAATGGTCGATGAGTACTTTAGAAAACCAATTTTCAAACAGCTATGTTGTGTCGACGACATGTATAATGTTGTCGACAAAACTATTGTTATTGTATCGAAAAAAGTTGTTGCACCCACTTTTACTTCCTCATTACGTCTTCATCTCTCATTCGATCTTTCGCATTCCTTCAAATCATATTCATATTGCAAATCTTGACACGGATGTTGCAAAAATCGTTGGACAGTGTTAAGGTGGTAGACCTAGAATAGAAACTGATCGTTCAGCCGTGTATTAATCATCTACAGGAATTAACCTGAGATAAATAAGAATTTGGCCTATGGATATGACTCGGTATTTTTTTAATATAATTTTGGATATTGTACGCAAAAATTTCTGTACAAAAATTTCCCTATACTAGACTCATGGTACCAGCAAAATTCTGTAATCAAAATGGCCAAGGCTATAACTAATATTTCATCAAATAAGTTCAACTACTTTTCATCAAATAATATTAGTAAATTATAGCAATGCTTTCTGGAATAAGTTGAACTACATTTCATATTTACACATAACCCAGAGATCTAGAATAACATTTACAAATCATAGTTTGCTTTTCAAGCAAATCAATTATAAAGCAGCTGATTTTCATTTTATTTCTTTTATTTCTTTTTTCTAATGGCTAATTTCATGTCAAATTTTGTTATCTAACGACGTTGAAATTTTAATATGTCCCGGTTCGTTTGCACATACGATGCACATGTGGAAATGAATATTCTAAAATATATCTTTTTTATACCAAAAGTGTCTTTATACTATACATTATAATGATAATATTAGATGTTTTGAAATTTAGTTGACATGACACAAGGAATTTGTTAAAATAACCACTTTTAGAAGTTGTATTCTACATATTTAGAATTAGAATTAAAAACATTTCCAAAACAAGCCTCGATTATGTAGCTAATATTTCATCACTGAAGTTAGACTCATTCCGAGCTCATTTCTAAAGTGTGTGCATGCATGCCTACATGTGTGTGCACGTGCAGCCGCACGCATGATAACCCTGGGTGCATATTTGTGTACCCGCTTGCTTGTAATACATATAAGACTAAATATAGCTATCTATCTACGTTCTTTTACGGAAAGGTGTTGCATCCATGCATGTGCATGTGCATGGGCACACGCCCACATAGACACACACAAATTTAATGTTTAAGTTTGAAGCTACACATAATTATATACTTGTACCTGAGAAAAATACTTCTTTTAGATCAGGCAAAAATATTCCACAGGTTTATTTCTTGTCTTATTCCGTAGAATTTGCGCATAAACTCAATAAATCAAAATTGCATGTGTTACTTTCTTTAATATGCACCTAAGTAGAAGTTAGTCACTGTTAAGCCTGGCTTAAATGTGCTTATGTTGAGATTGACCTATTCTATAGAAAGTAATAAGGAATAATAGTTTGAAAATTTATAATGAATCTTAGTCCTAAGCAGTTGTCCTATTTTCTAGGTCATTTGTCAGGACATAAGCTTTGTAAATAAAGATGTAATCGTACATAATTTGTATGAACAAAAGTAATAAAATTTTCTTCTTTCTCCTTCCATACTTCTCCTACTGTATAAATATATACATATTGATTCACTAATTTTATTTTATTTTCAAGACTGGCATCATTGCCGATGAGAGAGATACAAAAGGGTTTTAAAAAAGAGGGAATGTGTGAGATAGAAAGTCTTTACAACGGCAGATTTATTTCCACTACAGTAGCAATTTGAAATGATGAGTGACAACTTTGTTCAACCGGCTGTTCTCCGCTTTGATGATCATTGGAGTGTGTTGATAGACCAAAATTCCTATGATCTAGGGAGTACTGCCAAGTCGTCTTTGAAGGAGTTATTGAACCTGCATCTGGCATAACAGTGACAAATATGCAAACGACAGAATTAGAAGAACAAAAGTTGAAAGATCTCAAGACCAAAAATTACCATTTTCAAGTTAATGATCACTCAATCTTGAAAACCATTCTCTGCAAAGTACTTCAATACATATTTGGGATGCCATGAAGAAGAAGTATCAAGGCTCAACAAAAGCAAAAGGACAACAACTTCAAGCACTTCGTAAAGAGTTCGAAGCACTTTGAATAAGAGAAATAGTATTAGATCATCTCTCTCGAAGAATGCCGACCTTGAACAAGATGCGAATTCATTGAGAAAATTGTTCGAACCATGACACCAAAATGTAATAATATTGTTTAATCTATGGAAGAAGCTAATGATATTGATGAACGTTCACTTGATGAATTACTAAGTTCCCAGAAGCACAAACATATTCAATAGGAGAAAGGGGAGAAAGCCTTGAAGGGCTCTGGAGAAATCACCCGACACATTGAGAAGATAAATGATGAGGTTGCGGCAGATACTGAGATAAAGGTAGGGAAGGTAAGACTGTCAATGAGTACTCAAAAATCTAAAATATGTCCGCATACGTATTCGAAAAGCGGATAACTAATATCCAGAAAAAGGGATATCGGTGCGGATTTGAATGTATCCGAAAATTATCCATTCGTTTTTGTTAAGATTATAACTTATTATATATCACTACAACAAAATATATTATTGATAGCCTAGTATGACAGTGTTGTAAACAAACTTGCTGTATTTTAGTTCGCTAGGTATCCATAAATTGATGACGCGCTATAATTTGACTGCACCGCAAAATTACCAAGACAAAGGCGGCAAATTTTTTTCGCTCTTATTTCTCTATCCCTCTTTGAATACACCTCCCCTTCCTCATCGTAGAAAAAAAAACCCCAATTTGTTTGTTTTCTTCAACCTTACTTCTAAATCCCTCGTCGCACACTTAATCAGTTTTACCACGTTCCATTTTTGCAGATCTATCTCGCCTCTAAATAGTCGAATGTGATTGCAAGCACGATTTACATTGTCGGCGAAAAATGCAACATAATTAGAGTGGTATAATCATGATAATTACGTGGATTTAGCCATCGCTTTGCAGCTGCTTCACTAGACACTTTTTTCACTACAGAAAATTGAAAAGGATTCTAAAGGTCGGTATTTTCCCTAATTTTGGGTGACTTTATTATTTTACGTTTTGATTTGATTTTGTAAGCATATAGTACACAACTAACATCTTGTTTGAGTAAATTGAATGTATATTTGATTTTAAATGGTTGTATGCATGTAGTTGTTAAACAAACAAGGCTAATTTATAAATCCTAGTTCTACTACGTAATTTAAGTTTTGTAATTTTGAAACCTATATGAAAGAATGATTGTATTACTATTGAATTGATTATGATTGACTGTATTTTGAGTATGTATGAAGTAATTTATTTTCGATTAGAAGCCAATTGAAGAAATTAATAACATTTTATGTAGAAGCCAACTGAAGAAATTAAAACATTTTCTGTAGAAGCCAACTGAAGGATCTTGAATATGTATGAACGTGTTTTTGAGTAAATTAAAAAGCCAACTGAAGAAATTAATAACATTTTCTGTAGAAACCAACTGAAGGATCTTGAATATGTATGAATGTGTTTTTGAGTAAATTAAAAGCTATTACTACTGAATCGATTGCATTCAACTGAAGAACTGTATCGGAATTTTTGTGATCGCTGTCTTCACATAATGAGGAACAATAGTAATTTATTTAGTGAAAATCCTAGTTTGTAAATTACATACTCAGTGATTACACAATAATTATAAAAACTTAGATAATTTTAATTGTTTGTAAACAATACTGTACATATACATTGCACTGTCATGGCATGTTATAGATATCAAACTGGACATCACATTTATTTTGCTTTGTATTGTGTTTTCTCCCTCTTTTGTCAGCTCTTCACAACATTCCTACGAATGTACATTAGTTTCTTCTGCTTATTCATTTGGAAAATACATCTATGTAGGTGTGAAGGATCTTTTTAAATTATGTGTAGCGAGAAAGATCCATAGGAAGCCAAACAGAGACCGCAAAGTGTTGAAGAAAACGATCAGATCCATTGCATGAACTCTTAAAATCAGAACACAAAAATTTGGTTGATTAATGGTATATGGAATTGGACCGACTGCAAGTAATATAAGCTGGCTACCTCTTTCTTTCTTTAAATCCAATGTATGATCACTATCCTACTTATTCTCGAAAAAAAATATACCATTAAGCTATACCTCTATTTGTCCGATAACCACAGTGGACACGAATGTGGTTGTCATCAAACTCTTAGTTGTATTTTGAATTCCATAAACAATAAGGCAGTGATGTAGAGTAGTATCCATTCCACATCATTATAACCTATATAGGCTTATTCTATACATATTGTGAGATGCATATCTTTAAGTGTGTAAATTTGAATTGGTTTATTTACGCAATGAGTGGCCTAATAGGACTGCCTAACACCCAAGCAGCTATAGTAAACAATGTTGACACATGAAAATAAATAACCATGTTTATAAAATTAAAATTTAATGTATTGCATATTAATGTAACAAATTAACTTTGACTTCCTACAACAAGTATGCAAATGGTACTCAATGGTAGTTTAACATTTTCTGTTATTCAATAGCTGTCACTGCCTAGGCTTGGGGGTGGGATCTCCTTTTCTTCGGGTTATGTTATTGAGCAGTATCATTCCGTCACAACCATGTTTATAAAAAATAAACTTGGTGGTTTTGGCAATGCGTTGCATTTTAAAGTAGCAAATCGACTTTGACTTCCTATAACATTTATGCCACATAAGTGTATTTTTGATAAGGTTTATTTTAGTCTTCAATTTAGTCTACACTTCTTCTTACCTTGTATTTACGTGGTGTCAAATGTCAGTCCTTTTCTTCTCTTTTTTTTCCTTCTTTCGCCATCGTCATCATTATTTGAAAAAAGTCCTTGCATATCACAGATTCATACTGGTCATCGTTATTTTATAGAAGTCCTTGCATAGCACAGATTCGTACTGAAACTCACCTTAACTAGTAAATTTTCTGTTTTGGTAACTACTAGCATATTGCAGTCACTTGACTCAAACCATTTCTTAATGAGTGTCAAGTCTTGTTGAAGTTATGATAATATATGGTGTTGAAACCAGCTGGCATGAGGTGGAGGTGATTAATTAACCATGCTATGCGATAGAGGGGCTATATTTCTTATGTATTTTGTTGATACTTGAGTTAATACAATGTTTGTGGAACTGGAAACAAGAGGATTTTTTGTTGCTCTTTTGCCACAACTTCTCCCACAACCGTTTAAAGCATATGTAAAGCCCGATAACACACTCTTATGTTTGAGTGAGTTAGGATGAAGCCAAAGAATCAATCAAGAAAAGAATTCTCTATTGATACATTTTTGCTAAGAAATCAGTCATGTAAAAGCTATGGCTGAAATTTTTGATTAGTACGGAAAAGCTTGTTACCAACTGCATGTAGTTACTGGCTCAATGGTAACCAACTGAAGTACACTACACCTTTTGATCAAAAAAATTAAAAGTTTCATCATGTACAGACTGCACCAGTGATTGTTATTATCTAGTTATTATTAGTTTTAAGCAATGAATTATCTTATGTCTAATTTCCTGATATGGTTAAATGACTTTAAATGCACATTATACAACATAGGTTCAACTATATAACTTCAATATGATCTACTCCATTGCAGATAGGTCAATATGTGTTTTTCTATTTTGATTGATTCTCAAGTGTCACTTCAATTCTCCAGTTACTTCAAGCTAATTTGTGTGATCAAGGTGAACAATGTTATATCACTCTTAGTTGATAGTTACTATTGCGGGTCACTAAAAATGGACAGCTATTTTTAGAATTAGTTCCCTCTCTCTGACCTAGCTTAGCTGATAACTATGCATTTAAATCCCACTTAGCCGCTACGCTTTGTCAACCTAGCATTCTTAAATATGGATTCATTTGAAGACCTGTTATTTAATGCCAAGCCTGTAAAATCAGGGATTTTAGCAGCCGTTTTAGCATTTTTGGTAATAATAATAACAAAAACAATATAGTTCGTCCAGTTCTCATTTTAACTTAATTAACAAAGTTAGGGTAAATAGCTAAGTTCAAGGTTTAAGCACCAAATTTAAGTTAAATCAATATTCTAATCAGAAATTTGAACTATATGTATCAAGACATTCTTAAGTTTTGTAACATTTGTTATATTGGTCGAAACAAGTTTTATTCTTTTTTTACATCAATAACATGAGGCAAATAATAAATTTATTTTGGCAACTAGATTTGTTTCGAACATAGCTTTTTCCACCTCTATGTTTTCAAGACATGGAAATACCAAAATATCCGTTTCCTTAAAATGAGTTTAAATTGGGGACCAAAGCTTTTTCTATCATATTTACTACACATGTTTTATGTAACATAGGATTTCTATACCACCACATATATTATAATTATGCAATGCTTAAAACTAGGAGTTATAGTCAAAATTATTCTACTTAACTGGTGAGTATCTAGTCAGAAAAATTCAAAAATATTTGGTCAATAATGTTATTAAATTATGGTTCTTGAATATCCACAATGTTTGAAAAGTTTAAGGTTTAATTATGGTTATTTGCGATTTGCATTAACATGGGCTAATGCTTACCTTAATCTGAATTTTTTCATCAAGAAGTTTCGTTACATTTTATTCCTCTTATGAAGTCTTATTGTAGTGACAATTCTACACTACAGCTGGATATATAGTATTTCAAAGATGGCGAACTGAGTATTATTCCTATATGCTCATAATTTTGCATTCTTAACCGGAAATTATAGACATAATTGCCAATATATATATATATATATATATATATGCTGATTCGTAAAAAATTGAAGAAATACTAGAACCTGAAATATGTTGTGTACCTCCTACAACTTTACGGTTGTGTATAACAACGACAATTTTTCTTCAATTTTTAAAGAAATAGTTTTACTCCCTTCCTGATGTTTCTAGGCGTATACCTGACTTCAAAATTATCCTTAGATTATGTTTTAGATATGAATGACTAGTTGTACTGGTTATTTAGTTAGTTGTAGTTAAAGTGTGGACATCTATTTTAGATATTCTTAAGAAATGTAAGAATATGCCTTAAAGAATAAAATTCTAGACATGGTCCAAGTAAAATAAAAAGTTCAAATTAGAGTCCAGTGTTTACAGTGTCTCGTTTATCCAAATATTCAATAAATGAAACCAGTGCTTTTGAGATTTTAGTAATATTTGAAGATGACAAACATGGACATTCTACGTTCATAATAATATTAGTAGGGTATAATTATGAACCTTTAACGTTTTACACCATATAATATTCAAATTAGAGTCCAGTGTTTACATCAAACATTCAAATTAGAGTCCAATGTTTACAGTATCTAGTTTATTATCTTCAACGTTTCACACTATAATAATATTAGTACCTTAATATAATTATGAACTTATATCATTAACATGTTAACAAACAGAATGAGTTTATAAGAAGGAACCAATCAAAAGATAGATTATTACCACTCAAATCCACCATCATAGCTACACTCTACAACTGGCATTTGAACATCAGACACCCTCTTTCCTGGACACATACATATATATTAGAAAACAGTAAAATGATAAAACCTAATGGAAGAAACTATACACATACCTTTAATAAATGCTTCCATTTTCAATTCACGAGTTTGTTCCAGATTCGGCTGCTTTAATATAGAAAGCATCCGATGAACATCATAATAATAATTTTCAACTTCAACGGTCTTATTCTGGTTATCTATATTTTGCTGCAATAGACAGGTATGAAATTAGAAAGGAGTTCAATCAATAATTATGAGATTTATTTTGAACAATGATAAATTAAACGAACCTTGATCCCATTAACCTCATTCACTGTATCTATTTGCTTCTGTATGATTGTTTATTTGGCAGTTGAATCAATAATTCAAGATTCTTCGCACTATACTATGTTTTCAGAACCACACAAATAATATTTTTAACTTTATATATGCATTTTTCCTTTAAATCTTATGCTTTAGCAAATTGAGGCATTTGAGACATACAAAACTTAAGTCTCGATGTCTCATGCCGATGAAGTGTATGCCTTAGGGTAATTTTTATTACCTCCAACTAAAGTAAAAAGTGCATTCAACCAAAGTTACCAAAGCTTAATCATACAAGACTATTTTGCAAGTCTAGAACAGAATCTTATGAAAGTATATCTATTTAATTGGCTCCAGTAGCTCAATTCGGTTTGAAGAGAATGGATTACTATATGAACCGCTTTTTCAAAGTTTTTAAATATGAATATTCATAAATAATCAATTGTCTATATTATTTAAAATACATACATCTATGTTATTTTTCTTTGGTGCCACAAGCAAATGATTAATGCTGTATATATCATTTGGCTGGTAATATTTTCCATGTGGGCAATGAGGTTATCATTTGTGTTTACTGTTGGATTCCACTTTTATACCGTTCCTTTGAAAAAAGAAAAGTAGATATTTATTAAACGAATGCTAAAATCAGTAAAAACACATGCTAACTTTAAATTTCCTTATGTTGTCTACTAAATATTAACTTGTACCTTTTGTAGGTCATTTACATAAGTTTTAGAGCACGAAATGCTTTTGAACCAAACCTAGATGCCTAGGCATGTATATCCCCTATAATAAGTATGATAATCACAATTGAACTATATGTTTTTAACTTGTATACTCAACAAAAGTTTCAACACTACACCAGATTGTTGTTCCAGTATTTAAATTTTTATTTTTCTAGTAAACCCACAACCACAGGAATGCTTTACGCATTTGGATTATGATTTCATCATGTCAAGTTCCATATGGAGTTAGGGATTTACCTATATGGAATTATGGACCGCTGAGACATCAGATGAAAAACTTCATATAATTCAATGGTTTCAAAACAGACTAGCGCTGTAAGGTAATCGCAGTGCTAAACAAAGGGGCAATGCATCACCTGGACGCCTAGTTATGTATATCCCATACGTTTGTTGTATGAAAGTGATATTATTCGAGTATGACAACCATGTGTGGAATGAATTAGAAGTGAACAGTGTCTATTAATTGCTCTATATTGTGTTTAGTTTTCGTATTCTTTTCATGTCATCTCCAGTGTCCAAATAATCATGACTCCATAAACTATCTTTATAATTTGTTTACCTTAACATCAATAAATATTCTTATAATTCTAATTCTACTTTTATTGCAGATAACAATGTTAGTATTAATTTTCCGATGTCCATGAGTATGGCAGGTTTCAAAAGTGCAGAGAGTCGCAATTAGAGATTAAAATGGAAGTGCGTATATTACTAGAACTACAAGGATTCAGAGTAAAGGTGAGTTTGTCGTTGGTATTTTCTCCCTTTGTTATGTAGTCTTATGACATATCACGTTTATGACGTGTCTTATGACAACAGTTCAATTGATTTCTAGCATTGAATGTATGTGGATAGATTATATTCATTTTTTTTACACAATAAGTTTGAAGTTAAAAGCGAATTATTCTCTGTCTTTTTTGGGTAAACAATATGTTAATGGTTACATCTTAGTCAGAAGGTTAGGCCAAATTCGTAAAGAAAATAACAATTTAAATTGATGATTAGCTAATTTGTACTTATCTATTTTTCCTAACCGTCTTCTCGAAAGAAAAAAAATCACTGACCATTTAGATATTTGTATATTTGGTTCCATGCCTAATACTCTTTCAGGACTATTTTATCTTAAACTTCATAATATATCCTCATTTACAATATGGTTTACAAAAAGTCTTAGAAAGGAATCCTCTATAATCTTTAGCATTTTATTATATTACTTAACTTACTTATGAATAAGACAAAATAAAAAGATGATATATGACTGTTTTTATGAATATATATTTGGTCATAGTAAAAATATTGATTCTCTTGACTTATTAATACTACTGTGCAACAATTTGATTATTTGGAAGATTCATCACAGCATGATTTGTTTTATATGCTGGAAGATTTTGAGTAATTTACTAATTAATGTAGGCATCTATGGAAAAAAATATGGTGGGCTTGTACCAAAAAAGAAACCTTTGATCTCAAAGGCAAGTTTCCTTTTGTTAATCATGTTTACATAAAAATTAACAAATAATTTTGTCACATTGCATTTAACTAGTGTATTTCATATAATGATCAGGACAATGAGCGTGCATACTTTGACTCTGTAGATTGGGCTCTCGGCAAGGTTTGTTAGTACATAATACATTCAGTCACGAAATTTAAAAATATATAACACGGAGTATTATGTTATTGCATACTAGATCCTCTAAATTTTAACTTTGATTGGAGTTATAGCGATGGATATCCTTTGCATAATACATGAAGAAACACCATTGTTGTAATACTGGTTCACACAAACATGTGTTTATGAACTAACTGAAAATAATAAATTGTGTATATTAGCAGCAAGGTACAAATTTAAGCCAGATAATTGTAGCTTCAGTTGAACCCCTCAGGCCTAAGCTCCAGGCATGCATAACTTCAATGATTTTATCTTCCGTTTATCAACAATTTTTTTTATAAATTTTCACACTATAAAATAATCAATTACAACATAATCACAATAAAAATAAATATCATCATTAAAATTCAAGATTTCAATTCTGTGTTAGCATTTTGTTACTTCACAAGATGAATCTCTTTGACTGCTGTTTCTAGTTTTCTTCATTTAAGTGTTTCTAGTTATCTTCATTTAAAATTTGTATAGCCAAAACTAGTACCCACACTATATTATGAATTTTTCCACTGATATGCGATAAGAAGAATTCAATCAGCATTGTATACTATGAATGCATAGTTTTTTGATTCCATACTACTTAGTTTAACTAATCACGCCAGTTAACATACATGGAAAAACCCAGAAGACTCAAACTGTACAATTTCCTCAACTCCTATCCCTTTTAGCCTTGCCCTATGCATCTATCACTTTTTGTAAATCTGTAGTGCCCATGAAAGATCATTTTTCATGTTGGTCCAGATTCAAATAGGCGATAGGTCAAGCAAAGATTTTGGTATCTAATACCGATTTCAGTTACAAGTCTGAGAAATAACTGTAAGTAATAAGCATTTTTTATTTTGATAATTCCACATCATTATCAGGAACTAGATGCAATCACTCTGGGGTGACACTATATTTTTTGTCTTGACAAATTATCTTACATTTGAACAAAATTTCTTCAGGGAGGTATAAATAATAATTGAAGGGTTTGAGAGAAAAACTTGGCTTGGATCCCAGTGACCCAGTTGTTCCTTTCTAGCTTACCTTGGGAAATTCAGCTACTTTGGGGTAACTTTTTCCAACATTTACGGAGGTGCAGTTCAATTTTTCATATAGGTCCATGATCATGCAGAATAAAAGTGAGTATTGCATTAAATTTGTGAACTATTATGTGTACCATCATATAATAACTACTATTGTTTGATGCAGTTGACTACTTCCTATGGCGTTCCTAGCATTCTGATTCTGCTTGCATCTGTAAGCATCAGTACTCTCTATACATAAAATGTGGATATGATGAAAAACCACAGAGGAAGCCAATGTAAGAGAGCCATTGAGACATGATGAATTGGAGTATTGCTGATATGGTGAATACTGGCAGTCAACAGGTGATTCTTTCATATCTATGCTTTCATTAACACATGTTCTATCCTATTTTATTATCTAAAGGTTTGTAAACTTATTATCCTATTTTATTCCTACTGGTTATTTTAAACGTCTTATTTGATTATGTCGTGCATTTAACAGTGACTTTTTGAAAATGATGTCCATCTTTTGTACTTAGTTCATTAGGGGTTATGCTAGTTTCAGTAACTTAGTCTTTGGCGATGCATCTTTTGTACTTATAGATACTTGTATATATTGACTAACATATGTATGTTTGTGTTTCTTCTTCATAGGTGTTGTATGATGCTTTTGAGGTTGATACATGATGTCACACTCTTTCTCCTTTAAATCAGTCATGCTTATCAACGGTCATTAAAATATTTTTAGTATGTATCGTTTTGGTATGCTACACTCAATTTATGTACTTATGTTTAATTTTTATCACAAATATTTTTGTTTAATTCTTCATGTATGAAATATTATGGATACATATGTTTTGTGATTTGGCTTATGACTCAATTTGTGTACTTATGTTAATGTGATGAATGTGGTTTTTTGAGTTATAATATATAAATAGAATTGAAAATTGTAAGCTTTGAATGTTATGACAGCAAAAAATGTGCAATAGAATTTTTTTATAGCGTTCTAACTATGCAACAAAAAGAAAATTTGTTCAGCTTTGTTATGCTATAGCATCATGTTAGTGCTATACAAAATATTTTGCAAAGAGTAAATAGTTTTCATAGCAATAAGACGGTGCTATAATAGATAGTAATGAATTTTCTATAGCATTTCAATGTGTCATAAAGGGTTGACACGATGATTCCATAGCGCGTTCAAATGCTATAATAATATAGCATGTCGACATATTTATAGCAACTAAAATGCGTCATAAAAGGTTCTATAGCACGTTTCATAATGCTATAGAAAAGCAGTTGAACCAATATGGCCTATTTTAGATGGCAAGAAAAATACGTTTTCCATTGCAAGTATGACACGCTATAGTATCTACCAAACTTTTTACAATATGTTGATCTATGGCGATTATAGAATCGCTATAGAAAGTTTTTATAGCGGTTTTTACACGCTATAAAAAGTCCTTTTTGTTATAGTGATAGCAGTCATGAAAACGCTATAGTTTCACTTCATAGCGACTTTCCAAGGCTATTAAAAGTTTTGTTTACAGCACTCATAAAACGCTATGAAATGTCCTTGTCCATAGCGTCTCTTATAGCGTTTTGTATGTTGCTGTTATAGGTCACTGACCTATTACAACATGTTAATATACAACGTAAGAAAAAACGCTACAATAGCTTCTAATAGCGTTTTTTAAACGCTATTAAAGGGTGTTTTTGTTGTAGTGTATATATTTCAGTACAGTGTAATAGTTTATATTATATGCATATTTAACTGCTAAAAACTATTTATTATCATCATATTTATTAATTGGCGTACTTTTATAATCAATGAAATTAAAAGTAATTATATTAAAGCAAAATTTTCTATTTATGTTTCTTGATTTATCGATTATAACGAATAAGATAATTATATGATATTCATTCGTATCCACAGATGCGAATATCCGATATCAAAAAATGATTTCGGATAGGGATGAAAAATGGCATTATCCATTCGAACATATCCATTGACAGCCTAAGAATAAGAAATGATCGTGGAATTCATGAACAATTCCAACATCAAGACAATCATTCCAACGACTCTCATGGAAAAAGAAAAAGAAAAGGACAAGGAGGCCATCATTTATATAAACCAAAGTCAGCAAACAAGTCCTGCGTTGAATATTTCAAATATCATGGGTATGAAGCATAATCCATTTGAATGTATAACTAGTTTAAATAGACAAAGTGAAGAAAGAACCAACTTTGAAGAAAAAGAAGAAGAGACGTAACTTTTATTAGTGTTTCATGTGAAAGAAGAAACTCAACAAAACATGTAGTACTTAGATACTGGTTGCATCAATCACATGTGCAGAGATCATTGTATTAAAATATGTAAGTGTAAATGAGGCGTTTTCATGTCCGTGAGGTGGGGCGTAAGCCTCGAAACGTTGAGACATAAGCTTTTCCGGTAGAAATAAAACACAAAACATATAATGAAATTTGACATTTAAATTAATTTATGCAAAAAAGAAAAAAAAATCATTCAAGGCTGAATTTGAACATGTAATGTCTCTTTTTTAAAAGGTTTAAAATAAATAACTGAAATCCATATGGTTCCAGTTTTGTTTTTGCAAAATTTATTTGAAGATTCCGCAAATTTCCAATTTTGAAACCTTCTACCAATTCAAATCAATCTGCAAATTTATTTGTGTTGTGATAATTCTAACTCGAAACCACTCAAATCAAAACCCCAAAGCATGGCGGAAAAGGAGACCATGGTAAGAATTTGCAAAAACAACTAATCAGTATCTCAATCCAAATCTCAATCCAATCCAAAACCAATCACAACCACCAAATAAGAAATAAAAAACCAAATAAATAATGATAAAATAAATCAATGCAACGGTTCAAGTTCCGAAATGTCAAGAGGAGATGACAATAGTGGTACAACTACAGGGAGACAGCCAACTGAAGGTGAGAGCACCGAGGATACGGCACCACAACACACAACAGAAAAGACGCAGAGCAGCCTCACTTAAAAATAATGTCATTAGTGAAGCGCAGGGACCAAATGCAAATGAGTACAAAGCATCAATGCAATGCGTCAGATTCGAAAACAAGGCAGTAGACAGGGCATACATATGAAGCAACAAGGCCTGACTGGAAGGTTCAAACATGAACTATAATTCAATATCAAACAAAACTACTCAGGAGATCAATACACATGACTCACATGAACCAGATCTTATATTGAACAAGTGAAATGGCCACAGCTTCAATTGAACAGAGAAAAGAACAACAAGTGGTATGAGACTGAACCAGACAAATGGAACTGAGTTCAAGTGAATAGCACATCATGAACTCGATGCAGTGCAACTCAATGCAACAAAAGACCACAAGACTCAACCTAGTGAAATGGATCAGTTGCACTTATTGAAATTGGGAATTGCAAATAACAATTATAGTACCCAAAACATGGTCAGAAGCAAACAAGTCCAGACACAACAAGCATCGTGTAGCAGTGCAACACGAAGTCAAGAAAAGCAACTGCAGCTCAAAAGCAGGCTCAATGTAACAAGTGACCACTTGTGTACATATACAAAAAAACTGAAGTGAAGTCACAAGTGCACAACTTCAACAAACCAAACGTCATCAAGTAAACAAGATTCAAGATAGTGCACAACGAATCAAAAACGAGTCTGAGGCTTTAAATAAAAAAAAAAACAATCAAAAACATATCAAGCTGTATGTAAACAGTTCAATATGACTCAAGGTATCAGTGATGAACCAATGAAAAGTGCAGCCTAAACACCAAATAGATCAAGGAACAGCAAGTTGATCGAACAAGTGAACAACGGTAACAGGACCACATACAAGTACATCACTACATTGTTCACAGTATACAACTCGAAGCGAACAGAGTCTAAGCAACTGTCAACAACACAAAGACTACCACATAATGTAACAGAGGGCAGAGTCAATGAAAAAAAAAGGACTCGAGTGCTACCATCACTATCAAGACTTCAAGCCAGGCAATATAGAAACAAAGTGAAGTCTCTATAATACAACACGAAGGCACTGCATCATAAGGTTAAATGCAGACTGTCTTGAAAAAAAAACAAAAGTAACCAAGATAAACCAAATGTGGTCAAGACAACCAAGTTGGATATGCTACACTCATGCAACATATCCAATGATATAAAAAAAAGTTCAAGCAGTAATAACACTGCAGCACAAGAGAATGCACAGAACTAAATGAACCCATATGGATAGTGCAGCAAGAATCACGCATGACACACCAAGTATAAGTGTCAAAACTGGTCAGAGGCAGTGAGTATCAAAAGAAATTCGAACAAAAGGAATTTGCAATCAGAATTTTCTGAAAAACGATCGAAGTCAATCAAACAATTACACAAAACTATGACTGTAAATTTCAACCAAAGTCACTGCCGAAATCAACCAAAAATCAATTTCCAGAAAATTGAAATAAGTGCACCAGGAAATCTTACCACAACAAAATGATTTAACAAATCAAAGTGACCGAAGTCAACTAAGAAACACAATTTCAAACGAAATCGAACAGTGCCATGATAATTAGAGAACAAGAAATCATCAAAACAAAATTTAACAGCCAAAGAACTTTACTAGGTTCGAATTTCAGATGTGAGTGAAGAAAATGACTCACCTTAGAATGAAGCGACGAATTGAAGCAGCCAAGACTATAGAATCGCTAATCCACGAAACCCTAGTAGCCTTCAACAGAGCTAGCGAAGACACCTTCACCTGATCGAGGAGTTGAAGTCGACGCCTTTGATTTGAAAAGCCTTAACCTCTTGACGAACGAGAGAGACGAACGAAAGAATAATACGAGGCCGCCATTTTTGTTCAATTTTTTTTTTAGGGTTGCAATTGAAAAATGAGGGAACGTGTATGGTTTGCCTTTGATAAACACGACACCAAGAAAAACATGGGCCAACATTAATTTAAAGCCCGCATTCACTTTTAACCATTTATTTAAAAGGATTTTAACCCAATTTAAAAGAATTCAACAGATTAAAATGCCTAATAGCAGTTATAGCCAACGATAATAATCGTCATTTGACGATAATAAATTAACTGCGAAATCCTGGGTTGTTACATCAGGCTGGAAACCAGCATGAGTAAACTCAACTAACTTTGAATACCAAAGCAATCAACTTAATTAAACCAGGGGAAACTTATATCAATTTAACTAATTCACAATATACTATAGACAACACTTATCGTACATATCAATTTCTAAGTTCCAAACTTAGATAAAATAATCCAATTTACTTGAATCATCTTATTCCAGCCTATTAATTTCACACATCAATTTATTTAAATCCGAAGTGGTTTCGGGTATTTCCTAATAACCGACCCCGGTCTCTTCGAAACTCATAATATCCTAACCCAAGTTACTCAAATGAAATACACAACATTTCATATCAGAGATATCAACACATTCAAATCATCCGATACCATTCAATCATCCATAAGCAATGCTTAATCACATACACATTAATTCAATTGATTCTAATTGAATTTCTAACCACATTCATTAGATTCCTTCATTCAATATTAATTAATTCCAAATCAATTATTTGCCAAACCTTCACTATTCATCTTAATTAATCATCCTGGATTAATTATTTTTCAATTATATTCAAGTAATTATCTTAAATTAACTTCACAATATTAATTTGTCTCAACCAAGATCATTAAGTAATCGTAATTACTTCATGAATTAATTATTTATTTAATCACATTAATCTTTAATTATTTATACTAATTAACTTCCATAAGTCGCCTATTACTGATTAATTCATCTTAATTAATCAATCTCCAATTACATCGTTAATTATATTAATTAATTTGTTTTTTCCAATTATATTTTAAATTTTTTTCTAAATTAATTACTTTAAATAGAAACCCAACAGAGTGAGATTAATTTCACAAAGTAATTATATTTTATTAATTACAATAAGTAATTACCTATCAACCATCAATTGATTTTTCTAAATTAATTAAGCTTAATAAATTAACTTAAACCTTAATTAATTGGTTCAAACTCTTAATTTCTAAATTAATAAACTCAAGTCATTAATTAATTGAATTAATTAGTTATCCACTTAAATTACCCTACTAATTTAATAAATCACATATCATAAGCCCTTAATAAGTTATCTTATTTAATCCTTACTTTAATTAATTACAAGTAATTAATTCTCAAGTACTTCCATTAAGTACTTTATCATTTAAGTAATTAACTAATCTCTAATTACAAGTGATTGATCTTTAATAAACTAAATTACCTTATTTATTTAATTAATCAATTTATCTTATCATTGTCTTATTTCCCCAGCCTACATACTTATCTTTATATATTGGGATTTAGTTTATTCTAGGAGTAATACATCATGTAATCTATATTCAACATAACAACTAACATGATTCATAAGTTAGTAAGTACAGAGATTTAGCTTCAAATGGGTAAGTTACTCATGGGCATAAAAAGAAGGGAAGCTGGGTTAGTTTTTCTCACTTGATACTAAGTTTGAACAGAGAACTCAACTTTTGCTTTTGACAAATATCAATCGGGATTTGTTAACTTCTTTGCCTGTTGATGTTATTGTTATTGATTTAGTTACTAATTAAGTTTTAGTTGTAGGCTTAGTTTTCTGGAATATTGAGTTTTTTTTATAAACGAGCTAGAATACAAACAGGTTTCATTACAACCTGAACAACGATTAACCCGAGGCAACCCTACTGCACTTCGAGTCCAAACCCCACTGCCCCGAGTAAAACTACCATATACTTAGAGTCACACAGATGCACCCATAAATTTATCCAAGCTTAAAGCTTTTAAAGTAAAATGAAATAAAATAAATATTTACTAAATTACTCACTAAAGACAGCGAGCCCCCTTCTGCCTGAACCATCAAGACTACCTCCAACCTCGAACGCGACCTAAACCCTAACCTCGGTACCGCTGCCACGCCTCGCACAGTCGCACATGAGCCCTAGCCTCGGCCATGACGCCGTCGCTGCAACTTGTTCGAATTCGACTCCCTCAGCCATCGCGATACAAGAATGTGTCACTAGCCACGAACCACGGCCGACTAGCAGCGATTGAACGATCTCGACTTCCATCCTTACATCATCGAGTCACGGCTCCATGAGATCGATGCCGGCCTCACGTGCTTCATCATCAGGTTGCCCTTCGATCGTTTTGCAGCAACACTCGAACCTCCCCACTGCCACCATCAATTTAGAAATGATTTGGAAGAACAAAACGTAGCTCGATTGAAGGTAAGGGAAGGAATTCGCAAATTGATTTGAGGATGGGGAAAAGAAAATGAATCGGGGTTTAGTAAAAAAAATTCCAGCCATCACAATTTATTCTCTGGTTTTGATTTTTTTTTTGGGGATAAAAGAAATGGACACCATTTTTAAGCAGAGAAAGAGGCATGTAAAGGAAGGAAGGAAGGAACGGCTTCTAGAGTACGCTCGTAAAAGAAAATATCTTTGACTAATACGAAAATAAACGATCAAATTTTAAATTAAATCGATTAAAATAGTTCTAAGCGTTTTGAGCTGCCAGGGTCAAATGACAACCCCGATCGCTACGAAAATTGAAATCCAATAATAACTAACTATTACGGATCCAATGAAACTGGTTTCATCAAATTCCGAGACTGTGGCTCGAAAGGCTATTTTTAAATTCAATTTAAACGATATATTTTCAAAACTGAACATATCACCTTAAAATTAAATTTCAACCATTCTATTATCTTCAGTCTCATCCTTATCAATTTTATAAGCCTTCAAACTATTTTTAATAGGCTTAAAACTCCAGCTTCAATATTTTACCCAATTTTCAGTTTATTTAATTCAATAACTTAATTATCAAGTAAATATTGATATTTGGAATTCAAGTTAAAATTAATATTTACTTATGTACAAATCAATTAATTATTCTATTTTAAACTGTTAAAAATTCTGGGTCGTCACATTCCTCCCCCTTAATAAGAATTTCGTCCCCGAAATTACTAGTTAGGATGAATGGTACTATACCCGTTTACCTTTTCCCAAAACCCACAATTCAACATCCTACCAACTATCCTTTATTAAAGACCCACTATCACCTCAACCAACTTCCTAAAACCTCTATAGTTTCCAATGACATTATTTACTCCACTTATTCAAATTTCAATTTAAAACCAAATTTTGAATTATCAAAATTTTCTCAAAATTTTTCTAACTCTCTAAGTTTTCGAAATTTTTTGCCAGCGTCTCCTTTGCGCGGCTAGCTCGGTACTACTACAAAAGGCCTCTACGAGCTCCCAAATTCCAAAAAGAAAACAAAAGCCAAGTGGCTACATCAAAAACCCAATCCAATTTCATACAGAAATTTCAATACATAACTTTTTGTCGGGCAATTCTAATTTATCTTTTGGAATCTCAATCAATTTACCTTCCCCTTTAATACCTGCATATCTCACTTAACAACAATATCCAATCGAAATTTTACAAATCATTTTTATACATTCTCTTACATAAGTTTCATATCTATTTCAAATTAGTTTCCACTTCCCATATGATTTTAATTTATCTCCAATTTTGAATATTGAATTTCATCTTCCATTTATAACTGATTCACATTAGTTTGATCTATAAATTTACTTTAATTCCCAATTTGTAATCGTTTTGTCGCTAACAATTTTTTTTTCTAACTCCTAAAATTTTCAGAAAATTTTGGCGGAGTCTCCTTTGTACGGAGGAGCTTTTGCAATTTGACAATTGATATAAATATGTATACATCGACCCACACGGTCAGAAAAAGCAAAAACAGTTCATATTTCCTATTTTTATTGCGTAGGCGTACCTTTATTTAGCATTTTAAGCAAACTGCTTATTAATTTAAGCAATTAGCGCAATCCATACCAACCACACATCCTTCAGGTACCTGTACTATCTCAATTTAAATATGTAAGTGCCACATATAGAGAATTTATTAACATTTACTCACTTTCAATAGCTAAACTCAAGTATTACATATACAACAAGTATCAAACGCTTCCCATAAGCGATTTATTTAACTTTTAAAGCTAATTCAAATGTTTTCATCCAATTCATATGCCATTTCATTCCATTTTAATAGTTTACAACTCAAGTGCTTACATTCAATTTATTTTTAATCCAAACAAGCTCATATTCCATTTAGTTGATTCCAAATCAAGTTATTTTACTTCTCTCGACCCATAGGATTTTAATTACATTCATTTACGGCAAACAACAATTCATTCCATGCAAATTTGACAACATTCGCTTGATAAAGTATTCATTTCAGTCTATAACTACTTTCAAATTAATTTCAACTCATTCTGTACTTAATTTCATTCATTTCCAATTTATTCACCAACCATACATTGCATTTCAGTTCATCTCCGCATTAGTTTCATTTTAAAAACTATTTCAAGGGCTTGACAACATTCAGTGCTTACACTAATACTCATTTCCCAAAAAAATAATTCTAACCCAAACTTTTTATAATATTTCACTTTTGCTCGAAGCCGAACTCTTATTAATTTTAAATTAAGTTAATTTACTTTCTTCAAATTATTTCAACTTCATAACTTAAGTTCATTCCAATAACCCAAGTTCAATTAAAACTTTAATTTAATTTCTATTCAAGCAAACTTCATCCATTTATTATTTAACTCAATTAACCCATTTAAAATTTAAAATTTACTTACTTAATTCATTTACAAATTTATTTTATTAATACAAGGCCATTCTCAATTGACTTCTATTCACTTGGGTTTTGTTTGCAACTCAAACCATTACTATTATAGTCACTTTCATTTCATTCAACAACACTTCCATTTTACCTAAGTTACCTGCACATTGCGTTAAATATTACTTATAACACACTTAAATGTTCATTTGTAATTTAAACCATCACTATTTGATCCAACTCTATTTTATTTAACTTAAGTTCGTATCCAAACTCCCTTATTAACTTACAATCCATTTATTCAATCGAGTTAAATTTTTATTAACATACTCTATCAAATAATTATTTATTATTAGCTTACTTCCAATTTCTATTACAAAGAAAATTACTCCATTAAATTTTCCCGAGTTCAAATTTTATTTTATAATTCCTGTTTGGATTTCCCTTTTAATTATTAAAATTTAGAAATGCCTTTAAATTCAGATAATACGATTAAAATAGCTTTTTATAAAAATATTTCTTATAATTTGATGTCTCAAACGGTCCATCCTTGTTCTCACAAAAATTCAGTCATACGTTGATCAGGCGTAGAACTGAAAATCTATAAGTACTTGGTAAACTCGTTTTCAACATCTAGTGAAAATACTCGAAAAATAATTTTATTAAAAATATAGAAAATAGTTTTTGAAAAAAGAGAAAATATCTTTGGTGACAATGCTCTGAAAATCATCACCCCCATCCATGGTCGTGGTTACATACCAGGGTTACGTTGCAGTCGCAGCAAAAGTCCATGTAACTGCAGGCACTCCGCGGCCTCTCGATTAGGCCATGGAACCCACAACAGATCACAGTTACATCCAGGGTTACGTTGCCGTCACAGCAAAAGTCCATGTAACTGTAGGCTCTCAGCGGCCTCTGATTTTCGCTGTCGAAATTAAACTTCTCCACTCCTACATAGGTCGCAGTCTACCGATATAAAATCAGACGCAGACTGTTGGCTCTCAACGGCACACACGACTTTCGCTATGTGGTATACCATAGTGTCGCAGTCTACCGATATAAAATCAAATGTAGACTGTTGGCTCTCAGCGGCACACACGACTTTCGCTATGGTACACTACTCATAATCCTTAGGAACTAGTTTTGTCCGGACTCCTCACAGGATCAACTTTAGAACCCCCCTTGGGCTCAAGGCAGCACCACCCGGTGGCACTCCTGAGAAGTTCATTTCAAGGAAGCGCCTTTTCCCCCAGAGCCATCATCAAAACACTTTATACTATACACATATAGTATCTTTCAAATCATACACCTAGTATGAATCTCATAAAAATCTCCTTTACACAAAATCGATTATCCCAAAATCGATAATTCTCAAACTAGGCTTTCCAAATTCCATATATTGATTTTACCCAAAAATATAAAGCCTTTTCAAATCCAAAGGTTCCCAAAACCCTTTCCAGAATCCTCATAAGATCCTTTATATATATATATATATATATATATATATATATATATATATAATTTTTAAAACTTTGGATCACTTTAAACTCGTATAAAATTTCTTTTATACTTCAAACACTTCCAAAATCCTTTTTCTTCCAGCAATAGATTCAACAAGGGGAGAATATATAACAAAGATATAACTTTGTTTACCCAAAATCAAATATTCAAATTTGATTACTCTTTCCAATATCAATTTCCTTTCTATTCACATTCACTTAAATTTTCATTCACTTATTCACAATTGCCTTAATCCCCATTTGGATTATTACCTTAATTCTTAGCCCAGTTGGGTATTTAATCAATAACAGTTTGAATTTCGACCAGTTTATATTTAGGAAATAGCTCAAAAATTTAAAAATAGATAAGTAGTTGAAAAATAATGATTAGTTTGTAAAATAACTGTAAAATAGTTAAATAGTTTCAAAAATTTTAGATAATTGCAAAGTAGTTGTAAATTAGTACTTAATTTGTAACATAGTTATAGTAATGAGTTTAGAAAACAGCTGAAAAATGGTTAAATAGCTCTAAAATAATTATAAAACAATTATAAAATAATTTGGCTTTAAGAAAGAAAGGTTGTATATATTTAATAGCTTAGAAAAATAAGTTTATATTATGGCAATTTACATTGAAAATAATCTAAAGTCAAAACTGTTCACTTCCCCAACATTTCAATTTAAATTTCCACTCCCATTTAAATTGACCCAATTCCCAATTGAATAATCTTCAATTTCCATTGAAATTGATTTAACCCCAATTCAAGTTGAATCGATTCTCAATTTCGTTCCAACTTCAAATCAAATTCCGTTTGATCTTTAAACTTGTACAACTTTAATTACAACTCAATTTTTACAATTTCTATTTATAATCATTTACATTCACCTTTTGCTTTTAACTCGGAATTATACATTTTATTTAGCCAATATATTTTTATTATTCCATAAACATTTCAATCAAGATTTCGGAGTTTAAACAAATTTCCAAAATTTCAGTAGCACCTTAGAATTCAACTATACCCAAAATTATTTGGCAAATTTAATTATCCCTTCGAATTTCAAAACCAAACCCAGTTCACAAACAATTCCAATTTAAAACAATTGGTAGCAATTTCTCTTCTAGAAACTCGTAAATGAACATCGATGATGCTGCAGTCATCACCGACGTTAATTTCCAGTTACCGAAAGAGTTCAATGCTTTTATCTCTTTAAAAACATTTCCAAATATTTTTAATTTCAAATCTCCCAGATTTCAAATTCAACACAAAAATATTTTTGAAATAATAATATTATTTCTCCAAAACCTATGGAAACCACTTTCAAATTCAAAGGAATTTCAAATTTTCCCAAAAATTCCAAATTCCCAATCCATCCAATTCATATTTAAACATTACTCTGGAATTTTCATCTTGCCTTATTTTCAAATATTCTCTTGAATTCTATTCAGATTATAATCTCATTTATTTATGAAGCTTATTTCAATTTATAAATTACATATACAATCTACATTTCAAATTCCATTTTGTTATATAAGTTTATTCTTTAACTTGGGTTATAAGTTTCAGTTTGGTCGTATTTTATATTACTTCTTAACTTAATTCCAATAATCTAACAACCAATCACTTAAATATTCATTAGAAGGAAATATTGCTTTATAGATTAAAATATAATTTTATATAAAACCATTTAAAATCTTTATAAGCAAATAACAAGTACGCTCTCATACACATATATATACTCTCAACTCATTCTAGAGTACTACTGAATTTATTCAATGAGTAATCCCCACCAGAGCCAAGGTTCTCGCTTAACCTCGCTCTGATACCAAATGTAACGACCCGAAATTTTCGCACCCGAAAAATTCCAGATAGTTATGAAAAATAAGAAAGAGATAGAAGAAGAAGAACAAAGTTAACAACATCTCACATTTGCAGCTGAAAAAATATAATAATAAATAATAATTGTTACAAAAGAATACTATTTCTGTCGATTACATTTAATATACATCAGAGTTTCACATACATTCAGTCACTGAATATATACAATTATCAAGTCTCAGATTAATAATAATATAAATACAGCGGAAATGCTCTATACGCTATTGCCATTCAGCTCGCCTCCTGAGCTCCAGAACGTACCTACCTGAAAATCTGTAATACTCGGTCTGACCCGAGTATTACACCAAAGTAACACCCGGGTCAGGCTGGAAACCAGCATGAGTAAACTCAACTAACTTGGAATACCAAAGCAATCAACTTAAATAAACCCGGGGTAACTTATATCAATTTAACTAATTCACAATATACTATAGACAACCTTATCCCACATATCAATTTCTAAGTTCCAAACTTAGATAAAATAACCTAATTCACTTGAATCATCTTATTCCAGCCTATTAATTTCACACATCAATTTGTTTTTAAATCCAAAGTGGTTTCGGGTATTTCCTAATATCCGACCCCGGTTTCTTCGAAACTCATAATATCCTAACCCAAGTGACTCAAATGAAATACACAACATTTCATATCAGAGATATCAACACATTCAAAACATCCAATACCATTCAATCATCCATAAGCAATGCTTAATCACATACACATTAATTCAATTGATTCTAATTGAATTTCTAACCACGTTCCTTAGATTCCTTCATTCAATATTAATTAATTCCAAATCAATTGTTTTTTAACCCTTCACTATTCATCTTAATTAATCACCCTGGATTAATTATTTTTCAATTATATTCAAGTAATTATCTTAAATTAACTTCATAATGTCAATTTGTCTCAACCAAGATCATTAAGTAATCTTAATTACTTCATGAATTAATTATTTATTTAATCACATTAATCCTTAATTATTTATACTACTTAACTTCCATAAGTCACCTATTACAGATTAATTCATCTTAATTAATCAATCTCCAATTGCATCGTTAATTATATTAATTAATTTGTTTTTTACAGTTATATTCTAATTTTTTTTCTAAATTAATTACTTTAAATAGAAACTCAACAGAGCGAGATTAATTTCACAAAGTAATTATATTTTATTAATTACATTAAGTGATTACCTATCAACCATCAATTGATTTTTTTTAAATTAATTAAGCTTAATAAATTAACTTAAACCTCGATTAATTGGTTCAAACTCTTAATTTGTAAATTAATCAACTCAAGTCATTAATTAATTGAATTAATTAGTTATCCACTTAAATTAACCTACTAATTTAATGAATCACAAATCATAAGCCCTTAATAAGTTATCTTATTTAATCCTTACTTTAATTAATTACAAGTAATTAATTCTCAAGTACTTCCATTAAGTACTTTATCATTTAAGTAATTAACTAATCTCTAATTACAAGTGATTGATCTTTAATAAACTAAATTACCTTATTTATTTATTTAATTAATCAATTTATCTTATCATTGTCTTATTTCCCAAGCCTACATACTTATCTTTATATATTGTGATTTAGTTTATTCTAGGAGTAATACATCCTGTAATCTATATTCAACATAACAACTAACATGATTCATAAGTTAGTAAGTACAGAGATTTAGTTTCAAATGGGTAAGTTACTCACGGGCATAAAAAGAAGGGAAGCTGGGTTAGTTTTTCTCACTTGATACAAAGTTTGAACAGAGAACTCAACTTTTGCTTTTGACAAATATCAATCTGGATTTGTTAACTTCTTTGCCTATTGATGTAATTGTTATTGATTTAGTTACTAATTAAGTTTTAGTTGTAGGCTTAGTTTTCTGGAATACAGAGTTTTTTTTTATAAACGAGCTGGAATACAAACAGGTTTCATTACAACCTGAGCAACGATTAACCCGAGGCAGCCCTACTGCACTTCGAGTCCAAACCCCACTGCCCCGAGTAAAACTACCATATACTTAGAGTCACACAGATGCACCCATAAATTTATCCAAGATTAAAGCTTTTAAAGTAAAATGAAATAAAATAAAAATTTACTAAATTACTCACTATAGATTGCGAGCCCCCTTCTGCCTGAACCATCAAGACCACCTCCAACCTCGAACGCGACCTGAACCCTAACCTCGGTACCGCTGCCATGCCTCGCACAGTCGCACATGAGCCCTAGCCTCGGCCATGACGCCATCGCCGCAACTTGTTCGAATTCAACTCCCTCAGCCATCGTGATACAAGAATGCGTCACTAGCCACGAACCACGGCCGGCTAGCAGCGATTGAACGATCTTGACTTCCATCCTTACATCATCGAGTCACGGCTCCATGAGACCAATGCCAGCCTCACGTGCTTCATCATCAGGTTGCCCTTCGATCGTTTTGTAGCCACACTCGAACCTCCATGCGGCCATCATCAATTTCGAAACGATTTGGAAGAACAAAACGTGGCTCGATCGAAGGTAAGGGAAGGAATTCGCGAATTGATTTGGGGATGGGGAAAAGAAAATGAATCGGGGTTTAGTAAAAAAAATTCCAGCCATAACAATTTATTCTCTGGTTTCGATTTTTTTATTTTGGGATAAAAGAAATGGACACCATTTTTAAGCAGAGAAAGAGGCGTGTGAAGGAAGGAAGGAAGGAACGATTCTAGAGTACGCTCGTAAATGAAAATATCTTTGACTATTTGACCCTGAATTTTTATTATATTATAAAACTCTCAAAGCGTCTCGTTAATTGCTATTAAAATTTCAATCTTCTCTTAAGGAATGCTGCTAGGCGATTATAAAGCTTTACTCGTATTCCGAACACGATGGAACGTGTTTCGGAAGCTAATTCGATCATACGCGCGAGTTACGAAAATAAACGATCAAATTTTAAATTAAATCGATTAAAATAGTTCTAAGCGTTTGAGCTGCCAGGGTCAAATGAAAACCCCGATCGCTACGAAAATTGAAATCCAATAATAACTAACTATTACGGATCCAATGAAACTGGTTTCATCAAACTCCAAGACTGTGCCTCGAAAGGCTATTTTTAAATTCAATTTAAACGATTTATTTTCAAAACTGAACATATCACCTTAAAATTAATTTTCAACCATTCTATTATCTTCAGTCTCATCCTTATCAATTTTATAAGCCTTCAAATTATTATTAACAGGCTTAAAACCACAGCTTCAATATTTTACCCAATTTTCAGTTTATACAATTCAATTATTTAATTATCAAGTAAATATTAATATTTAGAATTCAAGTTAAAATTAACCTTCAATTATTCAGAAATCAATTAATTATTCTATTTTAAACTGTTAAAAATGCTGGGTCGTCACGACGATTTAGATTCAAGTGGGGAGAGAGCCTAAGATTTGATCTCGTATACAACAAATAAAACAAAGCAATATAAATACATATTCAACACAAAATATAAATTGAACAAAGATGGAAATTAAAATTAAAAAAGGGAAAAATGGCTTAACCATGCTTTAACCACTCAAGTGCTCGGTCATGAATGATTATAGGCTCTGTAACGACCCATAGATTTTAATAAATTTTATAACGTATTTAATTTGATTTTTGAGAATTTTTAAACAATAATATTTTAAAATAAAATTTTAATATTTGAAATACGTCCATTTGTTTTAGCAGACGGTAAATTTTCATCCGATTTTATGAAAGTTTATTTCATTATGAAATTCCATTAAATTCAAGTCAGTTAATAATTGCTGATAATAAAATATTTTCCAAAACTGAATATTTTTACATAGAAAAATTCTAAATCATCTTTTGACCAAGACGTCATTTTTCGTTTTTCCAAATTCCGACTTTTAAAGCTCCGTCGATCTTATTCTTATGCGTTTTTACTGCATTTTCAGCCAGTAGAAAATTCGAATTTTTATCATTCAATCGGACCATGGATATCTGTATACTGTTTTGATCGTCTCGTCAAGCGGATCTCTATGGTATGTTTATTTCTGTGTTTTGAAGTCCGGTACACAGCGGAATTCACGAAACCGGTAACCGTATCGGTATCGGATCCGTGACATTTGACATCTTTTGCGTTTCAAAATTTAAATGCGCATAAATCAATTGCTTTAATATTTGTTAGCTAAATCAATGGGTGACCGTTACTTGTAAAACTGCTCATATTTAATTTGATACGTTTCATTTCTATTTGTTCCATCCTTTTCCCTGTTGTCTTTTTCATTCCTTGATTTTGGTGCTATTGGCTTCAACAAACGTATCATATTCAGTACAAAATTTATGTATATATCTCTTACCTTATCTGTGTCAGTTTAAATTGTGAACGGTCATTTCCTTTATTATCCACTGAAATCTGCGCTTGAATTTTTATCCATATTCGTTACTTTACATTTATATTAGTACCTTTAATTATGACAGTTAATTTTCCTTCGGTTTTAAATTTTGATACGTGCTGCACATGCATATCAATTGCTTAATTATCTGCGTCAATCAAGTGTTTATGTTACTTCTCATTTATTTTATTGCCAACAGTGCAAATTCGAACGTTCGTCTAGCTTTATTACTCCCTTTATCTTTTGTTCTGCACGATCACTTGCAGAAAAGTATTACGTACGTACGTTTTTCCTTTTTTCATTATTGGATTTGGCTGCAGCTCATATTTTATTTGCCTGTATAAATCAATGTGAATATTTATTGCCTAAAATCCTCACCTGCTACTTTCTATTTATTATTTATGTGATACGTTTTTCAATTTGTGCCTATTCGTTTTTCCTACATTACTTGTTTTAACCGCTAAAACATTTTTAACCTTTTGACAGTTCAGTTTTTCCACTTTACCCATTTTATATATTTCTTTTCTTCCCCCTATCCCTGTTCTCTGCTTTCAATATAAATTTGCCAAATCCACCTTCATATTTTCACTCGGCAAGGGAAAAAAATTTATAAAAATAAAAGCATCATTGCTTCATCTTTTGCCGCTTGGATCTCGTTACCTTCGCCAATTCCAGAACAAGCCTTCTGCTTCCTTCCTCCTCATTTATATGCTTATGAAAGTAAGTAAGTAAGTTGTTTTAAAACTTATTTTGGGTTAATCTGCAGTTTTGTTATCAAGGTTAGCATGCTTTTGTTATATACATAATACATATAGGTTAGTTTAATGTGTTTACTGTTATATAAAAAAAGGTATGTATATGGTTTTGGTTGATATATTTTGTAATAAAGCTGTATTAATATGGGTTGGCATGTGATATATAGTGTGATATAAACTTTGGGGACAACAAATATATGGCCTGCAAATTTATTCCTATGTATATTATGTTATAGTATCTATCATTTTATCAAATCTTTTAATATGGTGTTATAAGTTGCTTCTTCTTTTTTTATATGTTGCGTGTGTTACATATAATAGTATAGTATATTATATCATGGTATATTTTATCACCGTTATTTATGATTTTAAAGTACATATATCTAATTTACTGTATGTATATGTTAATTTTGGATCAATATATGTTAGTGTATATAGATATAACTCAAAGCTTTCTATTTTGGGTTAATATATATACAAACTTATAGTTTGTTTTGCGTGTGAGTTCTATCTGTTATATATATAAAGGTAGTATATATTCTATTTTCGTTTATATAAATACTTTGCTTTCTGATTATATACATACACGTTTTAATATAACATATATAAACTTATATAAATTTTAAATACGTCTGTTATACAAATTTTACCAGTCATGCTTAATTATTTTATAGTATGTTATATTAAAATTGGTTATAGTTTTATATTACTAATGTATTTAAGTAGATATATATAACAGTTTTGACTTTTATTATACATTAATGTTTTGATTCTTTAATAAATACATGTATATATTTGTTAGCAGTAGTCTTTTGTCGTGTAAAGAAATTTGTGTAAAATTTTGCTTTAAACTTTTGTTTCGTTTGAGTCAGTGAGGAGTTTTATAAACATTGGTTTAAATAGAAAATAGATGCAGATGTACCCAGTATATATAGGTTAGTGTATATGAAATTTTAAAACATGTTAGCATTTGTTTATTTTTGTTTTGAAAAAAAATGAGTTTCATCATTGTTTAAGCTGTACCGATACCTATTTCTTTATATATACAAATTTATGTACATCGTGTAATATGTTGACAAAACTAATATAATGCATATGTTTATATGGAGGCTGATGGATTGTGTACATGCTTATAATAGTTTATTTGTATATGTTCTGTTTAAGTAAATGATATTGAGTTCTGTGATATATGTTATACTATTTTATATAAAATAATAAACTTTTTGTTAGTGTTGTAACCCATTGTTAAAGTTAAAATATATTGTTTATTTGTTTTCATCGGCTATTTTAAGTATTATATATATTTGGTTTGTTTTAAAACTGCATCTTATTTTTTTGGCGTCAGCATGAATTTTTTTAGGTCTGCATATGTTATACTTGTTAAGTTGTCCATATTCTAAGATGTGTATAAAATATATAGGGTTATGATGGATTTAAGTATATTTTTAAGTATGCTTAAAAGCTTATATAAAATGAGTACTAACTTTAGGAAAATGTAGGTGTTTTAGATAAATTGTGTTTTATTCTAATGGATTTTGGAATGTGTGTGTGTATATATATTATGTGTTTAAGAAATTGTTGTGGGAAATAGTTTAAGTATAAAAAAAAAATCTTTGATTTTTTTGTGCTTGAGTTAAGAATGATGATTTAGAAAATTTTATATTATTTTGATTTTTGTCTTAAATTAGAATACTGAATATGTATTAATAATATGTCTATTTTCAATTTATGTCAAATTGATCCTAGCCTTTCCATCGATTCCTCATTATCAGTTGTCCGTCATGCCTGTTTTCTTCATCGAACCATATCCATCTAGCGTTGCTTTGGAATTCGTAGCTCATTTCCTTGTCAAATTTCTCTAGCCTCAAAAGGTGAGTAATCACTCACGATTAACGTTCTTATATTTATTAAATTTATTTTCAATTGAAATGACAATGGAAATAAGCTGCTGTAGTTATTTAAATAGTCATCTATTCTATTATCTGTAACCGTTCACCTGTGGGATATGACACCATATCCTGTTGTTTATATTATACTGTTAATGATGATATATGCCTGTTATTATTATTTTTCATATCTGTTATCACTCTCCAAGTTCCTTGTTAGTATAGAATTCACTATGGGTTGAAATGATACATACCCGAACAGACTTTAGAATAGAATAAAATCGTTATGGGTTGAAATAATAGACCCAAGCGATTTTCATTGAATTGAATTTAGGATTACGGGTTGGAATGATATCCACCCGTATATATTTAGTGTACGGATTGAAACTATAAATATCTGTATCACTTGACCATAGGATAGGAAATATATACAGACACCGTTGGTCCATATATAAATATTTTGAAAATAATTTCTATGGTTTTGGAAAGAAATATATGGTTTAATAAGTATTTATTCTTAAGATATTATATATAAATGGTAATTATATATATAGATTTAGTAGTAATATTTAATATAAATTAGATTGATATAATATGGTTAAGTATTTATGTAAATCTATATTTCAAATAGAATTTCTTGTAATAAATTAAATAAGTAAGATTGGGAAGATAAATTTGGGTTTATTTGGAATGGTATTTAATCAAGGATTTTATTTAATTAAATCAATTTGAAATTATTGAATGTGAAATTTAAAGGTATGATTTTATAACTGGATTTTTGATTTAAGTGATTTAATGAATATTTCACGTTTAAATAAATTAAAGAAAATATTTAGTAAAATGTAACTTAAGGTTACTTAAACGATATCGAGTCAAATGAGGGAATATCTCAAGACTAAATAATAATGAAGGTAAACTAAATCTATCTGAAATCGTTAAATTTAGTTTGAAATGTTGAATATTCAAAGTTTTGAAATAATATCGAAGTCTAAATGGGAAATTTATGATTTCAAATCCAGATTTGAGATCGATAAAATTTGAAATGGTTATTTAGGAATTGAGTTGAATTTAAATTGATAAATTGAGATGGGACTAAATTTGAATTTGAAATTTAAGTAGATTTGAATCGTAACTTTAAAAGGGATAAAATTTGGAAATAAATATATATGAAATGGAAATGATACTCTGGTTTTGAAGTATAAATTAATTTGAAATGACCACGGTGTATAGTGTATATTTCTACATTGTCGATAGTTGCACGGATCCTTAGAGGATGATTATCCCAAACGTCCTTTGAGTTATATTTCAGTTGTTATTTCACTTGAGTTGGATTTATTGATATAAGAATGTTAATCCTGACTCGAGTGTTTTGTGTTTTGATTTACGCTCGGGTCAGACTGAGTGATACAGCATTTGAGACTAACCTTTGGAGTTTGGAGCTTCACTGGGAGATCCAACTATCGTTTTAACTTTCAGCTCTTCCAGTTGATTTGTTCAGAGAAGCCATCTGTTGCATTGGATATTTCACTGTATTTGAGATATTCTGCTATATATTATTTCTATCTCTAATGTATATATAGTAGCTTCATGAACTACTATTTATCTATTCCGCTGCATTATATTACTTTGTGTTTGTGATCTGGGATTATTTATTTACTGTTTATGCTGAGTATTGCCAAATTTTAAATTACAACGTGGTATTTTGAGCAATTCAAGTCCGACATGTGTGTTTGCCATTGCACTTAGAAGATGCAGCATGATAGGGGGTTCTCGCTTCCTGGTTTGGTAGCGAACCACTCTTACTCCTACATGTCCCCACGGGGGTTGGTGGTTCAGTCGAGAGGTTGGCCGTAAAGGCAGAAAACAGGAACCAACGTATGCTACGGTGGGCGTTACCCCACTGGCACGGGCCGTTACAGTTGGTATCAGAGCTTTGGCTCTAGGCAAACTTAGCATGTATGGTAAATTTAATTACGAAATCACTTTCGTTCGAGCTTGAACTCCTTTCTATGATTGGTAGTTCTTTTGAATTTTGCCTCGATTCCAAAATTCATTCCGGTCTCTCCCTATTTATATTCGTTTGATTTTGGAGTATCCCATAACTCCACTGAATGAATCGTAAAGGGGGTGAAACTCCTTTACAATTGGCATTGATTCACCGAAGATTTCGGTATCATCGGTTTGGGATGCTGCTATCCCTTGATATGCCGAATTCTATCTCTGGCGATCGGATGTCGATTGGCCTTGGAATTCCGCGTCGATTATATTCCGAAAGTCACGGTTGACCCAGTTAAGGTCGCTCGTATTTATATCCATCTTCTATTTTGAAATTTAATTATCTCATCTTCATTTGAGCCTAGCTTCGAATCTGAATTCTATTTGATTAGAGTTCCCCTAATTTGAATATTTGTCTTTGTTTTGAAATCCATCCTTGAATCACCCTTTGAAAAATCGGATATGTTTGTATTTTTAAATTGTTTTATATATCGAAATTATTCTTTGGTAAGTATGATTTTATACCATATATAAAAGTGAAATGTTTTCGATAAGGATCATATACCTTTAAAAAAATGAGAATTCGAAGTTTTGAAAGGATTTGGATTTTTAAAATTTTTATAAGAAATTTGATTTATATAAAAATGATTTATAACTAAAGGGTTTTAATTTGGAATTCGAGAGATTGAATTCCGGTGTTTTGAAATTGGTTTTAAGACTTTTGAAAATATATAATAATACGATTTGAAAGTATTTTCTAAACAAGAAGTGTTTCAAACGACTCAAAAAAGTTTCGATGATTTCAAAGAAATTTCAAAGAATCTTTCAAGAAAATAGAAGTCCGGAACTCGCTTATGTCGTTGGAAAATAATTTCGGTGATGAGTGCACGCATCATCAACATTGATTTTCGAGTTTCAGAGTGGGGGAGAGGCCACTCTAATAGCTTTGCTATGCGAGTGATTTTGTGAAACCAAATTTTGATTTCAAGTGCTGAAGTATGATTTGATATTAAAAAGATATATGTATTTATATTTGAAATGATTTGAAGTGAACCGGTGTCCAGTCCTCGAGTTTCGGATTAGATTTGGTATAATCCTATCTATTGAAATTGATTTACTGATTTGTTGTTGGTTTCCAACTATTGAATTGGAAATTTGATTTCTCTGACTATTTTGAATGTTCGGACACTTCTAAGTCAAGGTTTAATTTTCAAAGCTAAGAAAATTCGAACAGTATAACTTATTTGATAAAGTATATGTTAACCTCTTCTTTCAATGACCTAGCAACCTAAAGAATAAGATGGTTCAACAACCTATGACTCAACGAGTTAACGACTTATGTGAAGGCGCGACCTAACTACTTAAGGGAGTAAGCGACCTAACACATAAAGCGGCCCAGCAAGTTAAACGACTTAGTTGCTAAATGGACTGAGCGACCTAGCGCATCAACGACCTATGGACTGAGGTGACCTAGCGACCTAAAGGTATACGCGACCTAGCGAATTAATAAGAGAGGCGACCTAACAGGAATGAAGCTCTCTAACGACCTAGCAACCTAGCGAGCTATACAAAGCCGAGGTAACTTGTATTCCTTATGTCGTTCCTTCCCTAAGTCACCCACGACCTACAACCTATACCTAAGTCGCTCACGACCTAAACATATCAAAGGAGTTCCCTATGCCGCTTCTTACCTAGGTCGGCCACGACCTATGACTTGCTAGTTTCTTCGGAACGATCGAGTGTACCATGTATAAGCCGTAAATGACTCCCACTAGGTCGCGGGCGACCTACGACCTATCCAAGGTCGTTTGCGACCTACGACCTAATGTCGAACTCTCCTATAAATACCCCACCTACTCCAACTAAAAAGAGATCTTTTCGGCTCATTTCTGAAACGCCGATACTCTGTTGAATTCTCGACTCACTCGACACTTCAAACACGAAAGGCATCTCGATAAACTTCAAGAGGAAATCTAACGCAATCAACATGGATTCAAAGCCTTCTTTTACATTGGAGTTCTAGTTATTTGTCCCATCAGTGTTATAATCAAAGATTGTTGTAAAGTTGTAATTGATTCAGCAATAAAGAAGATTAAAGTGGACGTAGGCTTAACCTGAAGCCGAACGACTATAAAACTGTTGTCTTATACTGCTTTCTCTGTAACTTTTTTACTTGTTTCTAATTCCCGTGTTCACGGGTGGTGCTTTCACTTAATATCTACATGCACCAGGGTGTTAGAGTTCAATTTTAAGCGTTAACATTTTTGGTGCTTTCACTGAGAGCCCAATTCAGGCCATCTTCATCATTGCTTCGCAAAAGTTTGTTGAAATAATCTCTCTCAAACCAGAAGTCTATCAGAGATAATGGTTCCTGGAAGAAAGCGTGGATCTGCAAGACCTAGTAATGTCCATGAAAATACTGCCACTTCTCCTTCGTCAAGTCAAGCAGCACCAAGTGCCGGAATTACACGAGCGGAGTTAGATGCTGCAGTATCTGGATTATACCAGCAGATGGAAACTCAGAATGCTTTAATGCTTGAGAGGTTAAATGCATTGCTCGGAGCAAGCCGTTAACCGGTGAATAACGAAGAAAACCTTGCAGATGATGTTCATAATCCTGAAGAGAGGAATATTCCTCAAAGAGAAGCTAGCTCCGCCAAAGAAACACCTCCTCAAGATGGAGGACCGAGACCACAGCCAACTCTCCACGCACGTTTGTCAAGACAAACTTCCGTGAAAATGGCCGAAGTCTGTCCTGCAGATCCTTCAAATGATGAGGAATATCTTTTGGGCATGGTGCGACAAAGCATGAAAGAAAGCATTAGAGAGATGAAGATGAGAAGGAATGGGGATTCGCTTCAAGCAAAACTCCGTTCACTGAAAAGATTCTAAAGGCGGAGTTCCTAAGGAAGTTTGTTCCTCCTACCATCCCGGCTTATAAGGGAACAAGCGACCCCAATCAATTCCTGTATGAGTACGATTGGCAAATGACTGGTGCTAGCGCGTCTGATGAGATAAAATGCCGGTATTTTCCAGTATACTTGAAAGGAGTGGCTTTGCTCTGGTTCACAAAGCTTCTGGTCCGATCCATAGACCAGTTCGCCGATTTGAATCGGAAGTTTAAAGAGCAATTCAGGTTGTATGCTTCAAAGGAAAAGGATATTATGTCTCTGTCAAGCTTGGAACAGAATCCTGGGGAATCTATCAGGTCTTTCTTGGACCGCTTCAACATAGCTTTGGCTGAAGTGGACAATGCAGAGCCACAAATGGTTTTGACATGCCTGATGAGGGCAATCGACAAATCAAGCGAATTTGGAAAGTGGCTGAAGATGAAAGAACCGAATTCGCTTGATAAATTCTATAAGAAACTAATGAATTCATGCGCTTGGAAAGCCTTCGACCACCAGTTAAAGCAGCATTGACAGAGTTCAAGAATAATACTACTGCTCCTACCAAAAGGGAATCCGGGAGTCAGAAAAGTGAAACTAACGGCGGGAAGAAACAGAAAGATGCGAAGAAACCTCGCTTCTTAAAACCTTCAGATTTCACTCCTTTGACTGACACCCCGGAGAATATCTTCTTTGCTACCAAAGATGCGGTAGAATATCCTAAACCGCCGGAGATGAGAGTTAACAAAAAAGTTGCTCAAAGGGGGAGATTCTGTCGGTTTCATAATCAACCCGGTCATGATACCAACGAATGTCGCCATCTGAAAAGTTTAATTGAAGAGCTACTGAAAGAGAACAAGTTGCAGCAATATGTTAGGAGGAGTAGAAATGACCCAACTTCATCCACTAAGGGCCAGCAACTTCCTGCTCATCCATCTGGCTCGGGTGAGAGGAATACCGTGCATGATTCAGAAAGGCCTTTCATTAATGTGATTACAGGAGGGCCTCACCCAGCAGGAAGAAGCTGGGGCGAGATGGAAAGATATGCCCGTGCCTTGAAGTATGCACCAACAGAAGAGAATGTTTTTGTGCTATAAGATGCTGCACCTTTGAAGCAACAGAAAACTTTTAATGATGATATTGTGTTCAAAGCCAGGGACTCTATGGGTGTTGAAGCTCCAACCATGGATCCCTTGGTCATCTCTGCAAGCATTGGGCCGGCTATTGTGAGAAGAGTGCTTGTAGATTGCGGCGCTTCTTGCAATATTCTCTTCAAAAAGACATTCGACCAAATGAAAATTCCAATGGCTGATGTTTAATCCTCATCTCAGAAGATTGTTGGGTTCACTGAGGAACTGAAGCAGACAATTGGAACTATTGACTTGTTCGTCGAGCTTGGAGAGGGGCAGAAAAAGGTGGTTCGGAAACAGACTTTTGTAATTGTTGATGAATTTTCTACATACAACGCCTTCCTAGGCCGACCAACTCTTGCAGGTTTTAAAGCAACTCTCGCCCCGTGGTGCCTCACTATAAAATTCCCCATGGATTATGGAGTTGGAGTTATTAAAGGGGATCAGAACGCTGGGCGAGAATGTTATCGGATAGAGTTGCGCGAAGCGAGGAAGAGAGGACTGGGAAAAGATGCTGCAGCCCCAGTCCGCATCAAAGAACCAACCTTGTAGCAATTACATGCTGGACCCTGCAATGGCGATCATAGCGGGGCACGAAGAGAAATGGATCCCAGAAAAGCTAGTGCAGGGGAGAATAGAGTTGTGCCAGTTGAAGTAACGGTGCCGATACCTGTTGATCCGAAAGATCCGAACAAAGTGGTGAATGTGGGTTCGCAGCTTAGTATGACAGTTCAAAATTCCTTGGTAACATTCTTGAAAGCTAATTTGGACGTATTCGCTTGGACTCATGTTGATATGTGCGGAATATCCCCAGAAATTGCAGTACATACTCTGAATATTGATCCGAAGTTTACACCGGTGAAACAGAAAAGAAGAAACCAAGGTCCTGAAAGGTCAGCAGCATTGAAAGAAGAGGTAGACCGGCTTATGGAGAATGGTTTCATCAGTGAGTCTACTTATCCGAATTGGGTTTCAAATCCAGCACTGGTTAAGAAAGATAATGGGAAATGGAGAGTATGCATTGACTTCTCAGATTTAAACAAAGCCTACCCCAAAGATTGCTTCCCGTTACCCAGAATAGATCTGTAACGACCCGCAAATCTGTACCCCTTGAGTCAACACTATTCTACATAAATCAACTCAAATTGCACAGAAATACGAACCATTTTGGTTTAAGAAGAAGAGGTAGAATAAGAGAAAACAAAATCAACATCAGAATCTAACCATCGCAGCGGAATAAATATAATAAATAATAAATAATCTTTACTCAATCAAATATATCTCTGTTTATATATTACATTCTCATAGTACATCAATCACAGCTCAACATCAATATCATACAAATGGATACACAATAACTCAACAGCGGAATATATATATATAAACAAGTACGAATATATGTATCGTCATCCAGCTCGTCTCCTGAGCTTCACAGCATTTCCTGTATCCTATAATACTCGGTCTGACCCGAGCATTACAGTTAAATAATACCCGAGTCAGTCTGGAATACCAGCGTGAGAAAATCACACCCAATTGATTATTAAAGTTTAAAAAATCCTTTGAAAACAAAAGCATCTCGTAAGACCACGCCACAGATAAACATGTCGGGTTTTTACCTTACGATAGCTAAAACGATTTTTATAGAAATCCTCTGATATTATAATAGGGTCTATATACAAGTACTTATAAAATAGCCGAAATTGTTACATTATTAAATTCCAACTACTAGCCACAAAGTGGGTAATACAAACAAAACTCGTACAAGGCTCGTAGGGATAATGGATTTCCAACCAATGACTAGGCACTGGGGTACCACCTGTCACAGTACGGGGCCTAGATCACCGTACCGAGGATTACTCCCTTCATCATCTGTAGCACAAGGTCGGAACCATCCCTTACTGGACAGTCCCGAACAAGATAAACCCCGTGGTTGGCGCGACCAATCACCCACTAAGCCGAAAAATATAAAAAGGGACATCTAGACAGGGGAAATATCTTGTCCTGCTTGGGCATGACCCACCTAACCTTGCTGCATATCCCCTGATTTTCAGTCATTCCCGGTTGATGAGGCTTGAGGCTAAACGTTACCTTTAGAACATTTTCACTTAGAATGCCCATCGTCCACCTGACGGTGTTTCGTAAGCATTCGTTCATACAAGTCCGTCTCGGGTTCGAACGGAACCGAAGGCACTATTCCTACTACATCCATTTTGGAAATATCCTCAGGATTAGTAGCGACTAGCCCTTGCACTTCACTGCTCCATCTTCGAATGCAAAGTCGTTTTCGCGAAACGTATAAACCGGATCGAAGTGGTTTTCGAGAAATAAATCTCGATCCCGGTCTCTTCAAAACGATCAACGCATTTGTCCAATATTGATAGTCGGTGATTTAACTATCAATTAATATTCACAAACAACCATCAACCAATAAATAATTTCCCATTTATTCATTACCTCAAAAATATCTTCACAAGATATACTTCTATTTTCAAACCTTTGAATACAGTTTCAAAATCCTCATTCTTTCAGAATCAACTTTTCCAAATATTTTCTATCTCCTCTGAAATCACCAAGCACAAAACTAGATTTTCAAAATAATTTAAATCACTTTACTTTGAAATATATATATATATATATACATTAAAACATTTAAGTTGAAAACTACTTTGATAATTTGTTAAAACTACATGCTATATAAATATTTGAAAATAAAGTTATTTGATAAAATATAAAACTAGATTTCCACTTTTGAAAACAAAATACCAAGTCACTTCTTAAAATAATTACTACTATAATAGATTTGAGGAAACACTTACTTTAGAATTTAAAATATTAGAAATAATAAATTCTCAAAACATACCTTTTAGAAACAAATTTTAAAACTATTAACTTGTATTTAAAAATTTACTTGAAGATGCACTTAGTTATCAAGGGAGAATTCCAACTCCATCCACTTAAATCAATTTTCCAAATTGATTCCCAATTTATTTCCTTTGAAATAAACTTTTTTGCTTTTCAGTTCATTTCGAAATTCAATTAATTATGGACTTTATTATTATTTCAGTTTGTTTTTTTAACTCCTTTAGCTGAAATATACAAGTTCAGGTTATTCCCAATTCCTTCTTTATTTTTCTTAACTAATTTAAATCCTAAATTTAAAATAATTTTTTTATTCTTTAAAAAGTAACATTTAAGTTTAAGTTTTTTTTTCCTTAACTTTCTGTTTATTCATAAATTTCTTTCCACACACATAATTCATTAATTAGCGGTTTGAAAACACTAATATTCTTATCCAATTCATTTTAGTTTATTCACATTCTTTATAATTATTTTCTTAAACATTTACTCCTTTTATTATTTCTTTCCAAAAATCCAATGCTATATAATTTGATAACTCAGAGTCCAGAATATATCCAAGCAACTATAGCATTCAATATTTCAATATAATTCATCACAGAATATCCACAAAGCATAACAGAGAATAAGCAAACAATACACACACACACACACACACACACATATATATATATATATATATATATATATATATATATATATATGATGAGGGACCCGGTTGGATCCCTCCAACCTGTTTTTTTTTTTGCATCCACAAATATCAGCACAATATAATATATCAATTCCAAAATATCATACTATCTCATCAATTCTTTCAACCATTCAAACAATTGATTAAATTTAATCACTTTAAATTTAATTTTAAACTGAGTGAGATCAACTAACCTTTGATTCCTTTGTCGCAATCCATCCTATCTCAACTTGTTTTTCCACGATTTTTAACCTTGAATAAACAATTTATATGACTCTATTAATATTCGAAATAATCGAACAATCGCTTATTACTAAATTATTTAACTTACTAACAACCTTATTCAAACTGATAAATTCCCTTTTAATGAAATTGAATTGGTTACCAGTTTAATTTTAATCAAATAATTTAAGTCCGAGTTAATAAGGTTAAGTAACATCGAATTTTAGGTGTTAGAAATAATTAACTACTCGAACAGAAAACAGTTCTACATCCTAACAGTTTATTAACTAATTATAAGTTATATATATATATCTCTCTCAAAACCCTTAACCTGTTTTCAATTCTGTTTACAAGCGTTACAATTAACATGAATTTCATCTCCTTCTTAAATTATGAAAGGATGGAATGTTAAATCTATAACTAAAATAGATTTGATCGATATTAAAAATTTTATACCTGCTCCAATTCCCTACTTGCGCTCGGCCTCGCACTGTAGCCCAAATTCGAGCTCGAGCCCCGAAGTCCAAAACGCCTAAAACCTATCTTCCCAGCCCTATGAACCTGCGGCCATCCCAAAAACCTCTTCTGCTTCCTTCTCAGCCACAGCCGCATCACCGATAATCGATGTAAACTCCTTCACCAACGAAGCACCCTCCACCGACCGCCGCTGCACAAACGAACGCTCACCCATGTGTTCGCGACGAGATCGATCGACGTTCGATCTCGATTGGAGAACGAACAACACAATCGCCCTCCTCCCTCGTTCGCGTACGAGCCTTAGGCCACGGCGAATTTCGATGCGAAAACAATTTGGAACGAAAGGGTTCGTTCTGCCATTTTTTTTTTCGAGTGCTGGGTTTTGAAAAGGAAGAAGGGGTTCGGCCCTATTATGTTGAGTTTGTTTTTTTTATAACGTGGCTAAATGCTTCTCCTTGAAGCTTCTTCTTTTATTATATTATTAAAATTATTATTATATTTAGTTCGAGCATTTGATTGTTGATTGAACGATTTTGAATTTGGAAAGTATGTGACAAGATGACAGGAATTAAATTAAATTTCATTAGATGATTATCAATAAAATTTTCAGCGCGTTTATACATCGTACACTCACACCACTGCTCCAATTGCTACGAAATTTGAAAGCCGATAATAGTACACTATTACGGATCCAATGGAACTGATTTCGTCGAAATCCGAAACTGTACCTCGAAAGGCTATTTTTAAATTCAATTTAAACGATATTAAATTTCAAACTGAACAATTCACTGTTAGATTCAATTTTAACACTTCTATTATCTTCAACGTTATCAATATTAATTTTACGAGCCTTCAAATTATTTTTAATATTTACAATCGTTGCTAAATCCAATCTCTGATTTCATATTTTATTCAATTTTAAATTATTTAATTCAATAATTTGATTATCAAATAAATTGTGATATTCGTAATACAAGTTAAAATTACTCCTTTGAATATTTACAATCGATTAAATATTTCGATTTTAAATGCTCAAAAGTTCCGGGTCGTCACATTCCTCTCCCCTTAAAAGAATTTCGTCCCTAAAATTACTAGTTAGGAAGAATGGTCCAATACTCGTTTACTTATTCCCAAAACCAAACAATCCAACATTTTACTAACTATCTTTTTTTTTTATAAATGACCCATTATTATTCTTTTTAACTTCTCAACTTTCCCATAGTTTCAAACTATACCATTCGTTTAATCATTCGAGTTTCAATTTAAAACCAAATTTTGAATTATTAAAATTTTCTCAAAATTCTTCTAACTCCCTAAATTTCCGAAAAATTTCGCCAGCGTCTCTTTTGCGCGGCTAGCTCGGTACAACTACAAAAGGGCTCTACGGCCTCCCAAATCCAAAAGGAAAACAAAAAGCCAAGTGGCTCAATCCAAATCCAAATCCAAATCCCAATCAAATTCCATACCAAATTTAAATACATACCTTTTGTCGGGCAATTCAAATTTATCTTCTGAAATCAAAATCAATTCTCTTTTCACTTTATATTACCTGCATACCTGCTTAGCACCAATATCCAAACACAATATTCCAAAACATTTTATTGACTTCCCCACAAAATGTCAACATCTATTCATTCCAATATTGACTTAAATTACATTGGTAGTATCAATTTCCATTTAAGACTTCACCATTCCTTCTTAAGTTTAGTATAAGCATTTTATATACTTCTTTATTTATTTTCATCTTACCATTTCAGTTTATATCTATTTCTATTCAAATTGATTCTCCCATTTCTATATGAATTCTATTTATCATCAACCTTGAATACTTTAAATTTTATTTTTTCCATTTTTTTTATTTATTGCTGATTCATGTCATTAGTTTAATTAGTTTCATGTACTTATTTATTTCAATTTCTAGTTTAAAATCGTTTTGTCGTTAGCAAAATTTTCCAAAATCTTTCAAAAAATTTCTAACTCCCAAAATTTCTGAAAATTTTTGGCAGAGTCTCCTTTGTACGGAGGAGCTTTTGCAATTTGACAAAAGAGATAAATATATATACATCGACCCACACGGTCGGAAAAACCAAAAACAGTTCATATTTCCTAAATTTATTGCGTAGGAGTACCTTATTTAGCATTTTAAGCAAGCGGCTTATTAATTTTAGCAAATAGCCCAACCCAAATCCAGCCACATGGCTTCCGGGTACCTGTACTTACTCAATTTAAACATGTAAGTGCCAAATATATGCAGTTAACTACATTTCACTTTTTTTATAATAGTTAAAACATATGAATTCTAAAGAAACTCATACCGAACATTTTCCTGTAAGCAATTTATATAGTTTCCATGCTAATTCAACTGCTTCAATTAATTTATAAACCATTCTCATTCAATGTGATTGTTTTTCAATCCATTCGTATATAACCTCATTAATTTGAATGGTTTAAAACTCAATTGCTTACATTTAGTTTAGTGTTAAGCAAACTGAACGCATATTTAATTCAATTGCTTTCAAAACCAATTTATTTTACTCCTATCCACCCAAGGCATTTTAATAACTTCTATTTACATTCAATAACAATGTATTCTTTACAATTTGACGAGATTTATGTGGATAAATAATCACTTGAGTTTTATAATCAATTTAAATTGACCCCAACTCAACTTACGCTTAATTCTATTACATTTCGGATTTATTCACAATCCATATATTCTCAGTTTCATTGCATTTCAATTTTATTAACCAAACTAGTCCATTAAAAACCATTAACAACTTAGATCCGTCTTCATTATTAATTAAATTTCCTTTTTATTTTAATTCATTCACATCCATTCATTTACATTTAAAAACATTCCGTAATTGTTTATTCCAAACTATTTTATTTAGCTCAAAACAACCAAGCCATATCATTCAATAACCACTTCTCAACTTATTTAAACCATACTTCATTTGATTCTTATTTATCTCATCCATTCATTTATTCAATAAAATTAGTTTACCCACATTCACTTAAACCATTCTAATAAACTTGAAACATTCTATTTTTCTTATTGCATCAAGTTATTTCAATCCCTTAATAATTTAAATGGTTTACAATTATTTATTTAAGCATTTTCACTCCATTAAATATTATCGGCATCACACCGAATTTTATTTCAATTAAAATTTATTCTTACTTGATTTAAATCCAATTCACTATTATTGAACTAAATTTTAAGTTGAATGCAATTCAACTCATTTCCATTTTTTTTAATTTTAGCTTAAGTTTATTCACTCCAATTTTATACTTAAGCCCATTTTATTTTCCAGTAAATCACTTTTATACTCAGCTTAACTCAATTTATTACAAGGCCATATCCAATTTATTTCCACATATTTGGATTTTATTTTCAATCCAAACCATTAATATTTAAACCCATTTACATTTTTATTTATTGCTTTTCAAATTATATTTATTTTGTTAACACTTCAAGTCAAATTTGAATTAATAACTCAAGTTCTGATTCTACCATTCACTTTTAAATTACCATCCAATTTATTAACTCACAATTCAGCTTCATTCTCAATTACTTTCACTTCATCAACAATTTGAATCAATTTTAATTTATAACTTGAGTTTATTTCCAAACTTCATCATAAACTCACAATTCAATTTCATTAACTAACTTATTGTATAATTTGTTCTTCCCTTATTTATAATTCAACACTTGAATTTATATCACTTCATTTTATTTCCTTAAGTTCAATATACTTTATAATTCAAGTTTGGATTTTCTTCTCATTTTCTAATTCATCAAAATATTAAATTTGGGCTTTGTATTCCATTTTAAATTTTATAAGTCACAACTTATTATTATTATTATTATTATTATTATTATTATTATTATTATTATTATTTTATACAATTCCATTCATCATAAGCTTGAATATATTCATCTTTTATTTTTAACTCAAGCCTTTTATTTATTCATAGCCCAAGCATATTTTATTCCCAAGGATTTTTAATTCTTTTATAAGTTATTCTGATTTATCTATTTCAACCCAATTCTTATCTAACTTATTTTCCATTTATTCAGGTGAGGATTTAATTCCATTCAATATCACCCATAACTCAATTGAATTTTATTCCAATTTAATTCTATTTTAGCTCAAATTTATTTAACTCAATTCAATTTCAACTTAATTCGAATACAACTGGATATTATTTCAGCCTATTTAAATAAATTTTCAATCCAGTTAAATTTTATTCCCCAATCTAAGTTAATTCAATTTCTAACTTTTCACTTTAAATTTAAATATCCAACATTCAAAGCTCATATTTCCTTCCTGATTTAAAAATCATCTCAATTTATAAGCTTACAATTTATCTCATCAGGAGTTTTTTAAACACCCGGCTTTTGCTTTCAAATCATTTTGAAATCTCCAATATCCCAAATCACACTTGTCAAATTTTAAAACCAATCCTGGTTTTTATTTCCAACAAATTTCCTTTGAAATTTAAAAAAAACAAACAGGTTTTCTTGAACAAATCAATTTGGCAGCAATCTATCACTTAGAAACTCGAAAATAAACCTCGATGATGCTGCAGTCATCACCGAAATTATTTTCCAGCGACTGAAGTGAATTCAATGCTATATCACCTTCAAAATCCATTTTAAAAGAAATTTCCTTTCAGAAATAACCTCCAAAACAATAAGGCTATTATTTATCTTCAAAATACTTTCAAAACCTCCGGGTTTTACAATTTCAAATTCTGTTTTAGTTCAAATTTTAACTAAAATTCATTTGTACAGTTTAGGCTTATTCAAATTCCCATTTAATTATATTTCCAACTACTATTTACGTTTATAATCCATATTTATGAATTTCATTTTATAATGAATTTATTCCTTCAAACTTTGGTTATATTTCCAATTTCTAGTTAAATTTTCACTTAACAATGATGATACTTTAAATACCATCATTCCTAACATCCAAACAACCATATAATAGCTATATAGTTTACCAAAAACTTTCTTTATATCAAAATATATTTTTGGTAAAATTATTTCATTCACCCATATTTAAAACAATACCGTGTCGATTGTTCTATTCAAGTGTTTAGAAACCCTTTCGATACAGTTGTCCAGACTGTGCCGACGAAGGTTCATATGCCACTCAATAGACCGATCAACACAATATTAAAACAATTTATATTAACTAACAAATACGCGCTCATATTTATTAATACGCTCAAACTCATTATAGAGTACTACGGACTCTATTCTAAATGAGTAATTCCCACCAGAGCCAAGGTTATCTCCAACCTATGCTCTAATACCAAGTGTAACGACCCTTAAATCCGTACCCCTTGAGTCAACACTATTCTACATAAATCAACTCAAATTGCACAGAAATACGAACCATTTTGGTTTAAGAAGAAGAGGTAGAAGAAGAGAAAACAAAATCAACATCAGAATCTAACCATCGCAGCGGAATAAAATATAATAGATAATAAATAATCTTTACTCAATCAAATATATCTCTGTTTATATATTACATTCTCAGAGTACATCAATCACAGCTCAACATCAATATCGTACAAATGGATACACAATAACTCAACACAGAGGAATATATATATAAACAAGTATGAATATACGTATCGTCATCCAGCTCGTCTCCTGAGCTTCACAGCATTTCCTGTATCCTATAATACTCGGTCTGACCCGAGCATTACAGTTAAATAATACCCGAGTCGGTCTGGAATACCAGCGTGAGAAAATCACACACGATTGATTATTAAAGTTTTAAAAATCCTTTGAAAACAAAAGCATCTCGTAAGACCATGCCACAAATAAACATGTCGGGTTTTTACCTTACGATAGCTAAAACGATTTTTATAGAAATCCTCTGATATTATAATAGGGTCTATATATAAGTACTTATAAAATAGCCGAAATTGTTACAATATTAAATTCCATCTACTAGCCACAAATTGGGTAATACAAAAAAAACTCGTACAAGGCTCGTAGGGAGAATGAATTTCCAACTAATGACTAGGCACTGGGGTACCACCTGTCACAGTACGGGGCCTAGATCACCGTACCGAGGATTACTCCCTTCATCCCTGCAACACAAGGCCGGAACCATCCCTTACTGGACAGTCCCGAACAAGATAAACCCCGTGGTTGACGCGAACAACCACCCACTAAGCCGAAATATATAAAAAGGGACATCTAGACAGGGGAAATATTTTGTCCTGCTTGGGCATGACCCACCTAACCTTGCTGCATATCCCCTGATTTTCAGTCATTCCCGGTTGATGAGGCTTGAGGCTAAACGTTAACTTTAGAACGTTTTCACTTAGAATGCCCATCGTCCACCTGACGATGTTTCGCAAGCATTCGTCCATACAAGTCCGTCCCGGGTTCGAACGGAACCGAAGGCACTATTCCTACTACATCCATTTTGGAAATATCCTCAGGATTAGTAGCGACTAGCCCTTGCACTTCACTGCTCCATCTTCGAATCCAAAGTCGTTTTCGTGAAACGTACAAACCGGATCGAAGTGGTTTTCAAGAAATAAATCTCGATCCCGGTCTCTTCGAAACGATCAACGCATTTGTCCAATATTGATAGTCGGTGATTTAACTATCAATTAATATTCACAAATAACCATCAACCAATAAATAATTTCCCATTTATTCATTACCTCAAAAATATCTTCACAAGATATATTTCTATTTCCAAACCTTTGAATACAGTTTCAAAATCCTCATTCTTTCAGAATCAACTTTCCCAAATATTTTCTATCTCCTCTGAAATCACCAAGCACAAAACTAGATTTTCAAAATAATTTAAATCACTTTACTTTGAAATATATATATATATATATATATATATACTTTAAAACATTTAAGTTGAAAACTACTTTGATAATTTGTTAAAACTACATGCTATATAAATATTTGAAAATAAAGTTACTTGATAAAATATAAAACTAGATTTCCACTTTTGAAAACAAAATACCAAGTCACTTCTTAAAATAATTACTACTATAAAAGATTTGAGGAAATACTTACTTTAGAATTTAAAATATTAGAAATAATAAATTCTCAAAACATACCTTTTAAAAACAAATTTTAAAACTATTAACTTGTATTTAAAAATTTACTTGAAGATGCACTTAGTTATCCAGGGAGAATTCCAACTCCATCCACTTAAATCAATTTTCCAAATTGATTCCCAATTTATTTCCTTTGAAATAAATTTTTTTGCTTATCAGTTCATTTTGAAGTTCAATTAATTATGGACTTTATTATTATTTCAGTTTGTTTTTTTAACTCCTTTAGCTGAAATATACAAGTTCAGGTTATTCCCAATTCCTTCTTATTTTTCTTAACTAATTTAAATCCTAAATTTAAAATAATTTTTTTATTCTTTAAAAAGTACCATTTAAGTTTAAGTTTTTTTTTCTTTACTTACTGTTTATTCATAAATTTCTTTCCACACACATAATTCATTAATTAGCGGTTTGAAAACACTAATATTCTTATCCAATTCATTTTAGTTTATTCACATTCTTTATAATTATTTTCTTAAACATTTACTCCTTTTATTATTTCTTTCCAAAAATCCAATGCTATATAATTTGATAACTCAAAGTCCAGAATATATCCAAGCAACTATAGCATTCAATATTTCAATATAATTCATCACAAAATATCCACAAAGCATAACAGAGAATAAGCAAACAATACATATATATATGATGAGGGACCCGGTTGGATCCCTCCAACCTGTTTTTTTTTTTTCTGCATCCACAAACGTCAGCACAATATAATATATCAATTCCAAAATATCATACTATCTCATCAATTCTTTCAACCATTCAAACAATTGTTTAAATTTAATCACTTTAAATTTAATTTTAAACTGAGTGAGATTAACTCACCTTTGATTCCTTTGTCGTAATCCATCCTATCTCAACTTGTTTTTCCACGATTTTTAACCTTGAATAAACAATTTATATGACTCTATTAATATTCGAAATAATCGAACAATCGCTTATTACTAAATTATTTAACTTACTAACAACCTTATTCAAATTGATAAATTCCCTTTTAATGAAATTGAATTGGTTACCAGTTTAATTTTAATCAAATAATTTAAGTCCGAGTTAATAAGGTTAAGTAACATCGAATTTTAGGTGTTAGAAATAATTAACCACTCGAACAGAAAACAACTCTACATCCTAACAGTTTATTAACTAATTATAAGTTATATATATATATAACTCTCAAAACCCTTAACCTGTTTTCAATTCTATTTACAAGCGTTACAATTAACATGAATTTCATCTCCTTCTTAAATTATCAAAGGATGGAATATTAAATCTATAACTAAAATAGATTTGATCGATATTACAAATTTTATACCTGCTGTAATTCCCTACTTGCGCTCGGCCTCGCACTGTAGCCCAAATTCGAGCTCGAGCCCCGAAGTCCAAAACGCCTAAAACCTATCTTCTCTGCCCTACGAACCTGCGGTCATCCCAAAAACCTCTTATGCTTCCTTCTCAGCCACAGCCGCATCAACGATAATCGATGTAAACTCCTTCACCAACGAAGCACCCTCCATCGACCGCCGCTGCACAAACGAACGCTCACCCATGTGCTCGCGACGAGATCGATCGATGTTCGATCTCGATTGGAGAACGAACAACACAATCGCCCTCAACCCACGTTCGCGTACGAGCCTTAGGCCACGGCGAATTTCGATGTGAAAACAATTTGGAACGAAAGGGTTCGTTCTGCCTTTTTTTTTCGAGTGCTGGGTTTTGAAAAGGAAGAAGGGGTTCGGCCCTATTATGTTGAGTTTGTTTTTTTTATAACGTGGCTAAAAGCTTCTCCTTGAAGCTTCTTCTTTTATTATATTATTAAAATTATTATTATATTTAGTTCGAGCATTTGATTGTTGATTGAACGATTTTGAATTGGGAAAGTATGTGACAAGATGACAAGAATTAAATTAAATTTCATTAGATGATTATCAATAAAATTTTCAGCGCGTTTATACATCGTACACTAACACCACTGCTCCAATTGCTACGAAATTTGAAATCCAATAATAGTACACTATTACGGATCCAATGAAACTGGTTTCGTCGAAATCCGTGACTGTACCTCGAAAGGCTATTTTTAAATTCAATTTAAACGATATTAAATTTCAAACTGAACAATTCACTGTTAGATTCAATTTTAACACTTCTATTATCTTCAACGTTATCAATATTATTTTAACAGCCTTCAAATTATTTTTAATATTTACAATCGTTGCTAAATCCAATCTCAGATTTCATATTTTATTCAATTTCAAATTATTTAATTCAATAATTTGATTATCAAATAAATTGTGATATTCGTAATACAAGTTAAAATTACTCCTTTGAATATTTACAATCGATTAAATATTTCGATTTTAAATGCTCAAAAATTTCGGGTCGTCACAAGATCAGTTGGTGGTTGGAACAGCTGGGCATGAATTGTTATCTTTCATGGATGCTTACTCTGGATATAACCAGATTATGATGCATGAACCAGATCAGGAAGATACAAGCTTCATCACCGATGTTGGTCTCTACTGTTATAAAGTCATGCCTTACGGACTTAAGAATGCAAGGGCAACTTACCAAAGGCTCGTCAATGCTATGTTCAAACCGCAAATTGGAAAAACTATGGAAGTTTATGTTGACGATATGTTGGTGAAGTCAAAGAAAGCGGTAGACCATATGGACCACTTGGCGGAAATGTTTGCAATCCTTCGAAAGTACGAAATGAAGCTTAATCCTTTGAAAAGTTCGTTTGGGGTGGAGTCCGGAAAATTTCTGGGTTTCATTGTGAGTGTTAGGGGCATTGAAGCTAATCCTACTCAGATTGCTAGCCCTTAAAAGAAGTAAAGGCTCCTAGAATGAAGAAGGAATTGAAAAGTCTTAATGGAAAAGTCGCTGCCCTAAGTCGATTCATTTCCAAGGCTACTGATAAATGCATTCCATTCTTTGGTGCTCTGAAGAAAGGAAGGAAGAATTTTGACTGGACTCCTGAATGCCAGAAAGCCTTCGATGAATCGATTCGGTATATGGAAATGCCTCCAATACTTTCTAAGCCCGACGATGGTGAGGATCTTTTCGTATATTTGGCAACCTCATCTCATGCTCTTAGTGTAGAGTTGGTACGGGAAGATGCAAAAATTCAACGCCCGGTCTATTATATCAGCAAGAGGTTCACCAGGGCAGAGGTGAATTATTCAAAATTGGAAAAACTCGCCTATTGTCTACTGATTGCATCAAGAAAGTTGAGGTTGTATTTCCAAGCTCATCCTATCAAAGTCCTCACTGATCAACCTCTAAAGCAAATCCTATTTCATCCTGAGACTTCGGGTCGTCTTATGAAGTGGAAGATTGAACTCAGCCAATACGACATCACTTATCATCCCCGGAGAGCAATCAATGGACAAGCTTTGGCAGATTTTATCGCAGAATGTACAGATAAAGGTGATAGTGAGGAAGAAGTGACTGGCAATCCCCTAATTCGATGGAAATTATATGTTGATGGTGCAAGAAACGATTACTGTTTCGGAGCTGGGGTTGTGCTTGAAACCCCTGAAGGGCGGTCATTGTGCTATGCATTGAGATTGGAAATCCCTTCGACAAACAATGAAGCAGAATATGAAGCTCTTACTTCTGGCTTGAGAATTGCTAAAGAGTTGAATGTCAAAGTGTTGCAGATCTTCAGTGATTCACAGCTTATTGTATGTCAAGTCAAGAAAGAGTTTCAAACTAAAGGAGGAAATCTGCCTGCCTATTTGTCAAGAGGTTGGGAACTTCTCGATGATCTTGACCATTATACGATAAGTCATATACCCCAGGAAGAGAACATGAAGGCAGATTCTCTCGCAAAGTATGCAAGCACTGGCGAAGCTAATTATTGGGATTAGTTCCTGTGGAAGTCCTGTCAGCTCCAAGCACTGATAAGATGGATATTGACTAGATTATGACTATATCTCAAGAGGAAGAATCATGGATGACTCCGATAATCGAATATCTGCTCAACGGTTCTCTACCAGAAAGTTCAAAAGAACGACAGAAGTTGCTAAGAAAAGCCTCAAGATACATAATTCAAGATGGCCGATTGTATAGGCGGGGATTCTTAATGCCATTACTCCGATGTGTGACCAAGGAAGAAGCTAAGACAATTCTAGCTGAAGTACACGGAGGAGAGTGTGGAGACCATTCAGGTGGTCAAACTCTAGCAAAGAAAATTCTCCGTTATGGGTATTTTTGGCCAGATATTAATTGTGATGCTGCAAGTTATGCCCGAAAATGTGACCGATGCCAGAGATTTGTAAAAATATCAAGAGCGCCTTCCACCGAGATAACACTGATGGTCAGTCCGTGGCCAATTTCTATTTTGGGAATAGATCTCATCGGGCCTTTGCCAACCGCCAAATCCGGAATCAGATATGCTATTGTTGCTATTGATTATTTTACTAAATGGGCCGAGTCTGAACCATTAGCTACTATTACCTCTAAAAAGATGATAAACTTTGTAACTAAGAATATCATTTGCAGGTATGGTGTGCCTCAAAAGATAATCACAGATAACGGAACCCAATTCGAAAGTGAAGAGTTCCAAGATTTTTGCAAGCGATTCAAGATCCGAAAAAGCTTCTCCGCAGTGGCTCATCCGCAGGCAAACGGGCAAGTGGAAGCAGTAAACAAAATTATCAAATCAACCATCAAGAAATAGCTGGAAAGAGCGAAAGGTGGTTGGGTCGATAAGCTTCCACTAGCACTATGGGCATATAGAACTACCCACAAAACTACGACTGGGCACACCCCATTTTCATTGGCATATGGATCAGAAGCAAAGATTCTGGTGGAAATAGAAGTCCCTTCACATAGAAGAATTCATTTCAACCAAGCTGAAAACGAAGAGTTGCAACTCGAAGCACTTGACTTCCTTGATGAAAAAAGGGAAGAGGCTCAGCTCAGAATTGCAGCCCATCAGCAAAGAATTGTCAGGCACTTCAATTCCAAAGTTCGCCAAAGCAGCTTTGAGATTGGGGATCAAGTCTTGAAAAGGATCATGACAGCAACAGGAGTGTTTGCGCCGAACTAGGAAGGGCCATATGTCGTAGGCGAAAAAATTCTCGATGGCACTTTCAAACTGACAACTGTCGAAGGAGATCCAATTCCAAGAGCTTGGAATAGCAATCACTTGCGTCCACACTTTACTTAAAATCTTTGCTTAAATTTGTAAAAAGAATTATGAATGTATGATTCTTGTATTGAAAGCCATTGTAAAGCTAGTGCAGGTGAATAATAAGAACTACAAAGTGGATGTAGGCCCATTTCTTGGCCAAACCCCTATAAATCTTGTGTTCTCTACTATTATAAACTGCTTGTTTTATTTCGATATATAAAGTACTTCGTATTCCCAAAATGTCGATTTAATATTGCAGGCCGTTAAAACGAAGCTTACCCATTATAAGACCAAGCGATCCCTGACATCACTCAACAAATGAAGGTTTAGCCACAAAAATTCTAGATTCAAATCCTATATAAGAAGTGCTTCAAGCAAACAGTTAGTGGTTCCGCCAGAGGTAGACCTTTCCTAACTAATTGTGATCGTTTGTGCAAACAAACGTTCGATTAGTTAGCCCGTGTCTGCCCCTGCGAACTAATTTAACAATGAAGTACACTTCTTTGGATAAAATAAGCTACTTGCAAAAGAAAGGAATGTGCGCTTGGAGATGATAACAGGGAACCGCTGATATGAGCAAATGACGAAAAGACATGGGCAAGCAGGCAGCAAACAGCAAAAGACCTCCTCGGAGGCACAAGCCCTCTTCGGAGGCATAAGCCCCCTTCGGAGGCACAAGCCTCTTCGGAGGCACAACTCTTCGGAGGATAAAGACCTGTAATGGGACTTGCCAGAAAAAGAAAGTTCTCTTTCTCGACAGAAAGTTGTGGACTGACCGGTGGCACAAGACACTCGTTAACTACCTAAGAACGTTTGCGCAAACAAACAATCCAAGTAACTTGTGTCCGCCCCGTGAATCCATACAACCGAGAGAAGGAAACTTCAAACTTCCAGGCAAAAGCCCTATTCAGAGGCACGCATTCCACCGAGATCTGAAATAAAACTTCACAAGTGCTGGAAAGTGAAAAGCCCTCTTCGGAGGCCCATTTCACCATAGTTGAAATGCTAAAAGACCTTTAATGGGAATTGCCAGAAAAAGAAAGTTCTCTTTCTCGACAGAAAGTTGTGGACTGACCGGTGGCACAGGACACTCGTTAACTAGCTGAGAACGTTTGTGCAAACAAATAATCCAAGTAACTTGTGTCCGCCCCGTGAATCCATCCAACCGAGAGAAGGAAACTTCAAACTTCCAGGCAAAAGCCCTACTCAGAGGCACACATTTCACCGCGATCTGAAATAAAACTTCACACGAGTCGAAATGTGAAAAGCCCTCTTCGGAGGCCCGCTTCCCAACGGACAAGGAAAAGATAAAAGCCTCTCCCCAGAGGTAGAAAAAAAAGCCCTCTCCCCAGAGGCACACACACAAAAAAGACCACTTCCCAGAGGCACAATTAAACAAAAGCCCTCTTCGGAGGCACAAAAAGGTCGAACCCTTTTTCGAAGGCCAGCTTTACCATGAAGGAAAATTCACTTGCCAAAATAAAAGTGACTTTCTCAAAAAGTGAAGTGTAAAAACTTCACAAAAAAAAAGAGAAGACTTCTCCAATACGAGGTGCATTCTACTAAATCAGAAAAATAGTTCCTTAAAACGGAAATATTATCCTATAAAGTACAGATGCAAATCTCCTTCAAATGGAAAAGTTGTTCTCTAAAGAAAGAGTACAAGTCTTCTCGAAACAGAAGAGTTGTTCTCCAAAATTTTGCCAATGTGAAAGAGATTGCAATAAACCATGGTATGGGGGCAATATAATATAGTTGCAAAAATAAAAACAATGCTCAATTAACATACCATAGGTTTACTGCAACATCACACAGAGAGAATAAAGAAACTTGTATGAAAAAGAAGAATAAATGCATTCTCAAATACAGACAAAAGTTTGTACAAGTAAAAAGAATCATTTTATTCCATGCTATACAATTTTTATACATATGCAGGTTTCAAAACAAAAGAAGGCAGGGACCAGCACCCGCACAATCTCCGGTCAACACAAGTCTTTATATATACAAGCAAAAAAAAAAGCAAGGTGAAAAGCATAAGTCCTGAACCCATCACTTCTTCTTCCTGCCACCTTTTGAGCCTTCGCCTGGCCAGATGATTAACATTTTGGGCCGGCTTGTGGGAGTAGGGGAAGAAAGAGGAAGGGGTGCAATTGGACTTTTTTCTGTTTTTTCTTCGCCAGCAGAAGCCTCTCTCCTTTTTTTTGAAACTACACGCTTCCCCTTCTTCCTTGAGGAAGGATCACTGCCCGGAGTGAAAAGTGCAGACAGCATTATGTGATCAGAAATAGTCTGCTCCGGGGTTCTTTCGCCTTCTTCAGGTTCCTCGGCTTTCTGTTCTTGAGAAGCAACCGGGTCATCCAAGCCTTGAAGAGCTTCTATCTGCTCCTCTTGTGACCCCGGTTGAGAAACGAAAGGAGGGGTAATTTGAAGTGGCAGAGAGGAAACAGCCGAAAGAGGGGAAGGGAAGGCTGAATAACACTTGGCGCTTTCACTACAGGAGAAGAGAAGTTAAAGTCAGTATCTCTCATAAAAAGAGGAGAAAGTGGCACGTCAAGATTTAAGTAATAATCGAAAAGTTCATCAAGCTCATGTGAAGAAAGCAAGCAGTCCACTTGAGCAAGATCAACATTGAGGTTACATGGAGAAGTAGACTTTACTATGTCAACTTCGAAGTCCTACGCTTCAGCGCTTTCTTGAGTCTCATCTCCAGTGTGGGCGGTGGCACTTCGATAACAACTTTAGCAGGAGGAGAATGGGAACTGGAGCCAGCAATATCGATATCGGCCGAAACTGAAGGTAGAACTGGGTCGGTTGAGATTGTCTTTCCTAAATGTTCTCCTTCTGTCATTTCGGCTCTCTCTTTGGCGAGTTGCTCCTTTCCCCTGGCAAGAGCGGCACATGCATCATCATCCAGATAGTGTGCCATTAAATCTACTTCGGCATATCCGGCTCCTCCAAGCATATCAAGTATGGCCTCCCACACTTTGGCCAAAGTGATTTCATATGTCGGTCCCAAAAACTTAAGGCTACCGTGTCCAGAACACTATGGATGTAAAACTCGAATAGAGTGGAGCTGACTTCGGCTTTAGTTGCCATATGAGATTCTTCAGCTGCAGCTTTGCCGGAAATAGCTTCATCACGCTCCTTTTCAGCTTCAGAAAGTCGAGCTTTGAGCAGTTCAATCTCTAAGTTCTGGGAGTTGGTTTTCTCTCGAAGATGAGCAACATCAGCCCGGTAGTTTTCTAAAGCTTGCTGCTGCGCTTCAAATTTAGCTTCAGCATCTCTCTGTGCCGCATGATCATCTCTCACTTGCTTTTGAAGCACTTCTTCTCTCTGAGAGTAGGAAGTGGAGGAAGTGGCGAGCTTTTCCTTAAGTTTTTAAACTTCTGCTTCAAGCTTCTCATTATAAGTGGCTATGCTCCTCATTTCCGCGTCATGCTGCTCAAGAGTTTTCTGCCATTTAGATTTGTCATTTTCCATTGTTAGCATGGCCTCAAGATTTGCACGGTTTACCCTCTGAAGCTCGTCAACAAGCTATTGCCAACCCGACATTCTCTCAATATCGAGTTTGACGGCATCAAGATTGCGCAGCATAGCTTGCTTGTCAATCAGGACCAAATCAAGGTCAAAGCGCACTCCCTTCAAGCACCAATGCGGAAACCGACTTTGAAGAATGGTCGGGCCTTGTCCAACTTGATATGAGGGCTTGCCAATAATTGTTTGAATATCAGTACGAGTAAGGGCAGGAGATTGAGAAGGTACAGGAGCAGCGGGCCTTTCAGGAAGTTCGGACGCCGGCTTTTCGCCATGTTTGGCCCTTTTACTCGCATCTTCAGGGATGTGGCTTTTCCCTTTATCATCACGGGATTTCCGTTTATGAGAATCATCTTTCCTCTAGGAAGAATCATGTCACTCATCTCGTCTTTCATGGCGTTCTTCATGGGCGCGCCTTTCACGAGCTTTCCTCATAGCTCTTTCTTCGTCAGTTTCCCAAGAGGCAGGAAGATACCTCCTGGGGTCATAAGCACAGTGCTTCCCATAACGTTGGAAATCATCGTAGTAAGAGCCACTTCTTCCCATTGGAGAATCTGAAAATGAAGAAAAGATAAACTCAGAAATCATGAAAGCAAGAAAGTTGAACGCATATAAGTGCTGAAAAGTCCTAAGTGTGTGTAACGTGCAAACTACGTGCGTTGAATCATGAACCACTCCTGGGTTGGGAGGTGATGATGGATTTAACAACCAGTGTCAACTCTTGGGCAGATGAAGTTTGTTGCAGAACGGATGTCGCTTCAACTGCTGGAGAAGTAACTTTAGCAGTGTTAGGATCATCTTTAAAAAGCTCCTGAGAAGTAATCATTAAGTCGCTTAAACCCTCAAAAGTATCATCACCGCTGTGTCGGGCAGACTTGTTCTCTCAGCTCCTTCGTCACCAGGTTTCCTAAATTGTTGGGGAGGTTCCTTTTCTTCGATGACTGGGGCAAGTGCAAGTTTGCCGGATGACCCCGCAACATCAGTTGAAGTAGAACACTTTACCAATGAAGCCTCAACAGTACGTTCTTTCGGTGTAGGTTCTCCAACGGAAACTGGGGCATCCGATGCCTCTACTGGAGAGTCAGGGACTTCATGAGGTTGAGTGGAACGGGAGGCGTGCAGAAGCCCGTATTGGTGAAGAAGTTCATCTTTCAGCAAAAACTTAATACTTCTTTCTTCAACCGGCACGACACTTAATCTATCAAAAGTCGTCTTGTGACTAGGATTTCTAGAGGGAGGAGGAAGGGCTGTAAAAGAAAATAATGAAGTTAGCACTTAGCAGTTCGGATCTCGAAAAGCTTAAACGGAAAGAACGGGGATGAGCAATCTTACTTCCTATTCTCCAGATGGCATAAAACCCTAGGGGGCAGCGAATGAAGAAGAATTGATTCAGAAAACCGTAAGCACTTTCAGAAAGATCGGTGATAAGTTTACGATTTATGGCACTTCTCACGAGTATAATGGAGGGGTGGTCTTTATTCTTTGCGAATGTGCATAAGTAGCAGATTTCTTCGAAGCTTGGAAGACGGTTAAGTGTCCTCCTGAATAAAACACACAATCCCATCAGGATGGCGTAGCCATTGGGATGCAGTTGAAAGGGAGAGATGGTTAATCGGAAAAGGAGTTGATGAAGAAATTCATTGAAAGGAGGAATGGCACCACAAAGGAATATCTGACGGTTGACAGCGACAAAAGCGAGAGGTGGCCTGTCAACGGTATCATTTGGTCCAGGAAGTATAGCATCCGCTTCGGCAATTCCAAATTGAATACATAATTGGTTGAATGCCCGCTCACTCAGGGTAGTTGGAGTTCTTTCCGAAGGATTATCCAATGGGTCGGCTATCGGGAAGACTCCTTCAGATTGCTCGATTATTTCTTCTTGAGAAGACATTCTACATAAAGAACTGGATATTCAAATATGAAGGTGCACGTTTCCTAAATGTGTGAAGTGTTGTGCAGAACTAATAAAATGACAAGCAAATATAACTGAAATTGAACTAACAGATATTTGTCAGTTACAAAGTTTCGGGTTTTGTTGTTTTAAGTCCAAATGCAAGTGCAGTATTGATGCAAATAAATCAGTTTTAATTGATTAATATTGTTTTGCTTTAATACTTCGCTTGAATTTGTTGATTCACACCACTTCATAAAATTTCTTTAAGTTGATTATCTTTTATCGACTAGTCTGTCATTCGATGTGGGCAATCAATGGCAGTATATATTCCCTAGTTTTCTGCAAATGTTGTATTCAGCAGGTTGTTTTCGTACAAGTGAATATGATCTGTAAAGAAGAGCAGCAAAGTTCAAACAGTTTAAAGTCCAGGCAGTTCAAAGTTCAAGCAGTTCATTCTAGCAGTTCAAGTTAGAAGTACAACCAAGTTCTATCAAAATTCTGAAGCTTTCAAATTTTGTTTAGGTCCGTAAGTCACAATCCGAGTCAAGAAGTTTTCTAAGTCCTAGGTCGCTCACGACCTAACAGGTTGGATTGAGATTGGTCTAGGTCACAAGAAGCAACTCGACAGTGAAAATTGTTTAAGTCCTAAGTCGTCCGCACGACCTAGGCACTAAGTCGTTCACACGACCTAAAGACTAGGTCGCTCTCGCGATCTAAAGTTTAAGTCGCTATGAGTTAAATCGCTCAGACCCTTTTTTGGGTCGTAAGGATCCTTAGGTCGCGTCGATTCTTTAAGCCGGTTGTCGAGTTAAGTCTCATGATTCACGTCTTGGACCGCTAAAGCCCTAAGTTGTTCAAGGCTCCTAAGTCGAGCACGACGTAACTCCCATTAACTCGCTAACTCTTCTTCTCTCAGCAAATCACTAACCCGTTAACCCAATAACTTGTTGGCCTCTCTACAATCAAATCCACCGTATGTCCACCCACCAAATCATCCAAAACCAACGCAAATCGCCTCTGATCCATCACAAACCCAATGTACTGTTGTACTCTCGTGAATCACAGCGACAACGTGTCCAAAAACGGTCAAAAGTTAATCCTGACATGATCCACGGTGAAATGCAGCATGCAAAATCGGGATAGGATCGAAAACTGGGGGATTCACAATTCGAGGGTGGTCGTGGTTGAATAATGGTCGAAATTCACTTACGTAATGAGATTAAGGAGATGATGATCAAATCAGCAGGTAGATTGGCTTCAAAAATTCTCGATCTCAAAGATAGTAATGGCGGCAGCAAAATACAATAAGGTGAAGGAAGAAGAAAACGACCTAACGACTTATATAGGGGAGAGAAAGGAACACGAATCGACACTAGCGACCTAACTCCTTCATAAGTCGCCCGCGACTTAACGATCCAAGCTAGCACGGGTTAAAAGATATCGAAGCACACGACCTAGCTCTAAGGCGTATACTTCGAGGGGCAAGTGTTAACCCTCTTCTTTCAACGACCCAGCGACCTAAAGAATTAGATGGTTCAGCGATCTATGACTCAATGAGTTAACGAATTATGTGAAGGCACGACCTAACTACTTAAGGGAGTAAGCAACCTAACACATAAAGCGGCCCAGCAAGTTAAACGACTTAGTTGCTAAATGGACTGAGTGACCTAGCGCAACAACGACCTATGGACTGAGGTGACCTAGCGACCTAAAGGTATACGTGACCTAGCGAATTAGTAAGAGAGGCGACCTAACAGGAATGAAGCTCTCTAATGACCTAGCAACCGAGCGAGTTATACAAAGCCGAGGTAACTTGTCTTCCTTATGTCGTTCCTTCCCTAAGTCGCCCACGAACTACAACCTATACCTAAGTCGCTCATGACCTAAACATATCAAAGGAGTTCCCTATGCCGCTTCTTACCTAGGTCGGCCACGACTTATGACTTTCTAGTTTCTCCGGAACGATCAAGTGTACCATGTATAAGCCGTAAACGACTCCCATTAGGTCGAGGGAGTCCTACGACCTATCCAAGGTTGTTTGCGACCTACGACCTAATGCCGAACTCTCCTATAAATACCCCACCTACTCCAACTAAAAAGAGATCTTTTCGGCTCATTTCTGGAACGCCGATACTCTGCTGAATTCTCGACTCACTCGACACTTCAAACACGAAAGGCATCTCAACAAACTTCAAGAGGAAATTTAACGCAATCAACAAGGATTCAAAGACTTCTTCTACATTGGAGTTCTAGTTATTTGTCCCATCAGTGTTGTAATCAAAGACTGTTGTAAAGTTGTAATTGATTCGGCAAAAAAGAAGATTAAAGTGGACGTAGGCTCAACCTGAAGTCGAACCACTATAAAACTGTTGTCTTTTACTGCTTTCTCTGTAACTTTTCTACTTGTTTCTAATTCTCGTGTTCATGGGTGGTGCTTTCACTTAATCTCTACATACGCCGGGGTGTTAACGTTCAATTTTAAGCGTTAACACTATATAAGTTTGAAACTTTTTTGTTAAGTAAATGAATAAGACTATTTTTAATTATACTAATATGGAAATTAGTTTTGAAATGTTTTGAATAAAATTTAGTTTTGAGATGTTGTGAATAAGATTTAGTTTTAAATAATTTGCAGAGGGTAAATCGGATCTTTTAAAATAGCAATAAATAGTTTAAAGGTTTAAAGGGATGGTTATAAACTTGGAATTCATTTTTGGATATAATTGATTTGAGGAAAATATTTGGTTTCAAAAATAGATTGAAATTTAAAACCAAGTATTTAGATGATGATTTTGAAATTGAATTCGTTTTACATAAGTTAAGTTGACATGGAAACGAGGATGACTTTTTAAACCTGTTAACTTAGAACTTTGAAACTAAAGATATTTAATTTGGAAGAATATTTGGTGAAATCGTATATGATTTTGAAACTGAACTGATATTGAAACGAATTGAAATTGAGAACCTTGTTTAACTAAATATTTTATTTGGAAGTTATCGAACTTATATAAAAATTGATTTGTATAAGTATCTAGTTGATTTGAAACTATTGATTTGGAAAGGTACTCAATTTAAAATGTGAAATCTTATATTATCAAAGTCTATATAAGTGTGATTTGATATACTATTGAATGTTTGTTTAAAGGGTATGAATGTTTCCTGGGGGATCCAGACGTAACCATTGTTATGTATCCTACGATCCATGGGTTTTGATTATCATGGCGTAATTCGCAAGGCAGTGAATGCTTAAAGGATATGAATGTTTCCTGGGGGATCCAGGCATAACCATTGTTGTGTATCCTGCGATCCAGGTGATTTGTTTGGATTGTATTTTCCATATCTGTTTTTAAAAGGTTTTTCTAGTATTTTCACTGGGTGTTGAAACAATTCTACTAAGCACTTAGAAATTCTAGCTTTGCGCCTGATCAACGCATGGCCAGAGTCTACAAGAACGAGGATAAACTTGTTGAAACATCGAGTTATAGAAGTATTTTCAAAAGGAAAATTTGTTTCGATATAAAGGTATTTTATTATAATGGTATTTCCAACAAAGAATTTTTTTATTGGATTAACTATTCGTGTTTTATAATGGTATTTCCAACAAAGAATTTTTTTTTAGATTAACTATTCGTGCCCGATACTATTCTTTTGAATCTACCTTATCTGCTCAGTTTATTTATTCACCTATATTATATTTTTCGAATCTACCTTCTTTCCTTTTTGAATATATCCTTTTAAAATATGGTTCATTCATATACTACATGGTTAATAGAAAATTTTAGTGTTATAAATTATTAATTAAATAAAAGTAAACGATTAGTGATAATATTTGGAAAATATCTTGAGATAAAATAATAAATTCATGAATTATGGATTTAATGTTTTCAATAGCTTCTAGTCGATTCTCCTACTTTGTTCCTTTTCGGGGACGAAAAGTTTTGATGAGGGAGGGTGTAACGACCCGTAGATTTTAAATTTTATAACGTATTTAATTTGATTTTTGAGAAATTTAAAAAAATAATACTTTAAAATAAAAATTTAATATTTGAAATACGTCCATTTTATTTTAGCAAATGGTAAATTTTCATCCGATTTTATGAAAGTTTATTTCATTGTGAAATTCTATTAAATTCAAGTCAGTTAATAATTGCCGATAATAAAATATATTCCAAATCTGAATATTTTTACTTAGAAAAATTCTAATTCATCTTCTGACTGAGTCGTCATTTTTCGTTTTTTCAAGTTCAGATTTTAAAGCTCCGTCGATCTCATTCTTCTGCGTTTTTGCTGCATTTTCAGCTAGTAGAAAATTCGAATTTTTATAATTCAATCATACCACTGATATCTATATACCATTTTGATCGTCTCGTCGAGCGGACCTCTATAGTATATTTATTTCTGTGTATTGAAGTCCGGTACACAGCGGAATTCACGAAACCGGTAACTGTATCGGTACCTGATCCGTGACATTTGATTTCTTTTGCGTTTCAAAATTTAAACGCGCATAAATCAATTGCTTTAATATTTGACAGCTAAATCAATGGGTGACGTTGCTTGTAAAACTTCTCATATTTAATTTGATAAGTTTCATTTCTATTTGTTCCGTTCTTTTCCCTGTTGCCTTTTTCATTCCTTGATTTTGGTGCTATTGGCTTCAACAAATGTATCATATTCAGTACGAAATTTATATATATATCCCTTACCTTATCTGCGTTAGTTTAAATTATGAACGGTCATTTCCTTTATTATCCCCAGAAATTTGCGCTTGAACTTTTTCCATATTCATTACTTTATATTTATATCAGTACCTTTAATTGTGACAGTTAATTTCCCTTCGGTTTTAAATTTTGAAACGTGCTGCACACGCATATCAATTGCTTAATTATCTGCGTCAATCAAGTGTTTATGTTACTTCTCATTTATTTTATTGCCAACATTGCAAATTCAAACGGTCATTTAGCTTTGTTGCTCCCTTTATCTTTTGTTATGCACGATCACTTGAAGAAACGTATACCGTACGTACGTTTTTCCTTTTTTCATTATTTGATTTGGCTGCCGCTCATATTTTATTTGTGTGTATAAATCAAAGTGAATATTTATTGCCTAAAATCCTCACCTGCTACTTTATATTTATTATTTATGTGATACGTTTCCCAATTTGTGCCTATTCGTTTTTCCTACGTTACTTGTTTTAACCGCTGAAACATTTTTAACCTTTTGACAGTTCTGTTTTTCCACTCTACCCATTTTATATATTTCTTTTCTTCCCCCTCTCCCTGTTCTCTGCTTTCAATATAAATTTGCCAAATCCACCTTCAAATTTTCATACGGCAAGGAAATTTTTTTTATAAAAATAAAAGCATCGCTGCCTCATCTTTTGCCGACTGGATCTCGTTGCCTTCGCCAATTCCAGAACAAGCCTTCTGCTTCCTTCCCCCTCATTTATATACTTATGTAAGTAAATAAGTTGTTTTAAAACTTATTTTGGGTTAATCTGTAGTTTTGTTATCAAGGTTAGCATGCTTTTGTTATATACATAATACATATAGGTTAGTTTAATGTGTTTACTGTTATAAAAAAAAGAGATGTATATGGTTTTGGTTGATATATTTTGTAATAAGGCTGTACTAGTATGGGTGGGCAAGTGATATATAGTGTGGTATAAATTTTGGAGACAGCAAATATATGTCCTGCAAATTTATTCATATGTATATTATGTTATAGTATATTTCATTTTATCAAATCTTTTTATATGGTGTTATAAGTTGCATCTTTTTCTTTTTCTTTTTTTGTATGATGCGTGTGTTACATATAATAGTATAATATATTATATCACAGTATATTGTATCACTATTGTTTATGATTTTAAAGTACATATATATAATTTACTGTATGGATATGTTAGTTTTGGATCAAAAAGTGTTAGTATACATAGATATAACTCAGAGCTTTCTATTTTGGGTTAATATATGTACAAACTTATATTTTGTTTTGCGTATGAGTTATATCTGTTATATATATAAAGGTAGTATATATTTTATTTTCGTTTATATGAATACTTTGCTTTCTGATTATATATATATACGTTTTAATATAATATATATAAACTTATATAAATTTTAAATATGTCTGTTATACAAATTTTACCAGTCATGCATATATTAATTATGTTATAGTATGTTATATTAAAATTGGTCATAGTTTTATATTAGTAATGTGTTTAAGTAGATATATATAATAGTTTTGTTTTTTATTATACATTAATGTCTTGATTCTTTAATAAATATATGTACATATTTGGAAGCAGTAGTCTTTTGTCGTGTAAAGGAATTTGTGTAAAATTTTGCTTTAAACTTTTGTTTTGTTTGAATTAGTGTGGAGTTTTATAAGCATTGGTTTAAATAGAAAATAAATGCAGGTATACCCAGTATATATATGTTAGTGTATATGAAGTTTTAAAACATGTTAGCATTTGTTTATTTTTGTTTTAAAAAAAAAAATGAGTTGCATCATTGTTTAAGCTGTACCGATACCTATTGCTTTATATATACAAATTTATGTACGTCGTATAATATGTTGACAAAACTTATATAATGCATATGTTTATATGGAGGCTGATGGATCGTGTACATGCTTATAATAGTTTATTTGTATATGGTCTGTTTAAGTAAATGATATTAAGTTCTATGATATATGTTGTACTATTTTATATAAAATAATAAACTTTTTGTTAGTGTTGTAACTCATTGTTAAAGTTAAAATATATAGTTGTTTTGTTTTGATCGGCTATTTTAAGTATTACATATATATTTGGTTTGTTTTAACACAGCATCTTATTTTTTTAGGCGTCGGCATGAATTTTTTTAGGTCTGCATATGTTACACTTGTTAAGTTGTTCATATTCTAAGATATGTATAAAGTATATGGGGTTATGATGGATTTTATTATATTTTTAAGTACACTTAAAAGCCTGTATATAAAATGAGCACTAACTTTAGGTAAATGTAGGTGTTTTAGATAAATTGCGTTTTATTGTAATGGATTTTGGAATGTGTGTATATATATATATAATATGTGTTTAAGAAATTGTTGTGGGAAATAGTTTAAGTATAATACAAAAATCTTCGATTTTTTTATGCTTGAGTTAAGAATGATGATTTATAAATTTTTATATTATTTTGATTTTAGTCTTAAATTAGAATACTGAAAATGTATTAATAATATGTCTATTTTCAATTTATGTCAAATTGATCCTAATCGTTCCAATGATTCCTCATTATCGGTTGTCCGTCGTGCCTGTTTTCTTCATCGAATCATATCCATCTTGCATTGCTTTGGAATTCGTAGCTCGTTTCCTTGTCAAATTTCTCTAGCCTCAAAAGGTGAGTAATCACTCACGATTAACGTTCTTATATTTATTTAATTTAATTTCAATTGAAACGACAATGGAAATATGCTGCTGTAGTTATTTAAATAGTCATTTATGCTATTATCTATAACCGTTCACCTGTGGGATGTGACACTATATCTTGTTGTTGATATTGATGATATATGCCTGTTGTTATTATTTTTCATATCTGTTATCACTCTGCAAGTTCCCTATTAGTATAGAATTCACTACGGGTTGAAATGATACATACCCGAACGGACTTTAGAATAGGAGAAAATCGTTATGGGTTCAAATGATAGACCCAAGCGATTTTCATTGAAATGAATTTGGGATTACGGGTTGAAATGATATCCATCCGTATATATTTAGTGTACGGATTGAAATGATAAATATCCGTATCACTTGATCATGGGATAAAAAATATATACAGACACCGTTTGTCCATATATAAATATTTTGAAAATAATTTCTACGGTTTCGAAAAGAAATATATGGTTTAATAAGTATTTATTCTTAAGATATTATATATAAATAGTAATTTTATATATAGATTTAGTAGTAATATTTAATTTAAATTAGATTGATATAATATGGTTAAATTTGTAAATCTATATTTCAAATAGATTTTCTTGTAATAAATTGAATAAGTAAGATTGGGAAGATAAATTTGGGTTTATGTGGAATGGTATTTAATCAAGGATTTTATTTAATTAAATCAATTTGAAATTATTGAATGTGAAATTTAAAAGTATGACTTTATAACTGGATTTTTGATTTAAGTGATTTAATGAATATTTCACGTTTAAATAAATTAAAGAAAATATTTAGTAAAATGTAACTTAAGGTTACTTAAACGATATCGAATCAAATGAGGGAATATCTCAAGACTAAATAATAATGAAGATAAACTTAATCTGTCTGAAATCGTTAAATTTAGTTTGAAATGTTGAATATTTAAAGTTTTTAAATAATATTGAAGTATAAATGGGTAATTTATGATTTCAAATCCAGATTTGAGATCGATAAAATTTGAAATGGTTATTTAGGAATTGAGTTGAATTTAAATTGATAAATTGAGATGGGACTAAATTTGAATTTGGAATTTGAGTAGATTTGAATCGTAACTTTGAAAGGGATAAATTTGGAAATAAATATATTTGAAATGGCAATGATACTCTGGTTTTGAAGTATAAATTAATTTGAAATGATCACAGTGTATAGTGTATATTTCTACATTATCGATAGTTTCATGGATCCTTAGAGGATGGTTATCCTAAACATCCTTTGAGTTACCTGTATTTCAGTTGTTATTTCACTCTAGTTGGATTTATTGATATAAGAATGTTAATCCTGACTCGAGTGTTTTATGTTTTGATTTACTCTCGGGTCAGGCTGAGTGACACAGCATTTGAGACTCACCTTTGGAGTTTGGAGCTTCGCTTGGAGATCCAACTATCATTTTAGCTTTCAGCTCTTCCAGTTGATTTGCTAAGAGAAGACATCTGTTGCATGGAGACTTCACTATATTTGAGATATTCTACTATATATTATTTCTAACTCTGATGTTTATATAATAGCTTCATGAACTACTATTTATCTATTCCGCTGCATTATATTACTTCGTGTCTGTGATCTAGGATTATTTATTTACTGTTTATACTAAGTATTGCCAAATTTTAAATTGCAATGCGATATTTTGAGCAATTCAAGTCCAACATGTGTGGATGCGAATGGTTGAAAATACCGGGTCGTTACAGGCTCGGCCATGATGGTTTATTGGTGGTAAGTGGCTTGGGTATGGGTCAAAACACACGGCTAGGCTTGGAATTTGAAGGGGTTGGAGTTACAACATGGAATGCAAAGGGTCAAGGCCAAAAAGGTGGAGTTTGGTGCAACAAAGGCTTGGCCTATGTCAATATTTGGCTCGGCCATGGTCACTACAGGTCAGGTTAGGTGCTGAGGTGATGGCCAGAGGTCATGGCGGTAAGTGGTGGTGGTGTTGTGGCCGAGGCTAAACATGAAGGTGATGGTGTAAATATGGCTCGGCTAGGCAATTTGCAAGGGGTTTGCAATGTTTTGTGGTGATGGCTCCACTTGGTGGTCACGGCCAGGTCTGGGTAGGGGATTAAGGTGGTTGGCCATGGATGAAAAGGGGGAGGAGATGATGGTACTGGTTGGTGAAGGTGATGGTGGTTATGGCGGAGCAAAGCTTGAAGAGGAGAAAGGTAAAATCAATGAAATGAAGATGAAAAAAATGAGAAAATGGAAGCCATGAATCTTACAAATTTTCCTCCAGGAAGGAATGGCCGAGAGTTGTGAAGTGTTGAGAAGTTTTTTTCCACATGAATAATAAAGAAAATACATGGATAAAACAAAAGAAGTGAACGGCCCAGGCAAGTGAAAAGACTAAGAAATGAAAAGTCACAAGTTAAGTGAAATATTTGTCTCTTTAAATTTCCAAATCTATATATTCAAAATAAACAAATACAAAATCAAGTAAATAAAATAAAACAAAAACAAAATAAAGTAGAAATGAAAATAAATTAATAGTCTAAGGAAAAGTAGGAAATAAATAAAGAAAATAATTTATTTTATTGAAATTGGAATTAAAATTGTAAAGAAAATACAACTTATATTGGGAAATTCCAAACTCAATGAAATTCACACAATTAAATTCAAAGCCCAAAACAAAATAAAATTAGCAAATAAAATAGAAAATGAAAAAATACAGATAAAATCTTACGTGTAAAATGTTAATTCATCAAATTCTAAAAAGTTTAAAATAGAATTCGACGAAACGAAAAACAGAGCGAATATCAGAACCAATTACTTTTTCAATGAAAATATTAAAATTTAAAAATTCAAAATTTTCAGTTAAAAGTCAAAGTTTGACAGAATTTAAAATTTCCAGAAAATTGATATTTAATTGTATTTGGAAAATAAAATAGAAACAAAAATCCAAAATACATTGGAAAATTCCAAACTTCAATTTGAAATTATTTAAAAATCAAAATTTCAGAATAAAATTTAATTTAAAATATTTATAAAAATTATGGCTTGTTACATAACAAACCGAAAATACCAATACCTCACATCCTACGAACCCTAGCTCGCGGCCATCCACCGTTGCTCGCTTCCCCTATCGAATCCATCTACGTCGTCCCGCTGTCGCCGCCTTTGCCGCGGCCTCCATGCATAAGCGCGAGTGTGCCGACCTCATCGAACATCAAGAATTTGGTCGCCGCGTTAAGGCCGTTCCACCTCGATCGAGTGAAATCGCCCATGCCTACATCTCGATCGAATATAAATCGATTCGATTTGATTTCGTGAATGAAGGAAGAAGAGAGAAAGGATACGCGATTGATTTTCAAACGAAAACGATTTCGTTTGGCAAAGGTGTAATGACATGCCTTTCTCGACCCTCGAAAATCGACTCTCCACTGTATTATATGCCGACGATCCAGTGTCGGGAAAAGATAGATTTCTAAGGAAAAATAAAGAAGTAGGTAGAAGAAGAAAGCAGAAAACAATATCAGAATCTCACAATCGCAGCGGAACAATATATAATAGATAAATGACCAATTTTTGAACCAAAAAATTATATCTGTTTATAAATTACAACATCAGAGTACAACAAAATTAATAGCACACAAGTGGACAGTTATCATAATCTGTCCTCACAAAACAGACTATACAGCAAATCATACACAACGAAAAATTTATCAAATACATGAGGTACGTCTCGCCATCCAGCTCGTCTCCTGAGCTCCAAAGTAGTCCATCCAGAATCTGTACTCTATAATACTCGGTCTGACCCAAGTATTATAGTTAAATAACACCGGAGTAAGTATGGAAAACCAGGGCAAAAAAACACACTCAATTTGGATTATTACAGTTTTCAAAATCATTTGAAATCAATGGTATCTCGTATGACCACGCCACAAATAAACATGCCGGGTTTTTACCTTACGATAACCAAAACATTTTTATCAAAATCCGTCTGATATTATAATATGGTCTATAGAAAGTAAAATAGAATCTAGCTGAAATGCTTGCATCTCACATTTCAGCATAGTTGGGCACAATCAAAACCATACAGGCGCTTATTGGAGATTGGATTCATCACAATGGCATGGCTACTGGGTACCGCCCGTCACAATACGTGGCCTAGATCACTATACCGAGTATCCAACCTGATCCCCTGCATCACAAGACCGGAGCTACCCCTTACTACATAGTCCAAATAAGTTCACCCTGCGGTTGGGATCAGCAACCGCCCACACAACGAAATAAAAAGGACCTCTAGACAGGGATGACCTTACCCTAATTGGTTGCTAGCCACTTAGCCTTGTGTGTACCTTCCTTGTTTTACCCATTCCCGGTTGATGAAGCCCGAGGCTATGCGTTATCATTTTAGCACACATTCACTTAGAATGCTCATCGTCCTCCTGATGACGTTCTGAAAGCATTCGTCCATGCAAGTCCGTTCCGGGTTCAAACGGACCCGAAGGCACTACTCCTACTATATCCATTTGAAATCACCCTCAGGATTAGTAGCGATTAGCCCTTGCACTTCATTGCTCCATCTTCGACTCCAAGCTCTTCTCTTCCTCACGAAAACGTTCAAATCGGATCGAAGTGGTTTTCAAAAAAATTAATCTCGATCCTGGTCCCTTCGAAACAATCAGCGCATTTGCTAGTATTGATAGTCGGTCATGTAACTATCAAATAACATCCACAAACAATAATTAGATTTAATAATATCCAAAATTATTTGTTATTCAAAATATCTTCGCAAGATATGTTCTACACTTCAACCCCTTTGAAAATAATTTTCAATTTACTTTTTCTCTTACGTAATAAATTCCACCCAGTTGTTTCATTTCCCTTACAAATCACCAAGTCTTAATACTTAGATTTAAAAATAATTTGAATCACGTTATACAAAAATATGCACTTTAAAACATTTAAAATATAACTATCTAAAACACTTTATTTAAAATACTGGTTATGAAATTAATAATAATTTTTTATATAAAACTTAAGAAAAACAAATTTTAAAATTAAAAGTTACTCTATGAGGTATAAATACTAAATAATTATCTTTTAAATCATAAAACTAGTTAAACCTTTAAATAGTTTAACACTAATTAATTTAAATAAGTATTTACTTTAAAATTCTAAACCATTTGAAATAATAAAATTTATCTAAACATTCTTTTAAAACCACTTTAAAACCTCTAACTTATACTTGGAAATCTTTCTTCGAAAATATACTCGGCTTTTCAAAGAAATACACTTCCTTTCCACATCTTTAAAAATAAACCACTATATTTTTTAAACCAAATCAACCATTTCTTTATAAATTCTCATCCTCAGTTTATACTTCCAAATCATCCTTTGATAAATATTTCACTTTATTTATAAACCTTGTTTATAAATTCCAAAATCACATTCTCTTTGGAAATACTGTTTCAAATCACATAATTTATTTTAAAATAGATTCTCTAAATTTAATTCCCCATAGAATTTATTTCTTGATTTATTCAAAGTTTCAAATCCATTAGTTCCAGATTCATTTCCTAAATATGATTTTGAAATCTTATTTAAAAACTGAAAATATAAATTTCATAATTTATTTTCAAAAATTTTCTTTTATTTCTTCCTAAACCATTTAAATCCTGAATTTAGAAATATATATTTTATTCCTTTGAATAATATCACTTAAGTTTTTAGAAAAAATTCATTTATTTCCATCTATTCAAAAATCTTCTTTACTATACTTGGAATTTTATTTATTAGAATTTGAAAATCAACTTTTATCCTTTTCCAATTCATTAATTTATCCAAACTCCCTATAATTATTTACTTAAAAATTTTCTCTTTTATTTTCCTTCAAAATCCCACCTATATATTTTTGATACTCGGTACACCCAAAATATATTCAATCAGACCATAGCATCCAATATTTTCAATTACCAATATAATCTATCATAGATTACCAAATAATCGTATCATGTAATATTAAAAAAGTCTAAATATTTTAAGAAATCCAGTTGGATCCCTCCAACCTATTTTCCAGCATCCATAGATATTAGCACAACAATTTAAAAATACCAATCCTGCTTCGAGGCGGAATATCGCGGTATAAAGTGTCATCCGCAATTATGCGGGGTGCATATGGTCTCATCCGCTATATAATGTAGGAAATCAAACACTCCAATATATACTGTTATATACAATAATTATAATATCACATCCAGTCAATTCGATCATTCATCCAATCATTTAAATTTAACTATTAAAATTAAATGGTATCCAAATGAGTGAGATTAACTCAACTTTGATTTTTGTTTTGCAATCCGATCTATCTCGACCATTTCTTCATGATTTTTGACCTTGTATAACAATTATATGATTATATCAATATTTGAACTAATCGAACAATTAATTACCTTTTAATAAATTTACTTTAATTTTAAATAATAAATCTAATTCTAAGCAAATAATTAAATTTTAAGCTAATTTCCCTTTTTAAAATCTCAACAACATCTTAAAATTCCTATGTCTGTCCAAAATGACACACACACAAATATATATAATTTGTTTAAATTAGAACATGCATGTGAATAAATATATATATGTACTAAATTAAAAAAAAAATTATTTTATGCCTTGCTAAATAAAATTTCTGTTTGTATAAAGATTATCATAGTAAACCTTCATATAAATTCTTATATATTTTTTTCCAAAGTCTTATATACATATACAAATTTTCATTTTGACTATTTACCTACATACCTTTTTTAAATTGGTTTGAGAGTGTGTGTGTGTATATGTGACAACCCGGAATTTCTAACAATTTAAATTTGAATAGTTAATTGATTTTAAAATATTTAAAAGTTAATTTTGACTTGAATTTCAGGATATCAATATTTACTTGATGATTAAATCATTGAATTGTATAGTTTAAATATTGAATTTAATAATTGAAATTGGGTAAATTGTTGAATCCGAGATTCTAAGCCTGTTTATGATAATTTGAAGGCTTATAAAATCTATAATGATGATACCGAAGATAATATAATGGTTGAAATTTAATGCAAAGATAATTTGTTCAATTTTAATAATATATCGTTTAAATTGGAATTTAAAAATAGCCTTTCGAGGCACGGTCTCGGAATTCGACAAAACCAGTTCCATTGAATCCGTAATATTGTATTATTATCAGATTTCAATTTTCGTAATGTTGGAGTCGTCGTGTTATCGTACGGTATGTAAACGAGTTGATAGGAGTTTGAGATATTTCGATAAAAATAATATATAAAAGTAAAATCAAATCAACAGTAATCTTCTCCAATATGCTTCCCCAACTTTATATCACATCTACTCTCTTCCACCTTTGTAACAACTCGCATATTTATCGATTTTATATTTAAATATTTTATTTAAATATTTTGTCGTTAATCGGATATTGGTCCGAAAAGCTACTTTTTGCAAACGGTCAAATTAGGACTCGAGACCACTTCCATTGAGTTCGAAATGCCATTTACAAATTTTGTAAGTATAAACATTGATAGGTTTGGAGTTAGTGAAATTTCACTAACTTTTCCCGCCTTGGACTTTGGGTTAGTTTAGCCTATTAAGCCCAAGTTCCAACCCCCTTCTCCTCACTCTTCATAAATTTCCTAACTAACTCAAGCTTTGGCATTAATGGTGAAGAGAATGGGAAATTAAAACTCCAAGCACAAATTCAATCGCAAATCCAACATTCAACTCCAAATTCAAGTAGAAGATATTGGATTCAAGCTTTGGATTGCTTCTCCTTGCTTTCAAGCTTCATCTTCATAAATTTTAGTGCAAAGGTGAGATTTTTATCTCACAATTCTAGCCTATAACTATATTGGACCGTTGGGAATGATTCCCTATCACTTTTGCATGCACATTTGCATTTGGTTTGGATTGGATTGGCGAAAAACTCCAATTTTTAGCGTTTTGGTGAATTTTCTGCATTTAGGTCGTTCTGGCCATTTTCGTGTGTTCGGAGTTAGGTCGTTCGCGACATAACCCTTAGGTCGCTCGCGTGTTAACGTGCTAGGTCGCACTGCACGTATTGTCATCTCGGAATTAGGTCGTTGGGCTTTAAGTCGTAGGTCGTTTGGCCCATAGGTCATTAGGCCGCTAACACTTAGGTCGTTTCTGGCCTTAAACACCCTCTGCAGTGTTAGGTCGCTCGCGAGTTGAGTCTTAAGCCGTAGGTCGTTCGCGAGTTAAGCTTTAGGTCGTTTGGCCTTTATAACGTTAGGTCGCTCGCGTGTTAAAACGTTAGGTCGCGTGATCGATATCCCGTAGGTCGTTGACCCTTTGAGTCGTAGAACTGATAGGTCGCTCGCGAGTTAAAATCGATAGGTCGCTCGACCACTAGATCGTATGACCTGTTAGGTCGTTAGGTCGCGTGGTTTTAAGCCGCATATCAGTTAGGTCGTTCCACCTTATAACCCTTAAGTCGCTCACCTCTGTTAGGTCGCGAGTCCCTTAAGTCGCTCACCTCTGTTAGGTCGCAAGTCCCTTAAGTCGCTCGCCTCCGTTAGGTCGTGCATCCCCCTAACTCATTCGGCCTTGCCTTCGTTAAGTCGCGTGACACATTAGGTCGCGCATCACCTTAACTCGCTCGACCTTGTTTAGGTCGTTAGGTCGCGAAGACCCTTAGGTCGCAACCATTAGGTCGCTCGACCCAATTCCCCTTAGGTCGTTAGACCTCATTTTGTCTTCACTAGGTCGTACCTCGTAAGCGATGGCGTTGCCCCCGCACTCCCACCTTGGGGGGTTGCCACCCCCCCTGGACCCCCCCCTCCGTAGGGGCTCTTTGATGAAAGATGCATTTTGAGTTGATTTCCTTGGATTTCATTCACGTCTTTGAACGCGAAGTTTTTGTGATTTGTCACTTTAATAAAATAAAGGTTTCAATGCTAGTAGTAAATATCAAAACTCTTTCAGCAAAACGATTTCAACTCTATTTTTAATAACAAAGCTTTTTCCTTAAACCGTTTTCCAATCTATTAGTATATACAAACCTTTACCTCACTCGTATGAGAAATCTAATTAAACGACTTAGTAAAACAAGTGGTATGAAACGCTTGCGTTTACTTCGTCGGTTAATTCTTGGACTTGTTCGATTCAATCTCTTGTGACAATTTTCTAGTGGAGATCTACAGTTTGTTAGTAAATATTTGAGTTAAGCAAGTGGTTATGGGACATGAAGTTAAACTTTTATATTTACTAACTTAGTGTAATTGACACTTCTTGATGATCATGACGATCATTTTTGTGTTTTAGACTAGCAACTGTGCGATGTCTCTTTGTCTGCGAGGGAGACTAGACCCCGCTCTTGTGATGTTTCACCATCTCATTTGTGTGATGTTTCGCCATCACATATGTGGGGTAGCGCCCCACGGTCTTCGGGCCATTCGTGTGTCAAAATTAATGGCTTGCAACCATGAGATAGCTTCTCGCTTTGTGTTACACGTGTAGGTGAGTTTTCATGCTCCTATTTTGTGAGTTTTCATGCTCCTATATTGTAATTTCTGGATTTCTTATGTAGTCTTCTGGAATTTGTGCTTCACCTATTTTCATGACTTTCATTGTTATGATTTTCCAACTTTTATGTTTAGGTGAATTTGGATCTTTTAGAAGATTCTTTTGATATTGTTTGATCTCTTGATGATCTTCGTTTACATGCTTATCATAGTATGTCTTTATGGTTACTATATGTTCTTGCCATATCTATTGTTTATATCATGTTATCTGATATTTATAGCTAGACTGATCCGTTTATTATTTTCTTATAAATAATACTCGGGTCAGACCGAGATGTTTCAGGTGCTTCTGCTTGACTTCTCCCCCAGGGATTTACTACTCTGACTTTTGGCTGACCTTTTAGATTAGCCGTTTTTGTCGTTTACACTTGAGATATAGACTCATAGATGTATTCTTTTGCATAGCACGTGTTGCTATTCTTTTGTATTATTGTGGATCTTTTTGACCACTACTCTGATGTACATTTTCATGTGTTAGTTATATATTCATATCTTCTTCTGCCTTTGTGATATGGATGTCTGTGACTGATTTGTGTTATGCATATTTCTATGTTTGTTTCCGAAGATTATTATAGCCACCGCGTGATAAGAAATCACAAGGATGGTCGCTCCTCAACAGCCTTATTCTCCGTGCTAGTTGACAACTCTACACCGTAGTGTACTTGGCTAGTGTGGGTATAGAGGTGGGGCGTCACAACCTTCTTCAGGGAAAACTCTCGAAACGTATATAAAAAAAAATGGAGACCGAGTGTTGTATCCACGGCCGCGAAATCGAACGTAATTCAATCGATTTCAACAGAGGGGGGGTTGATCTCGCGATGTGAACTCGAGCGATCGTTGCTAGGGGGCGGAAGGTCAGGGCCACATTAGGGTTTCGGTCAGGCTCTCGTGCGAAGTATCGGAGGGGCGATGACTTCAAGTGAGGTACGCGGTCTGGCGACTTGGTGGTTCGAGTTGTAGTGGGATCTGGGGACGAAGATGTGGGCGACTGGATGAAGCGTGCTAGCGGCTTTAGATGGCGATGGGGTTCGTCAGGTTTGGAGGGGCGACGTTGAGGCCGTGATTAGAGTGCTCTCACGATCATTTGCTATGAGTAATTTGATTTTATTTATTTATATTTATTTTAGCTTTGTTGTTTTAAACCCTAGGCTAAATAAATAAATAAAAAAGTAATAAATGAAAATGGAATTGTTTAATCATTTATAAATCCTTTAAATTAAGTACTTTTCGAACTTAAATCAAGACAGTTGATTGATTGTTAAACTGAGTATGTTAAATACATAAAAGATATTTAAGACTTAATTAGTTTACAAATAATGTTAAATGTTTTATGATTTAGTATTTAACAAAAAGATGTTTACCTTAAGTATAATTCAGATTTGATAATTTATGAAATAAGATGAAGATTAATTAAGTAATTGATTTGCAATTATTGATTGAGTAATTTGAAATTAGTGATTTACAAATGGGAATTAGGTTTTAGAAATTAACAATGAAGGTTAATAATTATTAGCTAGGGAGTAATGAATTAAAATCTCTTAGAAAAGTAATAAATTTATAATTCACTGAATGTAATCAATTGAATGAAGAGGATTTCCAATTGTGAAGCAAAGGTGAGTAAATCTCACTCTATATGATTTTTTTATTTAAATTTGAATGGTTTAATTTAAATAATCGATTGATTGTTTGAGTTAATTGAATGTGTGCTAACGATCTAGTGACTTTTGTTTTGGTTGGTACTCGAGTTAATTGTTGTTTGACTCGAAGCATATGGATTTTAAATAGTTTGAACTTAAATCATAAATAAAAAAATGTTTTCATTGTTAATAAGGGCTTAATGACCTGCGATTCATCAAATTAGAAGGGTAAATAAAATGGATAATTAATTAATTAAATCAATTTATGATTTGGATTAATTAATTTAGTAAGTAAGAGTTTGAATTAATTAAGTGAGGACTAAGTTAATTAATTAAGTTTAATTAATTTAGAAAAATCGATGGATGGTCTGAAGGGCAGTTACTCAATGTATTTAATAAAATATAATTACCTTGTAAAATTAATCAAGAGGTTAATTAAGGCAATTAATTAAGGAGTAATTAATTTATTAATGAAGTAAATAAAAGAATAATTAATTACAGATTGAGATTCGTTGGGAATGATTAATATTTGGGTTGAATTAAAGCAATTAATTTAGACTAGAACAAATCAAAAACATAATTGGAAATCATTAATTTATATAATCGAAGTTGCGATCAAAGATTGATTAATTAAGATGAATTAATCAAAGTGACCCACGAGAAACTAATTAATATAAGTAATTAAGAATTAGAGTAATTGATTATAGTTAATTAATTTGCGAAATAATTAAAGATTACTCATTAATTTGGTAATAATAAATAATGTAGTGGAATTAATTAAAGATAATCACTTGAATTTAATTGGAAAATAATTAATCCAGGGTGATTAATTAAGATGAATAATGATGGGTTGACTAATTAATTGATTTGAATTTATTCAATGTTAAATGAAGTAATCTTAGTGATTGAGGTTTGGAATTCAATTAGGATCAATTGAATTGATTTGTATGTGATTAATCTTTGCTTATGGATGATTGAATGGTATTGGATGTTTTGAATATGTTGATATCTCTGGTATAAAATTTTGTGTATTTCATTTGAATAACTTGGGTTAGGATAACATGAGTTTCGAAGAGATCGGGGTCGTGTATTAGGAGATACCCGAAACCACTTCGAATCTTTTATAAATTTATTTGTGAAATCAATACGATGAAATGATTTAAGTGAATTGGCTTATTTTATCTAAGTTTGGTACTTAGAAATTAACGAGTGGAATAAGTGTTGTCTATAGTAAATTGTGAATGTGTTAAATTGATATATGTTACCCCAGGTTTAAATAAGTTTATTGTTTTGGTATTCCATGTTAGTTGGGTTTACTCACGCTGGTTTCCAGCCTGACCCGGATGTTACTTTGATGTAATGCTCGGGTCAGACCGAGTATTACAGATTTTCAGGTAGGGACGTTCTGGAGCTCAGGAGGCGAACTGGATGGCAAGAATGTATAGAGTATTTCCGCTGTATTATATTATTATATATCTGAGGCACGGTAGTTGTGTATATCCAGCGTCTGTATAAATGTGTAGCTCTGATGTATTATAAATGAAATTGATAGATAAAGAATGTTTTGTAAATTGTATTTATTTATTATTATATTTTATCCGCTGCGAATGTGAGATGTTGTAGTTTCTGATATTCTTCTTCTTCTACCTCTTTCTTCTTTTTCATAACTATCTGGAATTTTCGGGGTTGAAAAATTCTGGATTGTTACATTTGGTATCAGAGCGAGGTTAAGCGAGAACCTTGGCTCTGGTGGGTGTACTCATTAAGGATAGGGTCAATAGTACCCAAGAATGAGTTGAGTGTATATATATATATATATGAGAGAGCGTACTTGTTATTTTCTTATATAAGGATATTTAATGATTTCATATAAGATTTTATTATGGTATATAAAGCAATATTTCACTCTAATAAATATTAGGGAAATTTCCTGTTAAACTATTATAATTAAATTAAGAAGTAATATAGTACAGCCAAATTGAAATTAAATAAAAAGTTTGAAATGGAGTCAAACGGAAATTGAAATCTTGAAGTAGAGAAGAATTACATAATTAAATGATAATGGATGATTTTCAGGTATGATAATCTTGGTTATTATCATAAATGATTGTTATGTGTTTAATAATAAGATGTGTATTAATAAGCAACATGAAGAGTTTTAAAGAAGTAAACATTTAGGCAAAGTACGACTTATAATTGAAATTGAAAACACCTAAATTGTGAAATTTTAAATATAGGTCCAGAAATTTGATAATTGTTTCAAAGTGCTAAAAGAAATAATAAATAAGAACTATTTGAATAAAAGAGACCTGTTGACAATGGGTTGTTTGAAGATTGGACTTGAATTTAAAACCGAGGGTGGTTTAAAATAATAAAACATGGCTGGGGGGCAAGAAATAAATATGCATATATGTATGAATATACATGATATCAAAGATAATTTGAAATAAACTCTAAGGTGTTTGGTTTTGATTTTCCCTGAAGTGTGATGTAAAAACCCAAAGTGATATAAGTTTTGAACTTATAAGAGGGAAAGAACTTTGAAATTTGAAGTGGGAATTCGAATGTGAGTAGTGTTGGCTGGATTAAGCAAATTGAAATTTAACTTGGGAGAAGTTAAATAAGTTTGAAGGAACAACTTGAATTGAAAATTTTAAAATGAAATTGGAATTGAACTTGGAAAGTTAAGTGGTAATTTGAATTGGGAATTGGTGTGGTCTCAAATGGGTTTGAGATCTGGAAATTTAAAATGGATGGATGTTTTAAATAAATTGGATGATATCATCCTATTGTTATTAATAATCTTTACATTATAAATTGGATTTGTTTTAAATAAATAAGATATGAAGTGTGGTAATACATCCATTATTGAGATAAAAGGAAAATTTAACTTTAATTTGAAATTAAGGATATGGAATTACTTTGAACTACAAATTTGAATAATTGAATCTGTAAATTAAAATTGTTTAAAAACTGGTTTCAAACTGAAAGATAAAATCGAGCAATGTAAACTTTGAAATAAGTAAGTAAATAAATAAAAATTCTAAAATTTGAGCTCAGAAATTAAATTGTTTAAAAGCTTTTAGTAACGGTTAACTTGGTTTAAAGGGTTAAACCAACCTTAGAGAATTTAACTCGAATTTATATAATTCGAGATGGTTTAAAATTGAGTTTGAAATTGAATTAGTTCAAATCGAATCTGACTTGAATTAATTGGACTTGAGATTGAAGGTGTATAAGTTTTAAAATTCAAATGGGAAATTTAGGTTGGATTGGAATGATTTGAAATTGAAGTGGATTCAATTTGAAATTAGTCCACATTTATTTGAATAATTTAGAATTGTAATTGAAGTTGAATAAGTAAAAAATCAAATGGAATTTGACTTGAAGTTGGAAGGGAATTGAGAATTAATTTAACTTGAATTGCAAATAAATCAAGTTCAATGGAAATTGGAGTTATTCCAAATTGGAATTGGGTCAATTTAAATGGAAGTGGAAATTTAAATTGAATTGATGAGAATGGAAATTTGGAAAGTGAACAGTTTTGACTTTGGACTATTTTCAATATAAATTGTTTTAATATAAACTTATTTTTCTAAGCTATTAAATATATACAACCTTATTTTTCTAAGCTATTAAATATATACAACCTTTCTTTCTTAAAGCTAAATTATTTTATACTTGTTTTACAATTATTTTTGGATCCATTTAACCATTTTTCATCTATTTTCTAAACTAATTACTATTTTCAACTATGTTACAAACTATCTAAAAGTTCTGAAACCATTTAGCTATTTTCCAACTATTCTACTATTAGTTAACTATTTTACACTTATTTTGCAAATTAATGATTATTTTTCAACTGCTTATCTATTTTTAAAATTTTCAAGTTATTTTCTAAATATAAACTAGTCGGAGTTCAAACTGTTATTGATTTAAACACCCAATTGAGATAAGAATTGAAGTGATAATCCAAATGGGGATTATGGCAAAGGTGAATAAAATTCAAAGTGAGGATGAATAGAAGGAAATTGGTTTAGTTAATTGTTATCCCGCTTTTTGGCAAAGCAGTGATACCAAAAGATTGGTCAAAAGCAAAAGACAATTCGCCTCAGAGATCGGTTGTATTCCACTTCACTATGGATATCGATGAATTTTTTCCGAGCCCGGATCAGGCTATAATTGATGGGACATGACAATCAAGACCGTGAAAGCAAGTGTTTCAAATTTCAAGTTAATCGGAGTTCGTATGGACAAGATATGATCGATGCAAGTTAGCCAAAGTTCACAGTGTTCGAAACCATCGGTTTGCTGAGTAGATGGCCATTTCGAACCGATAGGGTTCGAACCCATCAAGCCTTGTTCGAACCCATTAGGCTCCACGCGTTTCGAATCGATCGCATTCGAAATGATCAGCAGTATTGTTCGCTTCGAATCGATCGAGTACGAATCGATGAGATGGACATCCACTCAGTATGACAACGCCTCGCTCACTTCGAATCCATAAGGTTCGAACCCATCACCGCTTGTACTTTGAATCCATCACCATCGATAACTTCGAATCGATCGGTCCCACGACCAAGCACTGCTTCGTATCGATCGCCTCCATCAGGTTCGAATCCATGAAAAATCGCTCATTCGAAACCACCCAGTCAACTAGCGACGTGTCACCCATCGGGTTAAATGCGTCGATATACGTGGATTCGAAGCGGTCAACACGGAGAAAAAGTAGGATCGATGCGAGGAGTGCACGCCACGTCACTACAGTACCACGTGCTTCCATCGATTCGAATGCATGGGTTCGAAGTCATGGGTTCGAACTAAACAGCCGGGTGAGATTCATCAACTCGAATCGATCATATCTCCTAAACTACTGATCCAAATGCAACGAAATTTCCACAATAGCTTCCATACAAGGTAAATATTGTTCCTGCCAAGTTTCAGCTCGATTGGACCATTTCTTGATGGGTTCGAAATCACTTTGAATCGATGTCAGATCGAGACGAAACTTGGTGGGGTCGGTCACGTGGGCCCACTCACGTGCCAGAAGAAGCCTCCCGAAGTTTGAGCGACATTTGGGCCCCCAACGCCTATAAATAGCACCCTGAAGCCTTCAGAAAGGGGGATCTTCCAGGAACTTCTGCCATTGAACACCAAGACTCTGCCGGATTCCATTCTTTTCATCATAACCACCGTCGTATTCAGATTCCAAAGCTATTATCAACTGTAATTCATTGTAATCGATCTATCGAGCAAAGCAATAAAGAGAAAACCTTCAAAGTGGACGTAGGCACTAATGCCGAAACACTATAAATCCTGTGTTTGTGATTGTTATCTGCGAATTATTGTGATTTGTTACTTAGATCTGAATTCTACATTGATTGTCGCTGAGTTCTGTGTTGATTATTATCGATTTAAGTACGTAAACGGGCGCTTTCGCGGTATTGGGTGTTTGTGACCAATTTCGGCGCAAACATTTTGGTGCTTTCACTGAAAACTGAACTCAGGAGTTCTACCAATTGATAGTTGATTCAGAGAAAATTTGAAAGTTTAGATTTGAGAAATTATGACGAGACAATCGAGTAGAAGGCCAAGGCCAGAGAGAAGCGAACAACAAGGAAGTCAAGAGGCATCCTCAGGAGCGAATCAACCATCGATCTTCATCACTAGGGACGAGATGGAGACTATGATGAAGAAGCAAGAGGAGTTGATTCAGAGTTTATTTCAACAGATAGGACAGCTTGGAGCACAGAATAGAGGAGCCAATGGAGTCCAGAACGAAGCAGGACCATCCGGCGTCGCACCCGGATTAGGGGGCACACCCATGGAGAACGTTGATCCAGTTTCGGAGAGAGAAAGAGGAGCATCTGCGCAACCCGGTAGTAGTAAAGGGGTGAACGCTCAATCAAGGGGGCAGATCCCAGGGTTCCCTCATGAACTCGGGGGGCAGGTTGAAAGTAGTGAACGAAGATTACATCTTGGAGACAACGACAGGTTGGCAGAGATGGTTAGGCGAGCTTTGAGAGGCGGTTTGGTGAACAAAGATTTGGAGGATGTTAATAGGAGTCCTTTTACTTCAGCAATCAGGCAAGCTAGGAACCAACCGGATTTCAAATTACCATCGTTGGATATGTATGACGGGAGAACGGACCCCACGGTCCACCTGACGAAATATATGAGGCATATGGAAGTGCTGGAGGCATCAGAGGAGGTTATGGCCCGTTGCTTCCCATTGTACTTGGCGGATATTGCGGCGTTATGGTTCAGGCAACTGGAGAGTGGATCCATCGAAGCATGGAATGATTTAACTGAGAGATTTATGAGGCAATTCAGGGTTCACATTACAAGACCCAAGAATGTGATGACATTGGCAACTTTAAAACAGAAGGCTGGAGAAACATTGAGAAGTTTCCTGACACGGTTCAATGCGGCAGCAGCTTCGGTAGATCGACCGGATCCATCCATGGTTATGATGGCAGCTGTGTCTGGAATAGCTGATGGAACGGAGTTCAAAAATTCATTAACTAAGGATCCACCTGTGGATCTGGGAGAATTCTATCATGAGGCAGAAAAGTTTTTACGATTTGAGGATGCGAATGCAGAAAGAGAAGAAGGAGATGGGATAGAAGTTATGCACTTAAAGACGAAAAGCCTCCTAAAAGGGACTCGGACAAGGATAAAGGTAAAAGAAAGACTGAGAATGACAGAGACAGATCAAAGTGGCAACGGAGGGAGCCGCGATTCACCACCTACAATGAGCTGAATGAGAGCCTGGAACGAATTTATCAGGATACCAAAGATCAGATCCCGTATCGTAGGCCGATGCGAAGGGATCCAACCTCTGACGAAAGGAAATCAGATAAGTTTGGTGTATTCCATGAATTAAACGGTCATAACACTAATGATTGTAGGCACCTGAAGGATGAGGTGGAAGGGCATATCAGGAACGGTATGCTCCTTCAATATGTAAGGAGGCAAGCTCCTGCGGCGGAACCAGAGCGACTACCATCCACTTCAGCTAGAGGCGACCCTGAATCAAGGCACCGTTTGGTTATCAATTGAGTGAAATAACGATGAACAAGTTGTAAGCTTCCACTAACGCAATTAAATCATTTACACATGTGCGAGATTGCGAACGACCTCCAGGCATGCTCTGAGTGATCATTAACCGTTTCGTAGTGGGAACTTACACTTTGACATCCATGCTTTGCTTTCGTTTCATTTCGATTTGAACATTTAGACTTTGGTTGTTTGGACATTTCTGTTTTCAAACTCATCCGTTTAATAGATATTTGATTCTGATAACTCTGGAATGGCTAAGCTACTTACACATGTATGGGGTCGCGAACGATCCTTAGGCGTGCTCTGAGATGGCGATGAACCGCCCTTACGAACGATCCAGGAACTCACCCAAACGTGACCCTGGCATCGATAACATCAAGCCCTCCCGGGCACACTTTATCGCCTTGAACGGCATCCGACCTCGAACGGTCACAATCCGACCTCGAACGGTCACAACTCATCTTACCTCAAATGGCTCGATCGCGAACGGTCGTCACTTGAGGTCCAACACCTGACCACGAAAAGGTCACAAATTCGCCTCGAACGGCACACGATCGCGAACGATCACTCTCTGCCTTGAACGGCACCGACCGCGAACGGTCATGATTCACTAATTATGAAATCCGACCTCGAACGGTCACCATTCGCCTTGAACGGCACTTGGTCGCGAACGATCACCATTTGCCACGAACGACAATCGACCGCGAACGGTCCCATCTCATCATTTGCCGCGAACGGCATCGACCGCGAACGGTCCTATTCCATCCTATGCCACGAATGGCGCAGACCGCGAACGGTCCCGATTCACCTCAAGCAGCATGCGATCCCGAACGATCGACGCATGGATTTATACGCTCGACCGCACACGGTCGCACTTCACCTCGAATGACTCGATCACGAACGATCGTCATTTGAAGTTAAGCGCTTGATCACGAACGGCCGCGCTTCATCTCAAATAGCTCGATCCCGAACGATCGTCAATTGAGGCCATATGAAACTATCAAGTTCTTTGCAGGTTGATAATAGGATACGAACATCCAACTCAAGGCATTACAAAACACACCTTCCTACCGCAAGGCATGTTTTGGGGGGCAAGATGTTATCCCGCTTTTTGGCAAAGCAGTGATACCAAAAGATTGGTCAAAAGCAAAAGACAATTCGCCTCAGAGATCGGTTGTATTCCACTTCACTATGGATATCGATGAATTTTGTCCGAGCCCAGATCAGGCTATAATTGATGGGACATGACAAGCAAGACCGTGAAAGCCAGTGTTTCAAATTTCAGGTTAATCGGAGTTCGTATGGACAAGATATGATCGATGCAAGTTAGCCAAAGTTCACAGTGTTCGAAACCATCGGTTTGCTGAGTAGATGGCCATTTCGAACCGATAGGGTTCGAACCCATCAAGCCTTGTTCGAACCCACTAGGCTCCACGCGTTTCGAATCGACCGCATTCGAAATGATCAGCAGTATTGTTCGCTTCGAATCGATCGAGTACGAATCGATGAGATGGACATCCACTCAGCATGACAACGCCTCGCTCACTTCGAATCCATAAGGTTCGAACCCATCACCGCTTGTCAAGTTCGAACCCATCACCGCTTGTACTTCGAATCCATCACCATCGATAACTTCGAATCGATCGGTCCCACGACCAAGCACTACTTCGTATCGATCGCCTCCATCAGGTTCGAATCCATGAACAATCGCTCATTCGAAACCACCCAGTCAACTAGCGACGTGTCACCCATCGGTTTGAATGCGCCGATATACGTGGATTCGAAGCGGTCAACACGGAGAAAAAGTAGGATCGATGCGAGGAGTGCGCACCACGTCACTACAGTACCACGTGCTTCCATCGATTCGAATGCATGGGTTCGAAGTCATGGGTTCGAACTAAACAGCCGGGTGAGATTCATCAACTCGAATCGATCATATCTCCTAAACTACTGATCCAAATGCAACGAAATTTCCACAGTAGCTTCCATACAAGGTAAAGATTGTTCCTGCCAAGTTTCAGCTCGATTGGACCATTTCTTGATGGGTTCGAAATCACTTCGAATCAATGTCAGATCGAGACGAAACTTGGTGGGGTCGGTCGCGTGGGCCCACTCACGTGCCAGAAGAAGCCTCCCGAAGTTTGAGCGAGATCTGGGCCCCCAACGCCTATAAATAGCACCCTGAAGCCTTCAGAAAGGGGGATCTTCCAGGAACTTCTGCCATTGAACACCAAGACTCTGCCGAATTCCATTCTATTCATCATAACCACCGTCGTATTCAGATTCCAAAGCTATTATCAACTGTAATTCATTGTAATCGATCTATCAAGCAAAGCAATAAAGAGAAAACCTTCAAAGTGGACGTAGGCACTAACGCCGAACCACTATAAATCCTGTGTTTGTGATTGTTATCTGCGAATTATTGTGATTTGTTACTTAGATCTGAATTCTATATTGATTGTCGCTGAGTTCTGTGTTGATTATTATCGATTTAAGTACGTAAACGGGCGCTTTCGCGGTATTGGGTGTTTGTGACCAATTTCGGCGCAAACATTAATAATCAATGAAAATAAATGCGTAGGGTGCATGTATATTATTTCTATTCGCATAGTGATTTGATCCAGATTCGAGCACAAAATTTTGAGATAGTTATATCGATCTGAGTTGGGATTTTTCACTCGATTTTCGACGGCGAACCTGGATATGGTTGTTGATTGGTTCTGGGTATTCTCTTTCATAGTTATGGCTATGCAAGGAGAATAACGGTTTCTAATCAAGAAACCAGATTTGAGTTCGCACTAGGAAGTCGGGTGGACGATACTAGTTCGAAAGTGAAATTGTGTAATCGAGTGAGCGATCAGATTGGTATAGCATGCGGATGTTATGTGTACATCCTATGGGTTTGAATGGAATTGATATTGGAAAGAGTAATCAAATTTGAATATATGATTTTGAATAAACAAAGTTATATATCTTTGTTATATAAGATAAATCTTTCCTTGTTAAATCTATTGCCCGGAAAAAGGGGATTTTTGAGGATGTTTGAAGTATAAAGGAGTTTTATACAAGTTTGAAAAGATCCGAAGTTTCAAAATTTTATATATTTGTATATATATATAAAGGAGCTATGAGGATTTTGGAAAAAGGTTTTGGGAACCTTTGGATTTGGAAAGGCTTTTGATTTTTGGGTAAAATCAATATAAAAAATTTGGAAAGCCTAGTTTGAGAATTATCGATTTGGGATAGTCGATTTTGTGTAAAGGAGCATTGTATGATATCATACTAGGTGTATGATTTGGAAGACAATATATGTGTATAGTATAAAATGTTTTGATGATGGCTCTGGGGAAAAAGGCGGTCCCTTGAAATGAACTTCTCAGGAGTACCACCGGGTGGTCCTGCCTTGAGCCCCGGGGGGGGGGGGGTTCTAAAGTTGATCCTGTGAGGAGTCCGGACAAAACTAGTTCCTGAGCATTATGAGTTAAGTATACCTTAGCGAAGGTCGTGTGTGCCGCTGAGAGCCAACAGTTACATGGATTTTTGTTGCGATGGCAACGTAACCCAGGATGTAACTGCGACCTATGGTATAACACAGCAGAAGTCGTGTGTGCCGCTGAGAGCCAACAGTCTGCGTTTGATTTTATATCGGTAGACTGCGACCTATGGTATACCACATTGCGAAAGTCGTGTGTACCGCTGAGAGCCAACAGCCTGCGTTTGATTTTACATCGGTAGACTTCAACCTATGTAGGAGTGGAGAAGTTTCATTTCGACATCGAAAATCAGTGGCCGCTGAGAGCCTGCAGTTACATGGATTTTTGCTGTGATGGCAACGTAACCCTGGAATGTAACTGTGATCTGTTGTGGGTTACATGGCGTAATCGTGAGGCCGCGGAGAGCCTGTAGTTACATGGACTTTTGCTGCGACGGCAACGTAACCATGGTATGTAACTGCGACCATGGATGGGGGTGATGATTCCTAGAGCATTCTCACCAAAGATATTTCCTCTATTTCAAAATGCTTTCAATAAAATTATTTTCAAAAGTATTTTCACTGGATGTTGAAAATGGGTCTACCAAGTAGTTATAGATTTTCAGTCCTACGCCTGATCAACGTATGACTGAATTTCTATGAGAACAAGGATGGACTGGTTGAGACATCGAGTTATAAAAGTATTTCTATTAAAAGCTCTTTTAATAGTATTATCCGAATTCAAAAGCGTTCCTAAAGTTTGTAATAGGATGTTGGAATTTCGGGAGAATAAAAGGAAAAATCCAAACTGGAATTATAAAATAAAATTGAACTCAGGAAAATTTAATAAAGTGATTTTGTAACAAAATCGAATCTTGATATAGAATTGGAATAAGCTAATTTGCCAAATAATTATTTGATTGAGTAAATTAATAAAATTTAACTTGGGAAAATAAATGGATTGTAAGTGATAATGGGTTTGAAAATGAATTGGAATTTTAAATAGAATTCGACTTGGATTTGATAATGAAATAATTAGAAGTGATGTTGTAAAAATAAAAATAAAATAGAGTTGGATTGGAAAATAGGATGGTTTGAATTACAAATAAAATTCAAGGGTGATTTGAATAATATTCAACGTAAATTGCAAGTAAATTAGATATAATGGAAGCGTTGTCAAATGAAATGAAGTTGAATTATAATAGAAATGGTTTGCGTTGCAAATAAAACCCAAGTAAATAGAAATAAATTGAGAATGGCCTTGTATTAATAAAATAAATTTGGAAATGAATTGAGTAAGTAAATGAAAATTTTAAAACAGGTTAATTGAATTAAATAATAATTGGATGAAGTTTGATTGAATAAAAACTAAATCAAGTTATGATTGGAATTGGATTATCAGACTGAACTTAAATTTGGTGATATATTAATTTGAAGTATAAATGAGTTAAGTATGTGCTTGGGTATTATTTTGATAAATGGAGAAGGTGAAGTAAAATTAAAATTAAATTGATGGGCTAACTAAATTTAATGGAAGTTGATTAAATGAGAATCAAAAAGAAGCAAACTTAAGTTTGATGTTGGAATAAACTAAAGAAAATTCACTTAAGTTTAAAATTTATGGAAGTTTGGCTTCGAATAAGAGTGAAAGCCCATTAAATAAACACTTCGATTGAATTAATTTGGGAATGGCCAGAAGTATCCAAGAATGGAATGTGTCGAGCTAAATAAATGGTTGGTGAATAAATTAGAATGAAATGGAATTAAATACAGAATGAGTTGAAAATAATTTAAAGTAGTTACAAACTAAAATGGATACTCTATTTAGTAAATATCAAAAAATTTATAAAAGTAGCTGTCGTTGGTGTAAACAAAGGCAATTAAAGTTCTATGAGTCGGTTGAGATTAAATTAAATTGATTTTGAAATCATTTGAAGTGAATATGAGCTTGTTTAAATTAAAATCAACTGAATGTAAGAAGTTGAGTTGCAAATTACTAAAATTAAAGGAGATGGCTTATGAATTGGTTGGAAGCAATTGGAATTAGCTTTAAATCATATAAAGTGCTTATGGAATGCATTTGGTGCTGATTGTTTATGTAATGCATGTGTTTAGCTATTGGATGTAAGAGAAATGTTGTAAACTTCATATATATAGTGCTTATATGTTTAAATTAAGTATGTACAGGTACCTGAAGGCTGTTTGGCTGGATTTGGATTGCACTAATTGCTAAAATAAATAAGCTGCTTGCTTAAAATGCTAAATAAGGTATGCCTACGCAGTAAAAATAGAAAATATGAACTGTTTTTGCTTTTTCTGACCGAGTGGGTCGATGTATATATATTTATATCTCTTGTCAAATTGCAAAAGCTCCTCCGTACAAACGAGACTCTGCTAAAAAATTTCGAAAATTTTGGGAGTCAGAAAATTTTTGTTAACGACAAAACAATTTCAAACTGGAAATTAAAGTAAATCAGTAGATGAAACTAATATAAATCAGTTATAAATGAAAGATAAAATTTAATACTCAGAAGTGAATTCATTTGGAATGGGGAAGGACTAATTTGAAATAAATATGAAACCTATGTAAGAAAATGTATAAAATGATTGGAAATGTTACGATTGGATATTATTGTTAAGTAAGATATGCAGGGATTATGAGGGAAAAGAAAATTGGATTTGATTTCAGGAGATAATGTGAATTGCCTGACAAAAGGTATGTATTTAAATTTCTGTATGAAAATTGGATTGGGTTTTTGATCTAGCCACTTGGCTTTTGTTTTCTTTTGAAATGTGGGAGCCCATAGAGGCCTTTTGTATTTGTACCGAGCTAGCCGCGCAAAGGAGACGCTGGCAAAAATTTTCGGAAATTTAGAGAGTTAGAAAAATTGGGAGAAAATTTTGCTAATTTCAAATTTGGTTTTAAATTGAAATTTAAATGATTGAGCAAAAGGGTATTGTTTGAAACTATAGAAGTTGTAGGAAGTTGGTTAAGGTGATAGTGGGCCTTTAATAAAAGATAGTTGGTAGGATGTTGAATTGTGAGTTTTGGGAAAAGTAAACGGGTATTGGTCCATTCTTCCTAATTAGTAATTTCGGGGACGAAATTCTTTTAAGGGGGAAGGAATGTGATGACCCGGAATTTCTAACAATTTAAATTTGAATAGTTAATTGATTTTAAAATATTTAAAAGTTAATTTTAACTTGAATTTCAGGATATCAATATCTACTTGATGATTAAATCATTGAATTGTATAGTTTAAATATTGAATTTAATAATTGAAATTGGGTAAATTGTTGAATCTGAGATTCTAAGCCTGTTTAAAATAATTTGAAGGCTTATAAAATCTATAAAGATGATACTGAAGATAATAGAATGGTTGAAATTTAATGTAAATGTAATTTGTTCAATTTTAATAATATATCGTTTAAATTGGAATGTAAAAATAGCCTTCCGAGGCACAGTCTTGGAATTCGACGAAACCAGTACCATTGGATCCGTAATATTGTATTATTGTCGGATTTCAATTTTCGTAATGTTGGAGTTGTCGTGTTATCGTACGGTATGTAAACGAGTTGATAGGAGTTTGAGATATTTTGATAAAAATAATATATAAAAGTAAAATCAATTCAATAGTAGTCTTCTCCAATACGCTTCCCCAACTTTATATCACATCTACTCTCTTCCACCTCCTTCAGGGAAACTCTCGAAACGTATATAAAAAAATGGCGATCGAGTGTTGTATCCATGGTCGCGAAATCGAACGGAGTTCGATCGATTTCAACAGAGGAGGGATTGATCTTGCGATGTGAACTTGAGCGATCGTTGCTTGGGGAGGAAGGTCAGGGACGCGTTAAGGTTTCGGTCAGGCTCTCGTGCGAAGCATCGGAGGGGCGACGACTTAAAGTGAGGTACGCGGTCGGGCGACTTGGTGGTTCGAGTTGTAATGGAATCTGGGGACGAAGATGTGGGCGACTAGATGAAGCGTGCTCGCGGCTTTGGATGGCGATGGGGTTCGTCAGGTTTGGAGGGGCGACGTTGAGGCCGTGGTTAGAGTGCTCTCACGATCATTTGTTGTGAGTAATTTGATTTTCTTTATTTTTATTTATTTTAGCTTTGTTGTTTTAAACCCTAGGCTAAATAAATAAAAAGTAATAAAGGAAAATGAAATTGTTTAATCATTTATAAATCCATTAAATTAAGTACTTTTCACTTAAATCAAGACAGTTGATTGATTGTTAAACTGAGTATGTTAAATACATAAAAGATATTTAAGACTTAATTTGTTTACAAATAACGTTAAATGTTTTGTGATTTATTATTTAACAAAAAGATGTTTATCTTAAGTATACTTCAGATTTGATAATTTATGAAATAAGTTGAAGATTAATTATGTAATTGATTTGCAATTATTGATTGAGTAATTTGAAATTAGTGATTTACAAATGGGAATTAGGTTTTAGAAATTAACAATGAAGGTTAATAATTAATAGCTAGGGAGTAATGAATTAAAATCTCTTAGGAAAGTAATAAATTTATAATTCACTGAATGTAATTAATTGAATGAAGAGGATTTCCAATGTGAAGCAAGGGTGAGTAAATCTCACTCTGTATGATTTTTTTTATTTAAATTTAAATGGTTTAATTTAAATAATCGGTTGATTGATTGAGTTGATTGAATGTGTGCTAACGATCTAGTGACTTTTGTTTTGGTTGGTACTCGAGTTAATTGTTGTTTGACTCGAAGCATATGGATTTTAAATAGTTTGAACTTAAATCATAAATAAGAAAATGTTTTCATTGTTAATAAGGGCTTAATGATCTGCGATTCATCAAATTAGAAGGGTAAATAAAATGGGTAATTAATTAGTTAAATCAATTTATGATTTGGATTAATTAATTTAGTAAGTAAGAGTTTGAATTAATTTAGTGAGGACTAAGTTAATTAATTGAGTTTAATTAATTTAGAAAAATCAATGGATGGTCTGAAGGGCAGTTACTCAATGTATTTAATAAAATATAATTACCTTGTAAAATTAATCAAGAGGTTAATTAAGATAATTAATTAAGGAGTAATTAATTTATTAATGAAGTAAATAAAAGGATAATTAATTACAGATTGAGATTCATCGGGAATGATTAATATTTGGGTTGAATTAAAGCAATTAATTTAGACTAGAACAAATCAAAAACATAATTGGAAATCATTAATTTATATAATCAACGTTGCAATTAAAGATTGATTAATTAAGATGAATTTATCAAAGTGACCCATGAGAAATTAATTAATATAAGTAATTAAGAATTAGAGTAATTGATTATAGTTAATTAATTTGTGAAATAATTAAAGATTACTCATTAATTTGGTAAGAATAAATAATGTAATGGAATTAATTAAAGATAATCACTTGAATTTAATTGGAAAATAATTAATCCAAGTTGATTAATTAAGATGAATAATGATGGGTTGACTAATTAATTGATTTGAAATTAATCAATGTTAAATGAAGTAATCTTAGTGATTGAGGTTTGGAATTCAATTAGGATCAATTGAATTGATTCGTATGTCATTAAGCTTTGCTTATGGATGATTGAATGGTATTGGATGTTTTGAATATGTTGATATCTCTGGTATGAAATGTTGTGTATTTCATTTGAATAACTTGGGTTAGGATAACATGATTTTCGAAGAGACCGGGGTCGGGTATTAGGAGATACCCGAAACCACTTCGAATCTTTTATAAATTTATTTGGGAAATCAATACGATGAAATGATTTAAGTGAATTGGTTTATTTTATCTAAGTTTGGTACATAGAAATTAACGAGTGGAATAAGTGTTGTCTATAGTAAATTGTGAATGTGTTAAATTGATATGTGTTACCCCGGGTTTAAATAAGTTGATTGTTTTGGTATTCCATGTTAGTTGGGTTTACTCACGCTGGTTTCCAGCCTGACCCAGGTGTTACTTTGATGTAATGGTCGGGTCAGACCGAGTATTACAGATTTTCAGGTAGGGACATTCTGGAGCTCAGGAGGCGAACTGGATGGAAAGAATGTATAGAGTATTTCCGCTGTATTATATTATTATATATCTGAGGCACGGTAGTTGTGTACATCCAGCGTCTGTATAAATGTGTTACTCTGATGTATTATAAATGAAATTGACAGATAAAGAATGTTTTGCAAACTATATTTATTTATTATTATATTTTATCCGCTGCGAATGTGAGATGTTGTTGTTTCTAATATTCTTCTTCTTCTACCTCTTTCTTCTTTTTCATAACTATCTGGAATTTTCGAGGTTGAAAAATTTCGGGTCGTTACAATATATATTTATATTTATATTTATTATATTATTTTCCTTACCGCAATGGTATACAAACATATTTATATAGATTAGATAAATTGTCTTTTTTTCAGCAAAATTTAAAATGACATATACAATTTGACGCAGCGGATTAACAAACTTTAACGTGCTAATAATGTTCGATACAAATTGATGCAAATTTCTTCCTCACGAAATGATTCGTGTCAAGTAAAACAGGATAAATGCCCAAATCCATTGATGTCTCGAGATACCGGATTCTAGCTATCTTCAACACGTTGATCGCGCACGATTCCGCGTTAGAAGATCTACGATTCTTCGACGTTGATCCCGCGCACGAGATTCCGTGAATCGGCTTCAAGTTCGTTGATTCGAGCGCACTCGAATATCCGAAGATGGAAGAAGAAGGAGATCACACTCAACTTCAACAAAAGTGGCACAAAGCACACAAACAAATTTTATTCAAAATCAATCTACTTCACAAGTGACACAACACCCCTATTTATAGCACTTTACGACTCACACACACACAACCGACCTAACAACAATGACTCAGCAGGTGGCCGACCTACGACCTACACATACGCGACTTAATAGATACAATTTACAACACGTGCGACCTAAAACATACAAGTCAACAACGACCTAACACATAAGCGACTTAACACCAAGAACGAACAACGACTTAATAATAGCATGGCAACAGGCACTTGAGCGATCTATCAACTTGAGCGACATAACAACAGGAGCTTGAGAGATCTATCCACTTGAGCGACATAACTGGAACGACCTAAGCAGATAGCACCGTTGAGCGACTTAAAAGAACAGCGACCTAAGGAAATATCCCATCACGCGACCTAACATTACAATACCACACGACTTAAGGACTCAGCGACTCAAGGTAATGCGGCATAAGATCTTGTGACCTAACCATGGAGCGACCTAAAGAAATGCGGTAGTAGTGCTTTGGCGCGACTCGCTAGGTCGCTTCTCCGGTTGGTTGGACGACTTAACTCGCTAGGTCGCGGCCGACTTAAAGCATGCGACTTACGTACGTAGTGTGCTGCATCATCCTCCCCTGGTTTGAAAAGAATTCGACCCTGAATTCATACTTTCCTCTTCTTCGACACACTTATCCCCATGATATGGAATCAAGTGTTTGACGTTGAAAACGTCACAGTGTGGATATGATCCGGTAGTCTCAACTGATACGCATTCTCATTAATCTTCTTCACAATTTCTAGAGGACCAATCTTTCTAGCAGCTAGCTTGTTGTAAGTTCCAATAGGAAATCGATCCTTGGTCAACACTGCATATACAAAATCACCCTCTTTGAAGTCCACACTCCTTCGCTTCTTATCTGCCAGTTGCTTATACTTCTCATTTGACTTAAGCAATCGTTCATGAACAATCCTGTGACACTCCTACAACTCATTCACGAAATCACAAGCTCGTTTAACAACCCCTTTCTGACGTGGAACTGTCGACAAATCCAACGGTCCCTTCGGAATTGCTGAATATACTATTTGAAATAGACTGAATCCAGTACTTCGATTAACAACATAATTATGTGCGAATTCTGCCGGACACAAATTCACATCCCAGCTCTTCAAATTATCCTTCACAAGACATCTCAACAAGTTTTCCAAAGATCTGTTCACCACTTTCGTTTGCCCATCTGTTTTTGGATGATAGGCGCTACTAAAATTCAGCTTAGTCCCAACCATCTTCCACAGACTCAACCAAAAATGACTTAGAAATCGAGCATCCCGGTCAGAAACAATGGTCTCAGGTAGCCCATGTAGTCGATAAACCTCTTTAAAGAACAATTGAGCAACAAAGACTGCATCGGCGGTCTTTTTACAAGCTATAATATGTGTCATTTTCCAAAATCTATCCACCACAACGTATATAGAATCATTCCCTCGTTGAGTTCTTGGCGAACCCAAAACAAAATCCATGCTAACATCAACCCATGGTCTAGTAGGCACGGGCAATGGCATATACAATCCTGCATTCGTAGCTGTCCCTTTGCAAACTTGGCAAATGTGACATCTCTGCGCAAATCTTTCAACTTCTTTCCTTATGGAAGGCCAAAGATATGATTGAGAAATCAACTGCAAGGTACGATCTCTTCCCACACGACCTTCTTCATGCAATTCCTTCATAATTTTCATTCGTAAACTGCACTCTGGTATACACAACCGATTTCCTTTGAATAGAAAACCATCTACCAACACATACTCATCTGTCTTCCCTTTCTCGACTTCATCTACAATCTTAGTAAAGTAAGGATCTTCAACAAAAAATTCTGGCAATACGTCTAACCCCGTCACTTCAACTCTCATCGTAGTCAACAAATGATTTCTTCTACTCAATGCGTCTGCCACACGATTTGTAACTCCCCACTTATGCTCTACAACAAATGTAAATTGTTGCAAGTATGCGATCCATGAAGCATGCCTGGCTGCAATCTTATCATGTCCTTGCAAATGTTTCAATGCTTCATGATCAGTATACAACACAAACTCTTCATAAAACAAGTAGTGTCTCCGTTGCTTTATGGCTTGGACAATAGCATAGAACTCCAAGTCATAGGTATTGTATCTTGTCTTGGCTCCAGAAAGTTTCTCGCTAAAATAAGCAATTGGACGCCCCTTTTGACTTAACACACCACCAATTCCAACTTTAGACGCATCAGTATTCAGCTCAAAGAGTAACTGAAAGTCCGGGTATCTAAGAATCGGTGTTGTAGTCAAAAGTGTCTTGATCTGTTGAAAAGCAGAATCAGCCTCTTCGGTCCACACAAACTACTTTCCTTTCATACAATCTGTCACTGGTGCCATCACGTTATTGAAATGTGGAATAAACCTTCGGTAGAATGATGCTAAACCATGGAAACTTCTCACTTCAGTTACAGTCCTGGGTTGTGGCCAATCCTAGATTGCTTCAACTTTACCTTGATCCACATTAATACCTTCCTTGGACAACACATGTTCGAAGAACAAAATACTGTGTGTCATGAATATGCACTTCTTTGTTGCCGCGTAAAATTGCTCCTGACGAAGTATCATCAACACTTCTCGCAAGTGTTATAGATGTTCTTCCGTGCTTCCACTGTATATCAATATATCATCAAAGTATACCACCACGAACCTTCCAATAAATGGTCGAAAGATCTGATTCATCATTCGCATAAAAGTACTAGGTGCATTCGAAGGACCAAATGGCATGATCAACCATTCATACAACCCCTCCCGTGTCTTGAAGGCTGTCTTCCGTCCATCCCTGGTCGAATTTGAATCTGATGATACCCACTCTTCAGATCAATCTTTGAAAAGATAACAGCTCCACTCAACTGATCTAACAAGTCATCCAATCTTGGCATCGAAAATCTGTACCTCACTGTAATATTGATTAGTGCTCGTCTATCTGTACACATTCTCCACGTTCCATCCTTCTTTGGTACTAACAAGGCAGGTACTGCACAAGGACTTAAACTTTCTTATACACGCCCTTGTTCAAGTAACTCCTCCACCTGCCTTCTCAACTCTTCGTGCTCCTTTGGACTCATTATATAATGTGGTCTATGTGGTAACACGGCTCCCGGAACAAGATCAATCTGGTGTTGTATGTCTCTCAACGGTGGTAATTCTTTTGGTGATTCTTCAGGAAATACATCATCAAATTCCTCAACACTGTCTTAACTTGCTCAGGAATTTCAACCGTTTCACTACTTTCACATCCAATCAACAGAAATACTTCAGGCCCATCCTCTACTTCTTTGACAAACTCCTTCAAAGACAACAGAGTCTTTAGTTCCTCGATTTCCTCCAACTTGCTTTCACTTTGTTGTCACTTTTTAGGAATTAAAGTGATTCTAGTGCCATTGAACATGAAACTATAGCGGTTAGTCCTACCATCGTGTTGAACGGCTCTGTCAAATTGCCACGGTCTTCCTAGCAACAAATGACATACATCCATATCTACCATGTCACACCAAATTTCATCCTTATACTTCTTTTCGATGGAAAAATTTACACAAGCTCTTCGACTAACCGTCACTTCCCCACCTTTCCTCAACCAAGCCAATTTGTAGGGTTTGGGATGCTTCTCTGTATTTCACGCTAACTTCTTTACAGCTTCGGTAGAGATGATGTTATCACAATTTCCTGCATCGATAACAAACTTACAAACCTTTCCCAAAATAGTGCACGTTGACTGAAAAATATTGACCCCAACCAGCTAGTCTCCTCTTCTTGCTTTGGCATAAAGCAAGATATCCTCATCATTAAAGAATATCCCTCGTCTCCCATCAGTAATTCTTCTTCCTCCTCAACTTGTGGTGAATTGGAACATTCTATTTCTACATCCTCATCCTCAACCTCATCAACCATTCCTCGATTCTTAGGCCTTGGGCATTCATTGCCCTTATGACCAAACTCCTGACAATTATAACACTTGGAATTTTTGTTGACCTTGGTCTTAGCAACTTCATTGACAAACGTTTTACTAACAGCCTCGGAAACATTAGTATTGCTACTCGCCCCTTTCAACTGATTGATCGAACTTGTAAGCGCACCACCTCCTCTTCTACCTTGCTTCTCCCAAGCTAGAGCCTTATGGTGTGCTTCAGCAATGGATCTTGGATCAAACATATGTACCATATCCTGAATTTGCATTCTCAATCCTCCAACAAATCTAGATGTCAACTGTTCCTCCATTTCCATGATATCGTTTCTAGCAATCAGTTGATAAAACTCATCTGCATAATCATTTACCGAATTTGTCCCTTGTTTCAAATTCTGTAAGCGCTGATACATAAGAGATTGATAATTATAAGGCAAGAAAGTAGCCTTCATCAACTTATTCATCTTTTCCCATGAAACAATCTTCGACTTTCCCATTCTTTCCCGTGTAAGTTTAGTTTGTTGCCACCATGTCATAGCTCACCCCCTCAATCGTGTAGCAACCAACTTAACTCTACGATGCTCGGGTACTTACTTGAAGTCATAAATTTCTTCAACATCTGATAACCAATCCAGAAATTCTTCCACTATCATTCCCCCTTTGAACTCTGGAATCTCTGTTTTCATACCCGACTCCCATCGACGATCATTCTCTGAATCAAGATATCGACTTCGCACTTGGCCTCGATCTCGATCATGAATACTTCCTCTATCACCATATTCTTCAAAATCATATGTATGTCGACATCGATCTCGTCCATCTACATCTCTACGACTATGCATATCCCTTCTGTCATGTCTTTCGGCATCACGATACGGATCATCTTCAAATCCACGATGAGTTCTTCTCTCTTCACCTCGATACTCATGATGTTCTTGCCTCATAAAAACTACTGTTCTCTCCGATCTCGATAAGATTGGGGTGACATTCTTCTTTCTCCCGCAAATGAGGGTGAAACTCTGTTTCCACTATGGTGCGAAACTGGTGAAGTTCTCCTTTGACTTTTATTCATGTCTCTCATCAACTTCTCTAACTTTCCAATACCTTCATCAAACTTTTCATTGATACGCTGCTCCATCTGCTCAGCTTCTTGTCTTCTATATACATTTTCAACATTTTGAAATCGATTAGCATGTCTCGGAGGCATGATCTTCAAACAATCTCTTTTCCGATCTAACTTTGATATAGTACGACTGAACTCGGCTTGCTCTAGGATTTAGCTCGACTCGGCCTAACTTAGCTCGGCTACGACTTAACTCGGCCTTGATCTCAATTAGCTTCAACTTAGCTCTTCAATCTCTAATACCAAATTGACGCAGGGGATTAACAAACTTGAAGGTGCTAATAATGTTCGATACAAATTGATGTAAATTTCTTTCTCACGAAATGATTCGTGTCAAGTAAAACAGGATAAATGCCCAAATCCGTTGATCTCTCGAGATACCAGATTCTAGCTATCTTCAACACGTTGATCGCGCACGATTCTACATTAGAAGATCTACAATTCTTTGATGTTGATCCTACGCACGAGATTTCGTGAATCGGCTTCAAGTTCGTCGATTCGAGCGCACTCGAATATCCGAAGATGGAAGAAGAAGGAGATCACACTCAACTTCAACAAAAAGTGGCACAAAGCACACAAATTTCTTTTATTCAAAATCAATCTACTTTACAAGTGACACAACACACATATTTATAGAACTTTACAACTCACACACACACAGCCGACCTAACAACAATGACTCAACAGGTGGCCGACCTACACATATGCAACTTAACAGATACAATTTACAACACACGCAACCTACAACATACAAGTCAACAACGACCTAACACATAAGCGACTTAACACCAGGAAAGACCTACGACTTAACAATAGCACGACAACAGGCGCTTGAGCGATCTATCAACTTGAGCGACATAACAACAGGAGCTTGAGCAATCTATCCACTTGAGCGACATAACTGGAATGACCTAAGCAGATAGCACCGTTGAGCGACTTAAAAGAACAGCGACCTAAGGAAATATCTCATCACGCGACCTAACATTACAACACCACGCGACTTAAGGACTCAGCGACTCAAGGTAACAGGCGCACTACGTACATAAGTCGCATGCTTTAAGTCGGCCGTGACCTAGCAAGTTAAGTCGTTCAACCAACCGGAGAAGCAACCTAGCGAGTCGCGCCAAAGCACTACTACCGCATTTCTTTAGGTCGTCAACGTGCCATGACCTAATGAGCTAGGACCTCAATTCCTGAAGCTACGACCTAAACGAGCTACGACCTAAATTCTTATGTCGCTCCATGGTTAGGTCGCAAGATCTTATGCCGCATTACCTTGAGTCGCTGAGTCCTCAAATCGCATGGTGTTGTAATGTTAGGTCACATGATGGGATATTTCCATAGGTCGCTATTCTTTTAAGTCGCTCAACGGTGCTATCTACTTAGGTCGTTCCAGTTAGTCGCTCAAGTCGATAGATCGCTCAAGCTCCTGCTGTTATGTCGCTCGAGTTGATAGATCGCTCAAGCGCCTGTTGCCGTGCTATTGTTAAGTCGTAGGTCATTACTGGTGTTAAGTCGCTTGTGTGTTAGGTCATTGTTGACTTGTATGTTGTAGGTAGCGTGTGTTGTAAATTGTATCCGTTAAGTCGCGTATGTGTAGGTCGTAGGTCGGCCACCTGTTGAGTCGTTGTTGTTAGGTCGAATGTGTGTGTGAGTTGTAAAGCACTATAAATAGGGGTGTTGTGTCACTTGTAAAGTAGATTGATTTTGAATAAAATTTGTTTGTGTGCTTTGTGCCACTTTGTTGAAGTTGAGTGTGATCTCCTTCTTCTTCCATCTTCGGATATTCAAGTGCGCTCGAATCAACGAACTTGAAGCCGATTCGCGGAATCTCGTGCGCAAGATCAACGTCGAAGAATCGTAGATTTTCTAACGCAGAATCATACGCGATCAACGTATTGAAGATAGCTAGAATCCGGTATCTTGAGAGATCAATGGATTTGGGCATTTATCCTGTTTTACTTGACACGAATCATTTCGTGAGGAAGAAATTTGCATCAATTTATTTCGAACATTATTACCACGTTCAAGTTTGTTAATCCGCTGCGTCACAATACATCAGGTCAGAGACCAAAACATGACCGGAGATATACAAGTTCGTCACAGCCAATACCAATGCACAGACCCAAGACTCTAGTGAACAGGCAAACTCAGGTGAACATCCCAGACTAGACTTTGAATGCAGTGACAACAAGACTCAATTATACTCGAATCCAAATGCAACAGGATGCAAACGAACTCATATCAAATCTAGGTGAAAAATCACATATTTAAAGTAACCGAAGTAGCAATTTGTACAAAAAAATCAGAAAAGACTCAAAGTAGCATTTCCACAATAATCAAGGTTCAAAGCCGTTTGTATCAAGGAAAACGAGCAACGAAAACCACGAATTTGGAACAAATCAAAATCACAAAAATTCGAATTAGATGAGAGTAACAATTTACTCACTTTAGTCTCGACGCAAAAAGAAGCAGCCGTGAGCAACGAAGAATCGGTCGAGCAAGGTAACGTGTGACCAACCACTGAATCGATCAATTAAATCGGCGCTTCGAAAAACCCTAAGTTTTCAGAGCTGAGAGATAACAAATACAAAGCCGCCATTTTTTTTTCTTCTTTCGTTCGTTTTGGTTTTAGGGTTTTGAAATTGAATAAAAGGAGAGGGGGAAATGGGTTTGCCTTTGATAACCATCACGGCACAAAGAAAAAAACATGGGCCAATATTGAAAGCCCGAATAACTTTAACGATTCTTTAAAAGAATTCCAACTCGATTTAAAAATTCCAAATAGCAATTAGCTAGCCAGTTTAATCGCCTAATGACGATAATTAATTAATGCGAAATCCCGGGTTGTTACAGACTCCCCTCCTTATAAAAATTGCGTCCCCGCAATTTTCATAATTAAAGTCATCAATAACAATTATTTTTCTAGCATAAACTTGTTAAGCTAGAAAAATAAAGGTCAAGAATACAAACGCCAAAGAAATCTTTTAATTTCGTAAAAGAAATTCACAAATTCTCAGCAAAATCTAATTATCAAATAGATAATCAGAAAATAACAAAACAGAATAAATGCAATTATCAGCAATATTCAATTATCAATTAGATAATTAGAATATAGAAATCACGAAACAGCAATATCTAATTATCGATACGATAATTAGAAAACAACAAAATTTAATTATCAACAAAGATAATTAGAAAACACAAATCACAAATCGCAAAATCGCAATTATCTAGTTACCAACCAGATAATTTGAAAACAACAAATATCTAATCACCAAAAACGATAATCAGAAATTTCAAATCAACAAATATTCGATTATCAAAATCGATAATCAAAAATCTCAAATCAACAAATATCGGATTATAGAAAACAATAATAAGAATTCTCAAATCAACAAATATCCGATTATCAAAAACGATAATCAAAAATCTCAAATCAACAAATATCCGATTATCAAAAACGATAATCATAAACAACAAATATACGATTATCAAAAACGATAATCAAAAACAACAAATATACGATTATCAAAAACGATAATCAGAAACAACAAATATCCAATTATCAAAAACGATAATCATAAACAACAAATATTCGATTATCAAAAACGATAATCAAAAACAACAAATATACGATTATCAAAAACGATAATCAGAAACGACAAATATACGATTATCAAAAACGATAATCAGAAACGACAAATATCCGATTATCAAAAACGATAATCAGAAACAACAAATATCCGATTATCAAAAACGATAATCAGAAACAACAAATATCCGATTATCAAAAAACGATAATCAGAAACAACAAATATCTGATTACCAAAAAGGATAATCGGAAACAACAAATATCCGATTACCTAAAACGATAATCAGAAATCTCAAATCAACAAATATTCGATTATCAAAAACGATAACCAGAATTATCAAATCAATAAATATCTGATTATCAAAAACTATAATCAGAAACAACAAATATCTAATTATCAAAATGATAATCAGAAACAACAAAAATCCAATTATCAAAAACGATAATCAGAACTCATATCAACAAATATCCAATTACCTGCAGATAATTGGAAACAACAAATATCTAGAAATCAATTAAGATGACTAGAAAATCAACATAAAAGGTGGATTGATCCCAACAAATGGCGAGTTTAAGCTACGCCGCACGTGCATCAACATGCGGCCGAAGCCTACCAAGTACTGTCAACATAATTTTGGCGCCCAACATATGACCCGAAGGTCCAACATATGACCCGAAGGTCTAGTACTGGTATTTGACCTGAAGGTCCAACATATGACCCGAAGGTCCAACATAGTGGCTCGAAAGCACACAAAATCATCAAAACAGCAAATATTTCAATTAACGAGTCCAGAATTAAAAAAAATAGCAAACGCACATGTCTCATACCACGAGTTTTACTAAATTGTTTAAATCTCTTCATCGCTTCCTTGAAAGTGCAAAATCGTCAAACAACAAATATTTCAATTAACGAGTCCGGAATTAACCAAAATAGCAAACACACATGTCCCATACCACGAGTTTTACTAAATCGTTTAAATCTCTTCATCGTTTCCTTGAAAGTGTAAAATTGTGTATTTTAAATAAATAACATTTTACGTTCTCAAACGGATAAGTCCGAAATTAAGCGAATCGGTAAAAGTGAGGGTTCATAGTCCTCAATTTTGCTGAAGCGTTTAAACCGCTTCCTCATTCTTTCGAAAATGCAAACTGTACAATTTTTGAAAATAATTTTATTTTAAAACAATTTTTAAAATACGTGATTAAAACAGCAACATCGGTAGCAAATTCGATAAGGAAATTGCACTTCTCAAAACACCGTAAAACGGATCTCAAAATCAACATTGCGGGTTAACCGCTTGAAAATTCACTTTAAATTTGACGGTTACTGAAGTCGAAGCGACAGTAATTTTATACGTCAAAATCTCATCAAAATAATTCGCATCAAAATATAACACTAATGAATTTTCCTTCATTAAAAATATCAACAAAACACCGTGCTTCAAAAATTTAGCATTGGTGTAAAACTCCCGTTATAAAAATAACGGCAACAAATTACGTTTTAAAACCAAACATCGGTTCAATCGTAAAATTAATGCAGTAACGCGCAACTTAAATTTGCACGTATACTATAAAATGAATAAAGAAATCAGTCGAATATATCTTCAATGAAGATAATTCAAAACAAAAAAATCTCAACAAAATCACATAATTACAATCGCTTCGGATCCTCAAATCGGATTCAAAATTTTCAAAGGAAATAAAATAAACACAGCTATGTAAACAACAAATGAAATTTATTTCAATTTCATATTTTGATTTTTAAATCAAAAAGGTTATCGGCTGTACTCGGCAAAGACAGTCTCACTGTTTCCGCTGCGTACTCTGATAAACAGAACACAAATTCTCAATCATCAAAACACAATTTCACTTTTATTTTTTAAATAAAGATATTTAAAAAAATTCATCATAATTTCAAAACTTCAGTTTTGACTCAAGGCACAGTAAAAACATCGACAAATAGTTGTAACACATGTTCCATCTAAGTTATGTTTTATATTATGTCCATAAACCCCTCGCTTTGATACTAACTGTGACGCCCCACCTTTATGCTCACAATAACAAAGAGTATTAAAAGAAATACTATCTGTTATTACGAAGAATAAGGCTGGATAGGAGCGGCCATCCGTAGTTAGGCCTTACACTAGTATTGGCTATCTCGAAAGGAGTGGTATGTATTTTTGTTTTTCATCTCTTTTTTTATTTACTCTAGTTTAGGACAATACATATAATAATAACACAGACAAGTTAAATGCAAAACACAGATAATCAAAAGTCTCATACATATATAACTGATGTCAGTTAAAATACATGAGATATGATACATATGATACAACTACAACTGTCGACAATGGAAGTTGCATATACAAGTACATTATCGTGAATAATATATATGAATACATAACATTCAATACTATTACAACGACTACTCCAAATGATATAAAGAGACTTCACAGCTGTAGCAGAAACCCAAAGCAAGATATCTACCACCTGTAATAACTCGGTCTGACCCGAGTATTAAATTCAAAAGAAAATAATACACGGGTCAGTCTAATTCAAACTAGTTATTAATGCACGGAAGCAATAATAATTAAATAATGAATAGACGACAGCCACAATAAATCTCGTCTATCCAATCCTTTAATAAGCAATCAGATAACGGTAGATATAACACATAACAGTGTTAAACAACAAATCAGCAAATTCAAATTATTAAAGAGGATAAATGAAAAGATTATCAATGAAGATAATTTAGGAAACAACAGAATTGCCTAAACGGAAATTAACGACAGAAATCTAATTATTAAGTAAATATTTAGAAACTCATAATCTAATTATCTAGAAGATAATTAGACAGCAACAAAATAATGAAATTAAACCAAATCAAAATAGACTTCAAAATATTGAATTGGAACATGAAACAATCCAAACAATTGAAATATCAACTAAAACGTCAATTCTGTGTGGCTGCAGTACATGCACGCGTGTACTACCTCGCCACTACAGTGATGAAATATACAAAAGCTTAATGAATCAGAAATAAATGACATCAAATCAAATCTAAGTAAACCAGATGGAACTGCAACAGCATGAGCACATCATTCACCCAGTAACCATCAAATAAAAAAATGCACATGAATGCACAATGAAAATTCACGAACGAGTACAAGGTCAAACTCGAAATAAAGACGGGTTCAACTCAAGTGCAATGTAAATAAAATCTCGACATCAGCACAACTCAATACATATGCACAGGCAAAACTAAAGTCAGATCAGAGGTAGCAACTTTGAGCTACAAGATCAATCAAGTAAATATATGCAAGTTCAGTACAAATCAAACAATATATGCATACACAAAAACATATGTATGTACGCACATATATGGTAAGACTCGAGCATGGAAGTACAGAACACAAAGGCAAAGCCTTTGTAATGACCCTGAAATTCAGACCCAGTTTAAAATTTTTAAAAATTGATTATTTAGTGTAGAATTTCGTATTTTCACAAATAAATTCCGATGCTATTCAAACTTCATATTTGAAATGCGTCTAATTAAACATAGCAACTGGTAAATTTTCGTCCGGAATTATGAAAGTTTATTTCGCGCGTAAACTTACTTTAAATTTAAATCAGTTAGTAATCGATGGAAATAAACCGTTTTCGTAATCAGAATATTTTTACATAGAAAAATTCTAAATCGTCTTTTGAGCAAGTTGTCAGTTTGTCGTTTTTCCAAATTCGGACATCTTTGGCTCCGTCGTTCTTATTTTTCGGCCAATTTTATGCATTTTCCGTAGTAGAAAATTTCGAAATTTTATAATTCCATCGTACCGCTAATATTTGTATACCGTTTTGATCGTCTCGTCGTGCTGATCTCTACGGTATATTCAATTGTCAGATTCGGAGTCCGGTGTACGTTGCATTTTGCGTAACGCCTACCGTACCGGTACCGCATTTGTGTCATCTCGTTCCATATGCCATTCAAATCTCCAGCCGTGTAAAACACTCTAATTGCTTTAATAAATTTTGAAACTACTTCTGACCCTGCACATTGTAAATATTTTTATATATTTATATTCATGTGAGGTTACATTGCCTTTTTCCTGATCTGACATTTGCTTTTCTTTCAAAATGTATAATGTACGCAAACTTCCTTCCAGCCTGTCTCTTTACTTTTTCAAGGCAAACGTAAATTAATTAAGCTACAAAGCAACCGTTGAGCATCCTCTCCACTTTCCTGAGATCCACTTCATATCTTGCAGAGAAAAAATGTTTGCAACCAAGTTATATTTGTAGTGCTCTTTTCTCTTTGCCTCCCCTCTCTCTTTAAATACTTCATGCACGCATGCATTCTCATGCTCATCCAAACCCAAAGTTTATACTTCTTCCTGTGCATGCTCATCCAAACCCAAAGGCAATGAACTTCCCAACACCCTCGGCCACCCCATGCTACCGCCTCCCCTCCACTCAAACCTCGCCACTACCGGCCTCCGCCCCATGCAGCCACCCCACATCACAGCCGCGAGCACGACCTACCTCCACTATTGCATCATTCCTCCGCCTCAAGTGCCGAACCTTCCCAGACCCCGCCTCGTGTCAACCTCGACCCGATCCGATGGCCCGACCTTCCCACTGCCACCCAGGGCGTACATGACAGCCTTCACCCTCCTTTGCATCTTCTCTTCTATATGCAAATTTATATATATAGGTAATGTATTATTTCATTAAATATTCTGTTGGCAAGTTTTGTACTAACTAGTTAATATATACAAGACTGTTATATGTATATGTCGAATGTCATTTTTTTTAAAACTAAACTAAGCTGTATATCTTCCTCATGTAAAGTTTGTATAGGTGTATATGTTAGATTGGTTACGGTATTATAATATAATGGTATTAAAATATTTTATCTGTTATATAGTTTAGACTTTTATGTTTAAAGCATTTATACATATGACTCGAATTTTGTAAGGTGCCAGTAAAGTTTACATATTGATTACTGTTGGTGTGATTTTGAAATGGATGATACTTAGCTTTGAAAGTTTGTTTATGGGCATATATTGACATGCATATTTACTCTATTGAATATATATATATATATATATATATATATATATATATATATATATATATATATATATATTAATACTTTGATAGTTATAATAGATGTAATATTATAAACTCTTCTCATATGCATATAGGTTTATGCCAGTCATTTAAGTTTATAATATTTCAGTTTCTATTTATGTATGTATGCTATGTTTGTTTCTACACATATAGTTTGTGTATTTGAATATGTTTGCATGTTTATTTATTTATTTATTTATTTATTTATTTATTTGAAAACAGCAGTTAGACTGCATGTTCACGATATCATATCTCACTCATGTTTTATCGGAATGGGTTGATTCTATTTTTAAAAAGGAGTTTAAGTTACGTAGTTTATACATGTCAAATTCCAGCAAAATCCGACATCGTTTGATTTGTGGTCGAGGATCTGGAAGTTAGACCCAGGCAGATATTCTTTTGTACTGAGAATTTGTTTTACACTGCTGCAAACACGACCTGAGTTCATGTTTGACGCATCGTATCTCACCCATGTTTTGTCGGAATGGGTTGATTCTATTTTTAAAAAGGAGTTTAAGTTACGTAGTTTATACATGTCAAATTCTAGTAAAATCCGACATCGTTTGATTTGTGGTCGAGGATCTGCAAGTTAGACCCAGGCAGATATTCTTTTGTACTTAGAATATATTTTACACTGCTGCAAACACGACCTGAGTTCATGTTTGACGCATCGTAACTCGTCCGTCTTACGTCGGAATCAAGTGATTCTTTGCAGTTTTGAAATACAAGTTTTGATCTTTATTCATACCAAATTTCAGACCATTTCGATCTCGGTAGCACATAGAATTATATTGTTAAACTTTGATGTATGGCATGTTTTGTAATTGTTGCTATGTTGAATGTTTTGATTGATTTCGGCAATTCCTATTTAACAGTTTTGCTCGTCGATTCGTGCCAATCTTACTTTGCTCTGAGAATCATGCTTGGATTTGTAACTCCATTTCAGTGTCCGTATCAGTGTGCGTATCCGTGCCATCTCCTATTTTCTCTAGCCTCGAAAGGTGAGCAATCACTCACGATCAATATTCTTTTATTTATTAAATTTGATTTCAATTGGAACGACAATTGAAATATATCGCTGTTAGTTATTGCACTGTTATTTATGTATCAATTCACCTTTGACATCTGACACCGTTATCTATTATGTATGCAAAAATAATCCAGTTTGGTTGATAATTGGTTGGTTAATTGTCGTTTATGTTGGATGTTAAATGGTAATATAAAAGTGATAAATATTATGCAATTGAATTTGACGTAGGATAATTAAAATTGAACCGACATATATGTTGAATTTGATTAGTTAAATTTGACCCTTTTAAATTGTTAAATTAATTGACACGTAGAATTTGATTATGTACACCTTGAACCGTTGAATGTATATTGTATAAATTGATGAAGTATGGAATTGAAATTTAGTGACAAGTGAAAAACCGTATAAAATAATAGTGTAATAATCTTTAATCTACATGAATGATAGTGTAGATTCTAGAAATAATTATATTAATTTGCACAAATAACAATGTGAATTAATACGATTATTTCGGAATTATTTGAATTGATTATTGAATTGTTATTGATTGTTGTTATTGCTTGTTTATTTACTTTGACACCATCCCTGTTATCACACTGCAAGTTCCCTTTGCTATGCTTTGATTTTTGAATTGAAATGGAATCGGGTTGAAATGATATATACCCAAATGAACTTGACTTAGGATAGAAAATTTAATAAACCCGATTGGTCAATAATTTGAGTTAAAATAAAATAAGATTTTATTTGAAAAATAAGGTTTTGAAATAAAATTGGAACGTAAATTTTGATAAAAGGAAAATATTAATATTGAAATCTGAAACAAGATATTAATGTAATAACTGATGAAAGGACGTTGTTTTGAAATGGTTTAATAATTAAGGTTGAATTTATAATTAAATTTATAATTATTAAGTTTTGAAATTATTAATAATTAAGATTGAAATTATTCAATAATTGAATAAGATTGAATTATTTGATAATTGAATAAAAATTGAATTATTTGATAAGAGAAATTGAACTTTTGAATAAGTGAATTGGAACTTCGTAAATAATTGAAATTGAGTTTCTTTGTTAATTAAGTTTTGGGAATTATTTAAGTAAGTGAATAAATGAAATTGAATTTCTTTGACAAGAAATAAAATGTGTTTTATTGAAATAAATGTAAGACTTGTAATTTAAGAAATTTGATTTGACGAATTTAATCTAATTAAGTTTGAAGTTTTGATATAATGAAGTTGAACTTAAGTAATTGATTTAATGACTTGGAAATTTAAAAGAATTGTTTTGGATGTTAAATTAACTTAATGAATATTGAATAAAATCGATAAATAAATTTAAATTGATTTTGAATGTTAAATTAAACTAATTTAAATAATTTCGGAATAAAACTTATGTACGAACTTGAATCAATATTTGAATCGTTTAAATAAAATTGAAATTGAATTGTAAGACTTTGAAATGGTAATTTGGGAGTTTTGAAACGTAGATTTTGGAAATTGATTTTTGAAAGACAAATGAAATGATGGTTTACGAATTCTAATTGAAATTGAAATTGATTGTTTTGAAATATATTAAACGACCAATCGGTGTAATAATACGTAGTTATTAAAGAGACCGGGATCGGATATGGACATACTCTCTGTCGATACCGAATACCACTTTAATAACTATTATACGTGGAGTGTTGATCCAGAATGAAGTGGATGGTTTGGTGAACGCGTTGACTGAAAAAAGAGAACGATATTGGATGACCCCTGACATGACTAAAATAGGAGCCGCGCCGGGCCATTGAGGTTCGCTACCTCTAGCGGACACACTTCTTCGATACCATATCTATTACTTTTGTGATTCGATTTGGGTGCACCCCTCAGTTTGGGAGTGTTGTTTCGCGGTGTTGAGGTAGCTGCTGGCTATGCTCAACATCAGTCTGGATCACGCAACTACTAGTATCCTAGTTGGTATCGCCTCATTTACCTTGTCATACTGATTATCCTATTCGCGACCACTACGTTTTGATTTGTACCTTGAGTATATGGATTGCCCTCTGGTGACTTCCGGTTTTGGGGAAACTACGGTCTTGTATATGCTTTTGGGAATATAAAATGTGTTAAGGGGGATTATGGTAACGCCTTAACGCTATTTTGATATTTTATATTACGGATAGACATTATCTACTTAGCGTACATTACTACCTAGTAGATAGTTTAGCGGATCCTTAGAGGATGGTTATTCCAAACATCCTTTGAGTTACTTGTATTTCGATTGCTATTTCACTTGAGTTGGATTATTGATATAAGAATATTAATCCTGACTCGAGTGTCTTGTGTTTTGCTTTACGCTCGGGTCAGACTGAGTGTACCAGTATTCGAGACTCACCTTTGGAGTTGGAGCTTTGCTTGAAGATCCATCCATCTATTCTGCTTTCAGTATTCGATGATTCTAGTGATGTATTCTGATTTGTATTTGATGTATCGTATTACTCTTTTGTTGTAAACTCTGATGTGTCTTATATATTTATATAGTAGCTTCATGAACTACTATCTCTTTTATTTCCGCTTCATATTATTACTCTGTGTCTGTGATTCTGTGACTATTTATTTACTGTATATCTCAGTTCTGCCAAATTTAAATTAACAATTCGGTTTTTTGAATTATTCAAGTCCGACATGTGCGGATGCGAATAGTCCAAAATAGCGGGTCGTTATAGTTGGTATCAGAGCTTTTGGTAGCTCTAGGCAGAACTTAGCATATAGGGTAAATGTATTTACAAAATCACTCCCACTCGAGATTCAATCTCTGCTTCTTGACTCGTTTCCTTTGAACTTTGGAACGTTCCCTCGGTTCCAAAATTCATTCTTGTCCCTCCCTATTCGTCTTCTTTCAATTCTGGAGTATTCCATAACTCCACCTCGAATAATCTTTATAATGAATCGGCGGTCTTCCCAAACGCCGAGTGATTTGTAAATGGGTGAAGCTCCTTTACAATAAGCATTGATTTACCGGAGATTTCTGTATCCTCGGTTTACGATGCTATCTATCCTCTGCTATACCTGAATTCAATTTCTTGAGATCGAATGTTGATTTACCTCGGAATTCTGCATCGATCTTATTCTTGAAGCCACGGTCAATCCGGTTAAGGTTGCCCGTAAATTGAATAAGCTTATCCATCTCCCGATTCTGCTAATTGAATTTTCTTATCTTTGTTTCAAACTTATTATCAAATCAAAATTCTCTTTGATTTGATTTCCATCAAGTTAAAATCACTATACTTGCTTGGAAATCCATTGTTGTATCGTCAAGCGAGGAAGTGTCTTTGAAATTTAATATTAAAAATGTTTTACATATATTGTGTTGTTTGAGTTGTTGACGTTGATTTGGGTTTTTGATCGATTCGTCTGATCAACGTTATCGATAGGATTTCCGAAACACCTGAACAGAGCAAACTGACACAATATTGTTTTCAAATTCAGTAAATAAAATAATATTGAATGATTTTATTTTGTATATGTATAAATTTTTCTGAAATTAAAATGTTAATGAATCTGTGGTCCAAAATGTGAAAATTTTAAATTTAAATTTCATTTATTGTTTTATAAAATAACTGACTATTTCATAAAATAAATAAATCAATTTATAAAATTCGGTTATAATTTGATTTGGAATTGAAATGCATTTAAATTAGAATTTGAGAATTTAATTTCCAGTGATTTCAAACTTGGCTTTAAAGTTTTAAAAGGTATATTACTTAACGTATTTTCGAATGGAAATCTTTCAAAGAAATTTTAGATGTTTAAATCAGTGCTCTTCTCTTTGTCGCTGGAAAATAATTTCGGTGATGACGGCCGCATCATCGACATTCATTTTCGAGTTTCGAAGTGAAAAGACTATTCTGTAGCTTTGCTATGGTTTGTTTTGAAAAATAAATAAATTTGAATTTCTAAACATTACTTGGTTTATAATATATATTGAAGATTTTAAATTTGATTTGATATATTATGAATATATATATTTATTTTATCTCAAGTTGTTTGAAGCTAATCGGAAATTAATTCTTAAAATTTGTGAAAGGATGATTTTCATTTAAATAAAGCCAAATTCTTTTATATAAATACTTAACTTGAAATAACTGAATTGTAAGATTTTATTTGGATAATACTCAATCGCATTATATATAACTTACCTAAATTTAAAAAAAGAAAGTTAATTGTGTAATTGAATATTATACAGTAGAAATTGATATCAGAGGAATTTTTAATAAATTGAGTAGTTATAATAAATATAAATATACTTAATATGTGATAGGGTATATTAAGTAGAATAAATTTAATAATGATTTGGAATAAATAAGAATTAAATTTGTCAAAGAAGGTTTGATTATAATAAATGACTTCAAATTTATGATCTTTGAAATTGTTAATTTAAGAAATTTGGATAATATATAATATAAATTGTCTTTATAAATAAAAATGTAAGTGCGTATAATAAATGTTATTCACTTAAGTTTTAATTATAAATGTTGTGAGATAAATAGAATAATAAGTTAAATAAATCATAGGTATGAATGATAGAAGAAAATCTTGTTCTGAAAGTTAATAAATTGAATTAAATTAACTTCAGAAAATATCTTGAATTAATCGAATTTAAATTGAATTTCATTTGAAAGGAATTTTTGTACCTAACATTTATATATGTGAAATCAGACCAATTTTATGAAAGTCTTGAGTTTAAAGTCAAATTGTTAAATATAAATTAATTTAAATTGAAATTTCTATGGTTTAAATTAATTGTTTATGATGTAATTCAAGTCTATTTCTTCTGGGTGCTTCTGTTCTCCTACCTCCTTCCTTTTCGGGGACGAAAAGTTTTGAGTGGGGGAGAATATAACGACCCTGAAATTCAGAGCCAGTTTAAAATTTTAAAAAATTGATTATTTAGTGTAGAATTTCGTATTTTCACAAACAAATTCCGATGCTATTCAAACTTCATATTTGAAATGCCTCTAATTAAACATAGCAACTGGTAAATTTTCGTCCGGAATTATGAAAGTTTATTTCGCGCGTAAACTTACTTTAAATTTAAATCAGTTAGTAATCGATGGAAATAAACCGTTTTCGTAATCAGAATATTTTTACATAGAAAAATTCTAAATCGTCTTTTGAGCAAGTTGTCAGTTTGTCGTTTTTCCAAATTCGGACATCTTTGGCTCCGTCGTTCTTATTTTTCGGCCAATTTTATGCATTTTCCGTAGTAGAAAATTTCGAAATTTTATAATTCCATCGTACCGCTAATATCTGTATACCGTTTTGATCGTCTCGTCGTGCTGATCTCTATGGTATATTCAATTGTCAGATTCGGAGTCCAGTGTACGTTGCATTTTGCGTAACGCCTACCGTACCGGTACCGCATTTGTGTCATCTCGTTCCATATGCCATTCAAATCTCCAGCCGTGTAAAACACTCTAATTGCTTTAATAAATTTTGAAACTACTTCTGACCCTGCACATTGTAAATATTTTTATATATTTATATTCATGTGAGGTTACATTGCCTTTTTCCTGATCTGACATTTGCTTTTCTTTCAAAATGTATAATGTACGCAAACTTCCTTCCAGCCTGTCTCTTTACTTTTTCAAGGCAAACGTAAATTAATTAAGCTACAAAGCAACCGTTGAGCATCCTCTCCACTTTCCTGAGATCCACTTCATATCTTGCAGAGAAAAAATGTTTGCAACCAAGTTATATTTGTAGTGCTCTTTTCTCTTTGCCTCCCCTCTCTCTTTAAATACTTCATGCACGCATGCATTCTCATGCTCATCCAAACCCAAAGTTTATACTTCTTCCTGTGCATGCTCATCCAAACCCAAAGGCAATGAACTTCCCAACACCCTCGGCCACCCCATGCTACCGCCTCCCCTCCACTCAAACCTCGCCACTACCGGCCTCCGCCCCATGCAGCCACCCCACATCACAGCCGCGAGCACGACCTACCTCCACTATTGCATCATTCCTCCGCCTCAAGTGCCGAACCTTCCCAGACCCCGCCTCGTGTCAACCTCGACCCGATCCGATGGCCCGACCTTCCCACTGCCACCCAGGGCGTACATGACAGCCTTCACCCTCCATTGCATCTTCTCTTCTATATGCAAATTTATATATATAGGTAATGTATTATTTCATTAAATATTTTGTTGGCAAGTTTTGTACTAACTAGTTAATATATACAAGGCTGTTATATGTATATGTCCAATGTCATTTTTTTTAAAACTAAACTAAGCTGTATATCTTCCTCATGTAAAGTTTGTATAGGTGTATATGTTAGATTGGTTACGGTATTATAATATAATGGTATTAAAATATTTTATCTGTTATATAGTTTAGACTTTTATGTTTAAAGCATTTATATATATGACTCGAATTTTGTAAGGTGCCAGTAAAGTTTACATATTGATTACTGTTGGTGTGATTTTGAAATGGATGATACTTAGTTTTGAAAGTTTGTTTATGGGCATATATTGACATGCATATTTACTCTATTGAATATATATATATATATATTAATACTTTGATAGTTATAATAGATGTAATATTATAAACTCTTCTCATATGCATATAGGTTTATGCCAGTCATTTAAGTTTATAATATTTCAGTTTCTATTTATGTATGTATGCTATGTTTGTTTCTACACATATAGTTTGTGTATTTGAATATATTTGCATGTTTATTTATTTATTTATTTATTTTTTGAAAACAGCAGTTAGACTGCATGTTCACGATATCATATCTCACTCATGTTTTATCGGAATGGGTTGATTCTATTTTTAAAAAGGAGTTTAAGTTACGTAGTTTATATATGTCAAATTCCAGCAAAATCTGACATCGTTTGATTTGTGGTCGAGGATCTGGAAGTTAGACCCAGGCAGATATTCTTTTGTACTTAGAATTTATTTTACACTGCTGCAAACACGACCTGAGTTCATGTTTGACGCATCGTATCTCACCCATGTTTTATCGGAATGGGTTGATTCTATTTTTAAAAAGGAGTTTAAGTTACGTAGTTTATACATGTCAAATTCCAGCAAAATCCAACATCGTTTGATTTGTGGTCGAGGATCTGGAAGTTAGACCCAGGCAGATATTCTTTTGTACTTAGAATTTATTTTACACTGCTGTTAACACGACCTGAGTTCATGTTTGACGCATCGTAACTCCTCCGTCTTACGTCGAAATCAAGTGATTCTTTGCAGTTTTGAAATACAAGTTTTGATCTTTATTCATACCAAATTTCAGACCATTTCGATCTCGGTAGCACATAGAATTATATTGTTAAACTTTGACGTAGGGCATGTTTTGTAATTGTTGCTATGTTGAATGTTTTGATTGATTTCGGCAATTCCTATTTAACAGTTTTGCTCGTCGATTCGTGCCAATCTTACTTTGCTCTGAGAATCATGCTTGGATTTGTAACTCCATTTCAGTGTCCGTATCAGTGTGCGTATCCGTGCCATCTCCTATTTTCTCTAGCCTCGAAAGGTGAGCAATCACTCACGATTAATATTCTTTTATTTATTAAATTTGATTTCAATTGGAACGACAATTGAAATATATCGCTGTTAGTTATTGCACTGTTATTTATGTATCAGTTCACCTTTGACTTCTGACACCGTTATCTGTTATGTATGCAAAAATAATCCAGTTTGGTTGATAATTGGTTGATTGATTGTTGTTTATGTTGGATGTTAAATGGTAATATATAAAGTGATAAATATTATGCATTTGAATTTGACGTAGGATAATTAAAATTGAACCGACATATATGTTGAATTTGATTAGTTAAATTTGACCCTTTTAAATTGTTAAATTAATTGACACGTAGAATTTGATTATGTACACCTTGAACCGTTGAATGTATATTGTATAAATTGATGAAGTATGGAATTGAAATTTAATGACAAGTGAAAAACCGTATAAAATAATAGTGTAATAATCTTTAATCTACATGAAATGATAGTGTAGATTCTAGAAATAATTATATTAATTTGCACAAATAACAGTGTGAATTAATACGATTATTTCGGGATTATTTGAATTGATTATTGAATTGTTATTGATTGTTGTTATTGCTTGTTTATTTACTTTGACACCATCCCTGTTATCACACTGCAAGTTCCCTTTGCTATGCTTTGATTTTTGAATTGAAATGGAATCGGGTTGAAATAATATGTACCCAAATGAACTTGACTTAGGATAGAAAATTTAATAAACCCGATTGGTCAATAATTTGATTTAAAATAAAATAAGATTTTATTTGAAAAATAAGGTTTTGAAATAAAATTGGAACGTAAATTTTGATAAAAGGAAAATGTTAATATTGAAATCTGAAACAAGATATTAATGTAATAACTGATGAAAGGACGTTGTTTTGAAATGATTTAATAATTAAGGTTGAATTTATAATTAAATTTATAATTATTAAGTTTTGAAATTATTAATAATTAAGATTGAAATTATTCAATAATTGAATAAGATTGAATTATTTGATAATTGAATAAAAATTGAATTATTTGATAAGAGAAATTGAACTTTTGAATAAGTGAATTGGAACTTCGTAAATAACTGAAATTGAGTTTCTTTGTTAATTAAGTTTTGGGAATTATTTAAGTAAGTGAATAAATGAAATTGAATTTCTTTGACAAGAAATAAAATGCGTTTTATTGAAATAAATGTAAGACTTGTAATTTAAGAAATTTGATTTGACGAATTTAATCTAATTAAGTTTGAAGTTTTGATATAATGAAGTTGAACTTAAGTAATTGATTTAATGACTTGGAAATTTAAAAGAATTGTTTTGGATGTTAAATTAACTTAATGAATATTTAATAAAATCGATAAATAAATTTAAATTGATTTTGAATGTTAAATTAAACTAATTTAAATAATTTCGGAATAAAACTTATGTAAGAACTTGAATCAATATTTGAATCGTTTAAATAAAATTGAAATTGAATTGTAAGACTTTGAAATGGTAATTTGGGAGTTTTGAAACGTAGATTTTGGAAATTGATTTTTGAAAGACAAATGAAATGATGGTTTACGAATTCTAATTGAAATTGAAATTGATTGTTTTGAAATATATTAAACGACCAATCGGTGTAATAATACGTAGTTATTAAAGAGACCGGGATCGGATTTGGACATACTCTCTGTCGATACCGAATACCACTTTAATAACTATTATACGTGGAGTGTTGATCCAGAATGAAGTGGATGGTTTGGTGAACGCGATGACTGAAGAAAGAGAACGATATTGGATGACCCCTGACATGACTAAAACAGGAGCCGCGCCGGGCCATTGAGGTTCGCTACCTCTAGCGGACACACTTCTTCGATACCATATCTATTACTTTTGTGATTCGATTTGGGTGCACCCCTCGGTTTTGGAGTGTTGTTTCGCGGTGTTGAGGTAGCTGCTGGCTATGCTCAACATCAGTCCGGATCACGCAACTACTAGTATCCTAGTTGGTATCGCCTCATGTACCTTGTCATACTGATTATCCTATTCGCGACCACTACATTTTGATTTGTACCTTGAGTATATGGATTGCCCTCTGGTGACTTCCGGTTTTGGGGAAACTACGGTCTTGTATATGCTTTTGGGAATATAAAATGTGTTAAGGGGGATTATGGTAACGCCTTAACGCTATTTTGATATTTTATATTACCGATAGACATTATCTACTTAGCGTACATTACTACCTAGTAGATAGTTTAGCGGATCCTTAGAGGATGGTTATTCCAAACATCCTTTGAGTTACTTGTATTTCGATTGCTATTTCACTTGAGTTGGATTTATTGATATAAGAATATTAATCCTGACTCGAGTGTCTTGTGTTTTGCTTTACGCTCGGGTCAGACTGAGTGTACCAGTACTCGAGACTCACCTTTGGAGTTGGAGCTTTGCTTGAAGATCCATCCATCTATTCTGCTTTCAGTATTCGATGATTCTAGTGATGTATTCTGATTTGTATTTGATGTATCGTATTACTCTTTTGTTGTAAACTCTGATGTATCTTATATATTTATATAGTAGCTTCATGAACTACTATCTCTTTTATTTCTGCTGCATATTATTACTCTGTGTCTGTGATTCTGTGACTATTTATTTACTGTATATCTCAGTTTTTCCAAATTTAAATTAACAATTCGGTATTTTGAATTATTCAAGTCCGACATGTGCGGATGCGAATAGTCCAAAATAGCAGGTCGTTATAGCCTTAGCATCAGATCAGAAGTGGAGTCATGCACAGGTGAATGGCCAAAAACAAGAAGCTCGAATGAACTACAAGTATGCAGTAATGCCAATGGAGACCGGACAACACAAATTTGCATTGACCAAACAGTGAAACAAAAGGTAACATGCAGTTCAAAGTTCAGTTCAGGTCAGACCAACCAGAAAAGATGTAAACAATATATGCAGTGATACACAGTGGCATATGTGAAGTACCCAAAACCATATGCAAAAACTGATACAAGTAAAAATGAGATTTATCAAGATACAGATGCAAGTCGACTCGAGCACAGATGTAACCTGCTCAAAGTAAACGCATGGATGCAGCTCGACTAACAGACTGAACCACAAAGAGGCACATGAACAGCAAATAACAGACTCAAATACATCAGGCCAGAGACCAAAAAAATGACCGGAGATGTACTAGTTCGTCATAGCCAATACCAACGCACAGACCCAAGACTCCAGTGAACAAGCAAACTCAGGTGAACATCCCAGACCAGATTTTAAACGCAGTGACAACAAGACCCAATTATACTCGAGTCCAAATGCAACAGGATGCAAACGAAATCATATCAAAGCCAGGTGAAAAATCACATATTTAAAGTAACCGAAGTAGCAAGTTGTACAAAAAAATCAGAAAAGACTCAAAGTATTAGTTTCACAATAATCAAGGTTCAAAGCCGTGTGTATCAAGGAGAACGAGCAACGAAAACCACGAATTTGGAACAATTCAAAAATAACAAAAATTCATATTAGATGTGAGTAACAATTTACTCACTTTAGTCTCGACGTAAAAAGAAGCAGCCGTGAGCAACGACGAATCGATCCAGCAAGGCAACGTGCGACCAACCACTGAATCGATCAATTAAATCGGCGCTTCGAAAAACACTAAGTTTTCAGAGCTGAGAGATAACAAAGACGAAGCCACCATTTTTTTCTTCCGTTCATTTTGGTTTTAGGGTTTCGAAATTGAATAAAAGGGGAGGGGGGAAATGGGTTTGCCTTTAATAACCATCACGGCACAAAGAAAAAAACATGGGCCAATATTCAATTGAAAGCCCGAATAACTTTAACGATTCTTTAAAACAATTCCAACTCGATTTAAAAATTCCAAATAGCAATTAGCTAGCCAATTTAATCGCCTAATGACGATAATTAATCAATGCGAAATTCCAGGTTGTTACGCGTTGATTTAAAAACGAGGCAGCCCTTTCTTTTTATTCTTTTAGTTTTCTTCTAATTTGGGAGTTTCGGCCATTTATTTCTTGAATTATAGATTCATTTCTTTTTTTTAAAAGAAGACGCATGTGAAAATTTAACAGAATAAAAGACACATGTGTAATAAATTTCTTTACATGTCTGCAAAGACTACAGTGTTTCAAATAAAATAATATTATTTATTTAAGTTCAAATTCAAATCGTCTCGGTTTCCGCAACTCTCAATCTCGATCTCCAATCGAGGCATGCCGCTAGACGTTTAAAATGTTAAACCCCTATTCTAAACACAACAGAAAAGGTTTCGAGTCCTAATTCGATCGTATGAAGATGACAGCTTTTTCAACCCAGTTATTATATTACATTTTCGATAGATTTCAGCGCATTTATCTACCGTACGGCCAAACGATCACTTCAAACACTACGAAAATTGAAATCTGATAATAATACGCAATTCCGGTCCAATGGAAATGCTTTCGTCGAATTCCAAGACAGTGCCTCGGATAGATATTTTTAAATATGAATTTAAACAATATATTTTCAAAATTGAACAAACTACCTTTACATTCATTTTTTACACTTCTACTATCCTCAATATTATCAATATAAATTTTATAAGCCTTTAAATTATTATTAACAGGCTCGAAAATTCATATTTCAAATTTTAACCAATTTCTAATTATTAAATTCAAAAATTTAATTTCTAACTAAATAATGATATTTGAAATTCAAGTTAAAATCCAAAACTCCAACGTTTAAAATCAATTAAATATTCCCATTTAAAATTTCTAAAATTCAGGGTAATCCCAAAATGGTTTCGATGGTTAGACCGGATGAGATTCCCTTTTGTTTGTCTGCCATTTTTTTTGTCTGAAATGTTTTTTGGCTGTTTTGCTTCTTTTTTTATTTACTGTTGCGTTAACATTACTTTAAAAAAAAAAAATGAACGTGTGTGAGTTTAAACAGAGAAAGTGAAACACGTGCTCTTAGGGTGTGGATAGGTGTTGGATGAAGTTAACGGTAAATTGAAGGGAATATATATATATATATATATATATATATATATATATTATATTTAAATTTAAATTCAAATTTTAAATCGTTTCAAATTACGCAACTCAAAATCTCGACCTCCTATCGAGGTGTGCCGTCGGGCGTTCATAATGTTATACCCCTATTTTGAGCACAATGTAAAAGGTTTCGAGGCCTAACTCGATCGTATGAAGAAGATAGCTTTTTGGACCAGATATTTATTAAATTTTCAATATAGATTTTAGTGCGTTTATCTACCGTATGATCACACATCAACTCCAAACGCTTCAAAAATTGAAATTCAGTAATAATACACTATTACGGATTCAATGGAACTGGTTTCGTCGAAATCGGAGACTGTGCCTCTCAAGGCTATTTTAAAATATTGATTTAAAGATATATTTTTAAAATTGAACAAAACACTCTCAAATTCAAATTTAAAATTTCTATTATCTCCACTATTATAAATATAAATTTCCAAGCCTTTGAAATATTTTTAACAAGAATAAAACCGAAGATTTAATATTTTACCTAATTTCCAATCATTAAATTAAATAATTTAATTGCCAAATAAATAGTGACATTTGAAATTCAAGTTAAACCAACTTTCAAATATTTAAAATCAATTAAATATTCAATTTCAAATATTCAGAATTTCGGGTCGTCACATTCCTCCCCCGTTAAAAGAACTTCGTCCCCGAAATTACTAAAGAATGATCCAATACCCTTTTACTATTTTTTCCAAAACCAAACAGTTTTACCAACTTCCCCAAAACAAATATTTTTATTAAAGACACAATCACTCTTACTAACTTCCTAAACTCATCCATAACTTCCAAGCAATATTATTTACTCAAAAATTCAAATTGAAATTTAAAAGCAAATTTTATATTATATCAATTTTCTCAAAAAAATTCCAACTCTCTAAATATTCGAAAAATTTCGCCAGCGTCTCCTTTGCACGGCTAGATCGGTATAACTAGAAAATACCTCAACGGGCCTCCAGATTTTCAAAAGTAAACAAAATGCCAAGTGGCCAGATAAGAAAACCATCAAATTTCAAACAAAAATTTAAATACATACCTTTATCGAGCAAATTTCATTCATCTTCTGAAATCAAAACACCAATTCCCTTTTCCTTTATAACACCTGTATATCCTACTTAACATTAATATCCAACCAAAGAATTCAAAATCATTTTATTCACTTATTTACAAACTTTTCAATCTCTATTTCATTCAAGTCCATACGATGTACTTACATCATTCATACGCAATATCAAATTCGATCGCTCACTCGATCACACAATTTCACTTCCGAACTAGTATCGTCCACCCGACTCTCTAATACGGACTCAAATCTCGTTTCTTGATCAGAAACCGTCATTCTCCTTTCATAGTCCTAAACTATGATAAAGAGTTCACATAATCAATCAAAAAAATCCATATCCAGGGTTCGCCGTCAAAAATCGAGTGAAAAATCCCAACTCGGATCGGTATAACTACCTCGAAATTTTGTGCTCGAATTTGAATCAAATCGTTATGCGAATAAAATAATATATGTACATCCTACGTATTTACCACAATTGATTTTTATTTGTATCAATTTTCTTTTAGTTCAATTGGTTTTCGTTCTCCTATTCACAATTATCCCATCTCACACTTTACATAATCTTATCACAATGTTAACTTACAACATTTTCCTCAATATCAAATTTTTACTTAAGAATTTCACCATTTATTAAGTTCATTATAAATATTCTATACACATTAATATTTATTTTTACTACATCACTTAAGCTTTCACGTCTGTTTTCGTTTAATTTAAATTTTCAACTCCATTCTGAATTAAATTTTATTATCAATTCTTAATTTATTCCAAATCAATTAAATATTGAATTCTGTTTACCTTATCTCAAACCATATTCAATTAATCAGTTCTTTAATTAGTCCCACTACTAATTTATTTTAGATTTCAAACACTCTTTATTTACAAACTTTAATTACTTTTAGTCCTCTTCAAATTAATTCTATAACTTCACTTTATTTTGCATAATTTAAATTAAATATCATCCCCATATTCAATTTCAATTTATTGGCTTACCATTTAAATCAATTAGTTACTTACTGATTTTAATCTCAAAACTTTGTTTTATTTAGTCCAACTTGACTAAATTCCCATTCAAACTTAATTCCAACAATCAGTTTCAATTCTATTTATTACAAATGAAAATTTATTTGTCGATCCAAATTTTTATTTCCAACTTATAACTTTTTTATTTAAGTAACCATTTCACTTAGACTCCTTAGACTATTCTTTAAATTCACTTTTACTTGTCTATATTTAATCACACTCCGATTTTATTTAAATTTTAAACTTCTATAAGTTTTCCAAATTTAATTACATTTGCCAACTTCTTTTAATTCACCTCAACTAATTAGCTTACCTTCCAACTTATTTGGGTTTCACACTTACTATTTACAAGTAAATTCCATTCTAGGAAATTCCCAAACTTATAAGTTTCCAAACATGTTTATAATCCATAAACATTTTCAGTTAAACTTCCAGAGTTTAAACTCATTACTTAAACATTATAATTAAACTCCAGAGTCTTTAACAATTACTTAAGTATTTCAAAATCATTTTTGAAATCAATTATACATATAATCCACTTGCATATCAAATTATCTTTTTAACTTTAAAACCAAACTAAGTTTTGCAAACACTCCAATTTAAAACAATTTGGTAGCAATTCCTCTCTTGGAAACTCAAAAATGAACATCGATGATGCTGCAGTCATCACCGAAATTATTTTCCAGTGACCAAAAAGAGTTCAGTGCTTTTATTCTTTCCAAAAACATTTTCAAATATTTTTGATTCTAAATCCCACCAGATTTCATATCCAATTCAAAAGTATTTCCAAAATAATATCACTATTATTTCTCCAAAACCTTTGAAAACCAATTTCAAACCCACGGAATTTAAACTTTTCCCGAAATTCCAAATTCATTCCATTCATGTTCAAATATTACTCTGGATTTTTTTTATTTCATTTTCAATTACAAATCGCATTTACAATTCACATTTACAAATCCCATTTGTATATGAAATTATTACTTAGCTTTTAGTTATGGTTTTCAATATCTTATTTAATTTCTACACAATAATGATAATAATTTAATATTATCATTCCCTAACAACCAAGCAACCATATACTATAATAATTTTCAAAAATTATATCTATTACACAAAAATTATTCGGGTAAAATTATTTCATTTACCCTCTTTTAAAAACAATACTGTGTCGGTTTATCTTGTTTAGGAGTTTAGAAATCCCTATCGATGACGTAGCGTCCCACATATCAACCAGAATCCATAAACACTCGATCGATAAGTCAACATAATAAAAAACAATTTTATATCCACTAACAAATACACGCTCATATCGATTAACACTCTCAAACTCATTCTAGAGCACTACAGACTCTATTTTATGAGTAGTCCCTACCAAAGCCAAGGTTCTCGCTTAACCTTCAGCTCTGATACCAAGTGTAACGATCCGATTTTTCGACGCTCAAAAATTGACATCAGTACATCCATTGTATTAGATGCCGAACAATCGAATGCTAGAAAAACAGATGTTAGGGTTAAAGAAGAAGGAGGTAGAAGAAGAGAAAACAAACAACAACAGAATCTTACCATCGCAGCAGAGTAAAATATAATAGATAATAACTGATCTTACACAAAAATAAACTGTATCTGTTTTATATATTACATCATCAGAGTACATCAAAATCAAGACAATTACAAGACAATTATATTAACTTTTCCTCCCAAAAGCTGATTATACAGCTTATACTGCACAGCGTAATAAACTTCAAGTACGTGTGATATGTCTCGCCATCCAGCTCACCTCCTGAGCTCCACAGCATCATTTTCTGTATTCTATAATGCTCGTTCTGACCCGAGCATTATAGATAAACAATACCCGAATCAGTCTGGAAAACCAACGTGAGAAAACACACTCAAGTGGATTATTAAAGTTTTAAAAATCCTTTTGAAATCAAAGGTAACCCGTAAGATCATGCCAAAAATAAACATGCTGGGTTTTTACCTTACGATAACAAAAGCATTTCTTATAAAATCCTCTAATATTATAATAGTGTCTATATACAAATACTTATTCAAATAGCCGAAATTGTTACATTCATTAAATTCCAGCAATACTAGGTTCTACAAACAAAATCGTAAAGGCACGTAGGGAGAATGGATTTCCATCAATGGAAGGGCTACTAGGGTACCGCCCATCAGAGTACGTGGTCTAGATCACCGTATCGAGAATCCACCCTGATCTCTTGCATCACAAGACCAGAGCTGCCCCTTACTGGGTAGTTCGAATAAGATCACCCTACGGTTGGGATCAATAACCGCCCACGCAGCCGAATAAAAGGGTCCTCTAGACAGGGATGACCTTACTCTAATTGGTTGCTAGCCACATAGCCTTGTGTGCACCTCCCCTTTTTTTGCCATTCCTAGTTGATGAGGCTCGAGGCTATGAGTTACCTTTTTAGCACACATTCACATAGAATGCTCATCGTCCTTCTGACGATATTCTGTAAGAATTCATCCATCCAAGTCCGTTCCGGATCCGAACGAAACAGAAGGCACTACTCCTTCTACATACGTTTTGGAATCACCCTCAGGATTAGTAGCGATTAGTCCTTGCACTTCACTACTCCATCTTCGACTCCAAGCTCTTGTCTTCATCACGAAAGTGTTTCAAACCGGATCGAAGTGGTTTTCGGGAAATTAATCCCGATCCCGGTCTCTTCGAAACGATCAGCGCATTGGCCAATATTGATAGTCGGTTATTTAACTATCAAATAACATCCACAAAAACCATTAGATTTTAAATAATTTTCCAAATTATTTATTTCCAAAAATATCTTCACAAGCTATTTTCCATAATTCAACCCTTTGAAAACAGTTTTCAAATCACTTTCCTTTCGCAGAATAAATTCTCAAATATTGTTTATTTCCACTGAAAATTACCAAGTCTAAATACTTTAGACTTAAAATAATTTTAAATCTCTGTACCCAAAAATATGTATACTTTAAAACATTTAAAATAAAAACCACTTAAAAGATTTTATTTAGTTACTAGTTATGAAATTTTATAATAACTTCTCATGTAAAACTTAAGCCAAAATAAATTTAAAAATAAAGTTACGAAATTCTATACAAGTTTTTCAAACAAAGATTAGCCAAACTATCTTTAAAATAAAACAACTTTATATTTTATAAATACTAATAATTATCTCTTTTTTTAAACCATAATACCAATTAACCTTTTAAAACTATTACTACTATAACTAATTTAATAAAATAGTTACCTTTAAAATTTTAAAAAACTTAAATAATAATTCCTAAAAACATTCTATTAAACAAATTTAAAACTTTTAACTTAACTTAAAAATCTGCCTGAAAATATACTTGGCTTTTCAGGGAAAAACACGTTCCTTTCACACCTTTAAAAATAAACTACTATTTATTTATTTTTTAAAATTACCCATTCCTTTATAAATTCCCATCCTGAATTTATACTTCCAAATTATCCTTTGATAAATATTTCACTTTATTTATAAACCCGTTTATAAATTCCATAATCTCGTTCTCTTTTTTTAAAACCCAGTTCAAACACTAAATCAATTTCCAAATCAATTTCCAAAATTTACCCCACTTTAAAAATAAATTCCTTTACTTACTCAATTTATTTCGAAACCCATTTATTCCATAATCACTTCTATATTTATGATTTAAAATCTTGTTTAAAGTCTGAAATATTAATTTTATACTTAATTCTTCCTTTATTTCTCCCAAACCATTTTAAATTATGAATTTAAAATAAAGTCCTCAATATTTAAACAATACAACTTAAGTTCTAAAGATCCATTTATTTCAATTTATTAAAAATCATTTTCCCCATACTTGGAATTTATTCGATAGGATTTCAAAAATCAACTTTTATCCTTTTCCTAGTTTCTTTTTTTAATTTATCCGATTCTCTAAAATTATTTTACTTAAAATTCTGTACTTTAATTTCCTTCCAAAAATCCAATTTTTATATTTCTGATGTCTTAAAATACCAAAATATTATTCGGCCAAACATAACATTCAATAATTTCAATTACAAATATAATCAATCATAGATTATCAATAAATCATATCTCAGAATGTGAAATAAATTCAAATATTTGAGGAATCTAGTTGGATCCCTCTAACATGTTTCCCTGCAATCACAGATGTTAGCTCAACAATTTAAAATACCAATCTCGCTTCAAGCTGGGATATCGCGGTATAAAGTGTCATCCGCTATTATGCGGGGTGCATAGGGTCTCATCCGCTATATAATGCGGGAAATCAATTACTCCAATATATACTATATATACTACTATATATACTATCGCATCTAGACAATTCAAGCAATCAACCAATAATTTAATTTTTACTATTTAATTTTAAAAGGAATCCAAATGAGTGAGATTAACTCACCTTGACTATGCATGCAACCCATATCTAATTTGGCTTGCTTCCTTTCAAATTTTGACCTTGTATAAACATTTACTCGGTTTATTAACACTTTTGACTTGATCGAACAATTTATTACTATTAATTTAACTAACAATTTAATTTAACAAATATTTTCCTTTGAAAAGTCTTTTAGTAACTAAAATAATTAAACAAGTTACTAGTAAATTTTAAAAAAGGGAACAATAAATTGTTGGATGAAGTTAACAATAAATTGAAGGGAATATATATATCTATATTATATTTAAATTTAAATTCAAATTTTAAATCGTTTCAAATTAGGTAACTCAAAATCACGACCTCCTATCGAGGCATGCCACTAGGCGTTCATAAAGTTATACCCCTATTTCGAGCACAATGGAAAAGGTTTCGAGGCCCAACTTGATCGTATGGAGAAGATAGCTTTTGGACCCAGTTATTTATTAAATTTGAAATATAGATTTTAGCGCGTTTATCTACCGTACGATCACACAACAACTCCAAATGCTTCGAAAATTGAAATCCGGTAATAATACACTATTACGGATCCAATGGAACTGATTTCGTCGAAATCCAAGGCTGTGTCTCGGAAGGCTATTTTTAAATATCGATTTAAATGATATATTTTTAAAACTGAACAAAACACTCTCAAATTCAAATTTGAAACTTCTATTATCTCTAGTATTATAAATATAAATTTTCAAGCCTTTGAAATATTGTTAACAAGCATAAAACTGAAGATTTAATATTTTACCCAACTTCCAATAATTAAATTCAATAATTTGATTGCCAAATAAATAGTGATATTTGAAATACAAGTTAAACTAACTTTCAAATATTTAAAATCAATTAAATATTTCAATTTCAAATATTCAAAAATTCCGGGTCGTCGTAATAACATACATTAAACTTCCAATTGCAGTAGCATATGCCACCTTCATCATATAAGCCTTATCTTTCTCCAAGATAGGTGATCCCTTACTCGAAAGCTTCACATGCAAAGCTAAAGTGTATTTGATGCCTTCACATTCTCCATATTGAACCGATAAAGCGCTTTCTCTATATACTCATTTAAGTCAATTTCAACTCAAAACACTTTCGATCTCTCTATATTTCGATGCCCAATATCCTCTTTGTTTTTCAATATCCTTTATTTTGAATTCCAATTTCAAACTCAATTGTTGATTTCATGATCCTTAGAAGAAATGAGTATGTCGTCCACATACAAGAGCAAGTACACCCAACAATCATTTTTCAACTTCTTGAAATATACACAAGTATCCTTGATGCTTCTATCAAACCATTTTCAAGCATAAAATAATCAAATCTCTTATACGATTGTGTAGGTGATTGTTCTAAACCATATAGTGATTTCTTTAAGTTGCAAATTAAATTTGACTTACCATCTACAACAGATCCTTCAGGTTGCTTCATATAGATATCTGTATCCAAATCACCATATAAAAAGGCTGTTTTCACATCAAGTTGCTCCAACTCTAAGTCGTGAATAACAACTATAGCAAGTAATATCCGGATTGAAGTATGGTGCACCACCGGTGCGAATATCTCATCATACTCTTTTCCCTTCCTTTGTGAAAACCACTTAACCACTAGCCTAACTTCATATCTCACATCGTCCTTCCCCTTGTATATCCATTTACATCCAATAGCACTGTTTAATTTAGGAAGTGGAACCAAATCTCAGGTTTGATTCTTTAACAATGATTGCATTTCTTCCTCCATGACACAAATCTACTTCGAGCTATCACTCGACTTCATGATATCACCAAGGTCCATTGGCTCATCTTATACTACATGAAGAGCATAATCCAAATTTTCACAAAAACTAAGATAGTTCCAATTATATCTATCGGGTGGCCTTATAGCACATCGACTCACCCGACTAGCAATAATGTCACCCAAACTCCTTTCGATTCCACCTTGAACCGAATTCTCTCAAGAATCATGTACATCACCAACTAGAGGAACCATATGTACTATATGATGTTACATTAACCGCTTCCTCCTCACAAACATCTCTAACTAATCTACTCCTTGGAGAAAGATGGAATAACTTCCTTCTCCTTTGATTCACCATGAACCAAATCCGAAACATCCGATGAGCTCTCATTCTCCTTGAACAAAGATGACTCATCAAAAGTAACATGATAAGAATTCATAACCTTCTTCGTTTTCGGATTCCAATCCGGTAGCCTTTTGCATTGTCCATATAACCAAGATAAATCCCCTTGAAAGCTCGAGACTCAAGTTTATCATTTTTCGTATCATACGCATAAACCGCAATACCAAATACATGAAGTTAACTCAAGTCAATGTTCTTTTCCTTCCATGCTTCTTCTGGAATTTTATTACCAGTAGCCGAGCATGGAATTCGATTAACAATACGCACCATGGTTGACAAAGCTTCGGTCCAAAATCTCTTAGACAAACCCAATGTCAATCTCAAGCATTGAGCTTTCTTAAGTAGAGTACGATTCATCCTCTTCGCAACTCCATTCGACTATGGATATCCTGATGTAGTAAAATGCCTTGGAATACCATGATGCTTGCAACATTCCAAAAACTCTCTGGAAATACTCTCCGCCATTGTCAGACCTTAGAACCTTCAAAGACTTGTCACTCTCATTCGCAACAAGAGCTTTCCATTTTTTGAACTTTGAAAAATACCTCCGACTTGGCCTTCATTACATTGGATCATACCTTTCGAGAAAAATCATTAATGAAAGAAATATAATAGCGGGCTCCTCCCAAGAAGCTACTAGTGATGTTCCCCAAACATCCATGTAAACATACTCAAGTATCCTTTTCGAATCATGTTTTTCTTCACCAAATGATACTTTAGTTGCTTCCCCATGACACATTCCTCACAAACTATAGTTTATTGAAACTCTCTCCATCGATCATCTCTCTTTTTCGAAGAGTATCCAAACTCCTCTCCGAGACATGACTTAACCTCAAATGTCACAGCCTAGTCGCATCTAAGCCACGAGAACTATCAACTTCCATACAAGTTTCACCTTCAATAGTCATTCCTTGAAGCAAATAACCATCATGAGTCCTAGCCCATCATCACCACAAGCGCACTCTTTGAAACTCGCAAGCTATCACTCTCGATAGTGATCTTACATCATAAAGAATCCAGTTGTCCCAAAGAGATAAGAGACATATAAAGTTCCGGAACATAGCATACATTAGTAAGAGTACGAACCACTCCGTCAAACATCCGAATTTGCATAGAACCAATGCCTTTCGACTTACAAACAACGTCATTACCTGTAACAATTGAATTTCCTTCTTTGTGGACATAAGAAGAACAACAATTCTTATTCGGCGTTGTATGATAAGACACCTCCGAATCGAGCATCCATTCGCTAACCGAAACATCTTATGCTACCACCGTGTTAACCCCGTTTTGCCAACGAGTTAAGGCCTGGGCCGGCTCATCAGATATGGTTTTCAGCGACTCAGTGGATCTACGACTCAAGGTACTTCAAGACTCAACTGATTGCCGACTCAACGAATTGAGGAGATGCACGAGTTAAAGAATTGAACGGTTTACGACTTAAGGAGGTGAACGGTTTACGGCTTAAGGATAGAACGACTTAATGAGTTGACAGACTAAGCGACTCACAACTCAGAGAAATCTGCGACTTAAGGCCTCTGCGACTTAAGATATGTCATGTCTCAGGGGAGGTACACGAGTTAAGGAGTCTACGAGCTAAAGAGCCTACGAGTTAAAAGCTTACGAGTTAAGGAGCTAACGACCTAACAGGATTAAGACCAAAGCGACTTGGGGAATGTCACGACTTAAGAAAGTCCACGACTTAAAGACGTTACGACCTAAGACTTAGAGAGCAAGTTCAATACCATGCCGTAATAAGATGACTCGTTGACGACTTACGACCTAGTTTAAGTCGTACATGACCTAAAACTACAGAGCCAAGATTTTAGTGCTGCCTCACTTTAAACCGTGACCTCTTAACTCGCGAACGAGTTAGGACTTGTATCCAGATGAACGAAGAGAAGCTCATAACCACTACACTTGCTCCACTGCCTGCTCACTCTTGAACCTTGAGTCGAGTGCGACTTACGACTCTCCATGAGTCGTACACGACTCATGACTTGCGAAAACCTCTACCTATAATTCTCTATAAATAGAGGGCTAACTCCAACATAGAGGGGACTTTTGGATCATTCTCTTCGTGACATCAAGGCTCTACTATCTTCAAGACAATCTAAACTCCATCACTTCAAACTCACGCAAGATTTTTAGACCAAACTTCACACAAAGATTCGACATATTCAATCATGGATTCAAAGAACTCTGTCATGATGAAGTCTTCTCTAGCTACTTGTCTTTTTGAATTGAGTTGGATTGTAATTGAGAGAGATTGTAACAAGTTCTAATTCAGTCAACAATAAAAAGGATTGAAGTGGATGTAGGCTTGATCATAAGCCGAACCACTATAAAACTGCTGTTGTTTACTGCTTTTTCTGTGGTTTTCTGCTTATACTCTGTTCCCAAATCATCGGGTGGTGCTTTCACAACTACACTTTACACACCGTGGTGTTAGCGTTCAAATTTTAGCGTTAACATTTTTGGTGCTTTCATTGAGAGTTGAACTCAGGCGAATTATCATCATTGCTCCACGAAAGTTTGTTGAAGTAATCTCTCTGAAGACTAGAAGTTTATCTGAAATCATGGCTCCGGGGAGAAGGAGTAGATCTGTTAGATCTGGAAATGTTCAAGAGGGAACCTCCACTTCCCCAGTACCTAATCAAGCCACTCCACCTGTTGGGGTTACAAAAGCGGAGTTGGATGCTGTAATCTTAGGGCTGAACCAGCAGACAAATGCCCAAAGTGCCCAATTGGAGGCTCAGAATGCCCAAAATGCCCTAATTTTGAATAAGTTGAACGATTTGCTTGGGGCAAACCATCAACCAACAGCTAATGAAAGGAACTTTGCTGGCAACGTTCATGATGCTGAAGAAAGGAACGTTCCTGAGAGGGCTGCCAGCCCCCTTGAGCAGACACCTCTTGAAGTTGGTGGATCTAAAGCTCGAAATGATGAGAAGTATCTTTCTGAAATGGTTCGACAAATCATGAAAGAGAGCATGCAAAGGCATGAAGACGAGAGAGAATGGGGTTTCGCTCCAAGTAAAACCCGTTTACCGAAAGGATCTTAAAGGCTGAGTTCCCGAGAAAGTTCGTCCCTCCAACTATTCCAGCTTACAAGGGGACAAGCGATCCGAACGAATTCTTGTATAAGTATGATTGGCACATGACAGGTGCCAGAGCTTCTAATGAGATAAAGTGCCGATATTTTCCTGTATATCTGGAAGGTGTAGCTCTGCTTTGGTTCACCTAGCTACCAATCCGGTCTATAGATCAGTTTTCTGACCTAACCCGGAAATTCAAGGAGCAGTTCAGACTATATGCTTCAAAAGCCAAAGATATCATGTCGTTGTCAAGTTTAGAACAGAATCCAGGGGAAACTATCAGATCTTTCTTGAATCGCTTTAATATAGCGTTGGCCGTGGTAGACAATGCAGAACCACGGATGATCTTGACCTATCTGATGAGGGCCATCGACAAGTCGAGCGAATTTGGAAGATGGCTAAACATGAAGGAACCAAATTCCCTTGAAAATTCTACAAGAAAGCAGATGAGTTCATACGCCTGGAAAGCCGTCCTGTACCGGTAAAGGCAGCATTGGAAAAAGCTAAAGATAACGTTGCTGCTCCACGCAAGAATGAATCTGTAGGACAGAAAAGGGAAAATAACGATGGGAAGAAATAGAAAAATCTGAAGAAGCCTCGTTCCTTCAAGCCATCGGAATATACTCCTTTATCAGATACGCCGTAGCGTATTTACCTTGCCACTAAAGATTCTGTTGATTATCCTAAACCTCTCGTTCTGAGAACCGGGAAAAAAGCTGTACAAAGCGGGAAGTTTTGCCGCTTCCATAATCAACCCGGTCATGATACCGATGAATGCTGCCAATTGAAAATTTTGATTGAAGAATTGATAAGGGAAAACAAGCTGCAGCAATTTGTGGAAAAGAATAGCAGCAATCCTGCTTCGTCTAGTCAAAGGCAACGAGCTCCTGCTCATCAACCCAGGACAAGTGAGAAGGCTGCAGGGCATGAATCCGAAAGGCCTGTTATCAATGTCATTACGGGAGGACCTCACCCAGCAGGCAGGAGCTGGGGTGAGATGGAAAGGTATACCCGGGCTTTGAAGTATGTACCGGCCGAAGAAGATGTCTTTGTTTTGGAAGACGCTACGCCCCTGAAACAACAAAGAACTTTCAATGATGATATTGTGTTCAGAGCCAGGGATTCCACAGGTGTTGAAGCTCCTACCTTGGATCCCTTAGTCATCTCGGCTGGTATCGGGCCAGCTATTGTCAGAAGAGTTCTCATTGATTGTGGCGCATCCTGCAATATCCTCTTCAAGAAAACATTCGACCAAATGAAGATCCCTATGGCTGATGTGCAAGCCTCGTCGCAGAAAATCGCTGGCTTCACTGGGGAGCCAAAACAGCCGATGGGAACCGTTGATTTGCTTGTAGAACTTGGAGAGGGAGAAAGAAAAGTAGTCCGCAAGCAAACTTTTGTGATTGTCGACGAATTTTCTGCTTATAATGCTTTCCTTGGCCGTCCAACTCTTGCAGCGTTCAAAGCTGTTCTGGCCCCATGGTGCCTCACCATTAAATTCCCCACAGACAATGGAGTGGGAGTTATAAAAGGGGATCAAAATGCTGGGCGGGAGTGTTATCTGACAGAGCTGCGAGAAGCAAGGAAAACAGAAATGGGAAACGATGCGGCAACCCCAATCCGCATCAAAGAACCAGCCTTGTAGAAATTACAGGGCGCACCCTGCACTGGCGAGCACAGCGGAGCACGAAAAGAGATGGATCCTAGAAAAGCCAGTGCAGGGTAGAATAGAGTGGTACCAGTGGAAATGACAGTACCAGTACCTGTTGACCCGAAGGACCCAAATAAGGTGTTGAATGTGGGTTCACAACTTCATGTGTCGATTCAGAATATCTTAATATCTTTTTTAAAAGCAAATTTGGATGTTTTTGCTTGGACTCATGCCGATATGTGCGGAATATCCCCAGAAGTTGCAGTACACGCTCTAAACATTGATCCAAAATTTACACCTGTGAAACAGAAAAGGAGGACTCAAGGTCCAGAAAGGTCAGCAGCATTAAAAGAAGAAGTTGATCGGCTCATGGAGAATAATTTTATCAAAGAATCTACCTATCCGAATTGGGTTTCAAATCCAGTGCTGGTTAAGAAAGCCAACGGAAAATGGAGAGTGTGCATCGATTTTTCAGATCTAAACAAGGCATGCCCCAAAGACTGCTTCCCATTACCCAGGATCGATCAACTGGTAGACGGAACAGCGGGACATGAATTGTTATCTTTTATGGATGCCTACTCCGGATATAACCAGATCTTGATGCATGAGCCAGATCAGGAGGACACGAGCTTTATCACCGATGTTGGTCTTTACTGCTACAGAGTTATGCCCTTCGGGCTGAAGAATGCGAGGGCAACCTACCAAAGACTTGTTAATGCTATGTTCAAACCGCAATTGGGCAAGACTATGGAAGTATACGTCGACGACATGTTAGTAAAGTCTAAGAAAGCAGTGGATCACATAGAACACTTAGCAGAAATGTTCGCAGTCCTCCGGAAATACGGAATGAAGCTTAACCCTTTAAAATGTTCATTTGGGGTGGAGTCCGGAAAGTTCCTAGGTTTCATCGTGAGCGCCATGGGCATTGAAGCTAGTCCAGCACAAATTACCGCCTTAAAAGAAGTCAAAGCTCCTAGAACAAAGAAGGAATTGCAAAGTCTCAACGGAAAAGTCGCCGCCTTGAGTCGGTTCATTTCCAAAGCTACTGACAAATGCATCCCATTCTTTGACGCTCTAAAGAAAGGAAAGAAAAACTTTGATTGGACTCCCAAATGCCAAAAAGCCTTTGATGAATTGATTCGCCATATGGAAACGCCTCCAATACTTTCTAGGCCCGGCGATGGTGAGGATCTTCTTATATACTTGGCAGTATCATCTCATGCTTTAAGTGCAGCGCTGATACGAGAAGACAATAGGATTCAACATCCAGTTTACTATATCAGCAAATGACTCACTGGGGCAGAGATGAATTACTCCAAGTTGGAAAAACTCGCCTATTGCCTACTGATTGCATCGAGGAAGTTGAGGCAATATTTCCAAGCTCATCCTCTCAGAGTCCTCACTGATCAACCTTTAAAGCAAGTCCTGTTCCGCCCTGAGACTTCGCGTCGTCTTCTAAAGTGGAACATTAAGCTCAGTCAATATGACATCACTTATCACCCCCGAAAAGCAATCAACGGACAAGCTTTAGCAAATTTCATCGCAGAATTCACAGATAAGGGTAACAGTGGGGAGGAAACGATCGATGATTCCCCAATCCAGTGGAAGTTGTATGTTGATGGCGCAAGAAATGACTACTGTTCTGGAGCCGGGGTTGTACTTGAAACCCCTGAAGGTCGGTCATTATGCTATGCACTAAGATTGGAATTTCCTTCAACGAACAATGAAGCAGAATACGAATCTCTTATCGCTGGCTTGAGAATTGATAAAGAACTAAACATCCGAGCATTACAGATCTTCAGTGATTCTCAGATTATTGTATGTCAGGTCAAGAAGGAATTTCAAGCGAAAGGGGGAAATCTGCCTGCCTATTTGTCAAAGGCCTGGGAACTTCTATGTGACTTCGATCATTACACGATAAGCCATATTCCTCGAGAAGAAAATACGAAAGCAGATTCTCTCGCAAAGTACTCTAGCACAGGCGAAGCTCAATTTCTGGGGTTAACTCCAGTGGAAGTCCTGTCGGCTCCAAGCATTAATGAGATGGATATTGATTGGATCATGAGTGTGTCTCAGGAGCAAGAATCATGGATGACTCCAATAACAGAATATCTACTCAATGGCTCTTTACCACAAAATTCAAAAGAACGGCAGAAGCTACTGAGGAAAGCCTCTCGCTATATAGTCCAGGATGGCCAATTGTACAGACGGAGATTCTCAATGCCATTACTTCGATGTGTATCCAGAGAAGAGTCCAAAACAATCCTAGCTGAGGTACATGGAGGAGAATGTGGTGATCATTTAGGTGGTCAAACTTTAGCAAAAAAGGTTCTCCGATACGGATATTTTTCGCCAGAGATTAATCGAGATGCTGCAGACTATTCCCGAAAATGTGACAAGTGCCAGAGATTTGCCAAAATTCCTAGAGCACCTTCCACTGAACTCTCGCAGATGGTCAGTCCATGGCCATTTGCAATCTGGGGGATAGACCTTATAGGACCTTTACCGACTGCCAAATCTGGAATCAAATATGCCATTGTTGCTGTAGATTATTTTACTAAATGGGCTGAAGCTGAACCATTGGCTACGATAACCTCTAAAAAGATGATAAATTTTGTGACTAAAAGTATCATTTGCAGATATGGTGTGCCCCAAAAGATAATTACAGACAATGGTACTCAATTCAAAAGTGAAGAATTCCAAGATTTTTGTAAGCGATTCAAAATCCGAAAAAGCTTCTCAGCAGTGGCTCATCCGCAGGCAAACGGGAAGGTGGAAGCAGTAAACAAAATTATCAAGTCAACCATCAAGAAGCAACTCGAAAGAGCAAAAGGTGGTTGGATCGATAAGCTACCACTAGCACTATGGGCGTACAGAACCACCCACAAAACTACGAATGTGCATACTCCGTTTTCATTGGCATACGGGTCAGAAGCAATGATTCCAGTAGAAACAGAGGTCCCTTCACATAGAAGAATTCATTTCAATCAAGCGGAGAATGAAAAACTACAGCTTGAGGCGCTAGATCTCCTTGATGAAAAAAGAAAAGAGGCTGAGCTCAGAATCGCTGCCCATCAGCAAAGGATAGCAAGACATTTCAATTCCAAAGTTCGCCAACGCAGCTTTGAGATTGGAGATCTAGTCCTGAAGAGAATTATGACGGCGACAGGTGTGTTTGTGCCAAATTGGAAAGGACCATATGTCATAGGTCAGAAGCTTCTTGACGGCACATTCAAACTCACTACTGTCGAAGGAGATCAAATTCCAAGAGCTTGGAATAGCAATCACTTGCGTCCATACTTTACTTGAAAGCTTTGTTGAAATATTGTAAAAAAAAAATTATGAATGTATGATTCTTGTAATTGAAAGCAATTGTAAAACCGATGCAAGTGAATAATGAAAGACTACAAAGTGGATGTAGGCCCGAATTTTTGGCCGAACCACTATAAATCTTGTGTTCCTTATTATTATTACATGTTTGCTTTATTTTCGATATGAAAGGTACATTAAATGTATTGCTGAAATGTCAATTTAAATTTTTACAGGCAACGAAAATAAAACGTGCACATTACAAGACCAAGTGATTCTTGTTATCATTCAACAAACAAATTCCAAGTCACAAAAGCCCCGAATTTAAATCCTAGATAAGAAGTGCCTCAATTGAACGGCCAATGATTTCGCCGAAAACGGGCTCTAGCTAATAAATTGAGAAGTTTGAACAAACAAACATCCAATTAAGAAGCTTATGCCCGTTCTCGCGAACTGGCCTAGCAATGAAGTACACTTCTTTGGATTAAACAAACTACTTGTAAGAGAAGGGAGTGCGAGCTTGAAAAGAAAAAATAGAGGATCGCTGAAAAGGCATAAGCAAGTGGACAAGGAACAACTAAAGCCCTCTTCGGAGGCACAAGTCCTCTTCGGAGGCACAACTCTTCGGAGGATAAAGACCTCTAACGAGGCATATGCCTCAAAAAAGAAAGTTCTCTACTCAACAAAAAAGATTGGAGGAGTCATGACCCTCCAACCATGAGAGAGTAACTTCCAGGCAATCTTCGGAGGCACATTTCACCAGGAGTTGAAGTGCAACAGCCGCTCTTCGGAGTTTCACTTCACCAGAGTTGAAATGCAAAAAAAAATAAAAGCCCTCTTCGGAGGCCCATTTCACCAGGAGTTGAAGTGTGACAGCCGCTCTTCGGAGTTTCACTTCACCAGAGTTGAAATGCAAAACAAAATAAAAGCCCTCTTCGGAGGCCCATTTCACCACGAGTTGAAGTGCAACAGCCGCTCTTCGGAGTTTCACTTCACCAGAGTTGAAATGCAAAAAAAAAGAGAGACCTCTTCCCAGAGGCAGAAATGAAAAGACCTCCTCCCGGAGGCACAATCAAGCAGAAAGACCTCTTCGGAGGCACACGTTTCACCAAGATTGAAATAAAACTTCCAGGTGTTGAAACGTGAAAAAGTCTTCCTCAAGAGGTGCAACTTTTCAAAGAATAACTTTCAAAGGAAGAATGAATTACTTATTCTAGAAAATTCTCTTCCTCAAAAAGAAGTTGAAGTACCTTTCAAATACCCGCTTTACCACATAGAAGATTTCATTCAGTAAAATGTGTATATGCACAAAATAAAAAGTGATATCTTCGAAGGATGAAGCGTAGAAACTTATTTGTACTCTGTTTTTTAACGAAATAATATTCCTCCAAATGTGGAATAATTATTCTCTAAAAAATAAAAGTACAAGTTCCTCATAAAATAAAATATTACAATGAGCTTATGGTATAGGGGCAACATGGTATAACTACATCGGTAAAATTGCGCTCGAACAATATATACCACAAGCTCACTGCAATATCGTACAAAGAAACTTGTACAAAAATGAATAATAAATGCATTCTCAGATACAGACAGAAGTTTGTACAAAGAAAAAGAATCATTTTATTCAACACTATTAGAAATTTATACAGGTACAGGTTCCAAAGTAAAAAGCAAAAGAAAGCGGGGGGCCGGTACCCGCACAATTTCCGGTCAGTACATGCAAAAAAGGCAAAAAGCGATATGAAAGCCACTGAACCAGAGCCATCATTTCTTCTTCCGCCCACCTTTTGAGCCCGCACCTGGCCGAATAACCAACTTTTTAGGCCGGCTTGTAAGGGTAGGGGATGAAGGAGAAAGGGGCTCAGTCGGACTTTCTTCCGTCTCTTCTTCGCCAGTTAAAGATCCCTTCTTCTTCTTGTTCTTGGAAACTCCCTGCTTTCCTCTCTTCTTGGAGGAAGACCCACTCCCTGGAGAAAGAAGTTTAGCTAATGGTTCATCATCGGAACCAGTTGCTTCTGGAGTCTTCTCACTCCCTTCAGTTTCTTCTCCTTTGTGTTCTGGTGAAGCAATGGGATCATCCAAGTCTTGAAGAGCTTCTATTTGCTCCTCTTGTGATCCCGGTTGCGAGGCGGAAGGAGGAGTCACCTGAATAGATGGAGGAGGAATAATTGGAGGTGGGGAATCTTGAACAATGCCCGACGTTTTCTCTACAGAAGGAAAAAAGTTCAAGTCAGTAAAAAGAGGAGATAATGGTTCGCTAAGATTCAAGAAGTAGTCAAAAAGCCCATCAAGCTTGTAAGAAACTGATGAGCAGTCTACTTGGACAAGATTGTCAGTAGGGTTACCTGCAGAAGTCGGTTCCCTGACGTCAACTTCGTAAGCCTGTGCCTCGGCACTCTCGCCGCCTTCATCTCCACCTTGTATGCTTGTGATCTCGGTGGTAACTTTAGTAGGAGATGGGGAATGAGAACTAGAACCGATAATGTCAATTTCGGCTGAAGGAGAAGGTTGAATTGGAGCAGTTGAGACGATTTTTCCTGAATATTCTCCTGCCGCTGTTTCGACCCTTAATTTTGCAAGCTGTTATCTCCCCCTGGCGAGAGCGGCACGAGCATCATCATCAAGATAATGCTCCTCAAGAGCTGACTCAGCATAGCCAGCGCCGTTACCACCAAGCATATCGAGTGTGGCCTCCCAAACTTCAGCCAGAGTAATTTCATACTTGGGGCCTAGAAAGGTGAGGCTACCGCGCCCCAAGATGCTATGCAGGTAGAAATCAAATAACGTTGAGCTGATGTTGGTCCTCGTTGCCTCGTGAGATTCTTCAGCTGCAATTTTTCCGGCAACGGCCTCATCACGCTCCATTTCAGCTTTAGAAAGTTGAAGCTTAAGCATTTGAATCTCCGCCTCTTGGGAGCTGTTTTTCTTCCGAAGCTCTTCAATATCAGCAACATAGCCCTCACTAATTCTTTTTTACACTTCAAGCCTGTCTTCGGCATCTCTTTGGCTGGTATGAGCGTCTCTCACTTGTTTTAGGAGCACTTCTTCTTTTTGAGAATAAGAAGTAGAGGAAGCAGCAAGCTCTTGTTTCAGTTCCGCAACTTTTGCTTCAAGCTCTTCGTTGTAAAAAGCAATGCTCCTCATTTCAGTGTCATGTTGCTCAAGAACCTTTTGCCATTCGGCTTTATCATTTTCCATAGTGAGCATGGCCTCTATGTTTGTACGATTAACCCTTTGAAGCTCGTCGACAAGTTTTTGCCAGTTTGACATCCTCTCAATATCAAGCTTGATGGCGTCGAGATTTCGTAACATGGCAGACTTGTCAATGGGAACCAAGTCAAGGTCGAACCTCACTCCCTTCAGACACCACTGTGGAAACCGCCTTTGCAAAGTGGCCGGGCCCGGTCCAACTTGGAATTTGGGTCTGCTAATTATTGTTTGGATGTCTGTCTTCCCGAGAGCGGGAGAGCCGGAAGGAATGTCAAGCGAGGCGGGGGCAGTAACCTTTTCAGGAGTTGTAGAGGTGTGCTTCTCACCATGTCGGGCTCGCTTGCTCGAATCTTCAACCATATGACTTTTTCATCTGTCATCATGGGATTTTCTTTTATGAGAATCGTCGCCTCTCTACGAAGAATCGTGGCGCTCCTCCCTCTCTCTTCTTTCATAACGCTCCTCTTGAGCCCTCTTCTCTTAAGCCTTTCGGGCGGCTCTTTCTTCATTAGATTCTCTGTAAGAAGGGAGGTAACGCCTGTAATCATATTGGCTACGCCTCCCGTAGCGCTGGAAATCATCGTAGTAGGATCCGCTGCGCCCCATCGGAGGATCTGAAATAAAAAAGAGCTAAATTTTAGAATTCTTCAAAGTACAAAAAGTCATAAGCATAAAAGTGCCGAAAAATTCTAAGTGTGTGTGATGTGCAAACTACGCGCATCAAACTACGAACCACTCTTTAATTGAGGAGTAGTTGTGGGTGTAATAGTTAGCGTCAACTCTTGAGTTGACGAAGTCTGTTACAGGATAGTAGTCGCTTCGACTACTGAAGAAGAAACCCCGGTAGTGATAGGATCATCTTTAAAGATCTCTTGCGAGGTGGCAAAGAGGTCGCTCAGCCCTTCGAAAGTATCATCCCTGCTCTTCTTGACAAGGCTAGTTTTCTCGGCTTCTTCGCCAGATTTCTGTGAACGTCGGGGAGATCCCTGAGGCTCTTCTTCCTCAATAACCGGGGCAAGTTCATCAGATGGCCCCGCAATATCAATAGAGGTGGAGCACTTCACTAGCGAAGCCTCGGGAGCAGGTCCTTTTGGTATAGATGTGTCAGCAGAAGCTGGGGCATCCGACGCTCTGGCTGGGGAGTCTGGGATTTCATGAGGATGAGTAGAACGAGAAGTATGCAAAAGTCCATACTGATGCAAAAACTCGTCTTTCAACAGAAATTGAATGTCTCTCTCCTCAACTGGCACGGCCTTGAGCCTTTCAATGGTTGGCTTATGACTGGGATCCCTAGAAGGAGGGGGGAGCGCTGAAAATAAAAAAAGAGAAGCGGAGTTAACACTTAACAATTCAGTCTCACAAAAGTCGGATAACAAACATAGTAAGAATGGTTAATCTTACTTCCTTCCCTCCATACAGCGTAAAACCCCAGGGGACAGCGGACATAGAAAAATTGAGTCAAAAACCCATGAGCGCTATCAGGAAGACCGATGATCAGTTTACGATTTCGAGCACTTCTCACGACAGTAATAGAGAGGTGATCTTTAGTCCTGGTGAAAGAGCATAGGAAGAAAATCTCGTCAAAGCTTGGGAATCGATCAAGCGTCCTCCTAAACAGTACACACAACCCCATTAAAATGGCATAACCATTGGCGTGTAATTGGGATGGGGCGATGGCCAATTGACGAAGAAGTTGTTGGAAAAAGTCATTGAAAGGAGGAACGCCCCCAATCAGGAACATTTGTCGATTGACCGTTACAAAGTCAGGGGGTGCTATGTCAGCAGTGTTACTTCTCTCGGGAAGAATGGCATCTGATTCAGCAATGCCAAACTGAGCGCACAATTGGCGAAAAACTCTGTACGAAAAAGTAGAAGAGGCTCTTTCGGGAGGATTGACCAGAGGAGCCGGAATTACAGTTGCCTCTCCAGTCTGAACCGTTGTATCTTCTTCCTGAGAAGTCATTCTACACAAGCAACTGGATATTCAAATGTGAAGGTGCACGTTTCCTAAAAATGTGAAGTGTCGTGCAAAACTAATAAAAATAGCAAGTAAATATAACTGGAACTAAACTGTCGATGATTGATCGGCTACAAAATTTCAGAACTTGTTAATATAAAGTTCAAGCATAATATTAGTGCAGGCTGGTCAGTTTCAATTGACTATTTCAGTGTTGCTTTAATATTTTACTTGAAATTGATGAAAGCACTTCATTCACACAATTTATTTGAGTTAATTATCTATTATTAACTAATCTGTCATTTGATGTGGGCAGTCGATGGCAGTATATTCGTCCCATTATTCTGTAAATGTTGAATTAGACAGGTTATTAGCATTAAAGTTAATGAGATCTGTAAATAAGTGCAACAAGTTCAGAAATGTTATCTCGGCAGTTCAAGTTAAGAGTACAATTCAACAATGTCATGTTCATTCAAGATGAAAGGTATTCAAGTCCTTAGATCGTAGGAACGACTTAAGCTAGCACGGTAATTATTTAGGTCGTCCAAACCAAGTCAAACGACTTAACATAAGTTGAACTTCTTAAATCGCATTGTTCAAGGCCACACAGTCAAAAATTATCCAAGTCTTAACTCGTCCGCGACCTAAAACCTCTGCCGTAGAAAGTTAGGTCGTTAAGTCGCTCTGCTTTAAGCTTTATGTTATTCAGGCAAGATAGATCGCAAGCGAATTAGGTCGCAAGCGAGTTAGATCGTGAGCAAGCTAGGTCGCAAGTAAGTTAGGTCGCGTGTTTTATGATCAAGCCGATAAACCTAAGGACGGCCGAAGCTCCTCAACCAATTATTTCTTAACCCCCTTTGCTCCTCCCCACTCAGCAAACGACCTAACGAACAAACCCGTTAACCCAAAAACATACTATCACTTCTACCACAAAATCCACCTTCCCACCACCAAATCACCCAAAATCGACTCAAACCACCTCAGATTCGTCATGGATCCAGTATGCTGCTACAATAATGTTGCAACCGAAGGCGGACGAGGATCGGTTGTGATATGATTCATGGCGAAGCGTGGTGTACAAAGCTGGATTACAGACGGCAAGTGGGGAATTTGCGATTTGATGATGAACATGGTTAAATTTTTGATGGAATTTACTTACGCAATATAATGGTGGAGATGATTGATGATCGAATGATGAGAATTTTCTTCGAGAAGCTCAGAAACTTGTTAATGGCGGAAGTATGCAACTGAAGAGATAAAGTAATGAGAAGAAACGACCTAAGCCATTTATACCTCGGGGTAGTGGAAGATGAGTTGGCACGTGCGAGTAAAGATGAGTCGAAGTACACGACCTACGACTTAGGCGCGTACTTCGAGGGGCAAATGTTAACCCCGTTTTGCCAACGAGTTAAGGCCTGGGCCGGCTCATCAGATAAGGTTTTCAGCGACTCAGTGGATCTACGACTCAAGGTACTTCAAGACTCAACTGATTGCCGACTCAACGAATTGAGGAGATGCACGAGTTAAAGAATTGAACGGTTTACGACTTAAGGAGGTGAACGGTTTACGGCTTAAGGATAGAACGACTTAATGAGTTGACAGACTAAGCGACTCACAACTCAGAGAAATCTGCGACTTAAGGCCTCTGCGACTTAAGATATGTCATGTCTCAGGGGAGGTACACGAGTTAAGGAGTCTACGAGCTAAAGAGCCTACGAGTTAAAAGCTTACGAGTTAAGGAGCTAACGACCTAACAGGATTAAGACCTAAGCGACTTAGGGAATGTCACGACTTAAGAAAGTCCACGACTTAAAGACGTTACGACCTAAGACTTAGAGAGCAAGTTCAATACCATGCCATAATAAGATGACTCGTTGACGACTTACGACCTAGTTTAAGTCGTACACGACCTAAAACTACAGAGCCAAGATTTTAGTGCTGCCTCACTTTAAACCGTGACCTCTTAACTCGCGAACGAGTTAGGACTTGTATCCAGATGAACGAAGAGAAGCTCAGAACCACTACACTTGCTCCACTGCCTGCTGACTCTTGAACCTTGAGTCGAGTGCGACTTACGACTCTCCATGAGTCGTACACGACTCATGACTTGCGAAAACCTCTACCTAGAATTCTCTATAAATAGAGGGCTAACTCCAACATAGAGGGGACTTTTGGATCATTCTCTTCGTGACATCAAGGCTCTACTATCTTCAAAACAATCTAAACTCCATCACTTCAAACTCACGCAAGATTTTTAGACCAAACTTCACACAAAGATTCGACATATTCAATCATGGATTCAAAGAACTCTGTCACGACGAAGTCTTCTCTAGCTACTTGTCTTTTTGAATTGAGTTGGATTGTAATTGAAAGAGATTGTAACAAGTTGTAATTCAGTCAGCAATAAAAAGGATTGAAGTGGACGTAGGCTTGATCATAAGCTGAACCACTATAAAACTGCTGTTGTTTACTGCTTTTTCTGTGGTTTTCTGCTTATACTCTGTTCCCAAATCATCGGGTGGTGCTTTCACAACTACACTTTACACACCGGGGTGTTAGCGTTCAAATTTTAGCGTTAACACACCGTCAACACGTCTATGTCTCCCTCACCAACTCCACAACTTCCATCACCAACTCCTTCAACTGATCCCGCAATTTCTCGCTAAGAAGACCCATTTTGACATCATCTAGAGTCAAAGTATCCGGGCTATTGATCAAACTATTTGAGAAACCCGTGTAACAGTCCGACAATGAATATAACAATATCATCGTCTTTTGTTCTTTCTCAATCATCAAATCTACCACATTCATCATCATTAGAAAATCATCAAAAATATTCGAGGGAACCTTAAACAAAGTACCCTGCTTCATCTTATAGGTGAAGAATGTTCGCAACAAGATCAAACGATTAATTAGTGACTTCTTCATATACACCTCCTTCAACTTGTCCCAAATACCCTTAGCGGTAGCCTCACCACTAATTTCGAAGATAACATTCATCCTCATAGCAAGTTGAAGTGTAGTGGATGTCCACTCTTCCATTTTCTCTCTCAACATCTGAGATATCTGTTGGCAACAAATGTATGTCAAACAACACCGATGCACTCAATTCCGTCTAATAACCGCTTTCATCTTTCATTGCCACTTTTTAAATTCATTATCGTCATTTCACTGGTCTATAATCAATTGTGATCCTGAAGCCGCATACGATCCACGTACATACGGCGCTACACCACTTGGACTATCCATTGAGGGAAAACATGTGACTACCTGAGGTATTATTTGATTCTGGCATTTCTACAACCACCTACCAATACCAAAGCTCTAATAATAAATGTTGTGGGGATTCTAACTCGAGACCACTCAAATCAAAACCTCAAAGTATAATGGAAAATGAAATTGTTTTAAGAAGTACAAAAACAACCAATTCGAATCTCAATACAATCCAAAACTAATCACAGTCACCAGACAAGAAATAAAAAACCAAAACAATAATAATAAAACATATCACACACTGATTTATAGTGGTTCCACTATCGTCTTGTTAGTGTACATCCACTTTGAGAGAAAGCCATTATTAATACCAATGAGAAGAGTACATGAGAGTGATTACAATGATCAATATTCAAATAGAATTCATTTGTGGAGAAGAGAATTGAAGAAAATTAGGTTTTGATAAACCCTAATTAATGGAGGATAAAACCTTTGATAAAAACCATTAGAGTTGTTCCGGCTCTGAATCTTGAAAATAACTTATATAGAAGAGTATAAAAAATAGGCAAATCCTCGAAATGCCCCTAAAACTTTCACAAATCATCACAAAACCGCCCGAGCCAAAAATAGGCTAAAAGTCGTCACATACGTTTGTCAAATTATGACAGACGTCAGCCATAGGTTTCAAGAAAGCATTTCCTAAACTAAGCATTTCCTAAACCATGACATCTGTCATAAAGTGACAGACATCTGTCCCAAGACTTGGAATTTCAAATCCTGCTATGACAAATGTCTGTCATAGTGACAGACGTCTGTTGTCTGATGCTAACCATGGCACTCCATCTTATTTGATATATCTTCCTCCGCCAAGCTCTGATTTGTGAACCATTTTCACCCTTATAGAGCTTCTTCCAACCTCTTCAATTCTCCGTATAGTGTCTCCAAAATTCAACAATTTAGAGATTCAATGAAGTCAATTAAGAAATTTACTTTAGATAGCAATGTAAAATCCATTACATAGCTCGTGATTGTTGTTTTAAGAACAATCTTACATAATCATGTCGGTATTGAAATTGAAAAACTAAAAAAACACTAACTTCCATTTTCTTAAATTTTATTCTTTTTATTTCGTTAAATAACTAAAATTTAATAATTTCAGTTAGGACCAATATTTGCAACTAAAGATGAAAAGTTTCTTGAGTCGTATGTCTCAGCAGTTTAAGGCATGCAAGGCGAATGCTTTGTACATTTTATATGCCTTAAGCTGTTGAGGCGTAAGCTTTTGAGGCAAAAAACCTTTTGAGAACAGTCTTAAGACATTTTATCTTTCATTTTCTTAAATTGCTCTTCGAGACGAGCATCGAGATGGGTTTTTTAAAACATGATGGAGATAAGAAAGCATTTTCTGAGCTAGATGAAACGTTCTGCAATATCGTTAAGTTTGGTGATAACTCCAAAATTTTTATCATGGATAAGGATGAGTAACTATTCAAACCAAAGAAAATACTACACATATCATCTCAAATGTTTTTTTTGTTCTAGATTCAAAGACAAATTTGCTTCGTGTGAGTCGGCTACCAGAAAAGGGGTATGCAATTTTCATAAAAAATGGAGTGTCGAATTCAAGATGCAAGGTTGGGCTTAATTGCTCAATTTATCACGACGACAAATCAAATGTTTTCGCTTTATCTCCATAATACCACCTATTCATGCTTACCATCAAAATTGAAAGATGCAGCTTCACTGTGGTTGTGGGGTTTTGAAGACACTACAGCAAAAAAATGGTGATTGATCTTGCTTCAGTTACAGTTTCTTCTAAAGTATGTGAGGAATGTGTTGTTAGCAAACAACATCGCCACTCATTTCTGCATGGAAATTATGACGAGCAAACAGACATCTCTACTGTTAACAATGAGAATTCAATCCATTAGTTTCAACGGTGTCTTTTTGAAATTTCGAAAATGCCCTTTACATCAATAAAGATTGAAAAACGTAAATATCATTTTTCAACTACCATGCGATCAACTTGACTTCGCCTACCCTTCCCATCTTATCACAATTTTATAAGTTCTACATAACAAGACATTCTACAATTTTCTCTCTTAGCTTATATACACTAACAAATAAGATGTTTAGCTGATGTGGGATTAATTAAAATCAATTAGTTTCCATGTACAACTACTTTAATTTGTTTAATGCTTTTGCACGTTACTGGTATATAGAAAATGGATGAATGATCCAAATTAACATTCATAACAGTAACAACAATACATCTTAGGGGTGAGTATAAAAGTTTAAATATGATTCAGTAAGTTTAATTTAAGCAGATTCAGTTACGTTAAAACAAACCAGGAGCATTAGATTTTTTATACAACAAATATGCAAGCATGGCCAATATTAGACCCCTCAGCATCAAAATCATAATCAGAAATCTCATGCTTAGCAACCGAATGCTCCTCCTTAACAGCCGCAACAATGAATCCTTCGAGATGCTCCCATGATGTTTGCCAGTACGAAGCCAGCTACGGAGACAGTTCCTTCTCCGTAGGCTACCTAAGCAAAGAAACTCCTAGTCTCGGGACTCTATCCATCTCGAACTTCACTTATGGCTGCGGTCAGGACAATGAAGGCCTGTTTAGAAGGTCTACAGGCCTCATGGGCCTTGCTAAAACCGAACTCTCATTCCTGGCTCAGATTTCGAAAAAGGCAGGAGCCTATGCCTTCTCCTACTGCCTCCCTACATCATCAGCATCATATGGAAAACTGTCTCTAGGTCCTTTTTCTTATGCCAACTATTCTTCCACCCCTATGTTGAAAAATTCTTTAGGTGAAACTCTCTATTTCATCAAACTTAAATCTACCTACTTAGACAGCAAGCCTTTGCATGTGTCAGCATCTTCGTATGATGCACCGACTATAATAGTTTCTGGAACGGTTATTACTAGGATTCCATCTGATATATATACTGCATTGAAGGAAGCTGTTACGGAAGCGATGAAGAAGCGTAAGCGTTTAAAGAGCCAATATAGTCGACATGCTTTGTCCGAACATTTGAAATCGCAAAGTCTACTTGGTTTATTAATTATTTGTACATTAAGAGGATTTTAAGAGGAATTTGGTTTTTTATTTGGTGAAAGTAACACTAATTAGAGCTTGGATGTGAACTTTTTTTAGAACGTCATGCCTTTAGGAATCGAAGTTTGGCAGCAACCCATTACTGAACATAGAGCCTTATTGATGGCACTGCTGTTTCTACTGCATAATGATAAGCAGCCGCTCATATATGGATCACTGTCATCGGAATAATCTTGAATATATACAAGAGTTCTGCATCCAATAGCCATAAATTTATATTAAGTATCTAAAAACTGATATATTTTGTTTTTGAAGTTGAGGCGATATCTTTTACTATGGTCACGCAATCCACTGATGTTATAGCAAGCATAACAAATCCCATTGTAGATGCGCATTTGAGGTGGATGAATTGAAATGCCAATAATCTCTATATTAGAAAGGTAAGGTTTGTAGATGCCATTAGTATAATTTCAAGAAATATTTAAGCCATCACGATAGCATCCTTCACGAATTCCAAATGGGTATTCGATAGAAAATTTGCCACATGTTTCATTGCAAACTGATCCGGCTTCAACTAAATCTACTTTAGCTGCCATGAGAACCAAAGGATTCAGCAGTATTAGTAGTAATATTTTCATTTATGTTTACTTATCTACCTTTAGATACTGTGATATCTTGGTTACTACGAATTTCACGAGGATATAATTAATGTTATCAGCCAAGTTGCTACATACACACCTGTGTGTGTCATCATCATTGTTATTATTAAACCAGTTGCTGACTTAGACAAAAAATTGACCAAGCAATGTACCAAACAAGGACCCGCACTGTTTAATATTGGCATTTGTGTGCATTCGAATAAACCATGTGATATTTTCAAGTTTATTTGATATAACATTTTTATACTCCATAAAATTTATGCGATTACCTTACATGTTTATATTCCTATCTCAACGTCTCTTTCATTTGTAAGATTAATAATAATTTATGCTTCAAGGATGTAAACTTGATGTCTTATTGGTTAGTTTCTTTTAGATATTGCTCAAACATGTGGAAATTTAACATCAAAACATAAGACAAAATTTAATCGGAGAATAAGTACTATGGTTTGAAATTAGAATATGATGAACATATCTAATGTCTTAAGCTTGCTACCGTATGAAGTTTTCATCAGCAGTACGTTCTACTATGTATAACTCTACTAATAATTAGAAGAAAAATCGAACAAAAACATGATGCTGAATCAAAATTTGTGAAGATTTATTGAAGTTCAATTTGTGATATACAAGTGCAGTTGTGATTTACAGGGATTAGCAAGAGCAGTCTTTCAAGGAACAAGAAGAATTCTAGGAACTGGATCTTCTTTTTCTACTTCCAGCATCACTACTGCAGTTCCTACACTAGTTGCTTCTCCCATTGCAATTGATGAGTCTAAACTGACAACTTCAGTGCAGTTTCGTTTAGTTGTTGGTTCTCGCACTATAGGACGCTTCAACATAGACCATACTATAGGGCATACTAGGTTCTACATCAACAGTTATTCTGCAAGCAGTGGAAGAGCTGTACTAGCTAGGTATAGACTGCAGATAGTTGGGTTTCCTCCTAAACCTCTTACTGATGGTACTTAAACCATTGAACAAGCCGGCCTTGCTAACTCTATTATCATTTAGAAACTCTGAATTCACGTAATGTTTCAACAGAGCAGCTGCTCGGTTAATAATACATTTATTTGAATCAGGAAACAATCTGGGAACGTTATATACTTCGCTTTGACAGTACCTTTTATTTACAATACCATTATTTTCTTTGCTTGGAATTGGTTTTGAGGTCGCAAATATAAAAGCAAAACACAACTACATAGTGATATTTTATGTAATGTGTATTTTGGCAGAGTGTGTTGAGTTTATAACTCTTGCTTATTGTGAATTATGCATGCATTGCAATAGTTGAGGTTCTTCTGCCTCCTTTATGTGTTTCTATGTGCTTTATGAAATATAGTAGAGGACCGTTAAACGTTGTTTGGCTTGCGAAAAAACTCACATTTTTTTGAAAAGAAATTTTTTCAATGAAAGTAATAATCATGCTTTCAAAAGGGGTTGAACCGCTAGATCAATACTACTATAAGTTATTATGCCCAATTAATGCACAAAATATGACATAATAAATCAAAATATTGCCCTTGGTCCAAGTTGTTGTAAATAAAAATTTATCTTTCTCTATAAAACAACCAGTTCATACTTTTGAGTTCTTTTGTTAACATCTGCAACCTTAAAAGACATCTTATATACAACACCTTTGGAAACTATTTTCATTTCTCCCTGAAGCATTTTAATGAAGATAAGAATTTCCTTGGCTCCTCATATAAAATGCTTCATACATGCAACCATTGCTATATCTGCTAAATAGCTTAATTCACATTGTTGAATTAATGCATGCACGTTATAATTAGATGTAGTCCCACCTGGGCATACGTATATACTCGTAATTACATAATTACGTTTAGTTGGCCACTACAAGGAACGGAAGGCATAGCAACGGCAAATAGCCGTTGGCGGCCGTTGCGAGCCGTTGCTAAAAGCCGTTGCTATTAAGCACGTTGCAACTTGTTCCAGCAACGGCAATAGCAACGGCTCCGTTACCAATTTAGCAACGGGTGGCGACGACCAGTTGTCCACATGGCAACAGTTAGTTACAATCCTGGTCGTCACGTGGCGTCGCGAGCCGTTGCAAACCTGAAACCAGATAGCCATTGCGAGCCATTGCAAGCCTGGAATCAGATAGCCGTTGCAAACCTGAACCAGATAGCCGTTGCTAGCCGTTGCGAGCCGTTGCAAACCTGGAACTTTTTAAGTTTTCCAACAGCCAGCTTTCACTCTTCCAACCTCTATCGTCGCAAACCATTGCACATCACAATAATCACTTCCAATCCATCGTATACATTCCATTCCAACCATCATATAACGAAATACATCGCAAATAAAAAAAAACACATATCAATAATCACGCAACTATATAATCAACTAACACAAATCCATACATCTCAAATCCATCACACATAATATCCATCACCAACAACTACCAAGTCCAAGTCCATCAACCAACACCAAACCAACATCAACCAACACCAAACAAACTACCAAGTCCATCAACCAACATATGTACACACCAACATAAGTACACAAGTCCAACAAATATCCATTAAAACCAAAATCTTGCCCAAAAAAAAACCATCAACAAAAATACCTACTCATCATCATCAGCGGCATCATCATCAGCATCATCATCACCACCACCACCACAAGACTCTGGCATGGTCCCATGCTCTGAAACGAATGTGGCAATGCGCTAATCTATCTGCTGAGACAAGAAGCTCTGTCGCCAATCATTTATCTCGTCCAGCTGTCGTTGCATCTGGGCTATCTCCTCCTCGGCCATAGATTTCTTGTAAGCCCTCTGGAAGTTAAGAGCCTGTAAAATGATCAAACAAACTAGTTCTACTTCACGCTCGCAATGTCTATATTAAATTCAAATATAAGTTATTAAAACAGTTTACCTCCTGATTGCCGTATCCATAACGCCTATTGCGAGAAGGCGGATCAATAATTCTATCCCAGATTTGATTGGACTCTTGAAGCGTAATATCCTCCCGTCCAGTTCTTTGCGCCATCGCTGCCCGCTCCGCTTCATATCTACCCTGCAATTACGAATACAAATTTGACTCAATATATAGCTATACAATTTACTTATACTCTACTAAAGGAATGTGAAACGTTGTCATTGCGAATAAACATATTTACCATAACAGATTCAGCCTTCGCAGCTGTCCACTGATAGGTGACATTCCCATCATCATCGGTCTGCTCCACCGCAAGAGTGACTCTAAAAACCTCGGCCATTGTAGGCTCCTGTCCGGTTCTTGAATGCTGAAATTATACATGAATAAAAAACGTTACTAATATGATTAAATAATATTACAGTTTATAAACTCAAATTACAAATTTACCAATTCCCTCCGCTATTGTTGGAATGACTTGGACCCACCACGGTGTAACGAAGGATTTTTATTTCTATTCGCGCTATTTCGCTTCGCTGTTTTCTGTTAATTTAAATACACGGTTAATTAAATTAATAATGCAACTAACATACATAATTTAAATAAATAATACTAACAATACAGCAATACATAACTTACTTTGACAGCTTCACTTTCCCAGTGGGTGACAAATGCAGCCCAAACATCATTACCCATCCAACTGGGTTTTTTTCCGCTTAGCTTGGCCTTCGAAAGAGTCTCCCTGTAATTTTTCTGCATCCTCTTATTCCAATGATTGAAGAAGACAGTCTGGTCTTCCGGACGGACACGTATTGCAGCCTGCTTATTGAAAATAATTTGAATTATATACAGTATACTAATTTTAAATTGAAATATAAAATTTTACTTACCATCAAATACGCAACTATAGCGTTCTTCACTTCGTCTAGGATGTCGTCCCAATAAGGCCAGCAACCAGACAGCCTACTCTTATAGGATTGCTTTGAAACTTGAAGAATGTAATCCGCCGGCTCTATTTCGAAACCCCTGTATAAATGTTGATGTATATAATTAATATATTTTAAATAATATAATTGAAATTAATTAGATACTTACCCAACACTCTTGGAAACTATCTCAATCTCACGGCGTAAGTCCGGAGCCGTACCGCTGGGACCTGCGCCATGAGAAGGGGAAGGAGAAGGCTGAGATGTACTGCGCCTTCTGTGAGACATATCTGCCACAAACATAATCGTATCATATAATGAAAAGAAAACAAATTATTATTACAACACATGTTCCATTAATCATCATAATCATTCTTTGTAATTACATAGCTCAGAATAATGCAGAACATAATCGTTATTATTATTGCACAGCTCTTAATAACGCATAGGTCAAAATAAAACAGAATGATAATACATAACAAAATCATTATTATTACATAGCTCAGAATAATACAGAACGCATTCATATAACCTGGAATTTCAACTTGTACCTCAGTTTCATGTATCTTTGGACAGTCTTTTACGATTTCATATATCTCTTCACCTGACCAAACCTTCCGTGGTAGCATACTCTCTTCTCTGTTTGCTTTAAAGTTCTTTTTATCCGTTCTAAATTTATGATTAACATGTAGAAAACATCGATGACAGTCAAACCAAGAAATTTTCTTTCCATACTTTAATGAAAATGCTCGTGTTTCATCCATGCAATGAGGACAAGCTAGACGTCCAGCTGTGCTCCAACTAGAAAGCATCCCATACGCAGGAAAATCACTAATAGTCTATAATAAAGAAGCGAACATACGAAAATTCTTTTTTCTTGAAATGTTGTATGTTTCAACTCCTTCATTGTAACAGCCCTAGTTTTTCTAGCACTTTATTCTTTTATTTATAAAACCTTGAAATTTGTTTTAATATGTATTTTTAATTTGATTTAATCTTTTCTCAAAATTCTAAGTATAAAATGGAAGTTCTGAAATTTTTTAACTTTGTTTAAAGGATAACTCTAATTGGAATTTTAATAAAAGGATTGGATTATCTACTTGCTTTAAAAAATTGGTAATATTTTGTCCATTTGAATAATAAATCGCTTTGTAAATGGTAATAGTAATCAGAGAAGAAGGTAACCATAATCCTATCTTTTATTCAAGTAATAAATTTGAAGAAGATTTATAGTGTACAAGGAAACTATTAAATTACGCATTTAAAGGGTACGATATTTAATAAATAACGTATAAATAGAAAATCGTATTAATTAAAAAGCGTTACTTTTGCATTAATTTTGGGTGTATATTATTGCATAGGTTCTACGCATTTTTAAAATTCACACCGCAATATATATATGAACAATACTTATTTTGCGGTTGTTCTACTGATATTTGTTGTATACTTTTTAAAGAAAAACATAAATATTACGAAAGGAAATAAAATTTTACCTTAACTACATAAATAAATATACAAGTAGGCGTGCATTCTTCTAAGAGGGAAAGAAATAAATTTTCCCTTTCCGTTACCTCCTTTTATCTAATAGAAATAAAACGCATTGTTTAAAAAACGTTCAAACCATAAATTAGTGACGTTTTATTCCACTTAAATCAACGCCAACGCACTCACGTATGAAATGTATAAATTGTTTTAATTAAGTCAGCTGAATCTCAGGGAAAGTTTCTATTTAATTTACTGCGTATAAATTCTTGACTGTTACTCTGCCTCCCTGTGCTTATAAACATTCCCACTGTTACTCTTCATTTCGTTTTATTTTGCTTAAATCACGTTTCGATAAATCATGGGCAATTTTACGTTTCATTTGCTTTGAAAATTTTATTCGCAACTTCAGCTCACTGTTTCCGTTTCTTTTAACAATTCATTTGCACTTTTGATTTTATACCTAGCCGTTACTTTATAAATTGCCTAAAATCACGTAACCTTCTTTTCTATTTATTCTATTATTTGCCTAACATGCATTTGGACTGTGCCATCCCGTATTTATTTCTTTCCTTTTTGAAATTAAAACGTATACGTTTTACATATATTTATTTCTGTATTTTGAAACCCGATGCACAATGGAAGCAATAAATTGTTCGTTGTAACGACACCTTTAAATGTGACCATTAGCGTTGCTTTGCTTTTCAAACTTCAACGTGAATTCCTAGCAAGATTTTAAATTGCTATAAATTTCATTCCTGCATTAATATTTAGCAGTTTCGAAAACCAAATGTATACATTTGTATATGTTGTAGTTATTGTTTTAAAACGATTCACTTTATTTTTCTTTCCCTTTCTAACTTCGTTTCTCTCTCATTACTTCATATTGGGACTTTTTGGTTTCCTTTGCTTTTCAACCTGAGCCTTGCTGGACAAGCAATAAATTTATTGCTTTAAATTTTCAGCTTAATGCAAGATGACAGTTGTTATCCCATGGCTATTTTAAAAATCAAAACGTGTAGAGTGATATACGTTATTCCCTTTGAACGGTTCCTTTTGTATTTATAACTTTCCTTTATGCTTTAACTGATTTCCTGGTTTCACTGGCTTTCGTTTTAACATTTTTCCATAAGTTACATAATTCGACCGTTGAAATTTTTCCTTTTATCTACTTATTTAATATTATATATAAGGCAAAGTATATACGTTATTTTATTGACAGATGTTTCCCCTTCTATTTCTCCTATCCACTAAATTATATATATACAATGTTGCTTTTCCAAAACAAAAATTTGTTTTCATAAAAAAAAAAGTGACAGTATCCTTCTTCTTCTCAAACATTTCCACGCCTCCATATTTTTTGTGAACCACCCACAACACTCCGCCCGCGTCTCTGCCTAACCACCACACCCACAGCGCGCCGCCCCGCCTCCGACTTCATTCTTCCTCCATGAGCCTACAACCCTTTACGGCTGGAAAGTGGTCACAAATCATCAGTTTCCTTTTTTCTGGTAACTACGTAAATTTTTACATTTGCGTTATACTACTATATCATATTACAGTTGTGTTTCAAATGTGTGTGCCTGCTTCAATAATGATATCTTCTGTAGTGTATGGGCACACATATATATTGTTTTTCTTTTTTTTTTGTGTAATAGTATGTATATAAGGTTAGTTGGATGTGAAATAGGTTAAGCTTATACTGTTTTTTTTTGTGTGTTGTTTATAGTATTAATTTTACAAAGTTACAGTATATATAATATAAATATCTTAAGTTATAAAAGTTGGATCAGAGAGTGTGGTCTGCATATTGTTTATGCGTATAAAATTTTCGCATGTGCATATTTTTGTTGCTGGTCAGAAGATATATTTTGTTTTGCATATCTTTGGTTACAAGTTGGATCTATATATATATTGCACTATAAGGTTTTTTGGGTGTTGAGTATAACATGTTCAGGGTTCGTAGATATTAGTTGTATGCTTGTTATAGCAAGCCCGTTTTCAGTATAAATGTTGTTGCGTATGTTAAAATGGTTTTTTTTATATATGTGTTTTGTTTGTAACTTATGTATATACAAAAGCTGTGGAGTATATTTGAACAACTTTGACTATATAACATATATATATAAACCTGTCTTATATTAGTTAACATATATAAAGTTTATATTTGTTGATTATAATATGTTATAACTTTGCCATATTGATAGATGTTATAGTTATGTATGTATATATTACATTTTGAAGCTGGGGACCACTTTATCAATGTGCTTTTACATATAATTAAAATAGTGCATTTATAATCTGCTTATATAGGCGACTGAACTAAGTTGTATATAACATGTTCATCTCATTTTATATATATGTATAGGTTTTAGGATGGTTATGACATTTTAATTGAGTCGCAGAGTAGATACTAATTTTAAATTTTACATGCACTTCCAAAGTATAAAATAAAGGAATATTTGTCACCCTTTGAGTCTGCATGTAGATTGTGAGTGAGCTGTGCGTGTATACATAGTTTAAAAGTAAAAGTTGCAGTTCATAATGTCAGTTTTCTTGTTATTGTAATATATGTGTTTTAATTTAAATTTGTGTTTGAATTTATTTTGTTTGAAAGTAAGTATAATATATATATATATATATATATATATATATATATATATATCTTATTTAAATATAAGTTTTAAAAGAAAATTGTTTTAGAGAAAATTTATAACATATATTTTGTCTGATTTTATCAAGACGACTCTGATTCGTTTCCATCAATCCTATCTTCCAGCTTTGCCCGTCAACCCACTTTCAGCTTACTTCGCTTTGAAATTTTTGTTTGGATTCCTTCGATTGTCTAGATCGTGATTCAGTTCGTAACAAATCAGTTTCGTTGTCCATCTCTCTAGCCTCGAAAGGTGAGCAATCACTCACGATTAACGTTCTTTTATTTATTAAATTTGATTTCAATTGAAACGACAATTGAAATATGCTGCTGTTATTAATGTTAATTTGTTATATATGCTATTATCTGTAACTGTTCACTTATGAGATATGATACCATATCCTATTGTTTATATTTATTTTGATGATATATGCCTGCTGTTATTACTATTTTCATATCTGTTATCACTCTGCAAGTTCCCTGTTAGTATAGAAATCACTATGGGTTGAAATGATACATACCCGAACGGACTTAGAATAGGAGGATTTCGTTATGGGTTGAAATGATAGACCCAAGCGATTTTCATTTAATTGAATTTGGGATTACGGGTTGAGATGATATCCACCCGTGTATATTTAGTGTACGGATTGAAATGATAAATATCTGTAACACTTGACCATATGATAAGGAATATATACAGACATCGTTGGTCCATATAAAATATTTTGGAAATAAATTCATTGTTTTGGGAAGAAATATATGGTCTTATTAAATGTAAATTCTTAAATTATTATATATAAAGGGAAATGATATATATAGATTTAATAATATTTAATTTAATTAAGATGGAATTAATACATAAATTATGTTAAAAATTTATGTGAATTATATTTCAAATAGATTTTTCAAGAATTGGGATAAATTAAGATGGGAAGATAAATTTGGGTTTATTAAAGATGACATTTAAATAAAGATTTATTTAATTAAATCGATTTGAAATTTTTGAATGGGAAATTTAAAGGTTGGATTTTATAACTGGATTTTTGATTTAAGTGATTTAATGAATATTTCACGTTTAACTAAATTAAGGAAAATATCGAGTAAAAATGGAATTTAAGGTTAAATAATAGTGAGGTTAAATCGAGATCTATATGAAACTGTAAAATTGAACATTTAAATATTAAAGCTTTGAACTATATTGGAATTTAAATGGTTTATTTTGAGATTCGGATCTGTATTTAAAATCAATATAGTTGAATTTGTTATTTAGAAACTAAAATTGAATTAAAATGAAAATTTAAGTTGAACCAAATTTGAATTCGTTATTTAGAAAACTAAATTGAATAAAAATTTAGTTGACCGTTGAGTACTTGAGGTTTTGAAATATATTGAAATATAAAGGGGTATTTTTTGTGATTACAAATCCGATTTTGAGATCGATAAATTGAAAAGTTTATTTTAGGAATTGAATTTAAATTGATAATCGAGATTGAATTTAATTCAAATGGGAAGGTCGGGTTGATGTTGAAACGATTTGTTAAGTTGAGGGAATTGAAATACTTTACTTTATAAATTATTTAATATATATATATATACCATTTTGGGAAATATAGAGATAATTGAAGAAAAATGATATTTGGTTTGAAGTATAAATTAAGTTGAAATGGCCATGGTGTTCTAGTGTATATTTCTACCTTGTAGATAGTTCCATGGACCCTTAGAGGATGGTCATCCCAAACATCCTTTAAGTTATTTGTATTTCAGTTGATATTTCACTTGAGTTGAATTTATTGATATAAGAATGTTAATCCCGACTCGAGTGTTTTGTGTTTTGCTTTACGCTCGGGTCAGACCGAGTGATACAGCTTTTGAGACTCACCTTCGAAGTTGGAGTTTAGCTTGATGATCCAGCTATCTATTCTTTCAGCTTTTCCAGTTGATTGGTTCAGAGAAGTCATCTACTCGTACTGGAGACTTCACTGCATTTGAGAGTTCTGCTGTATTTTATCTCTAACTCTGATAGGTATATAGTAGCTTCATGAACTACTATTCTTTATCTATTCCGCTGCATTATTTACTCTGTGACTGTGATCTGTGATTGATGTATTTACTGTAAATGATATGTTTTGCCAAATTTAAATTAACAACGCGGTATTTTGAATTATTCAAGTCGGACATGTACGGTTTTATTGTCGATTTGAATGGTCCAAAATAGCAGGTCGTTACAGTTGGTATCAGAGCTTTGGCTCTAGGCAAAACTTAGCATATATGGTAAATTTATTTACAGAATCACTTTCGTTCGAGTTGAATCTCTTTCTTTTTGACTCAATTTCCTTTGAGTTTTGGAATGTCCCTCGGTTCCGAAATTCATTCTTGTCTCTTCCTATTTATATTCGTTTGATTCTGGAGTATCCCATAACTCTACCGAATGTTTTGTAAAGGGGGTGAAAACACCTTTACAATTGGCATCGATTCACCGGAGATTTTTGTATCCTCGGTTTACGATGCTGCTATATCTTGATATGCCGAATTCCATCTCTGGCAATCGAATGTCGATTTGTTTTAGAATTCCGCATCGATCATATCCCTGAAGTCACGGTTGACCCAGTTAAAGTCGCCCGCGATTTATAGAAGTATATCCATCTTCTATTTCGTAATTTAATTATCTCATCTTCGATCGATTCTATCTTCGAATCAGAATTCTATTGATTGGAGTTCCTCTAATTCAAATCTCTATCTTTGTTTTAAAAATCCATTCTTAAAATTTTCCTTTGAAATCGGGTATGTTTGCATTTTTGGAAATCATTTATATATCGAAATTATTATTTTGATAACTATGATTTTATTCTATATATAAAAGTGAAAATGTTTTCGATAAGGATTATATACCTATATGTAAAACAAATAAGAAATGTTATTCTATATAAAGGTTTTGAAAGGATTTGAAATTTTGAAAAATTATAAGAAATTGATTTATATAAAAATAATTTATAACTGAAGTGTTAAATTTGAAATTCGAGAATTGAATTCCGGTATTTTGAAATTGGTTTTAAGATTTTGGAAAATATATATAAATAATACGATTTAAAATTATTATTTTTCGAATAAGAAATGTTTCAAATGAGCTCAAATGAATTCCAATAATTTTGAAGAAATTTCAAAGAAATTTTCAAGATACTAGAAGTCCAGAACTCACTTATGTCGCTGGAAGATAATTTCGGTGATGAGTGCACGCATCATCGACATTGATTTTCGAGTTTCAGAGTGGGGAGAGGCTACTTTAATAGCTTCGCTATGCGAGTGATTTTGTAAAACCGTTTTTGTTTTCAAATTCCGGAGTATAATTTGATATTTTCGAAAGATATATGTATATATTTGAAACAATTTGAAGTAAGACCGGTGTTTAGTCCTCGAGTTTTCGATTTGACTTAGAATAACTCTATTTGTAAAAATTGATTTCCATCTCTTGGATTTGAAATTGATTTTCATCGACTATTTTGAAGGTTCAAGCACTTCCAAATCAAGGTTTAAAGGTTTAAAAACCAAGACATTTCGAAAGGTATAAAATATTTGATAAAGTATGCAAGTTTTGTTGTATGAGGTTAAACCTTTTATTAAGTAAGAGAAAATGGCTATTTTAATTATACTAATACGGAATTTAGTTTTTAAATGTTTTGAAAGAATTTTAGTTTTAAATAACGGTTTTCAAAAAGGTAAATTGGATATTTCAAATAGAAGTAAATAGTTTAAAGGTTTTAAAGGGATAATTATAAATTTGGAAACCATTTTGAATATAATTGATTTTGAGAAAAATATTTGGTTTTGAAAATTAAATTGAAAAAAAAAACCCAGTTTTATATGGTGATTTTGGAAATGAATTTGTTTGACTTGAATTATTTTAATTTGGAAACTGGGATAATTTTCTAAACCTATTATTTTGGGAACTTTGAAATTCAGACATTTAATTTGGAAGAAAATTTGGTGAAATCATATATGATTTTGAAACTGAATTGATATTGAAATAATTTGAAATTGAGAACCTTAGATTACTAAGCACTTGATTTGGGAGAGGTCGAACTTATATAAAATGGATTGTATAAGTATGAAGTTTATTTGAAATCTATTGATTTGAAAGGTACTCAATTTGGAAAGAGATTTTATATAATCGAAGTCTATATAAGTATGATTTGATCTACTATTGATTTGGAAAGTATTCGATTTGGGAAAAATAGAATCCTATATATATGGACTTTATATAAGTACAATATTTGAAAGTGATTTGAAAAGGTATTATATGATATATATTTTCGAAGTAAAGATATGGAAAGTGCCTTCTGCTTGATATCCGCTTTGTGGCCACATCGTGGATTCATTCTATCGATATTATTCTCTCTGATTTTTGGTTTTCCAGATGTAATACTCGAGTGTTCCCACCGTGGCGTAACCCATGGTTTTTTTTCTCTCGTGAATGCATAGCGCAATTGCCTGGCTGAGTCTTGCCTAGGGGTACGGATTGTTTCCTGGGGGATCCAGGCGTAACCATTGTGTATCCTGCAATCTATGTAGGTCGCGAATAGTAGCGCAAGTGCCTGGCTGAGTCTTGCCTAGGGGTACGGATTGTTTCCTGGGGGATCCAGGCGTAACCATTGTGTATCCTGCACTCTACTAGTCATCATGGCGTAACTCGCAGGGCTGAGAAAGCTTACGGATATGGATTGTTTCCTGGGGGATCCAGGCGTAACCATTGTGTATCTACGAACCATGGTCGGACAAAGGTTTTGGTTGGTTGTTTTGTTTGGATTGTACTTTCCATATCTGTTTTAAAAAAAAAAAGGTTTTTCAAGTATTTTCACTGGGTGTTGAAACGGGTCTACCAAGTACTTGAAGAATTCTAGCTTTGCGCCTGATCGACGCATGGCCAGAGTCTGCAAGAACGAGGATAAACTTGTTAAAACATCGAGTTATAAAAGTATTTTCGAAAGGAAAATTTATTTCGATATAATAGTATTTTATTATAAAAGTATTATTATAAAGTTATTTATTATAAAGGTATTTTTCCCAACAAAGAAATTTTGAATTAATATCTGAAATTTACATTCTTATGGTTCTAGATTAATTATTCGTGCCCGATACTATTCCTTGCATTTACCTTATCTGCTCAGTTTAGTTATTCACCTTAATTCTGTTTTCCAAATCTACCTTCCTTCCTTGTTGGATATATCCTTTTTAAATATTTGCTTTACTATCTTATCTTCCTTTGTTTTCCTTCTTTCGTTTCTTTTCGAGGACGAAAAGTTCTGAGTGGGGGAGAGTGTAACAGCCCTAGTTTTTCTAGCACTTTATTCTTTTATTATAAAACCTTGAAATTTGTTTTAATATATATTTTTAATTTGATTTAATGTTTTCTCAAAATTCTAAGTATAAAATGGAAGTTCTGAAATTTTTTAACTTTGTTTAAAGGATAACTCTAATTGGAATTTTAATAAAAGGATTGGATTATCTACTTGCTTTAAAAAATTGGTAATATTTTGTCCATTTGAATAATAAATCGCTTTGTAAATGGTAATAGTAATCAGAGAAGAAGGTAACCATAATCCTATCTTTTATTTAAGTAATAAATTTGAAGAAGATTTATAGTGTACAAGGAAACTGTTAAATTACGCATTTAAAGGGTACGATATTTAATAAATAACGTATAAAATAGAAAATCGTATTAATTAAAAAGCATTACTTTTGCATTAATTTTGGGTGTATATTATTGCATAGGTTCTACGCATTTTTAAAATTCACACCGCAATATATATATGAACAATACTTATTTTGCGGTTGTTCTACTGATATTTGTTGTATACTTTTTAAAGAAAAAGATAAATACTACGAAAGGAAATAAAATTTTACCTTAACTACATAAATAAATATACAAGTAGGCGTGCATTCTTTTAAGAGGGAAAGAAATAAATTTTCCCTTTCCGTTACCTCCTTTTATCTAATAGAAATAAAACGCATTGTTTAAAAAACGTTCAAACCATAAATTAGTGACGTTTTATTCCACTTAAATCAACGCCAACGCACTCACGTATGAAATGTATAAATTGTTTTAATTAAGCCAGCTAAATCTCAGGGAAAGTTTCTATTTAATTTACTGCGTATAAATTCTTGACTGTTACTCTGCCTCCCCGTGCTTATAAACATTCCCACTGTTACTCTTCATTTCGTTTTATTTTGCTTAAATCACGTTTTGATAAATCATGGGCAATTTTACGTTTCATTTGCTTTGAAAATTTTATTCGCACCTTTAGCTCACTGTTTCCATTTTTTTAACAATTCATTTGCACTTTTGATTTTATACCTAGCCGTTATTTTATTAATTGCCTAAAATCACGTAACCTTCTTTTCTATTTATTCTATTATTTGCCTAACATGCATTTGGACTGTGCCATCCCGTATTTATTTCTTTCCTTTTTGAAATTAAAACGTATACGTTTTACATATATTTATTTCTGTATTTTGAAATCCGATGCACAATGGAAGCAATAAATTGTTCGTTGTAACGACACATTTAAATGTGACCATTAGCGTTGCTTTGCTTTTCAAACTTCAATGTGAATTCCTAGCAAGATTTTAAATTGCTATAACTTTTATTCCTGCATTAATGTTTAGCAGTTTCGAAAACCAAACGTATACATTTGTGTACGTTGTAGTTATTATTTTAAAACGATTCACTTTATTTTTCTTTCCCTTTCTAACTTCGTTTCTCTCTCATTACTTCATATTGGGACTTTTTGGTTTCCTTTGCTTTTCAACCTGAGCCTTGCTGGACAAGCAATAAATTTATTGCTTTAAATTTTCAGCTTAATGCAAGATGACAGTTGTTATCCCATGGCTATTTTAAAAATCAAAACGTGTAGAGTGATATACGTTATTCCCTTTGAACGGTTCCTTTTGCATTTATAACTTTCCTTTATGCTTTAATTGATTTCCTGGTTTCACTGGCTTTCGTTTTAACATTTATTCATAAGTTACATAATTCGACCGTTGAAATTTTTCCTTTTATCTACTTATTTAATATTATATATAAGGCAAAGTATATACGTTATTTTATTGACAGATGTTTCCCCTTCTATTTTTCCTATCCACTAAATTATATATATACACTGTTGCTTTTCCAAAACAAAAATTTGTTTTCATAAAAAAAAAAAGTGACAGTATCCTTCTTCTTCTCAAGCATTTCCACGCCTCCATATTTTTTGTGAACCACCCACAACACTCCGACCGCGTCTCTGCCTAACCACCACACCCACAGCGCGCCGCCCCGCCTCCGACTTCATTCTTCCTCCGTGAGCCTACAACCCTTTACGGCTGGCAAGTGGTCACAAATCATCAGTTTCCTTTTTTTCTGGTAACTACGTAAATTTTTACATTTGCGTTATACTACTATATCATATTACAATTGTGTTTCAAATGTGTGTGCCTGCTTCAATAATGATATCTTCTGTAGTGTATGGGCACGCATATATATTGTTTTTCTTTTTTTTGTGTGTAATAGTATGTATATAAGGTTAGTTGTATGTGAAAATAGGTTAAGCTTATACTGTTTTTTTTTGTGTGTTGTTTATAGTATTAATTTTACAAAGTTACAGTATATATAATATAAATATCTTAAGTTATAAAAGTTGGATCAGAGAGTGTGGTCTGCATATTGTTTATGCGTATAAAATTTTCGCATGTGCATATTTTTGTTGCTGGTCAGAAGATATATTTTGTTTTGCATATCTTTGGTTACAAGTTGGATCTATATATATATTGCACTGTAAGGTTTTTTGGGTGTTGAGTATAACATGTTCAGGGTTCGTAGATATTAGTTGTATGCTTGTTATAGCAAGCCTGTTTTCAGTATAAATGTTGTTGCATATGTTAAAAAGGTTTTTTTTATATATATGTGTTTTGTTTGTAACTTATGTATATACAAAAGCTGTGGAGTATATTTGAACAACTTTGACTATATAACATATATTTATAAACCTGTCTTATATTAGTTAACATATATAAAGTTTATATTTGTTGATTATAATATGTTATAACTTTGCCATATTGATAGATGTTATAGTTATGTATGTATATATTACATTTTGAAGCTGGGGACCACTTTATCAATTTGCTTTTACATATAATTAAAATAGTGCATTTATAATCTGCTTATATAGGCGACTGAACTAAGTTGTATATAACATGTTCATCTTATTTTATGTATATGTATAGGTTTTAGGATGGTTATGACATTTTAATTGAGTCGCAGAGTAGATACTAATTTATATTTTACATGCACTTCCAAAGTATAAAATAATGGAATATTTGTCACCCTTTGAGTCTGCATGTAGATTGTGAGTGAGCTGTGCGTGTATACATAGTTTAAAAGTAAAAGTTGCAGTTCATAATGTCAGTTTTCTTGTTATTGTAATATATGTGTTTTAATTTAAATTTGTGTTTGAATTTATTTTGTTTGAAAGTAAGTATAATATATATATATCTCTTATTTAAATATAAGTTTTAAAAGAAAATTGTTTTAGAGAAAATTTATAACATATATTTTGTCTGATTTTATCAAGACGACTCTGATTCGTTTCCATCAATCCTATCTTCCAGCTTTGCCCGTCAACCCACTTTCAGCTTACTTCGCTTTGAAATTTTTGTTTGGATTCCTTCAATTGTCTAGATCGTGATTCAGTTCGTAACAAATCAGTTTCGTTGTCCATCTCCCTAGCCTCGAAAGGTGAGCAATCACTCACGATTAACGTTTCTTTATTTATTAAATTTGATTTCAATTGAAACGACAATTGAAATATGCTGCTGTTATTAATGTTAATTTGTTATATATGCTATTATCTGTAACTGTTCACTTATGAGATATGACACCATATCCTATTGTTTATATTTATTTTGATGATATATGCCTGCTGTTATTACTATTTTCATATCTGTTATCACTCTGCAAGTTCCCTGTTAGTATAGAAATCACTATGGGTTGATATGATACATACCCGAACGGACTTTAGAATAGGAGGATTTCGTTATGGGTTGAAATGATAGACCCAAGCGAATTTCATTTAATTGAATTTGGGATTACGGGTTGAGATTATATCCACCCGTGTATATTTAGTGTACGGATTGAAATGATAAATATCTGTAACACTTGATCATATGATAAGGAATATATACAGACATCGTTGGTCCATATAAAATATTTTGGAAATAAATTCATTGTTTTGGGAAGAAATATATGGTCTTATTAAATGTAAATTCTTAAATTATTATATATAAAGGGAAATGATATATATAGATTTAATAATATTTAATTTAATTAAGATGGAATTAATACATAAATTATGTTAAATATTTATGTGAATTATATTTCAAATAGATTTTTCAAGAATTGGGATAAATTAAGATGGGAAGATAAATTTGGGTTTATTAAAGATGACATTTAAATAAAGATTTATTTAATTAAATCGATTTGAAATTTTTGAATGGGAAATTTAAAGGTTGGATTTTATAACTGGATTTTTGATTTAAGTGATTTAATGAATATTTCACGTTTAACTAAATTAAGGAAAATATCGAGTAAAAATGGAATTTAAGGTTAAATAATAGTGAGGTTAAATCGAGATCTATATGAAACTGTAAAATTGAACATTTAAATATTAAAGCTTTGAACTATATTGGAACTTAAATGGTTTATTTTGAGATTCGGATCTGTATTTAAAATCAATATAGTTGAATTTGTTATTTAGAAACTAAAATTGAATTAAAATGAAAATTTAAGTTGAACCAAATTTGAATTCGTTATTTAGAAAACTAAATTGAATAAAAATTTAGTTGACCGTTGAGTACTTGAGGTTTTGAAATATATTGAAATATAAAGGGGTATTTTTTGTGATTACAAATCCGATTTTGAGATCGATAAATTGAAAAATTTATTTTAGGAATTGAATTTAAATTGATAATCGAGATTGAATTTAATTCAAATGGGAAGGTCGGGTTGATGTTGAAACGATTTGTTAAGTTGAGAGAATTGAAATACTTTACTTTATAAATTATTTAATATATATATATATATACCATTTTGGGAAATATAGAGATAATTGAAGAAAAATGATATTTGGTTTGAAGTATAAATTAAGTTGAAATGGCCATGGTGTTCTAGTGTATATTTCTACCTTGTAGATAGTTCCATGGACCCTTAGAGGATGGTCATCCCAAACATCCTTTAAGTTATTTGTATTTCAGTTGATATTTCACTTGAGTTGAATTTATTGATATAAGAATGTTAATCCCGACTCGAGTGTTTTGTGTTTTGCTTTACGCTCGGGTCAGACCGAGTGATACAGCTTTTGAGACTCACCTTCGAAGTTGGAGTTTAGCTTGATGATCCAGCTATCTATTCTTTCAGCTTTTCCAGTTGATTGGTTCAGAGAAGTCATCTACTCGTACTGGAGACTTCACTGCATTTGAGAGTTCTGCTGTATTTTATCTCTAACTCTGATAGGTATATAGTAGCTTCATGAACTACTATTCTTTATCTATTCCGCTGCATTATTTACTCTGTGTCTGTGATCTGTGATTGATGTATTTACTGTAAATGATATGTTTTGCCAAATTTAAATTAACAACGCGGTATTTTGAATTATTCAAGTCAGACATGTACGGTTTTATTGTCGATTTGAATGGTCCAAAATAGCAGGTCGTTACATTCATGCCACAGTGTTTTCAATTCTTCGATCAATGGTTGTAGATAAACATCAATTTCTCGTGTCGGATCATCAGGACCGGGGACGACAATCGTTAGAAACATATACGGAGTTTTCATACACATCCATGGAGGTAAATTATAAGGAGTAACAATAATAGGCGATGATGAGTATTTACTACCAAGCTGAGAGAATGGTGAAAATCCATCTGTACATAAACCGAGTCTGACATTACGGCTCTCTACAGCAAACGCAGGATAAGTCTTATCGAAATGTTTCCATGCTTCTCCATCAGATGGATGTATCAAAGTTCCTTCTTCTGGTGTTCTAACACCGTGCCATCGCATTTGACATGCCGTAGCAGAAGATGCATATAACCTTTGAAGTCTAGGAGTGATAGGTAAATAATGCATTCTCTTGTACGGAACTTCTTTTCCTTTTTTTTTCTCGGTTTGAATCTTTCCTCGTTACATATTCTGCATTTTCTAAGGTCAACGTCATCTTTCCAATACAACATATAACCTTTTATACATGTATTTATCTTTTGGTATGGCAATCCAAAAGCAGACATAAGTTTTTTCACTTTATAATGGCTATCACACATCAAATTATTGGGCGGTATGTGTCATTTTGCAGCTTGTACAACTGCTGTAAATCCAGCTTCTGTAAGGTTGAATTTTGATTTCATAGTGATGTATTCGGAGGTTACGGATAATTCGGTTCCGCTTTTACAACCATCCCACAAGGGCCTCTTAGCAAAATCCAATAAATCATAAAAAAAATTAGCTTGCGCTGTCGGTTCTTTTTCAACGTTATCATTGTCATCATCGCCTTGATCAATGGTAGGAAACATCGACCGTGCTGCATCTTGCACCATATTTTCTATTGGATTCGTCATAATATTATCGTCCTCTAACACTACAGGATTAGGTGTACGTTCAACAAGTTCTCCATGACGATGCCATAAGTAATAATTCGACACAAAACCAAATTTATACAGATGTACTTCTATTACATCTGATTTCCAATGCTTTAAATGTTTGTACTTACTACACGGACAACGAATTTCATCGTTATTCCGATTATTAGATTTAGCGAATCTAATAAATTCAGGTACACCGTTAGAGAAATGTTCCTTTATTGATCCTTTCATACCAGTTCGGACTTCATACATCCAACTACGATCGAGAAAATAATCGAACATTTTTCCTGATTTGATGACATATGTTAGAAGATTCAAATAAACACTTCACTTCATATTACATTATTTTACGATTGATTTATAATTTGTCATTAAATCAACTATTTAACAATTGAAAAACATTTTATAATTCATTGACGGCCGGTCATCCTACTTCCCATTACAAACACAATATCGTAATTACATTTTATAAATCATTTCAGGTTAAACGATTCAACAAAATTTCGGCAGCACTTCCCTTTATTCCCTGTATCGTACACAAAATGCGTGTACGCAGGGAACAAAAAGGAAGTGCCACCAAAATTTTGTAAACCGTTTAAATTGAAATGATTTACAAAATGTGATTACTTTATTGTGTTTGTAACTTGTCCAAATACTAGGACAAATCCAACAAATGTTGTATCAGACGAATATAAATGTCCGTTCTTGGAAAAAACAGATATCCATATAACGATCATATACAACACTTGTCAGACGGGGCCAAAATATCTCTAAGGGATTTACATAAATAAAACATATTTTCTAATTATTCTTCTAACAACTACAAAATATTTTATAATTAATTAATTCATTATATTTATTAACTAAATTTTAAAACGTGTTATAACTTTCACTGAATAATTAGCTCATTGTTATTACGCTCATTTCAAAATTTTATAATTCATTCAACGAATTATATTTATTTTAAACTACGATAACACTTATAATTAGCACTTCTGAATTAAATTATCGTTAACTGTACCAATTTAACAAGATATGTATTAATTACTATACAATGAACTTTGGCGTAAACTATGCACGTTATTTTAAATAAAAACAAATATTGTCATAAACTTAAATATCAACAAACATGTTCATCAATAATATACACTAATTTTAAAATCAAACCAACAATCAAAATCAACTAATACAAATATTACCATAACTAATACGCATTAATCATCATTTTCAACATAATCATAAACAAATTTAACTTCCACCTAACTTAAAACACTATAATCATCACCCAATATCGCTATAATCATCACCCAATATCACTATGATCAAGTAATACAATTATTTTCGAAATTAGGGTTTTCCAATTAATCCTAAATTAAACCTAAATCAAACCCAAATCAAGTTTAGAAGACATACCAGCGAGTTTTGGAGGTGTTTGAGCGACGTGGAGGCAATTAGCAACGGCTGGAGTTGGAGAGGCGGCGGATTGTGACGGGGAGGAGGGTTTTGGGGAAGAACTCGTTGTGGTGGGAAATGATAATTTGTTCGCGGGTTGCAGGTTATATTTGCGATTTGCAACGGCCGTGCCAGCCGTTGCAATAATCCGATACAAAATGGGTCCTTTTCTTATAGTGGGCAGACATGGATTTACATTTTGCAAGAAAAATATGAAGCTTTTACGGTCTATAATAGATATAAAGGGCTCGTTGAGAAGGAAGTTAGCAGGCCTATCTAAATACTTTACACTGATCATGGAGATGAATACTACGCATGTATTTGCAAATTTTTGTAAGACCCATGAAATTAGGAGGCAACCACAGTAGCATGTATGCCTCAACAAAATGGAGTATGTAACAGGAAAAATCGCACTATTATTAATATGGTACGAAGTCTTTTGTTAAGAAGTAGAACCCCAAATTTTTTTTAACCAGAAGCAGTTGGCTTTACCAACAAATCATTAATATGCATGTCTCACTCTTGACGATAGAAAATGCACATATAGATGTCTTTATGATGTGCTCAGGAGCTATTTCATGGTCTTCGAAAAACTAAACAATTGTTGCTTTACCAACAACCAAAGAAGAGTTTGTTGTTGCAACAGCCGTTGCTGCTCAAGCTATTTGGTGGAGTAAAATTCTTGAAGATGTTGTTTACAAACAAAAAGGAGCTACTACAATTTATTGTGATAAGAGTCTTGCAATGAATCTTTCTCCAAAAATCATGTTCTGCATGGAAGAAGTAAGCGCATAGATAAGAAGTTTCATTTCTTAAGGGACATAACAAAAAAAGGAGCCACTGATCTCATTCAGTGCAAAGGTGCAGGACAAGTTGCAGATATACCTCAAATTGCCTATATTTCAGAAGCTAAGAAAGTTACTTGGTGTGTGCACATTAGAAGATCCAGTTTAAGAGATGATGCTTTATAATATATATTAAACTGAATGTTTGTAACTTTGGTTGAAGAGAGGGATGGTTGAGATTGACCTATTCTGTAAAACTTAATAAGGAATAATAATTTGAATATGTAATAATCAATCCCAGTCTTAAGTACTTGACCTATTTTCCAGGCAATAGTCAGTACCGGCCCTGGGCCCGGGCTAGTCGGACAACAGCCCAGGGTCCAATTTGATGATGTGGGCTGAAAATTTTAATTCTTGTTTCAAAAATAGTAGGCAATTCAATTACTCCAGTGAATGTATACAAAGTATCATGTAGTTCAATAATAGAGCTTGTATTCCAACATTTAGTTGGTGTAGGTCCAAGTCCTACAGGATGTGTGGCTATACTTAGAAAATAAGCTTTATAAACATTGCTGCATCTATTCAGAATTTTGTATGAACAAAGGTATTAAAGTTTTCTTCTTTCTCCTCCCATGCTTATGCTATAATAATATACTTATTCATTCTCTTTTTTTCTCTTTCATTTAACAGCTTATGCATCAATCTGATTTTTATTTTATTTTTGTACAAGGCAAACATAGAGCGTGTGGAAATCTTTCGAGTTCATTTTTCGATAACATAACTGCCAATATCAATTGCACCGTATGACAATAAATAAGCACCATAAAGTACGAGATTGTAAGGTCTTACCTGGACAAAAACACCTCTGGTATCAGCTATGTAGCGATACAGCTAGCGATACAGCTAACCATTACGTGCTCGATTCATCTGGACTGAGACCCATCTAAATAGTCCATCTAGCTTACATGTCTTCATAAGATAATGCATCTTTTCGATTTCTCTAATTTCTTCTCTGTCGTTTGATCTCCTCACATTTGTTTGTCCAGCAACAACAAGTATTGCATTTAGCAAACCACTGGGCTAAACAACTTATGTTTTCACATGATTTAGTCTTGCCGTGGAAAAGATCTTAGGTTTTGAATTGTCATCTAATCTCCCATTGCAACATAGTATAACCAATACATGTGAGATACAGTATTTAGTACTGACTGTGGTTTGAAACTAGAATTCTTAATGTCCAACATAGTTGAAAAGTTGATAGGAGATTAAATTAAACCCGCAAACACTGATAATCAACTCTTGAGATGAGAATCCTAACATTTTATAAAACCAAATCAAAATACTCATCTTACTCTTTAACACTTTTACAAAACCAAAATAAATAAATAAATAAAAACTTAACACCTGTAAATCTCGATCTGCACCCCTATAATAACTCAACTGCTATGTCTTTTATAATGAATTAACAAGAAGCTTCTAATAGTGAAATCTTAGTGACTACAACAAAAAATATTCTGTGTTAGGTACAATAACTATTTTTTGAAGTTGGCACCAAGAACTCATAAAACAATGTTTCAGAGGTTATAAATATTGGGCTTAACTTTTCCTCTTTATTTGCAAACTTATAATTTTATATTTTCAGTTCAATTACAGTAGAAAAAAATAGGGGAATTAATTTAAATGACAAAAATTCGTATAATTTTAGTTTTAAGGACACAACCTTAGTATTTTAACCACAAGGATAAACGTTCTTCTAAGAATTGTTCAAAAGGACAAACATTCTTTCAAAATTATTCATAAGGACAAACATTCTTCCAAAACGGCTACCAAACTAAAAACCGATACCTAAAAACTGCTATCGATAAGTACAAACTGATACATAAAAAATGCTATCAATAACTAATAACTGATACATAATGAAAGTTGTCATTTAGGCTAAAATACCGAAGATCTGTCATTGAGGCTAAAATGCTGAAAATTTTTGTACTTCACAATAATTTCCTGAAAAAACTAATAACCTGAAATTTAAATATAAAAGGGTAAAATTTTGTTAACAGCGGAAAAGGAAGACATCTTTAAATCATCACAGGGCTAATTTTTTTATATCTTTAATAATAGTTATAATACTTTCAGTGTTACACGTTTTTTATATCAACGTGAACTACCAAAAATGCCCTTTTATAAATACTATTAAATATAAATATCATTTAAAAATATGATCTAACATATAAGATTCTTTACCAATTCAAAATGTCACTCTATGGATATTATGGAAATCTTAATATCACTCAAAAATAGGATCTAGCAGTTTTTTTTTAAAGTCGTTTTCTATTAATTAGTAACGGAAATAAAAATTCAAATTAATAAAAAATTAAATTCATTCTTTATTAATTAATAATGGAAATAAAAATTCAAACAAAAAAGAAATTAGATGTTGCAATTTAGAAAGTAAAATTAGAACTAACTGCAAATCATTTTAACGCAAAAATACGGTTAAATATTTGTACAAATCATGTTTTTTTGAACGAGTTAAACATATACAATTTGTAAAAAAATAATTCAGGTGATAACCAACTATAGCGTGTCAGACTAACATGATAACCAACTATACCACTTAGAATTTTGACAATTGTTTATTCAGTTCTATTAAAATTTCAAGTATAAACTAGAGATTGGTAACTGTAGTCTAACTTAATTGGATTCATTCAATAAAAAATTATTAATTCATATAATCATGTTGCATAAAGAATAATTAAAAGCCGTAAAAACAAGACTAAGAACAATAGAGAAAGTTATATGTCATCAAGATTTGCAACGGACAAATCCCTACGGAGGGACCATAAGTACTGAATTGGCAAGAAAAGGACGCGATTAAATAGGAAATAACAAAATTAAGACCAATTACTCACATGTGCTCATCGTTTTGCTCTGTGCCATAGAGTAAAATCTCAATGGAGCTACGAAGGGAAGTAAGCCTCCTCTCTTTTTTCAGAAAATGGGAAATACATACCCATATCTGCTCCTGGAGAAACTATATTAAACCTTGGATCCAAAACATCAATGCCATGCACTACACGGCAAGTATTGTAATGCAGTTGAGTTCCAAATTGAAGGGCGAAAAGGGTATTGTTGTATGGTTCTAGGTAGAAAAACAGATACACTATCACGATAATGAAAAAGCGTAAGTGGGAAAGATGTGAACATATCGAAATTACCTGCCCACCAGTGTCCGGCAAACCTAAGACATTAGCTTGGCCAAAGTATCCATGTGGGGAAAGCATGGTTCAAAATTCCGGCGTAATTCCGGTTATTTCGGTGATTCCGTTCCGATTCCGTTCAAAACCGAAACGGAATCCGGTCAAAATTCCGGTTCCGGCCAAAATTCCGGATTTTAATTTCAAATATTGAAACTTTTTTATAAAAAATTAAAAAAATACAACGAATATATATTAACTAAATAAAAGAAAAAAAATTAATCGGGACAATAAATAAATAAAGAAGAAATCATATAGTTTATAAAAAAGTTGTTATACTTTTATTAATTAACATCGAATCATAATAAAAAATTAGAAATTTTCAAAATTGATTTAAGTTTTAAAATCTTAAATGAACAATATAAAATCCTACACGCTGGAATTTTAATTAAAGTATGTATTTTATAAGTAATGTAAAAAACATATTATAAATTTATGACAATATTAGATATTTATTAGCGCATATAGCAAATTAAAACAAAAGCACTGTCGGAATTAGAAAACCGGAATTAAAGCGGAACTTTCGGAATGTCCGGAACGGAACCGGGAATTTTAAAATTACCATTGACGGGAACGGAAATAGAAAACGAAATTTTGAACCTTGAGGGAAAGAATCACTACATTGAAAACCATAGGAATCCTTCCCAGAAACATTTCAAGTGCCAATGGATCCGAAGCCTGAAGGATATCCAAAAGAAGATGTATTGTTTCTAATGCACGCATAGCTGTATCTCCCCAGCCTTTCTCCATTCCCATCTCTTGAAATCTGCTTGTCAAACATTGATATCGTCTTCAGTAATTTCATGATAAAAGTATTTACGTAGTATTGGGATTCTTTAAATGGCCTTCATAGACCTAATTCTTAGCATGTATAGAACCAGTCTTTTATAAAGTTAAGCTCTTGCTAGTGGCTTATATAAACAGTGTATTCTAGCTTTTAGCTCTAAAACTAAACATACTAGCTGTATTTGAGGGGGGAAATTTGGGTACCACCCATATCAACATGGCTATAGAATGAAGAGGTACTTCTAACATGATTTATAAACCCTTGCTGGTTTCTAGCAAAACTATATCTGCAAGTGCTAGCGAAGAATCCAGGAACAATGCAAAAGCTGGTTTATGCAATATACACACAATTTTATCGCCTAGAAAGTAGAAAGTCCCAATAATAAGAGTACATGTAAGCTATGGTATATGTAGTTCCCAAATATGTCAAATAAAAAAAGACAAGCTTACACATAAGCAAATTCTGAGAAAGGAGTATCAGGCAGACGCTTCTGCAAATACTCTTCAGATTTAGCTAATGTTGGTTGAAGCTTCGATACACTCTGAACCCTATCATTCAACATCATCACCTGAATAAAGTAAAATACAGACATCTTAATTATTTAACACTAAATTTGCTTCTATAAACTTTAGAAATGAATATCCTTAATCCACCAACATGTCCTTTATGTTTGTGAGCCAGAAGGAAATCCACTAAGGCTGTAAAGTGTAAATAATCTTTATCCCGGAACATTATCGAGGATAGATGTCTATTCAGGAACTGGACACCATTTCCTATTGATGAAGATCGATTTAGTCAAGGGAAACCAACATTAAACGGATAAACCAGTTCGAGCACGAAAGGACCATGATGCCTGTAAATTGCAATAAGATCATAATAATTTCTCCAGACGTGGCCGGTTTATAATTCTTTTGATAAAAGTAATAATATAATTTGTTATGACCAGACGGTGATGACCTATATGTTAGCTTGCAATGTAAGTTTCACTTACCAAATTATTCAAAATTATGGGTTAGCTTAGTTTGACAACTGCAATAAGAACTTCATATAAGAAAGAAATAGAAAAACATAAATATTTTTTAAAACTTAAATAGCGTTCTTTGAATAGAAGAGAAATATGCTACAAAAACTTCTCATAAGCAGTTTATTAATTAGTTGACAAACAGCCACTGAAAGAATTCTTACTGGCCATCAACAAGCTCTTCTTTAAATTCTAAATACTCTGAAACAGTTAGCTGCTCGACCATTAACTCATAACATTGACCCTCACATATTCCCAAACCCCCAGCCTCGGTCTAAATGCGATCGCCACAAACTGCGGCAGAACAATTCCTTCCTGTATAAGCTACCAAAAAAAGAAGCCAACTAATTTTTACATGCAACATCCTTATTTATAAAGATTTTTAAGATAACAAACCTTTGCGGATTTGAGAACATCAAAAAATGGTCTTTCCAAAAGAGATTGGTTTGCTGCAACAACAATGTCAAGGCCATCTAGAAGGTGGTGAGGTTGGAGTATGCATTTGTCATGCCCAACAAATCTACAACACATCGAAATATACCGAGTATATCATAATAAATTGTTTCAACAACATGCATGTTATGGTAGTATGTTATGGTAGTGTCCCATTCCCCTTCTCTCTTTGTTATTTCAATTGATAGAACGTGTGAAGTTTTATATATACACACTCAAACGTTAAACATTTTCCCCAATGTAGGACTAATATATTTGCTCCCATCTTCAACAAACAATCTACCTCAACATAAATCTCCTTGAAGTTTATTTTATTATTACAGCAGACCGGCATACACAATGTTTTTCTAAAAAACTTTATACTCCCATGTGTGTACATGGTATATTTATGTATAATATATATAATGTTGGTGATCCAATAGTTACATTTTGTTGTGATCCAATACTGTCGTGTATGAATAGATATTGTTTATTTTTATCTCTGTTGAGTTGACCAAAATTTAGATGTATAATATTAAGTATTGAGAAAGAAGAACCATTTACAAACCGGCTCTCAGTTTTAGTGGGTTGATGGTAGCTTAGGTGCCCAATTTTAAATGTGAACAATGAAGTTAAATACAAACAAATTCCATTCTAAATTTAAAACCGAATAACGAACTTAAAACATTATATGTGAAACCATTAATTAAAATTCTTAAATAAACGAAACAGGAAAATAGGCACCAGCACAAAATAGAAAAAAAAAGTTAGGCTGAAGGAAAACTTTTTTTTTTTTTAAACTGAGGGACAATGCTAGTTATAACTAGCATTTTGTATAGTGTAAAACTGAATATAATCCTAAATATAACTAGCATTTTTTATATTGAAAAAGTTGAATATAATGCTGATTATAGCTAGCATTTGTCCTTCAGCCTAAAATTGAAACGTGGTGTTCTTCAGTCTATTTTTTTCTTTCAAAGTTCGTTATTTTCCCTAATTCCCTATAAATGAAAGTCGGATAAAGGCAAGTTTATCATTTTTTACCAAGGATTACAATTTTTACTAACTTGTTCAAATCATTAATACATGTATGCTGTTTGATGATCCGAACTAGAATCTCCATGATTATTTTATTAGAACTCAAAATTTTATATCGTGTATATTTTGGGCTTTGAAACTGTTAATATCATCTACCAATGAAACTATTCCATGCTTTGTAATATTTGTACCTCCAGAAATATCCAGAGATGCTATTGCATTTTATACATGTCATATTACACTTTTTTAAAATGTTACTGAAGACGTGTTCGTATTTTATATTACACACCATCTTATGAATAAAAATTAGTTTTAGTTATGATGAAGCGCTCACCTCATTCGAAGCGTCGGCCATCCTTAGGTCGTCCACGACCTATCCAACATCCCAAGCCACGACCCACGACCTAAATCTCCACCGCGACTTACGACCTACCCTCCACCGCGACTTACGACCTAGCCACCTCCGCGACCTAGCAATCCAAGCCCCAATTCCCTCCCGCGACCTTGTCACTCGCAAAGCCCTACATCGTCTCCAGCTAAGTCGCGAACGAGTCGCCCCTTTCCTATGTCGCGAACGAGTTTCTTCTCATCTAGGTCGCGGCAAAATCCTTAAGTCGCTGTTGTTTTCTTTAGGTCGCGAGGAACGACCTATTGTATGTCGCTGCAAAAAAAAAATCTCTTATGCCACTGTTGCTTCTTTAGGTCGCGTTCCTATGCCATGCTCCATTTTTAACTCGCGAAAGCTTCCGTTGCCGTGCTCCATTTTAAGTCGAGTGAAAGATGTTAGGTCACGAACGACCTTATCTTAAGTCGCGTGACAAGTTAAGTTGCGTACCTTTTTTTTAGGTCGCAAACAAGACCGTTAACCATTTGTATTTTTTTTTTAAAAAGTCGTGTTATGTTGTAGCCGTTTGTAATGTGATGTACTTTGTAAAATGTTGTGGTATTGTAAGCCTATAAATAGGCAAGTCGTGTCATTTGTAAGAGTTGTTGAAATTTGAATAAAATTTGATATGTGCTTTGTGCCTCCATTTTTAAATCGGTAGTCGAGTGTTAACTCCTATCTCCACTTTCGGCATTCGAGTGCGCTCGAATCAACGAACATTGAAGCCAATTTGCGGAATCAAGTGCGCTTGATCAACGCTCCAAGAATTGTAGATCTTTCTTCACGGTATCGTACGCGATCAACGTGTCGAAGATTGCTAAAATCCGGTATCTTCGTGATCAACGGATTTGGGCCTTACGGTATTCATAAATCCATCGATTCTTCGTCGATTCACCGATTATTTCCGCTAATCGTGTGAGATCCTGGACGGATTCGATTTATATCATCAAATTCGCTTCCCACGCTGCATCAGTTTGGTATCAGAGCTAGATCGCAAGAAGTTTGCATCATTTGGAGACTTGGGTTTCGAGAATTTGATGTTTGGAGAACGGATTTGCAAACTGTGAGAAGTTTGGTGTTCATCGTGTTCATCGTGAAATTGCAACAAGTTGGGAGTTTCAATCCATCTTACTCTGGATCAGAGTTCGGAAAGTGTTTGGAATTTATTTTTGAGTTTATTTGAAGTTCAATCATGCCTCCGAGACGAGCTCAACGTCATCGAAATATCAATGCTTTGTATGGAAGAGAAGAGGCCGATGAAATGGAACAACGAATTAACGAGAGTTTCACTGAGAAGTTGAATGAAGGGATTGGTCGATTAGAGAGAATGACGATTGAAATGAATCAAAGTAGAAGAAGAGTTTCACCTGAATCGAGCCATGGGAGAAGTAGAGTTTCACCACATTCATATCGGGAGAGAAGAGAAGATCATGATCGTAGAAGTGTTGACAATCGTGATAGGAATGAAGACCGAAAAAGTGGTGGTGGTAGAGAGGTTAGTGGTCGTGATCGACATCGATATACTTCAGAGTTTGATGAGGAGTTTGATGGTGATAGGGGAAGTGTTCATTACCGAGATAGAGATCAAACACGACGTCAGTATCGAGATGTAGAGGATGATCGTCGATGGGAATCGGGAATGAAGATGGAGATTCCTGAATTTAAAGGTGGAATGGTTGCAGAAGAATTCTTGGACTGGTTGTCTAATGTTGAGGAGATCTTTGATTTCAAGGAGGTTCCGAAAGACCGTCGAGTGAAGTTGGTTGCTACTAGGTTGAGAGGGAGAGCTATGGCGTGGTGGCAGCAAACCAAACTTACACGAGAACGGATGGGGAAGTCGAAGATTGTTGATTGGGAGAAAATGAAAAAATTGATGAAAGCTATATTTTTACCTTACAATTATCAATCACTCATGTATCGGAGGTTGCAGAAGTTGAGGCAAGGGACAAAGTCAGTCAATGATTATGCAGACGAATTTTACCAACTTATTGCAAGGAATGATATTATGGAGACGGAAGAACAGCTGACTGCTAGATTTGTTGGAGGTTTGCGAATGCAGATCAAGGATATGGTTAATATGTTTGATCCGAGATCTGTGGCGGAAGCACACCAGAAGGCGATAGCTTGGGAGAAGCAGGGAAGACGAGGAGGTGGTGTGTTTACAAGTTTCAATATTCCAAGCAAAGGTGTTAGTGGGAGCTCCAATATTTCTAAAGCCGTCAGTAAACCAGTTGTGATTGAAGTGGCGAAAGCAAAGGTCAACAACAGTTTCAAATGTTATAATTGCCAGGAAGTGGGTCATAAGAGCAACGAATGTCCAAAGCCAAAGAAGAGAACGATGATTGCTGAAGTTGAAGGTGAGGATGTTGGTGAAGGTGATTCTAGTCCAGTGGAGGAAGATGAACAGGATATCGCATCGGAAGATGAAGGGTGTAATCTAATGATGAGAAGGTCTTGTTTAACATCCAAACAAGAGGATGAGGCTAGTTGGTTGAGGAGCAACATTTTTCAATCTACATGCACTATTCTGGAAAAAGTAAGTTTGTGATTGATGCAGGAAGTTATGACAATATTATTTCTACTGAAGTTGTGAGGAAGTTGAAGACGGAGAAACACCCTAATCCTTACAAGTTAGCGTGGCTGAGAAAATGAGGAGAGGTGAAGGTGGATAAGCGAGTTCGAGTTCTATTTTTTATTGGGAAGAAATATAAAGACGAGATCTGGTGTGATGTAGTTAAGATGGATGTTTGTCATTTGCTTTTGGGAAGGCCGTGGCAGTATGATCGAGCAGTGCAGCATGATGGTCGAACCAATAGCTACAGTTTTATGTTTGAAGGCGTTAAGATTATTTTAGTTCCAAAGAAGAGACAGCAGGGGGAGAGTATATCTGAGGAGATTGAGGAGCTGAAAACTTTATTGACTTTGAAAGAATTTGTTGAAGAAGTAGAGGAGAGTCCTGAAGTGTTTTTGTTGATTGGACATGAAGCTACTGAATCAGTTGAAGTTCTAGAGGAAGTGAAGCCGTTATTGGAAGAATTCAGTGATGTGTTTCCTGAGGAGTTGCCAAAAGAGTTAACGCCGTTGAGGGATATTCAACATCAGATTGATCTTGTACCAGGATCGGTATTACCTCACAGGCCACATTACCGGATGAGTCCCAAGGAGCATGAGGAACTGAGAAGGCAAGTGGAGGAGTTGTTAGAACAAGGTCGTGTTCAGGAGAGTTTGAGTCCATGTGTTGTGCCAGCCTTATTGGTACCCGAAGAAGGATGGGACGTGGAGGATGTGTACAGACAGTCGGGCTCTTAATAAAATCACTGTGAGATACAGATTTCCTATGCCGAGGTTTGATGATTTGATAGATCAGTTGAGTGGGGCAGTGGTGTTTTCAAAGATTGACTTGAAAAGTGGATACCATCAAATTCGTATTAGACCAGGTGATGAGTGGAAGACTGCTTTCAAAACCAGGGAAGGTTTGTACGAATGGTTGGTTATGCCGTTTGGTTTATCAAATGCTCCTAGTACTTTTATGAGAGTGATGAACCAGATTTTCAGACCATTTGTTGGAAAGTTCGTGGTTGTTTACTTTGATGATATTTTGATTTATAGCGGGAGTAAGGAAGAACACATCCAGCATTTGCGAGAAGTATTGTTGATTTTACGACAAGAGCAGTTTTATGCAGCAACAAAGAAGTGCGTGTTTATGATGGACAGTGTTTTATTTCTGGGTTATGTTCTGTCAAAGGAAGGTATTCAAGTGGATGAAAATAAAGTGGAAGCTGTCAGGAGTTGGCCACAGCCAAAGACAATTACTGAAGTAAGGAGTTTTCATGGATTGGTATCTTTCTATCGAAGATTCATTCCACACTTTAGCAGTGTGATGGCACTTGTAACCGATTGCATGAAAGGAAAGAAGTTTTTATGGTCAGAGGAAGCGGGGGTTTCTTTTGAGAAGATCAAGTTACTATTGACGACAGCACCAATACTGGTACTGCCGAATTTCAGTTGTTGTTTGAATTGCATACTGATGCTTCGAAAGTGGGAATTGGTGGAGTATTGAGCCAGAATGGAAGACCGGTTGCTTACTTCAGTGAAAAATTGTCTGGAGCCAAGTTGAGATATAGCACTTATGATGTAGAGTTTTACGCGATTGTTCAAGCCGTGAAGCACTGGCGACATTACTTGTTTCAGAAGGAGTTTGTTCTTTACACTGATCATGAAGCATTGAAACATCTACAGGGGCAGGACAAGATTTCAGCGAGACATGCTTCATGGATAGCATATCTACAACAATTTACTTTCATTGTAAAACACAAGTCAGGGGTGACAAATCGTGTAGCGGATGCTTTGAGCAAGAGGAATCATTTGTTGACAACGTTGAAGTGACAGGATTCAAATTATTGCCAGAGTTGTTTGAGGAGGATCCTTACTTTGCAAAGTTTGTTGAGAAAGTTAAGGATGGGAGTACTGATGAATTTGTGTTGGTTGATGGATTCTTGTTCAAGGGAAATCGATATGCATACCAGACTGCAGCTTGAGAATGAAGATTATCAAAGAGTTACATGAAGAAGGTCATGTAGGCAGAGATCGTACATTGCAGTTGATTTCTCAATCTTATTTTTGGCCGTCAATGAGAAAAGAGGTAGAGAGATTTGTGGAGAGATGTCATATCTGTCAAGTTTCGAAGGGAACAGCTACGAATGCGGGATTATATATGCCATTACCTGTGCCTACTAAACTATGGGTTGATATTAGTATGGATTTTATGTTGGGTTTGCCTAGAACTCAAAGGGGGAATGATTCTATATTTGTTGTGGTGGACAGATTTTCGAAGACGACACATTTTATAGCCTATAAGAAGACAGCAGATGCAGTTCGAGTAGTTCATTTATTCTTTAAAGAGGTGTATCGATTGCATGGTTTACCAGAATCTATCGTTTCTGATCGAGATACTAGATTTTTAAGCCATTTTTGGTTGAGTTTGTGGAAGATGGTCGGAACGAAGCTAAATTTTAGTAGCGCTTACCATCCGCAAACTGATGGACAAACGGAGGTGGTTAACCGATCGTTGGGAAATTTACTAAAATGTCTGGTGAAAGATAACTTGAAGAGCTGAGATATGAAGTTGTGTCAAGCGGAGTTTGCACATAATCATGCAGTCAATCGTAGTACTGGATTCAGTCCGTTTCAAGTTGTATATTCAGCCATTCCAAAGGGACCGTTGGATTTAACGACAATACCATATCAGAAGGGAATTGTTAAGCGGGCTAGTGATTTGGTGAATGAGTTACAGGACTGCCACAAAGTTGTACAGGAACGATTGCTTGTATCAAGTGAGAAATATAAACAACTGGCGGATAAGAAACGAAGAAGTGTTGTCTTCAAAGAAGGAGATTTTGTTTATGCCGTTTTGACGAAAGATCGTTTTCAAGTTGGAACTTACAACAAGTTGAAAGCACGAAAAATTGGTCTAGTAGAAATCTTGAAGAAGATCAATGATAATGCATATCGATTAAGATTGCCGGAAAATATTCATACTTCTGATGTTTTCAATATCAAACACTTAATTCCGTATTGTGGGGAGGATTTTGTCGAAGATGATGAGAGTGTGAATTCGAGGACAAATTCCTTCCAACAAGGGGAGGATGATGAAGCGCTTACCTCATTCGAAGCGTCGGCCATCCTTAGGTCGTCCACGACCTATCCAACATCGCAAGCCACGACCCACGACCTAAATCTCCACTGCGACTTACGACCTACCCTCCACCGCGACCTACGACCTAGCCACCTCCGCGACCTAGCAATCCAAGCCCCAATTCCCTCCCGCGACCTTGTCACTCGCAAAGCCCTACATCGTCTCCAGCTAAGTCGCGAACGAGTCGCCCCTTTCCTATGCCGCGAACGAGTTTCTTCTCATCTAGGTCGCGGCAAAATCCTTAAGTCGATGTTGTTTTCTTTAGGTCGCGAGGAACGACCCATTGTATGTCGCTGCAAAAAAAAATCTCTTATGTCACTGTTGCTTCTTTAGGTCGCGTTCCTATGCCATGCTCCATTTTTAACTTGCGAAAGCTTTCGTTGCCGTGCTCCATTTTAAGTCGCGTGAAAGATGTTAGGTCGCGAACGACCTTATCTTAAGTCGCGTGACAAGTTAAGTCGCATACTTTTTTTAGGTCGCAAACAAGACCGTTAACCATTTGAATTTTTTTTAAAAAGTCGTGTTATGTTGTAGCCGTTTGTAATGTGATGTACTTTGTAAAATGTTGTGGTATTGTAAGCCTATAAATAGGCAAGTCGTGTCATTTGTAAGAGTTGTTGAAATTTGAATAAAATTTGGTATGTGCTTTGTGCCTCCATTTTTAAATCGGTAGTCGAGTGTTAACTCCTATCTCCACTTTCGGCATTCGAGTGCGCTCGAATCAACGAACGTTGAAGCCAATTCGCGGAATCAAGTGCGCTTGATCAACGCTCCAAGAATTGTAGATCTTTCTTCACGGTATCGTGCGCGATCAACTTGTCAAAGATTGCTAAAATCCGGTATTTTCGTGATCAACGGATTTGGGCCTTACGGTATTCATAAATCCATCGATTCTTCGTCGATTCACCGATTATTTCTGCTAATCATGTGAGATCCTGGACGGATTCGATTTATATCATCGAATTCGGTTCCCACGCTGCGTCAAGTTATCTCTCGTAGAAACATTGTCATAGAATAACTAATTTAAATAATTTCTGTTTGAATTGTTGTACTTATGTTATGTATACATGTATACATATAGATGGAGAACGATTCATATCTCCTCATAGTTATCCCCACAATATATGTTCTGCACCTTTTTGTGCCATAGTATTTCAAAGTGAAATAAAATTTTGTGGATATGAGTCATTTATTATTGAGACCATTTTCGCAAACGATCGAAATATTTCCAAACATTTTGATCATTTGAAATTGCATCCATATTGATGACTAAAATAAATACTTTCAAGTACAATGTAAAGAGTCATTCATACCTCAAGTAAAAACAAATCCAAAATTTCTCCATGAATATAAAATGCAAAATGTTCTAGACACCAAATCATTCTACAACTACTACCATCAGTCCATCTCAAGCTGTTGTTGGAACAGAAATAACAAAGAGCTAAAAGAGAAATATTGTGCCGCGAATAAGTCACTTCTTTAAAAGCGAAATTCGACAGGACTATAGTGCAAATATTGATTGTCATTCGCCGTAAGTTAACACTATCAGAGAACCACCTATTATCGCAAAACCAGTTGATTTTGTGATAATATGTAATTCTCTAACATGATATCTGAGCAGGTTTAAATTGCGTATGATTAACCGTCATACCAGTCCCTATCACTCAGCATAAATGTCAACGTGTAGCTTATTATACGCCAAATGGGAAGTCCCACATCGGATAGTTTATAAAATAGATCTTATATAGTACTAATAGACCACTCTTTACATTGCTTATTGATTTTATGATAATATGTGATTTCTAACAGACACAACAATTTTTAAACTTGTACACTTAAAGTTGAAAAGTTGAAGACATAAAAAAAGCTTTCCTCATGGTTTTTAGAAGTTTGGAAGTAAAAGTTTTATTTTATTTTGGCTTGTTTCATCAAATCAATATCAATATATATGTGCAAATGGAAACTATAACCAGGAAGTCAAAAAGATATATCAAATGTAAACCATTAAACTTAGGAGAAAATAATGTTTTAATCCAAATATAATTTCTTTTAATCACAATGATAATGAATAAGATAAAAAGATAAAAACAATAACAGTGACCCCATTAAAGCTCATCATGCTCATAATGCACAGTGTCAAGTACCACATCAAAGCATCGTATATGCTCATTTGCTCACGCATATGCGAAATTCCCTGGCCTCCCGTACTCCATACACTTATTCAAACTCTTGTGAAAATAGATATTTAAAAATAAGGATATCAAATAATAGATAATGTGGAACAAAAGAGTTTTATTGTGGTTATCAAACAATTTTCCACTAGCTACAAGAACACTCTAGACATAAGAAATGATATCAATATAAACAAAGAAAAAATTCATATATATCAATGTCTTTCGATTGAATTGGTACATAGAAATACGTTGTTACAACTTAAGCTATGTAGCGAATTGTTCATGAACTACAAGATTTAGTTGAAACCTCACAACTCGTACTATATTTTTGATTTCTACAAATTTTGCAATAAACATGTGTTTTTTAAGGCCGTACACTCACCTTGAGAACTCATGAGTTATCTAAAAAGATCACATAAATCTCTTACAAAAAGCGGTCCAGCTTCACACTCAAGAGTTCATGAAGTACGTCTCTCTAGCACTACTACATATGACACATGGACTCATTAAGAGCATGAAGCTCGACCTTAAGTAAATAATAGAATTCATCAAGTGTATTTCAAAAGCAATGTCAATTCTACCTATGGAATAGATAAGAGCAAAACCTAATGTTAAAAAAATAAGTAAAATTCATCAAACGCATTTCAAAAGTATCTCCATAACTGGTTATGGATTTAATAAGAATAATCATAAAATTACTAGAATCCATCAAGTTTATTTCAAAAGCACTATCAATACATGGATTCAGTAAGAGCAATGAACTCAACCATAGATAAATCAGTAAAATCCATTAACTACGGCACACTTAAGCACCATGAAGACTAACTATGGACCAATGATGAACATAAAGTCCAAAGTCAAAACTTTAACAAAAAATTCATAAGTGTGACAAAAAAGTGCCATCAAAACTAGCTATGGATTCTAAGAGCAATCAACTCATAAACAATAAAATAGGAAGGAAAATGCTAATCATGTAGCTTCGTTTGACTATTAAAGAATATTCACCACATTTTCCTTACTTTAGGCTTGAGGCATGTTCCTTTAGAAGATTCAAGAACCACATGTAACATCCCAGAAAAATACACACACTTCATATTCAAGTATAAGGATTATTTAAATATTTGAATTATGAATTTAATATTAATTAAATGGATTTAATAGCATTATTAAACTCCTTTTAATTAATAATAATAATAATGGTGAACTCATTTTGTAAATTTGATTCCATAATTAAATAATTAGGTAAGAATAAAAAATGTGACCTAAAATCGTACCGAACGAAAGTTATTGAAATGTTATTTAGCACACACTTATATTTGGCACATATACATAGCACATAGTAATTCAATTAGCACTAAATAAAATAAATTAACCTAAATGTCATTAGGAAACTTCTAGAAAGTCATTAAGGAAGTGGACTTTTGCTCTTGTTTTGTCTTCTTATGGAGTGAAGTACAATGGCACATGGACATCACATCGAGGGGTGTGGGTGGGTTAGGCTAAGGCGGGTAAGTTTAAGGCTAAGCTCATCATTCCTTAATCTATAAAAGAAGGTGAATAGCCTCTTGATTTCATTTATCCATTTCATAAAACAAAACGCATAACTATTCTCTTCTTTCTCTTCATTTATTTTCCAAGTCCAGAGAAGATCACTCTTTTCTCATCAAACTTCTTGCATGGCCTTGTAGAAATCCTGCAAACACCACCATATTGCTAAAGGTCTAAGCTTTGGAGCCCATCTCTCTTTTTCTTCCTTGATCATAGGCCATATGAGGGAATATGAGGCCTTGACCGAGAGAACATGCAGGTTGAAGGCGGTTTTGGAGCTTACTTTAGATTATGGGTATGAAGTTTATGTTGTTGCTTAGTTGTAGCATTTTGAAAAAGTTTTGACGAGCTTGAAATTAAGATTTCTCACATTGAATACCACTTTAAAAATGAATCATTTGTGTGAAAATTATTGGTTTTTATACTGTTTACATATGTGTAAATAACTATATATATTTTTGTTGATTGTTGATTTCCGCTTGTAAGAAAATGACATATATAGCTATTGTTTTGCAGGGGACACACATAATAGAAAATCAAAGTGTTTTCATAGCGAATAGGTCTGAGATTTACGGATGGCTTTTGTAATGAGACCCTAAGAAGTTTCTCATCAATGTTGATTTACTTCTTACTTTATATTGCTTACATTGAAGTTTAATTGTAATGTGTGATTTATTGATTGTTTATGAAAGTGTCATTATAGCGATTATCTCTATACCGACACTTATGAAACCTTCCTTTTCAATCTTTGTTTGTTTCTCTTGTGCTTGTGTTTGTATCTTTAAATATTTGATCATGCTTTTATTCTATTAAAATATTGTTTGAACCAAGTTTTGATGACTCGAAATAGGTCATAACACCTAATTCCAAAGTGTTTAAAAAGTTAGAAAAGTTTTGGTCGCGGTTTTGTAGTTTGAAAGTCAACTTTTAAGACAATTTTCAAATGTGTTTTACTGACTTCAAAATTCTCTAAATTTTTGTGAATACATACTAGACTCATAATATGTTGCTCTAAAAATAAAATATAGTATTCATACTTTGTAAAAATATGGAGGAAATTCCAATTTGAAAAGAACCGATTTAAAAAAAATTCACTCTTTTTAGAGGCACATTTGCAGCACTATTTCCAACTTTTATAAAATGATTTTGAACTTGATTTTTCTTCTTCAATCTTTTTGGAGTATCTTTCTAACCTACATTTAAATGCTTTAAAGGTGGTTTGAAATATATATATATATATATATATATATATATATATATATATATATATATTATTTAATATAAATTATCAAAGAAGAAGTTTTATTTTCGAAATAAGGAAAGGAAATTATTTTGAGTATTTAATATCTTTTAAACTTGAGATTTTCCAAGTAATATTTGAAATTGATGTTTTTAAAATTATATTTTATGTATTTTTGAGTTTATTGAAAGTGAAAAGAAAACATGGATTACAACACCATTGCTGTAATAATTGTTCTTCAAAAATTGAGAAAGAGTCCATGAAGTATAACACTTTTGTTATAATAAATGATTTCGTAAAGCTATTAAGAAAACTTGTTACTTGACTTAATAAGTGTTGGTATTCTTAAATTTTTAGAAGAGTTTTGTTTTAAAGATGATAATAAGCAGATTTATAAATAATATTTTATAAATGAAAAGATCTTTAAAAAGAATGATCTAAAAATAAAGCCAAGTGTAATTGATTTTAGGTTTATAGTAAATAATGTTTCAATGGCAAAACCCTTCTTTTTGATACACTTAGAATTATAATTAGCTCTTTAAATTACTGTAACGACCCGAAATTTCCAAACCCGAAAATTACAGATAGTTATAAAAAAGAAGAAAGAGGTAGTAGAAGAAGAAGAACAGAAACATCAATATCTCACATTCGCCGCGGATAAAATATAATAATAAATAATAACAGTTTACAAAGCAATACTATATCTGTCGATTACATTTTAATACATCAGAGTTTCACATATATTCAAACACTGGACATATACAAATCAACATGTCACAGAATTACAATAATATAACACAGCGAAAATACTCTATACATTCCTGCCATCTGGCTCGCCTCTTGAGCTCCAGAATGTCCTTACCTGAAAATCGGTAATGCTCGGTCTGACCCGAGCATTACACCAATGTAACACCCAAGTCAGGCTGGAAACCAGCGCGAGTAAACCCAACTAACATGAAAAACAAAGTGTACAACTCATATAAACCAGGGTAACTTATATCAATTCACAAGCCACAAATTATTATAGACAACACTTAGCCCACATATAAGTTTCTAAATACCAAAGATTTAGATTTTAAAACAGTCCAATACCCCCAAATCACTTCACTCCAGCATATAGATTTTATATATCAATCTACAAACATTCGAAGTGGTTTCAGGTATTTCCCTAATACCCAACTCCATTCTCTTCGAATCTCATATCATCCTATTCCAAGTTATCCAAATGAAATACACAATATTTCATATCAGAGTTATCAACTCATTCGAAGCTTCCAATACCATCCAATCATCCACAACGAATTTGATCACTTCCAAATCAATTCAACTGATTCTAATTGAATTTCGAACCTCAATCACTTAGATTTCTTTACTTGTCAATTACTTAATTTCAAACCAAATAATTAAATCATCCCTTCAATATTCATCTGAATTAATCAACCTGGATTAATTATCCTTCAATTTCATTCAAGCAACTATCTTTAATTAACTTCACCATATTAATTATCCTTAACCAAAACGATAAGTAATCTTAATTACTGCATAAATTAATCGACTACTTTAATTACATTAATCCTTAATTGCTTATATTAGTTAATTTTTCATAAGTCACTATTTATGGATTAATCAATCTTAATCAATCAATCTTTGATTACATCATTAATTTTATAGATTAAGGATTTCAATTATATTTTAACTTATCCTAACAAAAATTAATTACATTAAATAATTAATCATTAATTAAATCATAAATATTAATCACTCTTGATTTATCTCAACCAGTAATTTACTATCTTTTTATTTTCTTCATTAAATAAATTAATTACTCCTTTATTTAACTATTTTAATTAATCACTTGATTAATTTCACAAAGTAATTATATTTTATTAATTATATTAAGTAATTACTTGTCAAACCATCCAATGATTATTCTAAATTACTTACACTTAATCAATTAACTTAAAACTTAACTAATTAATTCAGGCCCATCATTACTAAATTAATTAACCCAAATCATAAATTAATTGAATTAATTAATCATCCATTTTAATTACCCCACTAATTTAATGAATCACAAATCATTAAATCCTTATTAACATTAAAATGATAACATCCTCTTATTTATGACTTAAGTTTAAACAATTTAAAACCCAAATACTTCGAGTCAAACCACAATTGACTCGAAAACCAACCAAAAACCAAAGTCACATCATCATCAGTGCACATCCAATCAATTTAAGCACTCAACCAATTATTTAAATTTAACCATTAAATTCAAATAAAAATCCAACAGAGTGAGATTTACTCACCTTTGCTTTTATTTGCAATCCATTCCAAATCCGGTCTCGATTTGTTTCCTTCAGATTTAAACCTTGTATAAATAGTTATACGATTTATTAATTTTTGAAATGATCGAACAATTTATTTTCATTTAATTAGTTTGCTTAACAAATGATCTTTATTTCAAACCAATTTACTTTAATAATTTTGTTTAACTACAATTTTAAAACTAAAATTTCTTTTAAAGAAATTTAGTTTTAAACCAAATTCTTTTTCTTAAAAATATCCTTTAGTAACAAAAAAATTAAATAAATGAATAGGTTAACCAAATAATTTAACCACTAAAATTTTATTGTTTAAAAACTAACTTTTTTTACTTAACTAATAAATTTCCCTTATAAACACACACACACACACACATATTTATCAATTCAAAAGCTAAATAAATATCTTACTGCATGTATATAATTATACTTCTTTCTGTAAAATGTATATTTATTTATTTACTTTTCTTTCTACCATTATATATACAATTAAAGTAATAAAGAAAAAGAAAAAAACGTTACCTCACTCCACCGCTAACTCACGAACCACCACCAGAACAAAACTTGAACGTTACAGTCGAACCTTACTGACGCATCTCGAGTCTCCACACAGCACGAAACCCCAAACACTACCTCCTATCGCCGATACGCCAAAGCTGACCCCCTCGCAGTGCGCGCGAGCCACGTCGCCTCGCACATCGTGACTTCCACTCGCAACTCCCCAATGCTCGAATCAGCTCGCGACACTCACCAGCTATCGATCGAACGACCTCGTGAATCGAGCCTGCGCTTCATCCTAGCGCGCATCGAAGTCCATGCGTACTCGCCGTGATAACTTGCGCTCCAGAGTCGAACTCGAATACGACATACGCAAGATCTGACAATCATCTTGTCTGTAAATTGATTCATGGAAATTGGATTGGTAATGAAACCCTTTTTATTTTGTTTACTAGAAGAGAAAGAGGGGAAAAGGAAAAATGGATTTAAAATGAACGGAGTGAATAAAAAAAAATGTCGGCCATAAGTTTATTTAAGCTTCGATTTTTTTCTCTCTCTTGAATCTCGCCTGTAAATATAAAAGAAGAAGACGCGTTCATAATGGCGTGTAGAGGAAGGCTGCAGCGATTTACACGAGAAAGGAGGAAAGTAGGTCTGTGCGTTTCCGAAGGTAGGGTGGCTGATTGACCCTTTTTTTAAATTATTAAATTTCCAAAATATCTTGTTACGCATAACGCGAAATCTCGAACCCCGAATCAGACATGCCGACAAGCGTTTAAAAGGTTTTACCCGTGTTCCGAACACAATGGAACGTGTTTCGGAAGCTAATTCAATCATATGCGCGAGTTACAGAAATAAATGGTCAATTTTAAATTAAAACGATTAAAATAGTTCCTATGCGTTTTGAGCTGCCAGGGTCAAATGACAACTCCGATTGCTACGAAAATTGAAATCCGATAATAACTAACTATTACGGATCCAATGGAACTGGTTTCGTTGAATTCCGAGACTATGCCACGGAAGGCTATTTTTAAATGTCAATTTAAACGATATATTATTAAAATTGAACAAATTACCTTTAAATCAAATTTCAACCATTCTATTATCATCATTATAAATTTTATAAGCCTTCAAATTATTTTAAACATGCTTAGAAACTCAGATTCAACAATTTACCCAATTTTAATTATTAAATTCAATATTTAAACTATATAATTCAATGATTTAATTATCAAGCAAATATCGATATCCGGAATTCAAGTAAAAATTAACTTTTAAATATTTTAAAATCAATTAACTATTCAAATTTTAAATTGTTAGAAATTCTAGGTCGTCACAATTAATTTTTAAAGAAGTGTTCTATAAATATTTGTGATGTGAAAATCAAGCATAAACATGTATGAATGTTTAAAAATTTGATTCGTTTATAGAAAATATGTTGTCTTATGCTTAGCACTAAACATTGAGGAAACCCCTGTTATCTTTAACGTTAGGAATGTACGTCGAGGCAAGGTCTGAGAGGCAACAATGCCCTAACTTATCTGGCTCATTGTTAACCCTGGGATAGTGGCTTGGTTTAGGATCAACAAGTGGCGATAAGCGTAAGAGATTTAATCTTATAGGTGATATCACTTTTATGGAAAAGATGGCATATGCTTAGCACTAAATGTTGAGGGAACTCTTGTTATTCTTAAAGTTAAGAATGTATGTCGAGTCAAGGTTTGAAGCAATACTGTCCAAACTTGTCCGGCTTTATTGTTTTCCCTAGGGTAATCATACTTTGAGATCGACGAGTTGTAATAAGTATGTGATATTTTAATTTCCATATTCGATCATTGTTGCTATTCCCGATAATTGATTCCTTCACTATCGATTTTAATATTTTTCTTTGTGCTTCGTCGATTTAAGTTGATTTCTTGCTCTATTTGGAACATTGATATCCCTTTTTATGTTTCATCAATCTAAGATGATTTGTAGCTCGTTCTGAGCATGGGCATCCAGCACTGAAGATTACTAAAACCAAAGAGCGAGTGGAAGCCAAGCTATGTGGCCATCCATTAAGTATATTCACATTTGCCTAGAGGGGTTTTGGTTGCATGCATGCGGTGATGTGGATATATTCAAATTCTCGAATGTTGTTCACTTGGGTCTAGCTTGGAAGTTTCCGCAAGTGATGCATGTTTGTCATTGGCTTTCAAGTATATTTTATCTAGAGGTATGCTTTAATGTAGGAAAGCGCACCATTCTAGTCATGTTGGAAAAATTCATTCTCCTTATTTTGATTTGGAACTTGGAGAACCTTTTCTTAATTGCATCTAAAAGTGCCTTGTGCTATTCTCTATGTTTAGTTATTGTGTTCATTTTTTAAGTTTGAATTTATCTTGTTTATGCCTATTTTTTCAACTTTAGATTTTGTTCTGATTTGTTTTCCATTCTTTCATGTATGGAAGTTGTTCTTCTAAGGCAAAACTCATTTCGTGTTTGGCAACGTGGTCTCACTATTTGTATATGTTCATATTTCTTGAGTTTTCTCATGTTGATAATCCAAACTGATCCGGGTGTTATTTTATTATATTGCTCGAGTCAGACCGAATATTCTTCCAGGTTGTCGTCGGAGCGACATAGAGCTCATGGAGAAGAGCTGGATGTTCACCTGTCAAAAATTCTATTGTATTATTATATATACCCATCAGCAATTGTTAAGGTCAGGGAGTTATAAATATCCAGCTGATGGGGTCTCTTATTAACTCTGATATACCATTTATCTTAGAGTGACAGCTTTTACTGTCTCTATTATATGTTATCATTCTGTTGTGAGATTATGTTTACCCTATTCTTTTTCTTTTATTTTACCCTAACAATTTGTTTTTCCGGCACTTGGATGTTTGACATTTGAATACCATGGATGTATTAAGTGTTGATTTTCGAGAGTTGAAAAGACAGGTCATTACACTACATCTTGACAAACCTTTTGTGGACAGAGCTGCTAATTTCTTTTCTGATCATGTATGCTCTAATGAAATCAACCCTTCCTTTAAAAATTTCTTGACTACCATGTGTTTGACACAGGTGTTTTTTCCATTTCCACCATACACATCATTCTTTATAATTTCAATCGCGACCTATGAATCATACAAGCCTTTCAGTTGTTCGACTTCTTGACCTACCAACTCAAGAGCAATAAACTCATATTTTATAGCAGATCATGATATGCACATTTGTTTAGAGAACTTTCGTGATATAGCACCTTCACCCAGAGTAAACACATAACCACTAATAGAGCCATTTCATCACTATCAGCAATCCAATTTGTATTACAAACTTCTTCCAAGGCATTAGAAAATTTATTAAAATGCAAACATCAATCAATTGTACCCTGATGAAAAGCATTCCAATGTTCATCACTAGGGTTTTGAGTGTACCTACTTAAACGACTCATAGCATAGTTTATAGGTTTTACCAGGTCTACTATAATTTATAAGGAACATGACGCTTCCAATAGCTTTGGCATGTGCATCTTGTGACACACTAGATCCATTGTTCTTCTTAAGATGTATGCAAGGTGTTACCCGTACGTTTGACCGAGTAACAAGAGGCTTAGGGTAAAAGGTTCGTTCGGAATTGAAGGTCGTTCGGCACAGCATGGTCGTTCGGCATTCCATATCGTTCGGCATGAACCCTGTTCGGCGGAGAGGCCTCGTTCAGCAACCAACATCGTTCGGCATCCAGGCCTCTTCCGGCATCTAGCATCGTTCGGCATCCAGGCCTCGTTCGGCATAGTAGGGTCACTCGACGTGAACCTTGTTTGGCATAGCAAGGCCATTCGGCATAGCAGAGTCGTTCGGCATGAGCCTCATTCGTCATGAGCCTCGTTCGGCATTCTAGCCTCATTTAGAATTCATGCCTTGTTCGACATTCCAGCCTTGCTCGGCATAAGCATGTCGTTTAGCATCTCCCCTCGACCAGCTTCGGATCTCGTTCGACCTGCACCCTTTACTCAACACACTGCCTCGTTCGGCTTGGAGATATGGCTCGGCATTTCTCGATCGGCATTTATGGCTCGGCAAGCAGAAGTCACTCACCACGGGCCGAGGTATCTTGCTCCTAGGTCCATTAGGAAAGTCCAACCCATCTTCGTCTATAAATAGAGGGGCAGGGACATAGTGAAAGGTACCTTTTTTCGAGAACACCGAGGAGGCTCTGCCCCATTCAAGACTCATTGTTTTTACTTAGAAATTGTATTCAAATAGTTGGTGTACGGATTGTATCTGAAATCAATTGTTGAGTAAAGAAATAAAGATTAACTTCAAAGTGGACGTAGGCAGATATGCCGAACCACTATAAATCCGGTATTCTTGCTTTTGCATTTAATCTAGCATACCGTTCTCTATTTAAATTTACTTTCTTCATTAATCTCTCTATACAATCTTCTTAAGGGTGTTAGTGACCAATTCTGGTGCTAACATTTTGGTGCTTTCACTGAGAATCGAATTCTCAGGCCATTAGGATCTGCTTTGTAGCTACTGGATTGAATAAATCCCCTGAAGGAGATCCAAGTTATTCACAGGACATTCGTTGATTCTACCCAGAGTTCCTATCGATAACTCTACTATGGAAAGACCACGTACCCGATCAGCCTCTCATAATGTGGACGTCAATGAGACTGCTAGTGTACAATAGATAGGACCTAGCAACCAACAGGCAAACCCAGGTGCAGGGACTGCTACCCAAAATCAAGTGAAAGTCGTTACAAGGACAGAGTTCAACGACTTAATGAAAGAACTCATGGAAAGTAGAAGACAACTCGCTGAGCAGGTTCAAGCTAACGCCAACCGATGACTCAGGTTACTCAGCAACAACATCAGAATGTTGGAGGTAGCCCTGCACCTTACTCTTCATATGATAGCTCGACTTCATATGATGAACCTCCCAGCATAGACGCTATAAAACTGAAACCGTGCAAGTAGATGTTACCGATCGATCAACCAGGGATCAATCACATCTTCGAGACCGCATTTAAGCTGGAACAGGAAACTTAAGAGCGGGAGCATGTGTGGAGACCGGACGCCCGGGTCAACAAGATCCAAATGAAGCAGGCCTTCAAGATACAAATTTGGCCGATCGCCAATAGAGGGGACATCAACCTGAGCGGTCTTGTAGAACAGAGTCCTACCTTCCATCCTCTATACAAACTCCGGACTTAATGGCTATGGTCAAACAGTTGATGAGAGAGAATCAAGGCCTGACCAATGAAGATTGGGGGATATGCAGGAGTCATACTCCATTCACCGATACTATTCTACAGGCCGAGTATCCCAGGATGTTTTGCATGCCAACTACCTCGGCCTACAAAGGAAAGAACGAACCTAGGCAGCACGTGATGAGGTACGAGTAGATGATTGATTTGGCTAGAGCTAATGACGCAACCAAGTATAGATGCTTCTCGATTACTTTATCCGAAATCGCCACCATATGGTTTACTCGACTTCCCCCGCGGTCTATATCCAGTTTTGACGAATTGGCAACGAAATTTGTTGAACAACTCAGGATACATGCAACTCGTCCTAAAGACGTGATGTCCCTATCAAGTATAATTCAGGCCCCAGGAGAGTCATTGAAAGAGTATTTGCAAAGATTTCATGTTGCGGCTACTGAAGTTAGCAACCCTAACGACCACGCAATTTTAATGGCGGTAATACGAGGTGTAGATCCGGATTTGGAGTTTGGAGACTGGTTGGCAGGAAAGCCTCCAACAATGCTGGAGCATTTCTATTCAAAGGCTCATCAATTCGTAAGAAGAGAAGAAGCCAGGTGGACGAGGCGAGATAAGGCACCAGGGACAGTTCAGGAGACAGTGAAAAGCAACATCGTCGTAAAACAATCTGAAGATAACTCGAGAAAGGTTTAAGTCAACGTCCAGAAAAAGCCTGGACAATCTAAAGGGTTCGGAGGAGGGAATCTTGAAAAGAAAAGAGAAGCAGGGAAATGGAAACCAAGGATTCCAACCTACAACGAATACACCCCACTGAATGCATCTCTTGAAAACATTTACCTATCAACCTTAACACTTTTCAATACAGAAAGCCATGCCCAAAGGAGTCCATAGAGGAACAGAAGCGGACCGGAAAGTGCTGTAGCTTCCATGAAATGTATGGGCACAATACAAAGGAGTGTAGACACCTCCACGACACCATAGAAAAGTTGATTAGACAGAAAAAGCTGCAAGAATTTGTCAAGAACCCACAAGAGGGTAGGAAAGGAACATCAAACCCCGGATGCGGGCCGGCTCTACGCCAAGCAACGGAACTTGTCTGGACTGTGGGTAGGTTGGTCATAAACACGATAGTCCATGGAACTCACCCTACAGATAAGAATTGGCAAGAGATGGAGCGATATGTTAACTCCTTAAAGCGTGCAGATTATGAGTGCTGTTCGAGTGTGGAGGATGGGACAAAGCAGCAACGCATGATGACAGACGATATAGTTTTTAGGAGCCGAGATGCGGACAAGGTGGAAGCTCCTGCGATCCGATGGTCATATCTGCGACGATCGGGCCAGCTTATGTTAAAAGAAATTTAATTGATTGTGGAAGTTCCGTTAACATCATCTTCAAAAAGCTTACGACCAAATGAAGATGGAGACAAAAGATTTAAAGCCACCTAAAGCCCGTATCCATGGCTTTAATGGTGCAGCTATAGATGCGGTAGGGTACGTTGAGTTGCCAGTTGAACTGGGAGAGGGTGAGCGTAGGAGGGTGCGAATCCTACGTTTGTAGTGTTGGATGTTGATTCTCCATACAACGTGTTTTTGGGCCGGCCGGCCCTCGCGTAGTTCAGGGCAGCCTTAGCCCCGTGGTGTTTGACATTAAAGTTTCCAACAGACAATGGAGTCGGTGTAGTGCATGGAGATCAGGCGACTGGTCGCGCATGTTATGTGGCTGATCTGAGAGAGGCCTAGTTGTGGGAGAAGGGGAAGGTTGCGATAGCTCCGTCTACATCCGGAATGCTAACGATTGACATGTAGTGCCTGAGCCCTAGCTCGGGCGACATTCTCGGATCTATAGAGACTTAGATCCGAGAGATGATGATGGGGGACCCAGGGAAGCGAATGCAGCACCGGTTGAGCTGACGATTGACATTCCAGTCAGCCGAGATGACCCGTCGCAAGTTCTTAAGATTGGATTGCAACTCGACCCATCAATGGTCGAGAATCTTACCGATTTCCTTCAAGCGAACCTGGACATTTTCGCTTGGACACATTCTGATATGTGCAGGAATTCTCCCAATATCGCGAGTCATATGTTGAACATAGACCCGAAGTACGTCCCAGTAAAACAGAATTGGAGAGGCATGGACCAGGAGAGGTCCACTGCTCTCAGAGAGGAGGTGGACAAACTTAAAGCCAATGGGTTCGCCCGCGATGCCTTCTACCCTGAATTAGTATCTAACCCAGTGCTAGTGAGGAAAGAAAATGGGAAGTGGATAATTTGCATTGATTATTCTGATTTAAACAAAGCATGCCCAAAGGATAGTTTCCATTTACCTAGAATCGACCAATTGGTTGATTCAACGGCCGGACACGAGTTACTGTCATTTATGGATGTGTACTCGGGATGCAATCGAATCCCAATGCACATTCTAGATCAAGAACATACTAGTTTTGTTGTAGTCATTGGGTTATATTACTATGTAGTGATACCCTTGGGATTGAAAAATGCCGAAGCAACTTATCAGCGTCTGGTGAACCGAATGTTTAAAGATCAGATTGGTAGAACTATGGAAGTCTATGTGGATGACATGCTCGTGAAGTCACGAAAGTCAAACGACCACATTCGAGACTTAGTAGAGATGTTTGATACTCTCAGGCATTATGGGATGAAAATTAATCCTTTGAAGTGTTCATTTGGCATTGCGTCAGAGAAGTTTTTGGATTTCATTGTGAATGCGCTGGGAATCGTAGCTAACCCGGAGAAGATTCAAGCTATTCGGGACATGCAAGTGCCCAGAGCTATAAAGCAAGTACAAAGCTTGAATGGAAATGTGACCGCGCTGCGTCGATTCACATCCAGAGCTACGGATAAGTGCATTCCCTTTTTTGATGTGATAAAGAAAGGAAAGAGAAATTTCGAGTGGACATCCTACTGTAAGGAAGCATTCCGAGCTCTGGTAAGGCATTTAGAAAATCCCTTGGTGCTATTAAAAACAATTGACCATCAAATGTTGTATGTGTGCCTGGCTGTATCCCAACATGCTATCAATACGGCTTTGGTTCGCGAGGAGGGCCGAGTTCAAAAGTCAGTGTATTATGTCAGTAAACGTTTGACGGGGGTAGAAAGAAATTATCCCAAGATTAAGAAACTAGATTAATACTTGGTGATTGCATCACGCAAGTTTCATCCATAATTTTAGGCACACTCAATCAGTTTTTACAGAGTTCAACCCTTGCGGCAGGTATTCCAATGTCCAGAAACCTCTAGAAGGATGTTAAATGGAATATCGAGTTGAGTCAGTTCGATATTCACTACCTACCACGAAGGGCCATACAAGGGCAAGCGCTAGCAGACTTCATTGCCGAATTCACCATATCAGACGAATCAAACGGTCACAATGTCATACCTCCCTTTCGATGGAAGATGTACACCAATGGGGCATCTAACGACCATTGTTCGGGAGCTGGCATAGTTCTTGTGACTCCTGAAAACCAATCAGTTTGTTATGCTTTAAAGCTCAAATTCCCAGCAACAAATAACAAAGCCGAGTATGAATCATTGATTGTTGGCTTGAGACTTATCAGAGAATTGGAGGTAAGATCCGTTGAAATCTTTTGTGACTCACAACTGGTGGTGTACCAAGTTCGGGGGGACTTTCAAGCAAAGGGACAGATACTTGCCCATACCTGACACGAGTTCAAGTGCTGCTAGCGAATCTGGAGTATTATGATATTTCACATGTCCCGCGTGAACAAAATAGAGCAGTCGATTCATTGGCAAAATTTGCAAGCACTGGCGATGCACAACAAATGTGATTGGTTCCCATTGAACCCTTACATGCTCCGACTATAGATATGATGGAGGTAGATTTCATGTTAGAAACAAAAATCGAGAAGGAATCATGGATGACCCCATTCAAGCAATACTTGTTACATGGGGTCTTGCCCGAAAGAAGGAGTGAAAGACGACAAGTCATTCGTAAGGCTTCACCATATGTAATGCAGGGTGGAATAATGTATCAGAGTGGATTCTCAACCCCCTTAATCTGGTGCATTGCTGACGATGAGATAAAACGAGTCCTGAAGGAAGTCCATGAAGGAGAATGCGGTGACCATATTGGGGGGCAGACATTCGCGAAGAAAATCCTCCGCTATGGATACTATTGGCTAACTGTAAATCGAGATGCTGCAGACTATGTAAGGAGATGCGACAAATGCCAAAAGTATGCGAAAATCCCAAGAGCTCCGCCGATGGAACTCAGCAAATGGTTAGTCCCTGGCCATTTGTAGTGTTGGGGATCGACATAGTCTGTTCTCTACCCAGATCTAAAGGCGGTGCGAAATACGCGACAGTTGCGGTAGATTACTTTACCAAGTGGGCATAAGCAGAGCCTTTGGCCACTATCTCCGCCAAAAAGGTCATTAATTTCGTTGTATGAAATATTATATGCCATTTTGGCCTTCCACAGACTATCATTACAGACAACGGAACTCGGTTCGAAAGCAAAGAGTACAAAGAGTTTTGCCAAAGATATGGCATTGAGAAAAAGTTTGCAGCAGTTGCTCATCCAAAAGCCAATGGACAAGTGGAAGCCGTGAACAAAATAATCAAGTCCATACTAAAAAAGCGTTTGGAAAAGGTTAGAGGCAAGTGGGTGGATGAAATTCCGACAGCGCTCTGGGTTTTTGAACAACCCACAAGTCCGCGACTGGCCACACTCCATTCACATTGGCATATGGCATGGAAGCTGTTATACCCGTAGAACTTGAAGCTCCATCCCATCGAGTAACTTATTACGACCCTGAGTCGAATCAGGATTTTTTGCTGGAATCACTTGACTTCATTGATGAAAAACGTGAAGAAGTTGATTTAAGAGCAGCTTCATACAGACACCGAGTCGCTCGATATTATAATGAAAAGGTCCCGCTAAGAATCTTTGATGTGGGTGACCTCGTTTTGAAACGAGTTTTCCCGGTCCCATCGCATATGAATTCCGCATGGAAAGGTCCATAAGTCATTGAACGAAAGCTTGAAGAGGGAACTTTCAAGCTAGCGACCATCGATGGTGCGACACTCCCCCGAACATGGAATAGCGAGCATTTGCGGCATTGTTATACTTAGTCCATTTCTTTCGTATGTTAGTTGCACTTATTTCCAGCATGTTTTATTCTTAATTTTCAGCATGTAATAAGACAATTTAGCTTATTTTCAGTAATAAAGGCTTAAAGCCATCTTTTCCTTAATTATTGTTGTTTCTATGTGTGATAATTCTATGGCAAACCACTGATGTTACATTATTCTGTCTGACGAACAAACTTGCACGAACTCCTCAAAATTTTCAAGTCCACTGAGTGTGGACTGGAGTACTCTGAGTCCCTTGAGTGCAGACTAGAGTATAAACGACTTGAAATCTCCAAGTCCCTTGAGTGCGGATTGGAGTGCTCTGAGTCCCCCGAGTGCGGACCAGGGTATAAACGGCTTGAAATCTCTAAGTCCCATGAGTGCGGACTGGAGTACTCTGAGTCCCCTGAGTGCGGACCAGAGTATAAACGGCTCAAAATATCCAAGTCCCCTGAGTGCGGACTGGAGTACTCTAAGTCCCCTGAGTATGGACCAGAGTATAAACAACTCAAAATCTCCAAGGCCCCTGAGTGCGAACTGGAGTACTCTGAATCCTCTGAGTGCGGACTAGAGTATAAACGACTTGAAATCTCCAAGGCCCCTGAGTGTGGACTGGAGTAATCTGAGTCGCCCGAGTGCGGACTGGAGTACTTTGAGTCCCCCGAGTGCAGACCAGAGTATAAACGACTTGAAATCACCAAGTCCCTGAGTGCGGACTGGAGTGCTCTGAGTCTCCTGAGTGCGGAACAGAGTATAAACGACTCAAAATCTCCAAGTCCACTGAGTGCGGACTGGAGTACTCCAAGTCCCCTGAGTGCGGACCAGAGTATAGACGACTTGAAATCTCCAAGTCCCCTGAGTGTGGACTAGAGTACTCTGAGTCCCCTGTGTGCAGACCAGAGTATAAACAACTTGAAATCTCCAAGTCTTCTGAGTGCGGACTGCAGTACTCTGAGGCCCCTGAGTGCAGAACAGAGTATAAGCGAATCAAAATATTCAAGTCCTCTGAGTGCGGACTGGAGTACTCTGAGTCCCCTGAGTGCGGACCAGAGTATAAACGACTTGAAGTCTCCAAGTCCTCTGAGTGTGGACTAAAATACTCTGAGTCTCCTGAGTACAGACTAGAGTATAAACGACTTAAAAATTTCTAAGTCCCTAGAGTGTAGACTGGAGCGCTTTGAATCCCTAGAGTGTGGATTGTAGTATAAATGGTTTAAAATTCTCTGAGTCCTTGGAGTGTGAACAAGGATACAAATGACTTGATGTCATCAAGTCCCCGACATACGGACTGAAAATTATTCTAAGTACCCGAAGCATGGAATGAAGGATGTACAATTCCAAAGATTTTTCGACTTAAATCAAGACGAATTAAGAAGTTTATGTAACTTACAATAGCTCGGGTTTTGACCACAATCATACAGAAAGCTAAACGATAAAATTCTTTTAAAAGACAAAAGAACCGAGCTTTATTTATTCAAAAATAATTTTCTACTACAACTCCTCCAAAACTTGGAGTCAAAGGTCTATTTACATGGACTATGAAAATAAATAAAATAATTACATAATCTATACTAACTCTCGTTGAACAAGAGTAAAAATTACTTCTTTGACTTCCTCGGTTTTTTGTCCTCTTTCGTCTTCTCTGACGACTCCTCCTCAACGAGTTTTTTCTTGGAAGTTTTACTTAGTGGGTAGATGACAACTGAGGAAGAGCGAGGAACCTCTAATGGTCTGGACCCACCAGGGAGGATGACCTTCAATGGCTTGTTCAGAGGATCGTCTAAGTCCCTGACTAGAGGCTCGACTTTGATTTCGGCCGTTTTTCCTTTCTTTCTCGAGCTACTCCTTCATGCTCATTTTAGAAGTATGTTCAGAGGCGCCTGTAATCTCGATTTCATAACATTCCTCAATGGGAGATGAAATCTCGGACTTATCCTCATCAAGCGCCTCAATCACTTGAGCATCTGAACCGGGAGTCTCTCCTGCATGAGTAGACTCACTTGTTTTCCCCTTCACCTCCTTGGCGTCATCGCTCCTTGGAGTGGGCTCCAGATCAGAAAGGCCTGCGTAAAATCATGGAAAACAAACATTAGAATACAATGATCTCTCGTAAGAAACGACGGCTCTTGGAATTTCAAAATAAAGAGTTATATACCGGCTTCTGGCCGACTCTCAGCCGTCCGAGGGGTCTCACCCTCTAGAATGGGAGATCTAATATGAATGCTGAGGCCAAGGTCTTCCAGTTCATAACCAACATGTTGCTCAAATGGATCAAGTACTTGCCGATCAGCCGACTGAGTAGGAGCATGAGCTGGAGACTAGGTTTCGAATGGACCGGCAATAACATCTTTCCCTTTCGATGAGGAGGAACCTTTGCAGTAGAGAGCCTTCGCCGCAGACAGGTTCGAAGGCTTGTTCCCCTTGAGAAATTCTTTTATTAAAGCATCTTCATCAACCTCCTCGGTGCCAAGTTCAACCTTCCTGATTTTTATTAAAGTCTCCCATGCCTCAGCTAGGGATTCGAGGTAGCCCTTGCCCAGAAAAGTTAAGTACCGATGCATGAGGACATGGGCATTGAATTCTGTAATCAGTGGGTCGAACATGCATTTGACCTCCTCCCTACCATCCTCTTTAGCTGCCTTAAGACGAGAGTCAATCTCCACTCTTTCCCTCTTTACGGGCTTCATCTCTTAGCATCCCGACTTTAGAAAGCTTGTCGTCGAGTTTCGCCTTCAGAAGTCACATGGCAACGATCTCGTAGCAATATCACTGCGACTTTTCTTGGGAAGTAGTTTTCTCCTCTCTTTCTTTACATAGCTGATCCTCCAGCTCTTTGACTCGAAGAGCAAATGCATCTCTTTCCTTCTGCGCTGAGTCCTTCTTTAAAGCCAGGGCCGCATAGCGTTGGACCGCTTCGTCAATTTCTTATTTATGAGTTGTCTCCATGCGATTGATGGCTTCCGCCATATCTTTAGCGCTTTGTTGAGCGGCTTCAGGCTGAGACTTGTAAGAAGCAATCTCTTCATCCCAAGCTTTAATAATATCTTTATCGTGGATAGCCTCGAGTTTCAGGCGATCAATTTCATGCTAACGCTCAATAGAGACTTCTGAAACTTTTTCGACTAAGTGCACGAATGCATCGTGCTGGACATAAACGTCATTAGTGCAAGCAATAGCGCTTTGCTTGACATGCTGGTGAATCGCCGGAAGAAATTTAAAGCCATCAAAGCATATCTTTGGAAATGAGGCTTTAAGCTCAACAATTCGTTCTGCTACTGATGGATCAGATGTAGGAACGAGAGGAGTCTGCTTGAAGACTGCAGGTGTTCTACGGGGATCTCAAGATTGCCTGGTACTTGATGAACCGGAGTGTTGATCCCAATGGGCCTCAGGTTGGGACCCCTTATGTGCAGGTTTCTCTTTGCTGTGCTTTGGTTGAGAAGGAGGATCGCAAGGATATGAGGGCTGACTATAAGTTTTTCATCAGTGTGACGATTCTCGATGGTAGTAATCTCGATCGCCGGAGTCATCTCTATCTCGTCGCTTGCCAGAACCCGAATCCCGGCCAGATTGGTGAAAAATCGATGAGCCACGAAGGCGGTCAAGTGCATGTGTACGCCCCATGTCACCTACACAAAGTTTAAATAACGGCGAGTTAGAGAAGAGTAGGTGGTGACAGAAATTTAAGTGCTAGGTGAAGTGCATGTGTTTGTGTGTGGCCTAGTGTTTCCCCCCGACAGTCCAGTTTCTTTACTAATAGGAGTTTTTTCTCCCTGGTTTTGGGCTTGAGCGATTGTATCGCTTCTCGCGAGCTAATTAAGCTTAAGGCCTCTAGATCTTCGAAACCATAGTTGAGCAGATCATCAGGTATAGTAAGGTTCGACAGGTCTTTCAGAGAACTTTCTAAGTGCTGCGAGGAAGCCTCTTTCTCCTCTGGAATAAGGGTAACCTTAGAAGTTCCGCCCACTATTTTCTTCCTCAGCTTGTATGTCAATTTCTTCTTCCTCTTCGAAGGGGAAGGCATCGTTTCAATGTAATGAACTTCGACTATTGGATCACGAGATGGACTTCGGGCGTTTCGGCTTCTTTAATCTCCCCCTCCTCTGGTGTATCAGGGGCATTACGTGCTGAAGACACGGCCTTCTTTTTTCTTTTTCCCGAAGCAGGCCTGGTTATGGTAACACCTTTGGGGAGGCTTATTCGGCGACCTTCCACCAGCAACCCAAATTTCATGAGGGACTCATTCGAAATGAGAGTTCTGATATCCCGGTCTTCGGCGGGAATGGCTCGGATAGCTTCGACAGCTTCAGAATATCCAGAGCCCTCGGGACGTGTGTTAATACCTCAAAAGATAGAAGAAGAGTTAAAAAAGGTACAGCTTCGGCCAAACATGAGTATTGGTCCAGGAAAAAGACTTACTTCCTTCCACCCATCTCCTCGGAAAGCCGGGAGAACAGCACACATAGAACCACTCTTGTTTATACTGGGAAAACTTGCTCCATGCCCTAGTTAAGATTTGACACTTGCTGTGCGGCTCGAGAAACACAAAAGATGGGCTATCCAACTGCCACTTGATGCGATAGATATAGCGGATATCGCCAGGAGTCGGAAGCCTGAAGAGGACACTCATGAAGAGGATGCAAGTATCGTATGTGAGTGCGTGGCTGTTCGGGTGCAATTGCGATAGGGTGATCACATTATACTGCAACACGTCTTGAAGAAAGGAGTTGAATGGCGGCACGCTGCCTACCCAACACATGAATCTGTTGCAAGTTGTATATCCAACTGGGGGCAAGTGAGGACGATCCTGCCTCGATGGAACTAACACAGTGCCGAAGGGGATTCCATGGACTGAGCATATCCGACGGAGCGTACTTTCGTTAATCTTCGAGGCTTAGGAATCGATTGGATCGTCTAAGAAGATCGCTGCCTCTAGGGCATCGGGAGCCAAGTCGATAGATGCAGTCACAGGGCTCGGCAAGTCTTGTGTGGGAGTAGTTGGTGGATTTGAAGTTCCTACTACTTCTTATCAAGAGGATGGCTTGGGTCTGTTCGAGATCGTAGCAGAGCTAGATTTCCTAGACATCTCTAATGAAGATTGAATCTGACCAAACAACTGTTTGAACTATACTTGAAAAACAGTCGACATTAGACTTAACAACATAAATATTCCCCCGTGTGGTGTGTGAACTAGTGCGATCATTCGAATGTAAGTGCCAAGAAATTAAAGTCACTGGGTTAGCGAAATAAAGTTAGGATTCGAACTGTCGTCTTCGAAGACTGTCATCTCTGACCGTCTACGAGAGCTTAGAGTAAGACAGTTAATGTTATGAATTCGACATCAACACTGCATATGAAAGGTTATTAACTGTTAAGCAAGTTAAGTTCAAGTTTACAGTTGTATAAACATGAGAGTTATCAGTCTAGATTGTCCGATATGCTTAGTGTGTAAGTCTATCATTGTCCATTATCATATATTCAGGAACGAGATGTGTTGAGCCAACTATGCATTAGGTTCGACTAGTGTTGCTGTTGTGTATAACTCTCTCACCTATCCTCTCCACCGTTCGGCATTCGGCTAGTCATGCCTAACCGCAACCATGCTGAGCCGCCTCGCTCGGCACTTAAACCTTAACACCAACACTCTTCTACCTATCCACTTCATCAATCCACATTTGTCTAGTCATGCCGAAACGTAATCACACCGAGCAGCTTCGCTTGGCATATTGCCTAGCTCCTACTTTTCTCCAACACTCCTTCCTACCTCGTTCGGCATAAAAGAATCGTGCCGAAACAAGAGCATTCCGAGCCACATAGCTCGGCATCTAGGCTCAGCCATCGCTTCTTCTCCGTTCTCCCTCTTTCCTCGCTCGGCGTAACTCACTGCTTTCCTTCAATTTCTCTTTGCTGCTCGGCACGTAAGAGTAATGCCGAGCCATGGCCATCTCTTTTTCGAATCTCACGCCATGCTCAATTTACATCACCAAACTTTACTACTCCTTACTCCCTCATATCCCAAACACCCTTGACACTTCCTTCCTTCCATCACTCTGCCTAGCCCAAAAACGTATTTTGACCTCAAATTGGATATCCTTATCCACGCGGTTCCAACTTTCCTCAGTCTTATAAATATTCATGAGTTCGAATCTCATGTTATGTTTCCTTTTCGAGATGACGTGTTTAAAGTTAAGGCCATTACCTAAGAAGTCACTCAAAGCTTGGGGATATTCTAGAGTAGGAAGCACGATTCTGGTCGGGTCCTCTGATTTGGGAAAGGAGGTGAGTTTTGAGAAAGAAAGGGAAAGGTAAATAGTTTGCAAGATTATGAGACAAATTCGTAAGTTCTGAAGAGTAGAGGTAAAAGTAAAATGGGGAGGAAGAAGAAGTATCGGCTTCAATAGAGAGAAGGGAAGTCGAATGGACGGTGACCGGTAGAACCGGTCAATGCACCACCCTCGTTCGGCATTATGTCGTTCGGTATTTGTATGTCGCTCGACATTAGTGTATCGTTCGGCATTAGTATGCCATGGCATTCAACGTATCGTTCGACATTCGAGAGGTCGAAAAAAAATGTTATCTAAAGACAGAATGAGGACTCCAAAGAGAAACACGGAGTGCTAATGGTTCAAAGTGTACCATGATCATCCATATGACACACTTTGGAGGGAAAGTGTTACCTAGAGGTTTGACCAAGTAACAAGAGGCTTAGTGTAGAAGGCTCCTTCGACATTGAAGGCTGTTCGGCACAGCATGGTCGTTCGGCATTCCATATCGTTCGACATGAACCGCGGTCGGCGGAGAGGCCTTGTTCGGCATCCAGCATTGTTCAGCATCCAGGCCTCGTTCGGCATCCAACACCGTTCGGCATCTAAGTATCGTTCGGCATAGCAAACCTATTTAGTATAGCAGGGTCGTTCGGCGTGAACCTAGCTCGGCATAGCAAGGTCGCTCGGCAAAGCAAGGTAGTTCGGCATAGCAGAGTTGTTCGGCATAAGCCTCATTCGTCATGAGCCTTGTTCAGCATTCCAGCCTCGTTCGACGTTCATGCCTCGTTCGGCATTCCAGCCTCGCTTGGCACATGGCCTTGCTCGGCATAAGCATGTCGTTCAACATCTGCCCTCGACCGACTTCAGGTCTCGTTCGTCCTACACCCTTCACTCAACACACTGCCTCGTTCGGCTTGGAGATATGGCTCGGCATTTCTCGATCGGCATTTGTGGCTTGGAAAACAGAAGTCACTCACCACGGGCCGAGGTATCTTGCTCCTAGGCCCATTAGGGAAGTCCAACCCATCTTCGTCTATAAATAGAGGGGCAGGGGCACAGTGAAAGAGACCTTTTTCCGAAAACACTAAGGAGACTCTGCCGCATTCAAGTCTCATTCTTTTTACTTAGCAATTGTATTCAAGTAGTTAGAGTACGGATTGTATCTGAAATCAATTGTTGAGTAAAGCAATAAACATTAACTTCAAAGTGGACGTAGGCAGATATGCCGAACCACTATAAATCTGGTGTCCGTGTTTTTGCATTTAATCTAGCATACCATTCTCTGTTTAAATTTACTTTCTTCATTAATATCTCTAAACAATCTTTCTTAAGGGTGCTAGTGACCAATTCTGGTGCTAACACAAGGATCGTATATATATCGAAAAATGACATTAGAATAACCAAATATTTCTTGAATTTTCTCTATGTACTAGTGAGACCGACTTTGTAAGAAATCAGTTTAATTTTTTTTTCATTTTTATTCCTAGTATCACATCAGCATCTCCTGTCTTTCATCTCAAATCAGAAGGATAAGAAAGTTTCGATATTGTTTACCACGTCCGAGCACCAAATATCAACTTTCCATCATAATCACATAATCCAAACATTTTTGAATATGCAAAAGAACAAGTGGCCTTCACTATATCTCTATTACTTATTATGGTCCTATCAAATTATTCATACCACTATCTAAAAGCCTGTTTCAGGCCATAAAGAAACTTTTTGACTTGCAAACCTTATTCTTCTTACCATGTGCTATGTAATCGATAAGTTATTCCATATAAATTTCTTCTAAGTCACTATTAAGAAGAACAATTTTTACATTCATCTTGTGTGCTATCAAATTATGAATAGTTGTTAAGTTTTAATAGTACTTACCTTTGTCTTCGGTCAATATTACTATTAGTACTATTAGTATTATTATTATCATCATGGTTTTATATACATATATATGATTTTATTTTTATCTTTATTTTTATTTTACTTAGTTATTATTATTATTAGTTTACTTAGTTGACTTTATTTTATGATTATCATGGTTTTTATTATTATCATCGTTGTTGTTGATGATGTTGTTATGACTTTTTAATTGACTTTGTCATTTAGTTTTGCGTTCCATGTCTGGCCGATCCCAATTTTTTTGACAACAATAGCTTAGTTTTTGTTGTTGTAAATCGAATGACTATTAATCCAGCTTTGAGTTTATCAGTGGAACTAACAATTCTTTTTTTTACCTCCACAGATCCACATAGTCCTAACTGGTCTCCAACCCAACCCTTGGGTAATTTAACAAAGTCCCGAGTGTGCGTAGATGTAACATCCCAAAAATTTAAACCAAAATATTAAATAAAAGAATTGAATTTAAATATAACAAGGGTAAAAATAGAATTTTTATTACTGTGACTATGAAACTTGCATCATTACGTTCGTAGCGATTTTCTAAACAATTTTCATATATAGTATTTTGAAATCGAAAATAGTATGAAAAAGTCATCAACATTTAAAAAATTTAGAATTGAAATTAATTAAATGAATAAACAAGAAAAGAAATAATGAATATAGAAAGCTCCAGTGGTCGATATCGTGGCCTTTACCGGTTGACCTCTAGCGGTCGATCGATCCTAGCCAAGCGATCGATCGATCGTCGTTTATTGGCTTGGTTTTTGAATTGTCGAATGGCCTAGATTTTATAAATAAATCTAACGGTTAATGTAAGTTGCTACCCCTATAAATATAACCTTAGGCCAGAAACCTAATTCACTAATCAGAAGTATTACATGCAAACTTTTGTCAAAATTCTTCTCAAATCAAATTTCTTCAAACCGAATAAGAAATAAATTAAAGATATTGAAGAAGCAGTTAAATCAAAGCAAATCAAGATGATATCTACACAAAACGAAGATGATTCTGGGCAAATCAAAAAGAGATAGTGGCGAGTCGATTCATGATTAGTAAGATGATTTACATATAATTAATTTTGTTATACCCTATTTTAATCTAGAATTTTTTCAAAACGAATTGGAAAAGATTGAGAATTTAACCGTGATTATAAATATATGGATATGATTCCTTTCTTCTAATTTAGATCGGGTTAATGTAAATATGTTAAATAAGAATTGATTCAAGTTGAATATATCCCTTTTGGTCAAATTAATTATGAATTTACAACCATGTTTATGTTAAACTTAGGTTAAACTGACTTACCATAATTGAATATATTGTACATGAAGTTTGCACAATTATGAATTGTAAATCAATAAATTTGAGTTCACTGTAATTAGGATGTACTCTATGCCAGATTGTAACTATAAATTGTAATTAGAGTTTACTATAATCGAGCCGAGAACGACGATGATGAATAAACAAACAAACGATAATAATCAAAAATTACAATATACAATAAACAGCAACGACCGGTTGACAACAAGCGATCGACCGCTCCAATGTCCAACGGTTGATCGCACCAATGACCAGCGGTCGATCGGTTACCGAAAATGGGCATGACATGAACCTTGGTCTAAGGCTCAAGTTATAAATTAAATTTTATTATATATATATATATATATCTGCATGTAAGGAAATTAGTTCCCTACGTTGGGGATGCTTGGACATTGTAGGCTTAGATAAATGCTATTTGTTGAACATGATTGATATTTGACCCGAGCGATTTAATCAAAAATTGCATTTTCAAGAGATTCTTCGATGGACACGCAACATTGATGATGATGCCTGGAGAAGTGTGCGACCCGGCACTAATAGGAATTCCTTGGTATTCATGGACGAGGTGTGATACTGTGTTGTTGTTGTATCCCGACGTGGTGCAATAGAAGGCGTATGTTACTATCGAGAGGTGGACATGGATGCAGCAAACGTCTTCGGCATGAGTCGACATTGCGAGCTCCACCTAAATGTGTAAATATAATACGTGTAGTCATGATTTGAGAAATGTAGTCCCAAGGTTGAAGTTGCTGGTAAATTCTATGTTGGAATAGTTCTAGTAGCTGTTGGCCAATCCATATTTGTGTTGAGGTTCGATTAGTCATTTGACCTAAGTATAAGCCTTCACAAGTTGTTACTATATGTGTTTAAAACTATATTTAGATAAGTGAAATGAGTAATTCTGGAACACTAGAAGAACATCCCAGGTCACATGTAGTATTAATAAAATCAATTACATATGATCGTCATATATGATATACTCATTTACCAGACTGTTGTCTGACCCACCCCTTTCCTTTCAAGGGAAGGACAGGCAGCAGATGATAAACCTATAGATTAGTACGTGAAGAGACGAGCTTAGCACTAGAGTAGCTTATCATTTTGCATTACTCATCATGTAACTATTTATCGTACTTAGTATCATCAGACTATATAATGTATTTCCATATACTCTGGATTATGAATATGTATTATTTTTGAGACCGTGTTCTAAGATATTTTTGTAAGATGGTTATTTTCTGTATTTATATTTTCTTGCATTCCACTATGAAATTTGAAAGTGTATAGTGATTTACATTTTATCTATATATTCTTAGTGTATATTCTTAATCTCTTTAATGTTTAAAAACAATAACTCATACTTCATTGCACAGACGCGAGTCCAAAAGTCAGCATAGGCTTTATATCATTGTTTAGATCATTGTGTTGGAGGTGCAGTTTATCACAATCTATATTGGAGCATAGGCTCAAAATTATTTTAGAGCTAGGTACGTATTGAGAGAGTGCACTTGAAATTTTTTTTAAAGAAGTTTTTCAATAAGTTTTTCGAAACGGGTATATATGTATGGATAAAAAGTTTTCCAAAGATTTTAAACAAGTATAATGTGGAAAAACGCTTTTCCTTATTCTTTTCAATACTATCTGCCAAAAAATTGCTAATAAATTCCTAAATCATAGATATAGTTTGTTGCAGCTCAGGTGATGCACTTGAGATTCTGCACGTGACCGTTCTGATTTGGTTCTGCACTTGTTTGCAAACCAAAGACAAAGCTAAACCTTAATATGGGACCCACCAAGCGTGCACTAAATGTTGTTCATGTTCATCCATCTACCATCGTTTTCTCCAAGCTATATAAGGACTTTGCGAGTTTAGGTTGGAAGCTGTATGTGGGGACTGAGTCGATGTGGACTTGAAGGCATGGATCTGTACCTATGAGAATTTTTGGATTGGTGGGTCTCGGAAATGAGGTGGGAGACAGCCTACTACTTGGCATTTACAAGGATGGACCATAAATTGTTGGGATGTAGTAGTGGTGGAGACTAATGAGGGAGATATGACTTGGTAGAGTTTAGGAATGTTTTGAGACGAAGTTTTTCTCTAGGACAGAGGAGGGAGTAAAACTGGAGAAGTTTATACACTTGGAGCAAAGAGAGATGTTGGTTAAAAAATATATGAATCTTTTTAATGAGTTGATTAAATTTGCGACCCTTATAAGAAAGTTTTTGAAGTTTACTAAAGGGCTGAATAACCACTTCAAGGTTGGAACTTAGTCATATTCACATGAGCGCAACTTATGATGGTTTGGTGGGGATGGTCTTGCTGAACACCATCTCTAAGGAGGAAGTGAAGGACGAGCCTAAAAAGTCAGGAGGGAGGGCACCACAGTAGAATCAGCGCAAGGGCGAAGTAAGACCCAAAGAAAAGATTAAAAAGCAGGGGATGCGGTGTAGGAGATATAGTAAGAAGGGGAATTTTGCTGAAGAATGCAAGACAGACATCTCAAAGATCAATTTTTACAACTGTAATCAATGCGTGCACATGATAAGGGAGTGTCCAATGCCACAGAAAACCTCTACCTAGGTAGTTATAGTTTGTGCGCTAGACGTTGTTTCCAACACGAGTACACCTTCACCAGCAGACAAGGGAATAAGATCATGACTAAAGATGTGTTAACTCTATCTAGTTTGTCCATTTGTTCCATATTTGACACTGGGCATCATACTCTTTTATTTTGAGTAGCCTTGTAGATTAGTTTCACTTAGACACTAGCACAACTACAGACCCTATAGTTATATCAAACTACGTTGGAGGATCGACTTATTTTTTTGTGATATGTAGAAGTTTAAACTGTTTATTTTAGGGATCGAGTTCGATTACGACGCTTTTCTTTTAGGATTTCCTGGGTTTGTATTAATTTTGAGTATGGACTGGATGACGATGTGTGGGGCAAATTATGATGGAAGGTTGTTAGATTGGGTACTTGTAGTGGACGCAGTCTAAAGGTTTATTGCGATCCCAAAATTTCAGTTATATTGAGTTACCTATATTCATTAGACCTATAACATGATGAGTTAAATTCAGTGCTTGTAGTTAGAGACTGCCTAGATATCTTTTACGAGACTATCGTTGAGATCGAGTTTTAGATTGATCTAGAGGAGAACCCCAGACCTATTGCTTTACATTTGAGGCACATAGCTCCTAAAGAGAGACGCGAGAAAAACAAGCAAGTGAGCGAGCCGTTTAAAAAATGCTTCATCGAAAGGAGCATTTCAGAGTGGGAAGCACTAGTTATCTTTACCACTTAGGCAGATGGTTCTTTGAGGCTACATCGATTATCGCGAGCTAAATAAGCTGACCAAAAAGAATTGTTCTCATTGTCCTGCATAGACAATCTTTTCGATCAGTTGGTTGGAGCGAAGGTGTTCTCTCGGCTTAACTTGGCTATCGGATTCCATCAGCTGTGTGTAGTCGAGGACAGTATTCAGAAAACTGCTTTTCATATACCCGATGAACTTTATGAGTGGTTAGTCTTGCCGTTTGGACCGACCAATGCACCCGCCTATTTGTAGATCGATGAGAGTTTTTAGAAGGTTGTTTAATAAGTTCGTGGTTTTGTGGTTGACATTTTAGTCTATTGAGAAGCGAGGAGGAGCATATGATGCATTTAAAAGAAGTGCTCAATATGTGAGAAATGCGGATTAAGGTTCTTAAGGCTAGAATAAACACAAGAGGGAGGGTGAATAGTGTTTTAGAGAATTGTTAAATCTTTTTGAGTTTTTGTTATTTGAACACAAATGTATGCAATATTCAGACACAGATATAATCACAGAATCAAACACAGATGCAAATATAAAGTAAAAGCAGTAAAGGAAAGAACACACTGGATTTTATACTGGTTCAGAGTTATCCTACATCCAGTCCCGCACACAAGTACAGATTTACTTTCAAAAAACAATCTTTACAATTACACCCTCGATTTCAAGGCAACGAGGTACACCCTCCAGAATCACAATCCTCTGGGTAGAGATACTTGAGGCAACAAGTTTATCCAATTGATTTCCCAAGGCTACAATCACACCTTCTCTTGCTTGATTGATTTCCAAGGCCACAATCACCTTTCGTTGCTAAGTTGATTATAAAAAGCCTATAACTCTGAATAGCACCGAAGATCTTGTTGAGATAGTGATAGAGAATCAAATCAGAGATAATCTAGTTAGATTCACTGTTAATTTCGGCAGAGTAATGGTAAGAATATGTATATAGAAATATGAAAGAAGAAGAGGAGTGAAAAACCATAAAAACTGAATTAAAATTCGTTGAAACTAACCCCTATTTATAGAAGAACAGCAGCCATGTCCATTCGTGAAGAGTTATGACGAATAGACACTTCTTTTGAAATTTAAATTTTGAACTCAACTGACATCATATCGACATTGGGGTACTTGAGTATGTCGACATCCCAAAGGGATTTTTGGTGTTTTGATTTTCTTTGAAAATAACATTTATCTTATATTAAAACTATTTTAAACTTTATAAATATACTTGACTATAACTAAAATACATAAGTAAATATAAAGAATAATATATATATATATAGAATTTTACTATAAGCTTATATTTAAATCAAAATATATAAATATTAAAAATATTTAATATACTTTTATTTTAAAAGTTTAAAACCAAGGATAATTTGATTTTGAAATTCAAGATTATTTTGAAGCTAAAAGTATTTGAAAACAGGGTAGATGTTTTTGATGCTTTTTAAAAGGAAGGCTTTGAAATCATTTTGAAAATAGGATATAATTTTGAAAAATCATTTTGAATAAAAAGTTAGTGGATACAAAACAATGTTCCACTAGATTTTTCGTAGGTTCCATCCTACTTAGGATTCCATCCCTTTAGCAGGCTCGAAGTTGATTCCATTCTACGAATAAATTGGATTTTAAGATGCCTGTGCCTTTCTAGGAGTTTTAACAAAATTTCTAAAATAATAAATTACTTGAACTCTTGAACTCTTGATAATCTTGATACTCATGAGTTGTGACGCCCCACCTCTATACCCACGCTAGCCAAGGACACTACGGTGTAATGCCGTCAACTAGCACAGAGAATAAGGCTGTTGAGAAGCGACCATCTGTATAATTGCTTTGTGCGAGTACCGATATGCCAGATAAAATTCTTTTCAAGAGGAAGTCCGACATACCGACACAAAGTCAAAGCTACTACACAGTGGCTATAATGTCTTCGGAAAAAAATATAGAAATAAACATAACGCAAATCAGTCACAGATAATTCATATCACAAAGGCGGAAAAAGATATGAATATATAACACATGAAAGTGTACATCAGAGTAGTGGTCTAAAAGATCCACAATGACACAAAAGAATAGCAACATGTGCTATACAGAAGAATAAGTACACAACTATGAGTCTATATCTCAAATGTATACAACCAAAAACTACTAATCTATGTAGTTAGCCAAAAGTTAGGACAATAATCCCTGGTGAGAAGTTAAGCAGAAGCACCTGCAACATCTCGGTCTGACCCGAGTATTAGTTAATAAGAAAATAATAAACGGATCAGTTTGGCAATAAATATCAGATGAAATGATATAGAATAAAAGATATGGCATAAGCATATAATAACCATAATGGCATACTACTATAAGTATGTAAATGATAATCAACAAGAGATTAAACAATATCACAGGAATCTTCTCAAAGATCCAAATCCACAAAAAGGTAATGACACACGAATTCACCAATGCACAAAAATTGATAAAACTTATCAATGAAAATCACGAAAATTGGTGAAGCACAAATTCCAGAAATCAACACACGAAATCCAAAAATCACAAAAAGGGAGAAAGGCCTATCATAAACGGGAGCATAAAGCTCACCAACACGTGTATCACAAACGGAATGCTAATTCCATGGTTGCTAACCATCACAAATTGAGCCGAACCTCCACAAACGGCCCGAAGACCATGGATTGCTACCCCACCAATTTGAGTCGAAACTCCATAAAACGTGGTTTAGTCTCCCACACAGACAAAGAGACATCGCACATTGCTAGTCTAAATCACAAAAATGATCGTCGTTGATCATCAAGAAAGTGTCAATTACACTAAGCTAGTAAATATATGAATTTAGCTTCATGTCCCATAACCACTAGCTTAACTTGAATATTTACGAACAAACTGTAGATCTTTACTAGGAAATTGTCACAAAAAGGCTCAATCGAACAAGTCTAAGAATTAACCGACGAAGCAAACGCAAGCGTTTCATACCACTTGTTTTTCTAAGCCGTTTAATTCGATGTCTCATCCGAGTGAAGTAAAGGCTTGTATATACTATTAGATTGGAAAACAGTTTAAGAAAAGAGCTTAGTAATAAAATAGTTTTGAAATCTCTTTGATGATTTGATATTTACTACTAGTATTGAAACCTTTATATTTTTAAAGTGACAAATCACAAAAATGATTGTAAAACAATCAATCACCGAAATTCACATTCGAAGACGTGAATAAAATCCAAAGAAATCGATATCAAATCCATCAAAATGGATATTTCGAAATTCCCAAAGAAAATGTCATCAAAGTTGATAATAAATGATAACAACAAAAGGGAAACAATACGAATCGATTAAAGTTGGAAATTCAACAGAATAGGCAATATAGGCAAAATTGGCAAATAGGAGCAGGTCGGTTGACCGGACTCCCTGAGTCGGTTGACCGAACCAAAGATGGAAGTGCTCGGGTAGCAGGTCGGTCGACCGGACCCTGAGCTCGGTCGACCGGAGCCTGTTGCCAGCACTCCCATGCCTATCTTATAAATGCCATTCCCTTCCCAATTGCTATCGGTCGAGCAACGACACTAGGGGTTTACGCCAATTGACTACCCGGCCATAGAAGCTCTTCGGTTCATCACCAAAAACATGATCAAGACATCAAAGCTATGATTTTTAAAGAATTGAACCCAAAACACCAAAAATTGGAATATTCACCAAATCAATCCAAACCAAAAGCAATTGTACAAGAATAAGCATTAGGAATTCATACCTAACAATCGAAGATAGTTATAGACTAAGACGTGAGATAAAAATCTCACCTTTTCACAAAAACAATGAAGAAGAAGCTTGAAAGCAAAGGGAGAATCAACCACTCATCAACACAACCCAAACGAGCTTGAATCTATGCTCTAAAAGAAGAACAATCCCAAAGTTAGGTTTAGGAATTTCTGAAATTGATAAGAGAATGAGTTGGAGAAGAAGAAGAAGAGGCTTATCAAAGTTTCTTCTATTAGTTTGGAGCTAGAGCTTGATTTGCAAAAGAAAACTAGGGCTTGAGTTTCAATTTCCCATTCCACTCTCCATTTTTATTAAAGCTTGAGTATTAGGAAAATAGAAAGGAAGTAAATGAAGTGGAGAGGGTTGGGACTGAGTTAATAAGTGGGGTTATAGGGCTCAACCCAAACCAAAGCCCTAAGTGAAAAGTGGCAAAATTCCACTATCTCCAAACATATCAAAGTTTATACTCAAAAAGATCGCAAACGACGTTTTGAACTCAATGGAAGTGGTCCCGAGTCCTAATTCGACCGTATACAAAAAGTAGCTTTTTGGACTAAATTCCGAGTATCGATAAAATATTTAAATAAAATATTTAAATATAAAATCGATAAATATGCGGGTTGTTACAGACTCCCCTCCTTAAAAAAGTTGCGTCCTCGCAATATTTAAGAAGAAGATATATAGTAACAACCATGAGAGCATATTCATCACAAAAGAAATTTGAAATAAAAGGTTCGCCTTAAAGAGCACGGGAAAGTAAGTCCGGATGTGTTCGCTCGATGAACTCTCTAGATTCCCAAGAGCAATCTTTAGGATTTGAGGACCATTGAACTTTCACAAGCGGAACATCTTTATTTCGAAGTCATTTGACTTTCGAAGCAATAATACGAATAGAATGTTGCTCAAAAGTTAGATTAGGCGAAACTTCAATTTCTTCCACAACACCGGGCTCAAGAATAGAATCGGAATCTCGAAGGCATTTCCGCAATTGAGAAACGTGAAACACATCATGAATAGCAGAAAACTGAGCCGGTAACAAAAGGCGATAAGCCACGGAACCAATACGTTCGGTGATGGAAAATGGACCAATATATCGAGGTGCTAACTTTCTCGATCGACTGAAACGCACAACACCTTTCATAGGCGAAACACGAACAAACACCAAATCTCCCATAGATAATTCTAACCTCCTTCTTCGGTTATCGGCATAGGATTTTTGTCTACTCTGGGCTTCTTTCATCCTATGACGAATAAGATCAATCTTTTCTGTGGAATCACGAATAATATCTGGACCTAAAACCAGCTTCTCACCGGCCTCAAGCCAACAAGAAGGAGAACGGCATGGCCTTTCATAGAGTGCCTCAAAAGGAGCCATACCAATACTAGATTGGAAGCTATTATTATAGGAAAACTCAACAAGAGAATTGTGATCTCCCAACTTCCACCAAAATCAAAAACACATGCACAAAGAAGATCTTCAAGAGTTTGATTCACACGCTCGGTTTGTCCATCGGACTGAGGATGATAAGCGGTGCTAAAATTAAGCTTCGTTCCCAAAGCTTTTTGAAGGCTCTTCCAAAATCCACTAGTAAACAATGGATCACGATCACTAACAATAGAAGTAGGAACTCCATGCAATTTAACAATTTCTTTGATAAAAAGTTTGGTCATGAGAGGAATGGTTCGATTGGACCGAACGGGAATAAAATGGGCGGATTTAGTGAATCTATCAACTATCACCCATAAGCTATCATGACCCGAACGAGAACGGGGAAGGCCGTCTATAAAATCCATGGAAATTTGGTCCCACTTCCAAATTGGAATTTCTAAAGGTTGCAATAACCCATCGGGCCTTTGATGTTCGGCTTTGACAAGTTGGCAAGTCATGCAACACTTAACAAAGTTAGCAATATCAGATTTCATTCCCTCCCAATAATAAAGTCACTTCATATCCGCGTGCATTTTACTACTACCGGGATGAATGGTAAATTTAGAATGATGAGAATCTTCTAAAATATCTTTACGAAGATCACTAATATTTGGCATGATAAGTCTACCAAATCTCCGAATGCCGCCACGAGAATCGATATCAAAGTCTTCCAAACCTTCAATATCAATTTTATCCTTAATATTTTTGCCAAGAAGAGCCAATTCGGGATCTAGCCTTTGAGCTTCAAGAATGCGGTCTAAAAGAGAAGGATGAGCCTCAAGGCTACATAAAACAAGAGATGAACATAAATCGGAAACACGGTCTCGAATTTCACAAGTGGATAAAACCTTGAGATCATTCCATTCGGATATCATCATAGAAACAACTGCTTGTTGCTTACGACTAAGTGCATCCGCAACACGATTTCCCTTTCCGGGAGTATAAAGAATATCAAGATCATAAGCTGCAAGAAATTTGAGCCAACGTTGTTGACGCAAATTAAGTTCCTTTTGAGAAAATAGATACTTCAAGGGTTTACGATCGGTGTAAAGAATAAATTTTTCTCCCAAAAGATAATGATGCCAAATACGAAGGGAGAAAACAATATCCGCGAGCTCTAAATCATGAGTGGCATATCTAGTCTCGGCTGGCTTCAATTTCCTAGAAGCATAAGCAATAACACGTTCTCTCTACATTAGGACGGCACCCAAACCAACGCGACTAGCATCGGTATAAACAACAAAATCTTGATTTCCTTCGGGAATCACAAGAATAGGAGCATTGGAAAGGAGTTCTTTTAATTTCTAAAAAGAAGCTTCACATTTGTCCGACCAAATGTATTTAACACCTTTCTTTGTTAAGCTAGTAAGAGGCACGACAATTTTAGAAAAATCTTGGATAAAACGACGGTAATAACCTGCCAATCCAAGAAAACTATGGATCTCCGTCACACTCTCCAGTCTCTTTCAATTTTGAATCACTTCAATTTTTGAAGGATCCACTGATATTTCGGATTCGGAAATAATATGACCGAGAAACTTCACACGAGATTGCCAAAAGTGGCATTTAGAAAATTTTGCTTTTAATTGATTACTCCTAAGAGTTTCCAACACAATCCGAAGATGCATTTCATGCTCCCCCTTGGTTTTAGAATACACAAGAATATCATCAATAAAGATGAGAAAAAACCCATCGAGGAAGTCTTTGAAAATTCGATTCATAAGGTCAACGAAATAAGCCGGAGCGTTCGTTAAGCCAAATGGCATAATAAGCCATTCATAAGATCCATATAGAGTACGGAACGATGTCAAAGGAATGCTATCCTCTGCAATACGAAGCTGATGAAAACCGGTTGCCAAGTCAAATAGTGAAAAGACACTAGCACCACTAAGTTGATCGAATAGGCCATCAATCCGAGGTAATGGATATTTATTTTTGATAGTAAGATCATTAAGCTTGCGGTAGTCAACGCAAAGCCTAAGTGTGCCATCAGATTTCTTCACAAAAATAGCCGAAGCTCCCCAAGGCGAGGAACTAGAGCGAATAAATTGCTTCGTTTCCAAATCGGATAATTGTATGCGCATCTCCTCATTTTCTTTATTGGACAAACGATAAGGAGGACGAGTAATAGGTTGAGCCCCAGGGGTAAGATTAATTCTGAACTCAATTGCTCGCTTAGGTAGTAATCCTAAAACGGGCTCAAATATGTCGGAAAATTCACGAACAACGTGAATAAGAGAAATGACGTCTTCCTCATCATCATTATCATCATCACGAGGATTTAAAGAATAAAAGATGCAGATAAAGTGGAATCCGAATCTTTGAGAATAATAGAAATCTGCTTAACAGATTAAGGATGTCGAAGATGAATAGTCCGCTCAGGACATAGGATATGAGCTTCATAACGGTTAAGCCAATCCATTCCTAAAATCATTCCAAAGCCTAAATAATGCATGACATGCAAATCGGCTAGGAAAGAAAAATTGCACAAAATAATCTCGACATCCTTACACAATAAACTGAGTGTTGCGGATCCACCAACCGTATTCGCAATTCTAAAAGAAGTCATTAAAGCAACAACACTTAAAGAAAAAGTATCAACAAGCTCTTTCGATATAAAAGAATGGGATGCTCCCGTATCAAAAAGAACTCGAATAGGTTGATCACGAAATTTAATAATACCATCAAGGATAGAATGAGACATACCTTGATTACGAGATGTGTTGCCAGGGGCTTGAGCCACATTCAGCTTTCCCTCCCTCTTGCCCTGAAGCTTGGGGCATGAAGATATAACATGGCCGGGACCTTTGCAGTAGCGACAAGAGAGGGACTTTGGACACTTGTTCGCGTAATGGTCCTTCGAACCACAATTATAGCATTCCCCACGACCAAAGGAACAAGTCTTTGCCACAGGGGTTTCTTGCTTCCCTTTCTTATTGGGATAAGGACCTTTGAATTTGTTAGGCCTTTTCTTGTTGTTGTTGAAGTTTGGTTTGGCAGCACCCATAATTTCAACATCACTTTCCTTATCCGCCTCTTCAAGACGAAGAGCGATATCTATCAGTTGATCAAAAGAAACTTCTAATTTTAGAAGTAATGGCTTCTTGAGACTCTTGTTCAAGCCATAAACAAATCTCTAATTTTTCTTCAATGGGGTGTTAATGTATTCAACCCCGTATTTGGAAAGAGATTCGAAAGATGCGACATAGTCTGTCACAGAAGATTCACCATGAACAAGGTCAATAAAGCGGCGAGCCAATGTCACCTTCTCTGCTTCTGGTACGAATTTTAACTCGAAGCGCTCTCGGAATTTCTCCCAAGTAAGATCCGCTTCAATAATTTCAGAAATCTGAAGCTCGTACCAGTCTAATGCCCTTTCTTGGAGCATACTAGAAGCCACCTGAACACGGTGAAGATCAATAAGATTCATGCGAGAAAAGATTCGATCGCATGATCTTAGCCAAGCTTGGACTTCAATAATAGTTTCAGAACCCTTGAATGGTTTCCCACCCAAGTTCGTATAACCATTGCAAAAGCGTGCAAATCCAGACTTAGGATGAGTTGGTTCCGGATTAGAACCGGCTGCTTGAGCATTCTTTACTAGATCAAGAAGCTGCTGGGCAGACATAAAAACTCCATCTTGGGGAGTAGCACTAGATTGACCGGCGCTGGGACGGCCAGGTCTAACCATTTCTCTTCCTTTAGAAAGAAAGAAAGAAGAAGAAAAAGGTTCTTCACCAAATGAATATCAAGCAATCTTGATAGATAAAATAAGGAATCATAAAGAAAATAGGATGAATCAGTACGAAGACTCGAATTAAATCCTAAGGCACGACTCCTAAGAAGGACTTAGGACGAATTATTCTACATTGTTCCAAAGTTTGGCTCTGATACCAAGCTGTGACGCCCCACATCTATACCCACGCTAGCCAAGGACACTACGGTGTAATGCTGTCAACTAGCACGGAGAATAAGGCTGTTGAGAAGCGACCATCTGTATAATTGCTTTGTGCGAGTACCGATATGCCAGATAAAATTCTTTTCAAGAGGAAGTCCGACATACCGACACAAAGTCAAAGCTGCTACACAGTGGCTATAATGTCTTCGGAAACAAATATAGAAATAAACATAACGTAAATCAGTCACAGATAATTCATATCACAAAGGCGGAAAAAGATATGAATATATAACACATGAAAGTGTACATCAGAGTAGTGGTCTAAAAGATCCACAATGACACAAAAGAATAGCAACATGTGCTATACAAAAGAATAAGTACACAACTATGAGTCTATATATCAAATGTATACAACCAAAAACTACTAATCTATGTAGTTAGCCAAAAGTTAGGACTATAATCCCTGGTGAGAAGTTAAGCAGAAGCACATGCAACATCTCGGTCTGACCTGAGTATTATTTAATAAGAAAATAATAAACGGATCAGTCTAGCTATAAATATCAGATGAAATGATATAGAATAAAAGATATGGCATAAGCGTATAATAACCATAATGGCATACTACTATAAGTATGCAAATGATAATCAACAAGAGATTAAACAATATCACAGGAATCTTCTCAAAGATCCAAATCTACAAAAAGGTAATGACACACGAATTCACCAATGCATAAAAATTGATAAAACTTATCAATGAAAATCACGAAAATTGGTGAAGCACAAATTCCAGAAATCAGCACACGAAATCCAGAAATCACAAAAAGGGGGAAAGGCCTATCAAAAACGAGAGCATAAAGCTCACCAACACGTGTATCACAAACGGAACGCTAATTCCATTGTTGCTAACCATCACAAATTGAGTCGAAGCTCCACAAACGGCCCGAAGACCATGGGTTGCTACCCCAACGATTTGAGTCGAAACTCCACAAAACGGGGTCTAGTCTCCCTCGCAGACAAAGAAACATCGCACATTGCTAGTCTAAATCACAAAAATGATCGTCGTTGACCATCAAGAAAGTTTCAATTACACTAAGCTAGTAAATATATGAATTTAGCTTCATGTCCCATAACCACTAGCTTAACTTGAATATTTACGAACAAACTGTAGATCTTCACTAGGAAATTGTCACAAAAAGGCTCAATCGAACAAGTCCAAGAATTAACCGACGAAGCAAACGCAAGCGTTTCATACCACTTGTTTTTCTAAGCCGTTTAATTCGATTTCTCATCCGAGTGAAGTAAAGGCTTGTATATACTAATAGATTGGAAAACGGTTTAAGAAAAGAGCTTAGTAATAAAATAGTTTTGAAATCGCTTTGATGATTTGATATTTACTACTAGTATTGAAACCTTTATATTTTTAAAGTGACAAATCACAAAAATGATTGTAAAACAATCAGTCACCGAAATTCACATTCGAAGACGTGAATAAAATCCAAAGAAATCGATATCAAATCCATCAAAATGGATATTTCGAAAATTCCCAAAAAAAATGTCATCAAAGTCGATAATAAATGATAACAACAAAAGGGAAACAATACGAATCGATTAAAGTTGGAAATTCAACAAAATAGGCAATATAGGAAAAATTGGCAAATAGAAGCAGCTCGGTCAACCGGACTCCCTGAGTCGGTTGACCGAACCAAAGATGGAAGTGCTCGGGTAGCAGGTCGGTCGACCGGACCCTGAGCTCGGTCGACCGGAGCCTGTTTCCAGCACTCCTATGCCTATCTTATAAATGCCATTCCCTTCCCAATTGCTATCGGTCGAGCAACGGCACTAAGGGTTTACGCCAATCGACTACTCGGCCATAGAAGCTCTTCGGTTCATCACCAAAAACATGATCAAGACATCAAACCTATGATTTTTAAAGAATTGAACCCAAAGCACCAAAAATTGGAATATTCACCAAATCAATCCAAACCAAAAGCAATTGTACAAGAATAAGCGTTAGGAATTCATACCTAACAATCGAAGATAGTTATAGACTAAGACTTGAGATAAAAATATCACCTTTTCACAAAAACAATGAAGAAGAAGCTTGAAAGCAAAGGGAGAGTCAACCACTCTTCAACACAACCCAAACGAGCTTGAATCTATGCTCTAAATGAAGAACATTCCCAAAGTTAGGTTTAGGAATTTCTGAAATTGATAAGAGAATGAGTTGGAGAAGAAGAAGAAGAGGCTTACCAAAGTTTCTTCCATTAGTTTGGAGCCAGAGCTTGATTTGCAAAAGAAAACTAGGGCTTGAGTTTCAATTTCCCATTCCACTCTCCATTGTTATAAAAGCTTGATTATTAGGAAAATAGAATGGAAGTAAATGAAGAGGAGAGGGTTGGGACTGAGTTAATAAGTGGGGTTATAGGGCTCAGCCTAAACCAAATCCCTAAGTGAAAAGTGGCAAAATTCCACTAACTCCAAACATATCAAAGTTTATACTCAAAAAGATCGCAAACGGCGTTTTGAACACAATGGAAGTGGTCCCGAGTCCTAATTCGACCGCATGCAAAAAGTAGCTTTTTAGACTAAATTTCGAGTATCGATAAAAAATTTAAATAAAATATTTAAATATAAAATCGATAAATATGCGGGTTGTTACATGAGTCTTCAATCTTGATATCTTGAATCTCTATACTGTACAGTCTTCATTCTTGTTACCTGCATGGTTAAATCCCGCGTATACATATATATCTAAACTTATACTGTTAGTATTTATGTTTTATAATCTATTCTAAGGTTGTTATCATCAAAACCATCATCTCATGGACTAACAATCTTCCCCTTTTTGATGATGACAACATTTGTTTATAAAATATTGCTTCTATCCTAATAACCCCCCCTTAATCTATGCCTAACTATCCTATTTTATACTTCTCCCTCTTTGTCATAAAAAAAACCAACTCTAAACTATATAACTCCAAACTATATATCTCCCCCTAAATCTAATACTCTATGACATGTGATTATAATGATAGTGTTATCATAAATAATCAACACTTAAATCTAATAATAAACCTAATCCTAAACTACTAACTATTCTAAGTATATAATAACCATATAGTTATATTTATTAATAGGGAAGAACACATATAAGAATACAATTTATTTATTAATCATATAGTTATATTACATTTTCGTGGGAAATGTAAGAAGAACATACAACAATGGTAAAGAAAGAGAAGAAACTAATGTGTGTTATTGAACATAGGAGATCTATGAATCGAAAAGTTTGGATAGTGGAAACAGAAATTTCCACGTTGTTCGACAAGATTCCCATCTTTGTCAAAACACACTTCTCCAACACACACGACTTTATCGTCATCCTCCGCGTGCACATCTTCCATGGGTTCTTCTTCTTCTTCTTCTTCTTCTTCTTCGCTGGCCTCTTGTACATGATCTGCTGAAGAGCCTTCTTCAATCAAGATCGGGTTAGCATGATTGTCCATTAGAAATTTTTGCAAACTCCTAAGGATCTTGCCTTGCCTCTCTTGTTCCTTAGCCATTCGAAGTTGCATTACTTGGATTTCAGTCATTAACTGAAGTGCATCCTTTAGAGAATCCTCCATTTTTGTTACACGAGCGAGAGTAGTACATTGAAATGGACCAGAAGTGGGAGAAGGAAACGAAAAGGTAGAATTTTTGTTTGATTTTGAAGAGGAGGCCATTGATTATTTGATTTCAGAGGATAGAAAAAAGAAATAACAGAAAGGATGAATAAAATTTCGAAAATGAGAAGAAAATATAACCAATTATTTTGAATTTTGGTAGGAATTTTTTTTAAAAATAAAAAACGTTATATGTCGACATGGGTTGGGGGGTATGTCGACATGGTCCTTTAAATTTTTTATTAATTGATTTATTTTGATTTAATTTTAATTATGCTTTTGTTTGTTTATATTTTATATTTCAGTTATTGAACAAATACCTAATTCTCTTCTTAATTTAGTAAATATAGATTCATTTAAAGTTTTTGTTAGGATACTAGCAATTTGTTTCTCAGAATTGATATAATCTAGAGTGATTACTTCCTTTCTTATATTATCTCTGAGAAAATGATGTCTGATATCAATATGTTTAGTTCGAGCATGTTGAGTAGTATTTTTGGATAAATTTATCGCACTAGTATTAACACAATAAATTGGTGATATCGAAAAATTTAAACCATAATCTTTTAAAGTTTGTTGTATATATATTACTTGAGAACAAGCCAAAGCAGCAGAAATATATTCTGCTTCAGTTGTTGATAAAGAAACTGTGTTTTGCTTTTTACTAAACCAGAAAATCAAAGAATGCCCCAAAAAGTGACAAGCGCCACTTGTACTTTATCGGTCTGATTTACAACTAGCATAATCAGCATCACACTAAGATATTAAGTCAAAGGAATCATTTCTAGGGTAAAATAAGCCATAGTCAGAAGTGTGTTTAACATATCTCATGATACGTTTTACGGCTTTTAAGTAGGTCTCTTTAGGTTGGGATTGATATCTTGCACATAGACAAACACTATGCAAGATATCATGTCTATTAGCGGTAATATAGAGTAGTGATCCAATCATTCCTCTGTATAACTTTTGATCTACATCTCTCGAGAGATCTTCTTTACTAAGGTACTCATTGGTTGCCATGGGAGTGGACTTTCCACTCGCAGTAGTCAAACCAAATTTATTAATTAGGTCTTCAGCATATTTTTCTTGACTAATAAAGATACCATTATCTAATTGTTTTGTTTGTAATCCTAAAAAGAAATTCAGTTCACCCATATGACTCATCTCAAACTCTTTTGTCATTATTTCAAAAAATTCTTTATTCATTTCAAAGTTAGTTGATCCAAAAATTATATCATCTATGTAAACTTGTACTAGTTGAATATCATTTTTATTTCTTTTAATAAAAAGAGTATTATCTACTTTACCAATTTCAAAATTTGATTGTAATAAGTAAGATCTCGGTCTATCATACCAGGCTCTAGGAGCTTGTTTTAGGCCATATAAAGAGTTTGTAAACATGATTAGGTAATTTTTCATTTTCAAAAAGTGGTGGTTATTCAACATATACTTCCTTTTTTACAAATCCATTTAAAAAGGCACTTTTAACATCCACTTGATATAATTTGAAATTTTATGATTTGCGAAAGCAAGTAGAATCCTAATGGCTTCTAATCTTGCTACGGGAGCAAAGGTTTCACCAAAATCTATTCCTTCTTGTTGACAAAAACCTTGAGCGACTAAACGTGCTTTATTACCTCTCCTAGTTCATTCATTTTATTTTTATAAACCCATTTAGTTCCAATTATAGTTTTATTTTCAGCTCTAGGAACAAGTTCCCAAACATCATTTCTGGTGAATTGATTTAGTTCTTCTTGCATAGCCAAAATCCATGAATCATCAATTGATGCTTCTTTTGGATTTTTGGGTTCAATAGTTGATATAAAAGCTACATTACTCATATGACTTAGTTGATTTATAGTTTTAACTATAGGTTGCATATCTCCTAGTATATTTTCAATAGGATGATCTTTTGAAAGTTTAGTCCTTTTATTAGGATGATTAATTTCATTATTAGTTTTAGTTGACTCTTGATTTTGAGTAATTAAATCATCTTCATCATTTGAATCTTCAAAATTTTTGAAATTTTCATCGAATGGCACATGCATTGTTTCTTCGATGGTGTTAGTTCTTAAATTAAATACTTTGTACGCTTTACTTCTATTAGAATATCCGATAAAGATACCTTCGTCGGATTTAGGATCAAATTTATCTAGGTTATCTTTAGTATTTAAAATAAAACATTTACTTCAAAAAATTCTAAAATAAGATACTTTAGGTTTCTTTGAGTGAAGAAGTTCATAAGAAGTCTTATTAGTTAAAGGTCTAATTAAAATTCTATTTAAAATATAAAAGTCCGTAGCAACTCCTTCTGTCGAAAAATTCTTTGGTAATTTACCGTCTGAAAGCGTAGTTCTCGCACACTCTTGAATCGTTCTATTTTTACGTTCTACTACATTTTGTTGTGGAGTTCTTGAAAATGAAAAATTGTGAGTTATTCCCTTTTATTGCAGAATTCCTTAAACTTTTCATTTTCAAATTCACCACCGTGATCACTACGAATGGTTATAATTTCTAGAGAAAGTTGACTTTGAATCCTTTTTGTAAAGTTCTTAAAACATTCAAAAGTATCACTTTTATATTTCAAAAATATTGTCCATGTAAATCTAGAATAATCATCTACAATTACAAAAACATATTTACCATGATTCATTGACAGAATTTAAGATGGACCAAATAAACCAAGGTGAAGTAATTCAAGAGGTTTTGAAGTTGAAATCATATCTTTTAATTTAAAGGAACTTTTTCTAAGTTTTCCTAATTGACATGCATCACATAGACTATGTACTTTAAATTCATTTTAGGGAGACCTCTTACTAGATCATGTTTTGACAGTCTAGATAAGAGTTTGAAATTCAAATGCCCAAATCTCTTATGCCAAATCCAAGGGTCACTTGTATTCGTCTAAAGACATAAGTTATCATTTGAAACTTCCATACTAAGAATATAAATATTCTTTTTCCTAACTCCCTCGAATATTATGGTTCAATTGTTATCTTCAATGTGACATTTATCTTTTTCAAATTTAATTTTATATCCTTTATCGAGTTACCGACTTTGCCGATGCCAATCACATATCCTTGTGAATTGTCTCCAAAGTTAATCAGTCCTCCATCTTTGCATATTATATCATTTAACATATCTGGATTCCCAGTCATGTGTGTAGAACATCCACTATCGAGTATCCATTTTTCCTTTCTGATCTGCACAATTTGTCCGTTGTGTATTGATTCCTCAATAGCCATAAAGCATGATTCCTGCAAATCAAAAAATTTTTGGTAGACAACTTGAATTTAAACATTGATTATATGCAAACTCAAAAGACAATGATGATCCGAATATTTCTAAACTAGTATTAACAAACATAGCCATTTTAAAAAAAATTCAAAAATCGGATTACGAAACTTTGAAAACCTTGCTCTGATACCAAATGTGAGAAATGCGGATTAAGGATCTTAAGGCTAGAATAAACACTAGAGGGGGAGGGGTGAATAGTGTTTTAGAGAATTGTTAAATCGTTTTGAGTTTTTGTTAATTTAAACACAAATGTATGCAATATTCTGACATAGATATAATCATAGAATCAAACACAGATGCAAATATAAAGAAAAGCAGTAAAGGAAAGAACAGACCGGATTTTATACCGGTTCAGAGTTACCCTACATCCAGTCCCGCATACAAGTATGGATTTCCATTCAAAAAACAATCTTTACAATTAAGCCCTCGATTTCAAGCCAACAATGTACACCCTCTAGAATCATAATCCTCTGGGTAGAGATACTTGATTTCCCGGGCAACAAGTTCACCCAATTGATTTCCCAAGGCTACAATCACACCTTATCCCGCTCGATTGATTTCCAAGTCCACAATCACACCTTTTCTTGCTAAGTTGATTATAAAAAGGCTATAACTCTGAATAGCACCGAAGATCTTGTTGAGATAGTGATAGAGAATCAAATCAGAGATAATCTAGTTAGATTCTATGTTGATTTCGGCAGAGTAATGGTAAGAATATGTATGTAGACATATGAAAGAAGAAGAGGAGTGAAAAACCAGAAAAACTGAATTAAAATTCGTTGAACCTATTTACAGAAGAAGAACAACCATGTCCATTCGTGAAGAGTTATGACGAATAGACACTTCTTTTGAAATTTAAATTTTGAACTCAACTAACACCATGTCGATATGGGGTACTTGAGTATGTCGACAACCCAAAGGGATTTTTGGTGTTTTGATTTTCTTTGAAAATAACCTTTATCTTATATTAAAACTATTTTAAACATTATAAATATACTTGACTATAATTAAAATACATAAGTAAATATAATGAATAATATATATACAGAATTTTACTATAATTTTATATTTAAATCTAAATGTATAAATATTAAAAAAATTAAATATACTTTTATTCTAAAAGATAGTTTAAAACCAAGGATAATTTGGTTTTGAAATTCAAGATTATTTTGAGGCTAAAATTATTTGAAATCAGGATAGATGTTTTTGATGCTTTTTAAAAGGAAGGTGTTGAAATCATTTTGAAAACATGATATAATTTTGAAAAATCATTTTGAATAAAAAGTTAGTGGATACAAAACAATGCTCCACTAGATTTATTGTAGGTTCCATCCTACTTAGGGTTCCATCCCTTTAATAGGCTCGAAGTGGATTCCATTCCACGAATAAATTAGATTTTAAGATGCCAGTGCTTTCCGAGGAGTTTTAACAAAATTTCTAAAATAATAAATTACTTGAACTCTTGGTAATCTTGATACTCATGAGTCTTCAATCTTGATATTTTGAATCTCTATACTGTACAGTCTTCATTCTTGTTAACTACATGGTTAAATCCTGCATATACATATATATCTAAACTTATACTGTTAGTATTTATATTGTATAATCTATTCTAAGGTTGTTGTCATCAAAACCATCATCTCACGGACTAACACAATACACTCTGAGCATATGTTGGAGGCAAACTTTTTCAAATATCACTTTTGGCTTAAGGAGGTATGTTTTTCGGACACTTTGTCTCTGTGGGTGAACTGGCGGTTGATCCTAGTAAAATTGCTACAGTATAGAATTGGTATGTAAGGAAGAATGTCATGAAAATAAGGAGTTTTCTTGGTTTTGCGGGCTACTATAGGAAGTTCATTAAGGTTTTCGCTAAAATGTTTGACCCACCTTACCAAGAGGAATATAGTTTTCTCCTGGGACTCGAAATTTGAGGATACTTTATCAAGATAAAGGAGCCGTTGACTAGTGCACCAGTTTTAGCACTACCCGATGGTACTAAGGCGTTTACAGTATATACCGATGCTTGCGGTATGGGGATGGGCACAGAGTTAATGCATGAAAGAAGAGCGGTGTGTGCTATGCAAATCGACAATTGAAAGTCCACGAAAGAAACCACCCTACCCATGATCTTGAGTTGTCAGCTATTGCCTTTGCACTTAAGTTATAGAGACAATAACTATTAAGAGAGCGGTTTGAGCTATAAACGCATCATAATTCTCTGATATATTTATTCTCCAAGAAGGATCTAAATTTAAGGAGGCAGACGTGGATAGATTTTTTGGCATTGTATTATTTCGATATCTATTATACTTCAGCAAAGGTAATGTTATAGTCGGTGCCTTGAGTAGAAAGCATGTGATGTTAAGTCCTATATTCTTAGAATGGAAGCACTTGGAGTTTATTTACACATTTGATTTTATTTTTGATTATCATCGGTCATCACTTCGAATTAGTCATCGCTTTGAATTGTTAGAAGCTTTGGATGTCCATCCTACACTTATGACTGTATTCGGTCAAGTCAAAAGCAAGATAAAGAGCTGTTAGATATTACGTAAGGCTCAGTATAGGAGAGCAGTCGAGTCATTTGAGGCATTATACCATTGAAACGAAGAGGTGCTTACAGAGATGGTAAATTATGTGTTCCTCTCATTATGAATTTGACTGACATGGTACTAGTCAAGTTTTATCCCGACGGAGAAAAAAATGTACCGTGACATGAAGAGTCTTTTATTGACTTGATATGAAGAGGCATCTGGTAAAGTATGTGGCCGGATGTATGATTTGCCGAAGGGTAAAGACAGAGCAGAAGAAACCGAAAGGATTGTTGGAACTATTGAATATTCTAAAGTGGAAGTAGGAGAATGTTTCTATGAATTTCATCGATTGACTACCTAGGAGTGAGAGTGGAATGAGAGCGTTTGGGTCATAGTCGACTGACTAACAAAAAATGTGCCCATTTTGTTCCAGCTAATAGTAGGAGGACTGTTGCATCTTTGATGACATTATACATGAGGATGATAATTAGATTACTTTGAGTTCCTTATAGCATCGTAAGCGATCGAGGTCCACTAATCACTACTAAGTTTTGAAGGAGTCTTCAAAAGGCATTAGGGATTGTGTTGAGTTTGAGTACCGCTTATCATCATCAAACGGATGGAAAGACAAAGGTGGACAAACAAAGATGGTGAACCGAGCATTGAAGGACTTACTTTAGACGTGTATCATAGATTTTGGAGGCTCTTGAGAGGATCACTTGCCGCTAGTGGAATTCACTTGTTGTAACAGTTATCATGCGAGTATTGGAATGGGAGGCATTGTATGGAAGGCATTATAGATTACCATCTTGCTAGTAGGACGATATGGATAGGATTATTCTTGGGTCACATATGGTGAGGGAGACATCAAAGAAGGTAGGCTTGATTCATAGAAAGATGAAAACCGCAAAAGATAGGCAAAGATCTTATGCTGACAGAAGATGCACAAAGTTGGAGTTCGCAGTGGATGACATGATTTTTGTAAAGGTCTCACTGCTTACACCTGTAAAGAGATTAGGTAGTTGAGGAAAGTTAGCACTGAGGTTTGTATGGCCTTTTCCGATCACTGGTAGAGTAGGGAAGTTAGCTTATAAAGTGAAGCTTCCTCGGAAGTTAGCGAGTGTACACGACATTTTTCATATGGCACGCTTGCAAAAGTGTACATGACACAGCAGACGTATTTAAGCCGAATTAGCTAGACATCACTTTTTCGCCCACGTATTCTTAGGCAGGTAGGGCATGAGTGACTCCACAATAAAGTTATCAAACTTATTACGGTCCAGTGAGGAGACGACGCAATAGAGAGTACATAGAGGCCCGAAGAGAAGATCCGAGCTGCAAATTCAAAATTATTTTCTGGTATGTTTACATTTTAATTAAATAAATATAAATTACTTATGTGATTAGGTTGTAGTTATTAACCCGCTTTTGAGCTAAAGTAGATTGCAACTGGACTTAGAAGAATCAAACAAGGACGAAACGACTTGGAAACTTGAAGCACACTTAAAAGGACTAGAGAATTGAGCTTAAGAACTTTGGTTGGAAAATTAACTAAGTCCTTAACTCAACCTTGAGTTAAGGCCTTAGGTCAACTCGAGTTAAAAATTTCACGAGTTAAGGATTCGAATTGGTATCGAGTTATTACTAAATCATCTTCAAGCATCGAAGATTGAAATGGAATTGGACGACTTGAAATTTGACAAGAGCACTTAGAAAAAGGAAAGAATGAGTTGGGAAAATTTCACCATGATCGGGCCAAGCACCTAAACTAGGCCCCGAGTTTAGCACCTTAACTCGGCCCCGAGTTAAGGATTTGACTCGGTTCGGCTTGGATATTTTGCCATAACTTCGCACTATCTTCTAGACTTCATTGTTATTAGGCCTCTAACTCTATCTTGCCAAATCCCTCTATAAATACCAACTTACCTGCTACCAGAAAATGGACTTCTTTCTGATGGATCTCCTGTAACACTCATAGACTTGAAGCTTCCATTACAGTTTCTTCGCTTATATTCTCCTCAAATTCTTAACTCCATTGTAAATCTGTAATTCACTAGATTGTGGCCAGATCAGGTCTAACAAGTTGTAGTCCATAGAAAGATCAACTAACAAAAAAGATTGAAGTGGACGTAGGCCGAAGATTACGTCAAACCACTATAAAAACTCTTGTGTGTTCTTGTCTATATTATACCTTTTCTTTTACTTTTATCTAATATCTTGATGATGATCCACTTTTTAGGTGAATAGTAGCTTAGTATACCCTATAGATAGAGACAATTGGATGATAGGATTGGTTCTGAATGTGTCTTTAGGACATGTTTTGGATGATGAATGTTAATGGATGTATTTATTGAATTGATCTTTGCACACTTAGGAAAATATATTCTTGATTTAGCGTATATTCAAACAGTTAGTTATTCTATCTTACAGAATTATTTGCACATGGTTGTTGCATATGGATTGAATGGTTCTGCATATACATAGAATTGTCAGTATATTTACATAAGATGTTGCATACATTTTGAATACAAGCAATAAACACATGCATTTAAGGCGAACGATCAGATCAGGAGACCGCCTAATCTTTGCATTAGTATAGGTTCATATGCATTAGTAACCTTACCAGACACTAAATTGCTACGAAGGGAAAGGACATATCATACATCATTTAAAACCAAGGTTTTTTTTAAAATTAAATTAAGAAGAACCTTTCCTTTGTTGAGCACCCCAATGGTAGCAGAGTTTCCCATAAAGACCCGCTCATCTACATTCTTAAAGTGATGGAAAATCTCTCGATTTGCACAAAAATGTCTAGAAGCTTCCGTGTCCAACACACGATCTTGTTTTCCACCAAGTTGGCCTTCACAATAACAGCGGCTAAGAATAATCCTCAACAAGACTTGCCTGTGGCTTAACATTAGTAGCATGCTTCTACTTATGTTGCCCTTTTCGCTTGGAAACACTAATGTTTTTTATGAGCTTGTTTGCTATGGACACAACATAACCTTTTTTTTTGTAGATTTTGTTATTTTTATTTACAGCATTCTGATTGTTCCGACATGCAGATTTCGACCATTTTTCCTTTGTTATTGAATTTATTTGCATTAGAGTGATTATCAAATTACATAAGAATAACGTAGTTAAAACCAATGGACATAGCACTAAATTTATCCTTCAATAATTGGCTTTCGCAGATCAGGAGACGGCCTAATCTTTGCATTAGTAACCTTACCAGACACTAAATTGCTATGAAGGGAAAGGACATATCATACATCATTTAAAACCAAGGTTTTTTTTAAAATTAAATTAAGAAGAACCTTTCCTTTGTTGAGCACCCCAATGGTAGCAGAGTTTACCATAAAGACCCTCTCATCTACATTCTTAAAGTGATGGAAAATCTCTCGATTTGCACAAAAATGTCTAGAAGCTTCCGTGTCCAACACACGATCTTGTTTTCCACCAACTTGGCCTTCACAATAACAGCGGCTAAGAATAATCCTCAACAAGACTTGCATGTGGCTTAACATTAGTAGCATGCTTCTACTTATGTTGCCCTTTTCGCTTGGAAACACTAATGTTTTTTATGAGCTTGTTTGCTATGGACACAACATAACCTTTTTTTGTGTAGATTTTGTTATTTTTATTTACAGCATTCTGATTGTTCCGTCATGCAGATTTCGACCATTTTTCCTTTGTTATTGAATTTATTTGCATTAGAGTGATTATCAAATTACATAACAATAACGTAGTTAGAACCAATGGACATAGCACTAAATTTATCCTTCAATAATTGGCTTTCTCGGTCTGCATATGACTTATTAGTTCTTCAATTCTTGAAGAGATGGATCTTCCTTTTTGTGCTTAGGCAGTTTTTGTAATTGCTGCAAGACAAATGGAATTTTTCCAGTAATGTCTTGGCCAACAAGATCTCACACAGCTTCATTCCTTCGTTGACCATGTCAAATACAATAAATTTACACATATAAATTTGTTCCATGACTGATTTGTTATCGATCATTTAAAATTGCAATCATTTACCCATCGCATATTTTTTCTTTCCAGTATCGTTAGCCTCATACTTCTTTTCTAGTGTCGGACAATGCCATAATGTATATATAATTTCAATTAACGATAGTTATAACGACCAGGTAAATGAGGAGAGTTATCTTTTCAATTGACATATAATCAATAAAATAAAAAGAGATGCAACAATGGTGCTCAAGTGAAGTTTATCATGCTTATAGTGCATAGTGTCAAGTGAGCATCAAACTGCCACATGCGTCTATTTGCCTAAGCCGTGCGCGCATGTATGTGCTGATTTGCCTAGCCATCCACACTCCATATACTTAATCAAACGGTAAAATATAAAGGGGAAAATATCAAAATAATAAGCGATGAAGGACAAACGAGTTCTATTTTAGTTATCCACCACTAGTAATTATTTCCACTTTCAACTTTCCAAAGAATTAATCTCCAACTTTCTCATACGTTCTACGTAGGTTGTGTCATCTATAAATCTATCTATTGGATGTGTTATCCGTTAATATCAATCTTTTTAACTTTATATCTCTCTCCGACTCTTGACTCTACCTCGGGATTAAGAATCAGACCTTCATTATTGTTTAGTTTCTCTTTATCTAATTTTAAATTTGTTTTCGCTTAAAGCTATATCTATGAACCCTCTCTACTTGTATCGATGGTGTAGTCCTATGTATTTGCTATAGGACTCCTAGTCAGAAGCCCGTCGTTCTGCCAACTATGTTTGTGTATTTCTTTTAGAACTGTCAGTTCATGGCTTATTAGGATATCCTCAACTATGGTTCACTCATCGCTTTACAAGAACTGTCAAACTACAATTTTCATCATAGAACATTTTGAAAAGAAAAATATGAATATAAAATATGCCACTCAGCTTTTGATTCTTTGAACCATAATGCGAAAAAAATTGAAATTTCAACACTTACTTGCAACAACAAAAACTATGCAGTAATCAAAATTAATTGCAACAAACAGTCACAAAAGTGGTAACTAAGTTCATTCATGTTTGGAAATATGGCTAGAAAGGAGGGAAATGAAATAACTATTTAATTTACTATGCTAAGGTCACCGAAGAATTAGTTCTCTTATTATTTGTCCTGCAACATCAAAATTGTTGTATTTTTTCTCGTAATACCATATATCTTCATCTTTTACTCGACGTGTGTAGGGTGAATGTGTGTAACGACCCGGATTTTCGTTGTTTAATTTTAAATATTTAAATGGTTTTAATTAATGGATTTGAATTATAGATTGGTTTTGAATATATAAATTTGGTCTTTATTTATAAAATAAATATAGGATTTAAAATACAGCAATTTATTGAATAATATAATTATTTAATTTAATAATTGAATATTGGGTAAATCAGTGAATCTTGAGTTTTAAGCTTATTAAAAATAAATTAAAGGCTTATAAATTTTATAATAAAAATAGTGAAGATAATAAAAACTTTTTAAATTTGATTCGAAGGTGAATTGTTTAGTTTTAAAAATATATCGTTTAAAGTGACATTTAAAAATAGCCTTTCGAGACACAGTCTCGAAATTCGACAAAACTAGTTCCATTGGATTCATAATCTTGTATAATTATCATATTTCAAATTTCATAGTGTTGGAGTTATCGTTTGGCTGTATGGAATATAAAAGCCTAGAAATAAATTTATCAAATTTAATTTAACTAGTCGATCCAAAAAAACTATCTTCTCAAAACGATCAAATTAGGACTCGAACCTTTTCCATTGCATTCGAAATAGAGAAATAACATTATGAATGCCTAGGGGCACGTCTCGGTAGGAGTTCAGAATTTTAAGCTCGTTTAAACCAGGCAATTGAAGTTTAAAAATTATTTTAAATGGTCAAATTGAATAGTTGTATTATATCTTTTTAGCTTTCTCAACACGCAACCCATCCTTTCTCCTTTCCCTATCCCTTTCCTTCCTTTCTGCTTAGAAGTCACACACCCTTCTCCCCTTTCATTCTTCTTTCCAAAATCAAGTTTAATTTAGAAGAAAAAATAATATACGAACGAATGAATCCTCTTCCCCCTCATTTCAGAATCCATGCATTTTTTCCTTCCTCATCTCCACTTCGAATTGGAAATAAAAAAACTCAATACTCTTCGATTCGAAATCGAATCGTTCGAAGGTGAGGCTCGAGTGGATGCTCGCAAAGGATATGGCCGAGGTGGGTAAGGATCTAGGTTCACGATTGGGTTCGTTCGCGTAGGGTTTTGGGGATCGCGGACATGCTTGTGTGAGCACGAGAGGGTGGAAGGCAAGGGTTAGAGAAAAATCATAGGTGGGGAGTGGCTGCATTGACTGTAAGGCTAGGGTACAATTGCGTGATGAAGTCAGGGAGGATTCAGGAGGAAGGTTGGAAAATCCTAGGGTCGTTCGAGCTCGGTCACAACTTGGTGGCGTGGTGGCATGGTCGATGTCAAGAAGGATCACGTATGGTTGGTTGGATCAGCGACAGTGGCGATTGTGTGGAGGCAGGGCCAGCATTGTGAGTCGCGAGTAGGGTTATGCGATTTTCGCGGTTGTATGCAAAGTCGTGGCATGCTCTGGAGGTGGTTGCAGTGACGGTGAGGGCAGCGGGGTTGACTAGATGGGGGCCGCGAGGGGGAGGCTTCGATGGGTGGTGCCGAGCTGCGACATTGGGGGTAGGATGGTGGCACGGCATAGGGGAGTAGGCGATGTCCGGTGTGGTCGAGTGGCTGAGGTAGTAAGGAATTTTAACTAAAGCTAGTTATATAATTTGTTAATTGATTGGGAATATAAAATTTAAATAGCTAATAAAATTTTATGAAAATCATTTGAGGTTCAAAACGAATAAAACAAGACAAGTATGGATTCGTAGATGAGCAAATTATAAGTTGGGATTAATTTGTAATGGTGAATAAACTCGAAAATGAAGTTGAGAATTTCTCACTCACTTTTAGATTTCCACATTTAATTTAAATTGTTGAACTTAAATTATTGGATGCTTGATTTTCTTGATAAATTTTAAACTATTGGTTGGATGATTATATTATATAGTATACATATACTAGTATAATGGAGTGATTGATATTCTCACATATATATAGTGGATGAGACCCTATGCGCCCCGCATAATAGCGGATGACCATACATACCGCGATATTCCACCTCGAAGTGGAATTGGTATTTTTATGTTATGCTAACATCTGTGGATGTAGGAAACATGTTGGAGGGAACCAACTGGATTCCTCAAAAATGTTAAATTTACTTGCATATATAGTGATATATGTTTTTGTTGAATAATCTGTGACATATTATTATGTAATCAGAATCGATTGAATGTTATGGCAGTTAACCTGGATCTCTAGTGTTTTTTTGAAATACCAATAAAAATTATTTTAAATGGGTAAAGAATTGTAAATAGGGATTTTTGTAAAAGCATATAAAAGGATTTTTAAATAATATATCCTTAAACGGTACTTGTTTAAAAATAAAAGGTTTTAAAATGAAGATTTAAAGTTTTTTTTGAAGGATAAAAGTGAATTGTTAAATAAGAATAAAATTGGTTATACAGGAGTTTACGTGAGATTTCCAATTTTATCGGATGAAATTGGAAATCGAGAAATTTGTCTTGTTTTAAAAAGAGGATTTTAAATTATTAATTCAATAGTTTTAGAAGTGTTAAAAATATCCTAGAAAATTAGTTGTTTAATTATTTTAAATTGTTTAAAGCATATTTAATTATAAATAGTTACTTCATAAGATTTATTTTTACTTAAGAACTAGTCGGCATATTTGTTTTAAAGGATAAATTATTGAATATTAATATAGCATTGTATAATAACTTTTATTTAAGTATAATTGTCTAGTTTTAACTTTGAAATTTATTTTAGAACTTTCAAGCATTACTTTGAGATAATTTTGTTAAATAAAGTTTCAGAAAGTAACAGTGTACTCGCGTGGCGTAAATTGGAGGCAGTGAGTGCCTATAGCTAAGTCTTGAATTTCTTTGGGATAGAGACGCAACCATTAAGTGGTGATCCATGGTTTGACACCGCTATGGTATTTTCCATATTATTTTAAGAATGTCTTCAAATATTTTTGAAGATAGTTTTTTTAAATATTTACTAAATCCGATAAGATAAGTATGTATAATTTGGATAAAGAAATTAATGTATTTAAATTTAAATTAAAAAGAGATTTAATGTTTGTAAGGGTAAAATGAAGTGTTGGTTGAATGGATTGTTTATTTGATGGTTAAATAGCTGGCTATCAAATCTGCACCCAAATATAACTTTGGAAATATTTAGAAGAGGTACGGGAATTATATGGTACAGTTACCATTCGAGATGCTGTACTATACGTACAAACTCGTTTCGTTCTTCACAGATGTTTATAAGGAAATCCGCCCACAAATGGTTCGGAGGTGATCTCCGATCTTATCTTCGTCTGTTCGTTTCCTAAAGAACCGGGTTGAGTTTACCAAAAATATCGAACATTGTTTCGAAGAGATCAGGATCAGATTTGCGATCTGAAAATGACTTCGATCCAATGAGTACGTTTTCATAATAAAGACAAGAGTATGGAGTCGAAGATTTGAGTAGTGAAGTGCAAGGGCTAATCGCTACTAATCCTGAGGGTGATACCAAAATGGATGTATTAGGAATAGTGCCTTTAGTTTCGTTCGGACCTAGAACGAACTTATATGGATGAATGCTATCAGTACATTGTCATTGGAGGACAATGAGCATTCTAAGTGAATATTTTTAAAAAGTTAATCGTATCCCCTAGCCTCATCAACCGGGAATGACTAAAAATCAGAGGAGATGTAGCAAGGCTAAGTGGGTCGCACCCAAGTAGGTAAGGTTACCCCTATCTAGAGTCTCTTTTATTCGATTGTGTGGTGGTTGCTGATCCCAACGATGGGGTAATCTTATTCGAACTATGCAGGTTAGGGGTAGTCCAGTCTTGTGTTGGCAGGGATCGATAGGTTCGAACTTGGTACGCTGTTCTAGACGTGTACCGTGGCAGGTGGTACCCCAAAGCCTAGTCATTCATATGGAATCCATTTTCCAATACGTGCCTTTACAGTTTTGATTGTAGAGCCTAGTATTGTTGGAATTTAATTAATGTAACAATTTAACCTACTTGAATAAGTATTTGTGCTTAGACACTATTATAATATCAGAGGATTTTGATATGAAATATTTTGGTTATCCTAAGGTAAAAACCCGTCATGTTTATTTGTAGCATGGTCTTACGAGATACCTTTGATTTTCAAAGGATTTTGAAAACTTTAATAATTCAACCGAGTGTTCTCTCACACTAGTTTTCCAAACTGACTTAGGGGTTATTTTATTATAATGCTTGGGTCAGACCGAATATTACAGGTCCTAGATCGGATACTATGGAGCTCAAGAGATGAGCTGGAGGCCAAGACGTATTCTCATACTTATTTATTTCGGCTACAGTGTTGCTTGAAATTATCAACAGTTGTGAGGACAGGATGTTGTGAGTATCCAGCTGGTAACTATTGATTTGTGTACTCTAATGTGAGATACGTATATTACAGTTTTGTTTTGTGTAAAGAATTATTGATATGATATATTGTTCAGTCCACTTTGAGATTCTATTTCTTTAGTTTTCTTCTTCTTCTACCTTCTTTCTTTTCCCTCAACAATTTGACTTTTCAACACTCGATCGCACGGCGTGTTATACGATGAGCGTATTATATCGATTTTCGGGGGGTCGTGAAGGGCGGGTCGTGACATATTGGTATCAGAGCAGAAAGTTATGCGAGAGCCTTGGCTCTGGTGGGGATTACTCATTCGAGATAGGGTTAGCGATACCTTGGAATGAGTTGAAATAGATATAAGCGCATAATTGTTAGTGAATATAAATTTTTTATACCGTGTTAGTTGATTTACTGAGTGGCTTATGAACTCTGGTCGGCACAGTCCATACAACTATATCAATATGGATTTCTAAATACTTGAATAGAGCAATTTGACATAGTATTGTTTTGAAGCGGGTAAATGTAATAATTTTACCCAATTATATTTTTAGATATGAAAGAAAATAATTTTTTTTAGAAATTATTGTAGTATGTTGGTGTGTTGGTTGTTATTATAATCGGATAAGATTATAAAATTGGAAATAGTTTATATAACTAATTGGAAATTTGTATAAGTATAAAATATACAAATGGATTAAAATTAAATTAGACTCAAACAATAATTTGGAAATTTAAATTTTGGGAAGTTTGGGAAAAATGTCTTCAAAGTGGTGTGGAAAATAATGATAAGAGTATTATTTTTAAATATTTTTGAAAGGAAATGGTTTTAAAATGGATTTTGGAAGATATATAGCATTGAACTCACTTCAGTCACTGGAAAATAACTGCAGCATCACCAGTGTTGATTTTTGAGTTTCTAAGTGATGAGTTGCTACCATAGTAAATTGATATGGAGATTTTTCGGTGGAAATAAGTATTGTTTTGAAAATTCCAAAGGAAAAGTTTGTAAACCAAAGAAAGAGTGTATGTGTGTGTAATTGGTTCAATGTGATTTGAAATAAATGTCGAGTATTTGAAAAAAAGTTCTAGAAATCCTTATTTGTCCTAGAGAATATCAGAAAGAATAAGTTTTAAAACTTATGAGTAGAAGATGATATTTATAAGGAAAGAAGTGTGAAAAATTGAAGTGGGAATAAAATTTAAATTGAGAAAGTTGTAATGGAATTCAACTTAAGTTAAATTGAGTAAATTAAATTTTGAAATTTAACCGATTGGATTTGAATTGAATTAATATACTGTATTAAAGAATGAGAGCTAACTTAAGAAAAGAAATTGAAATATATAATGAGATAAATGGTGATATGAAATTGAATGAAGTAAAAATGAAGGAGTGAAATTAGTTTGAGTATAAATAATTCAAATATGATTTTGAAATATTGTTTAAAAGGAATTGAACTTTAAATAAAAAGCGAATTGGATTGAACCTTATGGAATTGAAGTAAATATGAATTTTAAACTGTGAAATAATTATATAGTCTTCAGGTATAAATTTTGAATGAAATAAAATTTAGGTGAAAATTTGAAATTGTGAATAAATAAATTGGAATAGCTTATAAAAATTGAAAGGAATGGGATAAAAATATACTTAGGCTATAAATAAATGTATAATCTTGAGTTAAAAATATAATGTGAATATATTCGAGAATAGAATTGATGGAAATGTGAAAAATAGTTGTGTGACTTATAAAATTTGAAAAGTGGAATAGAAAACCCAACATAAAATTTGTATGATATTTTAGTAAAGGAAATTAGATACAAACTTGAATTATAAAAAGGACTTTAAACTCAAGAAAAATTAGAAGAAGTGATTTTTAAGATAAAAAATCAGATATTGAGTTATGAATTTAAAGTGAACTAATAAGATGTTTAGTCAGTTGAATGAATATGAGATGGAATTTAACTTGGATAAGTAAAAGTTGGATTGTGAGTTAAAAATGGAATTTGAAAATGAAAACTTGGGTTATAAAAAAATTCAACTTAGATGGTAAACAAATTAGATAAAAATTGGAAACGTGTCCAGTAAAATGGAAATAGTTTGAAATGGTGTAACTCAAGTTATAAATAAATTCAATTGAAGTGTAAATAAATTGATATGCTTGAGATATTAAATAAATAGATCAATTTGAAATAGAATAGAATTGAATACAAATTGATTTGGAATCAATTTAAAATAGCTATGAACTAACATGGCTATTCTATTGAATAAATAGCGCCAAACTTGCATAGAACAAGTGGCATTTGTCGTAAACGGAAGAAAATAAAATTCTATGAACAATTAGAATGTGGATAAGTTGATTTTTAATCAATTCGAAATGGATATGGGTTTGTTTGATATAAAAATAAATTAAATGCAAGAAAATTTGGTTGTAAATCATTTGGACTGAATAAAATGATATATGGATTGATTGGAAGTAATTAAACTAGTATCGAAACCTTAAATTGCTTATAAGATATGTCGGAATGATGGAGATATGAAGTTACGTGCTTCAACTATTTAAATAAATGAAATGTTTTTGAATTTGATGTTTTTTGGGACTAACGTTCTCAAATTGAGTAAGTACAGGTACCTGGAGGCTATTGCGGTAGAGTTGGGTCACGAAATTGCATAATTAAATAAACCGCTTGATTAAAAATACTAAAATAAGGTAGGTTTTCGAATTAAATACCGCAAATATATAAATATTGATATACATGTTTGTTTTCCGACCATGTGGATCGATGTATATATATTTATCTCTCTTGTCATATTGCAAAATGCTCTCCTGTGACATCCCAGAAAATTGGGGCAATATCAATTTAATAATCAACATTAAAAATTAAATTGATTTGATAATATTTGTTAATAATATTGAATTGATTTAATACTCTTCTTTAAAATAAATATTTAACTGATAGTTTATCTTTTAAAAGCTAATTTAATTTGTTCTCTATTTATAATGTATATATATATGTGTATATATATTGTAAATAGTTAATCTTTGTTTTAAATATAACAAATAAAGATATGTTTTCAAATTCTAATATTTTTGATAATTTGGAAATTTGATTTAAATTTAATATTAAATGAGTAACAATTTGGCTTTAAAGATTAAGTTAAAATTTGTTTAAATGATTTTAACTTAAATTTAAATTTAACAAAGGTTGTTTTGTTCTTGTTTTAAATCTGGTTGATAAAATAAGAATTAATTTATATAGAGATGATTTCTTTATAAATTTATTTTCATTTGATAATGATATTTATTTATACTACAATATCTTTAAAAATAGATTTTAAAATAAATAGAGATTGTTATATATATACATACATATATTTGGAAGGAACTATGGTTTGAAGTTTAAAATAAAATCTTGCAAAAATTGTTTAATACAGGCTTTGAACTTAAAAGAGGGATAATATAAGTAATCATGTTAAAAATTGAATTAAATACTTAAGTTAAATTTTATAACAAATGACTATAGCAACTTTATATTTATAAGACAAAAGTATATATGTGAACATAAGATTTAAATATACAAGTTAACATTATAACTATAATAACCATAACAACTTTCAAGTATAAAACAGAATAAAATATATGCAGGCAAGAATATAAACATGTAGGATGAAATACAAAGCAAAGTATATAAATATGCAGGATAAAGAAATAAAATGCAAAGTACAGTAAGTATGAAGAGTAGAAAGGAAGACAAGTATGAAAACATAAACAAAATGTTAGTAGCTTGTGAATTAAGATTCAGAGAAGTACAAAACATCAAGTTAAGAAACAAAATAAAAGAGATTTGTACCAGGCTTTGTATAAATCTAATTGCAGCCTGTAAAGAAAACATACAAGGCAAAGAATATAAACATCAAGCATAAAACAAAATAATAAAAGATATGCAGGCAAGTAATGATAACTGTAAAATAGATATGTAAGCTAAAGAGTAAACAAAATTAACATATAAAGTAGTTTGTAGAGCAAGCTAATACAAAGCAAGATATAAACAAAAATATCTAAACATAAAAAAGGGTTAGCAGTAAACATATAGTACATTAGCAATTAATGCTTTCATTTCTTAGCACATAACAGTAGTCAATTCGAAATCATATTGAACATCTCAGCCCCTTTGAAAAAAAAAATCTCTGATGCAAAACAGAGATTGTTTGTACAAATTTATACAAACCCAGTTAGCACCTACCCCCCTGTACAACTCTTCTATATCTATACATGCCTTCTTATTTTTTTTGAGTTCGTTAAAGTGATAGCAAAACTGAAAAATACAAGTAGAATTTCTACTTTTATAAACTGAAGTTTTACAACAACAAAGCAAGATTTATCAAAGGAAAATCAAGCAAACTACTTCTTAGTTTTTAAAGTTCAAAGCTTTTCAAAATAAAATGCTCTGTTCACTGTTTAATTTCAGGTGAGTAACTCAATATTTTAAAATATTCTAAATTTTTCATCTAGATGCATGATGGATATCAGAGAATTTGTTTGTGTGAAATATATGTATTGTATTGAATTTTGGTGAAATGAAGCCTGCATACTGTTATCTGGATGTTGCCTCTGTTTATAATTTCAAAGGTCTGGGTTAATTAATCATTATTGCTCAACCTATTGATTATTAGGACAAAGCATCTAAACAAAAAAAATGTTTGGTTGGGTATAAAGTAAATTTTAAAACTGAATTCATGCTAAATAAAATTGAACGGCTCTGGAAAAAAAAAACCTAAAGAACAGTTAAATTTAATACAAGTGATATTTTCGAATATCTTGAATTATCGATTCAAGTTTATAAACTGATTACTAAATCAAAACTAGGATTTTTAAGACTTAAATCACATTTTTTAGTAATGGGTGGAGTTTGCTTTACTGGGTTGATCAATTCGAGAATTTTGGGTTGCCTCTGGCAACACAGTTGATTTGAGTGGCTGTGGTCCATCATGGAGGTGGAGAAGAGACTGGAGAGGCCGGGAAAAATGGTGAGTGGTGTTGAACTTCGTCGAGGAGGCAGCGGTGGTGAGTTATCTCCTGTAAACCTAGTTTGGTCTGGGTGGAGTTTTTGCGTCAGTTCGAACTCCATGAAGCATCGAGTTCAACGGGGGTTTCGGAATTGGTAGAGGGGTGGAAGGAGAAGACGTGGCCAGTGGTGGTGGTTCTCTGGTGGTCGGAGGTGGAGCGGTGAAGCGTTGACAGGTTTGGGTAATTGGTCCTGCGCGTGCGTTTCCAGATTTGGGTTTCGAACCCATTTTCGTTTCAGGTAGTCCTGACGAATTTGAGTGGTCGTGTTGTTATCTGGAGGTAGTCGGCGATGTGTTGGAGTGCCAGTGGGTGGCCGGAGGTGGCTGGAGGCACGGTGCACGTGCACATGCATGTGGGAGGGGCTGTTGATTTTTAGGGTGCTTTGTTACAGGTTGTGAAACCTGTCATGTTTTGGGGTTCTGTTTTTCCCAGGAAAGACGCGAGTATTCGAGTGTATAACTCGAAGCGGCGGTGCAAAAGACTCGAAGCAAGTATAAGCTTCCTCGAGTCGTTTTGTTTAGCATCAGGTATTTCAAACCTGTTTGCAAATTAGAAATTAAAGTGAATTTTGAATCATATTTAAACTGTGAAATAGTTTTAAACTAAGTTTAAAACCCGTTTAGTTAGATTCAAATGAATTTTGAATCTTAAATTTTTAAATGAAGATTTGTTTTTAAGACTTAAATCAAGGCTTTTAAACAATGTTTGAAATCAATGTTTAAACTAATGAATTCAAGTTTTCTTTGAATCCAAATCTGAAATTTAAATCAATTTTAAATATGAACGTTTTAAAAATAAGTTTAAATAAATAGTTTTTAAAAGTAAATTTGTTTCAAACAAATGTTTAACTTAAATTTGAGAAATTCTTTATAAAAGGGTTTGAAATGGAAAGTCAATGAATTGCAAGTTAAATTATAAATGTATTTTGAAAGCTAATTTTTTTTAAATAAAATTAAGTAGTTTAGTTAAAAGCTTTTTCTTAAGTAATAGATGTTAATTACATTTATCTTTCAGGATTATAAATTGAACCTTAATTTGGGTTAATGCTTAAAAGAATGATCATTTTGAATTTTAAAATTAAAAATGTAATTTAAATTCAAACTCAAGAGTGTAATGTTTTACACTTTAATGCTAATGAAATCACTATAAAGAAATGGATTATCGTAGAAATAATTAAGATATCAAAATGACTTAATGAATAGGTTAAATTTTAGAATGACTTCTTTATTAAATTAATAATTTAGAATTAGGGATAAATTAAGAAGTAAATTAAGAAATGTTTTTAGTTAATAAAGATAATTAACTAAGAATTATTTGGATAATTATTTAATGTGATTAAGTTTGATAATTAATTAGATTAATTAATTTAGATAAATCTATTATAGATTGTTAAGAGTAATTACTTGATAAAAGAAATTAAGAGATTAATTACTTATTGTAATTAATTTTGATGATATGATTAATTTAAGTTAATTAATTCATTTTAATTAATTTAAGGAAATCATTTAATGGTTTGATAAATGTAATTACTTGGTGTAATTAATGAAGCAGAATTTACTTAAGAAGTAATGAACGTTAATTACTGGATGTAATTAATGAAAATAATGTGTTAATAAAGTAATTTGGATAATTACTTTTATAATTAATCTTGGGGTTAGTTAGTGGAGATAATTAATTAAGGGATAATTAATTAAATTATATAAGTAATTAAGGGTTAATTACTAGATTGCTATTAGTCAAGGGTGATTAATAAATATTTTTAATTAAAGATTAATTACTTAATGTAATTAATTCAAATAAGGTAATTAATTTAAATATAAGTAGAAATCATTAATTATGTAATTAATGATTGATTAATTAAGAAATAATTAATAATGAAGTGATTAAATAATGTAATTGATTAAGGATAAATGTAATTAATTATAGTTAATTAATAAATAAAGTAATTAAATGCTAATTACTATAAATAATTTAGAATAATTAATTTGTAAAATTAATTAAAGACTAATTTCCTATTGTAATTAGTGAATGATTAACCAAGGGTAATTAATCAAGATGAATATCTAGAGATTAATTAATTTGATTTGTAATTAGTTAATGGTTGTATAAGCAGGATTTATAGATGAAGTAATTAATTTAATTCATTTCAAATTAATTAGAGATTGAAGCAGTTAATTTAATTCATTTTAAATTAATTACAAATGGTATGATTATAAATCATTGCTTATGGATGAATGATATTGATATTTCATTTGATGATTGTGATCTGGCATGAATTATATCTATGTGTCATGGATGCTTGATTTAAATACGATAATATTTGGTTATCTGTTTAGATGATAATATTGATTATCTGTTTATTAGATTATCTGTGATTAACTATTGTGATATTATGAATTATCCATCTATGTGTATGTTGATTATATTGAATTAAACTGTTAAGACTAAATAGATAACTTGGCCTTAAAAGACACGTTTTGGATTTCGATGAGACCGGGATCGGGTTTGCGCATTAGGAATATCCGAAAACCACATCGATTCCAAATTAATGATAGGTCGTGAATCTGAAGTGAAGATGAAATTTCAGAATGCAAGGGTTATCGTCGTTAACTCTGAGGGTGATTCCAAAATGAGTGTAACAAGATAATGCCTTCGGTTTCGTTCGAACCCGGAACGAACTTGTATGGATTGAATGCTTTCAACACATCGTCAGGCGGGCGATGAGCATTCTAAGAATTATGTTCTCTAAAGGTAATCGTAGCCTCAAGCCTCATCAACCGGGAATGGCTAAAACAGGGGAGGTGCAGCAAGGCTAGGTGGGTCATGCCCAAGCAGGACAAGGATATTCCCCTGTCTAGATGTCCCTTTTTATTCGGCTGTGTGGGCGGTTGATTGCAACAACTGCCGGGGTGTATCTTGTTCGGGACTGTTCAGTAAGGAATGGTTCCAGCCTTGTGTTGCAGGGGATGAAGGGAGTAATCCTCGGTACGTTGATCTAGGCCACGTACTGTGACGGGCGGTACCCAAGTAGCCATGCCATTGTACGGAATCCACGATCCAATAAGTGCCCACGGTTTTGATTGTATTACCCACTTTTGTGGCTAGTAGCTGGAATTTAATCATGTAACAATTTCGGCTATTTTCTATTTACTTGAAAACCCTAGACCTATTATAATATCATAGAATTTCCTATCAAATGTTTTGGTTAGCGTAAGGTAAAAACTTTCCCATGTTTATTTGTGGGGAGTCTTACGTGATACCTTTTGTTTTCAAAAGATTTTCAAAGTTAAGCAACTTTAACCTGTTACTCATACCAGACCCATGTCTGACCCGAAGTTTATTTTTGTTTTCATAAACTTTCGGGTAGCCAAGGGATTCAGGTTAGCTTTGACGAATTCTGGAGGAGCAATGGAGTAGGAGGCTTCAGCGTTGTAGATATATATATATATATATATATATATATATATATATATATAGTTCCGCTGCGTTGGTATCTCTGAGTTATTTGCTTCTGTTGTATTGAGTTGTATTAACTTGACAGGTGTTTATAACTGTCTAGTATGTGATGTATTGACTGTATAACTCTGATTGATGTTGTATATTATGTAAATACTTATGTGATTAATATATTTTATTCGTTCCGTTGTGAGATTCTGATGTGGTTGTTCTTTCTTCTCTATCTTTTCTACTTTCTCACCTCTTTCTTTTCTTAAAGACGATACGTCTTCCTGGGCGTAGGAAGTCGGGTCGTTACATTTCCATACAAGGAAGACTCTGCCAAAAAGTTTCAGAAATTTAGGATGTTAGAAAAACTTGAAATTTTTTGAAAACGAAAAATTTATTTCGGATTTGTAATCTAAATAAAGGATTTTGATTTATAATGGAAAACTAATTATTTGAATGAAGGGAAAGTGTTTGAGAAGTGAAGTATTGAGTTTTCGCTAAGTGGGTTTTTAAATAAGTTTACGGGTTTGGGCATTCTTTCTACTTTAGCAATTTCAAGGACGAAAATTCTTTTAAGGGAGGAGGAATGTAACGACCTGGATTTTCGTTGTTTAATTTTAAATATTTAAATGGTTTAAATATTGAATTTGAAATATAGATTGATTTTGGATATATAAATTTGGTCTTTATTTATAAAATAAATATAGGATTTAAAATACATCGATTTATTGAATAATATTAATATTTAGTTAATAATTGAAAGTCGGTGAATCTTGAGTTTTAAGCTTATTAAAAATAAATTAAAGGCTTATAAAATTTATAATAAAAATAGTGAAGACAATAAAAACCTTTTAAAATCGAATTTAAAGGCGAATTGTTCGGCTTTAAAAATATATCGTTTAAATTGACATTTAAAAATAGCCTTTCGAGACAGTCTTGGAATTCGACGAAACCAGTTCCATTGGATCCTAATAGTGTATTATTATTGGATTTCAAATTTTGTAGCATTGGATTTATCATTTGGATGTAAGGAATATAAACAGTTACAAATAAATTTATCGAATTTAATTTAAATAGTTGATCCAAAAAAGCTATCTTCTCCATACGATCGAATTAGGACTCGAAACCTTTTCCATTACGTTCGGAATAGGGGCACAACATTATGAATGCCTAGAGGCATGCCTCGATAGGAGTTTAAAATTTTAAGCTGGTTTAAACCAGACATTTGAAGTTTAAATAATATTTTAAATGGTTAAATCGAACAGTTGTATTATACTTTTCAGCTTCCTCAACACGCAACCCATCCTTTCTCCTTTCCCCCTCCCTCTCCTTCCTTTCAGCTCAAAAGTCATGCACCCTTTTCCCCCTTTCACTTTTCTTTTCAAAATCAAGTCCAATTCAGAAGAAAAAAAATATACGAACGAATTATTAGCGCCAAAATTGGTCACTAACACCCAAATCCAAGCGAAAGCACCAAATACCGGTCACAACTCAAAGATAGAATATACGTGGAGGATATTAATATGAAGAACAACAAAAATTAAAATGAAAGCAGTAAGGAACAACAGATTTCATAGTAGTTCGGCTAACTCTGGCCTACTCCACTCTAGGAATTTCCTTTTTATTGCTGTAATAATCGATTACAGTTACAATCTAAAGTTTAACAATGTCCGAGTGCCTTTGCCTTAGAGAAGAGAAAGTCCATGATCAGAAAGAAGATCCCTTTTTTGAAGCTTTGCCTGCTGTATTTACAGGAAAATGCAGGTAGTTGGGCCTTCTGAGTAATCCGGGCCCATCAAGGCCATTGCCGGTCCAAGTTCTGCACTACAACCGAACCAGGTAGGCCGAGCCGCATTCACCGATCCCCATTCCTTAATAAGCCGAACCAAAGTAGTCATTGCACTGTCCTGAAGCAAGCCTCTCCAGAACTCAAAGCAAACTAGTCCAGAATTTGGAGCAACTCATCCTCTTGCCTATACCAATCCATAACCAAATTTAGCCGCACCACACACGCCGACCAGCCCATACCGACCCATACATGCTGACCAGCCTATGCCGACCCACTCCAACCGATCGCTAGCCTTCCTGCCGATCCCAACTATACCAAACCATCTGAACCGAGCCATATTCATACCCAAACACCAGGCCATTCGATGCCGATCCATCCCAAACTAGTCCCTTATCTGACCGAACCGTACCTGGCTGACCGAACGAGCCTCCAGCGAACCACATTTGTCAAACCCTCAGGCCAAGCCACCTCTAAGTGATGAACCACCATTGCCGAGCCAACTTGACCGAACCACATTGTCTAGCAACCATTACCGAGCCATCCTGACTGAGCCATCAATGCCGAGCCACTCATGCCAAGCCCCCTCGATCGAACTATCAATGCCAAGCCACTCGTACCGAGCCGCCCAAAATATTCGAATAAACCATTCATGCGACTCGAAGCTCGACTCCTACGACCCGAAGCAAATCCAAGGTGACTTGTGACTTATCGAAACCCAAGTTTCAAGTATCCAATAGCCTTCGTCCATCGACTATGGTGAATCCCGGCTGCACAATTATGATTACCATCCTGATTGGTTGCCTATCTATCCAATTGACCAAAATCCATCATATATCAATCTCGAAAATCAAGCAACTGGTATAGTTATATTCGCATGTCCACGGCCTTACCAAAAGGCAGGTTAACATTTGTCCCCCAAAACATGCCTTGCGGTAGGAAGTTGTGTCTTGAATAGCCTCAAAACCATATATTCGAAGTCCATATTCCGTTCATAACCATACTATTAAACCCATGATTCAAGCCATCCTATCCAAGTGCCATCGTTGCACTCTTATTCACAATCCAATCTATAATTTAACCGAGAATCTTGAAGAAACTCTTAATTCTTTCAAGAATATTCTTTCGTTCATTCTTCGAAACCAGTGACACTTAGAGTTGAGTCAAATGCAGATGATCAAGGAGCAAGAAAGGCATTTCAATGCAATATGATGGATGATTTCCTCCCTGTATAAGGATGATAACGAAGCACATCCTCCAGTCTCTCCCGCTAATGATAATGAAAATTGGGATGCCATTAAAGCAGACCTTATATTTGGAGAAGAAGGATGGGTGGAAGTTGCTTGTAATGTTTGACTTGATTGGTTTGTTTGATTTGAATTGTTTGATTTGATTGGTTTGTTTGATTTGAATTATTTGATTTGGATTGATATTTGGTGTGAAAAACATGTATAAATATGCGTTGATATTTATATGATCTTTAATTAATTATCATGTCCATCAGCATAATTATCTCTTAATCTATCTATTATATACTACATTGTATATTTTATTAATGCAGGTACTTTAGTCCAAGAATGTGGGGGATTTATATAGTTTGGAGATTATATAGTTTGAAGTTATTTTTTGTTGATGAAAAAGGGGGAGAAATATAAAATAGGATAGTTAGCATAGATTAAGGGGGAGTTATTAGTTTAGAGGGAGTTATTAGGCTAGAAGTAACATTTTATAAACAAAGGTTGTCATCATCAAAAAGGGGAAGATTGTTAGTCCTTGAGTGATGGTTTTGATGAAAACAACCTTAGAATAGGATTATAAAATATAAATACTAACATTATAGTTTATATATGTATATGCTGTATTTAACCATGCAGGTACCAAGAATGAAGACTGCACAGTATAGAGATTCAAGATATCATGATTGAAGACTCATAAGTATGAAGATTATCAAGAGTTCAAGATTTCAAGAATAAGTAATTTAATTAGGAATATTGTTAAAACTCCTAGAAAAGCACTGGCATCTTAAAATCCAATTTATTAATGGAATGGAATCCACTTTGAACCTACTAAAGGGATGGAAGCCTAAGTAGGATGGAACCTACGAAAAATCTAGTGGAATATCATTTTATATCCGCTAACCTTTTATTCAAGATGATTTTACAAAATTATATCTTGTTTTCAAAATATTTTCAAAACCTTCCTTTTAAAAGAATCAAAAACATCTATCCTGATTTTAAATATATTTGGCCTCAAAATAATCTTTATCTTCATAATCAAATTATTCTTAGTTTGAAATTATCTTTAATAATAATATATTAACTTTTAATATTTATACTTAGATTTAAATATAAAACTATAGTAAAATTTTATATATACCAAAATATTATTCTCTATATTTATTTATGTATTTTAACTATAGTTAAGTATATTTATAAAAGTTTAAAATAGTTTTAATATAAGATAAAAGTTATTTTCAAAGAAAAACAAAACATCAAAATTTCCTTTTGGACGTTGACATACCCAAGTTACCCATATCGACATAGTGTCAGTTGATTTCAAAAATTTGAATTTCAAAAGATGTGTCATATCCCTTCACGAATGGACATGGCTTTTGTTCTTCTATAAATAAGGGCTGTTTTCAACGAATTTCTAATCATATTTTATCTGGTTTCACTCCTCTTCTTCTTCCATATTTCTTTACATATTCTTACCATTACTCTGCCAAAATCAACATTGAATCTAACTAGATCATTTCTGGTTTGATTATCTATCACTATCTCAATAGGATCCTTAGTGCTATTCAAAGTTATAGGCTTCTTTGTAATCATTTCTGTGAGAAAAGGTGTGATTGTAGCCTTGGAATTCAAGTGAGAAAAGGGGTGGTTGTAGCCTAAGAAATCAATTGGGTGAACTTGTTGCTCGTGAAATCAATTTTCTCTACCCAGGGAATTTGAGGGTGTACCTCGTAGCCTTGAAATCGAGGGTGTAATTGTACAATTTCTTTTGAAAGGAAATCCGTACTTGTGTGCGGGACTGGATGTAGGGTAACGCCGAACCAGTATGAAATCCGGTGTGTTCTTTCCTTTACACTTTTATTTTATTTCTGCATCTGTGTTTGTTTCTGTGATCATATCTGTGTCTGAATATTGCATACTTTTGTGTTTAAATTAACATGAATTAAAAAAGATTCAGTGATTCCTTAAAACACCATTCATCCCACTCTAGTGTTTATCCTAGCCTTAAGATTCGTAATCCGCATTTCTAACATCAACATCAACTAGTATTGATGATGTTGTTCCCCTACCACTTCTTACTTAAATAAATGGACATTTTTACTATGCCACGCTACTATAACCCACATGTCTTAATTTACCTTTTGGCTTCTAATAAATAAATTCCATCCATTACTTCAGCCATTACTATCTTCTTTTAATCAAAATCTTTTGATAATTATCTCAAATTCCAGCACTTATTTCTTTATCTTTGATCTTTCATTCGAGTGTACTCTACAACTTGCAGAAGTGTACTTTGGTACCATTATCCTTACTTTGCGGGTTCTTCTTATGACTTTCACACATGTCTAATAAAACATTCCTAGGTTCATAACAATATTTCGTATATTTAATGGGGATTCCCTGTTGCTACTCTATGAGCCTTTATTTTATTCATAGCCTTAACTTTTACCCCATCTTACCTAGGCAGTCATCCCTATCTACTCCATATCAAAGTTAGTTTGGCTTTCACCACACTTTATCAAGTTATTAAACTTAATAATCATGAAGTACTTAACCTAAATTTTTATCTTCATAAGCATCAACTTCGAAACTTTTTATTAAACTCAACAATCACATAGTTGCCAAAAGGAGCTGTGGAAAACTCCTTATTTAAGCCAACTTTAATGGTAAGTGTCATAACTTTTAAAACTATATTTTAGGATTTATGAAGTAAGTCTATTGATTAAGTTCAAAATTTAATGTTAGCAATTTGATTTAAAAAGTTCTTTTCCTTGAAACAACACATTATTCCTTATTTTCAAATAGTAAGAGTCAAGTTTTTATTGCATGAATAGTCATCAAATAAATTTTCCTTCTAAAGCCTACCTTTTCTTCTTCTTTTCAACGAAGATTTCACTTTTTAAAAAAATAACAAGATTTTTAATTCAACATTTATTAATTTTTGCATTGAAATACTCAAAAAAACCCAACCATTTTTCAAAAATGCACTATTAAAGTGTTTTTAAAATCTTTTATAACTATAAACAATAAAACTGGAGTAGAATATGGAAAACTTCCATTTTATTATTTTCCTATTACTCATGCTATTTTCAATTTCAACCAAAGCGGTGACTCTAATAGTATATTTTCCTAAGGTTTCTACTATTTATATTTCTTCTACCTAAATTGCTTTTATTTTAAGTTGCTTCTCCTTATATAGCTCCTTTTCTCTTTTAATTGATCGTTTTCTGCATTAAATCTTCACCGTGCATTCGCATACTACTTTAGTCATTGGGCTTTTCTCCATTAACATAACACTATTTACGTTTTGTGTATAAATCTATTTCAGCTATTTTCTCCATAATTTCCTTATATGGGAGTTCTTACCCTTCCATTCTCTTTACCCATCAAGTACCATTTTCCTTTCTCCATCCTTTAAAAGGAATTTTAAAACTTTGAAGTTACTAAAGTAGAAAAATCATTGAGCCAAACATACCCTTTACTTTCCATTTATTTCAGAAAGGAAAAATCTATTTATTAAAAACCCTATAATCTTAAATTTCAACTAAGAACCTCCAAATAGCTCTTTTAATTAAAATTTATAAATTTTCTTTTATATATATATATATATATCCAAAAATCTATTTTTAATCAATATTTTATATGAAGAAAAATTTAGTACTCACTGTCTTTTCAAAAACAATAACTTTTAGATGGTAGGGTTCCTATATTTTTCAATAAATCCTTTGAAAGACATTTCAAATATTTTAAGAAAATTTTAAAATCTTTTATTAAAACCCCTTGTATGTGGTTAGACACAGAAATGGATTTTGTTTCTCCTTTCTTTTGGAGTTTCCTCTTTTTCGATTACCCCTAACTTCCCTTCATCAAGAATGTGAATACAGCCATCGTCTCGTGGTGGTTAATGCATATCTTCTTGCGATAAGTTACTCAATTCTTACTGCCCTTTTTGTCTAGTTGATACATCATCACTTGACAATCCAGTGAAATCCACAATCATAGGGCATTCTGGGACCAACAAAGGAGTAAAGTACCATCCACCTTCAGAGACCTTTCTACATATTGCACCCATGATCTACCTATATCAATGCCTTATGGTAGGCCTACACCTTATTTGGAAATAAGGGTAGGTGTATAAATTTAAGCCCGTTTATTGTACCACTCATAGTTACATTATCCATCTTTTCATACTACGGTCGCAACTACTTCTATAGTTGGAACTCATGGAGATCAGTGTATAATATATATAATTCTAGGTAAAAATACAAGTATGTTCACTTAGTATATCCATATTCTTCGGACCGAGTAACCTATGCTCTATTTTGAAATGTGACAACTCGCACCTTAAAAGGCTAGATTTTTTAACTAAAAACCCGAGTCCATTATGGTAAGGATCGTTGGTGTTGATAACTTAAAATAAACTTAGGTATATCAGTGAGCTCTGGAATAGTAAAATATAATAAGACATATATCCTTCCAAGGGATCTACCTTAGAACCAATATTATTCCATGGATATGAAGTTGCCTTGCCAGTGCTAAGTATGGATGAAGAGACCTATCCACAACCATTCATGTCTTGCATCTGTATCATGTCCTTGAAAATCTATCCTTTTGGTGGTAATGAGGAGGTCAGAACAACATTCCACTGACTGGTAAACTATGTACTTTATTCACAACACAAATTTATGCCCATTGCTTTCCATTATGTGTTATTATGTCTATATTTACAGATTAGTCATTTAATTCCCTATATACGTATGATACGTTCAACCTACTCTGAGGTATAAATATAGTATATATACACGTATATACATATAATATCACTATACGTAAAGGACAAGGGTTTACCACATTATGTAGGCCTATCCTGTGTACATTGAGTAATTCCTCGTGAGTGTCAGTAACCCTGTGCTGCGTCGGACATCCACAGTCTAGGCCAACTTGCATGCTTACACCGAGGAAACTTCTACAATTTCCTTCCCACCCTTTGAATCAATAATAAACCATGCATATCCAACTCAAATTCCATGAACAAACAGATCATTAAGGGTAGAAAGAAAAATAAAGATAGAACGAAACAAAAAAATAGAATATCATATGAATGGAATAACATATATTATTTCAACAATAATCTTTATAGTGGAAAATTTAAAACACATATCAGAGTCTCATCTAGATTCAGCCTGGACAGTTATAACAACTGCCCTTACAAATGCTGAAAAAGAAAATGCAATAGATGCAACAGATAATAAAATATGTCCATACGATGATGAAGGTCTCCAGCTCTCCTTTGGAAACTCCAAGCATCTTCAGCTAATCCTAAGACTAGTCAAATCTGACCTGAGTATTTTTAATACCTGGATCGGGCTTGATAAACTAGCGTGAGATACTCAAAAATTTAAATGTATAACCCATGACGATGTTATCAAAACTTTTGAAAAGAAAGTGTCTCATAAGACAATGCCCACACATAAATACAGATGGGTTTTTACCTTATGATGACCAAAAAACTTTTATTACCAAAAATGATTTGATACTATCTTTAATGATATTATTTTGGAAAAAATCTTTCAAATAAACTTTTTAAATAACGTATCAATACCTGGACTAAGTCTAAGAGAATATATCCGGACTCGGCGATTTTTCATGCAAGAATTGCCACGCATAGCAACAGGAACTCAGCGATTTTTCGTGCAAGGATTCACACACCACTACTCTTCATGTTTTCACACTTCTTGAAATCCGGTGGCTTCTCATGCAAGGACTCACACGCTACTATACCATACAATAAGGGTCCCATATGGGCACCTTGAGGGATCATACGCCACCCTTGTCATACTAAGCCTAAAATATGTAACATAGTTCTCGTATTATTTTCGAGTTGTGAGGCTTGGGAGTGAGGTTACGCACAACTTAGACAAAGCCTCGCTTTTCATATAAAACCATGCTTTAATCATAATAGGTTCCACTTTGAATGCCACCTTAGCTCGTGCATCTCAGAAAAGAGTGTTAAGCTAAGAGAAGTTGCCTTCTCCACCACCAAGCAGATAATACGTTGATAGAGATCAATTTGTGTGATTAGAAATGCACTGTCAGACACTCATCCATATAAGTTCATTTTGGGATTGAATGAAACCGAAGGCATTCCTCCTAGTAGCGAGTAGTCCTTGCAATTCGAAGATTTCAAAATACGATAGAACCGCTGCTACATTTTCTCTATATCGGGACCCAGAGAATATCAATAAGTAGTCCTTCTGCTATGAAGATCTTCGGTCTTCAATACAACAAAGATTTTCAGAATGCAGTCATCGCTACCTTATTAATGTAATGTGGGGTAGAACCCTTGGGACACAAGGAAGCAATCCCTACATCCTGAAGTCCCCGGTCTTCAAAAATCATCATCTTCAATATGTCTTCACTTCTGAATGAATACATTGGTTCAATGTTGTTTTCAGATTGGAGTTATCCAAATCCGACCCTGGTTACTTCGAAACCAATTACTGATAAAAAGATGTTTAGTTCATATGTGGATATCAATCATCAATCAACTACTTCATCTTTTATTTAAATCAAATATCTTTCTTAGATATATTCTTTTCAATTTATTCCATTTTCTTTTCAAGAGTATATGGAATCATTAAGTCTCATTTATCAAGCCATTTGGTTTATTTAAAACTTTCTTGAATCTTGGAATAATTCCAAATTATTTTCTGTTTTACTTAGGAAAACATTTCAACATTATTTCTTTAAATCTTTCATTTAAAACTCCTCTTTACTCTTGGAAAATACGAAGTCATCTTATTTAAAATCATGTTTAAACCTTTAATAAAGATTTTCTATTTCCAAATCCTCATTTAAATGGGTTAAAAATGATGTTATATAAAACATCATTACAACAAATCCAAAACCATTTTTGTAACGACCCACTATTTTGTACCATTCGAATTCGACAAAACTTAAAAATTGTCGAGCTGGAATAGTTCAAAACAATAGGTTGTAAATATAGCTAAGGAACAAATGAAACCAAATACACAGAATCACAGACACAGATATCAGAATCTCACAGCGGAATGTAAAATATCACAGTGGTTCATGAAGCCACTGAAACTTTTACCAAACAGAAATACATTATTTATAAACTTCGATACAATTTTAAGCCATAAGCAAATATAAAGTCTTTAATGCTTTGAATTACAAAATAGATAAAGATGAAAAAGCTTCCAACTAGCAAGAGTGATCTATGAGTGGTCCTAGCTCCGGAAAGAAAGCTGTAGCTGCAACTCAGGCTGACCCGAGCGTAACATAAAACATAAACACTCGAGTCAGGACATACATACTTATATAATGTAAGCTAAATCAAGTGTACTGTAATATAAAGCGAGTAACTTAAAGGATGCTTGGGATCGCCCATCCTCTAAGGATCCGTTAAACTATTTACTATGTAGTATATTGCGCTATTATAATAGTGTCTATATTAAAATAAACTTACTTTTAAATAGCGTTAAGGCTTTACATTTTCCACCTTAACACGTAAAATGCCAATAGTCTATACAGTACCGTAATACCTCCTGATCGGGAAGCTACCAGAGGATACTCCATAGGTACGACACAAATAGAAACTCGTAGTAGGCTCGCTAGGGTAGATGACACGGCACAACTAGGCAATGCCAGGGTAGATATACCAATTGCTATCCGGACCGGTGGAAACGCGTAGCCGCAGTTACCGCCCACCTCGAACAACACTCCCAAATCAAAGGTGCGCACCAAAACAATCACAAGAGTAATAGAATGGCATACGAAGAAGTGCGTTCGATCAGAGGTGCTACCTCATTAATCCGAGAATCGCTCCTGTTTTAGCCACCTTATGCCAACTCACGGGAGTCGGGTCCACGTATTTACCTTAAAGAAACCGTCACCACCATCCTACTTCATTCTGGAATCTCCACCGCGTACACGGTTAGTCAAAGTGGTTTTCGGTATCGACAGAGAGTATGCCAGATATCCGATCCCGGTCTCTTTGCCAACCAAACGTTATTATAACCCGTGGTTATAGTTTGAAAAATGGTATTTATATTTTTCAAATCAATATATATATTTCAAATACCTTTAATTTCAAATCCTTGATTTAAAACATTTCCTTTGAAGATATACCATTTCAATTTATTCAATTAAATCTGGAATTTATTTCTTTTATCAAAAGAATAGAAATCAATTTTCTTCTTTTAAATCTTTCCAAACTCAATTTCTTACTTTATTAGCAATTTCATATTTAAATTCCAAATCTTAACGTATTCCCAAAATAGAGATGAAATTTTAAATAAATAAATTTTAAATCAATTTCACTTCTACAGTATCTAGGAAATGCTATCTAAAGTATGGGTTTAAAATAGTCAAGTTTCAAAAGACAGCAATTAAATGCTGTAGTAGACTTTTAGCTAAACATCAAATTTCAAATATAACTTATTATACTGTAACGACCCACTATTTTGTACCATTCGAATTCGACAAAACTTAAAAATTGTCGAGCTGGAATAGTTCAAAACAATAGGTTGTAAATATAGCTAAGGAACAAATGAAACCAAATACACAGAATCACAGACACAGATATCAGAATCTCACAGCGGAATGTAAAATATCACAGTGGTTCATGAAGCCACTGAAACTTTTACCAAACAGAAATACATTGTTTATAAACTTCGATACAATTTTAAGCCATAAGCAAATATAAAGTCTTTAATGCTTTGAATTACAAAATAGATAAAGATGAAAAAGCTTCCAACTAGCAAGAGTGATCTATGAGTGGTCCTAGCTCCGGAAAGAAAGCTGTAGCTGCAACTCAGGCTGACCCGAGCGTAACATAAAACATAAACACTCGAGTCAGGACATACATACTTATATAATGTAAGCTAAATCAAGTGTACTGTAATATAAAGCAAGTAACTTAAAGGATGCTTGGGATCGCCCATCCTCTAAGGATCCGTTAAACTATTTACTATGTAGTATATTGCGCTATTATAATAGTGTCTATATTAAAATAAACTTACTTTTAAATAGCGTTAAGGCTTTACATTTTCCACCTTAACACGTAAAATGCCAATAGTCTATACAGTACCGTAATACCTCCTGATCGGGAAGCTACCAGAGGATACTCCATAGGTACGACACAAATAGAAACTCGTAGTAGGCTCGCTAGGGTAGGTGACACGGCACAACTAGGCAATGCCAGGGTAGATATACCAATTGCTATCCGGACCGGTGGAAACGCGTAGCCGCAGTTACCGCCCACCTCGAACAACACTCCCAAATCAAAGGTGCGCACCAAAACAATCACAAGAGTAATAGAATGGCATACGAAGAAGTGCGTTCGATCAGAGGTGCTACCTCATTAATCCGAGAATCGCTCCTGTTTTAGCCACCTTATGCCAACTCACGGGAGTCGGGTCCACGTATTTACCTTAAAGAAACCGTCACCACCATCCTACTTCATTCTGGAATCTCCACCGCGTACACGGTTGTCAAAGTGGTTTTCGGTATCGACAGAGAGTATGTCCATATCCGATCCCGGTCTCTTTGCCAACCAAACGTTATTATAACACGTGGTTATAGTTTTTGAAATAGTATTTACTTTCAAATCAGATATATTTCAAATACCTTCAATTTCAAATCCTTGATTTAAAACATTTCCTTTGAAGATATACCATTTCAATTTATTCAATTAAATTTGGAATTTATTGCTTTTATCAAAAGAATAGAAATCAATTTTCTTCTTATAAATCTTTCCAAACTCAATTTCTTACTTTATTAGCAATTTCATATTTAAATTCCAAATCTTAACGTATTCCCAAAATAGAGATGAAATTTTAAACAAATCAATTTTAAATCAATTTCACTTCTACAGCATCTAGGAAATGCTATCTAAAGTATGGGTTTAAAATAGTCAAGTTTCAAAAGACAGCAATTAAATGCTGTAGTAGACTTTTAGCTAAACATCAAATTTCAAATATAACTTATTATTTATTATTTCTGTATTGAAATCTTTACCTTTCCAAAAATATAGAATTTCTAAACAAGTTATATTCCAAAATTTTAACTCAACATTTATTTATTTAACCCCTTTTAAATCATTGTAAATTTCATAAAAATCCTTTATATAATTTAAATTAGAATATCATCAAATTTCTAAATTTAAATAATTTAAAATAATTTCAGAAAATAATATATAAACCACGGGCCTGTATAAGATTTTCTAGCCTAGGTCAAGTGAAACGGATTTATATCATTTCAATCCGATATTTACACAACTCCGGGTTCTATCATTTCGAACCCGCAATCCCAAGACAATTTACAGCAGTTAACAGAACAAGTGAACAATAATAATCAATTAGGCCTATCATTTCAGCCCATACCATCTATAATAACAGGGAACTTGCAGTGGTGATTTAAGCAGTAAATAAACAATAACATAACTGCAGAAATAATATAACAGATAATACTGATGAGGTGTCAATTTAAATGGGGTCCATCATTCTATATTACATTACAGACAGATAATAGTGAAATACAATTTTACACATACACTTGCAATAATTTACCAAATATAAATACGTATGTCTGGTGAGAAATACTCACCTGATGGCTGCAGAAAGATTTTAAATTTCAAAACGATGATTCACCGGAAAAGAACTACAGAGAGTAACGATCAAAATCCCTCGGATGTCAAGCTTAGATTTAAATCTAGAACAAGATTCAAAATATTGAATACGCGACTTTAGAATTTACGGTCAAAGAAAAATTTAAAATAGAACAGGAATATGTTTGCTTTGCTCGACCACTTCACCGTGTAACGTGACCAAAACATACCCAAAACTGTGAACCGTGCTAACCCAAAATTTTACGACCAAAATTTTTCCTAAACAACTACGGCAAAAGTTGAACGTGTATTGTTCTTTTCACAATTTGGTTATACTACGGAAATATCAACCAAAGTCCTTCCCATACATTAAATATCATATCCAGGTTCTTGGCTAAAACTCACTAGCCTACAACTACAAAATGCATGCAAAACTCAACCTATATCTACACTCATCTTTATATCAGTGTTACTTCACCCCACATCCCTCAACATGAAAAAGGCCTACTGATCACTATATGTAGTTTGAAAATCAACAGGTTCAATACAAGGCTATTTCTTATATTGTCACTGTATCTAAACTTCCTAAATGCAACTTATCACTATTGTATAAAATTTCAACCATTCCTCATAACACTCAGTTTCTCCCACCAATCTACTGCTTCACCCTCTGATATGCACAAGACTAGCCTATATCTCAGCATAGGGATGAATGTACAGACATCTTATGCATGGCATAACAATGGAAATGGCCGAGCAAGGCACAGGTAGGACAAAATTTCGAGAAAGAGAAAGGGAGAAAAATATCTGAACCGAAAGAAAAGAACAATACTATAACTATTTACCTGATAGATTCACGAGAAGGAGCAGAGAATTGGATCGATGCAGAGAACAAATGGGTAGAGGGGAATGAGTTTATAGGCAGATGAGAAAAATAACGTGTCAGTTTCTATTGATATAAATGCTATTGATATGGACGAGAATTCTTCCCATCAGTTACAAAAGAATATTGCAAGCATTGATCTTCTGGCATGATTAATGGAAGGCAGGCATAAAGAGAAGGCCGAGAGGATTTTATTTTTTTTTGAAAACTTGTTGATGTTTATAAACTATATTTTATTTCCTGCGTGAGTTACGTACTTGATTCAAGGATTTGAATTGATATATAACTGATGAGAACAGAGGCTAAAGGAAGAGAAATGGTGTGTATGGTTTCAAGCTTTAATTGCATGCATTTAAGTAAAAAGGAAATCATCAGAGAGAATAAGGTTTTTAATGTTACCCTATAATTAAGTTTGTGTGATGAAGGCAGGGTTAATACACACATTCTTATAAATTAAAACTTGCGTGATTATAGGTTGATAATTGATGAGATAGAGGCAGAGGAAAGGAATTGATGTGCATGTTGATTTCTTTAAAGTGACAGTTAGGTTTCACACGTCTAGCTTAAATTTTGTACGTTACTACTTGTTGAATTTATTTCAGTTTTATGTATTTTGATTTGATATTTTTCTAGTTTGATATCAAAATGAAAAGGCAAATTTATGTAGGCAGTTGAAATGGAAACGTATACAATATGTGTAAAGTCAAATTGTCAATTAAAACAAGGTAACATTTGCTTTTTAAAACACTGACTGATATTTTTCTTCAAAAATATATGAAAATATGATTTTTACACTACGTTAAACAGACGCAAACTAAAACATCAAAAATTTGTGTGAAAATATCGTTTTGAAAACACACGTTTTATTACGTCACTTATACCCTATAATTGACGCGTCTTCCAAACGCGAAATTTAACAGTTCAAAAATAGCTTAAAATTTTACAGTTATTATTTAATTTTATTGGCATACAAAATTTTATAAAATATATCTCCAAATCAAATATTTAACCATATTGTTAAACCTAATCTATAAGAATATTATTTCAAATTTGAATAATTAAAATAAAATAAATTGTTAAAACTAGGGTTGTTACACAAGCTATTAAATAAAGATGTACATAAGAAATATTTAATAGATAAAATAAGATCTAGAAAAATAAAGAAATAAATGTCAAGAGATAGACATAGGAAAATAATAAAGAGGCTAGGCAAATAAAAAGTAAGAATTAAGGAGAGAGAAAACTTATATAATTTATTTTTAAACGCAAATGAAAATGAGAAGTGGGAAATAAATCTTTTTATTTGAATGGCGAAAAGAAATACACAGTTATAAATGAGGTGGATAAAATATTTCTCACGGTCAGGTATGTTAAGATTTCAAACTTGCCCAATTGATTGATAAAAGCAGGGAGTTTCTTACGTAAATGTTGGCAAGCATTAAATGTTGATTGAACCAAAGAACGGCAAGAAATTTGATTGAATGTTTCATAGATGCATGCTTTATTTCCAGACATACAAAACTTTTGATTTCAACATTTGTTACCAATAAACAGTTGCGTGATTTTAGGAATAACGGTAAACAAATAAATTGGCTTTGAACTGAACATGCAACAAGTATTAAATCTCTTTGGACATTTCAAAGCATGCGTTGATATCCCTTCCAGCTTCTTTATATGTGTGATTGAAGATTTAGGCAGATAAGGTTTCGTGATCAGAGGAATGGCAAAATATGAACCGTTCCAATTATATGAGAATGGATATATATATATATATATATATATATATATATATTTAGTTTGATTAATTAAATGACGGCAAGAATTTTTCAAAGCTTTTGGAAATGGAAACGTATATACACCTTTTATTTAAAACCAAAACTGTCAGTTACAACCAAAAGTAACGTTCGTCTTAAAAATCACTAACTGATGTTTTAATCCATAAAGGTGTTTATATATGATTTTAAAAGTACGTCAAACTGACGTAATACAAAACATCAAAAATATATATATAAAATAACGTTTTAAATTTTATACGTTTTATTACATTACTTACCATAAATTTTACGCGTCCTTTTAAACGCGATATTTAACAGTTTATAAATACACTAAATTCTTCAAAATTAATACTTAACTAAAATTCAAATTGGTTTACATTCTTCATATCTTATATATATATACGGTACTTATTCCCTAAATTTACGCGCCCTTTTTAACGCGTAATTACCCAGTTCATTTATATACCAAAAAAATTAGAAATTCTGACCATGCCGAGACTCGAACTCGTGACCTGTCGTGAATAGCCCAGATGTCTTAACCACCTAAGCTATAAATGTTTTCTTAATTAAAACTTGATTTTTCCAGAGATCTTATTAGTTAATCCTAAAATTTATTTTTCACTTTAAATAAACCCCAAGGTTTTTTTTAAAAATACAAGTGAAAAATACTTGTAAAAAAAATTGGGCTATTACAATTTTATTCAAACCCTTGTTTAACTCTTGGAAAATACTTCACTTTTTACTTTGGGAAAACCTATTTTAGAGCATATGGGCTTTCCTTTAGATTTGTTCCACTCCTCATGTAAAAGAGAAAACAAAGGCCATGTAACTTCAGGGCATTTGTTGCTCCATTCCTAAACTTATTTATACACATTTTTTTCTGTTTAGATCTTACAAGCAGGACAAATGTACTAATTGTTTCCGCATACTCAGTTTGTCATTACATTCGAAGAAATGATTTCTATTTTAGTAATAACCATTTATTTAAACTCCTTCTAAAAGAATAATAAAACTTCCAATTTATCTTTAAAAAACTTAATTGTTCATCTAAAAACTTTTATAAATGAATCTAGAAAGAATCGTTAAGTTTAAATCTTTATTTCAAAAGATAGAGAAACTGCAGCAGAAAAGTGCTGTGAAAATTGCTTAAAACGGCTTATTTGATTAAAAAAACTTTTTTTAATGTTCGAAAATTCTTATTTTCCAATTAAAATCTTTTTAAAACAATTTTAATAGATTTTTCGAATTTATTTCATATTTTTAATCATTTAAAATTATCGTTTAAAAAGAAATTCCTTCTTGGATTCTGAACTGCAAAACCATGACGTTTTTACAAAATTGTTTTGGACATATTTCAAAATCTACTCAATGAAATTTTGATTTTCATTCTTTTTTGGAAAACTATGGATATAATAGTCCGAAAAATTCTTACCTCGAAAGATTCCGAGCTATATTCCAATTTGTACACTTATTTGACCTTTATGGCGCAAAATCGCGAATTACCGTTACACAACGCACCTACTATTGACTGAATTTTCATTTAACTTTCAAATTTCACCAAAACACTTTCATATGTTTAAAAATATTTATAAACCATTTTCCACTCATTTTCCATTTCATTTCATACTATAATATTATATTATTATAATACTATTTTCAACATTTTTAGATATTTTAAAATCATTAAGAGGCTAAATAATTTCCATGCACATATTTATATGGGTTTAAATTCCATTTATTTAACTATGGTTGATTTCTAACCATTTCTCTATCATTTATCAAACCAAGTAATCACCCACATTAACAATCATGTAAACAACCAATTTTGCATCCAAGTTATCAAACATATTAATAATCCAAGATATTTAACTTTCATATTATTAAACTTGGAATTATTAGTTAATTCAAAAATGAGTACTCACCTTTAACTAAATTGACTAACTTCCTATCCACATTCTTATCCAACCACACTTCAGTAAACTAACATATACTTCACTAATACATCCATAAAAAACTCCATTGCCTTGCCAATGCTCACAACTATCCATCATCCTCCACTTTGCCCTTGGTCCAAACCTTCCTCCCACCTCCATAGCTCATGGCCATAGCCTTTCCATCCCAATACTCATGGCCTAATGTCATTTAGAGAAGAGAAGAAGTGAATCAAGAAGAGGTTGGAGAGTAATTAGTGCATTGGTGCTTAAGCACTCAACTATTTTTAACCCTCCCGCATCTTAAAGAAGAGAAGCCATTAATGAAACAAAAGAAAGCTCAAAAATGAAGAAGAAGAAGAAAAAGAGTGAGAAGTGTGAAGAAAATGAGAAGAATGGATGGGTATTTATGGGAAAATCAAGGAGTGGTGAATTACAAAATTAACTCGTTACAAAATTATCATAATATCCTAACTTTATCTTACATGTTCAACGCTTACCATCACTTTGTCACATATCTACTTTATGTCTAAATCACTTAATTGCATAAGAAAAATAAAGTAAAGATTTTATTTGATATAATTTTGTTCTTTTATGTTTACTTTTTCGTAATGATTTTACAAAAATTTCTAACATTATTTAGCAAAAGTAAACTTGATTAGTTAATTGTTAAAACTTAACATATTTAAAAATGTGTACATGTATATGTAGTGTAATGACCTGTAATTTTTGATAATTAAATTAAATTTAATAAGATTTTAGAATTTAATATTGGGAGAAATCAAAATTTATGATTTATAAATGGAAAAGATTATTGGAATGTAATTTAATAATGTTGATTTAGTGTAACTGACAAAAATATTTTTATAATGACCCGATTTTTCGACTTTCAAAAGTCGACATCAATACGCCCACTGTATCAAATGTCGAACCATTGAATGCTGGAAAACGGAACCGTTAGGGTTAAAGAAGGAGAAGACAGAAGAAGAAACAGAAACAATAACAGAATCTTACATTTCGCAGTGGAACAAATATAATAAATGAATGAATAACCTTAAACCAAAGAACTAAATCAGTTTACATACATCACACTACATCATCAGAGTTACAACCACAAAACAACAGAAAAGAAATATTATATACTAGTGATATGCTTTGCCATCCAGCTTGAACTCCAGATCTCTACAGCAACTTCTTGACTTCACCCCCGAATAACTGATAACCTGACTCTAGGCTGCCCATGTGGAAAGTTATGGGCACCCAGAGTTTAGAAAGGGAACAATAAATTCTAGGTCAGTCATGGGACTGTTGTGAGATCTTAAAAACAGTTATTTTCACAACGAAAGGAAAAGAAATCCACTATGCTTTTGGAAAATGAAACTACCATAAGGCCACCGACCACACACATAATGCAAACACAGAATTAGAGGAGATTTCTCCTTATAATAGTCAAACGGGCTTGATACTCAAAATATTTTTTGTATTATTATTAGTGCATAGTGCAGAAAACATTTTGAAAGCATAATATTAATCGTAGCCAGCATAGACATTTCAAACTATGCCTAATATGGCTACCATCTAAACAGTGGGGCGCCATCATAAGTAAATCGCAGGTTATACAACTAAAACCGTACAAGGCGCGTATTGGAAATTGGATTTCCAACAAATGGTCAGGCTAAGGAACATCCTATTGCCACATGGGAACGCCTCTGGTGGGATGCCCCGAGAACCTAACCGGATCTCTGCCAATACAAGGTCGGGTTACCTCTGTAATTAGGTAACTACTACACGAGTATGCCATTCCTCGGTCATTAGTGACCTTTATCCGAGGATCCTCAACCACAAAGCAACAACCATAAAGTAATAAATTTGCAAAAACCACATAAGTTAAGTATCTGGGCTCCATACCATGATACCAGCCTTTTCCAGAAGGAAATGGACATACCCTCAGGGTGCGCTACCCCCAAATAACCTTGCTGCATCCTTCCTGTTTCGACCATTTTCGGGCTATGAGGTCCAATAAGGTCATGTGCCCGAAGCTACGCTTTTCACAAAAGCCATGCTTCAATCAACAAATGATCAGTAGCACTTCGTATGCCACATTACCAAATTGGGAATGTATCACTAGTAACCATCAACTACACAACCTCTAAGCTCATACGTCTCAGTGAAAGGTGTTAGGCTAAGAGAATATATTCTCCGCCACCAACGGAAATGTATTAGATAGAAACCAGCTTTACATCTCAATGTGTAACATTAGACATACATCAATACATGTCTGTTACGGGATCGAACGGAATCGAAGGCACTTCAAAGAATCCCTTGCTATCCAGATATTCACTAATCATGTCCGGAAACCCATCACGAAGGGTGATAAAATCTCTATACTGGAGCAATTCAGTGTAGAGACATTCGACAGGTAATCCTTTCGTTTTTAATATTACCCGGTCTTTAACACCATCTTCAAATGCAATCCCATTTCATCGTATCATTATTCGAAATGGGTTTTATGACACAAAGTCCTCACCCGGCTAATCTGAATAACGAGCGCTTATTTCAAAAATAAGTGTTACATTCAGACTTCAAACAAATCACAAAAAATTTCCACTTTTATCTTTTGAACAAAAGATCCAACACAAAGATTCGATGTGGTTTTCGAATATCCATTTGGAATCCGACCCCCGATCGCATCGAAATTCAAATGCCATTAAAAGGCCAATATTGATAGTCGGTTATTTAACTATCAATCAACATTCACAACAATCACCAGATTTCAAATAAGTTTTCCCCAATTATTTATTTTCAACATATCTTCGCAAGATAAAATTTTAACGCTTCAATATTTTGAAAACGAATCTCAAATTACTCTCCACATTTCAATCCTTTGAAAACAAATTTCAAATCATTTTTCCTTATGTGAAATATATTCCCAAATATTTATTCATTTCCACTGAAAATCTGCCGAGTTCAAATACTTTAAAATAATTCAAATCACTTATCCAAAATATTCTCGGAGACATTTAAAATAAAACTATCATAAATACTTGCTTAAATATTGGTTATGAAAACATTATACTAATTATCACATATAAGACTTTAAGCCCAAACTAATTTTAAAATAAAATTAGTAGGTAGGGTATAATTGTTTAAACGACCATTTTCTAAAACAAATATCAATTTAAATCTTTATATAATCACTTCTATAATTAATCAAACAAATCTTTACTTTAAAGATTTGAAAACAACTTAAGAAAATAATTTTCTCCACAAATATTTTTTTTATTAAAAACAACTTTAAAACTTTTAAATTTATATTCGAAAGCTACTTTAAAAACATGCTCAACATTCCAGGGAAAATACACTTTCCATTCTAAAATGGTTCATTTAAATAATTAATAAACCCTTCTCGATTTATTTTAAATTTACATTCCAAATCCGTAAATTTTCTTTCCACACTTAAAACTAAACCAAATGTTTATTTTTAAAACAAATTTCCCTTTCCTTTATACATTCCCGTTGTGAATTTAAACTTCCAAAAATCCATTAATATGCGATTTTCAAATTGATTTTCAAATATCACTTTCAAACCAAGTCAAACCCCAAATTGATTTCCAATTTATTTCAATCACCAAATCAAATTCCAAATTGATTTCTAAATTTATTTCGAACACCGAATCAAATTTTCAAATCGATTCCCCAAAGATTAATTTTCAAACACCAAATCAAATTTTCAAATTGATTTCTAAATTTATTTCCTTTTAAAAATAAATCCCTTTATCTCTTCCAGACTATTTAAAATCCGTATTTAAATAAATTCCTCAATTGTTGAATAATATTACTTGAAATCCATTTATTAAACCTTTTTCCCATACTTTGGAATTTATTCGATAAGGTTACAAAAGTCAACATTTATACTATTAAATCCCTTCTTTTAAATTTATCTAATTTTCTAAGATAAATTTACTTAAAGTTTCCTACTTTGATGACTAAAAATCCAATTTTATATTTCTGGTATCAACGATACCAAAAATATATTCGGCTAAACTATAGCCATCAACGATTTCAATCACAAAATAATCATACACAGATATAAATAAACCAACACACAACATTGTAACAAATTCAAAATTTTGAGGAATCCAGTTGGATCCCTCCAACCTGTTTTCTTGCATCCACAGATGTTAGATCAACAATTAAATACCAATTCCACTTCGAGATGGAATATCGCGGCATATGGGATTAAATAATATCATCCGCTATTATGCGGCGGCGCATAGGGTCTCATCCGCTATATAATGCAGAAATCAATCACTCCAAATATATATACAATACCAATTCCACTTCAAGGTGGAATATCGTGGTATAAAGGTTTATATAATATCGTCCGCTGTTATGCAGTGCATAGGGTCTAATCCAATACAGCTGATAATAATTTATCGTCCAAGCACACAATCAACGATTTAAAATTTAACTATTTAAAATTAAATCAAAAAATCCGCTTAAGTGAGAAGTTCTCACCTTTGCCCTTGTTTTGCAATCCAATCCAATTCTGACTTGATTTCATGGTTTTGAACTTGCATAACAATTATACGATTTATTAACATTTGAATTAACCATATAATTTATTACCATTTAACAAATTTAATTTATCAACAATTGAAAAAATATATTTCTCTTTTAAAAATAATCTTTTACTAACTATAATAAATCAAATAAGTTAATTTAACTAACTAATCACCAAATCCATTATTTACAATATACTAGTAAATTAAAAATGTGTAATTTTTTTTCCTCTTGAAACTTCATATACTAAAATGATTATATACATTTAAAAATATAACTTTTATATAAACTCTATAACAATTTTTTTTTAAATTCCTTTTTCTGTCAAACTTTATCGATACAAAATAATTCTTTGTTTTATTATTTTCTCTATGCATATATATATTTATACTATGCCTATATATATAATTTAATTAAAATAGAAAGAAACTACTTTACAGCCAAACAGACCATGAACCCGCACTCGAAAGCCACCGTGCCTCACAACTTGCTCGAATCCACGTCGTGCTTACCAGCCACGTCCCCACTACGACTTCCCACCTTACAAAGCTTCATCGATGCTACTTCCAGGTTGAACAAGCCAGCGTATGCGACTTCACTTCCCCCTTGATGTCATCGGCTTTGCAATTCCAGGATGCGAAGGAACCCAAGATCCAACTTTCACGCGACCGATACCCTTAATCGCGAGCGTTAGCTCGCTGCTGCCTCTACTACTCCGTCGCCCTCCTAAACACGCGCCGTCTTCCATGAACTCGAGTGTGAGATTCGCCAGATACTCTCTTTCGAAGCGAGTTCGAATTAAACTAGAGGAGATGGAGAGACAGAAACTCTGCTTTGTTTCGAAACTGATGCTCTGCCATTCGAACAGAGGGAGGAGAATAGAAGGATTTGGTTTTGAAGGAAAAACATTTGTAGATTTTTTTTATTTGATTCGAATTTGACGCGAAAAGGGGGAAGTTTGATTGTCATCCTCTTCTTTTTGTTTTTTTTCACCGGCTCGACTTCGAGGTGATAAATTTTTCCATAAACGACGCGTGTTAATGACAATGCCAAGTGTTGAGGAAGAAGAAACATGTTAATATTTGGCCTGAGAAACATTATATTAAATACATATATGTCATATTTTAAATTTAAATTCAAATTATAAACCGTGTCGATTATCGCAACCTACAATTTTGATCTCCTATCGAGGCATGCCGCTATGCGTTTATAATGTTATACGCCTATTCCAAACGCAATGGAAAAGGCTTCAAGTCCAAATTCGATCGTATGGAGAAGATAGCTTTTTCAATCCAGTTATTAATTTAATTTCAATATAAATTTTCAGCACGTTTATTAACCGTACGACCAAACGATCACTCCAAAAACTACGAAAATTGAAATCCGGTAATAATACAATATTACGGATCCAATGGAACTGGTTAGGTTGAATTCCGAGACTGTGCCTAATATCGAATTAAATGATATAAATTTCAAAACTGAATCAATCATTTTCAAACCCAATTCTAAAGCTTCCATTATCTTTAGTATCATCAATATAAATTTTCTAAGCCTTTAGATATTTTTAATCAGCTTAAACTTGATGATACAAATTTTTACCCAACATCACATTATTAGATTCAAAAATTTAATTGCCAAATTCATAGCAATATTTGAAATTCAAGTTTAAATTAACTTTCAAATATTTAAAATCAATTAAATATTTCAATTTCAAACGTTCAAAATTTTTGGATCGTCACATTCTTCCCTCCTTAAAGGAATTTCGTCCCGAAATTACTAGTTAAGAAGAACGATCCTTAACCCATTCGCTATCTTTTCCAAACCAAATAGTTTTATCAACTCGCCAAAACAAATCTTTTTATTAAAGGTCCATTATCACTTCAACTAACTTTGCAAATTCTTCCATATTTTCCAAACAATATTGTTTTCTTAACCATTCAAATTTGAATTTAGATTCAAATTTTAAATTTTCAAAATTTTCTCAAAATTTTTCTAACTCCCTAAATTTTTCAAAATTTTTGCCAGCGTTTCCTTCGCGCGGCTAGCTCGGTATGACTACAAAATGGCACAATGGGTCCCCAAATTCAAAAAGAAAACTAAAAGCCAAGCAGATGGACAAGAAAATCATCAAATTTCATACTGAAATTTAAATACATACCTTTTCTGAGCAATTTAAACTTATCTTCGAAACCAAAAATCCAATTCCATTTACTTTAACACATCTGTATATCCTGCTTATCCTTTTACACATTTCTTTTACAAAAGTTTCAATATCTATTTTTATTCAAGTCCGTACGATACACATATATCATTCGTACGCAATATCAAATCCGACCACTCACTCGATCACACAATTTCACTTACGAACTAGTATCATTCACCCGACTTTCTAGTGCGGACTCAGATCTGGTTTCTTGATCAGAAACTGTCATTCTCCTAAACTATGATAGAGAATTTTCAGATCAACCAAAAATCCATATCCAGATTCGCCGTCGAAAATCAAGCGATAAATTCTAACTCGGGTCGATATAACTATCTCGAAATTCTGCGCTCGAATTCTGGATCAAATCGTTATGCAAATAAAATAATATACGTACATCTTACGTATTTATTCTAATTGATTATTAGCTTTGTCAATTACTTTTCTTTTATTCATATTTGATTTTCATTTCATTACACTTATTCACAATCGCCATTTCACAATTTTCCAACTTAATCTTCATTCACTTATCAATTTAGAATATTTTCTCAATTCCAAATTCTATTTAAGAATTTCACCATTTATTTCTTAAGTTCAATATAAGTACTCTATATACATCTTATATTTATTTTCAATTCACCACTTTGATTATCTAATTATATTTAAACTGGATTTCCAATTCCGTATGAATTCAATTTAACTTTTATTTATAATTATTGAATCCAATTCATTTCAACAATATTTATTTTTCATTCCTTCGATTAGTTTCACTTACTAATTTTATTTCAATACTTCGCTTTGTTTATCACAAAACATATTCAATTCCAATTCCAATTCTATTTACTTACAAATTTGAAATGAATTTCAACATTAAATTTCCCTTTCATTTACTTGCATGTGTAAATTCATTTATTCATTCACAATTTTATTTTCCACCTTAATAAATTTTATTCCATAACTATTTTTTTAATCAGATTCCAAAGTCTTTCCAACATTTCAAAAATCATTTTCGAAATCAATTCAAATTATCTTTTGAATTCTCAAAACCAAACCAAGTTTGCAAACAATTTTTATTTAAAATAATTTGGCAGCAGCTCCTCTCTTGGAAACTCCAAAATGAACATCGATGATGATGCAGTCATCACCGAAGTTATTTTACAACGACCGAAAAGAGTTTAGTTCTTTCACCCCTCCAAAATATTTTTCCAAATAATTTTAAATTCCAAATTTCCACCAGATTTCAATCCCGATTAAAATAATTTTTTCCTCAAGTAATTTCACCATATTTTTCCAAACCTTTGAAAACCATTTCCAAACCTAAAAGGGATTTAATTTCCAAACTTCCAAAATTTCAAATCTTTTTAAAGCACTTCTCTGGAATTCCATATCAAAGTGCAAATCATATTTACAATTTACATCTTCAAATCTCGTTTGTATATGAATTTACTTCTTAACTTTTGAGTTTCGATTTCAATTTCTTATTCGATTTCACACTTGAATGATAATAATTTAATATTATCACTTCCTAAAAGCCAAGCAACCATATATTATAATAATTTATGGAAAATCATTTTCTTTTATATAAAAAAATAGTTTGGGTAAAATTATTTCATTTACCCTATTTTAAAACAATAGTGTATCGGTTTATCTTGTTTAAGAGTTTAGAAACCCCTATCGATACAGTTGGCCAAACTGCTACGACCCGAATCTTTAAACAATAAACCGATAAGTCAACACAATATAAAACAATTTTTTATTCACTAACAAATACGTGCTCATATCTATTATTACACTCAATTCATTCTAGAGTACTGCTGACTCTATCTCTAATGAGTAATCCCCACCAGAGCCAAGGTTGTCGCTTAACCAATTGCTCTATACTACTCTGTAACGACCCGATTTTTCGACCTCCGAAAGTCGACATCAATGCGCCCACTATATCAAATGTCGAACCATCGAATGCCAGAAAACCTAACCGTTAGGGTTAAAGAAGGAGAAGACAGAAGAAGAAATAGAAACAATAAAAGAATCTCACATTTCGCAGCGGAACAAATATAATAAATGAATGAATAATCTTTAAAACAAAGAAGTATACCAGTTTACATACATCACATTACATCATCAGAGTTTACAACAACAAAACAGCAGAAAAGAAATATTATATACTAGTGATACGCTTTGCCATCCAGCTTAAACTCCAGATCTCCACAGCAACTTCTTGACTTCACTCCCGAATAACTAATAACCTGACTCAAGGCTGACCGTGTGGAAAATTATTGGCACCCAGAGTTCAGAAAGGGAACAATAAGCTTTAGGTCAGTCATGGGACTGGTGTGAGATCTTAAAAACAGTTATTTTCACAAAGAAAGGAAAAGAAATCCACTATGCTTTTGGAAAATGAAACTACCATAAGGCCTTCCGCCACACACATAATGCAAACGCAGAATTGGAGGAGATTTCTCCTTATGATAGTAAAAGATGCTTGATACTCAAAATCCTTTTTGTATATAATTAGTGCAGAGTGCAGAAAACATTCGAAAGTATAAGATTAGTCTTAGCCAGCATAGACATTTCGAACTATGCCTACTATAGCTACCATCTAAATCGTGGGGCGCCACCATAAATAAATGGCAGGTTATACAACTAAAACCGTACAAGGCGCGTATTGGAGATTAGATTTCCAACAAATGGTCAAGCTAAGGAACTTTCTGTTGCCACATGGAAACGCCTCTAGAGGGACACCCCGAGAACCTAACCGGATCTTTACCAGCACAAGGCCGGGTTACCTCTGTAACTAGGTAACTACTACAGGAGTATGCCATCCCCCCGGTCGTTAGAGACCTTTATCCAAGGATCCTCAACCACAAAGCAACAACCGCAAAGTAATAAATTTGCAACAACCACATAAGTTAAGTATCTGGTTCCATACTTTGATACCACCCTTTTCCAGAAGGAAATGGACATACCCTCAGGGGGCGCTACCCCCAAATAACCTTGCCGCATTCTTTTTGTTTCGACTATTTCTGTGGTGCGAGGTCCGATGAGGTCATGTCCATAAAGCTACGCTTTTCACAAAAGCCATGCTTCGATCAACATATGATCAGCAGCACTTCGTATACCATATTACCAAATTGGGTATGAATCACTAGTAACCATCAATCACACAACCTCTGAGCTCGTACGTCTCAGAGAAAGGTGTTAAGCTAAGAGAATAAATTCTCCGCCACCCACAGAAATGTATTTGATAGAAACCAGCTTTACATCTCAAAGTGTAATGTCAGACATACATCCATACAAGTCCGTTTTGGGATCAAACGGAACCGAAGGCACTTCAAAGAAACCCTTGCAATCCGGATATTCACTAATCATGTCCAGAATCCCTATCACAACGGGTGATAAAATCTCTATACCCGAGCAATTCAGTGCAGAGATATTCGACAGGTAATCCTTTCGATTTCGAAAATACCCGGTCTTCAACACCATCTTCAAACGCAATCCCATTTCATCGTATCATTATTCGGAATGGATTTTATGACACAAAGTCCTCTCCTGGCTAATCCGAATAATGAGCGCTTATTTTAAAATAAGGGTTACATTTAGACTTCAAACAAATCACAACAATTTTCCACTTTGATCTTTAAAACAAAAGATCCAACATAAAGATTCGATGTGATTTCGAATATCCATTTGGAATCCGACCCCGATCGCATCGAAATTCAAATGCCATTAAAAGGCCAATATTGATAGTCAGTTATTTAACTATCAATGAACATTCACAACAATTGTAACATCCCAAAATTTATCAATTTAAATTTGGCAATTTATTTAAACTTTTGGAATTTAACTTGAAAATAATTTGAAAAGTTTCAAAACAAATAAAATAAGTGATAATTTATATAAATAAAATTTCAATTCTTTTGTGTTTAAAAATTTGAAATAATAAATGTTTTAAAAGAATCATTTGAATTTAAATTTTATATATATATATATATATATATATATATATATATATATAATGCATATATGAGTAGATTTGGATGTATATATTGAATTTGAATTTAAATTATGCAAGTGTATGTATGAGTATATGAATGGATATAAATGGATTATAATTCAAGTTTGAATTGGAATTTGAATTTGAATTTTAAAATAAATGTTTTAGAAAAATATTTTGCATTTGAAATCATAAATGTGTAATTTATATCATGTAAAAGATTTGTTAAAAACATTTCTTCTTTTAACATTGTATATACAAATGAATGAGGGATGTATTTATTAATAAAGTGAATTTGACGTAGAATTTACTTAAAATTCTTTATCTTTGTAAAAATACAAGTGTTAACCATGCATGAGAAAGATGGTGTGAAAATGAACAAGTGTAGAAATCTCATAATTGGTTTTAATAAGTGGCATTCAATTTAGTTAATTGAAATAATAATAATAAAACTTATATTCATAGAAACTTTTCAGCTCCTCTTTTTCAATCTTTAGCTTCTCAAAATTCTGAAAGAAAAGAAGAAATTTTTTTTTGAACATTACAGTCGTCAACACCAAAGAAAATAAGAAAATCTGAAACTGCAACATCTTCTTGAATTCAAAGTTTAAAAACTGAGAATCATCTCAAGCATCAAAGTTGTATTTTTAATTCCATATCTCAGGTAAGTTTTAAACTTCATAATTTAAGTGAATTTGTAATTTCCAAAATCAAGTTTTAACATCAAAATTTCAAACTGCAGCTCAGTGAAACCAATGCTCCAGTTTTCCCCAAGAAGCAGAGCAGGATTCTTTTGATATAAATTTAAGGCAAGTAAAATTCGTTTAAAATTTAAGTTTGAATTTGTTAATCAGTAATAAAGTAAGAACTAAGAAAGTTGTATCAATCAGTTGTAGAAAAAAATCAAGTTCAAAGACTAAATTAGTTTGTGGATTTCAAGCTGTAGACAAAATCTTTCTCTGTTGCATTAAATAAAATAGTAAGTAAGTTTGGATTTTTGTTTGTTATTGATGAATTATGTAAAAAATACAACAGAGATTAAGAAAATTTGTATTAACAAGTTGCAGATAAAATTTCAAGATCAAAGTAGAAAAAAATATCCAGGCTTTCATCTTCAATTTTTAAAAACCAGTCAGAAAGCTTCTGTTCTCTGTTCTCAGGAAAGAATGTGAGTAAACTTTTGATTAATCCAGTTACTTGTTGTTGTATACATGCCTGAAATGATGTTAAAACCCTTAGCATGTGAACAAATCTATGTTCATGTGTATATTTGCTTGGACATGTTTATATTCAGGGTCTTCCATCCCTGTTTCTTCTTAGTCTTAGGTTTACAGAGTAAACCCATGTCTAAATCCAAATCTCCCTCTTTCTATTTTTCTTCAAGAATTGAAATCTAAACAAAATAAATTGTTTTTTTTAACATGCATTATGTTTTTAAAAAAATCAAAGCAAAAACAATTTAGTTTTCCCTGGAAAATGTGAAAACACAGCCATAATTCAAACTATATAAAAATTCAAATATCATAAATTTTAATTTCATGCATACTATTTGAATCGTCATTGAAAATAAAGATTTTGAATGTTAGATCTAATTAATACAGTTTTGAGTGAGAAATTGTAAGTTGATCAGAAAATGAGATTTTTAAAATTTTGATGATCTGTGTGTTTGTGGGAATCGAGATTGTAGTCGCGGCTAGCTTGAGGGTTTGATATCCTAAAAAAATATAAGTTAAATTTATAAATCATCATAGTGTTGGTTCGAGATCGATTTAGGGTTGAAAACCCATATCTACTTGTAATCGAAAATGGATGTGCTGCATTGCCGTTGGGTGATCGGGATCTTCGGCACTAGGGCCAATCGAGGCATCGGACGTTAGCGAAACTTTGGTCGAATTTTTGTGGCCTCTGATGGCTAGATGTGGAGTGGCGAGGCAGTTTCCTGGTGGTTATTTTTGATGAAGTATGGATCATGAGGCTCGATTTTGATTGTGACGTTGGTTCGCACATCGGGATGGCTTGATGGGTCGAGGCGTTAGTCGTCGACTGGACGATGGTCGTAGCCTCGACCAGAGATGACCGGAATGGTATGCAGCGTGCACACGTCTTCGTTGTGTCAGTTTTTTGTTTTTGGAAGGGACGCTTCTTATCACGAAGTACCACTCGGGGTTTAGGGGAGATGACTCAAGCTAGGGTCGAGCAGTTTTGGCTACACATCGGTTGTTTTAAACTCAAACAAATTTAAGTGGAATTTTTTCGCCACGGGTCGATCTTGGTAAAACTCGAAGTAATGAGCACTTTTGCTCGGGTGTGACTCGAGATAGCCTCGTGTAACGAGCCAGAATTTTTGGGATGTTTGAAATCAGAATAATCAGTTGATTTTGAATATTTAAAAGTAAATTTTAACTTGAATTCAAATATCACTAATTATTGGTTAATTTAATCGTTAAATTAAATTATTTGAAGTTGGGTAAAATATATAATCTAGATTTTCAAGCTTGTTAAAAATAATTTGAAGGCTTGTAAAATTTATACTTATAGTACTAAAGATAGTAGAAGTGTCGAAATTGAATTTGGAATTGTTTTATTAAGTTTTGAAATTTTATCGTTTAAATCGATATTTAAAAATAGCCTTCCGAGGTACATTCTCGGATTTCGATGAAACCAATTTCATTGGATCTGTAATAATTTTTATTGTCGGATTTCAATTTTCATAGTGATTGGAGTTGTTGTGTGAGCGTACGATATATAAATGCGCTGAAATCTGTATTGAAATTCAATAAAATAACTGAGTCCAGAAAGCTATCCTCTCATGCGATCGGATTAGGATTCGAAACCTTTTCCATTGCATTCGGAATAGGGGTACAACCTTACAAACGCCTACCGGTACGCCCCGATTGGGGTTTGGAATTTTAGAGTGTGTAAATCGAGATGATTTGGATTTGAATTTAAAATTAAATATATATAGACATTCACATGCAATAGATAAATTAAACACGTAAAGTAATTGTAAACATGTGTCCCATTTTTTTTACTGCATAACCGAGATGTCAGAGCATCAAAAAGAAAGTGGAGAACTTGAAATTTTCTTTCCCCTATTACTTCACATAAAAACCTGTAAACAAAAATAAATAAATAAATTCAGATCTTCCTTTCCTTTCTCTTCGATAATGGCCTCCCCTTTCTTCCCTACATCGAAGAACAGGAATCAAAACCAATTCGAACCGCATTCTTCTGCTCATTCCGATCGAGCTCATTTGAAATCTTCTAGAAGAAGTCTCGACAATAATTCTATATCAAAGTCGAGATCTTGGGGGAGTTTCGCGAATTAGGGTTGGGCGTTTCTTCGTCGTCGTCGATGTCATCGATCGAGCATCAGGGCTGCGTTTGTCTACGAAGTGGAGCAATCGTCGATCGAGCATTAAGCTTCTGTCACGGCTGATGATCGCGAAGGTTGAAGTCACGATGGTCGCGATGATGAGGTGATGGTGTTGCGATCTGTGTTTGGGCATCTCGGGGTTAGGATTTGAGCAGCAAGGTATAAATTTCTTATTCAATTTAAATATAAGAAGTATTTTATTTTTAATTTAAATATATAAATATATATAAATTAGAAGTACATGTTACAGCAAGAATAAGTTTACAGTAATTATCTTTTAAGAAGTTTTAAATTTTTTTAAGTAATTTTAATTTAAATTAAAACGTATATATATATCTTTGTGTGTGTGTGTATGTAAAACAGTAAGTACGTATATATATAAGATTTTGAAAAATAAGAGTTTATATAAAGATAATATTTTTAAAAAGCCCATATAGCTTATTTTTATATGAAGTTCGAAAAAGGGAAAAAAACAAAATACAATTACTAATTTATTTTAGTGATTAATTTGTTTAGTTAACTTATGTAATTATTTTGGTAACTAGAAAATATTTTATTAAAAGGAATTAGCTTAAAACTAATTATTAGTTAAATTAAATAAATAAATGGTAGTTAATTGTTTGATTAATTCAAATATTAATAAATCGTATAATGTTATACAAGGTCTTAAATCGTCAAGAGACTGAGTCGAGATTGAAGTGGATTGCAAAAATCAAAGGTGAGTTAATCTCACTCATCTGGTTTTAAATTTAAATTTAAATAGTTAAATTCAATATTTGGTTGAATAATTGACTTGATTTGATGCACTATATTATATATAGTAGTATATATAGTATATATTGGAGTGATTGATTTCTCGCATTATAGCGAATGAGACCCTATGCGCCGCATAATAGCAGATGGTATTATATTAATCCCATATACCGCGATATTCCACATCGAAGTGGAATTGATTTTTGTATTGTGCTAACATCTGTGGATGCAGGGAAACAGGTTGGAGGGATTCAACTGGATTCCTCAAAAATTTATTTACATTGTTTAATATTCTCTGTTATGATTATTTGATATCCTGTGATGAATTATATTGATAATTGGAAATGTTGGATGTTACGGGTCGATTGAATATATTTGGATATAATGAGTTACCAAAGATATATAAATTGGATTTTTGGAAATAAAATAAAGAAAAGAATTTGTAAGTAAAATAATTATAGAGAAGTTGAATAAATTTAAGAATGAATTGAAAAAGCATAAAAGTGGATTTTAAATGTTAATAAATAAATTCTGAGTAGGGAAAGAAGATTTGAATAAATAGGGAAATAATGAATTTTAAAACTTAAGTGGAACATTTTAAAGAGTAAAAGAATTTATTTTGAAGATCTAAGCTTTAAATTTATTCAAAGGAATAGAGAAGGAATTTAGGGAATCTGAAATTGGTATTTTTCAGTTAAAAGATTTTAAATCATAAGTAAGGATTAAAAATTAGAGATTATTGGGATTTTGAAGTAAATGAGTAAGTAAAGGGTTTTATCCCAAAATAGAGTAAATTGGAAATCAATTTGGAAATTGATTTAAGTGTTTGAAATTGGAATTTTAAAAGGAAATTGAGCTTATGAAACATATAAACTGGGTTTATAAAAGTTAAGTAACATATCAGTAGATATTTGGAAGAATAAATTCAAGGTGGAAATTTATTAAAGGAATGGGTAGATTTGTTTTAAAATGAACAATGATTTATTTTTAAAGGATGGAAAGAGAAGAGTATTTCCCTGGATAGCCAAGTACGTTTTAAAACAAATTTTTAAAGTATAAGTCTAGGTTTTAAAAGTTAAGTGAAAGTATGTTTTAGAAAATTTATTATTTTTACATATTTAGATATTGAAGTAAGTATTTTTCAAATTTATTATAGTAGTAATTATTTAAAGGTGGCTTGGTATATTGTTTTAAAAAGATAAAATATAGTTTTATATTTTATAAAGTGGCTTTATTTTAAATATTCTTAAAGTATATATGTTTGAATAAGTATTAAAGTAGTTTTTAATTTAAATGTCTTAAAGGATATTTTATAATAAAGTGTTTTAAGTTATTTTAAAAATCTAAAGCTTCGTACTTGGTATTTTCAGTGGAAATAGAAAATATTTGGGAAATTTATTCTGTTAAAGGAAGATGGTTTGAAACAGTTTTCAAAAGGGTTGAAATGGAGGTATATCTTGTGAAGATATTTTGAGGTTAATTAATAATTTAGGGGAAATTATTTATGTTTGATGGTTGTTGTGAATGTTAATTGATATTTAAATAACCGACTATCAATATTGGACAATGCGCTGATCGTTTCGAAGAGACCGGGATCGGGATTAAATTCTCGGAAACAACTTCGATCCGGTTTGTATGTTTTCGTAGAAAACGAGTTCAGAGTCGAAGATGGAGCAGTGAAGTGCAAGGGCTAGCCGCTACTAATCTTGAGGATGTTTCCAAATGAATGTAGTAGGAATAGTGCCTTAAGTTCCGTTTGAACCCGGGACGGACTTGTATGGATGAATGCTTTCAAAACATCGTCAGGTGGGCGATGAGCATTCTAAAAGATGAGTTCACTAATGGTAACGCTTAGCCTCAAGCCTCATCAACCAGAAAGGACTGAAAATCAGGGGTTCTGTAGCAAGGCTAGGTGGGTAGCGCCCATTAGGGTGAGGTCATCCCTGTCTAGATGTCCCTTTTTATTCAGCTCAGTGGTGCGGTTGCTGATCCCAATCGTAGGGTGATCTTACTCGGGATTATCCAGTAAGGTGTAGTCCTGGTCTTGTGTTGCAGGGGGTTGGGAGTGATCCTCGGTATGCTGATCTAGACCAGGTACCGTGACAGGTGGTACCCTAGTGCCTAGTCGTTAGTCGGAAATCTATTTTCCCTATGCGCCTGTACGGTTTTGATTGTGCCCACATATTGCTGAAACGTGAGATGCAAGCATTTCAGCTAGATTCTATTTTACTTTCTATGGACACTATTATAATATCAAACGGTTTTGACAATAAGTGTTTTAGCTATCGTAAGGTAAAAACCCGACATGTTTATTTGTGACGTGGTCTTACGAGATGCTTTTGTTTTCAAAGGATTTTGAAACTTTAATAATCAATTTGAGTGTCATTTTCTCACGCTGGTATTCCAGACTAACTCGGGTGTTATTTAACTATGATGCTCGAGTCAGATCGAGTATTATAGATTATAGGAAAGGATGTTGTGGAGCTGGATGGCGATACGTACTTCCGTAGTTGTGTTAGATATTCCGTTGTGTATTCAGATTGTGAGGACAGATTATGATTACCGTCTAATTGTGTGTTATGTGATTGTTGTACTCTGATGATGTAATGTATAAACAGATTTGCTTTTGTGTAAAGATCGTTTATTATCTACTATATTTTATTCCGTTGCGATGATTAGATTCTATGTTGTTTTCTATTTCTTCTTCTACTTCTTCTTCTTTAACCCAAATGGTTCGTGTTTCGTTCATCTTGATTTGATTGATGGTGAATAGTGTCGATTCAAAGGGTACGGAATTACGGGCTGTTACACCTCGGGTTGGTCATTTGAAACAGCATTTCCAGTTTTAAAATGTTAAAAACATAAGTTTAAATGATTTTTTGAATTCATTCTTTACAAAATGTTGATTTTTGTTAAATGGAATGTGAAGCTAATAGCTTTGAAATAATTATTTGAAATTAATTAAGTTCAAAGATGTTTTAAATTTATATTTTTAAATGAAGTTGTTTTAAATTTAACTTAATAAAATAATTGAGAAGTTAATCGAATATTCAAATTGTTAACTTAAAAGCAAATTTATTTATAATGATTAAAATAATGGTTAAACAATTAATGATTTGTAATTACTTTGTAATTAATAATTAATTAATTAGGGAATAATTTATTAATAGAAGTAATTAAGATTTAATTAATTAACAATTAAAAATTAATAAATCAAGATAATTAATTAAGGTATAATTTAGTAATAAAGTTCGTTAAGATTTAATTAATTTATAATTAAGAATAATTAATCATTGATTAAAAATAATTAATAAAAATAATTATGTGGTTAATTAATTTAAATCACACAATTTATTCATTTAATTAAAGATGATTGACTATTATCAAATGTTGTGTATTGGATTCATAATTCTGTTTGTGATTGTGATACTGTGTGATATGAATTGCTTTGTTCCGAACTGTGATTTGTGATTTGTTTCCGTATGTATGTGAAAACCCTTTGCCCGTAAAACGCCATTTAAACTTCGATGCGACAGGGAGTCGGATTCCACTTGGTTATCCGAAACCCACATCGAACCCTGTATGTGAATCTTTGTGATTAGGAGATACACATGTTTTAAAATTGAGCGCTCACTATTCGGTTTAGCCGGGGAGGACCTTTGTGTCATATAACCCATTCCGAATAGTGATATGACGAAATGAATAGCATTTGAAGATGGTGGTGAAGATCGGGTGTCTTCGAAAATGATAAGATAACCTATCGAATGTCTCTGCACTGATTTTCTCCGGTATAGAGATCTCCAAATGTGATGGGGAGTCCGATCGGGATTATGGATACCCGGATTTGCAAGGGCTTCTTCCTTTATTGGACGAAGTGCATTCGGTTCTGTTCGAACCCGGAACAGAATTGTATGGTTGTATGTCTGACACTACATTTGAGATATAAAGCAGATTTCTTTCAAATACATATCTGTTGGTGGCGGAGAATTTATTCTCTTAGCTTAACACCCATCTCTGAGACGTACGAGCTCAGAGGTTATGTAGTTGAAAGCTGTCACTGATATACTCCCAATTTAGTAGTGTGGCATGCTAAGTGCTGCTGTGTATTGATGATCATTTGTTGATCATTTGTGATCAAAGCATGGCTTTCGTGTAAAGCGTAGATTTGTGGACGAGACCTCATCGGACCTCATACCCCAGAAATGGTCGAAACAGGATAGATGCGGCAAGGTTATGAAGGTCGCGCCCTTTTGGATATGTCATTTCCTTTTGGAAAAAGGAGGTATCATGGTATGGAGCCCAGATACTTAACCTATGTAGTTGCTGCAATCTCATTGCTATGTGGTTGTTGCTTTGTGATTGAGGGCCCTCGGATAAAGGTCACAAACGACCGGGGAATGGCATAGTTGTGTAGCAGTTACCTAGTTACAGAGGTAACCCGGCCTTGTGTTGGCAGAGAACTGATTAAGTTCTCGGGACGTCCCTCCAGAGGCGCACCCATGTGGCGGTAGGAAGTTCCTTAGCCTGACCATTTGTTGGAAAATCCAAAGAAACAATACGAGCCCTGTAAGATTTTAGTAGCATAACCTGCCATTTACTTATGGTGGCGCCCCACTGTTTAGATGGTAGCTATAGTAGGCATAGTATGCAATGTCTATGCTGGCAAAGATTAATATTATACTTTCGAAATGGTTTGCACTAGTAATAATATTAAAGAATTTTTCTCGTATCAAGCATATTTGACTATCATAAGAAGAAATCTCCTCCAATTCTGCGATTGTATTGTGTGTGTGGCGGGGGGGTCTTATGGTAGTTTCATTTTCCAATAAGCATACCGGATTTTCTTTTATAAATTTTGTCTTATTTAAAAGCAACTATTTTTGTTTACTCATACCAGTCCCATGACTGACCCAGAGTTTATTGTTTCCTTTCTAGACTCTGGGTGCCCATAATTTCCACACGAGCAGCCTAGTAGTAGGTTTTTCGTGTTTTGGTTCTAGCTGGATTTTGATGTCTTTTTGTTTGGAGGCTATCGGTGTTTTTGAAGGCTTTAAACTTGGAGATATTTTGAAAGATTTTGGATCTCAAGGTGCTTAGTTTTTGAAGTTCACTATCGCTTTATTTCTTTGAAGACTTTCTTGGAATGTGATCACCTGTCATTCTATTGTGAAGTTCTATTTTGAGTTGTGTTATATGTATAAAAATACTCTGATGTTAATGATGATGTTGTAATGGATATTATGATGATGTTGTATCTGTGATGTAAATGAATGATATTCATTTTGTTTCTGCTGTTTTTATATCCATCTAATGTTGTCATAAGCTCCATCCGACTGAAGTTCAATGTTTTAATCTTCGGCAGTCAAATACAAGTGAGGCATTTGATGTCGATTTTCGAACATTGGATTTTGGGTCATGACAAGTGGTATAACAGTTGAAGGTTGAGTTAGAAATTTTGCTACGGAGTATAACACATTAGATGGCTCATTAGTGATAGGGTGAAGTATACCCTAGAATGAGTATAACCCGAGACCGAAACCCTAAATTTTCTTAGTCTATTTCTTTTAACAGTTGATATTCCTTAAGAAATCTCGTCCGTATATCTAAGTCAAGTTTTCATACTAATTACAGGCAGTAAGAATGAGCGGACGAAGAGGAAGAGCTAGGAGTCAAGGAAATGCCAATTAGTTGGTCAAGTTCTCCCAACAGCAGAAGCAGCTTTATCTACTCAGCATCAGCCGAATCTGGCTGATTTATGTAAGAGCTTCTCAAGGCTTGGTGGTAGGCGCTTCACCGGCAAGGAGTCGATTGTCGAGGCCCAAGCATGGATCAGATCATGTAAAAGAATCTTTAAAGGGCTAAAGCTGCAAGAAGATCAGATGCGACTCATAGCTTCTTGGCAAGTTCAAGAAGAAGCCTTAGCATGGTGGGAGACAGTCACTGTAGATAAGACATAAGACGAGTTTACTTGGGAGAGATTTAAAGAAGTATTTGAGAAGCGCTATATGCCATTACACTGCTACAAAACAGGCCATTTGCATCGGTTGTTCACCCTCCTGTTGCATCACCGATGCACATGCAACCGATGCAACATGCTTAACAATTTTGCATCAGTTCTAAAACCGATGCAAAACGGTCCTTTTTGCATCGGTTGTTACTAACAACTGATGCAAAATACGGTTGTAGCAAAGAAACATGTTGCATCGGTGGTAATGAAAGCCGATGCAACAAAGCAACTTGTTGCATATGTTGTTGTTGGAAACCGATGCAAACTAATCCCTCTATTATTGATTATAACAAACAATTATTGCATGCAATATTACAATCATTCAAAATTAAATTTGATGGCAAATACAAACTGAATAACATAATACCAAAATAAACATATATCAATTAAAGTGTTAATAATCTATACAAAATAATGGTTCATACATTCATTTTTGCAGCATAATTCAGATCTTTAGTACAATCATTAAGTTGTATAATCTTAATTCAGACCTTTAATTAGTACAACCATTAAGAAATAGTATAGTAAAAACCTTAAAAACTTCATGAAATCTTGAAAACCCAACTTTTTAGGCTTTAGCTCAAAACCATATGCTGCATTCCTATGGATAATAAAAGTAGAAACATGAAAAGAGAAATGGATAATAAAATCTTAATTAAGTACACATTATAATATTCACGTAATAAAGCTTACCCAAACACCGACATAAGCCAAAGCCAAGAGTGTTTCGGGGAAGCAATGACAAAACAGAACAAAGCAGCAGTGCAAGTCACCAGAACAATTCTATTCTTCCATCCCCATACCAACCACTTCAGTTCTTCAAACTTCAACCCTCCTCTGGCATCACAAAACTGCCACTTCCAACCATAAAACATCACCCTGTCAACTTCTGCTGCCACACATCCACAGTGTACTTCAAATCCACCTAAAACACTGTAGTTCTACCTAGCTTCCTTCCTCCCTCAACTTCATACAGTTCACCACTGTTACTGACAGCACTCACCAATACCTTCCATTCATCACCAACATACAACACTTCAACATCACTCCCAACTTCCTTCAACCAACTACCACCCACAAACTTCTCTATGATTACCTCATTTCACAAACTCCACAAACCAGTCACATACATATCCTCCTTATCCTTCACATATAACTCCCAAACCATTTATCCACTGACATATCATCTATTGCTCGAACATAGACTACCTGCACAGTGCACCAAAACTGTTGCATTCTTCACCCAACAACCATTCATTTCCACCACAACATTTCCCACTACTGCTCCGCCTTCATACTTGCTAATCTGTACATCAACCATTAGCAAGTGCTTCAATAGTATCGACCACAAACCAGTGCTCAAACCACCACTAACTCCCCTGTACAGTGCACTTATACACTACCTTGCCTCTAACTCCATTTCACCACCATCTCAGCACAACTTACCATCAACAAACACTCCCATGTTCACCTACTTCTTCAAACCACCCTCTGCTATTTACTACCCAAACCACCCAGTTCACCGCAAATTTCTCAAAGTTCCTCAAACGGTTCCAACCACCATCCCACAACAAACTTCAATCTACTATACCATCCCATACAAACAACCATCCACTGCAATTGAACAATGACCAAAAAACTGCTTGAACAATACACTGCCATTCTCCCAAACAACCAAAGAAAAAAGATGTAAAAAACTTACTGCCTCAACACACTGCCTCGATTCCACTGCTACATCTCCTTAGTCCAAAATAACCATCCACATCTCTGACTACCTCTACACTGCCTCACTTTACATCAACAGCTTCAGAACAGTTCCACTCCACCACATGATCATCACCCTGCTTCATTATTGTCAAACATTTAATTTTATTTGAATAAAAGGAATAGCCGTGTTATCATAATTGGCCGTTAGGGACTTTATTTTTCGTTAATTAATTGCTGTTTTATTTTTGCATTAAAATGTTTGACTTAAAAACTAAACTAGTATGATACACACGTTACGCACAGGGCTACATGAAACTTTATTAATGATTTAATATACACAACGTGTTTCCGGTATCACGAATATTTTTGGTGTTATCTGAAGTACCCTAAGTTATGGTTAAGAAAATTTTAAATAATAGTCTAATTCAACATTTAGTTTCAAATATTGTATTCAAGTTAACATATTTGTCAACTATTGTCCGTCCGTGGATAATGAGTTATGTTGGTGCAAAAATATATGAATAACTTCAATGAGTTGGAAATTTATACTTAATTTTTTTGAAAATATTTCTTGATATTTTATCGTCAAATCTATAATATGAAAACAATAATTTATGTGCGATAATTTTATGACTCATAAAATTTTCTTCGAAGCAATAATCAGAAGTGCATATTATGCCGAAGAGTACAAAAACCTATCGTATTTAAGATCCATGCATAGTTTTTTGTAATTAATAACAAATTCATTAAAGCATGGTCATTTTGTACAAAATCTCACATTTTAATCGTTGTGTCATAAACAATAACAACACTGGTATCTAAACCTTGGTGCCCATGTAATAATGCCAGAGTCGTCAGAATGTCACTGATATCACTCTTACCAAATGCCAACAATAACACTTCGACATTGCTAAGCATAAAATTTTTCAATATTTGTACTTTCTTGGTTCGTATTGATATATAGTAAGAGACATTAAAGCACTTTCCTGGACAAAAAAAATCAAAGATTTGCAACACATGAAAATGGAAAAATAAAAGCCTAAAATGATAACCACATAGCGGCTTCCAGTTCTTATTTACCATCTGCCATGTACAATAAGGCCATAGCCAAACTGTTGAAGTGAAGACAGTGAACATTCGAACAATGACTAAAATGTGCAGTAAAAATGAAATTGGAAAAGACAAAAAGGAACATACAAGTCATCCAAAGGTTCCAATATTCCAGAAATAGCAAACGACATCATCCTTCTCTTCAAATCATACCCAATATGAAAATTAAAGTCATAGCCAAGCACACAACCGTTTCCTCCGTCTATACAAGCGCATTCAAAGGTTTCAACTTAACCGCAACACTAGTAAAATTGAAGTCGAGTCAACCCAATCCATTTCCTCCCTCGAAACGTCGCAACACAAACTAAAACAGATTTCGAGGCTTCGAACAATCAGCCAAAGTTGAACTTGCTTCTGCCGTCAGAATCGTAGGGAACCAGACAGTAGGAGAATTTTTAGCCATCGTTGTTCCGACAGGGGCGGCCACCGTGAACGATAATGCTGCGATGACACACTGCCTGATTTACAAAGATCCCCAGCATTGCTGCCTTCATCTTCCTTACCCCACTGCCGCAATTGCCTGAACCACTCCCCTTCATCCACCACCACTGCTCTCTAAACAACATCCTTCCCTTTAACTCCAACCACCAAAACAAAAAAACCACTATCAAACATCACCTTATCAATCACTTCTTCAAGATTACATTTGATTTTTTTTAATTCTCTGCATTTGTTTTACATCATTTTTATATTTGCATTTCAATTTGATTTTACATTTGTTATAAAATTTCCATTTGCTAAATACAACATTGCTGTGCACTGCCAAATTGCTTCTCTGTTGCTCCACTACAGTCCTACCTCTCTACCAAAACCGCTACCATCCTCATTCTCCATCTGCACATATAACAATCGCAAGCTGCCTTCATTATAACTTCTTCCACCATCCACCTCTGTGTCATACCCAGTGCACAGCCCCTGCATCTTCCCTCTGCCATTCCCCATCAAACTGCCTCTTCCTTGTTCGCCATCACCAGTGTACACACTTCTCAAGACTACATGCATCCTCCCACTGTTACATCCTACAACATAAAACACACTTGTTGTCTTTAACTTCCACCTTGCAAACAACACTGTTCCCACAACATACAACCTCTCTTCACGATCACTCATCTTCAAAAACACTTCACTGCTGCCTTCCCAAACCACAGTGCTGCCATCAATTCACATACCACTACAACACTACAAACTGTTGCCATCTGCCTGACCATCATCCAAACCATATCATCCACTTCTACAACCCTCCACATTCCTTATGGGAATCAAAAACCAACTGTACTCCTTCACCGCCATATATCACACACCCATCCTCAACATATCAGCAGCATCCAAACACCCACAATTCGCTACCGAACCTAGCTTCGAACCAACAAGAAACCTGAACATCTGCATCACCATCTACAACTAGTTCCTGACCTTCCATTGTTGCATTCATTCAACATCACAAGACAACTCACCACATAGCCACTACCACTCCTCCACACTGCAGGCTACCCCATATCACATGCCTTCCTGACCCTTCCTGGTCATATCACCACCATACAACCCTACTGCCTATAACACTGCATATCAATGCACTTCCAACCAACTTATGCCGAACCAATCCACATCATACAATAACTAGCTACATCTCCTTCTACAAACATCCTTACTGCCTGAACTCAAACAATATATCATCACCACTGTACATACCCATCAATTTCACAACATAAATTTATTTTATCCCATAATTTATTTTATTCTTCTTATACTTGTTTTGCATTTTGTTGGCTGCAATCGCCATGAGTTTAGATATAAGGTTCTTTTCAACTAAATATTGAAATCCTGAAAGATACTATGTTTTAAATTTAGCATAATATTCCATTTTAATCTCTTAAAATGGTGAAAGCATGTTTCGAAACTTGTTAATGGAAGTTAAAAAAAAGCTTGTTTTCTTTGTTGACTTGATACAAATGCGGAGGTCAACTATATTCAAAGTGGAATGACGAAAAAAATTCAATTACCAATCTTAGACTCTTAGTAAACTAGGATTATTAAAAGTTGAAACTTGAATATGCAGATTACTCCCAAAATCAAAGTAATATACTTATACTTTATACCATTTACTGTATGACTACTCTAAAAACAAAGTACTGTACTTTTACTTCCAATTATACATTTTCCGTTCGTATTTTTATCCTTTCTTACAAAATTATACCATCTGATTTGGTTTTCCTTAAATAATCATCCTTAGTTTATACAAATAAGTTTCTAAAAAAACACATAAATTGGTAAAGGATGCAGATTAGGAAAAAAGATGTAAAAAGCACACCTGTGGACTTGTTTCCCATTCTGCCAAGCAATCATCTGCAAAATCAAAAATCATTACATTTAATTTAATAATACTACTAGTAAATCATTTGCTTAATACAGAACATAACAATGTCTAAATTCCAAATAAATTAGCAATGTTTACATGTCTGTATCCAAGCTTAGCTAGCCTAAACGATACCAATACATCAGCTATACAAAATAAATCAACTTCATCAATAAAAACAAATTATAAAGTAAAAAAATGTTCAACATCAAAGTGGAAAAACTAATATCAACATTCACCGGTTTACTGAATAACCCTACCATTAATAGAACAACCGAAGTGGTTCCAAGTTCCAACTGTTCCATCTGAAATATACATACAAATATAGAAACAAAAGTCAAAAATAGCATGAAAGATTGAACTTTTGAAATAAAATCAACAATACTAACCTCATGGAAAACTCAAAATTGATGCGAAATAACGTACGGTCACAATCAATTTTAGTTTTTTTTGAAGCAGGCGAAATATTTGGCGAAAAGAAAGGGAAAATAAGCGGCGAAAAAAATTAGAAGGGCGGGAATTAATAGGTGAGCAGCGAAAGTGGGTTGATAACCTAAATAATTTGAAATTGCATCGCCTTCGCTAGTGAACCGATGCGAAAATAATTGTTTTGGATGCAAATTAACGTAGTTGCATCGATTGACTTTAAAACCGATGTGACTAAAACTATTTGCATCGGTTGTTGGTGACAACTGATGCAAATTTGATTTTTTATTACCTATTGCTTTTCATGTACCAATTGTATCGGTTATTAAGAACAAACTGATGCAAATAGTTTTATTTGCATCAGTTTTTACTTTAACCGATTCAAATGAGGCGATGCAAATGGCCTGTTTTGTAGTAGTGTCAGCCGGAATTTCCCGAATGTACTACGAATTTATGGACTTAAAGAAAGGAGTTTGTCATTCGAGGAGTATCTAAACAAATTCAATGAATTGTCTCGTTTCGGTCCAAAATTGGTAAATATACCTTTAAAGAACAATGAAAGGTTCATTCGTGGAATGAATAAGAAGTTCCACGAAAGGATGACTGGCCACGTCAAAGAATCCTTTTCAGATCTGATTGATATGGGGTACAGATATGCTACACTGGATATGCAAGAAGCCCCGGTAGAGAAAGGAAACACGAGCAATAAAAATTGGAAGAAAAGGAAATTTGGAGGCAAGAAACCATGGCAGGGTAAGGAGAAGAAGAAGAGCAATCAAGAAAGCCCGGCGGGGAATGTTACTTGCTTTAATTGCTTAGAAAAGGCCATTACTCGAGCAGATGTACGAAGCCTAAGAGACAAGTCAATCAACCTATACAAGCAAAACCCAGGAAATGTTATTATTGTCAGAAATCGGGACACGAGGTTAAAGACTTCCCAACCATGAAGCAAGCTCGGACGGCCAATGTGTACACGGTCAAAGACAAACCTGCATCTTCCAAAGCAGAAAAAGGGAAAGGAGTTCTGGAAGGTAACATCACTATTTATGGTAGCATTGTTAGAGTTCTGTTTGACACGGGCGCTACACATAGTTTTATCTCTCAGCAAGCTATAAATGAATTAAATCTTGAACCTGATTTTGCTAACGAGCCTATATGTGTAAAGAATCCAGTTGGAGGCCCCGCGAACCATTGTATTCGATATAGAGATGTTCCTATCTCATATTCTTGTTACCAATTCCCTATCGGTCTCTTTGTCCTTGATTTCAATGAGTTTTAAGTCTTACTCGGAATGGATTGGCTAGCAAAATACGAAGCCAAATTGAATTGTAACAATCGATTGATTTCAATCAAAACCAAATTTGGAGATTTCATTAAGATTTCTTGTGAGGACCTTAGTCCTAAAAGAGATGGGTTGATGTATAACTTGGGTTATCCCGAACCCAGTCTGGAGTCTGTACCCATTGTCTAGGATTTTCCAGACGTGTTCGAAGAAGTAAAGTCCTTACCTCCACATTGAGAAATAGAATTCAGAATTGACCTGGTACCCAATGCTCATCATGTCGTTCACGCAAGTCGCATGATGGCTCCCATGGAAAGGGTTTAATTAGTCAAGAAAACTAAAGATTTGCTAAATAAAGGGTTAATTCATCCTAGTGTTTCTGAATGGGGTTCAGCGGTAGTGTTTGTTACTAAATTGATGGATCTTTGAGATTGTGTGTGGATTACTACGATCTCAATAAGCTGACTCTCAAGAACAAATTTCCTCTACCTAGAATTGATGATCTGTTTGATCAATTGCACGACGCTCGTTTCTTTTTGATGATGGATCTAGCCCAGGGATTCCATCAGTTACGAATTGCCGAATATTGTGTTCATTTGACCGCCTTCAGGGGTCCTAATATATTCACGAATGGTTAATCATGCCTTTCGGGCTAACCAACGCTCTGGCATACTTCATAGATCTTATGACCCGTGTGTTCCGGGAAGTATTGAATAAATTTGTGCTCTTGTTTATTGACGATATTTTGGTCTATTCCAAGACCGAAGAGGAGCATGCCGAGCATCTTAGAATCGTTTTGGAGATAATAAGCAGAAATATTCTATTCGCCAAATTTTCCAAATGCCATTTTTGGGTCAAAGAAGTCAAATTTCTCGGCCATATTGTTAATGAAGAAGGGATTTCTGTTGATCCTAGCAAAATTTCCGCTATTCTTGATTAGAGAAAACCCACTACACCAAAAGAAATTCGAAGCTTTCTGGGTTTAGCGGGTTATTACCGAAAGTTTTTTCAGGACTTTTCTAAGATAGCTAGTTCGTTGACTAAGCTAACAATGAAGAATGCATGATTTAATTGGACTCCGAAATATGACGAAGCTTTTCAGGAGTTGATTATAAGATTAACCACCGCTCCTATTCTCGCTATTATTAATGGGAACCGGGGTTTATCTATCTATACCGACGCTTGTGTTGATGGTTTGGGTGCGGTATTAATGCAGAATGGGAAGGTAATTGCCTACGTGAGTAGACAATTACGTGCACATGAAAGAAATTACCCAACCTATGATTTGGAACTCTTAGCTGTTATCTTCGCTTTGAAAATATGGCGACATTATCTTCTGGGTAAGAACCTCTTTCAGCTTTCTTAACAATTTATGAATTTAGCTTAGCTTAATAAATATACTTATTGAACATTCTTTCTTTAGGTGAAAAATTCAAATTAGTCACTGACCACAAATCTTTGAAATACCTCTTCACCCAGAAAGATTTAAATCTGCGACAACAATGGTTGGAATTTCTGACATCTTATGACCTAGACATTCTATATACGCCCAGAAAGGCCAATGTAGTTGTCGATGCCTAGAGTAGAAGACATGTTGTTCTCACACATCTTGTTATCGCTCCTACTCTTCTTAAGAGCATCGCAAGTAAGCAGAATGAAGATGAGTTTCTTCAAGGAATTTATAAAAGAATATGCCAAAGGGAAGACACTAGTTTTGAGGTTGATAGTAGCGGAGTTACAAGATTGAAAGACAGGATTTGTGTCCCGGACATTCTCGAACTTAAACGAGAAGTTTGGACGAATGTCATAAGTCTAAACTCAGCATCCATCTAGGAGTTAACAAGATGTATAAGGATATCAAAAGAACTTTCTGGCGGAAGACAATGAAAAGGGACATATCTATATATGTGGGTCGTTGTGCTACTTGCCAAAAAATTAAAAGCAATCAAATGAAAATGGCGGGTTTACTTTAGCCTTTACAGTTACCCAAGTGGAAATGGGACCAAGTATCAATGGATTTCATCGACGGGTTGCCTCGTACTCGGAAAGGCAATGAAGCAATTTGCGTCATTGTGGACCGTTTGACTAAAACAGCCCACTTTTCGCCTGTGAAATCTACCCACACAGCAGCAAGTTTAGCCGAGTTGTATGTGAAAGAAATTGTCCATCTCCACGGTATTCCTCGCAGTATAGTGTGTGATCGTGACCCGATCTTCACTAGTAGATTTTGGAAGGCATTTCAAGATGCGTTGGGAACAAAACTGAGTTTCGGCACTACTTATCACCAACAGTCCAATGGCCAGACTTGAAGGATAAATCAAATCTTAGAAGACCTATTGCGTGCTTGTATACTTGATTTTGGTGGTTCTTGGGAGGACCATTTACATCTGGCTGAATTCTCATATAACAATAGCTATCAGGCCAGTATAGAGATGGCTCCTTTCGAAGCTTTATATGGTCGTCCGTGTCGATCACTTGCATGCTGGATAGAGTCAGTGATAGACTCGTCCTTGGACTAGGTATGATTAAGGAAGCCATAGAGAAAGTTGATTTTACACAGAAGAAATTGAAAATGGCTCAAAGTCGTCAAAAGAGTTATTATGAACACAGAAGAAGGGATTTGGGATTCCAGATTGGAGACTCTGTCTTTCTCAAAGTATCTCCAATGCGTGGTATATTAAGGTTTGGGAAGACCGGTAAGTTGGCACCACGGTATATTGGTCCTTTTCCTATTCTGGAGAGGATCGGTTCTTTAGCCTATCGAGTGCAGCTGCCTAGTTGGTTGTCTGGCGTGCATGATGTGTTCCACATTTCTAACCTCCGGATGTATGTGCACGATCCAGATAGTATTATTGAAGAAGCTACTCAGCAGGATCTCGAAATCACTTCCAATTTAACAGTTAAAAGAGAACCGATAAAGATTGTGGATCGAGATGAAAAGCAATTAAGGAGCAAAATTGTGAAACTGGTTAAAGTACAGTGGAGTAGCGATCCAAAGGACTACACTTGGGAAACTGAAGATAGAATGCAGAAATCATATCCCAATTTCAGAGTGGATATCTCAACTTAAACTGGTAAGCCATTTCTCTATCCTTTCTGAATCTGTATATTCTCTTTTTGTTTTTCTCTCTCTTTCGAATTTTGAGGACAAAATTTTCTTAATGGGGGATATCTGTAACATCCCAAAATTTATCAATTTATATTTGGTAATTTATTTAAACTTTTGGAAGAAAATAATTTGAAAAGTTCCAAAACAAATAAAATAAGTGATAATTTATATGAATAAAATTTCAATTTCTTTTGTATTTGAAAATTTGAAATAATAAATGTTTTAAAAAAATCATTTGAATTTGAATTATATATATAATGCATATATGAGTAGATTTGGATGTATATATTGAATTTTAATTTGAATTTAAATTAACAAGTATATGTATGAGTATATGAATATATGTAAATGGATTATAATTCAAGTTTGAATTGGAACTTGAATTTAAATTTTAAAATGAATGTTTTAGAAAAAATAATTTGCATTTGAAATCATAAATATGTAATTTATATCATGTAAAAGATTTGTTAAAAACATTTCTTCTTTTAACATTGTATATACAAATGAATGAGGGATGTATTTATTAATAAAGTGAATTTGATATAGAATTTACTTAAAATTCTTTAGCTTTGTAAAAATACAAGTGTTAAGCATGCATGAGAAAGATGGTGTGAAAATGAACAAGTGTAGAAATCTCATAATTGGTCCTAACAAGTGGCACTCAATTTAGTCAATTGAAAAAATAATAATAAAACTTAATAGAAACTTTTCAGCTCCTCTTTTTCAATATTTAGCTTTGCAAAATTCTGAAAGAAATAAGAAAAAAAATCTTGAACATTACAATCCTTAACACCAAAGAAAATAAGAAAATCTGAAACTACAACATCTTCTTGAATTCAAAGTTTTAAAACTGAGAATCATCTCAAGCATCAAAATAGTAGTTTTAATTCCATATCTCGGGTAATTTTTAAACTTCATAATTTAAGTGAATTAGTAATTTCGAAAATCAAGTTTTAACATCAAAATTTCTAACTGCAGCTCAATGAAACCAATGCTCCTGTTTTCCCCAAGAACCAGAGCAGGATTCTTTTGATATAAATTTAAGGCAAGTAAAATTCGTTTAAAATTTAAGTTTGAATTTGTTAATCAGTAATAAAGTAAGAACTAAGAAAGTTGTATCAATCAGTTGTAGAAAAAAATCAAGTTCAAAGACTAAATTAGTTTGTGGATTTCAAGCTGTAGACAAAATCTTTCTCTGTTGCATTAAATAAAATAGTAAGTAAGTTTGGATTTTTGTTTGTTATTGATGAATTAAGTAAAAAATACAACAGGGATTAAGAAAATTTGTATTAACAAGTTGCAGATAAAATTTCAAGATCAAAGTAGAAAAAAATATCCAGGCTTTCATCTTCAATTTTTAAAAACCAGTCAGAAAGCTTCTGTTCTCTGTTCTCAGGAAAGAATGTGAGTAAACTTTTGATTAATCCAGTTACTTGTTGTTGTATACATGCCTGAAATGATGTTAAAACCCTTTGCATGTGAACAAATCTATGTTCATGTGTATATTTGCTTGGACATGTTTATATTCAGGGTCTTCCATCCCTGTTTCTTCTTAGTCTTAGGTTTACAGAGTAAACCCATGTCTAAATCCAAATCTCCCTCTTTCTAATTTTCTTCAAGAATTGAAATCTAAACAAAATAAATTGTTTTTTTTAACATGCATTATGTTTTTAAAAAAATCAAAGCAAAAACAATTTAGTTTTCCCTGGAAAATGTGAAAACACGGCCATAATTCAAACTATATAAAAATTCGAATATCATAAATTTTAATTTCATGCATACTATTTGAATCGTCATTGAAAATAAAGATTTTGAAAGTTAGATCTAATTAATACAGTTTTGAGTGAGAAATTGTAAGTTGATCAGAAAATGAGATTTTTAAAATTTTGATGATCTGTGTGTTTGTGGGAATCGAGATTGTAGTCGCGGCTAGCTTGAGGGTTTGATATCCTAAAAAAATATAAGTTAAATTTATAAATCATCATAGTGTTGGTTTGAGATCGATTTAGGGTTGAAAACCCATATCTACTTGTAATCGAAAATGGATGTGCTGCATTGCCGTTGGGTGATCGGGATCTTCGGCACTAGGGCCAATCGAGGCATCGGACGTTAGCGAAACTTTGGTCGAATTTTTGTGGCCTCTGATAGCTAGATGTGGAGTGGCGAGGCAGTTTCCTGGTGGTTATTTTTGATGAAGTATGGGTCATGAGGCTCGATTTTGAATGTGACGTTGGTTCGCACATCGGGATGGCTTGATGGGTCGAGGCGTTAGTCGTCGACTGGACGATGGTCGTAGCCTCGACCAGAGATGACCGGAATGGTATGCAGCGTGCACACGTCTTCGTTGTGTCAGTTTTTTGTTTTTGGAAGGGACGCTTCTTATCACGAAGTACCACTCGGGGTTTAGGGGAGATGACTAATTAGTTTGTGGATTTCAAGCTGCACACAAAATCTTTCTCTGTTGCATTAAAATAAAACAGTAAGTAAGTTTGGATTTTTGTTTGTTATTGATGAATTAAGTGTAAAAATACAACAGAGATTAAGAAAATTTTTATTAACAAGTTGCAGATAAAATTTCAAGATCAAAGTAGAAAAAAAAATATCCAGGCTTTCATCTTCAAATTTTTAAAAAACCAGTCAAAAAGCTTCTGTTCTCTGTTCTCAGGCAACAATGTGAGTAAACTTCTGATTAATCCAGTTACTTGTTGTTGTATACATGCATAAATGATGTTGAAACCCTTTGCATATGAACAAATATGTGTGCATGTGTATATTTGCTTGGACATGTTTATATTCAGGGTCTTCCATCCCTGTTTCTTCTTAGTCTCAGGTTTACAGAGTAAACCCATGTCTAAATCCAAATCTCCCTCACTCTGTTTTTCTTCAAGAATTGAAATCTAAACAAAATAAATTGTTTATTTTAACATGCATTATGTTTTAAAAAAAATCAAAGCAAAAACAATTTAGTTTTCCCTTGAAAATGTGGAAACACAACCACAATTCAAACTATGTAAAAATTTGAATATCATAAATTTTAATTTCAGGCATACTATCTGGATCGTCGTTAAAAATAATGATTTATGAAAGTTAATTCTAAATTTTTAATATAGTTTTGACTGAGAAATTTTAAGTTGATCAGAAAATGAGATTTTGTAAAATTCTGATGGTCTATGTGTTTGTGGACCTCGAGATCGTAGTCGCGACTAGCTTGAGGGTTTGACATCCTCAGAAAAATGTAAGTTGAATTTATAAATCATCATAGTGTTGGTTCAAGATCGATTTAGGGTTGAAAACCGATATCTATTCGTAATCGAAAATGGATGTGCTGCGTTGCCGTTGGGTGATCGGAATCTTCGGCACCAGGAACAATCGAGGCATCGGACGTTGGCAAAACTTTGGTCGAATTTTTGTGGCCTTTGGTGGCCAGATGTGGATGGGCGAGGCAGTTTCCTGGTGATTATTTTTGATGAAGCATGGGTCATGAGGCTCAATTTCGAATGTGACGTTGGTTCGCGCTTCGGGGTGGCTTGATGGGTCGAGGAGTTAGTCGTCGATCGGACGATGGTCGTAGCCTCGACCAGAGATGACCGAAACAGTGTGCAGCATGCACACGTCTTTGTTGTGTCAGTTGTTTGTTTTTGGAAGGGAAGATGCTTGACTCGAAGTATCACTCGGGGTTTAAGGGAGACGACTCGAAGCTAGGGTCGAGTAGTTTTGGCTACACATCGGTCGTTTCAAACTTAAACAAATTTAAGTGGATTTTTTTTTGTCACGGGTCGATCTTGGTAAACCTCGAAGTAATGAGCACTTTTTCTCAGGTGTGACTCGAGATAGCCTCGGGTTGGTCATTTGAAATAGCATTTCCAGTTTTAAAATGTTAAAAACATAAGTTTAAATGATTTTCTGAATTTATTCTTCAGGAAATTATTGTCAAGGACAAAATTTCACAGCTTTTTAGCCTCAAGGATAGACCTTTAATATTTTATCCTGAAGGACAACTTTCTGTAGGTATCAGTTTTTAGTTATTGATAGCAGTTTTTAGGTATCAGTTTGTAGTTATCGGTAGCAGTTTTTAGGTATCAGTTTTTAGCTCGGTATCAGTTTTGTTGTCCTTATGAATAATTTTGGAAAATGTTTGTCCTTCTGAATAATTTTTAGAAGAATGTTTGTCCTTGTGTTAAAAATATTGAGGTCGTGTCCTTGAGGCAAAAAATGTAGAAATTTTTGACCTTTAAATTAATTCTCCCTTCATTCTTTATAAAATGATGATTATTTGTTAAATGGAATGTGAAGTTAATGGTGTTGAAATAATTATTTGAAATCGATTAAGTCCAAAGATGTTTTAAACTTATATTTTTAAATAAAGTTGTTTTAAATTTAACTTAATAAAATAATTGAGAAGTTAATCAAATATTCAAATTGTCAACTTAAAAACAAATTTATTTATAACGATTAAAATGATGATTAAATAATTAATGATTTGTAATAATTTATTAATAAAAGTAATTAAGATTTAATTAATTAACAATTAAAAATTAATAAATCAAGATAATTAATTAAGGAATAATTTATTAATAAAGTTAATTAAGATTTAATTAATTATAATTAAGAATAATTAATCATTGATTAAAAATAATTAATAAAATTAATTATGTGGTTAATTAATTTAAATCACACAATTAATTCATCTTAATTAAAGATGATTGACTATTATCAAATGTTGTGTACTGGATTGATATTTCTGTTTGTGATTGTGATATTGTGTGATATGAATTGCTTTGTTCTGAACCGTGATTTGTGATTTGTTTCCATGTGTATGTGGAAACCCTTTTGCCCGTAAAACGGCATTTAAACTCTGATGTGACAGGGAGTTGGATTCCAGTTAGTTATCCGAAACCCACATCGAACCCTGAATGTGAATCGTTATGATTGATACATACACGTGTTTTAAAATTGAGTGCTTACTATTCGGTTTAGCCGGAAGAGGATCTTTGTGTCATATAACCCATTCCGTATAGTGATACGATGAAATGAATAGCATTTGAACATGGTGGTGAAGACTGGGTGTCTTCGAAAATGATAGGATAACCTATCGAATGTCTCTGCACTAAGTTTCTCCGGTATAGAGATCTCCACATGTGATGGGGAGTCCGATCGGGATTGTGGATACCCGGATTTGCATGGGCTTCTTCTTTTATTGGACGAAGTGCCTTCGGTTCTGTTCGAACCCGGAACAGACTTGTATGGTTGTATGTCTGACACTACATTTTGACATATATAACAGATTTCTTTCAAATACATATCTGTTGGTGGTGGATAATTTATTCTCTTAGCTCAACACCCTTCTCTGAGACGTACGAGCTCCGAGGTTATGTAGTTGAAGGATATCAATGATATACTCCCAATTTGGTAGTGTGGCATGCTAAGTGCTGCTGTGTGTTGATGATCATTTGTGATCAAAGCATGGCTTTCGTTTAAAGCGTAGCTTTGTGGACGAGACCTCATCGGACCTCGCACCCTGGAAATGGTCGAAACAGGAAAGATGCAGCAAGGTTATGAGGGTCGCGCCCTTTAGGGTATGTCATTTCCTTCTGAAAAAAGGTGGTATCATGGTATGGAGCCCAGATACTTAACCTATGTGGTTGCTGCAATCTCATTACTTTGTGGTTGTTGCTTTGTAATTGAGGGCCCTCGGATAAAGGTCGCAAACGACTGGGTAATGGCACAGTTGTGTAGTAGTTACCTAGTTACAGAGGTAACCTGGCCTTGTGTTGGCAGAGAACTGGTTAAGTTCTCAGGACGTCCCTCCAGAGGCGTACCCATGTGGCAGTAGGAAGTTCCTTAGCCTGACCATTTGTTGGAAAATCCAAAGAAACAATACGAGCCACGTACGGTTTTAGTTGTATAACCTGCCATTTGCCATGGTGCCCCACTGTTTAGATGGTAGCTATAGTAGGCATTGTACGAAATGTCTGTACTGGCTAAGATTAATATTATACTTTCGAAATGGTTTTCTACACTATGCACTAGTAATAATATAAAAGAATTTTTCTCGTATCAAGCATATTTGACTATCATAAGAAGAAATATACTCCAATTCTGCGATTGCATTGTGTGTGTGGCAGGAGGTCTTATGGTAGTTTCATTTTAAGCATACCGGATTTTCTTTTATAAATTCTGTCTTATTTAAAAGCAACTTTTTTGTTTACTCAAACCAGTCCCATGACTGACACGGAGTTTGTTTCCTTTCTAAACTCTGGATACTCATAATTTCCACACGAGCAGCCTAGTAGCAGGTTTTCCGTGTTTTGGTTCTAGCTGGATTTTGAAGGCTTTTGGTTTGGAGGCTATCGGTTTTTTTGAAGGCTTTTGACTTGGAGATATTTTGAAAGCTTTTGGGATCTCAAGGTGCTTAGTTTTGGAAGTTCACTGTCGTTTTGTTTCTTTGAAGACTTTCTTGGAATGTGATCACTTGTTGTTCTATTGTGAAGTTCTATTTTGAGTTGTGTTATATGTATAAAAATACTCTAATGTTAATGATGATGTTGTAATGGACATTAAGTTGATGTTGTACCTGTGATGTAAATGAATGATATTCATTTTTTTTCCGCTATTTTTATATTCATCTAATGTTGTTATAAGCTCCATCCGATTAAAGTTCAATGTTTGAATCTTCGGTAGTCAAATACAAGTGAGGTATTTGATGTCGATTTTCGAACATTGGATATCGGGTCGTGACAACAATCACCAGATTTTAAATAATTTTTCCCCAATTATTTATTTTCAACATATTTTCACAAGATAAAATTTTAACACTTCAATATTTTGAAAACAAATCTCAAATCACTTTCCACGTTTCAATCCTTTGAAAACAAATTTAAATCATTTTTGCTTACGTGGAAAATATTCCCAAATATTTATTCATTTCCACTGAATATCTGCCGAGTTCAAATACTTTAAAATAATTCAAATCAAGTATCCAAATTATTCTTGGAGACATTTAAAATAAAACAATCTTTAATGCTTGCTTAAATATTGGTTATGAAAACATTACACTAATTATCACATATAAGACTTCAAGTCCAAACTAAATTTAAAATAAAATTAGTAGGTAGGGTATAATTATTTAAATAACCATTTTCTAAAACAAATATCAATTTAAATCTTCAAATAATCAATTAAATAAATCTTTACTTTAAAGATTTGGTAACAACTTAAGAAAATAATTTTCTCCACAAACATCCTATTTTTATTAAAAACCAACTTTAAAACTTTTAAATTTATATTCGAAAGCTACTTTAAAAACATACTCGGCTTTCTAAGGAAAATACACTTTCCATTCTAAAATGGTTCATTTAAATCAATTAATAAACCCATCTCGATTTATTTTAAATTTACGTTCTAAATCCGTAAATTTTCTTTCCACACTTAAAAATAAACCAAATGCTTATTTTTAAAACAAATTTCCCTTTCCTTTATACATTACCATTGTGAATTTAAATTTCCAAAAATCCATTAATATGATATCTTCAAATTAATTTTTCAAATATCACTTTCAAACCAAATCAAATCCCAAATTGATTTCCAAATTATTTCAATCACCAAATCAAATTCCAAAATTGATTTCTAAATTTATTTCGAACACCAAATCAAATTTTCAAATCAATTTCCCAAAGATTTATTTTCAAACACCAAATCAAATTTTCAAATTTATTTCAAAATTTATTTCCTTTTAAAAATAAATCCCTTTAAATCTTCCAAACTATTTAAAATCTGTATTTGAATGAATTCCTCAATCTTTGAATAATATTAATCGAAATCCATTTATTAAACCTTTTTCCTATATTTTGAAATTTATTCGATAAGGTTACAAAAGTCAACTTTTATACTATTAAATTCCTTTTTGTAAATTTATCCAATTATCTAAGATAAATTTACCAAAAATTTCCTATTTTAATTACCAGAAATCCAATTTTGTATTTCTGGTATCTAGATACCAAAAATTAATTCGGCTAAACTATAGCCATCAATGATTTCAATCACAAATATAATCATACAAAGATTATAAATAAACCAACACACAACGTTGAAACAAATTCAAATGTTTGAGGAATCCAGTTGGATCTCTCCAACCTGTTTCCCTACATCTATAGATGTTAGCACAACAATTAAATACCAATTCCACTTCGAGGTGGAATATCGCGATATATGGGATTAAATAATATCATCCGCTATTATGCGGCGCATAGGGTCTTAATTTTTATATAATGCTGGAAATCAATCACTCCAAATAATACATAATACCAATTCCACTTCGAGGTGGAATATCGCGGTATATAGGTTTATGTAATATCCTCTGCTATTATGTGGCGCATAGGGTCTAATCCAATACAACTGATAATATTATCATCCAAGCACACAATCAATGATTTAAATTTAACTATATAAATTAAGTTGGAAAATCTGATTGAGTGAGAAGTTCTCATCTTTGCCCATGTTTTGCAATCCAATCTAATTCTGACTTGATTTCATGGTTTTGACCTTCCATAATAATTATATGCTTTATTAACATTTGAATTAACCACACAATTTATTACCATTTAACAAATTTAATTTACTAATAATTTAATTTTGAATGAAAATAAAAAAAAATTCCTTTTAAAAATAATCTTTTAGCAACCGCAATAAATCAAATAAGTTAATTTAACTAATTAATCGCCAAATCCATTGTTTACAATAAACCAGTACATTAAAAATGTGTACAATTATTTTCTTTATTATTTTCCCTTGAAACATCATATACTAAAATAATTATATACTTTTATATAAACTCTATAATAATTTTTTTTAAATTCCTATTTCTTTCAAACTTTATCTATACAAAATAATTCTTTGTTTTATTATTTTCTCTGTGCATATACATTTATACATGTGCCTATATATGTAATTTAATTAAAATAGAAAGAAACTACCTCATTGCCAAACAGACCATGAGCCCGCACCCGAAAGCCACCGTGCCTCATAACTTGCTCGAACCCACGCCGTGCAAGCCAGCCACGTCCCCACTACGACTTCCTACCTTATGAACCATCATCTACTTGCATCCAGGTTGAACTAGCCAGCGTACGTGGCTTCGCTTCCCCCTTCATGTCATCGGCTTCGTAATTCCAGAATATAAGCGAACTCAAGATCCAACCTTCAGGCGACTGATACCCTTAATCGCGATCGTTAGCTCGCTGCTGCTTCTACTACTTCATCGCCCTCCTGAACACGTGCCATTTTCCACGAACTCGAGTGCGAGATTCGCCAGTTACTCACTTTCGAAGCAAGTTCGAATTGAACTGGAGGAGATGGAGAGATAGAAACTTTCCTTTGTTTTGAAATTGATGCTCTGCCATTCGAACAGAGGGAGGAGAATAGAGGGATATGATTTTGAAGGAAAAACATTCGTTGATTTTTTTACTTGATTCGAATTTGAGGCAAAATGGGTAAGTTTGATTGTCTTCTTTTTTTTCTTTTTCTTTCACTGGCTCGACTTCGAGATGATAAATTTTTCCATAAACGACGCGTGTTAATAACAATGCCAAGTGTTAAGGAAGAAGAAACATGTTAATATTTGGCCTGAGAAACATTATACTAAATACATATATGTTATATTTCAAATTTAAATTCAAATTTTAAACCGTCTCGGATCGAAACCCACAATTCAAATATTAAATACATATAATGCTATACGCCTATTCCAAACGCAATGGAAAAGGTACCGAGCACAAATTCAATTGTATGGAGAAGATGGCTTTTTGAATCTAGTTATTAATTTAATTTCGATATAAATTTTCAACACATTTATTAACCGTACGACCAAACGATCACTCCAAACACTATGAAAATCGAAATACGATAATAATATAATATTACGGATCCAATGGAACAAGTTTCATTGAATTTCGAGACTGTGCCTCGGAAGGCTATTTTTAAATATCGATTTAAATAATATAAATTTCAAAACAGAACCAACCATTTTCAAACCCAATTCTGAAGCTTCCATTATCTTTAGTATCATCAATATAAATTTTCTATGCCTTTAAATTATTTTTAATCAGCTTAAATCGACGATACAAATTTTTACCCAACTTCACGTAATTAAATTCAACAATTTAATTGCCAAATTCATAACAATATTTGAAATTCAAGTCTAAATTAACCTCCATATATTTAAAATCAATTAAATATTTCAATTTCAAACGTTCAAAATTTCTGGGTCATCTCAATTTTAATGTAATTTCAATCAATTGAAATAATTGTAAAGGTTATTTGATTATAATTGTAAATAAGGAATAAATTAAATGTGAATTAACGTGAAAATTAGCCATTTTGGCCACAATCTCGAATTTCGACGAGACTTGTTTCATTGAATCCGTAACAGTGAATTATTCTAAGATTTCAAGTTTCTTAGCAATCAGATTTATCATTTGATCATGTGAGCTCGAAACGCGTAGAAATCAATTAATAGAGTTTAAATAAATATAAATTGATTTTAAAATTTACCCTCTATAGATGATGGAATTAGGGTTTGAAACTAGTTCCTTTGAGTTTAAAAATATACAAAACCTATATTTTGATATATGGGATGACCTACTTTCATTTTGGGAACGAAACATGCTCTTCGGGTCATTGTTATCGTTTTGACCCAATTCGATCTGTCCATTCATTCTTTTCCACCTGCCTATATAAATAGATACTTCCTGAAACTTTAGTAGCTTTCTGATTTCATTTCTGCATGTACTTTTATTGTTCCTTCTCAAACGACTGTCATCTCAAACCCTAATACCCAATTCCAAAACCCTAATCCCCAATTTCATATTCAAATTGAAAATTCAAAATCCTCAAACTACATCAAATTATACATCATTGGAAAGCTCTCAACGAACGTATTCTAGATCTGAGATTCTTTTTTCGATTTGGGGTGTGTTGTGACCGAAAATCGTTGATGAAGTTTCGGCTATCCATTCTAGGGTTTTCAATTCAACGGTGGATCGTCGAATATACGACGATCGGAGGGCACCGGAGTGTAGAGGGCATTGAAGCAAATCGATCCATGGTGTTAGCTTGTGTTCTTGGTGCCTTGGATTGCCATATTTGGAAATAGAAGTAAGCGGTGGTGGAGCTTGTTAGAGTGAGGTGGAGGGTTGCACACGGTGGTTGGTGGTGCGGCCTGGCGAGGGCATGCTTACGGTAGTGTCAAATCATGGTGGCATGGCTCAAGGGAGGCACGACAAGTCAATGTTCATGGCGGCTGTAGGTTATTAAAGCATGCGTTATAATCTTACGCGTATGGTGAAGGTAACGAGAATTACAATCTTGCCCTTTCTTTGTTTAATTTAATTTTTAAATTCCAAACGTTCTAACCTTAATAACTTTTTCATACGAGCTCAGATTTGGATGTAGTTTCTTCCATTGCGATCATATCGAAATTCTAGATGGCATGGAACTTGTTTGGTTGGATTTAGAGACTATTCAAATTTTTGAATTTATTTGTACTTTAAATCAACGATAAATCAAAAGTGAGTGATTTCACCCACTCATAAATACTAAACCATCCTATGTTAGTTAAATTAAATTTAAGATGTGATAAGAATATTATTGGTTATTGTATGGTAGTTTAATTTGACATTTTAATTGAAATTGAAGTTTATTAAATTTAATTGCCTTTTTAATTAGTATTGAATTTAAATTGTTAATTAAATGCCTGATAATGATAACCAGTTAATTGTGGTGATTTATGGCTGATTTGGATGTTGATTGTGATGGACGTTTATTTGTTAACATTTTGGATGATTGGATGTTCATATCCTGTTATCATTATGGGTTGAAATGATACATACTTGAACGATCTTATAGATTAGGGAAAATCATAATGGGTTGAAATGATAAACCTGAGTGATTTTATTGGTTTGGAAATTATTGATTCGAGATATAGATTGAAGTGATATATAACCGGAAAAGTTAACTAATTTAGGATTGAAATGATACTGTAATGACCCGGATTTTTAGCCATCTGATATTGGGATAATTAACTAATTTTAATTATTGGAATATTAATTTTTATAAATCGAATAGATAAGTTTTCTGATATTTGAAATATATAAACCTATAAATTGATTTAAACTATATTAAATTTTAAAATGTAAATTTTTGAATAAGGAAAATGTGTGTATATATATGTATATATACACATATGTGTGTGTAAATTCACCATTTCAAAATTGTCATAAAATATCTATATATTTATATACAAACATATATAAGCTCCATCTAATGACAAAAAATATATTTAAGTTTGTATGTATGTATATATGTTTATAAAAATATTGTGTATGCAAATAAATATATATACATGAATGTATAAACTTCGTAATGGAGAATTTCAAACTTATGATTATATATATATGGGTACATGTTTAAAAAAATAGTGCATATGAAAATATAAATATCTATATATATGTAAACATGTGCATGTCTAAATGTACATTTAATAAGTAAAATAAATATGTATGTGTTTATGTATGCATATTTTAAGTGCTGTGAGAATATGTGCATGTAAGTGTATATATCTATATATATACATGTGTGTATACACACACACACATGGGGAAACATGTGAAAAATGCGGAATACAGATCTTAAGGTTAGGATTAATACTAGAGGGTGGAGAATAGTGTTTAAAGGAATTACTAAATCTTTTTGAGTTTTTGTTAATTTTAACACAAATGTTGCAATATTCAGACACAGATATGATCACAGAAACAAACACAGATGCAGAAATAAAGTAAAAGAAGTAAAGGAAAGAACACATCGGATTTTGTACTGGTTCGAAGTTACCCTACATCCAGTTCCGCACACAAGTACGGATTTTCTTTCAAAAGCAATTGTACAATTACACCCTCGATTTCAAGGCCACGAGGTACACCACTCCAGATTCACAATCCTCTGGGTAGAGATACTTGATTTCAGGGGCAACAAGTTCACCCAATTGAATTCCTAAGCTACAATCACACCTTTTCTAACTTGATTGATTTCCAAGACCACAATCACACCTTTTCTCGCTTGGTTGGTTTCCAAGGCTACAATCACACCTTTTCTCGCTAAATTGATTACAAAGATGTCTATAACTCTGAATAGCACCGAGATCTTGTTGAAATAGTGATAGAGAATCAAACTAGAATTGATCCAGTTAGGTTCAATGTTGATTTCAGCAGAGTAATGGTAAGAATATGTATAAAGAAATGTGGAAGAAGAAGAGAAGTGAAAAACAGAAAAATATGAATTAAAATTCGTCCAAAACAGCCCCTATTTATAGAAGAACAACAACCATGTCTATTCATGAAGGAATATGACGAATAGACACTTCTTTTGGAATTCTAGTTTTTGAAATCAAATGCCACTATGTCGATATGGGTATCTTGGGTATGTCGACATCCCAAGGAAAATTTTGATGATTTGATTTTCTTTGAAAATAACTTCTATCTTGTATTAAAACTATTTTAAACTTTATAAATATACTTAACTATAGTTAAAATACAAAAATAAGTATAGAATAATATTTTGGTATATATAAAATTTTACTATATTTTATATTTAAATCTAAGTATAAATATTTAAAAGTTAAATATATTATTATTAAAAGATAGTTTAAAAACAAGGATAATTTGATTTTTAAAATAAACATTATTTTGAGGCTAAAATATTTAAAATCAGGATAGATGTTTTTGATTCTTTTAAAAGGAAGGTTTTGAAATCATTTTTAAAACATGAGATAATTTTGTACAAACATTTGAATAAAAGGTTAGCAGATACAAAACAATGTTCCACTAGATTTTTCGTAGGCTCCATCCTACTAAGGGTTCCATCCCTTTGACAAGCTCGAAGTGGATTCCATTCCACGAATAAATTGAATTTTAAGATGCCAGTGCTTTGCTAGGAGTTTTAACAAAATTCTAATTAAATTACTTATTATTGAAATCTTGAACTCTTGATAATCTCGATATTCTTGATACTCATGAGTCTTCAATCTTGATATCTTGAATCTCTATACTGTACAATCTTCATTCTTGGTACCTGCATGGTTAAATCCTACATATACATATATTTCTAAACTATAATGTTAGTATTTTATTTTATAATCCTATTCTAAGGTTGTTGTCATCAAAACCATCATCTCAAGAACAACAACCTCCCCATTTTGATGATGACAACCTTTGTTTAAAAAATATTACTTCTATCCTAATAACTCCCCCTAAAACTAAGAACTCCCCCTTAATCTATGCCTAACTATCCTATTTTATATTTCTCCCCCTTTGTCATCAACAAAAAACTAACTTGAAACTACATAACTCCCCCTTAATCTAATACTCTATGACATGTGATTATAATGATAGTGTTTTCATAAATAATCAACACTTAACTCTAAAACTTAAAACTTAGTCCTAAACTACTAACTATCCTAACTAACTATCCGTATAATAATACTTTTAATAGAACACATATAAGAACACTAATTATTTATTAATTGTATAGTTATATTTACATTTTCATAGATTACGTAAGAAAGAACATACAACAATAGGAAAAAGAGAAAAGAAACTAATGAGTGTCTTTGAAAAAGGGATATTTATGAACTGAACAATTTGGATAGTGGAAATAGAAATTTCAGCGTTGTTCGACAAGATTTCCATCTTTGTCAAAGCACACTTCGCCACCACAAACGACTTTGTCGTCTTCTTCAACGTGCTCTTCTTCCATGAAGGCTTCTTCTTCTTCTTCTTCTTCTTCTTCTTCCTTGCTGCCCTCTTGCACTTGATCTCCTGAAGAAACCTCGTCAATCAAGATTGGATTAGCATGATTGTCCATTAAATTTTTTTGCAAATTCCTAAGGATTTTACCTTGCCTCTTGTTAGCGCCTAAATTGGTCACTAACACCCAAATGTAATTGAAAGCACCAATTAACAGTTACTGATAACAGATAGAGTGTGTGTAGAGAGTAATAATATAAAGAACAGTTAAAATTAAAACGAAAGCAGTAAAGAACAACAGATTTTATAGTGGTTCGGCTAACTCTGGCCTACGTCCACTCCAGAAGTTTTCTCTTTTATTGCTGTAACAATCGATTACAGTTACAAAGTGATAGGCTAGCCTTAGCCTTCGAAAATAGAAGTCCGAAAGCAGAGGAGAAGAAGTAGATCAAAAAATGAAGTCCCTTTTTCTGAAGCTCTACGTGCTCTATTTATAGACACGTCCAGGTAGATGTTAGGCTCTCTGAATGATTCCGGCCCACCAAGGCCATATGCCGAACCGTGCTTCCCATTGTAACCCAACTACTCGTGCCGAACAACAACCATGGCCGTACCATCCTTCGCTAAACCCTCAGGCCGACCTACCTCCTAATGCCGAGCCAACCTCCTAATGCCGAACCAGGACCTTATGCCGAGCGGCATCTGCCGTCCTCCTCCTTATGCCGAGCTACCATCGGATGCCGAACCATCCAAAGGTCGAGCCACTAATGAGTGCCGAACTACCCTGATGCCGAACGATGTCTGATGCCGAACGAGGTTGAATGTTGAATGATGCTTCCATGCTGAACACTCGTCCAATGCCGAACGATTCCATCATGCCGAACGCTAGTCTAATGTCGAACGCTACTTCCATGCCGAACGCTGCTAGGATGCCGAGCGATACATCTGATGCTGATCGATCCTTGATGCCGAACGATCCATCCTGCCGAACGATCTACCATGCTGAACGATCCCTGATGCCGAGCGCTCTCGTATGCCGAACGATCCATCGTGCCGGTCGACCTACCATGCCGAATGATTGCCAATGCCGAACCATATTTCCTAGACTCAAACTATAGTTGATCCATCTTTATCCAGTCATATTTCCATCTCCTAAGCGCGTTGCGTCATCCATCCATCCAGTCGACTGAATCCATCGTACACCAGCCTTGACGAACGTGCAACCGATTAAGTTAAACCCGCATGTCCATGGCCTGGTAAAAAGGCGGGTTAACACTTGCCCCCCAAAACATGCCTTGCTATTGGAAGGTGTGTTTTGAATAGCCTCAAATCTGATATCCAAAGTCCACATCCTTTTTGTAATCATATCATCAAATCCACGACCTCTCCGTGCTTAATCTTGATTTTGTAGACCTCGCCGGGTCGTGTTAGCCTGTTCCAGCCTTGACTTTTCCATCACGGGCTTGTATGTTCTCCGGCCTCGACTCTCCGGTCAAAGACTTTGATATTCACCGGCCTCAGCAATCCGGCAAAGGATTTTGATATTCTCCAGCCTCGGCACCCTGGCCAAGGACTTTGATATTCACCAGCCTCGACTCTCCGGTCAAGGACTTTTTACATTCTCCAGCCTGGACTCTCCGGTCAAGGACTTTTTATATTCTCCGGCCTTGACTCTCCGGTCAAGGACTTTTTATATTCTCCGGCCTTGACTCTCCGGTCAAGGACTTTTTATATTCTCCGGCCTTGACTCTCAGGTCAAGGACTTTTTATATTCTCCGGCCTTGACTCTCCGGTCAAGGACTTTTTATATTCTCCGGCCTCGACTCTCCGGTCGAGGACTTTTTATATTCTCCGGCCCCGACTCTCCGGTCAAAGACTTTTTATATTCTCTGGCCTCGACTCTCCGGTCAAGGACTTTGATATTCTGCCCGAGTCCATTTCTTCACTCTCCGACGAAGGGACTCGTAACTTGTGATCATTGCCTCGTCTCTCCTGTCGGGACAGTAATTATAAAACCTGAACTGTTTATTACATTGATCCAAAACCAAATATAAAACCTGAAATCCATATCAAAAATTAAACATCCAAACCAGAATGGGAAACCAAGAAAAAACCAACCAAACCGGGAGTTCAATCCAAACTCCAAAACCATACCAAAGAAAAGTAAATGTCCGAAATACGAAAGAGAGAACCAAAGTTTGCAGAAAACTAGAAAGAAAGCAGAATTTCATAGACTCAAGTAGTACGGTTTTCAGTTATCTCAGAGCACGCCTAGGGACCGTCCTCAATCCCGTACGTGTGTAAGTGACCTAGCCGTATTACTTTGAGTTCTATTACTTATTCAAAACCATGAACCTGTTTAGTTGATTGTAAACCGGCATTGACCAGACCCAATGCCGCCATTGCTAGAGGTAGGTGGTGGCTGCTCTTGCTCCCCTGCCGTAGTTCGATTCCTGACATATCGCTGTAGGTGACCATTCCTTACATGCTCCTCAATGATATCCCTCAAATGCCTACAGTCGTTTGTGTTGTGCCCATCTAGCTCATGGAATAGGCAATGCTTTCCCGACGTCCGTTCGTATTCTGAAGGCTCTCTCTTTGCTGGCCTTCGGTGTTGGAGCCGCCCTCGAGTGTCCAAGTAAATCCTTTCTAGAGTCCCAGTTAAATCTGTGTAAGAGGAAAACTTTGACTCCCTCCGAGGTTTCTTCGAAGTGCCACCATTTCCATTCGTTTTCCTTTTTCCTTTATCATCTTTACTTAGATCCTCCCTGGATGGACCTCCACCCCTCACTGCATAAGCTTCAGCCTCTCTCCCTACTCTCTCAGTCTGCGCATCCTCCTGTCTCAAGAACCTTTCCGCCTCATGATAGAACTCTCGAGATCCCTTGGTGGGTCCCGTTCCAATGATATTTTGAAATCCGAGTTATCCGCGATTCCCGAGACGGCTGCCATCAAAACCATTGACGGATCGGGTCGATCCACTGAGGCTACCGCTGCGTTGAATCTGGTTAAGAAGTCCCTGAGCGATTCCCCTTTCCATTGTTTCATAGATGTCAGAGTCATCACGTTCTTGGGTCTAACTATGTGGACCCGAAACTGTCTCATAAACCTCTCAGTTAGCTCCGTCCATATGCCGATAGAACCATTCTCCAGCTGTCTAAACCACATAGCTGCGATATCTGTCAAATACAATGGGAAGCATCGAGCCATGACCTCATCCGATGCCCCCAGTACCTCCATATGCCTTATGTATTTCGTCAGATGAACCGTTGGATCCGCCTTCCCATTATACATTTCCAAATTTGGTAGCTTAAATTTGGGTGGGTTCCTAGCTTGGCTGATAGTAGGAGTAAAGGGACTCCTATTTACATCCTCCAAGTCTCTATTTACCAATCCACCTCTCATAGCCCGTCTAACCATCTCCGCTAGTCTGTCGTTGCCCCCAAGATGTAATCCTTGTCCATCGCCTCTGGTCTGCCCCCCGAGTTTATGAGGGAATTCTGGCACATACTCCTCATCTCGCACTCCTGCACTCCTGTTGGTGTCGGGTTGCACAACATCGTCTGGTATCCCTCCATGGGTTGGTCCAACATTTCCTGGTGGTATGCCCCCAAGTCTAGATCCATTTGGATTGATAGCTGTTTGCTGATTGGGGGTTGCCCCCTGCCGAGCCATTCCCTCTGCTTGCTGGTTGAGTGCTTCTGATCCAGCTCCACGGATCTGAGCTCCTGCATTTTCTGTTTGTGCAAATTGTCTGAGAAGAGTCTGGATCATCTCCTCTTGTCTTTTCATCATCGCCTCCATTTCCTCTCTAGTGATGTAAATGGATGCTCCACCAGTTCCATCTCCAGAGGAAGCCTCTTGACTTCCCTCCTGATTGCTCCTTTCCATTACTTGCTTCCTTGCTGATGGTCTAGCCATTGCTCTTTTAAATCCAAGTTTCTAACTCCAAAATTCCTGAGTTCAACTCTCAATGAAAGCACCAAAATGTTAGCGCCTAAATTGGTCACTAACACCCAAATGTAATTGAAAGCACTAATTAACAGTTACTGATAATAGATAGAGTGTGTGCAGAGAGTAATAATATGAAGAACAGTTAAAATTAAAACGAAAGTAGTAAAGAACAATAGATTTTATAGTGGTTCGGCTAACTCTGGCCTACGTCCACTCCAGAAGTTTTCTCTTTTATTGCTGTAACTATCGATTACAGTTACAAAGTGATAGGCTAGCCTTAGCCTTCGAAAATAGAAGTCTGAAAGCAGAGGAGAAGAAGAAGAAGATCAAAAAATGAAGTCCCTTTTTCTGAAGCTCTACGTGCTCTATTTATAGACACGTCCAGGTAGATGTTGGGCTCTTTGAATGATTCCCGCGCACCAAGGCCATATGCCGAACCGTGCTTCCCATTGTAACCGAACTACTCGTGCCGAACAACAACCATGGCCGTACCATCCTTTGCTAAACCCTCAAGGCGACCTACCTCCTAATGCCGAGCCAACCTCCTAATATCGAACCAGGACCTTATGCCGAGCGGCATCTGCCGTCCTCCTCCTTATGCCGAGCCACCATCGGATGCCGAACCATCCAAAGGCCGAGCCACTAATGAGTGTCGAACTACCCTGATGCCGAACGATGTCTAATGCCGAACGAGGTTGGATGTTGAATGATGCTTCCATGCTGAACACTCGTCCAATGCCGAACGATGCCATCATGTCGAACGCTAGTCTAATGCCGAATGCTACTTCCATGCCGAACGCTGCTAGGATGCCGAGCGATACATCTAATGCCGATCGATCCCTGATGCCGAACGATCCATCCTGCCGAACGACCTACCATGCCGAACGATCCCTGATGCCGAGCGCTCTCGTATGCCGAACGATCCATCGTGCCGGTCGACCAACCATGCCGAATGATTGCCAATGCCGAACCATATTTCCTAGACCCAAACTATAGTTGATCCATCTTTATCCAGTCATATTTCCATCTCCTAAGCACGTTGCGTCATCCATCCATCCTGTCGACTGAATCCATCGTACACCAGCCTTGACGAACGTGCAACCGATTAAGTTAAACCCACATGTCCATGGCCTGGTAAAAAGGCGGGTTAACACCTCTCTTGTTCTTTGGCCATTCTAAGTGCCATTTGAATTTCAGTCAATAATTCCAGTGCATCCTTCAGAGAATCCTCCATTTTTGTCACTCGTGCGAGCGTTGTGCGTTGAAACGGTCCAAAAGTAGGAGAAGGGAACGAAAAGGTTGAATTTTTATTTGATTTGGAAAAGGAGGCCATGATTTAATTTATTTCACAAGTTAGAACAGAGAGAGAACAGAGAGAGTCATCAAAATTTCGAAAATAAGAAGAATATATAACCAATTATTTGAATTTAGTGGGAAAAATAAAAAAAAATAAAAAATCATTGTATGTCGACTAGGTTGAGGGGTATGTCGACATGGTCCTTGAAATTTGTACTATTTGATTTATTTTGATTTAATTTTTAATAACTACTTTGTTATTTATATTTTTACATTTCAGTTATTGAACAAATTCCTAATTCTCTTCTTAATTTAGTAAATGTAGATTCATTTAAAGGTTTTGTTAATATATCAGCAATATGATTCTCGGAATTAATATAATCTTGAGTAATTACTTCCTTATTTGTATTATCTTTGAGAAAATGATGTCTTATACCAATATGTTTAGTTCGAGCATGTTGTGTGGTATTTTTGGATAAATTTATCATACTAGTATTATCACAATAAATTGGTGATTTTGAGATACTTAAACCATAATATTTTAAAGTACGTTGCATCTATATTACTTGGGAACAAGCCAAAGCAGCAGAAATATATTCTACTTCAGCTGTTGATAAAGAAACTGTGTTTTGCTTTTTACTAAACCAGGAAATCAGAGAATGCCCCAAAAAGTGACAAGTTCCACCCGTACTTTTTCGGTCTGATTTACAACCAGCATAATCAGCATCATAGTAGGATATTAAGTCAAAAGAATCATTTTAGGGTAAAATAAGCCATAATCAAAGGTGTGTTTGACATATCTTATATACGTTTTACGACTTTTAAGTGGGTCTCTTTAGGTTGGGATTGATATCTTACACAGAGACAAACACTATGCATGATATCAGGTTTACTAGCAGTGATATAGAGTAGTGATCCAATCATTCCTCTATACAATTTTCGATCTACATCTTTCAAAGATCTTCTTTACTAAGGTACACATTGGTTGCCAACGGAGTAGATTTTCTACTCATAGTAGTCAAACCAAATTTAATAGTTAGGTCTTAAGCATATTTTTCTTGACTAATAAAGATACCATTATCCTTTTGTTTTATTTGTAATCCTAAAAAGAAGTTTAATTCACCCATATGACTCATCTCAAACTCTTTTGTCATTATTTCAGAAAATTCTTTATTCATTTCAAAGTTAGTTGTTCCAAAAATGATATCATCTATGTGAACTTATACTGGTTGAATATCATTTTTATTTCTTTTAATAAAAAGAGTATATCTACTTTATCAATTTCAAAATTTGATTGTAATAAGTAAGATCTTAGTCTATCATACCTGGCTCTAGGAGCTTGCTTTAGACCATATACAGCTTTCTTAAGTTTGTAAACATGATTTGGTAATTTTTCATTTTCAAAAAGTGGTGGTTGTTCAAAATATACTTCCTCTTTTACAAATCCATTTAAAAAGGCACTTTTAACATCCATTTGAAATTGTTCGAAATTATTATGATTTGCGAAAGCAAGTAGAATCCTATTGGCTTCTGATCTTGCTACGGGAGAAAAGGCTTCATCAAAATCTTTTCCTTCTTCTTGACAATAACCTTGAGCGACTAACCGGGCTTTATTTCTAACAACCTCTCCTTGTTTATTCATTTTATTTTTATTAACCCATTTATTTCCAATTATAGTTTTATTTTTAGGTCTAGGAACAAATTCCCAAACATCATTTCTAGTGAATTGATTTAATTCTTCTTGCATGGCCAAAATCTATGAATCATCAGTTGATGCTTCTTTTGGATTTTTGGGTTCAATAGTGATATAAAAGCTACATTGCTCATTTGACTTAGTTGATTTCTAGTTTTAACAACAGATTGCATATCTCCAAGTACATTTTCAATAGGGTGATCTTTTAAAAGTTTAATCCTTTTATTAGGATGATTAATTTCAATATTAGTTTCAGTTGTCTCTTGATTTTGAGTGAATAAATCCTCTTCATCATTTGAATCTTTAAATTTTTTGAGATTTTCATCGAATGAAACATGCATTGTTTCCTCGATGGTATTATTTTTTAAATTAAACACTCTATATGCTTTACTTCTATTAGAATATCCGATAAAGATACCTTTGTCGGATTTAGGATCAAATTTATCTAAGTTATCTTTTGTATTTAAAATAAAACATTTACTTCCAAAAATTATAAAATAAGATACCTTAGGTTTCTTTGAGTGAAGAAGTTCATATGATGTCTTATCAATTAAAGGTCTAATTAAAATTCTGTTTAAAATATAACAGGCGGTAGCAACTGCTTCTGCCCAAAAATACTTTGGTAATTTACTATCTGAAAGCATAGTTCTCGCACACTCTTGAATCGTCCTATTTTTAGTTCTACTACTCCATTTTGTTGTGGAGTTCTTGGAAATGAATTTTTTTTAGTTATTCCCTTTTTATTGTAGAATTCCTCAAACTTTTCATTTTCAAATTCACCACCGTGACCACTTCGGATGGTTATAATTTTTAGAGAATGTTGATTTTGAATCCTTTTTGTAAAGTTCTAGAACATTCAAAAGTATCACTTTTATGTTTCAAAAAGATTGTCAATGTAAATCTAGAATAATAATCTACAATTACAAAAACATATTTACTATGATTTATTGACAGAATTTGAGATGGACCAAATAAATCAAGGTGAAGTAATTCAAGAGGTTTTGAGGTTGAAATCATATCTTTTAATTTAAAGGAACTTTTTCTAAGTTTTCCTGATTGACATGCATCACATAGACTATCTACCTTAAAATTTATTTTAGGGAGACCGCTTACTAGATCATGTTTAGATAGCCTAGATAAGAGTTTGAAATTCAAATTCCCAAATCTCTTATGCCAATCCAAGGGTCACTTGTGTTTTCCAACAGACACAGGTTATCATTTGAAACGTTCATACTAAGAATAAAAATATTCTTTTTCCTAATTCCCTCAAATATTATGGTTGAATTATTATCTTCAATGTGACACTTATCTTTTTCAAATTTAATTTTATATCCTTTATCGTAGAGTTGACTTATACTTAGCAGATTATGTTTCAAATTCTTAACTAGCAAAACATTAGTAATAATAGGAGTTTCAGAGTTACCGACTTTGTCGATGCCAATCACATATCCTTTCGAATTGCCTCCATAGTTAACCAGCCCTCTGTCTTTGTATATTATATCATTCAGCATATCTGGATTTTCGGTCATGTGTCTAGAGCATCCACTATCGAGTATCTATTTGTTTCTTTTGATCTGCACAATTTGTCAGTTGTGGATTGATTCCTTAACCCCTATAAAGCATGTTTCCTGCACATCAAACAATTTTGGTAGACAACTTGAATTTGAACATTGATTATATGCAGACTCAAGAGACAATGATGATCTGAATGTTTCTAACTAGTATTAACAAACATAGCCATTTTGAAAACTTTTTCAAAAATCAGATTATGAAACTTTGAAAACCTTGCTCTGATACCAAATGTGAGAAATGCGGAATACGGATCTTAAGGCTAGGATTAACACTAGAGGGGGGTGAATAGTGTTTAAAGGAATTACTAAATTGTTTTGAGTTTTTGTTAATTTGAACACAAATGTTGCAATATTCAGACAAAGATATGATCACAGAAACAAACACAGATGCAGAAATAAAGTAAAAGCAGTAAAGGAAAGAACACACCGGATTTTACATTGGTTTGAAGTTACCATACATCCAGTCCCGCACACACAAGTACGGATTTCCATTCAAAAGCAATTGTGCAGTTACACCCTCGATTTCAAAGCCACGAGGCACACCACTCCAGATTCACAATCCTCTTGGTAGAGATACTTGATTTCAGGGGCAATAAGTTCACCCAATTGATTTCCTCGGCTACAATCACACCTTTTCTAACTTGATTTATTTCCAAGGCCTCAATCACACCTTTTCTCGCTTGATTGATTTCCAAGGCGACAATCACACCTTTTCTTGCTAAATTGATTACAAAGAAGTCTATAAATCTGAATAGCACTGAGATCTTGTTGAGATAGTGATAGAGGATCAAACTAGAAATGATTCAGTTAGATTCAATGTTGATTTTGGCAAAGTAATGGTAAGAATATGTATAAAGAAATGTGGTAAAAGAAGAGGAGTGAAAAACAGAAAAATATGAATTGAAATTCGTTCAAAACAGCCCCTATTTATAGAGAACAATAGCCATGTCCATTCATGAAGGGATATGACGAATAGACACTTCTTTTTAAATTCAAAATTTTGAAATCAACTGCTACTATGTCGACATTGGTATCTTGGATATCTCGACATCCCAAAGAAAATTTTGGTGATTTATTTTTCTTTGAAAATAACTTATGTCTTGTATTAAAACTATTTTAAACTTTATAAATGTAACGACCCAGGATTTTTAGTAATTAAAATTTGAATATTTAATTAATTTTAAATATTAATAAGTGAATTTATAAGTCGAATAAATTTTTATTCGAATAATTAGATTTAATTGGATAATTAAATCGATAATTTAATATGTTAAATTATAGAAATAATTGAAAATTTGGGTTAAACATGATTGAAAATGATTTGTAAAATTTTATTATATCATACTGGAGTTAGAACGACATTTTAGAACTTTTAAAATCGAATTAAAAGTTAATTTGTGAAAATTGAATATTTTAATATTTAATCGACTAGTGCAAATAGTCAATTTTTGAACAGTCTCAGAATTAAACGAAACTAGTTCCATTGGATCCGTAATAGTTAGTTATTACCGGATTTCAATTTTCGTAGCAATCGGAGTTATCGTTTGATCGTAGCAGCTCGAAACGCATCGAATTATTTTTAATTTTAATTCGGCGAGTTAAAATAGCCATTTTTCAAAAAGTCTCGGATTTCGACCAAACCAGTTTCATCTGATCCGTAATGTGATATTATTGTAAGGTTTCAAATTTCGTGTCAATCGGATTTATCGTTTGTCCGGTGCAAATTAAAACACCTAGAAAATCGTTTAAATCGGTTTAATTTAAATTGAACGTTTATAGCCATAACTCGCACAGATGACCGAATTAGCTTTCGAAACCTGTTCCATTGTGTCTGGAACGCGGGGTAAACCCTAGAAACGTCGGTCACGGCGCGCAAATCGGAGTTCGGAATTTCCGGAATGAATAGTGTCGTTCGATTCTCTATGAATAGCCTCCATTCACAAGAAAGAAAAAAAAAATTATAACCCTAGCCGCCGCCTCCTATATTACCAACGGCCAGGAACTCGTGCTCTTTCCCCTTTATTATCTCGCAATCCGCTCACCTTCACTTCTCGACCTCTAAAGAAATATTGTAGAGCTCGAAGAGAGCTACAAATCTATACGGCGGTGATCAACTATTGAGTGACGTGGTGGCCAGAAAGAGGAGATGAAGACGCACGGTTGCGCACGTTTTTCGAGGGGGAATAGGGGGCCGATTCGCATAGGGTGGTGGCCGAAGGTAGAGGGGGAGTTGGGCTACGCGATGGAAGTCTCTGATCGACTTGGAAGTTGACGTGGTGGCGTGCGAAATTAGGGAAGGGGGGCGGCTATGGGTTGGTCACGATTTTCATTTGCCTGGAGGTTTCTCACGCGTGGGGAAGAAAGTAGGGCACGGCCCTGATTCGTTGAGATCAAAAATGCACGGTCCAGATTGACTAGGGTTAGAAATTTAAATAAAATTGTAATTTAATGTGTATTTAAATTCATTTAAACTTTAAACTGCTATAACTTTTTCATACGAGGTCGAAAACGCGCGAAACTAGTTGTGGTGGAATCGTATGGACGAGTACTACGCGATGGAATTGGATTGGAGTCGTTTGGAGTTAGTGAGAATTTCGGGTAAAATTAAACGTCCGTTTAATTTTATTCGAAATAAATCGCTAAAACGAAATTGAAATCAAGGTGAGAACTTCTCACTCAATCGAATCAGTTTCGATTTTTATTTTAAATAGTTAGATTTAAAATATTTGAATGCATGTTTGAATGATTATTGTTATCTATTGATTGTTAAAATAGACATTATGCGCCGTTAGTAAGCGGATGTTATTTATTAAAAACATATACCGCGAATATTTCATAAACAGTGAAATTAGTATTATATATAATAGCAATATATATATATTGGCATATGCATATATTGGAGTTATTGATTTCCCGCATTTGTATAGCGGATGAGACCCTATTGCGCCGTCTATTAAGCGGATAATATTTTAAATCCCATATACCGCGATAATTTCGTACTGGAGCGAAATTGGTATTGTGCTAACATCTTTGGATGCAGGAAAACAGGTTGGAGGGATCCAACTGGATTCCTCAACAGTATTTATTTGATTTCAGATATTTTGATATTTGATGGATTATCATATCGATATATGATATCGTTGTTGTCGTGATTGACTATTTGGTGTGTAGCATCATTGGACCAAATTTGGAACTTTAAAATGATTTTTAAAGTGATTTTTGAAAATATACTATATGTTTGGAATTGATCCATTTTAAATAAATAAACGTTATAATTTTAATGTTATAAAAATTATGATTTTTGAGAAATATAGTTAAAAGTTGATTTTTGAAAATATGGGTTAATAACTTTATAAAAAGAGTTCAAATTGGAATTTTTGAATTTATTGTAAAAAGTTTAAATATAGGATTTATGAAAATTAATTATTTTATAAATCAAAATGATGAAATTATAAAGGAGATTAAAGATGTTCTAAAAGAATAATATAAATTGATTTATATAAAAGATTTATAAAATGGATATTTGTAAATTAAAATATTTGAATTATAAAACGAGTTTTTATAAGTGTTAGAATGAATTGTGAATGAATTTCATAAATGAATGAAATTTACAGAATTATAAACGGTGAAGTTATAAATGGAATTTTATAAGCAGTAGGTTTATAAAATTTATAAAGTTATTAAAAGAATGGTTTTGGTTAAATAATTGAATCTTATAAGTTATAAGATTTATAATTATGAAGTTCAAAGGAACGATTTTTGGCAAACAAATAAATTATAAGTATTTGACTTATAGTATGAATTTCTAGTATCATGAGATATGAATTGAGATAGGTTAATAAAAGAGATGTATAAAAGGAAGTTGTTATAAAATAAATAGAAATAGAATTTATAAACATTGTTTTATAAATTCGCAAACGACTTATTTTGCTAAGTAAATTGTTGAAACCTATTAATGGAGTTATATTCACGTTTTTGACTGTGAATAATCCTTTGAAATAAAATGTATAGAAAGGATGAAATTGATTAATGTAGTATATTCACGTTTTTGAATAGTGAATAATATGTTAAAGAAATTGTTTTGAATGTGATGTTTGAAATAGAATTAAAACGATCTAACGATGTTTTAAAATGTGTTGAGATTCGAAACCATAGATTTCAACATTTATTGTTGAAATAGATGTTTTCGAGAAATAGGAGGAAATGGTGGACTATAACACTGTTGTTATAGTAAATGATTTCCGAAATGAAATGTTTTGTTTAGTATTGGGATTTATATATCTATCTTAAATTCGAATCCCTATACTAGTGATTTTGGGTTGTCGTAACGATGTTTTACGCAACATTCGTTTTGGCCCAAATAAATATGTTTAAGAGAACGATTTCCTTAAAGAATGAAATATATACTTAATTTCAATTTAAGTATATTGAATATTTTCCAAAGGTTGAAAATAAAAGATTTGTGAATTACTTATTAAATAAGTACGGAAATGTTTTCCAATATAAAGTGAATATTAGAGAATTTATCTTTTTGAAGATAAATTGAAATGAATAATTGAAATCGTATATGCATGAATATTGTGAAATATAAATTCACTATGGAATTTATGAATAGAAAGGGAAGTTGTTTAAAAATAAATATTGATTTATTTTTGAAGTGTGAAATTATATATCTAGTAAAGATATTTTTGGAAAATAAATAATTTGGAAAATTATTTGGAATCTGTTGATGTTGTGCATATCCATTGATAGTTCAATAACCGACTATCAATATTTACCTTTGAAAGGTATGTGTTGTGATTTGTTGAATTTGAATGCTACACTTATTTTTAAATTATTGCGCTCGTTATTCGGATTACCCATTCCGAATAGTGATACGAAGTAATGGATATCATTGAAGATCGGTGTTGAAGACCCGGTATTTGCGAGAGCGATAGGATGACCTGTCGATTGACTCTACACCGAGTTGCTCCGGTATAGAGTTCTCCCTAAGTGATGGGAAATCCGATCAGGGTTGTGGATATCCGGATTGCAAGGACTTCTTTGTAAGTGCCTTCGGTTTTGTTCGATCCCGGAACAGACTTGAATGGATTGTATGTCTGACATTACAAATTGAGATATAAAGCAGATTTCTTTCAAATATATTTCTGTTGGTGGCGGAGAATTTATTCTTTTAGCTTAACACCCTTCTCTTAGACGTACGAGCTCAGAGGTTATGTAGTTGAATGTTATCAGCGATATATTCCCAATTTGGTAATGTGACATGCTGAGTGTTGCTGTTAAATGATCATTGTGTTGATTATTTGTGATAGGATCCTTTATTTGATCGTCTATCTTGGTGATCATTTCTATGATCATTTGTTGACCCAAAACATGGCTTTTGAATAAAGTATGTTTTTGTGGACGTGCCTTCGTCGAGCCTCACACCTCGGGAATGGTCAAAACAGGAAAGATGCAGCAAGGTTATGAGGGGTAGCGCCCTTTAGGGTATGTGCATTTCCTTCTGGAAAAGGGTGGTATCATGGTATGGAGCCCAGATACTTACTCATGTCGAAAACACTTTATGATTGTGTGAATTGATTACGAGCGCTCGGTTAAAAGGTCCCAAAGGACCGGGGGATGGCATATTCGGTCAATTGTTACTCAGTTAGGGGTAACCCGGCCTTGTGTTGGTAGAGATCCGGTTTGGTTCTCGGGGATGTCCTTCCAGAGGCATTCTCATGTGGCAATGGGAAGTTCCTTGGCCTGATCATTCGTTGGAAATCCAATTCCCAATACGAAACCTTATACGGTATTAGTTGTAGAACCTGCCATTTACTTATGGTGGTCACCACTGTTTAGATAGTAGCTATAGTAGGCATACGATAATGGTCGTATGTTGGCTAAGATTTATATTCTACTTTCGAAATGAATTTTTCCAACACTATGCACTAGTAATAATATCAAATGTTCTTTTTAATGCGTATCAAGCATCTTTGACTATCATAAGGAGAAATCTCCTCCGATTCTGCGTTTGCATTGTGTGTATGTGTGCGGGAGGCCTTATGGTAGTCTCATTTTTTTAAAAGCATTGCGAATTGACCTTAAAAATATTCCTCTATTTTGATTTTAAAGATAAATAAACTGTTTTGAGTTCTCACACCAGTCACATGACTGACTCGGAGTTTATTGTTTTCCTTCCTAAACTCTGGGTGCCCACCAATTTCCACACGGGCAGTTAAGAGTTAGGTTTATCAGGATATTCTGGATATTCAGGAGTTGCTGGAGGCAAGCTGGATGGCATGGCGTATTATTAGTATATAGTATTTCTTTTTCCGCTGCATTGTTTGTTGTTGTTTGTTGTTGTACACTCTGATGTAATGAAATGAAATGTGATGTAATGTAATAACTGATATAGTTCTTTGTTTAAAGATTATTCATTTATTATTATATGTTGTTCCGCTGCGAATTGTGAGATTCTGATATTGTTCTGTTGTTTTCTTCTGTATTTTCTATTTTCTTTCCTCTCTCCTCTCTATTTTTCTATCTTTTTCTCTCTTCTTCTGTCTCTTTCTTCTTCTTAAACATTGAGAATTCGTATTTCTGTTCATCTTGAGTTAATCTATGGAGATTAGTGTATATTCAAGGAGTACGGATTTGCGAGTCATCACAGGTGGTATCGGAGCATATGGTTAAGCGACAACCATGGTTCTGTTGGGTATTTTCATTAGAGATAGAGTCAGTAGTACTCTAGAATGAGTTTGAGTGTAATAATAGCTATGAGAGCGTATTTGTTAGTGAATATAAAATTGTTTTATATTGTGATGATTGGTTTGTTGAGTGGTATATGAACCTTCGTCGGCGCAGCCTCGAAACTGAATCAAAGGGGTTTCTAAACACTTGAATATAACAATTCGACACAGTATTGTTTTAAATTGGGTAAATGAAATAATTTTACCTTGAGTATATTTTGTATATGAAGAAATAATTTTTCAGAATTATTAAAGGATATATAAGTAGATTGTTTGATTGTTTAGATGTTTGAATAATCTAAATTGAAGAATAATTGTATAAGCAAATGAATTATAAGAATTGAATTATAATTAAAGTGATTTACAATTGTGAAATAAACTTATATATATAAGAAGTGAAACTATATGAATATATTTATGAATATGAGTTGTAAATGAAAATGAATTTAAAGTTAAATGGAGTATAACTTAAGAGATGTTGAATGAAGTTGATATTAGTATCAAAGTAAATTAATGAAGTTAAGTATTAAATGTGAACTTGAGTTATATAAATGAAATTCAACTTTTGAAATTGAATTGAATGAATGGATTGAATATTAATCAATTAAATGTGAATAATTGATATGGAATAATGAATGTAACTGTAAATTCATTAAAATCTAATGTTATTGGAATTTGAAAGATTGAATGAAAATCAATTTAATTAAACCAAATTGAATGAATATAAGCAAAGAAATTTGGTTGTAATTAATAAACATTGGTTGATATATGATTGTTAGTTGATTGTATATAATTCATTAAGTGTTAATGAAATTGGAAGCTAAAGTAATTGGAAATTCAATTGGAAGTTAAGTGAATCTTAAATAGAATTGAATTTGATTTGGAAGTGAACCAACTTGAATATGAATTAGTGAATATAAACTAATTGAGAATGAATGTTAGTAAAAACATCCACTGTTAATGAATCGAATGTGATTAAATTGAAAAAAACCAATTCATTGAATATTAATGAGAATATGAATGAATATTTATTGGTTATGAATGTTAGTTGAATGTTAGTTGGTTGATGGTTGAATATATTACTTTTACTGCATTTGCTATGTTGACATATATAGTTATTATGTTGCTATATGTTGTATATCGATACTATTTTCATATATGCATGATTCTCATGTTGTTTGTTGAGTGTTTAGTAGGTGCGGATCGCGTTTGCTTCGCATTTGGAGCTCGCTTTCGCGCTATATTAGCCGTATATGCTCGCTAATAAAATATAAGGTACATATCTCGGATTACGTACCGTACTTTTACATTTTTTTCCCTTCGGGATGCCTCATTACTTGATGAGATGTATATTTGTGATATATATACTGTCATTTTTTTTTCGGATCGAGCCGCGCAAAGGAGACTATGGCGAATTTTTCCGAAAATTTAAGGCGTTAGAAAAATTTGAGAAAAAATTGGAAAATTTTGAGAACTATAACTTTGATTTGGAATTGAAAGTTAAACAATAGTAGTTGTTTTTGAAAAGATAACTAAGTATGATTTGAAAAATTAGTAAAGTTATTGTAAGATGTTTAACTATGAATTTGGGAAAGTTAAAGGATTCTGTAGCTTTTCTTACTTGATAATTTCGAGGACGAAATTCTTTTAAGGGGGGAAGATTGTAACGACCCAGGATTTTTAGTAATTAAAATTTGAATATTTAATTAATTTTAAATATTAATAAGTGAATTTATAAGTCGAATAAATTTTTATTCGAATAATTAGATTTAATTGGATAATTAAATCGATAATTTAATATGTTAAATTATAGAAATAATTGAAAATTTGGGTTAAACATGATTGAAAATGATTTGTAAAATTTTATTATATCATATTGGAGTTAGAACGACATTTTAGAACTTTTAAAATCGAATTAAAAGTTAATTTGTGAAAATTGAATATTTTAATATTTAATCGACTAGTGCAAATAGTCAATTTTTGAACAGTCTCAGAATTGAACGAAACCAGTTCCATTGGATCCGTAATAGTTAGTTATTACCGGATTTCAATTTTCGTAGCAATCGGAGTTATCGTTTGATCGTAGCAGCTCGAAACGCATCGAATTATTTTTAATTTTAATTCGGCGAGTTAAAATAGCCATTTTTCAAAAAGTCTCGGATTTCGACCAAACTAGTTTCATCTGATTCGTAATGTGATATTATTGTAAGGTTTCAAATTTCGTGTCAATCGGATTTATCGTTTGTCCGGTGCAAATTAAAATGCCTAGAAAATCGTTTAAATCGGTTTAATTTAAATTGAACGTTTATAGCCATAACTCGCACAGATGACCGAATTAGCTTTCGAAACCTGTTCCATTGTGTCCGGAACGCGGGGTAAACCCTAGAAACGTCGGTCACGGCGCGCAAATCGGAGTTCGGAATTTCCGGAATGAATAGTGTCGTTCGATTCTCTATAAATAGCCTCCATTCACAAGAAAGAAAAAAAAAATATAACCCTAGCCGCCGCCTCCTATATTACCAACGGCCAGGAACTCGTGCTCTTTCCCCTTTATTATCTCGCAATCCGCTCACCTTCACTTCTCGACCTCTAAAGAAATATTGTAGAGCTCGAAGAGAGCTACAAATCTATACGGCGGTGATCAACTATTGAGTGACGTGGTGGCCAGAAAGAGGAGATGAAGACGCACGGTTGCGCACGTTTTTTGAGGGGGAATAGGGGGCCGAGTCGCATAGGGTGGTGGCCGAAGGTAGAGGGGGAGTTGGGCTACGCGATGGAAGTCTCTGATCGACTTGGAAGTTGACGTGGTGGCGTGCGAAATTAGGGAAGGGGGCGGCTATGGGTTGGTCGCGATTTTCATTTGCCTGGAGGTTTCTCACGCGTGGGGAAGAAAGTAGGGCACGGCCCTGATTCGTTGAGATCAAAAATGCACGGTCCAGATTGACTAGGGTTAGAAATTTAAATAAAATTGTAATTTAATGTGTATTTAAATTCGTTTAAACTTTAAACTGCTATAACTTTTTCATACGAGGTCGAAAACACGCGAAACTAGTTGCGTTGGAATCGTATGGACGAGTACTACGCGATGGAATTGGATTAGAGTCGTTTGGAGTTAGTGAGAATTTCGGGTAAAATTAAACGTCCGTTTAATTTTATTCGAAATAAATCGCTAAAACGAAATTGAAATCAAGGTGAGAACTTCTCACTCAATCGAATCAGTTTCAATTTTTATTTTAAATAGTTAGATTTAAAATATTTGAATGCATGTTTGAATGATTATTGTTATCTATTGATTGTTAAAATAGACATTATGCGCCGTTAGTAAGCGGATGTTATTTATTAAAAACATATACCGCGAATATTTCATAAACAGTGAAATTGGTATTATATATAATAGCAATATATATATATATATATATATTGGCATATGTATATATTGGAGTTATTGATTTCCCGCATTTGTATAGCGGATGAGACCCTATTGCGCCGTCTATTAAGCGGATAATATTTTAAATCCCATATACCGCGATAATTTCGTACTGGAGCGAAATTGGTATTGTGCTAACATTTTTGGATGCAGGAAAACAGGTTGGAGGGATCCAACTGGATTCCTCAACAGTATTTATTTGATTTCGGATATTTTGATATTTGATGGATTATCATATCGATATATGATATCGTTGTTGTCGTGATTGACTATTTGGTGTGTAGCATCATTGGACCAAATTTGGAACTTTAAAATGATTTTTAAAGTGATTTTTGAAAATATACTATATGTTTGGAATTGATCCATTTTAAATAAATAAACGTTATAATTTTAATGTTATAAAAATTATGATTTTTGAGAAATATAGTTAAAAGTTGATTTTTGAAAATATGGGTTAATAACTTTATAAAAAGAGTTCAAATTGGAATTTTTGAATTTATTGTAAAAAGTTTAAATATAGGATTTATGAAAATTAATTATTTTATAAATCAAAATGATGAAATTATAAAGGAGATTAAAGATGTTCTAAAAGAATAATATAAATTGATTTATATAAAAGATTTATAAAATGGATATTTGTAAATTAAAATATTTGAATTATAAAACGAGTTTTTATAAGTGTTAGAATGAATTGTGAATGAATTTCATAAATGAATGAAATTTACAGAATTATAAACGGTGAAGTTATAAATGGAATTTTATAAGCAGTAGGTTTATAAAATTTATAAAGTTATTAAAAGAATGGTTTTGGTTAAATAATTGAATCTTATAAGTTATAAGATTTATAATTATGAAGTTCAAAGGAACGATTTTTGGCAAACAAATAAATTATAAGTATTTGACTTATAGTATGAATTTGTAGTATCATGAGATATGAATTGAGATAGGTTAATAAAGGAGATGTATAAAAGGAAGTTGTTATAAAATAAATAGAAATAGAATTTATAAACATTGTTTTATAAATTCGCAAACGACTTATTTTGCTAAGTAAATTGTTGAAACCTATTAATGGAGTTATATTCACGTTTTTGACTGTGAATAATCCTTTGAAATAAAATGTATAGAAAGGATGAAATTGATTAATGTAGTATATTCACGTTTTTGAATAGTGAATAATATGTTAAAGAAATTGTTTTGAATGTGATGTTTGAAATAGAATTAAAACGATCTAACGATGTTTTAAAATGTGTTGAGATTCGAAACCATAGATTTCAACATTTATTGTTGAAATAGATGTTTTCGAGAAATAGGAGGAAATGGTGGACTATAACACTGTTGTTATAGTAAATGATTTCCGAAAGGAAATGTTTTGTTTAGTATTGGGATTTATATATCTATCTTAAATTCGAATCCCTATACTAGTGATTTTAGGTTGTCGTAACGATGTTTTACGCAACATTCGTTTTGGCCCAAATAAATATGTTTAAGAGAACGATTTCCTTAAAGAATGAAATATATACTTAATTTCAATTTAAGTATATTGAATATTTTCCAAAGGTTTAAAATAAAAGATTTGTGAATTACTTATTAAATAAGTATGGAAATGTTTTCCAATATAAAGTGAATATTAGAGAATTTATCTTTTTGAAGATAAATTGAAATGAATAATTGAAATCGTATATGCATGAATATTGTGAAATATAAATTCACTATGGAATTTATGAATAGAAAGGGAAGTTGTTTAAAAATAAATATTGATTTATTTTTGAAGTGTGAAATTATATATCTAGTAAAGATATTTTTGGAAAATAAATAATTTGTAAAATTATTTGGAATCTGGTGATGTTGTGCATATCCATTGATAGTTCAATAACCGACTATCAATATTTACCTTTGAAAGGTATGTGTTGTGATTTGTTGAATTTGAATGCTACACTTATTTTTAAATTATTGCGCTCGTTATTCGGATTACCCATTCTGAATAGTGATACGACGTAATGGATAGCATTGAAGATCGGTGTTGAAGACCCGGTATTTGCGAGAGCGATAGGATGACCTGTCGATTGACTCTGCACCGAGTTGCTCCGGTATAGAGTTCTCCCTAAGTGATGGGAAATCCGATCAGGGTTGTGGATATCCGGATTACAAGGACTTCTTTGTAAGTGCCTTCGGTTTTGTTCGATCCCGGAACAGACTTGTATGGATTGTATGTCTGACATTACAAATTGAGATATAAAGCAGATTTCTTTCAAATATATTTCTGTTGGTGGCGGAGAATTTATTCTTTTAGCTTAACACCCTCACTGAGACGTACGAGCTCAGAGGTTATGTAGTTGAATGTTATCAGCGATATATTCCCAGTTTGGTAATGTGACATGCTGAGTGTTGCTGTTAAATGATCATTGTGTTGATTATTTGTGATAGGATCCTTTATTTGATCGTCTATCTTGGTGATCATTTCTATGATCATTTGTTGACCCAAAGCATGGCTTTTGAATAAAGTATGTTTTTGTGGACGTGATTCCGTCGAGCCTCACACCTCGGGAATGGTCAAAACAGGAAAGATGCAGTAAGGTTATGAGGGGTAGCGCCCTTTAGGGTATGTGCATTTCCTTCTGGAAATGGGTGGTATCATGGTATGGAGCCCAGATACTTACTCATGTTGAAAACACTTTATGATTGTGTGAATTGATTACGAGCGCTCGGTTAAAAGGTCCCAAAGGACCGGGGGATGGCATATTCGGTCAGTTGTTACTCAGTTAGGGGTAACCCGGCCTTGTGTTGGTTGAGATCCGGCTTGGTTCTGGGGGATGTCCTTCCAGAGGCATTCTCATGTGGCAATGGGAAGTTCCTTGGCCTGATCATTCGTTGGAAATCCAATTCCCAATACGAAACCTTGTACGGTATTAGTTGTAGAACCTGCCATTTACTTATGGTGGTCACCACTGTTTAGATGGTAGCTATAGTAGGCATACGATAATGGTCGTATGTTGGCTAAGATTTATATTCTACTTTCGAAATGAATTTTTCCTACACTATGCACTAGTAATAATATCAAATGTTCTTTTTAATGCGTATCAAGCATCTTTGACTATCATAAGGAGAAATCTCCTCCGATTCTGCGTTTGCATTGTGTGTGTGCGCGGGAGGCCTTATGGTAGTCTCATTTTTTTAAAAGCATTGCGAATTGACCTTAAAAATATTCCTCTATTTTGATTTTAAAGATAAATAAACTGTTTTGAGTTCTCACACCAGTCACATGACTGACTCGGAGTTTATTGTTTTCCTTCCTAAACTCTGGGTGCCCACCAATTTCCACACGGGCAGTTAAGAGTTAGGTTTATCAGGATATTCTGGATATTCAGGAGTTGCTGGAGGCAAGCTGGATGGCATGGCGTATTATTAGTATATAGTATTTCTTTTTCCGCTGCATTGTTTGTTGTTGTTTGTTGTTGTACACTCTGATGTAATGAAATGAAATGTGATGTAATGTAATAACTGATATAGTTCTTTGTTTAAAGATTATTCATTTATTATTATATGTTGTTCCGCTGCGAATTGTGAGATTCTGATATTGTTCTGTTGTTTTCTTCTGTATTTTCTATTTTCTTTCCTCTCTTCTCTCTATTTTTCTATCTTTTTCTCTCTTCTTCTGTCTCTTTCTTCTTCTTAAACATTGAGAATTCGTATTTCTGTTCATCTTGAGTTAATCTATGGAGATTAGTGTATATTCAAGGAGTACGGATTTGCGGGTCATCACAATAAATATACTTAACTATAGTTAAAATACATAAATAAGTATAGAGAATAATATTTTGGTATATTTAAAATTTCACTATATTTATATTTAAATCTAAGTATAAATATTTAAAATTTAAATATATTATTATTAAAGGATATTTTAAAAATAAGGATAATTTGATTTTTAAAATAAAGATTATTTTGAGGCTAAAATATTTAAAATCAGGATAGTTGTTTTTGATTCTTTTAAAAGGAAGGTTTTGAAATCATTTTGAAAACAGGATTTAGTTTTGTAAAAACATTTGAATAAAAGGTTAGCGGACACAAAACAATGTTCCACTATATTTTTCGTAAGTTCCATCCTACTTAGGGTTCCAACCCTTTAACAAGCTCGAAGTGGTTTCCATTCCACAAATAAATTGGATTTTAAAACGCCAGTGCTTTTCTAGGAGTTTTAACAAAATTCCTAATTAAATTATTATTATTGAAATCTTTAACTCTTGATAATCTCAATATTCTTGATACTCATGAGTCTTCAATCTTGATATCTTGAATCTCTATACTGTACAGTCTTCATTATTGGTACTTGCATGGTTAAATCCTGCACACAAACACACACACATATATATATATATATATATATATTTCTAAACTATAATGTTAGTATTTATATTTTATAATCCTATTCTAAGGCTGTTGTCGTCAAAACCATCATCTCAAGGACCAAAAAACATAATCATAGAAAAACATTAAATCAAGCATAAAATAAATCACATCAAGCTTAAAAATCCAATCAAGCGATCAAGGAATCAAATCGGCAAATAAAAGATCCAATCACTCAAAAGCAATCAAATAAAAAATAAAAAGAAAAAAATATAAAAAGTGGATAAGCCTATACATAGCCACCCTTCACTTCACCATTTCACTTTCGTTCTCCCTATATATTTCACGACCATCGTTAATTCATTTGTTCACCTAAAAAAGAAAAAAAGAAAAGAAAAAAGGGGATCTGCCACTAAAATTAAAAGAAAGAAGATCAAGTTACTAAAGCTTGAAGAAGGCGAAAAAAGCAGAATTTATTTGAAATTGTGAGTAAACATCTTGTTTTGTTTACTGGTATTAGCATATATTTATATAACTATTGATTTTGAAATGAATCTTGATCTTTTTCATGTGCTTATGTTTTGTTATATGAAGATGTATATGTATATGAAAGTATGTAGTAGACATGATCAGTTCCAAGTAAAAACACTATACATCTTCTACAAAGCTCTCTGTTTATAATTTTGGTTAAAACAGTTGAACTTTCAACTTTAAAAATCAATATCTTAATATCTAATAAGTATTAAAACATGATTCCAAAACCAAAGTTGATTGCTTATGAGTATATAATCATTAAAAATTAGTTTTATTAAATTTGATAAAGCATAGAGGTAGAGATACCCATTTTACAGTAGATGGCTCAAACATAGTCGAGTTTCGAATATCTAGTTTTGATCAATGGATTATATGGTTGAATTCGTTATTATAAAACATGATTTTAGGAGTTGGTTTAGTGATTTTAGTTATGTGTGATGGGAGATGTATAGAGTTGATCGAAATTGGGACCGAAGTGATTTCGTGCCTCGGCATTTGCGTTGGAGGTGGATGAGATTATAAGGCACTCGAGAAAAATGGTGCAGTATTTTTTTGATGCTCGTGTTGGCTTGACAAGACGACATTAGGGTTTTAGCTGGTTTGTTATTCGGTCTCGGTTTCATGTCAATGGTTAAGGAAAGAGGGAGAAAGGAGCATGCAAACTAGGGGAAACGATGGAGGAGGTTGTGGTGGATCTCTGAGTGAACTTTGCTGGTCAATGGTGGAGCTTGGTGTCATGGCAAAGTGTTGGAAGAGGCACTGCATCGTTTCAGTATTTGAGTTTGGGTTCGAATTTTCGAATGACGTGTTTTGCCGAGGCTCTGGTGGTGAGATATGATTTGGTGGTCGGAGTGACTAGTGTGAGTGGTCAGCGGCGAGTTCTGTGGGCCAGTGTTGATGTGTATGTGTATGCACGTATGCGTGCACATGGTTTCGTGCAAATAAAAGAATGAATGAAGGAAAAGAACACGAGGGAGGAGAAGGAAGAATGAAGAGGATGGGCCGTGATATTGTTTTGGGCTGAGGTGTAAATTTAAATAATTTTACAAAACCTTTATATTCTATTACTCCTTCATTTAAGTAAAATCAACTATCAGATTTTGTGTCGTGACACCACCGTCAAGTACATTCATATAACTAACACCGATAAGATTTTGGCAAGGTGAATTTAATGACTTAGAATAATTGAAGTGATCAAATAAGTATTTACTTGGTTATTGATTATATGTTAATAAATAAATATATTATTAAATGAACTATTTAAAATTTAAAAGCAATTTGAGTAAATTATTTATTTAAATTTTTGAGATTAACAAAATGTGGATTTAAAAGATACTATTCGACTCAGTTATTTGAAAATAATAAATTCTTATTTATAAATAATTTGATATAAAATATAAAATCGTTGATTGAGTAAATAATCTATGTTTGAATGATATTTTTTTCAATTATCTATTGCCTATACCATTATGTAGCCACACAAATTAAAGTAGTTAGAATAAAACATTGACACATTTCATTAGAAGTAAAACGACTCGTACTGACCGCTATTCGCGAATTATTTTTTATGGACTGGTCTTGATAAAGTGAACATATGGAATGAAATTTCATATGTAAATATTAGCACCCTGATTTGAATTTTTATTTAAATGACTTGGTCTTTTAAAAATCTATTGTTTGGATTTGAAGGGATCAGGATCGGATATCAGCGTTATCCGAATCACTTCCATCAAATAACCACCACGAACCTTTGCTGTTTTGATTTTGAATCCCCTTATGAAGGAATCTAATTAATGTAACAATCTCGGCTATTTTTAGTAAGTATTTATACTTATACATTATTATAATATCACTGGGTTTTCTATAAAAGTGTTTGGTTGTCGTAAGGAAAAACCTGTTGTGTTTATGTATGACTTACGAGATACCCTTGTTTTTCAAAGGATTTTGTAATTTAAGTAATTAAAATTAAGTGTGTTTACTCACGCTGGTTTTCCAGACTGACTCGGGTGTTACTTTATTATAATGCTCGGGTCAGACCGAGTATTACAGATTTAGGTGAGGTTTCTTTGGAGCTGAGGAGACGAGCTGGATGGTAGAGACATATTACACGCACTTGATTATATTCCGCTGTGTAATGTAGGCTGTATATTCAGCACTTTTGAGGACAAGTCATTGTAACTATTCAGACTTTTATGTGGATGGTTGTACTCTGATAATTTGTATGTATTTTAACCAATACACATTCTTTTGTATAAAAAACTATTATTATATATTGTATATTATTCCACTGCGACTGCGAGATTCTTTGTTGTTGTTTCTATTTCTTCTATCTCTGTGTTCTTAAACCCTAATGATCTGGTAACTTTGGCACTTGATTGCTCAGCACTCTATATAGTGAACGTATTAGTGTCAATTTTTGAGGATCAAAAATCCCTGGTCGTCCCATGTGGTATCAGAGTTGAAGGTTAGGCGAGAACCTTGGCTTTAGTGGGATTACTCGTTAGAGATAGTGTCAGTAGTACTCTAGAATGAGTTGAGTGTATTATATGTGAGAGCGTACTTGTTATTTTCTTATATAATAATTTTAAAGGATAAATGATTTTAAAATAGTTTTTATATAAGATTATATTTTGAAATAAAAAGAAATATTTTTTCTGAAATTATTGCAGTATATTGAGGTGATTGATTGTTATTATCGTAATCAAAATAAGATTATAAATTTTTAGTGGTTATATATATATATATATATATATATATATATATAACCAAATAGAAATTTGATAAGAATGAACTGTACAAATGGGTTAAGTTGAAAATAGGTTCGAACCAGAACTTAAATCCCGAAAATTTTGAAAATGTTTTCTAAGATGTTCGAAATGAAATAATTTTTTAGAAAATTACTATGTAATAAATGGTGTGTTTGGGTTCTAGATATGATAATATTGATGATTACAAAAATTGGTTATTGGGTCTTAATAAAGGATGTTTATTATAAAATAAATAATGATAAGACATGGTGAAATGTTTTAAAGAAGTGGAATTATATAAGCGTAATTTAAAAATATGATTTATCAATTAAAATGGATTTAAATTGAGAAGTTTTGAATCTAAGTCTTGGAAATTTTGTAGTGTGTTTCAAGGTGTTTTAGATAAAAAGTAATATTATTTAGGAATATTTCTAAATGGAAATTGTTTTAAATGGATTTTGAAAGTGATAAAGCATTGAACTCACTATAGTCGCTGGAAAATAATCCTGGGGATGACTGCAGCATCATCAGTATTCATTTTTTAGTTTCTAGGTGATCGATTGCTTCCGTTGTCATTCGATACTAAAATTTTTATTGAAAACAAGGGTTATTTTGGAAAGTCCGAAGGAATTTGTTTTGGGAAAAACCAAGGTTGGTTTAAAATGTAAAAAAGTGTATTTGGCATATAAATAGGATATATAGATGTATGTATGTATGTATGTATGTATGTATGTATGTATGTATGTATGTATGTACTATTTCAAGGTGATTTAAATAAATACTGGGTGTTTGGATTCTAGGATTCCCTTTAAAATGAGAAGTAGAACTAAAGGAAAATGAGTTTTGAACTTATAAGTGGGAAGTTGTGTAGTTAAAGAGCCCTATCGCTTAATAGTGTTTGAGGTGCGAAAAGTTGAAGTGAAGATATATCGAGGATATAATAGGACATAGCGAACAACTTTAAAAAGAGGAATGATGAACATTCTACATTAAAAAGACGAACAAGTATTACTTATTATTTCCCACCAAGCAAAACAAGTTATAAAAAAGTAAAGATAAACAAAGTTGACACTTAAAAAGTCAGAACTAGTTTTAATACCAACAACGTATATCATTGTTATATAAACTTTGAAGTTACCATAAATGTTAAAAGCAAGACATCAAGCAAAATGCTTATTTATAGGAAAGGGTGATAGAGCAGGACAACAAAATCGGGGATATAGCGGATTCATGCCATAATATCGGGGATAACAGCGGATCCACTATATTGGGCCTCTTTATAGGAATATCGTTGCCCCAAAAGTCCGCTACGGGATATATCGAGGATATATCGAGGAATTGACTATACCGGTGGGATGGGATGTTAATAACAAAAGAAGTGTGAAAATTGAATTTCAAAATGTAAAAATCCAAATTGAGTAAGTTTAAATGGATTGAACGGATTGGAAATTAACTCAGGCCAAGTTAAATAAGTTTTGAACTTAACTTATGAAAGTTAAATAAATTAAATTGCAAAAGGAAAGGTATAGATTTGATAAAAGGTTGAAAATAAGTTATTTGTATTTGAATGATTTCAAAACGATTTTTGAAATAAAACGGGTTTCAAATTCTAAAAATTGGCAATGAATCCAATTATCAATTTAGTGGATTAAATTATCAAATAACCTTGGATATTGAAATTTAACCTGTGCTAAGTAAATAAGGAAGTCAAAGGAAATTAAATTTACTTTGTGATGAACTAAAAGAAAACGATGTGGACTTGGGTCATAAATAGAATTCGACTAAAAAAGCTAGCAGTTAAATACGTTTTAAATGTGTTAATGGAAAATATTAATGGTAAATCGAGATGAATAGACTAAGTGAACTAATAATTCAATAATGGTTAAGTGTTGGGTAAAGAAATGGAAATTCGATTTGGATGAGAAATAAAGCATAACCCAAGTAAAACCTAAATAAAGCGATGTTTGAGAAAACCCAGATTTTGAAAGATGGAAATGAAATAATTGGATAAATTAATTTATGACTTGAATATTGAAATGAAGTTGAGCAAATTGTTGAATTATTGGAATTGAGATAACTCCATAGAATAAATATAGAATTAGGTTGTGGAAAGCCAATCGACGATATTCAGAGATGGATTAATGGAACGAACTAAATTAAATAAATTGATGGATTAATGTAATTTTTAACTTACCGGTGTCGATATTGTAAAATATTTTTGTAGAAATTTGATCTGATATAAAATCACTTTTTATATTGATTTGAACTTGAATTTATAATTACTTAAACATAAATGTGGGAATTTATTAGAATAAAGATTGAATAGTTATTATAACTGAAATTTACTTTATAAGAGGTAAGAAATGTTGCAAATAACTTTGTAAAGTAGTCGAATTGGGAAATCTTTGAGTTGGCATTAATGAGATTATACATGTTAGTTATATATTCAAACTCCCTTGTTGAATTTATAACCAAAAGGAAATGGTCTTTGAAAGATATTCGAAATACTAATTGGAGTTTATATATGTATAAAGCGGACTTGGAAATTATTAGTCCTTAAATTATTCAAGTTGGAAAGAATGATCTTATATGTACATGAGAATGAAACTGAAATAGTTTTGGAACCTATTAATTTTTAGAAGACATTTGATTTTGGCAAATAGTTGATATTGGAAATTGGACAAAACGAATTTGAAAACTGTCAATTTTAAAGATAATGATTTATAAATATTATTTCTATATGATACATGTCAAGTGTATGATTTGAAAGGTATTATGTATATAGTATGATATGTTTTGAAACTAAAAGTATGGAAAAGCACCCGCCATGAGAGTTGAAATTTGGAGTAGGAGATCCACTGGGTGGGTCTCCCTTGGAATTGACAGGGTGGGTTCAATGAAAATGGGGATCCTAGATGACGTAAAGACAAAAACTCATGAGTTCCTGGTGATCATTTGTTTGCATAACGTAAATCGAGGAGTATTATACTTACAATTACGTATAGTGTTGCTGTGATAGCAACGCAACTTTATGTAACTGCGATCTATGAGAGTTGGTAGTGTAATTCGAGGGGAAGGGATTGCCTACAGTTTGTATGGTTTTTCTTGGATAACAATGCTACCTTTGTGTAACTGCAAACTATCGTGGTTCCATGGCGCAATGTGGGGTGGCAGAGGTTGCCTATGGTCAACATATGATTTCACTAGGATATCGACGTAACATCGGTAAATTGCGATCTATGTAGTTTTATTTTCATAGCACAATTCGGGGGTAGAGATTGCCTATACACCACTTATGGTTTCGCTGGGATAGCGATGCAACCATTGTGTAGTTGCAGTCTATCATGTTCCCATGGCATAAATCAAAGGGAGTTGATGCCTACAGTTTACTTATGATTTCGTCAGGATGGCGATGCAATCATCGTGTTAACTGCGATCCATGGTGGTAAAGAAGGAAAAAGGGGGTGATACTTTCCATATCATTTTTGAAAGGCTTTTCAAGTATTTTCATTGAGTACTAAAATAAGTCTACTAAGTACCTAGAGATTTTCAGTCCTACATCTCATCAACGTATGACTAAATTTCTATAAGAACAACGACAAACTTGTTAAGACATTGAGTTTTGAAAAAATACTTTAATATCAAACTAGCTTGGTAATACTATGTAATTTAAAGTGTATATATCTTAAAATGTAGAATAAAAGGGTAAGAAGTTTAAAATATTTAAAGAATGATGTATTTAATAATATACATTAAAATTCTAGTTCTCATTTCATTCCTTTTCGAGAACGAAACGTTCTAAGGGTGAGATTATAACGACCCAAATTTTTAGCCATATGATATTGGGATAATTAACTAATTTCAATTATTGGAATATTAATTTTTATAAGTTGAATAGATATGTTTTCTGATATTTAAAATATATGAACCTATAAATTGATTTAGACTATATTAAATTTTAAAATGTAAAATTTTGAATAAGGAATATTAATATATATATATACATATATATCTGTGTGCGTCTAAATTTCACCATTTCAAACTCGTGATAAAATATCTATATATCTACATACAATTATATAAAGTTCCATTTTGGTGATAGAAAATATATATAAGTTTATATGTATGTATATATGTTTATAAAATTATTTTTTATGCAAATACATATATATACATGAATGTATAAACTTCATAATGGAAAATGTCAAACTTATGATTATATATATATGGGTATATGTTTATAAAAGTGGAAATTAGCCACAAGGGCCTCTTTAGCATGTGCAATTAGTTTCTAGGACACACAGCTGCAATAATTACTTTTAAGGACAAAATGCAAAATAATTAGTTTCTAAGGCCTAAAAACCTATGAAATTATGTCCTTGAAAGTAATTGGACTGTTGACTTTGTCCTTAAAAGTAATTATTCTACTAACTTTGGCCTTAAAATTAATTCATGTGAATGTGTGTTCAAGAAACTAATTGGACTGCAAAGTTTGTCCTTCTAGTGAAATGCCCCTTTATAAATATAGTGCATATTGAAATATAAATATCTATATATATGTAAACATGTGCATATCTAAATGTACATGTAATCGGAAAAATAAATATGTATAGTGTTTATGTACGCATATCAATATATACATAAGTATTGTGAGAATAGGTGCATGAATATATATATATATATATATATATATATATATATATATATATATATATATATATATATATAATAAACATAGGGAAACATCATCATGGCGAAACATTAAATCAAGCATACAATAAATCACATCATGCTCATAAAATCCAATCTTGCAATCAAGAATCGACTCATCATATAAAAGATCCAATCACTCTAATATAATCAAATAAGAAAAAAAAGGAAAAAAAATATAAAAACGGAGAAGCCTGTACATAGCCACCCTTCACTTCACCATTTCACTTCCATTCTCTCTATATATTTGCACGACCGTTGTTAATTCATTTGTTCACCTAAAAAAGGAAAAAAAAAGGGATCTTCCATTAAAAATAAAAGAAAGAAGATCAAGTTATTAAAGTTTGAAGTAGGGGAAAAACAAGGCAGAAGTTATTTGAAACTGTGAGTAAACATCTTGTTTTGTTTACTGGTATCTGCATATATTTATATAACTATTGATTTTGGAATGAATCTTGAACTATGTCATGTGCTTATCTGTTGTTATGTGAAAATGTATATGTATTTGCATACTAGACACGATCAGTTCCAAGTAAAAACACTGTACATCTTCTACAAAGCTCTCTATTCATAATTTTGATAGTTGAACATTCAACTTTAAAAATCAATATCTACATATCTAATAAGTTTTAAAACATGATTCCAAAACCAAAGTTGATTGCTTGTGAGTGTAGAATGATTTACTTTTTTTACATTAAATTTCATTAAGCATAGAGGTAGAGAAACCCATTTTACAGTAGATGGCTCAAATAGAGTTGAGCTCTGTATATCAAGTTTTGGTAAATGGATTATATGGTTGAATTTGTTACTGAAAACATGATTTTAGGAGTTGGTTTGATGATTTTTAGTTATGTGTGATGGGAGATATATGGAGTTGATCAAAATTGGGGCAAAGGTCGAATTTAGGCAAACGAAGCGATTTCATCCCTCGATGCTTGCGTTGGAGGAGGATGAGACGATAAGGCACTCGAGAAAAATGGTGCGGTATTTTTTTGATGCTCATGATGGCTTGATGAGGGGCGTCAGGGTTTTAGGTGGTCTGTTATTCGGTCTCGGCTTCATGTAAATGGCCAAGTAAAGAGGGAGAGAGGAGCGTGCGGTCTATGGGAAAACGATGGAGGAGGTTGTGGCGGAGCTCTGGGTGAATTTTGGTGGTCGGTGGTGGAGCATGGTGTCGTGGCAATGTGTTGAAAGAGGCATTGCTTCACTCTAGTATTTGGGTTTGGGTTGAATTTTCAAACGATGTAGTTTTGCCGATGCTTAGGTGGTTAGACGTGGTGTGGTGGTCGAGAGTCACTGGTAGGAGTGGTCGACAGCGAGTTTTATAGGCCAGCGTTAGTGTATAGGCGCACGCATACGTGCACATGGTTTCGTGTAGGAACGAAGGAAAAGAACAGAAGGGAGGAGAAGGAAGAATGGGGAGGATGGGCTGTGTTTTCTTTCTTTAGGTCGTGATATTGTTTTGGGCTAAGTTGTAAATTTAAATTATTTTATAAAACCTTTAAATTATATTACTCCTTCATTAAAATAAAATTAACTATCATATTTTTGTATGGTGACACCACCGGCAAGTACATTCATATAACTAACATTGATAGGATTTCGGCAAGGTAAATGTAATTACTAGAATAATTGTAGTGATCAAATAAGTATTTACTTGGTTATTAATTATATGTTAATAAATAAATTAGTTATTAAATGAACTATTTAAAATTTAAAAGTAACTGAAATAAATTATTAATTTAAATTTCTGAGATTAACAAGCAATCTGGATTTAAAAGATACTATTCGACTCAGTTATTTGAAAACAGTACAGTTCTTATTTATAAATGAATTTGATATAAAATATTAAATCGTTGATTGAGTAAATAAATCTATGTTTGACTGATATTGTTTTCAATTATCTACTGTCTGTACCATTAAGTATCCATACAAATTAAAGTAGTTAGAATAAAATGTTGACATGTTTTATTAGAAGTAAAACGACTCGTACCGATCGCTATTCCGTTTTCGGAAAATGGAGTGGTTAAATGTGAATTATTTTTTATGGACTAGTCTTGATAAAGTGAACATATGGAATGAAATTACATATGTAAATATTTGCACCCTGATTCAAATTTTTATTTAAATGACTTGGTCATTTAAAAATCTATCGTTTGGATTCGAAGGGACCGAGATCGGATATCAGCATCATCCGAAATTACTTCGATCCAATAACCACTACGAATCTTTACGGTTTTGATTTTAAGCCCAGTATGCTAGAATCAAATTAATGTTACAATCTTGGCTATTTTTAATAAGTATTCATATTATAATATCACTGGATTTTCTATAAAAGTGTTTTGGTTATCGCAAGGGAAAAACCCGTCGTGTTTTTGTGTGATGCGGTCTTACGGGATACCCTTGTTTTTCGAAGGATTTTGATAACTTTAGTAATTCAAATTAAGTGTGTTTGCTCACGCTAGTTTTCCAGACCGACTCGATGTTACTTTATTATAATGCTCAGGTCAGATCGAGTATTACAGGTTCAGGTGAGGATGCTTTGGAGCTCAGAAGACGAGCTAGATGGCAGATACATATCTACGTACTTGATGTAACAAACGTGATTTTTAATTACCGTCGAAATAAATTTTTAAAATAGAAAATTTAAATTGAGTTTTGAAAAAATATATATAATGAGATCATTGCAAAGTCAGTTGCATGCCTCTAAGTGGTAGCAGCTGAAATGAATTACAATTGGCCTTGGTTGTGTTGAAAAATATCCAAGTTGTGTTTTATTTCTTTTGCCTTCACGTGTGAGGCTAAGTCCACTCAAAAGCTTGAACACTTTAACTATCACAAATAATTGAACATTCTTTCCTGTCACACACTAAGATTTTGTAAAAGCAAGATGAAACACTTTGCTATCACCACTTATATTTATAAAACAAAAGTTTGAAACCTTGCTTTGCTGCCATCACTATTTTTATATGCAGCATGTCCTTTCTTTTCTCATATGCACGTCTACCATAAATGCTTGTGTACAAAAATGTTTGCCGGCATATTCTTTATTTTACTTGTATACAAAAATGGGAAAAGAAAAGTATGCTTTTACTCATTTTCCAAGTAGCCTTCCACATTCTTTCTTTTTAAAATTTCCAGTGGCTGTGCCAAAGCTCTAATGGCGGTTCATAATTTCTTGCTCTCTTTGGATTTTTAGTGCTAACTGATTTTTGAAGCAAATCTAAGGTGAGTTCAAAACTCATGTTTCTAATTTATTCAATTCTTCTTATATTCATGCTTGCAAAAGTAGTGTGTCTCGGCTCAAGTTTGCATTGCCAAGTTGCATTTCATTTTTCTTACGTGCATGAAATGCACGAAACAATATCACCCCATATATTATGCATTTTTTTTTTCATTTTGCTTTTTTTTTTTGCTGTGCGAAAACTTATGCCCAGATTTCATGCGTCTAGAGTAAATATCTAGGTCTTCTTTGATTTTTCATTTTCTCGCGTGCATGTAATACACGAGGCTAGATTCAGGTTATATATTTTTCGTGACTCATTTATGTGTATTCATGTTTATACGAAAGCTAGGGACATCAATTTTAATTTTTTTTCTTTTGAACGTGCGTACTAGAGTGCACAGCCCAAATCAATTTGTTTCAAAGTCATTAGGCGTCTGCATGATTGCCTGGCCATCATCTATTTTTATTTCTTTTTTTGTGCATGCGTGTTATATAGTATAGAAAGCAAGTTATAGTTGTGTCTACCTATATTTTGTATGTGCATCTTCAATATGCGTACATCAAGAAACTGTGCCCAGGCCATTTCATTTTTCATATATGCGTGCATCAATTTGTTATCCCCAGATTTTACTTCTCGCGTGCATGTAAATGTCACTTTTTTTTTGCAAGACATATTCTGCCCAGGTCATTTTTTTTCTTCAACATCATTTTATGCAATGTTGAATTGCATAGAAGTCACGTCCACAATTATACTCCATTTTTAGCATGCATATAAATTGTTTCCAGGTGCTGTATTCTATATTATATTTTGTCTATTTGCATGCAAACATGAGTAGAGCAAAGGCAATGTCCATTTTCAGATTTCCTTTATTCGTATTGGTTATATTCATGCGTGCATATACTTTATATTTTTATTTCAACTCGTGTGTTGCGTGCGTGTAAAATGTTTGCACGTTAATTTTTCCAGGTCATTTTGTATTTGGTTAAATCTATTTCGTGTACATTAATCTCAAGTCCATACAGTCTTATATTCGTTGAATATATAGTAGTATAGTCTACTGTTAAATTTACGTTGAACCGGTGTTTGGTATTGAAACGTATTTTTGTTGCCGTTATTTTTATAACGGATTTTTACTCCGGTATTTTATTTTTGGAGCGTGTTGTTTTGATGAGATTTTTGACGAATAAAAATTACTGTTGTTTTGACTTTGGTAACCGTCAATTTAAAGTGAATTTTTAAGCGGCTATCTCGCAACGCAGATTTGATATCCGTTTTTACGATGTTTTGTGAAGCGCAATTTCTTTGTCGAAATTTCTATAGATGTTGCTGCTTTAATCACGTGTTTTTAAAATCGTTTCCTAAATTTTTACAGTTTACTTTTCAAAGGAATGATGAATCGATTTAAATGCTTTAGCAAAATTAAGGACTATGAACCCTTACATTTACTAATCCGATTAATTTCGGACTTGTCCATTTGAGAACGTAAATTTTATTTGTATAAAATACATAATTTAGCACTTTCGAGGAAACGATGAAGAGATTTAAACGATTTAGCAAAAGTGCAGAGTATGGAACCACGCTTTTACTAATTCGGTTAAATCCGTACTTGTTAATTGAAATATTTGCCGTGATGTTGTTGTTTGAAGATTTTGATGATTTTGTTGGGCTTTCGAGCCACTATGATGGACCTTCAGGTCAATTACCAGTACTAGACTTTCGGGTCATTTGTTGGACCTTCGGGTCATTTGTTGGGCGCCAAATATTATGATGACTGTACTTGGTGGGCTTCGTCCATATGAGATACACTTGCGGCGTAGCTTAGACTCGCCATATGCTGGGATCGATCCACTTTTATGCTGATTTTTCTAGTTATCTATTTTTTGATTTCTAGATTTTTGTGTATTGCTGTTTTGAATTCAATTTTGAATTTGAAAGTTGATTTTGATGGAGTTTAATGAGATTTCTTCATTTAAACTATGTCGATTATTTATGCTGAATAGTCTCCTTCGAGATTATATTTAATTTGCTTTGATGTTGTTTATGATGCATTCACTTCTAAGTTTAAATTAGACTGATCCTTTATTATTTTCTTTTAAATAATACTTGGGTCAGATCGAGTTATTTCAAGATAATCGCTATCTCTAATTCAGTTGCCGCTTCAGCTTTTGGGATTTCTCTTCATCATCTTTTGTTTAGACCTCGAGGTGTCACTTTTGGTGTATTGACTCTCATCTCATGTATGTATTGATGGTTATGTATATGTACATTTGGTTCATGTGAGCCATCGATTGTTGTAGCATGTATCTAAACTTATCTTCTGCTATATATCTGGTATGTCCATTCTGATGTGATTGAACTATCTGCGTTGTTGTTATTATGAGTTGTTCTTAATTTTTCTTAAGCCACCGTAGTTTCCTTTTAGATTTGGATTGAATATATATCTTTGGGAGTAATTTACACAACTCCCATCGATGTAATCAATACTCGTCTAAGGCATAACTTACGGATGGTCGCTTCTAACAAGCCTTATTCTTTGCAATAGCAGACGTTATTCCTTATAAGAACCTTTGTTATTGTGATCATAGAGGTGGGGCGTCACAGCTTGGTACCAGAGCTGAGATTCGAAACAAATTATAATAAGCACAAAACAAAAGTAGAATGGCACATGCGTTACAACTATTCTAGGGTTTTATTCATGCCTTTCTAATCTATTCCTTCGTTGTTCTTAAACTTTTATCCGTTTTAACATGTTGGAATATGTCTACGAATAAATTTCATATTTTCGTAGTATTCCATTTGTTAAATTCCTTATGAATCTTGTATTGTTTTAACCAATCCTTATCTTCTCTTGTTCTCTCAGCCTATGGCTGGAAGAGGTAGAGGGAAGCGTTCTTCTGCAGGCCCGTCCAGTGGTTCTCATCCGGACGAAGTCTATATGTGATGCAACACAACCTACGAAAGCACAAGGCTTAGGTCGTTCACGAGTTAATGAAGGTCGGCCCCGACCTAACGGGTCACGTGAGGAGGAGGAACGACCTAACAGATCACCTGGGAAGGAGCAACGACTTAACCAAGCCTTAAGTCGCTTGGCATATTTAGGTCGGTCACGACCTAAGGAAGAGGAATCGGGTCGGCCACGACCTAAGGAGCGCGTTTTAGACCATTCATGACCTAACAAGGGCTTAAGTCGTTCGGGTTCTTTAGATCGTGAACGATCTAAGGATAGAGGAGGAGCACCACGAGATAACAAAGTACCAGCACGAGTTGAGAATGCGCAAGGCTTAAGTGGGCTACGACCTAAGGAAAATGTTATAGGTCATCTACGACCTAACAAGTATACCGAAGAAGGGAGTTCACGACCTAAGCTAAGTCGTAAGTCGTTAAGTCGTATCATTTTAAGTCGTCGTATGTTGAGTCGTTTGTAACAGTTAAGTCGTTGTTGTAGTGTTGATGATTCGTAACTCGTAGGTCGTCTTGTATTGAGTCGTTGTGTGGTTGTTAAATTGTGTAATCAGTTGAGTCGTGAGTCGTATGTCATCTATATTGAGTCACTGCTGATGAGTCGCTGCCGACCCAAGGATGAGTCGTAAGTCGTGTACGACTTAAGGGTCTGGGTTGTAAAAAAACTATAAATAGGGCGTGCGTTGTAACTTGAGGGGAGTTGATTGTTGAATAAAACTTTGTTTTGATTGCTGTGTGCTTTCATCCAAATTGGTAGTTGAGTGTGATCTCCTATCTCCACTTTTGGATATTCGAGTGCGCTCGAATCAACGATCATCGAAGCCAATTCACGGTATCAAGTGCGCTTGATCAACGTTTGAAGAATTGTAGATCTTCTTTCACGGTATCGTGCGCGATCAACGTCTCGAAGATAGCTAGAATTCGGTATCTTTGTGATCAACGAATTTGGACATTTCAGTATCTTCAATCCGTCGTTTGCTACTTTCACCGTTCCATCTAATTTTCGTATTATCCACCACGTCAATATGTCAGCTGATCAGTTTATGGAGCTATTTTAGGGTACTTAGCCTTCTGTTGCTACTCCCGTAGCTCCTACTCATAAGTCTGCCTTCGCCCGCATGTGTAGTGACTATTCCCACCTTAGAGGCAAGCCTTTCAAGGGATCAGAAAGTGTATTGGAGGTTTAGACTTGGTTGCGCGCTTGTGAGCGCTTGATTGGTATGAGCTTTTGATTGCGGAAGTTGATGAGTCCTCTCTCTCGTGGACTCAGTTTAAGGAACGATTCGAACTTAAGTTCGTTCCTGAATCATAAAAGGCTAATCTTGCTCGTAGTTTCCTTAAGTTGAAGCAAGGAAAGTCCTCTATTTCTAATTATGTTGCATCTTTCGAGGCCTTGTCCAAATACAGAGTTGAGTTCATTAACACTCCGCGTAAGAAGAATCTTCGTTTTGTTAATGGTTTGAAGAAGTATTTGAAGAAAGTCCTTTTGCTTCAGCTTTATCTCACTTTTGAGGAACTTATTGATCGGCACTTTGCCTTGAAGTTGTTGAAAAGGAACGTGATAGTGGTGACGAGGTTGAGGTTTCTAATAACCCCTACAAAAAGAGGTTTCCATTTCATAGGCCTAATTCTTCTTCTAACAAGAAGAAGAGGAAGCAAGCTACCTCTAGTTCTCGGCCTAGTAGTGCACCTTCTATTCAGAGGGTGTGCTATAATTGTGGTTCTTTGGATCATCTTCTTCGTAGTTGTCCTAAGCCTCGCATTTGCCGTTACTGCAAGAAAGAAGGCCATTGGGTTTCTGATTGTCCTACTGCTCCTAAGGGTTTCAAATCTGCGAAGCTTAATGTTGCTAAAGCTTCTGGTGATTCTTCTAAGCCCAAAGGTATTACTCCTATTTTGGAAGGTTTTATTTTATTTCAGGTCGTTCTATTAGAGTTCTTTTCGATACGGGTGGATCACATTCATTCGTGTCAAAGGAGCTTGTTGATATTATTCCTTTGGACGTTGTTAGTCTTTGCGACCCTTTGAGGATTGTAAATCCTATTGGTAGATCCGCTACTCTTGGTTTGTTATGTGTTGATGTTGAAATTATTCTATTTGGTTTTACCTTTCATGCGAATCCGCATGTTATCGATCATCTTGGTTTTGATATGATTTTGGGGATGGATTGGCTCGTCCCTTATGAAGTTCAAATCCTATGTCCTGAAAGAACTTTATATCTCTAGCATCCTGATGCTATCGAGCAGTTATCTATTGTATTTCGAAGCATGGATCGTACTTTGAATGCTCTCATTTCTTCCTTCGAATCGGAGGATGTCATAGATAATATTCCGGTTGTTTGTGATTTTTATGATGTCTTTGAGCCTATTTCGTGTTTGCCACCGAAGAGGGCAATTTAGTTCCGTATTGACCTTATCTCTGGTGCTCATCCTGTCAGTCATAGGTATCCATTACCTAGGATCGACAACATATTCGATCAATTAAGTGGCGCTAAACTATTCTCCCAACTCGATCTTGCTACCGGTTTTCATCAGTTACGAGTTGCGGAAGAAAGCATTCCTTACTCGTTATGATTCATACGAATGGCTTGTTAAGCCGTTTGGTTTGACGAACGCTCCAGCGTATTTTGTTGATCTTATGAATCAGATATTGTGGGAATATCTTGATAAGTTCGTTTTGGTTTTCATTGATGATATTCTTATTTATTCCAAATCTGAAGCCGATCATATTCAGCATTTGGAGATTGTTTTGAGCACTCTTCGTAAGCATCAGCTTTATGCCAAATTCTCCAAGTGTCACTTCTGAGAGAATAAGGTGAAGTTTCTCGGTCATATTGTATCTTCCGATGGTATCTCTGTCGATCATTCTAAGATCGAATCTATTCAGAATTGGAAGAGGCCCGAGACCGTTACTGAGATCCGTAGTTTCCTTGGATTGGCAGGTTATTATCGCCGGTTCATTAAGGACTTTTCTCGTATTGCCTTACCGCTTACCACTCTCACGAGAAAAGCTATTTCCTTTATATGGTCTGATATGTGTGAGACTTCTTTCATGAAGTTAAAAGACCTCCTTACTCATGCTCCTATCTTAGTGGTTCCCGAAGGGAATCATGTTCTTGTTGTTTATACCGATACCAGTGGTTATGGACTCGGTGTTGTTCTCATGCAAAAGGATAGAGTAGTTGCCTATGCTTCTAGACAACTAAAGCCTAATGAGATTCGTTATGCTACCCATGATTTGGAGTTATCCTCTATAGTCTTTGCTCTAAAGATTTAGCGGTATTATTTATTGGGCGAGTGTTTTGTTCTCTTCACTGATCATAAATCTTTGAAATATCTATTCACTCAGAAAGAACTTAATATGAGGCAACAGCGTTGGCTCGAATTTCTTGCTTCATATGATTTCGATATTCAGTGTACCCCTGGTAAGGGTAATCGAGTTGTTGATGCGCTTAGTCGCAAGCAGCGGATTGTTGTTTCCATAATGCTAGTAGAGTGGAATATGTTGGAAGCTTTATCTCATTGTGATATTAGAGACCGTCCTTCAGTTTCTGGTTCTCTCGTGATTTTATTTAGCATGGAAGCTCGTCCTAGTTTGTTGGATTGTATTGCCGATACCCAGAAACAAGATCCAAATCTCTCTTATCTTATTCAGAGTTGTAAATCGGAGTCCCGAAGTGATAATCTAAAGGATTTCGATATTGATGTTCATGGTTGTATTCGAAAGAAGGGAAGGATGATCGTGCCTAATATTCCTAATCTTAGAAATGATATTCTTGAGGACTGTCATCGTTCTAAGTATACTATCCATCCAGGCAGTAGATGTGAAACGCTTATACTTTTGGGAAGGTATGAAGTGTGATGTTGCAAGTTATGTGAGTCGTTGCATGACTTGTCAACTTATTAAAGCAGAACACCAGCGTCCTAGTGGTCTTTTGTAGCCTCTTGAGATTCCAATATGGAAATGGGATCAAATTTCTTTGGACTTCTTTGATGGTCTACCTCGTTCGAGGTCGGGCCATACTAGTATTTGGGTGATTGTTGACCGATTGACCAAATCAGCCCATTTTATTCCTATCAAGTCCAATCGGACTGCTCCTCTATTGGCTAAGCTTTTTATGAAAGAAGTCGTTCGACTTCATGGAGTTCCTAGTTCCATTGTTAGTGATAGAGATCCGCTTTTTACTAGTGGTTTCGGCAGAGCCTTCAGAAAGCTTTGGGTACTAAGCTCAATCTCAGTACAGCTTATCGTCCACAGTCTAATGGTCAGATTGAAAGGGTGAATCAAGTCTTAGAAGATCTCCTTCGAGCTTGTATTCTTGATTTTGGTGGTAGTTGGTAAGACCAGTATCTCTTGTTGAATTTTCTTATAACAACAGTTTTCAATCCAGTATCGGTATGGCTCCTTTCAATGCTCTTTACGGAAGGCCGTGTCGATCACCATCTTGTTGGTTGGAATCTAGATAAAAGTTAGTTCTCGGCCCTGATTATATTTGTGAATCTTCTGAGAAGATTGATATTATTAGACAGAGAATGAAAGAGGCTAATCCCAGGTCTTCTTTGATTTTTCGTGGTAAAAGCTATGCCCAGATTTTTCATGCGTGTAGGGTAAATATCCAGGTCTTCTTTGATTTTTCATTTTCCCGTGTGCATGTAATACATGAGGCTAGAGTCAGGTTATATATTTTTCGTGATTCATTTATGTGTATTCATGTTTATACGAAAGCTAGGGACATCAATTTACAATTTTGTTCTTTTGAATGTGCGTACTAGAGTGCACAGCCCAGGTCATTTTGTTTCAAAGTTATTACGTGTCTGCATGATTGTCTAGCCATCATCTATTTTTATTTCTTTTTTTGTGCGTGCGTGTTATATAGTATAGAAAGCTGGTTATAGTTGTGTCTACCTATATTTTGTACGTGCATCTTCAATATGCGTTCATCAAGAAACTGTGCCCAGACCATTTCATTTTTCATATATGCATGCATCAATTTGTTATAATCAGATTTTACTTCTCACGTGCATGTAAATATCACTTTTTCGTGCAAGATATATTCTGCCCAGGTCATTTTTTTTCTTCAACATCATTTTATGCAATGTTGAATTGCACAGAAGTCACTTCCACAATTATACTCCATTTTTAGCATGCATATAAATTGTTTCCAGGTGTTATACTCTATAATATATTTTGTCAATTTGCATGCAAACATGAGTAGAGCAAAGGCAAAGTCCATTTCCAGATTTCCTTTATTCATATTGGTTGTATTCATGCGTGCATATACTTTATATTTTTACTTCAACTCGTGTGTTGCGTGCATGTAAAATGTTTACACGTTAATTTTTCCAGGTCATTTTCTATTTGATTAAATCTATTTCGTGTACATTAATCTCAAGTCCAGACAGAGTTATATTCGTTGAATATATAGTAGTGCAGTCTACTGTTAAATTTACGTTGAATCGGTGTTTGGTTTTGAAACGTATTTTTGTTGCTGTTATTTTTATAACGGATTTTTACTTCGGTATTATATTTTTGAAACGTGTTGTTTTGATGAGATTTTTTACAAATAAAAATTACTATTGTTTTGACTTCGGTAACCGTCAATTTAAAGTGAATTTTTAAGCGGCCATCCCGCAACGCTGATTTGATATATGTTTTTACGGTGTTTTGTGAAGCGCAATTTCTTTGTCTAAATTGCTATAGATGTTGTTGTTTTAATCATGTGTTTTTAAAATCGTTTTAAAATAAAATTGCTTTCAAAAATTTTGCAGTTTACTTTTCAAAAGAATAAGGAACCGATTTAAACGCTTCAGCAAAATTAAGGACTATGAACCCTTACTTTTACTGATCTGATTAATTCCGGACTTGTCCATTTGAGAACGTAAATTTTATTTATATAAAATACACAATTTTGCACTTTCAAGGAAACGATGAAGAGATTTAAACCATTTAGAAAAAGTGCGGAGTATGGAACCATGCTTTTACTACTTCGGTTAAATCCGGACTCATTAATTGAAATATTTGCCGTGATGTTGTTGTTTGAAGATTTTGATGATTTTGTTGGGCTTTCGAGCCACTATGATGGACCTTCGGGTCAATTACCAGTACTAGACTTTCGGGTCATTTATTGGACCTTCTGGTCATTTGTTGGGCGCCAAATATTATGATGACAGTACTTGGTAGGCTTCGACCATATGAGATGCATGTGCGGCGTAGCTTAGACTCGTCATATGTGGGATCGATTCACTTTTATGCTGATTTTTCTAGTTATCTATTTTTTGATTTCTAGATTTTTGTGTATGCTTTTTTGAATTCAATTTTAAATTTGAAAGTTGATTTTGATGGAGTTTAATGAGATTTCTTCATTTAAACTATGTTGATTATTTATGCTGAATAGTCTCCTTTGAGATTATAATTAATTTTCTTTGATGTTGTTTATGATGCATTCAGTTCTAAGTTTAAATTAGACTGATCCGTTTATTATTTTCTTTTAAATAATACTCGGGTCAGACCGAGTTATTACAGGATAATCGCTATCTCTGATTCAGTTGCCGCTTCAGCTTTTGGGATTTCACTTCATCTTTTTTTTAGACCTCGAGGTGTCACTTTTGGTGTATTGACTCTCATCTCATGTATGTATTGATGGTTATGTATATGTGCATTTGGTTCATGTGAACCATGGATTATTGTAGCATGTATCCAGACTTATCTTCCGCTATATATCTGATATGTCTGTTCTGATGTGATTATACTATCTGTGTTGTTCTTATTATGAGTTGTTCTGAATTTTTCTTAAGCCACCGTAGTTTCGTTTTAGATTTGGATTGAATATATATCGTTGGGAGTAATTTACACAACTCCTATCGATGTAATCAATACTCGTCTAAGGTATAACTTACGGATGGTCGCTTCTAACAAGCTTTATTCTTCGCAATAGCAGACGTTATTCCTTACAATAACCTTTGTTATTTTGAGCATAGAGGTGGGGTGTCACACTTGATTATATTCTTCTATGTAATGTAGGCTGTATATTCAACACTTTTGAGGACATGTCATTGTAACTCTCCAGATTTCTCTGTTGATGGTTGTACTCTAATAATTTGTGTGAATTTTAACCGATGAAGATTATTTTGTATAAAAATCTGTTACCATATATTATATGTTGTTCCGTTGCGATTACGAGTTTCTGTGTTGTTGTTTCTATTTCTTCTACCTTTTTGTTCTTAAACCCTAATGATCTAGTGATTCCGACACTCGATTGCTCGTTACTCTATACAGTGAACGTATTAGTTTTGATTTTCGAGGGTCAAAAATCCTCGATCGTCACAAATACATACCCTATCACTTGACCAGAGGGTAGAAAACTATATACGGACACCGTTATCGATTTTAAATTATTTTCTAAATGGTAAATTATATTTGATTTTTAAATTTTATTTTTAAATTTTATTTATTGATTTTATTTAAATTTATATTTCGAAAATAATTTACTTTATTTTTTTTAAAAGGTTCAAATTATAAGTTAATATATGGTTTTATATGTAATTTTAAGATTTTAACTTATACATTTATTTGGTTTTTAAAATTTTATTTTAAATAGATTAAAATTTAATTTAGTAAAATATTTAATATAGTTTTAATATATATATATTTTAAATTTATTTAATATAAAAAATATAGTTTTGATTTAAGAAAATAAATATAGACTTTTATTATAACTTTAATATTTAATAGATTTTTTTAAAAGATTTTAGATTTTTATAAAGTATTTAATAAAAGATTTTATAAAGGATTTTATAATGGTTTTATAAAGAAGTGCAAAGGTTTTAAAGAATTTTATAAAGGGATTTATAAAAGAATTTGTGTAGAGGGATTTAGAAGTTTTTAAAGGAATATGCATAGAAGTTATGGAAAGGGGAAGAGTTGTAAACTGTTTTGGAATTTATAAATAGCTTAATAAATGGTTCTAAACCATATAAATAGTTAATAAATGGCTTAAGAGAGATTTATAAAGTATTTTCGAAATTGGTTGAAAGAAATCTTCCTCCGTATTTTTGAATATATTTATACTTTTGGAATTAATATATGGATATCTTGATATGAAAGTATAAACTATTTTCTGTGTCACGACCCGCCCTTCTCGATCCTCGAAAATCGACACAAAATACGTACAGTATAATATGCCGACGATCGAGTGCCAAAAAGACAGATGGTTGAGGGAAAAGAAAGAAGATTGAAGAAAGAAGGAACTAAACAATAACATAATCTCACAATCGCAGCGGAACAGAATATAATAGTTAATAACAGATCTTTACACAAAATGAAAACATACCTGTTTTATATACATCATCAGAATAACACACAGACAAAACAACAATTACCAGCCTGGCAGTTATAACAATGTTAACCCCGTTTGATCAACGAGTTAAGACCTGAGACGACTCACGACTTAAAGAAGCAGAGCGACTTAAGGAGTGGTCCGATTCAATAAGTAACCGACTTAACAAGTTAACGACTCAAGGAAGTTACACGACTTAAAAGGTCAGGGATTGGTCGACCTGAAGGAGTCAACAGCTTACGGAAGTGAACGACTTACGATATATAGGAGTCTACGACTTAACGGTTTAAGAAAGAAGGGATGGATCACGACTTAAGGTTCTTACCGACTCAATGGGTCTACGACTCAAGGTAATTCACGACTTAAAGATAGAAGCGACTCAACAAGCTGGCGAGTTAGAATTCAAGGCGGCTTAAGAGAAGCGGAACGACTCAAGAAGTTAACGGTTTATGAGTCAGGCCGACTCAACGAGTTACCGACTCAACAAATTGAGGAGTTGCGCGAGTCACAGAATTGTGCAACCTACGACCTACCTTGAGTCGTCAGCGACTCAAGGAAGGGACTCACGACTCACGACTCAGCATGACTCATCTACAACCTAAAACCACTGAGTCGTAGCCCGCAGTCACAATGCTTATGTAAAAGAGAGTTGACTCGTGAGCGACTCATGACTTGTAATTCTGAAGAAGTGAACCATTGAGGAACCAAGGGGTTAGTCAGATAAGTCGTCCATGATCTCTTAACTCGTGAACGAGTTAGGACTTGCGCTATATCCAGAAGACCGAAGGCGCTCTGACACCAAGCATGAATTCTATCGGCTGAGTCGCCCACGACCCAACTTAACTCGGCCACGAGTTACCATGAGTCGAACACGACTTACGATCCGAAGGGAAGATTTTTCTATAAATACCGACCTACCTCAAACATGAGGGGACTTTTGGCCAATCACTTCAAGCGCCGATACTCTGCTGAATTATCGACTCATTCAACACTTCAAGTACTCCAGACACCGAGGACATTGCTACAATCTTCAAGAGAAAATCTACATCATCCAACATGAATTCGAAAGATTATTCTCCATCAAAGTTCGATCTACTAATCTAAAGTGTGTTGTAATTGAAGATTCCTGTAAAGTTGTAACCAAGTTCAGTAATAAAGAGATTTAAAGTGGATGTAGGCTTACCCTAAGCCGAACCACTATAAAAACTGTTGTCTTTTCTGCTTTTTTCTATAGTTTCTCTACTTGTTGGTAGTTCCCGTGTACACGGGTGGTGCTTTCATTCAACTTCAGCTTACACCGGGGTGTTAGCGTCTGATTTTCACGTTAACATTTTTGGTGCTTTCACTGAGAATTGAACTCAGGAAACTTCCACTATTGCTCCGCAAAGAATTGTAGAAAGGATTTCTTTTAAAACCAGAAGTTTGTTGGAAATAATGGCTCCTGGGAGAAAACGAAGTTCTCTAAGATCCGATAATGTTCAAAAGAATACTGCTACCTCTCCTCCTTCAAGTCAAGCAGCTCCAACTGTTGGAGTTACTCGAGCAGAGTTGGATGCCGTGGTTTTGGGGCTGAATCAACAATTGAATGCTTAGAATGCACAATTGGAGGCCTAGAATGCCCAGAATGCCCTGATCTTGAGTAAGCTGAATGATCTGCTTGGGGCAAACCGTCAACCGAGTAATAATAATGGGAACCCTACTGTGGGAGTTCAAGATGTCGCAGGGAACATTTCTCAAAGAGCCGCAGACCCTGTAGAAAGGACTCCTCTTCAACCTGGAGGGTCAGGGTCGCAGCCGACCCTTCGTGAACGATTGTCAAGGCAGAATTCAGAGAGAGTGGCTGATGCATGTCCTCCAGAGCCTCTAAATGATGAAGAGTATTTGTTGGGTATGGTTCGTCAAATCATGAAGGAAAGCATGCGAAGAGATGAAGACGAGAAAGAGTGGGGATTTGCTCCAAGCAAAACTCCATTTACTGAAAGGATCTTGAAGGCAGAGTTCCCGAGGAAATTCGTTCCCCCTACTATTCCGGCTTACAAGGGGACGAGTGATCCTAACGAGTTTCTGTACAAATACGACTGGCACATGACTGGTGCCAGGGCGTCTGAAGAAATTAAATGCCGATACTTCCCGGTTTATCTAGAAGGTGTAGCTCTATTATGGTTTACAAAGCTGCGGTCAGGTCCATCGATCAATTCTCTGATTTGACCAGGAAATTCAAGGAGCAATTTCAATTGTATGCTTCTAAAGCAAAGGACATAATGTCGCTGTCAAGTCTAGAGAAAAATCCGGGGGAATCTATCAGGTCGTTCTTGAATCGCTTTAACAAAGCATTGGCCGAGGTAGATAGTGCTGAGCCACGCATGGTCTTGACATACTTGATGAGGGCAATTGACAAGTCAGGCGAATTTGGAAAATGGTTGAAAATGAAAGAACCAAACTCACTTGACAAATTCTACAAGAAAGCAGATGAATTCATGCGCTTGGAGAGCCTCCAAGCACCGGCTAAGGTGGTATCAGGGCAAGCCGGGAACAATGGTGCTGCTACGAACAAAAAAGAGCCAAACACTCAGAAAAGAGGAAACGATGGTGGAAAGAAACAGGGAGACGCTAAGAAAGGTCGTTCTTTCAATTTCACACCCTTGACTGATACCCCTGAAAACATCTACTTTGCAACTAAAGATGATGTCAAGTATTCGGCACCACCTAAAATGAGAGTTACAGTTAAAATGGAAAAAAGTGGAAGGTACTGTCGTTTCCACAACCAGCCAGGCCATGACGCCAACAAATGCCGCCAATTGAAAGAGGTAATTGAACAACTCTTAAAGGAAAACAAGCTCCAGCAGTATGTGAAAAGGAACAGAAATGCCTCAGCTTCGTCAACTCAAGAACAACAAGTTCCCGCTCACCGTCCTGGCTCAAGTGAAAAGGTCGTGGAACATGAATCGGAAAGGCCTGTCATCGATATAATAACTGGAGGACCTCACCCAGCAGGCAAAAGCTGGGGCGAAATGGAAAGGTATGCCCGGGCCTTGAGGCATGTACCAGCTGAAGAGAATGTTTTTGTCTTAGAGAATGATGCGCCTTTAAAGCAACAAAAGACTTCCACAGATGATATTGTGTTCAGTGCCAGGGATTCTTTGGGTATCGAAGCTCCAACCATAGATCCTTTGGTCATATCCGCTGGTATTGGGCCCGCAACTGTGAGAAGAGTTCTAGTTGGTTGTGGAGCCTCATGCAACATCCTCTTCAAGAAGACCTTTGATCAAATGAAAATTCCAATGGCTGACGTTCAAGATTCATCACTTAAGATTGCTGGGTTTGCTGGAGAACCCAAACAGCCAATTGGGACCATAGATTTGTTTGTGGAACTCGGAAAGGGACTGAGGAAGGTGGCTCGAAAGCAAACCTTTATAATTGTTGAAGAATTCTCTGCCTACAACGCCTTTTTGGGCCGACCAACACTTGCTGCATTCAAAGCTGTTCTTGCTCCATGGTGCTTGACTCTAAAATTCCCCACAGATAACGGAGTTGGTGTGGTTAAGGGAGACCAAGATGCGGGGCGAGAATGTTATTTTGCAGAATTGCGAGAATCCAGGAAGAGAAAGATGGGAAAAGGTGCGGCGGCTCCAGTCCGCATCAAAGAACCAACCTTGTAGCAATTACAGGGTGGACCCTGCACTGGTGAATGTAGTGGGGCACGAAGAGAGATGGATCCGAGGAAAGCCAGTGCAGGGGAGAATAGAGTGGTACCAGTAGAGGTAACAGTACCAGTGCCCGTTGACCCAAAGGACCCAAACAAAGTGCTTAGTGTGGGTTCACAACTCAATCCGATAGTTCAGAATGTTTTGATTTCATTTTCGAAGGCTAATTTGGATGTATTCGCTTGGACTCATGCGGACATCTGCGGAATATCCCCAGAGATTGCAGTGCATACCCTGAACATTGATCCAAAATTTACACCTGTGAAACAGAAGAGAAGGACTCAGGGTCCTGAGAGAACGGCAGCGTTAAAAGAAGAAGTGGATCGGCTCATGGAGAACGGGTCATTAGAGAATCTACTTATCCAAATTGGGTCTCAAATCCAGTGCTGGTTAAGAAAGCCAACGGAAAGTGGAGAGTGTGCATTGATTTTTCGGATTTGAACAAAGCCTGCCCCAAAGACTGTTTCCCGCTGCCCAGGATCGATCAGCTGGTGGATGGGACAGCGGGACATGAATTGTTATTTTTCATGGATGCATACTCCGGATATAACCAGATTATGATGCATGAGCCGGATCAAGAGGATACAAGCTTCATCATAGATGTTGGACTCTACTGCTACAAAGTCATGCCTTTCGGACTCAAGAATGCAGGGGCAACTTACCAGAGGCTTGTTAATGCCATGTTTAAACCACAGATTGGCAAGACAATGGAAGTCTATGTTGATGATATGCTAGTAAAGTCTAAGAAAGCAGTGGACCACATGGATCACTTGGCAGAGATGTTTGCAGTACTCCGAAAGTATAGAATGAAGCTTAATCCCCTGAAATGTTCATTTGGAGTAGAGTCCGGAAAGTTTTTGGGTTTCATTGTGAGCGCTAGGGGCATTGAAGCCAATCCAGCTCAAATCACTTCTCTGAGAGAGGTCAAGGCTCCTAGAACGAAGAAGGAATTGCAAAGTCTCAATGGAAAGGTTGCTGCTTTGAGTAGGTTCATTTCCAAAGCTACTGACAAATGCATTCCATTCTTTGATGCTCTGAAGAAAGGAAAGAAAAACTTTGAGTGGACTCCTGAATGTCAGAAAGCATTTGGTGAGTTGATTCGTCATATGGAAGTGCCTCCGATATTTTCAAAGCCTGACAGTGGTGAAGATCTCTTCGTATATTTGGCAATTTCGTCTCATGCTCTCAGTGCAGTGTTGGTACGGGAAGATGCAAGGATTCAACGCCCAGTCTATTATATCAGCAAAAGGTTCACTGGGGCAGAGATGAACTATTCAAGATTAGAAAAGCTTGCCTATTGTTTGTTGATCGCATCAAGAAAATTGAGGCCTTATTTCCAAGCTCATCCCATCAAAGTCCTCACTGATCAGCCTCTAAAGCAAGTCCTATTCCGTCCTGAGACTTCGGGCCGTATTTTGAAATGGAATATCGAACTCAGCCAGTATGACGTCACTTATCATCCCCGGAAAGCAATCAATGGACAAGCTTTAGCAGATTTCATCGCAGAAAGTACGGATAAAGGTGGTAGTGAGGAAGAAGTCATTGATAGCATCCCAATCCAATGGAAATTGTATGTCGATGGCGCAAGGAATGATTACTGTTCCGGAGCAGGGGTTGTCCTTGAAACCCCAGAAGGGCGATCACTATGTTATGCACTGAGACTAGAATTCCCTTCGACAAATAATGAAGCTGAATACGAAGCTCTCATCGCTGGTTTAAGGATCGCTAAAGAACTAAACATCAAGGCACTGCATATCTTCAGTGATTCTCAACTTATTGTTTTTCAAGTCAAGAAGGAATTTCAAGCTAAAGGAGGAAATTTACCAGCCTATTTGTCAAACGCCTGGGAGCTCCTATAAGATTTTGACCGTTATTCAATAAACCATATTCCCCGAGAAGAAAATATGAAGGCGGATTCTCTCACAAAGTATTCGAGTACTGGTGAAGCTCAACTATTGGGGTTAGTTCCCGTTGAAGTCTTGTCAGCTCCAAGCACAGATGAAATGGATGTTGATTGGATTATGAACATATCCCAAGAGCAAGAATCATGGATGACTCCAATACTTGAATATCTACTCAATGGTTCTTTGCCAGAAAATTCAAAAGAACGACAACAGCTGATGAGGAAAGCTTCCAGGTATATAATTCAAGATGGTCATTTGTACAGACGAGGATTTTCAATGCCATTACTCCGATGTGCGACAATGGAAGAAGCTAAGACGATTCTAACTGAAGTACACGGAGGGGAATGTGGAGATCATACAGATGGTCAAACTTTAGCAAAGAAAATCCTCCGTTGTGGATACTTTTGGCCAGAAATGAATCAGGATGCTGCTGAATATTCTCGAAAGTGTGATAAATGCCAGAGATTCTCTAAAATTCCTAGAGCACCTTCCACTGAGCTAACACAAATGGTCAGTCCATGGCCGTTTGCCATCTGGGAATAGATCTCATTGGGCCTTTTCCGACTGCCAAATCAGGGATTAAATATGTCATCGTTGCTGTTGATTATTTTACTAAATGGGCTGAGGCCGAACCCTTGGCCACTATTACCTCTAAGAAAATGATAAGTTTTATGACTAAAAATATCATTTGCAGGTATGGTGTGCCTCAGAAGATAATCACAGACAATGGTACTCAGTTTGAAAGCGAGGAGTTCTAGGATTTTTTCAAACGATTCAAGATCCGAAAAAGCTTCTCAGCAGTGGATCATCCGCAGGCAAACGGGCAAGTGGAAGCAGTAAACAAAATCATCAAATCAACCATCAAAAAGCAGCTGGAAAAAGCGAAAAGTGGTTGGGTTGACAAGTTACCACTTGCACTATGGGCATACAGAACCACCCACAAAACTGCGACTGGGCATACTCCATTTTCATTGGCATATGGATCAGAAGCAATGATTCCAGTGGAAACTGAAGTCCCCTCACACAGAAGGATCCATTTTGATCAAGATGAGAATGAAAAACTGCAACTGGAAGCACTTGACCTCCTTGATGAAAGAAGAGAAGAGGCTAGACTTAGAATTGCAGCTCATCAACAAAGAATAGCCAGGCACTTCAATTCCAAAGTTCGTCAGCGCAACTTTGAAGTTGGGGACCTAGTTCTGAAAAGAATCATGACAGCTACAGGTGTGTTTGGGCCAAACTGGGAAGGGCCATATGTTATAGGCACGAAGCTTCTTGACGGCACATTCAAACTCATAACTGTTGAAGGAGAACCAATCCCAAGAGCTTGGAAAAGCAATCATTTGCGTCCTTACTTTACTTGAAAGCTTTGCTAAAATGTTGTAAAAGAATTGCAAATATATGATTCTTGTATTGAAAACAATTGTAAAGCAAGTGAATAATGAAAATCTATAAAGTGGATGTAGGCCCAGTTTTTGGCCGACCACTATAAATCTTGTGTTCTCTTCTATTATAAACTGCTTTGTTTTATTTCGACATATAAAATACGTTAATTGTGTTACTAAAATGTCGAATTAATAATGCAGGCTATAAAAATGAAGCTTACCCATCGCAAGACCAATTGATCTCCGACACCACTCAGCAAGCAAGCACTAAACCATTCAAGATTTCCATACTCAAATCCTACAAAAGAAGTGCTTCGAACAAAAGTGAGCAAGGTGGATAGAAGTGGACCATATCTAATTGACTACAAATGTTTGAACAAACAAACAACCAGTTAAATAGCCTGTGTCTACCACCACCAACTTGCTTAACTATGAAGTATATTTATTTGGATAAGGGAAATCATTGGCAACTAAAAAAGTGATGACACTTGCAAAAGACAACGGGGATCGCCAACGTGAATGGATGGCAAAAGAGACATGGGCGGGCAAGCATCAATCAGCAAAAGACCTCTTCGGAGGCACAAGCCCTCTACGGAGGCACAACTCATCGGAGGATAAAGACCTCGAGCGGGCCTAGCCAGAAAAAGAGAGATCATTCCCGTTACAAAGTTGCGGAATGATCGGTCGATACACTCCCGTGGATCTGTCCAACCGAGAGAAAGAAACTCCAAACTTCCAGGCAAAAGCCCTACTCAGAGGCACACGTTTCACCGAGATTGAAATAAAACTTCCAGGTGTTGAAACGTGAAAAAGCCCTCTTCGGAGGCCCATTTCACCACAGTTGAAAAGCTAAAAGACCTCGAGCGGGCCAACCAGAAAAAGAGAGATCTTTCTCGTTACAAAGTTGCGGAATGATCGGTCGATACACTCCCGTGAATCCGTCCAACCGAGAGAAAGCAACTCCAAACTTCCAGGCAGTAACCCTAATCAGAGGCACACATTTCACCGAGATTGAAATAAAACTTCCAAGTGTTGAAATGTGGAAAGCCCTCTTCGGAGGCCCGCTTCCCAGCGAACAGGGAAAAATAAAAGCCTCTCCCAAGGGGCAGAAACAAAAAGACTCTTCCCAGAGGCACAACAAAACAGAAAGACCTCTTCCCAGAGGCAGAGATGAAAAGACCTCCTCCCGGAGGCACAATCAAGCAGAAAGACCTCTTCGGAGGCACACGTTTCACCGAGATTGAAATAAAACTTCCAGGTATTGAAACGTGAAAAAGCCCTCCTCGGAGGCACAACTCTTCGAAGGCACACGTTTCACCGAGATTGAAATAAAACTTCCAAGTGTTGAAACGTGAAAAAGCCCTCCTCAGAGGTGCAACTTTTGAAAGAAGCATTTCGTCAAAAACGCAAAGCAAAAGTCAGAAAGCCCTTTTCTGAGGCGTAAAAAAAAGAGCCCTCATCAAAGGCATACTTTAAGTTTCAAAGGAAGAATGATTCACCTATTCTGGAAAATACTCTTCCTTAAAAAGAAGTTAAAGTACCCTTCAAAGGCCCGCTTTACCACATAGAAGAATTCACTTAGTAAAATGTGTATATGCACAAAAGAAAAAGTGATATCTTCGAAGGATGAAGCGTAAAAACTTATATGGAGGGAGTTGTACTCTGTGTTTTAACGAAATAATATTCCTCCAAGTATGGAATAATTATTCACTAGAAAATAAAAGTACAAGTCCCCTCAAAATATAAAATATCGCAACGAGCTTATGGTATAGGGGCAACATGGTATAACTACATCGGTAAAATTGCGCTCGAACAATATACCACAAGCTCACTGCAATATCGTGCAAAGAAACTTGTACAAAAATGAATAATAAATGCATTCTCAGATAAAGACAGAAGTTTGTACAAAGAAAAAGAATCATTTTATTCAACACTGTTAAAATTTTGTACAGGTACAGGTTTCAAAGAAAAAAGAAAAAGAAAAACGGAGGCCGGTATCCGCACAATCTCCGGTCAGTACATGCAAAAAGCAAAAAGCGATATGAAAGCCACAGAACCAGAGCCATCATTTCTTCTTCCGTCCAACCTTTGAGCCCACACCTGGCCGGATGACCAACTTCTTAGGCCGGCTTGTAAGAGTAGGGGACGAAGGAGAAAGAGGCACGGTTGGACTTTCTTCCATTTTTTCTTCGCCAGTTGAAGATTCCTTCTTCTTCTTAGAGACTCCCTGCTTTCCTCTCTTCTTGGAGGAAGACCCACTCCCTGGAGAAAAAAGTTTAGCTAACGGTTCATCATCGGAGCCAGTGGGTTCTGGGGTCTTCTCGCTTCATTCAGTTTCTTCTCCTCTCGGATCTTGAGAAGCAACAGGATCATCTAAGCCGTGAAGAGCTTCTATTTGCTCCTCTTGTGACCCGGGTTGAGAGGCGGATGGAGAAGTGACTGGAAGGACCGAAGAAGGAATAATTGGAGGAGGAGAAGCTTGAACAATACTCGGTGCTTTCTTTACAGAAGAAAAGAAGTTAAAGTCAGTAAAGAGCGGAGATAAAGGCTCGCTGAGGTTCAGAAAATAGTCAAGAAGCTCATCAAGCTCGTAAGAAATAGATGAGCAGTCTACTTGGGTAAGATTAACAGTAGAGTTACCTAGAGAAGTCGGTTTCCTGACATCAACCTCATAAGCCTGTGCCTCGGCACTCTCGTCGCCTTCATCTCCACCCTGTATACTCGTGATCTCGGTGGTAACTTTAGTAGGGGATGGAGAATGGGAACTGGAACCAATGATATCGATTTCGGCCGAAGGAGAAGGCTGGATCGGAGCAGCTAAGATAGATTTTCCTGAATGTTCCCCTACCGCCATTTCGGCCCTCAATTTTGCAAGTTGTTCCTTTCTCTTGGCGAGAGCGGCGCGAGCATCGTCATCAAAATAATGCTCTTCAAGAGCTGGTTCGACGTAGCCAGCACCTTTAGCACCGAGCATATCAAGTGCAGCATCCCATACCTCAGCCAGAGTAATTTCATACTTGGGGCCTAGAAAGGCGAGGCTACCGCGCCCCAAGACGCTATGCAGGTAGAAGTCAAATAAAGTTGAGCTGATGTTGGTCTTCGTTGCCTCATGAGATTCTTCAGCTGCAATTTTGCCGGCAACGGCCTCATCACGCTCTCTTTCAGCTTTGGAAAGTTGAAGCTTAAGCATTTGAATTTCCGCCTTCTGAGAGCTGACTTTCTCCTGTAATTCTGTAACCTCAGTACGATACCTTCCTGCTGCTTTCTGCTCAGCTTCAAGTTGTGCCTCGGCATGTCGCTGAGCTGCGTGAGCATCGCGAACTTGCTTCTGAAATACTTCTTCTTTTTGAGTGTATGTGGTAGTGGAAGTAGCAAGCTCTTGTTTAAGTTCCTCAACTTTCGCTTCAAGCTCTTCATTGTAAGTAGCGATGCTCCTCATTTCAGTATCATGCAGCTCAAGAACCTTCTGCCATTCGGCTTTATCGTTCTCCATAGTAAGCATGGCCTCTATATTTGCACGGTTGACCCTTTGGAGCTCGTCAACAAGCTTTTGCCAGTTCGACATCCTTTCAATGTCAAGCTTGAAGGCATCGAGATTTCGTACCATGGCAGGCTTGTCGATAGGGAACAAGTCAAGATCGAACCGCACTCCCTTCAGGCACCACTGTGGAAACCGGCTTTGCAAAGTGGCTGGGCCCGGTCCAACTTGGAATTTAGGCCTGCTAATTATTGTTTGGATGTCTGTCTTCCCGAGAGCGGGAGAGCCGGAAGGAATGTCAAGCGAGACGGGGGCAGTGATCTTTTCGGGAGTTGTAGAAGTATGCTTCTCACCGTGTCAGGCACGTTTGCTTGGTTCCTCAACCATATGACTTTTTCCCCGGTCATCGTGGTATTTTCTCTTATGGGAATCATCGCCTTTATGGGAAGAATCGTGGCGCTCCTCCCTCTCTTTTCTCTCAGAACGCTCTTCCTGCGCCCTCCTTTCCTGAGCCTTTCGGGCGGCTCTCTCTTCATCGGATTCTCTGTAAGAGGGGAGGTAGCGCCTATAATCATATTGGCTACGCCTCCCGTAGCGCTGGAAGTCATCATAGTAGGAGCCGCTGCGTCCCATCGGAGAATCTGAGATAAAAAAAGATAAGTTTTAGAAGTCTTCAAAGTACAAAGAGTCAGAAGCATAAAAGTGCCGAAAGATTCTAAGTGTGTGTGATGTGCAAACTACGCGCATCAAACTACGAACCACTCTTTAATTGTGGAGTAGTTGTGGGTGTAGTAGTTAGCGTCAACTCTTGAGTCGACGGAGTCTGTTGCAGAGTAGAGGTCGCCTCAGCTACTGAAGAAGAAACCCTGGTGGTAACGGGGTCGTCTTTAAAGAGCTCCTGTGAAGTGATAAACAGGTCGCTCAACCCTTCGAAAGTGTCATCTCTACTCTGTTTGGCAGGGCTTGTTTTCCCAGCTTCTTTGTCACCAGACTTCTTTGAATGCAGAGGAGATTCCCGAGGCTCTTCTTCTTCAGTAACCGGGGCAGGTTTACCAGATGACCTCGCGACATCAACAGAAGTGGAGCACTTCACTAGGGAAGCCTCAGAAGCAGGTTCTTTTGGTATGGATGTGTCAGTAGAAACTGGGGCATCCGACGCTCTAGCCGAGGAGTTGGGGACCTCATGGGGGTGTGTAGAGCGAGAAGCGTGCAAAAGCCCATACTTATGCAAAAGTTCATCCCTTAACAAAAATTTTATGCTCCTCTCTTCTGTGGCCACAGCAGTCAATCTCTCAAAAACTTGCTTATGGCCTGGATCTCTAGAGGGGGGAGGAAGTGCTGAAAAAGGAAAGAGTGAAGTTAACGATTAACAACTCAAAATTCGAAAAGCTCGGGAATGGAAAATAGAAGCAGGTAATCTTACTTCCTACTCTCAAGATGGCATAAAACCATGGGGGGAAGCGAACAAAGAAAAACTGATTTAAAAATCCATGAGCACTTTCGGGAAGGTCAGTCACGAGTTTGCGGTTCCTAGCACTCCTTATGACGATAATGGAGGGATGGTCTTTAGTCTTGGTGAAGGAACATAAGTAACAAATTTCTCTGAAGCTCGGTAGCCGACCCAGGGTTCTCATGAATAAAACACACAACCCCATCAGAATGGCGTAACCATTGGGGTGCAGTTGAAACGGAGAGATGGTCAATCAAAGTAGAAATTGCTGAAGAAACTCGTTGAAGGGAGGAATAGCACCGCACAAGCACATTTGGCGGTTGACAGCGACGAAACCACGGGGAGGTCTATCAGCAAAATCATTTGGCCCGGGCAATATAGCATCCGTTTCAATGATGCCAAATTGAGCGCGCAATAAGCTAAACGTCCGGTGGTTCAAGGAAGTTGAGACTCTTTCCGGTGGAGTAGTCAGTGAAGCAACTATTGGAAGAGCCTCTCCAATCTGTTCCGTTACTTCTTCTTGATGTGAGGCCATTCTACATAAGAAATTGGATATTCAAAATTTGAAGGTGCACGTTTCCTAAAAGTGTGAAGTGTTGTGCAGAACTAATAAAAATAAACAAGTATATAACTGGAGTTAAGCTCGTCGACAATTGATTGGCTATCAAATTTCAGGATTTGTTAATTTGAAGTTCAAGTACAGTGTTAATGCAAACAGGAAAGTTTAGTTGACTATTCCGATGTTGCCATGATACTTTGCCTGAATTCGTTGTTTTAAAGCACTTCGTTCACACAATCTGTTCAAGTTGATTAATTGTTATTAACTAATCTGTCATTTGATGTGGGCAGTCAGTGGCAGTATATTCGTCCCAATTTTCTATAAATGTTGTATTAGACAGGTTATTAGCTTGCAAGAGTGACCTGTGAAAAAATGCAACAAAGTTTAACAAGTTAAAGTCCAAACAATTCAACACTCAGGCAGTTTATTTTAGCAAATCAAGTTAAAGTTCAAGGTTCAAGCAAAATTGTCAACTGCGACAACTTAAGTGTTGACTCGGCGACGACTTAAGTGTTGGCAACGACTTAAGAAGTTCTTCCTACAGGTTAAATCAAATCATTGATTATCTGGCTAACTCGTCCACTACCTAAGGATTACGAGGCGAGTTAAGTTAGGTCGTTTCAATCTTGGATTGTTGGTGCCTTAAGTCGGCCATGCTCTAAGTCGTAAACCACGGAAAATAGAAAAGGCTTCAGTCCGAAGCAACGTGAAATTCTCCAAGTCCTATCCTGGCTACGACTTAAGACTTATGTCGTGAAGATTGGTAAGTCGGTCAAAGGATAAGTCGCGATGGTTATTGAATCGCTCAAAATTACCGCGCTCAAGGTTACTGAATCGCGTCCAAGCTAGCGTCACGTGTCCTTCAACCGACCAACCTCTTCTCAAGTTAGTAACCCGTTATCCTCCTAACTCCTAACCCATTATCCTTCTAACCCCTAACCCGTTATCCTCCCATCTCCTAACCCGATAACCCATACAAGACAGTATCATCTCCTCTAAATTCATGGATCAACTGACTCGGCATATAAAAACCCATCGTCTCCTCCTTGAAAATCGTCTAAAAATTCAAATCAAACCGCTCCAAGCTTGTTAGAAATCAATCATAGCATGACCCGAAATAGAGCACGGTGCAAGGATTTGGATTGAGGTTAAGAAATGGGAAGTCCATGATTGAAGGGTAACGGTAATTGCGAAATAGAGCAGGCGATGAGCTTACTTACGTAGCGTAATGATGAAGATTGTAGGAATTTGGTTGGAAATGAAGTGAGCTGGATGAATTCGACTCTGAAAGCTTCGAAGGTTGCTAATGGCGGAAGTAAACAATTAAGCAGGAAGGAGAAGTAGAAGGAGCGACTTAAGCCTTTTATACACCAGGACAGTGGAACTCGAAACGGCACACGCGGGTCAAGGGAAAGTCGAAGCACGCGACCTACAACTTAGGCACACACTTCGAGGGGCAAATGTTAACCCCGTTTGATCAACGAGTTAAGACCGGAGACGACTCACGACTTAAAGAAGCAGAGCCACTTAAGGAGTGGTCCGATTCAATAAGTAACCGACTTAACAAGTTAACGACTCAAGGAAGTTACACGACTTAACAGGTCAGGGATTGGTCGACCTAAAGGAGTCAACAGCTTACGGAAGTGAACGACTTACGATATATAGGAGTCTACGACTTAACAGTTTAAGCAAGAAGGGATGGATCATGACTTAAGGTTCTTACCGACTCAATGGGTCTACGACTCAAGGTAATTCACGACTTAAAGGTAGAAGCGACTCAACAAGCTGGCGAGTTAGAATTCAAGGCGGCTTAAGAGAAGCGGAACGACTCAAGAGGTTAACGGTTTATGAGACAGGCCGACTCCACGAGTTACCGACTCAACAAATTGAGGAGTTGCGCGAGTCACAGAATCGTGCAACCTACGACCTACCTTGAGTCGTCAGCGACTCAAGGAAGGGACTCATGACTCACGACTCAGCATGACTCACCTACAACCTAAAACCACTGAGTCGTAGCCCGCAGTCACAATGCTTATGTAAAAGAGAGTTGACTCGTGAGCGACTCATGACTTGTAATTCTGAAGAAGTGAACCATTAAGGAACCAAGGGCTTAGTCAGATAAGTCGGCCGTGATCTCTTAACTCGTGAACGAGTTAGCACTTGCGCTATATCCAGAAGACCGAAGGCGCTCTGACACCAAGCATGAATTCTATCGGCTGAGTCGCCCACGACCCAACTTAACTCGGCCACGGGTTACCATGAGACGAACACGACTTACGATCCAAAGGGAAGATTTTTCTATAAATACTGACCTACCTCAAACATGAAGGGGACTTTTGGCCAATCACTTCAAGCGCCGATACTCTGCTGAATTCTCGACTCATTCAACACTTCAAGTACTCCAGACACCGAGGACATTACTACAATCTTCAAGAGAAAATCTACATCATCCAACATGAATTCAGAAGATTATTCTCCATCAAAGTTCGATCTACTAGTCTAAAGTGTGTTGTAATTGAAGATTCCTGTAAAGTTGTAACCAAGTTCAGTAATAAAGAGATTTAAAGTGGATGTAGGCTTACCCTAAGCCGAACCACTATAAAAACTGTTGTCTTTTCTGCTTTTTTCTGTAATTTCTCTACTTGTTGGTAGTTCCCGTGTACACGGGTGGTGCTTTCATTCAACTTCAGCTTACACCGGGGTGTTAGCGTCTGATTTTCACGTTAACAAACAACCTGCCTCATAACTTTCTGGCTACTCAACCATCACAGCAGCGGAAATAAACAAGTATGGGTAATACGTCTCGAACTCCAGCTCCTCTCCTGAGCTCCCAAGCATCCTATCCTTTATTATATAATACTCGGTCTGACCCGAGCGTTATAATGAAATAACACCCGAGTTAGTCTGGAATACCAGCATGATAAAAATACACCCAAATTGATTATTAAACTTTCAAAAATCCTTTGAAAGTCAAAAGTATCTCGTAAGACCACGCTACAAATAAGCATGTCGGGTTTTTACCTTACGATAGCCAAAACATTTTTATCAAAATCCTCTAATATTATAATAGTGTCAATATTCAAATACTTTTCAAAATAGCTGAAATTGTTACATGATTAAATTCTAGCATACTAGCCACAAAGTGGGTTCTACAATCAAAACCGTACAAGGCACGTAGGAATTCCAATGAATGACTAGGCACTAGGGTACCACCTGTCAAAGTACTTGGTCTAGATCAGCGTACCGAGGATCCACCCTAAATCCCCTGCAACACAAGATCGGGACTACCTGTAACGACTCAAAATTTTTAAACCGAAAATTCCAAATGGTTAAGAAAAAGAAAAAAGGGAATAGAAGAATAAGAAGAACAGAAACCACAACATCTCACATTCGCAGCGGATAAAAAATAATAATAGTTATACAAAGGAAAACTATACTTGTCAAATTTCAGTTTAATACATCAGAGTTACACAAATATATACAGACACTGCATATGCACAATCATCATGTCTCAGATATACAACAATATAATACAACAAAAGCACTCCATACGTTCTTGCCGTCCAGCTCACCTCTTGAGCTCCGAAACGTCCTTACCTGAAAACCTGTAATACTCGGTCTGACCCGAGCATTACATCAAGGTAACACCCGGGTTAGGCTGGAAACCAGCGTGAGTAAACCCATCTAACATGGAATATAAAGCATACAACTTATATAAAACCTGGGGTAACTTGTATCAATTTACAAATTCATAATTTGTTATAGACATCATTTTTTTTCACACATCAATTTTCTAAGTACCAAAATTTAGATTAAATGGTCCAATTCACTTAAATCATTTCATTCCAGCCTATTGATTTCACATATCAATCTATAAAAATTGGAAGTGGTTTCGTGTATTTTCTAATACCCGACCCCAGTCTCTTCGAGTCATCTGTCATCCTAACCCAAATTATCCAAATGAAATACACTTCAAACTTTAAATACAGGATGTCCCTTTATACAACAATTCATCATTGATAGATAACCACAATATCCATAAGCACTTGATCACTTCCAAAATAAATTTAATCACTTCTAATTGGATTACTAACCTCAATCACTTAGATTCCTTCACTTGACTTAAATTTATTTCAAATCGATTAATTAATCATCCCCTAATTATCCATCTTAATTAATCGCCCAGGATTAATTAAGCTTCAATTACATTCAAGTAATTATCTATAATTAATTACACAAATTAATTATTCTTAACCAAAAACAGTAATTAATCTTTAATTACTTCACAAATTAATTATCTATAATTAATTACATTTATCCTTAATTACTTATATTAATTAATTACTCACATATCACTTATCATTTTAATTTATACTAATCTAAATTAATTACATTAATTAAACTACAATATTAATCACTCTTGATTAATCTCAACTTGTAATTAACTATTTTTTATTTACTTCATTAAATAAATATATTACTCATTTTATAAAAGACGTTTAAAGGAATTTAAAACCAAATTCATTTTAAATTCAAATCAATTTAAAAATGCACTTCAAAATTTAAGTTGTTAAAATAATTTAAAATTTAAAAACTTTATTCGCTTAAAACTGAGATTCACTAATTTGAATTCCAGATTTAACTTTGATTTAAAACTTGTTTTAAAATTCTACTTTACAATATAACTTCAGTGTTAAAAAAATCACTTTTATTTCTTTCCAATTCATTCTTACTTTTATTCTATAAATATTTCACTTCCAAATTTTACTCCTATATTTCTTTTTAAAAATCCAACTCTATATATTTTGATAACCCAGTGTACCGGAATATCCAATTAAACCATGGTTGTGATGCCCTACCTCTATACCCACGCTAGTCAAGGACACTACAGGGTAATGCCGTCAACTAACTTGGAGAATAAGGCTGGTTAGGAACGACCATCTATAGCCTTGCTCTAACTATCTATTGAATACATCGACAATAATCATACAAAGTAGATCGACGTATCGAATGAATACTCAAAACAAAACCATAAGTGGTTGGAGGATCTATCAGAACAGAATATAACAACTCAAATGTAATATACATCATAGAACAGTAGATCATCATATACACATATACAGATACATAACAGAGTATACAAACTAATACACGTCATGTGGTATAGCAAACCACAATATACAGACAAATCCAAAAGAATACATATATCAGAGTTACAATAAAAGGACTACACAAAAAGCTTTAACAAAAAGGAACAAGCTGAATAGTCCATGCGGAAGCAAAATAGGCTAAGTCCAAAAGCACCTAACCTGAAACATCTCGGTCTGACCCGAGTATAAAATACACGGGTCAGTCTAGCAAAACAAATCAGTTAGATAAACTGAACAACAATAAACCTGCAAGGTTACAAGGTATAACAAATATCTCTAAAGGAGATAACACAATCATCTAACAAAAGATTAATCATATGATAACAAAACAAGCCTCATATCATCGGCATCACAGAGAAACAAAGGATAGAAATATCCCAAAACAAGCCAAAAAGGCAAATAACAAATACCAATAAGGTATACAAGTTCCACAAGGTAATCGCTACATATCATGCGGCTCCAAAAGACCAACACCAAAGGGCGATACCTAGGGAATATAAATATGAATGAAACATCAGAAAATTGCTCGAGTTCAGTACTGTATAAACAAGGATCCATGAGCCCGAAGACTCCAAACCCAATATCACCCATGCGGCTCATAACGACCAACATCGGAAGCGATACTAAAGGGCAACCCAATATCACCCATGCGGCTCATAACTACCAACATTGGAAGCGATACTAAAGGGCAACAAACCCGAAGGCACATACCCGAAGGCAACAAACCGTAGTGGTGAAGGTCGAAGACCCAGTACTGGACACCACTAACTGGCGGAATGTGTCATAACTCTCAAAAAGGAATCCGAAAAGTAGTAACGTGAGTCCCATAACCACTCGTTCACACTAAACGGTTTACTATCCATTAGTTAATTTCACACTCAAAGCAGTACAAAGTTTACCTCATATCATCGGTAAACCCAGCCCGAAGGTTAAAACGATTAATTGAATAGGTCGAGGATTAATCAGAAGGATAAACGCACAGATTCATGGTCCATGTTTTGCCCAACCATTTAATCACCCTTCCACTTCGCTCGAAGTGCGAAATTGTGCGTGTGTTTTAAATAGAATTTATAAATTGGAGAAGCGAACTTTTAATACGATTTGAAGAAATTAGTTATAAAAACCCGTGAATGAATTCTAAAAGGAATCATCATGATCAAATATACATAAACAACTAATTGGAATCAATATGCATCAATTAAATTTGGAAAACTAAACGAACAAGGCAATTTGGCAAAAAAACAGCATATTCAGACGTCTGAAAGAAAGGATTCAGACGTCGGAATCTGAAAATTAATTTGTTTTTCAAAATAGAATTCAGACGTCTGAATCCAACCTTCCAGACGTCTGAAATAGCCATATTTTGGCCTATTTCCTTTCTGGTCGAAATTTAACCAATTCAAACGTCTGGAATATAATTTCAGACGTCTGAATCTGGGGTGAAAATGTTCCCCAGAACAGTATTCAGACGTCTGAAATATAAGTTTCAGACGTCTGAAACCTGATGGTCAGGCATTTCCTGAACCTAGGCCATCTATGGCCAAACAAATCGAAAGCAATCGGATGCGTGTTGATTATGGGCTTACGTCAAACGACTACCCAACCTTAACGACACACCCAAACACTCCGAACAACATAAACATCAACCATATAAGGTGTTACACTGATTTGGCTTCAAAAATCAATATTTGGCAATTTCACCAAAGCAATCCAAATCGAAAGCAAATGAACATGAACAAATGTTAGGAATTCACACCTAGCAAAGATATATATATATATATATATATATATATATATATATATATATATATATAAGCATAGATGTGAGATTAAAAATCTCACCTTATATCACAAAACAAAGAAGAAGATGCTCAAACACAAGAAGGAGACGAACTACACTTCACTTCAACTCAACAAGCTTCAATCTAAGAATAAAACATGTATTTTCCTAAGTTAGGTTTAGGAATTTCTGAGATTGAAGAGAGAAAGAGTTGGAGGAGATAAGAAGGAGCTTACCAATGGCTTCACTTTGATTTTGGTGCAAGAATCAAGTTTACAAGTTAAACTAGGGCTTGCAATTTCTGTTTCCTCTTCCCTTCCACCATTTTCAGTTTTTCTTAAGTTTTAGAAGAGTGGACTGAGAGAATGGAGAGGAGAGGGCTGAGTTAGGGGTTATTATCAACAAATTGGCTGAAACCAACCCAAACCCAACTATAAAAAAGTTGCATAAATTCAACTTACTCCAAACATATCAAAGCTTATACTTAAAAAGATCGCAAACGCCATTTTGGACTCAATCGAAGTGGTTTTGAGTCCCAATTCGGCCATTTGCAAAAAGTAACATTTCGGACCAAAAATCCGACTAACGACACTATATTTAAATAAAATATTTAAATATAAAATCGTTAAATATGTGGGTTGTTACAGATCTCCCCTCCTTACAAAATTGCGTCCCCGCAATTCCTAGAGACGATATTTGTAACAACTGCATACATACAACATTCAAAAAAAAAGAAAAAGAAAATAAGCTTGAGATGAAAAGATATACTCACTGTTACTAGGCAAAGATAGAAAACCCGGATAGGATCGCTCAATAAACTCTCTGGTTTCCCAAGTACAGTCATTGGGACTAGCGGACCATTGAACTTTAACGAGCGGCACGTCCTTGTTACGGAGGTGTCGCACCTCCGTGTCAAGTACGCGAATAGGCTGCTGTACAATAGATAAGTCCGGTAAGATCTCAAGCTCAAGCAAATTAGGCGAATCAATAACAGAATCCAATTCCCGAAGACACTTCCGAAGTTGCGAGACATGAAACACGTCATGAATGCCAGATAAATGAGCAGGAAGTGAAACTCTATAAGCCACAGGGCCAATACGTTCAGTAATAGAAAATGGTCCTATAAAGCGAGGAGCCAATTTCCCAGTCGTACTGAAACGCATAACCACTTTAAAAGGAGAAACACGAATAAAGACAAGATCACCAATCGAGAACTTGAGAGGCCTCCTACGGCTATCCGCGTAGGATTTATGGCGGCTCTGTACCTCTTTCATTCTCAACCGGATAAAATCAATCTTCTCGGAAGAATCATGAACAAAATCTGGACCAAGAATAAACTTCTCCCCAGATTCCAACCAACTAGAAGGTGATCGACAAGGTCTTCCGTATAAGGCTTCGAAAGGAGCCATACCGATACTAGACTGAAAACTATTGTTGTAGGAGAACTCTACAAGAGGTAGGTGATCCTCCCAACTACCACCGAAATCAAAAATACAAATACGGAGAAGATCATCCAAGATAGGATTCACCCGTTCAGTCTGTTCGTCAGACTGCGGATGATAAGCTGTACTAAAATTAAGCTTTGTCCCCAAAGCTTGTTGAAGACTCTTCCAAAAATGACTCGTGAATAAAGGATCACGATCACTCACATTAGAACTAGGAACACCGTGAAATCTCACGATTTCCTTGACATACAACTTAGCCAGATGCCAAGTAGTCCTATTAGACTTAATAGGGACAAAATGAGCAGAATTGGTGAGGCGATCAACAATAACCCAAATGCTAGAATGGCCCGGTCTCGAACGAGGTAGGCCGTCAATGAAATCCATAGAAATCTGATCCCATTTCCACAATGGAATCTCTAGAGGCTGAAGAAGACCCGAAGGACGCTGATGTTCGGCCTTAATACGCTGATAAGTTATGCAATTACTCACATAACCCGCCACATCGCGCTTCATGCCTTTCCAATAATAAAGGCGACGCATATCGGCATACATCTTACTACTACCAGGATGAATGGTATACTTAGAACGGTGACCGTCATAGAGAATGTCATGCCTAAGTGCAAAATCAGAAGGAATAAAAAGACGGTTCTTCTTGCGAAGACACCCATGAGAATCGATGCTGAAATCCCGCAACGCCTCATCACAGGATCCAGACTCACAAAGCTGAATAAGATGCAACAAATCAGAATCACGCCGCTGAGCATCAGCAATACGATCCAACAAAATGGGTCGAGCTCCCAAACTAAATAATAGAATAGGAGAATTAGAAGATGAAGCTCGATCACAAATTTCACAAAAAGATAGAGTCTCAATAATATTCCATTCGGCAACCATCATAGAAACTACAGCCGAATGTTTACGACTAAGAGCATCAGCAACACGATTACCCTTTCCAGGGGTATACTGGATATCAAAGTCATAGGAAGCAAGAAACTCGAGCCAACGCTGTTGTCTCATATTGAGTTCCTTCTGAGTGAACAAGTACTTCAAGGATTTATGATCGGTATAAAGAATTAAGCGCTTGCCCAATAAATAGTGTCGCCAAACCTTCAAGGCAAATACAATGGCGGCTAACTCAAGATCATGAGTGGCATAGCGAACTTCATTCGGACGCAGTTGCCTAGAAGCATAAGCAACTACCCGATCCTTCTGCATAAGAACAGCACCGAGACCACTACCACAAGCATCTGCGTAGACAACAAGATCATGATTCCTCTCGGGAACCACGAGAATAGGAGCATTAGTGAGAAGTTCCTTCAATGACAGAAAGGAAGCCTCATACTTGTCGGACCAAATAAAACGAATGCCTTTCCGAGTAAGGCAGGTGAGAGGAAGCACAACACGGGAAAAATCCTTAATGAACCGACGGTAATAACCCACCAATCCAAGGAAACTACGAATCTCATGAACATTCTCAGGCCTCTTCCAATTCTGGAGGGCTTCGATCTTTGAGGGATCGACAGAAATGCCATCGGAAGATATAACATGGCCTAAGACCTTAACCTTATTCTCCCAAAAATGGCATTTGGAGAATTTGGCTCTAAGATGATGATGATGGAGAGTATTCAAGACAATTCTCAAGTGATTAGCATGCTCGGTTTCAGACTTAGAATAAATAAGGATATCATCAATGAACACAAGGACGAACTCGTCGAGATATTTTCGTAATACTCGATTCATGAGATCAACAAAGAAAGCAGGAGCGTTCGTCAACCCGAACGACATAACGAGCCACTCAAAAGAACCATAATGAATGCGGAAAGCGGAAAGAGGAATGCTATCCTTCGCGACTCGTAACTGATGAAAACCTGTGGCAAGGTCAAGTTGAGAAAAGACCTTAGCACCACTCAATAGATCAAACATATCATCGATCCTAGGCAATGGATACCTATTCCTGATTTTTAACTCGTTAAGCTTGCGATAGTCAATGCAAAGCCTAAGAGTTCCATCGGACTTCTTCACGAAGACGACCGCGGATCCCCACGGAGAAAAACTGGACTGAATCAACTGCTTGTACTCAAGCTCTAAAAGCTGCTTTTTGAGTTCCTCATTTTCCCTTGTAGACATCCTCGTGGGAGGACGACTAACTAGCTGCGCGCCTAGAATGAGATCAATGCGGAACTCAATTGCCCGCTTAGGTGGCAAACCCGAGACAGGCTCAAAAACATCAGAAAAGTCACAAGCAATAGGAATACGAGATATATCATCATCATCTCGCGAGTCAAGGGAATATAAAGCCATTTCGGCATTATCCACATCCCGAAGAATAAGAGATAGCTGAGTAGGCGAATCCGGATGTCGAAGATATAAAATTCTCTCCGAACAAATAATCCTAGCATCGTATTTCACTAGCCAGTCCATACCAAAAATAAAATCAAATTACAGACAAGAAATAACGTGCAGACTCGCACGAAAAGAAAAGCCACATAATACAACCTCAATATCATCACAAAGCATACTAAGGGTCGCGGATCCCCCAATAGGTTTCGCAATCCTTAAAGAAGTAACCAAACAAGAAACATCCAAAGATAAATCATCAACGAGCTTTTTCGATACGAAAGAATGTGAAGCACCCGTATCGAAAAGAACTTGTATACTATGATCATGAAATAAAATAGAACCTTCCAAAATAGATGGAGATATACCTTTGGCTGAGAAGGACCTTCAGAAGCCTTAGCAGCATAAAGCCTGCTAGACTTGGCACCAGCCGGAACAGTAGGGCAAGCAGAAACATGATGACCTTCCTTCTTGCAATAGCGACAGAAGAGAGGCTTAGGACAAGCTCGAGTAATATGATCCGGAGAACCACAATTGAAACACTTCCGAACGAAAGGTGTTCCAACAGACTGAGGCTGAGAGCTAGAACCACTAGTCTTCTTCTTCTTAGAAGGAAAAGGCTTGGACTTCTGAAATGGAAACGGCCTCTTGTTGGGGTTCTTGGAAACATCAACACCAACATCACCATCACACTCCTTCTCGACGGTCTCGAGATGAAGTGCCGAATCAACCAACTCCTCAAAAGAAAGCTTAAGCTGGAGCAACAAAGATTTCGTAAGATACTTCTTAAGACCAGAAACAAACTTCAAATTCTTCTTATAAGAAGTGCTAATGAATTCAAGACCATATTTAGATAAAGCCTCGAATGATGCAACATACTCAGAAACAGAAGATTTCCCTTGCTTTAACTCAAGGAAGCGACGGGTCAATAAAACTTTTTCAAATTCAGGAACAAACTTGAGTTCAAATCGTTCCCGAAACTGAGTCCAAGAAAGAGTAGACTCATCAATTTCGGCTACAAGAAGCTCATACCAATCAAGAGCACGCTCTTGTAATAAGCTAGAAGTTACAAGAACTCTATCATCGTCAGAAAGATTCATACGAGAGAAGATACGCTCGCACATGCGAAACCAAGCTTGGACTTCAAGAACGGATTCGGAGCCCTTAAACGGCTTTCCTCCAAGATGAGAAAAATCACTGCACAGCCGTGCAAAGGAAGACTTGCGAGGTGGAGTCACTCGAAGAGGAACTGGAGGCTGAGTGCTCCTAAACAATTCCAAAAACTGATCGGCAGACATATAAACGCCATCCGGATGTGAGCCACTAGATCTCCCAGCATCCGAACGTCGTCCCCTGCCTCTTCCAGCCATATGCTGAAGGTAAGATAAGAACAAGATCAATCACAAGGTAGATACTTTATTACGGAATACTACGGAATAATATGCATTCCTAGACGTATTCCCCAAATTCTATCTAACCTTTGAAAAAAGAAGGAATAGAGAGACACGATGATTCAAAGATTTGTATCACTTGTACACTTTGATGTACCGTAATATGTGCATCTATTCTGTGTTTATCAAATTTTGTCCTGAACTCAGCTCTGATACCATGCTGTGACGCTCCACCTCTGTACCTACGCTAGCCAAGGACACTACAGGGTAATGTCGTCAACTAACATGGAGAATAAGGCTGGTTAGGAGTGACCATCTATAGCCTTGCTCTAACTATCTATTGACTACATCGACAATAATCATACAAAGCAGATCAACGTATCCAATGAATACTCAAAACAAAACCACAAGTGGTTGGAGGATCTATCAAAACGTAATATAACAACTCAAATGTAATATACATCACAAAACAGTAGATCATCATATACATATACAGATACATAACAGAGTATGCAAACTAATACACGCCATGTGGTATAGCAAACCACAATATACAGACGAATCCAAAAGAATACATATATCAGAATTACAATAAAAGGACTACACAAAAAGCTTTAACAAAAAGGAACAAGCTGAATAGTCCATGCGGAAGCAAAAAAGGCTAAGTCCAAAAGCACCTAACCTGAAACATCTCGGTCTGACCCAAGTATAAAATACACGGGTCAGTCTAGCAAAACAAATCAGTTAGATAAACTGAACAACAATAAACCTGCAAGGTTACAAGGTATAACAAATATCTCTAAAGGAGATAACACAATCATCTAACAAAAGATGAATCATATGATAACAAAACAAGCGTCATATCATCGACATCACAGAGAAACAAAGGATAGAAATATCCCAAAACAAGCCAAAAAGGCAAATAACAAATACCAATAAGGTATACAAGTTCCACAAGGTAATCGCTACATATCATGCAGCTCAAAAAGACCAACACCGAAGGGCGATACCTAGGGAATATACATATGAATGAAACATCAGAAAATTGCTCGAGCTCAGTACTGTATAAACAAGGATCCATGAGCCCGAAGACTCCAAACCCAATATCACCCATGCAGCTCATAACGACCAACATCGGAAGCGATACTAAAGGGCAACCCAATATCACCCATGCGGCTCATAACGACCAACATTGGAAGCGATACTAAAGGGAAACAAACCCGAAGGCACATACCCGAAGGCAACAAACCGTAGTGGTGAAGGTCGAAGACCCAATACTGGACACCACTAACTGGCGGAATGTGTCATAACTCTCAAAAAGGAATCCGAAAAGTGGTAACGTGAGTCCCATAACCACTCGTTCGCACTAAACGGTTTACTATCCGTTAGTTAATTTCACACTCAAAGCAGTACAAAGTTCACCTCATATCATCGATAAACCAAACCCGAAGGTTAAAACGATCAATTGAATAGGTCGAGGATAAATCAGAAGGATAAACGCACAGATTCATGGTCCGTGTTTTGCCCAACCATTTAATCACCCTTCCACTTCGCTCGAAGTGTGAAATTGTGCGTGTGTTTTAAATAGAATTTATAAATCGGAGAAGTGAACTTTAATACGATTTGAAGAAATTAGTTATAAAAACCCGTGAATGAATTCAAAAAGGAATCATCAAGATCAAATATACATAAACAACTAATTGGAATCAATATGCATCGATTAAATTTGGAAAACTAAACGAACAAGGCAATTTGGCAAAAAAACAGCATATTCAGACGTCTGAAAGAAGGGATTCAGACGTCTGAATCTGAAAATTAATTTGTTTTTCAAAACAGAATTCAGACATCTGAATCCAACCTTCCAGACGTCTGAAATAGACATATTTTGGCCTATTTCCTTTCTGGTCGAAATTTAGCCAATTCAGAAGTCTGGAATATAATTTCAGACGTCTGAATCTAGGGGTGAAAATGTTCCCCAGAACAATATTCAGACGTCTGAAACCTGATGGTCAGGCATTTCCTGAACCTAGGCCATCTATGGCCAAACAAATCGAAAGCAATCGGATGCGTGTTGATTATGGGCTTACGTCAAACGACTACCCAACCTTAACGACACACCAAAACACTCCGAACAACATAAACATCAACCATATAAGGTTTTACATAGATTTGGCTTCAAAAATCAATATTTGGCAATTTCACCAAAGCAATCCAATTCGAAAGAAAATGAACATGAACAAATGTTAAGAATTCACACCTAACAAAGATATATATAAGCATAGATGTGAGATTAAAAATCTCACCTTATATCACAAAACAAAGAAGAAGATGCTCAAACACAAGAAGGAGACGAACTACACTTCACTTCAACTCAACAGGCTTCAATCTAAGAATAAAACACATATTTTCCTAAGTTAGGTTTAGGAATTTCTGAGATTGAAGAGAGAAAGAGTTGGAGGAGATAAGAAGGAGCTTAACAATGGCTTTACTTTGATTTTGGTGCAAGAATTAAGTTTACAAGTTAAACTAGAGCTTGCAATTTCTATTTCCTCTTCCCTTCCACCATTTTTAGTTTTTCTTAAGTTTTAGAAGAGTGGACTGAGAGAATGGAGAGGAGAGGGCTGAGTTAGGGGTTATTACTAACAAATTGGCTGAACCCAACCCAAACCCAACTAGAAAAAAGTTGCAAAAATTCAACTTACTCCAAACATATCAAAGCTTATACTTAAAAAGATCACAAATGCCATTTTGGACTCAATGGAAGTGGTTTCGAGTCCCAATTCGGCCATTTGCAAAAAGTAACATTTCGGACCAAAAATCCGACTAATGACGCTATATTTAAATAAAATATTTAAATATAAAATCGTTAAATATGCGGGTTGTTACAATGGTAACCAATATTCCAACTATCAGTATAATTCATCACAGCATATCAAACATTCATAACACAGAATATTAAACAATCTAAATTTTTTTGAGGAATCCAGTTGGATCCCTCCAACCTGTTTTCCGGCATCCACAGACGTTAGCACAATAAAATACCAATTCCACTTCGAGGTGGAATATCGCGGTATATGTGATCAATATAATATCATCCGCTAGTATGCGGCGCATAGGGTCTCATCCACTATATAATGTGGGAAATCAATCACTCCATTATATACTATATACTACTATATATAATATAGAACATCAAATCAATTCAATCATCCAACCAATTATTTAAATTTAACCATTTAAATTTAAATAGTAACCAGATGAGTGAGATTAACTCACCTTTGATTTTTGTTTTGCAATCCACTCCAGACCAGTTTTGTTTTTCCTTTTCAGATTTTAACCTCGTACAAACATTTTATAATTTATTAATATACGAATTAATTGGACAAGTAATTCCCACAGATTTAATTAACAAATTATTTAATTTAAAAATATTTTTCAAAAAGTAAATAAGTTTATTTACGTTTGAATGATCGGACAATCAATTACTACTTGTTTATTTAATTAACTAACAATAATTTTTTTAATCAATTTCCCTATAATAACCTTTTGGTAACTAAAATAATTAAAGAAGTTTATCAACAAATTAATAACCTAAATTCCCCTTTTTTTCCAAAATCTTACTTATATATATTACTGTAAGAATGTATATATTCCTTTCTTCTACATATAATATATTGAGGTTATTAAATTTTTAAATTTGAAGAAAAAAAATCACAAATACCTCACTGCTAAAACTCTGCTCCTCCCTCACCATGGCTTCTGCCCTAGGCACCACCGTTGCCGCCTTCGAGTCCACCCACGAACCTTGAAAACGACCGCAAATTCTAGTCGTGGCCCTCGTTTCTCGAGCCCAGCATCACGCGAGCATCACCTAAACTCACCAAACCCTACAGGCGCTGCTCCCAATCATCCACCGGTCGCTCCATCGCATAACGTTACTGACCTCGGCCTTTAGAATGAAGGCGCGTACACACGCCTTAGGTCATCGTCTGCCTTCGGCTTGGCTTCGAACAGGAAGAGGAGGGAAAATCGATTCTTGAAAAAAAATAGGGTTCGATCGAAGGCAAGGGAAAAGGGATTCGCGATTTGGTTCTCGTTCGCCGCTTTCAATTTAATTTTGAATTCCAAGAGGAGTTTGATTTCCCATTTCTGATTTCGCTCGGCCATTTTTAGAGATGGTGGATTTAAATTTTGATTTTGATTTTTTAAGAAAGAGTAGGATGCGCGAGTTATACAAGAAGGGTATGGCGTACTTTAGAAGATTAGGAATAGGGTTTTAACTTTTCTTTTTCATTATAATATTTTATAATTTTTTTTCTAAAGTATCTCGTTTTCGCAAATTAAAATTTAGACCTCCTATTGGGCGTGCCGTTAGGCGTTTATAACGTTATACCCCTATTCCGAACGCAATGGAAAAGGTTCCAAGTCCTAATTCGATCATATGGAGAAGATAGCTTTTTGAGCCCAGTTATTATATTAAATTTTCAGCGTGTTTACTTATCGTACGGCCAAACGATCACTCCAAATACTATAAACATTGAAATCCGATAATAATACAATATTACAGATCCAATGGAATTAGTTTCGTCAAATTCCAAGACTGTGCCTCGAAAGGCTATTTTTTAATATCGATTTAAACGATATATTTTCAAAACTGAACAAATCACCTTTAAATTCAATTTTAACATGTTTATTATCCTCAGTACAATCAATATCAAGTTTACAAGCCTTCAAATTATTTTTAACAGGCTTAAAACTCCAGATAACATTTTACCCAATTTCGAATTATTTAATTCAATTAATTTAGTTATCAAATAAGTAGTGATATTTGGAATTTAAGTTAAAATTAAACTTTCAAATATTTAAATCAATTAAATATTCCAATCTCAAATGCTCAAAAATTCCAGGTCGTCACATTCCTCCCCTTACAAGAATTTCGTCCCCGAAATTACAATTTAAGAAGAATGATCCACAACCCGTTAACTATTTTCTCTAAAACCTTTCGGTTTCAAACACTTCCCAATACAATCTTTTTATTAAAGACACATTATCACTCTTACTAACTTCCCAAACTCCCCCCATAGTTTTCAACAATACTATTTGCCCAATCATTCAAATTTCAATTTAAAACAAAATTTTGAATTATCAAAATTTCCTCAAAATTTTCTAACTCCCTAAATTTCCGTAAAATTTCGCCAACGTCTCCTTTACGCGGCTAGCTCGTTACAACTACAAAATGCCTCTACGGGCCCCCAAATTTCAATAGAAAACAAAAATCCAAGTGGCTAGACCAAAAAGCCAATAAAATTTCATACAGAAATTTAAACACATACCTTTTTTGTCGAGCAATTCAAATTTATCTTCTTGAATCAAAACCAATTTTCCCTTCCCTTTATAATACATGCATATCATACTTAGCAACAATATCCAATTATAGCTTTTAAAATCATTTTATACCCTTTTTTACAGAAGTTTTCATATCTACTTCTATTCAAATTGGTTTTCCCATTTCCATATGAATTCAATTTATCTTCAACTCTGAATATTGAATTTTATCTTCCATTTATAACTGATTCATATCATTATTTTAAATTAGTTTCATCCACTAATTTATTTCAATTTCGAATTTGAGATCGTTTTGTCACTAACAAAAAATTTTCAAAAAATTTTCTAACTCTCAAAATTTTCGAAAACTTTTGGCAGAGTATCCTTTGTACGAAGGAGCTTTTGCAATTTGACAAGAGATATAAATATATATACGTCGACCCACCCTGTCGGAAAAACAAAAACAGTTCATATTTCCTATTTTTATTGCATAGGCGTACCTTTATTTAGCATTTTTAAGCAAGCGGCTTATTATTTAAGCAAATAGCGCAACCAAATCCAGCCAAACGGCTTCCCGATACATGTACTTACTCAACTCAAACATGTAAGTACTAAATATGAAATTTATTAACATTTCACTTACTTTCAATAGCTAACCACATGCACTTCATAAGCAACATGCACCAAACACTTCCCATAAGCGATTTATATGATTTTAAAGCTAATTAAATTTCTTTCAACCAATTCATATGCCATTTCATTCAATTTTAATGGTTTACAACTCAGTTTCTTACATTCGATTTATTTTTAATCCAAACAAGCTCATATTCAATTCAATTGATCTCAAAATCAATTTATTTAATCTCTATCAACTCATAGAAATTTAATTACCTTCGTTTACGTCAAACAACAATTCATTCCATGCAATTTGATGATATCCATGTGAATAAATAATTACTTAAGTTTTATAACCAAATTAAATTGATTTCGACTCAATTTATATTTAATTCCTTCCATTTTAATTCATTCACAACCATTTTATTTAGCTCGACGCATGCCATGCTATTATACTACTAGCCATTCCCAAATTAATTCAACCCAAGCTTTTATTTAATGGTCTACCCTTCCTACTTGAAGTCGAGCTTCTATAAATTTTAAACTTGTGTTAATTTACTTTAATGTAGTCCAACTTCAAAACTTAAGCTCACTTCATTTTCAAAATAAATTTTCCTTTTCAATTTAACTTGGTTCTATTTCAATCAAATCTATTTCATTAGTTATTATAAATTTAATTTCCAAATTCAATTCATTCACGACTCATTTAACTATTTGCAAGGCCATTTTCAATTATTTCTACCTTCTTGAACTTAGTTTGCAATTCAAACCATTTCTGTTTCAGTCCAACTTCCTTTCTATTCGACAATATTCCAATTGTATTCAATTTACTAACAATTCAAGTCAAATTTAATTTATAACTCAAGTTTTCATTTCTGACTCTATTAATAACTCCCAATTCAACTTATAGTGAACCAATTTAAATCTTATTAAGATATTCACTTAACTAATTTATTTAGCTAACTAGCTTACTCCTTCATTTTAAAATTTTAGAAATATTTTTAAATTCACATAATACTATTAAAATAGCTTTTTATAAAAATACTTCTTATAACACGATGTCTCAACCAATCCATCCTCGTTCTCATAGAAATTCGGTCATACGTTGATCAGGCGTAGGACTGAAAATCTATAAGTACTTGGTAAACCCGTTTTCAACATCCAGTGAAAGTACTTGAAAAAATAATTTTATTGAAAATATAGAAAATAGTTTTTGAAAATAGAGGAAATATCTTTGGTGAGAATGCTCTGGAAATCATCACCCTCATCCATGGTTGCAGTTACATCCTGGGTTACATTGCCATCGCAGCAAAAGTCCATGTAACTGTAGGCACTCCGCGCCCCTCGATTACGCCATGGAATCCACAACAGATCGCAGTTACATTGCAGGGTTACGTTGCCATCGCAGCAAAAGTCCATGTAACTGTAGGCATCAACGCCCTCGATTTTCGCTATAAAAAATGAAACCTGTCCACTCCCACATAGGTCGTAGTCTACCGATGTAAAATCAAACGCAGACTGTTGGCTCTCAACGGCACACACGACTTTCGCTATGTTACCATAAAATCCTCAGGAACTAGTTTTGTCCGGACTCCTCACAGGATCAACTTTAGAACCCCCTTAGGGTTCAAGGCAGTACAAACATATGGCACTCCTGAGAAGTTCATTCCAAGGGAGCGCCTTTTTCCCCAGAGCCATTTTCAAAACACTTTATACTATACACATATAGTATCTTCCAAATCATACACCTAGTATGAATCTCATATAAATCTCCTTTTCTCAAAATCGATTATCCCAAAATCGATAATTCTCAAATTAGGCTTTCCAAATTCCAAATTGATTTTACCCAAAAATCAAAAGCCTTTCCAAATCTAAAGGTTCCCAAAGCCCTTTTACAAAATCCTCATAAGATCCTTTATATATATAGATATATATAAATTTTTAAAAAAAAACTTTGGATCATTTCAAACTTGTATAAAACTCCTTTTATACTTCAAACACTTTAAAAATCCTTTCCTTCCAACAATAGATTCAACAATGGGAGATTTATCTTATATAACAAAGATATATAACTTTGTTTATTCAAAATCAAATATTCAAATTTGATTACCCTTTTTTTATAAAGTTGTTTCCGTTTTACTTATCATCATAAAAATATCCAACTTTCACCTTTATCCATTGTATATTTCACAAAATATACTTTCATTTCAAAAGAAATCATTTCACATTTCTTATTCACAAATTTCCAATATCAATTTCATTTAAACCTGTATGATGTACACATATCATCCGTACGCTGTACCAATCTGATTGCTCACTCAATCACACAATTTCACTTCCGAACTAGTATCGTCCACCCGACTTCCTAGTGCGGACACAGATCTAGTTTCTTGATCAGAAACCGTCATTCTCCTTGCATAGTCATAACTATGATAGAAAATATCCAGAACTAATCAACAATCCATATCTAGGTTCGCCGTCGAAAATCGAATGAAAAATCCCAACTCGGATCGATATAACTATCTCGAAATTATTTGCTCGAATCTAGATCAGACCACTATGCGAATAGAATAATATACGTACATCCTACATAATTATCATAATTGATTATCAACTAAATCAATTTCTATTTCTATTCACCTTTCCTTTAATTTCTATCCACATAATCATAATTGTTTCAATTCCATTGGATTATCACTTTAATCCTTATCCCAAATGGATATTCAATCATAAACAATTTGAACTCTGTCCAGCTTAAATTCAGAAAATAGCTTGAAAAGTTTAAAATAGATAAGTCATTGAAAAATAATTATTAGCTTGTAAAATAGCTGTTGTAACAGCCTGCAAATCCGTACCCCTTGAGTCAGCACTATTCTACCTAAATTAACTCAAGTTGTAAAGAAATACGAACCATTTGGGTTAAAGAAGAAGAAGTACAAGAAGAAAATAGAAATCAACAACAAAATCTAACCATCGCAGCGGAATAAAACATAATAGATAATAAATAATCTTTACTCAAAATCAAATATCTCTATTTATATATTACATCATCAGAGTACATCAATCACAGTTCAACATCAATAACATACATCTGGATATGCAGCTAATCAACACAGCGGAATATATATATAAACAAGTATGGAAGTACGTATCGTTATCCATCTTGTCTCCTGAGCTCTACCGCATCATATCTTGTATCCTATAATACTCGGCCTGACCCGAGCATTATAGTTAAATAACACCCGAGTTAGTCTGGAATACCAGCGTGAGAAAATCATACCCAATTGATCATTAAAGTTTCAAAATCCTTTGAAAACAAAATCATCTCGTAAGACCACACCACAAATAAACATGTCGGGTTTTTACCTACGATAGCTAAAACATTTTTTATAGAAATCCTTTGATATTATAATAGGGTCTATATACAAATACTTATAAAATAGCTGAAATTGTTACATTCATTAAATTCCAGCTACTAGCCACAGAGTGCGTAATACAAACAAAACTCGTACAAGGCTCGTAGGGAGAATGAATTTCCATCTAATGACTAGGCACTGGGATACCACCTGTCACAGTACGTGGCCCAGATCACAGTACCGAGGAGTACGCCCGCTCCCCTACAACACAAGACTGAGACTACCCCTTACTGGATAATCCCGAGTGAGATCACCCCGCGGTTGGGATCGGCAACCGTCTACTAAGCCGAAATAAAAAGGGACATCTAGAAAGGGATGACCTCCCCTTGCTTGGGTGCTACCCACCTAGCCTTGCTGCATAACCCCTGATTTTCAGTCATTCCCATTTAATGAGCTTGAGGCTAAGCGTTACCTTTTTAGAACATATCCCTTAGAATTCCCATCGTCCACCTGACGATGTTTACGAAAGCATTCATCCATACAAGTCCGTCCCAGGTTTGAACGGAACCGAAGGCACTATTCCTACTACATCCATTTTGGAAATATCCTTAGGATTAGTAGCGACTAGCCCTTGCACTTCACTGCTCCATCTTCGAATCCAAACTCGTTTCCCATGAAACGTACAAACCGGATCGAAGTGGTTTTCGAGAAATAAATCTCGATCCCGGCCTCTTCGAAACGATTAACGCATTTTTCCAATATTGATCGCCGGTTATTTAACTATCAATTAACATTCACAACATCCATCACACAATAAATAATTTCCCAAGTTATTTATTTATCTCAAAATATCTTCACAAGATATATTTCTATTTTCAATCCTTTGAAAACAGTTTCAAACCATTCTTTCTTTTCCAGAATAAACTTTCCCAAATATTTTCTATCTCTACTGAAACACCAAGCACAAAGCTAGATTTTTAAAATAATTTAAAACACTTTACGTTGAAATATACTTTAAAACATTTATTTTAAACTACTTCAATAATTTGTTAAAAATACCTACTACATGAATATTTGAAAATAAGGTTACTTAATAAAATATAAAACTATATTTATACTTTTAAAAACAAAATACTAAGTCACCCTTTAAATAATTATTTCTATAAAGATTAAAGAAAATACTTACTTAAGAATTTAAATATTTAGAAATAATAATTTTTTCAAAACATACCTTTTTAAACAACTTTAAACTTTAAACTTATATTTAAAAATTTACTTTGAAAACGTACTTGGTTATTCAGGGAGAATTTCCAATCTCAATCACTTAAATCAATTTTCCAAATTGATTCCCAATTTATTCCATTTGAAAAAAATTTCTTTACTTATCAGTTCATTTCAAAATTCATTAGTTATGGACTTATTATTAATGTTGCTTTTTCCCGTTTGATTTTAAATCCTTTAACTGAAATAAAAAAAATTCGGTTTTTCCCAATTTCTTCTTTATTCTTTTCAATATTTTAAATCTTAAAATTTAAATAAATGTTCTGTTCATTTAAAATAATAATACTGAAGTTTAAAATTCAATAATCTTCTGATTATTCAAAATTTCCCATCCTATACTCAGGATTTATTTATTAGAATTTTAAAGTCACTTTATTTCTTTTCCAATTCATTCTTAAATTTTTTCAAGTTTCTATAATTATTTTACTTACAAATTCACTTCTTTAATTTTCTTTCCAAAATCCAATTTATATATTTTTGGTAATTCATTATACCCAATTATATCCAATCGAACCATAACATTAATTATTCCAATATAATTCATCATAGAATATCAAATAATCATAACAGAGGGTATTAAATAATTTAAATAAATATTGAGGGATCTAGTTGGATCCCTCCAACCTGTTTTTCTCTGCATCCACAGACATTAGCACAATATAAAATGCCAGTTCCAAAATATACCATACTATAGCACATCAATCAATTCAGCCATTCAAACAATTATTTAAATTAAATTTTTAAATTTCAAATTTAACTTCGTCTGAGTGAGATTAACTCACCTTTGATTTTCATTTGCAATCCACTTCAATATATGCCTTGGTTTACCCGATTTGACCTTGAATAATCAATTTATACGGCTTTATAAATAATTTGAATTAACCAAACAATTTTATTATTATTTATTAATTTAAGTAAATAAAAAATCTTGTTTTAAACTGATAATTTCCCATCTAAATTGTATATAAAAATAATGTACATATGCCAAATCTTATTACAGTAAACTACAAAAATTGATATTCATTTTTATATTATCATCCTATCAATCAAAAATTTTCCTATAAATGATTTAAATCAAACAACCTAAAATTTTAATTATTTTTATAAAACAAAATAACTTTATAATCAACTTACTGTAATCTATTTTTTTCTGGATATAAGTTTTTCTCATTCAAGAATAAATGTAAATGAACAGAAAATACAACTCACCTCGATCGTTTGCACTCCATCTAGAAGCTCACACTCACAGAAACCCTACGCGCCATCATGAAATCCTATTCACTGAATCGCGACTCACTGTCGAAGTCGAAATTGCCCTCGAGCTTTCCAAATCGCACGCGACACTAGCCACATCCCTAACTGACAACAAGCCTTCGCAGCACCATCGAGCATCCACCTAGGCTTTGCGCAACTCGAATCACCGCCACCTCGAAAGTGAAACCCTAGCCACAGCTAAACTTCGTGATTAGGGATTCGGTCGATACGGGTCGAAGTGGAAGTCGCGATTCTTGATTAATTCGATTTGAATGAAATCTGGGTTTTGACTTTAGCTTAAATGAAGATGACGAGAATCTCGTGTCTTCCCCCCTTTTTCTCGATTTACACTCGTTTTTTGCAGATGAAGGCTTCAGCCAATCTTATTTTGAAAAGGAGAATTAAATTTGAGGAGGAAGACGCAATTTTTCCTTGAATCGAAATATAAAGGGAATGCTGCCATTTTTTCTTCTGAATTTCGATTTCTATTTTGAAAGAAGGAGATTCTATCTTTAGACAAAAAGGGTTGCGTGCTGTTGTTAAAAGAGGGGACATGGATATGAAAGGAAGTTGGCTTGCTCAAGAAAGATTTCGGCTGGTGAGGTTGCTTATGTGATAATATACATAAAATTTAAATTGAATTTTCGTTGTAAATTTCAACGCGTTTACGTAGAGTATGCTCACCAACAACTCTGATCAATACGAAATTTGAAATCCGGTAATAATTCAATATTACGGATCTAATGGATCTGGTTTCGTCAAATTCCGAGACTATGCCTCGAAAGGTTATTTTTAAATTCAATTTAAAACGATAAAATTTCAAGACTGAACAAATTACGGTTAAATTCAATTTTCTTCTATTATCCTCAGTATTATCAATATAAATTTTTCAAGCCTTCAAATTATTTTTAATAGGCTTAAAACTCCAGATTTAACAATTTATCCAACTTCAAATTATTTAATTTAATACTTTAATCATCAAATAAATGGTGATATTTGAATTCAAGTTAAAAAATAAGATTTTAGATATTTAAAATCGATTAAATATTCCAATTTTAAATTGTCAAAAATTCCGGGTTGTCACATTCCTTCCCCTTAAAAGAATTTGGTCCCCGAAATTACTAATTAGGAAGAATGATACAATACCAGTTTACTTTTCCTCACAACCAACAAATCAATATCTTACTAACGACCTACTTATAAAAGACCTGTTATCTTTCTTACTAACTTCCCAAACTTTTCCTTAGTTCCCAACCACGTTACTTATTCAACTATTCAAATTATAATTCAAAACCAAGTTTAAAATTTTCAAAATTTCTTAAATTTTTTCTAAGTCTCTAAATTTTCGAAATTTTTTGCTAGCGTCTCCTTTACGCGGCTAGCTCGGTACAACTTCAAAAGGTCTCTTCGGGCTCCCAGATTCTAAAAGAAAATAAAAAGCCAAGTGGCTCGATCAAAAACCCTATCAAATTTCATACCGAAATTTAAACACATAGCTTTTTGGTCGGCAATTCTAATTTATTATCTGAAATCAAAACCAATTTTCCTTTCCCTTTTTCATACTTGCATATACTTCATAACAATAATATCCAATCACAATATTCCAAAACATCTTATCGACTTCCTTACAAGATGTCAATATTTATTCATTCAAATATCAACTTAGAATATATTTGTAATATAAATTTACGTTCAAGAATTTACCATTCCTTTCTTAAGTTTAGTATATGCATTTTACATGTTTCTTTATTTATTTTCACTTCACCCATTTAGTTTATATCTATTTCTATTCAAATTGATTTTTTTCATTTTCATATGAATTCAATTTATCTTCAACTCTTCATATTTGAATTTTATTTATCATTTATAACTAATTTATGTCATTATTTTAATTAGTTTCATTTACTAATTTATTTCAATTTCCAATTTGAAATTGATCTGTAGTTAACAAAATTTCCAAAATTTTCAAAAATTTTCTAACTCCCAGAATTTCTGAAATTTTTTGGCAGAGTCTCCTTTGTACAGAGGAGCTTTTGCAATTTGACAAAAGATATAAATATGTATACATCGACCCACCCGGTCGGAAAAACCAAAAACAGTTCATATTTCCTATTTTTATTGCGTAGGCGTACCTTATTTAGCATTTTTAAGCAAGCAGCTTATTTATTTAGCAGTTAGCACAATCAAATCCAGCCACACGGCTTCCAAGTACCTGTACTTACTCAACTAAAACATGTAAGTATGAAATATCTGAAGTTTAACAACATTTCATTTATTTTCAATAGTTAAACACATGAATTCTAAAAGAAGTTCACACCAAAAAAATTTCCATCAGCAACTTATACAGTTTTCATACTAATTAAACAGTTCCAATTAATTTATAAACCATTTTCATTCAATTTGAATGGTTTTCAATCTATTCCTACACAACTTCATCAGTGTGAATGGTTTAAAACTCAATCACTTACATTCAATTCATTTTAATTTTCAACAATCCCATATTATTCCAATTGATTTAAAAATCAATTTTAAATTTAAAATATAATTTAAATCTTAATTTATTCAGAAACCCTAGATCTAGGCCGTTCAAGCAAGTAAGAAAATCATGGCCGCATGCTACATCTTCTCTCATGCTCATACCCGAACGCGAATAGACCGAACGAAACCCATTACCGACTTCTTCAACCCCAACGTCGTGCCCTCCTCATGCCACCAGAAGTCGATTAGAACCTACCACAACAAAGCCCACTTTGCCACCCATCATTGGCCTAAACCCGGTCAAACTCGATGGCCCTCACGCCTCGAGATTTGCAAATGAAGGGAAACCCTATGTCGCCAAATCGAGGAAGATCCAAGGCCTTAGAACGGAAACCCACCGTTGGATCTGCAGTACTCGACGAGTAATCCAAACTACCAGTTGAACATTTTTGCTAAAACACGGTGGATTTATCAAGAATTGGAGATGAAAGACGATGCCTCTCGGCCATCGAATAATTTTAGCGGTGGCTAGAAGAAAGAAAAATTAGGGTTTAGGCCGTACACGTATGTATAAACGTTTATAAATATTATTTTATTAATGTTCTCAAATTTTAATAAGCTCATACAACCGAACTCCAAATCACAAGTGTTGCCTGGCATTTGTAAGGTTTTACACACATTCCGAACACAATGGAACGTGTTTCGGAGCCCAATTCAAATGTATGTGGAAGATAGCTTTTCGAATCGGGTTAAAATATTAAATTATCGATTTAAATTTCAACGAGTTTCTCACCCGTATGGACAAACGGTAACTCAAAACACTACGAAATTTGAAATTAGATTATAATTAACTATTATGGATCTAATGGAACAGGTTTCGTCGAATTTCGAGACTGTGCCCCGGAAGGCTATTTTAACTCGTCTATTAATTCGAACGATTTTCAAGCTCGTCGAAATCATTTAAAATTTCACTTTTAAATTTTACTAACTTAATTATAAATCATATAGAGTCTATAATCACGTTAGAAATCGTTCTGATTCATTTCGAATCAAAATCTGATTATTTGCATTATTACTATATATTAAATTTCATTATTTAATTAACATAAACATTCCAATTTAACTTATCGACTTTGGATTCCATCCAAAAGCCCACTATTAAAATTCAAATCAAACTAGTCTTCGAATAAATCTTAGAAACCATTTCCATAACCATTTATATCCAGATTCACCAATTATCCCAATTTCAAATATTAAATTATTCTTATTCAAATCCAATTGAATTAACGTATTTGAAATTTTAACTAATCTCATTGATTTAACCAAAATATTTTAAATTTAAAATCATTATATCCCACATTCAATATTTAAGATGAATTAAATGTTTAAAATCTAACAACCAATATTTCGGGTCGTTACATTCTGCATTTATTATTATAAATGTTTATAAAATGACCACAGTGCAAAAACTATAATGATTGGTTGTTAAAAAGACTGATGTCGGATATTGTCATACTCTCTGCCAATTTCAAAACCATTTTAACAACTATGCATGTGGTTCAGAATCCAAAACGAAGTAGGATGGTTTGGCGAACGCTACTGTCGGAGGTATGACTACAGCCCCGATCCCCTCAGGTCGGCTTGATATGACTAAAATCAAGAGTCTTAACCAGGTCAAGTGAGGTAGCTCCTCCTATCGGACATGCTTCTTCGATACCGTATCTGTTACTTTGCGACTGATTGGTGGCCACTTCGATTTGATTATGGGACTGTTGTTCGAGGTGGACGGTAGTAGCTGCTATGCATTACTACAAGCTTGGTTACGCATTCTGATAAAATCTTACCATGGTTACAGCCTCGTGTGCCCTTTTATATGCATTATCGAGCCCATTACGATTTTGTTTTGTGTCGTAGCTATGGACTGCTACCTAATAGCCCACCGGTTTGGTGGAGTTTACTGCAATGTATAGACTACGACATTTATAAAAAATGTGTTAAGGGGGATATGGATAACACCTTAACGCTATTTTGATACTTTACTTTACTATTATACTTTTCATATATAGTGTATATTACTGCATATAAATAGTTTAATGGATCCTTAGGAGATGAGAATCTCGAACATCTCTTAAGTTATTGCACACACGTTATACACTGGATAGGAGATATAAAATCCCGTAAACATCTCTGTAGCAATTACACTCATATTTATTTACTGTTGATTTAACTTACATAAGATCTTTTAGTTCTGACTATAGTGTTTTGTCTTTTTATTACGCTCAGGTCAGCCTGAGATTTCAACGTTGAAGACTCTATTTCTGGAGGACGAAGACGGAGTTTAGCATTATATTATATTATTATTATTTCCACTGTATCATGTTGTTCGACCGCATTATCCTATTTTACATTTTGTATGTATAACTCTGATTGTATTGTAAAATTGTAATCAAATGTTATTTGTAAAACAACTTCATGAACTGTTTATTCGATTATTATATTTTGTCATTCCCTTATGAGATTCTGTATTTTGTTTTTCCTTCTTTTCTCCTATTTTCTTATTTACCTCATTAACAATCCTCCCTTTTGAGTGGTTTGAGTTGACATGTGTGGTTTATTATCGATTTTAAACCGTCCAAAAAGGTGGGTTAGTTACATGAACATAAAGGAGCAACAACGTTGTGACAACTTTTATTCGACAAAACGTTGATTTTCGACAAAATGTTTTACGGTCACATTTTGACCTTTTTGTTAAACTATTTATTGATATAAACCAAACTTGGAAAAAATTTCTTATCATTTTTAAATAATTAAAACAAGTATATTTGGCTTATAAAATAATATAAAACAATATCGAAATTCATTTTCAAAATACGACATTGATTTTGTTAATGCGCAACGAAATTTGTCAATCACTATAACATAAGTATATATATAATTATAAAACTTTTATCAACCTGTTATTATATTTATATAATGATTTTAAAAGGATTTATTCATCTTTTAAAACAATTATTTGATCGTATATCCAATTTTATCGAAAACTGGTTTTTGTCAATTTTGTCAACGTTACGGTAGAACTCCAAAATCCTTATTCAATCCTAATAATAAGTGCACCGTTCTTATTTATTATATAAAACATGATTATTTAATTTTTAATATTTTATTTTCAAAGTGGTAAAATTATGGGTCATTACACCTTCCAGTGCCTAATAGCGGCGTTATGATTTAGTCGGCTATAACTCTTACAAAGGTTTATCTAAGTGTTAACTAGTGCATCTTATATCTAATTAAAAAGCAACCGATAGTTTGAGGTAATTGCATATCCCCTCAAAACCTACAGTCCGTCCAGCCATAACCAAGTCTTTGTTGATGAGCCTTTAGGACTAATTGTGGTCTGACTTATGTGTATAGCTTTACTCCCCAAATATCGGTACCACCAATGTCGACATAGCACCGAGCTTTCAAATACTGTCCTAATTAGATTTGCCTTATGGAAATCAAAGAAATGCCTGCCTGGTTAGTCCTTTGGCTTGGAATCAAAGCAGTCCCAATCAAACATTTAATACTTCAAATTCGAGGTAAACCCCTTTAGTATATTCTCCTAACTTATACATGGACATATATCACCACTGGTCCTACAACTAGACATGTCCCATATTAGTAAGATGTGTACAAAACTGCTGATAACCTTTTGTGGAGGGCAGACTTCTGTTGTGTAATACTACGGACCTCGCATCCTGAATCATACTAAACAAAATCATTTGTGATAAATTTAAATATTGAGCTAAGTCCATTAATTCATACATTTCACAAACGTATTATCGAGGCCATATAATTTTAACTATAGAAATAATTATGCCTCTTAGGTTCATTCATTAGTATTCATTTATTTACAATCTATGGACTTCTCTTTTATTTTATATTCTTACTATCTTTAACTTCATATTTCATTACTATTGTTAAATGTCATTTACTATGACAGTCACCCTAAATGGTAGTGGCTACAAATAGTAACCTAGCAACTAGTTTTATTGCCGACCTTTCGACTGCGTAGACCGGTCTTTTAACTGCCTAACCAACCTATCCTAAGACATGTTGGGGGTGAGAAACAAAGCCTCGCCACAATTCACAATGTGAGAACCCCCTATCATACTTCAACCAGCTTTAATACTAAGTTGGTCACATCCTCCATTACGAGGCCCGAAAATAAGAGCTACCAATGCTGCAGTCGTTAGTAGTATTATATTTTGGTGATAAAATGGGATCGGTTAATTCTCTCCATAACATCAAGAGCACATAAAGATGAATTTTTTAAACACGTTTCATTAATAAACTTTCATATTCATAATATAGTCCAACCGATTCCACGTTCAAAGAAAATGCAATAGTCACATATATATTCAAAGAGTAACATATGAAGACGTCTCTTGGATGATCAGAGTCTAACTAACTGACAGTTATAACTTCTATCATTACTTTCATTCAAACATAGCATAGACTGTAAACAATAAAGTGGAAATAAACTCCTAACATTAGCAAGCTTGCCTCCTACACGTCTCCGGAAGCTTATTAGTCTAACCTGAAAATCCGGACTCTTGAGCAAATCAAATGAGAACCCAAGAGTTTATAAGGAAAACAAAAACTTCAGGTCGAAAAAAGGTCTTGCGTGAATAATAATATGCCATCTCGAACCAAAATAGATATCTAGTAAGACCACGCTACTGATCAAAACAATTTCCCCCCACTAATATCTTATCGAAATATGTCGTACATAAATCATTCACCTGCAACCATAATCGTTAGAACAGTCCTAACATTATCTTATGCATGTTTAACGACCCAGAATTTCAGCCATTCGAAATTAGGATATTTAATTGACTTTTAATATTCATAAGTTAATTTTATAAGTTGAATAACTTATAATTTGAATACAATTATTTATTTGGGTAATTAAATTTTTTAATTTAAAATTTGAAATTACAGAAATAAATTGATTCTGAATTTTATGTCAAAAAATTGATTTATAAGATTAATACAAATTCTATTTGAATTAGAATGACGTTAGTAAATTTTTAATATGGATTTAAAAGTTAATTTATATAAATTGAATACTTTGATATTTAATTAACGTGTAAAAATAGTCATTTTTCACACGGTCTTGAATATTGATGAAACTAGTCTCATTGCATTCGTAATATTATATTCTTGTAGGATTTTAAATTTCATATCAATCGAACTTACGGTTTGATCGTGCGAAGCTGAAACGTATAGAAATTTATTTAAGTAAATTTTAATTAAAATAACTCGATTTGAAAACCTATCTTCCAAATACGATGGAATTGGCCTCTGATGTATATTCCATTATGTTCGGAATATGGGTAAAACATTATAAACGTATGATGGCATGCTTCGATTGGAGTTTGAAATATTTTCAAGTGAATAGTGTTTTAAAACGTGCCTATATAAGGACCTCCATACCAATCCCTAGCCCTAATAGAAGACCAGCCGCCATTAATATTCAATGGCATAGAGAAGTTGGAACTTCTTCCCCTAATTCCTCTCAATCTGCAAACAATTACGAAATACTTTCAACTACAAACTTGTAGAGCTACATGAGATCTTCGCATCCATATGGTCATGATCGTCATCAGTGCTTCATGAAGGGCCAGATCTGGCCACGTATGATGTGCGTTCATGCATGTTTATCGAGAAATATGTGGGGCCGAGCTCATCCATATTCAAGGTGAAGGTGGAGCTCGTGATGGCCGTTTGAATGGCTATAACCGATCGTCCTTTCGATGATCGTAGGTGGAGCGGCATGGAGATAATCAATGCGTGCAAATGGGTTGTCTCGACCTAGAGGATGCATAGAATGAATGTGTGAGAGAAAAAAGTGCACGGCCTAGATTTGTTGAGGCAGAAACGAGCGGCCTAGATTGGAACGTTAAATAAAATAAAATAAAAAATTGTAAATAAATTTATGTATAAAATTGTGTAAACTTATAAATGTTATAACTTTGTCATACGATGTCGAAATTAGACGAAACAAGTTTCATTGGGTTCGTTTAAGCGAATCCTACACGACGGAGTTTGTTAGGATTGATTTGGAACAGCTAGGAATTTTGGATAAAATTAAATGTCCTTTTAATTTTATTCGTAATAAAACGATGCAACGACAACTGGAAGCAAAGCAAGTACAACTCACTCATTCTGACTCGCTTACATTTTTATATAAGTAACAATAAATTTATTTATATTGATTGATGATTGTTTGGGTTATATATGATATATTATATATATATGTATATATATATATATTGATTGATTTGGATATATTCTCGCATATTTTAGCGGATGAGACCCTATACGTTTCCGTGTATAAGCGGATAACCTTTTGTACATGCGTCTACCTCGAAGCTGACATTTTACATATATTCTCATATGTATATTTGTTGCACGTGGCAGGTTGTAGGAATCTAACTGGATTCCTAACCAATGTCGATTTTTATTTACAGATATTGATACATATATATATGCTTTTATCATATGATATATGGCGTTTGGATGCCGTGATTGATGTTAAATTCCCATTTAGTACTTTTGCAAAATTTGACCATATTTTGGAATTTTAAAAATATTAAAATTATGATTTCAAATTAAAAAGGATTTCAAAGTAATTTTGAAAATATATGTTTTATTAATTTTTGAATTGTTAAGGAAATGAATTTATTTTGAATAATAAAAAGTTATAATTTTTATGTTATGAAATTATGATTTTTATGAAACATACCTAAATATGATTTTAGAAATATGAAGTCAACTATTTTGTGAAAAAAATTATAATTGAGATTTGGACTTATTATAAATGGTTTATATATATATATATATATATTAGATTTATAAAATTGACATTTTATAAATAAATGTAATTGGATTATAAACGAGTTTTGTAAGTGTTAAAATGAAGTTATAATTGAATCTTATAAGTAAATAAGATTTATAAATTTATGTATAAAAAGAATGAATTTATAAATAAGAGAATTATAAGTGAATTAACTTATAATCGGATTTTGACATATAAATGGGATATAAATGGAATTGGTTAATAAAGGAATTTTATTTATAGGAGTTTTTATAAAGTATAAATGGGATGTATAAACATGGTTTTATAAATGTGAAATCATCTTAATTTGATAGGTTGAATATGAAATTTTATTAAAGGAATTATATTCACGATTTTAGACAGTGGATAATCCTTTAAATTAAATAAGTAATGAATTTGGTAAAAGAATTATATTCATGTTTTTGGACGGAGAATAACCTTTTAAATTAAATGAATGTTTTGGAAAGTGATATTATAAAACAATGTTTGAATTGTTTGAAAATAAAGTAAATTGTGAATTCACTTATTATTAATATTAGTATATAGAAATGTTTTCCAAATAGTGAAACATTGAAATGGTTTGAATATTATCTTTTTTTTAGATATTTTGAAGTGAATAACTGGAAAGTGATTTGATTTGTAAACAATTAATAAAATCAAACCCAGCAGCTACTTATGTGCTAGATTTTGTTTACTGCTTTGGCATTTAAATAAACGACTATCAGATTTGGTCATTTTAGTTTCTCTACTTGATGTAGAAACTAAATAGTCGTATGCTTAGTACGTTACTGACTGTGTAGGCTTGATTATCGTTTGTGTTGTGAATGTTAATTCATGTAGTGTGGATTGATTACTTCAATCTACGAGCTTCCTTCTTGGTCGAAGGATAGCAAGTTGAAAGTTGGAGACGTGATAAGCCTATGAGACTTAGTTTCTGTGTGGGGTTGAGAAATGCTTTTGCATTGTTGGTGTGAAGAGACCGGGATCAGGTTTATCTAAAAAGCACTTCGGACCAACGTATATGCATTCAATTTTACAGATAATGATGATATTTATATTTAGGATTTTCACAGTGAAGAACTTCTTGTTGATCGTTTGGGGTTAAAATCCTAATATACATCCAATAGCAGTAGTCTCTTCGTTATGAAATATCCATTTCAAGGACTGTTTGCTACTAATCCTAGGGATTTCCTGATAGGATATAATAGGAAAGTACCTTCGATTTGTCCCGTTCCTAGACATCTTGTATGGACGAGTGTCTTACATTGCATTTGTATGATTACATACATTGGCTTTTACAAACGTACAGCGATTTGGTGGCAGAGAAGGCAACTTCTCTTAGCTTAACACCCTCCTTGAGACATACAAGTCAAGGGTTGTATTTTGTTGGAAGGTAATTATTAGTCAACGCAAACGGCAATGTGGCATTCAAAGTGATGTGATATGTTGTGAAAGATAATCGTTACCTCATGCCTTATCATCAAGAATTGACCGAAACAGGTTAGATACAACAGGGCTAAGTGGGTCATTCCCAATTAGGATATGATCATCCCCTTCTAGAAATATTTCCTCCCACTATGATGTTCGGGATGTAAATTATTGTAGATGTATGCCATGAGGGCCCTTGGAAAGGTCGGTGACGACCGAGGGATGATATATTTGGTACAACCTAGTTATAGAGCTAGGCTGATCTTGTGTTGGTAGAGGATCCTTTGTGATGGTCCTCGGTACATTCCTCTATAGATGTATTGCCGGAAAGTAGTCCCTTTACTTAGTCATTTGTATGGAAGTCCAAATTCCATTATGTGCCTGCCATTTTGTTTGTAGAGCCTAGTATGCTGGAATTTAATAATGGTAATTTCGGTTATTTTAATTATTATTTATATACTAGACATTAGTATAGTATAACATGATTTGATATGAATTTTTTTGGTTATCATAAGGTAAAAACATGTCCGTGTTTATATGTGGGCGTGTCTTACTAGATACTTTTGTTTTGAAAGGAAAAGTTTGGTAATTTAATAAATTCAGTTGAGTGTGTTTCTCATGCTGGTTTACCAGACTGATCCAGACGTTTTTTCCTTTCAATGCTCTGGTCAAACCGAGTATATTTATAGGTTTAGACTTGGAGCTTCCGCAGGCGAGCTGGAGATCTTCATGTCATATTCACATATTTGCCTAATTTTCCGCTACATTTGTATTGTTTATATTATCAGCAATTGTAAGGGTACATTATTATAACTGTCCAAACTGATGATTAGTGATTGATTGTTGAGCTTTAATGAATGTATGTATATGATATTACGTTTTCTATTTTGTAAAGATCATTGGTATGATATTATATGTTTTTCGCTGCGATGTGAGATTTTGTGTTGTCCTGTTTGATTTTCTTCTTCTCTCTTTCTTCTCTTCTCTTCTTCTCTCTTCTTTTCTTTCTCATGACTTTCCGTTATTCTGTGCATTTTGGGTCGGACATGTGTGGGTTATTGTCGATTCAAAGGCTGTGGATTTACGGGTCGTCACATGTGGTATCGGAGCTTAGATTTAGTATATACCTAGGCTCTGATGTGCACTCAGTATAGATAGGGTCAGTAGCACCGTATATTGAGTTTGAGTGTATTATATATAAGCATATTTGTTGGTGATTATAAAAATGTTTAACATTGTGTTTACTTATCCGTTGATTTTATGAATTTTAGTCAGTGCGTGGAACGCTATGTTATCGATAGGTGTTTCTAAATACTTAAACGAGGCAAGCAGACATAATATTATTTTTAAATTGGGTAAATGAAATAATTAACCTCGATTATATATTATATATAAAGGAACAAATTTTCATAAATTATTATAGTACATATAAATTGATTGTTTGGTTGTTTAAAAATGTAAATATAATAAAAGATATTTGAATAATCTTAATAAAAATAACAATTGTAAAGTTAAAATTATATAAGCAAATGAGTTATAAAGTATGGAATTATAATTAATATGATTTACAATTGTGAAATAATCTTATATATAAGAAATGAAACTACATGAGTATATTTATAGATATGAGTTGTAAATAAGAATGGATTTAAACTAACAATGTGAGAATTGAATCCCATATTTTGATAGTTGTTTTTCAAAGTTTAAAAGAGATTATGTTATTATAAATCTAAATAAGATAAATAAATTTGGAATGAAACATATATAAGTGAATTAAAATAGTGAAATTATACAAGTATAAATTTATAAATGTGATTTATAAATATAAAAAGGGATTTTAAAAGAATATAAGGCACTAGATTCACTACGTTGCTGGAAAATAATAAGGGTGCTGCAGCTTCATCGATATCATTTTCGAGTTTCTGTAGATGGATTTGCTACTAATTAGTAAATTGAAAAATTAAGTTTTGTTATGATAAAAAAATTTGAATTTAAAATTCAAGTTGAAATTGATAAATATAAGGGAAATGAGTTTTGGACTTATAATATGAAATAATGAATTTTAACTTTAGTAAAGTTAAATAAATTTGAGTTAGCATAATAAGACATATGATTTGAAATTTAACTTAAGGAAAGTTAAATAAATTGAATCGAATTTGAACTGGATTAGGTAAATTATTGAAATGGAAATTAAACTTGAGAGGTAAAGTGATTATATAATATGAATTTGGAAGTTTAAATAAATAAGTTGTATAACTTATAAAATGAGAAAATGTAAGTAAACCAAGTATTAAAATGGTTAAACGATTTTGTTAAAAACAAAATCTGAATTTAAGTAGTGATATGGAATTTGACTTAAGTAAAAATTAAATAAAATGAATTTAGAAATGAAATCTATGTTAAGTTAAAAGGAAATGATCTTTGAAAATGAAATTTAATTCAAGTATAGAAAAAGATACGGGATAATGAAATGAGTTAAATAAAATAGAATTTAAATTAAATTAGAAGTGAACTTAAGTTGTATACTGAAAGTAAATGTAAGTGAGAATGAAATGAAACATAATTTAAGTGATGTTGAATGAAGTTGAATTTGATATCTAAATGAATTAAAAAAGTGAATAAATGAACTGAAGTAATTAAATAAATAATCATGGAAGTTGAAATGAATAAGTATAACTTATGAATTTGGTAATAATAAGTTGGAAACAAAAATTTTGATTATTAATTATGAACTTTTAAGAATTGAAATCTGAATTGGATTTATAAGTTGAAATTAACATTAACAACGAATTAATAAAGTAAGTTAAAAAGTTGAAGTGAAGAATATGAATTTAAACTTGAGTTATATATTGAAATTCAACTTTAGTTGTACAATGATTAGCAATCGAATTAATGAACGAATTGAACTAATGAAATAAATTAGTAAATAAAATATGGGTTGAATGTTAATCAGTTGAATGTAAATGAATTGATAGGGAATGATGAATGCAAGTGTTAATTCTTTAAAAGCGAATGAAGTTGGGAATTGAATAATTGAATGAAAGTCAATTAGGCATCAACCAATTAAAATTAAACGTGTTAAACCAAATTGAAGGTAAACGAAGTAAATATGAATGTTGAGTGTAAATAAAATAAATTTGGTTACGGTGGAAAGGCATTGGTTATTAAATGATTGTTTGTTGATTGTATAGAAATTCATATGAAATTGAATTAATGAAATTGAAAGCTAAATAATTGGATTCAAATTTTTAGTAAGTGATTCTAAAAAGAATTAAATTTGATCTAATTTTAAAGTGAGCTAACTTGAATGTAAACTAATTGAATTTTAATAAATGAATGTTAGTAAAATACAATGTTAGCAAATCAAATGTGATTAATTGAAAACCAATTAAATGAATGTTAATGAGGAATGAATGTACATCGATTCGGTTATGGATTTATTTGATAGACATTGGCTTGTTGAATGTTAGTTGGATGATAGTTATTTGATGGTTGAATTTGTTGCTTTTGATTGCATTTGCTATATTGACATATATAGTTGTTATATTGGTATATGTCAAATATTGACATTACTTTCTATATACATGTTCCTCATTTTTTTGTTGAATGTTTAGTAGGTGCGGATGGCGTATACTTCGCATTTGGAGCTCGCTTTCATGCTATATTGACATATATAGTTGTTGTATTGGTATATGTCATATATTGATATTACTTTCTATATACATGTTCCTCATTTTTTTGTTGAATGTTTAGTAGGTGAGGATGGCGTATACTTCACATTTGGAGCTCGCTTTCATGCTATACTAGCCGTATATGCTCGCTAATAATATATAAGGTACATATCTCAGATTACGTATCGTGCTTTTATATTTTTTCCCTACGGGATGCCTCGTGTGTGTGTGTGTGCGATTTTTCTGGATCAAACCGTGTAAAGGAGGCTATGGAGAATTTTTTTTGCAATTTAATGGGTTAGGAATTTTTTAAGATTTTTGGAAAAAAAATTTGATAACTAAAAATTTGATTTTCAATTAAGAGTTAAACGATATTGGTTGGTTTTGAAAAGATAACTAAGAATGGATTTAAAAACTTAGAAAAGATTTTATAAAAAGTTTTACTAATGGATTTTGGAAAAATGTAAAAGGTTTAAATGATGTTGGTAATCTAGTTTGAACGATTTTTTTTGAAAGGCAAATGGATTTTGTGGCTTTTTCTTAGTTTTTAATTTCAAGGACGAAATTCTTTTAATTAGGGGAGAATAACGACCTAGAATTTCAGCCATTTGAAATTGGAATATTTAATTTATTTTAAATATTCATAAGTTAATTTTATAAGTTGAATGACTTATGATTCGAATATAATGATTTATTTGGATAATTAAATTGTTTAATTTAATATTTGAAATTGTAGAAATAATTTCACTCTAAATTTTATGTGAATAAAAATGATTTACAAAGTTTACATAAATTCTATTTGAATTAGAATAATGTTGGTAAACTTTTAATATGGATTTAAAAGTTAATTTATAGAAATTGGATATTTTAATATTTAATTAACGTGTAAAAATAGTCATTTTTGACATGGTCTCGGATTTCGTGGATACCATTTTCTTTGGTTCCATAATATTATGTTACTGTAGGATTTCAAATGTCATGTCAATTGGACTTACGGTTTGATCGTGCGAAGCTGAAAGGTGTAGAAATTTATTTAAGTAAATTTTAGTTAAAATAACTCGATGGAATTGGCCTTCGATATATATTTCACCATGCTCGAAATAGTGGTAAAACATTATAAACGTTTGGCGGCATGTTTCGATTAGAGTATGAAATATTTTCGGGTGAATAGTGTTTTAAAACTTGCCTATATAATGACCCCCATACCAAACTCTAACCGTGATAGAAGGCCAGCCGCCGCTAATATTCAATGGCCTAGAGAGCTCAAAACTTCTTCCCTCAATTCCTCTCAATCCATAAACAATTATGAAATACTTTCAGCTACAAACTTGTAGAGCTAGGTGACATCTTCGCATCCATACGGTCATGATCATCATCGGTGCTTCATGGGAGGCCAAATCTGGCCACGTATGATGTGCGTTCATGCATGTTTATCGAGAAATATGGGAGGCCTAGCTCGTCCATATTCAGGGTGAAGGTGGATCTCGTGATGGCCCTTCGAATGGCTATAACCAATCGTCCTCTCGATGATCGTAGGGGAGCGGCATAGAGATGATCAACACGTGCAAAGGGGAAATTGACCTTTTGTATGCGCGTATACCTCGAAGCAGACGTTGTATGCATTCACATATGTATATTTGTTGCAAGTGACAGGTTGAGGGATTTAACTAGATTCCACACCAGTGTTGATTTTTATTTACAGATATTGATATATATGTTATTATCATATAATATATGGTATTTGGATGCCATGATTGATGTGAATTCCCTTATTTAGTACTTTTGCAAAATTCGACCATATTTTAGAATTTTAAAAATATTAAAACGATGATTTAAAATTAAAAAGGATTTCAAAGTGATTTTGAAAATATATATTTTATTAATTTTTGAATTGTTAAGGAAATGAATTTATTTTAAATACTAAATAAATAAAAATTTATAATTTTTATGTTATAAAAATTATGATTTTTTGAAATATACCCAAATATGATTTTTGAAATATGAAGTTAACTATTTTGTAAAAAAATAAGTTAAAATTGGGATTTGGACTTATTATAAATGGTTTATACATACATATAAGATTTATAAATTGACATTTTATAAATAAAAGTAATGGGATTGTAAACAAGTTTTGTAAGTGTTAAAATTAACTTATAATTGAATCTTATAAGTGAATAAGATTTATAAATTTATGAAGTTATAAAAGGAATGAATTTGTAAATAAGAGAGTTATAAGTAAATTAACTTATAATTGGATTTGGCGTATAAATGAGATATAAATGGAATTAGTTAATAAAGGAGTTTTATTCATGGGAGTTTTATAAAGTATAAATGGGATGCATAAACATGGTTTTATAAATGTGAAATCATCTTCACTTGATAAGTTAAATATAAAATTTTATTAAAGGAATTATATTCACTATTTTGGACAGTGGATAATCCTTTAAATTAAACATGCAGAAGTAACAAATTTGGTAAGATAATTATATTCACGATTTTGGAAAGTGAATAACCTTATAAGTTAAATGAATGTTTCGGAAAGTGATATTATAAAACGAAGTTTGAATTGTTTGAAAATAAAGTAAATTGCGAATTCACTTATTATTAAAATAAGTATATGGAAATGTTTTCCAAATAATGAAATGCTAAAATGTTTTCCAAATCAGATCCAGTGACTACTTATGTGCTAGATTTTGTTTGTTGCTTTGATAGTTAAATAACTGACTACCAAATTTGGTCATTTTAGTTTCTCGACTTGATGTAGAAACTAAATAGTCATACACTTAGTACGCAACTAACTGTGTAGGCTTGATTGTGTTGAGAATGTTGATTCGTGTGGTGCGGAGTGATTACTTTAATCTACGACCTTCCTTCTTGGCCGAAGGATAGCAAGTTGAAAGTTGGAGGTGTGATAAGTCTATGAGACGTAGTTTCTATGCGAGGTTGAGAAACTCATCCGTATTGTTGGTGCGAAGAGACTGAGATCAGGTTTATCTAAAAACCACTCCGGACCAACGTATATGCGTTCGATTATGCAGGTTGTGATGATATTGATATTTAGGATTTTCATAGTGAAGGACTGCTTGTTGATCGTTTAGGGTTAAAATTCCAAAATACATCTAGTAGCAGTAGTCTCTTCGTTATGAAATTTCCATTGCAAGGACTATTCGCTAATAATCCCAGGGATTTTCTAATAGGATGTTGTAGGAAAGTACATTCGGTTTGTCCTGTTCCTGGACAACTTGTATGGATGAGTGTTTGACATTGCATTTCAAAGATTACTATAACGAGCCAGATTTTTCATTGTTCGATTTTGAATATTTAAATGGTTTTAAACATTAATTTGAATTGTAGATTTATTTTGAGTATGAAAATTTTGTTTTCATTTATGAAATAAATTTAGAATTTAAATATAGCGATTTATATGATAATTTTTTTTGAATTTTATAATTGGAATTTGGTTAAATTATTGTATCTTTAGCTTTAAGTTCAATAAAAATAATTAGAAGGCTTATAAAGTTCGTATTTATAATAATGAAGATAATAAATGTTTTAAAATTGAATTTAGAAGTGATCTGTTTAATTATAAAAATAGTTTGTTCCAATTGACATTTAAAATAGTGATACGGGGCACAATCTCGGAATTCGAGAAAGCGGTTCCATTAGATCCGTGATATTGTATTATTATCAAATTTCAAATTTCATAGTGTTTGGAATTATCGTTCCGTCGTATGGATTATAAACGCGTTGAAATTAGTATCGAAATTTAATTTAATAATTGCGTCCAAAAAGATATATTCTCCATACGACTGAATTAGGAATCGAAACCTTTTCCATTTCATTCAGAATTGGGGTATAGCATTATAAATGCCTAGATGCATGCCTCATTAGGGGTATGCAATTTTGAGTTGCGTAAATTGAGATATTTTGAAAATTTATTTATTTATTCATCAGTCAAATATTTTTTCTTCCCTAATACACCACCTTTCTCCATTCAAGCATGCCACCTTCCTTTCTCCCTTCAAATCACATTTCTCCTCCTTTCACTTCATCAGTTCAAATTGAAGCTGAGGAAAAAATGGAGGGAAAGAAAAATTCAAAGAAAAGGAAGAGAAACAAAACCGCGTCTTCCAGTTGTTTAGCCATTCAGTTCAAATCGATACTACAGGAAAAAAGGGGAGACGACCGCGATCGAGTAATGTTGGTGCCGTGACATCGTTCAATTCTGGGACTCAACGGCGATGGCGAATGGAGCATGTGCGCGTGGGTGTTGATGGTGGCAAGGTGAACGGGGTGTGCGAGGAGGTGATGGCGCCGGAGTTGCAAGCGCGGCATGAGGAGAGGAAGAGGGCAATGACGTGCGATTCTTAGGATCACGGTGGAAGTTTGGATGATCGATTAGGGTTAGGGCTGCGCACGCATTGAGGGGACGGTGGAGTCATGGGTCTGGCACGAACGTGAAGTGGGAGGGTGACGATGGCAAGTTCAGGTGGTTGCGAAGTCGAGGGAAGATAGGGCTTATCGACATAAATGATAAAACCGTCGATGTTAGTGGATATTCGTTGGTGGTTGCTAGGGGCAGTGAGGGGAGGAACCTTGTTTCGGTGGTTTCAGATTGTAGAAGGTAGAGGTGCTGTAGCCAAAGGAACTTCATCGTGGGTTGGAGGAGATCATCGACGAGGCTATTGGTGAGGAGATAGGGTTGAATAGGGTGAAGTTTTGGTCTGGGAATTTCAGTAAGTGATTAAGGGCTTTAGAGGTAATTAATTAGGTCGAACTTCTGTAATTTACAAACTAGATTTTATTGATTTAATTGCCTCGACGTTAATAAAAATATTTATTTATATGAGGTCCAAATGAATAAAACAAGTCGAGATTAGAACGGATTGCAATTGAAAGAGAAAAGGGAAAAAAAATCAAGGTGAGAGTTTCTCACTCATTTGGGTTCCAAATTTTTTAATTTAAATGCTAAATTTAATTATTGGATGTTTGATTGGATTGATAAATTTTAACTATTAGTTAAATAATTATATAATATGTATAGTTGTGTCTATATATATATATATATATATATATATATATATATATATAGTATTTGGAGTGGTATCCCCCACATTATAACGGATGAGACCCCATGCTCCCCGCATAATAGCGGATGACCCCATATACCGCGATATCCCCATCGAAGTGGGATTGGCGTTTTTATATTATATTAACATCTGTGGATGCACGGAAAACATATTGGAGGGATCCAAGTAGATTCCTCAAATTTATTATTATTTTTCATATATAGTGATATATGATGTGTATAGATAATCTGTTATAGACTATTGTTGAAATTGGAATATTTGGATGCTATCGTAGCACTGGCCTGAACTTTGATAAATTTTAAAACTAAATTTTTTTAATTTTTTTTATGGAATCGAGAGGGAGTTATAAATTAAATTGATTATTGAGATTTAAAACATATTTTTATTTTTAAGAAGCTAAGTTGGTTTTTCAAAGGGAAACCTTAATATTTAAAATATGAAATTTTAAACTAGTCAATATGGGAATACTTCGAAAAAAATGGATTTTCAAATATTTAATATTTGTTGGAAAAAATTTACTTTTATAATCAGTTTTGTAAATTTATTTATTTATTTTAAATGGGTTATTGATGGTTTATTAAAAGTGTTTAATATTTTAAATAATAATAACCTAAAACATATTTTTAAAAATAAAGATAAATTACTATTCTTTTGAAAATGCTCGTTATATATATATATATATATATATATATAGTTTTAAAAGATTGAAAATTTAATTATAAAATTCTCTCGAGATGTGCAAACAGGTTTTATTTTAAAGATAAGATTTTGTAAGAGAACCCTTATAACGGAATTTAGAGATTTAAGAAAATTTCCAATGTTTATATGCGATAACTTTGGGAGGAATGTGAATCCAATTAAAGAGATAAGAAATGGTTGATTGGAATTATAAATAAGTATAATCGATTTGGAAATCATAAGAAGAATTATTTAAAATTCCGGAGGCTTATGAGATAAGTTTGAAAAATTTCCAAGTTAAATATTAAGAAGACTTTGGAAATTATACATATAAATATTTTCCTAAGTATGACAGGGAGGTTTCGGAAATGTCATGGTGGGAAATATCTCTAAGTATTGAAATGGTGAATTATCCTCTTATGGATACAAGCGTTGAAAATTGTTTTCAAATATAGAATATTGAAGAGGTTGAATATATATATATATATATATATATATATATATATATATATATATCTTGGTGGGGATTTTTTGAAATACATATTTTGAAGAACTATAATTAAGGCCTAGCGTCTGCTTATGGATGTTTTATTGATAGTTAAATAACCGACTATCAATATTGGCCAATTTCGTTAATCTTTTTGAAAAATCGGGATCGGATTTCATTACCCAAAAACCATTTCGATCTGGTTTGAACGTTACGAATGAATACTATAAAGATGATGAAGACGATGATTCGGTTTGTCCAGACCCAGGATGACTTGTATAGACGAATGCTATCAGAACATCATCATTGGAGGACGATGAGCATTCCAAGTAGAATTTTGTTCTTGAAAGGTAACACTAAGCCTCGAACCTCATCAACCAGGAATGACTAAAACATGGGAGATGCAAAAAGGCTAAGTGGGTCACATCCAATCAGGGTATATTATCACCTTTTTAGATGTCCTCAAAAACCTATTATTTATATATATGGTTGTGCATGGAAGGAGCGCTCGATGGTAAGGGTGGGAACACATGTGGTGATAACATATTCGGTCTGTCCAGGTCAAGGGTAGGCCGGTCTTGCGTAGCAGGGAACCCCGACGTGGTCCTCGGTACATTGTTCTAGAGGTGTACTGTGATGGGCGGTACCCCAGTGGCCTAGTCATTTGTTGGAATCCATTCTCTAATATGAGCTTATGGTTTTATTTGTAGAGCCTAGTATGCTGGAATTTGATATTTGTAACAATTTCAGCTATTTAAATAATATTTGTATTTAGACATTATTATAATATCAATGGATTTTATACAAAATGTTTTGGTTATCGTAAGGGAAAAATCCATTATGTTTATGTGTGACGAGGTCTTACGAGGTACCTTTGTTTTTCAAAGGATTTTGATAACCCTAATAATTCAAATTTAGCATGTTTTCTCACACTGGCTTTACAGACTGACTCAGGTGTTGTTTTAATATAATGCTAGGGTAAGACCGAGTATTACAGATATAGGTTAAATGATATGGATCTTAGGAGACTAGCTAGAGGAGTTTCAGACGTATTTTCCATACTTGACTTACATTCCGTTGTGCAAGGACAAGTTATGTAACTATCCAGTTTGACATATTGATTGTAATACTCTGATGATTTTAAGTATACAAACTGTTGCAAATTCTTTTGTATAAAATATGTTATTATGTATTATATTTTGTTCCGCTGCGATTGTGAGATTCTGTTTTTATTATTCTATTTTCTTCTACCTTTTTCTTCTTCACCCTAAAGATACGTATTTCCATCCATTTTGAGTTGAGCCAATGTAGAATATTTCAACTCAAAAGGGTATGGATTTGCGGGCCTTTAAAATTACATACATTCGTTTTTACAAACTTACATTAGTTTGGTGGCGGAGAAGGCAACTTCTCTTAGCTTAACACTGTCCTTGAGACATACGAGCTCAAGGGTTGTATTTTTGTGGAAGGCGATTAGTAGTCAACGGAAATGGCAACGTGGCATTCAAAGTGATGTGATATGTGAAAGGTAATCGTTACCTAAGGCTTTATCAACCGGAAATGACCGAAACAGGGTTAGATGCAGCAGGGCTAAGTGGGTCTTTCCCAATTAGGATATGATCGTCCCCTTCTAGATATATTTCTTCATGATATGACGTTCGGGATGTAAAATTATTGTGGATGTATGCTATGAGGGCTCTCGGAAAATTCGATAACGACCGGAGCATGATATATTCGGTGCTACCTAGTCATAGAGGTAGGCCGGTCTTGTATTGGTAGAGGATCCTTTGTGATGGTTATCGGTATATTCCTCTAGAGATATACACCAGAAGGTAGTACCTTCACCTAGTCATTTGTATGGAAATCCAAAGTCCACTATGTCCTGCCATTTTGTTTGTAGGGCCTAGTATGATGGAATTTGATAATGGTAAAAATTTCAGCTATTTTAATTATTATTTGTATATTAGACACTAGTATAATATGACATAATTTGATATGAAATATTTTGGTTATCGTAAGTTAAAAACATGTTCGTGTTTATGTATGGGAATGTTTTACGAGATACTTTTGTTTTGAAAGGAAAAGTTTTAGTAATTCAATAAATTCAGTTGATTGTGTTTCTCACGCTGGTTTAGCAGACTAATCCAGGCATTCTTTTCTTTCAATGCTCGGGTCAAACCAAGTATATTTACTGGTTTAGATTTGGTGCTTTTGAAGCTTCAACAGGCGAGCCAGAGATCTTCATGTCGTATTCATTTATTTGTCTATTTTTCCGCTGCATTGCTATTATTTATATTATCAACAATTGTAAGGGCATATTATTATAACTGTCCAGGCTGATGATTAGTGATTGATTGTGGAACTCTTATGTATGTATGTATAATGATATTACAATTTCTGCCATGTAAAGATCATTAATATTATATTATATGTTTTCCGCTGCGATGTGAGATTCTATGTTGTTCTATTTCGTTTTCTTCTTCTCTTGTAACAATCCAGATTTTTCGGCATTGAATTTGGGATATTTAAATGATTTTAAATATTGAAACTAAATTATAAAATGGATTTGAATATGGAAAAAAAATCTTGGGCTTACTTAATAAAATAGATTTAGGATTTAGATATAGTGATTTGTTTGATAATTTAATTATTGAAATCTTATAACTAAATATTGGTTAAAATAGTGAATCTTGGTTTTTAAGCTTGATAAAAATAATTTAAAGGCTTGTAAAATCTATATTAATGATACTGTAGGCAATGCAACGTTTAAAATTGAATTTAAAAGTAGTTAATTCAGTTTTAAAAAATATCGTTTATATCGACGTTTAAAAATAGCCTTTCGAGACACAGTTTCAGATTTCGACGAAACCTGTTCCATTGGATCCGTAATATTGTATTTTGTCGGATATCCAAATTTGTAACATTTGGAGTTATCGTGTGTCCATATGGTCTGTAAACGCGCTGAAATTTATATCGAAAATTTAATATAATAATTGGGTCCTAAAAGCTATCTTCCCCACACGAACGAATTAGGGCTCGAAATCTTTTCCAATGCGTTCGAAATAGGGGTATAACATATAAACACCCAATGGCACACCTCGATAGGGGTTCATGATTTTAAGCTACGTAAATTGAGGCAATTTGTATTCAATTAATATATAAATTTATATACCCTAGTCAACAGTTGAGATTCCTTCCCCAGCCGGCTTTCTTCCACCATGAGAACTTTTCCCTTCAGCTTCGTACACTGTAGCCGGCCTTCTCCAACACATCAGAGGACAAACTCCATTACCACTTTTTGCCTTCTCAGTAACCTTCACTCCACACGCTAACGTCCTTCTGTCTCTCCCCATTTCTTTTAAAATCACACGACCTCCTTTCTTTTTTCTCAATTCAAACGTAATAGCCGATACCTAAAAAAATTGGTGGCTGCAAGAAATGGAAAATTTGCAACTCCTTTCCAAATCGACTTAAAAATCGATTTCGATCCTCAAATAAAGATTCAAATAGGAATTCGTTATCTTCCTCGAATTCGATTAATTGGTAAGTGTCGTTTACCATGGATGGAGAGCGGCGGCTCGAACAAAGGGAAGATGGACTCGGGCATCGACGTTAGGGCACGCGCATGCATGGTATTCGATCGCGACATCAGGGGCGGTCGCCAGTGCTCTCGAGTGGGTTGCTCGCGTGGACACGCAGATAGTTGGGGTTTCGAACTCGGGTTCGTGTTCGATGGTGTAAGGACCCGCTGCTCTGACCGCCTCTAGTCGGTAATTAAACCAACTAGAAACGTTCAAAATGACGGATTGTTATTTAGTTTATAACATTTAAACAGAATCAGTCACAGAATCACAGAAACAATAATATATTTCATAAATAATTTTTCTTTTATACATCAGAGTTTTATACAATGAATCAGATTTTAATACAGCGGAACAATTATCTATATATATATATATATATATATCTTTTTAAGTACAAAAGAAATCCTAAAAACTAAAGTAAAGCTTTAATCCCCCTCTCTCAAACTTCGCTGCGAGAAAATCTTCAAGCTGTAAAAATACTCGGTCTGACCCGAGTATTACATTCAAAAGAAAATAATACACGGGTCAGTCTAATTCAAACTCAGTTATTAGTGCATAGCATCAATAATAATTAAATAGCAATTAGACGACAGTCAAAGATAAATTTACCTATCCGATCCTCTTAACAAAGAAATCGGATAACGGTAAACATAACACTTAACAGTGTTAAAACAATAAATCAGTAGATTCAAATTTTCAACGAAGATAGATGAAGGGATTAGCAATTAACAACAACATCATCAATTTAAATCAAATCAATTTAAACAATTGAAATATCATTTAAAACATCAATATCGATTGGCTGCAGTACACGCACGCGTGCACTGCCTCGCCAATACTGCATATGAAATACGCAAAGAATCCATGGGTCAAAAGCAAAAGAAATATCAATAAAGCCAATGCTACGTGGCTGCAGTACACGCACGCGTGCACTGCCTCGCCACGACAGTGAAGAAATAAAAATCAGCACAAGGTCAAATCCGAGCGATTGGGCGGGATTCAACACAAGTACAAAATCAGACAGCAAACTACGTGTTGAATAATATGCAGCAGTGACCAAAGTCAAAGTAAAATCAGGCCGAACAGAGACTACGAGCGGTGAGCACTTGTAGACCAATGCAAGCAATTCAATGGAGTGATATACGTGACTCAGGGAAATGCAAACAAATGTACACATAAATGAACAAATAGCACCTCAGACTACATAATAATACCAGTAGGTAGACTATACAACTCAGAATCATAAGTATGTATATGGTCAAGTGCAAAGTCAAGTGAGTTTCAAATCAATTCAGTGAACAGCAAGTAGCAATGCACACTGCAGACTACAAGTCAAATGCTAGTGAAAACATGTGCATATGCAACCACAAATCTGAATACAAGTATGTTCACAGTAAAAACCTTCTCATGACTTAATCAATGGTGAAGCAACCAGGCTGTACAAAAGTGCTTCAGACCTATACAGGTGTACAGTGACAATAATCATAATCAAAATGCAAGACTACACGAATCAGACTCGAATACAGAGTGCAGACACAATAGAAATGTTTCATTCAAATCAGAAGCATACACGAGTCAAAGTTCAGTATGAACTGAACCAACAACTTCAACCAAGTCGTACACTTGCAAAAACAAAACTGCAAGAGGCAACAAGAAATCAACATCAAGTCATGACAGCGGTATGAAGGTGAGGGCACAAAAGATATGGCACCACAGCACACAACAATAATGAATCAAGTGGATGCAACACGAAACAACAGTGTGAAAAAGGTTCAAACTCATGTCAGTGCACAAATCAAAGACGAGAGAGACTAGTGCATCCGACAGTTCAAATTCAATAACACAAATCCTCAACAACAACATGACTCGATGCATAAGCACTATGCAGAGCTCGAAACTACCTCGATAAACTATTTGCCTCAAAGTAAAAATGACACAGGGGTGGCAGCATGGAGCTACAGGCCAACAAAGCACCAAAACAAATGTACACCAAATACAAGGCAGTGAATTAAAAATGAGCACAGTGAAATCGTCACAGTCAGGTTAATGAACAAGTCAACCTTCATTACAAAGTAAAAATGCCAGGAATCAAAATACAGTTTAACCAGAGAAACCAAAACTGTGAGCATCAATTTGTTAACCATAGAAAAGAACGAGCTAAAGCAAAACAGATTAAAGGGTTGTCTCTGTACTTCAGTAGAAAACAAGTGAGTAACCCATTTTTTTTCCTTTGCCAGTTCTGTTTAAATTTTCCAGGCACAAACTTCATTAAAATACTTATCATTTAATTAAGTTTCTGATAGAATGAAATTTATAAAAAATGAAGTTGTTGATTACCTTAAGTTAATATTTAAAATTTTAAGTAAGTTAAAATATTAGTTATTGTCTCTGGAAACATAAGAAATATCAAGGCATGTTGATTTCTACCAAAATCCAAACATGTTAATTTCGTAATTTGGTTTCATAAATCAAAAGCATTAACTAAAGCTTGATTTTTAAATAAAGAATTAGGAGAATTGAAATAAGTCAGGTGCCATGATGAAGCAGTGCAACATCAAGGGAAGCACAAATGCAAACATGACAGTGAAACAGAGTGATGCCAAAGCCAATTTATACAACCAAAACAAATGCGACTATCTCAAGAGCCGAAGCCACTGTTAAGGTAAGGCAAAATCGAATTATAAGCACAAGTCAAACCCGAATATCAACAGAAAGGTCGAACTTTTTCAAACCAAAACCATGTTAATGCACGAGTGTTACCAGAAGTCAAGACCCAAGTCACAATAGGAATCAATGCTTAGTTCAAAAACACTCGACAAATTTAAGTAAAACACAACAAAGTACAAGTCGAACGAGATAAATTCCAAACAATTTAAACTTTGAAACTTGTTAAATTTTTAAAACTTTGAAAACTGCAACATAAACCCGAGCCAAATGCAGATTTACCCGAGTACAACTAGAGCCAAATGACCAGAGGCCGTGAACACAAATGACCAAAGTCCAGTATCAATTTTATACGAAATAGAAAAATCAGCGAAGTCATCCACATCTAAATGAAACAGTGCCGAGATAACCAGGAGATCGAATAAGTAAAAAAAACAAGTCAGAAATCATCAGCGACGAAATCAAAGCAGACGCAAAGCAAAGCACCTAGTTGAACTAGATGTGAGTGAAATAAAAATCACTCACCTTTGCAAATCGAAGCAATCGCGAGCGAGGAGAAGGACCAATTGAGCAAGCGAAGACGAAAGCCCTAATTTTTTGGGGACGAAGAACTCATGGCCGCCATTTTCTTTTCCTTTGCTTGATTTAGGGTTTCGAACGAATGAAGACTAAAGAGGAACGGCTGCCATTATTTCGTTTGGTTTTTTTTATCTGATTTGAAATGATCTGAACGAAATAATAAAGGGGAGGGGGCGTTTTGTAGAGGAGACCGCGACTTGTTTATACCGTAGGTGGCTGATAGGTACGAGATTTGCAGAGAGAAGATACATAGCGTGTACCCAAAGATTTTGCAATCCACATTTATTTTTTTTATTTTTTTTAACTTGTAGGGTGGCTGCATTTAATACCAAGGTACAATGCTTTATAATTTTTTTGTTTCTTATTCAAAAGTTTATGCATATCATTTCGGCTGATGAGATAAAGTGTTCTGTACTATAGATCTTGTATTAATTTCTACTTTGTCTTGTTTCATGTTTACAAAGTAATCCATATTTCAAAGATATTTACATCTTTCATAAATCCCAATTCAAATTTAAATCCAAATTATTTTTCTTCTAAGTCATTAGTTCGAATTTCGATTACAAATTTAATATTCAATTTCAACTCCAAAGTTAAATTCAAATTTTTTTTATTCAACTTTTAATCGATTAAATTCTAAAATTTAATCGCCAAATTCATAGTTATATTGGAAATTCAATTTAAGTTATCATTCAAATATTTAAAATTAATTAAATATTTTCAAATTTAAATTGTTCAAAATTCTGGGTCGTTACAGATGGGGTGGCATCTTCGCATGAGGTTGGGGTAGCATGACGAAGCTGCGATGGTGTTAGTAGAGTTCGTAGGTGCAGGAAGTAAGGTATATATGAGTGCAGTTCATTATATATATATATAATATATATATATATATATATATATATATTGGTCAGAATAATATAAATATAAATATATATAATAAATTCATTGGCAAATTTTAGTCTAAACATATAGGAAAACATAGAGGTATATATAGATAGGCTTGGGAAAAAATAAGATTTTTTAAATGTTGTGGAATTTATGTCGCAGTAATGTAAATTTCATTTTTCTACTTAAAAATAATAATAATTTGCTTATACACATTTTAATTTGCTAGTTTATTTTAAATAATGAATTTGGTGATTAACTTGTTGAATTAACTTATTTAATTTATATTAGTTACTAAAAGTTTTTTAAAAGGAAAATTAATAGTTAAAATTAAATTATTAGTTAGTTAAATTTATTAAAAAGGAAAATTAATTGTTCGATTATTCTAAATGTTAATAAACCGTATAATGTTTATACAAGGTCAAAAATCGTGAATCAAGCCGAGATGGAAGTGGGCTGAAAAACAAAAATAAAGGTGAGATTTTCTCACTCATTTGCATAACCTTATTTAAATTTGAATGTTAAATTTAAATCATTGGTTGTTTGACTTGATTGATAAATTTATAATTTATCTATTGGATGATATTATAGGCATAGTAGTATATATATAAATATTGGAGTGCTTGATATTCCCGCATTATATAGCGGATGAGACCCTATGTGCCCCACATAATAGCGGATGACCCTATATACCACGATATCACCCTCGAAGTAGGATTGTTATTTTTTTGTTGACTAACATCTTTGAATGTAGGGAAATAGGTTGGAGGGATCTAACAAGATTCCTCAAGAATATTTATTGTTCATATATATGTGATATATGACGTGATAGATAAATTGATATGGATTGTATGTGAATTGAATTATTAAATGTCAAATAGCTTGTGAATTGAATTTGGATATGTTTAAATACCTTAATATTTAAGTGAAGGAATTTAAAAGGGAAATTTTAAAGTAATTATTTATATTGAAAATTTGATTTATTCAAAAGGGAATTAGGAAGAATAAAGAAATATATATGCTTACTTGGTATTACTTAACCATTTGTAAATCGTGTAAGTAAAGACTTCAAAATAAAATTATCTATTAAGGGATGGATGAGATATTGGAATCGATAAATGGATTTGAAATAAAACGGAATTTTATGAAAGGCTAAAATGTTATAATGGAATTATAAATAAAGAATTGGTTTTATAAATAAATGGAAAACTCAAGGGGATTTATAAATTTATAAACAGGATTTATAAATGAGATAAAATGATATAAGTGGATATGTTGAAAATATAAGTCAATGGTGTGAAGTTATATCGAGTTATGGAATCGTTGGCAGAGATATAATGGAATATATTTTGAATATGAGAATGGTGATAAATTTGGATAGGATCGACGGGATATGAATCCAGGTGATTTTACAAATGGAAATAGGGAATAGTGGATTTCTATAAATAGACTTTTGTTGAGATAAACTCTAATTTTATAAACTAACTTTGTAAATTAATAAGGAACTCGATATGAACTTTAATACTTTTTGATATTGATATTTTAGTTTTACCTTAAACCATATTTTGAAAATAAACCATTTTTTTTATTTTATAGAGATTTTTTTTTTCAAATGTCTTAAAATTTAAATCCTCTTGAGATGAGAAGCGAAGTTTATTTAATGGAATAAGATTTTAGAGGATGATCTTATAGGGTTATTATGGAAGCTTAAAAAAATTGCTAAAGCATAAGATATAAAATCTTCGGAGGGTGAAATAAAATTCATAAGGATATAGAAGTGAAACTAGGATTATAAGCAAGCATAAATGTCTTTAGGCATATTAAAGAAAATAAATTAAGAAATTCTTGAATTTATAGAATTTGTGTAAACGAGTGGGGATTTGCAAACAAAAATGTAGATGATTTTGAGAAAAGAAAATAGGAAATAAATGAATATTTTCCAAGTATTGGATACTAAATGAAGTGAGAAAAATATTCTAAGTATGGGGCAAAGGTCGAAATTGATCCGCGGGAATAAAAGAGATCTGAAACTATTTTGTAACAACCCGCATATTTATCAATTGTAAATTTAAATATTTTATTTAAATATTTTATCGTTCGTCGGATTTTGGTCCGAAAAGCTACTTTTCGCAAACAGTCGAATTAGGACTCGAGACCACTTCCATTGAGTTCGAAATGCTGTTTACAACTATTTTTAAGTATAAACATTGATATGTTTGGAGATAGTGGAATTTCACTACTTTTTCACTTGAGTCTTTTGATTGGGCTTTTAGCCTATTAGACCCAACCTTCACCCCTCCTCTTCATAACTTCATTTCTATTTGCCTAATCCTTCAAGCTTCTTCAAAAATGGTGGAGGGACTGGGAAATTAAAATTCCAAAAATCAAATTCAATTGCAATCCACCTTTCAACTCCAAATTCAAGAAGAAGACATTGGATTCAAGCTACTTGTGCTTAGATAGGATAAGGATTGATTTTTGCTTGCTTAAAGCTTCATTTTCATTGATATTTGGTGCAAAGGTGAGATTTTTATCTCACGATTCTAGCCTATAACCATATTGGACTATTGGGAATGATTCCCTATCACCTTTGCATGCATATTAGCATTTGGTTTGGATTGGATTGGCTAAAAACTCCAATTTTTAGCGTTTCAGTGAATTTTCTACACTTAGGTCGTTCTGGCCATTTTTCTGTGTTCGGAGTTAGGTCGCTCGTGACCTAACCCTTAGGGCGCTCGCGTGTTATCGCGCTAGGTCGCACTTCCTTAAATTAACGTCTTCGGAGTTAGGTTGTATGGACCTTAGGTCGTAGGTCATATGGACCTTAGGTCGTAGGTCGCGTGGCCATCTTCTTTTGACCGTTAGGTCGCGAGTGTTAGGTCGTTAGACCTTACCTTCCTTAGGTCGCAACCCTTTAGGTCGCTCGACCTATGCAACTGTTAGGTCGCAACCCTTTTGGTCGCTCGACCTATGCAACTGTTAGGTCGCGCATCACCCTAACTCGCTCGGCCTTGCCTTCATTAAATCGCGTGACACGTTAGGTCGCGCATCACCTTAACTCGCTCGACCTTGTTTAGGTCGTTAGGTCGCGAACACCACTAGGTCGCTTGACCCTTTAAACTCGTAGGTCGCTTGACCCTTTAAACTCGTAGGTCGCTCGACCCCTTACTTCCTTAGGTCGTTCGTCTTCCTTTGGTCGCTCACCTGGTTGAGTCGCAACTTACCTTAGCTCGGCCATGTTGGGTCGCGAGTTTCCCTTAGGTCGCGTACCCCTTAAGTCGCTCGACCACTAGGTCGCGAACACCTTTAGGTCGCGTGCCCCTTTAGGTCGCTCGATCCTATCCTTCCTTAGGTCTTCACTAGGTCGTACTGTTTTGGACGGGGCGCTGACCCGCACCCCGCCGGGGGCGCTGCCCCCTTGACCCCCGCGACCTGACCGGGCCGGTCGAACCCCGTAACGGGGGCGTTGCCCCCGCACCTCCACCTTGGAGGGTTGCCACCCCCCTGGACCCCCCCTCCGTAGGGGATCTTATCTGAAAAACATTCAACAGAACTTGCTTTGTTGAGATGCTGAGTTGACCATTCTTCGAGACAAACTATCTTTGGCTTCTCGGTCGATTTTATGGATTTTTGAATATCTATTTCGATGGATACTTTATCGGTTTCTTTGGATTTTATTCACGTCTTCGAATGTGAATTTTTATGTTTGATTGTTTCTATAATCACTGCTATGATTTGTCACTTTAAAATATAAAGGTTTTCTATACTAGTAGTAAATATCAAAACTCTTTCAACAAAATGATTTCAACTCTATTTTCAATACCAAAGCTCTTTTCTTAAACCGTTTTCCAATCTACTAGTATATACAAACCTTTACCTCACTCGGATGAGAAATCTAATTAAACGGCTTAGCAAAACAAGTGGTATGAAATGCTTGCGTTCACTTCGTCAGTCAATTCTTGGACTTGTTCTATTGAACCTCCTGTGACAATTTTCTAGTGAAGATCTACAATTTGTTCGTAAATATTTAAGTTAAGCTAGTGGTTATGGGACATGAAGCTAAGCTCATATATTTACTAGCTTATTGTGATTGACACTTCTTGATGATCGATGATGATCATTTTATAGTTTAGACTAGCAATGTGCGATGTCTCTTTGTCCACGTGAAGGACTGAACCTCAATTTATTGAGCTTCGCCTCATTTCTTCGTGGGCTGGCGACCCATGTACTTTTAATATGTTTCGATTCATTGGATGTACCGTTTGTACTACATCGATGACTCGACTTTTCGATTCATTGGACGTACCATGTGTACTACGTCGATGTTCCGAATTGATTTGTTTTTTGATTCATTGGATGTACCGTTTGCACTACATCAATGTCTTTGCTTTTGATTCATTGGATGTACCGTTTTCACTACATCAATGTCTTTGCTTTTTGATTCATTGGATGTACCGTTTGCACTACATCAATGTCTTTGCTTTTGATTCATTGGATGTACCATTTGCACTACATCAATGTCTTTGCTTTTGATTCATTGGATGTACGGTTTGCACTACATCAATGTCTTTACTTTTTGGTTCATTGGATGTACCGTTTGCATTACATCAATGTCTTTGCTTTTGGATTCATTGGATGTACCGTTTGTACTAGATCAATGTCTTTGCCTTTTGGATTCATTGGATGTACCGTTCGCACTACATCAATGTCTTGGCCAACCTTTTCTTGTGATTTCTGGATTTCTATATGATGATTTCCTGAATTTATGTTTCACCACCTTTTTCAGTTTGCATTGATATGTATGTCATTTATTGTGGCTTGGTGAATTAAATAAAGAATAGGATATTCTTTTTGATGCTATGAGATTCTTGGGATTTTGTCTGACTTTCGTGGTTTTCTAATGTATACTTGTCGTAGTATGACATTTTTGGTTGTCATACGTCTTTTTACTATATCTCTTATTCTATATCATTTCATCTGATATTTATAGCTAGACTGATCCGTTTATTATTTTCTTATTAAATAATACTCGGGTCAGACTGAGATTTTACAGGTGCTTCTGCTTGACTCCTTATCGGACCATCATCTGATCTTTTGGTTAACTACTTAGCTTGTAGTTTTTGGTTGTGTACATTAGAGATATAGACTCCTTGATGTATACATTTTCTTTTATCTAGCACTTATATCTATTCTTTGGTGATATTGTGGATCTTTTTGACCACTACTCTGATTTACACTTTTATGTGTAATGTTCATATCCGTTTCCGCCTTTGTGATATGAATTGTCTGTGACTGATTTATGTTATGTTTATTTCTATATTTGTTTTCGAATATTATATATAACCACTGAGTAGTAGCTTTGAGTTTGTGTCGGTATGTCGGAATTCCTCTTGAGATGAAATCCATGTTATATTTTATCTGGCATATCGGTGCTCGCACAAAGCAATTACACGGATGGTCGCTCCTCAACAGCCTTATTCTCAATGCTAGTTGACAGCATTACACTGTAGTGTTCTTGGCTAGCGTGAGTATAGAGGTGGGGTGTCACAGCTTGGTATCATAGCCAAACTTCGGAACAATGTAGAATAACTTAACAAGGATCATCGTCCTAAGTCCACCTTACGAGTCGTGCCTTAGGATTTAGTTCGTGTCTTCCTACCGTTCTATCCTATTTTCTTTTATGGATCCTTGTCTTATCTATCAAGATCGCTTGATATTTATTTGGTGAGTAACCTTTTTTTTCTTCCTCTTCTTTCTTTCTTAAGGAAGAGAAATGGTTAGACCTGGTCGTCCCAGTGCCGGTCAATCTAGTGCAACTCCCTAAGAAGGAGTTTTTATGTCTACCCAGCAGCTTCTTGATCTAGTAAAGAACGCTCAAGCAGCCGGTCCCAATCCAGAGTCTACTCATCCTAGATCCGGTTTTGCACGCTTGTGCAGAGACTATACCGATTTGGGTGGAAGGCCATTTAAAAGATCCAAGAGTGTTATAGAAATTCAGGCTTGGCTCAAATCATGCGATCGCATCTTTTCTTGCATGAACCTCATTGATCTACATCGAGTCCAAGTGGCTTCTAGCATGCTCCAAGAAAGAGCGTTAGATTGGTATGAGCTCTTAATTTCTGAAATCGTTGAAGCGGATCTCACTTGGGAACAATTCCGAGAAAGATTCGAATTGAAATTCGTGCCGGAGGCTGAAAAAGTAACTTTAGCACGGCGTTTTATTGACCTTGTTCAAGGTGAATCTTCTGTGATAGACTATGTCGCATCTTTCGAATCTTTGTCCAAATACGGGGTTGAATACATTAACACCCCATTGAAGAAAAACCAGAGATTTGTCTATGGCTTGAATAAGAATCTTAAGAAGCCGTCACTTTTGAAACTTGAGGTTTCATTTGATCAACTTATTGATATCGCTCTTCGTCTTGAAGAGGCCGATAATGAAGGTAATGTTGAAGATGTGCGTGCCCAACAGAACTTCGACAATAACTTGAAGAGGCCTATTAAATTTAAAGGCCCCAATTCTAATATAAAAGGGAAGCAACAAACCCCGGTAGCAAAGACTACTACCTCTAGTCGTGGACGATGCTACAATTGTGGTTCCACAGACCACTATGTAAGGGAGTGCCCGAAACCCCTCTTTTGTCGTTATTGCAAAGGTTCGGGTCATCTTTTATCTTCGTGTCCTAAGCTTCCGAGCAAGAGAGAAGGAAAGCTGCAAGCCCCTGGCAACTCTTCTCTTGGTGAAGGTATTTCTCGTTCAGTCCTTGATTTCATTTGTTTTGTGATTATCCTTTTCAAGTTCTTGTTGATATAATCATCTCGTTATTTTATATCAAAAGAAATTGTTGATTCTTTTTCTTTGAAAATATTTTGGGCTTGATGACTTCTTTTAGAGTTGCGAATCCGGATGGTAGATCCGCAACACTCAATTTGCTTTCTATTGATGTCGAAATTATTTTATGTGATTTTCCTTTCCGAGCCGATTTTTACTTAGGCTTCGAAATTGATTTTTGTAAGGATTGGCTTAATCGTTGTGAAGCCCATATCCTATTTTCCGTGTGGACTATTCGTCTTCGACATTTACTATCTGTTAAGCAGATTTCTATTTTCCTTGTGATTCCGATTTCAAATTTTTGAAGGCATCATTTTATTCTTTAAGCCCTCAAGATGATGAAAGTGTTATTTCTCTTATCTAAATAATTTGTGAAACTTTTCCGGTATTTTTGAGTTCGTCTTAGGATTATCACCTAAGAAATCTTTTGAGTGGTGTTAGGGTCTTTTCAGTTCGACCTTACCCCCGAATCTCAATTGCTACGAATTACGAAAGTTAGCCTTCCATATACCGCATTTCGCACTCGTTACGATTCATATGAATGACTTATTATGTCATTCAGTTTGTCCAGTTTATTTCATCCGTTTTATAAATCGAGTATTCTATGAATACCTCGATGAATTCATTCTTATATTTATTGATTTTGGATGAAAATAATAATTTAAAATTTTGCAAATCTCTTTCATAAGATTTATTCATAAGTATAATTGGATTTTGGTTCTTAAACGAGCAAAGAATATTCTTAAAGGTTTTTAAAAAACATGTTTATTATATGGAAGATGATTTTTGTGATTGTATTGCCCATTGAGTGCTTTAAGAATTCTGGTCGATACGCTTGATCAACGTTATCGATAGGAATTTCCTAAATGCTTTGATGAGACAGTCAGACACAATAAATTGACTTGTAAAAATGTAAATTTTTCTAGAAAGATTATTACATAAAGACAAACGTAATTTTGAAAGTTTTAACTTTTCAGGAAAGAAGATTATTTAAAAGAAATTCTTTCTTTTCGATACTCTTATTCTTGTGATTCCCGAAGGGAACCAAGACTTTATCTTTCGTACCAATGTTAATCGTATTGGTTTGGATGCCACTCTCTTGCAAAAGATAATGTGCTATCACTTGTGCTTCTAAATTATTAAAAGCTGATTGAGACTAGGTATGCCACTCATGATCTAGTGCTCGCGGTAATTGTTTTCGCTTTTAGAGTTTGGCATCATCATTTTTGGGGGAGAAATTTGTTCTCCCCCTCGATCATAAATCTTTAGAATATTTATTTTATCATAAGGAACTTCATGTCGACTCGAGTTCCTGGCATCTTATGATCATGATATTCTGGAAATCGTGTTGCCAATGCGCTTTGTCATAGGCAACAAGTTGTTGATTCTTTAATGTTGTCTGAATGGAATTATCTTTTTATCAAGTTCATCGGACGTTTTGATGTACTTCGTTTTATTGAGCTTTATCTCATTTCTTTCATGACTAGCGTCCGATGTTCTTTTATGGTGTTCGGTTCATCGGATGTACTGTTATTATACCACATCGTTGTTCCGGTTTATCGGATCATTGGACGTACCATTTTTGTACTACGTCGGTGTTCCAAATTATTCGAGTTTCTAGTTTCTCGGGCGTACCGTTTTTGTACTACGTCGTTGCACCGGCTCAATTTTCCGTTATTCATGACGTTTTCTCACGTCGTTCTACTACGAAAATGCCTTACGGATTCTGATTTTTTATTCTTGAGGCTGGTATTATTATTAAAGGAAGGGAAGTTTTACCAGATTTGACTTAAGAGTTATATTCTATTCGCATCATTGCTTCGGAGGTTGAGTGCCTTCGAAATAAAGATGTTCTTTTTGTGAGAGTTCAATGGTTCTCAAATCCTAAGGATTGCTCTTGGGAATCCAGAGAATTCACCTTGCGAACTCGTTTAGGCTTACTCTTTCATGCTCCTTATGGTGAACTTCCTATTTCAAATTTCTTTTAAGTTGATATGCTTCTATGGTTGTTACTTCTTATTTTCTTCTTAAGTATTGCGAGGACGCAATTTCTTTAAGGAGGGAAGTCTATAACAACCACCATATTTATCAATTGTATATTTAAATATTTTATCGTTCGTCGGATTTTGGTCCGAAAAGCTACTTTTTGCAAACAGTCGAATTAAGACTCGAGACCACTTCCATTGAGTTCGAAATGCTGTTTACAACTATTTTTAAGTATAAACATTGATATGTTTGGAGATAGTGGAATTTCACTACTTTTTCACTTGAGTCTTTGGATTGGGCTTTTAGCCTATTAGACCCAACCTTCACCCCTCCTCTTCATAACTTTATTTCTGTTTGTCCAAGCCTTCAAGCTTCTTCAAAAATGGTGGAGGGAATGGGAAATTAAAATTCCAAAACTCAAATTCAATTGCAATCCATCTTTCAACTCCAAATTCAAGAAGAAGACATAGGATTCAAGCTTCTTGTGCTTAGATAGGATAGGGATTGATTCTTGCTTGCTTAAAGCTTCATTTTCATTGATATTTGGTGCAAAGGTGAGATTTTTATCTCACGATTCTAGCCTATAACCATATTGGACTGTTGGGAATGAATCCCTATCACCTTCGCATGCATATTAGTATTTGGTTTGGATTGGATTGGCGAAAAACTACAATTTTTAGCGTTTTGGTGAATTTTCTACACTTAGGTCGTTCTGGCCATTTTTCTGTGTTCGGAGTTAGGTCGCTCGTGACCTAACCCTTAGGGCGCTCACGTGTTATCGCGCTAGGTCGCACTGCCTTGAATTAACGTCTTCGGAGTTAGGTCGTATGGACCTTAGGTCATAGGTCGTATGGACCTTAGGTCGTAGGTCGCGTGGCCATCTTCTTTTGACCGTTAGGTCGCGAGTCTAAGGTCGTTAGACCTTACCTTCCTTAGGTCGCAACCCTTTAGGTCGCTCGACCTATGCAATTGTTAGGTCGCAACCCTTTAGGTCGCTCGACCTATGCAACTGTTAGGTCGCGCATCACCCTAACTCGCTCGGCCTTGCCTTCGTTAAGTCGCGTGACACGTTAAGTCACGCATCACCTTAACTCGCTCGACCTTGTTTAGGTCGTTAGGTCGCGAACACCTCTAGGTCGCTTGACCCTTTAAACTCGTAGGTCGCTCGACCCCTTACTTCCTTAAGTCGTTCGTCTTCCTTCGGTCGCTTACCTGGTGGAGTCGCACCTTACCTTAGCTCGGCCATGTTAGGTCGCGAGTTTCCCTTAGGTCGCGTACCCCTTAAGTCACTCGACCACTAGGTCGCGAACACCTTTAGGTCGCATGCCCCTTTCGGTCGCTCGATCCTATCCTCCATTAGGTCTTTACTAGGTCGCATGCCCCTTTAGGTCGAACCCCGTAGCGGGGGCGTTGCCCCCGCACCCCCACCTTGGGGGGTTTCCACCCCCCTGGACCCCTCCTCCGTAGGGGATCTTATCTGAAAAACATTCAACGGAACTTGCTTTGTTGAGATGCCGAGTTGACCATTCTTCGAGACAAACTATCTTTGGCTTCTCGGTCGATTTTATGGATTTTTGAATATCTTTTTCGATGGATACTTTACCGGTTTCTTTGGATTTTATTCACGTCTTCGAATGTGAATTTTTATGATTGATTGTTTCTATAACCACTGCTATGATTTTTCACTTTAAAATATAAAGGTTTTCTATACTAGTAGTAAATATCAAAACTCTTTCAACAAAATGATTTCAACTCTATTATCAATACCAAAGCTCTTTTCTTAAACCGTTTTCCAATCTACTAGTATATACAAACCTTTACCTCACTCGGATGAGAAATCTAATTAAACGGCTTAGCAAAACAAGTGGTATGAAACGCTTGCGTTCACTTCGTCGGTTAATTCTTGGACTTGTTCGATTGAACCTCTTGTGACAATTTTCTAGTGATGATCTACAATTTGTTCGTAAATATTTAAGTTAAGCTAGTGGTTATGGGACATGAAGCTAAGCTTATATATTTACTAGCTTACTGTGATTGACACTTCTTGATGATCAATGATTATCATTTTATAGTTTAGACTATCAATGTGCGATGTCTCTTTGTCCACGTGGAGGACTAAACCTCAATTTTATTGAGCTTCGTCTCATTTCTTCGTGGGCTGGCGACCCATGTACTTTTAATATGTTTCGATTCATTGGATGTACCATTTGTACTACATCGATGTCTCGGCTTTTCGATTCATTGGACGTACCGTGTGTACTACGTCGATGTTCCGAACAGATTTGTGTTTTGATTCATTGGATGTACCGTTTGCACTACATCAATGTCTTTGCTTTTGATTCATTGGATGTACCGTTTGCACTACATCAATGTCTTTGCTTTTGATTCATTGGATGTACCGTTTGCAGTACATCATTGTCTATTCTTTTTGATTCATTGGATGTACCGTTTGCACTACATCAATGTCTTTGCTTTTGATTCATTGGATGTACCGTTTGCACTACATCAATGTCTTTGCTTTTGATTCATTGGATGTACCGTTTGCACTACATCAATGTCTTTGCTTTTTGATTCATTGGATGTACCATTTTCACTACATCAATGTCTTTGCTTTTGGATTCATTGGATGTACCGTTTGTACTACATCAATGTCTTTGTTTTTTGGATTCATTGGATGTACTGTTTGCACTACATCAATGTCTTGGCCAACCTTTTCTTGTGATTTCTGGATTTCTATATGATGATTTCTGGAATTTATGTTTCACCACCTTTTTCAGTTGGCATTGATATGTATGTCATTTATTGTGGCTTGGTGAATTAAATAAAGAATAGGATATTCTTTTTGATGTTATGAGATTCTTGGGATTTTGTATGACTTTCGTGGTTTTCTAATGTATACTTGTCGTTGTATGACATTTTTGGTTATCATATGTCCTTTTATTATATCTCTTATTCTATATCATTTCATCTGATATTTATAGCTAGACTGATCCGTTTATTATTTTCTTATTAAATAATACTCGGGTCAGATTGAGATTTTACAGGTGCTTCTGCTTGACTCCTTATCAGACCATCATCTGATCTTTTGGTTAACTACTTAGCTTGTAGTTTTTGGTTGTGTACATTTGAGATATAGACTCCTTGATGTATACATATTCTTTTTGCTAGAACTTGTATCTATTCTTTTGTGATATTGTGGATCTTTTTGACCACTACTCTGATTTACACTTTTATGTGTAATATTCATATCCGTTTCCGCCTTTGTGATATGAATTGTCTGTGACTGATTTATGTTATGTTTATTTCTATATTTGTTTCCGAAGATTATATATAGCCACTGAGTAGTAGCTTTGAGTTTGTGTCGGTATGTCGGAATTCCTCTTGAGATGAAATCCATGTTATATTTTATATGGCATATCGGTGCTCGCACAAAGCAAGTACACGGATGGTTGCTCCTCAACAGCCTTATTCTTCGTGCTAGTTGACAGCATTACACTGTAGTGTTCTTGGCTAGCGTGGGTATAGAGGTGGGACGTCACATATTTTCAAAGTGTTGAAGTATGGTAATAATATCTTAAGTAGATATATTAAGATAAATAATTTGGAAAAATTATTTAAGGCCTAATGGTTGCTTGTGAACGTAATTTGATAGTTAAATAACCGATTATCAATATTGGCCAATGCGCTGATCGTTTCGAAGAAACTAGGATCAGATTTAATTATTTGAAAAACACTTCTATACAGTTCGAACGTTTATGAATGAAGAACGCAAAGATGATGAAGATTGTGATTCGATTTGTCCAGACCCAGGGAAATTCGTATGGACTAATGCTATCGTAACATCGTCATTAGAGGATGGTGGGCATTCTAAGTGGATGTGTACTAAAAAGGTAACACATACCCTCAAGCCTCATCAGCCGGGAATGGCTAAAACAGGGGAGGTGCAATAAGGCTAAGTGGGTATCACCCAATTAGGGTAAGATTTCCCCTGTCTAGGGGCCCTTTTTATTTCAGATGCGTGGCGGTTGGTCGCTCCAACCGTCGGGTAATCTTATTCAGACTATCCAATAAGGGGTAGTTTCGATATTGTGTTGTTGGAGATCGGGGGTGGTCTTCGGTACTCTGATCTAGACCAGGTACTATGATGGGCATTACCCCGGTAGCCCTACCATTGTATGGAATCCAATCTCCAATAAGCGCATGTACGGTTTTGATTGTGCCCAACTATTGTTGGAACATGGGATGCAAGCATTTCACCTAGATTCTATTTTACTTTCTATAGACACTATTATAATATCAGATGAATTTGATAAAAATGTTTTGGTTATCGTAAGGTAAAAATCCGACATATTTATTTGTGGCGTGGTATTACGAGATACCTTTATTTCAAATGATTTTCAATAAAATATAATAATCCAATTGGGTGCGATTTTCTCACGCTGGTTTTCCAGACTGACTCAGGTGTTGTTTTATTATGATGCCCGGGTCAGACCGAGTTGAATAGATCCAGAATAATATGTTATGGAGCTCAGGAGGCGAGGTGGATGACAAAGACGTATCTCCTTACTTGAATTATTATTTCCACTATGTAAGGACAGACAATAAGCTGTTCAGAGTAATGGGTGATTGTCGTACTCCGATAATAGTATGTATATATGACGGTATAGATTTCTTTGTCTTTAAAGCTGTTATTATGTATTATATTTTATTCTACTACGATTATGAGACTTTGACGTTGTCATTTTCTTCTTCTACCTCTTTCTTCTTTAACCCTGAAGACTCGTATTTCTGTCCACTTTGAGTTGAATTAAGCTGGAATATTGTCGGCTCAAAGGGTACGGATTTTTGGGAAGTCTTACTTGGTATCAGAGCTAAAGGTTAAGCGAGAACCTTGGCTCTGGTGGGAATTACTCATGAGAGATAGAGTTAGTAGTACTCTAGAATGAGTTTGAGCTTATTATTAGATACAAGCGCGTATTTGTTAGTGAATAAAATTATTTTAATATTGTGTTGACTTATTGGTTGTGTGGAATATGAATTCTGATCGAGTAATGGCGCCACTAATTTAATAAGGATTTATAAACACTTGAACACGATAAACCGACACAATATGATTTTGAAGTGGGTGAATGAAATAATTTACCCAAAAATATATTTTGATATAAAAATAAATAATTTTTTGAAACTATTATGTATAGTTGAATTGTTTGGATGATAATACTACAATCAGATAAGATTGTAAAGATTTAAGATGGCTTATATAACCAAGGAAAGTATGAGATTGAATTTTGGAATTAAAATTAGAAGTGAAGAGTAAAAAATGAAATTTAACTTAGATTATGTTGAAGAAATTAAATTGTTAAAAATTTAATTGATTTTGATTTGAAAGAAATAAATCAGTGAAGTAGATTAGTTACATGGATTAAACTTTTGATGTGATTGAATAGGGAAATAGATATTTAATCGGATTGGGAAATAAAATTAAAATTTAATTGAGATGGACTTAAGCTAATGATATTGAGTTAGAATTGAATTAAGTTGAAGTAGAATTGAAATGAAATGAAATTAAGTTCTTACTTAATAAGATTCAAATGAATTGTGGGAAGTCAAAAGAATAGTATGATGCTAGATTTAAATGGAGTTAAGTTAAAAAAAAATTGAATTGGAATAAATAAACTTCGATAGCTTATCAAAAGAATTGAAATGCTTGAAATAAAAATGTACCTGGCTTAATAAAGTTATGGTCTTTGGTTAAGAATAAAAGATGAATGTGATTGATTGTAGACGGATGGAAGAGTGAAAAATTAATGAGTGTGTGACTTGTAAAATCTAAAAGTGGAATAAATAAGCAAAAATAAAATTATTTATTATTTGGAAAATGAAATAGAAATCCAAACTTGAATTATAAAATAAAATTGAACTCAAGTAAAGTAATGAAATGAATTTTGGGATAAAAATCAAATGTTGAGTTATAAATTGGAAGTGAACGAATTAGATAATTAATTGGTTACTGAAATATGGCGATGGAACCCAATTTTGTTAAATAAAAGTTAAAATGTGAGTTAACAAATGGTTTGGAAATGAGCATGAGTTGTAAATAATTTTCGACTTGAAGTGTTAATAAATTAGACATGATTGAAATGTTGTCGTATGAAATGAAATGGGATTAAAATAATGGTTTAGGTTGCAAAAAGAATCCAAGTGAGTATGAATAAATTAAATAGTGGCCTTGTTATAAATAAAATAAATTGAGAACGTGAATTAAAATTTAAATGGATTGAATGAGTTAACTAATTGAATTAAATTAGTAAAACGGCATGGAATTTGATTGGATGAGAATCAAATTAAAATGGAAATAGAATTCATGCAAGAAAGAAAGGGAATTTAGTTATGGAGTGAAATAACTTGAAGAAAATAAATAACTTAAGTGAATATTTGAATGGAAGCTCGACTTAAGTGAAGATGTGGAATGGTTATTTAATATATAGGCGTGGAATGTTTTCGAGCTTAATAAAATGGTTTTAAATGAAACTAATGCGAATATGGAATAAAATGCAATGAATGGATTGTGAATAAAATTGAAATGGAATGGAATTAAATATAAAATGAGTTGGAATCAATTTAAAATGGTGACAAACTAAAATGGATATTCTATTAAGTGAATACTGCCGAATTTGTATAAGAATAAGTATCGTTTGACGCAAATGGAATCGAATAAAATTATATGAATTGATATAAGTGAAATGAAATCGATATTGGAATCAATTGAAATGAATATGAGTTCGTTTGGTTTATAAATGAGTTGAATATAAGCGAGAGAGTGAAAACCATTTGGATTAAATGAAAAATGATATATGAATTGGTTGAAAGAAATAAAATTTAATGTCGAAATCATATAAATTGCTTATGAATAATTGTTTAGTATGCATTATTTATAGAATGCATGTTTTAGCTATTTAAATATAAGTGAAATTCTATGAACTTCATATATATAGTGCTTACATGTTTAGATTGACTAAGTACAGGTACCTGGAGGCCATTTGGCTGGATTTTGGCCGCGCTAAATTTCTTAATAAATAAGCAGCTTGCTTAAAAATGCTAAATAGAGATACGCCTACGCAATAAAAGATAGGAAATATGAAATATTGTTTTTTTTTTTTTTTTTTTTGACCATGTGAGTCAACGTATATATATTTATCTCTCTTGTCGAATTGCAAAAGCTCCTCCGTACAAAGGAGACTCTGCCAAAATTATTCGAAAATTTTGGCAGTTAGAAATATTTTGAAAGTTTTTGAAAATTTTTGTTAACTACAAATTGATTTCAAAGTAGAATTGAAATAAAAGAATTTTTGGAATTAAAATTGAAAGTAATTGGTTAGTTTGGAACTAAAGGATTAGAAAAGTGATTGTGGGATTTTCACTAAATGAGTTTTTTTAAGTTAATGGGTTTGGAGCATTCTTCTAACTTAGTAATTTCGGGGATAAAATTCTTTTAAGGGAGAGGAATGTAACGACCCGGATTTTTCGACGTTGAATTTAGGATATTTAAATGGTTTTAAATATTGAAATTAAATTATGAAATGGTTCTGAATATGGAAAAAAAACTTGGGTTTATTTAATAAAATAAATTTAGGATTTAGATATAGTGATTTGTTGGATAATTTAATTATTGAAATCTTATAATTAAATATTGGTTAAAATAGCGAATCCTGATTTTTAAGCTCGATAAAAATAATTTAAAGGCTTGTAAAATCTATATCAATGATACTGTAGGCAATGCAACTTTATAATTGAATTTAAAAGTAGTTTGTTCAATTTTAAAAACACATTGTTTAAATCGACGTTTAAAAATAGCCTTTCAAGGCACAGTCTCGGATTTCGATGAAACCAGTTCCATTGGATCCGTAAAATTATATTATTATCGGATTTCAAATTTTGTAACGTTTGGGATTATCGTGTGGCTGTACGGTTTGTAAACACACTGAAATTTATATCGAAAATTTAATATAATAATTGGGTCCAAAAAGCTATCTTTCCTATATGATCGAATTAGGACTCGAAAACTTTTCCAATGCATTCAGAATAGGGGTATAACATTATGAACGTCTAAGGCACGCCTAGATAGGGGTTTGTGATTTTAAGCTGCGTAAATCGAGATAATTTGTTTTTAATTAATATATAAATTTATATACCCTAGTCAATAGCCGAGATTCCTTCCCCGGCGTGCTTTCTTTCACTATTAGAACTTTTCCCTTCACCTCTGAATACTATAGCCGACCATCTCCAACACATCAGAGATCAATCTCTATAAGCACTTTTTGCCTTATCTGTAGCCTTCACTCCATACGCCAACGTCCTTCTTGTCTCCCTCCATTTCTTTTAAAATCACGCGGCCACCTTTCTTTTTTCTTGGTTCAAACGTAATAGCCGATACCTAAAAAAATGGTGGCCGTAAGAAATCGAAAATCGGCAACTCCTTTCCTCCTTTCCAAATCAACTTAAAAATATATTTCATTCCTCGAATAAAGATTCAGATAGGAATCCGTTACCTTACTCGAATTCGATTAATTGGTGAGGCATGTTTATCATGGATGGGAAGCGACGACTCGAACAAAGGGAAGATGGACTAGGGCTTCGACGTTAGGGCGTGCGCACATATGGGATTCGATCGTGATACTAGGGGCGATGGACAGTGCTCTCGAGTGGGTTGCTCACGTAGACGCGTAGATAGTTAGGTTTTCGAACTTGGGTTCAAGTTCGATAGGGTGTCGTCTTCGCGTACGGTTGGGGATAGCATGAGGAAGCTGCGATGGCATCGGTAGAGTTCGTAGTTGGAGGCAGTAAGGTATATATGTGTGCAGTTCATTATATATATATATATATATATATATATATATCAGAATAATATAAATATAAATATATATGCATAAATTCACAGGCATATTTTAATCTAAACATACATGAAAATAGAGAGGTATATATGTAAGCTTGGGAAAAAATAGGATTTTTTAAATGTTGTGGAATTTATGTCACAGTAAAGTAAATTTCATTTTTCTATTTAAAAATACTAACAATAATATACATATACACATTTTAATTTGCTAGTTTATTTTAGATAATGGATTTGGTGATTAATTTATTCAATTAACTTATTTAATTTATTTTAGTTACTAAAAGATTTTTAAAAGGAAGATTATTAGTTAAAATTAAATTGTTAGTTAGTTAAATTTATTAAAAAGGAAAATTAATTGTTCGATTACTCCAAATGTTAATAAACCATATAATGTTCATACAAGGTCAAAATTCGTGAACCAAGCCGAGATGGAAGTAGGTTGCAAAACAAAAATAAAGGTGAGATTTTCTCACACATTTGGATAACCTTGTTTAAATTTAAATCATTGGATGTTTGACTTGATTGATAAATTTATGATTTATCTGCTGGATGATATTATGGGCATAGTGTGTGTATATATATTGGAGTGATTGATATTCCCACATTATATAGCGGATGAGACCCTATGTGCCCCGAATAATAGCGGATGACCCTATATACCACGATATCCCCCTTGAAGTGGGGTTGGTATTTTATTTGTTGACTAACATCTATGGATGAAGGGAAACAGGTTGGAGGTATCTAATAGGATTCCTCAAGAATATTTATTGTTAATATATATGAGATATATGATGTGATAGATAAATTGATATGGATTGTATGTGAATTGAATTATTAAATGTCAAATAGCATGTGAATTGAATTTGGATATGTTTAATTACCATAATAATTAAATGAAGGAATTTAAAAGGAAAATGTGAAAAAATTATTTATATTAAAAATTTGATTTATTAAAAAGGGAATTAGGAAGAATAAAGAAATATATAGGCTAACTTAGTATTACTTAACCATTTGTAAATCATTTAAGTAAAGACTTGAAATAAAATGGAGTTTTATTAATGCCTAAAATGTTATAATGGAATTATAAATAAAGAATTGGTTTTATAAATAAATGGGAAACTAAGGGGAGTTTATAAATTTATAAACGGGGTTTATAAATGAGATAAAATTATATCAGTGGATATATTGAAAATATAAGTTAACGGTGTGAACTTATATCGAGTTATGGGAATCGTTGGAAGAGATATAATGGAATATATTTTGAATATGAGAATGGTGATAAATTTGTAGGACAGATGGGATACGAATCTAGAGCATTTTATAAATGGAAATGGGGAATATTGGATTTTCTATAAATAGACTTTTGTTGAGATAAACTCTAATTTTATAAACCAACTTTGTAAATTAATTAGCAACTAGATATGAACTTTAATACTTTTTGAAATTGATATTTTAGTTTTACCCTAAAAATATTTTGAAAATAAACCATTTTATCTTATTTTATAGAGATATGTGTTTCCAAATGTATTAAAATTTAATTATAAATCCTTTTGAGATGAGAAATGAAGTTTATTTAATAGAATAAAATTTTAGAGGACGATCTTATAGGGTTCTTATGGAAGCTTAAAAAATTGCTAACGCATAAGATATAAAAACTTCGGAGGGTGAAATAAAATTCACAAGGAAATAGAAGTGGAACTGAGATTATAAGCAAGCATAAATGTCTTTGGAAATATTAAAGGAAATAAATTAAGAAATTCTTGAATTTATAAAATTGTGTAAACGAGTGGGGATTTGCAAATAAAGTAAATGATTTTGAGAAAAGAAAATAGGAAATAAATGAATATTTTCCAAGCGTTGGATTTTAAATGAAGTGGGAAGAATATTCTAAGTATTGGGCAAAGGCCGAAATTTTTCCGTGGGATTAAAAGAGATTTGAAACTATTTTCAAAGTGTTGAAATATGGGAATAATATCTTGAGTAGATATTTTGAGATAAATAAGTTGAGAAAATTATTTAAGGCCTAATGGTTGCTTGTGAATGTTATTTGTTAGTTAGATAACCGACTATCAATATTGACCAATGCGTTGATCATTTCGAAGAGACCGAGATCGGATTTAATTATCTGAAAACCACTTCAATCTAGCTTGAACGTTTATGAATGAAGACTAAAGATGATGAAGACGGTGATTCGATTTGTCCAGACCAAGGGCAACTTGTATGGATCAATGCTACCAGAACATCATCATTGGAGTATGGCGAGCATTCTAAGTGAATATGTGCTGAAAGGTAATGCATAGCCTCAAGCCTCATCAACTTGGAATGGATAAAATAGGGGAGGTGCAGCAAGGCTAAGTGGGTAGCGCCCAATTAGGGTAAGATTTCCCCTGTCTAGAAGTCCCTTTTTATTTCGGCTGTGTGGCGGTTGATCGCTCTAGCCATAGGGTGATCTTATTCGGACTATCCAGTAAGGTATAGCTCCGGTCTTGTGTTGTAGGGGATCGGAAGTGGTCCTCGGCACTATGATCTAGACCCGGTACTATGACGGGCGGTACCCCAGTATTCCTTCAATTGTATGGAATCCAATCTCCAGTAAGTGTCTATACGATTTTGACTGGAATATGAGATGCAAACATTTCAGCTAGATTCTATTTTACTTTCTATAGACACTATTATAATATCAGACGAATTTGATAAAAATGTTTGGTTATTGTAAGGTAAAAACCCGGCATATTTATTTATGGCATGGTCTCACGAGATACCTTTGTTTCAAATGATGTTAAAAAAATATAATAATCCAATTGGGTGTGATTTTCTCACGCTTGTTTTCCAGAATGACTCGGGTGTTGTTTTATTATGATGCTCGGGTCACACCGAGTTGAACATATACAGGATAATATGCTATGGAGCTCATGAGGCGAGGTGGATAACAGAGACGTATCTATGTACTTGAATTATTATTTCCGTTGTGTAATGAAAGATAATAATCTATTCAAAGTAATGGGTGATTGTTGTACTTCGATAATGGTATGTATACATGACAGTACAGATTTCTTTGTATTTAAAGCTGTTATTATATATTATATTTTGTTCCGCTATGATTGTGAGACTCTGATGTTGTTATTTTCTTCTTCTTCTACCTCTTTCTTCTTTAACCCTGAAGACTCGTGTTTCCCTTCACTTTGAGTTAAATTGACATGGAATATTGTCGACTCAAAGGGGTACGAATTTGTGGGCCATTACATCTCTCTTCCTTTCTTTCCCATGACTTTCTGTCATTATGTGCTTTTTGAGTCGGACATGCGTGGTTTATTGTCGATTCAAAGGGTATGGATTTATGGGTCATCACAGCATGCATGCAATATGGGTAGACTAGTCTGTCATTTTAGGGTTATGCAATATGGGTCATCATAGCATGCATGCAATATGGGTAGACTAGTCTGTCATTCCAATCAATATGGGTAGACTGTCTGTTTCAAATCATAGATTTCCTAAGGTCTCAACTAAAATAACATTTTTTCAGGCAAACCAATAACTTATCGGGCTAACTTGGGCCTAAAATTTTAACCGGATATTCCAAAATCTCTAAATACGGTGTAACGAACCATAATTTTTTAGTCTTAGAATTTGATTATTTAATTTATTTAAATATTTGAATTTGAATATAAATATTATAAAATATATGTTTTAAATAATACCCATTTTTGTTGATGTATTTTATATTCAATTTATAGGATTTTCCATAATTCATAATTTGAAAAATAAATAAATTTTCGTTTGATATATTTTGCGACAAAAGTTGGTATTTTTGAAATTGCACAAAATAAATTAACATGTGTATTTTGTTGTTGTTTTGTGATCATGTCGCATTGTTATGCATGGTCGTATTTTATTTATGTCATTCAGGACTCATATGCAAACGTGATATTGTGTGGTGGTGTACCACAAAACAAACTTTTTCAAAACTAAACCATTCACACATGTAACACAACTTACACACTCAACTATCTTTTCCTTTGTCCCTAGGTTTGACTTTTGTTTTTCTTAGCTTGGAAGGAATTACTATTATATATTTTTGTACGTTCACTTATAAACCAAAAAAAGCATGCAAATAAAAGTTGTAAAGAAATTTTTTTACACGTTCTTTCACATTTTTGTTGGCACACAAATAATATACATAGAACCACATTCCCACTCCCATTTAATTTTTCTAATAACTTCTTCCACACTAAGTATTAGCCAAAATTTCCAGCACGGAAATTGTAGAGGGTGAAGATAGCTACATTTTCTATTCTTGTTGCACTCGAGATTGTGGCTCCGTGGAGGAGATATCCCCTAATGAACTTGCAATAATGTGTGTGTGTATGAGTTAATGTGTTATGTTTGGGGTTGGCCGTGAGTTTCATGATTGTAGTTATTCATACATGCATGTGCAATTGAGAAGGAAGAGATAGGGAGAGGTATGGTGCATGGTCATGGGCATGGGCATGTGCATAGAAATGAGAAGTAACAGCAGTGAAAATGTGTGTGGAAGAAGGTGGTCGGCTAGCTTGGAATAAGGAGTGATGTGGGATTTTAGATTTTGGGTTCCAAAGCATGGCATGAGTAGGTAGGAAACATAAAGGAGGTTAGGTGTTGTTGTTGCATGCGGGTTTTGGGCTTGGCCCAAAGAGTGGATAAATTTAGTTAACTTAGTTAATTTAATTTTTGGAGAATACTGGTGCATGCGTGGGTTTGGGTGAGTTGAAATTGATCGTTTGGGCATGCTTGAGTTTAGTGGGTTAGGTAGAAAACAATTATAGGCTAACACCTTGTGATTTATTTCACAATCTGACAATAAGTTATTTAGTTATATTATTGGTTTTTTTAATTATTATAATTAGTTATTATAATTTAATATTTAAAATTTAAACTTCAATTTAAATGAAGATGTTTTGAAAGAGTACTTTCATAAAAGAATATGTTATGAAATATGAAAAAAAGGAATTTTTACAAAAGACGATGAAAATATTTTTAAAGTAAATAGTTATAATAAAAGATGTTTATTATAATTTTAAAAAGGAAAAGGTAGTTGTCTTTTGAAATAAAATAATTTCCATTAAAGAAATAGAAGATAATTTGGAATAAATATTTATGAAGTGATTTTACATAAAAGTGATTCATAAAAATATGTTTTGTAAATAAAGAGGATTTCAAGGACTAAAACCCCGAAAGTTTTAAAATGGCTTTTTAAAGATTTTGGGGAAAATAAATTATATTATTTTGAAAGTATTTGTGATTATTAGTGCAAAATGATTTTTTATGTAACTGATGATTTCGGTAACCTGTAACTGAAAATCGGGTAGAGAGTTTAGGTAACCCTTAGTATAGTCTACACTTGGATAGAGAGATATACTTTTTTATTTATCTTGTGAAAGGTAGGGCCCAATTGCCTTGTTTATGAGAAAAACCTCCCGATCAGATTGCATATATTTTGATATGATTTATAATAGAGCATTTTTGAATTTTCAAATAAATAAATCAAATACAACACTGTATCATTATACAGAGTATTTGATACCGTCTCAAAAGTGATTTGTTTTAAATCCCGAAGTAAAGTATGATTTGATACAAATGATGTATATATTATTATTTTGAAAGGATTTGAAACGAAACTGTGAATTTAGTTTGAAGAGATTATTTACGAACATGATTATATTTTGAAAATGATAAAGTAACTTAGATTTTAGAAAATCCAAATGTAAAGATTAAGCCTAATTGGATATTTTATGAGTTGCATATTTATTTGTTGCATCATAGGCTCCTTAAGTCCTATTTATGTTAGGAGAACTTCATTGGCCTGATCTTGCATCTAAGCGAGTACTCAATCAGATAGAGGTGCATAAGCAGTCACAAGTGGTAGTGATGCAGCCCCAACAATAATTATTTTTTCCTATTTATTGTTTGCTAATTATTATGTGTTTTTGAATCTTTCCCACTTCACATTTTATTCCACATTAACTTGTTTATTGAGTTTGAAGGAATGACTATTCTTGTCTCTCATATCATAGTTGTGCAGTGGTAGATTTATTGTATTTGAATTTTCGTTGCACTAAAGCACACTTAGTAGAATAAACGATTACTTTGATAAGTTGTATTAATTGAAAGTGTATCCTACACATTTAGTAATGTTAAATATTTATCAAATAATGTTGAGTATTAAGTTGGTAGTTATCATAGTTGTTTAGAACAGATGATTTTGCGACGACTTTTGATTGGTTCGAAAATCCGAGTCGTTACAAACGTTTAGGAGTAAAACTGGACTGCCTGTCCAAATCAGTGGACTATGCGTCCCTGTATCATAGCTTTCATGGTGTTACTACTAACCTACTAGTTTTCATATGTAACTAATCAACCTTATCTGAAATCATAGCTTTCCTATGGTTATTATGAGCCTGCTAGTTTTCACAAGTAACTAATCGATCTTATCCGGAATCACATGGACTATCTATCTCAAATGTCATAGTTTTTCCTAGGGTTACTATGAACCTACTAGTTTCCACAGGTAACTAATCAACCTATCTGGCTGTTAAATCCATGATTCATATTTCTTTTGATCAATTAAAGGCATCCTAACACAATTGATCTATTTGATCTCTTGGATGCTATTCTACTCAATCGGAAGTTTAGTAGAACCGTACTCACTACATGGACAACCTAATTGGTAATTCTGCCCCAAACCCCATGATGCAATGTTAGGTCATAATAATGTGAGTATGACAATGATAAATATGAAAATTTACCTAATAAAGTGATAATAAGAACATTCATCCACCAAAATATGTTCAATCACTGGTTACATCTATAGCAAAATTACTTCAATTTAAGTAATAATTCCTTCGGAAAAATCCATATAAAACTGGACTAAAACACTATTTTATTTCTTTGAAAACATTAACCTTTGTAAATGATTGACCACTTATAATCATTCTTTAAAACAAGGAAAATATAGCCCAATACTTAGCCAAAATCTTATGATAGAATACAACCATCTTTAAATAACTTTTTAATCTTTCAGTATGTAAAACAAGGCTCTCGAGCTTCTAAAACACAAGGTTAACGATTCACTAAAAAAAGCTTTCTAGTTTATGAAACACTTGGCTATTATGCTGCTAAAACATGGTTTCCGAACCCACAAAAACATAGGTGTCGAGCATTTAAAACATAGTGATTTGGTTTGCAAAACATAAGGCTTTTGAGCCTTACACTATAGTTATCGGGTATGTAAACATAAGTATCGAATACATAGTTAGACAAGAAGTTTTGAGCCATTAGAACATTAGGGTTGTCGAACCCTACAAAACTCAGGGGTGCCAAACCCTTAAAATTTATTAGTATTAAACCATTGAAAGGTTGAGGTGTCGAATCCATAAAACAATGAAGGTGTTGAACCTATTTATAGTATCGTGTCTCGAAAACATAGATTACTGAGCCACTGCAATATAGAGATACTAAAACCCTACAATACTTGGTTATGAACATCTATACATGCGGGTACATCACATATCTACGAAATAGATATCACATGCATCAACCCATGTACATGTCGAACCTATAAATTCGATACCTCATATAACTATCTAGTAGTCTTTCTACATATCGTCTATTATAGATGTAAAATATTAATATAACCGGGGTGTCGTGTATCAACAATGGCATTTTAGTAAATATGTTTAATTCCGTTATACTTCTTTTTAAACCAATACTTTTCACCAATTCTTGCCTTTTGTTAAAATTTTGTTGGATAACAAATTACTTTACCTTTTCTTTTCTTAAATTACTAGTAGAACATGTTCTACCTTCCTAAGGTAATTTATAAACCTTCAAAATTAACGTTATTAATTAATATTAATTAAAAACTTTTTTGTAATCATAAATTCATGGAAAATCATAACCACTTGAGAAAAATTCCAAAAAATAACCAAAAATGTGAATTTCCATCTTCTGTCTTATACAAAAATTTTAGGACCAAAATGTTAATTTAATTATTTTTAATAGTTAAAACTCGAAATAAACACCTTTTACTTCTTAGGAAATTCATAAAATATTCATATGAACTCAAAAAAATATGAAATTAAAAATCTTCTCTAAAATAATGGTTGACATAACAGATTAAAATTTGAAATCAATTGGAGATTAAAACTATAGTTTTCCATTAAAATCTATTTAAAAAATTTTATAAAAATTCTAATAAATCATCATTCAATCTAATAATGGTAATCATCAAATCAAAGCATGATATATATTTACAATCAATTAGGAAATTATTCATAGATCCGTAAGCAAGCATAAATGAATGAGATGGATACTATTATTTACCTTAGATTGGATAAAAGAGATTGGGATTTGATGTTAATTAATTCTTTTAGCTTTTCTCTTTGATTTCCTCTTCTTTGCCTCATAAGTAATGGCTGGCCTCTTCAGGTTATGTTTTGATATTTTGAAAAATTGAAACGAAAATGAATGAGAAAGGGATGGTTTAGGGAATGAATTAAGGGATTATTCCCATCATGCCTCTCTTATAAATTCCTTTCTATTTTATGTTTAAAATAATATACTTAATTGATTAATTATAGAATGACCTAATTAATTAACAAATCTCATTCTTCTTACCACATCACACTATTTTATTTAATTTCTATAATTAAATTTCTTAAATAATGTTACATAAAAATTTTGGGGTGTTACATTTACTGCTATCATTAATGCTCTTTAAAAATGGTCTTAATTGGTAATGATATTTGTTTGTAGGTTTGAAATTCAACTTGTTATGCATATTTATCTCTTTTCATCAAATTCCCTAATTAAATCATTAAATGAATTTATATCCATAATTGATTACTGCAACCCCTAATTAGCTCCTTTATTTATTACGTTTTTCATATTTTAATTTTTTATTGGCAATAAATATGATAATGTACAATAATTGCGCTTTGCAATATATATTTGTATTTATGTCGTAATTAACATTTATCTAATTATTTTTTCGATTTACACTTCACTTTCACGTATATGTATTAATTAGTTTACTTAAGAAAACTAACTTTATTTCTAAATTTTAATACATTGGAAATATATTTTTTCCGAGAATGAAATATTACCATTTCAGTTTTCCTTAAACTATCAAAAATGGAATATTCCTATTTACAGATTTCAAGGAATTATCTCCTTTTTTTCATATTGAGATAGACGATACAAATTTATGGCAAAGTCATCCTTAGTTTGCACATCTCTTTCCCCCAACATATTTCTTATTATTTCAAACAATTTACTTTTCATATATAATTGTGGAATTGGATAGTATATGAAAATTTGGAAGGTTATCAATATAACTAAATTGTACATTATACAAATCCAATATATGAAAAATATAGAAAATCTACATCCTAAATTTATGTAGATCGTTTTAATTGAATAATTACAACTTGCAACTCAAAAACCAATAACCTAGAATAACTTTACAATTTTATCAATATAATACATTAAAATTTTTAGGGAATGTCTTCCTAAATTCCAAATTCGAGGTATATATGCCATTCCATCAAAATTAAGTAAAATACTGAATATGTATGCAAGATTTTCAAATAAATTCATTCATTTAAGCCACCAATTCAATAGTTTCTACATAGGCATAATAATAAAATTAAGTCTCAATGATATAAATATGGTATTATGTAAAGCATATAATATCCCACTCACCTTATAGGTTCCAAATCTCCAAATCCAATCGCATTTTTCTATCTTGACTCCTTTACCTTTCAATTCAAAATAAGTATAAAAAGATATATACACACACACACACATACTCAGTAGATCATAGATCTAAGACGAGATTTGAGTTAAGGGAAGTTTTGATTTTAAATTATTGAATTTACCTTTTTACACAGAACTTGATTCACTCTTCCTTTTTTTCTCGCTTTATTTTTCATCTTCCCCTATATACATATACTTATTTACAATAATTTTATAATTTCTAGAAAGTATGGGGAAAGAAAATGGCAGAGCTTTGCCACACTAATCAAAAAAATATGAGAAGAAAAGTGAAGGGCTAGATCTGTATCTATAGGAAGATCGAATCAATTTTTTTTGTTAGTTTAGTTTTTATTAAATCTAGACAATCTAGGCCAAGGTTCTAGGCGTGCCGGCCCTAATCCGACTGGCCGACTAGTGGTTGACAACAGTTAACTGGCTGTAATCCGACTTTCAACCGGTGGACTTTAGTATTTATTAATGTTTGTTGCAAAATTATTTGTTAATATTTATTTTATATTAACATCATTTTCCTTAACATTAAATACTAATATTTATTTCCTTGATTAGTTTTGAATTAGTTTCAATCCAAAATATTCAAATACTGTTAACTTTTCATTTAAACTCCGGTTACAAAGCTTTTAAATGAAAGTTGATCAGCAGAATGCTATGAATGCAATGTGTAATTTTCGTCACAAAATTCCGATATTTGTTCAAATTTCATTTTTAGGCGTTAATAATCATTTACTAATTCTTTTTAGTTATTTACCTTTTATTTTATAGGGTGTTATAAGCTCACTACTCCTTATGACACATAATGATGTATCAATAAGGTGTAATAAAACTTGGTTAGATAAAGCACGATTGATGATGAGTGAAGTTGAGAAAACTTCTCTCTATAAGGGCATATCTTAAGAGCAAGTACGTAAGGTTAAAATTAATTTCATATAATGTTTAGTTTATGAGATCATACAAGATAAGAGTGGAAAATAGTTCCTACATATCCTAGACTAAGGGGTTGATAAGTTGTGCGAGCCGAGAGCCTATGCATAATACTCGCTTATAAGTTATCTATATGGACCACACTAAATGAGTTTGGAATCATTTAATATTGAATGATAAACTTAAGTGTGATACCACACACATCTAGGCACCCCGAAAATCAGACATAACTAGAAGCACGGGGGGTCGGGTGAAATAAAAGTTCATAAAATAGTACAGAGGCTAAGGCAACAACATAAAGTAATTAAAATATTACAGCGAAAGAAAACTTTCACTAATTATAAATTTATAGCAAAATAGCTTCATTGAAAACAATATTATCCCAAATTTATTTTTAAAACCAAAAGTACCAAGTATTTCGACCAAAACATAACGAACTTCATAATATAGGTCCCTATATATAGATTAAAGTACAGAAAAGAGAAAAGAAGTACATGAAACAAAAGAAACAAAAGCTGAAGATAACAACTGCTTTAATGAATCTCCAAGCTGCAAAGAAATACAACCTTGACTTGCCTTCTTGTGATTTGGGAAAAATAGGAAAAATAGGAACGAGTCAGACATAAAGTCCGGTGAATGAGAAATAAGATGAAGCAGAAAGAATAAAATAGTTTAATTCCAGGTCTTCCCCGAATATCGTAGAGGGTGAATAATATAATATAGCGAATTCTTCTTAGATACTGTCCTAAGAAGCCAAAGTTTGTAGTCACTCTAAGGAAGCCAACAATGCAGTAATACTAAATGTCAATCGGCTAGTTGGACCTGTTCTTCTTACCTATCCACGTGCTATAGCATGAAAGTCATGCTCTTCACCTATGCAATGTGACTAAATGGCTCTTACGTCTGACAAGGCGCCGACTCAAATAACCTCGTCGAACCTCGAAGTTGCACTCAGGGTCCGCCAATCTAGACTCCTATCCTCTTATCTCCTTGATCAACAACGTGGACTTGCCCCTACCCAAAGTGTTGGTCCTCCAAAAGAGCACCCGTATTAGGGTTGGCTGTGCAAAATCCTCCAACGATTTGCCTTAAGAAGCCTATGTTGGAGCACACTTGTTCTGTTCCGTCCACGTCTATCTGCCTAAAGAAGCCTATGATTTTAGATGCTATCTAGCCTACATACTAGCAACCTATGAAAGGTAACAAACATTCTTGCGAACCTACTTGCTTTCTCCTAGTACGCACAGCTAAAACTATATTTTAGTCTTAATTGCATGAAATACCTATCCAGACCTTTACAAGGTCCGCCTACCAAATCGCTTCCAAATTAATTAATTTTACTATTACAGTTTACATATTGTTTATTTCCATTAATCTGCTTTAGGCCATTTTTACATCCGATTTGGTTATTTCACAATTTCCCTTTTTCTTATGTAAATGATGTTTCAATTTCATGCCCGTTCAATATGTATGATTTGTTTGTAATTTTTATGCCATTTTGTTACAGATTTACACTAGCCTTTAGGGTCCATTTAATTTTCATTTTTTTCGCCTTAATTTACGTTCTCCTTTCAGAGATTTAATCTGCACAAAAATTTTATCGAATAGCCACAAACCATTTAATTACACAAAATTTCACTTTTAGAAATTTAGGTCACATATGAAACAAACAATTATGCCAATCACAATTCGTAATTTTACTCCAAAACCATATTCAAAATTATTCTATTATATCGAACAAAACCACAATTTTGTTCAAGTAACATATTGTGAATTTATTCAACCAAACTGTTCTACCATTAGAAATTGAATAAAAATTCTAATTCAATTTAATTAAACCAGTCTTATTTACGCCATGAAATGTGAATGACAATTTTTTGTTCTAAATTTCAACCCAAACATGAACTAGATATGAAAAGTGGAAGAATGAGAAGATACAATAATTTACATAAATTTCAATCTTATTTATGCCATAAAACGTGAATAGACAATTTATATGTCTCATATTTGAAACCAAACATTGATCAGATTTGAGATATGAAAGAAGAAGAAGTTGCAATAGTTTACATCTATTCTCAATTAGTAAAAGAAATTAATTCATATTAACATGCTAGAAAAGAACTGAAATTGAACTACTTTATTTCTCTATTTCATATTAATTCGCACTCACCTGGCACTTGAGCTTGTATAAATTTGAAAAAGCTTTGCTTTAATCATTCTCCCTTTGATTCTTCTAGATTCCCCAAATTGCATGAATATATGTAGATAATTTAATTTGGTAGAGATTTGTTTATTTAGTAGAGAAAAGGAGGAAGAATAGTGTACACTAATTTTACTGTAGAATTATGGCGACGGCTGGATAAGAGATTAGGTTTAGGTTAGATAGTTTATTTATAGGTTGTTTGAGTGAATATAATCCATTAAATTATTTTAAATTGAATCTGTTTCTTTCATACACTTAATGGTTATCCATTCTAGCCCATACACATCACTCAACTAATAAAATTTAGCCATCTCATCCTATTACATCACTGGAGCAAATGGGAAGCAGCCACATGTCAGAAACATATTTAGAAAAATTATTGGAAACGAAATAGCTAAAAAAACATCGCTCTAGATTTTGGGCGACAATGGGACTTGATCCTTGGTCATTAAGGAAGTCAACAATCGCCTTTACCACTATACCAAATGCACTTTTAATTTCTTTTTAATTATATTTCTCGTAAAATATTGTGGTGTTACATTCTCCTCCCTTAAAGGATTTTGTCCCCGATATCTCCAAAGATGGAAGAACATAATTAACAATAGCATCCAAGAACTACATCCATCTACTCAACCATCGTCCATTTCTACCATTGTTCTTATTTCTAACTAATGCAATTTATGATTTATGTAAAGTGAAATGCATATGAACTTACCTAAGACGAAATGGTAGTTGGTCTACTAATTCAGTTGACCTCCTGTAATGCAAGTATGCATATGCCATGCAATCAATGTATGCAATTACTCTAGTATAATTGATTATTCTATATGTATGCTATAATCATTCACCCAAATTCACCATCCATATGCAACACCCATTTATATATACACATATATATACAACCATGTGCAAATTCAATAGATAATAAGCATGCATATGCAGGTGTATGTACCTATTTGGCTGATTATCCTAATAAATATCGATCTAGTGCATGCAATGCATCCATTTGCAAACATTGGCATCCACTTGCAATCATTTTCATCCATCAAACATAACATGCCCTAATGACATATTTACAGCCAAGCTACCATCCATAGGTTTCACCTAAAAATTATCGAAAAGACCATAACTAAGGAAAGATCAAAGATAGGATATTTGAAGTGTACCTTCAAATAGAAAAGGATAAGAAGTTTGAATTTTGTCCTCAGATTCCCATGTGCACTCCTTGGGGTCATCTCGCCACTGAACCTTCACTAGACAAACTTCTTTGTTGCATAATCACTTGACGCCGTGTTCCAATATACGGGTGGGTGTACGACACACGAGTGATTCGCACTCTACCTCCATTTCCCTTTGCTGATCAGGTTCTACTATTGCAGAATCATATGGACACTTCCTTAGATGTGAAACATGAAAACATCATGAACTCCTACCAACTTATCTGGAAGATCAACTCTGTATGCCACTTTTCCAATCCGTGCGGTAATAGGGAAGGGTCCTACAAATCTCGGTGCTTACTTACCTACTGAGCTAAATCTCATAAGGTTCAGAGAAACCTTGAAAAAAACCATATCTTCAACCTTAAACTCTAAATCTGAACGTCTTCTGTCTGCATATGACTTTTGTCTATCTTGTGCAGCCTTCAACCTCTTGCGAATCAAATCCACATTCTCAGAAGTTTCCCTCACCAAGTCTAGTCCAAGAAAGATCCTATCGGTGGTATCCCAACAACAGTTTGGTGATCTACATTATCTGCCATAGAGGGCCTCGATCGGTGCCATCCCAATGCTTTCTTGATAACTATTATTATACGTGAACTCCACCAAAGGTAGGTGGTCTACCTAAGAGCCTCCGAAGTCAATGATGCACAATCGGAGAAAATCTTCCAAAACCCTAAAAAAAACTCTCAGTCTGTCCATCTGTCAGAGAGTGATATACTATGTTCAGATTCAGTTCTGTTCCAAAGGTTTGCTGAAGACTCCTTTAAAATTCATCAGTGAATAATGGATCTCTGTCGCTCATAATGCTAGCGAGAATTCTATGAAGCCAAACTATCTCCCTTACATAAAGAGTCACCAAAGAAGTTGTCATCCTATTACTTTCAATGGGTACAAAATGGGCACTCATCCTCAGTCTATCCACAATGACCCAAATACTCATGTTCTCTCTTCGTGACCTTGGTAATCCATCCATGAAGTCCATAGAGATACTGATCTATTTCCATAATGGATTATCCAATGGCTGAAACAGTCCTCCGGGCTTCTTCTATTCCACCTTTACCCTTTAGCAAGTGATGCACATGGAGTACTCCACCACCCTCTTTTTCGTTCCAGGCCAATAAAATACCCTCTTCATATCTCGGTACATCTTATCACCACCAAGGTGCACTATCATCCTAGAATGATGTGACTCGGCCAACATTGCATCTAATAAATCCTCACTATGGGGAACACAAAGTCACCATCCCTTCTAAGCCATCCCCTAGTGTCCGTGGTATAGCACCTAAGGTGTGGTGATGACTCTCCTCTACCAAGCTTATCTAAAATGTCCTTTAACTCTTCGTCCTCACGTTGCCTTGTTCTAATCTGTTCCATCAAAGTAGGCTGGACATCGAGGGTCGCTAACAATCCCTGAGCTAAATCCGATGGAGGTCTAAAATAAAAGGTAGCGATGTACTTCAAATGCTTCCATTCCAAACATAGAGGACTTAAAACCACTTTATGTCTACTCAATGCATCTGTCACTACATTACCCATGCCAGGGGTATAGGAAATCTCAAAATCATAAGAGGCAAAAAACTCTATCCATCTTTGCTGTCTCAAATTCAAGTCTTTCTAAGAGAATAGATACTTTAAACACTTATGATCCGTGAAAAGCTCAAATCTTTCTCCTAAGAAATAGTGCCTTTAAGACTTGAGAGCAAAAGCTATAGTTGCCAACTCAAGATCATGCATCGGGTAGTTCTTCTCATGCGTTTCAACTGTCTACTTGCATAGTACACAACCCTACCCACTTGTACCAGTACCGCCCCTAGCCCTGTACGACAAGCATCCGTATAAACTGAGAAAGGCTTAGTTCCATCCGATAATACCAATACGGGTGTAGTAGTCAAAGCTCCCTTCAATCAACCAAAGGCATCCTCACACTTGGCATCCCAAACAAAAGCTGAGTTCTTCTTGGTAAGGCGGGTTAGTGGAGCGATATCATAGCAAAGTCCTTAATGAAATTCCTATAGTAGCTCACAAGACCAAGGAAACTCCTTATGTCCATGGCATTCTTAGGGGTCTGCCAATCCTATACTGTTGCCACTTTCGCCGGATCTACTGCAAGTCCATCCTTCGGAACGGTGTATCCCAAAAAGCGAACCTCATCCCTTCAAAAGTGGAACTTGGAGAACTTTGCCTTCAACTTATGTGCTCGCAGGGTCCTAAGCACTTCTCCTTGTGAACAGTATGCTCCTCCTTGCTTCACAAATAAACTAAAATGTCGTCGTCGAACACCACCACAAACTTGTTCAACGATTTGTGAAACAATCAACTCATCAGGTCCATAGAATATGTCCGAGCATTAGTTAGCCCAAATTGCAAAACTAACCAATCAAATAACCCATTCGGAGTCCTAAATGCAGTCTTCTCGATGCTATCCTCCTGTAGACACAACTGATGAAATCCCATGGCCAAATCGAGCTGGGAAAATACCTTGGCAACTGCTAGCTGGTCGAAGAGATTGGCAATATGGGGAAGAAAATAACGAGTCTTCTTTGTCAGCTTATTAAGCTCCCTATAATCCATGCAAAGTCCAAGAGAGACATTCGCCTTAGTGGCAAAAGATGATAGGTGCGCCCCACTCGGAAGTGCTCCTACGAATGAAACCCTTCTGCAAAAGCTCTCCAATCTGCTTGCTCAACTCATGACGTTTCTTAGGAGCCATATGCCTTAATGGTAAAGCAACTGGTTTGGCATTATCGACAAGATAAATCTTGAACTCAATCTCTCTTTGAGGTGGAAGACCAGCAACTTCTTCAAACACATCTGGAAAATCTCTAACAATGGGTACTAAACACAAATTATCGGGCGATAAGTCAAGAGAATAAAGGTAGCTCAACATAACTGATCCTCTAGGATCATAAGATACCTCCATATTACGTCCACTACAAGTGCCTAACCTCACTACCCTCTTATCGCAATCAAGAACGACACCATACATGGATAGCCAATCCATATAAGAATCAACCCAAACCTAAAAAAGCCCAATACAAAAGCACACAGTCAAACTCAACCCCTAAATAAACAATTTCAAATCCCGACATAACATGGACAAATAGGCCGATCCTCCTATGGGGTTTGATACTACTACCAGGTCGGTCACTAAGCAAGCATCAAGACTAAGACGCTCTACCAGAGTACTAAATATAAAAGAGTGCAAAGCTCCACAATCAAATAGAGCACGAACAGGAAAATCAGAGATGGATAACACACCTTTGATGATCACCTTCTTTCCCTTGTCCACAACCGAATGAGTACTAGAGGAAGGAGCTGCCTCTAAAGAATAAGCCTGAGCAGGCCACGAAGGTGTTTGTGGACTGTCCTTGGGCTTCGATGGGCAGTCCTTCTTCATATGTCCCACTTGATCGCAAAGATAGCACCTCGATCTCGGTCTCTCACCTGCCCCTCTACAATCCTTAGCAAGATGACCTGGTTTCGCACAGTATTGCACTTCTAGTCCTTTCTTGGAACTTTCCTTTTTCCACCAGACCCTCTGTAACAACCCGCATATTTATCGATTGTATATTTAAATATTTTATTTAAATATTTTATCGTTCGTCGGATCTTAGTCCGAAAAGCTACTTTTTGCAACAGTCGAATTAGGACTCGAGACCACTTCCATTGAGTTCAAAATGCCGTTTGCCAACTTTTTGAGTATAAGCTTCGATATGTTTGGAGTTAGTAGAGTTTTGCTACTTTTTCACTTTGGGTTTGAGTTTGGGTTCCAGCCTAATGTTCCCTCTTAAGACCCTAGCTCCACTCCAACTCTTCATTACTTCATTTCACATTCCTAACACTTTAAGCTTTAAGCAACAATGGGGGAAAAGAGTGGAAATAAGAAATTCCAAGCCCTAGTTTCATTGCAAATCCAAGCTCCAACTCCAAATTCATAGAAGAAGCTTTGGTAAGCCTTGTCTTCTTCTTCTCCAACTCATTCTCCTTCCAATTTCAGAAATTCCTAAACCTAACTTAGGAAATGTTTCTCCTTTAAGCTTAGATTCAAGCTTGTGGGGTTGGAATTGAAGTATGGTTGTTCTTGCCATTGCTCTATAGCTTCTTGTTCATAGTTTTGGGTTTAAAGGTGAGATTTTTATCAAACATCTAAGTCTATGATTATCTTTGATTGTTAGGTATGAATTCCTTACACTTATTCATGTGCATTTGCTTTTGGTTTTGATTTAATTGGTGAATATTCCAATTTTTAGTGTTTTGGGTTCAAATCGTCAAAATCCTAACTTTGATGTTTTGATCATGTTTTGGGGATGCATCGAGGAGCATAAAGGGCCGGGTTGCCTATTGGCATAAACCCTTAGAGCCAATGTTCGTCCGGTTGCATTTTGGAAGAGTTTTCTCTTCATTTTGATAGGCTGAAAAACAGCCCAGGCATGATTTAGTCGACTGAGTTCTCTGTTTAGTCGACTGAATCTGGAACCCGAAAGTTTCCAGGAAGAATTTAGTTGACTGAATTCTCTGTTTAGTCGACTGAACCTGGAAACAGAATGTTTCCAGACAGAATTCAGTCAACTGAAAATCTCTGTTTAGTCAACTGAATTTGCTGTTTAGTCAACTGAAAATCTCTGTTTAGTCAATTGAATTTGTTGTTTCAGCCCACTTTGCCTTTTGGGATTGAATTTCCAATTTTAATCGATTCGTGATGATCCTATTTGTTGTTATCATTTATTATGACTTTGATGACTCCTTTTTGGGGATTTTTGAATATCCATTTCGATGGATTCTTTATCGGTTTCTTTGGATTTGATTCATGTCTTCGTATGTGGATTTTAATGATTGATTGTTTCTACAATCATTTTTATGGTTTGTCACTTTAAAATACAAAGGTTTCTATACTAGTAGTAAATATTCAAACTCTTTATCAATGATTATTTGAACTCTATTTTCAATATCGAACTCGTTTATAAAACCGTTTTTCAACCTATTAGTATATACAAACCTTTACCTCACTCGTATGAGAAATCTAATTAAACGGTTTTGTAAAACAAGTGGTATGAAACGCTTGCGTTTACTTCGTCAGTTAATTCTTGGACTCGTTCAATTTAATCTCTTGTGGCAATTTTCGAGTGGAGATCTACAATTTGTTCGTAAATATTTAAGTTAAGCTAGTGGTTATGGGACATGAAGCTAAGCTCATATATTTACTAGCTTAGTGTAATTGACACTTCTTGATGATCATTTTATGGTCTAGACAAGCGATGTGCGATGTCTCTTTTACGGGCTAGCGCTCATAGGTCTTCGGACCCTTCGTGGAGCAATCGGCTCATAGATCTTCGGACCCTTCGCCGAGCAATCGTCTCATGGGTCTTCGGATCCTTTTGGGAGCAATCGGCTCATAGGTCTTCGGACCGTTCGTGGAGCAATCGGCTCATAGGTCTTCGGACCGGTTGTTTCTGATAGGCCTTTTCCCCCCTTTGTGTTTTCTGGATTTCTTGTTGTGGTTTCTAGAATTTTTATTTCAACAATTTTCGTGATTAGCATTGATATGTTTTATCAATATTTTTGATATGGAGAATATGTGAAGGAATATGACATTCTTTTTAGTGTTTGAGATTTCTAGAGATATTGTATGATTTTGCTGATATTCAATGCATACTTTTCAAGTATGGCATATTTGTTATCATACCTTTGTTTTTGTCTTATCTCTTATCCTATCCTACTTTATTTGATATTTATAGCTAGACTGATCGGTTTATTATTTTCTTATTAAATAATACTCGGGTGAAACCGAGATGTTACAGGTGCTTCTTCTTGACTCCTTATCTAGGATCAGCATCTGATTTTTGGCTAACTACTTCAGATTAGTAGTTTTTGTTTTTAATACATTTGAGATATAGACTCCATGATGTATAACTAATCTTTTGTCTTGCACTTGTATCTATTCTTTTGTGATATTGTGGATCTTGTTTGACCACTACTCTGATGTACACTTTTATGTGTAATATTCATATCTGTTTCCATCTTTGTGATATGAACTTCTGTGACTGGTTTGTGTTATGATATTTCTATATTTGTTTCCGAAGATATTATAGCCACTGAGTAGTAGCTTTGAGTTTGCATCGGTATGTCAGATTTCCTTTCGAGATGGAATGTTATACTTTTATCTGGCATATCGGTACTCGCACAAAGCAATTATACAGATGGTCGCTCCTCAACAGCCTTATTCTCCACGCTAGTTGAAGACATTACTCCGTAGTGTTCTTGGCTAGCATGGGTATAGAGGTGGGGCGTCACAGCATGGTATCAGAGCCAAACTTCGGAACAATATAGAATAATTTAACAAGGATCATCGTCCTTAGTCCATCTTAGGAGTCGTGCCTTAGGATTTTAATTCGAGTCATTGGACCCGTTCTATCCTATTTCCTTTTATGATTCCTTGTTTTATCAATCAAGTTTGATTGACATTTATTTTGAGAATAACTTTTTCCTCTTCTTTCTTTCTTTCTTAAAGAAGAGAGAGAAGGAGCTGAACAACACTTCTCTTGGTCAAGGTACTTTTTATTCAATCCTTGATGACATTGTTTTATTTCGTGACCTTCTTATTTGTGTTCTTTTGATATGAATTCATCTCGTAATTTTTATATCAAAAGAACTTGTTGATTTCTTTTCTTTAAAATATTTTGGGCTTGATGTCTTCCTTGAGGATTGCGAATCCGGATGGTAGATCCACAACACTCAATTTGCTTTTTATTAATGTCAAAAAATATTTTATGTGGTTTTTCTCTCCGTGCCGATTTTTATTCAGGCTTCGGAATTGATTTTTGAAAGGATTGGCTTACTCGTTGTGAAGCCCATATCCTATTTTCCGAGTGGATTATTCATCTTCGACATAATGTCGGTTAAGCGGATTTCTAATTTTTCCTTGGTGATTTCGATTCCAATTTGATGGCATCATTTTTACTCTTTAAGTCCTCATGATGAGGAAAGTGTTATTTCTCTCATCTAAATAGTTTGTGAAACTTTTCGGTATTTTTGAGTTTGTCTTAGGATTATCTCCTAAGCAATCTTTTAAGAGGTGTTAAGGTCTTTCTAGTTCGACCTTGCCACCGATTTTCATTTGGCTACAAGTTGCGGGAGTTAGCATTCCACTTACCACATTCCGCACTCGTTATGATTCTTATGAATGACTTATGATGTCATTCAGTTTGTCCAGCTTATTTCATCCATTTTATAAATCAAATATTCTATGAATATTTCGATTAGACCATTCTTGTATTTATTGATTTCGGATGAAAATAGCAATTTAAAAATTTTTACAAATCTTTTTCATAAAGATTTATTTATAAGTATAATTGGATTTTTGTTCTTAAAATGAAAAAAAAACGAATATTCTTAAAAGTTTTTAAGAGACATTTTTGTCATATAGAAGATGATTTTGTGATTGTATTGCCCACTTAGTGTTTTAAGAATTCTGGTCGATACGCTTGATTAACGTTATCGATAGGAATTTCCTAAACGCTTTGATGAGACAATCAGACACGATATACTGACTTGTAAAATGTAAATTTTTCTAGAAAGATTTTTACATTGAGATAATTGTAATTTCGAAAGTTTTAGCTTTTTAGGAAAGAATATTATTTAAAAGAACTCTTTTTCGATACTCTTATTCTTGTGATTCCCGAAGGGAACCAAGACTTTATCTTTTGTACCGATGCTTATCCTATTGGTTTGAATGTCGTTCTCTTGCAAAAGAGAACGTGCTATCTCTTGTGCTTCTAAATCATTAATGCCTATTGAGACTAGATATGCCACTCATGATCTAGTGCTCGTGGCTGTTGTTTTCGCTTTTAGAGTTTGGCATCATCATTTTTGAGGGTGAAATTTGTTCTCCACCTCGATCATAAATCTTTGGAATATTTATTTTCTCTTTACTTCATGTTGACTCGAGTTACTGGCATCTTATGATCTTGATATTCTTTACACTCCCGGAAAGGGAAATCGTGTTGCCAATGCGCTTAATCGTAGGCAACAAGTGGTTGACTCTTTAATGATGTCTGAATGGAATTATCTTTTTTTATTAAGTTCATTGGACATTTTGATATACTTCGTTTTATTGAGCTTTATCTCATTCCTTTTATGGGCTAGCGTCCGATGTTCTTTTATGGTGTTCGGTTCATTGGACATACCCTTTTTGTACTGCGTCGGTGTTCCGAATTATTTGAACTTCGGTTCATTGGACGTACCGTTTTTGTACTGCATCGATGTTCCGAATTATTTGAGCTTTGGTTCATCAGGCGTACCGTCATTGTACAACGTCGTTGTTCCAAATTATTCGAGTTTCTAGTTTCTCGAGCGTACCGTTTTTGTACTATGTCGTTGCACCGGCTCAATTTTCTGTTATTCATGACGTTTTCTCACGTCTTTCTACTACGGAAATGCCTTAGGGATTTCTATTTTTATTCTTGAGCCCAGTATTATTGAAGGAAGTGAAGTTTTACCAGATTTGACTTAGGAGTTATATTCCATTTGCACCATTGCTTCGGAGGTTGAGTGCCATCGAAATAAAGATGTTCTGCTTGTGAAAGTTCAATGGTTCTCGGATCCTAAGGATTGCTCTTGGGAATCCTGAGAATTCATCGAGCGAACTCGTCCGGGTTTACTCTTTCATGCTCTTTATGGTGAACTTCTTATTTCTAATTTTCTTTTGTAATTGATATACTTCTATGGTTGTTACTCTTTATTTTCTTCTTAGTATTGCAAGGACGCAATTTCTTTAAGGAGGGGAGTCTGTAACAACCCGCATATTTATCGATTGTATATTCAAATATTTTATTTAAATATTTCATCGTTCGTCGGATCTTAGTCCGAAAAGCTACTTTTTGCAAACAGTTGAATTAGGACTCGAGCCCACTTCCATTGAGTTCAAAATGCTGTTTGCGACCTTTTTGAGTATAAGCTTCGATATGTTTGGAGTTAGTAGAGTTTTGCCACTTTTTCACTTTGGGTTTGAGTTTGGGTTTCAGCCCAATGTTCCCTCTTAAGACCCTAGCTCCACTCCAACTCTTCATTACTTCACTTCATATTCCTAACACTGTAAGCTTTAAGCAACAATGGGGGAAAAGAGTGGAAATTAGAAATTCCAAGCCCTAGTTTCATTGCAAATCCAAGCTCCAACTCCAAATTCATAGAAGAAGCTTTGGTAAGCCTTGTTTTCTTCTTCTCCAACTCATTCTCCTTCTAATTTTAGAAATTCCTAAACCTAACTTAGGAAATATTTCTCTTTTAAGCTTAGATTCAAGCTTGTTGGGTTGGAATTGAAGTGTGATTGTTCTTTCCATTGCTTATAGATTTTTCTTCATAGTTTTGGGTTTAAAGGTGGGATTTTTAGCTCACATCTAAGTCTATGATTATCTTTGATTGTTAGGTATGAATTCCTAACAATTATTCATGTGCATTTGCTTTTGGTTTTGATTGAATTGGTGAATAGTCCAATTTTTAGTGTTTTGGGTTCAAATCTTCAAAATCCTAAATTTGATGTTTTGATCATGTTTTGGGGATGCATCGAGGAGCATATAGGGCCGAGTTGCCTATTGGCATAAACCCTTAGAGCCAATTTCGTCCGGTTGCATTTTGGAAGAGTTTGCTCTTCATTTTGATAGGCTGAAAAACAGCCCAGGCATGATTTAATCGACTGAATTCTCTATTTAGTCGACTGAATCCGAAACCCAAAAGTTTCCAGGCAGAATTTAGTCGACTGAATTCTCTGTTTAGTCGACTGAACCTGGAAACAGAATGTTTCCAGGCAGAATTCAGTCAACTGAAAATCTCTGTTTAGTCAACTGAATTTGCTGTTTAGTCAACTGAAAATCTCTGTTTAGTCAACTGAATTTGTTGTTTCAGTCCATTTTGCCTTTTGGGATTGAATTTCCAATTTTAATCGATTCGTGATGATCCTATTTGTTGTTATCATTTATTATGACTTTGATGACTCCTTTTTAGGGATTTTCGAATATCCATTTCGATGGATTCTTTATCGGTTTCTTTGGATTTGATTCATGTCTTCGTATGTGGATTTTAATGATTGATTGTTTCTACAATCATTTTTATGGTTTGTCACTTTAAAATACAAAGGTTTCTATACTAGTAGTAAATATTCAAACTCTTTATCAATGATTATTTAAACTCTATTTTCAACATCGAACTCGTTTATAAAACCGTTTTCCAACCTATTAGTATATACAAACCTTTTCCTCACTCGTATGAGAAATCTAATTAAACGGTTTAGTAAAATAAGTGGTATGAAACGCTTGCGTTTACTTCGTCGGTTAATTCTTGGACTCGTTCGATTGAATCTCTTGTGACAATTTTCGAGTGGAGATCTACAATTTGTTCGTAAATATTTAAGTTAAGATAGTGGTCATGGGACATGAAGCTAAGCTTATATATTTACTAGTTTAGTGTAATTGACACTTCTTGATGATCATTTTATGGTTTAGACTAGCGATGTGCGATGTCTCTTTTACGGGCTAGCGCTCATAGGTCTTCGGACCCTTCGTGGAGCAATCGGCTCATAGGTCTTCGGGTTCGTGGAGCAATCGGCTCATAGGTCTTCGAACCCTTCGTGGAGCAATCGGCTCATAGGTCTTCGCACCGTTGTGGAGCAATCGGCTCATAGGTCTTCGGACCCTTCGTGGAGCAATCGGCTCATAGGTTTTCGGACCGTTAGTGGAGCAATAGGCTCATAGGTCTTCGGACCGGTTGTTTGTGATAGGCCTTTTCCCCCTTTGTGTTTTCTGGATTTCTTGTTGTGATTTCTAGAATTTTTATTTCAACAATTTTCGTGATTAGCATTGATATGTTTTATCAATATTTTTGATATGGAGAATATGTGAAGGAATATGACATTCTTTTTAGTGTTTGAGATTTCTAGAGATGTTGTATGATTTTGTTGATATTTAATGCATACTTTTCAAGTATGGCATATTTGTTATCATACCTTTGTTTTTGTCTTATCTCTTATCCTATCCTATTTTATTTGATATTTATAGCTAGACTGATCCGTTTATTATTTTCTTATTAAATAATACTCGGGTCAGACCAAGATGTTACAGGTGCTTCTTCTTGACTCCTTATCTGGGATCATCATCTGATTTTTGGCTAACTACTTTAGATTAGTAGTTTCTGTTTTTTATACGTTTGAGATATAGACTCCATGATGTATGACTAATCTTTTGTCTTGCACTTGTATCTATTCTTTTGTGATATTGTGGATCTTTTTTGACCACTACTCTGATGTACACTTTTATGTGTAATATTCATATATGTTTCCGCCTTTGTGATATGAACTTCTGCGACTGATTTGTGTTATGATATTTCTATATTTGTTTTCGAAGATTTTATAGCCACTGTGTAGTAGCTTTGAGTTTGCGTCGGTATGTCGGATTTCATTTCGAGATGGAAAGTTATAATTTTATCTGGCATATCGGTACTCGCACAAAGCAATTATACAGATGGTCGCTCCTCAACATCCTTATTCTCCGCGCTAGTTGACGACATAACTCCGTAGTGTTCTTGGCTAGCATGGGTATAGAGGTGGGGCGTCACACTCTCCTCCTTCCTTTCCACTTCTTCTTCCCATCACACTTCTGCGCCACATCTCCTTTCTTCTTAGTATCAACAAGTAAAGCCATCTCTACCAATCCTTCAAAAGTGGCTCTAATCGGAATGTGTTTCGCTGCTAAACAATGCAGTGGATGACTCAAACCCTTAGCGAACTTCAATTCCTTCTTGTAAGGAGTATTGATAAGGTCTAGTCCAAATCTAGCAAGCTAATTGAACTGATTAACATATTCCTTAACCGTCATATCCCCTTGCTTGAGTTATATAAATTTATCAAGCTGCACTCCCTCTTTAGCCTACGATAAGAATTTCCTCTCGAACCTAGTACGAAAATCTGCCCAAGTCAAATATCAGCCTCTGCCTCCACAATCTCCCACTAACAAAGAGCCTCCCCTTGCAACTGCCTCCGAGCCATGTCCTCCAATCCCATAAGTCCAAATACTTGCTCATAACTATGGATCCAAACTCTCGCCTTGGTATATGACTCGATGCCAAAAAATGGCTTGCCTCCTAAGTGGTGTAGTCCTTGCATAACTTAGAAAAATCGAGAATGCCAAGAGGACAGGCAGAAGCCCCTTCCACCGGAGCAGCATCCCTATGTGGTGGCTCTGCTCATGCAATAGCCTGCAAATAACGTCTAAACTAAGCAAGCATATTAAGGCCTGGACCTTTGGGAATATCTTATGGTTTAGGCATTTCTATCTGTGGTTGTTAAAAAGATGGGATTATGTACTCCGTAAATAGTTCAATAGATATGGAGGAAGAGATATGAGGGACCCATTTCTAAAATTTCTTTTTTTCCAGAAAACATATATTCTCTTAAAAGTATTTTATGGAATATCCTTTAAAAATTATTCGAAAACCTTTATATTTTTAAAATATTTTTAGGACTACTGAAATCTTATCTTTGATACCAACTACGACACCCCGCACATTTAGGCACCTCCAAAATAGGAGATGACTAGAAGCATGGGTGGTCGGGTGGAATAAAAACCCATAGCATAGCACAAAGACTAAGACAACGACATAAAATGATTAAAATATTACAGTAGAAGAAAACATTCACTAATTAAAAATTAATAGAAAAACAGCACATTATAAACAACATTATCTCAAAAAAAATTCTAACCATAATTACCAAGTAGTCTCCACCAAAACATAAAACATAATAAAGTTCACAATATAGGTCCCCATATATAGAGTAAAGTACGGAAAAGAGAAACAAAGGATGTGAAACAAAAGAAACAAAAGCTGAAGATAACTACTTCTCCAATGACTCTCCAAGCTGCAAAGAACTACAACCTAGACCCGCCCTCTTGTGATTTGGGGGGAAATAGGAAAAATAGAAATGGGTCAGACATAAAGTCTGTTGAATGAGAAATAAGATGAAGCAGAAAGAATAAAACAGTTTACTTCCAGATCTTCCCCAAATATCGTAGAGGGTGAATAATATAATGCAGTGAATCCTTCTTAAATACCGTTCCTAAGAAGCCAAAGTGTGTGGTCACTCTACAGAAGTCAACCATGCAGTAATACTAAATGTCAATCAGCCTATCGGGCCTGCTATCCCTACCTATCCAGGTGCTGCAGCATGAAAGTCATGCTCTTCACCCGTACGTTGTTACTAAATGCCTCTTACATCTGACCGGCGCCGATTCAAACAACCTCGCAAAACCGTGAAGTTGCGCTCAGGCTACACCAAACTGGACTCCTATCCTCTTGTCTTCTCGATCACCATCGTGGACATGCCCCTATCCAAAGTGTCGATCCTCCGAAACAGTGCCCGTAGCTGGGTCGGCTGTGCAATATCCTCCAACAATCCGCCTAAAGAGGCATATATTGGAGCACATTTGTCATGTTCCGTCCGTATCGATCTACCTAAAGAAGCCTACGATTGTAGAAGCTATCTATCCTACCTATTAGCAACTTATGAAAGGTAACAAACATCCCTGCAAACATACTTTCCTGCTCCTAGTACGTACAGCCAAAACTATATTTTGGTCTTAACTATATGAAACACCTATCCAGACCTTTACAAGGTATGCCTACCAAATTGCTTCCAGACTAATTAATTTTACCGTTACAATTTACATATTATTTATTTCCATTAATCTACTTTAGGCCATTTTTACATCTGATTTGCTTATTTCACAATTTTCCTTTTTCTTACATAAATGGTATTTCAATTTCAAGCCAGTTCAGTCCGTATGGTTTGTCTGTAACTTTTATGCTATTTTGTTAGAGATTTACACTAGCCTTTAGAGTCCATTTAATTTACATTTTTTCACCCTAATTTACGTTCTCCTTTTAGAGATTTAATCTATAAAAAAATTATTTAATAGCCCCAAACCATTTAATTACACAAAATTCCACTTTTAAATTATTAGGCCACATAGTAAACAAACAATAATGCCAATTAGACTTCCCAATTTTGTTCCAAAACCATATTCAAAATTATGTAATTATATCAATCAAAGCCACAATTTTATTCAAGTAACATATTCTGAATTTATTCAACTAACATGTTCTACCATTAGAAATTGAATAACAATTCTAATTCAATTTAATTAAATCAATCTTATTTACGCCATGAAACGTGAATAACAATTTGTTAGTTCCAAATTTCAATCCAAACATGAATTAGAATCAAGAAGTGGTAGACAGAGAAGATACAATAATTTACATAAATTTCAATCTTATCTGTGCCATAAAACATGAATTGGTAATTTATATGTCCCATATTTTTGTTAGTCCTTGAGATGATGGTTTTGATGACAACAACCTTAGAATAAGATTATAAAATATAAATACTAACATTATAGTTTAGATTACATGTATATGCAAGATTTAACCATGCAGGTACCAAGAATGAAGACTGTACAGTATAGAGATTCAAGACTCAAGATATCAAGATTGAAGACTCATGAGTATCAAGAATATCAAAAGTTCAAGATTTCAATAATAAGTAATTTAATTAGTAATTCTGTTAAAACTCCTAGAAAAGCACTGACATATTAAAATCTAATTTATTCGTGGAATGGAATCCACTTCGAGCATGTTAAAGGGATGGAACCCTAAGTAGGATGGAACCTATGAAAAATCTAATGGAACGTTGTTTTATATCCGCTAACCTTTTATTCAAATGATTTTACAAAATTATATCTTGTTTTCAAACTGATTTCAAAACCTTCCTTTAAAAACCAAAAACATCTATCCTGGTTTTAAATATTTTTAGCCTCAATACAATCTTTATTTTCAAAATCAAATTATCCTTAGTTTTAAACTATCTTTTAATAAAAAAATATTTAACTTTTAATATTTATACTTAGATTTAAGTATAAAATTATAGTAAAATTTTATATATATCCCAAAATATTATTCTCTACATTTACTTATGTATTTTAACTACAATTATGTACATTTATAAAGTTTAAAATAGTTTTAATACAAGATGAAAGTTATTTTCGAACAAAAACAAATTACCAAAATTTACTTAGGCATGTCGACATCCTCAAGTACCCCATGTCGACATGGTAGCACTTTATTTCAAAGTTTTGAATTTCAAAAGAAGTGTCTATTTGTCATATCCTTTCACAAATGGACATGGCTGTTGTTCTACTATAAATAGGGACAGTTTTAAACGAATTTTCATTCATATTTTCTCTGATTTCACTCCTCTTTTTCTTCCACATTTCTTTATACACATTTTTACCATTACTCTATCGAAATCAACATTGAATATAACTAGATCATTTCTGGTTTGATTCTCTATCACTATCTCAACAAAAATCTCAGTGCTATTCAGAGTTATAGGCTTCTTTGCAATAAACTAAGCGAGAAAAGGTGTGATTATAGCCTGTGAAATCAATCAAGCGAGAAAAGGTGTGATTGTAGCCTTGGAAATCAATTGGGTGAACTTGTTGCCCGTGAAATCAAGTATCTCTACCCAGAGGATTGTGTATCTAGAGTGATGTACCTGGTGGCCTTGAAATCGAGGGTGTAATTGTACAATTGCTTTTGAATGGAAATCCATACTTGTGTGTGGGACTGGATGTAGGGTAACTCCGAACCAATATAAAATCCGATGTGTTCTTTCCTTTATTGCTTTTACTTTATTTCTACATCTGTGTTTGATTCTGTGATTATATTTGTGTCTGAATATTGCATACATTTGTGTTCAAATTAACAAAAACTCAAAAATATTTAGTATTCCTTTAAACACTATTCATTCCCCCTCTTAGTGTTAATCCTAGCCTTAAGATCCATATTCCTAATTTCTCACAATTTTAAACCAAACATGAACTAGATTTGAGAAGTGAAAGAAGAAGAAGAAGCTACAATAATTTACATTTATTCTCAATTAATAAGAGAACTTAATTCATATTAACGTGTCAGAAAAGAACTGAAATTGAACTACTTTATTTTTCTATTTCTTATTAATTCCCATTCACCTGGCACTTGAGCTTGTATAAATTTGAAAAAGCTTCGTTTTAATCTTTCTCCTTGATTCTTCTAAATTCCCCATATTTCTTGAATATATATATATATATATGTGTGTGTGTGTATATATACATATATATAGAGAGAGATAATTATTTTGGTAGAGATTTGTTTATTTATTAGAGAAAAGGAGGAAGAATATTACACATTAATTTCACTATAGAATCATGGCGATGGCTGAATAAGAGATTAGGTTTGGATTAGATGGTTTATTTATAGATTGTTTGAGTGAATATAATCCATTTGACTATTTTAGATTAAATCTGGTTCTTTCATGCACTTAATGATTATCCATTCTAGCCATAAACATCACTCACCCAATAAAATTTAGCCATCTCATCATATTACATCATTGAAGCGAAAGGGAGACTGCTACATGTCAGAAACAAAACTGAAATACGTAGAAAAATCGATAGAAACGAACCAGCTAAAGAAACATCGCTCCAAATTTTTGGCGACAATGAGACTTGATCCTTGGTCACCAGGGAAATTAACGTGTGACTTTACCACTGTACCAAATGTGCTTATAATTTCTTTTTAATCATATTTTCCATAAAATATCGGGGCGTTACAATAAGTCATGAATGCAATTTTTGTAAAATTAAAAACCAAAATAAGTTTTGTACATATATACGGGCTACTCATAACACGTTTATGAATATATATTCTATTGCACCAATTATTGTTTCAAGAAACACCAACTTTATGATGAAGGAATTTCTTTTAGGAATCGTTCGTGGTAAAATGGATTTGAATGCAATCCAAAGATAAAACCAATTACAAAGGATGAAATGAAATTAGCCAAGCCAAAATGAACACAATTAATTCGAATATCTAATAAGAAGTTTCACAATTTAAAGGGAAACTATTATTTTATTATTGATGTGGAAAAATGAACTTCCTCGGTTGTCAATAAATCATTAAGACTGTCGACTCTGCCATATTGCACGATTGGAAAATCCAAATAAATTTCAAGAACATTATCAAATAAGATTTTGATGGTTACAACCAAAGGGATATGATCCATGCACTGCAAAAGTGTCTTTAGAAGCAATACCAATATAGTAGGAATATTTTAAGCTAGTTGATAAAATAATATTGTAAATTTCAATTGTTAAAATAAAGTAACAAATTCATCATGTAATGTAATTAACTTAATTCGAATTTTACAATATGATTTTTAGTCTTGGTTTTTGTATTTTGAGAGAAATTCTAAATAATAATATGGTATTTGCACGTAATAAAGAAAGTGTCTTGAAGGCATTTGGAGCGATTCTGAGTTTGTAAGTTATTGGATAATATTCAAGAAATGATACGAAAGTATTATTCGATAAGCACTAGAGTTGAAAAAGTATTTAAAAAAAGAAAACAAATAGTTTGATTTCCAGTCAAAATGCAAAAGAAGCTGTGTCTATAAGAAAGAATATCAACATGTGCTAAAATATTTCTTAAACCATAAATAAACAATAAACTTATGATTGTTCACAATGTATTTGTGTTCAAATCATTTTAGTTGGGTTGTTTAATTCTTGGTAAAGTATTTGAAAAGATGACTTTTATAATTAATATAAAATGATGCTGGGAATGTCACAAATGACATATACTGACACTATATTAAATGGTTTAATATGAATATGTAAGATGGGTTCCTTTTGCATTGGCAATAAGAATTATTATACATGCTATATTGTATACAATATCACATTTTTCTAATGTATTTAATACGTAAAGTAATCATTAATTCAAAATTAAGATAACTATACGATGGTTTAGACTATTCTCGAATATTTGTGAAATACCAGTAGAATTGTTTGTAGAAACGATGAATTCTTTATTAAGGAACGCATGGACAAAAACTTCCAAATGAATGTTGAGTATTGTGTGTTAATCCAAAGTTCATGTAAATCTTAAATAATGAACTTTAATTTGGAAATGTCAAAATAATAAGTAGTGACTAATTCAACCAAAGGCTAAGAACATCACCTTGAATAGCCCAGTAGTTTTGTAAGTATAAATAAATAGATAAATTTATAATCAAGCTATGGGAGATTCTAAGTCTTGAGGGTCCCATATCATTTTTATATGACTAAAATGTCATGATAGAGACCATGAAAGTACCTAGAGCCCCTAGAAGTCAAGAAACATACTCCGAAAAGTTTCACATAATAGAGCCAGTCCGTTAGCGTCGAAGAGAGTTTATTGACATAATAGATAATTATGTAAACCCCAAGTGCAAATCTATCAAAATATTTCGAATAAAATTATGTAAACCCCAAGTGCAAATGGGAGATTAACAGTGTTAGAGGTACACCCTAGAGGCAATTATGTAATTTGTTACATGATCTAACTTAATAACCATCTTATTCAGAATAAACGATGTTTTCATTTTATTATAAACTTATCATTTGTGATATGTTAATTAATTTTTTAGTCTAAGTATATTATATAGAGAGTCTTTAAATGATATATTATGTGATGGTAATTACAATGTGTTGCAATCAAAAGAAATTTATCATGCTGAAAATAACATATTATTTTAAATATTCCTAGTCAAGATGTTTCAAGATAGGGTATTGATACATCTATTGAGATTAGAGTATGTAAGGCTCTTCAAATGTTAGGAAATATATTACTCATGGTTGTTAGGATGCCAAGGGGTTACATACTAACAGTTATGAAAAGATTCAATCGAGAGTTTACTATTGGTTATTATAACTGAGGTAACAAAAAAAATCTTAAAGTGACATGCTATATAATAACCTCAACTTGATGATACCACGCAACTTAAATGTGGACACTACAATTTGATTATAGTTAAATCATAACATCCATTGACAAGACTACAGTTGTGTCTGAGTTAAAGCGTTGGAAGTGAAATGCTATTTAATAGAGAATTTTCTCCTTAGTTATATAAGTTTAGTGTCACGGTTAACTGTAGTCAGCTTAGAGTCAAAGATTTGTCTAGAGTAGTATGTTATATAGTAAATATTCTAATTGAACCAAGGATTTTTCATTTCAACTAATCAATTTAAATATGGACGTTGTTGGAATTTTGAACAAAACCAAATACTATATATCCTAATGTGATATAGTGTTGACGAAGAGAATAGGTGTAAATAATCATTGCTACTGGGCACCGCTTATAGTAGGAAAATTGGATTTTACTCAAAAAAATATGTAAGCAATAAATTCAACCAAAATGTCATAATGTTGCTAAGTTGACATGTGAAATTTAATATTCAAATTGTTCGATATTGACTGAATTCACACCTTTGAGTCATACAACTGTAACGATGAATACTCCAAAAAAATGATTTAATTAATTTATAATCATTGTAAATAAATTATTATTTATGAAATATTAGTTACTAAATTTTTAACTTGATTTGTTTGAATATCATTAGAAACTAATAAAGTGCACATATAAGTGTTATACACGTACGTATCGATATACGATATTGATAAAATATTTAAACTGGATTTTAGTAGATTAATTGGGAAAAGTTTAAGGGTCAATGTAGCACCATGTATGATAGGCCATGCATTCTAAAGCAGGAGAGAACTTGACAAGATTTAACGAGGAATTAAATAGGGAAAGTTTTAAAGAAGAGAATTGGAAGATTTTAACGTTTCATTTGAAACAAATTCTCTTTCATTTGATCAGTACTTCTTGCCGACAATTTAATTTTGCACTCTCTCCTCTCACGATACTTTCATGACCGAAAGTTGATGCTTTTTTTTGGCATGAATATTCCTAAAATTTTCAAAAATAAAGCTCAATTACAAAAGGTGGTTGTTATCTCTTCTTTATTGTAAGATTCAGAGATTGATTCAGTTAGGTCAATAAGATTCATTCACCTATGTGCAACTTTTGGCTTATCTTAAGATAATTTTCAATTTAATTTCACAATATGATTTTCATGTTTACAATGTTTAAATCTGTTCATGTCACATTTCATATGTTTACTACTTTGTCTTATAATATAATTTTGATCCTTTTTATGGCACACCTCAATTTTATTGTATGTTAATCACGTTAATTATGTTAGATTATTCTCATACTATATCTCTTTTGATTTTTTGTTTAATTTAGATCTACATCTTTTACAGTGAATTTATATGTGCCTAAGTTATCCTATCCAATTTCATTTTCTTAGAAATTATTGTTTATCAAAAAAAACCAATTTTGATTAAAAATTAACATTTTATTAATTAATATGACTTTACTTGTTATATATATAGACATAAACGAGCTTTAAATGTTGATTATTCGATCTTACTTTGATAATTAAATACATATCTTATAAGTTCGTTGTTTTGAAAATAATTCCTTTTGGTTATTGTTTACTTATGAATAGTAGTTATTTCCCTTTAAAATTAATATGTAGACCTTTCTGCAAAATCATAAACTTTTAAATCCTCCTTAATTTAATGTTGGGGTTTGAATTGATCGTTTGAAATATAGGCTCTTCTATTTTCTACTTATTTTTATTCAATGATTCATTTCAATTTTTCCTCCTCATATATACATTATATATATATATATGTATATATGTATATATACATACATACATATATGTGTGTGTTATTTTAAATTTTAAAATGGTTTGCAATTGCTTATATAAGTATACATGTGTGCATATTATTTTAACTCAAAGTTTATAAAATGGATTTATGCGAAATCATAAATTGCATGTCAAAACCATACCTAGGTTAACATTCGATTTAAAATTGTTAACTTTAGATTTCAAAACATACAGGTTAGTCAAACTTAATTTTAATACATATTATATGCATCATTATTACTATTATATATTTTAAAGTAAAACTATGGACAAAAAAGTCATATATACAAGCGATAAATGGTTTATAGTGAAAATCCCATCACCGATATACAATCACTTTAGTCATGCACACAATATGATATATTGCACTTACACAATTTACACTAGAGTATATTTGGATTTTCTCACAATATATGCTAAGTATATATTTAGCTGTTAATATCATTTGATAAATCAATCAATTTAAAGTAAAACAATATCTTTGCTCATTAATTGAATAAGTTTAAGAGGGGGAAACAAAAGGTTTCCTTCTCTAACTTAAATTAAACAAGTAATTGTTACATATAATATACATAAGAGCATATTAGATATACTCTATTTTGTATACATCCCATATTGATTAAAATGTATAACTTAAAATAACATAAATAAAATAAGGATTTTATTTAAAATATTTTAGATTGGATCTAAAATCTCTTTTTACATCATAGGCCCAACATATCAAAAATAGGAAAAAAATTGAAATCTTCCAATAACTGCTTCTGTTTAGGCCGATTCATTTAGTGCGTCCATGATTGAAATAATTTGTGCTTCTTCGGGTTTGATATACTCACTTGATGTTAACCTAAATCAAAACTATGGCCAATGATTTGTTGAGAATGGAAGTGTATGTATATGATGTTGATGTACTAGAATGATTGTATCTCATTGCCTTGGGTCCATGCTTGCAAACATGTAAGAAAATGTATGAGTCAAAGGTGTCCTAGAGCTTAGCATCATCTATGTTGTTAACCTCTAGCGTCAATAGTGGTCAACCATTGGTGATCGAAGGTCGATCGGTAATGGAGCCTTAAGCATTGAAGCTCCAAGCACTTGCATTTCTATATTTAAAAAAGATGTACTTTTGAAATAGAAAAAAATTGGTTTTTGAAGTATAAAGTAGACATATTTGAAATATAGGAATATTTTGTCGAAAAAGAATAATTTACTTGAATATTTATTTTTAAAGGAATTTCTGATTTAAAAATGTACATAAATTGGTTTTATGGTTTATAAATTTATTTAAAAATCATATTTGATCATAGAAAATTATAGGATGACTTCTAATAAATAAAAATTGGTTAAAAAGGGATTTCTATGATTTTTGAATGTGGAAAAGAGATTTTGAAATATATTATAAGGTTTAAAAATCCTTATTTTTGGATTTCGGTAATAATGGAAAAGTTATATAAATTATCAAATAATATAAAATCCTTTGAAATAAAGAAATATAGTTTTCTATAAATAAATCCTCTTTTCTAAATGATTTGTGTGCAACGTCTGTTTCAGTTTAATGAGAAATTTGAATAAATAGAGTTATAATGCTGTATGGTATGGGATGTTCTGTAGTATTCCAATGGTTATTCTTTAGACTTTCTATATAGAATATGTTAACCCTCAATTTTCTACGAGTTAAGAACTGTACGACTCAAGGAAGGTACACGACTTAAGGCATTGACGACCTAACAACTCAGAGTACTTCACAACCTACGACTTAAGGTCTGGACGATCTAACGAGTTAACGTCTAGACGACTTAAGAGTTGAAACGGTCTAAGCAGTCTTCAACTTAAGGAAGTCTACGACTTAAGAGATGGCACGACTTAAAAGCAGTTCACGACTTAAGAAATTACAACCTAATGACCCAAGGGAGTAACGGTCCAACAACCTAAAAGGACTATGACTTAACGACTCAAGGCACGAAAAGTTAAGACGACTACACCTAAGTCGCAACTGACTTACGACCTTTGCTAGGTCGTTCACAACCTAAGACTACAGAGGCAAATTCAATACCACACCATGATTCGTTAACTCCAGTTAAGCCACAAGCCGAGAATCAGTTTACGTCGGTCACGACCTACGACCTATGGTAAGTCGTACACGACTTAAGCAAACAAATGAGTTACCGTGATACTTATGCCACATCTTGTTAACTCGGTCACGACTTAAGACTACGGAGTTAAGGTTCAATGCCGCATCGCTTACGAGAGGACCGGTAGACTCATTTGCGACTTAGGACTTGTGATATATCCAGGGTTCAGAAAGGATGCCTTTTCGAAGTCTCGACCCAGCATTTAAGTCGCAATCGACCCACGACTTAGTTTAAGTCGTCCACGACCCAACTTAGGTCGGTTATGATTTAGGACTTGGCAATGTTTCCTGCCCAGAATTCTCTATAAATATATTTCCATCTCCAACTTTCAAAGGACTTTTGGGGACAATCTCTTCAAGCGCCGATACTCTGCCAGTTTCTAAACCAACTCCATACTTGAAGTTTCGAAGAACACTACAAGCTACTTTGAAAGACTTTCACACATCCGACATGGATTCGAAGACTTTCATCCACATTGAAGCTTAAGCTACTTGCTCAAAGTGTTTTGTAACTAAAGAGATTTGTACTTGAAGAGCATTGTATTATTTTTTAACAAGATCGGTAATAAAGATACCTAAAGTGGACGTAGGCTACTCCTTAAGCCGAACCACTATAAAATCGCTATCTCTTACTGTATTTTCTGTTATCTTAGCTGATATTCTATTCCCGAACCATCGGGTGGTGCTTTCACACTCACATTTCACACACCGGGGTGTTGGCGTTCGATTTTAAGCGTTAACATTTTTGGTGCTTTCACTGAGAATTGAACTCAGGATACTTCCACCATTGCTCCGCAAAGGTTTGTTGAAAGGATTTCTTTTAAAACCAGAAGTTTATTGAAAATAATGGCTCCTGGGAGAAAACGAAGTTCTGTAAGATCCGACAATGTTCAAGAGAATACTGCTACCTCTCCTCCTTCATGTCAAGCAGCTCCAACTGTTGGAGTTACGCGAGCAGAATTGGACGCCGTAGTTTTGGGGTTGAATCAACAATTGAATGCTCAAAATGCACAGTTGGAAGACCAGAATGCCCAGAATGCCCTGATCTTAAGTAAGTTGAATGATCTACTTGGGGCAAACCGTCAACCGGGTAATAATGATGGAAACCCTACTGTGGGAGTTCAGGATGTTGAAGGGAACATTTCTGAAAGAGCCGCAGACCCTGTGGAAAGGACACCTCCCCAAGCTGGAGGATCAGGGCCGCAGCCGACCCTCCGTGAACGATTGTCAAGACAGAATTCAGAGATAGTGGCTGATGTTTGCCCTCCAGAGCCTCTAAATGATGAAGAGTATTTTTCGGGTATGGTTCGTCAAATCATGAAGGAAAATATGCGAAGAGATGAAGATGAGAAAGAGTGGGGTTTTGCTCCAAGCAAAACTCCATTTACTGAAAAGATCTTGAAGGCAGAGTTCCCAAGGAAATTCGTTCCCCCTACTATTCCGGCTTACAAGGGGACGAGTGATCCTAACGAGTTTCTGTATAAGTACGACTGGCATATGACGGGTGCCAGAGCGTCTGATGAAATCAAATGTCGATATTTCCCGGTATATCTGGAAGGTGTGGCTCTATTGTGGTTTACAAAGCTGCCGGTCAGGTCCATTGATCAATTCTCCGATTTGACCAGGAAATTCAAGGAACAATTTCGATTGTATGCTTCGAAAGCAAAGGATATAATGTCGCTGTCAAGTCTAGAACAAAATCCAGGAGAATCCATCAGATCATTTTTGAATCGTCTTAACATAGCATTGGCTGAGGTAGATAATGCTGAGCCACGCATGGTCCTAACGTACTTGATGAGGGCGATTGACAAATCAAGCGAATTTGGAAAGTGGTTGAAAATGAAAGAACCAAACTCGCTCGACAAATTCTACAAGAAAGCGGATGAATTCATGCGCTTGGAGAGCCTCCAAACACCAGCTAAGGTAGTATCAGTGGAAGCCGGGAACAATGGTGCTGCTTCGAACAAGAAAGAACCTAACACTCAAAAAAGGGGAAATGATGGTGGAAAGAAACAGGAAGATGCTAAGAATGGCCGTCCTTTCAATTTCACTCCCTTGACCGATACCCTTGAGAACATCTTCTTTGCAACCAAGGATGATGTCAATTATCCGACACCGCCTAAAATGAGAGTGGGAAATAAGATGGAGAAGAGTGGAAGGTTCTGCCGGTTCCACAACCAGCCCGGCCATGACACCAACGAATGCCGTCAGTTGAAAGAGGTAACTGAATAACTTTTGAAAGAGAACAAGCTCCAACAGTATGTAAAAAGGAATAGAAATGCCCCAGCTTCGTCGACTCAAGGACAGCAAGTTCCCACTCACCGTTCTTGCTCAAGTGAGAAGGCCGTAGAGCATGAATCGAAAAGACCTGTCATCAATATAATAACTGGAGGGCCTCACCCAGCAGGCAAAAGCTGGGGCGAGATGGAAAGGTATGCCCGGGCCTTGAGGCATGTACCGGCTGAAGAGAATGTTTTTGTTTTAGAAAATGATGCGCCTTTAAAGCAACAAAAGACTTCCGTAGGTGATATTGTATTCAGTACCAGAGATTCTTTGGGTATCGAGGCTCCTACCATAGGTCCTTTGGTCATATCCGTTGGTATTGGGCCGGCTACTGTGAGAAGGGTTCTAGTTGATTGTGGAGCTTCATGCAACATTCTCTTCAAGAAGACCTTTGATCAAATGAAAATTCCAATGGCTGACGTTCAAGCTTCATCACTTAAGATTGCTGGGTTTGCTGGAGAACCCAAACAGCCGATTGGGACCATAGATTTGTTTGTGGAACTTGGAAAAGGGCCGAGGAAGGTGGCTCGAAAGCAAACCTTCATAATTGTTGAAGAATTCTCTGCCTACAATGCCTTTTTAGGCCGACCAACTCTTGCTGCATTCAAAGCTGTTCTTGCCCCATGGTGTCTGACTATAAAATTCCCCACGGATAATGGAGTTGGTGTGATTAAAGGAGACCAAGATGCGGGGCGAGAATGTTATCTTACGGAGTTGCGTGAATCAAGGAAAAGAGAAACGAGAAAAGGTGCGGCGGCTCCAGTCCGCATCAAAGAACCAACCTTGTAGCAATTACATGGTGGACCCTGCACTAGTGAATGTAGTGGCGCACGAAAAGAGATGGATCCATGGAAAGCTAGTGCAGGGGAGAATAGGGTAGTACCGGTAGAGGTAACGGTGCCGGTACCCGTTGACCCAAAGGACCCAAACAAAGTGCTGAATGTGGGTTCACAACTCAATACAACAGTTCAGAATGTTCTAATTTCATTTTGAAGGCAAATTTGGATGTATTCGCTTGGACTCATGCTGACATGTGTGGAATATCCCCAGATATTGCGGTACACACTCTGAACATTGATCCAAGGTTTACACCCGTGAAATAGAAAAGACGAACTCAGGGTCCTGAGAGGACGGTAGCGTTGAAGGAAGAAGTGGATCGGCTCATGGAGAACGGTTTCATCAGAGAATCTACTTATCAAAATTGGGTATCAAATCCAGTGCTGGTTAAAAAAGCTAACGGGAAATGGAGAGTATGCATTGACTTTTCGGATTTGAACAAAGCCTATCCCAAAGACTGTTTCCCGCTGCCCAGGATCGATCAGTTGGTGGATGGGACAGCGGGACATGAATTGTTATCTTTTATGGATGCATACTCCGGATATAACCAGATTATGATGCATGAGCCAGATCAAGAGGACACAAGCTTCATCACAGATGTTGGACTCTACTGCTACAAGGTCATGCCTTTCGGACTCTAGAATGCAGGGGCAACTTACCAAAGGCTTGTTAATGCCATCTTTAAACCGCAGATTGGCAAGACAATGGAAGTTTATGTTGATGATATGCTAGTGAAGTCTAAGAAAGCAGTGGACCACATGGATCACTTGGCAGAGATATTCGCAGTACTCCGAAAAAACAGAATGAAGCTTAATCCCTGGAAATGTTCATTTGGATTGGAGTCCGGAAAGTTTTTGGGTTTCATTGTGAGCGCTAGGGGCATTGAAGCTAATCCTGCTCAGATCACTGCCCTGAGAGAGGTCAAAGCTCGTAGAACGAAGAAGGAGTTGCAAAGTCTCAATTGAAAGGTTGCTGCCTTGAGTCGGTTCATTTCAAAAGCTACTGACAAATGCATTCCATTCTTTGATGCTCTGAAGAAAGGAAGAAAAAACTTTGAGTGGACTCCTGAATGTCAGAAAGCATTTGATGAGTTGGTTCGTCATATGGAAGTGCCTCCGATACTTTCAAAGCCTGACAATGGTGAAGATCTCTTCATATATTTGGCAATTTCATCTCATGCTCTCAGTGCAGTGTTGGTACGGGAAGACGCAAGGATTCAATGCCCAATCTATTATATCAGCAAAAGATTCACTGGGGCAGAGATGAACTATTCAAGGTTGGAAAAGCTCGCCTATTGTTTGTTGATCGCATCAAGAAAATTGATGCTGTATTTCCAAGCTCATCCCATCAAAGTCCTCACTGATCAACCTCTAAAGCAAGTCCTATTCCGTCCTGAGACTTCGGGCTGTCTTTTGAAATGTAATATTGAACTCAGCCAATATGACATCACTTATCATCCCCGGAAAGCAATCAATGGACAAGCTTTAGCAGATTTCATCGCAGAATGTACGGATAAAGGTGATAGTGAGGAAGAAGCCACTGATAACATCCCAATCCAATGGAAATTGTATGTCGATGGCGCAAGGAATGATTACTATTCCAGAGCAGGAGTTGTCCTTGAAACCCCAGAAGGGCGATCGCTATGTTATGCACTGAGACTAGAATTTCCTTCGACAAATAATGAAGCAGAATATGAAGCTCTCATCGCTGGTTTAAGGATCGCTAAAGAACTAACCATCAAGGCATTGCAGATCTTCAGTTATTCTCAGCTTATTGTCTGCCAAGTCAAGAAGGAATTTCAAGCTAAAGGAGGGAATCTACCCGCCTATTTATCAAAAGCCTGGGAGCTTCTTCAAGATTTTGACCGTTATTCAATAAACCATATACCCCGAGAAGAGAACATGAAGGCGGATTCTCTCGCAAAGTATTCAAGTACTGGTGAAGCTCAGCTATTGGGATTAGTTCCCGTCGAAGTCTTGTCAGCTCCAAGCATAGATGAAATGGATGTTGATTGGATTATGAATGTATCCCAAGAGCAAGAATCATGGATGACTCCGTTATTCGAATATTTGCTCAACGGTTCTTTGCCAGAAAGTTCAAAAGAACGACAGAAGCTGATAAGGAAAGCCTCCAGATATATAGTTCAGGATGGTCACTTGTACAAATGAGGATTTTCAATGCCATTACTCTGATGCGTGACAAAGGAAGAAGCTAAAACAATTCTAACTGAAGTACACGGAGGGGAATGTGGAGATCATACAGGAGGTCAAACTTTAGCAAAGAAAATTCTTTGTTATGGATATTTTTGGCCAGAGATTAATCGAGATGCTGCTGACTATTCCCGAAAGTGTGATAAATGCCAAAGATTTGCCAAAAATCCTAGAGCACCTTCCACCGGGCTAACACAAATGGTCAGTCCCTAGCCGCTTGCCATCTAGGGAATAGATCTCATTGGGCCTTTGCCGACTGCCAAATCGGGAATTAAATATGCTATCGTTGCTGTTGATTATTTCACTAAATGGGCTGAAGCCGAACCGTTGGCTACTATTACCTCTAAGAAAATGACAAGTTTTGTGACGAAAAATATCATTTGCATGTATGGTGTGCCTCAGAAGATAATCATAGACAATGGTACCCAGTTTGAAAGTGAGGAGTTCCAAGATTTCTACAAACGATTCAAGATCCGAAAAAGCTTCTCGGCAGTGGCTCATCCGCAGGCAAACGGGCAAGTGGAAGCAGTAAACAAAATCATCAAATCAACCATCAAAAAGAAGCTGGAAAAAGCAAAAGGTGGTTGTGTTGATAAGTTACCGCTTGCACTATGGGCATACAGAACTACCCACAAAACTGCTACTGGGCGTACTCCATTTTCATTGGCATACGGATCAGAAGCAATGATTCCATTGGAAACTGAAGTCCCCTCACACAGAAGGATCCATCTTGATCAAGATGAGAATGAAAAACTGCAACTGGAAGCACTTGACATCCTTGATGAAAGAAGAGAAGAGGCTAGGCTTAGAATTGCAGCTCATTAGCAAAGGATAGTCAGGCACTTCAATTCCAAAGTTCGTCAGCGCAACTTTGAAGTTGGGGACCTAGTCTTGAAGAGAATTATGACAGCCATAGGTGTGTTTGGGCCAAACTGGGAGGGGCCATATGTCATAGGCGCGAAACTTCATGATGGCACATTCAAACTCACAACTGTCGAAGGAGAACCAATTCCAAGAGCTTGGAACAGCAATCATTTGCGTCCATATTTTACTTAAAAGCTTTGCTGAAATGTTGTAAAAGAATTACGAATATATGATTCTTGTATTGAAAGCAATTGTAAAGCAAGTCAATAATGAAAAGCTATAAAGTAGATGTAGGCATAGCTTTTGGCCGAACCACTATAAATCTTGTGTTCTCTACTACTCTAACCTGCTTTGTTTTATTTCGACATATAAAATACGTTAATTGTGTTACTAAAATGTCATTTTGATAATGCAGGCCATAAAAACAAAGCTTACCCATTGCAAGACCAAGCGATCTCCAACATCACCCAGCAAGCAAACGCTAAACCATTCAAAATTTCCATACTCAAATCCTATGAAAGAAGCGCTTCGAGCAAAAGTTAGCGATGTGGATGGAAGTGGACTATTTCAAACTAACTGCAAATGTTTGTACACACGAGCATCCACTTAAATAGCCTGTGTCTACCACCACCAACTCATTTAACTACGAAGTATATTTCTTTGGATAAGGAAAGTTATTGGAAACTAAAAAAGGATGATACTTGGAAAAGGTAACGGGGATCGCCGGCATGAATAGATGGCAAAGAGACATGGGCGAGCAAGCATCAAACAGCAAAAGACCTCTTAGGAGGCACAAGCCCTCTTCAGAGGCACAACTCTTCGGAGGATAAAGACCTTGAACGGGCTTTGCCAGAAAAAGAGAGTTCTTTCTCGACATAAAGTTGTGGACTGATCGGTGATACACTCCCGCGAATCCATCCAACTAAGAGAAAGAAACTCCAAACTTCCAGGCAAAAGCCCTACTCAGAGGCACACATTCCACCATGATCTAAAATAAAACTTCACACGAGTCGAAACGTGAAAAGTCCTCTTCGGAGGCCCGCTTCCCAGCGAACAGGGAAAAAATAAAAGCCTCTCCTAAGAGGCAGAAACAAAAAGACCTCTTCCCAGAGGCACAATCAAACAAAAGACCACTTCCCAGAGGCACAATCAAACAAAAAGACCTCTTCGGAGGCACACGTTTCACCGAGATCGAAATAAAACTTCCAAGTGTTGAAACGTGAAAAAGCCCTCCTCAGAGGTACAACTTTTCAAAGAAGCATTCATCAGAAATGCAAAACAACGATCAAAAACCCTCCACTGAGGTGCAATATATATATAAAAAAAGAGCCCTCTTTAAAAGGCACACTTTAGCTTTCAAAGGAAGATTGGTTCATCTATTCTTGGAAGTACTCTTCCTCAAAAAAGTTAAAGTGCCCTTCAGAGGCCCACTTTACCACATAGGAGAATTCACTTTGTAAAAATGTGTGTATGCACAAAAGAAAAAGTGATATCTCCGAAAGTTGAAGCGTAGAAACTCATATGGAACGAGCTGTACTCTATCTTGAGCAGAATAGTATTCCTCCAAGTATGGAATAATTATTCTCCAGAAAGTAAGAGTACAAGCCCCCTCAAAGTTTAAAATATTGCAACGAACTTATGGTATAGGGGCAACATGGTATAGCTACATTGGTAAGAATTACGCTCGAACAACATACCACAAGCTCACTGCAATATCATATAAAAAACTTGTACAAAAACGAATAGTAAATGCATTCTCAAATATAGACAGAAGTTTGTACAAACAAAAAGAATCATTTTATTCAATACTGTCAAAATTTTGTACAGGTACAGGTTTCAAAATAAAAAGAAAAAGAAAAGCGGAGGCCGGTACCCGCACAATCTCCAGCCAGTACATGCAAAAAGCAAAAAGTAAAAATAAATCGAAGCAGGGCCCCTTACTTCTTCTTGCCACCACCCTTAGAGCCTTCACCTGACCTAATAGGCAGTTTTTCTGGACGGCTTGGGAGAGTTGGGGATGAAGGAGAGAGGGTTACTGCCGGATCAACCTTCGCTTCCTCTTCAGAAACAAGAGTTCTTTCCCTTTTCTTCTTGGAAGTGGTACGCTTCCTCCTCCTCCTTGAAGAAGACTCACTTCCCGGGGTAACAAGAGCAGCCAGTTTTACGTCATCAGAAATAGTATGCTCCGGGGATTTGTCGCCTCCTTCAGGTCCTTCGTCCTTCTGCTCCTGCGAAGCGATTGGATCATCCAACCCTTGAAGGGCTCCTATCAATTCTTCTTGTGATCCCGGCTGGGAAATAGGAGTGATTTGAGGGAATGGAGGTGGGACAGCTGGAGGAGGAGAAGTCTGTGTGGCACTTGGTGTTTTTGCTACAGAAGAAGAAAAGCCAAAAATATTAGTACCTCCCGTGAAGAAAGGAGATAGCGGCTCATTGAGATTTAAGAAATAATCAAAAAGTTCGTCAAACTCTTGAGGAGCAAACAAACAGTCCACTTGGGAAAGATTAACGGTAGAGTTACCTGGAGAAGTCGGCTTCCTAATGTCAACCTCATAAGCCTGTGCTTCGGCGCTCTATTCGCCTTCATCACCACCCCGCGTGCTTGTGATCTCAGTTGTAACTTTAACAGGGGATGGAGAATGAGAACCAGAGCCTGTGATATCAACATCGGCCGAAACCGAAGGAGGGACGGGGGCAGTTAATGGTGCTTCTTTCACAAAGTGCTGCTCCCCTACCTCAGCTCGTGCTTTGGCAAGCTGCTCTTTCCCCCGGACTAGGGAAGCTCTGGCATCATCAGCTAGAAAGTGTTCTGCAAGAGATGCTTCAGCATAGCCGGCACCTATACCTCCAAGCATGTCAAGAATTGACTCCCAAACCTCGGCCAGGGTAATCTCATACTTCGGTCCTAAGAATGAAAGGCTCCCGCCCCCCATAATGCTATGCAAGTAGAAGTCAAATAAAGTGGAGTTGATATTGGCTTTAGTCGCCTCATGCGACTGTTTGCCAGCCTGCCTTCCAGCGATAGCTTCATCACGTTCCTTCTCGGTCTTTAATAATTGGGCCTTTAGCCTCATAATCTCCAAATCCTGAGAGTTGACCTTCTCCCTTAACTCTGCAATGTCAGCACGATACCTTCCCGTTGTTTTCTGCTCAGCCTCAAGTTGCCACTCGGCATGTCGCTGAGCAGCGTGAGCATCGCGAACCTGCTTTTGAAGTACTTCTTCTTTTTGAGTATATGAGGTAGAAGAAGTAGCAAGCTCTTGTTTAAGCTTCTCAACTTCTGCTTCAAGCATCTCGTTGTAATCAGCAATGTTCCCCATCTCAGTATCATGCTGGCTTAAAGTTTTTTGCCACTCGGCCTTATCATTTTCCATGGTCAGCATGGCCTCTATATTCACACGGTTGACCCTTTGAAGCTCATCAACAAGCTTTTGCCACCCTGACATCCGCTCGATATCAAGTCTAACAGCATCAAGATTTTGCAGCATTGCTTGTTTGTCAATAGGGACCAAGTCAAGATCGAACCGCACTCCCTTTAGGCACCAGTGTGGGAACCGGCTTTGCAGAGTGGCCGGGCCTGGTCCAATTTGAAATTTAGGCCTGTTGACTATTGTCTGAATGTCTATCTTCCCGAGAGAAGGAGAGCCAGAAGGGATGTCAAGTGAGACGGGGGCAGTGGCCTTTTCAGGAGTTGTAGATGCATGCTTCTCACCATGCCGGGCACGCTTGCTTGGGTCCTCAACTATATGACTTTTTCCCCGGTCATCATGCGACTTTCTTTTGTGAGAGTCGTCACCTCTTTGGGAAGAATCATGGTGCTCCTCCCTTTCTTTTCTCTCATAACGCTCTTCTTGAGCCCTCCTCTCTTGAGCCTTTCGAGCGTCTCTCTCTTCGTCAGTTTCACTATAAACGGAAAGGTAGCGCCTATAGTCATGTTGACTACGCCTCTCGTAGTGCTGAAAGTCGTCGTAATAAGAGCCGCTGCGTCCCATCGGAGAATCTAAAATTGGAAAAAAGACAAGTCTTAAAAGTCTTCGGGAAAAAAAAGAGTTAAGTACGAATAAGCGCTGAAAATCCTATGTGTGTGTGGTGTGCAAACTACACGCATCAGGCTACAAACCGCTCTTCGGCACAGGGGTGGTAGTGACTTGAGTGGGGCGTCAAAATTTGTTGAAAAGTTGATGTCGCCTCGACAACAGGAGAAGAAGCTTTAGGGACATCATCTTTAAAAAGTTCCTGTGAAGTTGTGATCAGGTCGCTTAGCCCCTCAAAAGCATCATCACCGCCAAGTTCGACGGGAGTTTCTTTTTGGCTTCCAGACCAGCCGTATCTTCAGAGCAACAAAGAGATTCTTCCTCTCCAATAACTGGGGCAAGTGCCGATTTGCTTGATGGACGCGCAACATCGGTAAGTGTGGGGCACTTCACCAGTGAAGTTTCAGTAGAGGGCTCCTTCGGCATAAGCTTTTCAGCAGGAGTTGAGATATCTGGTGCCTCCGCTGGAGAATCAGGGACTTCATGAGGCTGAGTGGAGCGAGAAGGGTGAAGAAGTCCAAACTGGTGAAGGAATTCGTCGTTCAACAAAAATTTCATGTCCCTCTCTTCAACCGAAAACGCCACGAGCCTCTCCAAAGTTGGCTTGTGGCTGGGATCTCTAGAAGGAGGGGGGAGTGCTGAAATGAAAAAACGAAGTTAACACTTGGTAATTTGGACTTCGCAAAACTCAGAAAATAGAAGAAGTAAAGGTAGATGATCTTACTTCCTTCCCTCCACACAGCATAAAACCCCGGGGGCAGCGGATAAAGAAGAACTGAGTTAAGAACCCATGAGCAGTGTCGGGAAGGCCAACGATCAATTTGCGATTTCGGGCGCTTCTCACAACGGTGATAGAAGGGTGATCCTTAGTCCTAGTAAAGGAGCATAAGAAGCAAATCTCGTCGAAGCTTGGAAGTCGGTCAAATGTTCTCCTAAATAGCGCACACAACCCCATCAGAATGGCGTAGCCATTGGGGTGTAGCTGGAATGGGGAGATAGCTAGTCGACGAAGAAGATTCTGGAGAAAGTTGTTGAAAGGGGGAATGGCCCCGCTCAGGCACATTTGCCGGTTAACCACTACAAAGCCAGGAGGCGCCACATCAGTAGTGTTAGTTTTCTCAAAAAGAATGGCATCTGCTTCAGCAATGCCAAACTGGATGCATAACTGACGAAAAGCTTTGTATGATAGAGAGGTAGAGGCTCTCTCTGGAGGATTAACTAGGGGAGCCGGAATAGGAGTGGCTTCTCCAGTCTGGACTGTTATATCTTCTTGCTGAGAAGTCATTCTACACAAGCAACTGGATATTCAAATGTGAAGGTGCACGTTTCCTAAAAGTGTGAAGTGTTGTGCAGAACTAATAAAAATAACAAATAAATATAACTGGAATTAAACTAGTCGACAATTGATCGATTACCAAATTTCAAGACTTGTTAATTTAAAGTTCAGGTATAGTATTAGTGCAAACTGGGCAGTTTCAGTTAACTATTTCCATGTTCCTTTAATACTTTACTTGAATTTGATGATTTAAAAGCACTTCGTTCACACAATCTATGTAAGTTGATTATCTGTTGTTAACTAATCTGCCATTTGATGTGGGCAGTCAGTGGCAGTATATTCGTCCCAATTTTCTATAAATGTTGTATTGAACAGATTTGTAAACTTGCAAGTCAAAATGATCTGTGAAAAAATGCAACAGAGTTTAACAGTTCAAAGTTCAAGCAACATGTCAAAGTTCAGGCAAAACTTAAGTGTTAACTCGCCAACGACTCAAGTGATGACTCGTCGACGGCTTAAGAAAATTTTCCTACAGGTTAAGTTAAGTCATTGGTTCTCTTGTTAACTCATTTACAACCTAAGGATCATGAGACGAGTTAAGTCAGGCCATTTCAATCTTAAGTCGTTGATGCCTTAAGTCGGCTGTGCTCTAAAGTCATAAGTCATGGAAGATGGGAGAGACTTCAATTCAGAGCAACGAAAAAAAAATTCTCAAAGGCCTAACTCGGCCACGACTCAAAGCTTAAGTCGAAGGGTATGTTAAGTCGATTCATAGTTAAGTCGCCAAGATCACTGGGCCGCGCAAATTTGCTAGGTCGTACCCGAGGCAATGTCCCACTCTATTTGGCCAACTCACATTCTCATCTAACTCCTAACCCATTAACGTTCTAACTCCTAACCCGTTAACCCAATAACGTCTCAATCAACAACAGCCCTAGTTCTATCACACCACTGAATCGCCAAAAATCGCGAGTCGTCTTAGGTCAAATCAAACATCCCTAAATCCATCGATGACCAATGCAACAATACTCGCACGGCTAAAGGGGTGAATCGGAGACGAAGGACGGGGCTCATAGTTGACGATGTTCGGCGATTGAAAAAGAAGCAGGATTGCTTACGTAGTGTGATGCTAGAGAGGATCGGAAACAAATCAGGAAGGAATCTCCGTAGGGAGCTCGGAGAAATGTTAATGGCAGATGCGACTTAGGAGATAGGTAATGAGAAGAAAGAAGTAGGAGAAACGACTCAAGTCTTTTATATCTCGGGGCAGTGGAACTTGAATCGGCGCACGAGTTAAGATAAGTCGAAGCACACGGCCTACGACCTAGGCGTGTACTTCGAGGGGCAAATGTTAACCCTCAATTTTCTACGAGTTAAGAACTATACGACTCAAGGAAGGTACACGACTTAAGGCATTGATGACCTAACAACTCAGAGTACTTCACAACCTACGACTTAAGGTCTGGACGATCTAACGAGTTAAGGTCTAGACGACTTAAGAGTTGAAACGGTCTAAGCAGTCTTCAACTTAAGGAAGTCTACGACTTAAGAGATGGCACGACTAAAAAGCAGTTCACGACTTAAGAAATTACAACCTAACGACCCAAGGGAGTAACGGTCCAACAACCTAAAAGGACTATGACTTAATGACTCAAGGCACGAAAAGTTAAGACGACTACACCTAAGTCGCAACCGACTTACGACCTTTGCTAGGTCGTTCACAACCTAAGACTACAGAGGCAAATTCAATACCGCACCATGATTCGTTAACTCCAGTTAAGCCACAAGCCGAGAATCAGTTTAGGTCGGTCACGACCTACGACCTATGGTAAGTCGTACACGACTTAAGCAAACAAATGAGTTACCGTGATACTTATGCCACATCTTGTTAACTCGGTCACGACTTAAGACTACGGAGTTAAGGTTCATTGCCGCATCGCTTACGAGAGGACCGGTAGACTCATTTGCGACTTAGGACTTGTGATATATCCAGGGTTCAGCAAGGATGCCTTTCCGAAGTCTCGACCCAGCATTTAAGTCGCAATCGACCCACGAATTCGTTAAAGTCGTCCACGACCCAACTTAGGTCGGTTACAATTTAGGACTTGGTAATGTTTCCTGCCCAGAATTCTCTATAAATATATTGCCATCTCCAACTTTCAAAAGACTTTTGGGGACAATCTCTTCAAGTGCCGATACTCTGCCAGTTTCTAAACCAACTCCATACTTGAAGTTTCGAAGAACACTACAAGCTACTTTGAAAGACTTTCACACATCCGACATGGATTCGAAGACTTTCATCTACATTGAAGCTTAAGCTACTTGCTCAAAGTGTTTTGTAACTAAAGAGATTTGTACTTGAAGAGCATTGTATTATTTTGTAACAAGATCAGTAATAAAGATACCTAAAGTGGACGTAGGCTACTCCTTAAGCCGAACCACTATAAAATCGCTGTCTCTTACTGTATTTTCTATTATCTTAGCTGATATTCTATTCCTGAACCATCGGGTGGTGCTTTCACACTCACATTTCACACACCGGGGTGTTAGCGTTCGATTTTAAGCGTTAACAGAATATAAGAGTGGGTTACAAGTGTAGTTTATGATCATTAAGTAACGAGTGAGTATCACCAAGTAGTATAGGACACCAGAGTAGCTGTAATACGGGTTTTTAACCTAGCCGGATCCAAGAGGAGTTAGAGCAACTTGGTTGAGTCAGAATAGCCCATAAGTCAACCAAAAGAACTAGAATAATAAGCAAAATAAAACTAAGAAAATAGAGCGAGAAAACTCACTAAGGACATGGATCACTAGCGATTCATGACTTATGGATCGCTAGTGATCCATGGGTTTAACTCATGAGTTTGCAGAATCTCGTGCATCATGATTCATTCCATATTACAAAAGCAATGATTGAGTTTGACAAGATTCCGAGTTAGTTAAATCAAGGGACAAACATTTTCCTCGTCTAATCGGCGACAATGTAACAACCCGCATATTTTACGATTATATATTTAAATGTTTTATTTAGATATACGATCGTTGGTTGAATTTAAAGTCCGAAATATGACTTTTTGTAAACACTCGAATTAGGACTTGAGATCACTTCCATTGAGTTCAAAATGGGGTTTGCAACCTTTTTGAGTATAAACATCGATATGTTTGGAGTTGATTAGAATTTTGATATTTGCATTTGAGGCTTTGGGTTTGGATTTCAGCCCATTAAACTAACAAGGAACCAACTCCTCTATCAAATATTTTAACTTCACTCATCTTCATTCATTTAGTTTCTAATTTCCTAACACTCTCGAGCTAAAAGGAAATGGGGGAAAAGATGGGAAATTCAAATTCAAGTCCAAAATCAAAGAGAAGCTTAGGTAAGCATCCTCTTCATCTTTTTCATCTCAATTCCTCTTTCATTTTTGAAAAGTTTCCTATAACCTAACTTAGGAAATGTTTGCTTATAAGCTTAGATTGGAGCTTCTAAAGTTGAAGTGAAGAGTGGTTGATCTTTCCTTTGTTTTAGAGCATCTCATTCATTGTTTTTGGTTTAAAAGTGAGTTTCTGAACTCACATCTATGTCTATATCTTTGATAGTTGTGGTATGAATTCCTAACATATATTTCATGTTCATTTGCTTTCGAATTGAATTGGCTTGGTGAATTTTTAACATTTTGAAGTCAAAATCTATGAAAATCCTTATGTGGATGTTTGGACATGTTGTTCAGAGTTTATTGATGAGTCTATAGGGTTGGGTTATCGCTTGGAATAAATCCCTAGCCATCGTCACTCATTTGATTGTACAGAGTTGATTTGGCCATTAATGGCCTAGGCTAAATCTTGCCCTGAGCTTCAGCTTAGACATCTAGTAATATGCTCAGATGTTTGAAGCTACGAAATAAAAATACCAATCTTTCAGCTCAGACGTCTGAGGTTCTTTCGCATATGTCTGGGCGATCTGGAAGAAAATTCCAAACCTTCACCTCAGACATCTGGGAAACCACCAGATGTTTGATGCTATTAATTTCATCCAAATTGTCTATTATTGAATGGGTTTCCATTTTTATCAATCTTTTGTTGATCTGATTAGTTGTTATCATTTATTATCGACTTTAATGACTTCTTATTGGGATTTTTGGGAATATTGATCTGATGGATTCGGTATTGGTTTTCATGGTTTTGATTCACGTCGTCAAATGTGAATTTTTGGTGATTGATTGTTTTTACAATCATTTCTATGATTTGTCACTTTAAACTACAAAGGTTTCTATACTAGTAGTAAATACTCAAATTCTTTCACAAAAATGATTTAAAAATTACTTTTAATAAAAAGCTCATTTTTAAAACCGTTTTCCAATCTATTAGTATGTACAAACCTTTACCTCATTCGTATGAGAAATCTAATTAAATGACTTAGCAAAACAAGTGGTATGAAACACTTGCATTTTCTTTGTGGCTTAATTCTTAGACTTGTTCGATTAAAATCTTATGACTTTTTTCGAGTGGAAATCTGAAATTTGTTCGTAAGTATTTAAGTTAAGCTAGTGGTTATGGGACATAAAGCTAAACTCATTTATTTACAAGATTGGTGTAATTTACACATCTTATTGATCAATGGTGATCATTTTATGTTTTAGACCAGCGATATGCAATGTGTCTATGTCTATGTGAGGTACTGTACCTTGTTCTTTGGAGTTTCTGCTCACTTTTATGGGCTAGTCACCCATGTTCTTTAATGCAGTTCAGTTCATCGAGCATACCGATGTACTACGTCGTTGTTCCGGATTATAAGGTTCATTGGACGTACCGCTGTATTACGTCGTTGTTCCAGATTATTTGTGTTTCAGGTTCCTCGGACGTACCGTCGTACTATGCCGTTGCACTGCCTCTGTGGTTAGTAACCATGTGATAGCATACCGTTTGTGATACACGTGTTGGTGAGTTTCATGCTCCCATTTTTGATAGACCTCTCCCTTTTGATTTCTGGATTTCTAATTGCTGATTTCTTCACCAATTTTTGTGATTTATATTGATAAGCTTTATCAATATTTAGGCTTTGGTGAATAAAATAAAGAATATGACATTCTTTTTTGTGTATGAGAAAATTTGAGATATTGTATGATTTTTGTTGTTATCAAATGTATGCTTGTCGAAGTATGACATTATTGTTATCATATGTTTTGGATGTATCTCTTATCCTATCTCGTCTTATATGATATTTATAGCTAGACTAATCCATTTATTATTTTTCTTCTTAATTAATACTCACGTCGGACAGAGGTATTTCAGGTGCTTCTACTTGACTTCTTATCAGGGTTCACCATCTGACTTTTGGCTAACTACTTTGGCTTAGTAGTTTTTGCTTTTATGCATTTGAGATAGAGACTCCTTGATGTATACATATTCTTTTGTCTAGAATTTGTACATATTCTTTTGTGGTGTAGTGGATCATCTATGACCACTACTTTGAGGTACACTTCTATGTGTTATATTCATACGTGTTTCCTCCTTAGTGATATGAATATCTTTGACTGATTTTGCATAATGCTTATTTTATTTTATTTTCGAAGACCCCATAGCTATCGTGTAGTAGCCTTGAGTTTGTATTTGATATGTCAGATTTTCTCTTGAAAAGAAATGCATGTCATATTATCTGACATATGGGTACTCGCACAAAGCAATTACACAGATGATCGCTCCTCAACAGCCTTATTCTTTGTGCAAGTCGACGGCATTACCCTGTAGTATCCTTGGCTAGTGTGAGTATAGAGGTGGGGTGTTACAACTTGGTATCAGAGCTAAACTTCGGAACAATATAGAATAATCTAGCAAGGATCATTGTCCTAAGTCTTTCTTAGGAATCGTGCCTTAGGATTTAATTCGAGTCTTGGGACCCATTATATCCTATTTTGTTTTATGATGTCTTGTTGTATCAATTAAGTTTGTTTGATATTCATTCTAAGAATAACCATTTTTCCTCTTCTTTCTTCCTTAAAGAAGAGAAATGGTTAGACCTGGCTGTCCCAGCGCCGTTCAATCCAGTGCTACTCCTTAGGATGGTGTATTTATGTCAGCCCAACAGCTTTTAGATCTTGTAAAGAATGCCCAAGCTACCGGTCCCATACCTGAGCCTACTCATCCTAAATCTGGATTTGCACGTTTGTGTAGTGATTATACCAATTTGAGTGTAAGTCCATTCAAGGGTTTCGAAAGCATCATAGAAGTCCAAGCTTGGCTTAGATCATGCGACCGCATCTTTTCTTGCATGAATCTTGTCGATCTACATCAAGTCCAAGTGGCTTCTAGCATTCTCCTAGAAAGAGCATTAGATTGGTATGAGCGTTTGATTTAAGAAATTGTTGAAGCGGATCTTACTTGTGAGTAATTTCGAGAAAGGTTTGAGTCGAAGTTTTTGCCGGAAGCTGACAAAGTAACTTTAGCCTAACGTTTTATTGACCTTGTTCAAGGTGAATCTTCTATGACAGACTATGTCGCATCTTTTGAATCTCTTTCTAAATATAGGGTCGAGTATATTAATACCCCATTAAAGAAAAATCAGAGGTTTTTCTATGGGTTGAATAAGAACCTCAAAACGGCTTTACTTCCGAAACTAGAAGTTTCTTTCGATCAACTTGTGGATATCGCTCTTCGACTTGAAGAGGCCGATAAAGAAAGTGATGTTGATGTTGTGGTTCCAAACAGAACTTCAACAATGACACGAAAAGGCCTATTAAGTTCAAAGGCCCTAATCCCAATAAGAAAGGGAAGAAAGAAACTTCGGTAGCACAGACTCCTAGTCTTGATCGTGGAGTATGCTACAATTGTGATTCTAAGGACCATTATGCAAATAAGTGTTCAAAACCCCTTTTTGTCGCTATTGCAAAAGTTCGGGTCATCTTTTATCATCATGTACCAAACTACAAGGCCAGAAAGAGGGAAAGCTTAACGTTGTGCAAGCTCCTAGTAAAACTTCTCTTGGTCAAGGTATTTCTCATACTGTCCTTGATGGCATTTTTATATTTCGTGATCTCCCTATTCGAGTTCTTTTTGATACGGGTGCATCTCACTCATTTATATCAAAGGAACTTGTTGATAATTTGTCTTTAAATGTTATGGGCTTGATGACTTTATTGAGAATTGTCAATCCGGTTGGTGGATCCGCAACACTCGATTTGTAAAGATGTCAAGATTATTTTATGTAATTATGCTTTCCGAGCCAATTTGCATGTTACGCGTTGCCAAGGCTTCAGAATGATTTTAGGAATGGATTGGCTTAACCGTTATGAAGCCAACATCCTATATCCCGAGAGGACTATCCATCTTCGTCATCCCCAATCTGCAAAACAGATTTCTATTGTTCTAAAAATTTCAGATTCCAATTCGACAGCATCCTTATATTCTCTAAATCCACATGATGATAATAACAATGATGAGGATGATGTCATTTCCCTTATTCACGTTGTTCATGAATTCTCGATATATTTGAGCCTGTTTTAGGATTACTACCTAAATGAGTAATTGACTTTAGAATTAATCTAATCCTTAGAGCTCTACCTATTACTCGTCCTCCTTATCGTATGTCCAATATGGAAAATGAGGATTTGCGTAAACAATTATCCGAATTGGAAGTAAAATAGTTTATTCGTTCTAGTTCCTCTCCTTAGGGAGACTCAGCTATCTTTGTGAAGAAATCCAATGGAACACTTAGGCTTAGCGTTGACTACCGCAAGCTTAATGATCTCACCATCAAGAATAAATATCCCTTATGTTGGATTGATGATCTATTCGATCAACTTGGCGGTGCTGGAGTCTTTTCACAAATAGACTTAGCAACCGGTTTTCATCAGCTTCGTATTACAAAGGATAGCATTCCTTTGACATCGTTCCGTACTCGTTATAGATCTTATGAATGGCTTGTTATGACATTTGGTATAACGAACGCTCCAGCTTATTTCGTTGACCTTATGAATTGAGTTTTAAAAGATTTCCTTGATCGATTTGTTCCCATCTTTATAGATGATATTCTTGTTTATTCTAAAACCGAGGAAGAGCATGAAAAACATCTTCGGATTATGTTGGAAACTCTTAGGAACAATCAATTGAAAGCAAAATTTTGTATGTGCCACTTTTGGCAATCTTGTGTGAAATTTTTTGGATATATTATTTCTAAATCCAGAATTTCTATGGATCCTTCAAAGATTGAAGCGATTCAAAATTGAAAGAAACCTGAGAGTGTGACGGAAATTCGTAGCTTCCTTGGATTGCTGAGCTATTACCAACGGTTCATAAAAGAACTTTATAAAATTTCCTTGCCTCTTACTAGTTTGATAATGTAGGGAGTTAAGTGCATTTGGTCAGACAAACGTGAAGCTGCTTCTTAAAAGTTAAAAGAACTCCTTTCCGATGCTCCTATTCTTGGACTCCCAAAGTGAATAGAGACTTTATTGTTTATATCGATGCTAGTCGTGTTCATTTTGGAAGGTGTTCTCATGCAAAGGGAAGTGTTATCGCTTATGCTTCTAGGTAATTAAAGCCTGCCGAGACTAGATATGCCTCTCATGATTTAGAGCTCGTGGCTATTGTTTTCGCCCTTAGAATTTGGCGTCATTATCTTTTGGGAGAGAAATTTGTTCTCTACACGGATCATATATCTTTGAAGTATTTATTTTCTCAAAAGAAACTTAATTTGTATCAATAACATTGGCTCGAATTCCTTCCATCCTATGATCTTGATATTCTCTATACTCCAAGAAAGGGAAATCGTGTTGCTGATGCCCTTAGTCGTAAGTAACAAGCGGTTGTTTCTTTGATGATATCCGAATGGAATGATCTCGAGACTTTGTCCACTTGTGAGATTTAGGATTGTGAATCCGATTCATGTTCGTCTCTTGTTTTATGTAGCCTTGAGGCTCACCCTTCTCATTTAGACCGCATTCTTGAAGCTCAAAAGCATGATCCCGAATTGGCTCTTCTTACCCAAAGTTGTAGGGACAAAAATGATAATGATGGTTTGAAAGACTTTGACATTGATGCTCGTGGCGGCGTTCGAAGATTTGGTAGACTTATTGTGCCAAATATTAGTGACCTTCGTAAAGACATTTTAGAAGATTCTCATCGTTCTAAATTTAACATTCATCTCGGTAGTAGTAAAATGTAAGAGGATATGAAGTGGTTCTATTATTGGGATGGAATGAAATCTGATATTGCTAACTTTATTAAGCATTACATGACTTGCCAACTCATAAAGGCTGAGCATCAAAGGCCGGTGGGTTATTGTAACCTTTAGACATTCTCATTTAGAAGTGAGATCCAATTTTCATGGACTTTATTGATGGTCTTCCCCATTCTCATTCGGGTCATGACAGTTTATGAGCGATTGTAGATAGACTTACAAAATCCGCCCATTTTACTCTCGTTTGGTCTAATCGGACTGTACCTCTTTTGCACAAACTCTAAGTCAGAGAAATTATTGGATTGCATGGAGTTACTACTTCTATTGTTAGCGATCGTGATCCATAAATTACGAGTGGATTTTGGAAAGGTCTTCAAAAAGCTTTGGGAACAAAGCTTAATTTAGCACCACTTATCATCCTCAGTCCGATGGACAAATCGAGCATGTGAATCAAATTCTTAAAGATCTTCTTTGTGCATGTGTTCTTGATTTTGATGGAAGTTCGGAAGATCGTATTTCTCTTGCTGAGTTTTTTTATAATAATAGCTTTCAATCTAGTATTGGTATGGCACCTTTCGAGGCACTCTACGGAAGGCCATGTCGATCCCCTTCTTGTTGGCTTGAGGCCGGTGAGAAGCTGGTTTTAGATACTGACTTTATTCATGATGTCACAGAAAAGATTGACCCTATTCGTCATAGGATGAGAGAAGCTCAAAGTAGACAAAAATCCTATGCCGATAACCGAAGAAGGAATTTAGAATTTTCTATGGGATATTTGGTATTAATTTGTGCTTCACCTATGAAAGGTGTTGTGCGTCTTAGTCGATCGAGAAAACTAGCAACTCGATATATTGTCCTATTTCCCATCACCAATGCATTGTTTCCATGGCTTATCGCCTTTTATTACCGACCTGTGCAGTTAATGCGCTCGGTAGATTCAAAGCAGTGGAGGTGTAAAAAGTCGTGACGGGGATACGGCGAGGATATAACAGGATATAGCGGATGGCTCTAAAATAGCATATAAAACTCGTACTTAATGTTTTTACAAATACATAAATGGAAATTAAATGAAAAATTATCATTCAATTGAATTATAAATAATACATAAATAATTTTAAATAAAAACATGTGCGAATATACTTTAAATAAACGAAAAACTGTTATATAACATAACTGAATTTGGAAGAATATTAGAGTATTTTCATTTCTGAAAATATACTAAAAATTAAATCAAATAAATTAGTTTCATAATTTTATAATGTAGAAATTCAATTTTTCAATTCATTTTATTAAAAAAGATATAGCGGGAATAACAGAATATAGCGGAAATAACGGGATATAGCGGAAATAACGGGGATTAAAGCGGAAAGGTTATATTTTAGGGCTATATGGAAAAATCGTAGTGGTAGAAATCCGCTATGAGATATAGTGGGGTTATAGCGAGGCATTAACTACACAGTTACTTGCTCAATTTTCTGCTATTTATGATGTGTTCCTTGTCTCTCAACTACGGAAATGCCTTAGGGGTTCCGATTCTATTCTTGAGCTAGTGCTATTGAACAAATTGAATTTTCACCTAATTTGACTTATGAGTAACATCCTATTCGTATCATTGCTACGGTGGTTAAACGCCTTCGAAAGAAAGATGTTCCACTTGTGAATATTCAATGGTCCTCAAATCCTAAGGATTGCTCCTGGGAATCCAGAGAATTCATCGAGAGAACATATCCGGACTTACTTTCTTCTACTCCTTAAGGTGAACTTCTCACTTCAAATTTTTTTTGGTATTGGTATGCATTAGTATGGTTGTTATTTTTTGTTTTCTTCCAAAGTATTGCGAGATTTCTATAAGGAGGGGAGTATGTAACAACCCGCATATTTTACGATTATATATTTAAATGTTTTATTTAAATATAGGATCGTTAGTTGAATTTAAAGTATGAAATATAACTTTTTATAAACAGTCAAATTAGGACTCGAGACCACTTCCATTGAGTTCAAGATGGCATTTGCGACCTTTTTGAGTATAAATGTCGATATGTTTGGAGGTGATTAGAATTCTGATATTTGCATTTGGGGCTTTGGGTTTGGGGTTGAGCCCACTAACCTAACAAGGAACCCAAGTCCTCTATCAAATATTGTAACTCCACTTATCTTCATTCATTTCATTTCTAATTTCCTAACACTCTCAAGCTAAAAGGAAGTGGGGGAAAAGATGGGAAATTAAAATTCCTAAATCCTAGTTTTATTAGGAAATTCAAATTCAAGTCCAAAATCAAAGAGAAGCTTAGGTAAGCACCCTCTTCATCTTCTCCATCTCAATTCCTCTTCAATTTTCAGAAAATTTCCTATAATATTACTTAGGAAATATTTGCTTATGAGCTTAGATTAGAGCTTCTAGAGTTGAAGTGAAGAGTGGTTGATCTTTCCTTTGTTTTAGAGCTTCTCATTCATTGTTTTTGGGTTTAAAGGTGAATTCATGAACTCACATCTATGTCTATACCTTTGATAGCTGTTAGGTATGAATTTCTAACATCTATTTCATGTCCATTTGCTTTTAAATTGAATTGGTTTGGTGAATTTTTCAATTTTTGGCATTTTGAAGTCAAAATCTATGAAAATCTTTATATGGATGTTTGGACTATTGTTCGAAGATTATTGATAAGTCTATAGGGTTGGGTTGTCGCTTGGCATAAATCCCTAGACATCATCGCTCATTCTATTGCTTCGCAGCTGATTTGGCCATCAATGGCCTAAGCTAAATCTTGACCTGAGCTTCAGCTCAGATGTTTGGTAATATGCTCAGACGTCCGAAGCAACGGAATGAAAATTCCAGTTTTTCAGCTCAGACATCTGAGGTTCTTTCACAGACGTTTGGACGATCTGGAAGAAAATTCAAACCTTCAGCTCAGACGTCTGGGAAACCACCAAACGTCAAATGTTGTTGATTTTAGGCAAATTGTCTATTATTCAGTGGGTTTCCATTTGTATCGATCTTTTGTTGATCTGATTAGTTGTTATCACTTATTATCGATTTTAATGGCTTCTTTTCGAGATTTTTAGGAATATCGATCTGATGGATTCGGTATCGATTTTCATGGTTTTGATTCACGCCATTGAATATGAATTTTTGGTGATTGGTTGTTTTTACAACCATTTCTGTTATTTGTCATTTTAAACTACAAAGGTTTCTATACTAGTAGTAAATACTCAAATTCTTTCACAAAAATGATTTCAACGTTGCTTTTAATACAAAGCTCGTTTTTAAAATCTTTTTCCAATCTATTACTATGTACAAACCTTTACCTCATTCGTATGAGAAATCTAATTAAACGACTTAGCAAAACAAGTGGTGTGAAACGCTTGCGTTTCCTCTGTCGGTTAATTCTTGGACATGTTCAATTGAAATCCTATAACAATTTTCGAGTGGGAATCTAAAATTTGTTCAAAAGTATTTAAGTTAAGCTAGTGGTTTTAGGACATAAAGCTAAACTCATTTATTTACTAGTTTGGTGTAATTTACTCTTCTCATTGATCAACGGTGATCATTTTATGGTTTAGACTAGCGATATGCAATGTCTCTTTATCCATGTAGGGGACTATACCCCATTCTTTGGATTTTTGACTCGCTTTTATGGGCTAGCGACCCATGTTATTTATGGAGTGTGGTTCATCGGGCGTACTGATGTACTACGTCGTTGTTTCGGCTTATCAGGTTCATCGGGCGTGCCGCTATACTACGTCGTTGTTTTGGATTATTTGAGTTTCAGGTTCCTCAGACATACCGTTGTACTACGTCGTTGCACCGGCTCTATGGTTAGCGACCACGGGATAGTGTCCCATTTGTGATACACGTGTTGGTGATTTTTCATTCTCCCATTTTTGATAAGCCTCCCCCTTCGTGATTTCTGGATTTCTAAATGATGATTTCTAGAATTTGTGTTTCACCAATTTTTGTGATTTATATTGATAAGCTTTATCAATATTAGGGGTTTGGTGAATAAAATAAAGAATATGACATTCTTTTTGGTGTATGAGAAAATTTGAGATATTGTATGATTTTTTTGTTATCAAATATATGCTTGTCGAATTATGACATTATTGTTATCATATATTTTTCTTGTATCTCTTATCCTATCTCATCTTATATGATATTTACAGCTAGACTGATCCGTTTATTATTTTTCTTCTTAAGTAATACTCGGGTCAGACCGAGGTGTTTCAGGTGCTTCTACTTGACTTTTTATCAGGGTTCGCCATCTGACTTTTGGCTAACTACTTTAGCTTAGTAGTTTTTGCTTTTATGCATTCGAGATAGAGACTCATTAATGCATACATATTCTTTTGTCTAACACTTGTACCTATTCTTTTGTGATGTAATGTATCATGTATGACCACTACTTTGATGTACACTTCTATGTGTTATATTCATATCTGTTTCCGCTTAGTGATATGAATATCTATGATTGATTTTGTGTTGTGCTTATTTTATATTTGTTTCCCAAGACCACATAGCAACTGTGTAGTAGCCTTGAGTTTGTATTTGATATGTCAGAATCCTCTTGAAAAGAAATGCATGTCATATTATCTGACATATGGGTACTCACACAAAGCAATTACATAGATGGTCGCTCCTCAACAGCCTTATTCTTCGTGCTAATCAACGACATTACCCTGTTGTGTCCTTGGTTAGCGTGGGTATAGAGGTAGGGCATCACAAACTACATATAACCAGCAAGTAAACCGTCATCAAAACAGGCAACATGCAACAAGATTACATGAACAACATCGACACAAGATGACAAAGGCACTCCAGACACCAAAATCCAAAAATAGACTAATTGTATGGATCACTAGCGATCCATACACCATGGATCGCCAGCGATCCATACATCAACATAGGGTCGCTGTGATTCATAAAAAACAAAGCAAATGGCACAAACTAAGGATTAGCTCGCACCTAGGAAAACACCGTGGATCGCTAGCGATCCATCATTTTAGCTCGGGTCACGAGGCAAGCTCCAGTGGGCCTTCATGTGATCATCTATGAGTAGTTGGTGAACAGCCCAAGCCCATAAGTTATCCAATCTCTATAAATACTCTCCTATCTGCAACATAAACTGGGGCCCTTCGGAATGATAGCTGAAACTCTGCTGGAAGCTTTCTTCACTCTTCATCTCCCTCACAATAATCATCAAGGGGGTTCACTGTGATTCTACAGCGGATCCTAACCCGGGAGATTTAATCTTGCTAAGGATACTAAAGAGATTTGTAATCAAATACATCTTGTAAGAATGATTAGTCTATAATTAAAACTATAAAATGGACGTAGGTTTCATTAACAAAGGAACCACTACAATAATCTTCCTGTCTCCTTTCTATTTCTATTTTCTTTTTGTATCTATTATCTATATTTTTGCTCTGCAAGAATAGGACTGGTGTTTTCACACTCAAACCAAGGTGTTGATCCATTTTTTGGGTTAACATTTTGCTGCTTTCACTGATAATGCCAACTCAGGATTCAGATCTAGCTATCTACTTTGAATCAAACAGTTCCATAAGTTAGATCCTCAATCTTATCTTGTAGAATCTGTTACTTGTAATCAATGACTCCAGGAATGAAGAGAACTACCTTTGGGAGGTCTACAGGGCGGTAGTTGCTGGGGAAGATACGAATCATCAGCAAACTAATGTAAATGGTGCTAACTTGGGAGATCATGTGCCAGCATCCTCCAGTCAACGTGAAGTTGTTACAAGGAATGAGTTAAACAAAATGGTTGATGAGATCAACCGAAAAATGAGAAACAGCCAGAAAGCTTTGATGGATAGGCTTAATGCTCTCTTAACCTTATAGTCAAAACCCGCTTCAAGAACTATGGTTGAACCCACAACTGCCATAGAGCAAGAAAATTCCTCCATTTTTGGGTTAAACAGGAGAAACAGGAAGAAGTCCCAGAAAAGGGTAATGGCAGGAACAATGGGAATCAATGCAGAAGGGAATACAAGTACTCCACTCGCTACAGGAAAAAAACTTTGAACTTAGGATGGAGAACAATTTAATGATGATAAGCTGGAAGATAATGCAAATGCATTCGATAATGATGGAAATGTCAAAACCGCCCCCAATCAGAACAACCATAAGCCAACGGTATCCCGAGGGAGTGGTTCGTCCAAAGACATGAGAGCCTAGGCTTCAACCCACTCGCCAAGACCATTTATAGAGTCAAAAACTTAGTGTAGTGACTGATAGTCGTCCCTAGGATTACCGGACATCAGAGGAATTTATCACGGATATGGTTAAGCGATTGATGGACAAAAACAAAAATAGAAGAGATGATGAGTGAGGATCCGCACTAAGTTGAACTCCCTTCACTGATGAGATTTTGAATGGGTGATATCCGAAAAAGTTCACGATGCTAACTATTCCATCCTATGATGGGACAAAGAACCCAAAACCTCATTTGTACAAGCATAATTGGTACATGAACGGAGCAAATGCTTCAGAAGCTGTTTGGTGTAGATGTTTTCCCATTTTCCCAGAAACTAAGTTCGGAAAGTGGATCAAGATGAAGCAACCCACTACAATAAAGCATTATAATCGCAAAGCAAGTCAATACTTAAGACTGGAGGAGGCGTGGAAGCTAGAAAGGAAGTCTACTGGCATGCAACCATTGAACCTCAGATAGAGTGACGTGGCAACGAATCATAATACAAACGCTTCTGGAACTACTGAAGGAACGATAGGGAAAGGTGGAAATCAGAAAAGGAAGATCCAGAATTCTAATAAGGAAAATGGAAACAATAAATGCCTTAAAGGCTTCAGGCCCGATAATTACACCACTCACAACGAAAATCCGTAAAATATTTATCTCGCAACATAAAGGACTAAGGAATATAAAAAAAACCCTTAGAAGGAAGCAACCGAACAACAGAAGTGCTCAAGGAAGTTCTGCCGCTTCCACAAGAAGCACGGTCACAACACTAACGGATGTTGCCCGTTAATGAACTTGATTGAAGAGCTGATTCGAGAGAACAAGCTTCAGCAAAATGTGAGAAAACTACAGAATCCCGACTAGCCCTTGGCTCTTCAATCCCTCAAGAATCAAAGAAACCAAGTCGAAACCAGTGAAGAGAGGTCAAAGCGAACCGACTAGAGGCTCGTTATTGGAATGATATCTGGAGGCCTGCTTCCTACACAGAGAAGTTTGGGAGAGATGGAGCGGTGTGCAAGTGCATTAAAGAATGCTTCAAAGGAATCATGTCTCACAATATAAGATGGGGCTCCAACCAAGCAGTGAAAAACTTTAAATGATGATATTTTATTCAGCAACTTAGATACGAAGGGATCGAAGCTCCAACTCTCGATCCAATGGTGGTGACAATAGAAATCAGACCTGCTATAGTCCGACGAGTACTGCTAGATAGCGGCGGCACTGTCCATATACTTTTCAAATGTACCTTTGATCAAATGAATATTGGCATGAAAAGCGTGTCTGCATGCCAAACAAAAATCCAAGGATTTACTTGCAAACCCAAATAACCCATAGGGACAATTGACTTGCCAGTGGAGCTTGGAGAGGGTGATCGAAGAGTTACCCTCGATCTGACCTTCGTAATTATGGATGAAACTTCTACGTATAACACCTTCTTGGGACGACCTTTCTTAGTAGATTTCAGAGTCGCTCTACCCTAATGGTGCCATACCATGAATTTCTTAACTAGAAACACAATTAGGGTGGTAAAAGGAGATCAATGCGCCCGCCAGAGAATGTTACATTGTAGAGTTATATGAATCTAGAAGAAGGGAAAAGGGGAAGGATATGGGAAGAACACTCCACATTCATGAAGCTTTTGAAAAGCAACTACAATGCCACCCCTGGATCGGGGACCATAGTCGATTCGAGAAGGCTTTGGACCCTAGAAAGAAGAGTTCAGGGGAGGATTGGGCAACACCTGTAGAATTGATGGTGTCTGTCCCAGTCGATATGAACTACTCAAAGTCTTGAAAATTGGATCGCACCTTGGAAACAAGATGCGATAAGAACTTACTAAATTTCTTTGCATCAACTTAGATGTGTTTGCTTTGATGCACTCTGATATGTACGGGGTGTCATTGAAAATCGAAAGCCACGTGCTCAGCACTGACCATAAGTTCATGCCCGTAAAGCAAAAGAGGCGTAGCTTGGGTCATGAACGGTCCAAAGAATTAACAGAAGAGATGGACAAGGTAATGGCGCTTTATCCTTTGTACACCTTATCCTGAATAGGTACCTAACGCAGTCTTAGTCAAAAAGTCTAATGGGAAGTGGTGAACCTATATCATTTACTCGAACTTAAACAAAGCTTGCCTAAAAGAAAGCTTCCATCTGCCCAGAGTAGACCAGCTTGTGGACGGAACGATGGGACAGGATTTGCTACCAATCATGGATGCACACTCAGAGTACAACTAGTTCCTGATGCATGAATCTAATAAAGAGAACACCAGCTTCATCATTGATCTGGGACTATACTACTACAGGGTAATGCCATTCGGTTTGAAGAACACTAGGGCAAGTTATCAAAAGTTGGTACTACAATGTTCAAGTGCCAAATCGGGAAGACTATGGAGATTTACGTGGACGGCATGTTGGTCAAAACACGAGTAGTTGTCAATCACTTGGACAATCGCGCTGAAATGTTCGAAATACTCTGAAAGTATGGAATGAAACTCAATCCACTAAATGTCACTTCAGAGTAGCCTCCGGAAAGTTCTTACGATTCATAGTAAGTGCTATGGGCATTGAAGAAAATCTAGAGCAGATAACAGCCCTAAGAGAAGTCCAAGCCCCGAAGAATAAGAAAAAATTGCAAATCCTGAATGGGAAGGTCACAGCCCTAAGCCGATTTATCTCGAAAGCCACCGACAAGTGCATCCCATTGTTTGATGCATTGAAGAAAGGAAATAAAATCTTTGTATGGAGTGCGGCATGTCAAACTGCATTTGAAGAATTGCTACGACACATGAAAACCCTACCAATCCTGTCAAAACCAGTGGATGGAGAGGACCTCTTCATTTATTTAGCATTCTCACCTCATGCATTGAGCGCTACCCTTGTGCATGAAGAAGCGAAAATCCAGCGACCCATGTATTACATTAGCAAGTTGTTTACTGGAGCCGAGAGAAAATACCTGAAGTTAGAAAAGCTAGCGTATTGCCTTATGATTGCATTTAAGTAGTTACAACCATACTCTCAGGCACATCCAATCAAAGTATTGATCAACCAGCCATTGAAGAAAGTATTATATCAACCCAAAACTTTTGGACGACTTCTCAAGTGGAAAATCGAACTGAGTCAATATGATATCACTTAACATCCAAGAAAGGCTACCAATGGGTAAGTGTTGGCAGATTTCATCGTCGAGTTTACCATACGGGATGACGAAGAAGAAATGCTGTTAGAAGTGGGGACACAATGGAAACTCTTTGTTGATGGCGCATTTAACAACCTTTGTTCATGGGAAGTGGTAGAGCTTGAAACCCCCGAAGGACGAGCCATTGGCTATTCCTTATGCGTGGAGTTTCCCGCGACAAATAATGAAGCATTAATAGTAGGACTAAAAATCATGAAAGAACTCAGAATAAAATCTATCCATATCTACAGTGACTCCGAGCTAATCGACTGCCAAGTAAGAAGTGAGTACAAGTCTCGAAGGGGGAACCTTGCACCGTATCTGTCTAAAGTGCAAGAGTTGCCGAGTGGCATCGAACATTATACCATAACTCATATTCCATAGGAGAAAAACACAAAAGCTGAGCGCTTAGCTAAGTTGGCAAGCTCTGGAAAAGCTCAATCGTTGGAACTAGTCCTGGTTAAGACACTAACTACACCGAGCTTAGACGAAATGGACGTTAATTGGATTCTCGAGACTGCCACCGAACCCGAAAAATGGATGACATCAATCATGGACTACTTGCTTATAAGAACCCTTCCAACCAACCAAAATCAATGGAAAAAGCTTCTCCGGTAGGAACCGCAATTCATGATGCAGGATGGAATACTCTATTGAAGATGATTCTCAACCCCCTTTCTTAGATGTGTAAACAAAGACGAAGCTCGACGGATCCTAATAGACGTGCATGAAAGTGAATGCGGAGACCATACTAAGGGGCGGTCTCTTGCAAAGAAAGCTCTCCGATATGGGTATTTTTGGCGAACAATAAACCACGATGTCGTAGACTACGCCAGGCGATGCTATCGTAGCCAAGATTTGAAAAAATTAAAAGATCTCCCTCAACAGAATTAACATAGATGGTCAGCCCATGACCATTTGCAAAATGGGGAATCGACTTGATTAGCATATTGCCAATAGCTAAAGGAGGAGCCAAATATGTTATAGTAGCTGTTGACTATTTCACAAGATGGGCCGAAGCAAAACCGCTGGCCACCATTACTACAAAGAAAGTCATTAATTTTGTTACTAAAAACATTATTTTTCAGGTTTGGTGTGCCACAAAAAATCATCACAAATAGCAGGACCTAGGTCAAAAGCGGTGAGTCCCAAGACCTCTGCAAACGCTTTCGAATTGAGAAGAGCTTCTCCATAGTTGCTCATCCCCAAGCAAATGGGTAGTGGAAGCAATAAACAAAATCATCAAGTCCACTATCAAAAAGCGACTGACTAAAGCAAAAGGAAACTGGGTTGATGAACTTCGACTCGCAATATAGACTTACAGGACAACTTACAAAGTAGCTAGTGGACACACTCCATTCGCCTTGGTGTATGGCTCAGAAACAATGATTCTCGTCGAAGTAGAAGTCCACTCCCATTGAAGGAAAAACTTTATTCAGAAGAAAAACGAGCAACTCCTACTCGAATCACTGGATATACTTGACGAAAGAAGGGAAGAAGCCGTTGAGAACTGCTGCCCAATAGAAAAGGATCGCGCTATACTTTAACTTCAAATTTCACAAATAAACCTTCGAAGTGGGAGACCTCATCCTCAAACGAGTCTATCCTATGTCGATAGCCTTCAAACCAAACTTGGAAGGGCCATATGAGATCAATCGTAAGCTAAGGGACGGAACTTTCAAATTGACAACCGTCGATGGAGTCCAAATTCCTAGAGCATGGAATAGCGAATCGCTACGCCGCTACTTCACCTAAAAACTACCTTATGTACTTTTTATTTTCATCAAATAAGCCATCCTGGGATGCTGAGGGCATTGTAAATAGGCAAACCCCAACTTCCATAAATAAAATCGATTCGCTTTTTAAACCAATGAAATTGTTTTCTTAATAGTAACCTGGTGGGTCAATGGGGTCAAATCGACTCAAAACCAAATAATTGCTACTTGAGAAAATGGAATCATGCCCAAGTATGCTCCACTTGCCCGTCGGGTCGGCGATAGCAAATCAACTCAAACAGTTGGACCGGCATAACCTGACCCTAGCCTTCTAAGAACTGGTGTGCCCCAGCAGCATTCTATAGGCTCAAGTAAAAAAGCAGCACATCTCATAAGCTGCGCGTTAACTCTTAAAACACAAACTCCTCGTGTTGCCCGAAGATAGGCAACATTGAGAAGTATCAAAAGCTGCACACTTCATAAGTTGCGCACTAACTCTCTGAGTCATGAAATCATGCTCTTAAAGCATAAACTCCTCACGTTGCTTAAAGATAGGCAACATCAAGAAGTATGAAAGCCATGCATCCCGTAGGTTGTGCACCAACTCTTCGAGCCGTGAAATCGCGCTCGTAAAACATAAACTCCTCGCGTTATCTGAAGATTGGCAACATTGAGAAGTACTTTAAGTACCAAAATTGCCTTGGCAGAAAACTCATCTATCACAGAAACTATTATAGGGAGTAACGGGTGTGACTCCAACAAAATTGGAGTGCTACAAACCAGCAGAAAACTCCAATTGCAGACACCCTAAGGTGAACTAAAACATTTAACATGAATAACATTTGATTATCTATAGTCAACTCATATAATGTGTACATCTCGATCAATAAAGTGAAAAAATCCAAAGAAACGATACTCAAAGGTATCAACTCACATTTTTAAGAAGTGATAAGTGGTTTAACTTCTAAAAATTCTCAAAGACTATTCGTTAAGTTAATCTTGTAACTGTACATTAATCTCATCATTGTATGTTCTGCGCTAAGTTTACATTTTAGTGCACATTTCAGACATACATAAGTTACATACCGTCCAAAATGACGTAAAAACTAAAGTCATAAAACTTGCAAAAGAGAAAAAATCGAATTGTGACTTAGTCAAATTTCGAGTTTTGGTATGCAAACTGTTCCAATCATAAGTTACCAATCGTTTGTCAAGTATTCAAAGTAGACAGCCCTGCAAACTGGGGGGAAGGCATACATCGGTACATAAATAAAATGTTTAAAAACAAAAATTTCGCAAGTTCCGTTACTCCAAAAAAAGAATTTTGGCGGAAATCACAGGACAAGATAAGGTGAAATGGAAGTAAACAAAATAAACATAAGTGCAAAGAAAACATATGAGCAGATAAGTAAAGGGACAGTCAAAATATCAACAGTGTATTACTTACAACTTTTTTCTATACAAGGTCAACATATGGGGGCCGTACCCACATGATACCGGCCAACAAAAGGGAAAATACAGACGCCATCCAAGCGCAACAAAAATAGTAAGTGTAGACTCTGCACTTGAACAAAATAATCCAAAACCACAACAACTACCACCCAAGCTTCTCAGTGCTTCTTTCCACCACTCCCTTTCTTGCCTTTCATTCAAAGTTTTTGCTTCACCTATGGAATGTTGTCGCTACCATTGATGTCAATGATCTACTCGGTGCTAATGTCCTCTTCCTGATCTGTGACTTTTTCAAAAGACTTGCCTTTCGTTTTACACTTCTGAGATCTACGGGAGCTCTTAGAGGCCTTGATTGCTTTGACTTTCTCTTTCTTAAGGGCATCGAGTACTTGTTGAGATTTGCATGGCTACTTAATCCGAATTTCCTACTCCCGAGCTTCAGCTGTCGTGAAGTCACCTTCCAAAGATATGGAAGGTTCATCCAAGCGATGCAGCATGGCGATCTTCTTAGATTTTGTCCCCAAACGTGAACTAGACACGGACACAACGATCAAAGTAGATGCATAAATGAGCTTGGAAGCGGTAGAGATAGAAACAGGTCTAAGCATCAAGGAAACTGGCGGATCGACAAATAAGGAGGATGGAATTATATGATCAAAAACGAAAGCGTTAAATTCGTCCTGCTCTTCCCGTGTGAGTTGGAAGTTCTCAAAATTGGGAGAAACAAGAAGATTACCTGCACTGGTTGAATGACTAAGGATGCCAACTCCGTATTCACCGCCTTCACCCTTCTTTGACGATTTTACAATCTGAGGAGAAACTTCAAGCCTAGGACTTGCTGATAGATTACGAGGCTACCCGAAGGTTCACTGGCACCGGAAATAAAAGGCTCCGAAAGCGCTTCGGCAGTTGCTATCGTGGTAGCATCTACAACTTCTTTTTCTCTCTCAATCTGCAAAATCTCTAAGCCCTCTAGCAGCGCCTTCTATGATTCTTCATTTAGGTAGGCGTTCTCTAGCTCTCGCTCGGTATATACATCCCTGCTATCATGGAAAAGGGTCAAAATTTCCTTCCATAACACAGCAAGAGTACGCAGGAATTCAGGGCCTAAGTAACTAAGACTCCTCCGGTGCAGCAGGGAGTTGACATAAAAGTTCAAGATAGTCTCATCCATATTCTCTACCTTCCTTTCAAAGGCATTTTGAAGCTCCAAATAATCTGCCGCAACGGCGGACTTTTGAACTTTGACGCGAGCCTTGTCGCTGCTAAGCTGCGCAACTTGATCATGTAGCCTGGCGATTCTCTCAGCTTGGTCGGATATGGTCTTATTATGCCCTTCTACGATAAGGTCATGATTGAAAATGGTTTTCTTATGGGCCTCAATTATCGCGATGCAAGTTGCCACCTCCTCTTTCAATTTGGCCACTTCTGCATGAGTCTTCTTAATTTCGTATCTATAGACGGTCTATATTCTCTCATAGGCCTCTTTTAGCTCTTTTAACAAGCCGACGCTATTATTGCTTTCATGAAGCACCGCATCCTTTTCCTCTTCCAACTATTTGATTCTGGTGTCACATTTCGCTAGCGATCTTTCAAAATCATCTTTCTCTGATTTGAAGGAGAGGATTTCCTAATAGTCGTTATGGTTCATGTCCGCCTATTGTTTGCATAATTTTTCCCACCCTTTGGCCTATTTTAAATCGTTCTGGATTGCCTGGAGGTGGGGCATATATGTATCTTTACGAACCAGATGAATATCACGATCAAACTTAGCCCTCCTTAAAAACCACCAGGGGAGCATTGCCTCATGCCTTAGAGAACAGATGGAAAAACATAGGAAAGTCTCCGTTAGGGGCGTGAAGAACCAGGGGCAAGAGCCACATGAGACGAAGGAACTTGTGTTGTAGGTGGAATGTGCAAAGAAGATACCGGGATTTCGAAACCAATTGAGGAGGGGGCCGGAGCGAAGGCCTGTTGCACTGAAGAAAGGAAACCACGATCAAATTATGACTTTTTCGGCTGCTCCTTTCTCTCATCAAAAGTCTACCCTTTTTCATACCCGCCTTTATATACACGACCCCATTACCTCTTGTCCCGATGACGATTTTCAGCCTCTGAATCTTTCCTTCGCTTATATTCCTCCTTTGTCTCGCAATGCTGATGATGGTTGGAAGATATTCTCGACCAACGCTATGAGCCAGTGAATTCTTCGCGATCATCATAGAGACTGTGTCCACTCACAGTACCTGACGTAGAAGATAAATAATGAGCTGTTTGCACAAAAAATGGGCAAACACCTCCAAGTCGTATGAATTAGTTGATTATACGTTGTTCTTAGTGATTTGGGTGATTTATGCAAATATATAAAATAGATGGACTAAACTGTAAAAGACACACAGATTTATAGTGGTTCGGCCAGAATGTTCCTACGTCCACTTTATATGTTATTCTCCTTTACTTTTCAGGTTACAAGTACAAAGCTTTGATTACAAGTATCTGAAAGTTGTTTTAAAGTTCTATCCGTGCTTGAGCTCTCAAACTTGTCTGCCATTGTTGTATCCCTGCTCCTCTATTTATAGAGTGTGGCTGGGGGTAGGGGTCTTGGATGTATATAGCTGCTGGTGGGACTGGGCTGATGCAGTTTGGCCTGGCAGTGTTGGTTCGGCATGGCCTTGGTTCGGTGGAGAGTTGGTGTGGACTTGGTCCGGTTGTAGAGGGTTGAGGTTGGTTCGGCTGGGCATTGGAAGTGGTTTGGTTCGGTAGCGGGGGTTTGGCAGCAGGTGGTTCGGTAGTGAGTGGTATGGGGAGTTGGTTCGGTGGCGAGAGGAATTGGACCGGTGGTAGGTGGTCCGGTGGTGAGTGGTTCGGTGGTACGTGGAGTGGCTTTGGTTCGACAGGCATGGGAATGAGCTGGTTCGGTGAGACATTGGTTCGGTGGTAGGAGCATGGTTGAAACACACCCAACACTTGCCCCCCAAAGTAGGGCATGTGCATGCACATGGCGTGCTTTGTTTTCTCGCGGTTTGGATAGCTTCATTCGGTCCTAAGCGCCGAACCGTTTGGTCCGGTCTCCCTGCGCTCTTCTATAAGTACGGGACTTATGCTTCTGTGATTCCTTACCAACTGAGATAGCTGAACCAGATTTCCTACCGAATCAATAAATTACCGAATCAATCGATTGCCGAATCACTCTCGTTTACCGAATCAGGTGATCGCCGAATGACTTTCGTGTTTCGAACCACCGAATGAACCTGGGGATTCCGAGTGCTGAAATAACCTTCGTGCCTTGATCCGCCGAACGAACCTTCGAGCCTTGTACTACCGAATGAGTTTGAGAAGTACGAGGCCGAATGGACTTTAGTCTCAAACTATTGATCGGTCTTTTATTTGTTGAATTGCGAACGAGATTCCAGGCTGCATGTGCTTGTTTGTTTATATCCCTATACTTCTTATTTTAATAGTATGTTTTTCCGGTGTTGCAGATAATGTCTCATAAAATGGAAACTCAATCAGATAAGAAGAAATCCAAGGACAGAGAAGAGTCCTCCACAGTGCCCCCAGCTCAGCTAGGACAGGGACGACAGGGGCCCGCCCCGAGATCACTAGTGGATGGATATGGCCCTCAGGAGCTCTTGAACTCTCCTCCTGACTAATTTCCTACCTCACTCAAAGAGGAGCAGCTTGATGTCATATCTCATTCTTTCGGGATTGATAGAGCACACATGGTGCTGCCAGGGAATGGAGTTATGCCATATGACCCACCTGCAGGATATTTTGCTTACAGTAGGTACCATTGTATGTGTAGGGCCATTCCCCCGATCAATGCTTGGATAGTCAGCTTTATCACCTACCTAAAGGTGGCCCCTTTCCAGCTTCAGCTCAACTCTTACGCTATCCTGGTGAGCCTATTCATCATTTTTCATAGAAAATACGGGCGTCCCCCTTCCAACCGGGAGATCCGATATTTGTACAACTTGAGAGGCTACAAGAAGGGGTCTCCATACATCAGCTTGGAATCAGACGCATCCTTTAAGCCGGTCCTGGACTTATATTCGAAGTTCAGCATGTTCAAGAATGGTTTTTCGTCAAGGATGACTCTGTTTCTATCCGTCGCTTCACCTCCGGCTGTAAGTTGAAGCTTATTTATAATTTCTGTTCTGACTGCAATGCTTCTCCTTCTGTGTTTTTATTTCTTGCCAGCGACAGGTGGCTTTGCGGTCGTGGAGAACGATCACCTGGTTCAGATGGCTGCAGAGATAGAAGCCATTTCGGGAAGGGAGAGGTCACCTTCTTACCTGATCGGGAATGCTACTCTTCTGCAGCACAACTTGAATCTACCACGTCAGTTTGTGGTCAAGCAGAGAGACACAGTTGAGGAGAGAGGGCTTTCAAAGCTAAAGGAGGGGCCACTATGAAGAGTAGCAAGAGGAAACCTTTCTCGATACCTCCAGTCGTCGGGGGGAAGAAGCTCAAGAAATCCGATGGACCCCCCCTTATCACATGTCCGGATGTTCCGGAGGAGGAAAATGTAGAGGAGGAAAGAGGCGAGGAGGAAAGCGGAGGTGATGGAGAAGGTGATGGTGGTGATGGTAGCGAAGGACAGAGCGGTGATGGCGCCGGGGCTTTGTCTTCTGGGCAAGTAGGTGAGATCCAAGAGTGGACAGATGAGGCTTTCCACCAGGCTTTCGAGGGGTCGGGGGAAGGATCGGCCTTGGTGGAGAAGACGAAGAAAGCTGACAAGGCCGGAACTGGTGTCGATCCATCTTCTAAGAGCCTTTCAGCTAGGGCAACTCCGGTGATTCAAGGTGAATTTTTGACTCTCGCCGACTCCTTTTATGATAAGTATTTAGGAATATTTCATGGCCAGCTCCCGTCTCTTTTTCACTTGATACATTTCTTGAATTATGATTCAGTGCATACTCATAACACTTGGTTTTTATTCCAGGAACGGGTAAGGTGGCCAAGATATCAAACATTCGGCACCGCCTCGAACAATTCAAACTCCTCAAAGCTTCCGCTAAACCAAAGCCTCCGACCAACCGTTCCGGGGACGTAGTCGGCTACCATCCTCTTCTCGGAGTTATTGAAGAGGATATTCAAAAGAGAAAGAGGAGGTGCTCCATGTTCGAACCTTCGCCTGGACCTCAGCCCCTAACCCAGCCTATTCATTATATCACGGGGAAGGATACTGAGTTCATACCCTCTCCGCATCCATCAAAGAATCCTACCGTTACTCATATTGATCGTCCCGTCTTGGCTCGTAATACATTTGCGAGTCATCCAGATCTGGACCCGAGTTCTCATGATGTTTCCTTTGACGAGGTTACTGGTGAGCACCTTCTCCCTCGCAATCCTTTGGTAAGGGTGCTTGATGAGGCCAAGTCCCTGGACCATGATTTTCTTACTACTCGGATTGTAACTATGGGGGATGAAGCAAAGGCAAATATCGAACGGTTGTTGAGGAGACTAGGAAGTTGATGGGGCATCACGCCCGACTGGTCAAGGCCGGGGAGGAAATTGGGAGTGCCAACATAAGATTACGGCTAGTGGTTGCCAACCAGGCCAAGCAACTCGCCGATCAGGCCATCCAGATCTCTCAGCACGAGGCTGCCTCCAAACGGCTGAAGAAAATTATGGAAGAGGCTAGCAGAGCCGAGCTGCGGAAAATGGAGGCCATATGCAAGGAACGGATCGATATGGCCACTGCAACGGTGGATGAGGTTCTCAAAGCGGATCTCGAGCGGGTAGAGGAGTTATCTGCGAAGATTGAAGCCGCGGAGCTTGCTCAAGCCAAGCTAAAGGAGGAGATGGAGGCGATGAGGAAATCCCTTCAGGCTGGCCGCTCGTGATACCGTTCGGAGAGGGATGCTGCCGTTGCAAAGCTGTTGGCTTCTGAGGCCCGAATGAGGGAGTTTAAGAAGAACGAGGGATGATGGATGAGATGCTCTAGGATATGTATTTCCGTACTTGGAAGCATGGCAACTTATCCTGGATGGATGATTATCCCCGGATCATGGCTAGGATTTATCTCCGGGCTCTGGAGGAGGCCAAGGCTGATGCGGATAAGGAGGGTGGTGTGGCCTTCAGGATGGATGTAGTCACGGCCCAGTTTACCGAGGAGGAGAAAGTGGCGGTGAAGGAGGGTATGCGGCTACTCGCTGCTGAGGAGGTAGGTGTGCAGTTGGGGGATGATGACCAAGGAACAGATGCTGGTAAGTCTTTCCCTTTTAGCCTTTTCATAACTTGGTTGCATATTTTTTATTTAATGGATTCTTCTCCTGAATTGGACAGGCAGGACCTCTGAAGCGCCAACTACCTCTAGTCAACATGCTAGGAGTTCTGATCCTGCGGTTGAGTAGACCTCGGAGGGCCAGTAGGATAGAGGCGAAGCCCCGATGCAGCCGGCTCCTTGGCTTGATCTGGACATTTTTTTTGGTTTACTTGACATTGCTGTCTATGTTAGTCTTAAAACATTAATGTAATTTTCAGGCTGTAATTATGTAACGAACATTGGCATGTAACTTTCAACTTAGACTGATTTTGCTATATTTGAATGTTTTTGTTATTTTGATCTGTTGCATAAGAAATACAGCTGTGCACATGTCTGTGATTCAATCGTGTTTGATGCTAAGTTCTTGCTTAAAATATGATTTCATATCTTGCAATGTTTGTGTGATGTGCGAATAAATTATAGTTACATATTTATGTACAAAAGAAGAAAGTACCGCCCTTCAACTTTTAGCTGTAGACGGTAGCTTTGAACGCCTTGTATAATCGAATATGGAATGCAGCTGAGTGGCCTGCCATCCAGCTGTGAGTTTTTATTCCCATTAGTGAGTGTCTCCTATTTTGTGTCCTGTACTTGAGTGATCGTTATAGAGGATAGGAGGAAAGTTTTTATAAATAAAATGGAAATATAAAAAATAGTAAAACTTCCAATCACGGAAGGCTTTCGATGTTCTTAAGTCCGTGGCAAACGGGTTTTGTAGTCACTTTCCCTAGCTGTGGGTCTTGGAGACATTTGTCACCCATCTTACGCCTCTACGGCGAGTCTTCTTTTTTACCACAGCCGTACTTAAGACACATCGGAGCCGAGATCGCGCACGGTAACTACGCGGGCCATTATGGCCCGTAATCGCGCGTATTATTCGATTTACCGTGGCCAGCTAGCGCAGGTGCCGATCGTCAACTGTGAACTGCCCCTGGATGGCCACACCTTATGTTGGGGCTTATAATCGGTTCACAGTTGTCGGCGAGCCGAACGTCGTAATGAGCTGCCTAGGCTATAATCGGCCTTCTCGGTGGCTTATAATCGGCTCATTACAGTTGGCTTTGAGGGCCGTCGCGAGCAATGAGTTAACCCACAGCAGAGGGATGCTGGAGCAAAAGTGTCTCATTGGCGAGGGCATAGATTTGTATAGTACCTGTTAGGTCTTGTCCAGGTGAGGTTGTGCCGTGAAGTGTCTAGAATGGAAATGCCGTTACACATGATTTTGTTCAACAGAAAAGGATAAAGCTTAACAAGCAGCCAAGATATAAAGGAACAAGTTAAAAAGAGACAAGATTTTTAAAGTGGTTTGGCACGAAAATGCCTACATCCACTGATTCTCTTTGTTAATTCACTTCATATGGGCAGTACAAGTTAAGAAAAGTATCGACGGAGGTGTTGGATGTTCCATGCCCTCTGGAACACATCTCCGTCCACTGTTGAAAAAATATAAGCTCCGTTGTGGAGATCTTTATGAATTACATAGGGTCCGTCCCAGATTGGATCTAGCGCTCCGGGACGCGTGAAGATCCGCTTGAGGACAAGATCTCCTTCTTGTAAGCTGCGGTGCTTGACTTTGGAGTTGTATTGCGCTGCCACCTTTTGCTTGTGAGCTGCAGCTTTAAGAGCTGCATCATTTCTTCTCTCTTCAATTAGGTCCAAAGACATGTGGAGGAGTTCTTCATTTTCTTCTGGGTTATAGTGGATCCTAAGGTGGGAAGGCACTACAGTTTCAACTGGGAGCATGGCCTCCGATCTGTATGCCAAAGAGAAAGGAGTATGCCCTGTTGATGTCTTGAAAGATGTGCGGTAGGCCCACAGTGCCGTAGGAAGTTCGTCCACCCAAGCGCCTTTTGATTTTTCAAGTTTCTTCTTGATCAGAGTTTTGAGAATTTTGTTGACAGCTTCGACTTGTCCGTTTGCTTGGGGATAGGCTACAGATGAAAAGCTTTTGTGTATTCCGTGCTCTTGGCACCAGTCGGTGAATTCCTCGCTGTCAAATTGAAGTCCATTGTCTGATATGATTTTGAGTGGAACTCCGTACCTGCATAGAACATTTTTGATAAAGAAGTTAATAACTTTTGCCGAAGATATTTTATTCAGAGGTTCCGCTTCCACCCATTTGGTGAAATAGTCGACTGCCACTATAGCATATTTTGCTCCACCTCGGCCCGTCGGCAGTTCGCCAATCAAGTCAATTCCCCATACCGCGAAGGGCCAAGGGTTGGTCATTTGAGTAATCTCATTCGTTGGTAGTCGAGGGATCTTAGCAAATTTCTGACATCTGTCACATCTTTTGACGAAGTCCAGGGCGTCTTTGTTTAAAGTGGGCCAGTAATATCCATATCGGAGTGTCTTCTTTGCCAGAGTCTGCCCACCAGTGTGATCTCCGCAGCTCCCCTGATGGATGTTGGACAAGATTTTCTTGGCTTCCCTTCCAGCAACACACCTTAATAAGGGGTTAGAGAAGCCGCGTCGATAGAGGATGCCTTCTTGTAGTGTGTAGCGGGAAGCTCTCCTTAGGAATTTCCTGACTTTGTTACGCTTTTTGGGTAGCGTGCCATCTTGTAAGTATCTCCTGATAGGAGTCATCCAAGTTTCTTCTCCGACTGCAGCTACCAGATCCTCTTGTTCGAAACTTGGGGCTAGTTGTTTTGAGATGGCTATTGTTCCGGAAATGGTGTTGTTCTTCATGCTAGCTTGTTTTGCCAGTTCGTCAGCCTCTCGGTTCTCCTCTCGAGGAATGTGTTTGATTAAATAGTGGTCCAATTGATTGAGTAGCAGCTTGGTTTTCTTTAGATATGCTATGAGTCGTTCTCCTCGAATCTGAAACTCTCCTAGTACTTGGTTTACGATAATTTGAAAAATCACTATGAAGACATAAAGAACCGACTCCAATTTCTAAGGCAAGTTCTAATCCTTCTATTACTGCTTCATATTCTGCATCGTTGTTGGTGGCGACGAATTCCAACCTTAGGGCATAGTGCAGCTTCCTTCCCCTGGGGGTGATTATCACAATACCTGCCCCCGAGCCTTGTTCGTTCGATGCTCCATCTACAAAGAGATTCCACTTGATATCTTCTGCTATTTCAGATTACTCCTTACCTTCGTTGGTAGTGAATTCGACAATGAAGTCGGCCATGGCTTGTCCCTTGATGGCGGTACGAAGATGGTAGGTGATATCATATTGACTCGGTTCAATGCACCATTTAAGTAGTCGCCCAGAAGTGTCGGGGCGATGGGGTACCTGCCTTAGCGGTTGATCGGTTAAAACTCTGATGGAATGAGATTGGAAATAGTGTCGCAGTTTCCGTGATGTGATCAGCAAACAATATGCTAGCTTATCAAGTTTAGGGTACCGGGCTTCTGCCCCCGTAAATCTCTTACTTACAAAGTATACGGGCCGCTGCGCGCGGTTGTCTTCTCTTAACAAAGCGGCGCATAGAGCATGGGACGATACAGCAAGGTATAGGTATAGTTCTTCGCCTTCATTTGGAGTTGAGAGTACTGGTGGTCTCTGGAGGTGTTCAGTTAGGTTAAGGAAGGCTGTTGAGCATTCGTCGGTCCATTCGAACTTTCCTTTGTCTTTCTTTAGAGCTTCGAAGAAAGGGATGCATTTGTCGGTTGCTTTAGAGATGAATCTGCTTAGGGCGGCCACTTTCTCGTTTAGGCTTTGCATCTCTTTTCGAGTGGATGGTATCCTGATATCTTGTAAATCCCAGACTTGTTCAGGGTTTGCTTCAACCCCCTGGCATGGACGATGAATCCCAAGAACTTTCCCGACGATACTCCGAAGGAGCACTTTAGAGGATTCAGCTTCATGCCATATTGGCGAAGTACTTGAAACATCTCGTCCAGGTGGCTTACATGATCGTTGGCTTTCCTTGATTTTACCAGCATGTCATCCACATAAACTTCCATAGTTCGTCCTATTAGTTCCGCAAACATCTTGTTGACGAGGCACTGATAAGTAGCTCCGGCATTTTTAAGTCCAAAAGGCATTATTTGTAGCAGTACAATCCCCGGTCAGTGATGAAACTAGTGTGGTCTTGATCGGGGGCGTGCATAGGAATCTGGTTATGTCCAGAGTATGCGTCCATAAAAGATAAGAGTTCGTGCCCGGCTGTGCTATCCATGAGTTGGTCGATTCGGGGGAGTGGGAAGCAATCCTTCGGGTAAGCGTCATTCAAGTTGGAGAAGTCAATGCATGTTCGGCACTTCCCGTTAGCCTTCTTTACAATTACCGGGTTGGCGATCCATTCTGGGTAGATGGCTTCTCGTATCAAGTTATTGGCAAGGAGGTTCTTTACTTCTTCCTCGAGGGCTGCTGATCGTTCTGCCCCCATGCTTCTCTTTTTCTGCTTTACTGGAACTTTGGTAGAATCGATGTTCAGTACGTGGCATGCTATGTCTGGGGAGATTCCAGTCATATCAGTGTGCGTCCATGCAAATACATACAAGTTGTGGCGGAGAAAATCAATGAGTTGACCCTTCAATTCTGTTTTTAGTCGAGATCCGATTTTCAATAGTCTACTTGAGTCATGTTTGTCAACAGATACAAACTCCATAGCCTCTGTAGGCTCGGCGGTGGCCTCCTCCTCTTTGTCCCTGGGGTCTAATTCATTGAAAGGATCACTGGTATATCGAAGAGGAGGGGCACTCTTTAGTTGCTATGCTTCCATGCTTTTCATGCAGAGAGTAGTCTCTGCATACTTCCCTTTATCCCTTCTGCGGTTATTGCGAAGTTCAGTTACATAGCAGTCTCAAGCAGCGTCTTGATCTCCCTCGACTTCTCCTATTCCATTATTTATTGGGAATTTCATCTTCATGCACCACGGGGCCATGACAATTTGGAAGTCGGACAAGGCTGGTCTTCCCACAAAGGCGTTGTAGGCCGAGTGGTTTTCTATTAGCACAAATGTTTGTTTCCGCACAACGGAGCGGGGATGACTTCCTATTTCAACAAAGAGGTCCAATTGCCCGAGGGGCATCTTCGCATCTCCAGTGAAACCGTGCAATGGTTTGTTGTAGGGAGACACATCCTTCATTGACAGCTTCATTTTGTCGAAAGCATGCTTGAATAGAACGTTTACGGAGCTTCCAGTATCTACCAGAATTCAAAAAACTTCGGCTGGGCCGAACCAGGCAGAGATAACCATAGGATCCATGTGAGGGTACTGCCTTCCTTCTAGGTCTCGCCTACTGAATGTGACATCATTATCCTCTTTCCGCTTTGGATGGCGTTCTTTTATAACGGAATTAATGCAATCTTCATTGTTTCTAAGCGACTTTCCATATTTTTCCATCTCTGCCCAGCTTCTATTGGCGATGTGTGGTCCTCCCGATATGGTATGGACCACTATCTTCTCTTGACTAGAGCCGCTGGTGTTGCGATTTCCTCCGCCTAATTCCAGGGTGATAGCCTCGGGCTTTCATTGGCAGGAGCTGGAGTCCTGTTCTGGCCTTTTACATAGCGTTCCAGTCTCTTCCTTCTGATATGTTCTTCAATTAAGTCCCGGAGATGATGGCATTCATTGGTATCATGCCCATGAGATTCGTGGAAACGGCTTCCAGACTTGATTGCGTGATCTGCTCCTTCTTGTACGGTGGGCGTTTGTATTTAAGCTTGTCTTGGGTGGCCAGGAAAATGTTTTCGATTGTCTCATTCAAAGGAGTGTAAGTGTCAAACCTCGGTCCCGGCAGATATAGACGTTTTTCTCCCTTCTTTCCCCGAGCACTATCTCTGGAGTCATTTCTTCGAACGTCCTTTGCTACAGCGGGTGTGTTGCCGTGAGCTGCCTTAGCTTGTTGCCCTGTCTGCCTTTCAATGACAGCGTCTTCAAGTCTCATATATTTTCCGGCTTCATGGAAGAAGTCGGGTAAGGTAGCTGGTTTTTCTTTCGTTAATCTTCTAGCAAACTTGGTATCCGGATGTACGCCACTACAAAGGGCCATTAGGATAAGTTTCTCATCGGCGTCTTGGACTGCGGCTGCTGCGGTGTTGAATCGAGTTAGATATTGTTGCACTGTCTCTCCGAGTTTCTGTTTGATATTAGATAGGGAGTAAGCGTCCTTGGGTTGTTCCACATGAATGCGGAACTGGCTGATGAACTTTTCTTTCAACATTTCCCATGAGCTGATGGATCCTTGGGGTAGATGGCAGAACCAGGAGGTAGCTAGGTCTGCCAAGAATAGTGGGAAGCATTTACACAACACTCCCTCTGTTGCTCCGCTCATGAGCATATGCTGTGTGTATCTCTGCAAGTGTGCAACGGGGTCAAAGGTTCCATTGTTGGCATTCTCCACTCTTGGGGGGTGATGGTAGTTTCGATATTGTGGATGAAGGGGCTGGTTACCGTAGCGCATATCCCCCGATCCCTTTGATCCCGTTGGACGCACTCTCTAAACAATCGCGCCATCCTTTCATCAGAACTTGGAGCGGATAGAAATGAGTTTGGTTCTTCTCTGCGGGATTGATTCCGTCCAGATGACCTGTAGGGATGGTATCGTCTATTACTTCTAACATTTTTCGGTGGCTGTCTTCGGTCTTCCGGGAGCATGCTGGGGTCAGCCACAGTTGTCCCTTGCCTCGATCTTCCCTACCTGGGCTCTGTTCTAAGCATTCCCTCGGGTCCAACTTCGGGCTGGACTCCAGCTCGGCCCCGTCCATTGGTGTTCCCATGGTTAGGTAGCATGATAGGCTCAGCCATATCCGACCCCTGCCTGGTACCTCCCCCGTTAGGTTCGGTTCCAAGTGTTTCCTCGGGTCAGAATTCGGGCTGAGTCTGGGCTCGGCTCCCACCATTGCTGTTTCTGTTGTTAGCCTCTTCGAAGAAGAAAGAACTTTGTCACCTTCCAGATCCTCCAGACTGGGACTCACCCCATGATTCGGTGTTGCGGTTGGATTCTTCAGCATCCCTTAAGCGTGACATGAGTTGGTCCACCAAGACTTCTTGTTGAGATGCAAAGCAGTTAGTTACTTCAGCCATAACCCTGTCTAGATCTGCCTTAGTATTTGGTTGTTCCGTAGCAGGGGATGTCGGATTTGCCTGATTTCCATTTGCTGTTGGAACAGGACGATTCTCTTGATCTCGGATCACTGGACCTGGGATACTGCTTGTTGTAATGTTCTTTCCTTTGCTAACATCTTTCCTCTGCCTGCGAGGCGTGTTTTCCAAGCAATGAGCGATGCTGTTGGGAAGATGGTTGAGTGGGAGAAGATGAAGCTTCTGGCTCGAGCTCTTAGTGAAAGCACCAAAAATGTTTGCACAAAAAATGGGCAAACACCTCCAAGTCGTATGATTTAGTTGATTATAGTTGTTCTTGGGGATTTGGGTGATTTGTGCAAATATATAAAATAGATGGACTAAACTGTAAAAGACACACAGATTTATAGTGGTTCGGCCAGAATGTGCCTACTTCCACTTTATATGTTATTCTCCTTTACTTTTGAGGTTACAAGTACAAAGCTTTGATTACAAGTATCTGAAAGTTGTTTGAAAGTTATATCCGTTCTTCAGCTCTCAAACTTGTCTGCCATTGTTGTACCATTGCCCCTCTATTTATAAGTGAGACTGGGGTAGGGGTCTTGGATGTATATAGCTGCTGGAGGGCCTGGGCTGATGTAGTCTGGCCTGGAAGTGTTGGTTTGGCAAGGCCTTGGTTCGGTGGAGAGTTGGTGTGGACTTGGTCCGATTGTAGAGATTTGAGGTTGGTTCGGCTGGGCATTGGAAGTGGGTTGGTTCGGTAGTAGGGGGTTTGGCAGCAGGTGGTTCGGTAGTGAGCGGTATGGGGAATTGGTTCGGTGGCGAGAGGAATTGGACCGGTGGTACGTGGTCCGGTGGTGAGTGTTTCGGTGGTACGTGGAGTGGCTTTGGTTCGGCAGGCATGGGAAGGAGCTGGTTCGGTGACACATTGGTTCGGTGGTAGGAGCATGGTTAAAACACACCCAACAAGAGCCTTAGAAACGGAAAATAAAAAATGAAAATTATATGTGTAAGTGAGTGTAACCCTAATGAAACATGTAATGTGCTTTGGGAAGGGCCTAAAGCAACGTCATGAACCGGAGCGGGCAGCCGTCGTGGAAGGAATTGGGCTAATTTTGGGCGCAATTTGGCTCAGACAAGAATACATCTCTTCGAATTTGAAGTCTTCCCCCATGAGCACGTCAAAATCGATCTATAAATTGCCCAGATCTCCGAAATCCACGTCGGCATCTATAATCGGGGAATCACGACATCGTCCGGCTTCTGGAGCGTCATATTCTTCACTAATCTTTTGGTGAGGAGAATTCGTGACAATAGGGCTCATCGCTAGAGTCTCATCACACGATTCAGAATCACTATCATCGGATTCTACATAGAAATCATCACTAGAAGTGGACTCATTGCTACTACTCCTAATCTCTCTTTCCTCTTTTTCTATATCCATCGTGAATTTCCTTTAATTTTGATTATACTCCTCTTCCTCTTCTTCTAGAATCGGGGGGTTCTAGCTGGGCATCAGGTCTCGGTCGTGGCATCTTTTCCCTCGTGAGTCTATTCTGCTGACTCATTGAATAGGCCTTCTCATTCTTGAAAAGTCCCTCTTTGGAACTGTAGGATGAGGAGGTGGATCACATGCTTACCCTAGGTCGAGAAGGGGATTAGACCTCAACTGGAACTGTGGATCACCTTAGATCCCAACATTATATATTGAAGAAAGTGTTCGTCAGTCAAGTAAACTTTAATAGATCTTTCTCCGGCATTAATAGCCTTTAGGGTTCGAAAAGTTCCATCGAGAGACAAGTCCCTACCCGGCCTTGGAATAATTGTAAAAAGTATTCGACTTGTTAGAAATTCTATAGCGACACATCGGAACTCAATGAGTAAGAAAGAAAACTCACACCCCGTTGTCCAAAGACGGTTGAACCCCTTAGGTCATCTGACAAAGAAGTATTGAGTCTTGAAATGAGATAGGTTCCTTTATAGTTGCAAGAAAAGTTTACGGTTTCTCCGAGCGTTAATGACAACCAAGGATGGACACTCGTCTCTTCTTTTGAATGAAAGAAAATATCTCAAATCATCGAAGCTCGGCGCACGATTGAATGTTCGCATGAAAAGGACGTGCAAACAAGTAAAGATGGCATATCTGTTGGGATGAATCTGGAATGGAGTGATTCGTAAGTTCGAGAAGGTCTTTCTCAAAAAGTTGTTAAAGGCAGACACTGCTTCATTCAGGCACATATACCAATGAAAAGCAGTATATCTCGAAGGCGGCATGTGAGCAAATTCATCCTTCTTTAGAAGATGCACATCTTCCTCTGGGATACCTTGCTGCAGGAAGATATTGTGCAAGACTTTAGCAGAAATCATAGGAGAAGCTCTCTTTAGCGGATTGAGAATAACTTTAAAGTTAGGAGGAGTTTGGACCATGATCGAAAACCCGAAATTGGCTGGTCAGACTCACCTGTGAAGCAGAAGCAGGAGGGGGCAAACGACGACTCGGCCTCCAGAAGCTTAGGATTTCCTTCGCTAGACTGGCGATGAGAGTACAGGTATTATAAACAACAAAACTTACATTTGAAACGATCGAGTAATTCAACAAATAAAATAGGAACTCCCTATACTACACTTGAATTTCAAAGAAATATCGGCTCGTACTAATATTTCAGGTTTCAAGTGTGTACCTAGGAAAGTGCAATGTGTTATCTATCAGTGGTGGGCTCGATGTCCTGAACACTACAAACACTCTACCCTATGTAGATAGTACGCTCGCAGTAGAGAGGTAAAAGGACTTTCCGTGTCACTTTCTTTTTGAAATTACTTCTCCTACACATACTCATTGTAGATCGAAGATCGACAACGGATCCGTTATCCGAAATGACATGGAAAGTCCCTTCTAGTAGAGGTACACCGTGCATGTAAAAGAAAGAAAAATCAGCCCAAACTCTCTAGAAGGACGAAATTAATTCATGATGTGTCGTGCGGTATCGGCTATAGGACATGGCACAAGTCATTTCTGGCTCAATGGATGAAGACAGTAAAACATATCAAGCACTGAGGCAAGGCCAAAATGTCATTCTATGAAGAACTCAAGTCTTGATTTACTATCTTCCTCCATTAAGCCACAATCAACTCAGACTCTTCATGACTAACACCGCGAATACAACTTCACTGCCAAAATGACAAACCAACATCATAATCAGCGAACCCACCTCGAATTAACGATCTAAACACAAAAATTGTCGAAGCTTCATGATCAACGAGCCAAATAAGGTGGATTGGCATTGACCCTACAAAGCAAATGAAAGGATAAGGGTTTAACGTGACATAAATTGAGGAAATGGTTAGAGTTCTAGAGTCGGAGGCAAAGCAATCTCAGCGGCGCTGAGGAAATCGCAATGGAAACGTGCATGGGGTTGGATCAGGTCATCGAGGAAGATGGATTAGGTTTTGGAAGGAAGCTCGAATCGTTGGATGGATTGGTAAACTCGAGTCGTGAAATAGGCATGGAGGTAGTCAGCTCAAGAGTTTAAATAGGAAAGGGAAGCACGTAGAAAAAATGCCAATTAGTCAGGTCGCTAGCGATCCGTCAGCTATGTATCGCTAGCAATCCATAGGGTTACATGCCTACGACCTCAACTTTGCCTAACGATGCCTACCCACTACTTCGAGGCACTCCGGAATGTTGTAGTGTAGAAATTGGTCTTTTCTAGCAAGTAATGTGAAACCAGGCAAAACTAAGCAGGCTACAGTCTAGTCTAGTTCAAATTTGTTAACTCTAACATAACAATTTGAAATTCTATAATCCCAGACTAAAAAGCAAGCACTTCCAGAGCATGCCTTGTTTTCAACAAAGACATATTCTGAGGAGCAAATGTTATCTGGGTTTTTAACCCAACTGGATCCAAGAGGAGTTAGAGAAACTTGATTGAGTTAGAATAGCCCAGAATTCAACCTAAGAGAACAAGAGTAACAAGCTAAAGGAAGCCAAGAAAATGGAACGAGAAAACTCACTAAGGACATGGATCGCTAACGATCCATGACCTATGGATCGCTTGTGATCCATAGGTTTAACTCAGGAGTTTGCAGAACCTCATGCATCATGATTCAATACATATTACAGCAATGACCGAGTTTGACGAGATTCTGAGTTAGTTGAATCAAGAGACAAGCATTTGCCTCGTACAATCAACCGCTACATACAACCATCAAGTAAACCGTCAATAAAACAAAGCGACGCGCAACAAAATTACATGAACAACATCGACATAAGATGAAAAACACACACCAGACACCAAAGTCCAAAAATAGATGAAGTGTATGGATCGCTAGTGATCTATACACCATGGATCGCTAGTGATCCATACATCAATATATGTCGTTGTGATTTATAGAAAATAAAGTAAAGGGAAAAAACTAAGGAGTTCGCTTGCACCCGAGAAAATACTACAGAATGCTAGCAATCCATAAACTATGGATCGCTAGCGATCCATGGTTTTGGCTCGGGTTACGAGGCAAGCTCCATTGGACATTCCTGTGATCATCTATGAGTATTTGGTGAACAGGCATGGCCTAGAAGTTCTCTAATCTCTATAAATACTCTTTTATCTGCAACGTAAACTGGGGCCCTTCGGACTGATAGCTGAAACTTCGTTGAAAGCCTTCTGCACTCTTCATGTCCTCACAACAATCTTTAAGGGGGTTCACTGTGATTCTTCGGTGGATCCCAACCTTGGAGATCCAATCCAGCTGAGGATACTCAAGAGCTTTGTAATCAAATACATCTTGTAACAACGATAAGTCTATAACAAAAACTATAAAGTGGACGTAAGCTTCGTTAACAGCCAAACCACTATAAAATATTCTTGTCTCCTTTTTATTTCTACTTTCTTTTTATATATATTATCCATATTATTGCTCTATAAGAACAGGCTGGTGCTTTCACACTCAAAGCGGGGTGTTGATTCATTTTTTTGGGTTAACAGCTGCTATTTATTCAGTTACTTTTGTAAATAAATGTCACTTATATAGGGATGAGAATGGTGGGTTCATTATTGGGTGTTGCGAGTAGATAGTTGTAGGCTGAGAGCTATAAGTATGTCTGCCTATTGTGAAAGTATTCTTATTATTATGCGAGGAGTAACCTAATTTGGCAAGCATCCATCCCCGTAGCCTAATTGCGAGGCACGCCTTGAATCTATGACACATCGTGCTGTATATGAATGAGAGCCATGGCTAAGAGCCACCGTCCCATGTCGCTTAGGCTAGCAATCTATTACCAGATGGGTCACTTGCTCGGTCGTGACCATTGCATTGCATAGTCAGGTAGCACATTGGTGCAAGATGGATGTCGTGTCATGATGGTCAACGAGGCAACCAAAGACTGCATGAGTAACGCTAAGAGTGTGTGAGGAAGGCCTTTGGAGAAAAGCTAAGAATTCATCGATCTCCCGCATTGTTGTTGATGTCATGATATAAGCATATAGTTATGCAAATTATGAGATTATTGAGTGTATGGCTGAGATCTGATTAGATTATTTAATGAGACTGAAGAGAAGTAGTTATCTATGAGGCTGAGGCCCTCATATGATTTTTCTCCACGACTAGAGCACAAATGACCATCTATGAGACTGAAAGTAGAGCGGATTACATGAGGGACAGCGGGCTAACATGATTAGTCATGAGGATGAGAGCCAAGTTGACTATCTATAATGCTAAAGGTCACGATGATTATTTTAGTGATGAGGATTACATAGTGTATCCACGAGATTGATAGTCCAAGAAATTGAGTGACCCCATACAAATTTGATATATGATTGTCTGAGTGATAGCCATGATTGCTGAGACCATATCATATTTGAGAGATAATCATGGGCATAATAATGAGCAAGTCATATCTGTGTTTGACATTTACTAAGCTTTGGTGCTTATTTGTTATTTACCTTATACCTTGAACCCTGAGAATCTACATCATGATTATCCAAAGAGATAAACTTGGGCATAGCCGAGGGCATGTGATGTTAAGCTTATTAATTATTATGTATTGATTTTAGTTGGATGCATAGCCATTTCAGCCATTTTGATATAGTACCACTTGTTCTTTAGCATATCTTTAATTTGATATGGGTGAAGATATATGTGCACGGTTTGAGATACGTTGTTACATTTGAGATGTATTTATGCCCTTTTAGATAAAATTGTTTATATCATGCAAGTTATTGCTACATATTAACATCCACATTATAGACATAACCCGACCCATTTATTATTTATACAATACTTGGATTAGTCTGAGATGGTTCATTTCAAGGACGAAGCGACCAGCTGTAGTTGTTGGGCATAGATTTGAAGGCTAGTTATTTATAGATTTTTGTATCGTTATGTATTTATGTGGCCTCATGTATGTATATGTTGTTAGGATGTATGTATTGTATATATTTTGTATATTTTTAGAGCTTGTGGGCATTTAAATTTATTTTGTAGACCCATTTGGACTTGTGTACTTCATTTATCATATATTACCGCTACATTAACGGCCATGTGATCTTCGCTATTTTTGTATATTGTATATTGTTCCATCCTAGCACTGTATGTGTTTATTGCTTTGTTTCAATATCAAGTATGCATAGGAGAGTAGTTTATGATTTTGAAACTTGTATTGGTGTTGGCCTAAGGGAATATTCATGTTTGATAATTCAATATCACCTTATTCACTATATTATAAGACAATATTACATGGTAATATTCTTTGATGATATGGGTACAGAGGTAGGGTGTTATAATTTGTATCGAAGTAGTTTCAGAACAGTAAATTATATAAGAGGCAAGAATCTTGACCTTAGATAATATTTAAAGTATATATCCCCTTAGGTTTGTGGTAGTTGCCCTATATTAAGGATAATAGGAGTATACGATGATTACTAGTGTAATCATGTAGGGCATAATTATATTTTCATACTATATTATTTATCTCTTCTACTTTTTAGGTGTTATTCTTTGCATGAGATATAAAGAAATAGATTGAGGTTGTGAAGGTAGAAGTAGTTTGCCCTTCTTACACCATCGATATTGGTGGTGAATATTAGAGATATGTACTGGTTCAATTAAGGACAATATTTTGGTTAAGGAATTTTTGAAAGTTTCTAATTCGATCTCGCACCTATAATTCATTACAACTATACGTTACGATGATGTGAGTCGGGAAGCATGATCTAGTAATGATTAAGGTAGCACAATGGAAGCAGAATGGTTGATTTTCACTAAGCACTTTAGTTTCTTTGATTCTTATGTGCTTATTTTTGAGGACTGAAGCTTGGTTTACAAAATCTAAAAATAATTGTATAGAATCAGTCTTTGGTGTCGCATTGGGTAGGAGTTATCACTCAAAAGGTGGACACCACTCAAGCCTAAGAGAAACTAAATAATAGAAACTAGCGATGTCCTTTAGTTATGAAGTTAGAGCATGAGACATAAAGAACCGCTTTTATATAAAAGAAAATATTGTATTCTTGTATACCTAATTAAAACATCATATGGTTAACAAATTCAATTGGAAGCTTTCTGGTTTATATGCATGAATAATTATTAATGCTTTATTATTTAATTATATTTAAACAATGTATTTGAATGGTTTCATACAAGAAAGTCAATATTTTTATAAAAGCAGGTTGGATAAAGAGTGTGTGTGTGTGTGTATACATTGGCAAAAAATCAGTAGAAAATTTGTGTTAGATTGTCCATTAAGTGTTTTATGGGTTCTGGTCGGCGCATGTGGCTAATGTATCGATAGGGATCCCTAAACACTAGGACAAGGCATTTTGACATGCAGTTTTGAAAAGAATAAAGTGTTTTGAAAGGAGAAATTTATTTTGAATAATATTAAAAATGACGTTTTAAAAATAATATTTTAGGGAATATTATAAATAATATTTTGAAACGTAGAATATTTTGAGAAATATTCTGAAATAGGAAAATAGGCATAAGGACAAACTTGGAAAGAAATTTAGATTGAGGCGTGGCAAGTAATTTTGTAAACTTAATATTCTTGGATTGATAGGGATTTTTCAAAGAATTATATATAATAATATTTTCATGTATTAGTAAAATTTTCACATTAAAGTAATGATCGGATGTGATTTATGATGAATGAGTTTTTGGAAATGCAAATATTTTAGTGTAAAATATGTTATGTAGAAAAATGAAGTTTGAATTAAATAAGTATGAAATTTGATATTTTTAAATTTATTTGAAATGTATTTGTAAAAGATGAAATGTTTGAGTTATAGAATGAGAAAGCCCACTTTAATCTTATACACATATCTAATTACTAAAGCATTGAATATTGTAGCTGAGCTAAAATAGTCATAACTTTTGATCCCATTATCCAGTTTTGGTAATCCCTATTTTGTTTGAGAAACATTTATGTAAAGAACAAATTTGTGTTAGTCGCCTTAGAGATTTTTAAGTTTTGTAGTGTTAATTTTTATTTTTTTATAGAAGCGTATTTCTATCCTATTTTTTGGGTATGTATTAAAAGAATTTAGTTACAATTTTCAAATCACGTTAATTCATTTTCAATGATTTTGTGATTTTTGGAAAGCTGCGAGTGCAAGCAACAACTTCTGTTTCAAGTGTTTTTCAACTATGGATTAATGAAGAGGACCAATTTTATATAAATATAAAAAAATTCAAATATAAAACATTGAGTTTTATAATTTTTTCGAGTGCTCTATATTTTAAATTTTTGAAAAGAGTTTTCAAAGAAAGAAATGTTGTAGATTATTCTGCATCCTCATCTTTGGAAAATGGTAAGTAAGCTCTGTGTTTTTAACACCTTGAATGTAAATTAAAAAGATTTGAATCTTTAAATGTAAAGGTGTTGGTGTTTTAAATGGACGTAATGTGTTGTACATGATGTAGCATGATTTTTTTAATTTGAGCATAAGCATATGAGGACGTTAGAGTTGTTGTTAAGCACATATTTACTAATTCTCACAATAATGATGAAAATGAATTAGCTTTCGAAATGTAAATAAGTGCATTTTGAGAAAGGGCTATATTGATAATATTGGACTGTATCCTAATTTTAGAGGTTACTTCTTCGAAGGTGAATATTCATGTATGAGAATTTTCGGAATGCACCCCGAGCAAAAGAGGTTTTCCCTTAAAGATTCCAAAAAATTTCAACACCTGAAAGTACTTTGGATTGTATATGTGTGAGAATTGAACTCCTTAAAAGAGTTTGTTCGAATGCATAACCTATTAGAGGAGGAATTGGGCTTGGTATTATATTCTTTGTTTAGAGGTTGCCACCGAGAAGGTAAGTCCAACTCTAGAGATGGTAGATTGATGAGAATTTGTTGTGAATTGGATGAATTACTAAGGGAAGGTTGCAGTTTTTTGGTGGTTTACTTAGTGTGTGTTGTTTGTTTGATATGTCGAGTGGTATAAGCCTAAGTAGAGGTTAGAACCCAATTATCGAATATTTTAGGTATTATGATATTGCACTATTTAATTCTAGACAAGTTGATGTAGAACCCTTTAAGTGCTATAACCAAAATTAAATAAAGAGCATCGAGTGTTAAATCTATTTTTGGCGGCGGAAATACATTCTCCCAACATGAATTTTGTATGGGAGTTTCCATCTCATAACTTGGGAATAAAATAATTAAAGTAAATTATAAATATGTGCACATTGCAATGGTTGAGAACGATCCGAAGATGTGCATATAGGTGGACATAGAGCATGTGTGATGTATGGTTTCTTAGTAGATAATACTCATATATGAGTCAATTGCGTTGAATGATTTTGTAAATTTCTTTGTTCTGTTTGGATTCGATTTGTATTTGTTTGGTGATTGTTTGTTGTGCATTTGTGTGTAAACTGTAGATGGATGTAGAAAGCTATAAGTTATTAGCTAGTTATATATTTATCTTAAGGAGAAATAGCGAGGATATCATTTTCTAAGGGAGAGTCTGTACCAGCCCATTGTTGGGAAGCAATAATTTGGAATTTTATAACAAAATTTTAGATAATTAGTTGAGTTTAAATTATTAAATATTGAAATTAAAAAAGATTTAAATGTAAGGAAATTTATTAGGATTTAAAAGACAAAGTAATTTTGTGAAATTAAAGGAGTTTTGATAACAATTTTTTTGAGATTTGAGAAAGAATGTATAAATTTTTTTAGAAAAGTTAATTATAGACATTATTTGAGGAAAAGGTAATTTAATGAATTAATTTAGTGTTAAAATATTTTGAAGCAAAGGATTATTAATAATGGTAATTTTGAGTCTCTTTGAATTAATATCGATAAATATAAGCTTAAAATGATTTTTAAAATAAACAAAAAGTGGTACAATAATTGTTTAAAAGTTAATACAAATGTGGTTTTAATTTATTTTCGTTAAAGAATGAATTTTAATGTAGTTAGTAAATACTTTTATAAAAGGCCAAATATCACAATTAAGATAAAATTATTTTAACTAAGTAAATTGTGGAAATATAATTTTTATAAAATTATACAAGGTTAGATAAACACTAATATTAAGTGAATATGATTTTAATTGGGAATTTGAATTGTTTGATAAATTAGAAAATTGTTTTCTCCCGAAAGGAAGAATACAAAATAAATGAAATAGTGATTTATTTAGAGCCCAACAAAAGTGAGAGCCAACCATTTTCTCCACTTCACTTTCTTGAGAATAGAATCATTCCTTTATATCAAAATTTAGTTATGTGTCTCATTTTTGACATTTTAATGCTAAAAATCTAACCCTATGTTCAAAAATTGATAATAAATAAATAAAATCATAAAAATTCTAAAATTTAAATAAAAGCTGCTCAACCAGGATCTACACCATTGGAAACAATCAAAATGGAATCTTGCTCAAGTTTTGAAAGTCTACTAGGAATAGTAATGAGTGATGAATTGTCAAATTGAAGAGCTGGACGAGAATTTTTGGCAAACAAATGCTAAGTCGTTTTATGAGCCCATTCATTGATTATAATAAACCAAAAAAATGGACAATGATTTGTTGAGAATTGATGTGTATGCATGTGCTGTTGACGTGCTATGATGATTGTATTCCAATTCCTTGGTCCGTTCTCGTAAACATGGAAGAGAAGGGATGAATCAGAGGCGTGATGAAGTTTCAAAGCTCCAGCATTATTTAGAAGCAGTCGACCGTAGTGTAATCATTGGTCAACTGTTGGTGACTAAAGGTCGACTGGTCTTGGAACCTGGAGCTTTAAAGGCCCAGGCACTTGCGTTACTGCATTTAAGAGGAAAAAAATTCCTTTACAAATGGAACAAAATTTGTTTAATAAATAATAATTGATTTGTGAGAATACCCCTACTATTGTGTGAGGAGTAAACCTGATTAGGCTTGCATCCATCTTAGAGGCATAATTGTAGGATTGTTCCCCGAATTAATGGATCCTTTTCTTGACGTCTGAAATCAAAGTCAAACGTCTAAGAAAGGAAGTTTGATGTCTGTATGCCTAGAAAATATTTTTTTAAAAGGAGTGTTAGACATCTAAAACAATTTTCAAAAGTCTTGATGTTTTCAACAAGCATAGATTGAATCTAGACTTATTGTAGGCCAAGTAGGGCGAATAAGGGGACTTGTTCCCTGTAACGTACGGATTTTCGTTGCCGAAAAACCGAATAGTTATGGGTTTTAAAAAGAATTTAAGAAAAGAAAGAAGAGAGAAAAAGGTAGAAGATAGAGGGAAAAGAAGATAGAAAATTTAGAAATAGAAAGAAAAGGAGAATAGAGAAAAAGGAGAAAAACAGAAGAAAATAGGACGGGACAGAAAACAACAGAACAACATCAGAATCTCACAATTCGCAGCGGAACAACATATAATAATGAATGAATAATCTTTAAACAAAGAACTATATCAGTTATTACATTACATCACATTTCATTACATCATATCATCAGAGTGTACAACAACATACAACAACAACCGTGCAGCGGAAAAAGAAATACTATATAAGTAATATGCCATGCCATCCAGCTTGCCTCCAGCAACTCCAGAATATCCAGAATATCCTGATAAACCTAACTCTTAACTGCCCGTGTGGAAATTGGTGGGCACCCAGAGTTTAGGAAGGAAAACAATAAACTCCGAGTCAGTCATGTGACTGGTGTGAGAACTCAAAACAGTTTATTTATCTTTAAAATCAAAAAGAGGAATATTTTTAAATTCAATTCGCAATGCTTTTAAAAATGAGACTACCATAAGGCCTCCTGCACACACACACATGCAAACGCAGAATCGGAGGAGATTTCTCCTTATGATAGTCAAAGATGCTTGATACGCATTTAAAATAATATTTGATATTATTATTAGTGCATAGTGTAGAGGAAAATCATTTCGAAAATAAAGATATAAATCTTAGCCAACATACGACCATTATCGTATGCCTACTATAGCTACTATCCAAACAGTGGTGACCATCATAAGTGAATAGCAGGTTCTACAACTAATACCGTACAAGTTTCGTATTGAGAATTGGATTTCCAACAAATGGTCAGGCCAAGGAACTTCCCATTGCCACATGAGAATGCCTCTGGATGGACATCCCCGAGAACCAAACCGGATCTCTACCAACACAAGGCCGGGTTACTCCTAACTGAGTAACAACTGACCGAATATGCCATCCCCCGGTCCTTTGGGACCTTTATCAACCGAGCGCTCGTAATCAATTCACACAATCATAAAGTGTTTTCAACATGAGTAAGTATCTGGGCTCCATACCATGATACTACCCTTTTCCAGAAGGAAATGCACATATCCTAAAGGGCGCTACCCCTCATAACCTTGCTGCTTCTTTCCTGTTTTGACCATTTCCGGGATGTGAGGCTCGACGAATTCACGTCCACAAAAACATACTTTATACAAAAGCCATGCTTTGGGTCAACAAATGATCAACACAATGATCACTAAGATAGACGATCAAATAAATGATCCTATCACAAATAATCAACACAATGATCATTTCAGCATCACTCAGCATGTCACATTACCAAACTGGGAATATATCGCTGATAACTTCAACTATATAACCTTTGAGCTCGTACGTCTCAAAGAAGGGTGTTAAGCAAAGAATAAATTCTCCGCCACCAACAGAAATATATTTGAAAGAAATCGGCTTTATATCTCAACTTGTAATGTCAGGCATACAATCCATACAAGTCTGTTCCGGGATCGAACAAAACCGAAGGCACTTACAAAGAAGTCCTTGCAATCCGGATATTCACAATCCTGATCGGATTTCCCATCACTTATGGAATCTCTATACCAGGAGCGACCCAGTGCAGAGACAATCGATAGGTCATCCTATCGCTCTCGCAAATACCGGTCTTCAACACCGATCTTCAATGCAATTCACAACGACGTATCACATATTCGGAATGGGTTATACGACCCCATGGTCCTTTCCCGGTTAACCCGAATAGTGAGCGCTTATTCAAAAAATAAGTGTGCATTCAAATTCAATCAATTCACATCAAATACCCATTCAAAGGGAAATATTGATAGTCGGTTATTGAACTATCAATGGATATGCATACATCACCAGATTCCAAATAATTTTCCAAATTATTTATTTTCCAAAATATCTTTACAAGATATATTATTTCAACACTTCAAAAATAAATCAATATTTATTTTTAACAAATTCCACTTTTCACATATAAATTTCATACTTATCAAAAATAAGTAATCGACAAATCATTTTATTTTCAACCTTTGAAAATATTCAATATACTTAAATCGAATTAAGTATATAATTCATTCTTTAAGGAAATCATTCACTTAAACATATTTATTTGGGCCAAAACGAATGTTGCGTAAAACATCGTTACGACAACCCAAAATCACTAGTATAGGGATTCGAAATTAAAATAGATATATAAATCCCAATACTATTCAAACCATTTCCTTTCGGAAATCATTTACTATAACAACAGTGTTATAGTCCACCATTTCCTTTTATTTCTCGAAAACGTCTATTTCAACAATAAATGTTGAAATCTATGGTTTCGAATCTCAACACATTTAAAACATCGTTAGATCGTTTTAATTCTATTTACAACACCAAATCCAAAACATTTCCTTTAACGTGTTATTCACTATTCAAAAACGTGAATAAACCGTTAACAAATTTCATCCTTTTATTCATTTTAATTCAAAGGATTATTCACTATTCAAAAATGTGAATATAACTCCATTTCTAAGTTATAACAATTAACTTATCAAAATAAGTCGTTTGCGAATTTATAAAACAACGTTTATAAATTCCATTTCTATTTATTTATAAAAACTTCCTTTTTTATAAATCCTTTTATTTACCTATTCCAGTTTATAACTCAATTATAAACTAAACGTTTATATTATAAGTTAAATACTTATAAAACGATTATTTTATAAACCGTTCTTTTAAAGACTTTCCAATTTATAAACCTTATAACTTATAAGATTTATTTATTTAATCAATCTATTCTTCAAATAACTTCACAAATTTTATAAACCTACTGTTTATAAAATTTCATTTATAACTTCACAGTTTATAATTCTATAAATTTCATTCATTTATGAAATTCATTTTCACTTCATTTAAACATTTATAAAGACTCGTTTTATAATGTCAATATTTCGATTTATAAATATCTATTTATAAATCTCTTAATATAAATCAATTTATATTATTCTTTTAAAACGTCTTTAAATTCCTTTATAATTTCATCATTCTGATTTATAAAATAATCAAATTTTATAAATCCTATATTTAAACTTTTAATAATAAACTCTAAAATCTAGTTTAAACTATTTTATAAAATCATTGATCCATATTTCTCAAAAATCAACTTTTAACCGTATTTCTAAAAATCAGCTTTTTAACTATATTTCACAAAACCCATAATTTTATAACTTTAAAAATTATAGCGTTTAATTATTTAAAATGGATCAATTCCAAAAATAAAGTATATTTTCAAAAATCACTTTAAAAATCATTTTAAAATCCCAAAATCTGGGTCCAATGATGCTACACACCAAATAGTCAATCACGACTACAACGATATCATATATCGATATGATAATCCATCAAATATCAAAATATCTGAAATCAAATAAAAACTGTTGAGGAATCCAGTTGGATCCCTCCAACCTGTTTTCCTGCATCCAAAAACATTAGCACAATACCAATTTCTCTCCAGTACGAAATTATCGCGGTATATGTTCTTATTAAATATTATCCGCTTAATAACGGCGTAATAGGGTCTCATCCGCTAAACAAAAAATGCGGGAAATCAACAACTGCAATATATACATATGCCAATATATATATATTGCTATTATATATAATACCAATTTCACTGTTTATGAAATATTCGCGGTATATGTTTTTATTAAATAACATCCGCTTACTAACGGCGCATAATGTCTATTTTAACAATCAATAGATAACAATCGACATTCAAACATGCATTCAAATATTTTAAATCTAACTATTTAAAATAAAAATCGAAACCTATTCGATTGAGTGAGAAGTTCTCACCTTGGTTTTAATTTCCGTTTTAGCGATTTATTTCGAATAAAATTAAACGCGCGTTTAATTTTACACGAAATTTTCACTAACTCCAAACGACTCCAAACCAACTCCATCGCGTAGTGCTCGACCATACGATTCCAACGCAACTGAGTTTGCATTTTTTCGACCTCGTATGAAAAAGATATTGATTTTACAAGTTTGAACGTATTTATATTAACAATTTACAACAAAACTTTAATAATTTTATACCCCTAACCCTACAGGCCATTAGATCCTTCAACATGCAAATCTGGCCGTCCCTTACTATCTTCTTCCCCCTCTCGTTCATCTCCAGGAAAAACATATTGAGGCCGAACCCATTTGCTAACACTAGGGTTTAATTATACATCTCGATCACTCAACGATACTCGATCACACAACCACCATAACGAAGCTCTCGAACCCCCCTATGCTCGGCCCCAGCCTTGGCCAACTCGGCCTGCACATGAGCCTAGAAAGGCGTGCCAAAACTGAAGAGAACGCCCCCCCCCCCCCGACGCCACCACGTTGCTCCGTTTCCGATCACCACCGTTCACATCGTAGCTCTCACTCCCCTCTCTAACTTTCATGTTGACAACTTCCTCTAATTGTTGACGGATTGGAAGATCTAGAGGGAAGAACGAAACAAATTTCTGGCCATTAAAATCCTAGGGCCGGCTACAAGAAGGAAGAAGGGTTTTGTATATTTTTTTTTTTTATTTTCTTGAGTTATGTGGGTATTTATAAGGAACGAGCGACACTATTCATCCCGGAAATTCCGAACTCCGATTTACGCGCCGTAACCAGCGTTTCTAAGGTTTACCCCGCGTTCCGGACACAATGGAACAGGTTTCGGAAGCTAATTCGGAAGTATGTGCGAGTTATGGCTGCAAACGCTCAATGTAAATTAAACCGATTTAAATCGATTTCTAGGCGTTTTAATTTGTACCGGACAAACGGTAAATCCAATTGACTTGAAATTTGAAACCTTACAATAATATCACATTACGGATCCGATGAAACTGGTTTCGTCGAATTCCGAGACTTTTTGAAAAATGGCTATTTTAGCTCGCCAAATTTAAATTAAAAATAAATCGATGCGTTTCGAGCTGCCACGATCAAACGATAACTCCGATTGACACGAAAATTGAAATCCGGTAATAACTAACTATTACGGATCCAATGGAACTAGTTTCGTTCAATTCTGAGACTGTTCAAAAATTGGCTATTTTACAGTCAATTATTAAATATTAAAATATTCAATTTTCACAAATTAACTTTTAATTCGATTTTAAAAGTTCTAAAATATCATTCTAACTTCAATATGATAAAATAAAATTTTACAAATCATTTTCAATCATATTTAACTCAATTTTCAATTATTTCCATAATTTAACGTATTAAATTATCGATTTAATTATCCAATTAAATCCAATAATTCAAAATAAAAATTTATTCGACTTATAAATTCAATTATTAATATTTAAAATAAATTAAATATTCAAATTTTAATTAAATAAAATTCTGGGTCGTTACAATCTTCCCCACTTAAAAGAATTTCGTCCTCGAAATTACAAGTAAGAAAAGTTATACAATTTATTAACTTTCCCAAAATTCATAGTTAAACTTCTTACAAATCTTTACTAAGTTTTCAAATCATACTTAGTTATCTTTTCAAAAACAACTACCATAGTTTAACTTTCAATTCCAAAATCAAAGTTATAGTTTTCAAAATTTTCCAATTTTCTCAAAATTTTTTCTAACGCCTTAAATTTTCGGAAAAATTCGCCATAGTCTCCTTTGCGCGGCTCGATCCGAAAAAAAAATGACAGTATATATATCACAAATATACATCTCATCAAGTAATGAGGCATCCCGAAGGGAAAAAAGTGTAAAAGTACGATATTTAATCCGAGATATGTACCTTATATTTTATTAGCAAGCATATACGGCTAATATAGCGCTAAAGCGAACTCCAAATGCGAAGCAAACGCGATCCGCACCTACTAAACTCAACAAACAACATGAGAACATGCACATATGCAAATAATCTCAATATACAACATATAGTAACATAATAACTATATATGTCACTTAGCAAATGCAACCAACAACAAATGCAAACATCAACCAACTACCATTCATAATCAAATGAATATTCATTTATATTCTCATTAATATTAAATGAAATGGGTTTCAATTTAAATCACATTTGATTCATTAACATTGGATTTACTAACATTCATTCTCAATTTTAATTAGTTTGCATTCACTAATTAAATCCAATTCACATTCAATTTTATTCAAATTTATTTACTTTCTAATTTGAATTCAATTACATAGCTTTCAATTTCATTAACACTTAATGAATTACATATAATCAATCAACAATCATATAACAACCAACGTTTATATAATACAATCAAATTCCTTTGCTTATATTCATTCTTGGTTCAACTCCTTAAATTAAATTGATTTCCATTCAATTTATTTAATTAACTTTTTTTCAACTTCCAATAATATTAGATTTAATGAATTTACACTTATATTCATTATTTCATATCAATTATTCACATTTAATTTATTCACAATTCAATTCAATTCCTAAAGTTGAATTTCATTTCATAACTTAAGTTCACATTTATCTAATCCACTTGATTATTTACTTCGATACCAAAATCAATTCCATTCAACAACACTTAAGTTATATTCCATTTAACTTTAAATTTACCATTATTTACAACTCATATTCATATAATTTCACTTCTTATATATATAAGTTTATTTCACAATTGTAAATCACTTTAATTATAATTCAATGCTTATAATTCTTTTGGTTATACAATTATTCTTTAATTTAGATTATTCAAACAACCTAACAATCAACTTACATACAATTTAATAATTTTGAAAAATTATTTCTTTATATATAAAATATAATCAAGGCAAAATTATTTCATTTACCCAATTAAAACAATACTGTGCCGAATTGTTCTATTCAAGTGTTTAGAAACCCCTTCGGCATAGTTTGACTGACCGTGCTGACGAAGGTTCATATGCCACTCAACAAACCAATCATCACAATATAAAATAATTTTATATTCACTAAAAAATACGCTCTCATAGCTATTATTACACTCAAACTCATTCTAGAGTACTACTGACTCTATCTCTAATGAGTAATACCCTACAGAACCATGGTTGTCGCTTAACCATCAGCTCTGATACCAAATGTAACGTACGGATTTTCGTTGCCGAAAAACCGAATAGTTATGGGTTTTAAAAAGAATTTAAGAAAAGAAAGAAGAGAGAAAAAGGTAGAAGATAGAGGGAAAAGAAGATAGAAAATTTAGAAATAGAAAGAAAAAGAGAATAGAGAAAAAGGAGAAAAACGGAAGAAAATAGGACGGGACAGAAAACAACAGAACAACATCAGAATCTCACAATTCGCAGCGGAACAACATATAATAATGAATGAATAATCTTTAAACAAAGAACTATATCAGTTATTACATTACATCACATTTCATTACATCATATCATCAGAGTGTACAACAACATACAACAACAACAGTGCAGCGGAAAAAGAAATACTATATAAGTAATATGCCATGCCATCCAGCTTGCCTCCAGCAACTCCAGAATATCCAGAATATCCTGATAAACCTAACTCTTAACTGCCCGTGTGGAAATTGGTGGGCACCCAGAGTTTAGGAAGGAAAACAATAAACTTCGAGTCAGTCATGTGACTGGTGTGAGAACTCAAAACAGTTTATTTATCTTTAAAATCAAAAAGAGGAATATTTTTAAATTCAATTCGCAATGCTTTTAAAAATGAGACTACCATAAGGCCTCCCGCACACACACACATGCAAACGCAGAATCGGAGGAGATTTCTCCTTATGATAGTCAAAGATGCTTGATACGCATTTAAAATAATATTTGATATTATTATTAGTGCATAGTGTAGAGGAAAATCATTTCGAAAATAAAGATATAAATCTTAGCCAACATACGACCATTATCGTATGCCTACTATAGCTACTATCCAAACAGTGGTGACCACCATAAGTGAATAGCAGGTTCTACAACTAATACCGTACAAGTTTCGTATTGAGAATTGGATTTCCAACAAATGGTCAGGCCAAGGAACTTCCCATTGCCACATGAGAATGCCTCTGGATGGACATCCCCGAGAACCAAACCGGATCTCTACCAACACAAGGCCGGGTTACTCCTAACTGAGTAACAACTGACCGAATATGCCATCCCCCGGTCCTTTGGGACCTTTATCAACCGAGCGCTCGTAATCAATTCACACAATCATAAAGTGTTTTCAACATGAGTAAGTATCTGGGCTCCATACCATGATACTACCCTTTTCCAGAAGGAAATGCACATATCCTAAAGGGCGCTACCCCTCATAACCTTGCTGCTTCTTTCCTGTTTTGACCATTTCCGGGATGTGAGGCTCGACGAATTCACGTCCACAAAAACATACTTTATACAAAAGCCATGCTTTGGGTCAACAAATGATCAACACAATGATCACTAAGATAGACGATCAAATAAATGATCCTATCACAAATAATCAACACAATGATCATTTCAGCATCACTCAGCATGTCACATTACCAAACTGGGAATATATCGCTGATAACTTCAACTATATAACCTTTGAGCTCGTACGTCTCAAAGAAGGGTGTTAAGCAAAGAATAAATTCTCCGCCACCAACAGAAATATATTTGAAAGAAATCGGCTTTATATCTCAACTTGTAATGTCAGGCATACAATCCATACAAGTCTGTTCCGGGATCGAACAAAACCGAAGGCACTTACAAAGAAGTCCTTGCAATCCGGATATTCACAATCCTGATCGGATTTCCCATCACTTATGGAATCTCTATACCAGGAGCGACCCAGTGCAGAGACAATCGATAGGTCATCCTATCGCTCTCGCAAATACCGGTCTTCAACACCGATCTTCAATGCAATTCACAACGACGTATCACATATTCGGAATGGGTTATACGACCCCATGGTCCTTTCCCGGTTAACCCGAATAGTGAGCGCTTATTCAAAAAATAAGTGTGCATTCAAATTCAATCAATTCACATCAAATACCCATTCAAAGGGAAATATTGATAGTCGGTTATTGAACTATCAATGGATATGCATACATCACCAGATTCCAAATAATTTTCCAAATTATTTATTTTCCAAAATATCTTTACAAGATATATTATTTCAACACTTCAAAAATAAATCAATATTTATTTTTAACAAATTCCACTTTTCACATATAAATTTCATACTTATCAAAAATAAGTAATCGACAAATCTTTTTATTTTCAACCTTTGAAAATATTCAATATACTTAAATCGAATTAAGTATATAATTCATTCTTTAAGGAAATCATTCACTTAAACATATTTATTTGGGCCAAAACGAATGTTGCGTAAAACATCGTTACGACAACCCAAAATCACTAGTATAGGGATTCGAAATTAAAATAGATATATAAATCCCAATACTATTCAAACCATTTCCTTTCGGAAATCATTTACTATAACAACAGTGTTATAGTCCACCATTTCCTTTTATTTCTCGAAAACGTCTATTTCAACAATAAATGTTGAAATCTATGGTTTCGAATCTCAACACATTTAAAACATCGTTAGATCGTTTTAATTCTATTTACAACACCAAATCCAAAACATTTCCTTTAACGTGTTATTCACTATTCAAAAACGTGAATAAACTCCGTTAACAAATTTCATCCTTTTATTCATTTTAATTCAAAGGATTATTCACTATTCAAAAATGTGAATATAACTCCATTTCTAAGTTATAACAATTAACTTATCAAAATAAGTCGTTTGCGAATTTATAAAACAACGTTTATAAATTCCATTTCTATTTATTTATAAAAACTTCCTTTTTTATAAATCCTTTTATTTACCTATTCCAGTTTATAACTCAATTATAAACTAAACGTTTATATTATAAGTTAAATACTTATAAAACGATTATTTTATAAAATCGTTCTTTTAAAGACTTTCCAATTTATAAACCTTATAACTTATAAGATTTATTTATTTAATCAATCTATTCTTCAAATAACTTCACAAATTTTATAAACCTACTGTTTATAAAATTTCATTTATAACTTCACAGTTTATAATTCTATAAATTTCATTCATTTATGAAATTCATTTTCACTTCATTTAAACATTTATAAAGACTCGTTTTATAATGTCAATATTTCGATTTATAAATATCTATTTATAAATCTCTTAATATAAATCAATTTATATTATTCTTTTAAAACGTCTTTAAATTCCTTTATAATTTCATCATTCTGATTTATAAAATAATCAAATTTTATAAATCCTATATTTAAACTTTTAATAATAAACTCTAAAATCTAGTTTAAACTATTTTATAAAATCATTGATCCATATTTCTCAAAAATCAACTTTTAACCGTATTTCTAAAAATCAGCTTTTTAACTATATTTCACAAAACCCATAATTTTATAACTTTAAAAATTATAGCGTTTAATTATTTAAAATGGATCAATTCCAAAAATAAAGTATATTTTCAAAAATAACTTTAAAAATCATTTTAAAATCCCAAAATCTGGGTCCAATGATGCTACACACCAAATAGTCAATCACGACTACAACGATATCATATATCGATATGATAATCCATCAAATATCAAAATATCTGAAATCAAATAAAAACTGTTGAGGAATCCAGTTGGATCCCTCCAACCTGTTTTCCTGCATCCAAAAACATTAGCACAATACCAATTTCGCTCCAGTACGAAATTATCGCGGTATATGTTCTTATTAAATATTATCCGCTTAATAACGGCGTAATAGGGTCTCATCCGCTAAACAAAAAATGCGGGAAATCAACAACTGCAATATATACATATGCCAATATATATATATTGCTATTATATATAATACCAATTTCACTGTTTATGAAATATTCGCGGTATATGTTTTTATTAAATAACATCCGCTTACTAACGGCGCATAATGTCTATTTTAACAATCAATAGATAACAATCGACATTCAAACATGCATTCAAATATTTTAAATCTAACTATTTAAAATAAAAATCGAAACCTATTCGATTGAGTGAGAAGTTCTCACCTTGGTTTTAATTTCCGTTTTAGCGATTTATTTCGAATAAAATTAAACGCGCGTTTAATTTTACCCGAAATTCTCACTAACTCCAAACGACTCCAAACCAACTCCATCGCGTAGTGCTCGACCATACGATTCCAACGCAACTGAGTTTGCATTTTTTCGACCTCGTATGAAAAAGATATTGATTTTACAAGTTTGAACGTATTTATATTAACAATTTACAACAAAACTTTAATAATTTTATACCCCTAACCCTACAGGCCATTAGATCCTTCAACATGCAAATCTGGCCGTCCCTTACTATCTTCTTCCCCCTCTCGTTCATCTCCAGGAAAAACATATTGAGGCCGAACCCATTTGCTAACACTAGGGTTTAATTATACATCTCGATCACTCAACGATACTCGATCACACAACCACCATGACGAAGCTCTCGAACCCCCCTATGCTCGGCCCCAGCCTTGGCCAACTCAGCCTGCACATGAGCCTAGAAAGGCGTGCCAAAACTGAAGAGAACGGCCCCCCCTAACGCCACCACGTTGCTCCGTTTCCGATCACCACCGTTCACATCGTAGCTCTCACTCCCCTCTCTAACTTTCATGTTGACAACTTCCTCTAATTGTTGACGGATTGGAAGATCTAGAGGGAAGAACGAAACAAATTTCTGGCCATTAAAATCCTAGGGCCGGCTACAAGAAGGAAGAAGGGTTTTGTATATTTTTTTTTTTATTTTCTTGAGTTATGTGGGTATTTATAAGGAACGAGCGACACTATTCATCCCGGAAATTCCGAACTCCGATTTACGCGCCGTAACCAGCGTTTCTAAGGTTTACCCCGCGTTCCGGACACAATGGAACAGGTTTCGGAAGCTAATTCGGAAGTATGTGCGAGTTATGGCTGCAAACGCTCAATTTAAATTAAACCGATTTAAATCGATTTCTAGGCGTTTTAATTTGTACCGGACAAACGGTAAATCCAATTGACTTGAAATTTGAAACCTTACAATAATATCACATTACGGATCCGATGAAACTGGTTTCGTCGAATTCCGAGACTTTTTAAAAAATGGCTATTTTAGCTCGCCAAATTTAAATTAAAAATAAATCGATGCGTTTCGAGCTGCCACGATCAAACGATAACTCCGATTGACACGAAAATTGAAATCCGGTAATAACTAACTATTACGGATCCAATGGAACTGGTTTCGTTCAATTCTGAGACTGTTCAAAAATTGGCTATTTTACAGTCAATTATTAAATATTAAAATATTCAATTTTCACAAATTAACTTTTAATTCGATTTTAAAAGTTCTAAAATATCATTCTAACTTCAATATGATAAAATAAAATTTTACAAATCATTTTCAATCATATTTAACTCAATTTTCAATTATTTCCATAATTTAACGTATTAAATTATCGATTTAATTATCCAATTAAATCCAATAATTCAAAATAAAAATTTATTCGACTTATAAATTCAATTATTAATATTTAAAATAAATTAAATATTCAAATTTTAATTAAATAAAATTCTGGGTCGTTACATTCCCACTATCTCGACTTTTAGGAGTTCATATAGCTTCATCGAGTAGATGCAACAAGGAGTATCATTCTACACTAGATGACGTACCTAGTTCACACTTCACAGTAGGCGTACCATAGAACTCAGCAAGGCAAGTAATAGCAGTACAACTAGAAGCTCTTATTGTCATTAGGGCAAACCTGGTCACATATTAGACTTGATGGAATGAAGTAAGGGAGAGGGAGATGTTTGCAATAGTAGGGATATAAGTTTGGGTAGCGGTTGGACCTACGGGGAAACCACTATAGTGATTTCTTTAGGTTCAGTTTGAACGACTTAGAGTATAGGACACGTTTACCATTTAAAAGGTGACATTAATGCTTACGTATGCTATAAATCATTGAGGTACTATACTCGACATGCCCCATGCATTGCAATATTCGCTTATTGTCTAAGTTTGATATACATGATTTATCATTGAGAATGTTAACTCAATGTTGGTTAGGAAGTTAATTATCGGGTTGATATACTAGAAAATTAATTAGTCGTAGGTTGTTCAACCCTCATTGGACTCCTCCGTAAGTTGTTTATTTTTGTAGATAGAATTAACCATGGTTTGTAAAGTAACCAATCATTCATATGTAATATACGAACAAATATAGACACTCATTCACCAAACTTTGTGTGATCCACTTCTTTTCTACCACTTTTATACCCATTACAAAAAGATAGGCCAATAAGTTATTTAGCCAGGACACAGTGCGTGGTAGAGGAGACTAGGCACCTAGAGTTGTATTGCATATAATTATGCTCCATGTATTTTATAATATATTATTCTATCAATCAGAATTTATGTTGTTTTTTGGAGACATTATTTTATGGACTATGTTATATTGAGACTATTATCCGATTTGATATTTTCAGTATTTATATTTTATTTACTTCTGTTGTGAGATCTAAAAGTTGTAGAATTCTTTAAATTTTATAATAATCTACGTATCATCTGATGTTCAAAAACCCCAATGACTCGTATTTCTTGATATGACACTAGTTTGAAGGTCATATTAGGCTTTGAATTAGAGTATCCGGAGGTGCGGATTGTCATAGTACACATACTAAATGTAATGACCAACCTTTCGACCCTCGAATGTTGACACTAAATACATCCACGATATTCGTGTATCGGACACTCATATGTTCGAAAGACAAATAATTAGGGTAAAATAAAAGAAAATAAATAGAAAAGGAAAGAAGAACACAATATCAGAATCTGACATGCGAAACAATAAATATAATATCTCATAAATGTAGAACAAAGTGTTACCTAACACATATGATAATCTCAGAGTTACAAAACGTCCAAGTACTACTATCAGCCTGAACGGTTATAACTGTCTACCCTCACAATGATGATTATATACATACATATAGTGGATGGAAATGAAAATAGGTAGATAGATAGATAGATAGGTGGAAGCATCTAGCTCGTCTCCATAAGCTTGAGGCATCCAACTAAAACCAGATTTCCTCAATCTAATCACCGAATCGGTTTTCCCCTCGAAAGGATCCAACTTAATTTATATTTACATTAGGTGATATTATAGAAAATGTTTAAGGTGTGAATATAAATCAGAAAATAGCCGTGATTCTTATGTTAATCATAGCAAAACATATTAGAGTACATTTAAAACAATTAAGGTACGTTTGTATATGGATTTTCCGTAGAGACGGCTCCAACTTAAAAACTAATGCTGAGCCTCATGATAGGGGTCAAAAATTACCTTTCGACGTCGTTTATCTCTAGATTAAATATACCATATGTTAAACACAATAAGCCCAACTCCTAGACACTATATGCCTCATTTGGAACCAAGTATCAACAGCTCACACTAGAAACATCTACAAGCATACCTACATAGTTGGAGTTGATATACCCCTTAGGTTAGCCAAATTCCAGATTGTGCAATCTACTTTGTCTTTAGTCATTTCATGGTGTCGAAGTTAAGTTCAGAATCTTTCATAAAGTACTCATCACTCAAACATAATAGTCCATTTGACAATTTCTAACATAGTGGACTTAACCTTAAAATATAGAAGTGAAATTCTATAGCATTTATCTGAAGTGCTAACACTGACCTCACCCTTGGAATTAACCTTTGGGTATTATAGTGCAACTCAATAATACTACTGTTAACTGGGTTTTACCCAAGCAGGTATCCAGATGAGTTATAATATCTAGGCCAAGCTAAAACCACTCAGGACTCAACCAAAGGATCAAAGGAATAGGCAAAGAGGGACTCAAGAAGAATTACCCAAAAATCAAACAAGGGGATGGATCGCTAGATCCATCGCTTATGGATAGCTAGCGATCTATAAGGATGCATTATGAGTCATCCTAACCTCTTACATCATGATCTACTACCTCTTTTAAGAGTACTTGCCAAGTTTCATAGCATCCCAAACAATTTAGCTCGACAAGTGAAGACTCATCGGATTCAAGCTATTTGACCAAAAGCAGCTAACATAAAATAGACCAAGAGAACTTATATGGAGTGGGATTGACTCGAAATTTTAGTTGAACACTTAGAATACATAAAATAAGGCTCATATAAAAAAGAGGATCATTTGGAGGTTGAGTAATGGATTGCCGGTAACCTAAGTAGATGGATCGCTAATGATCCATGTAGTTTGGGCCCCATACCATAAAATTTATATGGTAGGTCCTAGATACTCTAGAGAGTGTTCCTATAGAGTTTCGTCTGATTTCATTAATTTTTGAGCAAGTTATGAATGATTCTTATCAAATTGAGCAAGTTTGATCCATCAGGTCCGACCCAAGAGAATTGGATCCCATGACCTATTGTCTATAGAGGAGGCTCTCTTACTCATCTACATTAGATGTGTGAAGTTTCGTGTGATTTAGTTAAGTATCGAGTGTGTTATGGAGGATTCTTTTGGACCAGATGAGCCATGAAGACAGATGATCAAACGAACTTCAAATGACTTGATATTTGGACAAGGCACTTAAATAGAAGATAAAAGACAACCAAACTAGGATCATTCAAAATATGCTAAGTGGATGGATAGCTAGCGATCGATCACCTATGGATAGCTAGCGATCCATCCACTATGGATAGCTATCGATCCATCAAGATAGGACAGATCACCCTCAAAATTTCCAAGCTCCTTCATAGCACTAAGTAAAGGCTTCTGGCATAAATGTATGCTAATTTTATGGATAGCTAATGATCTATCCCCTATGGATAGATAGCGATCCATAGAAATAACTTAGATTGACTTGAGATTTTCAGTAATGACTTGACATAACCACTGGACTCTTCTACATTTGGACTTCTGGCCCAATGCACACTGAATTCCTCTATAAATACTCACATATCTGCAAAAGAGGATCTTCTGGACTGGCTGTTGGAACTCTACAGAGATTATTCTTCACTTATCTCCTCCTACATAATAGCCATCTAGGGGTTCACTGTGATTCTTCAGTGAACTCTTGTACTTGTGACTTGATCTAACTTGGAAGATTCAATGATTTTGTAATTAGATTCAACTTGTAATAGCATTGAGTTAATAGAGAGTTAGAAAATTGACGTAGGCTTCATTAACAGTCAAACCACTATAAAAATCTTCTTGTCTTTTTTATTTTTTTTTCTCTTTTGATGTTTATTTTCTATATTATTACTCTGTAAGAACATGGCCCGTGCTTTCACACTCAATCCAAGGTGTTGATCCATTTTTTAGGTTAACATTTTCGTGCTTGTAGAGAACCCAACCCAGGCTTAGATCTAGCTATCTACTTTGGATTAGATAGGTTCAAAAGTCAGATCCTCAATCTCTACTTAGAAGATTTACTATTGAGAATCTATGGCACCAGGAAGAAAGAGAACAACCTCTGGAAGATCCACATGAGCTACCATTGCTGGAGAAAGAAGCAAACCCTAGAAAATTGAAGTCAACAACCTCAACCACCTGATATTAGGGGCTAACTCTAGAGATCAGGTTCCAGGATCCTCCACACAGCATGAAGTTGCGACTAAGGGAGAATTAAACAAGGTGTTGGTGAAATTAACCAGAAAACAGCAAACGGTCAAAAGGCTCTTATGGAAAAAATAGATGCTCCCATGGTGCTCCAATCACTAACTACTCCCAGAACAGTGCTTGAAGCCGTGGCTGGTATGGAATAAGAGCATTCTTCTATTTTTAGCTTGAATAGAAAAAACAGAAGGCAAAAGCAAAAGGAAGTAGTGGGCGGAGCTTCAAGAATCATGATGGAAGAAACATTAACACGCCACCCATTGCAAAAGCACCTGCTACAAGCCTGAACTTAGGGAGAAAACCCCATAGGGAGATATAAGATAGCTCTCTCCGTATTTGAAGATGACAAAAAATTTAAGGAGGACAAATTGGATGAAAACGTTAACATTCAAAATTATAGAAGAAGCTCTAAAACTCGCACCGTAGCACAGTGCCAAGCAATGGATGAGGAACTGCTACTCAAATAGTACTCCCAAAGGCATGTGAACCAAGAAGAAATGACATAAAGCAGGATCGATTACAAGGCCAAGCTCCCATGGTATATCATGGCCACTTCCAACTGACTAGCCTCCAATTCCATCATTGAGCGTTTATCATCGAATCATGAATGACCGTCGTTGAAAATCATCAAAAATCTCAAAATGGTCGTTGAAAAACTCATTAGGGTTGAATCAAAGTCAAACTTAGGTAATCACCTATTTGACTCTAAGTAGATTATGGAAGTCCTGACTCGAAGTCGAACTCGAATAATCACCCATTTGACTGGAAGCAAACCTAGGAAATTTTTGCCCAAAATCAGACTCGGGTAAGACCAATTTTTTCTCCAAGAGAACATTCAAATGACTCCAAGTACCGTTCGTCACCAACCTAGCACTTCAAATTCTATGACTCCAAGCGAACCATGTCTAACTCCAAGCAAACGAAAAAAATCGGGTTGGACTCTAAGTAAAATGCCACCGATCCGTCGACGCCGTTCCATCTTCTTTAGCCCACTACTTGAATATGCGAACTCCAAATGCCTTGAAATTTGGAGTGCAACCTTATGGGGCCTTCCTTGTCGCCTTAGACCGATCTCACCTAGTTTGAATTTTTTAAGGATCGTTGCTGATCCATGGCCCATCCCAAGTGATTTTCCATTCTATCGGCATTTCCCATCATTCAAGCACAGGACAATCTGCATATATCATTCTCAAGCATTATGAACAGTCGTAACTTCAAAACGGACCGGATTGACAACGATTAGAGCATCTTCCCCAATTGAAACTCCTTCATCAAAGCTATATGATAGCATATGGATGAAGTGAGAGAGATAGATGTAGTCTACTACAAGGCCCTTAGGAATCATTAAAGGATGAAACAACCTACACACTGGAATAATTCTATGGGAAGGCAAGCCAGTTCAAGTTACTAAAGTTAGTGTAGTTAGCAGGAGGCAAACCCCACAATTTTCCAAAGAACATACCAAATGGTGAAGGAAATACAGGACCTCAGGGACCTTCTGCCCAAGCAAGGCCACTAAGACCAGTAGAAAACCAACCGGCTAATAAACAATGTCGGACGAAAGGATGATTATCAAGTAACACTCTGGCTAGCTAACTACTAAGGAATGGGGCAGCAACCTAAAGTTGTGCCTTCTCATCCACCCTTGTAGACTTTTGTAACATTCCCCTATTTGGAGGCCCAAAACTAACGGCTACCGATGTTGTAGTCATCCATAGTTATTACTCTTTGGCGATCATATATGGCGGTGTTAGATTCATTGATACATAGAAACACATGAATATGGAAAAAAAATTAAACTTCAACCAAAGTCACATTCCATGTCAAAATATTTCCAATTCATTACATAATCCACATTCGCAAATCACGTTCAAAGAAGATATATTTATAATAACATACGCCTAGAGTGACATATGAAGATGCTCCCCGGGATGATTAGAGTATATACATGGAATATAACAAATTTACAATTACAATCAACATGACGGAATCAAAAGAAAAGAGAACTCTAAATATTTATCATGCCTCATGCATGTCTCCGGAAGCTTATCCATCTTAAGAGGTACCTAAAAACCCCAACTCTCAAACTACTCAAAATCAATTGAGTATTTGAGAGTTTAAGGGGAAAACATAAACTTCGAGTCAGACATAAAGCCTATTATGAATAATAATCTACCATCTCAAATCATTTAGATATCTAGTGAGACCACGCCGCTTAGGGAATGGGTTTCCCCTCATTAATATCTCAAAACCTTTACAAAACCATATACGTCGCTCCTACATCCATAGTGGTCAAAATAATTCAAAATGTTATAAAATGATGATATGCAAAACAATTGAATTAATTCCGGATTATGCATTCTCATTCAATTTAGACTATCTGTCTCAGATATAGTTTCTAGGATTACTATTAACCTATTAGTTTTCATGGGATGACTAATAACCAGTTAAACATTTAAAGACTCCATGTCCAATTACGTAGTTTTCATGGGATCACTATGAACCTATCGGAAACTCCAATATTGCTCTTTTGCTAGTTTTCATGGGTTGACTAGGAACCTATTGGTAACCCCAATATCCTTTCTTATTACCCTAGTTTTCATGGGTTGACTAGGAACCAATTGATTTTCATCAATATTTAATACGAATATAGTTTTCATAGGCTAACTACAAGCCAACTGGCCCTTCCGGTATCCATTCATAGTTTTCATGGGCTTCCTATGAACCTGCCTAACTAAAATCTTCCTTTACATATAGTTTTCATGGGCTAACTATGAACCTGTCTATCTGACATCTTCTTTTGTATATAGTTTTCATGGGCTAACTATGAACCTATTAGCCCCTACCAATAGCTTTCCTTTAGATTTTAGCATCCTATATTCTGGTATTCCTGACTCCTAGGTGCAATTCTACTCATTCAGTAGTTTATTCAATTTATATTCACTACTGGGTTAACATAACTCGTTCTCCTATCCTTTATCCCTAAAATGCAGTTATGGGCCCATTATACAGTGAGTATATTCATATTAGAAGAAGCAATATAACAACATAACAATAGCACTCCTGTGGGTTTAATATAAAACTTGGTTGATCCCCTTAACCTATTTCTTTATCAAAGATAGCTTCTTCTTAAAACCGTTATAAAATCTTCTTTAATATTGCCATGGTATTTTGCTTTAAAAATAGAGTTTGGTCATCAAACCTTTCGATACCTTCAAAACCTAGCTTTCGAGTTTATAAGATAACCTTCTTCGAAAGCTCTTAAAAAAATTAGACTCCTGCCTTATAATATTTTAAATTCTACCTTTCAAAACCTTTCGAATATATTAAAATATTAGCTTTTAACATTAGAAGTATGGCTTCGAAACCAGTTGAAAGTATCCCTTTCAACACTTATGCAAGTAACCCTTCCAAAGCCATTGAAAGTACCCCTTTCGAAAGCATTGGGTTTATACTTAATGCATTATTTGAGTCAAAGTGAATGTAGGCGAAAGCATCTGTTTCCAAACCATCCTTTATCAACTTCAAAAAAATTAGGGAAACACAATAGTTTCAGCACCATCTCTTTTGAAAACATATAACATATGGGTAAAACATTGGAAGGTTGGTGTCGAAACCCTTTTCGAAACCATCACATTCGAAACCCCTAACCCTTTTCAAAAGATTTAGGAAGTGGATTGGACTTATAAAACAAAACACCTTCTGACAACATTGATATCTTCAATACCATAGGAAGGTTATAAAACAGCAGCAGGGTATCGACTAGGTCGGAACCCATTCTTTCAAAATATTATGTTATAAGTAAAGAACCCAGTCGAAAGAAATTATAAGCTAATGGAAAATCTTTCGAAGCCCTTTAAAACCTCTTTCCAAAACTTATGTTTCGACCCTGTCGAAGGCTTAAAACAAAACATAGGCATGCGCTTTTCTTTTAAAAACAAACCAAGGCTCCGACTCCTTCGGAAACTATGCTTTCGACACCATACCTTCTGCCTATCTCTAATCCACTAATTACCAACATTGTGATATCTCGTGTATTGGTTTCGTCATTAATGGTTTCGGTAAGGTTGAAGGCGGAAGCTACTATATCGGAAGGAGATTTCATAAGTAGGTGGAACCATTTTCAGAGCAAAACCAGGTTTAGTTCATGTTTAAGTAAACTTTTCTTCTAATTAACCGGCCATTTGTAAACACTAGATTAGTTGCCCTAACTTTTTCAAGTTCTTTTCAAAATTAACTACTGCTAATCAAATCTAAACCATGGTTACGTTAATCAAATAAGCCCTTTTAAACAACCGTATTAAATCTCTTTTCAAAATTTAAAACCATGGTTATATTCGTTTAATCAGATTTAAACCATGGTTAACCTATAGTTGTCCATTCTTCTAAAATGATTTAATTTACATAGCAAATCACTTTAGAAAATTCCTCAAAAATTCCAGAAATTCACTTTAATCATGTTTTCGAACATATGAAAATTTCAGACCCAAATTCTCATTACATTTTCCAAAATAAATTATAAATCCAAATAACTATATTTTTCCTTTGAAAATTTATAATAATCTTTCCACGGCTTGGAAAATTCTAAAAATTGAAACCCGGCTGCAAAATCATGTTTCCTATAACATAAAATTTTCCCATGGAATTTAAACATCTTTAAATCTTGGTTTTGATCTAAAACCGTGTTAAATCTCTTTTAAACAACCTTGTTTAAATTAAGTAAATATTGAATCAAGCATATCATCATCCAGCATATCACAAAAATGATTTATCACTTAAATTCGAAAATAAATTATTCAAAACAAAATAGGGATGAAATTATTATTCACCTTGCTCTAGATTGGATTGAGATTGACTTCCCTTAAGCTTGATTTTCTAGCTTTAATTTAAATTCCTCTTGATCTCTTAATGGGTCGGTCATTCTTCTATATTTTGTTTTCATTCTAAAATGACGTGAATAGGACGTAAGAGGTAGGAATGAAATATATGTAAGGGTGGAAGCTAGGGGCGGCAATTCCCAATATACCCTTCTGTGATTTAATTAACCAAAACCCATTCTTAAGCCCATTAATTAGTTCATTAGGCATGGCCTTGATTAAATAATTCAAGTCTCAATCCCCTTATCACTTCCATTTACATTATTCTATTTAATTTATCTACTTAAATTCACGAATAATGCTATCAAAAATTAGTGGTGTTACAACTTTCCTTTTCCATATGAGTCATATCGGGACACTAGGGCATTACAGACAATACCGTGAAAAAATGCTTCCATGGCCTCGACGAGTAATATCAATTCCCCTTCCGAGAACCGACGCTGCTCTGGTAGCATCGAGAAAGCTTGTCCAAAGGATCGTCAAATAAACAGATCCAACCATCTAGTCTCTAGGAACCGATAAAACTATGTTCCTATGAGCCGAATCCCAAAATTTTCTCTTGAAGTCGATGAATCATCGCTTTAAGACCATCGGTTGTCAGACACATGACCCGAAACTCTTCTTGGAGCGATGAATTATCGCTCCAAGGCCGCCTGGTCACCGGACACCCAACCAAAATTTCTTTTGAAGTCGATGAATCCTCGCTTTAAGATCACCGAGTTGTCGGGAACATGACCTAAAACTCTTCTTGTAGTAGATGAATTATCGTTGCAAGGCCGTCTGGTTGTCGGCATCTAACCAGAATTCCTCTTGAAGTCAATGAATCATCACTTTAAGACCGCTGAATCTTCGCATTAAGACCACTAGGTCGTGGGCTGCAATACACACGACCCGAAACTCTTCTTGGAATCGATGAGTATTCGCTCTCGGGCCGTCTGGTTGCTGGACATCCGACCGAAATTCCTCTTGAAATTGATAAACTATCGTTCCAAGGTCGTTTGGTCATCAAACATCCGACCACAAAAACTCTTTCACGAACTAAAGCGTTGTGAAGGTCCTTCATGAACTAAAGTGTCATGAAGGCGAACCGGTAGATCATCAGTCATTTGAATCAAAAATCCTTCATGAACTATAGTGTGCGAAGGCCAACTAGAAGATCAGCGGTCATCCTATCCAAAGCTGCCGGAAGTCAGTGAAGTCGTGCTTCAGGGCAGCGAGTTGACAATCGCGTCAGTCCCTCCGCAAATTAATAGAATCACTTCCAATGACCAATGAGAGAAATAGTGCTAAATTGCAGAGCTTCAAAGTCGCTCAAAGAAACTATTCCAAACCTAAACTGACCTTGTGATCAATCAGAGGCTGACTCGAATCAACCCAAGACCCGACACCTAGGAGAACTAAGTATATCAAATCCCTAATATATAAGTCTCTTAAGATAGAGGCTTTCCTATGCTTTAATCATCTAGAAGACACAGTTGCATCCACTAGACCATGTGTAACCCAAAGGGTTGTGGAAAAACCTCGGCTACAGTTTAAGCACGCGAATAGCCCTATGGCATAGAGGGTACCACACATACTAGAATAGCTACAAGGAAAGCCAAGACTAATCATACCACAGTTTTGTTATGTCTAGTTAAAAAATTTGGCATTCTGACAACTACGGACTTAACGACCTAACTAGCACAACAAATGAAATAGAAGCATAATACTTGCTTACATCTTCCTAACTCCTCTTTTACCACCCTTGGTGACCAATTCCTTTTCCTCTTGGACTATATGCCTATTGAAGATCGATTCTCTAAAGGCAGTTTGGACCAAAAATTGAGAGTCTTGCCCCGAACTCCCATAAGATCTTTCTTTTTAAACATCTCCATACGGTCCTGTAGATCTCTCCACCATGGCAACCTTATCTATTTGGAAATGCATATTTTCTCGAAGTACAGGAGCATCGTCCAAGCCATGGCTACCCGATCCAAAAACCAATTGTCTCTTAGAATCAGCAAAATCGCGTTCCAATGAAGTCAAATCACCGGATTGATGGGAAAATTCGATCCTTATTTCTAAGAATTGGAACCACTCCTCCAACATCGAGAAGGACCAAACCATTGTGCGCGTCGTAGAAGCCGCGCCTAGCTTCTTGAACTAATAAAACCATGTTCAAATCAATAACTTGTTGAGTCGGTGAGGTCAAATGACTCAAACCGCTGGATCAATGGAACTCGATCCTTGTCTCCTTCAAAGCCAGTGTCAATCCAGCAGCACCGAGAAGTTCCAAACCATTATGGATAGATAGGTTGTATCGATCTTATAAGTCGTGCACTCCCACAAGTCGTGCATTACTTTTTGAGCCATGGAATCATACTCGCAAAGCATGAACTACTCACCTTACCCGAAGGCTGGCAATGTCGATAAGTTCCAAACTGTTCTAGATCGATGGATCGTGTCGATCTCATAAGCTGCGCATCACTTCTTAAGCCGTGCAACACTCTCTCAAAGCACGAAATCCTCAAGTTAACCGAATATTAGCAACGTCAAGGAGTTCCAAACCTTTCTGGATTAATGGGTCGTATCATTCCCATAACCCATATATATCATAAGTCGCGAATTCTGAAAAGTTGCGCATTTCGTAAGTCACACCCTTTCAAAAGCCATGCATTTCTTAAGCCTTGCACTTTCAAAAGCCATGTATTTCGTAAGCCGTGCATTTTCATAAGCCTGCATTTGATATGCCACGCAATCATTGCTTGAGTTTTCTTTGGCATCATCAACGAACCATTAAAATTTTCTAAATATCGGTGTTGTCCTGACAACCCCTTGAAATTTGTCTATTGTAGGATTAACATGGAACAACTCCTGTTGCGTGAAAGAACCGACATTGCTCTGATAGTGCCACAAAGTTCATAAACCAAGAAGTCGACGAAGAATTCCGATCATTCACAAAAGTTAATGTACAAAATATCTAAATTCAAGACATCCAAATCACTACTTCCTTGAGATATGACATGTTATGCACCTTTGACTGGAGGCATCCTGGGAGCCGCCGAGAACATCAAGTCTCACATCAGTTGTTCAGGATAGTCTGCCTTGTGGACAGAGGGGCACATAACACATTAACACTTTTTCAGGATAAAATATTGTTCCAACTTGCTATAAAAGGAGGAAATTACCGTCGTCCAGAGATAAACAATGACGGAAGGCATTTCCAAAATCAAATCATGAACGCACTAGTTTCCAAAAATAAAAGCAGGTGCTCGAATAAGGTCTCAAACCTCAACATGCAGTAAACCAGCAGTTATCCGAAGACAGAAAACGGCAAGGAGAGAACGCTCGAAATCAAGCACCTAAACCATTGGTTCCTAAAGATTAGAATCAACGAATATGGTTGATATCTGCAACAATGCTATCAGCCCAACGTAACGCATATATCCTGAAACAAGTAAGGTTAAGTGTCACATATTCAAGACAAACACTACTAGTCCATGACCAGGATAGGAATGAGCACGATCGTACTGGGGGCAATGTGACGACTCGATCTACAATTTCTAATTTTCTATAAGAACCTGATATTTGAAACCTAGAAATGAAAGGTTCTATAGAAAGAAGTCAGATCATAAAAAAAACCAGTTGGAGGAAATACGATTTTTCGTGAATAAGAATCACCATGGAATTGGTTAATAAATAACCTTGCATTTCCAATGTAACACTTGATGGTGATAAACAAGACTAGGCAAAAAATACGCCTGGGACTCCCATCCTTCTGGAACATGACGTATCCCGAAGTTAAGCAACATTAAGAAAAACACCCACATTGGGTTGGAAGGTATCTAATCAACTATGCATGATCAGATGGAAGATTCAATCCTAACCAACATGAATTTAACATTGCTCGAAGACAAGCAACACTAAGAAAAGACTTCTATAATCTAATCATCGAATTGCATGTTTTCGAAGACCGAAACTAGTGCTCACCTAGATTAAAAGCATTCCCAGATCGGTAGGGAAAATCGATCCCAGCGTCCTAAGTGTCAATGTTGCCCCAGCAACGCTAAGGCCTTTTCTCATTTCCTAAGTATCGGTGTTGCCCTAGTAATGTCAAGAAACTTTCTATTTCATAATTATCTATGTTCCTCCAGTAATGCCTAGAAACCCTCTATTTCCTAAGTACCGACATTACCCTGGCAATGCTAGGAAATGTACTATTCACTATGGGCTAGTGTTGCCTCGATAATCCTAGGATAACTTTAATCTACAGGTTTGATGAGAAACACTCGTCATAGTAAACCATCATTGCACTAGCTTCCGGAGATAGAAGTTGGTCCTCAACTGAGATTCTGCCCTTATCTTGAGAAAATTACCATTACCTAAAAATGGGCAACAACAGAAAGACGTAACCTTTCATAGGTCAGGCGAAAGGTTCAACCTTTCATCATAGGAATCAAGCAATATACAGGATTAATGCAGCGTCGAAAGGAAATCCTAGGATTGAATTTCTCATGTGCTAATTTCTAGGGTTGAAAGCTGGTGCACCACTAAATTTCGTGAATTCAATTTAGAAAGAATTTAGACATAGCCAAAAGATAGGCAACCTCGAGGAAATGTTACTAGGAACCAAGTAGCTAGGTTATCAATTCCCGAAGACAGGAATATGAACAGAGCTTCCATGACAATAGCAATCAAGCAAAGCATGCACAACTAAGGACATGTAGGGACAATCATGGAAGGTCAGAACTAAAACCATCGGACTTCCTCAATCCTAGAATAGGATTGAGAGCAAGGGGCAGTCAAATCATTTGTCCTAAACCTCTCCATCTCTCATAATCGCCGAAATATATGCATTTGAAATAGCTAGTCCCTTGAGTAGGGATAGACGCATAGATACTTGATCGAAAGAAATGTTGCGAAGTCCAAAATGAATAACCGTGATGTTGGTTAGATAATGGTTCTGTATCGCAAAGTAAAGCATTTTGGCAACAAAATCGCCAAACAGGTAATAAAGGATTTAACGTTTAGAAATCAACCGTCGCTTACAATTTGACAACGACGATCGATGACCTACTTTCGGTCTAATCATTTGGTTCCAACTTGTAGGAATAAGCCATTACCTGAAGTTCGGTGATGCTATGAAGAAAACCCCCAAATCGAACTATCAGTACATCGGCTTTCAGAAACAGAAGCAAGAGTTTGATTCAATTTTCAGCCCTACCTTTTGGCATCTCATGCTATCTGAAGATTCACAACATCAGGGAAAATCCACAGAGTTGAGTGATCCATGCATGAGTTTCTAGAGATAGAAACTGATACACGATTAGGGTCTCAACACTAGACTTGAAAGAATTCATTCTAGTAAAAGATGACGATGGAGCATCTTTCCAGCACATGCAGTCAGAATGACGTTAAATGACGATGTCAACTTGGAGGAATTCAATTACAGTTAGGAAACAAACATCATTGAAAAAATCACAGCTTGGAATCAAGCAAAAAATCCCTAGTTTCCGTAGATAGGAGCTATAATGTCAATCAAACTGGGGCAATCAGACATATAGCCTAAGAGACTAGTCATTTCAAAACATATAGACATTGTATTCTGAGTAATCAACCCTATGGATGGGGCATATACACCAATACTTTGTCGAACGAACTCAATAAAGCATAAACAGAAACAACCACAAAACAGGCTAGACCAAGTTACCTCATAGTATTGAACAAAGATATGAAATAGAATATGGTGAAATGACTACAAAAGTATCACTTACATGTATAGAATTATAGTAAATGAGCATCCTGCACATGAAAACAAAAGGTGCAATAGTGAGAAAAAAATAATGCTCAGAATCGAGCAATTAAACCAATATTCCTTGGAATGCAAAGAAGGACAATTGCAATCGAACAAGTCACGCGCTAGTTTCCAAAGACTAAAACTATGCCTGATCGAACTTCAACGAACTACAACTCTATAAAAGCAGTTGTGCCTTGCAATTTAATTGTAACCAATCATCCTAAAATGACAAGAATAATAAGCGAAGCCTAAGTTACGAAGGACGTAGCTTCTAGAGGAGTGGAAGACCCTCCACCAGATTAAAGATTGGATACTTTGAAGTTATTTTCAACAATAAAACTTGGAATTAAACCCTATCGAGTATGTTTTACTTTAAATAATATCATCGCATAACCAACCAATGCACGGAATCCAAGGAAAGTTGGCATGTGTTGACCGGTCAGGTTCTGAGCGTTGACCAGAGCAGATGTAATGTGTTGTCTACATGAGAAGAGTCCAGTATCCCGAATACTGCAAATGAAAAGTCTAGTGTAGATAGCTTTCTTACATTTTAAAAGCAATCCATATCGTCCTTTAAAATTATCTTTTCCACACTTACGCATTATTGATTAATGATCGATAACGAAGTTGCTGTCCGAAGTGACATGGGAAGCTTTTCTTTTCAGGATCACCGAAGTACAAAACGCGAACAGCGATACGATTGAATCATCCACTATTTTCAATTTTGGAATAAATCATCATATTAGAATTCAAAATAGTAACAGGAACTTAACCAAGTCCTCGAAAATAAATAGGTAAACATAAAGAGCAAGACTTCGCTCCAAAATGGCGTACAATCGTTCGAGGCAAAACTTAGCTTCATCGTCAGCTGAGTTAAAACGATATAGGTCGACTCCAAACCTACGTCATGTGCCCACATATCGAACTAAAACCTTCTATAAATTATGGAGAAAATATTACATCATCACTACTAGGAATTAATATTCAAATCAAAATAAAAAACAAGCGACTATCAGAAGTTAGTCAATTGAAAATATCATCTTAAGATGGACTTTGACGATTCATTGAAATTCACAGAATAGCAATCTAAAACTTGTCTTGTTCCAAAGCACGCTTTATTTCCAACGAAAGCATACTCTGGGGGTAAATGTTAATTGGATTTTTTACCAAAGTAGGAATCCAATGTGCTAGAATATGTAGGCTAAGCCAAAAAACCTCATGACCCAACCAAAAGGACTAGAGGAATAAGCTAAGAAAGACTCAAGAAGAATTGCCCAAAAATCCACTAAGGGGATGGATCGCTAGTGATCCCTCGCCTATGGATCGCTATTGATCAATAACGATGCATCATGAGTCATCCTAACCTCTTGCATCATGATATACTTCCTCTTCTAAGAATACTTATCAAGTTTCATAGTATAACGAACAATCTTGCTCGAGAAGTGAAGACTCATGTGATTCAAACTAGTTGACCAAAAGTAGCTAAATTAAAATGAACCTAGAGAACTCAAACTGAGTCGGATTGAGTTGAATTTTTCAAAGAACACTTAGAATACATAAAAGAAGGCTCATTGAAAAAATGGGATCGTTTGGAGGTTGTTTGATGGATCGCTAGCGACATAACTAGGTGGATCACTAACGATCCATGTAGTTTGGCCCCACAATCTGAAATTTAAATGCTAGGTCCCACACACCTTAGAAAGAGCATCGGCAAAGTTTCACCTGATTTTGTTAGGTTTTGAATGAGTTATGGATGATTCTTCTCCAAATTAGGCCATTTTAATCCATTAGATCTGACCCATGAGGACTGGACCCATTGACCTATGATTCATAAAGAAGGCTCTCCTACTCATCTACATTGCATATGTGAAGTTTCATGATATTTGGTTAAGTATCGAGTAAGTTATGGATGATTCTTCTGGACAGATGATCCATGAACACGGATGATCAAATGAACCCCAAACGACTTAATATTTGGATAAAGAACTTAATTAAATAGAAGATATGGAGACTACCAAACTAATATTACTCAAAAATACGCTAAGTGGATGAATAGCTAGCGATCTATCCTATATGGATAGCTAGTGATCCATTAAGATATGTTGGAATCCCTTCAAACTCGCTCCTTTGTAGCACTAAGTAAAGGCTTCTAGTATAAAAATGTGCAAAGTTTATGGATAGCTAATGATCCATCCCCTATGGATAGCTAGCGATCCACGAAAATGACTAGCATAACAACTACACTCTTTTGCACTTGGAATTCTGACCCTATACTCACTGAATTCCCCCATAAATACTCACCTATCTGCAACATGAAAAGGATCTTTTAGACAGGCTATTGGAACTCTGTAGAGATTATTCTTCACTGCTCTCCTCGCATACAATAGACATCTAGGGGTTCACTGTGATTCTCCAGTGAGCTCTTGTACTTATGACTTGATCTAACTTAGAAGATTTAATCATATTATAATCTAACTCAACTTGTAACAGTAGTCGGTTAATAGAAAGTTACAAGGTTGCATAGGCTTCATTAAAAGCCAAACCACTATAAAAATATTCTTGTCTTTTTAATATTTATGCTCTTTTGACATTTATTTTCTATATTTTTTCTTTGTAAGAATAGGGTTGGTGCTTTCACATTCAATCCAGGGTGACGATCCATTTTTGGACTAACAACATCGCTCCACAACTGCTTCCAATGCATAAGACGTGTATAATAGCTTTAGAGTGGTATCCAGTAATTAAAACACTTATCAGCCTCGGACTCTCCAAAACAAGTCAATGAATTTCCGATTAACTTAATTCCGGTTCTTTAAGAAGTAAGTGAAAGTTAAAGGCGTTTCATATAAATGCTCCTCCCCGGGGGTTCTCAAAGCATATGAAGCCATGAAGCTTTGTTTATTTCTAAATTTATATTTTGTCTAGTTCAATAGTTAATCGACTATTGAGTTCAAAGCGATCGCTTATTGAAATCCAGGTTTTGCATTTAATATGTTTTTGACATTCCAACTAAATTATTCCTTGGTCATGAAGGAAGTCGGTATGTTGGAGCACTATTGCTCTATCTCTCTACTCAAGCAACAATATTGACTCTCACAAATAGAGAAGTCTACCTCGCTTGGTTTTTAGTGTGAAGTATAATAATATTAACGTTCCATATGCAAGTAAACTACACGTTAATTTTATACAATGTAATTCCAAAGTTTTATAGTCTTTTAAAATTACTTATAAATAAGTTAGAAATGTTTTAAAATGATATGTATTTGTGTGTACAATAGGTTATTTATAAAGTTACTATATTTAATAGAATTTAAATTAAACTTAAAGAAGAAAATTAAAACAAAAACTCTTTATACTTCAATAAATATTAAACTAGTATTTATAAAGTTATATATGAATAATATAACTATAAAATACTTATAAATAAGTTATAAACAGTTATATAAATATTATTCAAAAATAATTGTTTAAAACTGATCTGAAACTTTTACTACTTTAACAAACTAAACGTTTTGTATATATAATAAGGAAACCTTTACTTTAAAAATTCCAAATAAATTATTTTAAAATATATTTAAATTTCAATTTTTTTTAAATACTTGTATATCTGTTATAAAATTCCTTTGAAAAGATTTCATAAAATATCCAATGTAATAACATTTTATACTTTACTAAAAACATGTTTTTTCGTAGTGCATTCATGGCGATTATCGCTGTATGGACCATAAGTTTTAGCTTTTAAATTCCATTTCATACTATCTTATATACTACTACAAGTATAGCAAACATCACATTCAAAAATATCCAGAAGATAGATAAAATGTGATAGAAGAGAAGGATTCAAAGTACGTTTATAGCGACTATCGCTATACAGACAATTCCATATTTAATTCAAATTCAAACTATATCCAATCACATATACATAAATGTTTCTTAAGTTCACATCACATTAGAAAGAAGCATTGAATAATATATATATATATATATATATATATATATATATAAGCATGAAAAACAAGTAGAAGGCAAAGTAAATACAAGAACATCGAAGCGCTTTTCTAGCAACTATCATTATAAAGGCAATAACAAATCTACTCTATTATATTTGCTCTTTCAGTATTCAAATCCAATTCCATCCTATATGCTATTAAATATGCACAATATTATAAGTCCATGTCCAATGTCCAGTTTATTACATATGCACAAATTACTAGTTCAATTATGTATGCCATTTCAAAGCACAATAAATCAACACAATCAAAGGCCTTCCAAGGCACAACAAATATACACGATCGCATGCTTTTTAAAGCACACAACTATAGGTTTATAACTTTAAGTAGTTAGGGAATATTATCATAGTTTATAGCAAGCAAATTAATTGCTTATTGTTTTTGCTCAAGGAGTGAGACAACTCGCTTTTAATTAAAATCCAAGCCAACACTTAGTCCCTTAACCTCATGAACAAGGATAAATTAAGCCTTAGTATGGCATTACCAAGAAGAGAATGGGCTAAAAGTGCACGGCCAAGGCAAGAAAGGCCCTATTTGAGTACGACCATGAGAGGAATATGGAATTTCTCCCCAAAACTTCTACTTCCAAGATTATGGAATGATGATATATGCTTTTAATATTGATAGAAAGAGTTTAAAGAAGTTTAAACTTATTTGGAGTTGCTTTGATTCAAGAACTTTGTGAAAATAAGTGCATAAAAGAGTTGTTACTTTTGAGAGAATTAGCAAACCATTCAATAGAACTATTGGCATGCATTTATAGACTTTAGAAAAGTGCCAAATGACCCTCAATACCCCTATATAGCTATCCAAAGAAAGGATCTGCACCTCGCCAAGCCCATGCCTCCACTTTACCACTCCATTCTTTGAGAAAGTGTTTCCTAAATCACTCCTTAAAACCCTCCTTGTTTTCTCCTTCTAGAAGTATTTAGTTTAATTAATTTGGCTTACGAACTAAGGTGTATTTAATACTTATTAATGTGTTCGTATGTTTATTACACAGTAATAAGAACTAAAACAACTTTTATTGAATAAAAAAAGTTGATTTTTAATAAAACGTTTTTTCGGCCACATTTTCAATATTTCATTAAAGTATATATTTTTGTACACTTTCAAAATCAAGTTTTCTAGCATTCATTAATAATTAAATAGTGTTTAAAAAGTTATAAAATCATTTTTTTATCACTTAACCATTTTCAGAAGTTGAGATATTCAAAGATGAAGCGTTCGGAATATAATGTCGCTATAATATATATGTATTTATTTCTTAAATATTAATAGAGTTCCTTCTTATCCCATCTTTGTTATACACTCATATTATATAATTTTTAATTATTGTATAACTTTTATAATTTAATTAACTTATATAATAGTCTTATATATAACTTTATTTTATTCATTAATTCTTATTTATTAAATTAATTAATTAATTAATTAGAATTTTAATTAATTTTAGATTATTCAATTAAACATATTAAATGAAATGTGTATATTACAACATTTATAGTTATGTATGTATGTATGTATCATACCATAGTTTAAATATTTAATTAAACCATTTTAGCTATATTATATTTCAAAAATTATATGCTTACATACCTGTTTGTGCCAAAATTGGTCATAAACACCTAAATGCCAATGAAAGCACTAGTTCATAATCATAGATATCAGGTAACAAGTATGTAGAGAATTAAAAATGAAGAACACTTAGAAAATTAAGAAGAAAGCTGTAAAGAACACAGAGTTTATAGTGGTTCGGTAATCCGGCCTACATCCACATTGATGTTGATGATTTTATTGAAGTTTGCTTGATGATTACAACGAGTTACAACTGATTACAACGTTAAAATCCGAGTAAAATGATGAATCGACAAAATCTAGACTTTGAAGAGCCAAAAGTCCTTTTTCTGTGGCTCAAGGGTGCTCTTATAGGCGTAGAATGGAAATATCTTGCTCAGATCTCAAAGGGACTTCTTCTGGCATGTGGGTGGGCCCACGCGACCAATCCCTTGTGATTTCTACTCGATCCGTGATCAACACGAACGAATTTTGTATCGATCAAGTTTAGATCCAATCGAGTCGAAATTTAGCAGGAACCATTCTCTAGGTTGTACGTAAGCTCCTGTGAAAATTTCATAGCATTTGGACTTGTGGATTGCAAGTTATGATCGATGCAAGATTGCGTTCTCTTTAGGCTGTCCAGTTTGAATCGATAGGTTCGTATCGATTGCTTTGAATCGATACTGAGCACATGCTCGCGAGTTGACGTGGCACTTGATTTTAGGATCGATTCGAAGTTCATGCGGAATTGACGGAGTCTCCTCTATGCACATGCCTTGTTTGAATCGATCAGTAGCATGTCCTTCATATTGACCTGCAGCATGTTGTTCATATCAATCTGTAGTAAGTTGTTTATATCGATCTGTAGCATATTGTTCGTATCGATATGTAGTATGTTGTTCTTGTCGATCGTCTATTCTGTTCGTATCGATCGGAGTAGGTCTGTTCGGCTCGAATCACCGTAGCATTGTTCGTATCAATTGAAGTCCTACTGCTTGTGTTGGTAGGCCTGGCTTGTTAATATCGATCGAAATTAACTTCAGTCGATCGATACGAAGTTGAGCCAGTAGCTTGGATACAAACAAGTGATAACACGATGGTTACGAGCTACCGGTAACGTGATGGATACGAACAACAGGTGACACGATGGATTCAAACAGATGGATAGTGCGATGGATTCGAACAGATCGATTCAAACTATGGCTTTTTGATGGAGATGAATAGTCAAGGCTTGATGGATATGAACAAGGTGATTGTTGAAATTGCATTGATCATATCTTGAGCATACGAACTCCGATTGATTTGAAATTTGGAATGTTGGCTTCCACCGCTTTGATTGTCATGTCATATCAATTCTAGCTTGATCTGGACTCGGAAAAATTCATCGATATCCATAGTGAACCAGTGTATAACCGATCTTTGGGATGAACTGTCTTTAGTTTTCAGTTAATTTTTGGTATCACGGCCTTGCTAAAAGGTGGGATAACACTTGCCCTCCAAAACATGCCTTGCGATAGGAAGGAGTGTTTTGTAGTTCAATAAGCTGGATGTTCATATCCATTTAATGGTCTACAAAGAAATTGATTATCTTACATGACAATGAATAGTGATCATTCACGATCGTATGCCATTCGGGGCGGTATGTATCGCGGTCGGATGTCGTTCGAGGTGAGTTTTGACCGTTCACCGCCGGGTGCCGTTCGAGGCGATTTGTGACCGTTCACAAACGGATGCCAATCGAGGTGATTTGTGACTATTCACGGTCGGATGTCGTTCTTGGCAATTTGTGACCACTCGCGATCGGATGCCGTTCGAGGCGATTTGTGACAGTTCGCGGTTAGATGCCATTCGAGGCAGGTTGTGTGTGCTCGGGTGGACTTAGTATCATTAATGTCAGATTTCATGTTCGAGTGAGTTTCTGAACTATTTGTTATGGTGATTTATCTCCATCTTAGAGCATGCCTAAAGACCGTTCGTGACCTCATACATGTGTAAGTGGTTTAGCCGTTATGGAATCACAAATAGAAGATTTACATTCAAATGAGTCTTTCAACATAAATTTCTAATAAAATCAAGTCCAAACATAGGAAATGGAAAACAAAAGCAATATAGAGATGTCAAAGTGCAAACACCTACACCGACGCAATTAGTTGTCGTATCAGAGCATGCGTGAGGATCGTTCGTGGTCATATACATGTGTAAATGACTTGATCGCGTTGGTGTGGAGTTTTCTCCTTATTCATCATTATTTCAATCAATTGATGACAAGTTGACACCCCGATCCCGTGTCTTTCCCAATTGATGCAGGTGGTGGCTGCTCTTGTTCCAGTGTGGTTGTTCCCCACCTCACGTACTACGATAGCAGACCATTCCGGATATGCCCCTCAACCTCATCCCTCAAATGCCTGCAATCGTTCGTGCTATGACCATTCGGCTCGTGGAATAAGCAGTACTTGTCTGATCTTCTCCCATTGCTGGTCGAATCCCTTCTCATTGGCTTTCGGTAAGCAATCTGCCCCCCGGTATCCTGATAGATTCGCTCCAAAGTCTCATTCTACTACGTATAAGAGGTGAATCTTGGTTCCTTTTGTGGTCATATAAGTCCATCACCGTTACCCTCGTCCTTCCATTTCTTTTATCAGTCCCTGCCACCTTTTTAGGAGGATTTCCGCCTTTGACTGCATAAACATCGACTCCTTCTCCTTCCTCTCTTTCAGCATTTGCATCCTCTAACCGCAAAAATCCTTCAGCCTCATGATAAAATTCTCCTAGATCCATAAGGAGATCCCTTGTCAATGAATTTTTGAATTCTATGCCACCAGCCAACCCAGATACAGCCACCACCAAAACCATTGATTGATCATGTCGATCCACCGATGCTGCCACTGCAATGAATCGCATCGGAAAGCGCCTTAAAGATTCCCCGGTTCTTTGCTTTAATGTTGCCAAACTCATCACATTCTTGGGTCTCGAAATGTGAACTCTGAATTGTCTCATAAATTTTCCAGTCAAATCGGTCCATATTCCAATAGAATCACTCTCCAGCTATCTAAACCATAGTGCTGCAACGTCTGCCAAATATAATGGAAAACACCACGCCATGACCTCATCTGATGCCCTGGTACCTCCATATGCCTCATGTACCTTGTCAAGTGAAAAGCGGGATCAGTCCTCCCGTCATACTTCTCCAGTGTTGGTAACTTGAATTCTGGTGGATTCCTGGCTTGCCTGATAGTAGGAGCAAAGGGACTCCTATTCACATCTTCCAGATCTCTATTCACTAGTTCGCCTCTCATGGCTCATCTGACCATCTCTGCCAATCTATCACTATCGTCAAGCTACAGCCCTTGTCTATTGCTTCTAATTTGCCCCCCGAGTTCACGAGGGATCCTTGGGATCTGCGCTCTTGAACGAGCATTCATTTCTCTGTCAATGTCATGTTGCGTAGTTCCACCTAGTATTGTGCCCGGGATTGGGTCAACATGCTCTGGGTAAGTGCCCCATAGTTCTGGGGCTGTGCCGGATGGTCCTGCTCCATTCTGAACTCTGGTTGCTCCGTGCCCCCGATTCTTATCTCTAGCATCCCCTGCAGTTGCGTTCCACTGATTCTGCAATCCAACTTGCCCAACTTTTCGAAGTAGGTTCTGCATCATCTCCTTTTGTCTCTTGAGCATCGTTTCCCTGTCGTCTCTGGTGATGAAGATCGACGTCTGATTCGCTCCTGAGGAAGCCTCTTGACCACTTCGTGCTGACTCCTTTCAGTCCTTTGTCTTCTTGCAAATTGCCTTGCCATTGCTTTTCAAACCCAAGTCTTCAAGCTTTCAAATCTGAAACCTAAGCTTTAGAATCCCTGAGCGCCAGCCCTTCTTAGTGAAAGCTCCAAAATGTTTATGCCAAAATTGGTCACAAACACCCAATTGCCAATGAAAGTGTGACGACCCAGAATTTCTGTATATTTGGAATTGAAATATTTAATTTATTTTAAATATTTGAAAGCTGGTTTAATTTGAATTTCAAATATCATTTTTTATTTGGAAATTAAATTATTGAATTTAATTATTGGAAATTGGGTCAATGGTTGAATCTAAAATTTTAAGCTTGTTAAAAATGGTTTAAAAGCTTGTAAAATTTATATCGATAGTACCGAAGATACTAAAAAGTGTTGAAATTGAATTTGGGAATGTTTTGTTAAGTTTTGAAATTTTATCGTTTAAATCGATATTTAAAAATAGCCTTCCGAGGCACAATCTCGGAATTCGACGAAACCCGTTCCATTGGATCCACAATATTGTATTATTATTAGATTTCAAATTTTGTAGTTTTTGGAGTTGTCGTGTGATCGTACGATATATAAACGCGTTGAAATCTATATCGAATTCAATTTAATAACTAGATCCAAAAAGATATCTTCTCCATATGATCGAATCAGGGCTCGAAATCTTTTCCATTTCGTTCGAAATAGGGGTACAGCATTATGATCACCTAGCGGCACGCATTGATAGGAGGTCTTGATTTTAAGCTACATTTTTGGGACGATGAAATTTTAAATAATATATATTCATATACCAGTCAACCTTCAGCCGAAATAATTTCGCGTCAATTTTCACTTCCATCACTATAGCCAATCTTCTGAAATACACCACACTTCACCTTTATATCACATACCGCCTTCTTTCTTCTATAAATTTTGGTTGAGCATTTTAATTGTGCAGATTAATTTCATTTGGAACGAAATATTTTTACGATCAAAATTTATTTATGGCCGCATTTTTAAATCGCGAATACTTCCTCTCCTCTCATTCAAATAGATTTGAAACTTCTCGAATTTAAAATCTCTCTAAGAAAATGGGGACGAACGAATTTCGTTCGACAAAAATATCCATACGAATCGCAGTTTCCCTCATTCTCGAATAGAGCGCTACCGAGGGGAGAGCACGGCAGGTATGGATGTCTCGCGTAGTTGGTAGCAACGGGTGGTAGTGCTCGTGAATTTGTAAATCTAAGATCGCGAGGTGACGGCGTGATATTAAGCAAGATCTGGAAGCGAGTCGCGATTCGTGGAAGGAAGCGGAGTAGCTCACAACAGCAACGACGGGGCTTCAATTTCAAGGTGGCGTTTCGATAGGCGATGGCACAATTTAGGGTTCGTTTTGGCAGAGGTATTCCTTTTAATTTTTCTCAATTAAATTTAATTTAAACTTATATATGTTGTATAATATAGCATAAATGTTATTTATAGTAAAAGAAAATGAATTTATGTAAAATAAGGTTACTGTGATAAACTCGTGTAAAACAGAAAGAAATGATATAGGAGTTTTAGACATTGAAGCATCTGTATAAAGTTAGTTTAAAATTTTAATTATTAGATAAATTAAATTTTATTTTAAACTAGATAAATAAACAGAAATTTATTGTCTGATTTATTAAGAATAATAATAAATCATATAAATTGTTTACTCAAGGTCAAAAATGGGAAAACCAAGGCAATATTGAAGTGGATTGCAAACAAGCAAAATAAAAGGTGAGTTAATCTCACTCATCTAGTTATAATTTAAATTTAAATGGTTAAATTTAAATTTAAATGGTTAAATTTAAATAGTTAGTTAAATGAATGAATTAATTTGATGTGCTATATTATATAATAGTATATAGTATATATTTGAGTGATTGATTTCTCGCATTTTATAGCGGATGAAACCCTATGCGCCGCATAATAGCGGATGATATTATGTAAATCCCATATACCACAATATTCCACCTCGAAGTTGAACTGGTATTTTATATTGCGCTAATGTTTGTGGATGCAGGGAAACAGGTTGGAGGGATCCAACTAGATTCCTCAAATCATGTAGATTTATTTAAATATTCTGTGATATGATTATTTGATGTCATGTGATGAATTATATTGATATTTGGAATATTGGATGTTATGGTTTGACGTATTTGGGTATACGGAGTTACCAAATATATATATATATATATATATATATATATATATATATATATATATGTTGGATTTTTGAAAAGAAAATAAAAGAAGAGGATTTCAAGTAAAATAATCATAGAGAATTTGGGATAAATTATAGAATAAATGGAAAAGGGATAAAAGTGGATTTTTAAAATTTTAACAAATAAAATCTGAGTATGGGAAGAGATATTGTGAATAAAAAGGGGGATAATGAATTTTAAAATCCCAAGTGATATGATAAAGAATTTACTTTAAAATTCAGGGTTTAAATTTATAAAGAGGGAATTTGGGAAACTAAAATTGGTATTTCTCAATTAAAAGTTTTTAAATCATAAGTGAGGATTAAAAATCCGAGGCTAACGGGTTTGAAGTAAATGAGTAATAAGGAATTTATTCCAAAATGGAGTAACTGGGAAATCAATTTGAAAATTTGATTTAAGTGTTTGAAATTGGAATTTTAAGAAGGATGGGACTAAGAAATTTATAAACTGGGTTTATAAATATAAAGTAATATATCAGTGGATATTTAGAAGGATAAATTCATGGTGGGAATTTATTAAAGGAATGGGAAACTTTGTTTAAAAATAAATAGCGATTTATTTTCAAAGGATGGGGAGAGAAGTATATTTTCCTGGATAGCCAAGTATGTTTTCAAAGCAAATTTTTAAATATAAGTTAAAAGCTTTAAAGTTGTTTTAAAAAGTATGTTTTAAAAAAATTATTATTTTTAAATGTTTAAATTCTAAAGTAAGTATTTTTCAAATCTGTTATCATGGTAATTATTTAAAGGTGGCTGGGTATTTTGTTTAAAAGGAGAAAATCCAATTTTATATTTTATAAAGTAACCTCATTTTAAATATTCTTAAAGTATATATTTTGAATAAGTATTAAAGAAATTTTTAAATTAAATGTTTTAAAGGATATCTTATAATAAAGAGTTTTAAATTATTTTCAAAATCTTAAGTTTTTGTGCTTGGTGTTTTCAGTGGAAATAAATATTTGGGAATTCATTCCATGAGAAGAGTAGGGTTGGAAAACTGTTTTCAAAAAGGGTTTGAAAATGGAAATATATCTTGCAAAGATATTTTGAGGTAAATAAATAATTTGGTAAAATTATTTATTGTTTGATGGTTGATTGTGAATGTTAATTGATAGTTAAATAACCGACTATCAATATTGGCCAATGCGTTGATCGTTTCGAAGAGACCGTGATCGGGATTTATTTCTTAAAACCACTTCGATCCGGTTTGTACGTTTTTGTGAGGAAGACGAGTTTGGATTCGAAGATGGAGCAGTGAAGTGCAAGGGCTAGTCGCTACAAGTCCTGAGGATGATTCCAAAATGGATGTAGTAGGGGTAGTGCCTTCGACTCCGTTCGAACCCGGAATGGACTTGTATGGATAAATACTTTCGGAACATCATCAGGTGGACGATGGGCATTCTAAGTGAAACGTTCCAAAAAGGTAACGCTCGGCCTCAAGCTTCATCAACCAGGAATGACTGAAAATCGAGGGTTATGCAGCAAAGCTAGTTGGGTAGCGCCCATTAGGGTAAGGTCATCCCTGTCTAGATGTCCCTTTTATTCGGCTTAGTGGTGCAGTTGCTGATCTCAACCATGTGGTGATCTTACTGGGGATTATCCAGTAAGGGGTACTCCCTGTCTTATGTTGCAGGGGATTGGAAGTAATCCTCGTTACAGTGATCTAGGCCACGTACTATGACAAGTGGTACCCCAGTGCCTAGTCATTAGTTGGAAATCCATTCTCCCTACGTGCCTTTACGGTTTTGTTTGTATACCTATTAGCTGGAATTTAATAAATGTAACAATTTCGGCTATTTGAATAAGTATTTGTATACAGACCCTATTATAATATCAGAGGATTTTATAAGAAATGTTTTGGCTATCGTAAGGTAAAAACCCGACATGTTTATTTGTGGCGTGGTCTTACGAGATGCTTTTGTTTCCAAAGTATTTTGAAACTTTAATAATCAAATTGAGTGTGATTTTCTCACGCTGGTATTCTAGACTGACTCGGGTGTTATTTAACAATGATGCTCGGGTCAGACCGAGTATTATATAATATAGGAAAGGATGCAGTGGTGCTCAGGAGACGAGCTGGATGGCGATACGTACTTCCGTATTTGTGTTAGATATTCCGCTGTGTTGATTAGCTGTGTATTCAGATTGTGAGGACATGTTATGATTACTGTCCAGTTGTTTGTTATGTATACTCTAATGATGAAATATATAAACAGATTTGCTTTGTGTAAAGTTCAGTTATTATCTATTATATTTTATTCCACTGCGATGGTTAGATTCTGATGTTCTTTTTTATTTTCTTCTTCTACCTCCTCTTCTTTAACCCTCATGGTTCGTATTTCCATACATCTTGAGTTGATTGGGGGAGAATAGTGTCGACTCTAGGGGTATGGATTTGCGGGCTATTATAGTTGGTATCAGAGGTGAAGGTTAAGCGAGAACCTTTGCTCTGGTGGGAATTACTCATTAGAGATAGAGTCAGTAGTACTCTAGATTGAGTTTGAATGAATTAATAGATATGAGCACATATTTTTTAGTGAATATTAATTGTTTTAATATTGTGTTGACTTATTGGTTGAGTGGAATATGAACTCTGATCGAGTAAGTTGGCCGCTATTCGAGAAGAGTTTATAAACACCCGACACGATAAATTGGCACAGTATTATTTTAAAGGTGGGTGAATGAAATAATTTTACCCAAAATATATTTTGATATAAAAGAAATATTTTATTAAATTATTTCATAACTTGGATGTTTGGATGATAATATTTTAAACAAATGAAATTATGAAATTAATATGACTTGTATAATCAAATGGAAAAAAAATTGTATGAGCATAAATTATACAAATGGATTATCGTTAAAATTGGATACAAATTAGGAATTAAAGATTTAAATCTCGAGAATTTTGGAAGTGTTTTCCAAAGTATTTTAAAGGAAAATAATAGTATTATTTTGGAGATGTCATAGCACTGAAATCGCTTCGGTCACTGGGAAATAATTCCAATGATGATCGCGACATCATCGGTGTTCATTTTCGAGTTTCTAAGTGATGGATTGTTGTCGTCGTCATTGTTTTAGAATGTTTTGGGGAAAAACAAAGTTTGTTTTTGAAATTTCAAAGGAAATTTGTTGGAGATAAAAAACCAGGATTGGTTTAAAAAATTCTGAGAAATGCAATTTCTGGATAATGGTGGTTGTAAAATGATTTGAACCAAAAGCCGGGTGTTTGACATCCTGAATCCTTATTTGAATTGAAAATCCTGATGAGGTAAGTTATAAACTTGTAAAGTTGAGATGATTTTTAAATAAAGGGGGGAAATATGAACTTTGAATGTTGGAATTAAAATATTAAAAGTCGAAAAGTTAAATAAATTTAATTTGGAAAAAAATTAAATTGTGGAAAATTTAGTGGATGATTGGAATAAATAATTAGTCAATCTTGAATGTGATTGGAATGGGAAAATAACAATTAAATTTGGATTGAGAAATAAAATTAATTATAATTAAATTAATTTAAGAAAAGTTAATAATAGTGGGTTGGATTTGAAGTAAGTTGAAAAGAATTGAAATGAAATAAAAGTTGAATAGTAAGTTAATAAAATTGGTTTGTGAATTAAATGATAGGAATAAAACTTGAGTATAAATAATATTTATCGCATATTGTAAGTGGGATATGTTAATGGGGTTTAAATTAGTTAAATTAATGGTTGAATTGTGAGTTAATAAAATTGGTTTGTGAATTAAAATGAATGATAGAAATAGAACTTGAGTAATTTCTCACAAATCTATCTCTAAATTGGTGAATATGGTTTCTAGGTGAATTCTTACTGTAATTGCTTAAATTTGATTGTTAAATTCGGTGTGTTGTTTGAAGATTTTGTAGCATTGAATTGAATGCATCCCTGCCTTTACTTTGAAATTGATACACATTTTCTTATTAGCTTTGGTTCACTGCATGCTAAAAGGAAAATGCCCTTGATACTTTTCTTCTTAGTATGTTGCCTTAGAGAATGATGACTACACACTATTGTTTTAATTTGCACGTCTCTTCCTGTTGCCCTGTACTTGCTCATTCATGAACTAAAAGAAGTAATGGTCTCAGCCTTACTTAATGCACATCCTATATTGTTTAATTTGCACATCCTGTACATGTACTTCGCCTTGGAAAATGGCCACCCACTCAAGCCTTTTTTCTTGAATTATTTCGTCCCTGATGCCAAAATTTGTTGCCATGAATGGAGTCACGCCCAAAGTCAGTTGCCTTCTCATTGTTTCGTTCGCCACTTTCATGATATGCATATAGCCATTACCTTGCAGTTGAACACATTTATGTAGGCCTAAGTGTAAAAAAATTACTTCTTATGAATAGTAGCAGGCTGTTGCTTCAATGTTTTCTTTTTGCCTCTGCTTTGTAGCCTTAAAATTTTACATATTAATTTGGGCCTATATGTGAATTCTTCATTGGTGAATAGTAGCATTAAATTGTCTTAGGTTTATTTGTGTGACGACCCGCCCTTCTCGATCCTCGAAAATTCACACAAAATACCCCACAGTATGATATGTCGACGATCAAGTGCCGGAAAAGACGGATTGTTGAGGAAAAAGAAAGAAGGTAGAAGAAAGAAGGAACTAAATAATATCAGAATCTCACAATCGCAGCGGAAATAAAAAATAATATATAATATCATATCTTTACACAAAATGAAAATTATATCTCTTTTATACAATATACCATCAGAGTATCTCAAACAAACACAATTACCAGTCTGATAATCTCAAACAATCGCAGTAGCGGATATAAACAAGTACGGATAATATGTCTCGGACTCCAGCTCCTCTCTTGAGCTCCATAGCATCCTATCCTGAACATATAATACTCGGTCTGACCCGAGCATTATAATGAAATAACACCCGAGTCAGTCTGGAATACCAGCTGATAAAGTTACACCCAAATTGATTATTAAAGTTTCAAAAATCCTTTTGAAAACAAAAGCATCTCTAAAACCACGCCACAAATAAACATGTCGGGTTTTTACCTTACGATAGCTAAAACACTTTTTATAAAAATCCTCAGATATTATAATAAGGTCTATATACAAATACTTATAAAATAGCCGAAATTGTTACATTCATTAAATTCCAGCTACTAGCCACAATCGTGGGTAATACAAACAAAACTCGTAAAAGGCACGTAGGGAGAATGGATTTCCAACTAATGACTAGGCACTGGAGTACCACCTGTCACAGTACCTGGTCTAGATCAGTGTACTGAGGACCACTCCTGATCCCCTGCAACACAAGGTCGGGACTACCCCTTACAAGATAATCCCGAGTAAGATCACCCCATGGTTGGGATCAGCAACCGCACCACTAAGTCGAATAAAAAGGGACATCTAGATAGGGACGACCTCACCCTGAAATGGGTGCTACCCACCTAGCCTTGCTGCATAACCCCTTATTTTCTGTCATTCCCAGTTGATGAGGCTTGAGGCTAAGCGTTACCTTTTAGAACATTTCACTTAGAATTCCCATCATCCACCTGACGATGTTCCGAAAGCATTCATCCATACAAGTCCGTCCCAGTTTTGAACGGAACCGAAGGCACTACTCCTACTACATCCATTTTGGAATATCCTCAGGACTAGTAGCGGCTAGCCCTTGCACTTCACTACTCCATCTTCGACTCCGAACTCGTTTTTCTCACGAAAATGTACAAAACGGATCGAAGTGGTTTTTGAGAAATTAATCCTGATCTCTGTCTCTTCGAAACGATCAACGCATTGGCCAATATTGATAGTCAGTGATTTAGCTCTCAATTAACATTCACAAAAATCCATCACATAATAAATAATTCCTCACATTATTTATTTTCCTCAAAAATATCTTTGCCAGATATGTTTCCATTTTCAAATCTCGTTGAAACACTTTTCAAACCCAACTCTTCTCATGGAATAAATTCCCCAAATTGTTACTTCCCTTGAAAACATCCAAGCACCAATCCTTAAGATTTAAAATAATTTAAATTCTTTATTCTTGAAAATACATTAAAACATTTATATTAAAACTACTTACATACTTAAATTAATATATATATATATATATATACACACTTTTTTTAAAATAATATTTCGAATAAAACTACTTTATAAAATATAAACTATTCCCTTTAAAATAAAGTTAAGTCATATTAACTTTTAAAATAAAGCTATAAAATCCTATACAAGTTTCAAATAATACTTTAATTGATTATCTTTAAAATAAAACATGTTATAAAGTATAAATATTAATAATATTCCTTAAAACATAATACTAATTACCCCTTTAAAATAATTACTTCTATAACTAATTTGACAAATGTTCACTTTAAAATTCTTACAACTTAAATAATTTCTTGAAATAATTTTTTAATACAACTTCAAACTTTTTCAAAAATTTGCTTTAAAAATGTATTTGGCTTTTTAGGGAAATACACTTCCATTTTAGGAAAACCCAAGAATTCTTTTTATCAATCCAACACAATTTACCTCAATTCAATTTTTGGTTTATCCCGTAAATTCCTTTCCATATTTTAAAAATAAACTCCTTTATTTTTAAACACATTGCTATTTCCTGGAAATCACTTACAAATATATGTTTAAAATATTTAAAATAAAGCTTCTATAAATTTCTTAATTGAAAATAATACTTAAGGAAATATACAGAGCTTTTCTAAGTAATTTAAGTCAAATTTAAATTTTAAAATAAAGTTATTAAATCAAATATTTATATTATAATTTCCCTTTAAAAACTTAATACTGCTTTACTATTAAAAATAATTAAATACCATAATTACTTAATCAAATATTTGCTTTCACTTAAAAACAATTAAAAAATAATAATTTTTCTAAAATATTTTAAAAACAACTTTACAAAACTTTCCAGTTTATACTTCGAAAGTCTTTCTTTAGAACATGCTTAGTTTCCAGAAAAGCATACACATCCCATCCTTTAGAAATAAATCTCGCTATTAATTTAAAACAATTCACATTTCCTTTATAAATCACAATTTTGAACACTTCAAATTTTCAACCCATTTCTTGAATTTATTTCCATTAACGCCTTTACTTATGAATTTCTTTTATTTCCTTTAAACCCAATTTGTTTATTTATATTTAAATTCTTAGGTTGTATTCACCCAATCATAGTACAACACAATTTAATTTTCAATTTAATCTATCTCAGTATATAAATAAAACACAGCATAATAAGATCTAAAACAATTTATCATAGGATATTAATGTGATATATCATAGAATATAAACAAAATTTCTATTTGTGAGGAATCCAGTTGGATCTCTCTAACCAGTTCCCTGCATCCACAAATATTAGCACAACCAATAAATATCGATTCAATTTGATAATAATTATCATATTCAGCTAAACAACCAATCAAACATTTAAATATTAGCTATTTAAATTACTGGTATCCAGATGTGAGTGAGATTAACTAACCTTGAACTTTCGACGAGTGTTTAAATTCCCGAATTAAATCGACCATGATCGATTTAACCCAAAAAATTCGCTAGCTCTGGTAATCCCCAAATCAGCAACACATCGTAGATCGCGTCGCTGCGATTCTAACGCTTCTCGTTTCGTCAAAATCTAATAACGAATGCACAAGTTATGGATTAACAAAGTTTGCATATAATTTGAAAACAACTTTTCTTTTATTATTACTTTTATTTTTATACCATAGCCATTCGTTCAGAGATCCAACATCCAGGCCACCCAATACTTCTTCCTCCTTATGCACGATCCAAATTACGAACGAACCCAACAACCGCCTTTAGGGTTTCAAAACGCTCCTCCATCGACCAACTTTGAACACGATCTGGCACCGCCACGACTTGCGCCAAGGCGCTCTCTACCCACGACCAGAGCAGCTTCGAGCTTGATCATCCCCATAGCACGAAATATGAAGACAAACGGCAACGATTCCAGCCTCAATTTCCCCCTCCTCGTCGCTCGAAACACGATCTCTACCGTTGGATTGGAAGTTCGTAGCAAGCTCTTTAACTTTGCAGTTGGAAGTTTTTGGTATAGGTGAGCAGATGGAGAGAAAAACGAGGAAGATGAGGGAAGCACGACGGCCATAGAAAACATAAGCGGCGGCTAGAACGCTAATACTAGGGTTTCTGCGCATGAACAAAATATATACGCGGAATCCAATTATTTTAATATTAAACTCACATTGAAACAACTATTTCAAACGATCTCCAAACAACGCATGCCGACAGGCAATTATAATGTTTTTCCTACGTTATGAACACAATGGAACGTGTTCCGGAGGCTAATTTGATCGTATGCGCGAGTTACGAAAATAAACGATCAATTTTAAATTAAATCGGTTAAAATAGTTTCTATGCATTTTGAGCTGCCAGGGTCAGACGACAACTCTGATTGCTACGAAAATTGAAATCCAATAATAACTAACTATTACAGATCTAATGGAACTACTTTCGTCAAATTCCGAGACTGTGCCCCGGAAGGCTATTTTAACTCGTCGATTAAATCGAGCGATTTCCAAAATCGTCGAAATAACCTAAAATTCACTTTTGAAAACTTTACTAACATTATTATAAATCATAAAAATTTATATTCACATTAGAAAGCATTCTGATTCAGGTCGAACCAAAATCTGATTATTTGCATTATTATATTATTAAATTCCATTATTAAATTAATATAAAATTTCAAATTCAACCTATCGACTTTTAATTCCATCCAACAGTCCAATATTATAATTCAAATCCAAATAGACTTAGAATAAATTTTAGAATCTATTTTTATATCTATTTACACCCAGAATCACCAATTATCCAAATTCTAATATTAAATTATTATTATTCAAGTTTCAATTAAATTCCCGTATTTGAAATTTAACTAATTCTATTAATTTAACAAAAATATTTTTATTCAAAATCTAATTAAAACTCACATTCAACATTTAAAATGAATTAAATGTTCAAAATCTAACGACCAAAAATTCTGGGTCGTTACATTCCTCTTCCCTTATAAAAATTTCGTCCCCGAAATTTGCTAAGGTAGAAAGAATGCTCCAAACCCAATAGCAAAACCCACTTAGTGAAAATTTCAATTTCACTTTGCCTATATTCTTTAGTTTCAGATCAAACTGCTAGTTTCGATTCCTATTCCAAAATATTTTTATTTTAAATTTTAAATTGAAATCAATTTGTAGTTAATGAAACGTTTCAAAATTTTCAAAAAATTTCTAACTCCCAAAATTTTTGGAAATTTTTGGCAGATTCTCACACAGTCGGAAAACCAAATATATCACAATATATATACATCGACCCACACAGTCGGAAAACCAAATATATCACAATATATATACAACATTTCCCAATTTTATTGCGTAGGCGTACCTTTATTAGAATTTTAAAAGCAAGCGACTAATATATTAAGCATTTGTGTGCTCCAACTCTATCGATTTCCTTCCGTGCATGTACTTACTCAAACAAACACATGAGTTTTCAATAATATGAGAATTTATTAACATTCTATTCATTAAACTAGATAAACACATCAATTTCATAGTTTAAACAAGTAAACTTCATAATTTAACATATTAACCATATTTTATCAGCAATCCAAAGATTTCAATCACCATTTAATTTCCTAACAAATCCAAACTTCATTTTTAATCTTTTCGAATGATTTAAATTCAAGTTTACTCTTTACAATTCAGATTTACTATAACCAATTCACTCTCACTTCAATATGATTAACATATGCTTTACTTGCAACAATTTATTCCAATCCAATTCCAAATTGATTCATAATCAAATCCATATTTCAATTTGAAACCTTTGCATTTCTTGTATGACTACTTTCATTTTTATGCAAAACCATTTAATTATATTACACTTATTCCAATTGAGTCAAAACCAACTTTATTTATTTCTTCAAATCAATCCACTTCCGTTTATAACAATCGACCAATTTCTATGCAAATTTAAAGTTATCCAAGCAAGTAACAATCACTTAAGCTTATAACCATTTAAAGTTAATTCCAACTTAGATTTATATATTTTTTTCATTCGGAATTTTCGCAATCTCAAATATTCTTATTTCCTTGCAATTTTTAAAACAAATCCTTATTCTCACTTCAATTTCATCATCCAACTTAAGTTTATATTAATATCATCCCATTCTATAATATTTACAACTCATACATTCTTATTTCATCACAATAATTAATTAAAATTCTTTTCACTTGCATTTCAATTTTATTCTCTAAACAAATTTCATTCAAGATTCTTTATAAAACTAGACCACAATTATTTTCCAATTTGCTTAAGTTCTTTCAATTTCACAATATTTCCATTTCTTCTTATATCAATTTTATTTTATTTTGACTTGATTTTCATCCAATTAAATTCCAATTCATTTAAAAAATTTAACTCAATTTGTTCATTTATTCAATCCATTTTAAATTTATTTTATTAACAATGAGACCACTTTAAATCGTTTCACTCATTTGAATTTATTTATAAGTCAAACCATCACTATTATAATCTAATTCCATTATTCATTCACACTCTCAGCTTTTTATTGCCAAAATTAAATCCCATATTAGAATTGGGTTTTTATTTTTCTTTTCAAAATTTTCTTAACAAACCACCAAAATTTCCTCCATACCAATACAAATTCCATTTAATTTACTTTACAGTAAATTCATCTTCAAGCTTCTCTTTATTTAATTTAACTTATGCTAAATTCATTCTCAAACAATTCCTTTGGATTCAGTTGAGTCAAAATTTTATTCATACAATATCGTTTCAACTTAATTAAACTTTCTTTCAATTTAATTCTTTTCCAATTCTAATTCAAGTTCAACTAAATTTATTTAGCCAACTTGAATTCATACCATTTCCTTTACTATCTTAAATAAGAACTTAATTCTTTCGTTTTTATTCATAACACAATTGAATTTTGATTTTAATTAAATCCAAATTCAACTCAATTCCATTCAATCAAAGTTAAATCCAATTCATTCAAATTTTAATTCTCCATATACAAGTTCAAAATTTATTTACTAACTTAAGTTCATTGACATCTTTTATATCTCACTTTACCTTATCTTACTTTACATTTCATTTAGGATTAAGTTTGAATTCACCATACCATTCAACTATTTCCCATTTGTGATTATAATTCCATTTTCTATTTATAAGTTCACCAACTTATTTACTTAAAAGTCTATATTGCTCATTTGAGTTATTTTCATCTTATAATCACAATTCTAGATTATCTATATAACACTTGATAGCTTAAGGATACAATTCATTACACAATGACCCGTAATTACAAAGTCATTTTACAATTCAATTTTATATCCAATTTAATTCAATTTCAATTTCAATTTATATTTAACTTATCCTGAGTTAAATGCAAATATATTTTATTCATTACCATTTACTCAAGTTAAATTTTAAATCCAAGATTAAAAAATTTCATTTCTTTCTTAATAATATCAACTTCACTTAATGAGTTCAATAGTTGATTCATTTTAACTTTACACATTATTTAAATAGAATTTTACAGAATTCAGTTATCCGGTTTTATTTCAAAACCATTTTGAAATAATAATCAACTCATACTTACTTGGTATATCAAATCAAATCATCGGATTCCAAATAACTTGTTTATACCAAAACAAATTTACCCTTTTTAAATTTCTAAAAAACCTTGTATATCAAACAAATCTAAATAGATATCATACCCAATTACTATGAAAGCAATCCATTACTTTAGAAACTCGAAAATGAACTCTAATGATGTGGCCATCATCATCAGGATTATTTTCCAGCGAATGAAGTGAGTACAGTGCTTCCTTACTTCCACAAATTCCTTTCAAAACAATTTCCATTTAGAAATATTTTCCAAAATAATACTCTATTATTTCCTTCAAATACTTTGGAAAACATTTCAATCATTCCATAAATTTTAAATTTCCAAACTTTTTGTTTAAGCTCATTTTAAACACTTTCAAAATTCCCGGGATTTAAATTCTGGTTTAATTCAAATTTAGCTATTCTTCTTTTGGATAAATCATACTTATGGAATTTTATTTGGTTATAAACCTTTTCAAACTTTAGATTCTTATATTTGATTATAATATCAACAACCAAACATCCAAATATATATAATATTTTCAGAAAAATTATTCCTTTTATATCAAAATATAATTTTGGGTAAAATTATTTCATTTACCCTCTTTAAAACAATACTATATCGGTTTATCTTGTTTAAGAGTTTAGAAACTCCTACCGATACGGTTGTACTTCCCGTACTGACCAAAATTCATAAACACTCATTCGATAAGTCAACACAATATAAAAAAATTATATTCACTAACAATTACGCTCTCATAGATATTAATACACTCAACTCATTATAGAGTATTATTGACTCTATATCTAATGAGTAATTTCCCTACCAAAGCCAAGGTTGTCGCCAACCTCGCTCTGATACCAAGTGTAACGACCTGCCCTTCTCGATCCTCGAAAATCGACACAAAATACCCCACAGTATGATATGCCGACGATCAAGTGCCGGAAAAGATAGATTGTTGAGGAAAAACAAAGAAGGAACTAAACAATATCAGAATCTCACAGTCGCAGCGGAAATAAAATATAATATATAATAACAGATCTTTACACAAAATGAAAACTATACTTGTTTTATACAATATACCATCAGAGTATCTCAAATAAACACAACTACCAGTCTGACAATCTTAAACAATCACAGCAGCGGATGTAAACAAGTACGGATAATACGTCTCGGACTCCAGCTCCTCTCCTGAGCTCTATAGCATCCTATCCTGAACATATAATACTCGGTTTGACCTGAGCATTATAATGAAATAACACCCAAGTCGGTCTGGAATACCAGCTGATAAAGTTACACCCAAATTTATTATTAAAGTTTCAAAAATCCGTTTGAAAACAAAAGCATCTCGTAAGACCACGCCACAAATAAACATGTCGGGTTTTTACCTTACGATAGCTAAAACACTTTTTATAAAAATCCTCTGATATTATAATATGGTCTATATACAAATACTTATAAAATAGCCGAAATTGTTACATTCATTAAATTCCAGCTACTAGCCACAATCGTGGGTAATACAAACAAAACTCGTAAAAGGCACGTAGGGAGAATGGATTTCCAACTAATGACTAGGCACTGGGGTACCACCTGTCACAGTACAAAGTCTAGATCAGTGTACCGAGGACCACTCCCGTTCCCCTGCAACACAAGGTCGGGACTACCCCTTACTGGATAATCCCGAGTAAGATCACCACACGGTTGGGATCAGCAACCGCACCACTAAGCCGAATAAAAAGGGACATCTAGACTGGGATGACCTCACCCTGAAATGGGTGCTACCCACCTAGCCTTGCTGCATAACCCCTGATTTTCGGTTATTCCCGGTTGATGAGGCTAAGCATTACCTTTTAGAACGTTTCACTTAGAATGCCCATCGTCCACTTGACGATGTTCCGAAAGCATTCATCCATACAAGTCCGTCCCGGGTTCGAACAGAACCGAAGGCACTACTCCTACTACATCCATTTTGGAAATATCCTCAGGATTGGTAGCAACTAGCTCTTGCACTTCACTACTTCATCTTCGACTCCGAACTCGTTTTTCTCACGAAAACGTACAAAACGGATCGAAGTGGTTTTCGATAAATTAATCCTGATCCCCGCCTCTTCGAAACGATCAATGCATTGGCCAATATTGATAGTCAGTGATTTCACTATCAATTATCATTCATAAACATCCATCACACAATAAATAATTTCCCACATTATTTATTTTCCTCAAAAATATCTTTGCCAGATATATTTCCATTTTCAAATTTCGTTGAAACACTTTTCAAACCCAACTCTTCTCATGGAATAAATTCCCCAAATTGTTACTTCCCTTGAAACCTTCCAAGCACCAATCCTTCAGATTTAAAATAATTTAAATTCTTTATTCTTGAAAATACATTAAAACATTTATATTAAAACTACTTACATACTTAAATTAAAATATAAATATACACTTTTTTTTATAAAAAAAATTTCGAATAAAACTACTTTATAAAATATAAACTATTTCCTTTAAAATAAAGTTAAGTCATATTAACTTTTAAAATAAAGCTATAAAATCCTATACAAGTTTTAAAGCATACTTTAATTGATTATCTTTAAAATAAAACATTTTATAAAGTATAAATATTAATAATATTCCTTAAAACATAATACTAATTACCCCTTTAAAATAATTACTTCTATAACTAATTTGATAAATGTTCACTTTAAAATTCTTACAACTTAAATAATTTCATGAAACCATTCTTTAATACAACTTTAAACTTCTAACTTTTTCAAAAATCTGCTTTAAAAATGTACTTGGCTTTTCAGGGAAATACACTTCCATTTTAGGATAACCCAAGAATTCTTTTTATCAGTCCAACACGATTTACCCCAATTCAATTTTACGTTTATCCCGTAAATTCCTTTCCATATTTTAAAAATAAACTCTTTTATTTTTAAACACATTGCTATTTTCTGGAAATCACTTACAAATATATGTTTAAAATATTTAAAATAAAGCTTCTAGAAATTTCTTAACTGAAAATAATACTTAAGGAAATATATAGAGCTTTTTTAAGTAATTTAAGTCAAATTTAACTTTTAAAATAAAGTTATTAAATCAAATATTTATACTATAATTTCCTTTTGAAAACTTAATACTACTTTACTTTTAAAAATAATTAAAAATTACTTAATCAAATATTTTCTTTCACTTAAAAAAAAAAAAAAAAATTTCTAAAATATTTTAAAAACAACTTTACAAAACTTTCCAGTTTATACTTCGAAAATCTTTCTTTAAAACATGCTTCGTTTCCTGAAAAGTATACACATCCCATCCCTTAAAAATAAATCTCGCTATTAATTTAAAATAATTCACATTTCCTTTATAAATCACAATTTCAAACACTTCAAATTTTCAACCCATTTCTTGAATTTAATTACTTTAACTCCTTTACTTAAGAATTTATTTTATTTCCTTTAAACCCAATTTATTTATTTATATTTAAATTGCCAGGTTTTATTCACCCAATCATAGCACAACACAATTTAATTTTCGATTTAATATATCCCAGTATATAAATAAAACATGGCATAACAAGATCTAAAATAATTTATCACAGGATATCAATGAGATATATCATAGAATATAAATAAAATTTCTATTTGTGAGGAATCCAGTTGGATCCCTCCAACTTGTTTCCCTGCATCCACAGATATTAGCACAACCAATAAATATCGATTCAATTTGATAATAATTATCATATTCTGCTAAACAACCAATCAAACATTTAAATATTAGCTATTTAAATTACTGGTATCCAGATGTGAGTGAGATTAACTCACCTTGAACTTTTGACGAGCGTTTAAATTTCCGAATTAAATCGACCGTGATCGATTTAACCCAAAAATTTCGCTAGCTCTGATAGTCTCCAAATCAGCATTGCAACGTAGTTCGCGTCGATACGATTCCGACGCTTCTCGTTACATCGAAATCTGATAACGAACGCACAGGTTATGGATTAACAAAGTTTGCATATAATTTGTAAACAACATTTATTTTATTATTACTTTTATTTTTATACCACAGTCATTCGTTCAGAGATCCAACATCCAGGCCGCCCAATACTTCTTCCTCCTCATGCATGATCCAAAGTATGAACAAACCCAACAGCCGCCTTTAGGGTTTCAAAACGCTCCTCCATCGACCAACTTTGAACACGATCGGGCACCGCCACGACGTGCGCCAAGGCGCGCTCTACCCACGACCAGAGCAGCTTCGAGCTCGGTCATCCCCATAGCACAAAATATGAAGACGAAAGGCAATTGTTCCAGCCTCGATTTCCTCATCCTCGTCGCTCGAAACACTATCTCTACCATTGGATTGGAAGTTCGTAGAGAGCTCTTCAACTTTGCAGTTGGAAGTCTTTGGTATAGGTGAGCAGATGGAGAGAAAAACGAGGAAGATAACGGAAGCACGATGGCCATGGAAAACATAAGCGGCGGCTAGAACGCTAATACTAGGGTTTCTGCGCGTGAACAAAATATATACGCGGAATCCAATTATTTTAATATTAAACTCACCTTTAAACAACTTTTTCAAACGATCTCCAAACGACACGTGCCGACAGGTGATTATAATGTTTTACCCACGTTACGAACACAATGGAACGTGTTTCGGAGGCTAATTCGGTCGTATGCACGAGTTATGGAAACAAACGATCAATTTTAAATTAAATCGGTTAAAATAGTTTCTATGCATTTTGAGCTGCCAGGGTCAGACGACAACTCTGATTGCTACGAAAATTGAAATTCGATAATAACTAACTATTATGGATCCAATGGAACTGGTTTCGTCGAATTCTGAGACTGTGCCCCGGAAGGCTATTTTAACTCGTCGATTAAATCGAGCGATTTCCAAAATCGTCGAAATCACCTAAAATTCACTTTTTCAAACTTTACTAACTTTATTATAAATCATACAAAATTTATATTCAAATTATAAATCATTCTAATTCAGTTCGAACCAAAATCTGATTATTTGCATTATTATATTATTAAATTAATATAAAATTTCAAATTCAACCTATCGACTTTTAATTCCATCCAACAGTCCAATATTATAATTCAAATCCAAATAGACTTAAAATAAATTTTAGAATCTACTTTTGTATCTATTTACACCCAGAATCATCAATTATCCCAATTCTAATATTAAATTATTATTATTCAAATTTCAATTAAATTCCCATATTTTAAATTTAACTAATTCTATTAATTTAACCAAAATATTTTTATTCGAAATCGAATAAAAATTCACATTCAACATTTAAAATGAATTAAGTATTCAAAATCTAACGACCAAAAATTCTGGGTCGTTACAGTTTGTACTTAGATATATACTAGTTGCCTTGAAATTAGATTATATGGTGTACCGATGCATCACATCCCTGCCTTCCTGTTGTTTAGAAAAAAATTTGGACATACCCATGCATTGTTGCCTAGTCATAGGTTATCACATCCCATATTGTCAAGTTGCGTAGCTTATCTCATTTTTTTGGCTAATGCCTATAGCCATAGTTGTATCTCCATTTGTGCAATCGTACACATTTAGTTAGACTTAATTGCAAAACTTTTGCTTGTGAATAGCAGTAATTTTTATTGCTTAACATTATTACAGCTTTTGCCTATAGCTTAAGATGGCCACATAGTTTCACTTACATTTGTATTTGCCCATATTTCCTACGTCCTAAAATAGGTAGTGCTTTTATTTTATTTTATATATTGCTTTGTCCTTTGCTGTGGTATAAAATCGCATTGCTAAAGGAATGGGATAGGGATGTGTGCTGTCCATCTTTGGTATGTTATATAACTTAATGTCCAATACTTATTCATGCTTATTTTAAGGGCCTAACACCTTTTCTTTTGCTTTCAAAAGTAATGACAACGGCCTTCTCTCCTTTTAACTTGACTTGGCTTTGAAATATATCTGTTGCTTTTATTTTCATGTACTAAGCCACTTAGCTTGGTTTGCAAATCTTAAGCATTAGAGAATATTTTATGGATTTTAATGTATAGATTTTAGAAAATATAAACATAGTTTATTTCATAGGAAATGGTTATTTCAATAAGAGTTTGGAAGAGGAATAATTGTTATTTTACAATATAAATGAACTTAAAACACGCTTTGGGATATGGAAATTATTGGATTTATAAAATAAGTGCTTTTGGAATAGTTCTGGATCAACGGAATATTTTATTAAATATAAATTGAGTTAGTTTTAAAATGGTTATAAGCTGAAGTAATTATTTATTCACATGAATATAGTTGAATTGTGTAGAAATAAATTGTCGATTGACGAAAATGAGATTAAATAAAATTCTATGAATTGATAGAAGTGAAATAAAATTGATTTTGAAATTAACTGAATTGAATATGAGCTTGTTTGGATTAAAAATAAACTGAATGTAAGCAATTAAGTTGTAAACCATTAAAATTGAATGAAATGGCATATGAATTGGTTGAAAGCAATTGAATTAGTTTTGAAATCATATAAATTGCTCATGGAAAGTGTTTGGTGTATGTTGCTTATGAAAATGCATGTGTTTAGCTATTGAAAGTAAGTGAAATGTTAATAAATTTTGTATATTTAGTACTTACATGTTTGAATTGAGTAAGTATAGGTACTGGAAAGCCGTATGGCTAGATTTGATCGCGCAAAATGCTAAAATAATAACCCGCTTGCTTAAAAATGCTAAATAAAGGTACGCCTATGCAACAAAAATAGGAAATATGAACTGTTTTTGTTTTTCCGACCGTGTGGGTCGATGTATATATATTTATATCTCTTGTCAAATTGCAAAAGCTCCTCCGTACAAAGGAGACTCCGCCAATTGAGTTAGAAAATTTTTGAAAATTTTTGGAAAATTTTTTGTTAGCAACAAAACGATTTCAAATTGGAATTGAAATAAGGGATTTTGGATATGGAAATTGAAACTAATTGTTTATTTTGAACTAAAGAATTAGGAAAGTGAATTTGGGATTTTTGATTTTGAGAGGATAAATTGAAATTTGCTCGGCAAAGGTATGTATTTAAATTTATGTATGAAATTTGATTGGGTTTTTGATCTAGCCACTTGGCTTTTTGTTTTTTTTGAAATTGGGAGCCCGTAGAGGCATTTTGCACTTGTACTGAGCTAGCCACGCAAAGGACACGCTGGTAAAAAATTTCGGAAATTTTGGGAGTTAGAAAATTTTTGGGAAAATTTTGATAATTTGAATTGAATTTGAATTATAATTTGAATGGTTGAGTTAGCAATGTTGTTTGGAAATTTTGGATAGGTTTGAAAGGTAAGTAAGGGTAATAATGTTGTTATAAAAAGATTACTTTGGGTATTGTTTAAACTGTTTAGTTGAGGGGAGTTGATAAAAACAATTAGAATGAGAAAATGTTAACAGGTTAAGGATCATTCCTCTTAACTAGTAATTTCGGGGACGAAATTCTTTTAAGGGGGGAGAAATGTGACGACCCGGAATTTCTGTATATTTGGAATTGAAATATTTAATTTATTTTAAATATTTGAAAGCTAGTTTAATTTGAATTTCAAATATCATTATTTATTTGCCAATTAAATTATTGAATTTAATTATTGGAAATTGGGTCAATGTTTGAATTTAAAATTTTAAGCTTGTTAAAAATGGTTTAAAAGCTTGTAAAATTTATATCGATAGTACCGAAGATAGTAAAAGTGTTGAAATTGAATTTGGGAATGTTTTGTTAAGTTTTGAAATTTTATCGTTTAAATCGATATTTAAAAATAGCCTTCCGAGGCGTAGTCTCGGAATTTGACGAAACCAGTTCCATTGGATCGTAACATTGTATTATTATCAGATTTCAATTTTTACATTTTTTGTAGTTGTCGTGTGATCGTACGATATATAAACGCATCGAAATCTATATCGAATTCAATTTAATAACTGGATCCAAAAAGCTATCTTCTCCATATGATCGAATTAGGGCTCGAAACCTTTTCCATTTCGTTCGGAATAGGGGTACAACATTATGAACGCCTAGCGGCACGCATCGATAGGAGGTTGAGATTTTAAGCTACGTTTTTGGGACGATGAAATTTTAAATAATATATATTCATATACCAGTCAACATTCAGTCGAAATAATTTCACGTCAGCTTTCACTTCCATCACTGTAGCTAATCTTCTGAAATACGCCACACTTCACCTTTATATCACATACTGTCTTCTTTCTTCTGTAAATTTTGGTTGAGCATTTTAATTGTGTAGATTAATTTCATTTAGAACGAAATACTTCTTCATTCAAAATTTATTTATGGCTGCAATTTTAAATCGCGAATACTTCCTCTCCTCTCATTCAAATAGATTCGAAACTTCTCAAATTTAAAATCTCTCTAAGAACATAGCAACGAACGAATTTCGTTCGGCAAAAATATCCATACGAATCGCAGTTTCCCTCATTCTCGAATCGAGTGCTAGCGAGGGGAGAGCGCGATAGGTATGGATGTCTCGCGTAGTTGGTGGCAGCGGGTGGTAGCGCTCGCGAATTTGGAACTCTAAGATCGCGAGATGATGGCGCGATATCAAGCAAGATCTGGAAGCGAGTCGCGATTCGTGGGAGAAAGCGGAGTAGGTCGCAACAGCAACGACGGGGCTTCAATTTCAAGTGTCGTTTCGGAAGGCGATGGTACGATTTAGGGTTCGTTTCGACAGAGGAATTCATTTTTATTTTTCTCAATTAAATTTAATTTAAACTTATGTATGTTGCATAATATCGCAGAAAAGTTATTTACTTTAAAAGAAAATGAATTTATGTAAAATAAGGTTGTTGTGATAAGCTCGTGTAAAACAGAAAGAAATGATATAGGAGTTTTAGACATTGAAGCATCTGTATAAAGTTAGTTTAAAATTTTAATTATTACATAAATTAAATTTTAGTTTAAATTAGATAAATAAATAGAAATTTATTGTCTGATTTATTTAGAATAATAAAAAATCATATAAATTGTTTATTCAAGGTCAAAAATCAAAAAACCAAGGCAATATTAAAGTGGATTGCAAACAAGCAAAATAAAAGGTGAGTTAATCTCACTCATCTGGTTATAATTTAAATTTAAATGGTTAAATTTAAATAATTTGTTAAATGATTGAATTGATTTGATGTGCTATGTTATATATTAGTATATAGTATATGTTGGAGTGATTAATTTCCCGCATTATATAGTGGATGAGACCCTATGCACCACATAATAGCGGATAATATTATGTAAATCCCATATACCGAGATATTCTACCTCGAAGTGGAATTGGTATTTTATATTGTGCTAACGTCTGTGGATGCAAGGAAACAGGTTAGAGGGATCTAACTGGATTCCTCAAATCATTTACATTTGTTTAAATATTCTGTGATATGATTATTTGATGTCATGTGATGAATTATATTGATAATTGAAATATTGGATGTTATGGTTTGATATATTTGAGTATACGGAGTTACCAAAAATATATATAAATTGGATTTTTAAAAAGAAAATAAAAGAAGAGGATTTGGAAGTAAAGTAATCATAGAGAATTTGGGACAAATTAAAGAATAAATGGAAAAAGGACAAAAGTGGATTTTTAAAATTTTAATAAATAAAATCCGAGTATAGGAAGAGAGATTGTGAATAAAAAGGGGGATAATGAATTTTAAAATCCCAAGTGATATGATAAAGTATTTACTTTAAAATTCAGGGTTTAAATTTATAAAGAAGGAATTTGGGAAACTGAAATTGGTATTTCTCAGCTAAAAGTTTTTAAATCATAAGTGAGGATTAAAAATCCATGGTTAATGGGTTTGAAATAAATGAGTAAGTACGGAATTTATTTCAAAATGGAGTAACTGGGAAATCAATTTGAAAATTTGATTTAAGTGTTTGAAATTGGAATTTTAAGAAGGATGGGACTAAGAAATTTATAAACTGGGTTTATAAATATAAAGTAATAAATCAGTGGATATTTGGAAGGATAAATTCATGGTGGGAATTTATTAAAGGAATGGGAAACTTTGTTTAAAAATAAATAGTGATTTATTTTAAAGGATGTGGAGAGAAGTATATTTTCCTGGATAGCCAAGTATGTTTTCAAAGCAAATTTTTAAATATAAGTTAAAAGCTTTAAAGTTGTTTAAAAAAAGTATGTTTTAGAAAATTTATTATTTTTAAATGTTTAAATTCTAAAGTAAACATTTTTCAATATTCTTAAAGTATATATTTTGAATAAGTATTAAAGAAATTTTTAATTTAAATGTTTTAAAGGATATCTTATAATAAAGAGTTTTAAATTATTTTCAGAATTTTAAGTTTTTGTGCTTGGTGTTTTCAGTGGAAATCAATATTTGGGAATTTATTCCATGAGAAGAGTAGGGTTGGAAAACTATTTTCAAAAAGGGTTTGAAAATGGAAATATATCTTGCAAAGATATTTTGAGGTTAATAAATAATTCGGTGAAATTATTTAATGGTTGATTGTGAATGTTAATTGATAGTTAAATAACCGACTATCAATATTGGCTAATGCGCTGATCGTTTCGAAGAGACCGGGATTGGGATTTATTTCCTGAAAAACACATCGATCTGGTTTGTATGTTTTCGGGAGGAAGACGAGTTTGGATTCGAAGATGGAGCAGTAAAGTGCAAGGGCTAGTCGCTACTAATCCTGAGGATGATTCCAAAATGGATGTAGTAGGGGTAGTGCCTTCGGTTCCGTTCGAATCAGGAACGGACTTGTATGGATGAATGCTTTCGGAACATCGTCAGGTGGACGATGGGCATTCTAAGTGAAACGTTCCAAAAAGGTAATGCTTAGCCTCAAGCCTCATCAACCAGGAATGACTGAAAACCAGCGGTTATGCAGCAAGGCTAGGTGGGTAGCTCCCATTAGGGTGAGGTCATCCCTGTCTAGATGTCCCTTTTTATTCGGCTTAGTGGTGCGGTTGCTGATTCCAACCGTGGGGTGATCTTACTCGGGATTATCCAGTAAGGGGTAGTCCCGGTCTTGTGTTGGAAGGGATTGGGGGTAATCCTCGGTACGGTGATCTAGGCCACGTACTGTGACAGGCGGTACCCCAGTGCCTTGTCATTTGTTGGAAATCCATTTTCCCTACATGCCTTTACGGTTTTGTTTGCATACCTATTAGTTGGAATTTAATAAATGTAACAATTACGGTTATTTGAATAAGTATTTGTATATAGACCCTATTATAGTATCAGAGGATTTTATAAGAAATGTTTTGGCTATCGTAAGGTAAAAGCCCGACATGTTTATTTGTGGCGTGGTCTTACGAGATGCTTTTGTTTCTAAAGGATTTTGAAACTTTAATAATCAAATTGAGAGTGATTTTCTCACGCTGGTATTCCAGACTAACTCGGGTGTTATTTAACTGTGATGCTCGGGTTAGACCGAGTATTATAGAATGCAGGAAAGAATGCAGTGGAGCTCAGGAGACGAGCTGGATGGCGATACGTACTTCCTTATTTGTGTTAGATATTTCGCTGTGTTGATTAGCTGTGTATTCAGATTGTGAGGATAGGTTATGATTACTATCCAGTTGTGTATTATGTATACTCTGATGATGAAATGTATAAACATATTTGATTTTGTGTAAAGATCAGTTATTATCTATTATATTTTATTCCGCTGCGATGGTTAGATTCTGATGTTGTTTTCTATTTTCTTCTTCTACCTCTTCTTCTTTACCCTCATGGTTCGTATTTCTGTACATCTTGAGTTGATTGGGGGAGAGTAGTGTCGAATATAGGGGTTCGGATTTGTGGGCTATTACAGAAGCACCAGTTCACAATCACAGATCTCAGATAAGAATTATGTAGAGAATTGAAAATGTAGAACACTCGGAAAATTAAGAAGAAAGCAGTAAAGAACACAGAGTTTGTAGCGGTTCGGTAATCCGGCCTACGTCCACTTTGAAGTTGATAATTTTATTGAAGTTTGCTTGTTGATTACAATGAGTTACAACTGATTACAACATCAAAATCCAAGTACAATGATGAATTCGGTAGAGCCTGGGCGTCGAAGAGCCAAAAGTCCTTTTTTGTAAGCTTTGGGGCGCTATTTATTAGCGTAGGATGCAAATATCTCGCTCAGATTTCGGAGGACTTCTTTTGGCATGTGGGTATGCTCACATGATCGATCCCATGTGATTTCGACTCGATCCATGATCGATATGACGAATTTTGTATCAATCAAGATTTGATCCAATTGAGTCGAAATTTGGCAGGAACATTCTCTAGGTTGTACGTAAGCTCCTGTGAAAATTTCATAGCATTTGGACTTGTGGATTGCAAGTTACGGTCGATGCAAGATTGTGTTCTCTTTTGGCTGGCCAGCTTGAATCGATACATTCGTATTACTTGCTTCGAATCGATAATGAGCACGTGCCCGCGAGTTGATGTGCACTTGATCTTAGGATCGATCTGAAGTTTATGCTGAATTGACTGAGTCTCCTCTATGCACATGCCTTGTTCGAATCGATCAGTAGTATGTCATTCCTCTCGATCTGCAGCATGTTGTTCGTATCGATCTGTAGCATGTTGTTCGTATCGATCTATAGCATGTTATTGGTATCAATAGTCTGTTTTGTTCGTATCGATCGGAGTGGGTCTGTTCGACTCGAATCACCGTGGCATTGTTCGTATCGATTGATGTCGCTCTGCTTGTGTTGGTGGACCTGGCCTTGTTCGTACCGATCAGAATTAACTTTAATCGATCGATACCAAGTTGAGCCAGTAGCATGGATACAAACTTGTGATAACACAATAATTACGAGCTACCGATAATGCGATTGATACGAACAATAGGTAACACGATGGATTCGAACATATGGATAGCGGGATGGATTCGAACAGATGGATAGTGCGATGGATTCGAACAGATCGATTCAAACTATGGCTTTTTGGTGGATACGAATAGTCAAGGCTTGATGGATACGAACAAGGTGATTGCTGAAATTGCATCGATCATATCTTGAGCATACGAATTCTAATTGAATTGAAATTTGGAACGTTGGCTTCCATCGCTTTGATTGTCGTGTCACATCAATTCTAGCTTGATCTGGACTCAGGAAATTTCATCGATATCCATAGTGAACCAGTGTATAACCGATCTTTGGGACGAACTGTCTTTAGTTTCCAGTTAATCTTTCGATACCACGACCTTGCTAAAAGGTGGGATAACAGTACCTTAAACATTTCAAGGTAATGTAGCATATGTCATTGTACATGATATATAATTTAATTAAATAATTTATCTAATTAATAATTAATTAATTTTGAAAATTTATTTATAAATTTTCAAAATAATTTTAATAATTATTTATAACATTTTCTTATTTTAAATTTTAATTCAAAATTAGATTTTGAAAATTAGCCCAAGGCATAAATTTAGTTTAGGCCTTTTATATTAGAGACAACCTTTTGGCGCACTTCACTTTTCGAGCTAGGTCGGTAGCTAGGTAGGGCATTGTACTTAATTACTCAAACCTAGTCTAGACACTTCATGTTGAAACACCATACTAAATGGGTAGGCTTAATTAGTTGGGTCATAATACTGCTAATTTAGACAGCATAGACTACTGAACTGTGATATCATTATTGGATTTGGATCGACATGCACAAGTTAAATGGGTGACTTTAAATAAAATAATCATTTTGGATCTCATTAGGCCATAGAAGTCATAATTTATTTAAATCTAATCTAAATATATTTTAAAGAAAATCATTATTTTATTTGATTAATTAATAAAAGGATTTGATTGGATTTTATATACGTTATATAATATGCATATGTGTATTATATACACATGTACATGTACATGTACATGCACATGTCAAATATACAGTATGAATGGTTTAACATATCTATAACTAAGTATTGTGATTTACACCACAACGGACATGTTACGTCCTCTGTATACATATTTTCTGTCTGTTTTATAGTATTAATATGATATAAAACATATATATATATATATTTAATTAAGTATATTTACATATAATAATATAAAAGTACTCTTGTATATATATGCAAACATATACATATAAATAATATTTAAAAATATAAATATAAAATAATTTAAAATTTAAATTTGAAATTTGAAATTTTAAAAATAGCTTTAGATCTGAAAATATCTTTTAAATTCAAATTTAAAATTTAAAAATAAATTATAAAACACAATTTATTAAAAAGTATATACACGATATTTTTTTCAAAATATATAATATATATATGCCATATATATTGATATTAATATTTTAAATTCATTTATAATATTAAATAATATTATATAATTAAATATATATATATTCCTATAAGTATAATAGATACACACACGTATGAATTATTTATTTTCTCCCATATTTCAGTTTTGACAAATTCAAAATAATTTGTTTATTACGAAATAAATCTATATGGATTTATTTTTTAAAAAAAATCCATAAGAATTTTTTTGTGTAATAAAATTATTTTAATTTTTTTACAATTTTTATATTTATAGGTAAATAAGTATTTATAAATTATCGAATTCAATTTAATAATTTAAATTAGTGAAAATAATTAATATGTATTTCTAATTGAATATATAAATAAATATATATAAACTCTTTATTTTTTTATTTTAATTTATACGTTTTAAAATTTGAAAACACAATTTGTAATATATATATATATATATATGATTTCAAAATTAAACATTTATACAAAGCACTGCTGAAAGTAAAAACATATCTATACATTAAAATTTTCTTTATTAACAATATATGTGTGTGTGTGTGTATTCTAAATTGACAACATATACATATACTGATTCATGGTATGGATTTAACCTAATCAAATATAATAACACAATAAATGACATGAATATGTATAAACTGATATGCATTAAATTATTACCCCAACTGTAGCTTAGTTATAACACTTTGAATGTTCAATTAGTGCTCTAGAATCATATCTGATATCTTCCGACAGCACTACTAATTGAAAAGATCTACACACCTTTTAGTAAAATTTATTTGTGTTTGACCTTAAAAGAGAGGAGGAATGGTGGAGGGAGTTTTCACCTAGAGTGTTAGGGGAGGAGCGGAGTGATTAAGCTAAAAATGAAAGGAGCTAAGTGGTTTATATAAGGAACAGGAGAGGGGGGAAAAATTGGATCTAGAAGCTTTCTTTTCTTCACTCATTCTAACCCAAAATATCAATAAATATCATCCCCATAGTCCCCCTTCCTCTTGTAGCTGGCCATACCCCAGGCTATATGGGCTTGCATTCTACTTTAAGCCATTTCATGTATGTCAATAGTGTAACATCCTATAATTTTATTATTCTGATTTTTAAATACTTAATAAATTTAAATATTGAAATATTTGGTTTTTAAAGTTTAATAACTTGTATTCAAGTATATTGATTATTTAAAATATTTGAATTGTTAATTGAATATTAATTGAATGGATTTAGTAGCCTTATTTAACTCATTTTAAATAATAAATAATAATAGGGAACTCATTTGTATATATATTTACAATAATAAATAGTTCAAATAAATTATAAGAAAATTATTTTTTATTATAACAAATTGATTTTTAGTGATGTATTTCTAATTTAATTTATTTGATCTTTCCATAATTTTTAACTCGGGAAATATTTAAATTTCGGTTGACGGTTTTTAGCAAACGATGGTACTTTTATCATTTTACGGAATACAATAACTAGTGTATATCACCATTGTTTTGGGATTGTATTGTGTTTTTGTATGTGACCGTATTTTTGTTTTGTTGCTCGCATTTCGTACCTAAATGAAATTCTATGCGGCGAGATGGCAGAAATTGTAAATTAAATATATCTCGATGCTCAGACAAATCAACAACTTAATCTTACTTTTTTACCCCTTTATTTTCTTTTGTGTGTTCTAGTAAACGAACAAACAGGAAAACAAACAAACTTCATCTTCTAAAATTAAAAATCTTACAGTCCACTTAATGAAAAAATATAATGTTGACATCTTTGGGTTTGTTATGAGTATATCTATGCATCTATAGGTATTTTGAAGGGTGTGACATCGTCTTATGATGTTCGGCATTGAAGTCATGAGTTTGGGCAAAAATATGGTTTAGATTTTTAGGGATGTAGATGGAGTTCAGCGAACTTGACAGTAGCATGTTGTTTGGCTGTGGAGGAGCACCCGTGGGGAAAGTATGGAGATGTCCGACCAAAGGGAGTGACACGCAACATTTTGGAGGCATTGGTTTGACCTGTATAGTCGCGATCTGAGGGAGTGGGTCGATTGCAAGGGGGTCGGGTTTGGCTAGTCAAGAATTCAAAGAGAAGTCTGTTTGTGTTGTCCGTTCGTAGAACGGTGGACTGGCGCTCCGTGCAGGAGGTTGATTGCGCGTGGCAATGTTGGGTTGTTGTGCTCTTGTAAGCACCGGGAAAGGAGTTTGGGAGGGGGAAGAGAGTAATTTAATAATTTTGAAATAGTAATTAGTGTAATTATTTATTATTTAATTCTCAAATTATAAAATGTGTAACTTCTTCATACGAGGTCCAGTCAAGACGCGGTCTTTCGCGTTGCGATTGTCATGGCGATAGCTACACGATGGAACTCTTTCATTGAATTTGGAGAAAGTGAATTTTAGTTCAAACTGGAACTCCTAAGTGTTTGGTGGGATTTTGATGAGTTAAACTCGCCTTTTTGGAAATCGGTATGATATATAATAGATAAAATTTACTGAATTATTGGTTGGCTTGGTAAAATGTCCGCTTTGGAAAAGTGAATGACATTTAATATAAAATACAGAGAGTTAGAGAAATCTAGATTTCTCATCATTGTGGTTTCTAATTCTAGTTATATACCTGTTGATTTTGTTTTAATTATATACCTGTTATATAGATTGTCAAATGTCAAAATTGGATAGTTTGGTCATATTGGATGTGATACTGATATATGTTAAAAGCTGAACATTGTTACTAAAAAAGGTAGTAATAGCATTAGTTAACAGATATGGTAGCTAATGGCCTAGTTATGGTATTTTTGAAATACTATTAGTTGGCATTTTGATTTGGAAATGATTTCGATTTGGAAACTGATTTTCAATCTAACCTTTTTGTATTTTCTGTGATATTTTATTTAAAAATAGTTTTTGTACTTCTCTATTTTGCTTCAACTTCTATTATTATTCTTTTCTAATATATATATAGATGTAACTGTTTTAAAATTATTTTTGAAAGTATTTATATTTACAGAAAAATTATTATAAGAATGAATGTTTATTTTAAAGGAAATAAAAGGGGTTCATGTTTTAATTTCAAGTGAATTTTTTACAAGAAGGTGGAAATATTTTGGAATAGATATTTGTCAAACGTTTTACATTAAATGTCGTATTAAGAGAATATTTTTTTATTAATAAAAGAATAGTTTTACAAAGGGTATTTATAGATTAAAAGAATAGATTTATAAATAATATTTTGAAAAGGGAAATGATACCATTTTTATAAATCGAACAATAAATAACATTTATAGTAATGTACGGAATGATCATTTATGGAAAGTATTTAGTTCTATCTTGGAAAATGAAAGTTCATGATAAATTTGGCAATTCATAAACTGTATTTTGTAAACAAAAATGAATTTATAGAAATATTTTTATAAGTATGAAAGAAGTGTTTAAACAGAAGTTTATAAAATATTGTTTGGCATTCCTATCTAGTATTTGCTACTGTCATCACTAACATTATTATCAGAAAATTTTTATTTTTGGTACACCATCTTCCAGATTATAATATACTTATACTTACATTGAGGAGTTTAGGTTTCAATCTTTATTCCTGCCCCTTTTCATATTTTTGTTTTAGAATTTTATATTTTGTTTACCACACATTAGATTGTCACTTTTCTTTTGTAACATTCAATATCATTTTGAATAATTTTGGATTTCTTAAAATGGATTACTCTTTTGGTTTAATCTTCCCGGTTATTGAACAAACCATGACTTCCTGAGTCAATTAGAATAGTGAATTAAGAGTTTTAGGGTATTTGTAAGAATGAAGCTTTGTATAAAATATTCATTCTTTTTTTAAATTAACTTTGTCAAACTTTGCATTCCATATTTGATTTTAATTTTGCAGTGCAATTATTAATTTAAAAGTTTTAAATAAGCTTTTAAGTATTGAAAATTGAACTAAGTTTAAAAGGCTGTTTGGTTTTTCGTACTAAAGTTTTCAATAGAATATCTTATTTTTGAATTTTGTACATTAAAAATTCATGTAGCTCATTTTTTTAAAATGAATTTTCATTTATGGTGTTGATATATGTATGTTATAGTGATTTTTCCTCTTACCGTTTATTTACATATTTGTACAAACATGTATGTACATGAACAGATACCGACAGTTCAATATATTTATAGTGGAATGTCATCTTTCAAACAATGATCATCACATGCAACACAATTTAGTATTTGCATATAATAATTAACAATTTTAAATTAAATACAGATAAAACTATTGCTTGGCTTTCCTCTTTGGTGTGCGCTAATGTCTTGAATCAATTGGAACTAGAAGGATTTTATATTCAATACCGCTTTTTAATATAGTTCTTTAAACTACATTACCCATGCAATGATCCAGAATTTCAGTCATTTGAAATTAATTTTAAATATTTAAAGGTTAATTTTATAAGCTGGATAAATTATATTTCGAATATAATGAATTTAATTGGATAATTAAATTATTAATTCAACATTTGAAATTGTAGAAATAATTGGAAATTGGATTTAGTGTGACTAAAAATGATTTATAAAGTTGAAATATATTATTGTTGAATTTAAATGATGTTAGAGAACTTTTAAAATTGAATTAAAAGTTAATTTGAAGAAATTGAATATTTTAATATTTAATTGACTAGTAAAAATATTCATTTTTCAAACAATCTCAGATTTTGACGAAACTAGTTTCATCGGATCCGTAATGTTATATTATTGTAAGATTTCAAATTTCGTGTCAATCGGATTTACGGTTTGTCCGGGGCAAGCTAAAACGCGTAAAACTCTATTTAAGTGAATTTTAAATTTAAATAATTCGATTTGAAAACCTATCTTTCAAATGCAATCGAATTGGCTCCCGTTATATATTCCATTGCATTCGAAACGCAAGGTGGCATGCTATGTTTCGGGTTCGGAAAAATTTTGGGTGAATAGTGTTTTGCAATTTTCTATAAAAGCCCCTAACTTTCTCCATTCTTCACAAAACCCTACTAGGGTTAGGGCTAGCCGCCATTTACTTTTCTATGGCCAGAATTTCATCTTCTTCTCCTCTTAATATCTTTCCATCCGTGAAGAACTAGCAAATACTTTCAATTAAAACTTTAAGATGATCACGAGAGCTTCAAATCCATACGGATATGATCAAAATCGGCGCGTCGATCGAGGCGCAGCAAGCCGATGAAGTGCCGACCTTTGCACACGTTTTCCAAGTGAAATAGACGACCGAGCTTCAAGTGCCTTCGTCCGATGGTGGCATTCGCGAGGGGCTTCGACGTGAAGCTCGCTGATCAACATATCGATGTTCGAAGAGGGCGTGAAAATTCCAAGATGATCGACGTGATTATGAGTTTTGTTGCGTTCAAAAAAACTGATGGAGGAAGAAGGCCAATCGGCCTGGATCTAGGGCAAAGGGAAATGTACAGCCACATCTCATCAATGCAAATCGAACGGCTAGGAAAGAATAGGGTTTTTAGAAGTAAAATTAAAATTAAAACTAATTTATATAATGACTCGTGTGATATTAAAAATGCCATAACTTTTTTGTACGAGGTCCGTTTTGCACGAAACAAATTGCGTTGGATTCGTATTGATGAGCAATACGCGACGGACCAGGTTTGGAGTTGATTGGAGCTAGTGTGAATTTTGAGTAAAATTAAACGGTCGTCTAATTTTATTCGGAATAAAACATTGAAACTGCTATTGGACGCAATGTGAGTACAACTCACTCTTTCTGACTCACTGATATTTTTATATAAGTGAGAATAAATGTTATTTATGATGATTGATGATTGTTTGGATGATATAAGATATATTGATTGGTATTTGGATATATAAACCTGCCTAGTGAAGCAGATGACCCTATATGTTCCCATGTATGAGCGGATGACCCTTTGTACGCGCTTCTGCCTTAAAGCGAATATTGTACACATATTCTAATATGTATATCTGTTACAGATGACAGGTTGGAGGGATCCAACTGGATTCCTCAAAAGTATTGATTTATTTACAGATATTGTGATATATTCTGTTATCATATTGATATATGATGTTTTGGATGCTGCGATTGATGTATTTGGTGCTGTTGCAGTATTGGGCCTATTTTTGGAAATTTAAAAATGTTTAATTGATGATTTTCAAATAAAAAAGGATTTTTAAGCGATTTGAAAATATATGATTTGATTTGTTATAAAGGAAGGAAACTATTTTAAATAAATAAATGTTATAATTTTTATCGTTATAAAAATTATGATATTTGTGAAATATAATTGAAATTATGGTTTTCGAGAAATATAGTTTAAATGGTGATTTTTGAATTTATTATAAAAGGTTTATATATAAGATTTATAAAATTGGATTTTTATAAGTCGAAATGATAAAATTGTAAAGGAGATTTGTGAATGTTAAAATGAAGTTATAAATGGGTTTTATTAGTAATTAAGATCTACAGATTTATAATTGTGAAGTTATAAAATAAATGATTTTGAAAATAAAGAGATTTATAAGTAATTTACTTATAAATTGGATTTGGCATATAAATGAGATAAATGGAATTGGTTAATAAAGTAGATTTATAAATTGAAGTTTTTATAAAATATATAAATGTGAATTTATAAACATTGTTTTATAAATCAGAAATCAATTGAGTTTGACAAATTAAATATAGAAGTTTATTAAAGGATATATATTCGCGATTTTGGACAGCGAATTATCCTTTAAATTAAATGTTGTAATAATAAAGAATTTGGTTGGGAATTATATCCACGAATTTGGATAGTGGATTATCCTTCAAATAAAATGTGTAGAAGTATTGGATTTGGTAAAAGATTTATATTCATGATTTTGGATAGTGAATAATCTTTTGAAATAAATAAATATTTTTGGGAAGCGATATTTTAAATGGAGTTAAATGGTTTAAAGATGTTTCAAAATATGTTAAGTATCGTAACCATAGATTTCAACATTTATTGTTGAAATAGAGTTTTTCGAAAAGTAAGGAGATGATGGACTATAACACTGTTGTTATAGTAAATGATTTTTGGAAGGAAATGTTTTTGTATAGTATTGGGGTTTATATATCTATCTAATTTTCGAATCCCTATACTAGTGATTTTGGGTTGTCGTAACGATGTTTTACGCAACATTCGTTTTGACCCAAATAATGTATTTAAAGAGAATGCTTTCCTTAAAGAATAAAATATATACTTAATCGTGATTTAAGTATATTGAATATTTTCCAAATGTTGAAAATAAATTGATTTGTGAATTACTTATTATTAAATAAGTATTTGGAAAAGTTTTCCAAGTTTGAAATATTGAGATGGTTTAGAGATTATATCTTTTTAAAGATAATTTGAAGTTAATATTTAGCAAGTGATTTAATTAATAGAAGATTAATTATAAGAGCCTAGTGATTGCATATGGTGCTGAATATTTGTTTGTTTTCTTTGATAGTTAAATAACCGACTATCAAATTGCCCAAAATTTTAGTTCCTCGACTTGATGTGGGAACTATTTAGTCGTACACTTAGTACGTAACCTTCTGTGTAGGCTTGATTGTCGTTTGTGTTAAGGATGTTGATTCGTATAGTGCGGAGTATTACTCCAATCTATCGAGCTTCCTTCTTGGCCCGAAGGATAGCAAGTTGAAAGTTGGAAATGTGATAAGTCTATGGGACAGTTTCTTTATGAGGTTGAGAAATGCTTTTGCGTTGTTGGTGCGATCGAATTTATCCGAAAACCACTTCGCACCAACGTATATGCGACGATTGTGCAGGTTGCTTGTGATGATAGTGATATTCCGGATTTTCATTGTGGGGGGCTGCTTGTTGATCATTTGGGGTTAAAATCCCAATATACATCCTGTAGCAGTGGTCTCTTCATTATGAAATATCCAATGCAAGGACTATTCGCTACTAATCCTAGGGATTTTCCGACAGGATGTGGTAGGAAAGTACCTTCGATTTTTCCTGTTCTTGGACAACTTGTATGGATATTTGTCTGACATTGCATTTCTAAAGATTACATACATTGGTTTTTACAAACGTACATCAGTGGTGGAGGAAAAGGCAACTTCTCTTTGCTTAACACCCTCCTTGACACGTATTGTGATGACCCGGAATTTCAAGCAATACCAATTTAATAATCTGAATTAAAAATTAAATTGATTTGATGATCTTTGTAAAAAGATTTGAATTAATTTAATAATCCAATTAAAATAAATAGTTAATTGATAGATTTTAACTTTTTAAATCAAAATAATTGTTTTATATTTATAATGTATATAGAATATGTATATATTGTAAATAAATAAATAAATAAATCCTGTTTTCTATAAAATATATATCTTCAGTAAATTGGGAATTATGATTTTATTTAAAAGTTAAACTTTTAAAAGTTAATTAATTAATAAGATATGATTTTAAATTGATAAGATAAAAATTTAATTTGTTTAAAATAAGTTATTTGATATTAAGTTTTTAAAGGTATATAATAAATAACAATATGATTTTAAATACCTAAGGTTAAATGTTGAAATGATTTAAAATATGTTTAACTCAAGTTTAAATTTAAATAAATAACAATAAGGTTATTTTGATTTTCTTCTAAATATAGTTGGATAAAATAAATAATTTATTAATAAGAAGACAATTTCTTTTATAAATTATTTATAGTTATTAAATGTTGTTATTTTTGAAAATATAATAATACATTGTTTTAACAAATAAATTTTTAATAAAAATAATTGTTTTCCAAAAAAATTTAATTGTGCAGTTATATTTGTAAATGAAATTGATTTCAAAATTTAATTTGAACTTGAATTCAAAGCTTTGAAAACTAAAGTGTAAATATTTTTAAATTTTCTTTGATTATGAAATATTTGTATAAACTTTATTTTATAAATATAGTTGGATTTATTCATTTTAAATTTTATCTACATATAAATAAATGCATGTTAACTAATTAATTAAATATATCTTATATTTAAACATCTAATTAAAATACAAGTTAACTTAATTATAGCTTATTAACCTTAGAAAGATAGGTGTAAACATTTTACAAATTAAATTAACATGTGTTAATCAATAAACTCTACAACTTGACAAATGTTATATTTAGGGACATGTAGCATTTTTTAAATTTTTTTTTTATTTCAGTTTTTATAATTTCTCTTCCATTTTGTTTCTTTTCAAAATCTAAAGCTATGAAGACAATGAAAACAAATCTGAAAAAATTTAAAATATAAAACTTTTACTTTCTAAAATCCACTTCTCAAACCAAATTTGTAAACATGAGACTTTCCTCAAACAAAAATCATGCAAATCAAATTTCAAAATAGAATATTCCCGTAAATCAGTAAAGCAAGCAAACCTATATCATTAAAAACAAAGCCTGCATTTCACTTAAACCTGGAATTTCAAAGCATGCATGCAAAAAAAAAATCAGTAACAAGCCTTCCAGTTTTTAACTCAAGCAATCCAAGCAACTCAAAGTTTAAAAGCAAGCATTGGAGTGCAAAGTTTTTAAAAAAAATGGGGTTTCAGTTTTCAGGCTCTTCAAAAACTAAACCGGAGGCTATGTTCTTCTTTTATAACAAGTGAGTAACTTTATTTTTTTTTTAAATTTTAAATATAAAATATGGTTGCTGTTATATCTGTGGTTAAATCTGTAGAATGTATATTTGATGATGAAGTCTGTAGTATGCATATTTTGTTCCCATATAAGTATCCTCTGTTTAGATTTTATTTTCCCTGTTTTAGATTTAAATTCATTTTCTCTTCAAACAAATGTTAATAGGACTTAGTTTATAAACAAAGGTTGTGTGATTTATCATAGATTAATGCTTTAAAAACTTATTTAAGCAAAAATCCATCTGAGTGTCTCTGGAAATAAAAAGAAAAGCATAACGGCAGTGGTTGATATACAAAGTGAAAATCAAACTTGTAAATTATGATGTTCAGTAATATAAATGGAAATCCAAAGCAAAAATAGGAATTTCAATATAAAAATTGACATTTTTAATTAAGGGGTATGGGTATTGTTCTCTGCTAGACAGAAATGGGAAAATTGGTGACTTCAGTTGATCTATAGATTATGGGGTATCGGGATTCTTCCATAGGGTAGTGGATTAACCAATGGACCTGGGAAAAATAGGTGAAGGTGATGAAAACCTCCATGGTTGCAGTATTGCCGTTTTACTTCCTGTAGCCCTAGTTTAAGCTAGGTAATTTGTTTTGGTCAGTATTATCTGTAGAAGTGATCGAGTTGAATGAGATATTGGGGAATGTTAATATGATGGTTGATGAACATGTAGCCGGAGTCGCTGCCATTCCGGTGGTCAGATGGTTGAGGAGGAGGCGTGTCCCAGGTTTGGGTGAAACCTGTTTTCTTTTGGTTACAGGTTTGGGATTAAGTCTCGAATTTGATTTTGGGTTGTGGAGGGAAGAATTGATGGTAGTGTTGGGTCGTGGGGTTTGTCGCCGTCGTGGGGAGACCACCGGAGGTGGTTGGAGATCGCCGGAGGCACGGTGCATGTGCACCGTGCACTTTTGTTTTCAGGTGGCCTGGGTGCAAGCATTGGGGCAACTCGAGAATCACTCGAGAAGTTGTGGGGTATGGCTCGAAGCAGTGGGTTTGCTGACTCGAAGCAAATTTTGTTCTTGCTCGGGTTTAAGCATATTAACAGGTTCTAGTTTTTAAACCTGTAGTTCTGTTTTTATTTTAGACTAAAATTTTAAAAACTGAATTTAAATGAAGTAAAGTTTTAAATGATATTTAAATCTAGTTTTTAAATCTGAGTTAAATAGATTCAAGTTGAAATTGAATCTAGTTTGGAAATAGATGGGTTTTAAAATTCAAATTAACTTAATAATACTAAAATGTTAAAGTAGTTTGAATTTTAAAATAAGTTTAAAAAGGTAAGTAAGGTTTTAAAAAAATCTAAAGATTAATCTGAATTCAAATTTTAAGTATTTCAGTTTTGAAATGTAGGAAGGTTTTGAAATTTAAAAAGTTTTAAACAATTTGAAAAGTTTAAGGAATAATTCAAATTTATTTGAATTTAAATATGAATTTGGTTTTAAACCATTTTAAACTTCTTATGTAAATGAGTATATCTTAACTTGTGAAATGAAAGGTTTAAAAATAATGTGTTTTGAAACTTTGTTAAAGATAATTTGAAATCATTTTAAATATTAAATTTAAAATGATATTTGGAAGAAAATTTAAAGTAATTTGTTTTAATGTTTTGTTAATGATAATGTGATCATTAATAAGGAAATAGTTTATCTTTAAAACAAGTAAGAATTGGATGATTTGAATTGTTAAGTTAATTAAAATGGATTATTTATTTAAATGAAGTAATGATTTGGAAAAAAAGAGTAAAAGTAATTAAAGCTTTTTAATGTATTAATTAAAGTTAAGTTAATTAATTAATTTAGATTAATTAAATAACCAATTAAGGTTTAAACTAATTAATCAATGTTAAGATTAATTAATTAGGAATAATTAATTTTGTAATTAAGATTATTAATTGGATTTGAATTAATAATCAGGGATTAATTAATCAAGTAATATAGAATTAATTAAGTTACAGTTAACACCTAATTAATTTAATTTAAGATTAATTAATAAATAATTAAAGATTAATTAGTTTATAATTAATGTTGATTTATGAAAGTTAATTACTAATATTAAATGATGGTCATTAACTAAGGATTATTTAGAAATTAATGAATATGATTGATTTTTATTAATTAATTAGATTAATTAACTAATGAAAATAAATTGTGAAATTTATTTAAGTTTAATTACTAAATGAAAGTAATTAAGACATTAATTACTTAATGTAATTAATGGAGTTTATTGAGGTTGGTTTAAGTTAATTAATTAAGTTTAATTAATTTTAAACATTGGATTGATAATAATTACTTGATGTAATTAATGAAGTAAACTTACTCAGTGAAGTAATTAAAAGATAATTACTGGATGTAATTAATGGATGATGTTGGGGTTGTTAAAATAATTTGGATTAAATTATTTTGTATAATTAATCAAGGGATTAATTAAAGAAATTAATTAAGGAATTAATTAATTTGATGAAGTAGTTAAGATAGTTAATTACTGAATATGATTAATCAAAGGTGATTAATAATTTGGTTTAAGTGAAATAATTAATTTAATTAAGTAATTAATTAAATATAATTAAGGATCATTAATTAATATAATTAATGATGTAATTAAGATTGATTAATTAATATTAATTAATCAATAATAAGTGATTAGGTGTAATTAATTAATTGTAATTAATTAAGGTTAATGTAATTAATTAACTATATTTAATTAATTAAGTAATTAAAGGTTAATTGCTGTATTAGGTTTAGAGTAATTAATTTTGTGAAATTAATTGAAGTATATTTAATCACTATTGATTAATTAAGATGATAAATTAAAGGATAATTAATTAATTAACTTGTAATTAATTAATGATGATGTTAGCAAGATTTATATTGTGTAAATAATTAATTTAATTCATTTTAAATTAATTAGAGATGAAATAATTAATTTAATTCAATTTAAATTAATCATAGATAGTATGGTTATAAGTCATTGCTTATGAATGAATGATATAAATTGCCTTGAATGGATTGAATCTCAACTATGAGATTTGTAATGTTGAGTGATATAGATGCATTGGTTGCATTGTGATGATGATATGGATTATTTTTGATAATGATAGTGTGGATTATCTGTGGTTATGATAATGATAATTATCTGTTGTGAATCTATGAATTATCTATCTGTGTGTATATAGATAATGTAATTGAATTATTTTAAACTCTAAAACAACTTGGACCTAAAAGACACGCTTTGGATTTCGATTAGACCGGGATCGGGTTTCCATATTTGGATATCTGAAAACCACATCGATCCAAATTAACGATAGGTCGTGAATCTTATGTGAAGAGTGAAGACTCGAGATGTAAGGACTATTATTCAGTATAACTATGGGGGTGATTCCGTGATGAATTTGACGGAAATAGTACTTATAGGCTCGATATGGAGATTCAGAGTGCAAGGGTTATCGTCGTTAACTCTGAGGGTGATTCCAAAATGAGTTTAACGAGATAATGCCTTCGGTTTCGTTCGAGCCCGGAACGAACTTGTATGGATTGAATGATTTCAGAACATTATCAGGTGGACGATGAGCATTCTAAGAGATGTGTCCTTTAAAGGTAATCGTAGCCTCAAGCCTCATCAACCGGGAATGGCTAAAACAGGGGAGGTGCAGCAAGGCTTCGTGGGTAGCTCCCACTGGAGAGCGAGATTTACACCTATCTAGAGGTCCCTTTTTATTCGTCTTAGTGGGAAGTTGGATATGCGCACCAACTACGGGATTGTCTTGTTCGAAACTGTTCATTAAGGAATGGTTCTGGCTTTGTGTTGCAGGGGAGCAGGCGTACTCCTCGGTACGATGATCTAGGCCACGTACTGTGACGGACGGTACCCCAGTAGCCCTGCCATTGTATGGAATCCGAAATCCAATAAGTGGCTACGGTTTTGATTGTATTACCCACTTTTGTGGCTAGTAGCTAGAATTTAATAAATGTAACAATTTCGGCTATTTCATATTTATTTGAAAACCCTAGACCTATTATAATATCATTGGATTTCCTATCAAATGTTTTGGTTAGCGTAAGGTAAAAACTTTTCCATGTTTATGTGCGGGAAGTCTTACATGATACCTTTCTTTTCAAAAAGATTTTTGAAGGTTAAGCAACTTTAACCTATTACTCACACCAGACCCATGTCTGACCCAGAGTTTGTTTTTGTTTTTCATAAACTCTTGGGTACTCAAATTTTTACGAGTAGCCAAAGGATTCAGGTTAGCTTTGACGAATATTGGAGAAGCAATGGAGCAGGAGGCTTCTGCGTTAGATATATAGTATTCCGCTATGTGTTCTGTGTTGTCTCCGAGTTGTATTATGTTGTAAATACTAGGCAGATGTTTGTAACTGTATAGTATGTGTTGTATTATCTGTGTACTCTGATAATTGTTGTATATTATGTAATATTTTATGTTATTAATATAATTTATTCGTTCTGCGGTTTAGATTCTGATGTGTTTTTTCTTCTTTCTTCTCTTTCTTCTCTTTTCTATCCCTTTCTTTCTTATTAATGATGCGTCATTCTATGGACGGATGGCGGGTCGTTACAGTGGTATCAGAGCATTAGGTTGAGTGAATACCTAGGCTCTGGAGTGGTGTCTATCTTGAGAGAGCGTATTTGTAATTTTAAATATTTTTATCTATTTCTACCTATCTGTTGGGTTACCTGTTCAGGTTTTCCAATATATGTTATAAAGCTAGATAAGGTAGTAGTGTGTGTAACACGATTATTACCATTGGTTGGAGTCTGATGTTTGAGGTTGGAAGTATATCTGTTGAGATTGTACAATTAATACCGTCTCGAGTAAGTTTTGTTGTATTGAAGTATTTCATCGATCTCTGAAGGAAACCTGTTAAGGTTCGGAGTCTATCTTTGAAGTGCAGAGTTTGGATCTATCGATTAGGCTGGAACAAGTGATGGTATCTTGATACATTAGGAAGTTGTAACTGCATGATGAGATGCAGTAACTATGTTTGTGTCCGAAGATATTTCTTTGGAACAAGTTTTGAAAGTATTCTGCTTCAGTGTTGTGGCTGGATTTAGTAGGATGTTGTGGTTAGCTTTGAAGTCCGAGTTTCTCGAAGAGCTTTGGATTAGAAGGTCTTTGGTTTGGTGTCAGCAATGCAACTTGGAATGCTCTATGAGCCGACAGAGAGGTCTTAGCTGAGTAGTTCTTCTAGAGGTGGAATTCAAAAGTAGCAGAGTGGATCCGTTTCTTCAATGGATTGGGTAGACCAGTGTAAGCTGTTCTGTTGGGTAAAAAGAGAACAGTTTTTCTTTGGAAATTTATCTGGGTTGATCGCAAAAGTGACTTGCGATTGTTTGAGTGTTCTCTTGGATTGATAGAGATTTTCTGGATGTCTTTTGGGGAAGACAGAGGTTTGTCAGCATCTGGAGATTGAGTTTTCTGATCGACTAGTATTCCAGGAGGGGAACCGGTGGTTCTGTTTAGTTGGAGAATGATTCCTAGAGATAGAGTTTGATGTAGCAACTCAGATTTCGGGGGAATTTTTTGATTTTTCTTTTATGGATCTTTTGAACCATATTTCTAGGAAGTGATGTCCAGTTGTGCTCGTGTTTTTCATCAGCATTTTCTTATATACTTCGTATCAGAGTTGTGCAGCAGAAGCAGTTTGGAAGTATTTCTGATTGTCTTTTCCGGATTAGGAGAAGTTTGTTGTATTCTGCTGATTATGGAGTAGAGTTGTGTTTTTGGCTTTGGATTGATCTTGAGGAGATCAATGTGTTGGGTTATTTTTGGTTCTGATTGTTTCTAGAGGAATTAGCAAGGGGTTGAGCTGATCAGTTTGGATGATGGCAGCCCAGGATCGTCCGAAGACATTTTGTGGATAAGGGACGAAGAAATTTGGAATTCGAAATTGAAGACTTCGTTGTTGTTGGAGTTTTCTCTAATTCAGGAGCTATAAGTTTTGGTAAGTCTGGGAAGCTAGCTCCGGGATGTTTTGGATCTCATCTGTGTTTTGGTTAGATCAGTGTTTGGTTTTCAAGGATGAATTGCCAGTTTGGATAATTGGGATTCGATGAGTTTCACGTATCTCTGAGGGAATACGTATATGGTCTATCTCTTGTTTTAGAACCAACAGTTATAGAGGTTGGTTGCTGAATCAAACTCGTCTGTAGTCTGATATGTTTTTTAGTTCTATAGATCTAGACGAATAGGAGCTCTGTAGCTTAATAGTATCGATTATTTGGAATCTATAGAGCGAGTATCCCGATATTTTTACCGGGAAACTCGAGGAAACCCTATCCAGAATTTTTATCTGGATAGATATATTTGATTGATTGGGTGAATTGGTTGCTATGATTGTTAGCATATCATTAGGTAATTTGTTTTGGTCAGTATTATCTGTAGAAGTAATCGAGTTGAATGAGATATTGGGGAATGTTAGTATGATGGTTGATGAACATGTAGCCGGAGTCGTTGCCATTCCGATGGTCAGATGGTTGAGGAGGAGGCGTGTTCCAGGTTTGGGTGAAACCTGTTTTCTTCTAGTTACAGGTTTGGGATTAAGTCTCGAATTTGATTTTGGGTTGTGGAGGGAAGAATTGATGGTAGTGTTGGGTCGTGGGGTTTGTCGCCGTCGTGGGGAGACCACCGGAGGTGGTTGGAGATCGCCGGAGGCAAGGTGCATGTGCACCGTGCACTTTTTTTTTCAGGTGGCCTAGGTGCAAACATTGGGGCAACTCGAGATTCACTCGAGAAGTTGTGGGGTATGGCTCGAAGCAGTGGGTTTGCTGACTCGAAGCAAATTTTGTTCTTCTCGGGTTTAAGCATATTAATAGGCTGTAGTTTTTAAACCTGTAGTTCTGTTTTTATTTTAAACTAAAATTTTAAAAACTGAATTTAAATGAAGTAAAGTTCTAAATGAAATTTAAGTCTAGTTTTTAAATCTGAGTTAAGTTTAAATCTAAATTTAAAAATAGATTCAAGTTGAAATTGAATCTAGTTTGGAAATATATGGGTTTTAAAATTCAAATTAACTTAATAATATTAAAATGTTAAAGTGGTATGAATTTTAAAATAAGTTTAAAAAGGTAAGTAATGTTTCAAAAAAAATCTGAAGATTAATCTGAATTCAATTTTTAAGTATTTCAATTTTGAAATGTAGGAAGGTTTTGAAATTTAAAAAGTTTTAAACAATTTGAAAAGTTTAAGGAATAATTCAAATTTATTTGAATTTAAATATGAATTTGGTTTTAAAACCTTTTTAAACTTCTTATGTAAATGAGTATATCTTAACTTGTGAAATGAAACGTATAAAAAAAGTGTTTTGAAGCTTTGTTAAAGATAATTTGAAATCATTTTAAATATTAAATTTAAAATGATATTTGGAAGAAAATTTAAAGTGATTTGTTTTAATGTTTGGTTAATGATAATGTGATCATTAATAAGGAAATATTTTATCTTTAAAACAAGTAAGAATTTAATGATTTGAATTATTAAGTTAATTAAAATGGATTATTTATTTAAATGAAGCAATGATTTGGAAAAAAGTAAAAGTAATTAAAGCTTTTTAATGTATTAATTAGAGTTAAGTTAATTAATTAATTTAGATTAATTAAATAAGCAATTAAGGTTTAAACTAATTAATCAATGGTTAAGACTAATTAATTAGGAATAATTAATTTTGTAATTAAGGATTATTAATTGGATTTTAATTAATAATCAGGGATTAATTAATCAAGTAATATAGAATTAATTAAGTTACAATTAACACCTAATTAATTTAATTTAAGATTAATTAATAAATAATTAAAGATTAATTAGTTTATAATTAATGCTGATTTATGAAAGTTAATTACTTAAGAAAAAGTAATTAAAGAATTAATAATAGTTAATGATGGTCATTAACTAAGGATTATTTAGAAATTAATGAATATGATTGATTTTTAATAATTAATTAGATTAATTAATTAATGAAAATAAATTGTGAAATTTATTTAAGTTTAATTACAAAATGAAAGTAATTAAGACATTAATTATTAATGTAATTAATGGAGTTTATCGAGGTTGGTTTAAATTAATTATTAACTTTAATTAATTTTAAACGTTGGATTGATAATAATTACTTGATGCAATTAATGAAGTAAACTTACTCAGTGAAGTAATTAAAAGATAATTATTGGATGTAATTAATGGATGATGTTGGGGTTGTGAAAATAATTTAGATTGAATTATTTTGTATAATTAATCAAGGGATTAATCAAAGAAATTAATTAAGGAATTAATTAATTTGATGAAGTAGTTAAGATAGTAAATTACTGAATATGATTAATCAAAGGTGATTAATAATTTGGTTTAAGTGAAATAATTAATTTAATTAAGTAATTAATTAAATATAATTAAGGATCATTAATTAATATAATTAATGATGTAATTAAGATTGATTAATTAATATTAATTAATCAATAATAAGTGATTAGGTGTAATTAATTAATTGTAATTAATTAAGGTTAATGTAATTAATTAACTATATTTAATTAATTAAGTAATTAAAGGTTAATTGCTGTATTAGGTTTAGAGTAATTAATTTTGTGAAATTAATTGAAGTATATTTAATCAGGATTGATTAATTAAGATGATAAATTAAAGGATAATTAATTAATTAATTTGTAATTAATTAATGATGATGTTAGAAAGATTTATATTGTGTAAATAATTAATTTAATTCATTTTAAATTAATTAGAGATGAAATAATTAATTTAATTCAATTTAAATTAATCATAGATAGTATGATTATAGTCATTACTTATGAATGAATGATATAAATTGCCTTGAATGGTTTGAATCTCAACTATGAGATTTGTAATGTTGAGTGTTTTAGATGCATTGGTTGCATTGTGATGATGATATGGATTATCTTTGATAATGATAATTATATGCTGTGAATCTATGAATTATCTATCTGTGTGTATATATATAATGTAATTGAATTGTTTTAAACTCTAAAACAACTGGGACCTAAAAGACACGCTTTGGATTTCGATGTGACCGGGATCGGGTTTCCATATTTGGATATCTGAAAACCACATCGATCCAAATTAACGATAGGTCGTGAATCTTATGTGAAGAGTGAAGACTCGAGGTGTAAGGACTATTAGTCAGTATAACTCTGGGGGTAATTCCATGATGAGTTTGATGAAAATAGTACTTACAGGCTCGAGATGGAGATTCAGAGTGCAAGGGTTATCGGCGTTAACTCTGAGGGTGATTCCAAAATGAGTGTAACGAGATAATGCCTTCGGTTTCGTTCGAACCCGGAATGAACTTGTATGGATAGAATGCTTTCAGAACATCGTCAGGTGGACGATGAGCATTCTAAGAGATGTGTTCTTTAAAGGTAATCGTAGCCTCAAGCCTCATCAACTGGGAATGGCTAAAACAGGGGAGGTGCAGCAAGGCTTCGTGGGTAGCTCCCACTGGAGAGCGAGATTTACCCCTGTCTAGAAGTCCCTTTTTATTCGGCTTAGTGGGTAGTTGGATATGCGCACCAACTGCGGGGTTGTCTTGTTCGGAACTGTTCTGTAAGGAATGGTTCCGGCTTTGTGTTGTAGGGGAGCGGGCGTACTCCTCGGTACGTTGATCTAGGCCACGTACTGTGACGGGTGGTACCACAGTAGCCCTGCTATTGTATGGAATCTGAAATCCTATAAGTGGCAACGGTTTTGATTATATTACCCACTTTTGTGGCTAGTAGCTGGAGTTTAATAAATGTAACAATTTCGGCTATTTCATATTTACATGAAAACCCTAGACCTATTATAATATCACTGGATTTCCTATCAAATGTTTTGGTTAGCGTGAGGTAAAAACTTTTCCATGTTTATGTGTGGGAAGTCTTACGTGATACCTTTCTTTGCAAAAAGATTTTTGAAAGTTAAGCAACTTTGACATGTTACTCACACCAGACCCATGTCTGACCCAGAGTTTATTTTTGTTTTTCATAAACACTTGGGTACTCAAATTTTTACGAGTATCCAAGGGATTCAGGTTAGCTTTGATGAATATTGGAGGAGCAATGGAGCAGGACGCTTTTGCGTTAGATATATAGTATTCTGCTATGTGTTCTGTGTTGTCTCTGAGTTGTATTATGTTGTAAATACTAGGCAGATGTTTATAACTTTCTAGTATGTGTTGTATTATCTGCGTACTCTGATAATTGTTGTATATTATGTAATATTTTATGTTATTAATATAATTTATTTGTTCCGCTGTTTAGATTATGATGTGTTGTTTCTTCTTTCTTCTCTTTCTTCTCTTTTCTAACCTTTCTTTCTTATTACTGATGTGTCATTCTGTGGACGGATGGCGGGTCATTACACATATGAGCTTAAGGGTTGTATTTTTGTGGAAGGCAATTAGTAGTCAATGGAAATGGCCGTGTGGCATTCAAAGTGATATGATATGTGATTGTGAAAGGTAATCGTTACCTCTAGTCTCATCAACCGGAAATGACAAAAACAGGGTTAGATGCGGCAAGGCTAAGTGGGTCATTCCCAAGTAAGATATGATCATCCTCTTCTAGATATATCTTTGCACATTATGACGTCGTGTATCTGATTATGTGATTTGTATGCTATGAGTGCCCTCGGTAAAGGTCGGTAACGACCGAAGGATGGCATATTTAGTACCATCTATTTACAGAGGTGGGCCGGTCTTGTGTTGGTAAAGGGCAGATATTTTGTGCCTCGGGACATCCATCTAGAGGTGTACCCCTCCAGAAGGTAGTCCCTTCACCTGGTCATTTGTATGGAAATCCAAACTCCACTACCTGTTTGCCATTTTGATTGTATTGCCCAATTGGGCTATATGCTGGAATTTAATCAATGTAACAATTTCGGCTATGATTAATATTATTTGTATATAGTAGACAATACTGTAATATAAGAGGATTTGATATGATATGTTTTAGTTATCGTAAGGTATAAACATGTTTGTATTTATGTGTGGACTTGTCTTACGAGATACTTTTGTTTTGATAAAGGAAAAGTTTGGTAATTTAATAAAATTTAGTTGAGTGTGTTTCTTACGCTGGTTTACCAGACTGATCTAGGCGTTCTTCCTTTTCAATGCTCGGGTTAGACCGAGTATATTTACAGGTCTAGGTTCATGCTTTTGGAGCTTCAGCAGGAGAGCTAGAGATCTTCATTTCGTACACGCGTATCAGTTTTGATTATTGATTATCCACTGTGCTTAGTTACCGGCAATTATGAGGACAAATTATTATAACTGTTCAGGTTGATAACTATTGATCGATTGTTAAACTCTGATTGATGTGTATATATACAGTTTCTATTTTGTAAAGATCATTCATATGATATTATATGTTTTCCGCTGCGATGTGAGATCTGTATTGTTCTGTTTGGTTCTATATTCTCTCTTTCTTCTCTTCTCTTCTTTTCTCTTCTTTTCTTTCTCTTGACTTTCCATCAGTTTATGCTTTTTGGGTCGGACATGTGTGGATTATTGTCGATTCAAAGGGTACGGATTTGCGGGTCGTCACTTGGTATCAGAGCTTAGATTTTGTATATTCCTAAGCTTGATGTGTACTCATTATAGATAGGGACAATAGCACCCTAGATTGAGTTGAGTGTATTATATATAGGAGCGCATATTTGTTAGTGAGTATAAAATATTTTATATTGCATTTGCTTATCCGTTGAGCTGTTTGTGAATTCTGGTCGGTATGTGGGACGCCATGTTATCGATGGGGATTTCCAAACGCTTAAACGAGGCAAGTCGATATAGTATCATTTTAAATTGGGCAAATGAAATAATTTTACCTCGATTATATTTTATATATATAAAGGGAATAATTTTTCAGAATTATTGAAGTGTATGTAAATTGATTGTTTGGTTGTTTGAAAAAGTAAAAATATATATAAGTTAAAAAAAGTTGTTTGAATAATCTTAATAAACGCAACAATTGTAAAAGAATAAATTGTATGAGCAATGAATTATAAGTATGGAATTATAAGTAATATGATTTACAATAGTGAAATAATCTTATATATAAGACGTAGAACTATATGAATATATTTATAAGTATAAGTTGTAAATGGAATTGGATTTAAATTAAGAATTGGGAAAATTTTAATTCCGTTTATTTTGAAAGTTGTTTTTCAAAGTTAAAGAGGTTATATTATTATAAATAGAAAATAGTGAAATTATATAAGTATAGATTTATACATGTGATTTATAAATAAAAGAATTTTTAAAAAGAATATAAAGCACTGAATTCACAACTGTTGCTGGAAAATAATAAGGGTGATGACTGCAGCATCATTAGTATCATTTTTGAGTTTCTGTGTGATGGATTTGCTACCAAAGTAAGTTGAAATTGAAGTTTTGTTATGATAAACGAATTTGATTTAAAATCCGAGTTGGAATTGAGAAATATAAATAAAATGAGTTTTGGATTTATAATATGAAATAAGAATTAACTTTGATAAATATAAATATTTTTGGATTAAAGCTAAAACATAAAAACCAGAAGATAGTTTAAAAACAGGAAATGATTTTGAAATTAATATGATTAAAAATAGATTTTGAATTAAGGATAAAATGTTTAAATCGAGGGAGAGATGTCATTTTAAAAGATAGTTTTGGAAAAAATCTAAAAATAAGTCATTTTGAAAATTTTGTGGATTCCATTCCACTAGAGATGGTCCAGGGTTCCATCCCACTAAAGAATTCGTGGGTTCCATCTCACTATTAAAGCTAGAAGGTGGATTCCATTCCACAATAAAAATCCGAATAAAATTTTTAATGCTATTATGAAGTTTTAACATAAATCTAGACTCTATTACTTATCTTAATATTTTGAACTCTTGATAATCTTGATACCCATGGGTCTTCAGTCTTAATTTCTACAATGTTGAATTTGTCGGTCTTGAATCTCTATATTGTACAGTCTTCATTTTCAGTACCTTCATATATGTATATCCTGCACATAAATATATCTAGATAAAGATATTAGTATTTATATTTTATAATAAGTCCTAAGGTTGTTGTCATCAAAACCATCATCTTAGGAACTAACAATCTCCTCCTTTTTTATGATGACAACCTATGTTTATAAAATATACTCTACCATGCTCAGATTCCCCCTTATGCCAACAACTCCCCTTTAATCTACTAACTCCCCCTTAGTCTAAGCCTAACTATCCTATTTTATAATTCTCCCCCTTTGTCATCGAAAAAAACAAGCCTAAACTATATAACTCCCCCTTAAACTAATACTATGGAACTAAATGCTCATAACGAGGTATAATAAGCCAGACATAAATCTAATTTAATTATATATGATATTACATTACATACATATATATGAAACATAGACACAAATATATACAAGCATAAGAAATATAATAACATTAATATAATAACGATCTAATAAGAGTCCTTGACAATTGGTGACTTGTGAATTGAATAATTAGGGTAATGGAGACAAAAACTTCCATATTGTTCGACCAAATTACCATTTTTGTCAAAACAGACTTCTTCAACGCAAACAACATTATCGTCCTCATCCATTTGTGCTTCTTCCTCTTCTTGTTCTTCTTCGTCGTCCTCTAACGGATTATGAATACATATGTTAGAGGTATTATCTTCAATCACAATAGGGTCTGCAGATTATCCATCAGAAATTTTAGCAAATTTCTAAGAGTCTTACCTTGTTTCTCTTATTCCTTTTCCATCCTTATTTGCATGACTTATACTTCGGTCAGCATTTGCAAAGAATCCTTCATAATTTCCACAATCTTTATTACTCGAGCCAATATAGTACGTTGGAATGGACCGGAATTAGGAGGAGGGAAGGAAATGGTTGCATTTTGATTTGATTTAGAAGAGGAGGCCATTACTTCGTATTTTGAGAAGTTTATTACAGAGAAAATGAAGAGAGAAGACAGATGAATTTGAAATATTATGGTTATATAACCACCAAACTGATTTTAGAGGGAAAATCAAAATTTCAAATCTGGCCATTGTATGTCAACATGGGGGGAGGGGTATGTCGACATCCCTTTGAAAATTTTGACAATTTTGTTTTTCTCTATTAATTTAAATATATAAGTTACTATATCTATATTTTATACCTCAGTTATAGAACAAATACCTAGTTCTCTTCTTAATTTAGTAAAGGTTGATTGTTTCAAGGGTTTGGTCAGAATATTAGCTATTTGATTCCCAGTGTTGATAAATTCAAGAGAAATAATCTCTTTACTTGTATTATCTCTGAAAAAATGATGTTTGATATCAATACGTTTGGTTCTGACATGATAGTAGGATTTTTGGATAAATTTATTGCACTTGTATTGTCACAATAAATTGGGGATTTTGAAATATTTAATCCAAAATCCTTTAGTGTAACGACGCGGATTTTTGCCCGCTCGAAAATCGACATCCATACTTCATATCGTATTCGAATGCCATAGATTCAACCGTTCAAATCCGATTCGCCGGAGCTTATAACAACATTAAGTAAATAACACAGCGGAATAAAAGAATAATACATTGATATACAATACTGATACAACATCTGGTACAACAGAATGGTACAATGAATATCAATATACATCAGAGATATGATACAATAAAATAGCAGCGGAAAAGAAAACGATAGATAACATCTAGCAGCGGAACAATATAACTCTAAGATAGTCTTCAAGGAAGAACTGCAACTCCATTTCCAAGAATCAATCCAGCAATAGCTCGAACCACCAATAACGATTCACCTAGCATAAGAAAGACTGGTGCGATCCAAAGACTGAAATAACTCCAGATAATCTACTACATCTGACTATCTGAAAAACCCAACTCTAGACTGCTCGTGTAGAAATATAATGAGCACCCAGAGTTTAGGAAAGAAACAATAAACTCCGGATCAGTCGTGGGACTGGTGTGAGCAACAAAAACAGTTTATCTTTTTAAAACATTCAACAAAAGATTTTCAAAGTCAAATCGCAATGCTTTTTAAAAATGAGACTACCATAAGGCCTCCCGCACACACACACAATGCAAACGCAGAATCGGAGGAGATTTCTCCTTATGATAGTCAAAGATGCTTGATACGCATTAAAAAAAACATTTGATATTATTACTAGTGCATAGTGTAGTAAAAATCATTTCGAAAGTAAAGATATAAATCTTAGCCAACATAGACATTTCGAACTATGCCTACTATAGCTACCATCCAAACAGTGGGGCGCCACCATAAGTGAATGATAGGTTCTACAACTAAAACCGTACAAGGTACGTATTTGAAGAATGGATTTCCAACAAATGGTCAGGCCAAGGAACTTCCCATTGCCACATGGAAACGCCTCTGGATGGACGCCCCGAGAACCACCGTTCTCCGCTAAACAAAGCCGGGAATCCCTTTTCCCAAGGAATATTACAAACCCTCAGATATGCCACCCCCGGTCCTTTGGGACCTTTAAACGAGAGCGCTCTCTAACCAATATCACACCATAATAATAAGTGTTTCAACATGAGTAAGTATCTGGGCTCCATACCATGATACTACCCTTTTCCAGAAGGAATGGTCATACCCTAGGGAAGTTATCCCTGAAAACCTTGCCGCACAATTCCTGTTTCGACCATTACCGGCTTGTGAGGCTCGACGAAGTCACGTCCACAAAAACATACTTTATACAAAAGCCATGCTTTGGGTCAACAAATGATCATAGAAATGATCACCAAGATAAACGATCAAACAAATGATCCTATCACAAATGATCAACACAATGATCATTTCACAGCAACACTCAGCATGTCACATTACCAAATTGGGAATATATCGCTGATAACTTCAACTATATAACCTCTGAGCTCGTACGTCTCAGAGAAGGGTGTTAAGCTAAGAGAATAAATTCTCCGCCACCAACAGAAATATATTTGAAAGAAATCAGCTTTATATCTCAACTTGTAATGTCAGACATACAATCCATACAAGTCTGTTCCGGGCTCGAACAGAACCGAAGGCACTTCAAAAGAAGTCCTTGAAATCCAGATATTCACTAATCACGTTCGGACTCCCCATCAAATATGGAGTCTCTATACCGGGGACCATTCGATGCAAAGACATTCGACGAGTTGTCCTTACGTTTTCGAAAATATCCGGTCTTTACCACCGGTCTTCAAATGCTATCCATAACGACATATCACATATTCGGAATGGGATATATGACACAAAGGTCCTCTCCCGGCTAAACCGAATAGTGAACGTAATATTTACAAGAAATATATGGATATTGGGATTTCAATTAAGTCACAACTTATTACCCAAAATTTTTCTTCAAATGGTTTAAGTCAATTACCATTTCAAATCTTTAAACAAAAAGATTTATTTCAGAAAGATCCATTCATAGATTTCCAAAACAATTTCATTCCGATTGGATTAACCCGTTAAATCTTTAAATCAAAGATTTAACTTATAGCTTTCAAATCGTTTTCATAACTTGGAAATTATGTTCATTTTCAAACTTGAAATCATTTTAACTCAAATTGGAAATTCATTTCTTATGTGAAAGCTTTTATTATTTGAAAACAACCGTTTTCGTCTTAGAAAAATCCAATTATATTTACACGAGTTAAAGCCCTTGAATTAAAATTCAAATTCCCAAATCAATGCATTAAAAATAGTTTAACCCATATATAAGTGGTATAACATCTTTAATCCCTAGTTTCAAATTATAGAATTCAGTTCCACATTTTGAATTTAAATTTAAATCAAATTATTTACATTTCAAACTTTAATCAAGTTATTCAAAATAAATTTCATCTTTGAAATTCCATTTCAAAAGCTTCTCACTTTAAACCCAATCTTATTTCAAACCATTTGAATTTAAAAATTCAAATTTAAAACTATTTCAAAAATCTGTGACTTAATCGATTTCCTCGTGAAATCCATATTGTGTGTGTATGGTGTGGTCAAGGGTTTAACACAATAGTGCAACATCATTCAATCATCACAGATCAAATACAACAATATATTCGATAAGCGATATAAATTTATAACGCTTATCTTTCATACACAGATTCGCAGACATATATATATATATCACAGATAATAAATTTCATCATAGATCACAACACAAATCAGGATAATCATAAAGCATCATATAACAGGGATATCAAACAGTTTACCATCCAATATAATCCAAGCATCCATAGATAGGATTAATTTAATTATTTGATTAATTTAAATCAGATTAAATTTCTATGAATAATTCTTTTCACGTTTATTATCAAAATAAATTTCAAGTAAATGATCCTCATTAACTATTCATAATTATTTAATTACTATTCTTAAGTAATTAAACTCAATTTAACTATTGTTAATTATCATTTAATTAACCTTTAAAATCATATGTTTAATCACTAATTATTTAATTAATTAAGTTCTAAACTGTAACTTAATAAATCTTAATTACTTGATTAAATAACCTTAATCATTTGTTTAAAAGACAACTCTTTATTAATTTAATGAATCTTATTTACAAATTAATTTACCTTAATTAATTTAACTCAAATCCTAATTTCTCGATTAAATAAATTAATCAATTATTCACTTGAACTAATTTAATGAGTGCATATCATTTTATCTTTACTAATTCAAATTTAAAACATTTTCTAACTAATGTTTTAATTATCATCACAAAGCAAATTTAAACAATTTAATATTAAAACTTCTTTGATTTCAGAACTAGAATTCAAATTATCTTTAATTCAGATTTAAATTTAGATTTAAACTTGTTTTAACTTTGCTTAATAATTTAAATTCAGTTTTAAATTTCAAAACTTTACATTGACAGGTTTCAAAAATCTGAAACCTGTAACCTTAAGTTTACTCGAGACAAGCTAACTTTGCCCCGAGTCCAAAACCATATTTCTTCGAGCGAAAGCTGAAGTAACTCGAGTAAAACTCAAGAACAACCATGTTCCTTCCCGAGTCCCCTCTCTCTTCTCCTCCCTCTACTTCTTCCACTCTTCCTTCCTTCTCCCTTTTTTTTTTTTTTATACAAACTGCTGTACCCAACTAACTCACGCACGCACCCAACCACACTCGAAGCAACGTCCCAAATTCTCGAGTATCACTCGAGTTAAAACCCCATCAACCTGATAAAGTTTCATCTTCCCCAAATTCTTCTTCTCTTCATTTTTTTTCTTAAACTTGCTTTTAAATTTTACTTTGTTTAAGTTTAAAATTTAAACTCTACCAACACACCAAACATTGACAGGTTTTCATCAAAACCTATAGAAATGCAAAAGTAACCCCACGCCCACCATTAACTTCGAGTTTCCCTTCCTTTTGCTCCGAGCCCTACCCTCAACAACCTCGAGTAAACTTCGAGTCAGCACACGCAGTTCATCACCCTACTTCTTCCCCAAAACCATTGTCCAAACACATATACACTGATACCATATTCACGTGCACAGGCGAATTGGCCATCTCCGATTAACGTTGCGGCTACTCTTAGGTCATCGACGACCACCCTAAGCGATTTGAGCTATACAGGTTGCGAAATCATCATTGCATCAAAATCGATCAAGTTTGATTACAATCTAGAACCCAACTGCTCATCCAAAATCACCAAGCATCGCCACCAACGGCCACCTGAATTCGCGCCACCACATCCAAAGCTTCCCCGATGACCCACGCAACTACTCCCCCTGGTGCGATCAGCTGAATCGTTCTGCCGATGTCAAGAATAACCCACGACTACCACCTTCAAAACACAGGGCTTAAACCCTAAATCATTTTCGCCCCCAACCTCCTTGCATTAGAAAAAATTTTCAGTATTTTTCCTAGATGTGAAAGTGATCAAACTAACTTCTCAACAAATTTCAACAGTTAAAATTCGTTGAACTAACAGAGATTGGTAAAAGTGTATTTTTAGTTCATCCACGGTTTTCTATTGATATACTTAATGAAAAAATACAATTTTTGGTTTAAAAATCTTATTTTTCAGTAAGGATTCAAGATAGCTATTCGAATTTGCAAATCGTTAGGTTCGAATTTTATTAAATTTTGAAATTTTCTCTGTAGAACTTGATTTGTTCATCCTGTATATGTTTACCCTTCATGAAATTTTTTTTTTTTCAATTCATACTTAAACACATTTATTTTGTTTTGAAACTAAAGCCTAATATTGATTAGAAAAGAAGAATTTGAATTTTTTGTTGTTGTTTCATACCCTGTAACTAGACAGAGAAGAAAAAATACTGGCATATGTATATCTATATGTACATAACACTTTCAAAGTATATATACTTAAAAATTATGAAACATTTAACAAAATTCATTAATTTCTACTACAAATCCAGTTGTAAAATCAAAGCCCAGTTTCCAGACAGTTTATTGTTTCTGCTTTGGTTCGATCTTAACTGTATCTTTCTGTTTCTTTTTTTTTTTTTGAAATTGATTACTAACTTTAAATACTTGAATTTATTTTAAAAGGTGAATTTACCTTCACTCAATTACTTTCCATTTAAAGATCAAATTCAGGAACAGATTGGAAGAGTAGGAATTTAGTTTTGAATTTGTTTAAAAACTGTTAGTTTAGACAGAGGCTCATGTATTTACAGCCATATACACACAAACATTTTTATATATATGCAGACATGCAATGATATTCATACTGTCATATTGCATTCATACAACAGATTTCACAACAACTTGAAGTATTCAACACGGTCATCAGATATATATATATAAACAGGTTCAAGTTTGAAGGTTTGTTTACTGGTGAAAACAAAGAAATCTGGAAAGAAAAAAAAACAAAGTTGCTCACCTTGTTTCCAGAGAAATGAACAGAGCTTCATATTGAAACAGTTTTGAAAATACAAGCTTGATTCTTCTGTAAATCTTCTTACTTTTTGTTATTGATTAAATGATGTTTGAGTTAAAAAAAATGCTTGTTTATATTTTTGATAAATGAAAATGAACTAGAGGATACAAACATATAAAAGAAAAGATTGCAGGTTAATATTAATATATAAGCTACAGGTGATATGTTTGTACAAAATAGGCATGGGTGAAGTGTATTAGAGGTATGTTGTTAGAGATGGAAACATGCAATGCATATGTACTTTGTCCTACTTACTATTTCTTTTTCTTTTTTTTTTCTTTTTTTAGCTCCGCTGAGAGTATATGGCATCAATTGCCTTTGTACAAATTTGCTTATTTTATTTCTTTTGATTTGCAAACTTGAATATATATATATTGTTGTCTTACTTACACTTGCATTCCTGTATGTATATATAGATATCTTTCCTTTCGTCTTGTCTTCATACTTATACCAGATATACTTGAATGTATTTTTCTTTCTTTTCTTTTGCAAGTTAATTCATATATATGTTTTGTTCCATTGCTTTGTCTTATTACTTTATAGTATGAATAACTTCTATTTTAACATGTTGTTAAATTTTATAAGCTTGTACTTCTTTTATTTATTTGTACTGCGATATGTTGTATATATATATAACTTTGTTTTGATTCACACTTTGATATATTTATTATTTTCTTTTGTTTTGTTTTGTTGACAAATATTTTACTTGCTTTGCATATACTTAAATGTATATTTATTTCTATTCTTACATGACTACTTATTTTTTTATTTCTATTTATTTTTAAAACCAGTTATTTAAGATTTTATTTCAAATCCAATATATATATACATATATATTCACCTATATACAAATTGTCAAATCCATATGACTTTATATATTTTCTAGTCGAATTCGGGGAAACTCGCTTTCATTTAAATCAATTTTACAATTTTAATTCAAAAATTTATTTAAATTATCAATTTAAATTAAATTAAAATTTAGGGTCGTTACAAACTTCCCCCCTTAAAAGAATTTCGTCCTCGAAATTCGTAGGCACGAAAACAACACAAAGATAGACTCAATCTCTACAATTTCTCAAATACAAGATATGGATTCCAAATTCAAGTCGGAATATCTCAAAATATATACCAATTTGCCCCTCTTCGGACTTCGACCAACCCAAGAAATTACAACAGAATTTCAAAATTTGGTTTTAAACGTAATCGTTTTATCGATGCAATTCGATTTAGCTTCTTCTTCGATTAATCAATTTAACTCAATTTCAAATTTCCAATTTATTCAAAATTTCCAATTCATATTCATTAAGGTTTAAATCAAAAACCGATAAGAAACCGATGAAAATACAAAGTAAAGATTTTCTACAACGATTCGTAGGGCATCACCACATCGAAACTTCTTTCTGTAGCTGTCACGAAGAAATCAAAAGAATTTGGAAAGATGAATCGAAAGAGATTGATAGAGAAAGTTTGTTTCCACTGTTGCAGGGCATCGATCATTTATAGTGATACTCCCCTGTCCCCTATCGCATTCTCTTCTTGCACTCATACTCACTATCAGTGGATAGTAAGAGAATTTACTGAGGCATTCGAACAGATATCTTAGGGATATACTCATTCTAGGATATACTTCATCCCATCTTTAATGAGCTACTTAATGTGTTACACTCCTGAGCTAAAGTTCAACCTTAGCTCTGATACCAAATGTAACGACGCGGATTTTTGCCCGCTCGAAAATCGACATCCATACTTCATATCGTATTCGAATGCCATAGATTCGACCGTTCAAATCCGATTCGCCGGAGCTTATAACAACATTAAGTAAATAACACAGCGGAATAAAAGAATAATACATTGATATACAATACTGATACAACATCTGGTACAACAGAATGGTACAATGAATATCAATATACATCAGAGATATGATACAATAAAATAGCAGCGGAAAAGAAAACGATAGATAACATCTAGCAGCGGAACAATATAACTCTAAGATAGTCTTCAAGGAAGAACTGCAACTCCATTTCCAAGAATCAATCCAGCAATAGCTCGAACCACCAATAACGATTCACCTAGCATAAGCAAGACTGGTGCGATCCAAAGACTGAACTAACTCCAGATAATCTACTACATCTGACTATCTGAAAAACCCAACTCTAGACTGCTCGTGTAGAAATATAATGAGCACCCAGAGTTTAGGAAAGAAACAATAAACTCCGGATCAGTCGTGGGACTGGTGTGAGCAACAAAAACAGTTTATCTTTTTAAAATATTCAACAAAAGATTTTCAAAGTCAAATCGCAATGCTTTTTAAAAATGATACTACCATAAGGCCTCCCGCACACACACACAATGTAAACGCAGAATTGGAGGAGATTTCTCCTTATGATAGTCAAAGATGCTTGATACGCATTAAAAAGAAACATTTGATATTATTACTAGTGCATAGTGTAGTAAAAATCATTTCGAAAGTAAAGATATAAATCTTAGCCAACATAGACATTTCGAACTATGCCTACTATAGCTACCATCCAAACAGTGGGGCGCCACCATAAGTGAATGATAGGTTCTACAACTAAAACCGTACAAGGTACGTATTTGAAGAATGGATTTCCAACAAATGGTCAGGCCAAGGAACTTCCCATTGCCACATGGAAACGCCTCTGGATGGACGCCCCGAGAACCACCGTTCTCCGCTAAACAAAACCGGGAATCCCTTTTCCCAAGGAATATTACAAACCCTCAGATATGCCACCCCCGGTCCTTTGGGACCTTTAAACGAGAGCGCTCTCTAACCAACATCACACCATAATAATAAGTGTTTCAACATGAGTAAGTATCTGGGCTCCATACCATGATACTACCCTTTTCCAGAAGGAATGGTCATACCCTAGGGAAGTTATCCCTGAAAACCTTGCCGCACAATTCCTGTTTCGACCATTACCGGCTTGTGAGGCTCGACGAAGTCACGTCCACAAAAACATACTTTATACAAAAGCCATGCTTTGGGTCAACAAATGATCATAGAAATGATCACCAAGATAAACGATCAAACAAATGATCCTATCACAAATGATCAACACAATGATCATTTCACAGCAACACTCAGCATGTCACATTACCAAATTGGGAATATATTGCTGATAACTTCAACTATATAACCTCTGAGCTCGTACGTCTCAGAGAAGGGTGTTAAGCTAAGAGAATAAATTCTCCGCCACCAACAGAAATATATTTGAAAGAAATCAGCTTTATATCTCAACTTGTAATGTCAGACATACAATCCATACAAGTCTGTTCCGGGCTCGAACAGAACCGAAGGCACTTCAAAAGAAGTCCTTGAAATCTGGATATTCACTAATCACGTTCGGACTCCCCATCACATATGGAGTCTCTATACCGGGGACCATTCGATGCAAAGACATTCGACGAGTTGTCCTTACGTTTTCGAAAATATCCGGTCCTCACCACCGGTCTTCAAATGCTATCCATAACGACATATCACATATTCGGAATGGGATATATGACACAAAGGTCCTCTCCCGTCTAAACCGAATAGTGAATGTAATATTTACAAGAAATATATGGATATTGGGATTTCAATTAAGTCACAACTTATTACCCAAAAATTTTCTTCAAATGGTTTAAGTCAATTACCATTTCAAATCTTTAAACAAAAAGATTTATTTCAAAAAGATCCATTCATAGATTTCCAAAACAATTTCATTCCGATAGGATTAACCCGTTAAATCTTTAAATCAAAGATTTAACTTATAGCTTTCAAATCGTTTTCATAACTTGGAAATTATCTTCATTTTCAAACTTGAAATCATTTTAACTCAAATTGGATATTCATTTCTTATGTGAAAGCTTTTATTATTTGAAAACAACAGTTTTCGTCTTAGAAAAATCCAATTATATTTACACGAGTTAAAGCCCTTGAGTTAAAATTCAAATTCCCAAATCAATGCATTAAAAATAGTTTAACCCATATATAAGTGGTATAACATCTTTAATCCCTAGTTTCAAATTATAGAATTCAGTTCCACATTTTGAATTTAAATTTAAATCAAATTATTTACATTTCAAACTTTAATCAAGTTATTCAAAATAAATTTCATCTTTGAAATTCCATTTCAAAAGCTTCTCACTTTAAACCCAATCTTATTTCAAACCATTTGAATTTAAAAATTCAAATTTAAAACTATTTCAAAAATCTGTGACTTAATCGATTTCCTCGTGAAATCCATATTGTGTGTGTATGGTGTGGTCAAGGGCATAACACAATAGTGCAACATCATTCAATCATCACAGATCAAATACAACAATATATTCGATAAGCGATATAAATTTATAACGCTTATCTTTCATACACAGAATCGCAGACATATATATATATATATATCACAGATAATAAATTTCATCATAGATCACAACACAAATCAGGATAATCATAAAGCATCATATAACAGGGATATCAAACAGTTTACCATCCAATATAATCCAAGCATCCATAGATAGGATTAATTTAATTATTTGATTAATTTAAATCAGATTAAATTTCTATGAATAATTCTTTTCACATTTATTATCAAAATAAATTTCAAGTAAATGATCCTCATTAACTATTCATAACTATTTAATTACTATTCTTAAGTAATTAAACTCAATTTAACTATTGTTAATTATCATTTAATTAACCTTTAAAATCATATGTTTAATCACTAATTATTTAATTAATTAAGTTCTAAACTGTAACTTAATAAATCTTAATTACTTGATTAAATAACCTTAATCATTTGTTTAAAAGACAACTCTTTATTAATTTAATGAATCTTATTTACAAATTAATTTACCTTAATTAGTTTAACTCAAATCCTAATTTCTCGATTAAATAAATTAATCAATTATTCACTTGAACTAATTTAATGAGTGCATATCATTTTATCTTTACTAATTCAAATTTAAAACATTTTCTAACTAATGTTTTAATTATCATCACAAAGCAAATTTAAACAATTTAATATTAAAACTTCTTTGATTTCAGAACTAGAATTCAAATTATCTTTAATTCAGATTTAAATTTAGATTTAAACTTGTTTTAACTTGGCTTAATAATTTAAATTCAGTTTTAAATTTCAAAACTTTACATTGACAGGTTTCAAAAATCTGAAACCTGTAACCTTAAGTTTACTCGAGACAAGCTAACTTTGCCCCGAGTCCAAAACCATATTTCTTCGAGCGAAAGCTGAAGTAACTCGAGTAAAACTCAAGAACAACCATGTTCCTTCCCGAGTCCCCTCTCTCTTCTCCTCCCTCTACTTCTTCCACTCTTCCTTCCTTCTCCCCTTTTTTTTTTTATACAAACTACTGTACCCAACTAACTCACGCACGCACCCAACCACACTCGAAGCAACGTCCCAAATTCTCGAGTATCACTCGAGTTAAAACCCCATCAACCTGATAAAGTTTCATCTTCCCCAAATTCTTCTTCTCTTCATTTTTTTTTTCTTAAACTTGCTTTTAAATTTTACTTTGTTTAAGTTTAAAATTTAAACTCTACCAACACACCAAACATTGACAGGTTTTCATCAAAACCTGTAGAAATGCAAAAGTAACCCCACGCCCACCATTAACTTCGAGTTTCCCTTCCTTTTGCTCCGAGCCCTACCCTCAATAACCTCGAGTAAACTTCGAGTCAACACACGCAGTTCATCACCCTACTTCTTCCCCAAAACCATTGTCCAAACACATATACACTGATACCATATTCACGTGCACAGGCGAATTGGCCATCTCCGATTAACGTTGCGGCTACTCTCAGGTCATCGACGACCACCCTAAGCGATTTGAGCTATCCAGGTTGCGAAATCATCATTGCATCAAAATTGAGCAAGTTTGATTACAATCTAGAACCCAACTGCTCATCCAAAATCACCAAGCATCGCCACCAACGGCCACCTGAATTCGTGCCACCACATCCAAAGCTTCCCCGATGACCCACGCAACTACTCCCCCTGGTGCGATCGGCTGAATCGTTCTACCGATGTCAAGAATAACCCACGACTACCACCTTCAAAACACAGGGCTTAAACCCTAAATCATTTTCGCCCCCAACCTCCTTGCATTAGAAAAAAATTTCAATATTTTTCCTAGATGTGAAAGTGATCAAACTAACTCCTCAACAAATTTCAACAGTTAAAATTCGTTGAACTAACAGAGATTGGTAAAAGTGTATTTTTAGTTCATCCACAGTTTTCTATTGATATACTTAATGAAAAAATACAATTTTTGGTTTAAAAATCTTATTTTTCAGTAAGGATTCAAGATAGCTATTCGAATTTGCAAATCGTTAGGTTCGAATTTTATTAAATTTTGAAATTTTCTCTGTAGAACTTGAGTTGTTCATCCTGTATATGTTTACCCTTCATGAAATTATTTTTTTTTTCAATTCATACTTAAACACATTTATTTTGTTTTGAAACTAAAGCCTAATATTGATTAGAAAAGAAGAATTTGAATTTTTTGTTGTTGTTTCATACCCTGTAACTAGACAGAGAAGAAAAAATACTGGCATATGTATATCTATATGTACAGAACACTTTCAAAGTATATATACTTAAAAATTATGAAACATTTAACAAAATTCATTAATTTCTACTACAAATCCAGTTGTAAAATCAAAGCCCAGTTTCCAGACAGTTTATTGTTTCTGCTTTGGTTCGATCTTAACTGTATCTTTCTGTTTCTTTTTTTTTTTTTTGAAATTGATTACTAACTTTAAATACTTGAATTTATTTTAAAAGGTGAATTTACCTTCACTCAATTACTTTCCATTTAAAGATCAAATTCAGGAACAGATTGGAAGAGTAGGAATTTAGTTTTGAATTTGTTTAAAAACTGTTAGTTTAGACAGAGGCTCATGTATTTACAGCCATATACACACAAACATTTTTATATATATGCAGACATGCAATGATATTCATACTGTCATATTGCATTCATACAACAGATTTCACAACAACTTGAAGTATTCAACACAGTCATCAGAAATATATATAAACAGGTTCAAGTTTGAAGGTTTGTTTACTGGTGAAAACAAAGAAGTCTGGAAAGAAAAAAAAACAAAGTTGCTCACCTTGTTTCCAGAGAAATGAACAGAGCTTCATATTGAAACAGTTTTGAAAATACAAGCTTGATTCTTCTGTAAATCTTCTTACTTTTTGTTATTGATTAAATGATGTTTGAGTTAAAAAAAATGCTTGTTTATATTTTTGATAAATGAAAATGAACTAGAGGATACAAACATATAAAAGAAAAGATTGCAGGTTAATATTAATATATAAGCTACAGGTGATATGTTTGTACAAAATAGGCATGGGTGAAGTGTATTAGAGGTATGTTGTTAGAGATGGAAACATGCAATGCATATGTACTTTGTCCTACTTCCTATTTCTTTTTTTTTCTTTTTTTTTTTAGCTCGGCTGAGAGTATATGGCATCAATTGCCTTTGTACAAATTTGCTTATTTTATTTCTTTTGATTTGCAAACTTGAATATATATATATATATTGTTGTCTTACTTACACTTGCATTCCTGTACGTATATATAGATATCTTTCCTTTCGTCTTGTCTTCATACTTATACCAGATATACTTGAATGTATTTTTCTTTCTTTTCTTTTGCAAGTTAATTCATATATATGTTTTGTTCCATTGCTTTGTCTTATTACTTTATAGTATGAATAACTTCTATTTTAACATGTTGTTAAATTTTATAAGCTTGTACTTCTTTTATTTATTTGTACTGCGATATGTTGTATATATATATATAACTTTGTTTTGATTCACACTTTGATATATTTATTATTTTCTTTTTTTTGTTTTGTTGACAAATATTTTACTTGCTTTGCATATACTTAAATGTATATTTATTTCTATTCTTACATGACTACTTATTTTTTATTTCTATTTATTTTTAAAACCAGTTATTTAAGATTTTATTTCAAATCCAATATATATATACATATATATTCACCTATATACAAATTGTCAAATCCATATGACTTTATATATTTTCTAGTCGAATTCGGGGAAACTCGCTTTCATTTAAATCAATTTTACAATTTTAATTCAAAAATTTATTTAAATTATCAATTTAAATTAAATTAAAATTTAGGGTCGTTACATTTAGGTTCTGCTGCATATAGATAACTTGAGAACAAGCTAAAGCATCAGAGATATATTCTTCTTTAGTTATTGATAGTGAGACAGTATTTTGCTTTTTACTAAACCAGAAAACCAGAGAATGACCTAAAAAGTGACAAGTTCCACTTGTACTTTTTCGGTTTGATTACTAGCATAGTCAGCATCACTATATGAGATAAATCAAATGAATCATTTTTAGGGTAAAATAGGTCATAATCTAAAGTGTGTTTAAAATATCTTAGGATACGTTTAACAGCTTTTAAATGGGTTTCTTTGGATTGAGATTGGTATCTTGCACAGAGACATACACTATGCATGATATCAGACCTACTCGAAGTTATATAGAGTAGCAATCCAATCATTCTCCTATATAGATTTTTATCAACATCTTTTGACATGTCTTCTTTATTCAAGGCTTTATTGGTTGCCATATGAGTAGGTTTTCCACTCGCAGTGGTCATATCAAACTTGCTAACTAGATACCTAGCTACTTTTCTTGACTAATGAAAATACCACTATCTAATTGTTTTATTTGCAATCCTAAAAAGAAAGTAAGTTCACCCATATGACTCATCTCAAACTCTTTTGTCATTATTTCAAAAAACTCTTTGTTCATTTTATTGTTTTTTGATACAAAAATAATATCATCTACGTAAGTCTGTACTAATTGGATATCATTTTTATTTCTTTTAACAAAAAGAGTATTATCAACTCTACCAGTTTCAAAATTTGGTTGTAATAGGTAAGATTTTAGTTTGTCATACTAGGCTATAGGAACTTATTTCAGACCATACAAAGGTTTCTTTAGTTTGTAAACATGATTTGGAAACTTTTCTACTTCAAAAAGTGGAGGTTGTTCAACATGACCATCCTCTTTAACAAGATCATTTAAAAATGCACTTTTGACATTCATTTGAAATAATTTCAAAGTGTTGTGGTTTTCAAAAGCAAGAAGAATTCTAATGGCTTCTAATCATGCTACGGGTACAAAAAGTTTCATCAAAGTCTATTCCATCTTCTTGACAATAACCTTGTGCGACTAATCGAGATTTATTTCTAACGACCTTACTATATTGATTCATTTTATATTTATAAACCCATTTAGTTCCTATTATAGTTTTGTCCTCAAGTCTAGGAACAAGTTCCCATATATCATTTCTGGTGAATTGATTCATTTCTTCCTACATAGCAAAAATCAATGAATCATCAGATGATGCTTTCTTTGGATTTCTGGGTTCAATAGTTGATATAGAAGCTATGTTACTCATTTTGTTTAGTTGATTTCTAGTTCTCACAACAATTCAATATTTCCTAGTACATTTTCTATAGGATGATCTTTTAAAAGGCTGATCCTTTTATTAGGATGAAAATTTCCACAATTCGTTTCATTTGATTCATTATTTAAAATAACAAAATCACCTTTATCATTTATTTGAACAAAATCTTTGAAATTTTTCATCAAAAGATACATGCATTGTTTCTTTAATGACGCTAGTTTTTAAATTGAAAACTCTGTATGTTTTACTTCTATTAGAATATCCGATAAAGATTCCTTTGTTGGTTTAAGATCAAATTTATCCAAATCATCCTTTGTATTTAGAATAAAAATGTACTTCCAAAAACTTTAAAATAAGATACATTTGGTTTCTTATTGAAAAGAAGTTCATATGGTGTTTTATTGGTTAGAGGTCTAGCTAAAATCTTATTCAAAATGCAACAAGTTGTAGCGACTGCTTCAGCCTAAAATTTCTTGGTATTTTACTATCTGAAAGCATAGTTCTTGCACACTCTTGAATTGTCCTATTTTTACGCTCTACCACTCCATTTTGTTGCGGAGTTCTTGGAAAAGAAAAATTATGAGTCATACCTTTTTTATTACAGAAATTCTCAAAATTTTCATTTTCAAATTGTCCATCGGGATCACTATGAATAGTTTTGATTTCTAAAGAAAGTTGATTTTGAATTCTTTTTGCAAAAGTTTTAACAAAAGCATAGCTTTTATGTTTCAGAAAAATTGTCCATGTAAATCTAGAATAATCATCTATAATTACAAAGACATATTTACTGTGATTTATTGACCGAATTTGAGATGGATCAAACAGATCTAAATGAATTAACTCAAGAGGTTTGGGGTTGAAATCATATCTTTCATTTGAATGAACACTTCCTATGTTTTCCTAATTGACAAGCATCACATATACTATCTACTTTAAAAACCATTTTAGAAGGCCACTTACTAAATCAAGTTTTGAAAGTCTATATAAGAGTTTGAAATTCGAATGCCAAAATCTTTTATGCCAAATCCAAGGATCATTTGTATTAGCCAAAAGACATATGTTATCATTTGTGACTTTCGTACTGAGAATATAAATATTTTTCTTCCTAATTTCTTTAAAGACAAAATTTGATTTATTACCTTTGATGTGACGCTTATCCTTTTCAAATTTAATTTTATAGCCCTTTTCACATAATTGACTTATGCAAAGTAAGTTGTGTTTTAGATTCCTAACTAACAGAACATCGAAAATAAGAGTTTTAGAGTTACCAACATTACTGATGTCAATCACATATCCTTTTGAATTGTCTCCAAAGTTGACCATTCCTCCATCTTTATAAATTATGACATTCAGTATATATAGATTACCATTCATGTGTTTTGAACATCCGCTATCAAGTATTCATTTATTTTCCTTGATTTGCACCATTTGTTCATTGAGTGTTGATTCTTCAAAAGCCATATAGTACATTTGTTCCTACACAACACTCCAATTCGGTAGATAACTTGATTTTCTAAAATAACAATATGAAGACTTAAGAGACAATGATGATTTGGACATTTTTGAACTAGTGTTAGCAGAATCTCCAAAATTTCCATTTTAAACTTTTTCAAAATTCAAATTATGATAACTTTGAAAACCTCGCTCTGATACCAAATGTAGGAAATGCGGATTATGGATATTAAGGCAGAATTAACACTAGAGGGGGGTGAAGATTATTTAATTAATTTTATGAATATTTTTGAAATCTTTTCAAATTAAACCCAAACAGATGCAATTCATAAATACAGGGACAATCACAGAATCAAACATAAATGCAAATAGAAATAAAAATAGTAAAGGAAAGAACACACCAGAATTTTATACTGGTTCGGAGTTACCCTACGTCAAGTTCCAAGCAATTTCTTGTGTGGATTTATATTCAAAAATAATGTTGATATTATAACCTCAATTTCAAGGCTACTAGATACACCCTCCTATCTCAGGACAAACTCTCTTTATTTAACCAGGCTATAAGATCACCTAATTATTTATGGGCTACAATCACACATAATTGATTTATGGGCCACAACCACACCATTTCCAATCATACCTTGATAGGGTGAGACTCGATACACTTCGATCTTTGATTACAAATGATCCTATAACTCTGAATAGCACTGAGATCTTTGAGAGAGAGTGGCAAAGAATCAAATTGGAGACGATCGAGTTTCATTCACTTAGGATTTTGATAGAGTTTTGTTAAGAATGTTTGCAAATAAGAATGGAAGAGAAAGAGGAGAGAAAACAAAGAAATCTTAAGTGAAAGTTCATTGAAAACTGCTGGTATATATAGGAGAATAACAATCATGTCCATTCGTGAAAGGTTATGACGAATAGAATGAAAATTTGAATTTTATAATCTATGGCTACCATGTTGACATGAGGGGTATAGGCATGTCGACATACCCTAGTATTTTTTGAAAATTGATTTTAGTTTTAAAACAGATTTTCGTTCTAAAGTTTGTTGAAACAATCTTAGAACTTTGTAAACTATTTTGAATATACTTTATGATTATAAAAACCTTTTGAAAGTGATCTTATGAAATATAAAAGTAAGTACACTAAATATATAAATATTTTGTGATTAAAGCTAAAACATTAAAACCAGGAGATAGTTTAAATACAAGAAATGATTTTGAAAGTAATATGATTTAAAAAGTTTTTGAATTAAGGCTAAACTATTTAAAACAAGAGAGAGATGTCTTTTAAAAAGATAGGTTTGAAAAAATCTAAAAATAAGTCATTTTGAAAATTTCGTGGACTTCATTCGACTAGAAAAGGTCGTGGATTCCATCCCACTAAAGAGGTCGTCGATACCATCCCACTATTAAAGCGAGAAGGTGGATTCCATTCCATAATTAAAATGTCACGACCTGTAATCCAGCGACTGAAAATCGACATCAAATACCTCACTTGCATTCGAATGTCGGAGACTCAAACATTGAACTTCAGTTCGGCGGAGCTTATAACAACATTAGATGAAAACAACACAGCAGAAATAAAATGAATTTCATTGATCACAACATATGGATACAACATCATAACGACAGATGAACACCATCATCTGAGTGTTATATACATATTCAACAACAAAATAATAGCACCACAGAGGAACAATAACAACTGGGCTATCATAACTTCAATAGAGTCTTCCAAAAGAAAGAGATCGAAAGAGAGAATCCAGCATAAGCACCTTCAAACCGAACTTCAAAGCTTCCCAAAAGCTTCCAAAATCTGACAGCTTCCAAAACCAAAGACTCCAAAAGATTTCTAGATCCAAACATGAACTAGCTCCAGAACACGGATAACCTGCTTCTAGGCTGCCCGTGTGGAAAATTGTTATGAAGTTTTAACATAAATTTAGACTCTATTACTTATCTTGATATCTTGAACTCTTGATAGTCTTGATACTCATGAGTCTTCGGTCTTGATTTCTACAATCTTGAATTCGGCAATCTTGAATCTGTATACTGTACAATCTTTATTCTCAGTACCTACATATATATATATATATATATATATATATATATATATATATATATATATCCTGCATATACATATATCAAGACAGAGATAATAGTATTTATATTTTATAACAAGTCCTAAGGTTGTTTTCATCAAAACCATCATCTTAGAAACTAACAATCTGCCCCTTTTTGATGATGACGACCTATGTTTATAAAATATACTTTACCAAACTATGATTCCCCCTAGTTCCAACAACTCCGCCTTAATCTAAGCCTAACTAATAGCCTAACTATCCTATTTTATATTTTTTTCCCTCTATCATCAACCAAAACTAAGCCTAAACTACATAACTCCTTCTTAAACTAATACCATGGAACTAAATGCTCATAATGAAGTATAATAAGCAAAACATAAATCTAATTTTATTATATATGATGCTACATTACACATATATATGAAACATAGACACAAATATTTACAAGTACACAAAATATAAAAAAATTAATATAATAATAGTCTAACGAGAATCCTCGACAATTGGTGACTTTTTAATCGAACATTTAGGGTAATGGAGACAAAAGTTTCCATCAATTACCAATTTTGTCAAAACAGACTTTTCCAACGCAAACAACATTATCGTCCTTGTCCATTTGCGCTTCTTCCTCTTTTTATTCTTCATATTCATCGTCCTCAAATGGATTATGAATATGTATTTTAGAGGAATCATCTTCAACCACAATATGGTCTGCATGATTATCCATTAGAACAAATTTCTAAGATTCTTTCCTTGTTTCTCTTGTTCCTTTGCCATCTTTATTTGCATGACTTGTAATTAAGTCAGAATTTGGAGAGAATCCTTTATAATTTCCTCGATCTTCATAACTCGAGCCAATATAGTATGTTGGAACGGACCAGAATTAGGAGAAGGAAAGGAAATCGTTAATTTCTAAATTATGTACGTAAAAAATAATGACGAAGTTAATTTCTAGGTCGATTATAGTTAATTTATCTCAAAGATTTAACATACACTTACACAATTCTTTTTTTAACTTCAAATAATTCTACATTAAAATTTCTATATATTTTTTAAGAAACCCTTCTTAGTTCTTTCCTACGTTTACATTTATGTCCACGTTATTTTTCTAATTGTGTAATGTTAAATTTAGCATATTTAACAAAGTTTAGCTACATAATATTTGTTAATTCAGCTAATATGTCATTAACATATGTCAATTTACACATATATACCATATTCATGTTGTTATTTTTTTCTTAAGATAAAAAGATATGTAACTACATAAAATAAGTTATACGTAATCAATAATAACAATTTTAATTTATATTCATTTACTTCACTGAATATATCACACAACGCATAACAAAGTTCTAATTTTAAAACTGGAAGTAGAAATGTTATATTTTAGAATATTACCATGTGCAATGCATGAGTTCCACACTTTAATTCTAATTTTAACTACCAGTTCTATTGCTAATAACCAGTAAATTGTGTGTTTGTGTAACCATGTTTTAAATTATTTTATGTTTCATGAAAGTTTATAGTGTTCAACTACAGAATAATATAGGTGACTGGCATATTTCCTAAAACGAGATATTACTTCATGCGATTTAAGTTAAAAAAAGAGTTATAAAATTTATCCACTGTCCATAAGTTCATATTAGAGAGTTTAACCATTTTTAAATTACTTCGACGGAAGTTTAGGAATTAATTTAGATCCAGCTTGCTTCATTTAATAGTATGTCATCTGATTGAAATTCTATCAATGGCTTTCAAATTCGTTTACGCTTACTTATTTGGCAGTGTAGCCTGATTTTACTATGCGAAATCACAAGGGAAAAGATGATTATTTTACTTATATATTTACATAAACATACAAGGTATATGGTTGGTTAGTTTTTTTTTATAAACTTCATCGTGGATCAATTTTTTTTAATAGAACCAACCCTTTAAAGGTATAATATTCAAATCAAATTAGCATATATGACAATTTTCTACAATACTATAAGCCATAAAAGGACTCCATATGAGAATATTCACTAGTAATGTTTTTAGTGATAGTATGTACTCCCAACACATATTTGCTGAACTACAAGAATGCATTTAGATTTCAAGTGTGGAATAATTGAAGTTAACTAGCAATTACAGAAGAAAAAAATCACAAGTTTGTATTTCATTTGAAGTAATCATCTGCATTTGACTAAAACAGTAAATAATATATGACCACCCAGTAAGTTGTGATATAGTTTTTTTGTTTATTATTACAGGGCATGCAATGAAAAATAAAACATGACTGCTACTTTTATAGTATTCACATTTTTTATCCTACATTATTCAATGTTAACAAATTTGACAGAAATCAGTTGCATAAATAGGACGAAGTAAGGAGCTAAATGGAGAGTTAGATCTATGGCTAAAAAAGCAATTCAAACAACCCGACAATAGTAATAAGCGCATATTTAAAGAACATTAAATGCAAAGCTAGCTTAGCCTATTAGCTTACATTATCCATCTTTTTTTCCGGTTCACTAGCTTGCTTTTTGATGTGAAGATATTCTAGACAGATGCTTTATAAGTGCTTAAATTTTATGTTCATCTTCATAGAAATGCACAACTCAAGATATTTTGTTGCTAAATTCAATTGTATTTGTTTTAGCTTTGTTTAGTCGTGGTTTATTTGTTTTCAATCATTCTGCTTGTTTGTACGTCTATGTTTTACATGTGAATTATTAGTAATAGAGACATCATGTGGCCATTTTATTCACTTTGCCTATTTATTGTTGAGATATTGTTTTATTCTTCTATATGATTTTGTGATTGTGTTGAGATATTGTTTTAATCTTCTATATGGTTCTATGATTGTGCTAAGATATTGTTTTAATCATCTATATGGTTTGATTGTTTTCAATTTTGACCATGGATTGCTGTTGTTTAATATAGGCTCTGCATCACTTTCATCTTTGCACAATAGTACTACTAATTTTCGGACACAAATCCGTGTGCGAAGCACGGGTTCGCACTAGTGTTTTAAGAATTTTTGAATGATTAAAGAAGTGGATTTATTTTAAATAAAAATTTATAATTTTTATGCTATAAAAATTATGTTTTTATGAAAAATACTTAAATATGATTTTTGAAATATGAAGTTAACTATTTTGTAAAATAAGTTAAATTGAGAATTTGAACTTATTATAAATGGTTTATATATAGGATTTATAAAATTTTAAATTTAATAAACAAAAGTAACAGGGTTATAAACGAGTTTTGTAGTGTTAAAATGAAGTTAAAAATGAAGCCGTATAAGTAAATGAGATTTATAAAATAAGTTTTTATAAAAGGAATGTTATTAATAAAGAGATTTAATGAAATAAATTTTAAAATTGTGTTTTATAAATATTAGAAATGGAATTGTAATCAAATTTTCATATAGATTTTTGATTAAAATTTAGAAATGAATTTATAATGGACTTTATAAATAATGAGATTGCAAAAGAATGAAATTGTAAATAAGAGATTTATAAGTAAATAAACTTATAACGGGATTTTGACATATAAATGAGATAAACGGGAAATTGATCAATAAAGAATTTTATAAAAGGAAGCTTTTATAAAATAGAAATGTGAATTATAAACACTGTTTTATAAAGGTTAAATCGACTTATTTGATAAGTTAAATATGAAAGTTTGTAAAGGAATTGTATTCACGTTTTTAAAGCGAATAATTTATTAAGCAAATGTTTTGCAAGTGATATTTATAAATGGAGTTTAAATGGTTTTGAAAAGTGAATTAAATTGTATTGAATATCGAAAACATAGATTTAACATTTATTGTTGAAACAGACGTTTTCATGTGAAGTAAGGAAGGCATGGACTGTAACATTTTTGTTAAAGTAAATCATTTTAGAAAGGAAATATTAGATATTGTTAGTTGAATCCTGATACTAGTATTTTGGGTTGTCGTAACGATGTTTTATGCAACATGCATTTTGATCCAAATAACATATGTTTTGAAGAATGTTTTTCTTAAACATTTGCATATATACTTAATCGTTGAATTAAGTATATGAAATATATTCTGACCATTGAAATGAAATGATTTGTAAATTTACTTATTATTAAAATAAGTATATGAAAATGTTTTCCAAATATCCAATAAGTAAAATGGTTTTGAATATTATCTTTTAAAAGATATTTTGAAGTGAATAATTAGGAAGTGATTTGATTTATAAACGATTAATAAAATCAGGCCCAATGACTACATATGTGCTAGATTTTGTTTATATCTTTGATAGTTAAATAATAGACTATCAAATTTTAGCCAATTTAGTTTCTCAATTTGATGTAGAAACTAATTAGTCCTACACTTAGTACATAATTGATGGTGTAGGCTTGATTATCATTTGTGTTGAGAATGTTGATTCATGTAGTGCGGAGTGATTAGTTCAATCAATCGAGCTTCCTTCTTGGTTGAAGGATAGAAAGTTGAAAGTTGGAGACGTGATAAGTCTATGATACTTGGTTTCTATGTAAGGTTGAGAAATGCTTTTGCGTTATTGGTGCGAAGAGACTGGGATTAGATCTATTTGAAAACCACTTTGGACCAACATATATGCGACGATTGTGCAGGTTGGTCGATGATATTGATATTTAGGATTTTCATAGTGAAGGACTGCTTGTTGATAATTTAGGGTTAAAATCCCAATATACATATAGTTGCAGTAGTCCCTTCGTAAAGAAATATCCTCACTACTAATCCTATAGGATGTGATAGGACCTTTGGATTTTCCTGTTCCTGGACAGCCTGTATGGATGAGTTTCTGACATTGCATTTCTAAGATTGCATGATTGGTTTTACAAACGTACATCATGTGGTGGCAGAGAAGAGAACTTCTTTTATCTTAACACCCTCCTTAAGACATACGAGCTCAAGGGTTGTATTTTTGTGGAAGGAAATTATTATTCAATGGAAATTGCAACGTGGCATTCAAAGATGATGATGATGTGATATGTGAAAGGTAATCGATAACTCTATTGGCCTCACTCCATGGACAATGGTTGAAACAGAGATAGAAGAAGTAGGCTAAGCGAGTCGCTCCCATTAAGAGATGTCATCACTCTTCCAGATGTGTCTTTACATGCTATGACGTCGTGTATTTGATTATTGTTAATGTATGCTTGTAGCCACGGATTTAGGTCGATAACAACTGGAGTGATGACATATTCGGTACTATCCACAAAGGGGTAGGCCGGTTTTGTGTTGGTTTAGATGCCCAGCATCTAGACCTTAGGTGCATCCCTCTAGAGGTGTACCGAGTTCGGGGAAGGTAGTTTTTTTACCAAGTCATTTGTATGGAAATCAATAATCCACTATGTATCTGCCATTTGGTTTGTAGAGCCTAGTATTTTTGGAATTTAATAATGTAACAGTTTCATCTATATTGATCATTATTTGTATAATAATCACTATTATATTATGACATGATTTGACATGAAAAGGTTTTGTTACCGTAAGGGAAAAACCCGTCTGCGTTTATGTGTGGACGTGGTATTATGGGATACCTTTTGTTTTGATAAAGGAAAAGTTTTGATAAGTTTATAAATTCAGCTGAGGTGTGTTTTTCTCACGCTGGTTTACCAGACTGATCCGTGCGTTCTTCCCTTTCAGTGCTTGGGTCAGATCGAGTATATATGTAGTTTCAAATTTAGTGCTTTTGGAGCTTCAGTAGGAGAGCTAGAGATCTTCATGTCATATACACATATACGCTTATCTTTCCACTGCATTGCATTGTGTTGTTGTAAATTATCAGCTTTTGTGAGGACAGATTATTATAACTATCCAAGCTGACGATTACTTATTGTACTCTGATATTGATTTATGTATATTATAGTTTATCTTTGTAAATATTATTGATCTGTATTATATGTTATTCTGTTGCGATTGAGATTTTGTACTGTTTCGGTTCTGTTTCTCTATTCATCTTCCCTTCTCTTCTTCTTTCTTCTCTCTTTCTTCTCACCTTCTCTTTTCTTTCTCATGATTATCTACAATTATGTTCGCTCTGGGTCGACAGGCATGGTTTGTTGTCTATTCATAGGGTATGGATTTTTCGGTTGTCAGAAATTGTTAAGTTTAAACTACATTTCAAAAGTATTTAAAATTGCTGCGAAAAGCGTTGCGAAAAGTATTGCAAATAGTGTTTTAAAAGCTATATTCTTCAAAACGACTTTTATATCATTTAGAAATCCATCTTTTCAACTTAAAACTTTTTTAAAATATTTTTAAAGATTCCTAGAATTTATTTAATATTTTTAAAACATTTAAAAAATATCAATTATAAAGAAATCCTTTTTTGGATTCCGTATTGCAAAACGGTGATGTTTTTAGAAAATTATTTTGGAGATATTTCATAATCTACTTAATGAAATCTTGATTTTCTTTATTTGTTGGAAAACCATGGATATAATAGTCTGAAAAATTCTTATCTTGAGAGATTTCGATCTATATTCCTTTTTATATACTTATTTAACTTTTATGGCATGAAATCGCGAACTACCGTTACGCGACGCGCCTAGTTTTGACTTGTTTTTCAATTTCTTTTCAAACTTCTTCAAAATACTTTTAAATGTTTGTAAATCATTTAAACTTATTTTAAATAATATTTTTTTATTTCAAATTCATATTCCATTTCATTTCATTTTATAATATTATGTTATTATAATATCATTTTTAACCTTTTAGATTATTTAAATTCACTAAAGGCTAAATAATTTCCATACACATATTTATATGGATTAATTCTCATTTAATTAACTATGGTTAATTACTAATCATTTTTTATCATTATCAAACCAAGTTATCACCCATATAAACAATCACATAATCAACCAATTTGCAACCAAGTTATCATCTAATATCAGCCAATATTCAACATATTAATTTCTAATTTAACATGTATATTGTCAACTTAGATTTTATTTAAATAGACTAAGATTTTGAGTTCTCACCTTTAGCTTAACTAATTCTTCCTACCAACATTCATATGCAATAAAACTTTACTAAATCATCTTTAACTTCACCAAACCATCAACTAAACTCTTTCGCCGTGCTTTAAAGTGCTCGGCTACCATTTCCAAACATCCATAAGGCTCGGCCACATTAGGTTCTCCAACATCCTCCATCATTCTTTAACTTTTTAGATTCTAAACCATGTTTTGGTGATATTCTAAGATCATTGGTAAAGTTTGGTAGAGTTATGACTTTGTTTGATATGGCTTTGAAAAAGTTAGTCAGGAAATGGAAGAGAAGAATCCATTAAAGCTGTAAGGAAGAAGAAGAGAAGAGAATTATTTGTGTGAGAATGGAAGAGTTATGCATGGCTATCTATAGGAGAAAAAAGAAGTGGAAAGTTGCCAAAATATCTCTTTACCAAATTATCAAAATAACCTTACTTGTACTTAAAGTAATCTTACCTTTTAAACACTAGCATCACTTATCACTTCTTACTTTATGTCATAGTCACTTAAGAGCTAAGCAAATGTATTTGGAAGGAAAAGTGGCTAAAGAGAAGATTTGATTTGATTTTAATGTTATTTGATGTGTTGTTTACTTTTTACATTTGTTAGTTAATTACTTTCTTTTCTCAACTATATTCTAGAATTTTCTAATTATGTTTAGTAAAAGTAATCTTTTTTATTATTTAAAATGTGTAATATATATGTTAAAACATGTAAATAAAGGTGTGATAAAGTTGTTACAAATTTTAATTGATAAAATGTTGATTTTCGAAAAAATGTTTTTCGGTCACATTTTGACGTTTTAGTTAAACTATTTATTTATGTAAATCAATTCAAAATAAATATGTATAATTTTATTTAAAAATATAAATATTCATAAATTAATTAAAATAATTTATTTAACCATTAAAACTTACTTTTCTAAAATTAGGATTTGTCACTTTTGTTGATATATGCAAATGTTATTATTTTTATGTATACTTCTCTTTCCAAATCCTATCTAATATTGTTTAAATCATATGAACTTATATATTTTATATTTAAAATCATCTTAAATGTCATTTTTAAGAGTGATTGAATTCTGGATCGTTACATAGGCTTAACAAGTCTAGTTTGCTAAAAAGGTTACTATAATAACGGAATGATTTTGTATAAAGAGGATTTTATAAATTGAGTTTGTACAATTGTTTTCTAAATAAGGAGGATTTTTGAGAATTTGAATTCCAACATTTTTGAAAAGAAAATGATTTTAAATGACTTATGGGAAGAAGTAGTAATAGTATTACCTGAAAATATTTATAAATGTATATTTCAAAGAGATTTTTAGGGTGCATTTCTTTAGATAGTTCAGGGGAAATATCTTGATTAGTTTTGTGATAATCTGAATAATCGTACAAGTGATGATCAGATATTTGCTTAAGCAAACATTGCAAGTGCACCTAGTAAATTATTCCCTTTATCATTGTGCGATCAAAACGAACTCAAATCTGAATAAACCTAAAAAAAGTCGTATAAATAAAGTGCTTAAGCTATTTATATGTTTGTAAGAAATATATATCTTATTATTAAAATTTAATAGAGTTTGTTATGAGATTCTAAGGATTTTATTTTAGAGGATACTCATAGTTACGAAAGAAGAGATCATAAGGACTAGGAAGCGGTTTCATCAGGCCATGGCTAGGCATGTCATGATGGTTCTTGACCTCCCGATACAAAAGCCAAAGGAGAAGCAGATGAAGGAGCATGATCTAGAAGATGAGTTGATGGAGGAGCCTGAGTCGGAAGAAGAGCTTATGGAGGAAAAGATAGAAGAAGATGAGGACCTAGAAGAAGAGTCGATGGAAGAGGAGTGTGACGACCCATCTTTTTGACCCTTGAGAATAACACTTAGCATAACCTCGGTGTCCATGCGTCATTGTCCAAGAATACGATATATGAGTTGCCATAGGGTAAAATAAAATAATTGATTAGAATAGAATAGAAAAGTGTCACATCAGAATGGTTACATATAATCCAACAATAATATAGTACATCAGGTTACTGCCAACATAGAGTTATTAGAGTTACACAAAGTACCATATCTACCAGACTAGGCAGTTATACATTCTGCCTTTACACTTTTTGATACAAAATACACATACATAATCATACAGCGGAAATATTTAACTAGATAGGTAAAGGAGCCTCCTGTTCGTCCATCGCTTTTAAAGAGCGCAAAGAACCTTCTACTCTCGGATTACTCAAATATAATTGAGTGCACGAGAATTTAAGGAAAATAAAAAACTCAGCTTAATCAATAAGTCCGGTATGAATAAATCTCTAAACATAAAGGGTGGAAATAAACAAAGTATGCGAGACCACGTCGCCTGTTGCGGAACAGGTTTTCCCTCACAATAACAACATCCAACCACAACAATGGACATAAATAACTAAACATCACAAAATGCTCATGAGAGTTTCCATGCAATTAAGAAAGAGATACATTTAAAAATTTGTAATCAAAGGAAAGGAAAGGGAAATTTTCCAACAAATGACTTGAAGGGTGCACCCCCTTATCGAAGGTATACCTTTAGAATAAACTTGAGAACTATAATGGCTTTCGAACACGTCCAAGCCGGACCCCGCTAACCTTTATTGAGAATCCAAGTATTTCAAATCTTAATGTGCATATAACCGAAACCAATCTAGAGTCGATGTGGTAGCACTCTAATGGGAGCAACCCTGCATAGCTTGTCTTCTACTCGCTCTTTTGGTTTAGTCATTTTCAATAAGGGATACCAATGCTTAAAATGAGCAACAAATAGTCTTAAATTGACGATACACAAAAGAAAGCTGGATCGGTATTCAATAAATCAACTATTGGGAATATTTAAAATGATCGTAGATGGAAATTAAATCTCATATTCTTATTGCTACTCATCAATTTCAAACTTGTACTATTTCTTGGCTAAAAATGAAGTCGGGCAAGTGAAGGTAGTGTTACCTTTAGGCATTTTCCTTGACGACATTTTTAACTTTCGAGATAAGGACGAGTTTCCATACCATGACATTTTGTACTAAGAGTATTGTAACGACCCTAATTTTGATTAACATTATTTATGACATTTAAACAGTAAAATAAAATGAAATAATGAAATGGTTAAGGGATTGAGATTTGTGTTAATAGAGGTAGCCGTGCCAATTTAAAACACTGAACTAAGGGAAACTAAAATGAAATTTTTAAGGAAAATAGATAAGGGGCAAAGTAGGAATAAAACATATTCCAATACCCTAAACCCTTAATGCTCATTAATTATACATGTTCAAAACAAAAACAAAATATAAGTGAGGCTGGCCACCATTAGGGGAAAACAAGAAGAAGATAAGAGGAAGAAGCTTAAGCAATTTAATCCAAGATCAAATCTCAACTCCTTAATCACAAGCTAAAGGTGAATAATATGTTACATCTCATATTTTTGATGCGTTTGATGTCTAGATCAGATCTGTATATTATTGCAAAGTATATTGCCATGATTTTTATTGTCAAAATAGATATACATGCTTGTTGATGATTTATGCTATTTCATATGGATTTTATGATAAGTTTTAATATGAAAAACCCTATTAGATGACATCTAGATTCCTTGCGATTTTGAAATAAGATCAAAAATAACATTTTAGACATGGGTTTTAAATTTCATAATTTTATGAATTAATGTGAATATATTATTAATTTCTTTGTGAAGAAAACGATTAATTGGGTTTAAAATTAATTACGGCTAATTTATATTGTTCTTGGGTCAGAAATTAATATGTTAGGAAATATGTTCAAAGTGATTTATGAGAATTATTGTAGAATTTTCCTAAGTGTTTAATAGGTATATAAAATTATTTAAGGTATGGGACTTAAATGTTTTATATATTTATAAAGGAGAAGGGGCATTTTGTAAATATTTTAAATTATTTCTACTAAAAATTCTACAGCACCTTTAGAAAAGATTTTAGAAAAAAATTAGCAACCAATCATATGTTGACAAACAAAACAGGTTAGTTAGAAAGAAATTACCTTTTCAAGTTAAAAAACAGTTTTTATAAGACATTGTTGTTTCGCCACTTTCAGCACCAACCTTTTGACTAGGTACCTCCACCTCCAACCAGTTTGAAAACAATTCACTTTTTATAAATACTTGGTACGCAGTGGATTGGAGATCGGCGAAAGATATAGAGTCGAAACAAGGGTTCCGAAGGGATTGAAGCCTTGTTTTGCTTTTAAAAGGAAATGTGCCTACTTTGCTTTTGGAAAGAATGCTTTCGACTTTCAGCTTTCGACTTGGTCAAATGGGTTTAAATGATGGTTTCGAAAGAGATTGCACTTTTTTTTTTATAAAGAAGCTTTCGAAGGGTTGGTAAATACTTGCTGCCGCCTTCAACCTTTCAAAGCAATGCCTTCGAAAGGGTGTTCACTTTAAAATCTAAGCTGCTTCTCCAATGCTTTTGAAGGGATTGGTTTCAACACCATCCACTTCTTTTACTTAGGAAATTGCTTTTGAAAGAGTGCTAAGACTTAGTTGTTTTAATACCCTTTGTTCTATTGAAAGTTAAACCTAAAGGTTTCAAAAGGGATGGTTTAAAATGGTTTTGAAAGGTTGTTCCACATGTTTTACTTGAACCAAAATGCTTTCGAAAGGTTTAAGATAATGGTTTCGAAGGGGTGGTTAACCAATGTTTTCAAAAGGTTTTTAATGGAAGGTTCCAATGGTTTTGTGTAACGACCTAATTTTTCGACTTTCGAAAATCGGCATTAATACGTCCACTATATCAACTAACGAACCATCGAACGCCGGAAAACCGAACCATTAGGATTTAAGAAGAAGAAGAAGAGGTAGAAGAAGTAGCTGAAACAATAACAGAATCTCACATATTGCAACGGAACAAATATAATAGATAAATAAATATCTTTAAACAGAATCACTATATCAGTTATTACATTACATTATCAGAGTGTACAACAACAAATAGCGGAAAGAAATATTACATATATAAGTGATACGCCTCGCTATCCAGCTCCAACTCCTGATTCCACAGCAACTTCTTGACTTTGCTCCCGAATAATGATAACCTGTCCCTAGGCTGCCCATATGGAAAATTTGTGGGCACCCAGAGTTTAGAAAGGGAATAATAAACTCCAGGTCATTCGTGGGACTGGTGTGAGATCTTAAAAACAGTTATTTTCACAAAGAAAATAAAAAGAAATCCGCTATGTTTTTGGAAAATGAAATTACCATAAGGCCTCCCACTACACACACGATGCAAACGTAGAATCGGACGAGATTTCTCCTTATGATGTCAAATATGCTTACTACGCAAAATCCTTTGATATTATTATTATTAGTGCACATTGCAGAAAATATTTTGAAAGTATAATATTAATCTAAGCCAACATAGGTACCATTATATTATGCCTGCTATAGCAACCATTTTAAATGGCAGGTTCTACAACTAAAACAGTACAGGACGCTTATTATTTCTTTGGATTTCCAACAAATGGTCAGTCTAAGGAACTTCCTACTGCCACATGGGTACGCCTCTGGCGGGACGTCCCAAGAACTTAACCAGCTCTCTGCCAACACAAGGCCGGGTTACCTCTGTAACTAGGTAACTACTACACGAGTATGCCATCCCCCGGTCCTTTGGGGCCTATATCCGAGGATCCTCTACACCAACAACCACAAAGAAAAGTATTTGCAGTAACCATAAAGGTTAAATATCAGGGCTCCATACCTGACACTACCCATTTCCGGAAGGAAATGACATACCCTAAAGGGTGCGACCCTCATAACCTTGCCGCATCTTTCGTGTTTTGACCATTTTCGAGGTGTGAGGTCCGACGAAGTCTCGTCCACAAAGCTACACTTTTCACAAAGTCATGCTTTGATCAAAAAATGATCAGCAGCACTTCATGTGCCACATTACCAAATTGGGAATGTATCACTAGTAACCATCAACTACATAACCTCTGAGCTCGTACGTCTCAAAGAAGGGTGTTAAGCTAAGAGAATAAATTCTCTGCCACCAACAGAAATGTATTCGATAGAAACCAGCTTTACATCTCAAAGTGTAAGGCCCGCCACACATCCATACAAGTCTGTTCCGGGATCGAACGGAACCGAAGGCACTTCCAAAGAAGCCCTTGCAATCCGGATATTCACAAATCACGTCCGGAATCCCCATCACAAAGGGTGATAGAATCTCTATACTGGAGCACCTTTCATTTTCGAAAATACCCGGTCTTCAACACCGTCTTCAAATGCAAATCCCATTTCGTCGTATCGTTATTCAGAATGGGTATGACACAAGGTCCTCTCCAGGCTAATCCGAATAACGAGCGCTTATTTTTAAATATAAGTGTTCATTCAGATTTCAAACAAATCACCACAATTTTCACATTGATCTTTTAAATAAAAGATTCATCACAATCACAAAGGTTCGATGTGGTTTTCGGATATCCACTTGGAATCCGACCCCCGGTCGCATCGAAATTCAAACGCCATTTAGAGGCCAATATTGATAGTCGGTTATTTAAGTATCAATCAACATTCAAACCAATTACTGGATTTCAAATAATTTTCCCAACTATTTATTTTCAAGATATCTTTGCAAGATATATTTCCACACTTCAACCATTTGAAAACAAATTTCAAATCACTTTTCACTCGCGGAATAAAATTCCCGATATTATTATTTCCACTGAAAGTCAACCGAGTTAAAATACTTTAAAATTATTTAGATTACCTATCCAAGCATACATACTTGGAAATATTTAAATAAAATTATTTTTCAAACACTTTATTTTAAAATATTAGTTATAAAAACATTATACTAATATTACATATAAACTTTTTAAGTCTAAACTAATTTTCAAATAAAATTAGTAGATAGAGTACAATTATTTAAATAACCATTTTCTAAAACAAATATCAATTAAATCTTTAAATAATAACTTCTATAATTAATTCAATAAATCTTTACTTTAAAGATTTTCAAAATAACCCAAGTAAATAAATTTTTCCAAACATTCTATCTTTAAAACCATCTTAGGACTTTTAATTTATATTTTAAAAGCTGGTTTCAAAACATACTCGGCTTTCCACGGAAAATACATTTTCATTTCAAAATGGTCCACTTAGACCAATTTAATAAACCCTTCTCTATTTATTTTAGATTTACATTCCAAATCTGTAAATCCCTTTTCACACTTTAAAAATAAATCAATATTTATTTTTAAAACGATTTCCCTTTCCTTTATAAATTCCATTGTGAATTCAAATTTCCAAATATCCATTGATATACGATTTTTAAATCGTTTTCCAAATATTCACTTTCAACACCAAATCAATTTTCAAATTGATTTCCAAATTTATTTCAAATACCCAAATAAATTTCCAAATGGATTTCCCAAAGGTTTATTTTCAATGACCAAAAATCAATTTTCAAATGGATTTCCAAATTTATCACCTTTTAAACTAAACCCCTTTATTTTTTTCCAAACTATTTAAAATCCATATTTTAAATAAATCCTTCAACTGTCAACAATATTACTCAAAACCCCTTTATTAAAAATCTTTCCCCATATTTTGGAATTTATTCAATAGGATTTCACTATAGATTTTTCTATTTAAATTCCAAAAATCTATTTTATTTATTTCTGGTATCTTACGACACCAAAAATATATTCGGCTAAATTTTAGCCTATGATGATTCTAATTACAATATAATCACACAAAGATTATCAACACACCACATATGAAACAAATTCAATATTTGAGGAATCCAGTTGGATCCCTCCAACCTATTTTCCTGCATCCACAGACGTTAGCACAACAATTTAAAAACCAATTCCACTTCTAGGTGGAACATCACGGTATATGGGATTTATAAAATATCATCCGCTATTATGCGGCGTATAGGGCCTATTTCAATACAACTAATAATAAATTATCATCCAAGCACACAATCAACAATTTTAAAACTAACTATTTAAACTTGAACAAAACCCTTTCTTTAAGTGAGAAGATCTCACCTTTGCCCTTTTATTTTGCAACCATTTCCATTCCGATTTGATTTCTCCATTCTAGACCTTGTATAAACATTTATACAATTTTTATCAATATTTGAAACAAATCGAAAAATTCAATTTGTCATTTTATAAATTAATCCCTAATGATTCGATTTAACTCAAAAATTTAAACAAATTTTCTTTTTTTAACAAAATACTTTCTTTTGAAACCGTATATACACACTTATAAAAATAAACTATATTGATTTTTTTGATTTTTATATAACTACTTAAACATTTAAAATTTCTATTTAGTTTCCAGAATCTTATACATATACATAAATTTCTGTTTCAAGCTTTTTTATATACTCGAATGGACACATTTTTTTATTTTTAAATTATCTGTAATAATAATTTTCTGTTTCGGTAAATATCAGCAGTAATATACTCCACTGTATCAACATGCATTTACAAATAATTAAATAAAGAAATACCTCACCCAATTCGAAACGAAGCCCTAGCTTCCGACTCGACAACACCACGCCCCAAACCAAACGTCGATGAACCCAGCTACCATCAACTGACTCGAGCTACCTACACCAGACCATCAACGGCCCTTGAACCCGCGAGCATCACTTCATCGATTTCCACCACAATGTCACCGTCTCTATGCTTTCCTTCGATGCTACAAGCTTCCGCCATTCAAACTTGCTATCGTGCCTAACTTCTACACGCGCAGCAACTCACCCCTACTCCATCCTTCTTTAATCGCAAGTAACCCTGACTGCGAGCCCTAATCGCAAAATCCTCACCCGAGACGAACACTAACAAGCCCCTTCATCAACGAACTCCGGCCACGTTTTCGATTCGAAATCGAATTCGAATGTTGAAATCAGAGGAGGCTCGCGATTTCGATTAGAAATCGGATTTTGGGTTTCGCAGCTGCCTCCCTTCCTTTATATTTTGATTCTCGTTTAATTGATTTGAAGAGAGGATGATTTTGATTAGCGCCTTCGATTTTACTGAAGGAATAAAAAGATTTCGTGATTTAATGGAACAAGGAAGCATATTTCTTTTCGTTTGAAAAATGAAATTCAACTGAAGTATAAGAAAAAGTGTGACGGGATTTAATGAGGGAAAGGACTCGTACGTGAGAGTGACGTGCTCGAGACGGTAAGGGAAACGTACACGTTACAACTGAGAATAACGGCTGTGATTTGATTTTTTTTGACCAGATATATAAAAAAAATTATTATCAAAATATCCCGTATTGGGTAACTAAATAGCTATAATCCCTATTGAGGCATGCCGACAGGCGCTCATAATGTTATAACCCTATCTCGAACACGATGGAAAAGGTTCCGTGTCCTAATTCGATCGTATGGAGAAGATAGCTTTTTGAACCAGTTAAAATATCGAACTTTCGATTTAGATTTCAACGCTTTTATATATCGTACGGCCAAACGACAACTCCAAATATTACGAAAATTGAAATCCGATAATAATACACTATAACGGATCCAATGTAGCCGGTTTCATCCAATTCCGAGACTGTGCCTCGAAATGCTATTTTTAAATATCGATTTAAACAATAAAAATTCAAAAATAAAAAAACATTTCCAAATTAAATTCTGAAGCTTCCATTATCTTCAGTATTATCAATATACATTTTCTAAGACTTGGAAGTATTTTTAACAAGCTTAAAACTGAAGATTCAAATTTTTACCCAACTTAAATAAATTAAATTCAATAATTTAATTGCCAAACTCATATTTATATTTTGAAATTCAAGTTAAACTACCCTCCAAATGTTTGAAATCAATTAAATACCTCATCTCAAATGTTAAAAATTTCTAGGTCGTCACATCCTTCCACCCTTAAAAGAATTTCGTCCCGAAATTACAAGTTAAGAAAAATGATCCTTAACCCATTTGCTATTTTTCCAAAACTAAACAGTTTTATCAACTTACCAAACAAATCCCTTTTTATTAACAACTCATTATCGCTTCAACTAACTTTCCAAAATTAATCATAGATTCCAAACAACATTGTTTTCTCAATAATTCAAATTTAAATTTAAATTCAAAATTTCTCAAAAAAATTTCGACTCCTTAAACTTTCGAAAAATTTCGCCAGCGTCTCCTTTGCGCGGCTAGCTCGGTACAACTACAAAATGCCTCTACAGGCTCCCAAATTCCAAAAAAAACAAAAAGCCAAGTGGCTAGATCAAAAACCCAATCAAATTTCATACTGAAATTTAAATACATACCTTTTTGTCGAGCAATTCAAATTTCTTTTCAGAAATCAAAACCAATTTTCCTTTCTCTTTATAATACCTATATATTCAATTTAACAATAATGTCCAACTTCAACATTCAAATATATTTTGCACGTTCCTTTACGGAATCTCAATATATACTTCTTATACAATTTTAACTTCACTACTGAAGTTATATCCATTATCATTCAATCTTGCATTTTCAATTTCCTTTGAATTTAATTCACAATTTCAATTCTATTTGAATTCAATTTATCTTCTACTCTGAATATTGAATTTTATCTTTTAATTATAACTGATTCATATTATTAATTTAAATTAGTTTCATTCACTAATTTATTTCAACTTACAATTTGAAATCGTTTGTCACTAATGAAAAAAATTTCAAAAATTTTCTAACTCCCAAAATTTTCGGAAAATTTTGGCAGAGTCTCCTTTGTACGGAGAAGCTTTTGCAATTTGACAAAAGATATAAATATATATACAACGACCCACCCGGTCGGAAAAAACAAAAACAGTTCATATTTCATATTTTTATTGCGTAGGCGTACCTTATTTAGCATTTTTAAGCAAGCGGCTTATGTAATTAGCATTTTGCGCAATCAAATCCAGCCCAACGACTTCCCTGAACCTGTACTTACTCAATTTAAGTATGTAAGTGCCAAAATCAGGAAACTCAACAATATTTTACATATTTAACTAGTAAACATGCGAGTTTCTATAAGCAATGCAGGTTAAACAATATTTATAAGCAATTTATAGGTTTCCGACATAATTTTAATTGTTAACAACCAATTCGTATACAACTTCATTCAATTTAAATGGTTTAAAACTCAATTGTTTACATTCAATTCATTTTTATCTCGAACAATTCAAATTGGTTTTCAATATTCCGTTTCAATTCCAGTTTTATTCCTTTATTCATTCCCAAACACAATTCAATTTCAATTCACCATTTAAGTTTACAACCACTTATATTTAAAATGGATTTCAAATTCCATACGAATTTATTTTACCTTTTATTTATATAAATATTGAATTCATTTCCAACCATATCTATTTTGTCTTTTCTTCAATTAGTTTCGCTTACTAAATTTTTTTATTTCAATACTTCACTTTGCTTATAACAAATCAAATTCAACTCCAATTCAATTCTATTCGCTTACAAATTCGAAATGAATCTCAACTTTCAATTTCACTTTCATTAAATTGTAATTGTAAATTTATTCATTCATTTACAATTTTCTAAGTTTTCAAATTTATTTATTATTCCATAACTATTTTTAAATAGGATTCTAGAGTTTTAAACAATTGCTCAAATCATTTCGAAGTCAATTTTATATCCAAAACCCTTTGTATTTCCAAAACAAACCCAACTTTGGCAAACAATTTTCAATTTAAAATCATTCGGCAGCAATTCCTCTCCTGGAAACTCGAAAATAAACACCGATGATGTCGCGATCATCATCGGAATTATTTTCCAACGACCGAAAAGAGTTTAGAGCTTTTATTCCCTTCAGAAACACTTTTCCAAAGCTTTGAAATTCATTTTCAAAATCAAAAGGGATTTAAACTTTCCAAATCTCCAAAATTTTCAAATTCCTTTCAAAACATTTCCAAATACTTCTCTAGAATTCCATTTCAAATTATAAATCACATTTACAATTTATATTCTCAAATTCCATTTGCATGTGAATTTATTTCTTAATTTTGGAGTTACGATTTCAATATCTTATTCCATTTTAATGATAATAATTTAAGATCATCACTTTCTAGCAACCAAGCAATCATATATTATAATAATTCATAGAAAATTTTTCTCTTTTATATACGAAAATAATTTGGGTAAAATTATTTCATTTACCCTATTTTAAAACGATATCGAGTCGAATTTGTTCTGTACAAGTGTTTAGAGATCCCTATCAATAACGTTAATTACTCGTATTGACCAGAATCCATATACCACTCAACAAACCAATCAACACAAAATAAAACAATTTTATATTCACTAACAAATACGCGCTCATATCTATTATTACATTCAAACTCATTCTAGAGTACTGCTGACTCTATCTCTAATGAGTAACACCCAACAGAGCCAAGGTTATCACTTAACCAAATGCTCTGATACAACATTATAACGACCCGATTTTTCGACTTTCGAAAATCAACATTAATACGTCCACTGTATCAACTGCCGAACCATCGAACGCCGAAAAACCGAACCATTAGGATTTAAGAATAAGAAGAGGTAGAAGAAGAAGCAGAAACAATAACAGAATCTCACATATCGTAGCGGAACAAAAATAATGGATAAATAAATATCTTTAAGCAGAGTCGCTATATCAGTTATTACATTACATTATCAGAGCGTACAACAACAAATAGCGGAAAGAAATATTACATATATAAGTGATACGCCTCGCCATCCAGCTCCAACTCCTGATTCCACAGCAACTTCTTGACTTTGCTCCCGAATAATGATAACCTGTCTCTAGGCTGCCCGCGTGGAAAATTTATTGGCACCCAGAGTTTAGAAAGGGAACAATAAACTCCAGATCAGTCGTGGGACTGGTGTGAGATCTTAAAAACAGTAATTTTCACAAAGAAAATAAAAAGAAATCCGCTATGTTTTTGGAAAATGAAACTACCATAAGGCCTCCCACCACACACACAATGCAAACGCAGAATTGGAGGAGATTTCTCCTTATGATAGTCAAATACGCTTACTATGCAAAATCCTTTGATATTATTATTATTAGTGTACAGTGCAGAAAACATTTTGAAAGTATAATATTAATCTAAGCCAGCATAGGTACCATTATATTATGCCTGCTATAGCTACCATTTTAAATGGCAGGTTCTATAACTAAAACCGTACAGGACGCGTATTGTTTCTTTGGATTTCCAACAAATGGTCAGGCTAAGGAAGTTCCTACTGCCACATGGGTACGCCTCTGGTGGGACGTCCCGAGAACTTAACCAGATCTCTGCCAACACAAGGCCGGGTTACCTCTGTAACTAGGTAACTACTACACGAGTATGCCATCCCCCGATCCTTTGGGACCTTTATCCGAGGATCCTCTACACCAACAACCACAAAGAAAAGTATTTGCAGTAACCACAAAGGTTAAATATCAGGGCTCCATACCTGACACCACCCTTTTCCAGAAGGAAATGACATAAACTAAAGGGCGCGACCCTCATAACCTTGCCGCATCTTTCCTGTTTTGACCATTTTCGAGGTGTGAGGTCCGACGAAGTCTCGTCCACAAAGCTACACTTTTCACAAAGTCATGCTTTGATCAACAAATGATCAGCAGCACTTCATGTGCCACATTACCAAATTGGGAATGTATCACTAGTTGCCATCAACTACATAACCTCTGAGCTCGTACGTCTCAGAGAAGGGTGTTAAGCTAGGAGAATAAATTCTCCGCCACCAACAGAAATATATTCGATAGAAACCAGCTTTACATCTCAAAGTGTAACGCCAGCCACACATCCATACAAGTCCGTTCCGGGATCGAACGGAACCGAAGGCACTTCCAAAGAAGCCCTTGCAATCCGGATATTCACAAATCACGTCCGGAATCCCCATCAGAGGGTGATAGAATCTCTATACCGTAGCAACCCGGTGCAGAGACATTCGACAGGCAATCCTTTCATTTTCGAAAATACTCGGTCTTCAATATTTGAGGAATCTAGTTGAATCCCTCCAACCTGTTTCCCTGCGTCCACAGACGTTAGCACAACAATTTAAATACCAATTCCACGTCGAGGTGGAATATCGCGGTATATGGGATTTATAAAATATCATCCGCTATTATGCGGCGTATAGGGTCTATTTCAATACAACTGATAATAAATTATCATCTAAGCACACAATCAACAATTTTAAATCTATCCATTTAAACTTGAACAAAACCCTTTGTTTGAGTGAGAAGATCTCACCTTTGCCCTTTTATTTTGCAACCCTTTCCATTCCGATTTGATTTCTCCATTCTAGACCTTGTATAAATATTTATACAATTTTTATCAATATTCGAAACAAATTGAACAATTCAATTTGTCATTTTATAAATTAATCCCTAATGATTCGATTTAACTCAAAAATTAAAAAAATTTAAACAAATTTTCTATTTTTTTCTTTTTTTAACAAAATACTTTCTTTTGAAACAGTTTATACACACTTATAAAAATAAACTATATTGATTTTTTTGATTTTTATATAACTACTTAAACATTTAAAATTTCTATTTAGTTTCCAGAATCTTACACATATACATAAATTTCTGTTTCAAGCTTTTTTATATATTCGAATGGAATCATTTTTTTATTTTTAAATTATCTGTAATAATAATTTTTTGTTTCAGTAAATATCAGGTGTAACAACCCGCATATTTATCGGTTGTATATTTAAATATTTTATATAAACATAACGTCGTTTGTCGGATTATAGTCCAAAACGCTACTTTCTGAAAATGGTCAAATTGGGACTCAAGTCCGCCTCCATTGAGTCCAAAATGGCGTTTGCGATCTTTTTAAGCATAAACTTTGATATGTTTGGAGTAAGTTGAATTTTGCTACTTTTTCTAGTTGGGTTTTGGGTTTGGGTTCAGCCCACTAGCCAACTTAATACCCTAACTCAGCCCTCTCCTCTTCATTCACTCATTCCCACCCTTCAAACTCAAGCTCCAACTGAAAATGGTAGAAAGGAAAGGGAATTAGAAACCCCAAGCCCTAGTTCTTCTTGCTAGCTCAAAATCTTGCTCCAAAATCAAAGAGAAGCCATTGGTAAGCCTCCTCATCATCTTCTCTATCTCCTTCTCTCTTCAATCTCAGAGTTTCCTAAACCTAACTTAGCAAATACTTGTTTTGATCTTAGATTGAAGGTAGTCGAGTTGAAGTGGAGAGTGGTTGGTCTTTTCCTTGCAATTGAGCTTCTTCTTCTTTTTTTAGGGTTAAAGGTGAGATTTTTATCTAACATCTATGACTATAATTATCTTTGGTTGTTAGGTATGAATTTCTAACACTTATTCATGTGCATTTGCTTTTGGTTTGGGTTGAATTGGTGAATATTCCAATTTTTAGTGTTTTGGGTTCAAATCTTTGAAATCCTAACTTTGATGTTTTGATCATGTTTTGGTGATGCATCGAGCAGCATATAGGGCCAGGTTGCCTATTGGCATAAACCCTTAGAGCCAATGTTCGTCCGGTTGCATTTTGGAAGAGTTTTCTCTTCATTTGAATATGGATGAAAAACAGCCCAGGCATGATTTAGTCGACTGAAATCTCTGTTCAGTCGACTGAATCTGGGACCCGAAAGTTTCCAAGCATGGTTTAGTCGACCGAATTCTCTGTTCAGTCGACTGAACCTGGAAACGGAAAGTTCCCAGGCATGGTTTAGTCGACTGAATTCTCTGTTCAGTCGACTGCACCTGGAAACAGAAAGTTTCCGGGCAGAATTTAGTCAACTGAAAATCTTTGTTCAGTCAACTGAATTTGATGTTTAGTCAACTGAATTCTCTGTTTAGTCAACTGAATTTGCTATTTCAGCCCACTTTGCCTTTTGGGATTGAATTTCCAATTTGAATCGATTCGTGATGATCCTATTTGTTGTTATCATTTATTTTGACTTTGGTGATTCCTTTTTAATTCCAATCCATGGGTTTTTATAAAATAATCTTTTAAATTGTATTAAAGGCTTGCTTCTCTAATTTATAAATTCTATTTAAACGCACACACACAATTTCGCACTTCGAGCAGAGTGGAAAGGAGATTAAATGGTTAAGTAAAACACGGACCATGAATCCATGCGTTTATCTTTCCGATTAATCCCCGACCTATTCGATTGATTGTTTTGACCTTTTGGTCTGGTTTACCAATGAGATGAGGTAAACTTTTTACTGCTTTGAGTGTGAAATTAACTAACGGATAGTAAATCGTTTAGTGCGAACGAGTGGTTATGGGACACGTTACCACTTTTCGGATTCCTTTTTGAGAGTTATGACACATTCTGCCAGTTAATGGTGTCCAGTACTAGGCCTTCGGACTTTCACCACTACGGTTTGTTGCCTTTGGGTTTATTGCCTTCGGGTTTGCACCTTCAGGTTTGTTGCCTTCGGGTATGTTGCCTTCGGGTATGGTGCCTTCGGGTTTGTACCTTCGGTTTTGTTGCCCTATTATATCGCTTTTGGAGTTGGTCATTCGTCACCGCTCGAGTGATATTGGGTTTGGAGTCTTCGGGCTCATGGATCCTTGTCTATACAGTACTGAGCTCGAGCAATCTTATGTTTCATTGATATGTATATTCCCTAGGTATCGCCCTTCGGTGTTGGTCTTTTTGAGCTGCACGATATGTAGCGATTACCTTGTGGAACTTGTGTTACCTTCAGTGGTATTTGTTATTGCCTTTTTGGCCTGTTTTGGGATATTCATATCCTTTGTTTCTCTAAGTTGCCGATGATATGAGGCTTGTTTTGTTATGTTCATCTTTTGTTAGATGATTGTGTTGTCTCCCTTAGAGATATTTGTTATACTTTATGACTTTACAGGTTATTGTTATTCAGTTTATCTAACTGATTTGTTTAGCTAGACTGACCCGTGTATTTTACACTCGGGTCAGACCGAGATGTTTCAGGTTAGGTGCATTTGGACTTAGCCTATTTTGCTTCCGTATGGACTACCCAGCTTGCTCCTTTTTGTATAGTTTTGTGTAGTCCTTTTTGTTGTAACTCTGATATATGTATTCTTTTGGATTCGTCGGTATATTGTGGTTTGCTATACCACTTGACATGTATCAGTTTGTATACTCTATTATGTATCTGTATATGTGTACATGATGATCTACTATTCTGTGATGTATATTACATTTGAATTGTTATATTCTGTTCTGATAGATCCTCCGGCCACCTATGGTTTTGTTTTAAGTATTCATTGGATATGTCGATATGCTTATATGACAATCGTCGATGTATTCAATAGATAGTTAGAGCAAGGCCATAGATGGTCACTCCTAAACAGCCTTATTCTCCGTGTTAGTCGACGGCATTACCCCGTAGTGTCCTTGGCTAGCGTGGGTATAGAGGTGAGGCGTCACAGCTTGGTATCAGAGCCAGGTCCATAACAAAATATGATAAACACAGAATAGAAGCACCAGTACATCAAAGTGTAATAAGTGATACAAACCCTTGAACCATCGTGCCTCTATATTCCTTCTGTGCCTTGGTGGTAGATAGAATGTGGGAATACGTCTAGGAATGCATTTTGTTCCGTAGTATTCCGCATTTGAATTAATGATATCTGCCTTCTGAATAATCTTGTTCTTATCTTAACCTTCAGCGTATGGCTGGAAGAGGCAGGGGACGACGTTCAGATGCTGGGCAATCCAGTGGCTCACATTCGGATGGCGTTTTTATGTCTGCCGATCAGTTTATGGAGTTGTTTAGGAGCATTCAGCCTCCATCTCCTACTCGTGTATCTCCACCTCGCAAGTCTACCTTTGCACGCCTGTGTAGTGATTTTTCTCATCTTGGGGTAAAGCCGTTTAAAGGCTCCGAGTCTGTTCTTGAAGTCCAAGCTTGGCTTCGCACGTGCGAGCGTATTTTCCCTCGCATGGTTCTTTCTGATCATGATTGGGTTCTTGTAACTTCTAGCTTATTACAAGAGCATGCTCTTGATTGGTATGAGCTTCTTGCAGCCGAAATTGATGAGTCTACTCTTTCTTGGACTCAGTTTCGGGGACTATTCGAACTCAAGTTCGTTCCAGAATCTGAAAAAGTTTTATTGACCCGTCGCTTCCTTGAGTTGAAGCAAGGGAAGTCTTCTGTTTCTAAGTATGTTGCATCATTCGAGGCTTTATCTAAGTATGGTCTTGAATTCATGAGCACTTCTTATAAGAAGAATCTGAAGTTTGTCTCTGGTCTTAAGAAATATCTTAAGAAGTCTTTGTTGCTCCAGCTTAAGCTTTTTTTGAGGAGTTGGTAGATTCTGCACTTTATCTTGAAACCGTCGAGAAGGAGTGCGATAGTGGTGATGATGTTGAGGTTCGCAAGAACCCCAACAAAAAGCAATCTCCATTGGATGAGCGGGGATTTTTCCCTTCTAAGAAGAAAAAGCCCGTTGAATCTAATTCTCAGTCTCAGCCTACTGGAACACCTTCCATTCGGAAGTGTTTCAATTGTGGTTCTCCTGATCATATGATTCGAGCTTGTCCTAAGCCTCTCTTCTGCCACTATTGCAAGAGGGAAGGCCATCATCTTTCCACTCATCCTATTGCTCCGAATAATTCTCAATCTGGCAAGCTAAATGTAACAGATGCTTCTGGAGGCCCTTCTTAGGGATAAGGTATGTCCCATCTATTTTGGTAGGTTTCTACCTTTCTTTGTGATTCTATTTCCAATTTGATGGCATCATTTTATTTCTTTAAGCCCTCATGATGAGGAAAGTGTTGTTTATTTCATTCTTATAGTTTGAGAATTTTCTGGTATTTTGGATCTTGTCTTAGGATTATCACCTAAGCAATCCTTTGAGTGGTATTAAGGTCTTTTCAGCTCGACTTGCCACCAGTTTTGATTTGGCTACGATTTGCGGAAGTTAGCACTCCACTTACCGCATTCCGCACTCGTTGTGATTCTTATGAATGATTTATTATGTCATTCAGTTTATCTAGCTCATTTCATCCATTTTTTTGAATCGAGTATTCTGTGAATATCTCGATGATTCAATTTTAGTATTTATTGGTTTTGGATGGAATTTAGCAATTTAAAATTTTTACAAATCTTTTTCATAAGATTTATTTATAAGTATAAATGTCATATAGAAGATTATTTTGTGATTGTATTGCCCATTAAGTGCTTTAATAATTCTGGTCGATGCGCTTGATCAACGTTATCGATTGGAATCTCCTAAACGCTTTGATGAGACAATCAGACACAATGAATTGATTAGAAATAAGAAAATTTTTCTAGAAAAATAATTACATAAAGATAATTGTGATTTTGAAAGTTTTAGCTTTTCGAGAAAGTTGATTATTTAAAAGAACTCTTTCCCGATACTCTCATTCATTTTATTCCCGAAAGGGGGATCGTGTTGCCAATGCATTTAGTTGTAAGCAACAAGTGATTGTTTCTTTGTTGATGTCCGAATGAGATGATCTTTTTACCAAGTTCATCAGACATTTTGTTGTATTTCATTTTGTTGAGCTTTGGTTCATTTGATGCATTGTTGCACCACGTCGGTGTTCCGAATTATTTTGAGCTTAGGAATCCATAGAATTCTCTGAGCAAACAAGTTTGGGCTTATCCTTTCGTGCACTTTATGGTGAACTTCTTATTCTGTTATTCCTATGTGTTGATATACTTTTGGGTTGTTACTCTTTATTTTTTTCTTAAGAATTGCGAGGACGCAATTTTTTTAAGGAGGGGAGTCTGTAACAACCCGCATATTTATCGGTTGTATATTTAAATATTTTATTTAAATATAACGTCGTTTGTTGGATTATAGTCCAAAAAGCTACTTTCTGCAAACGGTCGAGTTGGGACTCAAGACCGCCTCCATTGAGTCCAAAATGGCGTTTGCGATCTTTTTAAGTATAAACTTTGATATGTTTGGAGTAAGTTGAATTTTGCTACTTTTTCTAGTTGGGTTTTGGGTTCTGCCCACTAGCCATCTTAATACCCTAACTCAGACCTCTCCTCTTCATTCACTCATTCCCACTCCTCAAACTCAAGCTCCAACTGAAAATGGTGGAAAGGAAAGGGAATTAGAAACTCCAAGCCCTAGTTCTTCTTGCTAGCTCAAAATCTTGCTCCAAAATCAAAGAGAAGCCATTGTTAAGCCTCCTCTTCATCTTCTCTATCTCCTTCTCTCTTCAATCTCAGAGTTTCCTAAACCTAACTTAGGAAATACTTGTTTTGATCTTACATTGAAGCTAGTCGAGTTGAAGTGGAGAGTGGTTGGTCTTTACTTGCAATTGAGCTTCTTCTTCTTTATTTAGGGTTAAAGCTGAGATTTTTATCTCACATCTATGACTATAATTATCTTTGGTTGTTAGGTATGAATTCCTAATACTTATTCATGTGCATTTGCTTTTGGTTAGGGTCGAATTGGTGAATATTCCAATTTTTAGTGTTTTGGGTTCAAATCTTTGAAATCCTAACTTTGATGTTTTGATCATGTTTTGGTGATGCATCGAGCAACATATAGGGCCGGGTTGCCTATTGGCATAAACCCTTAGAGCCATTGTTCGTCCAGTTGCATTATGGAAGAGTTTTCTCTTCATTTGAATAAGGCTGAAAAACAGCCCAGGCATGATTTAGTCGACTGAAATCTCTGTTCAGTCGACTGAATCTGGGACCCGAAAGTTTCCAGTCATTGTTTAGTCGACTGAATTCTTTGTTCAGTCGACTGAACCTGGAAACAAAAAGTTCCCAGGCATGGTTTAGTCGACTGAATTCTCTGTTCAGTCGACTGCGCCTGGAAATAGAAAATTTCCAGGCAGAATTTAGTCAACTGAAAATCTCTGTTCAGTCAACTGAATTTTCTATTTAGTCAACTGAATTCTCTGTTTAGTCAACTGAATTTGCTATTTCAGCCCACTTTGCCTTTTGGGATTGAATTTCCAATTTGAATCGATTAGTGATGATCCTATTTGTTGTTATCATTTATTTTGACTTTGATGATTCCTTTTTAATTTCAATCCACAGGTTTTTATAAAATAATCTTTTAAATTGTATTAAAGGCTTGCTTCTCTTATTTATAAATTCTATTTAAACGCACACACACAATTTCGCACTTCGAGCGGAGTGGAAAGGAGATTAAATGGTTAAGTAAAACACGGACCATGAATCCGTGCGTTTATCTTTCCGGTTAATCCCCGACCTATTCGATTGATTGTTTTGACCTTTTGGTCTGGTTTACCAATGAGATGAGGTAAACTTTGTACTGCTTTGAGTGTGAAATTAACTAACGGATAGTAAACCGTTTTGTGCGAACGAGTGGTTATGGGACTCACGTTTCCACTTTTCAGATTCCTTTTTGAGAGTTATGACACATTTTGCCAGTTAGTGGTGTCCAGTACTAGGCCTTCGGACCTTCATCACTACGGTTTGTTGTCTTCGGGTGTATTGCCTTTGGGTTTGCACCTTCCAGTTTGTTGCCTTCGGGTATGTTGCCTTCGGGTATGGTGCCTTCGAGTTTGTACCTTCGGGTTTGTGCCTTCGGGTTTGTTGCCCTATTGTATCGCTTTTGGAGTTGGTCATTCATCACCGCTCGAGTGATATTGGGTTTGGAGTCTTCGGGCTCATGGATCCTTGTCTATACAGTACTGAGCTCGAGCAATCTTATGTTTCATTGATATGTATATTCCCTAGGTATCGCCCTTCGGTGTTGATCTTTTTGAGCCGCATGATATGTAGCGATTACCTTGTGGAACTTGTGTTACCTTCAGTGGTATTTGTTATTGCCTTTTTGGCCTGTTTTGGGATATTCATGTCCTTTGTTTCTCTAAGTTGCCGATGATATGAGGCTTGTTTTGTTATGTTCATCTTTTGTTAGATGATTGTGTTGTCTCCCTTAGAGATATTTGTTGTACTTTATGACTTTGCAGGTTATTGTTATTCAGTTTATCTAACTGATTTGTTTAGCTAGACTGACCCATGTGTTTTATACTCGGGTCAGACCGAGATGTTTCAGGTTAGGTGCATTTGGACTTAGCCTATTTTGCTTCCGCATGGACTACCCAGCTTGCTCCCTTTTGTTATAGCTTTGTGTAGTCCTTTTTGTTGTAACTCTGATATATGTATTCTTTTGGATTCGTCGGTATATTGTGGTTTGCTATACCACTTGACATGTATTAGTTTGTATACTCTGTTATGTATCTGTATATGTGTATATGATGATCTACTATTCTGTGATGTATATTACATTTGAATTGTTATATTCTGTTCTAATAGATCCTCCGGCCACCTATGGTTTTGTTTTAAGTATTCATTGGATATGTCGATATGCTTGTGTGACAATTGTCGATGTATTCAATAGATAGTTAGAGCAAGGCTATAGATGGTCGCTCCTAAACAGCCTTATTCTCCGCGTTAGTCGACGGCATTACCCAATAGTGTCCTTGGCTAGCGTGGTTATAGAGGTGGGGCGTCACATCAGGAGTAATATACTCCACTGTATAAACATGCATTTACAAATAATTAAATAAAGAAATGCCTAACCCACTTCGAAACGAAGCCCTAGCTTCCGACTCCACAACATCACGCCCCAAACCAAACGTCGATGAATCCAGCTACCATCAACTGACTCGAGCTACCTGCACCAGACCATCAACGGCCCTTGAACCCGCGAGCATCACTTCGTTGATTGCCACCACAATGTCACCATCTCTATGCTTTCCTTCGATGCTACAAACTGCCTCCATTCAAACTTGCTGTCGTGCCAAACTTCTACACGCGCGGTAACTCACCCCTACTCTATCCAGCTTTAATCGTGAGTACCCCAGACTACGAGCCCTAATCGCAAAATCCCCACCTGAGACGAACACCAACAAACCCCTTCATCAACGAACTCCGACCGCGTTTTCGATTCGAAATCAAATTCAATTGCTGAAATCAGAGGAAACTCGCGATTTCGATTAGAAATCGAATTTTGGGTTTCACAGCCGCCTCCCTTCCTTTATGTTTTGATTCTCGTTTAATTGATTTGAAAAGAGGATGATTTTGATTAGCGCCTTCGATTTTACTGAAGGAATAAAAAGATTTCGTGATTTAATGGAACAAGGCAGCATATTTCTTTTCGTTTGAAAAATGAAATTCAACTGAAGTATAAGAAAAAGGGTGACGGGATTTAATGAGGGAAAGGACTCGTATGTGATAGTGGCATGCTCGAGATGGTAAGGGAAATATACACGTTACAACTGAGAGTAACGACTGTGATTTGATTTTTTTTGACCTGATATATAAAAAAATTTATCATCAAAATATCCCGTCTTGGGTAACTAAATAGCTATAATCCCTATTGGGGCATGCCGACAGGCGCTCATAATGTTATAACCCTATTTCGAACACGATGGAAAAGGTTTCGGGTCCTTATTCGATCGTATGGAGAAGATAGCTTTTTGAACCAGTTAAAATACCGAACTTTTCGATTTAAATTTCAGCGCGTTTATATATCGTACGGCCAAACGACAACTCCAAACATTACAAAAATTGAAATCTGATAATAAAACACTATTATGGATCCAATGTAACCGAATTCGTCCAATTCCGAGACTGTGCCTCCAAATGCTATTTTTAAATATCGATTTAAACAATAAAAATTCAAAACTAAACAAAAAATTTCCAAATTAAATTCTGAAGCTTCCATTATCTTCAGTATTATCAATATACATTTTCTAAGACTTGGAAGTATTTTTAACAAGCTTAAAACTGAAGATTCAAATTTTTACCCGATTTAAATAAATTAAATTCAATAATTTAATTGCCAAATTCATATTTATATTTTGAAATTCAAGTTAAACTAACCTCGAAATGTTTAAAATCAATTACATACTCCATTTCAAATGTTAAAAATTTCTGGATCGTCGCATTTTGACTGACATGTTTAAAGTGTTTTGAAAAGAGGATGTCCAAGGTTTATAAAGCTTTCGAAGAGACAATTTCAATGTTTTCGAAAGGTTTAATGTAAATGGTTTCGAAAGGTATATTTTGGCCTTCGACCTAGGTTATAATATAAAGTAGTTTACTTGAATCAAAAGAGGTACTTTCAGTGGTTTTGAAAGGGGTACTTTCAAAGGTTTTGGATGTTTTCATCAACAATGTTTTGTGTAAAATACATATAACAAGGCAAAGTGATTTGAGTAAAGCATAGAGTGTATTTTCCTTGTTTAAGTATTATTTAAAGAGTTAAATTAATTTGAAAGAAATGTTTTAAGGAAAATTTTAAGCATATATGACCCTAAGTAAAATGTATCGGATATTAGAATACCAAACGGGGTTGGTATGGGGTTGTGCTCTATACTTTAGCTAGTAGCCCCTAACTAGTATAAGTCCCAAATTCCAGTGTGTAAGGCTTTGTCATAGGTAAGAATAAAATGATGTTACACACACAAAGGAACCTACAGAGTTAAGGTAGGTTATTGGTGAGCCTGCAAAACCATTAGGATCAGTTGACCCTGAGAAAAGTAAGTTAGGGATAGACCGTCTAGAAGAAAAGTATCTAACATAAGTTAGATTATTTTTTTATATTGTCTGGTTGGTCCGAGTCAGCCCAAGGTTAGTAGTTAGCCAAACAAAACTATAGCATTCAGACAGAGTCCATTTATGACCTGATTTGTATGCATACATGATATTGCTAATATTGTTTTAACCAGTTTGGTTGCAGGATTTGATGTCCAAAAGGTATGTTTTTAAAAGGATATTAGTGAGGAGAAACCTGTTATGCTAAGCGGTGTGGTCTCACTTAATATCAGACAACTAACATGTATAGTATTATTCATGCCGAGCATTATGTTTGACTCAAAGTTTATGTTTTTCCCCTTAAACTCTTGGGTGCTAAAAATTGATTTGAGTAGGTTGAGAGTTGAGGATTTACAGGTTGTAGTAGGTGGACGAATAAAGCTTCTGGAGACAAGCAGGAGGCTGATGTTAACTATTTAGGAGTTATTATGTTTAATTTCGCTGTGATGTATTAAGACAGTTCTTGTCTATTTATTACTCTGATCATCCAAGGGGGTATCTTCATATGCCGCTCTTGGCATATTTTGTAATAATTATACTTGATAAATACCTGGAAAACGATTGGTATTATGTAATTGGACATGAAACATGTTTTGTGAAATGTAATCAGAAAAGTTGTTTTTGAATCTGTGATTTTGTTTCATATTCATATGCTTCTGATATTATGGATACCATTAGCATTACCGTATTTTGTCGTTGAAGGTTAATACTATAGAGGACTATAGCAACTGTAGCGCTTTGCTTTGGGCCATAAGATAAGAGATCTTACATGGCACTAGTGCATAGGTTTATGAAAAAAATTAAAATAAAATGATTTTTGAAAACATAATCCTAAGGAATTAGAGAAAAGATCGGGGTATGGGATAACGATATAGTAACATGCTAGTATTTGCTGTATATAAGTATACACTTTATCTTTATTCTCCTATCCCTCTTAGGATATTATTCTGTAACTTACAAAGGTCTAAATGCAGATATGGGTGCTAGAAGTTGAAGAGTTAACCTTGGTGGAGGAAGCACCGCAACTAATGGAAATGCCAGACCAAATACTAGGAGGAACCCAGGTTAGGCACAAGCTGCAAATGTGGGTGCTGGAGTCCCACAATTAACATAGGAGCGATGTATTGGTTCTTTGTAAACAGGATGCAAGCAGGAGTTGCAACTAGAGTAGTTAGAGGAGGAAATGAAGAAGCTCCAGTGGTGAATAACTTTTTTGTTTTGAGTAACTATGCTCGGTTAGGAGGAAAGCCGTTTATTTGTACTGAAGACGCAATTGAAGTAGAGAACTGGTTACTTCGTTGCGAGAGGATTTTCGCTGATCTAGGGCTTAATGATGATTAGAAGAGAAGTCTTGATTCCAGACAGTTACAAGGAGATGCATTATATTGGTGGAATAGTGTTACTACTGAAGTTAATGAGGAGACAATGACATGGGCTAAGTTTGAAAGAAGATTTGAGGAGAGGTTTATGATTAGAAGCGAATTCCACTTTGCATAGGAAGTTTGGTGAGTTAGAGCAGGGACACATGACTGTGCTTGAGTATGCGATGAGGTTTGAGGATCTAGCAAGATATGGCTATGCTACTGTTGATATTGTTATTAAGAGGAATGAGAAGTTCATTTCGGGGTTGAAGCCTGAGCCGTAAAGGCCACATCACTACATATCAAGGATCCATGTGAAGTTTTAGTAGAAATGGCTATGAGAAATGAAGAGATACTTGCTTTTCTTTAAATAAATAAGGTAAAGTAAGCTCAGGGAGTGCAAAGTCAGAAGATAAAGAATTTCCATAAGAAGGGAGCTCAGAAGGGTGGAGCTGCCAAGAAGGGAAAGGCAGTAGTTATCTGCTATAAGAGTGATAAGAAAAGGCATTTCGCAAATGAATGTCGCTCATGGGATGGAAAGAAGGTGATCGGGAAGAAGAATATTAGATGCTTCAACTACGATCAAAATTGGACATTACAAGAAATAGTGCAAAGAACTAGCTAAAGATGGAAAGGGCAAAGTGTTTGTTTAGAGCTGGCTACCTCGAGGCCCACGGTAGAGGAAAACGGAAAGGTTGTGTTGGGAGGTACGCTCATGATTCATGGTATGTTAGTTAGTGATTTATTTGATAATGTTGTATCGCATTTTTTATATCTCATTGTTTGGTAGATAAGCTTAACCTACAACCCTCATACCTAGTTGCTTCCTTAAGGGTTGCAAATACGACAAGAGGGTATGCGACACTTGGGATGAAGTGTGACTACCTAGAGTTTGAATTGTTAGGCCATACCTTTGTTTGCAGTTTGCATGTGTACGATTTCGAAGGGTTCGGGATTATTTTGGGTATGGATTGGTTAAGCAAATTCGATGCTATGATATTTTGTTATGATAGGAAAATATCACTTAGACACCCTGATTGTAGTTATCGTTTATATACTCCATATAAAACCCTAGTTTTGAGGTTAATGCTTTTTTGGATATTTTGGAGATAGAAGACGAGTTCAGTCGAATTTTTGTGGTTAGAGAATCTGCATATCCCTTTGAATCTATAGTAGAATTGTCGTCGAAACGAACCACTAAGTTTAGGATAGATTTGGTACCAGGGCTAAACCAATAAGTAGACCACCAAGCAGGATGAAACCTAACGAGATGAGGGAGTTAAACGTGTAGTTGTTAGATTTATAAGGCAAGAATTTTATTAGACGAAGCAATTTGCATTGGGGAGCAGCGCGGTGTTTGCCAAGAAGCCGGACGGATCATTAAGCTTATATATCGATTTTCGTAAGTTGAATGAGAAGATATAAAGAATCGATATTCGTTGCCTAGAATTGATGATTTGTTCGACCAGTTAAGTGGAGCCAAAGTATTTTTCCAGTTGGATTTAGCGACAGGGTTCAATCACCTTTGAGTAGCAGAGGATATAGTATTCTATTGATGGCATTTAGAACTAGATATGGATCATATGAATGGTTAGTAATGTCGTTCGGACTAACTAATGAGCCAACATTTTTTGCAGATTTGATGTACCGAGTTTTCTAAGAGCACCTAGATAAGATCGTGTCGATTTTCATAGATATTATATTGATATACTCTAAGGATGAAAGGGAGCATGAAGTTGGTGCTTGAGACATTAAGGTAGCACCAGCTGAAAGCGAAGTTTTCAAAGTGTTGCTTCTGGGAGAAGGAAGTGAAGTTTCTTGGTCATGTAGTCTCAGAGAAAGGGTTGTCTGTAGATCCAACTAAGACTGAGGCAGTGAATAATTGGAAGAGACCCAAGACAGTGACTGAGGTAAAGAGTTTTCTTGGATTAGCGGGGTATTACCGGATATTCATAAAGGATTTTTCGTAGATACCAGCACCGATGACCAAGCTTTTGCGAAAAGATGTGTAGTTTGTTTGGACTGATTAGTGTGAGGAGGCATTCCAAAAGCTGAAACAATTATTGATGAATGCACCTGTGTAGTTGTTCCAGAAGGTAATTAGGACGTAGTAGTATAAACAGATGCATGTGGTACATGGTTAGGAGCAGTGTTAATGCAAAGAGGTGAAGTGATTGCTTATGCATACCGAAAGCTAAGACCACATGAGGTTAGGTATAGCATATATGATTTGGAATTGGCTACAATAATTTTGCGTTGAAGATATGGAGGCATTAACTGTTGGGAGAGAGATTTGAACTGTATACGGATCATAAGTCATTAAAGTATTTATTGTAACAACCCTGTATTTTGTGATTATTTTTATTTTATATTTTATTTATTTTAACTGAAATTCCTGATTTAAAAACTTTATTTTATTTATTAAAATGGATAAATTTTTATTTTAATATAAATTTTGATTTTTGTGTGAATTATAATTCCAAACCTTAATAAATGGAATATTTCCAAAAAGGTGGATTTTTGGTCAAAATGGTCAAATTTTTACTTTTAAATTTAAAATTTAAATTTTCAATTTTTGAAATTTTATATTTTATTATGAAAATAGATTTAATTTCAAGAATACTGCTTTTCGTTTCGTTGAAATCGGATTAATATTGTGAAAGTTATGCTTTTTACAATAGTGTGTAAATTGTTTTATTCAACAAAATTGTTTATTTTAAATTTATATAAATAATATCTTTGTTTGTAAAATCATGTTCTAATTTGTGTAACATGATATTTTTTGCATATGATTTATTTTTAAAACATTTTTAAAGTATAGTTATAATGTTCAAATGTTGATTGTATATTGTTTTCAATCTTTAATTCTAGTTTCCATTAAATAAAGTATTTTCTTTATTTATTTCCTACTTTTCCTAAAACTATTTATTTATTATTCATAATATCTATCTCTACCTTATTTTTCTTATTTATACATTCATTTAGTAATTAAATGGGTAAGTATTTAGATCCCTATTTATTTCTTGGAAAGCAATTTCAAATATATACATACACGTTATTGTTTTAAAAGACATACCTTCAAATGTTTATTTTAATTAATATAAGTAATATTTTTGGTTGATATATCATGTTACAATTGTGTGTGTGTATATATATATATATGTGTAACATTACATGTTATGTATATATTTACAACATTTTTCCGTTTTTGTTTAATTTAATTTGGATATATACTTTGTAAATTAAGTAATATAGAAAGATGTAAATAGCAATTAATTTATACATTTCTCTAACCGTTTTCTTATTTATTTCTATAGTGTTTATATAAACGGTATGTATTTATTGAATTATTTCTTTGGTACATATTCTGTTAAATAGATAGGAAACAATCGAATTAAAGATACGTTACCTATTTCTTAATTAAAGGCATACGTCACGTTTTGATTTATTACCTCTTTATCTTTCCATCCATTAATTTCATACCATAACTCCTCCATATTTGTTGTCATTTATTCCTTAATCCCTAGCCGCTTATATCACTATATTTACGTGAAAATCTCTTCCCATCTTCATTTTTGCAACCCAAATTCAGATCTGAGAAAAAAAGTGGTAATGTCTTCTTCTTTTTCTACTTTTCTCTTCACTTTTCTTATTGATTTTTCAATTTTTTGGCCATGCTTTTCTCTTGCCATGCTCGGCCATAGCCACCACCACCTCCTCCTCTTCACCATCCACCGCCTATCACCTCCTCCTCCTTTGACAAATCAAGGCCGTGCACTTCTTATGACAAAACTCCACCCAAAAAAAAAAATCGTGATGCTTTGAAAATAACTCCAAAATTGTAAACCTTGATTTTGAAAATCTTTTGTGAAGTAATTTTGAAAAAGGAAACCCACTACAATATATTTATTTTGGAATGTAATGTTTGAAAAATACCTTAATTTTTTTAGATATGGCTTTGAAGGTATGTATATACGTATTTTGAAAATTATATGTGTTTATGTAAACATTTTAGATTTCTCCTAAGAGGCAATTATGGGGGCGCAATTTTCTTAAATGGGGAGTCTGTTGTAACGGCCCTGAATTTTGAATAATTTCAAATTGTAAATATTTGATTAATTTTAAATATTTGAATGATAATTGACTTGAATTTTAAATTATCAGAATAAATTGGCGATTAAATTTTAGAATTTAATCTATTAAAGTGGAACAAAATTTTTGAATTTGGCTTTGAAATTCGGGAATTGAATATCGAATTTGTATTTAAATTCAAACTGATGACTTAAGAAAAATAATTTGGGTTTAAGGATTTTTACTTATATAAATTAATGATTGAATTTAAATTTTGACTTGAAAACTGCAAAGTTATTTGAATTTTTCATGTTTAATATGAGGAGCACATTTGAATTTAAAATTTGAGCTTTGAGTTTGTAAATTTAAAATTTATTGAATTTTAAAAATGAAAGATAAATAAAGTGAAGAGGAAAAAAAAAAAAAACATAAGTTAGAAAAAAGAAACCCGCTACCCTTATTCTTCAACCCGCCCCCATTTCATTTTCATTCAGTCGAAAAAAAAACCTAGCTCACAAACGAAAAAAAATGGTGGCTGCGTTTCTTCGTCCTTCGATCTGAAAAATTAGGGCTCGGGGAAATTCAAAGGCGACAGCTTCTGTTGCAAATCGATCGACGCTTTCTTCGTGCTCGCCACGGCTGCTTCGTTTTTTTAGGTGAGTTTTTCTAACTCACGATAATCTTCATGCAAGTTTTTGAATTTGTTTGAAGTGAATTTCTTGGTTGCATGCTATGTTTGTGGGGTGATTTTGTTATCTTTGGCTCGGCTAATTTAATTTTAAAGCTGATATGCTCAGATTTGTGACTGCATGTTGGATTTTTGGTTGCTAGTTGCTGTCATTTGCTCGATTTGCTTGAATTTTAAAACTGTTGAGAACAGATGCTTTTGAAATTTAAAACTGAAAAGAACAGATGCTACCCCGTTTTTTTTTACTGTAAGAACAGATTCTACCTAATTTTATTTTTTTAAAAACTGATAAGAACAGGTGCTATTTGAAATTGTGATTAAATTGATAAGAACAAATGCTAATTGATATTTGCTTTTAAACTAATAATAACAGATGTTATATTTGTGATTTGTTTTAAACTGATAACAACTGATGCTTTTTTTTAAAATTAATTTTTTTTTTATTGATAAGAACAGATGCTACTTGATACTTTGTTTTAAACTGATGAGCACAGATGCTATCGGAAAACTTGACTTGCTTTGAGTTGTTATTGATGTGTGATGGAAAGAAAATTTGGTTGATTTGTTGATGAATATTGCTGCATGCCTGTATTTAGGTGTAGTCATATGAATGCATGCCTGTAGACACACTTGTTCTAGTTATATTCATAACAGCCTTAAACTTTAGATAAGCATCAACAATTCTCTGATCTTTGTCTCTGCCTCAAACCCTTAAATGTGGACAAATACACTTGAATCTATTTATATACTTTGGTTTTGGACTGGTACTTGAGGTGTGTTATGAATATGGTTCTTTATTATGCCTGCAGTTTTGAATGTATATGCATACATTGATATGTATGTTTGCATATATGAAAACATTGAGTCTGTTCTTAAGTCACAGATTTAATTCAACCCAAACAAATTAATATCTGTTCCTATTTTACAAGCCTCTGTTTAAAATCTATAATTATAAACCACTTTAAAATTTGATGCATTTCCTATGAATTCATGTTTAAACTGGACCATTTGTAATTGCTTTGTGTATACTGCTGTTGTAGTTAAGATAAGCTATGCTTGATGATGTTTATGTTCTTTTGTCCACTGTTCAGTTTCATTTATTTATTACATTGTGCCTCACTGCCCTTGTACATGATCTGAGTTGCATGCTTACAGCTGCATGCTTGTCTGTTGCACTTGGGTCTGGTCTCTGCTCTCCTGATTGTTCTACTCTTCATGTCATTATTGTTTGCATCCTGGTATGTGTTGCATTACAGTTGATTCACTTCACTTGTGGTCTTCATATTTGACTCGAAACTTCTGTTTCAATTTGCATTATCTGATATGTTTCAGTTTCCATGTCAAGTTGTATCCATGCTGTTGCAATTTGGTCTGGTCATTGTTTTCCTGGGTATTCAAGTCTTCATCTCCATTTTGTATGTACTGTTAGTACTTCATCCATGTTGTTCCTGTCTGCATTCCCATTTTTGCATGTGATTGAACTAAGTATACATGTTTAAAATTTGTTTGCATGTGAATGAAATATCAAAATGTCTCTCTGTTTGAAAATGTGCACATATGAATAATATGTTAAAAAGGGGAAAAAGTAAATCCATTTATCTGATTATCTTTAGCATGGGATGCTCAAATGGAAGTAGGTTGTGATGGTGTAAAATAATTTATTAAAATGTTAGTAAGCATCAAGTAGCTTCTCTGTTTTAAACTGCTAGGTGAATGAACATTTTAATTATAACTTAAGTGGTTAGTTATATTTTGCTTGACAAATTTCTGATATAATTGATGCTTGCATGAGTATATATAAGTATATGATCTGTGTGTATGAATTAAATGACTTGTGCCTGTATTTACTTGGATTGCTCTTCTCTGTTTTAAACTACAGAGAGTAAGAATAGAAGAAGAATTCAAATCTTCTGATCAGTTCCTTGTTAGGATTTAAGGTTTGAACATGATATGCTTGTTTAAACATTAATTTAAGTTTAAAAAAAATCTTATTCAAGCAAAACAAATGTAGGAAATCCTCTGATTAAATCTTCTGTTTATAACTAATGATTTGAAAAGAATTCTTACTGGATTTTGTCTCCAGGATGAACTGCTGTTTGAAACAAAATTCATTTTTGCCTTGCACTCCATTTTCTTCTTTTGAAAACTGTTTTCCTGAGAGTGCATTACTACTTGAATTGATTTCCAGATTAACATTTTGCTTTGAACTGAGTTGAAAACTGAAGCTCTGTTTGATTTGTATTTTTTTTTTTTTTCTTTGCTTTGGAAATCACTGTATGCTTTTCCAGGTTCTTTTGTGTTGTTATTTCCAGAATACTCTATGTCTATAACTTCAGTTTCTCTAAAGTTTTGATTTAAACTCAAAACCACTTAATCTAGCCTCTGTTTAAAAGTTAGGTTTCAAATGAAACTTGTTTGTTCCATCTGCACTTGAACTTGTGATACTTTTATACTGTCATGTTGTACTTGCTACTGTTGCATTACTTGTTTCACTTAAGTTTTGTAACTGAAGCTTGCTGTGTTCATTTTGAACACCTTGTATTTCCAAAGCTTTGATATGTTCAGTCTTCATATCCATTCCATTTTGCATGCCTGATGTATTCAGTCTTCATTTAAGTCTTCCCTGTGTTCATGCACTTTGGTTTGTGGCAGTTTGCATGTCCATTCACTTCTCTGTGCATGTTGCAGTCTGTAGTGATGTTGCATATGTATTTTGTAGCTTGCTCTCTACTTGTATTTATGGTTCTTTGCTGGTATGGTCTGCATATTGACTGTTGCAGTCCAACTTGTTGTTGGTCTTACTTAAAATTTTGTAGCCAGTTCCCTCAGATACATGTATACTCGTTCAAATTGACACCGTCACTTGTGTTGGTCACTGCCTATTACTGTACATATCCTCTGATACATGTTTGCATTCCATTTGAACTGTGTAGTGTTTTCCCTGTGCACACAGTTCCCAGTTCCCTCTGATACATGTATACTTGTTCAAATTGGCACTGTCCAGTCCATATTGTTGGCATTGAGTTGTGGCACTGATTGTGTAGTCTGCACTGAGCACTTGGGTTTGTATTTGGGTTCTATTACCTCAGCCTTGTGGTCTGCACTACTTGTGTAGCTGGGTTGTTGTGCATACATGTTGATTCTATGGTTGTTGGTATGCCTTGTGCTTGTAGTTGTATTTGGGGCTGCTGAAATTGTTGTGCATTGCGGCCTGTACTTGTGCTCTCTGCCTTTGACCTGCTGTGTTGTTTCTGTTCTGGCTTGTTATTGTATCTTTGTGGTCTTTGTGATTGCACTTGCATACGTGTCGGCAAGGCAGTGCACATGTGTGTAAACATACGTGTGTACTACAGCCACACACGTTTGACAGAATTTAAAAAATTGAAATTGTTAATGTAAAGTCCATAATAGATTAGACCGATTCATTTGTTTCACCATCTCTGTAACCATTTATTTCAGTTCATTTCAAATTTATTTACTTGAATAAAGATTAATCCTGACTCGAGTGTTTTTGTGTTTTGCAATTAACGCTCGGGTCAGACCGAGTATTTTTGCAGCTTGGAGTTTTCTCGCAGCGAAGTTAGAGAGAGAGGGGAAAGCACTTCATTTAAGTTTTCAGCAAATTTTTCTTGTACTTTAAAAATATAAATTGTTTCCGCTGTATAAATTCAAATGTAATTTATTGTATAACTCTGATATTTGTGTATAAAAGGAAAGTTTGTTTATAAAATATGATTACTATTCTGTGATTCTGTAGCTGATTCTGTTTAAATGTTATAAACTAAATAACAATCCGTCATTTTGAACGTTTCTAGTTGGTTTAATTACCGACTAGAGGCGGTCAGGGCGGCGGGTCGTTACAAAAGTGGTATCGGAGCTTTGGTTTACACAAAGCTTAGTTTATGGCGTTTAATATGAATAGTTACTAGAATCACTTTAAAGAAAGTGTTTTCAAATCTAAAGAAGTTTAAGATTGTTTTCTTTAAAATAAAAGGTATTTTGAAAATTAGAATTATTTTTGAAGATTCCCCTCTCTAAATTTAGGTTTGCGATAGTTTATATTCGGTGAGGTCTCGTTAGACTTGAGTTTCGATCGTTCGGAAACTCATTATCAAATTGTTGAGATTTATGGAAACTGAAAATATGAGTTAATTGAATTAATGAATTGGTTTAAATTGGTTTAAATCAAATATTTTGAATATCTTCAAAGTAGTAATTGGAAAATAAAATGATATGTCAATTTGATTATAATCAAATGGATTATTGAACTATAACTTGGAAATTTAATTTAGAATTCTTTTGAAAATTGATTTCAAATGTGGTGAAGAACGATTTAGTAAATAAATGGATTATAAGTATTTAACTTATAATATGGATTTTGGGTATATAACTAAGTTATATGAATTGAATTGAATCAAATTAGTAAAGGAGATTATAAAACAAAGTTTATAAATAGAAATGTAATTTCTAAAGATGTTTATAAAATCTGCAAATGACTTATTTTGATAAGTAAATTGTTGTAACTTATTAAGGGAGATATATCCACGATTTTGGACAGTGGGTAATCCTTTAAAAATAAATAATAAGTTGTAGAAATGATAAAATTGGTTGACAAAGCATATTCACGATTTTAGACAATGAATATATTATTGAATAAAACAGATATGTTTTAGGGAGAATGATTGAATAATCCAACCTCCGCTAATAAGGATTGCAAATATTGATAGGAAACTTCGAAAACATCTTGTTGATTATAATGGCGAAAACCGAAGCGCAAAAGGCAGCACGCCGTGAACAAAGAGCAATTGCCCGTAGAGAAGCAGAAGTATCACATGCGGAAATCGAAAGGAAAATCAATGAAAGGCAAGGACCTGGTCCCTATGATGATGTTATCTGTTATCGATGTCATAAGAAAGGACATTATGCCGTTACGTGCAGAGAGAAGCGAAAGAAAAGGAATGTGGATGACCGGTTCGCTCGTCCTGAGATTGTGTGTTTTAAGTGTAAGGGGGAAGGGCATTTTCTTAGTCATTGCCCTGAAGTGAAAAAGAAGAAGAGTGCACTCGGTTTACCAGTCGATAGATCGACAATCTGCTATCATTGTCACCAGACTGGACATATAGCTAGATGCTGTACTGAAAGGCAGCATGGAAAGCAAGCTATAGCCCGATCAGCTACAGCAAAAAGTGTAAGGATGATAGATAAGGATGGGGACATCTCATATCTTTGCGGAAACTGTAAGAATTGGGGACATGTTGACTTTGAATGTGTTAATACTCCTTCAATTCAACCCGAAATAGTGCAAACCGAAGAGGGAAGTTTAGCATGGATGCGGACTACCAGACCGGAAATCGATAGCCTTAATAATTCTGAATCTTAAACCAATTAATGTATTTGAAGGAATCAATGTATTTTGTAATACTATCTTTTGTAATCCAAAATCTTCTATGTATGTAGTATAAAAGTATTAAGCTATGGATGGTTTTGTATGGAAAAGAAGTATTCTAGTAAAGTAGCATTTTGGGAAGGAAATCTATTTGTCAACTTAACTGTATGAATAAAACCAGTTTTGATGTGAAAGCTTATATTCCAAGTTTAAACTAATGTCTAAAATAGTTAATATGGAGATATAAATCTAATGGAATCAAGTCGATGAGTGGTTTACTAAAGAATTAGTTGATTATTTTTGAAATAGAAAGAAAATGCAAAGATCAAATGAGATTTAGATTTCAAATCTGATGTTTGTCAACATGTAAATACATAATAGGTTTAATAGATTCAATAATGAATTTGAATTTGAACGGGCAGAGAATTAAGTTAAGTGGAAAACTTAATATTGGAAAGTTTGAAATCAGCTTAAAACTATGAGTTAAGTCGAAGTTGGAAAAGTTAAATGAGAATATTTTTGGGAAAATAATATTATGAAATGAAGTAAATCCATTTTAAGTTTTTTTAAATGTGTTTAAAAGAATGATTTCTTTTAAGAATGAAATATATACTTGATTTTGGTTTAAGTATATTGAATATTTTCTAAGTATTGAAAATAAATTGATTTGTAAATTACTTATTATTGAATAAGTATGGAAATATTTTCCAATATGAAATGAAAGGTTTGAAATTATATCTTTTAGAGATAAAGTGAGAAGTGAATGTTTGAAATTTTATCTTTTGAAAATAAATTGAAAATGAATTTGTGAAATCGATTTGAAAATCGTATATTCATAGATACTTTGGAAATGTAAATTCACTATGGAATTTATAAAAAAAAAGGGGAATTTGTTAAAAATAAATATTGATTTATTTTTGAAATGTGGAAATAAATTTACGGATTTGGAACGTAAGTTTAAAATAAATCGGTAAGGATTTATTTGATTAATTTAAGTGAACCATTTGAAGTTTAAAATGGATAAATATTTGGAAATGTTTCCATTTAAGGAAATTGCTTTGAAATTTGTTTTCAAAGATTAAAAGGTGCAAAATGATTTGAATTTGTTTCAAATGGCTAAGTGTGAAAATTTTTATATCTTGTAAAGATATTATTTTTGGGAAATTTGAACAATTAGTTCAATTTGGAAATTTTCAAAGTGATTGAATTTTGAGTTAAATTGAGTTTAACTTTGACACACAAAAACAATGTAAGTTGAACTTTGAATTTTAAATGGATGATTTGGATTGTATGTCTAACATTGTGAATTGACGACATATCAATTGATCTCTATTAAATATATATCTGCGGTGGCGGAGAATTTATTCTCTTAGCTTAACACCCTTCTCTGAGACGTACGAGCTCAGAGGTTATATATCGATAGACATCAATTATGTGTTGAGGATTGACGATGTAACGTGAAATCCAAATCGAGTGTGTGAAGTCGATAATAAATTGGATTGTGAATGTGTATTAGGTTTGATATAACCTTAAAATTCCAAATCGACTTAGAGGAAAATTTTAAATGGTTAGTGAAATGGAAAATTGTGAATCCTCTATTTGTTATGGGTATGAAATGTTGTGGTTTTCATAACGTATATGTGTGAATACGATAAATTCGAAAACCAATTAGTTTGGAAAAGTAATTGTTGTGGAAAACTTATTTAAGTACATGGGTTGTACTAAGTGTGAAGTGAAATATTATGTATGTATGTATAATATTATGTTTTCCAAAATTGAGGATATGGAAAGGTACCTTCCATTTATACTGTGTGACTGTGTGATGGTGATGGAACTCGAGATGAGTATCCATTTAAAAATCGTAGCTACGTAGTATTTCCATTAGTTGGATGACCATTTATATTTCCATTAGTTGGATGACCATTTATATTTCCATTAGTTGGATGACCTTTTGTATTTCCATTAGTTGGAATGTCCTTTTGGACTGGTATAGTGTGCTAGCGTAATTCGAGGGGCGAGATGCCTATGGTTACAAGCGATTCCACTGGGATAGTGGCGTAACCGTCGAGTATACCGCGATCTAGTTACACTCGGGTGGTAGCGTAATTTGAGGGGCGTGATGCCTACAGTTACAAGCGATTCCACTGGGATAGTGGCGTAACCGCTGTGTAAACTGCAATCTACAAACCAAAGCGTAATTCGAGGGGCGAGATGCCTACGGTCACGAGCGATTCTATTGGGATAGTAGCGTAACCGCCGTGTGAACCGCGATCTTTGGCAACAACCATGGCGAAATTCAAGGGATGAGATATCCACAGTTACAAGCGACTCTACTGGGATAGTAGCGGAACCGCCGAGTAAACTGTGATCCATGGGGGAATGTGCTTTCCATATCCATTTTTAAAAGAATTTTTAAGTATTTTCACTGGGAATTGAAGCAAGTACATTTAGTACTTTGAGATTGTTAGACTTGCGCCTGGCCAGCGTATGCCTAACGTCTTTGAGAACGACAATGGACTTGTCAAATTTCGAGTTAGCAAGTATTTTCGAACTTTAATAGAAAATCAATTATCTAGAATTAGAATTCGCATAATTCCAACCTAATGAATTAAAGAAGAGAATTTTTGAAAGATTTTGAAAGTCCACAGCTTTGGAAAAGTTATAATATGTAAATCTCTAATATAAAGTGTTTTCAAATTTAAAATTTGGGTTTTGTAAGTTGAAAATTTTAGTAAAGATTTTTGTGTCTTGATTGTAGAAAATGATGAACAAATGAGTTAATAAACAAAGCTAATGAGATAAAACAAATAGAATGAATCTTATACTTATTTATTTTAAATAAGTGTTGAACTTGATTGAATTGTGTAAAATATAAATAGCGGTGAAATTTTAACAATCATTTCTCCTTACTTGTAATTTCGGGACGAAATTCTTTTAAGGAGGGGAGATTGTAACGGCCCTGAATTTTGAATAATTTCAAATTGTAAATATTTGATTAATTTTAAATATTTGAATGATAATTGACTTGAATTTTAAATTATCAGAATAAATTGGCGATTAAATTTTAGAATTTAATCTATTAAAGTGGAACAAAATTTTTGAATTTGGCTTTGAAATTCGGGAATTGAATATCGAATTTGTATTTAAATTCAAACTGATGACTTAAGAAAAATAATTTGGGTTTAAGGATTTTTACTTATATAAATTAATGATTGAATTTAAATTTTGACTTGAAAACTGCAAAGTTATTTGAATTTTTCATGTTTAATATGAGGAGCATATTTGAATTTAAAATTTGAGCTTGGAGTTTGTAAATTTAAAATTTATTGAATTTTAAAAATGAAAGATAAATAAAGTGAAGAGGAAAAAAAAAAACATAAGTTAGAAAAAAGAAACCCGCTACCCTTATTCTTCAACCCGCCCCCATTTCATTTTCATTCAGTCGAAAAAAAAAACCTAGCTCACAAACGAAAAAAAATGGTGGCTGCGTTTCTTCGTCCTTCGATCTGAAAAATTAGGGCTCGGGGAAATTCAAAGGCGACAGCTTCTGTTGCAAATCGATCGACGCTTTCTTCGTGCTCGCCACGGCTGCTTCGTTTTTTTAGGTGAGTTTTTCTAACTCACGATAATCTTCATGCAAGTTTTTGAATTTGTTTGAAGTGAATTTCTTGGTTGCATGCTATGTTTGTGGGGTGATTTTGTTATCTTTGGCTCGGCTAATTTAATTTTAAAGCTGATATGCTCAGATTTGTGACTGCATGTTGGATTTTTGGTTGCTAGTTGCTGTCATTTGCTCGATTTGCTTGAATTTTAAAACTGTTGAGAACAGATGCTTTTGAAATTTAAAACTGAAAAGAACAGATGCTACCCCGTTTTTTTTTACTGTAAGAACAGATTCTACCTAATTTTATTTTTTTAAAAACTGATAAGAACAGGTGCTATTTGAAATTGTGATTAAATTGATAAGAACAAATGCTAATTGATATTTGCTTTTAAACTAATAATAACAGATGTTATATTTGTGATTTGTTTTAAACTGATAACAACTGATGCTTTTTTTTAAAATTAATTTTTTTTTTATTGATAAGAACAGATGCTACTTGATACTTTGTTTTAAACTGATGAGCACAGATGCTATCGGAAAACTTGACTTGCTTTGAGTTGTTATTGATGTGTGATGGAAAGAAAATTTGGTTGATTTGTTGATGAATATTGCTGCATGCCTGTATTTAGGTGTAGTCATATGAATGCATGCCTGTAGACACACTTGTTCTAGTTATATTCATAACAGCCTTAAACTTTAGATAAGCATCAACAATTCTCTGATCTTTGTCTCTGCCTCAAACCCTTAAATGTGGACAAATACACTTGAATCTATTTATATACTTTGGTTTTGGACTGGTACTTGAGGTGTGTTATGAATATGGTTCTTTATTATGCCTGCAGTTTTGAATGTATATGCATACATTGATATGTATGTTTGCATATATGAAAACATTGAGTCTGTTCTTAAGTCACAGATTTAATTCAACCCAAACAAATTAATATCTGTTCCTATTTTACAAGCCTCTGTTTAAAATCTATAATTATAAACCACTTTAAAATTTGATGCATTTCCTATGAATTCATGTTTAAACTGGACCATTTGTAATTGCTTTGTGTATACTGCTGTTGTAGTTAAGATAAGCTATGCTTGATGATGTTTATGTTCTTTTGTCCACTGTTCAGTTTCATTTATTTATTACATTGTGCCTCACTGCCCTTGTACATGATCTGAGTTGCATGCTTACAGCTGCATGCTTGTCTGTTGCACTTGGGTCTGGTCTCTGCTCTCCTGATTGTTCTACTCTTCATGTCATTATTGTTTGCATCCTGGTATGTGTTGCATTACAGTTGATTCACTTCACTTGTGGTCTTCATATTTGACTCGAAACTTCTGTTTCAATTTGCATTATCTGATATGTTTCAGTTTCCATGTCAAGTTGTATCCATGCTGTTGCAATTTGGTCTGGTCATTGTTTTCCTGGGTATTCAAGTCTTCATCTCCATTTTGTATGTACTGTTAGTACTTCATCCATGTTGTTCCTGTCTGCATTCCCATTTTTGCATGTGATTGAACTAAGTATACATGTTTAAAATTTGTTTGCATGTGAATGAAATATCAAAATGTCTCTCTGTTTGAAAATGTGCACATATGAATAATATGTTAAAAAGGGGAAAAAGTAAATCCATTTATCTGATTATCTTTAGCATGGGATGCTCAAATGGAAGTAGGTTGTGATGGTGTAAAATAATTTATTAAAATGTTAGTAAGCATCAAGTAGCTTCTCTGTTTTAAACTGCTAGGTGAATGAACATTTTAATTATAACTTAAGTGGTTAGTTATATTTTGCTTGACAAATTTCTGATATAATTGATGCTTGCATGAGTATATATAAGTATATGATCTGTGTGTATGAATTAAATGACTTGTGCCTGTATTTACTTGGATTGCTCTTCTCTGTTTTAAACTACAGAGAGTAAGAATAGAAGAAGAATTCAAATCTTCTGATCAGTTCCTTGTTAGGATTTAAGGTTTGAACATGATATGCTTGTTTAAACATTAATTTAAGTTTAAAAAAAAATCTTATTCAAGCAAAACAAATGTAGGAAATCCTCTGATTAAATCTTCTGTTTATAACTAATGATTTGAAAAGAATTCTTACTGGATTTTGTCTCCAGGATGAACTGCTGTTTGAAACAAAATTCATTTTTGCCTTGCACTCCATTTTCTTCTTTTGAAAACTGTTTTCCTGAGAGTGCATTACTACTTGAATTGATTTCCAGATTAACATTTTGCTTTGAACTGAGTTGAAAACTGAAGCTCTGTTTGATTTGTATTTTTTTTTTTTTTCTTTGCTTTGGAAATCACTGTATGCTTTTCCAGGTTCTTTTGTGTTGTTATTTCCAGAATACTCTATGTCTATAACTTCAGTTTCTCTAAAGTTTTGATTTAAACTCAAAACCACTTAATCTAGCCTCTGTTTAAAACTTAGGTTTCAAATGAAACTTGTTTGTTCCATCTGCACTTGAACTTGTGATACTTTTATACTGTCATGTTGTACTTGCTACTGTTGCATTACTTGTTTCACTTAAGTTTTGTAACTGAAGCTTGCTGTGTTCATTTTGAACACCTTGTATTTCCAAAGCTTTGATATGTTCAGTCTTCATATCCATTCCATTTTGCATGCCTGATGTATTCAGTCTTCATTTAAGTCTTCCCTGTGTTCATGCACTTTGGTTTGTGGCAGTTTGCATGTCCATTCACTTCTCTGTGCATGTTGCAGTCTGTAGTGATGTTGCATATGTATTTTGTAGCTTGCTCTCTACTTGTATTTATGGTTCTTTGCTGGTATGGTCTGCATATTGACTGTTGCAGTCCAACTTGTTGTTGGTCTTACTTAAAATTTTGTAGCCAGTTCCCTCAGATACATGTATACTCGTTCAAATTGACACCGTCACTTGTGTTGGTCACTGCCTATTACTGTACATATCCTCTGATACATGTTTGCATTCCATTTGAACTGTGTAGTGTTTTCCCTGTGCACACAGTTCCCAGTTCCCTCTGATACATGTATACTTGTTCAAATTGGCACTGTCCAGTCCATATTGTTGGCATTGAGTTGTGGCACTGATTGTGTAGTCTGCACTGAGCACTTGGGTTTGTATTTGGGTTCTATTACCTCAGCCTTGTGGTCTGCACTACTTGTGTAGCTGGGTTGTTGTGCATACATGTTGATTCTATGGTTGTTGGTATGCCTTGTGCTTGTAGTTGTATTTGGGGCTGCTGAAATTGTTGTGCATTGCGGCCTGTACTTGTGCTCTCTGCCTTTGACCTGCTGTGTTGTTTCTGTTCTGGCTTGTTATTGTATCTTTGTGGTCTTTGTGATTGCACTTGCATACGTGTCGGCAAGGCAGTGCACATGTGTGTAAACATACGTGTGTACTACAGCCACACACGTTTGACAGAATTTAAAAAATTGAAATTGTTAATGTAAAGTCCATAATAGATTAGACCGATTCATTTGTTTCACCATCTCTGTAACCATTTATTTCAGTTCATTTCAAATTTATTTACTTGAATAAAGATTAATCCTGACTCGAGTGTTTTTGTGTTTTGCAATTAACGCTCGGGTCAGACCGAGTATTTTTGCAGCTTGGAGTTTTCTCGCAGCGAAGTTAGAGAGAGAGGGGAAAGCACTTCATTTAAGTTTTCAGCAAATTTTTCTTGTACTTTAAAAATATAAATTGTTTCCGCTGTATAAATTCAAATGTAATTTATTGTATAACTCTGATATTTGTGTATAAAAGGAAAGTTTGTTTATAAAATATGATTACTATTCTGTGATTCTGTAGCTGATTCTGTTTAAATGTTATAAACTAAATAACAATCCGTCATTTTGAACGTTTCTAGTTGGTTTAATTACCGACTAGAGGCGGTCAGGGCGGCGGGTCGTTACATCTGTATAACCCTTGATTTTGGAAAACACTTAATTTTAGTATATAATTGATATTTAATTACTTAAAATGAAAATAATTAATTGGATTGTGTAGTAATTGACATATATCTTGATTTTGGAATATGTATATGATTGGTTATATATTGATTTCATATACTATGGTAAATTAATTGAATAGACCAACAATTAGTTGAGCATTAATTGACATATATCCTAATTTTTAATTATGTCTATAATATGAATGTGCCTTGATTTCATGTGTTATGGAAAACTAACAAATACGGTTATAGGCATAAAATTCTATATTTAGAGTTTTTACTTGTGGGCATAATATGTATATACATATTTAGTGTAAATATATACATGTATGTTTATATTTTCTATATCTTAATTATGGAATTTTATTCAAAATTTGAAATTTGAATATATATTTATTTACTATTTAAACATTATGGGAAATTAATTGCTTGGGTATCAATAAATTTACATTAATTAGAATTGGCGGAAGTTATCCGATTTTGACCCTAAATATTGGAAATAAAAGGGAAGGAATCGAAAATAAAATTAAATCATATATTTTTTCTTCCTTCATCCTCTCACCATCCTCTTTACAATAGTATCACTATAAATATTTTCAAATCCCTAAAATTCTAAAATTAAAACATGTTGCTCTCAACACCAAACAATATCACTAGCTATGAAGAAGTTTGAATTTTGTTGTTGTAACTCCACTACTTCTTCCTATTCTCTTGTAGCCGGGTATTTGAGTCCAAACCAGACCCATACCCGAGCCATACCATGTCATGGCCAAACCATATTAATCCCCTAGGTCGAGCAATTGATTGTTGAAAGCATGGCCAAAGCAATTATGTTCATTTTGCTTCTTGTTTCAAAGATTGTTTCAATATATGTTGTATTGAATTTATATTTATATTTGTCTTGTTCTATTGGTTGCTACAAGATCGATAGCTTGGCTCTCTTTGCACTTTAGTCTATAGTCGTGTTATCGTGCCTTCTGGAATTCATTCGTGTTGTTTGTTTTGCGAACTCTAGCTTTAAAAGGTGAGTAATCACACCTGACATTTATACTTATATGACTGTGAATTGATAGCAGGTGAAAGTGTAGAAATAATTACATCATGTTATACATGTCTGTGTTATAAATTACATGATGTTAATCCTGTTTATTTATCAGTCATATCATCTGATACTGCTTTATGTTGTTATACTGTTTATTTTATTCTGTTCTCACACTACAAGTTCCCTGTAGAATAGAATCACCATGGGTTGAAATGATACATACCCGAACGGACTTTAGAATAGGGAAAAATCGTTATGAGCTGAAATGATAGGCCTAAATGATTTTTGTTTATTTGTATTTGTCTTGGGATTACGGGTTTGAAATAATCAAAACCCGGAAATTTGACTGATCACTTATTTAAATGATAATTTCCGTATCATTTGATTTAGTTGTGAATTATTATCCGGACCCGTGGTTGATTTCAAAATATGATTTCTTATAAATTTCATGCATTGTAAATGAAAGGAAAAATATATGAAATTTGACTTATATTGGATTTAAAATGTGTAACGACCCGAATTTTTAAATGGTTAATTTGGGGTATTTAAAATGGATTTAAACATTTGATTTGAACTATGAATTGATTTTTAATATGAAAGGTATGGTTTTATTTAATAAAAAGGATTTAGAATTTAAATATAGCAATCTACTGAATAAATTAATTGTTAAAGTAGTAGTTGGATATTGGGTAAAATGTAAAATCTAGAGTTATAAGTTTGTTAAAAATATTTCAACGGCTTATAAAATTTATATTGATAATACAAGTTTTTAAATTAAATATAAAGATGATTTGTTCAAATTTTAAAAATATAGTTTAAATTGATATTTAAAAATAGCCTTCCGAGGGACAGTCTCGGAATTCGACGAAACTAGTTCCATTGGATCTGTAATATTGAATTATTATCGGATTTCAAATTTCGTAGCTTTCGGAGCTATCATGTGATCGTACGAAATATAAACGCCTAGAAAATAATTGAATTAATTTTAATAGCCAATCCAAAAAGCTATATTCTCCATACGATCGAATTAAGACTCGAAACCTTCTCCATTGAGTTCGGAATAGGGGTATAACATTATAAACGCCTAGCGGCATGCCTCGATAGGATGTCGAGACTTTAAGTTGCTTTTATCGAGACGTTTGAATTTGAATTTAATATTTATATATACCCTAGTCAACATAGTTGAAATTCTTTTTCATCGGCTACTTTTCCGTTCCATCAGAGCATTGTAATTTGTTTTCTTCCATACGGTACCCATTTTCCTTAAATTGCAAGGTACCAGTTCTAACCGACCAATCTCATTCCTTTCTTCAATCAGAAATAAATTTAATTAATGGCCGAATCAAATTTTTCGATGCCCATCCTTCAATTCAAAATCCCTACTTCTATTTTCCCCAATCAAAACGAAATTGACTCTCAAAAATAAAATGGTCACATCCTTTTGTTTTCAAAATCAAATTATCGAAGAAGAAAAAAAGAGGGCACAACGTTTTCGCGATTTGGAAGCAGGCTCGAATCTAAACCAACAGTCGGATGCAAACTCAACAGGGGGAGGCGCCGTGTAGGGTTGAGTCTTGATGGGTGTCGAGGTTGCGAGCTGCTCGCGTGGAATGAAGTCGATTCGACCGCGTCTTGGTGAAGGAGGAGGCAGATTCGGCGACTAGGCGGGGTTGCTTGGTAGCGCTTGGGTGTTCGCGAGGAGGAGGAGTTGGAGGCGACCTAGTGCAAGGCCAGGACTCGTGAGGGACGCGCAATGGATGGGTAGAGGCCGGAGCAGCATCGATGAAGTGAGGTGCAGTGGTCTCGAACCTGATAGCAGTGAGGTATATATCAGTTTTTGGCTTTTTAATTTAATTTAAATATATATACAAACTGGAAATTATATATGCTGGGAAGAACTGCAGTAAAGTATATGGTTTTTAAATTTATATATAAGTATACGAATATCTAGGGAACACTTATTTATGGTAAGATGTAAAAAATATTGTTTTTTTACATTTTTACAGTAAGCTAAGATTTTGATTTTGAAAAAAAAAAGTGAAGAAAAGAAGGCTTTACAGTAAAGGAGATTCTATCTTATTTTTATAGAAAAGGTGTAATATAAATATATACATTAAGTATATATAGGAAAAACAAATATTATTTTAGATTTTGGAAAATCTAGGGGTTTGTATAAAACTTAGGTTTTTAAAGATTATTTTTGTTAAGTGTATGTGTTTCGGAAAAACATAAAAAAATAGAGATAAGATAAATATACATATACACATTTTAGTTTACTAGTTTGTTTTTCTTAAACAAGATATTAAAGTGATGAATTTGTTCCATAAATTTATTTAATTATCTTAGCTACTAAAAGATCTTTAAAAGGGAAATTAGTTTAAAATTTAATCATTTGTTGAAGTTAAGTCATTAGTTAAAATTAAATCTGTCAAACGATGATTATTATTGATTAATTCAAATATTAATAAATCACATAATGTTATACAAGGTCTCAAACCGTGAAGAGACCGAGGCAAGATTGAAGTGGATTGCAAATAAAAGCAAAGGTGAGATTTTCTCGCTCATATGGATGCCTTGTTAATTAAATGTTAAATTTAAATCATTGGATGTGCTTGGTTGATCTATAATACTTTATTCACTGGGTGATATTATATATATAGTAGTATATATATTGGAGTGATTGATTTCCCGCATGATATAGCGGATGAGACACTATGCGCCGCATAATAGCGGATGATTCCACCTTGAAGTGGAATTGGTATTTTATTGTGTTAACATCTATGGATGTAGGGAAACAGGTTGGAGGGATCCAACAGGATTCCTCAAAAATATTTATTGATCATATATATGTTGTCATATGACAGGATGGATGAATTGATACGGATTTTCATGCGAATTGAATTATTAAGTGTTAAATAACATGGAAATTGGAATTTGGTAATTTTTAAATACCATAATTTAATTGAAGGAAGTTAAAATAGAACTTGAATAGAAAATATTTATTTAAAATTTGGATCTACTTCTATTTGAGAAATAAGTAAAATAAAAATATATTTATTACTTTGGTTATACTTAACTTGGTTAAAGTTGTGTTTTGGGAAAATTTAAATTATATATAAAAGACTCGAAGAAATATTGGAATCGATTAGTGGATTTTGAAGTAAAGAAAAATTTTATTAACAAATAAAAAGAATTTTATTAAGAAATGAAATGGAATTTTGTTACGGAAAAATATGGAATTATATTGAGGAATAAAATCATAAAGATAAAAATTTTGAATAAAATTGTTTTTTTAAAATAAATGGAAATCTCAGAGGAGATATAAATTTATAAACGAGGTTTATAAATGAGATAGGAAGATATCATTGGATATATAAAGAGATAAGTCATGGCGAGAACTTATATAGAGTTATGAAATTTTGTTTTGGAAGGAAATAGTATAATATTTCCGAAGGTGAAAAATGAGAATATGGTCGTTTAGACAGAAATCAAGAGTAATTTATGGGTGGATATTGGATTTTCTAAAAAATATAAATTTGTTTTAAAAAGGAATATTTTTAAAATTACGATCCATATAGAACTATTATCTAGATTTAGAATATTCCGGAATAGTTATTTTAATGCTTAGTATTTATTAAAATAAATTCTAGTTTTCTAAATCAGCTTTGAAAAATTTGTCAATAACTGGATATGATTTTAATATTTATATTTAGTTTATCTTAAACCATATTTTGGAAATAAACCATTATTTTTACTTGTATATATATTTTTAAACATTTTGAAAATCCAATTATAAATCCTCTTGAAAAGGAAAGCAAGTGTAATTAATTTGAATAAGTTTTTAGGGAAGATTTTATAGAGGGTTATGAGAACTTGAATAAAATCCCAAGTATAAGATAAGTGAATTTTGAGGTGAGATAAAATTCACAAGTAGAGCAGGAGTTAAACCTGAAATTTTTAATAAGCTAAATGGCTTTGGAAATATAAACGGGAATCAACTAGGGAATCCTGGTATCTATAGGATTCATGAGAAATAAGATTGGGAAATTTACAAATGAAATTGTAAATGATTTTGAGGAAAGAAGTAGGAGAAAAAGAAATATTTTCCAAGTTTTGAGAAACTAATGAAGTGGAACAATATTATAAGTGATCGGCAAAGACTTAAATGGTACCACGAGAAATAGAAGAAATTGAATCTAATTTCAAGGTGTTGAAATATGAAGATAATATCTTAAGTAGATATTTTGAGATAAATAATTTGGGAAAAATTATTTAAGACTTGATGGTTGCTTGTGGATTATTATTTGATAGTTAAATAACCGACTATCAATATCGGCCAATGCGTTGATTGTTTCGAAGAGTCCGGTATCGGATTTAATTATCCGAAAACCACTTCGATCTGATTTGAACGATAACGAATGAAGACCGTGAAGATGATGAAGATGGTGATTCGGTTTGTCCAGACCTAGGGCAACTTGTACGGACGAATGCTTTCTGAACATCGTCAGGGGGACGATGAGCATTCTAAGTGGGACTCATTCTTGAAAGGTAATCGTAGCCTCAAGCCTCATCAACCGGGAATGGATAAAACAGGGAAGGTGCAACAAGGCTATGTGTGTAGCACCCATTAGGGTGAGGTCATCCCTGTCTAGATGTCCCTTTTATTTTGGCTTATTGGGCGGTTGGTCGCGCCAACCGCGGGGTGATCTTACTCGGGATTATCCAGTAAGGGGTAGTCCCGGCTTTATGTTGTAGAGGGTGGGGAGTGATCCTCGGTACGATGACCTAGTCCCCGTACTGTGACGGGCGATACCCCAATAGCCCTGCCATTGTATGGAATCCATTCTCCAATAAGCGGCTATATGGTTTTGATTGTGCCTAACTATTGCTGAAACGTGAGATGCAAGCATTTCAGCTAGATTCTATTTTACTTTCTATAGACACTATTATAATGTCAAACGGATTTGATAAAAAGTGTTTTGCCTATCGTAAGGTAAAAACCCAACATGTTTATTTGTGGCGAGGTCTTACGAGATGCTTTTGTTTTTCAAAGAATTTTTGAAAATATAATAATCCAATTAAGTGTGATTTCTCAAGCTGGTTTTCCAGACTGACTCGGGTGTTGTTTTATATGATGCTCGCGTCAGACCGAGTTAAACAGGATCAGGTTAAAAGCTAAGGAGCTCAGGAGACGAGCTGGATGACAAAGCGTACTTCCATATTTGACTATTATTTCCGCTGTGTATGGACAAGTATTAAGTTGTCTCTGTACGGATGTTTGTTGTATTCTGATGATGGTATATATATATATATATATATATAATAGTACAGATTTATTTGTATTTAAAAGCTGTTATTATATATTATATTTTGTTCCGCTGCGATTGTGAGACTCTGCTGTTGTTTTTATTCTTCTTCTTCTACCTCTTTCTTTTTTTTAACCCGAAGACTCGTACTTTTGTTCCACTTTGGGCCGAATTGTTGTGTGATTATTCTAGCTCAAAGAGGTATGGATTTGCGGGCCTTTACAGCTGGTATCAGAGCTGAAAGGTTAAGCGAGAACCTTGGCTATGGTGGGGATTACTCATTAGAGGTAGAGTCAGTTGTACTCTAGAATAAGTTTGAGTGTATTAATAGATATGAATGCGTATTTGTTAGTGAATATAAAATAATTTTATATTGTGTTGATTGATTTATTGAGTGGCATATGAATCTTCGTCGGCACAGTCTCCACAACTGTATCGAAGGGGTTTCTAAACACTTGGATAGAACAATTCGACACAATATTGTTTTCGAAAGCGGGTAAATGAAATAGTTTTACCCAAAAATATATTTTGATATAAAAAGAAATAATTTTCTGCAAATTATTATATATAATTAAAGTGTTTGGATGATAGTATTATAGTCAAATAAAATTATAAAGATTTAAAATGGCTTATATAACCCAGGAAAGTATGAGATTGAATTTTGGAATTAAAATTTAAAAGTAAAGTTAAAAATGAGGATTTAACTTGGATTAAGTTGAAAATTTAATTTTTGGAATTTAACTAATGGTGATGAAACAAAATAATAAAAAAATATGAATAAAATTGTGAAGTAAATAAAAATTTAGAATGTAAATGAATTGGATTGGGAAATTCAATAGAAATTTAATTGGGTTGAGATTTACTTAAGTCTAATATTTGGATTTAAATTAAGTTGAAATGAAATGAATTGAGATGTGGATGATATTAAATGAAATTAAGTTCTTATTTAACTAAATCCAAGTGAATTGGTGGATTAAAGAGAATAATATGATGCTCGATTTAACGAAAGTTAAGTTAAACAAATTGAATTGAAATAAAAGTCAATTGAGTTATAGAAATATTGAGTGGAATTAAATTCTTACTTTAATAAGTGAAAGTAAGTTGAATAAGAATTGTATTGGGGTAAATGAATTGAAAATAGCCCATAAAGGTTAAAAGGAATGAATTAAAAATATTCTTGATTAAGTGAAAATATATAATCTCGCGTTAGAAGTAGAATGTGAATGGAATTGATTGTAAACGAATGAAAGTGTGAATGCGAATAAGTGTGTGACTTATAAATCTAAAAGAATGAAAGAAAACCCAAAATAGGATTGTTTGATATTTTGATGAATGAAATAAAAATCCAATCTTGAATTATAAAATAGGAATTCAAATAAAGTAATAAAGTGATTTTTGAAGATAAAATCAAATATTTAAGTGTAAATGGGAAGTGAACTAATTGGATAATTTATTATTTAATGCATATGAAAATGGAACCTAATTTGGATAAATAAAGTTGAAATTTGAATTAATAAGGGAATTTGGAAATGAAATCCGAGTTATAAATATAAATTCAACTTGGAATTGTAAGTGAATTAAACATGAATTAAAGTTGTGATGGAATGGGATTAAAATAGAGATGACTGAGTTGCAAATAAGTCCAATTCGAGTATGAATGAATTAAATATGGCCTTGGATATTATTTTAATGAATTGAGAATGGAACTAAAAATTTAAATGAATTATGAGAATGGCTAATTGAATTAAATGAAATTTGATTAGATGAGAATCAAATTAAAATGGAAATAAAGTTGGAATCATTGAAGTAAATTAACTTAGGTCTAAAATTAATAGAAGCATGGCTTATATAAATGTGGAAAATGATTATTAATTTATAAGCATGGAGGCTGTCATGCTTAATAAAATGGTTTGAATGAATACAATGTGGGGAGGGAAATAAATGTAAAATAAATTGGTGGCGAATGAGTTATAATTAGGATGGAATGGAATTAAATAAATTGAGTGGGAATCAATTTTAAAATGATTATAAAATGAAAGAAATTGTTTGTTTGAATGAATGTCGTCGAATTGCATAAATTGGTTGTTCGATGTAAACGGAAGTAAATAAAATTGATTTTTGAATCAATTACAATGAATACGAGTTTTTTTGGATTACAAATGAATTGAATTTAAGAAAATGAGTTGAAAATCATTCCGAACTGGATAGAATGATACAAAAATCGAGGAAAAGCAATTGAATTAATATTGAGACCTTATTAATTGCTTACGAAAACCGTTTGTGTGCATTGCTTATAAAAAAAATAATGGCCCTGTTATTAATAAAATAAACGCGGGATAAATTGAGTGTGGAAATGTTAAATTTAAATGACCGTTGGACGAAAACGGAATTGAATAAGATATTATAAATTGGTAGAAGTGGAATAGATTGATTGCGAAATCAATTAAATTGAAAATGGGTTTGTTTGGACTTTAAAAAAAATGAAATGAATTAAAGTTAAGTAAGAGAGTTGTAAAATCACTTGGATTGAATAGAATGAGTTGAAAATTGATTGAGAACAATTGAAATAAGTATTGAAACATTACATGTGTGCTTACGAAAGTAAATAACATGCATTGTTTATAGAATCCATGTTTTAGCTATTTAAATACAAGTGAAATGTTATAAACTTCTTATATATGGTGCTTATATGCTTAAATTGAGTAAGTACAGGTACTGGGGGCCATTTGACCGGATTTTGGAACACGTAAATTGCTAAATAAATACGCCGCTTGCTTAAAAATGCTAAATAGAGCTAAGCCTACGCAATAAAAGTTAGGAAACATGAATATTATTTTGTTTTCTTGTTTTTCCGACCGTGTGGGTAGATGTATATATATTTATCTCTCTTGTAAAATTGCAAAAGCTCCTCCGTACAGAGGAGACTCTGCCAAAATTTTCCAGAAATTTTGTGAGTTAGAAATTTGTTGGAAATTTTGAAAAATTTGTTAACAAGAAATTGATTTCAAATTGGAATTGGAATAAACGATATGGAAGTTAGAATTAAAAACCAATTGTTTGGGTAAAGGGAAAAATCAGTATGGTGAATAACAAGTCTAACTAAGTAACCTTTAAAAAAAAAAGTTAGTGGGTTTGGGCATTCTTCTGTGTTAGTAATTTCGGGGAAGGAATTCTTTTAAGGATGGGGGAATGTAACGACCCGAATTTTTAAGCGGTTAATTTAGGGTATTTAAAATGGATTTAAATATTTGATTTGAACTATGAATTGATTTTTAATATGAAATGTTTGGTTTTATTCAATAAAAAGATTTAGAATTTAAATATAGCAATCTATTGAATAAATTAATTATTAAAGTGGTAGTTGGATATTGGGTAAATATAAAATATGGAGTTATAAGTTTGTTAAAATATTTCAACGGTTTATAAAATTTATATTGATAATACAAGTTTTTAAATTAAATTTAAAGATGATTTGTTCAATTTTTAAAAATATCATTTAAATTGATATTTAAAAATAGCCTTCCAAGGGACAGTCTCGGAATTGGACGAAACCAATTCCATTGGATCTGTAATACTGAATTATTATCGGATTTCAAATTTCATAGCTTTCGGAGCTATCGTGTGATCGTACGAAATATAAACGCCTAGAAAATAATTAACTGAATTAATTTTAATAGTCAATCCAAAAAGCTATCTTCTCCATACGATCGAATTAGGACTCGAAACTTTTTCCATTGAGTTCAAAATAGGGGTATAACATTATAGACACCTAGCGGCATGCCTTGATAGGATGTCGAGACTTTAAGTTGCTTTTATAGAGACATTTGAATTTGAATTTAATATTTATATATACCCTAGTCAACACAGTTGAAATTTTCCCATCAGCTACTTTTCCGTTCCATCGGAGCACTATAGTTTGTTTTCTTCCATACGCTACCCATTTTCCTTAAATCACGAGGTACCGGTTCTAACCGAGCAATCTCATTCCTTTCTTTAATCAGAAATAAAATTTAATTAATGGCCGAATCAAATTTTCTGATGCCCATCCTTCAATTCGAAATCCCTACTTCTATTTTCCCCAATCAAAACGAAATTGACTCTCAAAAATAAAATGGCCGCATCCTTTTGTTTTCAAAATCAAATTATCGAAGAAAAAAGAGGGCACGATGTTTTCGCAATTTGGAAGCAGACTCGAATCTAAACCGAGAGTCGGATGCAAACTCGACAAGGAGAGGCGCCATGTAGGGTTGAGTCTTGATGGGTGTCGAGGTTGCGAGCTGCTCGCGAGGAATGAAGTCGATTCGGCCGTGTCTTGGTGAAGGAGGAGGCAGACTCGGCGATAGGGCGGGGACGCGTTGTAGTGCTTGGGTGTTCGCGAGGAGGAGTGTGAAGGCCCAAAATTTTTGAGATAAAAATAATTTTTGACAAAAAATATATATTCAAAAGATAAAAATAGTTTGAGAATAAATATCAAGAATGAGTAATACAATCAAGTAACAGAATAATTATTTCAACAAATAATAATGAGAAGAAAATAAACATTAAGGATGAGTGAAAATAAATAAGTAAGTGGATAATTATTTTCCAATAAATAAACATGAGAGGGAGATAACTAAGTATAAATGAATTTTAAAATTCACATATCTTATATATATTTTATATAAGTAGTTTGAGGGGTTTAAAGTGATAAAATAAATTCTATGATAATTAGAAACATAAGAAACTAGTTTGGTAATAATTGTGCATAAATACATTTTTATAAATCAAGAGAAAAACAATGGTTAAAAATAACAACTAGGAATTAAACTTATAAAGAGAAATGGGAGTAAACAATTCGGGTATAACAAAATACACTATGAAGAGGAGCCACATGAAAATAGAGTGAATCATGCAAATAGCATGTACATAGAAAAAGCATTATAGCAACTGCTTTTACCTGAAATGGAAATCAATGGAAAATGGCACATTTAACCATAAACATATATACATAAATCTCTAAATTGTGTGGGGATAAAATAGGCTTTTCCTTTATTAAAACCTTAGTTAAATGATTTAAATTAAGGGGGAAGCAGTAGTTTTCTCTGAGGGAAAAACAGAAACATATTTCCAAAAAAAATACAGAAAGGAAGAACTTACACTGTCTTCAAGCTTAAGTATCCTTGGGGAAGAGAAGAGGAAGGTGAGTGATTAATCACTTATGAGATTTGAGGCATTAAGACCCAAGTTAAGGGAAGCCAAGTTATTTTGTATAAAATTACATTATGTTTATTTGTTTGATTCTATTCTCTGAATGAACATATGTTGATCATAGATGGTATTTTAGTTGAACTTTTGGTTGAAATTTTAATCTGTTTTGATCTGTTGTGATGGTTTCAATTTTTTTGTTTTGAAATAAAAATAATCTAACAAATACTTTGATCATAGAAATGGAGTTTATAATCTAGTTTTATATGGAAATGACCTAAATGTTTTACTGAGAAATAGGGTATCAATGGAAAAAAAATAGGCAGTGTGAATAATGAGATTCGTGCTTATGCCTAGTTTATATTAAAAATGATATGAACAATGTAATATTACAAATATGTGCTGATTTGTTCAGATCACAAGCCAATATGTTTTTATGGGTTTTTCTCAACAACCATATCCTATGTTCACAGTAAAATAAATATAGTATTCCATATGATTTCATCAGGTTTAAGCAAGCAATGGAAAATTCCTAAAAATAAATATATGAGCAGGTTTTAGAAAATATGATTAAGCAAAAATGACTTTGGAATAAGATGTGCAATTTTGTATTAAGGTTTTGTATGGCTGGATATAATCTTTGAGTGAGTTTAATAATTTTTTATTTATATAATGAAAGCAGGAACATAAGCACCTCTGGAATTAAAAAGAAAAATTCCTCAGAAAATAAATAAGCATGGTCTCTAAATTAAAATAATAATTTAGGAGTAGAGCCTTGATTTATTCATCATCAGGTGGATGATGGGTATGTGCATGACTTGTTTAAGTCCTGTAGTTCTCTGTGCAAGGGTTAACAGAATTGAGTCTGTAACGACCCAGAATTTTAATTTATTAAAATTTGAATATTTAATTAATTTTAAATATTAATAAGTGAATTTATAAGTCGAATAAAATTTATTTCGAATAATTGGATAATTAAATCGATAATTTAATATGTTGAATTATGAAAATAATTGAAAATTGGGTTAAATATGATTGAAAATGATTTGTAAAATTTTATTTTATCATATCGAAGTTAGAATGATATTTTAGAACTTTTAAATTTGAATTAAAAGTTAATTTGTGAAAATTGAATATTTTAATATTTAAATCGACTAGTGAAAATAGTCAATTTTTGAACAGTCTCAGAATTGGACGAAACTAGTTCCATTGGATCCGTAATAGTTAGTTATTACCGGATTTCAATTTTCGTGTCAATCGGAGTTATCGTTTGATCGTGGCAGCTCGAAACGCATCGAATTGTTTTTAATATTAATTTGGCGAGTTAAAATAGCCATTTTTCAAAAAGTCTCGGATTTCGACGAAACCAGTTTCATCGGATCCGTAATGTGATATTATTGTAAGGTTTCAAATTTCGTGTCAATCGGATTTACCGTTTGTCCGGTACAAATTAAAACGCCTAGAAAATCGTTTAAATCGGTTTAATTCAAATTGAACGTTTATTGCCATAACTCGCACAGATGATCGAATTAGCTTCCGAAACCTGTTCCATTGTGTCCGGAACGCAGGATAAACCCTAGGAACGTCAGTTTCGGCGTGTGAATCGGAGTTTGGAATTTCCGGAATGAATAGTGTCGATCGATTTTCTTATAAATAGCCCCTCACTCAAATAAAAAAATAAAACCCTAACCCTAGCCAGCCGCCACCCCTTTCACCAACGGCCGAAAACTTCCATACTTCCCCCTCTCTTTTCTTCAAATCCGTGCAACGATTCAAGAATCTTTCAACTAGAAACTCGTAGAGCACGTCGCAAACTACCTATCCAACGGTCATGATCGTTTCTAGTGCTTCGGATTGGCGGCAAATCTCGCTCAAAGGCCATGAGTTCGGCCTCGAGATTCGTGCTACAGGGACAACCGAGCTCCACCATAATCGGGCTGTGGGTGGAGTGGGGGCGTGCGCACGAAATGGAGGTGGTAGATCGAGGTGGAGGGGCTCGTAGTTGATCACGTGTTTAGGGTTTTATGTACGTGGTGGGTTTCGGCTTTTGGTCTGTAGTGCGCGCGAGTTTGAGAAGAAGGGGAGTGACGGTCTTGATGTTGCAGGCAAGGGATCCTACGGTCCAGATTAAGATAGGTTTATAAAAATTTAATTTTTGTCGTAAATATTAAGTTATAAATTCGTGTAACTTCAAAAATTCATATCTTTTTCATACGAGGTCGAAAACGCGCGAAACCAGTTGCGTTGGAATCGTATGGACGAGCACTACGCTATGGAAATGGATTGGAGTCGTTTGGAGTTAGTGAGAATTTTGGGTAAAAATTAAACGTATTCGAAATAAATCGCTAAAACGAAATTTAAATCAAGGTAAGAACTTCTCACTCAATCGAATCGGTTTCGATTTTATTTAAATAGTTAGATTTAAAATATTTGAATGCATATTTGAATGATGATTGTTATCTATTGATTGTTAAAATAGACATTATGCGCCGTTAGTAAGCGGATGTTATTTATTAAAAACATATACCTCGAATATTTCATAAACAGTGAAATTGGTATTATATATAATAGCAATATATATATATATATTGGCATATGTATATATTGGAGTTATTTATTTCCCGCATTTGTATAGCGGATGAGACCCTATTGCGCCGTCTATTAAGCGGATAATATTTTAAATCCCATATACCGCGATAATTTCGTACTGGAGCGAAATTGGTATTGTGCTAATGTTTTTGGATGCAGGAAACAGGTTGGAGGGATCCAACTGGATTCCTCAACAGTTTTTATTTGATTTCAGATATTTTGATATTTGATGGATTATCATATCGATATATGATATCGTTGTTGTCGTGATTGACTATTTGGTGTGTAGCATCATTGGACCAAATTTTGGGATTTTAAAATGATTTCAAAGTGATTTTTTTAAAGTATACGTTTATAAAATATTTTTGGAATTGATTTATTTTAAATAAATAAACGTTATAATTTTAATGTTATAAAAATTATGATAATTTTAAGAAATATAGTTAAAGGTTGATTTTTGAAAATATGGAATTAATGATTTTATAGAAGAGTTTAATCGGGATTTTTGAATTTATTATAAAAAGTTTAAATATAGGTTTTGTAAAATTTGATTATTTTATAAATCAAAATGAGGAAATTATAAAGGAGTTTAAAGGCATTTTTAAAATAGTAATATAAATTGATTTATATTAAAAGATTTATAAATTGATATTTATAAATTAAAATGTTGGAATTATAAAACGAGTTTTTATAAGTGTTAGAATGGATTGTGAATGAATTTCATAAATGAATGAAATTCATGGAATTATAAACGGTGAAGTTATAAATGGAATTTTATAAGCAGTAGGTTTATAAAATTTGAAAAGTTAATTGAAGAATGGATTTTTGATTAAATGAATCTTATAAGTTATAAGATTTATGAATTGGGATGTTTAAAAGAACGATTCTTGCAAACAAATAAATTATAAGTGTTTAACTTATAATGTGAACTTTTGTTTTATAATTGAGTCATAAACTGGAATAGGTTAATAAAGGAATTTATAAAATGAAGTTGTTATAAAACAAATAGAAATGGAGTTTATAAACGTTGTTTTATAAATTCGCAAATGACTTATTTTGATAAGAAAATTGTTATAACTTATTTATGGAGTTATATTCACGTTTTTGACTATGAATAATCCTTTAAAATAAAATGAATAGAAATGATGAAATTGTTAACGTAGTATATTCACGTTTTTAAATAGTGATGCAGCACAGGAGATAAGTCATTCACAACTTAAAGAAGGCAGTTCGCGAGTTAAGGAAAAGGAAATGCGACTTAATTCTAATGGTTTACGACTTAACGAGAAGAGTGCAAAGAAGTTACGACTTAAAGGGAACCTGAGTCGTTCGAGTTTGATGAGTCGTACACGACTCAACGATTCACCTATAAGTCGTTTCCGACCTAAGAAGTCACAGGGGAAGGCAACACGAGTTAACGACATGGTTTTAAGTCATCTACGATTTAACAAAGCCTGGAGGAAAGAGTTGCAAGTTAACAAGGGCTTAAGTTGCTCAGGTTTGAAGAGTCTTATACGACCTAACGACGCAGCACTAAGTCGTCCACGACTTATCGAGAGACAGAGAGAAATTCCAGAAGTTGAAACCCTTAAGTCGGAGGCGAGTTACGACTCAAGATGGGTCGTAAGCCGTTGTTCTTGAGTCGTTCGCTCTTGAGTCGTGTAACCTGTATTGTTTGATGAGTCGTATCTGGGTGAGTTGTCTGCGTTGTAATTTGTTTGTTGTCTTTTATTTGATGAGTCGTATGTCGGTTGTATCTGATGAGTCGTGTTGTATGTTAAGTCGTGTGATGTACATAGGTATGTTGTGTTGCTAAGTCGTTAACGACTTATGATGAGTCGTAGGTTATGAGTCGTCAACGACTTATGGAGACAGTTGTAAAACGCTATAAATAGCCGTGTTGCGTCATTTGTAGGTGGTTGAATATTGAATAAAAAAATTCTTGTTGATTTCTTTGTGCTTTCTTCTCTAATTGGTAGTCGAGTGAAATCTCCTATCTCCACCTACGTCATTCGAGTGCGCTCGAATCTACGTTTGTGAAGCCGATTCACGGAATCAAGTGCGCTTGATCAACGTCGAAGAATCGTAGATCTTTGTTTCTCGGTATCGTGCGCGATCAACGAGACGAAGATAGCTAGAATCCGGCATCTTTGGATTAACGGATTTGGGCATTTCGGTATCTTCAATCCACCAAGTACTACTTTCATCGATTTACATCGATTTGTGATTAATCCGCTGCGTCAGTTTTGGTATCAGAGCCATACTTAGCCAATCATAGCTAAGTTGATTCTTGGAGCCAAGTATTTGAAGGTGTGTTCGTTGTGTTCATCTGGAAGTTGCAACAAGTTTGGAGTATTTGATCTATAGCATTTTGAATCAAGGTGTAGGAGAGTGTTTGAATTTGTGGGGAGATTTTTGCGTGCCAAGTGTTTGAAGTATTGAGGCCGAGCTAGTGATTGGATCCGTGCCTTGTTGTTGTTTGCATTAAGGGGTTGTAGTAGGTGGCCGAGCCAAATAAGGTTGAGCCGTGAATTGTTGAGGCCGATCTAAGTTGTAGCCGAGTCAAGGAGTTAAGCCGTATAGAGCAAGCCGAGACAAGTGTTGAGGCCGTGATTTGTTTACTAGTGTTGAAGCTTGTGTTCGACTTGTTGAAGTCTTATTGGAACTTAAAGATTTTTGAAGTGACTTATTACTGTTTTGTGAAGTGTTGTGTTGATTCAATCATGCCGCCAAGGAGAGCTAATCGCCATCAAAATGTTGAAGCATTATATAGACGAGAAGAGGCCGATCAAATGGAACAACGTATGCATGAGAAGATTGATGAAGGCATTGGCAGGTTGGAGAAGCTTATGATTGATATGAATCTAAGTAGAAGAAGAAATTCACCTGAATCCATTCGTGGAGGAAGTAGAGTTTCACATCATTCAGATCGGGAGAAGAGAGAGAGTCAGGATCAACGGAGTGTTGATAATCGAAGTAGGAGGAATGATGATGGTCGTGATCGAAGAGATATGGGTAGTAGGAGTGGTGGTAGAGATGTTGGAGGGCGTGAAAGACAACGATATGCATCAGACTTTGATGAGGAGTTTGACGGTGATAGGGGAAGTGTTCATTTCAGAGACCGAGATCAGGGACAACGTCAGTATCGGGTTATTGATGATGATCGACGTTGGGAATCAGGTATGAAGATGGAGATTCCGGAGTTTAAAGGAGGGATGGCAGCTGAAGAATTTCTTGATTGGGTGTTAAATGTTGAAGAGATCTTTGATTTCAAGGAGGTTCCTGAGCATAGGAGAGTAAAGTTGGTTGCTACTAGGTTGAGGGGGAGAGCTTTGGCGTGGTGGCAGCAAACTAAACTTACCAGGGAGAGAATGGGGAAGTCAAAGATAGAATCTTGGGAGAAGATGAAGAAATTGATGAGATCTACTTTCTTACCATACAACTATCAATCACTTATGTACCAGAGATTGCAGAATCTGAGGCAAGGGACGAAGTCTGTTAGTGATTATGCTGACGAATTTTACCAACTCATTGCCAGGAATGATATTATGGAAATGGAAGAACAGCTAACTGCTAGATTTATTGGGGGATTGAGAATGCAGATCCAGGATATGGTTAATATGTTCGATCCTAGGTCAGTTGCGGAGGCACATCAGAAAGCGTTGGCTTGGGAGAAACAAGGAAGGCGTGGAGGTGGTGTGTTTACTAATTCCAATAATCAAGCGAGGGGTGTTGGTGGAAGTTCTAATGTTCCTAAATCTGTTACAAAGCCAGTGGTGAAGGAGGCTGAGAAGGCGAAGGCTAGCAGTGGGTTCAAATGTTATAATTGTCAGGAGTTGGGTCACAAAAGCAATGAATGTCCGAAGCCGAAGAAGAGAGCAATGGTTGCAGAAGTTGAGGAGGATGATGGTGAGGAGGCAGAATGTTCAAATGCACCTTATGTTGAGGAGGAAGAAGAATTATCTGGAGATGAAGGTTGTAATCTTATGATTAGGAGGTCATGTCTTACACCAAAGCAAGAGGAGGATTGTAGTTGGTTGAGGAGTAACATATTTCAGTCGACATGCACTATTCTGGGAAAAGTTTGCAAGTTCGTTATTGATGCTGGAAGTTGCGATAATATTATTTCTACCGAGGCTGTGAAGAAGTTGAACTTGAAAACTGAGAAGCATCCTAAACCGTACAAGCTCGCATGGTTAAGGAAGGGTGGTGAAGTGAAGGTGTGTCGAAGGGCTTGTGTTAATTTTTCTATTGGGAAGAAATACAAAGACGAAATCTGGTGTGATGTAGTGGATATGGACGTGTGTCATCTGTTGTTGGGAAGACCATGGCAGTTTGATAGAGCAGTTCAACATGATGGTCGTGCCAATAGTTACAGTTTCATGTTCGAGGGCACTAAAATCACTTTGGTTCCCAAGAAGCAACAACAGAAGGAGAGCAAGCTGGAAGAGATTGAAGAGCTGAAAACTTTATTATCTTTGAAGGAGTTTGTTAAAGAAGTTGAAGAGGAGCCTGAAGTCTATTTGTTGATTGGGAGAGAGAGCAGTGAAGAGGTTGAAATTCCAGAGGAAGCAAAGCCAGTTTTGAAAGAGTTTGAAGATGTGTTTCCCGAGGAGTTGCCTAAGGAGTTACCACCATTGAGAGACATTCAACACCAAATTGATCTTGTTCCGGGAGCAGTGTTACCACATAGACCACATTACCGAATGAGTCCGAAGGAACATGAAGAGTTACGAAGGCAGGTGGAAGAGTTACTTGAGCAGGGACGTGTTCAGGAAAGCTTGAGTCCTTGTGCTGTGCCAGCTTTGTTGGTACCGAAGAAAGATGGAACTTGGAGAATGTGTACAGATAGTCGAGCTTTGAATAAGATTACTGTTCGTTACAGATTTCCTATGCCGAGGTTGGATGATTTGCTGGATCAGTTGAGTGGGGCTACTATATTTTCGAAGATTGATTTGAAGAGTGGATATCATCAAATTCGAATTAGACCAGGTGACGAATGGAAGACAGCTTTCAAGACAAGAGAGGGGTTATACGAATGGTTGGTTATGCCATTTGGTTTGTCAAATGCACCTAGTACATTCATGCGAGTGATGAATCAAATCTTTAGACCATTCATTGGGAAGTTCGTGGTGGTTTATTTCGATGATATTCTGATATACAGCAGGAGTATGGAGGAGCATGTTCTACATTTGAGGGAAGTGTTGATTATACTTCGTGAAGAACAATTTTATGCTGCTACAAAGAAATGTGTGTTTATGACAAGAAGTGTTTTATTTCTGGGGTATGTTGTTTCGGAGGAAGGAATTCAAGTAGACCAGAATAAAGTGGAAGCAGTCAGAAATTGGCCACAGCCGAGAACTATCACTGAAGTTAGAAGGTTTCATGGATTGGCATCATTCTACCGAAGGTTCATTCCACACTTCAGTAGCGTGATGGCACCAGTTACCGATTGCATGAAAGGGAAGCAGTTTGTATGGTCAAAGGAAGCGGGAGTTGCTTTTGAACGAATCAAAGAACTATTGACGACAGCACCAATTCTTGTTTTACCTAATTTCCAGTTGTTGTTTGAGCTACACACTGATGCATCGAAGGTTGGTATTGGAGGAGTTCTGAGTCAGAACGGGAAGCCAGTTGCTTATTTTAGTGAGAAGTTGTCAGTGGCAAAGATGAGATACAGTACATATGACGTTGAATTCTATGCTGTTGTACAAGCTATTAAGCACTGGAGGCACTATCTGTTTCAGAAAGAATTTGTTTTATATACTGATCACGAGGCATTGAAGCATTTACAGGGGTAAGACAAGATTTCAGCGAGACATGCATCATGGATTGCTTATTTACAGCAGTTTACCTTTGTTGTTAAGCACAAATCGGGGGTGACGAACCGTGTGGCTGATGCTTTAAGTAGAAGGAGTCATTTGTTAACAACATTGAAGGTTGGAGTGACGGGGTTTGAATTACTGCCAGAAATGATTGAAGAAGATCCTTACTTTGTGAAATATGTTGAGAAAGTGAAGGATGGAAGTACTGATGAATTTATGATGATTGATGGATTTTTGTTTAAAGGAAATCGGTTATGTATTCCTGAGAGCAGTTTGAGAATGAAAATTATCAAGGAGTTACATGAAGAAGGCCATGTGGGTAGAGATCGTACATTGCAGTTGATTTCTCAATCTTACTTTTGGCCGTCGATGAGGAAAGAAGTCGAAAGATTTGTGGAGAGATGCCATATTTGCCAAGTTTCGAAAGGAACCGCGACCAATGCTGGGTTGTATATGCCGTTGCCTGTACCGGCTAGACCATGGGTTGATGTGAGTATGGACTTTGTATTGGGATTGCCGAGAACGCAGCGTGGTAATGATTCTATATATGTAGTGGTTGACAGATTTTCTAAAATGGCACATTTTATTGCCTGCAAGAAGACAACGGATGCAGTTTGAGTGGCACAATTATTCTTTAAGGAGGTGTATCGATTGCATGGTTTACCGGAATCTATTGTTTCTGATCGAGATACTCGTTTTCTGAGTCACTTTTGGTTGAGTTTGTGGAAGATGGTGGGAACGAAGCTGAAATTTAGTAGTGCTTATCATCCGCAAACTGATGGACAGACAGAAGTTGTTAACAGGTCATTGGGAAATTTGTTGCGATGTCTTGTACAGGATAATTTGAAAAGTTGGGACATGAAGCTATGCCAAGCAGAGTTTGCTCATAATCATGCAATGAATCGTAGTACGGGTTACAGTCCATTTCAGATTGTATATTCAAATTTACCCAGGGGACCGTTGGATTTAGCGGTGGTACCACAACCGAAGGGGACAGTTAAACGAGTTGTTGATTTTGTCGATGAATTAACTGAATGTCACAAAATCGTTCGGGAACGATTGGTAAAGACGAATGAGAAGTATAAGCAAACTGCAGATTTGAAGCGACGAAATGTTGAATTTAACGAAGGTGATTTGGTTTACGCTGTGTTAACGAAGGATCGTTTTCCAGTAGGCGCTTATAACAAGTTGAAAGCCAGAAAAATTGGTCCTGTCAAAGTTGTAAGACGAATTAATGACAATGCTTATAAGCTGAAGCTGCCGGAGGATGTGTACACTTCTGACGTGTTCAATGTTAAACATCTTATGCCATATTATGGAGATGAACAATCTGGTGTAGAGGAATTTACAAATTCGAGGTCGAATTTTTCTCAACCAGGGGAGGATGATCCAGCACAGGAGATAAGTCATTCACAACTTAAAGAAGGCAGTTCACGAGTTAAGGAAAAGGAAATGCGACTTAATTCTAATGGTTTACGACTTAACGAGAAGAGTGCAAAGAAGTTACGACTTAAAGGGAACCTGAGTCGTTCGAGTTTGATGAGTCGTACACGACTCAACGATTCACCTATAAGTCGTTTCCGACCTAAGAAGTCACAGGGGAAGGCAACACGAGTTAACGACATGGTTTTAAGTCATCTACGATTTAACAAAGCCTGGAGGAAAGAGTTGCAAGTTAACAAGGGCTTAAGTTGCTCAGGTTTGAAGAGTCTTATACGACCTAACGACGCAGCATTAAGTCGTCCACGACTTATCGAGAGGCAGAGAGAAATTCCAGAAGTTGAAACCCTTAAGTCGGAGGCGAGTTACGACTCAAGATGGGTCGTAAGCCGTTGTTCTTGAGTCGTTCGCTCTTGAGTCGTGTAACCTGTATTGTTTGATGAGTCGTATCTGGGTGAGTTGTCTGCGTTGTAATTTGTTTGTTGTCTTTTATTTGATGAGTCGTATGTCGGTTGTATCTGATGAGTCGTGTTGTATGGTAAGTCGTGTGATGTACATAGGTATGTTGTGTTGCTAAGTCGTTAACGACTTATGATGAGTCGTAGGTTATGAGTCGTCAACGACTTATGGAGACAGTTGTAAAACGCTATAAATAGCCGTGTTGCGTCATTTGTAGGTGGTTGAATATTGAATAAAAAATTTCTTGTTGATTGCTTTGTGCTTTCTTCTCTAATTGGTAGTCGAGTGAAATCTCCTATCTCCACCTACGTCATTCGAGTGCGCTCGAATCTACGTTTGTGAAGCCGATTCACGGAATCAAGTGCGCTTGATCAACGTCGAAGAATCGTAGATCTTTGTTTCTCGGTATCGTGCGCGATCAACGAGACGAAGATAGCTAGAATCCGGCATCTTTGGATCAACGGATTTGGGCATTTCGGTATCTTCAATCCACCAAGTACTACTTTCATCGATTTACATCGATTTGTGATTAATCCGCTGCGTCAAATAGTGAATAATATGTTAATGAAAATGTTTAGAATTGTGATATTTTAAATAGAAATTAAAACGATCTAACGATGTTTTAAAATGTGTTGAGATTCGAAACCATAGATTTCAACATTTATTGTTGAAATAGACGTTTTCGAGAAATAGAAGGAAATGGTGGACTATAACACTGTTGTTATAGTAAATGATTTCCGAAAGGAAATGTTTTGTATAGTATTGGGATTTATATATCTATTCTAATTTCGAATCCCTATACCAGTGATTTTGGGACGTCGTAACGATGTTTTACGTAACATTCGTTTTGGCCCAAATAAATATGTTTAAGAGAATGATTTCCTTAAAGAATGAAATATATACTTAATCTCGATTTAGGTATATTGAATATTTTCCAAGTGTTGAAAATAGATGGATTTGTGAATTACTTATTAATAAGTAAGTATGGAAATGTTTTCCAATATAAAGTGAATATCTTAAGAATTTATCTTTTTGAAGATAAATTGAAATCGTATATGCATGGATATTTTGAAATATAAATTCACTATGGAATTTATGAATGAAAAGGGGAACTTGTTTAAAAATAAATCTTGATTTATTTTTGAAGTGTGAAATTATATATCTAGTAAAGATATTTTTTTGGAAATAAATAATTTGGAAAATTATTTGGAATCTGGTGATGTTGTGCATATCCATTGATAGTACAATAACCGACTATCAATATTTCCCTTTGAATGGGTAATTGATGTGATTTGTTTGAATTTGAATGCCACACTTATTTTTGAATAAGCGCTCACTATTCGGGTTAACCGGGAAAGGACCATGGGGTCGTATAACCCATTCCGAATATGTGATACGTCGTTATGAATTGCATTTGATGACCGGTGTTGAAGACCGGGTATTTGTGAAAGCGATAGGATGACCTATCAATTTTCTCTGCACTGGGTAGCTCCTGGTATAGAGAGTTCCTAAGTGATGGGAAATTCGATCGGGATTGTGAATACCCGGATTGCAAGGGCTTCGTGAGAAGTGCCTTCGGTTTTGTTCGAGCCCGGAACAGACTTGTATGGATTGTATGTCTGACATTACAAATTGAGATATAAAGCAGATTTCTTTCAAATATATTTCTGTTGGTGGCGGAGAATTTATTCTCTTAGCTTAACACCCTTCTCTAAGACGTACGAGCTCAGAGGTTATGTAGTTGAAGGTTATCAGCGATATATTCCCAATTTGGTAATGTGACATGCTGAGTGTTGCTGTGAAATGATCATCGTGTTGATTATTTGTGATAGTATCGTTTATTTGATCGTCTATCTTGGTGATCATTTCTATGATCATTTGTTGACCCAAAGCATGGCTTTTGTATAAAGTATGTTTTTGTGGACGTGACTTCGTCGAGCCTCACACCCCGGAATGGTCAAAACAGGAAAGATGCGGCAAGGTTATGAGGGGTAGCGCCCTTTAGGATGTGTGCATTTCCTTCTGGAAAAGGGTGGTATCATGGTATGGAGCCCAGATACTTACTCATGTTGAAAACACTTTATGATTGTGTGAATTGATTGCGAGCGCTCGGTGAAAGGTCCCAAAGGACCGGGGGATGGCATATTCGGTCAGTTGTTACTCAGTTAGGGGTAACCCGGCCTTGTGTTGGTAGAGATCCGGTTTGGTTCTCGGGGATGTCCATCCAGAGGCATTCTCATGTGGCAATGGGAAGTTCCTTGGCCTGATCATTCATTGGAAATCCAAAGAAACAATACGAGACTTGTACGGTTTTAGTTGTAGAACCTGCCATTTAATATGGTAGCTATAGTAAGCATACTATAATGGTACCTATGCTGGCTAAGATTTATATTCTACTTTCGAAATGAATTTTTTCTACACTATGCACTAATAATAATATCAAATGTTTCTTTTTTAATGCGTATCAAGCATCTTTGACTAACATAAGAAGAAATCTTCCCCAAGTCTGCGTTTGCATTATGTGTGTGGCGGGAGGTCTTATGGTAGTCTCATCTTTAAAAGCATTGCGAATTGACTTTGAAAATATTCATCTATTTTGTTTTCAAAGATAAATAAACTGTTTTGAGTTCCCACACCAGTCACATGACTGACTTGGAGTTTGTTGTTTTCCTTCCTAAACTCTGGGTGCCCACCAATTTCTACACGGGCAGTCAAGAGTTAAGGTTTATCAGGATATTCTGGATATTCTGGAGTTGCTGCAGGCAAGATGGATGGCATGGCGTATTACTAGTATATAGTATTTCTTTTTCCGCTGCACTGTTTGTTGTTGTATGATGTTGTACACTCTGATGGCATGATGAAATGTAATGTAATAAAATGTAATAACTGATATAGTTCTTTGTTTAAAGTTTATTCATTTGTTATTATATGTTGTTCCGCTGCGAATTGTGAGATTCTGTTATTGTTCTGTTGTTTTTATGTTCCGTTCTATTTTCTATTTTCTTTTCCCTCTATTTCTCTATCTTCTTATCTTCTTTTCTTCTTCTTAAACCCTCAGTGTTCGGTTTTCGGCATCCGACTGATTGGCATTCGATACAGTGGACGTATTGATGTCGATATTTGGGAGTCGAAGAATCGGGTCCTGACAATGTGGTATCAGAGCATATGGTTAAGCGACAACCATGGTTCTGTTGGGTATTACTCATTAGAGATAGAGTCAGTAGTACTCTAGAATGAGTTTGAGTGTAATAATAGCTATGAGAGCGTATTTGTTAGTGTATATAAAATTGTTTATATTGTGATGATTGGTTTGTTGAGTGGTATATAGATTCTGGTTAATACGAGTAATTAACGTTGTTGATAGGGATCTCTAAACACTTGTACAGAACAATTCGACACAGTATTGTTTTAAATTGGGTAAATGAAATAATTTTACCTTGATTATATTTTATATATAAAGAAATAATTTTTCAGAATTATTAAGGTATATAAGTTGATTGTTTAGTTGTTTGAATAATCTAAATAAAGGAATATGTATAAGAAAAAAGAATTATAATTAAAGTGATTTACAATTGTGAAATAAACTTATATATATAAGAAGTGAAACTATATGAATATATTTGTGAACTTGAGTATATAAATGAAATTCAACTTTTGTAATTGAATTGAATTAATGAATTTAATGTAATCAATTGAATGTGAATTAAGTTGATATGAAATAATGAATGTAAGTGAAATTCATTAAAATCTAATGTTATTGGAAGTTGAAAGATTTAATGAAAATCAATTTAATTAAACCAATTGAAAGTGAAGGTGTTAAACCAAAATGAATGAATATAAGCAAAGGAATTTGGTTGTAATTGATATATATTGGTTGTTATTTGATGTTAGTTGATTGTATATAATTCATTAAGTGTTAATGAAATTGAATTAATGAAATTGGAAGCTAAAGAAATTGGAATTCAATTGGAAGTTAAATGAATCTTAAATAAAATTGAATTTGATTTGGAAGTGAACCAACTTGAATATGAATTAGTGAATATGAACTAATTGAAAATGAATGTTAGTAAGAACATCCACTGTTAATGAATCAAATGTGATTAGATTGAAAACCCAATTCATTGAATATTAATGAGAATATGAATGAGTATTTATTGGTTATGAATGCTAGTTGGTTGATGTTGAATATATTGCTTTTGTTTCAATTGCTATGTTGACATATATAGTTATTATGTTGCTATATGTTGTATATCGATACTATTATCTATATGCATGATTCTCATGTTGTTTGTTGAGTGATTAGTAGGTACGGATCGCGTTTGCTTCGCATTTGGAGCTCGCTTTCGCGCTATATTAGCCGTATATGCTCGCTAATAAAATATAAGGTACATATCTCGGATTACATATCGTACTTTTATACTTTTTCCCTTCGGAATGCCTCATTACTTGATGAGATGTATACTTGTGATATATATACTGTCATTTTTTTTCGGATCGAGCCGCGCAAAGGAGACTATGGCGAATTTTTTCGGAAATTTAAGGCGTTAGAAAAAATTTGAGAAAATTAGAAAATTTTGAAAACTTAAACTTTGATTTGGAATTGAAAGTTAAACAATAGTAGTTGTTTTTGAAAAGATAACTAAGTATGATTTAAAAACTTAGTAAAGATTTTGTAAGAAGTTTAATTATGAATTTTGGAAAATTAATGGATTCTGTAACTTTTCTTACTTGTTAATTTCGAGGACGAAATTCTTTTAAGGGGGGAAGATTGTAACGACCCAGAATTTTAATTTATTAAAATTTGAATATTTAATTAATTTTAAATATTAATAAGTGAATTTATAAGTCGAATAAAATTTATTTCGAATAATTGGATTTAATTGGATAATTAAATCGATAATTTAATATGTTGAATTATGAAAATAATTGAAAATTGGGTTAAATATGATTGAAAATGATTTGTAAAATTTTATTTTATCATATTGAAGTTAGAATGATATTTTAGAACTTTTAAATTTGAATTAAAAGTTAATTTGTGAAAATTGAATATTTTAATATTTAAATCGACTAGTGAAAATAGTCAATTTTTGGACAGTCTCAGAATTGGACGAAACTAGTTCCTTTGGATCCGTAATAGTTAGTTATTACCGGATTTCAATTTTCGTGTCAATCGGAGTTATCGTTTGATCGTGGCAGGTCGAAACGCATCGAATTGTTTTTAATATTAATTTGGCGAGTTAAAATAGCCATTTTTCAAAAAGTCTCGGATTTCGACGAAACCAGTTTCATCGGATCCGTAATGTGATATTATTGTAAGGTTTCAAATTTCGTGTCAATCGGATTTACCGTTTGTCCGGTACAAATTAAAACGCCTAGAAAATCGTTTAAATCGGTTTAATTCAAATTGAACGTTTATTGCCATAACTCGCACAGATGATCGAATTAGCTTCCGAAACCTATTCCATTGTGTCCGGAACGCGGGATAAACCCTAGGAATGTCAGTTTCGGCGCGTGAATCGGAGTTTGAAATTTCCGGAATGAATAGTGTCGATCGATTTTCTTATAAATAGCCCCTCACTCAAATAAAAAAATAAAAATAAAACCCTAACCCTAGCCAGCCGCCACCCCTTTCACCAACGGCCGAAAACTTCCATACTTCCCCATCTCTTTTCTTCAAATCCGTGCAACGATTCAAGAATCTTTCAACTAGAAACTCGTAGAGCACGTCGCAAACTACCTATCCAACGGTCATGATCGTTTCCAGTGCTTCGGATTGGCGGCAAATCTCGCTCAAAGGCCATGAGTTCGGCCTCGAGATTCGTGCTACAGGGACAACCGAGCTCCACCATACTCGGGCTGTGGGTGGAGTGGGGGCGTGCGCACGAAATGGAGGTGGTTGATCGAGGTGGAGGGGCTCGTAGTTGATCGCGTGTTTAGGGTTTTATGTACGTGGTGGGTTTCGGCTTTTGGTCTGTAGTGCGCGCGAGTTTGAGAAGAAGGGGAGTGACGGTCTTGATGTTGCAGGCAAGGGATCCTACGGTCCAGATTAAGATAGGTTTATAAAAATTTAATTTTTGTTGTAAATATTAAGTTATAAATTCGTGTAACTTCAAAAATTCATATCTTTTTCATACGAGGTCGAAAACGCGCGAAACCAGTTGCGTTGGAATCGTATGGACGAGCACTACGCTATGGAATTGGATTGGAGTCATTTGGAGTTAGTGAGAATTTTGGGTAAAAATTAAACGTCCGTTTAATTTTATTCGAAATAAATCGCTAAAATGAAATTTAAATCAAGGTGAGAACTTCTCACTCAATCGAATCGGTTTCGATTTTATTTAAATAGTTAGATTTAAAATATTTGAATGCATGTCTGAATGATGATTGTTATCTATTGATTGTTAAAATAGACATTATGCGCCGTTAGTAAGCGGATGTTATTTATTAAAAACATATACCGCGAATATTTCATAAACAGTGAAATTGGTATTATATATAATAGCAATATATATATTGGCATATGTATATATTGGAGTTATTTATTTCCCGCATTTGTATAGCGGATGAGACCCTATTGCGCCGTCTATTAAGCGGATAATATTTTAAATCCCATATACCGCGATAATTTCGTACTGGAGCGAAATTGGTATTGTGCTAATGTTTTTGGATGCAGGAAACAGGTTGGAGGGATCCAACTGGATTCCTCAACAGTTTTTATTTGATTTCAGATATTTTGATATTTGAAGGATTATCATATCGATATATGATATCGTTGTTGTCGTGATTGACTATTTGGTGTGTAGCATCATTGGACCAAATTTTGGGATTTTAAAATGATTTCAAAGTAATTTTTTTAAAGTATACGTTTATAAAATATTTTTGGAATTGATTTATTTTAAATAAATAAACGTTATAATTTTAATGTTACAAAAATTATGATATTTTTAAGAAATATAGTTAAAGGTTGATTTCTGAAAATATGGAATTAATGATTTTATAGAAGAGTTTAATCGCGATTTTTGAATTTATTATAAAAAGTTTAAATATAGGATTTATAAAATTTGATTATTTTATAAATCAAAATGAGGAAATTATAAAGGAGTTTAAAGGCATTTTTAAAATAGTAATATAAATTGATTTATATTAAAAGATTTATAAATTGATATTTATAAATTAAAATGTTGGAATTATAAAACGAGTTTTTATAAGTGTTAGAATGGATTGTGAATGAATTTCATAAATGAATGAAATTCATGGAATTATAAACGGTGAAGTTATAAATGGAATTTTATAAGCAGTAGGTTTATAAAATTTGAAAAGTTAATTGAAGAATGGATTTTTGATTAAATGAATCTTATAAGTTATAAGATTTATGAATTGGGATGTTTAAAAGAACGATTCTTGCAAACAAATAAATTATAAGTGTTTAACTTATAATGTGAACTTTTGTTTTATAATTGAGTCATAAACTGGAATAGGTTAATAAAGGAATTTATAAAAGGAAGTTGTTATAAAACAAATAGAATTGGAGTTTATAAACGTTGTTTTATAAATTCGCAAATGACTTATTTTGATAAGAAAATTGTTATAACTTATTTATGGAGTTATATTCACGTTTTTGACTGTGAATAATCCTTTAAAATAAAATGAATAGAAATGATAAAATTGTTAACGTAGTATATTCACGTTTTTAAATAGTCAATAATATGTTAAAGAAAATGTTTAGAATTGTGATATTTTAAATAGAAATTAAAACGGTCTAACGATGTTTTAAAATGTGTTGAGATTCGAAACCATAGATTTCAACATTTATTGTTGAAATAGACGTTTTCGAGAAATAGAAGGAAATAGTGGACTATAACACAGTTGTTATAGTAAATGATTTCCGAAAGGAAATGTTTTGTATAGTATTGGGATTTATATATCTATTCTAATTTCGAATCCCTATACCAGTGATTTTGGGACGTCGTTACGATGTTTTACGTAACATTCGTTTTGGCCCAAATAAATATGTTTAAGAGAATGATTTCCTTAAAGAATGAAATATATACTTAATCTCGATTTAGGTATATTGAATATTTTCCAAGTGTTGAAAATAGATGGATTTGTGAATTACTTATTAATAAGTAAGTATGGAAATGTTTTCCAATATAAAGTGAATATCTTAAGAATTTATCTTTTTGAAGATAAATTGAAATCGTATATGCATGGATATTTTGAAATATAAATTCACTATGGAATTTATGAATGAAAAGGGGAACTTGTTTAAAAATAAATCTTGATTTATTTTTGAAGTGTGAAATTATATATCTAGTAAAGATATTTTTTTGGAAATAAATAATTTGGAAAATTATTTGGAATCTGGTGATGTTGTGCATATCCATTGATAGTACAATAACCGACTATCAATATTTCCCTTTGAATGGGTAATTGATGTGATTTGTTTGAATTTGAATGCCACACTTATTTTTGAATAAGCGCTCACTATTCGGGTTAACCGGGAAAGGACCATGGGGTCGTATAACCCATTCCGAATATGTGATACGTCGTTATGAATTGCATTTGATGACCGGTGTTGAAGACCAGGTATTTGTGAAAGCGATAGGATGACCTATCGATTGTCTCTGCACTGGGTAGCTCCTGGTATAGAGAGTTCCTAAGTGATGGGAAATTCGATCGGGATTGTGAATACCCGGATTGCAAGGGCTTCGTGAGAAGTGCCTTCGGTTTTGTTCGAGCCCGGAGCAGACTTGTGTGGATTGTATGTCTGACATTACAAATTGAGATATAAAGCAGATTTCTTTCAAATATATTTCTATTGGTGGCGGAGAATTTATTCTCTTAGCTTAACACCCTTCTCTGAGACATACGAGCTCAGAGGTTATGTAGTTGAAGGTTATCAGCGATATATTCCCAATTTGGTAATGTGACATGCTGAGTGTTGCTGTGAAATGATCATCATGTTGATTATTTATGATAGGATCGTTTATTTGATCGTCTATCTTGGTGATCATTTCTATGATCATTTGTTGACCCAAAGCATGGCTTTTGTATAAAGTATGTTTTTGTGGACGTGACTTCGTCGAGCCTCACACCCCGGAATGGTCAAAACAGGAAAGATGCGGCAAGGTTATGAGGGGTAGCGCCCTTTAGGATGTGTGCATTTCCTTCTGGAAAAGGGTGGTATCATGGTATGGAGCCCAGATACTTACTCATGTTGAAAACACTTTATGATTGTGTGAATTGATTGCGAGCGCTCGGTGAAAGGTCCCAAAGGACCGGGGGATGGCATATTCGGTCAGTTGTTACTCAGTTAGGGGTAACCCGGCCTTGTGTTGGTAGAGATCCGGTTTGGTTCTCTGGGATGTCCATCCAGAGGCATTCTCATGTGGCAATGGGAAGTTCCTTGGCCTGATCATTCGTTGGAAATCCAAAGAAACAATACGAGACTTCTACGGTTTTAGTTGTAGAACCTGCCATTTAATATGGTAGCTATAGTAAGCATACTATAATGGTACCTATGCTGGCTAAGATTTATATTCTACTTTCGAAATGAATTTTTTCTACACTATGCACTAATAATAATATCAAATGTTTCTTTTTTAATGCGTATCAAGCATCTTTGACTAACATAAGAAGAAATCTTCCCCAAGTCTGCGTTTGCATTGTGTGTGTGGCGGGAGGTCTTATGGTAGTCTCATCTTTAAAAGCATTGTGAATTGACTTTAAAAATATTCATCTATTTTGTTTTCAAAGATAAATAAACTGTTTTGAGTTCCCACACCAGTCACATGACTGACTCGGAGTTTATTGTTTTCCTTCCTAAACTCTGGGTGCCCACCAATTTCTACACGGGCAGTCAAGAGTTAAGGTTTATCAGGATATTCTAGATATTCTGGAGTTGCTGGAGGCAAGATGGATGGCATGGCGTATTACTAGTATATAGTATTTCTTTTTCCGCTGCACTGTTTGTTGTTGTATGATGTTGTACACTCTGATGGTATGATGAAATGTAATGTAATAAAATGTAATAACTGATATAGTTCTTTGTTTAAAGATTATTCATTTATTATTATATGTTGTTCCGCTGCGAATTGTGAGATTCTGTTATTGTTCTGTTGTTTTTCTGTTCCGCTCTATTTTCTATTTTCTTTTCCCTCTATTTCTCTATCTTCTTATCTTCTTTTCTTCTTCTTAAACCCTCAGTGTTCGGTTTTCCGGCATCCGACTGATTGGCATTCGATACAGTGGACGTATTGATGTCGATATTTGGGAGTCGAAGAATCGGGTCCTGACAGAGTCCCTCTGCAATGCACACTTTGTGTTCAATGGCAAGAGTTTAGACCAAATAAAATTTAAAAATGAGATTGAGAAATTGAGCTATGGAATTTAGGAAGTTAATCCATAGGAGCATGTGTATATAGGACTGTATGAAGTATATGGATGAATGCTTGGATGTTTGTTAAATAAGTCTAAATATACATATACTTTGGTTTTTATATGAAATTGAATAGTATCAAACATATCAGCCCTCTGCACACTTTTAAGACTTCACAAGTTATTTTAATACTTAATTTCACTCACACTAAAATTTGTTTCTGACCCTATTTGTTGCCTTTGCAATATTTGGAGTGTCTCATTTTTATTGAGGCGGCTCAAAATATTGTTGCAGCAAAAAATGCATGAGTAGCTTGCTTGCATGGAAATTTGAAGATCTACTTGAATTTAAAATGTTTAAGAAAAGTGGCAGAAATATTGCAATAAATAAGTTAGGCAAAACTTTGTTGTGTCTTATGTGTTTCTCAGACTTTATGCTTGTTGGGTTTACTTGAAAAAGAACATGTAAAATCTTAAGTATTATATGTGTCTTTGAGCTATTGATTTAAGCAACAGATGTGCCTGTGAGTTATGGATTTAAGTAATGAATTATGAAGTAAAAATCTGATGGACTGGAATGAATGAGAACATGCCATATAATTTGATATGTGGATATGTTTCCCTTGACATATTTGTGCTATTTTTGTTATAATGTTCAAGTCATACTTGAATAAATATGTGCCAAAGTTTAAAATGAGTTGGTGGGAATGGTCTTGGCTAACCAGTAGGGCTTAAACATGTCTTGTAATTGATATAAGAACATGTCAAGCTTGAAGACATAGCTTGTAATCCTATCTGGGCATTGGAATTTTTCTTCCGCAGAAAGTTGCATTGTTTTGTGTAACATAGTTCATATGCATGTTTGGTACTTGTAGGATTCACTGTAACTATACTTAACAAAACCCTATTATGTAGATACTTGATCCAAGTCTGGTTGTGTTTGGTCATAGACAAACATGTTGTAGTTTAAAGTATCATTCAGTCTTGTTGGCAATAAGTATGTCCATTACTCCACCACATATTGCTCACTATCCTTTACCATATATTTAGAGAACATCAGTTGATTTCATTACAGGTTCATCTCAAAGTTTTGAATTAGTCTGATTTTGACATTGCTTTGATCATTCTGTCTTCATGTATATGCTAAACCTTCATTTTGTATGTTAGTCTGAGTTTGCAATCTGTTTATTTATACTGTTTTATCTGTTTGACCTTTTAATCTAGTTTGCCACTATTTTTTCATATGATCATTACATACTTCATAAACCAGATCATAAGTATTTTATCTGTCATGAAATTGATGTGTTATAATGAGAATCCTGGGCTAAACAAATATGCAAGAGTTGTTTCAAACATCCTTTAATTAATCCAAAAAAACAATAAGTATCAAATCCCAAAATCCCATAGCTCAAATGCATGGCTTGTATATCCAAGAATCAATTAATTTGAGAAATAAACAAGTAAATAATAAGTGGCTATATTTGAACAAAACATTAACCAATTTTGAGTATCAAGTTTGAGTTGAAAAAAAAAAGTTGAAATGGCTATGTGACACAAAATCTCTCAGATGTGAGAAGTATTGTGTTATTGAATTTCTTTGCTAATTGAATTACTCTGATAAGCAAAGAAACATTTATATATCTCCATATATATAAATGACATGCTTAGATTTATATACTAATATGTTTATATTGGTAAAATTCTAGACCTTGGGGAAACATTAATTAAAAGAAGTGACCACTTGCAAAAAATAACTCATCTGAAAACCACTAAAATAAATGCTAAGAGAAGTGGGTCACTTCAGTTGGTATCAGAGCTATGTTATCAAAAACATAGTATATATATAAAATCTAATCTTCTTATATGGATAGACTTCTAAAACGAAAATAATAGTAAATATAATATTCTCAGCAGGAATAAATTGCTAAATTAATTGAATTAGAAACAAGACTAACTAGCTAAGCAAATTGTATAGTGAATCATGGTAGGAAGACCACAAAGCTCTGGAGCAGGACCCTCTAATGTAACACCATTGGTTAATTTCCAAGATTTGGTGAGGACATTTAGGGAAGGAGCAGTGCAGAGAGAAGGAAATCCTCATGAGGAGTTAGCTAAGCTACTTAAAACATTCTCTAATTTAGGAGGCAAGGATTTTGAAGGTACTGAAGGAGTCATGGGTGTGCAGACATGGCTAAGAACCCTAGAAAGAATATTTGCAGACATGCAAATAAATGATCAAAGGAAGAGGCAAATAGCTTCTAGGAGACTCAAGGGAGCAGCACTAGATTGGTAGGAAGTAATCATCACAAGAAGGCCAGAAAATGAGATAACATGGGATCAATTTAAGGAGATTCTTGAGGCTAGATTTGTCCCAGCAACAGCTAAGTCAAGGACCCATGAGTGTGACTGAATACATTCAAAAATTTGAGAGCTTGTCCAAGTATGGAACCATGCCCATAGGGAATGATGAATCAAAGAATTCAAGATTTATTCAAGGACTTAATGCTGGTTTGAGTAGAGCAATGCTACCATACAAAGACAAAACATTTGATCAGGTCATAGATCTCACACTTTCTTTTGAACAACATGATAATGCAAGGTAAAAATTCAGGAACATGAGGGCTAATAATCAAAAGAAGGGGAAAAGTAGAGTACATCCTTATGACAAAAAGAGTGTAGATAAGAAGGTTAAAGGAGCAACCAGTGGGGAAGTTAGGAAGAAAATTGTTTGTTACAATTGTGGCAAGGAAGGACACATGAGCAATAGGTGTCAAGCAGCTAAGAAGACCCCATTCACTTGCTATAACTATGGGAAAGAAGGCCACACTAAAAGGAATTGCCCAGAGTTCAAGAAAGGAGCAAAGGTAGGAGCATTGGAAGCCAAAGCAAAGGCAAGTGCAGAGGGAAATTCTGGACAATTGGAAGGTATACTTCTAATTAAAAATTATCCAATCACAGATATATATGACAATGGGGCTACACACTCTCTAATATCACAAGACATAGTGGATAAATTAGCTCTCACAAGCAATATAGTTGAAAAACCTTTATTTATTCAAAGTCCTCTAGGAAGCTCTTTCCTGTTAGGATTAAGATGTTTGGGAGTAGAATTAAACATAGGTGGAAATATGTTTAAATCTGACTTGTTTGTGTTAAAATATCCTGGAATAGGAATTATTTTAGGAGTTGATTAGTTGAGTAAATTCAAAGCAATTTTGAATTTAGAAAATTTTACTATTTCCTTGAAAACAGAAAATGGTAAAAATATTATAGTCGTGAGTGAAACAGCCAAGATAAATTGCCTTAATCAAATATGGAGCATGATTGAAAAAGAATTGACTCTAGAAGATATAGAAGTGATAAATGAATAACCAGATGTTTTCGGAGAGGTTGTAGGAGTCCCAGAAAATAGGCCAGTTGAATTTCAAATAAGGTTAATTCCAGGGGAAAGTCCTATCATCAAAAGGCCTACCAGAATGGGTCCAAAGGAACTAGTAGAATTAAAACAACAATTGGAAGAATTGGAGCAGAAAGGCTTTATAAGGCCTAGTAGTTCAAACTAGGTTCTCCAGTGGTGTTTGTAAAGAAGCATGATGGTACAATGAGAATCTGTATTGATTACATGGAATTAAACAAAGTTACTATCAAGAAAAAATACCCACTCCCCATAATTGATGATCTATTTGACCAATTAAATGGAGCAAAAATCTTTTCAAGGCTAGACTTAGCCTCTGGTTTTCATCAAATGAAGGTAGAGGAGGAAAGTATTAAGTATACTGCATTCAACACAAGGTATGGGCTATATGAATTTTTGGTAATGCCTTTTGGATTGACAAATGCACCATCCTATTTTGTAGATTCAATGGATAGGACATTTAGAGATTTTCTAGACAAATTTGTGGTTGTCTTTATTGATGATATATTAGTGTATTCAAAATCAGAAGAGGAGCATGCAAAGCATTTGCATCTGGTTTTGTCAAGATTAAGAGCACATAACTTAAAGGCAAAATTTACTAAGTGCACATTTTGGAAAAATGAAGTTAAATTTTTGGGACACGTTATATCTCAACAAGGGATTAGTGTAGACCCAAACAAGGTTATTGCAGTGCAATAATGGAGCAGATCCAAATCAGTAACTGAGCGAAGATCATTTTTAGGAACGGCAGACTACTATAGAAGGTTTATAAAAGACTTTGCAAGGATAGCCATTCCATTGACCAAGTTAACCCGAAAGGAGCAACCCTATGTGTGGACAGAAAAGTGTGAACAGGCCTTTGAATCATTGAAGAAAACATTGATGGAAGCTCCAGTCCTGCATGATCCAGAGGATAATGAAGGGTTATGGGTTTACACTGATGCTAGTGGATCTAGGTTAGGGGAAGTGCTCATGCAACATGGTAAAGTCATAGCATATGCATCAAGGCAACTCAAGCCAAATGAAACCAGGTATACCACAGATGACTTGGAGCTTGCTGCTGTGGTGTATGCGTTGAAGCTATGGAGACATTACTTGTTAGGTACTAAATTTGAATTGTTTACAGACCATAAACCACTAAAGTAATTATTTTCCCAAAAAGACTTGAACATGAGGCAACATAGGTGGGTAGAATTTCTAGCTTCCTATGATCTTGATATACTATATACCCCTGGAAAAGCTAACAAAGTGGCAGTGCATTGAGTAGGCATCAAGCAAGATTGGCAAGTTTAATGATGATTGAATTTAAGGATTTAACAATCCTCGGTGAAGTAGAAATAAAGAAAGAAATTGGTGCATCAGATAAGGCATACAGTGACGTGATTGAATATGGAAAATTAAGTATCATCTCCTTAAGATCAACCCTGGTTGATAAAATAGGAAAAATGCAAAGTCAAGACGCTAATATAAAGGAAAAGAAGGACATGATATCACAAGGCATATCAGTGGAAAATTATGAAGTAGATGATAAAGGCTACTTAAGGAAGAAAGGGAAGCTTTGCATACCATATATGGAAGAACTAAAGCAAGATATTATGGATGAGCATCACAAGACAAAATACACTATACATCCAGGTGGTACAAAAATGTACCATGATCTTAAGAGAAATTATTAATGGCCAGGAATGAAAGGAGCAGTGGCAAAATATGTGGCAAAGTGTTTAACTTGTCAACAAGTCAAGGCAGATTACCAAAGACCCTCAGGCCTACTGCAACCTTTAGAAGTGCCTACCTGGAAATGGGAAAGCATTTCAATGGATTTTATGGATGGTTTGCTAGAAACAAGAAGAGGCAATGATAGTATTTGGGTAGTGGTTGATAGGCTCACAAAAACAGCACATTTTATTCCAGTGAATTCAAACAGAAATGCTCACTAGCTAGCTCAATTATTTGTGAAAGAGATAGTGAGATTGCATGGCATCCCCAAGACTGTCATTAGTGATAGAGACACCTTGTTTACCTCAAGGTTCTGGGGTAGTTTTCAAGAATCCATAGGGACAGAATTAAGCCTAAGCACAACCTACCACCCACAAACAGATGGGAAAACTGAGATTGTCAATAAGATTTTGGAGAATTTGCTAAGAGCATGTATACTTGACTTTGGAGGCAACTGGGAAAATCACCTCGATTTAGCTGAATTTGCTTATAACAATAGCTACCAGTCCACTATAGGTATGGCTCCATTTGCGGCCTTGTATGGAAAGCCTTGTTTATCCTCTGCATGTTGGATGGAGGTAGGTGAAAGAGTATTGCTTGGACCAAAACATGTTAAGGAAACTTCTGCAAGAATTTAATTAGTGAGGCAGAGAATGAGAGCAGCACAAAAAAGACAAAAAGCATATGCAGATAAAGGGAGAAGGCCAGTGGAGTTTGAGGTAGGAGAGTTTGTATTTCTCAAAGTTTCACCAATGAGAAAAATACTGAGATTTGGCAAGGCAGGAAAATTATTACCAAGGTATATAGGACCATATGAAATTATTCAAAGAGTAGGGACTTTGGCTTATAAACTAAAATTGCCAGAGGAATCGAGTAATATACATGATGTATTTCATGTATCTCAATTAAGAAAATGGGTGCATGATAAGGAGACCATTCTTGAATCTCCTACACATGTTGAAATTCAAGAAAATTTGAATTATAAAAAGAACCAGTGGGCATTATGGCTAGAGATGAAAAGAAATTAAGAAATAAAATAATTAAATTGGTTAAAATCCAGTGGAGCTTTGATGAGAACGACTGCATATGGGAGGCTGAAGATAGGGAGGCTGAAGATAGGATGAAGGACAAATATCCTAATCTATTTTCTGCTTAAAGGTAAGCCTAAAAATTGTGATAAATTTAAATAGCACTTATGTGTGAGTTTGATTGGTTCTGGATGCATAAGTTTGAAATTTCTGATATGAAATTAAGCTATTATGCAGTGGAATAAAATGCAAAAAAAAACAATAATAATAATTGTGGGACACAATTCCTTTTAGGAGGAGAGTATGTGAAGGCCCAAAAATTTTTGAGATAAAGATAATTTTTGAAAAAAATATATATATATTCAAAAGATAAAAACAGTTTGAGAATAAATATCAAGAATGTGTAATACAAGCAAGTAAGGGAATAATTGTTTCAACAAATAATAATGAGAAGAAAATAAACATTAAGGATGAGTGAAAATAAATAAGTAAGTGGATAACTTTTTTCCAATAAATAAACATGAGAGGGAGATAACTAAGTATAAATGAATTATAGAATTCACATATCTTATATATACTGTATATAAGTAGTTTGAGGGGTTTAAAGTGATAAAATAAATTCTATGATAATTAAAAACATAAGAAACCAGTTTGGTAATAATTGTGCATAAATACATTTTTATAAATCAAGAGAAAAACAAATGGTTAAAAATAATAACTAGGGATTAAACTTAAAGAGAAATGGGAGTAAACAATTCGGGTATAACAAAATACACTATGAAGAGGAGCCACATAAAAATAGAGTGAATCATGCAAATAGCATGTACATAGAAAAAGCAGTATAGCAACTGCTTTTACCTGAAATGGAAATCAAAGGAAAATGGCACATTTAGCCATAAACATATATACATAAATCTCTGAATTGTGTGGGGATAAAATAGGCTTTTCCTTTATTAAAACCCTAGTTAAATGATTTAAATTAAGGGGGAAGCAATAGTTTTCTCTGAGGGAAAAACAGAAACATATTTTAAAAAAATACAGAAAGGAAGAACTCACACTGTCTTCAAGCTTAAGTATCCTCTGGGAAGAGAAGAGGAAGGTGAGTGATTAATCACTTATGAGACTTGAGGCATTAAGACCCAAGTTAAGGGCCGCCAAGTTATTTTATATAAAATTACATTATGTTTTTCGGTTTGATTCTATTCTCTGAATGAACATATGTTGGTCATAAATGGTATTTTAGTTGAACTTTTGGTTGAAATTTTAATCTGTTTTGATTTGTTGTGATGGTTTCAACTTTTTTTGTTTTGAAATAAAAATAATCAAACAAATACTTTGATCATAGAAATGGACTTTATAATCTAGTTTTATAAGGAAATGTACTAAATGTTTTACTGAGAAATAGGGTATCAATGGAAAAAAAAAATAGGCAGTGTGAATAATGAGATTCATGCTTATGCCTAGTTTATATTAAAAATTATATGAACAATGCAATATTATAAATATGTGCTGATTTGTTCAGATCACAAGCCAATATGTTTCTATGGGTTTTTCTCAAAAACCATATCCTATGTTCACAGTAAAATAAATATAGTATTCCATATGATTTCATCAGGTTTAAGCAAGCAATGGAAAATTTCGTAAAAATAAATATATGAGCAGGTTTTAGAAAATATGATTAAGCAAAAATGACTTTGGAATAAGATGTGTAATTTTGTATGAAGGTTTTGTATGGCTGGATATAATCTTTGAGTGAGTTTAATAATTTTTGATTTATATAATGGAGGCAGGAACATAAGCACCTCTGGAATTAAAAAGAAAAATTCCTCAAAAAATAAATAAGCATGGTCTCCAAATTATAAAAATAATTTAGGAGTAGAGCCTTGATCTATTCATCATCAGGTGGATGATGGGTATGTGCATGACTTGTTTAAGTCCGTAGGCCTCTGCGCAAGGTTACAGAATTGATTCCCTCTGCAATGCACACTTTGTGTTCAATGGCAAGAGTTTAGACCAAATAAAATTTAAAAATGAGATTGAGAAATTGAGCTATGGAAGTTAGGAGGTTAATCCATAGGAGCATGTGTATGTATGACTGTATGAAGTGTATGGATGAATGCTTGGATGTTTGTTAGATAAGTTTAAATATACATATACTCAGGTTTTAATATGAAATTGAATAGTATCAAACATATCAGCGCTCTGCACAGTTTTAAGACTTCACAAGTTATTTTAATACTTAATTTCACTCACACCAAAATTTGTTTCTGACCCTATTTGTTGCCTTTGCAATATTTGGGGTGTCTCATTTTTATTGAGGCGGTTCAAAATATTGTTGCAGGAAAAAATGCATGAGTAGCTTGCTTGCATGGAAATTTGAAGATCTACTTGAATTTAAAATGTTTAAGAAAAGTGGCAGAAATATTGCAATAAATAAGTTAGGCAAAACTTTGTTGTGTCTTACGTGTTTCTCAGACTTTATGCTTGTTGGGTTTACTTGAAAAAGAACATGTAAAATCTTAAGTATTATATGTGTCTTTGAGCTATTGATTTAAGCAACAGATGTGCCTGTGAGTTATGGATTTAAGTAATGAATTATGAAGTAAAAATCTGATGGACTGGAATGAATGAGAACATGCCATATAATTTGATATGTGGATATGTTTCCCTTGACATATTTGTGCTATTTTTGTTATAATGTTCAAGTCATACTTGAATAAATATGTGCCAAAGTTTAAAATGAGTTGGTGGGAATGGTCTTGGCTAACCAGTAGGGCTTAAACATGTCTTGTAATTGATATAAGAACATGTCAAGCTTGAAGACATAGCTTGTAATCCTATCTGGGCATTGGAATTTTTCTTCCGCAGAAAGTTGCATTGTTTTGTGTAACATAGTTCATATGCATGTTTGGTACTTGTAGGCTTGTAACAACCCGCATATTTATCGATTTTATATTTAAATATTTTATTTAAATATTTTATCGTTCATCGGATTTTGTTCCGAAAAGCTACTTTTTGCAAACAGTCGAATTGGGACTCAAGACCACCCCCGTTGAGTTCAAAATGACGTTTGCGACCTTTTTGAGTATAAACTTCGATATGTTTGGAGATAGTAGAATTTTGACCTTTTTCACTTAGGGCTTTGGTTTGGACTGAACCCATTAGCCACTTACTAACTCAGTCCCAACCCCCTCTCCTCTTCATTACTTCATTCCTCATTTCCTAACATTCAAGCTTCATCAAAAATGGGGGAAGAGAAAAGGAATTAGGAAATCCTAAGCCCTTGTTTCCATTAGCAAATCCATCTTCTAGCTCCAAACTCAAGAGAACCCATTGGTAGGCTTTCTCTTCATCTTCTCCAACTCATTCTCTCTTTGATTTCAGAAATTTCCTAAACCTAACTTAGGGAATGTTCTTCTTTTAAGCTTAGATTCAAGCTTCTAGTGTTGAGATTGAAGTATGGTTGATCTTCCCTTGTCTTCAAGCTTCTCATTCTTTTTTTTTGGGTTCAAAGGTGAGATTTTTATCTCACATCTATGACTATAATTATCTTTGGTTGTTGGGTATGAATTCCTAACACTTCTTCATGCGCATTTGCTCTTGATTTGGATTGGTTTTTGTGAATATTCCAATTTTTGGGTTTTGAAGTCAAATTTGTGTGAAATCCTTTTATGGATGTTTGATCATGCTTTTGGTGATGCACCGAGGAGCATATAGGGCCGGGTTGCCGATTGGCATAAACCCTTAGAGCCAATGTTCGTCCGGTTGCATTTTGGAGGAGTTTGCTCTCCATATGAATAGGCTGAAAAACAGCCCATGCATGATTCAGTCGACTGAATCTTCTGTTCAGTCGACTGAACCTGGAACCCGAAAGTTTCCAGGCGTGATTCAGTCGACTGAATCTTCTGTTCAGTCGACTGAACCTGGAAACAGAAAGTTTCCTGAACCTGGAAAACTTCCAGGCACAGGGTAAGTCGACTGAAAACTCTGTTCAGTCGACTGAACCTGCTGTTTGAGTCCATTTTGCCTTTTTGGATTGAATTTCCAATTTAAATCGATTCGTGATAATCCTATTTGTTGTTATCATTTATTATGACTTTAATGACTCCTTTTTAGGGATTTTTGAATATCCATTTCGATGGATTCTTTATCGGTTTCTTTGGATTTTATTCACATCTTCGTATGTGAGTTTTAGTGATTGATTGTTCCTACAATCTTCTTTGTGATTTGTCACTTTAAAAATATAAAGGTTTCGATACTAATAGTAAATATCAAAACTCTTTCTTCAAATGATTTCAACACTATTTTATTACAAAGCTCGTTTTCTCAAACCGATTTCCAATCTATTAGTATATACAAACCTTTACCTCACTCGTATGAGAAATCTAATTAAACGACTTAGTAAAACAAGTGGTATGAAACGCTTGCGTTTACTTCGTCGGTTAATTCTTGGACTTGTTCGATTGAATCTCTTGTGACAATTTTCTAGTGGAGATCTATAGTTTGTTAGTAAATATTTAAGTTAAGCTAGTGGTTATGGGACATGAAGCTAAGCTCATATATTTACTTGCTTACTGTAATTGACACTTCTCGGTGATCGTGACGATCATTTTATGGTTTAGACTAGCAATGTGCGATGTCTCTTTGTCTATGTGGAGGACTGTTCCTCATTTTATTGAGCTTCGTCTCATCTCTTGCATGGTTCATACCTATCTAGGTGCGTCGATGCTTGTTTACACATGGGTCGTACCTTTCTAGGTGCGTCAATGTTTATTTATGCATGGGGTGTACCTTTCTAGGTGCATCGATGTTTATTTACTTCGTGGAGCAACCGGCTCAATAAGTCGGGACATGGGGCGTACCTTTCTAGGTGCGTCGATGTTCGTCTATGCATGGGGCGTGTCTTTCTAGGTGCGTCGATGTTCGACTTAGCATGGGGTGTATCTTTCTAGGTGCATCGATGTTAGACATTACATGGGGTGTATCTTTCTAGGTGCATCGATGTTTATTTATGCATGGGGCGTATCTTTCAAGGTGCGTCGATGCTAGAGCATGGGGCGTATCTTTCTAGGTGCGTCGATGTTCGTCTATGCATGGGGAGTGTCTTTCTAGGTGCGTCGATGTTCGACTTAGCATGGGGTGTATCTTTCTAGGTGCATCGATGTTAGACATTACATGGGGTGTATCTTTCTAGGTGCATCGATGTTTATTTATGCATGGTGCGTATCTTTCTAGGTGCGTCGATGCTAGAGCATGGGGCGTATCTTTCTAGGTGCGTCGATGTTCGACTGTGCATGGGCCGTGTCTTTCTAGGTGCGTCGATGTCCAGTTTATGGGATTGGCCATCCTTTTCTTGTGATTTCTGGATTTCGTGTGTTGAATTCTGGAATTTATGCTTCACCAATTTTCGTGATTTCCATTGATAAGTTTTATCAATATTTGTGCATTGGTGAATTTGTGTGTCATTGACTTTTGTGATTGACATTGATATAATCGTCAATATTTATGGTTTGGTGAACGAAATAAGGAGTATGACATTTCCTTTGATTCTTGTGTAGATTTGGTGATATTGATTAATCTCTTGTTGATTTTTCAATTACTTATATATATCACAGCCTGGCATTGTGATTATTATGCGTTTAGTCATATCTCTTATTTTATATCGTTCCATCTGATATTTATAGTTAGACTGATCCGTTTATTATTTTCTTATTAAATAATACTCGGGTCAGACCGAGATATTACAGGTGCTTCAGCTTGACCTCTCACTTGGGGTTGATTTCTCTGACTTTTGGTTAACTACTTAGATTAGTAGTTTTTGGATTGTATACAATTGAGATATAGACTCCATGATGTATGCTTATTCTTTTGTGTAGTTCTTGTAACTATTCTTTTGTGTTATTGCGGATCTTTTTAGACCACTACTCTGATATACACTTTCATGTGTTAATTATATATTCATATCTTCTTCCGCCTTTGTGATATGAATTATCTGTGACTGATTTATGTTATACTTATTTCTATATTTGTTTCCGAAGATATTATAGCCACTGTGTAGTAGCTTTGAGTTTGTATCGGTATGTCGGATTTCCTCTCGAAATGAATTGCATGTTATTCTATCCGACACATCGATGCTCGCACAAAGAAATTACACGGATGGTCGCTCCTCAACAGCCTTATTCTCCGTGCTAGTTGACAGCATTACTTGTAGTGTTCTTGGCTAGCGTGGGTATAGAGGTGGGGCGTCACAGCTTGGTATCAGAGCCAAACTTTGGAACAATATGGAATATTATAACAAGGATCATCGTCCTAAGTCCATCTTAGGAGTCGTGCTTTAGGATTTAATTCGAGTCTTCGTACCGATTCATCCTATTTTCTTTATGGTTCCTTGTTTTATCTATCAAGATTGCTTGATATTTATTTTTGAGAATAACTTTTTCCTCTTCTTTCTTTCTTTCTTAAAGAAGAGAAATGGTTAGACCAGGCCGTCCCAGCGCCGGTCAATCTAGTGCTACTCCCCAAGATGGAGTATTTATGTCTGCCGAGCAGCTTCTTGATCTAGTAAAGAACGCTCAAGCAGCCGGTTCCAATCCATAGCCTACTCATCCTAGATCCGGTTTTGCACGCTTGTGCAGAGACTACACTGATTTGTGTGGAAGGCCATTCAAGGGATCCGAGAGTGTTATAGAAATTCAAGCTTGGCTCAAATCATGTGATCGTATCTTTTCTCGCATGAACCTTATTGATCTACATCGAGTCCAAGTGGCTTCTAGCATGCTCCAAGAACGAGCGTTAGATTGGTATGAGCTCTTGACTTCGGAGATTATCAAAGCGGATCTTACTTGGGAGCAATTCCGGGAACGATTCGAACTAAAGTTTGTGCCGGAGGCTGAAAATGTAACTTTAGCACGGCGTTTTATTGACCTTGTTCAAGGTGAATCTTCTGTGACAGACTATGTCGCATCTTTCGAATCTCTGTCCAAATACGGGGTTGAGTACATTAATACCCCATTGAAGAAAAATCAGAGATTTGTCTATGGCTTGAATAAGAATCTTAAGAAGCCATTACTTCTGAAACTTGAAGTTTCATTTGATCAGCTTATTGATATCGCTCTTCGTCTTGAAGAGGCCGATAGAGAGTGTGATGTTGAAGTTGTGGATGCCAAACAAAACTTCAACAACAACATGAAAAGGCCTATTAAATTCAAAGGCCCCATTCCCTACAAGAAAGGGAGGCAAGAAACCTCGGTAGCAAAAGTTCCTACCTCTAGTCGTGGGCAATGCTACAATTGTGGTTCTACGGACCACTATGCAAGGGAGTGTTCGAAACCTCTTTATTGTCGCTATTGTAAAAATTCGGGTCACCATATAACTGCATGTCCCATACTTCAAAGTAGGAAGGAGGGAAAGCTCAATGTAGTGCAAGCCCCTGGTAACACTTCTCGTGGTCAAGGTATTTCTTATTTATTCCTTGATTACATTTGTTTTGTGATCATCCTTTCGAGTTCTTGTTGATATGGGTACATCTCATTATTTTTATATCAAAAGAACTTGTTGATTCTTTTTCTTTGAAAATATTTTGGGCTTGATGACTTCTTTGATGATTGTGAATCCTGATGGTAGATCTGCAACACTCAATTTGTCTTTATTGATGACAAAATTATTTTATGTGATTTTCCTGTCCGAGCCGATTTTTACTTAGGCTTCGGAATTGATTTTTTGTAAGGATTGGCTTAATCGTTGTGAAGCCCATATCCTATTTTCCATGTGGACTATTCATATTTGACATTTTCTATCTGTTGAGCAGATTTCTATTTTTTCTTGTGATTTCGATTCCAACTTGATGGCATCATTTTATTTTATTTTTAATCCCGCACGATGAGGAAAGTGTTATTTCTCTCATTCATGTAGTTTGAGAATTTTCCGGTATTATTGAGTTGTCTTAGAATTATCACCTAAGAAATCTTTTGTGTGGTGTTAAGGTCTTTCTAGTTCGACCTTGTCACCGATTTTCATTTGGCTACGAGTTGCGGGAGTTCGCATCCCACTTACCGCATTCCGCACTCGTCACGGTTCTTATGAATGAATTATTTTGTCATTCAGTTTGTCCAGCTTATTTCATCCATTTTATAGATCGAATATTCTAGGAATATCTCGATGACTCCATTCTTGTATTTATTGATTTTGGACGAAAACAACAATTTAAAATTTTGCGAATCTTTTTAATAAGATTTATTTATAAGTAAAATTAGATTTTTATTCTTGAAACGAACGAAGAATATTCTTAAAAAAAATTAGAAACATGTTTATTATCTAGAAAATGATTTTGTGATTGAATTGCCCATTGAGTGCTTTAAGAATTTTGGTCGATGCGCTTGATCAACGTTATCGATAGAAATTTCCTAAACGCTTTGATGAGACAATCAAACACAGTAAAATTCACTTTAAATAAGTAAAATTTTCTAAAAAGAAGATTATTTAAAAGAACTCTACTTTTCGATACTCTTATTCTTGTGATTCCTGAAAGGGAACCAAGAATTTGCTATTTGTACCGATACTAGTCGTATTGGTTTGGATGCCGTTCTATTGCAAAAGAGAACGTGTTATCAATTGTGCTTCTAAATCATTATAGCTTATCGAGACTAGATATGCCACTCATGATCTAGTGCTCGCGGCTAATGTTTTCGCTTTTAGCATTTGGCATCATTATTTTTGGGGGAGAAATTTGTTCTCCACCTCGATCATAAATCTTTGGAATATTTATTTTCTCATAAGGAACTTCATGTCAACTCGAGTTCCTGGCATCTTATGATCTTGATATTCTTTTTATTCCCGGAAGGGAAATCGTGTTGCCAATGCGCTTTGTTGTAAGCCACAAGTGGTTGATTCTTTGATATTGTCTGAATGGAAATTATCTTTTTATCAAGTTCATCGGACGTTTTGTTCGTTTTATTGGGCTTTATCTCATTCCTTTTATGGACTAGCGTCCGATGTTCTTTTATGGTGTTCGGTTCATCGGATGTACTGTTATCATACCACATCGATGTTCCGTCTTATCTGGATCAATGGATATACCATTATTACAATACATCGTTGTTCCGGTTTATCGGTTCATTAGACGTACCGTTTTTGTACTACGTCGGTGTTCCGAAATTATTCGGGCTTTGGTTCATTGGGCGTACCGTTTTTGTACTACGCTGATGTCCCAAATTATTTGAGTTTCTAGTTTCTCGGGAGTACTGTTATTATACTACGTCGTTGCACCAGCTCAATTTTCTGTTATTCTTGACGTTCTCCACGTCTTTTATCTACGGAAATGCCTTAGGGATTCCGGTTTTTATTCTTGAGCCCGGTGATATTGTGGAAATTGAAGTTTCACCAGATTTGATTTATGAGCGACATCTCATTCGCATCATTGCTTCGGAGGTTGAGCGCCTTCGGAATAGAGATGTTCTTCTTGTAAAAGTTCAATCGTTCTCAAATCCTAAGGATTGCTCTTGAGAAATCTTGAGAATTCATCGAACGAAAACTTTCGAATTTACTCCTTCGTGCTCTTTATGGTGACTTCTTGATTCAAATTTTCTTTTGTGTTGATATGCTTCCATGGTTGTTACTTATTATTTTCCTCTTAAGTATTGCGAGGATGCAATTTCTTTAAGGAGGGGAGTCTGTAACAACCCGCATATTTATCGATTTTATATTTAAATATTTTATTTAAATATTTTATCGTTCATCGGATTTTGGTCCGAAAAGCTACTTTTTGCAAACAGTCGAATTGGGACTCGAGACCACCCCCATTGAGTTCAAAATGACGTTTGCAACCTTTATGAGTATAAACTTCGATATATTTGGAGATAGTAGAATTTTGACCTTTTTCACTTAGGACTTTGGTTTGGACTGAACCCATTAGCCACTTACTAACTCAGTCCCAACCCCCTCTCCTCTTCATTACTTCATTCTTCATTTCCTAACATTCAAGCTTCATCAAAAATGGGGGAAGAGAAAAGGAATTAGGAAATCCTAAGCCCTAGTTTCCATTAGCAAATCCATCTTCTAGCTCCAAACTCAAGAGAACCCATTGGTAAGCTTTCTCTTCATCTTCTCCAACTCATTCTCTCTTTGATTTCAGAAATTTCCTAAACCTAACTTAGGGAATGTTCTTCTTTTAAGCTTAGATTCAAGCTTCTAGTGTTGAGATTGAAGTGTGGTTGATCTTCCCTTGTCTTCAAGCTTCTCATTCTTTGTTTTTGGGTTCAAAGGTGAGATTTTTATCTCACATCTATGACTATAATTATCTTTGGTTGTTGGGTATGAATTCCTAACACTTCTTCATGTGCATTTGCTCTTGATTTGGATTGGTTTTTGTGAATATTCCAATTTTTGGGTTTTGAAGTCAAATTTGTGTGAAATCCTTTTATGGATGTTTGATCATGCTTTTGGTGATGCACCGAGGAGCATATAGGGCCGGGTTGCCGATTGGCATAAACCCTTAGAGCCAATGTTCGTCCGGTTGCATTTTGGAAGAGTTTGCTCTCTATTTGAATAGGCTGAAAAACAGCCCAGGCATGATTCAGTCGACTGAATCTTCTGTTCAGTCGACTGAACCTGGAACCCGAAAGTTTCCAGGCATGATTCAGTCGACTGAATCTTCTGTTCAGTCGACTGAACCTGGAAACAGAAAGTTTCCTGAACCTGGAAAATTTCCAGGCACAGGGTCAGTCGACTGAAAACTCTGTTCAGTCGATTGAATCTGCTGTTTGAGTCCATTTTGCCTTTTTGGATTGAATTTCTAATTTGAATCGATTCGTGATGATCCTATTTGTTGTTATCATTTATTATGACTTTGATGACTCCTTTTTAGGGATTTTTGAATATCCATTTCGATGGATTCTTTATCGGTTTCTTTGGATTTTATTCACATCTTCGTATGTGAGTTTTAGTGATTGATTGTTCCTACAATCTTCTTTGTGATTTGTCACTTTAAAAATATAAAGGTTTCGATACTAATAGTAAATATCAAAACTCTTTCTTCAAATGATTTCAACACTATTTCATTACAAAGCTCGTTTTCTCAAACCGATTTTCAATCTACTAGTATATACAAACCTTTACCTCACTCGTATGAGAAATCTAATTAAACGACTTAGTAAAACAAGTGGTATGAAACGCTTGCGTTTACTTCGTCGGTTAATTCTTAGACTTGTTCGATTGAATCTCTTGTGACAATTTTCTAGTGGAGATCTACAGTTTGTTCGTAAATATTTAAGTTAAGCTAGTGGTTATGGGACATGAAGCTAAGCTCATATATTTACTTGCTTACTGTAATTGACACTTCTCGGCGATCGTGACGATCATTTTATGGTTTAGACTAGCAATGTGCGATGTCTCTTTGTCTATGTGGAGGACTGTTCCTCATTTTATTGAGCTTCGTCTCATCTCTTGCATGGTTCGTACCTATCTAGGTGCGTCGATGCTTGTTTACACATGGGTTGTACCTTTCTAGGTGCGTCAATGTTTATTTATGCATGGGGTATACCTTTCTAGGTGCATCGATGTTTATTTACTTCGTGGAGCAACTGGCTAAATAAGTCGGGACATGGGGCGTACCTTTCTAGGTGCGTCGATGTTCGTCTATGCATGGGGCGTGTCTTTCTAGGTGCGTCGATGTTCGACTTAGCATGGGGTGTATCTTTCTAGGTGCATCGATGTTAGACATTACATGGGGTGTATCTTTCTAGGTGCATTGATGTTTATTTATGCATGGGGCGTATCTTTCTAGGTGCGTCGATGCTAGAGCATGGGGTGTATCTTTCTAGGTGCGTCGATGTTCGTCTATGCATGGGGCGTGTCTTTCTAGGTGCGTCGATGTTCGACTTAGCATGGGGTGTATCTTTCTAGGTGCATCGATGTTAGACATTACATGGGGTGTATCTTTCTAGGTGCATCGATGTTTATTTATGTATGGGGCGCATCTTTCTAGGTGCGTCGATGCTAGAGCATGGGGCGTATCTTTCTAGACGCGTCGATGTTCGACTGTGCATGGGGCGTGTCTTTCTAGGTGTGTCGATGTCCAGTTTATGGGATTGGCCATCCTTTTCTTGTGATTTCTGGATTTCGTGTGTTGAATTCTGGAATTTATGCTTCACCAATTTTCGTGATTTCCATTGATAAGTTTTATCAATATTTGTGCATTGGTGAATTTGTGTGTCATTGACTTTTGTGATTGACATTGATATAATCGTCAATATTTATGGTTTGGTGAACGAAATAAGGAGTATGACATTTCCTTTGATTCTTTTGTACATTTGGTGATATTGATTAATCGCTTGTTGATTTTTCAATTACTTATATATATCACAGCCTGGCATTGTGATTATTATGCGTTTAGTCATATCTCTTATTTTATATCGTTCTATCTGATATTTATAGTTAGACTGATCCGTTTATTATTTTCTTATTAAATAATACTCGGGTCAGACCGAGATATTACAGGTGCTTCAGCTTGACCTCTCACTTGGGGTTGATTTCTCTGACTTTTGGTTAACTACTTAGATTAGTAGTTTTTGGATTGTATACAATTGAGATATAGACTCCATGATGTATACTTATTCTTTTGTGTAGTTCTTGTAACTATTCTTTTGTGTTATTGCGGATCTTTTTAGACCGCTACTCTGATATACACTTTCATGTGTTAATTATATATTCATATCTTCTTCCGCCTTTGTGATATGAATTATCTGTGACTGATTTATGTTATACTTATTTCTATATTTATTTCCGAAGATATTATAGCCACTGTGTAGTAGCTTTGAGTTTGTATCGGTATGTCGGATTTCCTCTCGAAATGAATTGCATGTTATTCTATCCGACATATCGGTGCTCGCACAAAGAAATTACACGGATGGTCGCTCCTCAACAGCCTTATTCTCCGTGCTAGTTGACAGCATTACTTGTAGTGTTCTTGGCTAGCGTGGGTATAGAGGTGGGGCGTCACAAGGCTTCACTGTAACTATACTTAACAAAACCCTATTATCTAGATACTTGATCCAAGTCTAGTTGTGTTTGGTCATAGACAAACCTGTTGTAGTTTAAAGTATCATTTTGTCTTGTTGGCAATAAGTATGTCCATTACTCCACCACATATTGTTCACTATCCTTTATCATATATTTAGAGAACATCAGTTATTTTCGTTACAGGTTCATCTCAAAGTTTTGCGTTAGTCTGATTTTGACATTGCTTTGATCATTCTGTCTTCATGTATATGTTGAACCTTCATTTTGTATATTAGTTTGAGTTTGCAATCTATTTACTGATACTGTTTTATCTGTTTGACCTTTTAATCTAGTTTGCCACTATTTATTCATATGATCATTACATACTTCATAAACTAGATCATAAGTATTTTATCTGTCATGAAATTGCTGTGTTATAATGAGAATCCTGGGCTAAACAAATATGCAAGAGTAATTTCAAACATCCTTTAATTAATCAAAAAAAACAATAAGTATCAAATCCTAAAATCCCAGAGCTCAAATGCATGGCTTGTATGTCCAATAATCAATTAATTTGAGAAATAAATAAGTAATTAATAAGTGGCTATATTTGAACAAAACATTAATCAAGTTTGAGTTGGAAAAAAAAAGTAGAAATGGCTATGTGACACAAAATCTCTCAGATGTGAGAAGTATTGTGTGATTGAATTTCTTTGCTAATTTAATTACCCTGATAAGCAAATAAACATAATATATCTCCATATATATAAATGACATGCCTGGATTTATATACTAATATTTTTATATTGGTAAAATTCTGTATCTTGGGGAAAAATTAATTAAAAGAAGTGATCACTTGCAAGAAAAAACTCATCTAAAAATCACTAAAATAAATGCTAAGAGAAGTGGGACACTTCAAGGAGGAGTTATAAAATTGTTTTTTTTAAATAAAAGGAAAAATCAAGGGAGTTATAAATTTATAAACGAGGTTTATCAATGAGATAGGAAGATATCAGTGGATATATAAAGAGATAAGTCATGGCGAGAACTTATATAGAGTTATGAAATTTTGTTTTGGAAAGAAATAGTAGAATATTTCCGAAGGTGAAAAATGAGAATATGGTCGTTGGGACAGAAACCAAAAGTAATTTATGGGTGGATATTGGATTTTCTAAAAAATATAAATTTGTTTTAAAAAGGAATATTTTTAAAATTACCATACTATATAATTTATATAGAACTATTATCTAGATTTAGAATATTCCGGAATAGTTATTTTAATGCTTAGTATTTATTAAAATAAATTCTTGTTTTCTAAATCAGCTTTGAAAAATTTGTCAATAACTGGATATGATTTTAATATTTATATTTAGTTTATCTTAAACCATATTTTGGAAATAAACCATTATTTTTACTTGTATATATATTTTTAAACGTTTTGAAAATCCAATTATAAATCCTCTTGAGAAGGAAAGCAAGTGTAATTATTTTGAATAAGACTTTTAGGGAAGATTTTATAGAGGGTTATGAGAACCTGAATAAAATCCCAAGTATAAGATAAGTGAATTTCAAGGTGAGATTAAATTCACAAGAAGAGCAGGAGTGAAACCTGAAATTTTAATAAGCTAAATGGCTTTGGAAATATAAACAGGAATCAACTAGGGTATCCTGGGACCTATAGGATTCATGAGAAATAAGTTTGGGAAATTTACAAATGAAATTGTAAATGATTTTGCGGAAAGAAATAGGACATAAAGAAATATTTTCTAAGTTTTGAGAAACTAATGAAGTGGAAAAATATTATAAGTGATCGGCAAAGACTTAAATGGTTCCACGAGAAATAGAGGAAATTGAATCTAATTTCAAGGTGTTGAAACATGAAGAAAATATCTTGAGTAGATATTTTGAGACAAATAATTTGAGGTAAATTATTTAAGACTTGATGGTTGTTTGTGGATGATTATTTGATAGTTAAATAACCGACTATCAATATTGGCCAATGCGTTAATTGTTTCGAAGAGTTCGGGATCGGATTTAATTACCCAAAAACCACTTCGATCCGATTTGAACGATAATGAATGAAGACCGTGAAGATGATGAAGACGGTGATTCGGTTTGTCCAGACCTAGGGCAACTTGTATGGACGAATGCTTTCAGAACATCGTCAGGGGGACGATGAGCATTCTAAGTGGGACAATGAGCATTCTAAGTGGGACTCGTTCTTGAATGGTAATTGTAGCCTCAAGCCTCATCAACCGGGAATGGCTAAAACAGGGGAGGTGCATTAAGGCTATGTGGGTAGCACCCATTAGGGTGAGGTCATCCCTATCTAGATGTCCCTTTTATTTCGGCTCGGTGGGCGGTTGGTCGCACCAACCGCAGGGTGATCTTACTCAGGATTATCGAGTAAGGGGTAGTCCCGGCTTTGTGTTGTTGGGGGTCGGGAGTGATCCTCGGTACGGTGATCTAGGCCCCGTACTGTGACGGGCGGTACCCCAGTAGCCCTGCCATTGTATGGAATTCATTCTCCAATAAGCGCATGTACGGTTTTGATTGTTTCCAACTATTCACAACAAGAAAATCAGTTATTAGTAGCACGATATGGCAGCGTTTGTTAACAAAATGCAACTATTGGCACTACTCACTCTTGCTTCGTACAAGAAATGCTAATAAAATAAAAGATTTAAGTTTCGCATTTAACTTTTCCCGTACTATTTCAATTGCCGCATTTTTTTTTTTTGGTTTTCACTCTATCAAATTTTCATTTCCCTCTTCTCGTTTTTCTTCCGTAACCTAGTTCTCATGTACAGCCACATCCACCTCCGCCACCTTCCCCATCTCTCTCTTCTACCGCGTCGCTGCTTCTACCCCATCGTTGCTTTCCCCCATCTCGACATCTGTCCTATCTATGCTTCCTCCACTATCACCACCTTCATAATCATCTAAAACTTTATACATGTCTCTATCTCAACGGCCACATCTGTCCTCATCTCCCCCTTTCCGCCTATCTCAATCTCAATCACCACATCCGTTGTTTTTCACCAGTCCTCCCTCTGAATCAATTTGTTCAAAAGGAACACAAACCCTAAACTGCAGGTGTATTGTATCTTAAAATGGTAAATAATTTTGTAGTCTATTTATCTATTTAACTGTTATTTAATTGTTAAGGTATGCAGTTTAATTGTTTTTATTTGATTTCGCTAAAATCTTATGGGTATGAAATAGCAAGAGAAATTAGCCAAAGCTCCTAACCCAAACATAACATATTTATCCGATTCGTCTAAATAATTTAATGGCTTTTCTCGTTTCTAACAAATCCGATGATTTAAAAGAGAAAGTGTTTTTCCATTTGCTGCCTTTTCATTTTTGGGTTTGTTATGCAGACATTTATGCAAGCTACAAGGTTGCTTCTTTGCACATTTGATTCACTTTTAATCATTCTCTTTCTCTAATTGTTCCTTGAGGATGACGTGAATAAGTAAAATGCAATTTGGGAGCAACAACATAAGGTTACAACTAATAAAGTGCGTTCTTTGTGTTCTGAGCTTGGTGGCATTTTTCTGAAGGTAATTTATGCATTACTTTTTTTTTTCTTTTTTTGAATTTTGAATTATCGACGTGCTTTAGCATATAAATTTTCTTAGAAATGTTTGATTTTCTTTTTTGGAAGTTTGATTTGCCGCAAAGTATACTAAAAAATTTGAAAGTATAATGCACATTGACACAGTCCTTCGTTTATTGCATGTTGTCATTTCTTATACAATATTTGGGGATTTTAATGTTGCGATAGCTAGATGTTGTTCAGTTATCTTAGTGATATTTGTAAGAGTTGCTAATGTGGTATTTATAACAGAAGTGACGAGCTATTATACATATTACCTCCCTTTGGTATTACTAGAGCTGAAGCTTGAAAACTAGATAAGAAAATTTCCATAATGGTAAAGTTGATCATGTTTATTGCTCCAATCACATGCAATAAATCACCTATCCTTTATCTTTTTTGATATGTTGAGTGAGCGCTACATTATTCTGATGCACTGGCTAATAGTGTTATAATTGTATCCATCGTCATATGTATCCTTCGCTTTGTTTATGTTGATCCAAATTTTAGTTAGGTTATCGGTCAATTCAGCATCAACCTATCTAATCCATGTCTTACTAATTGTGCTATTCTTATTGATTCAACCTATAACCAAATATTTTACTAAATATGAAGCAATTCATTTTGCTTTGTTTCCTTGCATCTTTTCGAAATTGTTAGTTTCATTCGTTTGTCAAGTTTGATATTGTTAGTGTAGCAGCTTCAATTCACACACATAAACACACAATCACTCACACTGTCAGTTATTTTTTACGACTACTTGATTTTTTTACCTTCCTCAATTAGAAGTGTAATTCCACCTTCGCCTCCAGAATACATAATTTTGGGTATAAACCTTCTCAGAATACTTGTGCAAAATATAATAGCTGAGCTCCACACAGAAGCCGAGCTTCCACCAGCATGTGCTTTAGAGAATCCATACATCCACACACGACTGAACTAGAACAATCATTTTTGAGTGCTAGACAGACTATTCCACATGACACATACGTTTATTTCATGGATTATTTGCAAAGACAGTGAGGTATTCATTTAGCAAGCTATTTACATTCCCCTCTAACCTCCCTGTCCCATGTTTATTATGCAAGTTCACCCCTAGAATTATTGATTGTGTCACTTTTAAAGAAAAAGCTTATTTTAATGTTGTTTCTGGACACCTAGTTCCAACCGTTTGTACTATTAACTATTACATACATACAACATTTCCTTACTTTTTAATCTCACGTATGCGGGCAGTAAGTATAAAAGTCTGATAACTGCGGTTTAACCTAACAAACTTATCCTATCGCGAGTTCAATCCGAATTGGTTTGGAACATTTCAAAAATAGTGTGGTGATTGACTTTCTTTAAACTGTTATTATAATCTTGTTCATATACAGTTTAGTTGAATACTTCCCCTACCTTTCGACTATGTGTCAACCACAACATATGTTGTATAATATGTTCAGATTTGGCCAATACAGTAGAGGACGTGTGATGATTTGCCCAGTAATAACTAGCTACACTTACAAACTTATACAATAAATAGAATTAAATAAATAGGGACTTTGATCTTTGCAAATGTAATACGTAATTGTGAAAGCCCATTTTAGTTGTTACAGGTGAAATGATGTGAGAAGAGGATGTAGTGCAAGTTTTAACAGCCTATGCTTCCTATAAGTGATTCCTATACTGTTGCACTGAATTGAAAGTCAAATATGTGATCTGCCAAAACTGAATTTGTTATACTTCTGTTCTTAGAAGTCTATTAAATTTTAGGATCATTTCTAACATGATATATTTTTTTTGAAAAAAAGAAGATTGCTCATATCATAATTTGAAAAATTGAGTACTATATTTATATAGAAGATTTCGTTTATTACCACAAACAAATTCAATTTATTCAGCATTTCTTAAAAAATTAAAATAGCATGATATCAGATCGATGTATATATTTTCTGCAATTTTGATTTCGGTCTTGTATAAGCTTACAAACAAACATAACCCTTGCCTATTTTAGTTCTTTTGAATGCTCTTGCTTCAGGTAACATTGCATCAGCCTGGCCAAGCTGAATCCACTATTCAAATTTTAGTAATTACACGGAAAAAAGGTACCAAAACATTGAATATTGCCTCTATAGATGTGTTTAATCACCTATCTCAAATAAATGCCAATCTCACTTTGTGTTTATTCATTTTCTTACTTTGTACATGTGGTCTTACCATTAAACTGTTAGATTTTCAGAGCAAGAGTAAAGTACTTCACTGAACGAACATAAATCATCTTCGAATTAGAAGATAGAATCAAGCATCAAATTCTTTAAGTCCAAATGTGTACATATAATAAGTCATGTTTGGGTTTTATACCTTGTTATAGAATTTAACGTAGTTCCCTATGCTTTTGCTGTTGTAGTATTAGGTCCTTAGATCAACGTAGTTACTTCTCCCTTTATACCCGACTTTTTCATATGTTGATAGGTTGGATTTTTGTATCATCATTAATTCTAATATGATATCTGTATCTTTTTTAAATAACTATCATTCATTACTTCAATCATTCCAGATCTGCAAAGCCACTTTTCCATTGGCCATGTTACTAGTAGTTATACCAATTTTAGAAAACAAATGCACTTGACTTAAACCAACTAAAGTCAACTTTAAACTTTGAACTTGTTAAAATCAATTTTAAAGTTTAAACTAATTTAAATAACTATTAATTAAGTATAAAAAATAAAGAATTTAAGCAATGAAACTAATTTAAATAACTAAACTAATTTAAAATGAATATAAATAAGACGTTTTGTCTATGAAAGTTCTTTTTGAATTTTAAATTATGAGACATGAAATAGTTTTTATAGACCTGATTCTTATTAAAAACTATGGTGCTTATTGTACTCATAATGTCATTTTTATGGTGCCAGATATGTTTACCATGCTCTAGTTTGTACATGTAAATATAAAATCATATTCTTTTACTTTTTTGCATGCAAATGCATGCTAGTTCAATTGACTCATTATCAGACTCGATAAAGTCAGCAATCTGAACTTCAACTTGACGATTTGTTAGCTGGATGAGGGAGAAGAATGACATGTTGCAGTATGATTTGTTTGTTTGTCTTAGTGAACCTTCTAACTAATAATAAATATTTTATTTGTTAATTCCTTCTGCGTGTTCGCATTGTAACAAGTTAGGCTTTTAAGTGAAATTTTCTTTTTTACCCTTCTGGTATCATTTTTGGTTATTTAGCGTTGTTTCTATCTTATTGATTTTATTACATACTTGTTTAACATGGATAGACATCAATGAAGAATAGATAGATTGGATGATTCAATATGATTTTAGTAAAGCTTTTTATGCACAATTGCTTTCTTTAGTGGCATTTGGTAATTCATGTACAAGTAGCATGTTGTGTTTTATACCTTCCTGAAAACCATAAATTCTCAGCAGCTTAGATAAATGGACATGGTACAACTGTTAAACCAGTTAGTTGTGTTTGAGATTTTGAATTCAAGTTACCATGATTTTTGTTTAATGCTACAAGAGCTCTTAAAGTAAATATTTTAGTCTTGTATATTTTACTTACTATATTTTATTTTTAATCTTGGTGTATTTTGTTATGGTAAATGATATCACATTTATTAATATCGAACCTATTATTGAGATTAAAGTCACCATTGTTATAAGGTGACTGGAGTGGAGTGGTTGGTGAACTGGAGATTTGGTTGTGAGGTGGTCGATGGGGTTGCGATGAAGGTTCGAGGCGTTTGACTTGTTTGATTGGGTTTCGATGAAGGAGTTTGTTTTTATTCGATAGTTTGTTGTGGTCTGGTGGTTGGGATGGAACAACGGCCTCGGTTGTAGCGATTGGGTGAGGCGGTGAGACTGCAGTGTGTAATGGAGTTTGAGTTGATGGCAGTTGGATGTCGGAAGGGGGAAATTGAACTGTTAGGTGAGGAGGTATTTGATGTTCAGTGAATTTTGCAGTTTAGCTGTAAGTCAGTAAGGCAAGTGATGGTGCACGGGGGAGGTTTGATATGTGAATAGGCTATCAAATAAATGGACTTGGATAAGATACTTGCATGTTCAACATTCCTTAAATTCTCTAATGCATTACCTTAGATTCATCATTTCCATGCATTAGTGAAAATTGATGCTGCATGCTAACCATGTATCTGAAGGTTTCCTTATTGACATTCCTATTGGAATATTACTGTTTTTTTGCTTATCCACTCTTTTCTACTTGACTCTTAGCCTTGTACTCCATGGAACTGCTTTCTATGCACTTGTAGATTTACATATGATATGCAATAATATATCATGCTCTTTGTTTTTGTTGTTTGATGTAATTGCATAAATTGTGATTTTTCCTGTCCAGATGCTTGTAGAATCATATGTGCATTTTTTTTCCTTTTCAATTTTATTTTATTTTACAACTGCACTTAACTCATATAACATTCTTTTGGTATTACAGGGTGCACTTGTTGCAAATTATCCTTGGGATGGTTCTAGAGACTCAAGGTACCACTTTTCTATGTCTAAGTTATTTCTAGTTGTAATCCACTATAATTTAGCCTCAAATTAGTATCTATGCTATTTAATTCACATCATTTCTGTAGATCAAACTCTACCTTTTTTATACTTATACAGTGTAGTTTTTACTTAAGTTTTCGCTCCATGATCTCTACCCAGTTCGATCGAAAAGGAACGATTAAATCAACGTGAGAATGAGCAAATTATCAATAACATTTTTTTAAATTCCGTTTACCAAAATCACTTCATAAAATTTCTTTAGAATCACAATGCTTTATTCTCGCGATCAGTATGAGTGTTTCAGTGGCTGTTATAAGATGTTGTAGTGCTGAGTAAGTAGCAGCAGTAAGGTGATGTGGTTGTATGGTTACTGTTGGAAGATGGTAGTGTGCAACGATATGAGGAGGAGCAATGTGGATGACAGTAACTGTGTAGTTGACATGGGGTAAAAGTGGGTTTGTGCCAGACAGGGTGTTTTGTTGAGGCATTTTGGTAGAGATGTTGAATAAAGTTTGATATGGTGGGGAGGTGATGTAGTTTGACAGGCAGAGGCAGTAATGTTTGAGTGCTTATGTTTGAAGCGTTGAATGTTTAGGGTGGTTATGTTGTAGTTGTACACAACATACGAATTTCCTTAATAATTTTCTCCTTTTACTTATGTAAATTGTGACTTTGGTGAGATTTGAGATTCCTTAATAATTTTCATGAGTTTGGAGGAAGAGGTTGTTATGAAGTGAGAAACTAAGGAACTAAGTAAAGGGTAGTCTTAAGGGAGGAGATTGAGTATGCAGGACAAAAAAAAGGTCACACAAAATCATGAAAATTTAGAAATCATTTTCATAAGTAAAAGGAGTAGCAGCACAAGGCAGAGGGGAGTGCAGGGTTGTACTGAAGCAAAGGTTGTAGCTGGGTGTGGTAGAGGCAATGAGTTTAAGGGCAACAGGTTTTTTTCTGTTTTTTTTCTAGTGAATGTTGGCTGTGAAGGTGATTGTAGTGTTTGGTAGTGAAAGGAATGGAATGAAAGGTGTGCTGTGTTGAAGATGGTCGAGGCAGCGGAAGGAGTTGTGATATGAGGGGAGGAGTGGAAGAGGTCTGTTGGAGTTTGATAGAGTCTGGTGGATGATGAATAGAAGAAGTTTTGGATGGTAAGGGGGAATTGCTGTTGAAAGAATAGGGGAAGGTTGGTTTGTTGTGAAGCTTGGTGTTTTGTAGGTTGTTATGGAGTAGTTGTGGATTATAGAGGCTGAAGTCGGTGGTTTGAAATGAAAATGAAAGAGTGGTTGATGCGGGGTGGATTGAATGAAAGAGAGGTTGATGTAGGGTTGATCTGAATATCTGTGTAAATTGAAAATTGTGTATTCGTTGGGGAACTATATAGGATGCATATAAAAATAGAACAATTTTTGTTAATATGTGTTAATATAGAATACCGAGTTATAGATTACATGATTTTCATATATACATATATATATATATACATATATATATTGTTAATTGTTAAACTCATTTGCAGGTAATTAGCTATTTCGAAGTGAAGACCGTCGACAACAAAGAACTATTGGTAATCAAGCAACGAACATGAATTTAATTGTTATATATGTTGTCGTATTTTGTTAGTACAATTTGTGAAAACTTGTCTATGAATGCTTGTAGTATGTGACTTATTTTGTTGAAAAACTACTATCGAATTGATTATGGATATTATATTTGATTGTGAGATTAGCATGTTTTTGCAATTATTTGAATATGATGATCATATGATTGATTGTTTGTATATGCTAATTATGTGATTTAATTGTTTGTTTGAATATATGAATATTATGCGATTGATCGTTCGTTTTAATATGAGTAGTATATAAGCGATTGCTGAAATTGTTATAAACCATCAACCGTAATTAGTAGCATTTAAAATATGCTACCAAACAACCAATAACTTTTAGTAGCGTTTTTTTAACCCCACAGAAAAAACCTATAGCTGCATTTAAAAGTTACTTTTGGTAGCGTTTTTAAAATCCTACAGAAAATACCTATAGTTGCATTTAAAAGTGACTTTTGGTAGCGTTTACTACAACGCAACAAAAAGTTTTAGACTTTTAGTTGCATGTCGTATAGCAGCGTTCTCTAAAACGCTACCATAAGTTATGGTAGCGTTTTTTCAACGCTGCCAAAAGTCTTTTCTGGTGTAGTGATTGCTGAAACGTGAGATGCCAGCATTTCAGCTGATTCTATTTTACTTTCTATAGACACTATTATAATATCAGACGGATTTGATAAAAAGTGTTTTGCCTATCGTAAGGTAAAAACCCAACATTTTTATTTGTGGCGAGGTCTTACGAGATGCTTTTGTTTTACAAAGGATTTTTGAAAATATAATAATCCAATTGATTGTGATTTCTCACGCTGGTTTTCCAGACTGACTAGGGTGCTGTTTTATATGATGCTCGGGTCAGACCGAGTTAAACAGGATCAGGTTAACAGCTAAAGAGCTCAGGAGACGAGCTGGATGACAAAGCGTACTTCCGTATTTGACTATTATTTCCGCTATGTATGAACAAGTATTAAGTTGTCTCTGTACGGATGTTTGTTGTATTCTGATGATGGTATGTTATATATAACAGTACAGATTTCTTTGTATTTAAAAGCAGTTATTATATATTATATTTTCTTCCGCTGCAATTGCGAGACTCTGATGTTGTTTTTATTCTTCTTCTTCTACCTCTTTCATTTTTTTTAACCCGAAGACTCATACTTTTATTCCACTTTGGGCTGAATTGTTATGGGATTTTGCCAGCTCAAGGGGGTGTGGATTTGTGGGCCTTTACAAAATGGTTAAGCAGTGATTTTCTAAAAGGTTAAATGTTATAAGTTAATAGATGGATTGAGTGTAGTATGAAAGTTTGATTTAACTAAATTATGGGAATTTAAGAAAAAAATGGAATTATAAGATTAACTTGGTAATTAATATAATTGATGTATGAGTTCGATAAATATAAAGTAAAAGAAAATATCAAGTTATTTGTAAAATAAAGTTAAGCAACTTACAGTGTATTTTGAATTTAGGTAATTAGTATAAAATGCTAAATAAATGGTTGGTTAAATGGAAATTTTGTAATTTAACTTAACTTGGAAATGTGAAATTTGGTTTGAAATTAAAGGTTAAGTTAAGAAATTAAAAATGGAATTTAAGTTATATAAATAAAATTGAAATTTAGTAATATTTGGAAAATGGTAATAAAAATTTAAATGTTAAGTAATTTGTTAAAATGTGAAGAATAGGAAATTGTACACTTGAATTTATTAAGCGAATTATTGAAAATTTGATTTTATTTATAGGAAAATTACTTTATAAAAATCATAGATTAAATGTATTTTAATGAACATTTTTGAATGTTCAAATATGATTTTTATAATGTTTAAAGGGTTAAAATCAAAGTTTATTTGTGGTTGAAATTTCAATATTTGAAGTGTTTAACTGGATAAATGAACTCAGAAAAGGCTAAATTTTTGGAAATTGAATATTTGATTTGAAGAAATAATGACTTCACTTTTTAGTGGTTTAAATGAACGATTTTAATTCGAAATTATAAATCATTTTGAAATTTACAAGCACGGGTACATTGCTTTGTGTGTCACGTGATTTCTTTTGATTGTTTGATGCACACCTTTGATTTTAAGAGTGTGGCTAGAGGTGAGCGGTTACTGCAGCTCTACGCTACCCTAGTCACAATAACACTGTTATTTGCATTGTTTACTTTAATATGGATATTTCTAGGATAGTGTTTATTACTACTTAATTGATGGTTTGACTGATCCTTAAAGGATGGGCGATCCCAAGCATCCTTTAAGTTATTGTGCATTGCTATTACAGTTCACTTGAATCGGTTTACATTATATAAGTATGTATGTCCTAACTCGAGTGTTTGTGTTTTGCTTTACGCTCGGGTCAGCTTGAGAATCACAGCTTTGGATTCACCTTCTGGAGCTAGAGTTTTGCTGGAGCTTTTCTGTCTATCTATTCGTCTACTTCTTCCAGTTAGTTCCTATTTGGTATTTGTCTCGGTATTGTTGTTTATGTATCCTGACTTCTATTGTATCTATTTTACTATGAGATTTTATATATGTTTTGAGAGTATGTATATAGTAGCTTCATGAACTACTATGGTATTTTATTTCCGCTGCGAGTATTTTGATATTTCTGTGTCTATGATTCTGTGAATGGTTTTATTTGCTCCCAATTGTATTACAATCTGTTTTTTTGAATTATTCAAGTCTGACATGTTTGGATTATTGTCGATTTGAATGGTCCAAAACAGTGGGTCGTTACATTTGGTATCAGAGCTTTGATTTTAGGCAAATCTTAGCCCGAGGAGCAAAAACTCATTAGAGATAAGGTAGAAATACCCTAGAATGAGTGAAATCAACCTCGGAATCATTTCTTTGTGAGAGAACGTATTTTCGAAGCATAAAATGATTTTCAAATGATTTTGAAGGATTTTTAAAGATTATTTTGTTATAAATTTTCTTATTTTGAAATCAAGATTTTCTAAACTTCATCCCTTCGGTATCCACCTTGTTAGTAATCACCTTGGTTAGGATTCTTATCGATTAGGATTACTTGAACTTTGGAACACTCCCACTTGTTTTGAAATCGAGTCTTGTCATCCCTATTTTTTTTCCTTTTTATTTTGGGGCATTCCATGACTCCACTTTGAATGACCTCTATAAAGATCGGTGATTCTGCAAATCTTTGAATGATTTTTAAAGGGGTGAAACTCCTTTACAATTGGCATTGTTCCACCTGAAATTTCTGTATCCATGGATTTCGATGCTATCTATCTCCTGCTTTACCTGGATTCTATCTCTGGCTATCAAATGTCGATTTGCCTTAGATTTCCACATTGATTATATTCGTGAAGTCACGGTTGACCCTGTTGAGGTCGCCCGTGATTTATATGGGCCTACGCATCTTCTATTTGATAATTAAATTATCTTAGCTTCGTTCGAGCTTATCTTCGAACCAAAAATTCTATTTGATTAGAGTTTCTCTAAATTTGAATCTCTATTTGTTTTGAAATACATCCTCGAATCATCCCTTGGAAATTTGCGTTTGGTTGTATTTTGAAATTGTGCATACATCGAAACTATTAGTTTGATAAGGATGACCACATTTTATATATAAGAGTGAAATGTTTCCGATGAGAATTATATACCTTTTAAAAATGAAACTTTGAAAGGATTTGAAATTTTGAAATTTTTATAAGAAATTGATTTATATAAAAATGATTTATAACAAAAGGGTTTTTAATATGAAATTTGAGAGATTGAACTCCGGTATTTTGAAAATTGGTTTTAAGGTTTTGAAAATATATGATAATATGATTCGATGGTATTTTCCAAATAAGAAATGTTTCAAATGACTTCAAATGAGTTTCAATGATCTCAAATGGAAGTTTTAAGAAAATAGAAGTCCAGAACCCACTTGTGTCGCTGGAAAATAATCTCGGTGATGAGTGCACGCATCATCGACATAGATTTTCGAGTTTCAGAGTGGGGGAAAAGCCACTCTAATAGTTTTTCTATACGAGTGATTTTGTGAAACCATTTTGATTTCAAAATTCCAAAGTATGATTTGATTTTCGAAAGATATATATATATATATATATATATATATATATATATATATATTTGAAATGATTTGAAGTAAGCATGGTGTTCGGTCCTCGAGTTTCAGATTTGATTTATTATAACTCTATTTATAAAATTAATTTACTGGTTTTTGCTGATTCCCAACTCTTGGATTTGGAATTTGATTTCACTGTCTATTTTGAAGGTTTGAACACTTCCAAATCGATGTTTAATTTTCAAAGCTAAGAAATTTTGAAGAGTATAAAATATTTGATAAAGTATATGAGTTTAATTTTGTATGTTTAAAGTGTGAAGAGTATGACTTAAATAAATTTGAAACTTCTGTTAAATAAATAATTTGCAAAAGGAAAATTGGATCTTTTGAATAGAAATAAATAGTTTAAAGGTTTTAAAGGGATAGTTATAAATTTGGAAACCATTTTTGGGTATAATTGATTTTGAGAAAATATTTGGTTTTGAAAATAGATTGGAATGTAAACCCAGTATTTATATGATGATTTTGGAAAGGAATTTCTTTGACCTAAATTATGTTAATTTGGAAACCATGATTTTTTTTCTTTTTCTAAACCTATTATTTTGGAAACTTTGAAACTGAAGATGTTTAATTTTGGTGAAATCGTATATGATTTTGAAACTGAATTGATATTGAAATGATTTGAAATTGAGAACCTTGTATTATTAAGCACTTGATTTGGATGTTGTCGAACTTATATAAAATGGATTTGTATAAGTATAAAGTTGATTAGAAAACTATTGATTTGAAAGGTACTCAATTTGGAAAGGTAAATCTTATATAATCGAAGTCTATAAGTGTGATTTGATATACTATTGATTTGGAAAGTATTCGATTTGAAAGTGGAATCAATATATAGTGGACTTTACATAAGTATGGTATTTGAAAGTGATTTGAAAGGTACTATATGTTATATATTTTTGAAGTAAAGATATGAAAAGTGCCTTCTGCTTGATATCCGCTTTGTGGCCACATTGTGGATTCATTCTATCGATATTATTCTCTCTGATTTTTGGTTTTCCGGATGTGATACTCGAGTGTCCCACCATGGAGATCTCCATGGTTTTTTTTTCGAGCGCGACTGCATAGCATACTTCGCCTGGCTGAGATAGCCTAGTTGTACGGATTGTTTTCTGGGGGATCCAGGCGTAATCATTGTGTATCCTGTGAACTATGTAGGTTGCATTAGTAGCGAAATCCGCTTGGATGAGAAGGCCTAGGGGTACGGATTATTTCCTGGAGGATCCAGGCGTAATCATTGTGTATCCTGCGGTCTACCAGTCATCATTGCGTAACTCACAGGGCTGAGAAAGCTTACGGATATGTATTGTTTCCTAGAGGATCCAGGCATAACCATTGTGTATCTGCAAACCATAGTTAGACAAAGGTTTTGGTTTGGTTGTTTTGTTTGGATTGTACTTTCCGTATCTGTTCTTAAAAGTTTTTCAAGTATTTTCACTGGGTGTTGAAACAAGTCTACTAAGTACCTGGAGAATTCTAGCATTTACGCTCGATCAACGCATAGACGGAGCCTACAGGAACGAGGATAAACTTGTTAAGACATCGAGTTATAAAAGTATTTTGATAAAGTATTATATAAAGGATATTTTGGTCATTTATTTTACCTTTCTAAATAATTGAAATTTATATAGCTTTCAAATAATGGTTCATCCTTGTCTTTCAACCTATTTTTTCCTTCTAGCTATTCCTATTCTCCACCTTGTTAAACTTACTTATAACAATAGTTATCAGGTATAATTTCAATCTTCTTTTTATCTGGTCTTAATCCTATTTCATTCTGTCTTTTTTTTGTTTTCCCGTACCTCGTTCCTTTCCGAGTACGAAAAGATTTGAGTAGGGGAGAGTGTAACAATCCTATATTTTGTGATTCTTTTAATTTTATATTTTATATTTTATTTATTTTAATTGAAATTCCTGATTTAAAAACTTTATTTTATTTATTAAAATGGATAAATTTTATTATTTTAAATATAAATTTTGATTTTTTTGTGAATTATAATTCCAAACCTAAATAAATGGAATATTTCCAAAAAGGTGGATTTTTGATCAAAATGGTCAAACTTTGGCTTTTAAATTTAAAATTTAAACATTTAAATTTTTGAAATTTTATATTTTATTATGAAAATATATTTAATTTCAAGAATACTTCTTTTCGTTTCGTTGAAATCGGATTAATATTGTGAAAGTTATGCTTTTTACAATATTGTATGTAAATTGTTTTATTTAACAAATTTGTTTATTTTAAATTTATATAAATAATATCTTTGTTTGTAAAATCATGTTCTATTTTTTGTAACATGATATGTTTTGCATATTTTTTATCTTTAAAATATTTTTAAAGTACGGTTATAATGTTCAAATGTTGATTGTATATTGTTTTCAATCTTTAATTCTAGTTTCCATTAAATAAAGTATTGTCTTTACTTATTTCGTACTTTTCCTAAAACTATTTATTTATTCTTCATAATATCTATCTCTACCTTATTTTTCTTATTTATACATTCAATAGCAATTAAATGGATAAGTATTTAGATCCCAATTTATTTATTGGAGAGCAATTTCATATATATATATATATACACACACACGTTATTGTTTTAAAAGACATACCTTTAAATGTTTATTTTAATTAATATAAGAAATATTTTTGGTTGATATATCATGTTATAGCTGTGTGTATATATATGTAACATTACATGTTATGTATATATATACAATATTTGTCCATTTTTCTTTCATTTAATTTGGATATATACTTTGTAAATTAAGTAACATACAAAGATGTAAATAGCAATTAATTTATACGTTTCCATAACCGTTTTCATATTTATTTCTATAGTGTTTATATAAACGGTATGTATTTATCGAATCATTTCTTTGGTATATATTCTATTAAATAGATGGAAAACAAATCAAATTAAAGATACGTTACCAACTTTTTAATTAAAGGCATACATCATGTTTTGATTTATTACCTCTTTATCTTTCCGTCCATTAATTTCATACCATAACTCCCCCATATTTGTTGTCGTTTATTCCTTAATCCCTAGCCGCCTATATCACTATATTTACGTGAAAATCTCTTCCCATCTTCATTTTTGCAACGCAAGTCCATATCTGAGAAAAAAAAGTGGTAATGTCTTCTTCTTTTTCTACTTTTCTCTTCACTTTTCTTATCGATTTTTCAATGTTTTTGCCATGCTCTTCTCTTGCCATGCTCGGCCATAGCCACCACCACCTCCTCCTCTTCACCGTCCACCGCCTATCACCTCCTCCTCCTCTGATAAGTCAAGGCTGTGCACTTCTTATGACAAAACTCCATTCAAAAAAAATATTTCGTGATGCTTTGAAAAGAACTCCACAATTGTAAACCCTAATTTTGAAAATCTTTTGTGAAGTAATTTTGAAAAGGAAATCCACTACAATATATTTATTTTGGAATGTAATGTTTGAAAATACCTTAATTTTTTTAAGATATGGCTTTGAAGGTATGTATATACGTATTTTGAAAATTATATGTGTTTATGTAAACATTTTAGATTTCTCCTAAGAGGAAATTATGGGGACGCAATTTTCTTAAATGGGGAGTCTGCATAAACCTAGATTTTTGGAAACACTTAATTTTAGTATATAACTGAGATTTAATTACTTAAAATGAAAATAATAGGTTATAACTGGGTTGTGTATTAATTGACATATATCTTGATTTTGGAATATGTATATGATTGGTTATATATTGATTTCATATACTATGGTAAATTAATTGAATGGACTGACAATTAGTTGAGCATTAATTGACATATATCCTAATTTTTGAATTATGCCTATAATGTGAATTTGCCTTGATTTCATGTGTTATGGAAAACTAACAAATACGGTTATACGCATCCAATTCTATATTAGAGTTTTTACTTGTGGGCTTAATATGTGTACACATATTTAGTGTAAATATATACATGTATGTTTATATTTTCTATATCTTAATTATGGAATTTTATTCAAAATTTGAAATTTGAATATATATTTATTTACTATATAAACATTGTGGGAAATTAATTGCTTGGGTATCAGTTAATTTTACATTAATTAGAATTGGCGGAAGTTATCCGATTTTGACCCTAGCTATTGAAAATAAAAGGGAAGGAATCAAAAATAGATTAAAAACATATATTTTTTCTTCTTTCATCCTCTCATCATCCTCTTTACAATAGTATCACTATAAATATTTTCAAATCCCTAAAATTCTAAAATTAAAACATGTTGCTCTCAACATCAAACAATATCACTAGCAATGAAGAAGTTTAAATTTTGTTGTTGTAACTCCACTACCTCTTCCTATTCTCTTGTAGCCGGGCATTTAAGTCCAAACCAGACCCATACCCGAGCCATACCATGTCATGGCCAAACTACATTAATCCCCTAGGTCGAGCAACTGATTGTTGAAAGCATGGCTAAAGCAATTATGTTCATTTTGCTTCTTATTTCAAAGAATGTTTCAATATATGTTGTATTGAATTTATATTTATATTTGTCTTGTTCTATTGGTTGCTACAAGATCAATAGCTTGGCTCTCTTCCCACTTGAGTCTATAGTCGTGTTATCGTGCCTTCTGAAATTCATTCGTTTTGTTTTTTTGTGAACTCCAGCTTTAAAAGGTGAGTAATTACACCTGGCATTTATACTTATATGACTGTGAATTGATAGCAGGTGAAACTGTAGAAATTATTACATCATGTTATACCTACCTGTGTTATAAATTATATGATGTTAATCCTATTTATTTATCTATCATATCATCTAATACTGCTTTATGTTGTTATACTGTTTATTTTATTCTGCTCTCACACTGCAAGTTCCCTGTAGAATAGAATCACTATGGGTTGCAATGATACATGATACATACCCGAACGGACTATAGAATAGGGAAAAATCATTAAGGGCTAAAATGGTAGGCCTAAATGATTTTTATTTATTTGTATTTGTCTTGGGATTACGTGTTTGAAATAATCAGAACCCAAAAATTTTACTGATTACGGATTTAAATAGTAATTTCCGTATCACTTCATTTAGGTGTGAATTATTATCCGGACCCGTGGTTGATTTCAAGATATGATTTCTTATAAATTTCATGTATTGTAAATGAAGGTAAAAAAATATATGAAATTTGACTTATATTGTATTTAAAATGGTTAAGCAGTGATTTTCTAAAAGGTTAAATGTTATAAGTTAATAGATGGGTTGAGTGTACTATGAAAGTTTGATTTAACTAAATATTGGGAATTTAAGAGAAAAAATGGAATTATAAGATTAACTTGGTAATTAATATAATTGATGTATGAATTGGATAAATATAAATTAAAAGAAAATATCAAGTTATTTGTAAAATAAAGTTAAGCAACTTACAGTGTATTTTGAATTTAGGTAATTAGTTTAAAATGTTAAATAAATGTATAGTTAAATGGAAATTTTGCAATTTAACTTAACTTGGTGTTAACCCGCCTTTTTACCAGGCCATGGACATGCGGGTTTAACTTAATCGGCTGCACGTTCGTCAAGGCTGGTGTACGATGGATTCAGTCGACTGGGCGGATGGATGACGCAACGTGCTTAGGAGATGGAAATATGACTGGATAAAGATGGATCAACTATAGTTTGGGTTTAGGAAATATGGTTCGGCATTGGCGATCATTCGGTACGTTGGATCGTTCGACATTGGTAAGTCGCTCGGCATCAGGGATCGTTCGGCATGATAGGTCGTTCGGCAGGATGGATCGTTCGGCATCAGGGATCGATTGGCATTAGATGTATCGCTCGGCATCCTAGCAGCTTTCGGCATGAAGAGTTGTACTCGGCATAAGTGGATGCTCGGCATAAGGCCATTCAGCTCTTTACACGGCATTGAAGTACGCTCGGCCTTCCAAGGCTGTGCTCGGCATTGAAGGGGGTTTGGCAGACCAAAACTGTGCGCGACATTGAAGTACGTCCGGCATTCCTCCACTCGGCATTTGTACTCGGCATTGAAGTACGTCCGGCATTCTTTCACTCGGCATCTTCCACTCGGCATTTGAACTCAGCATTAAAAAGTGCGCTCGGCACACCTCACCCCAGCATCGATCGGCATGCATCACTCAAATGCCTCGACCGGCATTATTCTATCAGGATTTGTTCGGCATTCTTCCTCCAGACGCTTCGTTCGGCATTGATGGCTTGGCATATGTGGACTGGCCATAAACTCGGTGGGCCTGAATCACGCAAAGGCCCAACAACTCAGGATTTGCCTATAAATACAGCATGTGGGGGTTCAAAAAAGGGATCCTGATTCTCTCTCCTGCTCTCTAACTCCCCTAAGGCTAAGGCTAGCCTATCACTTTGTAACTGTAATCAATTGTTACAGCAATAAAAAAGAAATTACTGGAGTGGACGTAGGCCAGAGTTTGCCGAACCACTATAAAAACTGCTGTTCTTTACTGCTTTCATTTTAATTTTAACTGTTCTTCATATTATTACTCTCTACACACTCTCTATCTGTTATCAGTAACTGTTAATTGGTGCTTTCATTTACATTTGGGTGTTAGTGACCAATTTTGGCGCTAACATTTTGGTGCTTTCACTGAGAAGGACTAGCACCCGCTGCATCGGGTAGAAATTTGGATTTGGAAGATAATGACTAGGCAAAACAGTAGAAGGCTAAGGGCTGAGAGAAGCCAACACGAAGGAAATCAACAAGCATCCTCCGGAGGTGAGGAAGTACCAGCTTCGATCTACATAACCCGGGATGAAATGGAAGCCATAACAAATTCACTGCAAGAAAGGTTGTTGAAGAGTCAACAGGAGATGATGCAGACTTTCTTGGAGCAAATGAGAGCTGCAGGGACCCAGAACTTCGGAACGGCTACAGCAGCCGTGGATGCAGGACAAGGAGCTAGGGTTATGGAACCCAATGGAGGACAGGATGCAGAGCCAGAGGGCAATCGACAAGGACTTGGGGGCAGGCCCGCAGGATCCAACATAGGAGGACCTTTGGAAGGAGTTCAACAGGCTAGAACTAACGTTGCTGCTAGCGAGCCACATGAAGAGTATGTACCGGAATTCCCTCGGGGGCAACCCCCGACAGACAACGCTGGATTGGTGGATATAATCAGGAAAACTGTGAGAGGTGGTTTGATCAATAGAGGCTTGGAGGATGTAAATAGGAGTCCCTTTACTCCTACTATCAGGCAAGCTAGGAACCCACCCGAATTTAAGCTACCAAATTTGGAAATGTATAATGGGAAGGCGAATCCAACGGTTCATCTGACGAAATACATAAGGCATATGAGGTACTGGGGGCATCGGATGAGGTCATGGCTCGATGCTTCCCATTGTATTTGACAGATATCGCAGCTATGTGGTTTAGACAGCTGGAGAATGGTTCTATCGGCACATGGACGGAGCTAATTGAGAGGTTTATGAGACAGTTTCGGGTCCACATAGTTAGACCCAAGAACGTGATGATTCTGACATCTATGAAACAATGGAAAGGGGGATCGCTCAGGGACTTCTTAACCAGATTCAACGCAGCGGTAGCCTCAGTGGATCGACCCGATCCGTCAATGGTTTTGATGGCAGCCGTCTCGGGAATCGCGGATAACTCGGATTTCAAAATATCATTGGAACGGGACCCACCGAGGGATCTCGGGGAGTTCTATCATGAGGCGGAAAGGTTCTTGAGACAGGAGGATGCGCAGGCTGAGAGAGTAGGGAGAGAGGCTGAAGCTTATGCAGTGAGGGGTGGAGATCCATCCAGGGAGGATCTAAGTAAAGATGATAAAGGGAAAAGGAAAACGAATGGAAATGGTGGCACCTCAAAGAAACCTCGGAGGGAGTCAAAGTTTTCTTCCTACACAGATTTAACTGAGACTCTAGAAAGGATTTACTTGGACACTCGAGGGCGGCTCCAATACCGAAGGCCAGCAAAGAGAGAGCCTTCAGAATATGAACGGACATCGGGAAAGCATTGCCCTTTCCATGAGCTAGATGGGCACAACACAAACGACTGTAGGCATTTGAGGGATATCATTGAGGAGCATCTAAGGAATGGTCACCTACAGCAATATGTCAGGAATCGAACTACGGCAGGGGAGCAAGAGCAGCCACCACCTACCTCTAGCAATGGCGGCATTGGGTCTGGTCAACGCCGGTTTACTATCAACTAAACAGGTTCATGGTTTGGAATAAGTAATAGAACTCAAAGTAATACGGCTAGGTCACTTACACACGTACGGGATTGAGGACGGTCCCTAGGCGTGCTCTGAGATAACTGAAAACCGTACTACTTGAGTCTATGAAATTCTGCTTTCTTTCTAGTTTTCTGCAAACTTTGGTTTTCTCTTTCGTATTTCGGACATTTACTTTTCTTTGGTATGGTTTTGGAGTTTGGATTGAACTCCCGGTTTGGTTGGTTTTTTCTTGGTTTCCCATACTGGTTTGGATGTTTGATTTTTGATATGGATTTCTGGTTTTATATTTGGTTTTGGATCAATGTAATAAACAGTTCAGGTTTTATAATTACTGTCCCGACCGGAGAGACGGGGCAATGATCACAAGTCACGAGTCCCTTCGCCGGAGAGCGAAGAAATGGACTCGGGCAGAATATCAAAGTCCTTGACCGGAGAGTCAAGGCCGGAGAATATAAAAAGTCCTTGACCGGAGAGTCGAGGCCGGAGAATATAAAAAGTCCTTGACCGGAGAGTCGAGGCCGGAGAATATAAAATGTCCTTGACCGGAGAGTCGAGGCCGGAGAATATAAAAGTCCTTGACCGGAGAGTCGAGGCCGGAGAATATAAAAAGTCCTTAACCGGAGAGTCGAGGTCGGAGAATGTAAAAAGCCCTTGACCGAAGAGTCGAGGCTGGTGAATATCAAAGTCCTTGGCCGGGGTGCCGAGGCTGGAGAATATCAAAATCCTTTGTCGGATTGCTGAGGCCGGTGAATATCAAAGTCTTTGACCGGAGAGTCGAGGCCGGAGAACATACAAGCCCGTGATGGAAAAGTCAAGGCTGGAACAGGATAACACGACCCGGCGAGGTCTACAAAATCAAGATTAAGCCCGGAGAGGTCATGGATTTGATGATACGGTTACAAAAAGGATGTGGACTTTGGATATCAGATTTGAGGCTATTCAAAACACACCTTCCAATAGCAAGGCATGTTTTGGGGGGCAAGTGTTAACCCGCCTTTTTACCAGGCCATGGACATGCGGGTTTAACTTAATCGGTTGCATGTTCGTCAAGGCTGGTGTACGATGGATTCAGTCGACTGGGTGGATGGATGACGCAACGTGCTTAGGAGATGGAAATATGACTGGATAAAGATGGATCAACTATAGTTTGGGTCTAGGAAATATGGTTCGGCATTGGCGATCATTCGGTACGTTGGATCGTTCGGCATTGGTAGGTCGCTCGGCATCAGGGATCGTTCGGCATGATAGGTCGTTCGGCAGGATGGATCGTTCGGCATCAGGGATCGATCGGCATTAGATGTATCGCTCGGCATCCTAGCAGCTTTCGGCATGAAGAGTTGTACTCATCATAAGTGGATGCTCGGCATAAGGCCATTCAGCTCTTTACACGGCATTGAAGTACGCTCGGCCTTCCAAGGCTGTGCTCGGCATCGAAGGGGGTTTGGCAGACCAAAACTATGCGCGGCATTGAAGTACGTCCGGCATTCCTCCACTCGGCATTTGTACTCGGCATTGAAGTACGTCCGGCATTCTTTCACTCGGCATCTTCCACTCGGCATTTGAACTCAGCATTAAAAAGTGCGCTCGACACACCTCACCCCAGCATCGATCGGCGTGCATCACTCAAATGCCTCGACCGGCATTATTTTATCAGGCTTTGTTCGGCATTCTTCCTCCAGACGCTTCGTTCGGCATTGATGGCTCGGCATTGATGGCTCGGCATATGTGGACCGACCATAAACTCGGTGGGCCTGAATCACGCAAAGGCCCAACAACTCAGGATTTGCCTATAAATACAGCATGTGGGGGTTCAGAAAAGGGATCCTGATTCTCTCTCCTGCTCTCTAACTCCCCTAAGGCTAAGGCTAGCCTATCACTTTGTAACTGTAATCAATTGTTACAGCAATAAAAAAGAAATTACTGGAGTGGACGTAGGCTAGAGTTAGCTGAACCACTATAAAATCTGCTATTCTTTACTGCTTTCATTTTAATTTTAACTGTTCTTCATATTATTACTCTCTACACACTCTCTATCTGTTATCAGTAACTGCTAATTGGTGCTTTCATTTACATTTGGGTGTTAGTGACCAATTTTGGCGCTAACACTTGGAAATGTGAAATTTGGTTTGAAATTAAGTTTAAGTTAAGAAATTAAAAATGGAATTTAAGTTATAGATATATTTGGAAAATGGTAATAAAAATTTAAGTGTTAAGTAAATTTTTTAAATGTGAAGAACAGGAAATTGTACACTTGAATTTATTAAGTGAATTATTGAAAATTTGACTTTATTTATAGGAAATTTACTTTATAAAAATCATACATTAAAGGTATTTTAATGAACATTTTTTAGTGTTAAAATATGATTTTTATCATGTTTAAAGGTTAAAATCAAAGTTTATTTGTGGCTGAAATTTCAATATTTGAAGTGTTTAACTGAATAAATGAACTCAGAAAAGGCTAAATTTTTGGGAATTGAATATTTGATTTGGAGGAATAATGACTTCACTTTTTAATGGTTTAAATGAATGATTTTAATTTGGAATTATAAATCATTTTGAAATTTATAACCACGGGTACACTGCTTTGTGTGTCACGTGATTTCCTTGTGATTGTTTGATGCACACCTTTGATTTTAAGAGTGTAGCTAGAGGTGAGCGGTTACTGCAGCTCTACGCTACCCTAGTCATAATAACACTGTTATTTGCATTGTTTACTTTAATATGGATATTTCTAGGATAGTGTTTATTACTACTTAATTGATGGTTTGACTGATCCTTAAAGGATGGGCGATCCCAAGCATCTTTTAAGTTATTGTGCATTGCTATTACAGTTCACTTGAGTTGATTTACATTATATAAGTATGTATGTCCTGACTCGAGTGTTTGTGTTTTACTTTACGCTCGAGTCAGACTGAGAATCACAGCTTTGGATTCACCTTCTGGAGCTAGAGTTTTGCTGAAGCTTTTCTGTTTATCTATTCATCTACTTCTTCCGGTTAGTTCCCATTCGGTATCTGTCCCAGTATTGTTGTTTATGTATCGTGACTTCTATTGTATCTATTTTACTATGAGATTTTGTATATGTTTTGAGAGTATGTATATAGGAGCTTCATGAACTACTATGATATTTTATTTCTGATGCGAGTATTCTGATATTTCTACGTCTATGATTCTATGAATGATTTTATTTTCTCCAAATTTTATTATAATCTGTTATTTTGAATTATTCAAGTCTAACATGTGTGGATTATTGTCGATTTGAATGGTCCAAAATAGTGGGTCGTTACATTTATTCTCTCAGAAGGAGTTGAATATGAGAAGCAGAGATGGTTAGAGTTTATAACCACTTTAACTTTGGTATTGAGTACACACTAGGGAAAGGCAACAAGGTCGCGGATGCACTTATTAGAAGATATCAGAATGCAATGTTAGCAATGATAGCTGAGTGGAAAGATTTAGAAGCGTTAACGACATGTAGAGTATAGTGGAGATCAAGCTAGAACTAGTAAGCAGGTGGTTATGCTATCATGTTTAGAAGTTCGACCGGTGATAATCTAAAAGATTGTTTCTAAAAAGATGGAGGATCTATTATTAGCTGAATAGATCATAAAATTAAGGGATTAAACAAAGGGCGATGACTCGAAAGATTTTTGTCTTGACCAGAATGGGTGTTTAAGGAAGAAAGAAAGGTTATGTGTTCAGAATGTAGGAAGCATTGAAAGGAAGTTCTTAAAGGATGTCATCGTTCGAAGTTCACTATTCATCCAGGAGGAACTAAGATGTATAAAGACATGCAGAGAAGTTTCTTATGGGGAGGTATGAAGAGGGATATAGGCTTATGGGTGAAGCAGTGCCTGAACTGTAAGAGGTAAAAGCCGAACATCGAAAACCAAGTGGGTTACATCATCCTTTAGATATTCCAATATGGAAGTGGGACTATCTCAATGGATTTTATAGATGGGTTGCCATGATCAAATAGAGGAAATGAGAGTATGTGGGTCTTAGTGGGCATGTTGACCAAGAGTGTCCATTTTAATCCAGTTAAGTCAATCAGGATATCACCTTTCTAACTTAAGTTATTTATGAAGAATATAGTTAGACTGCATGAAATTCCTAGTAGTATAATAAGTGATGGAGATTCCTTATTCACTTGCGAGTTCTGGAAGAGTCTACATGATACTTTAGGTACCAAGCTCAAGATGAGTACTGCTTACCATTCGTTGATAGATGGACAAATGGAAAGAGTTATCAAAGTCTTAGAGGATTCGCGAAAAGTTAGTGTGCTATATTTTAGGGGATCATAGGAAGACTATCTACACTTAGTCGAGTTTTCATATAACGACTGCTATCAGGCAAGTATAGGGTTGGCACCGTTTGAAGCTTTGTATGGAAGGCCATGCAAATCACCCATTTGTTGGTTAGAGACCGGGGATAGGTTAGTTCTTGGTCAGGATTGAATTAGAGAAGGTTCAGAGAAGATTGAGTTAATTAGGGCTAAAATGAGGCAAGCTCGGTCTAGGCAGAAGAGTTATGCTGATAGAAGATGGAAGGACTTAGATTCTTAGTAGGAGATCGGGTTTTTGTCAAGGTATCATCAATGAAAGATGTAATTAGGTTCAGGAGATCGGGGAAGTTGGCACCGAGATTCATCGGACCATTCCTATTTTAGAAAGGATAGGGAAACTTGTATGTAGAGTAGAGTTACTGAACAGATTGGCTGGAGTTCACGATGTTTTTCATATTCTCATCTAAGAAAGTGTATTTGAGATCCGGAGACTACTATAGCACCGACTATGTTGGAGGACTTAGTAGTGGAACCGAACTTAACTATAGTTAGGAAACTAGTTCTTTTAGTCATAAGGGATGAGAAGAGGCTAAGGAACAAGACATCAGACTAGTTAAAGTCCATTGGGCAACAATGAGAGAGACTTTCCTGGGAAACTGAGAGCAGGATTAGAGATGCTTATCTTGATTTGTTTCATGGTATGTTTTGCCTTTATGATTGATTTCTTCCGTACCTTACCGTAATTTCAAGGATGAAATTATCTAAGGAGGGAAGTTTGTAACAACCCTAATTTTGATCAACACTATTTAGGACATTTAATTAGTTAAATTAAATGAAATAATGAAATGGTTAAGGGATTGAGATTTGTGTTAATAGAGGTAGTCGTGCCAATTTAAAACAGTGAACTAAGTAAAACTAAAATGAAATAGGTAAGGCAAATAGATAAGGGGCAAAGTAGGAATAAGACATGTTCTAACACCCTAAACTTTTCTTGCCCATACATTGTACATGCTCAAAACAAAAACAAAATATAAGTGAGGTCGACCACCATTAGGGGAAAAGAAGAAGAAGACAAGAGGAAGAAGCTTAAGCAACTTAATCTAAGATCAAATCTCAACTCCTTAATTACAAGCTAAAGGTAAATAATAGGTCACATCATATATTTTTGAAGTTTTTTGGTTCATAGATCAGATCCAAATATTTTTCCTAAGTATATTGCCATATTTTTTTATTGTTAAAATTGATATATATGCTTATTGATTATTTATGCTATTTCGTATAGATTTTATGATAAGTTTTAATGTGAAAACACTATTAGATGACATCCAAATGCCTTTCGATTCTGAGATAAGGTCAGATATATTATTTTAGAGATGGATTTCTATTTTCACAATTTTCTAAATAAATGTGAATTTATTATTAATTTCCTAGTTAAGAAAATGGTTTATTGGATTTAAAATTAATTATGGCTAATGTATATTGTTTTTGGGTCTAAAATTAATATATGTTAGGAAACATTTTAAAATTGATTTATGGGAATTTTGTAGAGTTTTCCTAGGTGTTTAATAGGTATATAAGATTATTTAAGGTATGAGACTTAAATGTTTTGTACATTTATAAAAGGAGAAGGGGTATTTTGTAAATATTTTAAAATATTTACTTTTGAAAATTCGGCAATACTTTTAGAAAATAAATTAGCATCAAATCATATATTGACAAAAAAGTAGGTTAGTTGAAAAGAAATTAATTTTCAAGTTAAAAATCAATTTTTATAAGACTTTGTTGTTTCGCCACTTTCGGCACCAACCTTTCAACTAGGTACTTCTGCCTTCAACCAGTTTGAAACCAATACATATGGTATCAAATACTTGGTATGTAGTGGATCAGAGGTAGCCGAAAAGTATAGAGTCGAAACAGGGTTCCAAAGCGGTCGAAGCCTTGTTTCGCTTTTAAAAGGAAATGTGCCTGCTTTGCTTTCGAAAAAGGGTGCTTTCAGCATAAATAGCTTTTGACTTGGTCAAATCGGTTTAAAGGATGGTTTCAAAAGAGGTTGCGCCTTTTATTTTATAAAGAAGCATTCGAAGGAGTCGAAACCCCTTGTTGTCGCCTTCAACCTTTCAGAACAATGCCTTCGAAAGGTGCTTTCGCTTTAAAATCTAAGCCATTTCTCCAATGCTTTCGAAGGGATTTGTGACGCCCCACCTCTATGCTCACAATAATAAAGAGTATTAAAAGGAAATACTGTCTGTCATTACGAAGAATAAGGCTGGATAGGAGCGGCCATCCGTAGTTAGGCCTTACACTAGTATTGATTATCTCGATAGGAGTGGTATATATATTTTTCAACTCTGTTTATTTACTCCCATCGACATATCCAATTCCAGTATAAAACGAACTACGATGGTTCATAATAGTTTAGGACAACATATATAATAATAACACAGATAAGCTAAACACATAACACAGATAGTATAAAATCTCATATATATATATATATATATATATATATATATATATATAACTGAAGTCAGTTACAATACACGTGAAACAATACATATGATACAACTACAACTGTCGACACAGGATGTTACATATACAAGTACATTAATATAATTAATATACATGAATACATATCATCCTATACTATGACAACGACTACTCCAAACGATATGAAGTGACTTCATAGCTCAAGCAGCAACCCAAAGCAAGATATCTACAACCTGTAATAACTCGGCCTAACCCGAGTATTAAATTCAAAAGAAAATAATACACGGGTCAGTCTAATTCAAACTCAGTTATTAATGCACGTAAGAAATAATAAATAAACAATCAAATAGACGACGGTCACAATAAATCTCACATATCCAATCCTTTAATAAGAAATTGGATAACGGTACATATAACACTTAACAGTGTTAAACAACAAATCAGTATATTCAAATTATCAACGAAGATAAATGAAAAGATTATCAATGAAGATAATTTAGAAAACAACAGGATTGCCTAAACGGCAATTAACAACAAAATCTAATTATTAAATAAATAATTAGAAACTTATAATCTAATTATCAAATAGCTAATTAGACAACAACAAAATGATCAAACCAAACCGAATCAAATTACAATTTCAAAATATTGAATTGGACAAAACAATTCAAGTAATTGAATATCACTTAAAAACATCAATTCTGGTAGGGCTGCAGCACACGCACGCGTGTACTGCCTCACCACTACAGCATGAAATACACAAAAGATGAACGAATCAAAAGCAAATGGCTCCAACTCAAATCATAATGAACCAGATGGAACTGCAACAGCAAGCACGGCATCTATTCAGTAACCATCAAATGAACAAAGTGCACAAGAAAGCATAATGAAAATTTGCAAACGAACACAAGGTCAAACCCGAGCTATTAGCTGAGTTCAACACAGGTATAAACTCAAATGAAATGGTCAAGACATAAAATCAAGCCTCGACCATAGTTCAAATCAACCAACAGAAAATAGAGACTGCACAAAATCTACAGCCATCACATGAATACAAGGGCACACTGCAACAAAAGAAACTGCAGCCACCACAAGATCACAAGGCAAGACTGCAACAAAAACTCAGATGCAATTCGAAAACAAACAAAATGCAAAGGTCAAGTCACTGCTATCATGACTCAACTCAACGCAACATTGACAATACAGTCATAAGTGAAAACAAAACTCATATATGCAGCCTCGACCAAAATCAAAATAAACCATGACTCAAAGCATATACAACATCTCAAGTTCACATATGTAACTACTATGCAATGCACAACAACTAGTAGAGCAGGGTCGAATAACCAAGTGCACCACTAGCCATACAACAAAGCTCAACAGCGCAACCTCAAGTGATACAAATGCAAATACGACTAGTAAATCTAGTACAGATTCAAGAAGAAAAGCAAAAGTCAGTAATGTGCACAGAACAACTCAACTGTGTATACATAAAGGAGTTGTACCAAAACAAATGCCACAGTGAGAAAGACCAACCAAACAGAAGCAAGGCACAACTTAGTACACACCAATGATACAAGAGAGGTGAACATCAAAATAAAGACCGAACCAAGATATCAGCAACAACAACATGAAGGAAACAGACTACAAAGACAACAACAACTATGACAGAAAGCAGTGCCACCAAGACCACCAAGTTCAACATAAATACGACAGCTAATGGCCAAGTCGAGCACATAAACGACTTCAACATATGATCAGTGGCAAGCATGCAAATACACAGTGCAAAGATGAATGCAACAAAACAATACTATAAAATGTACCAGCTCAATCGCCTATACAACATAAACTGTATAGTGCCGAAATCAAAATAGTTCAAGTGGCCGAAGACAACAAGAACAAAATCACAAAGCATCAGAGAATCAAACGGTGATAGCAAGTTCGAGTGAAACAAAATCAAGCAGCAATTTTATCAAAATCGAACAAGTTCAAAATCAATCGATGCCGAGATAAACTAGCGACGAAATTCACGAATTTGAGCAAGTCAGAAATCATTAAAACATTCGAATTAGAAGATGTGAGTGAAGAGAAGATCACTCACCTTGATTTCGACGAGCACGAATCCAATTTGCAACAGAAGTCATGGAATCGCCGATTCACACGACACTTGAACACGACCGAAAAGAAGCAACAGTACACAACTCAAAGAGATCGAGCAACTCTCGACGGCTTCAAATTCAAAAGCCCTAATGTTTGATCAAACGATGAAAAGGAACGAGCCGCTATTTCTTTTCTCGTTTGTTTAGATAAGGGTTTGCCACGAGGATCAAAGAGGAACCAAGTATTTGATCCAATATAACACGGTACCAGAAACAAAAGAAATCGTGGGCCAAAATTTCATTTAAAGCCCGCATAATCCTTTTAACAAATTTTAAAAGAATTTCAACCGATTAAAACACCCAACACACTTAGCTAGCAAAATTTAATCGTCTAATGATGATAATTAATCGGTGCAAAACCCCGGGTTGTTACAGACTCCCCTCCTTATAAAAATTGTGTCCCCGCAATTTTAATAATTAAAGTTGTCAATAACAATTATTTTTCTAACAAAAACTGGTTAAGCTAGAAAAATAAAGATCAAAAATACAGACGCAAAAGAAATCTTTTAATTTCATACAAGAAATTCACAAATTCTCAACGAAATCTAATTATCAAATAGATAATCAAAAATAGAAAAACTGGATAATACAATTATTAGCATTACATAATTATCCATTAGATAACTAGAATTCAGAAATCACAAAACAGCAATATCTAATTATCGATACGATAATTAGAAAACAGCAAAATCTAATTATCAACAAAGATAATTAGAAAACACAAATCGCAAATCGCAAAACCACAAATATCTAATTACCAAAAATGATAATCAGAAATCTCAAATCAACAAATATCTAATTATCAAAAATGATAATCAGAAATCTCAAATCAACAAATATCTAATTATCAAAAACGATAATCAGAAAACTCAAATCAACAAATATCTAATTATCAAAAACGATAATCAAAAATCTCAAATCAACAAATATCTAATTATCAAAAACGATAATCAGAAATCTCAAATCAACAAATACCTAATTAATAAAAACGATAATCAGAAACAACAAATATCTAATTAGCAAAAACGATAATCAGACACAACAAATATCTAATTATCAAAAACGATAATCAGAAACAAAAAATATCTAATTATCAAAAAAAAAAAATCAGAAAACTCAAATATCTAATTATCAACAAAGATAATTAGACTCATAACAACAAATATCTAATTATCAAAAACGATAATCAGAAACAACAAATATCTAATTATCAAAAACGATAATCAGAAATCTCAAATCAACAAATATCTAATTATCAAAAACGATAATCAGAAATCTCAAATCAACAAATATCTAATTATCATAAACGATAATCAAAAACAACAAATATCTAATTATCAAAAATGATAATCAGAAATCTCAAATCAACAAATATCTAATTATCAAAAATGATAATTAGAAACAACAAATATCTAATTACCAAAAACGATAATCAGAAATAACAAATATCTAATTATCAAAAATGATAATTAGAAATCTCAAATCAACAAATATCTACTTATCAAAAACGATAATCAGAAAACATCAAATATCTAATTATCAAAAACGATAATCAAAAAACTCAAATATCTAATTATCAAAAACGATAATCAGAAATCTCAAATCAACAAATATCCAATTATCAAAAACGATAATCGGAAAACATCAAATATCCAATTATCAAAAACGATAATCAGAAATAACAAATATCTAATTATCAAAAACGATAATCAGAAATAACAAATATCTAATTATCAACAAAGATAATTAGAACTCACAACAGCAAATATCTAATTACCTGCAGATAATTAGAAACAACAAATATCTAGAAATCAATTAAGATGACTAGAAAATCAACATAAAAGGTTGGATCGATCCCATCAAATGGCGAGTTTTAGCTACGCCGCACGTGCATCTCGTATGGCCGAAGCCTACCAAGTACTATAAATTTTTGCGCCCATCATATGACCCGAAGATCCGTAGAGTGACCCGAAGGTCTAGTACTGGTATTTGACCTGAATGTCCACAGAGTGGCCCGAAAGCCCAACAAATGACCCGAAGGTCCAGCAGAGTGGCCCGACTGCCCAACAAATGACCCGAAGGTCCATCATATGACCCGAAGGTCCAACATAGTTGCTCTAAAGCACACAAAATCATCAAACAGCAAATATTTCAATTAACGAGTCCGGAATTAATCGAAATAGCAAACGCACATGTCCCATACCACGAGTTTTACCAAATCATTTAATTTTTTTCACCGTTTCCTTGAAAGTGCAAAATTGTGTATTTTAAATAAATAACATTTTACATTCTTAAACGGACAAGTCCGGAATTAAGCAAATTAGTAAAAGTGAGGGTTCATAGTCCTCAATTGTGCTGAAGCGTTTAAATCGCTTCCTCATTCTTTTGAAAGCACAAACTGTAGAAATTTTGGAAAACAATTTTTTATTTTAAAATGATTTTTAAAACACGTGATTAAAACAGCAACATCTGTAGAAAATTCGATAAGGAAATTGCACTTCTCAAAACACCGTAAAAATGGATCTCAAAATCAGCATTGCGGGATAACCGCTTGAAAATCCACTTTAAATCTGACGGTTACTGAAGCTAAAGCGACAGTAATTTTTATACGTCAAAATTCTCATCAAAATCATTCGCATCAAAATATAACACCATTGAATTTTCATTCATCAAAATGTCAACAAAACACTGTGCCTCAAAAATTTGGCACCGGTGTAAAAAAATCCCGTTATAAAAATAACGGCAACAAAATACTTTTAAAAACAAACACCGGTTCAACGTAAAATTAATGCAGTAACGTGGAACTCATATTTGCACGCATACTACAAAATGAACAAAGAAATCACTCGAATATGTCTTCAATGAAGATAATTCAAAACAGCAAAAATCTCAACAAAATCACATAACTGCAATCGCTTCGGATCCTCAATCGGATTCGAAATTTTCAGAGCAAACAAAAATAAACACATCTGTGTAACAACATAATGAATTTAATTTCATTTTCACATTTTAATTTTTAAATCAAAAGGGTTATCAGCTGTACTCAGCGAAGACAGTCTCACTGTTTCCGCTGCGCACTCTGATAAACAAAACACAAATTACTCAATCATCAAAACACAATTTCACTTTTATTTTTAAATATAGATATTTAAAAATTTCATCATAATTTCAAAACTTTAGTTTTGACTCAAAGCACAACTAAAACATCAACAAATAGTTGTAACACATGTTCCATCTAAGTTAAGTTCTATATTATGTCCATAAACCCCTGGCTCTGATACCAACTGTGATGCCCCACCTCTATGCTCACAATAACAAAGAGTATTAAAAGGAAATACTGTCTGTAATTACGAAGAATAAGGCTGGATAGGAGCGGCCATCCGTAGTTAGGCCTTACTCTAGTATTGATTATCTCGATAGGAGTGGTATATATATATATTTTTCAACTCTGTTTATTTACTCCCATCGACATATCCAATTCCAGTATAAAACGAACTACGATGGTTCATAATAATTTTGGACAACATATATAATAATAACACATATAAGCTAAATACACAACACAGATATTATAAAATCTCATATATATATATATATATATATATAAAACTGAAGTCAGTTACAATACACGTGATACAATACGTATGATACAACTACAACTGTCGACACAGGATGTTACATATACAAGTACATTAATATAATTAATATACATGAATACATATCATCCTATACTATGACAACGACTACTCCAAAAGATATGAAGTGACTTCATAGCTCAAGAAGCAACACAAAGCAAGATACCTACAACCTGTAATAACTCGGTCTGACCCGAGTATTAAATTCAAAAGAAAATAATACACGGGTCAGCCTAATTCAAACTCGGTTATTAATGCACGTAAGCAATAATAAATAAATAATTAAATAGACGACAGTCACAATAAATCTCACCTATTCAATCCTTTAATAAGAAATCGAATAACGGTAAATATAACACTTAACGGTGTTAACAACAAATCAGCAAATTCAAATTATCAACGAAGATAAATGAAAGGATTATCAATGAAGATAATTTAGAAAACAACAGGATTGCCTAAACGGCAATTAACAACAAAATCTAATTATTAAATAAATAATTAGAAACTCATAATCTAATTATCAAATAGATAATTAGACAACAACAAAATGATCAAATCAAACCGAATCAAATTACAATTTCAAAATATTGAATTGGACAAAACAATTCAAGTAATTGAAATATCACGTAAAAACATCAATTCTGGTAGGGCTGCAGCACACGCACGCGTGTACTGCCTCGCCACTATAGCATGAAATACACAAAAGATCAACGAATCAAAAGCAAATTATAACAACCCGGGATTGCAATTACTGAATAATAAATTAAAATTATGATTTTAATTTAAATGGAGCTAAAAAATGGATTTTTTTTGGATAGGCTAATTTCTTTAAAATAAAGTTATTTGAAAAAGAAAAAAAAATAGATACCATATTTCGACGTATTCAGTAGATAGTTATAGCTTGATTACACATGGTCGCTTCCATTATACTCCATTCTCCTCTTTAGCAGACGGTATTACCCCGTAATACTCTTTGCTAAAGTGGGTCTAGGTGTGGGGCGTTACAGTTGGTATCAGAGCAAGGTTCAGGACTAAGCATAATAAATACAGGACAGACACGTAGTACAATACATATTGATATGGTCCAAATTAAACAAATCTCTTCCTTGTGTCTTTCGATGGATAAGTTAGGAATATATGTAGGGATTCGTTTATATTTCGTAGTATTCCTTAATGAATTATCTATCATTAAATCGTGCATAACTCTATCTTCTTTTAACTTTCAGTATGTTTGGAGGGGGGAGAACCACACGTCAAACCGGTATAGTTGGGCAGCCCAGCAACTCTCAGCCGGAGGGCGTGTATATGACCACCGACCAGATCATGGAGCTGGTTCGGAATTCTCAGTCTCATACTCAGTCACCAGCTCCAATTACTGAGGTTCCGTGCAAGTCAGCCTTTGCGTGTCTCTGCGGTGATTTTACTCATCTCGGAGGGAAGCCGTTCAGTGGCTCCGAGACTATTCTTGAGGTCCAGGCTTGGATTCGTGTATGCGAGCGTTATTTTACTCGCATGGCTATCCCAGACCACGACCGCGTTCTTTTTGCTTCTAGTCAGCTTCAGACCCATGCCTTGGAATGGTACGAGCTCCTTATCTCTGAGACTGATGAGACCACACTTACTTGGGATCATTTCTGTGAGCGCTTTTTTCTCAAGTTCGTCCTAGAGTCTGAGAAGAACTCCTTCGCTCGCCGCTTTATTGATCTTAAGCAAGGGAAGTCCTCCATTTCAGACTTTGTTTCTTCTTTTGAGGCCCTGTTCAAATATGGCCTCGAGTTCATCAGCACACCACACAAGAAGAACCTCAAGTTTTTGGAAGGTCTGAAGAAGTATCTTAAGAAGTAGCTCATGCTTCAGCTCAAGCTTTCATTCACTTCATCTTGATTCAATCGAGATGGAGAAGGATAGTGATGATGGTGGAGGCTCCAAGAACTCCAACCAGAAGCGTGGCCCTTTTCAGAAGTCCAAGTTCTTTAAGAAGAAGAAGAAGAAGAAGAAGAAGAAGAAGACTGGCAACACTACGGCTCAGCTTCAGGCTCACACTCAGCCTCAGACTCAGTCTCATCCCAGTGGAACACGTCCCGTAAGGAAGTGCTTCAAGTGCAATTCTCCGGATCACATGATTAGGGAGTGTCCCAAACCCATCTTTTGCCGCTATTGCAAAAGGGAGGGTCACCGCATTACTATTTGTCCAGTTGCTCCTACTAGTGCTAAGCCCGGCAAGCTTAATGCTGCCAAGGCTCTACCGATTCTGCTCAGCCTTGAGGTACGCATCCTTCCATTCTTGAAGGCTCTATTCTGTTTCATGGTAGATCAATCAGAATTCTCTTTGATAGGGGTGCTTCTCACTCATTCGTATCAAAGGAACTAGTTGATATTTTGTCTTTGAATGTTTCTTGTATGATTACCTCTCTGAGGATTGTGAATCCGATTGGTGGATCCACGACCCTCGGCCTTTTATGTGAGAATGTTGACATCGATCTATGTGGTTTTTCTTTTCGTGCGAATCTGCACATTATGGCTCATTTGGGTTTTGATATGATTCTCGGCATAGATTGGCTAGTTCAGTACGATGCCAAGATTATTTGTTCGGAGCGGGTATTATTCCTTCGTCATCCTGACTAGTCCGCTCCATTAGCTCTTGTTCTTCTGGATGTTGAAATTTCCGAAGCTACTCTATTTTCTATTGATTCATGAGATGATGATATGGACATATCTCGTATTCCAGTTGTTCGGGATTTCCCCGATATCTTCGAACCAGTATCGAGCCTACCGCCGAAGCGGGCTATTGAGTTCCGCATTGATCTCATTCCAGGCACTCATCCAGTTAGTCGTCCTCCCATGAGGATGTCTACTAAAGAGAATGAGAAGCTCAAGAAGCAGTTGATTGAGCTCGAGGCGAAGCAGTTTATTCGGTCCAGTTCTTCGCCATGGGGTGCTGCTGTGGTATTCGTTAAGAAGCCCGATGGCTCCCTTAGGCTTTGCATCGACTATCGCAATCTTAATGAGGTGACCGTCAGAAATCGTTATCCATTGCCATGGATTGACGATATGTTCGATCAGTTAAACGGTGCGAAGGTCTTTTCCCAGCTCGACCTCGCTATCGGATTTCATCAGCTCCGAGTCGCGGAAGATAGCATTCCGCTTACTGCTTTCTGCACTCGTTATGGTTCCTTTGAGTGGTTGGTTATGCCATTCGGCTTGACGAACGCACCAGCATTCTTCGTCGATTTGATGAATCGACTATTCCGTGAATATCTTGATAAGTTCGTTGTGGTCTTCATCGACGATATTCTGATTTATTCTAAATCCGAGGCAGAGCATACTCATCATTTGAGGATCATCTTGGATACACTTCGTCAACATCAGCTTAAGGCCAAGTTCTCCAAGTGTCATTTTTGGGAAAGCAAGGTCAAGTTCTTAGGCCATGTGGTATCTTCTGAGGGCATATCTATCGATCCTTCCAAGATCGAAGCCATTCAGAACTGGAAGCAGCCTAAGAATGTGCATGAGATTCGCAGCTTCCTTGGTCTCGTAGGTTATTACCGTCGTTTCATCAAGAATTTCTCTCGTATTGTTCTTCCGCTTATGAGCCTGACTCGTAAGGGTGTTCGCTTTATCTGGTCAGATAAGTGTCAAACTTCCTTTCAGCGACTGAAGGAACTTCTCACTCATGCTTCTATTCTAGTGGTTCCAGAGGGAAACCATGATCTTGTTGTCTACACCGATGCTTGTGGAAGCGGGCTCGGTGCTGTGCTTATGTAGAAGGATTGGGTAGTTGCTTACGCTTCTAGGCAATTGCATCCGAATGAGGTTCGCTATCCTACTCATGATCTTGAGTTAGCAGCCATCGTATTTTCCTTGAAGACGTGGCATCATTATCTATTGGGCAAACGTTTCATTCTATACACCGGTCACAAGTCATTGAAGTATCTATTCAGCCAGAAGGATCTCAATATAAGGCAGCAGCGATGGCTTGAGTTTCTCGCCTCATATGACTTAGACATTCAGTATACCCCTGGCAAGGGTAATCGTGTGGCTGATGCGCTCAGTCGCAAACACTCGGCAGTAATTTCTATGATGATAGCCGAGTGGGATATTCTTAAGACTCTTTATGTGTGCGATATTCGAGATCGAGCTCCGTCTTTTGATTCTCCAGTCTTATTGTCCAGTTTGGAAGCTCGACTTATTTTACTGGATCGCATTGCCCATGCTCAGCGGCAGGATTCAGATTTGTTGCATCTTATCCATCTTCTTGAGTCGGGATCCAGTGATGAGGCTTTGCTGAATTATTCTATTGGTTCTCATCGTTGTCTTCGCAGGAAGAACCGTATATTGGTACCATCTGATTTATCGCTTAGGCGTGACATTCTGGACGAGTGTCATCGCACTAAGTACACCATTCATCCCGGTTCAAGTATGATGTATGCCAATATGTGTCGGTTATATTATTGGGAAGGTTTGAAGAGAGATGTTGCAAGTTATGTGAGCATTGCATGACTTGTCAACAGATCAAGGCCGAGCATCAGCATCCATCCGGTCTTCTTCAGCCTCTTGAGATTCCATTGTGGAAATGGGATCAAATATCTATGGATTTCATCGAAGATCTACCTCGATCGAGGTCAGGCCATACTTCTATCTGGGTTATTGTTAATCGCTTGACGAAATCGACTCGTTTTATTCTGATTAAGTCCACACGGACTGCACCTCAGTTGGCCAAGCTCTATGTGAAAGAAGTCGTCCGACTTCATGGCATTCCTATCTCTATCGTTTTTGATCGAGACGCTTTGTTCACTAGCCACTTCTGGAAGTGTCTACAGTCAGCTTTGGGCACAAAGCTGAACTTTTCTACTACTTGTCACCCTTAGACTGACGGTCAGACTGAGAGGGTGAATCGTGTATTGGAGGATCTTCTTCGCTGTTGTATTCTTGATTTCGGGGGTAGTTGGGAGGACCACTTACCACTTGTGGAGTTCTCCTACAACAACAGCTATCAGTCCAGTATTGGCATGGCTCCTTTCGAAGCTCTTTACGGAAGGCCATGTCGCTCTCCTTCGTGTTGGTTAGAATCTGGCGAGAAACTCATTCTTGGTCCAGATTCAGTTCGGGGATCTTCTGAGATGATTACTCTTATCCATCAGAGAATGAAAGAGGCGCAGGACCGCTAGAAATCCGACACGGACAATCGTAGGAATCCTCTTGAGTTCTCCATTGGTGATCTTGTCTATATTCGGATATCTCCTATGAAGGGGGTTGAGCGTTTCAGTTCTACAGGGAAATTGGCTCCTCGCTATGTCGGACCATTTCCTATCACGGAACACATTGGCCCTGTTGCTTATCGTGTGGCTCTACCTGCTCATTTCTCTAGAATACATGATGTGTTCCATGTCTCTCAGCTTCGCAAGTGTGTGCGCGATCCTGATTCTATTATCGAGCCGCATGTCGTGCCAGATTTGGAGATATCACCCGATCTATCTTAGGAGCAGCAACCACTCCGTGTGCTCGATTCGGAGGTCAGACGCCTTCGAAACAAAGAGGTTCCGCTTGTGAAAATTCAATGGTCACCCAATCCTTAGGACTGCACTTGGGAGACAAGAGAATTTATCGAGCGTACTTATCCTGGTTTTCTTTCATCTTCGGGTACGGGTGAGCATCTATATTTATCTTCTGTTGTTTCTTCGGTGGATTAGAGGTTATAGACGACTTCCATATTTAAGTAATTGCGGGGACACAATTTTCTTAAGGGGGAGTCTGTAACAACCCGGGATTGCAATTACCGAATAATAAATTATAATTATGATTTTAATTTAAATGGAGCTAAAAAATGGATTTTTTTTTTGGATAGGCTAATTTCTTTAAAATAAAGTTATTTGAAAAAAAACGGGTGGTTTTATAATGGTGGGTTTTAGTTGGCTAATGAAGCATTAAATAGTTTTAGTGAACATTAGGATGCCACTTCTCTTATTGGGTCAATTAGTGAAACCAAACCCATTACCCACCTCTATATATATTCTTAAACCCACCCAAAACCCTAACCCTCCTATTCATAATTTCCTTAAACACTAAACACCTCCTAAAAACCTAATTAATGGCCTCTATTTGGTAGAAGATCTATTTTCCTCTCCACATAGCCAATCTAAAAGGTAAAGCAATCCTTCTCTAATCACACTCTAATCTTCATTCTAATTTCTGAAATTAATTTTTAATACATGGTTTTTGGTTTATTTTTGTTATGAAGCCTCTTGATCTCCTCTCTCTAGCTTTTTAAGTGCGCACCAAGTATTTGTGCGTATTTTTCTTGCATTTGTTGAGGTAAAATTGCTAGCTAAATCCCTTTTTACTTGATGCTAATGAAAGGTTTGCCACAAAAATTTAAAGATCATTTCTGGAATTTTCATTTTGTAATTGTAGCTGAAACGAAATCAGGCATAACTTCATTTCTCAACCGAATTCAATAATTTTGAATGTTCTGAAAAGCTTAGACATAGAGCTATAAGTTTCATGTACAGATTTTTCTGAAATTTTGCCATTTATTAGATCAAAACTGTGCTTGTTTGTTGCTATCCCGAGAGTAAATTGACGGCAACAACAATCTCAGGCCTGTGAATTGTATTGGCCATAAGTTACATGTTTCTCATACATTTTTGGTCTAGTTTTCTGTGCTGCAAACTAGATTCGATAAGGAACACTTTCTCTTCAAGTTATATTTTGATATTTTGCCATTTAGATGACGCGAAAAGCGTTCGAAGACAGAAGACCAATTCTGTCTTTAACAAGTTATCCTGAGTTTCAATCTGATATTGTTTTGACTGAATCTCTCTCATTTTTGATCCGAATTAGATAATTTGGGATGTCCCGGAAAGCTTGGAACATATGCTACAATTTGTGTTCAGTAAGTTTTCTGTAATTTTGAAGCTAACTATGTCAAAAATTGATTTTTCTACTATCTTCCCGAGAGCGATACACATATTAGCTTTGTCTATTTTGGTCATAGCTTTTGAGTTGCTAGTCAGTATTGAATGATTTTGGACTTTCTGAAATGCTTAGAAACTAATTTACAACTTTCATGTTTTGTGTTTTGCAAAATTCTGAGGTTAAGAGAGTCGAAACCTCATTTATTTGTCGCTATCTTGAGAATAAACGACAGCAACAGTGAATTTACAAATCTGAGAATTGTAATCGTCATATCTCATTCATACTAAATCCGATTTTGATGAATTTCATATTGTAGAAAAGCTTACACTTAGTAGAACAACTTTCCTTCAATAAGTATTTTTTTGATTTCGAAGTTTGTTATATTAAAATACGAATTATTTACAGCAGAGGTGAAATTAGTATAATGTGTAATCTCCGGATTTTTGATGATATTTTGACGATTTCGATAATTCCATTTGCATTCTTTTTAATGGAACAGAATTTAATTACCTAGTCCGAATGGGCTGGGGCTGCTGTTCCAGGCTTAAAGCCCGTTTGGGCCTGAGCAAATATTCCTTCAGCTGTGTTTTATTACCCTGTTTCTGTTCAGGGTTCCAACTTCGTGACTCCGCCACGGCTACGTCCTTTATCGGAATTCGACATTTTTGATCTCATTGGAAATATGGAGTTACAAATTCCATATCTGAAAAGTTTGGTCATCATCTGAGTTCATTAGACCCTTCGAATTTCTTGTCAAAGTTGAACCCAAATCGCTGTGCAAAACAGTGCATTTCATGTTTCTGAGTCCGACTTTGGAACGTCGTTGCGCCTTCGTTTCAAGTCGAAATCGAGCAATTCTTTTTGCAACTTGAAGTAGGAATGTCGGACTACATTCTCGCAAATTTTCATGACATTTGGATTCAGTTTTCTAGTTCGAATATTTTTCCGAACATGGGTTCGCAGCAATATTTGGCCTATTTTTTTCCAACACTTAGAATATTTTTTCTTTTGAGGTTTTTTTCTGGATTTGTCGATTTCTTGAGATTTGTTTCTGGATTTCGCGCACGGACTTCATAAAAATGTCTTAAATGGATTTTTCACTCGAAATGGCTTTCGAAACTATTATTTAGTATTACTTTAATTATTAAATTAATTACTCCATAATAGGAGAATTTTTAAAAGGACGTTTAAAAGCGATTTCAATCCAAATAAAAATCCATTTTCCACAATTATTTTCTAGAATAAAATTCCACACTCACTTTTGTGCACTTCAAGCGAAGTGGAGAAAAGGTTGGGAAAAACCTCGGCCTATGGAACTGAGCGTATTTCTTTTCTGGTTAATCCCCGACCATTTCGATTGATCGTTTTGCCTTTTGGCGCAGTTTATCGATGATATGAGATAAACTTTTGTTTACTGTTTTGAGTGTGGAGTTGGCAGAAGGTAAGTAAACCGATTAGGGCGAACCAGTGGTATGGGACATTGCTTTAACCCTTTTTGGGTTTCTTTCTAGATGTTTCCGACACATTTGCCTGTTGGCGACCAGTACTGGACCTCTGGGTCATTTGCCTTTTGGCGGTCTATGGACATTCTGCTCATGTGAGTAGTATTATTGGTGTGTGCCTTTGGGCATTTACCCCCTGGAGTGTCACCAATCACGCGTTTTTCCCCTGGGCGTGTGGTACCACAAAACTACAGTACTAGGCGATAACGACTCTAGTCGTGCACGTGCATTTTTCTGATGATTTCTATGTCACTTTTGGAGTTGGTCCTTCGTCACCGCTCGAGTGATATGTGTTTTACTATGTTGTATTGTCTTTTGGGGTATGTTCCCTTTGCCTTTGGCGATATATCTTTGCTTTGGCATTGATTTATGGTTAGATTCCATATTATGTGTTATCGCTTATGGGTAACTATTTATAGCTTTTGTTACGCCGATGATATGAGGCATTATTGTTTACTCAACACTTGAGTGTTGATTATCTCTTTGGAGAGTTTATTATTGGTCGATGATTATGTGATCGTCTATTGTATTATGTGGTTTACATTGCTCTTCACTGTGGAGAAGTACCTTATCCTCTATGTTACCGCATTATTATATCTCAGTTTATCCAACCGATTATTTAGCTAGCCTAACCCGAGTGTTTTATGCTCGGGTCAGACTGAGTTGTTTCAGGTTAGGTCTCTGAACTTAGCTTGCTCTGTGCTTCCGCTTAGGACTTATCTGCTATGCTGTTAGATAGCTTTCTTATTGTCCGCTTTATGCTACTTTGTTATTCAGACTTATCTGTACATATTTTTGACTCACATGTGTGAGCAGAGGCTTGTACCCACTTATGATATATTTGGATCTGTATTGACTATGTATTGTTCTGATACTTTGTGTCTGTTGTGTTATTCTATTCTGTGATGATTTTATCATTTAGTTATTATGTTTGTACTGATAGATCTTTAGCCATTGCAATTTCGTTATAAATATTTATTGGATATGTCGAACCACTTGAGAAAAAAATAGATACCATATTTCGACGTATTCAGTAGATAGTTATAGCTTGATTACACATTGTCGCTTCCATTATATTCCATTCTCCGCATTAGCAGACGGTATTACCCCGTAATACTCTTTGCTAGAGTGGGTCTAGGAGTGGGGCGTTACACAAATGGCTCCAACTCAAATCAAAATGGACCATATTGAACTACAACAGTAAGCACAGCATCTATCCAGTAACCATCAAATGAACAAAGTGCACAAGAAAGCATAATGAAAATTTACAAACGAACACAAGGTCAAACCCGAGCTATTAGCTGAGTTCAACACAGGTATAAACTCAAATGAAATGGTCAAGACATAAAATCAAGCCTCGACCATAGTTCAAATCAACCAACAGAAAATAGAGACTGCACAAAATCTACAGCCACCACATGAATACAAGGGCACACTGCAACAAAAGAAACTGCAGCCACCACAAGATCACAAGGCAAGACTGCAACAAAAACTCAGATGTAATTCGAAAACAAACAAAATGCAAAGGTCAAGTCACTGCTGTCATGACTCAACTCAATGCAACATTGACAATACAGTCATAAGTGAAAACAAAACTCATATATGCAGCTTCGACCAAAATCAAAATAAACCATGACTCAAAGCATATACAAGATCTCAAGTTCACATATGTAACTACTATGCAATGCACAGCAACTAGTAGAGCAGGGTCGAATAACAAAGTGCACCATTGGCCATACAACAAAGCTCAACAGCACAACCTAAAGTGATACAAATGCAAATACAACCAGTAAATCTAATACAGATTTAAGAAGAAAAGCAGAAGTCAGCAATGTGCACAGAACAACTGAACTGTGTATACATAAAGGAGTTGTACCAAAACAAATGCCACAGTGAGAAAGACCAACAAAACAGAAGCAAGGCACAACTTAGTACACACCAATGATACAAGAGAGGTGAACATCAAAATATAGACCGAACCAAGATATCAGCAACAACAACATGAAGGAAACAGACTACAAAGACATCAACAAGTATGACAGAAAGTAGTGCCACCAAGACCACCAAGTTCAACATAAATGCGACAGTTAATGGCCAAAGTCGAGCACATAAACGACTTCAACATATGATCAGTGGCAAGCATGCAAACACACAGTGCAAAGATGAATGCAACAAAACAATACTATAAAATGTACCAGCTCAACCACCTATACAACATAAACTGTATAGTGTCGAAATCAAAATAGTTCAAGTGGCCGAAGACAACAAGAACAAAATCACAAAGCATCAAAGAATCAAATGGTGATAGCAAGTTCGAGCGAAACAAAATCAAGCAGCAATTTTATCAAAATCGAACAAGTTCAAAATCAATCGAAGCCGAGATAAACCAGCGACGAAATTCACGAATTTGAGCAAGTCAGAAATCATTAAAACATTCGAATTAGAAGATGTGAGTGAAGAGAAGATCACTCACCTTGATTTCGACGAGCACGAATCCAATTTGCAATAGAAGTCATGGAATCGCCGATTCACACGACACTCGAACACGACCGAAAAGAAGCAGCAGTACACAACTCAAAGAGATCGAGCAACTCTCGGCAGCTTCAAATTCAAAAGCCCTAATTTCTGATCGAACAATGAAAAGGAACGAGCCGCCATTTCTTTTCTCGTTCGTTTAGATTAGGGTTTTCCACGAAGATCAAAGAGGAACCGAGTATTTGTTCCAATATAACACGGTACCTAAAACAAAAGAAACCGTGGGCCAAAATTTCATTTAAAGCCTGCATAATCCTTTTAACAAATTTTAGAAGAATTTCAACCGATTAAAACGCCCAACCGCACTTAGCTAGTAAAATTTAATCGTCTAATGATGGTAATTAATCGGTGCAATACCCCAGGTTGTTACAAGATTGGTTTCGACATCCACTTCTTTTACTTAGGAAATTGCTTTTGAGAGAGTGCTCTCGACTTAGTTGTTTTAAGTCCCTTTGTTCTATTGAAAGATAAACCCAAAGGTTTCGAAAGGAATGGTTTTAAGTGGTTTCGAAAGGTTGTTCTACATGTTTCGAAAGGAATGGTTTTAAATGGTTTTGAAAGGGAGGTGGTCGTGTGGTCACTAGTGGTTGGAGTTGTTCGGTCAAGCTCACTTTAGGTTTAGTGGCCATTGTGTTTTGGGTATGAAAATTGGACAGAGGCGGCATGTGGAAGCGTTGATCTCGACGTTGCTTGGTTAGGAGGAGGAGCATATAGGCGACGACCCATTAGTGGTGGTAGCAGGATCTGGATGTGGACATGGCAATAGTGGCAGCAAGTCGAACACGACAGGGCGTGGTTCGAATATGTGATTGAATGGTCGAATTTTAGTTTAAGGCACTAGAGTGAATGGCATTGGAGCAGTTGAGTCACGCTAGGCTAGACGAGTTTGTACATGAGGTCGGTGCGACGATCGATGATCGGTAGTGGCATGTCATCACATGGACGTACATATTAGTCTACGAAATATTAGATTTGGCCTAGATAAATTGAGGGAAGAAGAGAGGAGGAGTTCCGGGCCGGGTTTAGGCTTGGGAGTGGGTGAAGTTTTATAATTTAGTTAATCAAATTATTTAATTTAATAGTGTTAACTTGTAATGAGTATCTCCCCCATTTTAGACCCGTTTAACTCGTGGTTTGTTGCAGTAGACTCATCAGCACTTTAATTAGAATGGTTGGTAATTCATGTGAAGTATAATTGTGACAAATTAATAGTGGTTGGAATTAATTATGTAGTTATGTAATTATTTTCACCACTGACATTATGTTAGCAGAATAAAACACCGCTATACTAAATTTAAATATGACAGATTAGTTTGGACATCTATTGAGTAGAATAAATCCCCGTTTTTCTACCATATTAATTTGGACATTTAATTGTGTGCCAGTTGATTTATATTGAAAAAGTGGTGTGCTAGCTATTGATTGTTAATTATGGATTTTATTTAAATATATGTTGGCTTATGTAAGTACCAGTGTCATGACTTGGAATGTTGAACTAAACATAAATGGTAGCTTTTTTATGCACCATTGTTGTAGCTAAGACTTTTTCCAAATTTGAAAAGAAATGAATTTGTGTTAACTTTAACTTTATAATATTTTGAAGTAAATTGGTAAAGTGGTAAAGCTAATTAATCATTTTATTAATGATGTTTTAAGTTAACTATTTTATAAATGATGTTTAAGTTAATTAACAATTTTATTACTGATGTTTAAGTTAATTAATCATTTATAAATGATATTTTCAAGTTAGTTAATCATTTTATAAATGAAATTTTTAAGTTAATTAATTATTTTATAAATTTTGTTTGAGTTAATTAATTATTTGTAAATTTTATTTAAGTTAATTAACCATTTCATTGATGATGTCTAAGTTAATTAATCATTTTATTAATGATGTTTTAAGTTAATTAATTATTTTGAAAGTTGAAGCTTTAAGTTATTTAATCATCTTATTAATGATGTATAAGTTAATTGTTTATTTTATAAATGATGTTTTAAGTAAATTAATTACTTTATTTAATGATGTATTAAGAATTAATTATTTATTTATTTAGGAGGTTTAAAGATGATTACTTAACTAAATAAAGGTGTTTATAAATAATAAATAGTTTTATAAAAGAAATTTTACTTAATAAACAGGATTTATTTAAAAGAGCTATAAATTGGAAAGACACCTTGGAAATTGGAAAAGAAGTTTGGTTTGTAAAACTTTGATTTTAAATGAATAGTGTACAGAGATTTTGAAAACCATATAATTGACATTAAACTTCGAGGTAGGGAAACTTTTACATACCCTGAAAGGTAAGAATGTCATTGAGTCAAGGTTTAAGAGATGATAATAATAATAACCCAACTTAAACTGCTTCACTGTTATCCGAAGGATAGTTTTGGTTTAAAATTGAAGATTGATGTTTGGCATATAAAGTATTATTTCCATACAAAAATTGGATCACTTGTGGAAACCAATTTTATGAAATTAATAAATAATCCTTCTTAATTATGGTGGTATAGAAGCATTCTTTCCATACCTAACACCGAAGAATAGGTGGTTTGGTTTATATGACATTTATTTTTGACCTATTTAATATGATTTTGGAAAAATAGGAAATCTTTCTTACTGTTTGTGAATATGCTTATACCATTGGATAAGTATATGAATATTTTTCTAATTATTAAAGGAGATTTAATTAATAGAAGTTTAATTAAATAAGGCTTATTTGTTGCCATGAAATTAAATCTGTGGTTAATTATTTGTTTACTTAATAATTATATAATTGACTATCAAATTTTGTCCAAATTTTAACTCTAGAATATCTAGAATGGATATGACAATTATATGGTATGATTATCTTTGGTGATGCGATGTTATACGTATAAACTCATTGTGTTGTTCTAGGATAAATGGTAAGAAAATCAGTCCACTTAAATGGTTAGAAGGTGATCTCTGCTTAGATGTATTGTTTGTTTATTTCCAAAAGAATTGGAACCGAGTTTACCAAAAATCTATCGTCGTCGGTTCGAGGAGATCAAGATTGCATAAATGTGAGTTATCCAAAAAGCACTTCAAACCAGCATAGCGTTCAATTCGAATTGAAGACATTTTGAAGATGATGGAAATGAGGATGGAGTTCTTTGAAGTGCAAGGGTTGCTTACTACTAATCCAGAGCATGATTCTAAAATGAATGTAGCAGAAGTAGTGCCTTTGGTCTGTTTATATCCTAAACAACTTGTAAGGATGAATGTTGGCATTGTATTGTTGCGTAGAGGGAGCTTAGCATTCCGAGTAGGATTTGGTAAGGAAACATAATCATAGCCTCAAGCCTCACAACCAAAAATGACTAAAATAAGGGATATGCTTCAGGGCTATGTGGGTTGCACCCATTTGGGTATGGACATCACCCTTCTAGATTGATATTTATGGAATTGGTATGTGCATGTGAGCGCATGAGAAAAGGTTGCAAAGCAACTAGGGTGATCACATATTCGTACTATCTAGTAAAAGGTAGGTCTGTCTTAATTCAGATGGGGTCCATGTGAGGCCCTCGGTACATTTTTCTAGACGTGTACTATGGTAGGCAGTACCCTAATAGCCTTGTCATTATATGGAATCCATTCTTCAATAAGTGTCATACGAACTTAGTTGTGCCCATATATGTAGGAACGTGAGATGTAACCATTCTAGCTGTATTCAATATTTATTTTAAACCCTATACACTATTATAATATCATATGATTTTCTATTTAAATGTTTTGGTTATCGAAGTTAAAATCTCATTCATGCTTGCGGTGTGGTTGTTTGAGGTACCTTTATTTTTTAAAGGTTTAATAAGATATAACAACCCATTTGATTTGAGTTTCCCATGCTGGTTTACCAGACTTATCCATGTATTATTTTCTTATAATACTCGGGTCAGGATGGGTATTTTTCCATGGTTAGCTTTGGATGCTTTGTAGCTTCAGGAGATGAGCTGGATGCCAATAAGATGTATTTTCATATTTTCATTTCTGCTGTGTTTCTTAATTGTATTTATCAACAGACTGTTATAACTGTCCAAGCTAATGATAGATTAGACTCTAATTTTGTTTGAATATTAAAGTTTGTAACAACCCGGGTTTGGTAACAATTAATTATCGTCATGAAACGATTAATGTTGATAGCTAATGGCTATTTGGAGTTTTTAATTGGGTTGAAATTCTTTTAATAATTGGTTAAGTGTTGGTGGGCTTTAAAATTTGAATCTTGGCCCATGTTTTATTTTGGGGCTGTGAAATTGTCAAAGTAAATACCCGTTCCCCTTTATTTTTATTTTCATTCGAAAACCCTAAAACAAAACATACGAAAGAAAAACAATGGCGGCTCATTCAATCTTTAGAAACTAGGATTTCGGTAATTCGTTGAGGCCGATTGCAAATGCTCGATTCAACTTGATTCTCTTGCTCTAATTGGTTGATCGCCTCTTGAGATGATCGCGGCTGCTTCAATTTTTGTCGAAAAAGGTGAGTGATTTTCTTCACTCACATCTAATTCGAATTTTAGATGATTCTTTGACTTGTTCGAATTCGTGACTTTTATTACTTGATTTTTGACAACCACGGCTTGATGATTTTGGTCTCTGTGACTTCGTCCATTTGAAATGATTTCTGGAATTCATTCGAATTAGTATAGTTTGTGATTATTAGTTTTATAGTTTTGGTTTTTGGCTTGTTCACTCTTTTGCCTTGGTCATCACGGTGTTGATTTCTAGTCGGCATCGGCCACCTTGATTTTGCTAAAATGCTTTGTTGTTGCTTTTGGTTTTATTGATGTGTTTTGAACTGAGTCTTGATATTGACTCTGTTCAATTGCACACGGCTACTATGATTATCTGGAAGTTTTGGTTTTGTGAATTTCTGGTGACTTCGGCATACTTTGGTTCGCACAGCAGTTGGCTTTGTACATTTCTCTGTTTATATCGACATTGACTTTTAAGCTTGAAATTGAATTTGTGAAATTATTTTGGGTTCGGCACTGTCTGGATTTGAAACTGCAGTCCCATGAATTTTCGAACTCGTTTCGACTGCGTCTTGGGCATTGCTTTGAACTGGGGGTTGAAATCCCCTCTGTTTTGATTTTGCAGTTCACCGCTTACTTATTTTTACGTGTCTTCATATATGTTCATACATACATTTGTATGTGTGTATGCATGTATTGTTGAATTAGCGCTGCAGTTATCTTTGCTCAAAACTGATATTGTTACTGGCATCGATTATGGTGTTTGTTGAACCAGTGGGTATTTTTATTGCCTTGGTTATTGATGTTGGCCTCTGTGTCACTGACTTTTGTTGATTTGGAACTTCATCATATTGTTGCTCCTGAATGTTCTGGCCTCCACTATATGCTGCACTATTGTTATATGTATTTTGGGCCTGGTCTTTGATGTCGAGGCTGTTGCACTATTGCTTGTTCCATTATGTAGTAGTTGTTTCGCTGGTGCATCCCCTCTTTGTTGACATGTGCATTGCCTTCACTGGTCTTGCATGTGGTCTTCTTGTGTCGTAAGTATTCATGTACCTTTATGTGTCTGTATCATATTTGAGATTGCTCATTGAGCTGCTGTGGCCTTCACTTGATTTGAACTATGCCTTATCTAGTTCAATTGATCTGCATTTTATGATTTTTGACTCCACTCTCTGATTTGAAACTTGTAAGGCCTACTTGACTGGTTCATTGCAGTTTGATTTGAACTGCATTTTTCTGTTGGCATCGACTTTGACTTTGCATTTTGTGTAATGGTTTCGGCCCTTATGTCTCTGATTTTGATGACCTCGGCACTGTCATTGTCCACTGGTCATTGATAGTTTGATTTGGGTTGTGATTTACTGTCCTAGCCTGTTTCAATTGTGCTTCCCTTGATGTTGCACTTTCTTAAGTCCAGTTTTGTAGTTGCACCATTGTTGTTTCACTGTTGCATTATATCTGGACTTCCTCTGATTCATTTCATGTTGCCATCTTTGTTTGCTTTCACCTCCAATTTGCAGTGTCTTCATGTTGTACCACTGCCATGTGCATTTGGTCATTCGAGCCTTCGTGCTCTGTTGGTTCAGGTTGCATAATCCATTCTGTTGTGTCTTCATGTTTGTACCACTGCCTTTGCGCGCTTGGTCATTCAAGTTGAGTTGATTTGCAATTGCGTTGAATCATGATAGCCGTGACTTGACCTTTGCAGTTTCGACTTGCTGTTAACATTTGGAGTTGTGATGACATCATATACTGTAGTGGCGAGGCAGTGCATGCGAGCGTGTACTGCAGCCACGCGGTATTGATTTTATTGATATTTCTTTTGCATTTTGATTCATTGAGCTTTTATGTAATTCATCACTGTAGTGGCGAGGCAGTGCACGTGAACGTGTACTACAGCCACGCAGAATTAACGTTTTTAAGTGATATTTCAATTACTTGAATTGTTTTGTCCAATTCAATATTTTGACATTGTAATTTGATTCGGTTTGATTTGATCATTTTGTTGTTGTCTAATTATCTATTTGATAATTAGATTATGAGTTTCTAATTATTTATTTAATAATTAGATTTTGTTGTTAATTGCCGTGTAGGCAATCTTATTGTTTTCTAAATTATCTTCATTGATAATCTTTTCATTTATCTTCGTTGATAATTTGAATTTGCTGATTTGTTGTTTAACACTGTTACGTGTAATATTTACCGTTATCCGATTTCTTATTAAAGGATTGGATAGGTGAGATTTTTGTGACTGTCGTCTGTTTGATTATTTAATTATTATTGCTTCCATGCACTAAAAACTGAGTTTGAATTAGACTGACCCACGTATTATTTTCTTTTGAATTTAATACTCGGGTCAGACCGAGTTATTTCAGGTTGTAGATACCTTGCTTTGGGTTGCTACTAGAGCTATGAAGTCTCTTTATATCTTTTGGAGTAGTTGTTATTATAGTAGAGGATGATATGTATTCGTGTATATTAATTATAGTAATGTACTTATATATGTAACATCCTGTGTCGACAGATGTAGTTGTATCATATGTATTGTATCACATGTATTGTAACTGACTTCAGTTATATATATATATGAGACTTTATATTCTCTGTGTTCCGCATTTAGCTTATCTGTGTTGTTATTATTATATATGTTGTCCTAAATTATTATGAACCATCGTAGTTCATTTTATATTGGAATTGGATATGTCGATGGGAGTAAATAAATCAGAGATGAAAAATAAAGAATATACCACTCCTATCGAGATAAACAATACTAGTGTAAGGCCTAACTACGGATGGCCGCTCCTATCCAGCCTTATTCTTCATAATAACAGACTGTATTTCCTTTTAATACTCTTTGTTATTGTGAGCATAGAGGTGGGGCGCCACAAAGTTCTTCTTTGTTAAAGATCATTTGGGTATTATATATTATTCATCACGATGTAAGATTTTGTAACAAATCAGAATTTTGGTTACTTAATTTTAAATGTTTAATTAATTTTGAATATTTAAATTTCAGGATTTTTGGAATTTTATAATTTGAATTTGAATATGATTAATCATTTAAATATTTGAACTATAAACTAAATATTGATTAAATGGATTTGATAATATTATTTCACTCCTCTTAATCAATAAAAAAAATTAACGAATTCAATTTGTAGTTTTATCTACAAACAATAAATTGATTGATAAATATTGATAATTGGATCTAAAGCATAAAAAGATATCTAAATATGTGAAATTATCATTTTGGGACACTATCTTAGATTCTGAAAAAACCGATGCCAATAGATCTAGAATAATAGATCATTGTACACCGTCAAGTTTTGTACCTATCGGACATACTATGTGGTAGTCCGAGCTCGAAACACTTAGCAAATTAATTTAAAAATAATTCGATTGAAAATTTTAACTTCAGTATACTTTGGAATTAGGTCTCGAAACTAGTTACATTGAAATTGGAACAAGGGTATTTAGTATAGAACGCCAATTAACATGCTTCGAATGGAGTTCGAGATTTTTGGATAAGTTTTGTTGAATAATTTGAAATAAAATAAAATAATATGCCCCATTCTCAAACCCACATTCGAACACCATACCCAATCAATTCAAACCCCATACCCACTTTTTTGGCCCATGCCTTGCGTGCAACCCATTCCTTCTCTCCTCATATAAAGCTTTGCCTGGAAACAAAAAAATATAAGTTTTTCAAAAATGAAAATCTAGTGAATTACTTACTAAAGGATAAATTAAATGGACTATTCCATTGAGTTCGTAGGCTTGATATCTTCATTCCCTGACCATCTTATGGCATGCATTCATGTATTTGGGTTTCGATAGTTTTGAGTCAACACTAGGGTTTGTTGAAGCTTGGGATTTAGGTGACAATAGGTCGCAATATTGATTTCATGGAGTTTCTCCTGACGAATAGCACGTTTTCCCTCAATTTCATGGACTCTGGTCGAGGATTGTTAAACGCGTCGTCATGGGGTAGAGGAGGAAGACCATTAGGCCATGATTTGGAGGCATATTGTGGAGGGGAATTGGACGTGTCGGGGAAGTCAAGTTTGTCAAGAGAAACGCATTCGCGAAGACGGACTGGAAAATCGTTGTATTTTGCTCCATGTCATGGCATATTCATGCACGACATTGATGGTTTTCATGTCTTTTCTATGCACATTTGGTAGGGAAGAAGAGGATGAGTTAGAGCTGGGGTAATTTTGTACATAGAAAATTAGTTATTTATTAATTTTAATTAACCGATAACTTGTAAAATCTTTAACTTTCACGGATGAGGTCGGATTCGGACGATGTTTATTACATTGCACTCGTATGGACATTGGCTTGGAAATGGAGTTATTTTGGTGTGATTTGGAGCTAGTGGAATTTTTGTCTAAAATCGGACGCCCGTTCGGTTTTAGTTCAAAACGGAACGTTTTGGCGAAAATTGGAATCAATATGAGTTGAAATCGCATTTAATTTTACTATATCATATCTATGATACTATGAACTATTATTAATTGTTTGGATGTTAGTTAAATTGTTTGACTGATTATTTGGTTGAATTTTCATTTGGAAAATAGATGACATATTAACTTGATTGCTATGGACCTATGTGATTATAAAAAACGTCCTTAACCATTGTTTTGCAGTGAGAGTTTATAGAGAGATCCCGAGGGGTTTCTTGTCAATAATTATTTATTTACATCCTTATGCTGTTATATTGATGTTTAATTAAAAATAAATCTTGATATTCCATTTATATTGTGGAAATGTCATTATAGCGATTTTCGCTATACCGTCGTTTATTGACTTTCATCCCCAAAACCATGTAGTGTATGTTTTGAACTTGAGCTTGTGTTTCCATTAATGATAATTTAAAAGTAATTAATCATTTTAACTAATGATTTTGAAATCAATTAACCAATTTAATTAATCTGTTTAAAATTTGTTTAACTTCTGATTTACATGAGAGTGGATTTAATTAATCATTTTAACTAATGTTTTAACGACATTTGTTTTTGACCCTTGTTTTAATACACTTAGTATTATAAATTTTTCTTTTAAAAGAACCTTGTAAAAGGTATTTCTAAAAGTGTTTCACCAATATTGTAGTATGGAAATCAAGCACAAGTTCAGTTTTAAAAACTAAAGTTCGATTCGGTTATGAAAAATTAATTCCGTAAACGATATCGCTTATATAGAAAGGATTTAGTCATACATTTAACAATATACATTGAGGCTTAGACTCGTTTATGTCTCGAAGGTTAAAAATGTCATCAAGGCAATGGCTAGAGGTAACACTATCTCAAATTGCCTGGCTTCATTTTCAGCCGAGAGATCGCACATTTTTGAAATCGACAAGCAGTGTTAAATATATGATATTTATTTTCCATGTACGATCATTTTAATATCCCAGGTGGTTGATTTATTATTATTGGATTCAACTTTCTTCGTGGTGTATCATCACCTTAAAAACAATTTGCTTCTCTTTGAGCTTTATTATCCTTTGTCAAAAATGACTAAATCAAAACGCATGTTTTTTAGGGCCAAGTTATGTAGGGTCGCTCCTATTAGGGTTGTAACGACCCGATATTTTCAACCATTCGCATCCGCACATGTCGGACTTGAATTGCTCAAAATACCGCGTTGTAAATAAAATTTGGCAAATCTCAGAATATACAGTAAATACATAGTCACAGATCACAGACACAGAGTAAATAATAATGCAGCGGAAATAAAAGAGATAGTAGTTCATGAAGCTACTATATAAAAATAAGATACATCAGAGTTAAACAAGATACAACAGAAGAGTAACAAGATACATCAGGTATAAATCAGAATACATCACTGAAATCACTGGATACAAAAAGCAAAATAGATGGCTAGATCTTCAAGGAAAGCTCCAGCTCCAAAGGTGAATCTTGAATGCTAACTCACTCAATCTGACTCGAGCGTAAAGCAAAACACAAAACACTCGAGTCAGGACATAAATACTTATGAACTGTAAATCAACTCAAGTGAACAGTAACAAAAATGCATCAGTAACTTAAAGGATGCTTGGGATCGCCCATCCTTTAAGGATCCGTTAAACTATTTACTATGTAGTAATATTGCGCTATTATAATAGTGTCTACGGTAAAATAAACATACTTTTAAATAGCGTTCCGGGCTACCCATATCACCCTTCACACATAATAGTCCCAGTAGTCCATCCAATATCATGCCATCTCCACTCCGGGTGATTGTCAGAGGATACCACACGGACTACGGGAGAAAAACAAACTCGTAGTAAAGGCTCGGTATGGTAGGTGACACGGCACACAAGGCAATGCCAGGGTAGATATACCAATTACGCACACGGGCTGGTGGTAACGCAGCAGCCACATACGCCCACCTCGGAACACACTCCCATATCAAAATCGGAGGATGGCCATCTAATCAATCACCAGTAAGAGTATAGTATCGAAGGAATGTGTCCGATAGAAGGAATGACCTCACTTGGCCCGAGATCGCTCCTGTTTTAGCCACCTTATGCCAACTCACGGGAGTTGGGTCCACGTAATATACCTCAAGAACGTCGCCACCATCCTACTTCATTCTGGAATCTCCACCGCGTACACGGTTGTTAAAGTGGTTTTCGGAGTTGGCAGAGAGTATGACAATTTCCGATCCCGGTCTCTTTAACAACCAAACGTTATTATAACGCCGTGATCATTTCAAAATAGTTTAAACTTCAAAAAGATCAAATCATTTCATTTCAAACTATATTTCTTTCAAAATAGTTTATACTTCGAAACCAAAACCATTTTTATTTCAAAACTATTTATTCAATCAAAATAGTTTATACTTCGAAACCTAAATCATTTTTGTTTCAAAAATACTTATTCAATCAAAATAGTTTATACTTCGAAACCAAAATCATTTTTATTTCAAAACTATTTATTCAATAAAAATAGTTTATACTTCGAAACCAAAAACATTTTAAAACTATATTCAAATCAAATAGTTTATCATTTCCATTTCAAACATATATTCACTTCCAAAAATCATAATACTTTCAAAGTTATAACTCTTTCGAAACCAAAATACTAGAAACCATTACACTTTGAAAATCATAACATTCTGAAATCATACATTTGAAATCATGAAACATTCATTTAATTCTTTACATTTTACAAATTTATTTCCAATTTAATTCAAAATTTCAAATTTAATTCAAATCAAACCATCAATTTCAATTCAATTCAGTTTTCTAACAAAACGTTTCAAATCTTATAAATTTCAAATATAGATTTGATCCACAAAATAAGCTATCCAATTTTAATATGTTTCCAAACTTTAATATCCCACATTTCAAAACTAAACTTTATAATTCCATATATTCATATCTCAAATCTAATTTCATTATTATGTAGTTTTGAAATATTCATTTCATAAATCCAATATTATTAAAATAAAATTAAATTACAATTAAACCAAATATCTTTTCATACAAATATAAACTTCAAATATTCCTTTATCAAATAAAGAAAAATCAAATATCATTCAACATTCACATTCTTTATTAAAATAAAGATCAAATCATTTCCAAACCATTTCAAAATCCTTAAAATATTACATCCTTTCAAAACTTCATAATCAAATCATTATTTGAATTCAAATCCAAATATTCAAAGTTAAATATCATTTAAAAATCAAATATGTCATTCATTTATTATTTCAAACATCATTACCAAAAATACATTCCAAAATTCCATTCAAAAATTCATTTATTATATTACATTTCATTCCGTTTAACACATAACCAAGTAAACTTTATTTAAATTCAAATTCAATTTAAATTCCTAAAAAATTCAAATTTAAATATTCAAAACTTCTAAAATTTCACAGATAATCCATTTCAAAAGTTATTTAACACTATAAAATATAGCCCAAACAGTGTTAAAATCTATAACATTTCAAAACATTGTCAAATTATAGCAACGACAACATTTATAAAGTGCTATCGTAGCTTATATTTTCCAAAATGGTTTATTTCAAGAATAACGGCATTTATAAAATGTCGTAATAGATATTTAGTTATTTCAAACATTGTTAGATTCAAAAAAATAGCATTTAAAAATGCTGTCAAAAGACTACAACATTTTGAAAATGCTATGAATTCCAGATTTCATTTTTGCTTTTCAAAAAAATAATGAAACTCCAAATTTTATTATAACTCAAAAATCATATTTCTAGACTTCAAAATTTCACATTTAAAATCATTTTAACATATGATTTAACACAACAAAATTTTTAGATCAAATATTCAATTTTAAAAACTCCATTCATTTATTAAGTCAAAATTCACTGTTTATTAACATATAAATTAAATAAAACTTAAAATTTTACTTCATATATAATTTTAAAACTTTAAATTTAATTTCCATTATTTATTTACATTTTAAAATAAAATTTAAAGTCTAAAATCTCAATTATTTCACATTTACGTACTCAAATTCACAATTTCAAGACTTAATATTTAATTTTCTTAAAACCATAAAATATATATTTTTAAATCAAAATTTCATACTTTTAAGAATACATATTTTAATAAATATCATTTAAAAATATACCACGGGATCTGTATATAATTTTCTAACCTAGGTCAAGTGATACGGATATATATCATTTCAATCCGCAGTTTACAAAGAAAACCCGGGTTCTATCATTTCAAACCCGCAATCCCAAGTCAAATAAAATACAATAAAAATCGCTCAGGCCTATCATTTCAGCCCATAACGATTTTTCCCTAATCTAAAGTCCGTTTGGGTATGTATCATTTCAACCCATAGTGATTCTATTCTAACAGGGAACTTGCAGTGTGAATATATGCATAAACAATATAAACAATGTCAATGTCATAATATAATGTCATATATCATATTTCAGGTGATAATTAACAGTTTTAACATGGTAATAACATGGCATAGCATATCATATGGTTATCATTAACTTGCTTAACATTTTATATTACTAAACACTTGTCATCAATTCACTATTTCATAAGTATAAATGTCAGAGTGAGAAAGACTCACCTTTTACGAAGCTAGAGACAAACAATACACACAAGAGCGATTCCAAAGGCACGACAAGCACGATTTGATTTGAATTGATAGAGACCCTTGTAAACAACACAAAATATAACATACATAAGCACAAACATAGATATCGACATACAAATGTAATCAACAACTTTAGTTTGCAGAACAGTTGCAAAACAAGAGAGATGACCAAACCTTAGAAGCAAAAGACTTGCACACGACAACATAAGCTTGTCACATGATCAAATGGGCTTGCTCTCATCATACTAGGCTCAGCCTAGATGCCAACATGGCTCAGGTTTGGGTCAATATGGGTTCATATGGCTCGGCCTAACTTGGATATGAAGGAGTGGAAGTTGTGACATGAGAAATACAAAAGTCAAGGCAATTAAGTGGATTTTTGGTGCAACTATAGGTTCGGCCTACCATGGCTTGGGCTTGGTCATGCAAGGGGATGGTCAGGTGGTGGATGGAGTGGCGGCCAGAGGTGGTGGAGGGACTGGTGGTGGCGGCCATGGAGGTGGTTTAGGTTAAAAATGAAGGCTATGGCTTTAAGGGTTTGGCTAGGCTAGTTTGGTGGAACTTTTGTGCAAATTTTGTGGTGCAACATCAACGGATGGTCATGGCTACTGTCTTGGTCAGAGGAGAGGCTTATGAGCTGCTGGAGATGATGGTGGAGAGGATGGTAGTGGTGGTGGTAGAGGCTAGGCCTAGCAAAACAGAAGAAGGATCAATGCAAAAATCAATAGGAAAATCATAAAAACAGGAAGAAAGATGATAGAATTTACCAAATTTTTGTAAAACAAATGGCCATAAGTTTTTTTCTCAAGAAAGATGATAAAATTTTCGTGAGAAAGAGTGAGGAATGTGGCTGAAAGATGGAGTAGGGTACGGCCAAAGCATTGATGAATGGAGTTTGGAAAGTGAAAGGTCGGAATGCAAAAGGACTAAGCATACAAAAGATCTCAAACTCTTCATATATTCATTATTTCTTTTTAAATTTTTATATAACTGAAAAACATATATAAATTCAGTTAAAATACGAAAATATAGTAAATAAACAAAAATAAATTAATTAATTATTAATTATATATAGTTTAATTAAATAAAACAGCAAAATTTGCAACTAGCCTTGAAAATATGAAAAATAAGTGCAATGAACTTGGAAAAATATTTATGTACTTAAAAATATTTATAAATAAAGATAAGAACACAAAATAAAAAGGAAATCACAAAAATAAATAAATAAATTTTAATTTAAATATAGTTTAGATGAAGAAAATAGCAGAAAAAGGAAAACAGCCTTTTAAAAATAGGAAATCATCATAGTAAATTTTAGAAAAATTCTATTATCATTTCAAAAATATTTAAAAGTCAAAATATACATAATATAACATATTAAAACATATTAAAATAAAATATGACAAAGAAAAATAAAATTTATACAATTTAAAATAACAAAATTGCAAAATAAACAATTTATACTCAAAATTGAAATGTACATATCTTTTGCAGTTTAACTCCGTTTTCCACGAAACAAAAAGCAATGTTCAAGTTCTTAAATCTATTTTCATAATAAAAGCTAAAATTTAAAATTTCAAACATTAAATTTTTAAGTTAAAAGTCAAAGTTTGACTATTTTGACCAAAATCAACATTTTCTGGAAATATTCAATTTATGCATGTTTGAAATTCTAATCCACATCAAAATCAACATTTATATTTAAATTAACAAAATATATTAATTTTAATAAATAAAATAAAGTTTTTAAATTAGTAATTTAAATTAAAATAATTAAAATATACAATTACAATAATCAGAAAATACAGGGTTGTTACACTCTCCCCCACTCAAAACTTTTCGTCCCCGAAAAGGAATGAGGTGCGGGAAAGCGCAGAAAAAGATTGAATGAAATAGTATTAAGACAAGATGACAAGAAGATTAAAATTATACCTGATAACTGTTGCTATAGGTAAGTTTAACAAGGTGGAGATGATCTTTCCAACATCCTCCAGAATCAAGAACACAAGCATGAAAAAAAATCTTTTAGAATCTGATTCACCCTTCCCGTTTAACCGACGGTCTATGGTTGGCAAGCAGTGCTTAGATTCAAAGATGAGTGCCAAAGATTATTAAAGATTTTAGAAAGATTTCTAAACAGACTGGTATATGCAATAGCCTCCCATTCTGTAGCAAGATAAGGGAAATTAGGACAACCAAAAGATAGTTTGAAAAACAAAATAAAATAATAAATTTAAAACCATAAAATTTCAACTTAAACTGAAAATTAATTTTACATAAGTCAAATAAATCTTAAGCATCTCTAATTTCATTATCTTATCATCCAATTATCTTAAATTAACAAATCCCTAAAATCATGTATTTGAAAAAAATCTTTTATTATACTCAAAATGTGCCAAATAAAATTTAATTCTTCTTCATTTCTAATTAAAATTAAGTTTATTTCTCTCAATATATCTTATCACCCATGTTAAATATATTTATACTAATTATAACTGCTTTAAATTTATTCTTAGTTCCTTTAACATCATTTTATATTGTAAATTATTTTATTACCCTTTTCTTTATTTACCACTGTTAATCATTTTATAATTAAAATTTAAGTGTATAAAATTTATTATAACCACTCAAATTTTATTTATAAAATCTTTTTTTTTTGTATTGTATATTATCCAATTACATATTCAACTTTTGAAAATTAAGGTAAGTTATATTGGAATGAAATTGTGTATTATACAAATAAAACTTTCTAATTCAATCATTTCAAACTTGAATATTTATCCAAATCTTGAAATTATACTTAGAAATTATCTTTGAAGATAAAATTTAGGAATTAAATTTTCGATAAATTCCAAACTATTTAGAGATAAATAAATGCTCATATACTACATATATATATATATATATATATATATCCATTCAAATTTAAATCATACATCAGCATATGTTATAAATCCAGTCTTATTTTAGAAATTAAAATCAATTAAATTTTTCCAAAACAAAACTGTAGCAAGACTACAGAATGGTCTCTTCACTTCGAAACTCGAAAATGAATGTCGATGATGCTGCAGTCATCACCGAAATTATTTTCCAGCGACAAAGAGAAGAGCACTAAATTTAAATTTAAAATTCTTTGGGAACAAATTTCTATTCGAAAATACTTTAAATAATATATCCTTTAAAACTTTAAACACAAAGTTTGAAATCCATAGGAAATTAAATTCTCAAATTCTTGTTTTACATTCATTTTAAATTTCCAAATAAATTTATAACCATGTTTTATAGTTCAATTAGATATATGAAACAATAGAAAATGATATATAAAACAAATATTATTTCTTAACAACCAATTCAAATAAAATCCAGATAAAGATTTATAATATAGTTACAAAATTTATTTCACAAAAATTTATTTCATTACTAAATTTTAAAAACATATTGTGTCAGTTTGCTCTATTCAAGTGTTTTGGAAATCTTATCGATAGCGTTGATCAGACGAATCGATTAGAAACCCAAATCAACATCAACAACTCAAACAACACAATATATAAAACATTTTAAATATTAGTTTACAAATACACTTCAAGAATAATTTGAAGATAAGTTGGAAACAAAGATGAGATGATTAAATAACAGAATAGGAAGATGGATAAGCTTATATAAATCGCGGGCAAGCTTAACCGGGTCAACCGTGACTTAAAGAATAAGACCGATGTGGATTTCTTGGGGAAATCGACATTCGATCTCAAGATGTAGAGTTCGAAATTATAAGAGATACTAGCATCTAAACCGAGGATATAGAATCTCTAGAGAATCGATGTTGTTGTAAAGGAGTTTTTCCCCTTTACAAATAAATTTGAGGTTGGCGAGACCGCCGACTCATTATGAAGATCTTTTGAAGTTGAGTTATGGGATACTCCAGAAACAAAAGAAGATAAATAATGAGGGACACGAATGGATTTTGAAACTACAGGGAATGTTCCAAAATTCAAAGGAATCGAGTCAAAAAGGAAGAGGTTTAAACTCGAATGAAAGTGATTCTGTAAATACATTTACCCTATATACTGAGTTTTGCCTAGAGCTACCAAAGCTCTGATACCAACTGTAACGACCCGATATTTTCAACCATTCGCATCCGCATATGTCGGACTTGAATTGCTCAAAATACCGCATTGTAAATAAAATTTGGCAAATCTCAGAATATACAGTAAATACATAGTCACAGATCACAGACACAGAGTAAATAATAATGCAGCGGAAATAAAAGAGATAGTAGTTCATGAAGCTACTATATAAAAATAAGATACATCAGAGTTAAACAAGATACAACAGAAGAGTAACAAGATACGTCAGGTATAAATCAGAATACATCACTGAAACCACTGGATACAAAATGCAAAATAGATGGCTAGATCTTCAAGGAAAGCTCCAGCTCCAAAGGTGAATCTTGAATGCTAACTCACTCAATCTGACTCGAGCGTAAAGAAAAACACAAAACACTCGAGTCAGGACATAAATACTTATGAACTGTAAATCAACTCAAGTGAACAGTAACAAAAATGCATCAGTAACTTAAAGGATGCTTGGGATCGCCCATCCTTTAAGGATCCGTTAAACTATTTACTATGTAGTAATATTGCGCTATTATAATAGTGTCTACGGTAAAATAAACATACTTTTAAATAGCGTTCCGGGCTACCCATATCACCCTTCACACATAATAGTCCCAGTAGTCCATCCAATATCATGCCATCTCCACTCCGGGTGACTGTCAGAGGATACCACACGGACTACGGGAGAAAAACAAACTCGTAGTAAAGGCTCGGTATGGTAGGTGACACGGCACACAAGGCAATGCCAGGGTAGATATACCAATTACGCACACGGGCTGGTGGTAACGCAGCAGCCACATACGCCCACCTCGGAACACACTCCCATATCAAAATCGGAGGATGGCCATCTAATCAATCACCAGTAAGAGTATAGTATCGAAGGAATGTGTCCGATAGAAGGAATGACCTCACTTGGTCCGAGATCGCTCCTGTTTTAGCCACCTTATGCCAACTCACGGGAGTTGGGTCCACGTAATATACCTCAAGAACGTCGCCACCATCCTACTTCATTCTGGAATCTCCACCGCGTACACGGTTGTTAAAGTGGTTTTCGGAGTTGGCAGAGAGTATGACAACTTCCGATCCCGGTCTCTTTAACAACCAAACGTTATTATAACGCCGTGGTCATTTCAAAATAGTTTAAACTTCAAAAAGATCAAATCATTTCATTTCAAACTATATTTCTTTCAAAATAGTTTATACTTCGAAACCAAAACCATTTTTATTTCAAAACTATTTATTCAATCAAAATAGTTTATACTTCGAAACCTAAATCATTTTTGTTTCAAAAATACTTATTCAATCAAAATAGTTTATACTTCGAAACCAAAATCATTTTTATTTCAAAACTATTTATTCAATAAAAATAGTTTATACTTCGAAACCAAAAACATTTTAAAACTATATTCAAATCAAATAGTTTATCATTTCCATTTCAAACATATATTCACTTCCGAAAATCATAATACTTTCAAAGTTATAACTCTTTCAAAACCAAAATACTAGAAACCATTACACTTTGAAAGTCATAACATTCTGAAATCATACATTTGAAATCATGAAACATTCATTTAATTCTTTACATTTTACAAATTTATTTCCAATTTAATTCAAAATTTCAAATTTCCAATTTAATTCAAATCAAACCATCAATTTCAATTCAATTCAGTTTTCTAACAAAACGTTTCAAATCTTATAAATTTCAAATATAGATTTGATCTACAAAATAAGCTATCCAATTTTAATATGTTTCCAAACTTTAATATCCCACATTTCAAAACTAAACTTTATAATTCCATATATTCATATCTCAAATCTAATTTCATTATTATGTAGTTTTGAAATATTCATTTCATAAATCCAATATTATTAAAATAAACTTAAATTACAATTAAACCAAATATCTTTTCATACAAATATAAACTTCAAATATTCCTTTATCAAATAAAGAAAAATCAAATATCATTCAACATTCACATTCTTTATTAAAATAAAGATCAAATCATTTTCAAACCATTTCAAAATCCTTAAAATATTACATCCTTTCAAAACTTCATAATCAAATCATTATTTGAATTCAAATCCAAATATTCAAAGTTAAATATCATTTAAAAATCAAATATGTCATTCATTTATTATTTCAAACATCATTACCAAAAATACATTCCAAAATTCCATTCAAAAATTCATTTATTATATTACATTTCATTCCGTTTAACACATAACCAAGTAAACTTTATTTAAATTCAAACTCAATTTAAATTCCTTAAAAATTCAAATTCAAATATTCAAAACTTCTAAAATTTCACAGATAATCCATTTCAAAAGTTATTTAACACTATAAAATATAGCCCAAACAGTGTTAAAATCTATAACATTTCAAAACATTGTCAAATTATAGCAACGACAACATTTATAAAGTGCTATCGTAGTTTATATTTTCCAAAATGGTTTATTTCAAGAATAACGGCATTTATAAAATGTCGTAATAGATATTTAGTTATTTCAAACATTGTTAGATTCAAAACAATAGCATTTAAAAATGCTGTCAAAAGACTACAACATTTTGAAAATGCTATGAATTCCAGATTTCATTTTTGCTTTTCAAAAAAATAATAAAACTCCAAATTTTATTATAACTCAAAAATCATATTTCTAGACTTCAAAATTTCACATTTAAAATCATTTTAACATATGATTTAACACAACAAAGTTTTTAGATCAAATATTCAATTTTAAAAACTCCATTCATTTATTAAGTCAAAATTCACTGTTTATTAACATATAAATTAAATAAAACTTAAAATTTTACTTCATATATAATTTTAAAACTTTAACTTTAATTTCCATTATTTATTTACATTTTAAAATAAAAGTTAAAGTCTAAAATCTCAATTATTTCACATTTACGTACTCAAATTCACAATTTCAAGACTTAATATTTAATTTTCTTAAAACCATAAAATATATATTTTTAAATCAAAATTTCATACTTTTAAAAATACATATTTTAATAAATATCATTTAAAAATATACCACGGGGTCTTTATATAATTTTCTAACCTAGGTCAAGTGATACGGATATATATCATTTCAATCCGCAGTTTACAAAGAAAACCCGGGTTCTATCATTTCAAACCCGCAATCCCAAGTCAAATAAAATACAATAAAAATCGCTCAGGCCTATCATTTCAGCCCATAACGATTTTTCCCTAATCTAAAGTCCGTTTGGGTATGTATCATTTCAACCCATAGTGATTCTACTCTAACAGGGAACTTGCAGTGTGAATATATGCATAAACAATATAAACAATGTCAATGTCATAATATAATGTCATATATCATATTTCAGGTGATAATTAACAGTTTTAACATTGTAATAACATGGCATAGCATATCATATGGTCATCATTAACTTGCTTAACATTTTATATTACTAAACACTTGTCATCAATTCACTATTTCATAAGTATAAATGTCAGAGTGAGAAAGACTCACCTTTTACGAAGCTAGAGACAAACAACACACACAAGAGCGATTCCAAAGGCACGACAAGCACGATTTGATTTGAATTGATGGAGACCCTTGTAAACAACACAAAATATAACATACATAAGCACAAACATAGATATCGACATACAAATGTAATCAACAACTTTAGTTTGCAGAACAGTTGCAAAACAAGAGAGATGACCAAACCTTAGAAGCAAAAGACATGCACACAACAACATATGCTTGTCACATGATCAAATGGGCTTGCTCTCATCATACTAGGCTCAGCCTAGATGCCAACATGGCTCAGGTTTGGGTCAATATGGGTTCATATGGCTCGGCCTAACTTGGATATGAAGGAGTGGAAGTTGTGACATGAGAAATACAAAAGTCAAGGCAATTAAGTGGATTTTTGGTGCAACTATAGGTTCGGCCTACTATGGCTTGGGCTTGGTCATGCAAGGGGATGGTCAGGTGGTGGATGGAGTGGCGGCCAGAGGTGGTGGAGGGACTGGTGGTGGCGGCCATGGAGGTGGTTTAGGTTAAAAATGAAGGCTATGGCTTTAAGGGTTTGGCTAGGCTAGTTTGGTGGAACTTTTGTGCAAATTTTGTGGTGCAACATCAACGGATGGTCATGGCTACTGTCTTGGTCAGAGGAGAGGCTTATGAGCTGCTGGAGATGATGGTGGAGAGGATGGTAGTGGTGGTGGTAGAGGCTAGGCCTAGCAAAACACAAGAAGGATCAATGCAAAAATCAATAGGAAAATCATAAAAACAGGAAGAAAGATGATAGAATTTACCAAATTTTTGTAAAACAAATGTCCATGAGTTTTTTTCTCCAGAAAGATGATAAAATTTTCGTGAGAAAGAGTGAGGAATGTGGCTGAAAGATGGAGTAGGGTACGGCCAAAGCATTGATGAATGGAGTTTGGAAAGTGAAAGGTCGGAATGCAAAAGGACTAAGCATACAAAAGATCTCAAACTCTTCATATATTCATTATTTCCTTTTAAATTTTTGTAACGTTTGCGATTTTTCGTTGCCGAAAAACCGAAATGTTATGGGTTTAAGAAAAAAAAAATTAGGAAAAGAAAAAGAGAGAAGAAGAGAAAAGAGGATAGAAAATAGAGAAAATTTTAAAATAGGGAAAGGACAAAAGAAAATAGAGAATTTGAAAACAGAGGGAACAGAAAAATAGAACGGAACAGAAAGGAACAACAGAATCTCACAATTTGCAGCGGAACAACATATAATAATAAATGAATAATCTTTAAACAAAGAACTATATCAGTTATTACATTACATCACATTTCATTACATCATATCATCAGAGTGTACAACAACATCATCAAACAGTGCAGCAGAAAAAGAAATACTACATAAACTAGTAATACGCCATGCCATCCAGCTTGCCTCCAGCAACTCCAGAATATCCAGAATATCCTGATAAACCTAACTCTTAACTGCCCGTGTGGAAATTGGTGGGCACCCAGAGTTTAGGAAGGAAAACAATAAACTCCAAGTCAGTCATGTGACTGGTGTGAGAACTCAAAACAGTTTATTTTTCTTTAAAAATCAAAATAGAGAGATATTTTTATTTCAATTCGCAATGCTTTTGAAAATGAGACTACCATAAGGCCTCCCGCACACACACACATGCAAACGCAGAATCGGAGGAGATTTCTCCTTATGATAGTCAAAGATGCTTGATACGCATTTAAAATAACATTTGATATTATTACTAGTGCATAGTGTAGAAGAAATTCATTTCGAAAGTAGAATATAAATCTTAGCCAACATACGACCATTATCGTATGCCTACTATAGCTACCATCCAAACAGTGGTGACCACCATAAGTAAATGGCAGGTTCTACAACTAATACCGTACAAATTTCGTATTGGGAATTGGATTTCCAACGAATGATCAGGCCAAGGAACTTCCCATTGCCACATGAGAATGCCTCTGGATGGACATCCCCGAGAACCAAACCGGATCTCTACCAACACAAGGCCGGGTTACCCCTAACTGAGTAACAACTGACCGAATATGCCATCCCCCGGTCCTTTGGGACCTTTTCACCGAGCGCTCGTAATCAATTCACACAATCATAACAAAGTGTTTTCAACATGAGTAAGTATCTGGGCTCCATACCATGATACCACCCTTTTCCAGAAGGAAATGGACACATCCTAAAGGGTGCTACCCCTCATAACCTTGCTGCTTCTTTCCTGTTTTGACCATTCACGGGGTGTGAGGCTCGACGAAGTCACGTCCACAAAAACATACTTTATACAAAAGCAATGCTTTGGGTCAACAAATGATCAACACAATGATCACAAGGATAGACGATCAAATAAACGATCCTATCACAAATAATCAACACAATGATCATTTACAGCTACACTCAGCATGTCACATTACCAAATTGGGAATATATCGCTGATAACTTCAACTATATAACCTCTGAGCACGTACGTCTCAGAGAAGGGTGTTAAGCTAAAGAATAAATTCTCCTCCACCAACAGAAATATATTTGAAAGAAATCGGCTTTATATCTCAACTTGTAATGTCAGACATACAATCCATACAAGTCTGTTCCGGGCTCGAACAAAACCGAAGGCACTTCTTACGAAGCCCTTGAAATCCGGGTATTCACAATCCCGATCGAATTTCCCATCACTTAGGAGATCTCTATACCAGGAGCTACCCAGTGCAGAAACAATCGATAGGTCATCCTATCGCTTTTGCAAATACTCGGTCTTCAACACCGATCTTCAATGCAATTCACAACGACGTATCACATATTCGGAATGGGTTATACGACCCCATGGTCCTTTCCCGGTTAACCCGAATAGTGAGCGCTTATTCAAAAATAAGTGTAGCATTCACATTCAAACAAATCACATCAATTACCCATTCAAAGGGGAATATTGATAGTCGGTTATTGAACTATCAATGGATATGCACACATCACCAGATTCCAAATAATTTTCCAAATTATTTATTTTCCAAAAATATCTTTACAAGATATATAATTTCACACTTCAAAAATAAATCAATATTTATTTTTAGACAAATTCCACTTCCTTTATAAATTCCTTAGTGAATTTATATTTCACAATATCTATTGATATATGTTTTCAATTATCCATTTTCAATTTATCTTCAAAAAGATAAATTCTAAATATCACTTCATATTGGAAAACAATTCCATACTTATTTAATAAGTAATTCACAAATTTTATTTATTTTCAACACTTGGAAAATATTCAATATACTTAAATCGAAATTAAGTATATATTTCAGTCTTTAAGGAAATCATTCTCTTAAACATATTTATTTGGGCCAAAACGAATGTTACGTAAAACATCGTTACGACAACCCAAAATCACTAGTATAGGGATTCGAAATTAAAGTAGATATATAAATCCCAATACTATGCAAAACATTTCCTTTCGGAAATCATTTACTATAACAACAGTGTTATAGTCCACTATTTCCTTTTATTTCTCGAAAACGTCTATTTCAACAATAAATGTTGAAATCTATGGTTTCGAATCTCAACACATTTTAAAACATCGTTAGATCGTTTTAATTCTATTTGAAATATCTAAATCCAAAACAATTTCTTTAACATCTTATTCACTATTCAAATTCGTGAATATACTACGTTAACAATTTCATCCTTTTATTCATTTTAATTCAAAGGATTATTCACTATTCAAAAATGTGAATATAACTCCATTTATAGGTTTCAACAAATTTTCTTGTCAAAATAAGTCATTTGTGAATTTATAAAACAACGTTTATAAATTCCATTTCTATTTATTTATAAAAACTTCCTTTTTATAAATTCTTTTATTAATCTATTCCAGTTTATAACTCAATTATAAACTAAAAGTTCATATTATAAGTTAAATACTTATAAAACGATTATTTTACAAAATCGTTCCTTTAAAGACTTTCCAAACCATAAATCTTATAACTTATAAGATTCATTTATTTAACCAAATCTATTCTTTCAATAACTTCACAAATTTATAAATCTTACTATTTATAAATTTTATTTATAACTTCACAGTTTATAATTTTATAAATTTCATTCTTAAATGAAATTTATTTTCACTTCATTCAAACGCTTATAAAAACTCGTTTTGTAATTTCAATATCTCAATTTATAAATATCCATTTATAAATCTCTTATATAAATCAATTCATATTAATATTTTAAAACGTCTTCGAATTCCTTTAAAAACTTCATCCTTTTGATTTATAGAATAATCAAATTTTATATATCCTATATTTGAACTTTTCACAATTATTTCAGAAATCCCAATTTAACTATTTTATAAAGTCATTAATTCCTTATTTTCAAAAAATCAGCTTTTAACTATATTTCTTAAAAATCAAAATTTTTATAACATAAAAATTATAACGTTTATTTATTTAACATGGATCAATCCCAAAAATTATTTTATAACTTATACTTTCAAAAATCACTTTGAACTCATTTTAAAATTCCAAATTTGGTCCAATGATGCTACACACCAAATAGTCAATCACGACTACAACGATCCATCATATATCGATATGATAATCCATCAAATATCAAAATATCTGAAATCAAATAAATACTGTTGAGGAATCCAGTTGGATCCCTCCAACCTGTTTTCCTGCATCCACAAACATTAGCACAATACCAATTTCGCTCCAGTACGAAATTATCGCGGTATATGTTCTTATTAAATATTATCCGCTTAATAACGGCGTAATAGGGTCTCATCCGCTAAACAAATAAATGCGGGAAATCAATAACTCCAATATATACATATGCCAATATATATATATTGCTATTATATATAATACCAATTTCACTGTTTATGAAATATTCGCGGTATATGTTTTTATTAAATAACATCCGCTTACTAACGGCGTATAATGTCTATTTTAACAATCAATAGATATTCATCAACATTCAAACATGCATTCAAATATTTTAAATCTAACTATTTAAAATAAAATCGAAACTGATTCGATTGAGTGAGAAGTTCTCACCTTGATTTAAATTCCGTTTTAGCGATTTATTTCGAATAAAATTAAACGCGTGTTTAATTTTACCCAAAATTCTCACTAACTCCAAACGACTCCAATCCAACTCCATCGCGTAGTGCTCGTCCATACGATTCCAACGCAACTGAGTTTGCATTTTTTCGACCTCGTATGAAAAAGTTATCAATTTATGAAGTTCGTACGAATTCTTAACTTAACAATTACAACATAAATAAAAATTTTATACCCAAACTAATATGGGCCGTGAGATCTAGCTCCAAGCCATCACAGCCCTCCAACCTTTCTTCCCCTTCATCACGCATGGCTACAGTTCATAGCCGAAACAAAAACCCATCACAACATCAACTAGGGTTTAATTATGCACCTTCAATACTTGATATAAACTCGATCAGAGACCACCATTCAGAAGAGCACGACGAACACCATACTCGGCCTAAATATCCCCAAGCTCGCCCCCCCTATCTCGAATTGCGTGCGCAAGTTGCTGCGAACGGCCCCCCATATCTCACAATCTATAGCTCCATTCGCGATCTCCACCGTTCAGATTGTAGCTCTCGATGTGCTCTTCATTTTGTTAGTTGAAAGATTTTGCAATCGATGCATGGATTTGGAGATAATGGAGGAGAATCAAAACTAATTTCTGGCCATCAGTTATAGATAGTGGCGGCTAGGGTTTTAGTATTAGGGTTTATTTTTATTTTTTTTAAATTATGAAGAGGTGGGTGCTATTTATAAAGAAAAATCGAACACTATTCATCCGGAAATTCCGAACTCCGATTTACGCGCCGTAACCAGCGTTTCTAAGGTTTACCCCGCGTTCCGGACACAATGGAACAGGTTTCGAAAGCTAATTCGGACATCTGTGCAAGTTATGGCTATAAACGCTCAATTTAAATTAAACCGATTTAAGTCGATTTCTAGGCGTTTTAATTTGTAACGGACAAACGGTAAATCCAATTGACTTGAAATTTGAAACCTTACAATAATATCACATTACGGATCCGATGAAACTGGTTTCGTCGAAATCCGAGACATTTTGAAAAATGGCTATTTTAGCTCGCCAAATTTAAATTAAAAATAAATCGATGCGTTTCGAGCTGCCACGATCAAACGATAGCTCCGATTGACACGAAAATTGAAATCCGGTAATAACTAACTATTACGGATCCAATGGAACTAGTTTCGTTCAATTCTGAAACTGTTCAAAAATTGACTATTTTCACTAGTCGATTTTAATATTAAAATATTCAATTTTCACAAATTAACTTTTAAATCGATTTTAAAAGTTCTAAAATATCATTCTAACTCTCATATGATAAAATAAAATTTTACAAATCATTTTCAATCATATTTAACTATATTTTCAATTATTTCCATAATTCAACATATTAATTTATTGATTTAATTATCCAATTATATTCAATAATTCAAATAAAAATTTATTCGACTTATAAATTCACTTATTAATATTTAAAATTAATTAAATATTCAAATTTTAAATAATTAAAATTTCTGGGCCGTTACAATTTTTATATAACTGAAAAACATATATAAATTAAGTTAAAATACGAAAATATAGTAAATAAACAAAAATAAATTAATTAATTATTAATTATATATAGTTTAATTAAATAAAACAGCAAAATTTGCAACTAGTCTTGAAAATATGAAAAATAAGTGCAATGAACTTGGGAAAAATTTTATGTACTTAAAATATTTATAAATAAAGATAAGAACACAAAATAAAAAGGAAATCACAAAAATAAATAAATAAATTTTAATTTAAATATAGTTTAGATGAAGAAAATAGCAGAAAAAGGAAAACAGCCTTTTAAAAATAGGAAATCATCATAGTAAATTTTAGAAAAATTCTATTATCATTTCAAAAATATTTAAAAGTCAAAATATACATAATATAACATATTAAAACATATTAAAATAAAATATGACAAAGAAAAATAAAATTTATACAATTTAAAATAACAAAATTGCAAAATAAACAATTTATACTCAAAATTGAAATGTACATATCTTTTGCAGTTTAACTCCGTTTTCCACGAAACAAAAAGCAATGTTCAAGTTATTAAATCTATTTTCATAATAAAAGATAAAATTTAAAATTTCAAACTTTAAAATTTTAAGTTAAAAGTCAAAGTTTGACTATTTTGACCAAATCAACATTTTCTGAAATATTCAATTTATGCATGTTTGAAATTCTAATCCACATCAAAATCAACATTTATATTTAAATTAACAAAATATATTAATTTTAATAAATAAAATAAAGTTTTTAAATTAGGAATTTAAATTAAAATAATTAAAATATACAATTACAATAATCAGAAAATACAGGGTTGTTACAAGGGTATTTTCACATCCCATCTAGATTTTTGGTGTAACGTCACCTTAAAACGGTTATGATTTAGATGTGAAATATTTGAATTCTCGGTAAGGTTCGGCGGGTCCAACTAGAAGTTCTTGGGGTTTTCAAGTATATTTCTGGAGGTATACTTCTTTTAAGGGGGGTGCACCCACTTAGTCATTTGTTGGAAATTTTTCTTTCCTTATTTGATTTGAGTCTTTAAAATGTTTTCCTATAATTGCAATGGAAGATTCAACCACTTTACATGATGTTTAATTATAGGTTTTGTCCATTCTATCAAGTTTGGACTGCTACCTTGTTTTATCCATTCTTTCCAGTTGAGATTTTGCTCATAATATTTTCATTCTCTCAAGTCTGGTTTTTAATACTATTTATGCCATTCTTATTTGGATTTGTTTCTTTTTGTTTATCTCTACTCTTTCTTGTATGAATGTTATTCTTGTGAGGTAAAAACTCGTTCCGCATTAGCGGCATGGTCTTACGGAACTCATATGTTACCCATTATTTGAGTTATCTCATGTTGGTATTTCCAGATTGATCCGGATGTAATTTTATTATAATGCTCGAGTTAGACCGAGTATTTCCCCCAGCTATCCTTTGTGTTATGGAGATCCTAAAGAGAAGCTGGAGTTTTACCGATCGTAGTGTTTTATTTTCGGTTGTATTATATAGTATCCCATCAGCAATTGTATGGTCGGGATTTTACAATTGTTCGGCTGATATGGTTTGTTTTTAACTCTGGTGTACATTGTATTTTAGAGTGACAGTTTTGCTGTCCATGTCCATGTTATATTATATGTTGTTGATTCCATTGTGAGATTCTGATTTTCTCTATTCTCTATTATGCTCTTTTTTATTCACCCTAACAATTTGCCCTTTTGTCGACTGGATGTTCGATATTTGAACACAAGGGTGGTATTCGGTGTCGGCTTTCAATTGTCAAAAGGGTGGGTCATTACAGATTTTGTCCTATCTTTTCCTTTCTTTCACCCTAACAATCTGTCTTTACTGCACTTAGATGTTCAACACGTGAATAACGTAAATGTATTAATGTCAACTTCTGAGGATCGAAAAGGCGGGTCGTCACATTACTCATTAAAGTTAATTTGAGAAGTGCACCTTTTATTTCCTTCTCTAAAACCTATGTAATCAATTAAGGGAAGAAATAGCTTTAATTATAGAAAGAAACCTTTCATTTCTCTCTCTCTCTAATTAGATTAATAATTCGTCAAATGTCATTAGCGATCAATTCAAACATAGCATGAAATGTAAGTATATCCAAATATACTCACAGTGTATGTTCTGCAAGTGCAACATATAAGAAATGTGCATTATCAATGATTCCTTTTAATATGCCTTTGTTGTTCATAAAAAAATTTAATAAGCAAAACAACAGTTATTATATATAAAAACAATGATATATATATATATATATATATATACACACACACACTAAAGTTGATTTTAGTTGTTTAACATGAATTAAAGTAAAGCAAAAAATTTAAAAATTGTTTAATTAACAAATAGTTTATGATCAGAATTGTAATTTTCATACAAGTCCATTTTGTAAACCTTAAACTAAGAACACACACACACGCACGCGCGCACACACACACACACACATATATATATATATATATATATGTTTGTATATTCATACATACCTACATACATACATACAAATGCATATATATATATATATGTATACAATAATTGTATTAATGATTTAAATTTAAAAGTGTAAAATATGTATTCAATTAATTTGTAGTTTAATATATATATATATACACACATTCAATCAAAATAACAATCTTAGATCTAATTGTTTACTTAAATTGAAGTTTAAAGATTTAATAGAAAAGTCCATATGTAAATCTTAGAACGAATTAACTTCAATTCTAATTTAAATAATGACCAAAGCTCTTTCAAAATAACTTGTAACAGTGTATTCAATTCCAAACTTTCAACGTTAAATTTAAACCAATTATCTAAAACAATTTTTAAAACAAAACATTGTTCAAATGATAATTTCTAAAATAGAAAAGAATTAGACAACCAAGGTAGATATAAATTCATGGTAAAAACATTCAAATCTAAACTAAAAATACAATATAAACAAAAGGGGTAACGGATCTAATAATTTTAACATAAATTAAAATAAAGTATTAGGGAATGAACAACACGTGTAGATCTAAGTTGAATCAATATAATAGACATGCTTTTAATTGAGATAAAGTGATTTTGGTTCATATGTTCAAAATTAATCAATTAAACACATAATGAACCATTCAAACCCAAATATATGAATGATAAAAATATAAATAATCAAATTATAGAATCACCTTGGGATGTTGCCTATAAATCTCACCTTGAGTGATTATATCTCCTCTGACCTTCAAGGTGCACACCCAATCCATGCTATATATGGATGAATCACTTGCATTTCATTTTATTAGATGTTTGTATTTATTTGGAGTTGAATTATTTTGGAAATATTTATTTTGTTTTCTACCATGGAAGTTTAGGAGAGAGTGGGAAAAAATGAATGGGAATAATGAATTGTATGTAGAAAATGAATTAGTAGATATATTTTAATTAAAAGAATGAAACCTTTCCCACTCTTTAATTAAAGCTCCCCTGATTAATTTCCTTAATTATCTCTCTTCAACTTCTCTCTCTTCACATGGTATCGCTAAAATTACATGCCATCAAATGACATAAAATTTCCACAAATTACTTCATGCAATTATTTTTTATTTAAACCCATTTAAAATTACATCAATACCGTATATCAAAGTGTGAAAATATAACTTTTATAAATGCATTCAAAAAAATACAACAGTTTCCAAACATCAAAATATTAATTAATATTTCTTAAGAATTAATTAATTTACAACATTTTATAAACTAATCAAATCATGTGGTTTTTTGAAGAATCCATCATTACGGTTGTATGAGCCAAAGGTGTAAATTCATCGGCGATTAATAACGAAAAGAATCAAATATTAACATTAACACATCACCTGTAATAACCCAAAATTCTGGTCATTTGATTTTAAATGATTAATTTGTTTTAAGTATTTAAAATAATTGGATTTTGGAATTTAATATATTATAATTCAAATATAGGGAATTTTTGAATGTTAGAATTGAGAATCATATCTTAATTAGTTGGATTTAATAATTTCATTTAACTCCTTTTTAAATTAATAAATTAGAACGGCAGATTCAATTGTAAATTTATTTACAGTAATAAGTAGTTCGAACAATTAATTATAAAATTTATTTTTAGTTTTGTGATTCAATTTCTATTGACGTATTTTTAGTTTAACTTATTTGTTTTTTCCATAAATTTTAATTGGAAAAATATTGAAAATTAATCTTTTGACGATTTATCGGAAAATGATGATATTCGAGGAATTTCACAAAATAAAATAATTTGTGTGATTTACTATTGATTTATGATCATGTTGCATTTTAGTGCGCGACTATATTTTTATTTTGATTACTCGCGGTTCTTTCTTGAATGAAATATTGTGTAATAGGGTACAATAAATATTTTTGTAAAATCAAATCAAAATTCAATTTTTAAATAACGATTTGATGTCATGGACATTTTGGGTGCTTGAGAGATTTTTTTTCATTGAAAAAGCAAACATAATCATTTTGTTTTTATTCTTATTTGGCTATAAATCAAAAGAATTCACACTTAACCCTTTTTTATCCTTCAATTTCAAGTATGTCTTATCATTCTAGTGAAATGAAAAAAGTCCTAAATTTTCAAAATTCAAAATAAAAATATTTGCTCCTTCATAAATCATGAAGATTGTTTCGTTTAGTTCTATTTCTTAAGATCGTCTTGCTGTGGAATTTTGGGAGGATGCGGCATCTATTGGGGGTGTTTGACTTCTAAGCAGCCGACTTAGGATTTGGTTGTGTACAGGGTTGAAGCGACCGGAGATTTGGGCATTGATGGATTCGGGTTTGTGGCTGGTAGTAGGACTTAGGATTGGAGTTTGCCAGAGTTTGGCGAGCCACAGAAAAATGCGTCGAGGTAGGTTGAAGTGGTTACTATATCGAGTCACAATTTTTTTAGAGGTTTTGGGTGACATATGAGGTGATGGACGTGTAGCTCGTCAATCGTAGAGTTCGTCGGAGTAAACGGTGTTGGATTTCGTTGAGTAGGGAAGGAGCATTTGATGTTTTAAGTCTTGTCCATGGTCGGGTTATCTGTTGTACACGATTCTGTGAAAAGGGAGATAGATTAAGGGTGGATTATGCTAATTAATTTGTGTAATTAGTTAATTAATTATTTAATTAATTCCAAAATGTTGTAAATCCAATAACTATTTCATACGAGGTCCAAATCAAGCGTCATTTGTTGCGTTGCACTCGTATGGACATTCTCTTCGCATTGGAATTAGATTGGAGGAATTTGGAGTTAGTGGAACTTTTGGCTAAAATCGAATGCCCATTCGGTTTTCGCTTAAATTGGAACGCTTTGGGGAAAACTGGTATCAATGTGAGTTTGACTCACATTTAATTTTATTGTATCATATCAATGATGTTATAAACATTTATTGATTGTTTGGATATTAATTAAATTGTTTGATTGCTTGTTTGGTTGAATTTCCGATTGGAAAATGGATGACATATTAATTTGACCATTATAAACCCATATGATTATCTATATATTATCCATGACCATTATTTTGCAAGAAAAATATGAAGAGAGACCCAAAGGGAGTTTCGCGCCAATATATTGTTTATTTACATCCATATGTTGCTATATAATAGCCAATTCAGATAAATTCCTAATATTCCATTTAATAGTTTAAAATGTCATCATAATGATTTTCGTTATACCGTCATTTATTCATTTTCATTTTCAAAATCTTGTCATATGAACTTGAGCTTGTATTTCCGCTAAAAAAAATACTGAAAATTTATTAATCATTTTGATTAACGATAATTTAAATTAATTAATCATTTTAATTAATTAATTTGAGATTAATTAACCAATTTAATAAATGATGATTAAAAATGGTTTATCATTAGATTTAATTAACAATTTTTACTAATGATGTTTTAGACTTAATTAATTGTTTTAACAAATGATTATGTAACGACCCGTATTTTCGCTACTTCGAAAATGAGAGATTTCGATCGATTTAAATTTAAAAAGGAGTTTAAATCTTAAATAATATGATATATATAATAAATAATAGTGAAGAAGTTATATATTCTTATAGTTAATAAATTAAAAAAAAGTATGAATTTGGATTTTAGAACAAATCGACAAAAGTTAAGTTTTGTTAATAATAATTAAAGGCTTAAATAAATGGATTTAAATATCTATTTTAAAAAACATCTAATAAAGATAATAAAAGTATGTTAAAAGATTTAAAAATTTGTTAATAATCGTTTTATAAAAATAACCAAAATTTGTCGCATTTTGTCAGTTTTGCATACACGGTAAAATTAGAGATTTTGATATTAATTAAATATGATTTTAGAATATAAAGAGACTTGTTTTAATTTATTTAAAGAAGTAAAAAGTTCATTTTTAAATTTGGTTTACTTCAATACATAGTTTAACTAAAACGTCAAAATGTGACCGTAAAACATTTCGTCGAAAAACGACGTTTTGTCAATTAAAAGTTGTCGCAACGTCGTCGCACCTTTATTTTCTTATATAGGAACATATATTCAAATAGTATAAGTATTAATTAATTCACTAATCAAGTTTACTTTTAATAAACATACTTAGAAAATTCTAGAATATAATTAAGAAAAGTAAGTAAGAAAAGTCAAAAGTAAACATCAAATCAACATCAAATCAAACCAAACATAATTATTACTTTACTTTACTTACTTCTTAAGTGAAAGTGACATAAAGCATGATTTGAAATGTGATGTTAAGTTAAAAAGTAAGTAAAGGGCATTTTGGTCATTTTACATAATAATATTTTATTTCAAACTTTTTCCTATAAATAGCCATGCATACCTCTTTCATTTTCACACAAATCTTTCTTTTCTTCTTCTTCCTTTAAGCTATTTTAATGGCTTCTCTCTTAAGAGAGGTAGGAGGGTTAAAAATAGTGGAGTGCTTAAGCACTAATCCACTTGTTACTCTCTAACCTCTTCTTAATTCACTTCTTCTTCTTCTCTTCTTAAAAAAGGCCTTAGGCCATGAGTTTGGAAGTTGATAAAGGAAGGACGTGAGCAAAGCAAGTAAAGATGGAGATGGTCGAGCACTTGGAAGCATGGTTATGATAAGGTTTAGTGAAGCGTTGAATTAAATGAATGTTGGTAGGAAGTTAAACGTTTGGTTAAAGGTGAGAAATTCTCATCGCTTTTGAATTTATATTTTGATTATGTTATAACAATCATATTTACACCCTTATGACATATGAATGTTTATACCAAATTGATTGTTAATATGGATGATTTGAAAATTTGTAAATTAAGTGAATTGTGATAATATATCCCGTTATGATATTAATAGTGAATGTTAGATTTGAAATCATATGCATGTGATTTGTTGAATGGATGTTATGTTAGTAATAAATATGAATATTGGATATGTTCATTTTGATTAAGTAATCACTTTGATTAGTAAGACCATATTTTAGTAATATGAGAAATTGTGGAAAAATAAGTCTCTTTTCATTTAGAAGTGAAATTAAAGTTAAAATGAAAGAGAATTTGAAATTTGAAGTGAAACGGATTTGAAAAGAATAGCTAATTAGAAATTGAAAGTTAGATGAATAGTGAAATTGAAATTAAAATCGATTTTGAAAAAGTGAAGTTTAGTTTGAGATTAAATTGAAATTTAAATTGGAATTAGATTTGAAATCTAAGTTTTAAATATGTTTAATTTGAGATTAGAATTGAAATTGAGTTGAAATTGGGATTTAAAGTTTAATATTAAAATAATGGGAATATAATAATATTTTAATGTGGTAAGAGTGAAAATATATATTAAATACTTTAAAAAGTGAAAATATTGATTTAAAAGGGTTTCTAATCATTTTATAAGTATTGAAATCCAATTTGAATAAATTATTTCAAATGTTGAAAAATAAGTTAAAACTAGAGGCGTCGCGCAACGGTAGTTCGCGATTTCGCGCCGAAAAGTTCAAATGAATGTGTAGAGTGAAATATTGCTCGGAATTCTTCGAGATAAGAAAATTCCGGACTATTATATCCATATCTTCTAAACGAAGAAAGAAACTCAAAGTTTCGATGAGTAGATTTTGAATTAAGTCCAAATCAATTTTCTAGAAAAAATCGCGCTAGTGCAGTTTAGTGACCATAATAGAAAATCTGTTCGAATGAATGTTTTGAATTAAGGAAAAATATGGAATAAATTTGATAAATCTATTTAAATGATTTAAAAGAGATTTGGATTGGAAAATATGAATTAGCGAATGTTTAAAAGTTGTTTTAATCAAATAAGCTTATATAGCACTTTCCGCAGCACTTTTATGCTGTGAATTGTATAATTTTTGGAATATGAGTTTAAAAATAATGATGTTTCCCAGAATCAATTGTGAATGTTTTAAAAAGGATAATTAAGCGTTTTGAAAGATAATTTGGAATATTTATAAGCAATTCCAAAATGAAGTTGAAAATCTGAGTATGCGGAAACGACTAGTACATTTGTCCCGCCTGTGAGATCTGGGAAGATAAAACAAGGTGTTTAACTAAGGTTAGGGATGGAGCAACCAGTGCCCTGAACTTACCTGGCCTATGTTTTCTTTTCTTAGGCGAGGGGTGGAACAGATCGAAAGGAAAGCCCGGATGCTCTCAAAATAAAAAGATTCTGTTAAGTTTTCCAAAATAAAAGAAGATTGGTATTATCCAAAAGTTAAGCAATCTCCAAAATGAATGATTTCTACGAACCTGTGAAGTTTAGAAAAGAATTTATAATGAATTTTAGGAATGAATTGGTAAATAAGAGTATTGGATTTTGACTTACAAGTGAGATATAAAAATGGAATTTATAAACACCGTTTTGTAAATCTGAAATCAATTTAAATTGATAAGTTAAATGTGAAAGTTATTAAAGGAATTATATTCGCGATTTTGGACAGTGAATAATCCTTTAAATTAAATGGATGTTTTGGAAGGTGATATTATAAAGGGAATGTTTTCCTTAAGTTAAAAGTTAAGAAATTTGGATCAAGAATTAAGTAGAGAAATCTGAGATATTTTCCAAAACAAAAGAATGAATTACTTAGAATTATCCTAAGTTGAAAGAAAGAGAATTTCGAAATCATCCGAAAAGAATTTAAGTGAAAAGAGACTTAATAAATCCTATATTCTCATATTCACTTTTTATCGATGATTGGATTTCGAAGGAACCGGAGTCGGATTTGGTTAATTCCTATCCGAAAACCACTTCGAACCAATGTGTACGTTCGAACGTGAAGACATGTTGAAGATGGTGATTGAAGATCGTGGATCTTCCTAGCGTGAGGACTGCTTGTTGATTTGCTCGGGTCGCACCCAATTATAGAGTTATATATAGCAGTGGTCTCCTCGTGATAGAGATTTTGCGGATTGCAAGGGCTTCTCGCCTAGTAATGGCCGAGGAAAGTACCTTCGGTTTGTCCTGTTCCTGGACAACTTGTATGGACGTTTGTCTGACGTTGCATTTCTAAAGATTACGTACATTGGTTTTTACAAACGTACATTAGTGGTGGCGGAGAAGGCAACTTCTCTTAGCTTAACACCCTTCTTGAGACATACGAGCTCAAGGGTTGTATTTTTGTGGAAGGCAATTAGTAGTTAACGGAAATGGCAATGTGGCATTCAAAGATGTGATATGTGCTTTGTGAAAAGGTAATCGTAGCCTCAAGCCTCATCAAACCGGAAATGACCGAAACAGGATTAGATGCAGCAGGGCTATGTGGGTCATTCCCATTAGGGTATGATCATCCCCTTCTAGATATATTTCTTCCCGCTATGACGTCGGGATGTTAATTAATGTGGTGTATGCTTGAGGGCCCTCGATAAAGGTCGGTAACGACCGGGGGATGACATATTCGGTACCATCTAGTTACAGAGGTGGGCCGGTCTTGTGTTGGTAGAGGGCAGATGTTCTGTGCCTCGGGACATCCATCTAGAGGTGTACCCATTTCGGAAGGTAGATCCTGCGCCTGGTCATTTGTATGGAAATCCATTCTCCAATAAGAACCTACGGTTTTGTTTGTATTGGCGTAATGAATAGCCTCGAAATGCTATATGGGTAACCATTTCGGATAAGATTAATAAGTTTATTTGCAAATGTTTTCAAAGAGATGTCATTAGAAATAATATCAAAGGTTTTGATATAAAAGTGTTTTAGTTATCATAAGGTAAAAACCCGTCCGTGTTTATGTGTGGGCGTGGTCTTATGAGATACTATTTATTTCAAAAGATTTTATCCAAAGGCTGATATATGACACTGTCATTTATTATTGAGTTTTTCTCACGCTGGTTTATCAAGCCTGATCCGGGTATTTTCAATACTTGGGTCAGATCCAAGTAGTTTCAGGATAGTCGAAGACGGTTGGAGTTTCCAGGGGAGAGCTGGAGATATTCATGGATGCATGGAGATATTCTTTCATCGCCTTTGCTTAGTGTATTTTGTTTGATGTTTGTCAGCAATTGTAAGGGCAGGTTTTATAACTGTCCAAGCTGAATCTAGGTTAGACTCTGATATTGTATTTTAAAATTTTCCGCTGTAAATATTTTTATTGAAATAATATATGTTATTCCATTCGTGTGAGATTCTGTTCTGTCTATTTTTCTTTATCACCCTTGATGATCCGTTTTTTCGTGCAATTTGAGTTGGACATGGGTGGTTTATTGTCGATTCAAAGGGTACGGGAAAACGGGCCTTCACATTTGGTATCAGAGCTGAAGGTTAAGCGAGAACCTTGGCTCTATTATGGGTAAATTCTCATCAGAGATAGGATTAGTAATATCCTAGGATGAGTAACTCATTAGAGATAGGGTTAGTAATACCCTAGAATGAGTTATGAGAGTATTATATATATGAGCGCGTATTTGTTAATTTTACAAAATGATTTTGTTTTAAAGAAATTGGTAAATGAAATAATTTTACCTTAGGTCTATATTATAAATATTAAAAGAGATATTATTATCTTTTGGGTTAAGGATTGATTGTAATTTAGCTTAGTGAAACTAAAATATGAATATCTTGTGATTAGAATTGCACAATTTGACTATAAGATATTTCATATAGGATCAGTTAGTTGAAAGCTAGAATTTAAAACTGTAATCATATACCCTTAGATACTTGGTATTAAGAAATAATAATTAAGTGATTATCATAATGGATGGATTTAAAAGCTAAGTACAAATATATTGTGAAGTAAAATTCACAAATTTGATTATAAGATATTTGATGATAATATTGAAGCTAGAAGTGTAATTAGAGGAAGTAAAGTGAAAATTTACACTTAGAAAAATTCTTGTCAATAAGATAGAAAAGATAAGCCAAAATTGAAATTTTGGGTTAATATATTATGAAAGGATAAGTTCTATAACTTATAAATGAGTTAAGGTAATTTGAAATTTAGACACTTTGATTAGAAACAAGAGGTATAAGAAATATCATCCTAATATAAAATTTGAAATAATGATACATTTAGGGTAATATTTATAATTCAAAATGAAGTAAGATTAGAAGGAGGTAGTTTTGAATAATATGATTAGTAGTTGAATGTTGGATGAAAATGTTTAAATAACAAATACCATGTGAATTAAGTTTCACAATTTGACTATAAGGTATTTGACGGATTTAAGGTTAAGAAATTTGATTTAGAAAATGGATAGGTAAATAAGTTAACTTTGTAAGAAAAAGGACGTACATTTAGTAAAGTTGTCTTATTAAAATATGGATTAGATAAATAATATTAGCTAAATGGAGACCTTAGGTAAAAAAAACTAGGGATTAAGTTTTATAACTTATTTATTTGGAATAATAGAATTCCACATTTGTTGAAGACGCTAATTAAAGTAAATGACGATTTGAAGATTTGGGATATGTATATATACTCTTAGGAAGTAAAGGTATATTATACAAGTTAAGTCATTTGTAAGCTTAAGTAATAATGGATTTAGAAGAAAGTAAATGGTTGTGAAATAAACTTGGATTAATAGAAGTTTTGGAAGAAATGTATTAAGTAAAGATAAATAAGTACATAAGTTAAACGTAGATCATTTTGGCACATAAAATTTGATCTAAGATTTGAGTACAAAACTTTGAGGTGTTTACACCAATCCGAAAAAGGATTTATCACTCAATTCTTGATGGCGAATATTGATGAGAGTTTGTGATTATGTACACAAGTTTTCTATCATAGTTGAGAGCTATGCAAGGAAAGCAAGGGTTTGTGATCAAGAAGTCTGATCAAAGTCCGCAGTAGAAAATCGGGGGATCGATACTAGTTCGAAAGAAAAGTTGTGGATTTGAATAATAGATCGAATCAAATATCACATATAGTATGATGTGTTGGGTCTATCAACTCAGTAGTTCGATAGTTATCTTGAATAGAAGACATAAGAGATAATGGTTAAAATTATGTTTTGGTATGTATATATATAGACCTCAGGTGTAGTACATGCTTAGGTCAAAGGATGAGTTATGTGGTTGTATTCATTTATCTTGATATAGTATTAGTTTGGTTGTTTTTGGATGTATGGTCTTGTTTGATAGTTGGATACATTATCTTAAGTGTGCAGTACGCACTAGGATGGGAAGGATAGAAGTTTGACTTGATGTATGTATATATAATCTTAAGAAAGTGATAGATACTCAGGTTAATGTGGAAAATCTTTGTATATATGTTTGGCATCATTTGTTTTAGTGTTGTTATGATATCGGCCTTCTTCTTTTCTATCATCAATAGAAATAAGTCAAAATTTTTTGAGGATATGAGTATGAGATAGATTCCTTTATCTAACTTTCATTTCGAGGACGAAATGCTTTTAAGTAGGGGAGAATGTAACGACCCGTATTTTCGCTACTTCGAAAATGAGAGATTTCGATCGATTTAAATTTAAAAAGGAGTTTAAATCTTAAATAATATGATATATATAATAAATAATAGTGAAGAAGTTATATATTCTTATAGTTAATAAATTAAAAAAAAGTATGAATTTGGATTTTAGAACAAATCGACAAAAGTTAAGTTTTGTTAATAATAATTAAAGGCTTAAATAAATGGATTTAAATATCTATTTTAAAAAACATCTAATAAAGATAATAAAAGTATGTTAAAAGATTTAAAAATTTGTTAATAATCGTTTTATAAAAATAACCAAAATTTGTCGCATTTTGTCAGTTTTGCATACACGGTAAAATTAGAGATTTTGATATTAATTAAATATGATTTTAGAATATAAAGAGACTTGTTTTAATTTATTTAAAGAAGTAAAAAGTTCATTTTTAAATTTGGTTTACTTCAATACATAGTTTAACTAAAACGTCAAAATGTGACCGTAAAACATTTCGTCGAAAAACGACGTTTTGTCAATTAAAAGTTGTCGCAACGTCGTCGCACCTTTATTTTCTTATATAGGAACATATATTCAAATAGTATAAGTATTAATTAATTCACTAATCAAGTTTACTTTTAATAAACATACTTAGAAAATTCTAGAATATAATTAAGAAAAGTAAGTAAGAAAAGTCAAAAGTAAACATCAAATCAACATCAAATCAAACCAAACATAATTATTACTTTACTTTACTTACTTCTTAAGTGAAAGTGACATAAAGCATGATTTGAAATGTGATGTTAAGTTAAAAAGTAAGTAAAGGGCATTTTGGTCATTTTACATAATAATATTTTATTTCAAACTTTTTCCTATAAATATCCATGCATACCTCTTTCATTTTCACACAAATCTTTCTTTTCTTCTTCTTCCTTTAAGCTATTTTAATGGCTTCTCTCTTAAGAGAGGTAGGAGGGTTAAAAATAGTGGAGTGCTTAAGCACTAATCCACTTGTTACTCTCTAACCTCTTCTTAATTCACTTCTTCTTCTTCTCTTCTTAAAAAAGGCCTTAGGCCATGAGTTTGGAAGTTGATAAAGGAAGGACGTGAGCAAAGCAAGTAAAGATGGAGATGGTCGAGCACTTGGAAGCATGGTTATGATAAGGTTTAGTGAAGCGTTGAATTAAATGAATGTTGGTAGGAAGTTAAACGTTTGGTTAAAGGTGAGAAATTCTCATCGCTTTTGAATTTATATTTTGATTATGTTATAACAATCATATTTACACCCTTATGACATATGAATGTTTATACCAAATTGATTGTTAATATGGATGATTTGAAAATTTGTAAATTAAGTGAATTGTGATAATATATCCCGTTATGATATTAATAGTGAATGTTAGATTTGAAATCATATGCATGTGATTTGTTGAATGGATGTTATGTTAGTAATAAATATGAATATTGGATATGTTCATTTTGATTAAGTAATCACTTTGATTAGTAAGACCATATTTTAGTAATATGAGAAATTGTGGAAAAATAAGTCTCTTTTCATTTAGAAGTGAAATTAAAGTTAAAATGAAAGAGAATTTGAAATTTGAAGTGAAACGGATTTGAAAAGAATAGCTAATTAGAAATTGAAAGTTAGATGAATAGTGAAATTGAAATTAAAATCGATTTTGAAAAAGTGAAGTTTAGTTTGAGATTAAATTGAAATTTAAATTGGAATTAGATTTGAAATCTAAGTTTTAAATATGTTTAATTTGAGATTAGAATTGAAATTGAGTTGAAATTGGGATTTAAAGTTTAATATTAAAATAATGGGAATATAATAATATTTTAATGTGGTAAGAGTGAAAATATATATTAAATACTTTAAAAAGTGAAAATATTGATTTAAAAGGGTTTCTAATCATTTTATAAGTATTGAAATCCAATTTGAATAAATTATTTCAAATGTTGAAAAATAAGTTAAAACTAGAGGCGTCGCGCAACGGTAGTTCGCGATTTCGCGCCGAAAAGTTCAAATGAATGTGTAGAGTGAAATATTGCTCGGAATTCTTCGAGATAAGAAAATTCCGGACTATTATATCCATATCTTCTAAACGAAGAAAGAAACTCAAAGTTTCGATGAGTAGATTTTGAATTAAGTCCAAATCAATTTTCTAGAAAAAATCGCGCTAGTGCAGTTTAGTGACCATAATAGAAAATCTGTTCGAATGAATGTTTTGAATTAAGGAAAAATATGGAATAAATTTGATAAATCTATTTAAATGATTTAAAAGAGATTTGGATTGGAAAATATGAATTAGCGAATGTTTAAAAGTTGTTTTAATCAAATAAGCTTATATAGCACTTTCCGCAGCACTTTTATGCTGTGAATTGTATAATTTTTGGAATATGAGTTTAAAAATAATGATGTTTCCCAGAATCAATTGTGAATGTTTTAAAAAGGATAATTAAGCGTTTTGAAAGATAATTTGGAATATTTATAAGCAATTCCAAAATGAAGTTGAAAATCTGAGTATGCGGAAACGACTAGTACATTTGTCCCGCCTGTGAGATCTGGGAAGATAAAACAAGGTGTTTAACTAAGGTTAGGGATGGAGCAACCAGTGCCCTGAACTTACCTGGCCTATGTTTTCTTTTCTTAGGCGAGGGGTGGAACAGATCGAAAGGAAAGCCCGGATGCTCTCAAAATAAAAAGATTCTGTTAAGTTTTCCAAAATAAAAGAAGATTGGTATTATCCAAAAGTTAAGCAATCTCCAAAATGAATGATTTCTACGAACCTGTGAAGTTTAGAAAAGAATTTATAATGAATTTTAGGAATGAATTGGTAAATAAGAGTATTGGATTTTGACTTACAAGTGAGATATAAAAATGGAATTTATAAACACCGTTTTGTAAATCTGAAATCAATTTAAATTGATAAGTTAAATGTGAAAGTTATTAAAGGAATTATATTCGCGATTTTGGACAGTGAATAATCCTTTAAATTAAATGGATGTTTTGGAAGGTGATATTATAAAGGGAATGTTTTCCTTAAGTTAAAAGTTAAGAAATTTGGATCAAGAATTAAGTAGAGAAATCTGAGATATTTTCCAAAACAAAAGAATGAATTACTTAGAATTATCCTAAGTTGAAAGAAAGAGAATTTCGAAATCATCCGAAAAGAATTTAAGTGAAAAGAGACTTAATAAATCCTATATTCTCATATTCACTTTTTATCGATGATTGGATTTCGAAGGAACCGGAGTCGGATTTGGTTAATTCCTATCCGAAAACCACTTCGAACCAATGTGTACGTTCGAACGTGAAGACATGTTGAAGATGGTGATTGAAGACCGTGGATCTTCCTAGCGTGAGGACTGCTTGTTGATTTGCTCGGGTCGCACCCAATTATAGAGTTATATATAGCAGTGGTCTCCTCGTGATAGAGATTTTGCGGATTGCAAGGGCTTCTCGCCTAGTAATGGCCGAGGAAAGTACCTTCGGTTTGTCCTGTTCCTGGACAACTTGTATGGACGTTTGTCTGACGTTGCATTTCTAAAGATTACGTACATTGGTTTTTACAAACGTACATTAGTGGTGGCGGAGAAGGCAACTTCTCTTAGCTTAACACCCTTCTTGAGACATACGAGCTCAAGGGTTGTATTTTTGTGGAAGGCAATTAGTAGTTAACGGAAATGGCAATGTGGCATTCAAAGATGTGATATGTGCTTTGTGAAAAGGTAATCGTAGCCTCAAGCCTCATCAAACCGGAAATGACCGAAACAGGATTAGATGCAGCAGGGCTATGTGGGTCATTCCCATTAGGGTATGATCATCCCCTTCTAGATATATTTCTTCCCGCTATGACGTCGGGATGTTAATTAATGTGGTGTATGCTTGAGGGCCCTCGATAAAGGTCGGTAACGACCGGGGGATGACATATTCGGTACCATCTAGTTACAGAGGTGGGCCGGTCTTGTGTTGGTAGAGGGCAGATGTTCTGTGCCTCGGGACATCCATCTAGAGGTGTACCCATTTCGGAAGGTAGATCCTGCGCCTGGTCATTTGTATGGAAATCCATTCTCCAATAAGAACCTACGGTTTTGTTTGTATTGGCGTAATGAATAGCCTCGAAATGCTATATGGGTAACCATTTCGGATAAGATTAATAAGTTTATTTGCAAATGTTTTCAAAGAGATGTCATTAGAAATAATATCAAAGGTTTTGATATAAAAGTGTTTTAGTTATCATAAGGTAAAAACCCGTCCGTGTTTATGTGTGGGCGTGGTCTTATGAGATACTATTTATTTCAAAAGATTTTATCCAAAGGCTGATATATGACACTGTCATTTATTATTGAGTTTTTCTCACGCTGGTTTATCAAGCCTGATCCGGGTATTTTCAATACTTGGGTCAGATCCAAGTAGTTTCAGGATAGTCGAAGACGGTTGGAGTTTCCAGGGGAGAGCTGGAGATATTCATGGATGCATGGAGATATTCTTTCATCGCCTTTGCTTAGTGTATTTTGTTTGATGTTTGTCAGCAATTGTAAGGGCAGGTTTTATAACTGTCCAAGCTGAATCTAGGTTAGACTCTGATATTGTATTTTAAAATTTTCCGCTGTAAATATTTTTATTGAAATAATATATGTTATTCCATTCGTGTGAGATTCTGTTCTGTCTATTTTTCTTTATCACCCTTGATGATCCGTTTTTTCGTGCAATTTGAGTTGGACATGGGTGGTTTATTGTCGATTCAAAGGGTACGGGAAAACGGGCCTTCACAGATTATTTGAGTGTAATTAATTTTTAATTAAGGACAATATTGTTTAATTAATTTATTGAACTTAATTAACTATATCAATTAACAATAATTGAAATTAATAATCATTTTAATTAATGATATTTATAAGTAATTGGTCATTTTAAATATTGATATTTGAATTTTATTAATCATTAAATTAATGATTATTTTAAATTTAATTAATTGTTTAACTAATAATATGGAATTTGGTTAAACCATTTTAATTAATGATGTTTTATAGTTAGATAAATCATTTTAACAAATGATGTTTTAATTAATTGTTTTAGCTAATGTAGTTTGAATTTAATTAATCCAATTAATTTATGTGTATTTGAACTTAATTAATTGTCTTAATTAATGGAATTTAAAATTACTTATCATTTTAATTAATGATGTTTAGTTTAATTATACATTTAATTAATGATTATTTGAATTTAATAAATCCTTATTACTATTGATATTTAAATTCAATTAATTTATTTGATAAAAGTGATTAAGTAAATTATCTAATATAATAAAATTGCATTAGTCAACCGTTTTCAAGCTAATAAATTTATTTAACAATGATTTTAAAGTTGATTTACCAATGGTATAAAAGTGATTGGAAATAATTATCTATTTTATTATAGATAATGGATTTGTTTATTTAAAAGAGATTTTAAACATAATTAATTATCTTTCCAGATTATTGATATTGTTTTAAAGTTACTGAATTGGAACTCTATTATTGGGATGTTAAGTTGGATAACCTTCTGGGTGTTCGGTCTGATGTTGGTTTAGGCCTTCGGGGTCCTGCACTTGGAAAAATTATTCTCTTAACGTTTTAATAATTAGGAACTAACTCTAAAAGTGTTTTACCAAGGTATAAATAAGAAAATCAAGCATAAGTTCAATTCGTTTTTAAAGTAGATGTTTGATTCATTTATGGAAATAAATTATGTCCGTAAAGCGAATTACTTATATGGAAACGATTTATTTGTATAATTAGCACTAAACATTGAAGAAGTAAACTTATCGCTATTTCAAAAGTTAAAAATAATCGTTGGACATGACTTTGTGTTAACACTACCTAGACTTGTCTGGTATTATTGTTAACCAAGAAAAATCACATGTTTGAAATTCGATAAGTGATGATAAGTACACAAGACTTAATTTCCATATATGATCATTTTATATCCTCGATGTTTGGTATCTCAACTATCGGTTACATCGGCTACTTTATTATCATCATTCTAAGACGATCTATTGCTCCATTGAGTGTTGCTATCCTTTGTCGGAAATGAATAAACCAAAAGCATGAGAGGAAGCCAAGCTATGTTGGGTTTCTTCTATAGGGTATTTTCACATCTCTTCTAGTTTGGATTCGGTTGTGCACTTAGATATGGAAATGTTCGGATACTCGGTAAGGTCTGGCGAGGTCTAGCTTGGTATTGTCTGAGAAGTCTCACAGAGTAAATGAGGTTCTCAGAAGTATATTAGTAGAGGTATACTTCAAGGAGGGTGCACCTTCCTAGTCATTTGTTGGAAAATTTCCTTTCCTTACTTGATTCGAAAACCCTGAATATATTTTAGCTTTAAATTGCCACAAGTGGAGCCAACTCCTTATCATGGCATTTAAGTGTTTATTTAGTCCATTCTATCGAGTTTGGATTATTACCTTATTTAGTACATTTTATCAAGTTTGGACTGTTACCGTATTTAGCCCATGAGTTCAAAATTCGAATAAACCCAAAGTATGTTAGAAACTCCTACCTGTAAGTTTTGATGACAACAAACCATATAACTATAATTATACATATATATCTCGCATCTTAATTTTGCAGATACTCAAGAATACAAATCGAAGCATGGATCATGGATCGCAGCATTAGAAAGATAAATATTGTATACAAATCGTAGAAATAATATGTAAAATCTCCATAGATTTTGTATATGATAAAATACACACACATTCACATAAAAGAACATATTGTACATATTCCAAATGTCTGATATTATGCTGCCAGACGTCTGGTCCCAGCCTCTAGAATTTATCTAGATAATACATTACCAGACGCTTTGGTGATCATAATCTAGACGTCTGGATTTGGCTCCGGTAATTTTTTAAAACTACACAATTGTCAAGTCTGAAAGGTTGCTTCTGCATCTCTTCTTCAAATACGTTCTACCCCAAACAGAAGCAACTCTAGAAATAAAAATAAATGGTAGCAACACTTCAAATTGTCTTTTCACAATTATAAATACATCAGTGATCTTACAATTAAAGTAACCAATTTCTGATTTTTATTCTCTATATTTACTTTGCACTCAAATTCAAGTTACTCATATTTGCTATCAATATTTCAACCAAAGGTCATTAACTTTGGTTCAATTCTCTTCCATATTTCCAAAGCGCACACATATTGTATCTGTATATATCCAGTGGAGATTATTGGAAGACTTTATGTATTGTCAATATCAGTGTTAATAAGAGTACATTCTTGATGAGAGATTTCTATTGTAACAAGCCTATTCCTCCGGGCGAAGCGAGGGCTATTGATTAGTGAAATTCTAAAGAGGAGCTTCGGGACTGGACGTAGAATGGGAAGTCCAGACCAGGATAAAATTTCTGGTGTGATCCTTTTATTTTACTGTTATCTCATTATCTTAATTTATCGTGTATACAATAATTACTTGTTGTATACATAGTATACGATCCATATAGACTTTCAATTGGTATCATTGCAAGGTTAGTTCAAATCACAGTAACAAGTATTTGAAACCTTTTAATATGGCAAGTATCTTTCAAGAAGGTCAGTCAACTGCACGTCCTCCTCTATTCATCGGATTTAATTATGCATATTAGTCAACACGTATGAGAATTTTTATGGAAGCAAATTATTTAGAAATATGGTTAGCAAATCAAATTAAGTATGTTGCACCTAAAACTAATATTAGCACATGGACAGATGCACAAAAAATCATTGCTTCTAATGATGCTAAAGCTATGAATGTGCTTTTTTGCTCTCTTGATAAAAGCGAATTTTCACATGTTATGCTGTATACCACTGCTTATGATATATGGCGCACTTTACAAGCTACACATGAAGGTACAACTAAGGTCAAGGAAACAAAAATATCAATTTAGCAAAATCAATTCTCATCATTCAAAATGAAACAAAATGAGTCATTTGTTGACACGTACTCCAGATTTCAAACTATACAGCATGGCCTTACGGCACCGGAGTCAAGTTTATTGATTTTGATTTAATATCTTGAATTCTCAACTCTTTAACAATTGAGTGGAAAAGAAAAGTATTAGCTTTCGAAGAAGCTAATGATCTTTCTGAACTCAAAGTTGAAGAGTTGATTGGAAATTTAATGTCATATAAAGCTAATTTGTAGGCAGGAAAGGAACAAAACCATGAATAGAAGAACATAGCATTTCAAGCAAACAATGAAAATTCTGAGTTGGATGAAGACGAAATTGTATTCATTGCCAAGAACTACAAAAAATTTAAGAAATTCAAGAAAATGACGAGATTCCAAAATAGTGGAAAATCAAATTCATTAAATTAAACTTCGATCAAGTGCTTTGAATGTGATCAGTTTGGACATATGAAGAAGGATTCCCCAAAACTCAACGATGAGAAAAAGAAAAATAAGTTTGACAAATTTATGAAAAAGAGGAAGGCATTCCAAGTCATATGGGATGACTCTGATTCTTCGTTCTCATCCGATAGCGACGGTGAAATTGTTACAGAGCGAGCAAATGTATGTTTCATGGCACACACTAATGAGATATGCCTGATCTTACTTGTGATGAAATTTTAGAAGTAAGAATAGAACTTGATGACAAATATAGAGAAACTAAGAAATTAAATAAGGAATATGTTTCTAAGATAAATCGATTGGAACTTGAAACAGGGTTACTAAAAGATGAAAAATCTATTTTAGAAGAAGAAACAGAAAATGCTCGAGAAAAGTGCAATAATCGTTTTATTAAAAATGATGTGTTATCTTTTGAATTAGGAAAAGTTAAACTAGAGAATAATAAAATTAGCAACGAACACATTTCTTAAAAGATAATCTAGAAACTTCAAAATCCGAATTACTGATCTTAAAAACAAGTTAGATAAAATTACAAATAATGTTACAAAATTTAACGAAGGAAAAAAAGATTGGAGAATTTAATTAAAATCTCCAAGCCATTCAAAAATTGAAATGGACTAGAATTTGAGAATAAGACAAATATTATAAAGTATAATATTTATACTAAGATAAAAAAACCTTCTTTAAAAAAAGAGAATTTGATCTCAAATTCAAAAATGATTAAAATATGGGTTTCTAAAACAAATAACAACCTAACTAAACAGAAATATATAGGTAATTATATGAAAAAAGTGATTCACAATAATAATTATATTTCAAAAGGAACCAGACCATCGTAGGTATGCTTACCCTTATCTACTAACACTTAGGACCCAACAAAAAAGGGTATCAATTTAAAATTTTATATTTTTTGCAGGTATCCAAATACAAAAATAAAGAGAAATAGATATTAGATAGTAGATGCTCCAAGCACATGACAGGAAATGTTCACATGTTGTCAAATATAAAGAACATTGATGGTGGCACTGTAACTTTTGGCGATAATTCAAAAAAGTTCATCATTGGCATTGGAGAAGTCATCAATATCAGCATCTCTAACTCTCTTATTATTTCAAATGTTTTATTAGTAGAAAACCTATAACATAATCTTCTTGGTATATGTCAGTTGTGCGATAAAGGGTTTGAAATAAAATTAGAAAATGATTAATGTAATATTCTTGATCAAAGCAAAAATTTACTCTTTGAAGGATTTAGAAATCGTAATATATATATCCTAAATATGAACATTAAAAACAATTCAGATTTATGTTTAGCTGTAAATCATGATGATCCTTGGATTTGGCATAAACGTTTTTGTCATATAAATTTTAAACATATTAAGAAACTAGCAAAACATGATCTAGTTAGAGGTCTTCCTAAAATTAACTATAAAATTAAAAATTTATGTGACGCATTTCAAATGGGCAAGTTAAAGAAAAGTTCTTTCAAATCCAAAAATAATACATTCACTAAGCAATGATTAGAATTACTTCATTTAGACTTATTTAAACCAACCCAAGTACCATCAATAAATCATAACAAATATGTGTTCGTAATTGTAGATGATTTTTCAAGATATACTTAGATATTATTTTTAAAACATAAAAGTCACATTTTTGGAATTTTTAAAATCTTTGCAAAATGAATTACTAACTTAATAGATTTAAAAATTAAAAATATACGCAGTGATCATAGAGGAGAATTTGAAAATGAACTTTTCACTGATTTTTGTAACAAAAAGGGAATTAATCATAATTTTTTGGTTCCACGGACACCACAACAACATGGTGTAGTTGAATGGAAAAATAGAACTTTACAGGAATGTGCTCGAACATTACTAAATAGTAGTAACATACCCATACATTTTTGGGCTGAAGCCATTGCCACTGCCTGCTATGTATTAAATCGTGTCACACTTCGACCTATGACTAAGAAAACATATCATGAAATATTTTATGGAAAGAAACCAAAAGTTTCATAGTTTAGAACTCCCGCGTATCATACCGGCTATTCTCCCAAAGGAAAAAGGCCAAATATGGTATTACTCTTGAAAATGCTTCTCTTCAAGACAAAATTGACGAAGTCCATCATTATCAAAAAGAAATGATGTACATTCAAGAAGAAATGTATTATACACAACGAAATCAAGGAGCTCATCTAAAATTTTTAGAAAAGTGCATCCTTGCGATATGTGGACACTCTCCTATAAAGGATTGTGTTCATCTACGATCTTCTCGTATGATAGAAACTCCTCCACGTGCTCATCGAATAACTCCACGAAAACTATGGAGAGAAAGAACATCCAAAACCCAATTAAGTCCAGTACCTCCTTCTTCAACTCCACTACGATCATTAAAAGAAGATACAAAGGTGGAACCAAATTTGTGTGAGAAAAGTAATATTGCTCTTCAACCAATAACTGTATTTCGTGTGTGTGTGTGTATTCGCGTTATAGTAAAGTTTAAAAACTATTCGCCATTGTAATTTATATCCTGTTCTTAATGAAAATGAAAAATATATAATAATAATAAGAATAATAACAACAACAACAACAACAATCTGAAACTAAATCAATTTATCACTATTCTATTAAACCAGATGTCTGAGATATTGAGTCAGACGTCTGATTTTTTTCATGGGTTATCACAGAGTCGAAGAAACCAGACGTCTAACTCCTCTATCCAAACGTCGGTTTAAATACTCGGATTACAGTTCTGAACGGAAATTCCATTTTCTTCCCCTACTATGTGAGTAACAGATGTCTGCCTATAGTTGGTTAGACATCTAGGATAGCTTTCTGCCTAAAATAATACAGAAAATAAAACAGGCCAGACATCTATCTAACCATTCCAGACGTCTGGAATTTGTTTCTGCTTGTCACGAATGTCTATTCACTATATTAAACCACCTCTTCACTTATTTCACTCACCTTTTCATCCTCTACAAAACCCCATTAAAACCCAAATCTTAAAAATTCACCTTCAATCTTCAAATAAAATGCGTCCAAAAATCCAAAACTACAAAGAAGCAAAAGAAAGATTAAGGATCTTCATCTCAAATAAATGTTGTCACTAATTCACACATAAAATTATGTCTCGATCAAACCCCTAGCTCAATCAAAAGATTTGATGATTTGAAGACTATGAAGTTTCATCTAGGTCCCTTCTACCAACTACTATGATTTCCTCTCTATGAAATGCATTAATAATGTGAAGATTCCAAGGTTAACTATCAAATCAAACAAGGTCCAAATGAGGTAACTATAGATCAGCTTGTTATCTTCCTCTTTTACTCGAATCTATGTAGTTCTTCCATTTGGAATCCCGAAGATGACAAAAATTGACTTTGGACTAGTGTCTATGGCAAACTCATTAAGCTCACTCCTGGAATGTTGGGATGGAACCTCCATTGCTCTTACATGGGAATCGAATTAAAAGACATACCCGATCAAAGATTTTTACCCCGTGATGAGGTCATTCATCTGCTTTGGGAAGATCATTTGGAACAGTGCAATATGAAGAACCTTCGACCGGGGGCAAGATTGCTAAATCGCATGATTATCAATACATAATACCAAGAAAAGGTAGCCACGAGCAAATATATGAAACAGAACACAAAGCTATGTATGTTACATCTGGTGGTATTAAATTTAATTGGGATCAATTTATTTTCAACGAAACAAAAAATTTTGGGATTCACAAGCACCAGACAATTGTTTATGCACCCTATATAATGCATATTCTTCAAACCTAAGGTATCCCTTCTTACTTATCATATTTTGAAGAACTACAAATTAGAGAAAGTAGGTCCAAATATTTCAAGCTTATGCATCTACTAGACGAACCGCCATCGATAATATTATTTCCTCAATAGAATCTACAGCAACAACAACAACATCAGCAACAGCCTCAATAAGAGCAGAAACAACCTCCTTCATAACAAATAGGTCCTTATATTTTCCAACAACATTCTTCCGAATATCACTCAGACTCCGAGATTTTAGAAGCTCGAGGAGAACGTACTTCAACAAAATCATATCGTGACATATCAATTCGAAATCAACAACTTTTATCTCGCAATAAACAAATCTTTGGCAAGAAAGTTGTTCATCTTGGCATATGTTAACGCTCAAATTTAAACGCTAACACCCTGGTGTATAAGATGTGATTGTGAAAGCACCACCCGTTCGTACGGGAAACAGAAATAAGCAGAAAGTATGCAGAAAAACAGTAAGAGACACAGTATTTATAGTGGTTCGGCTTATAATCCAGCCTACGTCCACTTTAATCTTTTTATCACTAGTTTGATTACAATCCTTTACAAGATCTTTCAATTACAACACACTTCAAGTGATAGGATATGTAAAACAAGTAGCTCAAGCTTTGATGTTGACGATCATCTTCAAATCCATGGCGAATGTGGATGATTCCTTCATGGAGTTCCTTTAGAAGTTTGTTGGATCTAAAAAGCTTTGAAGTAGTCTGGAATTCGGCAGAGTAATGGCGCTTGAAGAGAATGAGCCAAAAGTCCTTTGCATGTTGGAGATGGTTGCATATTTATAGAGAGTTCTGGGCGAAAAAAAAGTGCAAAGTCCTAACTCGTGGCCGACTTAAGATAAGTCGTGTTCGACTTAAGGTAAGTCGTCCCCGAGTCACTGAGCTGAGTCTATGGCAGTTCGCCTTTTTTGAACCCATCCCTAAGTTCTAAGTCGTGTATGAGTTATCTGGCTGCAATTGCTAATTTCCTTTCTTTAGTCGTATACGACTCTTTCTATGCCGTAAGTCGTAGTCGACTTAACTAATTGCAAATGGTTTAAAGCAAGTCTTAACTCGTAGACGAGTTAAGAGATGTGTCTTTAGGTCGTATCCTCTTTAAGTCGTAAGGGTCTTAAGTCATACAAACTGCAGTTATCATTAAGTCGTAGGCCCTCCATTTCGTTAAGTCGTGAGCCGCTTATCTCGTAAGCCTATTATCTCGGGTTCCTGTTTATCTCGTAGAGGCTTAACTCGTGGATGATCTTAACTCGTACACTTGCTAATTTGCAGATCTGCTAATCTCGTAAAGGCTTACCTCGCAAGTAGCTTAACTCGGGTACTCCTTAACTCGTAGGCCGCTTATCTCGTAAGCTTGCCAACTCGTAGAGGTCTTTAAGTCGTAGGAAGTTACTGACTCGTGTATCCTTTAACTCGTACATGCCTTGAGTCGTACATGCCTTAACTCGTGGACCTGTTAACTCGTGAACGAGTTAGGGTTAACATTTGCCCCTCGAAGCACACGCTTAAATCGTAAGTCGTGTGCTTCGACTTATCATAACTCGGTCATGTCGTTTCAAATCCCAACCTTTCTAGATATAAAAGCCTGAGTCGTCCTTCTTCTCATCACTTAACCTTTTAAACCGCTTTCTGCCATTAACGCATCTTCAAGCTCTCCGAGGCGATTTCGTCCCGATTCATCTCCGATTCTTTCTAGCATCAAACAATCGTAAGCGATCTTGCTTCAAACTTCGACCGTTAACCATTGTTACTTTATGTATTCAGTTCTTCGTTTCTGGCCTGCCCCTTCAAACCCTACGAGTTCTGCCAAATCGATCACTGATGAATTCAAACTTGTTTGGCTTGACTTATGGCGATTTGTGATTTGAGGCGACCTGTAATGTGATAGGTTTAGGTCGTTGTTTATTGTGAGGTTATTAGGTTTTCGGGTTGGGAATTGGAGAGGAAGGCAGGTTGGTTGAGAAATTTGACTGAATAGAGTGAAGAATTGTCTCATATACAACCCAGAGATTCTCCATGCGACCTAGCGAATTCCATGAATCGTAGCCGAGATAAGACTTAAAGGATTTCCAGTTGATTTGCATCATAGCCTTTTTCTTGTTCCTCGAGTTACGACTTAGGACTTAGGGGATTACCAGCTTGATGTGTTGACGACTTAGGATAGGAACGACTCATCCCTTGAGTCGGTTACGACTTAGTACTTGAGTCGGTTTTGACTTAGTACTTGAGTCCGATACGACTTAGCACTTGTGTTTTTTAGGATCTGCTTAAACCTTGAATTGTTGCAGTGATGTTGAACTTTGATGCCTTCTTTTACAAATTACTTTGACTCGCAAGCTAACAACCTGTCCAATACAACATTTACAGAAAAACCGGGGCGAATATACTGCCATTGATCGCCCTCTTCGAATGACAGATTAGCTAATAACAGTCATTAAACTTAAACAGATTGTGTGAATGAAGTGCTCAACTTATTAACTTCAAGTAAAATACTAAAGCAATACTGAAACAGTCAATTAAAATTGACCAGCTCGCATTAATATTATACTTGAACTAAAGACTAACAAGTTCTGAAATTTTTGTAATCGATCAATCGTCGACTAGTCTTATTTCAGTTATATTTACTTGTTATTTTTTATTAGTTTTTTGCACAACACTTCACACTTTTTAGGAAACGTGCACCTTCATATTTGAATATCCAGTTGTTTATGTAGAATGACTTTTCACCGAGAAAAAGAAGTGGTAACTCAAGAGGAAGAAACTTTTCCGATAGCTGTTCCCATAGAGAATCCTCCGGAGAGAACCCCGACTATTCTAACTTCGAGAGCGTTTGTCCAGCTGCGCACTCAATTTGGCTTTGCTGAAAGTGATGTTCTTCTCCCTGGGCCAAGTGATACTGCTGACAATCCTCCCTATGGCTTTGTTGCAGTCAATCGCCAAATGTGCTTAAGTGGGGCGATTCCTCCTTTTAACGACTTCCTTCGAACTCTCCTCCTTCGGTTGACAATCTCTCCGTTTCAACTTCATCCTAATGGCTATGCCATCTTGACGGGGTTATGTGTTTTGTTTAGAAGAACCCTTGATCGCCTACCGAGTTTTGAAGAAATTCGTTATCTGTGCTCGTTTGCAAAGAGTAAAGATCATCCTTCCCTTATTATTGTGAGAAGTGCCAGAAACCGCAAGCTCATCTCCGATCTTACTGAAAGCGTTCATGGATTTTTGAACCAGTTTTTCTTTGCCCGCTGTCCCTCAGGCTTTTATGCCATCTGGAGAGTCGGAAGTAAGATTAGTGTTTCTATTTTCTCCGTTTTGAAACTTTTTCGAGATCCGAACTTTCAGTTGCTAATTTCATTCTTTGTTCCTTTCAGCACTTCCTCTCCCCTCTAGAGACCCAATTCACAAGCAAGTTTTTGAGAGGTTGAGTGCCGTGGCCATAGAAGAGAGGAGCATAAAATTTCTGTTGAGGGATGAATTTTTACATCAACATGGGCTTCTACACACTTCTCGCTCTATGCATGCTCATGAAGTTCCAACGGAAGTCCCCGATTCTCCGATAAAGACTCCTGAATCTTCGTTGGTGAAGTGCTCCACTTCTATTGATGTTGCGGGGCCATCTTCGAAGGATTGAGCGACCTCTTCGCTACTTCACAAGAGATCTTCAAAGATGACCCTACTACTGCCGGAATTTCTTCTTCAGTAGTTGAAGCTACTTCTATTTTGCAACAGCCGTCGTCGACTCAAGAGTTGACGTTAACTATTACACCCACAACCACTTCCCAAATAAAGAGTGGTTCGTAGATTAATGCGCGTAGTTTGCACAACACACATACTTAGAATTTCTCATCACTTCTATGCACTTATCTTCTTGCACTTTAAAGATTTCTAAAGCTTATTATTTTAATTCCAGATTCTCCTATGGGGCGCAGCGGCTCGTACTATGACGATTTCCAGCGCTACGGGAGGCGTAGCCAGTATGATTACAGGCGTTACCTTTCTTCTTACAGAGAGTCGGATGAAGAGAGGGCCATCAGGAAAGCCGACGAGAGACGAGCATACGAAGAACGTCGCCGAAGGGAACAAGAAAGACATGATCTTCCCCATAGAGATGATGACACCCAAAAGAGAAAAGCTCATGATGAGAGAGGAAAGAGTCACATAGACGATTCTTCTAGCAAGCGGGCTAAACTTACTGAAGAAACAACTCCTTCAGCTTCTGAACATGTCCCTGCTCAATCTCCTGCTCCCGCTCGCTCCGACATTCAAGCAATCATCAACCGACCCGCATACCAAGTCGGGCAAGGTCCTCCCACTCTTCAAAGTCGATTTCCTCAGTGGTGCCTGAGAGGGGTTCGATTTGATCTCGACTTGGTTCCCCTCGACAAACCGGCTATGCTGCGAAATCTTGATGCTGTCAGGACCGATATCGAAAGAATGTCGAACTGGCAAAAACTCGTCGATGAACTTCAGAGGGTTAACCGAGCCAATCTCGAGGCCATGCTAACAATGGAGAATGATAAGGCTGAGTGGCAGAAGACTCTTGAACAGCATGACGCCGAAATGAGAAGTATTGCTTCCTACAATGAAAAGCTGGAAGCGGAAGTAGAAAAACTTAAGGAAGAATTAGCTACTTCATCTACTTTCCATTCACAAAAGGAGAGCATGCTTCAGCAACAAGTACGAGATGCGCATGCCAGTCAAAGAGCAGCCGAAGATAAACTTGCCCACAAGGAAAAGGTCATAGAAGAATATCGTGCTGAAACTGCACAACTGCGAGAACAGACCGGCTCTCAAAGCTTGGAGATAGAGTTGTTAAAAACTCGACTTGCTATGGCCGAAAAGGAGCGCGACGAGGCTGTTGCTTGTAAACTTGCGGCCGAAGAGGCTCATCAAGCAACCAAAGCTGACATTAGCTCCACATTATTCGATTTTTATCTGCACAGCATTTTGGGACGTGGCAGCCTTGCCTTTCTAGGCCCCAAGTATGAAATCACACTGGCTGAAGTTTGGGAGGCAGCACTTGATATGCTTGGTGGTAAAGGTGCTGGATATGCTGAGTCAGCCCTTGAAGAGCATTATCTTGATGATGAGGCCCGTGCCGCTCTTGCCAAGGGAAAGGAGCAGCTTGCCAGAGTGCGGGCCGGGATGGCGGAAGAGGAGCGTTCTGAAAAAGAAGTACCGCCTACAACCTCTGAATGTCCTCTAGTTTCTCCCGAGGTGGACATTACAGGCTCTAGTGCTCATTCGCCGCCTCCTACAAAAACCGGGGTAATTACCCCTACTGATGAAGAGGCTTTGGAGGACATTGGGGCTCAGAATTATGAGATTGAACTGACGAAGCCAATATCTTCAGGTAATTTCTACATTGGTCCGATTCAGGTGGATTGCCTGCTTATTCCTCAAAAATTTGATGAGCTCCTCGATTACCTCTTGAATCTCGATGAACCCATATCTCCCCTCTTTCGGGAAGACACTAACATTTTCAATTCTTCTTCTTCTGCAGTTGAAACAACAAGTGCCGTGCAGACTTCGCCTTCTCTGGTTATTCCTCCTCCATCTCTTCAGGTGACTCCTCCTTCTGCTTCACAACCTGGGTCACAAGAGGAGAAAATTGAGGCTCTTCATGGTTTGGATGACCCTGTTGCCTCGCAGGAGCAAAAAGATGAGGGACTTGAAGGAGGCGAGATCTCTCCTGAGCGGACTCCTTCTGACGACGTAGTTTTGTCTGCTCTCGTTACTCCGGGGAGTGAGTCTTCTTCGCAGAGAAGAAAGAAGCATGGGACATCGAAGAGGAGGGGGAAGAAAATTATCACCACTGAAGAGGAACCGGAAGTTGCGCCAGTTGCACCTCCCTCCCCTTCTTCCCTTATGCCTTCAGACCAACCTGGAAGACCCGAAAAGCTAACCACTCGGCCGGGTAAAGGGTCTAAAGGCGGCAAGAAGAAATGAAGAGTTGAGCTTTTTGATTCCTTTTTTGTGTAATGGTCGGATGTTGTGTTTTGAAACCTGTATCTGCAATATCTGCAATTGAATAAAATGATTCTTTATTTGTACATACTTCTGTTTGAATTTGAGAATGCATTTATTATTCATTTTTGCACAAGTTTATTTATATGATATTGCAGCGGGCTTATGGTATGTTGTTTGAGTATTACTTTACTGATGCAGCTATACTATTATATCGTGTTGCCCCCATACCTTAAGCTTGCTGCAATATTTTATACTACGAGGGGACTTGCACTCTTATTTGCTAAAGAATAATTATTTTATTCTTTAAAGAAAATTTTTGTAGATTACAACTCCCTTCGCATAAGTTTCTACGCTTTGTCGTTCGAAGAAATCACTTTTTTCTTTTGCTTATGTGCATATTTTTCCATGTGAATTCCTCTATGTGGTAAAGCGGACCTCTGAAGGGTACTTTAACTCCTTTTTTTTTTTTTTTTTTTTTTTTGACGATCATTTTCCATAGTAGGTAAATTACTTCTCCCTTTGAAAGTTAAAGTACACTTTTGATGAGGATTTTTTTTTATACAAAGTTGTACCTCTGAGGAGGGATTTTTCACGTTTCAACACTTGGAAGTTTTATTTCGATCTTGGTGAAACGTGTACCTCCAAAGAGTTGTGCCTTAGAAATCCTTCTCACGTTTCAACACTTGGAAGTTTTATTTCAATCTTGGTGAAACGTGGGTTTCCGAAGAGGTCTTTCTTTTTAATTGTGTCCCCGGGAGGGGGTTGTACCTCTGAGGAGGGATTTCTCACGTTTCAACACTTGGAAGTTTTATTTCAATCTTGGTGAAACGTGTACCTCCAAAGAGTTGTGCCTTCGAGGAAAGCCTTTTCACGTTTCAACACTTGGAAGTTTTATTTCAATCTCGGCGAAACGTGGGCTTTCAGGAAGGTCTTTATTTTGTTTTTGCATTTCAACTTTGGTGAAGTGAAATTCCGAAGAGCGGTTGTTATACTTCAACTCCTGGCGAAATGCGCCCCCGAAGAGGTCTTTATTTTGTTTGCATTTCAACTCTGGTGAAGCGTAATTCCGAAGGGCGGCTGTTACACTTCAACTCCTGGTGAAATGTGCCCCCGAAGAGGTCTTTATTTTGTTTGCATTTCAACTCTGGTGAAGCGTAATTCCGAAGAGCGGCTGTTACACTTCAACTCCTGGCGAAATGCGCCCCCGAAGAGGTCTTTATTTTGTTTGCATTTCAACTCTGGTGAAGCGTAATTCCGAAGGGCGGCTGTTACACTTCAACTCCTGGTGAAATGTGCCCCCGAAGAGGTCTTTATTTTGTTTGCATTTCAACTCTGGTGAAGCGTAATTCCGAAGAGCGGCTGTTACACTTCAACTCCTTGTGAAATGTGCCCCCGAAGAGGTCTTTATTTTGTTTGCATTTCAACTCTGGTGAAGCGTAATTCCGAAGAGCGGCTGTTACACTTCAACTCCTGGTGAAATGTGCCCCAGAGATGGTTTACATTGCCTGGAAGTTACTCTCTCATGGTTGGTGGGTCATGACTCCTCCAATCTTTTTTGTTGAGTAGAGAACTTTCTTTTTTGCGGCATATGTCCCATTTGAGGTCTTTGTCCTCCGAAGAGTTGTGCCTCCGAAGAGGAGCATTTTGCCTCCGAAGAGGGCTTTGGTCTCTGAGGAGAAGCATTCGGTCTCCGTAGAGAAGCATTTTGCCTCCGTAGAGGGCTTTGATCTCTGAGGAGAAGCATTCGGTCTCCGTAGAGAAGCATTTTGCCTCCGAAGAGGGCTTTGGTCTCTGAGGAGAAGCATTCGGTCTCCGTAGAGAAGCATTTTGCCTCCGAAGAGGGCTTTGGTCTCTGAGGAGAAGCATTCGGTCTCCGTAGAGAAGCATTTTGCCTCCGTAGAGGGCTTTGATCTCTGAGGAGAAGCATTCGGTCTCCGTAGAGAAGCATTTTGCCTCCGAAGAGGGCTTTGGTCTCTGAGGAGAAGCATTCGGTCTCCGTAGAGAAGCATTTTGCCTCCGAAGAGGGCTTTGGTCTCTGAGGAGAAGCATTCGGTCTCCGTAGAGAAGCATTTCGCCTCCGAAGAGGGCTTTGGTCTCTGAGGAGAAGCATTCGGTCTCCGTAGAGAAGCTTTTCGCCTCCGAAGAGGGCTTTGGTCTCTGAGGAGAAGCATTCGGTCTCCGCAGAGAAGCATTTTGCCTCCGAAGAGGGCTTTGGTCTCCGAGGAGAAGCATTCGGTCTCCGTAGAGAAGCTTTTCGCCTCCGAAGAGGGCTTTTCATATTTCATCTTACAGGAGTATGTTGACCGGTTGTGGTGAAATGCGCGCCCCTAAGTAGGGTTATTGTCAGGAAGTTTGGAGTTTCCTTTTCTCGGTTGGATGGATTCTCGGGAGTGTGTCGACCGATAACCCCACGACTTTTTAACGAGAAAGACGCCTTTTTTCGGTGAAGCCCGCTTGAGGTCTTTATCCTCTGAGGAGTTATGCCTTCAAAGAAGGCTTGTGCTTCTGAAATATTCTTTTTGCTGGCTGACGCTTGCTCTCGCATGTCTCTTTGCCGTTGATTCATGTTGACAATCCCCATTGCTTCGCAAGTGTCACCACTTTCAGCTACCAGGCCTCTCCCTTACCCAAAGGAGTATATTTTATAGTTAAGCGAATTGGTGGTGGCAGATTTAGGTTCTTTAACTTGCTGTTTGCTTGTTCAAACATTTGTAGTTAACTATATATGATCTGCTTCTATCCACCTTGCTTACTTTCGTTTGAAGTTCTCCTTTTGTAGGATTTGAATATGGGAATTTTGAATGGCCCAGTGCTTGATTGCCGGATGATGTTGCGGATCGCTTGGTCTCGTGACTGGTAAGCTTTGTTTTTATGGCCGAAACTGGGCCTATATCCACTTTATAGCTTTTGTTATTCGCCTGCCTTGCAATTGCCCTTAACAAGAGAATCATATATTTGTAAATTCTTTGCAATATCTTGGCAAAGTTTTCATGTAAAATATGGATGTAGATGGTTGCTGTTCCAAGTTCTTGGAATTGGTTTTCTTTTGACAGTTGCGAATTTGATTGATTATATTAGCAACTCCTTAGTGCCGTCTTTAAGTGTGCATCATCTTCTTCTGTTGGCGGGTGGTTTTAACTGAAGAAACATACTCTAGCCAAATCTTATTTGTTTGCTTAGAGTACTTCTTATTCAGGATTTGACCCTGGAATTCTGTTGTTTAAGGCTTGCTTTTGAATGCTATCAAGGGTTGCTTGATATTGCAATGAGTCAGCTTGGTATTGATTGCCTGCAAATTTAGATCGATAATCTTAGTGATATTCTCAGAATATTTCACATATCGAAATAAAATAAGCGACTCGTAATAATAGGGAAAACAAGACTTATAGTTTTTATTATTTATTGGCATTGTTTTTACTACAGATTTTGAAACAAGAATCATTGGATCAGCATTCTTTTACAAATTTGAAACAAAATGTTCAAGTAAGGTATGGAAGCAATTGCTGCCCCAGGCTTTAGGAATTGAATTTTTTGGCATAAGAGGACTGGATGGCAACATCTTTCAGAATCGAAACTTCCTTTCACTTTGAAGGTCTCCTTGGAGCGTGAGCACATCTTCCCGCCTCATCCAATTTTTCCCTGCCTGGTGAGGGCTTGCTGTGATGACACTGATGATAGGACCTTCATCTCCCTGTGCCACGGTTCTCTTACTTGAGCTACATTGTTGAGCGGGAACCAGCTGCACCTTAGAGGATGAGGAGTAGTTAATTTCATCTTTTTTCACATACTGTTGCAGTTCATTCTGCTTGATCAATTCTTCAATCTCCTTCCTTAGATGGCGACATTGGTTAGTTTCATGGCCAGGTTGATTGTGAAATTGACAGAATTTCCCATTGTCTGTCGCGCTTCTCCTCATCAGAGATGGTTTGGGGAAAACAACAACATCCTTTGTTGCCAAGAAGATACTTTCCGGAGTGTCGGTCAAGGGAGTGAAGTTGGAGGGTATGAAGCGTCGAGCTTTTTTCAAGAGTTTCTGTTTTCTTCTTCCCCCATTCTTCTCTTTCTGTTCAATCATTTCCGGTATGTATTCTTCATCGTTACCAGGACTCAATGGGTAATCATCAACTATTCTTTCAAAAGTTCGCCTTGACAAACGTTCGTGGATAGTTGGTCGTGGCCATGAATTCTCTGTTTGGGGGAATGTTCCAATAGTAATGCCAGTTGCTCGTTGAGGAGCATTCCATTCTTCTGAAACCTGGACCTCTTTGGCAATGGTTTTTATATCACTTTCTAGTTGATGGACTTCTTCCTCCAATGCGTTCATCTTATCCAGTATCCTATTGCTTTGAACTTCCATGTGTTGATATATTCCATATATCACGGCATTTAATTCAGCCCTTGTGACTCCAATACTTGAAGCTGTTTCACTTAGCGTGGGAAGAGCAATGGCATTGCTGCAAGTACCTTCAAACCTTAACAACTTCCGTTTCCTTTCTGAAGCCATGGTTTCTGTTAGAATTTTGTTGAACAATGGTTGAAGTTTGCCCCTGAGTTCAATTCTCAGCGAAAGCACCAAAATGTTAACGCTCAAATTTAAACGCTAACACCCTGGTGTATAAGATGTGATTGTGAAAGCACCACCCGTTCGTACGGGAAACAGAAATAAGCAGAAAGTATGCAGAAAAACAGTAAGAGACACAGTATTTATAGTGGTTCGGCTTATAATCCAGCCTACGTCCACTTTAATCTTTTTATCACTAGTTTGATTACAATCCTTTACAAGATCTTTCAATTACAACACACTTCAAGTGATAGGATATGTAAAACAAGTAGCTCAAGCTTTGATGTTGACGATCATCTTCAAATCCATGGCGAATGTGGATGATTCCTTCATGGAGTTCCTTTAGAAGTTTGTTGGATCTAAAAAGCTTTGAAGTAGTCTGGAATTCGGCAGAGTAATGGCGCTTGAAGAGAATGAGCCAAAAGTCCTTTGCATGTTGGAGATGGTTGCATATTTATAGAGAGTTCTGGGCGAAAAAAAAGTGCAAAGTCCTAACTCGTGGCCGACTTAAGATAAGTCGTGTTCGACTTAAGGTAAGTCGTCCCCGAGTCACTGAGCTGAGTCTATGGCAGTTCGCCTTTTTTGAACCCATCCCTAAGTTCTAAGTCGTGTATGAGTTATCTGGCTGCAATTGCTAATTTCCTTTCTTTAGTCGTATACGACTCTTTCTATGCCGTAAGTCGTAGTCGACTTAACTAATTGCAAATGGTTTAAAGCAAGTCTTAACTCGTAGACGAGTTAAGAGATGTGTCTTTAGGTCGTATCCTCTTTAAGTCGTAAGGGTCTTAAGTCATACAAACTGCAGTTATCATTAAGTCGTAGGCCCTCCATTTCGTTAAGTCGTGAGCCGCTTATCTCGTAAGCCTATTATCTCGGGTTCCTGTTTATCTCGTAGAGGCTTAACTCGTGGATGATCTTAACTCGTACACTTGCTAATTTGCAGATCTGCTAATCTCGTAAAGGCTTACCTCGCAAGTAGCTTAACTCGGGTACTCCTTAACTCGTAGGCCGCTTATCTCGTAAGCTTGCCAACTCGTAGAGGTCTTTAAGTCGTAGGAAGTTACTGACTCGTGTATCCTTTAACTCGTACATGCCTTGAGTCGTACATGCCTTAACTCGTGGACCTGTTAACTCGTGAACGAGTTAGGGTTAACAGCATATCTATCTTTGGCATATCTGCTCGAATAGGCAAAATCGAGAAAATAATGGATAAGGTTGTATCCACTCTTGGGAAAGTAATGAGGAAAGTTCATGCTGGATCATCATCCCGTTCCTCGTCCTCATCAACATCACATCTTTCACCTTCTTTGTACATTTTTTCTGTTCTAGGGTCTTAAAAATCATGAGCAAAAGAAGAAATGGAAGACAATCCATTAAAGGAAATAGATGAAGAGGAAAGGACTTTAATATGCAGGATCCTCCTCCCCATCAGCAGGGGTACTTGGCTTTTCAAGGGCTGTCTATTCAAGAGGACGGAGAATATAATGATCAACGTCATTGGCCCGAATACAATTCTGATCCTTCCGCTTTTGGGGATTAGTATAATGATACATATGGAAGTTTTCCCAACTCCTCTCACCATTACCGGTAGTTTTTAGTTTTTTCTTCCACTATATTTTTCTTTTATGCATTTCTCCTTCTATATACTAATGTTTCAGTTATCATGAACCACAAGCTCTATGTTTTAAATAATGTTTTTTTTGTTTTTTTATAATGCCAAAAGGGGGAGAAATATGCATACACACAGGGGGGATATACATATATACAGAAAGAGTAAAATATGTTTTATGCTACATAGTTTATCATCATCAAACAGGAGGAGAATGCTAGGAAATCCTACCTGTAAGTTTTGGTGATGACAAACCATATAACTATAATTGTACATATATATCTCGTACCTTATTTTTGTAGATATGCAAGAATACAAATCGAAGCATAGAACATGGATCGTATTAGAGAGATAAATATTATATACAAATTTTAGAAATAATATGTAAAATATCCCTGGATTTTGTATATGATAAAATACACACATATTCACACAGAAGAAAAAATTGTGCATAATCCAGACGTCTGGTATTATGCCCTCAAACGTCTGATCCCAGCCTCTAGAATTTTTCCAGATAATACATACCAGACGTCTACTCATCACAATCTAGATGTCTGGATTTGGCTTCGGGAATTCTTTAAAACTACACAACTGTCAAGTCTAAAAGGTTGTTCTGCATCTCTTCTTCAAATTTGTTCTACCCAAACAAAATCAACTCTAGAAATAAAAATAAATGGTAGTAACATTTCAAATCTATTTTTTCACAACTATAAATACATCAGTGATTTTACAATTAAAGTAACCAATTCCTATTTTCTATTCTCTATATCTTTTTTGCACTCAAATTCAAGTTACTCATATTTGCTATCAATATTTTAACCAAAGATCATTAACTTTGGTTCAGTTTTCTTCCATATTTCTAAAGCACACACATATTGATATCTATACATATCCAGTGGAGATTATAGGAAGACTTGTAGGTATTGTCAATATCAGTGTTAATAAGAGCACATTCTTGACAAAATATTTCTATTGTAACAAGCCTATTCCTTCGGGAGAAGCGAGGGTTATTGATAAGTGAAATTCTGAAGAGGAGCTTCGAGACTGGACATAGGACGGGAGATCCAAACTAGTATAAAATTTCTGGTGTGATCTTTTTATTTTACTATTATCTCATTATCTTAATTTATCGTGTATATAATAATTACTTGTCATATACATAGTATACGATCAATATAGACTTTCAAAGTAATGTTTTAATAAATAAATTGTTTGAAGTTATTATACATGAGAATATATGTGGTATGCTTTCAAACATGAGTTTTGAAAATAAAAACCGGGTATTATGTTCCTTAAATGGGAATCGTTTTCCAAACAAAAAGTATTTGTAATAAGAGATTGTGTTGATAAATAGGATTTTATTCCCCTTAGATAAGATAGGGGATAATTTAACACAGGTAAATTGGGTTAAATTGGATAAGAAAGTTTTGATAAACAATATTTTATTAAAATTATATATTATTTTAAGACATCTAAGTAGTGTAAACAATTTGTACTTTTTAGGTCAACCAATGAAATATTATTCATTTTAACACTCTAAGTTAAAAAGGTTAATAAGTTGATTCGGTTTTGAGAAACCACAACATGATTTGATCTCCATCTAGAACTTTGAAACGATAAAATAAAATTTGTATATAGGATAGAGAATAGTATTATACAAGTAAATATAATGAAATAAGTTGTTATTTTTTGTTTCGTAAAGAGATAAGTTTATAAAATATTTTTAAACTTGGGAGAGAGTTTATGAAATAATTCATAAATAATTTTAGTGTTGAATAAAATATTGTGGTCAAAAATATGTAGTAATTTAGAAAAAAATTAATATAATTAACAAACTAATAAAATATAGATATAACTTTCCATTTTGTCCGAATGAGTTTGGACGATCTTCTATGCAATAACCAAGGGCTAATCAGCAAATCGATGTGCTTAGATAATTATCTATATTTTTGGACAATTATGAAGTTTTGAACTTAAGTTATGATTTATTTGATGGTCATTTGACATTTTAAAACAATGTTAAGTGAAAAAATTTCCCTTAGGGAATTTTATTGACTATTGGTGTTAGTTTATGCCTTCGTGGAATTTGATTGATTGGACTTGATTGAATTGAATTGATTGGCTGTGTGATTGCATATACCATTGTCTACAAAATTTTAAATTTATAGACAAAGGGTTTTAAATCATTTTTTTTAGGGCCTAAATCCCGGTGATTTTGAAAAAGGATACTGTAACATCCCGATTTTTATTAAATTTAAAACTAGGAATTGATATAAATTTTGACATTAAATTTTGGAATTAAATTGAAAATAAATTTGAAATTTTCAAAATAAATTTGATAAGTATTGATTTGTTTATATATGAATAAGGTTGTGATTTACATTTGAGTTTAAAATTAAAAATAATAAATATTTTTAAAAATTATTTGAATTTAAATATATATGGTAGATTTGAATTTGAATTTAAAATTTAAATAAATATATTAGTGAAATAATTTGAATTTAAAATAATAAATGCGTAATTTATTTAATGTGCAATTGGTTATAAAACATTTTTCTTTTAAGTAGTATATAATAATATAAAGTAAATGTCTTTATAAAAATAAAGGAAATCTATTATAAAATAGAAAAATGTAATTTTTAAAATCAATATATAATAAAAATAGACAAGTGTTAAGCTTTTAACATATATATTAACAAGTGTAATTCATGAAATAAGTAGTTTAACAAGTGTAATGATCTTGTAATTAAAATAAACAAGTGTCATTTTGTTTTTGTTTTTGAGAAAAATTGATAAAAATAGAAAATGAGATTATGTAATATCTCTACTCTCCTCCTTCTCATTCCTTTATCTTCATTTTCAAACTAAACCTGTATAATCTCAAACCAGAGAATTTAAAAACAAATCAAACAAGAAAATCAAAACAAAAAAAATTCAAACCTCTTTTACAATCTTAAGCCCTGGAAATCATCTCAAATATCAACAACAAAGTCTGTAAACAAACAACAAAGCAAAGTTCATCTCAACTTGTTAAGCAAATTAAGGTTTTCATCATCTAAACAACAAAGATCAGAATATCATAATCAAATCCAGACATAAAAGCAAGTTCCAATTTTCTGTTTTCAACTTCCAGGATTTTTGAAAGCTCTTTTTTTTTCTTTACAGGTGAGTAAACCCTTAATGATCTGGAGTATTATGTGTTGTTTGTGATGATGCTTGAAATAAATTGTAAATTTTTGATATGCATGCAAATATATGTAGATATTTATATGCACAGATGACTGTGCATGTCTGATATCAGACACATTTGCCTCTGGTTGTTCCCAGGTTTCCAAAGAACTATTCAAAATTCGATTGCTCCTTCCCTGATTTTTGTTAGGCTTTAGGATTCGAACAAAAATTGTTTGTTTGAACATGTTTTAAGTTTTAAAAATAAATTTAAGCAAAATAAATTAAAGTTTCTTTTGGAAATTTGAAACTACAGGCAAACTTAAAACATGTTGAAAATTTAATTATCATGATTTCTGATTTCAAGTATATAAATCGAAACGTTTTTGAAAATGAGGATTTTTAAAAGTAAAATCAGAATTTTAAATGAAGTTTTGATTGAGAAATTTGACGTTGATCGGAAAGTGGGTTTTGAGGCTTTTCTAGCGATCGAGGCACTCAGGTCGGGGTTTTGCCTGGAGATGAAGGAAGGCTTGGGAATCTTGGCAAAAATGTCAGGTGGGGTGAGCATCCTATGGTGGCGGTGTTGGGTCGGAATAGGGATTAAGCCCTAATCTGGGTCGAGGTCGGAAATTGAACTGTTGCGGCGTCTCTGGTGGATCGAGTGTCACCGGACATGGGGGAAACGGAGCATCGAGCATCGGTGAAGCTTCGGATAGGTTCGCATGACCTCTAATGGTCGGAGGTGGAAGTACGAGGCGATTGTTGGTGGCATGGGTTTGCTCCAGTTTGGAGTCGAATAGCTTAAATTTGAGTTCGTTGTCGTTTCGAACATTTGTGTGGTCGCGAGGCTCGAGGAGGTCATCGCTGACTCATCGATAGCCGGAGCTTGGATCAGAGGTGGCCAGAACTCTAGTGCACGTGCACATACCTCTGGTGTGTGTCAATGTTAAGTTTGGGGAAAAAAGGGTCTTAACTCGAAGCAGAGGTCGGGGAAATGGGTGGATAGCTCGAGTTTTGATTTGAGTAATTGTTGAGTTGCATCGGGTAATATAAACTTAAACAAAATTCTAAATTTTAAAATGAAATTTGGGGTTAACTCGGGGGAGACTCGAAATAAACAGGCATTTTTCTTAGGTGATGCTCGAGGAAGCCTCAGGGAAGTTTTAAAACGAGTTTCAAATTTTAAAATTAATTTAAGTTTAAACAAGTTTTTAACTTATTCTTTAAAAATAATTGTTTTATTTTAAAAAGGGGATGAGTAAAGGTTTAAGCTAATTATTTTAAATAATTAAGTATATTTTAATTATGTAATTATTATTTATAAAATAAATTCTTAATTTATTTTAAATAGATAATGTAATTAAAAGCAAATTAAGAAGGAATATTGATTATTAATTCTTATTTAACCTTAATCTCTTATGTTAATGATGATTAATTATGAGAGTTATTAATTAAAGATTTTGATAATAATTAATTGATTAATTATGATAAATGATTTATAATTACCTAATTAATAAAAGAATAATTAATTGAAAGTTAATTAATCATTAATTTAAGGTTAATTAATTTATAATTAAGGATTAATTAATTAATGTAATTAATTAAGGAATACTTAATTGATACAAGTGATTAAGATTAATTAATTAGTAATTAAGGACTAATTAATTTAAAATTAATAATAATTAATCATTAATTAAGGTTAATTAGTGAAAATAATTATGTGATTGATTAGTCATAATCAAATGATTAATGTTAACGCTTGAATTTGAACGCTAACACCCCGGTGTGTGAAGTGTAGTTGTGAAAGCACCACCCGATAGATCGGGAAAGAATTACAAGCAAGTAATAACGGAAAAGCAGTAAACAACAGCAATTTTATAGTGGTTCGGCTTATGGGTACAGCCTACGTCCACTTTAAGTACTTTTATTGATGATCTCGTTACAAGTTGATACAATTCTTCCCAAGTACAATTCGCTTTGAGCTACAAGAAACTTAGAACAAGTATTTTAAACTTCAATGGAGATGAGAGTCTTCGAATCCATGTTGGATGTACGTGATCTCTTGTTGAAGTTGTTTGTAGCGTTCTTAGTGTCTCGAGAGCTTCAAGTGTTGAATTGGTTTGGAATGCAGCAGAGTATCAGCGCTTGAAGAGAATGAGCCAAAAGTCCCTTCAATGTTGGAGGTGGTCATGTATTTATAGGAGTTTTCTGCTCTGAGTCGTGAGTCGTGTTCGACTCATGCCTGACCCGTGGCCGAGTCATATTAAGTCATGGCCGACTCATTGGACCAAGCCCCTGTTTTCCCTTGACCCAAGTCTTTGCTGGATTTGGAGCTAAGTCCTGAGTCTCTTCCGAGTCAACTCCCACTAGCATAGGTCCTGCGGCAACGGACTACGGCTCAATGGTTTTAGGTCGTAGACGAGCCATGATGAGTCGTGAGTCGCTCCTTTGAGTGGCCTTACAGGATGAGTCATGGGCTTGTTGAGTCGTTGAGTCAGTAGCATCCATGAATCGCATAACAGTTGAGTCGTAGAGTCGATAAACTTGATGAGTCGGCGACTTACTGAGTCGGCTTTTTTCTTATGAACCGTTAACCCCTTGAGTCGTCCTTGCCTTCTTAGTTGCCTTGAGCCGTTAACTGACTGAGTCGCTATCAAATGAGTCGGTATCCCTCTTAAGTAGATGAGTCGGGCTATCCCTTCCTTAGCTCGGTTGAGTCGTTGGTCCACTAAGTCACTGATCTCCATGAGTCGTGAGTCCCTCTTAAGAAGATGAGTCGCTACCAGTTGAGTCGTTGAGCAAAACGAGGTTAACATTTGCCCCTCGAAGTACGCGCCTAAGTCGTAGGTCGCGTGCTTCGACTTATCTTGTCTCGTGCGCCGATTCAACTTTCACCACCCACAGCTATAAAACACCTGAGTCGTTGCTCTTACTTCCTTCTTCTCATTTCCTAACTTTTAAACCGTGTCTGCCATTAACGCCCCTTCAAGCTCCCAAAGGCGATTCCAAGCTTACCAACCGTCATCCCATCCTTTAACTTCATATTGCGTAAGTAAATCTTATCAACAATCAGCCGCATCCATCATCAACTCACCAGTATTCCACTCGCCGTCCTTAATACACTTTCGCGTGCTGCATTTTCCCATAAATCACGATTCGATTAATCCTTTGATTGAATTATTGTGGCGATTCTTGTGAATATGGTAATGCACCGGATGTATGGCGGATTTGAGGCGATTTGTGTTGGATTTTCGATTGATTCGTGATGATGTGAGACAGAGATGGTTAATTACAGTGATTCATGTTAACTGGTTAGTGAATTTGGGAGAGATAGGGAAGGCTTTAACGGGTTAACCGGGCTAATGGGTCCTTGGCTTCACGGGTTAACTTAAGAGATGATGTGGCAGTGTGTGAGTGGAGAACCGACCTTAGGGGCCTTTGTAGAGTTAATCATGCGCGACTTGATGCCTTAACCGTGTTAATTCAGACGACTCAGGTCTTAGGTCGTATGAACGACTCAACCCTTTAGGTCCTTTTGACGACTTATCCTTTTAAACCGCGAACGATTCAAACCACAAGCCGTGAACGACTCAGCACTTGCTACTTCTTCATGACTCATCTTTTAAACCGTGCACGACTCAAACCATAAGCCGTGAACGACTCAACAACTTCCATGCGACTCAGTAGCCTTTACCCTTGACTTTAATCCGACCTAGCAAGTTTTACGACTCAAGCCATGAGTCGTAACCGAGTTAGAACTTAGAAGATTTCTTGTTGCTTTGAACTGGAGCCTCCCTTCTGTTCCTTGATTTACGACTCTTAGCACTGCCGACTTATAACATCAGCGGTTTAAAATTGAAGCAACCTAACTTAACTCGCCTCACTTTCCTTAGGTCGTAGCCGAGTCATCCAAATAACCAATGACTTAGCTTAACCCGTACAAAGAATTCTTGAGTCGTTGACAACTTAACACTTGTAAATTTTGTTTGAACTTTGAACTGTTGAACTTTGCTGCATTCTTTTACAGATTACTTCAACTTGCAAGCTAACAATCTATTTGATACAACATTTACAGAAAATTGGGACGAATATACTGCCATCGACTGCCCACATCAAATGACAGATTAGCTAATGATAGATGATTAACTTAAATAAATCGTGTGAACGAAGTGCTATCGATTTCAAGTGGAATATTAAAGCAGCACTGGATTAGTCAATTGAAACTGACCAGCCCGCATTAATATTATGCTTGAGCTTTAAATAACAAGTTCCGAAATTACCGTAGTCAATCAATCATCAACCAGTTTAATTCCAGTTATCTTTACTTGTTATTATATTTTTTTTTTATTAGCTTTGCACGACACTTCACACTTTTTAGGAAACGTGCACCTTCGCATTTGAACATCCAGTTGCTTGTGTAGAATGACCTCTCATCAAGAAGAGCCGATGGGCCAGGCTGAAGATGTCTTCCCAGTAGCCATCCCTATAGACAACCCTCCGGAGAGAACATCCACAACTTTGAATCAGCGGGTGTTTAACCAACTGCGCGTCCAGTTTGGCATTGATGATGCTGACATCTTATTTCCGGGGCCAAATGACACCGCGGATAGGCCCCCTCTTGGCTTTGTTGCTGTTAATCGCCAAATGTGCTTGAACGGCGCTATTCCTCCCTTTAATGACTTTCTCCAACAGTTCCTGCTTCGGTTGTCTATCTCTCCATTCCAATTACACCCCAATGGCTACGCCATTCTGATGGGGTTATGTGTTCTATTTAGGAGAGTTTTGGATCGATTACCAAGCTTCGGGGAGATCTGCTATTTTTGCTCATTCACGAAAACTAAAGACCATCCCTCCATCGTGGTTATAAGAAGCGCTCGAAACCGCAAACTTATTACTGATCTCTCCGAAAGCGCTCACGGATTTTTGAATCAGTTTTTCTTTGTTCACTGCCCTCCAGGGTTTTATGCCATCTGGAGAGTGGGAAGTAAGATTTCCTGTCTTTACTTTTTCCGTTTTGAAATTTTCTCGAGATCTGAACTCTCAATTGCTAATTTCATTCTTTTCCTGTTTTAGCACTTCCACCCCCCTGCTAGGGACCCAAGTCTTAAGCAAATTTTTGAAAGATTAAATGCCGTGCCGGTAGAAGAGAGGAGCATAAAGTTTCTGCTAAACGATGAATTTTTACATCAATACGGACTCCTCCATCCCCCTCGCTTTACTCGGCCTCGTGAAGCTCCAACGGAGGTTCCTGATTCTCCGGTGAAAACTCCTGATCTTCCGATCTCCACTAAAGAGCACATGCGAGGAGAAATTTCTGCAGAAACCTTATTAGTAAAGTGCTCTACTCCAAGAGACGATACGGGACCCTCCGAAAAGCCCGCACTTGCTCTCATTATTGAAGAAGAAGAGGAGCCCCTTTCCCAAACCAGGAAGAGTGCTGACAAAGGAGCTGATGGAGGGAATCAGGTTGGGCATGACGGTGATGACGTCTTTGGGGATTTAAGTGACATAATTATCACTTCCCAAGAGCTCTTTAAAGAAGACCCTGCTCATGGTAAAGCTATACCTCCGACGATTGAAGCAACATCTGCCCTCCAACAGACTCTAACTCCTTTATCTCAAGAATTGTCATCAACAGTGAAATCTATCACTTCCCCCCAACAGAGGAGTGGTTCGTTAGTCCAACGCGAGTAGCTTGCACTTCACACACAACTAAGGATTTTCCAGCACATTTATGCACTTATCTTCTTATACTTTAAAGATTTCTAAAGCTTATCTTTTCTTATTTCAGATTCTTCAATGACACGTGGCGGATCATATTATCAGGATTTCCAACGCTACGGGGGGCGTGGTCAATATGATTATCGGCGTTACTTTCCCTCCTATAGAGAGTCTGACGAAGAGAGGGCTGCTCGAAAGGCTCGTGAAAGGAGGGATGCAGAAGAGCGTTATGACAGAAGGGATAGGGATGAGCACCATGATTCTCTGCAGAGAAGTGACGACTCTCACAAAAGGAAATCTCACGACGATCGAGGAAAGGGTCATGTAGCTGAAGATTCAGGCAAACGAGCCCGATATGGTGAGAGACATGCTTCCACTATTCCCGAAAAGCCTACTGCCCCTGCCCCTCTTGACATTCCTTCCGACTCTCCTGCTCTCGGGAAGGAGGACATCCAGACAATAATAAGCAGGCCTAAATTTCAAGTGGGACCTGGCCCAGCCACTTTACAAAGTCGTTTTCCACAATGGTGCTTAAAGGGTGTGAGATTCGACCTTGACCTGGTTCCTATTGACAAGCCTGCTATGCTACGAAATCTTGACGCCGTCAAACTTGATATCGAGAGGATGTCAAACTGGCAGAAGCTTGTTGACGAGCTTCAAAGAGTTAACCGTGCCAACTTAGAGGCCATGCTCACCATGGAAAATGATAAGGCTGAGTGGCAAAAGGTCCTTGAGCAGCATGACACCGAAATGAGGAGCATTACTTCCTACAACGAGGAGCTCGAAGCAAAAGTTGAGAAGTTGAAAGATGAGCTTGCTGCTTCCTCCACTTCATACTCTCAAAAAGAAGAAGTGCTTCTCCGACAAGTTAGAGATGCTCATGCCAGTCAGAGGGACGCTGAGGACAGGCTTGAAGTGCAGAAAAGAATCAACGAGGGCTATGCTTCTGACATTGCTGAGCTTCAAAAGAAAAACAACTCCCAGGAAGCGGAGATACAACTGCTTAAGCTTCAGCTTTCCAAAACCGAGAGGGAGCGTGATGAGGCTGTCGCCGGCAGAATCGCAGCTGAAGATTCTCATGAGGCGACCAAGAACAGCTTCGGCTCAACATTATTCGACTTCTATTTGCATAGCGTCTTGGGGCGTGGAAGCCTCGCTTTTCTTGGTCCCAAGTATGAGATCACTTTAGCTGAAGTGTGGGAGGCCGCCCTCGATATGCTTGGTGCTGAAGGTGCTGGTTATGACGAGTCAGCCCTGGAAAGGCATTATTTTGATGAAGACGCTCGCGCTGCTCTCGCCAGGGGAAAGGAACAACTTGCCAAACTAAGAACCGAAGTGACGGAAGGGGACCGGCTGGAAAAAACCACTTCAACTATTCTAGTCCAGCCACCTTCTTCGTCTGAAGTCAACATCATTGGTTCCAGTTCCCATTTTGCTTCTCCCACCAAAGTTACCACTGAGATCACAAGCATACAAGGTGGAGACGAGGGTGAAGAGAGCGCTGATGCGCAAGCTTATGAAGTCGATATCAGGAAACCAGCTTCTCCAGGTAATTTCACTGTTAATCTCGCTACTGTCAATTCTGCTCAAGCGGGTTACTCATTTATTTCGCATGAGTTTCATGAGCTCCTTGGCTATTTTCTCAACCTTGATGAGCCTTCATCTCCTCTCTCTACTAACTTTATTGGTGAGCCTTCATCTCCTCTCTTTACTGACTTTAACCTCTTTTCTTCTGTAGAGAAAGTACCAAGCACTGCTCAAACTTCTACTCCTCCGGTTATCCTTCCTTCATCTCTTCAGGCGGCGCCTCCTTCTGCCTCGCAACCTGGATCACAGGAGGAACAAATAGAGGCTCTTCACGGCTTGGATGATCCCATCGCTTCACAAGAGCAGAAAGATGAGAGACCTGAGGAAGGTGACATATCCCCGGAACGGACTCCTTCTGACGACATTGCTCTATCAAAACTTGTCACTCCGGGGAGTGAGTCTTCCTCACAAAGGAGAAAGAAGCGTGGGACATCAAAGAGGAGGGGGAAGAAAATCACCGCCACTGAAGAGGAGGCGGAAGTTGAACCGGTTACACCTACCTCTCCTACTTCCCTTATACCCATTGGCCGACCTGAAAAGCTGGTCATTCGACCGGGTAAAGGGTCCAAAGGAGGGAAGAAGAAGTGAAGATTTTAGCTTTTTGCCTTTTGTATGAACTGGCCGAGAGTTGTGCGGGTACCGGCCTCCGCTTTTATTTTGAAACCTGTATCTGCATTATAGTTGAATAAAATGATTCTTCGTTTGTACAAACTTCTGTTTGAATTTGAGTATGCATTTATTATTCATTTTTGCACAAGTTTATTTATATGATATTGCAGCGGGCTTATGGTATGTTGTTTGAGTATTACTTTACTGATGCAGCTATACTACTATACCATATTGCCCCCATACCTTAAGCTTGCTGCAATATTTTATACTTCGAGGGGACTTGCACTCTTATTTGTTAAAGAATAATTATTTTATTCTTTAAAGAAAATTTTTGTAGAGTACAACTCCCTTCGTATAAGTTTTTACGCTTTGTCGTTCGAAGAAATCACTTTTTTCTTTTGCTTATGTGCATATTTTACCAAGTGAATTCCTCTATGTGGTAAAGCGGACCTCTGAAGGGTACTTTAACTTCTTTTCTTTTTCTTTTTTTTTTACGATCATTTTCCATAGTAGGCAAATTACTCTTCCTTTGAAAGTTAAAGTACGCTTTTGATGAGGATTTTTTTTTTATACAAAATTGTACCTCTGAGGAGGGATTTTTCACGTTTCAACACTTGGAAGTTTTATTTCAATCTCGGTGAAACGTGTACCCCCAAAGAGTTGTGCCTTTGAAGAAAGCCTTTTCACGTTTCAACACTTGGAAGTTTTATTTCAATCTTGGTGAAACGTGGGCTTCCAAAGAGGTCTTTCTTCTTGATTGTGTCCCCGGGAGGGGGTTGTACCTCTAAGGAGGGATTTTTCACGTTTCAACACTTGGAAGTTTTATTTCAATCTTGGTGAAACGTGTATCTCCAAAGAGTTATGCCTTCGAAGAAAGCCTTTTCGCGTTTCAACACTTGGAAGTTTTATTTCAATCTTGGTGAAACGTGGGCTTTCAGGAAGGTCTTTATTTTGTTTTTTCATTTCAACTTTGGTGAAGTGAAATTCCGAAGAGCGGTTATTACACTTCAACTCCTGGCGAAATGTGCCTCCGAAGAGGGCTTTTATTTTGTTTACATTTCAACTCTGGTGAAGTGATATCCCGAAGAGCGGTCATAACACTTCAACTCCTGGTGAAATGGGCCTCCGAAGAGGGCTTTTATTTTTTGGCATTTCAACTCTGGTGAAGTGAAATCCCGAAGAGCGGTCATAACACTTCAACTCCTGGTGAAATGGGCCTCCGAAGAGGGCTTTTATTTTTTGGCATTTCAACTCTGGTGAAGCGAAATCCCGAAGAGCGGTCATAACACTTCAACTCCTGGTGAAATGTGCCTCAGAGAGGGTTTTCATCGCCTGGAAGTTACTCTCTCATGGTTGGAGGGTCATGACTCCTCCAATCTTTTTTGTTGAGTAGAGAACTTTCTTTTTTGTGGCGTATGACCCATTAGAGGTCTTTTATCCTCCGAAGAGGACTTGCGCTGCTGATGGTAGCTTTGGTTGTTCCTCTGTTCACTTGCTTATGCCTTTTCAGCGATCCTCTCTCTTTTTTTTTAAGTTTTCATTCCCCTTTTCTTGCAAGTAGCTTGTTTAATCCAAGGAAGTGTACTTCATTGCCAGGCAAGTTCGTGAGAACGGGCACTAGCTTCCTAATTGGATGTTTGTTTGTTCAAACAATCTCAATTTATCAGCAAGGGCTCGTTTCTATCGAAATCATTAGCCGTTCAATTGAAGTATTTCCTATCTAGGATTTGAATTCGGGGTCTTTGTGACTTGAAATTTGTTTGTTGAATGATGGTGAGAATCGCTCGGTCTTATTATGCGCAAGTTTTATTTCCATTGTCTGCAAAAATTTAAATCGACATTTCAGCAATACATTCTATGTATTTTTATATCGAAAACAAAGCAAACATATAATGATAATAAGGAACACAAGATTTATAGTGGTTCGGCCATGAAATTGGGCCTACATCCACTTTATATTCTTTCATTATTTACTTGCATCAGTTTCACAATTGCTTTCAATTACAAGAATCATACATTCATAATTCTTTTTACAATGTTTCAACAAAATTTTCAAGTAAAGTATGGACGCAAATGGTTGCTGTTCCATGCCCTTGGAATTTGATCTCCATCAACAGTGGTGAGCTTGAATGTGCCGTCAAGAAGCTTCTGACCTATTACATATGGTCCTTCCCAATTTGGCCCAAACACACCTGTCGCAGTCATAATTCTTTTCAGGACTAGATCTCCAATTTCAAAGCTGCGTTGACGAACTTTGGAATTGAAATGTCTGGCTATCCTTTGCTGATGAGCTGCAACTCTGAGGTTAGCTTCATCTCTTTTTTCATCAAGGAGATCCAGCGCTTCAAGTTGTAGCTTCTCATTTTCTGCTTGATTGAAATGGATTCTTCTGTGTGAAGGGACCTCTGTTTCAACCGGGATCATTGCTTCCGATCCGTATGCTAACGAAAAAGGAGTATGCCCAGTTGCAGTTTTGTGAGTAGTTCTGTATGCCCATAGTGCAAGTGGTAGTTTATCGACCCAACCACCTTTTGCTCTTTCGAGTTGCTTTTTGATGGTTGATTTGATGATCTTGTTCACTGCTTCCACTTGCCCGTTTGCCTGCGGATGAGCTACTGCCGAAAAGCTTTTCTGGATTTTGAATCGTTTGCAAAAATCCTGGAATTCCTCGCTTTCAAACTGAGTACCATTGTCTGTGATTATTTTCTGAGGCACACCGTATCTGCAAATGATATTCTTGGTCACAAAGCTTATCATTTTCTTAGAAGTGATAGTAGCCAATGGTTCAGCTTCAGCCCACTTAGTAAAATAATCAACTGCAACAATAGCATATTTAATCCCTGATTTAGCAGTTGGTAGCGGCCCAATGAGATCCATTCCCCAAATTGCAAATGGCCATGGACTGACCATCTGTGTGAGTTCGGTAGAAGGTGCTCTAGGAATTTTGGCATATCTTTGGCATTTGTCACATTTTCGGGAGTAATCTGCAGCATCCCGATTAATTTCTGGCCAAAAATATCCGTATCGGAGAATTTTCTTTGCTAATGTTTGACCACCTAAATGATCACCACATTCTCCTCCATGCACTTCAGCTAGGATTGTTTTGGACTCTTCCCGGGATATACATCGAAGCAATGGCATTGAGAATCCCCGTCTGTACAATCGGCCATCCTGAATTACATAGCGAGAGGCCTTCCTTAGTAGCTTTCGTCTTTCTATCGAGTTTTCTGGCAGAGAACCTCTGAGTAGGTAATCCAGTATTGGAGTCATCCATGGCTCTTGTTCTTGAGATACATTCATAATCCAGTCTATATCCATCTCGTCTATACTTGGCGCTGAAAGGACTTCTACAGGGACCAATCCCAATAGTTGAGCTTCACCAGAACTTGAATACTTTGCGAGGGAATCTGCCTTCATATTCTCTTCCCGAGGAATGTGGCTTATTGAATAGTGATCGAGTTCACATAGGAGTTCCCAAGCCTTTGACAAGTAGGAAGGCAGGTTTCCACCTTTTGCTTGAAATTCCTTCTTGACTTGGCATACAATAAGCTGAGAATCACTGAAAATTTGTAATGCTCGAATGTTTAGCTCTTTAGCGATTTTCAGACCTGCAATAAGAGCTTCATATTCTGCTTCATTGTTTGTTGAAGGAAATTCCAGTCTTAGTGCATAACATAATGATCGACCTTCAGGAGTTTCAAGTACCACTCCGGCTCCAGAACAGTAGTCATTTCTTGCGCCATCAACATACATCTTCCACTGGATTGGAGAATCACTGATCGCTTTTTCCTCACCATTATCTTTCTCTGTGAATTCTGCAATGAAATCAGCTAAAGCTTGTCCGTTGATTGCCTTTCGGGGATGATAAGTGATGTCATATTGACTGAGTTCAATGTTCCATTTTAGAAGGCGACCCGAAGTTTCTGGGCGAAATAGGACTTGCTTTAGAGGTTGATCAGTGAGCACTTTGATAGGATGAGCTTGGAAATATTGCCTCAGTTTCCTCGATGCAACTAGTAGGCAATAGGCGAGTTTTTCCAACTTGGAGTAATTCAGCTCTGCCCCAGTGAGTCTTTTGCTGATATAGTAAACTGGATGTTGAATCCTTTTGTCTTCCCGTATCAGCGCTGCACTTAGAGCATGAGATGATACTGCCAAGTATATAAGAAGATCCTCACCATTGCCTGGTCTAGAAAGTATCGGAGGCGTTTCCATATGACGGATCAACTCTTCAAAAGCTTTTTGGCATTCGGGAGTCCATTCAAAGTTCTTCTTTCCTTTTTTCAGGGCATCGAAGAATGGGATGCATTTATCAGTAGCTTTGGAAATGAACCGACTCAGGGCGGCGATCTTTCCGTTGAGACTCTGCAATTCCTTCTTTGTTCTAGGAGCTTTAACTTCTTTCAAGGCAGTAATTTGAGCTGGACTAGCCTCAATGCCCCTAGCACTGACGATAAAACCTAAGAACTTTCCGGATTCGACCCCAAATGTACATTTCAGGGGGTTAAGCTTCATTCTGTATTTCCGGAGGACTGCGAACATTTCTGCTAAGTGTTCAATGTGATCCGCTGCTTTCCTGGACTTCACTAACATGTCGTCGACATAGACTTCCATAGTTTTGCCCAATTGCGGTTTGAACATAGCATTAACAAGTCTTTGGTAGGTTGCCCCTGCGTTTTTCAATCCGAAGGGCATAACTCTGTAGCAATAAAGTCCAACATCTGTAATAAAGCTTGTATCCTCCTGATCCGGCTCATGCATCATGATTTGGTTATAACCGGAGTAGGCATCCATGAAGGATAACAATTCATGTCCCGCAGTTCCGTCTACCAGTTGATCGATCCTGGGTAATGGGAAGCAATCTTTGGGGCAAGCCTTGTTTAGATCAGAAAAATCGATGCACACTCTCCATTTTCCATTAGCTTTCTTGACCAACACAGGATTTGAAACCCAATTCGGATATGTAGATTCTTTGATGAAGTTATTTTCCATGAGTCGATCAACTTCTTCTTTTAATGCTGTTGACCTTTCTGGACCTTGGGTTCTTCTTTTCTGTTTAACTGGCGTAAACTTTGGGTCAATATTCAGAGCGTGTACTGCAAATTCTGGGGATATTCCACACATATCGGCATGAGTCCAAGCAAAGACATCCAGATTTGCCTTCAGGAAAGATATCAAGATATTCTGAATTGACACATTAAGCTGTGAACCCACATTCAACACCTTATTTGGGTCCTTCGGGTCAACAGGTACCGGAACTGTCGTTTCCACCGGTACTACTCTATTCTCCCCTGTACTGGCTTTTCTGGGATCCATTTCTTTCCGTGCCCCGCTGTGCTCGCCAGTGCAGGGTCCGCTCTGTAATTGCTACAAGGCTGGTTCCTTGATGCGGACTGGGGTTGCCGCATCCTTTCCCATTTCTCTTTTTCTTGACTCTCGCAGCTCTGTCAAGTAACATTCTCGCGCAGCATTTTGATCCCCTTTTATAACTCCTACTCCATTGTCAGTAGGGAATTTAATAGTGAGGCACCACGGGGCTAGGATAGCTTTGAATGCTGCGAGTGTTGGACGGCCAAGAAAAGCATTATAAGCAGAATATTCATCGACGATCACAAAGGTTTGCTTTCGGACCACTTTCCTTTCTCCTTCCCCAAGTTCTACAAACAGATCGATGGTTCCTACTGGTTGCTTTGGCTCCCCAGTGAAGCCAACGATTTTCTGTGATGAGGCTTGCACATCGATCATAGGGATTTTCATCTGGTCAAATGTCTTTTTGAAGAGGATATTACATGATGCTCCGCAGTCAATGAGGACTCTTCTGACAATGGCTGGTCCAATACTAGCCGAGATGACCAAGGGATCTAAAGTAGGAGCTTCAATACCTGTAGAATCTCTGGCTCTGAAAATAATATCATCGCTGAAAGTTTTCTGTTGTTTAAGGGGCGTAGTGTCTTCTAGAACAAAGACGTCTTCTTCGGCTGGAGCATATTTCAAAGCCCTGGAATATCTCTCCATCTCACCCCAACTCTTGCCAGCTGGGTGAGGTCCTCCTGAAATGACATTGATAACGGGCCTTCCAGATTCATGCCCCGTAGCTTTCTCACCTGCCCCAGGCTGATGAACAGGAGCCCGCTGCCCCTGACTCGACGATGCAGGATTGTTGCTATTCTTTTTCACGAATTGCTGCAACTTGTTTTCTCTTAGCAACTCTTCAATCAGATTTTTCAGCTGGCGGCATTCATCAGTTTCATGACCTGGTTGATTGTGGAAGCGGCAGAATTTCCCACTCTGTATGGCTTTTTTCCCGGTTCTCAAAGGGATAGGTTTAGGGAAATCGACGGAATCTTTAGTGGCCAGGTAGATGTGCTCCGGTGTATGTGATAATGGAGTATATTCTGATGGCTTGAAGGATCGGGGCTTCTTCAGATTACCCTGTTTCTTCCCATTACTATTCTCCCTTTTTTGCCCCACCGATTCATTCTTGCGTGGAGCGACAGTGTTGTCTTCTGCTTTTTCCAACACTGTCTTTACTGGTAAAGGACGGCTTTCCAAGCGAATGAATTCATCTGCTTTTTTGTAGAACTTTTCGAGAGAGGTTGGCTCCTTCATATTTAACCATTTCCCAAATTCGCTTGACTTATCAATAGCCCTCATCAGATAAGTCAATATCATTCGTGGTTCAGCATTGTCCACCTCAGCCAGTGCTATATTGAAGCGGTTCAAGAAGGATCTGATAGACTCACCAGGGTTCTGCTCTAAACTCGATAGTGACATAATGTCCTTGGCCTTCGAAGCATATAGTCTAAACTGCTCCTTGAATTTTCTGGTCAGGTCTGAAAACTGATCGATAGATCGGACTGGCAACTTGGTGAACCACAGTAAAGCCACGCCTTCCAGGTATACAGGGAAATATCGGCACTTTATTTCGTCGGAGGCCCTGGCACCTGTCATGTGCCAGTCATATTTATACAAGAACTCATTCGGATCACTTGTCCCTTTGTAAGCTGGAATAGTCGGAGGGACAAACTTCCTTGGAAATTCCGCCTTCAAGATTTTTTCAGTAAACGGAGTTTTACTTGGGGCGAAACCCCATTCCTTCTCATCTTCAACCCTTTGCATACTTTCTTTCATGATCTGCCGGACCATTCCAGAAAGATATTCCTCATCATGCCGAGTTCTAGATCCACCAGCCTCAGGGACTGCCTGCTCAAAGGGACTAGTAGCCCTTTCCGGAGCATTCCTCTCACTAACATCATGAATGTTGCCAGCATAGTTCCTTTCATTTCCAGCTGGTTGATTGTTTGCCCCAAGTAAATCGTTCAATTTATTCAGAATCAGAGCATTCTGGGCACTTTGAGCCTCTAATTGTGCATTTTGGGCGTTTATCTGCTGGTTTAACCCTAGAATTACAGCATCCAGCTCCGCTTTCGTAACTCCAACAGACGGAGTGGGTAGATTAGGTACAGGGGAAGCGGAGGTTCCCTCTTGAATGTTTCCAGATCTGATAGATCTACTTTTCCTTCCAGGAGCCATAATCTCAGATATACTTCTGGTTTTTAAGGAAATTCTTTCTTCAAATCTCTGTGAAGCAATGATGACAGTTGTCCTGAGTTCAATTCTCAGTGAAAGCACCAAAAATGTTAACGCTTGAATTTGAACGCTAACACCCCGGTGTGTGAAGTGTAGTTGTGAAAGCACCACCCGATAGATCGGGAAAGAATTACAAGCAAGTAATAACGGAAAAGCAGTAAACAACAGCAATTTTATAGTGGTTCGGCTTATGGGTACAGCCTACGTCCACTTTAAGTACTTTTATTGATGATCTCGTTACAAGTTGATACAATTCTTCCCAAGTACAATTCACTTTGAGCTACAAGAAACTTAGAACAAGTATTTTAAACTTCAATGGAGATGAGAGTCTTCGAATCCATGTTGGATGTACGTGATCTCTTGTTGAAGTTGTTTGTAGCGTTCTTAGTGTCTCGAGAGCTTCAAGTGTTGAATTGGTTTGGAATGCAGCAGAGTATCAGCGCTTGAAGAGAATGAGCCAAAAGTCCCTTCAATGTTGGAGGTGGTCATGTATTTATAGGAGTTTTCTGCTCTGAGTCGTGAGTCGTGTTCGACTCATGCCTGACCCGTGGCCGAGTCATATTAAGTCATGGCCGACTCATTGGACCAAGTCCCTGTTTTCCCTTGACCCAAGTCTTTGCTGGATTTGGAGCTAAGTCCTGAGTCGCTTCCGAGTCAACTCCCACTAGCATAGGTCCTGCGGCAACGGACTACGGCTCAATGGTTTTAGGTCGTAGACGAGCCATGATGAGTCGTGAGTCGCTCCTTTGAGTGGCCTTACAGGATGAGTCATGGGCTTGTTGAGTCGCTGAGTCAAACGAGGTTAACAATTAATTCATCTTAATTATAGATGATTGATTATTATTGAATGCTTTGTATTGATTGATATCCCTGATATGTGGTTGTGATACTATGTGATATGAATTGCTTTGTGCTGAGCTGTGACATCTGTGAATAAATTACTGTGTGAATGTGAAAACCCTTTGGTCAGTAAAGCAGCATTTGAATTTCAATGCGACAGGGAGTCAGATTCCAGTTGGTTATCCGAAACCCACATCGAATCTTGATGGTGAATCTTTGTGATGGATATATTCATGTATTTTTAAATTAAGCACTCACTATTCGGTTTATCCTAGAGAGGACTTTGTGTCATATAACCCATTCAAATAGTGATACGACGAAATGGATTGCATTTAAAGACGGTGGTGAAGACCGGGTGTCTTCGAGAACGATAGGATAACCTATCGAATGACTCTGCACTGAGTTGCTCTGGTAGAGATCTCCATATGTGATGGGGAGTCTGATTAGGATTGTGGATACCCGAATTGAAAGGGCTTTTTTGGAAGTGCCTATGGTTCTGTTCGAACCCGAAACGGACTTGTATGGTTGTATGTCTGACATTACACTTTGAGGTGTAAAGCTAATCTCAATCAAATACATTTCTGTTTGATGGCGGAGAATTTATTCTCTTATCTTGACACCCTTCTCTGAGATGTACGAGCTCAGAGGTTATGTAGTTGATGGTTATTAGTGATATACTCCTAGTTTGGTAGTGTGGCATGCTGAGTGCTGTCGATCATTTGTTAATCGAAGCATGGCTTTTGTAAAAAGCGTAGCTTTGTGGATGAGACTTCGTCGAACCTCACAACCCGAAAATGGTCAAAACGGGAAGGATGCAGCTAGGTTATTGGGGGTAGCGCCCCTTAGGGTATGTGCATTTCCTTCTGGATAAAAAGTGGTATCATGGTATGGAGCCCAGATACTTAACTTATGTGGATATTGCAATTATGTTGCTTTGTGGTTGTTGTTGTTGGGTCCCTGGATAAAGGTCGATTATAATCGAGGGATGGCATACTCGTGACAGTTGGTTACCTAGGTATAGAGGTAACCCGGCCTTGTGTTGGGAGAGATCCAGTTAGGTTCTTGGGGCATCCCTCACGAGGTGTACCCATGTGGCATAGGAAGTTCCTTAGCCTGACCATTTGTTGGAAATCCAATCACCAATACGCGCCCAGTGCGGTTTTAGTTGTAGAACCTGCCATTTAACATGATAGTTATAGTAGGCATACTATAATGGTACGTATGCTGGCAAAGGTTAATATTATATTTTTGAAATGTTTTCACACTGTGCACTAATAATAATACCAAAAGAGTTTTCTCGTGTCAAGCATATTTGACAATCATAAGGAGAAATCTCCCCTAAGTGTGTGATTGCATTATGTGTGTGTCGGGAGGCCTTATGGTAGTTTCATTTTCCAAAAGCATGAACGGATTTCTTTTTAAATTGTTTTTGTACAAATAACTGTTTTTGTTTACTCATACCAGTCCCATGACTGACCCGGAGTTTATTATTCCCTTCCTAAACTCTGGGCGCCCATAAATTTCCACATGGGCAGGCTTGAAGCAGGTTATCCGTGTTTTGGAGCTAGCTTGGATTTAGAAGTCTTTTGGTAGCTATCGGATTTTAGAAAGATTTTGGTTTGGAAATCTTTTGAAGTGTTTGGAGTCTTGGAAGATGTTATCAAGTCGAAGTATGTTGGAACCTTTTTGAAGACCTGTTGCTATTATTCTGCTGGAATGTTATAGTTTTGTTGTTGTATTATGTATATAACACTCTAATGTTGGTGTTGTTTAAATATTGTATCAAATGTTGTATCTATGTTGTTCATCAATGAAATTCATTTTGTTTCCGTTGTTTATATTCATCTAATGTTGTTATAAGCTCCGCCGAACTAGAGTTCAAAGTTTGAATCTCCAACGGTCGAATACAAGTGAGGTATTTGATGTCGATTTTCAATCGTTGGATTTCGAGTCGTGACAAGTGGTATCAAAGCTAAAGGTTGAGTAAGAACTTTAGCTATGAAGTATAACACATTAGGTGACTCATTAGAGATAAGGTTAGAAATACTCTAGAATGAGTATATCCCTAAGATATCTCGACTGTATGGTCTAAATCAAGTTTTCTTACTATTTACAGATAGTGAGAATGAGCACTAGAAGAGGAGAAGGTAGGGGATGGGGAAATACCACTACAACTGGCTAAGTCCCTGCAACAACGGAAGCAGTTATTCTCACTCAACCTCAGTCGAATCTGGCTGATCTATATAGAAGTTTTTCCAGACTTGGTGGAAAGCCGTTCACCGGCAAGGAGTCTATTATCGAAGCACAAGCCAAGATCCGATCGTGTGAAAGAATTTTTAGAGGGCTAAATTTGGAAGACGGTCAGATGTGATTGATAATTTTTGGCAACTCCAAGAAGAAGCTCTAGCCTAGTGGGAGACTGTTGCAGTGGATAAGCCAGAAGATGAGTTCACTTGGAGTCATTTCAAAGAGGTGTTTGAGAAACGCTATATGCCGTCTACCGGTATCTCCAGAATGTACCAGGAGTTTATGGACTTGAAGCAGGGAAGTTTAACATTTGAGGAGTACTTGAATAAGTTCAATGGGTTATCTCGGTTTGGTCCGGAGTTTATGAACACCCCCTTGAAGAAAATTCAAAGGTTATTCGGGGAATGGACAAGAAATTCCATGAAAGAATGACTGCTCACGTTAAGGAATCTTTTTCTGATTTGATCGATATAGGTTATAAATACGCTACCTTGGATAAGCAGGAAGTCCCGAAGGAGAAAGGAAGTGCAAGCAATCCGAATTGGAAGAAAAGAAAGTTCGAAGGGAAGAAACCGTATCAAGGCAAGGAGAAGAAGAACAATCAGGAAAACCTAGCTAGAGATATTACTTGTTACAATTGTCGGGAAAAGGGCCATTATTCAAACAGCTACAAGAATCCAAGGAAACAAGTAAAGAAATAATAACCTATGAATACAAGCTAGGGAGCGAGAGAATGCTATAATTGTCACAAGCCTGGACACGTAGTAAAAGATTGCCCAGCAATGAAGCATGCTCAAGTGGCAAAGGTGTATGCGATAAAGGATGACCCCTCAACTTCAAAGGTAATAAAGGAAAAGGAGTTTTAGAAGGTAACCTTACTATTTATGATGGAGTTGTTAGAGTTTTGTTTGACACGGGAGCTACACATAGCTTTGTCGCCCAACAAACGTAAACGAATTAAAAATTAAACCTAAATTTGTCGACGAGCCCATCTGCGTGAAGAATCCAGTTGGTGGCCCTACGAATCTTTGTCTACGTTGTCAAGAGATTCCTATCTCGTATTCTTGACATCGATTTCCTATCAGCGTTTTAATTCTCGACTTTAATGAATTCGAAATCTTATTTGGAATAAACTGGTTAACAAAATACGAAGCTAAACTAGATTGTAACAATCGAACGATTTCGATCAGGACAAAACTGGGAAATTTTATTGAGATCTCTTGTGAGGATCCGAGTCCTAAGAGAGATAAGCTAATGTATACTTTGGGATATCCCGAACATAGTCTGGAATCCATACCTATTGTCCAGGAATTTCCAGACGTATTCAAAAAAGTTTAATCTTTGCCACCATACGGAGGAATTGAATTCAGAATCGATTTAGTTCCCAATGCTCGTCTCGTTGTTCATGCAAGCTGCAGGATGGCACCCAGGGAAAGAATAGAACTAGTCAATCAAACCCGAGATTAGCTAGAAAAAGGATTAATACGTCCTAGTGTTTTCAACTGGGGCTCAGCTGTGGTGTTCATAGGAAAGTCTGATGGATCCTTGAGATTGTACATAAGCTACCGTGATCTCAATAAATTAACTCTCAAAAATAAATTCCTTTTACCCAGAATCGATGATCTTTTCGATCAGCTGCACGACGCTCGATTCTTTTCAAAGATGGATCTAGCTCAAGGATTCCATCAGCTACGAATTGTTGAAGATTGTATTCATTTTACAACTTTCAGGGGTCCAGACACATTCTACGAATGGTTAGTCATGCCTTTCGGACTAACCAATTCTCCCGCATACATCATAGACTTAATGACCCGTGTATTCCGAGAAGTGTCGAATAAATTCGTTCTTGTGTTTATTGATGATATTTTAATCTACACCAAAATTGAAGAGGAGCATGCTGAGCACTTGAGAATTATTTTGGAGATATTGAGAAAGAACATTCTGTTTGCCAAATTCTCTAAGTGTCATTTTTGGGTCAAGGAAGTTAGATTTCTCGGTCACATTGTTAACGAAGAGGGAATTTCTATAGATCTTGGCAAGATTTCCGCAATTCTAGACTAGAAGAAACCCACTACTCCGAAGGAAGTCATAAGTTTCTGGGTTTAGCGGGATATTATTAGAAGTTTGTCCAAGATTTCTCCAAGTTGGCCAGTCCGTTGACTAAGCGGACAATGAAGAATGCTAAATTCAATTGGACTCCGAAGTGCGAAGAAGCGTTCCAGGAGTTGAAGAAAAGATTGACCAATGCTCTTGTTCTCACTATTATTAACGGGAATCAAGGCTTATCCGTTTACAAACGCTTGTGGTGATGGTGTGGGTGTTGTGTTAATGCAGAATGGTAGAGTGGTTGCCTACGCGAGTATGCAATTACGTCCACATGAGAAAAACTACCCAACCCGCGATGTAGAGCTTCTAGCTGTTATCTTTGCTTTAAAAATTTGGCGTCATTATCTTCTAGGTGAAAAATTCAAATTATTCACCGACCATAAATCTCTGAAGTATTTATTTACCCATAAGGATTTAAATCTAAGACAGCAACGTTGGTTGGAATTTCTAGCGTCTTATGACTTAGATATTCTGTATACGTTTGGAAAAACCAATGTAGTTGCCAATGCTTTGAGTAGAAGACATGTTATTCTTGCTCATCTTGTTGTCACTCCTACTCTTCTTAAGAAAGTCACCAGCAAGTAGAAAGAACACAAATTTCTTTAGCAAATTTATAAACGGATTCATCGAGGTGAAGATTCCAGTTTCGAAAATGATAGTTATAGGGTTATAAGATTGAAGGGCAGGATGTGTGTCCCAAATATCCCAGATCTAAAATGCGAAGTTTTGGACGAGTGTCATAAGTCCAAAATTTGTATCCATCTAGGAGTTAATAAGATGTATCGGGATATCAAAAGAACTTTTTGGTGGAAGACAATGAAGAGGGATATATCTATTTATGTCAGTCGTTGTGCCACTTGTCAGCAAATTAAAAGTGATCAAAAGAAGCGGGTTTACTCCAACCATTGAAAGTGCCTAAGTGGAAATGGGATCAAGTATCGATGGATTTCATCAACGGGTTGCCACGAACTCAAAAAGGTAATGAGGCAATATGGGTTATCGTGGATCATCTAACCAAGACTGCCCACTTCATCCCAGTAAAATCCACCCGAATGGCGGCAAGTTTAGCAGAATTGTATGTAAAATAAATTGTCCGTCTCCACGGTATACCAAGTAGTATAGTGAGTGGTCGTGATCCGATCTTCACTAGTAGATTTTAGGAGGCATTTCAAGCCACATGGGAACCAAACTAAACTTCAGCACTGCTTATCACCCGCAGTCTACTGGGCAGACTGAAACAATAAATCGAATCTTGGAAGACCTTTTGCGTGCTTGTATTCTTGACTTTGCTGGTTCATGGAAGGACCATTTGCATCTGGTTGAGTTCTCATATAATAATAGCTATCAAGCTAGTATCAAAATGGCTCCTTTCGAAGCTTTATATGGTCGTCTGTTTCAATCACCTGCATGCTGGATTGAATCGGGTGATAGGCTTATCCTTGGACTAGATATGATAAATGAGGCTACTGAGAAGGTTGATTTTATTCGAAGGAAATTGATAACTGCTCAAAGTCGTCAGAAAAGTTATTACGACCACGGGAGAAGATCTTTAGAATTCCAAGTTGGAGATTCTATATTCCTAAAGTGTCTCCAATGCATGGAGTGTTGAGTTTTGGAAAGACTGGTAAGTTGGCACCGCGATATATTGGAATTTTTCCTATACTAGAGAGGATCGGTCCTTTGGCATATCGAGTGCAGTCACCCAACTGGTTATCCGGCGTACACGATGTGTTTCGTGTTTCACACCTTCGAAAATATGTGCACGATCCAAACTGTATCATTGAAGAAACCGCTCAGCAAGATTTGGAGATCACACCAAATCCAGCAGTTAAAAGGGAACCTTAAAAATCATTGATCGTGATGAAAAGCAATTGATGAATAAAATTGTGAAACTGGTTAAAGTGATAAGGAGTGGTGATCCAAATGACTGTACTTGAGAAATAGAGGATAGAATGTAAAAGTTCTATCCAAATTGTAGAGTAGACATTCCGGCTTAATCTGGTAAGCCATTTTCTTTATCATTCATATATCCTTATATACTTTGTTTGCCTCTCTCTCTTTCAAATTTCGAGGATGAAATTTTCTTAAGGGGGAAATCTGTAACATCCCAATTTTTATTAAATTTAAAATTAGGAATTGATATAAATTTTGACATTAAATTTTGGAATTAAATTGAAAATTAATTTCAAAATTTCAAAATAAATTTGATAAGTATTGATTTGTATATATATGAATAAGGTTGTGATTTACATTTTTGTTTAAAATTCAAAATAATAAATATATTTAAAAATTATTTGAATTTTAATATATATGGGTAGATTTGAATTTGAATTTAAACTTTAAATAAGTATCTTAGTGAAATAATTTGAATTTAAAATAATAAATATGTAATTTATTTAATGTGTAATTAGTTTTAAAACATTTTTCTTTTAAATACTATATAATAATATAAAGTGAATGTCTTTATAAAAATAAAGGAAATATATTTATAAAATAGAAAATTGTAATTTTTAAAATCAATATATATAATAAAAAAAGACAAGTGTTAAACTTTTAGCACATATATTAATAAGATTAATTCATGAAACAAGTAGTTTAACAAGTGTAATGATCTTGTAATTAAAATGAACAAGTGTCTCTTTGTTTTTGTTTTTTGAGAAAAAATGATAAAAATAGAAAATGAGATTATATAATATCCCTACTCTCCTCCTTCTCATTCCTTTATCTTCATTTTCAAACTAAACCTGTATAATCTCAAACCAGAGAATTTAAAAACAAATCAAACCAGAAAATGAAAAGAAAAAAATTTCAAACTTCTTTTACAATCCAAATCCCCGGAAATCATCTCAAATATCAACAACAAAGTCTGTAAACAAACAGCAAAGCAAAGTTCATCTCAACTTGTTAAGAAAATCAAGGTTTTCATCATCCAAACAACAAAGATCAGAGTATCATAATCAAATCCAGACATAAAATCAAATTCCAGTTTTCTGTTTTCAACTTCCACGATTTTTGAAAGCTCTCTATTTCTTATTTACAGGTGAGTAAACCCTTAATGGTCTGGCATATTATATGGTGTTTGTGGTGATGCTTGAAATAAGTTGTAAAGTTTTGATATGCATGCAAATATATGTAGATATTTATATGCAGAGATGACTATGTATATCTGATATCAGGCACATTTGCCTTTGGTTGTTCCCATGTTTCCAAAAACCTGTTTAAAATTCGATTGCTTCTTCCCTAATTTTTGTTAGGCTTTAGGATTCAAACAAAAATTGTTTGTTTGAGCATGCTTTAAGTTTTAAAAATAAATTTAAGCAAAATAAATTGAAGTTTCTTTTGGAAATTTGAAATTACAGGCAAATTTAAAACATGTTGAAAATTTAATTATCATGATTTCCGATTTCAAGTATATAAATCATAACGTTTCTGAAAATGAGGATTTTTAAAAGTAAAATCAGAATTATAAATGAAGTTTTGATTGAGAAATTCGATGTTGATCAGAAAGTGGGCTTTGAGGCTTTTTTGGCTTTCGAGGCACTCGGGCGGTTAGGTTTTTGCCTAGAGGTGAAGGAAGGCTTAGGGATCTCGGCAAAAATGTCAAGTAGGGTGAACATCCATCGTGGCGGCGGTGTTGGGTCGGAATGGGGATTAAGCCCTAGTCTGGGTCAAGGTCGGAAATTGAACTGCTGCGGCGTCTCTGGTGGATCGAGTGTCACCAGACATGGGGGAACGAAGCGTAGGACATTGGTGAAGCTTTTGATTGGTTCGCATGACCTCCGATGGTCGGAGGTGGAAGTACGAGGCGATTGTTGGTGGCTCAGGTTTGTTCCAGTTTTGAATCGAATAATATAAATTCGAGTTCGCCATCAATTCGAGCATTTGGGTAGTCGTGAGGCTTGGGAAGGTCGTCGCTGACTCATCGATGGCCTGAGCTTGGATCAACGGTGGCCAGAACTCCGATGCACGTGCACATACCTCTGGTGTGTGTCAGTGGTTAAGTTTGGGAAAAAAATGGGTCTTAACTTGTAGCAGAGATCGGGGAAATGGGTGGATGGCTCGAGTTTTGATTCGAGTAATTATAGAGTTGCACCAAGTATTATAAATTTAAACAAAATTCTAAGTTTTGAAATGCAATTTGGAGTTAACTCGGGGGAGACTCGAAGTAAACAGGCATTTTTCTCGGGTGATGCTCGGGGAGGCCTCGAGGAAGTTTTAAAACAGTTTTCGAATGTTAAAATTAATTTAATTTTAAACAAGTTTTTTAACTTATTCTTTAAAAATAATTATTTTATTTTAAAAAGGGGAAGAGTAAAGGTTTAAGCTAATTATTTTAAATAATAAAGTATATTTTAATTATGTAATTATTATTTATAAAATAAATTCTTAATTTATTTTAAGTAGAAAATGTAATTAAAAGAAATTAGGATGGAATATTGATTTTTAATTCTTAATTAACCTTAATCTCGTATGTTAATGATGATTAATTATGACAGTTATTAATTAAAGATTTTGATAATAACTAAATGATTAATTAAGATAAATGATTTATAATTACTTAATTAATAAAAGAATGATTAATTAAAAGTTAATTAATTATTAATTTAAGGTTAATTAATTTATAATTAAGGATTAAGTAATTAATATCATTAGTTAAGGAATACTTAATTAATAAAAGTGATTAAGATCAATTAATCAATAATTAAGGACTAATTAATTTAAAATTAATAATAATTAATCATTAATTAAGGTTAATTAGTGAAGATAATTAAGTGATTAATTAGTTATAATCGCACGATTAATTCATCTTAATTATAGATGATTGATTATTATTAAATGCTTTGTATTGATTGATATCCCCGACATGTGGTTGTGATATTATGTGATATGAATTGTTTTGTGCTGAGCTGTGACATCTGTGAATATATTACTGTGTGAATGTGAAAACCCTTTGTCCTGTAAAATGGCATTTGAATTTCGATGCGATAGGGAGTCGAATTCCAATTGGTTACCCGAAACCCACATCGAATCTTGATGGCTTGTGATTGATATATCCATGTGTTTTTAAATTAAGCGCTCACTATTTGGTTTAGCTGAGAGAGGACTTTGTGTGATATTACCCATTCCGAATAGTGATACAACGAAATGGATAACATTTAACGACGGTGGTACAGACCAGGTGTCTTCGAGAATGATAGGATAACCTATTGAATGACTCTGCATTGAGTTGCTCCGGTATAGAGATCTCTATATGTGATGGGGAGTCCGATCGGGATTGTCGATACCCGGATTGCAAGGGCTTTTTTGGAAGTGTCGATGGTTCGAACCTGGAACGGACTTGTATGGTTGTATGTCTGACATTACACTTTGAGGTATAAAGCTGATCTCTATCAAATACATTTCTGTTTGGTGGCGAAGAATTTATTCACTTAGCTAAACACCCTTCTCCTAGATGTACGAGCTCACAGGTTATGTAGTTGATGGTTATCAGTGATATACTCCCAATTTGGTAGTGTGGCATGCTGAATGTTGTTGATCATTTGTTGATCGAAGCATGGCTTTTGTGAAAATCATAGCTTTGTGGATGAGACTTCGTCGAACCTTACAACCCGAAAATGGACAAAACATGAAGGATGCAGCAAGGTTATTGGGGGTAGCACCCCTTAGGGTATGTGCATTTCCTTCTGGATGAAAAGTGGTATCATGGTATGGAGCCCAAATACTTATGTGGATATTGCAATTATGTGGCTTTGTGGTTGTTGTTGTTGGAGCCATGGATAAAGGTCGGCTATGACCAGGGGATGGCATACTCGTAATAGTAAGTTACCTAGTTACAGAGGTAACCCAGCCTAGTGTTGGCAAAGATCCGGTTAGGCTCCCTCCAGAGGCATACTCATGTGGCATAGGAAGTTCCTTAGCCTGACCATTTGTTGGAAATCCAATCATCAATACGCGCCCAGTACGGTTTTAGTTATCGAACCTGCCATTTAGCATGGTATCTATAGTAGGCATACTATAATGGTACGTATGCTGGCTAAGATTGATATTATATTTTCGAAATGTTTTCTATCAAGCATATTTGACAATCATAAGAAGAAATCTCCCCTAAGTGTGTGATTGCATTATGTGTGTGTCGGGAGGCCTTATGGTAGTTTCATTTTCCAAAAGCATGAATGGATTTCTTTTTAAATTGTTTTTGTACAAATAACAGTTTTTGTTTACTCATACCAGTCTCACGACTGACCCAGAGTTTATTATTCCCTTCCTAAACTCTGGGTGCCCATAAATTTCCACATGGGCAACCTTGAAGTAGGTTATCCGTGTTTTGGAGCTAGCTTGGATTTAGGAGTCTTTTGGTAGCTGTCGGATTTTAGAAAGCTTTTTGTTTGGAAATCTTTTAAAGTGTTTGGAGTCTTGGAAGACCTTATCAAGTCGAAGTATGTTGGAACCTTTTTGAAGACCTGTTGTTATTATTCCGCTGGGATGTTATCGTTCTGCTGTTGTATTATGTATATAACACTCTGATGTTGGTGTTGTTCAAATATTGTGTCAAATGTTGTATCTGTGTTGTTCATCAATGAAATTCATTTTGTTTCCGCTGTTTATATTCATTTAATGTTTTATAAGCTCCGCCGAACTGGAGTTCTATGACGACCTGCAAATCCGTACCTCTGAGTCAACGCTATTCTACATCAATCAACTCAAGATGAACGGAAATACGAACCATTTGGGTTAAAGAAGAAGAGGTAGAAGAAGAAAATAGAAAACAACATCAGAATCTAACCGTCGTAGCGGAATAAAATATAATAGATAATCACATATCTTTACATCAAAAACAAATACTATATCTGTTTATACATACATCATCAGAGTACTCATCAGAGTTCCACATCAATAACATACAATTAGATACACAATGGAATAATTATCAAATACGAAAGTACGTATCGCTATCCAGCTCGTCTCCTGAGCTCCACAGCATCATATCCTGTACTCTATAATACTCGGTCTGACCCAAGCATTATAGTTAAATAACACTCGAGTCTGTCTGGAATACCAGCGTGAGAAATCACACTCAAATTGATTATTGAAGTTTCAAAAATCCTTTGAAAATCAAAGCATCTCGTAAGACCACGCCATAAATAAACATGTCGGGTTTTTACCTTAAGATAGCTAAAACACTTTCTATTAAAATTCTATAATATTATAATAGTGTCTATAGAAAGTAAAATAGAATCTAGCTGAAATGCTTGCATCTCACGTTTCGTTAATAGTTGGGCACAATCAAAACCGTATGGGTGCGTAGGGAAAATGGATTTCCAACTAATGACTAGGCACTGGGGTACCACCTGTCACGGTACCTGGTCTAGATCAGCATATCGAGGATCACTCCCGACCCCCTACAACACAAGGCCCAGACTACCCCTTACTGGTTAATCCCGAGTAAGATCACCCCACGGATGTGATCAGCAACCGCACCACTATGCCGAAATAAAAGGGACATCCAGACATGGGTGACCTCACCGGAAATGGGTGCTACCCACCAAGCCTTGCTGCAAAACCCCTTATTTTCAGTCATTCCCGGTTGATGAGGCTTGAGGCTAAGCGTTACCTTTTAGATCGTTTCACTTAGAATGCCCGTCGTCCACCTGACGATGTTCCGAAAGCATTCATCCATACAAGTCCGTCTCGGGTTCGAGCGAAACCGAAGGCACTATTCCTACTACATCCATTTTGGAAACATCCTAAGGATTAGTAGCGACTAGCCCTTGCACTTCACTGCTCCATCTTCGACTCCGAACTCGTTTTTCCATGAAAACATACAAACCGGATCGAAGTGGTTTTCGAGAAATTAATCACGATCCCGGTCTCTTCGAAACGATCAGCACATTGGCCAATATTGATAGTCGGTTATTTAACCATCAATTAACATTCACTAACATCCATCAAACAATAAATAACCTCCCAAATTATTTATTAATCTCAAAATATCTTCACAAGATATATTTCTATTTTCAACCCTTTGAAAACAGTTTCAAACCATACTTTTCTCATAAGATAAATTTCCAAATATTTATTTCCACTGAAGCACAAAACTTTAGATTTTTAAAAATAATTTAAAACTCCTTATTAAAAAATATCCTTTGAATCATTTAAAATAAAAATTTCTTTAATACTTATTCAAATATATATACTTTAATAATATTCAAAACGAAACTACTTCATACTTTATTATAAATATACTATAGGAATATGAGGTTACTTTATAAATATAAAACTAGGTTTTCTCTTTTTAAAACAAAATACCAAGTCACCTTAAATAATTACTACTATAAATAGATTTGAAAAATACTTACTTTATAATTTTAAATATTTAGAAATAATAAATTTTCTAAAACATGCTTTTTAAAACAACATAACTTATATTTAAAAATTTACGTCGAAAACGTACTTGGCTATCTAGGGAAATACTCTTCTCTTTCCATTTTTAAAAATGAATCACTGTTTATTTTTAAACAAATTTTCTCATTCCTTTAATAAATTCTCACCATGAATTTATTCTTTCAAATATCCACTGATATATTGCTTTACTTTTATAACACAGTTTATAAACTTCATAGTCACATTTTCCTTTAAATTTCCAATTTCAAATATTTAAATCTATTTCCAAATTGGTTTCCAATTTACTCCATTTGAAATAAATTTCTTCACTTACTCAATTCATTTCAAAATCCATTAATTATAGACTTTATTTTTTTCGTTTTGATTTTAAATCTTTTAACTGAAATATACCAATTTCAGATTTTCCAAATTTCTTCTTTATTCTTTTCAATGATTTAAATATTTAATTTAAAATAAATGCTTTATTATTTTAAATAATATCTCTAAAGTTTAAAATTCATTATCTTCCTGTTTATTTAAAATACCATTTTTATATACAGAATTTATTTATCAGAATTTTAAAACCACTATTATTCTTATCCAGTTCATTCTTAATTTATTTAAATTCTCTATAATTATTTCCTTAAAATTTCATTCTTTTATTTTCTTTTCAAAAATCCAATTCTATATATTTTGATATCTTAGTGTTCTGAAATATATTCAAGTAAACCATAGCATTCAATATTCCAATTATCAATAATATTCATCACAGAATATCGAATATTCATAACAGAGAATAATAAACAATATAAATAATTTTGAGGAATCCAGTTGGATTCCTCCATCCTGTTTTCCTGCATCCACATATGTTAGCACAATATAAAATACCAATTCCACTTCGAGGTGGAATATCCTGGATATGGGTTTTAAATATAAAATCGTCCGCTATTATGATGCGCATAGGGTCTCCTCCGCTATATAATGCCAGAAATCAATCATTTCAAGATGTATTATATACTATAGTATAGCACATCCAAAACAATTCAACCAATCAACCAAAAATTCAAATTTTACTATTTAAGTTTAAATATCAACCAAATGTGTGAGATTAACTCCCCTTTGATTTTGTTTTGCAATCCACTTCAATATTGCCTTGGATTTCCAGATGTTTGACCTTAAATAAACAATTTATATAATTTATTAATATTCAAAATAATCGAACTATTAATTACCGTTTAATATTTTTAATTTTGACTAATGACTTATTTTAAACGATAACTACTTCCAAACTAATATCTCCTTTTTTTTAAAAAACCTTTTAGTAACTAATTAAATTAAATAAGCAATTAAATAATTTAACCATCTCAATATTTATTTCAAAATGAAATAATAGGTTGAAATATATAAATATTCTATAATTTGTACCTATGCTTTCCTTTTTGAAACCACATGTGTATACACACTTATAAAATAGCTTATATAGATCCAAAAATCCAATTTTTAAATAAATTCTTCACATTTTAAAATCCCATATATTTCAAAATCTTATCTTTAACACCATAGATATATGCTTATAAATAAAATTTATATTACCATTTATAAGTCTTCTATTTTCCTAAATCCTATCTATATTATTATTGTTTTAAATAGTACTCCAAAGCGTAAATATCTGTATATTTTCTGCATATATATGTGTGTGTGTGTGTGTGTGTGTGTGTGTATATATATATCTGTATCAAATTAAAATATACGTGTGTGCTTATACACACACACACACACACTTATATCATCATTTTTTTTCTGTATATAAGCAGATGTAACTCCTAAAATAAGTAAATAAATAAATTATACATTTACCTTACTGTGAATATTGATGGTGACCCTGCCTCTACCCTCACGTCACCCACGCACACGCGATCCACCAAAATCGACCGCGACTTCCCAGTAGTTGCCCACACGTGCGCTCGAGCCACCACACCGCGACTCCCTCACGACAAGCGACGATGCCCTCTCGTGCTCACGCAAGCACGTCAGCGACCCTCCTCCCCAAAACCCTAAGCGACACCCAACGCTAGCTCGTCATCACCGCAACGCTCTCGGCTCGTCAAACAAGTCGCGCTTGCTTTCGATCCAAAATCGAGTCAACTTCGATTCAAAATCGAATTCAATTTCGTACCTTTCCTCCTTTTCTTCTATAGAATAGGCTTTCGGTTGAATTTGAAAACGAAGGAGACGAGGTAAATGATTTTAGATCGGCCAATGGCTTGAATTCGAACGAAGAAAGAGAGAGAAGTTTCGGTTTCATTTCTAAACGAAGAAAAATATCTATTTCTTTTTTCTTTTCTTTTTTCAAATGAAGAAGCATATGAGAGAAGCTAAGGAAACGTGTTCACATCGACTTGCAGGAAGGCGGCTATGATTTTTACCCTGATGTGAAATTTAGACTAGTCAAAATATCATATTCAAATTTTAAATTTAAATTTTAGATCGACTTGAATTAGCAATTTAAAATCTTGACCTCCTATTGAGGCATGCCTTTAGGCGTTCGTAATGTTATACCCCTATTTCGAGCGCAATGGAAAAGGTTTCGAGTCCTAATTCGATCGTATGGAGAAGATAGCTTTTTGAAGCAGTTAAACATTGAATTTTCGATATATATTTCAGTGCGTTTATATATCGTACGCTCACACAACAACTCCAAATGCTACGAAAATTGAAATCCGATAATAATACAATATTACGGATTCAATGGGACTTGTTTCGTCGAATTCTGAGACTGTGCCTTAGAAGGCTATTTTTAAATATCAATTTAGATGATATATTTTCAAAACTGAACAAAACACTACCAAATTCAATTTCAACACCGTTACTATCCTCAGTATTATCGATATAAATTTTGCAAGCCTTCAAATTATTTTTAACAAGCTTAAAACTCCAAATTCAACATTTAACCCAATTTTAGTTTATTAAATCCAATAGCTTAATTGCTAAATAATAGTAATATTTGAATTCAAGTTGAAAATTAACTTTTAAATATCTAAAATAAATTAAATATTCTGATTTCAAATGCTCAAAAATTCCATGTCGTCACGTTCCTCCCCCTTAAAAGAATTTCGTCCCTGAAATTACTAGTTAGGAAGAATGGTCCAATACCCGTTTACTATTTTCCCACAACCCAACAGTTTTTAATAATAACCAAACAATCTTTATTAAAGACACCTTATCCATTTAACTTTTCAAATATTTCCATAGTTCCCAAACAACTTTACTTATTCAACCATTTAAATTATAATTTAAATCCAAATTTAAACTATCAAAATTTTCTTAAAAATTTTCTAACTCTCTAAATTTCCAAAAAAAAATTCCAGCGTCTCCTTTGCGCGGCTAGCTCGGTACTACTATAAAATACCTCTACGGACTCCCAAATTCTAAAAGAAAACAAAACGCCAAGTGGCTAGATCAAAAACCCAATCAAATTTCATACAGAAATTTAAACACATACCTTATTGGTAGGGCAATTCAAATTTATCATCTGAAATCAAAACCAATTTCCTTTGAAATTTCAAAAACAAGCTTGTTCTCCTGAACAAATCAATTTGGCAGCAATCCATCACTTAGAAACTCGAAAATGAACATCGATGATGCTGCAATCATCATCGAAGTTATTTTCCAGCGACAGAAGTGAGATCAATGCTATTTCCCCTTTCAAAATTTATTTGAAACGATTTCCTTTCAGAAATACTTCCAAAATAGTAATGTTATTATTTGTCTTCAAAATACTTTCAAAATCTCCGGGGTTTTAAATTTTGAAATTCTGGCTTAAATTAAATTTTTACTATAATTCATTTACATAGTTTATGCTCATACAAATCCCCATTTGATTATATTTCAATTTATAAATCACATTTATAATTCATATTTATAAATGATTTTATTTCCTTAACCTTTGGTTATATTTTCAATTTCTAGTTAAATTGTTACACAACAATGATAATAATTTAATATTATCATTCCTAACATTCAAGCAACCATATATTAGCTGAAATAGTTTATAAAAACTTTTCTTTTATATCAAAATATATTTTTGGGTAAAATTGTTTCATTCACCCACATTTAAAACAATACCGTGTCAATTTATCGTGTCAGGTGTTTATAAACTCTTCTCGAATAGCGGCCAACTTACTCGATTAGAATTCATATTCCACTTAACCAATAAGTCAACACAATATTAAAACAATTTATATTCACTAACAAATATGCACTCATATCTATTAATACGCTCAAACTCATTCTAGAGTACTATGGACTCTATTTTCAATGAGTAATCTCCACCAAAGCCAAGGTTATCACCAACCTCGCTTGATACCAACTGTGACGACCCGCAAATCCGTACCCCTGAGTCAACACTATTCTACATCAATCAACTCAAGATGAACGGAAATACGAACCATTTGGGTTAAAGAAGAAGAGGTAGAAGAAGAAAATAGAAAACAACATCAGAATCTAACCTTCACAGCGGAATAAAATATAATAGATAATCACAGATCTTTACGCCAAAAACAAATACTATATCTGTTTATACATACGTCATCAGAGTACATCATCAGATTACCACATCAATAACATACAACTGGATACACAGCGGAATAATAATCAAATACGAAAGTACGTATCGCCATCCAGCTCGTCTCCTGAGCTCCACAGCATCATATCCTGTACTCTATAATACTCGGTCTGACCCAAGCATTATAGTTAAATAACACCCGAGTCAGTCCGGAATACCAGCGTGAGAAATCACACTCAAATTGATTATTAAAGTTTCAAAAATCCTATGAAAATCAAAGCATCTCGTAAGACCACGCCACAAATAAACATGCATGGTTTTTACCTTACGATAGCTAAAACACTTTTTATTAAAATTCTCTGATATTATAATAGTGTCTATAGAAAGTAAAATAGAATCTAGCTGAAATGCTTGCTTCTCACGTTTCAGCAATAGTTGGGCATAATCAAAATCGTACGGGCGCATAGGGAAAATGGATTTCCAACTAATGACTAGGCACTGGAGTACCACCTGTCACGTTACCTGGTCTAGATCAGCATACCGGGGATCACTCCCGACCCCCTACAACACAATGCCCGGACTACCCCTTACTGGATAATCCCGAGTAAGATCACCCCACGGTTGTGATCAGCAACCGCACCACTAAGCCGAAATAAAAGGGACATCTAGACAGGGGTTACCTCACCGGAAATGGGTGTTACCCACCAAGCCTTGCTGCATAACCCCTGATTTTCAGTCATTCCTGGTTGATGAGGCTTGAGGCTAAGCGTTACCTTTTAGATCGTTTCACTTAGAATGCCCATCGTCCACCTGATGATGTTCCGAAAGCATTCATCCATACAAGTCCGTCTCGGGTTCGAACAGAACCGAAGGCACTATTCCTACTACATCCATTTTGGAAACATCCTCAGGATTAGAAGCGACTAGCCCTTGTACTTCACTGCTCCATCTTCGACTCTGAACTCGTTTTTCCACGAACACGTACAAACCGAATCGAAGTGGTTTTCGAGAAATTAATCATGATCCCGGTCTCTTCGAAACGATCAGCGCATTGGCCAACATTGATAGTCGGTTATTTAACCATCAATTAACATTCACAAACATCCATCAAACAATAAATAACCTCCCAAATTATTTATTAATCTCAAAATATATTCACAAGATATATTTCTATTTTCAACCTTTGAAAATAGTTTCAAACTATACTTTTCTCATAAGATAAATTTCCAAATATTTATTTCCACTGAAGACAACCAAGCACAAAACTTTAGATTTTTAAAAATAATTTAAAAATCCTTATTAAAAAATATCCTTTGAATCGTTTAAAATAAAATTTTCTTTAATACTTATTCAAATATATATATATACACTTTAATAATATTCAAAATGAAACTACTTCAATACTTTATGATAAATATACTATTGGAATATGAGGTTACTTTATAAATATAAAACTAGGTTTTCTCTTTTTAAAACAAAATACCAAGTCACCTTAAATAATTACTACTATAAATAGATTTGAAAAATACTTACTTTACAATTTTAAATATTTAGAAATAATAAATTTTCTAAAACATGCTTTTTAAAACAACATAACTTATATTTAAAAATTTACGTTGAAAACGTACTTGGCTATCTACGGAAATACTCTTCTCTTTCCATCTTTTAAAAATAAATCACTATTTATTTTTAAACAAATTTTCTCATTCCTTTAATAAATTATCACCATGAATTTATTCTTTCAAATATCCACTGATATATTGCTTTGCTTTTATAACACAGTTTATAAACTTCATAGTCACATTCTCCTTTAAATTTCCAATTTCAAATATTTAAATCAATTTCCAAATTGGTTTCCAATTTACTCCATTTAAAATAAATTTCTTTACTTACTCAATTCATTTCAAAATCCATTAAATATAGACTTTATTTTTTTCGTTTTGATTTTAAATCTTTTAACTGAAACATACCAATTTCAGATTTTCCAAATTTCTTCTTTATTCTTTTCAATGATTTAAATCTTAAATTTAAAATAAATGCTTTATTCTTTTAAATAATATCTCTTAAGTTTAAAATTCATTATCTTCCTGTTTATTTAAAATTCCCTTTTTATATAAGGAATTTATTTATCAGAATTTTCAAACCACTATTATTCTTATCCAGTTCATTCTTAATTTATTTAAATTCTCTATAATTATTTCCTTAAAATTTCATTCTTTTATTTTCTTTTCAAAAATCCAATTCTATATATTTCGATATCTCGGTGTTCCGAAATATATTCAAGTAAACTTTAGCATTCAATATTCCAATTATCAATAATATTCATCACAGAATATCGAATATTCATAACAGAGAATATTAAACAATATAAATAATTTTGAGGAATCCAGTTGGATTCCTTCATTCTGTTTTCCTGCATCCACATATGTTAGCACAATATAAAATACCAATTCCACTTCGAGGTGGAATATCGTGGTATATGGGTTTTAAATATAAAATCATCCGCTATTATGCTGCGCATAGGGTCTCATCCGTTATATAATGCGAGAAATCAATCATTCCAAGATGTATTATATACTATAGTATAGCGCATCCAAAACAATTCGACCAATCAACCAAAAATTCAAATTTTACTATTTAAATTTAAATATCAACCAGATGTGTGAGATTAACTCGCCTTTGATTTTGTTTTGCAATCCACTTCAATATTGCCTTGGATTTCCAGATGTTTGACCTTAAATAAACAATTTATATAATTTATTAATATTCGAAATAATCGAACTATTAATTACCGTTTAATAGTTTTAATTTTGACTAATGACTTATTTTAAACGATAACTACTTCCAAACTAATATCTCCTTTTAAAAAAAACCTTTTAGTGACTAATTAAATTAAATAAGCAATTAAATAATTTAACCATCTCAATATTTATTTCAAAATGAAATAATAGGTTGAAATATATAAATATTCTATAATTTGTACATATGCTTTCCTTTTTGAAACCACATATGTATATACACTTGTAAAATAGCTTATATAGATCCAAAAATCCAATTTTTAAATAAATTCTTCACATTTTAAAATCCCATATATTTTAAAATCTTATCTTTAACACCATAGATATACGCTTATAAATAAAATTCATATTACCATTTATAAGTCTTCTATTTTCTTAAATCCTATCTATATTATTATTATTTTAAATAGTACTTCAAAGTGTAAATATCTGTATATTTTCTGCATATATATATATCTGTATCAAATTAAAATATACGTGTGTGCTTATATATATATATATACACACACTTATATCATCATTTTTTTCTTTCTGTAAGCTGATGTAACTCCTAAAATAAGTAAATAAATAAATTATACATTTACCTTACTATGAGTATTGATGGTGACCCTGCCTCTACCCTCGCGTCACCCACGCACACGCGATCCACCAAAATCGACCGCGACTTCCCAGTAGTTGCCCACACATGCGCTCGAGCCACCACGCAGCGACTCCCTCACGACAAGCGACAATGCCTTCTCGTTCTCACGCAAGCACGTCAGCGACCCTCCTCCAGAAAACCCTAAGCGACACCCAACCCTAGCTCGTCATCACCGCGACGCTCTCGGCTCGTCGAACTAGTCGCGCTCGTTTTCGATCCGAAATCGAGTCAACTTCGATTCAAAATAGAATTCGATTTCGTACCTTTCCCCCCTTTTTTATTAAAGAATAGGCTTTCGGTTGAATTTGAAAACGAAGGAGACGAGGTGAATTATTTTAGATCGGCCATTAGCTTGAATTGGAATGAAGAAAGAGAGAGAAGTTTCGGTTTCGTTTCTGAACGAAGAAAAATATCTAATTTTTTTCTTTTTTTCCAAACAAAGAAGCGTATGAGAGAAGCTAAGGAAACGTATTCACATCGACTTGCAGGGCGGCTATGATTTTGACCCTGATGTGAAATTTAGACTAGTCAAAATATCATATTCGAATTTTAAATTTAAATTTTAAATCGATTTGAATTAGCAACTTAAAATCTTGACCGCCTATCGAGGCATGCTGCTAGGCATTCATAATGTTATACCCCTATTTGGTGCGCAATGGAAAAGGTTTCGAGTCCTAATTCGATCGTATAGAGAAGATAGCTTTTTGAAGCAGTTAAACATTGAATTTTCAATATAAATTTCAGCGTGTTTATATATTGTACGCTCACACAACAACTCCAAATGCTACGAAAATTGAAATCCGATAATAATATAATATCACAGATCTAATGGAGCTAGTTTTGTCGAATTCCGAGACTGTGCCTCTGAAGGCTATTTTTAAATATCTATTTAAACGATATATTTTCAAAACTGAACAAAACACTATCAAATTCAATTTCAACACCTTTACTATCCTCAGTATTATCGATATAAATTTTGCAGGCCTTCGAATTATTTTTAACAAGCTTGAAACTCCAGATTCAATATTTAACCCAATTTCAGTTTATTAAATCCAATAACTTAATTGCTATATAATAGTAATATTTGAATTCAAGTTGAAAATTAACTTTTAAATATTTAAAATCAATTAAATATTCTGATTTCAAATGCTCAAATATTCCGAATCGTCACAAGTTCAACGTTTGAATCTCTGACAGTCGAATACAAGTGAGGTATTTGATGTCGATTTTCAATCGCTGGATTTTGGGTCATGACAGATACTTTTGAAAATTTTGAGAAAGGAAAGATATTTATTCAGTCTAGTTGGTATTTTTGGAGGAACCAGAATACTATTGGATGCTCCATGTTGTTTTGAACTAGAGTTTCGCCATAATTCATCTGGAGGAATTCTCTCCTTGTCATTTTGCTTCTGATCTTTGATTTTTCTCGTATGAGAAATTTGAAGAAGAAAAAATTTCAATTGAAAAACCTGGGTATTTAGATTTAAATTTGTCATTTGAAAATAATTGGATGCATATCATCTATTACAGAATGTTCCCTGTATTTTATCACATATGATAAAGATATGGTTGTTGGTTTCATGTAGATTTATATCGGACTAGTTTTTGCTTGTAGAGTTGCATCGCCTAGTTTTTATCAGCCTGATTTTCTTTTAGTTTTCATAAGTACAAGTATGCAAGAGGTTTGCTATTTGATTCTTGTGCACCTGAGTTCATAGAGAGATAATAAATTACTTGCTAAAATAAAAGTCAAATGCAAAAATGTACGCAGTATGTTTAGAAATTTGCGTTTGTTGATATTTTATGCCCTAAAGACGGGGGGCCACTTGGTTGTTGTTTTTTTGATTGATTTGGAGCCCGTTGAGGCGACTTTTAGTTGTACCGATTGAGCCGCGCATAGAAGACATTGGCTAAATTTTCCGTAAATTTAATAGTTATATGATTTTGGAATTTTTTTTTGGAAGGAAATTAGTTGGTATAGGTAAATGAATTTAAAAGACATAGAAATTTTAGAATCGATTCCAATTAATTGGTTTTGAAAAGTTAATAAGTTTAATAACTCATTTTATTTAGTAGTTTTAAACTTAAGGGTTTGGAAACATTTTCTCCCTTAATAATTTTAGGGACGAAATTCATTTAAGGGGAGGAGAATGTAACAACCCAAAGTTCTGGTCATTTGATTTTAAATGTTTAAAATTTGAATTTGGGAATTTAATATCTTATAATTCAAACGTAGAGAATGTTTCAAAATCAAAATTGAGAATTAAATATAATTAGTTGGAATTAATTATTTCATTTAACTCCTTTTAAATCAATAAATAAGATTGGTAAATTCAATTGTAAACTTATTTACAATAATAAATAGTTCGAATAATTAATCGTAAAATTTCTTTTTAGTTTTATGATTCAATTTCTATTGACATATTTTTAGTTTAATTTATTTGTTTTTTCCACAAATTTTAATTGGGAAAATGTTTAAAATTATTCGTTTGACGATTTATCGGCAAAGGATGATATCCGAGGAATTTCACAAAATAAAATAATTAGTTTGATTTACTGTTGATTTATGATCTTGTCACATTTTAGTGCATGACTATATTTTTATTTTGATTACCCACGGTTCTTTCTTGAATGAAATATTTTGTAATAGGGTACTGTAAATATTTCATTTAAAAATCATTGTAAAATCAAATCAAAATTCAATTTTTAAATAAAGATTTGACGTCATGGACATTTTGGCGGATCGAGAAATTTTTGTCATTGAAAAAGCAAGCACAATCATTTTTTTTATTTGGCTATGAATCAAAAGAATTCACACTTAACCATTTTTATATCCTCTATTTCAAGTCCTCCTTATCATTCCGGTGAAACGGAAAAAAGTCCTAAATTTTCAAAATTCAAAATAAAAATATTGGCTCCTCCAAAAATCATGAAGATTGTTTCATGGAGTTCTTTTGCTTGAGATCTTCATGTCGTGGCATTTTGGGAGGATGCGGCATCCATTGGGGGTGTTCGACCTCTAAGCAGCGGACTTAGGGTTTGGTTGTGTACAGTGTTCAAGCGACCAAAGATTTGAGCGTTCGAGTTTATGGCAGGTAGTAGGACCTAGGTTTGGAGTTTGCCGGAGTTTGGCGAGCCATAGCAAAACACATCAAGGCAGGGAAAGTGGTTTCTATATCGAGTCGTAATTTTTTTAGAGGTTTCGGGCGACATATGCAGGTGATGGTTGTGTAGATTCTCGATCGTGGAGTTCGCCGGAGTTCACAGTGTTGGATTTTGTTGAATAGGCAATGAGCATTTGATGTTTTAGGTCTTGGTCGTTATTGTACTATCTATTCTGCACGATCCTGTGAATAGGGAGATAGATTAAGGGTGGATTAGGTTAATTAATTTGTGTAAGTAGTTAGTTAATTATTTAGTTAATTCCGAAATGTTGTAAATCCAATAACTATTTCAGATGAGGTCCAAATCAAGTGTTGTTTGTTCTGTTGCATTCATGTAGACATTATATTCGCATTGGAATTAGATTGGAGGAATTTGGAGCTAGTGGAATTTTTGGCTAAAATCGAATGCCCGTTCGGTTTTCTTTCAAACCGGAATGCTTCGGCGAAAACTAGAATCATTGTGAGTTTAACTCACATTTAATTTTATTATGCCATATCAATGATGTTATAAATTTTTATCGATTGTTTAGATATTGGTTAAATTGTTTTATTGCTTGTTTAGTTGAACTTCCAATCGGAAAATGGATACATATTAATTTGACCGTTATAAACCCATACAATTATCTATATATTACCCATAACCATTGTTTTGCAGGAAAAATTGGTAAAGAGACCCAAAGGTGGTTTCTCGTCAATATATTATTTATTTACATCTATATATTGCTATATAAATAGTCAATTCAGATAAATTCCTGATATTCCAGTTAATAGTATAAAATGTCTTTATAGCGATTTCGCTATACCCCCGTTTATTCATTTTCATTTTCAAAACCTTGTCATATGAACTTGAGCTTGTGTTTCTGCTAAAAAGAATATTAAAAATTTATTAATCATTTTGATTAATGATAATTTAAATTAATGAATCATTTTACTTAGTTAATTTGAGATTAATTAACCAATTTAATAAATGATGATTAAAATTAGTTTATCTTCATATTTAATTAATCATTTTTGCTAATGATTTTTATTCTTAATTAATTATTTTAGCTAATGATTATTTGAGTTTAATTAATTCTTTAATTAAGTACAATGGAGTTTAATCAATTTATTAAACTTATTTAATATTTCAATTAATGATAATTGAAATTAATAATCATTTTAATTAATTATATTTAAAAGTAATTCGCTGTTTTAAAAAATGATATTTGAATTTTATTAATCATTCTAATTGATGATTGTTTTAAATTTAATTAATTGTTTAACTAATGATATGGAATTTGGTTAAACTATTTTAATTAATGATGTTTTATAGTTACATAAATCATTTTAACAAATGATGTTAATTAATCGCTTTAGCTAATGGAGTTCGAATTTAGTTAATCCAATGAATTTATGAGTATTTGGACTTAATTAATTGTTTAATTAATGGAATTTAAAATTACTTATCATTTTAGTTAATGATGTTTGAGATTGATTATTTATTTAATTAATGATTATTTGAATTTAATAAATCCTTTTGACTATTGATATTTAAAGTTAATTAATTAATTTATTAAAAGTGATTAAATAAATTATCTAACATAATAAAATTTCTTTGATAACCTTTTGGAGTTTAGGTCTGATGTTGGTTTAGGCCTCCAGGGTCGCGCACTAGGAAAAATTATTCTCTTCACATTTTAACAATCAGGAACTAATTCTAAAAGTGTTTTACCAAGGTAGAAATAAGAAAATCAAGCACAAGTTCAGTTCATTTTTAAAAGTAAAAGTTTGATTCGTGTAACAACCCTGATTTTAGCGATTACCTGAAAATATTAAATTATAATGGCAGTTATAATTTAATAGTGTAAATTAATAATTAAAGAGGAATTTAAATTGTTTATTAGGAATAAACAATATATTTGAGGATAAAATGAGAAAATAGAATTTTGAAAACTTTATTAAGATGGTTTGTGTTAATAAATAAATGAGGCAAATGTGTCTTATTTAGAGTTAATGCAATAATTTTGTTAATTATTGCTCTTTACTTCTTTTAATAATTTTTAAAAGAAACATTTAATTTTAAAATGGGATATATTTAATAAAATGATGGCATTGAGTTTAAAAATATAATTTGAGCATAAAATTATATTTGAAATGAGTTATAGAATTTTATGACATAAAAATGTGATTTTTGTGTAATTTATAGTGTTAATTACAATGAGTTTTGTAATTAATAATGTAAATTTGCTATTTTATTTAAAATAGAGAAATATGATAATTAAATATTTTAAACGTATAAATAATCTTTTATTTGAGTGTAAAAAAAATTCATCAAGAGTATGAAGTTTCATAATTTTTAAAGAAGAAAAACTTGTATTATTGTGATTACATTTGTTAACATTCATTGTTAATACGTAAAAAGTGTTTAAGTTATAATATCAGCTAGATTTCTTTTAATTTGGGACCTTAGCCCATTAACCTAATTACTTTTAGCCTGTTAACCTAAGAACATAGAAATGAGAATGGAAAAAAATATCTGTACGTTCTTTTCTTTCTCTCTTCTCTCGGTAAGTTTCCAGAAACCCAATAATGGCTGAAACCTCCATCCTCTTCAATCTCAAGCTTGAAATTAGCAAATTAAAGAAAAATTGATGATTTAAAAGGTTAAAGCAAGAGCTAAACTCAAATAATCGATATCTAAAACCCTTCTCCTCATCAAAAATCTATTTTTGTAGTGATAATTGTTGATTTGCTTCTCTCCGTGTTTGCATGTACTTGTTTTTAGTTTTACTAGTTTGGATGCTCTATTCTTGGCTAAAAGCATCAATCTTTGGCATCTAAATCATTGTTCAATCATCATGTAGGCAAGGTGACTGTAAAACTCACAAACCCTAGCACTTTATATGATTAAAATGTTATAACCAGTGAATTACTGAAGCTGAAATAAATTTAGGCATAACTTTCTCATTTTTTACCCGATTTTGGTAATTTTGGATGTTCCAAAAAGATTAATTCATAAGCTACAACTTTTATGTTTTGTGCATTCTGTAATTTTGAGGTTAGCTATGTCAAAATAAAAAAATTCTACAGCTAACCCGAGAGCAAAACCAATATTTGCTCTGTCATTGAAGTTGAAACAAATTTGACCATAACTTCTACGTTTTCTAACCGGTTTTGATAATTTTAGATATTTCAAAAAGCTTAATTCATGCGCTATAACTTTCGTGTTTTGTGTTCTTTGTAATTTTGAGGTTAGCTATGTCAAAATCTAATTTTTCTACTGCTAATCCGAGAGCAAAACCAATATTTGCTCTATCATTGAAGCCGAAATGAATTTGACCGTAACTTCTTCGTTTCCTAACCAATTTTGATAATTTCAGAAGTTCATGTGCTATAACTTTCATGTTTCGTGTTTTCTGTAATGTTGAGGTTAGCTCTATGCTTAAGGCCGAAATGAAATTGGCTATAACTTCTTCAGTTCTTAACCGAATTTGATAATTTTGGATGTTTTAAAAAGCTTAGATCATGTGCTACAAGTTTCGTTCATTACGTTTTCTAAAATTTTGAAGTTTGTTTGGTCTAAATTATGGTTATATGTTGCTGTCCTGAGAGCAAGATAATAGCAACAATAAACATTGACCTTGGAATTGTGTTAGCCCATTTTTACTCTTATTCTCTTTTAGTTTTGATGATGTTTTCGAGATTTTTGAGAGCTATGATGCCTATCAATAGGCTAGCTATATTTGAAGAATTTAAAATTCAAATTTAAATAGAATTTGAATTGATTTTGGGTTAAATTTGAATAGAATTCATATTGAACTTAAGTTATCGGTCTTGAGTTATCTTTCTTATTTTTCATTATTTTCGAGTACGGTTTTCACTAAACCATTTTTGAAGTGATTTTTGAAAAAAATGGACATTTCAAATTATTATTATATATAATTTTAAAATTATTTTTCTAATAAAAAACTATTTATTCCCTACAATAAAGGAATTTCAAATATTGGTTTTATTGATCTTTTTGGGAAAATGTTTTAGAAGCTTGTTTTCTCTATTATACTATTTTAGATATAAAACATACACTTTTACACTATTCAAACTTATGAGAAAGAGAATTAAACGATTTAGTAAAATACGTGGTATGTGACATGTGCGTTTACTATTTCGGTTAATTCCGGACTTGTACGATCGAAGCTATTTGTGATTATTGATTCTGAGATGTTTTTCCATTTTATGACATATTTTGATTTTTATAATTCCTATTTATTGGAATTATTTAAGATGGACAATATTTGGCAAACATTATGGTTTGAGATCTCCTATATAGAAGTATGGCCGATGGGATCCATCACGATATTTTATTTACTTGCCAATGATATAAGGCAAGTCTTGAGTTTATGATTTCATATTTTGAGATCTATAGTTTATGAGGAACCATCATGATGTTTTCACTGGTCGATGAGATGAGACAAGTTACGATGCCATTTAATACTTGTCAATGAGAAGAGACAAGTATGGTGTCTCTTTATCGCTCACCAATGAGACAAGGCGAGATATAATTTTCTAAGTTTTATGATGTTTCTAGTGTGGCATCGACTAACGGCTAGTAAACCGCTAAGTGTGAATGTGTGGTATAGGACACACATTAACACTTTTCGGGTTCCTATCCATTAGTTTGTGACACATTCACGATGTTTACCTAACAAAACTGCTTGGAGAGGTGTTAGCGACATTGTCATGAAGATGAACTGCTTTGGGAGGTGTTAGCGAACTTGTTAGAGTTGACAAAATGGCTTGGAGAGGTGTTAGAAACTTTGTCATGAGGACGAACTGCTTTGGGAGGTGTTAGCGACCTTGTTAGAGCTGAAAAAATGGCTTGGAGAGGTGTTAGCGACCTTGTCATGAGGACGAACTGCTTTGGGAGGTGTTAGCGACCTTGTCTGAGGCTTCGGCCATCTGAGTTTTGCACGTGCAGCATTGCTTCGGCATTACAATCGGAGATTTGGCCAATCCGGATTTTCTAAGTTTTCTGTTTTATTGTGATTTCACCATTTTAAGATGCTTTATTACATTGATAGCCTAGTGCTATATTCGTTGTTATATATATGGTGATTTCAATTATGATGTTTTGAACTCTTATCGAGTTCCTTGAGTTATGAGTTTTGGTAATTTCAGGATTTTATTGGATATTCTGGGTTTTGCCATTTTGGCGATTTGAAATTGAGATTTATGTACATTTATACCGATTAGATGAGGTATAATTGAATTTGGAGATTCATCTATAGTTGAGTTTTAGATCATCCTATTTGAAAATGTTTTATGTTTTCCATTTTGGCGAGAGTTTATATTAATGTTTCTCCTTTTGAGGAGATATGGTTCATGGAAACAATGTAGACATTTTGGGATGTCGCCGATGATATGAGGCACTTGCGTTTGATTTGAGTATTGAGATTGAGTTACCTCCTTCAAGATATTTGTTCATTTAAGTAGCATTTGTTACTTAAGTGTTGAGCTTATGATTTTATCAATTCATTCTTCTCTTTTGAGAAGAAGTACCTTTATGTGTATTCTACTTCATTTTACCGATATTGACTGATTTGTATAGCTAGACTGGCCCGTGTCTTTATACTCGGGTCAGACCGAGTTGTTTCAGGTATCATCTGTTGGACTTATCTTGAAGTTGATGTTGGATATCAGCTCTTCTTTCGCTTGAGTAGTTTATTTCCTCCACATACTCTGATGTTTTTACATTTGATTCGATGTATATGGTGTGGTAGTGTACCACCTTTATTGTATTCATATTGTATTGTACTAAACATGTATCAGTGAATATGTATATATATGATGTTGATTACTATTCTGTGATGTGCTTGACATTTAGTTATTGTATTTTGTTTTAATAGATCCATTAACTGCCTATAGTTTTGGATTAAGAATTTACTGAGTATGTCGATCCACTTGAGTAGGAAAAAAATTATATTGCATTTATCGACGTATTCAGTAGATGATTAAGACAAAATTATAGATAGTCGCCCTTAACCAGCCCTATTCTCCACTATAGTAGATAGATTACTTGTCAATTCTCTTTGCTATGGTGGGTCTCGGGGTGGGGCATTACAGCTTGGTATCAGAGCTGTGGTCAGAACAAAGTAGAGTAAACACAGAATAGTACATATATCATGATACATCGAAGTACAGTACGAGTGAATCATTGTCCTTTATTCAAGCTTGTTTTCGAATCGAGCCTTGATTCTTTTTCGAGTTTTGGGATTGTTGAGATGGACTATGTCTAGGAATATAGATATATTGTATTCTGTAGTATTCCATAATAGAGTTTGATGTCATCTTATCTTATATAAAATCTTATTTGGATTATTCTATTCTTATTTTTGTTGATACGAGTGAGTTCGTATCGATGGAGCTGATTGATTTCTTTTAGCATTCTTGTTGCATTCCTTTGAGAGTTGTGAATCCTATTGAAGGTATCCATAACGATTGGCTCATTGTGAGCACTCTGAGATTTTTACTTGATGTTGCTTTTGTGAGTATTTGTTTGTTACTCACAATCTTGAGATGCATTTGATTTGAGATGGATTGACTTATTTGATATTAAGTCCAATCCTTTGTTTTATAGATCCTATTGTATATTTAGGTTTCCTATTTTGATTGTTTAATTATTTCTGTCACTTTGTAATGTTAATGATGATTCCAAAGTTTTCGAATTCACTCTTGAGTATCGATATGATGATCTATCTCAAATTCCAGTCATGGTGACTTTGTTGAGTTTTGTGAGTCAGTTTGGATTTGACATCTAATCGGGCAATCGATTGTTGAGGTAACCTTATTCCTGGCTCTTAGCTCTTCGGTTATCCTTCCACGAGGATATCCACTAAGGAATGAGACGAGTTTCTAGATTGTTCAAGTTTGATTGAGTTTATCATTCAGCTTCATTTGAGTGTTCTTTTCAGATAATCAATGTTATCCTTTAGCATTACTCCGTTTGAAGTAGTGATTCGTGGATTGTGTGCTCCTTCTCCTTCGAGAAGAATATCTTGCTTATCCTGTATCTTGATGATTTTTAGGAGTGGCTTGTGACATCGTAAGATTAACGAACACTCTATCTCCTTCTGTTGATTTTGTGAATGGCGTATTTTAGGAATATCTCGATGCATTCTCTTAATGTTCTTTGGTTTAAGTTTTTGAAGACATTTATATGAGTTTTAAAAAGAGAAATTGGAGTTTTGAGATATTTTAAAAATCAAAGAATGTTTTGAGAATATATTTATATGAGTAGTATTCTTTTATAGAAATAATTTGAGAGTGTTGGGTTATCCATCGAGTAGTTAAGAGTTCTGGTCGATACGCCTGATCAACGTTATCGATAAGAATCTCCAAAATGCTATGATGAGGCAATAAGACATGATGATTTGTGTTTTAAGGATTGAGATTTTGAAAATAATATTTTGAGATTAAACATTAAATTAATTTTTGAATGGTAATTGCAGCTATTGATTTTAGAGAGGAGTAATAGAGTAGAGAGGCAGTTTTGATCGTTCGGTCAACTCTGCAGCCAACAGATATATTTATTTATTAGAGACTCAATGGCAAGGCAATTCCATTTATTTATTTTTAAATTATAAAGATGAGAATATAAATGAGATTATTTTTGACCTGTGTGTTATTAGAAGTATACTTTGAGATTTTAGAATCTATATTATATACATTGGATGTTTTAAGAGAAGAGTTATAAGAGAATTTGAAGATTATTTTTAAACTATTTAAGTGGTTTAATAAAAAGAGCAAAGAGAATTTAAACCCTTAATTTATTTTAAGGAATATTATTATGGATTTACAAATTTCTTTGGAAATTAATTTTTAAGTAAGAGAAGAAATTTCGGCTTTTAATTTGAGTTTTAAATAACTTACTAAGTAATATAGTAAAAAGTTTGAAAATTTTCAAAAGTTGAAAATTGAGATTAGAAAAAAAATAAAAGATGTTGATATTTAAAATTCTAAATATCTTGGATTAAAAGATAATTCGTGCTTATATCCTTGTTCTTGAGTATTTCTATCTTTGGGCTATTATCAACGACGTGCATTTTTCGCGGTCTTTCGAGTTTGGTGGCCTTGAGAGAAGCCATATTGTGATTTATCTATTTTGTCTATTGTGTCTACCCTGTTGTGAGGATGTTCTTTCCGTATATTTATGCGGAAAATCTTATTGATTATCTTCTTTATTCCTTAGTGTTCGGGTTTAAGTGAGTAGATCCCAACTCTATTCGTAGAGTTTTGTGAAATAAATCATTTTCGATTGATTAATTGTTGAGCATCTTATTGAGTTTTGATTCGAAGATGGGATATCTTCGAAATTCTTTCGAGTTGGTTAGAAAATTCGATGGTTTGCTAATCCCTATATTAGCATATGATCGGCCATTGAATTAAACAAGTAAGTTTTTCCTTATTTCTTTCTACCATTCTATATTGATAGTATGAATGGTTTGGAATTCAAGCTTGTCTTTATCCTTCGATGATTGTATCTTTTATGTTTTTATAGCTCATTTTCTAGAAAATTGCGAGGATGCAATTTTGGTGAGGGGAGGAGTCTGTAACAACCCTACTTTTAGCGATTACCTGAAAATATTAAATTATAACGGCAGTTATAATTTAATAGTGTAAATTAATAATTAAAGAGTAATTTAAATTGTTTATTGGGAATAAACAATATATTCAGTTGACTCTTCTCCTCAAGTAATTTAAATTGTTTAAAAGGTTAAAGCAAGAGCTAAACTCAGGTAATCGATTTCTAAAACCGTTCTCCTCATCAAAAATCTATTTTTGTGGTGATAATTGTTGATTTGTTTCTCTCCTTGTTTGCATGTACCTGTTTTTAGTTTTACTAGTTTGGATGCTCTGTTCTTGGTTAAAGCATCAATCTTTAGCATCTAAATCATAATTCAATCTTCATGAAGGCAAGATGAGTGTAAAACTCACAAACTCTAGCTCTTTATATGATCAAAATGTTATAATCAGTGAATTACTAAAGCTGAATAAAATTTAGGCACAACTTTCTCGTTTTTGATCCGATTTTGATAATTTTGGATGTTCCGGAAAGCTTAATTCATGTGCTACTACTTTCATGTTTTATATTTTCTGTAATTTTGTGGTTAGCTATGTCAAAATCTAATTTTTCTACTGCTAACCCAAGAGCAAAACCAATATTTTCTCTATCATTGAAGCCGAAATGAATTTGACCGTAACTTCTTCGTTTCCTAATCAATTTTGATAATTTTACATTTTATTGAAATCTTGATTCATGTTCTATAACTTTCATGTTTAGTGTTTTCTGTAATTTTGAGGTTTGCTATGTCAAAATCTAACTTTTCTACTGCTAACCCGGGAGCAAAACCAATATTTGCTCTGTGCTTGAAGCTGAAACGAAATTGGCTATAACTTCTTCATATCTTAACCAAATTTGATAATTTTAGATGTTTTAAAAAGCTTAGATCATGTGCTACAACTTTCGTTTATTATGTTTTCTGGAATTTTGAAGTTTATTTGGTCGAAATTATGGTTATATATTGCTGTCCTGAGAGTAAGATGATAGCAACAACAAACATTGACCTTGGAATTGCATTAGCCCGTTTTTACTCTTATTCTCTTTTTGTTTAGATGATGTTTTTGAGATTTTGAGAGCTATGATGCCTATTAATAGGCTAGATATACTTAAAGAATTTGAAATTCAAATTTGAATAGAATTTGAATTGATTTTGGGTTAAATTTGAATTGAATTCATATTGAACTTAAGTTATCGGTCTTGCGTTATCTTTCTTATTTTTCATTGTTTTCGAGTACGGTTTTCACTAAGCCATTTTTGAAGTGATTTTTGAAATAAATGGACATTTCAAATTATTATTGTATAGTATTTTAAAATTAGTTTTCTAATAAATAACTACCTATTCCATATGATAAAGGAATTTCAAATATTGGTTTTATTAATCTTTTCAGAAAAATGTTTTAGAAGCTTGTTTTCTCTAGTATACTATTTTAGATATAAAACATACACTTTTACACCATTCGAAATTATGAGAAAGAGAATTCAATGATTTAGTAAAACACGTGGTATGGGAGATATGCGTTTACTATTCCGATTAATTCCGGGCTTGTACGATCGAAGCTATTTGAGATTATTGATTCTGAGATGTTTTGCCATTTTATGGCATATTTTGATTTTTATAATTCCTATTTATTGGAATTATTTAAGATGGCCAATATTTGGCAAACATTATGGTTTGAGATCTCCTATATAGGAGTATGGCCGCTGAGATCCATCGCGATGTTCTATTTACTTGTCAATGATATAAGGCAAGTCTTGAGTTTATGATTTCAAATTTTGGGATTTATGGTTTATGAGAAACCATCATGATGTTTCACTTATCGATGAGATGAGACAAGTTATGATGCCATTTAATACTTGTCGATGAGGTGAGACAAGTATGGTGTCTCTTTATCATTTGCCAATGAGACAAGGCGAGATATAATTTTCTGAGTTTTATGACGTTTCTAGTGTGGCATCGACTAACGGCTTGTAAATCGCTAAGTGTGAATGTGTGGTATGGGGGACACGTTAACATTTTTCGGGTTCCTATCTGTTAGTTTGTGACATATTCATGATGTTTACCTAACAGAACTGCTTGGAGAGGTGTTAGAGACCTTGTCATGAGGACGAACTGCTTTGGAAGGTGTTAGCGACCTTGTTAAAGCTGACAAAATGGCTTGGAGAAGTGTTAGCGACCTTGTCATGAGGACGAATAACTTTGGGAGGTGTTAGCGGCCTTGTTAGAGCTGATAAAATGGCATGGAGAGGTGTTAGCGACCTTGTCATGAGGACGAACTGCTTTGGGAGGTGTTAGCGACCTTGTCTGAGGCTTCGGCCGTCTGAGTTTTGCACGTGCAGCATTGCTTCGGCATTACAATCGGAGATTTGGCCAATCCGGATTTTCTAAGTTTTCTGTTTTATTGTGATTTCACCATTTTAAGATGCTTTATTACATCGATAGCCTAGTGCTATATGAGATGTTATATATATGGTGATTTTAATTATGATGTTTTGAACTCTTATCGAGTTCCTTGAGTTATGAGTTTTGATAATTTCAGGATTTTATAGGATATTTTGGGTTTTTCCATTTTGGTGAGTTAAGATTGAGATTTATATACATTTATACCAATGAGATGAGGTATAATTGAATTTGGAGATTCATCTATAGTTGAGTTTTGGATCATCCTATTCGAGAATGTTTTATGTTTGCCACTTTGGCGAGAGTTTGTATTAATGTTTCTCCTTCTGAGGAGATATGGTTCATGGAAACAATGTAGACATTTTGGGATGTCGCCGATGATATGAGGCACTTGTGTTTGATTTGAGTATTGAGATTGAGTTACCTCCTTCGAGATATTTGTTCACTTAAGTAGCATTTGTTACTTAAGTGTTGAGCTTATGATTTTATCAATTCATTCTTCTCTTTCGAGAAGAAGTATCTTTATGTCTATTCTGCTTCATTTTACCGATATTGACTGATTCGTATAGCTAGACTGACCCGTGTATTTATACACAGACCGAGTTGTTTTAGATATCATCTATTGTACTTAGCTTGAATTTGATGTTGGATATCAGCTCTTCTTTCGCTTGAGTAGTTTTATTTCATCCACATACTCTGTTGTTTTTACATTTGATTCGAAGTATGGTGTGGTCGTGTACCACATTTATTGTATTCATATTGTATTATGCTAAACATGTATCTGTGAATATGTATGCATATGATGTTGATTACTGTTCTGTGATGTGCTTTACATTTAGTTATTGTATTTTATTCTGATAGATACGTTAACTACCTATAGTTTTGGATTAAGAATTTACTGGGTATGTCGATCTACTTGAGTAGAAAAAATTTATATTGCATTTATCGACACATAAGACAAAATTATAGATAGTCGCCCTTAACCAGCCATATTCTCCGCTATAGTAGATAGAATTACTTGTTAATTCTCTTTGCTAAGGTGGGTCTCGGAGTGGGGCGTTACAATTTGTTTATGGAAATGAATTATTTTCGTAAAGCGAATTACTTATATGAAAACGATTTATTTGTATAATTAGCACTAAATATCGAAGAAGTAAACTTGTCGCTATTTCAAAAGTTAAGAATAATCGTTGGACATAACTTTGAGTTAACACTACCTTGACTTGTCCGGTATTATTGTTAACCAAGAAAAAGCACATGTTTGAAATACAATGAGTGATGATAAGTATACAAGACTTAATTTCCATATATGAATGTTTTATATCTTTGATAGTTGGTATCTCAACTATCGTTTACTCCGGCTACTTTATTGCCTTTATTCTAAGACGATTTATTGCTCCATTAAGCATTGCTATTCTTTGTCAGAAATGACTAAACCAAAAGCATGAGAGAAAGCCAAGCTATGTGGGGTTGCTCCCATTAGGATATTTTCACATCTCATCTAGTTTGGATTCAGTTGTGCACTTAGATATGGAAATATTCGGATACTCTGTAAGGTCTGGCGGGGTCCGGCTTGGTATTTTTCGAGAAGCGTCACAAAGTAATTGAGCTTCTAAATATTATATCACTAGAGGTATACTTCAAAGTGGGTGCACCTTCCAAGTCATTTGTTGTAAAATTTCCTTTCCTCATTTGATTCGAAAACCCTAAACCTGTTTTAGATTTAAATTGCCACAAGCAGAGCCAACTCGTCATCACGACATTTAAGTGTTTATTTAGTCCATTCTATCGATTTTGGACTGTTACCTTATTTAGTCCATTCTATCGAGTTTGAACTGTTACCGTATTTAGTTCATTCTATCGAATTTGGACTGTTATCTTATTTAGTCTATTCTATCGAGTTGGACTGTTTTTCTTATTGTATCCATTCTGTCCTATTTGGATTTTACTTGGTTTATTTACCTTCTTTCAAGTTAGGTTTGATATTATTTATGCTCATTCATGTTTGGATTTGTTTCTTGATATTTATTTTTGATCTTGCATGTATAGATGTTATTCATGTGAGTTAAAAACCCGTTCCGTGTTAGTGGCATGGTCTCACAGAACTTTTATGTATGTTCTTTATTATTCGAATTATCTCACATTGGTATTTCTAGATTGATCCAGGTGTTATTTATTTATAATGCGCAGGTCGGACTGAGTTTTTCCCGGGTTGTCTTTCGAGTTTTGGAGAACGTGGAGGGGAGCTGAAGATTCAACTATTGTAGTATTTTATTTTCTGCTGTATTATTTGGTATACCTGTTGGCATTTGTAAGGTCGGGATTTTATTATTATCTAGTTAATATGGTTTGTTTTTAACTCTGATATACTCTGTATTTTTGAAGTGATGGTTTCTACTGCCCTTATTATATTATACGTTGTCGATTCCACTATGAGATTCTGTTTCTCTATTCTTTTCTTTTTATTTACCCGAACAATCTGCCTTTTTGTTAATTGGATGTGCGACATTTGAACACAGTGGTAGTGTTTGGTGTTGACTTTCAAAGTTCAAAAAGGCGGGTTGTTACATCACCTTTGCTAGTCGTGTGACATTTTGGCCGAATTTATCGCTTATACATCTTTTGGTAAAATCCTATTTTACTTATTATAAGCAGTACATGGTAGTAACGATATTTACACATATTCTCTTTGTCAAAAGACATGAAATTAGGACTTATGGAATTTGGTTTTAATCAAAATTCCAACATCGTCCACATTCAAGTTTGCAATTCCAAGCCCAAAATTCCTTGGTTCAATAAGAACAACTTATTAACCATACCGCTCAGAAGATATGAAATTAGGACTTATGGAATTTGGTTTTAATCAAAACTCCAACATCGTCCACATTTAAATTTGCAATTCCAAGCCCAAAATTCCTTGATTCAATAAGAACAACTTATTAACCACACTGCTCTAGACAAATACTTTGATTTTGGGTTGACTGCAGTTTACTTGATACTAACCCTATATATCGAGGAGAAGAATTCCCTATTAAATCGTATTTCACTTTCTATGATTTAACTCAGACCCAACTATAGTCATTCGATGGATTGCATGCTAAGATTTAACTATAATCAAAGTGGCGTGTCTATATTGAAGTTCCACGGTATTCTCAAGTCGAGGGAACTGCATAACATCATCATTTCGAGATTTTCTATAATGACCCGCAAATTCGCACAATTAAAGCTGGCAATAAACCACACATGTCCAACCCAAATTTGAATGGAAAGACGGGTATTTATAGGATGAAAGAAGAAGAGAAAAGAAAACCGAACAACATAGAATCTCACAATTGCAGCGAAACAATATATAATATAATATCAATGATCTTGCAAAAGAGAAACTGTTACATACATTAATCAGAGTACAACAAAAAATACAATCATCGGCCTAGACAGTTATAACAACCAGTCCTCGTAAATACTAATGATTTCAACAAAAAATCCATGAAAAATGAACATATACGTTAATCTAACTTGAAGACCTCCAACTCGTCTCTTGAGCTCCAATGCATCCAAAGCAATCTTTAAATATGCTCGGTCTGACCTGAGCATTATAATAAATAACACCTGAGTCATTCTAGTAAACCAACATGAGAAAACACATCCAGTTGGAATTTTAAAGGTATTAAACTCTCCTAAAATAAAAGTATCTCGTAAGACCACACCACACATAAACATGGACCATTTTTTACCATACGCTGACCGAAAAAATTTCCATAGAAGATCAAGTGATATTATAATAGTGTCTAGAGTACAAATACACATTAATCATAGCCGAAATTGTTACATTAATTAAAGTCCAGCATAGTAGGTTCTACAATCAAAACCGTAAAGGCACGTACTGGAGATTGGATTCCGTACTATGACAAGGTTAGGAACTACCTTCTGATAGTATATCTCTAGACAAAATACACCAGGGTTTGACCAGAACATCTTGTATCCCTACCACATAGGACTAGCCTACTACTTGAATAGTGATACTGAATATAATCAATCCTTTCGTTAATGACCCCTGAAGCATACACGAGTAGATAGTAACCGATCTAGATTTCAAAATGACCATATCCTAGTGGCAGTGACCCACTTGGCCCTGCTCCATGCCTAATTTTTGTCATTTCCCGGTTAATGAGGCTTGAGGCTACGTTTTACCTTTATATAGCACTTCCCACTTCGAATAATAACATTGCCCTACGAGCAACTATGCAATGCCAACATTCATCCATATAAGTTCATTCTGGGACTGAACGAAACCGAAGGCACCACATCTACTACATACATTTTAGGAATCTTCCTCGAGATTAGTACTAATTAACCCTTATAATTCAAAAGCTCCATTTCGATTATCCTCAAGATATTCCAATTCAAAATGCTTATGCCAGTTTGAAGTGGCCTTCGGATAACATATTTGATCCCGGTCTCTCAGAATCGACGGCGTTAGTTTACAAACTGGCCAACATTTGATAGTCGGTTATTTAACTATCAAATAAACAAACAATCCAACCAGAGATCAAACTTTCAAAGGAAGCAACATTGGTTAAGCACCAAGCAACACTTTCCAAATATTTACCTCAAAGTATCTTTTTGAAGATATACCTACAAACTCCCATATTTTCAATATGTGGGAAAATCTATATACTTATCTTAGCGGTATAAGTATATTCACAAAACGGAGGAGGATTTTCTTTTCACAAAATTCTAAAACAATTTATAAATTGCTTTATAAATCTCTAAACTCGTTTATAACTACTTTATAACTCTCAAAGCATCATTTATAAACATCTCTAAATCATTTCTAAAATCATTTATAAATCTTTATAAATCCATAAAACTAATTATAAAACTTCTTTTAAAGATCAATAAACCCCTTTCTAAAATTCTTTTATAAATATCTAAAGCCATCTATAAAACTCATTTTACCTTAATTAATCTTCCTTTAATTTTGCCAAACCATGTTAATAGATACCTCTTGTAAAACTAACATCTGTTTATAAAACTCTATTTATAAATCTTGAAAACATTTATAAAAAAATTCTAATCATTTACTTTAAAATACTATTATATAATAATAAACATTATAAATAATAATTAACTTCGAAACATCTTAAAAATAATAATTAATAATTTCAAACGTTCTTAATAAAATAATAATAATTTATCTTCGACATTATCATAAACAATATTAATTAATTTCTAAAACTTTATTGATAAGAAATTATAATTAATTTCAAACCATTTTAATAATTTAAATAATTAACTTTTCAAAGTATTAAAATATTGATAAACAACTTTAAACCAATATTAATACAAATAAACAACTTTAAAACATAAATATACTTCCTTGATAAAATCCATACATAAATTTCACCATAATAATTTCCGTATGTATAAGACTGTATTTATAAATCTCTTTCTATTTTATAACATATAGTTTAACATCTCCAAATCTATCCTCACTTTCAATTTCCAAAATAGAATCGACTATTTTCTAAAACAATACTCCACATCTTATTATAAATCCACAATTATGATTTATTTTTCCTAGTTTATCAAACGATAAAAGTTTCACTTTATTTATAAACATCGTTTATTAATCTACCCTTTTATTAATAAACTATGATTTTACAAATCTTCATTTTGTTTGTAAAATATCACTTTTATGCATTATTACATTTATAAACTTCCACATTTATAATTAAATCCTAATATATATGTATATATACACATCACTTTATGTAAAATGGTTAATAAATATTTATACAAAAATATTTTTATCTTATTTTTAAAACTATATTCCTTTATTATAAAGAAAAACTTCTTTTTAAGATTTTATAAGTCTATACTTTACAGTTCAAAAATCTCTATTTAAAATATTTAATAAAACTATTAATTTATGACATTTAAAAATCTTACTTTTATTTTAAAACAAATTCGTTCCTTAAATAAATTTCAAGAATAGTTATTAAAACATATAAATTTTTGAAATCATTTAAAACCCTTCTAAAATTTAAATTTTCATGTTATAGTATTTCAAAGTACTAAAAATATGGCTTAGTGCTACCATGGCACTAAATAGGGATACATCATCCATATCATCAAATATGGCATCCAACACGTCATATATCAAAATATATGAAAAATAAATCAACAGTGTGACGAATCCAGTTAGATCCCTACCACCTATCCCCGCATCACATACAACATATAACTAAATAATATAAATCTACCACTTCGAGGGGGGATTGTATACAATTGTCATCCACTCTTACACGGGAATGTAATAGAGTCCCATCTACTCCAAAGGCGGGAATATATCCAAACCAACTAATAAAATAGTAAATTATTCAAACAGTAAATAAACAATCAACAATAAAATTATCCACACTTATATAAGAATATAAGTGGGCCAGAGAGGTTCGTTAACTCACTTTGATTCCAGTTATCGCCAAAACGCTCCGGTTTGAACTGAAATTGAACCAGCGTTCAATTTTAACCCAAATTCCTACCATATCTAAATCCATCCAATCCAACTCTATAATATAGATAACGTCAATACGAACCTAATGCGACTAATCGGGTTCAATTTGAACCTCATATGAAAGAGTTATATATTTTATAAGATTATGGATTTTAAAACTATAATTATATATTTAATTAAAAGTCATTAAGCCTCAATCACACTATTAGGCAACCCCAATCCTTGTACTTCTTCAAAATCACCATTCTACTAGGCCAAAACACTCGAACGTGACTTTGATCGCCTCTTACAGCCGCTACACATGATCTACGGTCGCCGCATCACAACCCGAGGTGGCCCTCGCCGAGACCTACCCATTGACACCGAAATCACCACCTCTGATCGCTTATATCGCCAGAAATCCAACAGAACCCACAACGATGTCGAACTTCCCTTGTAACGACCTGATTTTTCGACGTCCGAAAATCGACATCAATACGTCCACCGTATTAAATGCTGAATAATCGAATGCCGGAAAACCAAACCATAAGGGAAAGAAGAAGGAGGTAGAAGAAAAGAAAAGCAAAACAATATCAGAATCTCACAATCGTAGCGGAACAATATATAATAGATAAATGACTGATCTTTAAACAAAAGAACTACATCTGTTTTATACATTACATCATCAGAGTACAACATAATCGATAGCAAAATACTGGACAGTTATATTAACTTGTCCACACAAAAACTGACTACGCAGTTAACCATACACAATGGAATATACATCAAATACGTGTGATACATCTCGCTATCCAGCTCGTCTCCTAAGCTCCACTACATCCTTTCATGTATCAATGATACTCGGTCTGACCCGAGCATTATAATAAAATAACACCCGAGTCAGTCTAGAAAACTAGCATGAGAAAACACACTCAATTGGATTATTAAAGTTTCCAAAATCCTTTAAGATCAAAGGTATCTCGTAAGACCACGCCACAAATAAACATGTCGGCTTTTTACCTTACGATAACCAAAACATTTCTTATCAATCCTCTAATATTATAATAGTGTCTATATACAAATACATATTCAAATAGCCGAAATTGTTACATTCATTAAATTGCAGCATAATAGGTATACAAACAAGTCCGAAGGCACTTATTGGAGATTGAGTTTCCATCAATGGCAGGGCTACTGGGGTACCACCTGTCACAGTACGTGGTCTAGATCACCGTACCGAGGATCCACCCTGATCCCCTGCAACGCAAGACTGGAGCTACCCCTTGTTGGGTAGTCCGAATAATTGGGATCATAAACCGCCCACACAGCCGAATAAAAGGGACATCTAGATAGGGATGACCTTACCCTAATTGGTTGCTAGCCACTTAGCCTTGTTGCGCCTCCCCTGTTTTAGCCATTACCGGTTGATGAGGTTCGAGGCTATGCGTTACTAGAACACATCTCACTTAGGATGCTCATCGTCCTCCTGATGATGTTCTGATAACATTCATCCATACAAGTCCGTTTCGGATCCAAACGGAACCGAACGGAACCGAAGGAAATACTCCTACTACATCCATTTGGGAATCAACCTCGGGATTAGTAGCGATTAGCCCTTGCACTTCACTTCTCCATCTTCGACACCCAGCTCTTGTCTTCCTCATGAAAACATTCAAACCGGAACGAAGTGGTTTTCGAAAAATTAATCCCAATCCTAGTCTCTTTGAAACGATCAGCGCATTGGCAAATATTGATAGTCGGTTATTTAACTATCATATAACATCCACAAACAATCGTCAGGCCTTAATAATTTCCCAAATTATGTATTTCAGAATATCTACGCAAGATATTTTTCCATTCTTCAACCCTTTGAAAATAGTTTTCAAAACACTTTTTCTCGTGCGGAAAAAATTTCCACCCGATTGTTTTATTTCCACTGAAAAGCACCAAGTCCTTTAAAATTAGATTTTTAAAGAAGTTAAACAATTTTATTCAAAATACACACTTAAAAACATTTGAAATATAAAATTACTTAAAAACCTTTATTTAAAATACCAGTTATGAAATTCTAAAATAATTTCTCATGTAAAACTTAAGCAAAAATCAATTTAAAAATAAACGTAATTCTATAAGGTATAAATATTTAAATAATTATCTTTCAAATCATAATACAAGTTAAACCTTTAAAAATACTTTACTTATATAATTAACTTAATACATGTTTACTTTTAAAAAAAATTAAACCACTAAATAATAATTTCTCTCTAAAACATTTTCAAAAAAAACCATTTTAAAACTTCTAACTTATACTTGGAAATCTTTCTTTGAAAATATATTTGGGTTTTCAAGGAAATACACTTTCATTTTCACACCTTTAAAAATAAACCACTATTAAACAAATCAACCTTCCCTTATAAATTCCCATCCTGAATTTATACTTCCAAATTATCCTCTGATAAATATTTCACTCTATTTATAAACCCCATTTATAAATTCCATAACCTCATCCTCCTTTAATCCCAGTTTCAAACACTTAATCAGTTTTCAAATCGATTTTCAAAATAAATTCCTTCACTTACCTAAATTTATTTTAAAATCCATTAATTCCACATTTTACTCCTTTAATATGACTTAAAATCTTATTTAAACCGAAAATACCAATTTCATACCTTTTTCCAAAATTCTTCTTTATCTCTCCCAAACTATTTAAACCTTGAATTTAAAATAAATCCTTTATTTCTTTAAATAATATCACTTAAGTTTGAAAATTCATTTATTTCCATTTATTCAAGCATCTCCTTTCCCATATTTGGAATTTATTTATTATAATTTAAAAAATCAACTTTCATCTTTTTCCCAATTCATTCTTTAATTTATCCAAATTCTCTTTAATTATTTTAGTTGAAAATTCTCTTTTCAATTCCTTTAAAAATCCATTCTTCATATTTTTGACATATCAATATACCCGAAATATATTTCGTCAACCAATAGCATTTAATATTTTAAAATCCCGATAAGTCAATCATAGATAATCAATCGGTTATATCACAGATTATGAAAATAAATTTCAATAATTTGAGGAATCCAGTTGGATCCCTCCAACCTGTTTCCTGCATCCACAAATGTTAGCACAATATAAAATACCAATCCCACTTCGAGGGGGATGTCGCGGTATAAAGGGTCATCCGCTATTATACGGGGCGCAAAGGGTCTCATCCGCTATATAATGCGGGAAATCAATCACACCAATATATATATATTTATACTATATATAACATATCACATCCAAGATGGTAATAAATTATCAATTCAAGCAAACAACAATAATTTAAATTTAACTATTTAAATTTAAAAGGTAATCCAAATGAGTGAGATTAACTCACCTTTATTTTTTTTGCAACCCATTTCCATTCTGGCTTGATTTCTTCGTGATTTTGACCTTGTATAAACAATTCACAATTTATCAACATTTGAATTAAACACATAATTTATTACCATTTAACAAATTTAATTTACTAATAATTTAATTTAACTAATAATTTCCCTTAAAAAATCTTTTAGTAACTATAATAATTCAAATAAGTTTATTTAACAATTTAATCACCAAATCCATTGTTTAAAATAAACAAGTAAATTAAAAATGTGTATAAGTATATTTATTTTCTTTTGAAGCTACCTATATATAAACTTATAAAACTAATTTATAGATCTCAAAAATTCTAATTTATATATACTTTCAACATTCTTTAAAATTCCTATTTTCTTCAAAACCTTACCTTTATATATATATAACTCTGGCATAAATAAATAATCTAAATTTAAATTAAACCTTTCTGACCCAGACATTTTAAATTCATGTTTTAAAACTTTTCTGTTAATTAATAATTTCTCTAACCCGCATGCATATATTCTGTAACAACCCGCATATTTATCGAGTTTGTATTTAAATATTTTATTTAAATATTAACTCGTTAATCGGATTTTGGTCCGAAAAGTTACTTTTTGCAAACGGTCAAATTAGGACTCGAGACCACTTCCATTGAGTTCGAAATGCCATTTACAACTTTTTTAAGTATAAACATCGATAGGTTTGGAGTTAGTGAAACTTCACTAACTTTTCCCGCTTTGGACTTTGGGTTAGTTTAGCCTATTAAGCCCAAGTTCCAACCCTCTTCTCCTCACTCTTCATAAATTTCCTAACTAATCAAGCTTTGGCATTAATGGTGGAGGGAATGGGAAATTAAAATTCCAAAACTCAAATTCAATTGCAATCCATCTTTCTACTCCAAATTCAAGAAGAAGACATTGGATTCAAGCTTCTTGTGCTTAGATAGAAGAAGGACTGATTCTTGCTTGCTTAAAACTTCATTTTCATTGATATTTGGTGCAAAGGTGAGATTTTTATCTCACGATTCTAGTCTATAACCATATTGGACTGTTGGGAATGATTCCCTATCACTTTTGCATGCACATTTGCCTTTGGTTTGGATTAGATTGGCGAAAAACCCCAATTTTTAGCATTTTTGGAAATTTCATGCACTTAGCTCGTTCTGGCCACTTGACTCGTTCGGTGATAGGTCGCAAGGTCACTGGGTCGAAGGTCGCAGGGCTTTAGGTCGTTCTGGAAGAATTGGCATTTCGGAATTAGGTCGCTCACGAGTTAACTCGTTAGGTCGCTCACGAGTTAGTACCATAGGTCGCAGGGCTTTAGGTCATTATGGAAGTATTGGCACTTCGGAGTTAGGTCGCTCGCGAGTTAAGCCTTAAGTCGTAGGTCGCTCACGAGTTAGGCCTTAAGCCGTAGGTCGTTCGCGAGTTAAGCCTTAAGTCGTAGGTCGCTCACGAGTTAGGCCTTAAGCCGTAGGTCGCTCGCGAGTTAAGCCTTAAGTCGTTGGTCGCTCACGAGTTAAGCCTTAAGTAGTAGGACGTTCGCGAATACCTTAGGTCGTGAACCCTGTTAGGTCATTAGGCCTATAACCCGTTAAGTCGCGAATACCTTAGGTCGTGAACCCTGTTAGGTCATTAGGCCTATAACCCGTTAAGTCGCGAATACCTTAGGTCGTTAGACCCTTGAGTCGTTAGGTCGTTAGACCCTTGAGTCGTTAGGTCGTATGACCTTATAACCCAATAGGTCGTTGGACCTTTAACTCATAGGTCGTTGGACCTTATCCCAATAGTTCGCGTGACCCCTTAGACCCTTAGGTCATTAGACCTCATTTTGTCTTCACTAGGTCGTACCGTTTTGGTCGGGGCGCTGCCCCGCACCCCGCCGGGGACGCTGCCCCCTGGACCCCCGCGACCTGACCGGGCAGGTCGAACCCCGTAAGCGGTGGCGTTGCCCCCGCACCCCTACCTTGGGGGGTTGCCACCCCCCTGGACACCCCTCCGTAGGGGATCTTATCTGAAAAACATTGAGCTGATTTCCTTGGATTTTATTCACATCTCCGTATGCGATTTTTGTGACTGATTGTTTCTACAATTGCTTCTGTGTTTTGTCACTTTATAATATAAAGGTTTCAATACTAGTAGTAAATATCAAAACTCTTTTAACAAACAATTTCAACTCTATTTTTAATAACAAAGCTCTTTTCTTAAACCGTTTTCCAATCTATTAGTATATACAAACCTTTACCTCACTCGGATGAGAAATCTAATTAAACGACTTAGTAAAACAAGTGGTATGAAACGCTTGCGTTCACTTCGTCGGTTAATTCTTAGACTTGTTCGATTGAACCTCTTGTGACAATTTTTTTAGTGAAGATTTACAGTTTGTTCGTAAATATTTAAGTTAAGCAAGTGGTTATGGGACATGAAGCTAAACTTCTATATTTACTAGCTTAGTGTAATTGACACTTCTCGTTGATCATGACGATCATTCTGATGATTTAGACTAGCAACTGTGCGATGTCTCTTGTTGCGAGGTTAGACTAGACACCACTTGTGTGATTCCACTCACACATACCTTTTTGCTTTTTGGTTAGTCTGGACCTTAATCTGTGTGATTCCATTCACACATGTGGGGTAGCTCCCCTTGGTCTTCGGACCGTCATGTGATAGGCCTCTTTCTCTTTTCTATGATTTCTGGACTTCTTGCATTGATTTCTAGAATTTATATCATTGACTTGTTATGAGTACAAGTTTGGGGTATGATGCCCTTTCCGAATCTTTGAGAAGATTCTTGTGATATTGATTATCTCTTATTGATTGATCTTCTGTTGATCATTATTTACATACTTATGGTGGTATGTCATTATGGATATTTTATGTTTATGCCATATCTTTTATGTTATATCATGTCATCTGATATTTATAGCTAGACTGACTCGTTTATTATTTTCTTAAATAATACTCGGGTCAGACCGAGATGTTACAGGTACTTTTGCTTGACTTCTTCCCAGGGATTCATCACTCTGACTTTTGGCTAACTGTTTAGATTAGCAGTTTTTGTTGTATACACTTGAGATATAGACTCATAGTTGTATTCTTTTGTATAGCACGTGTTGCTATTCTTTTGTATTATCGTGGATCTTATGGACCACTACTGTGATGTACACTTTTATGTGTTAGTTATATATTCATATCTTCTTCCGCCTTTGTGATATGGATATCTGTGACTGATTTGTGTTATGATTATTTCTATGTTTGTTTTCGAAGATTATTTATAGCCACCGTGTGATAAGCAATTACATGGATGGTCGCTCCTCAACAGCCTTATTCTCCATGCTAGTTGACAGCACTACTCCGTAGTGTTCTTGGCTAGTGTGGGTATAGAGGTGGGGCGTCACATATACTTTCTCTTTCTCTGTTTAAGAAAATATTTATTACATTTAAACTAAAAGCAGAAATTTTATCTTCACTGCCAAAACTAGGACCAAGCACTGCCACTACGATCACGACGAACTCGAATAACATCACCACCGACGAGTCGCCCCACGTTGCACGCCCCCTCCTCGACTTGCGATACCGCCCCCCTCCCCCTCCCACCAGTTGTGAAATCCTAATGCCTCGATGCAAAACCCTAGCTCTTTCTCCATGTCTCCCACCCTAAGACCTGCAGCACCTGATCGCGACCACCCTACTTGAACGTTGCTCGAAATCGAGCTCCTTAACAAAATCAAATTGCCATTGACTCGACAAATCTGTTCTTTTTTCATTTCGTATTTTCACCGACACCCATCGGCGAGGCTCGTGAGGTCGACTCGAGATCCCAAACTGCGAACCCACGACGTGCCTCTACCCTAATCGTGCTCGCGCGATTCGTTTGGTTGATTTGCTCGGCCATTAAAATATGAATTCGATTTTCATTTTGTTTTTAAAGAGAAGCTCGGCTATTCTCTTTATTTATTATTATTTTTTAAAATATACGAATGAATTTTGAAAGGAAAAGGCTGAAAATTTTAAAAGATAAAAAAAAGCGTGTCCTTAAGGAGGATACATGTTTTGCCTTGCGTGAAAATATTATCCTGCTATAGTGGTTGAGAAATGAAAGCAAAAGTACTGATGGGAAATATATTATATTTAAATTCAAATTTTAAATCGACTTCAATTTGAAGCTTAAAATTTTTACATCCTATCGAGGCATAATGTCAAGCGTTTATAATATTATAGCCTAATCCAAATGTAATGGAAAAGTTTTCGAGTCCTAACTCGATCGTATGGAGAAGATAGCTTTTCGGACCCAGTTATTATATCGAATTTTCGATATAAATTCAATGCGTTTACCTACCGTACGATCACACGGCAACTCCAAATGCTATGGAATTTGAAATCCGATAATATACTATTACAGATCCAATGGAATAGGTTTCGTCGAAATTTAAGACTATGCCTCGTAAGGCCATTTTTAAATATCAATTTAAATGACATAAATTCAAAATTGAACATAGCACTTTTAAACTCAAATTTAAAACTTCTATTATCGTCGGTATTACCAATATAACTTTCATATGCCTTTAAAATATTTTTAATAAGCATAAAACTGGTCAATATTTTACCCAACTTCCAAAAATTAAATTCAATAATTTAATTGCCAAATAAATAGTGATATTTGAAATTCAAGTTACCTAACTTTCAAATACTTAAAATCAATTAAATATTTCAATTTCAAATATCCAGAAATTCCGAGTCATTGCATTCCTTCCCCTTAAAAGAATTTTGTCTCTGAAATTACTGGTTAAGAAGAATTGTCCAAACCCGTTAACTATTTTCCCTAAAACCAAACAGTTTTTAAACATCTTCCCAACACAATCTTTTTATTAAAGCCACGCTATTACCCTTGCTAACTTTCCAAACTCTTTCATAGTTTCCAACAATACTATTTACTCAACCATTCAAATTTCAACTCAAAACCAAATTTTAAATTTTCAAAATTTCCTCATATTTTTTTCTAACTCCCTAAATTTTCGAAAAATTTCGCCAGCGTCTCCTTTGCACGGCTAGATCGGTACAACTACAAAATGCCTCTACGGGCCTCTAGATTTCCAAAGAAAACAAAAGTTCAAGTGGCTAGATCAAAAAATCACCAAATTTCATACAGAAATTTAAATACATACCTTTTTGTCGAGCAATTCAATTTCTAAATTCAAAACACCAATTTTCCTTTGCCTTTAAAACACCTGTATATCCTACTTAGCAATCATATTCAATAACAAAATCCAAATTCATTTTACTCGTTTCTTTACAAAAGTTTCAACATTTGTTTTACTTAAGCTTGTACAGTGTACATATACCATCCGTATGCAATAACATGATCGCTCACTTGATCACACAATTCGACTATCCGAACTAGTATCGTCCACCCGACTTCCTAGTCCGGACTCAGATCTATTTTCTTGATCAGAAACCATCATTCTCCTTGCATAGTCCTAAGCTATGATAGAGAAATTCAGAATCAATCAAAATCCCATATCCAAAGTTCGCCGTCGAAATTCTAGTGAAAAATTCCAGCTCAGTTCGGTATAACTATCACGAAATTCTATGCTCGAATATGGATCAAATCATTATGCGAATAAAATAATACACGTACATCTTACGTATTTATATCGATTGATTATTAACTATATCAATCCTCTTTTATTCACATTTACTTTGATTTCTATCCACTTATCTTTTCACATTTTAATAAACCTTCATTCACATATTTACTTGGTATATTTTTCAATTCCAAATTTTTACTTGAGAATATCTTCCTTAAGTTTATTATAAATATTCTATATACTTTAATACTTGTTTTTACTTTACCACTTAAGCTTTCGCATCTATTTTCATTTAACTTAAATTTCAACTCCATTCTGAATTCAATTTTATCGTCAATTTTTAATTTATTTCCAAATCAAATTAATTATTGAATTCTATTCACCTTATCTCAAACCCGTTTCTTTAATTAGTTCCACTAATTTATTTTTAAATCTCAATGGATTTCTACGTTGACTTAATTCCACAACTTCACTTTACTTACACAATTTAAATTAAATATCATTCCAATATTCAATTTTAATTTATTTGCTTACCCACTTCACTTAATTGGTTTATTTTACTCATTTATTTTGACATGATTCAAATTTAAACATTATTCAATTTCCATTTAGTTTCATTAAATAAATTTGATAATTCACAAATTATTTCCAACTTAATAGATTATATTCCTTTCCATTTAGCCCACTAGACTTTTCCTTAATTTTACTTTTATTTACTAAATTCAATTACACTTTGATTAAATTCAAATTTTTAACTTCTATAAGTTTCTTAACTTATTTACATTCCATTTACTAATCTCTTTAATTCACTTCATTTAATTGGTTTACTTACTCCAGCATTTTGTTGTCACACTTCCCTTTATTTAACTCTTTCCAAGTTAAATTTGATTCTAACCCATTTTTCCTCATAAACATTTTTAAATAAGATTTCAAAGTTCAAGCTATTACTTAAACATTCAAAATCAATTTTGAAAACATATATATCCAAATCAATTTATTTCAAAATCAACCCAAATTATTTCTTTTCAAAACCAAACCCAGTTTTGCAAACAATTCCAATTTTAAACATTTTGATGGCAATTCCTCTCTTGGAAACTCGAAAATGAACATCAATGATGATGTAGTCATCACCGAAGTTGTTTTCCAGCGACGAAAAGAGTTCAACGCTTTTACTCTTTTTAAAAACATTTTCAAATATTTTTAAATCTAAATCTCATTAGACTTCATCCAATTCAAAAATATTTCTCAAATAATATAACTATTATTTCTCTAAAACCTTTGAAAATCATTTTCAAACTCAAAGGAATTAAATTTTCAAAATTTCGAATTCCAAATCCTTTCAATCTATATTCAAATATTACTCTGGAATTTTATTTCAAATTATAAATCACATTTATAATTCGCATTCACAATTTTATTATGTAACACGAATTTACTTTCTTAAATTTTTGGTTATAACATTAATTTCTTATTTTAATTTCTACACAACAATGATAATAGTTAATATTATCATTCCTTAACAACCAAGCAACCATATATTACAATAATTTACAAAAATTATTTCTTTTGTATATAAAAATTATTTAGGAAAAATTATTTCATTTACCCAATTTAAAACAATATCGTTTCGTTTTATCTTGTTCAAGAGTTTACAGACCCCTATCGATACGGTTGTACTTCGCGTACCGACCAGAATTCGTAAACACTCAACCGATAAGCCAACACAAGATAAAAACAGTTTTTATATTCACTAACAAATACGCACTCATATCTATTAATACACTCAAACTCATTCTAGAGTACTACGGACTCTATTTCTAATGAGTAAACCCCACTAGAGGCAAGGTTCTCGCTTAACCTTCAGCTCTGATACTAAACTGTAACGACCCGATTTTTCAACGCCCGAAAATCATCATCAATACGTCCACCGTACTAAATGCCAAATAATTGAATCTCGAAAAACCAAACTGTAAAGGAAAGAAGAAGGAGGTAGAAGAAGAGAAAAATAAAACAATATCAGAATCTCACAATCATAGCGGAACGATATATAATAGATAAGTGACTGATATTTAAATAAAAGAACTACATCTGTTTTATGCATTACATTATCAAAGTACAATACAATCAATAACAAAATACTAGCCGGTTATATTAACTTGTCCCCACAAAAACTGACTACGCGGTTAACCATACACAACGGAATATACATCAAATACGTGTGATACGTCTCGCCATCTAGCTCGTCTCCTAAGCTCCACAACATCCTTTCTGTACGTATAATACTCGGTCTGATCCAAGCATTATAGTAAAATAAAATCCGAGTCAGTCTGGATAACCAACGTGAGAAAACACACTCAATTGTATTATTAAAGTTTCCGAAATCCTTTAAAATCAAAGGTATCTCGTAAGACCATGCCATAAATAAACGTGTCAGGTTTTACCTTATGATAACCAAAACATTTCTTATCAAATCCTCTAATATTATAATAGTGCCTACATACAAATACTTATTTAAATAGCCAAAATTGTTGCATTCATTAAATTCCAGCATAATAGGTATACAAACAATTCTGAATCCACTTATTGGAGATTGGGTTTCCATCAATGGCAGGGCTATTGGGATACCGCCCATCACAGTACGTGGTCTAGATGACCGTACTGAGGATCCACCCCGATCCCCTACAACAAAAGACCGTAGCTACCCCTTACTGGATAGTCCGAATAAGATCACCCCACAGTTAGGATCAGCAATCGCCCACACAGTGGAATAAAAGGGACATCTAGACAGGGATGACCTTACCCTAATTGGCTGCTAGCCACTTAGCCTTGCTGCACCTCCCCTATTTTAGCCATTCTCGGTTGACGAGGCTCGAAGCTATGCATTACCTTTTTAGAACACATCTCACTTAGAATGCTCATCGTCCTCCTAATGATGTTCTGATAGCATTCATCCATACAAGTCTATTCCGGGTCCGAACGGAACCGAAGGCACTACTCCTACTACATCCATTTTGGAATCACCGTCAAGATTAGTAGAGATTAGCCCTTGCACTTCATTACTCCATCTTCGACTCCCGGCTCTTGTCTTCCTCACGAAAACGTTCAAACCAGATCGAAGTGGTTTTCGGGAAATTAATCCCGATCAAGGTCTCTTCGAAACGATCAACGCATTGGCCAATATTAATAGTCGGTTATTTGACTATCATATAACATCCACAAACAATCATCAGGCCTTAATAATTCCACAAATTATTTATTTTAGAATATCTTCGCAAGATATTTTTTCGCTCTTCAACCCTTTGAAAATAGTTTTCAAATCACTTTTTCTCTTGCGGAACAAATTTCCACCTGATTGTTTTATTTCCACTAAAAAAGGCCAAGTCCTTTAAAATTAGATTTTTAAAGAAGTTAAACTACTTTATTCAAAATATACACTTAAAAACATTTAAAATATAAAATTACTTAAAACACTTTATTTAAAATACAAGTTATGAAATTCTAAAATAATTTCTCATGTAAAGCTTAAGCAAAAACCAATTTTAAAATAAAAGTTACTCTATAAGGTATAAATATTTAAATAATTATCTTTTAAATCATAATACAAGTTACACCTTTAAAAATACTTTACTTATGTAGTTAACTTAATACGTGTTTACTTTTAAAAAATTTAAAACCACTAAATAATAATTTCTTTCTAAAACATTCTATTCTTTTAAAAACCATTTTAAACTTCTAACTTATTCTTGGAAATCTTTCTTTGAAAATGTACTTGCCATTTCAGGGAAATACACTTTCCTTTTCACACCTTTAAAAATAAACCACTATTTATCTTCAAACCAATCACCCTTCCCTTATAAATTCCCATCCTGAATTTATACTTTCAAATTATCCTCTGATAAATATTTCACTTTGTTTATAAACCCCGTTTATAAATTCTATAACCTCGTCCTCCTTTAATCCCAGTTTCAAACACTTAATCAGTTTTCAAATCGATTTTCAAAACTAACTCCATTTCAAAATAAATTCCTTTACTTACCTAAATTTATTTTAAAATCCATTAATTCCATATTTTACTCCTTTATTATGATTTAAAATTTTATTTAAACCGAAAATAACAATTTCATACGTGAAGCGACCCGCTATTTTGGACCATTCAAATCAACAATAAAACCATGTGTCCGACTTGAATAATTCAAAATACCAAATTGTTAATTAAAATTTGGCAAAACTTAACATATATAGTAAATAAATCATCACAGATCACAAACACAGAGTAATATAATGCAGCGGAATAGATAACGAATAGTAGTTCATGAAGCTACTATATACATTGGAGTTAGAAATAAAATACAACTGAATATCTTAGATGTAGTGAAGTCTCCAGTATGCGCAGATGACTTCTCTGAACAAATCAACATGATGACTGAAAGGATAGATAGCTGGATCTTCAAGCAAGGCTCCAACTTCAAAGGTGAGTCTCAAATGCTGTATCACTCAGTCTGACCCGAGCGTAAAGCAAAACACAAAACACTCGAGTCAGGATTAACATTCTTATATCAATAAATCCAACTCAAGTGAAATATCAACTGAAATACAAATAACTTAAAGGATGTTTGGAATAACCATCCTCTAAGGGTCCATGGAACTATCTACAGGGTAGAAATATACACTATAACACCGTGGTTCTTTCATCTTAATTTATACCTCAAAATCAAATATCATTTCACTTCAAATATAGCTATTTTCCAAAATAGTATTTAGATATATTAAATAATTTATACCGTAAAATATTTTCAATTCCCTCAACTTAACAAATTGTTTCAACATCAACCCGACCTTCCCATTTAAATTAAATTCAATCTCAATTTATCAATTTAAATTCAACTCAATTCCTAAAATAACCACTTCAATTTTATCGATCTCGAATTCGGATTTGTAATCACAAAATACCCCTTTATATTCAATATTTTTAAACCTTTAAGTATTCAACGTTTCAACTAAATTTTTATTCAATTTAGTTTTTTGAATAATAAATTCAAATTTAGTTCAACCTAAATTTTCATTTTAATTCAATTTAGTTTCTAAATAACAAATTCAACTATATTGATTTCAAATACATATCCAAATCTCAAATTTAAACCATTTAAATTCCAATATAGTTTAAGGCTTAAAAAATTTAAATGTTCAATTTAACCGTTTCATATAGATCTCGATTTAACCTCATTATTATTTAGTCTTGAAATACTTCCTCATTTGGTTCAAGATTATTTAATTAACCTTAAATTCCATTTTTCTCAATATTTTCTTTAATTTACTTAAACGTGAAATATGCATTTAATCGCTTAAATCAAAAATCCAGCTATAAAATCCTACCTTTTTAAAATTTCCCATTTAAAAATTTTAGATTGATTTAATTAAATAAATCCTTATTTAGATACCATTTAATAAACTCAAATTTATCTCCCCATCTTAATTTATCCTAATTATTTCAAAAATCTATTTGAAATATAATTTACATAAATATTAACATAGTGTTAACGTAAAAATCAGACGCTAACACCCCGGTGCAAGTAAAGCAAGTGTGAAAGCACCACCCGTTGATACGGGAATCAGAAATAAGCAGGAAAATATCAGAAAAACAATAAAAGGCACAATTGTTATAGTGGTTCGGCTTATAATCAAGCCTACGTCCACTTTAATCCTCTTTATTACTGAATCAATTACAACTTTACAACAGTCTTCAATTACAATACTGATGAGACAAACAACTAGAACTTCGATGCAGAAGAACTCTTTGAATCCATGTTGATTGCGTTAGATTTCCTCCTGAAGTTTGTTGAGATGCCTTTCGTATTTGAAGTGTCGAGTGAGTTGAGAATTCAGCAGAGTATCGGCGCTTCAAGAGATCGGCCCTCCAAAAGTCCTTTAAAAGTTGGAGATGGCCATCCATTTATAGGGAATTCTGAGCAGAAAATATTGTCAAGTCCTAAATCGCCACCGACCTAAGTTGGGTCGTGGACGACTTAAATTAGGTCGTGGAACTGTCGCGATTCAAATGCTGGGTCGACACTTAAGAACGGCATCCTTGTTGAACTCTACAAGTCCTGAACCGTGTACGAGTTAAGAGGCCGCGTGCTAAGTAGCTGCATCGGACTTTCCTTCCTTTGCCTGGGTCGTGTGCGACTTAACATAGGCCGTAGGTCAGTTGTGACTCAAGTATAGTTCATGATCTTGTCCCTGTCCTGAGCAGTTAGGGCGGCAAACTCCCTAGATAGTTAGATCGGCTTCTATCTCAGGCCAGCACCCGTGTTAGGTCGGTAGCTTTCTTAGGTCAGTAGTTATCTTAGGTCGGCATCCTGTTTTAGACAGTTGGGTCGGTATCCTTTAAGTCTTGGGTCGGCGTTCTTGTTAAGTCTTAGGTCGGTAACCTTGTTAAAGCATTAGGTCGGCATCCCCTCGAGTAACTTAGGTCGGAATCCCTCTTAGGGCTTAGGCAGTTAGATCGGCATCCATGTTAGGTCAGCAACCTTTTAGGTCGCTGAGTCATGGCCGGGGCGGAGTTAACAATTGCCCCTCGAAGTATACGCCTAATGGTTAGGTCGTATGCTTCGACATCCTCTAACCCGTCCGCTCTCTAAGTCGGTAGGTCGTGTACGACCTAAAAGTTAGGTCGTATGAGCCGCTTCAGGCCTCTCTACTATAAGTCGTATATCCCCTCCTTTCTTTTCATTACCTGCCTCTTCATTTGTTTTTGCTGTTAACTCTTTCCCGAGCTTCCAAAGGCGATTTCGATTCAATCAGTCACCGATTAATCTTGAGATTACATCGTGTAAGTGATCTTGTTTTCTTCTCCTGATCCTTTACCATCTCTGATTCATGAATTCCATTTTTCTCCATCCTAACCCACCTCTCCACGCAATGCGTCATCGTGAATTTCTGATAGTTGACAAACTCTAGTTGGCTTGATTTAGGTTTAAACGTTTGATTGGTGGGCTTCAATGCTTCAAGCTAATCGATTTTCGAGTTGCGTTGGAGTGACAGGCATTGAATTTGCGGTGATTTAGTTTTTGGATGATTCGTCATCAGGTGAAAATTAGGGCTTGTGCTGGTGGAGAGGCTAACGGGTTAGCGGGTTAAGAAGGTGAAGGGTTTCTAATTAGATGGGGGGTTTGTCGATGAAGTGAAATGCTGACTTGGACATGACTCAGTAATTTTGGGCGACCTATAACCCTTCACGACTTAAATAGATACGACATAAGCTTTGAGTCGCGGCCGAGCTAAGACCTATCTCCTCAACACGCTTTGCGGCTTATAGGACCAACGATTTAAGGAGCCAACCACTTAACTTTCAGGAAATCTTTTAAGTCGTGGACGACTTAACTTTTAGGTCTTGGACGACTCAACCTTTAGGTCGTGGACGACTCATCACTTGAACAATCTTTTACTTGCCGAATTGTTTCCTTTAGCCTAAGCCAATTGCATCCCACCCTGTTAGGTCGTGAATGACTCATGACTTAGAGAACTTTTGGACTGTGACTCAATGACCTGAACAAAATTTGAAAACTTAGAGATGTTGATAGAACTTGATTGTATTTCCAATTTGAATTGCCAGGATAAACTGCTTGAACTCTGTTGCGTTTCTTTACAGACTACACCAGCTTTATTGCTATTAACCTGTTAAACACAACACTTGCAGAAAAATGGGACAAATATACTTGTCACTGATCGCCCACATCAAATGACAGATTAGTCAACATAGAACATAATCAACTTTAAAGAGATTGTATGTAATGCTGTGAATCCAACTCAAATGAAGTATTACAGCAAAGCATTGTTTGACTGAAACTGATTTGTTTGCATCAACACTGCACTTGTACTTAGATTTAAAACAACAAACTTTATAACTTTAAAGTTGACAAATGTATGTTAGCTCAATTTCAGTTACATCTGCTTATTGCTTTATTAGTTTCACACAGCACTTCACACATTTTAGGAAACGTGCACCTTCATGTTTGAATATCCAGTTGTTTGTGTAGAATGACTTCCCACCAAGAAGAAGAAGTGGAAGCTCAAGCGGAAGAGACCTTTCAGATAGCTATTCCTATAGAGAATTGACGCAGCAGATTAATCAAAATAAACTTCAATCGGTGAAAGTAGCAACCGGTGGATTGATGAATACCAAAATGCCCAAATTCGTTGATCCGAAGATACCGAATTCTAGCTATCTCAAACACGTTGATAGCGCACTATACCGTGTTCAAAGATCTACGATTCTTCACACGTTGATCTAGCGCACTAGATTCCGTGAATCGGCTTCTACGATCGTTGAATCGAGCGCACTCGATTAACCGAAAGAGGAGATAGGAGATTACACTCAACTACCAATTTAAAGATGAAAGCTCACAGCATTCAACAAGAAATTTTATTCAAAAATCCACCCCCAGAAAATGTACAACACACGCCTATTTATAGTGTTTTCACCATTCACCCTTAAGTCGTATACGACTTATGACCTTCCTAGGTCGTAGCCGACCTACCAACAGAACACACGACTCAGCATTTAAGTCGCTCACGACTTAGTACAACATTCACATACAAACAACACATTACACGACTTATACTAGGTCGTGAACGACTTACGACCCAGAATATAACGACTCAAGATATGTACAGACTCAAAATAGTACACGACTCAATGGTACAACGGCTCAACGTATTTCAACATAACACAACACTTAGGTCGTATACGACCTAGCGACTTACGACATACGAAGTAAACGACTCAAGAAAACAAACAGTTTACAACGCCATGTCACGACTTACGACTCATCATACAACGACTCGCTTCCTCGCGACTTAACTCCAGACGACCTACTTCCTCACACGAGTCATCTGCATTAAGTTGCTGGCCATAAGTCGTTAACTCATTTGAACGAGTTACCAATGTACCTGGTAGTGAACTCTCCGCACCTTCTTCTCCACTAGGTCGTGAATCCACCAAGCGACTTAAATCTTTGTTAGCTCGCAGCTTCTCCTCCTTAAGTCGGGGCCGACCTAAAATATGCTTTGGTTCCTGTAACTCGTTGCCTTTTATCTCGTTAAGTCGTAAACGACTTAAAATCACTTCGTTAGGTCGCAAACCATTAGAATTAAGTCGCAGTTCCTTTTCCTTAACTCGCGAGCTGCCTTCTTTAAGTCGTGAACGACTTATCTCCTGTGCTGCATCACCTTGTGACTCCTTCACCTGACTCGTGCATGACTTACGAGTTAAAACCGTAACTCCTTTAGGTTGTGAATGCTCTATCCTCTGAACTTCTGTAGATCGTGCTGCATCATCCTCCCCTGGTTGAGAAAAATTCGACCTCGAATTTGTAAATTCCTCTACACCAGATTGTTCGTCTCCATAATATGGCATAAGATGTTTAACATTGAACACGTCAGAAGTGTACACATCCTCCGGCAGCTTCAGCTTATAAGCATTGTCATTAATTCGTTTCACAACTTCGACAGGACCAATTTTTCTGGCTTTCAACTTGTTATAAGCGCCTACTGGAAAACGATCCTTCGTTAACACAGCGTAAACCAAATCACCTTCGTTAAATTCAACATTTCGTCGCTTCAAATCTGCAGTTTGCTTATACTTCTCATTCGTCTTTACCAATCGTTCCTGAACGATTTTGTGACATTCAGTTAATTCATCGACAAAATCAACAGCCCGTTTAACCGTCCCCTTCGGTTGTGGTACTACTGCTAAATCCAACGGTCCCCTGGGTAAAGTTGAATATACAATCTGAAATGGGCCGAATCCTGTACTACGATTCACTGCATGATTATGAGCAAACTCTGCCTGACACAGCTTCATGTCCCAACTCTTCAGATTATCTTTCACTAAACACCGTAGCAAATTTCCCAATGATCTGTTAACCACTTCCGTCTGTCCATCTGTCTGTGGATGATACGCGCTACTGAATTTCAACTTTGTTTCGACCATCTTCCACAAGCTTAGCCAAAAGTGACTCAAAAATCTGGTGTCCCTGTCTGAAACAATGGAATCCGGCAACCCATGTAAGCGATAGACTTCCTTAAAGAACAACTGTGCCACCCGAACAGCATCCGCCGTTTTCTTACAAGCGATAAAATGTGCCATTTTCGAGAATCGATCAACCACAACATATATAGAATCATTTCCTCGTTGCGTTCTCGACAATCCCAACACAAAGTCCATACTCACATCAACCCATGGTTTAGATGGTACAGGTAACGGCATATACAATCCAGCATTGGTCGCTGTTCCCTTTGAAATCTAACAGATATGACATCGCTCCACAAATCTTTCCACTTCTTTTCTCATCGATGGCCAAAAGTAAGACTGAGAAATTAACTGCAAAGTACGATCACGGCCCACATGTCCTTCCTCGTGCAACTCCTTAACAATCTTCACTCTCAAGCTACAGTCTGGGATGCATAATCGATTTCCCTTGAACAAGAATCCATCAACCAACACAAATTCATCCGTACTTCCATCCTTAACCTTTTCAACAAACTTTGCAAAGTAAGGATCCTCCTCAAACAATTCTGGTAATAATTCGAATCCTGTCACTTCAACCTTCAGCGTTGTCAATAAGTGATTCCTCCTGCTCAAAGCATCCGCTACACGATTTGTTACCCCTGATTTGTGCTTAACGACAAAAGTAAACTGCTGTAAATAAGCAATCCATGACGCATGTCTCGCGGAAATCTTGTCCTGCCCTTGCATATGCTTCAATGCCTCATGATCAGTGTACAGAATAAATTCCTTCTGAAATAGATAGTGCCTCAAGTGCTTAATAGCTTGTACCACAGCATAGAATTCAACGTCATATGTACTGTATCTCATCCTTGCTCCTGATAACTTTTCACTGAAATAAGCAACGGGTTTCCCGCTCTGACTCAAGACTCCTCCAATTCCCACCTTCGACGCATCAGTGCGCAATTCAAACAACAACTAAAAATTTGGTAAAACAAGAATTGGTGCAGACGTCAACAATTCCTTGTTCTTCTCAAAAGCAACCCCCGCTTCCTCTGACCATACCAACTGTTTCCCCCTCATGCAATCAGTAACTGGAGCCATCACGCTACTGAAGTGCGGAATGAATCTTCGGTAGAATGACGCTAGCCCATGAAAACTTCTCACCTCTGTAATCGTCCTCGGCTGTGGCCAATTCCTGACAGCTTCCACTTTATTCTGGTCTACTTGAATTCCTTCCTCCGAAACAACATACCCCAGAAATAAAACACTTCTTGTCATAAACACACATTTCTTCGTAGCAGCATAAAATTGTTCCTCGCGAAGAATAATCAACACTTCCCTCAAATGTAGAACATGCTCCTCCATACTCCTGCTATATAGCAGAATATCATCGAAATAAACCACCACGAGCCTCCCAATGAATGGTCTAAAGATTTGATTCATCACCCGCATGAATGTACTAGGTGCATTTGATAAACCAAATGGCATAACCAACCATTCGTATAACCCCTCTCTCGTCTTAAACGCTGTCTTCCACTCGTCTCCAGGTCTAATTCGAATCTGGTGATAACCACTCTTCAAATCAATCTTCGAAAAGATAGTTGCCCCACTCAACTGATCCAGTAAGTCATCTAACCTCGGCATGGGAAATCTGTAACGAATAGTAATCTTGTTCAAAGCTCTACTATCGGTACACATTCTCCATGTTCCATCCTTCTTCGGCACCAACAAAGCTGGTACTGCACAAGGACTCAAGCTTTCCTGAACACGTCCCTGCTCTAACAACTCTTCCACTTTCCTTCGTAACTCTTCATGTTCCTTCGGACTCATTCGGTAATGTGGTCGATGTGGTAAAACTGCTCCCGGAACAAGATCAATTTGATGTTGAATGTCTCTCAGTGGCGGTAACTCCTTAGGCAATTCTTCTGGAAATACGTCTTCAAATTCTTTCAAAACTGGCTTCGCTTCTTCTGGAATTTCAACCTCTTCATGACTCTCTCGTCCAATCAACAAATAGACTTCAGGCTCATCTTCAACTTCCTTAACAAACTCCTTCAAAGATAACAAAGTTTTCAGTTCTTCGATCTCCTCTAGCTTGCTTTCCTTCTGTTGCTGCTTCTTGGGAACTAAAGTGATTTTAGTACTTCAAACATGAAACTATAGCTATTAGCACGACCATCATGTTGCACTGCTCTATCAAACTGCCATGGTCTGCCCAACAACAGATGACACACATCCATGTCTACAACGTCACACCAAATTTCATCTTTGTACTTCTTCCCAATAGAAAAATTAACACAAGCCCTTCGACACACCTTCACTTCACCTCCCTTCCTTAACCATGCTAGCTTGTACGGTTTAGGATGCTTCTCAGTCTTCAAGTTCAACTTCCTTACTGCTTCTGTAGAGATAATATTGTCACAGCTTCCAGCATCAATAACGAACTTGCAAACTTTCACTAGAATAGTGCATGTCGACTGAAAAATGTTGCTCCTCAACCAACTAGAATCCTCTTCTTGCTTTGGTGTAAGACATGACCTCCTCATCATAAGATTACAACCTTCATCTCCAGATAATTCTTCTTCCTCCTCAACATAAGGTGTATTTGAACATTCTGCCTCCTCACCATCATCCTCAATCTCAGCAACCATTGCTCTCTTCTTCGGCTTCGGACATTCATTGCTTTTGTGACCCAACTCCTGACAATTATAACATTTGAAACCACTGTTAACCTTCGCCTTCTCCGCCTCCTTCACCACTGGTTTATTGACAGGTTTAGGAACATTAGAACTTCCACTAACACCCCTCGCTGGATTATTGGAATTAGTAAACACACCACCTCCACACCTTCCTTGCTTCTCCCAAGCCAACGCTTTCTGATGTGCCTCCGCTACAGATCTTGGATCGAACATATTAACCATATCCTGGATCTGCATTCTCAACCCTCCAACAAACCTAGCAGTCAGCTGTTCTTCCGTCTCTATAATATCATTCCTTGCAATGAGTTGGTAAAATTCATCGGCATAATCATTGACTGACTTCGTCCCTTGCCTCAAGTTCTGCAACCTCTGGTACATAAGTGATTGATAGTTGTATGGAAAAAATGTAGCTCTCATCATTTTCTTCATCTTATCCCACTCTACAACCTTTGACTTCCCCATCCGTTCTCTGGTAAGTTTAGTTTGCTGCCACCACGCCAAAGCTCTCCCCCTCAACCTAGTAGCAACTAACTTCACCCTTTGATTTTCCGGAACCTCCTTAAAGTCAAAAATTTCCTCCACATTAGATAACCAATCCAAGAATTCTTCAGCTACCATCCCTCCTTTAAACTCCGGAATCTCCATCTTCATTCCCGATTCCCAACGCCGATCATCATCAATAACCCGATACTGACGTTGTCCCTGATCTCGGTCTCTGAAATGAATACTTCCCCTCTCACCATCAAACTCCCCATCAAAGTCTGATGCATATCGTTGTCTTTCATGCCCTCTAGCATCTCTACCACCACTCCTACTACCAACATCCCTTCTATCATGATCATCAACATTCCTCCTACTTCGATTATCAACACTCCTAGGCTCTTGACTTTCTCTCCTCTCCCGCTCTGAATGTGATGACACTCTACTACCCCCACGGATGGATTCAGGTGAATTTCTTCTTCTACTTTGATTCATATCAATCATAAGCTTCTCCAACCTACCAATGCTTTCATCAATCTTCTCATGCATACGTTGCTCCATTTGATCGACTTCTTCTCTTCGATACAAAGCTTCAACATTTTGATGGCGGTTAGCTCTCCTTGGCGGCATGATTGAATCAACACAACACTTCAACAAAACAACAATAAGTCACGGCTCAACCTTCAAAACAACTTCACAAGGCTCGGCCTAACTCCTTAGCTCGAAACAAGCTTCCAATGATCCTTCCTAGGCTCGGCTACTTCACAAGTATACACGGCCTACTTCAAATTCAAACACCTTTCAATACTTTGATCCAAAATGGAATGGATCGAAAGTTCTCCCTCTTGTTGCAACTTTAATATGAACGTGATGAACAACTTCAAACTTCAACGACCCGATTTAGCTATGATTGGCTAAACAAGCTCTGATACCAAAAACTGACGCAGCGGATTAATCAAAATAAACTTCAATCGGTGAAAGTAGCAATCGGTGGATTGATGAATACCAAAATGCCCAAATTCGTTGATCCGAAGATACCGAATTCTAGCTATCTCAAACACGTTGATAGCACACTATACCGTGTTCAAAGATCTATGATTCTTCGCACGTTGATCTAGCGCACTAGATTCCGTGAATCGGCTTCTACGATCGTTGAATCGAGCGCACTCGATTAACCGAAAGAGGAGATAGGAGATTACACTCAACTACCAATTTAAAGATGAAAGCTGACAGCATTCAACAAGAAATTTTATTCAAAAATCCACCCCCAGAAAATGTACAACACACGCCTATTTATAGTGTTTTCACCATTCACCCTTAAGTCGTATACGACTTATGACCTTCCTAGGTCGTAGCCGACCTACCAACAGAACACACGACTCAGCATTTAAGTCGCTCACGACTTAGTACAACATTCACATACAAACAACACATTACACGACTTATACTAGGTCGTGAACGACTTACGACCTAGAATATATCGACTCAAGATATGTACAGACTCAAAACAGTACACGACTCAATGGTACAACGACTCAACGTATTTCAACATAACACAACACTTAGGTCGTATACGACCTAGCGACTTACGACATACGAAGTAAACGACTCAAGAAAACAAACAGTTTACAACACCATGTCACGACTTACGACTCATCATACAACGATTCGCTTCCTCGCGACTTAACTCCAGACGACCTACTTCCTCACACGAGTCATCTGCATTAAGTTGTTGGCCATAAGTCGTTAACTCGTTTGAACGAGTTACCAATGTACCTGGTAGTGAACTCTCCGCACCTTCTTCTCCACTAGGTCGTGAATCCACCAAGCGACTTAAATCTTTGTTAGCTCGCAGCTTCTTCTCCTTAAGTCGGGGCCGACCTAAAATATGCTTTGGTTCTTGTAACTCGTTGCCTTTATCTCGTTAAGTCGTAAACGACTTAAAATCACTTCGTTAGGTCGCAAACCATTAGAATTAAGTCGCAGTTCCTTTTCCTTAACTCGCGAGCTGCCTTCTTTAAGTCGTGAACGACTTATCTCCTGTGCTGCATCACCTTGTGACTCCTTCACCTGACTCGTGCACGACTTACGAGTTAAAACCGTAACTCCTTTAGGTTGTGAATGCTCTATCCTCTGAACTTCTGTAGATCGTGCTGCATCAAGAATCCTCCAGAGAGGACTTCGACTATCCTTACTCCGAGAGCGTTTATTTAGCTACGTACTCAATTTGGTTTTGCTGAAAATGATGCCCTACTTCTCGGGCCAAATGACACTGCCGACAGTCCTCCCCATGGTTTTGTCGCAATCAATCGTCAAATGTGCCTAAGCGGGGCGATTCCTCCTTTTAACGACTTCCTTCGAACCCTTCTCCTTCGGTTGACAATCTCTCCGTTCCAACTTCATCCTAATGGCTATGCCATCTTGATGGGGTTGTGTGTTTTGTTTAGGAGAACTCTTGATCGCTTGCCAAGTTTTGAAGAAATTCGCTACTTATGCTCGTTTGCAAAGAGTAAAGACCATCCTTCCCTTATTATTGTGAGAAGCGCTAGAAACCGCAAGCTTATTTCTGATCTTACCGAAAGTGTTCATGGATTTTTGAACCAGTTTTTCTTTGCTCGCTGCCCTCCAGGGTTTTATGTCATCTGGAGAGTAGGAAGTAAGATTACCTGTTTCTATTTTCTCTATTTTCTAAACTTTTCGAGATCCGAATTACCGATTACTAATTTCGTTCTTTGTTCTTTTTAGCACTTCCTCTTCCCTCTAGAGATCCAAGCCACAAGCAAGTTTTTGAAAGATTAAGTGCTGTGACTGCTAGAGAGAGAAGTATAAAGTTTTTGTTAAGGGACGAATTTTTGCATCAGTATGGACTTTTGCACGCTTCTCGCTCTACACACCCCCATGAGGTTCCACACTCCCCGCCTAAAGCATTAGATGCCCCAGTTTCCACTGACGAACCCATACCAAAAGAACCTGCCTCCGAGGCTTCTCTGGTGAAGTGCTCTACTACTGTCGATGTTGCGGGGTCGTTTGGCAAATTCGCACTTGCCCCAGTCATTGAGGAAGAAGAGCCTCAGGGATCTCCCCAACATTCACAGAAGTCTGGTGAAGAAGTCAGGAAAACAAGCCCTGTCAAGCATAGCGGGGACGACACTTTCGAAGGGTTGAGCGACCTCTTTGTCACCTCACAGGAGCTCTTTAAAGACGACCCTGTCACTACTAGGGTTTCTTCTTCAGTGGTGGAAGCAACTTCTTCTTTTCAACCAGCTCCGTCAACCCAATAGTTGACGTTAACTACTACCCCCACGATTACTCCGCAATCGAAGAGTGGTTCGTAGTTTGATGCGCATAGTTTGCACATCACACACACTTAGAATCTTTCGGCACTTTCATGCACCTAATTCTTTGTACTTTGAAGATTCTACAGTTACGCTTCTTTTCTCTGAAGACTTTTAAGACTTGTTTTTTTTTTAAATTTCAGATTCTCCGATGGGACGCAGCGGCTCTTACTATGACGACTTTCAGCGCTACGGGAGGCATAGTCAATATGATTATAGGCGCTACCTTCCCGTTCACAGAGAAACCGACGAAGAGAGAGCCGCTCGAAAGGCTCAGGAGAGGAGGGCTCAAGAAGAGCGTTATGAGAGAAAAGAAAGGGAGGAGCACCATGATTCTTTCCAGAGAGGTGACGACTCTCACAAAAGAAAGTCGCATGATGATCGGGGAAAAAGCCATATGGTTGAGGACCCAAGCAAGCGTGCCCGGCACGGTGAGAAGCATGCATCTACAACTCCTGAAAAGGTCACTGCCCCCATTTCACTCGACATCCCTTCTGGCTCCCCTACTCTCGGGAAGACAGACATTCAGGCAATAGTTAACAGGCCTAAATTTCAAATTGGACCAGACCCAGCCACTTTGCAAAGCCGGTTTCCACAATGGTGCTTGAAGGGGGTTTGCTTCGACCTCGACTTAGTTCTAATTGACAAGCCTGCCATGCTGCGAAATCTCGATGCCGTCAGGCTTGATATTGAAAGAATGTCGAGCTGGCAAAAGCTTGTCGACGAGCTTCAAAGGGTAAACCGTGCGAATCTCGAGGCCATGCTTACTATGGAAAATGACAAGGCTGAATGGCAGAAGGTTCTTGAGCAGCATGATACCGAGATGAGGAGCATCACTACTTATAATGAAGAGCTTGAGGTGAAGGTCGAGAAACTTAAAGAAGAACTCGCCACTTCTTCTACTTCCTACACTCAAAAAGAAGAAGTGCTTCATAAACAAGTGAGAGATGCTCATGCCGGCCGAAAAGACGCCGAAGACAGGCTCGAAGTGCAAAAAAGAATCAATGAGGGCTATATTGCTGATATTGCAGAGCTTCGGAAGAAAACCGACTCCCAAGAGGCGGAGATCGAAATGCTTAAGCTTCAACTCTCCAAAGCTGAAAGAGAGCGTGACGAGGCCGTTGCCGGTAAAATTGCAGCTGAAGAATCTCATGAGGCAACGAAGACCAGCATCAGCTCGACATTATTTGACTTCTACCTGCATAGCGTCTTGGGGCGTGGTAGTCTCGCCTTTCTAGGTCCCAAATATGAAATTACTCTGGCTGAGGTGTGGGAGGCCGCACTTGATATGCTTGGTGCTAAAGGTGCTGGCTACGTCGAATCAGCTCTTGAGGAGCATTACTTGGATGACGACGCTCGCACCGCTCTCGCCAGGGGAAAAGAACAACTTGCGAAATTAAGAGCCGAAATGGCAGAAGGGGAACGTTTAGGAAAAATTACTTCAACTGATCCAGTTCAGCCTTCACCTTCGGCCGAAATCGACATTGTCGGCTCCAGTTCTCATTCTCCATCCCTGGTTAAAGTTATAACTGAGATCACAAGCATACAGGGTGGAGATGAAGGCGAAGAGAGCGCTGAAGCACAGGCTTATGAGGTTGATATCAGGAAGCCAACTTCTCCAGGTAACTCTACTGTTAATCTTGCCCAAGTAGACTGCTCATTTGCTTCTCATGAGTTTGATGAGCTTCTTGATTATTTCCTGAATCTCAACGAGCCTTTATCTCCTCTCTTTACTGACTTTAACTTCTTTTCATCTGTAGAGAAAGTGTCGAGCATTGTTCAGACTTCCCCTCCTCCAGCTATTCCTCCTCCGTCTCTTCAGGTCACTCCTCCTTCTGCCTCGCAACCAGGATCACAAGAGGAGCAAATAGAAGCTCTCCAAGACTTGGACGATCCCATTGCTTCACAAGAACACAGGGCAGATGAAACTGAAGAGGGCGAAAAGACTCCGGAACAAACTGGTTCCGACGATATGCCGTTAACCACACTTTTCACTCCAGGAAGCGGGTCTTCTTCTAAGAAGAGGGGGAAAAGTGGAGTTTCAAAGAAGAAGAAGGAATCTTCATCCGGTGAGGAAAAAGCATAAGAAAGTCCAATTGTGCCCCTTTCTCCTTTGTCCCCTACTCTTACAAGCCGGCCTAAGAAGTTGACCATCCGGCCGGGCGCAGGCTCAAAAGGTGGAAGGAAGAAGAAATGATGGCTTTGGTTCTGTGCTTTTTATATCGCTTTTTGCTTTTTCATGTACTGACCGGAGATTGTACGGGTACCGGCCTCCGCTTTTCTTTTTCTTTTTATTTTGAAAACTGTACCTGTACAAAATTTTGACAGTATTGAATAAAATGATTCTTTTTGTTTGTACAAACTTCTGTCTGTATTTGAGAATGCATTTACTATTCATTTTTGTACAAGTTTCTTTATATGATATTGCAGTGAGCTTGTGGTATGTTGTTTGAGCGTAATTTTACCAATGTAGTTATACCATGTTGCCCCTATACCATAAGCTCATTGCAATATTTTATACTTTGAGGGGACTTGTACTCTTATTTTCTGGAGAATAACTGTTCCATACTTGGAGGAATACTATTCTGCTCAAAATAGAGTACAGCTCACTCCATATGAGTTTCTACGCTTCATCCTTCGAAGATATCACTTTTTCTTTTGTGCATACAAACATTTTTACCAAGTGAATTCTCCTATGTGGTAAAGCGGGCCTCTGAAGGGCACTCTAACTTCTTTTTGAGGAAGAGTATTTTCAAGAATAGATGAACCAGTCTTCCTTTGAAAGCTAAAGTGTGCCTTTGAAGAGGGCTTTTTTTTTATATTGCGCCTCGGTGAAGGGCTTTCTGATCTTTGCTTTGCATTTCTAATGAAATGCTTCTTTGAAAAGTTGTACCTCTGAGGAGAGCTTTTTCACGTTTCAACACTTGGAAGTTTTATTTCAATCTGGGTGAAACGTGTGCTCCGAAGAGTTGTGCCTCCGAGGAGGGCTTTCCACGTTTCAAAACTTGGAAGTTTTATTTCAATCTTGGTGAAACGTGTGCCTCCGAAGAGGTCTTTCTGTTTGATTGTGCCTCTGGGAAGAGGTCTTTTTGTTTGATTGCGCCTCTGGGAAGAGGTCTTTTTGTTTCTGCCTCTGGGAAGAGGTCTTTCTGTTTGATTGCTCCTCTGGGAAGAGGTCTTTCTGTTTCTGCCTCTGGGAAGAGGTCTTTTTGTTTCTGCCTCTTGGGAGAGGCTTTTATTTTTTCCCCGTTCGCTGGGAAGCGGGCCTCCGAAGAGGGCTTTTCACATTTCGACTCACGGGAGTGTATCACCGATCACGGTGAAATGTGTGCCTCTGAGTAGGGTTTTTGCCTGGAAGTTTGGAGTTTCTTTCTCTCAGTTGGACGGATTCACGGGAGTGTATCAACCGATCAATCCGCAACTTTATGTCTAGAAAGAACTCTCTTTTTCTGGTTAGGCCCGCTCGAGGTCTTTTAGCATTTCAACTGTGGTGAAATGGGCCTCCGAGGAGGGCTTTTCACGTTTCAACACTTGGAAGTTTTATTTCAATCTCGGTGAAACGTGTGCCTCTGAGTAGGGCTTTTGCCTGGAAGTTTGGAGTTTCTTTCTCTCAGTTGGACGGATTCACGGGAGTGTATCAACCGATCAATCCGCAACTTTATGTCCAGAAAGAACTCTCTTTTTCTGGCGAGGCCCGCTCGAGGTCTTTATCCTCCGAAGAGTTGTGCCTCTGGAGAGGGCTTGTGCCTCCAAAGAGGTCTTTTGCTGTTTGATGCTTGCTCACCCACGTCTCTTTGCAAGTGTCATCCCTTTTTAGTTGCCAATAATTTTCCTTATCCAAAGAAATATACTTCATAGTTAAGCGAGCTGGTGGTGGTAGACACAGGCTATTTAACCGGATGCTTGTTTGTACAAACATTCGCAGTTAGTTAGAAATGGTCCACTTCCATCCACATCGCTAACTTTTGTTCGAAGGACTTCTTTTGTAGGATTTGAGTATGGAAATTTTGAATGGTTTAGCGTTTGCTTGCTGGGTGATGTCAGAGATCGCTTGGTCTTGCGATGGATAAGCTTTGTTTTTATGGCCTGCATTATTAAATCGACATTTTAGCAACACAATTAACGTATTTTATATGTCGAAATAAAACAAAGCAGTTTATAGTAATAGAGAACACAAGATTTATAGTGGTTCGGCCAAAAGCTGAGCCTACATCCACTTTATAGCTTTTCATTATTCACTTGCTTTACAATTGCTTTCAATACAAGAATCATATATTCGTAATTCTTTTACAACATTTCAGCAAAGCTTTTAAGTAAAATATGGACGCAAATGATTGTTGTTCCAAGCTCTTGGGATTGGTTCTCCTTCGACAGTTGTGAGTTTGAATGTGCCATCAAGAAGTTTCGTGCCTATGACATACGGCCCCTCCCAGTTTGGCCCAAACACACCTGTGGCTGTCATAATTCTTTTCAGGACTAGGTCCCCAACTTCAAAGCTGCACTGACGAACTTTGGAATTGAAGTGCCTGCCTATTCTTTGCTGATGAGCTGCAATTCTAAGCTTAGCCTCTTCTCTTCTTTCATCAAGAAGGTCAAGTGCTTCCAATTGCAATTTTTCATTTTCATCTTGATCAAAATGGATCCTTCTGTGTGAGGGGACTTCAGTTTCCACTGGAATCATCGCTTCTGATCCGTATGCCAATGAAAATGGAGTATGCCCAGTCGCAGTTTTGTGGGTGGTTCTGTATGCCCATAGTGCAAGCGGTAACTTATCGACCCAACCACCTTTTGCTTTTTCCAGCTGCTTTTTGATGGTTGATTTGATGATTTTGTTTACTGCTTCCACTTGCCCGTTTGCCTGCAGATGAGCCACTGCTGAGAAGCTTTTTCGGATCTTGGATCGTTTGCAGAAATTTTGGAACTCCTCACTTTCAAACTGAGTACCATTGTCTGTGATTATCTTCTTAGGCACACCATACCTGCAAATGATATTTTTAGTCACAAAACTTATCATTTTCTTAGAGGTAATAGTAGCCAATGGTTCAGCTTCAGCCCATTTAGTGAAGTAATCAACAGCAACGATAGCATATTTAATCCCTAATTTGGCAGTCGGCAAAGGCCCAATGAGATCTATTCCCCAGATGGCAAACGGCCATGGACCGACCATTTGAGTTAGCTCAGTGGAAGGTGCTTTAGGAATTTTAGCGAATCTCTGGCATTTATCACACTTTCGGGAATAGTCAGCAGCATCCTGATTAATTTCTGGCCAAAAGTATCCATAACGGAGGATTTTCTTTGCTAAAGTTTGACCACCTGTATGATCCCCACATTCCTCTCCGTGTACTTCAGTCAGAATTGTCTTAGCATCTTCCTTTGTCACGCATCGGAGTAATGGCATTGAAAATCCTCGTCTGTACAAACGACCATCTTGAACTATATATCTGGAGGCCTTCCTCATCAGCTTCTGCCGTTCTTTTGAACTTTCCGGCAAAGAACCATTGAGTAAATATTCAAGTATCGGAGTCATCCATGATTCTTGCTCTTGGGATACATTCATAATCCAATCAACATCCATTTCATCTGTGCTTGGAGCTGACAGGACTTCGACGGGAACTAATCCCAATACTTGCGCTTCATCGGTACTTGAATACTTTGCGAGAGAATCCGCCTTCATGTTCTCTTCGCGGGGTACATGGTTTATTTAATAACGGTCAAAATTTTGAAGAAGCTCCCAGGCTTTTGATAAATAGGCGGGTAGATTCCCTCCTTTAGCTTGAAATTCCTTCTTGACTTGGCAGACAATAAGCTGAGAATCACTGAAGATCTGCAATGCTTTGATGTTTAGTTCTTTAGCGATCCTTAAACCAGCGATGAGGGCTTCATATTCTGCTTCATTATTTGTCGAAGGGAATTCTAGTCTCATTGCATAACATAGCGATCGCCCTTCTGGAGTTTCAAGGACAACTCCTGCTCTAGAACAGTAATCATTTCTTGCGCCATCGACATACAATTTCCATTGGATTGGGACGTTATCAGTGACTTCTTCCTCACTATCACATTTATCCGTACATTCTGCGATGAAATCTGCTAAAGCTTGTCCATTGATTGCTTTCCGAGGATGATAAGTGATGTCATATTGGCTGAGTTCAATATTCCATTTCAAAAGACGGCCCGAAGTCTCAGGACGGAATAGGACTTGCTTTAGAGGTTGATCAGTGAGGACTTTGATGGGATGAGCTTGGAAATACGGCCTCAATTTTCTTGATGCGATCAATAAACAATAGGCGAGCTTCTCCAACCTCGAATAGTTCATCTCTGCCCCAGTGAATCTTTTGCTGATATAATAGACAGGTCGTTGAATCCTTGTGTCTTCCCGTACCAACACTGCACTGAGAGCATGAGATGAAATTGCCAAATATACGAAGAGATCTTCACCATTGTCAGGCTTTGAAAGTATCGGAGGCACTTCCATATGACGAACCAACTCATCGAATGCCTTCTGACATTCAGGAGTCCACTCAAAGTTTTTTCTTCCTTTCTTCAGGGCATCAAAGAATGGAATGCATTTGTCAGTGGCTTTCGAAATGAACCGACTCAAGGCAGCAACCTTTCCATTGAGACTTTGCAATTCCTTCTTCGTTCTAGGAGCCTTGACCTCTCTCAGGGCAGTGATCTGAGCTGGATTAGCTTCAATGCCCCTAGCGCTCACAATGAAACCCAAAAACTTTCCGGACTCCACTCCAAATGAACATTTCAAGGGATCAAGCTTCATTTTGTACTTTCGGAGTACTGCGAACATCTCTGCCAAGTGATTCATGTGGTCCACTGCTTTCTTAGACTTCACTAGCATGTCATCAACATAAACTTCCATTGTCTTGCCAATCTGTGGTTTAAACATGGCATTAACAAGCCTTTGGTAAGTTGCCCCTGCATTCTTGAGTCCGAAAGGCATGACCTTGTAGCAGTAGAGTCCAACATCTGTGATGAAGCTTGTGTCCTCTTGATCTGGCTCATGCATCATAATCTGGTTATATCCGGAGTATGAATCCATAAAAGATAACAATTCATGCCCTGCCGTCCCATCCACCAACTGATCGATCCTGGGCAGCGGGAAATAGTCTTTGGGGCAGGCTTTGTTCAAATCTGAAAAGTCAATGCATACTCTCCACTTTCCGTTAGCTTTTTTAACCAGTACTGGATTGGATACCCAATTTGGATAAGTAGATTCTCTGATGAAACCGTTCTCCATGAGCCGATCCACTTCTTCTTTTAATGCTGTTGTCCTCTCAGGACCCTGGGTTCTTCTTTTCTGTTTCACAGGTGTAAACTTTGGATCAATGTTCAGAGTGTGTACTGCAATCTCTGGGGATATTCCACACATGTCAGCATGAGTCCAAGCGAATACATCCAAATTTTCCTTCAAAAACGAAATCAGAACATTCTGAACCGTTGTGTTGAGTTGTGAACCCACATTCAGCACTTTGTTCGAGTCCCTTGGGTCAACGGATACCGGTACTGTTACCTCTACCAGTACTACCCTATTCTCCCCTGCACTGGCTTTCCTTGGATCCATCTCTCTTCGTGCGGCACTATATTCACCAGTGCAGGGTCCACCCTGTAATTGCTACAAGGTTGGTTCTTTGGTGCGGACTGGAGCCGCCGCACCTTTTCCCATCTCTCTTTTCCTTGATTCACGCAGCTCTGTAAGATAACATTCTCGCCCCGCATCTTAGTCTCCTTTGATCACGCCAACTCCATTATCCGTGGGGAATTTTATAGTTAGACACCACGGGGAAAGAACAGCTTTAAATGCAGCAAGAGTTGGTCGGCCTATAAAGGCATTGTAGGCAGAGAATTCTTCAACAATTATAAAGGTTTGCTTTCGAGCCACCTTCCTCGGTCCTTTTCCAAGTTCTATAAACAAATCTATGGTCCCAATCGGCTGTTTGGGTTCTCCAGCAAACCCAGCAATCTTAAGTGATGAAGCTTGAACGTCAGTCATTGGAATTTTCATTTGATCAAAGGTCTTCTTGAAGAGAATGTTACATGAAGCCCCACAATCAACTAAAACTCTTCTCACAGTAGCCGGTCCAATGCCGGCGGATATGACCAAAGGATCTATGGTAGGAGCTTCGATACCCAAAGAATCTCTGGTGCTAAATACAATGTCATCTGTGGAAGTCTTTTGTTGCTTTAAAGGCGCATCATTTTACAAAACAAAAACATTCTCTTCGGCTGGTACATGCCTCAAAGCCCGAGCATACCTTTCCATCTCGCCCCAGCTTCTTCCTGCTGGGTGAGGCCCTCCAGTTATTATATCGATGACAGGTCTTTCTGATTCATGTTCTACGGCCTTCTCACTTGAGCCAGGACGGTGAGTGGGAACTTGTTGTCCTTGAGTCGACGAGGCTGGGGCATTTCTATTTCTTTTCACATTCTGCTGGAGTTTGTTTTCCTTCAAGAGTTGTTCAATTACCTCTTTCAACTGACGGCATTCGTTGGTATCATGGCCGGGTTGGTTGTGGAACCGGCAGAACCTTCCACTTTTTTCCATCTTAATCCCAACTCTCATTTTAGGTGGTGTCGGATAATTGACATCATCCTTGGTCGCAAAGAAGATGTTCTCAAGGGTATCGGTCAAGGGTGTGAAATTGAAAGAACGGCCTTTCTTAGCATCTCCCTGTTTCTTTCCACCATCATTTCCCCTTTTCTGAGTGTTAGGTTCTTTCTTGTTCGAAGGAGCACCATTGTTCCCGGCTTCTGCTGATACCACCTTAGCCGGTGTTTGGTGGCTCTCCAAGCGCATGAATTCATCCGCTTTCTTGTAGAATTTGTCAAGTGAGTTTGGTTCTTTCATTTTCAACCATTTTCCAAATTCACTCGATTTGTCAATCGCCCTCATCAAGTATGTTAGGACCATGCGTGGCTCAGCATTATCTACCTCGGCCAATGTTATGTTAAAACGATTTAAAAATGATCTGATAGATTCTCCCGGATTTTGCTCTAGACTTGACAGCGAAATTATATCCTTTGCTTTAGAAGCGTACAATCGAAATTGCTCCTTTAATTTCCTGGTCAAATCGGAGAATTGATCAATGGACCTGAATGGAAGCTTTGTAAACCACAATAGAGCCACACCTTCAAAATATACCAGGAAATATCGACATTTGATTTCATCAGACGCTCTAGCACCCCTCATATGCCAGTCGTATTTATACAGAAACTCGTTAGGGTCACTCGTCCCCTTGTAAGCCGGAATAGTAGGGGGAACGAATTTCCTTGGGAACTCTGCCTTCAAGATCTTTTCAGTAAATGGAGTTTTGCTTGGAGCAAAACCCCACTCTTTCTCATCTTCATCTCTTCGCATATTTTCCTCCATGATTTGACGAACCATACCCGAAAAATACTCTTCATCATTTAGAGGCTCTGGAGGGCACACATCAGTCACTCTCTCTGAATTCTGTCTTGACAATCGTTCACGGAGGGTCGGCTGCGGCCCTGATCCTCCAGCTTGAGGAGGAGTCCTTTTTACTGGGTCTGCGGCTCTTTGAGAAATGTTCCCTTCAACATCCTGAACTCCTACAGTAGGGTTCCATCATTATTAACCGGTTGACGATTTGCCCCTAGCAGATCATTCAACTTACTTAAGATCAGGGCATTTTGGGCTTCCAACTGCGCATTCTGAGCATTCAATTGTTGATTCAACCCCAAAACTACGGCGTCCAATTCTGCTCGCGTAACTCCAACAGTTGGAGCTGCTTGACTTGAAGGAGGAGAGGTAGCAGTATTCTCTTGAACATTGTCGTATCTTACAGAACTTCGTTTTCTCCCAGGAGCCATTATTTCCAATAAACTTCTGGTTTTAAAAGAAATCCTTTCAACAGACCTTTGCGGAGCAATGATGGAAGTATCCTGAGTTGGGTTCTCGGTGAAAGCACCAAAAATGTTAACGTAAAAATCAGACGCTAACACCCCGGTGCAAGTAAAGCAAGTGTGAAAGCACCACCCGTTGATACGGGAATCAGAAATAAGCAGGAAAATATCAGAAAAACAATAAAAGGCACAATTTTTATAGTGGTTCGGCTTATAATCAAGCCTACGTCCACTTTAATCCTCTTTATTACTGAATCAATTACAACTTTACAACAGGCTTCAATTACAATACTGATGAGACAAACAACTAGAACTTCGATGCAGAAGAACTCTTTGAACCCATGTTGATTGCATTAGATTTCCTCCTGAAGTTTGTTGAGATGCCTTTCGTATTTGAAGTGTCGAGTGAGTTGAGAATTCAGCAGAGTATCGGCGCTTCAAGAGATCGGCCCCCCAAAAGTCCTTTGAAAGTTGGAGATGGCCATCCATTTATGGGAAATTCTGAGCAGAAAATATTGTCAAGTCCTAAATCGCCACCGACCTAAGTTGGGTCGTGGACGACTTAAATTAGGTCGTGGAACGGTCGCGATTCAAATGCTGGGTCGACACTTAAGAACGGCATCCTTGTTGAACTCTACAAGTCCTGAACCGTGTACGAGTTAAGAAGTCGCGTGCTAAGTAGCTGCATCGGACTTTCCTTCCTTTGCCTAGGTCGTGTACGACTTAACATAGGCCGTAGGTCGGTTGCGACTCAAGTATAGTTCATGATCTTGTCCCTGTCCTGAGCAGTTAGGGCGGCAAACTCCATGGATAGTTAGATCGGCTTCTATCTCAGGCCAGCACCCGTGTTAGGTCGGTAGCTTTCTTAGGTCGGTAGCTATCTTAGGTCGGTAGCTATCTTAGGTCGGCATCCTGTTTTAGACAGTTGGGTCGGTATCCTTTAAGTCTTGGGTCGGCGTTCTTGTTAAGTCTTAGGTCGGTAACCTTGTTAAAGCATTAGGTCGGCATCCCCTCAAGTAACTTAGGTCGGAATCCCTCTTAGGCCTTAGGCAGTTAGATCGGCATCCATGTTAGGTCAGCAACCTTTTAGGTCGCTGAGTCATGGCCGTGGCGGAGTTAACACGTAGTTTATGTATTAAATCAAACTTAATTAAATTAAATATTATTAAATCTATATATATAGAAATTTAAGAATTAACATTTATTAAGACCATATATTTCTTTCCAAACAAAGGATTTATGTCCAAAATATTTATATATGAACCACGGTGTCTGTATATATTCCTTATCATTTAGTCAAGTGTTACGGATATCTATCATTTAAATCTGTACACTAAATATATACGGGTGGATACCATTCCATTCCGTAATCCCAAATTTAATTAAATGAAAATCGCTTGGGTCTATCATTTCAACCCATAACGAAATTCTCCTATTCTAAAGTCTGTTCGGGTATGTATCATTTCAACCCATAGTGAATTCTAAACTACAGGGAACTTGCAGAGTGATAACAGATAACAAAATATAGCAGGATATGATAATAATATACAATAGGAATATATCATCAGTAATTAAATAAAGTATAAACAATAGGATATGGTGTCATATCCCGTAGGTGAACAGATACAGGTAATAGCATAAATATAACAATTTAAATAACTACAGCAACATATTTCAATTGTCGTTTCAATTGAAATAAAATTTAATAAATAAAAGAATGTAAATCGTGAGTGATTGCTCACCTTTCAAGGTTAGAGAGATAGACAATGAAGTTGAGTTATGAAATGCAAGCATGACTTCCAAAGCAAAGTTAGATGGTACGATTTCGACAGAAAAGCTGATGGATAGAAATTGATGAGAACGGATCAAATTAGTTTGATAAAATTGAAACGAAGATTATATGATTAATTTATTACTTTCTCTCAAAATGAACGTTAAATCAAAACACGCATTTTAAAAATGAAATATATATATATATATATATATATATATATATATATGCACACCCATGAAAACCATATAACTTTAAAACGCTTCCATTTCATAGTAATGTTAAATACAAATATATAATTATTCAAAATGTCACATATATAGTATATTCATTTTATGGTTGTCGTTTCCATGTAATAAATATTCATTTTGAACCAATATTAAAATAATATATATGTATAGTTAAAAAAATCAATGTTCTAACATAAAACACATATATTAAAGATCAACACACATATATATAATATCTTTTGAAATGAATACTTATGTGTACATATAATTATTATAGTTTATTACTTTCCTTTTCAAAATATCCAGCAGGAAATCAAACAAACTTATGCACATATATGTGCAGATAAACAATACTCTTTATAATACATTGTTAACTTACTCCTTTTTTTCTCTTTTTTTTATTTTTTATATTTTTTATAAAACCTTTATATATAACAAAATATATGTATAAAATAAAATATTTATATATATAAAAATCAAAACGTTTCAAACATATATTCAAAAACTGGATCATATAAATAACAATGTATTTAGTTAACGCATAGTATAAAATTCATTTATGTAACACTCTTATATATATATATATATATATATATATATATATATAAATCTTGTATAAGTAAACCTTTATAGCTTCATAACTTATTTACTTTCACATATAACAAGATCTGTACAAAAGAATGCAAACTTTTCTCAAATCCTTTTGAACGTTTATAAGAAAATTTTTAAACAATAAATATACCTTCTTATTTAGGAAAGAAAGTAAGCAGGCATTTGTAGGAGAAACGTGAGTGGAGGTTGAGGGTTGTAGGCGGTGGGAAGGGAAGAGGGGCAGAGATAGCTTCAGGCGATGGGTATATACGTCGTGCAAAAAATTTTCTTTTTTTTTTATATATCTGGCATAGGCCATGGAAAAATTTGGGAGAAGGAAAAGTAAGCAATGGTGGGGAGTGGATCTCGAAAATGAAGAAGGAGCAGGCAATAATGAAATATATGAAGAGAGAGGTAGTGGAAAGCTGCAGAGAAAAATATAATATAAAAGGGAATAATAAATGAAATATCAATGTTCATGCGTTGATTCAGTAGAGAAGTTAAAGCAAATAAGAAGAGAAGGATTGATCTAAAGGAAAGGCAATGAATGGTTTAGAAATAAATAAATGTAAAACGTATACGTTTTAATTTCAAAAAGGAAAGAAATAAATACGGGGATGGCAACAGTCAAAATGCACGTTTAGGCTAATAATAGAATATAGAAGTAAGAAACTCAAAAGGATAGGCACAGAGACATGAAATCAGGGAGACAAGGGAAGCAAGTGATCTTTCAAATTTATAACGTTGGCAATAAATATAAAATAAATGAAAATTAATAGATGGATGCTTGATTGACGCAGTGATTAAAGTAAGGTTGCATGTCAGTCACGATGAAATTCGAAACAGAAGAAAATGTAAATGAATAAAAGGGGTAAGCCAGATTTTCCGCTTAGATTTAGAGAAGACACATCAAATGCTGAAAAAGGGAATTATGAAACGGCTAGATTCTAGCAAATAATAAATATGGTAAGAAAAGTAAATAGGCAGGTTATAATCAGATTGAAAAGAAAAGTGGAGAGGTTAATTGATAAAAGAATTAAGATAATGAAAATGCATAATAATATTGTTGGCATCTAATGTCATTTAACGTTAACTAGCATCAATCATGTCAGACACCCATGTTAAAAAAAGAAACGCATATAGGAGCATGCATTTTCTTCTGACTTGCAACATCATTCATCATTTTGGCATTCGTGGCATTCAACAAATTAAGGTGGTGGTCAAAGTCGTGAAATGGTAGCAAATTAACGATGAATAGGATCCAATAATTCTTAGTGCAATGCACAAAATTGGAAAAATCAGCATATGCCCTCTACGTACATGTTAAGATTTGCATAATTTCACTAATAACCTTTATGATTTTGCATTTTTGCATAATAAATATAGATAGTTGATTTTTTAACAATTTACACTGTGTATTAGTGATTATTTCTTGTTTGAGCGGTTGTTAGCATATGCCTACTGAATACATATTAACATAATCCCATAAAAATTTATGTGTACTTAAAATGTTCTTCTGATAAAGTTTTTTTTTTCAACATTATTATTAACATTTAGAATATCATTTGACTTATCCAAAGGTTGGTGATTTTCAAATCCTATTAAGATTAAGGTCGCTAATTGATTATTGTTGAAAGCTAAGGATATTAAGAAAATACTATTATGTAATCCATATCTTGTACACGGAATTTGTTATTAAAATCGTATCATTAGAGTTACATGTATGATTATAAACAATAACATTCACAATTTACAACTACGATGTTGCAGATCCTATTAATTTATACGTTTCATTCTCTACCTATTAATTTATACGTTTCATTCTCTACCTATTAATTTATACGTTTCATTCTCTACCTATTAATTTATACGTTTCATTCTCTACCTATTAATTTATACTATTATTCTCTACCTATTAATTTATTAAAAATTATTAAAATTTTATGGGTCGTTACAATACGTTTTTTCAAAATTCTTCTTTATCTCTCTCAAACTATTTAAACCTTGAATTTGAAAATAAATCATTTATTTCTTTAAATAATTTCACTTAAGTTTCAAATTTCATTTATTCCCATTTATTCAAAAATCTCCTTTCCCATACTCGGAATTTATTTATTAGAATTTAAAAAATCGACTTTTATCTTTTTTCTAATTCATTCTTTAATTTATCCAAATTCTCTATAATTATTTTACTTAAAAATTCTCTTTTTAATTCCTTTAAAAATCGATTCTTCATATTTTTGACATCTCAATATACCCAAAATATATTCCATCAACCCATAGCATTTAATAGTTCAAAATATTGATAAATCAATCACAAATAATCAATCATTCATATCACAAATCATGAAAATAATTTTCAATAATTTGAGGAATCCAGTAAGATCCCTCCAATCTGTTTCCCTGCATCCATAGATGTTCGCATAATATAAAATACCAATCTCACTTCGAGGGGGATATCGTGGTATATAAAGGGTCATCCACTAGTATGAGGGGTGCAGAAGGTCTCATCCGCTATATAATACGGGAAATCAATCACTCCAATATATATATATATATATATATACAACATATCACATCCAAGCTGGTAATAAATTATCAATTCAAGCAAACAACCAATAATTTAAATTTAACTATTTAAATTTAAAAGGTAATCCAAATGAGTTAGACTAACTCGCCTTTATTTTATTTGCAACCCATTCCCATTCTGGCTTGATTTCTTCACGATTTTGACCTTATATAAACAATTCACGATTTATCAACATTTGAATTAAGCACACAATTTACTACCATTTTACAAATTTAATTACTAATAATTTAATTTAATTTAAACTAATAATTTCCGTTAAAAAAATGTTTTAGTAACTATAATAAATCAAATAAGTTAATTTAACATTTTAATCACCAAATCCATTGTTTAAAATAAAAAAGTAAATATTAAATGTTTATAAGTATATTTATTTCCTTTTGAAACTGCCCATATATAAAGTTATAAAAATATTTAATAGATCTCAAAAGTTCTAATTTATATATACTACTAATATTATTTAAAAATTCCTATTTTCTTTAAAATCTTACCTTTATATACTTATATATATATATATATATATATATATATATATATATATATATATTGTTATCTCTTGCATAAATAAAAAATCTAAATTTAAATTAAACCTTTCTAACCCAGACATTTTAAAATTCGTGTTTTAAAACTTTTCTATTAATTAATAATTTCTCTAACCTGCACGCATATATACTTTCTCTTTCTCTGTTTAAAAACATATTTATTACATTTAAATTAAAAATAGAAATCTTACCTTCACTGCCAAAACAGGGACCAAGCACTGCCACTACGATCATGACGAAATCTAATAACATCGCCACCGACGAGTCGCTCCACGTTGCATGAACCCTTCCCCGACTTGCGATGTCGCCGCCCTCCAGTCACGAAATCCTAATGCCTCGATGTGAACCCTTTCTCTTTCTCCATGTCGCTCACCCTAAGACCTACCACACCTGATCGCGACCAACCCACTTAAATGTGTCGCTCGAAATCGAGCTCTCTAACAAAATCGAATTGCCATCGACTCAATCGACACCCATCATGAGGCTCGCGTGCTCGACCGGAGATCCCAAACTACGAAGCCACGACGTGCCTCTACCCTAATCGTGCTCACCCGATTCGTTTGGTTGATTTGCTCGGCCATTAAAATTTGAATTCGATTTTCGTTTTGTTTTTAAAGAGAAGCTAAGCTGTTCTCTTTATTTATTATTTTTTTTAAAATACACGAATGAATTTTGAAGGAAAAGGCTGAAAATTTTAAAAGAAAAAAACGCGAGTCCTCAAGGAGGACACGTGTTTTGCCTTGCGTGAAAATATTATCCTGCTATAGCGGTTGAGAAATGAAAGCAAAAGTACTGATGGGAAATATATTATATTTAAATTCAAATTTTAAATCGACTTCAATTCGATGCTTAAAATTTTTACATCCTATTGAGGCGTGCCGCCAGGCGTTTATAATGTTATAGCCCTATTCCGAACGCGATGGAAAAAGTTTCAAGTCCTAACTCGGTTGTATGGAGAAGATAGCTTTTTGGACCGGTTATTATATTGAATTTTCGATATAAATTCAGCGCGTTTACCTACCGTACGATCACATGACAACTCCAAATGCTATGAAATTTGAAATGCGATAATAGTACCCTATTATGGATCTAACTGAACTAGTTCCGTCGAAATCTGAGACTGTGCCTCAAAAGGCTATTTTTAAATATCAATTTGAACGATATAAATTCAAAATTGAACAAAGCACTTTCAAACTCAAATTTAAAACTTCTATTATCGTCAGTATTATCAATATAACTTTTATAGGCCTTTAAGATATTTTTATCAAGCATAAAACTGAAGATTCAATACTTTACCCAACTTCCAGAAATTAAATTCAGTAATTTAATTGCCAAATAAATAGTGATATTTGAAATTCACGTTAACTAACTTTCAAATATTTAAAAATCAATTAAATATTTCAATTTCAAATATTCAGAAATTCCGGTCGTCACATCTCTTCACATTACCTCGCTTCACCTAAGCCCATCCCACCATTGAAAGTCCTCATCTCAACCCAGTCGACATTTTTGTAGTTGGTTGCCTCGCTTGAAAATGGTCGTGGTGGCGCCTAAAAATGTTTGCCACTGGATGAGCATGGGTTTGGGTAGAAGAGAATGGCGGCTGAGTTATAGAATTTAGGGTTTGCAAATGAAGGAATATGATGGCCTTATATAGAAAATTTCCAAAGCATTATTCATTAGTTAAATTTCCAAGCTCCAACCGATGCGTGATGCCTGGTGTTTTTATGTTATACCCCTATTTCGAACACAATGGAACTAGTATCGAGACCCGATTCCATCATGCACAGAAGTTAGCTTTTGAAATCAAATTATATTAGTTTGAATTTCTTTAATTAACTTCTGCGCGTTATGAACTTGCACAACTAAACGATACGTCTGATCGCCATGAAATTCGACGGCAAATAATAATATATTATTACGAATCCAATGGCACTTGTTTCGTTATAATCTGAGATAGTGCCCCAGATTGATAATATATCACGTTAGTTAAAATGGGTTATTATAAAACTCAGTTTATGTTCAAATTTAAAAGTTTGGTATTTTCATTTTTATTTAAGTAGAATTTAAATCAGATTTTGAAATCATTTTTATCCATATTAAACTCAAGATTCAATTATTTAAACAATTCCAATTATTCAATTTAACAATTCAGTTATCAAATAAATCGCAGAGTTTGAAAATATAAGTTGTTTAACTTATAACTTTAACTTTTTAATATTTAAAAATTAATTAAATATTCCAATTTTGAATGACTGAAATTCAGGGTCGTTATATTTTTATTTGACCTTGACTATAATAACCAACAGAGAACTCTTGAGTTAGTCATTCCATAGTTATCGAATAACTATAAGTACATAACCCCTTTATGCCCTCGGCAGCCATGAGAAATACATTGCCCAACATATAGAGAGCGTTACATACTTAGTCTCAACGGATGAATTGATATCCTTTCTTAAAACATCTTGACTAGGAATATTTAAAACAATATGTTATTTTCAATGTGATAAAATTCTCATGATTACAACATTATGTAGTTATTATCACATAACATATCATTTAAGGATCTCCATCTATATACTTGAAATTAATTACTTGATTATTTATATTACTATATTATAATTATATAATAAAAAGAAAAACACCTTTTATTTTGAATAAGATTGGTTGTCGAGTTAGACATATGTAGCAAATTACATAATTTCCCCTAGAGCATACTCCTAACTCTATCAATCTCCCACTTGCACTTAGGGCCAATTACAGAATCTCTATCTCATCCCTTCAATCAGTTTGATGAGAAGTGACCGAGTTAGACCCTTTTGTGAATGGATCTACTATGTTGTTTTCATTATCTACCCTGTCAATCAACTCTCGCTGATGATGATGAACCATCTTTATCATGTGCAACTGGTCGAAGTATGTTTCTCGAATTTTAATGAGCTTTTATCATTACGTTGTTATCATATAACAATAATGCAGTATTCTTAATACTTGGAATCACCCCTAGCTCATATGTAAATTTATGCATTTATATTTATAGTTTGCTTTTATCATAGCACTATTCATGGTGATGTACTCAGCCAAAATGTTTCAATTGGAACATTTCCAACTTAAACCTTCTTAATTAAGATTTGAGCTTGGATTTACTATGGACATATTATCCTCATTAGAACTTATGAAGTTCATGTCTGAACACTCTTTCATAAGGAGTTTGTTGTTTTTGCAAATAATTCTCTAGCATTTCATTATACTCGAGAACTCTCTAGACTGCCACTAATGATCTTAATTTGGATTTGATATTTGCCTCATGCATCAAATAGCTAAGCAAGATATCATATTGTAGATAATAAAACATATATGATAACTCCTATTGTCAATATGAAATCCATCTAACAAGTTCCATTTAAAAAAAATTAATATAGTGTCTTCGCATATCATTTGGAACATTCCAACATCCTTTATACTTATTATAAAAGATAAAATTTACAAATTCCATATCGAGTGTTAAAGAAACAAAGTATTTCTGATTTTAACATAAATACACCATTAATAATCAATAATATGTTGATTACTTTTAGTTTAGAAATATCTATGTACCTTTTAGTGATTCTTTCTTATGGACACACGTTTTCTCTGCATTTTTGATTGAAAATCATACTATTTGATATTTGTGTCAAAATATTACTCAATTCGGATGCTTATAGAATGATGCCTTCGTATTATTTCTTGGATTATATCCAAAAATCTACAAACTCAATATAGCTTCCACTGACTTTGAGACACTTTAGTTCTTATGTGTAAACAATCTATTCTAAATCATTATTTAGAATTTTCCGCTTCAAAATATGTACCAAAGCACAAAGTCATACCAAATAATAATTTTGTGTGTAAATCCAAATTAACTTAAGCCACTTGAATAATGAATCCATCATGCTAGTTTCAAAAATTGAAATTTACGATGTAATTCTTGTAAACATTGTTCTTTGTATTCCAACTGCATTAGTCTTGTTCTTGAAGACTCATTTGCACCTGATGGATCATGTCCTATTAGGTACAACTATCAAAATCATATTTCAATACTATACTTGGAATCCATTTCGAATTTGCACATCATACCATAATGTACAGTCGATACTCTTAATGGTTTAATTGGCTGTTGAGGATTATCCATTCTTAATAAGAAAAACATAGTTGCACTTTAATGTGCAAGAATATTTATTAGACATTGCATTGTTTTCATTTAGGTTTGGAAATTTAATTCATCCCATGTAATAAGTTACATCTTTGGCCATGTCTTAATCCATTTTACAACCAATAATTTCTAAAGAAAATTCATTCATATTTCATGAAACAATAGTTGTTTCTCAGTGCGATGGAAAAGGTATTCATAAACAGATTATAAATTGCCTTATGTTCAAAATTGATTTGATTTTAGTTTATAATACTTATGTTTAAACATAAATTTGTCATGCAATGATAGTCATTCAAAAATTACTTTTGAGGTGATTCACATAAGATCCGTCATGAACAGTTATTACATGCATTCTTTCAACTTGCACAACCTACCAACACTTTAGCCTAGGCTATGTTAGGATTTCTTATAAACCCATATCTTGTATGATTTTGTAAATATTCGTTTTGATGAAATCAATTTTAATCATGTGTACTACACTTATATGCGTGACCTTATGAAAAGAAGTTAACTCAACTTTGCTCGCTATTAATCATACTTCATTTGGTGAAGTTTAATTGCTCCTTACTAATACATCATTATGTATTATAGAGAGGAGTGATTTTTGAGATTTAATCTTTACTCATATTAGGTACGTTTGGAACTATTTCCAATATACTCATCTATTCGATCAAATCAAATCATTTTATTTTTTTATCACACATTATTTCATTTACTTCTGTTTTATGTTCTATGAACTCATCATTAACGTATCATTTATGTATTGTGTATCGTGTATCATGCACACATGTTCAAGATAATTCATCAGTGAATACAACAAAGTATATGGAACTGTTTTGGAACATTAATCGCATATTTCTATTGCGTCAATCCAACGAGTTCATCAAAGCTTATAATACTCCCGCTAAATGGGTGATTTCCCTTAATTGTTTGAGATATAATTTACTTGTACCATATGATTCACAATCTATAATTATGAAGAATTTCTCAAGAAAATGGTTTAGACCATATTTCCAAAATAATTGTAAATAAATTCAGATGCTTCTGTGTTTTCCAATGCATCATAAATACCACTATTATAATTTTATTTTATAATGAATATTCATAATATTCATACCAAAATAAAACTATGACTGTTTTTTAGTAAAAACTGATAGATAGTTATTATTTCATAAAAAATGTTTAATATTTTTTAAGAAAATAGTTTTTGTAGCTTGATGCGACTAAGTGTTATATAGCTCGCTCCTTCTATTTCCCCATTACTATAATAGGGTATAAAAATGAAACTCCATTCAACTACTTAATATAGGCTCTTTAATTCATTTACTGTAACTAGTTTGCTGTCAAGAATTTTCATATCAAATATCTTAAATTCAAAGAAACAAATCTTGTAGAAAACAATTTTCTATGTGAAAATACATTATGGAATCGAAAAAATATTTCTCATTCCAATTTTTATGTGTCTATTATTATTTTACAATTCTCGTTTTCAATGTTTTCCATGAAGCACAAATGACCATTCACTCTCTTCATCCAAATTGTACCTTAAGTTAAATCTATCCTCCTACAATTATAAGTGGTTGAACCATTCAAAAGGAAACCCTTACTACAATATTATAACAAACCTTTTGCAAAAGTAATGAAGATCTTTCTCTCATGATACATGAAAATCTGCTATCCAAGTAATAACATTAGTTATAAGGTAGTAGTCATAATCAGTATTCTTATCCTATTATTATTTCTGCTATGAGTTCAAATTTCTATCAATCTTAGATAATGCCTATGCTTATTTATAGGCACCAAATCCAATGATCTGTACTTTGATGGACTTGGATTTCTATTTTTTTCAAAATTTGAGCCCATTAAGGTGCGAGTTATTACATTTAAGGATATCAAATATAGTAAATTGATCAAAGTGACGTTTTATTTTTTGAGTTCTTGCTCCTATCTTGTAGTTTTCGGTCAAGTGTTACATTAGATACAAAACGATCATTATTGTAATCAATCATATAGAATATATGATCTTACACTTTAGTTTACTTGCCTATTCAAATGAACCAATTTCATCAAGGTTTCCCACGTTATGAATTACAATAGTTCACTATATAATAGTTATATATGATCGCATATGGATCGAATATCCATATTCAAGTAGTTCTTTTAGAGTTTGAAACCCACAAAAGAGTATACACGGTCTCGGCCAAATAAACACATAAGTGGCAGGTTATGAATGTATTTAGTAGTTATAAAATTTTGCGCTTGCATGTGTATTGAAACAATAACATGTTGAAAATATTTATTAGTAAGTATATTTTATATTTCTTTTTTAAATATTTAGTTTAGTCCATTTGCATATCTTAATTGATAAACACTTTATCAATTATATTAATTGCATAAATTTTTCAATGTAGATTATTATAACTTTATGTAGCAGATGTTCTTACAATATAAGAAGGTTAAATTTTGCCATTTCATTTTTCTAATAAGGCTTCCACTAGATTTTTATGTTGTTACCCGGTTGTTTGACCATGTAACAAAAGGCTCGGCATAAATACCTCGGTCGGCATAGGCCTCGTTCGGCATGGAAGGGTCGATTGACATGAAGCCTCGTTCGGCATAGAAAGGTCGCTCAACATAAGACCTCGCTCGGCATGGAAGGGTCGATCGACATGAAGCCTCATTCAGCATAGAAAGATCGCTCGGCACAAGGCCTCGCTCGGCGTGGAAGGGTCGATCGGCATGAAGCCTCATTTAGCATAGAAAGGTCGCTCGGCACAAGGCCACGCTCATCATGGAAGGGTTGATCGGCATGAAGCCTCGTTCGGCATGAAGCTTCATTCGGCATGAAGCCACGTTTGGCACAGGCCTCGTTCGGCCTACACTCTTCACTCAGTGCAATGCCTCGTTGGTCATACGAATGCCGTTCAGCCTGGATGTGTGGTTCGGCAATTGCTGTTCCGCATCTATGGCTCGGTGCGTAGAAGTTACTTACCACGGGCCAAGGTACCTTGTTCTTAGGCCCATAAGGGAAGTCCAACCTATCTTCGTCTATAAATAGAAGGGCAGGGGCATAGTGAAAGGGACCTTTTTTTGAGAACACTGGGGAGACTCTGCCGCTTTCAAGACTCTTTCTTCTCAGTTAGCACTTGTACTCAAGTCATTATTGCACGAATTGTATCTGTAATCAATCACTTGTGAAAGCGATAAAGATCAAAACTCAAAGTGGACATGGGCAGTTACGCTGAACCGCTATAAATCCGGTGTTCTTGTTTTTGCATTTAATTTAGCATACAGTTCTCTGTTTTAATTTACTTTCTTCATTAATCTCTCTATACAGTCTATCTCAAGGGTGTTAGTGACCAATTCAGGTGCTAACATTTTGGTGCTTTCACTGAGAATCGAATTCTCAGGCCACTAGGATCTGCTTTGTAGGTACTGGATTGAAAAAATCCCCTAAAGGAGATCCAAGTCATTCATAGGACATCCGTTGATTCTACTCAGAGTTTCTATCAACAACTCTACTATGTGAAGACCACGTACCAGATCATCCTCTCATAACGCGGACATCAACAAGACTACTAGCATACAATAAATAGGACCTAGCAATTAGCAAGTTAATCCTAGCGTAGGGACAGTCGGCGCCCATAGCCAGGTGGAAGTTGTCACTAGGACGAAGTTCAATTACCTGATGAGAGAACTCATGGAAAGCAGAGACAACTTAGCAAACAGATTCAAGCTAACACCAATCGTATGGCTTAGCTCACTCAACAGCAGCATCAGAGTGTTCGAGGTAGTCCCGTTCCTTACTCTTCATCTGATTGCTCGAATTCATCCGATGAGCCTCCCAGGCGTAGACACCGCAAAACTGAAACTACACAAGCAGGTGCCACTGGTCGATCAACTAGGGATCACTTACATCTTGGAGACCACACCCAAGTTGGAGCAGGAAACTTAGGAGCTGGAGCTCATTTGAAAACTGGATGCCCGGCTCACCAAGACCCTAATGAAGCTGGTCCCCAAGATACATGTTTGGCAGATCGCCAATAGAGGAGACATCAACCCGAACTGTCTCGTAGAATAGAGTCCAACCTTCCATCCTCCATACAAACCCCGGACTTATGGGTTATGGTCGGACAGTTAATGAGAGAAAATCAAGGCTCGACCAATGAAGATTGGGGGATATCCAGGAGTCATACTCCATTCACAGATACTATTCTATAGGTCGAGTACCGCAGGAAGTTTAGCATGCCAACTATCCCGACCTATGAAAGAAAGACTCATCCCAGATAGTATGTGATTAGGTATGAATGGATGATGGATTCAGCTAGAGTGAATGATGCGACCAATTGTAGATGCTTCCCAATTACTTTATCTAGAATCGCCACCATGTGGTCCACTCGACTTCCCCCACGATCTATATCCAGCTTTGACGAATTGGTGATGAAATTTATGGAACAGTTCAGGATACATGCCACTCGTCCCAAGGATGTGATGTCCCTATCTAGTGTAATCCAGGCTCCGGAGGAGTCATTGAAAGAGTACTTACAGAGATTTCATGTTGCGGCTACTGAGGTTAGCAACCCTAATGACCATGTAATTCTGATGGCGGTAATGCGAGGAGTGGATCCGAATTCAGAGTTTGGAGATTGGTTGGCAGGAAAGCCTCCAACTACACTGGAGCGTTTCTATTCAAAGGCTCATCAATTCACAAGAAGAGAGAAAGCCAGATGGACGAGACGAGATAAGGCACTTGGGACTATTCAAGAGACTGTGAAAAGCAACATCGCTGTAAAACAGTCCGTGATAATTCAAGGAAGGTTCAAGTCAATGTCCAAAATAAGCTCGGGCAATCTAAAGTGTCCGAAGGAGGAAATCCGGGAAAGAAAAGAGAAACAAGGAAATGAAAGTCAAGAATTCCAACTTATAACGAATATACTCATTTGAATGCATAACTGGAGAATATTTACCTGTTAACTTGTAATACTTTCCAATACAAAAAGTCGTGCCCAAAGGAGTCAACAAAGGAACAAAAACGGACTGGGAAGTACTACCGCTTCCATGAGACTTATGGGCACAATACAGAGGAGTGTAGGCACCTCCACGATGCCATATAAAAGCTGATTAGGCAGAAAAAATTGCAGGAGTTTGTCAAGAACCCGTAGGAAGGTAGGCAAGGAACATCGGATCCCGGACGCAGGTCATCCCCACGCCATCCAGAGGAACCTGCCCGAACTATGGGTAGACTGGTCATAAACACTATAGTCGGTGGACCTCATCCTACAGACAAGAACTGGCAAAAAATGGAGTAGTATGCTAACTCCTTAAGGCATGCAGATTATGAGTGTTGTTCGAATGTGGAGGGTGGGACCCCCCCTAAACAGCAACGCATGATGACAGACGATATAGTGTTTAGGAGCCAAGATGCTGAGAAGGTGGAGGCTCCCACCGTTGACTCGATGGTCATATCCACGATAATCGGGCCATCATATGTGAAGAGAATTTTAATTAATTGTGGAAGTTCTATTAACATCATCTTCAAAAAGGCATATGACCAAATGAAGATAGAGATAAAGGATTTGAAACCATCTAAAGCCCATATCCATGGCTTTAATGGTGCAGCGACTAATACAGTGGGATATGTTAAATTGTCAGTTGAACTGGGATAAGGTGAGCGTAGGAGGGTGTGAATCCTACCTTTCATAGTGTTCGATGTTGATTCTCCATATAATGTGTTTCTGGTTCTACTGGCCCTGGAGAGTTCAGGGAAGCTTTAGCCTCGTGGTGTTTGACTTTGAAATTCCCTACAGACAAAGGAGTTGGTGTGGTGCATGGCGATCGGGCGATCGGCCGCGCATGTTATGTGGCAGAGCTGAGAGAGGCCCAACGGAGAGAAAAGGAAAGGTTGTGGGCAGCTCCATCTGCATTCGGAATACTGACAATTGAAAAGTAGTGCCCGAGCTCTGGCTTGGGCAACATACTCGGATTCATAGAGACATAGATCCGAGAAATGGTGATGGGGAACCCAGGGAAGCAAAAGCAGCACCGGCTGAATTGACAATTGACATTCCAGTCAGCCGAGACGACCCATCGTGAGTACTGAAGATAGGATCACAACTCGATCCCTCGATGGCATAAGATCTTACTGATTTCCTCCGCGTGAATCTAGATGTATTCGCTTGGATGCATTCCGATATGTACAAGATTTCTCCTACTATAAAGAGTTATATGTTGAACATAGGCCCAAGGTACGTACCAGTAAAGCAGAAGAGGAGAGGCATGGACCCGGAGAGGTCCGCTGCTCTCAAAGAGGAGGTGGACAAACTCAAAGCCAATGGGTTCGTCCACGACGCCCTCTACCCTGAATGGGTGTCTAACCCTGTGCTAGTGAGGAAAGCCAATGGGAAGTGGAGAACTTGTGTAGATTACCCTGATCTGAACAAAGCATGCCCCAAGGATAGTTTTCCTTTACCCAGGATTGACCAGCTGGTTGACCCAACAGCGGGACACGAGTTATTGTCATTTATGGATGCGTACTCGGTATATAATAAAATCCCGATGCACATTCCAGACCAAAAACACAACAGTTTTATCATAGATGTCGGGTTATATTGTTGTGTAGTGATGCCTTTCGGATTGAAAAAAATGGGAGTGACTTATCAGCATCTGGTGAATCGAATGTTTAAAGACCAAATTGTTAGAACAATGGAAGTCTATGTGGATGATATTCTCGCAAAGTCACGGCAGTCAAATGACTACATTCGAGACTTGACGGAGATGTTTGATATATTTAGATGTTATGGGATGAAAATTAACTCTTTGAAGTGCTCCTTTAGCGTGCAGGAAAGTTTTTAGGTTTCATTGTTAATGCCGAGGAATTGAAGCTAACCCGAAAAAAATTCAAGCTATTCGGGACATACAAGTGACTAAAACAATAAAGCAACTACAAAGCTTGAACAGAAAAGTAGCCGCGCTGAGTCGATTCATATCCAAGGCCACAGATAAACGTATTCCCTTCTTTGATGTCATGAAAAAAGGAAAGAGAATTTTCGAATGGACATCTGACTATTAAGAGGCGTTCCAAGCTCTGGTAAGGCATTTAGAAAGTCCCCCGGTGCTATGAAAACCGGTAGACCATGAAATGTTGTATGTGTATTTGGCTGTATCCCAACATGCTATCTATACGGCTTTGGTTCGCGAAGAGGACCAAGTTAAAAGCTAGCATACTATGTTAATAAAAGCTTGACGGGGCCAGAAAGAAATTATCCCAAGATCAAGAAGCTAGCCTACTGCTTGGTGATTGCATCACGCAAGCTTCGTCCGTACTTTCAGGCACACTCGATCAGTGTTTATACCGATCAACCCTTGCGACAGGTACTCCAACAACCAGAAACCTCTGGAAGGATATTAAAATGGAATATCGAGTTGAGTTAGTTCAATATTACTTACTTTCCATGAAAAGCCATACAAGGGCAAACGCTAGCAGACTTCATCGCTGAATTCACCGTGTTAGACGAATCAAATAGTCATAATGTCATACCTCCTATTCGATGGAAGATGTACACCGATGTGGCATCTAACAACCATTGCTCTGAGGCTGGTATAGTTTTTATGACTCTCTAAAACTGATCGATTTGTTACACTTTGAAGCTTGAATTCCCAGCAACAAATAACAAAACCGAGTATGAAGCATTGATTGCTGGCTTAAAGCTTATCAGGGAACTGGGAGTAAAGTCAGTTGAAATCTTTTATGACTCACAATTAGTGTATACCAGGTGAGGGGGGACTATCAAGTGAAGGGAAGAGACTTGCCCCATACCTTGCACGGTTCAAGAGCTGCTAGCAAATCTAGAATATTATGATATTTTGCATGTCCCGCGTGAACAAAACAAAGAAGCCGATTCATTAACAAAATTTGAAAGTACTGGAGATGCACAGCAGATGGGATTGGTTCCCATCGAAACCTTACATGCTCCGAGTATAAATATGATGGAGATAGATTTCATGTTAGAAACAGAAATCGATAAGGAATCATGGATGATCCCATTCAATCAATACTTGCTACATGGGATCTTACCCGAAAGAAAGAGCAAAAGACGACAAGTCATTCGTAAGGCTTCATGGTATATAATGCAGGACGGAATAATGTGCCGAAGGGGATTCTCGGCCCCTTACACCGATGCATTGCCCACAATGAGATAAAACGAGTCATGAAGAAGTCCATGAAAGAGAATGTGGTGACCATACTGAGGACAGACGTTAGCAAAGAAGAACCTCCGCTATGGATATTATTGGCCAACTATAAATCAGGTGCTGCAGACTACGTAAGGAGATGTAACAAATGCCAGAAGTATGCAAAACTCCCAAGAGCTCCATTGATGGAACTCGCACAAATGGTTAGTCCTTGGTCGTTTGCAATGTGGAGGATCGACATAATCAAATCTCTACCCATATCCAAAGGTGGTGCGAAATACGTGATTGTCGCGATCAATTGCTTTACCAGGCGGGTAGAAGTAGAGCCCTTATCTATGATCACCACCAATTAGGTCATTAATTTCATTGTACGAAACATTATATGTCATTTTGGCCTTCCACAAACTATCATTACAGACAACGGATCTCAGTTCAAAAGCAAAGAGTTCAAAGAATTTTGTCAAAAGTATGGCATTGAAAAAAGGCTTGCCGCAATTGCTCATCCACAAGCCAATGAACAAGTGGATGCCATGAACAAAATACGTTTGGAAAAGGTTAGAGGCAAGTGGGTGGATGAACTTCCAACAGCACTTTGGGCTTATAGAACCACCCATAAGTCCGCGACTGGCCACACTCCATTCACATTGGCATTTGGCACGAAAGCTGTTATACCTATAGAACTTGAAGTTCAGACACATCGGGTAACTCAGTATGACCCCAAGACGAATAGAGATCTTTTGCTAAAATCATTGGACTTCATTAATGAAAAACATGAAGAAGCTGATTTAAGAGCGGCTGCATATAGACATTGAGTCGCTCGATATTATATTGTAAAATCCGGCCGAGAGTCTTTGATGTGGGTGACCTCGTTTTAAAACGAGTTTTCCCAGTCCCGTCACATCTGAATCCCACATGGGAAGGTCCATATGTCATTGAAAGGAGGATTGGAGAGGGAACTTTCAAGCTAGCGATCGTTGATGGCGCAACACTCCCACGAGCATGGAATAGCGAGCATCTGCGGCATTATTATACTTAGTCTATTCCTTTTCTATCTTTGTTGCAATTATTTTTCGTATGTTTTTATTTAGTTGATTCTTAGTTTTCGGCATGTAATAAGACAATTTAGATTGCTTTCATTAATAAAGGCTTGAAGCCCTCTTTTTCATGAATTATTGATGTTTCCATGTATGATAATTCTATGGCAAAAACTAGAGTTACATTATTCTATCTGACGTACGAACATGCTTAAACGACTTAAATCTCCAAGTCCCTAGAGTGTAAACTGGAGTACTCTGAGTCCCCTGAGTGCGGACTTGAGTATAAACGACTTAAAATCTCCAAGTCTCCAGAGTGCGGATTGGAGTACTCTGAGTCCTCTGAGTATGGACAGGGTATAAACGACTTAAAATCTCTAAGTCCCCAGAGTGCGGACTGGAGTACTCTGAATCCCCTAAGTGCGGACTAGAGTATAAATGACTTAAAATCTCTAAGTCCTCAAAGTGCGACTAGAGTACTCTGAGTCCCCTGAGTGTGGACTAGAGTATAGACGGTTTAAAATCTTCAAGTCCCCAGAGTGCGGACTGGAGTACTCTGAGTCCCCTGAGTATGGACTAGAGTATAAATGGCTTAAAATTTCCAAGTCCTTGGAGTGCGTATGGAGTACTCAGAGTCCTCAGAGTGCGGACTAGTGTATAAACGGCTTAAAATCTCCAAGTCCCCAGAGTGCAGACTGGAGTACTCTGAGTCCTCAGAGTGCGAACTAGAGTATAAACGACTCAAAATCTCCAAGTCTCCAGAGTGCGGACTGGATTACTTTAAGTCCCCAGAGTGCGGACTAGAGTATAAATGATTCGAAATCTACAAGTCCCCCGAGTGACCAAAAATATCCTAAGTACCCTGGCATGAAACAGAGTACTTACGATTTCCAAAAAATCTCCGAGCCATATGGAAGTGGACTGCAATTTATGTAACTCACAAGATTTTAAGCCTCGACCACAGTTATACAGTAAGCTATACAATAAAAGTCATTTAAAGGACAAAGGAACTAAATTTTATTTATCAATCCAAAATGAGGTTCTGCTACAGCTCCTCCAAAACTCAGAGTCAAAAATCTATCTACATCGACTAGAAAAATAAATAAAAATAATTACATAATTTAAGCAACTCTCGTCGAATGAGAATGACAACTACTTCTTCGGTTTCTTCTCTTTCCTTGTTTTCTCGGATGACTCCTCCCCCACATGTTTTCATTTGGACGCTTTGCTTGATGGGGAAGTAACATTCGAGGAAGGGCGAGGAACTTCCATTGGCCTGGACCCACCAGAGAGGATGATCTTCAAAAGCATGTTTAACGGATCGTCTAGCTCCACCACTTGGGGCTCGACCTTGATCTCAACTTTATTTTTCTTCTCCTCCACAAGTTGTTCCTTCATGCTCATTTTTGAAGTGTGCCCAGAGGCGCTCGTAATCTCAATTTCATAATTTTCTTCAATGGGTGACGAAGTTTAGATTTTTCCTCATCAAGGGCCTTAATCACTTGAGCATCAGGACCAGGAGTCTCTCCCGCTTGAATAGCCTCGATCTCCTTCTCCTCCTTGGAGTCATGGCTCCTTGGAGTGGGCTCGGGGTCAGAGCGGCCTACGCAAAATCAAAAGAGACAAATGTTAGAATACAATAACCTCTCGTCGTAAACGACGCCGCTTTGAAATTTAAGAAGAAAAGTTATTAACCAGTTTCTTCCTAGCTCTCAACCGTTCAAGGAGTCTCACCCTCTGGAATGGGAGACAGAACGTGAATGTCGATGCTAAGGGTCTTTAGGGTCATAACCAACGTGCTATTCGAATGGATCAAGTACTGGCCGATCAGCCGGTTGAGTAGGAGGAGACACTGGGGATTCGGTTCCAGACAGACCGACAATGTCATCTTTTCCTTTTGATGAGGAAGAACCTTTGCAGTAGAGAGCCTTCGCTGCAGACAGGTCTGAAGGCTCATTCCCCTTAAGAAATTATTTTACTAAAGCCTCCTCATCAACCTCTTTGGCGCTGGTCTCATCCTTTCTGATCTTTATTAAAGTTTCCCATGCCTTGGTTAGATATTCGAGGTAATCCTCGCCTAGAAAAGTTAAGCCTCGATGCATGAGGACACGGGCAATGTATTCTGCAATAAGCGGGTTGAACAAGCACTTGATCTCCTCCCGCCAGCCTCCGTAGCCGACTCAAGGAGAGACTCAAAATCAGTGGATGCAATTCTTTTGCCCTCCTCATGGGCTTCATCCTTCAGCATCTCAACTTTAGAGAATTCATTGTCGAGCTTTGTCTTCAGGAGTCGTGTAGCAACAATCTCAACGCAATATCGTTGAGCAACAGTTTTTCCTCTTTCTCTTTAAGGAGTAGCTCTTCCAACTCTTTGACTCGTTGGGAATGCATCCCTCTCCTTTTGAACAGAATCCTTCTCTAAAGCTAAGGCCCCCAGCGTTGGATTGCTTCATCATTCTCTTTCTTTTGAGTCATCTCCAGGCGATTAACGGCCTCCGCCATGTCTTTAGCACTTTTTTGGGCCGCTTCAAGCTGAGACTTATATGAAGAAAGCTCTTCATCCAAAGCTTTAATAATGTCTTTATCGTGAATAGCCTCGAGCTTCATGCGATCAATTTCGTGTTGACGCTCAATAGAGACTTCCGAGACTTTTTCAACTACATGGACAAACGCGTCATGTTGAATGTATACATCGTTAGTACAAGCAATAGCGCTTTATTTGACGTGTCCCAGAATGTGGTGAATCACCGAGAGAAATTTCAAACCATCAAAGCATATTTTCGAGAACGTGGCCTTGAGCTCGGCAAGTCTTTCTGCTACCGATGGATCAGGTACAGGAGCGGAAGGAGTTTGCCTGGAGACTATAGATGTTTTGTGGGATTCCTAGGATTGCCTGGTACTGGACGAACCAGAGTGTTGATCTCGATGGGCCTCAGGCTGGGACCCCTTATGCACGGACTTCTCCTTGCCTTGCTCTGATTGAGGAGGAGGATCGCGAGAGTAGGAGGACTGGCTGTAGGTATTTCTTTGATAAGATGATTCTTGATGGCTGCAATCTCGATCGCCAGTGTCATCTCTGTCTCGGCATTTGTCGGAACCCGAATCCTAGCCAAAATAATGAAAAATAGATGACCCACGAAGACGATTGAGTCTGTGAGTACGTCCCATGTCACCTACGCAAAATTTTGATAACGACAAGTTGGCAAAGAGTAGTGTGATAGCTAAAAATTAAGTGCGAGGTAAAGTGCACATGTCCATGTGTGTCCTACTGTTTCTCCCCAACAGACCGGTTTCTTTGTCTTTACTTATAGAGTTTTTTTCTCCTTGGTTTTGGGCTTGAGCGCTTGCATCGCCTCTCATGGGCGAATGAAGCTTAAGGACTTTCGGATCGCTGAAGCCATAATTATGCAAATCATCAGGAATAGTGAGGTTCGATAAGCCTTTTAAAGAGCTCTCTAAGTGTTGAGGAGAAGGCTCTTTCTCTACCGGAGTGATGGTGACCTTAGAGGTTCCACCCGCTGTCTTCTTCCTTAATTTGTAAGTTAGTTTTTTCTTTCCCTTCGCAGGGGTAGGCGTCACTTCGATATCGTGAACCTCAACCACCGGCTCCCGAGCGGGGCTAACATTCTAGCCGGGTACTTCGGGCGTTTTAGCTTCTCTGATCTCTCCCTCCTCAGGTGTGTCAGGGGCATCACATGTTAAAGGCACGGCTTGCTTTTTTCCTTTGCCTAAGGTAGACCCGGTTATAGTGATGCCTTGAGGAAGGCGTATTCGACGACATGCCGCCAGCAGCCCAAACTTCGAGAGTGATTCATTTGAAATAAGAGATCTAATGTCCCGGCCTCCTGTGGGGATAGCTTGGATAGCCTCAACGGCTTCAGAATACCCAAAGCATTCGGGATGTGGGCTGATACCTATAAAAGTAGAGAAAGAGTTAGAAAAGGTGCAATTTCTACCGAATGCAAGTATTGATCCAGAAAAGAAACTTACTCCCTTCGACCCATCTCCTTGCAAAGCCAGTGGGACAGCGCATGCAGAACCATTCCTGCTTATACTGGGCGAATTTGCTCCATGCCCCAGTCAGAATCTGACATTTATTATGCGGCTCGAGAAATACAAAAGATGGGCTGTCAAATCGTCTCTTGAAACGATAAATATAGCGAATATCGCCAGGAGTCGGGAGCTTGAAAAGGACGCTTATAAAGAGAATGCACGTGCCGTGTACAAACGCGTGACTATTAGGATGCAACTGTAATAGAGCGATCTCGATGTACTGTAACAGGTCGCGGAAGAAGGAGTTAAATGGTGGCACGCTACCAACCCAGCACATAAATTTGTTGCATGCCGTAAATCCGGCTAGGGGCAAGTGAGGACGATCTTGTCCCGATGGAACCAACACATCACCAAAAGGAATCCCGTGTATTGAGCATATGTGACGAAGAGCGCTTTCGTTAATTCTCGAAGCTTAAGAATCAATCGAATCGTCTAAAAGGATCACTGCATCTAAGGCATCGGGAGCCAAGTTGACGGATGCGATCGTAGGGCTCGGAATATATTGTACAGGAACTGTCAATGGATTTGAGGTTCCAACCATTTCCCGTCGAGAAGATGGCCGGGTCTGTCCGAGATCGTGGCTAAACTGGATTTCCTAGACATCTCTAATGAGTGTGGGATCTGATGAAACACTTGTTTAAACAATACATGAAAAACGATCGACATTAGACATAACAACAAAATACTCCCCCCGTGTGGTCTGTGAACTAGTGCAACTGTTCAAGTATAAGTGCTAAAGAGTTACAAGTCGTAAAGTTGATGAAATAAAGTTAAGCTTTTGATTTTCGCCTTCAAAGACCGTCATCGCTGACCGTCTCCGAGAGCTTGTCGAGCGATGGCTTCTGTTTTAAGCTCAACGTTGACACTGTATGTGGAAGGTTATTATTTGTTTTAATCAAGTTAAAAAACAGAGGAGTTATCAGTTTGATTGCCCAATATTCTTGATTGCTTAAGTCCTTGTCCTTGTCACTGTCATATGTTCGAGCATAGGAAGTAAGTTAAGTCAACATGCATTATGTTCGAGTAGAGATGGTTCTAATTGTTGTGGCCTACTACCATACTTAATACCGAACGACACTGCAGAGACTCGACTATTCATTGCCTACTTCAGTTTCCTACATTCTCTCTCCACCGTTCGGCATGTGGCAAGTCATGCCGAGCCATAGCCATGCCGAGCCGCATCGCTCAGCGCTTTGAACCCAACTCTAATTTCCTTTTTTCACTCCCTCTCTATCGATCGTCACAAATGAGTCATTCGGCAAGTCATATCGAGCTGCATCGCTCGCGCTTTGCCCTCAACTCCTACTTCTCTCCAGCACTCCCAATTACCTCGTTCGGCACAAAGGAGCCATGCCAAGCCGTAGTCATACCGAGTCGCATCGCTCGGCACACCAAGCCCAACTTCAACTTCACTCCTACACTCCCCCTCCATCGTTCGGCATGCGGAAGTCATGTCAAGCCACAGCCATTCAACATCCTCCAACTCATTTCTTCAAACAAACTAAATACCTTCCTAGATGGCCAGTCGATCACCATTTCATCTCGCACGCCGCCCTCGACCAACAGTCCATACCCACGCTGATTCCTACTGGGCTGACACCGTCTTCCTTCTTCCTCTCCATCTAGTCCTAAGGCATGACTGAACCTTAGATCCATCTTCTTTATCTACGCAACTTCCATTATTCGTGAGTAAAAGAAAGGACGTGAATTTGAATCTTGTACAAAATCCATAATTGAAGAAAGTCGAACAACTGAGAGGTTCATACCTAGAAGAATGGTTCGAAGTCTAGTGAAGTGCTCGATTTGGAATTGGAATCAACTCAGGCTTATTGTTAAGGGCAGTCGAGAAGCAACGTATCGGGTTCGGTAGAAAAAAGGATGCTGAGGTGATAACAGGAGTCTGATGGGAGACGAGTTCGAAAGCCTTGTAGAGTGGAGGTAAAAGTAAAAGGGGGAAAGAGGAGAAGTATTGGGTTATATACGAAAGAAGGAAGGCAAATAGACAGTTACCAATAGAACCGGGACCTCGCTCGTTTGGCATACATGGGCTCGTTCGGCATACAGAGGCTCGTTCGGCATCCAATGCCTCATTCGGCATTCAATGCCTCATTTGGCATTTAGGGAATCGTAGGAAATCACTATAGAGAGGACAGAACAAAGGTTCAAAGAAAAGCACGGGGTGCTCGTGGATCAAAGCGCATCATGTCCGTCCACATGATACACTTTGGGGGGCAAGTGTTATCTGGTTGTTTGACCATGTAACAAGAAGCTTGGCATAGATACCTCGGTCGGCATAGGCCTCGTTCGGCATGGAAGGGTCGATCGGCATGAAGCCTCGTTCGGCATGAAGCCTCGTTCGACACAGAAAGGTCGCTCGCCACAAGGCCTCGCTCGGCATGGAAGGGTCGATCGGCATGAAGCCTCGTTCGGCATAGAAAGGTCGCTCGGCACAAGACCTCGCTTATTGTTAAGGGCAGTCGAGAAGCAACGTATCGGGGTCGGTAGAAAAAAGGATGCTGAGGTGATAACAGGAGTCTGATGGGAGACGAGTTCGAAAGCCTTGTAGAGTGGAGGTAAAAGTAAAAAGGGGAAATAGGAGAAGTATTGGGTTATATACAAAAGAAGGAAGGCAAATAGACAGTTACCAATAGAACCGGGACCTCGCTCGTTTGGCATACATGGGCTCCTTCGGCATACAGAGGCTCGTTCGGCATCCAATGCCTCATTCGGCATTCAATGCCTCGTTTGGCATTTAGGGAATCGTAGGAAATCACTATAGAGAGGACAGAACAAAGGTTCAAAGAAAAGCACGGGGTGCTCGTGGATCAAAGCGCATCATGTCCGTCCACATGATACACTTTGGGGGGCAAGTGTTATCTGGTTGTTTGACCATGTAACAAGAAGCTTGGCATAGATACCTCGGTCGGCATAGGCCTCGTTCGGCATGGAAGGGTCGATCGGCATGAAGCCTCGTTCGGCATGAAGCCTCGTTCGGCATGAAGCCTCGTTCGGCATAGAAAGGTCGCTCGCCACAAGGCCTCGCTCGGCATGGAAGGGTCGATCGGCATGAAGCCTCGTTCGGCATAGAAAGGTCGCTCGGCACAAGGCCTCGCTTGGCAAGGAAGGATCGATCGGCATGAAGCCTCGCTCGGCATGACGCCTCGTTCAGGATAGAAAGGTCGCTTAGCACAAGGCCTCGATCAGCATGGAAGGGTCGATCGCATGAAGCCTCGTTCGGCATGAAGCCTCATTCGGCATGAAGCCTCGTTCGGCATAGAAAGGACGCTCGCCACAAGGCATCGCTCGACATGGAAGGGTCGATCGGCATGAAGCCTCGTCCGGCATGAAGCCTCGTTCGGCATGAAGCCTCGTTCAGCGCAGGCCTCGTTTGGCTTGAAGCCTTGTTCGGCACATGCCTCATTCGGCCTACACTCTTCACTCAACGCAATGCCTCGCTCGGCGTACAAATGCCATTCGGTCTGGATGTGTGGTTCGACAATTCTCGTTTGATATCTATGGCTCGATGTGCAAAAGTTACTTACCACGGGTTGAGGTACCTTGTTCCTAGGCCCATGAGGTAAGTCCAACCCATCTTCGTCTATAAATAGAAGGGCGGGGGCATAGTGAAAGGGACTTTTTTTCGAGAATACTGGGGAGATTCTGTCGCTTTCAAGACTCTTTCTATTCAGTTAGCACTAGTACTCAAGTCATTATTGTACGGATTGTATCTGTAATCAATCACTTGTGAAAGCAATAAAGATCAAAACTCAAAGTGGACGCAGGCAGTTACGCTGAACCACTATAAATCCGGTGTTCTTGTTTTTGCATTTAATTTTGCATATAGTCATCTGTTACACAATCTATCTCAAGGGTTTTAGTGACCAATTCTGGTGCTAACATATGTTTATCAAAACCCTAAAAAACATAGAAATCATTTGATTTCTCTAGTAGGTGTCAGGACTCGCTTGCCTTGGGATTCTAATCTTAAAGAATATCAACAAATCATAGGCCTACAAGCGATGGATAAAACTTTACTTATTGTATCAAATACAACTCCTAATCCATTTTCTTTGTCATAATCTCATCTCGACCTTGAGGAATATCAACAAATAGAAAGAGATTATTCACTCGTACCCAATGTTTCGCGACGGCCTAAGTATAATGCATGTAACTTAAGGAACATCAACAAATGCGTGTATATATCTTACACTTCTAGTCAATATACTAATAATGCTGCATATAATATCTCTAGCTTGAGAAAATAAACAACTAGAGAGTATGCAAGCAATCTATTAATATATAAATAGTAGAGGACAACTTTATATTAAAGATTCAAAATCTTTAATATATTATATTGAGTGATATCGACTAATGGAATAATGTATGTTTTATGAAATACCCTCGAGATTCAAGTGTGAGGCACATCAAAAATCACGGTATATGTACTACATATGTATGTATTTTTTCCTTAAGTCTATTCCAGATTTCTTAGTGTTTCACTTCTAGTTTATACATTCATATTATGTAGTTTAATTATTATATAACTTTTATAATTTAATTAAATTATATAATAGTCTTATGTATATTACATTAATTAAATCTTAATCAATTTAATTAATTATTTAACATTTTAATTAATTTTATGTTACTCGATTAAGCATTTTAATTGAATATGTTTATCATAACATTTATGTTTATACACATATATCTATATGTATATGTATTTTATTATTTGTTAATTAACTTTTAATTAACTTATTTAATTAGACAATTTAAATAAATATTAATTTTTAAAAGTTCTTATGTATATACATATATGCTTATATCGTATTAAACAATTCGAGATAATGTTTAATTAATTAACTATTTAATTAATTTATTAATCTTAATAATAGATACTAAAATTTTTGAAATATGTTTATTGTATTTTCATAGCACTTTTGAAAACTATATTATAACATTTAAGATATACATTGTTTTCAAAGCCAACTTTGAAAATCGTATTATAACATTTATAATGTAATTAAATTTAAATCTTATTTTAATTTCAAAACAGCATTTATAATGTATTTCTTATTTTAAATTTAGCTTTTAAATTTTTATTTCTATTTTTATTTTCAAAATAATTTTGAAAATTAGCCCTAGGCCAATTCAATTGTGCCTTTTCTATTAAGGGCGACTTTTAGGCTCACTTCACTTTTTAGGCCAAGCCAATAGCCAGGAAGGGTAGGGTACTTGATAACCCAAATCCAAGCCTAGAAACTACTTTTCTAGACACCCTACAATATTGGTAAGCTTAATTGGTTAGTAATAACATAACTAATTTAGACTGCACAGACTATTTGGCTCTAATAACATTTTTGGAACCGAACGAGTTTGAAGCGAGTGAAATATGATAAATTTGAAAAAAAATTCTATTTTTATTTATTGGACCTATGAAATCTAAAGAGATTTCAAATCCAATCTAAAAGGTGTTTTAAATAGAACCCTTTATTTTATTTAATTGGTTTGAAGGAGTTTGAATTTGATACAAATTTAAATGCATAAGTTTATTAAATGCACCCATGTATGAAATAGTTACTCATTAAAGCTATTTTAGAAGTAAACCTTTTGTTTCCTTCTTTAAGGCCTATGCAATCAATCAAGGGAATAAATATCTTTAACTGGAGAGAGAAACCTTTCATTTCTCTCTCTGATTAGATTACTTATTTGTTAGATGTCATTAATGATCGATTTAAATATATCATGTAAGGTAAGTATATCCAAATATATATACTCATAGTGTATGTTGTGCAAGTGAAACATATAAGAAGTGTAAATTATTAATGGTTCCCTTTATATATGCCTTTATTGTCCATAAAAAAAATTATAAACAAAACAACATTTATAATACACACACACACATATATAACGTAATATATATATATATATATATATATGTATATATTATTGTTTACACTAAAGTTGATTTTGGTTGTTTGACATGTTTTAAAGTAATAACTTAAAATAATAGTTTTAAGATTTGATAGAAAACTCGGTATGTAAATTTTAAAATGACTTAACTTTCATTCTAATGTAAATAATAACCAAAGTTGTTTCAAAATCCTTACAGCAATGTATCTAATTCTAAAATGATAACATAAAATTAAAATCAATTAAGCAAAACAATTTTCAAAACAAAAAACTATTCAAACAATAATTTCTAAAACAAAAAAGAATTAGACAGCCAAGGCATGTATAGTTCATGGTAATAGGATTCAAATCTAAACCAAACATACAATATGAACAAAAGAACAAAAGGGTGATGGACTTAATAATATTAACATAAATTAACATAAACTATAAGGGAAAAACATGTAGATCAGAGTTATACCAATATAATAGACATGCTTTTAATTATGATAATGGGGTTTAGGTTCACATGTTTGAAAATGATCAATTAAACACATAATGATCCATTCAAAACCAAAAATTTAAATGATAAAACATAAAAATAAATAAATTAGAGAATAATCTTAGGATGTTGCCTATAAATCACACCTTGAATAATGATATCTCCTAAGACCTTCAAGATCCATACCCAATCCTTGCAAGGGAAGGCTGAACCACTTGTATTACATTTTATTAATGTTATTTATTTGGAGTTAAAATATTATAGAAATCTTTATTATGCTTTCTTCCATGGAAATTAGAAAGAGAGAAGAGAAAAAAATAGAAGAATGAATGTGTAAGTAGAAATTGAATCAGTGGATACGCTTTAATTAAAAGAACAAAAACTTTCTCATTCTTTAATTAAAACTCCTTTAACTAATTCCCTTGCTTATCCCTCACTTCACTCCTTTCCCTTCATATAGTATGGCTAAAATTACATGCCATCAAATGATATATAATTTCCATAAATCGCTTTATGCAATTATCTTTCATTTAAGCCCGTTTAAAATTACATCATATCAATGTGTGCAGATATAACTTTCATAAACACTTTCAAATAATGACAAACAACTCCTATTAACTAAATATTATTTAATAATTCTTAAATATTAATTAATTTACAACGTTTTATAAATTAATTAAATCGTGTGATTTTTTTGGAAAATTCATCATTACGGTTGTGCAACTCAAAGGTGTAAATTCAATTAGCGGTTAATATTGAATAATTCAAATATTAACATTATATACACCGTCATTGGTGGTGTGACATTTTGGCTGAAGTTATAGCCAACACATCTTTTAATAAAATTCAGTTTTACATATTATAATCAGTACTTGGTAGTATGATATTAACACCAATTCTCTTCATAAAAATATATATTATATTATGACTTATGGAATTTGATTTGGTCAAAACTCTCGCATTGTCCACATTCAACTTTGTAATTCTAAACACAAAATTCTTTGTTCTATAATAACAATTATCACTAACCATACTGCTTTGGTCAGAGACTTTGATTTTGAATTGACTACAGTTGAACGTGATACTAGCCCTATATAACTAAGGAGATGAATTCTCTATTGAATGTTGTTTTACTTCCAATGCTTCAACTCATACCCAACTATAGTCATTCGATGGACGCCATGCCATGAATTAACTATAATCAAAGTGGAGTGTCCATATTAAAGTTCCCTAGTATTCTCATGTCATGGGAACATATTGTCGCTTCAAGTTTTCTATTCGACCTTAGTTATATTAGCTAACAGAGAACTCTCGAGTGAGTCATTCTATAGTTATCGAATAACTATCGGTATATAAACCCTTGATGTCCCCAACAACCATGAGAAATACACTATCTAGCATTTTGGAGAGCGTTGCATACTCTAGTTTTAATAGATTAACCAATATCCTTTCTCGAAACATCTTGAGTAGGAATATTTAGAATAATATGTTATTTACAATGTGATAAAATTCTCAAGATTACAACACTATGTAATTACTATCACATAACATTTCATTTATGGATTTCCATCTATGTACTTTAAATTAATTACTTAATTATTTATATCGCTATATAACAAGTATATAATAAGAAGAAAAACACGATTTATTGTGAACAATATTGGTTATTGATTTAGATATATGTAACAAATTACATAATTACCCATAGGGCATATCCCTAACTCTATCAATATAGGTGAGTATAACACTTTGTCAAAGTATGGGATGCCCTTTATCAATATTCCATTGAAGAAGAATAAGAAGTTTATTATGGGGTTAGATGACTACTTGACGGAGAAGCTTGTAAGGCACGTTGATAAGTCGTTTGAGAAGGTAGCAGAGAATGCTCATCAACTTGAGAGCTTGTTCCCTAAATCCAAGTCTGCTATTGTTGCTAACGAAGAGCCAAAGCCGTAGTAAAGCAATGGAGGCAAGAAGACGTGGAATAGGATAAGGAAGTAGTTTCGCGGGTAAAATGTTCGGAAGAAGGCAAAGTGATATCCTATCTGTTATGGTTGTGGAGATAAGGGCCACTTGATTAAGGATTGCAAGTCTAAAATAAAGGAAAAGTGTTATAACTATGAGAAGTTTAGACATATGTAGAAGAGTTGCTTAGAACCAGTGTAGCACAAGAAAATGGTAAAGGCATTTGCTTTAGATGTCGTTCCGACTCCATCGAGGGCTCCCTCGACGAAGGACAAACGTATCACCATATACTTTCTATTTTTGGTCTTTCCATATATGATTTGTTCAATACTGGGGCCTTACATTCCTTTATATCTGGTGACCTGGTAGCTAGATTGTGATTAAGACCCAAAATGGTTGACCGAACTTTAGTAGTGATGAACACTGTTGGAGGCCCTACTAGTCTTTATATGTTTTTCATTGTTTGGTCTTATCGAGTCATGGATGCTCTTTTGTTTGTGATTACTTTATTTTGGGTTTCGTTGGTTTTGGGATTATCTTTGGGATGAACTAACTAAGAAACTATGTGGTAGTGGTGAATTGCGAGTAGTTATTAGTGACGACTAGGGTGTGGAATAACGGAACGTAGTGATTGTCTGCCTACTAAAGGATGAGGTTATGGTTAGCTTTTTATATTCACTCTCGGTCCTACATAATGAGTTATCATTTATGCCTATCATTAGAGAGTATTCGGGCGTATTTAAGTAGATGACCAGATTACCACCACACCAAGAGATTGAGTTTCGCATAGACTTTGTGAAAAGTGCAAGACTGATAGTTATGCCTTTGAGGCATATGGCACCCCAAGAGCAAAAGGAATTAGAGGTGCAAGTGAATGACTTATTGAGATGAGGGTTCATTCACAGGAGTATATCTCAGTAGGAGGCATCTGTAGTATTCGCCACTAAGGCGGATTGGAGTCCTTAGCCTCTTACGATTTTAGCATTTCTTATACGCCTTGCAAGAGAAATGCAATCACCGATGACTTGAGTAGAAGACATGATAATTTGGAAATGGTGTTCCTATAGTGGAAGCAGTTAGAGTATACTGCTAGTTTTGACATCAAACCTCGTTGCGAGTTAGAGCAAGAGATATTGGCAAGTTTGACTATCAGACAAACTTTGATCCTAAGGATTGGCACTAGTCAAAAGTGAGACACTAGACTATTATAGATCATAGCAAAGATAAAAGAAGGAATGAAGGCTGATGAGGTGAGGCACTACCGACTCAACCGAGATGGTTGGCTCCATAAGGATGGGAGATTATTTGTTCCTGATGTTGATTGATTACGAGATAAGGTGCTACGAGAGAGTCATCATTCAATATTAACTATATATCTTGACGGTAATAAAATATACCATGATATTAAGCAGACATATTATTAGGAGGAGATGAGAAAGGATGTCGAGACATAGCGTTTGTCTGAATGTTACCACTCCGACCTTCAAAAATTGCTCAACATCAATATCAACTACATCTCGTAATTCACCATTAAGATCTCTAATCACCACTTGGGGTCTTAACTCAGTACCGAGTTGTGGGGTAGACTCGGTGTCAAGTTATGAATTGTTTGCTTGAACTTTTCCTATTTTTGAAGTCCCAATTTCCCTCCTTCACATTTTCTATTTTCCATTCCTTCGGTTTATGTATGTTGAAGAAGAATTTTCCTCTTCTAAATCAGAAGATGACAAATCCTTATATCTCTTCTTACGTCTCTGGGATAGCTGAGTTGTCAAATCCATGCTTTCCTTTATCTGCTTCAGTATAGCATTTTGGCTTTCCATTAACTTTTTGTTCATTTCCATCATCGGTCTGTCCAAATCAACCATAAGTATCGTTTCTCTACACTTAGAATTTCAGCAACAATGGGTAGATTTGTCTTTTCCTCAAGAGTTTTCATTTTCAACTTCGTTAGTGGGACCAGAAGTAGTTGATTTATCTTTGGCATTTCTGGGTGCCGTAGCTTTATTGGATTCAATGATAGATTTTATGGAAATCAAAGTAACCAAGGATCCTTCAACATCAATTTTTAGATCTACCTCATATATTACAACAATCCAAAGGTTAAAGCCAGATCCAAGGAGTGAGAATTTCAAGAGTTCTCAATGAAAGCACCAAAATATTTGCATCAAAAGTTGGACAAACACCCAAATGGTTAATGAAAAAAATAAATGAAAAATAAGGTAAATAAATAAGAAAACTTATAATGGTTTGGCAAATACACCGACCCATGTCCACTTAAACTTCATTAATGTGTCCTAAGATTCTTTACAACTGTGATTTTACAACTCGACTACTTACAAGTCAGGTAAGGATCCAATAAGGTGTCAGGGTAAAATCAGTTAATTTGGAAAGTAAAAAAAAAAGATCCCTTTTTGTGCCTCCTTTCCCCTATTTATATATGACGATTAGTGAAATGAGCTCTAAAACCTTCTCCATATATTCTCCATGTCTGATAGGAGGCTTCAAGAAGAGATCGTAGCCAACTCAGCACTTGGCTCCTCAACTCGGTATCAAGTTGAGGCTTGCAAGTTAGCACCAACTTGTGGTTTTATGTTTGTGCTTCAAATTTTGGATGCATGTGGACTTTAACTCTCTCAAAATGTGAAGGCTAAGTTATCATCATGACTTGGTACTGAGTTGAGGGGTTCAACTCAGTTTCGACTTGACACTTGTGCTTCGATTTTTTTGATTTTATCCTTCACTACTTGATTTATTTAGGAAATAGCTATCTTCAAGTGGCAAGCATGGTACTACACCAATCCTTTGGATTTTTCTTGAACTCTGACTTTCAAAGTTATGATTCAGAACTTTTGGGTCACTTCATGACCAGTCGACGGTTTTGACCTATACGGATATGGCTTATTCCAAAATAGGAAAATAGTGCCCTTAACAGCCATGAGTAATACACTACCCAACAATTGGAGAGTGCTACATACTTTGGTCTCAATAGATATATCAATATCCTTTTCGTGAAACATCTTAATGGTGAAAATTTAAAACAAATTATTTTAAACTTACAATACGATACTCATGGTTATAGCATTTGAACTGCAATAGTAATAATACTTTACTTAAGGATTATATATATATATATATATATATATATATATATATATATCAACAACTATTTAATTATTTATTTATATCACAATAGAACATTATAAATAATAGAAAATACATACAAAGCATACTTTATTTCGAAGGAGATTGGTTTTAAGGTTTGAATATGTAACAAATTACATAATTTCTCCTAGAACATACTCCCTTAACTTCCAGCTTCCATTTGTTGGTTTACTCTAGTGTTAATCCTTACAAATTCTTCCCATGTAAAATGATTTGGTGATGGTTGTGTATGCGATCCACTACCTGTATTATTCCTTCCAACACTTCATCGTTGTCCATCCCTCTTTCAAATTACTTTCCAACATTCATTTTTTGACCCATCTAATTTGATCTTAAAGAAGATTTAAATCAAATCCAAGTATATCTAGACCATCCCAAGCCTAACGTTCTTAATGAAAGTACCCAAAAATCTTAGTAAAAAATTTGGTCTAGCATCCTCGAAGAGGCTATGTAGAACCAACGATTTGAAATGTAACCGTTGACTATTATTTATAAGCAATTTAGTCTTCGATTAACGTTGTTTATGAATTCTAATGGTTGAGTGTCATGTCTAGGTTTGACGAATATAAGAAAAATCAATAAAGAATGTAAAAAAAGGTAATAAATCGACACATGGATTTACAACTGTTCAACACTTGCTTACCTGCACTTTAATTCAAATTTATTCATGTTTTTCACTAGTTTGCAGAGAGTATTGTAGTTTATATTTTGAAATCTAAACTTGATTTGAGATAGAAAAATGATAGTACAACCCCTTATTAAAAAATAATTTGATCGCTTTCTTTGCTGATGTCCCCCTGTATCTATGGGCCTAAGGGATGAGTTAATTAAGGTCATGACATAAAGCTCTCCCATCTGAAAAGCCGACCACAAAACTATCTCTTGTCGATCCACAAAAGTTGGGGAAATATTAAATAATTTTGACTCAACCACATCTATTGGTATCGATCGATATTTGATTGGTGGACTTGGTAAAAAAACGTTGTTTTATTCCATTTTGCACTACACTTGTACATGATTCATTATTACTTCATGCTTTAGCTTCAATCAACTTCAAAAATCGAATACATCATCATTCCACTGAGAATATGGAATTCCATCGGTCCGTATCCACGCTACCAAAGTGTCGATCGATGGAATTTAATCATTTTTCTATCTTTTCCTTGTACCATCTTATATTCAGTCATCCATGATTTTTGCACTCATTTCTTCATCATTTTGAAGTTCAACATTAGCGAATCGTCTTGTGTGAAAATTCATAAATAACAATACCATTGTCTTTTCCATTTTCCCATTCGATTATTCTATTCGACATTTTTTTGTCAATTAATTCGAAGTTCGGTTCAAAATTGATTGCAATTGGATAATAAGAAGATTGAGCAAATAAAAAGAGGAAAAATAAGAAGAAAATAAAATTCTACTAAACGTCATACATTTCACTTTAAATTCACTTATAGTCTAGGGGCCACAATGAAGATTGAATGAGATCAATATCAGGTCCATTGGTTCATCAAATAAATAAATACAAATTAATCTTTCTTCGTTTTAAAAAAAATATATCAATTAATGTACCTATAAATATACTTACACATTTCATTATTCCCTTTTTGATTAGAAAAATATCATTAAGATATTGCTAAAAACACCAAAATTTGCACCACCTAGTATGATGTCGTGACGTGGTATTAGAAATGCAAAATCTGTTGTCTTTTGCACCACTCCACCATATGGAATAAAAGGTACCAAGCTTTGCACTTCCTAATGCCACATCATGGCATTAGAAAGTGCAAATTCGGATGCTTTTAGCAGTCATCAATGCAATATAGGTCGCTCTTATTTTCTAGAAAATAACATAGTTGTTATCTTCATTTTGCCATTCGATGATTTTACTTATTTGATTACTATTACTTTAATTTTCAATTCATATTTTATTCGACATTCTTTTGTCTGTTGATCCGAAGTACAATTCAAGATTGATTGTAGTTGCATAATAAGAAGATTGAGTGCACAAAAAGGAAAAGAAAAGGAAGAAAATAAATGGCATTGTCAAAGGGACTCGACTTTGGAGAAGTGTTCACTACATCCACAAATAAAACTATTACGAGAGAGATGATAAATTTTGAATTTTTTTTAGATAATTTACCGTTTTATCCTCGTATAAAGAAAATTCGGCAACACCTTGTAAAAAAGAAAAATAAACAAGATGATGATCCACCGAAAGCTAAGTTTAAATGTGTTTGATGAAAAAAAAGATGGGGTCCATTGATCCCCAAAAAATTGCATATGATGGACAATAACGGTTAATAAAAGGCTTTTGATTGCTAGGAGAGGTTGTTTTTTTTTTAAATATACTTCTCTGAAAGTTTAAATAAAGTAATCCAAAACTGAAATCCAATAAGAAATGCCCAAAATGAAGCGCGTGAAACGGTATAAGTATCACTATTTGGGTATAATTTGGGCCAAAAAGCTTTACTCAAATGCGATCAATATTGGGCTCGTGGGCAGTTTAAGAAAAGACAGATTAAGAATGGTACAACAAAAAGCAAAATAATCCGAAGGTTTTGAGATTTGAGTAACAGCAGAAATCAATGGCGAATCAAGGAGCAAAGAAGAGGAAAGAGGAGAACAAGAAGCGAATGAACAATCTTCTTCGCCTCATCATCGCGTCTAACGTATGTTCACGTATCAGTCGATTTTTTGATCGATTCGTTAATATATATTTCTCTTTATTTTCCTGGAAATCATAGATATGTTAGAAAATTGATACGGTTGATCGTTGAAAACTGGTTGTGGTTTGGGGCCCTTAGAAAGAGGTAATTTTAGTGCTAATTTGGACTTGGATCTTTGATTCAATTTTTGCTTCTGATGTAAATTGTCTAGCGATTGAGTGAATCATTCTCAAATTGACATGATTTTGTTCTGGATTGTATTCACTGTTCAGCTTTGAGGTGCTTCAGAGTCTGACGTTTTTTTCTCGATAGTTATTCATCCCTACTTAGAGTTTGATCATGGATTCATGCAAATTGTAGGAAAGCTAATAACTGTTCTGAATTCCAAAGAGTGAAATTATTTATCTCGTATTTTGTAGTTTATTGGGAAGTCAGCATCACTGTCCCACCACCGGTTGGGCGCTCTGCCACGCATGATTCAAGCCTGTGAACATATATCGACTTGTAGATGCTATATACGATATAAGACTTAGTACAACTATGTATGAAACTTTTTTCTCTCAGAGTAAATGTAGCGTTAGAGTTTAGTACTGAGCATTTCTAGATATTTGATACTTTTCTTTTCAAAATCCAAGTTTTCATCTATTAGTAATTATTGAGGAAACATGTTTACGTGTATAACACTTGACAATCTTCTTATTTGATGTATTTCAATTCTCACGGTACATCACATAACAATTTACTAATTTTAATTGATCTAGTTGGGTACAGACTCGACATATATATTTTATTTACACAAATATATGTTTTATTTACACAAAACCCATCTAGTTATGTATCATTATATTACTTGCTTTATTCTACTTTTGTTTATTTATCCATATGATGATGATAATTACCGTGCCAAATAACATAGCACTATATATATATACACATACATACATACATACATATATATATATATATATATATGCACACACACATATATATAGTAAGGATCAGCTACACTGCATTTTCGCTACATCTTAAATCCCCATTGATATTAGCCACAAGTTCCGAATTAAATAAATGTTATTTGATTCGGAACTTGTGGCTAATATCAGAGGATTTGAGGTGTAGCTAATCCTTGCCCTATGGCAAGGATTGACTACACCTCATTTTTGCTGCACTTCAAATCCTCCATGATATCAACCACATATTCTCATTTAAATAATTATAGTTTCTTTCTCTTGTCGTTTCATACAATTATTTAATGGAATATGTGTTGAAATTTTCGGAACCTTTCGCATCTTCCGCTATGCGCGTACTTCATTTAGTGTAGAAAAAGTAAGACTACTGAACGAAGCTCTTTTGATGCCAGCATCATGATTGGATATCCCTACATCCGTCTAAAACACATATATTATCATGACAACATTTATTTATAACAAAACGAACTCTTATTGTTACATCCTACCAATCCCATATATATACTGATTTCTTTTAGAATATCCTGCGAGTAGGACTAATCATAATCCAATCTACGCACCCACTCTAATACAATGCGAGCCACACCTAACAGATCTTCACCTTGGCGAGAATTTTCTCAATTCAACTTAAAGTTATAAAAAGTCCTTCAAACACATGGATAATGTCGCTAACACCTCCAGCGGTTTGATTAGGTCGCTACCACCTCCAGCAGTTGGGCCAAACTGTTTGACAAAGAGTTCTCTTTTTCACGGTTGAAGCATGCTGTGTTCTAACTTATAACTCCACATTAATGAGAATCCCGAGCTCAAACCACATATTGGTCCATCGAACCATCGGCACCGATACCATGCTGAAATTTTTGACACCCCCTCGCATCTTCCGCTGCGCGCGCACTTCATTTAGTGTAGAAGAAGCAAGACCACTGAACGAAGCTCTTTTGGTGCCAGCGTCATGATTGGATATCCCTACATTCGCCTAGAGCACATATATTTTCATGGCAACATTTATTTGTAACAAAAGTAATTCCTTATTGTTACATGCTACCAATCTCATATATATGCTGCTTTCTTTTAAAATATCCTGTGATGTGAGACTAATCATAATCCAATCTATGTGCTCACTTTAATACAATGCGAGCCACACCTAACATGCATCCCATGGTTCCTTCGCCGTCTTCTTCTGAGAGAATTCTCTAAGAACTTCATCTGAAAGGCTCAACCGAACTGTTGTGAGAGCTTCATCTTTCATCTCTTTCAAATTAGCTGCATCAATACCTTTAATTTCTCAGGCTCAGAAACAACCTTATAAGTCTTCTCTTTCTTTAATACAGCCTCCATCTTCATCTTCCAAGTACCAAAATCTCATTTTCCGTCAAAACGTGTTGCTCCATAATTGGCACCAGATCTACCAACAGACTTACTAGAAGTAGCCATTAATTTCCAAACAGGAACAATAACACTAGCTCTGATACTAAACTGTAGTGAATTTTGTTTTAATTTGAGCGAAGTGAATTATTTGATCCGGATTTAGTATTGCCTATTTAGATATCAATAGAACTTAAAAAATTCAATTATGCAGTCTCACAGAAATAATAGCAGAAATAAGAGACACGGAAGATTTAATGTGGTTCGGATATAAATATCCTACGTCCACGGAGACCCAACAATTATTTCACTAAAGAAAAGAGTACAAAAGAGAGAAGAAGAATGATGGATACTCTCACACACTTGCACTTGCTCATATAAAGATGAATTTCCTTCATTTAAATAGATTTAATGAAGGTGTTATTTAGAGATTAAGAAAATTAATTTACAGATTATGTTTAAAACCTTTTCGAATATCCATGATTTGATTTATAATGGATAATAGTAATCTTGATTTTCATAATTTTCCTTGTTTGAATAAATCTCCATCAGCAATCTTTTTCTTTCTTCATATAACAAATTCTTTGACTAATTAATTGGTTGACTAATTAATTAGTTTCCTTCAAAACATCCATCCATTTACCAGTCAAATTAATTGATTAATCAATTAATCAATTTCTTCCTCTTTAACAAATACTTGAATCATTCAAATTTAACAATGCATTATCGGATGCATATCAAGATAAGCCTCTTAATAATCGGATTATTCTTCAGTAATAACTCAATTCGTTCAAGATGAAGCCTGGAGCTGATCTCGTGGAGCATGTAGATGCTTTGACGACTTTAATAATGAACCTGAAGGCAGCAGAAGTTGATATTACCGATGAGGCTCAAGCTGTGATCCTCTTATGTTCCTTGCCTAAGGAGTATACTGCTTTTGTTAATTTCATGATTTATGGCCGCGGTAAAATTAGCCTGTCTTATGTAAAGGCTGGTCTTCATAATGAAGTATTAATAGGTAGATTGGCGAGCACTAGCTTGGATAGTGATACCGAAGGCTTATCTGTTCAGAGAGGTAGATGCCAAAACATGTCGAATAAAGGTGAAGGACGGAATTCTTCACGGTCTCAGTCTAGGGGGCCTAAGAATTTGACTTGTCATTATTGTAAGAAACCAGGGCACTTCATAACACAATGTCTCAAGCTTGAAGGTAGAAGAAAAGATCCAAAGCAAGTTTCAGCTTCAACAGCAGAGAAATTGGATACAGAAAGTGACACCAATGTATTTACTGCTTCTCTTCTGGAAAGTACAACTTATGGCTGATTGATTCTGACGCATCCTATCATATGACACCTGATAGGAGCTGCTTTTCCATTTACCGTGAAATTGATGGCGGAGAAGTTCTTATGGGTAATAATGCTTCTTGCCGCATGGTTGGTGTTGGTAGCGTGATGATTAGGATGTTTGATGGTGTTATTCGTACGACCACCAATGTTAGACATGTACCTGATTTGAGGAGGATCTTGATTTCTGTTGGGGCACTTGAGTAGGCTTGGTTTGAAGATTGTAGTGGAAGGAGAGAAAATGAAGACATCGAAGGGTTTCATGATTGTTATGAGAGGTGTGAGTGTAGAAAATCTTTATTTATTAAATGTCACTACTGTAATTGGTGAATCAGTTTCTGCTACATCTGTTGATTCGGATTCTTTCAGATTATGTCACTTACGGTTGGGTCACATCGGTGAGCGCAGCATTGATGAGATGAGAAAGCGATGATTGATTGATGGAGTGCATCATTCAAAACTTGGTTTTTGTGAAGAGTGTGTTCTTGGAAAGCAGATGAAGATTTCTTTTGGTATAGGAGAGCATAAAGCAAAAATTGTCCTGGAGTATGTTCATACAGATGTCTGGAATCCCTCCCCTTGTCAGTCTTTACGGTGGAGCCAGATATTTCGTTTCATTTATAGATGATTTCTCTCGTAAAGTATGGGTATATTTTTTCAGTCAAAGAGTGAAACCTTTGCCAAGTTTCAAAAGCGGAAATCTATGGTTGAGAAGCAGGCATGGAAGAAATTGAAAGTTCTCCGTTTAGATAATGACGGTGAATTTGTACCATATAAATTCATCGACTATTGTGAGTCTGAAGGCATTAAGAGATATTGCACTACACCAGGTGACCCCCCGTCTAATGGAGTTGCAGAAAGGATGAATCAGACATTATTGGAGAGAACAAGATGCCTCAGACCGACTGCTAAATTGAAGAAGCGATTTTGGACTAAAGCTTTATCTATGGCGGCTTTCCTCATCAATCGCACATCTTTTATTGCCATAGATATGAAGATCCCTGAAAAAGTATGGAAATGAGAGCCTGTTAGCTATTCATTTCTCAGAGTGTTTGGTTGCCCAGCTTATGTGCATGAGAGCAAAGGGAAGCTGGAACCTAGAGCTCGCAAGTGTATTTTTCTAGGTTATAGGAGAGGAGAGAAGGGATATAGGTTGTGGTGTTCTATTAGTAAAAAGATCGTTATGAGCAGACATGTGATTTTTGATGAGAATGTTATGTTGAAGGTGGAGCCTTCCTCATCGGATGACAATAAGAGGACATGTGAAGAATACCAGACACAAAGCAAGTCATCTGTTGATTTTTTCATAGACGTTCAAATGGTGTTTCCGATGACACCGTGGTTGATGAGGAAAATATCGATGTTGGTACAGAGGATCAAACTCAAAGTGAAGCTCATTCAGAATCTAGGTCTGTCAGACAAAGAAGAAAGCCTAAGTGGCTTGATGAGTTTGTTGGATTGAGCATCGAAGATATTAACTTCGATGATATGGCAATGTATGCTTTGAATATTGTCCATGATGAGCCCTGTGATTATAGAGAAGCTATCACATCAGTTAACAGTTCCGGTTAGTTAGTCGCTATGGCGGAGGAGATTGTATCATTGCAGAGAAATCATACTTGGGATTTGGTGCCTCTTTCCACCGACAAAAGAGCTATTGGATGCAAGTGGATCTATAGAGTGAAAGACGGTGAAAATGGTAATCTATGATACAAGGCAAGGTTAGTCGCAAAGGGGTATGCTTAGAAGAAGGGGGTAGAGTATCATGATATCTTTGCTCCAGTGGTTAGGCATACTTCTATTCGTATTCTTTTGACATTAGTTGCTCATTATGATATGGAATTAGAGCAAGTAGATGTCAAAATTGAATTCTTGCATGGTGATCTGGATGAGAAGATTTATTTAAAGCAGCCGGAAGGGTTCACTGATAGTAGTAGACCAGACTATTTTTGCAAACTCAACAAATCTCTATATGGATTGAAGCAGTCTTGTAGACTATGGTACAAGATGTTTGATAAGTTTATGCTTTCACAGGGATACCGCAGAAGTTTCAAAGACCAATATGTTTATTTCAGAAGATATGATGGTGATATGATTTATTTGTTGTTACATGTTGATGATATGCTGATTGCATCTTGGAGTGTGGTTAGAAATAAGGAGTTGAAAGCGGAGCTCAGTAGAGAGTTTGACATGAAGGATTTGGGAAAGACAAAGAATATTGGGTATGGAGATAAGCAGGGATAGAAAGTGGAGAGAGTTAAGGCTCACCCAAGCGCAATACATCGAGAAAGTTCTCGCTCGATTTGGAATGGAGAAAGCCAAACCGGTTGACACTCCATTAGGCTCTTATTTTAAGTTGTCAAAATACGTATCTCCCTCATCGGAAGAAGACAAAATGTATATGGATGATATACCTTATTCTAGTGCTGTTGGTAGTCTTATATATACGATGGTGTGCACAAGATCAGATTTGGCCCATGCAGTGGGTGTTGTGAGTCGATATATGTCTAACCCATGCAAAGAGCATTGTCGAGCTGTGAAGTGGATTTTTAGATATTTTCGAGGCACTTCTTCGGTGGGCTTGTTATATGGTGGAGTGGATGGTGATATGTTTCTTAGAGGATGTTGTGATTCTGATTATGCTAGGGATAGAGATGCTAGGAAGTCAGTGTCGCGCCATGTTTTTATACTTGCCATAGGCTCGATTTCATGGAGATCAAAGCTGCAATCTATCGTAGCTTTATCGACTACCGAAGCAGAGTTGATAACGATTGTGGAAGCAACAAAGAAAGGATTATATTTACTTCAGTTGTTGGATGATCTTCCAATGGTGCAGCGGACGGTGGAGCTATTTTCAGGCAGTCAGAGTGCGATACATCTTGTAGAGAATCACTTATAGTTCACGGACGAAGCACATTGATGTTAGAGGTTTCTTTCTTATGCTTGAGGAAGAACGAAACAAGATCAAATTGTTGAAAGTGAGTACTTTGGATAATCCTTCAGATATGATGATAAAGTCACTTTCAAAGGACAAGTGATCAGTTTGATACCTGTTACTTGAGCGCCATGGAGCGCTAGATCCAACAACTTTCATGTTGATTGCTTGATGATAAGGTGATGATGAGAGATTGTTATATTTGAATCAAGGTGGAGTGTTAAATTTGGATGATTCAAATATTTGTTAAAGATGAAAGAAATTGATTAATTAATTCATTCAAATCAATTAATTTGGCTGGTATATGGAAGGATATTTTGAAGGAAACTAATTAATTAGTCAACCAATTAATTAGTTAAAGAATTTGTTATATGAAGAAAGAAAAGATTGCTGATGGAGATTGATTCAAACAAGGAAAATTATGGAAACCAAGATTACTATTATCCATTTACATAAAAATCAAATCATGAATATTCGGAAAGAATTCAAACATAATCTGTAAATTAATTTTCTTAATATCTAAGTAACTCCTTTATTAAGTCTATTTAAATGAAAGAAGTTCATCTTCATATGAGCAAGTGCAGGTGTGTGAGAGTATTCACCATCATTCTTCCCTTTCTTTTTTACCCTTTTATTAGTGAAATAAAAGAAGTAGTTGGGTCTCCGTGGATGTAGGATATTCATATCCAAACCACGTTAAATCTTCTGTGTATATTATTTCTGCTATTATTTCTGTGAGACTGCATAATTGAATTTTTAAGTTTCATTGGTTCTAAATAGGCAAAACTAGATCCCGATCAAATAATTCATTTCCGTTTAAATTAAAACAAAATTCACTACAACATGTGGTTGAAATCAATGAGGATTTGAGGTATAGCTGATCCTTATTCACATATATGGGTTAGGATCAATAACCTCTTTTATTTAGCATGATTTTGTAGTCTCTGTAACGATTCAGGATTTTCGACTTTCGAAAATCGACATTAGTACGTCCACTGTATCAACTGCCGAGCAATCGAAGGTCGAAAACCGTATTGTTAGGGTTAAAGAAGAAGAGGTATAAGAAGAAAGAAAGAAGAAGCAACAGAAACAATATCAGAATCTCACAATCGCGGCGGAACAACATATAATAGATAAATGAATAATATTTAAATCAAAAGAACTGTACATTTTATATATTACATCATCAGAGTCAATATACAACACCACCCAATAATGGACAGTTATATAAACCTGTCCTCACAACTGAATACACAGTGGAAAAGATAACATCATATACAAGTGATACGTTTCGCCATCCAGCTTGCTCCTGATCTCCACAGCATCTCCTGAATTCCAGAATGACTTGATAACCTGCCTCTAGACTGCCCGTGTGGAAATTGGTGGGCACCTAGAGTTTAGGAAGGGAACAATAAACTCCAGCTCAGTCATGAGACTGGTGTGAGAACTTAAAACAGTTTATCTTTAAAAACAAACAAAGAAATATTTTAAAATAGATCCGCAATGTTTTTAGAAAATGTAACTACCATAAAGCCTCCCGTCACACACACAATGCAACGCAGAATTGGAGGAGATCTCTTCTTATGATAGTCAAACCTGCTTGATACGCAAATTTCTTTGATATTATTACTATAAGTGCAAAGTGCATTCATGCATTTCGAAAGTACAATATTAATGTTAGCCAGCATAGGTACCATTATAGTATGCCTACTATAGCTATCATATTAGATGACAGGTTCTACAACAAAAACCGTACAAGGCTCGTATTGTTTCTTTGGATTTTCCAACAAATGGTCAGGCCAAGGAACTTCCTGGGCCACATGGATACGCCTCTGGAAAGACGCACTGGGAACCTAACCGGATCTCTGCCAACACAATGTCCGGTTACCTCTGAACTAGGTAACTACTGACACGAGTATGTCATCCCTCGGTCGTAACCGACCTTTATCTCGGGATTCACCAACAACCATAAAGAAATAAATTTGCAGCAACCACATAGGTTAAGTATTTGAGCTCCATACCATAATACCACCTCTATCCAGAAGGAAATGTACATACCCTATGGGGGCGCTATCCCCAAATAACCTTGCTGCATTCTTCTTGTTTTGACCATTACCGGGTTATGAGGTTCGACGAAGTCTCGTCCACAAAGCTACGTTTTTCACAAAAGCCACGCTTTGATCAATAAATGATCAGCAACACTATGTATGCCACATTACCAAATTGGGAATGTATCACTAGTAACCATCAACTATATAACCTCTGAGCTCGTACGTCTCAAAGAAGGGTGTTAAGCTAAGAGAGTAAATTCTCGGCCACCAAAAGAAATGTATTTGGTAGAAACCAGCTTTACATCTCAAATTGTAACGTCAAGACACACATCCATACAAGTCCGTTCCGGGATCGAACGGAACCGAAGACACTTTCACAGAAGCCCTTGCAATCCGGATATTCACTAACCACATCCGGACTTCCCACCACAAAGGGTGATAAAATCTCTATACCGGAGCAACCCGGTGCAGAGACATTCGACAGGCAATCCATTCGCTTTCGAAAATACCCGGTCCTCAACACCATCTTCAAATGCAATCCCATTTCGTCGTATCGTTATTCGGAATGGGTTTTATGACACAAGGTCCTCTCCCGGCTAATCCGAGCAACGAGCGCTTATTTTTAAAATAAGTGTTACATTCAGATTCAAACAAATCACAACAATTCCACTTTGATCTTTTAAACAAAAGATCCATCACAATCACAAAGGTTCGATGTGGGTTTCAAATATCCAGTTGGACTTCGACTCTCGGTCGCATCAAAATTCAATTGCAGATTAAGGCCAATATTGATAGTCGGTTATTTAACTATCAATCATCATTCACAACAGTCACTGGATTTCAAATAATTTACCAAATTAGTTATTTTTCAAAAATATCTTTACAAGATATATTTTTCCACACTTCAACCATTTGAAAGTAAATTTCAAATCACTTTTCACCTTTACAACTTTTGAAAACAAATTTCAAACCATTTTCCTTACGTGGAAACACTTTCAAATATTTATTCATTTTCACTGGAAATCTACCGAGTTCACATACTTTAAAATAATTTATAACACTTGTCTAAAATATATCGGGAAAACACTTTGAAATAAAACTATTTTTCTTTAAACACTTTACTTAAAATATTAGTTATAAAAATATATTATACCAATATTACATATAACTTAAATCCCAAACTAATTTTCAAAATAAAATTAGTAGATAGAGTATAACTATTTAAATAACTATTTTCTAAAACAATTATCGATTAAATTTTAAAAATAATCATTTCTATATTAACTTAACAAATTTTTACTTAAAGGATTTAAAATAATTTAAGAAGTTAATTTCTCCAAAGTATCCTTTTCAAAACCAATTCTAGAATTATATATATATATGTATGTATGTATATATCTTTCAAAGCTATTCAGAAATTTATTCGGCTTTCCAGGGAGAATACACTTTCATTTCAAAATGGTTCATTTAAACCAATTAAATAAATTCTTACCGATTTACTTTAAATTTACGTTCCAAATCCGTAAATTTATTTCCACACTTCAAAAATAAATCAATGTTTATTTTTAAACAAATTTCCCTTTTCTTTATAAATTCCATGGTGAATTTAAATTTCCAAATATCCACTGATATACGATTTTCAAATCGATTTCAAATATTCACTTTCAACAACAATTAAAATTTTCAATTGATTTCAAAAACAACCAAATCAAATCCCATATTGATTTTCCAAGAAATTAAACGCCAAGTGAATTTCATTCTAATCTCAAATTGAAATCAATTTCTACTAAACCCCAAATCAATTTTCAAATTGATTCCAAATTCTTTTCAAAACACCAAATAAATTTCCAGATGGATTTTCTAAAGATTTAAAATTCAATCACAAAGATAATCGAACGGAGATTATAAATAATCAACACACAACATTGTAACAAATTCAATTATTTGAGGAATCCAGTTGGATCCCTCCAACCTGTTTCCCTGCATCCACAGATGTTAGCACAATACCAATCCCGTTTCAGGACGGGATATCGCGGTACATGAGTTTATATAAAATATCATCCGCTATTATGCGGCGCAATAAGGCCTCATCCGCTATATAATGCGGGAAATCAACTCTAAGTACATATATAATACCAGTTCCACTTCAAGGTGGAATATCGCGGTATATGTGTTTAATAAAATAACATCCGCTTAATATGCGGCGTATATGGTCTATTTCAGTACAACAGATAGCAATTTATCATTCAGTCACACAATCAAGCAATTTTAAATTTAACCATTTAAAATTTAAATTGAAACAAATTCGATTGAGTGAGAAGTTCCCACCTTGCTTCCGATAGCGGTTTCAGCGTTTTATTTCGAATAAAATTAAACACGCGTTTAATTTTACCCAAAATTCACACTAGCTCCAATCAATCCCAATTCAGCTCCATTGTGTAGTGCTCGTCCACACGAACCCGACGCAACTCGTTTCGTACGAAACGAACTCGTATGAAAAGTTATAGCATTTTAAAGTTTGAACGAATTATAATATATATTAATTTACAACTTCTTTTTATGTTTTTAAACCTTTATTTTTCTGGGCCGTTAGATTTGCTAATCCAACATTAGAGCCGAGCATTGCTTTCTTCATCGTTTCATCACGCATACAAGTCGAACAAAAAATCCATGCCGCCTTCTCTTCACGAATTATCGCGCGTTACTATGGGCATTCGACGACGATCAGAACCTACCACCACCACCGCCTATACGATACACACCATCGGCCGAAGCCACGACCAACTCGGTCATACTATCGCGTAGAAAAACGCGAACAAACGTCGAGCATTCAAGCTTGATTTGCCGCCTCGTCGAGCCACTATTTTCGATCATCTCCGTATAGATTCGAAGAACTCGACGAGCCCTATCACTTTGTAGTTGAAAGTTTCTCGAAATATTGCACGGATTGGAAGAAATAAGGGAAAAAAATAAGAAAATTTCGGCCATTAAAATAGTTAGGGCCGGCGGCTGAAGAATAGGGTTAGGGTTTTTGTGAAAAGAATGAATGTTGAGGTCCTTTTATAGAAAATTTGCAAAACACTATTCATCTCGAAAATTTTCGAACTCCAAACGAAGCGTGCCGCCTGACGTTTATAATGTTTTACCCCTATTCCGAACACAATGAAATATATATCGGGAGCCAATTCGATCGTATTTGAAAGATAGGTTTTCAAATCGACTATTTAAATTTAAAATTCATAAATCCAATTTCAGTGCGTTTTAGCTTGCTCCGAACAAACCGTAAATCCGACTGATACGAAATTTGAAATCTTACAATAATTTAACATTACGGATCCAACGAAACTAGTTTCGTCGAAATCCGAGATTGTTTGAAAAATGTCTATTTTTACTCGTCAATTAAATATTAAAATATTCAATTTTTACACATTAATTCTTAATTCAATTTTAAAAGTTCTATAACATCATTCTAAGTCCAATATGATTTAATACAACTTTACAAATCAATTTTAATCACTTTAAACCCAATTTCCAATTATTTCTGTAATTTCAAATATGAAATTATCGATTTAATTATCCAATTAAATATAGATATTTGAAATAAAATTTATTCGACTTACAAATTTTACTTGTTAATATTTAAAATCAATTAAATATACGAATTTCAAATGACGAGAATTTTGGATCGTTACAGTCTCAATATTTAAATATAAATTTATGGTTGATATCAAGGGATTAATAAATAGGGATTATATAACATGATCAAATGGGGAAGATATAAAATAGTCAATTAAATAATGAAAAATAAGAAATAATAAATACAGTGACCAAAATTAGAATATGATTTTGTTTACATCCTTATGGATGTCAATTTAACTCATTTTCTTTGATTGGTAGATGATTAATAATTAATATTAGTCGGTCCCTTAATATCCATCTTTCATCAATCAAAGCACTGTATTAATTTGAATCTACCAATAAGATGTTAAGAAAATTGCACTCTTAAAATTATGTCCCACGACAGTAAAGAGGAATCCTTCCAATAATGCAATCAAAACCCGTCGGTTTAACACTTAGCCATATCCATTTCCATTTTCAATTTCTCTTCGATACCAAGGAAGACACATATTGGTATTAGTCGTTCGTCAATCTCAATTCACACACATATATTACTGCTTGGATTCAACACATGAAGAATTCCACTTTACTCATGAGATATCTCATTTTGAACAAGGTTTTAAATCTCGGATTTCGGTCATGTCTCGAGAATTATACAGATAATATCTCGTATCGGACGAGATCACAGGTGAGACGAGTGTATCTCGGGTTTAAAGTCCATCTCGAGACAATCTCAGAGTAATTTAAGCATCTAAAATTGGCATTTTAATTTTTTTTACCATAATTGTTATATAAATATAAACTTATTGTGACGAGTAATCTGTAAAAGTCAATAATATTAATTTTTCTATTTAGAGTCGAGTGGTTACATGATTGATTTGGTATTGATTAAATGGATTGCTCATTTGAATATTAAAAATAAAATATAAGCAAAATGTCATCCATTTTTTCTCCTTCGTTGGAAAATAAAAGATGGAGTTAGAGGACTAGCAAAAAATTATTGGCGTGCAAGTTCTTTTGGATCAACATAAGAAGTTAGTTCTTCAATTGAGATTTATTTGAAATTCCGTTTGAGATTTTTATATCTTGGATGAGATGAGTGTCACATTATAGGTAAACAAATTTTTATGTCTCGTTACGCTAAATCTCGTTTCGCTAAAATTCAAAAATGAGATCTTGAGCGAGAGCTCGGTTGCGATGAACAGGTTTTGGAAGAGTGATTTTGAGTACTATAGTTATTGTTCCTTATTTTTGATTAGTTATTGAGTATTTTATATCTTCTATTTTGATTATGTTATGTGTGTGTGTGTATATATATTCTTAATTTTTTTCTATGTTGTTTATGCTTTTGATGAAAACAAAAGGGAGTATAGATGTTAAAATTTGATTTAAATGTAATTTCTTTGATAATCTTTTAAGATATAATTTTGATCTAATGTATTCTGAACATATGTCAAATAAGTAGGGAAAACATATCAATAAAGGAGCATGTTATATGCATAAGATATATTTTTCTTATTACTTTGACATGCGCATGACATGCGCATAGCATGCACATTAATATTTTCGACATTAATTTAATATTCTCAACACATTTGTACACAAAATATGTGGTATACATTGCATATAATTTTGACACGAAATGTGCACATGGATAAAGAAGTAATTCGAATATGAGATAAGTTCAATGGATTCAAGCGTACTCCGCTAAATAACAAATGATCTATTCGATCACATTAATTTAGTAAATTAACAAAAAAAAATTGATCAAAACAAAAATAGTCAGAATTTCATATTCAAAACAAATTTGTTGATAGGTGGCAACAGAAAAGTTCCTTATTTCAGTTTCAATTTAAAATGATATTTCTTCATCAAAGACGAAAGAACTATCTACTTTAATATTGACCTAGGACCAATATAGAAACCTATTGAATATACAAATAAGCAAATATAGATTCTCTAAAGCGAGAATGTTGAATACCAAAAGTGAAAAGCATTAAATTTCTAATTGATGTATTTATCATGAATTTACTCACATTTAGAGAATAAATCAACTTTGATCAATATAATAGACAATTCGAGTAGAAAAGCAAAATTGGAGCACATACGAGTCAAACAAATTGAAATAGCGATACACCTCTCAACATTTTAAGTTCGAAGAAGAAAGAAATAACTATATTATATATTTTCAATTTTAATTAAGATAACGGAGAATTTCATTATCTAATTAAAATATTCCTTATCATGAAAAATATTTCTTTTCAAATGAAGAAATTTTCATTCAATTCTTGTATTATTATATATCTTATTTTCTCAGGTTATATATGCTTCTTTCTTTCACAAAACTCATATACTAGATAAAAAAGTTTTCTTTTGCAATCTACATCTTGTCTTGTATATTATTTGATCTCTCCCATCATTCAACTCGGACAATTTCTGTTCAATTCCACAATCGATGAACAACTCATTGCAACAACATAGTTTCCAAAGAGCTAAATTTTCCAATCGTCAACCATTCGATATTTCAGAGCATCTTTCTCCATCTAACAACCTCAAAATTAATTCATCATTGTCTAATAAAAGCAAACATCGTATTTTTGATCTAACAACCGGATTTCAACAAACTCCAAATACATTAATCTCGTGCATCCCTAACCAGCATGAATTGGAAATTGAAGCATTTCCATGGAAAAATAATTTATCATCTATAAGCAGATTTTGAAATTCACCCAACTTAAGCAAATACCATCTGCTTTCGTCTCCAGTCGGACTCACTATCACCTACGATCACAATCAAGTACCGCTTCGGACAATGAACCACATGCATCATAAAATGGTTCAGGCTATGCTCACAAAGACAAGCGCAATGTTCCAAAATCTCGATGATGCAAGAAAAAAACTCCAGCAAGTAGTGCTAACATAGTTCTATTCGGGTAGAGGTAGTGTCACATTCGGTCAAGCCTCAGTTTTGACTACAACTGTCCTTCAAGCAACAGAGCAACGAAGCAAATCTTAGAGGCAACTATGTTATCATCTTTGGGTGATGATATTTTTGGGAGATTTTGATTTGTTATGGGAAAAAGAAAATTTTGAGAATCAAAAATGGACGTATTGTTGCAGAAGTTTAAATTAAGAAAAGCATCACACGTACAAAGAGAAATTTGGTTTTAGCCCTCTATATCATGTTATCATTTTTGGTGATGATATTTTTGGGAGATTTTGATTTGTTATGGGAAAAAGAAAATTTTGAGAATCAACAATAGACGTATTGTTGCGGAAGTCTAAATTAAGAAAAGCATCTGATGTACAAAGAGAAATTTGGTTTTAGCCCTCTATATCATGTTGTAGATTGAGGCTGTTTTATTTGTTGTATTGTTTTATACCTTTTATTTTAATACTCTGGTTTTTAGGTGTACTATAGCTAGGAATTCTTAACTCAGGAGTATTGAGTCGTGACAACATTACTAAGCATAAGATTAGAATAATCACATTAGCGAGGTCATGAGTTTACATGTTGTAAGCGATCGATTATTTAATTTGATTATTAATCTTAGTTGTAGCAGTTGACAATACGAGTAGCATCCGAAGCTAGGTATATTTCTGTGTTTTTTACCACTCGCATTTTACATCTTCACGTTTATCTATTTATCTGCAGAATATATTTTAGTACTATATTCACATAAAAAAGTGATGGATGCCTAATTTTTTTGATGATGTGGCAAAAGGGCTTCCACAATTTGATAATTAAGAGGACACTTCTATTTTCAAATGACTAGTCAAAAATGAATTTTACAGCTTCCAAACCCTAATCCGTAATCCGCTCTGATTTTTACCCTAAAAGCATACATAAATTGACATCATTTAATGGAAAAACTGTAGAAATCAGTTTAAAATCGAGTCATGTAAATCTGGAGAGTTTCGTCAAGTTTTATGCAGTTTTTAGAAATGCAAAAATGCATGAGTTCTGCATTTTCTTATTTTAGTGATTTTTTTGCATTTTTAATACTAAAAGAATTCTTTTATGCAAGTTCATGTCTTCTGCTATTTGGTTTTATTTTTTTAAAAGCTAATTTGTATTCTCTGGATTTTTTTTTTGATTTTTTTAGTAAAGATCAAAATTATTAGCATTTTAAAAAATTGTTTCTTCATTGTCATTTTTTTCGTGCGTGTAAGATGTTGATAATCATGTATTCAATTTACTGCTTCGAATGTGATGTTTTGTATGTTATTTTTCAGTTTTCAAAATATTTAATGGTCATACTTCTTAGATAAAATGTCCAAAACCTTTTTATTTTGTAGTTGTTTGTTGCAAAATGGTTCATTATAGTGATCTTATCAACTATAATTAACCTGCACTTTTAAAATGTGCAGATGTTTTATGCTCTGCATTTTCCTTAAATATGTTTGATTTTTGTGGATTATATATTTTTCATAAATAAGGTGACTATCCGTTTTAAAGTTTTGCATTTTCTGGATATTTCTGCATGTTTATTTTGACATAATTTGCATTTTTTCAGAAGTGCAGATTGGATGCACTTTCGATCTTTTGAAAACCACATAAAAATCTGCAAAACAAAACTTTCCATATTTGTACGGATGATCATTGTTGCTTTTTTATTTTATTTTTAAACGTGGATTTTGGTGCAAGTTTGAAAAATTAGGGAGATTTGGAGCTGCTGGATGGAGATAACATTGTCTCCAACATAGGGTTTTGAAAATAGTTCTTTGCGCCTACAGCACGTAGTTATTAAAGTCCTTCCACCTGAATCATGTTTAAAATAGCGATCCAATTCCAATTCCCCATATTCACATCTCTCTAAGGGTATATTGTACAATCCTACACATTAGATGATAATTAACAAGTTTTAATTAATCTAGTTTGATGTAGATACGACAAATATATTTTGTTTACACAAATCCCATCAGTTATGTATCATCGTTTTAATTGTTACATTCTGCTTTTGTTTGTTTATCTATGTGATGATGATAACAGTGTCAAAAGTTTTATCATTTCAAAATACTGCAAATTTTATTCCTCCATTTTGATTTGTGCCTTCTCTCTTATTACTATAAGTTCAATGATTATAAAGCACAGTCCTTTTACGTTACCCAGGTTATTTATGTTTTGATCAGAGTGATATTCTTTTATTCGACCTTCACCTGGAAGCATTTGATGGGTCTTCTGGTGACTTCAGCAGTCTATACAATCTCATATCAACAACTTGCAAATATGGCAAAACCCACTTATTCTGATGATGGAGAGCTTCTTGATGGCGGATTTGACATGTCCTCTGATGGGATTTGCGGGTATGACTTCATCTATTTCTTTGTAGAATATTTATCGTCAATATAGTTCACATGAAATGCTGTAAATATAACCATTGCATGGTGACTTTGGTCGATTTTAAATTTATTATATTTTATAAGGTGTTTTGCTATATTTTTTCAAGATGTAGAGATTGTTTTGATATATGTCAAGGAAGGTTTGAGAACTCGGTTTCGCTCTCGATCATTTGAAATTTTCAGATGTTTTGGTCTAGTTCGGAAATTTCAGATGTTTTGGTTTTGGTTTTGGTTTTGGTTTTGTTTCGAATCGGTTTCAATTCAGTCTCGAAACTACGTAATTTTGTATGAAAATGAATTAATAAACTAAAATTAAACAAATCAAGTAAACTAAAATCAAAAACCCTTGTCAACTTACTCAAAAATGCTTATTAATTACAAAAAACCCTAATTTATGTCCATTTAATTAATTAAGGCCGACATAGTAGTACCAACCCAAATGAATGAAAAGTGCTCCCAAGTTAATAAAACCCAGCCCTTTTCCCTTGATTGTCAACACCACACATTGCATGCCGCGCCCCCACCCCCCCCCCCCCCCTCCCCCCAAAAAAAAACAGCCTCCTCTCCCCACAACAAGGCAACAACCCTATATATGTTCATTTCCAACCAGCGTAAAGCTAGGGTTGCAATAAAATAAAGATTGCAGCAGCACGAAGAAGGGAAAATTGAATTGATTTTACTACTTAAAGAGTAGGGCAAGCTCGATTTAACTGTTTGACTGTGCAAAAGAGGCTCGATTTTAGCTGAATGTCAATGTCTGAGATATTATTTGAATTTGTTTTGGGTTTTTTTTGTTACTTTTCCAATTGATTTCACTCTCTTTGCCAATTCCCTGAGATAATTGATCGATTCTTCTCAAATAGAATAACTAACCAGTGCGGAACCGGACTTTATGCCCAGTTTCAGATCATTGTTCATCGGTAGCGATTTGGTGTGCTCGGAGTTTTGTACAGTCCGGTACCTTGATCCTTGATGCCAAGACAATGCTGGAACGATATTTTAGGTCGGCACTGGGCTTTGATTGCTCATGATGAATAAAATTCTGTCGCCTTTAAATTTTTGTTTTAAAACAATAATGTTATAAATACAGTAATTTCTGTCTATAAGTTCACATACACAGCTATAAAATTGTGAGTACTTGTAAACTTGACTCACTTAATCTAACAATAAAATTAACAGTAAAATTGAAAGTAAATCCTTTTACAAATTGAAAATTTACTAATTTTACAATTAATCTTTATCAATTCTTTTTAAAGCATTAAGCATGCACATACTGATGGTAAAATTTGCTAAAGTCCATTTACTCACCTGAATTTACAATAACAAATGTAATATGCTATAAAAAAATCAATGAAAATTCAATTCAGTAGACTATTCGAAGATGGGTTAGCACTTACAATCTCTAAATGATCATACGTTTAAAATAGCTCAATAAGGTTAACTGATATGTACAAAGTTGGATCAGCTCTTAAAACACTCCAAAGCATTCTGAACAATTGGATGCAAAGCAATAAAGAAACGACTCAGAGCAACTCGATGGTAGAGCATAACCAAATTTTAGTTTCAATTTTTATAGTAAACCATCCTTTCAGTTTCAGACCTTTCAGTTTCAGATCGGAGCGTCGATCGTGGGAAGATGCTAGAGTATCATTGCGCGGTCATCAGTGGTGAACACGGTTGTAGGTGGGGACCGTGGGGTGGTGCTGTTGACATTCGTGCACTGATTTTTGGGTTAAATTTTAGACATAAAAATGGTATTTTAAAAGGGCTCATGAAAGGAGTTTCCTAGTGGGCTTAGCCCTTAAACTGGCCCTGGATATTATCATAGTATTGAACCCAAAAAATGATATTCAAGGCCTCTAGAAATTATATGATACCACGCTGTGATGCCCCGGCTCCAGAACAACAGTGAGCTAGATCCCTAAGCACAGACTATATACACTGATTTGGAAAGCATGTACTGAGACTCAATTTCTGAACCAAATAAAAATCAAAACAATTTTGTAAACACAGAGGTCATTGTCTTACCTTCAGTAGCTCACGGCATAGGTAAGAACGATGATCAAATGGTAGAGAATATCCTAGCTGAAGAGCAAGACAACCCAACTGTTGGAGATTCCTACACACTTCAAACACAAATTGCAGATGCACACTCAAAAGCAGAACATACACTCTCGATGAGAACTAGAATGAATAACACAAGAAATACAAGACTTGAGGAAACGCCTATAGAATTCAAAGCCACTTCTTCAAGAAGTCATAGAAAATCCAAATTGGTCACTTACTTTGCAAGACCGTAAAAGTACTCTTCTACATGCAAAAATTATTAAAGAGGATATATAGGAAAAGAAAGTATCTTCTGTCCTTTGGATATGAAGTTGAAGTCTCTGATGGATTATTGCCATCTAGTGCTTCAGCTACAACGCATATCTACATATTGAAATTTCCATAGAAGAATAGCTATTGAGGTTCGATTTACTTGGATCTGCCTATTTGGAAGTTGTCCCAATACTTGCCGACTTATAGTTGCTACCACCATGAATAGTTTTAGTTTTTAATACCTTTCTTTTGTTTAGTTAAATTTTTCCAAACCAGTATGAGTATCAATATAAATATTCCCTTTCTTGAAATTGGTTTCATTTTATTAAAATATTATGAAATTGTTTTCGTTTAAATATTTTGATTCTTCCATTATTATTTACAAAATTTTCCGATTTTGCTTTCACTCTTTTGTCAACTTAATTCATGGGTGGATATTATTATCTCATTTTGGATCACTATTTGCATTAAATACAGTACTTGACTCCTATTTACTGTAAAACAAAAGTTTGCCTGAACATTTCCGTTTCTCATGTTTTATACCAACTTATTTCCCATAAGAATGTTACTTACATTTGGCCAAGAGGGTTCAACCTTTTATTTGTTAAGAGCAAAGCTCAATTGATACACTAAATGTATTTTATTTATTCCCTTAGTATATTTCACCTTCATAAAGTTATTCAACCTCAACAATTATTTCTAATGCAATTTTATTATTGTATAACACTATGTCATGACCTCAATTCATCATACCCAATTTACTTTATTTATTTTTCAAAGCAATTTATTATTTTGCAATCCTCTTTACAACGTTAAATTCTTTTCTACGGCTGTTGTGGTATGGTAACCATTATCAATACGAGAAAGCTATTTCGGTACCAATACTATTGGTAAGTCAAAAATGACTACCGATACTTTATTGTTACCACTAGTAAAATGTTCATTAGTATACCAATATACCGATAACCGTTGACTGGTAATGGTAAATTTACCGATATATAAAACTATTAAAATTTAATATTAAAATGGTAATGATAAAAAAATAAATATTTTGTTACTAATTTTAACTCCATTAATGCTTATATAAACATTTTGACTTATTTTAGTTGGCATAGAAAATTATCTTGGTTCATCGCAAGTTATTTACAACAATATATGAAATAATAATACTGCTAATTTTAAACTTTGAAGTTACAAAAAGAATTATCATTGTAAATATCACTACAATCATCTGCTTAAAATATGATAAACTTCCAAAAGTTTTTGAGGTTACGATTAATTAAAATAGTGACAAACCAAATTAATATGACATGTAAATTCACCGTTACCACTAATTTTGATATTTCTTTACCGCTAATTTATTGTCAGTAGTGGTAAATTTACCTTGACCATACAGATAACATTGGTATATCGATGTAGCTCGAATTGATTACCGATTGTTTGATATTGGTATGGTAATGGTAAATCTACCGTTATCATAACAGCTCTAACTATATCAATCTATAATATTGCAAGATTCCTTATTATTTCTGTGACGCTCATAAATATTCTTAAAATCTCTCAGTGCTAACTTATTGGACTAAATGTATACCCAAGAGTCATGATGTCCAAAAGTAAAAGCTAGCCACCCTTTGCATGATTTTTGAATAGTCCAGTGTGGTCTATATAGATGTAATAGCCAACCTAATCTCATATAGCCTATGAAAAGCATTGTAATTTGATAATATAAAGTATGCGATGTGCATAACTGAAACGAGATGTGATTGAAGCCTTTCGAATTATACAAAAAATAACTACGCAAATGCACACCCAGATACATATATTCAATTTAAAATAGGATTCTAGTCCTATAGGACCCGATACATAAATGTGGTGGAGCAGGTTGATACTGACTTGAAAATATCATCAAAATAACGTAAAGGTGTATATCGATCAACTTAGGTCGAGTTGCTGTTTTCCCTCTTTATTTACGGTCATTGTCAGCATAGGCGCGTTAGAGTTATTTCGCCGTTATTAATCTTCTCAGTTCCTATGATTTGATGGATTTTGACACTCTTTCTGTAATATCAATAAGAAGTGCTTACTCATCCAATTATATTAGCTCATCACCTTCCCTGAACATCTTCACTAATACATGTTCGCACTAGCATACCGTATCACTTAATAGCTGCCTAAAGACGAAGCTCCAATGTTGACACGATTTTTATCTTCTTTGTCAAAAATAAATACTCTCTGGCATCACCCAAACAAAATGTTCAACCTAAATGTTGACTTGGAATTTTTGTGTGTGGTGGGTTTCCATTCTGTGTGTGTTTTGCTGCATTTTTTTAAAGAGATATAAGAGTTGTGCTTTATTCAAGCATATCACTCATTTTGACGAGATATTCACCATTTCCTGAACTCATTACTCACACACAAGCATGATTCATTATCTCTATTGCTTTTATAATTTCTCATTGATAGACCCATCAAAAGGACGGGGTTGTTCATAAAAGAGTTGCTGGAAAATGAACTGACGTTTTTATTGTAAATATCCATTTGACCCATTTGCAAAGTTGGTCAATCCATCCCGTCCCACTTTTTAGACGGATCAAACTACTACAAAACTGGATTTAAAATAATAAGTGTAATACTGTGTGTACAACCTACATTAGATTGCATATAACTCTTCCATAAACAACGTATGACGACATTTCACAAAACAAACGTCATCTGATAAAAAATGCATCACAGCAGAAACTGAAGAAAAAAAGAGCATAAAGCAGAGCTGGTAAAAAATGCAACTGCTACATACAAATTGCTACAAATATATAAATTGTTTCTTTCTTTCCTTTCTTTTATGATGATAAAGGACCAAAATGTGGTATTGGACACGAGGAAAAAAAAACATATTTTACTTTAGACCTCGTTGATTATCCGGCACCGCTGTTCCAATGGTTAGACACTCCGGCTTTTATTCGTGAGGTCATAGGAATCTACTGGACATATGTTGACTCATAATATAGTAATTACGAAAAAATGTATGGTTTTCACAAGTCAACATTTTCTGCTTACGCACTTCGCGCAAGCATAAATTATAATTTTGTGCTTGCACGCAATGAACTGAAAACCTTATACGGTGAAAACCAAGTTTACTTTTGTAATAAGTTTTCAACGAAACTTAAAATGGGAATGAGTTTTTTGTTTTGGCTTTGTTTTCTGTTTTTGTTTTTTTTTGTTTTTTTGTTTTTTTTTTGTTTTTTGTTTTTGTTTTTTTTTTAAATCTAATATTAAAATTTGTCCATTGACAAAACATTATTTGTCCTGACAGCATGACTCTTATCATGCAATTTTAAAAAAAAAAAATTAAGCCTATCCCGTCTACATTTCCTGAAAATAATAAAGCAACACGTTAGTGTTAAAAGAATGTGTATTTTCATCTATCTTAGTTGCAATTATAAGTAGTATGACTGCAGCAATAATGTAATGATGGCATATAAGCTTCACTGGCAAGGACAATCAAAATGAACTAGCCTTTGTGTTGAAACTTGAAAGAAAGCACAATAGCGTTAAAAGAGTGCATTTTGATACATCTTAGCTGCACTTTTTATCCAGAAATTTTAATATTTATTAGTAGAGTTAGTTAAAACGAGTTACCATAAAAAAGCACTACCACACAATGGTGCAAGCTGGTGGTGGATTTGCGGTGAGATTTGGGCATAGTGATGTGGTCAGGTAGGAGAAGAGTAGGGAACTGGAGATGTGCTTGAAGGGAGGAAGATATTTGAGTAATAGGAAAGAATGAGCTTGATGCAGCGCAATCTATAGTTCCACAAGGGTTAGGTCGGCCGCGACCTAAGGAAGGACTTTTGGATCGTCCACGACTCAATGAGGGTCGTCCACTACTCAATGAGACACGGGAAGAAAAGCTGCGAGCTAACAAAGAGCTAAGTCGTTCGGAGGAAGCCACACTTTCAAATAACACAGGAATTTTAGGTCGTTCACGACCTAGTGGAGAAGGCGTAGGTCGCTCGCGACCTAACGAGTCACGACCCAAACAAGAACGGAAGAAGGAAGATGCTGAGAGATCGCTACCAGGTGCATTGGTAACTCGTCCAAACGAGTTAACGACTTATGGCCAACGACTTAATGCAGATGACTCGTGTGAAGACTTAGGTCGTTTGAAAATAAGTCGCTCGGAGCTAAATCGCTTGAGAGATATGCCGTGTGGGGCTTAGGCCGCGTAAAGTGATGAAGAAGTTATTCTCTTAGGTCGCTGAGTTTTAAGTCGTGAATGTTGGGTTGTAATAAGCTGTAATTCGTGAGTCGTCCGAGCTTGTAAGTCGTGAGTCGTGTCATTTGTTGAGTCGTGTACATATACGTGTGTTGTAATTGTAGCGTGTAGTACGTGTTAGGTCAGCAACGACCTAGATGAGTCATGAGTCGTAGGGGAGTGCTGAGTCGGAAACGACTTAAGGCTCAGGTTGAGAAACACTATAAGTAGGGAGTGAGTTGTACGTTTCAGGGGGTTGATTTTTGGAATAAAATTCTTGTTTGATTGCTGTGTGCTTTCATCCTAAATTGGTAGTTGAGTGTAATCTCCTATCTCCACTTTCGGTTATTCGAGTGCGCTCGAATCAACGATTGTTGAAGCCGATTCACGGAATCAAATGCGCTTGATCAACGCTTAAAGAATTGAAGATCTTCTCTCACGGTACCGTGCGCGATCAACGTGTCGAAGATAGCTAGAATTCGGTATCTTTGTGATCAACGAATTTGGGCATTTCAGTATCTTCAATCCACCGATTTGCTACTTTCATCGATCCATATCGTTTTGTTAAATATCCGTTGCGTCAGTTTGGTATCAAAGCTAGACTTAGCCAATCATGGCTAAGCCGAGACTTAGAGCCAATTTTTTAAAGTTGAAGTTTGAAGTTGTTGTTCATCGTGCTCATCTTGAAGTTGCAACGAGTTTGAAGATTTTGATCCATTTCATTTTGGATCAAACTTGGAAGAGTGTTTGAGTTTGGTTGCGAGATCTTTGCGCGCCAAAGTTGAAGGAGAAGTGCTTGGACCCGTGTGTGCTTTGTTGAGCCGAGCCGACCTAACCATATGTCGTTACCTATTGCCGAGCTAAGGTGATAAGTCGCAAGGCCTATTCGAGCTAAGTGAGGCCGAGCCAAGTTGCAAGTGAGCCGAGCTTGTTTGTTTTGTGTTGAAGAATTTGAGAAGTTTTGAAGTGTTTGTGAAAAGTTTCCAATCATGCCGCCAAGGAGAGCTAATCGTCATCAAAATGTTGAAGCTTTGTATAGAAGAGAAGAAGCCGAGTTTATAGAACAACGTATTAATGAGAAATTTGATGAAGGCATTGGAAAGTTAGAGAAGTTGATGAATGATTTGAATCAAACTCAAAGGAGGAGAACACCAATCTCGAATCATGGAGGAAACCGAGTTTCGCCATCGGTTACGGAAGCGAGGAGGGTATCATCGCATTCTTTTAGAGATAGAAGAGAAACATCAATTTCATCACGGAGAGATCATCATGATTATGGACATGAAGAGAGAAGAAGTCAACGTGACTTTGACAATGAGGCGTATAGAGATGAAGAGAGACATAGTCGAAGAAGCATGCATGAACGAAGGGATGATAATGGTCGAGATCGATGTAGGCATACTTTTGATTTTGATGAAGAGGGTGATAGAGCTAGTATTCGTTATCGAGATCGAGACCAAGTTCGAAATTCTTATCAAGTTATTGATGATGATCGACGTTGGGAATCGGGAATGAAGATGGAGATTCCGGAGTTTAAGGGTGGAATGGTAGCAGAAGAATTTCTTGATTGGTTGTCAAATGTTGAAGAGATCTTTGATTTCAAGGAGGTTCCTGAGCATAGAAGAGTGAAGTTGGTTGCTACTAGGTTGAGGGGGAGAGCTTTGGCGTGGTGGCAACAAACTAAACTTACGAGGGAGAGAATGGGGAAGTCAAAGATTGAGTCTTGGGATAAGATGAAGAAGTTGATGAGAGCTACTTTCTTACCTTACAACTATCAATCACTTATGTACCAGAGGTTGCAGAATCTGAGGCAAGGGATGAAGTTTGTTAGTGATTATGCTGATGAATTTTACCAACTCATTGCCAGGAATGATATTATGGAAACGGAAGAACAGCTAACTGCTAGATTCATGGGGGGATTGAGAATGCAGATCCAGGATATGGTTAATATGTTTGATCCTAGGTCAATGGCAGAGGCACATCAGAAAGCGTTGGCTTGGGAGAAGCAAGGAAGGCGTGGAGGTGGTGTGTTTACTAATTCCAATAATCAAGCGAAGGGTGTTAGTGGAAGTTCTAATGTTCCTTTGAAACCATGACACTTTATCCAACACAACAGAAAATGGAAAGAAAAAAAAAAAGACAAGGAAAAAGGCAAAAGGAAAACGAAGATGGAACTAAAAAAAAGTCAAAATTTTAGAGAGTATAGAGAGCTTACTAAGAGATTAATGCGACCAACGTATAAGGACTTGAACAAGATTTGGAGCATACTGATGGATTCAAGCTGGAGATGAAGTCGATTCATTCTGTTTCTGAAAGTTGTATTTTTGGTGTTTAGGAATACTGAGGATCGCATACTAGTTATTGAGCTGAGTGGGTAAGAAGGTTCGTGCCTATTTAATAAACTGGTTGAGTAAACAGCTGGTTTAAAACACTTTTAATAAAATGGTTAATTTGACGACTTCACAACAGGGGTGAGTGGGTCAGTTTATACTTTGATAACACTCGCTCCTGGACCTGTTATTTCAGAACTGTTGTCAATTATTTGACCTGCAGAATTGTTATGTGTTTAATTACGGGCGGCAAAAGTGTTTCTCAGATTTGGTAATGGTTAGCATTATCATTTTGCAAATACCGTTAACGTATAACCGTTTTTGCTAGTAAACTAAAATTGCTTACCGTTGCATTTACCGACTGGTTGGTATACCAAGACCGGTATGCCGAAAGCTATATATTGATAAACCGGCAAACATTGCATTGGTATTTATATACCGTTTGTCAAAAAAAAAGTAAAAATAAAAAATGTGATTTATTTTTATGCTGTATGCTTCATCATACGATTCATTGTATCACTTGAGTAAAGAAATAGATGAGAAATTAAAAAAAAATGTTTTGGGGATCATTTGAAGTGAATTTCCGAATTAATTCTTATCATTTTCTTGCGTGTAAATTCCTATAATACAACGTATCACATGAACATCCATGTTAAATTACTGTTATGGCAATTTTGAGAAAACGTCACCGGTGTTTCACAGCAAAACTAGTAAATTTAACTTTGTCATACCGATTATATTGGTATACCGATTTTACTAAAAAAAGGATAACCGATTAACCGTGGTAATGAGAAATTTACGGTTACCATAACAGTCATAGATGTAACCTGATTATCAGTGAAGTCGTGCATGTAGTGTTATTTGTGATTTTGTGCCTCATTGTTTGTGTTATCATTGCCTATTATTGAACTTGGTCATATACATGTAGTTAATAACTGTTACTCAAATATTGTTCAATCTATCATACAGGTACTTGCATGACGTGATCTACATAACCAGCTTTGTACAAGTGATGTCCATTATATCCAGCAAATTTTGGTGGACATATTTGGTGGTAAGATACGTAGAAAGTATCTCTTCCCTTTTTTTGCCATCTACAAAAACCAATGATTTAATCCTCTGTAAAAATAAGCTTACATAAGACCAAATTTTATAGCCCCTTTTACCCAAAGTTTCCAGCTCCTATGCATCGTATGCATGTAAAATCTGAAATTTATAACATTTCTGTATCAGTATGTAAAATATATATGTTGCAATGATCTTTCACGCAGTAACATCCCTATATATATTCACAGATACCAGCTTTTGCTGCATACAAGCTTTCTGGTCTGATAAGAGGGGCTCTTTCTCTTGGGTCAGAGGTATGCACTTCCTTTGATTTTACTGTTTTCAGAATCATGGTTTTCAAATCTTAAATTGTAAAGTTCAAACTTTAAATCAAAATGGAATTCAAGTTGCAATCGTAGATTCAAATGATCCATATTTTAAGGATTGTACCCACTTTGAAATTGATTTTGATGTTTGAACTTATACAACTTAAAACTCAATTTTCTTCATTATTCCATTTTTATTTTATACTGAAAACATTACAATTGGAATTATGAATCCAAACAAGTATATTAAATATGTCAATCCAAGTTGAATGTTTTTTTAATTGCTGTTTTAACTAAGTTTGAATCGAAGTATAAATCAAATCGTAAAGAAAGGTATCCGATCATAATAGAGGTCTAAATTATAAGATTTTAAGATTTTTGACAACAATGTTGAATATAATAATGTGTTATAATATAATGATTTCTCTTATGTTAAAACATAGGTAATAATTATCTATTACCCCTTCTCTTTTATTTTCAAATAAAATCTAGAAGTATGCATTATAGGATATGTATATGTATCACAAATATTTTTTTGTGTTATAAAAGCATTTTAGGATAGGTTTTTCATTTTGATGAAGGACCTGCTGAAATAAAATATTTACGTTCTGTTTAACATTTCAGGGTGGTGTAGAGGATGAAAAAAGTAGGAAGAAGAGAGAAAAGATGGAGAGGAAGGCAGCGAGGGGTCAAATTCAAAGGACTAGGATGAGATGATGATTAACGAGCTCTGCGCAAGCAACTTGCAAAACTGTAGAATCAAAGTATTTATATTATTATTATTTTACTGTCATGTAACCTAAATATAGTGGTAGCATGACTCAATTTTCATGATGTGTACACTGAAAAAACAAAATATAAACTTTAACCATTATTGCTTATGCCTGAGAAATTCACTTTTTAGTTGATCTATTATTATTATTATTATAGCCACCAGTTGATCTATTATTAACCTTGCGTTGTTGACTCTATGATGTCTGTACTTAATTTATTTTGTTATTTGTTCTATCTTGAATATACGTTAGTTTATTGATTTATGCGAACACCGAGAACGTATAGGTGAGAGGGATATGATTTTTGATATATGTACTATTATTAGTTCAAGGAAGTATTCACGAGTGATAGTCCAATATCATATTATTCTTTGTTTTATCAATAGTATCTCTTGATGATACTTTGGTAGTATGAGTATATAGATGGAGTGTTACACCTATGGTTGGTCAAAACATGGACTAAAATGAACACATAAAACATCCAAACTTAATTTATAATTAATTAATTTAAAATCAATTTTAAATATTTATCGATTTCGTTTATGAATATGTATATATCTAACTTTAATATACCCACCCAATTAATCACCCATTGCATCCGAAATTAAAATTTCATAAATACTAACTAATTTACAAAATTTAAAAATTAATTAAATCGTGTGATATTTTGGAATATTCAACATTGTTGTTAACGCTAAAAATTGAACGCTAATACCCCGGTGTATGTTGAGATTAAATGAAAGCACCACCCGTGAACACGGGAATTAAAAACAAGTAGGAAAGTCACAGAAAAAGCAGCAAATGATAACAGTTTTATAGTGGTTCGGCTTTAGGTTAAGCCTACGTTCACTTTAATCCTTTTTATTACTGAATCAATTATAACTTTACAACAGTCTTCAATTACAATACTGATGAGACAAACAACTAGAACTCCAATGTAGAAGAATTCTTTGAATCCACGTTGATTGTGTTAGATTTCCTCTTAAAGTTAGTTGAGATGTCTTTCGTGTTTGAAGTGTCGAGTGAGTCGAGAATTCAGCAGAGTATCGGCGTTTCAAGAATGAGCCAAAAGATCCTCTCCATGTTGGAGTTAGTGTCGTATTTATAGGGTGAGCTCGGAGTTAGGTCGTATGTCGTAGGTCGAGGGGTTGCGACCTAAAGTAGGTCGTAGGTCGAAGGTTGCGACCTAAAGGAAACGAGCTACGGCCCATTCTAGTTGCACTTGGCTTCTCCTGAGCGGGCTAGCAGGTTGCACGCGACCTAGGATAGGTCGCTGATCTCTTCTGAGTGATTGGAGCGACCTAGGAGAGGAATGTCATAAGATGCAGCGACTTATGGAGCTGTCTCGGCCTTGTTTAGGTCGTGAGCGACCTTATGAAGAGGCATGCGGTCTTGTACTGCCTTAACCCGTTAGGTCATAAATTGCTAACTCGTTAGGTCGTTGGACCAGTAAGTCGCTTAGCCCATTTAGGTAGTTAGGTCATAGATTCTTAGGTCGGGGCCGCTCTAAACCGCTCTATGCTTTAACACGTGGATCGCCGATCTTCTTAGGTCGCTAGGACCGCTTCATTCTTAGGTCGCTAGGACCGCTTCATTCTTAGGTTGCTAGGACCGCTATCCTGTTAGCTCGTTGGCTCGTTGGGTCATTGATGAAAGAGAGTTAACATTTGCCCCTCGAAGTATACACCTAAGAGTTAGGTCGTGTGCTTCGATATCTATTAACTCGTTCCCTCCTGAGTCGCTAGGTCGCAAGCGACTTAAAGGCTTGGTTAGGTCGTAAGCGACTCAAGGGATTTGATAGCCCGCATGCTCGTTCACCTCCTTATCTTTTGCCCCATATAAACCGTTGGCTCGCTTATTCGTCTTTACTAAACTGCTCCAACAGTTCGCTCCGCCATTAACGATCTTCCAAGCTCCTCAAAGGTGAACTCGAACTATCAGGCTGTCGATTCCTCCTTGCCATAACATCGTGTAAGTGAAATTGACCTTTGTTCCAATCTACGATCGCCGTCGAATCCTGAATCCACTAATTTTCAACCCTTCCCCGATTTTGCATTTCGCATTCCACCATGGATCATGTTATGATTAATTTGTGATCGTTTTTTGGACACATTGTTGCTGTAACTCACGAGAGGACAACAATACATCGGGTTTGCGATGGATCCAAAGTGATTTGTATTGGCTTTGGGTGATTTTACGATATGGGGAGATGGTGGATTTTTGGTGTACAGTGGCTAACAGGTTGCTGGGTTAACAGATTAGCGAGTTATGGAAGTTAGGCGGTTTGGTAAGTGGAGAAAAGCTTAATCGGTTGAGGAGAGCTGTCGAGCGACTTACGGCTCAAAAGTTTGGATGTGAACCATGCGACCCAATTCGCTTGCGACCTAGCGTGCTCGCTACCTTCCTTCCTCGCGACTTATCATGTTTAAACAACATAGGGCTTAAAGTAGAACGACCTAGTAATTAAACGACTTAACCATCAACGGCACTAGTTTTAGGTCGTAGCCGAGCTAGGTCTTAGAGAAATTTGCGTTATTTCGACTTGAGGCTTTTTCCTTCATGTGCATTACGACTTAAAGAATTAACGGCATAGGTCAACTCGCAACGTAGCATTTAGGTCGCGGACGAGCTAACACTTAGTTTAAAAATGCTTTGCCTGCCTTGAAGCATAATTTCGACTTGAATTCTCAACTTGAATTGCCGGAATGAATTGCCTGAATTTGTAATCGTTTGAACTTTGCTGCACTCCTTTACAGACTACACTAACTTTAATGCTAATGACCTGTTAAACACAACATTTGCAGAAAAATGGGACGAATATACTGCCACTGATCGCCTACATCGAATGACAGATTAGTCGATAGAATATAATCAACTTAAAGAAATCATATGAAATGCTATGAACCAACAAATTCAAGTGAAGTGGTAAAGCAATGTTAATCAACTAAAGCCGATTTGTTTGCATCAATACTGCACTTGCATTTGGACTTAAGGCGACAAGTCCAGAAATTTTACAATTGTCACATGTTTATTAATTTAATTCCAGTTATACTTGCTTGTCACTTTGTTAGTTTTACACAACACGTCACGCATTTAGGAAACGTGCAACTTCACATTTGAATATCCAGTTCCTTGTGTAGAATGTCTTCTCAAGAAGAGATAATCGAGCAATATGAAGGAGTCTTCCCGATAGCCGACCCATTGGTTGATCCTCCAGAGAGAACTCCAACTACCCTGAGTCAACGGACATTCAATCAATTACGTATTCAATTTGGGATCGCCGAAGCGGATGCTAGATTTCCTGGCCCAAATGATACTGCCGACAGGCCACCTCTTGGTTTTGTCGCCGTCAACCGTCAGATGTGCCTTTGTGGTGTCATTCCTCCTTTCAATGAATTTCTTCATCAACTCCTTTTCCGGCTAACCATCTCTCCCTTTCAATTACATCCCAATGGCTATGCCATCCTGATGGGATTGTGTGTTTTATTCAGGAGGACACTTAACCGTCTTCCGAGCTTCGAAGAAATTTGCTACTTATGCTCATTTGCAAAGAATAAAGACCACCCCTCCTTTATACTCGTGAGAAGTGCCAGAAATCGTAAACTTATCACCGATGTTTCTGAAAGTGCTCACGGTTTTCTGAATCAATTCTTCTTCGTCCGCTGTCCCCTAAGGTTTTATGTCATCTGGAGAAAAGGAAGTAAGATTGCTCATGCCCGTTCTTTCCGTTTTAGCTTTTCAAGATCCGAATTGTTAAGTGCTAACTTCATTCTTTTCTTTTACAGCACTTCCTCCCCCCTCTAGAAATCCCAGTCACAAAACGACTTTTGATAGATTAAGTGTCGTGCCGGTTGAAGAAAGAAGTATTAAGTTTTTGCTGAAAGATGAACTTCTGCACCAGTACGGGCTTTTGCACCCTTCTCGTTCCACTCAACCTCATGAAGTACCCGACTCTCCAGTAGAGGCACCGGATGCCCCAGTTTCCGCTAGAGAACTTATGCCGAAAGAACGCACTGTTGAGGCTTCATTGGTAAAGTGTTCTACTTCAACTGATGTTGCGGGGTCATCCGTCAAGCATGTACTTGCCCCAGTCATCGAAGAAGAAGAGCCTCCTCAACAACCCGGGCAATCTGGTGACGAAGGGGCTGAGAGAACAAGTCCCGCTAGGCACAGCGGTGATGATACTTTTGAGGGGTTGAGCGACCTGATGATTACTTCACAGGAGCTTTTCAAAGATGATCCTATCACTGCTAAAGTTACTTCTTCAGCGGTCGAAGCGACATCCGTTCTGCAACAAACTCCGTCAGCCTAAGAGTTAACACTGGCTGTTAGACCCATCATCACCCCCAACCCAGGAGTGGTTCGTGATTCGACGCACGTAGTTTGCGCGTTACACACACTTAGGACTTTTCAGCACTTATATGCATTCAACTCTCTTGCTTTCAAGATTTATGAGTTTATCTTTTCTTCATTTTTAGATTCTCCAATGGGAAGAAGTGGCTCCTACTACGACGATTTCCAGCGCTATGGGAAGCACGGTGCTTATGACCCCAGGAGGTATCTTCCTGCCACTTGGGAAACTGACGAAGAAGAGCTGTGATGAAGGCTCGTGAAAGGCGCGCCTATGAAGAACGCCACGAAAGACGAGATGAGCGACATGACTCTTCCCAGAGGGAAGATGATTCTCATAAATGGAAATCCCGTGATGATAAAGGGAAAAGCCACATCCCTGAAGATGCAAGTAAAAGGGCCAAACATGGGGAAAAGCCGGTGTCTGAACTTCCTGAAAAGCCCGCTGCTCCTGCACCTTCTCAATCTCCTACCCTTGCTCGTACTGATATTCAAACAATTATTGGCAGGCCCTCATATCAGGTTGGACAAGGCCCGGCCACCCTTCAAAGGTAATAAATCGACACATGGATTTACAATTGTTCAGCATTTGCTTACCTGCACTTTAATTCAAATTTATTCATGTTTTTCACTAGTTTAAAGAGAGTATTGTAGTTTATATTTTGAAGTCTAAACTCGATTTGAGATAGAAAAATGATAGTACAACCCCTTATTAAAAAATAATTTGATCGCTTTCTTTGCTGATGTCCCCCTGTATCTATGGGCCTAAGGGATGAGTTAATTAAGGTTATGACATAAAGCTCTCCCATCTGAAAAGCCGACCACAAAACTATCTCTTGTCGATCCACAAAAGTTGGAGAAATATTAAATAATTTTGACTCAACCACATCTATTGGTATCGATCGATATTTGATTGGTGGACTTGGTAAAAAAACGTTGTTTTATTCCATTTTGCACTACACTTGTACATGATTCATTATTACTTCATGCTTTAGCTTCAATCAACTTCAAAAATCGAATACATCATCATTCCACTGAGAATGTGGAATTCCATCGGTCCGTATCCACGCTACCAAAGTGTCGATCGATGGAATTTAATCATTTTTCTATCTTTTCCTTGTACCATCTTATATTCGATCATCCATGATTTTTGCACTCATTTCTTCATCATTTTGAAGTTCAACATTAGCGAATCGTCTTGTGTGAAAATTCATAAATAACAATACCATTGTCTTTTCCATTTTCCCATTCGATTATTCTATTCGACATTTTTTTGTCAATTAATTCGAAGTTCAGTTCAAAATTGATTGCAATTGGATAATAAGAAGATTGAGCAAATAAAAAGAGAAAAAATAAGAAGAAAATAAAATCCTGCTAAACGTCATACATTTCACTTTAAATTCACTTATAGTCTAGGGGCCATAATGAAGATTGAATGAGATCAATATCAGGTCCATTGGTTCATCAAATAAATAAATACAAATTAATCTTTCTTCGTTTTAAAAAAACATATCAATTAATGTACCTATAGATATACTTACAAATTTCATTATTCCCCTTTTGATTAGAAAAATATCATTAAGATATTGCTAAAAACACCAAAATTTGCACCACCTAGTATGATGCCGTGATGTGGTATTAGAAATGCAAAATCTGTTGTCTTTAGCACCACTCCACCATATGGAATAAAAGGTACCAAGCTTTGCACTTCCTAATGCCACATCATGACATTAGAAAGTGCAAATTCGGATGCTTTTAGCAGTCATCAATGCAATATAGGTCGCTCTTATTTTCTAGAAAATAACATAGTTGTTATCTTCATTTTGCCATTCGATGATTTTACTTATTTGATTACTATTACTTTAATTTTCAATTCATATTTTATTCGACATTCTTTTGTCGGTTGATCCGAAGTACAATTCAAGATTGATTGTAGTTGCATAATAAGAAGATCGAGTGCACAAAAAGAAAAAGAAAAGGAAGAAAATAAATGACATTGTCAAAGGAATTCGACTTTGGAGAAGTGTTCACTACATCCACAAATAAAACTATTACGAGAGAGATGATAAATTTTAATTTTTTTTAGATAATTTACCGTTTTATCCTCGTATAAAGAAAATTCGGCAATACTTTGTAAAAAAGAAAAATAAACAAGATGATGATCCACCGAAAGCTAAATTTAAACGTGTTTGATGCAAAAAAAAGACGGGGTCCATTGATCCTAGCAAAAAAATTGCATATGATGGACAATAACGGTTAATAAAGGCTTTTGATTGTTAGGAGAGGTTGGTTTTTTTTTTAATATACTTCTCCGAAAGTTTAAATACAGTAATCCAAAACTGAAATCCAATAAGAAATGCCCAAAATGAAGCGCGTGAAACGGCATAAGTATCACTATTTGGGTATAATTTGGGCCAAAAAGTTGTACTCAAATGCGATCAATATTGGGCTCGTGGGCAGTTTAAGAAAAGACAGATTAAGAATGGTACAACAAAAAGCAAAATAATCCGAAGGTTTTGAGATTTGAGTAACAGCAGAAATCAATGGCGAATCAAGGAGCAAAGAAAAGGAAAGAGGAGAACAAGAAGCGAATGAACAATCTTCTTCGCCTCATCATCGCGTCTAACGTATGTTCACGTATCAGTCGATTTTTTGATCGATTCGTTAATATATATTTCTCTTTATTTTCCTGGAAATCATAGATATGTTAGAAAATTGATACGGTTGATCGTTGAAAACTGGTTGTGGTTTGGGGCCCTTAGAAAGAGGTAATTTTAGTGCTAATTTGGACTTGGATCTTTGATTCAATTTTTGCTTCTGATGTGAATTGTCTAGCGATTGAGTGAATCATTCTCAAATTGACATGATTTTGTTCTGGATTATATTCACTGCTCAGCTTTGAGGTGCTTCAGAGTCTGACGTTTTTTTCTCGATAGTTATTCATCCCTACTTAGAGTTTGATCATGGATTCATGCAAATTGTAGGAAAGCTAATAACTGTTCTGAATTCCAAAGAGTGAAATTATTTATCTCGTATTTTGTAGTTTATTGGGAAGTCCAGCATCACTGTCCCACCACCGGTTGGGCGCTCTGCCACGCATGATTCAAGCCTGTGAACATACGTCGACTTGTAGATGCTATATACGATATAAGACTTAGTACAACTATGTATGAAACTTTTTTCTCTCAGAGTAAATGTAGCGTTAGAGTTTAGTACTGAGCATTTCTAGATATTTGATACTTTTCTTTTCAAAATCCAAGTTTTCATCTATTAGTAATTATTGAGGAAACATGTTTACGTGTATAACACTTGACAATCTTCTTATTTGATGTATTTCAATTCTTACGGTACATCACATAACAATTTACTAATTTTAATTGATCTAGTTGGGTACAGACTCGACATATATATTTTATTTACACAAATATATGTTTTATTTACACAAAACCCATCTAGTTATGTATCATTATATTACTTGCTTTATTCTACTTTGGTTTATTTATCCATATGATGAAGATAATTACCGTGCCAAATAACATAGCACGACACACACACACAGTAAGGATCAGCTACACCGCATTTTCGCTACATCTTAAATCCCCATTGATATTAGCCACAAGTTCCGAATTAAATAAATGTTATTTAATTCGGAACTTGTGGCTAATATCAGAGGATTTGAGGTGTAGCTAATCCTTGCCCTATGGCAAGGATTGACTACACCTCATTTTTGCTGCACTTCAAATCCTCCATGATATCAACCACATATTCTCATTTAAATAATTATAGTTTCTTTCTCTTGTCGTTTCATACAATTATTTAATGGAACATGTGTTGAAATTTTTGGAACCTTTCGCATCTTCCGCTATGCGCGTACTTCATTTAGTGTAGAAGAAGTAAGACCACTGAACGAAGCTCTTTTGATGCCAGCATCATGATTGGATATCCCTACATCCGCCTAAAGCACATATATTATCATGACAACATTTATTTATAACAAAACGAACTCTTATTGTTACATCCTACCAATCCCATATATATACTGATTTCTTTTAGAATATCCTGCGAGTAGGACTAATCATAATCCAATCTACGCACCCACTCTAATACAATGCGAGCCACACCTAACAGATCTTCACCTTGGCGAGAATTTTCTCAATTCAACTTAAAGTTATAAAGAGTCCTTCAAACACATGGATAATGTCGCTAACACCTCCAGCGGTTTGATTAGGTCGCTACCACCTCCAGCAGTTGGGCCAAACTGTTTGACAAAGAGTTCTCTTTTTCACGGTTGAAGCATGCTGTGTTCTAACTTATAACTCCACATTAATGAGAATCCCGAGCTCAAACCACATATTGGTCCATCGAACCATCGGCACCGATACCATGCTGAAATTTTTGACACCCCCTCGCATCTTCCGCTGCGCGCGCACTTCATTTAGTGTAGAAGAAGCAAGACCACTGAACGAAGCTCTTTTGGTGCCAGCGTCATGATTGGATATCCCTACATTCGCCTAGAGCACATATATTTTCATGGCAACATTTATTTGTAACAAAAGTAATTCCTTATTGTTACATGCTACCAATCTCATATATATGCTGCTTTCTTTTAAAATATCCTGTGATGTGAGACTAATCATAATCCAATCTATGTGCTCACTTTAATACAATGCGAGCCACACCTAACATGCATCCCATGGTTCCTTCGCCGTCTTCTTCTGAGAGAATTCTCTAAGAACTTCATCTGAAAGGCTCAACCGAACTGTTGTGAGAGCTTCATCTTTCATCTCTTTCAAATTAGCTGCATCAATACCTTTAATTTCTCAGGCTCAGAAACAACCTTATAAGTCTTCTCTTTCTTTAATACAGCCTCCATCTTCATCTTCCAAGTACCAAAATCTCATTTTCCGTCAAAACGTGTTGCTCCATAATTGGCACCAGATCTACCAACAGACTTACTAGAAGTAGCCATTAATTTCCAAACAGGAACAATAACACTAGCTCTGATACTAAACTGTAGTGAATTTTGTTTTAATTTGAGCGAAGTGAATTATTTGATCCGGATTTAGTATTGCCTATTTAGATATCAATAGAACTTAAAAAATTCAATTATGCAGTCTCACAGAAATAATAGCAGAAATAAGAGACACGGAAGATTTAATGTGGTTCGGATATAAATATCCTACGTCCACGAAGACCCAACAATTATTTCACTAAAGAAAAGAGTACAAAAGAGACAAGAAGAATGGTTGATACTCTCACACACTTGCACTTGCTCATATAAAGATGAATTTCCTTCATTTAAATAGATTTAATGAAGGTGTTATTTAGAGATTAAGAAAATTAATTTACAGATTATGTTTGAAACCTTTTCGAATATCCATGATTTGATTTATAATGGATAATAGTAATCTTGATTTTCATAATTTTCCTTGTTTGAATAAATCTCCATCAGCAATCTTTTTCTTTCTTCATATAACAAATTCTTTGACTAATTAATTGGTTGACTAATTAATTAGTTTCCTTCAAAACATCCATCCATTTACCAGCCAAATTAATTGATTAATCAATTAATCAATTTCTTCCTCTTTAACAAATACTTGAATCATTCAAATTTAACAATGCATTATCGGATGCATATCAAGATAAGCCTCTTAATAATCGGATTATTCTTCAGTAATAACTCAATTCGTTAAAGATGAAGCCTGGAGCTGATCTCGTGGAGCATGTAGATGCTTTGACGACTTTAATAATGAACCTGAAGGCAACAGTAGTTGATATACCGATGAGGCTCAAGCTGTGATCCTCTTATGTTCCTTGCCTAAGGAGTATACTGCTTTTGTTAATTTCATGATTTATGGCCGCGGTAAAATTAGCCTGTCTTATGTAAAGGCTGGTCTTCATAATGAAGTATTAAGAGGTAGATTGGCGAGCACTAGCTTGGATAGTGATACCGAAGGCTTATCTGTTCAGAGAGGTAGAGGCCAAAACATGTCGAATAAAGGTGAAGGACGGAATTCTTCACGGTCTCAGTCTAGGGGGCCTAAGAATTTGACTTGTCATTATTGTAAGAAACCAGGGCACTTCATAACACAATGTCTTAAGCTTGAAGGTAGAAGAAAAGATCCAAAGCAAGTCTCAGTTTCTACAGCAGAGAAATCGGATACAGAAAGTGACACCAATGTATTTACTGCTTCTCTTCTGGAAAGAACAACTTATGGCTGATTGATTCTGACGCATCCTATCATATGACACCTGATAGGAGCTGCTTTTCCATTTACCGTAAAATTGACGGCGGAGAAGTTCTTATGGGTAATAATGCTTCTTGCCGCATGGTTGGTGTTGGTAGCGTGATGATTAGGATGTTTGATGGTGTTATTCGTACGACCGCCAATGTTAGACATGTACCTGATTTGAGGAGGATCTTGATTTCTGTTGGGGCACTTGAGTAGGCTTGGTTTGAAGATTGTAGTGGAAGGAGAGAAAATGAAGACATCGAAGGGTTTCATGATTGTTATGAGAGGTGTGAGTGCAGGAAATCTTTATCTATTAAATGTCACTACTGTAATTGGTGAATCAGTTTCTGCTACATCTGTTGATTCGGATTCTTCCAGATTATGTCACTTACGGTTGGGTCACATCGGTGAGCGCAGCATTGATGAGATGAGAAAGCGATGATTGATTGATGGAGTTTATCATTCAAAACTTGGTTTTTGTGAAGAGTGTGTTCTTGGAAAGCAGATGAAGATTTCTTTTGGTATAGGAGAGCATAAAGCAAAAGCTGTCCTGGAGTATGTTCATACAGATGTCTGGAATCCCTCCCCTTGTCAGTCTTTACGGTGGAGCCAGATATTTCGTTTCATTTATAGATGATTTCTCTCGTAAAGTATGGGTATATTTTTTCAGTCAAAGAGTGAAACCTTTGCCAAGTTTCAAAAGTGGAAATCTATGGTTGAGAAGCAGACATGAAAGAAATTGAAAGTTCTCCGTTTAGATAATGACGGTGAATTTGTATCATATGAATTCATCGACTGTTGTGAGTCTGAAGGCATTAAAAGACATTGCACTACACCAGGTGACCCCCCGTCTAATGGAGTTGCAGAAAGGATGAATCAGACATTATTGGAGAGAACAAGATGCCTCAGACCGACTGCTAAATTGAAGAAGAGATTTTGGGCTAAAGCTTTATCTATGGCGGCTTTCCTCATCAATCGCACATCTTTTACTGCCATAGATATGAAGATCCCTGAAGAAGTATGGAAATGAGAGCCTGTTAGCTATTCATTTCTCAGAGTGTTTGGTTGCCCAGCTTATGTGCATGAGAGCAAAGGGAAGTTGGAACCTAAAGCTCGCAAGTGTATTTTGCTAGGTTATAGGAGAGGAGAGAAGGGATATAGGTTGTGGTGTTCTATTAGTAAAAAGATCGTTATGAGCAGGCATGCGATTTTTAATGAGAATGCTATGTTGAAGGTGGAGCCTTCCTCATCGGATGGCAATAAGAGGACATGTGAAGAATACCAGACACAAAGCAAGTCATCTGTTGATTTTTTCATAGACGTTCAAATGGTGTTTCCGATGACACCGTGGTTGATGAGGAAAATATCGATGTTGGTACAGAGGATCAAACTCAAAGTGAAGCTCATTCAGGATCTAGGTCTGTCAGACAAAGAAGAAAGCCTAAGTGGCTTGATGAGTTTGTTGGATTGAGCATCGAAGATATTAACTTCGATGATATGGCAATGTATGCTTTGAATATTGTCCATGATGAGCCCTGTGATTATAGAGAAACTATCACATCAGTTAACAGTTTCAGTTAGTTAGTCGCTATGGCGGAGGAGATTGAATCATTGCAGAGAAATCATACTTGGGATTTGGTGCCTCTTTCCACCGACAAAAGAGCTATTGGATGCAAGTGGATCTATAGAGTGAAAGACGGTGAAAATGGTAATATATGATACAAGGCAAGGTTAGTCGCAAAGGGGTATGCTCAGAAGAAGGGGGTAGAGTATCATGATATCTTTGCTTCAGTGGTTAGGCATACTTCTATTCGTATTCTTTTGACATTAGTTGCTCATTATGATATGGAATTAGAGCAAGTAGATGTCATAATTGCATTCTTGCATGGTGATCTGTATGAGAAGATTTATTTAAAGCAGCCGGAAGGGTTCACTGATGGTAGTAGACCAGACTATGTTTGCAAACTCAACAAATCTCTATATGGATTGAAGCAGTCCTGTAGACTATGGTACAAGAGGTTTGATAAGTTTATGCTTTCACAGGAATACCCCAGAAGTTTCAAAGATCAGTATGTTTATTTCAGGAGATGTGATGGTGACATGATTTATTTGTTGTTACATGATGATATGCTGATTGCATCTTGGAGTGTGGTTAGAATTAAGGAGTTGAAAGCGGAGCTCAGTAGAGAGTTTGACATGAAGGATTTGAGAAAGATAAAGAATATTGGGTATGGAGATAAGCAGAGATAGAAAGTGGAGAGAGTTAAGGCTCACCCAAGCGCAATACATCGAGAAAGTTCTCGCTCGATTTGGAATGGAGAAAGCCAAACCGGTTGGCACTCCATTAGGCTCTTATTTTAAGTTGTCAAAATACGTATCTCCCTCATCGGAAGAAGACAAAAGGTATATGGATGATATACCTTATTCTAGTGCTGTTGGTAGTCTTATATATACGATGGTGTGCACAAGATCAGATTTGGCCCATGCAGGGGGTGTTGTGAGTCGATATATGTCTAACCCATGCAAAGAGCATTGTCGAGCTGTGAAGTGGATTTTTAGATATTTTCGAGGCACTTCTTCGGTGGGCTTGTTATATGGTGGAGTGGATGGTGATATGTTTCTTAGAGGATGTTGTGATTCTGATTATGCTAGGGATAGAGATGCTAGGAAGTTAGTGTCGGGCCATGTTTTTAGACTTGCCATAGGCTCGATTTCATGGAGATCAAAGCTGCAATCTATCGTAGCTTTATCGACTACCGAAGCAGAGTTGATAACGATTGTGGAAGCAACAAAGAAAGGATTATATTTACTTCAGTTGTTGGATGATCTTCCAATGGTGCAGCGGACGGTGGAGCTATTTTCAGGCAGTCAGAGTGCGATACATCTTGTAGAGAATCACTTATAGTTCACGGACGAAGCACATTGATGTTAGAGGTTTCTTTCTTATGCTTGAGGAAGAACGAAGCAAGATCAAATTGTTGAAAGTGAGTACTTTGGATAATCCTTCAGATATGATGATAAAGTCACTTTCAAAGGACAAGTGATCAGTTTGATACCTGTTACTTGAGCGCCATGGAGCGCTAGATCCAACAACTTTCATGTTGATTGCTTGATGATAAGGTGATGATGAGAGAGATTGTTATATTTGAATCAATGTGGAGTGTTAAATTTGAATGATTCAAATATTTGTTAAAGATGAAAGAAATTGGTTAATTAATTCATTCAAATCAATTAATTTGGCTGGTATATGGAAGAATATTTTGAAGGAAACTAATTAATTAGTCAACCAATTAATTAGTTAAAGAATTTATTATATGAAGAAAGAAAAGATTGCTGATGAAGATTGATTCAAACAAGGAAAATTATAGAAAACAAGATTACTATTATCCATTTACATAAAAATCAAATCTTGAATATTCGGAAAGGATTCAAACATAATCTGTAAATTAATTTTCTTAATATCTAAGTAACTCCTTTATTAAGTCTATTTAAATGAAGAAGTTCATCTTCATATGAGCAAGTGCAGGTGTGTGAGAGTATTCATCATTATTCTTCCCTCTCTTTTTTACCCTTTTATTAGTGAAATAAAAGAAGTAGTTGGGTCTCCGTGGATGTAGGATATTCATATCCAAACCACGTTAAATCTTCTGTATATATTATTTCTGCTATTATTTCTGTGAGACTGCATAATTGAATTTTTAAGTTTCATTGGTATCTAAATAGGCAATACTAGATCCCGATCAAATAATTCATTTCCGTTTAAATTAAAACAAAATTCACTACAACAAGTGGTTGAAATCAAGGAGGATTTGAGGTATAGCTGATCCTTATTCATATATATATATATATGGGTTAGGATCAATAACCTCTTTTATTTAGCATGATTTTGTAGTCTCTGTAACGATTCAGGATTTTCGACTTCCGAAAATCGACATTAATACGTTCACTGTATCAACTGCCGAGCAATCGAAGGTCGAAAACCGTATTGTTAGGGTTAAAGAAGAAGAGGTATAAGAAGAAAGAAAGAAGAAGCAACAGAAACAATATCAGAATCTCACAATCGCAGCGGAACAACATATAATAGATAAATGAATAATCTTTAAATCAAAAGAACTGTACATTTTATACATTACATCATCAGAGTCAATATACAACACCACCCAATAATGGACAGTTATATAAACCTGTCCTCACAACTGAATACACAGTGGAAAAGATAATATCATATACAAGTGATACGCTTCGCCATCCAGCTTGCTCCTGATCTCCGCAGCATCTCCTGAATTCCAGAATGACCTGATAACCTGATTCTAGACTGCCCGTGTGGAAATTGGTGGGCACCCAGAGTTTAGGAATGGAATAATAAACTCCAGCTCAGTCATGAGACTGGTGTGAGAACTTAAAACAGTTTATCTTTAAAAACAAACAAAGAAATATTTTAAAATAGATCCGCAATGTTTTTAGAAAATGTAACTACCATAAGGCCTCCCGTCACACACACACAATGCAACGCAGAATTGGAGGAGATTTCTCCTTATGATAGTCAAACCTGCTCGATACGCAAATTTCTTTGATATTATTACTATAAGTGCAAAGTGCATTCCTGCATTTCGAAAGTACAATATTAATCTTAGCCAGCATAGGTACCATTATAGTATGCCTACTATAGCTATCATATTAGATGGCAGGTTCTACAACAAAAACCGTACAAGGCTCGTATTGTTTTTTTGGATTTTCCAACAAATGGTCAGGCCAAGGAACTTCCTGGGCTACATGGATACGCCTCTGGAAAGACGACCCGAGAACCTAACCGGATCTCTGCCAACACAATGCCTGGTTACCTCTGAACTAGGTAACTACTGACACGAGTATGCCATCCCTCGGTCGTAACCGACCTTTATCCCGGGATTCACCAACAACCATAAAGAAATAAATTTGCAGCAACCACATAGGTTAAGTATTTGAGCTCCATACCATAATACCACCTCTATGCAGAAGGAAATGTACATACCCTATGGGGGCGCTATCCCCAAATAACCTTGCTGCATTCTTCTTGTTTTGACCATTACCGGGTTGTGAGGTTCGACGAAGTCTCGTCCACAAAGCTACGTTTTTCACAAAAGCCACGCTTTGATCAATAAATGATCAGCAGCACTATGTATGCCACATTACCAAATTGGGAATGTATCACTAGTAACCATCAACTATATAACCTCTGAGCTCGTACGTCTCAAAGAAGGGTGTTAAGCTAAGAGAGTAAATTCTCGGCCACCAAAAGAAATGTATTTGATAGAAACCAGCTTTACATCTCAAATTGTAACGTCAAGACACACATCCATACAAGTCCGTTCCGGGATCGAACGGAACCGAAGACACTTCCAAAGAAGCCCTTACAATCCGGATATTCACTAACCACATCCGGACTTCCCACCACAAAGGGTGATAAAATCTCTATACCGGAGCAACCCGGTGCAGAGATATTCGACAGGTAATCCATTCGCTTTCGAAAATACCCGGTCCTCAACACCATCTTCAAATGCAATCCCATTTCGTCGTATCGTTATTCGGAATGGGTTTTATGACACAAGGTCCTCTCCCGGCTAATCCGAGCAACGAGCGCTTATTTTTAATAAAGTGTTACATTCAGATTCAAACAAATCACAACAATTCCACTTTGATCTTTTAAACAAAAGATCCATCACAATCACAAAGGTTCGATGTGGGTTTCAAATATCCAGTTGGACTTCGACTCTCGGTCGCATCAAAATTCAATTGCAGATTAAGGCCAATATTGATAGTCGGTTATTTAACTATCAATCATCATTCACAACAGTCACTGGATTTCAAATAATTTACCAAATTAGTTATTTTTCAAAAATATCTTTACAAGATATATTTTTCCACACTTCAACCATTTGAAAGCAAATTTCAAATCACTTTTCACCTTTACAACTTTTGAAAACAAAGTTCAAATCATTTTCCTTACGTGGAAACACTTTCAAATATTTATTCATTTTCACTGGAAATCTACTGAGTTCACATACTTTAAAATAATTTATAACACTTGCCCAAAATATATCGGGAAAACACTTTGAAATAAAACTATTTTTCTTTAAACACTTTACTTAAAATATTAGTTATAAAAACATTATACCAATATTACATATAACTTAAGTCCCAAACTAATTTTCAAAATAAAATTAGTAGATAGAGTATAACTATTTAAATAACTATTTTCTAAAACAATTATCGATTAAATTTTAAAAATAATCATTTCTATATTAACTTAACAAATTTTTACTTAAAGGATTTAAAATAATTTAAGAAGTTAATTTCTCCAAAGTATCCTTTTCAAAACCAATTCTAGAATTATATATATATATATATATATATATCTTTCAAAGCTATTCAGAAATTTTATTCGGCTTTCCAGGGAGAATACACTTTCATTTCAAAATGGTTCATTTAAACCAATTAAATAAATCCTTACCAATTTACTTTAAATTTACGTTCCAAATCCGTAAATTTATTTCCATACTTCAAAAATAAATCAATGTTTATTTTTAAACGAATTTCCCTTTCCTTTATAAATTCCATGGTGAATTTAAATTTTCAAATATCCACTGATATATGATTTTCAAATCGATTTCAAATATTCACTTTCAACAACAATTAAAATTTTCAATTGATTTCAAAAACAACCAAATCAAATCCTATATTGATTTTCCAAGAAATTAAACGCCAAGTGAATTTCATTCTAATCTCAAATTGAAATCAATTTCTACTAAACCCCAAATCAATTTTCAAATTGATTCCAAATTCTTTTCAAAACACCAAATAAATTTCCAGATGGATTTTCTAAAGATTTAAAATTCAATCACAAAGATAATCGAACAGAGATTATAAATAATCAACACACAACATTGTAACAAATTCAATTATTTGAGGAATCCAGTTGGATCCCTCCAACCTGTTTCCCTGCATCCACAGATGTTAGCACAATACCAATCCCGTTTCAGGACGGGATATCGCGGTACATGAGTTTATATAAAATATCATCCGCTATTATGCGGCGCAATAGGGTCTCATCCGCTATATAATACGGGAAATCAACTCCAAGTACATATATAATACCAATTCCACTTCAAGGTGGAATATCACGGTATATGTGTTTAATAAAATAACCTCCGCTTAATATGCGGCGTATATGGTCTATTTCAATACAACAGATAGCAATTTATCATTCAGTTACACAATCAAGCAATTTTAAATTTAACCATTTAAAATTTAAATTGAAACAAATTCGATTGAGTGAGAAGTTCTCACCTTGCTTCGAATAGCGGTTTCAGCGTTTTATTTCGAATAACATTAAATTCGCGTTTAATTGTACCCAAAATTCATACTAGCTCCAATCAATCCCAATTCAGCTCCATTGCGTAGTGCTCGTCAACACGAACCCGACGCAACTCATTTCGTACGAAACGAACTCGTATGAAAAAGTTATAGCATTTTAAAGTTTGAACGAATTATAATATATATTAATTTACAACTTCTTTTTATGTTTTTAAACCTTTATTTTTCTGGGCCGTTAGATTTGCTAATCCAACATTAGAGCCGAGCATTGCTTTCTTCATCGTTTCATCACGCATACAGGTCGAACAAAAAATCCATGCCGCCTTCTCTTCACGAATTATCGCGCGTTACTATGGGCATTCGACAACGATCAGAACCTACCACCACCACCGCCTACACGATACACACCATCGGCCGAAGCCACGACCAACTCGGTCATACTATCGCGTAGAAAAACGCGAACAAACGTCGAGCATTCAAGCTTGATTTGCCGCCACGTCGAGCCACTATTTCCGATCATCTCCGTATAGATTCGAAGAACTCGACGAGCCCTATCACTTTGTAGTTGAAAGCTTCTCGAAATATTGCACGGATTGGAAGAAATTAAGGGAAAAAATAAGAAAATTTCGGCCATTAAAATAGTTAGGGCCGGCGGCTGAAGAATAGGGTTAGGGTTTTTGTGAAAAGAATGAATGTTGAGGTCCTTTTATAGAAAATTTGCAAAACACTATTCATCTCGAAAATTTTCGAACTCCAAGCGATGCGTGCCGCCTGGCGTTTATAATGTTTTATCCCTATTCCGAATGCAATGGAATATATATCGGGAGCCAATTCGATCGTATTTGAAAGATAGGTTTTCAAATCGACTATTTAAATTTAAAATTCACTTAAACCCAATTTCAGTGCGTTTTAGCTTGCCCCAGACAAATCGTAAATCCGATTGACACGAAATTTGAAATATTACAATAATTTAACCTTACGGATCCAACGAAACTAGTTTCGTCGAAATCCGAGACTGTTTGAAAAATGGCTATTTTTACTCGTCAATTAAATATTAAAATATTCAATTTTCACAAATTAACTTTTATTTCAATTTTAAAAGTTCTATAACATCATTCTAAGTCCAATATGATTTAATACAACTTTACAAATCAATTTTAATCACTTTAAACCCAATTTTCAATTATTTCTGTAATTTCAAATATTAAATTATCGATTTAATTATTCAATTAAATTTAGATATTCGAAATAAAATTTATTCGACTTACAAATTTTACTTGTTAATATTTAAAATCAATTAAATATACGAATTTCAAATGACAGGAATTCTGGGTCGTTACAAACTTCCACCCTTAAAAGAATTTCGTCCTCGAAATTGCCAAGTAAGAAAAAGTCTTGAAATCCATTAACTTTTCAAAACCATTTGTTCAAATTAAATTTCAAATTCATTTGAACATTTTAACTTTTCCAAAAACCATAGTTAAACTTTTTCCAATAACTTTACTAAGTTTTCAAATCCTACATTTTCATTTCAATTTAGAAATTGACTTTTTGTTAACAATTTTTTTTTTAAAATTCTCAAAAAATTTTCCAACTCCCAAAATCGATGGAAAATTTTGGCAGTCTCCTTGCACGGAGGAGCTTTTGCAATATCACAATAGATATAAATATATATACATCGGCCCACACGGTCGAAAAACAGAAAAACAGTTCATATTTTCTATTTTTATTGCGTAGGCGTACCTTTTTAGCATTTTTAAGCAAAGCGTTATTTATTAGCATTTTAGCGTGACCAAATCCAGCCTACAGCCCCGGTACCTGTACTTACTCAATTTAAACATGTAAGTGACATATATAGGAAAATCATTTACATTTCACTAATTTTCAATAGAAAATACATAGTTTTCATAAGCAATGCAATCAAAATAATTCGCATAAGCATTTTATAAGGTTTCGATACAAATTTTAATTGCTTACAACCAATTCACATTAGTTCACTTTCAATTCAAATTCAATTACATAGCTTTCCATTTATCAATTCAATTTCATTAGCACTTAATGAATTATATACAATCAACTACCAATCATATAACAATCAAATCATAACCAACATAACCAAATTATTAAATTTACATTCAACAATTCATATTCACTTTGTCTAACTTCAATTTGGTTTAACACTTTTAATTCCTATTGGTTTAATATCTAATTGACTTTTCTTTCAATTATTCAATTTTTCAACTTCATTAGCTTCTGATGAATTAACACTTACATTCATTATTCTATATCAATTCTTTTACATTCAATTGATTAATATTTAATTCATTAGTTCAATTCAATTGCTAATTCATTTAACCACAAAAGTTGAAGTTCATTACATAACTCAAGTTCATATTCATCACTTCACTTTATTAGTTTACTTCGATACCAAAATCAACTTCTTTCAACATTACTTAAGTTATATTCCATTTCAAACATCATTTGTTTAACTTAACTTAAATCCCTACTTATAAATCCAATTCAGATTCCAACTCTAAAGTAAATTCTATTTACTTTTACCAAAGTCAAATTTCGTCATTTATTCAAATTCATATCTCGTTTTGCTTAACAAAATTGTTTAACCATTTTATCATTTGGTTTCACTTACATTTATTACACTGGATTTCCAATTCTATATGAATACAATTTACTTTCATAAAAAAAATTATTGGATTCAATTCATTTTAAACCTTATCCATTTAGTCATTCTTCAATTAGTTGCACCTACTAATTTTAGTTTAATACTTCACTTTGTTTTTCACAAATCAAATTCAATTCCAATTCTAGTTCTATTTACTTACAAATTCGAAATGAATTTCAACATTCAATTTCATTTTATTGCACTTGCAATTGCAAATTTTATTTATTCATTCACAGTTTATTTTCCAACTTAATAATTATATTCCAATCATTTAGTCTATTAGACCTCTAAAATTCACTTTTATTCCAATTAACTCAGGTCAATTTCAGTTCAGGTCAATTTCAGTTTAAATCTGAATTTCCTAAGTCATCCAAACTTATTTATTATTCCATAAACATTTTATATAACATTCCAGAGTCTTTTCAATCTTTCAAAAATTATTTTTGAAATCTATTCAAATTATCTTTTTAATTTCCAAAACCAAACTCAATTTCACAAACAACTTCCATTTAATTATAATTCGGCAGCAATTCCTCTCATGAAAACTCGAAAATGAACACCGATGATGTCGCGATCATCATTGGAATTATTTTCCAGCGACCGAAAAGAGTTTAGTACTTTCTTCCCTTCAAAACAGTTTTTCAAAACCCTTGAAAATCATTTTCAAACTCCAAAGAATTTAAATTTTCCAAATCTCAAAATTTCAAATTCTAAATTTGTTTTCAAATATTACTCTGGAATTTCATTTCAAATTATGAATCACATTTACAATTTATATTTACAAATCTCATTTGTATATGGATTTATTTCTCAGCTTTTGATTATGATTTCAGTTTCTTATTCAATAATCGATGATAATAATTTAATATTATCACTTCCTAACAACCAAGCAACCATAATAATTTTCGGAAAATCATTCTTTTTATTTACGAAATAGTCCGGGTAAAATTATTTCATTTACCCTATTTTAAAACGATACTATGTCGATTTGCCTCGTTTAAGTGTTTAGAAATCCCTATCGATAATATAGTGTCCCACATACCGACTAGAATTCACAAACAACTCAACGGATAAGCAAACACATTATAAAACATTTTTAAATTCACTAACAAATACGCGCTCGTATCTATTATTACACTCACACTCATTCTAGAGTACTACTGACTCCATCTCTAATGAGTAATTTCCAACAGAGCCAAGGTTGTCGCTTAACCAAATGCTCTGATACCACTTTGCAACGATTCAGGATTTCCGACTTCGGAAAATCGACATTAATACGTCCACTGTATCAACTGCCGAACAATCGAAGGCCGGAAAATCGAATTGTTAGGGTTAAAGAAGAAGAGGTAGAAGAAGAAAGAAAGAAAAAGCAACAGAAACAATATCAGAATCTCACAATCGTAGCGGAACAACATATAATAGATAAACGAATAATCTTTAAATCAAAAGAACTGTACATTTTGTACATTACTTCATCAGAGTCAATATACAACACCACCCAATAATGGACAGTTATATAAACCTGTCCTCACAACTGAATACACAGTGGAAAAGATAATATCATATACAAGTGATACGCTTCGTCATCCAGCTTGCTCCTAATCTCCGCAGCATCTCCTGAATTCCAGAATGACCTGATAACCTGATTCTAGACTGCCCGTGTGGAAATTGGTGGGCACCCAGAGTTTAGGAATGGAATAATAAACTCCAGCTCAGTCATGAGACTGGTGTGAGAACTTAAAACAGTTTATCTTTAAAAACAAACAAAGAAATATTTTAAAATAGATCCGCAATGCTTTTAGAAAATGTAACTACCATAAGGCTTCCCGTCACACATACAATGCAACGCAGAATTGGAGGAGATTTTTCTTTATGATAATTAAACATGCTTGATACGCAAATTTCTTTGATATTATTATTATAAGTGCAAAGTGCAGGAAAACATTTCGAAAGTACAATATTAATCTTAGCCAGCATAGGTACCGTTATAGTATGCCTACTATAGCTACCATATTAGATGGCAGGTTCTACAACTAAAACCGTACAAGACTCTTATTGTTTCTTTGGATTTTCCAACAAGTGGCCAGGCCAAGGAACTTCCTGAGCCGCATGAGTACGCCTCTAGAAAGACGCCCCGAGAACCTAACCGGATCTCTGCCAACACAAGACCGGGTTACCTCTGAACTAGGTAACTACTGACACGAGTATACCATCCCCCGGTCGTAACCGATCTTTATTCCGGGATTCACCAACAACCACAAAGAAATAAATTTGCACCAACCAAATAGGCTAAGTATCTGGGCTCCATACCATAATACCACCTCTATCCAGAAGGAAATGTACATACCCTATGTGGGCGCTATTCCCAAATAACCTTGCTGCATTCTTCCTGCTTTGACCATTACCGGGTTGTGAGGTTCGACGAAGTCTCGTCCACAAAGCCACGCTTTTCACAAAAGTCACGCCTTGATCAACAAATGATCAGCAACACTCCGTATGCCACATTACCAAATTGGGAATGTATCACTAGTAACCATCAACTACATAACCTTTGAGCTCGTACGTCTCAGAGAAGGGTGTTAAGCTAAGAGAATAAATTCTCGGCCACCAACAGAAATGTATTTGATAGAAACCAGCTTTACATCTCAAATTGTAACGTCAGACACACATCCATACAAGTCCGTTCCGGGATTGAACGCAACCGAAGGCACTACCAAAGAAGCCCTTGCAATCCGGATATTCACTAATCACGTCCGGACTTTCCATCACAAAGGGTGATAAAATCTCTATACCGGAGCAACCCGGTGCAGAGACATTCGACAGGTAATCATTTCGCTTTTGAAAATACCCGGGCTTCAACACCATCTTCAAATGCAATCTCATTTCGTCGTATCGTTATTCGGAATGAGTTTTATAATACAAGGTCCTCTCCTGGCTAATCCGAATAACGAGCGCTTATTTTTAAAATAAGTGTTATTCAAACAAATCACAACAATTCCACTTTGATCTTTTAAACAAAAGATCCATCACAATCACAAAGGTTCGATGTGGGTTTCAAATATCCAGTTGGAATTCGACTCCCGGTCGCATCGAAATTCAATTGCCGATTAAGGCCAATATTGATAGTCGGTTATTTAACTATCAATCATCATTCACAACAGTCACTGGATTTCAAATAATTTACCAAATTATTTATTTTTCAAAAATATCTTTACAAGATATATTTTTCCACACTTCAACCATTTGAAAGCAAATTTCAAATCACTTTTCACTTTTACAACTTTTGAAAACAAATTTCAAATCATTTTCCTTACGCGGAAACACTTCCAAATATTTATTCATTTTCACTGGAAATCTACCGAGTTCGCATACTTTAAAATAATTTATAACACTTGTCCCAAATATATCGGGAAAACACTTTGAAATAAAACTTTTTTCTTTAAACACTTTACTTAAAATATTAGTTATAAAAATATTATACCAATATTACATATAACTTAAGTCCCAAACTTATTTTCAAAATAAAACTAGTAGATAGAGTATAACTATTTAAATAACTATTTTCTAAAACAATTATTGATTAAATCTTAAAAATAATCACTTCTATATCAACTTAACAAATCTTTACTTAAAGGATTTAAAATAATTTAAGAAGTTAATTTCTCCAAAGTATCCTTTTCAAAACCAATTCTAGAATTATATATAATATATGTGTGTGTATATATATATGTATGTATATATGTATGTGTATATGTATATATGTATATATCTTTCAAAGCTATTCAGAAATTTTATTCGGCTTTCCAGGGAGAATACACTTTCATTTCAAAATGGTTCATTTAAACCAATTAAATAAATCCTTACCGATTTACTTTAAATTTACGTTCCAAATCCGTAAATTTATTTCCACACTTCAAAAATAAATCAATGTTTATTTTTAAACAAATTTTCCTTTCCTTTATAAATTCCATGATGAATTTAAATTTTCAAATATCCACTGATATACGATTTTCAAATCGATTTCAAATATTCACTTTCAACAACAATTAAAATTTTCAATTGATTTCAAAAACAACCAAATCAAATTCCGTATTTATTTTCCAAGAAATTAAACACCAATTGAATTTCATTCTAATCTCAAATTGAAATCAATTTCTACTAAACTCCAAATCAATTTTCAATTTGATTCCAAATTCTTTTCAAAACACCAAATAAATTTCCAAATGGATTTTCCAAAGATTTAAAATTCAATCACAAAGATAATCACATAGAGATTATAAATAATCAACACAACATTGAAACAAATTCAATTAAATCCAGTTGGATCCCTCCAACCTGTTTTCCTGCATCCACAGATGTTAGCACAATATCAATCCCGTTTCAAGACGGGATATCGCGGTACATGGGTTTATATAAAATATCATCTGCTATTATGCGGCGCAATAGGGCCTCATCCGCTATATAATGCGGGAAATCAACTCTAAGTACATATATAATACCAGTTCCACTTCAAGGTGGAATATCGCGGTATATGTGTTTAATAAAATAACCTCCGCTTAATATGCGGCATATATGGTCTATTTCAGTACAACAGATAGCAATTTATCATTCAATCACACAATCAAGCAATTTTAAATTTAACCATTTAAAATTTAAATTGAAACAAATTCGGTTGAGTGAGAAGTTCCCACCTTGCTTCCGATAGCGGTTTCAGCGTTTTATTTCGAATAAAATTAAACACGCGTTTAATTTTACCCAAAATTCACACTAGCTCCAATCAATCCCATTTCAGCTCCATTGCGTAGTGCTCGTTGATACGAACCCGACGCAACTCGTTTCGTACGAAACGGAGCTCGTATGAAAAAGTTATAGCATTTTAAAGTTTGAACGAATTATAATATATATTAATTTACAACTTCTTTTTATGTTTTAAACCTTTATTTTTCTGGGCCGTTAGATTTGCTAATCCAACATTAGAGCCGAGCATTGCTTTCTTCATCGTTTCATCACGCATACAGGTCGAACAAAAAACCCATGCCGCCTTCTCTTCACGAATTATCGCGCGTTACTATGGGCATTCGACGACGATCAGAACCTACCACCACCACCGCCTACACGATACACACCATCGGCCGAAGCCACGACCAACTCGGTCATACTATCGCGTAGAAAAACGCGAACAAACGTCGAGCATTCAAGCTTGATTTGCCGCCACGTCGAGCCACTATTTCCGATCATCTCCGTATAGATTCGAAGAACTCGACGAGCCATATCACTTTGTAGTTGAAAGCTTCTTGAAATATTGCACGGATTGGAAGAAATTAAGGGAAAAAATAAGAAAATTTCGGCCATTAAAATAGTTAGGGCCGGCGGCTGAAGAATAGGGTTAGGGTTTTTGTGAAAAGAATGAATGTTGAGGTCCTTTTATAGAAAATTTGCAAAACACTATTCATCTCGAAAATTTTCGAACTCCAAACGAAGCGTGCCGCCTGACGTTTATAATGTTTTACACCTATTCCGAACACAATGAAATATATATCGGGAGCCAATTCGATCGTATTTGAAAGATAGGTTTTCAAATCGACTATTTAAATTTAAAATTCATAAACACAATTTCAGTGCGTTTTAGCTTGCTCCGAACAAACCGTTAATCCGATTGACACGAAATTTGAAATCTTACAATAATTTAACATTACGGATCCAACGAAACTAGTTTCGTCGAAATCCGAGACTGTTTGAAAAATGACTATTTTTGCTCGTCAATTAAATATTAAAATATTCAATTTTCACAAATTAATTCTTAATTCAATTTAAAAAGTTCTATAACATCATTCTAAGTCCAATATGATTTAATACAACTTTACAAATCAATTTTAATCACTTTAAACCCAATTTTCAATTATTTCTTTAATTTCAAATATGAAATTATCGATTTAATTATCCAATTAAATATAGATATTTGAAATAAAATTTATTCGACTTACAAATTTTACTTGTTAATATTTAAAATCAATTAAATATACGAATTTCAAATGACGGGAATTTTGGGTCGTTACAGTCTCAATATTTAAATATAAATTTATGGTTGATATCAAGGGATTACTAATGGTGCTAAATAGGGATTATATAACATGATCAAATGGAGAAGATATAAAATAGTCAATTAAATAATGAAAAATAAGAAATAATAAATTCAGTGACCAAAATTAGAATATGATTTTGTTTACATCCTTATGGATGTCAATTTAACTCATTTTCTTTGATTGGTAGATGATTAATAATTAATATTAGTCGGTCCCTTAATATCCATCTTTCATCAATCAAAGCACTGTATTAATTTGAATCTACCAATAAGATGTTAAGAAAATTGCACTCTTAAAATTATGTCCCACGACAGTAAAGAGGAATCCTTCCAATAATGCAATCAAAACCCGTCGGTTTAACACTTAGCCATATCCATTTCCATTTTCAATTTCTCTTCGATACCAAGGAAGACACATATTGGTATTAGTCGTTCGTCAATCTCAATTCACACACACATATTACTGCTTGGATTCAACACATGAAGAATTCCACTTTACTCATGAGATATCTCATTTTGAACAAGGTTTTAAATCTCGGATTTCGGTCATGTCTCGAGAATTATACAGATAATATCTCGTATCGGACGAGATCACAGGTGAGACGAGTGTATCTCGGGTTTAAAGTCCATCTCGAGACAATCTCAGAGTAATTTAAGCATCTAAAGTTGGCATTTTAATTTTTTTTACCATAATTGTTATCTAAATATAAACTTATTGTGACGAGTAATCTGTAAAAGTCAATAATATTAATTTTTCTATTTAGAGTCGAGTGGTTACATGATTGATTTGGTATTGATTAAATGGATTGCTCATTTGAATATTAAAAATAAAATATAAGCAAAATGTCATCCATTTTTTCTCCTTCGTTGAAAAATAAAAGATGGAGTTAGAGGACTAGCAAAAAATTATTGGCGTGCAAGTTCTTTTGGATCAACATAAGAAGTTAGTTCTTCAATTGAGATTTATTTGAAATTCGGTTTGAAATTTTTATATCTTGGATGAGATGAGTGTCACATTATAGGTAAACAAATTTTTATGTCTCGTTACGCTAAATCTCGTTTCGCTAAAATTCAAAAATGAGGTCTTGAGCGAGAGCTCGGTTGCGATGAACAGGTTTTGGAAGAGTGATTTTGAGTACTATAGTTATTGTTCCTTATTTTTGATTAGTTATTGAGTATTTTATATCTTCTATTTTGATTATGTTATGTATGTGTGTGTGTATATATATTCTTAATTTTTTTCTATGTTATTTATGCTTTTGATGAAAACAAAAGGGAGTATAGATGTTAAAATTTGATTTAAATGTAATTTCTTTGATAATCTTTTAAGATATAATTTTGATCTAATGTATTCTGAACATATGTCAAATAAGTAGGGAAAACATATCAATAAAGGAGCATGTTATATGCATAAGATATATTTTTCTTATAACTTTGACATGCGCATGACATGCGCATAGCATGCACATTAATATTTTCGACATTAATTTAATATTCTCAACACATTTGTACACAAAATATGTGGTATACATTGCATATAATTTTGACACGAAATGTGCACATGGATAAAGAAGTAATTCGAATATGAGATAAGTTCAATGGATTCAAGCGTACTCCGCTAAATAACAAATGATCTATTCGATCACATTAATTTAGTAAATTAACAAAAAAAAAAAATTGATCAAAACAAAAATAGTCAGAATTTCATATTCAAAACAAATTTGTTGATAGGTGGCAACAGAAAAGTTCCTTATTTCAGTTTCAATTTAAGATGATATTTCTTCATCAAAGACGAAAGAACTATCTACTTTAATATTGACCTAGGACCAATATAGAAACCTATTGAATATACAAATAAGCAAATATAGATTCTCTAAAGCGAGAATGTTGAAAACCAAAAGTGAAAAGCATTAAATTTCTAGTTGATGTATTTATCATGAATTTACTCACATTTAGAGAATAAATCAACTTTGATCAATATAATAGACAATTCGAGTAGAAAAGCAAAATTGGAGCACATACGAGTCAAACAAATTGAAATAGCGATACACCTCTCAACATTTTAAGTTCGAAGAAGAAATAACTAACTATATTATATATTTTCAATTTTAATTAAGATAACGGAGAATTTCATTATCTAATTAAAATATTCCTTATCATGAAAAATATTTCTTTTCAAATGAAGAAATTTTCATTCAATTCTTGTATTATTATATATCTTATTTTCTCAGGTTATATATGCTTCTTTCTTTCACAAAACTCATATACTAGATAAAAAAGTTTTCTTTTGCAATCTACATCTTGTCTTGTATATTATTTGATCTCTCCCATCGTTCAACTCGGACAATTTCTGTTCAATTCCACAATCGATGAACAACTCATTGCAACAACATAGTTTCCAAAGAGCTAAATTTTCCAATCGTCAACCATTCGATATTTCAGAGCATCTTTCTCCATCTAACAACCTCAAAATTAATTCATCATTGTCTAATAAAAGCAGACATCGTATTTTTGATCTAACAACCGGATTTCAACAATCTCCAAATACATTAATCTCGTGCATCCATAACCAGCATGAATTGGAAATTGAAGCATTTCCATGGAAAAATAATTTATCATCTATAAGCAGATTTTGAAATTCACCCAACTTAAGCAAATACCATCTACTTTCGTCTCCAGTCGGACTCACTATCACCTACGATCACAATCAAGTACCGCTTCGGACAATGAACCACATGCATCATAAAATGGTTCAGGCTATGCTCACAAAGACAAGCGCAATGTTCCAAAATCTCGATGATGCAAGAAAAAAACTCCAGCAAGTAGTGCTAACATAGTTCTATTCGGGTAGAGGTAGTGTCACATTCGGTCAAGCCTCAGTTTTGACTACAACCGTCCTTCAAGCAACAGAGCAACGAAGCAAATCTTAGAGGCAACTATGTTATCATCTTTGGGTGATGATATTTTTGGGAGATTTTGATTTGTTATGGGAAAAAGAAAATTTTGAGAATCAACAATGGACGTATTGTTGCAGAAGTTTAAATTAAGAAAAGCATCACACGTACAAAGAGAAATTTGGTTTTAGCCCTCTATATCATGTTATCATTTTTGGTGATGATATTTTTGGGAGATTTTGATTTGTTATGGGAAAAAGAAAATTTTGAGAATCAACAATAGACGTATTGTTGCGGAAGTCTAAATTAAGAAAAGCATCAGATGTACAAAGAGAAATTTGGTTTTAGCCCTCTATATCATGTTGTAGATTGAGGCTGTTTTATTTGTTGTATTGTTTTATACCTTTTATTTTAATACTCTGGTTTTTAGGTGTACTATAGCTAGGAATTCTTAACTCAGGAGTATTGAGTCGTGACAACATTACTAAGCATAAGATTAGAATAATCACATTAGCGAGGTCATGAGTTTACATGTTGTAAGCGATCGATTATTTAATTTGATTATTAATCTTAGTTGTAGCAGTTGACAATACGAGTAGCATCCGAAGCTAGGTATATTTCTGTGTTTTTTAGCACTCGCATTTTACATCTTCACGTTTATCTATTTATCTGCAGAATATATTTTAGTACTATATTCACATAAAAAAGTGATGGATGCCTAATTTTTTTGATGATGTGGCAAAAGGGCTTCCACAATTTGATAATTAAGATGACACTTCTATTTTCAAACGACTAGTCAAAAATGAATTTTACAGCCTCCAAACCCTAATCCGTAATCCGCTCTGATTTTTACCCTAAAAGCATACATAAATTGACATCATTTAATGGAAAAACTGTAGAAATCAGTTTAAAATCGAGTCATGTAAATCTGGAGAGTTTCGTCAAGTTTTATGCAGTTTTTAGAAATGCAAAAATGCATGAGTTCTGCATTTTCTTATTTTAGTGATTTTTTTGCATTTTTAATACTAAAAGAATTCTTTTATGCAAGTTCATGTCTTCTGCTCTTTGGTTTTATTTTTTTTAAAGCTAATTTGTATTTTCTGGATTTTTTTTTTGATTTTTTTAGTAAAGATCAAAATTATTAGCATTTTAAAAAATTGTTTCTTCATTGTCATTTTTTTCGTGAGTGTAAGATGTTGATAATCATGTATTCAATTTACTGCTTCAAATGTGATGTTTTGTATGTTATTTTTCAGTTTTCAAAATATTTAATGGTCATACTTCTTAGATAAAATGTCCAAAACCTTTTTATTTTGTAGTTGTTTGTTGCAAAATGGTTCATTATAGTGATCTTATCAACTATAATTAATCTGCACTTTTAAAATGTGCAGATGTTTTATGCTCTGCATTTTCCTTAAATATGTTTGATTTTTGTGGATTATATATTTTTCATAAATAAGGTGACTATCCGTTTTAAAGTTTTGCATTTTCTGGATATTTCTGCATGTTTATTTTGACATAATTTGCATTTTTTCAGAAGTGCAGATTGGATGCACTTTCGATCTTTTGAAAACCACATAAAAATCTGCAAAACAAAACTTTCCATATTTGTACGGATGATCATTGTTGCTTTTTTATTTTATTTTTAAACGTGGATTTTGGTGCAAGTTTGAAAAATTAGGGAGATTTGGAGCTGCTGGATGGAGATAACATTGTCTCCAACATAGGGTTTTGAAAATAGTTCTTTGTGCCTACAGCACGTAGTTATTTAAGTCCTTCCACCTGAATCATGTTTAAAATAGCGATCCAATTCCAATTCCCCATATTCACATCTCTCTAAGGGTATATTGTACAATCCTACACATTAGATGATAATTAACAAGTTTTAATTAATCTAGTTTGATGTAGATACGACAAATATATTTTGTTTACACAAATCCCATCAGTTATGTATCATCGTTTTAATCGTTACATTCTGCTTTTGTTTGTTTATCTATGTGATGATGATAACAGTGTCAAAAGTTTTATCATTTCAAAATACTGCAAATTTTATTCCTCCATTTTGATTTGTGCCTTCTCTCTTATTACTATAAGTTCAATGATTATAAAGCACAGTCCTTTTACGTTACCCAGGTTATTTATGTTTTGATCTGAGTGATATTCTTTTATTCGACCTTCACCTGGAAGCATTTGATGGGTCTTCTGGTGACTTCAGCAGTCTATACAATCTCATATCAACAACTTGCAAATATGGCAAAACCCACTTATTCTGATGATGGAGAGCTTCTTGATGGCGGATTTGACATGTCCTCTGATGGGATTTGCGGGTATGACTTCATCTATTTCTTTGTAGAATATTTATCGTTAATATAGTTCACATGAAATGCTGTAAATATAACCATTGCATGGTGACTTTGGTCGATTTTAAATTTATTATATTTTATAAGCTGTTTTCCTATATTTTTTCAAGGTGCATATAACTCTTCCATAAACAACGTATGACGACATTTCACAAAACAAACGTCATCTGATAAAAAATGCATCACAGCAGAAACTGAAGAAAAAAAAGAGCATAAAGCAGAGCTGGTAAAAAATGCAACTGCTACATACAAATTGCTACAAATATATAAATTGTTTCTTTCTTTCCTTTCTTTTATGATGATAAAGGACCAAAATGTGGTATTGGACACGAGGAAAAAAACATATTTTACTTTAGACCTCGTTGATTATCCGGCACCGCTGTTCCAATGGTTAGACACTCCGGCTTTTATTCGTGAGGTCATAGGAATCTACTGGACATATGTTGACTCATAATATAGTAATTACGAAAAAATGTATGGTTTTCACAAGTCAACATTTTCTGCTTACGCACTTCGCGCAAGCATAAATTATAATTTTGTGCTTGCACGCAATGAACTGAAAACCTTATATGGTGAAAACCAAGTTTACTTTTGTAGTAAGTTTTCAACGAAGCTTAAAATGGGAATGAGTTTTTTGTTTTGGCTTTGTTTTCTGTTTTTTTTTGTTTTTTTTTTGTTTTTTTTTGTTTTTTTGTTTTGTTTTGTTTTTTTTTGTTTTTTTTTTGTTTTGTTTTTTTTCAAATCTAATATTAAAATTTGTCCATTGACAAAACATTATTTGTCCTGACAGCATGACTCTTATCATGCAATTTTTTTTTTTTTAAAAAATTAAGCCTATCCCGTCTACATTTCCTGAAAATAATAAAGCAACACGTTAGTGTTAAAAGAATGTGTATTTTCATCTATCTTAGTTGCAATTATAAGTAGTACGACTGCAGCAATAATGTAATGATGGCATATAAGCTTCACTGGCAAGGACAATCAAAATGAACTAGCCTTTGTGTTGAAACTTGAAAGAAAGCACAATAGCGTTAAAAGAGTGCATTTTGATACATCTTAGCTGCACTTTTTATCTAGAAATTTTAATATTTATTAGTAGAGTTAGTTAAAACGAGTTACCATAAAAAAGCACTACCACACAATGGTGCAAGCTGGTGGTGGATTTGCGGTGAGATTTGGGCATAGTGATGTGGTCAGGTAGGAGAAGAGTAGGGAACTGGAGATGTGCTTGAAGGGAGGAAGATATTTGAGTAATAGGAAGGAATGAGCTTGATGCAGCGCAATCTATAGTTCCACAAGGGTTAGGTCGGCTGCGACCTAAGGAAGGACTTTTGGATCGTCCACGACTCAATGAGGGTCGTCCACTACTCAATGAGACACGGGAAGAAAAGCTGCGAGCTAACAAAGAGCTAAGTCGTTCGGAGGAAGCCACACTTTCAAATAACACAGGAATTTTAGGTCGTTCACGACCTAGTGGAGAAGGCGTAGGTCGCTCGCGACCTAACGAGTCACGACCCAAACAAGAACGGAAGAAGGAAGATGCTGAGAGATCGCTACCAGGTGCATTGGTAACTCGTCCAAACGAGTTAACGACTTATGGCCAACGACTTAATGCAGATGACTCGTGTGAAGACTTAGGTCGTTTGGAAATAAGTCGCTCGGAGCTAAATCGCTTGAGAGATATGCCGTGTGGAGCTTAGGCCGCGTAAAGTGATGAAGAAGTTATTCTCTTAGGTCGCTGAGTTTTAAGTCGTGAATGTTGGGTTGTAATAAGCTGTAATTCGTGAGTCGTCCGAGCTTGTAAGTCGTGAGTCGTGTCATTTGTTGAGTCGTGTACATATACGTGTGTTGTAATTGTAGCGTGTAGTACCTGTTAGGTCAGCAACGACCTAGATGAGTCATGAGTCGTAGGGGAGTGCTGAGTCGGAAACGACTTAAGGCTCAGGTTGAGAAACACTATAAGTAGGGAGTGAGTTGTACGTTTCAGGGGGTTGATTTTTGGAATAAAATTCTTGTTTGATTGCTGTGTGCTTACATCCTAAATTGGTAGTTGAGTGTAATCTCCTATCTCCACTTTCGGTTATTCGAGTGCGCTCGAATCAACGATTGTTGAAGCCGATTCATGGAATCAAGTGCGCTTGATCAACGCTTAAAGAATTGAAGATCTTCTCTCACGGTATCGTGCGCGATCAACGTGTCGAAGATAGCTAGAATTCGGTATCTTTGTGATCAACGAATTTGGGCATTTCAGTATCTTCAATCCACCGATTTGCTACTTTCATCGATCCATATCGTTTTGTTAAATATCCGCTGCGTCAGTTTGGTATCAAAGCTAGACTTAGCCAATCATGGCTAAGCCGAGACTTGGAGCCAATTTTTTAAAGTTGAAGTTTGAAGTTGTTGTTCATCGTGCTCATCTTGAAGTTGCAACGAGTTTGAAGATTTTGATCCATTTCATTTTGGATCAAACTTGGAAGAGTGTTTGAGTTTGGTTGCGAGATCTTTGCGCGCCAAAGTTGAAGGAGAAGTGCTTGGACCCGTGTGTGCTTTGTTGAGCCGAGCCGACCTAACCATATGTCGTTACCTATTGCCGAGCTAAGGTGATAAGTCGCAAGGCCTATTCGAGCTAAGTGAGGCCGAGCCAAGTTGCAAGTGAGCCGAGCTTGTTTGTTTTGTGTTGAAGAATTTGAGAAGTTTTGAAGTGTTTGTGAAAAGTTTCCAATCATGCCGCCAAGGAGAGCTAATCGTCATCAAAATGTTGAAGCTTTGTATAGAAGAGAAGAAGCCGAGCTTATAGAACAACGTATTAATGAGAAATTTGATGAAGGCATTGGAAAGTTAGAGAAGTTGATGAATGATTTGAATCAAACTCAAAGGAGGAGAATACCAATCTCGAACCATGGAGGAAACCGAGTTTCGCCATCGGTTACGGAAGCGAGGAGGGTATCACCGCATTCTTTTAGAGATAGAAGAGAAACATCAATTTCATCACGGAGAGATCATCATGACTATGGACATGAACAGAGAAGAAGTCAATGTGACTGACAATTAGGCGTATAGAGATGAAGAGAGACATAGTCGAAGAAGCATGCATGAACGAAGGGATGATAATGGTCGAGATCGATGTAGGCATACTTTTGATTGATGAAGAGGGTGATAGAGCTAGTATTCATTATCGAGATCGAGACCAAATTCGAAATTCTTATCAAGTTATTGATGATGATCGACGTTGGAAATCGGGAATGAAGATGGAGATTCCGGAGTTTAAGGGTGGAATGGTAGCAGAAGAATTTCTTGATTAGTTGTCAAATGTTGAAGAGATCTTTGATTTCAAGGAGGTTCCTGAGCATAGAAGAGTGAAGTTGATTGCTACTAGGTTGAGGGGGAGAGCTTTGGCGTGGTGGCAACAAACTAAACTTACGAGGGAGAGAATGTGGAAGTCAAAGATTGAGTCTTGGGATAAGATGAAGAAGTTGATGAGAGCTACTTTCTTACCTTACAACTATCAATCACTTATGTACCAGAGGTTGCAGAATCTGAGGCAAGGGACGAAGTCTGTTAGTGATTATGCTGATGAATTTTACCAACTCATTGCCAGGAATGATATTATGAAAACGGAAGAACAACTAACTGCTAGATTCATGGGGGGATTGAGAATGCAGATCCAGGATATGATTAATATGTTTGATCCTAGGTCAGTGGCAGAGGTACATCAGAAAGCGTTGGCTTGGGAGAAGCAAGGAAGGCGTGAAGGTGGTGTGTTTACTAATTCCGATAATCAAGCGAAGGGTATGACTTCATCTATTTCTTTGTAGAATATTTATCGTTAATATAGTTCACATGAAATGCTGTAAATATAACCATTGCATGGTGACTTTGGTCGATTTTAAATTTATTATATTTTTTAAGGTGTTTTGCTATATTTTTTCAAGATGTAGAGATTGTTTTGATATATGTCAAGGAAGGTTTGAGAACTCGGTTTCGCTCTCGATCATTTGAAATTTTCAGATGTTTTGGTCTAGTTCGGAAATTTCAGATGTTTTGGTTTTGTTTTTTGTTTCGAATCGGTTTCAATTCAGTCTCGAAACTATGTAATTTTGTATGAAAATGAATTAATAAACTAAAATTAAACAAATCAAGTAAACTAAAATCAAAAACCCTTGTCAACTTACTCAAAAATGCTTATTAATTACAAAAAACCCTAATTTATGTCCATTTAATTAATTAAGGCCGACATAGTAGTACCAACCCAAATGAATGAAAAGTGCTCCCAAGTTAATAAAACCCAGCCCTTTTCCCTTGATTGTCAACACCACACATTGCATGCCGCGCCCCCCCCCCCCCCCCCCCCCCCTCTCCCCAAAAAAAAAACAGTCTCCTCTCCCCACAACAAGGCAACAACCCTATATATGTTCATTTCCAACCAGCGTAAAGCTAGGGTTGCAATAAAATAAATATTGCAGCAGCACGAAGAAGGGAAAATTGAATTGATTTTACTACTTAAAGAGTAGGGCAAGCTCGATTTAACTGTTTGACTGTGCAAAAGAGGCTCGATTTTAGCTGAATGTCAATGTCTGAGATATTATTTGAATTTGTTTTGGTTTTTTTTTGTTACTTTTCCAATTGATTTCACTCTCTTTGCCAATTCCCTGAGATAATTGATCGATTCTTCTCAAATAGAATAACTAACCAGTGCGGAACCGGACTTTATGCCCAGTTTCAGATCATTGTTCATCGGTAGCGATCTGGTGTGCTCGGAGTTTTGTACAGTCCGGTACCTTGATCCTTGATGCCAAGACAATGCTGGAACGATATTTTAGGTCGGCACTGGGCTTTGATTGCTCATGATGAATAAAATTCTGTCGCCTTTAAATTTTTGTTTTAAAACAATAATGTTATAAATACAGTAATTTCTGTCTATAAGTTCACATACACAGCTATAAAATTGTGAGTACTTGTAAACTTGACTCACTTAATCTAACAATAAAATTAACAGTAAAATTGAAAGTAAATCCTTTTACAAATTGAAAATTTACTAATTTTACAATTAATCTTTATCAATTCTTTTTAAAGCATTAAGCATGCACATACTGATGGTAAAATTTGCTAAAGTCCATTTACTCACCTGAATTTACAATAACAAATGTAATATGCTATAAAAAAATCAATGAAAATTCAATTCAGTAGACTATTCGAAGATGGGTTAGCACTTACAATCTCTAAATGATCATACGTTTAAAATAGCTCAATAAGGTTAACTGATATGTACAAAGTTGGATCAGCTCTTAAAACACTCCAAAGCATTCTGAACGATTGGATGCAAAGCAATAAAGAAACGACTCAGAGCAACTCGATGGTAGAGCATAACCAAATTTCAGTTTCAATTTTTATAGTAAACCATCCTTTCAGTTTCAGACCTTTCAGTTTCAGATCGGAGCGTCGATCGTGGGAAGATGCTAGAGTATCATTGCGCGGTCATCAGTGGTGAACACGGTTGTAGGTGGGGACCGTGGGGTGGTGCTGTTGACATTCGTGCACTGATTTTTGGGTTAAATTTTAGACAGAAAATGGTATTTTAAAAGGGCTCATGATAGGAGTTTCCTAGTGGGCTTAGCCCTTAAACTGGCCCTGGATATTATCATAGTATTGAACCCAAAAAAATGATATTCAAGGCCTCTAGAAATTATATGATACCACGCTGTGATGCCCCGGCTCCAGAACAACAGTGAGCTAGATCCCTAAGCACAGACTATATACACTGATTTGGAAAGCATGTACTGAGACTCAATTTCTGAACCAAATAAAAATCAAAACAATTTTGTAAACACAGAGGTCATTGTCTTACCTTCAGTAGCTCACGACATAGGTAAGAACGATGATCAAATGGTAGAGAATATCCTAGCTGAAGAGCAAGACAACCCAACTGTTGGAGATTCCTACACACTTCAAACACAAATTGCAGATGCACACTCAAAAGCAGAACATACACTCTCGATGAGAACTAGAATGAATAACACAAGAAATACAAGACTTGAGGAAACGCCTATAGAATTCAAAGCCACTTCTTCAAGAAGTCATAGAAAATCCAAATTGGTCACTTACTTTGCAAGACCGTAAAAGTACTCTTCTACATGCAAAAATTATTAAAGAGGATATATAGGAAAAGAAAGTATCTTCTGTCCTTTGGATATGAAGTTGAAGTCTCTGATGGATTATTGCCGTCTAGTGCTTCAGCTACAACGCATACCTACATATTGAAATTTCCATAGAAGAATAGCTATTGAGGTTCGATTTACTTGGATCTGCCTATTTGGAAGTTGTCCCAATACTTGCCGACTTATAGTTGCTACCACCATGAATAGTTTTAGTTTTTAACACCTTTCTTTTGTTTAGTTAAATTTTTCCAAACCAGTATGAGTATCAATATAAATATTCCCTTTCTTGAAATTGGTTTCATTTTATTAAAATATTATGAAATTGTTTTCGTTTAAATATTTTGATTCTTCCATTATTATTTACAAAATTTTCCGATTTTGCTTTCACTCTTTTGTCAACTTAATTCATGGGTGGATATTATTATCTCATTTTGGATCACTATTTGCATTAAATACAGTACTTGACTCCTATTTACTGTAAAACAAAAGTTTGCCTGAACATTTCCGTTTCTCATGTTTTATACCAACTTATTTCCCATAAGAATGTTACTTACATTCGGCCAAGAGGGTTCAACCTTTTATTTGTTAAGAGCAAAGCTCAATTGATACACTAAATGTATTTTATTTATTCCCTTAGTATATTTCACCTTCATAAAGTTATTCAACCTCAACAATTATTTTTAATGCAATTTTATTATTGTATAACACTATGTCATGACCTCAATTCATCATACCCAATTTACTTTATTTATTTTTCAAAGCAATTTATTATTTTGCAATCCTCTTTACAACGTTAAATTCTTTTCTACGGCTGTTGTGGTATGGTAACCATTATCAATACGAGAAAGCTATTTCGGTACCAATACTATTGGTAAGTCAAAAATGACTACCGATACTTTATTGTTACCACTAGTAAAATGTTCATTAGTATACCAATATACCGATAACCGTTGACTGGTAATGGTAAATTTACCGATATATAAAACTATTAAAATTTAATATTAGAATGGTAATGATAAGAAAATAAATATTTTGTTACTAATTTTAACTCCATTAATGCTTATATAAACATTTTGACTTATTTTAGTTGGCATAGAAAATTATCTTGGTTCATCGCAAGTTATTTACAACAATATATGAAATAATAATACTGCTAATTTTAAACTTTGAAGTTACAAAAAGAATTATCATTGTAAATATCACTACAATCATCTGCTTAAAATATGATAAACTTCCAAAAGTTTTTGAGGTTACGATTAATTAAAATAGTGACAAACCAAATTAATATGAAATGTAAATTCACCGTTACCACTAATTTTGATATTTCTTTACCGCTAATTTATTGTCAGTAGTGGTAAATTTACCTTGACCATACAGATAACATTGGTATATCGATGTAGCTCGAATTGATTACCGATTGTTTGATATTGGGGTGGTAATGGTAAATCTACCGTTACCATAACAGCTCTAACTATATCAATCTATAATATTGCAAGATTCCTTATTATTTCTGTGACGCTCATAAATATTCTTAAAATCTCTCAGTGCTAACTTATTGGACTAAATGTATACCCAAGAGTCATGATGTCCAAAAGTAAAAGCTAGCCACCCTTTGCATGATTTTTGAATAGTCCAGTGTGGTCTATATAGATGTAATAGCCAACCTAATCTCATATAGCCTATGAAAAGCATTGTAATTTGATAATATAAAGTATGCGATGTGCATAACTGAAACGAGATGTGATTGAAGCCTTTCGAATTATACAAAAAATAACTACGCAAATGCACACCCAGATACATATATTCAATTTAAAATAGGATTCTAGTCCTATAGGACCCGATACATAAATGTGGTGGAGCAGGTTGATACTGACTTGAAAATATCATCAAAATAACGTAAAGGTGTATATCGATCAACTTAGGTCGAGTTGCTGTTTTCCCTCTTTATTTACGGTCATTGTCAGCATAGGCGCGTTAGAGTTATTTCGCCATTATTAATCTTCTCAGTTCCTATGATTTGATGGATTTTGACACTCTTTCTGTAATATCAATAAGAAGTGCTTACTCATCCAATTATATTAGCTCATCACCTTCCCTGAACGTCTTCACTAATACATGTTCGCACTAGCATACCGTATCACTTAATAGCTGCCTAAAGACGAAGCTCCAATGTTGACACGATTTTTATCTTCTTTGTCAAAAATAAATACTCTCTGGCATCACCCAAACAAAATGTTCAACCTAAATGTTGACTTGGAATTTTTGTGTGTGGTGGGTTTCCATTCTGTGTGTGTTTGCTGCATTTTTTGAAAGAGATATAAGAGTTGTGCTTTATTCAAGCATATCACTCATTTTGACGAGATATTCACCATTTCCTGAACTCATTACTCACACACAAGCATGATTCATTATCTCTATTGCTTTTATAATTTCTCATTGATAGACCCATCAAAAGGACGGGGTTGTTCATAAAAGAGTTGCTGGAAAATGAACTGACGTTTTTATTGTAAATATCCATTTGACCCATTTGCAAAGTTGGTCAATCCATCCCGTCCCACTTTTTAGACGGATCAAACTACTACAAAACTGGATTTAAAATAATAAGTGTAATACTGTGTGTACAACCTACATTAGATTGCATATAACTCTTCCATAAACAACGTATGACGACATTTCACAAAACAAACGTCATCTGATAAAAAATGCATCACAGCAGAAACTGAAGAAAAAAAAGAGCATAAAGCAGAGCTGGTAAAAAATGCAACTGCTACATACAAATTGCTACAAATATATAAATTGTTTCTTTCTTTCCTTTCTTTTATGATGATAAAGGACCAAAATGTGGTATTGGACACGAGGAAAAAAAACATATTTTACTTTAGACCTCGTTGATTATCCGGCACAGCTGTTCCAATGGTTAGACACTCCGGCTTTTATTCGTGAGGTCATAGGAATCTACTGGACATATGTTGACTCATAATATAGTAATTACGAAAAAATGTATGGTTTTCACAAGTCAACATTTTCTGCTTACGCACTTCGCGCAAGCATAAATTATAATTTTGTGCTTGCACGCAATGAACTGAAAACCTTATATGGTGAAAACCAAGTTTACTTTAGTAGTAAGTTTTCAACGAAGCTTAAAATGGGAATGAGTTTTTTGTTTTGGCTTTGTTTTCTGTTTTTTTTTGTTTTTTTTTTGTTTTTTTGTTTTGTTTTGTTTTTTTTTGTTTTTTTGTTTTGTTTTGTTTTTTTTCAAATCTAATATTAAAATTTGTCCATTGACAAAACATTATTTGTCCTGACAGCATGACTCTTATCATGCAATTTTTTTTTTAAAAAAAATTAAGCCTATCCCGTCTACATTTCCTGAAAATAATAAAGCAACACGTTAGTGTTAAAAGAATGTGTATTTTCATCTATCTTAGTTGCAATTATAAGTAGTACGACTGCAGCAATAATGTAATGATGGCATATAAGCTTCACTGGCAAGGACAATCAAAATGAACTAGCCTTTGTGTTGAAACTTGAAAGAAAGCACAATAGCGTTAAAAGAGTGCATTTTGATACATCTTAGCTGCACTTTTTATCTAGAAATTTTAATATTTATTAGTAGAGTTAGTTAAAACGAGTTACCATAAAAAAGCACTACCACACAATGGTGCAAGCTGGTGGTGGATTTGCGGTGAGATTTGGGCATAGTGATGTGGTCAGGTAGGAGAAGAGTAGGGAACTGGAGATGTGCTTGAAGGGAGGAAGATATTTGAGTAATAGGAAGGAATGAGCTTAATGCAGCGCAATCTATAGTTCCACAAGGGTTAGGTCGGCCGCGACCTAAGGAAGGACTTTTGGATCGTCCACGACTCAATGAGGGTCGTCCACTACTCAATGAGACACGGAAAGAAAAGCTGCGAGCTAACAAAGAGCTAAGTCGTTCGGAGGAAGCCACACTTTCAAATAACACAGGAATTTTAGGTCGTTCACGACCTAGTGGAGAAGGCGTAGGTCGCTCGCGACCTAACGAGTCACGACCCAAACAAGAACGGAAGAAGGAAGATGCCGAGAGATCGCTACCAGGTGCATTGGTAACTCGTCCAAACGAGTTAACGACTTATGGCCAACGACTTAATGCAGATGACTCGTGTGAAGACTTAGGTCGTTTGGAAATAAGTCGCTCGGAGCTAAATCGCTTGAGAGATATGCCGTGTGGGGCTTAAGCCGCGTAAAGTGATGAAGAAGTTATTCTCTTAGGTCGCTGAGTTTTAAGTCGTGAATGTTGGGTTGTAATAAGCTGTAATTCGTGAGTCGTCCGAGCTTGTAAGTCGTGAGTCGTGTCATTTGTTGAGTCGTGTACATATACGTGTGTTGTAATTGTAGCGTGTAGTACCTGTTAGGTCAGCAACGACCTAGATGAGTCATGAGTCGTAGGGGAGTGCTGAGTCGGAAACGACTTAAGGCTCAGGTTGAGAAACACTATAAGTAGGGAGTGAGTTGTACGTTTCAGGGGGTTGATTTTTGGAATAAAATTCTTGTTTGATTGCTGTGTGCTTTCATGCTAAATTGGTAGTTGAGTGTAATCTCCTATCTCCACTTTCGGTTATTCGAGTGCGCTCGAATCAACGATTGTTGAAGCCGATTCACGAAATCAAGTGCGCTTGATCAACGCTTAAAGAATTGAAGATCTTCTCTCACGGTATCGTGCGCGATCAACGTGTCGAAGATAGCTAGAATTCGGTATCTTTGTGATCAACGAATTTGGGCATTTCAGTATCTTTAATCCACCGATTTGCTACTTTCATCGATCCATATCGTTTTGTTAAATATCTGTTGCGTCAGTTTGGTATCAAAGCTAGACTTAGCCAATCATGGCTAAGCCGAGACTTGGAGCCAATTTTTTAAAGTTGAAGTTTGAAGTTGTTGTTCATCGTGCTCATCTTGAAGTTGCAACGAGTTTGAAGATTTTGATCCATTTCATTTTGGATCAAACTTGGAAGAGTGTTTGAGTTTGGTTGCGAGATCTTTGCGCGCTAAAGTTGAAGGAGAAGTGCTTGGAACCGTGTGTGCTTTGTTGAGCCGAGCCGACCTAACCATATGTCGTTACCTATTGCCGAGCTAAGGTGATAAGTCGCAAGGCCTATTCGAGCTAAGTGAGGCCGAGCCAAGTTGCAAGTGAGCCGAGCTTGTTTGTTTTGTGTTGGAGAATTTGAGAAGTTTTGAAGTGTTTGTGAAAAGTTTCCAATCATGCCGCCAAGGAGAGCTAATCGTCATCAAAATGTTGAAGCTTTGTATAGAAGAGAAGAAGCCGAGTTTATAGAACAACGTATTAATGAGAAATTTGATGAAGGCATTGGAAAGTTAGAGAAGTTGATGAATGATTTGAATCAAACTCAAAGGAGGAGAACACCAATCTTGAACCATGGAGGAAACCGAGTTTCGCCATCGGTTACGGAAGCGAGGAGGGTATCATCGCATTCTTTTAGAGATAGAAGAGAAACATCAATTTCATCACGGAGAGATCATCATGATTATGGACATGAAGAGAGAAGAAGTCAACGTGACTTTGACAATGAGGCGTATAGAGATGAAGAGAGACATAGTCGAAGAAGCATGCATGAACGAAGGGATGATAATGGTCGAGATCGATGTAGGCATACTTTTGATTTTGATGAAGAGGGTGATAGAGCTAGTATTCGTTATCGAGATCGACACCAAGTTCGAAATTCTTATCAAGTTATTGATGATGATCGACGTTGAGAATCGGGAATGAAGATGGAGATTCCGGAGTTTAAGGGTGGAATGGTAGCAGAAGAATTTCTTGATTGGTTGTCAAATGTTGAAGAGATCTTTGATTTCAAGGAGGTTTCTGAGCATAGAAGAGTGAAGTTGGTTGCTACTAGGTTGAGGGGGAGAGCTTTGGCGTGGTGGCAACAAACTAAACTTACGAGGGAGAGAATGGGGAAGTCAAAGATTGAGTCTTGGGATAAGATGAAGAAGTTGATGAGAGCTACTTTCTTACCTTACAACTATCAATCACTTATGTAGCAGAGGTTGCAGAATCTGAGGCAAGGGATGAAGTTTGTTAGTGATTATGCTGATGAATTTTACCAACTCATTGCCAGGAATGATATTATGGAAACGGAAGAACAGCTAACTGCTAAATTCATGGGGGGATTGAGAATGCAGATCCAGGATATGGTTAATATGTTTGATCCTAGGTCAATGGCAGAGGCACATCAGAAAGCGTTGGCTTGGGAGAAGCAAGGAAGGCGTGGAGGTGGTGTGTTTACTAGTTCCAATAATCAAGCGAAGGGTGTTAGTGGAAGTTTTAATGTTTCTTTGAAACCATGACACTTTATCCAACACAACAGAAAATGGAAAGAAAAAAAAAAGACAAGGAAAAAGGCAAAAGGAAAACGAAGATGGAACTAAAAAAAAGTCAAAATTTTAGAGAGTATAGAGAGCTTACTAAGAGATTAATGCGACCAACGTATAAGGACTTGAACAAGATTTGGAGCATACTGATGGATTCAAGCTGGAGATGAAGTCGATTCATTCTGTTTCTGAAAGTTGTATTTTTGGTGTTTAGGAATACTGAGGATCGCATACTAGTTATTGAGCTGAGTGGGTAAGAAGGTTCGTGCCTATTTAATAAACTGGTTGAGTAAACAGCTGGTTTAAATCACTTTTAATAAAATGGTTAATTTGACGACTTCACAACAGGGGTGAGTGGGTCAGTTTATACTTTGATAACACTCGCTCCTGGACCTGTTATTTCAGAACTGTTGTCAATTATTTGACCTGCAGAATTGTTATGTGTTTAATTACGGGCGGCAAAAGTGTTTCTCAGATTTGGTAATGGTTAGCATTATCATTTTGCAAATACCGTTAACGTATAACCGTTTTTGCTAGTAAACTAAAATTGCTTACCGTTGCATTTACCGACTGGTTGGTATACCAAGAGCGGTATGCCGAAAGCTATATATTGATAAACCGGCAAACATTGCATTGGTATTTATATACCGTTTGTCAAAAAAAAAGTAAAAATAAAAAATGTGATTTATTTTTATGCTGTATGCTTCATCATACGATTCATTGTATCACTTGAGTAAAGAAATAGATGAGAAATTAAAAAAAAATGTTTTGGGGATCATTTGAAGTGAATTTCCGAATTAATTCTTATCATTTTCTTGCGTGTAAATTCCTATAATACAACGTATCACATGAACATCCATGTTAAATTACTGTTATGGCAATTTTGAGAAAACGTCACCGGTGTTTCACAGCAAAACTAGTAAATTTAACTTTGTCATACCGATTATATTGGTATACCGATTTTACTAAAAAAAGGATAACCGATTAACCGTGGTAATGAGAAATTTACGGTTACCATAACAGTCATAGATGTAACCTGATTATCAGTGAAGTCGTGCATGTAGTGTTATTTGTGATTTTGTGCCTCATTGTTTGTGTTATCATTGCCTATTATTGAACTTGGTCATATACATGTAGTTAATAACTGTTACTCAAATATTGTTCAATCTATCATACAGGTACTTGCATGACGTGATCTACATAACCAGCTTTGTACAAGTGATGTCCATTATATCCAGCAAATTTTGGTGGACATATTTGGTGGTAAGATACGTAGAAAGTATCTCTTCCCTTTTTTTGCCATCTACAAAAACCAATGATTTAATCCTCTGTAAAAATAAGCTTACATAAGACCAAATTTTATAGCCCCTTTTACCCAAAGTTTCCAGCTCCTATGCATCGTATGCATGTAAAATCTGAAATTTATAACATTTCTGTATCAGTATGTAAAATATATATGTTGCAATGATCTTTCACGCAGTAACATCCCTATATATATTCACAGATACCAGCTTTTGCTGCATACAAGCTTTCTGGTCTGATAAGAGGGGCTCTTTCTCTTGGGTCAGAGGTATGCACTTCCTTTGATTTTACTGTTTTCAGAATCATGGTTTTCAAATCTTAAATTGTAAAGTTCAAACTTTAAATCAAAATGGAATTCAAGTTGCAATCGTAGATTCAAATGATTCAAATTGATTTTGATGTTGAAATTGATTCAAATGATCCATATTTTAAAGACACGATATTTATAGTGGTTCGGCTTAAGAGAGAGCCTACGTCCACTTTAAACTCCTTTATTGCTGATATTATTACAACCCTTTACAAGATTCATCGATTACAACACACTTTGAGTTTGAAGTCATTTAGAACAAGTAGCCTCAACTTCAATGTCGATCAAAATCTTTGAATTCATGTTGAACATGTATGATTTCTTCGTGAAGTTCCTTGAAGCGTTCTTTGTATCTCAACAGCTTTAAGTGTTGAAGTAGTTCGGAATGCAGCAGAGTAACGACGCTTGAAATGAATGAGCCCGAAAAAGTCCTTCTCTAGTTGGAACTCGGGGTGTATTTATAGGCTTTGCTCGGAGTAAGGTCGTAGGTCGTGACCGACCTAAGTAAGGTCGTAGGTCGTAGCCGACCTAAGAAGCACTGGCCCCCCTTCCATAAGAACACGCAAGCTCGTTTCAACAAGTTCTAGGTCGTAAGCGACCTTACCAGTAGCGGCATAGAAAAGGCGGCCTTCTAATGCAATGTCCTTAGGTCGTGAGCGACCTATCTTAGGTCGTGAGTATCTTCCTGTTATCATAGCTCGAGATCTTAGGTCGCTGAATCCCTTAGGTCGCGGCACTCTGTTAGGTCGTGTGAGCCTTTAGGTCGCAGAATTCCATAGGTCGCAGCTTCCCTTAGGTCGCAGAGTTCTGTAGGTCGCAGCTTCTTTTAGGTCACTTGATCAGTTAAGTCGCTAGGCCGCTCCATCTCTTAGGTCGCTAAGGACTGAAGGTACTAGGTCGCATAAAGACTTTAGGTCGTTAAATCCTTTGACTCGTTAGGTCGCTTGCTTGCTCATCTGGTTAGGTCGTGAACTAGACCATTGAGTTTGATAGGTCGCCTACCAATTGAGCCGTTAGGTTGCGATTTTCTATAGGTCGCTAGGCCATTCCTGTGGTTAGGTCGCTCCATATCTTTAGGTTTTAGGTCGCTAACGAAGAGGAGTTAACATTTGCCCCTCGAAGTACGGGCCTATGACATAGGTCGCGTGCTTCGACCTGACTTAGCTAGGTCGTGAGCGACCTAACACTTGTGCCCATACGCGTGCCTACTTGTCTTCCCATTTTTGCCTCATATAAATCTGTTAGGTCGCTAACTCTTCCTCATTCCATTGCTCTAATCTCCTACCGCCATTAACGATTCTCTGAGCTTCCAAAGGCGAATTCAACCCATCCAGTCACCGATTCATCTTTATCATTACATCTCGTAAGTGAATCTGGTCTTCATCCCACCATAATCGTCGTTGAATTATGAATTCCCACTCTCTGACCTTAGTTCAACTACATGTATCACGCTTTATTTCGAGTGATTGTTGCAATCGATTTTCGGTTGTCATTTGACTGATTTAGGAAGTCATGGCAATGCGTTGAATCTATGATGGATCGGGGATTTTTTGATTAGTTTTTGGAATGATCTGGTGGTATGAAGAGATGGTAAATTTCATGGAGAGGACGATGAATCCCTTCGGGTAGTTGATGGCGGGTTATCGGGTATGATGCAGAGAGGAAGTTAGGCGACCTAACGAATTTGAGTGACAAAAGATGCTTCACGACCTTAGGGCCCTTGAGACCTAAAGAAAATTTTCGACCTACGCTAGGTCGCTGAACGACCTAAAGCTTGCATAACCAAAATGTCATACGACCCACTGATAGCTGAACGGCTTAAAACTTGCACGACCTAATTTCTGCAGCGTAGGTTTTTAGGTCGCGGCCGAGTTAGAACTTGAATAAATTTGCATTGCTTTGGACCTCTTTAATTTGCACAGTGCGACCTAAAGGAGCTCTGACCTATACTAGGTCGTTGGACGACCTAGGACTTGTGAAAATTTTTCTGAAAAAATTCGATTGAGTTGTTTGGACTTGAATTTTGTTGCACTCCTTTGTAGATCCCTTTAAAGTTGTCAACCTGCTAAATATGACATTTGTAGAAAAATGGGACGAATATACTGTCACCGACCGCCCACATCGAATGACAGATTAGTCGATAAAGAATAATCAACTTAAATGAATTGTGTGAGTGAAATGCTGTAACTCAACCGACTCAAATGAAGTGTTAAAGCAAAGCTAGAATTTTGTTTGAATTAACACTGCACTTGAGTTTTAAATTAACAAGTCCTGAAATCTCACAATCGATCAGTTGCTAACTAGTTTAATTCCAGTTATTTTGCTTGTTATTTTTATTAGTTTTGCACAACACTTCACACTTTTAGGAAACGTGCACCTTCACATCTGAACATCCAGTTACTCATGTAGAATGACGTCTCAACAAGAAGAGATGATAGAACACGTCGAAGGGGCTTTCCCGATTTCTATTCCACTAGAGAACCCTCCGGAAAGAACTCCTACCCTTCTGAAACAGCGGGTGCTTAATCAACTATGCGTTCAATTTGGCATTGCCGAGGCAGAAGTTTTACTCCCTACACCAAATGATTTTGCTGATAGACCACCTTACGGTTTTGTTGCCATTAATCGCCAAATGTGCTTAAGTGGAGTAATTCCTCCCTTTAATGAATTTCTTCAACAAATCCTTCTTCGACTAACGATCTCTCCTTTCCAACTGCATCCCAATGGCTATGCCATTTTGATGGGATTGTGCGTTCTATTCAGGAGGGCTCTTGACCGTCTTCCGAGTTTTGAGGAAATCTGTTACTTGTGCACTTTTGCGAAGAACAAGGACCACCCTTCAATTGTACTTGTAAGAGGTGCGAGGAACCGCAAACTAATTTTGGATTTGCCGGAGAGTGCACATGGTTTTTTGAATCAATTCTTCTATATTCGTTGCCCCGCAGGATTTTACGCAGACTGGAGAATAGGAAGTGAGATCTTCTTTCCCTTCTCTCTTCAATTTTATTCTAAGTTTTTCATGGTTCGTATTGCTAGATGCCGATTCCATTCCTTATTTTTACAGCACTTCCTCCTCCTTCTAGAGATTCCAGTCATAAGCCAGTCTTTGAAAGGCTAAGCATTGTGGCTGCTGAAGAGAGGAGCGCAAAATTTCTATTGACAGATGAACTTCTTCATCGGTTTGAGCTTTTACATTCTTCTCGTTCTACTCAACCTCATGAAGTTCCAACTGAAGTTCCCGATTCTCCGATGAAAACCCCTGATGCCCCGGTCTCTATTAAAGAGCACATGCGGGGAGGAACCTCTATAGAAACTTCACTAGTAAAATGTTCCACTCCAAGGGATGATGCGGAGCCGTCCGAAAAGCCTGCACTTGCCCCCATAACTAAAGAAGAGGAGTCCCTTCCTCATACTGATAAGAACGTTGATCTTGGAGTTGATATTTTTGGGATTTTAAGTGACATAATAGTCACTTCTCAAGAACTTTTTAGGGATGATCCTGCCATTGCCAAAGTCACATCTCCAGCGATTGAAGCAACTTCTACTCTTAAGCACACTTCCACAGCCCCGGAAGTGCAATTTTCCACAATAACTACCACTACCCCTCAGTCGATGACTGGTTTGTAGTCTAGTTTGCCGCGAGTAGTTTTACACGTCACACGCACTTAGGATGCACTTGACTTTCTTATTCCTGGTAGATTCTCAAACCTTGTTTTTTCTTTAATTTCAGGTTCTCCAATGGGGCGGAGCGGCTCTTATTATGACGACTTTAAACAATACGGGAGACGCAGCCGATTCGACTATAGATGTCATCTCCCCCCTCGAAGAGAAACCGATGAAGAGAGGGCCATCAGAAAAGCAGACGAGAGACGAGCATATGAAGAACGTCACCGAAGAGAACAAGAAAGACATGACCCTCCTCACAGAGATGATGATATCCAAAAAAGAAAGACTCACGATGAGAGAGGTAAAGGTCACATGGACGATTCTTCTAGCAAGCGGGCTAAACTTACTGAAGAAACAATGCCGACAGTTTGTGAAAATGTTCCTGCTCAATCTCCTGCCCCCGTTCGTTCCGACATTCAAACAATCATCAACCGGCCCGCATACCAAGTTGGGCAAGGTCCTCCCACTCTTCAAAGTCTATTCCCTCAGTGGTGCCTGAAAGGGGTTCGATTTGATCTCGACTTGGTTCCTCTCGACAAATCGGCTATGCTGCGAAATCTTGATACTGTCAGGACCGATATTGAAAGAATGTCAAACTGGCAAAAACTTGTCGACGAGCTTCAGAGGGTTAACCGAGCCAATCTCGAGGCCATGCTCACAATGGAGAACGATAAGACTGAGTGGTAGAAGACTCTCGAGCAGCATGACGTCGAAATGAGAAGTATTGCTTCCTATAATGAAAAGCTGGAAGCGGAAGTAGAAAAGCTTAAGGAAGAATTAGCTACTTCATCTACTTCCTATTCTCAAAAGGAGAGCATGCTTCAGCAACAAGTACGAGATGCGCATGCCAGTCAAAGGGCAGTCGAAGATAAGCTTACACACAAAGAGAAGGTCATAGAAGAATATCGCGTTGAAACCTTAGCTCTGCGAGAACAGACCGGCTCTCAAAGCTTGGAGATAGAGTTGTTAAAAACTCGACTTGCTATGGACGAAAAGGAGCGTGACGAGGCTGTTGCTGGTAAACTCGCGGCCGAAGAGGCCCATCACGCAACCAAAGCCGACATTAGCTCCACATTATTTGATTTTTATCTTCAATGTATCTTGGGGCGCGGCAGCCTTTCATTTCTGGGTCCCAAATATGAGATTACATTGGCTGAAGTATGGGAGGCTGCCGTAGATATGTTTGGAGGCGCTGGTTACTCCGAAGACCATCTTCAAGAATATTATTTTGATGAGGCAACTCGGGAAGCACTAGCTAGGGGAAAAGAGCAGCTTGCTAAATTTCAAGCTGAAACGACAGGGGAGGGGTGCTCAGAGAAGGAATCGCTTGTAAATGCCCCTGTTCCTCCTTCGGTTTCAGCTGATGTTGATATAGCTGGCCCTAGCTCATCTTCTATTCCTCAAGATAAAACTGATCTCGGAGTTACAACTCCCCATGTTGTAGAGAAGCCTCAGGAGAGCACCGAAGCCCAGGATTATGAGATTGAAATGATAAAGACAACCGCCGCAGGTAACTTTGACATTGGTCCGATTCAGGTGGATTGCCTGCTTGTTCCTCAAAAGTTTGATGAGCTTCTCGATTACTTCTTGAATCTTGATGAACCCATATCTCCCTTCTTTTCGGGAGATACTAATATTTTTAATTTCTCTTCTTCTGCAGTTGAAACATCAAGTGCTGTGCAAACTTCGCCTCCTCCGGTTATCCTTCCACCGTCTCTTCAGGTGGCTCCTCCTTCTGCTTCACAGCCCGGGTCACAAGAGGAGCAAATAGAGGCTCTTCATGGCTTAGATGACCCTATCGCTTCGCAAGAGCAGAAAGACGAGGGACTTGAGGGAGGTGAGATATCTCCGGAGCGGACTCCTTCTGATGACATAATTTTGTCTGCTCTTGCTACTCCAGGGAGTGAGTCTTCTTCGAAGAGGAGAAAGAAGCACGGAACGTCGAAGAGGAGGGGGAAGAAAATCATTGCTACTGAAGAGGAACCGGAAGTTGCACCGGTTGCACCTCCCTCCCTTTCTTCCCTTATACCTACAGACCGACCTGAAAAGCTAACCATTCGGCCGGGTAAAGGGTCCAAAGGTGGCAAGAAGAAATGAAGATTTCAGCTTTTAGCTTCTTGTCTTTTGCATGTACTGGTCGAGAATTGTGCGGGTATCGGCCCCTGCTTTTTATTTTGAAACTTGTATCTGCAATACAATTGAATAAAATGATCCTTTATTTGCACAAACTTCTGTTTGAATTTGAGAATGCATTTATCATTCATTTTTGCACAAGTTTTTTTATATGATATTGCAGCGGGCTTATGGTATGTTGTTTGAGCATTACTTTTGCCGATGTGGTTATACCATATTGTATGTAACTATACCATGCTGCCCCCATACCATAAGCTTGCTGCAATATTTTATACTTCGAGGGGACTTGCTTTCTTATTTTCTGAAGAATAATTATTTCATTCTTGAAGAAATTTTTCGTAGAGTACAACTCCCTTCATATAAGTTTTTACGCTTTGTCCTTCGAAGAAATCACTTTTTTCTTTTGCGTATGCACGCATTTTACCAAGTGAATTCTTCTATGTGGTAAAGCGGACCTCTGAAGGGTACTTTAACTTTTTTTTTACATAGAAATTTGTACCTCTGAGGAGGGATTTTTCACGTTTCAACACTTGGAAGTTTTATTTCAATCTTGGTGAAACGTGTACCTCCAAAGAGTTGTGCCTTTGAAGAAAGCCTTTTCACGTTTCAACACTTGGAAGTTTTATTTCAATCTCGGTGAAACGTGGGCTTCCGAAGAGGTCTTTCTTCTTCATTGTGTCTCCGGGAGGAGGTTGTACCTCTGAGGAGGGATTTTTCACGTTTCAACACTTGGAAGTTTTATTTCAATCTTGGTGAAACGTGTACCTCCAAAGAGTTGTGCCTTTGAAGAAAGTCTTTTCACGTTTCAACACTTGGAAGTTTTATTTCAATCTCGGTGAAACGTGGACTTCCAGAAAGGTCTTTATTTTGTTTTGCATTTCAACTTTGGTGAAGTGAAATTGCGAAGAGCGGCTGTTACACTTCAACTCCTGGTGAAATGTGCCTCCGAAGAGGTCTTTATTTTATTTGCATTTCAACTCTGGTGAAGTGAAATTCCGAAGAGCGGTCGTAACACTTCAACTCCTGGTGAAATGGGCCTCCGAAGAGGGCTTTTATTTTGTTTTACATTTCAACTCTGGTGAAGTGAAATTCCGAAGAGCGGTTGTTACACTTCAACTCCTGGTGAAATGTGCCTCAGAGAGGGTTTTCATCGCCTGGAAGTTACTCTCTCATGGTTGGAGGGTCATGACTCCTCCAATCTTTTTTGTTGAGTAGAGAACTTTCTTTTTTTGTGGCGTATGACCCATTAGAGGTCTTTATCCTCCGAAGAGTTGTGCCTCCGAAGAGGACTTGTGCTGCCGATGATGGCTTTGGTTGTTCCCTTGTCCACTTGCTTATGCCTTTTCAGCGATCCTCTGTTTTTTTTTCTTTTCAAGCTTTCATTCCTTTTTCTTACAAGTAATTTGTTTAATCCAAGGAAGTGTACTTCATAGTCAGGCAAGTTCGTGAGAACGGGCATTAGCTTCTTAATTGGATGTTTGTTTGTTCATACGATCTCAATTTATTAGCAAAGGCCCGTTTCTGTCGAAATCATAGGCCGTTCAATTGAAGTACTTACTATCTAGGATTTGAATTCGGGGCTTTTGTGACTCGAAATTTGGCGAGAATCACTTGGTCTTATTATGTGCAAGTTTCACTTCCATTGTCTGCAAAAATTTAAATCGACATTTCAGCAATACATTCTATGTACTTTTTATATCGAAAATAAAGCAAACATGTAATAATAATAAGGAACACAAGATTTATAGTGGTTCAGTCAGGAAATTGGGCCTACATCCACTTTATATTCTTTCATTATTCACTTGCTTCAGTTTTACAATTGCCTTTAATTACAAGAATCATACATTCATAACTCTTTTTACAAAATTTCAACAAAATCTTCAAGTAAAGTATGGACGCAAGTGATTGCTGTTCCATGCCCTTGGAATTTGATCTCCTTCAACAGTGGTGAGTTTGAATGTGCCGTCAAGAAGCTTCTGACCTATGACATATGGTCCTTCCCAATTTGGCCCAAACACACATGTCGCTGTCATAATTCTCTTCAGGACTAGATCTCCAATCTCAAAGCTGCGTTGGCGAACTTTGGAATTGAAATGTCTGGCTATCCTTTGCTGATGAGCTGCAATTCTGAGATTAGCCTCATCTCTTTTTTCATCTAGGAGATCTAGCGCTTCAAGCTGTAGCTTTTCGTTTTCTGCTTGATTGAAATGGATTCTTCTATGTGAAGGGACCTCTATTTCTATCGGAATCATTGCCTCTGACCCGTATGCCAATGAAAACGGGTGTGCCCAGTCGCAGTTTTGTGAGTGGTTCTGTATGCCCATAGTGCCAGTGGTAGCTTATCGACCCAACCACCTTTTGCTCTTTCAAGTTGCTTCTTGATGGTTGACTTAATAATTTTGTTCACGGCTTCCACTTGCCCGTTTGCCTGCGGATGAGCCACTGCTGAGAAGCTTTTCCGGATTTTGAATCGCTTGCAAAAATCTTGGAATTCTTCACTTTCAAATTGAGTACCATTATCTGTAATTATTTTTTGAGGCACACCATATCTGCAAATGAAATTTTTAGTCACAAAGTTTATCATCTTTTTAGAGGTGATAGTAGCCAATGGTTCAGCTTCAGCCCATTTAGTGAAATAATCTACAGCAACAATGGCATATTTGATTCCAGATTTGGCAATTGGTAGCGGCCCAATGAGATCCATTCCCCAAATTGCAAATGGCCATGGACTGACCATCTGTGTGAGTTCAGTAGAAGGTGCTCTAGGAATTTTAGCAAATCTTTGGCATCTGTCACACTTTCGGGAATAGCTTGCAGCATCTCGATTAATTTCTGGCCAAAAATATCCGTATCGGAGAATTTTCTTTGCTAATGTTTGGCCACCTGAATGATCACCACATTCTCCTCCATGTACCTCCGCTAGGATTGTTTTGGACTCTTCCCTGGATACACATCGAAGTAATGGCATTGAGAATCCCCGTCTGTATAATCGGCCATCCTGGATTATATATCGAGAGGCTTTTCTCAGTAGCTTTTGTCGTTCTTTTGAGTTCCCTGGTAGAGAGCCATTGAGCAGATATTCTGTTATTGGAGTCATCCATGATTCTTGCTCTTGAGATATACTCATGATCCAATCAATGTCCATCTCATTAATGCTCGGTGCCGTCAGAACTTCTACTGGGACTAACCCTAGAAATTGAGCTTCGCCGGTGCTAGAGTACTTTGCGAGAGAATCTGCTTTCATGTTTTGTTCTCGAGGAATATGGTTTATCGTGTGGTGATCGAAGTCACACAGAAGTTCCCAAGCCTTTGACAAGTAGGCGGGCATATTTCCTCCTTTCGCTTGGAATTCCTTCTTGACTTGGCATACAATAAGTTGAGAATCACTGAAGATCTGTAATGCTCGGATGTTTAGTTCTTTAGCAATCCTTAGGCCAGCGATAAGGGCTTCGTATTCTGCTTCATTGTTTGTTGAAGGAAATTCCAATCTTAGTGCATAGCATAATGATCGACCTTCAGGGGTCTCGAGTACAACTCCGGCTCCAGAACAGTAGTCGTTTCTCGCGCCATCGACATATAACTTCCATTGGATCGGGGAATCGTCGATTGTTTCCTCCTCACTGTTACCCTTATCTGTGAATTCTGCGATGAAATCCGCTAAAGCTTGTCCATTGATTGCTTTTCGGGGATGATAAGTGATGTCATATTGACTGAGTTCAATATTCCACTTTAGAAGACGACCCGAAGCCCCAGGGCGAAACAAGACTTGCTTTAAAGGTTGATCAGTGAGGACTCTGATAGGATGAGCTTGGAAATATTGCCTCAACTTTCTAGATGCAATTAGTAGGCAATAGGCGAGTTTTTCCAACTTAGAGTAATTCATCTCCGCCCCAGTGAGTCTTTTGCTGATATAGTAAACTGGATGTTGAATCCTCTTGTCTTCCCGTATCAGCGCTGCACTTAAAGCATGAGATGATACTGCTAAGTATATAAGAAGATTCTCGCCATCGCCAGGCCTAGAAAGTATTGGAGGCGTTTCCATATGGCGAATCAATTCATCAAAGGCTTTTTGGCATTCGGGAGTCCAATCGAAGTTTTTCTTTCCTTTCTTTAGGGCGTCAAAGAATGGGATGCATTTATCTGTGGCTTTGGAAATGAACCGACTCAAGGCGGCGACTTTTCCATTGAGACTTTGCAATTCCTTCTTTGTTCTAGGAGCTTTGATTTCCTTTAAGGCGGTAATTTGAGCTGGACTAGCCTCGATGCCCCTTGCGCTCACGATGAAACCTAAAAACTTGCCGGATTCCACTCCAAATGAACATTTCAAAGGATTGAGCTTCATTCCGTATTTTCGGAGGACTGCGAACATGTCCGCTAAGTGTTCTATGTGATCCACTGCTTTCTTAGACTTTACTAACATGTCATCGACGTAGACTTCCATAGTCTTGCCTAATTGCGGTTTGAACATAGCATTAACAAGTCTTTGGTATGTTGCCCCTGCATTCTTCAATCCGAAGTGCATAACTCTGTAGCAGTAAAGACCAATGTCAGTGATAAAGCTTGTGTCCTCCTGATCTGGCTCATGCATCATGATCTGGTTGTATCCGAAGTAAGCATCCATGAAAGATAACAATTCGTGTCCCGCTGTTCCGTCTACCAGTTGATCGATTCTGGGTAATGGGAAGCAGTCTTTGGGGCAGGCCTTGTTTAGATCTGAAAAATCGATGCATACTCTCCATTTTCCGTTGGCTTTCTTAACCAGCACTGGATTCGAAACCCAATTCGGATAGGTAGATTCTTTAATAAAATTATTCTCCATGAGCCGATCAACTTCTTCTTTTAACGCTGCTGACCTTTCTGGACCTTGAGTTCTCCTTTTCTGCTTCACAGGCGTGAATTTTGGATCAATATTTAGAGCGTGTACTGCAACTTCTGGGGATATTCCACACATATCGGCATGAGTCCAAGCAAAAACATCCAAATTTGCCTTTAAAAAAGATATTAAGATATTCTGAATTGACACATTAAGTTGTGAACCCACATTCAACACCTTGTTTGAGTCCTTTAGGTCAACAGGTACTAGTATTGTCGTTTCCACTGGTACCACTCTATTCTCCCCTGCACTGACTTTCCTAGGGTCCATTTCTTTCCTTGCTCCGCTGTTCTCGCCAGTGCAGGGTCCGCCCTGTAATTGCTACAAGGCTGGTTCTTTGATGCGGACTGGGGCTGCCGCATCCTTTCCCATTTCTCTTTTTCTAGTTTCTCGTAGCTCTGTTAGATAACATTCCCGCCCCGCATTTTGATCCCCTTTTATAACTCCCACTCCATTATCTGTGGGAAATTTAATGGTGAGGCACCATGGGGCCAGAACAACTTTGAATGCTGCGAGAGTTGGACGGCCAAGGAAAGCATTGTAAGTAGAAAATTCATCGACAATCACAAAGTTTGCTTGCGGACCACTTTTCTCTCTCCTTCTCCAAGTTCCACAAACAAATCAACGGTTCCTATCGGCTGTTTTGGTTCCCCAGTGAAGCCAGCGATTTTCTGCGATGAGGCTTGCACATCAGCCATAGGGATCCTCATCTGGTCGAATGTTTTCTTGAAGAGGATATTGCAGGATGCGCCACAATCAATGAGAACTCTTCTGACAATAGCTGGCCCGATACCAGCCGAGATGACTAAGGGATCCAAGGTAGGAGCTTCAATACCTGCGGAATCCCTGGCTCTGAACACAATATCATCATTGAAGGTTCTTTGCTGCTTCAGGGGCATAACACCTTCCAAAACGAATACATCTTCTTCGGTCGGTACGTATTTCAAAGCTCGGGTATACCTTTCCATCTCACCCCAGCTTCTGCCTGCTGGGTGAGGTCCTCCTGTAATGACATTGATGATGGGCCTTCCAGATTCATGCCCTGCTGCCTTCTCACCTATCCTAGGCTGATGAGCAGGAGCTTGCTGCCCCTGACTAGACGAAGCAGGATTGTTGCTATTTTTTTTAAAAATTGCTGCAGCTTGTTTTCCCTTAGCAACTCTTCAATCAGATTTTTCAATTGGCGGCATTCGTCGGTATCATGACCAGGTTGATTATGAAAGCGACAGAATTTCCCACTTTGCACAGCTTTCCTCCCGGTTCTCAGAACAGGAGGTTTAGGATATTCAACAGAATCTTTAGTGGCAAGGTATATATGCTCTGGTGTATCTGATAAAGGAGTATATTCCGATGGTTTGAAGGAACGAGGCCTCTTCAGATTTTTCTGTTTCTTTCCATCGTTATTTTCCCTTTTCTGTCCAGCAGATTCACTCTTGCGTGGAGCAGCAATGTTATCTTCAGCTTTTTCTAACACTGCCTTTACCAGTACAGGACGGCTTTCCAGGCGTATGAACTCATCTGCTTTCTTGTAGAATTTTTCAAGGGAATTTGGTTCCTTCATGTTAAGCCATTTTCCAAATTCGCTCGACTTGTCGATTGCTCTCATCAGATAGGTCAAGATCATCCGTGGTTCTGCATTGTCTACCTCGGCCAGCGCTATATTAAAGCGATTCAAAAAAGATCTGATAGTTTCACCCGGATTCTGTTCTAAACTTGACAACGACATAATATTTTTGGCTTTTGAAGCGTATAGTCTGAACTGCTCCTTGAACTTCCGGGTTAAGTCAGAAAACTGATCGATAGATCGGACTGGCAGCTTGGTGAACCAAAGCAGAGCTACACCTTCCAGGTATACAGGAAAATATCGGCACTTTATTTCATCAGAAGCCCTGGCACCTGTCATGTGCCAATCATACTTATACAAGAATTCGTTCGGATCACTTGTTCCTTTGTAAGCTGGAATGGTTGGAGGGACAAACTTCCTTGGGAATTCAGCCTTTAAGATTTTCTCAGTAAATGGAGTTTTACTTGGGGCAAAACCCCATTCTTTCTCGTCTTCAACCCTCTGCATACTCTCTTTCATGATTTTTCGGACCATCCCAGAAAGATACTCCTCATCATGTCGAGTTCTAGATCCACCAACCTCAGGAAGTGTTTGTTCAAAGGGGCTAGAAGCCCTTTCAGGAGCATTCTTTCTTCAGCATCATGAATGTTGCCAACAAAGTTCCTTTCATTACCTGCCGGTTGACGGTTTGCCCCAAGCAAATCGTTCAACCTATTCAGAATTAGGGCATTTTGGGCATTCTGAGCCTCGAATTGTGCATTTTGGGCATTTATCTGCTGGTTCAGCCCTAAGATTGCAGCATCCAGCTCTGCCTTTGTAACTCCGACAGCTGGAGTTGCTTGATTCGATACAGGGGAAGCGGAGGTTCCCTCTTGAGCATTTCCAGATCTTACAGATCTACTCTTTCGACCCGGAGCCATGATTTCGGATAAACATCTAGTCTTCAGAGAGGTTACTTCAACAAACTTTCGTGGAGCAATGATGGCGATTTGCCTGAGTTCAATTCTCAGTGAAAGCACCAAAAATGTTAACGCTAAAAATTGAACGCTAACACCCCGGTGTGTAGAGTGTAGTTGTGAAAGCACCACCCGTTGGTACGGGAACCAGAAAAAAGTAAGAATCACAGAAAAGTATTAAAAGACACGATATTTATAGTGGTTCGGCTTAAGAGAGAGCCTACGTCCACTTTAAACTCCTTTATTGCTGATATTATTACAACCCTTTACAAGATTTATCGATTACAACACACTTTGAGTTTGAAGTCATTTAGAACAAGTAGCCTCAACTTCAATGTCGATCAAAATCTTTGAATTCATGTTGAACATGTATGATTTCTTCGTGAAGTTCCTTGAAGCGTTCTTTGTATCTCAACAGCTTTAAGTGTTGAAGTATTTCGGAATGCAGCAGAGTAACGACGCTTGAAATGAATGAGCCCGAAAAAGTCCTTCTCTAGTTGGAACTCGGGGTGTATTTATAGGCTTTGCTCGGAGTAAGGTCGTAGGTCGTGACCGACCTAAGTAAGGTCGTAGGTCGTAGCCGACCTAAGAAGCACTGGCCCCCCTTCCATAAGAACACGCAAGCTCGTTTCAACAAGTTCTAGGTCGTAAGCGACCTTACCAGTAGCGGCATAGAAAAGGCGGCCTTCTAATGCAATGTCCTTAGGTCGTGAGCGACCTATCTTAGGTCGTGAGTATCTTCCTGTTATCATAGCTCGAGATCTTAGGTCGCTGAATCCCTTAGGTCGCGGCACTCTGTTAGGTCGTGTGAGCCTTTAGGTCACAGAATTCCATAGGTCGCAGCTTCCCTTAGGTCGCAGAGTTCTGTAGGTCGCAGCTTCCCTTAGGTCGCAGCTACTTTTATGTCACTTGATCAGTTAAGTCGCTAGGCCGCTCCATCTCTTAGGTTGCTAAGGACTGAAGGTACTAGGTCGCATAAAGACTTTAGGTCGTTAAATCCTTTGACTCGTTAGGTCGCTTGCTTGTTCATCTGGTTAGGTCGTGAACTAGACCATTGAGTTTGATAGGTCGCCTACCAATTGAGCCGTTAGGTTGCGATTTTCTATAGGTCGCTAGGCCATTCCTGTGGTTAGGTCGCTTCATATCTTTAGGTTTTAGGTCGCTAACGAAGAGGAGTTAACATTCGACTTGAGGCTTTTTCCTTCATGTGCATTACGACTTAAAGAATTAACGGCCTAGGTCAACTCGCAACGTAGCATTTAGGTCGCGGACGAGCTAACACTTAGTTTAAAAATGCTTTGCCTGCCTTGAAGCATAATTTCGATTTGAATTCTCAACTTGAATTGCCAGAATGAATTGCCTGAATTTGTAATTGTTTGAACTTTGCTGCACTCCTTTACAGACTACACTAACTTTAATGCTAATGACCTGTTAAACACAACATTTGTAGAAAAATGGGTCGATTATACTGCCACTGATTGCCTACATCGAATGACAGATTAGTCGATAGAATATAATCAACTTAAAGAAATCATATGAAATGCTGTGAACCAACAAATTCAAGTGAAGTGGTAAAGCAATGTTAATCAACTAAAGCCGATTTGTTTGCATCAATACTGCACTTGAATTTGGACTTAAGGCGACAAGTCCTGAAATTTTACAATTGTCATATGTTTATTAATTTAATTCCAGTTATACTTGCTTGTCACTTTGTTAGTTTTACACAACACTTCACACATTTAGGAAACGTGCACCTTCACATTTGAATATCCAGTTCCTTGTGTAGAATGTCTTCTCAAGAAGAGATAATCGAGCAATCTGAAGGAGTCTTCCCGATAGCCGACCCATTGGTTGATCCTCCAGAGAGAACTCCAACTACCCTGAGTCAACGGACATTCAATCAATCACGTATTCAATTTGGGATCGCCGAAGCGGATGCTAGATTTCTTGGCCCAAATGATACTGCCGACAGGCCACCTCTTGGTTTTGTCGCCGTCAACCGTCAGATGTGCTTTTGTGGTGTCATTCCTCCTTTCAATGAATTTCTTCATCAACTCCTTTTCCGGCTAACCATCTCTCCCTTTCAACTACATCCCAATGGCTACGCCATCCTGATGGGATTGTGTGTTTTATTCAGGAGGACACTTAATCGTCTTTCGAGCTTCGAAGAAATTTGCTGCTTATGCTCATTTGCAAAGAATAAAGACCACCCCTCCTTTATACTCGTGAGAAGTGCCAGAAATCGTAAACTTATCACCGATGTTTCCGAAAGTGCTCACGGTTTTCTGAGTCAATTCTTCTTCGTCCGCTGTCCTCTAAGGTTTTATGGCATCTGGAGAAAAGGAAGTAAGATTGCTCATGCCCGTTCTTTCCGTTTTAGCTTTTCAAGATCCGAATTGTTAAGTGCTAACTTCATTCTTTTCTTTTACAGCACTTCCTCCTCCCTCTAGAAATCCTAGTCACAAAACGACTTTTGATAGATTAAGTGTCGTGCCGGTTGAAGAAAGAAGTATTAAGTTTTTGCTGAAAGATGAACTTCTGCACTAGTACGGGATTTTGCACCCTTCTCGTTCCACTCAACCTCATGACCGACTCTCCAGTAGAGGCACCGGATGCCCCAGTTTCCGCTGGAGAACTTATGCCGAAAGAACGCACTGTTGAGGCTTCATTGGTAAAGTGTTCTACTTCAACTGATGTTGCGGGGTCATCCGTCAAGCATGTACTTGCCCCAGTCATCGAAGAAGAAGATCCTCCTCAACAACCCGGGCAATCTGGTGACGAAGGGGTTGAGAGAACAAGTCCCGCTAGGCACAGCGGTGATGATACTTTTGAGGGGCTGAGCGACCTGATGATTACTTCACAGGAGCTTTTCAAAGATGATCCTATCACTGCTAAAGTTACTTCTTCAGTAGTCGAAGCGACATCCGTTCTGCAACAAGCTCCGTCAGCCTAAGAGTTAACACTGGCTGTTAGACCGATCATCACCCCCCAACCCAGGAGTGGTTCGTGATTCGACGCACGTAGTTTGCACGTTACACACACTTAGGACTTTTCAGCACTTATATGCATTCAACTCGCTTGCTTTCAAGATTTTTGAGTTTATCTTTTCTTCATTTTCACATTCTCCAATGGGAAGAAGTGGCTCCTACTACGACGATTTCCAGCGCTATGGGAAGCGCGGTGCTTATGACCCCAGAAGGTATCTTCCTGCCACTTGGGAAACTGACGAAGAAAGAGCTGTGAGGAAGGCTCGTGAAAGGCGCGCCTATGAAGAACGCCACGAAAGACGAGATGAGCGACATGACTCTTCCCAGAGGGAAGATGATTCTCATAAATGGAAATCCCGTGATGATAAAGGGAAAAGCCACATCCCTGAAGATGTAAGTAAAAGGGCCAAACATGGCGAAAAGCCGGTGTCTGAACTTCCTGAAAAGCCCGCTGCTCCTGCACCTTCTCAATCTCCTACCCTTGCTCGTACTGATATTCAAACAATTATTGGCAGGCCCTCATATCAGGTTGGACAAGGCCCGGCCACCCTTCAAAATCGGTTTCCGCATTGGTGCTTGAAGGGAGTACGCTTTGATCTTGATTTGGTCCCAATTGACAAGCAGGCTATGCTGCGCAATCTTGATGCTGTGAAACTAGATATCGAGAGAATGTCTAGCTGGCAGAAGCTTGTTGACGAGCTTCAGAGAGTAAATCGCGCGAATCTTGAGGCCATGCTAACAATGGAAAACGACAAATCTGAATGGCAGAAAACTCTTGAGCAGCATGATGCGGAAATGAGGAGCATAGCCACTTATAATGAAAAGCTTGAAGCAGAGGTCGAAAAACTTAAGGAAGAGCTCGCCACTTCTTCCACTTCTTATTCTCAGAGAGAAGAAGTGCTTCTAAAACAAGTGAGAGATGCTCACGCGGCACATAGAGATGCCGAAGCTAAATTTGAGGCACAACAACAAGCTGTAGAAAACTACCGGGCTGATGTTGCTTAATTTCGAGAGAAAACCAACGCCCAGAACTTGGAGATTGAACTGCTCAAAACTCGACTTTCTGAAGTTGAGAAGGAGCGTGACGAAGCTGTTGCCGGCAAAGCTGCAGCCGAAGAGTCTCATATAGCAACTAAAGCTGAAGTTAGCTCCATTCTATTCGAGTTTTACATCCATAGCGTTCTGGGGCGTGGCAGCCTTAAGTTTCTGGGGCCGGCATATGAAATCACTTTGGCCAAAGTGTGGGAGGCCATACTTGATATGTTTGGAGGAGCCGGATATGCCGAAGTAGATTTAATGGGGCACCATCAAGATGATGATGCATGTGCCGCTCTTGAAGGGGAAAGGAGCAACTTGCCAAAGAGAGAGCTGAAACGACAGAAGGAGAACATTTAGGAAAGACAATCTCAACGACCCAGTTCTACCTTCAGTTTCGGCCGATATCGATATTGCCGGCTCCAGTTCCCATTCTCCTCCTCCTGCTAAAGCCGTTATTGAAAGCATCACCGCCCACACTAGAGATGAGGCTCAAGAAAGCGCTGAAGCGCAGGACTTCGAAATTGACATAGTGAAGTCTACTTCTCCAGGTAACCTCAATGTTGATCTCGCTCAAGTGGACTGCTTGTTCGCTTCGATTGAGTTCGATGAGCTTCTTGCTTATTTCTTAAGTGTCGATGAGCCATTATCCCCTCTTTTTATGAGGAACACCGACTTTAACTTTTCTTCTCCTGTAGAGAAAACACCAAGTATTGTTCGGACTTCCCCTCCTCTAGCGGTTTCCTCTCCGCCTCTTCAGATTACTCCCCCTTCTATCTCTCAACCGGGGTCGCAAGAAGAGCAGATAGAAGCTCTCCGTGACTTGGACGATCCTGTTGCTTCTCAAAAACAAAAGGTCGAAGAACCTGAAGAAGGGGAGAGAACTCCGGAGCAGACTGCTTCTGATGACATAACATTATCCACCCTTTTCACTCCGGGTAGTGAGTCTTCTTCTAAGAAGAGGGGGAAACGCGGAGTCTCAAAGAAGAAGAAAGAAGCTTCTGCTAGCGAGGAGAAAACAGAAGAACACCCAATTGCACCTCTTCCTCTTTCTTCCCCTACTCTCACAAGCCGGCCCCAAAAATTGATCATCCGGCCAGGCGTAGGCTCGAAAGGTGGCAGGAAGAAGAAATGATGGGCTTGGGACTTATGCTTCTTGTATTGCTTTTCACTTTTTTGCTTGTATCGTTCAAAGACTTATGTTGACCGGCGATTGTGCGGGTACCGGTCCCCGTCTTCTTTTGTTTCGAAACCTGCATATGTGTATAAAAAAATTTATAGTATGGAATAAAACGATTCTTTTACTTGTACAAACTCCTGTATGTATTTGAGAATGCATTTATTCTTTTTTTATATATACAAGTTTCTTTATTTTCTCTGTGTGATGTTGCAGTAAACCTATGGTATGTTGCTTGAGCATTGTTTTTTATTTTTGTGACTATATTATATTGCCCCCATACCATGGTTTATTGCAATCTCTTTCACATTGGCAGAATTTTGAAGAACAACTCTTCTGTTTCGAGAAGACTTGTGTTCTTTCTTTAGAGAACAACTTTTCCATTTGAAGGAGGTTTGCATCTGTGCTTTATAAGATAATAGTTCCGTTCTAAGGAAATATTTTTCTGATTTAGTAAAATGCGCTTTATATTGGAGAAGTTTTCTCTCTTTTCTTTTCGTTGTGAAGTTTTTACACTTCACTTCCGGAGAAAGTCACTTTTATTTTGGCAAGTGTATTTTCCTTCGTGGTAAAGTGGGCCTTCGAAAAAGGGCTTCAACCTGCTTGTGCCTCTGAAGAGGGCTTTTGTTTGATTGTGCCTCTGGGAAGAGGGCTTTTTGTTTGATTTTGCCTCTGGGAAGAGAGCTTTTTGTTTGATTATTCCTCTGGGAAGAGGGCTTTTTTGTTTGTGCCTCCGGGGAGAGGGCTTTTTTGTTTTTTCCTCTGGGGAGAGGGTTTTATCTTTTCCTTATCCGCTGGGAATTGGGCCTCCGAAGAGGGCTTTTCACATTTCGACTCATGTGAAGTTTTATTTCAGATCACGGTGAAATGTGTGCCTCTGAGTAGGGCTTTTGCCCAGAAGTTTGGAGTTTCCTTCTCTCGGTTGGATGGATTCACGGGGCGGGCACAAGTTAACGAGTGTCCTGTGCCACCGATCAGTCCACAACTTTCTATCGAGAAAGAGAACTCTCTTTTTCTGGCGAGGCCCATTAAGGTCTTTTAGCATTTCAACTATGGTGAAATGGGCCTCCGGAGAGGGATTTTCACATTCCAGCACTTGTGAAGTTTTATTTCAAATCTCGGTGGAATGCGTGCCTCCGAGTAGGGCTTTTGCCTGGAAGTTTGGAGTTTCCTTCTCTCGGTTGGATGGATTCACGGGGCGGACACGAGTGTCATGTGCCACCGATTAGTCCACAACTTTCTATCGAGAAAGAGAACTCTCTTTTTCTGGCGAGGCCCATCAGAGGTCTTTATCCTCCGAAGAGTTGTGCCTCCGAAGAGGGCTTGTGCCTCCGAGGAGGTATTTTGCTGCTTGCTGCCTGGTCGCCCATGTCTTTTCTCCATTTGCTCATATCAGCGGTTCCCTGTTACCATTTCCAAGCGCACATTCCTTTCTTTTGCAAGTAACTTATTGTATCCAAAGGAGTGTACTTCATTGTTAAATGAGTTCGCAGAGGTAGACACGGGCTAATTAATCGCATGTTTGTTTGCACAAACGTTCACAATTATTTAGGAAGGGTCTACCTCTGGCGGAACTACTAACTGTTTTCTTGAAGCACACCTTATATAGGATTTGAATCTGGAATTTTTGTGTCCAGATATTCATTTGTTGAGTGATGTCAAGGATCGCTTGGTCTTATGATGGGTAAGCTTTGTTTTAATAGCCTGCAATATTAAATCGATATTTTAGCAATACAATTGAAGTACTTTATATATCGAAATAAAACAAACAGCTTATAATAGTAGAGAACACAAGATTTGTAGTGGTTCGACCAAGAACTGGGCCTACATCCACTTTATAGTTCTTATTATTCACTTGCACTGGCTTTACAATGGCTTTCAATACAAGAATCGTACATTCATCATTCTTTTACAATATTTCATTAAAGCCTTTAAGTAAAATATGGGCGCAAATGATTGCTGTTCCAAGCTCTTGGAATTGGATCTCCTTCGACAGTTGTTAGTTTGAACGTGCCGTCAAGAAGTTTTTTGCCTATGTCATACGGCCCTTCCCAGTTTGCGCAAACACTCCTGTTGCTGTCATGACCCTCTTCAAGACTAAATCTCCAATCTCAAAGCTGCGTTGGCGAACTTTGGAATTGAAGTGTCTGGAAATTCTTTGCTGATGGGCTGCAATTCTGAGCTGAGCCTCTTCCCTTTTTTCATCAAGGAAGTCAAGTGCTTCAAATTGCAACTCTTCGTTTTCATCCTGGTTGAAATGAATTCTTCTATGTGAAGGGACTTCTATTTCTACCGGAATCATTGTCTCCGATCCATATGCCAATGAAAATGGAGTGTGCCCCGTCGCAGTTTTATGTGTAGTTATATATGCCCATAGTGCTAGTGGAAGCTTATCGACCCAACCACCTTTCGCTTTTTCCAGCTGTTTTTTGATGGTCGATTTGATAATTTTGTTTACTGCTTCCACTTGCCCGTTTTCCTACGGATGAGCCACTGCTGAGAAGCTTTTCTGGATCTTAAATCGCTTGCAAAAATCTTGGAACTCTTCACTTTCGAATTGGGTTCCATTGTCTGTGATTATCTTTTGAGGCACACCATACCTGCAAATGATATTCTTAGTTACAAAGTTTATCATCTTCTTAGAGGTAATAGTAGCTAATGATTCAGATTCAGCCCACTTAGTAAAATAATCAACAACGACAATAGCATATCTGATTCCGGATTTGGCAGTTGGCAAAGGCTCGATGAGATCTATTCCCCAAATAGCAAATGGCCATGGACTGACCATCTGTGTTATCTCTGTGGAAGGTGCTCTTGGGATTTTCGCAAATCTCTGGCATCGGTCACATTTTCGGGCATATCTTGCAGCATCATGATTAATATCTGGCCAAAAATACCCATATCGGAGGATTTTCTTCGCTAGAGTTTGACCACCGGAATGGTCTCCACACTCTCCTCCGTGTACTTCAGCTAGAATTGTTTTAGCTTCTTCCTTGGTCACACATCGGAGTAATGACATTGAGAATCCCCGCCTGTACAATCGGCCATCTTGAATTATGTATCTGGAGGCTTTTCTTAGCAACTTCTGTCGTTCTTTTGAACTTTCTGGTAGAGAATCATTGAGCAGATATTCCATTATCGGAGTCATCCATGATTCTTTTTCTTGTGACATAGTCATGATCCAGTTAATATCCATCTCATCAATGCTTGGGGTGACATGACTTCCATAGGAACTAATCCCAATAATTGAGCTTCACCAGTGCTTGCGTACTTTGCGGGAGAATCTGCCTTGATGTTCTCTTCCCCGGGTATATGACTTATCGTATAGTGGTCAAGATCACCGAGAAGTTCCCAAGCTTTTGACAAATAAGCAGGCAGATTTCCTCCCTTAGTCTGAAACTCTTTCTTGACTTGACATACAATAAGCTGTGAATCACTGAAAATCTGCAACACTTTGACATTCAACTCTTTAGCAATTCTCAAGCCGGCAATGAGAGCTTCATATTCTGCTTCGTTGTTTGTCGAAGGGAATTCCAACCTCAATGCATAGCACAACGACCGCCCTTCGGGGGTTTCAATCATAACCCCTACTCCGGAACAGTAATCGTTTCTTGCACCATCAACATATAATTTCCATTGAATTGGGGGATTATCAGTCACTTCTTCCTCACTATCACCTTTATCTGTACATTCAGTGATAAAATCTGTTAAAGCTTGTCCATTGATTGCTCTTCGGGGGTGATAAGTGATGTCATATTGGCTGAGTTCAATGTTCCACTTCAGAAGATGACCCGAAGTCTCAGGACGAAACAGGACTTGCTTTAGAGGTTGATCAGTGAGGACTTTGATAGGATGAGCTTGGAAATACGGCCTCAACTTCCTTGATGCAATGAGTAGACAATATGCGAGCTTTTCCAATTTTGAATAATTCATCTCTGCCCCGGTGAATCTCTTGCTGATATAATAGACCGGACGCTGAATTCTTTCGTCTTCCCGTACCAATGCTGCACTGAGAGCATGAGATGAAATTGCCAAATATACCAAAAGATTTTCACCATTGTCCGGCTTAGAAAGTATTGGAGGCGTTTCCATATGACGAATCAACACATCGAAAGCTTTCTGGCATTCATGAGTCCAGTCAAAATTTTTCCTTCCTTTCTTTAGTGCATCAAAGAATGGAATGCATTTATCAGTAGCTTTAGAAATGAATCGACTCAAGGCGGCGACTTTTCGATTAAGACTTTGCAATTCCTTCTTCGTTCTAGGAGCTTTTACTTCTTTCAAGGCAGCAATCTGAGTAGGATTAGCTTCAATGCCCCTAGCACTCGCAATGAAACCCAGAAACTTTCCGGACTCCACCCCAAACGAACATTTCAAAGGATTAAGTTTCATTCCATACTTTCGGAGGATTGCAAACATTTCCGCCAAGTGGTCCATATAGTCTACTGCTTTCTTTGACTTCACCAACATATCATCAACATAAACTTCCATAGTTTTGCCAATCTATGGTTTGAACATAGCATTGACGAGTCTTTGGTAAGTTGCCCCTGCATTCTTAAGTCCGAAAGGCATGACTCTATAGCAGTAGAGACCAACATCGGTGATGAAGCTTGTATCCTTATGATCCGGCTCATGCATCATAATCTGGTTGTATCCGGAGTAAGCATCCATGAAAGATAACAATTCGTGTCCCGCTGTTCCATCCACCAACTGATCTATCCTAGGTAATGGAAAGCAGTCTTTGGGGCAGGCTTTGTTTAAATCTGAGAAGTTAATGCAAACTCTCCATTTCCCATTAGCTTTCTTAACCAGTACTAGATTTGAAACCCAATTCGGATAAGTAGACTCCTTGATGAAACCATTCTCCATAAGCCGGTCTACCTCTTCTTTCAACGCTGATGACCTTTCAGGACCCTGGGTTCTTCTTTTCTGTTTTACCGGTGTAAACTTTGGATCAATATTCAGAGTATGAACTGCAATCTCTGGGGATATTCTGCACATATCAGCATGAGTCCAAGCGAATACGTCCAGATTTGCCTTCAAGAATGATATTAAGGAATTTTGAACCACCACATTAAGTCGCGAACCCACATTCACTACTTTGTTCGGATCTTTCGGGTCAACAGGTATCGGCACCGTTACTTCAACTGGCACCACTCTATTCTCCCCTGCACTAGCTTTTCTGGGATCCATTTCTCTTCGTGCCCCGCTATGCTCGCCAGTGCAGGGTCCACCCTGTAATTGCTACAAGGTTGGTTCTTTTATGCGGACTGGGGCTGCCGCATCTTTTTCCATCTCTCTCTTCCTTGCTTCACGCAACTCTATTAGATAACATCCTCGCCCAGCATTCTGATCCCCTTTAATAACTCCAACACCATTATCTGTGGGAAACTTCATAGTGAGGCACCACGGGGCGAGAATTGCTTTAAAAGCCGCAAGAGTTGGTCGGCCCAGGAAGGCGTTGTAGGTAGAAAATTCATAAACAATTACAAAAGTCTGTTTCCAAACTACCTTTTTCTGCCCCTCTCCAAGCTCCACAAACAGGTCGATAGTTCCAATGGGCTGCTTCGGTTCCCCAGTGAACCCAACAATCTTCTAAGATGAGGCTTGAACATCAGCCATTGGAATTTTCATTTGATCGAACGTCTTCTTGAAGAGAATGTTGCAAGAAGCGCCGCAATCTACCAGCACTCTTCTCACAATAGCCGGCCCAATGCCTGCAGAGATGACCAAAGGATCCATGGTTGGAGCTTCAATGCCCATAGAGTCCCTGGCTCTGAACACAATATCATCATTAAAAGTTTTCTGCTGCTTCAAAGGTGCAGCATCTTCTAGCACAAAAACAATTTCTTTTGTTGGTGCATATTTCAAGGCACGGGCATATCTTTCCATCTCGGCCCAGCTTCTGCCTGCTGGGTGAGGCCCTCCTGTAATCACATTAATAACAGGCCTTTCTGATTCATGAATAGTGTTCCTCTCACCCGAGCCAGATGGTTGAGCAGGAAGTTGCTGACCCTTAGTAGACGAAGTTGGGTCATTTCTACTTCTCTTAACGTATTGCTGCAACTTGTTCTCTCTCAACAGTTCTTCAATTAAAATTTTCAGATGGCGACATTCGTTGGTATCATGACCGGGTTGATTATGAAACCGACAGAATCTCCCACTTTGAGCAACCTTTTTGCTAACTCTCATCTCGGGCGGTTTAGGATATTCTACCGCATCTTTGGTAGCAAAGAAGATATTCTCCGGGGTGTCAGTTAAAGAAGTGAAATTTGAAGATTTTAAGAAGCGAGGTTTCTTCATATCTTTCTGTTTCTTCCCACCATTGTTCTCCCTTTTCTGACTTCCGGATTCTCTTTTGGTAGGAGCAGTAGTGTTATCCTTAACCTCTGCCAATGCCACATTAACTAGTGCCCGAAGGCTTTCCAAGCGCATGAATTCATCAGCTTTCTTATAGAATTTCTCAAGTGAATTCGGTTCTTTCATCTTCAGCCACTTCCCAAATTCGCTTGATTTATCGATTGCCCTCATCAGGTATGTCAAGACCATCGGTGGCTCCACATTGTCCACTTCAGCCAAAGCTTTGTTGAAGCGGTTTAAGAAAGACCTGATAGATTCACCAGGGTTCTGTTCCAGGCTTGATAGCGACATAATATCCTTTTCTTTTGAATCATACAACCTGAATTGCTCTTTAAACTTCCGAGTCAAATCGGCGAACTGATCTATGGATCGGACCGGAAGTTTTGTGAACCAAAGCAGAGCCACTCCTTCCAAGTATACCGGAAAGTATCGGCATTTGATCTCATCAGACGCTCTAGCACCAGTCATGTGCCAATCATACTTATACAGGAATTGATTGGGGTCACTTGTTCCCTTATAAGCCGGGATGGTCGGAGGAACAAACTTCCTTAGGAATTCTGCCTTTAGAATCTTCTCAGTGAATGGAGTTTTGCTCGGAGCGAATCCCCATTTCTTCTCATCTTCATCTCTCTGCATACTTTCTTTCATGATTTGTCGCACCATGCCCGAAAGATATTCCTCATCATTTAAAGGATCTACAGGACAAACTTCGGCCATTTTCTCGGAAGTTTGTCGGGACAAACGTTCGCGGAGAGTTGGCTGTGGTCTCGATCCTCTAGCTTGAGGAGGTGTTTCTTTGACGGGACTGGCTGCTCTTTGAGGAATATTCCTCTCTTCAGGATCATGAACATCATCTGCAAGGTTTTCTTCGTTATTCACCGGTTGACGGTTTGCTCCAAGCAAGCATTTATCCTCTCAAGCATTAAAGCATTCTGAGTTTCCATCTGCTGGTATAATCCAGATACTGCAGCATCTAACTTTGCTCGTGTAATTCCGGCACTTGGTGCTGCTTGACTTGATGAAGGGGAAGTGGCAGTATTTTCATGGACATTACTAGGTCTTGTATATCCACGCTTTCTTCCAGGAGCCATTATTTCCGATAGACTTCTGGTTTTGAGAGAGACTTTTTCAACAAACTTTTGCGAAGCAATGATGAAGGTATCCTGAGTTGGGTTCTCAGTGAAAGCACCAAAAATGTTAACGCTAAAAATTGAACGCTAACACCCCGGGGTATGTTGAGATTAAATGAAAGCACCATCCGTGAACACGGGAATCAAAAACAAGTAGGAAAGTCACAGAAAAAGCAGCAAAAGACAACAGTTTTACAGTGGTTTGGCTTCAGGTTAAGCCTACGTCCACTTTAATCCTCTTTATTACAGGACCAATTACAACTTTACAATAGTCTTCAATTACAATGCTGATGAGACAAACAACTAGAACTCCAATGTAGAAGAATTCTTTGAATCCATGTTGATTGTGTTAGATTTCCTTTTGAAGTTAGTTGAGATGCCTTTCGTGTTTGAAGTGTCGAGTGAGTCGAGAATTCAGCAGAGTATCGGCGTTCCAAGAATGAGCCAAAAGATCCCCTCCATGTTGGAGTTAGTGTGGTATTTATAGGGTGAGCTCGGAGTTAGGTCGTAGGTCGAGGGGTTGCGACCTAAAGTAGGTCGTAGGTCGAAGGTTGCGACCTAAAGGAAACGAGCTACGGCCCATTCTAGTTGCACTTGGCTTCTCCTGAGCGGGTCAGCAGGTTGCACGCGACCTAGGATAGGTCGCTGATCTCTTCTAAGTGATTGGAGCGACCTAGGAGAGGAATGTCATAAGATGCAGCGACTTATGGAGCTATCTCGGCCTTGTTTAGGTCGTGAGCGACCTTATGAAGAGGCATGCGGTCTTGTACTGCCTTAACCCGTTAGGTCATAAATTGCTAACTCGTTAGGTCGTTGGACCAGTAAGTCGCTTAGCCCATTTAGGTAGTTAGGTCGTAAATTCTTAGGTCGAGGCCGCTTTAAACCGCTCTATGCTTTAACGCTAGGACCGCTGATCTTCTTAGGTCGCTAGGACCGCTTCATTCTTAGGTCACTAGGACCGCTTCATTCTTAGGTCGCTAGGACCGCTTCATTCTTAGGTCGCTAGGACCGCTATCCAGTTAGCTCGTTGGCTCGTTGGGTCATTGATGAAAGAGAGTTAACAATTGTGGTACGAATCAAAGGTGTAAATTTTGTTAGCAATTAATATCGAATAATTTGAATGTTAACGTTCGCACGTCACCTTAGCTAAAAGTGCAACAGTTTGATCGAACTTATCGCTTGCATAATTTGGTAAACTCCCATTTTACTATTTTAAGCGATCCTCGATAGTGACAATTATCTACGTCTAGTCTTTTCGTCAAAACTATATCACACTAGGACTTATGAAATTTGGTATTTGTCAAAATTCAAATATCAATAATAACGATTACTATTAACCAAATTGTTCTGCTTAGAGACTTTGACTTCGAGTTGATTGAAATTGACCATAATACTAGCTTAATGTAACCGAGGAAATCAATTCTCTATTGAACCATGTTTCACTTCAAATGCTTTACCTCAAAACCAACTATAATCATCCGATGAACGCCGTGCGATGATTTAACAACAAACAAAGTAGAGTATCCACAATGAAGTTTAACAATATTCTCAAATCGAGAGAACTATATAATATTGCCACTTTGATATTTTCTATTTGACTTCAGTGATATTAACCAATAGAAAACTATTGAGTGATTCATTCCATAGTTATCTAATAACTATCAGCATGTAACCCCTTCCCCCAACAACCATAAGTAATGCACCATCCAAGATTTGGAGAGTGTTACGTACTCTAGTCTCAACATATATATCGATATCTAGTCTCGATACATCTTGAATAGAAATATTTAAAATGATATATTTATTATATTGCGATAAATTGCCCATGATTCTAATATATCGTAACTATTGTTACAAAACATACTATTTATGAATTTTCTATTAAATATACTTAAATTAAATAATTAATTAGTATAATACATTATAACAAGTATATAATAGAAATAAAAGCAATTTATTTTTTGAATGAGATTTTATTTTAGAGCTAATAATTTACAATAAATTGCAGAGTTGACCTAAGGGCATGCTTCTAACATTATCAGTCATTGCATAAAATTGGACGAGTCAACGAGAATGAATGGAAGGTAAATATTAATGTTAAACTGTATAAGACATCCAGTATTAGTATCTGCTGACTCAAAACTTTAACAATAAATATAAGTGTTATTTAGCCTTTTGACCAGGCAATATTCAGATAGACCGGACGAATCAAACTTGGAAGTGATCGAGACAAGCAATCCAGAGAGATAGCCACAGAGTCCAGAAATCAAGTGCAAACAGAGTCACGGGATGAAGACCAATCCACCGTAAGAAACGAGAATCAAAATCTACCAAAGTGGTGGATCGGTACTGATCCAACCATTTGGATCTGTACCGATCCACGGTTCTTCATCCAATCTTGCTCCTTCTCCTACTACTTGCAAGAAACGATGCCAAAAGTCTATTTCAAGTTCCATTTCACCATTCCCATACAATTCTCTATCGATCTCCTCGAGCACTTGAATCAACAACTCCATTCTTCCACTGATCCATCGTTTGGACTCAGAAATAGGCTAATAATAATGCAAACAAGTTTGGAATCACGAAGCTAACCATGAATCGAGCCTAGACAAAGAGCTCAAGACGATAGATTTAACCTTCTTATGGATCGGTACCGATCCAAGCCCATTTCACATTACCGATCCATGCACATCGATGAGGTGTCCATCAAATTTCTCGGGAGAACTAGTCTGGACGTGGAAAACTATGTGGAGATCGTGGGGGCGAGATTTTAGGCATCCTACAGCTATAAATGGGAGGGTCGAACTCATATATAAAGATTTTTTTGGCTCTCCTGCTCTCTAACTCTAATCTCTTGTAACCATCCACGGATCTATACCAATCCATAAGAACACAATGTAAACACCACTATAAATCATCAACAAAGTTAAGTGGACGTAGGGCAATATTAGCCGAACCACTATAAATTGATGTGTGTTCTCTTTTCTCTCTCGTTAATTTACTTTTCTTCACTTTTTATTCTCTACACAATATCTTGGGTGTTTTTTCCATTTTTGGTTCAAACATTTTGGTGCTTTCACTAAGAACACTTGAATTCGCTGATTTAAAATTTGAAAAAGTTCAGAATGATAAGATAACCGACTAGGAAGACCACTATTAGAGGAAATCAACAAGCGGGCCGCCAACAGGTGTCATCAGGAGACAACCCCTCATCCATCTACGTAACCTGGGTTAAGATGGAAACCATGATGAGTAGAATGCAGGAAAAGACGATGATTGTCAGAAAGCGACGATTGAAAATTTCTTTAGAAGAATGAGACAAACAGAAACAACCGAAGTTGTAGAAAATTAGAACCAAAGGCCAGAGGCTAGAGCTAATGTACCTAGGAATCGAGTAGATCAAATCAGAACGAACCCCGAACAAGTCATATGAATCGGTATCGATCTACAAGAACACGAGAGCATGACCAATTTTGACTTGGGTGGAAAATATGCACATCCAAGAGATAATGCGGAGCATTTGAATGTGAATCAGAATGCAGAAGCACAGCCGGAGAGGCATGGGTTGGAACTCCCTGGTGGAAATGGGGGCAAGATGAGAATGCAAACTTGAGAATTTCTTCAGACGATAATGATAAATTTGCTGAGATGATGGGACGAGCAATAAAGGGTGGACTATCTAACCGGAGCTTGGAAGATGTGAACATGAGTCCATTCACTCTGAACGTTCGATACGTTAGGAATCTGCTTGATTTCAAGCTGCCTACATTGGAGACATATGATGGAAAAATTGATCCAACAGTTCATTTGATGAGGTATATGGGACGGTGTTTCCCTTTATATCTAATAGATTTGACGGCATTATAGTTTAGGAAGTTGGAGAACGGTTCCATTAGCACATGGACCAAGTTAGTGATCATATTTATGAAGCAGTTTCGGGTCCATATTTCATGACCCAAGAATGTAATGACGCTTTCCAGTGTGAAGTAGAGGGTCGGACAGGCCCTCAGGAGTTTTTTGAAAAGATTTAACATAGCCACTGCCATGCTTGATGGGCTAGATATATCAATGATTCTGATGGCGGTAGTTCCAGGAGTAGTAAATAAGACTATAACACCCCGTAAAATCAACCCTAATTTAATAAGTAAATTAAGAGAAATTCAATTGATTAGGATAGGGATAAAAAAGGAAATTTAAAAAAGTTTGAATTTGACCACGGAAGTTATTCTGTTGAGTTCGTGGTGAAATTCCGATCTGTTTCCATGTATAATAGGTTGAAAATAGAGCTCAAGTAAAGAAGTTATGAACATTTGAAGTTATCAGATTTAAATTGTTTTAGTATGAATTTCAAAAATTAATTGTAGGTTTGCTTGGGGTTAAGTTAACATTAAGTTAAATAATTAACGTTAAAAGTTAATTGGGGAATAAAATAAAGAAGCAATGGAAACAAATCAACGCTCCCAAAAATAATGGAGAGGTCGACCCCTTGACCTCTACCGGTCGACCCCTAGCGGTTGATCAGTGGTATAGTGGTGGTCGACCGCTCCTGTACAGTGGCGGCTAGGGTTTTGTACTGTTGAACATTCCGTCTTTATCCGTATTTGACCTAGTTTCATCGTATTGTTCTGGTATATTTCAACTACTATAAATAAGACCCTTAACCCTTCACTTTTATTCATAAATATTTTACGAATATCAACGGAGCTCTGTTAGTTTATCTCTTCTTAGATTCAGAAAACTCCATCAGGGTTTCAGGTAAGAAATCCTAATTTATCTTTGTTTATTTTTTAATCTCCAATCCTACTCTCCTCCAACCTTTCTGAATCAAATATATATACAAATCCCTTATTGTATATATCAAAAAGTGTACCTTGAAAGAAACTAGAAATAAGTGGATAGAACCAGGCCCTTTTAACTCAGTGGTACAGTAACACCATGGTAAGGCGTAAATCATCGGTTCAAATCCGATAAAGGGCTTTTTCATGAAATTCAAGTCTCTGTCTTCGTTTTTTATTGAAGAATATAAATATTTTTAAAATTTAATAAATGAAATTAGAAATCAAAAACCTCGTTTTCTAAAAATCCTAAAGGTTATTATAATGGGTGTTGCAAATCCAAAGAGAAGCAAAGCTAAGGACCAACTGTGAGTGAAAAACTTAGTATTTTTTTTAGTAGTTAATTATTATATATCTATGGATTTGAATATGCCTTAGAGATTTTGGGATTGCGAAAACAAAATAGATAAAATCACCAAAAATTCTTTTTTATTTTGAAATGTCAATTTTAAATGGAGATTCTCAATTATTTATGTTAATTTGATGGAATTTATATTGTTTCTTCAATTTTAGTAATTTCATATTCTATTCCACTTCTCCTCCTCCTTTGATTCAAATTATGAGTTTTCACTAATAAAATAAGATTTTAGAGTACGAATTCTTCGTAGTTTACACCACTAATTCCATACAAAATTCCTTCATTTCTTTGTAAAAGAGGAGTTGAATAGGATATAAAGTTAGAATTGCAGCTCCTATTGTTTAGGATATTCCATTTATTTGATTTAATAAATTGGGTTTCTATTTCATTTACAAGTCTATTTGTTGCAGTTTTGTTTATGGATATTTCATCCATGTTATAAATATTAGAATCCATTGTTATGGATATTGAAATCTTGGAGTTTGAAGGAAAAGTACTAGTATTAGTTTTATGGTTAAAAGAATTGACATTTAATACTAGTTGGGCATATGAACCGCACGCTTAGAATTTATTAGGCATGAATATATATTATTTTTATTAGCGTAATAAACGTATAATTATAGCGTATAATTGCATAGTTAATTAGGTAGCAATTGTCATTAAAACCCCTTTAGGAAAATAATTGATATTTTAAGACGTAATAAAAAAGATTCCTTATAAGCCTTAATTATGAAACGGTAAGGTGAATATTACATATATGGAGAGTATTTAAATTATGGCTAAGTCATAGGGATGCGAGGTGGTAGGGTTGCATGATAGGAGTTTGTTTTTCACTTTGAGGCTACCAAAAATTAGTACACTTCCCGTTGATGTTGGATATCTCCTATGATAAATATTTGTATTGATGCGAGGTTAGTCCCAAATTCTGTAGGGTAAATTTGCCCAATCTGCCTACTAGTTCCTACGAATAGTCAGACTAATGTAAAATGTCATTATGAGTATATGCCATAATAAGAAGGGCCAGCTACGAGGTCTTGAGGTATTATGTGGTTGTTTGAGGGCCCGCCTCTTTTCCCTAAATGAAGTATTAAATAGCTAAGGGGCAAGTTATTAGGCACGTTAGGTGTATCTCGATAGGGGTCCGCTTCGGGATAAGGTATTAAGTGACTAATTGAGGAGTCTTCTTTGGAAATAGGTATTGGTTGGGGTATACATCAATTGAGGTCTTAAATGACCAGAGTCTGCCTATTTTCCAATAAAAGGTATTAAGTGGCTTGCGTACTGTCTCTCGCATTGTTAAGTATTTTTGATGTGGGATTTGGATTATGGGATTTAGAAACCTACTTCGAAAATGGAAGGCGTTAAGTGGCTGATTATGGATCTACCTCCTTTTCGTATAAGAAGTATTAAATGGTTTTATGTATGTAGACATATTCTTGTTTTGAAATATACTATCCAGGTACTGAAATGGTAAGACTCGAGGTTATTATTCACTAGACACTTGTTGTTCTGACTCCTTCCTCATTATGACACGTTAGAAAGGAGTTGATGAAGCTTGAAGATATTGAGAGTGAAACTTGTGGTAGTTATCATCAATTCTTTTGTATTATTTTCTATTGCGCCCATGAAATGTATTTTTAAATAAAATGTTGTAACGGTTATTGTATGTATTATGACATTTGAAATGATCTTAAATAAATTGGTACTGTTATTGTTATTATATTTTATTTCTCTTGCAGTGAGGTTTGGAAGAATAGACATATAGCTCCATATACGGTTTCTTTTTACCAATCAAAGACCAGCTTTGGAATGGGTCTAAGTTTCGATGGGACTTTTCTCGGTCAGAATTTAGGTCTATTTCGAGGCGGGTTGTTACATTTGGAGCATAGATTACCTGATCAACAGGGAAAAGCATACGCATGAGTGGCATATTTGTTATTTTTGAAACTATTTTCAAAAATCTAACTATATATATACACATTTAATTTTGAATTTATACCTAACTCTATAAATTCCGACTATAGAAATAGTTGCTACCATATTCCGAAAGGGCGGGCGAAGAAACTATGAGTTGGAAAAATAAATAGAGCTGAATTTATACTTCTTTATTGGACCTAGACGTCCTTATCATTACAGACCCTATAAACATAGTAAATAATAGGGGTATGAATCGTATAAGGAAAGATAGTACTTCAAAATTAAATAGATAATGAATTAGCAATAAGCGAGGAGTTATAAGAAACTAAATAGATTATGAGACCATTAGGGTAGTTATGGGAAGATAAGGAAGAAGTTAATTAGGTAACATTGAATAGGAAAATAAATGTCTTTAGGAAACTTCTGTTAAGATAATAACCTTTTAACATGGACAACGTAACATTTATGAGACTAGTAAATATAAATGTTAGATGTTATAAGGCATAGTATTCATACGAAAGTAAGGAATGTAGTAGTGAAACAAACTTCCATAAGAAGGTGAACATTAGTCACCACAAGGAGATAACTAGATTTTTAAAATGATCGAGTAGGGAGTTCAAAGGGAAGAATAATCAAAGTCAATTTTTAAATCCTACCCCTTAAGAAATAAAGTGGTAAAGAGATTTTTGAAAAATCTTTAAAAGTTCTGAGTGAGATTTTTTAAAAGATTATTAAGTGAAAATCTTATATATTGTAAGCTAGAGTTTTTTGATCGAAAGTGATTTTTGACAGCTTTGGAAATATACTACCATTTGTAAAAAGTTTAGAAAGAAATGGTAAAATATTTTAAAAACAAAATGGTGGATGTTTTTTAATTACTTGAAAGGTTGAAAAAAAAGTGGAAGAAGGTTCTTATTTTGTTAACTTTTCAATTTAAAATTTGTTGAATTAAAATTTTCAACTTTTGAATTCTTCATTTTGGATTCTCCCATTTTTATGAATTCTTCTAGTTTATAAGTTTGGAAGCTATTATTTTAAAAAGAGCTAGGAAAATGGGAGATTTATAGTTTATATATAGTTGAGTTAGAAAGTTATAATTTGAAGTTATTTTCCATTCTTAAAGTTCTTACTTTAAATTTATTAAGCCATAAATTTTTGTTCCAAAGATTTTTAATAAGGGCTTTTTTTTGTAAAATACATGATTTTTCCTACCTTATATAATTAGTGGTTCTTTTGTTAAATTTCTTTTGAAAAGGTGTATAAATGGAAAAGCCACTTCATAAACATAGGATAGAAAGAATAGAAGAATAAGAATGCCTGATAAGGTGGATAGGATAAACGTTCCTATATAAGAAATGCGGAGAATGATAGCTGAATTTAGGTAGTGATAGAATTGCGAATTTTAAATAAATGGATTAGAAGAGGAGTGATAGGAATAAGATAGGAATTATCTATCTACTCTATTTTTCCATCATTTAAAGTTATAAAGATATCTTTGATAATTGAAAGGATTTGAATGATGATTAATAAATGAGTTGGATATTTTATGAACGAGGAAAAACATTTATATAAAGTTGATAATTTTATATGTATTTTTTTCCAATACAAATTCAGAACTTGTTTTGAACAAGAATATTGCTGCAATAGATAGAAAAGGATTGCCAGAGATTTTAAGGATTTTGAACAAAGTTACAGAAAGTATTTTATCAAATTATGGTATATTTTGATTAATAAGGCAATAGATATTCATATACATTTTAGAATGATATACTGTTATTTTGAAATAGTAATTGAGAAAAAATATTATTTTGGAAATGATAATTTATGTAACTATAAAACTATTTAAAATATTAAAGGTCCAAATTATTGTTCTAGAGTGATTATTAAGTTTTGAATGTTTTGTGTTAAAGATCCTATTTTAAAAGGAGTAAGTCTTTATTTTAGTAAGTCACTGAAAAGGAAAGTTTTCCATGGTTCCTTTTTGAAAATCAAGCAATCTTTGAATTCTATGAGTTGAAAGTCTTACTTTTAAAAAGATAAATCTTTAATGAATTTTTTTTAAAAAGAGAAATTATGTTGCTCCTATTTGGAACTAAATAATGTTGGATTCTTGGTAAAAGTTTCTAAGCTCATATTTTCAAAGATGGCGATTTTGAGTTTTGTGCTTCATGTTCGAGAAATTTTAAATTTTACAAGAAACGAGTTAATAAATGCTGATTTTGGAATGAGTTTATTTGTACGAAAATAGTTTTTTGAAAATTATTTTGTATGTTCTAAAATCCCAATTTCATAAAGAATAGTTTTTGTGGAGTGGATAAGAATCACAACCTAGGTAGTACAAACTTAGATTTTTAGGATATGGATAAAATAAGAATAGAATGTACCACCTGATCTGAAAATTTGAAATTAGTCCTAAACCTCTGTTTGAAGAAGTCGGTAAAGTTGTTAAGATATTCAGATCTGTGATTCGGTTGTAAATTAGGTTGATCGTAGGATATGAATTTCTATATTTTGATTTTGGAGCATTTTCCGTGTAACTTCCATAAGTTATCCAATTTCGAAATATGTATAAAAGCGCGTTGTTTGAAGTAACAAAGAATACTAGAAATAATTCCTTGTAATTTAAAACAAAGCAAAAATCTCACTTATAGTTAATTTATGAGAAATTATGACGATAATCTTTTTTGAAGAATAGCTTCAATAAATTAAATTATAGAAGTGGATATACTAGTTGTAGAATTTACTAAGAAATAAATATACGTATAGCTATGCTTAACGACTATGTTAACCCCGTTCCAGCCTACGAGTTAAGAGGCCCACGAGTTAAAGGAGTCAACGAGTTAAGGCCTGAGATGGGCCACGACTTAAGGTGCTTAACGGCTCAGGAAGGATCTACGACTCAGGAAGCCCCACGACTCAACGAGTCGCCGACTCAACAAGTTAACGACCTAAAGCTCAAAGCGACTTAAAGGGTTACGACTCAATGACCCAAGGAGAGATTGTACGACTTAAGGAACCTTACGAGTTAAGGAACACTACGACTTAAGGAACCTTACGAGTTAAGGAACCCTACGACTTAAAGAATCTTACGGGTTAAGGAAGGCTTGCGAGTTAAGACATTAACGACCTGAGGAATGTCACGACTTATGGAGGTCTACGACTTAAGAGGAATGCGACATAAAGGTGATACGACCTAAGTCTTCAGAGACAAGTTCAATACCATGCTATAATGAGATAACTCGTTGACGACATACGACTTATGATGAGTCGTGTACGACTCATACTAACATCAAAGAAAGTTGAACTGGTTAACTCGTGAATGACTCAGGGCTTGTGTTGTTCATTTGAATGGGAGCATAGCTTTGGACCAAGCCGTGAGCTAACCCAGTAGGTCGGCCGCGTGTTAACATGAGATGACTCACCATGACTCGTCCACAACCTAAAGTCACTAAGTCGCAGCCCGCTATCATGATACTTATAGGAATGACTCGTATACGACTTAAGACTTGTGCTATATTCAGAAGATCAAAGGCGCTCTGATACGAAGCTGGGGTTCAACCTGTTGAGTCGTCCATGACCCAACCTGACTCGGCTACGAGTTAACGATGAGTCAGGTACGACTCACGACTCAAGACCGAAAACTCCTATAAATACATGACCACTTCCAACATTTGGGGGGACTTTTGGCTCATTCATTTCAAGCGCCGTTACTCTGTTGCATTCTGAACTACTTCAACACTTTCAAGGAACTTCACGAAGAAATCATACATGTCCAACATGAGTTCAAAGATTTGGATCGACATTGAAGTTTAGGCTACTTGTTCTAAGTCACTTGTAACTCGAAGTGTGTTGTAATCAAAGTGTAATTACATCGACTTGTAGTCAAATCGTCAATAAAGATATTCAAAGTGGACGTAGGCTCTCTCTTAAGCCGAACCACTATAAAATTGCTGTTGTTTACTGCTTTTTCGCTATTATCTGCTTATAATCTGTTCCCGAGCTATCGGGTGGTGCTTTCACAATCTCACTTCATACACCAGGGTGTTAGCGTTCAAATTTTATCGTTAACATTTTTGGTGCTTCCACTGAGAATTGAACTCAGGTGAATTATCATCATTGCTTCACAGAGGTTTCTAGAGAGAATTTCCTTGAAAACCAGAAGTCTATCCGAGATTATGGCTCCTGGAAGGAAAAGTAGATCTGTCAGATCTGGAAATGCTCAAGAGGGAACCTCCGCTTCCCCTGTATCGAATCAAGCCACTCCAGCTGTCGGAGTTACAAAGGCAGAGCTGGATGCTGCAATCTTAGGGCTGAACCAGCAGATAAATGCCCAAAATGCACAATTCGAGGCTAAGAATGCCCAAAGTGCCCTAATTCTGAATAGGTTGAACGATTTGCTTGGGGCAAACCGTCAACCGACAGGTAATGAAAGGAACTTTGCTGGCAACATTCATGATGCTGAAGATAGGAATGCTCCTGAAAGGACTGCTAGCCCCTTTGAACAAACACTTCATGAGGTTGGTGGATCTAGAACTCGACATGATGAGGAGTATCTTTCTGGAATGGTCCGAAAAATCATGAAAGAGAGTATGCAGAGGGTTGAAGACGAGAAAGAATGGAGTTTCGCCCCAAGTAAAACTCCGTTTACTGAGAGAATCTTAAAGGCTGAATTCCCAAGGAAGTTTGTCCCTCCAACCATTCCAGCTTACAAAGGGACAAGCGATCCGAACGAATTCTTATACAAGTATGATTGGCACATGACAGGTGCCAGAGCCTCTGATGAGATAAAGTGCCGATATTTTCCTGTATATCTAGAAGGTGTGGCTCTACTGTGGTTCACCAAGCTACCAGTCCGATCTATTGATCAGTTTTCGGACTTGACCCGAAAATTCAAGGAGCAGTTCAGACTATATGCTTCAAAAGCCAAGGACATCATGTCATTGTCGAGTTTAGAGCAGAATCCAGGTGAAACTATCAGATCTTTCTTGAATCGCTTTAATATAGCGCTGGCCAAGGTAGACAATGCAGAACCGCGAATGATTTTGACTTATCTGATGAGGGCCATCGACAAGTCGAGCGAATTTGGAAAATGGCTAAACATGAAGGAACCAAATTCCCTTGAAAAATTCTATAAAAAAGCAGATGAATTCATACGCCTGGAAAGCCGCCCCGTACCGGTAAAGGCAGTGTTGGAAAAAGCTGAAGATAACACTGTTGCTCCACGCAAGAATGAATCTGTAGGGCAAAAAAGGGAAAATAACAATGAGAAGAAACAGGGTAATCTGAAGAAGCCTCGATCCTTCAAGCCATCAGAGTATACTCCTTTATCAGATACGCCGGAGCGTATCTACCTTGCCACAAAAGATTCTGTTGATTTTCCTAAACCTCTTCCTCTGAGAACAGGGAAAAAGGCTATACAGAGTGGCAAGTTTTGCCGCTTCCATAATCAACCCGGTCATGAGACTGACGAATGCCGCCAGTTGAAAAACCTGATTGAAGAGTTGCTAAGGGAAAACAAGCTGCAGCAATTTGTGAAAAGGAATAGCAACAATCCTGCTTCGTCTAGTCAGGGGCAACAAGCTCCTGCTCATCAGCCTAGGATAGGTGAGAAGGCTGCAGGGCATGAATCTGGAAGGCCCATTATCAATGTCATTACAGGAGGACCTCACCCAGCAGGCAGAAGCTGGGGTGAGATGGAAAGGTATACCCGAGCTTTGAAATATGTACCGACCGAGGAAGATGTATTCGTTTTGGAAGGTGCTATGCCCCTGAAGCAACAAAGAACTTTCAATGATGATATTGTGTTCAGAGCCAGGGATTCTGCAGGTATTGAAGCTCCTACTTTGGATCCCTTAGTCATCTCGGCTGGTATCGGGCCAGCTATTGTCAGAAGAGTTCTCATTGATTGTGGCGCATCCTGCAATATCCTCTTCAAGAAAACATTCGACCAAATGAAGATCCCTATGGCTGATGTGCAAGCCTCATCGCAGAAAATCGCTGGCTTCACTGGGGAGCCAAAACAGCCGGTAGGAACCATTGATTTGTTTGTGGAACTTGGAGAAGGAGAGAGAAAAGTGGTCCGCAAGCAAACTTTTGTGATTGTCGACGAATTTTCTGCTTATAATGCTTTCCTCAGCCGTCCAACTCTCGCAGCATTCAAAGTTGTTCTGGCCCCATGGTGCCTCACCATTAAATTTCCCACAGATAATGGAGTGGGAGTTATAAAAGGGGATCAAAATGCGGGGCGGGAATGTTATCTAACAGAGCTACGTGAAGCCAGAAAAAGGGAAATGGGAAAGGATGCGGCAGCCCCAGTCCGCATCAAAGCACCAGCCTTGTAGCAATTACAGGGCGGACCCTGCACTGGCGAGCACAACGGAGCAAGGAAAGAGATGGATCCTAGAAAAGTCAGTGCAGGGGAGAATAGAGTGGTACCAGTGGAAACGACAACACCAGTACCTGTTGACCCAAAGGACCCAAACAAGGTGTTGAATGTGGGATCACAACTTAATGTGTCAATTCAGAATATCTTAATATCTTTTTTAAAGGCAAATTTGGATGTTTTTGCTTGGACTCATGCCGATATGTGCGGAATATCCCCAGAAGTTGCAGTACACGCTCTAAATATTGATCCAAAATTTACACCTGTGAAGCAGAAAAGGAGAACTCACGGTCCAGAAAGGTCGGCAGCGTTAAAAGAAGAAGTTGATCGGCTCATGGAGAATAATTTTATCAAAGAATCTACCTATCCGAATTGGGTTTCAAATCCAGTGCTGGTTAAGAAAGCCAACGGAAAATGGAGAGTATGCATCGATTTTTCAGATCTAAACAAGGCCTGCCCCAAAGACTGCTTGCCATTACCCAGAATCGATCAACTGGTAGACGGAACAGCGGGACACGAATTGTTATCTTTTATGGATGCTTACTCCGGATATAACCAGATCATGATGCATGAGCCAGATCAGGAGGACACGAGCTTTATCACCGACGTTGGTCTTTACTGCTACAGAGTTATGCCCTTCGGGCTGAAGAATGCAGGGGCAACATACCAAAGACTTGTTAATGCTATGTTCAAACCGCAATTGGGCAAGACTATGGAAGTCTACGTCGATGACATGTTAGTAAAGTCTAAGAAAGCAGTGGATCACATAGAACACTTAGCAGACATGTTCGCAGTCCTCCGAAAATACAGAATGAAACTCAATCCTTTAAAATGTTCATTTGGAGTGGAATCCGGCAAGTTTTTAGGTTTCATCGTGAGCGCAAGGGGCATTGAGGCTAGTCCAGCTCAAATTACCGCCTTAAAGGAAATCAGAGCTCCTAGAACAAAGAAGGAATTGCAAAGTCTCAATGGAAAAGTCGCCGCCTTGAGTCGGTTCATTTCCAAAGCCACAGATAAATGCATCCCATTCTTTGACGCCCTAAAGAAAGGAAAGAAAAACTTCGATTGGACTCCCGAATGCCAAAAAGCCTTTGATGAATTGATTCGCCATATGGAAACGCCTCCAATACTTTGTAGGCCTGGCGATGGCGAGGATCTTCTTATATACTTGGCAGTATCATCTCATGCTTTAAGTGCAGCGCTGATACGAGAAGACAAGAGGATTCAACACCCAGTTTACTATATCAGCAAAAGACTCACTGGGGCAGAGATGAATTACTCTAAGTTGGAAAAACTCGCCTATTGCCTACTAATTGCATCTAGGAAGTTGAGGCAATATTTCCAAGCTCATCCTATCAGAGTCCTCACTGATCAACCTTTAAAGCAAGTCCTGTTTCGCCCTGAGGCTTCGGGTCGTCTTCTAAAGTGGAATATTGAACTCAGTCAATATGACATCACTTATCATCCCCGAAAAGCAACCAATGGACAAGCTTTAGCGGATTTCATCGCAGAATTCACAGATAAGGGTAACAGTGAGGTGGAAACAATCGACGATTCCCCAATCCAATGGAAGTTATATGTCGATGGCGCGAGAAACGATTACTGTTCTGGAGCCGGAGTTGTACTCGAGACCCCTGAAGGTCGATCATTATGCTATGCACTAAGATTGGAATTTCCTTCAACAAACAATGAAGCAGAATACGAAGCCCTTATCGCTGGCCTAAGGATTGCTAAAGAACTAAACATCCGAGCATTACAGATCTTCAGTGATTCTCAACTTATTGTATGCCAAGTCAAGAAGGAATTCCAAGCGAAAGGAGGAAATCTGCCCGCCTACTTGTCAAAGGCTTGGGAACTCCTGGGTGATTTCGATCATTACATGATAAGTCATATTCCTCGAGAAGAAAACATGAAAGAAGATTCTCTCGCAAAGTACTCTAGCACAGGCCAAGCTCAATTTCTGGGGTTAACTCCAGTAGAGATTCTGTCGACTCCGAGCATTGACGAGATGGATATTGATTGGATCATGAACGTGTCTCAAAAGCAAGAATCATGGATGACTCCAATAACGGAATATCTGCTCAATGGATCTTTACCGGAAAATTCAAGAGAACGAAAGAAGCTACTAAGGAAAGCCTCTCGCTATATAGTCCAGGATGGCCAGTTATACAGACGGGGATTCTCAATGCCGTTACTTTGATGTGTATCCAGGGAAGAGTCTAAAACAATCCTAGCTGAGGTGCATGGGGGAGAATGTGGTGATCATTTAGGTGGTCAGACTTTAGCGAAAAAGATTCTCCGATACGGATATTTTTGGCCAGAAATTAATCGAGATGCGGCAGACTATTCCCGAAAATGTGACAGGTGCCAAAGATTCGCCAAGATTCCTAGAGCTCCTTCCACTGAACTCACACAGATGGTCAGTCCGTGACCGTTTGCAATATGGGGGATAGACCTCGTAGGACCATTACCAACCGCCAAGTCTGGAATTAAATATGCCATTGTTGCTGTAGATTATTTTACTAAGTGGGCAGAAGCTGAACCACTGGCTACTATCACCTCAAAAAAGATGATAAGTTTTGTGACTAAAAGTATCATTTGCAGATACGGTGTGCCTCAAAAAATAATTACAGACAATGGTACTCAGTTCGAAAGTGAAGAATTCCAAGATTTTTCCAAACGATTCAAAATCCAAAAGAGCTTCTCAGCAGTAGCCCATCCGCAGGCAAACGTGCAAGTGGAAGCAGTAAATAAAATTATCAAGTCGACCATCAAGAAGCAACTTGAAAGAGCAAAAGGTGGTTGGGTCGATAAGCTACCGCTGGCACTATGGGCGTACAGAACTACCCACAAAACTGCGACTGGGCATACTCCGTTTTCATTGGCATACGGATCAGAGGCAATGATTCCGGTAGAAACCGATGTCCCTTCACATAGAAGAGTCCATTTCAATCAAGCAGAGAATGAGAAACTACAGCTTGAGGCACTAGATCTCCTTGATGAAAAAAGAGAAGAAGCTGAGCTCAGAATCGCATCTCATCAGCAAAGGATAGCCAGACATTTCAATTCCAAAGTTCGCCAACGCAGCTTTGAAATTGGAGATTTAGTCCTAAAGAGAATTATGACAGCAACAGGTGTGTTTGGGCCAAATTGGGAAGGACCATATGTCATAGGTCAAAAGCTTCTGGACGACACATACAAACTCACTACTGTTGAAGGAGATCAAATTCCAAGAGCTTGGAACAGCAATCACTTGCGTCCATACTTTACTTGATAGCTTTGTTGAAATATTGTAAAGAGAATTATGAATGTATTATTCCTGTAATTGAAAGCAATTGTAAAACTGATGCAAGTGAATAATGAAAGACTATAAAGTGGATGTAGGCCCAAATTCTTGGCCGAACCACTATAAATCTTGTGTTCCTTATTATTATTACATGCTTGCTTTATTTTCGATATGAAAAGTACATTAAATGTATTACTGAAATGTCGATTTAAATTTTTGCAGGCAACGAAAACAAAACTTGCACATTACAAGACCAAGTGATTCTTGTTATCATTCAACAAACAAATTCCAAGTCGCGAAATTCCCGAGCTTAAATCCTAGATAAGAAGTGCTTCAATTGAACGGTCAATGATTTCACCGAAAACGGGCTTTTGCTAATAAATTGAGAAGTTTGAACAAACAAACATCCAATTAAGAAGCTTATGTCCGTTCTCGTGAACTGGCCTAGCAATGAAGTACACTTCTTTGGATTGAACAGGCTACTTGTAAGAAAAGGGAGTGCAAGCTTAAAAAAAAAAATAGAGAATCACTGAAAAGGCGTAAGCAAGTGGACAAGGAACAACTAAAGTCCTCTTCGGAGGCACAACTCTTCGGAGGATAAAGACCTCTAACAAAGCATATGCCATAAAAAAGAAAGTTCTCTACTCAACCAAAAAAGATTGAAGGAGTCATGACCCTCCAACCATGAGAGAGTAACTTCCAGGCAATCTTCGGAGGCACATTTCACCAGGTGTTGAAGTGTTACAACCGCTCTTCGGGATTTCACTTCACCAGAGTTGAAATGTAAAACAAAATAAAGCCCTCTTCGGAGGCCCATTTCACCAGGAGTTGAAGCGTTACAACCGCTCTTCGGAATTTCACTTCACCAGAGTTGAAATGTAAAACAAAATAAAGCCCTCTTCGGAGGCCCATTTCACCAGGAGTTGAAGTGTTACAACCGCTCTTCGGAATTTCACTTCACCAGAGTTGAAATGTAAAACAAAAGAAAGACCTCTTCGGAAGCCCATGTTTCACCGAGATTGAAATAAAACTTCCAAGTGTTGAAACGTGAAAAGGCTTCCTTCAAAGGCACAACTCTTTGGAGGTACACGTTTCACCGAGATTGAAATAAAACTTCCAAGTGTTGAAACGTGAAAAAATCCCTCCTCAGAGGTACAACTTTCTATGTTTCTAAAAAAAAAAACCTCCTCCCGGAGACACAATCAAGAAGAGAGACCTCTTCGGAAGCCCACGTTTCACCGAGATTGAAATAAAACTTCCAAGTGTTGAAACGTGAAAAGGCTTCCTTCAAAGGCACAACTCTTTGGAGGTACACGTTTCACCAGGATTGAAATAAAACTTCCAAGTGTTGAAACGTGAAAAAATCCCTCCTCAGAGGTACAATTTTCTATGTAAAAAAAATCCTCATCAAGAGCACACTTTAACTTTCAAAGGAAGAGTGATTTACCTATTCCGGAAAATAACCTTCCTCAAAAAAAAAAAAGAAGAGGAAAGTTAAAGTACCCTTCAGAGGCCCGCTTTGCCTCATAGAAGAATTCACTTGGTAAAATGTGTACATAAGCAAAAGAAAAAGTGATTTCTTCGAAGGACAAAGCGTAAAAGCTTATACGAAGGGAATTGTACTCTACGAAAAATTTCTTCAAGAATGAAATAATTATTCTTCAGAAAACAAGAGTGCAAGTCCCCTCGAAGTATAAAATATCGTAAAAACTTATATGAAGGGAGTTGTACTCTACGAAAAATTTCTTCAAGAATGAAGTAATTATTCTTCAGAAAATAAGAGTGCAAGTCCCCTCGAAGTATAAAATATTGCAGCAAGCTTATGGTATGGGGGCAACAGTGTATAGCTACATACAATATAGTATAGCCACACCGGCGAAAGTAATGCTCAAACGACATGCCACAAACCCGCTGCAATATCAATATCAATATCATATAAATAAACTTGTGCAAAAATGAATGATAAATGCATTCTCGAATTCAAACAGGAGTCTGTACAAATAAAGGATCATTTTATTCAATTGTATTGCAGATACAAGTTTCGAAATAAAAAGCAGGGGCCGACACCCGCACAATTCTCGACCAGTACATGCAAAAGACAAGAAGCTAAAAGCTGAAATCTTCATTTCTTCTTGCCACCTTTGGACCCTTTACCCAGCCGAATGGTTAGCTTTTCAGGTCGGTCTGTAGGCATAAGGGAAGAAGGGGAGGGAGGTGCAACCGGTGCAACTTCCGGTTCCTCTTCAGTAGCAATGATTTTCTTCCCCCTCCTCTTCGACGTTCCATGCTTCTTTCTCCTCTTCGAAGAAGACTCACTCCCTGGAGTAGCAAGAGCAGACAAAATTATGTCATCAGAAGGAGTCCGCTCCGGAGATATCTCACCTCCCTCAAGTCCCTCGTCTTTCTGCTCTTGCGAAGCGATAGGGTCATCTAAGCCATGAAGAGCCTCTATTTGCTCCTCTTGTGACCCGGGCTGTGAAGCAGAAGGAGGAGCCACCTGAAGAGACGGTGGAAGGATAACCGGAGGAGGCGAAGTTTGCACAACACTTGATGTTTCAACTGCATAAGAAGAGAAATTAAAAATATTAGTATCTCCCGAAAAGAAGGGAGATATGGGCTCATCAAGATTCAAGAAGTAATCGAGAAGCTCATCAAACTTTTGAGGAGCAAGCAGGCAATCCACCTGAATCGGACCAATGTCAAAGTTACCTGAAGATATTTGCTTCGTTAATTCAATCTCATAATTTTGAGCTCCAATATCCTCCAAGGCCTCATCATCAGTAGGGGTAATTACCCCAGTTCTTGTAGGAGGCAGGGAATGAGCACTGGAACCTGTGATGTCAACTTCAGGAGAAATTAAAGGACGTTCAGAGGTAGTAGGTGGTAATTCTTTTTCAGAACGTTCCTCTTTCGCCATCCCAGTCCTCACTCTGGCGAGTTGCTCTTTTCCCTTCGCAAGAGCAGCGCGAGTTTCCTCATCTAAGTAGCGCGCCTCAAGCTCTTCCTCGGTATACCCGGCACCTTTGAATATGTCGAGAGCAGCTTCCCACACTTCAGCCAAGGTGATTTCGTATTTAGGACCGAGAAAAGAGAGACTGCCATGCCCTAAGACGCTGTGCAAGTAAAAGTCGAATAGAGTTGAACTGACGTTGGCTTCCATGGCTTGAATAGATTCTTCAGCTGCGATTTTACCAGCCATGGCCTCATCTCGTTCTTTTTCGGTTTTAGCAAGTTGAGCTTTTAACGCCTCAATCTCCATGTCTTGGGCGCTCATTTTATTCCGCAACTGAGCGGCATCAGTGCGGTAATTCTCTACGGCCTCTTCTAGCCTCTCGACTTTAGCTTCGGCATCTCTTTGGCCAGCATGTGCATCCCGCACTTGTTTTTGTAGTACCTCTTCTCTTTGAGTGTAAGTGTTAGAAGAGGTGGTAAGTTCGTCTTTAAGCTGCTTGACTTCAGCTTCAAGTTTCTCATTATACTCGGTTATGTTTTTCATCTCGATGTTGTGCTCGTCAAGAATCTTCTGCCATTCTGACTTATCGTTCTCCATAGTCAGCATCGCCTCGATATTGGCCCGATTGACCCGTTGGAGTTCATCAACAAGCTTTTGCCATCCAGACATTCTTTCAATGTCAAGTCTGACGGCATCAAGATTTTGGTACATGGCTTCTTTATCAATGGGAACTAAATCAAGATCGAAACGAACCCCCTATAAGCACCAATTCGGGAATCGGCTCTGTAAGGTCGGTGGGCCCCTTTCAACACGATATGAAGGCCTATTTAGAAGTGTTTGAATAGCGCTTCCTTCAAAAGCAGGGGATTTGGAAGGAATGTCGATAGAGATGGGAGCGTCAAACTTTTCAGATGTTGCAGATGCGTGCTTCTCACTAGGTTTGGACCGCTTGCTCGGGTCCTCAACAATGTGGCTCTTCCCCCGACCATCATGTGTTTTACGTTTGTGAGAGTCATCGCCTCTTGAAGAAGACTCATGTCGCACATATATCCTCTCTTGACGCTCTTCATATTCTCTCCTTTCTCTAGCTTTTCGAGCAGCTCTCTGCTCATCGGTTTCTCTGGGACCAGTAAGGTAGCGTCTATAATCGTAGTTGCCACGCCCTCCATAGCGCTGAAAGTCTTTATAGTAAGAACCGCTGCCGCTACGCCCCATTGGAGAATCTGAAATAAAAAAAATAAGCTTTAGAAATCTCTAAAGTATAAGAAGATAAGTGCGTAGAAGTGCTGAAAAATCCTCAGTGTTGTGTAATGTGTAAACTACACGCATCAAGATACAGACCACTCTGTGGAGTAGAAGTGGTGATAACTTGAGTAGGAGGAGTTGACATTTGTTGTAGAGAAGATGTCGCCTCGATTACAGAAGAGATAGTTTTGGAAATATCATCTTTAAAAAGTTCTTGTGAAGTCACAATTAGGTCGCTCAACCCCCCAAAAACATCATCACCATCATGCTTTTTGGGACTTGCTTTCTCAACTCCTTCGTCAGCAGATCTCCCGGAAGATCGTGGAGGTTCTTCCTCTTCGATAACTGGGGCAAGTGTCAAATTGCTAGACGGCCCCGCAACATCAGTGAGAGTGGGGCACTTCATCAGTAAAGTTTCAGTGGAAAGATCTTTTGGCATAAGCTTTTCAGCTTCCGCTGGAGAATCGGGAACTTCACAAAGCTGAGTGGAACGAGAAGGGTGAAGGAGTCCAAACTGATGAAGGAATTCGTCATTCAACAGAAATTTTATGTCCCGCTCTTCAATTAGGATAGCCATGAGCCTCTCTAAAGTTGGCTTGTGGCTGGGATCTTTAGATGAAGGGGGGAGCGCTGAAATGGAAAAACAAAGTTAGCACTTGATAGTTCAGAATTCGCAAAACTCGAAGAATAGAAGAAGTAGAGATAGACGATCTCACTTCCTTCCCTCCACACAGCATAGAACCCCGGGGGGCATCAAACAAAGAAGAACTGGGTCAGAAACCCGTGAGCAGTGTCGGGAAGGCCAACGATTATTTTGCGGTTTCGGGCACTTCTCACAACGGTAATGGAAGGATGATCTTTGGTCCGGGTAAAGGAGCATAAGTAACAGATTTCATCAAAGTCCGAAAGTCGATTAAACGTTCTCCTAAATAACACGCACAACCCCATTAGGATGGCATAGCCTTGGGGTGCAGCTGGGATGGAGAAATGGCCAGTCGACGAAGAAGATGCTCGAGAAAGTTGTTGAAAGGAGGGATGGCCCCGTTCAGGCACATTTGACGATTAACTGTCACAAAGCCGGGAGGTGCCACGTCGGCAGTATTACTTCTTTCGGGAAAAATAGCATCTGATTCAGCAATGCCGAACTGACCACACAACTGGCGAAAAACTTTGTATGATAGTGTGGTAGGGGCTCTTTCGGGAGGATTAACTAGTGGAGCCGGAAAAACAGTTGCCTCTCTAGTCTGAACTGTTGCATCCTCTTGTTGAGAAGTCATTCTACACAAGTAACTGGATATTCAAATATGAAGGTGCACGTTTCCTAAAAATGTGAAGTGTCGTGCAAAACTAATAAAAATAACAAGTAAATATAACTGGAATTAAACTGGTCGACGATTGATCGACTACGGTAATTTCAGAACTTGTTAATTTAAAGTTCAAGCATAATATTAGTGCAGGCTGGTCAGTTTCAATTGACTATTTCAGTGTTGCTTTAATATTCTACTTGAAATCGATAGCACTTCGTTCACACGATTTATTTAAGTTAATTATCTGTTATTAACTAATCTGTCATTTGATGTGGGCGGTCGACGGCAGTATATTCGTCCCAATTTTCTGTGAATGTTGTATTGAACAGATTGTTAGCCTGCAAGTCAAAATAACCTGTGAATGAATGCAATAAAATTCGACAGTTCAAAGTTTATGCAATGGTTCAAAGTTCGAACAGAATTCATGCAAGTCCTAACTCGTCAACGGCTCAAAAAATTTTTCCTACGGGTTAAGATAAATCGTTGATTCTCTGGCTAGCTCGTCCACGACCTAAGGATTGGGAAGCAAGTTGAGTCAGGTCACTTCGATTTTGAGTCATTGGTGTTTTGAGTCAGCAGTGCCCTAAGTCGTAAGTCGTGGAAAAAGGGAAAAGCTCTGGTTCAAAGTAATAAGAAAATCTCCAAGTCTTATCTCGGCCAAGACTCAAGGCTTAAGTCGTGAAGCATGTTGGGTCGGATCATGGTTAAGTCGCAAAGGTTGCTGGATCATACAAAAATGGCCGAGTCATACCTAAGGCAGTATTCAACTCTATTTGGCCAACTCATCACCTAACTCCTAACCAGTTTACCTTCTAACTTTTAACCCATAAACCATTTCACTCCTAACCCGTTAATCTTCCAACCTTTAACCCATTAACCCAATAAACTCTCAATCAACAACCCTAGCCTTATCACGCCACCAAATCGCTTCAAGACGCAAATCATCAGATCAGACAACCTTACATCCATTGATGGTTAGAGTGACCAAACTTGCAAGCCTCAAGGGAGTAAATTGGAGGTAAGGACGGAGCGCATAGGTTAATGATGATCGACAATCGGAAGGGAAGCAAGATTGCTTACGTAGTGAGGTGTCAAAGATGATCAGAGGAGAATCAAGTTGGAATCGCCTGTGAGAACTTGGAGATGCGTTAATGGCGGATATGGTTTAGAGGATAGGTAATGAGAAGTGGGAGATAGGAGGAACGAGTCAAGCGTTTTATATCTGGAAGAGCTGGAACTCGAATCGACACACCCGGGTTATGATAAGTCGAAGCACACGACTTACGACTTAAGCGTGTGCTTCGAGGGGCAAATGTTAACCCCGTTCCAGCCTATGAGTTAAGAGGCCCACGAGTTAAAGGAGTCAACGAGTTAAGGCCTGAGATGGGCCACGACTTAAGGTGCTTAACGGCTCAGGAAGGATCTACGACTCAGGAAGCCCCACGACTCAACGAGTCACCGACTCAACAAGTTAACGACCTAAAGCTCAAAGCGACTTAAAGGGTTACGACTCAACGACCCAAGGAGAGATTGTACGACTTAAGGAACCTTACGAGTTAAGGAACCCTACGACTTAAGGAACCTTACGAGTTAAGGAACCCTACGACTTAAAGAATCTTACGGGTTAAGGAAGGCTTGCGAGTTAAGACATTAACGACCTGAAGAATGTCACGACTTATGGAGGTCTACAACTTAAGAGGAATGCGACATAAAGGTGATACGACCTAAGTCTTCAGAGACAAGTTCAATACCATGCTATAATGAGATAACTCGTTGACGACATACGACTTATGATGAGTCGTGTACGACTCATACTAACATCAAAGAAAGTTGAACTGGTTAACTCGTGAATGACTCAGGGCTTGTGTTGTTCATTTGAATGGGAGCATAGCTTTGGACCAAGCCGTGAGCTAACCCAGTAGGTCGGCCGCGTGTTAACATGAGATGACTCACCATGACTCGTCCACAACCTAAAGTCACTAAGTCGCAGCCCGCTATCATGATACTTATAGGAATGACTCGTATACGACTTAAGACTTGTGCTATATTCAGAAGATCAAAGGCGCTCTGATACGAAGCTGGGGTTCAACCTGTTGAGTCGTCCATGACCCAACCTGACTCGGCTACGAGTTAACGATGAGTCAGGTACGACTCACGACTCAAGACCGAAAAATCCTATAAATACATGACCACTTCCAACATTTGGGGGGACTTTTGGCTCATTCATTTCAAGCGCCGTTACTCTGCTGCATTCTGAACTACTTCAACACTTTCAAGGAACTTCACGAAGAAATCATACATGTCCAACATGAGTTCAAAGATTTGGATCGACATTGAAGTTTAGGCTACTTGTTCTAAGTCACTTGTAACTCGAAGTGTGTTGTAATCAAAGTGTAATTGCATCGACTTGTAGTCAAATCGTCAATAAAGATATTCAAAGTGGACGTAGGCTCTCTCTTAAGCCGAACCACTATAAAATTGCTGTTGTTTACTGCTTTTTCGCTATTATCTGCTTATAATCTGTTCCCGAGCTATCGGGTGGTGCTTTCACAATCTCACTTCATACACCGGGGTGTTAGCGTTCAAATTTTAGCGTTAATAGACTATAATATATATAGATAGCATAGATTAAGAATAAATGTGTAATAGTTAGTAATTAACGGATTAAGGTTTATGGACATTAATTACAAACTTAACGGGCAATAAATTTGTAATTATGAGAGGAAAAAGGAATTAAATAGGGACTTATTAAGGAAACTTGATATTATATTTATGGAATAAATTTGAGTAGTGAACGGATTTTGGAAACCTGAAGAAGGTTAAATGGATAAAAGAAAGATTAGTTGGGAATGATCTAATTCTGACGGTGATGATCAACTACTATGGATAAATTAATTGAGAAAATGAATGGACCACATTTATTAGAAATCGAAAAGGAAAATTAAGGGAAATGGGTAGTAGTGGAATGACATATTGAGAGATGCCCATCTTAATTGAGTAAGAAGTATTCGGATCTCAATACCATTTATATCAGCTGATAATAATTGCGGCTTCCAACAAAATTTTCTTTTAGAATTCTTAGGTTGTAGCCGCTAGTTGTCTCCCTTAGTAGTTATTAAAAAAGTGTATGATGTGGTATAAGATACATCCTTATTTATTCCTGTGCTGACTTTATGAATGAGATATTAACCACTTGATAAATATACATATGTTGGGAAGCAAAACAAACAGGGAATTTTTATGGGACACCTAACTAGCGATAAAACATAAATAAGACTAAAAGTTAATGAGGAAATTAGGTTAGCAACCTAAAGTGAATAAATGTTTCAATCTCAAAATTTTAGAATTTTGAAAAAAAATAAGATTTAACTCATAAACTTTCACCATTCGAGGAAGCGATGAGATATATAGCGATGTGAAGAGAATTTCCTATTGATAGAATACAGAAAAGAGTAGCAGAATTTTCCATTATAAGCAATGAAACCGCAACATCTCTAACATAGCTTTATGGAATTGCAGTTTGTATCATTAGGGACCCTTAGTTTCCTAGCAAATTTTGGAGGAGTTTACTAGTAGCCTTAGGAACTTCGTTATATTTAAGCATCGCTTACTGATAGAAAGCCGATAGACAAACTGAAGAAATAAGAACTTGGAGAATTTTTTGGGAGCTTGCATCACAGAATTTGGAGGACATTAGGAGCAACACTTACCCTTAAAATTTGCGTTTAGTAATAGTCACCAATAGATGATTGGTATGACACCCTTGAAGCAATTTTTAGGAGGCCATACACAAATTGCCAAATTGTGGGTGGGAAACCACCGACAAATTCTACTCGCACCATATTTGGATTACGAGACTTTGGAAAGTCAGAATTGATTAAGAAAAATGTGAAGGTCCTAAGATCTGGATAGTTGGATAGACTGGCATCAGATTTATTGAGCCATTGCCAATATTGGGGAAAAATAAGAAAACTTGTAAGTCGGTTGGAGTGCATGACATTTTTCACTTTTCGTATTTGAGGAAATATCTTCATAGCATAGCAATTGTGGTAGAGCCTAATCAATTGGGGGATTTTAAGATGGAGCTAATAGCATGCCGTGATACTGCATGCATTGAGGAGCAAAAAACTAGGAAGCTATGCAACAAAGAATTAGGTTGGTCCGAGTACAATGGAAAGAAAAACCAACGGAAGGCACGAGGACTTCTCGTCCTAAGCCTTTCTTTAGTAAACTTTCTCCCTAAAATTAAGATTTTGGTTGTAACATGGTTGCTAGATTAGATGGTAGGAGATGGTTGCTACACGTTTTCACCATCACTTTACACTCATATAGCAGTTTTATGCATGTTTACAGTATTTGCATACATATTTGCATAGCATGATCATGCACTCATGCTAGAATCGAGCTCATTTATAGTATGTCTATAGTACTTAATCACATTGCACTTTGGTTGAGTAGATGGTGTTGTAGATAACTTGGTTGTATAATATAGATATTATTGTGCGTTACGTTGTTCGCCCCTTGAAAGATCTTGGGACAAAATCCTTTTAAGGGAGAGGAGAATGCAACCTCCCGTAAAATCAACCCTAATTGAATAAGTAAATTAAGAGAAAATCAATTAATTAGGGTAGGGATAAAAATATTTTTTAAAAACGTTGGAATTTCACCATGAAAGATATTCTGTTGTATTCGTGGTAGAATTCTGATCTGGTTCTATATATAATATGATGACAACAAAGCTCAAGTTAAGAAGTTATGGGCATTTGAAGTTTTCATTTTAAATAAATTTAGTTTGAATTCAAATTCAAATGAGTATGTAAACCTAGGGTTTGAAATTCAAAAATCAACTGTAGGTTTACTTGGGGGTTAAGTTAAACATTAAGTTAAATAATTAATGTTAGAAGTTAAATAGGGAATAATATAAGAAAGCAACGGAAACAAATCGACGCTCACAAAATAAGGAGAGGTCGACCCCTTAACCTCTACCGATTGACCCCTAGCAGTCGACTGGTGGTATAGGGGCGATTGACCGCTCCTGTACAATGGTGGTTAGGATTTTTCTATTGGATGTTCCGGATTTATCCGTTTTTGACCTAGTTTCATCTAACGGTTTTGGTACGTTTCAACCACTATAAATAGACCCTAGACTCCTCACTTTTATTCTAAATTATATGGAAACACCAACGAAGCTTTTTCAGACTATCTCCTTTTGGATTCAGAAAACTCCATTATGTTTCCAAGTAAGAATTCCTAATCTATCTTTGTTTATTATTTAATTTCTAATCCTCTTCTCCTCCAACCTTTCTGAATTTAATATATATAGAAATCCCGTGTTGTATATATAAAAAAAAAGGAAGAGATCTGAAGGAGATTATAATGGGCCATGCAAATCCAAAAAGAAGCAAAGCTAAGCACCAACCTTAAGTTGAAAACCTTAGCATTTTTATTTCAGTAATTTATTAGTATATATCTATTGATTTGAATATGCCGTGGGGATATTGGAATTGCAAAAAAAAAAAAAAGGTAAAATCCTCCAAAATACTATTTTGTTGAAATGTCAAATCTAGATGGAGATTCTCAATTATTTATGTTAATTTGATGGAATTTATATTGTTTTTGCAAATTTTGGTAATTTCATAGTTTATTCCATTTCTCCTCCTTCTTTGATTCAAATTGTGAGTTTTCAGTAGTAAAATAAGGGTTAGAATATGAATTCTATTCATAGTTTACACCACTTATTCCACACAAAATTCTTTCATTTCTTTCGAAAAGGGGAGTTGAATAGAATATGAATGCAACTCCTATTGTTTAGGATATTCATTTAATTTATGTAATAAATATGGTTTCTATTTCTATTTACAAGTCTATTTGCAGCAATTTTGGTTATGTTTATTTTATTCTTGTTATAAATATTAGAATCCATTATTATGGATATTAAAATCTTGAAAGTTTGAAGGAAAAGGACTTGTATTAGTATTAAGGTCAAAAGAATTGATATTTAATGCTAGTTTAAGGCATATGAACCGCACGCTTAGAATTTATTAGACGTGAATATATATTATTTCTATTAGCATAATAAACATAGAGTTATGGCATATAATTGCGTAGTTAATTAGGTAGTAATTGTCATTAAATCCCCCATAGCAAGGTTATTGATGTTTTAGTACATAATAAGGAAGATTTCATATAAGGCCTTAATTATGAAACGGTGAGATGAGTGTTATATTTATAGAGAGTATTTAAATTACGGCCAAGTCATAAGGATGCGAGGCCAATAGAGTTGCACGACAGTAGTATGCCCTTCACTTTGAGACTACCAGTAGTTGTGTATACTTCCTATTGATGTGAGACATCTTCTATGATAAATATTTGTGATGATGCGAGGTTAGTCCCAAATTATGTAGGATAAATCTATCCAATTACTCTGGCTACCTGTTCCTAAGAATAGCCGAATTAATGTGATACGTCATTATGAGTATGAGCCATAATAATAAGGGTTTGCTTTGAGATCTTGAGGTATTGAGTGGTTGTTTGAGGGTCTGCCTTTTTTCACTAAATGAAGTAATAAATGGCTAAGGGGCTAGTTATTAGACACGTTAGGTGGTATCTCAATAGCGGTCCGCTTTGTGATAAGATATTAAGTGACTGATTGAGGGTCTACCTTTCCATAAAGAAGTATTAAGTAGCTCGAGAGATTCCATATCATGCAACCTAGATAGTTGCCATTGAGGAGTACGCCTTGGGATTAAATGATGAGGTCTGCCTCAATTGAGGTCATAAAACGGCTAGTCTGCCTATTTTCCAACAGAAAATATTAAGTGGCATGTGTATTATCTCTCGCATTGTTAAATATTTTTGACGTGGGATTTGGCTTATGGGATTACAAACTTGCTTCGAGAATGGAAGATATTAAGTTATTGATTATGGACCCACCTCCTTTCCTTATAACAAGTATTAAATGATTTTATGTACGTAGACATATTCATATTTTAAAATATATATAGGCCAAATACTTAAATGGTAAAAATCGAGGTTTTTATTCGCTAGACACTTGTTAATCTAACTCCTTCCTCATTACAACATAGGTTAGAGAAGTAGTTGGTGAAGCTTGAAGATGGTGAGAGTTTGAAACTTATGACAGTTACTATCTATCCTTATATATTATTTTCTATTATACCCATGAAATTTATTTTTGACCAAATGTTGTAATGGTTGTTGTTATGTATTGTGACATTTGAAATGTTTTGGAATAAAAGGGTACTATTATTTTTATTGTATTTTATTTCTTTCGCTATGAGTTCTGAAAGAATGGATAGATAGCGCTGTATAGTTTTGTAACGACTAAGAATTTTAGTCATTTGAATTTGAATATTTAATTTATTTTAAATGCTGAAATGTTATTTTTATAAGTTAAATAACTTGGATTTCAAGTATAGCGGTTTATTTAATAATCAAATTGTTGAATTTAATATTTGGGAATATTTAAGATAATTGAATCTTGAATTTATTATGAATGAAAACGATTTCAAAGGTTGATTTAAAATTCTACTTAGACAATAATAAAGATGGTAAACTTTTAAATTTGAATATAGTGTGAATAATCTTGTTTTTATAACAGTTCGTTTTAATTAACATGTGATAATAACCTTCCGGAGCACTGGCTCAGATTTTGACGGTACCAGTTTCATTGGATTCATAATAGTGGATTATATTATACCGTCGAGTTTCAGGATGACCATACATGTCATTTGATCGTGCGAGTTCAAAACGCATTGAAATTAAAATCGAGAATTTAATATAATAATTGGGCTTAAAAAGCTATCTTCTGCATATGATCAAGTTAGGGCTCGAGACTAGTTTCATTGCATTCAGAGTAGAGGTATAACATATAGAATGGTAGGCAGCACACCTCGTTTGGAGATAGAGCTTTTCAGACGTTTAAATAGGGATATTATAACATGAAATAATATATACATACACACATATACACACACACACACACATATATTAATTAAACATGTTTACCCATTACCTAGCCCATACCTAGCTACATAGGCATGTAGCCATTTTTCTCTTTATAAACTGCGTACATTGGAGAAAAATGATTCGTTCGTTGTAAATTTCAAAAATCACCCTCCTCCCATTCAACAGTCAGCGCTCATTGGTGCCTCTAGCTGCGAAATTGGGTCCCAGTTCGAACTAGAGAAACGTCCACGTTGGGGAGCTCGACATTTTGACCAGTTGGATCATCTTTTGACGTAGCATGGAGGCCAAAAATCTCCTTCGACCATCATCACATTATGGGTTTTTAGGGTTCAACTTGTGTGCGTTCTGCACATGCGCGTGGCGTGGAAGAGGGCAGTGCGGCAGTACGGCGGCACGAGGCGCTGGTGGCCGACGGTGGCGTCTTTGTCAGGTTGTGATCTAAGATCTATTAAAAAAGCAAAAAGAAGGCGAGCGCTCGGTTGGTGATTGAACAGTAAGGAAAGGGAGAGGGTAAGTTTATTTTTAAACGTTTATTATTTTAGTTAAATTTAAATTATTAATTCAAAATGTTCATTTATTCATATTAAACTTGTTCAAGGTCCAAGTTGAATGCGACGAGTTGCGTTGCGATCGAATCGACAAAGGCTATGCTATAGAATTGGATTGGATGGATTTGGAGTTAGTGAGAATTTGGGTTAAAATTGAATGACTATTCAATTTTAATTCAAACCAGAATGTTGTGGGGACTATTAAAAATTAATGTGAGTTAATCTCACCTTTTTGGCTGATGAAAATTTATATAATCAATGAATATTATTTATTGGATGTTTGGATATTTATTTTTGATCGTTATTGATTGTTTGGATAATATACTAAATTATATTGTTGGATTGAATACATTCACGCCCATTGGAGCCGATGAGACCCTATTATGTTCCCATGTAAGAGCGGATGACCCTTTATATATGAATCTTACCTTGAAGTGGTTGATTTATATTTTTATGATTATAAACTATATGTGATGCAGAGGGACAGGTTGGAGGGATCCAACTAGATTGCCTACACTTTTGATTTTATTTTCATATATATTGTGATATATGATATGTTGGATACTATGATTGATGACACAGACACGACTTTGCTTATTTAGTGCTTTAGTAGCACTGGGCTTTATTTTTGGTATTTAAATACAATAAAATAATGATTTTCTTAAAATGGGATTTCAAAGTGATTTTGGAAATTCTATATGTTTAAATAATTTTTTAAGAATAAAAGGTATAATTTTGAGAAATTATAAATTTATAGTTTTATAAAAATAAATAAAAATTTTGATTTGTGGATAAAGTTTTTTAAATCTTAAATTAAGTCCATCTTTTATCGTAAAAGGATATGGTTTTAAAAGAAATTAGGAAATATTTTGACATAAAAATTATTAATCATTTTATTTAAAGTGATGTTTTACAAATGAAATATAGATTTGCAAAATCATGTTTTTTAATAAAAGATTGAATTTATAAATGGTGTTATAAATCAGAGGAACTTATTATTATTTAACAAATGGGTGAAATAAATCAAATGATGGATTTACTATAAGGTATGGAAGTTTGTTTTAGAAAATAGTTGACTCTATTTTGGAAATTGAAAGTGAGGGCGTATTGGGATTGTTAAATGATATTTAATAAATTGAAAGGAATTTATAACAGGAATTTATCCATCTGGGGACAACATTAAAAATGAATGGTGATTGATGTTTTTAATGGAATTATGGATAAGTGAGATATATAAAGGAATGAAGTTATAAATGGAGCTCATAAATAAAAATATTTATAAATATAGCTTTATAAATATGGAAACGATTATGTGGAAAGTTAAGCATGATTTTTATCAAGGAAATATACTTATGTTTTGAAAGTTGTTTATTTATATTAATATTGTTTAAAAGTTGTTTATCAACATTTTAAATATTTTGAGGGCTTAATTATTTAAATTATTAATATGGTTTGAAATTAATTTTAATTATTTGTTAGTAATGTTTGGAAATTAATTATTAGTATTTATAGAAATGTTGAAGATAAATTATTATTATTGTTTATCTAAGAATGTTTTGAAATTAATTAATTATTATTTTAAGATGTTTTAATAATTAATAATTATTTATTTATAATGTTTATTATTATAAAATAGTGTTTTAAAGTAAAAAAAAGAATTTGTTTATGACTATTTCCAAGATTTATAAATGGAGTTCTATAAACATATGGGGTTTTTATAAGCGGAATCTTATAACTTGTTTTGGAAAGTGTAATGGAAGATTGTTTAAAAGGGTAAGATAGTTTTATAAATGGTTTTAAATATGTATAAAGGAAAATTATAAATGGGTTTTGTAGGTTTACAAGAAGAGCCTTATAAATAGTTGCATGGATTTTATTTTAAAAAAAGGATTATAAATGATTTGAGAAATGATATTTATAAATGGTTTTTAAGTTTATAAATGGTTTTATAAATGTTTTACATTGGTAAGGGATTTGTAAATGATTTTCAATCGTATAGGAAAGAAATCTTTCTCAGTTTTTCTGAATATACTTATAGCATTGTGATAAGTATATGAATATTTTTCGAAGTATTGAGAAATAAGGATTCATGGATATATATATCTTTGTAAAAGGTTTTTGCGATAAATATTTACAAAGCGAATTTAATTAATAAAAGATTAATTAATAGAGGCCTAGTGTTGCTTGGTGCTTAACCAATGTTGGTTTTTCCCATAGAATTAAATTCCTAATTGAATGATTGTTATTTGATGGTTAAATAACCGACTATCGAAATATGATCCAAATGTAACTTTGGAAATATCTAGGAGAAACGCGTGAGTTGTGTTGCATAGTCATCTTCGATAATACTGTACTATGTGTATAAATCTCGTTTCGTTCTCCTAGGACAATGATAAGGAAATGCGTCCACCAACGATTAGGAGGTGATCTCTGATCTTATCTTTGACCATTTATTTAATAAATATTTTGTTATCGTAAGGTAAAATCCCGTTCGTGTTTACGTGTGACGCGGTCTTACGAGATACTTTTGCATTTTCAAAGGTTTTCTATAACTTTAAGATCCAGTAGGGTGTGTTTTCTCACGTTGGTTTTTCCAGGCTGACTCGGGTGTTATTTTATTATCATGCTCGGACCAAACCGAGCATATTTACAGATTGCTTTGGTTGCATTGGAGCTCAGAAGATGAGTTGGAGGTCTTCACTTCATATTCACGTATATGTTTATTTTCTATCATTTTTTGTTGAAATAGTCAGCAAATTGCGAGGACAGATTGTTATAACTGTCTAAGCTGATGATGATTGTTGTTGTATTCTGATGGATGTATGTATATAACAGTTTCTCCTTTTTAAAGATTATTGACTTTATATTATATGTTGTTTTGCTGCAATTGTGAGATTCTGTGATTGTTTTAGTCTCTTTCTCTTCTTCTTCTCTTTTCTTCCTTTTCTCTTTCTTTCCCATAACTATCTATCTTTCCTTTCAATAATGGTGTGGTTTATTGCCAACTTGAATAGTGCGGATTGGTGGGTCGTTACATGTGTTATCAGAGCTAAAGGTTAAGTGAGAACAATGGCTTTGGTTGGGCAATCTCACTAAGAGATAAGGTAATGGAATGCCTTATTATAAGTCTGGGTATATGTGTGTATGGGTGTATATATATAAATACACACACACACACACGAACGTGTATTTGTTAGTGATATAAAAATATTTTATATTACGTTAATTTATCTATTAAGTGACTTATGAATTCTGGTCGGTACATGGGACGCCACGCTGTCGATAGAGGTTTCTAAACACTTAAACAAGGCAAACCGGCACAGTATTGTTTTAAAAGTAGGTAAAAGAAATAATTTTACCAAAATTATATTTTATATATAAAAGAATAATTATTCAGAAATTATTATAGTTTTATATGGTGTGTTTGGTTATTAGTAATATTTGATTATATAACTATGAATTATAAATATGATTTATAAACGGAAAGGAAATGGAAATTTCAGAAGTATATTTATAGATATGATTTTGTAAATGTAAATGGTTTTAAAACAAGAAGTTGGAGAATTTAAAACCCAGTGATCTTGAAATTGTTTTTCAAAGGTTTTGGAATAAATCATAATTGTACTATTTTGAAAATATTTTTATTAGAAACATTTTAAAAGGATTTAAAGGGAATAAAAAGCACTAAACTCACCTCAGTCCCTGGAAAATAATTCTGGTGATGACGGCCACATCATCGTATTCATTTTTGAGTTTCTAATGATGGATTGCTACCACTGAAGTTTTGTTTTGGTTAAACAAATTTGTTTTAGAATCCAAGAGTGAAATTTGATATATATATATATATATATTGATTTCAAAATGATTTGAACTAGAACCAGGTGTTTAAAATCCTGAATATTCTATCTAAATTTTTTGAGAAACATAAGATAATAAGTTTTTGAAGTTTGAAGATGGTATAGATTCAAAATAAGTTTACAACTTATGAATTTGAAAGGGATAAGTTAAAAAAAGGTTAAATTTGTTGGATATGAATGTTAAGGAAGGAAAATATAAATGGAGATTGGTAACTAAATTTAACTTAAGTAAAGTTAAATAAATGGAGTTAATAAAATTGAATTTGATTTGAACTGGGATTTAACCTAAGCCGAGTTGAATAAATTGGATTTAAAAAGGAAATTTACTCAAGAAAGGGTAAAGTGAAATTTAACTTAAATGTAAAATGAATCAAGTGAAGTTGAATTTGAGTTGTAAAATGAATCGATGAAAGGAATATATACTTAAGTTATAAATTGAAATTTAACTCAATGTAAGTAAAGCGGGATGAAACGAGTAAATAAATTAGAATTTGGCTTTTGAAATGAAGGTGAACTTAAATTATATAATAAAATGAAATTTGAGTAGTGAAATAAATTGAACATATTTTGGAATGTTGTTGCTAGAAATAAATATGAACTTTAGTTGTAAAGAGAATGTTAAAGAGTTGAATGCGAACTCAAGTAATCGTTTTATGGAAATGGTCCATAAACGAGTTAGCATGCAAATGAATTATTGTTAACCTTCAGTTGAATATAAGGGAGAATGTAAGTAAAATAAATGAGAATAAAATGAATTTTAAGTAACTGAATGTGAAATAAATGAATGACGAATAAAGGAACGTTAATTAATTGGATGTAAACCAACTAAAAGTAAAGAAATTGAACGAAAGTCGATTAAATAAAAATAAATCGAGTGTGTGCCCACTGAATGTTAATAAGAAATGAAAATACATAATATTGACATTGAAACTGTAAGATGATTTGTTGATAAATAAATTGGATGAATATTATTTGGTCGATGGTTTCCTAGTTACATTAGCTAAAATTGCATATAATTATGGTATATTCTATGTTATATAGCATGTTACTTTCTACATACTTATTCTCATTGTTTGTTGAGTGATTAGTAGGTGAGGATGGTGCATACTTTTCATTTGAAGCTTGCTTTCCCGTTATACTTATTGTATATCCTTGCTTATACTAAAATATGGTGCACATCTCAGATTACATATCATACTTTTATATTTTTCCCTGTCAGATGCCTCATCCTAAAAAATGAGATGTATATTTGTGATTATATATATTGTAAATTTTATGACCGAACCACGCAAAGGAGAGGCTGGCGAAATTTTCCATAAATTTAAGGCGTTAGAAATTTTTTGAGAATTTTGGGACAAATTCTGATGACTAAAATTTGGATTTGGTTTTATAACTTTGAATGATATTAGTTAATAATTACGAATGAACTAGAAAACTTAGAAAAGTTTTTATAAGAAGTTACAGGTATTTGATTTTGGAAAGTTAAACGACTTAGAAGAGTTTGGTAAGCTATTTTGACTAATTGGTTTTGAAAAGTTAAATGGGTTGGGCAATTTTCTTACTTTCTAATTTCGGGGAATTTAAGAAAAGGAGAACGTATTTACCTAGAATTTTAGTCATTTGAATTTGGAATATTTAATTTATTTTAAATGTTAAAATGTTATTTTTATAAGTTAAATAACTTGGATTTCAAGTATAATGGTTTATTTGATAATTGAATTGTTAAATTTAATATTTGGGAATATTTAAGGTAATTGAATCTTGAATTTATTATGAATGAAAATGATTTCAAAGGTTGATATAAAATTATACATGAATAAAAATAAAGATAGTAAATTTTAAATTTGAATACAAAGTGAATAAACTTATTTTTATAATAATTCGTTTTAATTAACATGTGAAATAGCCTTCTGATGCAATGTTTCAGATTTCAATGAAACTGTTTTATTAGATCTGTAATAGTGAATTATATTACGCCGTCGAATTTCTGGGCAATCAGACGTACCATTTGATCGTGCGAGTTCAAAACGCGTTGAAATTAATATCAAAAATTTAATATAATAATTTGGTTTAAAAAGCCATCTTCTGCATATGATCGAGTTATGGCTCGAGACTAGTTTCATTGCATTCGAAATAGGGATATAACATATAGAACGCCAGACGACATACCTCATTTGGAGATATAGATTTTCAGATGTTTAAACCGGGATATTATAATATGAAAATAATACATATATATGTATGTGTGTGTAAATTATTTAGCCATGCTTACCCATTAAGGCCTGCCCATACCCAGGTACATAGGCCCATACCTATTTTGTTTCTTTATAAACCGTGTACATCAGAGAAAAATAGTTCGTTCTTTGTAAATTTCAAAAGTTACCCTTCTCCCATCGAACGACCAACGCTCGTTGGTGCCTCTGGATGTGGAATTGGGTCTCCGTCCTAACTAGAGAAACATCTGCATAGGGGAGTTCGACATTTTAACTGGTTGGATCGTCTTTTGACATAGCATGGAGGCCGAAAATCGCCTCCGACCATCATCAGCGTTATGGGTTTTTGGGGTTCGATTTGCGTGCGTTTCGCGCGCTTGGCATAGAGGAGGGCATCGCGGTGCTAGGCGCTGGTGGTCGACGGCGGCGTCTTGGTTAGGTCACGATCGAAGATCGATTTGGAAAAAAGAAGAAGAAGGCGAGCGCATGGCTGGTGAATGAGCACATGAGGAGAGGGAGAGGATAAGTTTAATTTTAAACATTTATTCTTTTAGTTAATTTCAATTTATTAATTAAAAATGTTCATTTATTCATATTAAACTCGTTCGAGGTCTGAATCGAATGCGACGAGGTGCTCTGCGATCATATTGACGAAGGCTACACTATAGAAATTGAGTGGGTGGATTCGCAGCTAGTGAGAATTTCGGATTAAAATTGAACGACCATTCAATTTTAATTCGAATCAGAACGTTGTGGCGATTATTAAAATTGAATGTGAGTAAATTCACACTTTTGGCCAACTAGAAAATTTATATAGTCAATCAATATTATTTATTGAATGTTCGAATATTTATTTATAATCATTATTATTTTTTTGGATAATATACTAAATAATATTGTTGGATTTAATCATTCCCGTTTATTGGAGTGGTTGAGACCCTATTATGTTTCTGTGTAAGCGCAGATTACCCTTTGTATACGAATCCCACCTTGAAGTGGTTGATTTGCATTTTTATGATTATATACTGTATGTGACGCAGGGTGATAGGTTGGAGGGATCCAACGGGTTCCTCACATTGTTGATTTTATTTTCTTATATATTGTGTTATCTGATATGTTGTATATTATAATTGATGACACAGATACGACTTTTCTTATTTAGTGCTTTAGTAGCACCGGGCCTTATTTTTGGTATTTAAATACTATAAAATAATGATTTGCCCTAAAAGGGGATTTCAAAGTGATTTTAGAAATTTTATATCTTTAAATAATTTTTCTTGAATAAAGGGTATGATTTTGGGAAATTATAAATTTATAGTTTTATAAAAATATTTTTAAATAGAAATTTTGATTTGTGGATGATGATTTTTAAATCTTAAATTAAGTCCGTCTTTTGTAGTAAAAGGATATGGTTTTAAAAGAAATTAAAAAATATTCAGTATAAATATTATTAATCATTTTATATAAAGTGATGTTTTACAAATGAAGCAAAGATTTGCAAAATCATTCATAAAAGGGTAGATTTATGAACGGTGTTATAAACCAAAGGAAATTATTATTATTTAACAAATGGGTGAAATAAATTAAATGATGGATTTATTAAATGATATGGAAGTTTGTTTTAGAAAATAGTTGACTCTGTTTTGGAAATTGAAAGTGAGGGTGAATTGGGATTGTTAAACGATATTTTATAAATTGAAAGGAATTTATAAATAGAACTTATAAAAGAAATTTATCCGTCTAGGGACAATGTTAAAAACGAATTGTGATTGATGTTTTAATGCAACATATGAATAAGTGAGATTTATAAAGGAATTGAGTTATAAATGGAGTTCATAAATAAAGAGATTTATAAATATGACTTTATAAATATGGACACGAGTATGTGGAAAGTTAAGTATGAATTTTTATTAAGGAAATATAATTATGTTTTAAAATTTGTTTATTTATATTAATATTATTTAATTTTTTTTATCAATATTCTAAATATTTTGTGGGCTTAACTCTTTAAAATACTAATATGGTTTGAAATTAACTTTAACTATTTGTCAGTAACGTTTGGAAATTACTTACTAGTATTTATAAAATGTTGAAGATAACTTATCATTATTGTATATTTAAGAATGTTTTGAAATTAACTAATTATTATTTTAAGATGTTTTAAGAATTAATTTTTATCTGTTTATAATGTTTATTATTATAAAATAGTGTTTTAAAGTAAAAGAATTGAATTTGTTTAGAATTATTTTCCAGATTTATAAATGAATTTTTTTAAAAAATGATGGAGTTATTATAAGAGGAACCTTATAACTTGTTTTGGAAAGTGTAAAGGAAGACTGGTTAAAAGGGTAAGATAGTTTCATAAATGGTTTTAAATATGTATAAAGGAAAATTATAAATGGGTTTTATTGGTTTATAAGAAGAGCCTTATAAATAGTTGCATGGATTTAAAAAAAAGTACTATAAAATTTTTGAGAAACGATATTTATAAATGGTTTTTAAGTTTATAAATGGTTTTATAAATGCTTTAGACTGGAAAGGGATTTGTAAATTATTTTTCAATCGTATAGGAAAACCTTTCTCAGTTTTTCTGAGTATACATATAGAAGTGAGACAAGTGTATAGAAATTTTCCTAAACATTGAGAAATAAGGATTTGTGGACATATATATCTTTGTAAAAAGATTTTGCAATGAATATTTACAAAGTGAATTTAATTAATAAAAGATTAATTAATAGAGGCCTAGTGTTGCTTGGCGCTTAACCAATGTTGGTTTTTCCCATGGAATTAAATTCCACATTGAAAGATTGATATTCGACAGTTAAATAACCAATTATCGAAATTGGATCCAAATGTAACTTTGGTAATATCTAGGAGAAACACGTGAGTTATATGACATAGTGATCTCCGATGATGCTGTACTGTGCGTATAAATCTCGTTTCATTCTCCTAGGCCAATGATAAGGAATCCGTTCACTAACTGTTAGGAGATGATCTCCGATCTTATCTTTGACAGTTTATTTCCTAAAGAACTGGGGTTGAGTTTACCAGAAATTATCGAACGTTGTTTCAAAGACACCGGGATTAGATATGTTATCCGAAAACCACGTTGACCCAACGAATGCGTTTTGAAGTGAAGACATCTTGAAGATGATGGAATTGGAGATGGAGCCCTTAAGTGTTTTTTCAATCCTATAATGAACTGGTATGGATGAATGCTGGTATTTCATCATTGCCTGGAGGCAGTATTAACATTCCAAGTGGGAAGTGCTATATAAAATGTGAAATGTAGTCTCAAGCCTCATCAACCGGGAATGACTAAAACAGGGAAGATGTAACGGGGATAATTAGGTCGCTCCCAAGTAGGGTATGATCATCCCCATCTAGAATCGCTATTATCTCTCAAATTTGTATGCTTCGGGGCCCAAAAAGCGGGGTGATCATATTCGGTACTATCAAATAAGGGGTAGTGTAACGATCCGAAATTTTTGACTTCGAAAATTCGATACTAATACGTTCACTGTAGAAGTGTCGAGCAATCGAATGCTGGAAATCTCAGATTGTTAGGGTAAGGAAGAAAGAGGTAGAAGAAGAAACAGAAAACAAAACACCGAATCTCACATTTCGCAGCGGATCAAAATATAATATCACATAATAGCATTTATACAAAGAAAGCTGTAATTGTCAATTTATTATAATACATCAGAGTTACAACCATTTATACATAAACTGGACAACTGTACAACTTGTCCCAAACGACAACCAAATCAAACTCAAATACACAACGTTAAACTCTATAAGTTCCTGCCATCTAGCTCGCCTCCTGAGCTCCAGAATGTCCTAACCTAAAAAATTGTAATACCCGGTCTGACCCAAGCATTACATCGAAGTAACGCCCAGGTCAGGCTAGAAACCAGCGTGAGTAAACCCATAAAATTTGAAATACTAAGTTATAAAACTTAATTGGAAAACCCGGGTAACTCGTACCCTACTACGAGTCCATAACTTGTTATAGTCAACACTTATTCACAAATCAAACCCTAAGTATCCTTACTTAGTTTCAATGGTCCAGTTACTTAAATTATTCCATTCTAGCCTATTTGATTCTATACTCATATCTATAAAGAATTACTAAAATTACTAATCGAAGTGGTTTTGGGTATTTGCTGATAACCAACCCTGGTCTCTTTGAATCCAATATTATCTTAAAAACAAAGCCGTTTAAGATTTAAACAATCCCATTTATATCCAGAATTACATATTTACATAGCAATTCATTACAGATAGACAATCCGTATTATCCCAGTTCAATCCAAAAATATATCATATCACAAAGCATCACAAATCACATATCAGAGATATCAAATAATCTAAGTCATTCAATATCATTCATTTATACAATTTTTTTATTAATCACACCTTTCTAATTAATTTTAATAAATTAAATTAATTACTTCGATCACTTTTAATCCTGCTTAATTAACATTAATTAATTACAAATCTTTAATTAATTAATCAACCTTTAATTATCCATCCTAACTAATTATCCATAATTACTTTCATTAAGTAACCATTAGTTAATTATCCTCAAATTAGTTAACCATTAATTATTAATTAATTATCCTCTAATTACAAATCAAATTAATTAACCCTTAATAAATTAATCCTTTAATTACTTACATTAAGTAATCGTCATTTAATAAATCACATTTAGTAATTATCCATTAACTACCTATCTTAATTAATGACATTAAGTAATTTATTCTTTTATTATTTTCATTAAGTAATTATCCCATTGGTTAATTATCCTAAATTAATTAAATTTTAATTATTAATTAATTTAATCTTTAATTACTTATCATTTAATTAAGTAATCTTAATTACCCAAAACTTAATAAATTTAAAAGATAAATCATTTATCTTAATTAACTTCTAAATTACCCATTAAAATCCTATAATAAACTTGGCATTTAATTATCATTAATCTATTAACTTAAGACTTTAAGTTTAATTAATGATAAAAACATTTTATCTTCTCAATTACTACTTAATTATATTATTAATTAAGTTTAAATAAACTTAATATTTAACTTAATCTAAGTTAAAATGAATTATAAAACTTTTACTTAACCAATCATTTAAATAAACCATTATTATTTAAAAGAAATAGTTTTAAGAAAATTATTTAAACTTGAATTCTTGTTATAACTTTAAAACTTGATAATCACCTCACATTGGACCCGAGGCAAACATAGGATTACCCGACCTAAGTCCCGAGCCCATCCTTCCTTTTTTTTTCAAACTTGTTTAAATTTGAAAACTATTATAAGATACTGACACTTACGTTCCTACTCGAGTCCATGCTCGAGTCCATATTCGAGTCACCTACCCAATTACCCGAGTCATTCCCTGAGACGCAATCCCTCTTCCCAAACCATTGACACCAGACTCGCCGTGCACATGCACCAGTGACAGAGGCGATTCGGACCATCCACGATATCTCCGGCATTTCACTGACCGTCTCTAACTACGATCTCGATCATCTAATTTCCATCCCAAGCCTGTAACCAAAATCGAGACAACAGGTTGAATTGGAACATCAAACCCTCGACCAAAATCCTCCTCGCCATGACAACTCCGACCACCAGAGATCATGAATCTCTGACCACAACTTCGTCGAAGCCCCACGTTTCCATCCCCCCGCCTGCGATGGAACCCGATGCCCTAGAGACGACACATCATCCGATTTTCCAGCCTCGACCAAATTTGCGTTAAAACCCTACTCCGACCAAACGCCACCGCCACGGTGGCTAAAACATCCTACTACCATTTTTGCCGAGACTTTCCCTCTACCTCCAGCAGAGACCCCGACCACCCCGAGTTCCTCGATCACCAGAAACAGCTCAAAGTCCATTTTCTGGTCAACTTCAAATTACTCTCTCAATCCCAATTTAAAAATTGTGATTTAACTTCTAAAATTCATGATTTTCAAAGACGAATCAGATTACATGCCTGATTCAGAGAATCAAAAATATTTGTATTTAACATGTTTTAAATTTTTGTCTGCCCTTTTCAATTTTCCAGCTAATACACACACTTATTATACTCAAAATATTTATAAAACCTAGTTTATGTTTAAATAAACATAATTTGAATTCATTCTAGGAATTCACATGCAATAGATTATCATTTACTTAAGCTTTAAGAAGGATGTTTACTCACCTGTATAAATGTTGAACAGAGAAGATTGAAACATGAACTTGAAAATGCTTTTGATCTTTTGATCTGGAAACTTGATACTGGAAAACTTGTTTTTGACTGAGATGATTAAGGCTTTGATTTAGTTAGATGCTTTCTTAGTTGATTCAGGTTGAATATAGTAGAGTTTGCTTGATATTTCTGTCTTAAAATATTTACAGGCTTTGATTTTGCTACAGGTTTATTGAAAAGGGTTGTTGCCTTTGAAAAGATTACTGTTTTGAATTAACTTCTAGTTTGAGAAATTTGATTACAGGCTTTTGCTTTGAGTTTTGAAATGAAGATAGGAAAAATAAATGAAAGAGAAGAGATAGATGCATATACAGACTAAACTATGATTTTTTTTTTAAAAAAAGAAGAAAATAAATTTGCGACACTTGTTTATTCGTCTAACATTTGTCATTAGCTTGTTAATTATCTTACAGTTGTAATTAACATGATTTAATTTAATTTATTTACACTTGTAATTATGCATGTATTAATTATTTTTAAATGTTTTTATAAAGCTTTTATATTTAATTTCCTATTTAAAAAATATGTTTCTTAATTGATATAAATAAAATCCTTTAAAGAAAGTATTATAAAACAAATCATATACTAATAAAAATCATATATAATATATTTTAAAACCAAATTTATTTGAAGATAATTATCTTTTGAATTTCCAATTCAAATTCAAATTCAATTTAAAATCTTATATATATATTTAAACAAACACATATCTAATTTGTTTGAAAATAATAAGTTTGCCCATTAAATAATTATATTAGGAGATTATCAAATAAATATTTATCCAGATATAAATATTTATTATCAGATTTATTTGTTCAACTTATAAATCAGTGTTTTCAATAGTTAAAATCAGATAATTATCCAATTACATGTGCCCAAAAATCTGGGTTATCACATTCCTTCCCCTTTAAATCCTTTCGTCCTCGAAAAGAAACAAAGCTAGAATTTTATTAAAATGATTATTATCAGTTAAATTACTCTTTGACCATTTTCAACTATAAACTCTTTAATTAAGAATTTTTAAAAAAACTTTAAAATTTATATAATATTGCCAAAATAGATTTATAAAAATACTTTTGATAACTCGATGTCTCAACAAATCCATTCTCGTTCTTACGGAAATTCGGTCACACGATGATCAGGCGTAGGACTAAAAATGTATAAGTACTTAGCAGACCCATTTTCAACACCCAGTGAAAACATTTACGAAAATTTTGTGAAAATATAGAAAACATTTTTGAAATAGATGAAAAATCATTTGTAAGAATGCTCTGGAAATCATCACCCCCTCCATGGTCGCAGTCAACTCGATGGTTACGTTGCCATCCTGGCAAAATCCATAGATAACTGTAGGCACTCCGCGCCCCTCGATTACGCCATGGAACCTGCCATAGAACGCAGCTACATCTAGGGTAATGTCGCCATCACGAAAAAAATCCATGTAACTATAGGCATCAACGCCCTCAAATTTTGCTGCCAAATGAAACTTCACCGGTCCTACATAGGTCGCAGACTACATCAGTCGAGTCCCATTGTTCCCTTAGGCTCTCACGACCTCTCTACTTTCGCTCTGTCTTCATAGATCGCAGTATACCGATGTTACGTTGCCATCATGGCAAAATCAAATGTAGACCGTTGGCTCTCACAGCATACACGACTTCAGCTATGGTCCGCAGTAGATCGTAGTGACATCGAGCTACACTATCGTCATAGCATAACCCAAATGTCTCTGTAGGCATCACCGCCCTCGACTTTTACTACCCACAACACAAAATCCTCCGGAACTTCAGTTTGTCCGGACTTCCTCCCAGGATTCAAGTTAGAGCCTCCCCCTTAGGGCTCAAGGCATAACCACAGATCTCCTAATGAAGTTCATTTCAATGGGAGCGCCTTTTTCTCTAGAGCCAATCTCAAAATATTTTATACTATACACTTATAGTATCTTTCAAATCATGCTCTATATGATTCACATAAATCTCCTTTATAAAAAATCGATATCTCAAATCGATAGTTCCAAACTTGGCTTTCCAAACTCCCAAAATTTGATTTTCCCAAAAATCAAAAGCCTTTCCAAAATCCATAGGTTCCAAAACCTTTTCCAAAATCATCCTCATAAAATCCTTTATATTATATAGATATATCTAATCTTGAAAAATCTTGGATCACTTCAAATATTTCCAAAAATCTTTTCTTCTGGCCATAAATTCATTAGGGGAGTTTATCATATATATATCGGATATATATATATATATATATATATATATAACTTTACTATGCCAAATCAACATTCAAATTTGGTTTTCTTTATAAAGTTATTCACCATATCACTTACTTTCATAAAGTGAATTTTTAAAAGATATCAAATCTTCCACCTTTATTCATATATATTTCTTAAAACATACTTCTTTTCAAAAAACATCTTTCATTTATTTCAAAATTTCAATATCAATTTATTCAGCACATACGATGTACATATCATCTGTACAAAACATCAAATCCGATCGCTCACTCGATCACACAATTTCATTTCCAAACTAGTATCACCCACTCGACTTCCTAGTGCGGACTCAGATCTGGTTTCTTGATCAGAAACTGTCATTCTCCTTGCATAGCCTAACTATGATAGAGAATTTCCAAAACCAATCAAAAATCCATATTCATTGTTCGCTGTCGAAAATCGAGTGAAAAATCCCAACTCGAATCGATATACTATCTTGAAATTATGTGCTCGAATCTAGATCAAATCACTATGGAATAGAATAATATACGTCCATCCTATGTATTTATCATCATTGATTATCAGCCAAATTAATATCCTTTCTATTCACCTTCATGGTAATTCTACTCACTTATTCACAATCGCTTCATTCTACTAGATTAATCACTTCAACTATAAACAGTTTGGACTCTGACCACTTGATTTAGAAAATAGTTTGAAAAGTTTAAAATAGATAAGTAGTGGTAAAATAATTATTAGTTGCAAATAGTAGTAGAATAGTTAAGTAATTATAAAATAGTTGTAAAATAGTCAAATAGTTATAAAATAGTTAGATAATTGCAAAATAGTGGAAAAATAGTAATTAGTTTATAAACTAGTTGTAAAATAGTTAAATAGTTCCAAAAGTAGTTGTAAAATAAGTATAAGATAGTTTTGGGTTTTAAAAAGAAAAGTTGTAAAGTAAATAGCTGAAAAAAATAGATTTAAAAACAGTTATATTAAAATAATTTATTTGGAAAAAATGGTTCAGAGCAAAACTTTCAATTCCCAATCTCCGTTTCCAATCAATTTCCACTTCCATTTAAATTTATTCAATTCCAATTCAATTTGAATTAACTTCAATTCCCTATCCCGAATTCAAATCAAATTCAATTTGAACTAATTCAATTCGAATCTCAACTTTAAACCATCTCAAATTATATGAATTCGAGTTAAATTTTAAATGTTGATTTAATCCCTTAAATCAAATTAACTTTTAAATCAACAACCTAAATCTTTAGACAATTTAATTTTGAGTCCAAATTTTAAAATTCCATTTTAAATTACCTTTACTTAACTTATTTCAAAGTTCAAATAAGAGTTCGAAAACAATTTTATCTTCAGAATCCAATTTATTGCCCAATTTTATCTTCCAACTTTGAAATCGATTCTTAAACAATTTTAGTTTGCAAGTTCATCTTTAACATTTGAATCTTAAGTTCAAAGTGATCCTATTCTATAATTACAATTTTGGTTCCAAGAAACATTCCTTCTAAATAGTTTCAAAATAAAGCTTCTTTTTCATTTAATTTCAGTAATGGATATATAGACTATTTCAATCCACTTTTTGATTCATTTTAAACCAATCCAATTCACAGTTTAAAGATTATTAATAACAATAGGATGATATCAGGATAAAATAAATAAACATCCAAATTATTTTAAAACATCCATCCAAAGCATCCATTACCCATTTCCAGATCCCAAACTCATTTTGAGATCACACTTAACTCTCATTTCAAACCAATCCATTTAACTTCCTAAGTTAAATCTCAATTTCATCTTGAAATTTCCAATTCAGGTTGTTTTTTCTAAACTTATTTAACTTCCCTAAGTTAAATTCAATTCATTTAATCCAGTCAACTTTACCCAATTTGAATTCCTATTTCAAATTTTAAACTTCATATTAATAACCTTCCCACTTATAAGTTCAAAAACTTATCACTTTGGGTTTTCACATCACATTCGAAGTAAAAATTTAAAACTCAAACTTAGAGTTTATTTCAAATCGTCTTTGATATTATATATATCCCTCATATATACATATTTATTTCCTTTGCACACCTAGTTATACTTTAAATTTTAAACCACTTTTGGTTTCAATTTAAAACAAATTTCCTTTTAAATTTTAAAACAACTCTTGTTTTAAAATAAAATTCCTACATTTCAAAATATTATTCATAATATCCTTTTTTTAAATACTTTGAAACAAATCCAATTTTTTTCTGGACTTAGATTTAAAACTTCACAATTTAAATTATCTTCAATTTCCAATTTATAAGTCATCCTCACCTAAATGTTTACGTCCCTAAAACATTTCATTTTGTTTAATCATTAACAAATATTTCATTATTAAACACAACAACCATTTATGATAATAACCAAGATAATCATATATGGAAACCAATTCACTATTATCTTACAATTTATTGGAAAATAAAATCAGGGTCACTTAATTTGACCTTCTGAAAACACTTATACAAATTTTAGGATTTTATTCTCTGGTTTGAATCTATTTCAAGCTTATCTTATCTATTTTGTTCATATTATCCAATTCCCAATTGGTTGTATTTCTAATACCACTTAATTCTTATTATTAATTTTTAATTCAAATAATACAACAACCAATTACCTTTATATATTAGAAAAACTATAGCTTTATATATCCAAATATAAACTTGTGTAAAAACTAATTTTAAAACCGTTTCAAAATCTTTTATAATAAAATAACAAAAACACCCTCATATATACTACACTCAACTCATTCTAGGGTACCATTGAGCCAATCCTTAATGAGTAAACCCCCCAAAGCCAAGGTTCTCGCTTAACATTCTGCTTTGATACCAAAATGTAACGACCCGAAATTTTCGACTTCGAAAATTCGACACTAATACGTTCACTGTAGAAGTGTCGAGCAATCAAACGTCGAAAATCTCAGATTGTTAGGGTAAAGAAGAAAGAGGTAGAAGAAGAAACAAAAAACAAAACACAAAATCTCACATTTCGTAGCGGATCAAGATATAATATCACATAATAGTATTTATACAAAGAAAGTTGTAATTGTCAATTTATAACAATACATCAGAGTTACAACCATTTATACACAAACTGGATAGTGGTACAACTTGTCCCAGACTACAACCAAATCAAACTCATATACACAGTGGTAAACTCCATTCGTTCCTGCCTTCCAGCTCGCCTCCTGAGCTCCAGAACATCCTAACCTAAAAAGCTGTAATATTCGGTCTGACCCGAGCATTACATCAAAGTAACAACTAGGTCAGGCTGGAAACCAGCGTGAGTAAACCCATAAAATTTGAAATACTAAGTTATAAAACTTAATGGAAAACCCGAGTAACTCGTACCCTACTATGAGTCCATAGCTTGTTATAGTCAACACTTATTCACAAATCAAACCCTAAGTACCCTTACTTAGTTTCAATGGTCCAATTACTTAAATTATTCCATTCCAGCCTATTTGATTCTAAACTCAAATCTATAAAGAATTACTGAAAATTATTAATCGAAGTGGTTTCGGGTATTTGCTGATACCCGACCCCAGTCTCTTCGAATCCAAAATTATCTTAAAAACAAAGCTGTTTAAGTTTTAAACAGTCCCATTTATATCCAGAATTACATGTTTACGTAGCAATTCATTATAGATAGACAATCCGTATTATCCCAGTTCAATCCAAAAATATATCATATCACACAAATCACATATCAGAAATATCAAATAATCTAAGTCATTCAATATCATTCAATCATCCATAAGAATTTTTTTATTAATCACACCTTTCTAATTAATTTAAATAAATTAAATTAATTACTTCAATCACTTTTAATCCCGCTTACTTAACATTAATTAATTACAAACCTTTAATTATCCATCCCAATTAATTATCCACAATTACTTTGTAATTATCCAATTGGTTAATTATCCTCAAATTAATTAACCATTAATTATCCTCTAATTACAAATTAAATTAATTAACCCTTACTAAATTAATCCTTTAATTACTTACATTAAGTAATCATCATTCAATAAATCACATTTAGTAATTATCCATTAACTACCCATCTTAATTAATGACATTAAGTAATTTATTTTTTAATTACTTTCATTAAGTAATTATCCTATTGGTTAATTATCCTTAATTAATTAACCTTTAATTATTAATTGATTTAACCTTTAATTTTTAATTAATAATTAATCTTTAATTACTTATCAATTAATTAAGTAATATTAATTACCCAAAACTTAATAAATTTAAAAGGTAAATCATTTATCTTAATTAACTTCTTAATTACCCGGTAAAATCTTATTTGATAAACTTGGGATTTAATTATCAATAATCTATTAACTTAAGACTTTAAATTTAATTATTGATAAAAACATTTTATCTTCTCAATCACTACATAATTATATTATTAATTAAGTTTAAATAAACTTAAGATTTAACTTAATCTAAGTTAAAATGAATTACAAAACTTTTACTTAACAAATCATTTAAATAAACCATTATTATTCAAAATAAATAGTTTTAAGAAAATTAGTTTAAACTTGAATTCATGTTATAACTTTAAAACTTGATAATCACCTCACATTGGACCCAAGGCAAACATAGGATTACCGGACCTAAGTCCCGAGCCTATTCTTCCTTCTTTTTTTCAGACTTGTTTAAATTTAAAAACTGTTATAAGATACTGACACTCATGTTCCTACTCAAGTCCATACTCGAGTCACCTACCCAATTACCCGAGTCATTCCTCGAGACACAATCTCTCTTCCCAAACCACTAACACCAGACTCGCCGTGCACATGCACCAGTGATCGAGGCGATTCCGACCATCCATGATATCTCCGGCATGTCACTGACAGTCTCTAACTATGATTTTGATCATCGAATTTCCATCCCAAGCCTGAAACCAAAATCGAGACAACAGATTGAACTGGAACATCAAACCCTCACCAAAATCCTCCTTGCCACGATAACTCTGATCACCAGAGATCATGAATCTCTGACCACAACTTCGCCGAAGCCCCACGTTTCCATCCTCCAGCCTGCGATGGAACCCGATGCCCTAGAGACGACACAACAGCCAATTTTCAAGCCTCGACCAAATTTGGGTTAAAACCTTACTCCAACCAAACGCCGCCGCCACGGTGGCTAAAACATCTTTCTACCATTTTTGCCGAGACCACTAAGCTTCCCACTACCTTCAGCAAAGACCCCGACCACCCCGAGTTCCTCGATCATCAGAAACATCTCAAAGTCCATTTTCTGGTCAACTTCGAATTACTCTCTTGATCCCAATTAAAAAATTGTGAATTAACTTCTAAAATTCATGATTTTCAAAGACGATTCAGATTATATGCCTGAATCAGAGAATCAAAATGTTTGTATTTAACATGTTTTAAATTTTTGTCTGTCCTTTTCAATTTCCCAGCTAATATACACAATTATTATACTCAAAAGTATTTTTAAAACCTAGTTTATGTTTAAACAAACATAATTTGAATTCATTCCGAGAATTCACATGCAACAGATTATCTTAAGCTTTAAGAAGGATATTTACTCACCTGTATAAATGTTGAACAGAGAAGATTGAAACAGGAACTTGAAAATGCTTTTGATCTTTTGATCCGGAAGCTTGATACTGGAAAACTTATTTTTGACTGAGATGATTAAAGCTTTGATTTAGTTGGAACCTTTCTTAGTTGATTCAGGTTGAATATAGTTGAGTTTGCTTGATATTTCTGGTTTAAAATATTTACAGGCTTTGATTTTGCTACAGGTTTGTTGAAATGGGTTGTTGCCTTTGAAAAGATTACTGTTTTGAATTAACTTCATGTTTGAGGAATTAGATTACAGGCTTTTGCTTTAAGTTTTGAAATGAAGATAGGAAAAAGAAATGGAAGAGAAGAGATAGATGCATATATAGACTTAATTATGATTTTAAAAATAATAATAAAAGAAAATAAAATAAATTTGTAACACTTGTTTATTCATCTAACATTAGTCATTACCTTGTTAATTATCTTACACTTGTAGTTAACATGATTTAATTTATTTACACTTGTAATTATACATGTGTTAATTATTTTTAAATTTTTTTATTAAGCTTTTATATTTAATTTCCTATTTAATAAATAGATTTCGTAATTTATATAAATAAAATCCTTTAAAGAAAATATTATAAAACAAATCATATACTAATAAAAATCATATATAATATATTTTTAAAACCAAATTTATTTTAAGATAATTATCTTTTGAATTTCCAATTCAAATTCAATTTAACATCTTATATATATATATATATATATATATATTTAAACAAACACATATCTAACTTGTTTGAAAATAATAAGTTTTCCCATTAAATAATTATATTAGGAGATTATCAAATAAATATTTATCTAGATATAAATATTTATTATCAGATTTATTTGTTCAACTTATAAATCAGTGTTTTCAATAGTTAAAATCAGATAATTATCCAATTAACTGATGCCTAAAAATCCGGGTTATCACAGGTTGGCCGGTTCTGTGTTGGCGGGGGATTCAGGCAAGGTCCTTGGTGTTATTTTATTTAGAGATGCACTCTGATGGGAGGTACCCCAGTAACGCAGTCATTGTATGGAACCATTCTCCAATACGAGACTTTCGGTTTTGGTTGTATACCTACTATGCTGGAATTTAATTAAAGTAACAAATTTTGCTAAGATTAATAAGTATTTGTATATTAGACACTATTGTAGTATCAGAGAATTCCATATGAAATATCTTTGTTATCATAAGGTAAAACCCGTCTGTGTTTATGTGCGACGTGGTCTTACGAGATACTTTTGGAATTTCAAAGGTTTTCTATAACTTTAAAATCCATTTGGGTGTGTTTTCTCATACTAGTTTTTCAGACTGACTCGGGTGTTATTTTGTTATAATGCTCGGGTCAAACCGAGCATGTTTTCATATTGCTTTGGTTGCATTGGAGCTCAGGAGACGAATTGGAGGTCTTCAAGTCGTATTCACGTATATGTTTGTTTTTTGTTGTTGAAGTTGTCAGCAAATTATGAGGACAAGTTGTTATAACTGTTCAAGCTGATGATTATGATTGTTGTACTACTCTGATGGATGTATGTATATAACAGTTTCTCCTTTGTAAAGATTGTTGATTTTATATTATATGTCATTCCGCTGCGATTATGAGATTCTGTGATTGGTTTAGTTTCTTTCTCTTCTTCTTCTCTTTTCTTCTTCTTCTTCTTTCTTTCCAATAACTATCTGTCTTTCTGTTCAATTTGGGTTAGACATGTGTGGTTTATTGCTAACTTGAATAGTGCAGAATGGCGGGTTGTTACAAATTTTTCCTTTTACCAACCAACGGCCAGTATTGGAATGCGCCTAAGTTTCGATGGACCTTTTCTGGATCAGAATTTAGGTCTATATCGTGACGTGTTGTTACAAAGACAAATTTCAAGGTTGCTTTGGGACGTGATCCACCAATGAATCTCGTCGAACTTTATCATTAGGTCGGAAGATACCTGTGCTAGGAGATGTTGAAGCTGAAAAGGAAGAAATTAATGTTGTAGATGGAGGAGGACCATCCGGAGCAGGATCTGATAGGGATAAAGGAAAAATAAGATAGATGATGGCTTCGAGGAATTAAAGAGACAAAGAAGGGAACTAAAACTCTCTTATTACATAGATTTGAATGAAACCCCAGAGCAGATTTACCTTGAAAACTGAAGACAGATCCCCTATTGGAAACTAGCAAGGAGAGAGTCCATGGACCTAAAAGGATGTTTGGAAAATATTGCCTATTCCATGAGCTGGATGGGCATAATACAAATGACTGTAAACACTTATGCGATCTGAATAAGGAACAGGTAAGAAACTGCCAATTACAATAGTATGTGAAAAGCCAGGCTATGGTGGTGGAACAAGAACAGCCATTATCCATTGCGAATGAAAACGGCCTTGGACCGAGGTCGAGGATTGTCATCTCTTAACTAGGATGTCATGGAATCAAGTTTGGTTCTCACATGTTATCTTCGCTTTCAATAAACAACACAATATTACAGTCGAGCGACTCACTTATGTGAGGGATCTCGATCAGTCCTTAGGCATGCTCTTAAGCTAGACGCTAGGCTCTAACATGTGGTGAGGCGGCTATCATGATATTTGACTTTATGTTTTTTAATGTTTGAATTTGATTCCATTAGATGAATCCTTGATTATTGAAATCCACATGAATGTGATGACCGATATTGATCGTGGTAGTCCCAACCAGAGAGATGGGGCGATGACCACAGGGTGCAAGTTCACTTGCCGGAGAGCGAGTGAATGGACTTTTATGACATTGGCCGCTTTTAGTCCTGACCGAAGAGAAAGGACCAGAGTACAAGAAGTAAGTCACCTGGCTAGAGTGTGAGCAAACAGGCTTGCTTATCGTAGAGTCCCTTCATCGGATAGCAAGCGGAATGGGCTCAACAAGGATCCAGAGAGATAATGGATTTGATTATTTGCCCCGAATGACCATGGACTTGATTAACAGTCCGAAGAGACCGTGAATATGATTATCGGTCCCGAGCGACCATGGATTTGATTAACGGTTCGGAGAGACCATGGATTTGATTACCGTCCCTGAACTGCCATGGATTTGATTAATGGCCCAAGACCATGGATTTGATTATCGGCCCCGAACTATCATTGATTTGACTAAGGCCGAGAGAGACCATGAATTTATTATCGACCCCGAATGGCCATGGATTTGATTAACTATCCAAAGACACCATGGACTTGATGATCGACCTTTAATGGCCATGGATTTGATTAACATTCCGAAGAGACCATGGATTTAATCATTGATCCTGAACAGCCACGAATTTAATTAACGATAATTATTAGCCTTGAATAGTCACAAATTCACTAACGATCTAGGGAGATCGAGATTTCAACGTACAACTACTAACTTCCAGATGAACATGGGATGATTTTGATTTATGGTATAATGAGTGAAATAACAATTTTAGGGGAATACAAAATGATTATATGTGATCGACACTCAAGCAAGGACTCAATCCTTAGTTATCATGGTCCGAAAAATATTTGATTTACAGGTGAATCCAAAGGAACAAGATGATTCACAACAGCTTGATCAGCTGTTAACCAAAAGATTCAATTACTAATATTCCATCGACCTTAATATTTTTTCTTTTGCAAAGCACACCTTCCATTTGTGAGGTATGCTTTGGGGCAAATGTTATCCCATCTTTTGACCAGACAATATTCAGATAGACCAGGCGAATCGAACTTTGTAGTTATCGAGGCAGGTAGCCTAAAGAGATGGCCCTAGACTCTACGTACCAAGTGTAAACAGAGTCACGGGATAAAGACCAATCCACCATAAGAAATGAGGATAAAGAATTCACCAAATTGGTGGATCGTTACCGATCTCACGACTTAGATCGGTACCAATCAACGATTCTTCATCCAATCTTGCTCCCACTCCTACTGCTTGCAAGTAATGGTGCCAAAAGCCTATTTCAAGTTCCATCTCACTGTTCTAATGCAATTCTTTATCGATCTCCTCGAGCACTTGAATCGACAACTCCATTTTCCACCGATCCATCATTCGGACTCAGAAACAGGCTAATAATGATGCAAAAAGGTTTGTATGATGAAGCTAACCACGAATCGAGCCTAAACAAAGAGTTCAGGATGATCCATTTGACCATCTTATGGATCAGTACCGATCAAAGCCCATGGATCGGTATCAATCCACGCATATCGATGAGATGTGTACTAAATTTCTTGGAAGAACTAGTCCGGACATGGAAAACTACGTGGAGATCATGGGGGCGAGTTTTTAGGCTTTCTATAACTATAAATTGAAGGGCATGGCTTATTTTTAAGGATCTTTTTGACCCTCATGCTATCTAACTCTAGTCTCTTCTAACCATCCACAAAATTATACCGACCCATAAGAACAGAAGTGTAAATAGCACTACAAAGCATCAACAAAGTTAAGTGGACGTATGCTAAGATTAGTTGAGCCACTATAAATTGTTGTGTATTCTCTTTTCTCTCTTTTTAATTTACTTTTCTTCGCTTTTCATTCTTCACACAATCTCGTGGGTGTTTGTGTCATTTTTGCTTTAAAAAATTAGTGATAAGAATGAAATTTACAACTTGAAAGTTAGGGTAAAACATTAATGAAAACATTATCATTAACTAAGTAATTTAATATATTGATTCTTTTTTCACCTATACATGACGAAATGCATATTATGATTTAGGATGACGATGGGAAAACTCGTTCCATTCTTTGCCACGGTCTTTGTTGGAAAGAAAGAAAATAATTTGTTACTATATTTTTATTTGTTGAAATGAAAGCCTTTATATATGCAAGTACATACACCCAAATGCTAATACTACATAAACTTGCACCAATAGAATAGGTAAATGTGCCTTATTTCTTTAATAAGCTAAGAACAAGGACAAAAAATACTAATTCTTAACATTTAACACCCTCGATCAAACTAAATATGTGTCAAACATTCAGTTTACAAACTATGTACGTTATCTTTCGAGAATTGCAATTCTTGATTTTATCATCGTATTCCATCAACGATTTCAACCACAACTTTGATTTAGCACTTTGTAGGGCATGCTCAACTGTTTCATATTGATTGGTCTATCACATTTGAACCATAATCAGCTCTTGTGTTTTCATCCTTTGGACTCACCCGACCTTCGCCAATCATCCTTTGATACTACTATATTACTCATCTCTCCGACAAGATAGGCTGCGAATTATTCTATTACCTGTTGGATGACGTCAAACCAAGTCTGCTTAACTCATATACCTAACACATACCTGCTGTCTAATAGGTATTTCACTAAACAGCTACTGAGAAAATTACATTTTTTCCAACCTTATAACGTTTGGCAGATTGTCTTCTACACTGTTAGTAGATACTGCTTTCAAATACGCAAATCCACCGATTCATTGGGCCATCATTGCCATATACTCAACCATCAATCTAATCGTCATCCGCTCAATATAAGATCTCTTACATGGTCTTCCTATTTTATTTGCTAATATAAGGCTATTACGTATGACCTGCCACACCTTATGCAAGGTGATACATGACAATCAGAGATATAAAAAGAGCTTCCCGGTGTAGAGAAAAAAATGAGTTTACTTTTATCCCTCTTTTATTAGACCTCACATCATCGTTTCTGTTCATCCACTCTCCTTTTCTTTTATTCTTTTCATAATCAAATACTCATTTCTCCATTCATTTACTATAGCTTTAACTTCCCACGTATATAACTACATCTATAGAACATCCAAAAATGGTTAAGAGGGGTTTTTTTTAAAAAAAGTTTTATTAAGGGTGTAACGACCCACTATTTTGCACCATTCAAATTCGACAATAAATTAAAACATGTCAAACTAGAATAGTTCAAAACAATAGATCGTAATAAAAATTGGAGCAAATGAAATCAAATCACAGAATCATAGACACAGAAATCAGAATACTTGCAGCGGAAATAAAATACCATAGTGGTTCATGAAGTCACTATCAACATAGTCTCAAAATAAGTACAAATTACATAGTCTTAAAACCAATAAAGTTTGAAACAACCACAGAAAATCCCAAATTCATTTGTCACAATTACATAGGCTAGGATAAAAGAATGAACAGAGAAATAGATAGCAGCTCGATAAAGATGATCTCCAGCAGTCCTAGCTCTGGGAAATGAAGTCCACTGATACTCAGGCTGACCCGAGCATAAAATAAAACATAAACACTCGAGTCATGACATACATACTTATACAGTGTAAACTAACTCAAGTGAACTGTAAATAAAAGTATAAGTAACTTAAAGGATGCTTGGGACCATCCATCCTCTGAGGATCCGTTAAACTATTTACTATGTAATAATATTTCGCTATTACAATAATGTTTATGATAAAATAAACTTACTTTAAAATAGCGTTAAGGAGTGATCCAATATTCCCCTTAACATATAATAGTTCCAGTAGTCCATCCATTATCATAGTCCCTCCTGATCGGGAAGCCACCAGAGGATACCACACGGGCTACAAGAGAAAAACCAAACTCGCACAAGGCTCGCTAGGGTAGGTGACATGACACAACTAGGCAATGCCAGGGTAGATATACCAATTACACATCTGGATCGGTGGTAACGCGTAGGTGCTGCTACCGCCCACCTCGAATAACACTCCCAAAATCAAAGGTGTGCACCAAACAATCACAAAGTAATAGAATGACATACGAAGAATTTTGTCCGATCAAAGGTGCTACCTCATTAGCCCGTCAATCGCTCCTGTTTTAGCCACCTTATGCCAAATCACGGGAGTCGGGTCCACGTACATACCTCAACAGAACTTCGTCACCAATCTACTACATTCAGGAATCACCACCGCGTACATGGTTGTCAAAGTGGTTTTCGGTATCGACAGAGAGTATGCCCATATCCGATCCCGGTCTCTTTAACAACCAACGTTATTATTACCCGTGGTTTTAACTTCAAAAATACTTCTTTTTAACAACTTAAAAGTGAAATTATTATACTTACAAATCAAATATTCAATTCCAAAGTTTAGCCTTTTCTGAGTTCATTTTATCAGTTCAATTATATTCAAAATCTCATTTCAGCCAATTGTAGCACTTAACAAGTGCTACTGTAGCTCTTTTATTTATTTCAAGTTTAGTTTAGTTCTGCAAGCACAGCACTTACCAAGTACTGCAATAGCCCTTAGTTAATTTTAGCCTTTGGTTTATTGGCATCAACTATAGCACTTACAAAATGCGGTAATATCCCTTACAGCAGATTTTAAGTTAATTGAATTTCCAGATTTCAATACAATTTCAGCAACAATTTAAATCTAACTTAAAAAATCAAAATTTTCCAATTTAAATTGGTCATTTAAATACCCAATAATTTATGATTTTTATAAAGTAAATTTCCTAAATAAATATCAAATTTTTCAATGCTTCACTTATTAAAGTCAAATGCACAATTTTCTATTCATTGTATTTAAAAAAATTAACTTAATAATTAAGATTTAATTACCATTTCAAATATAACTAAATTTCCAATTTATTTCTTAACTTAACTTTTATTCTTAAACCAAACTTCACATTTCTAAATTAAGTTATATTTCAAATTACATTTGTAAATATTCGTTTATTTAACATTTAATTCATAGAAAACTCAATTACACTTTATTAATTCACTTTAAATTCAAATTTATATCAAATTATCAATTTTACTTACTTAACTTGAATTCCATTTTTTCCAAAATCGAAAATTCGAAAATAATTTTATACTTCAAATTCCAACTTAACCATTCATTTATTTACATATTTAACTTGTAGAAAATCACTACACCTTATAAAAATCATTTTTAATCCAATTTACATTAAAATATTATAATATACAAATTTAAAAATACTTAAAATTTTGATAAAAATATATATAAAATAACCACGTGTCTGTATAATATTTTCTAACCTAGATCAAGTGATACAGATAATATATCATTTCAGTCCGTAATTTAGAAGGAAAATCCGGGTTCTATCATTTCAAACCCGCAGTCCCAAGTTAAATAAATAAAATAAATAAAAACCGCTCAGGCCTATCATTTCAGCCCATAACGATTTTTCCCTATTCTAAAGTCCGTTCGGGTATGTATCATTTCAACCCATAGTGATTCTACTCTATAGGAAACTTATAGTGTGATAAACAGAAATAAATAAACAGTATAACGACATATAATATAGCAGCATATAACATAGCGGATGATGTGACAATTTTATGATAGGGTTTAGCATCATAAAATTCATATCACAGGCAAGTAAAATATTATATAACAATCCTACAATTTCACTTGCTATCAATTTACAATTATATAAGTATGAATGTCAAGCGTGAATACTCACCTCTTCGACGCTAGAGATTTGATTTAAAAATAACAATATCCAAACCAAAGAGCGCAAAGAAGGCATGATCAGATTTTAGAGGATGCGATAACCAGATTCAAATCTTGAAACAAAATAAATCAAAACTAAGTATGCTATTTCATATAAGAATACATCAAATCTGAAATAAGCAAACTGGAAACTAATTGAATAAGATGATATGAACACAAATGGCTCAGCCCCTTCACCACACGACTTCACCAACAAACCACATGGTTCGGCCATGTCCCGATTCAAGACTTAAGGGGCTCGCAAGGCATCGAGAGGTCGAAGGAATGAGCTATGATTTGCAACAGCAAAGTGGTGCAAAGGAATGGTTCTATGGTTTGGTTCTTAAGGTTCAGGTGGCTCGGCCTGTGCATGGGCTCGGTTCAGTTAGACCATCACCGCCTTGAGGTGCGGCTAGGGTCAGGTGTGGCGTCGTAGTCTGGAGGAGATGGTTGCGGTGGCGGTGGTTGTGGATGTGGTGGCTGCAGCTACACTTGACGGTGGGGAGATACATAGGCTCGGCAAGGCTAAGTTAAAGGGTTTGAGGTGGTGAACTGTGCATAAATTCACGGCCAGATCGGGACGTCATGGGGGAGAGGCCGTACTAGTGGTGGGGTAGGGGTTGTAGGCCTGTCATGTTGGGTGGATTTATCGAGTACTTGGTGGAGCAGCCGATAGAAATAAAAGAAAGAAAAACAAAGAAAGAAGAAAAACAAGAAAAAATAGGTGCAACCATTACTTACAAAGAAAAGCTTCACACGAGAAGATGAAGGCCAAAGATGCGGTAAGGTATTGTGCACGCGGGTTTGTATTAATCGGAGAAGTCTGCATCAATAAATGAGGAAAGAACGACAAGAAATTTGTACATGATTTGTACAAACAGAGAAGCTCATGTTGATTTAGTGGAAAAATGCAACTAATAAATAATAGTAACGGCTAGAGGAATCTAATTCTTTCCCTCTTTTGAAATGCACGGCTGATGACTTGCAAGGCTAAAGTATGGAAACAAAGGGGTGTGTATTTTAAAGGCAATAAATAAATTAAAACGTATGCCCAAAATAAATAGCCAAGTAACGTAACTTATATTTATTTGTTTCCTATTTATTTAATAAAATATATGCTACAGAATAATTCAATAAATAACGTACCATTTATATAACGTCAAAGAAATAAACAAGAACGGATATAAAACGTATCAAATTAAATGTATAATTAAATTGCTAATTACAACTTTGTTTATTACTCAATTTAAAATTTTATTTGTTACATAGCCATAACTTAACTAAGAAAACGGATGTAGAAACGTATAAATTTATTGCTTTTTACAACATATTTATTACTTAATTTACAAAGCATATGACCAATTTAAATGAAAAAAAAGCGGAACATGTTGTAAATATATATATACATAGTTTAAATAAAAGATTTGAAGTTAGAATTAAAATTTAAATTTTAAATTAGAGTCAAAATTTAACCAAAATCAAAATTCCAGAAATTGTTTATATTAAATAAAATTGGGCAAATGATTTATAACCGATTCAGGAAATTTCAAAAATTCAAATTTTTAAATAATTAAACACCAAAGTTTTTAAATAAAATGAATTAAAATATTTATAAAAATTTTGGGCGATTACACTCTCCCCCATTCAAAACTTTTCGTCTAAGAAAAGGAATGAAAGAAGGGAAAACAACGGAAGATAAGATAGTAGAGAAAAAGTACCTGAAACAAACAATTTCGGATTCGAAGCACGAATGCTCTCCTCCATCTCCCAGGTGCAATCTCGTTCATCAATGCTCCACTGCACCTTGACCAGGTTGACAGATTTCCTTCTTAGCTGCTTCGTACCTCGATCGATGATACGAAGTGGCTTCCTCTCGACAGTCAGATTAGGCTCAATATCCAAACTATCAAGAGCAGAAGGCTGGATAATAAGAGATGGATCATGCAAACAATGACGAAGGTGCGATACATGGAATACATTATGTACTCCAGCGAATTTCTCGAGCAAATCTAGATGATAAGCAAGAGACCCAACCCTTTCCAAGATGTAGAAAGGACCGATGAACCTAGGAGCAAGCTTCCCTCTACGCCCAAAACGAATCACGTTCCTTAAAGGAGAGACCTTAAGGAAAATTAAATCACCGATAGCAAATTCCAGACTTCTCCTACGCCGATGAGCATACTTCTTCTTCCTATCTTGAGCAATCCTTAACCTCCTCTTAATCTCCTCGATCTTCTCCAAATCTTCCAAAATCATCTCAGGACCAAGAACCAAACGATTACCAGATTCAATCTAGCAAGATGGAGATCTACAAGGTCACCCGTAAAGAGCAGCAAACGAAGACATCTTAAGACTAGCCTAAACAAAAGATAGAATGAGACATATAGAGGATTAAGATAAGATAAGAACAGGGGATTGGAATTATACCTAATAACTATTGTTATAGGTGAATTCAACAAGATGAATATGATCTTCCCAAGATCCTCCATAATCCAAAATACAAGCACGAAGGAGATCCTCTAGAATCTGATTTACTCTTTCCGTTTGACCGTTTGTCTGTGGGTGATAAGTAGTGCTCAGATTCAGACGAGTACCCAAAGATTCCGAGAAAGCTTTCCAAAACTGACTAGTAAAGATAGGGTGTCGATTAAAAACAATGCTAAGAGGAACCCCATGAAGTCGAACAATCTCCCTCATGTAAATCTCAGATAAGATCAAAGCCGAATGGGTAGACTTGACCGGAATAAAATGAGCGGACTTGGTCAGTCTATCCGTAATAACTCAGATGCTCTCATTTCCCCTCCTAGATCTCGGTAACCCATCGATGAAATCCATAGAAACTTGCTTCCAATTGAGAATCTCAAGAGGCTGCAACAAACCAGGGGTCTTCTGATGATCCGCCTTGACTTGTTGACAAGTCGCAAACCTACTAACAAAGATAGAGACATCACGCTTCATACCCCTTCACCATAAAGCTTCTTCAAATCCTAATACATCTTTGCCACGCCAGGATGGATAGAAAGTCTGGATCGATGATGCTCCAGAAGTAACTCTACCTCAAACCCTCAACATTCGGGACACAAATCCTATTATTAGTCCTCAAAATCCCTCTATCATCAATCTGAGCTCCACTACCATCAGAACTACTACTACCTCTGCTAGGAACATTCTCCTTCATACTTCTAAGCTTCTCATCCTCATCCTGCTTAGCCATGATACGATCCAAAAGAGTAGAAGAAACAACAAGCTGGCACAACAAGGACTTCTTCCTACTCAAAGCATCCGCCACCACATTAGCTTTCCCATGGGTATAGTTAATGTCAAGATCATAAGAAGAAAGAAACTCAAGCCACCAAACTTGACGCTGATTCAAATCCTTCTGGGTGAAGATATACTTCAAAGACTGATGATCCGTGAAGAGGTCAAACTTAGCACTCAAGAGATGATGTCTCCAAAGCTTCAATGCAAAGACAACAACCAGCAATTCTAAATCATGAGCAGCATAATTGGCCTCATGGGTCTTCAGCTGGCGACTGGCATAAGCAATCACCTTCCCATCTTGCATCAATATGGCTCCTAAACCCTCGCTACATGCACCGATGTATGCCGTTAATCCCTCATTTCTATTCGGAACGGTAAGCACTGGTGCGGAAGTAAGCTTATTCTTTAACTCTTCGAATGCCGCTTTACACTTGTCATCCCATATATACTTAGCATTCTTTCGAGTTAGAGCAGTGAGAGGTGCAAAAATTCAAGCAAAGTTCCTAATGAACCTCCGATAGTAACCGGCAAGGCCCAGAAAACTGCGAATATCAGTTGGAGTCTTAGGAGTTTCCTAATCCTGTAACAGAATAAGGAGAAATAAGGACCCCAGAAAAGATAGAGTGATCAAATTTAGAAAGAGAGAAAGGAGGGAAGGACTTACATTGATCGCAGCGATCTTGGCTGGATCAACAGAAACTCCATCACTAGAAACAATATTCCCGAGAAATCGGACCTCCTCTTCCCAAAAATGGCATTTCGAGAATTTAGCCTTCAATTGATGATTTTGAAGAATCTCTAGAACATACTTCAAATGCGACTCGTGCTCATCTCTTATTTTGGAGAAGACAAGGATGTCATCAATAAAGACTAGAACAAATCTATTGAGCACATCACGAAAGACACGATTCATCAAATCAACAAAGAAAGTAGGAGCGTTAGTTAAGCCAAAAGGCATAACTAGCCATTCAAAGAAACCATTCTCAGTACGGAAAGTAGTTTTGGGAATGCTCTCCTCAGCAACTATGAGCTGGTGAAAACCTATGGCAAGATCAAGCTGAGAGAAAATAGTAGCTCCATAGAGCTGATCAAACATATCATTAATGCGAGGCATAAGATATCTTTTTTTCATAGTGAACTTCTTCAGCTTCCTATAATCAACACACATCCGGAGAGAACCATTGGACTTGGTGACGAAACCACGGCTGCTCCCCATCCTGAAAAGCTAGGTCTGATCAGACCTTCAGAGGACAAGTCTTGAATTTTCTTCCTTAACTCAACCGTCTCAAGGGGTGCCATCCTTTTGGGTGGAAGAACTACAGGTCGAGCTCCAGGGATAAGATCAATACGAAAATCAGTTTCCTGCTTAGGAGGTAAAGAAGTGACTTCGCCAAATACGTCGGGAAATAGTTTGACCACAGGCGTGGAATCAAGATCACTAGGAGATGAATCGAGGGAATAGATGAAACTGGCAGCGAAATCCTGGGGCAAACTACACTGAATCTCTAATGAATTACCAAAATCATCCTTAAGGGAAACAGTTTAAGAACCACGCGAGATATGGGCATCATGCTTATCCAACCAATCGCCCCCAAGCAAAAGATCGAAAGCGTCAAAACCTAGAACATAGAAATCACCAGAAAATCGATAAATATCATGAATGAGTTTCATATTCCTATAGATCTTACTAAGGTTCGCAGGACCACCAATAGGGTTTGAAACACATAGAGGCACAGAAGTAAACTCGGGAGAAAGAAGATTCCTAAATTTATTACAAAGATCTACTGAGATAAAGCTATGGGAAGCTCCAGTATCAAAGAAAACACAAATAGGAAAATAAAACATAGAGAAAGTGCCCTGAAGTGTACCTTGAGAATCACTAGGAGTAGGAGCATGTGCAGGCGGTGGGGCTGGAGAAGATGCAGAAGTCACAGCAAAAATACCTGATGCCTTGCCCTTCTTCTGAGTAGGGCAGTCCTTCTTGCAATGTCCAGGCCGAAGACAAATGTGGCAGAGGTCACGCCTGGCCAATTGAGCTGGAGGCGGAATAACAGCACCCAAAGTAGGACAACTATTAGCATAGTGTCCCTTCTGATCACATCTGTAGCAGGTAATGGCGGATAGGTCTATAGGCTGCCTTTGAGATGAAGAAGACGATCCCCACCCTGAAGTCTTGTTCCAATTCTTCTTATGATGGTAGAAGTTGGACTTCCTCTTCTTAGAACTACCAGAAGAAGACTGAGATGGGGCAGACCGGGCAGTTGGAGGATCCTTAGAGGTAGGATTCTCGTATCTAATGGCCATGTCCATCAGAGAGGTGAAAGTACCATGCACGTGGGTAATAAGGCGATCATAGTACTCGGGACGTGCACTAGCAATAAACTTCTCATTTTTCTTGAGAGGAGTGTCTATCAGATTAAGGCCATACTACGATAGCTCGTTGAATTTCCTCTCATATTCGGCAAAGGACATATCACCTTGCTTCAAATCCATGAATTCCCGATACAGCTGAGACTTTCCTCTTCGGGCATCCATTTCACAAGAAAAGCATCCCTAAGCACGATAAGAGATATAAGACAGATTTCAAAAGGGAGGAAACTAAACCAAACTTGAACAACAGAAGAAGATACCTAAATTGTTCCCAGGTAATGTCAGCTTCAGCGGTGTGAGCTGTAACTGACAGCCACCAATCCAAAGCTACTCCTTTCAATTGCCATGCTGCCAACTGACGCTGCTGGGCATTAGTGATCTCAATACCGGAGAAGATTCTATCCAAGTCCCTCAACCACTATTGAGCTTCAATTATGCTCTCAGATCCTGTGAACTTGGTTCCACCAAGCTTGGTATATTCCATGCAAAGCTTAGTGAATCTAATTGGGGCAGCGGGCATTGGAGCTGGGGCAGCACCACGTCCCCTACCTCTGGCATTTCCTCGATTCATCTTGAGAAATCAAGAATGAATTTAAGGACAGAGGAAAAATAGAGACTAAGATAGATTAGATAAGATAAAGTTCAACTAGAATGGGCATTTAACAAAGGACCTAATTACAAAAGATGGAGAAAGGAAAAGAAGTAGTCGGTAAAATTTGATTTTAAAACAAGAAAGTTTTATATCAAAATACTTCTTTGAAAATCCTTTAAAAATCATTTTATACTTTAAAATACGTTCTCTCATAAAGAAAGGATTCTAAGATTGACTTCACTCATTCTAGGGTATTTCTACCCTATCTCTAATGATTTTTTGCTCCGCAGGCTATGGTTTGCCTAAAACCAAAGCTCTGACACCAACTGTAACGACCCACTATTTTGCGCCATTCAAATTCGACAATAAATTAAAAGTGGAAATTAGCCATAAGGGCCTCTTTAGTAAGTGTAATTAGTTTCTAGGACATACAACTGAAATAATTACTTTTAAGGACAAAATGCAAAATAATTAGTTTCTAAGCCTAAAAACCTATGAAATTATGTCCTTGAAAGTAATTAGACTGGTGATTTTGTTCTTAAAAGTAATTATTCTGCTGACTTTGGCCTTGAATTTAATTTCTTTCGACGTGTGTCCTAGAAACTAATTGGACTGCAAAGTTTGTCCTTCTAGTGAAATGCCCCAATTTAAAATATGTCAAACTTGAATAGTTCAAAACAATCGATTGTAATAAAAATTGGTGTAAATGAAATCAAATCACAGAATCACAGACACAGAAATCAGAATGCTTGCAGCGGAAATAAAATACCATAGTGGTTCATGAAGTCACTATCAACATAGTCTCAAAATAAGTACAAATTACATAGTTTTAAAGCCAATACAGTTTGAAACAACCACAGAAAATCCCAAATTCAGTTGTCTCAATTACATAGGCTAGGATAAAAGACCGAACAGAAAAATAGGTAGAAGCTCGATAAAGATGATCTCCAGCAGTCCTAGCTTCGGGAAATGAAGCCCACTGATACTCAGGCTGACCCGAGCGTAAAATAAAACATAAACACCCGAGTCAGGACATACATACTTATACAGTGTAAACTAACTCAAGTGAATTGTAAATAAAAGTACAAGTAACTTAAAGGATGCTTGGGACCGCCCATCCTCTAAGGATCTGTTAAACTATTTACTATGTAGTAATATTTCGCTATTATAATAATGTTTATGATAAAATAAACTTACTTTAAAATAGCGTTAAGGAGTGACCCAATATTCCCCTTAACACGTAATAGTCCCATTAGTCCATCCGGTATCATAGTCCCTCCTGATCGGGAAGCCACCAGAGGATACCACACGGGCTTGAGAAAACCCAAACTCGTACAAGGCTCACTAGGGTTGGTGACACAACACAACTAGGCAATGCCTGGGTAGATATACCAATTACGCATCCGGACCGGTGGTAACGCTTAGCTGCTACTACCGCCCACCTCGAACAACACTCCCAAAATCAAAGGTGCGCACCAAACAATCACAAAGCAATAGAATGACATACGAAGAAGTGTGTCCGATCAAAGGTGCTACCTCATTAGCTCGTCAGTCGCTCATATTTTAGCTACCTTATGCCAACTCATGGGAGTCGGGTCCACGTACATACCTCAACGGAACATCATCACCAACCTACTTCATTGTGGAATCTCCACCGCATGCATGGTTGTCAAAGTGGTTTTCGGTACCGACAGAGAGTATGCCCATATCCGATCCCAGTCTCTTTAACAGTCAACGTTATTATTACATGTGGTTATAACTTCAAATATACTTCTTTTTAACTACTTAAAAGTGAAATTATTATACTTACAAATCAAACATTCAATCCCAAAAGTTTAGCCTTTTCCGAGTTCATTTTATCAGTTCAATTATATTCAAAATCTCATTTCAGCTAACTGCAGCACTTGGCAAGTGCTACTGTAGCTCTTTTATTTATTTCAAGTTTAGTTTAGTTCTGTAACCACAGCACTTACCAAGTACTGCAATAGCCCTTAGTTAATTTTAGCCTTTGGTTTATTGGCATCAACTACAGCACTTACAAAGTGCGGTAATATCCCTTACAACAGATTTTAAGTTAATTAAATTTCCAGATTTCAATACAATTTCAGCAACAATTTAATTCTAACTTATAAAATCATATTTTTCCACTTTAAAATGGTCATTTAAAATGCCCAATAATTTATGATTTTTATAAACTAAATTTCACAAATAAATATCAAATTTCTCAATGCTTCACTTATTAAAGTAAGTGCACAATTTTCTATTCATTGTATTTAAAAAATTAACTTAACAATTAAGTTTAATTACCATTTCAAATATAACTAAATTTCCAGTTTATTTCTTAACTTAACTTTTATTCTTAAACCAAACTTCACATTTCTAAATTAAGTTATATTTCAAATTACATTTTTAAGTATTCATTTATTTAACCATTTAATTCATAGAAAACTCAATAATACTTTATTAATTCACTTTAAGTTCAAATTTATATCAAATTATCATTTTTTATTTACTTAACTTGAATTCCATTTTTTCCAAAATCAAAAATTCCAAAATAAATTTATACTTCAAATTCCAACTTAACCATTCATTAATTTACATATTTAACTTGTAGAAAATCACTACACTTTATAAAAATCATTTTTAATGCAATTTAGATCAAAATATTATAATATACAAATTTAAAAATACTTAAAATTTCGAGAAAAATATACATAAAATAACCACGGGTCTGTATAATATTTTCTAACCTAGGTCAAATGATACGGATAATATATCGTTTCAATTCGTAATTTACAAGGAAAATCCGGGTTCTATCATTTCAAACCCGCGGTCCTAAGTTAAATAAATAAATAAAAACCGCTCAAGCCTATCATTTCAGCCCATAACAATTTTTCCTTATTCTAAAGTCCGTTCGGGTATGTATCATTTCGACCCATAGTGATTCTACTCTACATGGAACTTGCAGTGTGATAAACAGAAATAAATAAACAGTATAACAACATATAATATAAAGGCATATAACATAGCGGATGATGTGATATTTTATAACAGGGTTTAACATCATAAAATTCATATCACAGGCAAGTAAAATATTATATAACAATCCTACAATTTCACTTGCTATCAATTTACAATTCTGTAAGCATGAATGTCAAGCATGAATACTCACCTCTTCGACGCTAGAGATTTGATTTAAAAATAACAATATCCAAACCGAAGAGCACAAAGAAGGCACGATCAGATTTTAGAGGATGTGACAAACAGATTCAAATTTTGAAACAAAATAAATCAAAACTAAGTATGCTATTTCACATAAGAATACATCAAATCTGAAATAAGCAAACTGGAAACAAATTGAATAAGATGATATGAACACAAGTGGCTCGGCCCCTTCACCACACGACTTCACCAACAACCCACATGGTTCGACCATGTCCAGATTCAAGACTTGAGATGCCTGCAAGGCATCGGAAAGTCGAAGGAATAGGCTACGATTTGCAACAGCAAAGTGGTGCAAAGGAATGGTTCTATGGTTTGGTTCCTAAGCTTCAGGGAGCTCGCCAGTTCATGGGCTCGGTCCAGTTGGACCATCACCGCCTGGAGGTGCGGCTAGGGTCAGGTGCGGCGTCACAGTCTGGAGAAGATGGCTTGGGTGGTGGTGGTTGCGGCTGTGGTGGCTGCGGCTACACTTGATGGTGGGGAGATACATAGGCTCGACAAGGCTAAGTTAAAGCTTCTGAGGTGGTGAACTGTGCATAAATTCACGGCCAGATCTGGACGTCATGGGGAGAGGCCGTACTGGTGGTGGAGTAGGGGTTGTAGGCTAGTCATGCTGGGTGGATGTATTGAGCACTTGGTGGAGAAGCTGATAGAAATAAAAGAAAAAAAACAAAGAAAGAAGAAAAACAAGAAAAAATAGGTGCAGCCATTACTTACAGAGAAAAGCTTTACGCAAGAAGATGAAGGCCAAAGATGCGGTAAGGTATTGTGTACGTGGGTTTGTATTTATCAAAGAAGTTTGCGTCAATAAATGAGGAAAGAACGACAAGAAATTTGTACGCGAGTTGTACAAACAAAGAAGATCACGTTGATTTAGTGGAAAAATGCAAGTAATAAAAAATAGTAATGGCTAGAGGAATCTAATTCTTTCCCTCTTTTGAAATGCACGGCTAATGATTTGCCAGGCTAAAGTATGGAAACAAAGGGGTGTGTATTTTAAAGGCAATAAATAAATTAAAACGTATGCCCAAAACAAATAACCAAGTAACGTAACTTATATTTATTTGTTTTCTACTTATTTAATAAAATATATGCTCTAGAATAATTCAGTAAATAACTCACCATTTATATAACGTCAAAGAAATAAACAAGAACGGATATAAAACATATCAAATAAAACGTATAATTAAATTGCTGATTACAACTTTGTTTATTACTCAATTTAAAATATGATTTGTTACATAGCCATTTGATTTGTTTATAACTTAACTAATAAAACGGATGTAAAAACATATAAAAGAAACATATAAATTTATTGCTTTTTAAAACATTATTTATTACTTAATTTACAAAGTATATGACGAATTTAAATGAAACAAAAGTGGAACAAATGTTGTAAATATATATATAGTTTAAATAAAAGATTTGAAGTTAGAATTTAAATTTTAAAGTTTCAATTAGAGTCAAAATTAACCCAAAATAAAAATTCCAGAAATTGTTTATATTAAATAAAATTGGGCAAATGATTTATAACCAATTCAGGAAATTTCAAAAATTCAAATTTTTAAACAATTAAACACCAAAGTTTTTGAATAAAATGAATTAAAATATTTATAAAAAATTTGGGCTGTTACAAAGGGGGTATAAATAAAGATATCCCCCCATAACTAATTAATACAATATTACCAAATTACCCGTTAAACCCTAGTTCTAACTACAGTAATCTCTTCTTCCTCCTTAATCAAAATCAATAGTCTAAAATCATGAAGAAGTTAAACGTTAATTAAATTTCTTCATAAGAGAAAGAAAACATTATGATTTTGACTCAAGAAAGAAAACCGTACATTGAATTTGTTCAACCAAACAATGAAGTGGTAGTTTTTTCTTTTGGTTAGGGTTTAACGTGTACTTGCCGTTTTAAGATTTATTTTCATAATTCGGTGTGTACTTGTTGATTTCAGAGTTGAAATTCAATTTGTTCACGTCGAAAATAGCAAAATATTGATCCCTCTCGATTTCGGAGCCTACGGGCCGAAATAAAGGAAAATGTTTGGCATTTCGGTATCGAGTTTACGAAATACAAGGTGAACATAACAATCGACGCAACATTGCCAATAATATTGAATAAATTCGGTGGGATTTTGCCAAATATTTATAGTTGCCTCAATTTTTTTCAAATGCTGTGATTTTGATTTTTTCGTAATAGATACCCGAGCGTGATTGAACGAATGAAGTGGATAATTGCAGAGTATTGGAAAACAATGAAAACGGTTATTGCACCGAATCAAACGAAGTAGGCAATTGCAATGAATCAGAAACCGATGATGGCACTAACGACCAAAATGAGGAAGTCGCCTTGTCGCCCTTCGATTACCCCATTTTAATGTTTCATTTTACTACAGATGTGGTACGATAAAATGTTAAAATATATGTTCGATTTTTTTGTTTTGATGCGTGTTACCAATTTATGATGCAGTTGTTCGAATCGAAGGAAAGTGTATGAGATTCAGGCATGGAACGCGAGATAAGTCTAAATTGCATTGTTGTGACTAAAAGAAAAAGAATGAGAAATGTGCTACGCAACGGAAAAGGATCTTGGATGATCCTTGTTTGTGAAAGAAGCGGAGAGTATGTTGACCATAAAGCAAAGATTTATGTTCTAAAAACTCAAAAAAAGGCGAAGGTCATGAAGTAGAAAATGTGGATGTCCATTTGAGTTAAGCACTAGTTGTACAAATGATAGAAGATGGGTACTGAGTGTAAATAATGGACGACACAATCACATGCTTGCTAATTTATTAACAGGGCATCCGTATGTGGCAAGGTTGAAAGATAATGAAGTCAGGACTGTTGAAACAATGAAAATAGTGGCGTTAGGCCTCGAAATATTTTAGCTACTATTAAAATTGACAACCCAAACAACCAGTCAACCATATGAAATGTTTATAATGCAAAAGTTAAGCTTAAAATACATAAAATGGAAGGTAGGTCGATTATGTGGCAGTTTACGAAATGGCTTCTAGTCGTCATTACACGGTTCACCATAGATTGATGGTACAACCAATGAAGTTTCCAACTTACTCTTTAGTCATCCTAGATGTGTTATTCTTGCATAATGTTTTCATCAAATATTGTTCTTGGATTACACATTCAAAACAAATAGATAAAAGTTACCATGTTTTCATATGGTGCCGCAAACATCAACGGGGGCATCTTTTACTGTGGCACTTTCTTATCAGTCGTGAGACTACGGAATCCTATACATGGGAGCTTGATTGTGATAGAAAGTGTTATAGAGATAAAGAAATTCCAGGTGATATCATCACAGGTGCTGAAATTGCTCTTACGAGTGTAGTAGCTACAGTGTTTCCATCGGCACGTCGTATTCTATGCGCATGGCATATTTCGAAGAATGTTCAAGCAAATTGTAAACCAAATTTTATAAAAAAGAAACACGTTTTGACTGGGGATAAAGAGGTAGTGTTGGAAGATGAGGAAGGAAAAAAGAAGTATGAACTATTTTGGGATGGTTGGATTAATGCGATTAACTCATTTTCAAAGAATAGTACCATCGGAACTTAAAATTATTTCGTGATGCATGGGTTGCGAAACAGAAAAAATCTCTCACATATGTAATGAAAAATTAGCTTAGTAAGTACAAGGAAATGTTTTTTTTTGGCTTGGACTAACAAAATAAAACACTATGATAATGTCTCTACTAGCGTAGTTGAAAGTGCACACCATCGTTTGAAATGGTATTTCGATTCAGCTGCAGGTAACTTTCGTAATGTTAGACTAGTGCATATCTTTATTGTGAGACTGAATTAGTTGCAATCGAACGTGCGTTTGAAATGAGTACATCTACGATACTGCATAGATTTCAAAGTGAGCCAATGTTTAGAGAACTTTTGGGATTTGTATCTCACAAAGGACTATATTTACTAGTACATGAGTTATGTAACATTTCAAATGTCGGCTTGACTCTCGACAATTGTGGTTGTGTTTTATGGCAAGTTAATGGACTACCATGTGCACACATGCTGGCAGACTTTAGACGTTCACAAAGTTTCATACTGTCAAACGATATAGATTCTTATTGGAAGCAATTATTTTGCACTCCTCCTACATTGCATCGTTTAACTCTTGCTTTTGATGACTTGTCCGAAATAAAAGCATTGAAAAGTAGGTATGATGAATCACCTAATAATATGAGACTTGTTATACAACAAGATTTGAAATTGTTAGCATTCCCTCAAACAACCACTATTTTAGAACCCCCCGTAGCAAATATTAAAAAGGGTATACCATCTAAAAAAGAGAAGTCAACTAAACGAGAGCCGTCTCATTTTGAACATGTTGAAGCGTCATTATCATGTAACTCAAATCTTACTCCGGTTGGTCATTACTTAAGGAAGCTTTGCATCAAAAGTAAGGCATGTGAGAACAATCAAGTTGATAGTGAATATTTATTAAAAATGCCCAAATGTATGAGACCCTACATAGTTGGTATAGACGATATGCCTAGTGATGGTAATTGCGGTTATTGGGTTGTGGTTAATTGATTGAATCTCTATAATCGAAGATCGGATAATCCTTGTAAGTTTATACGTGAGTCTATGGTTGACAATTTAGTGCCACATTCTGCAATGTACAAAAGAATGTGGTATGAATGTGGTTATGAAGAAATGAAGATAAGGATACAATGTACGAATGCAGTTGGGTTTAGTGAATGGATGCAGATGCCAGAATCAGGATTTATTATAGCTGAAACATTTGGCACTGTGGTTGTTTTTAAGTATATAAGTTGTACTTTTGTTCCGACAATAGTACGTGCGTCCATGTTAAACAATGACAGGATGGTAGTTATGGGGCATGTGAACAGCTCTCTTTTGGTTGGTATTAAACTTAGTTCTAACTTTCCTCTGTCCCTACACCTCACTTTTCATATTTTCAACAGTTTTATAATATTAACATGGAAGATTAGGTCAGACCGTATATGGAAAGAGTGAATAAGTACTTAGCTTCTTCAGAAGACCATGATGATGAAGGCAGTGTAGTTAAAGTAGAGTAGACTTATTATTTTGTTTGAATTAAATGTAATTGCTTAGCTTATATGGATTGTTCTGACTTTAAGATATATGTTTGAGTTGGCAAGCATCAATTTTGCTTTATAAAAATTTATTTGAATATGTTGTTTTTAATTACGTTATGGTTGTTAGAAGTTAATAAAACTTGGTTGAATATGAATGCAATATGAAATATGGAATGTAATATGAAAATTTGGTTCAATTTATTGTTTTTAATTACATCGTAGTTGTTAGAATTTGAGCGCAAATGCAATATTATGTAACGGAAGCAATAAACAAGTCGGCAATATGAAAGCAATAAAAAACGCAGGTTCGGTGACTCGACTCCGAATAAAAATGCAAAAAATGATGAGACATTGCCATTTTATATTAATAAAACTCCATTTCTATTGATACGGTGGTTCAGCGTCGACTGCATAACAATTTTTCGACCAAGTGCAATCATTTCCGAGAGTTTGGAAACAATACGATAATTGGTTTTCGAATTTGTAAACTTAATTTGACAAAAAGGTGTCGTATATGATCTATGGACAATTAACAACTAATACTATGGTCAATTCGATGAGCTACCATCGACTGAAATATTTAATTTCGACCCCACATTATCGTTCTTAAGAGTTCATCACATATACGATGTAGATTCATCGTTTTAATTTCCAAAAGTCGATAATAGCTTGCCGTTCTTGCTACAAGTAAGTGCATGTTGTTTAGGAAAGCAATTTCGACACCATTCCATTGATTTTTTTGCCTTTGTTCATTTTCATGTTGTCGTTACTACTACTAAGAACTATAGTACAATCAATTCGATGGCTACTTGTCGACTGCGCCGTATAGTTTCGACATACGTATGCTATTCTCGAGAGTTTTGTCTACTTTCGAAAATTCAGCATCATTTTTGTCCCTTTTTTTCGACAATAGGTTGTCGTTCCTGCTACTGTGTGGTATTCGAGGTTAAATTCGACTTACTTATGTCGTTACTGCTACTTACCAGATTTATATGCCATATCAATATCATGTTAACCATATAACCACCATATCAATACCTTCTCTATACCGTATCAAACTACATGAATACCATATCAAAGAATATCAACATCATATCAATACCTTCTTTATACCATATCAAACTACATGAATATCATATCAAAGTATATCAACACCATATCAATAACTTCTCTATACCATATCAAATTACATGAATACCATATCAAACACCATATCAATACCATATAGGACATATGAATACCATATCAAATCACATGATTACCATAATAATACCACGTCAAACAATATCAAGACCACATGAAACCATACCAAACCATACCAAACAACAACAATACGACAAATATGAGTACCACAAAACATCGATACCATAGTCATTAACACAAAAGTCAGAATACACGAGTTCAATAAATAACGTATTTTTTGTTTCTGCTCTTCTTCGCCTTTGATCCTTCAACTTGTTCGCCTTCTTCTTCTTGTACGTTCACTTGTTTGCCAAAAATATCAAGTGGTTCATTTTCGTCAATGCGTTCAATCGTTTCGAGCACTTGCGCCATTGACTCGCTGGGAGCACAAGACTTAATAAAGTCCACAATGTGTCAAAGTCTCTGTTTCTGCAAATTAAAAAAAATTCAAATGAATGATCAAAGAAACTGTAAGCCAACAATAAGTTGAATAAAAGTAGGCACTTACAATGCGGACAACAACTGAATTATTTTCGCTAACTTTTATTGGCTTCGTAAATCGTGCTCATGGATTGGAAACAACAGGATGTGAAACAGACAGATACCACTGCATGTACGTTGGATCACATTCCCCAGGCTGTGTGACACGAGTTAATTTTAGACTTTGATTCAGAAGATGGTTTCACCACTCGCTCCAGCTGAAATCTTCTAAATTTGAATATGCTGCCTTGTATGATTTTGCTGACAACTTTATTTTTTCCTCTCCAAAGTGAAAGTTGTTACGATACTGGTTGAACATAGCCAAACTGACGAAGGATTCGCTGTGGAAGATACAACTCCACTGCTTCAAAACACACAATTGGTCCATTATACAAGGCACACTGTTGAAACGGGTAGTGACCTCTCATATCCTTCAAACACTCCCAAACTACATCAGTAACTTGAAGGTCGCCTTATTTCTCCCTGAGAGTCACCGAATCATAAGACAAGTTGGTGCTCGTTTCCATAGCAAAGTAAAAAGCTGACCTAGAATCTCCAAGTTGTGCACGTGCATTTGGATTGTGTCGTCTTAACACCGGGAAATGCTCAAATATCCAAACCTAGACAAGAATTATCAATTATATAGACAAAACACTGCAAGTAATTTTATCTTTATAATTTGATTTAAACCTGAAGTAAAGGCATGCAACCAGCAATTTGACGTACACCTTTTCTTGTGCCCTGCACCAACTTATAAAACAGCAAACTCAAGCTTGCTGTGCCCCAAGAATACGTGTTCACTTGCCTTAACACCCGTAAACATTGCAAAAAAATGTGTCGAGACCGTGTTTCTAAATTTATCACCACAAACTAGCTCACTAATGGTATATAGTAAATATGCAATTGCACATTGCCGTTTACGTTTCATGGTATCAGAATCTTGATTGCCAGAAAATGTTGTTCTCAACCATTCCAGACGCACTTTTTTCTCACCTCCCAACAATTCATCAGCCACTTGTTTTTTTTATGCCAAGACACTTATCTAACGGCTCATAAACATCATCATCACTTATTCCCCTTGATCCTCCAAGTGGCCCCGTAACCGCTTTTCCTTCGACGGGAAGACCAGTGATGTGAAATGCTTCATCTATATTTATTGCCATCTCCCCAAACGGAAGATGAAAAGTGTTGGTTTCCGGATAGAATCGCTCGATAAAGGCGTTGATCACTACCCTATCAACTTTGTCATGTGCATGTTTTATTATATTAAAGAATCCTAATTCGTCTACCGCATCCTTAAGAAAATTACACTCGTTGTTTAAATCTCACCCTCTACGAGTCCCTACATGACTGTGAAGCTTAACAATTCTTGCTTCTTCCTTTGGTGCCTACATCACCAATACAATATTCAAAACCTATACTTATAATGTCTACAATTAAATATGATATTCCATATGGATTCGGTATTCAAAACATATACTTATATTGCCTACTTATATTGTCTACAATTAAATATGCTATTCCACATGGATTCAATATACAAAACATATACTTATATTGCCTGCTTGTATTGTCTACAATTAAATATGATATTCGCAAAAAAACAAAGAATAATGAACGTATTAACATATCGAAGAATTCCATATGGTAGAAGCTATATGATCTTTAAACGCAAACAATAAAGTTGATTGTTCTTCACTTTCTGTCGATTGACTTGGTTGTGCCATCAATTGTTTTCCTTTCTTTTTCCTCTTCAATTGTTGTATCTCTGTATCGTACTCCTCTTCTGTGTCATGAGATGGGTCAACCTCTTTTCAACCTCTTCTGCTTGATCCTGACCCCTTTTTTTGTTTCAACAATGTGATCCGCTTGCCTTCCTTCCTCCTCACTCGAACTGCTGTTTACATTGCTAGTGCCCTTGTCGTCTACAACAGCCTCGTCAATAATTTTTCTCATTCGCTCCAACTCTAATCTCTTACGATTTGAAGCAGTTTGAGGAATGCGGGTGGTTGAAGACGAAGTTGAAGATTTTTTTTGCTGTAAAAACAAAAAATTGTTCATCAATATATGTTTAAAATCCAACAGTAGACGTATAAAAACAAAAGAGATGAAAATCAGCAACGAACATGTGATTCTGTGTTAAAGCGGCAACAATATATCGAAAAAATTAAAATTTTCGACCATCCGTCATCGAACTGCATTCAAACACTTTGTAGCTTAAATCGATAGTGAAATATCGAACAAAATCCAAAATTTCGACCATCAATCATCTAATAGCATTCAAGCATTTTATTGGTTCAAATTCGACAATTCAACGTCGAAAAAATATAACAATTTCGACCAACTAACATCACAAAACCGAAAATAATAATTGACAATCATAAACCGAAATGCATCAAAACACTAAGCTTGTTGAAATTTGTCGCTACAGCATCGAAAATATATAATTAGTTCGTTCAACTATCACCGAATAACCCCAAACGATAATATAAAATCGAAACAAAAAAAAATTCGCTTTATTATCACCGAATAACTGCAAACACCTAAACCCTAACATATAAACCTTTCATCTACAAATTGAAATCCCAAATCACGAAGCAAGAATTGATTATTAGTGACCACTGACCTTACCAATACCTTCTCAATTAGCTTCGGGTCTGGATTTTTGGATCGAGCGCAATTTTTGGTAGGAAACATTGTAGAAAGGTTTTGAAAATGCTGAAGTTTGAAAATAGAAGAACGAACGATGGAATGATTCGGTTAGGGTTAGAGAGATAGGGTTAAAATTGTGGGAGATAGATTAGGAAATCTTTGTTTTACTTTATAATACAAGTGTCATCCCCACACTAGTTTGTTTTTGAGTGGAGTGAGAATAAAAAAAACCATCCCTAACCCTTTTTGGAGTCTCAGTAACAATGCTTTGTCAGTCCCCTTTTCATTCGTATACCTGTCCATAATATCCACAGTAAAAGATTTCTTTTTGACCAAAATTGAATCAATTGAAGACGCTATAAATCAATCTACAGTTGCCACCAATTGTAAGATCTCCGACCACTATTTCTCCTCACCATTTCTCCTTTGTGTTCGAAATAGAGTTTAGCTCAGATTGGCTAAGTATTATACAATACTGCACTAACCTTAATGACCTTTCACGTACCCTGTCCTTAATTCAGCCATCACATTTTTGCCTTTCATATGCCTTCTCACTCAAAAATCCGGTAACACTCAACACAGCCTCATTAATTAAAATCACAAGCAACCTCAAATGTCATGCCCACAACAAATCTTGCATCCATCTCTTCCAGACATTGAAAATATATCTTAACGTTGCATATTTCCTAAGCACTTCACCACATCACAAATCTCTACTTATCTCACAACCATGCACGACAAATTCACCTAACTACACATGCAACTCCTCCTTAACAAACAATAAAGAAACACAGATTCTCCTCACCAACATGAGCTATTTCGACCATCACCGTGATGCTTTAGGAAAACTACTCGATTTTCCAAGCCGTGGCAATAAATTTTGGCTGACCAAGGTATTTCGAACCCAAGCTACCAGTTCATCATGCCCTGAATTCCAAACAAGGCCAGTTGATTTTTGTTGGGTGAAAGATCCTAGTTTTTCTGGTTGATGTTACTCTCTCTAGCATACTCCATTGCATATTTGGGCATCATTTATAGTAGCCATGATTGAATCACTTCACCTGAATTCTTCAATTGATTCCATCTCAGCTTGCCTCGCCTCTGACCGACTACAACTAAGCTCCGTATGAGCTTTCTATGGAAATTCAGCTGAGCTGTTTGATTTTCAACGAGTGATTATGGCCACCTGAAAAACAGCTGATCATTGGCTCATAATATTATTCATGCTCGCGCCTTCAATGCTCCGAGCCATTTATCTCTTCGGCCACTCTCATTGCTGAAGTTCCAAATTCGAACATCTCCTGTTCGGTCTTCTCTTTCATATATCTCTATGCATTTCAGTTTCTTTCCCTCCTTGAATGTTGCTGCGGTTACGGAAACCATTACCTGTTACAACACATCATATGTTGAATCTTCTTTACCAAGATCAAATTTGTTCCTACAACTCCGTGTTCGAAACAAATTATGCTGCGCAGTTGGCACCATAACATCTACCATAAATTACATTGTGTGTGCCAACAAGTCCTTTCTTTACGGCTCTTTTTTCGTTTTTTTTTTCAAACTAAAGATTAACATGAAACTCTTCATCTTAAGCAACGGGTAGGGCTATCAACGGATATTCGAAAAATCCGAAATCCATTCGCATCTGCGTCCAAAAAACAGACAAATATCCAATATCCGAAAAACGGATATTCGATTTGGGTTAATGTACCGTCAAATCTGATTTTCGAATCCATACACACATACATTAACATTTTGAATTCATCTGCTTGTAGATCACGCGAATGTTTTGTTACACAAAAATTGCATAATATTTATGACAAAGGAGAGAGATTTTATTATTTATGAGAGAGTTACAAGAGATTACCACTACAAGAGAAACGGCTCTTTCCAATGGCGGGCGGCTGTTGGAGGCCGTTGGAAAGCCGTTGGAAATGCCGTTGGTATACATTTCAACAGTTTCCAACGGCATCAACGGAGATATGTCAACGACAACTTTGCCAATGTGGCAAATCCTGTTGACCAAACTACCGTTGGAAATCCATTGTAATGCGTTAGAATTTGCCGTCGGAGGCCGTCGGACTATTTGGCCATTGGTCACCGTTGGAAGCCGTTGGAAATCTGGGTATATTTTTTTTTTAAAACCAGCAGTGCTTGCTTCCAGCCACACACAACCACAATTATATCAAAACAGCTCCATTTCGAGCATATATATATATATATAACAACTCTATCAAAACATATCCAAACATATATATATATATATAACCAAATCATGCATATATTTCGACATAAACCAATATCTAAACATAACACAACATAACCAACATCGAAAAATCCAAACCAACATCAACAAATCCAAACCAACATCCACAACCAAACCATCAGAATGTATCAAATCCAAATATACACAGAAACCATCAGAATGTATCAAATTCTCACCAACTCCAAAATATACATGCCAATAACAAACATACTAAAATCACTCCGCACCAGAACCACCAGATGAAGGAGGCTGTCTATACTGTGCGATGAACTCCGCCATACGCCGGTTCAACTCCTCCGTCCTTGCTTCATGCAGCAAATTGCTGCACAATATCTTCCTTATCTTGAGCCTTTTGATATTTTCTTTGGTCTGTCTGAACCTGTAAACAAATTTAAATTATCAACTACACTAAAAAATTAGTATTAAAAGAATTGCGAATTAACTAACCTATATATATTCACTAACAAATTCATAAAACAAACTAAATCATGATTGTTCAAAATATGAATGGAATACACTAGTATAAGGATATTTACTAACTTAAACCCGAATTCAAGCCAATTAAAGAGTTGATTAACACACACTAATAATTAACACACACATATGATTAACACACTAATTAATCAGAATAATTATTTTAAAATTTAACTTAAAATTACCGATTGGCTTCCATATCCGTAGCGTCTGCCGCGGGTCACTGGATCCATGACAGACTCAAAAATGGCGTCCTCCTCATCGATGGTCCAGTGAGCTCGTCCCGTTTTATCAAGTAAGGCTGTCCGCGCTTCCTGGAACTTTTGCTGTCATGCAAAATATAATTGAATTTAGTTAACGTTATTTCAATTAACTTGTAAGTTTTAGTTACTTATGTTATACTTACATAGGCAGCACGCGCTTTGTCATCGTGGTCCCAAGAGTAAGAAACTGCGTCGGAATCATCGACCTGAGGCAATGCATGTGTATGGGTAAACACATCCCCATAACTAACACTCCCCCCGCGTTGTCTCTCATGAAATATGCACATATAAATATACATTATTTATATTTTAACAAATTAAAACATAAAATAATTAACTATTTATCTTATTTAATAATTATACCAAATCTTCCCGGTGATGCTGGAAAGACTTGGAACCACCGCGATGTGTAACGGGGTTCCTGCTCCTGTTTGCAGAATTCCTCTCGGACTGCCTCTGCAAATTTAAATTGAAAACAAAAATTGTTTTGACAGTTTTAATTATTTATATATTATTTGCCTCAAACAATTTAAATTAAATATATGATAGATTTACCACAAAATCTTCGTCACTCCACCAGGTGGCGAACTCATCAAAGACAGCTTCACTCATCCAATGAGGCCTCTTTCCTGATGTTTTGATGTTGTTTATTGTTTCGCGATAGTTTTTTGCAATTTTTCTGCTCCAATGGCGCCGGAAAACAGAAACATCAGAATCGGTCAAGTCCACTTCCCCCTGCACGTGTGAAAAAATATGAGTTATACAGTTGCTATAAATAGTGAAAACATGAATTGACATAATGTACATGACTACATAATGCAATATTTGATATACCACACATACCACAAAGTCATGCTAGATAGCCTCCCGCACCCCCTCTGGTATCGTAGTCCACCTGGGCCAACACGAGGTCATACAAGCCATATACGCCCGTCGCGAGATCGTGAGCACTATGTTGGAAGGCTCCAATGAAAATCCACCGCTGTGTAAAACAAGAAAAAACATTTAATATTCCGTTACTACTATATATATTTGATAAAAGATTGTATGGAATAAAATTTAATTTTGAAACTTTGTACTTACCTGCCATCGGCTTTGGGTTTCAGCTATACCATAGGCCGAACACCTGGCTGTGAAGGACCAGCATCATCACCTCTCTGTGAGCTGGAAGATCCGGAGTGTGAACGTCTACGTCCCGACATACCTATATGAAATCATTGTATAAAGAAAAGCAAGAGTAACATTGATTAATTTAATATGCAAATGGTGTCAGAATAATAAACATAGCGTAACATACATTATGGCATAACATAAAAGAGATTATGTGATACATATCATATAAAATTACTTTGGAAACAAAAAAATGAAAAAAAATTACCTTCTCAAAATATTGATTAGTGATCAATCCTCGTCGCTTTCGGATTCAGACTCTTCTTCGCACTCTATATTTTGTTCCTCTATACACTCAAATGCTTCAATTAATGCATTTGATTCATCATTTAGAGGTCCAAAATCTATTTGATCGTCGGTTACTATTATTCCTCTATTTTCCTCGATATCTGCTTGGTAAGCTTGTTGTTCAGGAATATTCCGTCCATCAAATGTAAACCTTGGTTTGGTTTAAAAATAGCCGACCAATCTATTTTATCTCTTCTTAAAGATGGGTAAGGAGCATAATAAACTTGAAGAGCTTGTTTAACAAGTACAAAAGGATCGTACTTATAATACCTCGAAGTATGTTTTATTTCTATATGATTATATTTTGGATCCACGTTTATTCCAGAACCTGGAACGTTGCGAACCAGTTGCATTTAAACAAAAATACTTCTTCTGCGGGTCGGGTGAAATATGTCAACTGCAAAATCTGGGCCAGCACGCCATAAAAGTCATTTATGTGATCATTTGGATCATCACTACCTTTGACAAATACACCAGTATTGTTAGTTGATTTTTCGGCACCGTATTCTTTGGTATTAAATTTATATCTGTAGACAAAGAATATTGGATATGTCTTGACTATCCTTTTTGGTCCCATAGCTAAATGTTTCAATCCTTCATCTACAACACAATTTGTTGTATCGAAAACATAGTTAGAAAACCAAGCAGCAAATTCTTTACCGATATCGTCGTTTGGATGTTGTGATTCGTAAATACTACAATTATAGAACAAATGTTGCATTATGATTAAAATACATGTGTGCATATTTGTGTATACATATGTGCAGATGATATGCATGTGTAGACGTATGTGCAGATATATTACCTAATAAATGGTGCAACTTCTGCACAGTTGAGAAGAATGTACGTGTGTGCTACTTGATAATCTCTATCATCCAACCATACTTCCACACATTTACCAGCAGGCCGACCAGTTTTTTTAAAAATAGATAAAGTTGCTTGACAATCATCTTCATCAATGCCTTCATCATTACGCGTAGGACTTTCAAATGATGTGTTCACATGGTCGCTGAAATAGTGAGAGAAAAAAAAATGAAGCTTCTTCTTCGATGTACGATTTGCAAATCGAACCTTCAACTCGAGCTTTCTGTCTAACTTTTTTCTTTAGATGATTTAAATACCTAGCAAAAATTATTTTAAATTAATTTTTTATACATTTAATTAAACCAATATGTAATAAACTAAATATTAATATACCTTTCAAATGGATACATCCATCCATATTGCACAGGCCCTCGAAGACGTGCTTCAAATGGAAGATGAATAGGTAAATGCTCCATAACATTGAAAAAACTTGGAGGAAATATTTTTTCCAGTTTGCAAAGCAATATCGGGATTTCTTCCTCAAGTTTACGTAGACGATCAACTTTTAATGTAGTTGAACAAATCTCTTTATAAAACATACTAAGTTCTGTTACAACAGTCCAAACTTTTACGGACAACAGTTCTTTAAAAGCGACGGGTAACAAATTTTCCATCATAACACGACAATCATGACTTTTCATCTCGCTAAGTTTATTGTTCTTATAGTTAATGTAACATCCCACCCTTCTGACCGCCCCCAGTCGGTAATTAAACAAATTTGAAACATTTAAAATGACGGATTGTTATTTAGTTTATAGAGTTTAAAAAGAATTAGCCACAGAAACACAGAATAATAATATTTCACAAAAATGAATTTTTTTACATATATCAGAGTTTATACAATGAATTAAATTTATATAGCGTAATATTTCTTTTAAGTACGAAAATCCCCGAAAAGTGAAGTGTTTTCCCCTCTCTGTAACTTCGCTGCCCGAAAATCTTCAAGCTGCAAAACACTCGGTGTGACCCGAGTATTACATTCAAAAGAAAATAGTACACGGGTCAGTCTAATTCAAACTCAGTTATAAGTGCATAGAGGCAATAATAATCAAATAACAATTAGACGACAGTCACAATAATTCTCGTCTATCCGACCCTTTTAACAAAGAAATCGGATAACGTTAAATATAAAACTTAACAGTGTTAAACAATAAATCAACAAATTAAATTATCAATGAAGATAGATGAAGGGATTATTAATGAAGATAATTTAGGAAAAACATCAGAATTTCCTAAACGGCAATTAAGAACTAAATCATCAAATTAAACAAAATCAAAATGTGATTCAAAATATATTGAATTGGCAACATAAAACAATTCTAGCAATAGAAAACATCAATTAAAACATCAGATCTAGTAGGGCTGCAGTACACGCACGCGTGTACGGCCTCGCCACTACAGTATGAAATGCACAAAAGATCAACGGAAGTTCCAAACAAGCACAAGGTCAAACCCGAGTATTCGACTGGATTCAACACAGGTACAAGTTAAAAAGGAGCACATCAAATATATATTTTTCATCAAAACAGAGTCAACATAATGCTCCAGGTCTGAAACAAGGAATGGCCAGGCCTAACAACGCAATGCAAATGAAATCATCAAAGACCAAGTCACAGCCGAGATGATCCATCACAGTGCAAATGAAAATGAATGCATAAGTGCATATGAGAATTGACTCAGTGCATAAGGAAATAAAATGCATCAGTTCTAACAAAGATGGGTATATCAAGCAGATAGCCAAATGACGTGCACAGGGTGTGCATGTGAAACGGACCAAATACTGTCAATGGATACAAGTACTCGAGCTCAAGGCAGTATAATCCAAAAATGCAACAAAAATGGAACTGCATTCACCATAAGGATACAAGGGTAAGATTGCAACAAAAGAAACTGCAACCACTACAAGTATTCAAGGGCAAGACTGCAACGAAAATGCAGCCACCACCTGAATACAAGGGCACAACAAATATACAACTACCATACTGGGTCAAGTAAGTGAAATACAGTGACAAGCTCAACAAAAATCAAGTGAGATAACCAATGCAACAAGACTCAGGTCAGTGACCACTTCAAGTATTGCAGACCAGATCAGAGTAGCAACAGAGACAACACAACAAAATCAAGTGACTATCCAGCATATACAATGACAACCAAGTAGTATATACATGAAGTGAAGTTGAAACAGAGTCAACTAAATGGAACTGGAATTGCAAACAACATATATGGTCAAAGTGCAGACATGAATATCAATATACTGCAAGAGTAATAGGTAAAATTAAAACAGTGCAGTAAAACATGCACACTTATATAAATGTACGCAAGACAATGAACAAACCAGGTTGAACAAATCTTCACAACCAAACTGATCAGATTTCACTAAGAAATGGATCGGCAAAATAGTAACTTAAGTATAACAGTGACTTATATATATTTAAAACTTTGTTTTAGAAAACTCTAGGCAAATCTGGGTTTAAAAAAAAAAACTTAAATCAGTTTCTTTGATTTGTTTTTCCAGAGATATGATCTAACTGTTTTTTTTAAACTCAAATATAGGTTTAACCTTTAGTTTAGAATATAACAACCAATATTGTCTTGACTCTAATCTTACAACAAATCAGTATATCAAAGAGCATGATTTTTAAATCAAAACAAGACACGGGGAAAACTCAAAATAGACAGTGTATATGATAACAGCCTGCATTCAAGGATTATTCATTATTCACAAGGCATATCTATATAAAGATATAAACTCACTCATTCACATACATATATGTATCAGAAGTATACATCTAAATTTGTTATGAAGTGATGTTACTCATAGAAAAAAAAATGATGAGTTGTTGCTCCTCCGATCTGACTTGTTTATGTCCCCGATCTTCCTATGCTTTGATTTACTTAATAAAACAATTTTTTAGAATAATCTACATGAGGAAACAATCCATCTTCCTTTTGGAGTCTTAATTTCAAACTAACTAGATGATGAGAACAAGATTTATACTTATGTTTGAGATAGCTGGGTTTAAAACAATCCATTTTTTTTCCAGGTTGAACAGCTGGGTTTGGCACTCATTACAAGCATGTATACATCACAAAAACATTTATACTTATCTCAGATCAAAACTCATCCATAAAACTATAGTCAGATATGAATACCAGGGAATCCAGAGGAAATCACCACTACACCCAGTTTCAAGTGCCAAGAGAAAACGTCAACAGGCAAAACCAAGATAAAAATATACGCAGTTCACAATCAAGTCAACTCCGTGAAGACCGAGGCAAAAGAACGAACGAAATCATCATCAAAATCAAAACAAGCCTTAAGAATCAGTTTCTCAAGCAACAAAAGCATAAATTGGAAGAAGTCACAAAAATCAACAAACCAAATTTTATACGAACGAAAATCACAGAATTCGAACCCTAAAAAATAAGCATGAGGTATGGATTAGATGTGAGTGGATCACTCACCTTAGCTTGAAGCAGTCGCGAGCGAGGCGAAGGAATCAAATCGATTGATCGAACTACTGAGGTCGGCCGCCTTCGATTTTGAAAATCCCTAGCTTGGAAAGGAGGAATGAACGACGAACGAGAGAAGGACGGAGCCGCCAATTTTTTTCGTTCGTATGTTTGCTTTTTTAAAGAGAAGAGGGAGGGGACACGAGTTCATGGCTTTGCAGAGAAAAGATCGTGCTTGCCTTACCTCTACTGTGTTTTGATTTGAAGCCAAAGAGTGCTGATGTTGACCCATTTAAATTTTTAAATGTAAAATGAATTTGATTTAATTTCAACGCGTTTATACGTCGTATGTTTACACAACAACTCTGATAAATATGAAATTTGAAATCCGATAAAAATTCAATATTACAGACCCAATGGAACTGGTTTCGTCGAATTCCGAGACTGTGTCTCGGAAGGCTATTTTTAAATTCAATTTAAACGATAAAATTTCAAAATTGAACAAATCACTTTCAAATTCAATTTTGAAGCTTCTATTATCTTCAGTATTATAAATGTGAATTTTCTAAGCCTTTGAAATATTTTTAAATCAGCTTAAATTTTTTTATTCAACTTTTAATAGATTAAATTTTGTAATTTAATTGCCAAATTCGTAGTTATATTGGGAATTCAAATTAAACTATCATTCAAATATTTAAAATTAATTAAATATTTTCAATTTAAATTGTTCAAATTCTGGGCCGTTACAGTCAACACATCTACGAAAATTAGAAGATATGCCATCTAGGAATCTTAATCCTTCCACCCATATTAAAAGTAATTTAACTTGATTATTGTCTAGCTCATAGCAAGCTTTTGGCTTTTTTGTGTCATTTGGTTTTATATGAAGCTCAGGACGATTACATATTACTTCGATATCATGTCTTGATTTCAAATCATCTTTCGTCTTCCCTTTAACATTCAAAATTTTATTAAACAAATTATCAAACACGTTTTTCTCATTATGCATCACGTCAATATTATGGCGAATTAAGAGATTTTTCCAATAAGGCAATTCCCAAAATATGCTATGTTTGCACCAGTTATGAATCAATGATTTACCTTGAATTTCAATTTGTTCTCCAGTTTCACGTATCTTTGGATAATCCTTTACAAGTTCATAAATTTCTTCGCTTGACCAAACCGTAGGTGGTCTCAAAGTATCATGTCTATTAGCTGTAAAGTTTTTTTTATCTCTTCTAAAAGGATGATTAATATGAAGAAAACATCGATGACAGTCAAACCACGAAACTTTATTTCCATGAGGTAAAAAAATTGCTCGTGTTTCTTCCATGCAATAAGGACAAGCTAGATGACTGGCCGAACTCCAACATGAAAGCATTGCATATGCAGGAAAATCGCTGATTGTCCACAATAAAGAAGCATACATGCGAAAGTTCTTTTGTTGGAAAATATCATATGTCTCTACTCCCTCGTACCATAATTTTTTAATTCATCAATCAACGGTTGTAAATAAACATCGATTCCTTGTATCGGACCATTGGGACCAGGGACGACAACTGTAAGAAACATATATGGAGTTTTCATACACATCCAAGGAGGTAAATTATAAGGTGTAACAACCCGATATTTTCAGCCATTCGCATCCGCACATGTCGGACTTGAATTGGCCAAAACACCGCATTGTAAATAAATTTGGAGCAAATGAAATACAATCACAGAATCACGGACACAGAACATATCAGAATAATCCACAGCGGAAAATAAAACCATAGTAGTTCATGAAGCTACTATAACAAACTCTCAAAACAAATACATAATACAGTCTGAAAATAACATAATAGAAATCCCAAATACATAGAAGTTTACTAATACATCAAATGAGCAGAACAGCTGAAATAGAAGTAGATACATAAGCAGATAGACAGGTAGAATCTCCAGCAAGACCAGCTCCAGAAAAGATTCCAAAGCTGTAAATACTCAGACTGACCCGAGCGTAAAGTAAAACACAAAACACTCGAGTCAGGACAATATATACTTATATGACGTAAACTAACTCAAGTGAACTATAGTAGAAATGCACAATAACTTAAAGGATGCTTGGGACCACCCACCCTTTAAGGATCAGTTAACCTATAAATTAAATACATCCCGTGGTTAAAATTTCAAAATAGCAATTTACTTCGAAATCAAATCTCATTTCAAAATTCAATATCATTCAAAAATCCATTGAAAATATCATATTTCAAAATAGTTTATATTTCGAAACAAATTACTTCATTGTAAATCACAAAAATGAAGTTATTATATTTAGTAATTAAATTATTAGATTTCCAAAATTTTAATCTTTCAAAGTTCATTCGTTCACTTAAATTAATTAAAACAATGAAAATTCAACTTTCGCAGCATTTAGAAAATGCTACGGAAAGTCACATGTAAAACAGGTCAATTTAACAAAAGACCGCATTTAAGATGTTGTAACAGGGTTACATTAGTATCAAATAAACTTAGTTAAATTCAACCATTATAACATTTACAAAAATGCTATAATAGCTTTTATTTAAAATTTGCCATTTGGATCATTATTATCAAATACAGCATTTACAAATGTTGTATTATCATTTACATTAGAATTTATAGCATTACACAAATGCTATTAATTAACTTCAAATATTCAATATAATTTCACAAACAATTATATTTTATATAAATCATTTTTAACTTATAAAATCATATAATTTCACTTATAAAACAATCATTCAAATACCCTTATATTTTATGATTTTAATAAAGTTAAACATCCATTCAAAAATCAAAATTAAATAATAATTCACTTATTAAATTCTAATATTAATTTTAAATTCATTAAATTAAATTAACTTAACACTTAAGTTTAATTTTCAAATATAACTTAATCCCATTTTTATCTACTTAGCTTAAAATTCACTTTTAAGTCAATTCACAAATTTCCAATTTTTAGTTCTATTTCAAAATTTCAACTTAAATATTCATTCATTTCACATTTTAACTTTATTCAAAATCATTAATATAATAAAAAAATTCTTTTAATTTCACTTTAATCCAAATTATCATGAATTCATCACATTTCATATTTGATTTAATTCCAATTATCACCCAATTAAAATTTCCCAAATTAACTTACATTTCAAATTTTCTAGTTTTACCATCTATTTATTTCACTTATAAATTTTCAGAAAATCAATAATACTTACATAAATCATTTTTTTATTTAGTTTAAATCAAATATTATAATATTTACATTTCTAAAATATTTTAAGATTTTTATAAAAACATATTTTAACAACGGGTCTGTATTTCATTTCTAGTCTAGGTAAAGTGATACGGGTAATATATCATTTCAACCCCTAATTTACAAAGAAAACCCGAGTTTGATCATTTCAAACCCGCAATCCCAAGTAAATGAAAAATAATTGAAAATCATTCAGGCCTATCATTTCAGCCCATAACGATTTTCTCCTATTCTAAAGTCTGTTCGGGTGTGTATCATTTCAACCCATAGTGATTCTAATCTAAAGGGAACTTGTAGTGATAAACTGATATAAAAAACAGAACAACATAAAATAACAGTAATATATGATATAACAGGTAAATAAGCATGTGTGAACATCATATGATCATAACATAGCAGATATAACATGGTGATGCATTTTACAGATTCAAATGTGATCGATTTACTAGTTATATAAGTATAAAACTGTCTGGTGAGAATAACTCACGGTTTTGTGCTGAAGACACAACGAAGAATGCACGAATGAGATCCAAACAAGCACGATAACACGATTCAAATAAGAGTGGAGGAGCCAAAGTATCAAATCCCTTGAATACAAGTCACACAAACAATAATAATATACATAAGTTTCAAATGCAAATACGATAAACAATGATAGAATAGATTGCACAAATCGAAGCGGAATTGCTTTGCACTTGTCTCCAACTCACATTGAGTTGGGCCATGAGTGTATTACAGGTCTAAAGCAATGTTTTTGGTTCAGGTCTGGGTTGCTAAGGGTCGGCCTAACATGCTAGAAGGTGGTGCAAAGGTGGGTGGTGGTGGAACTACACTAACAAAGCAATATACAAGGGTTTAAGGCCATAGTTTGGCTCGGCCAAGGGCATATAGGTCACGGCCCTCCCTGTAGCAGCCAAGGGGATGGTGTGGAAGAGAGTTTGGGTGGTGCTGGAGGTGGTGTTGGTGGTGTCCATGGGTGGTGGAAGTGGTGGATGTGGATGATGTGTTCGGTCTAGGCAAGTTTTATGGAGTTTGTTGGATTTTGGTGATGGATCAATCCACAAGGAGGCATGGATTGGGGTTTGGTCAGAGAAGAGGTGATGATGGTGGTGTTCTCAGGTGTTGGTGGAGGCAGCAGGTCATGGAGAGGAGCATGGCTGAACCTATAGAGGTGAAGAGCAAGTGCAAAACTCAAATCAAAGAAGAATAAAAGTAAAACAAAAGAAAAGAAAAAGAAATTTTACCAAAACTTTTCTCAAAGGCAATGGCCGAATTTTTTTTGTTCAGGAATGATAAAATGAATGTAAGTGAAAGTGAAATGAAGGTGGCAGCTGAAATAATGAAGAGATATGGCCATTTGAGTGAAAAGAAAGGTTAAAATGTGAAAAGGTGTGAACACAAAAAGCCATTGGAAACCAAGAGTCAAAAGCCTTTTCAAGTTTCTTTAATTTATTTATATAAGTTAAATAACTGAAAATAATTACAATTTCAGTTAAAATTTAGAAAATGCAACAAAAATATAAAATATAAATAAATATTTATTAATTATATAAAGTTAAAATAAGAAAATAGCACAAAATTGCAAACTAGTCTAGAAAATTTGAAATTAAATGGAATAAATTTTGGAAAATTCATATGGACTTGTAAAATATTTTTAAACAAAGATAACAACATAAAAAAATGCATTCACAAAATAAATATATAAATTTTAATTGAAACAAAATTTTAATGAAGAAAATAGCAGAAAATTAGAAAACAACCTTTAAAAATAGGAAATAAATACAGTAAATTTTGGAAAAATTATGACATCACTTTAAAAATGTTAAAAGACAAAATATGCATAAAATAACTATTAATACACATTAAAATAAAATATAACAAATAAAATATGATTTATATAATTTAAAATAGACAAAATTTCAAAATAAAACAAATTATACTCAAAATTGAAATGTACATAACTTTCACAGTTTAAATCCGTTTTCAACGAAACGAAAAGTAGTATTCAAGTTATTTAATATATTTTCATAATAAAAGATAAAATTTAAGAATTTAAATATTTAAATTTGAAATTTAAAAGTCAAGGTTTGACCAGTTTGAACAGAAATTCATCTTTCGGTAAAATATCCAATTTATACTGGTTTGAAATTATAATTCACATAATAATCAACACCTATATTTAAAAATGAAATGGTTGAAATAAAATAAGTTAAAAAAAATTCTAAGTCAAATATCAAAATATATGAAAAGTCTAGGGTTGTTACACTCTCCCCCACTCAAATCTTTTCGTCCTCGAAAAGGAAGGAAGCGGAGAAACAACAAAAAAGAAGAATAGGTTGGAAGACATCCTGAAAGTGGGTAGGGAAAAAGTAGCTAGGAGGGAAAGCAGGTTGAAAGACATGAATGAACCATTATTTTAATTTTTTTTATATTTAACATGTTAAACATTTAATATGATAATTAGTTATTTGATTCAAATTTGATAGTTCGAAGCAAACAATATTTAAGACATTTTAAATCATGATTAGAATATCCTTTATACAATACTTTACCAAAATAATTTTATAACTCGATGTCTTAATAAGTTTACTTTCGTTCCTGCAGACTCTGGCTATGCGTTGATCAGGCGCAAAGCTAGAATTCTCTAAGTACTTAGTAGACCTGTTTCAACACCTAGTGAAAATACTAAAAAAATAGGTATGAGAAGTTCCGCTCAAAATCCAATGTCAAATGATGATAATACGATAGCAGTGGCCCGCTGCTGATCCTGTATTTATGTAATGGAAACAACACTTTTCAGAAGATCCTTCTTCCTTCCGGATTCCAGAAAAATATCGTAGCCAGTCCGTAAACAAGGGACCATCGACCCCTGCTGCAGTGGTACGCTACTGATTCAATGATTTACGCAATGGATGCACTTCCTTCCCGAAAGATCCATAAACAACAGATCCCAGGATCGAAAGCGCCTCCATTGCGTAAACTAAAGACCCGAAAAAATCGAGGAACTCATGAGTTTAAGTCCGGACAACCATATCAGTTCGAATCCATTTCTGAATTCACCCAAGTCCATTAGGGTTTATCGGTCGAATCCATTCCTGGATTCCCCAAGTCCATCTGGGTCGAAGCATATCACCATACTTCTTTCGGAGGGTACTTCCCATACCTCTTACATCAAAATATAATATACCATATATAGTAGCCCTTCCAAATCATAGCTTCAAATACCGCGCTTATATAAATTCCATTATATATAAGATTTCATTTTCAAATCGAATACTTTCCAAAATCAATAGTATATCAAATCATACTTATATAGACTTCAATTATATAAGATTTTAATTTACAAATTGAGTACCTTTTCAATTCAACATTTTCAAATCAACTTCATACTTATACAAATCCATTTTATATAAGTTCGATAACTCCCAAATCAAGTATTTAGTAAAACAAGGTTCTCAATTTTGATTTGTTTCAATAACATTTCAGTTTCAAAATCATATATGATTTCGCCAAATCATTTCTTCTAAATTACATATACTCAGTTTCAAAGTTTCTTAAAGCAATAGATTTAGAAAATAATCCAAATTTCCAAATCAACAAAAATTTGGGTTAAACAACTTCATTTCCATTTCAAACATATATTCACTTTCAAAAATCATAATACTTTCAAAGTTATAAATCTTTCAAAACCAAAATACTTGAAATCATTACACCTTGAAAATCATAACTTTTCTAAATCATACATTTGAAATCATAAAACATTCCTTTAATTCTTTACATTTCACAAATTTATTCAATTAAAACCCAAGTCTACAAGTTCCAGCTTTAATTCAATTCAAACCATCAGTTTCAATTCAATTTAGTTTTCCAACAAAACCATTTCAAATATTATCAAATTTCAAATAAAGATTTGATCCACAAAATAAAATATTTAATCTTTAATATATTTCAGAGCTTAAATGTACCATATTCCAAAATTAAATTTTATAATTTCATATATCTCAAATTTTACTTCATTATCATAGTTTTGAAATATTCATTTCATAAATTCAATATCATTTAAATAAACCAGAATTTCCAGTAACTAAATATCCTTTCATACTAATATAAACTTCAAATGTTCATTTATCAAAACCAATTATCATTCCAAATTCACATTCTTTATCAAATGAAGATTATATCATTCAAATCCTCATTATCAAATCATTATTTGAATTCAATTTCAAATATTCAAATTTAAATATCATTTAAAAAAATCAAATATTTCATTCATTTATTATTTCAAATATCATTGCAAAATACATTTCAAAATTCATTTCATATATTCATTTATCTCATTACATTTCATTCCATTTAACACATAACCAAGTAAACCTTATTTAAATTCAAATTCAATTTAAATTCCTTAAAATTCAAATTTAAATATTAAATTATATTCAGAACTCCTTAAATTTCACAAATAATCAATTCCAAAAATTAAATCACTTAACACTTTAAAACATAACTCAAACAGTGTTAAAATCTATAACATTACGAAACATTGTCAAATTATAACAACGACAGCATTTAAAAGTGCTATCGTAACTTATAGTTTCCAAAATAGTTCAGTTCAAGAATAACGACATCTATAAAATACCATAACAGATATTTAGTTACTTCAAACAAAGTTAAATTCAAAAACAACAGCATTTTAAAGTGTTGTCATAAAACTATAGCATTTTAGAAATGCTATTAATAAAATTCCAGATTTTATTATAACTTTTCAAAAACAATACAACTTCAATTTTAGAAAATTTTAAACTTATAAATCATATTTCTAGACTTCAAAATTTCACATTTAAATAATTTTTAACATATGATTTATCACAACAAAATTTTAAATCAAATATTCAATTTAAAATCACTTTCATTTGTTAAGTCAAAATTCACTATTTTCCTTAACTTATAAATTTAAAAAAAAACTCAACATTTTACTTCAAATATCTTTTTAAACTATATTTCATACCAGTATAATTCAAAATAGTCTTATTTATTTCACTCCATAACAGTTTCAAACTTATATAAATCATATTACTTTGTACATTAATCATACCAAACTAAACTTATACTTTATCAAATACCTTATACCATTCAAAATTTCTTAGCTTTGAAAAGTTAACCTTGATTTGGAAGCGCTCAAACCTTCAAAATAGTCGAAGAAATCATATTTTCAATCCAAGAGTTGGAAATCACCAACAAATTAGTAAATCAATTCCAATAGGTAAGGTTATACCAAAACAAATCTAAATCTCGAGGACTGAACACTGGCTTATTTTAAATCATTTCAATTATATATATATGGACACACACACACACACACACACATCTTTCGAATATCAAACGATACATCGAAATCGGAAATCAAAATTTGGTTTCATAAAATCATCCGCATAGCAAAGCTACTAGAGTGGCCTCTCCCTCACACAGAAACTCAAAAATCAATGTCGCCGATGCATGTATTCATCACCGAAATTAGTTTTCAGCGACATAAGTGGGTTCTGAACTTTTATTTCTTGAAACTTCTTTGAAATCTCTTCGAAATCATTGGAATTCATTCGAATACATTTGAAACATTTCTTGTCTGGAAAAATATCTTTAAATCATATTATTATTATATATTTTTCCAAAATCTTAAAAACCCATTTCAAAACACCGGAGTTCGATTCCTCGAAATTCAAATTCAAAACCCTTCATTTATAAATCATTTTTATATAAATCACAATTTCTTATAAATTTCCAAAATTTCAAATCCTTTCAAAGCTTCAAATTTTCATTTTCCAAAGGTAAAATCCTTATTGACAGTATTTCACTTTTATATACAAAATAGGGTTATCCTTATCAAAATAATAATTTCGATGTATGCACAAATTCAAAATACAATCAAACACAAATTTCCAAAGAATGATTCAAGGTTAGATTTCAAGCAATACGGAGATTCGAATTTAGAGGAACTCTAATCAAATAGAACTCTGGTTTGAAGATAAGCTCGAACGAAGATAAGATAAATTTATTACCAAATAGAAGATGATAAGCCTATATAAATCGCGGACGACCTTAACTGGTCAACCGTGACTTCAGGAATATAATCAATTCGAAAATCTAAGGCAAATCGACATTCGATCGCCAAAGATAGAATCCGGGTAGAGCAGGAGATAGATAGCATCGAAAACCGAGAATACATGAATCTCCGATGAATCGATGCCAATTATAAAGGATTTTCACCCCTATACAAATCAATCAAAGATTTGCGGGATCACCGATCTTTATAGAGGTCATTCCAAAGTGGAGTTATGAAATGCTCCAAAATCAAAATGGATAGAATAGGAAGACAAGACTGGATTTCAGAACAAGTGGGAGCGTTCTAAAGTTCAAGGAATCCTAATCGTTAAGAATCCTAACCAAGAGATTCCTAACAAGATGGATACTGAAGGGATGAAGTTTTTGAAAATCTTGGTTTCAAAATAAGAAAATTTTTATACCAAAATAATCTTTGAAAATCCTTTAAAAATCATTTGAAAATTATTTTATACTTCGAAAATACGTTCTCTCAGAAGGAAGGATTTTAAGATTGATTTCACTCATTCTAGGGTATTTCTACCCTATTTCTAATGAGTTTTTGCTCCACAGGCTATGGTTTGCCTAAAACCAAAGCTCTGATACCAAACGTAACAACCCGATATTTTCAGCCATTCGCATCCACACATGTCGGACTTGAATTGCCCAAAATACCGCATTGTAAATAAATTTGGAGCAAATGAAATACAATCACAGAATCACAGACACAGAACATATCAGAATAACTCGCAGTGGAAAATAAAACCATGGTAGTTCATGAAGCTACTATAACAAACTCTCAAAACAAATACATAATACAGTCTGAAAACAACATAATAGAAATCCCAAATACATAGAAGTTTACTAATACATCAAATAAGCAGAACAGCTGAAATAGAAGTAGATACATAAGCAGATAGACAGGTAGAATCTCCAGCAAGACCAGCTCCAGAAAAGATTCCAAAGCTGTAAATACTCAGACTGACCCGAGCGTAAAGTAAAACACAAAACATTCAAGTCAGGACAATATATACTTATATGACGTAAACTAACTCAAGTGAACTATAGTAGAAATGCACAATAACTTAAAGGATGCTTGGGACTGCCCATCCTTTAAGGATCAGTTAACTTATAAATTAAATACATCCCGTGGTTAAAATTTCAAAATAGCAATTTACTTCGAAATCAAATCTTATTTCAAAATTCAATATCATTCAAAAATCCATTCAAAATATCAAAATATCATATTTCAAAATAGTTTATATTTCGAAACAAATTACTTCATTTTAAATCACAAAAATGAAGTTATTATATTTAGTAATTAAACTATTAAATTTTCAAAATTTTAATCTTTCAAAGTTCATTCGTTCACTTAAATTAATTAAAACAATGAAAATTCAACTTTCGCAGCATTTAGAAAATGCCACGGAAAGTCACATTTAAAACAGGTCAATTTAACAAAAGACCGCATTTAAGATGCTGTAATAGGGTTACATTAGTTTCAAATAAACTTAGTTAAATTCAACCATTATAACATTTACAAAAATGCTATAATAGCTTTTAATTAAATTTAGCCATTTGGATCATTATTATCAAATACAGCATTTACAAATGCTGTATTATCATTTACATTAGAATTTATAGCATTACAGAAATGCTATTAATTAACTTCAAATATTCAGTATAATTTCACAAATAATTATATTTTATATAAATCATTTTTAACTTATAAAATCATATAATTTCACTTATAAAACAATCATTCAAATACCCTTATATTCATGATTTTAATAAAGTTAAACATCCATGCAAAAATCAAAATTAAATAATAATTCACTTATTAAGTTCCAATATAATTTTAAATTCATTAAATTAAATTAACTTAACACTTAAGTTTAAATTTTCAAATATAACTTAGTCCCATTTTTATCTACTTAGCTTAAAATTCACTTTTAAGTCAAATTCACATATTTCCAATTTTTAGTTATATTTCAAAATTTCAACTTAAATATTCATTCATTTCACATTTTAACTTTACTCAAAATCATTAATATAATAAAAAAATTCTTTTAATTACACTTTAATCCAAATTATCATGAATTCATCACATTTCATATTTGATTTAAATTCCAATTATCACCCAATTAAAATTTCCCAAATTAACTTACATTTCAAATTTTCTAGTTTTACCATCAATTTATTTCACTTATAAATTTTCAGAAAATCAATAATACTTACATAAATCATTTTTTATTTAGTTTAAATCAAATATTATAATATTTACATTTCTAAAATATTTTAAGATTTTTATGAAAACATATTTTAACAACGGGTCTGTATTTCATTTCTAGTCTAGGTAAAGTGATACGGGTAATATATCATTGCAACCCGTAATTTACAAAGAAAACCCGGGTTTGATCATTTCAAACCCGCAATCCCAAGTAAATGAAAAATAATTGAAAATCATTCAGGCCTACCATTTCAGCCCATAACGATTTTCTCCTATTCTAAAGTTTGTTCGGGTATGTATTATTTCAACCCATAGTGATTCTAATCTAAAGGGAACTTGTAGTGATAAACTGATATAAATAACAAAACAATATAAAATAACAGTAATATATGATATAACAGGTAAATAAGCATGTGTGAACATCATATGATCATAACATAGCAGATATAACATGGTGATGCATTTTACAGATTCAAATGTGATCGATTTACTAGTTATATAAGTATAAAACTGTGTCTGGTGAGAATAACTCACGGTTTTGTGCTGAAGACACAACGACGAATGCACGAATGAGATCCAAACAAGAACGATAACACGATTCAAATAAGAGTGGAGGAGCCAAAGTATCAAATCCCTTGAATACAAGTCACACAAACAATAATAATATACATAAATTTCAAATGCAAATACGATAAACAATGATAGAATAGACTGCACAAATCGAAGCGGAATTGTTTTGCACTTGTCTCCAACTCACATTGAGTTGGGCCATGAGTGTATTACAGGTCTAAAGCAATGTTTTTGGTTCAGGTCTGGGTTGCTAAGGGTCGGCCTAGCATGCTAGATGGTGGTGCAAAGGTGGGTGGTGGTGAAACTACACTAACAAAGCAATATACAATTTTTTAAGGCCATAGTTTGGCTCGGCCAAGGGTCACGGCCCTCCCTGTAGCAGCCAAGGGGATGTGTGGCCGAGAGTTTGGGTGGTGCTGGAGGTGGTGGTGTTGGTGGAGGCCATGGGTGGTGAAAGTGGCGGATGTGGATGATGTGTTCGGTCTAGGCAAGTTTTATGGAGTTTGTTGGATTTTGGTAATGGATCAATCCACAAGGAGGCATAGCTTGGGGTTTGGTCAGAGAAGAGGTGATGATGGTGGTGTTCTCAGGTGGTGGTGGAGGCAGCAGGTCATGGAGAGGAGCATGGCCGAACCTATAGAGGTGAAGAACAAGTGCAAAACTCAAATCAAAGAAGAATAAAAGTAAAACAAAAGAAAAGAAAAAGAAATTTTACCAAAACTTTTCTCAAAGGCAATGGCCGGATTTTTTTTTGTTCAGGAATGAGAAAATGAATGTAAGTGAAAGTGAAATGAAGGTGGCAGCTGAAAGAATGAAGAGTTATGGCCATTTGAGTGAAAAGAAATGTTAAAATGTGAAAAGGTGTGAACACAAAAAGCCATTGGAAACCAAGAGTCAAAAGCCTTTTCAAGTTTCTTTAATTTATTTATATAAGTTTAAATAACTGAAAATAGTTACAATTTCAGTTAAAATTTAGAAAATGCAACAAAAATATAAAATATAAGTAAATGTTTATGAATTATATAAAGTTAAAATAGGAAAATAGCACAAAATTGCAAACTAGTCTAGAAAATTTGAAATTAAATGTAATAAATTTTGGAAAATTCATATGGATTGTAAAATATTTTTAAAAAAAGATAACAACATAAAAAAATGCATTCACAAAATAAATATATAAATTTTAATTGAAATAAAATTTTAATGAAGAAAATAGCAGAAAATTAGAAAACAACCTTTAAAAATAGGAAATAAATACAGTAAATTTTGGAAAAATTATGACATCACTTTGAAAATGTTAAAAGACAAAATATACATAAAATAACATATTAACACACATTAAAATAAAATATAAAATATAAAATATGATTTATATAATTTAAAATAGACAAAATTTCAAAATAAAACAAATTATACTCAAAATTGAAATGTACATAACTTTCACAGTTTAAATCCGTTTTCAACGAAACGAAAAGCAGTATTCAAGTTATTTAATCTATTTTCATAATAAAAGATAAAATTTAAGAATTTAAATATTTAAATTTGAAATTTAAAAGCCAAGGTTTGACCAGTTTGAACAGAAATTCATCTTTCAGTAAAATATCCAATTTATACTGGTTTGAAATTATAATTCACATAATAATCAACACCTATATTTAAAAATGAAATATTTGAAATAAAATAAGTTTAAAAAAAAATTCTAATTCAAATATAAAAATATATGAAAAGTCTAGGTTTGTTACATAAGGTGTGACAATTATAGGCCAGGACGAATATTTCGAACCAAATTGGGAGAATGGGGAAAATCCATCCGTACATAAACCAAGTCTAACATTACGAATTTCTAAAATAAGGATATTTCTGGTCAAAATGCTTCCATGCTTCCTCATCAGCTGGATGTGTTAACATACCTACTTCCTGTGTTCTCACACCGTGCCATTTCATATGTTGCGCAGTTACAGAAGATGCATATAACCTTTGAAGTTTAGGAGTAATTGGTAAATAATGCATACGCTTATACGAGACTTCCTTTCCCTTTTTCTTTCTTGGTTTGTATCTTTCCTGATTACATATTTTACAATTTCTAAAGTTGATATCTTCTTTCCAAAACAATATGCAACCCTTTAGACATGTATCTATTTTTTGATACGGTAAACCGAAAGCTGACATCAGTTTTTTTTTACTTCGTAATGATTTTCGCACATTAGATTATTAGGAGGCATATGTCGTTTCGCAGCTTGTATAACAGCCGTAAATCCAAATTCTGTGAGGTTGTATTTGGATTTCATCGCAATATATTCAGCAGTTACTGATAATTGGGTTCCGCTTGTGCAGCCTTCCCAAAGGGGTTTTTCCGCGACATCTAACAAATCATATATTTTTTTGCCCCAATATTTGGTTCTTCTTCAGCATTTCCATCGTCATCAGTTAATTAAGGAACATGAAACATTGAACGTGCAACATCTTCAACCATATGTTCTACAAGATTTGTCGTACCAATTTCATTACTCACCATCTCCTCATCTTGTACAAGATTAGATGCTAACTGTTCCCCATGACGATTCCAAATCAAATAGTTCGACACGAAACCGTACTAACGCAAATGAACTCTAACCATTTGTGGTATCAAATGCTTTAACAGTTTGCATTTACTACATGGACAACGGATTTCTTTGTAGTTTCCGTTATTACGTAAAGCAAAATCCATAAATACACTAACACCATTAATAAAATGTTCACTTGTTGAGCCGTCAGTATCGATCCTTCGTTTTTTGTACATCCAGCTCCGATCAGTAAAATAATTGTCCATTTACCTACGTATATAATTAAAAAGTACGATATAAATTTGCATTGACATTTTTTATTAAAACAACTTTATAAACATTCTTCTTGTTTTTGTTATATCTGTTAAAATAATACTTAAAGCTTATTTTGAAATGAACATTATATTCTATTTAAACAATTTTATTAGTGAATTTGATATTAATTGATCATTGACACTTTGTTGATGAGTCATCCTACCTCCCATTACAAATACAATAACGTAATTAAATCGCATAAATCATTTAATTTAAACGATTCAACAAAATTTCGAAAGCACTTCGCTTTAGTTCGCTGAACAGTACACAATTGCGTGTACACAGGGAACATAAAGGGAAGCGCTGCCGAAATTATGTGAACCGTTTAAACTGAAATGATTTACGAGATTTAATTACGTTATTGTTTTTGTAACTTATCCAATACAGGGACAAATCCAACAAATACTGTATACGATGAATATAGATGTTCGTTCTGTTAAAAAACGAATATCCACACAACGATCATATACAACTTATCAGACGGGGCCAAAAACACTCTAAGGGTTTAAATTTTAAAATTAGCGATATAAAAGTTTAAATTTTATTTTCATAAAATTTAAACTTTTATATTAATAAACAATTTGTTGAATCAACGCATATATAATAATTTTTTCCTAAAACAAAAAAAATCCAGTGTGCGTGCGTAACGTATAAAATAAACAAACAATGTTATACATATAGTCGCATCACAAATCACATCCAGTCATGTATAAAATGTATCACGTATATATCGTATCATAACATGTCAAAAGTGAATAATTTATATGTCAATATCACCACTTTCTACGTACGTTTTTACGCAATTCAATCACCAATATAATAACAAGTGAGGTTCTTGGTTAGGTTAGTAACAATTATTAAGTTTGAAACTAATTTAATAATAAATCTAATTAAACAAATCATAGTTAAACATGCAATAATTAGTTTAATAATAATAATTAAGGTCCAATACACTACACTACACAATAGCACAATACATACACAAAATTATCAATTTAACCTAAAATTAGAAATTTAACAAAATTAGGATTTTAGCAAATAATACCTGATTTTGGAGGTTGTGAAGCTTGCAAACGAAGATGGGGATGCTAGAACGTGTAAAATGTGCTAAAATGGGGTTGGAAATTTTTTAGGGTGAGAAAATTGGGGTTTTTGGGTTTGATTTCGAGTGGAATGTGAATGAGGAAGAAGAAGAGTGATCTGCCGGTATGTCGCGGATTTCCAACGGTGTGTAACGGCCACCAACGGCTATATTCCAACTGCTTCCAATGGCATGTGTTTTTTGTTATTAAAAGATTTCGGGAAAAAGCTTGCCGTTGCTCGCCGTTGGAAGCCGTTCGTCAACGACCGTTGCCACTCCCTCCCCCCCTCTCCCGATTGCTATAAACAGTAATTCTTGCAGTGTACAAGATAAGAGTTTACGTACGAAAGCCCTTAATTATGGTTAACAATAAGAGACTGTATTAAGGGATCGCTGGCTGAATGTCAAAACGGGTTTACAATGAAGTTTACCCTCAATATATAGCCAATGCAAATTCATGAGAGTCGTCGATTAAATTACCAAAATATGGTAAGAAGATAATAGAGGCAATTTACAATTATAACAAATTATGCAAACATAACAAGTAATTCGCTCATTACTTTAAGTAGCAAAGATGAAAATAAATAATCTCAAAACAATACTTTTTTTGAGAAATAAATAATATGCATATCCTTTTGCGTTTATTGAGAAATAATACTAAACAAACGTGATTACATTCCTTATTACCCTAACTTCCACCTCGATAATCATGGCATGTATCATATATGTGTGTGTATATGTGTGTGTGTGTGAAATAAAGAAAATGAGTTAAGTAATTCGCTCGTTCCTTTAAGCGGCAAAGATGAAAATAAATAATCTCAAAGCAATACGTTTACTGAGAAATAAATAATATGCATATCCTTTCGCATTTATTGAGAAATAATAATGAACAAACGTGATTACATTCCTTATTATCCTAACTTCCCCCTCGATAGTCATGGCATGTATCATATATATCTATGTACGTACGTATGTATATGTATATGCATATGCATATGTATATATGTATATTATATATATATATAATAGAGAAAATGAGTTAGCAGCTACGGTTGAAATTTCCAAATCCACAGGGTGAGATTTGGTCCAAAATGACACTTCAATATCCCATAAATGCACTGTCATGGATGGTATTCAATTATGCTTCCTTCTGCCTTCATCCAAAATAGAAGGTACATACAAAGAGCAAAGATTTGCAGAAAGAAATACTTTCAACAATCATTCAGTGATCCATGAATATGCAGCACAAATGAAATACATTCATACATTACAAATCCTCATATCAAACAGATGAATCATTAGTACCATGAAGCTCCAGAACAACTCGACAAAGGGGACAACTAGAATGACTCATAAACCACATATCAACACATTCCATATGAAACCTATGACAACATTTCGGTAACTCCCTTACTTTCTCTCCTTCTTTAAACTCCATTAGACAAATAGAACAATCACTTCTCTCTTGGTTATACGACTTATCCCTGTGCGTGAATACAGGTAAAGCTGCAAGTATCGTAGAGTCAAGGCTGTTAATATTGCTCCTACCTGTAGCAACTACAGAAGCAGTCACCCTTCTATTGTTCTGATCTCTACGGCATAGATAGCGTAGATAGTAGCCAAGTATGAATATCATGACGCCAATGAAGGTTACAACAGAGAATGCTGTGATTCTCCAATGCTTAGTTAGGTGTAAATTACTTGGAGAATCGATTGAGTTTGTGCTGTTCATGATTTAGGACTTGGAGATGATTTGTTTAATTAGGAAGGTTAGAAGATAAGTAATATTTAAGGAAAAGTCTGAAACGTGCGCAGAAAGTTTGAATAATATGATGATGAAAGCAAAAACTAAAGTCAACAAGTATAGCCTTGAAGACATTTTCTTACAAAAACTGATATAAGAATTGGTATGAGTGAAAATGACTGCCTTTAACCTGGAGAAACCATAATCTTTGTTAACATCTATTTATTTGATTATTTTTGTGATGTCATGGGTATAAAATTCTCTTTATATAGCACAGATTAGAGTTCATATCCATACAATATGCAGTTTTAGCCTTTAACCACTATAACACCATTACTTTAAATATTGAATCTCTGACGTTGTGCAATGATTGAAATGTAGAAGCAACTTTGAATCTTTCCATGTATTCCAGATAAAATTTGAGCGCATGTTTATAAATAAGTTGACTAACTGTTGCTACAAGATGTTAAAGAGTCATAAAACTCAATATTTCAAAAGATACACATAAACAAGAAAAAAATATACATGAAAAAAAAAAAAAAAAAAAAATTATCTTAGAGAGATTATAAGCTAAAACGTTATAAAACTAATTATACTCGGTTTATGCATAGCTATACTCTAAATGAGAACGTATTCCTGAAAAACCGTTTGATTTAACAAAAGATGCACAAATCAAAATCAAATTTAGGAGAAATGTAATGAACTATCGTTTCAAACGAAAACTGAAGAACATGTGTAGTCTTATCACAATATGTTCTTTCACATCATGTTTTATCATGTTTTGTCGTATCACACATCATTACCAAGGTTTAAAATTATGACAGTTTTGGCCATTTAAAAAATTTGAAATTTTGGTTCCATGTCAATAATTCCAAAAATTAAGTTCTAATGCCGATTTTGAATTTGGACACTTTTTGGTATATTTTTCTATACAGATACATTAATAAAGATCACAAACAAGGTCTATCCTACTACTTATGAAATTAATAATCGAAAAATCAAATAGTAAATTGGGTGACTTTTTTTTTGGTAAGTTATTTTGAATGTTTTTATGATTAGTTCTTAGAGGTATGCTGGAAAATTGGTGAACAACCATGTTGAATATGCGCTTATATGATTTTTGTTTAATGATAATAAACATATGTGTATATATATATATATATATACATATGTGTATATATATATATATATATATATATATATTCATTTAAATGTATTTATTAATGTACTATTTTATTTTTTACAGATTAAATAAATATTTGCTTAATAAATTAAATAACACAGAATTTGAATTTAAAAAGAAATTTTATTCAAACAAATATTTATTACAATTTTGAATAGTACAAATTCAAGCTCTCACTATACATATACAATTTTGTTTACAATACATCACAATTTCATATTTACATAAATTCCTCACTACATATCACTCACACTCGTAGTTTATCTTCAACTTCATTCCAGTTATAATGCAGCATCTGAGAAATCTGCAAAAATATTCACTAACGCGGTAAAATTGAAAAATAAATTTTTTTTGCAATATAAAATAAAATATGATTTTCAAAAATTATTTGCCTCGGTTATTTGGGTTGTTCGTCATCATTTATATTTGAATTCATCACACACGAACAATGTGACATGCACAGTGTATCACTGTACATGCCGCATGACCGTGCACACCGATATACACTTGATAATGTTACAGGGACAGGTGAGCACAAGGTCAAACCCAAAATAAAAAGACGGGTTCAACTCAGGTGCAACATAAATAAAATCTCGACTTCAACACAAGGTCAAACCTGAGTTGTAAAACTGGATTCAACTCAAGTGTAACGCGCAGTCTACACAAATTCAAGAAGGCACCAAATAACAAACAAAGTGCAAAGGTCAAGCCATCACTGCAAACAAATCAATGCAGTTCAAACTACAAGTCCAAAACAAATGCACAATGCACTAAGCAAATGCAGAGACAGTTCTAACATGTATCAAAAAGCATGTACATGGGTAAACAGAAGGATCAATATGGCAATATTGTTGCATCAACCAACACAATGACAATGACACAGCAACTACCATCAACTACAAGCCCAAGTGTACAAAGAAGCCAATGAATGCAACAATCAAAAGATGACAACACATATATACATACATGAATGCATATATATACATGTAAGCAATCAAGATGACAATATCACTTCAAATGAAAATATATGTGCTAGTGAAACATGAGCATACCAAATGAACCAAAGTAACCAGAGGCAAGAATACATGTACTCGAGGCAATATGCACAAGCGAAAAAAACCAAAGTGACACAGCAATGCATATAACCAAGACAGTACAACTACAAGCAGATGCAACTCGAAACAGCATAAAGGTATGACATCACAGCGAACATGACAGTATACGAAATGCACCAATTTTAAATCAAGCAACAATATGCACAGGAGCATCAGGATATACTACAGATATGAACACATGAGAATGGAATGCAACAAATATACAGAGACGATTACCACTTCACCAAAGTCAAAACATATTCAAGTTGAAGCTGTGCAAGTCCAGAATGACACAAATACAGGCAGTAAAGAATCTCAAGTCAAGGCCGCAGCAGCAAATTCACGAAACCAAAAATTCACATAATCAAAATTTGGGCAAAGTCAAAGGAAAAATCAAATAAGGTCGAAAGTACTACCGAAGCTATCAATATCAAGTTCGTGCCAAAGTCAATTTTGAACAAGTCGCAATCAAGCGAACAAGTCAAATTCGAAACCATGGTCATCACAAAATGAATCAAAGCCGTGGGAAGCAAGCAACGAAAATATACGCATATGAAAAGGTCAGAAATCATCTCAGCATCAAAGTGAAATCGAACGGCCAATCAAACATAATTGACAAATTCAAATAAATTCGTACGAATGAAAATCTAGGGTTATGAACCCTATATAAATCAAATTCACATCATCGGCAATTGGCAGGAGTCGAAGTAAGCAAAAACAGTAAGAAAAACAACAAAACACATACCAGATCAAAATCGAACTCCGTCAAAAATTGAAGTAGCCGTGAAGCAAAGAGAAGAGAGCATCAATCGACCAAGCAAGAACGAAATCATCATTCGATCGTGCTAAATTAAGTCGGCAATTTCAATTTTTATTCAAGCCCTAATTTTAGAGACGAATGAAGATCGAAGCTGCCATATTCAGAGTGAAGAATAAAAAAGGAACGGCCGAAGAATTAAAAGAAAAGGGATATAAATCGCCTTTTAATTTGGGCCGGCCTATTTTTAAAAGAAGCTTTCTCTTTTAGTATTTAAGGGCTTTTTAAATTAGGGTTTTTTATCTTTTGTTTGCTTTTTAAATTTGTTTTTAAATTTTAAACAGTTTAAATTTATAGTCGTGTGACTAGGGGACAAGCTACGTGGCGTAGCTTGAGAATTCGCAACTCAGTGGCTGAGCTGTGGCAGAATTTTGAGCGTAGAGTTTGGTTTAGTCGATAGCGGGTGTCGCGAGTTTACGTGTGTAAGCGTCTGACTATCTAATTTCTAGTAGAAACTTTGGGGGCAGCACGTAGGCAAGGTTTTGCCGAAGCTAGGTAAATTCTGTGTCGTTTTATTTCTGCATTTTATTATTCTGCTATTTTTCTGTGCTGCTATTAATCTGTGATCCGTGTTGAAATAATTTTATAAGCTTCCGCAATTAATTTTTTTAATTTATACCATCACCCTTTTCACCTACCCTCTAGGGTGAAATCGATCCTACAAACCATTTATAACTTTCAAAATTTACTTCCTCCATTCTCAAAATAGGTTTCATGATAAACACATTTAGTTATTTCCACTGAAATTTTGCAATCTATGTGATATCCCGGAATTTTGGCAATATAAATTTAATAATCCATGTTTAAAATTAAATTAATTTGATAATTTTTGTAATTAAATTTGAATTGACTCAATAATTTTCTTAAATAATTAATTAGTGAATTTATTTTTTTATAAGTTAATAAATTTGTTTTCTATTTATAATGTGTGTATATATACATATATTTATATTTTAAATCTAATACTTTGAAATTGGGAAATTATGATTTATTTTTGAATTTAGCTTTTCAAAGCTATTTAATGAAATAACTGTATGATTTTAAATATATAAGATAAATGTTTTATTTGTTTAAAATATATTTTGACTTATGTTTGAATATTAAAATAGATTATAAAGATGTTTGTTTTATTTCTTTTAAAATATTGATTAATAATTGTGATTTGTAAATTAGATATGAAATTTAAAATACATGAAACATTTTTTCATTTTAAATAACAAATAAGTTATAAGCTCTTTTATAAATTTATTAAAATGATTTAAAATATTCCTTTCAAAAGATTGATTTGTATATTGTTTTTATTATAATTATACTCAGTTTATTCTTTAATTATTTATCTATAACTAAGTATTAGAAACTAATTAATTTAGTTTAAAACTTTCATCAACACTTAATTAAAAATACTAATTACTTAAAGGACATGTGTAAGTATTTTAAAGCCTAATTTAACATGTGTTAGATGTTTAAACAAGGTAATCTACAAATGTTAAAATTGAAGACAAGTGTCATTTATTATTGTTTTTCTTTTATTAAATAAGTATTTCAGTTTTTGTATAAAGAAAATCCTCTTTTCATTTTATTCTTTTTCCAAATCTTAAAAAAAAATCTGAAACACTTCCTTTGGAAAAAAAAGAAAAATAAGATCTGAAATCACCTTCAACAAAACCATGTAACTCATCTTCAAATCTGCACATCTTCAAACATGCAAGATCATTTTCAGAAATTAATCAAACATGCAAACCAGATGATGATCTGAAAAACAAACTCAAGTTTAAAGACACTCCTCAAAACAAAGTTTAAACTTGTAATTCATTCCTCAAATCATAACCATAAGGATAATTAGAGCAATATGAGGATTCAAATCTTTAGAACAATACAAAGTTCCAGTTTCAGTTTTGCTAGAAGGAAGCATTGCCAGATTTAGTTTAAGCTCTCTGATCCTCTTTTGCATGTGAGTAATCTGATCCCCTTTTTTTGTTCTTTAAATCCTGTGAGTAAGCAATTGTTTTTTTTCAAAAATTTAAATCCGGTATTGACTTGATATGCATGATGAAGATTTGCAGTGATATTTTATAAATTGTTTGCGTGAAAGATGGTGTGATTTGCTGTTAATAAATAGAATATACTTGTGAATTTTGTTCTGAGATATGTATCTCCTCTGTTTAAAATAGGATCCCAGTACATTCATAAATTCACATCTTCAAATAAAATGATTTCAGTTTTAAATCCTAAGAACTGATTTCAAATTTTCCAAAGGACCGACCTCTGTTTCTATACATGCAGAAATTATTTATAGTTAAGGATGATAAATGCTGCATGATGATTTAAATTTGAATGCATGTATATTTATAGGAGAATGATTGAATGCATATCTGTATACATGTAGAACCCTCTGTTTATACTTACAGGTTTAAATATAAATCAAAAATTTCAAAACTACTTTTATAAATTTTTTTTTTAGCTGTGTAGATCAAATAAGATCTGTCTAATTTCTACATAAACAAGGCTTTAAAAATATATTTAAGCATAATAACTTTGAAACTATCTGGAATTTAAGAAATACAGTAGGAATAACTTGGTGGAAATTGCTTGCATGATGAGATTATGTTTGTATATATGCAGATATTTGAATATGTATGCCTGAATGAAACCTCTGTTCTTGGATACAGGATTTTGAATCAAGATTAAATTAAATTTCTCTTTTACCAGTGGGAATTAAGCTAAGATCGTTAAAAGAAAATTGAACCTAGCTATGTAATTTCATTTTTAAGAAGAACAGTGTATAAAAATATTAAGTAAATATTGATAAATGATGATATTACGGTAAAATCATGATTTATCAGAAAAATCAAACATGTGAATTTTAAAATCTGATTACATAATCAGAATCGTATTTCAAAATAGTGACTTTAGGTTTGAGTCTCTTGATTTTTAAGATTGGGTTTAGGTAGAGGCTGTGAGTTGATCAGAAATTGAAATTTAGTCGATTTCTAGCATAGTGGCAAATGATTGGAGTCGGCATATGGTCAAGGGATGGTTGTATAGCTAGGGAACTCGGGAAAAATCAATAACGATTTTTCCGATCATCGTAGTGGTTGGCAAAGGAAAGAATAGGGTTTAGTGGTTAGTTCTGGACATCGAATTTTAAAGAGCAGGAGCAGCAACGAGGCAGCGTCGGGTCAAGTCGTGATGGGGAAAAAATGAAGCTGACCGTGCGGCGAAGTTATTAGCAAGGTAGCAGGGTCTCTGATGGACGGAACATGGTGGTGCGAGGCGAGTTGTTCGACATGGTTGGTACCTGATTGTGCCCCAAATGTTCGTTTCCGTTTCTGATGATCGTCAAGCTTCCCGGAGGTTAGTAGCGGACGAGATATTCCAGGGAGACTTGATGAAGCCCTTGTTGTTGATCGGAGTCGAGCCGATTATCGGTGCATATGCACAGGTTGTCAGTGGGATTGTAATTGAGGCTTTGGGGGAATAAGAAGGGGATTTCTCGGAGAGGACTCGAGCAGTTTTAGGTGGTTACTCGAAGATATGGGTTCATGCTTTTGCTCGAGATTGAATCGTGGAGTATGGCTTTTGGCTCGGGTAATCCAGAGTCTGGTCTCGGGTTGTTTCAATAGTACCAGGTTTTCTAGAGTTGTTAATAACCAGTTTAAAATAAATGCATGATTAAGATAAGGTTTGGTATAAAAAAAAAGAAGAGAAATTTAAATCAATAATTATGAGTTTGAAACTAATTAAGATTTAAGATTTATTTGGATTTAATTAATTAAGGATCATTAATTTGAAAGAATTTATGAAACAAATGATTTATCTAAATTTTAATCATGTTTTGTTAACAAAAGTAATTGTAGTAAAATTACTGAATTAACTTAAATGTTTAATTTAGGTAATTAAATTAAGATAAATTTAATTTGTTTAATTAATTAAGTGTAATTAATTACTTAATTAAATATTTGATTAATCAAGGTTAATCAGTTAAGAAATAAGTAATTAAGAGGTTAATTACTTAATGTTAAAGAAGATTATTAAAGGTAATTACTTAATGAAGTAATTAGAGGAAATTAATTACTCGGTATAATTAATTAAGTTGATATGGTTAATTTTAATTAATTAATTAAATAAAGATAATCGATTGATGTTGAATTGAGTATAATTACATAAGGTAATTAATAAGGAGAAATTACTTAATGAAGCAGTGAATGAATAATTACTAGATGTAATTAATTTAAAAGAAAATTACTTGTTGAGAATAATTAAAGGATAATTATTTATGGAAAAGTAATTAAGAGATAATTACTCAATGTAATTAAAGAATGATTAATAAGGTTGGAAAATTGGAGAATAATTAATTAATTTGCTGTAATTAATTAAGGATTAAACATGCAGGATTTATAGTAATGGAAGAAATTAATTTAATTCATTTTAAATTAATTTAAGATTTTGTGATTAAAGTCTTTGCTTATGAATGACTTCATATTATTGGATGTTTGGATTGTAGTTATACTTAGCAGATGATTGTGATGCTAGGGTGTTAGATATGGATTATCTATCTAAAACAGAATTGCTATGTGAATCTGTGACTATAGGTATACATGGAAATGTTTAAAGCTTAAATAGCTTTGCCTTATGATGGTATTGAATTCAAAGAGACCGAAGTCGGGTATTGGTGAATATCCGAAACCACTTCGAGTCTATATAAATTTGATATGTGAAATCAATAGAATGAAACGGAATGATTAAAGTAAATGGGACCATTTAATCTAAGTTTGACACTTAGAAATTGATGTGTGATATAAATGATGTCTAACGACTTGTGAAGTTATAAATTGATACAAGTTACCCCGGGTTTATATAAGTTGTATGCTTTTGTATTCTTTGTTAGATGGGTTTACTCACGCTGGTTTCCAGCCTGACCCCGGTGTTACTTTGATGTAATGCTCGGGTCAGACCGAGTATTACATATTTTCAAGTAAGCACGTTTTGGAGCTCAGGAGGCGAGCTGGATGGCTGGAACGTATGGAGCGTACCCGCTGTGATATGTAGTTGTATATTTGGGACATGTTGATTTAGAACTGTCCCGTGTTTTGTAAATGTTGTAACTCTGATATATAAAAATGCAAATGTACCGATACAATTCTTTTTGTAAACTGTTATTATGTGATATTATATTTTGATCCGCTGCGAATGTGAGGTTTTCTGTTGTTATCCCGCTTTTTGGCAAAGCCGCGATACCAAAAGGTCGATCAGAAACGGAGAACAGTTCGTCTCAGAGGCCGGTCATGCTTCGTCTCGCTATGGATATCACTGATTTCTGTCCAAGTCCAGATTGAGCTACAATCGATAGGACACGGCAAGAAAGACCATAGGAGTTAACATCTCAAGTTCCAAGTCAATCCGAGTTCATACGCTCGAGTTATGATCGATTCAATTTGAAGGGGAAAACTTGGGTTTCGAAGCCATCGTAAACCAATGTTTCGAAACCATCAAGTTCGAATCCATAAGCTTCGAATCCACCGAACCATCTCGGGTTCGCCTACGTCACCTTCGAATCCATCGTGTTCGAACCCATCGTGTTCGAACCGATGGGCCTCGTGTCCATGGAGAAGTGACATAGTTCGTATCCATCACAAAAGTCACGCTTCGAACCCACCACAAAGCCTGGTTCGACTCCAAGCAAGAATCATTGCTCGAACCCAAACATGGAGCCTAGTTCGAACCCATCCACAAAGTCATGCTCGAAACCATCCACGATGCCAAGTTCGAATCCACCTGTGTAGCCTCATTCGAATCCACTGGGTCAACCAACCATGATGATGTGTCTTCCTTCGATTCGAATTCGTCGAGATCCATGGAGTCGAAGCGGTCAATTTGGAGTGGAGACCAGGTTGGTTCGAAGTTTGCGCTCCACGTCGCCACGAAGTCACGTGCCATGATGGGTTCGAAACCATCGGTTCGAAAGCATGGTTTCGAACCAAACAGCCAGGCAATGAACCCCATTTCGAATCCATCATATCTCCCAATCTACTGATCCAAATGCCATGAAATTTTCACAGAAGCTTGCATACATGTTGAAAAATGTCTACGCCAAATTTCACCTCGATTGGACGAATTCTTGATCGGTTCGAATGGATTTCGAACCGATGCCAAAGTGGGCCCAAACTCCCTGAGACTGTGCGTGTGGGCCCCCTCACGTGCCAGGAATGGTCTCCCGAGTTTTCAGCGAGATACCAGCAGCCTACACCTATAAATAGAGCCCCAGGGCCAGCAGAAAAGGGACTTTTGGATTCTGAAGCACCCAGACTCTGCCGGATTGAGATCTCCATCATTTGATATCATAAACTTGCTGTTAAATTCGAATTCCTGACTGTAATTCATTGTTGATTGCTGTATCGATTTGTAATCATCGAAAGAAAGTCAATAAAAGTATAAAAACTTCACAGTGGACGTAGGCAATACGCCGAACCACTATAAATTGCTTGTCTACGCGCTTATTTACATGCTATTTGGAGTTTTTGTTAGATAATCCTCTGTTTTAATTTGCACTCTTCATTTATTATCTCTTCAATAACTTCCGACGAGTGTTGTGCCCAATTCTGGTGTAAACACTTTGGTGCTTTCACTGAGAAAACCCAGATTTTCTCTCGCTCCACGGATCTGTCATCAATACCGGATTGCATAAATCTAAGAGAGAGATCCGGATTTCAAGCTTAGGTTCCTTCCGTTCTATTCAGTCTTGATAAAAGTCTAGGAAAGAATCTCGCTATTCACAATGGTGAGTACTAGAACTACCTCTAACCTTGGTAACCAAGAAGTCCAGGATAGGCCGGATCCCGCGCAGTTACCATCTACTCAGGACGTCGTCGGGCCTTCGGAGTCATCCGGACCGGTAACGAGACAAGAGTTTCAAGCGTTGCTCCAAGAGCTGACCCAAAGTCGGCAACAGTTGACGGAGCAACTACGTGCTAACGCTGAATTAACCCGCCAGCTACACAGTCATAAGCGAATGCGGTCCAGGAGGGATTATGCATCCCAGTCTTCCACGGAGAGTTCGGCTTCCACCGATTATCATCACCGACCTTCACGACCCCGAATGGATGGGAATCATGCGCAGGCTACCGGAGACCTTCCTGCATTGACGGTTGGACAACTACCAGTCGGTCCATCTGCAAGCTTCCATACAGGGCCTTCTTCCCGGGGAGGCACTGCTCCTCAACACACTACCGACAACCGTCCTGCAACTATTGCTACGGAGCCAGGGGTTGACATCCGTACTTTGTCGGATCAGAACCACCACCGAAGATGGCAAACTCCTGAGCCGTATGTACCAGAAGATGTCGAACCAAGGAGGCGAGATCCGGACCGTCGACAGCATCCGGTCCAGTCCCGCATTGTGGAGCCCGACCACACCTTGGCTCGACATGCCCAGAACGCAGCTGTAACGGATCTTCCAGAAATGATCAGGCAGATGATCCGTGAAAGTCAGGGGTTTACTAACGACGACTGGGGAATCTCCCGGAGTCACACCCCATTCACAGACGAGATCCTGTATGCCGAACCCCCTCGGCGATTTAGGATGCCCACGTTACCGATGTACGAGGGAAACTCGGACCCTAATCAACACATACTGAAGTATGAATGGTCCATGAGCGCCGCTAGGGCAGATGATGCGGTCAAGTGTAGGAGCTTTCCTATCTCCTTTGGGGGCATTGCTACGATGTGGTTCACGCGATTGCCACCCTGTTCTATCTCCTCGTTCAATCAGCTGGCCAGGAAGTTCGTGGAACAGTTCCGCATGCATGTTGCGAGGCCTACAGACGTCAACACTTTGTCTAGTGTTACCCAAGCTCCAGGAGAGACTCTTAGACACTACTTGGAGAGATTCCATAAGGCCTGTGTGGAAATCACCAATCCTAATGATAACTCGATTCTGATGGCATTGATGAAAGGAATTGACCCTGATTCGGATTTTGGAAATTGGTTGGCAGGAAAACCTCCTGCGTCGTTGGATCGCTTCTACTCCAAAGCCGCCCAGTTCTTGAGGCGTTAGGACGCGAAGCAGTCTAGGAAACAGGACGACGCAGGACCCAGTGGAGAGGGGATTCAAAGTAATGTGGCTGTTAAACAATCGAGAGAAAGTTCTGGGAAAGTACAGCTAAATATCCAGAACAAACAATCACAACCGAAGGATAATGGGAATCAGAGCAGGAAGCGGGATCAGAACCGTGGGCCGAGGCGTAGGGCCCCTATGTTCGACAATTATACTCCGCTGAATACATCGTTGGAGAACGTATACCTACAAACTTGTAACGCCATGCAATACAAGAAGCCTACTCCAAAGCCGTCGTCGGAGAGACAGATTCAAACGGGCAAGTTTTGCAGATTTCACGACAGTTACGGCTACAATACCAACGAATGCAGACACTTGCAGGATTTAATTGAGAAGTTGATCAGGGAAAGGAAGTTGGACCAGTTTGTACGAGCGCCGCAGTCTGGCAGTGCGGGTCCGTCAAACCAGAACAATCGGCAAAATCAGCCAAGGCAGGAAGAACCCGCCCGAACGGGCGGAAGGTTAGTGATAAACACCGTAAGTGGTGGTCCTCATCCGGCGGATAGGAGTTGGAAAGAAATGGAGTCATATGCTAGCTCGGTTAGGCATATGGATTTCGAATGTTGCAGTAGTTATGACAAAGGGGCTCCGGCAAAGCAGCAAAAGATGATGGCAGATGACATCGTGTTCCGGAACCGTGACGCAGACAAGGTCGAAGCCCCGACTATCGACCCACTTGTTATATCCGCCCAGGTTGGCCCTGCTTGGATGAAGAGGATACTGGTGGATAGTGGGAGTTCAGTCAATATTTTGTTCAGGAGAGCTTGCGACCAGATGAAGATGGAAGCCAAAGATCTGAAGCCCTGCCAGTCCAGGATTCATGGCTTTGATGGAAGTGCTAATATACCCACGGGGGTTGTGGAGTTACCCGTGGAGCTGGGGATCGGTGAGTGCAGAAGAGTATGCATGTTACAGTTTGTCGTTTTGGACATACATTCACCGTACAACGCGTTTCTGGGCCGACCGGCCCTTGCTGAATTTCGGGCGGCAATCGCCCCGTGGTGTTTGACTTTGAAATTTCCTACCGATTGTGGTATCGGTGTGATTCATGGAGATCAGGCTGCTGGAAGAGCCTGTTATGTTGCTGAGCTGCGAGAGGCGCAGAGAAGGGAAAAAGGGAAGGGCGTAGAGGAATCTCTCTGCGTCCGTTCTGCCGATGATTGACAATTGGTGCTTGGGCCTCAGCCCGGGCACCACAACCAATTCCAGAAAGACCTTGACCCAAGGGACAACGACAACAATGGGGAGTCTACAGAGAGTCAGGCCTCTCCGGCCGAGCTAACTATCAATGTCCCGATCGATGATGATGGCGATGATGCGAGAGTGTTAAAAATTGGGTCTCAATTGAGCCAGGGGGCACAACAGGAATTGGTTGAATTTCTCCGGGCGAATCTTGACGTGTTCGCCTGGACACATTCCGACATGTGTGGGATCTAGCCGGATATCGCGAGCCACACTTTAAACATTGACCCACGGTATATCCCAGTCAAGCAGAAAAGGCATGGTATGGATCCAGAGAGTTCTGCCGCCCTTAAGGAGGAGGTCGGTAAGTTGAAAAAAAATGGGTTCATTAGAGATGCTTTATACCCGGAGTGGGTGTCAAACCCGGTACTTGTCCGGAAACCTTACGGGAAATGGAGAACGTGTATCGATTATTCTGACTTGAACAAGGATTGCCCGAAGGACAGTTTTCCGCTTCCTCGAATCGATCAGCTCGTTGATTCAACCGCCGGACACGAATTATTATCCTTAATGGATGCTTACTCGGGCTACAACCAAATACCCATGCATGTGCCCGACCAAGAACATACGAGCTTTATAACTGATCTGGGATTATACTGCTACAAAGTCATGCCTTTTGGGTTTAAGAATGCCAGCGCAACCTATCAACGCTTGGTTAATTGGATGTTCTCCGACCAGATCGGGAAGACCATGGAAGTTTATGTAGATGACATGTTAGTAAAGTCAAGGCATTCAGTTGATCACGTAAAGGACTTGGGATCAATGTTTGAAATCCTCCGGAGATATGGGATGAAGCTCAACCCGCTAAAATGCCATTTTGGGGTTGCATCCGGAAAATTCCTTGGGTTCATCGTCAACGCCCGAGGGATAGAGGCCAACCCTGAAAAGATTTGGGCCATCAGGAATCTTCAAACTCCAAGGACCATAAAGCAGGTCCAGAGTCTCAATGGGAAAGCCGCAGCATTAAGTAGGTTCATCTCGAAATCAACTGACAAATGCATTCTTTCTTCGATCTGATCCGAAAAGGGAAGCGAAACTTCGAATGGACCGCAGAATGTGAAGGTGCGTTTCAGTCACTGGTTCGACATCTTTCTACACCGCCGATTCTTTCGAAGCCTGTCGATCACGAGCGATTATATCTTTACCTGGCGGTATCTGAAAGCGCAATCAGTGCAGCATTGGTCCGGGAGGAAGACCGAGTGCAAAAACCGGTATATTACATAAGTAAACGGTTAACCGGAGCCGAGAGGAACTATCCCAAGCTAGAAAAGTTGGCATATTGTCTAGTCATTGCCTCGAGAAAGCTCCGTCCATATTTGCAAGCTCATCCTATCACCGTGTACACCGACCAACCGTTACGACAGGTCCTCACGCGGCCTGAGACGTCAGGTAGGCTACTAAAATGGAATATCGAATTGAGCCAGTTTGACATTGCCTATACACCGAGAAGGGCCATACATGGCCAAGTTCTAGCAAATTTCGTCGCTGAATTCACCGTACCCGAGGAATTACCTGAGAGTAGCGAACCTCCTAAACATATGTGGAAGTTATATACTGACGGTGCCTCCAATGAACGGTGTTCGGGAGCAGGGGTAGTGCTTGAAACCCCCGAGGGCCGATCTATATGCTACGCCCTAAGGTTCGAGTTCCGTGCAACTAATAACGAGGCTGAATATGAAGCTCTACTCACTGGGTTGAAGCTGGCCCACGACTTGAGAATTGTCGCTGTAGAGATTTATTGCGACTCCCAATTAATCGTATGCCAGGTCCGAGGTGAATATCAAGCTAAGGATCGAAGACTAGCTGCTTACTTATCTCGAGTCAGGGAAATCCTTGATCGTTTCGATCAATATGCCATTTTCTATATCCCTCGGGAGCACAATCAGAAGGCCGATTCATTGGCGAAGTTGGCGAGTACGGGCGAAGCTCAACAGTTGGGGCTTGTTCCCGTTGAAACCCTACCTTCTCCGAGCATTGATCAAAGTGAGGTCAGCCATGCATTCGAGGCTACCACAAGTAGGGAATCGTGGATGACCCCCTATCGAAATTACATTGAACATGGAACACTGCCTGAGCGCAGGAGTGAAAAGAGGCAGGTCCTTCGAAAAGCCTCACGGTTTGTCATTCAAAATGGAGTTATGTACAGAAGGGGGTATTCTGTCCCCCTACTCCGATGTATCGCACACGATGAAATCAAGCGAGTGTTGCACGATGTACATGAGGGAGAGTGTGGCGATCACACTGGGGGGCAAGCACTCGCCAAGAAGGTACTCCGATACGGATATTACTGGCCCACCGTTAATCGAGATGCATCGGACTACGCCAAAAAATGTGACAAATGCCAGAGACACGCTCGGATTCCCAGAACTCCACCTACCGAAATAACCCAAATGGTTAGCCCCTGGCCGTTCGCGGTATGGGGAATCGATATAATTGGAACATTGCCTCTGGCCAAAGGTGGAGCGAAATACGCCATCGTCGCGGTTGATTACTTCACCAAATGGGCCAAAGCTGAGCCTCTTGCAACGATTACAATGAAGAAAGTGATCAACTTCGTAGTGCGCAACATCATCTGCCGATTCGGTCTCCCGCATACTATCATCACCGATAACGGAGCCCAATTCGACAGTATCGAGTTTAAAAATTTCTGCCAGCGATTTCGCATACATAAGAAGTTTTCTGCAGTGGCACACCCTCAAGCAAATGGTCTGGTCGAAGCTGTTAATAAAGTTATAAAGTCCATTCTGAAGAAGCGACTAGAAAAGGCCGGGGGCAAGTGGGTCGACGAACTCCCTATGGCGTTATGGGCCTACCGAACAACTCACAAAACTGCAACTGGTCACACTCCGTTTTCTCTATCGTATGGCTCAGAGGCCGTTATTCCAGTCGATATGGAAGTGCGTTCTCATCGTGCGACGTATTATGATCCGAAGACAAATGCCATATTACTCGCTCAATCTCTGGATTTACTAGATGAGAGGCGTGAAGAGGCTGATTTGAGGGCAGCCGCATATCGGAGTCGAGTCGCCCGAATATTCAATGCCAAGGTCCGTCCGCGAACCTTTGAACTCGGCGATCTCGTTCTCAAAAGGGTTTACCCGGTTCCTTCGCACATGAAGCCAACTTGGGAAGGGCCGTACGTGGTTTCGCTAAAGCTCGGAGACGGCACGTTCAAATTGTCGACCGTTGATGGTCTCACCTTGCCGAGGGCTTGGAATAGCGAGAGTCTTCGTCGCTACTACACATGAAAGACTTTGCTTTTTCTGCCAATTTGTTCTTTTGCATTTTATTTTAGCATTCCGAGATTTGAATTTGTAATAAGGCAACTGACTCTGCCATATTTTCTCGTTTCAGCAATAAAATGCCATCTCTTCGAGCCAAAGCTGTGGTTTATTAAGTGTAACGCACAATATCACGACGCACGGAGAGCTAAGTTCCATCATGCGGTGGGATTTATTCAAATAGAGAGTGGCTGCGATATGACCGGTCACTCGCTAAGTGAAACCCGAGCTCGGGGGTAGGACACCATATGAATATTTACAGGGATTGATACACGACAATCCCTCGTTTAACTCCAACTTCCCAGAGTGCGAATTGGAGTATAAACATTCAATAATTCGTTCCCAGAGCGCGAACGGACTCTAAGTTCCCAGAGTGCGAATTGGAGTATAAACATTCAATAATTCATTCCCAGAGCGCGAACGGACTCCAAGTTCCCAGAGTGCGAATTGGAGTATAAACATTCAATAATTCGTTACCAAAGCGCGAACGGACTCCAAGTTCCCAGAGTGCGAATTGGAGTATAAACATTCAATAATTTATTCCCAGAGCGCGAACGGACTCTAAGTTCCCAGAGTGCGAATTGGAGTATAAACATTCAATAATTCGTTCCCAGAGCGCGAACGGACTCCAAGTTCCCAGAGTGCGAATTGGAGTATAAACATTCAATAATTCGTTCCCAGAGCGCGAACGGACTCCAAGTTCCCAGAGTGCGAATTGGAGTATAAACATTCAATAATTCGTTCCCAGAATGCAAACGGACTCCAACTTCCTAGAGCACGAATTGGAGTATACACGTAAGTTACAGGTTCCCGGAGTGCGAACCGGAGCATCCGTGCTAGCTCCAGATTCCCGAAGCGCGGGTTGGAGTCCGAACATCAATTTCGGGTTCCTGAAGTGCGAACCCAAACACACATGCTTTATCCAAGTTCCCGGCATGCGAATTGGAACATGAACACCAAGTTAAAGTTCCCGTAGTGCGAACTGAAATGTTAATACTAACTCCAAGTTCGTAGAGTGCGAGTTGGAATGTGAACATCATTTCCGAATTCCCGGAGTGCGAACCGGATTATCGATCTCAAATTGTCTTAAGTCCCCAGAATGTGGACATGTGCTTAGAGTTTGCGATAAACACACTCAACCGCAAAAATGCAAATGTTGTTCCCCGAGACCAGGGGGCATAAAAAAAAAGCTAAGTGTTAGTCACTGACCAAAGTGATACAGTGTCTGAAGTTCGGTCATTCATCAGTCACAACTCGCAACCAAGATTCTCAAACTTGGCGATTAAAAGCGAATTCTACTTGACGGAAAAAACACCACAAGTGCACCAGACTGAATACATAACACTGCAAAAACTTAAGCGCAAAAGAAATGAGAGTTGAAACAGGGAAACTAAATCTTATTTCAACTAGCTTAAAACAAGGACTTCCACGCAAATAAGTTCTTCCAAAAAAGAATGCCTACCAGCAGGGGCCGAACCTGCATCTATACACGGCCTACTAACAAAAAACGAAGACAAGTCCCTATCTACCAAAAAACCTGCTTGGGGGGCCACTCTATTCTTTCTTTCTCGGCTTCCTTATCAGCGGTTCGTCGTCAGAATCGCTAGGAACAGAAATCCTTCGCTTTGACGGCCTCCTCTCCGGTGGCTGCCCTCCAGCGGGGGGCATAATATCTACGTCCTCCTCGAAACTTGAATCTAAATGAGGACTCCCCGCCGGAGAAATAGGAGGGACCGGACCCGCAACGGAAGGTGGAATAATGTCGCCACCGACGCAACCGCTCTGCCCCTCAGCTTCCAGTTCAGCATGGATTTCGGCCAAGATTTCTTCTTCTCGAGCTGATGGGGCCTGGCTGGAGATAACTCCGGTCTCTACAAGGGGGCTAGAAGCTGGCGGTAACTCACTAATGATAAATGGCAAGTCTGTAGAGAAGTCACTCTGGTGACCGAGCAATTCACTCACCATTTGCTCGTCAAGAGACAAAGAGCTTCCCTGCGCCGCTCCAGTAGACGCTGCTATTGTCACAACAGTCGTTTCAGTAGTAATAGCCTTCTGCCCTTGGCTAGGCTCCTGGGTCGAAGACACCGGGGTAGTCCTAGTCACTGGATAAAGAAGAGAAGGGGTTAAGAACAATCACTTCGAAACGAGAGTTCTAGCGAAAATGCACTTGAAATTTGTTCAGAATACCTTCCTCAGTTCGGCTTGTCGATGGTGGAACGACTTCGGGGACGTGCTCACGAATGGGTGATAACCGCGGTTGCTCTGGGTCATAAGCCGGAACGGTCTGTGAGCTAACCGCAGATACAGGCTCAGACGGAAGCGGGGCGGTGATTTCAAGAGCGGTGCCACGATGCTCAACGCCTGACCCTTCTCTGGAACGGTCTGTGAGCTAACTGCAGATACAGGCTCAGACGGAAGCGAGGCGGTGATTTCAAGAGCGGTGCCACGATGCTCAACGCCTGACCCTTCTCCGGCCTCCAAAGATCGACCGCCAACCATCTCCTTCTCATGAGCGATCATAGCATCATGAAGAACCCTTTTTTCCTCATCTGTTAGCAACCGGTTTTCAAGCTCGAATCGGTCGACCGATTCGTCGGGGTGCGCTTCCTCTTCCCCTTCAACCAATCGTTCCCAAGCACTGCGGTGATGCACTGGGTAATCCTGAAGCCAGGCCAAGTTTCTGTGCTTCAATACATTGGCATTGTATGTAATAAGCAGATCTTCAATGTCAGCCTCTAGCCTGGCCTCGGCTTGCTGAACTCTCTCCTCAATCTCCGCCTCGACCGCTTGAACTTTGGCCACTGCTTCATCCCGTTCGGTCCGGAGTATCACCGCTTGTTCGCACGCCTCCTGTGCTGCATTGTTTGCATCGTCCCTATCCTTGGCGATTTCAGCAAATTTGGATTTGAGCTCATTTAACTCCTTTAGCGCCGCATCCCTCTCGGCAGTGACCAGAGTATTCCGATGGCCCATGTCCTCGACCGTGGCGTAATGCTCACGCTTCATTCTATCCATCGTAAGTTGGGCTTCATCGGCCTTTTTGATGGCTTCCATCTCTGATTTTCTGGAAGATTCAGCCTCGGTGTTCAGCACATCGATAATACGACTCTTCTGGGCCAACTCCGCCTGTAACTTTTCGTTGGCGGCCCCACGCTCAAAGGCCAGCTCCGACGCCTTCTCCGCCGCTTTAAACCATACTTTATACTGAGCGTAGAAGTCGTGCACATAGTCATGCACCACCTGCTCCGCCGACGGAGGGATTCTTTTCAAGTGCGGGGGAAAAATGTAGTTGTCGAAGCAAATAGTTGGGAAGTCTTTTTTCAATTGGGCAAGCCTGAGCGCCCCTTCTCCCGACATTCCCACAGGAGGCTGTTCCGCAACTACGGCGATCGATGCCTCGCTTCTGGAATGGTGAGATTCGTGCCTGGAAGATTGGGAAGTGGACGTATGACGTGAAGGCTCAGAGGGGCGAGAAATATGGGCCGGAGGTGGTACGGGATCTCTGGGAGGAGGAGGGGTACGCGATCAGGATCGACGCTTATAACCCCTCTCTGTGTCGTATCTTTCACGGCTCGAATATCCGGAGTATTCCTGATCATAGTCCCTATCTCCTTCCCGCCTGCGTGAGTCACGATATGATGGTTTCCGAGCATGTCGCAGACTCCCTAGCATCGAACCGCGCCTGGACATGGTACCTACAAAGCAAAGAGGAGAACAGAGTTAGTGGTTTCTCGAAACCGATGACCCAAGACTCGGAACTATGTAATGTCATGAAATGTGTATGAATATGCATTTCCCCCGACCAACCCGAAGTGTCGACTGAGCTAGTAATAAAAGGCTCGCTCAGTTCAAGAGTACGATGAAACTCCTCCAACCCGGCATCATGCTGAAAGGATACATCATCCGGGATTGGAAGATCTGTAAGCCCTTCGAAAAGACTTTCGGTTCGCGGAGGAGACGTCTCGGAAATTATAACTCCGGGGGAGGATCGGGCTGTGACAACCGACTTCCATCTCCCCTTCTTAGTTGATGTGACGACGGCCGCCTTGCCTTTTCTTTGTTCTTCAACATCTTGAGCCACGTCTGTAGGCTCCAGCAACGGCTCGTCGTCAGTGTGAGTTCTTTCGGAATCAACTTCCTCGGCTACAGTGACTTTGGGTTTCTTGTGCTTGGCGTGTTTTTTCGGAACAATTCTTTGCACCCCGTCGAATATTATGCTCTGCCATCGTTCGATTAATCCACAGGCCCGGAGATTCCTATCCGTCAATAACACGTCGATATCCTTGTCGACGCTCGGGACCTCTCGGAGCACATGTACTATCTCCTTAAAGCTTTCACCGTCGGGGCGCTGGATCATCCCTGTACAGAAGAAAAATATATAAGTCACACTTCGACTGCAATCGACTTAGTAATTGTTTGGAAACTCAGCTATACTCACGTCTAAATAACCATCGCCTGGCGAAGCCCGGAGGACATCTGACGTGGAACCATTCCGTCCTGTAATAGCTTAACCTAGTCCAGGATCCGGTAACCACTTGACAATTTCGTACTGCCTCCAAGAATGTAAAAGATGGGTAATCGTTTTGGGTTTTGAAGTTAAACAAGTATCTGATTTCGATCGGGGCCGGTGGTCTATGAAGATATTCCATAAAGACGATGAACAGGCTGTTCACTGAAGCATACCCGTTCGGGTGAAGTTGGGATGGTGCAACTCCTAAAAAAGATAGCACTTCTCTGATATATTCATTGAACGGAGGAAGCGTCCCGGCCGCGCACGCATGACGATTGAATGCGGTATACCCCTCCGGCGGGTTGTGTGGTCTGTCGCTTGGCCCCGGTAGTAACACGTCGTCTAGTGACAAACCGTGCCTCAAACATATCCTCCCCAGCATATCTTCGGAAATATGAGATGGGACGGAATCTGATGGATTAGCGATGAATGACGCGTCGGGAAGTTCATCCGGCCCCGGGCCGATAATTTCAGGATCAATGTCCGGGACCTCTAACCTCGGAGGAACTATACTCTGAATATCTTGTGGGGTTTCCTGCTGACGCGAACTCGAAGGCTCCATAATTGACTAACTCATGAGAAACCATCATTAGATGACAAGGGGCCCGTGAATTCCCCAGTGTATAGTGTACGAATGTGTGTTGTGCGGTGCTATGCGTTACTTGGATGAATATCGCAGAATTAAAGAAAACACGCAAACGACAAAGCTACAAAGCCCAGTTGTGATGGTCGTTATCGCAAAACCCTTCACATAAGGAAAATTGATTCAAACAAAGATTGTTATCGTTCCATCAACGAGCTTTGAAAGGTGGTCAAGTATGCAGTTTAACATGTCCAAATATGCAGGAATGAAGCTCGTCGGAATTATTCTCAGAAAATATCAAACTTTGGTATCCACTGTATGGAGTTTCGAACCAATCACAAGTGACTTGTTCGAACCCATCATCGCACCACTTCGAATCGATCCGAAGGAGCGAGCTTCGAATCGATGATCAGTGTGCCAAGCTCGAATCGATCGGTGAAGGGTGACTTCGAATCGATACGGAGGGGCGCACTTAGAATCCATCAAAACGCCGAGCTCGAATCGATCAGTGGGGGATAACTTCGAATCGATCCTTGATTAATTAGTTCACACCGATCAGGAAAGCCTCAACCAAGCATCGCTCGAATTCGACTCAATGCCTTTCGTATCGGTCGTAAAGGAATGTTTCGTATCGGTGCGAAGTTGAGAGCTTCATTCCAATCAACGGCTGCTTCTTGTATCGATCGTTGGGCACCGATACAGCTCAACACCATGGTTAGCTTGGTGCAAACTGCACCCCCTCCAAGGGAATCACAAGGGTCGACTCAAAGTCTGAGAGAGAATGGTGCTGCCCCCTATCGATTCGTACACGAGTTCCTGGATCAATTCGAGATTCCTCCAAAGGCCAGATCTGGATTTACCAAAGCCCAAGAAAGGCCGATCGAGGACGAAGTGATGGGTTCGAGGTAGCTTTGCCGTGTGAATTCAAGATTAGTTACCTAGTTTTAATGATGGGTTTGAGAAATTGAAGGTTTGGATCTCAAATGGTTTGAACGCAAAAGGACAACGCCTTCTTCTCTGGAGTTCGAAGTGCACAGTAAAACAGGGCAACAGTAAAAAAGTGAAAAGTGAGGAAGGCCGAGGTCATTACTATTTATATGGGGGGTTGGAGATAACCGGGTCAATTCGCCACCCCGTAAACTTGACCGGTCGCAACCAGTCAAAACGCGCGTCGGTTCGAAATCTCCATTCGAACCCATATGCCTAAGGATTTATCGGTTCGAAGCCTCTCCTCGAAGCCATCGGCCTAGGACCCTGTCGTTTCGAAGTTACCCCCGCGTGTCATCGGTGCGAAGCGCACAACAAAACGACGAGCTGCATCGATGTGAAACGCACGATGGGACCAACGGTTCGAGAAGCTCTTATACAAATCAACCGCTTCGTACCCATTCCTTCATATCGGTTCGAATGTCCATTTCGAATCCATCATAGCACAAGCGTACCGCATCCATAACAAACGCAGATTTCAAATCCATCGATGCCCTAAGTCATTGGTTCGGAATGTTACACTCGCACAATGCGAATTCATACACTATAAGCCTTCAATATCGGTCCAGGAGAGGATCGATACGAAGAGACTTTTCTAAACAACCATCAAGCGTTGTCTCGGCTCAAATTTCCAAGTCGGTTCAGGAGAGAATCGATATGAAATTCTATAGTAAACCGAACAGACAACGACTCATGGACGCACGACGTTAACAAGGTTTATACTAACATATGTGCATATACGTCACAACTAACAATCGATTTTAAACAATTACAGGGATCAATCACTCGTCCTGTTACAAATGCAACAGCCAACGGCTAAGCACTATTATACAACAATACGACATACGGGTTTCGACAAAAAGGAGAACAATGATTGCTCAGAGAAACTGCAGCAGTTCAAAGCACGTCATGTTCCCACAAGACGTACTTTGGGGGGCAAAATGTTATCCCGCTTTTTGGCAAAGCCGCGATACCAAAAGGTCGATCAGAAATGGAGAATAGTTCGTCTCATAGGCCGGTCATGCTTCGTCTCGCTATGGATATCACTGAATTCTGTCCAAGTCCAGATTGAGCTACAATCGATAGGACATGGCAAGAAAGACCATAGGAGTCAACATCTCAAGTTCCAAGTCAATCCGAGTTCATACGCTCGAGTTATGATCGATTCAATTTGAAGGGGAAAACTTGGGTTTCGAAGCCATCGTAAACCAACGTTTCGAAACCATCAAGTTCGAATCCATAAGCTTCGAATCCACCGAACCATCTCGGGTTCACCTACGTCACCTTCGAATCCATCGTGTTCGAACCGATGGGCCTCGTGTCCATGGAGAAGTGACATAGTTCGTATCCATCACAAAAGTCATGCTTCGAACCCACCACAAAGCCTGGTTCGACTCCAAGCAAGAATCATTGCTCGAACCCAAACATGGAGCCTAGTTCGAACCCATCCACAAAGTCATGCTCGAAACCATCCACGATGCCATGTTCGAATCCACCTGTGTAGCCTCATTCGAATCCACTGGGTCAACCAACCATGATGACGTGTCTTCCTTCGATTCGAATTCGCCGAGATCCATGGAGTCGAAGCGGTCAATTTGGAGTGGAGACCGGGTTGGTTCGAAGTTTGCGGTCCACGTCGCCACGAAGTCACGTTCCATGATGGGTTCGAAACCATCGGTTCGAAAGCATGGTTTCGAACCAAACAGCCAGGCAATGAACGCCATTTCGAATCCATCATATCTCCCAATCTACTGATCCAAATGCCATGAAATTTTCACAGAAGCTTGCATACATGTTGAAGAATGTCTACGCCAAATTTCACCTCGATTGGACGAATTCTTGATCGGTTCGAATGGATTTCGAACCGATGCCAAAGTGGGCCCAAACTCCCTGAGACCGTGCGTGTGGGCCCCCTCACGTGCCAGGAGTGGTCTCCCGAGTTTTCAGCGAGATACCAGCAGCCTACACCTATAAATAGAGCCCCAGGGCCAGCAGAAAAGGGACTTTTGGATTCTGAAGCACCCAGACTCTGTCGGATTGAGATCTCCATCATTTGAAATCATAAACTTGCTGTTAAATTCGAATTCCTGACTGTAATTCACTGTTGATTGCTGTATCGATTTGTAATCATCGAAAGAAAGTCAATAAAAGTATAAAAACTTCACAGTGGACGTAGGCAATACGCCGAACCACTATAAATTGCTTGTCTACGTGCTTATTTACATGCTATTTGGAGTTTTTGTTAGATAATCCTCTGTTTTAATTAGCACTCTTCATTTATTATCTCTTCAATAACTTCCGACGAGTGTTGTGCCCAATTCTGGTGTAAACATCTGTGACTGACTTCTATTTTCTTCTTCTTTCTCTTTTCTTCTTTTCTTAACTATCTGGAAATTTCGGGATTGAAATTTTCGGGTCGTTACATTTGGTATCAGAGCCAGGTTAAGCGAGAACCTTGGCTCTGGTGTGATTACTCATTAAGGATAGGGTAAGTGGTACCCTAGAATGAGTTGGGTGTAGATATATATATGAGAGAGCGTACTTGTTATTTTCTTATATAAAGGATTTTAAATGATTTCAAAAGTAAATGAATCTTATATAAGAAATTGATTATCTATTGATTATAGTATCAATTAAACTAAAAGTTATAGTAAGAATTAAGTGGTAATAATTACAACCAAATTGGAGTTAAATTTAAAGACAAGTTTGAAATGGATTCAAACTGGAATTAAATCTTGAATTTGGGAAAGGTTTCAGGATAAGGATAATAAATTAATTTATGTAATTAATTAAACTTTATTTAATGAGATTAATTATTGGATAATAATTGGAAATGATAAATTAAGAGGAAGTTACTTAATGAAGTAACTAGTGGCAAGTAATTAAAAGGGACAATTACTTAATGAAGGTAATTAAGAAATAAGTTAATTACCAAATGAGATTAATTGGAATTAATTAATGATGTAATTAATTTAAAGAAACAATAAATAATATTATTTAATACACTTGAATGAAATGGTCCTATTTAAAACAAGAGTTGTTTGAAATTTTAAACGAATTTGTTTAAATTAAAAACCAAAGGTGGTTTAAAATTTTAAAGTATAACTTGGTATGTAAAAGAAGTTAATATGTATATATGTGGATATACATAATATCAAATATGGTTTGAAATAAACTCTAAATGTTGAGTTTTGAATATGGAATAAGATGTGATACCCGAAGTGCTAAGTTTTTGAACTTAATAAGTGGGAAGATTATTTATGAGAAGTTCCAAAATTTGAAATTTGAATTAGTTCAAATTAAATTTGATTTGAAGTAATTGAAAGTGTGATTGAAGATGTATGAGTATAAGATTCAATTGGAATATTTGAATTGGATTAATTTGTAACGATTTGATATTGAAGTGGGTTTAATTATAAATTAGTCCAAATTTATTTGAATAATTTGGAATTGTAATTAAAGTTGAATAGTTTTAAATTCAAATGGAGTTTGAAATTGGAATTAATTCAAACTGAAGTTGAAATGAATTGAAATTGGAACTAGTTCAATTGAAATTTATTTGAATCAGTAGGATTTGAGATCAAGATTGAATAAAAGTTAAATTTGGAAAGAAACTGAGATTAATTCAACTTGAATTGGGTTAAATAGATTTCAATGGAAATTGAAGTTATTTAAATTGGAAGTGGGTCAATTTAAATGGAAGAGAAAATTTAAATTGAATTGATTGAGAATGAAGATTAAGAAGTAAACAGTTTTGACTCTGGACTATTTTTAATATAAATTGTTTTAATATAAACCTATTTTTCCAAACTATTCATTATATATACAACCTTTCTTTTAAAAGCCAAACTATCTTATACTTGTTTTACAATTATTTTTGAAACTGTTCAACAATTTTCCAACTGTTTTATAAACCAATTGCTATATTTCAACTATTTTACAAAACTAATTATCACCTTACTATTATTTTGCAATTATCTAAAATTTCTATAATTATTTTAACTATTTTCTAACTAATTTATACCTATTTTACAAACTAGTAATTATTTTTCAACTACTTATCTATTTCTTTAACTTTTCAAGTTATTTTCCAAATTAAACTGGACAGAGTTTAAACTGTTATTGGTTGAATACCCAATCGAGATAAGAATAGAGGTGATAATCCAAATGGGATTGAAGTAGTTGTGAATAAGTGAATGAAATTTAACGTAAATGTGAATAGAAAAAGAATTGATTTGGCTAATAACCAATAAAGGTAAATACGTAGGGTGTACGTATGTTATTTTATTCGCATAGTGATTTGATCCAGATTTGAGCACAGAATTTCGAGATAATTATGTCGATCTGAGTGATTTTTCACTCGATTTTCGTCGGCGAACCTGGATATGGGTTGTTGATTGATTCTGGATATTCTCTATCATAGTTATGACTATGCAAGGGGAATGACGGTTTTTGATCAAGAAACCAGATCTGTGTCCGCACTAGGAAGTCGGGTGGACGATACTAGTTCGGAAGTGATATTGTGTGATCGAATGAGCGATCAGATTGGTATGGCGTACGAATGATATGTGTACATCATACAGATTTGAATGAAATTGATATTGAAAAGAGTAATCAAATTTGAATATTTGATTTTGAATAAACAAAGTTATATATCTTTGTTATATAAGATAAAACTCCCCTTGATGAATCTTTTGCCGGAAGAAAATGGATTTTGGAAATGTTTGAAGTATAAAAGGAGTTTATACAAGTTTGAAATGATCCAAAGTTTTAAAAGATATATATATATATATATATATATATATATATATAAAGGATCTTATGAGAATTTTGAAACAAGGTTTTGGAAATCTAGGGATTTGGAGAGGCTTTTGATTTTTGGGTAAAATCAATTTTGAATTGGGAAAGCCTAGTTGAGAATTATCGGTTTTGGAATAATCGATTTTGTGTAAAGAAGCTTTGTATGAGATCATACTAGGTGTATGATTTAAAGATACTATATATATAGTATAAAATGTTTTGATGATGGCTCTGGGGAAAAAGGCGCTCCCTTGGAATGGACTTCTCAGGAGTACCACCGGGTGGTGCTGCCTTGAGCCCCAAGGGGGGTTCTAAAGTTGATCCTGTGAGGAGTCCGGACAAACTAGTTCCTGAGGATTATTGGTTAGCGAAAGTCGAGGGCGATGATGCCTACATGGGCATTTGGGTTATGCTGTGACGACAGTGTAACTCGATGTCACTGCGATCTACTGTGGGGACCATAGCGAAAATCGTGTGGAGGATGAGTGTCAACGGTCTGCACTTGATTTTGCCGGGAAGGCAACGCAACATCGATAGACTGCGATCTATGGTCAAGTGGAGTGGAGAAGTTTCATTCTTTTGGCAGCGAAATTCGAGGGCGCTGATGCCTACAGTTATATGGGTTTTTGCTGTGATAGCAACGGAAAGCCCGGGTATAGCTGCGATCTGTAGTGGGTTCCGTGGTGTAGTCGAGGGGCGCGGAGGCCTACAGTTATCTATGGATTTTGTCGGGATGACAACGTAACCATCGGGTTAACTGCGACCATGGATGGGGGTGATGATTTCCAGAGCATTCTCACCAAAGATATATCCTGTATTTTCAAAAACTATTTTCTATATTTTCAATAAAATTATTTTCCAAGTATTTTCACTGGATGTTGAAAACGGGTCTGCTAAGTACTTATAGATTTTCAGTCGTACGCCTGATCAACGTATGACCGAATTTCTATCAGTACAAGGATGGACTGGTTGAAACATCGAGTTATAAAAGTATTTTTATAAAACTATTTTGGAAATATTATACAGATTTTAAAAGTGTTTTAAAAATAATCAAAGAAAATCAATATGATTTTAAGCATTTTAATAAAATTCTGGCTTCGTTCCTTTTCGAGGACGAAAAGATTCTAAGGGAGGAGGAATGTGATATCCAGGAATTTTGGCAATATAAATCTATGTTTAAAATTAAATTAATTTGATAATTTTTGTAATTAAATTTGAATTGACTCAATAATTTTCTTAAATAACTAATTAGTGAATTTATTTTTTTATAAGTTAGTAAATTTGTTTTCTATTTATAATGTGTGTATATATACATATATTTATATTTTAAATCTAATACTTTGAAATTGGGAAATTAGATTTATTTTTGAATTTAGCTTTTCAAAGCTATTTAATGAAATAACTGTATGATTTTAAATATATAAGATAAATGTTTTATTTGTTTAAAATATATTTTGACTTAAGTTTGAATATTAAAATAGATTATAAAGAAGTTTGTTTTATTTCTTTTAAAATATTGATTAATAATTATGATTTGTAAATTAGATATGAAATTTAAAATACATGAAACATTTATTCATTTTAAATAACAAATAAGTTATAACCTCTTTTATAAATTTATTAAAATGATTTAAAATATTCCTTTCAAAAGATTGATTTGTATATTATTTTTATTATAATTATACTTAGTTTATTCTTTAATTATTTATCTATAACTAAGTATTAGAAACTAATTAATTTAATTTAAAACTTTCATCAACACTTAATTAAAAATACTAATTTCTTAAAGCACATGTGTAAGTATTTTAAAGCCTAATTTAACATGTGTTAGATGTTTAAACAAGGTAATCTACAAATGTTAAAATTGAAGACAAGTGTCATTTATTATTATTTTTCTTTTATTAAATAAGTATTTCAGTTTTTGTATAAACAAAATCCTCTTTTCATTTTATTCTTTTTCCAAATCTTAAAAAAAAAAATCTGAAACACTTCCTTTGAAAAAAAAGAAAAATAAGATCTGAAATCACCTTCAACAAAACCATGTAACTCATCTTCAAACTTGCACATCTTCAAACATGCAAGATCATTTTCAGAAATTAATCAAACATGCAAACCATATGATGATCTGAAAAATAAACTCAAGTTTAAAGACACTCCTCAAAACAAAGTTTAAACTTGTAATTCATTCCTCAAATCATAACCATAAGGATAATTAAAGCAATATGAGGATTCAAATCTTTAGAACAATACAAAGTTCCAGTTTCAGTTTTGCTAGAAGGAAGCATTGCCAGATTTAGTTTAAGCTCTCTGATCTTCTTTTGCACGTGAGTAATCTGATCCCCTTTATCTGTTCTTTAAATCCTGTGAGTAAGCAATTGTTTTTTTTCAAAAATTTAAATCTGGTATTGACTTGATATGCATGATGAAGATTTGCAGTGATATTTTATAAATTGTTTGCGTGAAAGATGGTGTGATTTGCTGTTAATAAATAGAATATACTTATGAATTTTGTTCTGAGATATGCATCTCCTCTATTTAAAATAGGATCCCAGTACATTCATAAATTCACATCTTCAAATAAAATGATTTCAGTTTTAAATCCTAAGAACTGATTTCAAATTTTCCAAAGGACCGACCTCTGTTTCTATACATGCAGAAATTATTTATAGTTAAGGGTGATAAATGCTGCATGATGATTTAAATTTGAATGCATGTATATTTATAGGAGAATGATTGAATGCATATCTGTATACATGTAGAACCCTCTGTTTATACTTACAGGTTTAAATATAAATCAAAAATTTCAAAACTACTTTTATAAATTTTTTTTTAGCTGTGTAGATCAAATAAGATCTGTCTAATTTCTACATAAACAAGGCTTTAAAAATATATTTAAGCATAATAACTTTGAAACTATCTGGAATTTAAGAAAGACAGTAGGTATAACTTGGTGGAAATTGCTTGCATGTTGAGATTATGTTTGTATATATGCAGATATTTGAATATGTATGCCTGAATGAAACCTCTGTTCTTGGATACAGGATTTTGAATCAAGATTAAATTAAATTTCTCTTTTACCAATGGGATTTAAGCTAAGATCCTTAAAAGAAAATTGACCCTAGCTATGTAATTTCATTTTTAAGAAGAACAGTGGATAAAAATATTAAGTAAATATTGATAAATGATGATATTACGGTAAAATCATGATTTATCAGAAAAATCAAACATGTGAATTTTAAAATCTGATTACATAATCAGAATCGTACTTCAAAATAGTGATTTTAGGTTTGAGTCTCTTGATTTTTAAGATTGGGTTAGGTAGAGGCCGTGAGTTGATCAGAAATTGAAATTTAGTCGATTTCTTGCATAGTGGCAAATGATTGGAGTCGGCATATGGTCAAGGGATGGTTGTATAGCTAGGGAACTCGGGAAAAATCAATAACGATTTTTCCGATCATCGTAGTGGTTGGCAAATTTGAAAGAATAGGGTTTAGTGGTTAGTTCTGGACATCGACTTTTAAAGAACTGGAGCAGCAACGAGGCGGCGTCGGGTCAAGTCGTGATGGGGAAAAATGAAGCTGACCGTGTGGCGAAGTTATTAGCAAGGTAGCAGGGTCTCTGATGGATGGAACATGGTGGTGCGAGGCTAGTTGTTCGACATGGTTGGTACCTGATTGTGCCCCAAATGTTCGTTTTCGTTTCTGATGATCGTCAAATTTCCCGGAGGTTAGTAGGGGACGAGATGTTCCAGGGAGACTTGATGAAGCCCTTGTTGTTGATCGGAGTCGAGCCGATTATCGGTGCATATGCACAGGTTGTCAGTGGGATTGTAATTGAGGCTTTGGGGGAATAAGAAGGGGATTTCTCGGAGAGGACTCAAGCAGTTTTAGGTGGTTACTCGAAGATATGGGTTCACGCTTTTGCTCGAGATTGAATCGTGGAGTATGGCTTTTGGCTCGGGTAATCCAGAGTCTGGTCTCGGGTTGTTTCAATAGTACCAGGTTTTCTAGAGTTATTAATAACCAGTTTAAAATAAATGCATGATTAAGATAAGGTTTGATATAAAAAAAGAAGAAGAGAAATTTAAATCAATAATTAAGAGTTTGAAACTAATTAAGATTTAAGATTTATTTGGATTTAATTAATTAAGGATCATTAATTTGAAAGAATTTATGAAATAAATGATTTATCTAAATTTTAATCATGTTTTGTTAAGAAAATTAATTGTAGTTAAATTGCTGAATTAACTTAAATGTTTAATTTAGGTAATTAAATTAAGATAAATTTAATTTGTTTAATTAATTAAGTGTAATTAATTACTTAATTAAATATTTGATTAATCAAGGTTAATCAGTTAAGAAAATAAGTAATTAAGAGGTTAATTACTTAATGTTAAAAAAGATTATTAAAGGTAATTACTTAATGAAGTAATTAAAGGAAATTAATTACCCGGCATAATTAATTAAGTTGATATGGTTAATTTTAATTAATTAATTAATTAAAGATAATCGATTGATGTTGAATTAAGTATAATTACATAAGGTAATTAATGAGGAGAAATTACTTAATGAAGCAGTGAATGAATAATTACTAGATGTAATTAATTTAAAAGGAAATTACTTATTGAGAATAATTAAAGGATAATTATTTATGGAAAAGTAATTAAGAGATAATGACTCAATGTAATTAAAGAATGATTAATTAGGTTAGAAAATTGGAGAATAATTAATTAATTTGCTGTAATTAATTAAGGACTAAACATGCAAGATTTATAGTAATGGAAGAAATTAATTTAATTCATTTAAATTAATTTAAGATTTTGTGATTAAAGTCTTTTCTTATGAATGACTGAATATTATTGGATGTTTGGATTGTAGTTATACTTGGCATATGATTGTGATGCTAGGGTGTTAGATATGGATTATCTATCTGAAACAGAATTGCTATGTGAATCTGTGACTATAGGTATACATGGAAATGTTTAAAGCTTAAATAGCTTTGCCTTATGATGGTATTGAATTCGAAGAGTCCGGAGTCGGGTATTGGTGAATACCCGAAACCACTTCGATTCTATATAAATTTGATATGTGAAATCAATAGAATGAAATGGAATGATTAAAATAAATGGGACCATTTAATCTAAGTTTGACACTTAGAAATTGATGTGCGATATAAGTGATGTCTAACGACTTGTGAAGTTATAAATTGATACAAGTTACCCCGGGTTTATATAAGTTGTATGCTTTTGTATTCTTTGTTAGATGGGTTTACTCACGCTGGTTTCCAGCCTGACCCCGGTGTTACTTTGATGTAATGCTCGGGTCAGACCGAGTATTACAGATTTTCAGGTAAGGACGTTCTGGAGCTCAGGAGGCGAGATGGATGGCTGGAACGTATGGAGCGTACCCGCTGTGATATGTAGTTGTATATTTGGGACATGTTTATTTAGAACTGTCCTGTGTTTTGTAAATGTTGTAACTCTGATATATAAAAATGCAAATGTACTGATACAGTTCTTTTTGTAAACTGTTATTATGTGATATTATATTTTGATCCGCTGCGTATGTGAGGTTTTCTGTGACTGACTTCTGTTTTCTTCTTCTTTCTCTTTTCTTCTTTTCTTAACTATCTGGAAATTTTGGGATTGAAATTTTTGGGTTGTTACAATCTACAATTTAGGAATTCGTTTTACAAAAATTATAGTCTACAATGTAAATATTTACAGCTTTAACCGCAAACATTGCAATATATACTGTAAATCTTTGCTAAAAGTAATTACCGAGGTGTTTCGTGGAACCCCTTTTTGAGAAGGACTTTATGAATGTTAAGTTTGAAAATAAGAGGCGGATCCCAGTTTCCACTTTTAAGAAACATATAATTTGAGAGATCTTTAAGGTATGTTGGCAAAATAATTTGTTCCCTTTGTTGGAAAATAATTTGATGAGGAGGTTAAAACCCTAAATGGAAGGAAACTTTTGCACAACAAACTTTCATTTTTATTCTTTACTTCTTTGTTGCTTACTCGCTTACATGAAAATGGATTGAGTATGATCGATGCACAAATAATATATGTAACTAATATTTAAACCGTAATTAGTTACTTAATGCAACTGAGTATTAGCGACTCCTATGGGCGATTTCGACCATAGCACGTCAGATACGGGAGATGTCAAGAGGCACCATGATAACTGAAGATCTAGTAATATGATTATCGTCACATGACTAAGTGGATAGAACAATGAACATTTAACTTGCCACAAAATTCTAAGATCAAAGATGGAGCTACCAGCAAGGTTTTGGGAGCACTAGCATACCTATCTACCTATTGTTGGCAATGATGAATATTTAGCAAGCACTCCTGCACTATCCAACATTGTTACTATAGGCGGCCTAGGTAGATTTATGGCCGAACCAAACAACTATCTAATGCCTAACAATAAGTTATGGTGGACCAATTTTCGACACCCTTGGGACAACACCAAACTGTTGGTCACAACATTGAAGGGCATGAAAGATTCCGGTATAGAGGATATGATTGGAAAAGAAGATCGCATTTTGGTAATGAAATTTGTCGTGACAGTCAAAAGGTAAGATGAAGAAAAACCAAAGGACAGGCAGAGCATGCAAGGAAGCATCCCGAAGTTGGACCCAAGGAATGGTTTGGTACCAGACCAATTTTGACCAATACCAAATAGGGCCAAGCCACGGCTAATGCTCCACACTCTTGTAACGGCCCGTAATTTTTAATGGTTTTAATAATATGTTTAACTAAATTTTTGTGAAATTTTTAAATAATTGAATTTTGAAATTTTAATTTGATATTTGGATTATGTCTATTTAAACATAACAAATGGTAAATTTTCATTAGATACTATGTAGGATTATTTTATTGTGTAATTTTATTCAATTCAAATTAGTTAAAAATTGATGATAATAAAATATTTTTCAAAGCTGAATATTTTTATACAATAAATTTATAAATCATCTTCTGAACAAGACGTCATATTTCGTTTCATCAAATTTGGACTGTTATTGCTGCGTTATCTTATTTTCTGCAATTTTGCAACATTTCCGGTAGCGGAAATTCGAATTTTTATAATTCGATTGTATCACTAATATATGTGTACTGTTATGTTCGTCTCATCGTGCTGATCTTCTTAGTATATTTATTTCTATATTTTGGGATCCGGTACGTGACGGAAATGACAAAAACAGGTGTCGTGTTGGTATCGTATCAGCGATCTCTTGTTTTCTTTAGCGTTTTAAATTTAACCGTGTCATCCAAGCAAAAATTAATTGGTTTAAATTTTCAGCTTTTTGACTCTCACTCTTCCCTAGTTTTCAATCTATGACTGTCGGTTCTGCCGTTCTCTCTTTTCATTCCATTGTTTGTTCATAGAAAATAGATGTTTCTTCCTTCAACAACGTTGCAGCCCTCCTTTCAAACCCGACCACATCATCCACCTTCCCTTCGTCTCCTCCAGGCCAACATCAACCCAAACAAGCCCATCGGCCACTATTCGAACCAATGGCCGACCCCACTTCCTGCACCACTAACCGGATCTCCACCCTGTTCTTCTTCCACCGAAACCACTTCCAGACCACCACGCCCTACAGGCCTCACACGCGCGCAGTACCCATCACCGCAAGGCGCCGCAAGCCTTGCCAAACATTCACCTCAACCCCTAGCTGATCCCCCAATGTCATCTCTGCCCTGAGCAACACGTCCACCCCTTCAATGCCATTTGTCACCCCTGACACAAAAAAATCTGAGCCTCCTCCACTAGCCCTGCCTCGCGCCCCTCCACCTCATCCATGTTGGTCGAATCTAACTTCCCACACGCAGTCGAGATCACCAGCCTCCGATTGATCTCCGCTCCTCCTCCCTCTCATGCTTCAGCTGAGCTCCTCGTTGCATACAAATATAATATGGTACGTAGCCATAATGTCTTTGTGTACTTGTATAATTGAATATGAAGTTTATATTAGTATGTCGATCTGTTCTTTTTTAATTTTAAACGCTATACTATTTGTGTTCTGTTTTTTGAAATAGTATATGTAATTGTTTATATAAATATGCTTATATATATAACTAAGCAATATATATATATGTACTCTATATATATTAGGCTATATGTAGCTATATATATATTGCGTTCTGGGTATAAGAGTATATAGAGTTTTGAATATATGTACAGAAGTATATAAGTTTGTAAAATTATAATGGTTTTATTTCATGCATTTTGATTTTTTCCAAAGTCGATATAAAAAGTTTGTTATATTGTTAGTATATGCTTGCTGTATACTTTATTAGAATGGTATATGTATATTTTAATGTGACTATTCAAATCTTTGTTACGAATGTATAGATATGTATTATGTTTTGATACTTTTACGTATATAACTAGTTATATGTCTTTCTACCATGTCTTATATCATTATTTTTTTAATACATTATATACTCATAGTTTATAATCTTGTCTGTTCGTTTTAGTATATATGTGTTTATGGTAATATATCATAAGGTACGTTCGGATGTAAAGTTCAATTAATAAAGCTTATTTAGTGCTGCATGTATATACGTTATAATATTTTAGTTTATATTATCGTAGTATGGTTTTAAAGGTATGTTAAACAACATTAATTTTTAAATTATAACACGTGTATAAGTTTGTATATATGTGTGTTAGCATTTGGTTATATATATGTGAACTTGGTTTTCAATTTTATATAGATATAGTACATTTTGGGATTTAACTATTGATTTGAAATATAAATACATATATATTATTTTAATTATACATTTTAAATTGATTTTTTTAAAAATAATACACACACACACACACATATATATATATTTGTGTGTGTGTGTGTGCATGTATGTATATTTAGTTCAACTTATATCAATCTGATTCTTATTGTTTCATTGATTCCTATATATCAGCTTTGTTTGTCGTTCGTGCCAATCTTTTTTGCTTTGGATTCGTGCCTAGATTTCGTAAATCAATTTCATTATCTATCTCTCTAGCCTCGAAAGGTAAGCAATCACTCATTATTAACGTTCCTATATCTATTAAATTTGATTTCAATTGAAACGACCATTGAAGTATGCTGCTGTTAATTATTTACATTACTATATATATGCTATTATTTGTATTTGTTCACATGTGACATCTGATACCATTATCTGTTATTTATATTGATGATATATGCCTGTTATTTATTATCATATTTGTTATCACTCTGCAAGTTCCCTGTTAGTATAGAATTCACTATGGGTTGAAATGATACATACCCGAACGAACTGTAGAATATGAGAAAATCGTTATGGGTTGAAATGATAAACCCAAGCGATTTTCATTGAATTGAATTTGGGATTGCGGGTTGAAATGATGTATACCCGTAGGTATTTAAAATTGCAGATTGAAATGATAAATATCTGTATCACTTGACCATAGGATAGAAAATTATATACAGACGTCGTTGGTCTATATATATTTTGAAATGATTTTCAAGGTTTTAAGAGATATATATATATGGTTTTATATAAATATTAATTTTTAATATTATATATAAATGTTATTTTATATATAATTAAACTCTTAATTTCTAATTGTTCATTTTGAAAATTTTAAAATTATAAGTTAGTTTTGAAATTATAAATTTTAAGAACAGGAAAATGGGCTGGAGGAAGTATTACTTCTTTTTTTTGGCTTACAGACGCGTATCTTTTTTTTTCGTTTGAAGGACGCGGGCTTTATTCTTTAGTTCCAAGGACAAACTTCTGTTAAAATTTAAATTTGCTTTTTAATTTCTCGTTGATCTTTATTTTGATATCACCGATCTTTCTCCATCGATCTTCAATTCAAGGATGCGTTTTTCTTTATTTTTGTATTCGATCTTATCAACTATCTGTCGATCTTCATCGCGTTTCTTTGTCGTCGATCTTCATCGTCCTCTGGATTGTTATTGATCAATTTCCTTACATTTAGGTATATTGCTCTTATCTTTTCGATCTTCTTCTTTTCTTTCTCTGATGTAATAAATTTAGATTATTAAGTATATTTTTGTTTCTGTAGGTTGCACAGTTTTGCCTTCTTTCAGATTTCATTTCCTATTTTGGATTTGTTTCAATGGCAAAGTAAGATTTTACTTTGTACTGTTATGCTTATTCGGCATTGTTTATTGTTTTACAATTTTAATGTTAATCTATCATTGCACTAAATTGTATGCATGGTTTGTTGTGTTATGCTATATTTATGTAGCATTCTTTGTTTTTGTATTCATAATTTGTTTCAATTTGATTGTTCTATTTTTATTCTGTCGTCTATTTTTTAATTGATTTGTATTTGTTTTATTTAGCGCTTAATTTGAGATTCTTCTTTTATTCTATTTTATTTTAGCATTTTTAACTGGATTTTTAATTTGTTTTGCAGCACTGATATCTACAATGATGAAGCAAATAGTTTGCTGGTTATTTTTGAACATAATGAGAATGGTTTTTCTACTCGACTTACCACAGGAACTTCTTTGTTTGCTGTTAAGACTGAAATCAATGAAGTTTGGCCACATTTTAGTCCATTTTATACCGAGATATCTTATATCTTCGAGAATAAGAATATAATCATTAATACTGATTCAGATTTGATTAGTACTCTGTGTTTTCTAATTTTCAAGAAGAGTGAATATTTTAAGTTCACTGTTAAGGAAAAAGTTTGTGCTTTAGAATCTGATAATGCTGGCTGTGGATTAGGCTATGCAAGTGTTCAAAGCACTTCAGTTGGTAGTAATTCTGGTGGTATAGTGATTCACATGATGATTCTTCTTACTACTTGAAAGATATGTTAAAGAAAGGTTCTCAAAAAAGTATTGTGGATTTTCTTGGATTTTGTTTTAATGGAGCTGAGGATTTTCGGGAGTTTTTAGTGGCATATCAAATTAAAAATGGTTATGATTTGATTTTTGTAAGAAATTCTCCTGATAGAATTTCAGTTAATTGCTCTTGGTTGAAGGATGGTTGTAAGTTTTATCTTAATGCTTCTTCGGATCCTGGTCTACTTTCTCGCTTTTTTATTAGAACGTACAATTTTCATCATTTGTGTGGAGTCGGTCTTAGAGATGTTAATAAAGTTAATATTTCTAGTAGATTTGTTAAATCTTTGATCATTGATCAAATTCGAGATGCTCCTATGAAGAAGCCAAACGATATTATGAACGAATTTAGACGAGAGTACAATTTTAATTTGTCATATTATTATGCTTATAGCGGAAAACAGTTGGCTTTAAAAGAAATATGTGGGAATGATGCTATGTCATATAACGATTTAAATTGGTATTTGAAGGCATTGCAGAAGTATAATCCTGGTAGTTACATGGCCATGGAAGTTAATCCTTCAGCTAATCAGTTTGGGAGAGTTTGTATTGGTTTTAGTGTTTGTTTGCTTGGATTTAAACACTGTCGGCCATTAATATTTTTGGATGCAGCTGCTTTAAAGGGAAGACTAGGTGTTTTGTTAGCTGCTACTTGTAAAAATGGTAACCAAGGTATGAGTTTCATTTTACTTTTGTTTGTTTTTAGTACTTATTTATTTTTCTGGTAATGATATATTAAACTATCATTGTTCAAAGTTGTACACAATTTATACTGCATCCATGTTTACAGTAGAGTTCTTTCTTCATTTTATTTAATGATTGAGTTGGTTACAGTAGAAATGTTTGTAGTAGAAATGTTTACAAAAACAAGAACTAAAATTTTATGCAGAAGTTACTGGAAGACTTTAAAATAACATATGCTATATTCATATATCATTTTGAATCTAATTTAATTGTGTGTAATATAAATTATTGTCAATTAATACAGGTTTTGATGCTTATTATAATTTATTTTTCTTACTACTAAGCTGTTATTAATTGTTTATTTTATAGGTTTCTTTCCTCTTGCTATGGGGATTGTTTCACATGAAAATGAATCTAATTGGTCTTGGTTTTTATCACATCTGAAAGGAATGCTTAATGAAGATTGGTCTTTAGTTTTTATATCTGATCGTCAATGGGGTCTCATTTTAGGTGTTCCGAAAATATTTCCTTCTTCATATCATAGCTATTATTTACTTCACATGGAACAGAATATTGGTACTGTTGTCAAGTCAGCTAAAGGCGATTCATCTATTGTGGAGTTGTTCAAACTTTGTGCTAAAGCTTCTAATATTTATGATTTTGAGCGATATCTTTCTAGATTTAAGGATATTGGGGGTACATCCACAGAAAATTTTCTTAGAGATAAGCCTTTTGACCATTGGACAGATTTGTTTTTTCAAGGAAAGCGTTATGGTGAATATTCATCAAATGTTGCAGAAAGTTTCAACTCATGTATTTTGGAAGATAGAGTTATGCCTATAACTTCTTGTTTGGCTGGTATTCGAGTAAAAGTTATGGAGCAAATGGCAAGACGAAGAGAGGAATGTTGTTTGTGGACTACAAACCTCTGTCCTGTTATGGAGAAATGTTTGTCTAAGTTAGTATATGATGGCTTTGGTTGGGATGTTTATAAGTCTTCGAAATTTGTGTTTGAAGTTAAATCTCCTAAGTCACAGGTTGTTGATCTTAATAATCGTTTATGCAGTTGTAATCAATGGAGAGTTACTAGTTTTCCATGTGCGCATGCAATTAAGTGCATTAACAAGTCTAGATTATCAGTTTATTAATTTGTGGGGGAATATTTTACTGTTAATGCTTTCAAATCCTCGTATGCAAATGCTATCAATCCAATTCCAGATTTTGATAAACCAGTTGTTGTTGAAAATGATGTGTTGATTAGGCCTCCTAAAGAAGTTCGTGGTGCAGGAAGACCATCTACAAAGAGGCGTGGTGGATTTGGATTTTCTCAAAATAAAAGAAATAGATGTAGCCAGTGTAATGTAGTTGGCCATAACAAAAGGAATTGTCTTGCTTCTTTAAAAAGTTTAGAAAATTTATGTGTTTTGTTAGTGTAATAGAATATATTTTTTACTGTAAAGCTGCTACAGCTTATAGAAGAATGAAGTCATATTTTGTGAATTCATTAGAAAATAAAATGTTAACTGTTTTGGCTAATTTATTTTAGCTTCATATATCTGATTTTCTTAATTTTGATTTGTTGTTGAATTTTTGTTTTTAGGAATTTATTATTTAATCATACTGCAAAATATATAAAATGATATGAAGAACTGTATGAGTTCTGCATTTTAGTATTAACATTTCTATTCTATGTTAGGTGTACTTATCGTTTCACCCTGATGCTAGTTGTAACTAGCATTTCATTATACTCAGTATGCATATTACCTGAAATACAGTTTCAACATTGAAACCCATAATATGTTATTGTATATAACTGAGTATGCTGTTGTGCAAGAATGAAAGATCTAGCATTTCATAAGTTGCTTTGTAAATTATTGACATTATGATGATGTACAGTTTAATGAAAGTTGTATCCAGCATTTCTGTGATATCCCGGAAATTTTAGCAATATCAATTTAATAATCTATATTTAAAATTAAATTGATTTGATAAAATTTTAATAAAAATTTACTTGATTTAATAATCCAATTAAATAAATGTGTAATTGATGAATTTTATCTTTTAAAAGCGAATAATTGTTTTCCTATTTATAATGTATGTGTATATATGTATATATATATATTGTGAATGGATAAGTTTGAATTGAAGTTAAATAAACAAATAAAATATTGTTTTTAAATTTTAATATTCATTTTAATAATTTGAGGATTTTTATTTTATTTAATAGATAATTAATTTGTTTAAAATACTTAAAGAAATTGTTTTAAATTGTATAATTGCATTCTAAACATAGTTTAAATTTTAATAAGATAAACAAAAGTTTATTTTATTTCTTTTTGAAATATAGCTTAATAATTATAATTTGGAATTTATATGAAAATTTAAGATACTCTTTGTATATTAAACATTAATTCTTTTAATTAAGATAAATAAGACAAGTAATTTATGATTTCTTTTATAAATGATTTAAATTGGATAAATATGTCATTTTCAAAATAATGATGATAAATATATAAATATAGATAGATTTTAATAAGGCAATATTATTAATTTAAAATTTAAAAATATGTTAATATAAACTAGTTTAAATTGGATTTTTAAAATGTATAAATAGAATTTGGTTTTGAATTTATTTTGAATTCAAATGAATAACCATATTTAAAATTTTGTAAGTAAGCTTTCATGTTTTATAAATTGTTTCATTTCATTAAAAAGAAATATATATACATTTATTAATGAAACTATTATATATGTATTTAATAAAGAGAAGAGGATTTTTGTTTATCTTTAAATTAAAAATAATAAGTAACATATCCATAGAACAAGTGTTAATATTCTAGGTGACTAATGAGACAAGTGTGAACTAATAACCTACTCATATTGACAAATGTAAGAATTTAGTATATGTGTCATATTTATTTTTAATTTTTCTTTTAACTTTTAATTAAATCATTTATACTTATTTAAAACATGTTTTCTTCAATCTTCTCCTTTTCAAATCTTCATTTTTTTTCAAAGTTTAAAAAAGAAAAGAAAAGTTTCAGCTCATAATTTATTCAAAATCAAGAACAAAATCATGTTCAAAATTTGATTTTCTTTTCAATACTCAAATTCCTCACAAACTATGATCAAATTTGAAAGTTTTATCCTCAAACTAGATAGTAATCTGCAAATCTCTTTCCAAATTCTACAAATCATTTTACAAATTTTCATATGTAAATTATGTTCAAACACGCAAGTCTATAATTCACTTCCAAAACAAATCTGCAACTCTACTTCCTCTCAAACCTGAAATTCATTTTCCTTGAATATGAGAATCAAACGTAAAGCCTCTGCATTCTTTTAAGATCTGGAAATCAAGCCTTAAACCATCAAAGCAAGTAAAATCTAAAGCCCACATTTTCCAATTAAAAACAAGATCAGGCCTGCATACAAGTTTTTAACAGCAGCAACTCAGTTTTTAAGCATGGAAGTAAAAGTTTCCAACTGCAAATTTTGAAATCAGTTTCAAAATCTCTGCCTCTGTTTCTTGCTATTCCCAGGTGAGTAACATTACTAACTTAAAAAGATTAAGTGTGAATCTGTTGCATGTTTTTCCTTTTGAGTTAAATATGTTTGTGTGAATGAACATTGATGGGTTTCTGTGCAATTTGGATGTTTAATACATGCATGTATGTGACTGTGCTCTTCTGATTCTAGTTCCAGATTCTTATATATATAAATAAAAATAAAATCCTCTTGTTCTTGTTTAAATTTTGTTAGGGATTAAGTCCTGAAGCAAATGTGTTAATTATAACATAGATTAGTTTAGAAATTTATTTAAGTAAAATAAAGTAGGGTGATGTTTCTGAAAATTGTAAAACTTCAGAGTATGTTAAATCAAGTTGAAACTAAAACATTATAAAATATAAATTCAGTGTTATAATCTGAAAACTTAAACAAAAAGATGATTTTTAAAACTAAAGTCATATTGTTTAGTTAGGGATTGAGACTACAGTACCCATTTGAACTGAAATTGGGTTTTGGCCAATCTATGATGACCAAGTTAATTTGAGTGTTTGGGTTTTTTTTATGGAGGTAGTGTAGTGGTCAGAGGGTGTGGCAAAAATGCCAGGAAGATGAATAGTGTGTGGTGGAAGCGAAGAGAGGGTGACGAAGTCTATAAACCTAATTTTAACTGGTCTGGTAAATTTTGATCATCTCGAAGTCAAGAAACGATCGAGTGCAGCAATTCTTGGGGTAATGGGGGCTTGAGTGTTGAAGAAGAGGTGGACGGAGTTCCAACGCCTCCGGTGACCGGAAGAGCAAGGACGAGGAAGGTTTTGGGTTTGGTGAAGATTGACTGTTGTTTCCTGATTCTGTTCGTGGTGTTCGAATTTTGATTTTGAGATGCTAGTGGGGTTTTAATGGTTGTAATGGGTTTTAGGGTTGAACGTCGACTTGTTCGATGTGTTGGTGGAGGCCGGAGATGGCCAGAGCCACCGTGCATATGCACGGTGGGGGTGGTGTATCGGTGAAAGTTTTTGGGGTTGCTGTGTTTGTTTTACTCGGGTTATACTCGTGTTAACTCAAGCTTTTGCTCGAAGATAACCTGGGGTTTACTCGAAGTAAACTGAAGAGTGGCTCGGGTTTACCTTCTGTAATCACAGGTTTTTGAAACGTGTAGTTTTAATTTTAAAAGTTTGTTTTAAAATCTAAATGCAAGGTTTTAAACAGAATTTAAAACTTAAATTTAAAAGGTATGATTTTTCCAATCTGAGTTTGAATTCCAGTTTTCTTTTTAAAATTTAATTCAAACTTTTAAAATTAATATGTTTTAACAATTTTAAAGGGGAGTTTAAATAAATCTGAAATTAAGATAAAGATTTAAATTAAGGTAGAAGATTTAAACATAAGTTGTAAATCTGGAAACAAGAATCAAATTTGAATCAGGTTTTGAAAAGAAAAGAAGTTTTAAATATTTTAAATGTTTTAAACAACTTTATACATATATATATGATTTGTATTTTGAAATGAATTTGGGTTTAAATTTATTTTAACTTCTTATAAAATAAGAAATCTTTAGCATAAGATTTTAAAGGTTTTGAATGTTTTAAAACATTGTTAAAGTTAAGTTTAATTTCATTTTAAATTTTAAATTTAAAATATAACTTGAAACAATTTTAAGTTAAATTGTTTTAAAATTACTTTGTTAATGGTAATGTAAACATTAACAAGAGATGTTTTGTTCTTAAGTAAATCAAAGAATTTAATGAATTTTGAAACATTAAATTTATAAGGTAATTTAAATAAGATGATTAATTTATTTATTTAATTAATTAAAGATTTAAAATAAATTAATTAAGATTAGTTAAATTTGTAGTTAATATTAATTAATTTAAGTTAATTACTTAAGAAAAGTAACTAAAATAATTGATGATAAGTTAATGAAGGTCATTAACTCGGGATATTTATTTATTAATTAATGTAATTAATTTTTATAAATTAATTGGATTAATTAATTTAGATAATCAACTATGGAACTTGACTAAGTATGATTACTTTATGGAAATAATTAAACTTATTAATTACTCATTGCAATTAATTAATTTATTTGATTAGTTAAATTAATTTATTAAGCTTAATTAATTTGGAATAATCATTGAATGGGTTGATAAGTAATCAATGATGAATAATTACTTAAAGAAGTAATTAAGATAAGTAAATTACTGGAGGTAATTAATTAAAGTAGAGAAGAGTTTTGGGAATTAATTACTTTGTATAATTAATATGAAAGGTAATTTCTTTGTGAAGTAATTAATAATTAATTACTTAGTGTAATTAATTTAAGCATGGGTTGATTAAGTCTTTTGAAAATAATTAAGTGATATAATTAATTAAGGGTAATTAATTACAAATGAGACTAATCAAGATTGATTAGTAAATATAATTAATTATTAAATGTAAATAATTTAGGAGTAATTAAGAAAGTAATTAAGGTTAGTTAATTATTGAATATGATTAATCAAGAATGATTAATAATTATGATTTAATTAAAGGTTAATTACTTAATGTAATTAATTTAAATAAGTAATTATTTTAAATTTAATTTAGGATCATTAATTAATATGATTAATGATGTAATTAAGGATTAATTAATTAGGATTAATTAATCAATGATAAGTGATTAAGGAAGTAATTAATTAATGTAATTAATTAAGCATTAATATAATTGATTATAATTAATTAATTTATGAAGTAATTAAAGGTTAATTACTGATTTTGGTTAAGGATAATTAATTTGTAAAATTAATTAAAGATAATTACTTGAATGTAATTAAGGGATAATTAATCAAGGGTGATTAATTAAGGTAATTAATATGAGGATAATTGATTGATTTATGATCAATTAAGGGTTAAGTAAGCAAGTTTTAAATGGTGAAGTAATTAATTTAATTCATTTTAAATTAATTAAAGAATAAATAATTAATTTAATTCACTTTAAATTAATTAGAGATAGAAGTAATTAATTTAATTCATTTTAAATTAATTTTAGATGGTGTGATTATAGATCCTTGCTTATGAATGAATGATATGGTTTACCCTGAATGGTTTGAATCTCAGACATGAGATAAATAGTGTTGTGTGCTTTGGATGCATTGGTTGCATTGTTATGATGATATAAGTATCTATTTGTGATGATAATATAGATTATCAATTTGTGATAATTACCTATTTATGATAATGTTGATTATCTATTATGATGATATGAATTATCTTTCTGTGTGTGTATGGATAATTAGATTTAATTGTTTTAAACTTAAAAACAACTTGGACCTAAAAGACATGCTTTGGATTTCGATGAGACCGGGATAGGGTTTCCATATTTGGAATCCGAAAACCACATCGATTCTAATTAAACATTAGGTCGTTAATCCAAGTGGAGCAAGTGAAGACTCGAGGTGTAAAGGGCTATACGTCAGTATAACTATGTGGGTGATTCCGTAATGAGTTTGACGGAATAGTTCTTATAGATTCGAGATGGTGAATCAGAGTGCAAGGGCTATGGTCGTTGAGTCTGAGGGTGATTCCAATAATGAGTGCAACGAGATAGTGCCTTCGGTTTCGTTCGAACCCGGAACGAACTTGTATGGATTGAATACTTTCAGAACATCGTCAGGTGGACGATGAGCATTCTAAGTGATGTGTCCTATAAAGGTAATCGTAGCCTCAAGATTCATCAACTGGGAATAGCTAAAACAGGGGAGGTGCAGCAAGGCTTCGTGGGTAGCTCCCACTAGAGAGCAAGATTGATCCCTGTCTAGAGGTCCCTTTTTATTTCGGCTGTGTGGGCGGTTGGTCGCGACAACTGCCGGGGTTGTCTTGTTCGAAACTGTTCAGTAAGGAATGGGTCCGGCTTTGTGTTGTAGGGGAGTGAGAGTACTCCTCGGTATGGTGATCTAGGCCCCGTACTGTGATGGGCGGTACCCCATTAGCCCTGCCATTGTATGGAATCCAAAATCCAATAAGTGCCAACGGTTTTGATTGTATTACCCACTTTTGTGGCTAGTAGCTGGAATTTAATAAATGTAACAATTTTGGCTATTTCATATTTATTTGAAAACCCTAGACGCTATTATAATATCATCGGATTTCCTATTAAATGTTTTGGTTAGCATAAGGTAAACACACTTTTCCATGTTTATGTGTGGGAAGTCTTACGTGATACCTTTCCTTTAAAGAATTTTTGAAAGTTAAGCAACTTTAACCTGTTACTCACACCAGACCCATGTCTGACCCGGAGTTTATTTTTGTTTTTCATAAACTCTTGGGTACTCAAATTTTTACGAGTGGCCAAGGGATTCAGGTTAGGATTCAGGTTAGCTTTGACGAATTGTGGAGGAGCAATGGAGCAGGAGGCTTCTGCGTGTAGATATATATAGTTTTCCGCTGTGTGTTTTCTCTGAGTTGTTTCTTGTACTGATTGAGTTGTAATAACTAGACAGGTGTTTATAACTGTCTAGTATGTGTTGAATTATCTGTGTACTCTGATAGTTGTTGTATATCTATGTAATACTTTTGATTATTAATATAATTTATTCGTTCCGCTGTTTAGATTCTGATGTGTTGTTTCTTCTTCTTCTCTTTCTTTCTCTTTTCTATCCCTTTCTTTCTTATTAGCGATGCGACTTCCTGGAGTTTGGAAGTTGGGTCGTGACAATTTCAGTTAAATGCAAGTTACAGTGTAAACATTAATCATCACTCCTGAAACAGAGTTCATATGATTAGCTAATGAGATTACATGAGTGGTTTTGTAAATAACTAATAGTATGATGATGTATAGTTTAATGATAGTTGTATCTAGCATTTCAGTTAAATGCAAGTTACAGTGTAAACAGTAGCCATCACTCCTGAAACAGAGTTCATATGATTAGCTAATGAGATTTCATGAGTGGTTTTGTGAATTATTGACAGTATGATGATCTACAGTTGAATGATAGTTGTATCTAGCATTTCAGTTAAATGCAAGTTACAGTGTAAACAGTAGCCATCACTCCTCAAACAGAGTTCATATGATTAGCTAATGAGATTACATGAGTGGTTTTGTGAATTATTGACAGTATGATGATGTACAGTTGAATGATAGTTGTATCTAGCATTACAGTTAAATGCAAGTTACAGTGTAAACATTAGCCATCACTCCTTAAACAGAGTTCATACAAGTGTTCTTTCTAGCATTTCAGTTAAATTTACGCATTATTCATCATAATTAAATTATGGTAAAATGCATTTTCGCACAATGATAGTTCTATCTAGCATTTCAGTATAAAACATTATTTACGACTTCAGAAATACAGTAGAATCATCAAAAAACACATAAAAATGACAATTTAATATATCTTTAGTTTGTACATTGTAGTTCATGCACTGAAAACAGACAATTATAATCAAGTCAGATTCAAATTGAGAAGTTCAAATACATCTTAGCTGTTTATGCACTGAGAACAAAATACAAGTGTTGGATAACATATAAGACTCTATCTCAGAATTCATGTTAGACTCCATCTCAAACTCCACCTCCGACTCCATCGTACACTCTATCTCAGATTCTATCTTAGTTCAATTAGAAAAAGTGTTTCATTTCAAATAAATGTAAAGCTCAAAAAAGCTACAATGCAACAACTATTGTTATGTACAATTTTTGTGGGATTTCAGCATTGACCAATTATATTGTGGATGATTGAGTATGTCAAACACCACTGCAGCTCTCAGGTTGCTAAGCATTTCCTTTGAATAGTTATCTGGCATCTCATCCTTATCCAGTTTTTTTAAGTTTGCCATGACGAAGAATGCACAATCAAGTCTGTTTCAGATATAGAAATATTAGTTAATATTACAGTATAACCTAATGCTAAAATAAAATAGTATTCTTTACACTAGAATTATAAAATATAGCTTTATATTTTTATTACGCTACTAATAAATGCATTCAAAAAGATATCATTGATGAGTTTGCAATGTGCACCATATACGTAATCTTTTTGTTCAACAGATGCAGTTAAATGATAGTCAATTAGAAATGCTAGGTTTAACTATCATTTTACTTATTTAATGCATTCTAGTGCAATTTAAAAATACAAATGATGTTTTGTTATTGTTTTGCATGTTTACTCTCATCCAAAAGAATTTAAAAATATGTGTGATAGCGTAAACAATCATATGCGATAATTGATAAATTTGTAATCGCGGAAAAAATATAAATGATAGTTTTAACTGTCATTTTTTTTTCATTTTCATAGTTTTATGCATTTTAAAATTTTCAGTTGTAGGTGTATGTATCATGTTGATCACTAGATATAGTCAGCTGTATTTTGAAACAGAATGATAAAAGTTTGATGAATATACAAACTAAAATGACAAGAGAAGAAATGGAATTATTTACTTGCGAATCAGAATTCTGTGGTGGGCTTTTTGGCTGCAACACTTTAGGTTTGTGAAATTCTTTGTTTAGTATTCCAACTTCTGCCCATTTCTTCTTGAACATTAATTCAATTTTGTCTTTCTGCAAGAAGAAAAATTGGTGTTGTATATTAATGTTAAACTGATATAAATATTATACTTTTCTTACAAGAATGATGGCTTGGTTATAGTTGGGTTTTGAAGTCCTTGTTGATCTGCCTTTTGGTTTGGTTGAATCATAATGACTCCACTGCATTGTTTCATAGTTTAGCATCAACAAGCTCCAATGGTTTGTGTAATGTATAGGGAAGAAAATTTTCTCTGTAAATTCATCTTTGACAATAACATCTATTGTTGGCATGACTATGTCTTTAACCACACTTTGCAGATCGTGTGCTAAAGCATTCTGCACATTCATATGCAATTAGAATACTTTATATTATTTTTTAACATTTTATAATATAAAGTTTATACTTACCATCATCATTGTACTGAAGTAGTAACTATGTTCATACATCTCTTGATTGTAATAAAACCAATCAATAATCTGTTTAACCAAACAAAGAAAGTTGTAAGTTTGATGGGATATTTTGTTTTTGAACCAGGAATATTTATGCTAGTATTCACTATGATTTACATTTTACTTCATTGTATGCACTGAAAAATGTAAATGATAGTTTAAACAAGCATCTTTGACATTCGATATATTTATATGTTCTTTACAAATACCAATGTTGTTTTTAACTATCATTCTTTTATTTAATACATTTATATGCAGTTAGAAATTTCGAATGCTAGTTTTAACTATCATTCTATTTTTTTTACATTTATATGCACTTAAAAAACTATGAATGCTAGTTGTAACAATCATTTTCCTTTTCTATATAGTTATATGCATTTTGCAAATAGTAATGCTGCTTTTAGCTATCATTCACTCATTCAATTCATTTATATTCACTTTGAAAGTTGAATTCTAGGCTTACCTATCATTCTTTCATTTTATACATTTATATACATTTTTTTTACTATTATAATTATGATTTGATGCATACTTGTCCATCTGTAAGTCCCTCAAATAGAACAGCTTCCAGCATAGATTTGACTATTGCGATTCCTCCTTTATTTCCTTCATCGTTTTCATATGCTACAGTGTTGTAATTGAAAAACAATAACTGACAAGTTGGTTTTTTTTTCAATTTTATTTAATTACAAATATAATGAAATAAAAAAGATTAGAAATCTTACTTCTCATTTTCATTAAATTTGAAGAAAGTAAGAATTTTGTTTTGCTGTTCTTCATTCAATAATTTTAGAATACTGCTTTTTGTTATATCTCTACTCTTGTAAGCTTTAGTTGATGGCGAGTACCCATCAATATCAACACCAATTGTTTCTTCATTTTCGATTGTAGTGAGTTGCTCATCTGTCTTAGTGTCAGATTCTCTTTATACTCAGATTCTTTATTTTGTTCTTCTTGTTTTTGTTCACTTATATATTTTTCTTGACCTTCTTTAGTTTCAGGTTTCTCCTTTTGGTCTTCATTGTCAATATTTTTCTTTGTTTTTCTATGGACAATTTCATATTGACTATCAGGATCTATTTTATTCCTTCTTTGGCGCTTTTTGTATGAATATGCGCTCATATGTTTTTGTTTGATGATAATAAACATATATATACATTTAAATATATTTGGTAATGTACTATTTTGTTTTTCGTAGATTAAATAAATATTTGTTGAATAAAATAAATTACACTGAATTTGGATTCAAACAGAACAAGTTACACAGAATTTGAATTCAAACAGAAATTTTATTCAAACAAATATTTATTACAATCTTGAATAGTACAAATTCAAGCTCTCACTATACATATACATTTTTGAATACATCACAATTCAATTTACATTAATAACCACACTACATATCACTCACACTCGTATTTTGTCTTCAACTTCATTCCAGTTTGAATCCAGCATCTGAGCAATCTGCAAAAATATTCACTAACGCAGTAAAATTGAAAAAGAAATATTTTTGCAATACAAAATAAAATATGAGTTTTTGAAATTATTGTTTGCCTCAGTTATTTGGGTTGTTCGTCATTATTCACATTTGAATTCATCACACTCGAACAATGTGACATGCACAGTGTATCATTGTACATGCCACAAGGCTGTAGACATCGATATACACTTGATAATGTTATAGGGATAGGTGAGCACAGGTCAAACCCAAATGAAAAGCCGGGTTCAACTCACGTGCAACATAAATAAAATATCAACTTCAGCACAAGGTCAAACCCGAGCTGTGAAACTGGATTCAACACAGGTGCAAATGGCCAAATCAAGAATCAAGTGTCGACTAGTCCAATATAAACAAGACCAGTACTAAAAAAGTCACAAATGAACAAAACTATTTGCAAACTGAACCAAGACAGTAACTCAGTGCCAACATGATTAGAATAAAGACAAGTACAACTGGAATCAAGAAATGCAACTTAAGTTAAAAGCTGTGTATGTGAAGTATACCGGAGAGAGTATGCAACATGGCAAAGTCTCAGTGATCAAACATGAAAGCAAGCAAGTTCGACATACAGAAACCATGGATCAAAATAAATACCAAATACTACAAGATGAACCAGACAGTGATGCACAAGTAAAGTTAAGAACATACCAAGGCTACAACCCCCAATGAAGTACAAAGCATGCATTGATGAACATGTGTACATATGGTGATACAGCAAGTCTATGTGGATATGTAAGTAGTGAAAAATCAAATGCCACTAGAACCAGTGAATATCAGGTGCACATGGATGTCAAACTGCAAACTACACATGAACAACATGACATGAACAATGCAAATCTACAAATGCAATGACCAGACTTATACATGAATCTGCACTGAAACAAATAATGGCCAGAACCAAACTACAAGCAACAGATATCAGTGCACATAATCTAACGACCAAATATACAACCAAAGAAGCAAACTCAAGTAGACAGTAACATGTGTTACAGTGATGATACAAGCATTTACACAAGCATCAAGTACATAATGAAGCAGCCCAACATAATACATGCCTGAGTTTACTTAAAGCCGTGAATGAACAGATTCAAAACCGAGGAACAAAATCAAGTATGCTCAAGTACAAATGTAACAACGGTTTTTTTTAAAATCAAGTCAAAGCCAAGTACGACAAGAACGAAATCAAACAGTGCCGTGATAGCCTTGGCAATGAAGAAATTGAACCAAGTCAGAGTTCTCTACCGTGTCAACCAAGGAATCAAGGGCATACGATTATGAATTAGTCATAGATAAATCTCAACATTCAATCAAAATCATACGGCCGAGATAAAGCAATTGAAAGTTTCAAATAAATTATCAGACGAAGTCGTATATGAAATACGAACGAAAATTCAGGGCATTGAACCCTATATAAACCATTCAACATCATCGGCAAGAGATAAGAGTTCGAATACAAAAATCAAAAAGCATCAGAGCAAAAATTCTTACCGAAGCAATAATCGAACTCATTGAAGCAACCGAAGAAAGCAACACGTAATCGATCGAGCCAGGCTAAATCATGCACAACCAACAACGTTCGAATTAGTATCGGAGCTTCGCAAAAGCCCTAATTTGGAACAAAGAGCGCAAGGACGAAAGCCCTAATTTTAATCAGGAGGAACGAGAAGAACAACGGACACCATTATCAAGAGCACAGGAAAAAGGAACGAGCCGAAGAGTTAAAGGAAAAGGGGATAAAAATCTCTTTTTTTAATTTGGACCGGCATTGTTTTATAATTGGGCTTGTTTTTATTATTAGGGTTTTATAGTTTGAAAATTGTTTTATTGTTTTTTTTTAAATTCTCTTTTAAGGTTGTAACTTTTGAATTAAACCTTGGTAAATCACTACCTAGGATTTAGGTTGTGTCAGATTGTCTAGTTAGAATTAGTTCAGTGAGCAGGGGTTGCGAGTTTGCAAAACACTACAGGCGGGAGCAGAGTTTGCGAGTTTGCGAAACTCTATAGGCAAGAGTAGGGGTTGCGAGTCTATTAGAGTGTTTGTGAGCGGGAGCAAGGGTTTGCGAGTTTGTCAGAGTGTTTGTAAGCGTGAGACTGTTTAATTCTAATAGAAATCCGGGAATGCAGCAGTAGGCAGGGGTTGCCGAAGCTGGGTAAATTTTGTGTGTGATTTACTTTTTCAGTATATTTATTTCTGCAGTTTGTTTCTGTGTTTAATTCGAGAAATTTTGCTATAACCCTATTCACCCTCCTCTAGGTTAATCAAGATCCTACAAGTGGTATCAGAGCTCGGTATTTTTCTTTAACTCTAGAGTCATGAATCTACCAAATAATGCTTTTTCTGAGGGGCAATCTATTGCTAGGCTACCCATGTTTAATGGGAACGACTATGCTTATTGGAAAGTTGGGATGGGTATCGGTTGATTATGATGTATGGGACATCATTAAAACTGGCTATAAACCTCCCACTATAACTGTTGGTGGTACTGAGATTCCTAAACCTAAGGATAGATGGGATGCTAACGATAAGAAATTAAAAACTACAAATGCCAAAGCAATGAACGCTTTGATCTGTGCTCTTGATAAAAATGAATTTAATAGAATTTCTCATTGTACAACAACACAGGAAATTTGGCACACTTTGGAGGTGACACATGAAGGAACTTCTCCAGTCAAGGAGTCTCGTCTAGCCCTATTCAGCAATGAATACGAAAACTTTGTGATGGACAAAGGCGAGAGCATAAAGGATATGTTTGGACATTTTTCAACTTTGGTGTACAATGCTAGTGCGCTTGTGAAGGTCTTCACTGACGTAGAGCTTGTGCGAAAGATACTACGAGTCTTACCGATGAACTTTGACGCAAAAGTCACGGTAATACAAGAATCGAAAGATTTGAGTAAACTAAGCATGGAGGAGTTGATTGGCAATTTGATGACATATGAGCTTGAGCTAAAAGCAAAGGAGGAACGCAACAACTCCAAACGAAAGAAGAAGACGATTGCCTTAAAGAGCAAAGAAGAAAGCGATATAGAAGAAGATCCAATTGAAGAGCTTGCAATGGCTGTCAATAATCTTAGAAAATGGTCAAGATTCAAGCCACGCAAGAAGAAAACATCTGGTAATAGGTCAAGAGAGTCTAACAATTCCGATAATGAATTGATGTGCTATAACTGCAACAAGCCTGGCCACTTCAAACAAGAATGCCCACTTCTCAAAAACAACCAAGGAAAGAAAAAGACGAAGAAGGTCTTTGCAGTGACTTGGGACGATGAAGAAGGAGAGGAAGTTTCAGATAGTAGCTCAGAGGAGGCTAACTTGTGTCTTGTGGCAAAATCGGATTCAGAAGCAAGCTCAGAAGAATCTAGTGAGACAGGTGACTATTCTTATGAAGAACTTGTTTTTATGTGTCTTGATCTTACTAAAGAAGTTGATGTTCTTGAATCTAAAATTGAAAAACTGAAATCTGATAGGAGAGAACTTGCTCGTGAAAATTTTAGATTAGAAACTGAACTTGAAAATATTCAAAACCTAGAATGTAGAAAATGTAAAATTTTAGATTCAGAATTATCAAGACTTAAGAATAGCTTTGAGAATCTTGAAAAAGAAAACTTGAGTCTTAAGGAAATCATTGACACTAGGAAAAATGATTTTATAAATAGATGCATCTCACTTGTCACTGAAAACACAACACTAAAAACTAAAGTCCAAAACCTTGAGAAATCTCTAAATAACTTTTCAAGAGGCGAAAAATCTTTCAACATGCTATTGGAAAATCAAATTTTTGCTAACAACAGAAAGGGACTAGGTTTTGGGAAAACACAAGTTGATGGTAATGCAAAAGGTAAGAGTGTCTTTAATAGATGTGAAATAATTGGACATCGTGTTGAAAATTGTAGTCATAGGAACAAGAACACAAAATTTATACAAGTTTGGGTTCCTAAAAATTCTACAAACAAATTTCATGTCTATTGGAACAAGAATAACAGGACTAAACAAGTTTGGGTTCCTAGGGGTTTGTTTATTCATAATGCTTCTGCCACTAACAATCATGGACCTATAAATAGGTCACTAAAATCTTTCATCGTGTAGGTATGGTGGCAGGCTAAGGAACAACAACGGTGTTCTCTGGATTTTGGCTTTTCCAGAAACACAACGGGCAACAAAGCAAAGTTTCTTAGCCTAGTACAAAGGTGACAGAATCACAATGGGCAACCACGAAAAATTATCGTAAAGATAAAACAGGTGAAGGTATACTTATCTGTTCGATATATTAATTGTGATAATCTGCACCGTATTCTGAATGAAATCAGCCAATATTGAGATGTTGTAAAGAGATGATGGTTTTTTGATTCCGACTTGGTCTACATAATTAGCCAATTATATTGATGCCAAAAACACCATTTTTTTTGAGTTACTTCATACATATTTGTTTGGATTAAACATTGTGTTTTGTTGGATACATTTGGTCATAATTCGGCTAACTCTATATTCTCAGTTTTTGATTATTTACATGGCTTCAATTCAAATTCAAAGAATGTCATTTAAATTGTTGCTAAAATTGGGTTTGAAATTTTTGATGCACACTCCATGGTCTGGTTTATCAATTTTAGTTAGTGATATTTTGGATTGAAAGAGAAACTCAGATGCAGATTACACTGATAATCTAGTTGATAGAAAAATTACTAGTTGAACGTGATTTTTGAGACATTTAGTAACTGCATCGTTTTTCATAGAAAATATCTGCATATTGTTCATTTTATATTATTTTTTCATTTAGCAGAATTTTTTTCTCATATAACCCCTTCGAGAAAATAATTGTTTGACCATATTTTTTGATTAGTCATTTTTATTTGATTTTAAATGACAAATTTTGACTAATCCGACTCCCTACTAATTATCAAAAAGATAAATAGTGATTGAAAAGGTGATAAGTATTGATATTTAACATACAATACTCAAGAGAGTATATTTGGAAAATTTCTTTAGGAATTAAAACAAGAACTATAAAACTTTTTGTTGGGTAAAGATTCCACGACCATTTCTATATCTATCATTATTTCTATCGACCATGGTTTATTAAATATTCAATATAGTTCGTCGATATGTGGTACTATATTCAGGGATCATTTGTTTTTCATTTCACATTTTTTTGTAAAAATAAATAAATATCCAAAGTATTCACTCTCATTTAAAAGTCCTCACGGTTATGCATGGGTGAATTACTTGGATTTTTGATTATGTGATTCCATGCTCATTTAAAAGTCCTTACGGTTATGCATGTATGGAACGCATATCAAAATTATGATTAAATAGACAAGTTGATTCTAATCCCATTTAAAAGTCCTCACGGTCATGCGTGGTTAGAAGATACTTGATTTCATTTTTAAAATTAAATTGGAATACTACTAATCTCATTTAAAAGTCCTGACGGTTATGCATGATTAGTAGATATTCAAATTCCTGATATAAATGTACCACAAGTTGATACAATTGTATGATTTTATATTAGAACATCATTTCCATTATTCTAAAAGTGGAATATGCGCCTAACAAGGGTAGTTATGATTTTTGTTTGATTTTTATTGAAGTTCAATATTCATATTCAATTTGAGTTTAATGTTGGATTAATATTAATCACTTTATCTCTATTTTTCTCTAACACTGTTACTCTTTTGCTGATAACAAAAGAGGGAGAGAAAAATTAAGATTTTGTCAAATAGAATCAAGCAAAGGTCAAATAATTTTCCATTTGCATCTAGGCTCATTTATATATTTCTATTTGTATGCATATATGTAGGGGGAGCATCATGTAGAGAGGAAGCATTTAAATAGGGGGAGCAATTAGAGTATATCATTGATCAAATACATTTAACACGGTCAAAATCTTAAATATATGTTTGTTATCATCAAAAGGGGGAGATTGTATGAATATGCGCTAATATGTTTTTGTTTGATGATAATAAACATATATATACATTTAAATGTATTTGGTAATGTACTATTTTGTTTTTCATATATTAAATAAATATTTGTTGAATAAAATAAATTACACTGAATTTGAATTCAAACAGAACAAGTTACACAGAATTTGAATTCAAACAGAAATTTTATTCAAACAAATATTTATTACAATCTTGAATAGTACAAATTCAAGCTCTCACTATACATATACATTTTTGAATATGTCACAATTCAATTTACATTAATAACCTCACTACATATCACTCACACTCGTATTTTGTCTTTAACTTCATTCCAGTTTGAATCCAGCATCTGAGCAATCAGCAAAAATATTCACTAATGCAGTAAAATTGAAAAATAAATATTTTTGCAATACAAAATAAAATATGAGTTTTTGAAATTATTGTTTGCCTCAGTTATTTGGGTTGTTCGTCATTATTCACATTTGAATTCATCACACACGAATAATGTGACATGCACAGTGTATCATTGTACATGCCACAAGGCCGTGGACATCGATATACACTTGATAATGATATAGGGACAGGTGAGCACAGGTCAAACCCAAATGAAAAGCTGGGTTCAACTCATGTGCAACATAAATAAAATATCAAAACAAAACTATTTGCAAACTGAACCAAGACAGTAACTCAGTGCCAACATGATCAGAATAAAGATAAGTACAACTGGAATCAAGAAATGCAACTTAAGTTAAAAGCTGTGTATGTGAAGTATACCAGAGAGAGTATGCAACATGACAAAGTCTCAGTGATCAAACATGAAAGCAAGCAAGTTCGACATACAGAAACCATGGATCAAAATAAATACCAAATACTACAAGATGAACCAGACAGTGATGCACAAGTAAAGTTAAGAACAGACCAAGGCTACAACCCCAAATGAAGTACAAAGCATGCATTGATGAACATGTGTACATATGGTGATACAGCAAGTCTATGTGAATATGTATGTAGTGCAAAATCAAATGCCACTAGAACAAGTGAATATCAGGTGCACATGGATGCCAAACTGCAAACTACACATGAACAACATGACATGAACAATGCAATCTACAAATGCAATGACCAGACTTATACATGAATCTGCACTGAAATAAATAATGGCCAGAACCAAACTACAAGCAACAAATATCAGTGCACATAATCTAACGACCAAATATACAACCAAAGAAGCAAACTCAAGTAGACAGTAACATGTGTTACAGTGATGATACAAGCATTTACACAAGCATCAAGTACTTAATGAAGCAGCCCAACACAATATATGCCTGAGTTTACTTAAAGCCGTGAATGAACAGATTCAAAACCGAGGAACAAAATCAAGTATGCTCAAGTACAAATGTAACAACAGTTTTTTAAAAATCAAGTCAAAGCCGAGTACAACAAGAATGAAATCAAACAGTGCCGTGATAGCCTTGGCAATGAAGAAATCGAACCAAATCAGAGTTCTCTACCGTGTCAACCAAGGAATCAACGGCATACGATTATGAACTAGTCAGAGATAAATCTCAACATTCAATCAAAATCATACGGTCGAGATAAAGCAATTGACAGTTTCAAATAAATTATCAGACGAAGTCGTATATGAAATAGGAACGAAAATTCAGGGCATTGAACCTTATATAAACCATTCAACATCATCGGTAAGAGATAGTAGTTCGAATACAAAAATCAAAAAGCATCAAAGCAAAAATTCTTACCGAAGCAATAATCGAACTCATCAAAGAAACTGAAGAAAGCAACACGAAATCGATCGAGCCAGGCTAAATCGCGCACAACCAACAACGATCGAATTAGTATCAGAGCTTCGCAAAAGCCCTAATTTGGAACAAAGAGCGCCAGGACGAAAGCCCTAATTTTAATCAGGAGGAACGAGAAGAACAAAGGGCACCATTATCAAGAGCACAGGAAAAAGGAATGAGCCGAAGAGTTAAATGAAAAGGGGATAAAAATCTCTTTTTTTAATTTGGACCGGCATTGTTTTATAATTGGGCTTGTTTTTATTATTAGGGTTTTATAGTTTGAAAATTGTTTTTAAGTTTGTTTTTTAAATTCTCTTTTAAGGTTGTAACTTTTGAATTAAACCTTGGTAAATCACCACCTAGGATTTAGGTTGTGTCAGATTGTCTAGTTAGAATTAGTTCAGTGAGCAGGGGTTGCGAGTTTGCAAAACTCTACAGGCGGGAGCAGAGTTTGCGAGTTTGCGAAACTCTATAGGCAGGAGTAGGGGTTGCGAGTCTATCAGAGTGTTTGTGAGCGGGAGCAAGGGTTTGCGAGTTTGTCAGAGTGTTTGTAAGCGTGAGACTGTTTAAGTCTAATAGAAATCCGGGAATGCAGCAGTAGGCAGGGGTTGCCGAAGCTGGGTAAATTTTGTGTGTGATTTACTTTTTCAGTATATTTATTTCTGCAGTTTGTTTCTGTGTTTAATTCGAGAAAATTTGCTATAACCCTATTCACCCCCCTCTAGGGTTAATCTAGAACCTACACTTTTTAACCCTCAAAACTAACGAGCTTGGTTTCTTTTCTGTTCTTTTATTCACTATCGGGGATTTTTCTTTTTCCTCTGAAGGTTTCTCCTGATGCTGTTGTTTTTTTTTCTTCCTCCATCTTTTTTATTGCCTGAGTTATTTTCAGATCAAATGATGGTGCTTCTATATCTTCTCTTGGTTTTGATTTTAACATTTTGATCTCCTTTCTCAACTGTGTGACAATGGCTTCTGCTTGTATTCTTTTTTGTCTCTCCTTTTGTACTTCTTTTTCACTCTTCTTTAATTTATTTTCCAAATCTTGAATGTACTGTTTCATTGAGTCAACTTGCATTTTTGATGACTCTTCCAAGTTTTCTATTTTTTGCATCACAATATTCTCATCTGAATCCAGCTGAACAAATTTTTGTTCCTTTTTTATTGAAGAAGAGCTTTTTCATCTTCATTCAAGTCTTTTATTTCAACAAAAATCTATGTACTAACATAAACAGTAATGAATGAGCTAAAAGATACAATGAATGAACTAATTTTTTATATAATTTTCATTTTTCATGTGATTCTATATGTGACTATCATTATTTATTAGCAACTATGGAAATTTGTATTTGTGCAGAAATGAAATGATATATGTAACTACCATTCAAAGTATGACTGTATAATAACAAAATGAAAACTGTTAATATACATTGTGTTATGATATATCTACCTATCATTATGCATTTCTTGTATTTGTGTGAGAAATAATACCTTGCTACTGTCCATGTTTATTAATGTTTCTTTTGAAATTATCTTTTTCAAACTTCCAATATTCCACCTTCCAAATCTTGGTAAAGTAGAACAGTACGTTGCCAACGGAGATATCAAATTGACATGCTCACATAGGAAAAACTACAAATAAAATATTGCTTGTTAAAATATATAATGTACATAATTTAATTTATAGAGATGGATGTATTAATATAAAGTTAGAATGTTGCACTTACAATTGGGAGCATGGAACAGCCTGGCATGTTTCTTGGCTTTGTTTTGAAAACCGTCAACGCTCTAATCAATGAATGATGAATTGAAATTGGCCAAGACACTGAGTTCATTTTGTTGTCATCAATAATATAAGGAATATATCCCCATGGCAAGTATCTTTGATTATCAGGAAAGAAGAAGGTTATCATTGCAAGAATGATAATCAATTTTGGAAAACCAGTTTCATTTTCAATTTTTTGTGTTTCTAAAACATTATTTATTTATGAAACTATAAGATCTTTTGTTATGTGCTCTATTGTTCCAAAATTTCTTAAAACAAAATCCTTACAATTGTCTGGAAGGATTTGTAAACTCATTTTAGGTAATGGAAAAATATTGATTCCAGAAAAAGGTAAGCTAAATAGAATAGAAACATCTTCAGGTTTGATTTTCAGATTAACATTCCCTACTTTAAAAGCTTTGTCAGTAATAGAAAATGTTTCTATTATATCATCTAACGTTGTTGGTGATTTTGTAAAAGCAGTTATGGATAAAATTTCTTTGAAAAAAACCAGCATAAATTTTTCAAAAGGTGTTTGTTTTAAATAATTCAACTGCTCTATAAGATAACCTCTTTTTTCCTTAATTTTCTTGAAAATTTTAATCATCGGAAGCAGGCTACATCGATATTGAATTTTTTCCTGAGATGATTGCTTTGATTTTTTCTCTTTTGTTATTTTTGCTTTCTTTGATTTTTTTTCCTTTTGATTCCTGCACAAAAAATTATGAATCAATAAGTCAGTATTTAGAAAACTATAATCTAATTTCTGAACTATGAATGCACAATAGAATACTGCTATATTTATGTATCATTATTTGTAGAAATGCTATATTTGCCTATCATTACTCTTTTTTAATGTATGCTTGTACAATTTCGAACATTGAATGCTATATTTGTCTATCATTACTCTTTTTCGATTTATGTTGTGCAATTTAAACATTGAATGCTATATTTGTTTATCATTACTCTTTCTCGATGTATGTTTCTATACTTTAAAAACTAAATGCTATGTTTGTCTGTCATTTTATCAAATGCTATGTTTGTCTGTCATTACTCTTTCTCGATGTATGCTTCTATACTTTTAAAACTGAATGCTATGTTTGTTTGTCATTTTATCAAATGCTATATTTGTCTATCATTACTCTTTTTCAATGTATGCTTCTATACTTTAAAAATTGAATGCTATGTTTGTCTATTATTTTATCCAATGCTACATTTGTCTATCATTACTCTTTTTTGATGCATGCTTCTATACTTTAAAAACTGAATGCTATGTTTGTCTATCATTTTATCAAATGCTATATTTATCTATCATTACTCTTTTTTGATGTATGCTTCTATACTTCAAAAACTGAATGCTATGTTTGTCTATCATTTTATCCAATGCTACATTTGTCTATCATTACTCTTTTTCGATGTACGCTTCTATACTTTAAAAACTGAATGCTATGTTTGTCTATCATTTTATCCAATGCTACATTTGTCTATCATTACTCTTTTTCGATGTATGCTTCTATACTTTAAAAACTGAATGCTATGTTTGTCTATCATTTTATCCAATGCTACATTTGTCTATCATTACTCTTTTTCGATGTATGCTTCTATACTTTAAAAACTGAATGCTACGTTTGTCTATCATTTTATCAAATGCTATATTTGTCTATCATTACTCTTTTTTGATGCATGCTTCTATACTTTAAAAACCGAATGCTATGTTGGTCTATCATTTTATCCAATGCTATATTTGTCTATCATTACTCTTTTTTGATGTATGCTTCTATACTTTAAAAACTAAATGCTATGTTTGTCTATCATTACTCTTTTTCAATTATGCTTCTATAGTTTAAAGACTGAATGCTATGTTTGTCTATCATTTTATGAAATGCTATATTTGTCTATCATCCAATAATAATGCATGTTATTGTTGTCTATCAACCATCAAAAATTGTATGCTATATTCATCTATTATCTCAAATTTTGATATTGCGTATACAAATGAAATTATAGATTGAACTATCATTCAATTACTATCTATTTAATTATTGTCTGCCATATATCAAATATGGAAATGTTCTTTTCAGTTATCATTGCATCATTGTACATACAGTAAAAAAAGTGATATATTCAACTATGATTGTATAATGCATTGTTTTTCTATCATTCTATAACTATGCATGTTATTGTTGTTTGTCATTTGTCAAAGACTGTATGCTATGTTCATCTATCATCTAATATTTCAATATGATGCATGCAATAAATCAAATAATGTATTGAAGTATCATTCAATAACTGTCGATTTTATTATCATTTACTATCTATTAAATATTGAAATATTATTTTTAACAAAAATAAATCAGATATTATACCGTCGACTTTCTTTTTCTACTGATGATTTCATTACAAAGCTCTTGTCTCTTCATGTCGTCTTCTTTTACAGTTTTTCCTGCCCTAGACCTTATCGTTCTCGTTGTTTCTTCTTCAATATGAGTAGAATCGACAGCCGTGGATGGTTTATTTTTTCGTCTTCTCTTGGTTGCTGTACGCATTGCAGTTGAAGCCCTAGTTTTTGAAATTCCAGTTTCATCGTTGATTAGTTCTGGATTTGTTGGAAGTTATGGATTTACGTTGATCGACTTAGCTTCGAAAGTCGATTTAGGTTGTACATCAGCTTCAGGAAGAAAATTGCTTTGGGTTGGGGTTTCCATTGCTTGATTGAGAAGAAATTTTGTTTAGAGAAGAAAAGAAAATAAAAAAGCAGAAACGAACGATCGTGCAAATTTTTGCGCTTGTCCTTTTGACGGAAGTTTTATTTTAACGTCCGTTAAAATAAAATATTATTAAACTTTTTCCTTTAAACTAATTCTCTTTTTAAAAATATATTAATAATTTTACTATTTTAAAATATATAAATAGATTTAGTATATAAATAAATTTAATAATATGTTTCGGTATTTAAAATTATATTTTAAAATAGATTTGTATAATGATTTTGATAAATTCATGTCGGGAAGATGAACTTGAATTTATTTGAAATGGTATTTAATTAAGAATTTTATTTAATTATATCGATCTGGAATTTATTGAATTTGAGATTTTTAAAGAATATGATTTTATAACTTGGTTTTTGTCTAAGGTGATTAAATGAATATTTCAAGTTAAATAAATTGAAGGAAATATTTAATTCATTTGAACTTTGGGATTTTATTAGATGATATTGGATTTTATTAGGTGAATATTCAAAACTAAATACTAATGAAGTAAAACTGAGATATAAATGAAATTATCAAATTTAGTTTTGAAAAGATTGAATATTTAAAGCTTTGAAATATATTGAAATGGTTTATTTTATTGTTCAAATCTGTATTTGATATCGATATAATTTGAAATGGTTTATTGAGAAGCTGAATTGAGTTCAAATTTATGAATTGAGATTGAATTAAATTTGAATTTTGGAATTCAAGTTGATTTGAATCGATTTGTGAAATTTGAGAAAGTTATTTTTTTTATATAAAGTATTTTGTAAATTATATTTAAACTATTTATATATTTTACTTTATAAATTATTTGAATATTTTTTTTAATATAAATCATTTTAATATAAATCATTTTAATATAAATTATTTTAATATAAACTATTTTAATATAAAATATTTTAGTATACTAATTATTTGAAATAAACTAGTTTAACTTATAACTATTTTTATGTAAACTATTTTATTTTATATACTATTTTACTATATATATACTACTTTTAATATCTCAACTATTTAAGAGAAAAATTTTATGATTTCAAAGTTATGTTTTTAAAGTGTTATGATTTCCAAAGTGTTATAATTTCAAATGTGTTATGATTTTTAAAGGGCTTATAATTTCGATAGTGCTATACTTCTAAAGTGTTAAGATTTTGAAAATGGATATATTTAAAGTGAAAGTGATATCATATTGATATGGTTTTGAAATGGAAATGATATTTTGGCTGTGACGACCCGCCCTTGTCGACACTCAAAAATCGACACAAAATACGCCACAGTATACTATGTGTAACAACCCGAAATTTCCAAACCCGAAAATTTCAGATAGTTATGAAAAAGAAGAAAGAGATAGAAGAAGAAGAACAGAAACGCCAAACATCTCACATTCGCAGCGGATAAAATATAATAATAAATAATAATAGTTTACAAAAGAATACTATATACGTCGATTACATTTAATGTACATCAGAGTTTTCACATTATATTCAGTTACTGAATATTACAATTATCATGACTCAGAGTAACAATAATATACAACAGCGGAAATACTCCGTTCGTTAGCCATCCAGCTTGCCTCCTGAGCTCCAGCACGTACCTACCTGAAAATCTTTAATACTCGGTCTGACCCGAGCATTACACCAAAGTAACACCCGGGTCAGGCTGGAAACCAGCGTGAGTAATCCCAACTAACATGGAATACCAAAGCAAACAACTTATATAAACCCAAGGTAACATATATCAATTTAACCAATCACAATTTGCTATAGAAAATGCATATTTCACCTATAAATTTCTACGTACCCAACTTGGATAAAATAATCCAGTTCACTTAAACCATTTCATTTCAGGATGTTGATTTCACCAATCAATATATAAATATTCGAAATGGTTTCGGGTATTTTCCAAATACCCGACCCCGGTCTCTTCGAGACTCATATTATCTTAACCCAAGTTATACAAATGAAATTCACAGCATTTCATATTAGAGATATCAACTCATTCAAAGCATCCCATATCAGTCAATCATTCATAAGCAATGCTTAATCACATACAAATTAATTTAATTGATTCTGATTGAATTTTCTAACCACATTCACTTAGATTATTAATTAGTTCCCCAAATAATTAATTTATCGGTTCCTCTATATCCATTCATATTATTTAACAATCCTAGATAGATTACCTTCCAATTCCAATCAAGTAATTTTCTTAATTATACTTTTAATTATAAAACCCAAAGATCGAATCAAATTTATTTTCCTTAATTAAGCCACAATATTAATCGTATTCGATTAATTCCAAACTATAATTAACTACTCTGTTATTTACTTCATTAAATAAATCAATTATTCCTTTATTAACCAACTAAATTAATCTCTTGATTTATTTCACCGAGTAATTATATTTTATTAATACCATTAAGTAATTTCTATCAAATCATCCATTATCAATTACAACCAACAATTATCACCAATTACTTCACCAAGTAAGTATACTATTATAATACGCTAGGTTATTATATTCACCTAATTCCACAATTTATCATCCATAATTAATTGGTAACATAAATTACCTAAATTGATCTCATTTATACATCATTCAAAACCCTCCACCAATGATCTATCATTTGCTATATTCATCAACAAATCCTTTAATTACTTTGCTAAGAGATTAACGTTAATTAATCACTTCGATCACAAATTAATTATAAATTATTCCATTACTAATTATATAATTTATTTCTAAATTATAACTAAAATTTATCCCTTAATATTCGATTTACTAATTCCTAACCACCGATTATCAATCCAATCTTACTTAATTTTAAATTCTTAGTTACTATTTAATTTAACCCTGAATTGATAACTTTAATCTAAATCATAATATCGAAGCCCTTAATAATGTAATTAATTTATCCATAACACTAATTAATCAACTTGTTTATTTACCCTTTTTTTTTATTTACCTTACAATTTAATGAATTTTCAAATCATTCACAAACACATACAAAAATGTTTATTTTCAACATCATTTCGATTCCCAATTCGAATTTGATTCAAATAAAAATATAGTCGAATGAAGATCACTCACCTGTATTCCAGATTTTGACTTAATTAGCAGTGACAGTATAAAGAGACTGTAGCAGGACTTCAAATCAGCAGTAGAAAATATCGCGCATGAGGCAAGGATGAGCCGATGACGGCTGATCGAATAGCCGAGTATGTAGCGATGATCATTTAGAAGGCGTTGATTTCTGAAACCCTAGCTTGCGTGCGACTGCATCCCCTCACCTTCGACGTCTTCAACAACGCTGCACCTAAATCTGAGAACCCATCGCCCTCCACACCGTGAGCCCCTCCAACTACGTCGTGACCACAACAAATTGATCGCCAGCCCTAGCCCACCGTACTCGAGTCGAACCGAAATGCCTCCTTGAATCGCGGCTTCGCCAAAATCGAACGCGGCCTCGATGCCGTATCCCTAATTCGAACACGACCTCAAACCAAAATTCACGGCAATCCCCCTAATTGCGATCGAATAGCACCCAGGGGACGAGAGAGAGAGAGAGAGAGCGGCCTCCCTTCTCTTTTTTTTTTATTTTTTATAAGTTCGGCCATGATTAAATTTTTTTTGTTGCGTTTGTTTCCTGCTTAGAATTGAAAGAGGGGAACGAGAATAGGGTATGATGAAGTGAGGCTTCTCGAGTACGCTTGGAAGTGAAAAAAAAATCTCTGACTACAAGTACTTCAATTATGTTATTTTATAAAACTATCAAACCGTCTCGTTGATTCCATTAAAATTTTCAAATTTCACTTAGGGAATGCCTCTCGGCGATTTCAGGGTTTTACCCACGTTACAAACACAATGAAATGTGTTTCGGAAGCTGATTCGATCGTATGCGCGAGTTACAGAAGAAAACTATCGATTTTAAATTAAATCGATTAAAATAGTTCTAAGCGTTTTGAGCTGCCATGGTCAAATGACAACCCGGATTGCTATGAAAATTGAAACCCGATAATAACTAACTATTACGGATCCAATGGAATAGGTTTCGTCAAATTCCGAGACTGTGCCTCGGAAGGCTATTTTTAAATTCGAATTAAAAGATATATTATTAAAATTAAACAAATTACCTTTAAATTAAATTTCAATCATTCAATTATCTTCAGTATCCTCATTAGATTTTACAAGCCTTCAAATAATTTTAAACAGGCTTAGAAATCTCAAATTCAACAATTTACCCAATTTCAATTATATAATTCAATACTTTAATTATCTAATAATTAATATTCGGAATTCAAGCTAAAATTAACCTTTCAAATGTTAAAAATAATTTGTTATTCCATTTAAATCGTTAAAATTCCCGGGTCGTCACATTCCTCCCCCTTAAAAGAATTTGGTCCCCGAAATTACTAGTTAGGAAGAATGGACCAATACCCGTTTACCTTCTCCAAAACTCACTATTCAACATCCTACCAACTATCCTCTATTAAAGATCCACTATCCCCTTAACCAACTTCCCAAAACCTCCTATAGTTTCAAACAACAACCCTCTGCTCATTCATCTAAATTTCAATTAAAAACCATATTTTGAATTATCAAAATTTTCTCAAAATTTTTCTAACTCCCTAAATTCCCGAAAATTTTTGCCAGCGTCTCCTTTGCGCGGCTAGCTCGGTACTACTACAAAAGGCCTCCACGGGCTTCCCAAATCCCAAAAAGAAAACAAAAGCCAAGTGGCTACATCAAAATCCCAATCCAATATCATACAGAATCAAAATACTTACCTGTTAGTCGGGCAATTCAAATTTATCATATGGAATCAAATCCAATTTCCTTTAGTACCTGCATATTCTATTTAACAACAATATCCAATTGTAACCTTCAAATCACTGTATACATTTGCTTACAGAAATTTCATATCCACTTCTATTCAAATTAGCTTCCACCATTTCATATGAATTCAATTTATTTTCAAATTTTAGTACTGAGTTGTATCTTTCATTTAAACTGATTCATATTAATTTCATTTACTAGTTTACTTTGATTTTCAATTTGAAATTGTTTTGTCGATAACCAAAAATTTCCAAAAATTTTCTAACTCCCAAAATTTTCAGAAAATTTTGACAGAGTCTCCCTTGTACGGAGGAGCTTTTGCAATTTGACAAGAGATATAAATATGTATACATCGACCCACCCGGTCGGAAAAAGCAAAAACAGTTCATATTTCCTATTTTTATTGCGTAGGCGTACCTTATTTAGCAATTTAAGCAAGCAGCTTATAAATTTTAGCAATTAGCATATCCCAAATCTAGCCAACGGCTTTCCTGCACCTGTACTTACTCAATTTAAATACGTAAGTGTCATACATAGAAATCTATTAACATTTCACTTACTTTTAATAGCTAAACACAAGCATTACATAAATAACAAGCACCAAACACTTCCAATAAGCAATTTATATGATTTAAAGCACATCCAATTGTTTCCAACCAAATTTATATCCCTTTTCATTCAATTTTAATGGTTTACCCACAATTACTTGCATTCAACTCATTTTAAGCGAAACAATCTCATATTCACTTCAATTTATTCAAAAATCAATTATATCGCTTCCCCTAATTCATAGCATTTCATTTGATTAAATCTCGCTTTCGTCAAACGATAATCATTTCTACGCAATTTGATAATATCCATGTGAATAATTAATTATTTAAGTTTTATAACCAATTAAAATTGATTCCAACTCAGTTTTATTTAATTCAATTCCATTTTAAATTATTCACCAACCATACATACACATTTCATTTCATCACCTTATTGACTTCATTCAGACTATTTATTAAGCTTAGCATATTCAATATTTCTAAATTTATAACCATTTCCAAATTAATTTTATCCAAGCTTTAATTGATGGGCTTTCATCCTTATTCGAAGTCAAGTTTCCAAAATTTTAAACTTACATTAACTTACTTTAATTTATTCCAACATCAAACTTAAGTTTGCTTCTATATGATTCTTATTTAAGCAATTTCCATCAAATACAATTAGCCCATCCATTTTAAATTTTAATTTCAAATTCACTTCTCAATATATCAAAATAATACCCAAGCACCTACTTAACTCATTTATACTCAAATTAATATGCCACCGACTTAAGTCCAGTCTAATAATCCAATTTCAATCACATCTTTGATTTAGTCTTTTATTAAATCAGACTTCATCCATTATTATCTAATTCAATTAACTCATTTTAACTTTTTAATTTACCATTTAATTCATTATCGAATTTATTTTATTAATACAAGGCCATTCTCAATTAGTTCTGCTCACCTGGGTTTTGTTTGCAACTTTATACATTTTTATTATCATCCAATTCCATTTTATTCGACAACTTACCTATTTTTCTTCCATAATATCTAAATTTGCTTGCAGATTTCATTAAATATTATTCAAATCACTTGAATTTTATTTGTAATTCAAACTATCACCTTCCAATACAACACAATTTTATTTTTACACCATCTCTTCTTATTTAATCCATTATCAAACCCAAGTCGAATTCTATTTATAAATCAAATTCATTTTCAAACTTCATTATCAACTTACAATCCATTTTAGTTAACCGAGTTAAATTTTATTAACATATTCAATTAAATAATTATTTTATTAATTAGCTTACTTCCAACTTTTAAATCAATATTCGATTTTTAATTACAAAGAATCACTTCATTAAAATTTCCCGAGTTTCAATTTTAATTTTAAAACTTTAGAAATGTCTATAAAATCTCATAGTAATATTAAAATAGCTTTTATAAAATATTTCTTATAACTCGATGTCTCAACCAGTCCATCCTTATTCTCACAGAAATTCAGTCATACGTTGATCAGGCGTAGGACCGAAAATCTATAAGTACTTGGTAAACCCGTTTTCAACACCCAGTGAAAATATTTGGAAAATAATTTTATTGAAAATATTGAAAGTATTTTGAAATAAAGGAAATATCTTTGGTGACAATGCTCTGAAAATCATCACCCCCATTCCATGGTCACAATTACATACCAGGGTTACGTTGCAGTCGCAACAAAAGTCCATGTAACTGCAGGCTCTCCGCGGCACTCTCGATTACACCATGGAACCCACACAACAGATCACAGTTACATCCAGGGTTACGTTGCCGTCGCAGCAAAAGTCCATGTAACTGCAGGCTCTCCGCGGCCTCTGATTTCGCTGTCGAAATGAAACTTCTCCACTCTTACATAGGTCGCAGTCTACCGAGATAAACTCAACCGCAGACTGTTGGCTCTCAGCGGCACACACGACTTTCGCAATGTTACCATAGGTCGCAGTTACATCCTGGGTTACGTTGCAGTCACAACAAAAGTCCATGTAACTGTTGGCTCTCCGCGGCACACACGACTTACGCTATGGTAACTCAACTCATAATCCTCAGGGACTAGTTTTGTCCGGACTCCTCATAGGATCAACTTTAGAACCCCCTCTTGGGGCTCAAGGCAGCACCACCCAGTGGCACTCCCGAGAAGTCCATTTCAAGGAAGCGCCTTTTTCCCCAGAGCTATCATCAAAACATTATATACTATACATATAGTATCTTCAAATCATACACCTAGTATGATATTATACAAAGCTTCTTTACACAAAATCTATTATCCAAAATCGATAATTTTCAAACTAGGCGTTCCAAACTCAATATTGATTTTACCCAAAAATCAAAACCCTTTTCAAATTTAAAGGTTTTCAAAACCTTTTCCAAAATTCTTATAGGATCCTTTATATATATATATAAATATAAAAATTTTAAAACTTTGGATCCTTTCAAACTTGTATAAAATTCCTTTTTATACTTCAAACACTTCCAAAATCCTTTTCTTCCAGCAATAGATTCAACAAAGAATATATAACAAAGATATAACTTTGTTTATCCAAAATCAAATATTCTCATTTGATTACTCTTCCCAATATCAATTTCCTTTCTATTCACATTCACTTATTCACATTTGCCTTTATCCCCATTTAGATTATTTCCTCAATCCTCATCCCAGTTGGGTATTAAATCATAAACAGTTTGAACTCCGACCAGTTTATATTTAGAAAATAGTTTGAAAATTTTAAAAATAGATAAGTAGTTGAAAAATAATCAATAGTTTGGAAAATTGTTGCAAAATGATCGACTAATTGTAAAAGAGTTGGAAAATAGTTAAACAGTTATAGAAATCTTAAATAATTGCGAAATAGTTGTAAAATAGAAATTAATTCATAACTTAGTTGAAAATTAGTAATTAGTGTATAAAAAGTTGTAAAATAGGTAAAGAGTTCCAAAAGTAGTGGCAAAACCAGTATAAAATAGTTTAGGTTTTAAAAAGAAAGTTGTATAGTAATTAGATCAGAAAATAGATTTAAAACTATTTATATTAAAACAATTTACATTGAAAATGGTCTAGAGTCAAATTTGTTCACTTCCCCAACAATTCAAATTTAAATTTCCACTCCATTTAAATTAACCCAATCTCAATTTAATTAACTCCAATTTCCATTGGACTTGATTCATTCCCAATTCAAATTGAATTGATTCTCAATTTCCTTCCAATTTCAGATCAAATTCCATTTGATCTTAAACCAATTCCACTTTAATTACAATTCCAAATTATTCAGATAAATCTGGACTAATATCAATCGAACTCTCTTCAAGTTCAATAACATTTTCCAGTTAATCCAATACAAATTTTCCATTTGAATTTTAAACTTGTACAACTTTAATTATAATTTACATTTTTCAGCTTCTATTTCAAATCAATTGCATTCACATTTGCTTTTAACTTGGAGTTATACATTTTATTTAGCCTATATATTTTATTATTCCATAAACATTTTGAATCCAGATTCCAGAGTTTAAACAAATTTCCAAGATTTCAATATCACCTTAGAATGCAACTATATCCAAAATTCTTTGGCAAATTCAATTACCCCATTGAATTTCAAAATCAAACCCAATTCACAAACAATCCCAATTTAAAACAATTTGGTAGCAATTTCTCTTTTAGAAACTTGAAAATGAACATCGATAATGCTGCAGTCATCACCGACGTTATTTTCCAGTGACCGAAAGAGTTCAATGCTTTTATCTCTTTAGAAACATTTCCAAATATTTTTGATTTCAAATCTCCCAAATTTAAAGTTCAACACAATATATATATATATATATATATATATATTTTTTGAAATAATATTATTATTTCTCCAAAACCTTTGGAAACCACTTTCAAATCCTAAGGAATTTTAAATTTTCCCAAAATTCCAAATTCCCAACCCATCCAATTCATATTTAAAACATTACTCTGGAATTTACATCTTACTCTATTTTCAAATATTCTTTGGAATTCTATTTCGGAATTCTACTTCAAATTATAATCTCATTTATTTATAAAGTTTATTTCAATTTATGAATTTCATTTACAATATATATTTCAAATTCTTTTTTTTTCTAAACCAGTTTCACTTAAATTATAATTCCAAAATTATTCCAATTACTTTGGACTAATATCCATTCAATTGAACCCACTTCAATTTCAATCATTTCAATTCAGTCCAATTCCAATCTTCCATTTAATTTTTGAACTTATACATCTTCCATCCAAATCCAATTAATTCAAATCGGATTCAATTTTGAATGAGTTCAATTCCAACTTCACATTTAAACCATCTCGAATTATATAATTCGAGCCAAATTCTCAAAGATTGGTTTAACCTTTTTTAAACCAAATTTAACTTTGTTCATTTAAAGTTTCAAACAATTCTAGTTTCTGAGTTCTAATTCTAGAATTTCATTTTTAATTAATTTAATTTTAATTTGGTTGTATTATAGTCCTTCTTAACTTAATTCCAATAATTTAACACCCAATCACCTTAATATTTATTAGAAGAAAATAATGTTTTATATATCAAAATATACTTTTATGTAAAACCATTTAAAACCTTTATATAAGAAAATAACAAGTACGCGCTCATATACACACACACACACACACACACACACACACACACACACACACACACACACACTTAACTCATTCTAGAGTACTACAGACTCTATTTAATGAGTAATCCCCACCAGAGCCAAGGTTCTCGCTTAACCTTTCTGCTCTGATACCAAATGTAACAACCCGAAATTTCCAAACCCGAAAATTTCAGATAGTTATGAAAAAGAAGAAAGAGATAGAAGAAGAAGAACAGAAACACCAAACATCTCACATTCGCAGCGGATAAAATATAATAATAAATAATAATAGTTTACGAAAGAATACTATATACGTCGATTACATTTAATATACATCAGAGTTTTCACATTATATTCAGTCACTGAATATTACAATTATCATGACTCAGAGTAACAATAATATACAACAGCGGAAATACTCCGTTCGTTAGCCATCCAGCTCGCCTCCTGAGCTCCAGCACGTACCTACCTGAAAATCTGTAATACTCGGTCTGACCCGAGCATTACACCAAAGTAACACCCGGGTCAGGCTGGAAACCAGCGTGAGTAATCCCAACTAACATGGAATACCAAAGCAAACAACTTATATAAACCCGGGGTAACATATATCAATTTAACCAATCACAATTTGCTATAGAAAATGCTTATTTCACCTATAAATTTCTACGTACCCAACTTGGATAAAATAATCCAGTTCACTTAAACCATTTCATTTCAGGATGTTGATTTCACCAATCAATATATAAATATTCGAAATGGTTTCGGGTATTTTCCAAATACCCGACCCCGGTCTCTTCGAGACTCATATTATCTTAACCCAAGTTATACAAATGAAATTCACAGCATTTCATATTAGATATATGAACTCATTCAAAGCATCCCATATCAGTCAATCATTCATAAGCAATGCTTAATCACATACAAATTAATTTAATTGATTTTGATTGAATTTTCTAACCACATTCACTTAGATTATTAATTAGTTCCCCAAACAATTAATTTATCGATTCCTCTATATCCATTCATCTTATTTAACAATCCTAGATAGATTACCTTCCAATTCCAATCAAGTAATTTTCTTAATTATACTTTTAATTATAAAACCCAAAGATCGAATCAAATTTATTTTCCTTAATTAAGCCACAATATTAATCGTATTCGATTAATTCCAAACTATAATTAACTACTCTGTTATTTACTTCATTAAATAAATCAATTATTCCTTTATTAACCAACTAAATTAATCTCTTGATTTATTTCACCGAGTAATTATATTTTATTAATACCATTAAGTAATTTCTATCAAATCATCCATTATCAATTACAACCAACAATTATCACCAATTACTTCACCAAGTAAGTATACTATTATAATACGCTAGGTTATTATATTCACCTAATTCCACAATTTATCATCCATAATTAATTGGTAACATAAATTACCTAAATTGATCTCATTTATACATCATTCAAAACCCTCCACCAATGATCTATCATTTGCTATATTCATCAACAAATCCTTTAATTACTTTGCTAAAAGATTAACGTTAATTAATCACTTCGATCACAAATTAATTATAAATTATTCCATTTCTAATTATATAATTTATTTCTAAATTATAACTAAAATTTATCCCTTAATATTCGATTTACTAATTCCTAACCACCGATTATCAATCCAATCTTACTTAATTTTAAATTCTTAGTTACTATTTAATTTAACCCTGAATTGATAACTTTAATCTAAATCATAATATCAAAGCCCTTAATAATGTAATTAATTTATCCATAACACTAATTAATCAACTTGTTTATTTACCCTTTTTTTTATTTACCTTACAATTTAATGAATTTTCAAATCATTCACAAACACATACAAAAATGTTTATTTTCAACATCATTTCGATTCCCAATTCGAATTTGATTCAAATAAAAATATAGTCGAATGAAGATCACTCACCTGTATTCCAGATTTTGACTTAATTAGCAGTGACAGTATAAAGAGACTGTAGCAGGACTTCAAATCAGCAGTAGAAAATATCGCGCAGGAGGCAAGGATGAGCCGATGATGGCTGATGGAATAGCCGAGTATGTAGCGATGATCATTTAGAAGGCGTTGATTTCTGAAACCCTAGCTTGCGTGCGATTGCATCCCCTCACCTTCGACGTCTTCAACAACGCTGCGCCTAAATCTGAGAACCCATCGCCCTCCACACCGCGAGCCCCTCCAACTACGTCGCGACCACAACAAATTGATCGCCAGCCCTAGCCCACCGTACTCGAGTCGAACCGAAATGCCTCCTTGAATCGCGGCTTCGCCAAAATCGAACGCGGCCTCGATGTCGTATCCCTAATTCGAACACGACATCAAACCAAAATTCACGGCAATCCCCCTAATTGCGATCGAATAGCACCCAGGGGACGAGAGAGAGAGAGAGCGGCCTCCCTTCTCTTTTTTTTTATTTTTTATAAGTTTGGCCATGATTAAAATTTTTTTTGTTGCGTTCGTTTCCTGCTTAGAATTGAAAGAGGGGAACGAGAATAGGGTATGATGAAGTGAGGCTTCTCGAGTACGCTTGGAAGTGAAAAAAAAATCTCTGACTACAAGTACTTCAATTATATCATTTTATAAAACTATCAAACCGTCTCGTTGATTCCATTAAAATTTTCAAATTTCACTTAGGGAATGCCTCTCGGCGATTTCAGGGTTTTACCCGCGTTACGAACACAATGAAATGTGTTTCGGAAGCTGATTCGATCGTATGCGCGAGTTACAGAAGAAAACTATCGATTTTAAATTAAATCGATTAAAATAGTTCTAAGCGTTTTGAGCTGCCATGGTCAAACGACAACCCGGATTGCTATGAAAATTGAAACCCGATAATAACTAACTATTACGGATCCAATGGAACAGGTTTCGTCGAATTCCGAGACTGTGCCTCGGTAGGCTATTTTCAAATTCGAATTAAACGATATATTATTAAAATTAAACAAATTACCTTTAAATTAAATTTCAATCATTCAATTATCTTCAGTATCCTCATTAGATTTTACAAGCCTTCAAATTATTTTAAACAGGCTTAGAAATCTCAAATTCAACAATTTACCCAATTTCAATTATATAATTCAATACTTTAATTATCTAATAATTAATATTCGGAATTCAAGCTAAAATTAACCTTTCAAATGTTAAAAATAATTTGTTATTCCATTTAAATCGTTAAAATTCCCGGGTCGTCACACTATGCCGATGATCAAGTGTCAGAAAAGACAGATAATTGAGGGAAAGAAAGAAGATAGAAGAAGAAGGAACTAAACAATAACAGATTCTCACAATCGCAACGGAACGAAATATAATACATAATATCATATCTTTACACAAAATGAAAACTATATCTGTTTTATGCAATACATCATCAGAGTATCACAAACAAACAACAATTACCAGCTTGACAACATCAACAATCACATCAGCGGATATAAACAAGTACAAATAATACGTCTCGGTCTCCAACTCCTCTCCTGAGCTTCCAAGCATCCTATCCTGTATATAAAATACTCGGTCTGACCCGAGCATTATAATGAAATAACACCCGAGTTAGTCTGGAATACTAGCTGATAAAAATACACCCAAATTGATTATTAAAGCTCGAAAATCCTATTGAAAACAAAAGCATCTCGTAAGACCGCGCTACAAATAAACATGTCGGGTTTTTACCTTAGATAGCAAAAACATTTCTTAAAAATTCCTCTGATTTATAATAGTGTCTATATACAAATACTTATTCAAATAGCCGAAATTGTTACATTCACTAAATTCTAGCTACTGGCCACAAAGTGGGTTATACAAGCAAAACTCATAAAAGGCTCGTAGGAAGAATGGATTTCCAACTAATGACTAGGCACTGGGGTACCGTCTGTCACAGTACGTGGCCTATATCACCGTACCGAGAATTACTCCCAATCCCTTGCAACAAAAGACCGGGACTACCCCTTGCTGGATAATCTGAGTAAGATCACCCCACGGTTGGAATCAGCAACCGCACTGTAACAACCCGGGATTTCGCAATTATTTTCTTATCATCATTAGACGATTAATATTGTTGCTAATTGAAGTTTTTTTAAATTCTTTTATAAATTTTTAAAAAGGATCTGTGGTCTTTGGAAAAAAAATTGATTTGTGGCCCATGTTTTTATTTTGGATTGAAATCCTTTAATAATTTGTGAAATGTTGATTGGGCCTTAAAAATTCAATCTCTGCCCAATATTTCTTTAATATTCTCGATGCCGTTCCCATTTTAATTCAATTCGACCCGTCCCCATTTCATTTTGCTCATTCGTTTTTAAACCAAAAATTAAACATACGAGAGAAAATAAATAATGGCGACTTCAATCGTTCGTGCTCGTTCGTTCATCAAACTAGGGCTTCGTTCCTTTGTTCCAATTTAGGGTTGATTCTTGATTTCGCTCGTATTTGCGTGCCAATCGATGGATCTGCGCTCGTCAGGATGAGGTGAGTAAATTTTATTTACTCACATCTAATTCGTTCTCTGTACTGTGCTTCAGTCATTCATGTGTATGTTGATGATTTTTGGCTTGGTAGTGATTTATGACTTGTTCAATTCGAGTGTTTTGATCGATTCTAACTTTAAACAGTTTGTTTTTGTTCTTGGTAACTTCGATGTTGTTTTGCTTTGTCTTTGACCTATTTTGATGCGTGAATTTTGGTCGGCTTCGACTTTATTGATGTGTATTTTGAACTTGCCATGGTTTTATCACTTCTGTTCATTCTTGAGCATTACTGCTTCCATACTGTGCTATATATATATAAATTCTTGGCCAGGTTGATCAACAGATTAGTTCTGTACATTTGTGATCACTTTTGCACTATGGTCTTCATATGTACACTGCTGAGTTTTACCTTCTGGTAATGGCTCCATTTTTGTTTGAAGTGTAGTATTGTGTTCACGTTGCTTACTGGTTATTTTCTTGACCATTTCCACTGTTGCATCATATCGTCACTGTATATCCCTTTCCCATCAGGGAACACTTTATATGGCATCAGCCTTGAGATGTTGTTTGGTTCTGACCATATCTCTGTTTGCTTACACCTTCATTCGGCTGTGTCTTCATTCGATTTTGTAGTTGATTACTTGATGGCATTTAGTCTGGTGTAGTGTACTCTTGTAGCTTCCCTCAGTTCACTGAACTGAACTGGGTTGCATTAATTTGCGCATACTTGATGCATTGGTTTTCATTTTGACTTCACTGGAATTTGTTGTCGTGGCTTGCTGTTTTGACTCATCTTGGGTGCAGTATGCTTGTTACATATATGCACTATTGCATTATATTTGGAGCTTACTTCCTATATTTATTAGAACTTAGTTGTATTTACACATTTTTATTTTGTAGAGGCTGATTCCACTGACTTGAGTTGTTGCAGTTTTCATATATGGTTATTTATAGCCATTTTAATTTTGAGGCTGTGTCACGGATGTTGGCTCGCATTATTCATTTATCAGTTGCATTCGTTAGTTGTTATATACTTATGCAACTGCTATCATAATTGTCGGCACTACAAACATATTCACGGGTGCTCTTATATGTGTCTTCATTAGATTCGTAATTGTTTCTTCACTTCGAGACAGTTTCAGTTGGAAGTGCAGTTGGTTACTTGTTGACATTTTGAACTGCTGTACTTTTTGTCCACTGTCGTGTATCACCAGCTAGTTAATAAACTGCCCTCTTCATGTTGTATGGGTTAGTGCAGTGCATTTGCGTCAATTCTACTTAGTTAAATCCAGTTAGATTGTGCATTGTTGGTTCACGTTGCATATACTTGCATAATTGTCCATCATGTAGTCTCCTGTTGCCACCTTTGTTTAATTCTTATTCAGGTTGCATTTACTGTTTTGTCGCATTATGCTCGGATAACCTAGGCCTGTGCATGTTTGTTAGGTCACCTGACCATCATACTATTGGCGCGTAGTTGAAGTATTTCGCGAGTTTGATTATTTATTGTAGCCGTCTCGACCAATTGAGACAGTTACATACTTGTTTCATATAGTATTTGGGTTCACTATCCACTTATGCCTATGCTTCTTTAGTTTTGTTGGATCTGGACAGTTGAGTTGCTTTCTTCATGTCGCCTTGACTTTGGTTGTTGCATTGAGTTGAGTCATGATTGCAGTGACTTGACCGTTGCATTTTGTTTATTTTTCGAAATTTCACTTGAGTTGGATCCCGTCTTTTTATTTTTGGGTTTGACCTTGTGCCCGGTTGTGTATATTATCACAGTAGTGGCAAGGCAGTGCACGCAAGCGTGAACTGCAGCCACACGGAATTTAGTTTTTGGGTACATTATCACTGTAGTGGCAAGGCAGTGCACGCAAGCGTGAACTGCAGCCATACGGTATGGCTTTTATGATATTCTATCTTGTTTTGATTATTTGATCTTTTGCATACTCCATATGCTGCAGTGGCGAGGCAGTACACGCGTGCGTGTACTGCAGCCCTACCCGAATCAATATTTTAATTGATATTTCAATGGTTTGAACTGTTTTGTTTATTCAATTCAATATTCTGAATTGTATTCTGATTTGGGCTAATTTGCTGATTTGTTGTTTAACATTGTTACGTGTTATATTTATCGTTATCCGATTTCTTTATTTAAGGATCGGATAGACGAGATTTATTGTGATTGTCGTCTATTCATTATTTAATTATTATTGCTTCTGTGCACTAATGATTGAGTTTGAATTAGACTGACCCGTGTATTATTTTCTTTTGAATGTAATACTCGGGTCAGACCGAGTATTCGCAGGTTGTAGATATCTTGCTTTGGGTTGCTACTAGAGCTATGAAGTTTCTTTATATCTTTTGGAATAGTCGTCGTCATGTTTATTAGTCAGTGTTTGTATAGGATGTTGTATATTCATGTATATTATTCACGGTAATGTACTTGTATATGTAACTTCCAGAGTCGACAGTTGTAGTTGTATCATATGTATTGTATCACATGTATATCAACTGACATCAGTTATATATATATATATATATATATATATATATATATATATATATATATATATGAGACTTTCTGTTATATCTATGTTCCGCATTTACATTATCTGTGTTATTAATATATATATTGTCCTAAACTATTATGAACCATCGTAGTTTGTTTTATACTAGAATTGGGTATGTCGATGGGAGTAAATAAATATGAGATGAAAAAAATATATATACCACTCCTATCGAGGTAACTAATATTAGTGTAAGGCCTAACTGCGGATGGCCGCTCCTATCCAGCCTTATTCTTTGTGATAACCGACAGTATTTCTTTTAATACTCTTTGTTATTGCGAGCATAGAGGTGGGGCGTCATACGCACCACCAAGCCGAATAAAAAAGGATACCTAGACAGGGATAATACTTACCCTAATGGGTGCTACCCACATAGCCTTGCTTCATATCCCCTGATTTTCAATCATTCCCGACTGATAAGGGTTGAGGCTAAGCATTACTTTTAGAACGTTTCACTTAGAATTCCCATCGTCCACCTGACGATGTTCCGAAAGCATTCATCCATACAAGTCCATCCAGGATTCGAACGGAACCGAAGGAACTACTCCTGCTACATCCATTTTGGAAACATCCTCAGGATTAGTAGCGACTAGCCCTTGCACTTCACTGGTCCATCTTCGACCGAACTCGTTTTTCCCACGAAAACGTACAAACCGGATCGAAGTTCGAGAAATTAATCCCGATCCCAGTCTCTTCGAAACGATCAACACATTGGCCAATATTGATAGTCGGTGATTTAACTATCAATTAACATTCACAAGCATCCATCACACGATAAATAGTTTTCCTCATTATTTATTTTCCTCAAAAATATCTTTGCAAGATATATTTCCAATTTCAAACCCTTTTGAAAACAGTTTTCAAACCCAACTCTTCTCATGGAATAAATTCCCAAATCTTTACTTCCTTTGGAAACATCCAAGTACCAATACTTAAGATTTAAAATAATTTAAATTCTTTATTCTTGAAAACATATTAAAACATTTATATTAAAACTACTTACATACTTAATTTAAAATATATATACTTTTGAAAATATTTCAAATAAAACTGCTTTATAAAATATAAATTTTTTCTTTAAAGTAAAGGCTAAGCTAACTAAATTTTTGAAGGAGTTATGAAATTCTATTCAAGTTCCAAATAATACTTTAACCAAAACCTATTCTTAAATAAAATTATTCCATAAAATGTAAATATTAAAAATTATCTTTAAAAATAATACCCATGAACCCTTTAAAATAATTACTACTATAACTATTTTAATACTATTTATCTTTAAACTTAACAACCTAAATAATTTCTTAAAAACATTCCTTTAAAATCAAATTTAAAACTTTTAACATTCGCTAAAAAAAACTACTTTGAAACGTACTTGGCTTTTCAGGGAAATACATTTCCATTTCAGAATAAACTAAAGAATTCTTTTTATAAATCCTGCTTGATTTATCTCAATTCAAATTTACGTTTAAATCCCACAAATTCCTCCAACACTTTCAAAACAAACGCTCTCTTTATTTTTAAACACATTTCTATTTCTTGGAATATCACTTTCAAAATATATGCTTAAAATATTTAAAATAAAGCTACTAGAAATTACTTAATTGAAAATAATACTTAAGGAAATATATTGAGGTTTTCTAAGTAATTTAATCCAAATTTAATTTTAAAAAAAAGTTATTAAATCAAATATTTATATTAAATTTCCTTTTGAAAACATAACACTACTTTACTTTTTAAAATAATTAAATAAAATAATTACTTAAATAAATGTTTACTTACACTTTAAACAGTTAAAATAATATTTTCTTTCTAAAATATTCTAAAACACATTTTAAACTGCTCATTTATATTTTAAAAGCTTTTCTTTGAAACATACCAAATTTCCAGGAAAAAGTACACTTCCCATCCTTTAAAAACAATCTTGCTATTATTTTTTAAGCAATTTGCACTTCTTGTAGAAATTCCCACTGGAATCCTATACTTTCAATATTTATCCCCGATAAATATTTCACTTTATTCATAAACCAAATTTATAAATTTTCATTTCACATTTCCTTTTAAATCAAAATTTCAAAAACACTTCAAATTTCAAACCAATTTCTTGAATTTAATTTCCTTAAATTCATTACTTAAAAATTTCTTTTCATTTCCTTTTTACTCCCATTTCAATTTATTGATATTTAAAGTATCAAATTATATTATCCAACCATAATACAGCATAACGAAATTCATAATCAATATATCATAGGATATCAAAGAAATATATCACAGAATATAAATAAAATTTCTATTTGTGAGGAATCCAGTTGGATCCCTCTAACCTGTTTTTTTCCTACATCCACAGATTTTAGCACAACAAATAAATATCGATCAAATTTGATAATAATTTTCATATTAAACTAATCAACCAATCATTTAAATATTAACTATTTAAATAGCTGAATTTCCAGATGTGAGTGAGATTAACTCACCTTGAGTTTGTTGAGCATTTAAATTTTGAATTAAATCGACCGCGATCGATTTAGCCTAAAAATTACGCTAGCTCCGATTGTATCCAACTCTGCACTATAGCATAGATCGCGTCGCTGCGATTCCGACGCCACCAGTTTTTTCGAAATCCGACAACATACGCTCAAGTTACGAATTTATAAAGGTTGAATATAATTTATAAACAAAATTTTCTTTAATTTTATATAATATTTTTGCCAACAAATAGTGACCGTGCATTAGGTACTGCAAATCTAGGCCGAAGCCTGCATCTCCTACATCGTGTTCATCTACAGGTAAGCCGAACCTATCGTCGTCGACCTAGGGATACACGCCGCTCCACCTACGGTCCACTCGAGCTCGATCAAAACTCATCACGAGATAGCTCGTCGCGGCCTCCACCTTTGGCCGAAACACGGCGAAGCTCAGTCAACCCATGTTCATGAATGACGAGCTCGAACGATGACTCTTTGAAGCCAAAATCCTCCCTCCATCGTTGGTAATAGCTCGAATCACCCGTTGGATCTGTAGATCTCTCCACGATCTACAACTTTCATTTAGAAAGTTTTCGAAATCAAAGCATGGATCGAGAGATTTTTGAGAGGAAACGAAACTAATTTTCTGCCATTGGAATGTTTTCACGGCAACCCGAAAATGAACGAGGGTTTCGGCCCTTATGTATATATACACACTTTTATAAAAAATATTATATTATTAATATTCTCAATTTTAACAACTTTTACAAACGAACTCCAAATGACACGTGCCGCCAGGCATTTCGAAGGTTTTACGCGCATTCCGAACAGAATGGAACGTATTTCGGAGGCTAATTCGATCATATGTGGAAGACAGCCTTTTGAATCGAGTATAAATATTAAATTATCGATTTTAATTTCAACGCGTTTCTCACCCGTACGAACAAACGGTAAATCCAAATGCTACGAAAATTGAAATCCGATAATAATTAACTATTACGGATTCAATGGAACTGGTTTCGTCGAATTCCAAGACCGTGCCCCGGAAGGCTATTTGAACTCGTCGTCAAATCGAGCGATTTCCAAAATCGTCGAAATTACTTAAAATTTCACTTTTAAAACTTTACTAACTTTATTATAAATCATATAGAATTTACATTCACAATAGAAATTATTCTGATTCATTCCGAATCAAAATCTGATTATTTTCATTATTATATTATTAAATCCCATTATTAAATTAATGTAAAATTCCAAATTTAGCTTATCGACTTTTGACTCTATCCATAATTCAGATCAAATTAGACTTAAAATAAATCTTGGAAACCATTTTCATAACCATTTACATCCACATTCACAAATTATCCCTATTTTAAATATTTAATTATTATTATTCAAATTCAATTGAATTGCCATATTTGAAATTTTAACAAATTTTAGTAATTTAACCAAAATCTTCTTACTTCAAAATCAATTCAAAATCCACATTTAACATTTAAAATGAATTAAACGTTCAAAATCTAACGATCAAAATTTCGGGTCGTTACATTGGCTTTGAAGTATAAACTATTTTAAAATGACAACGGTGTTATAATAAAGTATGGTTGTTAAAGAGACCCGGATCAGATATTGTAACAACCAGAAATTTTTGATCCTGAAAATTTTATATAGGTAGGAAAAGAAGAGAAGTGATAGAAGAAGAAAACAGAAAATAAGATACAGGATCTCACATTCGCAGTGGGTCAAAATATAATATCATAAAATAACATTTATATAAAGAAGCTATATCGTTTAAATTACATACAATACATCAGAGTTTTCAACACTTGTACAAATATTGGACAGTTAAAATCAACATGTCCTAAATAACTACAATATCACAGCGGAATACACTCCATATGTTCCTGCCATCCAGCTCGCCACCTAGGCTCCATAACGTCCTTACCTGAAAAACCTGTAATACTTGGTCCGACCCGAGCATTACATCAAAGTAACACCCAGGTCAGGCTGGAAACCAGTGTGACTAAACCCATCTAACATGGAATACAATGGTATAAAACTTATACAAATCCCGGGGTAACTCGTGCCTTATTACGAGTTCTTAAGTTGCCATAATCAACATCATAACTTACAATCAAATCTAAGCATTACTACTCAGATTAATGACCAAGTTTACATCAGCTATCTCATTCCAGCCTATTTATTCCAAAATCAGACCATAAAGAAATTTTTGCAGATTTCAAATCGAAGTGGTTTCGGGTATTTTACTCATACCCAACCCTGGTCTCGTCGAATCCAATATTATCTTAAACAAAGCTGTTTAAGTATAAACAATTTCATTTATATCTAGAATTACATATTTACTTGGCAGTTCATTTCAGATAGATAATCTGTATTCAAAACATCATACCTCATAACATCACAATCACACATCAGGGATAACTAATAACCAAGACATTCAATATCATTTAATTATCTATAATCAAAATTAATTGGTCACTCCATTTCTGCTTAACTAAATTAATCACTTCAATCATCTTTAATCCAATTTACTAGATCATTAACTGATTATACCCCAATTAATTAATGATCCTTAACATTCCTTAATTACATTAAGTAATTAACCTTTAATTACTCTTATTAATCAATTAGTTACATCGTTCCTTAATAAATTCAATATAATTAATTATTCTATAATCAATTATATTGATAAATTATCCTTTAATTAATCATACTCATTAATTAATTAATCCTTAATTAATTTCCTTAATTAATTCAATCCTTTAATTAATTACACTAAGTAATTAATCCTTAATTACTTCATTAAGTAATTATCATTACATAAATCACATTTAGTAATTACCTCTTTAGTTACCCTCCTCAATGAATGTCATTAAGCAATTATTCTTTAATTATTTTCATTATTATAAATTAATTTCACTAAGTGATCAATCTTAATTAATCATCTTTAAATTAATTACTTTAATTAATTAATTGTATTAATAAATAATCCTTTAAATTGATTACACAAATTACTTAATTAATTAATCTTTAATCATTAATTAATAATCTCTAATTAGAATTTAATTTATCTCTAATTAATTAACTTATAACCTTTAATTACAAATTAGTTAACCCCTACTCATCAATTAATTAAATAAATTAATTACTCTTCAATACCTCATTAATTATCAAAACTTAAATTAGAAAATCATTTCCTTTATTAAATACCAAATCACATATTTGGTTTAAATAACTATTAACTACTAAATTTATTTTAAAAATTTAGTTCTTAAATAACTTAAAGATTATCTTACAAATTTTAGTTAATAAACATCTAATTCCTAATCACATATTTGAAGAAAACAATTGCTATATATATAAGAATTTTATTTAAGGAAAGTTTAACTAAATTTCTTTTCAAATTCCAAAACTTTGCTTTTCAAAAACTTTAAAAACGTGATTGACAACTTGCTTAACTCCTGCTTCGGGATCAACCCGACAAGTGCTCGAGTCTTGTCTCGAGTGCCTTCATCTTCTACATTTTTTTAAACTTGGTTATATGTTTAACAAAATTGCTAGGATAACACGCACGAACCCAAGAACCACTTCGAGTTCCACATCCTTTCCCCCCAAGCTCCCACCCGAGTCAAACTTCATCGCTCTTCACATCTAAACTCTAGTGCACAAGGAAACTGGTGCACGTGCACCGGCCCATGGCGACGCTCTGGCATCTTCGACTTCCTTTAAAAAGTCAACTTCGGCATCCAAAAACCCTCGAACCACTCAGCATCTCGATCGAGCATCAAAAACAAAATCGAACTCAACAAAACCACTGGACTCAATTTCACCGAACAAACAACACCTCGACATGGCACTTCGACCATCAAAAACTCCTCAATTTTCGGCAACAGCCTCGTCTACGACCCTAGCACCGATTCCCCCACGACCGGCCTCCTCCGGTGCTCCGACGACGGAGCAGCAACCAATACTTTGACCTCGACTTCGAACCCCCAAAAACCCTGGTTCGACCAATAGACATCGCCATGATGAACTATAAATCCACCTAGCATTTTTTCCCATACCTCTAAGCTTCTTCCTACCTCCAAACGAAGCCTCGACTACCCTAAGACCTTCGGCCACCAGAAATAGCCCAAAACCCATTTTATGATCATTTTAGAAATGCTCATTTAAAACTTTACTAAAAAGTATGATTTTATTTTAGAAATCCTATTTTTTGAAGTAGATTCAGCTTATAAACTTGAAACATTTGAATTTTGACAAATTTTGAGTTTTCTTCCTGTATGATTCAATTTCCAAGAACATACATACTTGTTTCACATAAAAATATTTTTAAAACTTTGCTTATGATTAAACAAACAAAATTTGTTTGAATTCCTAAGCCAAATCAGAGATCAGATCAGGAGGATTGGCATTTATCTCTAAATTTTTAAACTGTGGAATATAAACAGGTATGATTACAGTCCTTCACACCAGTATATTCATTACATAAATTCATGCACCCAGATTATAAAACAAGCATGCATACTTATATTTAAACATACATCACAAATTTTTCTTCAAACAACTTACACGCAAAATTTGGAACTAATTAAGATTAGATTTACTCACCTATGTTTTGAAGAAAATAGAGCAGTTGGAAGTTGCCTGGTTTTCTTTGATCTGTAGGTTGATTTAACTGAGATGATGTTGCTTTTTAAAGCTGAGATGGATTTCTTTGATCTGCTTACATGTTCCAGGCTTAAATTGTGACGGGAATGCTAGTTGTTGTTTGATATATTGTGTTTTCAAGTTGTTTACAACTTTTGTTTTACTTGATTAAGAAAATGAAGATGAAAAAGAAATGAGATGTTTTGAATTGACTGAAACCTGGTTGTCCTCTTAAAAACATATTACATATTTTAAATTTCTTCTTTTTTTAAAAGTGCCACATGTTAATTTCCTTTATCATTAACTCACACTTGTTACTTATGCATGCTAAATTTGTTACAAATGTTTAACGTCTTTTAAAATGCCTAAACTTGTATTAATTCCATGTTTCAAATATTTACACATGCTTATTTACATTAATAATTATTTATAATAAGATTTATATATATATATATATATATATATATATTCATTTTATATATATATACACACTTCTTTTTATATTAACTTATGTGTTATATTAATATGTACATATTCAAACTATATTTATAATAATGTATTTTTTTCATATATATATATATATACCTATATACATTGTAAAGCTTGAATACATCTACTTATATATGTATAGATATCTTATCTTGAATTAAATATTGAAATATACCATAAGATTTATCATCTCGGGAGATTTAAAATTCAACACTTGTATTATATTCTTAAATCTATGTTTATATATATATATGTATTTATATGTATTCAGATATTTGTCATAATTTTATCTGTTTAATTTACAAATTAATATTTTAATAAAATTTGATCCTGTTAATTACCAATTACATATATCCAAAAATTCGGGTTATCACATTTCTCCCCTCTTTGAATCTTTTCGTCCTCGAAAAGGAACGAAGCCGGAACTTATTAAATATTTAAAATTAGATAAATCACTTTGTAATCATTTTTAAAACACTTTAAAAAAAAATCTATATTCAAATTTGATTTCTCATAACCTTCCTCATAAAGTGTACCTTTATTCGCAGAAATATCGAACTTCCATTTTACTTCATTGTATGTTTCACAAAATATACTTTTTATTTCAAAAATCATTTCACATTTTTTATCCACAAATTCTCAATATCAATTTCAATCAAACCCGTACGATGTACACTTATCATCCGTACGCTATATCAATCTGATCGCTCACTCGATCACACAATCTCTTCTGAACTAGATCGTGCACCTGACTTCCTAGTGTGGACTCAGATCTGGTTTTTTGATCAGAAACCGTCATTCTCCTTGCATAGCCATAACTATGATAGAGAATATCCAGAGCCAATCAAAAATCCATATCTAGGTTCGCCGTCGAAAATCGAGTGAAAAATCCCAACTCGGATCGATGTACTACTCAAAATTCTATGCTCGAATCTGGATCAAATCACTATGCAAATAGAATAATATACGTACATCCTACGTATTCATCTTCATTGATTATTATCCAAATCAATCCTCCTTTTTCTATTCACATTCATCTTGATTTTCATTCACTAATTCACAATTGCTTTAATCCCATTTGGATTGTCACCTTAATTCTCGTCTCAATTGGGTATTTAATCATGAACAGTTTGCACTCTGACCATCTTAAATTTAGAAAATAGCTTGAAAGGTTAAAAATAGACAAGTAGTTGAAAAATAATTATTAGTTTGTAAAATAGTTGTAATATAATTAAGTAGTTGTAAAATAGTTGAAAAATAGTCAAATAGTTATAAAATAGTTTAATAATTGCAAAATAGTTGTAAAATAGTAATTAGTCATAAAGTAGTTGAAAAATAGTAAATAGTTTATAAAACAGCTGTAAAATAGTTCCAAAAATAATTGTAAAATAAGTATAAAATAGTCTGGCTTTAAAAAAAGATTGTATATAGTAAATAGCTTGGAAAAATAGATTTAAGAAAGCTTATATTAAAAATAATTTGTTCAGAAATAGTTTCAGAGCCAAACTGTTCCGCTACCCAAACTTTATTCCAATTAATTCAATTTAAATTTCTACTTTCATTTAAATTGACTCAATTCCAATTTAAATAACTTCAATTTCTATTGAAATTGATTTAATCCCAATTCTAATCTCCACTTCCAATTAATTGCCAATTTCCAATTAATTTTCAAATTTCAATTTAAATTTACTTCCATTCCCATCCCAAATTCAAATCAACTTCCTATTTGAATTTGAACTCATTCAATTTCAATTTCATTTCAAGTTAATCTAATTCAAATTTTCCATTTGAATTTTAAACTTATCCACCCTCAATCACAATTCTAATTAATTCAAATCAAATTTAATTTGAACTAATTCAATTCAAATCTCAACTTTGAATTATATAAATTTGAGTTAAATTTTAAATGTTGATTTAATACCCTAAATCAAATTAACCTTCATTTTTAAATCAACAACCCAAGTCCTTACACAATTCAAATTTTGTGTTCAACATTTTAATATTTATTCAAATTACTTTTACTTACCTATCTCAAGTTTCAAGTAAAAGTTCAAAACCTTAGGACATTTAAATCTTAAATTCTAAGTGATTTCTTTTTCCATTTATCAACAATGGATATATATATATATATATATATATATATATATATATATTATTCCAATTTAAATTATCTTTACTTAACTTATTTCAAAGTTCAAATAAGAGTTTAAAACAATTTTATCTTCCAACCTATAAGTTCAAAAGCTTATATCACTTTGGGTTTTTACATCACACTTAAGGGAAAATCAAAACTCAACACCTTAGAGTTTATTTCAAATTACCTTCGATATTATGTTTATCCACACATATATACATATTTACTTCTTGACCCACCCAAGCCATATTTTTAAAATTTAAATCACCTTTGGTTTTAATTCAAAACAGTTTTCTTTAAAGCTTTCAAATAACTCTTATTTTAAAAAAAGATTGCATTCAAAAATATTCAGAATAATATTATTTATTATTTCTTTTAACATTCTGAAAACAATTTCAAATGTTTTCTAGACTTTAAAACTTCACAATTTAAACCCCACTTCAATTTACAAGTTATACTCATCTGAAAGTTTACTTCATTTTGCTTACTCGCTAACAAATATTTCATTATTAAACACAATAACCGTTTATGATAATACCCAAGATTATCATATCTGGATACCAATTCATTTCAAACTTATCTTAACTCAATTTCAATTTGGTTATATCACTTGATTCTCGTTATTTAGTTTTATTTCAATAATCAACAACAAATTTATTCAATATATTTAATAATTAGAAAGATTATTTCTTTGTATATCAAAAGATAAACTTATATAAAAATCATTTTTAAAATCATTTTATAGGAAAATAATAAATATGCTCTCATATATACTACACTCAACTCATCCTAGGGCACCATTGACCTTATCCTTAATGAGTATTCCCCACCCGAGCCATGGTTCTTGCTTAACCTTGCTGTGATGCCAAATGTAATAACCCGAAATTTTTGATCTCGAAAATTTCGGATAGTTAGGAAAAGAAGAGAAGAGATAGAAGAAGAAAACAGAAAACAAGACACAGAATCTCACATTCGCAGCGGATCAAAATATAATATCATAAAATAACATTTATATAAAGAAGGTGTATCAGTTAAATTACATACATTACATCAGAGTTTTCAACATTTACACAAACACTAGACAGTTAAAATCAGCATGTCCCAATTAACTACAATATCATAGCGAAATACACTCCATACGTTCCTGCCATCCAGCTCGCCATTTGAGCTCCAGAAAGTCCTTATCTGAAAACCTGTAATACTTGGTCTGACCCGAACATTACATCAAAGTAACACCTGGGTCAAGCTGGAAACCAGCGTGAGTAAACCCATCTAGCATGGAATACAACAGTATAAAACTTATATAAATCCCGAGGTAACTCGTGCCTTATTACAGGTTCTTAACATGCCATAATCAACATCACATCTTACAATCAAATCTAAGCATCACTACTCAGATGAAATGACCAAGTTTGCATCGTTTATTTCATTCCAGCCTATTTATTCCAAAATCGAAACCATAAAGAAATTTTTGCAGATTTCAAATCGAAGTGGTTTCGGGTATTTTACTAATACCCGACCCCGGTCTCCTCGAATCCAATATTATCTTAAACAAAGCTGTTTAAGTATAAATAATTTCATTTATATCTACAATTACATATTTACTTAGCAATTCATTAGATAGATAATCCGTATTCAAAACACCATACCTCATAACATCACAATCACATATCAGGGATAAGTAATAACCCAAGACATTCAATATCATTTAATTATCTATAATCAAAATTAATTAGTCACACCATTTCTGCTTAACTAAATTAATCACTTCAATCATCTTTGATCTAGCTTACTAGATCATTAATTGATTATACCCCAATTAATTAATGATCCTTAACTATTCCTTAATTACATTAAGTAATCAACCTTTAATTACTCTTATTAGTCAACTAATTACATCGATCCTTAATAAATTACTTTAATTAATTATTCTATAATCAATTATATTGATTAATTATCATTTAGTTAATCATACTCATTAATTAATTAATCCTTAATTAATTTCCTTAATTAATTCAATCCTTTAATTAATTACACTAAGTAGTTAATCCTTAATTACCTCATTAAGTAATTATCATTAAATAAATCACATTTAATAATTACCCCTTTAGTTACCCTCCTTAGTGAATGTCATTAAGCAATTATTCTTTAATTATTTTCATTATTATAAATTAATTTCACTAAGTGATCAATCTTAATTAATCATCTTTAAATTAATTACTTTAATTAATTAATCACATTAATAAATAATCCTTCAAATTGATTACACAAATTACTTAATTAATTAATCTTTAATCATTAGTTAATAATCTCTAATTAGAATTTAATTTATCTCTAATTAACTAACTTATAACCTTTAATTACAAATTAGTTAACCCCTACACATCAATTAATTAAATAAATTAATTACTCTTCAACACCTCATTAATTATTAAAACTTAAATTAAAAAATCATTTCCTTTATTAAATACCAAATCACATATTTAGTCAAAACATTTTTTAACCACTAAGTTTATTTTAAAAATTTAGTTCTAAAATAAGTTAAAGATTATTTTACAAATTTTAGTTAACAAACTTATAATTCCTAATCACATATTTGCAGTAAACAATTGCTATATATTTAAGAATTTTGTTTAAGGAAAGTATAACTAAATTTCTTTTCAAATTCCAAAACTTTTCTTTTCAACAACTTTAAAAATGTGATTAACAACTTGCTTAACTCCTGCTTCGGGATCAACCCGACAAGTGCTCGAGTCCTGTCTCGAGTGCCTTCATCTTCTACATTTTTTTTAAACTTAGTTATATGTTAAAAAACTACTAGGATAACACACACGAACCCTAGAATCACTCCGTGCTCTACATCCTTTCCCACCGAGCTCCCACCCAAGTCAAACTTCATCGCTCTTCACAGCTAAACCCCAGTGCACAAGGAAACTGGTGCACGTGCACCGGCCGATGGCGGCGCTCCGGCGTCTTCGACTTCCTCCAACAAGTCAACTTTGACATCCAAAAACCCTCAAACTACTCAGCATCTCGATCGAGCATCAAAAAAAAAATCAAACTCAATGAACCCACTGGACTCAATTTCGCCGACCAAACAACGCCTCAACACGGCACTCCGACCATCAAAAACTCCTCAATTTTCGACCACAGCCTCGTCCATGACCCTAGCACCGCTTCCCCTACGACCGGCCTCCTCCGGTGCTCCGACGATGGAGCAGCAACCAATACTTTGACCTCCACTTCGAACCCCCCTGAAACCCTAGTTCGATCAATAGACATCGCCATGATGAACTATAAATCCACCTGGCATTTTTTCCCATACCTCTAATGTAACGACTCGAAATTTTCGATCTCGAAAATTTCAGATAGTTAGGAAAAAGAAGAAAGAGATAGAAGAACAGAAACATCAACATCTCACATTTGCAGCGGATAAAATATAATATCAAATTATAACAGTTTACAAAAGAATTCTGTATCTGTCAAATAAATTTATAATACATCAGAGTTACATATATATACAGACACCGGATATACACAGTCATCATGTCTCAGATATACAACAATATATTACAGCGGAAACACTCCATACTTTCTTGCCATCCAGCTCGCCTCCTGAGCTCTAGAACGTCCTTACCTGAAAATCTGTAATACTCGGTCTGACCCGAGCATTACATCAAAGTAACACCCGGGTTAGGCTGGAAACCGGCGTGAGTAAACTCATTTAACATGAAATACCAAAGCATAAAAATTATTTAAACCCGGGGTAACTCGTGTAAATTTTCAAATTCACAATTTGCTACAGACACCACTAATTTCACACATTAATATCTAAGTACCAAAAACTTAGATTAAATGGTGCAATTCACTTAAATCATTCCATACGAGCCTATTGATTTCACATATCAATTTATAAAGAATCGAAGTGGTTTCGGGTATTTACTAATACCCGACTCCGGTCTCTTCGAATTTAATACCATCTTAGCCCGAGTTATTTAAGTGAACCACAATTCAACTTTAAATACAAGATGTCACTTTTTACACAGAAATTCATCATCATTATTAACCACATTATAAATGTCCATCCAAACATTTCATATCACAAAACATTTCATATCACAGAATAACACATCATATCATCCAAAAGATATCATCCAATTCAGATATTTTACTCAAACAATCATTCATGAGCAATCATTGTTAAACCCTATTATAATTAATTTAATTAACTTAAATTAACTCAATTACTTAAGAATAAATCACCTAACTTTGCTTAATCGACCATTAATTAATTACAACCTTTTAATTAATCAGTCATTCTTCAAATATCCATCTTAATTAATCACCTTGATTAATTATCTTCAATTACATAGAGTAATTAACCTTCAATTAATTTCACAAATTAACTATCCTTAACCATTTACAGTAATTAACCTTTAATTACACTCATTTATTACATTAATTAACAATCCTTAATTACTTCTTCAATTAAGTAATTATACTTAAACAATTCCATAAATTGATTATCTTTAATTAATTAATCTAATTAATCATCTTAATTAATCATTTGATAATCCTTAGTTAATGATCCTTCATTAACTAATAATAATCCTTTAACCACTCTCTAAGAAATTAAACTTTAATTAATCATCTCTTATTCCAAATTAATTAATTCTTATTAACCAATTAATTAATTTCTAATTACTCAATTATTTAAGTGCTTAACTATGATTAATTAAATAAATTAATTATCCATTTTAATTAACTTAATAATTTAATGAATTACTAATCATTAAAACTTCACTTATTTAAAGATAAAAACATTTTTCTTATTTATGATCAAATTATCATTAACAAAGCATTTAAAAACAACTTACTTTAAATTTTCTTTCATTTCAAAACTGGAATACAAATTTAAATTTTGATTCCAGATTTAACTTAGACTTTTAAAAAAAAAATTTACTTACATTTTAAATCTTCATTTTAAATCCAACTCATTTAACCGTTTAAAGTAGTTAAAACAATTTAAATTAAATTTTTTTATTTATCTTTAAAATTGAGATTCAAACAAAACTTGAATTCCAAACCAATTTCTTGAATTTAATTTCCTTAAATTCCTTACTTAAAAACTCCTCTCATTTTCCTTTAATCCCAATTCACTTACTGATATTTTTAAAATACTAAATTTTGATTATCCAACCATAACACAGCATAACTAAATTTCCTAATTAATCCATCACGGTATACCGATAAAATACAACACAGATTATAAAGATAACTCTATATTGTGAGGAATCCCGTTGGATCCCTCCAACCTGTTTCCCTGCATCCACATATGTTAGCACAACGATAAATATTGATCAAATCTAGTAATAATGATCACATACAACTAATCAACCAATCAACAATTTACACATTAAATATTCAAACTAACAAGCATTCTGGATGTGAGTGAGATAAACTCATCTTGAGTTTCGACGAGCGTTCAAATTTTAAATTAAATCAAACCGTTCAATTTAATTCAAAATATTTGCTTTCTCCAAACGTCTTCGGTTCTGCTGCAGCGCGTAGATCGCGTCGCTGTGATTCCGGCACTTCTGTTTCCCCAATTTCGACCTCGCATGCATTAGTTATGAAATTTATTAGTTTCAATTGCAAATTAAAACAAAAATTTCTTTTTTTTATAATACCGAACAAAAAAACAGGCCGCAACCTTCCTCTACAACACGCACGTCTCCAGGATTCGAATGAACCCACTCATGCCGCCGTTAGGGTTTGAAACTGCCTCCTCCTCGATCGCCTAGGCCACGATCAGCCACCACCACACGAACGGCCTTCAAGGGCTCCACCAACACCCTTAACCCCGACGAACTCAAGCTCCCCATTAACATAGAAATCTTGATCGAACCGAGCACAAACACACACAAAATCCGAGCGATCCACTATGCAATACAACATCTCGGCCGTTGGATTTAAAGCTTTCGACAAGCTCTTGATTTTTGTTGTTGAAGGTTTTTGAAATTAGTTTGTGGATTTGGAGAAAATTCAAGATGAAGCTTAAGGAATTTCGGCCATTGGAGCTCATGCTGGCGGCTAAGGAAAGGGACTAGGGTTCTCTTGCGCGTGAATATACATATACATACATATATATATATGTATGTATGTATGTATGTATGTATGTATGTATTTATTCTATTATTTTAATATTGTTCTCAATTTTTACAAGATTTTCGAATGAACTCCAAATAAGACATGCCGCCAGGCGATTATAAGGTTTACCCGCGTTTCGAGCATAATGGAACATGTTTTGGAGCCTAAGTCAATCATATGTGGAAGATAGCTTTTTGAATCGAATTTAAATATTAAATTACCGATTTTAATTTCAACGCACTTCTCACCCGTACGAACAAAGGGTAACTCCAAACGTTACAAAAATTGAAATCCGATAATAACTAACTATTACGGATCCAATGGAACTGGTTTCGTCGAATTCCAAGACTCTGCCCCGGAATGCTATTTTTAAATTCAATTTAAACGATATATTATTAAAACTGAACAAATCACCTTTAAATTAAATTTCAACCATTCTATTATCTTCAGCATCATCATTATAAATTTTATAAGCCTTCAAATTATTTTTAATAGGCTTAAAACTGAAGATTCAATAATTTACCCAAATTCAAATTATTAAATTCAGTAAATTCAATCGCCAAATTCAAACTGATATTTGAAATCCAAATTAAACTATCTTGCAAATATTTAAAATTAATTAAATATTCCAATTTCAAATGCCTAAAAATTTCGGGTCGTCACATTCCTTCCCCCTTAAAAGAATTTCGTCCCCGAAATTGCTAGTTAAGAAGATTGGTCCAATACCCATTTACTTTTTCCCAAAACCAAATAATTCGAAACAATTCTCAAAACAAACTTTTTATTAAAGACACAATAACCCTTTTTCTAGCTTCCTAGACTTATCCTTAAGTCCCAATAATATTATTTACTTAACAATTCAAATTTAAGTTCAAATCTAAATTTAAATTATTAAATCTTTCTCAAAATTTTCTAACTCTCTAAATTTTTGAAATTTTTTGCCAGAGTCTCCTTTGCGCGGCTAGCTCGGTACAACTAAAAAATGCCTCTATGGGCCCCAAATTCCAAAAGAAAATAAAAAGCCAAGTGGCTAGATCAAAAACCCAATCAAATTTCATGCAGAAATTTAAATACATACCTTTGCCAAGTAAATTTCAATTTATCCTCTGAAATCAAAAATCCTAAATTCACTTTCCTAATCTTTTAGTTCCAACCAAACAATTAGTTACAATCTCCATTTCCAAAATTCCTTTCGTCAATTCCAATTTGAAATCGTTTTGTCACTAACAAAAATTTTCCAAAAATTTTCAAAAATTTTCTAACTCCCTAAATTTTCAAATTTTTTTGGCCGAGTCTCCATTGTACGAAGGAGCTTTTGCAATTTGAAAAGAGATATAAATATATATACATCGACCCACACGGTCGGAAAAACAAAAACAGTTCATATTTCCTATTTTTATTGCGTAGGCGTACCTTTATTTAGCATTTTAAGCAAGCGGCTTATTATTTTAGCAATTAGCATGCCCAAATCCAGCCTAATGCTTCCCGGTACATGTACATACTCAATTCAAACATGTAAATACTAAATATACGAAATTTATTAGCATTTCACTTACTTTCAATAGCTAAACACATGCATTTCATAAGCAACATGCACCAAACACATTCCATAAGCGATTTATATGATGTTAAAGCTAATTCAATTGCTTTCAACCAATTCATATGTCATTTCATTCAATTTTAATGGTTTACAACTCAATTTCTTACATTCAATTTATTTTTAATCCAAACAAGCTCATATTCAATTCAATTGATCTTAAAATCAATTTATTTAATCTCTGTCATAGATATTTAATTACCTTCGTTTACGTCAAACAACAATTCATTCTATGCAATTTGATGATATCCATGTGAATAAATAATTACTAAAGTTTTATAACCAATTTAAATTGATTTCGACTCAATTCATATTTAATTCCTTCCATTTTAATTCATTCACAACCATCTTATTTAGCTCAACACATTCCATGCTTGTATACTACTAACCATTCTCAAATTAATTCAACCCAATCTTTTATTTAATGGTCTACCTTTCCAACTTCAAAACTTAAGCTCACTTCATTTGCAAAATAGATTTTCCTTTTCAATTTAACGTGGTTCTATTTCAATCAAATCTCATTTCAATCTACAAATTCATTTGATTAGTTATTATAAATTTAGTTTCCAAATTCAATTCATTCACGACTCATTCAACTAATTACAATGCCATTTTCAATTTATTTCTACCTTCTTGAACTTAATTTGCAATTCAAACCATTTCCGTTTCAATCCAACTTCCCTTTTATTCGACACTATTCCAATTGTATTCAATTTTCTCACAATTCAAGTCAAATTTAATTTATAACTCAAATTTTCATTTCCAAACTCCATTAATAACTCCCAATTCAATTTCCATTTAACCAATTTAAATCTTATTAACATACTCACTTAACTAATTTATTTAGCTAACTAGCTTACTCCTTTATTTTAAAATTTTAGAAATACTTTTATATTCACATAATACTATTCAAATTGCTTTTTATAAGAATACTTCTTATAACTCGATGTTTCAACCAGTCCATCCTTGTTCTCACAGAACTTCGGTCATACGTTGATCAGGCATAGGACTAAAAATCTATAAGTACTTGGTAAACCTGTTTTCAACACCCAGTGAAAATACTTGGGAAAATAATTTTATTGAAAATATAGAAAACAGTTTTTGAAAATAGAGGAAATATCTTTGGTGAGTATGCTCTGGAAATCATCACCCCCATCCATGGCCCCAGTTACATCCTCGGTTATGTTGCCATCGCAACAAAAGTCCATGTAACTGTAGGCACTCCGCTCCCCTCGATTACGCCATGAAACCCACAACAGATCGCAGTTACATTCCAGGGTTACGTTGTCATCACAGCAAAAGTCCATGTAACTGTAGGCATCAGCGCCCTCGATTTTTGCTGTCAAAAATGGAACTTCTCCACTCCCACATAGGTCGCAGTCTACCGATGTAAAATCAAACACAGACTGTTGGCTATCAGCGGCACACACGACTTTCGCTATGTTACCATAGGTCGAAGTCTACCGATATAAAATCAAACGCAGACTGTTGGCTCTCAGCAGCACACACGACTTTCTCTATGATCTGCAATAGATCGCAGTGAAATCGAGTTACACTGTCGTCACAGCATAACCCAAATGCCTCTGTAGGAATCAGCACCCTCGACTTTCGCTATACGCTACTCATAACCCTCAGGAATTTAGTTTTGTCCGGACTCCTCACATGATCAACTTTAGAATCCCCCCTTATGGTTCAATGCAGTACCAACCTACGACACTCCTAAGAAGTTCATTTCAAGGGAGCGCCTTTTTCTCTAGAGCTGTTTCCAAAACACTTTATACTATACACATATAGTGTCTTCCAAATCATACACCTAGTATGAATCTTAAATAAATCTCCTTTCTCAAAATCGATTATCCCAAAATCGATAATTCTCAAACTAGGCTTTCCAAATCCAATATTGATTTTACCCAAAAATCAAAGCCCATTCCAAATCCAAAGGTTCCAAAAACCTTTCCAAAATCATCCTCATGAAATCCTTTATATATATATACAAAGATATATATATATATATATATATATATAATTTTGAAAATCTTTGGATTACTTCAAACTTGTATAAGTTCCCTTTTTATTCTTCAAATATTTTTTATCAAAACCCTTTTCTTCTGACAATAGATTCAAAAAGGGGAGATATATCTTGTATAACAACGATATGTAACTTTGTTTGTTCAAACTCAAATATTCAAATTTGATTACTCTTTCTTTATAAAGTTATTTCCATCTTACTTATCATCGTAAAAATATCCAACCTTCACTTTTATCCATTGTATATTTCAGAAAATATACTTTCATTTCAAAAGAAATCATTTCACATTTCTTATTCACAAATTTTCAACATCAATTTCATTCAAATCCGTACGATGTACACTTATCATCCGTACGCTATACCAATCTGATCGCTCATTCGATCACACAATTTCACTTCCGAACCGGTATCGTCCACCCGACTTCCTAGTGTGGACTCAGATCTGGTTTCTTGATCAGAAACCGTCATTCCCCTTGCATAGCCTAACTATGATAGAGAATATCCAGAACCAATCAACAATCCAGATCCAGGTTCGTCGTCGAAAATCGAGTGAAAAATCGCATCTCGGATCGATAAACTATCTCGAAATTCTGTGCTCGAATCTGGATCAAATCACTATGCGAATATAATAATGTACGTACATCCTACGTATTTATCTTCATTGATTATTTACTTAATCAATCTCCTTTCTATTCACATTTACTTTACTTTCTATCCACATAATCACAATTGTTTCAGTTCCATTAGATTATCACTTTAATCCTTATCCCAAATGGATATTCAATCATAAACAGTTTGAACTCTGTCCAGCTTAAATTCAAAAAATAGCTTGAAAAGTTTAAAATAGATAAGTCGTTGAAAAATAATTATTAGTTTGTAACATATCTATAAAATAGTTAAGCAATTGTAAAATAGTTGGAAAATAGTCAAATAGTTTTAATTTTTTTAAATAATTGCAAAATAGTTGTAAACTAGTAATTAATTTGTAAAATAGTAATTAGTTTATAAAAAAGTTGAAAAATTGTTAAATAGTTTCAAAAATAATTGTAAAATAAATTTAAAATATTTTGGCTTTTAAAAAAATTTATATAGTAAATAGCTTGGAAAAATAGATTTATATTGAAATAATTTATTCTGAAAACAGTCCAGAGCGAAACTGTTCAATTCCAAATCTCCATTCTCATCAATTCAATTTAAATTTCCACTTCCATTTAAATTAACTCAATTCCAATTTAAATAACTTCAATTTCCATTGAATTGATTTAACCCCAATTCAAGTTGAATTAATCTTGATTTATTTCCAAAGTCAAATCAAATTCCATTGATTTTAAACCTATTCAACTTTGATTACAATTCCAAATTATTCCAATCAATTTGGACTAATATTAATTGAACCCACTTCAATTTCAAATCATCTCATTCCTGTTTGAATTAGTCCCAATTCCCATTTGAATTTGAACCCATTCAACTTCAATTTCATTTCAAATCAATCCAACTCAAATTTTCCATCTGAATTTTTAAACTTATCCATCTTCAAGCACAATTCAAATTAATTTAAATCAAATTTAGTTTGAACTAATTCAGTTCAAATTTCCAAATTTAAACAATCTCGAATTATATAAATTCGAGCTAAAGCTTTAAATGTTGATTTAATCCTTTAAATCAATTTAACCTTTACTTCTTCATAAGCCTATTTCTAGGTTCAACTAATAATTCGAATCCAATTAACAATTTAAAGATTATTAATAGGATAATATTACCCAAATTATTTTAAAACACCCATACATTTCAAATTTACAAATCTTGACCCATTTGGAGATCACACAAACTCCCAATTAAATTAACCATTTAACTTCCCAAGTTAAATCTCAATTTCATATTGAAATCTTCAAATCAGGTTGTCCATTCAAACTTATTTAACTTCCTCTAAGTTAAATTCAATTTACTTAATCCAGTCAAATTTACACAATTTGAATTTCCATTCAAATTTTATACTTCAGATTAATAACCTTCCCACTTAAGTTTAAAACTTACTTCACTTTGGGTTTCCCATCACATTCCATAGAAAATTCAAAACTCAACCTTAGAGTTTATTTCACATTTATTTCCTTGACACACCAGGTAGCTTTTAAATTTTAAACCACCTTTGGTTTTAAATTTTAAATCACCTGTGGTTTTAAATTCAAACAAATTCCTTTAGAATTTTCAAACGACTCTTGTTGAATCAAGCTCTATCATTCAAATAATATAAATAACATTATTTATTATTTCTTCATTACTTTGAAATAAAATTTTCAAATTCTGGACCCAGATTTAAAACTCCACAATTTAGATCAACTTCAGTTCTAATTTATAAGTCATACTTGCCTAAATGTTTTACTTCTTTAAAACATTTCATTGCGCTTACTCGTTAATTATTAAACACAACAATCATTTATGATAATAACCAAAATTATCATATCTGAAACCATTCATTATCATCTTATTCTGAAACTCTTCCCCAATTCAAGATTTCAATTTCAGTTCGAATCCATTTCAAACTTATCTTTATTCAATTTCAGTTTGGTTGTATTATATTACTTCTTAATTTAATTCCAATAATTTAACATCCAATCAACTTAATATTTATTAGAAGGAAATGTTGCTTTACATATCAAAATATATTCTTATATAAAATCATTTAAAATCTTTATATAAGAAAATAACAAGTACGCTCTCATATATACATATATATATATATAGACACACACACACTCAACTCATTCTAGGGTACCGTTGGCCCTATCCTTAATGAGTAACCCCACTAGGGCCAAGGTTCTCGCTTAACCTTCAACTCTGATACCAACTGTAATGACCCGAAATTTTAGATCCCGAAAATTTCAGATAGTTAGGAAAAAGAAGAAAACGATAGAAGAGTAGAAACACCAACATCTCACATTCGTAGCGGATAAAATATAATATCAAATGTTAACGTAAAAATCAGACGCTAACACCCCGATGTAGATTGAAGTTGAGCGAAAGCACCACCCGTGAACACAGGAACTAAAAACAAGTAGAGAAATCACAGAGAAAGCAGAAAAAACAACAGTTTTTATAGTGGTTCGGCTTAGGGTAAGCCTACGTCCACTTTAATTCTCTTTATTACTGAATCGATTACAACTTTACAAAAATCTTCAATTACAATTCCAATGAGACAAACAACTAGAACTTTGATGCAGAAGAATTCTTTAAATCCATGTAGATTGCGTTAGATTTCCTCTCGAAGTTAGTTGAGATGCCTTTCGTACTTGAAGTGTCGGCTAAGTCGAGAATTCAGCAGAGTATCGGCGCTTAAAGAGGTCGGCCAAAAGTCCCCTTCATGATCAAGGTGGGTTGGTATTTATAGTGAAATCCCCTCCTTTAGGTCGTAAGTCATGACCGGTCTAAGGTAAGTTGTGGCCGACTCATATGGCCCCTCCATGGTTTCATAGAAGTTCATTTGTACAAGTCCTAAGTCGCCCACGAGTCAACATCTAAGTCGCAAATGAGTCAACTGGTCCTTTTGATGCGGCATTGAACCTTCACCCAGTAGCATTAGGTCATGGACGACTCAAGCTAGGTCGTGATTGGTGTACGAGTTAAGAGATCACTGTGTTAAGTAAGGAGCAGCGCCTCATTTGCTTAAGTCGCTCACGACATATGCTAGGTCGTAAGTCGCAGATAGCTTTAGGTCGTTAACTTATTTCCTTCTTAAGTCGTGCCATCTCTTGAATCGTTAAGTCATCCTGTCCTTGAGCCGTGGACTTCCTTAAGTCGTAGAAACCTTAAGTCGTGGATGCCTTAGGTCGTAAGTCACCAAGTCCTTCAACTCGTTAAACAGTTAGGTCATCCATACCTTAAGTCGTAGGTCGTGAAGTACTTTGAGTCGACAATTTCCTTAAGGTATTGAGTCGGTCTATTCTCTTAGGGAAGTTAAGTCATAGCTTCCTTAAGTCGGTAGGCCGTGCCACCAGCTAAGTCGCAAAGCCGTTATACCTTTTAGGTTGTTAAGCCCTTAAACCATTAAGTCGTCAGTCCCTTAAGCTGTTAAGTCGTCAGTCCCTTAAGTCATCCATCCTCTTGACTCGTTGAGTCGTGCATCTTTTAACTCGTTAGGTTGATAACTCACTGAGTCGTTTGTCCATTGAGTCTCCGCCCACCTTGAGTCATTTTCTTATTGAGTCGTTGACCATAGGAGTTAACATTTTCCCCTCGAAGTACACGCTTAAGTCATGAGTCGTGTGCTTCAATTTAGCTCCTGAGTCGTGAATGACTCAAAGAGGCTCGTTAACTCGCTCGTCTTTCAACCTTCTTCCCTATATTTATATAAGTCGTCCAGCTGCCTCTTCCTTCTCACTTTACTGTCTTATCATCCCTTTCTGCCATTAACGACTTCTCACCTTTCTGAAGGCGAATCCAAGCTAGTTGATCGGCAATCCATCTTTCCCATTATATTGCGTAAGTGATCTTGCTCTTTCCCCGATCCTTTATTATCATTGATCCGTGAGTTCCACCTTTGAATCTTAAATCACCCCCTCGCGCAACGCCTCGTCGTGAATCTTGTTACCCTGATAGTGGTTGAACCTGAATTAGTCTGATTTGGCTTTAAATGATTAGCAAGATGACACCGACGGGTTGCAATACTTCGGGCCAATTGATCTTTGATTTGCGTCAGGATGGCTAAACATTGAATTTGGATGATTCTGAATGATTCGGTATCATGAGAAATAAGGACTTTTGTTGATGGAGAGGCTAACGGGTTAACGGGTTGAGAGGGGGATTAGATGAGGGGTTTGCTGGTTGAGTGGAGCATAAGCTTGGACACGACCCAGCACTTTTGGGCGACTTTAGAGACCTTACGACTTAATTCTTGACCGACTCAAATGCATGCGACATAGGCTCTGAGTCACAGCCGAGTCATGATAAGTCGTGAAAGACCAATGTCAACTGGCAGGATAAGTCGTGAACGACTCATGACTTTGAGAACTTTTGGACTGTGACTCAATGACCTGAACAAAATTTGAAAACTTAGAGATGTTGATAGAACTTGATTGTATTTCCACTTTGAGTTGCCAGGATAAACTGCTTGAACTTTGAACTGTTACTTGAACTTTGAACTATTAAACTTTGCTGCATTCATTCACAGACCACTTTTGACTTGTGTTAACTAACAACCTGTTCAATATATTATTTACAGAAAATTGGGACGAATATACTGCCACTGACTGCCCATATCAACTGACAGATTAGTCAACATAGAGTAATCAACTTAAACATACTGTATGAAATGTTGTGAACCAATCAACTAAAGTGAAATATTAGTGCAAAGCATTGCTATCTTGAACTGATTTGTTTGCATCTACATTTCTCTTTCATATTTTAAAACAACGAACCCTGGACTTCATAACTGACAAATGCTTGCTAGTTTTCATTCCAGTTTTATTCGCTTATTGCTTTGTTGATTTTACACAACACTTCACACATTTTAGGAAACATGCACCTTCATATTTGAATATCCAGTTGCTTGTGTAGAATGACTTCCCAGCAAGAGGATATAACAGCCCAGGCTGGAGAGGCCACTCTTATTCCAGCTCCATTAGTCAATCCTCCAGAAAGAGCCCCTACCACCTTATCGTACAAAGCTTTTCGTCAGTTGTGTGGTCAGTTTGGCATTGCTGAAGCAGATGCCATTCTTCCTGAGAAAAGTGACACTGCTGATGTGGCCCATACTGGCTTCGTAGCGGTTAACTGGCAAATGTGCCTAAGCGGGGCCATTCCCCCTTTCAACAACTTTCTCCAGAATCTTCTTCTCCGATTAGCTATCTCCCCATTCCAGCTACACCCCAATGGCTATGCCATTCTGATGGGGTTGTGCATGCTATTTAGGAGAACATTTGACCGGCTTCCAAGCTTTGACGAGATTTGCTTCCTATGTTCCTTTACTAGGACTAAGGATCATCCTTCTATCACCGTAGTGAGAAGCGCCCGAAATCGTAAATTGATCGTTGGCCTCCCTGACACTGCCCATGGGTTCTTAACTCAATTCTTCTATGTCCGTTGCCCCCCGGGGTTTTATGCTGTGTGGAGAGAAGGAAGTAAGATCATCTATCTCTTCCTCTTTTATACTCTGAGTCTTGTGAAGTCCAAATTGCCAAGTGTTAATTTCATTTTTTCATTTCAGCGCTTCCCCCTCCTTCTAGAGATCCCAGCCACAAGCCAACTCTGGAGAGGCTTGTAGCTGTACCGGTTGAAGAGCGGGATATGAAATTTTTGTTGAACGACGAATTCCTTCACCAGTTCGGACTTCTTCACCCTTCTCACTCCACACACCCCCATGAGGTTCCAGACTCCCCACCTAAAGCATTAGATGCCCCGGCTTCTTCTGACGAACCCATACCAAAAGAACCTGCCTCCGAGGCTTCTCTGGTGAAGTGCTCTACTACTGTTGATGTTGCGGGGTCGTCTGGCAAATTCGCACTTGCCCCAGTAATTAAGGAAGAAGAGCCTCAGGGATCTCCCCAACATTCACAGAAGGCTGGCGAAGAAGTCGGAAAAACAAGCCCTGTCAGGCAGAGCGGGGACGATACTTTCAAAGGGTTGAGCGATCTCTTTGTCACCTCACAAGAGCTTTTTAAAGACGACCCTGCCACTACTAGGGTTTCTTCTTCAGTAGTGGAAGCGACTTCTTCTTTGCAGCAAGCTCCGTCGACCCAAGAGTTGACATTAACCACTACCCCCACGACTACTCCGCAATCGAAGAGTGGTTCGTAGTTTGATGCGCGTAGTTTGCACATCACACACACTTAGAATCTTTTGCCACTTTCATGCATCTAACTCTTTATACTTTGAAGATTCTAAAGTTACACTTCGTTTTATTTCAGATTCTCCGATGGGACGCAGCGGCTCTTACTATGACGACTTTCAGCGCTACGGGAGGCGTAGTCAATATGATTATAGGCGCTACCTTCCTGTTCACAGAGAAACCGATGAAGAGAAAGCCGCCCGAAAGGCTCAGGAGAGGAGAGCTCAAGAAGAACGTTATGAGAGGAAAGAAAAGGAGGAGCGCCACGATTCTTCCCAGAGAGGTGATGACTCTCACAAAAGAAAATCCCATGATGACCGGGGAAAAGGTCATACAGTCGAGGACCCAAGCAAGCGTGCTAGGCACGGTGAGAAGCATGCAACTACCACTCCTGAAAAGGTCACTGCCCCTATCTCACTTGACATTCCTTTTGACTCTCCTGCTCTCGGGAAAACAGACATTCAGACAGTAATCAGCAGGCCTAAATTCCAAGTTGGACCAGGCCCGGCTACTCTGCAAAGCCGGTTCCCGCACTGGTGCCTAAAGGGAGTGCGGTTCGATCTTGACTTGGTCCCTATTGATAAACAAGAAATGCTGCAAAATCTTGATGCTGTTAAACTTGATATCGAGCGGATGTCAGGGTGGAAAAAGCTTGTTGATGAGCTTCAAAGGGTCAACCGTGCGAATATGGAGGCCATGCTAACCATGTAGAATGATAAGGCCGAATCGAAGAAGGTTCTTGAGCAACATGATACCGAAATGAGGAGCATCACTACTTACAATGAAGAGCTTGAAGCGAAAGTTGAGGAACTTAAACAAGAGCTTGCTACTTCTTCTACCTCATATACTCAAAAAGAAGAAGTACTTCAAAAGCAAGTTCGCGATGCTCACGCCGCTCAGCGACATGCCGAGGCACAACTTGAAGCTGAGAAGAAAACAATGGGAAGGTATTGTGCTAAGGTTACAGAGTTACGGGAGAAAGTCAACTCTCAGGAGGAGGAAATTCAAATGCTAAAGCTTCAACTCTCCAAGGCTGAAAGAGAGCGTGATGAGGCCGTTTCCGGTAAAATTGCAGCTGAAGAATCTCATGAGGCAACGAAGACCAGCATCAGCTCGACATTGTTTGACTTCTACCTGCACAGCGTCTTGGGGCGCGGTAGTCTCTCCTTTCTAGGCCCCAAGTATGAAATTACTCTGACTGAAGTGTGGGAGGCTGCACTTGACATGCTTGGCGGTAAAGGCGCTGGCTATGCCGAATCAGCTCTTGAGGAGCATTACTTGGATGAAGATGCTCGCGCTGCTCTCGCCAAGGGAAAAGAACAACTTGCAAAATTAAGAGCTGAAATGGCAGAAGGGGAACGGTTAGGAAAAACTACTTCAACTATTCCAGTCCAGCCTTCTCCTTCGGCCGAAATCGACATTATTGGCTCCAGTTCTCATTTTCCATCCCTGGTCAAAGTTACAACTGAGATTACAAGTACACATGGTGGAGATGAAGGTGAAGAGAGCACCGAAGCACAGGCTTATGAGGTTGATATCAGGAAGCCGACTTCTCCAGGTAACTCTACTGTTAATCTTGCCCAAGTAGACTGCTCATTTGCTTCCTATGAGTTCGATGAGCTTCTCGACTATTTACTGAACCTCAATGAGCCTTTATCTCCTCTCTTTACTGACTTTAACTTCTTTTCTTCTGTAGAGAAATCATCGAGCATTGTTCAAACTTCCCCTCCTCCAATTATTCCTCCTTCGGTTCTCCAGGTCACTCCTCCATCCGCCTCTCAACCCAGGTCGTAAGAGGAGCAAATAGAAGCTCTTAATGGCTTAGATGATCCTATTGCTTCTCAAGAACATGGGGGAGAAGGGCTTGGAGAAGGCAATGAGTGTCCGGAGCGAACCACTTCTGATAACATAAAACTATCTGCTCTTGTTACTCCGGGAAGTGAGTCTTCTTCAAGGAGGAGGAGGAAGCGTGTCACTTCCAAGAAAAGAAGGAAAGACATTCTTGTTTCTGAGGAGGAAGCGAAAGTTGATCCGGCAGTAACCCTTCCTCCTTCATCCCCGACTCTCCCAAGCCGTCCTGAAAAGCTGCCTATTAGGTCAGGTGAAGGCTCTAAGGGTGGTGGCAAGAAGAAGTAAGGGGTCCTGCTTCGATTTATCTTTAATTTTTGCTTTTTGCATGTACTGGCCGGAGATTGTGCGGGTACCGGCCTCCGCTTTTCTTTTTCTTTTTATTTTGAAACATGTACTTGTACAAAATTTTGACAGTATTGAATAAAATGATTCTTTTTGTTTGTACAAACTTCTATCTGTATTTGAGAATGCATTTACTATTCATTTTTGTACAAGTTTCTTTATATGATATTGCAGTGAGCTTGTGGTATGTTGTTCGAGCTTAATTTTTACCAATGTAGTTATACCATGTTGCCCCTATACCATAAGCTCGTTGCAATATTTTATACTTTGAGGGGACTTGTACTCTTATTTTCTGGAGAATAATTATTAAATACTTGGAGGAATATTATTTTGTTAAAAATAGAGTACAGTTCCCTCTATATGAGTTTTTATGCTTCATCCTTCGAAGATATCACTTTTCCTTTTGTGCATACACACATTTTTACCAAGTGAATTCTTCTATGTGGTAAAGCGGGCCTCTAAAGGGCACTTTAACTTCTTTTTGAGGAAGAGTATTTTCCAGAATAGGTGAATCATTCTTCCTTTGAGAGTTAAAGTGTGCCTTTGAAGAGGGCTTCCTTTTTTTTATTGCGCCTCAGTGGAGGGCTTTCTGATTTTTGCTTCGCGTTTCTGACGAAGTGCTTCTTTGAAAAGTTGTACCTCCGAGGAGGGCTTTTTTCACGTTTCAACACTTGGAAGTTTTATTTCAATCTCGGTGAAACGTGTGCCTCCGAAGAGGTCTTTCTGTTTGATTGCACCTCTGGGAAGAGGTATTGTTTGATTGTGCCCCTGGGAAGGGGTCTTTTTGTTTGATTGTGCCTCTGGTAAGGGGTCTTTTTGTTTGATTGTGCCTCTGGGAAGAGGTCTTTTGTTTCTGCCCCTTGGGAGAGGCTTTTATTTTTCCCTGTTTGCTGGGAAGCGGGCCTCCGAAGAGGGCTTTTCACATTTTATCTCACGGGAGTGTATCGACCGATCACGGTGAAATGTGTGCCTCTGAGTAGGGTTTTTGCCTGGAAGTTTGGAGTTTCTTTTTCTCGGTTGGACGGATTCATGGGAGTGTATCGACCGATCAGTCCGCAACTTTGTATCGAGAAAGATCTCTCTTTTTCTGGTTTAGCCCGCTCGAGGTCATTTAGCATTTCAACTGTGGTGAAATGGGCCTCCGAAGAGGGCTTTTCACGTTTCAACACTTGAAGTTTTATTTCAATCTCGGTGAAACGTGTGCCTCTGAGTAGGGCTTTTGCCTGGAAGTTTGGAGTTCCTTTCGCTCGGTTGGACGGATTCACGGGAGTGTATTGACTGATCAGTCTGCAACTTTGTATAGAAAAAGATCTCTCTTTTTCTGGTTTAGCCCGCTTGAGGTCTTTATCCTCCTAAGAGTTGTGCCTCTGAAGAGGGCTTGTGCCTCCGAAGAGGTCTTTTGCTGTTTGATGCTTGCTCGCGCATGTCTCTTTGCCATCTATTCATGTTGGCGATCCCCGTTGTTTTTTGCAAGTGTCATCCCTTTTTAGTTTCCAATAATTTCCTTATCCAAAGAAACATATTTCATAGTTAAGCGAGTTGGTGGTGGTAGACACAGGCTATTTAACTGGTTGTTTGTTTGTACAAACATTTGCAGTTAGTTAGAAATGGTCCACTTTCATCCACATCACTAACTTTTGTTCGAAGCACTTCTTTTGTAGGATTTGAGTATGGAAATTTTGAATGGTTTAGCATTTGCTTGCTGGGTGATGTCGAAGATCTCTTGGTCTTGCGATGGGCAGGCTTTGTTTTTATGGCCTGCATTATTAAATCGACATTTTAGTAACACAGTTAACGTATTTTATATGTCGAAATAAAACAAAGCAGTTTATAATAGTAGAGAACACAAGATTTATAGTGATTCGGCCAAAAACTGGGCCTACATCCACTTTATAGCTTTTCCTTATTCACTTGCTTTACAATTGCTTTCAATACAAGAATCATATATTCATAATTCTTTTACAACATTTCAGCAAAGCTTTCAAGTAAAATAGGGACGCAAATGATTGCTGTTCCAAGCTCTTGGGATTGGTTCTCCTTCGACAGTTTTGAGTTTGAATGTGCCATCAAGGAGTTTCGTGCCTATAACATATGGCCCTTCCCAGTTTGGCCCAAACACACCTATGGCTGTCATAATTATCTTCAGGACTAAGTCCCCAACTTCAAAGCCGCGCTGACGAACTTTGGAATTGAAGTGCCTGGCTATTTTTTGCTGGTGAGCTGCAATTCTAAGTCTAGCCTCTTCTCTTTTTTCATCGAGGAGGTCAAGTGCTTCTAATTGCAATTTTTCATTCTCATTTTGATCAAAATGGATCCTTCTGTGTGAGGGGACTTCAGTTTCCATTGGGATCATCGCTTCTGATCCATATGCCAATGAAAATGGAGTATGCCCAGTCGCAGTTTTGTGGGTGGTTCTGTATGCCCATAGTGCAAGCGGTAACTTATCGACCCAACCACCTTTTGCTTTTTCCAACTGCTTTTTGATGGTTGATTTGATGATTTTGTTTACTGCTTCCACTTGCTCGTTTGCCTACGGATGAGGCACTGCTGAGAAGCTTTTTCGGATCTTGAATTGTTTGCAGAAATCTTGGAACTCCTCACTTTCAAACTGAGTACCATTGTCGTGATTATCTTCTGAGGCACACCATACCTGCAAATGATATTTTTAGTCACGAAGCTTATCATTTTCTTAGAGGTTATAGTAGCCAATGGTTCGGCTTCAGCCCATTTAGTGAAGTAATCAACAGCAACGATAGCATATTTAATTCCCGATTTGGCAGTCAGCAAAGGCCCAATGAGATCTACTCCCCAGATGACAAACGACCATGGACTGACCATTTGTGTTAGCTCAGTGGAAGGTGCTCTAGGAATTTTAGCGAATCTCTGGCATTTATCACACTTTCGGGAATAGTCAGCAGCATCCTGATTAATTTCTGGCCAAAAGTATCCATAACGGAGGATTTTCTTTGCTAAAGTTTGACCACCTGTATGATCCCCACATTCCCCTCCGTGTACTTCAGTCAGAATTGTCTTAGCTTCTTCCTTTGTCACACATCGGAGTAATGGCATTGAAAATCCTCGTCTGTACAAACGACCATCTTGAACTATATATCTGGAGGCTTTCCTCATCAGCTTCTGTCGTTCTTTTGAACTTTCTGGCAAAGAACCATTGAGTAAATATTCAAGTATCGGAATCATCCATGATTCTTGTTCTTGGGATACATTCATAATCCAATCAACATCCATTTCATCTGTGCTTGGAGCCGACAAGACTTCGACGGGAACTAATCCCAATAGTTGAGCTTCACCAGTACTCGAATACTTTGCACGAGAATCCGTTTTCATGTTCTCTTCGCGGGGTATATGGTTTATTGAGTAACGGTTGAAATCTTGAAGGTGCTCCAAGGCTTTTGATAAATAGGCGGGTAGATTCCCTCCTTTAGCTTGAAATTCCTTCTTGACTTGGCAAACAATAAATTGAGAATCACTGAAGATTTGCAATGCCTTGATGTTTAGTTATTTCGCGATCCTTAAACCAGCGATGAGAGCTTCATATTCGGCCTCGTTGTTTGTCGAAAGAAATTCTAGTCTCAGCGCATAACATAGCGATCGCCCTTTTGGGGTTTCAAGGACAACCCCTGCTCTGGAACAGTAATCATTCCTTGCGCCATCGACATACAATTTCCATTGGATTGGGACGCTATTAGTGACTTCTTCCTCACTATCACCCTTATCCGTACACTCTGCGATTAAATCTGCCAAAGCTTTTCCATTGATTGCTTTTCGGGGATGGTAAGTGATGTCATATTGGCTGAGCTCAATTTTCCATTTCAAAAGACGGCCCAAAGTCTCAGGACGGAATAGGACTTGCTATAGAGGTTGATCAGTGAGGACTTTGATGGGATGAGCTTGGAAATACGGCCTCAATTTTCTTGATGCGATCAACAAACATTAGGCGAACTTTTCTAATCTTGAATAGTTCATCTCTGCCCCAGTAAATCTTTTGCTGATATAATAGACTGGGCTTTGAATCCTTGCGTCTTCTCGTACCAACACTGCACTGAGAGCATGAGACGAAATCGCCAAATATATGAAGAGATCTTCACCACTGTCAGGCTTTGAAAGTATCAGAGGCACTTCCATATGACGAACCAACTCATCAAATGCTTTCTGACATTCAGGAGTCCACTCAAAGTTTTTTTCTTCCTTTCTTCAGAGCATCAAAGAATGGAATGCATTTGTCAGTAGCTTTGGAAATGAACCGACTCAAAGCAGCAACCTTTCCATTGAGACTTTGCAATTCCTACTTCGTTCTAGGAGCCTTGACCTCACTCAGGGCAGTGATCTGAGCTGGATTGGCTTCAATACCCCTAGCGCTCACAATGAACATTTTAAGGGATTAAGCTTCATTCTGTACTTTCGGAGTACTGCGAACATCTCTGCTAAGTGATCCATGTGGTCCACTGCTTTCTTAGACTTTACTAGCATATCATAAACATAAACTTCCATTGTTTTGCCAATCTGTGGTTTAAACATGGCATTGACAAGCCTTTGGTAAGTTGCCCCTGCATTCTTGAGTCCAAAAGGCATGACCTTGTAGCAGTAGAGACCAACATCTGTGATGAAGCTCGTATCCTCTTGATCTGGCTCATGCATCATAATCTGGTTATATCCGGAGTATGCATCCATAAAAGATAACAATTCATGTCCTGCCGTCCCATCCACCAACTGATCGATCCTGGGCAGCGGGAAACAGTCTTTGGGGCAGGCTTTATTCAAATCTGAAAAGTCAATGCATACTCTCCACTTTCCGTTAGCCTTTTTCACCAGCACTGGATTTGATACCCAATTTGGATAAGTAGATTCTCTGATGAAACCGTTCTCCATGAGCCGATCCACTTCTTCTTTTAACGCTGCCGTTCTCTCAGGACCATGGTTTCTTCTCTTCTGTTTCACAGGTGTAAACTTTGGATCAATGTTCAAAGTATGTACTGCAATCTCTGAGGATATTCCACACATGTCAGCATGAGTCTAAGCGAACACATCCAAATTAGCCTTCAAAAATGAAATCAGAACATTCTGAACTGTTGTATTGAGTTGCGAACCCACATTAAGCACTTTGTTTGGGTCCTTTGGGTCAACGGGCACCGGCACTGTTACCTCTACCGGTACTACCCTATTCTCCCCTGCACTGGCTTTCCTTGGATCCATCTCTCTTCGTGCACCACTACATTCGCCAGTGCAGGGTCCACCCTGTAATTGCTACAAGGTTGGTTCTTTGATGCGGACTGGAGCCGCCGCACCTTTTCCCATTTCTCTTTTCCTTGATTCTCGCAACTCTGCAAAGTAACACTCTCGCCCCGCATCTTGGTCTCCCTTAATCAAATCAACTCCGTTATCTGTGGGGAATTTTAGGGTCAGACACCATGGGGCAAGAACAGCTTTGAACGCAGCAAGAGTCGGTTGGCCTAAAAAGGCATTGTAGGCAGAGAATTCTTCAACAATTATAAAGGTTTGCTTTCGAGCTACCTTCCTCAGTCCCTTTCCGCGTTCTACAAACAAATCAATGGTCCCAATCGGCTGTTTGGGTTCTCCAGCAAACCCAACAATCTTAAGTGATGAAGCTTGAACGTCAGCCATTGGAATCTTCATTTGATCAAAAGTTTTCTTGAAGAGAATGTTGCATGAAGCTCCGCAATCAACCAGAACTCTTCTCACGATAGCCGGCCCAATACCAGCGGATATGACCAGAGGATCTATGGTAGGAGCCTCGATACCCAAGGAATCTCTGGCACTAAATACGATATCATCCGTGGAAGTCTTCTGTTGCTTTAAAGGCGCATCATTCTCTAAAACAAAAACATTCTCTTCAGCTGGTACATGCCTCAAGGCCCAGGTATACCTTTCCACCTCGCCCCAGCTTTTGCCTACTGGGTGAGGTCTTCCAGTTATTATATTGATAACAGGTCTTTCCGATTCGTGCTTTACGGGCTTCTCACTTGAGGCAGGACAGTGAACGGGAACTTGTTGTCCTTGAGTTGACAAAGCTGGGGCATTTCTTTTCCTTTTCACATACTGCTGGAGTTTGTTTTCCTTCAAGAGTTGTTCAATTACCTCTTTCAACTGATGGCATTCGTTGGTGTCATGGCCGGGCTGGTTGTGGAACCGGCAGAACCTTCCACTTTTTTCCATCCTAATCCTAACTCTCATTTTAGGTGGGGTCGGATAATTGACATCATCCTTGGTCGCAAAAAAGATGTTCTCAGGGGTATCGGTCAAGGGTGTGAAATTGAAAGGACGGCCTTTCTTAGCATCTCCCTGTTTCTTTCCACCATCATTTCCCCTTTTCTGAGTGTTAGGATCTTTCTTGTTCGAAGCAGCACCATTGTTCCCGGCTTCCGCTGATACCACCTTAGCTGGTGTTTGGAGGCTCTCCAAGCGCATGAATTCATCCGCTTTCTTGTAGAATTTGTCAAGTGAGTTTGGTTCCTTCATTTTCAACCATTTTCCAAATTCACTCGATTTGTCAATCGCCCTCATCAAGTATGTTAGGACCATGCATGGCTCAGCATTATCTACCTCGGCCAAAGCTATGTTAAAACGATTCAAAAATGACCTGATGGATTCTCCCGGATTATGCTCTAGACTTTACAGTGACATTATATCCTTTGCTTTAGAAGCATACAATTGAAACTGCTCCTTGAATTTCCTGGTCAAATCGGAGAACTGATCGATGGACCTGACCGGCAGCTTTGTAAACCACAATAGAGCCACACCTTCGAGATATACCGGGAAATATCGACATTTAATTTCATCCGACGCCCTGGCACCAGTCATATGCCAGTCGTACTTATACAGAAACTCGTTAGGATCACTCGTCCCCTTGTGAGCCGGAATAGTAGGGGGAACGAATTTCCTTGGGAACTCCACCTTCAAGATCTTCTCAGTAAATGGAGTTTTGCTTGGAGAAAAACCCCACTCTTTCTCATCTTCATCTCTTCGCATATTTTCCTTCATGATTTGAAGAACCATACCCGAAAAATACTCTTCATCATTTAGAGGCTCTGGAGGGCACGCATCAGCCACTCTCTCTGAATTCTGCCTTGACAATCGTTCACGGAGGGTCGGCTACGGCCCTGATCCTCTAACTTGAGGAGGAGTCCTTTCTACAGGGTCTGCGGCTCTTTGAGAAATGTTCCCTTCAACATCCTGAACTCCCACAGTAGGGTTCCCATCATTATTAACCGGTTGACGATTTGCCCCGAGCAGATCATTCAACTTACTCAAGTTCAGGGCATTCTGGGCATTCTGGGCTTCCAACTGCGCATTCTGAGCATTCAATTGTTGATTTAGCCCCAAAACTACAGCGTCCAATTCTACTCGCGTTACTCCAACAGTTGGAGCTGCTTGACTGGAAGGAGGAGAGGTAGCAGTATTCTCTTGAACATTGTCGGATCTTACAGAACTTCGTTTTCTCCCAGGAGCCATTATTTCCAATAAACTTCTGGTTTTAAAAGAAATCCTTTCAACAATACTTCGCGGAGCAATAGTGGAAGTTTCCTGAGTTGTGTTCTCAGTGAAAGCACCAAAAATGTTAACGTAAAAATCAGACGCTAACACCCCGGTGTAGATTGAAGTTGAGCGAAAGCACCACCCGTGAACACGGGAACTAAAAACAAGTAGAGAAATCACAGAGAAAGCAGAAAAAACAACAGTTTTTATAGTGGTTCGGCTTAGGGTAATCCTACGTCCACTTTAATTCTCTTTATTACTGAATCGATTACAACTTTACAACAATCTTCAATTACAATTCTGATGAGACAAACAACTAGAACTTTGATGCAGAAGAATTCTTTAAATCCATGTAGATTGCGTTAGATATCCTCTCGAAGTTAGTTGAGATGCCTTTCGTACTTGAAGTGTCGGGTGAGTCGAGAATTCAGCAGAGTATCGGCGCTTAAAGAGGTCGGCCAAAAGTCCCCTTCATGTTCGAGGTGGGTTGGTATTTATAGGGAAATCCCCCCTTTAGGTCGTAAGTCGTGACCGGTCTAAGGTAAGTCGTGGCCGACTCATCTGGCCCCTCCATGGTTTCACAGAAGTTCATTTGTACAAGTCCTAAGTCGCCCACGAGTCAACATCTAAGTCGCAAATGAGTCAACTGGTCCTTTTGATGCGGCATTGAACCTTCACCCAGTAGCATTAGGTCATGGACGACTCAAGCTAGGTCGTGAGTCGTGTACGAGTTAAGAGGTCACTGTGTTAAGTAAGGAGCAGCGCTCCATTTGCTTAAGTCGCTCACGACATATGCTAGGTCGTAAGTCGCAGATATCTTTAGGTCGTTAACTCATTTCCTTCTTAAGTCGTGCCATCTCTTGAATCGTTAAGTCATCCTGTCCTTGAGCCGTGGAATTCCTTAAGTCGTAGAAACCTTAAGTCGTGGATGCCTTAGGTCGTAAGTCACCAAGTCCTTCAACTCGTTAAACCGTTAGGTCGTCCATACCTTGAGTCGTAGGTCGTGAAGTACTCTGAGTCGGCAATTTCCTTAAGGTATTTAGTCGGTCTATTCTCTTAGGGCATTTAAGTCATAGCTTCCTTCAGTCGGTAGGTCATGCCACCAGCTAAGTCGCTAAGCCGTTATACTTTTTAGGTTGTGTAACGACCCGGAATTTTCGGGTTCGAAAATTACTGTGACGACCCGGCGTTCTATGCCCAGAAAACCGCTTCGTCTTGAAGAAAGAAAGGGGTGAGAAAATAGAAATGATAGAGAAGAAAGAACAACAACATCGGAATCTCATGGCGGAATGGAACAAAATATAATAATCACATAAGTATTACATAATTTTACATATATAGTTATACAGACAATACATCACATACTAGACAGTTATAAACTCCTGTCTAGTTATACAACTCAATACACAAAACAACTCAAACAATACCACTCAGAGAAGCCAACACAGCGGAACCATATGCATAACTACAACGCTGAAGCCTCCTGCTCCATTGCTCCTCCAGAATTCATCAAAGCTAACCTGAATCCCTTGGCTACCCGTAAAAATTTGGGTACCCGAGAGTTTATGAAAAACAAATAAATTTATGAAAAACAAAAACAAAAATAAATTTATGAGGATACTGTGATTTTAGGTGAGTAAAACTTTTCTTTCTAAAAACAGTCTTTATGATACTATGAATATGGATTGGAATAAGGTTGAAATCGTGATATGATGCTTGTATGCTTTTACTGGTTGATGCGCATATCTGTATTTATATATATACAGAGTTTGTCCCAGGTTTCCTCAGGTTTTAAATCTGGATTTAAAATCAAAGTTTCTTATATGATCTTCTTAGGGCTATAAGCTGAAACAAAGTTTGTTTGTTTTAACAAAACATCAAATTTAAAATTATTTGTAAGATCTATCTGATATTAATCTTCACTGGAAAGTAGGAATGCAGAGAATTGCATTTTATATAAATTTTTCGAAGATAATGATTCATGGTTTCGTGACTAGAACATGAAGGGATATCAATATCTGGGATTTTTAGTAGTAAAATTTCGATTTTTAGGTATGTATTTTGAGTAGACTTTCGGGTTGACTAGGAAATGTGTCCTCGAGCAAAATTATGATGATCGGAATAGTTGTGGGTCTCGAAATTGGGGTAGTAGCTAGGTTGACGCAGCGGATTAACAGAAAAACGATATGACGATGAAAGTAGCAATTGGTGGATTGATGAATACCAAAATGCCCAAATTCGTTGATCCGAAGATACCGAATTCTAGCTATCTCAAACACGTTGATAGCGCACTATACCGTGTTCCAAGATCTACGATTCTTCGTACGTTGATCTAGCGCACTAGATACCGTGAATCGGCTTCTACGATCGTTGAATCGAGCGCACTCGATTAACCGAAAGAGGAGATAGGAGATTACACTCAACTACCAATTTAAGAAGAAAGCACACAGCAATCAACAAGAAATTTTATTCAAAAATCAACCACCAAAAAATGTACAACTCACTCACTATTTATAGAGTTTTGACCCCGACACTTAAATCGTATACGACTCATCCTCTACGACTCACGACTTAATGACATAACGCGACTCAACATCACGACTCATTCACAACCGGCAGCGACTCAACACCACGCGACTCAAGACTCAAGGAAAAATTACAAACAACTCAACACAAGACGACTCACTTACATACATACAACACGACTCAACGCAATTACATCACAACGCGACTCAACCGACTCAACTGCATACTTACTTAAGAGCATACACTAGGTCGTTGCTGACCTAACACTTCACATACATATAGGCTGACTTACATATAACGACTTCGCATGACCTGGTTTACGACCTAAGACTCATACGACTCAAGCAACATGAGCTTCTTGCGGTACATCTTCTCAACGACTTAACTAGGTCGCGTCTTCCTCCGACTCAAGCCTTTAATATCTGGAACATTTCCCTGCCTCAAGATAAGTCGTGGACGACTTATAGATGAGTCGTTGAGTCGTGTACGACTCATCCATCCCAAACGACTTAAGCCCCTGTTAAGTCGTAACTTCCTTTCATCTTCTTTGTTAGGTCGTAGCTCCTTCTCTTTAAGTCGTAACTCGTCATCCTTCCCTTTGTTAAGTCGTGAGCGACTTATAACCTCCGAACGACTCAAGTACGAAGCCAACTCCAAACGACTTAAAGGCCTTGGACAATTTAAACATATCGATTCCGTATTGCATACTGCATCATCCTCCCCCGGTTGACAGAAATTCGTCCTCGAATTTTCACTTTCTCTTTCCACAATAATTTCATTTCCATGATATGGAATCAAATGTTTAACATTGAACACGTCAGAAGTGTATACGTCTTCCGGTAGCTTCAACTTATAAGCGTTTTCATTAATCCGTTTCACAACTTCTACAGGACCAATTTTTCTGGCTTTCAACTTGTTATAAGCGCCTACGTGAAAACGATCCTTGGTTAACACAGCATAAACCAAATCTCCTTCGTTAAATTCAACACTTCGTCGCTTCGAATCTGCCGTCTGCTTATACTTCTCATTAGCTTTCTCCAACCGTTCCCGAACGATTTTATGACATTCAGTCAACCCATCAACAAAGTCTACAGCTCGTTTAACCGTCCCCTTTGGTTGTGGCACTACTGCTAAATCCAACGGTCCCCTTGGCAAACTTGAATATACAATCTGAAATGGACTGTAACCTGTGCTTCTATTAACTGCATGATTATGTGCAAACTCTGCTTGGCATAACTTCATGTCCCAACTCTTCAGATTATCTTTCACCAAACATCGTAACAAATTTCCCAACGATCTGTTAACTACTTCGGTTTGTCCGTCCGTCTGCGGATGATAAGCACTACTAAATTTCAACTTCGTTCCCACCATCTTCCACAAGCTTAGCCAAAAGTGACTCAAAAATCTGGTATCCCTGTCTGAAACAATAGACTCTGGCAACCCATGTAAACGGTAAATTTCTTTAAAGAATAACTGAGCAACACGAACAACATCTGCCGTCTTCTTACAAGCAATAAAATACGCCATTTTCGAAAATCTGTCCACCACAACAAATATAGAATCATTCCCCCTTTGATTTCTAGGCAAACCCAAAAAAAATCCATGCTGATATCAACCCATGGTTTAGTTGGTACAGGTAACGGCATATACAATCCTGCATTTGTCGCTGTTCCCTTTGAAACCTGACATATATGACATCTCTCCACAAATCTTTCAACTTCCTTCCTCATCGACGGCCAAAAGTAAGAATGAGAAATCAAATGCAATGTACGATCACGGCCCACATGTCCTTCCTCGTGCAATTCCTTGATAATCTTCATTCTCAAACTGCTCTCTGGAGTACATAATCGATTTCCTTTAAACAGGAATCCATCAACCATCATAAATTCATCAGTATCCCTATCCTTAACTTTCTCAACGAACTTTGCAAAGTAAGGATCTTTGTCAATCAACTCTGGCAATAATTCAAACCCTATCACCTCAATTTTCATTGTAGTCAACATATGACTCCTCCTACTCAAAGCATCAGCCACACGATTCGTTGCCCCCGATTTATGTTTCACGACAAAAGTAAACTGCTGCAAATAAGCAATCCATGATGCATGTCTCGCTGAAATTTTATCCTGTCCTTGCAAATGTTTCAACGCCTCATGATCAGTGTAAAGAACAAACTCTTTCTAAAATAGATAATGCCTCCAATGTTTAACAGGTTGCACAACAGCATAAAACTCAACATCGTATGTACTGTATCTCATCTTTGCCCCTGATAACATCTCACTGAAATATGCAATAGGTCTTCCCCTCTGACTCAACACTCCTCCAATCCCAACCTTTGATGCATCAGTATGTAGCTCAAACAACAACTGAAAATCTGGTAATACAAGAATTGGTGCTGTCGTCAAAAGTTCTTTGATTCGTTCAAAAGCAACTCATGCTCCCTCTTTCCAAGAAAATTGTTTTCCCTTCATGCAATCAGTAACTGGTGCCATCACGCTACTGAAGTGTGGAACGAATCTTCAGTAGAATGATGCCAATCCATGGAAACTTCTAACTTCAGTGATAGTTCTCGGCTGTGGCCAATTTCTAACTGCTTTAACTTTACTCTGGTCCACCTGGATTCCCTTCTCAGATACAACATATCCCAAAAATAATACACTTCGAGTCATGAATACACATTTCTTCGTAGCTGCATAAAATTGTTGCTCACGAAGAATAATTAACACCTTTCTCAAATGCTCTACATGATCCTCTGTGCTCGCACTATAAATCAGAATATCATCAAAGTAAACTACAACAAACTTCCCAATGTACGGTCTGAAAATTTGATTCATCACCCTCATAAATGTACTCGGTGCATTCGATAGACCAAACGGCATAACCAACCATTCATACAATCCTTCCCTTGTCTTGAACGCGGTCTTCCATTCGTCTCCCGGCCTAATTCGAATCTGATGATATCCACTCTTCAAATCAATCTTCGAAAAGATAGTAGCCCCACTCAACTGATCTAGCAAGTCATCCAACCTTGGCATAGGAAACCTGTAACGAACAGTAATCTTGTTCAAAGCTCTACTATCGGTACACATTCTCCATGTTCCATCCTTCTTTGGCACCAACAAGGCTGGTACTGCACAAGGACTCAAGCTTTCCTGAACACGTCCCTGCTCTAACAACTCTTCCACCTGCCTTCGTAACTCCTCATGTTCCTTCGGACTCATTCGATAATGTGGTCTACGCGGTAATACTGCTCCCGGAACAAGATCAATTTGATGTTGAATGTCTCTTAATGGCGGTAATTCCTTAGGCAACTCTTCTGGAAATACGTCTTCAAATTCTTTCAAAACTGGCTTCGCTTCTTCTGGAATTTCAACCTCTTCATGACTCTCTCGTCCAATCAACAAATAGACTTCAGGCTCATCTTCAACTTCCTTAACAAACTCCTTCAAAGATAGCAAAGTTTTCAGTTCTTCGATCTCCTCCAACTTGTTCTCCTTATGTTGTTGCTTCTTGGGAACCAAAGTGATTTTAGTACCCTCGAACATGAAACTATAGCTATTAGCACGACCATCATGTTGTACTGCTCTATCAAACTGCCATGGTCTGCCCAACAACAGATGACACACATCCATATCTACAACGTCACACCAAATTTCATCTTTGTACTTCTTCCCAATAGAAAAATTCACACAAGCTCTTCGACACACCTTCACTTCACCACCCTTCCTCAACCATGCTAACTTGTACGGTTTAGGATGCTTCTCAGTTTTCAAGTTCAACTTCTTTACTGCTTCAGTAGAGATAATATTGTCACAACTCCCAGCATCAATAACGAACTTGCAAACTTTCCCTAGAATAATGCATGTCGACTGAAAAATATTGCTCCTCAACTAACTAGATTCCTCTTCTTGCTTTGGTGTAAGACATGACCTCCTCATCATAAGATTACAACCTTCATCTCCAGATAATTCTTCTTCCTCCTCAACATAAGGTGTATTTGAACATTCTGCCTCCTCACCATCACCCTCAATCTCAGCAACCATTGCTCTCTTCTTCGGCTTCGGACATTCATTGCTTTTGTGACCCAACTCCTGACAGTTATAACATTTAAAACCACTGCTAACCTTCGCCTTCTCAGCCTCCATCACCACTAGTTTTGTAACAGGTTTAGGAACATTAGAACTTCCACTAACACCGTTCGCTTGATTATTGGAATTAGTAAACACACCACCTCCACGCCTTCCTTGCTTCTCCCAAGCCAACGCTTTCTGATGTGCTTCTGCAACAGATCTTGGATCGAACATATTAACCATATCCTGGATCTGCATTCTCAATCCCCCAATGAATCTAGCAGTTAGCTGTTCTTCCGTTTCCATAATATCATTCCTAGCAATGAGTTGGTAAAATTCATCTGCATAATCATTAACTGACTTCGTCCCTTGCCTCAGATTCTGCAACCTCTGGTACATAAGTGATTGATAGTTGTATGGTAAGAAAGTAGCTCTCATCAACTTCTTCATCTTATCCCAAGACTCAATCTTTGACTTTCCCATTCTCTCCCTTGTAAGTTTAGTTTGCTGCCACCATGCCAAAGCTCTCCCCCTCAACCTAGTAGCAACCAACTTCACTCTTCTATGCTCAGGAACCTCCTTGAAATCAAAGATCTCTTCAACATTTGACACCCAATCAAGAAATTCTTCAGCTACCATTCCACCCTTGAATTCTGGAATTTCCATCTTCATACCCGATTCCCATCGACGATCATCCTCTACATCCCGATAAGAATTCCGAACTTGGTCTCGATCTCGATAATGAATGCTAGCTCTATCACCCTCTTCATCAAAATCAAACGTACGCCTACATCGATCTCGACCATTATCATCCCTTCGTTCATGCATGCTTCTTCGACTATGTCTCTCTTCATCTCCATATGGCTCATTGTCAAATTCACGTTGACTTCTTCACTCTTCATGTCCATAGTCATGATGATCTTTCCGTGTTGAAATTGATGTTTCTCTTCTCTCTCTAAAAGATTGCGGTGATACCCTCCTCGCTTCCGTAACCGATGGCAAAACTCGGTTTCCTCCATGGTTCGAGTTTGGTGATCTCCTCCTTTGAGTTTGATTCAAATCATTCATCAACTTCTCTAACTTTCCAATGCCTTCATCAAATTTCTCATTAATACGTTGTTCCATAAGCTTGGCTTCTTCTCTTCTATACAACGCTTCAACATTTTGTTGACGATTAGCTCTTCTTGGCGGCATGATTGAAAACTTCTCAAAAACTTCAAATACTTCTCAAATACTTCAACAAATACTTCAATATAAGTCAAACAAGTCTCGGCCTAACACTTAGCTCGGCCTCAACTTAGCTCGGCTCCAGGTCTCCAAGCAACTTTCAATTCAAACACTTCCCCAACTCTAGATCCAAAATGAAATGGATTTAAAACTTCAAACTCGTTGCAACTTCAAGATGAACACGATGAAATTCACTTCAAACTCCTTGGCTCCAAGACCCGTCTTAGCTATGATTGGCTAAGTCAAGCTCTGATACCAAAACTGACGCAGCGGATTAACAGAAAAATGATATGACGATGAAAGTAGCAATCAGTGGATTGATGAATACCAAAATGCCCAAATTCGTTGATCCGAAGATACCGAATTCTAGCTATCTCAAACACGTTGATAGCGCACTATACCGTGTTCCAAGATCTACGATTCTTCGTACGTTGATCTAGCGCACTAGATACCGTGAATCGGCTTCTACGATCGTTGAATCGAGCGCACTCGATTAACCGAAAGAGGAGATAGGAGATTACACTCAACTACCAATTTAAGAAGAAAGCACACAGCAATCAACAAGAAATTTTATTCAAAAATCAACCACCAAAAAATGTACAACTCACTCACTATTTATAGAGTTTTGACCCCGACACTTAAGTCGTATACGACTCATCCTCCACGACTCACGACTTAATGACATAACGCGACTCAACATCACGACTCATTCACAACCAGCAGCGACTCAACACCACGCGACTCAAGACTCAAGGAAAACTTACAAACAACTCAACACAAGACGACTCACTTACATACATACAACAAGACTCAACGCAATTACATCACAACGCGACTCAACCGACTCAACTGCATACTTACTTAAGAGCATACACTAGGTCGTTGCCCACCTAACACTTCACATACATACAGGCCGACTTACATATAACGACTTCGCATGACCTGGTTTACGACCTAAGACTCATACGACTCAAGCAACATGAGCTTCTTGCGGTACATCTTCTCAACGACTTAACTAGGTCGCGTCTTCCTCCGACTCAAGCCTTTAATATCTGGAACATTTCCCTGCCTCAAGATAAGTCGTGGACGACTTATAGATGAGTCGTTGAGTCGTGTACGACTCATCCATCCCAAACGACTTAAGCCCCTGTTAAGTCGTAACTTCCTTTCATCTTCTTTGTTAGGTCGTAGCTCCTTCTCTTTAAGTCATAACTCGTCATCCTTCCCTTTGTTAAGTCGTGAGCGACTTATAACCTCCGAACGACTCAAGAACGAAGCCAACTCCAAACGACTTAAAGGCCTTGAACAATTTAAACATATCGATTTCGTATTGCGTACTGCATCACAGGTGGTGGATCATTGATCATGGGAAAATTACTCGTTGATTTTATAATTCACCGTTAAGAGCTGGCGAGATAAATCTAGGGTTTTAACCCTTGCTTTAGTCACGATGGGAGTTTGCATCGTTTCAGTTTCGTCGCAGCACTGGGGATCAATCGCACCCATGGCAATGGATAGAAGTGGGGTTGGAGAAGCTCTGACCAGAGTATCATCGTCTCTGGTGGTCCGTGGATTCAGGGCGTGGCGTTTCCTCGGAGTTTTGTCTTGGGTTAGTTGGTTTGTATTGTTCGATTTTGCTTCCACCGTCGTCTTCGATTTTTGGGTGAACGTGGGTGTACGTAGGACCATCGCCGACATGTCGATGACCCTAGCTTCGATCGGCAGTGACTGGAACCGTGGTGCACGTGCACGAGTTCCAGATGTGTATATGGCCTACGCTGTTTGTGTGTTTCGTGAAGATGAGATAGTTTTGGGCGTGCTCGAGAAAATGGGGAAGAAGACCCAGTGTTGCATCAAATAATCCCGAGTAGGTTTGTATGTTATTAACTGTTTTAAGAAGTGAGAAATGATGATCTAGTTTTGAGATGCAAGTCAATTTGCGTAATCCTGGGTTGGAACAAAATGATTATACCCGTTCAAGTTAAAAAAATTATTTTTCTAATTAAGTTTCCAAAACGAAATTTAAAATAAAAAGTTTGGATTAAATTGTTGACCGGCTATAATTAATTAAGATCTTATTTCGTTAAGGAATATTTTTTTATGGGAGTAATTGAATGGGTAATTACTAAATGGAATCAATTAAGATTGCTTTATATAAGTAATCAAGGGATAATTTAATGAGATTAATTATGGGCTAATATGTTAATGTGATTAATTAATGTGGTTAATAAAGGTAAATTAATAATTAAGTAAGGTTAACTAATTAGTATAATTAGTTAAGAATTGATTTGTTTAAGGAAATCATTTAATAAGGTAATTATTGGATAATTTAAGTAGGAAATTTAGAAAAGGATCATTAAACAAGGTCAATAAGTGAAAATCAATTAATTTAGATAATTAATTTAAGTTAATTAGTTAATTGATCAATTCAAGATGGTCACTAAATGTAACTGATTTAGTATAATTACTTAGTGAAGTAATTATCGGATTAGTACTGGATGTAAATAAGAAAGGAAAATCACTTAATGAAGTAATTGGAAATAAATTACTTAGCGGATGTGATTAAGAATTAATTACTTGGTGTAATTAGTATAATTAATTAAGAGTTAATTAAATCAAGGTAAGAAATTACAAGGTGGTTAATTACTAACTACGTTTTATTAAGGCTAATTTATGGAAGTAATTAACCAAGAGTCAATAATTAATGTAATTAATTAATGTAATTCATGAAGCAATTAAAGGTTAACGATTGGAATTGTTTGCAGGTAATTAGTTTGTGTAATTAAGTAAAGAATAATTACCTTATGTAATTGAGAATAATGTATCTAGGATAATTAATTAAGATGGATAATTAAAAGATGATTAGATAATTTATTTGTAATTAATTAATTGTTTAGTAAAAGGTGACACCTTTAATTTAAAAGTTGAGTTGCATTTCACTTGAATGACATGTGTTAAGGTGAACTGAATTCGAAGAAACCGGAGTCGGGTATTGGTTAATATCCGAAACCACTTCAATTCTTTATAAATTGATATGTGAAATCAATTGGGTGAAATGTAATGATTTAAGTAAATTGGACTATATAATCCAAGTTCGGGCACTTAGAAATTTATGTGTGAAACGACTTGTGAAGTGAAAATTGGTATAAGTTACCCGGGTTTATATGTGTTGTATACTTTTGTATTACATGCTAGATGGGTTTACTCACGCTGGTTTCCAGCCTGACCCGGGTGTTACTTTGGTGTAATGCTCGGGTCAGACCGAGTATTACAGATTTTCAGGTAGGTACGTTCTGGAGCTCAGAAGGCGAGCTGGATGACAAGTGCGTATAGTTATTTCCGCTGTATTTATATATTCTCAGACATACTTGTTTGTATATGTTTAGTGACTGTATATATATGTGAAAAACTCTGATGTAAACTAAAATGTAATCAACAGATATAGTATTCTTTTGTAAAATTTTATTTATTATTATATTTTATCCGCTGCGAATGTGAGTTGTTGATGTTTCTGTTCTTTTTCTTCTTCTACCTCTTTCTTCTTTTTCATAACTATCTAGAATTTTCGGGTTCGAAAATTTCGGGTCGTTACAGGTTGTTAAGCCCTTAAATCGTTAAGTCGTCAGTCCCTTAAGCTGTTAAGTCGTCAGTCCCTTAAGTCGTCCATCCTCTTGACTCGTTGAGTCATGCATCTTTTAACTTATTAGGTTGATAACTCACTGAGTCGTTTGTCCATTGACTCGCCGCCCACCTTGAGTCGTTTTCTTATTGAGTCATTGACCATAGGAGTTAACATCAAATAATAACATTTTACAAAAGAATTCTGTATCTGTCAAATACATTTATAATACATCAGAGTTACACGTATATATAGACAATGGATATACACAATCATCATGTCTCAGATATACAACAATATAATACAGCGGAAACACTCTATACGTTCTGGCCATCCAACTCGCCTCCTGAGCTCCAGAACGTCATTACCTGAAAATTTGTAACGCTCGGTCTGACCCGAGCATTACATCAAAGTAACACCCAGGTCAGGCTGGAAATCAGCGTGAGTAAACTCATCTAACATGAAATACCAAAGCATAAAACTTATTTAAACCCGGGGTAACTCGTGTAAATTTTCAAATTGACAACTTGTTATAGACACCACTAATTTCACACATAAATATCTAAATACCAAAAAATTAGATTAAATGATGCAATTCACTTAAATCATTCCATACGAGCCTATTGATTTAACATATCAATTTATAAAGAATCGAAGTGGCTTCGGGTATTTACTAATACCCGACTCCGGTCCCTTTGAATTTAATACCATCTTAGCCCGAGTTATTTAAGTGAACCACAATTAACTTTAAATACAAGATGTCACTTTTTATACAGAAATTCATCATCATTAAGAACCACATTATAAATGTCCATCCAAACATTTCATATCATAAAACATTTCATATCACAGAATAACACAGCATATCATCCAATAGATATCATCCAATTTAGATATTTTACTCAAACAATCATTCATAAGCAACCATTATTAATCCCTATTATAATTAATTTAGTTAACTTAAATTAAATCAATTACTTAAGAATAAATCACCTAACTTTGCTTAATCAACCATTAATTAAACCTTTTAGTTGATCAGTCATTCTTCAAATATCCATCTTAATTAATCACCTTGATTAATAATCTTTAATTACATAGAGTAATTATCCTGAAATTAATTTCACAAATTAACTATCCTTAACCATTTACAGTAATTAACCTTTAATTACTCTCATTTATTACATTAATTAACGATCCTTAGTTACTTCTTCAATTAAGTAATTATACTTAAACAATTCCATAAATTGATTATCTTTAATTAATCGATCTAATTAATCATCTTAATTAATCATTTGATAATCCTTAGTTAATGATACTTCATTAACTAATAACAACCCTTTAAATACTCTCCAAGAAATTAAACTTTAATTAATAATCTCTTAATTTAAATTAATTAATACTTATTAACCAATTAATTAATTTCTAATTACTCAATTATTTAAGTGCTTAACTATGATTAATTAAATAAATTAATTATCCATTTTAATTAACTTAATAATTTAATGAATTACTAATCATTAAAACTTCATTTATTTAAAAATAAAAACATTTTTCTTATTTATGATCAAATTATCATTAACAAAGCATTTAAAAACAACTCACTTTAAATTTTCTTTCATTTCAAAATTGGAATACAAATTTAAATTTTGAATCCAGATTTAACTTAGACTTTAAAAAAAAACTTTACTTACATTTTATCTTCATTTTAAATCCAAACCATTTAACCGTTCAAAGCAGTTAAAACAATTTAAATTTTAAAACTTTAAAACTGAGATTCAAACAAAACTTGAATTCCAAACCAATTTCCTGAATTTAATTTCCTTAAATTCCTTACTTGAAAATTCCCTATCATTTTCCTTTAATCCCAATTCATTTACTGATATTTTTAAAATACCAAATTTTAATTATCCAACCATAACACAACATAACTAAATTTTCAAATTAATCCATCATGGAATACCAATAAAATACAACACAGATTATAAAGATAATCTCTATATTGTGAAGAAACCCGTTGGATCCCTCGAACCTGTTTCCCTGCATCCACAGATGTTAGCACAGCAATAAATATCGATCAAATCTAATAATAATGATCACATACAACTAATTAACAAATCAACAATTTAAATATTAACTATCAGACTAACAAGCATTCCAGATGTGAGTGAGATAAACTCACCTTGAGTTTTGACGAGCGTTCAAATTTTAAATTAAATCGAACCGTTCGATTTAATTCTAAATCTTTGCTTGCTCCAAATGTCTCCGGATCTGCTGCAGCGCGTAGATCGCGTCGCTGCGATTCCAACACTTCCCGTTTCGCCCAATTTCGACATCGCATGCATTAGTCATGAAATTTATTAGTTTCAATTACAAATTAAAACAAAAATTTCTTTTTTTATAACACCGAACAAAAAAAAACAGGCCACAACCTTCTTCTACAAGACGCACGTCTCCAGGGTTCGAAAGAACCCACTCATGCCGCCGTTAGGGTTTGAAAACGCATCCTCCTCGCTCGCCTATGCCACGATCAGCCACCACCACACGAACGGCCTTCGAGAGCTCCACCAACACCCTTAACCCGTATGAACTCGAGCTCCCCATTAACATAGAAATCGTGATCGAACCGAGCACAAACGTAGACAAAATCCAAGGAATCCACTACGCAATACAACATCTCGGCCGTTGGATTTAAAGCTTTCGACAAGCTCTTGATTTTTGTTGTTGAAGGTTTTTGAAATTAGTTTGCGGATTTGGGGAAAATTCAAGATGAAGCTTAAGGAATTTCGGCTATTGGAGCTCCTGCTGGCGGCTAAGGAAAGGGACTAGGGTTCTCTTGCGCGTGAATATATATATGTATGTATGTATATATGTACACGTATTCTATTATTTTAATACTATTCTCAATTTCACAAGACTTCTGAATGAACTCCAAATCAGATACGCCGCCAGGGGATTATAAGGTTTTACCCATGTTCCGAATGCAATGGAATGTGTTTCAGAGCCCAATTCAATCATTTGTCGAAGATTGCTTTTTGAATCCAGTTTAAATATTAAATTATCAATTTTAATTTCAACGCGTTTCTTACCCGTACGAACAAAAGGTAACTCCAAACGTTATGAAAATTGAAATCCGATAATAACTAACTATTTCGGATTCAATGGAACTGGTTTCGTCGAATTCCGAGACTGTGCCCCGGAAGGCTATTTTTAAATTCAATTTAAACGATATATTATTAAAACTGAACAAATCACCTTTAAATTAAATTTCAACCATTCTATTATCTTCAGTATCATCATTATAAATTTTATAAGCCTTCAAATTATTTTTAACAGACTTAAAACTGAAGATTCAATAATTTACCCAAATTCAAATTATTAAATTCAATAAATTCAATCGCCAAATTCAAACTGATATTTGAAATCCAAATTAAACGATCTTGCAAATATTTAAAATTAATTAAATATTACAATTTTGAATGCCTAAAAATTTTGGGTCGTCACATCCAAGCTTCCTCCGACCTCCAGATGAAGCCTCGACTACCCGAGACCTTCGGCCACCAGAAATAGCCAAGATCCAATTTTCTGATCATCTTAGAAATGTTCATTCAAAACTTTACTAGAAATTGTGATTTTTATTTTATAAATCCTAGTTTTTGAAGTAGATTCAGTTTATAAACTTGAAACATTTGATTGATGAAATTGAATTTTGACAAATTTTGAGTTTTCTTCCTGTAAGATTCAATTTCCAAGAACATACATAATTGTTTCACATAAAAATATTTTTAAAACTTTGCTTATGATTAAAAAAACAAAATTTGTTTGAATTCCTAAGCCAAATCAGAGATCAGATGAGGAGGATTTGCATTTATCTCTAAATTTTAAACTGTGAAATATAATCAGGGATAATCACTGTCCTCCACACCAGTATATTCATTACATAAATTCATGTACCCGGATTTTATTTAAACATCAATCACAAATTTTACTTCGAACAATTTACACACAAAATTTGGAACCGATTAACATTAGATTCACTCACCTGCATTTTGAAGAAAATAGAGCAGTTGGAAATTGCCTGGTTTTCTTTGATCTGTAGCTTGATTTAAACTGAGATGATGTTGCTTTTTAAAGCTGAGATGGATTTCTTTGATATGCTTACATGTTCCAAGCTTAAACTGAGATGGGAATGCTAGTTGTTGTTTGATAAGTTTTGGTTTTAAGTTGTTTACAACTTTTGTTTTGCTTGATTAAGAAAATGAAGATTAAAAAGAAATGAGATGTTTTCTACTGACTAAAACCTGGTTTTCCTCTTAAAAACTTATTATATATTTTAAATTTCTTTTTTTTAAAGTGCCACATGTTAATTTCCTTTACCATTAACTCACACTTGTTACTTATGCAAGCTAAATTTATTACAAATGTTTAATGTCTTTTAAAATGCTTAAACTTGTATTAATTCCATGTTTCAAATATTTACACATGCTTATTTACATTAATAATTATTTATAATATGATATATATATATATATTCAACTTAGATATATACAAATTTCTTTTTATATTAACTTATGTGTTATATTAATATGTACATATTCAAACTATATTTATAATAATGAATTTTTTTCATAGATATACATATACATACATACATATATATATATATATATATATATGCCTATATACATTGTAAAGCTTGTATATATCTACTTACATATATGGATATCTTATCCAGAGTTAAATATTGAAATATAGCATAAGATTTATCATCTCGGGAGATTTAAAATTCAACACTTGTATTATAGTTTTAAATACACACACACACACGTATGTATTCAAATATTTGTCATAATTTTATCTGTTTAATTTACAAATTGATATTTTAATAAAATTTAATCCTGTTAATTACCAATTAACAGATGTCCAAAAATCCGGGTTATCACATTCCTTCCCCTTTTGAATCTTTTCATCCTCGAAAAAGAATGAAGCCAGAACTTATTAAATATTTAAAATCAAATAAATCACTTTTTGATCATTTTTAAAACACTTGAAAAAAAAATCTATATAATGTTACTAGAAATAGTTTTTATAGAAATACATTTTATAACTCGATGTTTCAACAAGTCCATCCTTGTTCTCACAGAAATTCGATCATACGTTGATCAGGCGTATGACTGAAAATCAATAAGTACTTGGTAAACCCGTTTCAACATCCAGTGAAAATACTTGGAAAATAATTTTATTGAAAATATAGAAAACGCATATTTTTTTTGGAAATAGAGGAAATATTTATGGTGAGAATGCTCTAGAAGTCATCACCCCCATCCACGGTCGCAGTTACCCGATGGTTACGTTGCCATCTCGATAAAATCCATAGATAACTATAGGCACTCCACGCCCCTCGATTATGCCATCGAACCTGCTACAGATCGCAGCTACATCTGGGGTTACGTTGCTATCACAACCGAAACCCATATAACTGTAGGTATCAGCGCCCTTGAATTTTGCTGCCAAAAGAATGAAACATCTCCACTCGACCATTGATCACCGATGTTACATTGCCTTCTCGGCAAAATCAAATGTAGACCATTGACACTCACCTCCACACGATTTCTGCTATGGTCCAAAGTAGATTGCAGTGACATCGAGTTACATTATCATCACAGTATAATCCAAATGACTCTGTAGGCATCAGCGCCCTTGACTTTCGCTACCCAATAACCCTCAGGAACTTTATTTTGTCCGGAATTCCTCACATGATCCACTTTAGAGCCTCCCCCCTTTGAGTCTCAAGACAGTACCAACCTATAGTACTCCTGAGAAGTTCACTCAAGCGGGCGCCTTTTTCCCCAAGGCCATTTTCAAAACACTTTATACTATACACATATAGTATTTTCCAAATCATTCACCTAGTATGAATCGCATATAAAGCTCCTTTACACAAAATCGATTATCCCAAAATTGATAATTCTCAAACTGGGGTTTCCAAATATCCAAAATTGATTTTCCTCCAAAATACAAAAACCTTTCCAAATCCATAGGTTCCAAAAGCCTTTCCTCCAAAATCATTCTCATAAGAACCATTATATATATATATATAACTTTTTAAAAACTTTGGATCTCTTCAAACTTGTAATAATTCCCATTTTATACTTCAAATACTTTCAAAAAACTTTCCTTCTGGCTATAAATTCAACAAGGGGAGATTTACCTTATACAACAAAGATATATAACTTTTTTTTATTCCAAATCAAATATTCAAATTTGATTTCTCATTAGTTTTCTTCATAAAGTGAACCTTTAATCATAGAAATATCCAATTTTCATTTTGCTTCAATGTATATTTCACAAAATATACTTTTTATTTTAAAAATCATTTCACATTTCTTATCCACAATTCCCAATATCAATTTCATTCAAACCCGTACGATGTAGACATATCATCCATATGCTATATCAATCTGATCGCTCACTCGATCACACAATTTCTCTTCTAAACTAGTATCATCCAACTGACTTCCTAATGCGGACTCAGATCTGGTTTCTTGATCAGAAACCATCATTCTCCTTGCATAACTATGATGGAGAGTATCCAGAACCAATCAAAAATCCATATCAAAGTTCGACGTCGAAAATCGAGTGAAAAATCTCAACTCGGATCGATGTACTATCTCAAAATTCTATGCTCGAATCTGGATCAAATCACTATGCGAATAGAATAATATACGTACATCCTAGGTATTCATCTTCATTGATTATTATCCAAATCAATCCTCCTTTTCCTATTCACATTCGTCTTGATTTTCATTCACTAATTCACAATTGCTTTAATCCCATTTGGATTATCACCTCAATTCTTATCTCAATTGGGTATTTAATCATAAACAATTTGCACTCTGACCAGCTTAAATTTAGAAAATAGCTTGAAAGGTTAAAAAGAGATAAGCAGTTGAAAAATAATTATTAGTTTGTAAAATAGTTGTAATAAGTTAAGTAGTTGTAAAATAGTTGGAAAATAGTCAAATAGTTATAAATTAGTTTAATAACTGCAAAATAGTTGTAAAATAGAAATTAGTCATGAAGTAGTTGAAAAATAGTCATTAGTTTATAAAACAGTTGTAAAATAGTTCCAAAATTAATTGTAAAATAGGTATAAAATAGTTTGGCTTTAAAAAGAAAGATTGTATATTGTAAATAGCTTGGAAAAATAGATTTAAGAAAGCTTATATTAAAAATAATTTGTTTAGAAATAGTTTCAGAGCCAAACTGTTCCACTATCCAAACTTTATTCCAATTAATTCAATTTAAATTTCCACTTTCATTTAAATTGACTCAATTCCAATTTAAATAACTTCAATATCCATTGAAATTGATTTAATCCCAATTCCAATCTCCACTTCCAATCAATTGCCAATTTCCAATTAATTTTAAAATTTCAATTTAAATTTACTTCCATTCCCATCCCAAATTCAAATCAACTTCCTATTTGAATTTGAATTCATTCAAACTTCAATTTCATTTCAAGTTAATCCAATTCAAATTTTCCATTTTAATTTTAAACTTATCCATCCTCAATCACAATTCTAATTAATTCAAATCAAATTCAATTTGAATTGGTTCAATTTAAATCTCAACTTTGAATTATATAAATTTGAGTTAAATTTTAAATGTTGATGTAATCCCTTAAATCAAATTAATCTTTACTTTTAAATCAACAACTCAAGTCCTTTCACAATTAAAATTTTGAGTTTAGCATTTTAATATTAATTCAAATTACTTTTACTTACCTATCTCAAGTTTTAAATAAAAGTTTGGAACCTTAAAACATTTAAATCTTAAATTCTAAGTGATTTCATTTTCCATTTATCAGCAATGGATATATATATATATATATATATATTCCAATTTAAATTATCTTTACTTAACTTATTTCAAAGTTCAAATAAGAGTTTAAATTTTTTTTATCTTCTAACCTATAAGTTCAAAAGCTTATATCACTTTAGGTTTTTACATCACACTTAAGGGAAAATCAAAACTCAACACCTTAGAGTTTATTGCAAATTACCTTTGATATTATGTATATCCACACATATATACATATTTACTTCTTGGCCCACCAAGCCATATTTTTAAAATTTAAACCACCTTTGGTTTTAATTCAAAACAATTTACTTTCAAGCTTTCAAACAACTCTTATTTTAAAATAAGATCACATTCAAAAATATTCAGCATAATATCATTTATTATTTCTTTTAACATTTTGAAAACAAATTCAAATGTTTTCTAGAATTCAAAACTTCACAATTTAAACCCCACTTCAATTTACAAGTTATACTCATCAAAAGTTTGCTTCATTTTGCTTACTCATTAACAAATATTTCATTATTAAACATAAGAACCATTTATGATAATACCCAAGATTATCATATCTGGATACCAATTCATTTCAAACTTATCTTACTTCAATTTCCATTTGGTTGTATCACTTGGTTCTCATTATTTTATTTATTCCAATATTCAACAACCAATTTCTTCATTATATTTAATAATTAGAAAGATTATTTCTTTGTATATCAAAAGATAAACTTATATAAAAATCATTTTTAAAATCATTTTACAAGAAATAACAAATATGCTCTCGTATATACTACACTCAACTCATTCTAGGGTACCAATGACCTTATCCTTAATGAGTATTCCCCCACCAGAGCCATGGTTCTCACTTAACCTTGCTCTGATACTAAATGTAACAACCCAAAATTTTCGATCCCAAAAATTTCAGATAGTTAGGAAAAGAAGAGAAGAGATAGAAGAAGAAAATAGAAAACAAGACACATAATCTCATATTCGCAGCAGATCAAAATATAATATCATAAAATAACATTTATATAAAGAAGCTGTATCAGTTAAATTACATACAATACATCAGAGTTTTCAACATTTACACGATAGTTAAAATCAACATGTCCCAGTAAACTACAATATCACAGCGGAGTACACTCTATACGTTCCTGCCATCGAGCTCGCCATCTGAGCTCTAGAATGTCCTTACCTGAAAACCTGTAATACTCGGTCTGACCTGAGCATTACATCAAAGTAACACCCAAGTCAGGCTGAAAACCAGCATGAGTAAACCCATCTAACATGGAATACAACAGTATAAAACTTATATAAATCCAAGGGTAACTCGTGCCTTATTAACAGTTCTTAACTTGCCATAATCAACATCATATCTTACAATCAAATATAAGCATTACTAATCAAATGACCAAGTTTACATTATTTCATTCCATCCTATTTATTCCAAAATCAAAACCATAAAGAAATTTTTGCAGATTTCAAATCAAGGTGGTTTCGGGGATTTTACTGATACCCGACCCCGGTCTCTTCGAATCCAATATTATCTTAAACAAAGCTTTTTAAGTATAAACAATTTCATTTATATCTAGAATTGCATATTTACTTGGAAATTCATTCAGATAGATAATCTGTATTCATATCACTATACCCCATAACATCACAATCACAAATCAGGGATAGCTAATAACCCAAGACATTCAATATCATTTAATTATCTATAATCAAAATTAATTAGTCACTCCATTTCTGCTTAACTAAATTAATCGCTTCAATCATCTTTAATCTAGCTTACTAGATCATTAATTGATTATACTCCAATTAATTAATGATCCTTAACTATTCCTTAATTACATTAAGCAATTAACCTTTAATTACCCTTATTGGTCAATTAATTACATTGATCACTAATAAATTACTTTAGTTAATTATTCTATAATCAATTATATTGATTAATTGTCCTTTAATTAATCATACTCATTAATTAATTAATCCTTAGTTAATTTCCTTAATTAATTCAATCCTTTAATTAATTACACTAAGTAATTAATCCTTAATTACTTCATTAAGTAATTATCATTAAATAAATCAGATTTAGTAATTACCCCTTTAATTACCCTCCTTATTGAATGTCATTAAGCAATTATTCTTTAATTATTTTCATTATTATAAATCAATTTCACCAAGTGATCAATCTTAATTAATCATCTTTAAATTAATTACTTTAATTAATTAATCACATTAATAAATCAATCGTTTAAATTGATTACACAAATTACTTAATTAATTAATATTTAATCATTAATTATTAATCTCTAATTAGAATTTAATTTATCCCTAATTAATTAACTTATAACCTTTAATTACAAATTAGTTAACTCCTACTTGTCAATTAAATAAATTAATTACTCTTCAATACCTCATTAATTATCAAAACTTAAATTAGAAAATCATTTCCTTTATTAAATACCAAATCACATATTTGGTTTAAACCTTTATCAACCACTTTATTTATTTTAAAATTTTAGTTCTTAAATAACTTAATGATTATCTTACAAATTTTAGTTAAAAAACTTATAATCCCTAATCACATATTTGAAGAAAACAATTGCTATATATATAAGAATTTTATTTAAGGAAAGTTTAACTACATTTCTTTTAAAATTCCAAAACTTTGCTTTTCAAAAACTTTGAAAACGCGATTAACAACTTGCTTAACTCCTGCTTTGGGATCAACCCGACAAGTGCCCAAGTCCTGTCTTGAGTGCCTTCATCTTCTACATTTTTTTAAACTTAGTTATATATATAAAAAACTGCTAGGATAACACACACGAACCCGGGAACCACTCCGACCTCCACATCCTTTCCACTCGAGCTCCAACCCGAGCCAAACTTCATCGCTTTTCACACCCAAACTCTAGTGCATAAGGAAACTGGTGCATGTGCACCTGCCGACGGCGGTGGTCCGGCGTCTTCGACTTCCTCCAACAAGTCAACTTTGAGATCCAAAAACCCTCGAACCACTCAGCATCTCGATCGAGCATCAAAACAAAATCAAACTCAACGAACCTGCTGAACTCAATTTCGCCGACCAAACAACGCCTCAGCATGGTACTTCGACCATCAGAAACTCCTCAATTTTCAACCACAGCCTCGTCCACGGCCCTAGCACCGATTCCTGCATGACTGGCCTCCTCCGGTGCCCCGACGATGGAGCAGCAACCAATACTTTGACGTCGACTTCGAACCCCCCCTAAAACCCTATTTCGACCAATAGACATCGCCACGATGAACTATAATTCCGCCTGGCATTTTTGGCCATACGTCCAAGCTTCCTCCTACCTCCAAACGAAGCTCCGACTACCCCGAGACCTTGGACCACCAGAAATAGCCAAAAACCCATTTTCTGATCATCTTAGAAATGCTTATTCGAAACTTTACTAAAAGTTGTGATTTTTATTTTAGAAATCTTAGTTTTTGACGTAGATTCAGTTTGTAAACTTGAAGCATTTAATTGATGAAATCGAATTTTGACAAATTTTGAGTTTTCTTCCTGTAAGATTCAATTTCCAAGAACATACATACTTGCTTCACATAAAAATATTTTTAAAACTATGCGTATGATTAAAGAAACAAAATTTGTTTGAATTCGTAAGCCAAATCAGAGATCAGATGAGGTGGATTGGCATTTATCTCTGAATTTCTAAACCGTGAAATATAAACAGGGATGATCACAATCCTTCACACCAACATATTCGTTGCATAAATTCATGTACCCAGATTTTAAAACAAGCATGCATACTTATATTTAAACATACATCACAAATTTTACTTCAAACAATTTACACACAGAATTTGGAACTGATTAAGATTAGATTTACTCACCTGTGTTTTGAAGAAAACAGAGCAGTTGGAAATTGCCTGGTTTCTTTGATCTGTAGCTTGATTTAAACTGAGATGATGTTGCTTTTTAAAGCTGAGATGGATTTCTTTGATCTGCTTACATGTTCCAGGCTTAAACTGAGATGGGAATGCTAGTTGTTGTTTGATGATTTTTGGTTTTCAAGTTTTTTACCACTTTTATTAGGCTTGATTAAGAAAATGAAGATGGAAAAGAAATGAGATGTTTTGAACTGACTAAAACCTGGTTTCCCTCTTAAAAACTTATTATATATTTTAAATTTCTTCTTTTTTTCAAAGTGCCACATGTTAATTTCCTTTATCATTAACTCGCACTTGTTACTTATGCATGCTAAATTTGTTACAAATGTTTAATGTCTTTTAAAATGCTTAAACTTGTACTAATTCCATGTTTCAAATATTTACACATGCTTATTTACATTAATAATTATTTATAATATGATATATATGTATATATATATATAAATTTTCAACATAGATATATATATACACACATACACACATACACATTTCTTTTTATATTAACTTATGTGTTATGTTAATATGTACATATTCAAACTATATTTATAATAATGTTATTTTTCATAGATATACATATGTATGCCTATATACATTGTAAAGCTTGAATATATCTACTTATATACATATATGGATATCTTATCCTGAATTAAATAGTGAAATATACCATAAGATTTATCATCTCGGGAGATTTAAAATTCAACATTTGTATTATATTTTTAAATCTATGTTTATATATATATATATATTCAGATATTTTTCAAAATCTTATCTGTTTAATCTACAAATTAATATTTTAATAAAATTGAATCCTGTTAATTACAAATTAACAGATGTCCAAAAATCCGGGTTATCACAGATATTGTCATACTTTCTGCTAATATCGAAAAACACTTTAACAACTGTGTACATGGTGAAGACTGCAGAATGAAGCAGGATGGCTTGGTGGCGATTTTATATGGTATTTACGTAGCCCTGACTCCTGTGAGTCAGCTTGATGCAGCTAAAATAGGAGCCACGCCGGGCCTAGTGAGGTCATTCCTCTTATCAGACACATTTATTTGATACCATTCTATTGCTTTTATGATTTGATTAAGTGCACCCTTTGATTTGGTAGTGTGTCACGAGATGGGCGGTAGTAGCTGCTATGCATTACCACCTGTCTGGATCCGCAAATGGTATATCTACCCTGGCATTGCCTCGAGTTCCTTGTCGCATGCCCTAGCGTGCCTTTTACGAGTTTGGTTTGTACCATACCTATGGAGTGCCCTCTGATAGCCCTCCAGTTTATAGAGGAATTACGGTACTACATAGACTATGGGAATATATATAAAAATGTGTTAAGGGTGATATGGGTAACACCTTAATGCTATTTTAATACTTTTACTTTACTACAGACATATTATAATAGCGTATATTACTACATAGTAGATTGTTCCACGGACCCTTAGAGGATGGTTATCCCAAACATCCTTTGAGTTACTTGTATTTCAATTGATATTTCACTTGAGTTGGATTTATTGATAGAAAAATGTTAATCCTGACTCGAGTGTTTTGTGTCTTGCTTTACGCTCAGGTCAGACTGAGTGACACAACATTTGAGACTCACCTTTGGAGTTTGGAGCTTCGCTAGGAGATCCAACTATCTATCCAGCTTTCAGTTATTTCAATTGATTCTAGTTGTTTTATTTAGACTCGTCATTGCTTATGTATTTGAGACTTCTATGTATTCTGGATTTCCGTTGTATTTTGTTTCATACTCCGATACTTATATGGTTGCTTAATGAACTACTATTTATCTATTCTGCTGCTTATTGTTATATTACTCCGTGTTTGTGATTCTATGATAGATTTATTTACTGTATATGCCAAGTTTTTCTAAATATAAATTTACAATCTGAAATTTTGAGCAATTCAAGTCTTACATGCACGGATGTGAATGGTTGAAAATATTGGGTCGTTACAAGTTGGTATCAGAGCTTTGATTTTGGGCAAAACTCAGCATATGTAGTAAATTTAATCATGGAATCACTTTCGTTCGAGCTTGAGTTCTTCCTCTTTGATTCGTGTTTCCTTTGAAATTTTGGAATGTTCCCCTCGGTTCCAAATCCTTATTCGTATTTTTCTTGATTCTAGAGTATCCCATAGCTCCACTAAATGATTTGTAAAGGGGTGGAACTCCTTTACAATATGCATTGATTCATCAGAGATTTCTATATCCTCTATTTAGATTCTGCTATCTCTTGTTACGCCTGAATTCTATCTCTTGCGAATGGTTAAGGTCACCCACGATTAATAATACTATATCCATCTTCCTGTTGTGTAATTCAATTATCTTATCTCCCTATCGAGTCTATCTTCTAGTTAGAATTCTATTGATTAGGATCTCTCTAATTTAAATCTCTATCCTTATTTTGAAATTCATTGTTAATCATGAGTGAGGGAGTGTATTTTTTTAATATAAAAATGTTTTATATGTTGTGTTGTTGAGTTGTTTGCTAATTTGGGGTTTCAATCGATTTATCTGATCAACGCTATCGATAGGAATTCCAAAAAACTTGAATAGGACAAACTGACACGATTTTGTTTTCAAATTAGTAAAAGAAAATAAATTTTGTATGATTATACTATATATAAGTAAAGTTTTTGAAATTAAAAAATTAAATGAATTTGGTTGTTTAAAATGATAATATTTGATTTTCATTTATTGTTTAGAAAACCATTAACTATTTCAACATTATAAATAAATGGAATTATAAAAACATGGTTTAGAAACTGTTTTGGTATTTTAATTGTTTAAACTTAGAATTTAAATTTTTAGTGATTCCAAACTTTGGTTTTAAAGTTTCAAATTGTATATTATTTAAAATGTTTCGAATAGAAACTATTTCCAAAGAATTTTAAAAGTTGTACATCAATGCTCTCCTCTTTTGTCGCTGGAAAATAATTTCGGTAATGGCGGCCAAATCGTCGACATTCATTTTCGAGTTTCGAAGTAGAGAGACCATTCTATAGGTTTGCTAAAATTTTGTTTTGGAAATTAAATTGATTTGAATTTCTATATTATGACTTGATTTATAATATATATAGGTATACGATTTTTGATTTGATTTATATATATATTTATATATATCTTTAAATTGTTTGAAGAAAAATCGGAAATTTAATTCTTAAATTTATGTAAAGGGATGACTTCAGTTATAAAATGAAGCCGAATTTTGAATAAATGTTTAAACTTGAAATAATTGAATTGATAAAATTTTCTTATATAATACTTATATCTTTCCAATATGTATAACTTACCTAAATTATTCTGAAGTTGAATTTAAAATTGAATAGTATACAATATAAAATAATGTTAAAGGAATTTATAAGTTCGAATCAAATCAAATTAACGAAATATCTTGAGTTTAAAATCAATTATTGAACATTAATTTGTTTAAATTGAAATTCATATAGTTTAAATTAATTGTTTATTTTGTTTTTCAATGTATTTTCTTTCTGGGTGTTTTTATTCACCTATGTCGTTCTTTTTCGGGAATAAAAAGTTTTGAGTGGAGGAGAGTATAACGACCCATAATTTTTAATAGTTTTAACAATATATTTAACTAAATTTTTGTGAAATTTTTAAATAATTGAATTTTGAAATATAAATTTAATATTTGGATTACGTCTAACATAAGAAATGGTAAATTTTCATCAGATGTTATGGAAGTTTATTTTATTGTGTAATTTTATTTCAATTTAACTCACTTAGAAATTGATGATAATAAAATATTTTCCAAAGCTGAATATTTTTGTACAATTAATTTGTAAATCATCTTTTGAGCAAGACGTTATGTTTCGTTTTGTCAAATTTGGACAGCTATTGCTCCGTTTATCTTATTTTCTACAATTTTGCAGCATTTCCGGTAGCAGAAATTTGAATTTTTATAATTCGATTGTATCACTGATATATGTGCACCGTTCTGTTCGTCTCATCATGTTGGTCTCCGCAGTATATTTATTTCTGTAATTGGGGACCCAGTACGTGAAGGAAACGACAAAAACAGATGTCGTGTCGGTACCGTATCCGTGACCTTTTGTTTTCTTTTCGTTTAAAAATTTAACCATGTCATCCAAGCAAAAGTTAATTGCTTTAAATTTTCAGATTTTTGACACTCACTCTTCCCTAGTTTTCAATCTATGCTTGTCGGTTCTGCCGTTCACTCTTTTCATTCCATTGTTCTGTTCATACGAAAATAAATGTATATATATAATAATATGCAATTATATATATGCTTGCTAATATACAGAGAAACTATTCATCTCTTCTCTCTTACCTCTCTCTCTTACATTTTTTTCTTCTCTTCTCCTTTTTTCCCCGAGCCTCTTCTTCCTCCAACACCATTGCAGCCCTCCCTTCGAACCCGACCGCATCTTTCACCTTCCCTCGGACTTTTCCAGGCCAACATCAACCCAAACAAGCCCATCGACCACATTCGAAACAACGGCCGACCCCACTTCTTCCACTACTGATCGAATCTCCACCCTGTTCTTCTTCCACCGAAACCACTTTCAGACCACCAAGCCCTGCAGGCCTCGCAAACACACAGTACCCGTCGCCGCAAGGCGCCACAATCCTTACGGAACATTCACCTCAACCCCTAGTTGATCCCTCAACGACATCTCCGCCCTAAGCACCACGTCCACCCCTTCAATGCCACTTGTCACCCCTGACACAAAAAAATCCGAGCCTCCTCCGCTAGCCCAGTCTCTGACCCCTCCGCCTCAGCTACCTTGGCTGATCTAACTTCCCACACGCAGCCGAGATCACCAGCCTACGACCGGTCTCTGCTACTCCTCCCTCTCGTGCTTCAGCTGAGCTCATTGTTGCATATAAATATATATGGTATGTAGACATAATATCTTTGTAGTTGTATAATTGAATATAAAGTTTATACTAGTATGTATATAGATCTTTTCTTTACAATTTTAAATGTTATACCATTTGTGTTCTGTTATTTGAAATGGTATATGTAATTTTTATATAAATATGCTTGTATGTATATACCTAAGCTATATATATGTGGTCTACATATATTAGGCTATATGTAGCTAGATATATATGTATATATATTGTGTTCTGGATATAAGAGTATATAGAGTTTTGAATATATTTATAGAAGTATATAAGTCTATAAAATTATAAAGGTTTTTTTTTTATGTATTTTGATTTTATCAAAATCGATATAAAAGTTTATTATATTGTTAGTATATGTGCTTGCTGTATATTTTATTAGAATGGTGTATGTATATTTTAACGTGACTATTAAATCTTTATTACGAATCTATAGATATGTATTATGTTTTGATACTTCTGCGTATATAACTAGTTATATATCTTTCTACTGTGTCTTATATCATTATTATTTTGTATATTATATACTTATAGTTTATAATCTTATTTGTTCGTTTTAGTATAGAAGTGTTTACGGTAATATATCATAAGGTATGTTCACATGTAAAGTTCATTTAATAAAGCTTATTTAGTGGTGCATGTATATAAGTTATAATATTTTAGTTTATGTTATTGTAGTGTGGTTTTAAAGGTATGTTAAACATTTTAAATTATAACATGTGTATAAATTTGTATACATGCGTGTATGCATTTGGTTATATATATACGTATACATATACATATATATCTGTGTGTGTGTGTGTGTGAGAACTTGGTTTTCAATTTCATATAGATATAGTATGTTTTAGGATTTAACTATTGATTTGAAATATAAATATGTATATATTATTTTAACTATACGTTTTAAAGTACTTTAAAAAAATAAAAATAAAATATACATAGTTCAACTCATATCAAGCTGATTCTTATTGTTTCATCGATTCCTATATATCTGCTTTGTTCGTTGAATTCGTGCCAATCTTGTTTGCTTTGGATTTGTGGTTGGATTTCGTAACTCAACTTCATTGTCTATCTCTCTAGTCTCAAAAGGTGAGCAATCACTCATGACTAACGTTCTTATATCTATTAAATTTGATTTCAATTGAAATGAAAATTGAAATATGATGCTGTTAGTTATTTACATTGCAATATATATGCTATTATCTATATCTATTCACCTATGACATCTGACACCATTATTTGTTATTTATATTGATAGTATATAACTGTTATTCATTATCTTATCCGTTATCACTCTGCAAGTTCCCTGTTAGTATCGAATTCATTATGGGTTAAAATGACACATACCCAAACGAACTGTAGAATAGGAAAATCATTACGGGTTAAAACGATAAACCCAAGCGATTTTCATTAAACTGAATTTGGGATTACGGGTTGAAATGATATATACCCGTAGATATTTAAAATCGCGGATTGAAATGATAAATATCCGTATCACTTGACCATTTGATAGAAAATTATATAGTGACACCTTTGGTCTATATATATTTTGAAATGATTTCCAAGGTTTTAAAAGATATATATATATGTGGTTTTATATAAATATTGATTTTTAATATTATACATAAATGTTATTTTATATATAGTTAAACTCTTGATTTCAAATTACATGTTTTGAAAATTTTAAAATACTAAGTTTGTTTTGAAAACATATATTTTAAGAATATATTTATAATTTTACTATTTTAAAATATATAAATAGATTTAGTATATAAATAAATTTAATAATATGTTTCGGTATTTTTTAAAAATAGATTTGTATAATGATTTTGATAAGTTACAGTTGGAAAGATACATTTTAATTTATTTGAAATTGTATTTAATTAAGAATTTTATTTAATTAAATCGATTTGGAACTTATTGAATTTGAGATTTTTAAAGGATATAATTTTATAACTTGATTTTTGTTTAAGGTGATTAAATGAATATTTCAAGTTAAATAAATTGAATGAAATATTTAGTTTGTATGAAATTTAGGATTTTATTTAGACGGTATTAGATTTTATTAGGTGAATATTCAAGACTAAATATTAATGATGTTAAGTTGAGATATAAATGAAATTATCAAATTTAGTTTTGAAAAGACTGAATATATAAAGCTTCGAAATATATTCAAATTGAAATGGTTTATTTTGTGGTTCAAATCTGTATTTGATACCGATATAATTTTAAATGGTTTATTGAGAAGCTAAATTGATTTCAAATTTATGAATTGAGATTGAATTAAATTTGAATTTTGAAATTCCAATTGATTTGAATCGATTTGTGAAATTTGAGGAAGTTATTTATTTATATAGAGTATTTGAAATTATATTTAAACTATTTATATATTTTACTTTACAAATTATTTGAATATAATTTTGTAATATAGATCATTTTAATATAAACTATTTTAATATAAACTATTTTAGTATACTAATTATTTTAATATATACTAGCTTAACTTATAACTATTTTTATATAAACTATTTTATTTTATAAACTATTTTATTATATATACTAATTTTAATATCAGAACTATTTAAGAGCATAATGTTATGATTTTAAAGTTTCGTTTTTAAATGGTTATAATTTCCAAAGTGTTATAATTTCCAATGTGCTATGATTTTTAAAGGGCTTATGATTTCGACAGTGCTATACTTTTAGACTGTTATGATTTTGGAAATGGATATATGTGAAGTGAAAATGATATCGTATTGATATTATTTTGAAATGGAAATGATATTTTTTTCTTTGAAGTATAAACTATTTTGAGGTGACCACGGTGTTATAATAACGTTTGGTTATTAAAGTGACCGGGATCGGATATTGTCATACTCTCTGCTAATACCGAAAACCAATTTAACAACTGTGTACGTGATGGAGATTCCTGAATTAAGTAGATGGTTTGGTGGCGATTCTATATGGTATTTACGTAGCCCCGACTCCTGTGAGTCAGCTTGATGTGGGTAAAACAGGAGCCATGCGGGCCAAGTGAGGTCATTACTCCTATCACACACATTTTTTCGATACCATTCTATTGCTTTTGTGTTTTGATTGAATGCACCCATTGATTTGGGAGTGTGTCACGAAGTGGACGGTAGTACCTGTTATGTGTTACCACCAGTCCAGATCCACAAACGGTATATCTACCCTGCCATTGCCTCAAGTGCCTTGTCGCATGCCTTAGCGCGCCTTTTACGAGTTTGTTTTGTACCATACCTATGGATAGCCCTCTTATAGCCCTCCAATTTACGGAGGAATTACGGTACTGTATAGACTATGGGAATATATATAAAAATGTGTTAAGCGTGACATGGGTAACGCCTTAATGCTATTTTAATATTTTACTTTATTATAGACATATTATAATTGCGTATATTACTACATAGTAGATAGTTTCATAGATCCTTAGAGGATGGTTATCCCAAACATCCTTTGAGTTACTTGCATTTCAGTTGATATTTCACTTGAATTAGATTTATTGATATAAGAATGTTAATCCTGACTCGAATGTTTTGTGTTTTGCTTTATGCTTGGGGTCAGACTATATAACACAACATTTGAGACTCACCTTTGGATTTAGGAGCTTCACTTGGAGATCCAACTATCTATCCAACTTTCAGTTATTTCAGTTGATTCCAGTTGTTATGTTACGACTCGTCATTGCTTATGTATTTGAGACTTCTATGTATTTCGAATTTCCGTTGTATTTTGTTTCATACTTTGATGCTTATATGGTAGCTTCATGAACTATTATTTATCTATTTCGCTGCTTATTATTATATTACTCTGTATCTGTGATTCCATGATTGATTTATTTACTGTATATGCTAAGTTTTGCCAAATATAAATTAACAATATGATATTTTGATCATTTCAAGTCCGATATGTGCGGATGCGAGTGACTGTAAATATCGGGTCGTTACAACTTTGATCGAAACTCTCCTGCTTAAGATGAAACTCTTGTGAATGAAAGATGTTGAAACCATCATGAATAGAACATGAGCCATATTAATGCTCATGGGTGGCCTTCTAACATATATATAAATGGGTATGGGAAACGATGGAGCGACCCGTAAAATTTTTGGTAATTTAATTGTTAATTTTATTAAATGTTTGTTATCTAATATTGGAAAAATTGAAATTAGTGATTCATTAATGAAATAATAACTTAAATGAGATGTAATAATGCTAATCTAAGTTAATATTAACTATTTGAATGAAGTTGCAAATAATAGAATTAATGTAAATGTTATACTAGGCTATAAATAGAATATAAGAAAAAAACGTAAATATTGAATTAATTAATGAATTAATATATATTGAATGGTAATTGAATAAAATCTAAGTTTAGTAAGAAATTATAACATTGATTTGGGAATGATAAACTTATAAAAATGTGATTGAGAGTTAATGATAACAACTATTATAAGTTAATCATGTATTTAGTCCGTTAAATCTAAATTTGTAATCAATTGCAATGGATCTCAATTCAATGTTATGTTAGTGTAAGTTAAGGAAATAATTGGAAATAATGTTAATTCTATTCATAATATGACAATTAGTTGAATGAAAATAATGGATATCAAAATTTATTAATTTATTGGAATTTAAATTTAATAATTGGATTAATTGCAATTAAATGAAATTAAGGCTAACACTGAAATTGAAAGATTTATCAACTCTAAATTGAAATCTAATTTTTTTTAAATTAGTGTAAATGATTAAGAAATTTAAAAATGATTAATTTTTTTATTATAGAGTTGAAATTGAAAACTTAATTTAATTAATGAATTATTTATTTATTTAATCAACTGGAAAATAGCATTTTTGGCCACTAACTCGGATTTCGACGAAACCAGTTTCATCGGATCCGTAACAGTGAATTATTGTAGGATTTCGAGTTTCGCATCGATCGGACTTGTTGTTTGATCGTACTGTCTCGAAACGCTAGAAATCAATGAAATTGAAATCAATTGAAATCAATTTAAAATAACTTGATTTTAGCATAATTTCTTCATACGATGGAATTTGAACTTGGAACCTATTCAATTGTGTTTAAAATATATAAAAACATCTATTTTGATATATGGGTTGACCCATTTTCGTTCCGGAGTCAGAACGGGCTTTTCGGGCCGTTATCGTTCAAATTTCTAAACCAATTGAGCCCATTCGATTCTATTTTGTTTAGCCTATATATATGCCATTATAAACCTTAGCAGCCTTTCCATTCCTCATTTCCATACGTACAATTCAGTTGCTCCTCTTCATTTCTAATGGTAGACAAAACAAAAAATTTCAATTGCAATTTCAAATAAAATTCAAAGCCAAAAATTAAAACTCTTCAAACTATATCATATTCTATATCGTTGGAAAGCTCTCGACGAGCGCATATCAGATCTGTAATTCATTTTCCAAATTGAGTCACCGTTTGTCCAGAATTCAAGGAATTATTTTCGACCGTTTATCATCGCATTGATGGACTTCTTCCGATCGACGAACCAAAGGCACCAGGTTGTGGAGAGTCGCGAGAGGATCGCATCAACGTAGGTTAGGCGAGGAGTTGACGGCCAGATCGTCGGGATTAATTCGAGCTAGGATTTTTAAGTGCAGCGGCTGTTGCTTTTGGCGTGCTTGTGGGTGGGGTGTCGCGCGCCACTGGTGAGACGGCAGACCGAGCAGTGGAGGGGCGAACTCCAAATAGTGGCCAAGATGGCCTACGACGGTGGCGATCGCGACTTGAACGCGGCGTCGCATTGTACATGGTCGAACGATTTGGGTAATTAGGGTTTTGCACTTTCTAGGGCGATGATATGGCCTACAACTACTGGTTTGTTTGATATTATTTCCATTTATTTTAGTTTAGTTTTCAAATCTTCTAATCGTTATAATTTTTTCGTACGAGGTCCGTTTCACGCGCATTTTTCTCCGCTAGGTTCGTATGGAATTCCAGACATTTGGACGCTGGATTGGACGAATTTTGAGACTGTTCAAATTTTATTTTAAATTGGATTTAAATTCAACTTAAATTTAAAAGGTGAGTGTTTAACCCACTCACAACTTCTAAATTTTTTTATGTTTGTTAAATTGATTTATGATGTGATTAGAAATTTATTTATGACTATTTGGCATCTTTTTAATCATCATCTCAGTTAAATTGAATTTATTAAATTAAATTGTTATTTAATTTATTATTGAATATAATTTCCAGTAACTATCTGTTATTTATTATCTATTCTATATTGATGTTATTGTTTGAATTAGATGATGATTGTGATAAATGGTTGATGACTGATATTGGATGAATGGATGTTGTATTTTATATTGTTATAAACTGCAAGTTGTTATGGATTTTATTTCATTCGGGATTGCGATTTGAAATGATATATAACCGTATTTATATTTTAAATTACGGAATGAAATGATAAATATCTGTATCACTTAACTAAAGGATAGAAAATTATATACAAGCACCGCCGGTCTATGTATAAATATTCTTGAAAATGATTTCTATGGTTTTATATAGAAATATATGGTTTTATATGAATATTGATTTTAGATATTATACAAATGTTATTTTATCCTTGATTTTAAGCTATGCATGATTTGTTTAATATAAAATAAGCTTCATAAAAAGTTTGATATTTTTTTATTGAAGATAATACGATTGAATGTTTAAATTAAGTTTAAGTATAGAGTTTATAATGATTTAAATAAATGAAGGTTGGAAGATAAATTGGAAATGTATTTGAAATTGGATTATTTAAGAATTAAACTCAAATAAGTTTGATGTGAAATTTATTAAATTAGAAATTTTAAGGGTATGATTTTTATAACTTGTTTTTGGTTAAGGTGAATTAAATGAGTATTCCAATTATAAATAAGTTGAAGGAATTAATTAGTTATTTGTAATTTGAGTTTTATTTAAATTATAACAGATTTATCAAGTTAATAATTAGAAACTAAATAATAGAAAATTGAATTTTATATATATATATATATATATATATATATATGAAATTATAAAACTTAGTTTTGAAATTGTTGAATAGTTAAAGTTTTGAAATATATCGAATTTAGAATGGTTTATTTTATGGATCAAATCTGCTATGAAATCTATGTAATTTGGGATAGTTTATTCGAAAACTGAATTGAATTGAAATTTATGATTTCAGATTTGGTTAAATAAAAAATCTACAAATTTTAGTTGTTTTCGAATTGATTTGTGAAATTGAAGAAGCTATTTATTATGTAAAGTATTTTAAATATTTAAACCATTTAAGTGGTGGAAGTTATGTTCGAAGTATCATGATTTGGAAATGTTATATTTCAAGTGTTATGATTTCGAAGTGTTATAACATTGAAAGTGCTATGATTTTTTTGAAAAGGATATATTTGAAATAAAATGATATATATATATATTGATTTGAGTTTAATAAAAATGATATCATATTGGTTCGGTTTTTGGAATGGAAAGATATCGTATTTATCTGGTTTTGAAAGGGATATAATATTCTGGTTTTGGAGTATAAATTATTTTCAAATGACCGCGGTGTTATAATAACGTTTGGTTGTTAAAGAGACCGGGATCGGAAGCTGTCATACTTTCTTCCAACTCCGAAAACCACTTTAACAACCATGTACGCGGTGGAGATTCCAGAATGAAGTAGGATGGAGGCGGCGTTCCTTTGAGGTATATACGTAGACCTGACTCCCGTGAGTTGGCATAAGATGGCTAAAACAGGAGCGATTGATGGGCTAATGAGGTAGCACCATTGATCAGACACATCTTCGATATTATACTTTGACTTTTGGATTGATTCGGTGGCCACTTTTGATTTTTTGATTTGGGGGTGTGGCTCGAGCTGGGCGGTAGCTGCGGTTATACGTTACCACTGGCCTGGAAGCGTAATTGGTATATCTACTCTGGCATTGCCTAGTTGTGCCGTGTCACCTACCCTAGCGTATCTTGTACGAATTTTGTAACGATCCTGAATTTTAATTTATTTTAAATTGATATTTAAATGAATTTTTGAATTAAAATTTGTAAAATTGATTTTTAATTAGATTTGGGTAAATGATTAGAATGAGGGTAATTTAACTCTATTAATTAAAGATCTTAACTGTTTTGACTAATTCAATTACCTACATTTCATTTAAATGAGATTTAAATAATAAATAAGAAATTTAAGGAATTTCATTAAGAGTCAATCAATTAAAAGGATAAATTTCATAAATTAAAAATAAATGGTAAATTAACTTATGATTGAAAGATGGTTAATTAAGGTTAATTAACTATGTAATTAACTTAAGGTTAATTAAATTTTTGTAATTAATTAAGGATTAATCACTTATTGTAATTAATTTTGGATATTTTGATTTAATTAAAGTTAATTAATTTAGTTTAATTAATTTAAGAAAATCATTAGATAAATTGGTAACAAGTAATTTGTAATTAATAAATCAGAATTGGATAATAAATTCATAAGTAATTAATTGGAGATAAATTGAATTACATAGGATTAAATGATTAATAAATCATGTTTATAAATGATTATTGGATGCTTGAATTACTTATGAATGATCGTATTATATGTGATGCCTTGAATTGATTATCCTATCTGATTTGTGATATTTTGTTCTGTAGATTGAACTGTGTGTATTTATTTGCATCTGTATATTATCTGTGAATCTGTGAACGGGCGATGAGCGTTATAATTTATATCGCTTATCAACTACATTTCTGTGTTTTGATCTGTGATGATTGAATAATGTTGCACTATTGTGTGTTAAACCCCTGGACCACACCATACACACACAATGATGGATTTCACGAGGAAATCGGTTAAGTCACAGATTTTTGAAATAGTTTAAAATTTGAATTTTTAAATTCAAATGTTTTGAAAATGGAATTGGAATAGAAGTGAAAAGCTTTTGAAATGGAATTTCAAAGATGGAAATTTATTTTGAATAACTGGATTAAGCGTTGGAATTTAAATACTTTAATTTAAATTTGAATTCAATATTCAAATTGAATTCTGTAATTTGAAACTAGGGATTAATGATATTATACTAGCCATTATGAGTTAAATCATTTTTAAAGTATTATTTTTTTTGGAATTTGAATTTAACCCAGGGATTTCAACTCGTATAAATGAATCAGATTTCCAAAATGAAAACTGTTGTTTTCAAATGATAAACACTTTTAGATAAGAACTGAGATTCCAGTTAATTAGGGGAATCTCAAGATTGAATAGAGAAATGATTTTCCTAAGTTATGAATGAATTCTTTTTGAAAGCTATGAATTAAATCTGTTTATTTTTAACAGATTTAAATTGATGATTTGTTTAAATCAAATTGAAATGAAATTGTTTCGAAGGCTATAAGTTAAATCTTTGATTTAAAGATTTAACGAGTTAATCAAATTGAACTGAAAATTTATTTGGAAAATCTGTGAATGAATCTTTTATTTAAAAGATTAAAATGTGAAAATTGTTTAAAACCGTTAAAGGTTGTGAAAATGAATCTTTTTGTTTAAAGATTGAAAGTGGTAATTTGTTAAGCCATTTGAAGAAAGTCTTGAATTATTAAGTTGTGACTTAATTGAAATCCCATATCCATATGTTTTAAAAATATTTTCGCTCACTGTTCGGTTTAGCCGGGAAAGGACCTTTGTGTCGTATAACCCATTCTGAATATGTGATTTGACGTTATGGATAGCATTTGAAGACCGGTGATGAAGACCGGGTATTTGCGAAAGCGATAGGATGACCTATCGATTGTTTCTGCACCGAGTCGCGCCGGTATAGAAACTCCCTAAGTGATGGGAAATCCGATCGGGATTGTGAATATCCGGATTGCAAGGACTTCTTTGTAAGTGCCTTCGGTTCTGTTCGAGCCCGGAACAGACTTGTATGGATTGTATGTCTGACATTACAAATTGAGATATAAAGCTGATTTCTTTCAAATATATTTCTGTTGGTGGCAAAGAATTTATTCTCTTAGCTTAACACCCTTCTCTGAGACGTACGAGCTCATAGGTTATGTAGTTGAATGTTATCAGCGATATATTCCCAATTTGGTAATGTGACATGCTGAGTGTTGCTGTGAAATGATCATTGTGTTGATTATTTGTGATAGGATCGTTTATTTGATCGTCTATCCTGGTGATCATTTCTATGATCATTTATTGACCCAAAGCATGGCTTTTGTATAAAGTATGTTTTTGTGGACGTCACTTCGTCGAGCCTCACACCCCATGAATGGTCAAAACAGGAAAGAAGCAGCAAGGTTATGAGGGGTAGCGCCCTTTAGGATGTGTGCATTTCCTTCTGGAAAAGGGTGGTATCATGGTATGGAGCCCAGATACTTACTCATGTTGAAAACACTTTATGATTGTGTGAATTGATTACGAGATCTCGGATAAAGGTCCCAAAGGACAGGGGGATGGCATATTCGGTCAGTTGTTACTCAGTTAGGGGTAACCCGGCCTTGTGTTGGTAGAGATCCGGTTTGGTTCTCGGGGATGTCCATCCAGAGGCATTCTCATGTGGCAATGGGAAGTTCCTTGGCCTGATCATTCGTTGGAAATCCAAAGAAACAATACGATCTTGTACGGTTTTAGTCGTAGAACCTGCCATTTACTTATGGTGGCGCCCCACTGTTTAGATGGTAGCTATAGTAGGCATACGATAATGGTCGTATGTTGGCTAAGATTTATATTCTACTTTCGAAATGAATTTTTCCTACACTATGCACTATTAATAATATCAAATGTTTCTTTTTAATGCGTATCAAGCATCTTTGACTATCATAAGGAGAAATCTCCTCCGATTCTGCGTTTGCATTGTGTGTGTGTGCGGGAGGCCTTATGGTAGTCTCATTTTTAAAAAGCATTGCGAATTGACTTTGAAAATCTTTTGTTGAATGTTTTTAAAGATAAACTGTTTTTGTTGCTCACACCAGTCCCACGACTGATCTGGAGTTTATTGTTTCTTTCCTAAACTCTGGGTGCTCATTATTTTCTACACGAGCAGTCTAGAGTTGGGTTTTTCAGATAGTCAGATTAGTAGATTATCTGGAGTTAGTTCAGTCTTTGGATCGCACCAGTCTTACTGAGCTTGGTGCATCGTTATTGGGGGTTCGAGCTATTGCTGGATTAGTTCTTGGAAATGGAGTTGCAGTTATTTTTGGAGTTCTTCCTTGAAGACTATTTTAGAGTTATTTGTTCCGCTGCTAGATGTTATCTATTTTCTTTTCCGCTGCTATTTTATTGTATCATATCTCTGATGTATATTGATATCTATTGGATCATCTGTTGTAGCAGATATTGTATCAAAGCTGTATATTAATGTATTATTCTTTTATTCCGCTGTGTTGTTTACTTAATGATTGTTATAAGCTCGGGCGAATCGGATTTGAACGGTCGAATCTATGGCATTCGAATACGATTTGAGGTATGGATGTCGATTTTCGAGCGGGCAAAATCCGAATCGTTACAAATTTGATTTGTGTTGTACCTATGGAGTATCCTCTGGTAGCCTCCCGGTCACGAGGTATTACGGTACTGTATAGACTATTGGCACTATTACGTGTTAAGGGCTATATTGGTAACCCCTTAACGCTATTTAAAAGTAAGTTTATTTTACTATAAACATTATTATAATAATGAAATATTACTACATAGTAAATAGTTTAACGGATCCTTAGGAGATGTGAATCCCGAGCATCTTTTAATTTCCTACACTCACGTTAGACACCGGATAGGAGATGTCAAATCCTGTAAACATCTCTGAAGCCGTTCCACTCATATTTTACCGTTGATTTAACTCACATAAGATCTTTTAGTTCTAACTCGATCATTTTGTTTTTCAATTTTCTCGGGTCAGTCTGAGCATTTCATGATTCGAAGAATTTATTTCTGGAGGACGAAGATGAAAATTGTATTACTATTATTTATAATATTATTCCACTGCATTCATACTGTTCCACTGCATTATTTATTATTTTCTTGTTTGTATAACTCTGATGTGTTGTATAAGTATAATCAAATGTTTTGTAAAACAGCTTCATGAACTGTTATTTGAATATTATATTTTGTCATTCCGCTGTGAGATTCTGCTTTTGTTTTATTTCTTCCTCTGCTTTTCTTGTTCACCCTAATAACAATTTGCCCTTTTGTATGGTTTGAGTCTGAGGTGTGTGGTTTGTCGCCGATTTAAAACGCGCAAAAAGGCGAGCCGTTACAAACGATCTCCTCGAAGAGAAAGGATGACGACCATACCAGTCAATTTTATAACAACCCATGGAAAAGGAATCTCCAGAGCCTGAAGAACAAATGGTCGACTGATATGGGAGTACATTTGGTAGGAACAAGTAGAACGTGGCATAAGTGCTCGAGTAAGTAGTCTATCTACATATGAGATAAAGATTGTTAGGAATCCTAAAGATTTATGAATATTGAATATGGAACCTTATAAGGGGTGAAATGACCCTCTAGTAGCTCTATAACACTGTTCTCTGCTTATACTGTAGATTAGAGCTATGTAGAAAGTTTCGTTCAAGTGTTTCAGACTATTGGCAACCATATGGTGAGTTGTTCATTTTCCAATTTTGTGTACATGTAGAACAATCAAAGGATGAATATTCACTTTCAAATGTTAAGCAAAAGGGTGATAAATCTCCACAACATTACCAGACTCATTTTAATGCCATAGCTGCTAGCATGCGAAATGTAGATGAGATGCAAGTTTTAGTTGCCTTATGTTGAAGGGTGTTTCGGCATAAGAAGTTCTCACATAAACTGACTAAGAAGGAATCAACTATTCTCTAGGAGTTTTGTTATGAAGTGGCGTGCATGATATTGGAGGATGCCATATCAGAGAGGTCGCCTAGTGGATCAACTTAAATCATAGAATCATCCAACGTTCATACTATGGAAAATGAGGTTGTATTGATTTCTTGAAAAAATGAATGGAAATAATCAAAGTGATTGGTCGAATGCAAAAGGTGGAGACCAAGAACCAGGTTTGATACTTATACGGATATTAACGATACAATTAGAAAATCTACTTGGCTACACAACCAGAATTAAGTACAACAGCCGGCCCCTCAAAAAGGAAATGGAAAGGAATCTGGACTCTGGAAATACTGTTGCTTCCATGAGTTGAATGGACACAATGAACGAATGAAACCACTTATGCGACACCATTGAGGAGCATATCAGGAAAAATAATCTATAGGGGTATGTTAAAGACATGAATTACACCCCAACCCTCATGTGTCAACGACCAAGGCAACCACAATATGGTGACAACGGGGATGGTACTAGTGTCGGCAGAAAATGGAAGAATCGGGGTTAGTACGATAACAGATGGATTGCACATAGTCGATAAAAGTTGAGATGACATGGAAAGATACACTAATCTTTAAAGAATGTCAAGGAGTTTGTGTATGTTATGCATGAAGAACAAGAATTGAAACCACCCTATAGGAATGAAACCGTGATTAGGTTAAATGGAAGGGATTTAAATGGAAAGACATATCCTTACATTGATCTGATGATAATCACAACTATACTTATACTAGTGGAAGTACATGGTGGACTAGTGGATAGTGGAAGCTATATTATTATTCTATGCACAAGTGGTTTTGAAAGGATGGGAGTATCTATGATGGATGTTACCCTTGCAACAAATTGTTCCATGGTATCGCCAGAGAAGGAATTTTTTTCCAAGGGGCTTGATTTGTTCATGGAGCTAGGAGACCGACCCATGTTAACATTAGAAAGAAAACCTTTTTTTGGTGGGTGGTTTCACAACATACAACGCATTCCTAGGATGACCTGCACTTTTTGAATTCAGGGTAATGCTAGCTTAATGATGATTGGATATAAGATTCCCAACTGCAAAAGGTATAGTATTTATGGAAGTTGATCGGGATGCAACATGGGAATGAGGTTGAGCTTCACAAGAACATATGAATTGGTAAGAGTAAAAATGCAGAGAGGGGTCTCTGCACTAAAAACTCGAATACACAGAAATTACCTAAAAGGCCTCTCCTTATGTCTACCAATTATCCTCACAAAGAATTAGACCTGGGAGATGGAGAAGAGGGATAATAACATGGTCCACCGAGTCCATGGAGTTTATGATGGTTTCTAAAAAATATTTGAACAAAGTAACGAAGAATGGATCCTATCTTGTCTGAAATATGAAGGCACAATTAGCGGGGTTCTTGAAGAATAACAAAAATGTGTTTGCATTGTTCCAATCCAATATGTGTGGGATCTCCCTTGACTTTGCATATCATGCATTGAAGATTGACAAGTGTTCACCCTATTAAGCAGAAAAAGAGGAGCATAGGTTTGGATTGATTAACGACCCTAAACGAGGAAGTGAAAACCCAGCTTTCCAACGACTTCATAAAGGATCCCAATAACCGAAAAGGATAGTTAACTAGTCTAGTCAAGTAGCCGAATGAGAAACAAAGGACTTGCATTGACTTCTCAAGTCTAAACATTGCTTTCCCTAAGGATTTTTTCCTGTTTAAGATAATTAACTAGCTGGTGGATGAAACAACATGATACGAGTTAGTACATTTCACAGACGGTTACTCTGACTACAACCAAATAGCAACGTATAACCTCAGCGAAGATCACACGAGTTTCATCACTGATCTGTGATTATACTATTACAAGGTGATAATATTTGGCTTGAAGAAATATAGAGCCAAGTACCAACGGTTGTTCAACAAGATGTTCGCAAACCCAATTGGACGAACTATGAAAGTGTGTGCAGACAATATGCTTATGAAATTTAGAAAAGCAAAGGACCACACTAGCCATATAGAGGAGATGTTTTAGGTACTCCTAAAGTATGAAATAAAACTAAACCACTTGAAATGCTCAATTAGAGTCATTTTTTGGAAAATTTCTTAGATTCATTATGCATACTAGGAGATAGTATAAAAACCTCCATTTCGAGACATGAAAATAAACGCCGATGATGTCACAGTGATTGCAAGAATTATTTCTAAGAAAAATAATGGAATCGACTTTTTCCACGATATTAAGTAAACAAAACAACTAAATACTTTTTTACTACGCATATTATATTAACATATTTATTTCCCAAAAAGTGACCATGCAACGGTAAATATATTAAAACGTAAATAATAGTGACACCTAGATATAAAAAGATGCTAGCATGTTCACTTAACAAGTTAAATCCCAATCTAATAACAGTAGAATAAAAAAATCCCGGTCTTACAACATCGCGCCACCTAGCCAAATGGGTTTTCCCTCATCAATCATCAAAAATAGTTACAATATATCATGTAATGTTAAAGCATCAAATCATGACCACAATCATATAATCATCATTTTATCATTAGTACACCATCATTTTATCATTAGTACACCCTAAACTTAACATTATATTATGAAACATATCTTACAAATATCATGCTCAACAACAAGATAACCTATACTTATCATGATAATATCATGAACCTTGTCACGTGGTCATCATTCTTTATCACAAGTTCCACTTAGACTCTTATTTAGGTGTACATGCGCTAGTTATCCTTAATTATATATGGTGAATACCATAAAAAGTTTACTTATTACTAATTCATTTTTCTTGAACAAAATGAGCGGTGAATGAACACTCATCCACCTTAGGAACCACCTGAACTAGAGCCACTGTGACTCTCCTAGGTGACTGAATGTAAGAATCCTGAATAATTTCTAGCAACCATCCTTATTATGTGTCAATGGATTCTCCCAGTCTTATAAACGCTTACCTTTCACGCTGCTAATTTTTCATTCATTCTGTAATTACATCCATTTTGAGGTTATTTACTCACAATAGAGTTATTTTATTAATTGAACCCACTATATTTCCTAAGTCATATCACATGCTATATACCCATTGAATTTGTGCTTCACTAAGTCTTGGCACACGACATTAAATATCTCAATGAGTAGGTATATTTACAGTCTTGGGTTCAATCTAATTCTTAATAGCACTTTCCTTAAACCCCTTTCATTTACGTCAAAATTCTTCAATACTTTAGATAAAACATTTGTATCTTTCGCATTATTTAGATGATACGACTTATCATTTCTTAGCTTATCATAAGCTTTAAACATTTTTTCTTTTGCATAAGTTATTACATTCATACTTACTCATATTCAATTCATAGCTTTACATTACCTAATTCATGTTATACCCTCAAGTCAAACATGATGGAAACTGGCTTCCAAAATAATTTTGATAATGCCCTTATTTTGGTTAATGGATGTATGAAACATTTGTTATTGGAAATGGAAAACAATTGCTATAGAATGTACGAGCTAGTTTGTAATGAATGAGATTTTCGTCCCTCGAAAATTGACATCAATACATCCACTATGTCGAATGCCGAATAGTCGGGGGTTGGAAATACCAGTTCATTAAGAGTGAAGAAGAAATATGATAACCCGGATTTTTGGACATCTGTAATTGATAAAATAACTGGGTTAATTAATAGAATACTGATTTATAAATTGAACAAATAAATGTGATGAAAAATATTTATTCGATAATCTCCTAGTATAATTATTTAAAATCTGTAAAATTATTATTTTCAAACAAATTTAATGTGTGTTTGTTTAAATATATATATATATATATATATATATATATATATATATATATATGAGTCAATTTAAATTTAATTTGAGTTTGAGATTGAAATCCAAAGACAAATATCTTAAAGTAAATTGGATTAAAAATAATGTATGTTTGATTTTTATTAGTATATAAGTGGTTCTATATTCTTTTCTTTAAAGGATTTTATAAATATAGTAAAGAGGAAACATGTTAATGGAAATATATAGGTATAATATTAAAACATACGTCATATTGCATAATTATATAAACATATGTACATAACACTTATACATGTAAACAAAGACAAATGTAAAAACATATAAACATGAAAAACATAAGCTAAAAGGGTTTAAAACAAGATTTATAAAAAAATTTAAAAGGAGGATTTAAACATAAAATTATCACAAATGACATTTGTTAAATAAGGAGATACAAAATATACAAGTGTAGCTTAAATGGATTAACAAATAAACAAGTGTCATTTATTCATTTTATTTTTAGGATCAATGAATAAAATAAAAAGCAAAGCTACATACATGCATAAATTCCTATTCTTTCTATATTTTTCTTTCTTTCATAATATCAAAGTACCCAAAACCTGAGAATTCAAAGGAAAAGAAATCAAACCCTTGAGAATTTTAACCTGATTCAGGAGCAGGAAATTAAGCTTCAACAAATCAAAGGGAAATCAAACTTAAACTTTAAATTTAAAACAATAACATCAACAAGAAAGATCAGAGCAGTTCAAGGTTCCAAAAGTAAGAAAATCAAATTCAAAGAAAATAATAATCTTTCAAATGTTTCAAAGCTGAAGATCAAATCAAGATTAAAATTCAAATGAAGATCAGCAAGCAAATAAAAATATTTTGGTTCCAGGGGAAAATTTTGATCCGTTCTCTGTTACCATAAAACACGTAAGTAAACTTCACCTGGCAATTTCATCTTCTTTATACTTTGGTATATGAAAATCATGAAAGTTGTGGCTGTGAAAATGTTTTGTAAGAATGAATAAATATGTTATGCCTGATGTATGTATGTGTGTATGTGTGTATATATATATCTGCATGTCTGTATATATATATGGGTACCTCTATTCCTATGTTTTCATATCATAAACAACTTCAAAACCCAATTTCCCCTTATATAAACCATTTTAGGTGTTGATGTATGAAGAATATATGTTTGTGATGACTCGAATTTGTTCTTAAAAATGATTTTTAAGGAATTATGGCAAATAGTTTTGCAGGTAAAAATAAAATATAGTCAGAAATTAAATCTTTCAAATTCCATGTTTCAAGCTCATAACTAGATTCACATTTGGAAAACATGATTTTTGGAATAGATTTCATAATTTCTAGTGTTGAGGTTGTCAGGAATGGGAGAGTTGATCAATTTTGGGTTTATGGTCAATATCCGTCGATAGATGTTGAACTGAGGGTCAGGGTTCAAGCCGAGGGTAGGTCGTGAGTTGACGATGGTGGGAAAAATGGTCGGAAGGGTTAGATTTTACATTGATGACGTGGCTAGGTGATTGTAGGATTAAGGACTTGGTCGAGGTTTTGGCTTCGTCGCGACGACTAGAAGAAATCAGACTTGATCAGTTAAAGGGGAAAACGAAGTGTGGTCTTGGACGAACCCATAGGCAGAGTATCTTGATTTCTGGTGGTCGGAGGTGTCGAGTCGAGGAGGATCTGGGTTGATTGGGTTGTTTCTGTCGATCCTAATTTGTTCGTTTTTGATTCGCAAGTGATATTGGCGATTTGAGGGGTCGTGGGGGACGGCGAGGCTGTCGTCGGCATGTAGATGATCACAGAGACGGCCGGAAGAGGGTGGTTTATCTGTGTACGTGCACGGTGGATGTCGTGTCTAATGTGTTCGATGGTTGGGAAGTAGAACATTTACGTCGGGTCAAACTCGAAGGGTTTTGGATGTTGACTCGAAGAAGGTTGTGGAGCGGGAAATCTCGAAATTTTCTCGGGAAGTTTTAGTCTGAGTATCGGGTTTATAAGGTAAGTAAACAGTTTTTAAAAATTTAATCGGATCTTGATATTTAAAGTAATTTTTGTTACCAGATTTCCAAGTTAAAAAATATGAATTGTGAATAAGTTATTGAAGGATAAGGGAAATAAGAAATGTTAACAAGTTTTCAAGGTAAATATAACTTATAATTCATAAATTTATTAAGCAAGTTTCAAAAGAAATATTGATCGAGTTTCAATACAAATTTCTTTAAAGACACGGTTTTGAAATTAAAATTTGTTTGATTAGAATAATTATGTACTAGAATATTTACCCATTGTAATTAATTAAAGTTGATTATTTGATGAAGTTATTAAGGATAATTAATAATCTTAAGTTATCATAGGGAGATTTATTAATGTAGTGAAAGGATGATTACTCAATTAAATTAAGGGGTGAATATAAGAATAGTATATCACTAAAAGAATTAATTAAAGGAGAATTTGTATAAGAAATTAAAGAATAGATAATTACTGATTTGCGATTAATTAAGTTAATTTAGGAATATGATTAATTACTAAATGTAATCAATTAAAAAGAGTAATTAATTATTAAAGTAATTAAGGATCATTAATTTATCAATAAATTAATGAGTAATTAAAGATTAATTAATGTGAATGGTTAAGAGTACTTAATTAATCTAAAGACAATCAATCGATTATAGGATAATTAATTTGAGTAACTAAGGATAAATGCAATTAATGTAAACGGGTGAAGGTTAATTAATCTGTGTAATTAATTGCTAATTTCTTAATATAAGTAAAGGGAATAATTAAGGGATGATTAATTAATGGTTTATAGTCAATTAATGTTGAATAAGCAGGATAAAAAGTGATTTAAGTAATTAATTTAATTAGAAATGGTGTGACTAATTTATCTTGCTCATGAATAATTGAATGATATTGAATGCCTTGGATTGTTATCCCTGGTATGTGATTTTGATGCTATGTGATATGAAATGTTTTTGTAGTATGATATGTTGGGTTGAACAGTGATAAATGTGGTTATCTACGATGAATTTCTGTGACATCCTGAATTTAAAGTTTGAATTGTATTTCACTTGAATAACTTGGGTTAAGATAACTTGGAATTCGAAGAGACCGGGGTCGGGTATCAGTAAATACCCGAAACCAATTCGATTCTTTATAGATTGATATGTTAAATCAATAGGCTGGAATGAAATGATATAAGTAAATTGGACCATTTAATCTAAGTTTTGGTACTTAGAAATTGATGTGTGAAATAAGTAATTTCTTTAACAAATTGTGAATTTGTAAAGAGGTGGGAGTTACCCCGGGTTTTAAATACGTTTTACGCATTGGTATTTTATGATAGATGGGTTTACTCACGCTGGTTTCCAGCCTCACCCGGGTGTTACTTTGATGTAATGCTCGGGTAAGACCGAGTATTACAGATTTTCAGGAAAGGACGTTTTGGAGCTCAAGAGGCAAGCTGGATGGCAGGAACGTATGGAGTGTATCCCGCTGTGATATATTGTAGTTTATCTGCGACAAGTTAAACTTAACCATCCAGTGTTTGTGTAATTGTTGTAACTCTATGCATTGTATGTAATATAACTGTTATTTTATTTGATATTATATTTTGATCCGTTGCGAATGTGAGATTCTTTGTTTTTTTCTATTTCTTCTTTTATCTCTTTTCTTCTTTTCCTAACTATCTAGAATCTTCGGGATCAAAAATTGCAACAACCCGCATATTTGTCGATTTTATCTTTAAATATTTTATTTAAATATTTTATCGATACTCGAAATTTAGTCCGAAAAGCTACTTTTTGCAAACAGTCGAATTGGGACTCGAGACCACCCCCATTGAGTTCAAAATAACGTTTGCGACCTTTTTGAGTATAAACTTCGATATGTTTGGAGATAGTTGATTTTTGCCACTTTTTCACTTAGGGCTTTGGTTTGGGCTGAGCCCAATAACCCCACTTATGTATTCAGTCCCAACCCCTTATCCTCTTCATTCCTTCATAATTTCCTAATACATTCAAGCTTCATCAAAAAAGGGGGAAGAGAAAAAGAATTAGGAAATCCTAAGCCCTAGTTTCCATTAGCAAATCCATCTTCTAGCTCCAAACTCAAGAAAACCCATTGGTAAGCATCTCCTTTTTCTTCCCCAACTCATTCTCTCATTGATTTCAGAAATTTCCTAAACCTAACTTAGGGACTGTTCTTCTTTTAAGCTTAGATTCAAGCTTCTAGTGTTGAGATTGAAGTGTGGTTAATCTTCCTTTGTCTTCAAGCTTCTCATTCATTGATTTGGGTTTAAAGGTGAGATTTTTATCTCACATCTATGCTTATATTTATCTTCGATTGTTAGGTATGAATTCCTAACACTTATTCGTGTGCGATTGCTTTTGGTTTGGATTGATTTGGTGAATATTCCAATTTTTAGTGTTTTGGGTTCAAATCCTTAAAAATCATATCTTTGATGTTCAAATGTGTTTTTGGTGATGCAACGAGGAGCTCATAGGGCCGGGTAGTCAATTGGCATAAATGCTTAGTGCCGATGCTCGAGTGGTTGCGAATTGGTCGTGATTGGTCATTGTATTCAATAGGCTGGGAAGGGACAGGAAACAGGTCCGGCCGACCGAGCCCTGCTGCCGGCCGACCGACCTGCTTCCAAGTGCATAAGCACTTTCTGCTTTAGGGTCCGGTCGATCGACTACAGGGTTCGGCTGACCGACCTGCTACTCCGAGAACTTCTGTTTTTTTTGGTCCGGTCGACCGAGCTCTGTAGCCGGCCGACCGAACCTGATGCAATTTAACCTATTTCGCCTAGTTGCTTGAATTTCCAACTTTAATCGATTCGTGTTGTTTCCTATTTGTTGTTATCATTTATTATGACTTTGATGACTCCTTTTTAGGGATTTTTTGAATATCCATTTCGGTGGATTCTTTATCGGTTTCGTTGGATTTTTATTCACATCTTCGTATGTGAATTTATTGATTGATTGTTCCTACAATCTTCTTTGTGATTTGTCACTTTAAAAATATAAAGGTTTCTATACTAGTAGTAAATATCAAAACTCTTTCTTCAAATGATTTCAACACTATTTTAGTACAAAGCTCGTTTCTTAAACCGTTTTCCAATCTATTAGTATATACAAACCTTTACCTCACTCGTATGAGAAATCTAATTAAACGACTTAGTAAAACGAGTGGTATGAAACGCTTGAGTTTACTTCGTCGGTTAATTCTTGGACTTGTTCGATTGAAACTCTTGTGACAATTTTATAGTGGAGATCTACAGTTTGTTCGTAAATATTTAAGTTAAGCAAGTGGTTATGGGACATGAAGCTAAACTCATATATTTACTAGCTTAGTGTAATTGACACTTCTCGTTGATCATGACGATCATCTATGTGATTTAGACTAGCAATGTGCGATGTCTCTTTGTCTGCGAGGGAGACTAAACCCCGTTTTGTGGAGTTTCGACTCAAATTGGTGGGGTAGCAACCCATGGTCTTCGAGCCGTTTGTGGTGCTTCGGCTCAATTTGTGATGGCTAGCAACCATGGAATTAGCATTCCGTTTGTGATACACGTGTTGGTGAGCTTTATGCTCCCGTTTGTGATAGGCTCCCCCCCTTTTTTGTGATTTCTGGATTTCATGAGATGATTTCTAGAATTTGTGTTTCACCAATTTTCATGATTTCCATTGATAAGTTTTATCAACATTTGTGCATTGGTGAATTTGTGTGTCATTGACTTTTGTGATTGACATTGATATAATCGTCAATATTTATGGTTCGGTGAACGAAATAAGGAGTATGACATTTCCTTTGATTCTTGTGTAGATTTGGTGATATTGATTAATCTCTTGTTGATTTTCAATTACTTATATATATCACATCTTGGCATTGTGATTATTATGTGTTTAGTCATATCTCTTATTCTATATCGTTTCATCTGATATTTATAGTTAGACTGATCCGTTTGTTATTTTCTTCTTAAATAATACTCGGGTCAGACCGAGATGTTACAGGTGCTTCTGCTTGACTTTACGTCCGGGATTACCTCCTTGACTTTTGGTTAACTACTTAGATTAGTAGTTTTTGTTGTATACATTTGAGATATAGACTCCATAATGTATACTTATTCTTTTGTGTAGTTCATGTAACTATTCTTTTGTGATATTGTGGATCTTTTTAGACCACTACTCTGATATACACTTCCATGTGTTTATTATATATTCATATCTTCTTCCGCCTTTGTGATATGAATTGTCTGTGACTGATTTATGTTATGTTTATTTCTATATTTGTTTCTGAAGATATTATAGCCACTGTGTAGTAGCTTTGAGTTTGTGTCGGTATGTCGGATTTCCCTCTTGATAAAGAAATGCATGTTATACTATCTGACATATCGATACTCGCGCAAAGCAATTACACGGATGGTCGCTCCTCAACAGCCTTATTCTCCGTGCTAGTTGACAGCATTCACCGTAATGTTCTTGGCTAGCGTGGGTATAGAGGTGGGGGCATCACAGCTTGGTATCAAAGCCAAACTTCGGAACAATATGGAATATTATAACAAGGATCATCGTCCAAAGTCCATCTTAGGAGTCGTACTTTAGGATTTAATTCGAGTCTTCGTACCGATTCATCCTATTTTCCTTATGATTCCTTGTTTATCTATCAAGATTGCTTGGTATTCAATTTGGTGAATAACCTTTTTCTTCTTCTTCTTTCTTTCTAAAGGAAGAGAAATGTCTAGACCAGGTCGCCCAAGAGCCGTACCATCTAGCACTCCACCCAGGATGGAGTTTTTATGACTGCTCAACAGCTTCTTGATTTAGTGACAAATGCTCAAGCAGCTGGAGCTAACCCGGAACCTACTCACCCAAAGTCGGGATTTTCACGCTTGTGCAGCGATTACACTAATTTGGGTGGGGAGCCATTCAAAGGTTCCGAAACTATTATTGAAGTACAGGCTTGGCTAAGGTCATGCGATCGAATCTTCTCTCGCATGAATCTTATTGAACTTCACCGAGTTCAGGTGGCCTCTAGTATGCTCCGAGAAAGAGCATTGGACTGGTACGAACTTCTTATTTCTAAGATTAATGAAGCGGATCTCACCTGGGAGCAATTCCGGGAATGCTTCGAGTTGAAATTTGTACCAGAAGCAGAGAAAGTGATATTGGCTCGACGATTTATAGACCTTGCTCAAGGTGATTCTTCCGTGACTGATTATGTCGCATCCTTCGAGTCGCTTTCAAATATGGGGTTGAATACATCAACACCCCTTTAAAAAAGAACCATAGGTTCGTCTATGGCTTGAACAAAAATCTCAAGAAGCCATTACTTCTAAAATTAGAAGTTTCTTTCGACCAACTCATTGATATCGCTCTTCGTCTTGAAGAGGCGGATAGGGAGAATGATGTTGAAGTGGTGGGTTCCAAACCAAACTTCAACAACAAGAAAAGGCAAAACAAATTCAAAGGCCCTTATCCCAATAAGAAAGGCAAGCAAGCAACCTCTGTGGCAAAGACTTCTTCCTTTGGTCGTGGGGAATGCTATAATTGTGGTTCGAAGGACCGTTATGCGAACAAGTGCCCAAAGTCCCTCTCTTGTCGCTACTGCAAGGTTCCCGGTCATGTTATATCTTCGTGCCCCAAAGGGCAAGAAGGAGGGAAAGTTAAATGTTGCTCAAGCCCCTGGCAACACATCTAGTGGTTAAGGTATGCCTCATTCTATCTTGATGGCATTATTATGTTTCGTGATCAACCCATTCGAGTTCTTTTTGATACGGGTGCATCCCACTCTTTTATATCAAAGGAACTTGTTGATGCTTTTTCTTTGGATGTTTTGTGTTTAATGACTTCTTTGAGAATTGCGAATCCGGTTGGTGGATCCGCAACAATCAGTTTATTGTGTAAAGATGTCGAGATTATTTTGTGTGATTTTCCTTTCCTAGCCGATTTGCATGTCATGCGTTATTTAGGCTTTGGAATGATTTTGGGAATGGATTGACTTAACCGTTATGAAGCTCATATCCTATGTCCTGAGCGGACTATTCATCTTCGACATCCTCAATCTGTTAATCAGGTTTCTGTTATTCTTAAAGATTCGGATTCTGCTTTGGTTGCATCTTTATATTCTTTAAACCCTCGAGATGACGATGATAATGATGAGGGTGATATTATTTCTCTTATTCACGTCGTTCGTGAATTTTCCGACATATTCGAGCCCGTTTTAGGATAACCACCTAAGCGAGCAATTGAGTTCAGAATTAATCTCATTCCTGGAGCTCAACCTATCACTCGCCCTCCTTATCGTATGCCCAATAAAGAAAACGAGGAGATGTGTAAATAATTATCCGAATTGGAGACGAAGCAATTTATTCGCTCTAGTTCCTCGCCTTGGGGAGCTTCAGCTATTTTTGTGAAGAAATCCGATGGAACACTTAGGCTTTGCGTTGACTACCGCAAGCTTAATGATCTTACTATCAAGAATAAATATCCTTTACCTCGGATTGATGATCTATTCGATCAACTTAGTGGTGCTAGAGTCTTTTCACAATTAGACTTAGCTACTGGATTTCATCAGCTTCGTATTGCAGAGGATAGCATTCCTTTGACATCGTTCGGTACTCGGTATGGATCTTATGAATGGCTTGTTATGCCATTTGGTCTAACGAATGCTCCGGCTTATTTCGTTGACCTTATGAATCGAGTTTTCAAAGATTTTCTCGACCGGTTTGTTCTCATCTTTATTGATGATATTCTTGTGTATTCTAAAACCGAGGAGGAGCATGAAAAACATCTTCGGATTGTGTTGGAAACTCTTAGGAGTAATCAATTGAAAGCAAAATTTTCTAAATTCTATTTTTGGCAATCTAGTGTGAAGTTTCTCAGTCATATTATATCCAAATCCGGAATTTCAGTAGATCCTTCAAAGATTGAAGCGATTCAAGATTGGAGGAGACCGGAGAATGTGACAGAGATTCGTAGTTTTCTTGGATTGGCGGGTTATTACCGTCGGTTCATTAAAGACTTTTCTAAAATTGTCGTCCCTCTTACTGGCTTAACAAAGAAAGGTGTTTAATACATTTGGTCGGACAAATGTGAAGCTTCTTTTCATAAATTAAAAGAACTCCTTTCCGATGCTCCTATTCTTGTGATTCCCTATGGAAACCAAAATTTTATTGTTTATACCGATGCTAGTCGCGTTGGTTTGGGTGCCGTTCTTATGCAAAGAGAATGTGTTATTGCTTATGCTTCCAGGCAATTGAAGCCCGCTGAGACTAGATATGCCACTCATGATTTAGAGCTCGCGGCTATTGTTTTTGCTCTTCGGATTTGGCGTCATTATCTTTTAGGAGAGAAATTTGTTCTTTATACCGATCATAAATCCTTGAAGTATTTATTCTCTCAAAAGGAAGTTAATTTGCGTCAACAGCGTTGGCTCGAATTTCTTGCACCATATGATCTTGATATTCTTTATACTCCCGGTAAGGGTAATCGTGTCGCCGATGCCCTTAGCCGTAAACAACAAGCTGTTGTTTCTATGATGATATCCGAATGGAACGATCTCGAGATTTTATCCACTTGCGAAATTCAAGACCGTGTTTCCGATTTATGTTCATCTCTTGTTTTATGTAGCTTTGAGGCTCATCCTTCTCTTTTAGACCGCATTCTTGAAGCTCAAAGGCTAGATCCCGAATTGGCTCTTCTTGGCCAAAATATTAAGGGTAAGATTGATATTGAAAGTTTGAAAGACTTTGATATTGATTCTCGTGACGGCATTCGAAAATTTGGTAGACTTATCGTACCGAATATTGGTGATCTTTGTAAAGATATTTTAGAAGATTCCCATCGTTCTAAATTCAACATTCATCCCGGTAGTAGTAAAATATATGCTGATATGAGGCGACTTTATTATTGGGAGGGAATGAAATCTGATATTGCTAACTTTGTTAAGTGTTGCATGACTTGCCAACTTGTCAAGGCCGAACATCAAAGGCCCGGTGGATTATTGCAACCTTTAGAAATTCCAATTTGGAATGGGACCAAATTTCCATGGATTTTATAGATGGCCTTCCCCGTTCTCGTTCGGGTCATGATAGTTTATGGGTGATCGTTGATAGGCTTACTAAATCCGCCCATTTTATTCCCATTCAGTCCAATCGAACCGTTCCACTTTTGGCCAAACTCTTTATCAAAGAGATTGTTAAATAACATGGAGTTCCTACTTCTATTATTAGCGACCGTGATCCATTGTTTACTAGTGGATTTTGGAAGAGTCTTCAAAAAGCTTTGGGAACGAAGCTTAATTTTAGCACCGCTTATCATCCCCAGTCCGATGGACAAACTGAGCGTGTGAATCAAACTCTTGAAGATCTTCTTCGTTCTTGTGTGCTTGATTTTGGTGGAAGTTGGGAAGATCATATTTCACTTGTTGAATTTTCCTATAATAATAGCTTCCAATCTAGTATTGGTATGGCACCTTTGGAGGTACTCTATGGAAGGCCATGCCGATCTCCTTCTTGTTGGCTTGAGGCTGGTGAGAAGTTGGTTTTAGGTCCAGATTTTATTCGTGATTCCACAGAAAAGATTGAACTTATTCGACATAAGATGAAAGAAGCCCAGAGTAGACAAAAATCCTATGCCGATAACCGAAGAAGGAAGTTAGAATTTTCTGTGGGAGATCTTGTGTTCATTCGTGTTTCACCTATGAAGGGTGTTGTACGTTTCAGTCGATCGGGAAAGTTAGCGCCTCGCTATATTGGTCCATTTCCTATCACCGAACGTATTGGTTTCGTGGCTTATCGCCTTTTATTACCGGCTCAATTTTCTGCTATCCATGACGTGTTTCACGTTTCTAAACTTCGGAAGTGTCTTCGAGATTCCGATTCTATTCTTGAGCCCGGTGTTGTGGAAGAAATTGAAGTTTCGCCTAATTTAACTTATGAGCAGCATCCTATTTGAATTATTGCTTCGGAGGTCAAACGCCTTCGAAATAAAGATGTCCCGCTTGTGAAAGTTCAATGGTCTTCAAATCCTAAGGATTGTTCTTGGGAGTCTAGAGAGTTCATCGAGCGAACACATCCGGACTTACTTTCTCACGCTCTTTAAGGTGAACTTCTTATTTCAAACTTCTTTTGTGTTAAATATGCTTTTATGGTTGTTACTATATATCTTCTTCTTCAATATTGAGAGGACGCAATTTCTTTTAGGAGGGAAGTCTGTAACAACCCGCATATTTGTCGATTTTATCTTTAAATATTTTATTTAAATATTTTATCGATACTCGAAATTTAGTCCGAAAAGCTACTTTTTGCAAACAGTCGAATTGGGACCCTAGACCACCCCCATTGAGTTCAAAATAACGTTTGCGACCTTTTTGAGAATAACTTCGATATATTTGGAGATAGTTGATTTTTTCCACTTTTTCACTTAGGGCTTTGGTTTGGGCTGAGCCCAATAACCCCACTTATGTATTCAGTCCCAACCCCTTATCCTCTTCATTCCTTCATAATTTCCTAATACATTCTAGCTTCATCAAAAATGGGGGAAGAGAAAAAGAATTAGGAAATCCTAAGCCCTAGTTTCCATTAGCAAATCCATCTTCTAGCTCCAAACTCAAGAAAACCCATTGGTAAGCATCTCCTTCTTCTTTCCCAACTCATTCTCTCACACTACACCACAAAAGGCTTTTAACAGCGTTTGATAAACGCTGTAATATGATACAACAACGTTAGTTGAAACGCTGTATAACGACATGCTGTCGTATATACAGAACTTACTACAGCTTTTTGATAAACGCTGTTGAAAAATCACTTTGACAGCGTTTCGTACAAGCTGTCAATGATGTTTTTACAGCGTTTTCAAACATGCTGTATTATGTTTCTACAACGTTAATAATTTAGTTGTCGGAGATGTTTTAATTCTACTTTAATTATTTACAACAGCTTTTTATAAACGCTGTTATTGAATCATCAACTATTTCGACAGCATGTACTAAACGCTGTTATTAACTATTTAAAGATAATTACAGCACAAATTGAACGCTGTTGTTTCTTCATTGACAGCATTAATCAGACGCTGTCTTCTATTTATACAACACCTTTAATATTCCACTTCCAAAACTATATTTTGTGTATATTGAAACAACTAGTATATATAACATGTTCTAATAACTATTAATTAGTTACATAAACTAGTTAAGACAATATTAATAAACAAAAGACATCCATAAACCAAGTTTCAATAATATCCATAAACAAACAAAGTAAACCAAGTTGCCACAAATTCTGTTAAACAAAGACACGTTATATGTTAAACAAAAATATAATATCAATACAGTAAGTCCCACCAAATGCCAACAACAAAACGTGCATCTAAAAAGTTTCATATGCTTGCTACTTGCTCCGGAAGAAGAATGTGTCATCGCCATTTTTAATTACCTGCAATGAAGAAATTTGAAGTCAGTGAGTAAACGCCATCTAAAAATTTGAAGTTTCATATGCTAAAATGCTTAACTGCGCCAAAAAATCACTATATGATATGTTAAGACGAAACCTAGCCAATATATGGTATGTTAAACCGTCTGATAGTTCATCAACCACAACTTCAACACTTCATACAAACCAGCCTGGCCACCCACTCCAAAACAACCAACTTCACCAGCAAACAAAGTCATCACTACATCAACTTCATCAACAAAGCAATCACCACATCACTGATACAACTGCAGTGCACGTCTTTGTGCAAACCCCTGTGCATTTGCTGTTTCACTTTTAAGTCAAAGGATGTTTTAAGTCACTGTTTCATTTACTGCAGCCATCCCCCCTTCAACACATAACCACTGCTGCTCCTTGTTTCAAAATCATCACCACAACAGCATATTTCCTACAACTTCACACAATACTCCCTTCACTTCTACTCTGCCAATCCATTACTGCCTTTATAAACTGTGCACCACCCTATTTCATACCACCTTCCACTCACTACCATACAAACAGCCTGTCATCATTTGCCTGAAGCAAAGCCAACACACTACTGCCTGCATCTCACTTCTCTACATCCCCATCAACAATCACAACACTGTCAGCCACCACCCCTTTATTACAAAGCCAACCATCCCCTGCACACAAGTGCACCACCATATAACCTCTACTACAACCTCTGCAAGATCCATCCTCATCCTCGACCACATCAAAACTTCACAACAAACCATATCACATACTGTTCCACCACTTATCCCTCTGCCTACAGCCAAATCTGTGCATATCTCATATAACTTCCATTACCCAGTCAACATCATCACCATTCAACATTCACCCCCTACTTACTGTCAACTGCCTTGCTGCCTGTAACCACTAGTCCAAACTATCTCTGACCATTGTCTTCAACCCGAATCACCAACAACCAATGCTCAGGCGACCTGAAGAAAACTCATCAAAGTCGAAATCACTACTTTCGACCACTATTCCAACCGAACACCCCATCGCAAATTCCTCAGCCAACAACGACCACACTGTCACCTTCAATACTCACCGTAAACATTTCCCAAACCACACTTCACCCCTGACCATCTTCCTCCTGCCACTACTTCACTTCACAACCTCACAACCTCTAGTGTCTGTCAACAACAATATCACCTTCCTCACTTCTCCCAAACAACTAAAGAAAAAAAATTGCAAAAAACCAATACAAACTGTTGGCCATCACCGCTACCTGAGCCCCATATATTTTTAGTTTATATAATTAGCTAGGATAGGTGAAATGGGCTAAAAAAATACATTTTTAGTTTGCTGCAAGCTAATGTAAATCTTTAACAGATAGAAATTTACAGATAAATTATATAAAACTTCTACAGTTAGAAATTTGAAATATAAACAGTCTCTATGCTAAATAGAATGCAAACAAAAAAAATATGAATTTCAATGCAAGGAATTACTTAGGGCTAGGAATTATAGGTTAACAACTCTCATGCAAGTACAAGCAAGCAGATATTCATAGGTTAAATTCAGCATTTAGCATAACAAGCTGATGTAAATCTAAATTTAACCGTAGCAAATTAACAATGAATCCCTACCTCACATCCTTTCCAATTGTCTGAAATAAATCAGGCTTCGGTCCAAGCTTCATGAACTTCATTGTAGCAAAACTAATTCTCCTAGAATCTACTCAATATTTAACTCCAAGCTCAAACCTATAAGCACAGTACCTTAATTATATAGCACCTTGAGAAAAAAGAATATGTTATTAAGGAAGCTACAAACTATCAAGTTGTTTACTAAAATATTCGTAAAAAGATACGCAACATCAGATGAGCAGACCAAACATTTGAGCAGATCAAGTTGGTAAAGGAAATAATTTGTAGAAATATTAAATTCAACTTTGAACTATAACAAACTGATATAAAACATATCTAATAACAATTTTACCCTTACCTAGGGTTTTGAATGCAAATCCGTTTAAGGGCTAAATTCTTCAATAGTTATATCCCAGATTCATTTAGCTTATAAGAAACAGGTGAACAAAGACTACCACCAGAAAGCTCGCCGCAGACCTCCTGTCAATAATAATGAGCCATTAAAGGGTCGGGACAAGTATAAAACACCGTGATTAAGTTTACATGTCGAAATTCCAAATTCATGAGACAACAAAATCAGTATTAGAGTTGTGTTGGACATAGTAGGTGTTTCGTTAGGCTTCATTTTTGGTATGAAATGATTTTGAAGCATTATGCTTATTAAGGTATGTAATTATTATATTTTTGTTGTATCCTTGTGCATTTTGGCTTAGTAAGATGTGGTTGTTACGATCCCAATGTAATGTAACTTTGTAGCTTCAGCATTGTTCAATATTTTAGTAGCACAAACTTGCTTTATATTTATGCTATTGTCCGAATTTTATGAATAATACAATTTGTATGTTCTGAATGATTTTATTTGAATCAGGACTATCAGAAGAAAATGAAGAAACATAAGCAACGAAATGAAATGAGCGGCTGTGTTAATACAATGTAGGGTTTTATCTTATATTTGGATAACGAGTTGTATTATGTATAAACCCAATTACCCACATACATATCTCGGTGCTCTTTATAAATAGCAACCGATGGCTGTATGTAACAGAAAGCAATATATGATTGAATCAAACTACATTCTGATTTCATATCAAACTTTATCTCAATTTCAAATATGGTATCAGAGCTTTTGAGAACTGTTTAACAACAGATCAATACTTTGCCAAGATTCATCAGAGATTATCTCATCATTTGGATTGGCTGCAGATCATCAGAGTTCTGCACTCATCATCTGAAACTGCTAGAATTTCAGTTCTCTGAATTCATTAAATCATTTAGTACATCATCAAGCCATGCCAAGAAGAGTTATCAGAAAATCATCATCATTCAACTATTTGGCCGCTTTCAGTTTTTTTATTAAGAAAATCAAGAAAACTGAAACTGAGATCATCATCAAACCTTGCCAATGATCAAGATCACTGGCTGCTCTCCGATCCAAAACAAGAAATTAGGCAAGTTCACTTGAAAATTTTGCTTTCATTCAGCATTTGTCTGCGAATCAAGTTCTTGGTTCTCTCTTTCATTTTAATATCTTGTTATTCATTCTTTCTTGAATTTTATTCATGGCCGAAGGGGTCATAGATAACAGTTCATCAACATCTGCAAACTCAAGATCAGATCCTGCACCATCAAGTACTACAGAAAACATATCAAAGATCATAGTGAGTCTACAACCTCAGCTAATTCAAACCCAACTGGATGAAACAAACTATCTACCATGGAAGTTTCAAGTCCAAACAGCAGTAAGGGGATATAGCTTGGAAGAATATATTCGTTTAAGGGCTTTCATGATACTTAGGAAAGATGGGAAAGAAACAGGTGAAGTTGTAGTGAGTAAATAATGAAAACGCAGGCATCAAAATATTTGTGAACCCGCCATAAAATTCTGCTTAATATTTCTACACAGCGTTGATATTTAGCTATATATTATTTCCATTAGCCTAACTACAACACGTAGCATTTAAATGTTGTACATGGCTGCCATAAGTAGCTAATTTTCTTGTAGTGAGAAACAAATAAATAGTAGTCCATGTCCTATATATCCAATAACTTATTATATTCTCACGATCTATTTGGAACCATTTTCTTGATATGATAAAGCCAAATTAACACAAATGCATACAAGAAAATAAACAATTCCTATGGTATCATTGACCTACATCAACACCGTAATTTCACATCTCATAAGTACAGCAATAGATCAAAATTTACAAGCGAAGAAAAAAGAAAGGAAAATATAATTAAGAGCAATTACCAGTGCTGTAACATACATATTAAGATATTGTCTTTCCATCGCCTTGGTCAATTCAGCTAAAACATCTTTTCCTTCCTGCCCGATTCAGAGAAAAACAAGTTTATAAGCAACTCTTTATTACACTGTTTTGTTATCGGTCAATTTTAGATAGCATACCCAACCAGTTTCCACATCTATTGTCACCTCCTCACTATCAATCCTTGATGCACATGATAATGCATATGCTATTGTGCAAGTCTCTGAACCTATCTTGTCTTTCCAAGAAACAAAAGCTTGCAAGTCTGTTCAATCTATGCCTTAAGTTCATCCTACCTTGGTGTATGCTAATTCACATCAGTTTCCAAACTCTCAGCTTCATCTTGCAAATCTCCTGTATCAGAAACATTAGTATTTGATTCCATGCATTAATCGATAGAGATTCAGGTCCCATGATGACATATTTATACTTATTTCAAAGCATAGATAAATCAGAAAACTGGTTAATCATTTCAAAGCACGAAGAACAGAATTCAATCTAATAAACCTGTTCCTTAATCTGAAAACTCTAATTTGAGTTCCCCTCTCCAAAACAGGGGTTAAGTCAAGTAGATATTTTTAGAATTTCTGCTTGCATATCATCCCAATTCATCTGCATCATGAAAAATGCGATGGTGATTTCCATTGTGTCACAGACTACATTGAAATATTAAACATAAATCTTCATTTCTGTAAAAAGTTATTAAAGTGTTGTGTACAACAACATGTGGTTGAAAGAGTCAAAGAAGTTGCATATATTTTAATGCCAGTCAAAATCTGAAGCGGAACCTATAGTTAGATATAAATAGAAGAAACATATGCATTAAACAATGTTAATACTACCAACTTCTAACAACATAATACGACTACTAAATATGTTGCAAGAACTGTGGTACATTCCTTCTTCATAACCCATACCATGAAGACTGATGTACAACTCATCATGACTAGGAATAGAGCAACTTCTTGTACCTTTAAAAATAATGCAAAGGAAAAACTAGTACAAATAAAATCATCAATGCATGTATAGGTCTACATAGCCTACACTAGCTAGGATATGTTCTTATTCCGACTTACCACTATCCTATATAAACAAAGCTGCGGGTTTAGGAAGTTCTAGAAATGCAAACATGCACTAGCTAGGATTTATGCCTCATTCCTTTTTTTCTTTATTTAAAATAGACCACTTCTTTACAACTTAGAGACTGTTAATAACTTATTTTGCAGTCCAACCATATAAACAATCTAGACCTTCTTTGTCAGCCCCATCAGCTTTGTACATGAAGATCTTAAGTGCATGTTCCTATATAAGGGTCTCATAACCATGAGTTTTACTTTATATTTCATGTCTCATGGGTTCGCTGGTGTCAAATTCAACATCTTTTTCAAAACTGCAAGTGTGGTCTGCTCTGAATTATTGCAACAGATATGGGAATGTTGCTTCTATATTAAGTATCAATGAAGAAATGGTATCAATACTCTAGCATATTTTTTTCCTTCTTCTTATACTACGCAATTACCTTTTGTTTTAAAAAAACAAAATAAAAATAGAGGGAGTGTTACATACCAAACCACTGCACACATGCACTTACGCATATAATCATATTTCCATGGTTTTTTTTCTCATGTTTACCATATTTGTAAGCGAGTATATACAGGAGCGAAAAATGAAAATATCATATTAAGTTTAATCTGCATTGTTAATTTAGTTGACAAAATTAAAATATACTAATAAATGGGTTAGTTAGACTTAAGTGTTTGGTTTTGATTGAAAACTGCAAAAGAGAGTGTATATCATGAAATGAATTGAACTAGATGAAATTTTGCAAAGAGTTGTTTAATCTTCCATAATTTGGGCAATAAATAAAATATATAGTCTAAATCAACCTCAAGATTAAAGTTATAAAGTAACGGACAACATTATCATGCAAACATAGAAACTGAAATAGATAGCCTAATCTTTGAGACAATGAGAGTAAGTTTAGTTATTTTGGTTTTACCACACTACCAACATCCTACAATTTAATCTACTAAATAAGGAATCGTATAAATTTGAACTTCCTTGACCTCATAGCCTATACAATCTCTCAACTTCCATCTTTCAATCTAATGAATTTGTATTCTTGCAAGTTAAAAGCAGAAAATAGCTAAAAGAATAAAAACAATATTAATTTCAAACAAACTAAAATTAGAAAAAAGTAGAACGAGTAATACCTGAAAATTGGAATCTGAATTAGGTGATGAAGTCCAAAATTGGATCGAGTGGATCTGCTGCGGATGCTCAAGTTTGTCATGCGTCTCTCCATGCAAATTTAGCCAACAATCGGAACTATACTAGTGGTATAAATGCATAAATTGCAGATGTAGGGTAGGTGAGGGTGGCATGGAAGGCTTGAAGCGCGATGAAGTAAAGCAAAAAAATATAGATACATTTGGGTAGAGGTAAGAAAGGCGGAGCGAATGAAGAGTAATATTTTGTCGCGTAAGACATTGGTAGATATGATCTTTATACAACTGAATAGAATCAGAAGAAGAGTATAGCTATTTTAGGGTTTCCAAGGAGGAAGGAGAAGATTATGTGAAGCGGGGGAAATAAAAGGGAAGTAACGGTGAAAGAAGGCGGCCTCTAAAATTAATTGGAAACCCGCCATTTATTTTTAGCCTGGGTTAATTATACAGTGTATTACGTTTTTCTATTGGCCTAAAACAGCATTATTGCTTCAAACGCTGATGTATAATGCTGTTGATTAATATTTTTCTTGTAGTGTCATTGATTTCAGAAATTTCCTAAACCTAACTTAGGGAATGTTCTTCTTTTAAGCTTAGATTCAAGCTTCTAGTGTTGAGATTGAAGTGTGGTTGATCTTCCTTTGTCTTCAAGCTTCTCATTCATTGATTTGGGTTTAAAGGTGAGATTTTTATCTCACATCTATGCTTATATTTATCTTCGATTGTTAGGTATGAATTCCTAACACTTATTCGTGTGCGATTGCTTTTGGTTTGGATTGATTTGGTGAATATTCCAATTTTTAGTGTTTTGGGTTCAAATCCTTAAAAATCATAGCTTTGATTTTCAAATGTGTTTTTGGTGATGCAATGAGGAGCTCATAGGGCCGGGTAGTCGATTGGCATAAATCCTTAGTGCCGATGCTCGAGTGGTTGCGAATTGGTCGTGATTGGTCATTGTATTCAATGGGCTGGGAAGGGACAGGAAACAGGTCCGGCCGACCGAGCCCTGCTGCCGGCCGACCGACCTGCTTCCAAGTGCATAAGCACTTTCTTTTTTAGGGTCCGGTCGACCGACTACAGGGTTCGGCCGACCGACCTGCTACTCCGAGAACTTCTGTTTTTTTTGGTCCGGTCGACCGAGCTCTATAGCCGGCCGACCGAACCTAATGCAATTTAACCTAGTTTCGCCTAGTTGCTTGAATTTCCAACTTTAATCGATTCATATTGTTTCCTATTTTTTGTTATCATTTATTATGACTTTGATGACTCCTTTTTAGGGATTTTTTGAATATCCATTTCGGTGGATTCTTTATCGGTTTCGTTGGATTTTTATTCACATCTTCGTATGTGAATTTATTGATTGATTGTTCCTACAATCTTCTTTGTGATTTGTCACTTTAAAAATATAAAGGTTTCTATACTAGTAGTAAATATCAAAACTCTTTCTTCAAATGATTTCAACACTATTTTAGTACAAAGCTCGTTTCTTAAACCGTTTTCCAATCTATTAGTATATACAAACCTTTACCTCACTCGTATGAGAAATCTAATTAAACGACTTAGTAAAACGAGTGGTATGAAACGCTTGCGTTTACTTCGTCGGTTAATTCTTGGACTTGTTCGATTGAAACTCTCGTGACAATTTTATAGTGGAGATCTACAGTTCGTTCGTAAATATTTAAGCTAAGCAAGTGGTTATGGGACATGAAGCTAAACTCATATATTTACTAGCTTAGTGTAATTAACACTTCTCGTTGATCATGACGATCATCTTTGTGATTTAGACTAGCAATGTGCGATGTCTCTTTGTCTGCGAGGGAGACTAAACCCCCGTTTTGTGGAGTTTCGACTCAAATTGGTGGGGTAGCAACCCATGGTCTTCGGGCCATTTGTGGAGCTTCGGCTCAATTTGTGATGGTTAGCAACCATGGAATTAGCATTCCGTTTGTGATACACGTGTTGGTGAGCTTTATGCTCCCGTTTGTGATAGGCCTCCCCCCCTTTTTTGTGATTTCTGGATTTCTTGAGATGATTTCTAGAATTTGTGTTTCACCAATTTTCATGATTTCCATTGATAAGTTTTATCAATATTTGTGCATTGGTGAATTTGTGTGTCATTGACTTTTGTGATTGACATTGATATAATCGTCAATATTTATGGTTCAGTGAACGAAATAAGGAGTATGTTAACCCTGCCTCGGCCGTGGCTCACCGATCCAGAATAATGAGCGAGCTAATGTTCTGCCGATTCAACAAGGGGAGACCGACCTAAGGCTTCAAAGGGAGACCGACCTAAGGCTTCAAAGGGAGACCGACCTAAGACCTAAGAGAGGTGCCGATCTAACATTTTAACAAGGTCGCCGACTTAACCACCTTAATAAGGTTACCGACCTAATAGGTTAGAGGGGCATGCCGACCTAAAGCTTTAACATGGATGCCGATTTAACGCCTTGACAAGGTTACCGACCTAAAATGCAGCCGACCTATGACCAATGTTAGGCCGGACATGAATTGAGCAAAGGAAGTCAATGCCGCTACAGGGCACGGTGATCTCTTAGCTCGTACACGACCTTGGACTCATCAGTTGGGTCGCGACTTACGACTTACCAGACTAACTCGGCCGCGACCTAAAAGCCGCTGAATGAAGAACCCGATGCCGTGTTACTAGGAAGGGGAGGAGTTAGCTCGGAGGCGACTTGGGACTTGAACGAAAATGCCTCTGTGAAGCCCGGGCTCGCTTTAAACCGGTTGCAACTAGTTAAGTCGTCCATGACCCAACTTAAGTCGGTCACGACTTGCGGCCTAAGGGAAAAATTTGCCTATAAATACATGACCATATCCAACATTCAAGGGACTTTTTGGCCAATCATTTCAAGCGCTAATACTCAGCCGAATTCTCAACTCACCCAACACTTCAAGTTCGAAAGGCATCTCAACTAACTTCAAGGGAAAATCTAACGCAATCTACATGGATTCGAAGAATTCTTCTCTACAAAAGTTCTAGTTGTTTGTCTCGTCGCAATTGTAATTGAAGATTGTTGTAAAGTTTTAATCGGTTTAGCAATAAAGAGAATTAAAGTGGACGTAGGCTTGCCTTGAGCCGAACCACTATAAAATCGTTGTTATTCACTGCTTTTTCTGTGACTTTCTGCTTGTACTCTGTTCCCGAATCATCGGGTGGTGCTTTCACAACTACACTTTATACACCGGGGTGTTAGCGTTCAAATTTTAGCGTTAACATTTTTGGTGCTTTCACTGAGAACTGAACTCAGGAGTATTATCATCATTGCTCCACGAAAGTTTGTTGAAGTAACCTCTCTGAAGACTAGAAGTTTATCTGAAATCATGGCTCCGGGGAGAAGGAGTAGATCTGTTAGATCTGGAAATGTTCAAGAGGGAACCTCCGCTTCCACAGTACCTAATCAAGCCACTCCACCTGTTGGGGTTACAAAGCGGAGTTGGATGCTGTAATCTTAGGGCTGAACCAGCAGATAAATGCCCAAAGTGCACAATTGGAGGCTCAGAACGCCCAAAATGCTCTAATTTTGAATAAGTTGAATGACTTGCTTGGGGTAAACCATCAACCAACGGGTAATGAAAGGAACTTTGCTGGCAACATTCATGAGGATGAAGAAAGAAACATTCCTGAGAGGGCTGCTAGCCCCTTTGAGTGGACATTTCCTGAAATTGGTGGATCTAAAGCTCGAAATGATGAGGGATATCTTTCTGAAATGGTTTGACAAATCATGAAGGAAAGCATGCAAAGGAATGAAGATGAGAAGGAATGGGGTTTCGCTCCAAGTAAAACCCCGTTTACCGAAAGAATCTTAAAGGCTGAGTTCCCAAGGAAGTTCGTCCCTCCAACTATCCCAGCTTACAAAGGAACAAGTGATCCGAACGAATTCTTGTATAAGTATGATTGGCACATGACAGGTGCCAGAGCTTCTGATGTAATAAAGTGCCGATATTTTCCTGTATATCTGGAAGGTGTAGCTCTACTTTGGTTCACCAAGTTGCCAATCCGGTCTATAGATCAGTTTTCTGACTTAACCCGGAAATTCAAGGAGCAGTTCAGACTATACGCTTCAAAAGCCAAAGATATTATGTCGTTGTCAAGTTTAGAGCAGAATCCAGGTGAAACTATCAGATCTTTCTTGAATCGCTTTAATATAGCGCTGGCCGAGGTAGACAATGCAGAACCACGGATGATCTTGACCTATCTGATGAGGGCCATCGACAAGTCGAGCGAATTTGGAAAATGGCTTAACATGAAGGAACCAAATTCCCTGAAAAATTCTACAAGAAAGCAGATGAGTTCATACGCCTGGAAAGCCGTCCTGTACCGGTAAAGGCAGCATTGGAAAAAGATGAAGATAACGTTGTTGCCCCACGCAAGAATGAATCTGTAGGACAGAAAAGGGAAAATAATGATGGGAAGAGACAGAAAAATCTAAAGAAGCCTCGTTCCTTCAAGCCATCGGAATATACCCCTTTATCAGATACGCCGGAGCGTATTTACCTCGCCACTAAAGATTCTGTTGATTATCCTGAACCTCCCGTTCTGAGAACCGGGAAAAAAGCTGTACAAAGCGGAAAGTTTTGTCGCTTCCATAATCAACCTGGTCATGATACCGATGAATGCCGCCAATTGAAAATTTTGATTGAAGAATTGATAAGGGAAAATAAGCTGTAGCAATTTGTGGAAAAGAATAGCAGCAATCTCGCTTCGACTAGTCAGGGGCAACGAGCTCCTGCTCATCAACCCAGGACAGGTGAAAAGACTGCAGGGCATGAATCCGGAAGGCCTGTTATCAATGTCATTACGGGAGGACCTCACCCAACAGGCAGGAGCTGGGGTGAGATGGAAAGGTATACCCGAGCTTTGAAGTATGTACTGACCGAGGAAGACGTATTTGTTTTGGAAGGTGCTATGCCCCTGAAGCAAAAAAGAACTTTCAATGATGATCTTGTGTTCAGAGCTAGGGATTCCGCAGGTATTGAAGCTCCTACCTTGGATCCATTAGTCATCTCGGCTGGTATCGGGCCAGCTATTGTCAGAAGAGTTCTCATTGATTGTGGCGCATCCTGCAATATCCTCTTCAAGAAAACATTCGACCAAATGAAGATCCCTATGGCTGAAGTGCGAGCATCATCGTAGAAAATCGCTGGCTTCACTGGGGAGCCAAAATAGCCGATAGGAACCGTTGATTTGTTTGTGGAACTTGGAGAAGGAGAAAGAAAAGTGGTCCGCAAGCAAACTTTTGTGATTGTCGACGAATTTTCTGCTTATAATGCTTTCCTTGGCCGTCCAACTCTCGCAGCATTCAAAGCTGTTCTGGCCCCATGGTGCCTCACCATTAAATTTCTCACAGATAATGGAGTGGGAGTTATAAAAGGGGATCAAAATGCTGGGCGGGAGTGTTATCTGACAGAGCTACGAGAAACAAGGAAAAGAGAAATGGGAAAGGATGTGGCAGCCCCAGTCCGCATCAAAGAACCAGCCTTGTAGCAATTACAGGGCGGACCCTGCACTGGCGAGCACAGCGGAGCACGGAAAGAGATGGATCCTAGAAAAGTCAGTGCAGGGGAGAATAGAGTGGTACCAGTGGAAACGACAATACCAGTACCTGTTGACCCAAAGGACCCAAACAAGGTGTTGAATGTGGGTTCACAACTTAATGTGTCAATTCAGAATATTTTAATATCTTTTTTAAAGGCAAATTTGGATGTTTTTGCCTGGACTCATGCCGATATGTGCGGAGTATCCCCAGAAGTTGCAGTACACGCTCTGAATATTGATCCAAAATTTACACCTGTGAAGCAGAAAAGGAGAACTCAAGGTCCAGAAAGGTCAGCAGCGTTAAAAGAAGAAGTTGATCGGCTCATGGAGAATAACTTTATCAAAGAATCTACCTATCCGAATTGGGTTTCAAATCCAGTGCTGGTTAGGAAAGCCAATGGAAAATGGAGAGTGTGCATCGATTTTTCAGATCTAAACAAGGCATGCCCCAAAGACTGCTTCCCATTACCCAGGATCGATCAACTGGTAGACGGAACAGCGGGACACGAATTGTTATCTTTTATGGATGCCTACTGTGGATATAACCAGATTATGATGCATGAGCCAGATCAGGAGGACACGAGCTTTATCACTGACGTTGGTCTTTACTGCTACAGAGTTATGCCCTTCGGGCTGAAGAATGCAGGGGCAACGTACCAAAGACTTGTTAATGCTATGTTCAAACCGCAATTGGGCAAGACTATGGAAGTCTACGTCGATGACATGTTAGTAAAGTCTAAGAAAGCAGTGGATCACATAGAACACTTAGCAGACATGTACGCAGTCCTCCGAAAGTACGGAATGAAGCTCAACCCTTTAAAATGTTCATTTGGAGTGGAATCCGAAAAGTTTTTAGGTTTCATCGTGAGCGCTAGGGGCATTGAGGCTAGTCCAGCTCAAATTACCGCCTTAAAGGAAGTCAAAGCTCCTAGAACGAAGAAGGAATTGCAAAGCCTCAATGGAAAAGTCGCCGCCCTGAGTCGGTTCATTTCCAAAGCTACAGAAAAATGCATCCCATTCTTTGACGCCTTAAAGAAAGGAAAGAAAAACTTCGATTGGACTCTCGAATGCCAAAAAGCCTTTGATGAATTGATTCGCCATATGGAAACGCCTCCAATACTTTCTAGGCCTGGCGATGGCGAGGATCTTCTTATATACTTGGCAGTATCATCTCATGCTTTAAGTGCAGCGCTGATACGAGAAGACAAGAGGATTCAACATCCAGTTTACTATATCAGCAAAAGACTCACTTGGGCAGAGATGAATTACTCTAAGTTGGAAAAACTCGCCTATTGCCTACTGATTGCATCCAGGAAATTGAGGCAATATTTCCAAGCTCATCCTATCAGAGTCCTCACTGATGAACCTTTAAAGCAAGTCCTGTTTCGCCCTGAGACTTCGGGTCACCTTCTAAAGTGGAATATTGAACTTAGTCAATATGACATCACTTATCATCCCCGAAAAGCAATCAACGGACAAGCTTTAGCAGATTTTATCGCAGAATTCACAGATAAGGGTAACAGTGAGGAGGAAGCGATCGACGATTCCCCAATCCAATGGAAGTTATATGTCGATGGCGCGAGAAACGACTACTGTTCTGGAGCCGGAGTTGCACTTGAGACCCCTGAAGGTCGATCATTATGCTATGCACTAAGATTGGAATTTCCTTCAACAAACAATGAAGCGGAATACGAAGCCCTTATCGCTGGCTTAAGGATTGCTAAAGAACTAAACATCCGAGCGTTACAGATCTTCAGTGATTCTCAGCTTATTGTGCGCCAAGTCAAAAAGGAATTCCAAGCGAAAGGGGGAAATCTGCCCGCCTACTTGTCAAAGGCTTGGGAACTCCTGGGTGATTTCGATCATTACATGATAAGTCACATTCCTCGAGAAGAAAACATGAAAGCAGATTCTCTCGCAAAGTACTCTAGCACAGGCGAAGCTCAATTTCTGGGGTTAACTCCAGTGGAGGTCCTGTCGACTCCGAGCATTGATGAGATGGATATTGATTGGATCATGAGCGTGTCTCAAGAGCAAGAATCATGGATGAAACCAATAACAGAATATCTGCTCAATGGCTCTTTACCGGAAAATTCAAAAGAACGAAAGAAGCTACTGAGGAAAGCCTCTCGCTATATAGTCCAGGATGGCCAGTTATACAGACGGGGATTCTCAATGCCGTTACTTCGATGTGTATCCAGGGAAGAGTCCAAAACAATCCTAGCTGAGGTGCATGGGGGAGAATGTGGTGATCATTTAGGTGGTCAAACTTTAGCGAAAAAGATTCTCCGATATGGATATTTTTGGCCAGAAATTAATCGAGATGCAGCAGACTATTCCTGAAAATGTGACAGATGCCAAAGATTCGCCAAAATTCCTAGAGTTCCTTCCACTGAACTCACACAGATGGTCAGTCCATGGCCGTTTGCAATATGGGGGATAGACCTTGTAGGACCGTTACCAACTGCCAAATTTGGAATTAAATATGCCATTGTTGTTGTAAATTATTTTACTAAGCGGGCAGAAGCTGAACCACTGGCTACTATCACCTCAAAAAAGATGATAAGTTTTGTGACTAAAAGTATCATTTGCAGATATGGTGTGCCTCAAAAAATAATTACAGACAATGGTACTCAGTTCGAAAGTGAAGAATTCCAAGATTTTTGCAAACGATTCAAAATCCAAAAAAGCTTCTCAGGAGTAGCTCATCCGCAGGCAAACGGGCAGGTGGAAGCAGTAAATAAAATTATCAAGTCAACCATCAAAAAGCAGCTTGAAAGAGCGAAAGGTGGTTTGGTCGATAAGCTACCACTAGCACTATGGGCATACAGAACTACCCACAAAACTGCGACTGGGCATACTCCGTTTTCATTGGCATACGGATCAGTGGCAATGATTCCGGTAGAAACAGAGGTCCCTTCACATAGAAGAATCCATTTCAATCAAGCGGAGAATGAAAAACTACAGTTTGAGGCACTAGATCTCCTTGATGAAAAAAGAGAAGAGGCTGAGCTCAGAATCGCATCTCATCAGCAAAGGATAGCCAGACATTTCAATTCCAAAGTTCGCCAACGCAGATTTGAAATTGGAGATCTAGTCCTAAAGAGAATTATGACAGCGACAGGTGTGTTTGGGCCAAATTCGGAAGGACCATATGTCATAGGTCAGAAGCTTCTTGACGGCACATTCAAACTCACTACTGTCGAAGGAGATCAAATTCCAAGAGCTTGGAACAACAATCACCTGCGTCCATACTTTACTTGATAGCTTTGTTGAAATATTGTAAAAAGAATTATGAATGTATGATTCCTGTAATTGAAAGCGATTGTAAAACCGATGCAAGTGAATAATGAAAGACTATAAAGTGGATGTAGGCCCAAATTCTTGGCCGAACCACTATAAATCTTGTGTTCCTTATTATTATTACATGTTTGCGTTATTTTCGATATGAAAAGTGCACTAAATGTATTACTGAAATGTCGATTTAAATTTTTGCAGGCAACAAAACAATACTTGCACATTACAAGACCAAGTGATTCTTGTTATCATTCAACAAACAAATTCCAAGTCACAAAATTCCCGAACTTAAATCCTAGATAAGAAGAGCTTCAATTGAACGGTCAATGATTTCGCCGAAAACGGGCTTTAGCTAATAAATTGAGAAGTTTGAACAAACAAACATCCGATTAAGAAGCTTATGTCCGTTCTCGTGAACTGGCCTAGCAATGAAGTACACTTCTTTGGATTAAACAAATTACTTGTAAGAGAAGGGAGTGCAAGCTTAAAAAAAAATAGAGGATCACTGAAAAGGCATAAGCAAGTGAACAAGGAACAACTAAAGCCCTCTTCGGAGGCACAAGTCCTCTTCGGAGGCACAACCCTTCGGAGGATAAAGACCTCTAACGAAGCATATGCCGCAAAAAAGAAAGTTCTCTACTCAACCAAAAAAGATTGGAGGAGTCATGACCCTCCAACCATGAGAGAGTAACTTCCAGGCAATCTTCGGAGGCCCATTTCACCAGGAGTTGAAGTGTTACAACCGCTCTTCGGAATTTCACTTCACCAAAGTTGAAATGTAAAACAAAATAAAAGCCCTCTTCGGAGGCCCATTTCACCAGGAGTTGAAGTGTTACATCCGCTCTTCGGAATTTCACTTCACCAGAGTTGAAATGTAAAACAAAATAAAAGCCCTCTTCGGAGGCCCATTTCACCAGGAGTTGAAGTGTTACAACCGCTCTTCGGAATTTGACTTCACCAGAGTTGAAATGTAAAACAAAATAAAAGCCCTCTTCGGAGGCCCATTTCACCAGGAGTTGAAGTGTTACAACCGCTCTTCGGAATTTCACTTCACCAGAGTTGAAATGTAAAACAAAAAAAAAGCCCTCTTCGGAGGCCCATTTCACCAGGAATTGAAGTGTTACAACCGCTCTTCGGAATTTCACTTTACCAGAGTTGAAATGTAAAACAAAATAAAAGCCCTCTTCGGAGGCCCATTTCGCCAGGAGTTGAAGTGTAACAACCGCTCTTCGGAGTTTCACTTCACCGGAGATGAAATGCTAAAAAAAAAAAGAGAGCCTCTCCCAAGGGGCAGAAACAGAAAGACCTCTTCCCAGAGGCACAATAAGACAGAAAGACCTCCTCCCAGAGGCAGAAATGAAAAGACCTCCTCCCGGAGGCACAATCAAGCAGAAAAGACCTCTTCGGAGGCACACGTTTCACCAAGATTGAAGTAAAACTTCCAAGTGTTGAAACGTGAAAAAGTTTTCCTCAGAGGTGCAACTTTTCAAAGAAACAAAAATCAAGAAGCCCTTTACTGTGGCAAGTAAAAAAAAAAATCCTCATTAAGAGCACACTTTAACTTTCAAAGGAAGAGTGAATTACTTGTTCTAGAAAATTCTCTTCCTCAAAAAGAAGGTGAAGTACTTTACAAATACCCGCTTTACCACATAGAAGATTTCATTCAATAAAATGTGTATATGCACAAAATAAAGAGTGATATCTTCGAAAGTTGAAGCGAAGAAACTTATTTGTGCTCTATTTTTTAACGAAATCATATTCCTCCAAATGTGGAATAATTATTCTCTAAAAAATAAAAGCACAAGTTCCTCATAAAATAAAATATTACAATGGGCTTATGGTAAAGGGGCAGCATGGCGTAACTACATCGGTAAAATTGCGCTCGAACAATATATACCACAAGCTCACTGCAATATCGTACAAAGAAACTTGTACAAAAATAAATAGTAAATGCATTCTCAGATATAGACGGAAGTTTATACAAAGAAAAAGAATCATTTTATTCAACACTATTTTATATACAGGTATAGGTTCCAACAAAAGAAAAGCGGGGGGCCGGTACCCGCACAATTTCCGGTCATTGCATGCAAAAAAAAAGGGAAAAAAAGCGATATGAAAGCCACAGAACCAGAGCCATCATTTCTTCTTCCGCCCACCTTTTGAGCCCGCACCTAGCCGAATGACCAACTTTTTAGGTCGGCTTGTAAGGGTAGGGGATGAAGGAGAAAGGGGCTCGATCGGACTTTCTTCCGTCTCTTCTCCGCCAGTTAAAGATTCCTTCTTATTCTTCTTCTTGGAAACTCCCTGCTTCCCTCTCTTCTTGGAGGAAGGCCCACTCCCTGGAGAAAGAAGTTTGGATAACGGTTCAGCGTCGGAGCCAGTGGGTTCTGGCGTCCTCTCGCTTCCTTCAGTTTCTTCTCCTTTCGGATCTTGAGAAGCAACGGGATCATCTAAGCCGTGAAGGGCTTCTATTTGCCCTTCCTGTGACCCGGGTTGCGAGGCAGAAGGAGGAGTGACCTTAGGAGGCGGAGAAGGAATAATTGGAGGAGGAGAAGCCTGAACAATGCCCGACGTTTTCTCTGCAGAAGGAAAAAAGTTTAAGTCAGCAAAAAGCGGAGATAAAGGTTCGCTGAGATTCAAGAAGTAGTCAAAAAGCCCATCAAGTTCATAAGAAACAGATGAGCAGTCTACTTGGGCAAGATTGTCAGTAGGGTTACCTGCAGAAGTCGGTTCCCTGATGTCAACTTCGTAAGCCTGTGCCTCGGCACTCTCGCCGCCCTCATCTCCACCTTGTATGCTTGTAATATCAGTGGTGACTTTAGTAGGAGATGGGGAATGAGAACTAGAACTGATAATGTCAATTTCATCTGAAGGAGAAGGTTGAATAGGAGTAGTTGAGGTGATTTTTCCTGAATATTCTCCTGCCGCTGTTTCGGCCCTTAATCTTGCAAGCTGTTCTCTCCCCTTGGCAAGAGCGGCGCGAGCATCATCATAAGGATAATGCTCTTCAAGAGCTGACTCAGCGTAGCCAGCGCCTTTACCACCGAGCATATCGAGTGCTGCCTCCCAAACTTCAACTAGTGTAATTTCATACTTAGGGCCTAGAAAGGCAAGGCTACCGCGCCCCAAGATGCTATGCAGATAGAAATCAAATAATGTTGAGCTGATGTTAGCCCTCGTTGCCTCGTGAGATTCTTCAGCTGCAATTTTGCCGGCAACGGCCTCATCACGCTCCATTTCAACTTTAGAAAGTTGAAGCTTAAGCATTTCGATCTCCGCCTTTTGGGAGCTATTCTTCTTCCGAAGCTCTTCAATGTCAGCGACATAGCCCTCGCTAATTCTTTTCTGCGCTTTGAGCCTGTCTTCGGCATCCCTTTGGCCAGCATGGGCATGTCTCACTTGTTTGAGGAGCACTTCTTCTTTTTGAGAATAAGAAGTAGAGGAAGCAGCAAGCTCTTGTTTCAGTTCTTCAACTTTTGCTTCAAGCTCCTCATTGTAAGAAGCAATGCTTCTCATCTCGGTGTCATGTTGCTCTAGCACCTTTTGCCATTCGGCTTTATCATTTTCCATGGTGAGCATGGCCTCTATGTTTGCACGATTAACCCTCTGAAGCTCGTCAACAAGTTTCTGCCAGTTCGACATCCTCTCAATATCAAGATTAACGGCGTCAAGGTTTCGTAACATGGCAGACTTGTCAATGGGGAGCAAGTCAAGGTCAAACTTACTCCCTTCAGACACCACTGAGGAAATCGACTTTGCAAAGTGGCAGGACCTGGCCCAACTTGGAATTTGGGTCTGCTAATTATAGTTTGGATGTCTGACTTCCCGAGAACGGGAGAGCCGGAAGGAATATCAAGCGAGGTAGGGGCGGTAACCTTTTCAGGAGTTGTAGTGGTGTGCTTCTCACCATGTCGGGCTCGCTTGCTCGAATCTTCAACCACATGACCTTTTCCTCTGTCATCATAGGTTTTTCTTTTATGGGAATCGTCACCTCTCTGTGAAGAATCGTGGCGCTCTTCCCTCTCTCTTCTTTCGTAGCGCTCCTCTTGAGCCCTCTTCTCTTGAGCCTTTCGGGCGGCTCTTTCTTCATCAGATTCTCTGTAAGAGGGGAGGTAACGCCTATAATCATATTGGCTACGCCTCCCGTAGCGCTGGAAATCATCGTAGTATGAGCTGCTGCGCCCCATCGGAGAATCTGAAATAAAAAAAAGATAAGTTTTAGAGGTCTTCGAAGCACAAAAAGTGAGAAACATAAAAGTGCCGAAAAGAAATTCTAAGTGTGTGTGGCGCGCAAACTACGCGCGTCAAACTCGAACCACTCTTTAATTGAGGAGTGGTTGTGGGTGTAATAATCAGGGTCAACTCCTGAGTTGACGGAGTCTGCTGCAGGACAGAAGTTGCTTCAACTACTGAAGAAGAAACCCCAGTAGTGATAGGATCATCTTTAAAGATTTCCTGCGAGGTGGCAAAGAGGTCGCTCAGCCCTTCGAAAGTATCATCCCTGCTCTGCTTGGCAAGGCTAGTTTTCTCGGCTTCTTCGCCGGATTTCTGTGAACGTCGAGGAGATCCCTGAGGCTCCTCTTCCTCAATAACCGGGTCAAGTTCGTCAGATGGCCCCGTAACATCAACAGAAGTGGAACATTTCACTAGCAAAGCCTCGGGAGCAGGTCCTTTTGGTTTGGATGTATCTGTAGAAGCTGGGGCATCCAATGCTCTAGCCGGGGAGTCTGGGATTTCATGAGGATGTGTACAACGAGAAGTATGCAAAAGCCCGTATTGGTGCAATAATTCATCCCCCAACAAAAACTTGATGCTTCTCTCTTCTACAGCCACGGCACTCAATCTATCGAAAGTCTGCTTATGGACCGGATCTCTAGAGGGAAGAGGAAGTGCTGAAAAGAGCAAAAAATGAAATTAGCAATTGGTAATTCAGATCTCAAGAAAGTTTAAAAATGGAGACAAGTAATCTTACTTCCTACTCTCCAATCGGCATAAAACCCTGGGGGGCAGCGAGCAAAGAAAAATTGGTTCAGAAATCCATGAACGCTTTCGGTAAGGTCGGAAATAAGTTTGCGGTTTCTAGCACTCCTCACAATTATAAGGGAAGGATGATCTCTACTCTTTGCAAACGAGCATAAGTAACGGATTTCTTCAAAACTTGGTAAGCGATCAAAAGTTCTTCTGAACAAAACGCACAACCCCATCAAGATGGCATAACCATTAGGATGAAGTTGGGATGGAGAGATTGACAACCGAAGGAGAAGAATTCGGAGAAAGTCATTAAAAGGAGGGATCGCTCTGCTTAAACACATTTGACGATTGATTGCAATAAAGCCACGGGGAGGATTGTCGGCAGTATCACTTGGCCCAGGGAGCAGGACATCACTTTCAGTAAAACCAAATTGAGTGAGCAGCTGAGTAAATGCTCTCGGGGTTAGAATGGTTGGAGTTCTCTCTGGAGGGTTCTCTATAGGTAAAGCTACCGGAAAGGTTTCTTCCTCTTGAGCTGCCATTTCTTCTTGATGGGAAGTCATTCTACATAAATAAATGGATATTCAAACATGAAGGTGCACGTTTCCTAAAGTGTGTGGAGTGTTGTGTAAAATCAATCAAACAATAAGCAAATGCAACTGGAATAAAAAACTAGCAAAATACTTGTCAGTTATAAAATCCAGAGTTCGTTATTCTAACATGCAAGTGTAATGTTGATGCAAACAGGTCGGTTTAAGTTAGCGATGATTTGCATTAATACTTCACTTTAGTCGATTGATTCACAACATTTTATACCGTGTATATAAGTTGCTTATCTTGTCTCGACTAATCTGTCATTTGATGTGGGCAGTCAATGGCAGTATTTTGGCCTTGGTTTTCTTTGTTTATTATTTTCAGCAGGTTGGCAGCTTATAAGTTAATACAATCTGTGAAATAATACAATGAGATTCAAACAAATTTAAAGTTGGGGCAGTTCAAAATTTAGGCAACTTAGTTTGGCAGTTCGAGTCAGAAACTCAAAGTGGCTCTATGCTCTTAAAATGTCAACACGCCCAAAGCTTAAGTGTTAACTCGGCTACGATTCAAAAAGTGGTGTGAAATTCCTCAAAGGGTCAACTCGGCTGCGGTTTAAAGGTTGGATCAGCAGAAGTTGGCAATTTTCTCCCAAGGGTCAACTCGGCTACGGTTTAAAAGTCTCTTGCAGGATAGCACTAAGTCGGTAGCGGGTCGAAGCCTGGATAGTTTAGTTCGGCAACTCATTCCTCTAGGTCGCAAAGGGGAGATAAGAAAGCAAGCTCCGATTCGAAAGGCGGGAATTTCTCCATGTATTATCTCGGCCACGACTTAAGAGCCAGGTCGGCCAAAAACTAAGTCACCTAAACTCACTAACTCATTCCCGAACCAACATCTCATGGCATTCAACCCGTTAACCCAATAACCATTTCATCAGCAGCCGCCTCTACTCATGCTATCGAATCACCCAATTAAACAACTCGAAATCGTTATAAATCCAGCATTCTGCCATCAGATATCATCGAACTTGAGGTGGTAAACTGCCTTCGTTGAATCAGCGATCATCTTGAGCAACCTAAGCTTCGTCAACTACAAATATGATGGGATTCGTGGTGGAGCATTGCTCAAGAAGACGATTCGAATTCGAGCGGCAGGACTAATGAATTGGCAGTAATCTACGATCGAGAGAAGAGTGAAATTACTTACGCGATGGATATTAGAGGTTATCGGTGATCAGTTGGGATGAAATCGCCTTTAGGAATTTGAGAATACTTCAATGGCGGAATTAAGCAAGAGCGTAAGTGACGAAGAAAGAGGAAGAAGGCTAACTTATACCCTGCAATGGAAGATTTGAAGCGACACGTACAGTCTAACTGTTAGGTCGCATACGACCTACCGACTTAAAAGGGACGAGTTAAAGGCTATCGAAGCACACGACCTAACCATTAGGCGTGTACTTCGAGGGGCAAATGTTAACCCCGCCTCGGCCGTGGCTCACCGATCCAGAATAATGAGCGAGCTAATGTTCTGCCGATTCAACAAGGGGAGACCGACCTAAGGCTTCAAAGGGAGACCGACCTAAGGCTTCAAAGGGAAACCGACCTAAGACCTAAGAGAGGTGCCGATCTAACATTTTAACAAGGTCGCCGACTTAACCACCTTAATAAGGTTACCGACCTAACAGGTTAGAGGGGCATGCCGACCTAAAGCTTTAACATGGATTCCGATTTGACGCCTTGACAAGGTTACCGACCTAAAATGCAGCCGACCTATGACCAATGTTAGGCCGGACATGAATTGAGCAAAGGAAGTCAATGCCGCTACAGGGCACAGTGATCTCTTAGCTCGTACACGACCTTGGACTCATCAGTTGGGTCGCGACTTACGACTTACCAGACTAACTCGGCCGCGACCTAAAAGCCGCTGAATGAAGAACCCGATGCCGTGTTACTAGGAAGGGGAGGAGTTAGCTCGGAGGCGACTTGGGACTTGAACGAAAATGCCTCTGTGAAGCCCGGGCTCGCTTTAAACCGGTTGCAACTAGTTAAGTCGTCCATGACCCAACTTAAGTCGGTCACGACTTGCGGCCTAAGGGAAAAATTTGCCTATAAATACATGACCATATCCAACATTCAAGGGACTTTTTGGCCAATCATTTCAAGCGCCAATACTCAGCCGAATTCTCAACTCACCCGACACTTCAAGTTCGAAAGGCATCTCAACTAACTTCAAGGGAAAATCTAACGCAATCTACATGGATTCGAAGAATTCTTCTCTACAAAAGTTCTAGTTGTTTGTCTCGTCGCAATTGTAATTGAAGATTGTTGTAAAGTTGTAATCGGTTTAGCAATAAAGAGAATTAAAGTGGACGTAGGCTTGCCTTGAGCCGAACCACTATAAAATCGTTGTTATTCACTGCTATTTCTGTGACTTTCTGCTTATACTCTGTTCCCGAATCATCAGGTGGTGCTTTCACAACTACACTTTATACACCGGGGTGTTAGCGTTCAAATTTTAGCGTTAACAGAGTATGACATTTCCTTTGATTCTTGTGTAGATTTGGTGATATTGATTAATCTCTTGTTGATTTTCAATTACTTACATATATCACAGCTTGGCATTATGATTATTATGTGTTTAGTCATATCTCTTATTCTATATCGTTTCATCTGATATTTATAGTTAGACTGATCCGTTTATTATTTTCTTCTTAAATAATACTCGGGTCAGACTGAGATGTTACAGGTGCTTCTGCTTGACTTTACATCCGGGATTACCTCCTTGACTTTTGGTTAACTACTTAGATTAGTAGTTTTTGTTGTATACATTTGAGATGTAGACTCCATAATGTATACTTATTCTTTTGTGTAGTTCATGTAACTATTCTTTTATGATATTGTGGATCTTTTTAGACCACTACTCTGATATACACTTCCATGTGTTTATTATATATTCATATCTTCTTCCGCCTTTGTGATATGAATTGTCTGTGACTGATTTATGTTATGTTTATTTCTATATTTGTTTCTAAAGATATTATAGCCACTGTGTAGTAGCTTTGAGTTTGTGTCGGTATGTCGGATTTCCCTCTTGATAAAGAAATGCATGTTATACTATCTGACATATCAATACTCGTGCAAAGCAATTACACGGATGGTCGCTCCTCAACAGCCTTATTCTCCATGCTAGTTGACAGCATTCACCGTAATGTTCTTGGCTAGCGTGGGTATAGAGGTGGGGGCGTCACAGCTTGGTATCAAAGCCAAACTTCGGAACAATATGGAATATTATAACAAGGATCATCGTCCTAAGTCCATCTTAGGAGTCGTACTTTAGGATTTAATTCGAGTCTTCATACCGATTCATCCTATTTTCCTTATGATTCCTTGTTTATCTATCAAGATTGCTTGGTATTCAATTTGGTGAATAACCTTTTTCTTCTTCTTCTTTCTTTCTAAAGGAAGAGAAATGTCTAGACCAGGCCGCCCAAGAGCCGTACCATCTAGCACTCCACCCCAGGATGGAGTTTTTATGACTGCTCAACAGCTTCTTCATTTAGTGACAAATGCTCAAGCAGCTGGAGCTAACCCGGAACCTACTCACCCAAAGTCGGGATTTGCACGCTTGTGCAGCGATTACACTAACTTGGGTGGGGAGCCATTCAAAGGTTCCGAAACTATTATTGAAGTACAGGCTTGGATAAGGTCATGCGATCGAATCTTCTCTCGCATGAATCATATTGACCTTCACCTAGTTCAGGTGGCCTCTAGTATGCTCCGAGAAAGAGCATTGGACTGGTACGAACTACTTATTTCTGAGATTAATGAAGCGGATCTCACTTGGCAGCAAAAGGGTTTTTGAAAGTATTTGAAGAATAAAAAAGGAATTTATACAAGTATGAAGCGATCCAAAGATTTTTCAAGATTGTATATATCTATGTATATAATATATATAAACGATTATATGAGAATGATTTTGGAAAAAGGTTTTGAGAACCTATTGGTTTGGAAAAGGCTTTTGATTTTTGGAAAAAATCAATTTTGGAAATTTGGAAAGCCTATTTTGAGAATTATCGATTTTGGGAATCGAATTTGTGAAGAGGAGATTTTGATGAAAATCATAAAGGGTATGATTTGAAAGATACTATAAGAGCATAGTATAAAGTGTTTTGAGCTTGGAACTGGGGAAAAAGACACTTCCTTGAAATGAACTTCACGGGAGTGCCACATGGTGGTACTGCCTTGAGCCCTATGGGGGTTCTAAAGTTGATCATATGAGGAGTCTGTTCAAACTAGTTCCTAAGGATTATGTGTAGTGGGTAGAGAAAGTCAAGGGCACTGATGCCTACAGAGACATTAGGTTATGTTGTGACGACAGTGTAGTTCGATGTCATTGCGATCTACTATGGACCATAACCGAAGTCCTGTGTGCTGCTGAGAGTCAACGGTCTGCGTTTGATTTTGCCGCGCTGGCAATATAACATCGGTAGAATGCGATCTACGAAGACATAGTGAAATTCGAGAGGCCGTGAGAGCCTAAGGCTGCATTAGGACTTGACTTATGTAGTCTGCGACCTATGTGGGAGTAGAGAAGTTTTATTCTTTTGGCAGCGAAATTCGAGGGCGTTGATACCTACAGTTACATGGGCTTTTGCTGTAACGACAACGTAACCCAATGTGCACGATTTGTAGCAGGTTCCATGGCGTAATCGAGGGGCGTGGAGTGCCTACAGTTATCTATGGATTTTGCCGGGATGGCAATGTAACCATCGGGTTAACTGCGACCATGGATGAGGGTGATGATTTCCAGAGAATTCTCACCAAAGATGTTCCCTCTATTTCAAAATGTTTTCTATATTTTCAATAAAATTATTTTCCAAATATTTTCACTCGGTGTTGAAAAGGTTTAGCAAGTACTTATAGATTTTCGTCATATGCCTAATCAATGTATGACCAAATTTCTGTGAGAACAGGAATGGACTGCTTGAGACATCGAGTTATAAAAAAAATTTAAAAAGGAGATTTATAATTTAGGAATGTTCAAAGAGTACTTTATTTGATATAAGTATTTTGATAAATGCTGGCTTCGTTTTTCGAGGACGAAAAGATTCAAAGGGGGGAGGAATGTGATAATCCGGATTTTTGGACATCTGTAATTGATAAAATAACAGGGTTAATTAATAGAATACTGATTTATAAATTGAATAAATAAATATGATGATAAATATTTATTTGATAATCTCCTAGTATAATTATTTAAAATTTTCAAAATTATTATTTTCAAACAAATTTAATGAGTGTTTGTATATATATATATATATATGTATGTTTGTATGTATGTATGTATGTATGTATGTATGTATATGTATATATATGAGTCAATTTAAATTTAATTTGAATTTGAGATTGGAATCCAAAGATAAATATCTTAAAGTAAATTGGATTTAAAACTAATGTATGTTTGATTTTTATTAGTATATCAATAGTTCTATATTATTTTCTTTAAAGGATTTTATAAATATAGTAAAGAGGAAATGTGTTAAAGGAAATATATGAATATAATATTAAAACAGATGTTATATTACATAATTATATAAACGTATATACATAACATTTATACATGTAAACAAAGACAAATGTAAAAACATATAGACATGAACAACATAAGCTAAAAGGGTTTAAAGCAAGATTTATAAAAAAATTAAAAGGAGGATTTAAACATAAAATTATTACAAATGACATTTGTTAAATAAGGAGATACAAAATATACAGGTGTAACTAAATGGATTGACAAATAAACAAGTGTTATTTATTCATTTTATTTTTAGGATTAATGAATAAAATAAAAAGAAAAGCTACATATGTACATAAATTCCTATTCTTTCTATTTTTTTCTTTCTTTCATAATATCAAAGTACCAAAACCTGGGAATTAAAAGGAAAAGAAATCAAACTCTTAAGAATTTTAACCTGATTCCAGAGTAGGAAATAAAGCTTTAGAAAATCAAAGGGAATTCAAACTTAAACTTTAAATTTAAAACAATAACAACAACAAGGAAGATCAGAGCAGTTCAAGGTTCCAGAAGTAAGCAAATCAAAATCAAAGAAAACAGTAATCTTTCAATTGTTTCAAACCTGAAGATCAAATCAAGATTAAAATTCAAATGAAGATCAGCAAGCAAATCAAAATAGTTTGGTTCCAGGGGAAAATTTTGAGCTGTTCTCTGTTTCTAGAAAACAGGTGAGTATACTTCACCTAGAAATTTAATCTTCTTTATAATCTGATATATGGAAATCATGAAAGTTGTGGCTGTGAAATTTTTTTGTAAGAATGAACAAATATGTTATGCCTGACGTATGTGTCTATATATATATATATATATATCTACATGTCTGTATATATGTATGGGTACCTCTGTTCTTAAGTTTTCAGATCACTAACACATTCAAAACCCAATTTCTCCTTATATAAACCATTTTAAGTGTTGATGTATGAAGAATATATGTTTGTGATGACTTGAATTTATTCTCAAAAATGATTTTTAAGGATTTACAGCAAATATTTTTATAGGGAGGGGAAAGTCTCAGTAAATATAAAATAAAGTCAGAAAATAAATCTTTTAAATTTCATATTTCAAGCTTATAACTTGATTCACATTAGAAATCATGATTTTTGGAATAGATTTCATAATTTCTAGTGTTGAGGTTGTCAAGAATGGGCTAGTTGATCAATTTTGGGTTTATGGTCAATATCCGTCGATCGATGTTGAACTGAGCGTCGGGGTTCAGGCCGAGGGTAGGTTGTGAGTTGATGATGGAGGGAAAAATGGTCAGAAGGGTTAGATTTCACCTTGGTGACGTGGCTAGTGATTGTAGGGTTAAGGACTTGGTCGAGGTTTTGACTTCGTCACGACGACTAAAAGGAATCGGACTTGATCGGTTGAATGGAAAAACGAAGTGAGATCTTCGACGAACCCATAGGCGGAGTATCTTGATTTTTGGTGGTCGGAGGTGTTGGGTCGAGGAGGATCTGGGTCGATTGGGTTGTTTCTGTCAATCCAGATTTGTTCATTTTTGATTCGCAAGTGCTACTGGCGATTTAAGGGGTCGTGGGGGACGGCGAGGCTGTCGTCGACATGTAGGTGATCAAGGCGATGGCCGAAGGAGGGTGGTTTATCTTTGTACGTGCACGGTGGATGTCGTTTGATGGTTGGGAAGTAGAGCATTTACCTCGGGTCGAACTCGAATGGTTTTGGATGTCAACTCAAAAAAGGTTGGGGAGCGGGAAATCTCGAGATTTTCTCGGGAAGTTTTATTCTGAGTATCGGGTTTATAAGGTAAGTAAACAGTTTTTAAAAATTTAACCAGATCTTGATATTTGACGTAATTTTTGTTACCAGATTTCCAAGTTAAAATATATGAATTGTGAATAAGTCATTGAAGGAAAAGGGAAATAAGAAGTGTCAACAAGTTTTCAAGGTAAATATAACTTACAATTGATAAATTTATTAAGCATGTTTTAGAAGAAATATTGATCAAGTTTCAATACAAATTTCTTTAAAGACTAGTTTTTGAAATTAAAATTTGTTTGATTTGAATAATTACGTATTAGAATATTTACCTATTGTAATTAATTAAAGTACGATTATTTGATGAAGTTATTAAGGATAATTGATAATCTTAAGTTATTATAGGGAGATTTATTAATGTAGTGAAAGGATGATTACTCAATAAAATTAAGGGGTGAATAAAAGAATAGTAAATAATAAAAGAATTAACTAAAGGAGAATTTGTGTAAGTAATTAAAGAATAGATAATTACTAAATTGTGATTAATTAAGGTTAATTTAGGAATATGATTAATTACTAAATGTAATTAATTAAAAAGAGTAATTAATTAAAAAAGTAATTAAGGAGCATTAATTTATCAATAAATTAATGAGTAATTAAAGATAAATTAATGTGAATGGTTAACAGATAATTAATTTACTTAATTAATCTAAGGATAATCAATCAAGGTAAGTGATTATAGGATAATTAGTTTGAGTAATTAATTAAGGATAAATGTAATTAGTGTGAATGGGTGAAGGTTAATTAATTTGTGTAATTAATTGCTAATTTATTAATGTAAGTAAAGGGAATAATCAAGGGATGATTAATTAATGGTTTGTAGTCTATTAATGTTGAATAAGCAGGATAAAAGGTGATTTAAGTAATTAATTTAATTAAATTGATTAGAAATGGTGTGACTAATTTATCTTGCTCACGAATAATTGAATGATATTCAATGCCTTGGATTTTTATCCCTAGTAAGTGATTTTGATGCTATGTGATATGAAATGTTTTTGTAGTATGATATGTAGGGTTGAACAGTGATAAATGTGGTTATCTATGATGAATTTCCGTGACATCCTGAATTTAAAGTTTGTATTGTATTTCACTTGAATAACTTGGGTTAAGATAACTTGGAATTCGAAGAGACCGGGGTCGGGTATCAGTAAATACCCGAAACCACTTTGATTCTTTGTAGATTGATATGTGAAATCAATAGGCTGAAATGAAATGATATAAGTAAATTGGACCATTTAATCTAAGTTTTGGTACTTAGAAATTGATGTGTGAAATAAGTAATTTCTTTAACAAATTGTGAATTTGTAAAGAGGTGGGAGTTACCTCGGGTTTTAAATACGTTTTACGCATTGGTATTTTATGATAGATGAGTTTACTCACGCTGGTTTCCAACCTGACCTAGATGTTACTTTGATGTAGTGCTCGGGTCAGACCAAGTATTACAGATTTTCAAGAAAGGACATTTTGGACCTCAGGAGGCGAGCTGGATGGCAGGAACGTATGGAGTGTATCCCGCTGTGATATATTGTAGTTTATCTGGGACAAGTTAATTTTAACGTCCAGTGTTTGTGTAATTATTGTAACTCTGATGCATTATATGTAATTTAGCTGATACAGTTTTTCCTTGTATAACTGTTATTTTATTTGATATTATATTTTGATCCGTTGCAAATGTGAGATTCTGTGTTTTTTTCTGTTTCTTCTTCTATCTCTTTTCTTCTTTTCCTAACTATCTGGAAGTTTCGGGATCGAAAATTCTGGGCCATTACTTGAAAAAGGTAGAAGAAGAAGAGAATACAACATAGAATCTCACAATCGCAGTGGAACAAAATATCATATAAAAATTGATTTTTATACAAAAGAATCTGTAACTGTTTATTACTTACAATCATCAGTGCGCACAATCATTACATCAAATATAGACTATTCGGTAATTTGTCCTTACACATTGGAAATACAACTCCATGGAAATACACCTCGTCATCCAGCTCATATCTTAAACTCTATAGCATCTTATCCTGAATCTATAATGCTCGGTCTGACCCAAGCATTATAATAAAATAACACACGAGTCAGTTTGGAAAACCAGCGTGAGAAAACACACTCAATTTGAGTTATTTTTATAGTTTCAAAAATCCTTTGAAAACAAAGGTATCTCGTAAGACCATGCCACAAATAATATGTCGGGTTTTTACCTTACGATGACTGAAATATTTTTATCAAATCCATCTGATATTATTATAGTGTATATAGAAAGTAAATAGAATATAGCTGAAATGCTTGCATCTTACGTTCCAGCATAGTTGGGCACAATCAAAATCGTACGGCGCTTATTAGAGATTGGAATTTCATACAACGACAAGGCTACTGAGGTACCGCCCATCCCTTGCAACACAAGACCAGAACTATCCCTCACTGAATAGCCTGAATAAGATCACCTTGCGGTTGGGATCAGCAACCGCCCACATAGCCTAAATAACAGGACTCTGGACAGGGATGGCCTTACCCTACTTGGAGGCTACCTACTTAACCTTGCTGCACCTCCCCTGTTTTAGCCATTCCCTGTTGATGAGGCTTGAGGCTACGATTACCTTTTTAGAACACATTCACTTAGAATGCTCATCATCCTCCAATGACAAAATTCTGGTAGCATTCATCCATACAAGTCCGTTCCCGGTCAGAACGGAACCGTAGGCGCTACTCCTACTACATCCATTTTGGAATCACCCTCCGGATTAGTAGCGATTAGTCCTTGCACTTCACTACTCCATCTTCGATTCCAAGCTCTTACCTTCATTCCGGAAACGTACTCGTTGGATCGAAGTGGTTTTCGGATAAATTATCTGATCCCGGTCTCTTCAAAGCAACATTCGAAATTGGCTAATATTGATAGTCGGTTATTTAACTATCAAATTAAAATCCATAAGCAACCATCTGGCCTTAATATAATCTTTCTCAAAATATTTATTTTCAAAATATACTTAAAGACATATCAGTTTCTTCCTACATTTGAAAACAATTTTTCATATACATAAATCCATAACAGGACACTTCCCATGTCTAGACACTTAGAAATATTCCCAATTCCTATTTTCTATGCTTAAGAAAATATTACGAGTCCTATTTTCCAAAAGATTTCAATATTAAATTCCGAGGAGATTATTCCATAACTTAATCCAAAATCACCAGAAATCATAATTAATTTCCTTTCCTCAAAATCATATCCTTTTGTAGGCTTTTTTTGAATCCCGAGAGAATTCATAAAATATTTTTTTTCTTTCAATTACTTCAAAACTCTATATACATATATAACAAGTAATTAAAAGATTAATAATTTATTTTTAAAAATATGCTCAAGTAATTATTTAAAATATCAGAAACTCTTTTATAACATTAGTAATTCATCTTTAGTTAAATAAATAATTTTCAAAACTCATTTTTACAGTTAGAATTTACTAAAATAAGTACTTCATATTTAAAGATCTACATACCAAGTATTTGAATCTTAACTAGTTTAAAGTTACATAGTTTCAAATAATAAATTTTCCTTTTAAAAACAACACACTTCTAAAAATTGAAAATGAAATTTAAAATCTCAAAAACCCCTTTAATTTATAACTTTCTCTCGATTGCACGACATATTGATTCATTGTCGATTTCCCAACCATTCTTATTTCAAAAATAGGATTTTTCATTTTTCTCAACCTTGTTTCCATATTCCAATATAAATTCTCCTATGAATCGATACTCTCAAGTATCACCTAATATCGAATTTCTTCACTGTAAACGTCTTTTATTAATTTTATAACCCCTTTTTGCTTTTCCTGTTTATAAAAACAAATCTATTTATAAAAACCCAATATATAAATTTATTTATAAACTCCATTAATACTTCCAATCTATTTTCAATATTGATTTTGACTCCTTTTTATATATTTCCAAAATATCATTTATAAACTCTCTCATATAATTCATATTAAAAATCTCCATTAATTTATTTGAAATAGTCAAGTGTAACCAAATCAATTATATTCTTTCTAATTAATTTTCCTTAAAATAACTCCAATTTCAATATATATTTTATTATCAAATTATCTTCAACTCCATAAATTTTAAAATATATTTATAGTTTTAAAATTTATCAAAATTCAGGCCAGTGCTACACTACATCCAATAATTCTAATCACCACAATAATCTATACTGGATTATTCTACACAAATCATATATCATTATATACGAAAATAAACAATAAATTTGTGGAATCCAGTTGGATCCCTCCAACCTTTTTCCCTGCATCCATAGATGTTAATACACATAAAATACCTACCAATCCCACTTCGAGGGGATATCGTGGTATATAGGATCATCCACTATTATGCAGGGCGCAAACTATCTCATCTGCTATAATGTGTGGAAATATCACCCCAAATACTAATATATGTACTATTATATATATATATATATATTATATATAATCATTCAACCAATAATTTGAAATTTATCGCCCAATCAGCATCCAATAAATTTTAAATTCAACGTTTAAACTTTAAATATGGTATTCCAAAAATGAGTGAGAAATTCTCACCTTTGCCTTTTATTTTGCATACAGCTTCCATCTCAACTTGCTTCTTCACAATTTTTTGATGTCGTATGAACACGATATGAATTTCAAATTTATTAGCATTTGGCATAATTTAGACTACCATTAACATACTCAGTTTGAACTTTAAATTTATTAGCTAAATAAAATTTTAAATCTTCCTTATAGTTTAATTCCCTGTTTTAAATCTTATTGTTTAATTTCAATTATTTTTAAATTCAAACTGATCACTTTATTAAATTTAATTAAATTTAATTGCAAATTACCTTCCTAACAGAACATAACACGACCAGACATCCAAGCAACCACTTCCGTGCACAACTTCACCATCACCAACACCCACTACAACCCACCTTATCGCGCGCTCTCACCTGCCTTCATGTCCTAGCCTCGGCTTCGGAAATAGCCAAAGAACCGGCCTTCACCAAAACGCCATCGAGCTTGACCACTAACGCTCAATCGAATCGCAAGCATCACCACCCGACGCCACGACCTACTCCCTGACCTCTCCTACAACCCCTACTGCCATCTCCCTCGTCGCCGCCCTTGTCGTTGCGCCTTCCATCCAACAACCATAGCCAACATCCCTTAGAAACCCACTCGCGATGCGTTCCACAAATCTCCCTCTTTTCTTTTGAAGGTCGACCTGGCGTCAAATGCAAGAGGGAAGAGATGGGAACTTCGAATTTTGATTTGGAGTACGAACAGAAGAAGATAGTTCGTGATTACATATTTAAATTTTTAAACGTCTTGAAATCGTAACTTAAAATCTTAACCTTTTATCGAGGCGTGCCGCTAGGCATTTATAATGTTATATCATTATGAATGCAATGGAAGAGGTTTTGGATCCTAACTCGATCATATAGAGAAGATAGCTTTTTGGACCCAATTATTATATTAAATTTCGACGTAAATTTTAGCGTGTTTCTATATCGTGCGGCCAAACGATAACTTCAAACTCTACGAAATTTGAAATCCGTTAATAATAAATTATTATGGATTCAATGGAAGTTGTTTCGTCGAATTCCGAGACTATGCCTGAGAAGACTATTTTTAAAATGTCAATTTGAAAAAACTTTTTTTTAAAATTGAACGGATCGCCTTTAAATTCCATTTTTAAACTTTTATTATCTTTATTATTATCAATATAAATTTTACAAGCCTTTACATTATTTTTAACCAACTTTAAACTCAAGATTCAAAAATTTATCCAATATTCAATTATCAACTTCAATAATTAAATTTTCCAATAAATCACTATATTTTAATTCTGAATTTATTTATAACTCGAGTTTGGATTTTTATTTCCTTCACCAAAATATATCACTATATCCAAAATCACTTCAACTAATTTGCTTGGTGTGACGCCCCACCTCTATACCCACGCTAGCCAAGAACACTACGGTGTAGTGCTGTCAACTAGCACGGAGAATGAGGCTGTTGAGGAGCGACCATCCATGTGATTGCTTATCACACGGTGGCTATAAATGATCTTCAGAAACAAACATAGAAATAAGCATAACACAAATCAGTCACAGACATCCATATCACAAAGGCGTAAGAAGATATGAATATATAACTAACACATGAAAGTGTACATCAGAGTGGTGGTCAAGAAGATCCACAATAATACAAAAGAATGGCAACACGTGCAATACAAAAGAATACAACTATGAGTCTATGTCTCAAGTGTATACAACAAAAAACTGCTAATCTAAATAGTTAGCCAAAAGGCAGAGTAGCAAATCCCGGGAAGAAGTCAAGCAGAAGCACCTGTAACATCTCGGTCTGACCCGAGTATTATTTAAGAAAATAATAAACGGATCAGTCTAGCTATAAATATCAGATGACATGGTATAAAGTAAAAGATATGGCATAAACATAAAATATCCGTACTGACATACTACTATAAGTATGCAAATGATGATCAACAGAAGATCAATCAATAAGAGATAAATCGATATCACAAGAATCTTCTCAAAGATCCAAAGAGGGCATCATACCCTAAACTTGTACTCATAACAAGTCAATGACATAAATTCCAGAAATCAACACAAGAAATCCAGGAATCACAGAAAAAGGGAAAGAGGCCTATCACATGACGGTCCGAAGACCATGGGGAGCTACCCCATATGGGTGAGTCGGAATCACCCAGATGAGGTCTAGGCTCACCAAAAAGCATAAAGGTATGTGTGAGTGGAATCACACAAATGGTGTCTAGCCTAACCTCACAACAAAAAGGTATGTGTGAGTGGAATCACACAAATGGTGTCTAGACTAACCTTGCGGATGAAGAGATATGTGTGAGTCGGAATCACACCAATGAGGTCTAGTCTAACCTTGCAAACAAAGAGACATCGCACAATTGCTAGTCTAAATCATAAAATGATCGTCATGATCAACGAGAAGTGTCAATTACACTAAGCTACTAAATATAAAAGTCTAGATTTGTGTCCCATAACCACTTGCTTAACTTAAATATTTACGAACAAACTGTAAATCTTCACTAGAAAATTGTCACAAGAGGTTCAATCGAACAAGTTCAAGAATTAACCGACGAAGTGAACGCAAGCGTTTCATACCACTTGTTTTACTAAGACATTTAATTAGATTTCTCATCCGAGTGAGGTGAAGGTTTGTATATACTAGTAGATTGGAAAACGGTTTAAGAAAAGAGCTTTGTTATTGAAAATAGGGTTGAAAACATTTTGTTGAAAAAGTTTTGATATTTACTACTAGTATAGAAAACCTTTATATTTTAAAGTGATAAATCATAGAAGTGATTGTAGAAACAATCAATCATAAAAATTCACATTCGAAGACGTGAATAAAATCCAAAGAAACCGATAAAGAATCCATCGGAATAGATATTCGAAAATCCATAAAATCGACCGAGAAGCCTAAGATAGTTTGTCTCTAAGAATGGTCAACTCAGCATCTCAACAAAGCAAGTTCTGTTGAATGTTTTTCAGATAAGATCCCCTACGGAGGGTGGATCCAGGGGGGTGGCAACCCCCCAAGGTGGGGGTGCGGGGGCAACGCCCCTGCTACGGGGTTCGACCTACCCGGTCAGGTCGCGGGGGTCCGGGGGGCAGCGCCCCATCCAAAACGGTACGACTTAGTCAAGACCTAAGGGAGGATAGGATCGAGCGACCTACGAGTATAAGGGGTCAAGCGACCAAGAGGTGTTCGCGACCTAACGACCAAAACAAGGTCGAGCGAGTTAAGGTGATGCACGACCTAACGTGTCACGCGACTTAACGAAGGCAAGGCCGAGCGAGTTAGGGTGATGCGCGACCTAACAGAGGCGAGCGACTTAAGGGGTCATGCGACCTAACTGGAATGGCCAAGCGACTTAAGGGGGTACGCGACCTAATGGAACAAAGGCCGAGCGACTTAAGGGGGTACGCGACCGAATGGAACAAAGGCCGAGCGACTTAAGTCCTAACGATTTAAAGGCTTAAACCATGCGAACGACTCAAGGTCATACGACCTAAAGGGGAACGACCTAAGGTCACGCGACCTAACGTACCGATGCGACCTTCGACCTAACGAGTTAACGGTTTATAAGGTTGAGCGACCTAAGAGGTTTAACACGCGAGCAACCTATCGTCCAACGACCTAACCACTATAACAAGGCCAAGCGACCTACGACTTAAAACCCAATGACCTAATTCCGAGGCAAACGACCTAACACGTGCGAATGGTTTTAAGGCCAGAAACGAGCTATTCTCTGAGTGACTTTTCAACGCGAACGACCTAACATAGGCAGAACGACCTAAGTGCAGTTTTTCACCAAAAACACTGAAAATTGGAGTTTTTTGGCCAATCCAATCCAAACCAAATGCAAATGTACATGCTAAAGTGATGAGGAATCATTCCCAATAGTCCAATATAGTTATAGACTAGAATTGTGAGGTAAAAATCTCACATTTTCACCAAATTTATGAAGAAAAGCTTGAAAGCAATGGAGAAGTAATCACAAGCTTGAATCCAATGTCTTCTTCTTAAATTTGGAATTGAATGTTGGATTTGCAAGAGAATTTGAGCTTGGAATTTTAATTTCTCATTACACTCACCATTAATGCTAAAGCTTGATTGTTAGGAAATTAATGAAGAGTGAGGAGAAAGAGAGAAGTGGGTTTGAGTTATAATGGCTAATTTAACCAAAAGTCCAAAGCAGGAAAAGTAAGTGAAATTCCACTAACTCCAAACCTATCAATGTTTATACTTAAAAAAGTTGTAAGCGGCATTTCGAACTCAATGGAAGTGGTCTGGAGTCCTAATTTGACCGTTTGCAAAAAGTAGCTTTTCGGACCAATATCTGATTAATGACAAAATATTTAAATAAAATATTTAAATATAAAATCGATAAATATGCGGGTTGTTACACTTGGGTTCAAAATTTATTTATAACTCGAGTTTGGATTTTTATTTCCTTCACCAAAATTTCAACAATTTTATTTTGGGTTTTCTATTTTAGTTTTTAACTTTTTATAGTCCCTCACTTATTTTTCACTTTTCCATCTATTCTATACTCGAGTATCTTCACATTCAATTTTAACTCGAGATTTACACTTTTTTATAGCTCAACCATCTCTTATTTCGATTCAATTTTCATTTTACTTAACTTATTCTAAATCCAAACTCCATTCCATTTTCTTTAATTTATTTAAGTAAGAATTCAATTTCATTTAATATCATCTGCAACTCTAATCGATTTTTAATTTTATTTTCAATTCAATTCATTCACTTCCCAGTTTAATCCCTTTAACTATTCTATTTCACTAATTTATTCCACTCAATTCACCATCAATTACATTTTGAAATGTTAATTTCCCTAATTTAATCTAAGTTAAATTTCATTTCAACCTTCCCACCGCAATTCTTTTTGATCCCAAAATTCAATCTCCATATTTTTCATCAAAATCATTCACCATTTATAAGTTTATAAATTATCTTCGAATGATCTCTAATTTATTTGGATAAGGATTTCAAAATTTTTAAACACCTGGTATTTTTTTAAATCATTTTGAAATCATAAATATTCCTAAATCACATTTTTCAAATTTAAACCATACCTAGTTTTTATCCAAAACCAATTCCCTTCATCATTTCCAAAAACAAACTTGCTTTCCCCCAAACAATCCAAAACAACGTCCACAGCAGCAATCCATCACTTAGAAACTCGAAAATGAACAGTTATGATGTTGCGATCATCTTCGTAATTATCTTCCAGTGATCAAAGTGATTTCAGTGCTATAACACCTCCAAAATCCGTTTAAAACCATTTCCTCCCGATATACCTTTCAAAATGATATTATCAATATTCATTTCAAACACTTTGGAGAATATTTCCAAAAATTTCTGGGATTTAAATCTTCAAATTCTGACTGGAATTCATTTTTATGTTCTAACCCAATTGTATAATCCATATTTATACAATGTCTATTCAGTTATATAACTATTTGTAATCTCGTTTTGATTATAATATTATCATCCAAGCACTCCTACCATACTATAATAATTTTATAAAATTATTCCTTTTATATGAAAAATATAATATTGGTAAAATTATTCCATTTACCCACTTCAAAAGCATTCTATGTCAGTTTATTACGTTCAATTGTTTAGAAACACCTATCGTTTAGTGGTGTCCCACTATTCAATAAGAATTTATATACCACTCAACCAATAAGTCAACACAATGAAAAATAATTTATATTCACTTACAAATACGTGCTCGTATCTATTATTACACTCAAACTCATTCTAAAGTACTACTGACTCAGTCTCAATGAGTAATCCCCACCAGAGCCAAGGTTCTCGCTTAACCTTCTGCTCTGATACCAAATGTAACGGATGGGATTTTCGACCCTCAAAAATCGACATCAATATGTCCACTATGTCGAATGCCGAGTAGTCGGGGGCCGGAAATACCAGTTCATTAGGGGTGAAGAAGAAAAAGGTAGAAGAAGAAGAGAAAACAACAACACGGAATCTCACAATCGCAGTGGAACAAAATATAATATATAACAACATATTTTTATATAAAAGAATCTGTAACTGTTTAATACTTACAATTATCAGAGTACACAATCATTACATCAAATTTGGATAGTTCAGTAACTTGTCCTTACATAGCGGAAATACAAATCTACGGAAATACGCCTCATCATCCAGCTCGTCTCCTGAGATCCATAGCATCCTATCCTGAATCTGTAATGCTCGGTTTAACCCGAGCATTATAATAAAATAACACCCGAGTCATTCTGAAAAACTAGCGTGAGAAAACACACTCAATTTGAATTATTATTATAGTTTCAAATTTTTTTTGAAAACAAAGGTATCTTGTAAGCCACGCCACAAATAAATACGTCGGGTTTTTACCTTACGGTAACCAAAACATTTATATCAAATCCATTTGATATTATAATAGTGTCTATAGAAAGAAAGTAGAATATACCTGAAATGCTTGCATCTAAAATTCCAGCATAGTTAGGCACAATCAAAACCGTATGGTGCTTATTGGAGACTGTGATTCCACACAATGGCAGGACTACCAGGTACCCCCGTTACAATACCAGGTCTAGATCAATGTACCGAGGACCACTTCCGGTCCCCTGCAATAAAAGATTAGAACTATCCCTTACTAGGTAGCGAATAAGACCACCCCATGGTTTGGATCAGCAATCGCCCACATAGCTGATATAAAGGGACCCTAGTCTGGGATGTCCTTACCCTACTTGGAAGCTACCCACTTAGCCTTGCTGTACCTCCCCTGTTTTATCCATTCCCATTTGATGAGGCTTGAAGATACGATTACCTTTTTAGAACACATTTACTTAGAATGCTCATCGTCCTCCAATGACAATGTTCTAGTAGCATACATCCGCACAAGTCCGTTCCTGATTCGAACGGAACCGAAGGCACTACTCCTACTACGTCCATTTTCGAACCGCCCTCAGGATTAGTAGCGATTAGCCCTTGCACTTCAATGATCCACCTTTGACTCCAAGTTCTTGTCTTCATTCCAAAAACGTACTCGTTGGATCGAAATGGTTTTTTGATAACTTATCCAATCCCGCTCTCTTCGAAACAACGTTTGAAATTGGCCAATATTAATAGTCGGTTATTCAACTATCAATTTAACATCCATAAGTAATCATCTGGCATTAATATAATCTTTCTCAAAATATTTATTTTCAACATATCTTTAAAGACATATCAGTTTCTTTCAACATTTGAATTTTTTTTTCCAGATACTTAAATTCATAACAGGATACTTCCCACATCTCGACACTTAGAAATATTCCTATATTCTATTTTCTACGCTTACGAAAATATTACCAGTCTAATTTTCCCAAATCTTTCAACATTAACTTCCCAGGAGAATATTCTGTAACTTAATCCAAAATCTCCAAAAATCACAATTAGTTTCCTTTCTTCAAAATCATATCCTTTTATAAGCTTTTTTGGGATCTCGAGAGAATTCATAAAATAATTTATTTTCCAATTACTTCAAAACTCTATATATAAAATAACTATCTAAAAGATTAATAATTTTTTTATAAAAATATGCTTAAGTTATTATTTAAAATATCGAAAACACTTTTATAATATTTATAACTCATCTTTAGTTAAATAAATAATTTTCAAAACTGATTTTTACGGTTAGAATTTACCAAAATAAGTACTTCATATTTAAAGATCTACTTACCAATTATTTAATCTGAACTAGTTTAAAAGTACATAGTTTTAAATAATAAAATTTCCTTTTAAAAAATCACTTCTAAAAATTAAAATTAAAATTAAAAATCTCAAAAACCATTTAATTTATAACTTTCTCTCGATTACACAACATATCGATTCATTGTTGATTTCCCAACCATTCTCATTTCAAAAATAAAATTTTTCATTTTTCTCAACCCTGTTTTCATATTCCAATATAAATTCCGCCTATGAATCTATATTCTCAATTATCATCTGACAAATGATTTCTTCACTGTAAACATCTTTTATTAATTTTAGAACCCCTTTTTTGCTTTTCCTGTTTATAAAAATAAATCTACTTATAAAAATCCACTATATAAATTTATTTCTTTTAAACTCCATTAATATTTCCAATTTATTTTCAATATTGATTTTGACTCCTTTTTATATATTTCCGGAGTATCATTTTTAAACTCTCTATATAATTCATTTTAAAAATCTCCATTCATTCATCTGAAATAGTTAAGTATAGCCAAATCAATTATATTCTTTCTAATTCATTTTCCTTAAATAAATCCAATTCCAAAATATATTTTATTATCAAATTCTCTTCAATTCCATAAATTTTAAAATATATTTATAGTTTTGAAATTTATTAAAATTCAGGCCAGAGCTACATTGCATCCAATAATTCCAATCACTATAATAATCCATACAGGATTATTCTACACAAATCATATATCACTATATAAGTAAATAAACCAATAATATCACTATATATGTACTACTATATATATGTATATTATATAATCATTCAACCAACAACTTGAAATTTATCACCCAATCAGCATCCAATAAATTTTAAATTCAACATTTAAACTTTAAATATGGTATTCCAAAAATGAATGAGAAATTTTCACCTTTTCTTTTTGCAAACCACCTCCATTTCGACTTGCTTCTTCATGATTTTTTGACCTCGTATGAACACGATATGAATTTCAAATTTATTAGCATTTGGCAAAATTTAGACTTCCATTAACATACTCAGTTTGAATTTTAAATTTATTAGCCAAATAAAATTTTAAATCTTCCTTACTGTTTAATTTTCTGTTTTAAATCTTATTGTTTAATTTCAAATTCTTTTCTTTAAAAATAAACTATCACTTTATTAAATTAAATTAAATTAAAATAAATTGCAAATTACATTTCTGACAGAACACAACACGACCAAACATCCACACGACCACTTCAAGCCACGACTTCACCATCACCAACACCCACTGCAACCCACCTTAACGCGCACGCTCACCTGCCTCCACACCCTAGCCTCGGCTTCAGCAATACCCAAAGAACCGGCCTTCACCAAAACACCGCCGAGCTTGACCACTACCGCTCAATCGATTCGCGTACATCAGCAGCGACACTGCGACCTACTCCTCGACCTCTTGTACAACCCATAATGCCATCTCCCTCGTCGTCGTCCTTTTCTCTGTGCCTTCCATCCAACAACCATCGCCAATATCCCCCTTAAACCCACTAGTGATGCGTTCCGCATATCTCACTCTTTTCTTTCGAAGGTCGACCTTATGTCGAATGCAAGATGGAAGAGAAGGGAACTTCGAATTTCTATTTCGAGTACGAACAGACGAAGATAGCACGCCATTATTATTATTTTCTTTACACTTCTTTTTCGTTCGAGTTGATTTTGGGATTTTGATTTTTTTTGAAGAGGCTTAGCATTTTTTTCTTTGATTTTGAATCATTTCGAACTGGGAAAAGAAGAAGATAAGATGCGATTTTATGAAGGTGTTGACGACCTTGTGATAGATGCTTGTTTTTTTATCAAGGTATGAGTACGTGATTTGAAAGAAAGAAGGGAAGCATGTTGCTTGCTGGCTAAAGTGATTTGAAGTATTGAAAAAGTTCCGATGTGAAGGGAATTTTGACCAGCCGACAAATATATATACATATTTAAACTTTTAAACATCTCGAAATCATAACTAAAAATCTTGATCTTCTATCTTGGCATGCCACTAGGCGTTTACAATATTATACCCCTATTTTGAAGTAATGGAAGACGTTTCGATTCGTAACTCGATCGTGTGGAGAAGACGGCTGTTTAGATCCAATTATTATATTAAATTTTGATGTAAATTTTAGCATGTTTCTATATCATGCGGCCAAACGATCACACCAAAGTGCTACGAAGTTTGAAATTCGACAATAAAACATTATTACGTATCCAATGGAATTAGTTTTCGTCGAATTCCAAGACTGTGCCTCGGAAGGTTATTTTTAAAATGTCAATTTGAACAAACTATTTTTAAAATTGAACGAGTCGCCTTTAAATTCCATTTTTAAACTTTTATTATCTTTATTTTTTTCAATATAAATTTTACAAGCCATTACATTTTTTAACCAGCTTAAAACTCAAGATTCGAAAATTTATCCAATATTCAATTATTAACTTTAATAGTTAATTATCCAATCAATCGCTATATTTAAATTCTAAATTTATTTTATAAATAAAAACCCAAATGTACATATCCAAAATTAATCTATAATTCAAATTAAATCTTTTAAATCATTCGAATATCCCAAATCAAAGGACGAAAAATTCGGGTCGTTATACAGTTGCCATCAGAGACACTAGCTATCAGATTTATGGACATTTGTGCTACTAAAGTTATGAATAATTATCTAATCATTGTATTCTATCAAGGGTAGGAACATCTTGTTATCATGATTATAAACATTTAGTTATTGAATGTATGAACATCATGCTGCAAAATGTAAGAACTTCCAGCTATTGAATGTATGAACATTTAGCTTTCAAATGAGAGCTTTATGCTATTAAAGGTACCCACTATTGGAGTTATGTACCTTTATCGTACCAAACTTATGAACAATTGCCTATCGATTGTAAGCTATCGGGGATATGAAAACTTAGCTGCTAGGTTTATCGACATTAGATGTCAAATATATAGGTAAATAGCTATCGAACGAAAGAATATTTGGATATCAAAATTACCAATATTTAGTTGTTGAATATAACAATATTTATAGTCAGGGTTATCAACATTTAGCTATCGAATTTATGTGTAAATAACTGTTGACTGCATGAATATTTAACTATTGGCCATCAACATTTAGCTATTGAATGTTTAGGCATATAACCACCTAATGTACTAATATTTTGCTATCATGGTTATCAACATTTAGCGGTTGATGTATGAATATTTACCTACCGAAAGTGTGACTAATAACTATCGAATGTATAGCTAATATCCATCTAATTCATGCTATCATAAATATGATGGGAAATCCATAATAAAATTAAAAACCGTTATTTTACTTAATAAAGAAATAGCCATTTTACTTAGTCTTTACACTTGTTATATTTTCATTCGTAATTTTAAAACTATAGCAGTAATTTTTAAAACAGGCAGCGATCTTACCTTTAGTTCCTCCTAAATAATTTCTTTCTTTAATTAATCCATTAGTTAAGCAAATTCCTGCTGTATCATTAATTCATATTAATTTGATAAATCATAGTAAGATTCCTAAAAATTCATACAAAATATTAGACATTTTCTTTGCCTTCGGTAAAAAAGTTAGATCAAAATATTAAGTTCTTAATATTTTAAAACATTAACTTAAAGACAAAACTGCCCATTGTCCCTTTAGAAATCCATAGTTAATTATTTATTTATCTAAAAACTAAGAAATTAATAATCTATCTCAAATGCAGTATTATAAATATCATGTCAAAGTTGCGGTTCATTTAGATGTGTTTAACTCATGTTTTAGTCTTAAACTTATCATTAACTTGGCCATTTGGCGAAAAAATTCACATAGAATCATTCCAACATGTTTTTCTCAAGATCCATATCCAAATAAATTGAAATGGAAAGTATGGTTAATATTACTCACCTGAATAAAAATCCTGAATCAAATCCTTCTCTTCATCTTTAGAAAATGAAGCTTGAGTTATTCCCTTTTCTCTTCTCCTTAGAAATAGCAGCAAGGTTTTGCAATTGGTTTTGTATTTATGAAATGAGAGAATGATACATATTTAGGGATATAAGGGTAAGTGATTTGGGTTAGGTTGAAATTCAACTTTTCTCAATCTCATGAATTTCTTATTTCCTTATTATACACAATCCCCTTCATATTTTAAACTTCTATGACCAAAAACTAATCTTGTTATAACCACCTTTAGTTCAACCTAATTTATCTTTTCAATGTCCCATACTGGATTAATTGACTTTCCCTATGAGTATTCCCTTTATTAAATTCATTTAATTATTATTTAATAAAATTTACAATTATTTAGTTATGGCCATATTGTGGTACTTCAAAACACAGGGTGTTACAGTCTCCCGTATGAATTACAACCCCAAAAGTCAAATAAGGTAGAATAATAATCACTGTCATTACCACAAAGGCTAAATACGAATATATTAACTGCATTAGTACCCTACTAATGTAAAATCAATAATCATAATGTAGTACTATAAATGCTTACATGTAATTATTCCATAACATAAGATACACTATAACCACTATTAGCATGTACAATAGACAAACAAAGCACACTAATATATTCATGAATGTCTAAAATAAATCTAGATAGATATTCCAAATCTAATCCTCTACCTCTTTGATACAGTCCTCTTCATCGTCACTCCACAATAGGTGGACAAGTCTAATAACCATGTTCATTAATTCCTTCATATCATGAAGTACTATTTCTTTCGGTCATTGAGCTTATGTCAAACAAGGTTATAGATAATTCATTAGTAACTCTCAATTCCACCATCTCACCACATTGATGAAACCTTCACAACCTATGGCCTCCCACTATAAACTCTAACTCCTAACATTTCTTATTGGCATAACTCTTCTACCTTAATTATGCAGCCTTCACTCTGCATGAATAAACTCTATCTTCTTGATGGTTTCTCTTACCATGTTGGATCCTAATATGAGACAGTCTCTTATATCCAACCAAAAAATAGGTTATTGTACGGTCTCCCATAATCACCTCAAATGGTGACATTCTGCTATTTGATTGCTAACTATTATTATAGGAAAACTATACAAAATGCAATTAGCCTTCCTAATGCCCTCCAAAATCTAGGACATACACTCTCAGCAAATCCACGAGACCACAATTTACCCTTTTCGTTAGATCATCTATATACGTATGATAAGCTACTTAATATCAAATTGGTGATCGAAATATTCTACGAACTTCTCCATAATTCATTGGTAAATAAAAGGTCGCTATCACCAACAATATTGCTTAGAATCCCATGGAGCATTACAACATTCTTCATATATAGCTTCGATAAATTAGCTGTTGTTCTTGTCAAATTTACCAAGATATAAAATGGGTGCTCTTAATCAGTGCATTGACTATTACCCATAAACTATCACTTCCCGCTCTCAACACCAGTAATCTATCTATGAATTCCATAGATTCTTAATCACACTTCCAAGTCGGAACTTTCAAGACCATTTATGTAACAACCCCACTTGGAGGCCTAAAACTAACGGCTACGGATGCTGCAGTCATCCGTAGTTATCAATCCTCAGCGACCAAATACAGTAATGTTAGATAAATTGATATACCAGAAACACATGGATATGGAAAATGTTTGAAATTTTCAAAAAAACTTTCACATTCCATTTCAACGTTCCTTACATAATCTCACAACGTTAACCATATTCAGAAAAATATAATTATTACAATATACTTCAAGAGTGACATACGAAGATGCCTCCTTGGTGATCAAAGTATATAATAGGCAATAAACAACTTTACCTTAACAAAAAAACGCAGAGGAATCATAAGAGAGAGAAATCAAATAAGTACATACCTTCTGCACGACTTCGAAAGCTTATGCATCTTAAGAGGTAGCTAAAAATCTCAAATCTCAAGCTACTCAAAATCAATTGAGTACCCTAGATTTTAAGGGAAAACATAAACTTTAAGTCGGACATAAATCCTAGTATAAATAATAATCTGTCATCTCAAATCATTTAGATATCTAGGGAGACCACGCCGCTTAGCAAAATGGTTTTCCCCTCACTAAGATCTTATAAACATTTATAAACCATTTTCTATGCTCCAACTTCTACAATGGTTAAATCAATTCAATACATTATAATCTGATGATACAAAAGAACAAATGAATCAATTCTGGATTATCCATCCCCATTCATTTTGACTATCTTTCATAGTTATAGTTTCTAGGATTACTATTAACCTAATAGTTTTCATGGGCTGAATAATAACCGGTTAAACATTTATGGACTCCTTGTCCACTTATATAGTTTTCATGGATCACTATAAACCTATTGGTAACTCTAATATCATTTCTTTTATCCTAGTTTTTATGGGCTGACTAGGAACATATTGACTAACTGTCAATATCTTTCTTTACCCTAGTTTTCATGGGCTAACTAGGAACCTATTGACTATCTATCAATATTTCATTTTCTTATCTGGATATAGTTTTCATGGGCTAACTAGGAACCTATTGACTATCTGTCAATATTTCATTTTCTTATCCGGATATAGTTTTCATGGGCTATCTATAACCTGTCTAACTGACGTCTTCAATTATACATAGTTTTCATGGGCTAACTATGAACCTGTTAGCCTTTACCAATATCCTTTCTACATAGTTTTCATGTGCTTACTGTGAACCTATTTCCTCGGCCAATATCTTTAATTTATATTCACTACGGGTTCAACATAACTGGTTATTCTGTCTTTTCTCAAAGTATTGTTTTGGGTTCATTACAAAGTGAATAAATACATATATGAAGAAGCAAACAATATAAATTGGTTAATTATTTTAACCTATTAAGACTTCTTCAAAATTTCCATTTCAAAATACTTTATTCATTAAGATGTCATGGTTTTTCTTTTAATGAAATTGGGTTATTTGGTTCGAAAACTATACTTTCGAAATCTTCAAAACCTTGCTTTCGACCTCACTGGATAGTCTTCTTCGAAAGCATATATTTCTTTTCAAAACATTAGATTCCTACCTTTTAAAACACTTTAAAATATTTCTTTCGAACCCTTTCGAATAAAATAAAGTGTTACTTATTAATTATTAGAATCATAGCTTTGAAACCATTGGAAATATCTCTTCCTAAAGTATTGAAAGTCCCCCTTTCGACATCATTGAGTTTACCTTTTAAAATATCATTTGTGTGAAAGTAAATATAAATGAAAGTATCTCTTTTGAAACCATTTTTACCATATAAAAATGTGGTGGAATTTATGATGGTAGAACCATCCCTTTCGACAGAGTCGAAAGCATGTATCAAAATACTGAAGGATAACTTCGAAACCACTTTCGAATCCATTGCCTTCGAAACCCATAACCCTTTCGAAAGCACTTAGGAAGCGGTTTAATACATCTTTAAACAATACTACCTTTCAACAACATTGATGACTTCAATGCACTCGAAAGGCAAAAGAATCGACGATACGGCTTCAAATGTGTCGGAACCCCTTCTTTCGTAAGCATTGATTAATAATTAAAGGAACTCCTTCGAAAGCCCTTTTTATTTTAAAACAACATGGCAACCCCTTCGAAAGCCATTATAAGACTCCTCCCGAATACATATGTATCGACTAAGTCGAAAGCTTAGTGAAACAAAGGCGCACGCTTAACTTTTTAAAACAAACTAAGGTATCGACTCCATCAAAAGCATGCTTTCGACACCATACGTTCCGCAATCCGCTCGCACCACCTAGATGATACCCTGTGTATTAGTTAGGGCTTAATGGGGTTTTGATTTTGTCGAAGGCAAAAGGTAAAGGGCGAAATGTACCCTTAATAGAGGCGGAACCTTTTTTGGGTTAATGTCAAATTAAGCAACTAATATCAACTAACTTACCTACGTGTAATATATTTATTGGTTGCCTTAACTTTTCCTATGCTTTTCAAAACTAACCGCCTTATTATTTTGGATAAGTATCAAGCTTAGAATTTTACAGAAAAAATCTTTCATTGCAAATACAATCAAATCATTTAGATCCTTTTCTCAAAATAATTTAATTTGTATATAAAATTACTTAAGAAAAATCCTCGAAAATCGCAGAAATTTACTTTGATCATGTTATATATCATATCAAAATTTCAAACCCAAATTTTTAATATATTTTTTGAAACAAATTTATAAACCCAACGTGCTATATTTTCATTCAAAAATTCTTAATAATCTTTACAAAGCTTGGAAACCTATCAAACTTGATACCCAATTCTAAAATTATGTTTTGCATGACATATAATTTTCCCATGGAATTTAAACATTAATATCACACGGTTTTGGTCTAAAACCATACGAATTATCATTTAAACAATCTTTTTCAAATTTAAACAAACCATAATTCAAGCATATCATCATCAAACATCATATATTCAACAAATAGAGATGGAAATTATTATTCAACTTAATCTTTGATAAGGAAAGTGGATTGTGATGAGTTTGATTCCACTCTTTAATTTTTTTAACCTTTTTTTTCCTTGAATGTCTTCTTCTTTTCTTCCAATTGATGGCCGACCTTCGTTTTTTTGCTTACGTTTATTATTTGTGAAAAATTGATAGTGAATGTGAATGGCTTAGGGGACACACACAGACACACACACACATGTGTGTGTCTATATATATATATATATATATATATGTATGTATATATGTATGTATGTATATATATATAGGGGTGAGAGTCATGGGAGGTCAACATCTATTATGCTCTTATATAATTTATTTATTCTATAAACCATTCTTTAAGCCTATTTTTATTAATAAGCACGACCATTTAAATTTATTCAAATCTCAATCCCCTTATCACTTAACATTTACATTATTCTATTTAATTTATCTAAATAAATATACTGAAAATGTTATATAAAAATTAGGGATGTCACAATTTAGTTTATGACGCTTCGCTTTCACATGCTGACTAATGAAACACGTCTTCACACATTCATCAACACTCATTCCTAAAAGAATGCATGCCTTATGTCATGATACATCTTTATTCCTCTAGAATGAATTATAAACTTGGACCAATGACTCTCCTCCAAGACTTCCATTTGAAGATCATGCATTATTTCGACACACAATCTTCTGTTCTTCCTAAGTCATTATTTTGAGTAAATCTCAAATCCCTTTAGCTCCTCTATATCCACACACATCTCCAATCATCTAATTCTTCAGTAAACAATGGGATCCCTCATTTTTTTTCCAGCATTTCTATCCATAAGAGCTGGATGGAAGTCCAAGTTGGCTTATGAACTCGGATACTAATTTATCGTGCATTCAGCCAAAAAAACCACTCTACAGAAAGCTAATGCCACTCCGTAATCATGGCTAAGACTCCATTCTGGTGATTTCTACTAAAAGCATCTACGACCGTGTTTTCTTTCCCTAGTTATAGTCTATGTCATAATTGTATGCCATCAAGGACTCTTACCATCTCTATTACCTTATATTCAAACTCCTTCTGAGACAAAAAATACTTAAGGGACTTAAAGTCCATGTGCAACTTGATCCTTTCTCCTAATAGATAATGCCACCAAATATTTAATGCCAAGATCACCCCGACCAATTCTAAATCATGGGTTGGATAGCGAAGTTCATTCATTCTTAACCACTGAGATGCATAGGCAACCTCTTCCTATTTGCATCAATACTGCACCCAACCCAATGCTATAAGCATTAATATAGATAACTAAATCTTGGTTCTCTTCATGTACCACTAAAACATGAGCATTTGTCAATAAACTTTTCACACTCTTAAGATGACCACTTACACTTATAAGTCCTTCCTCTCGTTCCCCATGGTCAAATTAAGGTGCTACTACACATAAGAAATTCTTAATGAATATGTGATATTAGTCAACCAATCCCAATAAACTTCTCATTTCCAGCAACATCTTGGAAATTTACAATCCATTAATATTATATATCTTTGATAGATCTATTGCCAATCCATTCTTTGAAATAACGTGTCCAAAGAAATTAACTTCACATTTTCAAAAATGCACTTGGAAAACTTCACCTTCAGATTATATTATTTTAAGATTTCTAGTACCACTCTAAGATAAACTTCGTGGTCTCACTTATTCATTGATTATAACAAATAATCATCTATAAAGACTAACATAAATTTATCTAACTGACCTTGAAAGTTTCAATTTATAAGATTCATAAAAAATGTTTAGATGTTGCCAAAGGGCATGACTAACAACTCATATGAACAACATATAGTACTAAACGTGGTTAATGGAATACTATATCCAACTAGCCTTAGTTGGTGGAATCCCGTTGTTAACTCTGCTTTTTCAGCAAGGCCGTGACATCAAAAATCGACCGAGAAGCCAATGATAGTTCATCTCGAAGGATGGTCGATTTAACCTCCCAATAAAGCAAGTTCTGTTGAATGAATTTTCAGATAAGATCCCCTACGGAGGGGGGGTCCAGGGGGGTGCCAACCCCCCAAGGTGGGGTGCGGGGGCAACGCCACCGCCTACGGTGTTCGACCTGACCGGTCAGGTCGCAGGGGTCCAGGGGGCAGCGCCCCCGGCGGGGTGCGGGGCAGCGCCCCGACCAAAACGGTATACGACTTAAAGAGTGAAGTAAGCCAGCGACTCAACTTATCTGGTTGCCGACTCAATAGCCTTGAGGAGTTACCGACTCAACAGCCTTGAGGAGTTATCGACTTAACAGCCTTGAAGGGTTACGACTCAACGACTCAAGAGGAATAACGACTCACCGGGTTATAACCTTAGCGACTTAAAGGTGCCGGCCGACTCAACGGGTTAACGACTCATGGAGTTAGCGACTCATGGGGCAGACCGACTCAACGGGTTAACGACTCATGGAGTTAGCGACTCATGGGGCAGACCGACCTAAGGATTTCAACGACTCAGGATGACTAACGACTTATCATAAGTCGCTGGCGACTCAAGCGAACAAGGAACAAGCTTAACACCGATACATCTATGCCGCTGCATGTTGACTCGTGGTATGTGAGTCGGTCACGACTCATCTTGAGTCGGTCACGGTTCATCCTGAGTCGGTCACGACTTATGACTTGATCAACAATTCCAGCCCAGAAATTTGCCTATAAATACGTGGCCACCTCCAACATTCAAGGGACTTTTTTTGGTGGCTGACTTCCTGGACGCCATTACTCTGCCATTGTCTCGACTTCATGCAACGTTCAAGCAACACTTCTATCACTCCAATCACCAAAGACATTTCAACAAATCTCAAGAGGAAATCTAACTCATTCGCCATGCATTCGAAGGATTCTTCTACATCGGGTTTGAGCTATTTGTCTAAGTGTGTTGTAATCGGAGTTGATTGTAAAGAATTGTAACCAAATCAGCAATAAAGAGCTTTAAAGTGGACGTAGGCTAGATCTTAAGCCGAACCACTATAAATATTGTGTCTTTTATAGCTTCTCTGTGATTTCTCTGCTTATACTTTGTTCCCGTACCAACGGGTGGTGCTTTCACAATTACCATCTACACACCGGGGTGTTAGCGTTCAATTTTTAGCGTAAACATTTTTGGTGCTTTCACTGAGAATTGAACTCAGGAATACTTTCACCATTGCTTCGCGAAAGTTTGTTGAAAGAATCTCTCTAAAGACCAGAAGTTTATTGGAAATAATGGCTCCTGGGAGAAAGCGAAGTTCCGCAAGATCCGATAATGTGAATACCGCTACCTCTCCTCCTTCAAGTCAAGCAGCTCCAACTGCTGGAGTTACACGAGCGGAATTGGACGCCGTAGTTTTGGGATTGAATCAGCAATTGAATTCTCAAAATGCGCAGTTGGAAGCCCAGATTGTCCAGAATGCCTTGATTATGGATAGGTTAAACGCCCTACTTGAGGAAAATCACCAACGACAGGATAATGAAACAATCTATGCTGAAGATGCCCGTGACCCCCAAGAGAAAGGTATTCCTCAAAAAGCAGACAACGCCACTGCAAGGGGACCTTCCCAAGCTGAAGGTTCAAGGCCGCAACCAACTTTTCGCGAATATTCGCCCAGGCAAACTTCCGAAAGAACAGCGGACGCGGACGTCTGCCCGGCAAGACCTCTGAACGATGAGGAGTACCTATCAGGGATGGTTCGCTCGATTATGAAAGAAAGCATGCAAAGGCAAGAGGATGGAAATGATTGGGGATTTGCCCCGAGTAAGACACCGTTCACCGAAAAAATCTTAAAGGCAGATTTTCCCAAGAAATTTGTACCTCCTACCATCCCAGCTTATCGAGGGACAAGTGACCCTAACCAATTCCTGTACAAGTACGATTGGCATATGACCGGGGCAAGAGCAACAGATGAAATCAAGTGCCGTTACTTTCCGGTATACTTAGAGGGAGTGGCCTTACTTTGGTTCACAAAGCTGCCAGTTAGATCCGTGGATCAATTCTCTGACTTAACACGAAAGTTCAAGGATCAGTTCAGGCTATATGCTACAAAAGCCAAGGATATAATGTCTCTCTCTAGTCTAGAACAAAACCCTGGAGAATCTACCAGATCATTCTTAAATCGTTTCAATATAGCCCTAGCTGAAGTCGAGAACGCAGAGCCAAGGATGGTTTTGACTTATCTAATGCGGGCTATCGATAAATCGAGTGAATTTGGTAAATGGCTAAAAATGAAGGAGCCAAACTCACTTGAGAAATTCTATAAGAAGGCTGATGAGTTTATGCGTTTGGAAAGCTTTCCTGCGACTTCAAGAGCAACCGAGGCCGAAATTTTGAATGTCGGTGTTACTTCTGATAAAAGAGAATCTAGAGGACAGAAGAGGAAGAACGATGGTGGAAAAAAGCAAAGAGACTTGAAGAAAGCTCGCCGCTTTAAACCTTCAGACTTTACTCTCTGAACTGATACTCTGGAGAACATCTTTCTCGCAACCAAGGATGCTTTTGATTATCCTAAGCCACCTGAGTTGAAGGTTGGGAAAAATGCTATGCATAATGGGAGGTTCTGTCAGTTCCACAACCAACCTGGTCATGACACCAACGAATGTCGTCATTTAAGGAATTTGATTGAAGAACTATTGAGACAGAATAAACTCCAGCAATATGTCAAAAGAGACAGGAATGACCCATCCTCATCCACTCAGGGGAGCCCCTCACCCGGCAGACAGGAATCATGATAGGATGGAAGGATACGCTCATGCTCTAAGAAAAGCCCAGAAGGGAGAGAATGTTCCTGTTCTCACACCGGAGATTCGATCCCGAGAAGCTTGGGACAGCATGGAGTTGCATCCATGTTTTACTTTAAGGCTTTGTTACAAATTTGTAAAAGAATAATGGATTTATCATTCTCATATTAAAAGTCGTTGTAAAAACATTGCAAATGAAATATAGGAACTATAAATCTTGTGTTTTCTATTACTATAAAAGACCTGTTTCATTTCGATATGCCAAATATCTTGAATATATTGCTAAAATGTCGATTTAATATTGCAGGCAATCAAAGCAAAGCTTACCTAGTCAGCACATCGCAAAGCAAAGCGATTCCTATAAGTCATTGAGCAAATAAATGTCAAGCCAAAAAAGGTTCCAAATTGAATTCCTGCATAAGAAATGTTCCTCATGAACAGTTGATACAACCAAAAGGGCACCTTCCCAACGCGAAGGTTTCAGGCCCTCGCTAACCGACAAAGATCGTTTGTGCAAACAGACATCTAGTCGGGTAGTTTGGGTCTGCCCTATGGATTCACTTAACAATGAGGAGCATTTCTCTGGAAAAGAGACAAATAACTGACAAAGAAAAGAACATGGCTGTTGAAATGATAACGAGGAATCACTAAGGAGCAGATGGTGAAGAGGCATGGGCAAGCAGACAGAAAACACACAAGCCCTCTTCGGAGGCACAAGTCCTCCAATGAGGCACGCTTCCCATGTTTGAAGCGCAAAGAAAAGTCCTCCAATGAGGCACACTTCCCAAGTTTGAAGTGCAAACTCAAGTCCTCCAATGAGGCACGCTTCCCATGTTTGAAGCGCAAACTAAAGTCCTCCAATGAGGCACACTTCCCAAGTTTGAAGTGCAAACTCAAGTCCTCCAATGAGGCACGCTTCCCATGTTTGAAGCGCAAACTAAAGTCCTCCAATGAGGCACACTTCCCAAGTTTGAAGTGCAAACTCAAGTCCTCCAATGAGGCACGCTTCCCATGTTTGAAGCGCAAACTAAAGTCCTCCAATGAGGCACACTTCCCAAGTTTGAAGTGCAAAGTCAAGTCCTCCAATGAGGCACGCTTCCCATGTTTGAAGCGCAAACTAAAGTCCTCCAATGAGGCACACTTCCCAAGTTTGAAGAGCAAACTCAAGTCCTCCAATGAGGCACGCTTCCCATGTTTGAAGCGCAAACTAAAGTCCTCCAATGAGGCACACTTCCCAAGTTTGAAGTACAAACTAAAGTCCTCCAATGAGGCACGCTTCCCATGTTTGAAGAACAAACTAAAGTCCTCCAATGAGGCACGCTTCCCATGTTTGAAGCTTAAACTAAAGCCCTACTCAAAGGCACAACCCTTCAGAGGATAAAGACCTCTTCGGGGGCACATTTCACCGGAGCTGAAGTGCAATCTCTATGGAGGCCCACTCCTCCAGAGTTGAAATGTCAAATCAAAGCCCTCCAGCGAGGCGCAACAAAAAAAAAAAGGAGAAAAGGCTTCTCCAATACAAGGCGCACTCTACCAGAGCAAGAATAATATTTTCTCAAAAATGGAAAATTATTCTCTAAAGAAAGAGTGCATGCTTTCTCAAAATGGAAGAGTTATTCTCTAAAGTAAGAGTACAAGCCTTCTCAAAACAGAAGAATTGTCCTCCAAAATCTCCGCAAAAATGGAGAATATTACAATAAGCTGTGGTATAGGGACAATAAAATATCGCTATATTAGTCAAAGCAATACCCAAGCAAAAGACCACAAGCTCACCGCAGTATTATGCAAAGAAAATGAAAAACTTATATGAAAATGAGCAATAATTGCATTCTCAAATACAGACAAAATTCTGTACAAGTAGGAAGAATCATCTCATTCCATACTATAAAAAAAAAATTCATACATTTGCAGGTCTCCCAGATGCAAGTTCCTCTGCGAAAGCTGGGGCACCTGAAGTCTCTGCTTGAAAATCAGGGGCATCATAAGGCCAAGTCAATCAAAAGAGGGAAAAAGGTTCGAATTAAGTGCAAAAATTCGTCTTTCAGCAGAAATTTAACACTCCTCTCTTTAACCGCCACAGCATTTAGTCTTTTAAAAATTGACTTATGACTGAAATATTCGGAAAGAGAAGGGAATGCTACAAAGTAAAGAACGAAATTAGCACTCAACAGCTCGAATTTTGAAAATCTCAGAAGTGAAAAAATCCAGCTTGCTCCACTATTTCTTCTTATCAAGAAGACATTCTACATAAAGAACTGAGTATTCGAAAAATAAAGGTGCACGTTTCCTAAAAGCGTGTGAAGTGTTGTGCAAAGCTACTTGAATAACAAGCTAATAAAGTAATACTCGAAATAATACTGGTTGGCAAATATCTCAATTCAGAAAAATTCGAGGCTTGTTATTTGAAAATAAGTGCAGTATCAATGCAAATAGCAGTTATAACTGTGTAAATTTTTTGTTGATACTTCATTCAAGATAGTTGATTCGCAACACTTCATCAAATCCATACTAATTTACTTACCGTAAAATATCAGTTCTTTGATCTAATCCATCACTCGATATGGGCAATTGGTGATGAGTATATTCGCCCCATTTTTTCGCAAATGTTGCATTTAATAGGTTGTTAAAATAATCTATAAAGAGATGCAACAAGTTCTGGCCAAGTTCAAAAGGCTTCAGGACAAAACAAAGTAAAGCTGCCTAAGTACAAGCTCAGCAGCTCAATAAAGCACGAGTTAAGAAGAATCGAAGCACACGACCTAGTCCCTAGGCGTATACTTCGAGGGGCAAGTGTTAACTCTGCTTTTTCAGCAAGGCCGTGACATCAAAAATCGACCGAGAAGCCAATGATAGTTCATCTCGAAGGATGGTCGATTTAACCTCTCAATAAAGCAAGTTCTGTTGAATGAATTTTCAGATAAGATCCCCTACGGAGGGGGGGTCCAGGGGGGTGCCAACCCCCCAAGGTGGGGGTGCGGGGGCAACGCCACCGCCTACGGTGTTCGACCTGACCGGTCAGGTCGCAGGGGTCCAGGGGGAAGCGCCCCCGGCGGGGTGCGGGGCAGCGCCCCGACCAAAACGGTATACGACTTAAAGAGTGAAGTAAGCCAGCGACTCAACTTATCTGGTTGCCGACTCAATAGCCTTGAGGAGTTACCGACTCAACAGCCTTGAGGAGTTATCGACTTAACGGCCTTGAAGGGTTACGACTCAACGACTCAAGAGGAATAACGACTCACCGGGTTATAACCTTAGCGACTTAAAGGTGCCGGCCGACTCAACGGGTCAACGACTCATGGAGTTAGCGACTCATGGGTCAGACCGACTCAACGGGTTAACGACTCATGGAGTTAGCGACTCATGGGGCAGACCGACCTAAGGATTTCAACGACTCAGGATGACTAACGACTTATCATAAGTCGCTGGCGACTCAAGCGAACAAGGAACAAGCTTAACACCGATACATCTATGCCGCTGCATGTTGACTCGTGGTATGTGAGTCGGTCACGGCTCATCTTGAGTCGGTCACGGTTCATCCTGAGTCGGTCACGACTTATGACTTGATCAACAATTCCAGCCCAGAAATTTGCCTATAAATACGTGGCCACCTCCAACATTCAAGGGACTTTTTTTGGGGGCTGACTTCCTGGACGCCATTACTCTGCCATTGTCTCGACTTCAAGCAACGTTCAAGCAACACTTCTATCACTCCAATCACCAAAGACATTTCAACAAATCTCAAGAGGAAATCTAACTCATTCGCCATGCATTCGAAGGATTCTTCTACATCGGGGTTTGAGCTATTTGTCTAAGTGTGTTGTAATCGGAGTTGATTGTAAAGAATTGCAACCAAATCAGCAATAAAGAGCTTTAAAGTGGACGTAGGCTAGATCTTAAGCCGAACCACTATAAATATTGTGTCTTTTATAGCTTCTCTGTGATTTCTCTGCTTATACTTTGTTCCCGTACCAACGGGTGGTGCTTTCACAATTACCATCTACACACCGGGGTGTTAGCGTTCAATTTTTAGCGTTAACACCCATTGTCAAATCTAGCTGCAAGAGTACTCTAGCTCCACTCAACTGATCAAAAATCCATTTATTCTAGGAAATGGATAAAGATTATTCATTGTTAACACATTCAATTTTCGGTAATCAATACACATCCAAATTAATCCATCCAACCTTTTCAAATATATTTTTGACGCTCCCTATAGTGAGCAACTTGGTTTGATGAAACTTTTATGCTGAAGCTCGACTAATTTCTTCTTTGGCTACTCCATCCACTCTGACGACATTTTGTTAGGTGTCTACTAAATGATTGTGTCTCGATATAAAGTCTATTAGAAATTCAATCGCACTCTTGGGTAGAAATCACCAATTTTCAAATTCCAAAACTACAAGCACTTTGTCGATCTCTTCCTACTTAGCCTCTATAATAGACACAAAGGTTGTAAATTTCTTTAAATGTATCTATTGCTATCATAATCCTTTGCCTCCTCTCGGGCGTTTAAAGTGATCATCGTATCGGCTTAATAAACTATAGCATCATTACTTTTTAACCAATCCATACCCAAAAATACCCTATAACATAAGAAGTCAAATAAATATGGATTGTGAGAAAATTGGATGTCCGCACAAGACAAAATGTACATCTGTGCACATTAATTTGGGAGTGGTATATACACTGATCAAATTAACCACATGTAAAGACATAGAAAAATAGGTAACTTCTAACCCAAGCCTATCAGTCAAATCTTTTGAAATGGAAGAGCGAGTGACCTCGGTATTAAATGGAACAGTAGTTGAAATACTGGAATCAAAATTGTACCTTTAAGCTCTACACCCTTTACTTTCTCCTCAGTAGATAGTCCATCTGGTGGCCCTTCTAAAGAGTAAACTTTCGCTTATTTTAAATCCAGACAACTTCTCTTCTTATATCTAGGCTTGTTGCATTTAAAGCACTTGGCCTTACTCTATTCTTCAACATGGCACATTTAGTTGAATGGTGAACCTTCTAACCATAGTTAAAGCAAGAAAGCTCATGACATTTTCCTTTTATGCTCCTCGCCCTATGGTCTTTTTTCCATTTTGTAAATTCTTAATTGTCTTCTGCCTAATCTTTGGTCCAACGTCATTCTCCTCTTGATATAATAAATTACACATTCTTTCCATTATGACCGCTAACTCAACGGGGACATTAAATATTCCATCACTTTGTGGTTCACTACCTTCCTCAGGCCTTCAATGAACCTCTTATTCTTCTTTAACGAAGTCTAAATTTGTTCTCTTTCATTCATTGACAAAGCAACAAAGCGATGGATATAATCCTCTAAGGTTATATCACTTTGCTTAATTCCATAAACTCTTGACAGAAAGCAATTCTCCACAATTCAGCAATAAACTGAGCCTCGAATATCTCCTTAAATTGGTCCTATGTTATTTCTTCCTTCGGAATATCAATAGTTAGAACTCCCACCAGTCCAAAGCATCTTTGTGAATCTGATGAGAAGATAACCTCCTTTTATAAGCTTCATCATAATCTTTGCCTCCAAAGATGCTCTTACACATCTGCATCCAATTTTGTACCTCCAGCATCGATCCTTTGCAACATCCCCCTACTTAGAGATCCAAAACCAATGGCTATGAAAGCGACAGTCATCCACAGTTATTAATCTTCGACGACCAAATACGGTGGTGCTAGATACAATGATACACAGACGACAGAAATATGGAAAAAAAGTAAACAATTCAAAAACATATTTCCACAAAAACCTTGCATGTTCATTACATAATCCCAAATTATGTTACTCACGTTCAACAAAAATATAATTATTACAGTTATGCCAAAGCGACATATGAAGATTCCCCGTTAGTTGACCAGATTATATAGTAAGGCTAATAAATCTGCCTTTACAATGAAATACACAACGGAAAGTAAAACTCCTAATAACTATCTGCCTCCTGCATGCCTCCGGAAGCTTTATTCTCCAGAGAAGAAAACCTGAGAACCTTAAACTCAAACTACTCAAAATTAACTAAGTACCCAAGAGTTTAAGGGGAAAACAAAAACACCGAGTCAGACATAAAGCCTGATATGAATAATAATCTAACATCTCAATCCTTTTAGATATCTAATGATACCAAGCCGCTTAGCGGTTTTCCCCTTACTAGTATTCTAAAACCTTATAAAATAGTATTCTTTGCTCCTGCATCCACAATAGTTAAAACATACTTTTTCAAAATATTATGATGATATGCATACTTAAAACAATTAGAATTACCCATCCCTAGTTTAATTTGACACCCTGTCTTAATCATGGTTTTAGGTTCACCATTAATCTATTAGTTTTCATGGGTTTACTAATAACCTGTTTAATGTTTCTGGACTCCCTGTCCAGTTTCATGGTTTTCATGGGCTAACTATTAATTTATTTTTATAGATTCCCTGTCCAGTTTCATAGTTTTCATGTGATCACTAAGAACCTATTGGACCCAGCCAATTAACTTAATCATTTCATGGGTTTTCTTTGAACCTATTGGTTATTCCAATAAATTCTTTCTTATCCTAGTTTTCATGGGTTGACTAGGAACCTATTGACATCTGTCAATATTAGATCCGGATATAGTTTTTATGGGCTACCTACAGACCTACTGGCCCTACTAGTATTCAGTCATAGTTTTTCTAGGCTTACTATGAACATGTCTATCCGACATCTTCCTTTACACAGTTTTCATGGGATAACTATGAACCTATTGGCCCATGCCTTTATCTTCCACTGAGAAATCTAAGTTTTTACGACTTTTATCTACGTAACTCTTCAACTTGGATTGAGCTTCCTTCATTGATCCTTCGATTAACTCAATCTTTTTCAATGCCACTCTAACCAAATCTGTACCTAAGATCAATCCATCTCCAGTCTCTAACCAACACGCTGGCGATTTACATGGTCTTTTGTACAAAGCTTGAAAAGGCGTCATTCCTATACTAATCTGATAACTATTATTATAGGAAAACTCAATCAGATGTAGGTGATCTTGCTAATATCCACCAAAGTCTAACACACAAGCTCTCAATAAATTCTCAAGTACCTTGTCGACTCTCTCTGTCTGCCCATCCGTCTGTGGATGATAAGCTTTACTCATCTTGAGCTTGGTGCCTAATACCTCTTGTAGACTCCTCCATAATTCACTAGTAAATAATGCATCTCTGTCACTGACTACGCTACTAGGAATTCCATGAAGTCTAACTATATTCTTCATTAAAAACATAGCCAAAATAGATGCCGTCCTGGTTGAGTTTACTGGAATGAATGGGCACTCTGGATCAACCTGTCCACTATAACTCATATACTTTCATTTTCTTTACTTGACCTTGGCAACCCATTTATAAAATACATCAATATCGATCCCATTTCCAAACTGGAATATGTAAAGGCCGAAGTAACCCACTTGGCTTCTAATGTTTGGCCTTTACTTGTTGACATTTAATACACTGCCTAACCAACAAGCCAACATCCTTCTTTATGCCTTTCCAATAAAAGCTCCTCTTCATATCTTGATACATCTTGGTTCCTCCAAGATGAATCGTAAACTTCAATTAATGACATTCCTCTAGAACTTCCCTCTTTAAGTTCTCTACATCTAGAACCCATAATCGTCCCTTCTTTCTCAATCATCCTCATTGTTCAAGACTAAATTCCTTTAAGTCATCAACCACCGATCCTCCCTTAATCATTTTAATATTCTCGACTAAAATTGGATCTTCTCTCTACTTGGAAGTTATCTTCACGATCAATACTGGTCGAACTTCCAAACAAGACAATATTGAAGTATCTGACTAGAACTAGCAATAGATCTTGACCGCTTTCTAGATCCTTTCATTTTGCCAACATCGCTAAGACCACATTCTGATGTTTTCTACTAAGTGCATCTGTCACCTTATTTCTTTTTCCAAGAGTATACTTTATACCGAAATCATAAGAAGCCAAAAACTCTAGCCATCTCTACTCTCTCATATTCAACTCATTCTGAGAGAATAAATACTTTAATGACTTATGATCGGTATACAACTCAAATCTCTCTCCCAACAGATAATGCCTCCTGATCTTCAAGGCTAAGATCACTGCAGCCAACTCTAAGTCATAAGTAGGATATTTAACTTTGTATGGTCTACGCTGCCTAGATGCATAAGCAATAACTTTGCCCTTCTGCATCAATACTACTCCCAATCTAGTGCCACATGCATCAGTATATGCTTCCAACCCTTGGTTACCATCTGGAACTACTAACATTGGAGCATTGGTAAACAAATGCTTTATCTTAACGAATGCTTCCTCATATTTGTTAGACCAAACAAACTTTACTTCCTTCCTAATCAACTTAGTCAATGGCGCTGATATCCGCAAGAAATCCTTGATGAATCTTCGGTAATAGCCAACAAGTCAAGAAAACTCCTGATCTCGGTTACCATCTCTGGTCTTTTCTAATTATTGACTGCTTCGATCTTAAATGGATAAACTAACAATCCTTCCTCTAAAACCACGTGACCCGGAAACTTAACTTCTCTGTACCAAAAATGACATTTGGAAGCCTTCAGCTGATTCCGCCTCAGCGTTTTCAACACCACTCTAAGATGAACCTTATGCTCTCTTTTATTTTTAGAGTACACCAAAATGTTATCTATGAACACCAAAACAAACCTATCCAAGTGCTTTTTGAAAACCCAGTTCATTAAATCAACAAAGAAAGCAGTCGCATTCGTGAATCCAAATGGCATTAGCAACTACTCATACGAATCATATCTAGTTTGAAATGCCGTCAAAGAAATGCTATCCTCCACCAATCTCAACTGATGGAACCCCATTGCCAAATATAATTGGAAAAATACTCTGGCTTCACTCAACTGATCAAATAGATCATTTATCCTCGGCAGAGGGTATCTATTCTTGAACGGCCTTTCGTTTAACTTACGATAGTCAATGCACATCCTTAACGATCCATCTGGTTTCTCTACAAACAACGCAGCCACTTCCCAAGGCGAATTTCTTGGTCTAATAAACTTCCTTCCCTCAAGATCCACTAGCTTCACCTTCTATTCCTTCATCTCCATCGGTGTCATCCTGCTATATAGTCTACTGACGGGTTCAGCTTTCGGTACAAGGTCTATCCAAAACTCAACAGCTTGTTTCAATGGTAATCCGGTAATCGGCTCAAAGACATCTGGAAACTCTCTAGCCAGATGAACCTAACTAAGCTCTTATCTAGCTTCTATGGCACTTAACAAAGAAGAAACACATTCACTGGAATTCTCCACCGAGAAAACAATTCGGCTATGACTATCTGGGTGCCTCAATGATATTTCTTGATCCTGGCAAAATATCCTAGCCTCATACTTACCCAACCAATGCATACCTAAGATGATCCAGAAATCTATGAAATCAAAAACATACATGCTACATGCAAACTTATGACCTAACAATCAAGTTCTATCTGGTCACATCTCATCCCAAGAGTTGCATACCCTCCAATTGGATTCGTGACCCTTAAGAAAGTAACAAGGTATGTGGATTCTATACATAACCTATCAACCAAATACTATGATATAAATGATTGTGATGCACCTGTATCAAAAAGTTCCCTAACTAGTATACTCTGAATCAAAGGCGTACCTTCCATCACATTTGTCCCTTTCTCTACTGCAACAGGTCTAGAAGAAGATGATGGTCCAATTACAAACACCTTCCCTCTGTCCACTATGACTGGCTCTGGAAACTGGTTCTTATAATGCCCAACTTGATCATAATTAAAGCTTTTCACATTCTTCTTCTCCGTAGGCTTATTTCCTTTACCAGTCCTACATCGTTGGCATAATGGCCCTTCTTATATCACATTTGTAACACACCAACTCCGCCTTTGCCTTCTTAACAGCATCCCTCTTCTGGGCTTCCTTCTTCTTAAAGAACTTTTTTTCCTTTCTTGAGAACCATGAGGCTCAACTGGCTTTTCTCGAGATGAAACATCAGGCATCTCCTCATGTCGAACAATTATCTCCACCATCACATGATAAGTTTCTTTGATATGAGTCGTAGCCATCCTTCCTAGCTCTGGCCTCAAACCTTTCATGAACCTCTCATTCCTTCTGACATCCTTGTTAACCTAAGCATATCCATATCGAAATAGCTCATCAAACTTAGTAGCATATTAGACCACAGACATCTATACTTGGACAAGATCCATAAACTTCCTCATCAACGTTAACTTAGCAACCTCAGATAAGAACCTTTGCTCAAATCTCCTTCTGAAATCAGCCGGCGTCAACTGTTCCTCAAGCACTTCGGTCGACACATTGTTCCACCAATGCAGTGCTAACCCTTGCAACTATCTAGAGGATAGCCTTCTCTTCTCTTCATCATTCAAGCCTAAATCTATAAGATCCTTTCACAGATCAACATTTGGTTTTCAACTTCCATGGCATCTTTCGTTCCAACAAATGGCTTTCCTCCTATACTGACAAAGTCTCTACTCAGCTTAGCATAGTTATAACCAACTAGAACTACAGGATTAGCTCCACCAACATTCCAAGCAGTCTCTACTTGCGAAATATTATCCAACAACTGATACACCATCCCCACATCTATTGGTGGATTTCCATCACCTACATTAGCCTCGACATTTTGATTGGTTTTGGCATGTCGACTAGGGTTTCTTCGAGTATTAAATTGAGCATTTCCATTGGTAGGGTTGCTTCCTCCATTAAGATTTTCTCTTCCATTTCCTGCCTCCATATCTTCTTTCTCGTATATCTGCATACAGGCCTTAGTAGGTACAGAAGAACGATCTAATATAGAGGGGAGTAACGTACTTAGATATATACCTATATATATCAAATACAAATACGTTACTACAGTGTTAACCCAAACCCCAATCATATTTTCAAATTGATTGGATTAGGTTTGAAAAAGCTTTTGGGTTTATGTTTTCTTTTAAAGTTTCATAAACCTATGCTCTGATATCAACTTGTAACATCCCCTACTTGGAGGCTCAAAACTAATGGCTACGGATGATGTAGTCATCCAATGTTATTAATCTTCTGCCACAAAATATGGTGTTGCTAGATACATTGACACACAGATCACAGAAATATGGAAAAAAACTAATAAATCAAAAACATATTTCCACAAAAGCCTTGCATATTCATTACATAATCCCAAATTACGTTACCCATGTTTAACAAAATATAATTATTACAATTACGCCAAAGCGACATATGAAGATGCCCCTTGGTTGATCAAGTATATAGTAAGGCTAATAAATCTGCCTTTACAAAAAAAATACACAATGGAAAGTAAAACTCTTGATAACTATCTGCCTCCTGCACGCCTCCGGAAGCTTTATTTGTTAAAGAAGAAAACCCGAGAACCTTAAATCTCAAACTACTCAAAATTAATTGAGTACTTGAGAGTTTAAAAGGAAAACAAAACTTTAAATCAGACATAAAGCCTAGTATGAATAATAATCAAACATCTCGATCCTTTTACATATCTAGTGAGACCATGCCGCTTAGCGGAACAGGTTTTCCCCTCACTTGTATCCTAAAAAATTTATAAAACCATATTCTATGCTCCTGCATCCACAATGGTTAAAACATGCATTTTCAAAATATTATGATGATATGCATACTTAAAACAATTAGGATTAACTATCCCCAGTTTAATCAGGCACCTTGTCATAATCATAGTTTTAGGGTCACTATTAATCTATTAGTTTTCGTGGATTTACTATGTTTGTGGACTCCCTGTCTAGTTTCATAGTTTCATGGTCTAACTATTAACCTACTTTTATGGATCCTCTATCGGTTTCATAGTTTTCATTGGATCACTAAGAATCTATCGGCTTGTGCCAATTAACTTAATCATTTCATGGGTTATCTCTGAAGCTATTGGTTATTCCAATAACTTCTTTCTTATCCTAGTTTTCATGGGATGACTAGGAACAAATTGACATCTGTCAATATCACATCTGAATATAGTTTTCATGGGATAACTAAAATCCTACTGCCCCCTCCCAGTATTCAATCATTGTTTCCCTAGGCTTACTATGTACTTATGTATCTGACATCTTCCTTTACACCTAGTTTTCATGGGCTAATATGAACCTATTGGCCCCTGCCAATATCGTATGGTTTTCATGGGTTTACTGTGAACCTATTGGCCCCTGCCAATATCCTTCCTTTATATTTTAGCATCCTATATTCTGGTCTTCTTGACCTACCGGATGAAATTCTATTCATTCTGAATTTTAATCAATTTACATTCACTACTGGGTTAACCTAGGTGGTTCTTATACCGTTTGTCCCTAAAATACTGTTAGGTCTATTATATAGTGAATATATTCATATTTAAAGAAGCAACATAACAATTAACAATATCACTCCTATGGGTTTAAGGTCTGTTTGTGCCAAAAATGGTCACAAACACCCAATTTTCGATAAAGCACTCGTTCAAAATCACAAATCTCAGATACCAAGTATGTAGAGAGCATAAATATCAAGAACACTCAAAATGTCAAAGAAAACTAGTAGAAACATACGATTTATAGTGGTTCAGCATTGTAGCCTACGTCCACTTTGAAGGATTGCTACTTTATTGATTTTTGTTCGCGGTGGTTACAGTGAATTACAACTGATTACAAAAGTACAATTGAAGTGCAGTGACAATTCTGGCAAAGTAGCGGCATAGAAGAACCAGAAGATCTCCTTTCTTGAAGCTTTTGGGAAGTTATTTATAGGCGTAGGCTGCAAATATCTCGAGTGACCTCTTCTTGCACGTGCGTGGGCCTACACGATTGGCCCGAGGTGATTTCGACTCGACCTATGATCGATACGAACGAATTTCATATCGATGAAGATCTTGTAAAATCGAGTCGAGATTGACTATGAACATTCTTTAGGTTGTACGCAAGATCTTGTGAAAATTTGGTGGCATTTGGACTTGTAGATTGTGAGTTATAATGATGCAAGTTTGGGTTTTATGCAGGTTGTTTAGTTCGTATCAATCTCCTTCTTATCGATCTATTCGTATCGCTTTTTAGGCACGTACTTGCAAGTTGATGTGGCGCTAACTCCTCGAATCGATCAACTTTTCATGCCGAGTGACTAAGTCTTTCATGGAGTGTATCTTGTTCGCATCAATCACCTTTTCCTTGTTCGCATCTATCATCGTTGCACTCTTTGCATCGATCATCGTTGTAGTGTTCGCATCAATCATCGTTGCACTGTTCGTATCGATCATCATTGCACTGTTCCTATCGATCATCGCATCGATCATCGTTGCACTGTTCGTGTCGATCATTGTTGCGCTGTTCGCATCGATCACCGTTGCGCTGTTTGCGTCGATCATCGTTGCGCTGTTCGCATCGATCATCGTTGCACTATTCACATCGATCATCGTTACACGTTTTGGGATTATTACAAATTGATTCCAATTGATGGATATGAAGTTGGGTGTACGTGATGGATATAAACAGCAGACAATTGATGTTTACGAACAGATGAAGCTTGATGGATGCGAATAGATGTCTACGAATGGATGGAGGCAATCGATGGATACGTACAGATGAAGCTTGATAAATGCGAACAAATGGGTATAAACGGATGGAGGAAATCGATGGATATGAACAGATGAGGCTTGATGGATGCAAGCAGATGGAGGTAATTGATGGATAGGAAAAGATGAAGCATGATGGATGCAAACAGATGGAGGCAATTAATGGATACAAACAGACGAAGCTTGATGGATGCGAATAGATGGCCATGAATCGATGGAGGCAATCTATGGGTGCGAACAAATGAAGCTTGATGGATGCGAACAGATGGAGGCAATTGATGATACGAACAGATGGAGCTTGATGGATGTGAACAGATGAAGGCAAACAACTTGATTCCCTTGGCTTACATCGATCATATCTTGAGCATATGACCTCAGATTGACTTGAAATTTGGAACATGGGTTTTCTCATCTTTGCTTGTCGTGTCTTGTCAATTATAGCTTGATCCAAAGTCGGACAAAATTTACCAACATCCATAGCCGATCTGTACATGACTGGCAATCGAGGAGAACGGTCTTTGGTTTACAGTTAATCTTTTGGTACCATGGCCTGCTAAAATGCGGGATAACACTTGCCCCCCAAAACATGACTTGCAATAGGAAGATGTGTTTTTTAGTGCCATAAGTTGGATGTTTGTATCTTGTTAATGACCTGTAAAGAAATTGATAGTCTTACCTGACCGTGAACGATGATCTTCGAGATCGTGTGTCATTCGGGGTGGTATGTGACTGTTCGAGGTTGGTTGCCATTCAAGATGAATGGTGACCTTTCACAGTCACGTGCAATTCACAGCGAACTGTGAGCATTCACGATCAGGTGCCGTTTGCGGTGAATTATGACCGTTCACGGTCGGGTGCCGTTCGAGGCGAATTGTGACCGTTCGTGGTCGAGTGCCGTTCGAGGCGAGTAGTGACCATACACGGTTGGGTTCCATTTGAGGCGAGTTGTGTGTGCCCGGGGGAACTTAGTATCACTAATGTCAGATTTCATGTTCGAGTGAATTTATGACTTGTTTATTATGGCGGTCTATTGCCATCTCAAAGCATGCCTGAGGACCGTTCGCGATCCCGTACATGTTTAAGTGGCTTAGCCGTTATGCAATCACAAATAGCAGATTTGCAATCAAAATGTGTCTTTCAACAAAAATGTCCAATAAAACCAAATCCAAACATGAGAAATAGAGAAATAGAGAACAAAAGCAACACAGAGACGCCAAAGTGCAAACATCTACACCGATGTGATTAGTATTCGTATCAGAGCAAGCCTGAGGATTGTTCACGGTTCTGTACATACGTAAATGACTTAATCGCATTGGTGTGGAGTTTTCCATTTGTTTGTCATTATTCCAATCAGTTGATGATAAGCTGACGCCTTGATCCTGAGCCGTTCGTAGTTGTTGCATGTGGTGGTCGTTCTTGCTCCACCGTCGCGGTTCGCCTCCTCACGCACTATAATAACATGCCATTTCGAATATACCCTTCTATCTCATCCCTTAAGTGCCTGCAATCATTGCTATTATGGCCGCTTTCTCATGGAATAAGCAGTGCTTGTCGGATTTCCTCTCATTGTTGGTCGAATCCCTCCTCATTGGCTTTCGACAAGGAATCTTCCCCCTGGTGTCTTGGTAGATCTGTTCCAAAATTTCGTTCACCTTCGTATAAGAGGTGAACCTCGGTTACTTTCGCGGTCATTTTGATTCATCGTCAGGATCCAAGGCTTTTCGTTTTCCTTTATCCTTTTCTGAATCTTTTTCGGGGGATCTCCGCTTTTTACTGCATAAACATCAACTCCATCTCCTTCTTCTCTCTTAGCATTTGCATCCTCTAACCATTGAAATCTTTCCGCCTCATGATAAAATTCCCCTAGATCCATAGGTGGATCCCTTGTTAGTGAATTTTTGAACTCTGTTCCATTTGCTATGCCAGATACAACTGCCATGAAGACTATGGTTGGATGTGGGTGATCCACCAATGCTGCTGCTGTATTAAATCGTGTTAAGAAGTTCCTCAAAGATTCTTCGGTCTTCCACTTCAGTGCTGCTAGACTCATCACATTCTTGGGCCTCGAGATATGAACTCTGAACTGCCTCATGAACTTCTTAGTCAACTCGTTCCATGTTCCAATGGAGCCGCTTTCCAATTGCCTAAACCATAATGTTGCTATGTCTATCGGATACAATGGGAAACACCAGACCATGACTTTTTCGATGCCCCTAGCACTTCCATATGTCTCATACATCTAGTCACATGAATAGTTGGATCTGTCCTTCCATTATATGTCTCCAACATCAGTAGCTTGAATTCAGGTGGATTCCTGGCTTGCCTAATTGCAGGAGCGAAGGGGCTTCTATTAACATCTTCCAAATATCTATTCACCAGTCCACCTCTCATGGCTCATCTGACTCTTCACCAATCTTTCATCATCGCCGAGCTGTAGTCCTTGTCCATTACCTCTGATCTACCCACCAAGTGCGTGAGGGAATCCTGGAATTTTCTCTTTTGGACGGGCGATCCATTCCTCTATCAATGGCGTGTTGAACAGCTTGTCCTGGTATCCTGCCTAATGTTGGATCAACATGCTCCTAGGGAGTGCCCCTTGGCTCTGGGGCCGCTCCTGATGTTCCTCCTCTATTCTGGGTTCTAATTGCTCCATGCTCCTGATCTCTGTCTCTAGCATTTCCTACCGTAGTGTTTCCTTAATTCTACATTCCAGCTTGTCTAGCTTGTCCAGCCTGTCCAGCTTGTCCAGCTTGTTGGAGTAGATTCTGCGTCATCTCTTCTTGTCCTTTCAGCATTCCCTCTTACGTAGCTTCCATCATCATCTCCATCTCGTCTCGGGTGATGAAGACTGAGGCTTGATTCACTCCTGAGGAAGCCTCCTGACTTTCTTCATGCTAGCTTCTTTCAGTCCTTTATCTTCTAGCAGATTGTCTAGCCGTGGCTTTCCAGATCCAAGTCATTAAGTCTTCAAATCCAAGGGACAAGCCGTAGAATCCTTGAGTTTAACTCTTAATGAAAGCATCAAAATGTTTGCACCTAAAATAGTCACAAACTCCCAATTGTTGATGAAAGCTCCTGTTCACAATCACAGATCTCAAATAGCATGTTTGTAGAGAAAATAATTATCAAGAACACTCAAAATGTCAAAGATAAGCAGTAGAAACACACGATTTATAGTGGTTCGGAGTTGTAGACTACATCCACTTTGAAGGGTTGCTGCTTTATTGATTTTTGTTCACTAGATACAACAAATTACAACTGATTACAATAGTACAATTGAAGTGTAATGACGATTCCAGCAGAGTAGCAGCGTAGAAGAACCATAAGATCCCCTTTCTTGAAGCTTTTGGGATGCTATTTATAGGTGTAGGCTGCAAATATCTCGCTCAAATCTCGGAAGACCTCTTCTTGCATGTGCGTGGGACCACGCTATCAATCCCATGTGATTTCAACTCATCCATGATCGATACGAACGAATTTCTTATCGATTAAGATCTTTTCCAATCGAGTAGAGTTGATCATGAACATTATTTAGGTTGTACGCAAGCTTCTGAGAAAATTTGGTGGCATTTGGACTTGTAGATTATGAGTTATGATGATGCAAGTTTGGGTTTTATGTAGGCTGTTTAGTTCATATCGATCCCCTTCTTATCGATCTGTTTGTATCACTTTTTGGGCATGTGCTTGCAAGTTGACGTGGTACTAACTCCTTGGATCGATCCACTTTTCATGCCGAGTGACTAAGTCGTAAATTGGAGTGTATCTTGTTCGCATCGATCACCTCTTCCTTGTTCGCATCGATCATCATTGCACTGTTCGCATCGATCATCGTTGCATGTTCGCATCAATCATCGTTGCACCGTTCGCATCGATCATCATTGCACTGTTCATATCGATCGTCGCATCGATCATCGTTGCACTGTTCGTGTCGATCATCGTTGCAATGTTCGTGTCGATCATCGTTGCAATATTCGTGTCCATCATTGTTGCATCATTTGCATCGATCATCTTTGCACTATTCGCATCAATCATCTTTGCACTGTTCGCGTCGATCGTCGTTGCACTGGTTCGTGTCGATCATCGTTTCACTATTCGTGTCGACCATCGTTGCACCATTCACATCGATCATCGTTGCACTGTTCGCACCGATCATCGTTGCACCGTTCACGTCGATCATCGTTGCGCTATTCTTGTCGATCATCGTTGCATGTTTTGAGATCGATACGAATTGATTCCAATTGATGGATACGAAGTTAGGTGTTTGTGATGGATACAAAAAAACAATTGATGGATATGAACAGATGAAGCTTGATGGGTGCGAACTGATGGCTATGAACGGATGGAGGCAATCCATGGATACGAACAGTTGAAGCTTGATGGATGCGAACAGATGGAGGCAATTGATGGATACGAACAGATGAAGCTTGATGGATGCGAACAGAAGGAGGCAATTGATGGCTGCGAACAGATGGCTACGAACGGATGGAGGCAATCGATGGATACGAGTAGATGAAGCTTGATGGATGCGAACTGATGGGGGAAATTGATGGATACGAACAGATGAAGCTTGATGGATGTGAATAGATGGAGGCAAACGAATTGATTCCCTTGGCTTGCATCGATCATATCTTGAGCATATGACCTCGGATTGACTTCAAATTTGGAATGTGGGTTTTCACAGCTTTGGTTGTCATGTCCTGTCAATTGTAGCTTGATTCGGACTGGGAAAAAATCTATTAACATCCATAACCGCTCTATATATAACTGGAAATCGAGGAGAACTGTCTTTGGTTTCCAGTTAATCTCTTGGTATCATGGTGTAACGACCCGATTTTCCAACGTTCGAAAAATCGAACCATTAGGGTTAAAATAAAATGAAGAATATAGAAGAAGAAAATAGAACTACATTAGAATCTCACAGTCATAGCAGAATAAATATAATATATAACAATAGCTTTAAAACACATAGAAATTTGTACTGATTTATACATTACATCGTCAAAGTACAATTCAATTCAACAACATAATCAATATCCAGATGCTGGACAGTTATATAAACTTGTCCTCAAAATTGCATACGCAGCGCTATACAATCAAGTACGGAAGTACGTCTCGCCATCCAGCTCATCTCCTGAGCTCCACAGCACCATATCATGTACTCTATAATACTCGGTCTGACCCGAGTATTATAGTTAAATAACACCCAAGTCAGTCTGGAAAACCAACATGAGAAAACACACTCAACTGGATTATTAGTTTTCAAAATCATTTGAAAATCAAAGATACCTCGTAAGACCACGCCATAAATAAACATGCCAGGTTTTTACCTTACGATAGCCAAACCATTTTGTGAAAACCCGGATTTTTGAACATCTAATGATTGGATAATTATTTAGTTTGTAGATTGTATAGAATTTTTTTTAATTATATATATCAGGATATAAGTATTTATTTAATAATCTTCTTATATAATTTAAAATTTACAAAAGGAAACCTATATTTTCAAATAAATTAGATATACTTGTTAATTACTATTGTTCATATATATATATATACACACATAGTTGTAAATAAAACTATGATTTGGAATTCTATATACATATCTTAAAAATAAATTGATTTAAAAACTCTACAACTAGTATTTATATATAGTTATCAATTGAAGTATAAATAATTTAAGATTAAAATTTAAATAAGAACAAATAACGGTTCTATTATATTTCTTTAAAGTATACATGAGATAATTATATAAAGATTTGTAAAACATTTTAGAATATAATTACACACAAAAAATACAAGTGTTGGAATAATAACACATAATTTAACAAATATAAGCCAAAGAATTTATGCAATCAACAAGTGTCACAATTTTCTTAATATTTTCTTTTATTTTTAAAATCATAATTGTATCTATATATCCTCTTTCAATTCTTTTTATTTTTCATATTTTAAAACAAAGAAAACAAAAATTTGAAAAATGCAAATCAGTAAACAAATTCACAAAACCTAGGCAGATCAAAGCAAAAATGTATCCAAAGCAATTTTAAACTGGGAGTTTCAATCTTGGAAGCAATGGTGTGATAATCCGAATTTTTGACACCCGATAATTGGATAATTAATTAGTTTATTAAATTAAAATTCCAATAATTAAAGATATCTTGTTATGTAATTGAATTTGAAAATAGAATAAAAATGGGATTATAAATATCTGGATAAATATTTGATAATCTCATAATATGATTACTTAAAACTTGACAATTTTTCATTTTAAACTAATTTAAATTTGCGTTTGTTTACAATGTGTGTGTGTGTGTATGAGTTGAATTTAAATTAGATTTTGAATTAAATTTAATTTAAAATGGGATTTAAATAAGAAATATCTTAAACATATTTTGGATTTAAAATAATGATTTTTTTTAGAATAATATTTGTTTTATATTATTTTACTTAAAGGACTTTATTATAAAAATTAAGATAATGTATTTACTTAATAGAAAATATATATAAGTTTTATAAAAATCATTTAAATGATTTATTAATTCATAAACATTACATATGTAAGTTAAATGATTTCAATTTAACAAATGTAAGATAAATAACATTTGTGAATGACAAGTGTGAGTAAATTAAAAACAAGTGTCATTACTTTGATTTTTCTATTTTTAAAAATAATAATAACAACAAATTAAAGGATAATAAAATGTATACATTTCTACTCCTTTCTAATTTTCTCTTCTAATTTTCAATTTCAAAACAAAAGAATCGGCATGAAACGAATCAAACTAAATCCAAACACTTCAAGGTCAACCTGAGCAAGCAAGGTTAAGAATTAAGATTCAATCTTTAACTAGTAGGATCAAAATCAAAACTAGAATTTATCTCTTTAACCTGGAAACAAAGCAGTTTCTCTCTGTTTCCAAGCTAATGCAGTCTTCAGCCTTCCAGTTTTAAGTAAGGAAACCAGCAACTCAAAATCAAGTAGTTTCAACAAGTTTCAGATCCTAACATTCAAGTTTCAAATCAATTTCAGCAATTCAAGTTCTTAAATCAGAAAACATTTCAGCATGCAATTTACAGTTCAAAATTTTTTATCAAAAAGAAGGCTCTGTCTTCATTTCAACAACAGGTGAGTAAATTAATCCCTAAATCTATTTTTTTAAACCTTGTGCATGCAGTAATTACTTAGAAAAAAAATATGAAATCTGCTTAACTGTCTGCCTAATATGAATGTTATGTATGTATGAATGGATATATAGTTATAAATGTTTGTATACAAAATTGAATACTCTATTTGGCTTTTCAGGATCCAAGTTTTGATAACAAAAATTCAATATCTCTTCACTTGATCTTTTCCAGACCTTGATGTATGAAAACAACTTGTTAATAATATTCTATTATAAATTTTAAAAATGCTTTTGAGAAGAAATCGATGAAAGTTTTGACCAGATTTAAGGAATTACAGTAAAATCTTAACTATAACAAAAACTCGGCTGTAATGATTCATTAATTCAAGATTATGACCTGATTCAACGTAGGAAATAAGGATTTTTAAGAGTGAAATCATAATTTTTAAACATGAATTTGAAGAGAATTTTGGGGTTGTTCAAAAAGGGGATTTCGATCTAATTAAGCCGACATGCGTAATGATGATGGTCGAGAGTATGGTCATAGGAGGATGTGAGGATGGCGGTCTCGGGAAAAATAATGGTAGGGATTCTCAATGGCCGTGGTGATGAGAAAAGGGGTAAGTAGGGTTTAAGACGCTTGTGGGGTCAATGTTGAAGCCTGGTTTTTTGCATTGTCGTAGATGTTCTATGGTCGATCGGTGATGGGGGAATAGAAAAAGGAGGGTTCGGCGCTGCTACTGGTGCAAGTATGTGTTTTTCTGATGACCGGGGTTGTCCTCGGCAAGGCTTTTGTGTTGAAGAAGTGGTTCCAGGAAGGGGCGTTCGGTCGAAATTTTAATTCGAGAAGGTGACGTCGATTTGGGTGCACCTCAGTGATGGGGTGGTCAACGATGATGTATCGGAAGGTTTAGAGATGGTCGACGACGTCCAGGTTGGGTGTGCAGGTGCACTGTGTCACTGTGTGCAAGTAATAATAGGAAAGGCTGGAAGAAGAAGAAGAAGTAGAAGTGGAGAAGAATGGAAGAGGTTCGAGTAAATTTCCAAGTGGGTAGCGTGCGTGACTCGAAGCAAGCAGGGATTGATTCAAAGGTTTTGGTAGAGGGTTAGTCTCGGTACACAGAGGAGATTTGTTTGAGTTTGGCTCGAGTAATAACTCCAGAATTTGGCTAAGTTTTAGTATGAAGAGAAGGAGAGGGGAAAGCGGACCGGGTTTGGGCCCTAAACGAAACTTTAAGTCGAAGTATTAATCGGTTTTGACCAGAAGAAATTGTGTACAAGTTTAAGTTCATAGAGTAATAAGTTTGAATTTAGTTTTGATCTGTATCTTGAAAATTTATGTTTTATAATAGATGTTTTAAATAATTGTTTTAAGAAATTATATAACTTGTTTTAACTCGTTAAGTTAAATGCTTAGGTTATAATTATCTTAAATTAAAAGATTTAATTTAATGAGTTAATTTTAAAGATATATGGTTTAAATATGATTATGGAACTAAGAAATTTAAACATCGTAAGGTTGATTAAGATCTTGGGTAATTAAGGATTGATGACCTTATATTGAAGAAGATAAATTGATAATTAAGGTTTTATTTATTTATAATTAAAGAATAACTAATCTATAATTAAAGATTGATTAATTGATTTTTTGGGATGAGTTACCCAGTTGTAATTAATGAGATAAATGTGATTAATTAATCTGTTAGGTAAAGATAGTCACTTGATAATTGATTATGTATGATTACTTAATGAGATTTATAAGATTAATTATTTAGCGAAGTGATTGATGAATAAATTACTGGTTGTAATTAATATAAGGAAATGGCTTAATGTAAAGTAATTAAGGGTTAGTTACTTAGGAGAAGTAATTAAAGATTAATTACTTGGGTAATTAATTAAAGAATTTACACATTAACTAAGAAGTTAATTATTAAAGTAAGAATTACAGAAGGTCAATTTCTGTTTATAATTGAATAAGGCTGATAAATGGAAGTAATTAATCAAGGATAGATTATTTAGGAATAATTTCTTAAGGAAGAATTTAAGAATAGTTAATGAAGGTCATTGACTTAAGATTGTTTAAAATTTAATTAATGTGATTAATTTTAATAATTAATTAGATTAATTAATTAAATGATAATAATCAATTGAGAAAGTGTTTAAGTTTAATTACTTAATAAAAGTAATTAAGAAATTAGTTACTTAATTGGGTTAATGTGATTAGTTTAGATTGATTAATTAAGTTTAATTAATTTAAACACTTGATGGTTGATAATGTAATTAATGGAAGTGTAATTACTTAAGGAAGTAATTAATGGTAATTATTGAATGTAATTAAAGATGTTCAATGATGAATGTAATTTGGGCATAATTACTTTGTAATTAATCAAGGGATTAATTAGAGAATAAATTAAGGATTAATTTATTCAATGAAGTAATTAAAGGTAGTGAAATTCTGGATGTTATTAAGCAAGGGTGATTAGTAATTATGGTCAATAAGTAATTAACGAAGAAATTAAAGGTTAATTACTGTATTTGGTAAAGAATAAATTAATTTATGAAATTAATTAAGGGATAAATAGAATGATAGTGGAAGTCTTTGATTAAGTGTTATCCCTAATATGTGGTTCGTGATGCTATGTAATAAGATATGTTTGATTTAAATTATGATGATGTGATTATCTATTAATGAAAAATTATGTGACATCTTGTATTTAAAATTGAATTGTATTTCACTTGAATAATTTAAGTTAAGATAATATTGGTTTCGAAGAGACCGAAGTCGGGTATTAGTAAATACCCGAAACCACTTCGATTCTTTATAAATTGATATGTGGAATAGGTGATATCTACAACAACTTGTGAAGATGTAATTTGATATAAGTTATCCGGGTTTACGTATGATGTATGCTTTTGTATTCCGTGTTAGATGAGTTTACTCACGCTGGTTTCCAGCCTGACCCAGGTGTTACTTTGATGTAATGCTCGGGTCAGACCGAGTATTACAGATTTGCAGGAAAGGACGTTCTGGAGCTCAGGAGGAGAGCTGAAGGACAGGAACGTATAGAGTGTTATCCGCTGTGATATATTTATATATATATTGTTATTTATCTAGGACATGTTGTTTAAAACTGTCCAGTGTTGTGAAATTGTTGTAACTCTGATGTAAAAATGTAAATGTACTGATACAGTTCTTCTTTGTAAACTGTTATTTTATTTGCTATTATATTTTATCCGTTGCGAATGTGAGATTCTGAGCTTGATTTTCTGTTTCTTCTTCTTTCCCTTTCTTTTTTTCACTAACTATTTGGAAATTTTGGGATTGAAATTTTCGGGTCGTTACATTTGGTATCAGAGCTGAAGGCTAAGCAAGAACCTTGGCTCTGGTGGGATTACTCATTAAGGATAGTGTTAACGCTAAAATTTGGACGCTAACACCCCGGTGTATGAAGTGAGATTGTGAAAGCACCACCCGATAGCTCGGGAACAGATTATAAGGAGATAATAGTGAAAAAATAGTAAACAACAGCAATTTTATAGTGGTTCGGCTTAAGAGAGAGCCTACGTCCACTTTGAATATCTTTATTGACGATTTGATTAAAAGTCAATGCAGTTACACTTTGATTACAACACACTTTGAGTTTCAAGTGACTTAGAACAAGTAGCCTAAACTTCAATGTCGATCCAAATCTTTGAACACATGTTTGACATGTTTGATTTCTTCGTGAAGTTCCTTGAAGGTGTTGAAGTAGTTTAGAATGCAGCAGAGTAACGGCGCTTGAAATGAATCAGCCCAAAAAGTCCCTTTCTAGTTGGAACTAGGTTCGTATTTATAGGCATTTTTCGGAGTTAGGTCGTAGGTCGTGACCGACCTAAGTTAGGTCGTAGGTCGTGACTAACCTAAGATGCACTGGCTTCTCTTTCACAAGAGCACGCATGCTGGTTTGCACAAGTCCTAGGTCGTGAGTGACCTATCCCCCTGCGGCACAGTATAGGTCACTTCTTTACTCAGGCATTTAGGTCGTTAGCGACCTATCCTAGGTCGCGAGTACTTTTCCCATAGTTATAACTGGAGTCTTTTAGATCACGACTCCCCTTAGGTCGCGAAGTATTCCTAGGTCGTGGAGTTTCATAGGTCGAGACCGTTTTTAGGTCGCATTCACTCTTAGGTCGTCCCATTTCTTAGGTCGCAGCTCTCTGTTAGGTCGCGAAGCTTGATAGGTCGAAACATCTTCTGAGTCGCAGCCTTCCTTAAGTCGCAGCTTTCTGTTAGGTCGCGGAGCTTCATAGGTCGCGGCCTTCTTTAGGTCGCGAAACATATTTAGGTCATTCTCCTTTTTAGGTCAAGCCATTTTTAAGTCGTGGAGTCTTCTTAGGTCGTTATAACCTTTAGGTCGCCGCTATTTTTTAGGTCGTGGCCTCCTTAGGTCGCAACTACTTCTAGGTCGCTTCATTAGTTAGGTCGCTAGCAGTGAGGAGTTAACATTTGCCCCTCGAAGTATGTGACCAAGCTATAGGTCGCGTGCTTCGATCTCATTAACTCGTGCTCTGGAGGCTCGTTAGGTCGTAGACGACTTAGAGAGAGGATTAGGTCGCATGCTGTCGATTCGTGTTCCACTGTCCCTGAATATAAATACCGTAGGTCGCTCCTTCCCTTCTTCATTTGCTTCAGCATCCATTCTACCATTAACAAGCTTTTGAACTTTTCAAGGGCGATTCCGATCAGCTCAATCTTCATTCTTTTCCATCATCAGATTGCGTAAGTGAATTCTATCAACATTCGACCACATCTATCATCAAACCGCGGATATTCCACTTGTCGTTCTTAATACATGTCCGTATGCTGCGTTTTCCCATAAGTCACGAGTCGATTAACCTTTGATTGAGTTATCGTGGTGATTCTTGTGAATATGGCAATACATCAAATGTACGGTGGATTTGAGACGATTTGGGTTGGATTCTTGGGTAATTCGTGACGATGTAGGAGGAAGATGGCGAATTATGGTGTTTCGAACTAATTGGCTTGCAAATTTGGAAGAGACGAGGAGGGTTCTGATGGGTTAACGGGTTAATGGATTCTCAGCTACACGGGTAATGGAGGAGATGATGTGGCAGCGCGTGAGTGGAGGATCGACCTTAGGTCTGTCTGCTTGAATACTAACCATGCGACCTAACTTCTTAGCGATCTAACTTTGTAATGACCTAAGTTCTTGCGGCATTGATTTTAGGTCGCGGCCGACCTTAGGCTTGAATTCCTGTGGCACAGAAGTTAGGTCGCTGCCGACCTAGTACTTGGATGGTTTGCATATGAACTTTGAACCGAGCGACCTAACAGCTTAACAACTTATCACCTTTGAATGACTGCATAGGGACTTAACACATCAACGACCTAACTTTTGCGACATAAGCTTTAGGTCGCGGCCGAGTTAGGACATGAACAGTTTTGCATTGAGCAACTTAAGTTAACCCCGACCTATGTTAGGTCACCAGACGACCTAGGACTTGACAAATTTGCACATGAATTCCAAGCAGCACGACTTAACAAATTAACGACCTAACTCCTTTGCGGTATAGGCTTTAGGTCGTGGCCGAGCTAGGACTTGAACAAATCTGCATTGCTTTGAACTCCTTTAACTTGCACGGTGCGACCTAATATAGCCTTGACCTATGCTAAGTCGCAGGGGACAGTCTGGATGACCTATGACTTGTAAAATTTTGAGAGAATTTGATTGAACTGCTTGGACTTGAATCATTTGAAATTCATTACATTCCTTTGCAGATTGCTCTAACTTTTAATTTAACAACCTGTTTAAACATAACATTTGCAGAAAAGTGGGACGAATATACTGTCACTGACCGCCCACATCGAATGACAGATTAGTCGATAAAGAATAATCAACTTAAATGGATTGTGTGAGCGAAATGCTGTGAATCAACCGACTTAAATGAAGTGTTAAAGCAAAGCTAAAATTTTGTTTGAATTAACACTGCACTCGAGTTTTAAATTAACAAGTCCTGAAATCTCACAATCAATCAGTTGTCAACTAGCTTAATTTCAGTTATTTTGCTTGTTATTTTTATTAGTTTTGCACAACACTTCACACTTTTAGGAAACGTGCACCTTCACATCTGAACATCCAGTTGCTTGTATAGAATGACGTCTCAACAAGAAGAGATGATAGAACACGTCGAAGGGGCTCCTCTGATTGCTATTCCACTAGAGAACCCTCCGGAAAGAACTCCTACCCTTCTGAAACAGCGGGTGCTTAATCAATTATGCGTTCAATTTGGCATTGCCGAGGCAGAAGTTTTACTCCCTGGACCAAATGATTTTGCTGATAGACCACCTTCCGGTTTTGTTGCCATTAATCGCCAAATGTGCTCAAGTGGAGTAATTCCTCCCATTAATGAATTTCTTCAACAAATCCTTCTTCGACTGACGATCTCTCCTTTCCAACTGCATCCCCATGGCTATGCCATTTTGATGGGATTGTGCGTTCTATTCAGGAGAACTCTTGACCGTCTTTCGAGTTTTGAGGAAATCTGTTACCTGTGCACTTTTGCGAAGAACAAGGACCACCCTTTGATTGTACTTGTAAGAGGTGCGAGGAACCGTAAACTAATTTTGGATTTGCCGGAGAGTGCACATGGTTTTTTGAATCAATTCTTCTATATTCGTTGCCCCGTAGGATTTTACGCAGACTGGAGAATAGGAAGTGAGATCTTTTTTTCCCTTCTTTCTTCAATTTCATTCTAAGTTTTTCATGGTTTGAATTGCTAGATGCCGATTCCATTCCTTATTTTTACAGCACTTCCTCCTCCTTCTAGAGATTCCAGTCATAAACCAGTCTTTGAAAGGCTAAGCATTGTGGCTGCTGAAGAGAGGAGCGCAAAATTTTTTTTGACAGATGAACTTCTTCATCGATTTGAGCTTTTACATTCTTCTCGTTCTACTCAACTTCATGAAGTTCCGACTGAAGTTCCCGATTCTCCGATGAAAACTCCTGATGCCCCGGTCTCTACTAAAGAGCACATGCAGGGAGGAACCTCTGTAGAAACTTCACTAGTAAAGTGTTCAATTCCGAAGGATGTTGCGGGGCCGTCTGACAAGTCTGTACTTGCCCCAGTTATCGAAGAGGAAGAACCTCCACGATCTTCCGGAAAATCTACTAACGAAGGAGTCAAGAAAGCAAGTCCCAAAAAACATGATGGTGATGATGTTTTCGAGGGTTTGAGCGATTTAATTGTGACTTCTCAAGAACTTTTCAAAGATGATGTTTCCAAAACTATCTCTTCTGTAATCGAGGCGACATCTTCTCTACAACAAATGTCAACTCCTCCTTCTCAAGTTATCACTAACTCTATTCCACAGAGTGGTTTGTAACTCGATGCGTGTAGTTTACACGTTACACAACACTTAGGATTTTTCATCACTTCTATGCACTTATCTTCTTGTGCTTTAAAGATTTCTAAAGCTTATTATTTTTATTCCAGATTCTCCAATGGGGCGCAGCAGCTCATACTACGCTGATTTCCAGCGCTACGGGAGGCGTAGCCAGTATGATTATAGGCGTTACCTCCCTTCTTAAAGAGAATCCGATGAAGAGAGGGCCATCAGAAAAGCAGACGAGAGACAAGCATATGAAGAACGTCACCGAAGGGAACAAGAAAGACATGACCCTCCCCACAGAGATGATGATACTCAAAAAAGAAAGACTCACGATGAGAGAGGTAAAGGTCACATGGACGATTCTTCTAGCAAGCGGGCTAGACTTACTGAAGAAACAATGCCGACAGTTTCTGAACATGTTCCTGCTCAATCTCCTGCCCCCGTTCGCTCCGACATTCAAACAATCATCAACCGGCCCGCATACCAAGTCGGGCAAGGTCCTCCCACTCTTCAAAGTCGATTTCCTCAGTGGTGCTTGAGAGGGGTTCGATTTGATCTCGACTTGGTTCCTCTCGACAAATCGGCTATGCTGCGAAATCTTGATACTGTCAGGACCGATATTGAAAGAATGTCGAACTGGCAAAAACTTGTCGACGAGCTTCAGAGGGTTAACCGAGCCAATCTCGAGGCCATGCTCACAATGGAGAACGATAAGGCTGAGTGGCAGAAGACTCTCGAACAGCATGACGCCGAAATGAGAAGTATTGCTTCCTATAATGAAAAGTTGGAAGCGGAAGTAGAAAAGCTTAAGGAAGAATTAGCTACTTCATCTACTTCCTATTCTCAAAAGGAGAGCATGCTTCAGCAACAAGTACGAGATGCGCATGCCAGTCAAAGGGCAGTCGAAGATAAGCTTACACACAAGGAGAAGGTCATAGAAGAATATCGCGCTGAAACTTTACAGCTGCGAGAACAGACCGGCTCTCAAAGCTTAGAGATAGAGATGTTAAAAGCTCGACTTGCTATGGCCGAAAAGGAGCGTGACGAGGCTGTTGCTGGTAAACTCGCGGCCGAAGAGGCCCATCAAGCAACCAAAGCTGACATTGGCTCCACATTATTTGATTTTTATCTGCACAGCATTTTGGGGCGTGGCAGCCTTGCCTTTCTAGGCCCTAAGTATGAAATTACACTAGCTGAAGTTTGGGAGGCAGCACTCGATATGCTCGGTGGTAAAGGTGCTGGCTACGCTGAGACAGCTCTTGAAGAGCATTATCTTGATGATGCCCGCGCCGCTCTTGCCAAGGGAAAAGAGCAACTCGCCAGAGTGCGGGCCGGAATGGCGGAAGGGGAACGTTCTGAAAAAGAAATACCACCTACCGCTTCTGAACGTCCTTTAGTTTCTTCTGAAGTTGACATCACAGGTTCCATTGCTCATTCGCTGCCTCCTACAAGAACCGGGGTAATTACCCCTACTGATGATGAGGCTTTGGAGGATATCGGGGCTCAAAATTATGAGATTGAACTAACGAAGCAAACATCTTCAGGTAATTTTGACATTGGTCCGATTCAGGTGGATCGCCTGCTTGCTCCTCAAAAGTTTGATGAGCTTCTCGATTACTTCTTGAATCTCGACGAACCCATATCTCCCTTCTTTTGGGGAGATACTAATATTTTTAATTTCTCTTCTTCTGCAGTTGAAACACCAAGTGCTGTGCAGACTTCACCTCCTCCGGTTATCCCTCCTCCGTCTCTTCAGGTGACTCCTCCTTCTGCTTCACAGCCCGGGTCACAAGAGGAGCAAATTGAGGCTCTTCATGGCTTGGATGACCCTATCGCTTCGCAAGAGCAGAAAGACGAGGGACTTGAAGGAGGCGAGATCTCTCCGGAGCGGACTCCTTCTGATGACGTAGTTTTGTCCGCTCTTGTTACTCCAGGGAGTGAGTCTTCTTCGAAGAGAAGAAAGAAGCACGGAACATCGAAGAGGAGGGGGAAGAAAATCATGGCTACTGAAGAAGAACCGAAAGTTGCACCGGTTGCACCTCCCTCTCCTTCTTCCCTTGTGCCTATAGATAGACCTGAAAAGCTAATCATTCGGCCGGGCAAAGGGTCCAAAGGTGGTAAGAAGAAGTGAAGAGTCGGGCTTCGGGCTTTTTGATTCCTTTTTTGTGTAATGGTCGGATGTTGTGCAGGCACCGGCCCCTGCTTTTTTATTTTGAAACCTGTATCTGCAACTGAATAAAATGATCCTTTATTTGTGCAGACTCTTGTTTGAATTTGAGAATGCATTTATTATTCATTTTTGCACAAGTTTATTTATATGATATTGCGGTGAACTTGTGGTATGTTGTTTGAGCGTATTTTGTCGATGTAGCTATACCATTTTGTATGTAACTATGCCATGTTGCCCCCATACCATAAGCTTGCTGCAATATTTTATACTTTGAGGGGACTTGCACTCTTATTTTTTGAAGAATAATTACTTCATTCTTGAAGAAATTTTTTGTAGAGTACAACTTCCTTCATATAAGTTTTTACGCTTTGTCTTTCGAAGAAATCACTTTTTTTTTTCTTTTGCTTATGTACGCATTTTGCCAAGTGAATTCTTCTATGTGGTAAAGCGGGCCTCTGAAGGGTACTTTAACTTTCTTCTCTTTTTTTTTTGAGGAAGGTTATTTTCTAGAATAGGTAAATCACTCTTCCTTTGAAAGTTAAAGTATGCCCTTGATGAGGATTTTTTTTTTAAAATAGAAATTTGTACTTCTGAGGAGGGATTTTTCACGTTTCAACACTTGGAAGTTTTATTTCAATCTTGATGAAACGTGTGTCTCCAAAGAGTTGTACCTTTGAAGAAAGCCTTTTCACGTTTCAACACTTGGAAGTTTTATTTCAATCTCGGTGAAACGTGGGCTTCCGAAGAGGTCTTTCTTTTTGATTGTGTCCCCGGGAGGGGGTTGTACCTCTGAGGAGGGATTTTTCACGTTTCAACACTTGGAAGTTTTATTTCAATCTTGGTGAAACGTGTACCTCCAAAGAGTTGTGCCTTTGAAGAAAGCCTTTTCACGTTTCAACACTTGGAAGTTTTATTTCAATCTCGGTGAAACATGGACTTCCAGAAAGGTCTTTATTTTGTTTTGCATTTCAACTTTGGTGAAGTGAAATTCCGAAGAGCGGTTGTTACACTTCAACTCCTGGTGAAATGGGCCTCCGAAGAGGGCTTTTATTTTGTTTGCATTTCAACTCTGGTGAAGTGAAATTCCGAAGAGCGGTTGTTACACTTCAACTCCTGGTGAAATGTGCCTCCGAAGAGGTCTTTATTTTGTTTGCATTTCAACTCTGGTGAAGTGAAATTCCGAAGAGCGGTTGTTACACTTCAACTCCTGGTGAAATGTGCCTCCGAAGAGGTCTTTATTTTGTTTGCATTTCAACTCTAGTGAAGTGAAATTCCGAAGAGCGGTCGTAACACTTCAACTCCTGGTGAAATGTGCCTCAGAGAGGGTTTTCATCGCCTGGAAGTTACTCTCTCATGGTTGGAGGGTCATGACTCCTCCAATCTTTTTTGTTGAGTAGAGAACTTTCTTTTTTGTGGCGTATGACCCATTAGAGGTCTTTATCCTCCGAAGAGTTGTGCCTCCGAAGAGGACTTGTGCTGCCGATGATGGCTTTGGTTGTTCCCTTGTCCACTTGCTTATGCCTTTTCAGCGATCCTCTTTTTTTTTTTTAAGTAACTTGTTTAATCCAAGGAAGTGTACTTCATTGTCAGGCAAGTTTGTGAGAACGAGCATCAGCCTCTTAATTGGATGTTTGTTTGTTCAAACGATCTCAATTTATTAGCAAAGGCCCGTTTCTGTCGAAATCATAGGCCGTTCAATTGAAGTACTTCCTATCTAGGATTTGAATTCGGAGCTTTTGTGACTTGAAATTTGGCGAGAATCACTTGGTCTTATTATGTGCAAGTTTCACTTCCATTGTCTGCAAAAATTTAAATCGACATTTCAGCAATACATTCTATGTACTTTTTATATCGAAAATAAAGCAAACATGTAATAATAATAAGGAACACAAGATTTATAGTGGTTCGGCCAGGAAATTGGGCCTACATCCACTTTATATTTTTTCATTATTTACTTGCATTAGTTTTACAATTGCCTTCAATTACAAGAATCATACATTCATAATTCTTTTTACAATATTTCAACAAAATTTTCACGTAAAGTATGGACGCAAATGATTGCTGTTCCATGCCCTTGGAATTTGATCTCCTTCAATAGTAGTGAGTTTGAATGTGCCGTCAAGAAGCTTCTGACCTATGACATATGGTCCTTCCCAATTTGGCCCAAACACACCTGTCGCTGTCATAATTCTCTTCAGGACTAGGTCTCCAATCTCAAAGCTGCGTTGGCGAACTTTGGAATTGAAATGTCTGGCTATCCTTTACTGATGAGCTGCAATTCTGAGATTAGCCTCATCTCTTTTTTCATCAAGGAGATCTAGCGCTTCAAGCTGTAGCTTTTCGTTTTCTGCTTGATTGAAATGGATTCTTCTACGTGAAGGGACCTCTATTTCTACCGGAATCATTGCCTCTGACCCGTATGCTAATGAAAACGGGGTGTGCCCAGTCGCAGTTTTGTGAGTGGTTCTGTATACCCATAGTGCCAGTGGTAGCTTATCGACCCAACCACCTTTTGCTCTTTCAAGTTGCTTTTTGATGGTTGACTTAATAATTTTATTCACGGCTTCCACTTGCCCGTTTGCCTACGGATGAGCCACTACTGAGAAGCTTTTTCGGATTTTGAATCGCTTGCAAAAATCTTGGAATTCTTCACTTTCAAACTGAGTACCATTGTCTGTAATTATTTTTTGAGGCACACCGTATCTGCAAATGATGTTTTTAGTCACAAAACTTATCATCTTCTTTGAGATGATAGTAGCCAGTGGTTCAGCTTCTGCCCACTTAGTAAAATAATCTACAGCAACAATGGCATATTTAATTCCAGATTTGGCAGTTGGTAACGGTCCTACAAGGTCTATCCCCCATATTGCAAACGGCCATGGACTGACCATCTATGTGAGTTCAGTGGAAGGAGCTCTAGGAATTTTGGCGAATCTTTGGCATCTGTCACATTTTCGGGAATACTCTGCTGCATCTCGATTAATTTCTGGCCAAAAATATCCGTATCGGAGAATTTTCTTTGCTAATGTTTGGCCACCTGAATGATCACCACATTCTCCTCCGTGTACCTCCGCTAGGATTGCTTTGGACTCTTCCCTGGATACACATCGAAGTAATGGCTCCCCGTCTGTATAATCGACCATCCTGGATTATATATCGAGAGGCTTTTCTCAGTAGCTTTTGTCGTTCTTTTGAGTTCCCTGGTAAGGATCCATTGAGCAGATATTCTGTTATCGGAGTCATCCATGATTATTGCTCTTGAGGCATGCTCGTGATCCAATCAATGTCCATCTCATCAACGCTAGGAGTCGACAGGACCTCCACTGGAGTTAACCCCAGAAATTGAGCTTCGCCTGTGCTAGAATACTTTGCGAGATAATCTGCTTTCATGTTTTCTTCTCGAGGAATGTGTCTTATCATGTAATGATCGAAATCACCCAGGAGTTCCCAAGCCTTTGACAAGTAGGCGGGCAGATTCCCCCCTTTTGCTTGGAATTCCTTTTTGACTTGGCATACAATAAGCTGAGAATCACTGAATATCTGTAACGCTCGGATGTTTAATTCTTTAGCAATCCTTAAGCCAGCGATAAGGGCTTCATATTCTGCTTCATTGTTTGTTGAAGGAAATTCCAATCTTAGTGCATAGCATAATGATCGGCCTTCAGGGGTCTCAAGTACAACTCCGGCTCCAGAACAGTAGTCGTTTCTCGCACCATCGACATATAACTTCCATTGGATTGGGGAATCGTCGACCGTTTTCTCCTCACTGTTACCCTTATCTGTGAATTCTGCGATGAAATCCGCTAAAGCTTGTCCATTGATTGCTTTTCGGGGATGATAAGTGATGTCATACTGACTGAGTTCAATATTCCACTTTAGAGGACGACCCGAAGTCTCAGGGCGAAATAGGACTTGCTTTAAAGGTTGATCAGTGAGGACTCTGATAGGATGAGCTTGAAAATATTGCCTCAACTTTCTGGATGCAATTAGTAGGCAATAGGCGAGTTTTTCCAACTTAGAGTAATTCATCTCTGCCCCAGTGAGTCTTTTGCTGATATAGTAAACTGGATGTTGAATCCTTTTGTCTTCTCGTATCAGCGCTGCACTTAAAGCATGAGATGATACTGCCAAGTATATAAGAAGATCCTCGTCATCGCCAGGCCTAGAAAGTATTGGAGGCGTTTCCATATGGCGAATCAATTCATCAAAGGCTTTTTGGCATTCGGGAGTCCAATCGAAGTTTTTCTTTCCTTTCTTTAGGGCGTCAAAGAATGGGATGCATTTATCTGTGGCTTTGGAAATGAACCGACTCAAGGCGGCGACTTTTCCATTGAGACTTTGCAATTCCTTCTTTGTTCTAGGGGCTTTGACTTCTTTCAATGCAGTAATTTGAGCTGGACTGGCCTCAATGCCCCTAGCGCTCACGATGAAACCTAAAAACTTGCCAGATTCCACTCCAAATGAACATTTCAAAGGATTGAGCTTCATTCCGTATTTTCGGAGGACTGCGAACATGTCCGCTAAGTGTTCTATGTGATCCACTGCCTTCTTAGACTTTACTAACATGTCATCGACGTAGACTTCCATAGTCTTGCCTAATTGCTGTTTGAACATAGCATTAACAAGTCTTTGGTATGTTGCCCCTGCATTCTTTAGCCCGAAGGGCATAACTCTGTAGCAGTAAAGACCAATGTCGGTGATAAAGCTCGTGTCCTCCTGATCCGGCTCATGCATCATGATCTGGTTATATCCAGAGTAAGCATCCATAAAAGATAACAATTCGTGTCCCGCTGTTCCGTCTACCAGTTGGTCGATTCTGGGTAATGGGAAGCAGTCTTTGGGGCAGGCCTTGTTTAGATCTGAAAAATCGATGCATACTCTCCATTTTCCGTTGGCTTTCTTAATCAGCACTGGATTTGAAACCCAATTCGGATAGGTAGATTCTTTGATAAAATTATTCTCCATGAGCCGATCAACTTCTTCTTTTAATGCTGCCGACCTTTCTGGGCCTTGAGTTCTCCTTTTCTGCTTCACAGGTGTAAATTTTGGATCAATATTTAGAGCGTGTACTGCAACTTCCGGGGATATTCCGCACATATCAGCATGAGTCCAAGCAAAAACATCCAAATTTGCCTTTAAAAAAGATATTAAGGTATTCTGAATTGACGCATTAAGTTGCGAACCCACATTCAACACCTTGTTTGGGTCCTTTGGGTCAACAGGTATTGGTATTGTCGTTTCCACTGGTACCACTCTATTTTCCCCTGCACTAACTTTTCTAGGGTCCATTTCTTTCCTTGCTCCGCTGTGCTCGCCAGTGCAGGGTCCGCCCTGTAATTGCTACAAGGCTGGTTCTTTGATGCGGACTGGGGCTGCCGCATTCTTTCCCATTTCTCTTTTTCTGGTTTCTCGTAGCTCTGTCAGATAACACTCTCGCCCAGCATTTTGATCCCCTTTTATAACTCCTACTCCATTGTCTGTAGGGAATTTAATAGTGAGGCACCACGGGGCAAGAATAGCTTTGAACGCTGCCAAAGTTGGACGACCAAGGAAAGCATTGTAAGCAGAAAATTCGTCGACAATCACAAAAGTTTGCTTGCAGACCATTTTTCTCTCTCCTTCTCCAAGTTCCACAAACAAATCAATGGTTCCTATCGGTTGTTTTGGCTCCCCAGTGAAGCTAGCGATTTTCTGCGATGAGGCTTGCACATCAGCCATAGGGATCTTCATTTGGTCGAATGTTTTCTTGAAGAGGATATTGCAGGATGCGCCACAATCAATGAGAACTCTTCTGACAATAGCTGGCCCGATACCAGCCGAGATGACTAAGGGATCCAAGGTAGGAGCTTCAATACCTGCGGAATCCCTAGCTTTGAATACAATATCATCATCAAGAGTTCTTTGTTGCTTCAAGGGCGTAGCACCTTCCAAAACGAATACATCTTCCTCGGTCGGTACATACTTTAAAGCTCAGGTATACCTTTCCATCTCACCCCAGCTTCTGCCCGCTGGGTGAGGTCCTCCTGTAATGACATTGATAATGGGCCTTCCGGATTCATGCCCTGCAGCCTTCTCACTCGTCCTAGGCTGATGAGTAGGAGCCTGTTGCCCCTGACTAGATGAAGCAGGATTGTTGCTATTCTTTTTCACAAATTGCTGCAGTTTGTTTTCCCTTAGCAACTCTTCAATCAGATTTTTCAACTGGCGGCATTCGTCGGTTTCATGACCGGGTTGATTGTGGAAGCGGTAGAACTTCCCACTCTGTATAGCCTTTTTCTCGGTCCATAGAGGAGGAGGTTTAGGAAAGTCAATAGAATCTTTAGTGGCAAGGTAGATACGCTCTGGCGTATCTGATAAAGGAGTATATTCTGATGGCTTGAAGGATCGGGGCTTCTTCAGATTACTCTGTTTCTTTCCATTGTTATTTTCCCTTTTTTGCCCTACAGATTCATTCTTGCGTGGAGCAACAGTGTTATCTTCAGCTTTCTCCAGCACTGCCTTTACCGGTACGGGACGACTTTCCAAGCGCATGAATTCATCTGCTTTTTTATAGAATTTTTCAAGGGAATTTGGTTCCTTCATGTTTAGCCATTTCCCAAATTCGCTCGACTTGTCGATGGCCCTCATTAGATAGGTCAAGATCATCCGTGGTTCTGCATTGTCTACCTCGGTCAGCGCTATATTAAAGCGATTCAAGAAAGATCTGATAGTTTCACCCGGATTCTGTTCTAAACTTGACAGTGACATAATATCTTTGGCTTTTGAAGCGTATAGTCTGAACTGCTCCTTGAACTTTCGGGTTAAGTCAGAAAACTGATCGATAGATCGGACTGGCAGCTTGGTGAACCAAAGCTGAGCTACGCCTTCCAGGTATACGGGAAAATATCGGCACTTTATTTCATCAGAAGCCCTGGCACCTGTCATGTGCCAATCATACTTATACAAGAATTCGTTCGGATCACTTGTTCCTTTGTAAGCTGGAATGGTTGGAGGGACAAACTTCCTTGGGAATTCAGCCTTCAAGATTTTCTCAGTAAATGGAGTTTTACTTGGGGCGAAACCCCATTATTTCTCGTCTTCAACCCTCTGCATGCTCTCTTTCATAATTTGTCGGACCATTCCAGAAAGATACTCCTCATCATGTCGAGTTCTAGATCCACCAACCTCTGGAAGTGTTTGTTCAAAGGGGCTAGCAGCCCTTTCAGGAGCATTTCTTTATTCAGCATCATGAATGTTGCCAGCAAAATTCCTTTCATTACCTGCCGGTTGACGGTTTGCCCCAAGCAAATCATTCAACCTATTCAGAATTAGGGCATTCTGGGCATTCTGAGCCTCGAATTGTGTATTTTGGGCATTTATCTGTTGGTTCAGCACTAAGATTGCAGCATCCAGCTCTGCCTTTGTAACTCCGACATCTGGAGTGGCTTGATTCGATATAGGGGAAGCGGAGGTTCCCTCTTGAATATTCCCAGATCTGACAGATCTACTTTTCCATCCAGGAGCCATAATCTCGGATAGACTTCTGGTTTTCAAGGAAATTCTCTCTACAAACCTTTGTGAAGCAATGATGATAACTCGCTTGAGTTCGACCTTCTCAGTGAAAGCACCAAAAATGTTAACGCTAAAATTTGGACGCTAACACCTCGGTGTATAAAGTGAGATTGTGAAAGCACCACCCGATAGCTCGGGAACAGATTATAAGCAGATAATAGTGAAAAAACAGTAAACAACAGCAATTTTATAGTGGTTCGGCTTAAGAGAGAGCCTACGTCCACTTTGAATATCTTTATTGACGATTTGATTACAAGTCAATGCAGTTACACTTTGATTACAACACACTTTGAGTTTCAAGTGACTTAGAACAAGTTGCCTAAACTTCAATGTCGATCCAAATCTTTGAACACATGTTTGACATGTTTGATTTCTTCGTGAAGTTCCTTGAAGGTGTTGAAGTAGTTTAGAATGCAGCAGAGTAACGGCGCTTGAAATGAATCAGCCCAAAAAGTCCCTTTCTAGTTGGAACTAGGGTCGTATTTATAGGCATTTTTCGGAGTTAGGTCGTAGGTCGTGACCGACCTAAGTTAGGTCGTAGGTCGTGACTGACCTAAGATGCACTGGCTTCTCTTTCACAAGAACACACATGCTGGTTTTCACAAGTCCTAGGTCGTGAGCGACCTATCCCCCTGCGGCACAGTATAGGTCACTTCTTTACTCAGGCATTTAGGTCGTTAGCGACCTATCCTAGGTCGCGAGTACTTTTCCCATAGTTATAACTGGAGTCTTTTAGATCACGACTCCCCTTAGGTCGCGAAGTATTCCTAGGTCGTGGAGTTTCATAGGTCGAGACCGTTTTTAGGTCGCATTCACTCTTAGGTCGTCCCATTTCTTAGGTCGCAGCTCTCTGTTAGGTCGCGAAGCTTGATAGGTCGAAACATCTTCTGAGTCGCAGCCTTCCTAAAGTCGCAGCTTTCTGTTAGGTCGCGGAGCTTCATAGGTCGCGGCCTCCTTTAAGTCGCGAAACATATTTAGGTCGTTCTCCTTTTTAGGTCAAGCCATTTTTAAGTTGTGGAGTCTTCTTAGGTCGTTATAACCTTTAGGTCGCCGCTATTTTTTAGGGCGTGGCCTCCTTAGGTCGCAACTACTTCTAGGTCGCTTCATTAGTTAGGTCGCTAGCAGTGAGGAGTTAACAGATAGGGTAAGTGGTACCCTAGAATGAGTTGATTATATATATATATATGTATGTATATATGAGAGAGCGTACTTGTTATTTTCTTATATAAAGGTTTCTAAATGATTTCTAAAGTAAATGAATCTTATATAAGAAATAGATTATCTGTTATATTAAGGAAATAGGTTGTAGTATTAATTAAATTAAAAGTAATAGTAAGAATTAAGTGGTAATAGAATTACAACCAAATTGAAATTAAATTAAGGACAAGTTTGAAATGGATTCAAACTAAAATTGAAATCTTGATTTGGAGAAGTATTTCAGAATAGGATGAATTAGAATTGGTTTCAAACCAGAAAATTGAATGGATATCGTGTTTAATAATGGGATGATTGTTTTTCAATAAACAATAAAATATTTTAAGGAAGTAACCATTTAAAAAGAAAATAACTTGTAAATTTGAAAGAATGTAAACTGAAGTGGGATTCAAATTGTGAAGTCCTGAATTCTAAGTTTAAATTTTTTTGAATTGATTTCAAAATGTTAAAGGAAATAATATTATTCAAACTACTTTGAATAATGATCTTATTTTAAAAATAAGAAATGTTCGAAAATTTTAAAGAAAATTTGATTGAATTGAAACCAAAGGTGGTTTAAATTTTTAAATTTGGCTTGGCAAGCCAAGAAATAAATATGTATATGTATGGATATACAAAATATCAAAGTTGGTTGAAATAAACTCTAAATGTTGAGTTTTAAATCTGGAATGAGATATGTTACCCAAAGTGATAAGTTTTTGAACTTAATAAGAGGGAAGAATTTTTATGAGATGTTCAAAATTTGAAAATAGAAGTTAAAACTAGGTAAGGTTGACTGAATTAAGTGAATTGAGTTTAACTTGGAAGAGATTAAATAAGTTGGAATGATCAACCTGATTTGGAAATTTCAAGATGAAATTGGAATTTAACTTGGGAAGTTAAATGGTTAATCTGAATGGGGAGTTTGTGTGATCTCAAATGGGTTTGAGATCTGAATTTGATGGATGTTTTAAAATGGAATTGTTTAAAAACTTTAAAGGAAAATTGATTTAAAGAAATTAAATCAAAATTTGAAGTATTAACTCGAATTTATATAATTCGAGATGATTTGGATTTGAAATTTGAATTAGTTCAAATTGAATTTGATTTGAATTAATTGAAATGGTGATTGAAGATGTATAAATATGAAATTCAAATTGGAGTTGAAATGGATTGAAATTGAAGTGGGTTCAACCGAATGGATATTAGTCCAAAGTGATTGGAATAACTTGGGATTGTAATTAAAGTTGAATATGTTTAAAATCAAATAGAATTTGATTTAAATTTGAAAAGGAATAGAGAATTAATTCAACTTGAATTTGGAATAAATCATGTCCAATGGAAATTGGAATTATTTAAAATTGAATTGGGTCAATTTTAATGGAAGAGGAAATTTAAATTGAATTGATTGACTATGAAGATTGGGAAGTGAACAGTTTTGACTCTGGACTATTTTTAATATAAATTGTTTTAATATAAACCTATTTTTCCAAGCTATTCATTATATATACAACCTTTCTTTTAAAAGCCAAATTATCTTATACTTGTTTTACAATTATTTTTTTTGAAATTGTTTAACAATTTTCCAACTATTTTATAAACTAATTACTATCTTACTATTATTTTGCAATTATCTAAAATTTATATAATTATTTTAACTATTTTCTAAACTATTTTACACCTATTTTACAAACTAGTAATTATTTTCCAACTACTTATCTATTTTTAAATTTTTCAAGCTATTTTCTAAATAAACTGGTCAGAGTTCAAACTATTATTGGTTAAATACCCAATCGAGGTAGGAATAGAGGTGATAATCCAAATAGACTGAAGCAATTATGAGTAAGTGAATGAAAATCAAAGTGAATGTGAATAGAAATGGAATTAATTTGGCTAATAACTTGTGACGCCCCTCCTCTATACTCACACTAGCCAAGAACACTACGGTGTAGTGCTGTCAACTAGCATAGAGAATAAGGCTGTTGAGGAGTGACCATCCATGTAATTGCTTATCACTCGGTGGCTATAAATAATCTTCGAAAACAAACATAGAAATAATCATAACACAAATCAGTCACAGATATCCATATCACAAAGGCGGAAGAAGATATGAATATATAACTAACACATGAAAGTGTACATCAGAGTAGTGGTCGGTAAGATCCACGATAATACAAAAGAATAGCAACACGTGCTATACAAAGGAATACAACTATGAGTCTATATCTCAAGTGTATACAACAAAAAATGCTAATCTAAACAGTTAGCCAAAAGTCAGAGTGATGAATCCCTGGGAAGAAGTCAAGCAGAAGCACCTGTAACATCTCGGTCTGACCCGAGTATTATTTAAGAAAATAATAAACGGGTCAGTCTAGCTATAAATATCAGATGACATGATATAACATAAAAGATATGGCATAAACATAAAATATCCATAATGACATACCACTATAAGTATGTAAATAATGATCAACAGAAGATCAATCAATAAGAGATAATCAATATCACAAGAATCTTCTCAAAGATTCGGAAAGGGCATCATACCCCAAACTTGTACTCATAACAAGTCAATGACATAAATTCTAGAAATCAATGCAAGAAGTCCAGAAATCATAGAAAAGAGAAAGAGGCCTATCACATGACGGTCCGAAGACCAAGGGGAGTTACCCCACATGTGTGAATGGAATCACACAGATTAAGGTCCAGACTAACCAAAAAGCAAAAAGGTATGTGTGAGTGGAATCACACAAGTGGTGTCTAGTCTAACCTCGCACCAAGAGACATCGCACAGTTGCTAGTCTAAATCATCAGAATGATCGTCATGATCAACGAGAAGTGTCAATTACACTAAGCTAGTAAATATAGAAGTTTAGCTTCATGTCCCATAACCACTTGCTTAACTTAAATATTTACGAACAAACTGTAAATCTTCACTAATTAAATTGTCACAAGAGGTTCAATCGAACAAGTCCAAGAATTAACCGACGAAGAGAACGCAAGCGTTTCATACCACTTGTTTTACTAAGTCGTTTAATTAGATTTCTCATCCGAGTGAGGTAAAGGTTTGTATACACTAATAGATTGGAAAACGGTTTAAGAAAATAGCTTTGTTATTAAAAATAGAGTTGAAATTGCTTGTTAAAAGAGTTTTGATATTTACTACTAGTATTGAAACCTTTATATTATAAAGTGACAAAACACAGAAGCAATTGTAGAAACAATCAGTCACAAAAATCACATACGGAGATGTGAATAAAATCCAAGGAAATCAGCTTAGTGTTTTTCAGATAAGATCCCCTACGGAGGGGGGGTCCGAGGGGTGGCAACCTACCAAGGTGGGGGTGCGGGGGCAACGCCACCGCTTACGGGGTTCGACCTGTCCGGTCAGGTCGCGGGGGTCCAGGGGGCAGCGCCCCTGGCGGGGTGCGGGGCTGATGAGGTACTGACCTCATTTGCAACATCGGCCACCCTTAGATCGTCCACGATCCAAAATTTCCTCCGACCTAATGCCACTTCCACGACTCAAGCTCGCTCAACTTCCCACGACTCAAACATCACTGACCCACCACCTAAAATCTCCTCCGACCCATCACCGCGACTCACAACCCATCACTTCGCTGCCGCCCAAAACCCTAGTTCGCGACACGACCTAAATCATGAGTCGCGAATGACTTACTCTCCTCCCTGCCTTCTCCATATGCACGCGCGAGATAATCCTGAGTCGCGAACGAGCTATGCTCATTTCCAGTAAGTCGCGTAGTGCCATGCCCAATCTCGTTAAGAAGGAGCCGAGATAATGTTTAAGTCGCTGCAAATTAAGTCGCGAACGACTTATGTCTTGAGTCGTTGCCGACCTAATTTTGAGTCACTGCAAATTATAGGTCGCGTGCCGCATCCCAAAGTCGCTGCCGAGTTAATTTTAGGGCGCGTTATTGTCGCGTGCGTTGTCTTTTAGGTCGTTTGTTTTGTATTTCTTATGGCAAGTCGAGTTATGTGGTAAATGTTTGTAACATGTTGTACTCTGTAAAGTGTTGTGGTGTTGTAAGCCTATAAATAGGCGAGTTGTGTCATTTGTAATGGTTGTTGATTTTTGAATAAAATTCTCTTTTGTTAGCTTTGTGCTTTCATTTTAAATCGGTAGTTGAGTGAAATCTCCTATCTCCACCTACGTCATTCGAGTGCGCTCGAATCTTCGTTTGTGAAGTCGATTCACGGAATCTTGTGCGCAAGATCAACGTCGAAGAATCGTAGATCTCTTTCCCGGTATATTCGGATCAACGAGTCAGAGATAGCTAGAATTCGGTATCTTCGGATCAACGAATTTGGGCATTGCAGTATACTCAATCCACCGATTGCTACATTTTCATTGTTATATCGAATTTCTGTTAATCCGCTGCGTCAGTTTTGGTATCAGAGCTTGACTTAGCCAATCATAGCTAAGACGAGTCTTGGAGCCAAGGAAGTTGAAGTTCATCATGTTCATCTTGAAGTTGCAACAAGTTAGAAGCTTTCGATCCATTTCAATTTGGATCAAAGTTGGAAAGGTGTTTGAATTTGAGCCGAGAGTTTGAAGAGTAGGCTAAGTATACTTGTGAAAGTAGCCGAGCCTTGTGAAGTTGTTTTTGAAGTTTGAAGCCAAGCTAAGGAGTCGTGACTTGTTTGATTTTGTGTAGAAGTTTTGATTTGTTGAAGTTTGGAGATTTGTTAAATTATTTGTGAAGTTCAATCATGCCACCGAGACGAGCTCAACGTCATCGCAATATTAATGCTTTGTATGGAAGAGAAGAAGCTGATGAACTGGAACAACGAATCAACGAGAGCTTCACTGAGAAGTTGAATAAAGGAATTGGTCGCTTAGAGAGAATGATGCTTGAAATGAATCAAAGTAGTCACCTGAATCAAGCCATGGGAGAAGTAGAGCTTCGATACATTCAGATCGGGAGAGAAGAGAAGATCATAGTAGTATTGACAATCGTGATAGGAATGTTGATCGAAGGAGTGGTAGTAGAGATGCTGGAGGTTGTGATCGACATCGATATACTTTAGATTTTGATGAGGAGTTTGATGGTGATAGGGGAAGTGTTCATTATCGAGATAGAGAGAAAACACGACGTCAGAATCGAGATGTAGATGATGATCGTCGATGGAAATCGGGAATGAAGATGGAGATTCCAGAATTTAAAGGCGGAATGGTTGCTGAAGATTTTTTGGATTGGTTATCTAATGTTGAGGAGATCTTGGATTTCAAGGAGGTTCCTAAAGATCGTCGAGTGAAGTTGGTTGCTACTAGATTGAGGGGAAGAGCTTTGGCGTGGTGGCAGCAAACTAAACTTACGAGAGAACGGATGGGGAAGTAAAAGGTTGTTGAGTGGGATAAGATGAAGAAAATGATGCGAGCTACATTTTTACCATACAACTATCAGTTACTTATGTACCAGAGATTGAGAATCTAAGGCAGGGGACGAAGTCAGTTAATGATAAAGCAGACGAATTTTACCAACTCATTGCTAGAAATGACATTATGGAGACAGAGGAACAGTTGACTGCTAGATTTGTTGGAGGGTTACGGATGCAGATCCAGGATATGGTTAATATGTTTGATCCAAGATCTGTGGCGGAAGCACACCAAAAGGCGTTGGCTTGGGAGAAGCAGGGAAGGCGTGGAGGTGGTGTGTTTACTAATTCCAACAATCAAGTGAACGGTATTAGTGGAAGTTCTAATGTTTCTAAACTTGTCAATAAGCCCGTGGTAAAGGAGGGTGAGAAGGCGAAGGTTAACAATGATTTCAAATGCTACAATTGCCAGGAGATGGGTCATAAAAGCAATGAGTGTCCAAAACCAAAGAAACGAGCTATGATAGCTGAAGTTGAAAGTGAGGATGCTGTTGAGGGTGAAGATAGTCCGGTTGAGGAGAATGAACAGGATATCGCATCGGGAGACGAAGGGTGTAATCTAATAATGAGGAGGTCTTGTTTAACACCAAAGCAAGAAGATGAAGCTAGTTGGTTGAGGAGTAACATTTTTCAGTCGACATGCACTATATTGGGAAAAGTTTGTAAGTTTGTGATTGATGCAGGAAGTTGTGACAATATTATTTCTGCAGAAGCGGTGAGAAAATTGAAATTGAAAACGGAAAAACATCCAAATCCTTATAAGCTAGCGTGGCTGAGAAAAGGAGGAGAGGTGAAGGTGGATAGGCGAGTTCGAGTTCCATTTTCTATTGGGAAGAAATATAAAGACGAAATCTGGTGTGATGTAGTTGAGATGGATGTTTGTCATTTGCTTTTGGGTAGACCGTGGCAGTATGATCGAGCGGTGCAGCATGACGGTCGAACCAATAGTTACAGTTTTATGTTTGAAGGCGTTAAGATTATTTTAGTTCCAAAGAAGAGACAACAGGGAGAGAGCAAATCTGAGGAGATCGAGGAGCTGAAAACTCTCTTGACTTTAAAGGAATTTGTTGAAGAAGTAGAGGAGAGTCCAGAAGTATTTTTGTTGATTGGACATGAATCTACTGAATCCGTTGAAGTTCCAGAGGAAGTAAAGCCGATATTGGAAGAATTCCGTGATGTGTTTCCTGAAGAGCTACCAAAGGAATTGCCACCGTTGAGAGACATACAACATCAAATTGATCTAGTGCCAGGTGCTATTTTACCGTATAGGCCACAATATCGGATGAGTCCGAAGGAACATGAAGAATTGAGGAGGCAGGTGGAAGAGTTGTTAGAACAAGGGCGTGTTCAGGAGAGTTTGAGCCCATGTGCCGTGCCAGCCTTATTGGTACCGAAGAAGGATGGAACGTGGAGGATGTGTACGGACAGTCGGGCTCTAAACAAGATCACTGTGAGATACAAATTCCCTATGCCGAGGTTTGATGATTTGATTGATCAGTTAAGTGGAGCTGTTGTGTTTTCTAAGATTGACCTGAAAAGTGGATACCATCAAATTCATATTCGACTAGGTGATGAGTGGAAGACTGCTTTTAAAACCAGGGAAGGTTTATACGAATGGTTGGTTATGCCGTTTGGCTTGTCAAACGCTCCTAGTACTTTCATGAGAGTGATGAACCAGATTTTTAGACCATTTGTTGGGAAGTTCGTGGTTGTTTACTTTGATGATATTCTGATTTACAGTGGGAGTATGGAAGAGCACATCCAGCATTTGCGAGAAGTATTGTTAATTCTACGACAAGAGCAGTTTTATGCAGCAACAAAGAAGTGTGTGTTTATGACGGACAGTGTTTTGTTTTTGGGATATGTTCTGTCGAAGGAAGGTATTCAAGTGGACGAGAATAAAATAGAAGCTGTCAGAAGTTGGCCACAACCGAAGACAATTACTGAAGTGCGAAGTTTTCATGGATCGGTGTCGTTTTATCGAAGATTCATTCCACACTTTAGCAGTGTGATGGCACCAGTAACTGATTGCATGAAAGGGAAGAAGTTTGTATGGTCAGAGGAAGCGGAAGTTGCCTTTGAGAAGATTAAGACACTCTTGACGACAGCACCCATACTGGTACTGCCAAATTTTCAGTTATTATTTGAATTGCATACTGATGCCTCGAAGGTTGGAATTGGTGGAGTATTGAGCCAGAATGGAAGACCAGTTGCTTATTTCAGTGAAAATTGTCTGGAGCCAAGTTGAGATATAGTACTTATGATGTAGAGTTTTACACGATTGTTCAAGCTGTGAAGCACTGGCAACATTACCTATTTCAGAAGGAGTTTGTTCTTTACACTGATCATGAGGCGTTGAAACATCTACAAGGGCAGGATAAGATTTCGGCAAGACATGCTTCGTAGATAGCATATCTAAAACAATTTACTTTCATTGTTAAACACAAGTCGGGGTGACGAACCGGGTAGCTGATGCTTTAAGTCGGAGGAGTCATTTATTAACGACAATGAAAGTTGAAGTGATAGGTTTTGAATTATTGCCAGAGCTGATGGAAGAAGATCCTTACTTTAAGAAATTTGTTGAGAAAGTTAAGGAGGGGAGTGCTGATGACTTTGTGTTGGTGGATGGTTTTCTGTTTAAAGGAAATCGAGTATGCATCCCAGACTATAGCTTGAGAATGAAGATTGTTAAAGAACTACATGAAGAAGGCCATGTGGGTAGAGATCGTACGTTGCAGTTAATTTCTCAATCTTATTTTTGCCCATCAATGAGGAAAGAGGTAGAGAGATTTGTGGAGAGATGTCATATCTGTCAGGTTTCGAAGGGAACGGCTACGAATGCGGGATTGTATATGCCATTTCCCGTGCCTATTAAACCATGGGTTGATATTAGTATGGATTTTGTGTTGGGTTTGCTGAGAACTCAGAGGGGGAATGATTCTATATTTGTTGTGGTGGACAGGTTTTCGAAGATGGCACATTTTATAGCCTGTAAGAAGACAGCGGATGCAGTTCGAGTGGCACAATTATTCTTTAAAGAGGTGTATCGATTGCATGGTTTACCAGAATCTATTGTTTCTGATCGAGATACTAGATTTTTAAGCCATTTTTGGTTGAGTTTGTGGAAAATGGTCGGAACGAAGCTGAAATTTAGTAGTGCTTATCATCCGCAAATAGATGGGCAAACAGAGGTGGTGAATAGAACGTTGGGAAATTTGTTACGATGTCTTGTGAAAGACAATTTGAAGAGTTGGGACGTGAAGTTGTGTCAAGCTGAATTTGCTCACAATCATGCAAATAATCGAAGTACAGGATTCAGTCCATTTCAAATTGTATATTCAAGCTTACCAAAGGGGCCGTTGGATTTAACGATAGTGCCACAACCGAAGGGAACAGTTAAGCGGGCTGCTGATTTTGTTGATGGGTTGACAGAATGCCATAGAATCGTTCAGGAACGATTGGAGAAGTCAAATGAGAGGTATAAACAAATGGCGGATAAGAAACGAAGAAGTGTAATCTTCAAAGAGGGTGATTTTGTTTACGCAGTTTTAACGAAAGATTGTTTTCCAATTGGGACTTATAACAAGTTGAAAGCACGAAAGATTGGTCCAGTAGAAATCTTGAAAAGGATCAATGATAATGCGTATCGATTAAGATTGCCGAAAAATATTCATACTTCTGATGTTTTCAATATCAAACATTTAATTCCGTATTATGGGGAGGATTTCAGCGAAGATGACGAGAGTGTGAATTCGAGGACGAATTCTTTCCAACAAGGGGAGGATGATGAAGTACTGACCTCATTTGCAACATCGGCCACCCTTAGATCGTCCACGATCCAAAATTTCCTCCGACCTAACGCCACTTCCACGACTCAAGCTAGCTCAACTTCCCACGACTCAAACATCACTGACCCACGACCTAAAATCTCCTCCGACCCATCACCGCGACTCACGACCCATCACTTCGCTGCCGCCCAAAACCCTAGTTCGCGACACGACCTAAATCATGAGTCGCGAACGACTTACTCACCTCCCTGCCTTCTCCATATGCGCACGAGATAATCCTGAGTCGCGAACGAGCTATGCTCATTTCCAGTAAGTCACGTAGTGCCATGCCCAATCTCGTTAAGAAGGAGCCAAGATAATGTTTAAGTCGCTGCAAATTAAGTCGCGAACGACATATGTCTTGAGTCGTTGCCGACCTAATTTTGAGTCGCTGCAAATTATAGGTCGCGTGCCGCCTCCCAAAGTCGCTGCCGAGTTAATTTTAGGGCGCGTTATTGTCGCGTGCGTTGTCTTTTAGGTCGTTTGTTTTGTGTTTCTTATGGCAAGTCGAGTTATGTGGTAACTGTTTGTAACGCGTTGTACTCTGTAAAGTGTTGTGGTGTTGTAAGCCTATAAATAGGCGAGTTGTGTCATTTGTAAAGGTTGTTGATTTTTGAATAAAATTCTCTTTTGTTAGCTTTTTGCTTTCATTTTAAATCGGTAGTTGAGTGAAATCTCCTATCTCCACCTACGTCATTCGAGTGCGCTCGAATCTTCGTTTGTGAAGCCGATTCACGGAATCTTGTGCGCAAGATCAACGTCGAAGAATCGTAGATCTCTTTCCCGGTATCTTCGGATCAACGAGTCAGAGATAGCTAGAATTCGGTATCTTCGGATCAACGAATTTGGGCATTGCAGTATACTCAATCCACCGATTGCTACATTTGCATTGTTATATCGAATTTCTGTTAATCCGCTGCGTCAGGGGCAGCGCCCCGTCCAAAACGGTACGACCTAGTGAAGACAAAATGAGGTCTAACGACCTAAGAGGAATAGGGTCGAGCGACCTAATGGTTGCGACCTAGGGGTCTAAGGGGTCAAACGACCTAGTGGTGTTCGCGACCTAACGATGACTCGCGACCCAACATGGCCGATCTAACAGAGGTTGCGACCTAATAGAGCAACAGGACGAGCGACTTAACAAAGTGGCCGAGCGACCTAGCAGAAGCAAGCGACCTATAGGTCATGCGACCTAAAGTAGTAAAGAGCCGTACGTGTTAACGAGTTAACGACCTACGACCTAGGTCCATTCGACCTACGACCTAAGGTCCCTACAACCTACGAGCTAAGGTCCATATGACCTAAGGTCCATACGACCTTCAACCTAAGGTCCATACGACCTACGACCTAAGGTCCATACGACCTATGACCTAAAACGTCGCGACCTAGCGACCTAAGTGGATAAGGGCCGAGCGACCTAACATTCGAACGACCTACGACCTAAAACGCCGCGACCTAGCGACCTAAGGGGATAAGGGACGAGCAACCTAACATTCGAACGACCTACGACCTAAAACGTCGCGACCTAGCGACCCAAGGGGATAAGGGCCGAGCGACCTAACATTCGAACGACCTACGACCTAAGGAGCTTGCGACCCATGACCTAAAGCCCAACGACCCACGACCTAATTCCGAAGCGCCGAGCGACCTAACGTTATAGGCCATTTTAGGTCGGAAACGAGCTATTTGAAGACTGAGACTTTTCCACGCGAATGACCTAGCAAAGGTAGAGCGACCTAAGGGCAGATTTTCACCAAAAACACTTAAAGTTGGAATTTTTTCGCCAATCCAATCCAAACCAAATGCAAATGTACATGCTAAAGTGATAGGGAATCATTCCCAACAGTCCAATATAGATATAGACTAGATTTATAGGATAAAAATCTCACCTTTGCACTAAAATTTATGAAGATGAAGCTTGAAAGCAAGGAGAAGCAATCCAAAGCTTGAATCCAATATCTTCTACTTGAATTTGGAGTTAAATGTTGGATTTGCAATTGAATTTGTGCTTGGAGTTTTAATTTCCCATTCTCTTCACCATTAATGCCAAAGCTTGAGTTAGTTAGGAAATTTATGAAGAGTGAGGAGAAGGGGGTTGGAACTCGGGCTTAATAGGCTAAACTAACCCAAAGTCCAAAGCGGGAAAAGTTAGTGAAATTCCACTAACTCCAAACCTATCCATGTTTATACTTAAAAAGGTTGTAAACGACATTTCGAACTCAATGGAAGTGGTCTCGAGTCCTAATTTGACCGTTTGCAAAAGTAGCTTTTCGGACCAATATTCGATTAACGACAAAATATTTAAATATAAAATCGATAAATATGCAGGTTGTTACATAACTAATAAGACAAATACATAGGATGTACGTATGTTATTCTATTCGCATAGCGATTTGATCCAGATTCGAGCACAGAATTTCGAGATAATTATATCGATCCGAGTGGGATTTTTCACTCGATTTTCGACGGCGAACCTGGATATGGATTGTTGATTGGTTCTGGATATTCTCTATCATAGTTAGGCTGTGCAAGGAGAATGACGGTTTCTGATCAAGAAACTAGATCTGAGTCCGCACTAGGAAGTCGGGTGGACGATACTAGTTCGGAAGTGAAATTGTGTGATCGAGTGAGCGATCAGATTGGTATAGCGTACGGATGATATGTGTACATCGTACGGATTTGAATGAAAATGATATTGAAAAGAGTAATCAAATTTGAATATTTGATTTTGAGTAAACAAAGTTAAATATATTTTTTTTTCTAAGATGAAACTCCCCTTGTTGAATCTCTTGCCAGAAGAAAAGGATTTTTAAAATGTTTGAAGTATAAAAGGAGTTTTTTACAAGTTTGAAATGTTCCAAAGTTTTAAAAATTATATATATCCGTATATATATATATAAAGGATCTTATGAGGATTTTAGAAAAGGTTTTGGGTACCTTTGGATTTGAAAAGGCTTTTGATTTTTGGGTAAAATCAATATTGAATTTGGAAAGTCTAGTTTGAGAATTATTGATTTTGGAATAATCGATTTTGAGTAAAGGAGCTTTGTATGAGATCATATTAGGTGTATGATTAAAGATATTATATGTGTATAGAATAAAATGTTTTGGTGATGGCTCTGGGGAAAAAGGCGCTCCCTTGAAATGAACTTCTCAAGAGTACCACCGGGTGGTGCTTCCTTGAGCCCTAAGGGGGGGTTCTAAAGTTGATCCTGTGAGGAGTCCGGACAAAACTAGTTCCCGGGGATAATGAGTAGAGTATACCATAGCGAAAGTCGTGTGTGCCGCTGGGAGCCAACAGTCTGTGTTTGATTCAGTAGACTGCGACCTATGGTATAACATAGCGAAAGTCGTGTGTGCTGCTGAGAGCCAACAGTCTGCGTTTGATTTTATATCGGTAGACTGCGACCTATGTAGGAGTGGAGAAGTTTCATTTTGACAGCGAAAATCAGAGGCCGCTGAGAGTCTGCAGTTACATGGACTTTTGCTGTGACGGCAACGTAACCCTGGAATGTAACTGTGATCTGTTGTGTGGGTTCCATGGCGTAATCGAGAGGCCGCTGAGAGCCTGCAGTTACATGGACTTTTGCTGCGACGGCAACGTAACCTTGGAATGTAACTGTGACCATGGATGGGGGTGATGATTTGCAGAGCATTCTCACCAAAGATATATCCTCTATTTTCAAATGTTTTATATATTTTCAATAAAATTATTTTCCAAATATTTTCACTTGGTGTTGAAACAGGTTTACCGAGTACTTATAGATTTTCAGTCTTACGCCTGATCAACGTATGACCGAATTTCTGTGAGAACGAAGATGGACTTGTGAAAACATCGAGTTATAAAAAAAAGTATTTTTATAAAAACTGATTTATAATACTATGTAGATTTTAAAAGTATTTTAAAAAAAAGATTCTTAATTAAAAAGGGAAGTTTATAGTTTTAAACTGATCAAAGGATAATTTTTCTTATAATAAGTATTTTAATAAACTTGGCTTCGTTCCTTTTCGAGGGCGAAAAGATTCAAAGGGGGGAGGAATGTGATAATCCGAATTTTTAACACCTGATAATTGGATAATTAATTAGTTTATTAAATTAAAATTCCAATAATTAAAGATATCTTGTTATGTAATTGAATTTGAAAATAGAATAAAAATGTGATTATAAATATCTGGATAAATATTTGATAATCTCATAATATGATTACTTAAAATTTGACAATTTTTCTTTTTAAACTAATTTAAATTTGTTTTTGTTTACAATGTGTGTGTGTGTATGAGTTGAATTTAAATTAGATTTTGAATTAAATTTAATTTGAAATGGGATTTAAAAGATAAATATCTTAAATATATTTTGGATTTAAAATAATGATTTTTTTAGAATAATATTTGTTTTATATTATTTTACTTAAAGGATTTTATTATAAAAATTAAGGTAATGTATTTACTTAATAGAAAATATATATAAGTTTTATAAAAATCATTTAAATGATCTATTAATTCATAAACATTACATATGTAAGTTAAATGATTTCAATTTAAAAAATGTAAGATAAATAACATTTGTGAATGACAAGTGTGAGTAAATTAAAAACAAGTGTCATTACTTTGATTTTTCTATTTTGAAAAAAAAAAAACAAATTAAAGGATAATAAAATGTATACATTTCTACTCCTTTCTCATTTTCTCTTCTAATTTTCAATTTCAAAACAAAAGAACCAGCATGAAACAATTCAACCCAAATCCAAACACTTCAAGTGCAATCTGAGCAAGCAAGGTTAAGAATTAAGATTCAATCTTTAACAAGTAGGATCAAAATCAAAACTAGAATTTATCTCTTTAACCTGGAAACAAAGCAGTTTCTCTCTGTTTCCAAGCTAATGCAGTCTTCAGCCTTCCAGTTTTAAGTAAGGAAACCAGCAACTCAAAATCAAGTAGTTTCAACAAGTTTCAGATCCTAACATTCAAGTTTCAAATCAATTTCAGCAATTCAAGTTCTTAAATCAGAAAACATTTCGGCATGCAATTTACGGTTCAAAAATTTTTATCAAAAAGAAGGCTCTGTCTTCATTTCAACAACAGGTGAGTAAATTAATCCCTAAATCTTTTTTTAAACCTTGTGCATGCAGTAATTACTTGGAAAAAAAATATGAAATCTGCTTAACTGTCTGCCTAATATGAATGTTATGTATGTATGAATGGATATATAGTTATAAATGTTTGTATACAAATTTGAATACTCTGTTTGGCTTTTCAGGATCCAAGTTTTGATAACAAAAATTCAATATCTCTTCACTTGATCTTTTCCATACCTTGATGTATGAAAACAACTTGTTAATAATATTCTGTTATAAATTTTAAAAATGCTTTTGAGAAGAAATCGATGAAAGTTTTGACCAGATTTAAGGAATTACAGTAAAATCTTAACTATAACAAAAACTCGGCTGTAATGATTCATTAATTCAAGATTGTGACCTGATTCAACGTAGCAAACAAGGATTTTTAAGAGTGAAATCATAATTTTTAAACATGAATTTGAAGAGAATTTTGGGGTTGTTCAAAAAGGGGATTTAGATCTAATTAAGCCGACATGCGTAATGATGATGGTCGAGAGTATGGTCATAGGAGGATGTGAGGATGGCGGTCTCGGGAAAAATAATGGTAGGGATTCTCAATGGCCGTGGTGACGAGAAAAGGGGTAAGTAGGGTTTAAGACGCTTGTGGGGTCAATGTTGAAGCCTGGTTTTTTGCATTGTCGTAGATGTTCTATGGTCGATCGGTGATGGGGGAATATAAAAAGGAGGGTTCGGCGCTGCTACTAGTGCAAGTATGTGTTTTTCTGATGACCGGGGTTGTCCTCGGCAAGGCTTTTGTGTTGAAGAAGTGGTTCCAGGAAGGGGCGTTTGGTCGAAATTTTAATTCGAGAAGGTGACATCGATTTGGGTGCACCTCTGTGATGGGGTGGTCAACGATGATGTATCGGAAGGTTTAGAGATGGTCGACGACGTCCAGGTTGGGTGTGCAGGTGCACTGTGTCACTGTGTGCAAGTAATAACAGGAAAGGCTGGAAGAAGAAGAAGAAGTAGAAGTGGAGAAGAATGGAAGAGGTTCGAGTAAATTTCCAAGTGGGTAGCGTGCGTGACTCGAAGCAAGCAGGGATTGATTCAAAGGTTTTGGTAGAGGGTTAGTCTCGGTACACAGAGGAGATTTGTTTGAGTTTGGCTGGGGTCATAACTCTAGAATTTGGGTAAGTTTTAGTATGAAGAGAAGGAGAGGGGAAAGCGGACCAGGTTTGGGCCCTAAACAAAACTTTAACTCGAAGTATTAATCGGTTTTGACCCGAAGAAACTGTGCACAAGTTTAAGTTCAAACAGTAATAAGTTTGAATTTAGTTTTGATCCGTATCTTGAAAATTTATGTTTTATAATAGATGTTTTAAGTAATTGTTTTAAGAAATTATATAACTTGTTTTAACTCGTTAAATTAAATGCTTATGTTATAATTATCTTAAATTAAAAGATTTAATTTAATGAGTTAATTTTAAAGATAAATGGTTTAAATATGATTATGGAACTAAGAAATTTAAACATCGTAAGGTTGATTAAGACCTTGGGTAGTTAAGGATTGATGACCTTATATTGAAGAAGATAAATTGATAATTAAGTTTTTATTTATTTATAATTAAAGAATAATTAATCTATAATTAAAGGTTGATTAATTGATTTTTTGGGATGAGTTACCCAGTTGTAATTAATGAGATAAATGTGACTAATTAATCTGTTAGGTAAAGATAGTCACTTGATAATTGATTATGTATTATTACTTAATGAGATTTATAAGAGTAATTATTTAGTGAAGTGATTGATGAATAAATTACTGGTTGTAATTAATATAAGAAAATGGCTTAATGTAAAGTAATTAAGGGTTAGTTACTTAGGAGAAGTAATTAAAGATTAATTACTTGGGTAATTAATTAAAGAATTTATACATTAACTAAGAAGTTAATTATTAAAGTAAGAATTACAGAAGGTAAATTTCTGTTTATAATTGAATAAGGCTGATAAATGGAAGTAATTAATCAAGGATAGATTATTTAGGAATAATTTATTAAGGAAGAATTTAAGAATAGTTAATGAAAGTCATTGACTTAAGATTATTTGAAATTTAATTAATGTGATTAATTTTAATAATTAATTAGATTAATTAATTAAATGATAATAATCAATTGAGAAATTGTTTAATTTTAATTACTTAATAAAAGTAATTAAGAAATTAGTTACTTAATTGGGTTAATGTGATTAGTTTAAATTGATTAATTAAGTTTAATTAATTTAAACACTTGATGGTTGATAATGTAATTAATGGAAGTGCAATTACTTAAGGAAGTAATTAATGGTAATTATTGAATATAATTAAAGATGTTCAATGATGAATGTAATTTGGGCATAATTACTTTGTAATTAATCAAGGGATTAATTAGAGAATAAATTAAGGATTAATTTATTCAATGAAGTAATTAAAGGTAGTGAAATTCTGGATGTTATTAAGCAAGGGTGATTAGTAATTATGGTCAATAAGTAATTAACGAAGAAATTAAAGGTTAATTACTGTATTTGGTAAAGAATAAATTAATTTATGAAATTAATTAAGGGATAAATAGAATGATAGTGGAAGTCTTTGATTAAGTGTTATCCCTAATATGTGGTTCGTGATGCTATGTAATAAGATATGTTTGATTTAAATTATGATGATGTGATTATCTGTTAATGAAAAATTATGTGACATCCTGTATTTAAAATTGAATTGTATTTCACTTGAATAATTTAAGTTAAGATAATATTGGTTTCGAAGAGACCGGAGTCGGGTATTAGTAAATACCCGAAACCACTTCGATTCTTTATAAATTGATATGTGGAATAGGTGATATCTACAACAACTTGTGAAGATATAATTTGATATAAGTTATCCGGGTTTATGTATGATGTATGCTTTTGTATTCCGTGTTAGATGATTTTACTCACGCTGGTTTCCAGCCTGACCCGGGTGTTACTTTGATGTAATGCTCGGGTCAGACCGAGTATTACAGATTTGCAGGTAAGGACGTTCTGGAGCTCAGGAGGAGAGCTGAAGGACAGGAACGTATAGAGTGTTATCCGCTGTGATATATATATATATATATATATTGTTATTTATCTAGGACATGTTGTTTAAAACTGTCCAGTGTTGTGAAATTGTTGTAACTCTGATGTAAAAATGTAAATGTACTGATACAGTTCTTCTTTGTAAACTGTTATTTTATTTGCTATTATATTTTATCCCTTGCGAATGTGAGATTCTGAGCTTGATTTTCTGTTTCTTCTTCTTTCTCTTTCTTTTTTCACTAAATACCTGGAAATTTCAGGATCGAAATTTTCGGGTCGTTACAAATGGTAAATTTAGTAATTCAAACTCAAAACTGAAGTAATCAAAGGATTTAACTCTGACACGAAGCAATCAAGTTTTCAAAGCAAACAAATTCAGGATCAAAACATCAAGTAATCAAACAAGCCTCGGTTTTGATAGAGACAGTCCAGATCAGAAATTCTTTCCTCTGTTTTTTGTTCAAGTTATTTTGAGGTGAGTGGACTTTAATTCTTTTTAGTTAAATCATCTGTAAAATTGGTGCATGCCTCAATTGATGATGAAAATAACTTAATTCGATATGCATGGATGGGATAATAATTGTTAGGTGTATAGATAACAACTCTGCATTGTATAGCTGAGTGCATATATATGAATTTCTGTTTATTCATGACTGACTAAATATGTTCAAAGAAATTTGAATGTTTCCCTGATTTTCTTTTAACATATTATGATTAAAGAAATTTAGATGTAATGGTGTAATTCAAATTAAAACATTTAAGTATAGTTCCAGGTTCTTTTAAAAACAGTCTTCTCTGTCTATACTTGGGACTAAACCTTTAACATAAAACAGTTTAAAATTTTGGTGATTTGATTTGTTGCATGAGATGAAAATCTGTAGAAAATAATAGTATATCAAATTACTTGACGGCTGGGTTGTAAATGTATGCACAAATAATTGAATTGGCTGGAATATACCTGTGCATGTATACATTAGTTCTGTTGTTCTTCACTGGCTTAGGAACATCTTTTCAAAATTTCATACTTCTCATAGATTTTATTTCAGATTTGAATTCCTAAATGGAAACTGACCCTAACTATATAATATCACTTTTAAAAATAATTTCAAGATTTTAAATTTTGTAATTAATTCAAATTTGGGAAAATTCAGCGAAAAATCAATTTGGGTTAAAAATCAAACATTTTGATTTGGTAACTGGAACCCATAATCTGATTTGTTATTGTAAATCACGAATTTAGATGGTATAATCATGATTTTTAGGTTAGCAAATCTCGCGTAATCCAGAGTTGAACTGATATGGATTTCGAGTATTCTCTAGTGATCGGCATAACTGGAGTGGTCGAGGTTCTTATCAAAGGACGCTTAGGGATTGATGATCGTAGGAAAATTCGTTTGAAATTTTTTTGTTGATCAAATTGGCTGGTCGATTTTATTTTAGGGTTTAATGGCCTGTTTTTTCGACGAGTTTAAAACGAGGAAATTTGCAGTCAATAGAGGATCGGACATGACCGGTCCAAAGGTAAGCAATGCAGGACGGTCGGGGTAGCTATGGATGGAGTTGAAGGGTTCATAACGTCTTAGGAATGGCAGTTTGAGGTGGCTTCCGTCAAGTGATGGGCTCCTAAGGGATACGAATAGCTCGATTTCAGGAAAGATGGTGTTTCAGGTTTCTGGGTGATTGATCGTGATGAGGGGGTCGGCGACGACTTGCCTGAAGTCACCGTGGCGATCAGAGAAATGGCGACGTACACGTGTACGCACTTGCGTGTGTATCTGATGTTTGATTTGGTGGAATTGCATCGGGAAATTTTGTTTGTGGCTCGATATCAGGTTCGAGAGTTTTGTGTGAGTTTAAGTGAGCATCAGTTTTTTTTTTAGTTAGTCAAACAAGGAAGATGGCTCGGGAAGATGTGGAAAATTGGAGTTAAGGGTCGGTCTGATCCGAAGTATAATGTTTTGTTGATATTTAATAAACCTGGTTTCCTTTAAGTTATTCAAAAGGAAATAAAAATCAAGTTCTTAAACAAATTATATAAGGCTTAAGCGAGTTTCCAAGGATTTAAAATGTTTTCAAATTTGTCGTTTAAAGTAATTATAAAATAGGTTAAATGAAGGTAAATCAAATGTTGAAATTAAATTTTTAAATGTATTAAGGATTGGTAATTGATTTATGAAATCAAGCAATAAATAATTAATTAATTTAATTATTTAGATAATTAATTAAAGGTTGATTAATTTATATAATCGACTTAAAAGTTTGAATTATAAATGTGATAAATTAACTGAGCTAAAAAAGGGGAAATTAAATAAAGGATAATTGCTTAATGACATTATTATGGAAGGTAATTAATGGGTAATTACTGAATGTGATTTATTTAATGATAATTACATAATGAAAGTAATCGAGGACTAATTATGTAGGGTAATTAGTTTAAGTATGGATTAATTTAGAAATTTATTAAAGGTTAGTAAATTAATGAGTGTAATTAATTAAAGCGTTTATTAATTAATTAAGGGGTTAATTAATTAATGTAAGTAATTAAGGATAATTAATTATTGAATGTGATTAATCAAGGTTGATTAATGAATGTGGTAAATTATTTAAAGACTAATTACTGAATGTCGTTAGAGAGGATAATTAGGGAATGATTAATTGATGGGTTGTAATTAATTATTGTTAAGTATGCAAGATTTTAAAATGATCAAAGTAATTAATTTGATTTAATTAGTAATGGGTGACAAATTAATCTTGCTTGTGAATAATTGGCCAAAATTTCTAGCATGAATGTTTGAGATATGATATGTTTGTTTGGAACAATGATTATGTGGCTATCTGTCGATGATAAATTGCTGTATAAAAAGTGACACCTTGTATTTAAAGGCTGAATTGTGTTTCACTTAAATAACGTGGGTTAGATTGGTATTGAATTCGAAGAGACCGGGGTCGGGTGTTAGCAAATACCCGAAACCACTTCTATTTTTTTTATAGATTGATACATGAAATCAATAGACTAGAATGGAATGATTAAGTGAATTGGACCATTTAATCTAAGTTTGGTACTTAGAAATTGGTGAGAGACATAAGTAATGTCTATAAAAATTAGTGAACTTGTAATTGATATAAGTTGTTGGGTTATAATAGTTGTATGCTTTTGTATTTCTTGTTTGCTGGTTTACTCACGCTGGTTTCCATCCTGACCCGGGTGTTACTTTGATGTAATGCTTGGGTCAGACCGAGTATTACAGATTTTCAGGATAGGACTTTCTAGAGCTCAGAAGGAGGGCTAGATGGCAGGAGTGTATGGAGTGTATTCCGCTATGGTATTGTTGTTATTATCTGGACAAGTTGTTATACTATCCAATTTTTATGGGATATTGTAACTCTGATGTATATAAATATAAATTGATAGATACAGTTTCCTTTTGTATAACTGTTATTATTATTTGCTATTACATTTTATCCGCTGCGAATGTTAGATGTTGGTGTTTCTGTTTTTCTTTTCTTCATTCTCTTTCTTGTTTTTCACTAACTATCTGGAATTTTCGAGATCGAAAATTTTTGAGTCGTTACTTTTGGTATCAGAGCAGAAGGTTAAGCGAGAATCTTGGCTCTGGTGGGATTACTCATTAAGGATAGGGTCAATGGTACCCTAGAATGAGTTAAGTGTGTATATATATATGAGAGCGTACTTGTTATTTTCTTATATAAAGATATTAAATGATTTTACATAAGATTATATCTTGATATATAAAGCAATATTTCTTTCTAATAAATATTAGGTAATTGGTTGTTAAATAATTGAAAGTAAATTAAGTGGTAATAGAAATACAACCAAATTGAAATTAAATAAAGATAAGTTTGAAATGGACTCAAACTAAAATTAAAATCTTGAATTTGGAGAAGAATTTTCAGAATAAGATAATAATGAATTGATTTCCAGCTGCAATAACCTTGGTTATTATCCTAAAATAATAAAAAGTTTTAAAGAATTAAACTTAGTTGGGTATAACTACTAAATTTGAGTAGGTTTTAGAATTGTGAAGTTTTAAAACCTAAGTTTAGAAACATTTGAATTGTTTCAAAATATTAAAAGAAAGAATAAATATTCGGATTATTTTGAATGCGATCTTAATTTAAAATAGGAGTTGTTTGGAAACTTTAAAGGAATTTGCTTTGAGTTAACCAAAGGTGGTTTAAAATTTAAAGTATGGGCTGGTGGGCTAAGAAATAAAATATGTATTTATGTGTGGATATACTTAAGCATCAAAGATGATTTGAAATAAACTTTAAATGTTGAGTTTTAAATTTGGAATGAGATGTGATACCCAAAGTGATAAATTTTTGAACTTTATAAGTGGGAAGGTTATTAATGTGAAGTTTAAAATTTAAATTGGGAATTCAAATTTAGTAAGTTTGACTGGATTAAGTAAATTGAATTTAACTTGGGGGAAGTTAAATAAGTTAATGATCAACCAAAGTTGGAAATTTCAAGATGAAAATGAAATTATTTTGGGAAGTTAAAAGGTTGATTTGGATGGGAAGTTTGTGTGATCTCAAAACGGGTTTGAGATCTAGAAACTGGGAATGGATGGATGTTTTAAAATAATTTGAATGATACCATCTTGTTGTTATTAATAATCTTTAAGCTGAAATTGGATTTGTTCAAATGAATGAAGAAATGGGGTGTGGTAGTATATCCATTATTAAGATAAAATGGAATCATTTTGGACTTAAATTTTGAATGTTTAAAGGTTTGGTTTCAAAATTGAAATTTGATGATAAATTGAATTTCAAAGATTTAGTTGTTTAAAAAGGATTTGAATTATTATTTGAACTTTGAAATAGGGTAAAAATGGAATTTAAATTCAGAATTAAATGGTTTAAAGATAAAAGTTGATTTGATTTAAAGTATTAAATCAACATTCAAAAAAAATTAACTCGAGTTTATACAATTCGGGATGGTCTAAATTTGAAATTTGAATTAAATTAAATATTATTTGAATTAATTAGAATTGTGATTGAAGATGGATAAGTTTAAAAATTCAAATGGAAAATTTGAATTAGATTGATTTGAAATGAAATTGAAGTTGAATAAGTTCAAATTCAAATGGGAATTGGGATTAATTCAAACAGAAATTGATATGAACTGAAATTGGTTCAAATTGAAATTTATTTGAATTAATTGAAATTGTGATTAAAGTTGAATGAGTAAATTCAAATGGAATATGATTTGAATTTAGAAAAGGATTGAGGATTATTTCAACTTGAAATTGGGGTTAAGTCAATTTCAATAGAAATTGATGTTATTTAATTAGGAATTGAGTCATTTTAAATGGAAGTGGAAATTTAAATTGAATTGATTGGAAATGGAGGTTGGAAATTGAATAGTTTCACTCTGAACTATTTTCAAAATAAATTGTTTTAGTACAAATCTATTTTTCCAAACTATTTACTATACAACTTTTCTTTTAAAACCTAAAAATATCATATACTTGTTTTATAATTATTTTTGAAACTATTTAACTATTTTCCAACCGTTTTACAAATTTATTACTATTTTACAACTATTTTGCAGTTATTTAAAATTCTGTAACTATTTGACTATTTTTCAACTATTTTACAATTACTTAACTATTTTATAACTATTTTACAACTAAATAATTATTTTTCTACTATTTATCTATTTTCAATCTTTCAAGCTATTTTCTAAATATAAGCTAGTCAGAGTGCGAACTGTTTATGATTGAATATCCATTTAAGATAAGGATTAAAGTGAGCCAATGGAATTGAAAGAATTGTGATTATGTGGATAAAAATTTAAGAAAATGTGAATAGAAAGAGAAATTGATTTAGTTGATAATCAGTGAAAATAAATATGTAGGATGTACGTATATTATCCTATTCGCATAGTGATTTGATCCAGATTCGTGCACAGAATTTCGAAATAGTTATATCGATCCAAGTTGGGATTTTTCACTCGATCTTCGACGGCGAACCTGGATATGGATGTTGATTGGATCTGGATATTCTCTATCATAGTTATGGCTATGCAAGGAGAATGACGGTTTCTGATCAAGAAACCACATCTATGTCCGCACTAGGAAGTCGGGTGGACGATACTAGTTCGGAAGTGAAATTGTGTGATCGAGTAAGCGATCAGATTGGTATAGCATACAGACGATATGTGTACATCGTACCGATTTGAATGAAATTTATACTGGTAATTTGTGGATAAGAACTGTAAAATGGTTTTTGAAATGAAAAATGTATTTTGTGAAAAATATTATGAAATTTGATAGAAATTGGATATTTCTATGGTAGAAATTTACTTTATGGAAGAAAGTATGTGACTTTATAGAGTAATCAAATTTGAATATTTGATTTGGAATAAATAAAGTTATATATCTTTGTTATATAAGATAGATCTCCCCTTATTGAATATTTTTCTAGAAGAAAAGGATTTTTGAGAAGTATTTGAAGTATAAAAGGGAATTTATACAAGTTTGAAGTAATCCAAACATTTTCAAAATTGTATATATATCTATATGTATATATAAAGGATTTCATGAGGATGATTTTGGAATGGTTTTTGGAACCTTTGGATTTGGAAAGGCTTTTGATTTTTGGGTAAAATCAATATTGGTATTTGGAAAAGCCTAATTTGAGAATTATCGATTTTGGGATAATTGATTATGAGAAAGGAGATTTATATGAGATTCATACTAGGTGTATGATTTAGAAGATACTATATGTGTATAGTATAAAGTGTTTTGAAAATGGCTCTGGGGAAAAAGGCGCTCCCTTGAGATGAACTTCTCAGGAGTACCATAGGTTGGTACTGCCTTGAGCCTCTAAGGGGGAGGTTCTAAAGTTGATCCTATGAGGAGTCCGGACAAAATATTCCTAAGGATTATTGGGTAGCGAAAGTCGAGGGCGCTGATGCCTATAAAGACATTTGGGTTATGCTGTGACGACAGTGTAACTCGATGTCGCTGCGATCTACGGTGTGGACCATAGCGGAAATCGTGTGGAGGTGAGTGTCAACAGTCCACGCTTGATTTTGCTGGGAAGGCAATGTAACATCGGTAGGCTGCGATCTATGGTCAAGTGGAGTGGAGACGTTTCATTCTTTTGGGAGCGAAATTCGAGGGCGCTGAGGCCTACAGTTATATGGGTTTTTGTTGTGATAGCAACGTAACCCCAGTTGTAGTTGCGATCTGTAGCAGGTTCCATGGCGTAATCGAGGGACGCGGAGGCCTACAGTTATCTATGGATTTTGTCGGAATGGCAACGTAACCATCGGGTTAACTGCAACCATGGATGGGGGTGATGATTTCCAGAGCATTCTCACCAAAGATATTTCCTCGATTTCAAAAAAAAAATGTTTTCTATATTTTCAATAAAACTATTTTCCAAGTATTTTCACTAGGTGTTGAAATCGGGTCTGCTGAGTACTTATAGGTTTTCAGTCATACGCCTGATCAACGTATGGCCAAATTTCTGTAAGAACAATGACAAACTTGTTTAAACATCAAGTTATAAAGTATTTTTACGAAAACTATTTTGGTAATATTATATAGATTTTAAAGTGTTTAAAAATAATCGAAGAGGAAATTTAACTGATACTAAGTGTTCTAATAAATTCTAGCTCCGTCTCTTTTCGGGGACGAAAAGATTCAAAGGGGGGAGGAATGCGATAACCCAGATTTTTTAACATATAATAATTGGATAATTATCTAGTTTGTAGATTGTATAGATTTTTTTAATCTGGATATAAGTATTTATTTAATAATCTTCTTATATAATTTAAAATTTACAAAAGGAAACCTATATTTTCAAATAAATTGGATATACTTGTTAATTACTATTGTTAATATACACACACACACACATAGTTGTAAATAAAACTATGATTTGGAATTCTATATACATATCTTAAAAATAAATTAATTTAAAAACTCTACCACTAGTATTTATATATAGTTATCAATTGAAGTATAAATAATTTAAGGTTAAAATTTAAATAAGAATAAATAAAGGTTCTATTATATTTCTTTAAAGTATACATGAGATAAATATATAAAGATTTATAAAACATTTTAGAATATAATTACACATACAAAATACAAGTGTTAGAATAGTAACACGTAATTTAACAAATGTAAGCCAAAGGATTTATGCAATCAATAAGTGTCACAATTTTCTTAATATTTTCTTTTATTTTTAAAATCATAATTATATCTATACATCCTCTTTCAATTCTTTTTATTTTTCATCTTTTAAAACAAAGAAAATAAAAATTTGAAAAATGCAAATCAATAAACAAATTCACAAAACTTGGGCAGATCAAAGCAAAAATGTGTTCAAAGCAATTTTAAACTTGGAGTTTAAATCTTGGAAGCAATGGTAAATATAGTAATTCAAACTCAAAACTGAAGTAATCAAAGGATTAAACTCCGACCTGAAGCAATCAAGTTTTCAAAGCAGACAAATTCAGGATCAAAACATCAAGTAATCAAACAAGCCTCAGTTTTGATAGAGACAGTCCAGATCAGAAATTCTTTCCTCTGTTTGATGTTCAAGTTATTTTGTGGTGAGTAGACTTTAATTATTTTAAGTTAAATCATCTGTAAAATTGATGCATGCCTCAATTGATGATGAAAATAACTTAATTTGATATGCATGAATGGGATAATAATTGTTAGGTGTATAGATAACAACTCTGCATGGATGGCTGAGTGCACATATGTGAATTTCTGTTTATTTATGACTAACTAATATGTTCAGAGAAATTTGAATGTTTCCCTGATTTTCTTTTAACATATCATGATTAAAGAAATTTAGGTTTAATGGTGTAATTAAAATTAAAACATTTAAGTATAGTTCCAGGTTCTTTTAAAAACAGACTTCTCTGTCTATAACTGGGAGTAAACCTTTAACATAAAACAGTTTAAATTTTTTGGTGATTTGATTTGTTGCATGAGATGAAAATCTGTAGAAAATAATAGCATATCAAATTACTTGAAGGTTGGGTTGTAAATGTATGCACAAACAATTGAATTGACTGGAATATACCTGTGTATGTATACATTAGTTCTGTTGTTCTTCACTGGCTTAAGAACATCTTTTCAAAATTTCATATTTCTCATAGATTTGATTTCAGGTTTGAATTCCTAAATGGAAACTGACCCTAACTATATAATATCACTTCTAAAAATAATTTCAGGATTTTATATTTTGTAATTAATTCAAATTTGGGAAAATTCAGTGAAAAATCAATTTGGGTTGAAAATCAAACATTTTGATTTGATAACTGGAACCCATAATCTAATTTGTTATTGTAAATCACGAATTTAGATGGTGTAATCATGATTTTTAGGTTAGTAAATCTCGTGTAATCGAGAGTTGAACGTGGTATGGATTTCGAGTATTCTCTAGTGATCGGCATAACTGGAGTGGTCAGGGTTCTTATCGAAGGTCGCTTAGGGATTGATGATCATAGGAAAATTCTTTTGAAATTTTTCTATTGATCAAATTGGCCGGTCGATTTCATTTTAGGGTTTAATGACCTGTTTTGTCAAAGCGTTTAAAACGGGGAAATTTGAAGTCAACAGAGGATCGGACATAACCGGTCCAAAGGTAAGTAATGCAGGACGGTCGGGGTAGCTATGGCCGGAGTTGAAGGGGTCATAACGTCTTGGGAATGGTAGTTCGAGGTGGATTCCGTCAAGTGATGGGCTCCTAAGGGATACGAATAGCTCAATTTCAGGAAAGATGGTGTTTCAGGTTTCTGGGTGATTGATCGTGATGAGAGGGTCGGCGACGACTTGCCTGAAGTCACAGTGGCGATCGGAACAGAGAAATGGCGACGTGCATGTGTACGCACTTGCGTGTGGATCTGATGTTTGATTTGGTGGAATTGCATTGGGAAATTTTGTTTGTGGCTCAAGATCAGGTTCGAGAGTTTTGTGTGAGTTTAAGTGAGCATCAGTTGTTTTTAGTTAGTCAAACAAGGAAGATGGCTCGGGAAGATATGGAAAATTGGAGTTGGGGGTCGATCTGATCCGAAGTATAATGTTTTGTTGATATTTAATAAACCTGGTTTTCTTTTAAGTTATTCAAAAGGAAATAAAAATCAAGTTCTTTCACAAATTACAGAAGGCTTAAGCGAGTTTCCAAGGATTTAAAATGTTTTCAAATTTGTTGTTCAAAGTAATTATAAAATAGGTTAAATCAAGGTAAATCAAATGTTGAAATTAAATTATTGAATGTACTAAGGATTGATAATTGATTTATGAAATCAAGCAATAAATAATTAATTAATTTAATTATTTAGATAATTAATTAATGGTTGATTAATTTATATAATCAACTTAAAAGTTTGAATTATAAATGTGATAAATTAATTAAGCTAAAAAAAGGGGAAATTAAATAAAGGATAATTGCTTAATGACATTATTAAGGAAGGTAATTAATGGGTAATTACTGAATGTGATTTATTTAATGATAATTACATAATGAAAGTAATTGAGGACTAATTACGTAGGGTAATTAGTTTAAGTATGGATTAATTTAGAAATTTATTAAAGGTTAGTAAATTAATGAGTGTAATTAATTAAAGGGTTTATTAATTAATTAAGGGGTTAATTAATTAATGTAAGTAATTAATGATAATTAATTATTGAATGTGATTAATCAAGGTTGATTAATGAATGTGGTAAGTTATTTAAAGACTAATTACTAAATGTAATTAGAGAGGACAATTAGGGAATGATTAATTAATGGGTTGTAATTAATTATTGTCAAGTATGCAAGATTTTAAAATGATTAAAGTAATTAATTTGATTTATTTAGTAATGGGTGACAAATTAATCTTGCTGGTGAATGATTGGCTGAAATTTCTAATATGAATGTTTGAGATATGATATGTTTGTCTGGAACAATGATTATGTGGCTATCCGTCGATGATGATTGCTGTATAAAAAGTGACACCTTGCATTTAAAGGTTGAATTGTGTTTCACTTAAATAACTTGGGTTAGATTGGTATTGAATTCGAAGAGACCGGGGTCGGGTGTTAGCAAATACCCGAAACCACTTCGATTATTTTTATAGATTCATACATGAAATCAATTGTAACAACCTGCATATTTATCGAGTTTGTATTTAAATATTTTATTTAAATATTAACTCGTTAATCGGATTTTGGTCCGAAAAGCTACTTTTTGCAAACGGTCAAATTAGGACTCGAGACCACTTCCATTGAGTTCGAAATGTCGTTTACAACTTTTTTAAGTATAAACATCGATAGGTTTGGAGTTAGTGAAATTTCACTAACTTTTCCCGCTTTGGACTTTGGGTTAGTTTAGCCTATTAAGCCCAAGTTCCAACCCTCTTCTCCCCACTCTTCATAAATTTCCTAACTAATCAAGCTTTGGCATTAATGGTGGAGGGAATGGGAAATTAAAATTCCAAAACTCAAATTCAATTGCAATCCATCTTTCTACTCCAAATTCAAGAAGAAGACATTGGATTCAAGCTTCTTGTGCTTAGATAGAAGAAGGATTGATTCTTGCTTGCTTAAAACTTCATTTTCATTGATATTTGGTGCAAAGGTGAGATTTTTATCTCACAAATCTAGTCTATAACTATATTGGACTATTGGGAATGATTCCCTATCACTTTTGCATGCATATTAGCATTTGGTTTGGATTGGATTGGCGAAAAACCCCAATTTTTAGCGTTTTGGTGAATTTTCTGCACTTAGGTCGTTCTGGCCATTTTCATGTGTTCGGAGTTAGGTCGCTCGCGACATAACCCTTAGGTCGTTCGCGTGTTATCGCGCTAGGTCGCACTGCCTTGAATTTTCACTTCGGAGTTAGGTCGTTTCACGTTAGGTCGTATGGGGTTTAGGTCGTAGGTCGTTTCTGGCCTTAAATCCCCTCTGCAGCGTTAGGTCCCTCAGCCTTTCCTTGTTAGCTCGTCACCACTTAGGTCGCGACAAATGTTAGTACGTTAGGGCCTTAGGTCGTAGGCCTTAGCTCGCATTTGAGCTTAGGTCGTAGGTCGCTAGCTCGTAGCTCGTATTTGAGCTTAGGTCGTAGGTCGCATCACCCTTAAGTCGTTCGACCTGATGCCTCTCTTAGGTCGCGCATCCCTTTAGGTCGCTAGGTCTTAGGTCGCGCATCGCCTTAAGTCGCTCGACCTGCTCTCACCTTAGGTCGCGCCATCTTTTAGGTCGCGTACCATACTTTAGCCCATTGTCCCTTAGGTCGCTTGCACCTTAGGTCAGCCTCGTTAGCTCGCAGATCCTCTAGGTCGCGTGGCCTTTAGACCGTAGGTCGTTAGGTCGTAAGACCTTAGGTCGCCTGACCACTTAGGTCGCTTGACCTATTCAAATGTTAGGTCGCGAGTTCCTTAAGTCGCTCGTCTCTCTTAGGTCGCTCGCTTCGGCTAACTCACGAACACCACTAGGTCGTTTGACCCCTTAGACCCCTAGGTCGCAACCATTAGGTCGCTCGACCCTATTCCTCTTAGGTCGTTAGACCTCATTTTGTCTTCACTGGGTCGTACCGTTTTGGACGGGGCGCTGCCCCGCACCCCGCCGGGGGCGCTGCCCCCTGGACCCCCGCGTCCTGACCGGGCAGGTCGAACCCCGTAAGCGGTTGCGTTGCCCCCGCACCCCCACCTTGGGGGGTTGCCACCCCCCCTGGACCCCCCCTCCGTAGGGGATCTTATCCGAAAAACATTGAGCTGATTTCCTTGGATTTTATTCACATCTCCGTATGCGATTTTTGTGACTGATTGTTTCTACAATTGCTTCTGTGTTTTGTCACTTTATAATATAAAGGTTTCAATACTAGTAGTAAATATCAAAACTCTTTTAACAAACAATTTCAACTCTATTTTTAATAACAAAGCTCTTTTTTTTAAACCGTTTTCCAATCTATTAGTATATACAAACCTTTACCTCACTCGAATGAGAAATCTAATTAAACGACTTAGTAAAACAAGTGGTATGAAACGCTTGCGTTCACTTCGTCAGTTAATTCTTGGACTTGTTCGATTGAACCTCTTATGACAATTTTATTAGTGAAGATTTACAGTTTGTTCGTAAATATTTAAGTTAAGCAAGTGGTTATGGGACATGAAGCTAAACTTCTATATTTACTAACTTAGTGTAATTGACACTTCTCGTTGATCATGACGATCATTCTGATGATTTAGACTAGCAACTGTGCGATGTCTCTTGTTGTGAGGTTAGACTAGACACCACTTGTGTGATTCCACTCACACATACTGTTAACGCTTAAATTTGAACGCTAACACCCCGGTGTATGAAGTGTATTTGTGAAAGCACCACCCGATAGATCGGGAAAGAATTATAAGTAAGGAGATTGCAGAAAAGTAGTAAAAACACAAGTTTTATAGTGGTTCGGCCCAAAATCAGGCCTACGTCCACTTAGATTCTCTTTATTGCTGATATGAGTACAATTTATATCACTTTCTTCAATTACAATCAACTTCAGACAAATGGTTCAAACTCCCATGAAGAATAATCTTTCGAATTCATCTTGAATGATTGTGATTCTTCTTTGAAGTGTGTAATAGCGTCCTTGGAGTTTGGAGTGCTTGGAGTGTTGCTTGAGTTGAGAAAATGGCAGAGTAACGGTGCTTCGAGAATTAGCCAAAAAAGGTCCCCTCCACATTGAATGTGGCCATGTATTTATAGGCAAATTCTTAGGCTGGAACTTTCAAGTCATGAGTCGTGACCGACTCATCATGAGTCGTGAGTCGTGGCCGACTCATCGTGAGTCGTCTGCGAGTCAAAAGTTGCCGTCTAAGATGAGGCGACCCTGGTCTTCTACACAGCAGCTTCAGGTTGAGTCATCAACGAGTCATCATGTACGACTCATCTTAAGTCGTAAGTCATCAACGAGTCATCCCCTTGCAGCATGATTCTGAGCTTGTCTCTGAGTCGTGTGTCGTGAATTGACCTATCTTTTGAGTCGTAGCTGCCTTAGGTCATAGACTCCTTAAGTCGTAAGTCTTTTGAGCCATAAGGTTTTATGACTCGGATCTCTCCTTGGGTCGTTGAGTCGTTAATGAACTTGAGTCGTAAGGTTTTATGAACCGTTCCTCTCCTGAGTCGTAAACCCAATGGAATACTTAAGGGCCTCGAATGGATGAGTCGCGACCAACTGAGTCGGTCTTTGATGAGTCGGAGCCAGGTCAGATGAGTCGGTGATAGAATGAATCGTGAGGTTTCTTGAGTCGGCAGCTTAATGAGTCGGCCTGTATCATTGAGTCGCTACTAGTTGAGTCGGGGATTCTTTGAGTCGGTCCTTTCCTTAAGTCGTGAGGTCTCCTAAGTCGTTAGGCACCTTAAGTCGTAGGTCGTTTCAAGTCTTAACCCGTTGACGCCTCTAACTCGTAGGCCTTTTAGCTCGTATGCTGGAACGGGGTTAACATTTGCCCCTCGAAGCACACGCTTAAGTCGTAAGTCGTGTGCTTCGACTCATCATGACCCGTGCCGAATCGAGTCCCAACATTTCCAGGTATAAAAATGCTTGGGTCGCTTCTCCTCTTTCTCACTTCTTATTACTTATCCCAGAGCCGCATCTGCCATTAGAGACCTTTCAACCTTTCGAAGGCGAATCCAAGTTAATTGATCATCAATCCATCCTTTCCACTACATTGCGTAAGTGATTTCGAACTTCAATCCAACAACGTCCATTGCTAGGGCACAAATTTTCGCTTCCTGTTCCCAAATCACCGCCGCATGTCTCACTTGGGCTTTGATTTGAGTTGTGAACTATTCTGATCATTGTTGGCTACGTTGTTGTTGTGATCCTCTAGATTATAGCATCGCGTTTGATTCGCCGTACACTTGAAGCGATTCGAATTGGTTTTTTGGGTGCTTTCTGATGATGTGAGGAGAAGATGATGAATTACAATGTCTTGATTTGACTGGCCCGTGGGTTCGGAGGAGATGAGGAAGTTCTTAACGGGTTAACGGGTTAGAAAGGGGTTGACTGGTTGAGGAAACGACTTAGGATCTCACGACTTAGTTGGTTTTGCTTTTCGGCCACTGATTCTGAAATACCTTGCAATCACAACCGTACACGACTTAATGCTTTTAGCCATAAACCACAAACGACTCAAGCTATAAGTCGTGAACGACTTAAGCCATAAGCCGTGCACGACTCAGTACTTGCTACTTTCCCGTGACTTATCCCTTAAACCGTGCACGACTTAAACCATAAGCCGTGTACGACTCAGTGGCTTCCATGCGACCCAGTAGCCTTTACTATCGACTTTAATCCGACTTAGCAAATTTTACGACAAAATCCATGAGTCGTGACCGGGTTAGAACTTAGAAGGTTTCTTATTGCTTTGATCTGGAGCCTTCCTCCTGTTCTTTGACTTACGACTCATAGTGCTGCCGACTTATAACATCAGCGGTTTAGAGTTGGAGTAACCTAACTTAACTCGCCTCACTTTCCTTAGGTCGTAGTCGAGCCACCTAAATAGCCAACGACTTAGCTTAACCCGTACAAAGAATCCTTGAGTCGTTTACGACTTAGTACTTGTAAATTTTGTTTGAACTCCGAATTATTGCATGGACTCTGAACTGCTATACTGCTGCATTCTTTTACTGATTACTTCAACTTGTAAGCTAATAATCTGTTAATACAACATTCACAGAAAACTGGGACGAATATACTGTCATTGATTGTCCACATCGAACGACAGATTAGTTAATGATATATAATTAACTTAAATAAATCGTGTGAACGAAGTGCTACCAATTTCAAGTGGAATATTAAAGCAGCACTGGATTAGTCAATTGAAACTGACCAGCCCGCATTAATATTATGCTTGAGCTTTAAATAACAAGTTCCGAAATTACCATAGTCAATCAATCGTCAACCAGTTTAATTCCAGTTATCTTTACTTGTTATTATTATTATTTCTGCACAACATTTCACACTTTTAGGAAACGTGTACCTTCGCATTTGAACATCCAGTTGCTTGTGTAGAATGACCTCTCATCAAGAAGAGCCGATGGACCAGGCTGAAGATGTCTTTCCAGTAGCCATCCCTATAGACAACCCTCCGGAGAGGACATCCACAACTTTGAATCAGCGGGCATTTAACCAACTGCGCGTCCAGTTTGGCATTGATGATGCCGACATCTTATTTCCGGGGCCAAATGACACTGCTGACAATCCTCCCTACGGCTTTGTTGCAGTCAATCGCCAAATGTGCTTAAGTGGGGCGATTCCTCCTTTTAACGACTTTCTCCAACAGTTCCTGCTTCGGTTGTCTATCTCTCCATTCCAATTACACCCCAATGGCTACGCCATTCTGATGGGGTTATGTGTTCTATCCAGGAGAGTTTTGGATCGGTTACCAAGCTTCGAGGAGATCTGCTATTTTTGCTCATTCACGAAAACTAAAGACCATCCCTCCATCGTGGTTGTAAGAAGCGCTCGAAATCGCAAACTTATTACTGATCTCTCCGAAAGCGCTCACGGATTTTTGAATCAGTTTTTCTTCGTTCGCTGCCCTCCAGGGTTTTATGCCATCTGGAGAGTGGGAAGTAAGATTTCCTGTCTCTACTTTTCCCTTTTTGAAACTTTCTCGAGATCTGAACTCTCAGTTGCTAATTTCATTCTTTTCCTGTTTTTAGCACTTCCTCTCCCTTCTAGAGATCCGATTCATAAACAAGTTTTCGAGAGGTTGAGTGCCGTGGCTGCGGAAGAAAGGAGCATAAAATTTCTGCTGAAGGATGAATTTTTACACCAATACGGGCTTCTACATGCTTCTCGTTCTACGCATGCTCATGAAGTTCCAACAGAAGTTCCCGATTCCCCGACGAAAACTCCTGACGCCCCGGTTACTGTCGAACAACTCGCATCAAAAGAGTCTAATATTGAAGCTTCATTGGTGAAGTGTTCCACTTCTACCGACATTATGGGGTCATCCAGTAAGACGGTGCTTGCCCCGATCGAGGAAGAAGAAGAACCTTCACAGCCTCTCGGGGGATTAGCTGATGCAGGAATTGAGAAAACAAGTCCCACCAAGCATGGTGGTGACGATGTTTATGAGGGGTTGAGCGACATAATAGTGACTTCGCAGGAGCTTTTTAGAGATGACGTATCTAAAACTATCTCTCCTGTAATTGAGGCGACGTCTCTTCTTCGACAAACGCCAACACAAACATCAACTCCTCATACCCAAGCTATCATCACCTCTACACCAAAGAGTGGTTTGTAGCTTAATGCGTGTAGCTTGCACATCACACAACACTTAGGATTTTTTGGCATTTGTTCACATTTAACTTCTTTTCTCTGGAAGTTTTTAAGACTTGTTATTTTTGCCTTTCAGATTCCTCTATGGGGCGCAGCGACAGCGGTTCTTATTACAAAGACTTTCGACGCTATGGAGGGCGTGGCAGCTATGATTACAAGCAATACTATACCGATTCCAGAGAGACCAATGAGCAGAGAGCTGCGCGAAAAGCTGAAGAGAGGAGGAAGTATGAAGAACGCCACGAGGGAGCAGGCACGCGATACGAATCCTTCCCAAGGGGTGATGATTCCCATAAACGTAAAACGCATGATGATAGGGGGAAGAGCCATATTGAGGATTCGAGAAAGCGGACCAAACTTGGCGAGGAACACGCGCCTGTGACATCTGAGAGACTTGGCGCCTCAGTTTCTACTGACATCCCTTCCAAATCTCCTGCTCTTGAAGGAAGTGCCATTCAAACACTCCTCAACAGGCCTTCATACCATGTTGAAAGGGGCCCCCCGACTTTGCAGAGCCGATTCCCGAATTGGTGTTTGAGGGGGGTACGCTTCGACCTTGATTTGGTCCCCATCGACAAAGAAGCCATGTACAGAAATCTCGATGCTGTCAGGCTTGATATTGACAGAATGTCTGGATGGCAAAAGCTTGTTGATGAACTTCAAAGAGTTAATCGGGCTAACATCGAAGCAATGCTGACCATGGAAAATGATAAATCAGAGTGGCAGAAGATTCTTGATCAACACAACGTTGAGATGAAGGAGATAGCCGAATACAATGAAAAACTCGAAGCCGAAGTAAAGCAGCTCAAAGATGATCTTGCCTCTTCTACTAATACTTACACCCAAAGAGAAGAGGTATTGCAAAAACAAGTGCGAGATGCGCACGCCAGCCAGAGGGACGCCGAAGCTAAAGCTGAGAGGCTAGAGCAAGCTGTAGAGAACCACCGCACTGATGTCACCCAGTTGCAGAATAAACTGAGCGCCCGGGACATGGAGATTGAAGCGCTAAAAGCCCAACTTGCTCAGACCGAAAAAGATCGAGATGAGGCCATGGCTGGTAAGATTGCAGCCGAAGAAACTGTTCAGACCATGGAAACCGACATCAATTCGACTTTATTCGATTTTTATGTACACTGTGTCTTGGGACGCGGCAGCCTCTCTTTTCTTGGTCCTAAATATGAAATCACCCTGGCCGAGGTGTGGGAAGCTGCTCTTAGCATGTTTAAAGACGCCGGGTATGGCGACGAAGATTTTGAGGCGCGTTACCTGGATGAGGAAGCTCGCGCTGCTCTTGTGAAGGGGCAAGAACAACTTGCCAGGATGAGAGCTGGAATGGCGGAAGAGGAACATTCTGGAAAGGAATTACCACTTACTCCCTCTGTCCAACCTCCAGTTTCTCCCGTGGTTGACATCACGGGTTCTAGCTCCTACACTCCGCCTGCGACTAAGATAGTAACTGAAACTACAAGTGCACAAGGCGGGGATGAAGGCGGTGAAAGCAACGAAGCGCAGCGATATGAAATCAGCATCAGAGATCCAACTGCCCCAGGTAAACTTGACACCGGACCAGTCCAAGTGGTGAACTGCTCGTTTGCTCCTTGTGAACTTGACGATCTTCTAGATTATTTTTCGAATTTCAATGAATTCCTGACTTTTGATTATTCTTCAAATGTCAATGAATTCCCGACTTTCGACGAGCCGTCATCCCCTCTCTTTTCGAAAGATACTGATATTTTAAGTTTTTTCTCCTTTGTAGTGAAAGCACCGAGCCAAACTCAAGCTTCTTCTCCCCCGGTTATCCTTCCTTCATCTCTTCAAGTGGCGCCTCCTTCTGCCTCGCAACCTGGATCACAGGAGGAACAAATAGAGGCTCTTCACGGCTTGGATGATCCCATCGCTTCGCAAGAGCAGAAAGATGAGAGACCTGAGGGAGGTGACATTTCCCCGGAACGGACTCCTTCTGACGACATTGTTCTATCAAAACTTGTCACTCCGGGGAGTGAGTCTTCCTCACAAAGGAGAGAGAAGCGTGGGACATCAAAGAGGAGGGGGAAGAAAATCACCGCCACTAAAGAGGAGCCGGAAGTTGAACCGGTTACACCTGCCTCTCCTACTTCCCTTATAACCACTGGCCGACCTGAAAAGCTGGTTATTCGACCGAGTAAAGGGTCCAAAGGAGGGAAGAAGAAGTGAAGATTTTAGCTTTTTTTTTTTTTTTTTTTTTTTTTTGTATGAACTGGCCGAGAGTTGTGCGGGTACCGGCCCCCGCTTTTATTTTGAAACCTGTATCTGCATTATAGTTGAATAAAATGATTCTTCGTTTGTACAAATTTCTGTTTGAATTTGAGAATGCGTTTACTATTTATTTTTGCACAAGTTTGTTTATATAGTGTTGCAGCGGGCTTATGGTATGTTGCTTGAGTATTACTCTACTGATGCATCTATACTACTATACCATGTTGCCCCCATACCTTAAGCTTGCTGCAATATTTTACACTTCGAGGGGACTTGCACTCTTATTTGCTAAAGAATAATTATTTTATTCTTTAAAGAAAATTTTTATAGAGTACAACTCCCTTCGTATAAGTTTTTACGCTTTGTCGTTCGAAGAAATCACTTTTTTCTTTTGCTTACGTGCATATTTCACCAAGTGAATTCCTCTATGTGGTAAAGCGGACCTCTGAAGGGTACTTTAACTTTTTTTCTTTTTACGATCATTTCCCATAGTAGGCAAATTACTTTTCCTTTGAAAGTTAAAGTACGCTTTTGATGAGGATTTTTTTTATATATATATAGAAAGTTGTACCTCTGAGGAGGGATTTTTTCACGTTTCAACACTTGGAAGTTTTATTTCAATCTCGGTGAAACGTGTACCTCCAAAGAGTTATGCCTTAGAAATCCTTTTCACGTTTCAACACTTGGAAGTTTTATTTCAATCTCGGTGAAACGTGGGTTTCCGAAGAGGTCTTTCTTCTTAATTGTGTCCCCGGGAGGGGGTTGTACCTCTAAGGAGGGATTTTTTTACGTTTCAACACTTGGAAGTTTTATTTCAATCTCGGTGAAACGTGTACCCCCAAAGAGTTGTGCCTTCGAAGAAAGCCTTTTCACGTTTCAACACTTGGAAGTTTTATTTCAATCTCGGTGAAACGTGTGCTTTCAAGAAGGTCTTTGTTTTTGCATTTCAACTTTGGTGAAGTGAAATTCCGAAGAGCGGTTGTTACACTTCAACTCCTGGCGAAATGTGCCTCCGAAGAGGGCTTTTATTTTGTTTACATTTCAACTCTGGTGAAGTGAAATTCCGAAGAGCGGTCACAACACTTCAACTCCTGGTGAAATGGGCCTCCGAAGAGGGCTTTTATTTTGTTTACATTTCAACTCTGGTGAAGTGAAATTCCGAAGAGCGGTCACAACACTTCAACTCCTGGTGAAATGGGCCTCCGAAGAGGGCTTTTATTTTGTTTGCATTTCAACTCTGGTGAAGTGAAATCCCGAAGAACGGTTATAACACTTCAACTCCTGGTGAAATGTGCCTCAGAGAGGGTTTTCATCGCCTGGAAGTTACTCTCTCATGGTTGGAGGGTCATGACTCCTCCAATCTTTTTTGCTGAGTAGAGAACTTTCTTTTTTGTGGCGTATGACCCATTAGAGGTCTTTTATCCTCCGAAGAGTTGCGCCTCCGAAGAGGACTTGTGCTGCTGATGGTAGCTTTGGTTGTTCCTTTGTTCACTTGCTTATGCCTTTTCAGCGATCCCCTCTTTTTTTTTTTTTTTTTTCTTTTCAAGTTTTCATCCCCCTCTTCTCGCAAGTGGCTTGTTTAATCCAAGGAAATGTACTTCATTGCCAGGCAAGTTCGTGAGAACGGGCACTAGCTTCCTAATTGGATGTTTGTTTGTTCAAACAATCTCAATTTATCAGCAAGGGCTCGTTTCTATTGAAATCATTAGCCGTTCAATTGAAGTATTTCCTATCTAGGATTTGAATTCGGGGTCTTTGAGACTTGAAATTTGTTTGTTGAATGATGGTGAGAATCGCTCGGTCTTATTATGCGCAAGTTTCATTTCCATTGTCTGCAAAAATTTAAATTGACATTTCAGCAATACATTTTACGTATTTTTATATCGAAAACAAAGCAAACATATAATGATAATAAGGAACAAAAGATTTATAGTGGTTCGGCCATGAAATTGGGCCTACATCCACTTTATATTCTTTCATTATTTACTTGCATCAGTTTCACAATTGCTTTCAATTACAAGAATCATACATTCATAATTCTTTTTACAATGTTTCAACAAAATTTTCAAGTAAAGTATGGACGCAAGTGGTTGCTGTTCCATGCCCTTGGAATTTGATCTCCATCAACAGTGGTGAGCTTGAATGTGCCGTCGAGAAGCTTCTGACCTATTACATATGGTCCTTCCCAATTTGGCCCAAACACACCTGTCGCGGTCATAATTCTTTTCAGGACTAGATCTCCAATTTCAAAGCTGCGTTGACGAACTTTGGAATTGAAATGTCTGGCTATCCTTTGCTGATGAGCTGCAACTCTGAGATTGGTTTCATCTCTTTTTTCATCAAGGAGATCCAGCGCTTCAAGTTGCAGCTTTTCATTTTCTGCTTGATTGAAATGGATTCTTCTGTGTGAAGGGACCTCTGTTTCAACCGGGATCATTGCTTCCGATCCGTATGCTAACGAAAAAGGAGTATGCCCAGTTGCAGTTTTGTGAGTAGTTCTGTATGCCCATAGTGCAAGTGGTAGTTTATCGACCCAACCACCTTTTGCTCTTTCGAGTTGCTTTTTGATGGTTGATTTGATGATCTTGTTCACTGCTTCCACTTGCCCGTTTGCCTGCGGATGAGCTACTGCCGAAAAGCTTTTCTGGATTTTGAATCGTTTGCAAAAATCCTGGAATTCCTCACTTTCAAACTGAGTACCATTGTCTGTGATTATTTTCTGAGGCACACCGTATCTGCAAATGATATTCTTGGTCACAAAGCTTATCATTTTCTTAGAAGTGATAGTAGCCAATGGTTCAGCTTCAGCCCACTTAGTAAAATAATCAACTGCAACAATAGCATATTTAATCCCTGATTTAGCGGCTGGTAGCGGCCCAATGAGATCCATTCCCCAAATTGCAAATGGCCATGGACTGACCATCTGTGTGAGTTCGGTAGAAGGTGCTCTAGGAATTTTGGCATATCTTTGGCACTTGTCACATTTTCGGGAGTAATCTGCGGCATCCCGATTAATTTCTGGCCAAAAATATCCGTATCGGAGAATTTTCTTTGCTAGTGTTTGACCACCTGAATGATCACCGCATTCTCCTCCATGCACTTCAGCTAGGATTGTTTTGGACTCTTCCCGGGATACACATCGAAGCAATGGCATTGAGAATCCCCGTCTGTACAATCGGCCATCCTGAATTACATAGCGAGAGGCCTTCCTTAGAAGCTTTCGTCTTTCTATCGAGTTTTCTGGCAGAGAACCCCTGAGTAGGTAATCCAGTATTAGAGTCATCCATGACTCTTGTTCTTGAGATACATTCATAATCCAGTCTATATCCATCTCGTCTATACTTGGCGCTGAAAGGACTTCTACAGGGACCAATCCCAATAGTTGAGCTTCACCAGAACTTGAATACTTTGCGAGGGAATCTGCCTTCATATTCTCTTCACGAGGAATGTGGCTTATTGAATAGTGATCGAGTTCATATAGGAGTTCCCAAGCCTTTAACAAGTAGGAAGGCAGATTTCCACCTTTTGCTTGAAATTCCTTCTTGACTTGGCATACGATAAGCTGAGAATCACTGAAAATTTGTAATGCTCGAATGTTTAGCTCTTTAGCGATTTTCAGACCTGCAATAAGAGCTTCATATTCCGCTTCATTGTTTGTTGAAGGAAATTCCAGTCTTAGTGCATAACATAATGATCGACCTTCAGGAGTTTCAAGTACCACTCCGGCTCCAGAACAGTAGTCATTTCTTGCGCCATCAACATACATCTTCCACTGGATTGGAGAATCATTGATCGCTTTTTCCTCGCCATTATCTTTCTCTGTGAATTCTGCAATGAAATCAGCTAAAGCTTGTCCATTGATTGCTTTTCGGGGGTGATAGGTGATGTCATATTGACTAAGTTCAATGTTCCATTTTAGAAGACGACCCGAAGTTTCAGGGCGAAATAGGACTTGCTTTAGAGGCTGATCAGTGAGTACTTTGATAGGATGAGCTTGGAAATATTGCCTCAGTTTCCTCGATGCAACTAGTAGGCAATAGGCGAGTTTTTCCAACTTGGAGTAATTCAGCTCTGCCCCAGTGAGTCTTTTGCTGATATAGTAAACTGGATGTTGAATCCTTTTGTCTTCCCGTATCAGCGCTGCACTTAGAGCATGAGATGATACTGCCAAGTATATAAGAAGATCCTCGCCATCGCCTGGCCTAGAAAGTATCGGAGGCGTTTCCATATGACGGATCAACTCTTCAAAAGCTTTTTGGCATTCGGGAGTCCATTCAAAGTTCTTCTTTCCTTTTTTCAGGGCATCGAAGAACGGGATGCATTTATCAGTAGCTTTGGAAATGAACCGATTCAAAGCGGCGACCTTTCCGTTGAGACTTTGCAATTCCTTCTTCGTTCTAGGGGCTTTAACTTCTTTTAAGGCGGTAATTTGAGCTGGGCTAGCCTCTATGCCCCTAGCACTGACAATAAAACCTAAGAACTTTCCGGATTCGACCCCAAATGTACATTTCAGAGGGTTAAGTTTCATTCTGTATTTCCGGAGGACTGCGAACATTTCTGCTAAGTGTTCAATGTGATCCACTGCTTTCCTGGACTTCACTAACATGTCGTCGACGTAGACTTCCATAGTTTTGCCCAATTGCGGTTTGAACATAGCATTAACAAGTCTTTGGTAGGTTGCCCCTGCGTTTTTCAATCCGAAGGGCATAACTCTGTAGCAATAAAGTCCAACATCTGTGATAAAGCTTGTATCTTCTTGATCCGGCTCATGCATCATGATTTGGTTATAACCGGAGTAGGCATCCATGAAGGATAACAATTCATGTCCCGCAGTTCCGTCTACCAGTTGATCGATCCTGGGTAATGGGAAGCAATCTTTGGGGCAAGCCTTGTTTAGATCAGAAAAGTCGATGCATACTCTCCATTTTCCATTAGCTTTCTTGACCAGCACAGGATTTGAAACCCAATTCGGATACGTAGATTCTTTGATGAAGTTATTTTCCATGAGTCGATCAACTTCTTCTTTTAATGCTGCTGACCTTTTTGGACCTTGGGTTCTTCTTTTCTGTTTAACTGGCGTAAACTTTGGGTCAATATTCAGAGCGTGTACTGCAACTTCTGGGGATATCCCACACATATCGGCATGAGTCCAAGCAAAGACATCCAGATTTGCTTTCAGGAAAGATATCAAGACATTCTGAATTGACACATTAAGCTGCGAACCCACATTCAACACCTTATTTGGGTCCTTCGGGTCAACAGGTACCGGAATTGTCGTTTCCACTGGTACTACTCTATTCTCCCCTGTACTGGCTTTTCTGGGATCCATTTCTTTCCGTGCCCCGCTGTGCTCGCCAGTGCAGGGTCCGCTCTGTAATTGCTACAAAGCTGGTTCCTTGATGCGGACTGGAGTTGCCGCATCCTTTCCCATTTCTCTTTTTCTTGACTCTCGCAGCTCTGTCCAATAACATTCTCGCGCAGCATTTTGATCCCCTTTTATAACTCCTACTCCATTGTCAGTAGGGAATTTAATAGTGAGGCACCACGGGGCTAGGATAGCTTTGAATGCTGCGAGTGTTGGACGGCCAAGAAAAGCATTATAGGCAGAAAACTCATCGACAATCACAAATGTTTGCTTTCGGACCACTTTCCTTTCTCCTTCCCCAAGTTCTACAAACAAATCGATGGTTCCTACTGGTTGCTTTGGCTCCCCTGTGAAGCCCACGATTTTCTGTGATGAGGCTTGCACATCGATCATAGGGATTTTCATCTGGTCAAATGTCTTCTTGAAGAGAATATTGCATGATGCTCCGCAGTCAATGAGGACTCTTCTGACAATGGCTGGTCCAATACCAGCCGAGATGACCAAGGGATCTAAAGTAGGAGCTTCAATACCTGTAGAATCTCTGGCTCTGAAAATAATATCGTCACTGAAAGTTTTCTGTTGTTTAAGGGGCGTAGTGTCTTCTAGAACAAAGACGTTTTCTTCGGCTGGAGCATATTTCAAAGCCCTGGAATATCTCTCCATCTCACCCCAACTTTTACCAGCTGGGTGAGGTCCTCCTGAAATGACATTGATAACGGGCCTTCCAGATTCGTGCCCCGTAGCTTTCTCTCCTGCCCCAGGCTGATGAACAGGGGCCCGCTGCCCCTGACTCGACGATGCAGGATTGTTGCTATTATTTTTTACAAATTGCTGCAACTTGTTTTCTCTTAGCAACTCTTCAATCAGATTTTTCAGCTGGCGGCATTCATCAGTTTCATGACCTGGTTGATTGTGGAAGCGGCAGAATTTCCCGCTTTGTATGGCTTTTCTCCCAGTTCTCAACGGGATAGGTTTAGGGAAATCGACGGAATCTTTAGTGGCGAGGTAGATGTGCTCCGGTGTATGTGATAATGGAGTATATTCTGATGGCTTGAAGGACCGGGGCTTCTTCAGATTACCCTGTTTCTTCCCATTACTATTCTCCCTTTTTTCCCCCACCGATTCATTCTTGCGTGGAGCGACAGTGTTGTCTTCTGCTTTTTCTAACACTGTCTTTACTGGTAAAGGACGGCTTTCCAAGCGAATGAACTCGTCTTCTTTTTTGTAGAACTTTTCGAGAGAGGTTGGCTCCTTCATATTTAACCATTTCCCAAATTCGCTTGACTTATCGATAGCCCTCATCAGATAAGTCAATATCATTCGTGGTTCAGCATTGTCCACCTCAGCCAGTGCTATATTGAAGCGGTTCAAGAAGGATCTGATAGATTCACCAGGGTTCTGCTCTAAACTCGATAGTGACATAATATCCTTGGCCTTCGAAGCATATAGTCTAAACTGCTCCTTGAATTTTCTGGTCAAGTCTGAAAACTGATCGATAGATCGGACTGGTAACTTGGTGAACCACAATAAAGCCACGCCTTCCAGGTATACGGGGAAATATCGGCACTTTATTTCGTCGGAGGCCCTGGCACCTGTCATGTGCCAGTCATATTTATACAGGAACTCATTCGGATCACTCGTCCCTTTGTAAGCTGGAATAGTCGGAGGGACAAACTTCCTTGGAAATTCTGCCTTCAAGATTTTTTCAGTAAACGGAGTTTTACTTGGAGCGAAACCCCATTCCTTCTCATCTTCAACCCTTTGCATACTTTCTCTCATGATCTGCCGGACCATTCCAGAAAGATATTCCTCATCATGTCGAGTTCTAGATCCACCGGCGTCAGGTACTGCCTGCTCAAAGGGACTAGTAGGCCTTTCAGGAGCATTCCTTTCATTAACATCATGAATGTTGCCAGCATAGTTCCTTTCATTACCAGCCGGTTCATTGTTTGCCCCGAGTAAGTCGTTCAACTTATTCAGAATCAGAGCATTCTGGGCACTTTGAGCCTCTAGTTGTGCATTTTGGGCGTTTATCTGCTGGTTTAGCCCTAGAATCACAGCATCCAATTCCGCTTTTGTAACTCCAACAGACGGAGTGGGTAGATTAGGAACAGGGGAAGCGGAGGTTCCCTCTTGAATGTTCCCAGATCTGATAGATCTGCTTTTCCTTCCAGGAGCCATAATCTCGGATATACTTCTGGTTTTTAAGGAAATTCTTTCTTCAAATCTCTGCGAAGCAATGATGACAGCTGTCCTGAGTTCAATTCTCAGTGAAAGCACCAAAATGTTAACGCTTAAATTTGAACGCTAACACCCCGGTGTATGAAGTGTATTTGTGAAAGCACCACCCGATAGATCGGGAAAGAATTATAAGTAAGGAGATTGCAGAAAAGTAGTAAAAACACAAGTTTTATAGTGGTTCGGCCCAAAATCAGGCCTACGTCCACTTAGATTCTCTTTATTGCTGATATGAGTACAATTTATATCACTTTCTTCAATTACAATCAACTTCAGACAAATGGTTCAAACTCCCATGAAGAATAATCTTTCGAATTCATCTTGAATGATTGTGATTCTTCTTTGAAGTGTGTAATAGCGTCCTTGGAGTTTGGAGTGCTTGGAGTGTTGCTTGAGTTGAGAAAATGGCAGAGTAACGGTGCTTCGAGAATTAGCCAAAAAAGGTCCCCTCCACATTGAATGTGGCCATGTATTTATAGGCAAATTCTTAGGCTGGAACTTTCAAGTCATGAGTCGTGACCGACTCATCATGAGTCGTGAGTCGTGGCCGACTCATCGTGAGTCGTCTGCGAGTCAAAAGTTGCCGTCTAAGATGAGGCGACCCTGGTCTTCTACACAGCAGCTTCAGGTTGAGTCATCAACGAGTCATCATGTACGACTCATCTTAAGTCGTAAGTCATCAACGAGTCATCCCCTTGCAGCATGATTCTGAGCTTGTCTCTGAGTCGTGTGTCGTGAATTGACCTATCTTTTGAGTCGTAGCTGCCTTAGGTCATAGACTCCTTAAGTCGTAAGTCTTTTGAGCCATAAGGTTTTATGACTCGGATCTCTCCTTGGGTCGTTGAGTCGTTAATGAACTTGAGTCGTAAGGTTTTATGAACCGTTCCTCTCCTGAGTCGTAAACCCAATGGAATACTTAAGGGCCTCGAATGGATGAGTCGCGACCAACTGAGTCGGTCTTTGATGAGTCGGAGCCAGGTCAGATGAGTCGGTGATAGAATGAATCGTGAGGTTTCTTGAGTCGGCAGCTTAATGAGTCGGCCTGTATCATTGAGTCGCTACTAGTTGAGTCGGGGATTCTTTGAGTCGGTCCTTTCCTTAAGTCGTGAGGTCTCCTAAGTCGTTAGGCACCTTAAGTCGTAGGTCGTTTCAAGTCTTAACCCGTTGACGCCTCTAACTCGTAGGCCTTTTAGCTCGTATGCTGGAACGGGGTTAACACATACCTTTTTGCTTTTTTTGGTTGGTCTGGACCTTAATCTGTGTGATTCCATTCACACATGTGGGGTAGCTCCCCTTGGTCTTCGGACCGTCATGTGATAGGCCTCTTTCTCTTTTCTATGATTTCTGGACTTCTTGCATTGATTTCTAGAATTTATGTCATTGACTTGTTATGAGTACAAGTTTGGGGTATGATGCCCTTTCCGAATCTTTGAGAAGATTCTTGTGATATTGATTATCTCTTATTGATTGATCTTCTGTTGATCATTATTTACATACTTATAGTGGTATGTCATTATGGATATTTATGTTTATGCCATATCTTTTATGTTATATCATATCATCTGATATTTATAGCTAGACTGACCCGTTTATTATTTTCTTAAATAATACTCGGGTCAGACCGAGATGTTACAGGTGCTTCTGCTTGACTTCTTCCCAGGGATTCATCACTCTGACTTTTGGCTAACTGTTTAGATTAGCAGTTTTTGTTGTATACACTTGAGACATAGACTCATAGTTGTATTCTTTTGTATAGCACGTGTTGCTATTCTTTTGTATTATCGTGGATCTTACTGACCAATACTCTGATGTACACTTTCATGTGTTAGTTATATATTCATATCTTCTTCCGCATTTGTGATATGGATATCTGTGACTGATTTGTGATATGATTATTTCTATGTTTGTTTCCGAAGATTAATTATAGCCACCGTGTGATAAGCAATTACATGGATGGTCGCTCCTCAACAGCCTTATTCTCCGTGCTAGTTGACAGCACTACTCCGTAGTGTTCTTGGCTAGCGTGGGTATAGAGGTGGGGCGTCACATCAATAGACTGGAATGGAATGATTAAGTGAATTAGACCATTTAATCTATGTTTGGTACTTAGAAATTGGTGTGAGACATAAGTAATGTCCATAAAAATTTGAGAACTTATAATTGATATAAGTTGCCGGGTTATATAATTGTTGTATGCTTTTGTATTTCTTGTTTGATGGGTTTACTCACGCTGGTGTCCAGCCTGACCCGGGTGTTACTTTGATGTAATGCTCGGGTCAGACCGAGTATTACATATTTTTAGGATAGGACTTTCTGGAGCTTAGGAGGAGAGCTAGATGGCAGGAGTATGGAGTGTATTCCGCTATGGTATTGTTGTTGTTATCTGGACAAGTTGTTACACTATCCAGTTTTTATGGGATATTTTAACTTAATGTATATAAATATAAATTGACGGATACAGCTTCCTTTTGCATAACTTTTATTATTATTTTCTATTATACTTTATCCTCTGCGAATGTGAGATGTTCGTGTTTCTGTTTTTCTTTTCTTCATTCTCTTTCTTCTTTTTCACTAACTATCTGGAATTTTTGAAATCCAAAATTTCTCGGTCGTTACACATTTCTTATAAATTTCTCTGATATTAAAATAGTGTCTATATACAAATACTTATTCAAATAGCCGAAATTGTTATATTTATTAAATTCCAGCTAATAGGTATACAAACAAAACCCTAAAGCCACGTAGGGAAAATGGATTTCCATCAATGGAAAGGCTATTGGTGTACCGCCCATCACAGTACGTGGCCTTGATCGCCGCAACGAGGATCCACCATAAATCCTATACAACACAAGACCAGACTACCCCTTACAGGATAGCGTTAATAAGTACACCCCATAGTTGGGATCAACAACCGCCACACAGCCGAATTGTGACGACTCGAAAATTCTGACGAATTAAATTGGAATAATTAATTGTTTTTAAATATTTAAAAGTTAACTTTAACTTGAATTCAAGATATCGATATATACTTGATAATTAAATTATTGAATTATATTGTTTAAATATTGAATTTAATAATTGAAAATTGGGTAAATTGTTGAATCTGAAATTTCTAAGCCTGTTTAAATAATTTGAAGGCTTATAAAATCTATAATGATGATACCGAGGATAATAGAATAGTTGAAATTTAAATTTAAAGGTAATTTGTTCAATTTTAAAAATATATCGATCAAATTGAATTTAAAAATAGCCTTCCGAGGCACAGTCTCAGAATTCGACGAAACCAGTTCCATTGGATCCGTAATAGTTAGTTATTATCGGATTTCAATTTTCGTAGCAATCGAAGTTGTCGTTTGACCCTGGCAGCTCGAAACGTGTAGAACTATTTGAATCGACTTAATTTAAATTTGATCGTATACTTCCGTAACTCGCGCATACGATCGAATTAGCTTCCGAAACACATTCCATTGAGTTCGAAATGCGGGTAAAACCTTATGAACTCCCGTCGGTACGTTTGATACGGGGTCCAGAATTTCGCGTTATGCTTAACGAGACGTTTGTAAATTTTATAATATAATAAAATTTAAAAGTACACAAGTCAGAGATATTTTCTTTCCAACAAGCGTAATCGAGAAGCCTTCCATCAACATTTTCTCACTCCCGTTCCCCTCTTGGTTCTCTGAACAGATAATTGATCGAAAAAAAAGAGAAAGAAAAAATATCTTAGCCTATTTCCTCTTTCAAATCATTTCCTTCAATAAAATAAAAATAAAAATAAAAGAACTGCGATCGAAATCGCGAGTTCGATTGAGCACGAGGAAGCTCAGGTGGTGGCGCGCATCTCGTGTAGGGTTGAAATTGAAGAAAACTCGTTAGGGAAGCGCACATACAGACATTAAGGTAGCGACGCCTTGGGTGGACTCGAGTTGGGGTATTGGCTGTTGAACGAGGCAAGGGCGGGTCATGACAGCAGTCTCGAGCTCGAAGGGGTGGGGGTTGAAATCTTCCTGTCACATTCGATTTAGGGAAGAGCAGCCGATGTCGCTGGGGTTTTACTGGAGTTGCATTTCATCGAGGTCATGGCGCTCGAAATAGGGAAGTAGCCATAGGCTCCGCGTCATTGTCGACATGGCAGAGCTCGAGCTAAGGCATTGGGGTTCCTGTTCGACTTAAGGTAAATTCAACTCTTAATACACCCTAATTAAACTTGCATTTAAGTAAGGTCGTGAATAAATTTTAATTATCACAAAGATTGCAGTAAATTATAAGACGATTTTGGTGTAAATCGTTATGCTGTGGACTGAAGTATATAGATGTAAATGTTTTAGTTAATATGTGATCTTGGACACTTTGTAAGAAAATTATTGGTTTAAAATTAAAACATCAGAAATATATATATATATATATATATAATAATAAAAGTAATTGGCAATTAAGCTGATGTAATTAACTCGTTTAATTTTTGAGTTGCTAAAAATAGTTTGTTAAAAGAAACTATTTAACTATTAGTTTAATTTTTTTTTAAATCAAATAATGGGTTAAATTTAATAAATGAATGATAATAAACTATTGATTTAAATTCAAGTGTTATTTACATTATATGATATTTATTCAAGGTCTTAACCGAGAAGACAAAATCGAATTGGAATGGATTGCAAACAGCAAAATCAAAGGTGAGTAATCTCGTGCCCTAGATTTTATTTAAATTTAAATGGTTAAACTTAAATAGTTGGATGAATGATTGAAATGTTTGGATGTGTACTGATGATCTAGTGATTTTAGATTTGGTTGTTTCTCGTGTTAATCGTGATTTGACTCGAGGTGCTTGAATTTTAATGGTTTTGAGCTTGAATAATAAATAAGTAAATGATTCTGTTTAAAATCAAATCAGATTTAACGTTCGCTGATTCATTAAATAGGTATGATAATTTAAATGGAAAATTTATTAATTAAATTAATTAATGATATGGGTTAATTAATTAAGTTTATATTAATTTGAAATAATCATTTGAGGGTTTAATAAGTAATTACTTAATGTAATTAATAAAATAAAATTACTGGTGTGGTTAAACAAGAGATAAATTAAGATAATTTAATTAAGGAGAATTAATTTATTAGTGAAGTAAATGAAAGAATAATTAATTACAGATTGAGGTTAATCGGGAATGATTAATATTTGGGGTTGGATTAAAGTAATTAATTTAAAATGGAACAAACCAATACATAATCGGAAATCATTAATTTATATAATCAACGATGTAATCAAAGATTGATTAACTAAGAGGAACTAATCAATAAATGACACATGAGAAATTAATTGATATAAGTAATTCGAATTAGTGTGGCTGATTATAGTTAATTAATTTGTGAAGTAATTAAAGATTACTCATTGATCTGGTAAGAGTAATTAATGTCATGAAATCAATTAAAGATAAATACTTAAATGGAATTGGAAGATAATTAATACAGGGTGATTAATTAAGATGAATGAGGAAGGGTTGATTAATTAATTTGGAATTGATTAATGAAAGAATCTAAGTGATTAAGGTTTGAAATTCAATTAGAATCAATAGAAATGAATTGTATGTGATTAAGCTTTGCTTCTGATTGATTGAATGGTATTCGATGAGGTGAAGGAGTTAATAACTTTGATATGAAATATTGTGTATTTCATTTGGATGACTTGGGATAGGTTTCGAAGAGACCGGGGTCGGGTATTGGGAAATACCCGAAACCACTTCGATTTTTTTTTAAATTGATTTGTGAGATCAATAGGTTGGAATGAAATGATTTAAGTGGATTGGATTATTTTATTTAAGTTTGGTACTTAGAAATTTATATGTGAAATAAGTCTTGACTATAGAAAATTTTGAATTGGATAAATTGAGATAAGTTACCCCGGGTTTTATATAAGTTATTTGCTTGGTCTTCCATGTTAGTTGAGATTACTCACGCTGGTTTCCAGCCTGACCCGGGTGTTACTTTGGTGTAATGCTCGGGTCAGACCGAGTATTACAGATTTTCAGGTAGGTACGTTCTGGAGACCAGGAGGCGATCTGTATGGCAGGAGTGTATAGAATATTTCCGCTGTATTTATATTATTGTTAATCCGAGACATGATAATTGTATATATTCAGTGACTGTATATATATGGAACTCTGATGTATATTAAATGTAATCGACAGATATAGTATTCTTTTGCAAACTGATATTATTTATTATTATATTTTATCCGCTGCGAATGTGAGTTGTTGATGATTCTGCCCTTCTTCTTCTATCTCTTTCTTTTTTTTCATAACTATATGGAATTTTCGGGATCGAAAATTTCGGGTCGTTACATTTGGTATCAGAGCTGAAAGGTTAAGCGAGAACCTTGGCTCTGGTGGGAATTACTCATTAAATAGAGTTTGTAGTACTCGAGAATGAGTTGAGCATATATACATATGAGCGCGTACTTGTTATTTTCTTATATAAATATTTTAAATGATTTTATGTAAAATATATTTTGATATATATAAAGCAATATTTCCTTCATATAAATATTAGGTGATTGGTTGTTAATTATTGGAATTAAAATTAAGGAATAATATTATACAACCAAACTGAAATTTAATAAAGATAAGTTTGAAATGGATTCAAACTAAAACTGAAGTTTAGAATTGGAATTAAATTAAGTAGGAAAAAAAGAAAAAAAAATATATAACTAAATTAAAATTTAATTGATTGAAAATGAAATCCAAAATCTAATCCCAGAATTTGAAAAATTGGGTTCAAAGTAATGAGAAATAATAATTAAGTATTATTTGGATAATCGGGACTTGTTACCAACAATGAGTTGTTTGAAAATTTATTTGAATTTGAAACCAAGGCCGTTTATAATTTTAAAATATGGATGGGAGGGCCAAGAAACAAAAATGTATACATGTATGGTTATACATGATATCAAAGATAATTTGAAAATAAACTCTAAGAGGTTGAGCTTTGATTTTCCCTGAAGTGTGATGGAAAACCCAAAGTGATATAAGTTTTGAACTTATAAGAAGGGAAGAATTTTGAAATTCGTAGTGGGAATTCAAATTAAGTAAGATTGATTGGGTTAAGCAAATTGAAATTTAACTTGGGAGAAGTTAAATAAGTGTGAATGAACAAATTGAATTGGAAATTTCAAGATGAAATTGAGATTTAACTTGGAAAGTTAAATGGCTAATTTGAATTGGGAATTTGTGTGATCTCAAAATGGGTTGAGGTTTAAAAATTGAAAATGGATGGACGTTTTAAAATAAATTGGGTAATATAATCCTATTGTTAATAAAAATCTTTAATTTGAGAATGGTATTGTATAAATAAAATAAATTCGAATCATTGAATTGTAAAGTAAACTTGTTTAAGAACTGGCTTCAAACTGGAAGATAAAATTGAATAATAAATTAAGTTTTGAAAAAAAAAATTGTATTTAACCTTGAAATACATAGATAAAAGTGATTTAAATGGAATTTTAAGAATTGAATTCAGAAATTAAATTGATTAAAAACTTATAATAAAGGTTAATCTGGTTTAAATGGTTAAACCAACCTTTGACAGTTTAACTCGAATTTATATAATTCGAGATAGTTTAAATTCAATATTGAATTAGTTCAAAATTGAATTTGTTTTGAATTAAGTGGATTGGTGATTGAAGATGTATAAGTTTAAAAGTTTGAATAGGAAATTAAGTTGGATTATTTTGAAATAATTTGAATTGAAATGGGTTAAATGGATGATAATTCAAATTGATTGGAATAATTTGAAATTATAATTAAAGTTGAACATGATTAAAATTAAATGGAATTTGATTTAAATTAGGGAAGGAATCAAGATTGATTCAACTTGAATAGGGGATTAATCAAGTCCAATGGAATTAGGAGTTATTTGAATTGGAATTGGGTAAATTTAAATGAAGATTTAAATTGAATTGTCGGGGAGGTGAACAGTTGGCTCTTGACTATTTTCAATATAAATTGTTTTCGTATAAACTTAATTTTTCTAAGCTACTAAATATGTAACGATCAGGAAATTTCGATCCCGAAAATTCCAGATAGTTAGAAAGAAGAAGAAAAGGAAAGAAGAAGAAAACATGAACAAGACTCAAAAACCTCACATTCGCAGCGGATCAAAATATAATATCGCATAATAATAACAGTTATACAAAGAGAAAACTGTATCTATCATTTTTTATCGATATTTAAGAGTTACAACCATTTTACACAATATTGGATAGATACAATTTAACATGTCTCAGACATATACAATATCATAGAGTAAACTCTCCATACGACCCTGCCATCCAGCATGCCTCCTGAGCTCCAGAATGTCCTTACCTGAAAATCTGTAATACTCGGTCTGACCCGAGCATTACATCAAAGTAACACCCGGGTCAGGCTGGGAACCAGCGTGAGTAAACCCATCTAACATGAATGACAAAAGCATACAACTTATATAAACCCGGGTAACTTATATTAATTTCACAACTTCATAAGTTGTTATAGATATCACAAATTTCACACATCAATTTATAAGTATCAAAACTTAGATTAACAGGTCCAATTTACTTAAAGCATCCCAAACCAGCCTAATGGTTTCACATATCAATCTATGAGGAATCGAAGTGGTTTCGGGTATTTACTGATACCCGACCTTGGTCTCTTCGAATTCAATGTCATCTAAATCCAGGTTTCCAATTAAATACCATTCAACCTAATGACCGGATAACACTTTTATACAGCAAATTTATTGTTGATAGGCAATCACATTTTCACCGTCCATCTAACATGCCATTCACAAAGCAATTCATTTCAGAGATATCCAAACCATCCAGGATCAACCAATCACTCAATATCAATCATTCATCCATAACAGAAATGATTAACTCTTAATCAATTGGATTACTTAAATCCTTCTCCATTAATTTATTTCAAATAAATAAATTTATCACCTCTTAATGATCTTCCTTAATTAATCTTCCTTGATTAATTATATTTTAATTACATTCAAGTAATTAACCTTAACCATATTCAGTAATTAACCTTCAATTACTATCATTAATTACAATAATTAATGATCCTTCATTTACTATTTAACTATAATTAATTACATTAAACCTTAATTAATTACAGTTTATTAATCTCACTTTAATTAATTACTTTTATTAATCAACCTTGATTAATTTCATTAAGTAAATGATCCTTGTTAACTAATTAACCCCTTTAATTAATTAAATAATTAACTTATAATTAATCATCTCATTAATCATAAACAGTAATTAACAATTTGTAATTACTTATCCTAAGTAATTAATTTCTTAATTAATTATATTAACTCTTGATTAATTTATCTGATTAATTAATCTTTAATTACTTCATTAAGTAATTATTATTCAACTAAATTAATTAATAAATCCTTATAATTACTTTATTAATTAATTACAATTTTAATTAATTACCCTTAATAATTAATCTTAAGTTAATCACATTCATTAATTAATTAATCACATTAATTAATTATCTAAATTAATTTAGCAATTAACTCTTGGTTACTTACATAAGTAATTATCTTCTAATTACTTACACTAAATAAATCGTAATTAATCTCTTAATTAATTACTTAACGAATAATTAATCCTATCATTTGTAATCCTTAATGCTTTAATTAATTAATTACTCCATAATTAATCAACTTTAAAACAATTAAATTAATCAATTCCTTAATTGATAACATCATGTGATTAACCCTTAATCACTTCAACTTAATTACCCCATGAGTAATTTCCTCTTATTACTACCATAAGTAATTTCCTATTCCCTTAATTACATTCAGAAATTAACCAATAATTACTTCATTAAGTAATTACACTTAATTAATCCATAATTAAGTGATTATTTAATATTTAAATAAACAATTAACTAATTATTTAAAATTAATTAAATAATTAAATAATTAACTTATTATATTTAAAAATCATTAATAAAACGTTTATCTTAATTTATCTTTACTTATTTACAAATCATATTAATTAAGTAATCTTTAAGTTCATAACAAAATAATTTAACCATATTTATCTTATAAATAAATTATTTGAGTTAAATCAAATTTTAAATGACTTAAAACAAATTATTCAATTTAGTTTATAGAATTATAACCTAATCTCATTTAAAATTAAAGCATTTAGAAATCAAATTTTAAAATTTTAAAATACTTTAATTATCTAATTTAAACTTATACATTTCAATATAAATTTGCAACTTTGTTTTTACATCTTTACTTAAAAAATTTACTTGAGACCTTGATTCAATATTTAAATTCACTTAATACCTTAAAGGTTTAATTAACGTTTACTTAAAGAGAACAATGTTTTAAAATCTGTAAATTAATCACCTTTTACAAAAAAAAACTGTTATATAAAAGCATCAGAAAAGTTGTCTCGGGTCAAACCCGAGAGAAACCCACCAAAAACTCGATACAACCTCGGGGCAACCACCAACTCAGAATGCTTCGAGGCTAACTTCCTTCTGCACGAACCAAAATCTGGGTCAAACTTCGACTTCCCCAAATTCAAACTTTCCCGTGCACACACGTACACGTGTGTACGTGCGCAAACCAACCAACCTCCTCCGATCAACTCCCAGATCGCCGACTAACCACGCAAGACCTCGTCGACTTCTACCTCAACCCAGATTCCAAATAAACTGCGTGAATCAAAAACGAGATATTCAAGTCCAAACTGCAGAAACGACTCGAACCCAACATCCCATCGCCGCCGACGATCCCATCGACAGGTAACTCCAATACTCCTTCCAGAGAACCTCCATATCACCACGCTACTATCCTTCCACTCGTGATCGCACTTGATCAACTCCACGACATACAAAATCCACGAACCCATGAATAAGTAAAACAGTCCAAGACCACCCTACTCATCCCAAATCCCATCAATTCAACCATTGGAAAAATTAAATTGTATTTTTCCCTTGATCTACAACCCTCAAACAAGCTACGATCAAAATTTCGACTAAAATTATTGTATAGATCATCGGCAATTCACAAAAGTTTCCAAAATGGACAAAACTCAAATTCTCATGATTCATCAAACTAAAAATCATGAAATATGTATTAAAAATAATGATTTTTTCCTCATTAATTCATTCATGTAATCCAAATCAAAAATTAAGATTTTTGATTTTCATGTATAACAGTATTTTTTCTGTTACTCTTACTTTTAAAAATTATTTGTAAACTAAAAATTACACAAACTTTTTTTAAAATTTCAATTAGACATTAACAAACCATTTTCATTCATATGCCAAGATCTATCATGGTTTGGATTGAAAAATTATGAATTTTCTTAAGAAAACAACTTCATAAAATAAACAGAGATGAACATATGCATTCTATTCCAGACATTCCATTCCTTAAATCAAGCATACACAACAGTATTCAGGTAAACATGCATTCAATGTCACAGCAAAATTTAACACATGCATTAACATCCCACTATAGATTTATTAAAAACTGTTTTTAAAATGAAGATTTACTCACCAGATTTCGTAGAGAAGAATAGAGAGAAGTTTTGAGTTTCCTGTAGCTATTGCTTGTTCCAGAAAGTTGTTTCTTATTCTTGCATTCGATTTTCAGGCTTGATGAACTTGAACATTTGAAGTTATTTGATCTTGCATGATTCTTTTCTAGTTTTAGCTTTACCTCTGTTTGTTCTATTTTTTTTGTTTGCAGATTACATGCTAGAACTCAAATCCATTTTTTTTTCAGATTTTTGATTCTTAAATTGAGATAGTTTTCCTTTTCTTTTCTTTTGATTTTGAGATGGAAAAAAACTTAATGCATGTTAACAAAATTAAGTTTTAAAATAAAACATTCAAATGCCACTTGTCTAAGATCTTACACATGTTAATTATTTGAGTAATTATTTTACAAATGTCATTTTTTGTATATTTATGTTTTAAGCCCTTGGTTTTCATTAATTTATATATTTAGTTCTAAAACTTTACATATACAATTTTAGTTCATATATATACAAACTATTTTTTTTTTCAAATATGAAAAGAAAGTGATTCTTTTATTGATTCTATGTATACACACATACAAACAAAATTTTATCTTTATATTTTAATATGTTTGTCACATAAATTTCAAAAGATATTTGTATATATAAACCTTATACATTCTTGTTTTATATTTGTATTTACTATTTATATCAATTTAAAGAAAATGATTTTATACGTTAATAAACACATATAATAGATTTTTAAATCTGCCCAAATACATATTTTAAACAATCACAAATTCAACTCTATCAAAATCCATTTATTTGTAAAGAATTATTATTATTATTATTGTTTTGAAAATAATCAAATTTAAATTATTTTAAATAACTATAAAGGAGATTATCACATTTATTTGCTTGAAATTCTCGGGATATCAAAAAATATATACAACCTTTCTTTCTTTAAGCTAAATTATTTTATACTTGTCATACAATTAGTTTTGGAGCTATTTAACCATTTTTCAACTGTTTCTTAAAACTAATTACTATTTTTCAACTATTTCACAAACTAATTTCTATTTTACAACTATTTTGCAATTATTTAGAATCTTTGAAACTATTCAATTAGTTTTCGACTATTTTACAACTAGTTAATTATTTTATAGCTATTTTGCAAACTAATCATTATTTTTCCACTACTTATTTATTTTTAGAATTTTCAAGCTATTTTCTAAATATAAACTGGTCGGAGTTCAAACTGTTATTAATTTAAATACCCAACTGAGATAAGAATTGAAGTATAAAAAGGGGTTTATACAAGTTTGAAATGATCCAAAGTTTTAAAAATTATATATATATATATATCTGTGTATATATATATATATATGAAGGATCTTATGAGGATTTTGGAAAAGGTTTTGAGAACCTTTGGATTTGGAAGGGTTTTGATTTTTGGGTAAAATCAATATGAGAATTTGGAAAGCCTAGTTTGGGAATTATCGATTTTGGAATAATCGATTTTGTATAAATGAGCTTTGTATGAGATCATACTAGGTGTATGATTTGAAGATACTATATGTGTATAGTATAAAATGTTTTGATGATGGCTCTGGGGAAAAAGGCGCTCCCCTGAAATGAACTTCTCAGGAGTGCCACCGGGTAGTGCTGCCTTGAGCCCAAGGGGGGGTTTCTAAAGTTGATCCTGTGAGGAGTCCGGACAAAACTAGTTCCTCGGGATTTTGAGTAGTGTATACCATATCAAAAGTCGTGTGTGCCGCTGAGAGCCAACAGTCTGCGTTTGATTTTATATCGATAGACTGCGACCTATGATATAACATAGCGAAAGTCGTGTGTGCCGTTGAGAGCCAACAGTCCGCGTTTGATTTTATATCGATAGACTGCGACCTATGGTATAGCATAGCGAAAGTCGTGTGTGCCGCTGAGAGCCAACAGTCTGCGTTTGATTTTATATCGGCAGACTGCGATCTATGTAGGAGTGGAGAGGTTTCATTTCGACAACGAAAATCGGAGGCCGTGGAGAGCCTGCAGTTACATGGACTTTTGCTGTGACGGCAACGTAACCCTGGATGTAACTGTGATCTGTTGTGTGTGATCCATGGCGTAATTGAAAGGCCGCGGAGAGCCTGCAGTTGCATGGACTTTTGCTGCGATGGCAACGTAACCTTGGAATGTAACTATGACCATGGATGGGGGTGATGATTTCAAGAGCATTCTCACCAAAGACATTTCCTCTCTTTAAAAACGCTTTCAATATTTTCAATAAAATTATTTTCCAAGTATTTTCGCTGGATGTTGAAAATGAGTCTGCTAAATACTTATAGATTTTCAGTCCTACGCCTAAACAACGTATGGCTAAATCTCTATGGGGAAAAAGGATGGACTGGTTGAGACACCGAGTTATAAAAGACTATTTTTATAAAGAGTTATTTTATTAAGTATGATGCGAATTTAAAAGCATTTCTAAAAATTTTTGTAAATAAAGATGTTGGAATTTTGGGAAAATAAAAGGAAATCCAAAACTGGAATTTTAATGAAATGAATTTGTAATTAAACTTGAACATTGATTTAGAAGTCAAAAATAAACTAATTGGATAAATAATTATTCGGTTGTGTATATTAATAAAATTTAACTTGGGTAAATAAATGGGTTGTAAGTGATAATGGGTTTGAAAATGAATTCGAATTTTAAATAGAATTCGACTTAGATTGATAATGAATTGATGTTGTAAAATAATAAAATAAAATAAAATAGAGTTAGATTGAAAAAGTGATGGTTTGAATTACAAATAAAATCCAAGTGTGATTTGAATAATATTTAATGAAATTTGCAAGTAAATTGGATATAAGAGAAGTGTTGTCATATGATATGGAAGTGAATAATAATAGAAATGGTTGGGTTGCAAACAAAACCCAAATGAACAGAAATAAATTGAGAATTACTTTGTATTAATAAAATAAATTCGAAAATGAAGTAAGTAAGTAAATTAAAAATTTAAAATGAGTTAATTGAATTAAATAATAATTGGATGAAGTCTGATTGAATAAAAACTAAATCAAGTTGTGATTGGAATTGGATTATCAGACTGAACTTAAATTTAGTGGTCTACTAATTGGAAGTATAAATGAGATAAGTATGTGGTTGGATATTATTTTGATAAATTGAGAAGATGAATTGAAATTAAAATTTAAAAGGAATGGGCTAATTGAATTTAATGGAAGTTGATTAAATGAGGATCAAATAGGAGTAAACGTAAGTGTGATGTTGGAACAAATTAAAGAAAATTCACTTAAGTTTAAAATTTATGAAAGTTTGGCTTCAAATAAGAATAAAAGCCCATTAATAAAAGCTTGGATTGAATTAATTTGGAAATGATTATTAATTTATAAGTTTGAATGTGCCAAGCTTAATAAATTGTTTGGCATGAATCTAATGCGGAAATAAAATGAAATGCAATGAATGGTTGGTTAATAAATTAGTAATGAAATGAAATTAAATTCAGAATGAGTTGAATTTAATTGCAAATAGTTATAAACTAAAATAGATACTTTATTAACCGAATATCGTCGAGATTGCATAACAATATTGTTGTTTGGCGTAAACCAAAGTAATTAAATTCTATGAGTTAATAGAGGTTAAATAAATTTGATTCTGAATCATTTGAAGTGAATATGAGCTTGTTTGGATTATAAATAAATGGAATGTCAGAAATTAAGTTGTGAACCATTAAAACTTAAATGAAACGACATATGAATTAGCTTTAAAGCATATAAATTGTTTATAAGAAGTGTTTGGTGCTTGATGGTTAGTAATGTATATGTTTAGCTATTGAAAGTAAGTGGAATACTAATGAATTCTCTATATATGGCATTTACATATTTAAATTGAGTAAGTACAGGTACCTGAAGGCCGTTTGGCTGGTTTGGATTGTGCTAATTGCTTAAATTAATAAGCTGCTTGCTTAAAATGCTAAATAAGGTACGCCTATGCAATACAAATAGGAAATATGTACTGGTTTTGCATTTTCCGACCGGGTGGGTCGATGTATATATATTTATATCTCTTGTCAAATTGCAAAAGCTCCTCCGTACAAAGGAGACTCTGGCAAAATTTTCCGGAAATTTTGGGAGTTAGAAAATTTTTGAAAATTTTTTAAAAAAATTTTGTTAAGCAATTAAACGATTTTAAATATGAAACTGAAATAGATTAGTAGATGGAACTAATAAGACTCAGTTATAAATGGAAACTAAAAATTTAATATTCAAAATTGAAATAAGTTGAATTCATATGAAAATGGGAAAGACTAATTTGAAATAGGTATGAAACCTATATAAGAGAATGTATAAATTGATTTGTAATGTTTCGATTGAATATTATTGCTAAATAAGATATGCAGGGATTCTAAGGAAAAGGAAATTGGATTTGATATCAGAAGATAAATTTGAATTGTCCGACAAAAAGGTATGTATTTAAAATTTCTGAATGAAATTGGATTGGATTTTTTATGTAGCCACTTGGCTTTTGTTTTCTTTTAGAATTTGGGAGCCGTAGAGGCCTTTTGTAGTAGTATTGAGCTAGCCGCGCAAAGGAGACGCTGGCAAAAATTTTCGGAAATTTAGAGAGTTAGAAAATTTTTGAGAAAATTTTGATAATCCAAAATTTGGTTTTAAATTGAAATTTCAATGATTGAGCAGAAGAGTATTAATTGGAACTATAGAAGGTTTTGGAAAATTGGTTAAGGTGATAGTGGGTCTTTAATAAAGGATAGTTGGTAGGAAATTGATAAAACTGTTGGTTTGGGAAAAGGGTAAACGGGTATTGGTCCGTTCTTCCTAACTAGTAATTTCGGGGACGAAATTCTTTTAAGGGGGAGGAATGTGACTACCCGGAAATTTTAACGAATTAAATTGGAATAATTAATTGTTTTTAAATATTTAAAAGTTAATTTTAACTTGAATTCAAGATATCAATATATACTTGATAATTAAATTATTGAATTATATAGTTTAAATATTGAATTTAATAATTGAAAATTGGGTAAATTGTTGAATCTGAAATTTCTAAGCCTGTTTAAATAATTTAAAGGCTTATAAAATCTATAATGATGATACTGAGGATAATAGAATAGTTGAAATTTAAATTTAAAGGTAATTTGTTCAATTTTAGAAATATATCGATCAAATTGAATTTAAAAATAGCCTTCCGAGGCACAGTCTCGGAATTCGACGAAACCAGTTCCATTGGATCCGTAATAGTTAGTTATTATAGGATTTCAATTTTCGTAGCAATCGGAGTTGTCGTTAGACCCTGGCAGCTCGAAACACGTAGAACTATTTGAATTGATTTAATTTAAATTTGATCGTTTACTTCCGTAACTCGCGCATACGATCGAATTAGCTTCCGAAACACATTCCATTGAGTTCGGAATGCGGGTAAAACCTTATGAACTCCTTTCGGTACGTTTGATACAGGGTCCGGAATTTCGCGTTATGCTTAACGAGACGTTTGTAAATTTTATAATATAATAAAATTTAAAAGTACACATGTAACAACCCGCATATTTATCGATTTTATATTTAAATATTTTATTTAAATATTTTATCGTTAGTCGGATTTTAGTCCGAAAAGCTACTTTTTGCAAACAGCCGAATTAGGACTCGAGACCACCCCCATTGAGTTCAAAATGCCGTTTGCGACCTTTTTGAGTATAAGCTTCGATATGTTTGGAGAAAGTTGAATTTTGCTACTTTTCACTTAGGGTTTTGGTTTGGGCTGAGCCCACTTATGTATTCAGTCCCAACCCCTCTCCTCTTCATTCACTTCTTTTCTATTTTCCTAACACTCAAGCTCAAGCAAAAATGGGGGAAGAGAAAAAGAATTAGGAAATCCTAAGCCCTAGTTTCCATTAGCAAATCCAACTTCTAGCTCCAAAACTCAAGTGAACCCAATGGTAAGCATCTCCTTCTTCTTCTCCAACTCATTCTCTCTTTTATTTCAGAAATTTCCCAAACCTAACTTAGGGAATGTTCTTCTTTTAAGCTTACATTCAAGCTTCTAGTGTTGAGATTGAAGTGTGGTTGATCTCCCCTTGCTTTCAAGCTTCTTCTTCTATTGTTTGGGTTCAAAGGTGAGATTTTTAATCTCACATCTAGGTCTATGATTATCTTCGATTGTTAGGAATGAATTCCTAACACATATTCATGTGCATTTGATTTTGGTTTGAATTGACTTGGTGTATATTCCAATTTTTAGTGTTTTGAAATCAAAATCTATGAAAATCCTTTTATGGATATCTCAACATGTTTTGGTGACGCATCGAAGAGCCATAAGGGCCGGGTAGTCGACTGGCATAAACCCCTAGTGCCATTGCTCGAATTCGGTTGCGAATTTGTTGGGTTTGCACATCTTGTGCAAACTCCAGTTAGTCGACTGGATTTCTAAGCCAGTCGACTGGCTGTAGCTAATATGCAGTATAAAGGCTTCCTGCAGAGCCTTGGGATTCTCTGTTTACTGCAGTCAATCGACTGACTCACTGAGTTCAGTCAACTGACCTGCATCCCGAGAGTTTTTGGGACTGTGATCAGTCGATTGAACTCAGTGAGTCAGTCGACTGAACTCAGTGAGTCAATCGACTGACCTGCTTCTATTTGTCTGCTAGGTCTATTTGAGCCTAGTTTTGCTTGGTATCCAATTTATATCGATTCGTTTTGATTCCTAGTTGTTGTTATCACTTATTCGACTACGATGACTTTTATTTTGGAATTTTTGGAAATATCCATTTTGATGGATTTGATATCGATTTCTTTGGAATTAATTCACGTCTTCGTATGTGAATTTTAGTGATTGATTGTTCCTACAATCTTCTTTGTGATTTGTCACTTTAAAAATATAAAGGTTTTCTATACTAGTAGTAAATATCAAAACGATTTCAACTCTATTTTCAATACCAAATTCGTTTATAAAACCGTCTTCCAATCTATCAGTATATACAAACCTTTACCTCACTCGTATGAGAAATCTAATTAAACGACTTAGTAAAACGAGTGGTATGAAACGCTTGCATTTACTTCGTCGGTTAATTCTTGGACTTGTTCGATTGAATCTCTTGTGACAATTTCCTAGTGGAGATCTACAATTTGTTCGTAAATATTTAAGTTAAGCAAGTGGTTATGGGACATGAAGCTAAACTCATATATTTACTAGCTTAGTGTAATTGACACTTCTCGTTGATCATGACGATCATCTTTGTGATTTAGACTAGCAATGTGCGTGTCTCTTTGTCTTCGAGGGAGACTAAACCCCGTTTCGTGGAGTTTCAACTCAAATTTGATGGGGTAGCAACCCATGGTCTTCGGGCCGTTTGTGGAGCTTCGGCTCAATTCGTGATGGTTAGCAACCATGGAATTAGCGTTCCGTTCGTGATACACGTGTAGGGAGTTTTTATGCTCCCGTCTGTGATAGGCCTCCCCCCTTTTGAGACTTTTGGATTTCTTGTGATGATTTCTAGAATTTGTATTTCACCAATTTTCGTGATTTCCATCGATAATCTTTATCGATATTTGTGTATTGGTGAATTTGTGTGTCATTGACTTTCGTGATTGACATTGATATTATTGTCAATATTTATGGTTTGGTGAAATAAATTAGGAGTTTGACGTTTCTGTGATTCTTGTGTAGATTTTGTGACATTGAATAATCCCTTGATGATTTTCAACTGCTTATATATATCACCGCTTGGCATTGTGGTTATTATGTGTTTAGTCATATCTCTTATTCCATATTGTTTCATCTGATATTTATAGTTAGACTGATCCGTTTATTATTTTCTTATTAAATAATACTCGGGTCAGACCGAGATGTTACAGGTGCTTCTGCTTGACTTCTCCCCAGGAATTCATTACTCTGACTTATGGCAAACTGCTTAGATTAGTAGTTTATTTTGTTATATACACTTGAGATATAAACTCATTGTTGTATTCTTTTGCATAGCACTTGTTGCTATTCTTTTGTATTATTGTGGATCTTTTTGACCACTACTCTGATAAACACTTTTAAGTGTTGTATATTCATATCTATTTCCGCCTTTGTGATATGGATTATCTGTGAATGATTTATGTTATGATTATTTCTATATTTGTTTCCGAAGATTATACATAGCCACTGTGTAGTAGCTTTGTGTTTGTATCAGTATGTCGGATTTCCTCTTGAAATAAAATGCATGTTATACTATCTGACATATCGGTGCTCGCGCAAAGCAATTACACCGATGGTCGCTCCTCAACTGCCTTATTCTCCGTGCTAGTCGACAGCATTACACCGTAGTGTTCTTTCCTAGCGTGGGTATAGAGGTGGGGCGTCACAGCTTGGTATCAGAGCTTCACTTCGGAACAATGTAGAATAATCTAGCAAGGATCATGTCCTAAGTCTTTCTTAGGAGTGGTGCCTTAGGATTTATTCGAGTCTTCGTACCGTTCTATCCTACTTTCTTTTATGATTCCTTGTTTTATCTATCAAGATTGCTTGATATTCATTTTGTGAATAACCTTTTTCTTCTTCTTTCTTTCTTTCTTAAAGAAGAAGAGATGGTTAGTTCTGGCAGTCCTAGCGCTGGTCAATCCAGTAGTCCTTCTCTTGATGGCGTATTCATGTCTGCCCAACAACTTTTGGATCTTGCTTAGAATCAAAGGTTTATCTGTGCTTTGAGAAAGAATCCCACAAAGGTCTTACCTCTGAAACTAGAAGTTCCTTTCGATCAACTTGTAGATATCACTCTACAAGAAGAAGAGGCCGATAGAGAAATTGATGTCGAGGTTGGGAGTGCCAAACCGAACTCCAACAACAACAAGTAGAGGAATCCCTTCATTAGGTTTGAAAGTCCTAATCCTAACAAGAGGGCGAAGCAAGAGACTTCAATAGAAAATACCCCCATCCCTAATCGCGGAGAATGCTACAATTGTGGCTCTAGGGACCACTATATAAATAGGTGTCCAATGCCTATTTCTTGCCGCTATTGCAAAAGTGTGGATCATTATATCTCTTCGTGTCCCAAGCGTCAAAGCAGGAGAGAAGGAAAGCTGCAAGCCCCCGGCAACTCTTCTCTTGGTCAAGGTATTTTCATTCAATCCTTGATGGCATTGTTTTAATTCGTTAACTTTCTATTTGAGTTCTTTTTGATATGGGTTCATCTCATTGTTTTTATATCAAAAGAACTTGAAGATTCTTTTCTTTGAATATTTTGGGCTTGATGACTTCTTTGAGAGTTGCGAATCCGGATGGTTGATCCGCAACACTCAATTTGCTTTCTATTGATGTCGAAATTATTTTATGTGATTTATCTTTCCGAGCCGATATTTTTACTTAGGCTTTAGAATTGATTTTTTTTTTGTAAGGATTGGCTTAATCGTTGTGAAGCGCATATCCTATTTTCTCATGTGGACTATTCCTCTTCGACATTTTCAATCTGTTAAGCAGATTTCTACTTTTCCTTTATGATTTTGATTCCAACTTGATGGCATCATTTTATTCCTTAAGCTCACTTATAAGGAAAGTGTTATTTCTCTCATTCATGTAGTTTGAGAAATTTTCCGGTATTTTTGAGCTTGTCTTAGGATTTATCACCTAAGTAATCTTTGTGTGGTGCTAAGGTCTTTTCAGTTTGACCTTACCACCGGTTTTCATTTGCTACGAGTTGCGGAAGTTAGCATTCCACTTACCGCATTCCGCACTTGTTATGATTCCTATGAATGACTTATTTTGTCATTCAATTTGTCCAGCTTATTTCATCCATTTTTATATATCAAATATTCTATGAATATTTCGATGAGACCATTCTTTTATTTATTGATTTTTGGATGAAAATAGCAATTTAAAATTTTGCAAAATCTTTTTCATAAGATTTATTTAGAAGTATAACCAGATTTTGTTCTTAAAAAGAACAAAGAATATTCTTAGAAGTTTTTGAGAAACTTACTTATCCTATAGAATACAATTTTGTGATTGTATTGCCCATTTAGTGTTTTAAGAATTTTGGTCGATGCGCTTGATCAACGTTATCGATAGGAATTTCCTAAACGCTTAGATGTGACAGTCAGACAAAATAAATTGACTTGTAGTAATGTAAATTTATCTAGAAAGATAATTACTTAAAGATGATTGTAATTTTGAAAGTTTTAGTTTTTCGGGAAAGAGGATTGTTTAAAAGAATTCTTTCTTTTCGATACTCTTATTCTTGTGATTCCTGAAGGGGAACCAAGACTTTTCTATTTGTACCGATACTAGTCGTATTGGTTTGTATGCCGTTCTCTTGCAAAGGAGAACGTGCTATCACTTGTGCTTCTAAATCATTATAGCTTATCGAGACTAGGTATGCCACTCATGATCTAGTGCTCTCGGCTATTGTTTTTGCTTTTAGAGTTTGACATCATCATCTTTGGGGGAGGAATTTGTTCTCTACCTCGATCATAAATCTTTGGAATAATTATTTTCTCATATGGAACTCCATGTTGACTCGAGTTCCTGACATCTTATGATCTTGATATTCTTTTTATTCCTGGAAGGGAAATCGTGTTGCCAATGCGCTTTGTCGTAAGCAACAAGTGGTTGATTCTTTGATGTTGTCTTAATGGAATTATCTTTTAATTAATTTCATTGGACGTTTTGATATACTTCGTTTTATTGAGCTTTATCTCATTCCTCTTATGGACTAGTGTCCGGTGTTCTTTTATGGTGTTCGGTTCATCGGATGTACTGTTATTATACTACATCGATGTTCCGTCTTATTTGATTCATTGGATGTACTGTTTGTACTACATCAATGTCTTTGCTTTTGATTCATTAGATGTACCGTTTGTACTACATCAATGTCTTTACTTTGGTTCATTGGGCGTACCGTTTTTGTACTACGCTGATGTCCCAAATTATTTGAGTTCCTAGATCCTCGGGCGTACAGTTTTTGTACTACGTCGTTGCACCGGCTCAATTTTTTGCTATTCTTGACGTTCCCCACGTCTTTCATCTACGGAAATGCCTTAGGGATTCCTGTTTTCATTCTTGAGCCCGGTGATATTGATGAAATTGAAGTTTCACCAGATTTCTTGCTAACTATTTCGTGCATTTTATGGTGAACTTCCTATTTCAAATTTTCTTTTGTGTTGATATGCTTCCATGGTTGTTACTTCTTATCTTCTTCTTAAGTATTGCGAGGACGCAATTTCTTTAAGGAGGGGAGTCTGTAACAACCCGCATATTTATCGATTTTATATTTAAATATTTTATCGTTAGTCGGATTTTAGTCCGAAAAGCTACTTTTTGCAAACAGCCGAATTAAGACTCGAGACCACCCCCATTGAGTTCAAAATGCCGTTTGCGACCTTTTTGAGTATAAGCTTCGATATGTTTGGAGAAAGTTGAATTTTTCTACTTTTCACTTAGGGTTTTGGTTTGGGCTGAGCCCACTTATGTATTCAGTCCCAACCCCTCTCCTCTTCATTCACTTCTTTTCTATTTTCCTAACACTCAAGCTCAAGCAAAAATGGGGGAAGAGAAAAAGAATTAGGAAATCCTAAGCCCTAGTTTCCATTAGCAAATCCAACTTCTAGCTCCAAAACTCAAGTGAACCCATTGGTAAGCATCTCCTTCTTCTTCTCCAACTCATTCTCTCTTTGATTTCAGAAATTTCCTAAACCTAACTTAGGGAATGTTCTTCTTTTAAGCTTACATTCATGCTTCTAGTGTTGAGATTGAAGTTTGGTTGATCTCCCCTTGCTTTCAAGCTTCTTCTTCTATTGTTTGGGTTCAAAGGTGAGATTTTTAATCTCACATCTAGGTCTATGATTATCTTCGATTGTTAGGAATGAATTCCTAACACATATTCATGTGCATTAGATTTTGGTTTGAATTGATTTGGTGTATATTCCAATTTTTAGTGTTTTGAAATCAAAATCTATGAAAATCCTTTTATGGATATCTCAACATGTTTTGGTGACGCATCGAAGAGCCATAAGGGCCGGGTAGTCGATTGGCATAAACCCCTAGTGCCATTGCTCGAATTCGGTTGCGAATTGGTTGGGTTTGCACATCTTGTGCAAAGGCAGAAAAACTGCCTTAGCTCCAGTCAGTCGACTGGATTTCTAAGCCAGTCGACTGGTTGTATCTAATATGCAGTATAAAGGCTTCCTGCAGAGCCTTGGGATTCTCTGCTTACTGCAGTCAGTCGACTGACTCACTGAGTTCAGTCGACTGACCTACATCCCGAGAGTTTTTGGGACTGTGATCAGTCGACTGAACTCAGTGAGTCAGTCGACTGACCTGCTTCTATTTGTCTGCTAGGCCTATTTGAGCCTAGTTTTGCTTAGTATCCAATTTATATCGATTCATTTTGATTCCTAGTTGTTGTTATCACTTATTCGACTACGATGACTTTTATTTTGGAATTTTTGGAAATATCCATTTTGATGGATTTGATATCGATTTCTTTGGAATTAATTCACGTCTTCGTATGTGAATTTTAGTGATTGATTGTTCCTACAATCTTCTTTGTGATTTGTCACTTTAAAAATATAAAGGTTTTCTATACTGGTAGTAAATATCAAAACTCTTTCCTCAAAACGATTTCAACTCTATTTTCAATACCAAATTCGTTTATAAAACCATCTTCCAATCTATAAGTATATACAAACCTTTACCTCACTCGTATGAGAAATCTAATTAAACGACTTAGTAAAACGAGTGGTATGAAACGCTTGCGTTTACTTGTCAGTTAATTCTTGGACTTGTTCGATTGAATCTCTTGTGACAATTTCCTAGTGGAGATCTACAGTTTGTTCGTAAATATTTAAGTTAAGCAAGTGGTTATGGGACATGAAGCTAAATTCATATATTTACTAGCTTAGTGTAATTGACACTTCTCGTTGATCATGACGATCATCTTTGTGATTTAGACTAGCAATGTGCGATGTCTCTTTGTCTGCGAGGGAGACTAAACCCCGTTTCATGGAGTTTCGACTCAAATTTGGTGGGGTAGCAACCCATGGTCTTCGGGCCGTCTGTGGAGCTTCAGCTTAATTCGTGATGGTTAGCAACCATGGAATTAGCGTTCCGTTCGTGATACACGTGTAGGGAGTTTTTAGGCTCCCGTCTGTGATAGGCCTCCCCCCTTTGAGAGTTCTGGATTTCTTGTGAGGATTTGTAGAATTTGTATTTCACCAATTTTCGTGATTTCCATCGATAAGCTTTATCGATATTTGTGTATTGGTGAATTTGTGTGTCATTGACTTTCGTGATTGACATTGATATTATTGTCAATATTTATGGTTTGGTGAACTAAATTAGGAGTTTGACGTTTTTGTGATTCTTGTGTAATCCCTTGATGATTTTCAACTGCTTATATATATCAGCACTTGGCATTGTGATTATTATGTGTTTAGTCATATCTCTTATTCCATATCGTTTTATCTGATATTTATAGTTAGACTGATCCGTTTACTATTTTCTTATTAAATAATACTCGGGTCAGACCGAGATGTTACAGGTGCTTCTGCTTGACTTCTCCCCAGGGATTCATTACTCTGACTTATGGCAAACTGCTTAGATTAGTAGTTTATTTTGTTATATACACTTGAGATATAAACTCATTGTTGTATTCTTTTGCATAGCACTTGTTGCTATTCTTTTGTATTATTGTGGATCTTTTTGACCACTACTCTGATAAACACTTTTAAGTGTTGTATATTCATATCTATTTCCGCCTTTGTGATATGGATTATCCGTGACTGATTTATGTTATGCTTATTTCTATATTTGTTTCCGAAGATTATACATAGCCACTGTGTAGTAGCTTTGTGTTTGTATCGGTATGTCGGATTTCCTCTTGAAATAAAATGCATGTTATACTATCTGACATATCGGTGCTCGCGCAAAGCAATTACACGGATGGTCGCTCCTCAACAGCCTTATTCTCCGTGCTAGTCGACAGCATTACACCATAGTTTTCTTGCCTAGCGTGGGTATAGAGGTGGGGCGTCACAACACAAGTCAGAGATATTTTCTTTCCAACAAGCGTATTCGAGAAGCCTTCCATCAACATTTTCTCACTCCCATTCCCCTCTTGGTTCTCTGAACAGATAATTGATCGGAAGAAAAAGAGAAAAAAAAATATCTTAGCCTATTTCCTCTTTCAAATCATTTCCTTCAGTAAAATAAAAATAAAAATAAAGGAACTGCGATCGAAATCGCGAGTTCGATTGAGCACGAGGAAGCTCAGGTGGTGGCGCGCATCTCGTGTACGGTTGAAATTGAAGAAAACTCGTTAGGGAAGCGCGCGTACAGACAGTAAGGTAGCGACGCCTTGGGTGGACTCGAGTTGGGGTATTGGCTGTTGAACGAGGCGAGGGCAGGTCGTGAGGGCAGTCTCGAGCTCGAAGAGGTGGGGGTCGAAATCTTCATGTCGCATTCGATTTAGGGGAGAGCAGCCGATGTCGCTGGGGTTTTACTGGAGTTGCGTTTCATCGAGGTCATGGCGCTCGAAATAAGGAAGTAGCCATACGCTCCGCGTCATTGTCGACATGGCAGAGCTCGAGCTAGGGCATTGGGGTTCCTGTTCGACTTAAGGTAAATTCAACTCTCAATACACCCTAATTAAACTTGCATTTAAGTAAGGTCGTGAATAAATTTTAATTATCACTTATCAAGACTGCAGTAAATTATAAGATGATTTTGGTGTAAATCGTTATGCTATGGACTGAAGTATATAGATGTAAATGTTTTAGTTAATATGTAATCTTGGACACTTTGTAAGAAAATTATTGGTTTAAAATTAAAACATCAGGAATATATATATATATATATATATAATAATAATAATAATAATAATAATAATAATAATAATAATTGGTAATTAAGCTGATGTAATTAACTCGTTTAATTTTTGAGTTGCTAAAAATAGTTTGTTAAAAGAAACTATTTAACTATTAGTTTAAATATATTTTTTAAAATCAAATAATGGGTTAAATTTAATAAATGAATGATAATAAACTATTGATTTAAATTCAAGTGTTATTTACTTTATATGATATTTATTCAAGGTCTTAACCAAGAGGACAAAATCGAATTGGAATGGATTGCAAACAACAAAATCAAAGGTGAGTAATCTCATGCCCTAGATTTTATTTAAATTTAAATGGTTAAACTTAAATAGTTGGATGAATGATTGAAATGTTTGGATGTGTACTGATGATCTAATGATTTTAGATTTGGTTGTTTCTCGTGTTAATCGTGGTTTGACTCTAGGTGCTTGAATTTTAATGGTTTTGAGCTTGAATCATAAATAAGTAAATGGCTCTATTTAAAATCAAATCAGGTTTAATGTTAGGTGATTCATTAAATAGGTATGATAATTTAAATGGAAAATTTATTAATTAAATTAATTAATGATATGGGTTAATTAATTAAGTTTATATTAATTTGGAATAATCATTTGAGGGTTTAATAAGTAATTACTTAATGTATTTAATAAAATAAAATTACTGGTGTGATTAAACAAGAGATAAATTAAGATAATTTAATTAGGGAGAATTAATTTATTAGTGAAGCAAATGAAAGAATAATTAATTACAGATTGAGGTTAATCGGGAATGATTAATATTTGGGGTTGGATTAAAGTAATTAATTTAAATTGGAACAAATCAATACATAATCGGAAATCATTAATTTATATAATCAACGATGTAATCAAAGATTGATTAACTAAGAGGAATTAATCAATAAATGATACATGAGAAATTAATTGATATAAGTAATTTGAATTAGTGTGATTGATTATAGTTAATTAATTTGTGAAGTAATTAAAGATTACTCATTGATCTGGTAAGAGTAATTAATGTCATGAAATCAACTAAAGATAAATACTTAAATGGAATTGGAAGATAATTAATACAGGGTGATTAATTAAGATGAATGAGGAAGGGTTGATTAATTAATTTGGAATTAATTAATGAAAGAGTCTAAGTGATTAAGGTTTGAAATTCAATTAGAATCAATAGAAATGAATTGTATGTGATTAAGATTTGCTTCTGATTGATTGAATGGTATTGGATGAGGTGAAGGAGTTAATAACTCTGATATGAAATATTGTGTATTTCATTTGGATGACTTGGGATAGATTTCGAAGAGACCGGGGTCGGGTATTGGGAAATACCCGAAACCACCTCGAATTTTTTTTTAAATTGATTTGTGAGATCAATAGGCTGGAATAAAATGATTTAAGTGGATTGGATTATTTTATTTAAGTTTAGTACTTAGAAATTTATATGTGAAATAAGTCTTGACTATAGCAAATTTTGAATTGGATAAATTGAGATAAGTTACCCCGGTTTTTATATAAGTTGTTTGCTTGGTATTCCATGTTAGTTGAGATTACTCACGCTGGTTTCCAGCCTGACCCGAGTGTTACTTTGGTGTAATGCTCGGGTCAGACCGAGTATTACAGATTTTCAGGTAGGTACGTTCTGGAGACCAGGAGGCGATCTGTATGGCAGGAGCGTATAGAATATTTCCGCTGTATTTATATTATTGTTAATCCGAGAAATGATAATTGTATATATTCAGTGACTGTATATATATGGAACTCTGATGTATATTAAATGTAATCGACAGATATAGTATTCTTTTGTAAACTGATAATATTTATTATTATATTTTATCCGCTGCGAATGTGAGTTGTTGATGATTCTGTCCTTCTTCTTCTATCTCTTTCTTCTTTTTCATAACAATCTGGAATTTTCAGGATCGAAAATTTCGGGTCGTTACACGAATATATTAAAAAAGGGACATCTAGACAGGGATGACTTTACCCTAATTGGTTGCAAACCACTTAGCCTTGTGTGCACCTCCCCGGTTTTTAGCCATTTTCGGTTGATGAGGCTCGAGGCTTTGCGTTACCTTTTTAGCACACATTCACTTAGAATGCTCATCGTCCTCCTGACGATGTTCCAAAAGCATTCATCCATACAAGTCCGTTCCGGGTTCGAACGGAACCGAAGGCACTACTCCTACTACATCCATTTTGGAATCACCCTCAGGATTAGTAGCGACTAACCCTTGAACTTCACTGCTCCATCTTCGATTCCAAACCCATGTCTTCCTCATGGAAACATTCAAACTGGATCGAAGTGGTTTTTGGAAAATAACTCCCGATCTTGGTCTCTTCGAAACGATCAGCGCATTGGTCAAAATTGATAGTCGGTTATTTAACTATCAAATAACATTCACCAACAATCATCAAGCCATAATAATTTCTCCTAAATTATTTATTTTCAAATATCTTCACAAGATATTTCCTACATTTCAATCCTTTGAAATAGTTTTCAAGTCACTTTTCTCTCTCTCGTGGAAATAAATTTCCACCCAATTATTTTATTTCCACTGAAAACTGCCAAGTCCTAAATACTTAAGATTTTAAAAATAATTTAAATCATTTTTTTCTAAACATACTTTAAAGCATTTAAATTAAATTTACTTAAACACTTTATTCAGAAATATATACTTTAAAAATATTTGAAATAAACTACTTTATAAAGTATAAAAACTAATTTTTGACATAAAAATTAAGCCGGACGAAATTTAAAAATAAGAGTTGCGAAATTCTATAAAATTTTAACCAAACTATTTAAAATAAAACTATTTTATAATATATAAATATTAAAAAATTTCTTTTTAATCATAATACCAATTAACCTATAAATAATTACTACTAAAATAAATTTGAAAGTATTTACTTAAAAATTCAAAACATTTAAAAATAATTCATATTCTAGAACATTTCTTTAAAACAAATTTTTAAAGCCTTTAACTTATAAAAAGTCTCCTTTAAAATATACGTGGCTTTGCAGGGAAATATACTTTCCATATCCATACCTTTAAAAAAAATAAACCACTAATTATTTTTAAAACAAATTACCCATTCGTTTATAAATTCCTACCATGAATTTTTATTCCCGAATATCCAACGATATCCATTTCACTTTATAAACCCAATTAATAAATTTCATAGTCTTATCTCCCTTTAAAATTTCAGTTTCAAACGCTTCCCTTTAAAATTTCAATTTCAAACGCTTAAATCAATTTTCAAATTGATTTTCAAAATTTACTCCATTAAAATAAATTTCTTTAATTACCCAATTTCATTTCAAAGCTCATAATTTTAGATTTAACTTCTTTATTATAATTCAAAATCTTACTTAAGCTGAAATACAAATTTCATACTTTTCCCAAGTTTCTTCCTTTTCTTTTCCAAGTTTAAACCAAATTTGAAAATAATTTCTTTATTCCTTTAAATAATATCACTAAGTCTAAAAATTTATTTATACCTCTTTACTCAAAATATACTTCCCATACTCAGAATTTATTTATTTAAAATTTAAAAATCAACTTTTGTTCTTCAAATCATTTAATTATCCAAATTCCTTATAATTATTTTATTTAAAATACCCTTTTTATTTACTTTAAAAATCCAAACTTCATATATATATATATATATCAATTATCAAAATTTCAATATATATATTTAACCAAACCAGAGTTTTCAATAAATTCCAATTCCTAATATGATCAATATAATTCATCATAGATCATCACACAATCATATCGCTGAATATATAAATTAAATTCAAACGTTTTGAGGAATCCACTTGGATCCCTCCATCTTGTTTTTCCCCGCATCCATAACTGTTAGCACAATATAATAATACCAATTCCACTTTGAGGTGGAATATCGCGGTATATGGGAACATATTATCTCATCCGCTATTATGAGGTGCATAGGGTCTCATCCGCTATATAATATGGCAAATCAATCACTCCAATATATATATACACTACTATATATAATATACCACATCAACCAATTCAAGCATTCAACCAAAATTTAAATTTAACTATTAGAATTTAAATAAAACCTAGATGAGTGAGACTAACTCGCCTTTGCGTTTTGATATTGCAATCCGATCCAAGCCAGCTTGTTTCTTCCTGATTTTAGACCTTGTACAAACATTATATGTTTTATTAATATTTGCAATAAGCGAACAGTCAATTTCCACTTATTAATTTAATTGATGATTTAATTTTAATTAGAAATTTTCATTTTGAAACTACATATACACTTGTGAAAATAAATTATATATTTCAAAAATCTAACCTTTATAAATTCTTCAAACATTTTAAAATCCCCATTTTTTTTAAAACTTACATATATATATATAAAATCCTGTTTATCTATATATTGTATATTAAAAAAAGGCATGTGTACATACATAAATTTGTACCTTCATTATACCTTCCTTTACCATACACGTCCACATATAAAAATATTTAATTTGAAAAATAAATAAATTACGTAATATCTTACTGAAGATAAAAAATCTTATCTATCTATATATATTTAGTTAAATTTAAATTGAACATATATCTTGTAGTTTTTTTTACATACATAGCTGATTATATTTAGAAAAAAACTGTTATACCTTATTGTAAAAATAAATTTTCAATTTATCTATACTATATATCCATATGTAAATTTATTAGATTAAAATAATTGCTACTATATATATATAGGATAAAATAAAACAACAGCCTTACCTCACTGTAAACCAGGATCACCAAAACCCTTGCATGCTCGCTAGCAAGACTTCCACCTCACGATAGCAAACTCGTCGAACCGCCACTGCCTCGAGAACCACACCCCTAACAACTGATTGTCTTTGAACCTACAAAAATCATGACTACAACTATCGATGCTCCCTCGAAGGTGCCAGAACACCGAGACATTGCCGAGAATAGATCGAAGTGCCAGCTTGCACGAAAAGATCACCAAGCTTCCAATGCTCGCCTCTCACGCGTACGCGCCTCGCTATTCTGACCGACCCTCCCAGCTCGCATGACCGACAACTCTTTCCCTGAATATCGCTGTTCCCATGCGAATCGACAGTTGACTAGCTGAGTGAGCTTGAAACCTAGTTTCGAATTGAATCGAAGTGGCCCTCTACCGAAGTTGCTAAGATTTGAGGCGGGAATGATTTGAAATGGGAAGGAAATGGAAGGAGGGAGTCGTTTTGATCTGAGGAAAGGAATTGGTGCAGGCTGTCTTTTTTTTTCCTTTTTTTGCGGCCATCAAATTTTTTTCTTTGATTTGTTTTTGAAAGAAAAGAGGAGAGGAATGGTATTAACTCTTATGTTTGCTCGGTCCCCACTTTTGTTTTCGTTTATATTTGTTTTTGAAGATAACTATAAATCATTTTGACACTTGTAGATCAAGGTCCCCTTTAGCTTACAAATGTCCAAATCCATTTATATATTTATTTTTACATTTTTTTAACTTGAGTTATTACTACTTTAACTATATATATACACACTTGTCATCAACAATTTAAAAATGTAGTGTTTAAATTTTAAATTGTTTTGAAAATGCAACTTAAAATTTTGAACTCCTACGAGGCATGCCGCTAGGCGTTCATAATGTCAAAACCCTATTTCAAAAGCAATGGAATAGGTTTTGAGTCCTAACTTGATCGTATGGAGAAGATAGCTTTTTGGACCGGTAATTATATTAAATTTTCAATATGGATTTCATCGCATTTATCTACCGTACGATCACACGACAACTCCAACACTAGAAAAATTGAAATCCGATAATAACACAATATTACGGGTCCAATGGAACTGGTTTCATCGAAATCCGAGACTATGCCTCGGAAGGCAATTTTTAAATATCGATTTAAACGATGTATTTTCAAAACTGAACAAAACACTTTTAAATTCAAGTTTGCCACTTTTATTATCTTCAATACTATCAATATAAATTTTACAAGCCTTTAAATTATTTTTAACAAGCTTAAAATTTTAGATTTAACCTATTACCCAATTTCCAATTATTAAATTAAATAATTAAATTACTTAGTAGATTGTGGCAATTGAAATTCAAGTTAGAAACTAACATTTAAATATTTAAAATTAATTAAATATTCCAATTTCAAATATCCAAAAATCCCGGGTTGTCACATTACTCTCCCCTTAAAAGAATTTCGTCCTCGAAATTACTAGTTAAGAGGAATGGTCCATAACCCGTTCACTATATTTTCCAGTCCAAATAGTTTTTTAACAACTTCCTAAAACCCTTCAGTTTCAACTTTCCAAAACAAATTTTTATTAAAGACACAACAACTCTTACTAACTTCCCAAACTCAACCATAAGTTCCAAATAATATTATTTACTAAACATTTGAAATTTAAATTATCAAAATTTTCCTAAAATTTTCTAACTCCCTAAATTTTCGAAAAATTTCGCCAGCGTCTCCTTTGTGCGGCTAGCTTGATACAACTACAAAATGCCTCTATGGGCCCCAATATCTCAAAATAAAACAGAATGCCAAATGGCTAGACCATAAAATCATCAAATTTCATACAAGAATTTAAAAACATACCTTTTGTTGCAATTTCATTTATCTTATGAAATCAAAAATCCCAATTTCCTTTTGCTATTTAAACACCAGTATATCCTACTTAGCCATAACATCCAATCACAGAATCCCAATATCATTTTATACATTTCTTTTCAACAGTTTTAAATCAATTTCATTCACATCCGTACGATGCACATATATCTTCCGTACGCAATACCCAATTTGATCGCTCACTCGATCAAACAATTTCATTTCCGAACTAGTATTGTCTTCCCGACTTCCTAGTGCGGACTCAGATCTGGTTTCTTGATCAGAAACTGTCATTCTCCTTGCATAGCCACAAACTATGATAGAGAATTTCCAGAATCAATCAAAAATCCATATCCAGGGTTCGCCGTTGAAAATCGACTGAAAAATCCAGACTCGAAATGATATAAATATCTCGAAATTCTTTGCTCGAATCTGGATCAAACTGCTATGCGAATATAGTAACATACATACATCCTACGTATTTATCTTAATTGATTATTAGCTATATCAATTTTCTTTTATTCACACTTATGTTGGATTACCATTCACCAATTCACAATTATCCAATTTCACACTTTACATAATCTTGTTCAAATGTTAACTTGGAACATTTTTCTCAAAATCAAATTTTACATAAGAATTTCACCACCCCTTCTTAAGTTTAATATAAATGTTTTATATCACTCTTATAACTATTTTAACTTCACCACTTTTGTTAATATATACTTTTACTGAAATTTTCATTTTCAAATTCGTTTGAATTCAATTTCCCTTTATTTGAATATTGAATCCTATTCACATTATCTCAATCCATACTTAATTAACCATTTCTCCAATCAGTTCCACTTACTAATTTATATAAATCCCAATGGATTTATTTCCAAACTTTTTAAATTATTTTTAGTCTACTATGAATTGATCTTTCAAATTAACTTTACCTTACTTCACCCAATTTAAATTAAATATCATTCCAATATTCAATTTTCAATTTATTGGTTTACTTACAAATTTTATTTCCTATCCTGTGTTTTATTTAGTCCAATCTTAACTAACTCCCATTTCACACAATTCAAGTTAATTCCCAATATTCAGTTCCCAATTTTATTTACATACAAATGCTAATTCATTTGTCTATCCACAATTTTATTTCCAACTTATTATTTATGTAACTATTTCTCTTAGTTTCCATAGACATCCTTTAAATTCACTTTTACTTAACTTTATTTAATTACACTCCCACTCAATTCAAATTTTAAACTTCTATAATTTTTCCCTAATTTAATTACATTTATTAACTAATTTCCTAATTTATTTCATCTAATTGATTTTCTTCATTGGTGTAACGACCCGACTTCCTACACCCAGGAAGACGTATCGTTTTTAAGAAAAGAAAGAGATGAGAAAGTAGAAAAGATAGAGAAGAAAGAACAACAACATCAGAATCTCACAGCGGAACGATAAATATAATATATCACATAAGTATTTACATAATATACAACATCAATCAGAGTTATACAGATAATACATCACATACTAGACAGTGATAAACACCTGTCTAGACAATACAATACAACTCAAACAACACGACTTAGAGATTCCAACACAGCGGAACTATATATATACATCTAAACGCTGAAGCCTCCTGCTCCATTGCTCCTCCAGAATTCGTCAAAGCTAAACCTGAATCCCTTGACTACCCGTAAAAATTTGGGTACCCGAGAGTTTAAGAAAACAAAGATAAACTCCGGGTCAGACATGGGTCTGGTATGAGTAACAGGTTAAAGATTTGCTTAACTTTGAAAATCTTTTGAAAATAAAAAAAAGTATCATGTAACATCCTGCCTTTTCGCACACTTTAAAACGACACACGTGCCAATTCAAAGCATACGCAAGGACGGAGTGTTATGGGGTAGATCAGAAAAACAGAGAAGGAATAAAACAAAATAGAATCTCACAGCGGAAGGATAAAATATAATAATAAATATACAGTTCAAACAGTTTACAAAACAGTTATTTCACTTATACAATGAACATCAGAGTTACACATACCAATACAACAATGCAGCGGAATATAAAGAGTGTGTGGTGCAATACTATATATAAAATAATGCTGAATCTTCGTCATCGTCCTCCAAGCTAAATCTGCTATCCTGAAATGCTCGGACTGACCCGAGCGAATTTGAAAAGACAAAAACACTCGAGTCAGACTAGAATATCTTATGTGAGTTAAATAAACAGAAATAAATATGAGTACAGTAACTCAAGAGATGCTCGGGATTTACATCTCCTAAGGATCCGTTAAACTATTTACTATGTAGTATATTGCGCTATTATAATAGTGTCTATTTATAAAATAAACTTACTTTTAAATAGCGTTAAGGCTTTACATTTTCCACCTTAACACGTAAAATGCCAATAGTCTATACAGTACCGTAATACCTCCTGATCGGGAAGCTACCAGAGGATACTCCATAGGTACGACACAAATAGAAACTCGTAGTAAAGGCTCGATATGGTAGGTGACACGGCACAACTAGGCAATGCCAGGGTAGATATACCTATTGCTATCCAGGCTGGTGGAAACGCGTAGCCGCAGTTACCGCCCACCTCGGACTAACTCCCCAAAATCAAAATATAGAAGTGGCCACTAAATCAAATCCAAGTCAAAGTATAATATCGAAGAGGAGCGTCCGATCAGAGGAATGACCTCATTGGCCTGAGAATCGCTCCTGTTTTAGCCACCTTATGCCAACTCACGGGAGTTGGGTCCACGTATTTACCTCACAGGAAACGTCGCCACCACCTACTTCATTCTGGAATCTCCACCGCGTACACGGTTAGTCAAAGTGGTTTTCGGTATCGACAGAGAGTATGTCCATATCTGATCCCGGTCTCTTTGCCAACCAATCGTTATTATAACACCGCGGTTATTTAAAAACAGTTTATACTTTAAAACCAGAATATAATCCCTTTCAAAACCATAATATTACGATATCATTTCTTCTTTAAAAACACAAACAATTTATTTTCATATTATTTTATAAAAGCCCAAATCAATGATATCGTTTCCCAAATAAAATTTTCCTTTCCAAAAATTATGTCACTTTTTATTATTTAATATCCCATGTAACCAATATTTTGTTTGTAACTTTCAACATAATTCTTCGAAAATCCATAGTATTTTAAAACCATTATTTTCAAAACTAAATGGTTTGGATATTCAACGGTATGCGAATTAAAAAGGTTTAACTTTACTGTTGTTTTATAAAGAATAAATTACATGGCTTTCCAAATATTTCTTGTTTTAAAGTTAAACCAAAATCCAAAATATTACTTCAAGTCCCAAAACCATTTCAATTTTATATATATTTATATCCATTTTTGAGCGTTAATATTTCAACTAAAGTTGGATTTTTATCCTTTCAAAATCAATATTCTATTAATTAATCTTGACCATTCACATAAAATCCATAATTAATAAGACTTCAATTTCTAGTAAAATATATATATATATATATATATATATATATAGAATTTTTCCACTTCAAATTATACTAGAATATCCATTTCTATTTATTTTGGGAAAATCCAATTACAAATATCATATCTTAAAATTTCCAACTTTACATTTAAACATAGGATATAAATTTACCAAACACCATTTTCTAAATTTCTTCCATTTTCAATAAAGAAATTTATATTCCTTTTAATTTCAAAATTTCAACTTCATAGGTATATAAATATGGAATAAAATATTTATACAATATAAGTTTAAGATTTATAGACCGTATTCAATCCAAACCATAGAAATCACATTAAAATAGTTATATATAAACCGTGGTGCCTGTATATAATTTTCTATCCTATGGTCAAGTGATACGGATATTTATCATTTCAATCCGCAATTTAAAAAATAAAACTTTGCGGTTTTATCATTTCAAACCACAATCCCGAATGAAATGAAAAATGTATGCTAACTTGCAGTTTAATGATATCAAATAAAACATCCATTCAACAACACATCCATCATCCAGTCACAAACATCAAGCAATATCAACCAATAACAAAATATGTTTGGGAATATACAACAGGTAATAATTGGCAGTTTAATTCAAATTATATTTATCAACTATAAATCTAACAGTTTATTTTCAGTGATAATTGACATAACTGTTAACTAGCAGTTCTTATGCAAACAATAATTTCTAACAGCCAATTAATACGCAATCAATCAATTTAATTAACAGCTAAATTCAAAAAATGCAATTCAACAGATATGGGTGAAATAACATGCCAAAAGCTCATAAATAAATTTCTATTCATTTCTAAAATTTATTTAACAAACATAAAAGCTTCTAGTAATTGTGAGTGAGTTAAAACACTCACCTTTTGAATTTAAATCGAATGTAAATCCGATTTAAACCCAAAATTTGACGGTCTCTAAATTTATCCAAACCAGCGTCATCAGATCCGGAATTTAATTACGATCCTAACAAAAGAAATTTCGTGTGAAACAGAGTTCGTATGTGAAAGTTATCACAATTAAACGATTTGCAATTGAAATAAAAAAAAATTAAAAATAAACAAAACAAAAATAAAATGTCGTGCCACATCCACCTTCCCTCGTGAAAAACGCATATGCTTCTTCTTGATTGCTAACTTTGTTTCGTAATTTTTCTTTTATTTCGATTTACTTTAATTTTCCTCCTTATTATATGAATGTATGTATTTTAAAAGGTTTGAAAGAAAAAGAAGATTTAAAAAAAGAAGAATTGAAAAAAAATGATTAAAATAAGAATTGAAAATGGAAGAGAAGATCTAGATTTGAAAAGAAGAAAGTTTGAAATAGAAGTAAATTTGAAGAAGAAGAAGAAGAATATTTGAAGAGAAAGAAAAAAAATTAAAATGAGAGATAATAAGGAGCTTTGAGAAAAACAAGAAAAAAAGAAGAAGAAGAAGAAGAAGAAGAAGAAGAAGAATAGCATGGAGGCTAGGGTTAGAGTTAGGAGAAACAAAATGTAATAGAAGAATAAGAAGTAGGTTATTTATAATTATTGGAAAGAAATAAAGTAAATATGAACAACCTTTTTAAAAGTAGCAGGTATTCAAAAGAGGTAATTATTTATTAGAAAGGGAATGAATATGGAGGGACAAAATAAATGACACGTTTCGTTAGTTTGATTCTAAATTAATTAAGTGCTAGATACAGAAAAGTTTGAATACATCATATATATATTCATACTTTAACTGTGTGACAAAATTGCTAAACATACATCAAGTACGATTAATTGGTGACAATATATAGGAATAATCAACAATAAATGTGGATGCAATCACATAAGGATCTAATAGGGAAGGAGATAAAAGTAACAACGTTGATTAATTCCACTTTCCCACTTTAGCCAATCCAATTACAAAATTTAAAATTTTATAAAATTTCTCTCCTTTGATTTCTTAAACAATTTTAATAACTAACAACAAGTTCTATGTTAATTCAATCATTAATCATTTCGCCAATTACCAAATTAAATTACAATTATTCGCAATAAATCAAATTATTAAATCATATACTCTTATACTCTCACTTAAATCCAATTAGATAAATAGATTTGATTTGCATTCCAACTCATTTGATTGCAAATAAACTTTTTACCATAAATAAAATTCCAAATTATTGATAACTTTATTCCCATTTCCTTCACACACAAACATCATATTATAAAGGTATCTATATTATTCTCCATTGGTTTGCCTTAACTTATTTAAGGTAACCTTACATTAATATCTATTGCTATGTTTTCAAATTATTCTTCCCTCATTCTTCTTTACTAATATTAATTCCACAACTTGTTCAATTTGAAAATCATTATCATATTTTCCAAATGTTACCTTAATTTAACACTTATGTAACGTATTATTAGATTCGTTGCAAGATTTCAATTTCAATCCCCATTTCTTAATATACTCAAATTCTGGACATTTTTATTTCCTTACCCATAAGTGTAACATTTATTGCCAATTCCATCCAAATTTAACAGGTAACCCTTAACAATGTTTTCAATCCAAAGGTTATACTTAAGTTTACGTTGTATTCTACAACTTATCATATTATGAAGAAAATTCACATTATTCCCCAATATTACCTTAATTCATATTAACTTAACATTATATTTACTCTTCATTCTATTATTAACCTATTAATATTAAATAGATGAAATTAACATTGGTTTTACACTCTATTACGTAGATATCCTTAAATTTTATCTAAGTTTATATTTACATAATATTCCAACATTAAATTTCATCCAAATTTTTTTCTTCCTTTTTATTTTAATTAAATCCAATTTCCCTAAAGTTACATTTAAACAAGTAAATTTTGATTTCCAATCAATCATTATACTATAACATTCTTAACATTTTTTCATTACACTACTAAATTCTACCTTGATAAGTTTACGCTTCTATTGCTTTACTTTCACACTTCGGTTAAAATATAAATTAATTCTAAAGTAACGTTTATTGTTGACCCCGCCATTTTAATTACTCATATTTAGATGAACGTTATTTCAAATAAGTTCATTGACTCATTTAAATTAGGTAGTTTATAGTAGTTGTTATCCCACCCTTACAATTATTTCCTACTAACGTGCTACCAACTCCTTTAATTAAAATTTGAATTCCAAACCTTATTTAATATACTAAGTAAGATAAATAACATATATAGATTGCTACCAACTTTCCTTTTCTTGCATTTATGTGTTTATTACTTGACACACCAGTAAATATTACATATACACAAAATTCCGTTATCACTTGCCTAACAAGGTTATTATCACTTAAGATCTCACTGCATCCACATTTTCACATTTTCATTTCATAGTTTCTTTACTTTATTCTACATAATTTATTACAAATGGGATTTTCTTTGGTTTACATCTTATTTGTATTTAACATTTCTCAATCACCAATTCATTTCACTTTAACTGCGGTAAATTGGCGGATAAATTGAATTTGATTCCCAAAATCTAAATTAACAAGAAACAAGGGTAGGTAACATACAATAGTCATTACTCCAAATTCTAGTCACCTAAATAGTCTTTTATTCCTTGCAAATAAATGTTACTATTTATTTTCATAGTACAAATCTCAATGATTATTCCATTTTATATTTGCTTAGGCCATTTATAGTCCACTATACATATCTTCATAAATGGGTAATTTATTCAATTCATTAAGTGTCAATTCTATTAAGCCCTGTTTATATCTTTATGCATTCTTCTATTACTTTACAAAAGGGAATAACTTTTAAACTCATACACTTAATAACAAAACCGTTATAAATCCAATAAATTCCAAATCGTAGTTTGTACATATTTTACACAACTATTATGATTTCTCACAAACGTTGAATTTATTAAATGACCATTTATTAAAATTTAATTCCCTTAATTGAATCAATTGCTTATTATTATATATATTCATTTCATTCTACCATTCCTTCCCATTATAAATTCATTAACGTATTTACACATCTCTATCTTTCAAATATTAATAACCAAACTTGATTACAAACACTGTCCTTATCAATCTTCATAAATTTGTTCAAAACTAAACTTTTGTTTACATAAAATAAATTTTATGTTTCTATTAGTTTTCTTTTCCTTTCACTACAGGCATAAATTATCACTATCTACACTAATTACATCTTTGTATTAATGAACACCATTCAAGTTAATATTTATACTAACATTCACAAATTCAACATTTATTTGTTTCTTCAAAATTAATTTAAATCAAGTTGTGAAAATTTACATTATCCACATCTATTATCATAAAATTTTATAGTTACACTAAATTGCAACCACTATACCAAATTTCTACGTTTACTCCTAAACAAATTAGAAATTATATTAATTCATTTTATTAAATATCATAAATTTAACGGGTCGTTACAATCTCCCCCACTCAAAACTTTTCGTCCCCGAAAAGGAAAAAGAAGGGAGGAGGAAGATTTACAGTGCATCTTATTTCAAATATTAACTTATAAACAATATTTTACTGGATTAATTTCCTTTAATGAAATATACTTGTTTTATAATCATTATATCCTTTAATACTTGAATTATTAAAGTTGGGAAAAATGTTTTCACAAAATTCTAAGTCCAAAATTTACGAAAAATTTTGACAGAGTCTCCTTTGTACGGAGGGACTCTGGAGAAAATATAATATCCAAATATACAAATATATTACATATATATCCAAAATAAAATATCCCAACACGGGAAAATATATAAAATAGCGCTTTATACGTAATCCGGAAACGTACCTATTTGTCGGGCAATACGCTTATTATTACGGAACCAAAAGCAGTAGCAGTTGCTTCCATAACCTGTATTTTCTTATAAGCCTAAAAGGTTAAATATTTATTTTAAAATGAACTATTCTAGTGGATTCAATCATTCATATCCAATCAAATGCAACAACCATACATTTTAACAAACAGCACACACCGCAAACAAAATCATTCAATCAAACAAACAATTAGTTGTTAGGTTCAAATTCCGAAATTGTACGAAATATAAAATAACTATCAAGTGCATCCTTTACTCAACAGTCTTAGATGGAACAAAGATAGATTATTTCTCCATCCAACAACTTCAAAATTCCTTACCCAACAACCATACATCAACCAAACAATTCAAATCAACACCAAAATAGCTTATTATACATTTATTTCATACTTCAGTGGTTTGATTTTCTTTCCTTCATTTATGAGGGATTTCTTTGTTCTTACAAGTTTTATTTTCCAATTATCCCAAAATTCATTATATTTGTATTTCCTTTTATTACTTAAGTTTCCTTTTATTACCTAAGTTTATAAAATAAATTCTCATTAATAACAACAAATATTTTGAATATCTTCATTTCCTTACTCTTCACTTGTAAGATTTCCCTTAAATTCCTAATCTACTAACATTTATTCTTATAAGTGGAAGTTTTTATTTATCCATTAACTATGAATTGCAGTCATTTAATTTTTCCTACTTTCCATTATATTAGAATAGGGAAGATTAAAATATACTTAAGTCAATAATCATACAATCAATTCTTATTTTGAATTTCATTTTATATACTTAGGTTCATATCATCTATTAATAATTCTTAACCCTTTTTCAGTAAAATTTCAATTATAACCTAAGTTTATACCATTAAATTCTTATTATAACAGTAATTTATTGAATACTTCATTTTTCCTAAATTCCTACTTGTAAAATATTCAATTCCAGTTTCTCATTTAACACTTCAACTTTTATATTTGGGTAAGTTATTTATGTTAAGGAAATTGCAATTGAACTTATACAAGTTTAATCTCCATTCTTTTAATTAAATTTAATGTTTATCCATATTACTCTTTGTCTCATATGTATGCAAATTCCTCTTTATAGCTTTGCAATTATTCTCTTATTTCAATTAGAGGTTTCAATTCATTTATTACTTAACTTTTATTTCACTACAATTTAACAATTGATTAATTAATGGAGAATTTTAGAATTGGATTCCGGGTCAGATTTCAATTTATTTCAAAATAATAGATAAATAAGTTCTTACAACTCAAAATCTCTAATTATAGTTAGAACAATAAAAGAAATTTTTTTTTTATAGAAAATTTCATAATAAATCTGCAGTAGAATTTACTACAGTGGCCTTTCCCCTTCGAAACTCGAAATGAAAGTCGATGATGCGGCCGTCATCACCGAATTTATTTTCCAGTGACAGAGAGGAAAGTACAGAATTTAAATTTTTTTTTTCCCAAAATCTTCTTTAAAACAATTCTTCCAAATTATACGAAATATTTATATAAGAAATTACTTATAAACCAAATCAATAAATTTCACAAATTCTTGGAAAGCAGATTTGGAAAAATCCCGGACTTAAGTTCTAAAATTTCCAATTTGATTCATTGTAATTTCAACTTAGCTTCAATTATTATGAATATTTTTATTACCTAACATCCAATCTATAGCAACCAAATATATATCTTTATAAAAATATTTTTATATATAGAAAATATAATAGGCAAAATTCTTTCATTCACCTATATTAAAACAAATATTATGTCGGTCTGTCCTATTAAGTGTTTAGAAATCCCTATTGATGACATAGCGTCCCATGCATCAACCAGAATTTATAAATACAAAGCGGAACAGATTAAAACAATATTAAAATCTTTTTATTAATACTAACAAGTACGCTCTCTCTTATATATACACTCAGCGACTCCCATAGGGTATTATTACCCTATTAACAAAGAGTCAAATCCCATAAAGCCAAGGTTTATCGCTAAACCAAAGCTCTGATACCAACTGTAACATCCCGCCTTTTCGCACACTTTAAAACGACACACGTGCCAATTCAAAGCATACGCAAGGACGGAGTGTTATGGGGTAGATCAGAAAAGCAGAGAAGGAATAAAACAAAATAGAATCTCACAGCGGAAGGATAAAATATAATAATAAATATACAGTTCAAACAGTTTACAAAACAGTTATTTCACTTATACAATGAACATCAGAGTTACACATACCAATACAACAATGCAGCGGAATATAAAGAGTGTGTGGTGCAATACTATATATAAAATAATGCTGAATCTTCGTCTTCATCCTCCAAGCTAAATCTGCTATCCTGAAATGCTCGGACTGACCCGAGCGAATTTGAAAAGACAAAAACACTCGAGTCAGACTAGAATATCTTATGTGAGTTAAATAAACAGAAATAAATATGAGTACAGTAACTCAAGAGATGCTCGGGATTTACATCTCCTAAGGATCCGTTAAACTATTTACTATGTAGTATATTGCGCTATTATAATAGTGTCTATTTATAAAATAAACTTACTTTTAAATAGCGTTAAGGCTTTACATTTTCCACCTTAACACGTAAAATGCCAATAGTCTATACAGTACCGTAATACCTCCTCATCGGGAAGCTACCAGAGGATACTCCATAGGTACGACACAAATAGAAACTCGTAGTAAAGGCTCGATATGGTAGGTGACACGGCACAACTAGGCAATGCCAGGGTAGATATACCAATTGCTATCCAGGCTGGTGGAAACGCGTAGCCGCAGTTACCGCCCACCTCGGACTAACTCCCCAAAATCAAAATATAGAAGTGGCCACTGAATCAAATCCAAGTCAAAGTATAATATCGAAGAGGAGCGTCCGATCAGAGGAATGACCTCATTGGCCTGAGAATCGCTCCTGTTTTAGCCACCTTATGCCAACTCACGGGAGTTGGGTCCACGTATTTACCTTACAGGAAACGTTGCCACCACCTACTTCATTCTGGAATCTCCACCGCGTACACGGTTAGTCAAAGTGGTTTTCGGTATCGACAGAGAGTATGTCCATATCTGATCCCGGTCTCTTTGCCAACCAATCGTTATTATAACACCGCGGTTATTTAAAAACAGTTTATACTTTAAAACCAGAATATAATCCCTTTCAAAACCATAATATTACGATATCATTTCTTCTTTAAAAACACAAACAATTTATTTTCATATTATTTTATAAAAGCCCAAATCAATGATATCGTTTCCCAAATAAAATTTTCCTTTCCAAAAATTATGTCACTTTTTATTATTTAATATCCCATGTAACCAATATTTTGTTTGTAACTTTCAACATAATTCTTCGAAAATCCATAGTATTTTAAAACCATTATTTTCAAAACTAAATGGTTTGGATATTCAACGGTATGCGAATTAAAAAGGTTTAACTTTACTGTTGTTTTATAAAGAATAAATTACATGGCTTTCCAAATATTTCTTGTTTTAAAGTTAAACCAAAATCCAAAATATTACTTCAAGTCCCAAAACCATTTCAATTTTATATATATTTATATCCATTTTTGAGCATTAATATTTCAACTAAAGTTGGATTTTTATCCTTTCAAAATCAATATTCTATTAATTAATCTTGACCATTCACATAAAATCCATAATTAATAAGACTTCAATTTCTAGTAAAATATATATATATATATATATATAGAATTTTTCCACTTCAAATTATACTAGAATACCCATTTCTATTTATTTTGGGAAAATCCAATTACAAATATCATATCTTAAAATTTCCAACTTTACATTTAAACATAGGATATAAATTTACCAAACACCATTTTCTAAATTTCTTCCATTTTCAATAAAGAAATTTATATTCCTTTTAATTTCAAAATTTCAACTTCATAGGTATATAAATATGGAATAAAATATTTATATAATATAAGTTTAAGATTTATAGACCGTATTCAATCCAAACCATAGAAATCACATTAAAATAATTATATATAGACCGCGGTGCCTGTATATAATTTTCTATCCTATGGTCAAGTGATACGGATATTTATCATTTCAACCCGCAATTTAAAAAATAAAACTTTGCGGTTTTATCATTTCAAACCACAATCCCGAATGAAATGTAAAATGTATGCTAACTTGCAGTTTAATGATATCAAATAAAACATCCATTCAACAACACATCCATCATCCAGTCACAAACATCAAGCAATATCAACCAATAACAAAATATGTTTGGGAATATACAACAGGTAATAATTGGCAGTTTAATTCAAATTATATTTATCAACTATAAATCTAACAGTTTATTTTCAGTGATAATTGACATAACTGTTAACTAGCAGTTCTTATGCAAACAATAATTTCTAACAGCCAATTAATACGCAATCAATCAATTTAATTAACAGCTAAATTCAAAAAATGCAATTCAACAGATATGGGTGAAATAACATGCCAAAAGCTCATAAATAAATTTCTATTCATTTCTAAAATTTATTTAACAAACATAAAAGCTTCTAGTAATTGTGAGTGAGTTAAAACACTCACCTTTTGAATTTAAATCGAATGTAAATCCGATTTAAACCCAAAATTTGACGGTCTCTAAATTTATCCAAACCAGCGTCATCAGATCCGGAATTTAATTACGATCCTAACAAAAGAAATTTCGTGTGAAACGGAGTTCGTATGTGAAAGTTATCACAATTAAACGATTTGCGATTGAAATAAAAAAAAATTAAAAATAAACAAAACAAAAATAAAATACCGTGCCACATCCACCTTCCCTCGTGAAAAACGCATATGCTTCTTCTTGATTGCTAACTTTGTTCCGTAATTTTTCTTTTATTTCGATTTACTTTAATTTTCCTCCTTATTATATGAATGTATGTATTTTAAAAGGTTTGAAAGAAAAAGAAGATTTAAAAAAAGAAGAATTGAAAAAAAATGATTAAAATAAGAACTGAAAATGGAAGAGAAGATCTAGATTTGAAAAGAAGAAAGTTTGAAATAGAAGTAAATTTGAAGAAGAAGAAGAAGAATATTTGAAGAGGAAGAAAAAAAATTAAAATAAAAGATAATAAGGAGCTTTGAGAAAAACAAGAAAAAAAAAGAAGAAGAAGAAGAAGAAGAATAGCATGGAGGCTAGGGTTAGAGTTAGGAGAAACAAAATGTAATAGAAGAATAAGAAGTAGGTTATTTATAATTATTGGAAAGAAATAAAGTAAATATGAACAACCTTTTTAAAAGTAGCAGGTATTCAAAAGAGGTAATTATTTATTAGAAAGGGAATGAATATGGAGGGACAAAATAAATGACACGTTTCGTTAGTTTGATTCTAAATTAATTAAGTGCTAGATACAGAAAAGTTTGAATACATCATATATATATTCATACTTTAACTGTGTGACAAAATTGCTAAACATACATCAAGTACGATTAATTGGTGACAATATATAGGAATAATCAACAATAAATGTGGATGCAATCACATAAGGATCTAATAGGGAAGGAGATAAAAGTAACAACGTTGATTAATTCCACTTTCCCACTTTAGCCAATCCAATTACAAAATTTAAAATTTTATAAAATTTCTCTCCTTTGATTTCTTAAACAATTTTAATAACTAACAACAAATTCTATGTTAATTCAATCATTAATCATTTCGCCAATTACCAAATTAAATTACAATTATTCGCAATAAATCAAATTATTAAATCATATACTCTTATACTCTCACTTAAATCCAATTAGATAAATAGATTTGATTTGCATTCCAACTCATTTGATTGCAAATAAACTTTTTACCATAAATAAAATTCCAAATTATTAATAACTTTATTCCCATTTCCTTCACACACAAACATCATATTATAAAGGTATCTATATTATTCTCCATTGGTTTGCCTTAACTTATTTAAGGTAACCTTACATTAATATCTATTGCTATGTTTTCAAATTATTCTTCCCTCATTCTTCTTTACTAATATTAATTCCACAACTTGTTCAATTTGAAAATCATTATCATATTTTCCAAATGTTACCTTAATTTAACACTTATGTAACGTATTATTAGATTCGTTGCAAGATTTCAATTTCAATCCCCATTTCTTAATATACTCAAATTCTGGACATTTTTTTTTTCCTTACCCATAAGTGTAACATTTATTGCCAATTCCATCCAAATTTAACAGGTAACCCTTAACAATGTTTTCAATCCAAAGGTTATACTTAAGTTTACGTTGTATTCTACAACTTATCATATTATGAAGAAAATTCACATTATTCCCCAATATTACCTTAATTAGTATTAACTTAACATTAAATTTACTCTTCATTCTATTATTAACCTATTAGTATTAAATAGATGAAATTAACATTGGTTTTACACTCTATTACGTAGATATCCTTAAATTTTATCTAAGTTTATATTTACATAATATTCCAACATTAAATTTCATCCAATTTTTTTTCTTCCTTTTTATTTTAATTAAATCCAATTTCCCTAAAGTTACATTCAAACAAGTAAATTTTGATTTCCAATCAATCATTATACTATAACATTCTTAACATTTTTTCATTACACTACTAAATTCTACCTTGATAAGTTTACGCTTCTATTGCTTTACTTTCACACTTCCGTTAAAATATAAATTAATTCTAAAGTAACGTTTATTGTTGACCCCGCCATTTTAATTACTCATATTTAGATGAACGTTATTTCAAATAAGTTCATTGACTCATTTAAATTAGATAGTTTATAGTAGTTGTTATCCCACCCTTACAATTATTTCCTACTAACGTGCTACCAACTCCTTTAATTAAAATTTGAATTCCAAACCTTATTTAATATACTAAGTAAGATAAATAACATATATAGATTGCTACCAACTTTCCTTTTCTTGCATCTATGTGTTTATTACTTGACACACCAGTAAATATTACATATACACAAAATTCCGTTATCACTTGCCTAACAAGGTTATTATCACTTAAGATCTCACTGCATCCACATTTTCACATTTTCATTTCCTAGTTTCTTTACTTTATTCTACATAATTTATTACAAATGGGATTTTCTTTGGTTTACATCTTATTTGTATTTAACATTTCTCAATCACCAATTCATTTCACTTTAACTGCGGTAAATTGGCGGATAAATTGAATTTGATTCCCAAAATCTGAATTAACAAGAAATAAGGGTAGGTAACATACAATAGTCATTACTCCAAATTCTAGTCACCTAAATAGTCTTTTATTCCTTGCAAATAAATGTTACTATTTATTTTCATAGTACAAATCTCAATGATTATTCCATTTTATATTTGCTTAGGCCATTTATAGTCCACTATACATATCTTCATAAATGGGTAATTTATTCAATTCATTAAGTGTCAATTCTATTAAGCCCTGTTTATATCTTTATGCATTCTTCTATTACTTTACAAAAGGGAATAACTTTTAAACTCATACACTTAATAACAAAACCGTTATAAATCCAATAAATTCCAAATCGTAGTTTGTACATATTTTACACAACTATTATGATTTCTCACAAACGTTGAATTTATTAAATGACCATTTATTAAAATTTAATTCCCTTAATTGAATCAATTGCTTATTATTATATATATTCATTTCATTCTACCATTCCTTCCCATTATAAATTCATTAACGTATTTACACATCTCTATCTTTCAAATATTAATAACCAAACTTGATTACAAACACTGTCCTTATCAATCTTCATAAATTTGTTCAAAACTATACTTTTGTTTACATAAAATAAATTTTATGTTTCTATTAGTTTTCTTTTCCTTTCACTACAGGCATAAATTATCACTATCTACACTAATTACATCTTTGTATTAATGAACACCATTCAAGTTAATATTTATACTAACATTCACAAATTCAACATTTATTTGTTTCTTCAAAATTACTTTAAATCAAGTTGTGAAAATTTACATTATCCACATCTATTATCATAAAATTTTATAGTTACACTAAATTGCAACCACTATACCAAATTTCTACGTTTACTCCTAAACAAATTAGAAATTATATTAATTCATTTTATTAAATATCATAAATTTAACGGGTCGTTACATATCACGTAAGACTCCCCATAAATAAATACGGGTAAGTTTTTACCTTACGCTAACCAAAACATTTGATAGGAAATTCTGTGATATTATAATAGGTCTAGGGTTTTCAAGTAAATAGAAAATAGCCGAAATTGTTACATCTATTAAATTCCAGGTACTAGCCACGAAAGTGGGTAATACAATCAAAATCGTTGGCACTTATTGGATTGTGGATTACATACAATGGCAGGGCTACTGGGGTACAGCCCGTCACAGTACGTGGCCTAGATCAACGTATCGAGGATCACTCCCAACCCCCTGCAACACAAGGCCGGAACCATTCCTTACTGAACAGTCCCGAACAAGATAAACCCCGGCAGTTGTCATGACCAACCGCCCACACAGCCGAAAATAAGGGACATCTAGACAGGGGAATATCCTTGTCCTGCTTGGGCATGACCCACCTAACCTTGCTGCACCTCCCCTGTTTTAGCCATTCCCGGTTGATGAGGCTTGAGGTTATGATTACCTTTATAGAACATAATTCTTAGAATGCTCATCGCCCACCTGACGATGTGTTGAAAGCATTCAATCCATACAAGTTCGTTCCGGGTTCGAACGAAACCGAAGGCATTATCTCGTTACACTCATTTTGGAATCACCCTCAGAGTTAACGACGATAACCCTTGCATTCTGAATCCCCATCTTTACTTCAGCTTCACGACCTATCGTTAATTTGGAATCGATGTGGTTTTCGGATGTCCAAATAAGGAAAACCGATCCCGGTCTCATCGAAATCCAAATCGTGTCTTTTAAGGCCAAGTTGTCTATTTAGTCTTAACAGTTTAATTTGATATAATTCAATATACACACAGATGGATATAATATCACAATAGATAATCACAGATAATCTCATAAACAGATAATCAATATTATCATCCAAACAGATAACTAGATATTATCATATTTAAACCAAGCATCCATGACACATAGATATAATTCATGCCAGATCACAATCATTAAATGAAATATCAATATCATTCATCCATAAGCAATGATTTATAATCATACCATTTGTAATTAATTTAAAATGAATTAAATTAACTACTTCTATATCTAATTAATTTAAATTAATTACTTCATCTATAAATCCTGCTTATACAACCATTAATTAATTATAAATCAAATTAATTAATCATCTTCTAAATATTCATCTTGATTAAGCACCTTGATTAATCAATCTCTAATTACAATCAGTAACTATTCTTTAATTAATTTCACAAATTAATTATCCTAAATTATTCATAGTAATTAACATTAAATTACTTCATTTTTGAATTAACTATAATTAAATACATTTATCCTTAATCAATTACATTATTTTATTATTTCTTAATTAACCCATTTCTTAATTTACATTATTAATTATATTAATTCATGATCTTTAATTTATATTAAAATTTAATTACTTTGATTAAATTAATTACATTAAGTAATTAATCTTTAGTTAAACACAATTATTAATCATCCATGATTAATATCAACCAGTAATTAACCACCCTTAATTACTCATATAAATAAATTAATTATTCCCATAATTAATTATCTCCACTAATTAATCCCAAGATTAATTATAAAAGTAATTATCCAAATTACTTTATTATCACATCATTTTTCATTAATTACATTCAATAATTAACATCAATTACTTCCTTAAGTAATTGTGCTCCATTGCTTACACTAAGAAATTACACTTATCAATTATCAAATGACTTTCTTAAATTAATTAAACTAAATTAATTAACTTAAATTAATCATTTATCAAAATTAATTACGATAAGTAATTAGTCTCTTAATTACTTTTATCAAGTAATTACATTTAACAATTTTACAATAGGTTATCTAATTAATCTGATTAATTATCAAAATTAATCTCATTAATAAATTACTTAGTAATCTTTAGTTAATTATCTTTATTAACTGATAGCATTACTTAAATTACATTTGTAATTAGTTTCTAATTATAAATTGATCTAAATTTTAATACATAAGTCATTTCTTCATCAACCTATTATTCTTAAGATAATTTATTTCTTTATTAATGAATTTATTAACATTACATTTTAAATTCAAATTCAAATATCTTTTGAATTTAAGATCCAAAATGACTATAATTTAAATTCAATTTAGAATCCTTTAAATAAATGTAAATAACACTTATTATTTACATATATGAACTTGTAAAAGAAAATCTTTAAATTAAATTAATTGAATCTTAATTTAAATTTAAATTTCCAAAATACATTTAAATTTTAACTTGCAATTTCAAGTTAAACAATTTTATTTAGCATCCATTCAAAAGAACTTGTAAAAAACACAATTCAAATATTTAATTGCAGACAAATTCTTTTTTTTTTAAAAGAACTATTTGAATTTATCCTTGATTCATACATTTAGATTTTTAAAACTGATTTATATTTTCAGATTTTGAATTCATTAGTTTACTTAAATTTTTAAAACTTGGTTTTTAACTTGCTTTGTAAAACTTGATTTTTAATTTTTTGATTTAAAATCCAAATTTGTTTCTAAAAACTTATAGTCAAAAGTTCACTTGGATCTATATTTTGAACTTTTAAATTTTCAAACACAAGTTAAGTTTGATTCAGATTTTAAACTAAATCTAAAATCTGAAACTGTCAGGTTGTACACTTGACATGAAACCCATATTTTATTTGTTTTAAATTTTATTTTAGTTTAAATTTGAATTCAAAAGTAAACTTGAATTCGAACCTAAAACTGTTTTTAACATGTTCCAATTTATTATTTACTTTATATTTTATTTTAAATTTTAAAACAGAACTCTGTTTCCAGTTTTACCAAACCTGAAACAATACAACACCAATCCCCTTTTCATTTATGTCGGGTTTTCCCCCAGCCTTACTTCGAGTCACATACTCGATTTGCTCGAGTTCTCCCCTAACCAGAAACCTATACACAGAGACAACCAACCAGCTTCCCACGGCACGGTGCACGTGCACCGTGGCCCCAACCAACGCCAGCCACTCACCTGCGCTCCAACACGCCGCCGAGCATCACTAGATACGACCCCGACCGCCCAAAGCTACGCCACTTGCTCGTGACAAAAACAAGCCCACACTCTCAAACCTGGAACCATGAACATATCTCCCCCTCGAAACCTGTCAACACTTCGCCCCTCCTCCTCCGACCTCCAGAGGATGACCACCACCGGCAACTGCTTTGACTTTCACCCCTCTACCCATCCCCAATTCCCTGTTTAACTCGATGCACCAAGGGAAACAAACAGGTCCGCACTTCAACCCAGTTCAAAAATTAGGTTTCCTCAGTGAAATCGAAAACCACCATCGCCACAATGATTGATAGAGCCTCCGGTCATTTTTCCCAACATCTCCGGTCACTCCCCTATCACCAGCCACAGACCCGGCCTCCAAATCCCCTTAGATCACCAGAAACCCCAAAGTTTGTATTTACAATTCTGGATGTGATTTGAACAAAAACAAGCATTTGTTTACACATTTTGACCTGGGGAAACAATCAGAGGCATCTCCAAAATTTGTACAGGATATATGCATCCACACTTCACATATAAACATATCAGCAATTTTACAACATAAACATTTTTTCTAGTTATACACAAGAAACTAATTTAGTTCAATCAAAGGATATCGCTCACCACAGTTTTGAAAAGAAACAGGGAAAGTTTTAAAAAGAAGCAGTTTGAATATGCAGTTTTGAACTGTATAAAATTTCCATCACTCAACACCAGAGTAAAATGATTAATAAATATTCAAACCTTAATCAACATTCAAAACATATACTTAAGCATCCAAGTATCTACATGCATCAAATTGCAAAACTTAAATAAATTTAGAAAAAAATGTTACTCACAGCAATTGGCAGAACAGAGCCTTCTTGTGTTTGAAACAACTTGAACTTTAAAAACTGGAAATGTTTTACTTGATTTTCCCTTTCTTCTTGCTTTCTCAGTTGTAATGTTACTAAGTTTGTATAATTGAAATTGTTTGCTATTGTTCTTTGTTTCAGTTTTCTTTTTAATGAACGAACTAAAAAAAATATGCATATATAAAGAAGTTCAGGGGAGGGTGGCATCTGAGACAAGCAAATTTGCAGATTTTTATTTGTGTTTTGTTTTATTAGGCCAAATCTTTTAATTAGGAGGCTTAGTTGATTTCAAACAGTTCGAAATGATTTTATTATATGGTAATAAATAAAAGCATTAAATGTAAATGTACTAGATGTTTACACTAATTTTATCCTATGTACAAAGATATTTCTGTTTTGTAGTAGGTTACAGGTTGACAATATTTCTAATGTCTGCATATGTTTAGATATTGAACTTAGTGTCTACAACTACTCATTGTTATGTATAGATATTTATATTATTATTATTTTAAGCTATGCACTACTCTGCTCTAACCTGCAAATGTAATTTATTTACTTTGCTTTGTTCATCTCTCTTACAAACAACTTGCAAATGTTTGTACTTTTTTTTTTTTCATACTTAATGTTTATACTTATTTGAATCTTATTCTATAAGCTAGTAACATTTTTATCTTATGTTTTATACTTGTCTGCATATATTTTTCTTTACTTTATTTTGTTTTATTTGCCAACATAATTATTGTATAGACATGATTACTTGTTTCCCCCTTTTTTAGCTTTGCATTCTATTTTACATGTTTATATTCTTGCCTTGTCTATTTCCTTTACAGGCTGCATTTATTTGTCTTGCTTTGTTTATTTTTTTTCTTTGCTTTGAGTACTTTATTTCAATATTTGTTGTGAATGTTTTTGACTTATGTAATTATGTTAACCTTATACATTTGATTTATTCTTAAGTTAAATATTTATAAAGTTTACTTCATTTTAAATTTACAAACCATAGCTTTACCAAATACTTATATATATAAATGAATTTAAAATAACACTTTCTTTTATATTAAAATCTATTTATAAAAAAAAATATTGCATTATTGTTATTGTTTAAAAATCACTCATTACTAATTTAAAATGATTCATAAATGAAATCACTACATAAACAAATTACCTATTTTATAAAGTTGAAGTAAAAAGAACAAAATAATCTTTTTATTTAAATTTAAACTCTAGGCTAAAATCATTTTAAACAAATTAAACTTTATCTTGAGTATTTTAAAGATCATACTATTATTTATACAATATTAAATTTCCAAATTATCTATTAAATTAAAAACAAAACTGATCTATTTATAATATATACCAATCTATACATATATACATTATAAATAGAAACAATTTAAATTAGCTTTTAAAAGATAAATTATCAGTTAAATATTTATTTAAAAGAAGATGATTAAATAAATTTTAATATTATTAACAAATATTATTAAATCAATTTAATTTTTAATGTAGATTATTAAATTGATATTGCCCCAAATTTCCGGGATATCACATTCTTCCCCCCTTAAAAGAATTTCGTCCCCGAAATTTAAAACAAAGGTAATTTAATAATCTAATTAAATATTTATTTTAAAACACAAGCCTATATTAATCATAAGCTAACAACCATAGCAACCAATTCATCCAAACAAACAAATCTAACTATCCAGACAAAATTCCGGATAGAATTTCCTCGAGTTTCCCCCAAGTATAAATACCGGGTTACTCGCCCTATAGAATCCCAACAATCAATATTACTAAGCTACAGAGCTTCCACTCATCTAGATGTACAAAACAAGGCGGGATATCAGACTACAGGTAAGTCTGAATCAACAACTACAATTCCCTGAACTGCTGATTCTACAACCAGAGATAGATTTTACACGTAATCCCTCAGAGATACGTGAAACACAACAAATTCCAGTTATCCAAACTGACAATTCAATTCTGTAGACTAAACACTTATCCAAAATCAAATCTCCGACTTCAGAATCCAAATTCGTCTGTCTCTTATCCAGAAGAAATTAAACAGGTGCATACCAATCTGGCCTCAGATCCTGAAAAATTTCCTATAGAACTCTCCCATTCTAACACTGCAACATCAAGTTGCTTCCAAACTAAAACAGGTGCCATCATGCTTCCACTGCGCAACTCTGATTGAACAGATGAAAATGCTGATTATGAACTCAAGCACAGACTGGTCAACACATTCCAAAAATAAAACTCATAAGTTCCTCCAAAATCCGAGCTACTTCACTAAACTCAAATAATCATCCAATTACTAATCTGCTCCTAAAGTACCACTCCTGGAAATCCAGTCGATACCAAACTCAATCTTAGATATTAGCAAAACTTTGACTCCTTGAAGGCATCCAGAAAAATCTCTGAAACATAAGAGAACACTCAAACTATCGCAAGTCACTTTTGTGATCAATCCAGCCTAATTTCAAACATACTGCTTTCTCTTTACAAATCAGAACATCTTACACTTATGTGGCCAATCCATCGAAGAAATGGAACTACTCTGCAGCTTCTAAACTCCATTGCTGACCTAGAAACCAAAGATTGCTTAATCCAAATCTCTTCGAAAAACTCGGACCTCAAAGCAAACAGAAACACCCAGCTGAACACAGCGACAACATCGAACAGATATACTTCCTTAACTTGTCCCAAAGAAACATCTTCGGAGACATCCATAGTCACTGTTTCTCATCACACATCTACTACACCTTGATATATCAAGATCTCATGTCTGGCTTCTGTCCACCCGACAGATCCAAACTCTAGCTTAACCAAATTACACTTCATAGATGAACTTCGAACCTTAATAGGTTTCCTTCAGAGATCGATGAAATCCTTTACACCATCCAAAGCTCACTCGAGACGGTATTAGATCTACAATCCCGACAAATACACTTTCAACCTAAATCATTCAAATTCCAACCATTGGTAGTCGTGTTACGCACACCACTACCATATCTACCTTTATAGCTCATTGGAAAACCTGAACAGATAACCCAACAATAGGTAGAAATAATAAAATATATATATAAAAATTACAAATACGCTCTCTCAGGAAAGAAATCACTTAAGAGCCTAGGTGTTTACTCATCCTAGCGCTCTGATACCACTGTAACGACCCGACTTCCTACACCCAGGAAGACGTATCGTTTTAAGAAAAGAAAGAGATGAGAAAGTAGAAAAGATAGAGAAGAAAGAACAACAACATCAGAATCTCACAGCGGAACGATAAATATAATATATCACATAAGTATTTACATAATATACAACATCAATCGGAGTTATACAGATAATACATCACATACTAGACAGTGATAAACACCTGTCTAGATAATACAATACAACTCAAACAACACGACTTAGAGATTCCAACACAGCGGAACTATATATATACATCTAAACGCTGAAGCCTCCTGCTCCATTGCTCCTCCAGAATTCGTCAAAGTTAAACCTGAATCCCTTGACTACCCGTAAAAATTTGTGTACCCGAGAGTTTAAGAAAACAAAGATAAACTCCGGGTCAGACATGGGTCTGGTATGAGTAACAGGTTAAAGATTTGCTTAACTTTGAAAATCTTTTGAAAATAAAAAAAAAGTATCACGTAAGACTCCCCACAAATAAATACGGGTAAGTTTTTACCTTACGCTAACCAAAACATTTGATAGGAAATTCTGTGATATTATAATAGGTCTAGGGTTTTCAAGTAAATAGAAAATAGCCGAAATTGTTACATCTATTAAATTCCAGCTACTAGCCACGAAAGTGGGTAATACAATCAAAACCGTTGGCACTTATTGGATTGTGGATTCCATACAATGGCAGGGATACTGGGGTACCGCCCGTCACATTACGTGGCCTAGATCAACGTACCGAGGATCACTCCCGACCCCCTGCAACACAAGGCCGGAACCATTCCTTACTGAACAGTCCCGAACAAGATAAACCCCGGCAGTTGTCATGACCAACCGCCCACACAACCGAAAATAAGGGACATCTAGACAGGGGAATATCCTTGTCCTGCTTGGGCATGACCCACCTAACCTTGCTGCACCTCCCCTGTTTTAGCCACTCCCGGTTGATGAGGCTTGAGGTTACGATTACCTTTAGAGAACATAATTCTTAGAATGCTCATCGCCCACCCGACGATGTGTTGAAAGCATTCAATCCATACAAGTTCGTTCCGGGTTCGAACGAAACCGAAGGCATTATCTCGTTACACTCATTTTGGAATCACCCTCAGAGTTAACGACGATAACCCTTGCATTCCGAATCTCCATCTTTACTTCAGCTTCACGACCTATCGTTAATTTGGAATCGATGTGGTTTTCGGATGTTCCAAATAAGGAAAACCGATCCCGGTCTCATCGAAATCCAAAACGTGTCTTTTAAGGCCAAGTTGTCTATTTAGTCTTAACAGTTTAATTCGATATAATTCAATATACACACAGATGGATATAATATCACAATAGATAATCACAGATAATCTCATAAACAGATAATCAATATTATCATCCAAACAGATAACTAGATATTATCATATTTAAACCAAGCATCCATGACACATAGATATAATTCATGCCAGATCACAATCATTAAATGAAATATCAATATCATTCATCCATAAGCAATGATTTATAATCATACCATTTGTAATTAATTTAGAATGAATTAAATTAACTACTTCTATATCTAATTAATTTAAATTAATTACTTCATCTATAAATCCTGCTTACACAACCATTAATTAATTATAAATCAAATTAATTAATCATCTTCTAAATATTCATCTTGATTAAACACCTTGATTAATCAATCTCTAATTACAATCAGTAACTATTCTTTAATTAATTTCACAAATTAATTATCCTAAATTATTCATAGTAATTAACATTAAATTACTTCATTTTTGAATTAACTATAATTAAATACATTTATCCTTAATCAATTACATTATTTAATTACTTCTTAATTAACCCATTTCTTAATTTACATTATTAATTATATTAATTCATGATCTTTAATTTATATTAAAATTTAATTACTTTGATTAAATTAATTACATTAAGTAATTAATCTTTAATTAAACACAATTATTAATCATCCTTGATTAATATCAACCAGTAATTAACCACCCTTAATTACTCATATAAATAAATTAATTATTCCCATAATTAATTATCTCCACTAATTAATCCCAAGATTAATTATAAAAGTAATTATCCAAATTACTTTATTTTCACATCATTTTTCATTAATTACATTCAATAATTAACATTAGTTACTTCCTTAAGTAATTGTGCTCCATTGCTTACACTAAGAAATTACACTTATCAATTATCAAATGACTTTCTTAAATTAATTAAACTAAATTAATTAACTTAAATTAATCATTTATCAAAATTAATTACGATAAGTAATTAATCTCTTAATTACTTTTATCAAGTAATTACATTTAACAAATTTACAATAGGTTATCTAATTAATCTGATTAATTATCAAAATTAATCTCATTAATAAATTACTTAGTAATCTTTAGTTAATTATCTTTATTAACTAATAGCATTACTTAAATTACATTTGTAATCAGTTTCTAATTATAAATTGATCTAAATTTTAATACATAAGTCATTTCTTCATCAACCTATTATTCTTAAGATAATTTATTTCTTTTTTAATGAATTTATTAACATTACATTTTAAATTCAAATTCAAATATCTTTTGAATTTAAGATCCAAAATGACTATAATTTAATTCAATTTAAAATCCTTTAAATAAATGTAAATAACACTTATTATTTACATATATGAACTTGTAAAAGAAAATCTTTAAATTAAATTATTTGAATCTTAATTTAAATTTAAATTTCCAAAATACATTTATATTTTAACTTGCAATTTCAAGTTAAACAATTTTATTTAGCATCCATTCAAAAGAACTTGTAAAAAACCCAATTCAAATATTTAATTGCAGACAAATTCTTTTTTTTTTAAAAAGAACTATTTGAATTTATCCTTGATTCATACATTTAGATTTTTAAAACTGATTTATATTTTCAGATTTTGAATTCATTAGTTTACTTAAATTTTTAAAACTTGGTTTTTAACTTGCTTTGTAAAACTTGATTTTTAATTTTTTGATTTAAAATCCAAATTTGTTTCTAAAAACTTATAGTCAAAAGTTCACTTGGATCTATATTTTGAACTTTTAAATTTTCAAACACAAATTAAGTTTGATTCAGATTTTAAACAAAATCTAAAATCTGAAACTGTCAGGTTGTACACTTGACATGAAACCCATATTTTATTTGTTTTAAATTTTATTTTAGTTTAAATTTGAATTCAAAAGTAAACTTGAATTCGAACCTAAAACTTTTCTTAACATGTTCCAATTTATCATTTACTTTATATTTTATTTTAAATTTTAAAACAGAACTCTGTTTCCAGTTTTACCAAACCTGAAACAATACAACACCAATCCCCTTTTCATTTACTTCGGGTTTTCCCCCAGCCTTACTTCGAGTCACATACTCGATTTACTCGAGTTCTCCCCTAACCAGAAACCTATACACAAGGACAACAACCCAGCTTCCCACGGCACGGTGCACGTGCACCGTGGCCCCAACCAACGCCGGCCACTCACCTGCGCTCCAACACGCCGCCGAGCATCACTAGATACGACCCCGACCGCCCAAAGCTACGCCACTTGCTCGTGACAAAAACAAGCCCACACTCTCAAACCTGGAACCATGAACATATCTCCCCCTCGAAACCTGTCAACACTTCGCCCCTCCTCCTCCGACCTCCAGAGGACGACCACCACCGGCAACTGCTTTGACTTTCATCCCTCTACCCATCCCCAATTCCCTGTTTAACTCGATGCACCAAGGGAAACAAACAAGTCCGCACTTCAACCCAGTTCAAAAATTAGGTTTCCTCAGTGAAATCGAAAACCACCATCGCCACAATGATTGATAGAGCCTCCGGTCATTTTTCCCAACATCTCCGGTCACTCCCCTATCACTAGCCACAGACCCGGCCTCCAAATCCCCTTAGATCACCAGAAACCCCAAAGTTTGTATTTACAATTCTGGATGTGATTTGAACAAAAATAAGCATTTGTTTACACATTTTGACCTGGGGAAACAATCAGAGGCATCTGCAAAATTTGTACAGGATATATGCATCCACACTTCACATATAAACATATCAGCAATTTTACAACATAAACATTTTTTCTAGTTATACACAAGCAACTAATTTAGTTCGATCAAAGGATATCGCTCACCACAGTTTTGAAAAGAAACAGGGAAAGTTTTAAAAAGAAGCAGTTTGAATATGCAGTTTTGAACTGTATAAAATTTCCATCACTCAACACCAGAGTAAAATGATTAATAAATATTCAAACCTTAATCAACATTCAAAACATATACTTAAGCATCCAAGTATCTACATGCATCAGATTGCAAAACTTAAATAAATTTAGAAAAAAATGTAACTCACAGCAATTGGCAGAACAGAGCCTTCTTGTGTTTGAAACAACTTGAACTTTAGAAACTGGAAATGTTTTGCTTGATGTTCCCTTTGATTCTTCTTGCTTTCTCAGTTGTAATGTTACTAAGTTTGTATAATTGAAACTGTTTGCTATTGTTCTTTGTTTCAGTTTTCTTTTTAATGAACGAACTAAAAAAAAATATGCATATATAAAGAAGTTCAGGGGAGGGTGGCATCTGAGACAAGCAAATTTGCAGATTTTTATTTGTGTTTTGTTTTATTAGGCCAAATCTTTTAATTAGGAGGCTGAGTTGATTTCAAACAGTTCGAAATGATTTTATTATGTGGTAATAAATGAAAGCATTAAATGTAAATGTACTAGATGTTTACACTAATCTTGTCATATATACAAAGATATTTCTGTTTTGCAGTAGGTTACAGTTTGACAATATTTCTAATGTCTGCATATGTTTAGATATTGAACTTAGTGTCTACAACTACTCATTGTTATGTATAGATATTTATATTATTATTATTTTTAAGCTATGCACTCCTCTCCTCTAACCTGCAAATGTAATTTATTTACTTTGCTTTGTTCATCTCTCTTACAAACAACTTGCAAATGTTTGTACTTTTTTTTCATACTTAATGTTTATACTTATCTGAATCTTATTCTATAAGCTACTAACATTTTTATCTTATGTTTTATACTTGTCTGCATATATTTTTCTTTACTTTATTTTGTTTTATTTGCCAACATAATTATTGTATAGACATGATTACTTGTTTCCCCCTGTTTTAGCTTTGCATTCTATTTTACATGTTTATATTCTTGCCTTGTCTATTTCCTTTACAGGCTGCATTTATTTATCTTGCTTTGTTTATTTTTTTTCTCTTTGCTTTGAGTACTTTATTTCAATATTTTTTGTGAATGTTTTTGACTTATGTAATTATGTTAACCTTATACATTTGATTTATTCTTAAGTTAAATATTTATAAAGTTTCTTTCATTTTAAATTTACAAACCATAGCTTTACAAAATACTTATATATATAAATGAATTTAAAATAACACTTTCTTTTATATTAAAATCTATTTATATAAAAAAAATTTGGCATTATTGTTATTGTTTAAAAATCACTCATTACTAATTTAAAATGATTCATAAATGAAATCACTACATAAACAAATTACCTATTTTATAAAGTTGAAGTAAAAAGAACAAAAAAATCTTTTTATTTAAATTTAAACTCTAGGCTAAAATCATTTTAAACAAATTAAACTTTATCTTGAGTATTTTAAAGATCATACTATTATTTATACAGTATTAAATTTCCAAATTATCTATTAAATTAAAAAAAACTGATCTATTTATAATATATACCAATCTATACATATATACATTATAAATAGAAACAATTTAAATTAGCTTTTAAAAGATAAATTATCAGTTAAATATTTATTTAAAAGAAGATGATTAAATAAATTTTAATATTATTAACAAATATTATCAAATCAATTTAATTTTTAATGTAGATTATTAAATTGATATTGCCCCGAATTACCGGGATATCACAACTGGCTTAATCCATTTTCAATCAAATTTAGCTTACAATTTTATTTATCACTTCATTTTTCAATTTAATTCCAATCTCAATAAAACGTTCACTTCTAAATTTTATTCCTTTGGTTCCCCGGAACAAAATTCTACCATTTCCATTTAAAATTTAAACTTCCTTTGTATTTTAATATCAAACGGTTTTACCAAACCAAAACTTCAATATTTCAAAAATAATTTTTGAAATCCATAATTCAATTGAATATCCAATTATTCCATGAATTTTCAAAACCAACCCAGTTTTGCAAACAACTCCAATTTAAATCTTTCGGGTACCTCTCTTGGAAACTCGAAAATGAACATCGATGATGTTGCAGTCATCACTGAAGTTATTTTCCAGCGACCGAAAAGAGTTCAATGCTTTTATATCTTTAAAACCCCTCAAAATATTTTTAAATTCCAAATCTTACCAGTTTTCTAATCCAATTTAAAAATATTTCTCAAATATTATCACTATTACTTCTTTAAAAGCTTTGAAAACCATTTTCAAATCCGAAGGAATTTTAAACCTTTCTCGAAAATTCCAAATTCCAAATCCTTTCAATTTATATTCAACTATTACTCGGGAATTGTTCTTCATTTTACAAATGACATTTAAAATTTTCATTTGTACAAAATTTTAATTTTTAGTTATGATTTCAATTTCTTATTCAATTTTTACACAACAATGATAATAATTTTAATATTATCAATTCCTAATAACCAAGCAACCATATATAACTATAATAATTTATGGAAAATTATTTCTTTTATATACAAAAAAATTTAGGTAAAATTATTTCATTTGCCGGATTTTAAAACAATACTGTGTCGGTTTATCTTGTTTAAGAGTTTATAAACTCCTATCGATGACATGGCATCATATATATCGACCAGAATTCATAAACCCTCAACTGATTAGTCAACACAATATAAAAACAATTTTATATTCACTAACAAATACGTGCTCATATTATTAATACACTCAAACTCATTCTAGAGTACTACGGACTCTATTCAAATGAGCAATCCCCACCAATGCCAAGGTTCTCGCTTAACCTTCAGCTCTGATACCAAATGTAACGACTCGATTTTCCAACACCCAAAAAATCGAACCATTGGGGTTAGAAGAAAAAGAAGAACGTAGAAGAAGACGATAGAACAACATCAGAATCTCACAATCGCAGCGGAATAAATATAATATATAACAATAGCTTTAAAATACAAAGAAATTTGTACTGATTTATACATTACATCATCAGAGTACAATACAATTCAACAACATAATCAATATATTCTATAATACTCGGTCTGACCCGAGCATTATAATTAAATAACATCCGAGTCAGTTTGGAAAACCAGCATGAGAAAACACACTCAACTGGAATATTAAAGTTTGTAAAACCATTTGAAAATCAAAGGTATCTCATAAGACCATGCCATAAATAAACATGCAAGGTTTTTACCTTACGATAACCAAACCATTTCTTACAAAATTCTCTGATATTATAATAGTGTTTATGTACAAATACTTATTCAAATAGCCTAAATTGTTACATTTACTAAATTCCAGCTAATAGGTATACAAACAAAACCTTAAAGGCACATTGGGAAAATGGATTTCCATCAATGGCAAGGCTACTAGGGTACCGCCCGTCATAGTACGTGGTTTAGATCACCGTAACGAGGATCCACCCTAAATCCCCTACAACACAAGACCGGACTACCCCTTACTGGATAGCCCAAATAAGATCAACCCGCAGTTGGGATCGGCAACCGTCACGCAGCCGAATGTATAAAAAAGGGACATCTAGACAGAGGTGACCTTACCCTAATTGGTTGTTAGCCACTTAGCCTTGTGTGCATCTCCCCTATTTTATCCATTTTCGGTTGATGAGGCTCGAGGCTATGCATTACCTTATTAGCACACATTCACATAGAATGCTCATCGTCCTCCTGACGATGTTCTAAAAGCATTCATCCATACAAGTACGTTTCGGGTTCGAACGGAACCGAAGGCACTACTCCTACTATATCCATTTTGGAATCATCCTTAGGATTAGTAGCGAGTAGCCCTTGCACTTCAATGCTCCATTTTCGATTCCAAACTCATATCTTCCTCATGAAAATGCTCAAACTGGATCGAAGAGGTTTTCGAAAAATAAATCCCGATCCCGGTCTCTTCCAAACGATCAGCGCATTGGCCAAAATTGATAGTCGGTTATTTATCTATCAAATAACATTCACAAACAATCATCAAGCTATAGTAATTTCTCTCAAATTATTTGTTTTTAAATATCATTGCACGATATTTTCCTACATTTCAATCCTTGGAAATAGTTTTCAAATCACTTTTCTTTCTGTCGTGGAAATAAATTTCCACCCAATTATTTTACTTCCACGGAAAACCGCCAAGTCCTAAATACTTAAGATTTTAAAAATAACTTAAATCATTTTATTCTAAACATACATTGAAACATTTAAATTAAAATTACTTAAACACTTTATTCAAAAATATATACTTTAAAAATATTTAAAATAAACTACTTTATAAAGTACAAAAACTAACTTTTAACATAAAAGTTAACCAAACTAAATTTAAAAATAAGAGTTGTGAAATTCTATAAAATTTTAACTAAACTATTTAAAATAAAACAATTTTATAAAATATAAATATTAAAATTTTCTTTTTAATCATAATACCAATTAACCTTTAAATAATTACTACTAAAATAAATTTGAAAATATTTACTTCAAAATTAAAACATTTAAAAATAATAAATATTCTAAAACATTTCTTTCAAACAAAATTTTAAAGCCTTTAACTTATAAAAAGTCTCCTTTAAAATATACTTGGCTTTCCAGAGAAATATACATTCCATATCCATACCGTTAAAAAAATAAATAAACCACTATTTATTTTTAAAACAAATTACTCATTCCTTTATAAATTCCTACGTGAATTTATATTACCGAATATCCACTGATATCCATTTCACTTTATAAACCCAGTTTATAAATTTCATAGTCTCATCTCCCTTTAAAATTTCAATTTCAAACACTTAAATCTATTTTCAAATTGATTTTCAAAATTTACTCCATTAAAATAAATTTCTTTACTTACCCATTTCATTTCAAAACTCATTAATTTCATATTTAACTTCTTTATTATAATTCAAAATCTTATTTAAGCTTAAATACAAATGTCATACTTTTCCCAAATTTCTTCTTTATCTTTTTCAAATATAAACCTAAAATTTGAAAATACTTTTTTTATTCCTTTAAATAATATCACTAAGTCTAAAAATTTATTTCTACCACTTTATTCAAAATATACTTCTCATGCTTGGAATTTAATTATTTAAATTTAAAAATCAACTTTTATTCTTACAAATCATTTAACTATCCAAATTCCTTATAATTATTTTATTTAAAATACCATTTTTATTTACTTTAAAAATCCAAACTTTATATATATATATATATATATATATATATATATATCAATTCTCAAAATTCCAATATATATATTTAACCAAGGCGGAGTTTTCAATAAATTCCAATTCCCTATATAATCAATATAATTCAACACGGATCATCACATAATCATATCGCTGAATATATGAATTAAATTCAAACGTTTTAAGGAATCCAGTTGGATCCCTCCAACCTATTTTTCCTTGCGTCCACAACTATTAGCATGATAAAATAACACCAATTCCACTTCGAGGTGGAATATCGCGGTATATGAGATCATATTATCTCATCCTCTATTATGCGGCGCATAGGATCTCATCTGCCATATAATGTGGAAAATCAATCACTCCAATATATATATACTACTATATATAATATACCACACCCAATCAATTCAATCATTCAACCAAAATTTAAATTTATATTTAAGTTTAAATAAAACCCAGATGAGTGAGACTAACTCACTTTTTCTTTTAGATATTGCAATCCAATCCAAACCATCTTGTTTCTTCTTGATTTTAGACCTTGTACAAACATTACACGTTTTATTAATATTTGCAATAAGCGAACAGTAAATCTCCACTTGTTAATTAAATTGGTGATTTAATTTTAACTAGAAAATTTCCTTTCGAAACTACATATATACTTATAAAAATAAATTATAGATTTCAAAAATTTAACCTTTACAAATTCTTCAAACATTTTAAAATCCCCATTTTTGTTAAAAGCTTAACTATATATATATTCCGGTTTATCTATATATTTTAAAATTAAAACAGGCGTGTATACATACATACATTTATATCTTCGCTATACTTTCCTTTATCGTACACGTCCATATATAAAAATCTTTAATTTGAAAATTAAATAAATTAATTCATATCTTACTAAAGATAAAAAAATCTTATCTATCCATATATATTTAATTAAATTTAAACTGAACATATACCTTACAGTTTTATGCATATATAGCTAATTATATTTAAAATAAAAACTGTTATACCTTGTTGTAGAAATAAAATTTCAATGTAACTATACCAAACATCCATATATAAATTTATTAGATTAAAATAACTGCCACCGTATATATATAGGATAAAATAAAACAACAGCCTTACCTCACTACTAAACCAGGATCACCAAAACCCTTGCATGCTCGCCAGCGAGCCTTCCACCTCGTGATAGCGAACTCGTCGAACCGCCACTGCCTTGAGAAGCACACCCCTGACCACAGATTGACTTCGGACCCACAAAAATCATGACTACAACCATCGATGCTCCCTCGAAGGTGTCAGAACACCGAGACACTGCCGAGAATAGATTGAAGTGCCAGCTTGCACGAAAAGATCACCAAGCTTCCAAAGCTCACCTCTCATGCGTATGGCCTCGCTATTTTGACCGACGCTCCCAGCTCGCATGACCTACAACTCCAGCCCTGTCTATCATGGATCCCACGTGAATCGACAATTGACTAACCAAGCGGCTTAAAACCTAGTTTCGAATTGAATCGAAGTCGGCCCTCTACCAAAGTTGCTAAAATTTAAGGCGGGAACGATTTGAAACAGGAAGGAAATGGAAGGAGGGAATCGTTTCGATCTGAGGAAAGGAAATGGTGTAGGCTATCTTTTATTTTTCCTTCGTTTGTTGCGGTCATTAATTTTTTTTTCCTTTAATTTGTTTTTGAAAGAAAAGAGTAGAAGATGGGTATTAACTCCGATGCTTTACTCGGTCCTTACTTTTGTTTTTGTTTCTATTTTCTTTGAAGGTAACTACAAATTATTTTGACACTTGTAGATCAAGGTCCCCTTTAGCTTACAAATGTCCAAATGCATTTATATATTTATTTTTACATTTTTTTAACTTGAGTTATTACTACTTTGACTATATATATATAAACTTATCATCAATAATTTAAAAAGGTAGAGTTTAAATTTTAAATCATTTTGAAAATGCAACTTAAAATTTGGAACTCCTATCAGGGCGTGTCGCTAGGCGTTCATAATGTTAAACCGCTATTCCGAATGCAATGGAAAAGGTTTCGATTCATAACTGATCGTATGGAGAAGATAGCTTTTTGGACCAGTAATTATATTAAATTTTCGATATGGATTTCAGCGCGTTTATCTATCGTACGATCACACGACAACTCCAAACACTACGAAAATTGAAATCCGATAATAACACAATATTATGGATCCAATGGAACTAGTTTTGTCGAAATACAAGGCTGTGCCTCTATAACAATCCCTTATTTTGTGATTCTTTTAACTGTATATTTTAATTATTTTATTTGAATTTCTGATTTAAGAACTTTATTTTATTAGTAAAATGGATAAATTTTGTTATTTTAAATATAAATTTTGATTTTTGTGTGAATTATAATTTCAAACATGAATAAATAGTATATTTACCAGAAATGTGGATTTTAGTCAATATGGTCAAACTTTGACTTTTAAATTTAAAATATTTTGAATTTTATCTTTTATTATGAAAATAAATTAAATTTCAAGAGTACTGCTTTTCATTTCGTTGAAATCTGATTAATATTGTGAATGTTAGACTTTTTACAATATTGTATGTAAATTGTTTTATTTAACAAAATGTTTACTTTAAGTTATATAAATAATATTTTTGTTTTCATATCATGTTCTAATATGTGACACATGATATGTTATGTATATATTTTATTTTTAAAACAATTTTATAAGTATAGCTATAATTTCAAATGTTTATTGTATTTTGTTTACAATTTTAAATTTGTTTCAATTTAATAACTATTTTCTTATTTATTTTCTATTTTTCCCAAAAATATTTATTTATTTTCTTTTTCACTATATTTTTTTTCTTTTTCTATTCTATTTACTGAATTTATTTGTTTTATTTTTATTAAAAAGAAATAAGAAATTCGAAAGGACAAAAAACCTTTCATTTTCCTTGTGACTTTTCATGTATTTATCTTTTCAATTTCATTTGCCTTTTCACTTCATTGCTTGGTCGTCCATTTCTTATGTAATAGCCATGCTTTCTCATTCTCATTCACGTGACAAACATTTTCTTCTCATCTCAAACTCACAGCCAAAGACAATAAAAAAATTGATAATGGCTTTCTTTTCTTTCTCATTTCCTTCGTCTTTTTCTAGTGATTTGCCTTTGCTTCTTCTTACTTTGCTCGGCCTAGCCCCTGCCACCTTCACTATCGACCACACCTCCACCATCTACAGCAGCTCCTCCTCCTCCTCTGATCAAGCCTGGCCATGCTATCCAATTGAAGCCATCACCACAAAAACAATGCAAAACTCCACAAACATCCTAGCCGAGCTCATGTTTTCACCTTCCCCTTCCTATTCCACTTTGGACACCACCTAGAACCACCACCATCAACAGCTACCTCACCTTCGACTATCAGCCACTCCACTGACCTGACCTGTACAAGCATGGCCGAGCCCCAATTGTGACCAAGCCGAGCCTAAAAGTTGAACAAAACTTACCTCTTTTGCCTTGCCCTTTGATATTCTTCATGTTGCATCACCTACCCCTTCATCTCCATGTTGCCATGCATTTTTGATGCCATACCCGAGCCAAAGAATGATCATGACTATGCATATGTTCCACATAGGCCAAGCATTTGAGTGGTAAAAGCAAGGTCAACTTATCTTGTTCTTATTGCTTTTTATTTCCATTGGTTTCTATATTGTTTTGGGTTGAATATTCATAAGTTATATTGTTTGTTTATTGGTTGTTTACAAGATTAATATCTTGGCTCTCTTCCCGCTTGAATCAAATGTCGTGTTTTGTCGTGCTACCGTGCTTTCTGGATCTATTCTGTGAAGTTTGATTTGCTAACTCCAGCGTAAAAAGGTGAGTATTCACTCATGACATTTATACTTATATAAACTGTGAATTGTTCGCAAGTGAATGTGTAGAAATAGTATATCATGTTATACCTGCCTGTGATGTGAATTATATGATGTTATCCCTGTTTATAAATTTGCTACATTATCTAATACTGCCATATGTTGCTATACGTTTATTTATTTATGTTTCTCACGCTACAAGTTCCCTGTAGAATAGAATCACTATGGGTTGAAATGTGTTTGCGCAAAAAATGGGCAAACACCTCCAAGTCGTGTGATTTAGTTGATTTTATGTGATTCTTAATGATTTAGATGAGTTATGTAAATATGAAAAAAGCAGGGGCTGAAATGTAAAAGACACGCAGATTTATAGTGGTTCGGCCAGAACGTGCCTACGTCCACTTTATATGTTATTATCTTCTTTGTTTCAGATTACAAGTACAATGCTTCGTGTACAAGTATATGAAAGTAGTTTGAAAGTTCCTTCCGTGCTTGAGCTCTCAAACTTGTCTGCCATTGTTGTACCCCTGCCCCTCTATTTATAGAATGAGGTAGGGGGCAGGGGTCTTGGAAGTATATAGCTGCTGGTGGGCCCGGGTTGAAGCAATCTGGACTGGCAATCATTTGGTTCGGCGGAGCTTCGTTCGGCGTTGAGCTTGGACCGGTGGTAGGTATGGACCGGTGGCAGTGAGGTGGTTCGGTGCTTGTTTGGTCCGGTGGTGGCTTTGCTGGGTTGGTTCGGTGGTCGAGTGGAGGATGTGTGGTTCGGTATAGGTTGGTTCGGTGGTTGCTAGTAGGAGTTGGTCCGGTAGGAGCTTGAACGAATGTCGGTTCGGCTATGGAAGTTTGGTGCCGAGTGGAAGCTTGGGGCCGAATGAGCCTCTTCAGGGAGAATGTTGGATGGACTTCTAGGTCAGCATTGAGCTCCTTGGCTGGCGAACAAAGTGGAGGTTGCGAGCCCGGGTGAAACTGTGACTTCTCGGTCTTGAGATCCTCTGGGTGAGAATTTGCCCAACAGTTGCCCCCCAAAGTGGGGCACGTGCTTGCATGTGTCGCGCTTTGTTTCCCTGTGGTAGAAAGGCTTGTTTTGTAATGCCATGGGCTGGATGTTCATATCTTATTGATGTCTTATCTGAGTGAGGCGCTCCGCATGCCCCTAGTCCCTGGTTTTTGTTGGTAGAGAGAGAGTTTCATTCGGTTTTTGGTTGGTCCGGTTGTTCTCATTCGGCTTCTGGTTGTTCCGGTATTATGGTCCGGTGGACCGAACCATTTGGTTCGGCGGTGGCCTGTGTTCGCCTATATATAGAGGCTACACCCCCTTAGTTTTTCCTTACCGAACCAAAGAGAGCCGAATCAATTCTTAGCCGAGCGAACCTTCTGCCGAACCAAGCTTATACCGAATCAGGTATATATCCTTTTGCCGAATGGTTTTTTATCACCGGATGAACTTGATTGCCGAATGCACACGAAGGGTTTTGTTTTACCGAACGAGACTGTATGCCGGATGTGTTTTTAGTGCCGAATGGACTTAAGACCCTATTGCCGAATGAACTTATGTCCCTAGTGCCGAATGAACTTATGTCCCTAGTGCCGAATGAACTTTGTATTCGGACTTTGGGTGGAACTCTAGACTTATGTATGCTTGCTTGTATTCTTGCTCTAATGACCTGTCTTTTCACTTTTGTGTATGCAGATAAATGTCTCGCAAGGCGGAAACACGATCAGACAGACGGAAATCCAAGGATGGAGGCGAGCCTTCCTCCGTGCCCCCAGCCCAATCGGGGTCCGGGGAGCATGGAGCTGCCTCGAGATCGCTGGTTGAGGGGTATGGACCCCAGGAGCTCCTGGTCTCCCCTCCCGACTGCTTCCCTAGTTCTCTAAAGGAGGAGCAGCTTGATGCTATATCCCGTTCTTTCGGGATAGATAGGGCGCTTATGTTGCTTCCGGGAGTCGGGGTGATGCCATACGACCCTCCCGAAGGGTATTTCGCCTACAGCCGGTACCATTGCATGTGCGGGGCCATTCCCCCTATCAACGCCTGGGTTGTTAGCTTCCTTACATATTTAAAGGTGGCGCCTTTCCAGCTTCAGCCCAACTCGTATGCCATCTTGGTGTGCTTATATTCTATCTTCCAGAAGAGGTACGGGCGCTCTCCATCCAACCGGGAAATCCGGTATCTATATAATCTGAGGGGCTATAGGAAGGGGTCCCCCTACATTAGCTTAGAGTCGGCCGTCTCCTTCAAGCCGGTCCTGGACCTGTACTCAAAGTACAGCATGTTCAAGAAGGAGTGGTTCTTTGTGAGGGATGATTCTGTCTCCATTCGTCGCTTCACTTCCGGATGTAAGTTAACTCTTTATTCGTAATTCCTGTCTTGATTGCAATTCCTTTCCTTATGTGCTTCTGTTTTTTGTCAGCGACAGGTGGTTTTACGGTGGTGGAGAGCGATCGCCTAGTCCATATGGCAGCAGAAGTTAAGGCTATCTCCGAGAGGGACAGGTCAGCCGCTTATCTGATCAGGAATGCTACCCTCCTGGAGTACAATTTGATCCTGCCGCACCAGTCCGTGCTTAAGCAGAGGGACACAGCCGAGGAGAAGGCTGCCAAAGCTATAGAGGGGCTCACGGTGAAGAGTGGCAAGAGAAAACCCTTCGCACAGCATCCCGTCGCGGTGGGCAAGAAGCTTAAAGAATCGGAGGGTCCCTCTCCTAGTACTTGCCCGATCATTCCGGAGGAGGAAGGTGTGGAAGAGGGCGAAGGAGGCGATGTGGGAGGAGAGTCAGAAGGCGGAGAAGATGGCGATGGAGATGGTGATGGTGATGCTGGTGCCTTAACCTCTGGGAAAGATTCTGAACTGGATGAGGCCCTCCGTCAGGCCTTCGGGGAATCGGAGGAAGAATCGGAAGTGGAAAAGGCAAAGGAGGCGGGCAAGGCTGTGGCTGGTGCGGATCCATCCCCTAAAGGCTCCTCAGCTAGGGTAACTTCGGCGGTGCAAGGTGAACTTTTGTCCTCTGTCGATTCCATTTTCGATAAGGACTTAGAAATATTTTATGGTTCACTTCCGTCCTGGAATGAGATTCAGGACTTATTGCAGTACCCCACTCCTCCGCAGGGTTTGTATAATATACGTGCCTTCACACTTTTCTTTCTTTTTACTTAACATGTTTCCTGAATTGGGGACCATCGTACGTTCGTAACACTTGTTCTTTATTTCAGGGGCAGGCCAGGTGGTTACAACATCAGACGTTCGACACCGCCTCGAACAATTCAAGTTGATGAGAGCTTCTGCGAAGCCTCCCACTGGTCGTACTGGGGACGTGGTCAAATACCGTCCTCTTCTTGGGGTCATCGAAGAGGGCATTCAGAAAAAGAAGAGGAGTCGTTCTTTATTTGAGTCTTCCCCTGGTCCGCAGCTTCCTGTTCAGCCTCCTCGTGATGCCACGGAGGAGAGCATGGAGTTTATTCCCCCTCCACCTCCTTTCAAGAATCCCACAGTTATCCGTATAAGGCGTCCTGATGTGCCTCGTGACCCCTTTGTTGGTCATCCTGATTTAGACCCAAGTTCTCGGGATATTTCATTTGATGAGGCCACGGGTGAGCACCTCCTTCCCCGCAACCCCATGGTACGAGTGTTGGAGGAGGCTAAATCTCTAGATCTTGATCTGCTTACCACTCGGGTAGTTACTATGGGAGACGAGGCCAAGGCTAATATTGATCGGGTGGCTGAGGAGACCAAGAAGTTAATGAAGTATCATGCTCAAATGGTCAAGGCCGGGGAGGAGATTGGAAGTGCTAATATTCGGTTGCGGCTGAAGGTTGCTGATCAGGCCGAACAGCTTGCCGGTCAAGCCGTTCAGATTTCTCGGCACGAGGAAGCCTCCAGGCGTCTGAAAGAGACCATGGAAAAGGCTAATAGTGCGGAATTACGGAAGATGGAGGCCGCCTGTAAGGAGCGGATTGACATGGCCATTGCGACAGTGGATGAGGTTCGGAATGCGGATCTCGAGCAGGTAGAGGAGTTGTCTGGAAGGCTTGAGGCCGATGGAGATGAGGCGGAGGAGATGGAGGAGATGAGGAGGTCTCTCCAGGCTGACTGCTTGAGATACCGATCAGAGAGGGATGTCGCTGTCGCCAAGTTGCAGGCTTCCGAAGCCCGGGTGAGGGAGTTCGAGGAGAATGAGGGGATGATGGACGAGATGCTGCAGGACATGTACTTCCGCACTTGGAAGGAGGGCAGCTTGTCTTGGATGGATGATTATCCCCGGGTCATGGCCAAGATATATCTCCGGGCTTTAGAGGAGGCCAGGGTCGATGCAGGTAAGGAAGGTGGAGCGGCTTTTAGCCTGGATGTGGTCACCGCTCAGTTCTCGAAAGAGGAGCAAGCGGCGGTGAAGGAGGGGATGCGGTTGCTTGCTGCGGAGGAAGCGGGTGTGCAACTGGAGGATGAAGATCAAGCGGCGGACGCTGGTGAGTCATTCTTCTCTTTTCCTTTTCTTTCTGGGTTTCTATAACTTGATCGTTTATCGTTTGTTTAATGGATTCCTCTTCTGAATTGGACAGGTGGAACTTCCGATCAACATGCTGGGGGTTCCGGCCCTGCGGCCAAATAGGCTTCGGAAGTTGGTGATGGAGTGTGGACGCAGCTGGTTACTCGTCTGAATTCGGCCGCTTTTTATTTCTTTTTTTACTGTTGTTTACGTTAGTCCAAAACATTGATATGACTGTAATAATATTATTTGCAGAGAATAACTTGGTGTGATTTCATAATATAAGCTGATTTTGTTATGTTTAAATGTTGTTGTCATTTTGATGTGCTGCGTGAGAAGTATAACCATGTATATGCCTGTGATTTTAGTTGTGTTCGATGTTAAGCCTTTGCTTGAAATATAATTTTATGTTTTGCAATGTTGGTGTGACATATGAATAAGCTATAGTTATGCATCTATGTACGAGAGAAGAGAGTACCGCCCTTCACGTTTTATTTGCAGGCGGTAGTTTTGAGCATCTTGTATAACTGATCATGAATATATCTGAGTACCTTGCCACCCAGTACGCGGGCTTAGATTCTCATGAGTGAACGCTCCCTATTCGGTTTCCTGTACTTTAGAGTTTGTTATACAGGATAGGAGAAAAGTATTTAAATGAAATGGAAATATAGAAAAAGTAAAACTTCCAGTCACGGAAGGCCGTCGATGTGCTTAAGTTCGTGGCAAACGGGTTTTGTAGTCACTTTCCCTAGCTGTGGGTCTTGGAGACATTTGTCACCCATCTTACGCCTCCGCGGGGAGTTTTCTTTTTTACCACAGCCGCACTTAAGACACATCGGAGCCGAGATCGCGCACGGTAACTACCCGAACCATTATGGTCCGTAATCGTGGGTATTATTCGATTTACTGTGGTCGGCTAGCGTGGGTGCCGTTGGCCGTGAACTACCCCTGGCTGGCCACACCTTATGTTGGGGCTTAAAGTAGGTTCACAGTTGCCGGCGAGCCGAACGCCGTGATGAGCTGCCATCGGCTATAGTCGGCCTTTATGATGACTTATAATCGGCTCATTACAGTTGGCTTTGAGGGCAGGCGCGAGCAATGAGTTAACCCGCAGCAGAGGGATGCTGGAGCAAAAGAGTCTCATTGGCGAGTGCATAGAATCGTAGCGTACCTGTTAGGCCTTGTCCAGATGAGGCCGTGGTGCGTCTTGAGTGGAGATGCCATAAGATTTTGTTCAACAGAAAAGGATAAAGCTTAACAAGCAGCCAAGATATAAAGGAACAAGTTAAAAAGAGACAAGACTTTTTAAAGTGGTTCGGCATGAAAATACCTACGTCTACTGATTCTCTTTGTTAATTCACTTCATATGGGCAGTACAAGTTAAGAAAAGTATCGACGGAGGTGTCGGATGTTCCATGCCCTCTGGAACACCTCTCCGTCCACTGTTGACAAAATATAAGCTCCGTTGTAGAGGTCTTTATGAATTACATATGGTCCGTCCCAGATGGGGTCCAGTGCCCCGGGGCGCGGAAAGATTCGCCTGAGGACAAGATCTCCTTCTTGTAAGATGCGATGTTTGACTTTGGAGTTGTATAGTGCTGCCACCTTTTGTTTGTGAGCTGCTGCTTTGAGTGCTGCATCGTTTCTCCTTTCCTCAATCAGATCCAAAGACATGAGGAGGAGTTCTTCGTTTTCTTCTGGATTGTAGTGGATCCTACGGTGGGAAGGAACAATAGTTTCAACAGGGAGCATTGCCTCCGATCCGTATGCCAAAGAGAAAGGAGTATGTCCCGTTGATGTTCTGAAAGATGTGCGGTAGGCCCAAAGTGCCGTAGGAAGTTCGTCCACCCAAGCGCCTTTTGACTTTTCAAGTTTCTTCTTGATTAGGGTTTTGAGAATTTTGTTGACAGCTTCGACTTGTCCGTTTGCCTGAGGATAAGCTACTGTTGAGAAGCTTTTATGAATTCCATGCTCTTGGCACCAGTCGGCGAATTCTTTGCTATCAAATTGGAGCCCGTTGTCTGATATGATCTTGAGCGGTACTCCGTACCTGCACAGAATATTTTTGATCAAGAAGTTGATAACTTTTGCTGAAGATATTTTATTTAGGGGTTCCGCTTCCACCCATTTGGTGAAATAATCGACTGCCACTATAGCATATTTGGCCCCGCCCCTGCCCGTTGGCAGTTCGCCAATTAAATCAATCCCCCATATAGCAAAGGGCCAAGGGCTGGTCATTTGAGTAATCTCATTTGTGGGTAGTCGAGGAATCTTAGCAAATTTCTGACATCTGTCGCATCTCTTGACGAAGTCTAAGGCGTCTTTGTTTAGTGTGGGCCAGTAATATCCATATCGGAGTATCTTTTTCGCCAGAGTCTGCCCTCCAGTGTGATCTCCGCAACTACCTTGATGGATGTTGAATAAGATTTCCTTGGCTTCCCTTTCAGCGACGCATCTGAATAAGGGGCTAGAGAAGCCACGCCGATAGAGGATGCCTTCTTGTATTGTGTAGTGGGGAGCTTTCCTCAAAATTCTCCTGACTTCATCACGTTTGTCTGGTAGTGTGCCGTCCTGCAAATATTTCCGGATAGGAGTCATCCAAGTTGCTTCTTCAATTGCAATTATCAGATTCACTTATTCAAAACTTGGGGCTAGCTGCCTTGAGATGGCTAGTGCTCCGGAAATGGTGCTATTCATTATACTAGCTTGCTTTGCTAGTTCATCGGCCTCTTGGTTATCTTCTCGAGGAATGTGTTTGATTAGATAATGGTCCAATTGGTCGAGCAGCAGTTTGGTTTTCTTTAGATATGCTGTGAGTCGTTCTCCTCGTGTTTGGAATTCTCCTAGTACTTGGTTTACGATAAGTTGAGAATCACTATGAAGACATAAAGAATTGACTCCAATTTCTAAGGCAAGCTCCAATCCCGCTATTACTGCCTCATACTCCGCATCGTTGTTAGTGGCCGCGAATTCCAACCTTAATGCATAGTACAGCTTTCTTCCCCTGGGGGTGATTATCACAATACCTGCCCCCGAGCCTTGTTCGTTTGATGCTCCATCTACAAAGAGGTTCCACTTGATGTTTTTTGCTATTTCAAGCGGATCCTTGCCTTCGTTGGTGGTGAATTCGGCAATGAAATCGGCCAGGGCTTGCCCCTTGATAGCAGTGCGAGGATGGTAGGTGACGTCATACTGACTTAGTTCAATGCACCATTTGAGGAGTCGTCCAGAAGTGTCGGGACGATGGAGCACCTGTCTTAGTGGCTGATCGGTTAGAACTCTGATGGAGTGAGATTGGAAGTAGTGTCGTAGTTTTCGTGACGCGATTAATAAACAATATGCCAATTTCTCAAGTTTAGGATATCTGGCTTCTGCCCCTGTAAATCTCTTACTTATAAAGTACACCGGGCGTTGTGTGCGGTCTTCTTCTCTTACCAGGGCAGCGCTTAGAGCATGAGATGATACAGCGAGGTATAGGTATAGCTCTTCGCCTTCGTTTGGAGTTGAGAGTACTGGTGGTTTCTGGAGTTGTTCGATCAGGTTAAGGAAGGCTTTTAAGCATTCATCGGTCCATTCGAACTTTCCTTTGTCTTTCTTGAGAGCTTCGAAGAAAGGGACGCACTTGTCAGTTGTTTTGGAAATGAATCTGCTTAGGGCGGCTACCTTTCCGTTTAAGCTCTGCATTTCTTTTCGGGTGGAAGGTATCCTTATTTCTTTTAGAGCCCGGATTTGTTCAGGGTTTGCTTCAATTCCTTTGGAATGGACAATGAACCCTAAGAATTTTCCCGATGACACTCCGAAGGAGCACTTTAGAGGATTCAGCTTCATTCCATATCGGCGAAGTACCTGAAACATCTCGTTCAGGTGGTTTACATGATCGTCGGCTTTCCTGGACTTTACCAACATGTCATCCACATATACTTCCATAGTTCGTCCTATTAATTCCGCGAACATCTTGTTGACGAGGTGCTGATAGGTGGCTCCGGCATTTTTGAGTCCAAAAGGCATGACTTTGTAACAATATAACCCCCGGTCAGTGATGAAGCTAGTGTGGTCTTGATCGGGAGCGTGCATGGGAATCTGGTTGTATCCGGAGTATGCGTCCATAAAAGATAAAAGTTCGTGCCCGGCAGTGCTGTCCATAAGTTGATCGATTCGGGGGAGCGGGAAGCAGTCTTTCGGGCAAGCGTCATTTAAGTTGGAGAAATCAATGCAGGTTCGCCACTTCCCATTAGCTTTCTTTACTAGTACCGGGTTAGCTATCCACTCGGGGTAGATGGCTTCTCGTATGAAGTCATTAGCAAGTAGGTTCTTTACTTCCTCGTCGAGGGCTGCTGATCGTTCTACTCCCATGCTTCTCTTTTTCTGCTTTATCGGTACCCTGGTGGGATCGATGTTCAGCATGTGGCATGCTATGTCTGGGGAGATTCCTGTCATATCGGCGTGTGTCCATGCAAATACATCCAAGTTGTGGCGGAGAAAGTCAATGAGTTGATCCTTCAATTCTGTTTTTAGCTGGGATCCTATTTTTAATAGTTTGCTTGAGGCATGTTTGTCTACAGATACGAATTCCATGGCCTCTGCGGGCTCAGCGGTAGCCTCCTCCTCCTTATCCCTGGGGTCTAGTTCATTGAAAGGATCGCTGGTGTATCGAAGAGGAGGGGCTTTCTTTGGTTGCTATGCTTCCAAGCTTTTCATCAAGAGAGTAGTCTCTGCATCTTTCCCTTTATTCTTTCTATGGTTATTGCGAAGTTCAGTTACATAGCAATCTCGAGCGGCGTCTTGATCTCCTTCAACTTCTCCTATTCCGTCATCTGTTGGGAATTTCATCTTTAGGCACCACGGGGCTAGGACAATTTGGAAGTCAGACAAGGCTGGTCTTCCCAAGAAGGCGTTGTAGGCCGAGTGGTTTTCTATTAGTACGAACGCTTGTTTTCGCACAACGGAGCGGGGATGACTTCCTATTTCGACGAAGAGGTCAAGTTGCCCGAGGGGCATTTTCGCATCTCCAGTGAAACCGTGCAGGGGTTTGTTGCAGGGAGACACATCCTTCATTGACAGTTTCATTTTGTCGAAAGCATGCTTGAACAGGATATTTACGGAGCTTCCTGTGTCTATTAGAATTCGGAAAACTTTAGCTGGACCGAACCAGGCAGAGATGACCATGGGATCCATATGCGGATACTGTCTTCCTTCTAAATCATGCTTACTGAATACGATGTCCTCACTCTCTTTCCGTTTCGGGTGGCGTTCTTCCATAATGGAGTTAACATAGCCTTCAGCATTTCTAAGTGACTTGCCGTATCTTTCCATCTCTGCCCAGCTTTTGTCGGCGATGTGTGGTCCTCCCGAGATGGTATGGACCACTATCTTCTCTTGGCTAGAGCCAATGGTGTTGCGATTCCCTCCGCCTACTTCTGGGAGGGGTTACTTTGAGTTCTCATTGGCAGGAGTTGGAGTCCTGTTCTGACCTTTCACATAGCGTCCCAGCCTTCTTCTTCTGATGTGTTCTTCGATCAAGTCCCGGAGATGGTGGCATTCATTGGTGTCATGTCCGTGGGATTCGTGGAAGCGGCAGAATTTTCCAGACTTGAGGGCGTTATCAGACTCTTTCTTGTGCGGGGGGCGCTTGTATCCGAGTTCGCCCTGAGTGGCTAGATAGATGTTTTCGATGGTTTCATTCAAAGGAGTGTAGGAGTCAAATCTCGGTCCTGGTCGATATTGGCGTTTTTCAACCTTCTTGCCCCCAGCATTGTCTCTAGATTCATTTCTTCGAATGTCCTTGGTTGCAGCGGGGATTTTGTCCGAAGTTGTCTTACCTTGTTGCCCTGACTGCCTCTCAGTGGCGGCGTCTTCAAGTCTCATATACTTTCCAGCTTCATGGAAGAAATCAGGTAAAGTAGCTGGTTTTTCCTTAGTTAGTCTTCTTGCGAACTTGGTATCTGGATGTACACCGCTACAGAGGGCTATTAGGGTGAGTTTCTCATCGGCATCTTGGACTGCGGCCGCTGCGGCGTTGAACCGAGTTAGATATTGTTGCAGTGTCTCACCGGATTTCTGTTTAACATTGGATAGAGAATAAGCATCCTTGGGCTGTTCTACATGGATGCGGAACTGGCTAATGAACCTTTCTTTCAACATCTCCCATGAGCTGATAGATCCTTGGGGCAGATGGCAGAACCAGGAGGTAGCTAGATCTGCTAGGAATAGCGGAAAGCATTTACACAGCACCCCTTCTGTTGCTCCGCTCATGAGCATATGCTGGGTGTATTTTTGTAAGTGTACGATGGGGTCGGAAGTTCCCTTGTAAGGTTCCATGGTTGGCATTTTCCATTCCCGGGGGGTGATGGCAGTTTCGATATTGCGGGTAAAGGGGCTGGTGACCCTAGCGCCTATTCCTCGGTCCCTCTGCTCCCGTTGGACGCATTCTCTGAATAGTCGTGCCATTCTTTCATCAGAATTTGGAGCGGATAGAAATGAACTTGGTTCTTCCCTGCGAGATCGGTCTCGTCCAGATGACCTGTAGGGATGGTATAGTCTATCACTTCTGACGTGATCCAGTGGTTGTCTCTGGCTGCTCGGATGCATGCTAGGACCAGCTACAGTCGCCCCCTGCCTTGATCTTCCCCTGCGGGGTTCTGTTTCGAGCATTTCCATGGGGTCAACTTCGGGCTGGGTTCTAGCTCGGCTCCGTTCAGCGGGGTTTCTATGATTAGGTGGCATGACTGGCTCAGCCACATCCGACCCTCGCCTGGCGCCTCCCCCACTGGGTTCGGTTCCAAGTGCTTCATCGAGTCGGAGTTCGGGCTGAGTCCGGGCGCGGCCCCTATCATTGTTGTTCCTGTTGATGGCTTCCTCGAAGAGGGAAGACCTTTGCTGTCTCCGAGATCCTCCAGATTGAGATTCATCCCATGATTCAGTGTTGCGGTTGGATTCTTCGACATCCCTCAAGCGTGACATGAGTTGGTTCACCAAAGCTTCTTGTTGGGATGCGAAGTGGTTAGTCACTTCCACCACAACTCTGTCTAGGTCTGCTCTAGTGATTACTGCCGGTTGTTCCACGGCAGGGGCCGTTGGAATTGCTTGATCTACACGTGGCACTGCTGCTGTAGTGGGATGGTTCTCTTGATCTGGATCTACTGGATTTGGAGCGCTGCTAGTTGCAGCGTTCTTTCCCTTGTTGGCGTCTTTTCTTGGCCTGGAAGTCATGTTTCCTAGGCAATGAAAGGTGCTATTGGGAAAGAAGGTTGAATGAGGGAAGCTGAAGCTTCGAGTTCGAAGTTTCTCAGTGAAAGCACCAAAAATGTTTGCGCAAAAAATGGGCAAACACCTCCAAGTCGTGTGATTTAGTTGATTTTATGTGATTCTTAATGATTTAGATGAGTTATGTAAATATGAAAAAAGCAGGGGCTGAAATGTAAAAGACATGCAGATTTATAGTGGTTCGGCCAGAACGTTCCTACGTCCACTTTATATGTTATTATCTTCTTTGTTTCAGATTACAAGTACAATGCTTTGTGTACAAGTATATGAAAGTAGTTTGAAAGTTCCTTCCGTGCTTGAGCTCTCAAACTTGTCTGCCATTGTTGTACCCCTGCCCCTCTATTTATAGAATGAGGTAGGGGGCAGGTGTCTTGGAAGTATATAGCTGCTGGTGGGCCCGGGATGAAGCAATCTGGACTGGCAATCATTTGGTTCGGCGGAGCTTCGTTCGGCGTTGAGCTTGGACCGGTGGTAGGTATGGACCGGTGGCAGTGAGGTGGTTCGGTGCTTGTTTGGTCCGGTGGTGGCTTTGCTGGGTTGGTTCGGTGGTCGAGTGGAGGATGTGTGGTTCGGTATAGGTTGGTTCGGTGGTTGCTAGTAGGAGTTGGTCCGGTAGGAGCTTGAACGAATGTCGGTTCGGCTATGGAAGTTTGGTGCCGAGTGGAAGCTTGGGGCCGAATGAGCCTCTTCAGGGAGAATGTTGGATGGACTTCTAGGTCAGCATTGAGCTCCTTGGCTAGCGAACAAAGTGGAGGTTGCGAGCCCGGGTGAAACTGTGACTTCTCGGTCTTGAGATCTTCTGGGTGAGAATTCGCCCAACAAAATGATACATACCCGAATGGAATTTAGAATAGGGAAAAACCGTTTTGGGTTGAAATGATAGGCCTGAGCGATTTTTATTTATTTTTATTTAACTTGGGATTGCAGGTTTGAAATGATAGAACCCGGAATTTTCTTTATAAATTACAGATTGAAATTATTTAATATCCGTATTACTTGACCTAGGTTAGAAATTTAATACAGACCCGTGGTTATTTTATATATATTTTTCTGAAATTTTAAAGTACTTTTAAAATTGTATATTATGATATTTTGATTTAAATTGAATTAAAAATGATTTTTACAAATGTTATTGATTTTCTACAAGTTAAATATGTGAAATAAATAAATGGTTAAGTTGAAATTTGAGATATAAATTTATTTTGAATTTTGAAATTTGTGATTTTGTATAAAAATGGAGTTTAAGTTAAGTACATAAAATATGATAATTTGATTTCAATTTGAATTTAAAATAACTTAGTAAAGTGTTATTGATTTTTCTGTGAATTAAAATGGTTAAATAAATGAATGCTTAAAAGTGCAATTTGAAATATAACTTGACTTGGAAATGTGAAATTTGGTTTAAAAATAAAAATATAAGTTAAGTTATGAAAATAAAATGGAAATTTAGTTTATATTTTGAAATGGTAATTAAAACTTAAGTGTTAAGTTAATTTTTGAAATGCAAAGAATGAAAATTTTATATGCTTGCATTTAATAAGTGAATTATTTGAAAATTTGATTCTATATATAAATTTACTTTATAAAAATCATAAGTTAACGGATATTTAAATGAACATTTTTGAGTCTAAAAATATGATTTTTTATAAGTTAAAATGGTTTAAATTGAAGTTTATTTGTTTTTGAAATTCTATTGTAAATCTGGAAATTTAAATTACAGCACTTCAGAAATGCTATCATTTTTGAAGTTAACTTGAAATCCGTTGTAAAGAATGTTACAGCACTTTGTAAGTGCTGTGGTTGATGCAAGTGAACTAAAAGGCTAAATTTAACTAAGGCTATTGCAGCACTTGGTAAGTGCTGTAGTTGCAGAACTGAACCTAAAATCTGAAATTAACAAAAGAGCTATTGTAGCACTTGTTAAGTGATGCAGTTGGCAGAAGTAAGATTTTTGAATATAATCGAACCATAACAGCAGTTTTTAAATGCTGCCTTTGCTGAATTGAATTGTTTTTCAAATATAACTTACCGCAGCATTTTCTAAATGCTGCGAAAGCTGAAATGTCACTGTTTCAATGTATTTGAGTGAATAAATGAACTTAAAAAAGGATAAATTTTTTAGAATTGAATATTTGATTTATTAAGTATAATAACATCATTTTTAAATTGTTTAAAATGGAGTATTTTGGTTTGAAATATAAATGAATGAGGTTTTGAAAGGATATGATATTTGAATTTTGAAATGGTTTGTTGGGAAATTGAATTGAATTGAAACTGATGGTTTGATTGAATTAAGTTGGAAATTTGAAAGTTTGGGTTTAATTGAATAAATTTGAAAAAGGTAAAGAATTAAAGAATGATTTCAAATGTATGATTTTGAAATGTTATGATTAAATGTTATGATTTTCAAAGTGTAATGATTTCAAGTATTTTGGTTTTGAAAAGTTATAACTTTGAAAGTATTATGATTTTTGAAAGGTGAATATATGTTTGAAATGGAAATGATAAACTATTTGATTTAAATATAATTTTGAAATAAAAATGGTTTTGGTTTTCAAATATAAACTATTTTAAAATGTATAACCACTGGTTATAATAACGATTGGTTGTTAAAGAGACCGAGATCGGACATGGACATACTCTCTGTTGATATTTAAAAAGCACTTTAACAACTGTGCATGCAGTGGAGATTCCAGAACAAAGTAGGATGGTGGCGACGATCCTATTGAGGTATGAACGTGGACTCAACTCCTATGAGTTAGCTTAAGTTGGCTAAAACAGGAGCGATCGACGGGCCTAGTGAGGTAGCTCCTCCTATCGGACGCACTTGTTCGATACTATACTCTTACTTGTGGTTGATTTGATGGCCATCCTCCGATTTTGACTTAGGAGTGTGTTCCAAGGTGGGCGGTAGTGGCTGCTATGCGTTAACACCAGCCCGAAAGCGTAATTGGTATATCTACACTGGCATTGCATAGTTGTACCATGTCACCTACCATAGCGAGCCTTACTACAAGTTTTTTTTCTCCCGTAGCCCATGGAGTATTTAGAGTAGCCTCCTGATCTAAAGGTACGCTGATACTGGATGGACTACTGGGACTATTACGTGTTGGGAGCGATATGGTTAACCCTTCAATGCTATTTTAAAGTAAGTTTATTTTACTGTAGACATTATTATAATAGCGCAATATTACTACAAAGTAAATATTTTAATGGATCCTTAGAGGATGGACGGTCCCAAGCATCCTTTAAGTTACTTGTACTTTATTACAGTTCACTTGAGTTGGTTTACATTGTACAAGTATGTATGTCCTAACTCGAGTGTTTTGTGTTTTGCTTTGCACTCGGGTCCACCTGAGTATTCACAGCTTAGCTTTGGATTTCTCTTTCTGGAGCTAGGAATCGCTGGAGATTCTAATTATCTAGTTATCTATATCTATTTCATTTTCAGTTGTTTTGTTTCAGCTCTTGTATTAGTGAACTTCTATGTATTTGGGATTCCTATTGTATTTATTTTCAAACTGATATTATGTATTTTGTTTTGAGTCTTTGTTATAGTAGCTTCATGAACTATTATAGTATTTTTAATTTCCGCTGCGAGTTATTCTGATATTACTCTGTCTATGATTCTGTGATTGGTTTTATTTGCTCCAAATTTTAATACAATATATTATTTTGAATTATTCAAGTACGACATGTGTGGATTATTGTCGATTTGAATGGTCCAAAACAGGGGTTATTATAGTTCGTATTAGATCTTTGGATTTTAGACAAACCATAGCCTGCGGAGCAAAAACTCATTAGAGATAGGGTAGCAATACCCTAGAATGAGTAAAATCAACCTCAGAATCATTTTCTTTGTGAGAGAACGTATTTTCAAAGTATAAACTGATTTTTCAAAAATTATTTTGATATAAAATTTTCCTGTTTTAAAGGAAATTTTTTCTAAACTTCCTTCCTTTTGTATCTACCTTGTTAGTATTTTCTTTCATTAGGATATTCATCCAAGTGAATTTATCTATCTTCAGCCTGGTCATTTTAGTAAGGCTTACCCTTCTGTTGGGCAGGGCAATCCTTCTGATCCTTCTGGTATATTTGCTATCACATCTGCATCTTTTTCGGCTCCAGCTCCTAGTGATGACCAAGGTACTCTTCAGGGCAACTTTTCTTATTTCAGCATCCTATTCGTATTTTATTTGATACTGGAGCTTCCCATAGTTTTATTTCTGTTGATTTGTGTGACAAGTTCGAGCATCTCCTTTCTCTTGAATATGCTTCTTTTCCTTTATGTGTTTCAAATCCTATTAGGGTCCTGCGAACCTTAGTAGGATCTGTAGAGGAGTGAATCTTCTCTACTCTGATTATCGCTTTAGTGGTGATTTCTACGTTCTTGGCTTCGATGCTTTTGATCTATTGCTTGGAACATATTGGCTTGGTGGGTATGAGGCCCATATCTTTTGTAAAACCTGGTCTGTTTATCTTGTTGATGATCAAGGGAATCCCTTGATTATTCAGTGCTGCATACCTCAGGATTTTGCTGGAAGATTTATTTATTCTCTGGATTCTTCTCCTGGTAATCTTCATTCGACCCATGTGGTCAGATTTTTCCCGATGTATTTAGTGAAGTCACTGCTTTACCTCCTAAGTGGGAAATTTATTTTTGTATTGATCTTATTCCTGGAACTCGACCTTTGGTTCTTCTTCCTAGAAGAATGGCACCGTGCGAGAAGGTTGAGTTAGGAAAGAAAATTGATGACTTATTCTCCAAAGGTCTGATCAGACCTAACCATTCAGAATGGAGAGCAGCGGTGGTTTTCGTCAACAAGTCCTATGGATCATTGAGGATGTGTGTTGATAATAGGGAGCTGAACAAGCTCACTATGAAAAACAGAAATCCAATGCCTCGTATCAATGATTTGTTTGATCAGCTTTATGGTGCCACTGTTTTCTCTCAACTTGATCTTGCCTCGGGTTTTCACCAGCTCAGTGTTGCTGAGGAAAGTATTCCTAAGACCGCTTTCCGTACTAAGAATGGGTTCTATGAATGGTTAGTCATGCCATTTGGTTTGATTAGTGCTCCTGCTTTCTTTGTTGACTTGGTGAATCAGGTTTTTCGTGCTGTGCTTAATAAATTTGTTCTAGTCTTTGTTGATGATATCCTTGTCTTTTCTAAGACCAAGAAAGAACATGAGTCGCACTTGAAATCTGTTCTGGAAATTCATATAAATCATCAATTGAAGGCTAAATTTTATAAACGTCATTTCTAGAAGGATGAGGTTCGATTCCTTGGACATATTGTTTCTAGTAATGGAGTTTCTGTTGATCCAGTCAAGATCGTTGTGATCAATGTAAGTCTTTCTTTCTTTCTTTTCCTTTGTCATTTAATTATTCTATCTTTTCTATTGTTCCTATTTCTCCCTATTCTGTTACAGGATTGGGAAATTCCTAAGACTCCTTCTTAGATTCATAGTATTCTGAGCCTTGCCGGTTATTACTGGAGACTCAGTGAGAATTTTGCTCGGATTGCTGCACCTTTCACTGCTTTGACCTGTAAGAATCAGTTTATCTGGGTTATTGTGGATAGACTAACTAAGTCTGCTCATTTCATTCCGGTTAAAGTCTACCTGCTCTGTTTCTAGTTTGTCTGAGATCTACATGAGAGAGATTGTTCGTCTCCATGGTGTTCCTTTCAGTATTGTTTATGATCCTGATTCGATCTTTACCAGTCAGTTTTGGAATGTTTTTAATGAATCTTTGGATACTCACCTGAATCCGAGCACTGCTTACCATCCACAGACCGACGGTCAAACGGAAATAGTGAATCAGATTTCTCGAGGATCTTCTTCGTGTTTGAGATTATCTCCACCTTGTCGAACTTACCTATAACAACGGTTATCAGGTATAATTTCAATCTTCTTATCATCTTGTGTTAATCCTATTTCATTCTATCTTTTTCTTTGTTTCCCGTACCTCCTCAAGTGATCCTTCTTGATCACTTCCTCGATACGGACCTTCTCCGGAACGTTTACTGCTTCCTTATGCTCATTGTCCTTTTGATGGAGCTATTTTAACAGATCGAGGATCTTCGTATTCTAAGCCACATTTTTTGGCCAACCTCCTCTGCTACTTTCATTATCTTGGCATGGAACTCAAAAAAGGCCTTCACATCACTAATATCCTTTCCAAAAAATATCGATTACTTCATGAAATGAAGTAAAATGATCACTTCTTGTAATCGGGATAAAAGGGGTTCTTGGATTGATAATCCTGGTGAAATTCATTGTAATCTGGATAGTCGGGTTTGATGATCATTATTGCTCTCGTTTTCTCCTTCTCCCCTATGAGAACCATGATAACCTTCCCCAAAGTATAAGTCTATTAGGTTGCTTTGATTCCTTTACTTTTTCTGTCCTTTCTTGATACTTAGAGGACTTGATCCCAAAAGAGTGAATGGTGACGTCCTATGAGACTTTAGTAGGGGATGAGGCGTCCCAGATCTATATTTTCCTACAAAGCAAGACCACTTCTGAAAACGACCCCTTTGGTCCTGTCAGCCTGAGCTTCGGATGGGCATCAGGGCACTTTCGTTTTCTTGAGCTTTCTGTCCAGTTGCCCTACATTTTGACATGGGACAAAATTGGAAGATTCCTTCTTAATTTTCTTTGGATCCTTCTCCAGATCAACTACTTAAACTTAGACTGAAGCTGCTCCTTCTCGCACTCGTGCTTCGTACAAAGAAAATAGGATATGGATGTTATGACCACTTCACCACAACCAAGGTCTATTAGTGTGATGGGTAGGTGTCATGTGTGTGAACTGCATGTAACATCTAAACGAACCCATAGGTTCCCTAAAGATATCCAACTGCTGTTGAATCTTGACAAGTGATGCAGTCCCCAAAATTAATGCATCTTGTAAGTAATCGAAATCGTGATACCTCATGGAGTAAATTATGTTTGTCTCCTTCATATTTAAAGTATTTATGCAGTGACTCCTTATTGTTGACTTGGAAAAATGGATCAAGTCTAATTTCCTCAGGGGAACGATGCTTTTCTTAATTAGAAATAATGGCTTTAGTATCCCTATGATGCTTAGCTATACTCTTAACCCTACCATCCTCCTAATTTCTAGGGGATTTCAGTTTTCCAATATAATGAGGTTGGTGTGGGGGGATTTGAATCCTCAATCTCAGTATCTTCCCCTATTTAGAGTCGAACGAGACTAATATCAAAGTAGGGTCAAGTATAGGGTGTTTAAATGACTCCTACCCACTTGTCCCTCCAGCCTTAGAGGTTTTTGCTTTTTCTTTTCTTCCAGGCCTCCATGTTAAAGGAGCTTTGGCCTTCCTAATCAAACAACCCTCATCCAGCAAACCATGCTATCCAAGATACTCATCTGTTACCAGACCAAGAACATTTCTCGACTCTTGTGGGATCCTTTTTAGGCTTTCAAGCATCTCCTCCAAGTCGTCACCAGTAGCAACCTTCACAACACCTAAACAAGAGAGTAGTCAATATAAGGACTAAAGAGTGAAAGAAGCATAAGCCAACAATTAGAATATATTACATCATGAGTTCAACTAATGAGAGCAGAGGGAGTCATCACTGATGAAGAAGCAACTCTCGCTTGAACATGTTATATTTAGAGCATAGGTCCTCCATAGGCTTAAACTTACTGCCCGATTCAAGACAAAAAGAAAGGAGAGCCTTAAGCCTTGCTCTTAATTGCAAATAAGAATCTAGTTTGATTATGAGTAGGAGGTTCTTGAAATTCCTACATAAACATAACATAAAGACCTGTTGGAATAACATAACCATTCAGGTAGAGCTGGAATGGAGCATGTTTCAGATATACCAAGACCCTACTTATCTATTGGTGAAGGAGAGGTGGAGCCCATTCAAGGAAATGGTATCAAGAACAAGTTATATACCCCTTAGGAGGAGCATGAGCATGCTGATCTGGGGTCGATAGGAGCATATCCCTCCCGATAGTACATAAGCAACAATAATAGTAAGTAACTGCTTGGCAGTCAATTTATTAGCTACTGACTCTATGGGATCTACTAGCGATTGAGAAGGTGCGTAACCATGGACCAAAGAACATGTCAAGCTAGGTTGGTTAATTGTAGCCCTATAGGATGAATACTCCATGGTAGTAGATGAAGAAGGAGCTTGAGCTCCAACGGCGCTCGATGCACAAATTCGACATTTGGCCGCCATGCCCGTTTAATATACCAACCTGCCTTATGCGCTACCATTGGACATATATGTATGTGAAATGAAAAATACAATAGGGTATTGAAAATACACATAAGTGAACAATAAAAGGAAAGTCATCTGAATATTTCTAAAGTGTTTGATTCAGTGGCCAGACCAAGAGTGGCCTATGGCCTCCAAAGTTTGTCTAAGCCTTTTGTTCATTGACCAAGACTACCGAACCGATGTGTGTAAAACCCTAAGGATCCAGGTTACCAAAATAAATTCCAAGGATAAGAATGTTGAGTTATTGACTAAATGTAGTAACCTACAAAACCCTAGCTATCAAATGAATGTCAATTCTACCCTTTGTTAGCAATCCTATACCTTAAACCCCACAACCAAACCGTTTGCACCATAGATTCGAACTACGCCAATCATGCCAAAAATAAAAAATGAGGCTGTATCCTTGATTATATGGCCTAAGACAACACATAATGCCTTAATCTTTCTATCCTCAATCATCTTTGTTCGATAACCATGCCCTTTGCCAAACACAAAAACCGTACAAAATCATAAATTTTGCCAAGCCATACCTTTTTATTAATAATCTAGGGCAATAGCCAACAATATTCATTAAAACATAGCAAAACACCCAAAAAATACTCAAACACACGCACCCTCAAAAATTCCAAACTTCGTTTTAGCAAACACAATTCAAAATCAACCCAAAAGTTCATAAATGAGATTTTACCTTATTTAACCAATGAAGATGGGCGACGGAATCGAAACGTAGAATGAATTGCAATCAAATCTAAATGCAAGGTAACTATAGAGATGAATAGTTCTCAGTATTGGAGGAAACAAATGAAATAAAGAAGGTGTGAGTGATGTAGGGCCGTGAGCACTTACATAAGTAAAAGCATCCTTGTCTAATACCGAGCATAAAACCCATGACAACAATTAGCCAAGCAGGAACACTTGTTCGGTGATGGGTGCTAGACCAAAGTTTAATGGATGAGGGTGAATGAGAAAGCAAAGAAGTGACTTTGAAGAAAAGTATTCAAAGTCGGAGGGCAATGCCAAACCTTACATAGGGAAATAAACAAAGTGCACTTCTCATTCTACAAAATGTACTCTGTGGGGCAAGTATTGCTGGTGTTTTTTCATCTACGAAACAATGAATACGAAGAGTTACCACCAAGAGTAGTAATAGCTAAAATGACAGTGATAAGAGTGTTACCTCTTAACCAAGGACCCAAAGTTGTGAGGACATGAGGCATCACGAGAAGGAACGCCAAAGAAGCAATGGAATTTGTATTAGGTATAGATTGGTTCTGCTCTAAGCTATGCAGCATTTTATGTCCGGTAGTTCCATTATTGGAAAAGATTTCCTATCTGGTAGTCTAACTACCGAACATAATTTCCTGTCCGATAACATAATTTCTTATTTAATAGTTAGCTACTCGACAGAGGACTATTGTAACCTAAAGTTAAGAATCGACTTCCAATATCAGCCAGACTGTTACAAAACCTATTTATTTGAACCAAACCAAGTGAAATGTACGGGAATTCTGGATTCAATCTCTTATACATGAAAATTCTAGATCGTATCTTCTGTATATAGAAGCAAACGAATCGAGCAAGTTAAATAGGGAAATTGCCTATTTTGTCGGACTAGCCTCCCTATATCTTCACTTCTATAATTTCTATGCTTAATATAACAATAAGGGACAATTTTGGAGACAAGAAACATTGAAACCAAGCTAGCCAAACAGGGTTCTCGAGAGCTATATTTCGCTTTAAGTCATTATTTTTTATGTTCTAATCATTGTACAACTGACCAATAAGAGAAATAATGAATATGGATAGTGGATGTTGGAGCGTTCTGGATGAACACTATACTATCTTGGGTACTGTTTTTATTGCAAATTTTATGACTATATCTTGCACTCTTAAATAAAACTATTAAACCAAATATAACGTAGATGTGCGGTACACTCCTTATACAAAGTTATACAACAAATTGATTGGAGGTTTTACCCTTTTTTAGAGCAAATACCAGCTACCGGAGTTATGGACCTTTATGTTATTGAAGTTATAACCAATTAGCTATTGACTATATGCCATCATGGATACCATCATTTATCTATCAGGGTTACCAACATTTAGCTGTCAAATGTTGGAACATATAACTATAGAATGAATGAATATCAAGATGTATTGACATCTAGCAATCAAATATATGATTATGTTCTATCATAGTTACTATCTATTAGAGTTATGGACTACACGCTATCATAGTTATGAACAATTCACTATTGAGTACGCCATCAAGGATATGACCATTTAGTTATTAGGGTTATCGACCTATAACTATTGAATATATGGGCAAATAGATATTGACTGTATGAATATTTAACTATCAAAATTACTAATATTTAGATATTGAATATATGAATATTTAGCTTTCAGGGTTCTTAATGTTTAGCTATCAAACATATGGGAAAATAGCCATCGAATGTATGAATATTTCAGCTATCAGGTATCAACATTTGGTTATTGAATATATGGGAAAATAACCATCGAATGTGTGAATATTTATCTATTGGATTTATCAACATTTGACTACCAAATATATGTGATAATGGCTAAAAAATTATGAAACTTTAACTATATGGTTATCAACATTAGCTATAGAATGTATGACTAATGGCTATCGAATCTATAACTAATTAATGTGGAATTCATGCTATCAGAAATACGTAAGAAAATCCATAATAAAGTTGAAAACTATTATATTGCTTAAAAAAGTATAGCTTTTTGACTTGGTCTTTACATATGTCATATGTTCATTCTTCACTTTTAAAACAGTAGCAGCGATTTCAAAAGGAAGTTGTTGCCTTCTCCTTTAATTACTCCCAACTAATCCATCCTAACAATTAATTCATATTGATTCTAAAAATCTTGTGAAAATTCCTAAAACTTGATTATAAATATTTTCCTTTACCTTTAATAAACTTTTTAGATCAAAACTTTAAAATATTATTTTAAAGCCGCAAAACTGTCCATTTTCCTCTTAGAAAATTCATAGTAGATTATTTGTTAAACTAAAATTATGAATTTCAAAACCCATTTCAGATCCATTATTTTAAACATCATATCAAAATTTCTATTCGTTTGTAGGTGGTTAACTCACATTGTACTCTCAAACTTATCGTCAACCTAGTATTTAATCACAAATTCATAAGGAATCATCCCATCACTATCTTTATCATCACTATAAATAAAAATATATACTTAAGATCCAAATCTAAACAGACTACGATGGAAAATTAGGTTAAAATTACTTACATAAATGAAAAGCATAACTAAAATCCTTCTCTTTACATTTTACAAAATAAAGTTTAATTTGTTCACTCTTCCCTTCTCCTAAGTACTGGTGCCTAGGTTTCATAATTGGTTTTTTTTTTGTAAAATGATAGAATAAAGAGAATGGTATGTATTTGGGGATAAAGGATAAATAATTTAGATTTGGGCTAAAATCCATCCTTAGTTAATCATATTAACTCCTTAACCCTATTATTTCACGCAACCGCCATCATTCCTTTAATCTTCTATGGAAAAAATAATAATCTTTTAATAACCACCCTTAGTTCAAATTAATTAATCTTTTAAGTGTATGACACATATTTAGTTAAATTTCCACTCAAGCAGTTCCTTTTTAAACAAAATTTAATTGTTATTTAATAAACCTTATTTTCAATTAGTTATGCCCATATTATGGCACTTAAAAATATGGTGTGTTATAGATAGAGAACAAATTAGAAAAATTTAAACTTTGAAGACATAAAGATTTCGGAAAACCTAGAAGGAGATATACGGTTCAAATTGGAAAGCAGCAACACTAAGCCTACTCACCTTGAAGTCAACAGACAAGAGTTCTTCATTCTTTGATGTTGTTGAAAGGAGAAAGGGAAGTTTAAGTGGACTAATGAATTCCTAGCTACTTTCTTACATCTCTTGGATCATCTATAGAAACCTATTTCTTTCCATACCAGCTAAAGGATAGCACCTATACCGGACTGTGTCTACTAATGCTTTGAGCACAACATTGGCACGAAAGAGAGCTAAGGTGCAGAGGCTTATGTTTTATGTTAACAAATATTTCAATGGCTCTAAATTAGGATATATGAAATTCGAGAAGCTATCATACTATTTATTGATTGCATATAGAAAGCAAGGACAAACCTTTACCATGGGCATGTGAATGGTGCATACAAAAAAGCAACTGTAGAAAGCTAATGGTGTATGGGCTGGTGAATTGCCACTTTTACCATGGGCATACCACACCACTTATTAGAATTTAATGGTACATACTACGTATGCCTTAGCTTACATCCCGAAAGCTATGACACCCATCATAATTGTAGTCCCATCTCATCGGTGTATCCAATGTAATTCAAATGAAAATGAGAAGTAATTGAGCATGTCACTAAACCTAGTTAAAGAAAATCAGAATGAAGTTGCCTTGAAAGATGCAGATCACAACCAAAAGGTGGTAAGGTTGTACAATGTAAAGGCGAAAGTTGCCACCCTAGAGAAGGAGAATTGGTCTTGAAATGGTTTTTCTCGATTGGAGGAATTTAGCCCAATTTGGGGCCTGTCATACGGGTTGGGTTGGGTCAAAATGGGTTGGGTCGAGTTTGACCCAACCCATTTATGTCCTATTCTCTTTTATCCATTTATGACACAACCCATTTATGACCCAATCCACTTAATAAGCGGGTTACCCATTTAAAGATTTAATTTAATTTGACTAATAAATAACAAATAAATATAAAATAATTCTTATTTTTATGTTTTGAGATCCGACAAAAAAATAAAATTGTAATTCCAATTTTCATCAAAATTCAAATATGGGGATGCATTAACTTATTATTTTCCAAGTACAACTGTCAGTTTCCTTGAAGAACTATAGTGTGCTTTCACACGATAAGTTATCCAAGTGTTCCATACTATCCGTAATTTAGTTGGTAGTTAATCGGTCGAAGTCCCGCTTGATTCTGAGGTAGAATGAAGGAGTTATTACAGTCTGAAAAAAAATAGCGGCTTCTGCACTAGGCGTAGTTTATATACATGGATGTGGTAGCATGTTATTTTCCAAGTACAACTGTCAGTCCTCTTGGAGAACTATAATGTGCGTTCACACGATAAAGTATCCAAGTGCTCCATACTGTCCATAATTTAGGTAGGAGTTAATCGACCGAAGTCTCTTCTGATTCCGAGTTAGAATGACGGAGTTATTGCAATCTGGAAAAAAATAATAGCGGCTTATGCACTAGGCGGAGTTCAACATGCAGATGTGATAGCCTGTTATTTTCTAAGTACAACTGTCAATCCCCGTGAAGAACTACAGTGTGCGTCCACACGATGAAGTATCTGAGTGTTCCATACTGTCCGTAATTTAGGTGAGAGTTAATCGGTCTAAGTCTCACCTGATTTCGAGTTAGAACGAAGGAGTTATTGCAGTCTGAACAAAAAAATAGCGGCTTCTGCACTAGACAGAGTTTAATATGGGGATGTGATAGCCTGTTATTTTCTAAGTACAACCGTCAGTCTTCTTGAAGAACTACAGTGTGCGTTCACACGATGAAGTATCCAAGTGTTTCATATTGTCCGTAATTTAGATGGAAGTTAATCGGTCGAAGTCTCGCTTGATTCCGAGTCAGAACGAAGGAGTTATTGTAGTCTAAACAAAAAAATCGGCTTCTGCACCAGGCGAAGTTCAAATATGGGAATGTGGTAGCCTTTTTGTGACGCCCCACCTCTATACCCACGCTAGCCAAGAACACTACGAAGTAATGCTGTCAACTAGCACGGAGAATAAGGCTGTTGAGGAGCGACCATCCGTGTAATTGCTTTGCGCGAGCATCGATATGTCAGATAGTATAACATGCATTTCTTTATCAAGAGGGAAATCCGACATACTGACACAAACTCAAAGCTACTACACAGTGGCTATAATATCTTCGGAAACAAATATAGAAATAAACATAACATAAATAAGTCACAGACAATTCATATCACAAAGGCGGAAATAGATATGAATATTACACTAGGAAGTGTACATCAGAGTAGTGGTCTAAAAAGATCCACAATATCACAAAAGAATAGTTACATGAACTACACAAAAGAATAATTATACATTATGGAGTCTATATCTCGAATGTATACACCAAAATAAACTACTAATCTAAGTAGTAAGCCAAAAGTCAGAGAAATCAATCCCAAGAGAGACGTCAAGCAGAAGCACCTGTAACATCTCGGTCTGACTCGAGTATTATTTAATAAGAAAATAATAAACGGATCAGTCTAACTATAGATATCAGATGAAACGATATAGAATAAGAGATATGACTAAACACATAATAATCACAATTCCAAGTTGTGATATATATAAGTAATTGAAAATCAACGAGAGATTAATCAATATCACCAAATTTACACAAGAATCAAAGAAATGCCATACTCCTTATTTCGTTCATCAAACCACAAATATTGACGATTATATCAATGTCAATCACAAAAGTCAATGACACACAAATTCACCAATGCACAAATATTGAAAATAATATCAATGTCAATCACACAAGTCAATGACACACAAATTCACCAATGCACAAATATTGACAATAATATCAATGTCAATCACAAAAGTCAATGACACACAAATTCCAGAATTCAATATGCGAAATCCAGAAATCACAAAAGTCAATGACGTACAAATTCACCAATGCACAAATATTGATAAAACTTATCAATGGAAATCACGAAAATTGGTGAAACACAAATTCTAGAAATCATCTCAAGAAATCCAAAAATCACAAAGGGGGGAGGCCTATCACAAACGGGAGCATAAAGCCCACCAACACGTGTATCACAAACGGAACGCTAATTCCATGGTTGCTAACCATCACAAATTGAGCCGAAGCTCCACAAACGGCCCGAAGACCATGGGTTGCTAACCGACCAAATTGAGTCGAAACTCTACAAAACGGGGTTTAGTCTCCCTCGCAGACAAAGAGACATCGCACATTGCTAGTCTAAATCACAAAGATGATCGTCATGATGAACGAGAAGTGTCGATTACAGTAAGCTAGTAAATATATGAGCTTAGCATCATGTCCCATAACCACTAGCTTAACTTAAATATTTACGAACAAATTGTAGATCTCCACTAGAAAATTGTCACAAGAGTTTCAATCGAACAAGTCCAAGAATTAACCAACAAAGTGAACGCAAGCGTTTCATACCACTTGTTTTACTAAGTCATTTAATTAGATTTCTCATACGAGTGAGGTAAATGTTTGTATATACTAATAGATTGGAAAACGGTTTTATAAACGAATTTGGTATTAAAATAGCATTGAAATCGTTTGAGGAAAGAGTTTTGATATTTACTACTAGTATAGAAAACCTTTATATTTTTAAAGCGACAAAATACAAAGAAGATTGTAGGAACAATCAATCACTAAAATTCACATACGAAGATGTGAATAAAAATCCAACGAAACCGATAAAGAATCCATCAAAATGGATACTCAAAAATCCCTAAAAAGGAGTCATCAAAGTCATAACAAATGATAGCAAGACATAGGAAACAACACGAATCGATTAAAGTTGGAAACCACACAAAATAGGAGAAATAGGCAAAATAACATCAGGTCGGTCAGCCGGCCTCAGGGCTCGGTCGACCGGATCCTGTTCAGAAAATAGTTCGGGAAGCAGGTCGGTCGACTGAGCTCTGTATTCGGTCGATCGGACCCAAACAGAGAAGTGCATAGCACATTTGGAAGCAGGTCGGTCGGCCGGCTATAGAGCTCGGTCGGCCGGACCTGTTTCCAGCCTCTTCCCTGCCTATTACAAATGAGGTTCAATCTTGACCAAATTGCATTCTCTCGAGCAACAGCGCTAAGGGATTATGCCAATCGACTACCCGGTCCTATAAGCTCTTCGATGCATCTCCAAAAACATGATCAAAGATCAAAGCTATGATTTTTAAGGAATTGAACCCAAAACACTAAAAATTGGAATATTCACCAAATCAATCCAAACCAAAAGCAAATGCACACGAATAAGTGTTAGGAATTCATACCTAAAAATCGAAGATAAATATAAGCATAGATGTGAGATAAAAATCTCACCTTTTCACAAAATCGAACAAGAAGAAGCTTGAAAGCAAATGGAGAATCAACCTCTCTTCAACACAACCCAAATGAGCTTGAATCTATGCTCAAAACAAGAACATTCCCAAAATTAGGTTTAGGAATTTCTGAAATTGGTAAGAGAATAAGTTGGAGAAGAAGAAGAGAATGCTTACCAATGGGTTCTCTTGAATTTGGAGCTAGGAAATTGAATTTGCAAGAGGAACTAGGGTTTTGGAGTTTTAATTTTCAATCTCACCCACCATTAATGCCTTAGAACTGAAAAGAGAAGAGAATGAGGGTGAGTGGGGAAGAGTGGCTTAGATTTGAGCATAAGTTAACATAGGGCTGAGCCCAAAACCAAACCCAAAGTGAAAAGTAGCAAAAATCAACTTTCTCCAAACATATCGAAGCTTATACTCAAAAAGGTCGCAAACGGCATTTTAAACTCAATGGGAGTGGTCCCGAGTCCTAATTCGACCGTATGCAAAAAGTAGCTTTTCGGACTAAAATCCGACTAACGATGCAATATTTGAACAAAATATTTAAATATAAAATCGATAAATATGCGGGTTGTTACAGACTCCCCTCCTTAAAGAAATTGCGTCCTCGCAATATTTTAAGAAGAAGATATATAGTAACAACCATAAAAGCATATTCAACACAAAAGAAGTTTGAAATAAGAAGTTCACCTCAAAGAGCACGAGAAAGTAAGTCCAGATGTGTTCGCTCGATGTACTCTCTAGATTCCCAAGCACAATCCTTAGGATTTAAAGACCATTGAACTTTAACAAGCGGAACATCTTTATTTCGAAGTCGTTTGACCTCCGAAGCAATGATACAAATAGGATGTTGCTCATAAGTTAAATTAGACGAAACTTCAATCTCTTCCACAACACCGGGCTCAAGAACAGAATCGGAATCTCGAAGGCACTTCCATAATTGAGAAACGTGAAACACGTCATGAATAGCAGAAAATTGAGCCGGTAATAAAAGGCGATAAGCCATGGAACCAATACGTTCAGTGATAGGAAATGGCCCAATATATCGAGGCGCTAGTTTTCCCGATCGACTGAATCGCACAACACCCTTCATAGGCGAAACACGAACAAACACGAGATCTCCCATAGAAAATTCTAATTTCCTTCTCCGGTTATCGGCATAGGATTTTTGTCTACTCTGGGCTTCTTTCATCCTATGACGAATAAGATTAATCTTTTCTGTGGAATCACGAATAAAATCTAGACCTAAAACCAGCTTCTCACCGGTCTCAAGCCAACAAGAAGGAGATCGGCATGGCCTTCCATAGAGTGCCTCAAAAGGTGCCATACCAATACTAGATTGGAAGCTATTATTATAGGAAAATTCAACAAGTGAAATATGATCTTCCCAACTTCCACCAAAATCAAGCACACAAGAACGAAGAAGATCTTCAAGAGTTTGATTCACACGCTCAGTTTGTCCATCGGACTGGGGATGATAAGCGGTGTTAAAATTAAGCTTCGTTCCCAAAGCTTTTTGAAGACTCTTCCAAAATCCACTAGTAAACAATGGATCGCGATCACTAACAATAGAAGTAGGAACACCATGTAATTTAACAATCTCTTTAACAAAGAGTTTGGCCAAAAGAGGAACGGTTCGGTTAGACCGAACGGGAATAAAATGGGCAGATTTAGTAAGCCTATCAACAATCACCCATAAGCTATCATGACCCGAACGAGAACGGGGAAGGCCATCTATAAAATCCATAGAAATTTGGTCCCACTTCCAAATTGGAATTTCTAAAGGTTGCAATAACCCACCGGGCCTTTGATGTTCGGCCTTAATGAGTTGGCAAGTCATTCAACGCTTAACGAAGTTAGCGATGTCAAGTTTCATTCCCTCCCAATAATAAAGTCGCTTCATATCCGCGTACATTTTACTACTTCCGGGATGAATGGTAAATTTAGAACGATGAGAATCTTTTAAAATATCTTTATGAAGATCACTAATATTTGGCACGATAAGTCTACCAAATTTCCGAATGCCGCCACGAGAATCGATATAAAAGTCCTTCAAACCTTCAATATCAATCTTATCCTTAATATTTTTGCCAAGAAGAGCCAATTCGGGATCTAGCCTTTGAGCTTCAAGAATGCGGTCTAAAAGAGAAGGATGAGCCTCAAGGCTACATAAAACAAATGATGAGCATAAATCGGATACGCGGTCTCGAATCTCACAAGTGGATAAGATCTCGAGATCGTTCCATTCGGATATCATCATAGAAACAACAGCTTGTTGTTTACGGCTAAGAGCATCGGCGACACGATTACCCTTACCGGGAGTATAAAGAATATCAAGATCATATGGTGCAAGAAATTCGAGCCAACGCTGTTGACGCAAATTAAGTTCCTTTTGAGAGAATAAATACTTCAAAGACTTATGATCGGTATAAAGAACAGATTTCTCTCCTAAAAGATAATGACGCCAAATACGAAGGGAGAAAACAATAGCCGCGAGTTCTAAATCATGAGTGGCATATCTAGTCTCAGTAGGCTTCAATTGCCTAGAAGCATAAGCAATAACACGTTCTCTTTGCATAAGAACGGCACCCAAACCAACGCGACTAGCATCGGTAAAAACAACGAAATCTTGATTCCCCTCGGGAATAACAAGAACAGGAGCATCAGAAAGGAGTTCTTTTAGTTTCTGAAAAGAAGTTTCACATTTGTCCGACCAAATGTATTTAATACCTTTCTTCGTTAAGCTAGTGAGAGGCACGACAATCTTAGAAAAGTCTTTGATAAAACGACGGTAATAGCCCGCCAATCCGAGAAAACTACAAATCTCTGTCACACTTTCCGGTCTCTTCCAATCTTGAATCGCTTCAATCTTTGAAGGATCCACGGAAATTCCGGATTTGGAAATAATATGACCGAGAAACTTCAGACGAGATTGCCAAAAGTGGAATTTAGAAAATTTTGCCTTTAATTGATTACTCCTAAGAGTTTCCAACACAATCCGAAGATGTTTTTCATGCTCCTCCTTGGTTTTAGAATACACAAGAATATCATCGATAAAGATGAGAACAAACCGGTCGAGGAAGTCTTTGAAAACTCTATTCATAAGGTCAACGAAATACGTCGGAGCATTCGTTAGACCAAATGGCATAACAAGCCATTCATAAGATCCATAACGAGTACGGAACGATGTCAAAGGAATACTATCATCTGCAATACGAAGCTGATGAAATCCAGTAGCTAAGTCTAATTGTGAAAAGACTCTAGCACCAGTAAGTTGATCGAATAGATCATCAATCCGAGGTAAAGGATATTTATTCTTGATAGTAAGATCATTAAGCTTGCGGTAGTCAACGCAAAGCCTAAGTGTACCATCGGATTTCTTCACGAAAATAGCCGAAGCTCCCCAAGGCGAGGAACTAGAGCGAATAAATTGCTTCGTCTCCAATTCAGATAATTGTTTGCGCTTCTCCTCGTTTTCTTTATTTGACATATGATAAGGAGGGCGAGTGATAGGTTGAGCTCCAGGAATGAGATTAATTCTGTACTCAATTGCTCGCTTAGGTGGTAATCCTAAAACGGGCTCGAATAAGTTGGAAAATTCACAAACGACGTGAATAAGAGAAATAATATCACCCTCATCGTCATCATCGTCATCACGAGGATTGAAAGAATATAAAGATGCAACCAAACTGGAATCTGAATCTTTAAGATTAATAGAAATCTGCTTAACAGATTGAGGATGTCGAAGATGAATAGTCCGCTCAGGACATAGGATATGGGCTTCATAACGGTTAAGCCAATCCATTCCCAAAATCATTCCAAAGCCTAAATAACGCATGACATGCAAATCGGCTCGGAAAGAAAAATCACACAAAATAATCTCGACATCTTTACACAATAAACTGATTGTCGCGGATCCACCAACCGGATTCGCAATTCTCAAAGAAGTCATTAAACACAAAACATCCAAAGAAAAAGGTATCAACAAGTTTTTTTGATATAAAAGAATGGGACGCACCCGTATCAAAAAGAACTCGAATAGGATGATCACGAAATAAAATAATTCCATCCAAAATAGAATGAGAAATACCTTGGCCACGAGATGTGTTTCCAGGGGCTTGAGTAATATTTAGCTTTCTCATGTCCTTGTTCAAAAGTTTGGGACATGCAGATAAAAGATGACCCGGTTTCTTGCAATTGCGACAAGAATGGGGTTTTGGACACATATTCGCATAGTGTTCCGTAGAATTACAATTGTAGCATCCTCCACGATTAGGGATTGGAGTCTTTGCTACAAAAGTAGTTTGCTTCACTCTCTTATTGGGATTAAGGCTCTTGAACTTAATATGCCTCTTCTTGGAAGTCCCAATATCACAAACACTTCCTTTACCAACCTTTCCATGAAGAAGAGTAACATCCACAAGCTGATTGAAAGAAACTTCAAGTTTCAAAGGTAGAACCATTTCGGGGTTCTTACTCAAAGCATAGATAAACTCTTGATCCATTACAAGATCCAAAAGTTGTTGAGCAGACATAAATACTCCATCCTGAGGAGTAGCACTAGATTGACCGGCACTGGGACGGCCAGGTCTAACCATTTCTCTTCTTTAAGAAACAAAGAAAGAAGAGGAAAAAGTTATTCTCAAAATAAACTTCAATCAAACTTGATTGATAAAACAAGGGATCATAAAGAGAATAGGATGAATCGGTACGAAGACTCGAATTAATTCCTAAAGCACGACTCCTAAGATGGACTTAGGACGATGATCCTTGTTATAATATTCCATATTGTTTCGAAGTTTGGCTCTGATACCAAGCTGTGACGCCCCACCTCTATACCCACGCAAGCCAAGAACACTACGAAGTAATGCTGTCAACTAGCACGGAAAATAAGGCAGTTGAGGAGCGACCATCCGTTAATTGCTTTGCGCGAGCATCGATATGTCAGATAGTATAACATGCATTTCTTTATCAAGAGGGAAATCCGACATACCGAGACAAACTCAAAGATACTACACAGTGGCTATAATATCTTCGGAAACAAATATAGAAATAAACATAACATAAATCAGTAACAGACAATTCATATGACAAAGGCGTAAATAGATATGAATATTACACTGGGAAGTGTACATCAGAGTAGTGGTCTAAAAAGATCCACAATATCACAAAAGAATAGTTACATGAACTACACAAAAGAATAAGTATACATTATGGAGTCTATATCTCGAATGTATACACTAAAATAAACTACTAATCTAAGTAGTAAGCCAAAAGTCAGAGAAATCAATCCCAAGAGAGAAGTCAAGCAGAAGCACCTGTAACATCTCGGTCTGACCCGAGTATTATTTAATAAGAAAATAATAAACAGATCAGTCTAACTATAGATATCAGATGAAACGATATAGAATAAGAGATATGACTGAACACATAATAATCACAATTTCAAGCTGTGATATATATAAGTAATTGAAAATCAACGAGAGATTAATCAATATCACCAAATTTACACAAGAATCAAAGAAATGCCATACTCCTTATTTCATTCATCACACCACAAATATTGACGATTATATCAATGTCAATCACAAAAGTCAATGACACACAAATCCACCAATGCACAAATATTGACAATAATATCAATGTCAATCACACAAGTCAATGACACACAAATTCACCAATGCACAAATATTGACAATAATATCAATGTCAATCACAAAAGTCAATGACACACAAATTCCAGAATTCAATATGCGAAATCCAGAAATCACAAAAGTCAATGACGCACAAATTCACCAATGCACAAATATTGATAAAACTTATCAATGGAAATCACGAAAATTGGTGAAACACAAATTCTAGAAATCATCTCAAGAAATCCAGAAATCACAAAGGGGGGAGGCCTATCACAAACGGGAGCATAAAGCCCACCAACACGTGTATCACAAACGGAACGCTAATTCCATGGTTGCTAACCATCACAAATTGAGCCGAATCTCCACAAACGGCCCGAAGACCATGGGTTGCTACCCCACCAAATTGATTCGAAACTCCACAAAACGGGGTTTACTCTCCCTCGCAGACAAAGAGACATCGCACATTGCTAGTCTAAATCACAAAGATGATCGTCATGATCAACGAGAAGTGTCGATTACAGTAAGCTAGTAAATATATGAGCTTAGGATCATGTCCCATAACCACTAGCTTAACTTAAATATTTACGAACAAATTGTAGATCTCCACTAGAAAATTGTCACAAGAGTTTCAATCGAACAAGTCCAAGAATTAACCAACAAAGTGAACGCAAGCGTTTCATACCACTTGTTTTACTAAGTCGTTTAATTAGATTTATCATACGAGTGGGGTAAAGGTTTGTATATACAAATAGATTGGAAAACGGTTTTATAAACGAATTTGGTATTAAAATAGTATTGAAATCATTTGAGGAAAGAGTTTTGATATTTACTACTAGTATAGAAAACCTTTATATTTTTAAAGTGACAAAACACAAAGAAGATTGTAGGAACAATCAATCACTAAAATTCACATACGAAGATGTGAATAAAAATCCAACGAAACCGATAAAGAATCCATCAAAATGGATACTCAAAAATCCCTAAAAAGGAGTCATCAAAGTCATAACAAATGATAACAAGACATAGGAAACAACACGAATCGAGTAAAGTTGGAAACCACACAAAATAGGCGAAATAGGCAAAATAACATCAGGTCGGTCGGCCGGCCTTAGGGCTCGGTCGACCGAACCCTGTTCAGAAAATAGTTCGGGAAGCAGGTCGGTCGACCGAGCTCTGTAGTCGGTCGACCGGACCCAAACAAAGAAGTGCATAGCACATTTGGAAGCAGGTCGGTCGGCCGGCTATAGAGCTCGGTCGGCCGGACCTGTTTCCAGCCTCTTCCCTGCCTATTACAAATGAGGTTCAATCTTGACCAAATTGCATTCTCTCGAGCAACGGCACTAAGGGATTATGCCAATCGACTACCCGGTCCTATAAGCTCTTCGATGCATCTCCGAAAACATGATCAAAGATCAAAGCTATGATTTTTAAGGAATTGAACCCAAAACACTAAAAATTGGAATATTCACCAAATCAATCCAAACCAAAAGCAAATGCACACGAATAAGTGTTAGGAATTCATACCTAACAATCGAAGATAAATGTAAGCATAGATGTGAGATAAAAATCTCACCTTTTCACAAAATAGAACAAGAAGAATCTTGAAAGCAAATGGAGAATCAACCTCTCTTCAACACAACCCAAATGAGCTTGAATCTATGCTCAAAACAAGAACATTCCCAAAATTAGGTTTAGGAATTTCTGAAATTGGTAAGAGAATAAGTTGGAGAAGAAGAAGAGAATGCTTACCAATGGGTTCTCTTGAATTTGGAGCTAGGAAATTGAATTTGCAAGAGGAACTAGGGTTTTGGAGTTTTAATTTCCAATCTCACCCACCATTAATGCCTTAGAACTAAAAAGAGAAGAGGATGAGGGTGAGTGGGGAAGTGTGGCTCAGATTTGAGCATAAGTTAACATAGGGCTGAGCCCAAAACCAAACCCAAAGTGAAAAGTAGAAAAAATCAACTTTCTCCAAACATATCGAAGTTTATACTCAAAAAGGTCGCAAACGGCATTTTAAACTCAATGGGAGTGGTCCCGAGTCCTAATTCGACCGTATGCAAAAAGTAGCTTTTCGGACTAAAATCCGACTAACGATGCAATATTTAAATAAAATATTTAAATATAAAATCGATAAATATGCGGGTTGTTACACTTTTATTTTCTAAGTACAACTCTTAGTCCCCTTGGAGAAGTACAGTGTGCGTTCACATGATGAGGTATCCGAGCATTCGTTACTGTTCGTAATTTAGGTGGAAGTTAATCGGTCAAAGTCTTGCTTGATTCCGAGTTAGAATGAAGGAGTTATTGCAGTCCGAACAAAAAAAATAGTGGCTTCTGCACTAGACGGAGTTCAAATATGGGAATGTAGTAATTTGTTATTTTCTAAGTAATACTGTCAGTCCCATTAGAAAAATACAGTGTGCGTTCACACGATGAAGTATCCAAGTGTTTCATACTGTCCGTAATTTAGGTTGAAGTTGATCGGTGGAAGTCTCGCCTGATTCCGAGTTAGAACGAAGAAGTTATTGCAATCTGAACAAAAAAATAGCGGCTTCTGCACTAGACGGAATTCAAATATGGGGATGCGGTAGTCTGTTATTTTCTAAGTACAACTATAGGTCTCCATGAAAAATTATAATATAGGTTCAAAATTCTTATTTTCAAATTTATATTAAAATTTAATATTTTTAATAAATGGGTAAATGAGTTACCCATTTATAACCCTTTTTAAAATGGGTCAACCCAACGCATAATCTATTTAATAATATTAATAAATGGGTTGACCCAACCCATTTATAAGTAGAGTAAATGGGTTGAGTCAAATTTTGACAGGCCTTTGCATGTTATTAATAAAGATGTAAGATGTGAGGACTTGCACTTATATTCTAAACAAAGTACACAGAGAAGCATTCAGGAAAACATGGAATGCACAAAACTTTATCTCTACTTCTCCTGAGTCGCAATTATACTTTCTCTATTTGAACATTTCCATGTATCGTATTGGGTCATGTAAAACTTTGCTGCAATGACTAATAAATGTGCCTTCTTAGAATTAATTGTATTATGTTCTGATTTTGTGCACTAACAATAATTACTGTATCAACCACAACTCATTGGTACCGAGATCATCATGACTTTACCGAATATGAGGGACTGAATGTCATGACTAATTGTCAATACCACCATACTAAACTAATACCAAAAACGTGTCCATCTCATACCGACTAAAGTTCTTGACAACTTGGAACTGTTTAGGTATGACAAATATAGGTGCTAAGGGAATCCAACTTTGATGCACCCTAGACCTTTGAGCACTACAGTCTTAGTAGACTTGATGCAGCTAAGGCCGGAGAAGAAGTTGTGCAAACTTTAGTTCCTGAAAACATGAGTTTGTGGTGTAGTGTGATGAGTCGTTCACGACTCAGTGAAGGCTTGGGTCGCTGCCGAGCTAAGGAAGGAGGGCCACGAGTTAACAAGTTAAGGGGGAAGGTAGGCCGAGTTAACGAGACATCGGGTTTGAGTCGTCCACGACCCAAGAGAAGCATGAGTCGTTTCCGACCTAACTGTGACAATCTAAGTCGTTTACGACTTAACGGGATAAAGGACAACGGGTTACAGGAACAAGAGCCTATTTTAGGTCGACCCCGACCTAAGGAAGAGAAGCTACGACTTAAGAGCCTAAGTCGGCTACGACTTAACAAAAGAGGAAGCAGTCACGACCTAACTGAGTCGTTGAGGAGCGCAGGGGGATTGAGCTTGAGTCGGCACGCGCTTAAGTCGGCCATATGAGCTGAGGTGTTGTAGTTTGTTGGCCTTGAGTCGTTAGGTCGTATACGACCTAACTGTTGTAGCCGTGTGGTTGATGAGTCGTGTATCTTGTGTTGTTTTTTTGAGTCGTGTAAATTGTGTTGCGTTGTTAAGTCGGCAACGACTTATGATGAGTCGGAGTCTATGAGTTGGCAACGGGTTAAAGGGGTCGGTTGTGTCAAGCTATAAATAGAGGGTGTGTTGTATATTTTGGGTTGTTGATTTTTGAATAAAATTCTCTTTTGTTAGCTTTGTGCTTTCATACAAATTGGTAGTTGAGTGTGATCTCCTATCTCCTCTTTCGGTTAATCGAGTGCGCTCGATTCAACGATTGTAGAAGCCGATTCACGGAATCTAGTGCGCTAGATCAACGTGCGAAGAATCGTAGATCTTTGAACACGGTATAGTGCGCTATCAACGTGTTTGAGATAGCTAGAGTTCGGTATCTTTGGATCAACGAACTTGGGCATTTTGGTATCTTCAACTCACCGATTGCTACATTTCACCGATTGAAGTTTTGTTTGATTAATCCGCTGCGTCAGTTTTGGTATCAGAGCCATACTTAGCCAATCATAGCTAAGTTGATTCTTGGAACCAAGTTTTTGAAGTTTGAAGTTGTTCATTGTGTTCATATTGAAGTTGCAACAAGATTGGAGTGTTTTATCCATAATCAATTGGATCAAAGGGTGCAAAGGAGTTTGAATTGGGAGAAGGCCGTGTATACTAGAGGGAAGTAGCCGAGCCTTGTGAAGTGCTTGAATTTGTAGCCGAGACAAGTGTTGGACCTTGCCTTGTGCTTGAGTAGAGGCCGAGTCAAGTCATAACCGAGTCAAGGGTTGAGCCGTGTATAACCATTGCCGAGCTAAAGCCTTGAAGAGTTAAGTGTTGAGCCGTAACTTGTTCTTTTGTTGAAACTTGAAGTTTTGTCTTTGAATTGTTGAAGTGTTTGTGAAAGTTTTCCAATCATGCCACCAAGGAGAGCTAATCGTCATCAAAACGTTGAAGCTTTGTATCGAAGAGAAGAAGCCGAGCTTATGGAACAACGTATTATTGAGAAGTTTGATGAAGGCATTGGAAAATTGGAGAAATTGATGAATGATTTGAATCAAAGGAGGAGATCACCAAACTCGAACCATGGAGGAAACCGAGTTTCGCCATGGTTACGGAAGCGAGGAGGGTATCACCACATTCTTATAGAGATAGAAGAGAAACATCAATTTCATCACGAAGAGATCATCATGACTATGCACATGAAGAGAGAAGAAGTCAACGAGAATTTGACAATGAAGCATATAGAGATGAAGAGAGACATAGTCAAAGAAGCATGCATGAGCGAAGGGATGATAATGGTCGAGATCGATGTAGACGTACTTTTGATTTTGTTGAAGAAGGTGATAGAGCTAGTATTCATTATCGAGATCGAGACCAAGTTCGAAATTCTTATCGGGATGTTGAAGATGATCGACGATGGGAATCGGGTATGAAGATGGAAATTCCAGAATTTAAAGGAAGGATGGTTGCTGAGGAGTTCTTAGATTGGATTTCTAATGTTAAAGAGATCTTTGATTTCAAGGAAGTTCCTGAGCATAGAAGAGTGAAGTTAGTTGCTACTAGGTTGAGGGGAAGAGCTTTGGCGTGGTGGCAGCAAACTAAACTTACCAGGGAGAGAATGGGAAAGTCAAAGATAGAATCGTGGGATAAGATGAAGAAGTTGATGAGATCTACTTTCTTACCTTACAACTATCAATCACTTATGTACCAGAGGTTGCAAAATCTGAGGCAAGGGACGAAGTCTGTTAGTGATTATGCTGATGAATTTTACCAACTCATTGCCAGGAATGATATTATGGAAACGGAAGAACAGCTAACTGCTAGATTCGTTGGGGGATTGAGAATGCAGATCCAGGATATGATTAATATGTTTGATCCTAGATCAGTTGCAGAGGCACATCAGAAAGCGTTGGCTTGGGAGAAACAAGGAAGACGTGGAGGTGGTGTGTTTACTAATTCCAATAATCAAGCAAGGGGTGTTGGTGGAAGTTCTAATGTTCCTAAACCTGTCAGTAAGCCAGTAGTGAAGGAGGCTGAGAAGGCAAAGGCTAGCAGTGTTTTCAAATGTTATAATTGTCAGGAGTTGGGTCATAAGAGCAATGAATGTCCGAAGCCGAAGAAGAGAACCATGGTTGCAGAAGTTGAGGAGGATGATGGTGAGGAGGCAGAATGTTCAAATATACTTTATGTTGAGGAGGAAGAAGAATTGTTTGGAGATGAAGGTTGTAATCTTATGATGAGGAGGTCATGTCTTACACCAAAGCAAGAGGAGGATTGTAGTTGGTTGAGAAGCAATATTTTTCAGTCGACATGCACTATTCTGGGAAAAGTTTGCAAGTTCGTTATTGATGCTGGAAGTTGCGATAATATTATTTCTACAGAAGCAGTAAAGAAGTTGAACTTGAAAACTGAGAAACATCCTAAACCGTACAAGTTAGCATGGTTAAGGAAGGGTGGTGAAGTAAAAGTGTGTCGAAGGGCTTGTGTTAATTTTTCTATTGGGAAGAAATACAAAGATGAAATTTGGTGTGATGTAGTAGACATGGACGTGTGTCATCTGTTGTTGGGCAGACCGTGGCAGTTTGATAGAGCAGTACAGCATGATGGTCGTGCCAATAGTTACAGTTTCATGTTCGAGGGTACTAAAATCAGTTTGGTTCCCAAGAAACAGCAACAGAAGGAGAGCAAGCTAGAAGAGATTGAGGAATTGAAATCTCTGTTGACTTTGAAAGAGTTTGTTAAGGAAGTTGAAGAGGAGCCTGAAGTATTTTTGTTGATTGGGAGAGAATGCAGTGAAGAAGTTGAGATTCCAGAAGAAGCAAAGCCAATTTTGAAAGAATTTGAAGATGTCTTTCCAGAGGAGTTGCCTAAGGAGTTACCGCCACTTAGAGACATTCAACATCAAATTGATCTTGTTCCGGGAGCAGTGTTACCACATCGACCACATTACCGAATGAGTCCAAAGGAACATGAAGAGTTACGGAGGCAGGTGGAAGAGTTGTTAGAACAGGGACGTGTTCAGGAAAGCTTGAGTCCTTGTGCCGTGCCAGCATTGTTGGTGCCGAAGAAGGATGGAACATGGAGAATGTGTACAGATAGTAGAGCTTTGAACAAGATTACTATTCGTTATAGATTTCCTATGCCAAGGTTGGATGACTTACTGGATCAGTTGAGTGGGGCAACTATATTTTCAAAGATTGATTTGAAGAGTGGTTATCATCAAATTCGAATCAGACCTGGTGATGAATGGAAGACAGCTTTCAAGACAAGAGAGGGGTTATACGAATGGTAGGTTATGCCATTTGGTTTGTCTAATGCACCTAGTACATTAATGCGGGTGATGAATCAAATTTTTAGACCATTCATTGGGAAGTTCGTCGTGGTTTATTTCGATGATATTCTGATTTACAGCAGGAGTACGGAGGAGCATATTCGACATTTGAGGGAAGTATTAATTATTCTTCGTGAGGAACAATTTTATGCTGCTACGAAGAAATGTGTGTTTATGACGCATACTGTTTTATTTCTTGGGTATGTTGTTTCAGGGGAAGGTATTCAAGTTAACCAGAGTAAAGTTGAAGCAGTCAGGAATTGGCCTCAGCCAAAGACAATCACGGAAGTGAGAAGTTTTCATGGACTAGCGTCATTCTACCGAAGATTCATTCCACACTTCAGTAGCGTGATGGCTCCAGTTACCGATTGCATGAAAGGAAAACAGTTTGTATGGTCAGAGGAAGCGGGAGTTGCTTTTGAACGGATCAAAGAACTATTGACGACAGCACCAATTCTTGTTTTACCTAATTTTCAGTTGTTGTTTGAGCTACACACTGATGCATCAAAGGTGGGAATTGGAGGAGTGTTGAGTCAGCAGGGGAGACCTATTGCATATTTCAGTGAAAAGTTGTCAGGGGCGAAGATGAGATACAGCACATATGACGTTGAATTCTATGCTGTGGTGCAAACGATTAAACATTGGAGACATTATCTATTTCAGAAAGAATTTATTCTGTACACTGATCATGAGGCATTGAAGCATTTACAGGGGCAGGATAAAATTTCAGCGAGACATGCATCATGGATTGCTTATTTACAGCAGTTTACTTTTGTCGTTAAGCACAAATCAGGGGTGACAAATCGAGTAGCTGATGCTTTGAGTAGGAGGAGTCATTTATTAACGACAATGAAGGTTGAAGTGACGGGGTTTGAATTACTGCCAGAAATGATTAATGAAGATCCTTACTTTGTGAAATATGTTGAGAAAGTGAAGGATGGGAGTACCGATGAATTTATGTTGGTTGATGGTTTCCTGTTTAAGGGAAATCAGTTATGTATCCCAGACTGTAGCTTGAGGTTGAAAATTGTCAAAGAGTTACACGAGGAAGGGCATGTGGGCCGCGATCGTACTTTGCAATTGATTTCACAGTCTTACTTTTGGCCGTCGATGAGAAAAGAGGTTGAAAGATTCGTGGAGAGATGCCATATTTGTCAGGTGTCAAAGGGAACAGCAACGAATGCAGGGTTGTATATGCCATTACCAGTACCATCTAAGCCATGGGTTGATATTAGCATGGATTTCGTTTTGGGTTTGCCTCGAACTCAAAGGGGAAATGATTCGATATTTGTTGTAGTGGACAGGTTTTCGAAGATGGCACATTTTATTGCCTGCAAGAAGACAGCGGATGCAGTTCGAGTGGCACAATTATTCTTTAAGGAGGTATATCGATTGCATGGTTTACCAGAATCTATTGTTTCTGATCGAGATACTCGTTTTCTGAGTCATTTTTGGTTGAGTTTGTGGAAGATGGTGGGAACGAAGCTGAAATTTAGTAGTGCTTATCATCCACAAACTGATGGACAGACAGAAGTTGTTAACAGGTCATTGGGAAATTTGTTGCGATGTCTTGTACAGGATAATTTGAGAAGTTGGGACATGAAGTTATGCCAAGCTGAATTTGCACATAATCATGCAGTGAATCGTAGCACGGGATTCAGTCCATTTCAGATTGTTTATTCAAATTTACCCAGGGGACCGTTGGATTTGGCAGTAGTACCACAGGCGAAGGAAACAGTTAAACGAGCTGCTGATTTTGTTGATGAGTTGACTGAATGTCATAAAATCATTCAGGAACGATTGGAGAAATCGAATGAGAAGTATAAGAAGTCTGCAGATTTGAAACGACAAAATGTTGAATTTAACAAAGGCGATTTGGTTTATGCAGTGTTGACAAAAGACCGATTTCCAGTGGGAACGTACAATAAATTGAAAGCGCGGAAAATTGGTCCAGTTGAAGTTTTGAAGAAAATTAATGACAATGCTTATAAGTTGAAGCTGCCGGAGGATATGTACACTTCTGACGTATTCAATATTAAGCATCTTGTGCCATATTACGGAAATAAACAATCAGATGAAGAAGAATGTACAAATTCGAGGACGAATTTTTCTCAACCAGGGGAGGATGATGCAGCTAAGGCTGAAGAAGAAGTTGTGCAAACTTTAGTTCCTGAAAACATGAGTTTGTGGTGTAGTGTGATGAGTCGTTCACGACTCAGTGAAGGCTTGGGTCGCTGCCGAGCTAAGGAAGAAGGGCCACGAGTTAACAAGTTAAGGGGGAAGGTAGGCCGAGTTAACGAGACATCGGGTTTGAGTCGTCCACGACCCAAGAGAAGCATGAGTCGTTTCCGACCTAACTGTGACAATCTAAGTCGTTTACGACTTAACGGGATAAAGGACAACGGGTTACAGGAACAAGAGCCTATTTTAGGTCGACCCCGACCTAAGGAAGAGAAGCTACGACTTAAGAGCCTAAGTCGGCTACGACTTAACAAAAGAGGAAGCAGTCACGACCTAACTGAGTCGTTGAGGAGCGCAGGGGGATTGAGCTTGAGTCGGCATGCGCTTAAGTCGGCCATATGAGCTGAGGTGTTGTAGTTTGTTGGCCTTGAGTCGTTAGGTCGTATACGACCTAACTGTTGTAGCCGTGTGGTTGATGAGTCGTGTATCTTGTGTTGTTTTTTTGAGTCGTGTAAATTGTGTTGCGTTGTTAAGTCGGCAACGACTTATGATGAGTCGGAGTCTATGAGTCGGCAACGGGTTAAAGGGGTCGGTTGTGTCAAGCTATAAATAGAGGGTGTGTTGTATATTTTGGGTTGTTGATTTTTGAATAAAATTCTCTTTTGTTAGCTTTGTGCTTTCATACAAATCGGTAGTTGAGTGTGATCTCCTATCTCCTCTTTCGGTTAATCGAGTGCGCTCAATTCAACGATTGTAGAAGCCGATTCACGGAATCTAGTGCGCTAGATCAACGTGCGAAGAATCGTAGATCTTTGAACACGGTATAGTGCGTTATCAACGTGTTTGAGATAGCTAGAGTTCGGTATCTTTGGATCAACGAACTTGGGCATTTTGGTATCTTCAACTCACCGATTGCTACATTTCACCGATTGAAGTTTTGTTTGATTAATCCGCTGCGTCAAGACTCCATTAACGATAGTGGTTTACATACCTGCTATTAGGATATAATTTTTGAAAGATGTAATTCACCATCAGGTATCACCCTACAAACGAACCCTTCATAGATATGGTAAGTGTTTCCACTTTAATAGTATGGGTAAACTTACCTGAATCTGAGGTAGGGAACACTTTAATGGAATTAAATGAATGAATGCCTGAACTGAGATTTTCTATTAACACGAACGTTGTCACTACATGGAAATGTTTTCATACCATTTGTGAAATGAACCCCCTTAGAGATCCTTAATGGGGGATTTTTTTTTCACATCACCTTACATAATGAATTTCCTAAAATATATTAATGAGGATAATTTGTGATAAGGAACTAAATCTCTCTGATGATATTAATGGGTATCCATTGAAAAACGTATCAAACGGGATGTATTCTTGAAATTAGTGGACTGAATTCTCCTGGAGTGCCTTAAAGATTACATGTCTGCATAAATAGTGAAACAAATTTCCTTAACTTAGAGAAGATTTCTTTCATGAAATACAAGATGGGTCCCCTTGTTTCATCACAACATAGAAGCATTTTTGCAGGTATTACAAAGAAAAACTTCAATAAAACCCATTCATGCAAAGGTTAAAAGACATGGAACTATGGAAACTGTATACTTCAGCTAAGATTGTTAATGAGTGATCATTTAACAAGCGTGAAAAGAGATAAGGTATACTATGTGGATCATGTAGGTGAACAAGTGTGTTTACTCAAACACACTACTACCTCCAACTTTAAATTGGTCCGTCTAATGCATTTATATAATATTATGATATATGAATGTGTCACCATTTGAATGGTATTAAATATGATAGCAAATATGGGAAACAAAGACAAATATGTAGGTTAATAGCATATAGAAGACAAAAAATGTCACATATTTGTCAAACTAAAATTCAAAAAAAAAAATACATAATCCATTTGGCTGTTTAACTCGTCATAGTTACAAATAACACATATGAACAATATTTTTGGACATATGCCCTTACATTTAAAAAAATCACAAAAACATGCTAGATAAAAATAGGAGGTCCTGCTTTTGATGTTGGTGGCACCTCTTTAAATGGACATATACTCGAGGCAGTTGTCTTGGGGTTCTTGAATGCTTTCTTATTCTTCGACACTACCGAGAAGCACCGCTGTATGTTTGCCTTTGGGGTTTTCTTGGATCCACTAGGTGCAAACAAGCCTTCTTTTTCGCCTTCCCCATGGGTAGCCCATTTCTTCAGCCTTTTCAAAATTCAGTCCAATGATAATTGGCGATATACTTGCTTCAGGCTTATCCTCAAGGAATAGGTCTCCTCATCAGCAATATCCAAATCCATGTACTAAGGAGCCTCCATTTTAGTTTTTACATGAAATGTCTTAATCTGCTCCATGGACACATGAACTAGCAAAGGAATTTCAGGACCTAGGGGCAAGGTAGCCAAGTTAGAGGGAATCATGATAGCTCCAGTTGTAATACCCTATAAAACTTAATAAGAAATTAAATAATAAGCAAAGAATTATTTAATAAATTAATAACAACGTGAAAAATGGAAATTCTGTAAAAGTTTAGATTTAACCACAGAAGTTATGTCGTTACATTCACGTCGATTTGTAATTAATTTCCATATATAAAGTTTTGAAAATGGAGCTCAAACGGAAAAGTTATTGGTGTTTGAGGTTTTCAGATTCAAAACAATAAAAATGAAATCCATATTCAAATAAAAAATTAATTCTTAAATTTGAAAAATTAGAAAGTAATAGTAATTAGACTTGGTGGTTAAATAAATGTTAAAAGAAAAATTAACATTAATATAGTTAAGGCATTAAGTAGATTAATCAACAACAAAAATCAAATATTCCAAAAATAAATGATGCAGGTCGACCATCTTCCCTGGGCTGGTCGATGTTGGTGGTGACTAGGGTTTTGTGCATTTGAACGGTCGGAATTTTATTATACTAAACCGACTTAAATTTGATGGTTTCGGTGCTTTCTAACCACTATAAACAAGAGTCTAGACACCTCACCTTTATTCGTAAATTATTGTGGGAATTAAGCAAACTTTTTGGTCTCTCTCTTCAAATGTTAACCATAAAATATGAATAAAGATAAAGAAGGTCTTTCAAAAAGCTTCCGTATGGATAAAGTACAGCATGTAAAGTCACCTTTCGATGGTGCCGTAAGGATTGTTTGATGCTAGTAAAGAAGAGCACATAATAACTTCGGAGCAAGGTTTTTGCAAGCATGAGGAAAAGAATTACTAAGGCTCAACAAAGTTGCTAGGTATAGAACCTCCAAGCACCTTCCTGTTGGGATAGAAGAATAGTTCCGCAAACCATTCATCATAAAATAAAGACTAAGGAAAAGGAGTTCAAATCAAACCTCTCGAAGGAGTCGAAGGGATGTAGTCAACAGTGTATAGCTGTCCTGACCTTTTGAAGGAGTCGAAAGGTTTCATCTCTCAACATTGAAGAAGTTCTTACCTTTCGGAGGAGAAGTCAAAGCAAGTGCAAGAAACTCTATAATGACTTTTTTGAAATCATAGCAAGCCTTTTAAACTGGGGGAACACATACAAAATACCTTTCAACAGTGTCGAAAGTTCATGAAGAAGGCAAATTCATGAGTCGGCAAAGAATGAAGGACAACCTTTTGACAACATTGAAGGAATGCATAGCTCTCGACAACAATCAAGTGAAGTGCAACCTTCCGACAAGGTCGAAAGGTTCACAATAATCAAGCGCAGGGAAACCTTCCGACAAGGTCGAAGGGTTCACAAAAGTCAAGTGAAGGGCAACCTTCCGACGAGGTCGAAGTGTTCACAATAGAATATAACAGGAAAACCCTTCGACAAAGACGAAAGGTTCATAAAGGCATAGAGAAGAGCAAACCCTTCAACAATGTTCAAAAGTCCATAATGGCATATGAAGGGCAAACCTTTAGACAAGGTCAAAAGGTTTACAAATGCATATAAAAGTTGACCTTTCGACCCAATGGAAAGCATGAAGCCGAAAAAGGGCCGCCTACATCTATAAATAAGACCCAAGGGGTCCAGTTTTGGAATCCAATTCCACCCATTCTGCTCTCACTCTACAACCTTTTCTTCCCCTTACTACGTTTGTAAACCTAATTTAGAATTCATATTGGGGATTTGTTTCTTAAACTTTGTATCAAGCTTCATCATGAGAAAATAAAGAGGATTATGGTTTGCAATCAACTTAAAATTTGGGGATGATCATGATCGGGCATTAATTCAACATTAACGGCTGACCACACATGATTTATTTCTTATCTTCATTGTTCATTATGAGTATACATCATGGAACCATCAAGGGATACTTCCATGAGTTTTTTTCTCTATATATTGAATTCATGGTTTCGGCCACAAAAGGGGAATAAAATTTGTGACTCGATAAATATACGATGGATAAACTCCCTGATATGGTTTTATGACATATTATATCAACTTTTGTTTTTTGAAATATAGATGATTAATAGTTACTTCAATCTAGTCGAAAGGTTGGAAGAGTCTTATTACACCTTTCGGCAAAAACAAAATTTCCGACAACTTACATCAATTCCAACATAGTTGAAAGGTTGAGTAGATCTTGTTAATAACCTTATCACCTCAGCCTAAATGAAAGGTTGGGATGGACATGCCTGTAACCTTTCGACAAGGCCAAAAGGTCTGACAATCAAGTGCATTGTCAACTTAGTCGAAGGGTTGCAGCAGCCTCTTTAACTTTTTGACAAGGTCGATGGGTATGACTATCTATTTTCTTTTTCTTTCAAACTAAATTGATTAGGATAATTTGTTTAAAGATACACTCTCAGAACTGGGAATCATTTTAACAACATAATTATTCTTAATAAAATTGTCTTACCAAAACATTAGGGATGTCGACAAGTTTTTTTGTCAACATTTTTGGCACTAGAAGGAGGGCCTGAACCTCCATCCTTCTTATCTTAATACAACTAGTTGTGGAAATTTGATTTAGTGTAGGAAAATGAAATCGAAAAGACTTTCCACTTTAAACGGAAGGGCCGAACATGCAACTTTGCTAAAAGAAAATGTTTCTCCATCTTTCAACCCTGTGAACAAGGAACAAGAGCAGTCTTCCGCACTAGCTCAACCAATTACACCACCGACCCAAGTTCAACTGTCTCCGCAATTGGCTTCAGCTAAGAATCTTCAACCAAAGGATCGTATTGCTAAAATCACACACTTGGAGCGATAAATGATCGAGATGAAGAATCTCTTACATGAAGTTCTATCCCGTAAGTCATCCATGAAAGCTGCCACAACAAAAGAGGAAGTTGTCTCCCCTATGACAGACTTGAAAATCAACAATAATGCCTTAAAAAGAAAAACTAACATTTCCTCGAAGAAGGATCGTCTCCCACAAAGGCAAACTATCAAGGAAGGATCTAGGAGGAAAACATGGACAGTTAGGCGAGCTCTACCTTAGATGGCTATAAATTAAATAAGAAAGATTACTTGAACAATGAAGCTTACCGCAATGACATGGCAGAGAAGGCCGTGAAGAATCTATTGAATACTAAGTGTAAGAGAACAGTAGATTAGAGAGTAAATGATAATGGGAGGGTTTCCCCTTCCGTCGATGAGATAATGACAACACCCATTCCCTCTCACGTTAAGGTCCTTACAATGAAATATCATGGCACATCTGATCCCGACAACCATTTGATGTCATTCGACAATCAAAAGGATTTGTACAATGCTTCTGGTGCCATTCGATGCCTCCTTTTTTTAGTTACTCTTCAAGAAGCTGCTGCCAAGTGGTATAGATGGTATCCCGAGAGAATAATCTAATCTTGGAAAAATTCTCCCATGAATTCTCAGCTTAGTTCTACATCTGCAAAAACCATCGATTGACTATACAGTGCTCATTAATATGAGACAAAATCATAGCGAGTCAATGGGAGATAACTTGAAGAGGTTTAACGCTAAAGCTTCGAAAGCCAAGGGAATGAACGACATAGACAAGCTTATTGCAGTGCATTCGGGCCTTATAGTCAATTCTCTTTTCTGGAAGAAATTTTTCATCCATGTTTGCTGAGACTTGCAAGACTTTCATTTTCAAGCCGATAAGTTCATCCGAATTGATGAACTGTACTATTCTAAGAAGAAGTCTAATTAGAGGAGGGACAATGGAAAATTCAGCTCAGAAAGGATTAAAAAAAAAGTCTAGATAGGAAGATGCTAATGCTAACATGGTAGCGTTAAATAGACCAACCTTCTACATTTATATGTTGACTCAAGATAAGGTCAATTTTATGACCTCGTTCAAGGCTCGAAATTATCTGGACAAAAAGAAAGGAGATATCTACTGTGCTTACCATAAAACAAACGGTCACAGGACTAATGAGTGTAAGGTGTTGGCAAGGATAATTCAAAAAATAATTCAAGAAGGATAGCCAAAAGAGTTTGTGAAAAGCCCACAACAGACTTCCTTGTAGAGATTGAGCCAAGAAAACCTATTGGTACCACTGTTAATATGATTGAAGACGAAGATCTATCGAACATATGTCTACCCCAAAACCGAATTGATGTAATATATGGCGAACCACATCCTGCGGGCAGAAGTTAGAATGCTAGGAACAAATACATTTGTGAAGCCAAAAAGGGTGTATTTTCTGTGCAAGAAGAACCGCCGCTTAAGAACCCAAAACATAATATCAACATGCACACTTTGGTGATCAGTTCCCAGGAATGGAGAAGGGGGATCCATCACCCCCACAATGACCCATTGATTATCATGGCTCATATAGGCTCAAAGATCATGGTCAAAACTGGAAGCACTGTAAATGTGATCTTCTGACATGCATTTGATCAAATGGGAATCTCTAAAGACAAAGTTGAACCTAGCCCTAAAGCCATCTTCGGGTTCAACAACAAGGGAAAAACTCCACTAGGACAAGTGAAGCTCTTGGTGCAGCTGGGACTCCCTACTTGCTCTCGTGTTTTTGAAATAACTTTTGTAAGCATAGACCAGCCATCATTTGAAAACGCTTTCTTCGAAAATCTAGCGCAAGAAAGCTTTCATCTCACTTAAATATCCGATGCTCAAATTCCTTACTAAGAATGGCTGGGGAACTTTCCAAGGCGAGCAATTTGCATCAAGGGAGATGTACTTTGCAACTTTGGAACAATATAACACGAAGTTTACTTATTACTTTGATTCTTCCATTACTTTATAGCCTTCGGATGATGGGTTTCTACATCCATCATTCGAAGCGAAGAAAAAAAATCTAATAGAACTAATAAATGTATTGCAAAAGGATGTTTTGCAGTTTATGGAAAAAGGAAGATAATGGATACAACTTAGTAGAGGAAAGAGAGATTATTACAGAGCTAGACTGCCAAAGAGAGGTTGAAAGAGTTAACCTAGTTGATAAAACCGAGGAAACTCCAATAGATTCTACGATTCTACCATAATAGTCAAAGTAGGAAAACATCAAGAAGAGCACTTAAAATTGAAATTGGAAGAATTCTCAAAAGCCAATAAGGATGCTTTTGCTTGGACCCACTCTAACATGATTGGGATTGACCCTACAATCATGAGCCACACCCTAAATATCAATCCAAACGTCCCTCCGGTTAGGCCAAAGAAGAGGCAGTTCGATAAGGTAAGGACCGACGCCTTAAAGGAAGATGTCAAGAAATTGCAATAAAATGGGTTTATTCGAGAAGTCTTCTACCCTAAGTGGTTGGAAAATCCAGTTTTGGTAAAGAAATCTAATGGCAAGTGGCGAACTTGCATGGATTATATGGATTTAAACAAAGCTTGTCCAAAGGAATGTTACCCACTGCGAAGGATAGATCATCTGGTCGATTGAATTAGTCGACATAAGCTGCTCTCCCTGATGGATGCATACTTCCTATACAATCAAATCCCTGTGTTTAAACCTGATGAGGAGCATAAAAGCTTTATTACAGATGAGGGAACCTATTTTTACAAAGTTATGCCATTCGGGTTGAATAATGCTAGGGCAATTTAGCAAAGATTAGTTAACCAGATGTTTAAAGATCAAATTAGAAGTAATATGGAAGTTTATGTAGATGAGATGTTGGTAAATCCTAAAAGGCAAAGGATCATCTTGAAGATCTGGATGAGATTTCAAAGTACTCTGAAAGTATCAAATGAAACTCAACCCCCAAAATGCAAATTTGGAGTTTGTTTCAGAAAATTCTTAGGCTATATCGTCAGTGCACAAGGAATTGAGGCTAGTCCGTAGCAGATTTAAGCCATTAAGGATATGGTAGAGCCTAAGACAAGTAAAGATGTTATGAGTTTGAATGGAAAAGTAGCGGCGCTAAGAAGGCTTATTTCAATGGCCACCGATAAGTGCACTCCATTCTTTGAGGTAGTAAAGAAGAGAAAAAATTTCAAATAGGCAGAAGATTGCAAAAAAGCATTACAAAACTTGAAATCGCATTTGGAAAAACCTTCGATCTTATCTAGCCCCGAAGATGGGGAGGATCTATTCTTGTACATGGCAATCTCGGAGCACGTGGTAAGCCCAGTATTGATTAGGAAAACCAAGGAATTACAATTACTGGTTTATTATGTAAGCAGAAGGCTAAAGGATGTTGAGATCCGATATTTGTATTGCATAACTAGCATACTATTTAATTCTCATGGCCCGACAGTTAAGACCTTACTTTCAGGCGCATCCAATAAAGGTATTGACCAACTTTCCGTTGAAACAAGTCTTTAGCAAACCTAAAACCTCTAGAATACTGATTAAGTGGGGAATTGAGCTAAGTCAATATGATATAGAATATCAACCTAGAGTGTCTATAAAAATACAAGCATGGGTAGACTTCATTAATGAATGTACATGATTCATTTCAGAGCAATCCGAAAAGGAAAAGGACTTAGAACCCAAGTGTCGGTTATTCGTGGATGGTGCCTTAAATGAACAAGGGCCTGGAGTAGAATACGTAATAATTACCCCTAATGGACATAGACTACCTTATGCTATGAAATTAGGATTTCCAACAACTAACAATGTGGCAGAATGTGAATTTATGGTCGTAGGATTGACCCTTGCTTTACAACTCAAAATCCCGAGGATTCAAGTATTCAGTGATTCGCAATTGATGGTCAATCAAATCAAACAAGTATAAGAAAGATCCCAAAATCAGTCAATATGTGAAAAAGGTATTAAAAATGCTCACACTTTTTGAAGATTTCTCTGTACACCAAATACTAAGAGGAGACAATTCCCAAGCAGACCTGTTGGCTAAGTTAGCAAGTTCAAGAGGAGCCTCTAAGACTCGAATTGTGCCTATGGGATTTTGGCTAAAACCAGTATTGAGGAAAATAAATAAGAGAAAAACTATTGAGCTACTGGTATTGACCCGATCACGGGCTACAACACAAGTAATGGGGGAAATAGATCAGGAAAGGCCAAGTAAAGAATCTACAGCTCCAATAACGGAAGAATCCTTTGAAAACACTTGAGTGGCCTCGATTATGAGTTATATTGCCAATAGGACACTACCTATTGATAAAACAGAGGCATGAGAGCTAAAGAGGGAAGCCCAAAACTTCACCATTATGGATGGAGTTCTATATAAGAATGGATATGCCCTTCCCTATTTGCGATGTGTAAAACCCAAGAGCGGATTGAAGATATTAATGGAAGCCCTCAAAGAGCTTTGTGGAGATCACTATAATGGGATCAAAATGGCTAAAAAGGTAATGACATAAGGATTTAAATGGGCATAGTTAACCAACCAAGAAATCGAATATGTTAAAAGATGTGAAAAGTGCCAACGTTACTCGAAGTTACCATGTCTTCCTCCGAGTCAACTAAACCTCGTCACTAGCATATTGCCATTCGATGTTTAGGGAATCAATTTAATCGGACTGGTTCCAATCTCTAAAGGGGGACGAAGTACGCTGTAGTAGCAATTGATTACTTTACAAAATGGGTTGAAGCAGAACAACTTCCAAAAATCGCCTTTGGGAAAGTGCTAAGATTTGTCACTAAGAACATTGTCGCAAGGTTTGGGATACCCTACAAGATAATCTCCAATAATGGAACCCAATTTGAAAGTGAAGAATTTTCATGATTTTTCCATAAGAATGGAATCATAAAAAGCTTCTTTTTGTCGCTCACCCAAAGTGCAATAGGGACGTTGAGGCTGCCAATAAAACAATAAAGACAATTTTGGAAAAGAGACTAAATAATGCAAAGGGGAATTAGGTAGAAGAATTACTCTTAGTTTTGTGGGATTACAGAACGTTCATAGGACCGCAACGGGACATTCCTCGTATTTGCTAACATATGGTTGTGAATCAATGCTACTGGTAGAAATTGAAGTACCTTCTCATTAAAGGATTGTCTACGCCTTCAAACCAAATAAAGAACTAAAAAGGAATTACTTAACTTGATTCACGAATTAAGAGATGAAGCAGCCTTAAGAATGGCTGAATACCAAAGGAGGATATCAAAGTACTGTAACTCAAAGGTAAAAATGTGGACATTCAGACAAGGGGATTTGGTACTTAGAAAATTAATGGCCAATACGAAAACCCATCAGATGGGCTACTAGGTCCAAATTGGGAAGGTCCACTAATGATTTTCAAGGAGATCCCCCCAGGGGCCTACAAGTTATGCCATCTTGATGGTAATATGGTACCGAGAACTTGGAACGCTAAACATTTAAAACCATATTTTCCAACTCTGAATGAATAAAGAATTTTCAAGAATGTATCTACTATAATTCACTAAGAGAAGTCTACATGGTCGGAAGTAAAATTCTTCTTAAACTTGGACTATCTAAAATGGTAGGCTACCAATAATGGTAGAAAGCCCTTGGTCGCGCCAAGATGGTCGGTCAAGGCACCTCCTAAAGGATGGACGTAAGCCTGTAGTCGCATCAAAAACAGAAATGGCCAAGTTAAAGCAGCGCAAGCCCTTATCCGCGTCACGCTATGTCTAGGATAAGGCACCTCCTGGAGGAAGGACGGGTAATGCCTTGGTCCTGTCACGCTATTGCTTGGCCAAGGTACCGAACAAGCCCTTAGCCACGTCATGTGATGTCAAATCCAAATTTAATGTCTATCCTCGACTCATACATAACTACATTCTTAGTTTGTGCATTCTTAATAGATGTAGTGACACTGGACGCCCTAGATTGTAAATCACCAATAAACACAACAATATCTACCAAAATGTCCCTTTCCCAGTCTTAGATATTTCTTATGATCTAGGTAGGTTTTAACAACAACGGGAAAGGGATACTATAAACTTGGAGCTTTACTAGGTTCTCCCTCTTTGGACTCAACATTTGGTTTTCCATTGCGGCTACTTGGGAGGTTGTGCCCTCACCCATCAATTGATCTACCAATGCAAAAAGTCTAAAAAGTCAAAGAAAATTGTTGTTGTGAAGACTGGAAGCCACATTTTCCTCTTAATGGATTTTCCTTGGATTATCCAGCAACTCTGTCAGATTACCCCTTGCGGCTAGCTTAACATTGCATTTTGAAAATCATGGATCATGACAGGAATAACAAGGCATGGAATGATAGGTCAGGTGGAGAAATACTTACGTCCTAAATACCATCTGTAGAAGATAGCGATTAGTCTCGAATAAAGAATTACTAATGTTTGAGCATGTTACAGATGGAGTAAAGGTATTCCACGGGATTGAACTTGTCACATGCTTCAAAGTAAAATAAGGATGATGACACTAGTTTAATCTTGACCACATATGGGAATCAAAGTTTCCTATTAGTAGGAGGGGAATCAAAAGTTCTTATGCAAATGATGTATAAGCTAGCGAGGATTGCATATCTATTAGTATGGAGCTAAAATGGAAAAATCTTGAGATTAACATAAACACATATTACCTAAGCATGCATAAGAGGTAGAGTGCCGGCTAAAGAGGGATTTCTACTATAAGACATAAAACCTTCTGGAGGATGATGTGCATATTGGCTAAAAGAATGGATAAGCATATCTTCCCTATGAAGCCTATGTTTTTGTCCAACGGAGTCCAAATTCTTGGAAACTAAAATAATGGCAAAGTATTTAGCCGAGTGCAAAAAAGCGTAATGCATGAAAACTTACTACCAAGAACAACAAGAGACGGGCTGACTAGCTAAAGGAGTAGCATGACTTGAAGAAAAACCTGGTAGAGTGGTAGTTGAATAAGAAAAAGTGCTAGACGGTTTAGAGCTAGCTGAAGTAATGGACTTAGTGCATGGGAGTAAATAAGCCATGCTTGTATGGCATATTATAACAATGTGCATTATGACAAGGGCAGCAATATCGTATGAAATTCTTTCATTTATATATGCAATGACTTTTCTACTATGCACAAAACCAATCAAAGGATCTGTCTACTGATGTGTTCATTGATTTAACTTGAACTGAAATGATTGAACACATCATTCTTACATGTGGCATGTGTTATCACTAATTCCCACTTCAACCTTATCAAAACCAAAATGAATAAAAGGAAAAAGGAACAAAAGATGACAGCACTCATAAAGCCTTTCGAATGATTCGAAGGGATGCTACAGCCAAAAGCTGAATGTGTTACAAGCTTTTGAAAGGGTCAATGTGGTCGAAAGTTCCCTATCACGTCAATGACTACCTTCTGAAACAGATGCTTTCACCTATGTGAATGCGTTTTGAATATGAGGAGGAATACCTTTGAAAGTCAGTGGATGACAACCCCTCACATGCGTGCCAAACCTTTCGAAACTAAAGTTTTTTCCTTTATTCAAACTACTCAGAAAGATGCTTTGAACAGAATAACTCTTTTAAAAGCATCATCAAGCGTTTCGAACTGGTCGAAGCCTTTAACATCTAGGGAAGGTTTCGCATCTATCCGAGAGAATGTCTTTGAAAGCTGCCTTCTACATCGAAATTTAGAGTATTTGAATACCTTCGAAACCCTAAGAATGTATCTGCTACAAAGTCGAAATCTCATGCTACTTTCCACTTGAACCAACCAAGCAACACAAAGGGATAATGCGCAACCACCCCTTTCGAAGAAGACGAAGGTATTCAAACCCGTTCGAAAGCATTGCAGAGGGATGTGCAAGTGTCAATGGAGACAAAAGGTATACAAAGCCACTTTTCGACCAGGTTGAAAGCACTGAGTCGAAAGGTGCCAACACGCACCTATTAATAAGACCCTAGGGGTTTGATTTAGGGGATCTGAATTCATTCGCCTTCTTCTTATACTTTCGTAAATTTGTAAATGTAAACCCTAATTTGGAAATCAGATTAGGGGAAATTGATCGGTTTGTATATCATTAGTTTGATGGAAGAAAGATTTTTATACTGGTGATTATGCAATTGTTTCAAGGCAATTATTTGATCCAATTGAGTTCTGCTTGTGTCAACTAAATGGAAAGGATACCTTTTGAGTGAGTCAAAACCTTTCACTTACAAATACAGTTAAGTCCTTAGTTCCAAACCACTACCCACCAAAAGCTTACCATTTAGCGAGTCGAAACCTTAAACTTAACTTATTTTCCCTTAGATTTCAGGATTGGATCCAAGCCATTTAAAAGACCAGCTTTCGACGAAATCGAACTCTATCCAGTCAAAACATATTCTTGAATACTTAGTGCCAACCTTTAGTGTTTCATAACTGTTTTGAAAGAAGGTTTCGAAAGGATAACCAAACAACCGCAACAAGCTCAAAGGACTCAAAAGAAAGGGATATAAGTGTTTCAACTTGGTCGAAAGGTCGAACAAGGAAGATTTACACAACAAAGACTTATTTGAAAGGTTAATCAAAGAAAGTAATAAGATCTTAACCTTTTCTACTTAATCAAAAGAAGCTTAGAAGGACATTTTTGCACCTTTAATTCTACTTTGGGGTGTTGACAAGTTTTCTTGTTAACATTTTGGTGCTAGAAGGAGGGCTCGAACCTTTGATCTTGTTAAACTTCTACACCATTTTCCTCTGACCCAATTCTATTCCAAGCTTACCCACTTTGGACTTTACTTCATCATGATTGGCAAAATCAGAAAATCTGAGCAAGGTTCCTTGGAGTCACATCTGATTTGATTCTCCCATGAAACAATTAATGATAGGAATCTACAAGAAAAACAACTGTTAAGAATAGAGGCTTTAAGGATCATAAGGAAAAAGAAAGTTGAAGCCTATGATCCAATTAAATGGATTTTAAACCCTTTTCATATTGGCCAAACCCTATTTTTGCTTTAGAAGAAAAGGAAAATGGAAGTGCCAAATTGTTTTATCAAATGAGGAAAACAATTCAACATTATACTAAAGGCACAATTTTTGAAGAAGGAATGATGACTGATTACAATGCCTTCGCACACAAATGGCATCAAGCAACAACTGGAACACTACCAACACAAAAATTCAAAGGGTTTTAAAAAGAAAACCAATCGTAGAGGGTGAAACTCTATAGCCAAGTAATAAAAGATCAAGCAATTATTCTCAAGAAGTGAACTTCAAATCGAGTTCCTAAGGAATGTAATTTGACAACATCAATTGGGAATGTTTATCTGCTAACCAAGGAAGAGCTCAAATATTGGCCATCATAGAGGAAAAAGCCAAAATGTGAAAGGAATCTGCAGGGATTCTATTGCCACTACCATATGATAAATGTTCATGAAACAAATCGTTATAGAGCACTCGAAGGAATGATAATCAACTTTTTCAAACAAGGCAAACTTAATGGGTTTGTAAAGAGATCCTAAATGGTGTCAATAAAGAACTACTTTACGAAAGAGAATCTATATGGTTGGGAGTGAAATACTCCTTGTACTTGGACATTACCTTAAACGGTCAAAGCCTTTGTCTGCGTCGAGTCGGCCAGCTTAAAGCGCCTCCTGGAAGGAGGTTAGAGGAAGCCTTTATCCGCATCATTCTATGGCCAGGATAAACATCGACAAGCCCTTGGCCGCACCACGCTACGATCAGGTCAAGGCACCTCCTTGATGGAGGTTAAAGTAAGACTTTATTGGTGCCATACAATGGCCAGGTTAAAGCATTGACAAGCCCTTGGCCACGCCATGCTATGACCAGGTCAAGGTGACTCTTGGAGGGAGGTTAGAGTAAGCCTTTATCCGTGCCATGCTATTGCCACGTTAAAGCATCGACAAGTCCTAGGCCGTGCCACGTATGGCTAAGTCAAGGCGCCTCTTGGAGGGAGGTTGGATAAGTCCTTGGGTCCTACGTGGAGATAAGCAAACCAAGCGCACCAAACAACAAAGGAATAAGATGTCCAACCCCAAGAAGCAGCATACCAAACAATGGATAAGACATCCAAGCCCAAGAAGTGGCATATCAAAAAATGGATAAGACATCCAAGCCCAAGAAGCGGCATATCAAATAGCATAATAAGATGTTCAAACCCAAGAAGCACCATATCAAATAGCGGATTAAGATGTCCAAGCCCGAGAATTGGTATATCAGACAACGGACTAAGACGTTCGAGCCCAAGAAGTAGCTATCAAATGATGGACTAAGATGTCTAGCTTGAGAAGCAGCAGATCAAATGGCAACTACATACAAGGTTTAAATAAGAATTTGCAGCCTTCAACTAATTATCAAAGAAGAGATTCCAATCTTTACTTTTTAATACACGAATCTAGGTTTCGAGTCATTCATTATTGCATTCGAGATTTCACTTATTAATACCTAAATCTGGGTTTTGGGTCTTCTAATATACGGTCTATGTCATACCCGAATCTGGTTTCGGGTCTGTAACTATTTACTAGACTTAACTCATTAAAGCTTGAATCTAGGCTAGAGATCAATATTAAGAAGATTATTATTATGGACTTCTAGTTATCATCCACAAATACCCGAATATGTGTTTCAGATATTCTAACTTTTAAATTTCATTCATTAATGCTCGAATATAGGTCGATTGACTTCTGTTAAACGATAATATCTATTTTCTATGGTTATCTCCAAAAGAGGGATTACTAAACATCTATGATTAAATCCTTGGTCGAATCTATTATTTACTACCATCGGAATTCTGGTAATCTCACAATATAATTGAAGTTTATTCTTAGGTATCTCTCATGGTTACCAAAGATGAGTTTCAAGACATTTAATTATACTCAATTATGGGATTACTTTTCATATGTTAACATGAAGATTTTGTTAATTTCTACAAATGACATGAATAGACTTATATATAGATTTCAAATTAACGATAAGAAATATAGTTTACTTCTTTCTTTTCAGGGAAAGCAGAATAGTTAAAAGGATTAAAAGATCCAGCAAATATAGAAATCTTAGTATAAGCTATCAAATAGATGATTCAAAAACAACATTACAAGAAAGGATTTCAAACTAGGTGATATTTAAAAAAAATCATAATTTACATAATTTATGAAACTATTTACATGGGTACAGAACAAATATATACGTTTTATTAATATAAATTGTTCATGAGTCTTGAATAGCCATATTCAGATTCTCAGCAATTAAAGGATCCATAATGTGATGAATAGCAATACGAAGAACTTCTTTAAGTTTCTTCTCTTTTTTCCTCATCTTGTCATCATTATCAATAACCTCAATGTTAGTCTTCAAAGTACGATTAAAAGCTTTATTTGCGCCTTTAAGAGTTTTATTTTCTTTTTCCAAATCAGCGATACACTTCTGAAGGAGATACTTTTCACGTTCAAGCTTTTGAATCATAACTGCATATTCATTTATGCGTTGCGAGTATCTTAACAGTTCATCGAAATACTTCATCATCTCAAATTTTACTTTCCTGCACCTTTCTCCTAGTAACTTCTTGCCTAAGCCTGAAAGGGGGTTAGTCGTAGTAGGGAACTTTTGGATGGCAAGGAAAGTAGACCTTATTGATTTCGTAATTGATGAAATAATGGAAGAAACTGGTTAATAAAGTGTTTGAGATATTATTCCTCGTAATGAATTCTGGTGATTCGCATTCAGCTTGACCATCCTTTAATTTTATCTCCAAACCGCCTATTTGCTAAAAAAAATCGAACATCTTATGGTAAAAATCGATTGAAGGATTTGATTTAATTTGACGCTTTAATGAGGAAATTGTTTCATTTTTGCTCTTAACATCCTCCTCTAAATTGGCGATCTAATCGTTAAGATTTCTAACAATTGTTTTCTGAAGTAAAAATTTCCTATGCCATTTTAGTGCTTCGGTGTTACCCTAGGAACAAATGGGTAGAGGATCATCAAGGAGCTTCCTTTTTTCAAGATCCGCCAACAACTTATCTCTAATATCGATAAAGCGTGATGTCGAATATATTGAGGGTGGCGTCGCATATAGTTGCAACTCCTATTTCAACAAACAAAGAAAAATAAAATAAAGTTAATACTTGAATAATCCATCTCTTTATTATAACAATAGAAGATTGCAACTTAAGTAGAACTGAAATAAAAGGTATAATTTCATTTAACACTTATTTTACATTAAAAGTTGAGAGACAACCTTTTTGGCTTTACTCAAGGGGCTAGCAGAAAGAGTAATTGTTGAGAAAAGGAACACTAAGTCCTTTTGGGGTAATTACCAAAGGATATTTTCTATTGTCCCACTCCCTGGCAGGAGGACTATCACGAGCACATATTAATTTGGTATGATATGTCCGGATTTCCTTAAGGGGCTTTTCTTTTTCTTCACCAAGAAAATCAAAACGAAGACATGGATGTTCCATGTAAAATCTTTGCAAATCTATAAGAAAGCAATATCTGGCTAATTTTGAAGATCTTAAAAGTGAAACCTTTTATAGATTTTCTCTTCTTAGTTTGACATACTTGCTTAGATAATCTCTAAAGACAAAGTTGCCTAAGGACATTCATTCTGTGATAATTTAATAAAATACAACTAAGTATAAAAGGAAATTAAAACAAAGAAATTCATAAACAAATATTATTACATAGTTATGACTGATCATCTCATACAAAATCAACTTTGTATATAACTCTAAAACCAATTTGTCCTTATAATATTTAAGTTTTTCTGGAGGAAATTCTTGGGTAATTAATCTTACTCATGGTAAGTTCAACATGCTCCAGGATGCAGATCAGATACAAGTTCGTCCAAATACCTTTTATGTAAACCCCTAAGTAGACCCCCACTAAAATCACCTATGTACGAGAAATCTACAGTTGGGTGCCTACAATAGGCTTCGCATAGAAGGTCTACCGAATGTTTCTCTCTTCAATCAACATCCAAAAAGCTTAATCAGCTCCCGATTTTCTTTCAAAAGAGCGTCGTATCGAAGGTGCGCCCTCCTTAGTCGTGGGCAGCTTCTTGATTTTTGAAAGATGTTAACACTGCTGCACTTCTGTTAAATCTATGATACTTATCAAAGAGAATGTTGTGTTCCTTTAATTGTTTGGTTAACTCTCTATACAAACTATTTATTTTCTCCTTTTTTCTTTCAAGCTTAGTTTTACAGGGGCTGAATGTGTTTTCTCCTTATCTAAATAAAGGATTTAAACTATTATTATCTTGAAAGTGAAAGTCGTTTAAACAAAGAATTACATACCTAAGAGACGGGAATTGACGCTTGAGAGACCTACTTTTTCTCTCATGGTTCTTCCATGTTAATGTAAGTAGGCTCCTCTAGAGAGTCAGAAGGCGCAGGGGGTTCAGGTGGGCGTGCTTCATGAATAGATGGATCAGGATTGATCTTTTCGGATGTCATGGTGTTGTCATCGCCTTCTTTTTCAGGAGCATCAGTGTGACCACCTTGTTGCCACCTAAACCTTGAACTCCGTCTATATTGTCATTGTCACTGTCACTATCATCATCATCATTATCATCATCACCGTTACCGCCCTCTTCATAGCAACTTCATCTTTGTCACCTTTATCTTCAGAGTCAGAGTTTACTTCGAAAAAAGGGGATTCAAAAGATAGAATTTTAGATGCATTGATCTCCTCTCTTTCAGCTACTTCATCCCTCGACTCTATTCTTTAATTTTGTCCATAACCCTATTGACAGGAGCAGGGTCGAGTGAGGGAAAGCTCAAGTCTGGGCAATTGTCGACATTGTTGGTGTAAGCGATTAGCATCTTCAAAAGAATTGACAATGATGTCCTCAAGAGAGGTATCAAGGAATTGAGATTCCTGCTGCTTTGCATTAGGAATAGTGTCGATGGCCAATATTAGAGAATCTTTATTCTTCTTCATCTTTTTCTTTAGAGAAGATTGTTATGTTGCCATTCGAGCTTTTTCATCCTTAGATTCTTTCAAGGCTATTTTCAAAGCCAAGTTTTCATCGGCAAGGAGTTGACATTCTTTCTTCTCCATGAAATAACAGATTCCGATTAAGCAAGAGAAGCTCTTAATCGTTCTAATTCAATCATAACTTCATTCTTATCCATGGACTGGGAGGAAACTTGCATGCTTAAGTTTGAAATTTCTCCTCGAAGCTTAGATAATTCAACGGAGGATTTTAATATGTTTTCTTGGAATGAGAGCTAGCTCTTGGAAATCTGAAAGAAACTTATAAGATAAATCAAAAACTTAGGGAGAAACAATAACGACAAAATTAAGTGATATGAAGCATTTTATGAGTTGTTGTTCAACTAGAGATCGATAATGATCCATTGGATTAGAAATGGACGAAAGCGGATAGATAGAAGTAAGGGATGGAGAATTCAGAATGGACTGAACCTTCTTTTCATTTAGAGACACAGATGATTTGGATCTGGGTGAGTGCAACTCCAAAGAGGGGGTCGAAGTCCCTAAGTCTTTTTGCATTTGTTCAATTGCATAAGGAGAGCTTCAAAGGACAATGCGTGACAATGGACTGACCTGTGACGGATTCTTCTTAGGTTGTTCAAGAGAAACTTCAATAGTTGGACTCTCTAGAGCTTTGTCAATATCAACAAACTCCCCATGTTCTTGTGGCGAAGAATTGAGAACTTCAACGATCTTAACCTTCTTAGGGGATGGTTCTAGCATGGCCGCTTTAACCAGCTTTCTTCTAGCAGTCATTCTTGATCTAGCAATGGCTTGAGACAAAGATGACGCACGGGTTGTAGAAGTAGGGAGAGTTGGATCATTTATTATTGGTTCAACTTAAGAAGAAGCTGCTGAGAACTCCAAAAAATCAAGTCGGAGAGGTAATTTATATAACACAACAACAAACTACAAGTACCACCTTCAAACTTACTAGAGTGGTCGAGACAAATTGGTGACATTGGAGAGAAATTCTTTGGATCACCTAAAGAAAGGAAGCGTTTGCTTCAAGATGTATGTTGAACCAAAGGAGTTTGACCAAGTACCCTCTAGCCCGGTGGTAGAAGGAATGCTTTTGTAGATTTGAAGGATCTAATAGGGTTAATCTATTTCCAATCCTACTTGAAGCGGCAATCAACACCTTTAGAGTTTTCTTATCTTCTTCGTTCAGCTCTTTAACAGAAGCACCTGACAAGAAAGCATAAATTAGTAAAGGAAAGTAACTAAATGGAAAAATAAAGACCGTGATCAACTTACGGTGGAAGCGAAAACCCCACTGATGTTGGGAAAGCATTTAAAGAAGAAGAATTGCATTTCCCAGTCCCTAAATTTTTTCTACCTCTCAGATACTAGATTTTTGAGGGGATTGGCTCTAAAGATTTGGCTATTTAGATTGCTAAGCTTAACCACGAACAAGATAATTCAACACGTCAGCATTGAGAGAAGGAATGCCAGACTCCAATACCATAATTTCAGGGATAAAAAATATGTATAAGCATTTGGTGATCAGTTATATAGGAGCAATACTTAGATAGGTTAGGAAGTTGGATAAGAAATCCATGAAGGGTATGAAGCCTTCATGCTAAATGTGGATTGGGGTATAGGCAAAGTACCCTTCAGGAGGGCTGTGAATGGTGTCGTTGTCACTCGAGGGAATAGTTTCCACCACAGTAATGACGAAGTCGTTGAGAATTGCATCCACATCATCCTGGGTAGATATTAAGGAATGTTTGGAAGTGGCTATAATCTTCTTGGGTGAAGATTCCATCACTGGTATTGTGTCCTTCTCTGGTTTTTGGGATGAATTTTTCAAGTCCATGATTCTGCCAGGTGAAATCATTTCAATTAGAAACTATAATTTGTTACTATAATTTGTTATAAAATTAACATTTTTTCAAATATATTGGAAACCTATTACAACAATTTCAATATCAAACAAAACATGAAATTTCATATTCTCGAAAGAATGTTAGATTTAGAAATTTGGAATTTATTGAGCTTTCGACAGAGTCAAAAAGGAGAATAGAAATTGACGCCCCATAAACACCCTTCAACAATGTCGAAAGCTCAAGGATAATTTTGTTGTTGAACGAAAAAGTTGAAACATAAACAACCAATTTGAACAAAATATATGCTATCAACATTCAATAAACATGACAAAAGAACCTTTCGACACTATCGGATCCCATAAACTTAGTTTTTCAGAGAAAGTTCGAACATGTCGAAACTTATATGCCAATTGGGTCAAAAGGTTTGAATTTGAGCAACATTGATAAAAATGAAATGGCTTTGAGACGTTTTGACCACATTCGTATAGAATAATGGTCAAGTCCCCAATTAGTTATAAAGGTCGACGAGCAAGTTGAAAGGGGTATATGGTTTTGAAAGCGTGCTAACGACTAAATTTGAGTCGATGCAGTAGATTTCGACTAAGTCAAAACGTTTGATTTGATTAACAAATTATGCAAAGTATAATATTCTCAACCTAATTTGTAAGAAATGAATGATGAATTTCTATCTACACACATCCCTTAAAAATAATTCAGGAGAAAGATGTATTGAAGGTTTCTAAACCTAAAGAATAAAAATTATGCTTTTGAAAGAATGCATTAGACAATTATGTAGCAAGACACACTAGGTAACTTCCTCAAAAGGTAATAGAATGCACTAAAGAATAATTATGCTTTCAAAGAAGTTCGCTTCATCTTTATCTTTACTACTAATAATGAAAATTCAAATCATATAATTCAACCATGTCCTTACAATATTCTAGAAATACCCTTTTACGATCATCTCCTTCATCCATCTCATTCATTCTATGTCCTCCCCAAAAATAAGAAACCCCGTCCAGATAACTGTTTATGTTTTTTATCACCATTCACGTTTTCTATCACTGCGTCACCTTCAAAGACGTCGCCTTCGTCATTTCTCTTGTAGAATCACTACCTATACTGATGTCGAATTCACAACCTTTGCCATTGTCGAGTCTCCTAACTGTGTACCTACGTCATAATCCTTTGCTTCCGTCTTCAGTTGTAAGGTTCAGATGAAGATACCAGGGGACTGATGGTTCCATCGGCAATTTGGATGAAAGTTCCAACTATTTATTTTTTATGTTGGTTCTTTTCTTTGGTAAAGATGACAAAGGAAACTATTTGGTTGTCAATAGCTCTAGAGATAGAGGGGGTGAAGAATTACTCTAAACATGACGGTAAAAACAAACTGCACTTTCAACCTAGGTTAGTTTATATATATATATATCAGTTTATCCATCAAAGCAATGGTGGTTTGAAGAAAAAGAGTAATCAGTTTGTCACGAATTTAATTACTCTCACCTAGACTCAGCTATAATTTCTCACTGTTTTGTTTATAACTAACATTTATGTATATAATTATCCTATATACCTTGAATTTTATGGCTTGTTAGTACTTCTAGAATTCCTATTTGTAGATTGGAATAGAAATATTACAAGGTTTTATACCCAAATTAGATGTGGATATTAAGGAAAAGGTTTTGATTATATTTACGTGAACCATTAAATTAAACACAAAGGGTCACTTGATTGGATGAACATTTTGGGGTTAGTAGTCTGAATTTACTCAACTTAATGGAAAAAGGTGTTATATATTGTGTTTACGATAGAAGTATTGATAATTTCTTTTTATAAGTTGTTGCATAATATAGTGTCAAATGTGAGGTAATCTTTCGCAAAATCTAGTATTTTTTGCAATTCCAACTGAAGATTTGACAAGGCATACAAAAGCTTAGATTTCGTAATTATTTTCCATGGCTTTTAGTGTTCGTGTTTGAGACGACCCGCCTTTCTCTCCACAGAAAGACGCGTCATCTTTAAGAAAGAAAGGGATGGAAAAGAGAAAGATAGAGAAGAAAGAAAGAAAGAAAGAAACAACATCAGAATCCCAACAGCGGAACGAATAAATCATACTAATCACATAAGTATTACATAGTACATAACATCTATCAGAGAAGAGTTACACAAATTATACATCACATACTAGACAATTATAAACACATGTCTAGTTATTACAACACAAGATGCAACTCAAACAAATGACTCAGAGATCACACAGCTGAACCACTTATATCTATAACGCTGAAGCCTCCTGCTCCATTGCTCCTCCAGAATTTGTCAAAGCTAACTTGAATCCCTTGGCTACTCGTAAAAATTTAAGTACCTAAGAGTTTAAGAAAACAGAAGATAAACTCCAGGTCATACATAGGTCTGGTGTGAGTAACAGGTTAAGGTTGCTTAACTTTAAAAAAACCTTTGAAAAGAAAAGGTATCACGTAAGACTCCCCATACATAAACATGGGAATTTTTTACCTTACGCTATCCAAAACATTTGATAGGAAATCTAGTGATATTATAATAGGGTCTAGGGTTTTCAAGTAATTAAGAAATAGCTGAAATTGTTACTTGATTAAATTCCAGCATATTAGCCACAAAGTGGGTAATATAATCAAAACCGTAAGGGCACGTAGGAAGAATGGGTTTCCATCAATGGTAGGGCTACTGGGATACCGCCCATCACAGTACGTGGCCTAGATCACCGTATCGAGGATCCACCCTAAATCCCCTGCAACACAAGGCCGGAACCGTCCCTTACTGGACAGTCCCGAACAATACAACCCCGTAGATTTTTGCAACCAACTGCCAACACAGCCGAATATAAAGGGGCTTCTAGACAGGGGTAAATCTCATCCTACTTGGGTGCTACCCACTTAGCCTTGCTGCACCTCCCCTGTTTTTGCCATTCCCGATTGATGAGGCTTGACGCTACGATTACCTTTATAGAACACATCTATCTTAGAATGCTCATCATCCACCTGACGATGTTCTAAAAGCATTCAATCCGTACAAGTTCGTTCCGGGTTCGAACGAAACCGAATGCATTATCTCGTTATACTCATTTTGGAATCACCTCAGAGTTAACGACGATAAACATTACACTCTGAATCTTCATCTTCACTTAAGATTCATGACCTATCGTTAATTTGGATCGATGTGGTTTTCAGATGTCCAAATCTGGAACCTGATCCCAGTCTCATCGAAATCCAAAGCGCCATCTTTAGGTCCAAGTAGTTTTAAAGTTAAAACAATTCAATTCTATTATCTATATTCACACAAATAGATAATTCACATCTCAAAAATAGATAATTTACATTATCATCACAAATAGATAATTCACATTATCATCACAAATAGATAATTCACATTATCATCACACTTCAACCAAAGCATCCATATCACACAGCATCACTTATCTTATATCTGAGATCTCAAATCATTCAAGGCAATCAATATCATTCATCCATACATAAGCAATGATTAATTAATCACATTATCTCTAATTAATTTAAAATGAATTAAATTAATTACTTCATCTCTAATTAATTTAAAATAAATTAAATTAATTTCTTTCATCACATAAATCTTACTTATACAACCATTAATTAATTACAATCCAATTGATTAACCATTATCTAAGTATTCATCTTAATTAATCACCTTTGATTAATTATCCTTTAATTACATTTAAGTAATTAACCTTTAATTAATTTCACAAATTAATTATTCTTAACCAAATACAGTAATTAACCTTTAAATACTTAATTAATTAATTAATTAAATATAATTAATTACATTAATCTTTAATTAATTACATTAATTAATCACTCTTTAATCACTTATTATGATTAATTAATTTTAATTAATCAACCCTTAATTACAACATTAATTACTTTAATTAATGATTCCTTAATTACTTAATAATTAATAATTAATCTTTGGTTAATTAAATTCATTAATCAATCTTGATTAATCTCATTCAGTAATTACTACCCTTAATTATTACATTACTTAATTAATTTTCAAATAACTTTATTAATTAATTATACTAAGTAATTAATTAGTAATCACTTTCACTAAGTAATTATCCTTCATATTAATTACCCAATGTAATTAACCCAAAACTACTTTCAATCTTCAGTTAATTACATCCTGTAATTAGCATCACTAATTACTTCACTAAGTAATTACACTTATCCTATTATTCAATGACTATTTTAAATTAATTAAACTAATTAATTAACTTATACTAATCTCATTTAACTTTATTAATTACAATGAGTAATTAATCCCATAATTACTTTCATTAAGTAATTATACTTAAACAATTCCACAAATGATTATTTTTAATTAATTAATATAATTATTTATTAAAATTAATCACATTATTTAATTATTTAATAATCCTTAATTAATGATCTTCATTTACTATTAACAATTCTTTAATTACATCTCTTAAGTAATTAAACTTAGATTAATCATTATTAATTACAATTTAATTAATCTTTAATAACCAATTAATTAATCTCTAATTATTTAACTAATTAAGTGCTTAACGGTAACTTAATTAAACTTTAATTACTTGATTAATTAATTTCTAATCATTAATTAATAATCTAATCCTATCTAATTAATGATTCTTAGTTACAAATTAATTATTCCTTAATTAATTAACTTAAATTCTTAATTACGTAATTAATTAATTCTTAATTAATTAAGTTACACCCCTAATTACTTAACTAATTAATCCTAAATATTATTTAATTAAATTAATTAAATAATTTTTACTTTTCTTATTTGTTTAGTGAATCACAAATCGTTAAATCTTAACTTACTTTAAGATAAAACATTTTCTTATTAATGACTAAATTGTCATTAACAAAGCATTTAAAAAATTACTTTTAAATTTACTTTTTAAATTTGATTTTAAATTAAGATACAAAATAAACACAAATTTAACTTTTAACAAAAGTTAAAAACAATTTAAAAACCTTCTTAATCAAATGTTAAAGACCACTTATCTTAACAAAAGAAATTTATATAAGATTTTTAAACCAAACCATTTAGATTCAAAACATTTAAAATATACTTTGAAAATTTTAAATTTGTTAACATATTTTAAATTTGATAAGCTTTATTTTATTTCAAAACTAGGATACAAATTTAGATTAGAATCTAGATTTAAACTTTGTTTAAACTATGCTTCAGATTTTAAATTCATTTTAAACTTTTAAAAACCTTGATAGTTTTTTTTCTAAAACCTGTAACAAGAAATTACACGAGCCTAACCACTCAAAACATCGAGTCGAATCACCCAATGCTTCGAGCAATACATGTATACGACCCGAGAAAAACTCGAGTACACTTCTTCCTAAATCAAACTATTGATACACCATCACCTCCGTGAACATGCACCAGCACTACCACCCTTTCCGACCACTCGTGATGGCTTACGCATGTCGTCGATCACCCTCGAACTCGATTCCGACCATCTAATCACTAGTCGCAACTCGAAATCAAAATCGAGCCTTAAAGCCCAAACTGGAACAACATCAAAACCTGGAAATCCCCTCGTTCTCGCGTCTCTGACCACTGGAATGTCAAAGGCTCCAGCCATCACTTCACTGATGTCCAAGCTTTCATTTCCTAGAATCTGGTGGAGCTCGATCCACAGAGACGCTGCGCCGATCAAGAATATCCAACATATCCAAACTAGGGCTACAGACTAGTATGGTCTCTTGCCATCGCCACAGCAACTAAAACACCTATCAGACATATTTGCCAAGGTCCCCGATCACTTCCCTACCATCAGTGGAAACCCCATCATCCCTGATCACTTGGATCATTAGTAACCTCCAAAGTCCCCAATTCTGATCAACCTAGCAATGCATACTCAAAACCCAACTAAAAATTTTGATTTCTCTTTTTAAAATCAAGTTTTTGATTAAGAAATCATTTTATAAACCTAAATCAATTGAATTACAAAGTTTGAATTTCAATCAAACTAATTCTTGCCTGTCCCTTTGGTTTCTAGAGCCATTTCAGATTTATTTTGGCTTAATTAAAATTTTAAAACTTACTTTATAACTAAACAAACAAATTTTGTTTAAATCTTAAGTTCTAACAGCAATCAGATCAAGAGAAAATGATATTTGATCAAAACTTGAGCTTGAACTGGAAACAGATATGTCTCAGGTGAAAACAGACATGCAAACTCATCCATACATACATATATATACGTAGCAATGTACTTATCAATATATATACAAACATACTTATTTCCTTAGATAATCAAGCAATCAGATTTATATACTTAAACCTTTTTTTAAAAAAAAATGATGTTACTTACATGTTCAAATGAAGAACAGAGCCTATTTATTTTGAAAAAAGCTTTTGGATCCTTTAAAGCTGGAATGGCCTTAGCTTCTTTGATTTCTTTGAAAACTGGTTGTTATTGAATCTTGCTTCTGATTTTGCTTTGCTTTTAAAACTGCATGCACAGATCTGGTAAATAATTAATGCCATTTCTTTTGATTCGTGGTTGAAGAATTTAGTTCAGGCTTGATTTTGAACTCAGGTTTGCTTGTAACCGAATTTGATTTGAGTATGCTCTCTGATTAGGAAAGACTGATCACAGATTGATTCTTGTGCTTTGAAAATGAATTACAGATCTTGTTCTGGTTTTTTAAAATGGTTTGAGTTTCATTTAGTTTTTGATTTGCATTTCTGGCTTGAGGAATGTACAGATTGCGTTTTGAGTATTTGGTTTTCTCTTAGCTTTTTGAAAAAGAATGAAAAAAAGAAATGAAAGAAAGAATGCATGCTTTATATAGGCTGAAATGATTTATTTTAAATAAAAGAAAATCAAAAATTAAAAAAATGACACTCGTTTTAAAATTCAGCACTTGTCATATACCTTTGTTTATTAATTAACACATGTCATATTTAAACCCTTAGAGATTTACAGTTGTATTTTAAGTAATCTTTACTTATATTTTTAATATTAATAAAAGCTTTATACTTAGTTAATTATTTTATAAATACTTATATATATATATATATATGTATGTATAAATAACTTTAAAGAAATGAAACCAATTATAAATAAAAACTAATACATATAAATTTAAATCCAAATATTTTAGAATATCTACCTTTTGAATTTCAATTCAAATTAAATTTGAAAAATCCAAATTAAAGTCAATAACACATTCAATTTGAAATAACAATTCTATTTCATTAAAATCTATTTATATCTATATATTTGAAATAAGCAATATTTAAAAAGAAAATAAAACAAACCTTATTATTAATCTTATTTAAATTCAAACCTAAGTTAAAATATATTTTAAACAATTAACAATTACTTTAAATAATTTGAAACTATATAGTTATTTATTTGAATAATTTTAAAAAGTTTTATATTAAATTAATCAGAATTTCCAAATTGCCAAATATATTTAGAATTTGAAAACAAGATTTTATTTATTAAATTTCAAACTAAAGACTTCTATTTACAATATATACAAATATATATGCATTATAAATAGAAAATATTTTATTAGCTTTTAAAAGATAAAATCACCAATTAGACATTTATTAAAAGAAGATTATTAAATCAATTCAAATTTTATTAACAAAGATTATCAAATCATTTTAATTTTTAATACAGATTATTAAATTGATGTTTCCCAAAATTCCGGGTCATCACATTCCTCCCCTTTAAAAGAATTTCGTCCGGAAATTTAAAAGCAAAGGTATTTTAATAACCCATTAAAGATTTAATTTTTAAACGACAAGCTTATATTATCAACCATATGCTAACAACTATAGCAAAAAATTTACTTAATCAAACAAATCTAATTATTTAGACAAAATTCTGGATCGAACTTCCAGAGTTTCCCAGGTATAAATATCAGGATACTCGCTCTACAGAACCCAAACAATCTACACTACTAAGCTACAGAGCTCCTACTCATCTAGATCTAAAAAACTGAACAGGATATCAGACCACAGTCATGTTCTGCACAACTACCAAATCCTCCTGAACTACTGGTTCCAAAACCAGAGATGGATCATACACATACTTCCTCAGAGATACGTGAAACACAATGAATCTCAGTCTTCCAAACTGGTAATTCAATCTCCTGAAAACCAAACACTTATCCTCACAAGGACACAGAAAGATCCAAAATATATCGGAGCTATCTTCCTAGTCTTACCCAATCTTATATCTCTTTTGATTGGAGAAAACTTATCCAAAATCAAATCTACTACTTTGAAATCCAAATTCCTCCGTCTCTTATTTCCAGAGCTCTTTTGACGATCCTGGGCTGCCTTCATCCTTCCTGATCAGCTCAACCTTCACTAATGCCTTTTGAAACAAACTGGACAAAAAACAACCCAACAGAATGATCTCTTAAGATCAACCAAAATCAAGAACACAAACTCTACTATCATTAGTAGAAAACAACTCCTCCTATCCGAAAAAGACAGAACAGGATCACTTGCCAAACTACTTCCGCTGCACAACTCTGATCTGGAGTAGATGAGAATGCTGATGAAGAACACGAGCACAAACTTGTCTGACACATCCCAAAAGACACGGTTCAACGGATCCATAAGAGAAAGATCAGAAGTTCCACCAAATCCCGAGCTGCCTCACCAAACCCTCTCTCTAGAAGCCATCCTCCTACAAGCCAAACCACCGATATAAATCCTAGAATCCTAGTCGATAAGAACACTCAATCTCCAGATGCTAAGGCAAACCTCGATATCTATGAAGACATCCGGAAAAATATCTGACAATCCAAGAGAACACTCAACCATCGCAAGTCACTTTTGCGATCAACCCAGACCAATATCCAAAGATATTGTTCCATCTTTACCAATCAGAACAGTTTATACTCATCTAACCAATCCATCGAAGAAAAGGATTCACTCAGCTGCTTCAGAACCTCCAGAAAACTGCTTAGCCAGATGACCTTCTTGTAGGCACATAGAATAATCCAAGATGCAATACTGCCACTGGTGACAAAGATTTCCTAATCCATAATATCTTCGATAACTCGGTCCTCAAAGCCAAACAAAAATACCCAGACTAATTTCCAAAGAAACATCTTTGGAAACATCCATAGTCACTCCGTCTCATCACACGCTACTACTTCTTGAGATCGCTAAGATACCATCACTCACTTTTGCTCAATCGACAGATCCAAACTCTACTCAACCAACTAGCACTTCAAAGATGAACTTCGAACCTCAAAAAGACTTCCTTCAAGATCGGTGAAATCCTTTCACCATAGTAAAACTTACTCAAGATGGTATTGGGTCTACACTCTCGACGGATATACTTCCAATCTCAACACTCGGAATCCTTCCATTGGTAGTCGTGCTACACACACCACTACCCAATCTACCTCTAGAACTTATATTGGAAAATCCGAACAGGTATTCCAACAAATAGGTAGAAATAATACATACATACATACATATATATATATATATATATATATATATTAAAAATACAAATACGCTTTCTCAAGAAAGAAATCATTCCAAAGCCTAAGTATTCACTCAAGCTAGCGCTCTGATACCAAATAAGATGACCCGCCTTTCTCTCCACTGAAAGATACGCATCATCTTTAAGAAAGAAAGGGATAGAAAAGAGAAAGATAGAGAAGAAAGAAAGAAATGACATCAGAATCTCAACAGCGGAACGAATAAATTATATTGATTACATAAGTATTACATAGTATACAACATCAATCAAAGTTACACAGATTATACATCACATACTAGAAAGTTATAGTTATAAACACCTGTCTAGTTATTACAACACAAGATACAACTCAAACAAATGACTCAGAGATCACACAGCGGAACCACTTATATCTATAATGCTGAAGCCTCCTTCTCTATTGCTCCTCCAGAATTCTTCAAAGCTAACCTTAATCCCTTGGTTACTTGTAAAAATTTGAGTACCTAAGAGTTTAAGAAAACAGAAGATAAACTCTAGGTTAGACATGGGTCTGGTGTGAGTAATAGGTTAACGTTGCTTAACTTTAAAAAAAACCTTTGAAAAGAAAAGTTATCACGTAAGACTCCCCACACATAAACATGGGTAAGTTTTTACTTACGCTAACCAAAATATTTGATAGGAAATCCAGTGATATTATAATAGGTCCTAGGGTTTTCAAGTAAATAAGAAATAGCTGAAATTGTTACATGATTAAATTCCATCATACTAGCCACAGAGTGGGTAATATAATCAAAATCGTAAGGGCGCGTTGGAAGAATAAGTTTCCATCAATAGCAAGGCTACTGGGGTACCGCCCGTCATAGTACGTGGCCTAAATCACCGTATCGAGGATCCACCTTAAATCCCCTAAGCACAAGGACGGAACCATCCCTTACTGGACAGTCCCGAACAAGACAACCCCACAGTTGTTTGCAACCAACTGCCCACACAGCCGAATATAAGTGGGCTTCTTGACAGGGGTAAATCTCATCCTACTTGGGTGCTACCAACTTAGCCTTGCTGCACCTCCCTTGTTTTAGCCATTCCCGGTTGATGAGGCTTGAGGCTACGATTACCTTTATAGAACACATCTATCTTAGAATGCTCATCGTCCACCTGACGATGTTCTGAAAGCATTCAATCCATACAAGTTCGTTCCGGGTTCGAACGAAACTGAAGGCGTTATCTTGTTACACTCATTTTGAAATCACCCTCCGATTTAACGACGATAACCCTTGCACTCTGAATCTTCATCTTCACTTGAGATTCATGACCTATTGTTAATTTGGATCGATGTGGTTTTCGGATATCCAAATCTAAAAATCCGAACCCGGTCTCATCGAAATCCAAAGCGCCATCTTTTAGGTCCAAGTTGTTTTAAAGTTAAAACAATTCAATTCTATTATCAATATTCACACAGATAGATAATTCACATCTCACAAATAAATAATTTACATTATCATCACAAATAGATAATTCACATTATCATCACAAATAGATAATTCACATTATCATCACACTTCAACCAATGCATCCATATCACACAGCATCACTTATCTTATATCTGAGATCTCAAACCACTCAAGGCAATCAATATCATTCATCCATACATAAGCAATGATTAATTAATCATACTACCTCTAATTAATTTAAAATGAATTAAATTAATTACTTCATCTCTAATTAATCTAAATTAAATTAAATTAATTTCTTTCATCACATAAATCTTACTTATATAACCATTAATTAATTACAATCCAATTATATTAATCATTCTATAAGTATTCATCTTAATTAATCACAATTGATTAATTATCCTTTAATTACATTTAAGTAATTAAACTTTAATTAATTTCGCAAATTAATTATTCTTATCCAAATACAGTAATTAACCTTTAATTACTTCATTAGTTAATTACCTATAATTAGTTATATTAATCTTTAATTAATAACATTAATTAGTCACTCTTTAATCACTTATTGTTGATTAATTAATATTAATTAATCATCCCTTAATTACATCATTAATTACTTTAATTAATGATCCCTTAATTAATTAATAATTAATAATTAATCTTTAATTAATCTTTAATTACTTAAATTCATTAATCAATCTTGATTAATCCCATTCATTAATTAATTACCCTTAATTATTACATTACTTAATTAATTTTCAAATAACTTTATTAATTAATTCTTAAATTAATTATACTAAATAATTAATTATTAATCACTTTCACTAAGTAATTATCCTTCATATTATTTACCCAAGGTAATTAACCCAAAACTACTTCCAATCTTTAATTAATTACATCCTATAATTACCATCACTAATTACTTCACTAAGTAATTACACTTATCCAATCATTCAGTGATAATTTTAAATTAATTAAACTAATTAATTAACTTTAACTAATCTCATTAAACTTAATTACTTATAATGAGTAATTAATCCCTTAATTACTTTCATTAAATAATTATGCTTAAACAATTCCACAAATGATTATTTTTAATTAATTAATATAATTAATTGTTAAAATTAATCACATTAATTAATTATTTAATAATCCCTATTTAATGATCTTCATTAACTATTAACAATTCTTTAATTACTTCTCTTAAGTAATTAAACTTGGATTAATCATTATTCATTGCAATTTAATTAATCTTTAATAACCAATTAATTAATCTTTAATTATTTAACTAATCAAGTGCTTAACTGTAACTTAATTAATCTTTAATTACCTGATTAGTTAATTTCTAACCATTAAGTAATAATCTAATCTTATCTAATTAATAATTATTAATTACAAATTAATTATTCCTCAATTAGTTAACTTAAATTCATAACTACTTAATTAATTAATCCTTAATTAATTAAGTTACACCCTTAATTACTTAATTAATTAATCCTAAATCATTATTTAGTTAAATTAATTAAATAATCTTTACTTTTCTTATTTGTTTAGTGAATCACAAATCATTAAATCTTAATTTACTTTAAGATAAAACATTTTCCTATTAATGACTAAATTGTCATTAACAAAGCATTTAAAAAAATTACATTTAAATTTACTTTTTAAATTTATTTTAAATCAAGATTCAAAATAAATACAAATTTAACTTTTAACAAAATTAAAAAATAATTTAAAACCTTCTTAATAAAATGTTAAAGACCACTTATCTTTATAAAAGAAATTTATATAAGGGATTTAAACCAAATCATTTGAATTCAAAACATTTAAAATATACTTTAAACATTTTAAATTTGTTAAAATTGATAAACTTTATTTCATTTCAAAACTAGGATACAAATTTAAATTTGAATCTAGATTTAAAACTTTGTTTAAACTTTCCTTTCAAATTTTAAGTTCATTTTAAATTTTTAAAAACCCTGACAGTTTTTTTTCTAAAACCTGTAAAAAGAAATTATCCGAGCCTAACCACTCAAAACTTCGAGTTGAATCACCCAATGCTTCGAGAAACACATGCATATGACCCGAGAAAAACTCGAGTACACTTCTTACCAAATCAAACTACTGATACACCGTCACCTCCGTGCACATGCAGCAGCACTACCCCCTTTCCGACCACTCGCGATGGCTTACGCATGTCGTCGATCACCCTCGAACTCGATTTCGACCATCAAATCACTAGTAGCAGCTCGAAATCAAAATCGAACCTTAAAGCCCAAACTGGAACAACATTAAAACCTGGAAATTCCCTCGTTCTCACGTCTCCGACCACTGGAACATCAATGGCTCCAGCCACCACTTCGTCGATGTCCAAGCTTTCATTTCCAAGAATCCGGTGGAGCTCGGTCCAACAGAGACACTGGGCCGATCAAAAATATCCAACCTATCCAAACTAGGGCTACAGACTGGTACGTTCTCTTGTCGTCACCACAGCAACTTAAACACCTATTTAACATATTTTCCAAGGTCCCCGATCACTCCACTACCATCAGTGGAAACCCCATCATCCTCGATCACTTGGATCATAAGTAACCTCCAGAGTCCCCAATTCTGATCAACCCAGCAATGCATACTCAAAACCCAATTAAAAATTTTGATTTGTCTTTTAAAAATCAAGTTTTTGATTAAGAAATCATTTTATCAACCTGAATCAATTGAATTACGAAGTTTGAATTTCAATCAAACTAATTCTTGCCTGTCCCTTTTGGTTTCTAGAGCCATTTCAGATTTATTTTGGCTTAATTAAAATTTAAAACTTACTTTATAACTAAACAAACAAATTTTGTTTAAATCTTAAGTTCTAACAGTAATCAGATCAAGAGAAAATGAAATTTGATCAAAACTTGAGCTTGAACTAGGAACAGATATGTCTCAGGTGAAAATAGACATGCAAACTCATCCATGCATACATATATATACACAGCAATGTACTTATCAATATATATAGAAACATACTTATTTCCTTAGATAATCAAGCAACTAGATTTATATCTTAAACTTTTTTTAAAAAAATGATGTTACTCACCTATTCAAATGAAGAACAGAGCCTATTTTATTTTGAAAAAAGCTTTTGAATCCTTTAAAACTGGAATGGCCTTAGCTTCTTTGATTTCTTTGAAAACTGATTGTTATTGAATCTTGCTTTTGATTTTGCTTTGCTTTTAAAACTGCATGCTCGGATCTGGAAAATAATCGAATGCCATTTCTTTTGATTCCAAGTTGAAGAATTAAGTTCAGGCTTGATTTTGAACTCAGGTTTGCTTGAAATAGAATTTGATTTGAAAATGTTCTCTGGTTTGGAAAGATTGACCACAGATTAATTCTTGAGCTTTGAAAATGAATTAAATATCTTGTTCTGGTTTTTGAAAATGGTTTGAGTTTCATGTGTTTTTTGATTTGCATTTCTGGTTTGAGGAATGTACAGATTGCTTTTTGGGTATTTGGTTTTCTCTTAGCCTATTAAAAAAAGAATGAAAAAAAGAAATGAAAGAAAGAATGCATGCTTTATACAGGCTGAAATGATTTATTTTAAATAAAAGAAAATCAAACTTGTTTTATAATTAGACGCTTGTCATATACCTTTGCTTATTAATTAGCACATGTCATATTTAAACCCTTAGAGATTTACACTTGTATTTTAAGTAATCTTTATTTATTTTTTTAATATTAATAAAAGATTTATACTTAATTAATTATTTTATAAATACTTATATATATATGTATGTATGTATAAATAACTTTAAAGAAATGAAACCAATTATAAATAAAAACTTATACATATAATTTAAATCCAAATATTTTAAAATATCTATCTTTTAAATTTCAATTTTAAGTTCAAATTCAAATTAAATTTGAAAAATCCAAATTAAAGCCATAACACATTTAATTTGAAATAACAATTCTATTTCATTAAAATCTATATATAAAAACAATACATTATTAATATTATTTGAAAATAACACATTTGTCAATTTTAATTAATTTATAAAAGAGATTATCTCATTATTAATAAATTACTTATCTTTCTAAATGAATTAATATATCATATATTAATTCTATTTCAAACTTTCATATATAATTACAAATCATATTTATTAAGAAATATTTAAAAAGAAAATAAAACAAACCTTATTATTAATCTTATTGAAATTCAAACCTAAGTTAATACATATTTTAAACAACTAACAATTACCTTAAATAATTTGAAACTATATAGTTATTTATTTAAATAGTTTGAAAAAGTTATATATTAAATTAATCAGAATTTCCAAACTGCCAATATATTTAGAATTTGAAAACAAGATTTTATTTATTAAATTTCAAACTAAAGATTTCTATTTACAATATATACAAACATATTTTATTAGTTTTTAAAAGATAAAATTCACCAATTAGATATTTATTAAAAGAAGCTTATTAAATCAATTCAAATTTTATTAACAAAGATTATCAAATCAGTTTAATTTTTAATACAGATTATTAAATTGATATTACCCAAAATTCCCGGTCATCACAGTGTTTTTGAAATATTTTACATTATTATTCTCTTTTAACTAGATTTTATGTATTACAAACCATTAGCTATTATACATCTTATCTCCTGCTATCAGTAGAATTTGATCCCAATTTGCATCAATTCGGACATTGTTTTTTGTATGTGGTTGCCAATGTTAGTGTTTTGTTATTGAGATGAAATATAAAAATAATAATTAACAAAAACATATTTATGTTTAGATCAAGGCTTGAGGTTTCGACAGAAACACCAGATTCCAGTCGTTCCATTTAGATTTCGGTGAGGACCGAAGCGAAACCAGCCCGAAATTTCGATTCAATAAAAACTATTGAACTTCAAATTTTACAATAAAAAGAAGTCTCAGAAAAGAATAATTTTGAGTTTCTAATGCATGAATAATCAAATTTAAAATTGTAGCTTACAAAACATATAAATTTACAAAATGTGCGAATATTGCAAATAAAAAAAGTTGATAACGAAATATGAATAAACATTTTTTAGTGTTATAAATATTTATAATTTATAAGTTTTGTTCCTTTATATCTTATTTTTCAATCAAATATAATTTATACATTTTGTTTTAATAAATTAAACAAATATATGTGTAGTTATATGAAAAATAAACAATGATATCCGAAACCTAAACTAGAATCGAAATTCCCGAAATTACAAATTACATCGAAATTCCTATAATTACAAAAGACCGAAACCGAAAATAGAATTGAAATTCTTGAAATTTACGAATTACATCAAAATTCCTAAAGTTACAAAAGACCGAAACCGAGATCGAAACAGAGATTCTGAACCGTGGTTTAGATAGGAAATATTGTTAGTTTCTTTTTATGCGAAGGCAAAAAACTGTTGCATAATATTATATTATCAAATGTGACATACCTTCTAGCATAATCTAATATTTTTTGTAAACCCAAATAAAGATTCGACATGGTAAACAAAAGCTTAGATTTTGTAATTATTTTGCATGGTTTTTGGTTATATTCATGTTAGTAAAATAGTTTACATTATAGTTCTCTTTTAACTGGATTCTATGCGTTTTATACCTATAGCTATCATATATCTTATCTCCTGCTATCTTTTAGAATATGATACCAATATGCACCAATTTGGACATTGTTTTTTGTATATGTTTATCCATGTCAGTGTTCTGTTGTTGAGACGTAACATGTGAATCATATTAATACAATCAGTTAAAAATAACCTCACACAAATGTAGATTCTTCATTGATCATTATCTGTTACGAAGATGAGTTATGAAAAAAGTAATGCTATAAATATTTTCATCCCTCACATTTAGAATATGTGATTACTAGACTGTGCAACATAACAAGGACATTAGTTACCATTGAATTTACAGAGCCATCAATCATAACTATGTGTTGGAAGCTCAATACAAGTTGGGTCTAAACGAATATGTGATTACAGAGCCATCAATCATAACTATGTGTTAGAAGCTCAATACATGTTGGGTCTAAATGAATATGTGACTACACAGCCATCAGTCATAACTATATGTTAGAAGCTCAATATGTGTTGGGTCTAAATGAAAATGCGATTACTAAGTTACATAACAACGAGAATATTATTCTTTATTGTCATTATTATAACCAACCTCATTCTAAATTAGAGCTTGGAGATGTAAAAGGATGGTTATAGCGCCCTAATCTAGGATGAAAGGTATCAACTTCAAGAATAGAATTTAATAAATTAATCACAAAAAATTAAATATAATTAGCCACTTCAGGTGATCTACGAAAACATTAGAATAATTTTGGATCTTTTGTGGAAATGTGTTGATATTTCTTATTTCGCATTATACACAAGTTGGAATGGTTGGACAAGTGTTGCGCTTATCTATCTTGACCTTCATGCATTACTTCAGTAGATGTGCGCATCACTTTTGTATTTATGCACCTCATTCTTCATTTTCTAAGATTCATTGGGATCTGTTAAGTTACATTATAAGATGCAAGTTAATAAGCAGCTATAACCTAATACATTTTTGTCAAATACTTCATTTCCTTTCCTTAAATGAAAGTAGCTATAAACCAGAGAAATTTACAATAGCTTTAAGCCGAATAAATTTTGTTGCTGATCATGTGCATTCTATTTTTTATAATGGGTCCAAAAAGGAAATTTACAACCTATAACAATTTATTTTATGTTACTGAACATTCGTTATAAGTTAATATTTCAATATCAAAACATGTATCTAGTATGTGTGAGCATTGTTCATAAGAAACGCATATAATTCTTATGTATGAGAGTTGCTCATAGTTTTTATTGTATTTGACTAGAGAAAGTGCCTCCAATCTGTAGCTTATGCAATTAGCATGTTATGTATGGTAAAATCTCAAATAATCCTTAGTATTTATTGCTTTTCTATAAATTTTTAGACATATTATAGGAAAAGTTTCTTACATCACAGGAGTAACGTGGCGAATCTCCTTACCTTAATCCTTGTATGGCTATAGTTTACCAAAAGTAGACGGCTTCTACAAGCAATCAATAGTTAAAATTCTAAATCAATGTTTCTACGCTGAACCTACAACAATATTATTAGCCAAATACCATATGAACATGATTAGTGTTAACAATAACAAACTTTTCTGAAGCATTCAGTTAGTTTTGGATAACTTAGCACATCCTATGTTTCAATAGCAATACGCTTATTCAATATTATTCTTCCATTAATTTTATTTGGTAATTTGGATGTAGTCCATGACCATACTGGAAGGCCAAGATGGGTGATATCTATGTTGTGATATTCCTAGGTTTCTGTCTTATCATTAGGAAAAATGCACTTGCTAATTTTACAACAAAACAACTAGGTTAGGAAAATGATAATATTTCGTGATAATAATTTTTCTACATGCATGTAAATAACTTTGGCTTGATCTACCAAAGCTTGAACACGAGTAATTTCTCAAATTTGATGGACTTATAAGGAATAAATATTGTACCGTATTTAGAAAGACATAACATTTACGGGCATATGCTAGAAGAGAGAAGATACAGGTTTGTCCACCTGAAATTATTGGTCCGCTTATTTTTGTGTTAGACCCATATCACTTTGCCCAGTTTCAGTTTATTGCTTGATTTTTTTTTCTTTGCAATCCGAGTTGCAACAAATGCCTGTAGTAGTAGTCCGCGGGTGCGGCGCAGTGGAAAGAAGGCTTGGGTTCTGGTAAAAAGACCCAGGTTCGATTCCTACCATGCGCTTCCATATCCTATATAATTCTACCCGGGGGGATAGGGCTTTGGATCAGCGGACGGCTTTACTATACCCTCCTCAGGAGTTTACCGGTCCGTCGGGTTCTCCCGGATTTTCAAAAAAAAAAATGCCTGTCGTAATTAATGATCATTAAAACTTTGACCTTCTCCAAACACTTTTTAACATATCTAATCCCTTTCCAGCACAAGTAATTAATATTCTCAAACGTAACTAATAATAACATAACAATTAATTCTTCTTTCAAATAACCATTTCACAATACAAAAATGCATTATTTTTCATGCCCCTAAATGCCATTCATTTAACAATGCACCCACGATGTAAGGGACCCTTGTAACAACCCGCATATTTAACGATTTTATATTTAAATGTTTAATTTAAATATAGCGTCGTTAGTCGGATTTTGGTCCGAAATGTTACTTTCTGCAAATGGCCGAATTGGAACTCGAAACTACCTCCATTTGTTCCAAAATGGCGTTTGCGATCTTTTTGAGTATAATCTTTGATATGTTTGGAGTTTGTGAATTTTGGCTACGTTTTCTATTGGATTTGGGTTCACCCCACTAGCTTAACGAATCCTCTAGCTTAGCCACTCCTCTCATTCACTTATTCATTTTTTAAAAAACTTAAGCTTAGAACTGAAATGGGGGAAAGGAAGGGGAATTAGAAATTAGCAAGCCCTAGTTCTCCTTTGTATCTTGATTTCTTGCTCCAAATTCATAGAGAATCCATTGGTAAGTTCATTTCCATCTTCTCCATCTCTTCTCCTCTTCAATTTCTGTAATTTTCCTAACCCTAACTTAGGAAATACTTGCTTTGATTCTAGATTGAAGCTTGTAGTGTTGAAGTGGAGTGTAGTTGGTTGATTCCTTGCTTTTGTGCTTCTTCATCATCTTTGTTTGTGAGGTTAAAAGGTGAGTTTTGAACTCACATCTACTTCTCTTGATTTCATGGGTGTTGGTATGAATTCCTAACAAGTATGCATGTGCCATTGTTTTGGAATTGGAAAGAATTTGCATTTCATTGAAGTAGGGCAGGAAGTGCAAAATCACCAGGTTCGGCCGACCGAATGCAGGCTTCGGTTGACCGACCTGCTGCCCCGAGCCATAATTGGGTTTCTGCATCTGGCCGGCCGACCGAGCTCTGCAGTCCGGTCGACCGACCTGCTTTGTTTTGCCTGGTTTGTTTATTTTGCATATTTGATTGATTTTTCCGGACTTTATTGATTCAAGTTGCTTTTTAGTGGTTGTTATTGCATATTTGGCTTTGATAACTTACTCTTGACTTCATCCACGGGTTTTTATAAAATAATTTCTCGAATCGCATTTAAAAGCTCGTTTCTCCAATTTATAAATTCTATTTAAAACACACACTTTCGCACTTCGAGCGAAGTGGAAGGGTGATTAAATGGTTGGGCAAACAATGGACCATGAATCTGTGCGTTTATCCTTTCGATTAATCCCCGACCTATTCAATTGATCGTTTTGACCTTCGGGTTTAGTTTACCGATGATATGAGGTAAATTTGTACTGCTTTGAGTGTGAAAGTGACTGACGGATAGTAAACCATTTAGTGCGAACGAGTGGTTATGGGACGCACGTTAACACTGTTCAGATTCCTTTTCGAGAGTTGTGACACATTCCGCCAGTTAGTGGTGTCCAGTACTGGGTCTACGACCTTCACCACTACGGTTTGTTGCCTCTGGGATGGTGTCTTCGGACTTTCTCCTTAGGTTTGTTGCCTTCGGGTATGTTTCCTACGGGTGTGTGCCTTCGGGTTTGTTGCCCTATATAGTTTCGCTCTGATGTTGGCCTTAAGTGCCGCATGGGTGATACTTGGGTTTGGAGCCTTCGGGCTTATGGATCCTTGTTGTACAGTACTGAGCTCGAGCAATCATATGTTTCATTGATATTATATTCCCTTGGTATCGCCGTCGTGTTGGTCTGTTTGAGCCGCATGATGTATAACGATTACCTTATGGAACTTGTATACCTTATTGGTATTTGTTATTTGCCTTTTGGCTTGTTTTGGGATATTCCTATCCTTTGTTTCTATGAGTTGCCGATGATATGAGGCTTGTTTGTTATGATATGATTCATCTTATGTTAGATGATTGGGTTATCTCTTTTAGAGATATTTGATATATATTGTGACCTTGCAGGTTTATTATTGTTCAGTTTATCTAACTGATTTGTTATCTAGACTGACCCGTGTATTTTGTACTCGGGTCAGACCGAGTTGTTTCAGGTCAGGTGCTTTGGACTTAGCCTATTTTGCTTCCGCATGGACTATTCGCTAGCTTCATTTTATTGTAACGTCTTTTGTGGTCCTTATCTGTTGTAACTTTGTTATTTATACCTTTTTTGACTCGTCTGTTTATTGTGGTCTCCTGTACCACCTGACATGTGTTATTTTGTATACTCTGTTGTGTATCTGTTTATGTGTATATTATGATTTACTATTCTGGGATGTATATTATATTTGAGTTATTATATTCTGTTCTGATAGATCCAACCACCTATAGCCATTGTAGTTTTGCTTTAAATATTTATTGAATAGGTCGAATCTTAATGTGATTCTACTTTTCGACGTATTTAGTGAATAGTTAAGGTAAGATTACACATGGTCGCTTCCATTATACTCTATTGTCCGCGTTAGCCGACCGTATTATTTATGTAATACTCTTTGTTAACGAGGCTCTCGGAGTGGGGCATCACAGCGTGGTGTCAGAGCTGAGCTCAGAACAAAATATGATAAACACAGAATAGATGCACATATTATGGTACATCAAAGTGTACAAGTAATACAAATCTTTGAATCATCGTGTCTCTTTATTCCATCAAGGTTAGATAGAGTTTGGGAATACGTCTAGGAATGCATTTAATTCCGTAGTATTCCATATTGCAATATCTACCTTGTGAATAATCTTTTCCTTATCTTGACTTTCAGCTTATGTCTGGAAGAGGCAGAGGTCGACGTTCGGATGCTGGGAAATCTAGTGGCTCACATCCGGATGGCGTTTATATGTCTGCCGATCAGTTTATGGACTTGTTTAGGAGCACTCAGCCTCCCGTTCCTCCTCGAGTGTCTCCACCTCGCAAGTCTGCTTTTGCACGTCAGTGCAGTGACTTTGCTCATCTTGGAGGAAAACCGTTTAAGGGTTTCGAGTGTGTTCTTGAAGTCCAATCTTGGCTTCGCACGTGCGAGCGTATCTTCTCTCGCATGGATCTATCTGACCATGATCGAGTTCTTGTGACTTCTAGCTTATTACAAGAGCGTGCTCTTGATTGGTATGAGCTTCTTGTAGCCGAGATTGATGAGTCTACTCCTTGGACTCAGTTTCGGGGATGATTTGAACTCAAGTTCGTTCGAATCTGAAAAAGTTTTATTGACCCGTCGCTTCCTTGAGTTGAAGCAAGGGAAATCTTCTGTTTCTGAGTATGTCGCATCGTTCGAGGCTTTATCTCAGAATGGTCTTGAATTTATCAGCACTTCTTACAAGAAGAATTTGAAGTTTGTTTCTGTCCTTAAGAAATATCTTAAGAAGTCCTTGTTGCTCCAGCTTAAGCTTTCTTTCGAGGAATTGGTGGATTCGGCACTTCATCTCGAGACCGTCGAGAAGGAGTGTGATAGTGATGTAGATGTTGAGGTTTCTAAGAACCACAACAAGAGGCCGTTTCCAATTCAGAAGAAGCCTTTTCCTTCTAAGAAGAAGAAGACCGGTGGTCCTAGCTCTCAGCCTCAATCTTCCGGAACACCTTTCGTTCGAAAGAGTTTCAATTGTGGTTCTCCGGATCATATTATTCGAGCTTGTCCTAAGCCTCTCTTCTGCCGTAATTGCAAGAAGGAAGGTCATCATGTTTCAGCTTGTCCTACTGCTCCTGCTAATGCAAAATCTGGCAAGCTCAGTGTGGCTAATGCTTTTGGAGGTTCATCTCAATCCAAACGTATCCCTCCATCTATTTTGGAAGGTTTTATTCTCTTTCATGATCATAGTATATGAGTTCTTTTCGATACGGGTGCTTCACATTCTTTCGTATCAAAGAAGCTTGTAGATGATTTATCCTTGGATGTTTCTTGTATGGTTACTTCTTTAAGGATTGCGAATCCAATTGGGGGATCCACGACCCTTAGTTTGTTTTGTGATGATATTGCGATTGTTTTATGTGGCTTTTCTTTCCGTGCGAATCTGCACGTTGTTTCTCATTTGGGTTTTGATATGATTTTTGGTATGGACTGGCTAGTGAGGTACGATGCCAGGATTATTTGTTTCGAGACAATTTTATATCTTTGTCATCCTGATTCGCCTTCTCAGTTATCTCTTGTTCTTCGGGATGTTGATAATTTCGAGATGGCTTTGTATTCTCTTGATTCGCGAGATGGTGATGATGTATCTCGTATTCCTATTGCTTGTGACTTTTCTGATGTTTTTGAGCCTGTATCGGGTTTGCCACCCAAACGGGCAATTGAGTTCCGCATTGATCTCATTCCAGGCGCGCAGCCAGTTAGTCGTCCTCCCACGAGGATGTCTACAAAGGAAAATGAGGAACTTAAGAAGCAGCTTTTAGAGCTTGAATCCAAGCAATTGATTCAATCTAGTTTTTCTCCGTGGGGATCCACGGTCGTCTTTGTGAAGAAGTCTGATGGAACTCTTAGGCTTTGCATTGACTATCGCAAGCTTAACGAGTTGACCATTAGAAATAGGTATCCTTTGCCTAGGATCGATGACATGTTCGATCTATTGAGTGGTGCCAAGGTCTTTTCTCAGCTTGACCTTGCCACAGGTTTTCATCAGTTACAAGTCGCGGAGGATAGCATACCTCTTACCGCTTTCCGCACTCGTTATGGTTCTTTCGAGTGGCTCGTTATGCCGTTCGGTTTGACGAACGCTCCTGCTTTCTTTGTTGATCTCATGAATCGGGTATTCCGGGAATATCTCGATAAGTTCGTGCTTGTCTTCATTGATGATATCCTTATTTATTCTAAGTCTGAAGCTGAGCATGCTAATCACTTGAGAATTGTCTTGAGTACTCTCCGTCATCATCAGCTTAAAGCCAAATTCTCCAAGTGCCACTTTTAGGAGAATAAGGTTAAGTTTTTAGGCCATGTTGTATCTTCCGATGGCATTTCTGTCGATCCCTCAAAGATCGAAGCCATCCAGAATTGGAAGAGGCCTGAAAATATTCATGAGATTCGTAGTTTCCTTGGATTAGCGGGTTATTACCGTCGGTTCATTAAGGATTTTTCCCGTGTTGTGCTTCCTCTCACTTGCCTTACTCAGAAAGGCATTCGTTTTGATTGGTCCGACAAGTGTGAAGCTTCCTTTCTGTCATTGAAGGAACTTCTCACTAATGCTCATATCCTTGTGGTTCCCGAAGGGAATCATGATCTTGTTGTCTACACCGATGCTTGTGGTAGTGGTCTCGGTGCTGTTCTTATGCAGAAGGATCGGGTAGTTGCTTATGCTTTTAGGCAACTGCGTCTGAATGAAATTCGCTATGCCACTCATGATCTTGAGTTAGCCGCCATTGTCTTCGCCTTGAAGATTTGGCGACACTATTTATTGGGCGAGCGCTTCATTCTCTATACCGATCATAAATCTTTGAAGTATTTGTTCACTCAGAAGGAACTCAATATGAGACAACAGCGTTTGCTCGAGTTTCTTGCTTCTTATGACTTTGATAGCCAGTATACCCCTGGTAAGGGTAATCGTGTTGCAGATGCGCTTAGTCGCAAACATTCGGCTGTTATTTCTATGATGCTTGCCGAATGGAATATTCTTGAGACTCTATCTTTTTGTGAAATTCGTGATCGAGGTTCATCTTCCGATTCTCCTATTCTATTATTTAGTTTGGGAGCTCGACCTATTTTATTGGATCGTATTGTCGATGCCCAACGGCGTGATCCTGATTTGTTGCATTTTATTCAGCTTTGTGAGTCTGGATCTTGTGATGAGGCGTTGCAAGATCTTAGCATGGATTCTCATGGCTGTCTTCGTAAGAAGAACCGTCTTTTTGTGCCTTCTGATCTCGCACTTAGGCATGACATTCTTGATGATTGTCACCGTTCTAAGTATACCATTCATCCCGGTAGTAGTAAGATGTATGCCGATATGCGTCGTCTTTATTATTGGGAAGGCATGAAGCGCGATGTGGCGAGTTATGTGAGCAATTGCATAACTTGTCAGCGTTTTAAAGCCGAGCATCAGCGTCCTTTGGGTCTTCTTCAGCCTCTTGAGATTCCGTTGTGGAAATGGGATCAAATATCTATGGATTTCATTGACGGCCTACCTCGTTCGAGATCTGGCCATTCTAGCATTTGGGTTATTGTTGACCGCCTCACTAAGTCTGATCATTTTGTCCCTATTAAGTCTAATAGGACTGCTTCGCATTTGGCCAAGTTATATGTCAAGGAAATCGTGAGACTTCACGGGGTTCCTAGTTCTATTGTGAGTGATCGTGATCCTTTATTCACGAGTCATTTTTGGAAGAGTCTTCAGCAAGCTTTGGGAACAAAGCTTAATTTTGCTACAGCTTATCATCCGCAGTCTGACGGACAGACTGAACGGGTCAATCGTATCTTGGAAGATCTTCTCCGTATTTGTATTTTTGATTTCGGTGGTAGTTGGGAGGATCATCTACCTCTTGTAGAGTTCTCCTACAACAATAGTTTTCAATCTAGTATCGGTATGGCTCCTTTCGAAGCCTTATACGGAAGGCCATGTCGATCACCTTCTTGTTGGTTAGAATCTGGTGAGAACCTTATTCTTGGTCCAGATTTTGTTCGTGATTCTTCCGAGAAGATTGATCTTATTCAGTTGAGAATGAAAGAGGCACAGAGTCGCCAGAAATCCTACGCGGACAACCGTAGGAAGCCTCTCGAGTTCTCGATCGACGATCTTGTTTTTATTCGTGTTTCTCCTTTGAAGGGGGTTATGCGTTTCAGTACGACAGGGAAATTGGCTCCTCGCTTTATAGGACCATTTTCTATTACTGAACGTATTGGCCCTGTGGCTTATAGAGTTTCACTTCCAGCTCATTTATCTGGCATTCATGACGTGTTTCACGTCTCGCAACTTCGGAAGTGTCTTCGGGAGTCGGATTCTGTTATTACTTCTCCTGATTTGCAAGAGCTTGAGGTCTCACCGGACTTATCGATTGTACAGCAACCTATTCGCGTGCTTGACACGGAGGTGCGACACCTTCGGAACAAGGACGTGCCGCTCGTTAAAGTTCAATGGTCCGCTAATCCCAATGACTGTACTTGGGAAACCAGAGAATTTATTGAGTGATCTTATCCGGGTTTTCTTTCCTTGCTTTGAAACGGTGAGTATGTCTTTTCATCTCAAGCCTATTTTCTTTTCTTTTTAATTGTATGTGGTTGTTACAAATATCGTCTGTAGGAATTGCGAGGACGCAATTTTGTAAGGAGGGGAGATCTGTAACAACCCGCATATTTAACGATTTTATATTTAAATGTTTAATTTAAATATAGCGTCGTTAGTCGGATTTTGGTCCGAAATGTTACTTTCTGCAAGTGGCCGAATTGGAACTCGAAACTACCTCCATTGGTTCCAAAATGGCATTTGTGATCTTTTTGAGTATAATCTTTGATATGTTTGGAGTTTGTGAATTTTGGCTACTTTTTCAATTGGGTTTGGGTTTGGGTTCATACCACTAGCTTAACGAATCCTCTAGCTTAGCCACTCCTCTCATTCACTTATTCATTTTTTAAAAAACTTAAGCTTAGAACTGAAATGGGGGAAAGGAAGGGGAATTAGAAATTAGCAAGCCCTAGTTCTCCTTTGTATCTTGATTTCTTGCTCCAAATTCATAGAGAATCCATTGGTAAGTTCATTTCCATCTTCTCCATCTCTTCTCCTCTTCAATTTCTGTAATTTTCCTAACCCTAACTTAGGAAATACTTGCTTTGATTCTAGATTGAAGCTTGTAGTGTTGAAGTGGAGTGTAGTTGGTTGATTCCTTGCTTTTGTGCTTCTTCATCATCTTTATTTGTGAGGTTAAAAGGTGAGTTTTGAACTCACATCTACTTCTCTTGATTTCATGGGTGTTGGTATGAATTCCTAACAAGTATGCATGTGCCATTGTTTTGGAATTGGAAAGAATTTGCATTTCATTGAAGTAGGGCAGGAAGTGCAAAATCACCAGGTTCGGCCGACCGAGTGCAGGCTTCGGTCGACCGACCTGCTGCCCCGAGCCATAATTGGGTTTCTGCATCTGGCCGGCCGACCGAGTTCTGTAGTCCGGTCGACCGACCTGCTTTGTTTTGCCTGGTTTGTTTATTTTGCATATTTGATTGATTTTTCCGGACTTTATTGATTCAAGTTGCTTTTTAGTGGTTGTTATTGCATATTTGGCTTTGATAACTTACTCTTGACTTCATCCACGGGTTTTTATAAAATAATTTCTCGAATCGCATTTAAAAGCTCGTTTCTCCGATTTATAAATTCTATTTAAAACACACACTTTCGCACTTCGAGCGAAGTGGAAGGGTGATTAAATGGTTGGGCAAAACACGGACCATGAATCCGTGCATTTATCCTTTCGATTAATCCCCGACCTATTCAATTGATCGTTTTGACCTTCGGGTTTAGTTTACTGATGATATGAGGTAAATTTGTACTGCTTTGAGTGTGAAAGTGACTGACGGATAGTAAACCGTTTAGTGCGAATGAGTGGTTATGGGACGCACGTTAACACTGTTTGGATTCCTTTTCGAGAGTTGTGACACATTCCGCCAGTTAGTGGTGTCCAGTACTGGGTCTACGACCTTCACCACTACGGTTTGTTGCCTCTGGGATGGTGTCTTCGAACTTTCTCCCTAGGTTTGTTGCCTTCAGGTATGTTGCCTTCGGGTGTGTGCCTTCAGGTTTGTTGCCCTATATAGTTTCTCTTTGATGTTGGCCTTAAGTGCCGCATGGGTGATACTTGGGTTTGGAGCCTTCGGGCTTATGGATCCTTGTTGTACAGTACTGAGCTCGAGCAATCATATGTTTCATTGATATTATATTCCCTTGGTATCGTCGTCGTGTTGGTCTGTTTGAGCCGCATGATGTATAATGATTACCTTGTGGAACTTGTATACCTTATTGGTATTTGTTATTTGCCTTTTGGCTTGTTTTGGGATATTCCTATCCTTTGTTTCTATGAGTTGCCGATGATATGAGGCTTGTTTGTTATGATATGATTCATCTTATGTTAGATGATTGGGTTATCTCTTTTAGAGATATTTGATATATATTGTGACCTTGCAGGTTTATTATTGTTCAGTTTATCTAACTGATTTGTTATCTAGACTGACCCGTGTATTTTGTACTCGGGTCAGACCGAGTTGTTTCAGGTTAGGTGCTTTGGACTTAGCCTATTTTGCTTCCGCATGGACTATTCGCTAGCTTCATTTTATTGTAGCGTCTTTTGTGGTCCTTATCTGTTGTAACTCTGTTATTTATACCTTTTTTGACTCGTCTGTTTATTGTGGTCTCCTGTACCACCTGACATGTATTATTTTGTATACTCTGTTGTGTATCTTTTTATGTGTATATTATGATTTACTATTCTGGGATGTATATTATATTTTAGTTATTATATTCTGTTCTGATAGATCCAACCACCTATGGTTTTGTTTTCAGTATGCATTGGATATGTCGATCTGTTTGTTATGATTATTGTCGACGTATTTAATGGATAATTAGAGCAAGGCTATAGATGGTCGCTCCCAACCAGCCTTATTCTCCGTGTTAGCTGACGGCATTACTCTGTAGTGTCCTTGGCTAGCGTGGGTATAGAGGTGGGGCGTCACAACCCTAATTGCATGAAACCTTGCTGCTTTGTAGATCATTAGTTAATATATCTTAACAGTCGGATAAAATATTTATTTATGTCTATGCATGCATACATAATAATTTTTTTTGAAAATGGATGCACTCCAAACATCAAAAACTACATTGTGATCTTTCAATTGAAACTTTGCTCAATTACAAACTTAACTAATTAAATAAGTTTTCCCATTCAAGTTAAATCATATCGGTATATTTCTTTCCAAAATGAAATAGCATAGTTGCATTACAAACTTAGGTATGTGCTTCTCAATAATTAGCTTACTATCAACACTAAAACTAGTTCTATTTGTTTTCTCATTCAAGTTTATTTTTATTTAATACAAGTACAAAATATTTTCTTGCTTGCATTATTTTACGAACTTGGAAGATGTATCATTCACACATTTTACGCAAATCATATTGTCAATTTGAAATATTTTGTATTATCAAAATATTTATATTGGAATACTCCTTTCCAAAGGGAAGATGCATAAATGAATATTAAACTTGCGTCTATAGCAAATGATGTACTTAAACAAAGATTAATGTTAAAATATAGATTTAGACTTAGCAAAAAATAATTAGTCAGACGTCAAACAATATTATATTTGAGGGAGCAATAGCCGCATATACGTTTCAAGTCAAGGACGTATTAGTAAAGGTAAAATAAAATAAAATTAAGGCTGATCGAGTAGTCAATATATCCAATAAAATAAGTTGAGCATCATTTGAAGTAAATTATACCTAGATTTTTTTAAAGACATTCACTGACTAAATACACAAACAAACAACTAATTCTCAATATGTTAATTGTATTATCCACGTACTTTGTGGAAGAGGTGAATGACAAAGCTCAAGCAAGAATTATGGTCCAACTACGACAAAAATGAAATTAAGAAAGTGGGTAAAAGGTGAATTACAACAATTAAATATTTAGGAAAGAACAAGAAAGTGATTACATCTAGATTAATAACATAAAACGTAAAAGTCATCAAATAAGTTCTAATGGAAGGGAAGAAAACAGTGTGCTCGGTCAAATAATATTATAAATATTATGATTATATGTAATCCAAGTACCAAGTGACTACATGCAAGTTCACACGGGCATGCATATGTAATATGTAGATAAAAAAGTACTTTCCAGACTTACAGAATTCAATAAAGGTCATAATATCTTCCACTTTTGTGGCTCTTATTACTATTGTCGAGAAAGTTTAGCAAAACATAGTTTTGTGTTTTATAATATACTTCCTCGAAATGGTTCTTCGATGTGATATAATGTCGCCTTGAAGGTTGTCTTCCATTTGCAATTAGTAGGGAAATTAAGTTGGGTTGTATGTATTTACTGTAAAAGGGGAAAAATTAACCGCAAGAGAAAAAAAAATTATGTTAAATTCAATGGTGGTGGTGGTATGGTAGAAGAGTTTAAACTAAGTTTTGTATTTATTAAAATGACATAATCACCTTTGGTTATCATTAACTCTCTTAATAATTCTTTGCGGCTGTATTTCATTTTAAATCATCTCATGCATTTATCTTTGAAAATTGACTGCTTATTAAATGTCTCTCTATTCTTTTATATGACGTGTTCCTTGCACAATTTTTATTTTATCGATTGCATTTTCTTACAAGCTAAGGAGCTGTATTTTTAATGTATAGGCAATATTTTTATATATGGATGTTCTCCATTTTGGGACATCTTTGTTTATATATAACTATTAATTGATTGTGACCTTAAATAAGGAAGAAAAAAAGCATAATAAATCCAAAATTAACGTTTTCTGAATAAATAAAAGTTGACAGAGTTGCAATCCATCTATGTCTTCATGGATAAGGTATGTGGAATTAGATTTATATGTGACCATAAAATATGATTTGAAAACTAACAGATATTGTAACGACCCGGAATTTTCGAAGCCGAGAATTCTAGATAGTTATGAAAAAGAAGAAAGACATAGAAGAAGAAGAACAGAAACACCAAACATCTCACATTCGCAGCGGATAAAATATAATAACCAATAATAACAATTTACAAAAGAATACTATATATGTCGATTACATTTAATATACATCAGAGTTTCACATATATATAGTCCCTGGATATATAAAATTAACATGTCTCAGAGTAACAATAATATAATACAGCGGAAATACTTTACACGATCCTGTCATCCATCTCGCTTCCTGAGCTCCATAATGTCCTACCTGAAAATCTGTAATACACGGTCTGACCCGAGCATTACACCAAAGTAACACCCGGGTCAGGCTGGAAACCAGCGTGAGTAAACCCAACTAATATGGAATACAAAGCATTCAACTTATATAAAACCCGAGTAACTTATATCAATTCACAAAGCCACAATTTATTTTAAACATCACTAATTTCACAAATAAGTTTCTAAATACCATGTAACAACCCTGGATTTTGCATATAATTTAAATTTGACTTTATTTTATTTTGAAATTATATTTTTAAAAACTTGTTTTATTCCAAACATTTCATTTTAAAATATAAATTTTGATTTTATGTGAATTATAGTTTCAAACTTGCATAAATTGGATATTTGACTGAAAAGTGGATTACTAGTCAAATTGGTCAAATTTTGACTTTTAAATTTTAAATTTAAATATTTGAATTCTTGAATTTTATCTTTTATTATGAAAATAAATTTAATTTCAAGAATACTGCTTTTCGTTTCGTCGAAATCCGATTTATATTGTGAAAGTTATGCTTTTTACCATATTGTATGTAAATTGATTTATTTAATAAAATCATCTATTTTAATTTATATATATAACATTTTTATTTGTCAAATCATGTTCTAATATGTGTTATATGACATGTTAGATATATATTTTATTTTAAAAAACATTTTTAAAGTGATGTTATAATTTTTCCAAAGTTTACTGTGTTGATTTCTTTTTTTTAAAGGCTGTTTTCTTATTTTCTGTTATTTTCTTCATTAAAATTATATTTAAATTTAATTTTATATATTTATTTTGTGAATTTACTTTTATTTTATATTATTATTTATGTTTAAATATATATTAAAAGCTCATATGAATTTTTTAAAAATTATTCTATTTAATTTCAAATTTTCTTGTCTAGTCACTATTTTTAGCTATTTTTCTTAATTTAACTTTATATAATTAATAATAATTAATAAATTTTTGGATTTTGATAAATTTTAGAAATTTTATCTTGGATTATTATTATTTCCAGAAATATAAAGTTATATAATTAAAATAAAGAAATATGAAAGAGTTTTGACTTTTGAATTGCCTTTTGCCTTTTTGAATTCCACCTCTTCATTTCCCCACAACTCTTCATTTCTTTTGACATAACTCTCCACACTTCATCCGACTATTTCATTTTCATTTCATGTACTCTTTTTTCTCCTTCCTGAGAAAAAAATTTCGGCCCTCCCTTGCTTGAGGAATTTGGTAAAAAAAAGTTTGTTCTCTTTATCTCTTTTTCTACTTTTATTGCTTATTCTAGTTTGATGTTGCACATGCTTTCACCTCCTTTAGGTTCGGCTATGCCTCCATTGCTGCCTAGCCGCCTCCAACACCTGATGACACACCACTAGCACCTCCTCCTCATCAGCCAACCATGCCGTGACCCCTCATGTTGATGCCCATCCACAAAACTTTTCAAAACAACCCGAATTCCTAGCCTAACCGAGCACCACTCTCATCCCATCACCTCACCACCCCTCTAGCCGCCACCTACCACACCACCAGCACCTCCAGAACCCATGGCCACACCATCACAATGGACCCCACTCCTCTGGCCGTGACACTTGAAGCCTTGGCTGAGCCCAAATCCTTGACCAAATTCATGTATGCATGCTTATGTGTGTTATTGCCTTCATCCACCTTTACACCATCATTCCAACATGTAGGCCGAACCCATACTCACCCAAACCAGACCCAAACACCTGCAATTATGTTGTGTTTCCCCTTATGGCTGAGCCTAGTAAAGGTTAAAAGCAGGTGCATGCATTTCTATTTGATTCTGTGCAGTCTATTCAAGTGTAGTTTTGATCGTAGTCGATTTAAAACTCATTGTTGTTATATTGTTTTGTTTGATGTGTATCCAAGGAATTTGACATTTGGCTCCTCCATTTGAATCTGTGTCGTGCTTTGTGCTTGTGTAGATCCCATTTGTGAAATTCATCATGGGTCATCAGCTCAAACCTGTGAGTTATTCTCACCAGACAGTTTTATACTTATATGAATAGTAAATCGATCGCTTGTGAATATGTAAACTGCATCACCATATTTTATTTGCTATGTCACTATTATATGATGTTCACCCATGCTTAAACAACTGTTATGACATTTGTTACTGTTATATTATGTCATTCTGTTATTTTTATCAGTTTATCACACTGCAAGTTCCCTTTAGATTAGAATCACTATGGGTTGAAATGATACATACCCGAACGGACTTTAGAATAAGGAAAAATCGTTATGGGCTGAAATGATAGGCCTGAATGATTTTCAATTTATTTCATTTACTTGGGACTGCGGGTTTGAAATGATAAAAACCTGGATTTTCTTTGTAAATTACGGGTTGAAATGATATATTACCCGTATCACTTTTCCTAGTGCAGAAAATGATATACAGACCCGTAGTTAATACATGTTTTTCTAAAAAAATTAAATTTATTTTAGAAAGGTAAATATTAAAATATTTTGATTTAAATCTAATTAAAAAGGATTTTTGTAAAATATTATTGATTTTCTGAATAATTATAAGTGAAATGAATTAATGAAAAAGTTAGAAAATTTTGAATGTAACTTATTTTGGAAAAGTTTGATTTAATTATAATTGGAAATTAAATTGAATATGAAATTATGATAAATTTATGATAATTTGAATTTAAATGAATTTAAAGTGATTTTATATCATATTAATGATTTTTAATAAAGGTAAGTTAACTTTATAAAAATCATGAATTTAAGGAAAATTAAATGATGATTATAAATGTGAAAATGTATGATTTTTATAAGTTAAAAATGATTTAAATGAAAAAATAAGTGTTTGTGAAATTCTATTGAATATTGGAAGTTAATTAACAGCATTTTTAAATGTTATCTTTTGTTAAATCGAATTGTTTTGAATGTAACTTTCTATAGCATTTTCCAAATGCTGCGAAACTTGAATTGTCATCGTTTTAATAAATTTAAGTGAATAAATGAACATTGAAAAGATTAAATTTTTGGAATTTAATTATTAAATGTAATAACTTCATTTTTGTGATTTAAAAATGAAGTAATTTGTTTTGAAATATAACTATTTTGATATATTAAAATGATTTGAAACGAAGTTTTGAAAGATAAGATATTTTGATATTAAATGATTTGAAAAATGGAATTTTGAAAGATATGATATTTTGATATTAAAATGATTTGAAAAGAAGTTCTAAAAGATATGGTATTTTGGAAATGAAGCTTTGAAAGGTTATGATATTTTAATATATTATAATGATTTGAAATGAAGTGTAAAGATATGATATTTTAAGATATTAAAATGATTGGAAATGAAGTTTTGTAAAGATATGATATTTTGATATATTGAAATGATTTGACATGAAGTTTTGGAAAAGATATGATGTTTTTGAAATGGTTTGGAATTTATTTAATCTTTATTTTGATAAAGATTTGGATTTGAAATGATATTCTATTTTGAAGTATAAATACCATTTTAAAATTATAACTACGGGTTATAATAACGATTGGTTGTTGAAGAGTCCGGGATCGGATATAGACATACTCTTTGTCGTTACCGAAAACCACTTTAACAACTGTGTACGCGGTGGAGATTCCAGAATGAAGTAGGATGGTGACGACATTCCTAAGGTGCATTTCGTGGACCTAACTCCCATGAGTAAGCTTAAGGTGGCTAAAACAGGAGCGATCTCGGGCCAAAGGAGGTAGCACCTCTGGACGGACACACTTCTTCGATACCATTCTATTACTGTTGTGATCGATTGGGTGCACTCCTTGATTTTTGGAGTGTTATTCGAGGTGGGCGTATGTGGCTGCTGCGTTACCACCAGCCCGTGTGCGTAATTGGTATATCTACCCTGGAATTGCCTTGTGTGCCGTGTCACCTACCATATCGAGCCTTCACTACGAGTTTGTTTTTCTCCCGTAGCCCATGTGGTATCCTCTGACAGTCACCCGGAGTGGAGATGGCATGACATTGGATGGACTACTGGGACTATTATGTGTGAAGGGTGATATGGGTAGCCCGGAATGCTATTTAAAAGAATGTTTATTTTACTGTAGACATTATTATAATAGCGAAATATTACTACATAGTAAATAGTTTCACGGATCCTTAGAGGATGGGCGGTTCCAGGCATCCTTTAAGTTACTTGTACTTTATTACAGTTCACTTGAGTTGGTTTACCTTATATAAGTATATATTGTCCTGACTCGAGTGTTTGTATTTTATTTACGCTCGGGTCAGCCTGAGTTATTCACAGATTTGGATTCCACTTTCTGTAGATTGGAATCGCTGGAGATCATCTGCTCATCTAGTTTTATCTATTCCAGTTCTGTTGTTCTATTCAGCTTGTACTTGGTTATCATCTTGAGACTTCTGTTGTACTTTATTTATTCTGATGTATTTTAGTTAACTCTGACATATTTTCATAGTAGCTTCATGAACTACTATCTCTTTTACTTCCGCTGCATTTCTTACTCTGTGTATGTGTTATGTGATTATTATTTACTGTATGTTCTGAGATTTTCCAAATTTTATTTACAACGTGGTATATTGAGCAATTCAAGTCCAACATGTGCGGATGCGAATGGTTGAAAATATCGGGTTGTTACATACCAAAGATTTAGATTTAAAATAGTCCAATTCACTTTAATCATTTCATTTCAGCCTATTGATTTCCCATATCAATCTATAAAATTCGAAGTGGTTTCGAGTATTTCCTAATACACGATCCCAGCCTCTTCGAGTCTCATGCCATCTTATCCTAAGTTACCTAAAAGAAAAACACGGCATTTCATATCGGAGATATCAACTGTGACGCCCCACCTCTATACCCACGCTAGCCAAGAACACTCCGGAGTAGTGCTGTCAACTAGCACGGAGAATAAGGCTGTTGAGGAGCGACCATCCATGTAATTGCTTATCACACGGTGGCTATAAATAATCTTCAGAAACAAACATAGAAATAATCATATCACAAATCAGTCACAGATATCCATATCACAAAGGCGGAAGAAGATATGAATATATAACTAACACATAAAAGTGTACATCAGAGTAGTGGTCAGTAAGATCCACGATAATACAAAAGAATAGCAACACGTGCTATACAAAAGAATACAACTATGAGTCTATATCTCAAGTGTATACAACAAAAACTGCTAATCTAAACAGTTAGCCAAAAGTCAGAGTGATGAATCCCTGGGAAGAAGTCCAGCAGAAGCACCTGTAACATCTCGGTCTGACCCGAGTATTATTTAAGAAAATAATAAACGGGTCAGTCTAGCTATAAATATCAGATGACATGATATAACATAAAAGATATGGCATAAACATAAACATCCATAATGACATACCACTATAAGTATGTAAATAATGATCAACAAAAGATCAATCAATAAGAGATAATCAATATCACACGAATCTTCTCAAAGATTCGGAAAGGGCATCATACCCAAACTTGTACTCAGAACAAGTCAATGACATAAATTCTAGAAATCAATGCAAGAAGTCCAGAAATCATAGAAAAGAGAAAGAGGCCTATCACATGACGGTCCGAAGACCAAGGGGAGCTACCCCACATGTGTGAATGGAATCACACAGATTAAGGTCCAGACTAACCAAAAAGCAAAAAGGTATGTGTGAGTGGAATCACACAAGTGGTGTCTAGTCTAACCTCGCAACAAGAGACATCGCACAGTTGCTAGTCTAAATCATCAGAATGATCGTCATGATCAACGAGAAGTGTCAATTACACTAAGCTAGTAAATATAGAAGTTTAGCTTCATGTCCCATAACCACTTGCTTAACTTAAATATTTACGAACAAACTGTAAATCTTCACTAATAAAATTGTCACATGAGGTTCAATCGAACAAGTCCAAGAATTAACCGACGAAGTGAACGCAAGCGTTTCATACCACTTGTTTTACTAAGTCGTTTAATTAGATTTCTCATCCGAGTGAGGTAAAGGTTTGTATATACTAATAGATTGGAAAACGGTTTAAGAAAAGAGCTTAGTTGTTAAAAATAGAGTTGAAATTGTTTGTTAAAAGAGTTTTGATATTTACTACTAGTATTGAAACCTTTATATTATAAAGTGACAAAACACAGAAGCAAGTGTAGAAACAATCAGTCACAAAGATCGCATACGGAGATGTGAATAAAATCCAAGGAAATCAGCTCAATGTTTTTTAGATAAGATCCCCTACGGAGGGGGGGTCCGGGGGGGTGGCAACCCCCCAAGGTGGAGGTGCGGGGGCAACGCCACCGCTTACGGGGTACGACCTAAGGGTGGTGCGCGACCTAAGAAGGTTCGCGGGCTAAGGATGAGCGACCTAACAAGGTTCACGACCTAACGGAGACGAGGTCATGCGACCTAAAGTGGTTCGCGACCTAAAGGGGAACGACCCATCGAGTTATAGGTCTAACGACCTAACGGTTTAAAGGTTATGCGACCTAAAAGTGAAACGACCTAAGGTCGAAAACAAGGTCACGCGACCTAACAGGAAACAAGGTCAAGCGACCTAAGGGGTTACGCGACCTAACATAACACGGGTCAAACGACCTAAGGCATCACAGGACGAACGACCTAACTACTTAAGGGACAGGCGACCTAAAGAGGTTCGCGACCTAATAGGGTTCGCGACCTAAAGGTGCACGACCTAAGGTCTTTCGACCTAGGGGTATATAGGTAACACGACCTAAAGATGTCACGACCTAAAAATAGAAAGCATGGCCGAACGACCTATCGAAGTAGAAAGGCATGCGACCTAACGGTCAAAAGGCCAACGACCTACGACCTAAAAGCCATACGACTTACGACCTAAAAGCCATACGACCTACGACCTAAAAGCCATACGACCTACGACCTAAAAGCCATACGATAAAAGCCATACGACCTACGACCTAAAAGCCATACGACCTACGACCTAAAAGCCATACGACCTAACGTGAAACGACCTAACTCCGAAGTGAAGATTCAAGGCAGTGCGACTTAGCGCGATAACACGCGAACGACCTAAGGGTTAGGTCGCGAACGACCTAACTCCGAACACCAAAAATGGCCAGAACGACCTAAGTGCAGAAAATTCACCAAAACGCTAAAAATTGGAGTTTTTCGCTAATCCAATCCAAACCAAATGCTAATATGCATGCAAAAGTGATAGGGAATCATTCCCAACAGTCCAATATGGTTATAGACTAGAATCGTGAGATAAAAATCTCACCTTTGCACTAAAATTTATGAAGATGAAGCTTGAAAGCAAGGAGAAGCAATCCAAAGCTTGAATCCAATATCTTCTACCTGAATTTGGAGTTGAATGTTGGATTTGCAATTGAATTTGTGCTTGGAGTTTTAATTTCCCATTCTTTTCACCATTAATGCCCAAGCTTGAGTTAGTTAGGAAATTTATGAAGAGTGAGGAGAAGAGGGTTGGAACTTGGGCTTAATAGGCTAAACTAACCCAAAGTCCAAAGCGGGAAAAGTTGGTGAAATTTCACTAACTCCAAACCTATCGATGTTTATACTTAAAAAAGTTGTAAACGACATTTCGAACTCAATGGAAGTGGTCTCGAGTCCTAATTTGACCGTTTGCAAAAAGTAGCTTTTCGGACCAAAATCCGATTAACGAGTTAATATTTAAATAAAATATTTAAATACAAAATCGATAAATATGCGGGTTGTTACATCAACTCATTCAATCATCCAAGACCATTCAATCATCCATAAGCAAATTTGAACACTTCCAAATTGATTCAATTGATTCTAATTGAATTTCTAACCTCAATCACTTAGATTTCTTTACTTGTCAATTAATTAATTTCAAATCAAATAATTCAATCATACCTTCATTTTTCATCTTAATTTATCTACTTGGATTAATTGTTCTTTAATTGCATTCAAGAGATTATCATTAATTAACTCCACAATATTGATTATTCTTAACCAAAATCATTAAGTAATCTTAATTACTTCATCAATTAATTAACTATATTAATTACATTAATTCTTAAATTACTTATATTAATTAATTTCTCATAAGTCATTATTTATTGAATTTATTTAATTTTGAGTATCAAACTCTATTTACATCATTGATTATATAAATTAGTGACTTCTCATATACATTTCAGTTTACTCCAATCTAATTCAACTACCCATTTTATAATGGAAGCTCAAAGAAACTTCAAACAAAATTTATTTTTAAATCCAATTCGGTTTTTAGTTGCACTTTGACATTCAAGTTGTTAAAACACTTAATTTCTTTCCAATCCTTTATTTGTTAGATTTATCTTTGATTTAAAACTTGTTTTAAACCTCTACTTTACAATTTAACTCCAGGTTTTAAATATCACTTCTATTTCTTTCCAATTCATTTTTATTTTATTCTATAATTATTTCACTTTTGATGTTCTCCATTTAATTTCTTTCAAAATCCAATTTTATATATTTCGATAAGTCAGGATACCGAAATATCCAAGCAAACCACGGCATTCAATCTTCCAATTACCAATAATATCCATCACATAATATCAGTCACTCTAATATATATTATATACTGCCATATATATATATATATATATATATATATAATATAGCTCATCAAAACAAACCAATCATCCAAAAAATTATGTAAATTTATCCATTTAAGTTTAAATAGAAATCCAGAAACGTGAGGTTTACTCACCTTTGGTTTTTATTAGCAACCCATTTCCATCACGTCTTGCTTCTTCACAATTTTAGACCATGAACAACATTGTATGATTCATTAATATTTGAATTAACTTAATACTCAATTTCCATATGATAATTTACTTGGAAAATGATTTAATCTGAACGAATGATAAATAATTTCATGAAAAATTAAATCTCAAACTAATTTTCTTTAAAAATAAAATCTCCCAGTGTCTCAAAATAAATTTCAAACAAATATATTACCTTAAAATTAAACTAGTAAATAAAATATGTATGTGTAAATATATTTCTTTTATTTCCAAAATAAATTATATAGATTTAAAAATCCATTTTTTTTCTTCCTGTAAATATCAAACTCTGCGTTACATATATATTTCACTACAGTAGAAAAAATTTCTTCTTTATATAAACTTACATATATATTATTAAATTAAAATTAAAATTAAAAACCTATACCTCCAAGTCTCGACTTCCCCAGGCGATAACACCTCACCAGCCTAATGCCGCGCACAACCCACGGCGACTCGAACCCACCTTGAGCTGCCGCGCATCCAATCGAACGAGCACAAATCCATTGCCTCCAAGCCACCGCCGTCCTCACGAACTCCTCCCTCCCATCGATTGCCACCACCGCCTAGCATTTCCCCTCTTCCCTCATCGCGGTGCGCGCGAGCCGTGAAGCCTTCCACGATTGATCGCGACCCCCAAATGAGATCGCTCGAATCACCTCGCGGCTGAACCCTAATGCCACTCCAATCGGTCACGACTTAATCTTCTCGAGCACGAGCTCGAAGTACTCTACGTCGCCATTTGTAAATTTTTCTTCTTCTTTTTTTACTAAAGATGAAATTTACTTGGGGATTTAGGAGAGTCGGCTTCGGCCATTATCTTTCGTTTGATTTCGATTTCTATTGGTGTGAAGAGCGAAAGCTTTAGCCATGATTTCATTAAAAATTTAATTTAATTTGTTTTTTTTTCATGTGTTCGATTTCTGCTTCCAAATAGAAGAAAGGGACGGGAATGAGATATATGATGGTGTAAGGCTTCTCGAGTACGCGTTGTAATGAAAATATCTTTGACTGATTGACCAAAAATTTATTATATTATAAAACTTTCAAACGTCTCGCTAATAGCCCTTAAAAAATTTTGAGCTTCACTTAAGGAATGTCGCAAGGTGATTATAAGGTTTTACCCGCGTTCCGAACACAACAGAACGTGTTTCGAAACCTAATTCGACTGTATGCACGAGTTACAGCAGAAAACGATCAGTTTTAAATTCAATCGATTAAGATAGTTCTAAGCGTTTTAAGCTGTCAGGGTCAAACGACAACTCCGATCTTTAGGAAAGTTGAAATCTGAAAATAACTAATTATTACGGATCCAATGGAACTGGTTTCGTCGAATTCCGAGACTGTGGCTCGGAAGGCTATTTTTAAATTCAATTTAAACGATATATTATTAAAACTGTACAAATTACCTTTAAATTGAAGTTCAACCATTCTATTATCTTCAGCATCATCGTTATAAATTTTATAAGCCTTCAAATTATTTAAACAGGCTTAGAAATTTCAGATTCAACAATTTACCCAATTTCAATTATTAAATTCAATTCTTAAACCATATAATTCAATGATTTAATTATCAAGTAAATATTGATATCTTGAATTCAAATTATTATTATCTTTTAAATATTTAAAATTAATTAAATATTCCAATTTAAATTGTTAAAATTTCCAGGTCGTCACATTCCTCCCCCCTTAAAAGAATTTCGTCCCTGAAATTGCTACTTAGGAAGAATGGTTCAAAACCCGTTTACCTTTTATCAAAACCCACAATTCAACGTCCTACCACTATCTTTTATTAAAGACTCCTTATCCTTCTTATTAACTTCCCAAATTTTCCCACAGTTTTCAAACAATCCCTTTTTACACAATCATTCAAATTTCAATTTAAAACCAAATTTGGAATTATCAAAATTTTCTCAAAATTTTTCTAACTCTCTAAATTTCCGAAATTTTTTCCCAGCGTCTCCTTTGCGCGGCTAGCTCGGTGCAACTACAAAAGGCCTCTACGGGCTCCCAAATTCCAAAAAGAAAATAGAAAGCCAAGTGGCTAGATCAAAAACCCAATCCAATTCATACAGAAATTAAAATACATACCTTTTTGTCGGGCAATTCACATTTATCTTTTGGAATCAAATCCAATTTTCATTTCCCCTTTAAATACCTGCATAACCTACTTAGCAATAATATCCAATCATAGCCCTTTCAAATCTTTACAGACTTTTCCTTACAGAAGTTTTTATATCCATTTCTATTCAAACTAGTTTTCCCCATTTCATACGAATTCAATTTACTTTAAATTTTGAATGTTGAATTTTATCTTTCAAGGATATCTGATTCATACTAGTTTCATTTGCTGATTTACTTTAATTTCCAATTTGAATTCGTTTTGTCGTTAACCAATTTTTTCACAAAAATTTTCTAACTCCCAAAATTTTCGAAAATTTTTGGCAGAGTCTCCTTTGTACGGAGGAGCTTTTGCACTTTGACAAGAGATGTAAATATGTATACATCGACCCCTACGGTCGGAAAAAGCAAAAACAGTTCATATTTCCTATTTTTATTGCGTAGGCGTACCTTATTTTGCATTTTAAGAAAGCAGCTTATTAATTTAAGCAATTAGCGCAATCCAAACCAGCCAAACGACCTTTAGGTACCTGTACTTACTCAATTTAAATATGTAAGTGCCATATATAGAGAATTTATTAGCATTCCACTTACTTTCAATAGCTAAACATATACATTCCATAAACAACAAGCACCAAACGTTTTCCCTAAGCGATTTATATAATTTTTAAAGCTAATACAATTGCTTTCAACCAATTCATAAGCCATTTTATTCAATTTTAATGGTTTGCAACTCAATTTCTTACATTCCATTGATTTTTTAATCCAAACAAGCTTATTTTCACTTCAATTAATTCTAAAATCAATTTATTTAATCTCTATCAGCTCACATAAATTTAATTACTTTTATTTATGTCATACGACGATTCATTCTATACCAATTCGACAATATTCTCTTAATAGAGTATTTATTTAGTTTATAACTACTTCAAATTAATTTCAAGTCATTCAGAATTTAATTCCATTTCATTTCTAATTTATTAACCAACCATTTATTTAGCTCGACACATTCCATTCTTGTATACTTCTAGCCATTCCCAAATTAATTCAATCCAAGCTTTTATTTAATGGGCTTTCACTCTTATTCGAAGCCAAGCTTCCATAAATTTTAAACTTAAGAGAATTTACTTTAGTTTATTCCAACATCAAACTTAAGTTTGCTTCTTTTTGATTCTCATTTAAGCAGCTTCCATTAAATTCAGTTAGCCCCTCCATGTTGAATTTTAATTTCAAATTCACCTTCTCAATTTATCAAAATAATATCCAAGCACATACTTAACTCATTTATACTTCAAATTAATATGCCACCGAACTTAAGTTCAGTCTGATAATCCAATTCCAATCTCAACTTTGATTTAGTTTTTATTCTATCAGACTTCATCCATTTATTATTTAACTCAGTTAACCCATTTTTAATTTTTAATTTACTTACTTAATTCATTATCGAGTTTGTTTATTTTTTAATACAAGCCATTTTAAATTTATTCTATTCACTTGGGTTTGCTACAATTCAAACCATGTCTATTATAAATAAATTTCATATGACGACACTTCTCTTATATCTAATTTACTTGCAACTTTCGTTATATATTATTCATATCACACTTGAATTTTATTTGTAATTCAAACCACCACTATTTGATCCAACTCTATTTTATTTTTATTTTTATATCACCTCTACTTATATAATTCATTATCAAATCCAAGTCGAATTCTATTTATAATTCGAATTCATTTTTCCCAACCCCATTATTAACTTACAATCCATTCATTTAACCGAGTTAAATTTTAATATATTCTACCAAATAATTTATTTAGCTGATCAGCTTACTTCCAATTTTATTAAATTTTCCTGGATTCAAATTTTGGTTTTCATATTTACAGTTTGGATTTTCTTTCATTTTCCAAAATTGCAACACATTTATTTAAAAAATTTAGAAATGCTTTTAAATTCACATCAGACTAATAAAATAGCTCTTAAAATACTTCTTATAACTCGATGTCTCCACCAGTTCATCCTTGTTCTCATAGAAATTCGATCATACGTTGATCAGGCCTAGGACTGAAAATCTATAAGTACTTGGCAAACACGTTTTCAACATCCAGTTAAAATACTTGGAAAATAATTTTATTGAAAATATAGAAAATAGTTTTTGAAAATAGAGGAAATATCTTTAGTGAGAATGCTCTAGAAATCATCACCCTCATCCATAGTCGCAGTTACATCCAGGGTCATCGCAGCAAAAGTCCATGTAACTGCAGACTCTTCGCCGCCTCTCGATTACGCCACGGAACCCACAACAGATCACAGTTACATTCCAGGGTTACATTGCCATAGCAGCAAAAGTCCATGTAACTGCGGCTCTTCGCGGCCTCTGATTTTCGCTGTCGATATGAAACTTCTCCACTCCTACGTAGGTCGCAGTCTACCGATATAAAATCAAACGCAGACTGTTGGCTCTCAGCGGCACACACGACTTTCGCTATGTTATACCATAGGTCGTAGTCTACCGATATAAAATCAAATGCAGACTGTTGGCTCTCAGCGGCACACACGACTTTCGCTATGGTATACTCTATTCATAATCTCCAGGAACTAGTTTTGTCTGGACTCCTCACATGATCAACTTTAGAACCCCCCTGCGGCTCAAGGCAGCGCCACCCGGTGACACTCCTGAGAAGTTCATTTCAAGGGAGCACCTTTTTCTCCAGAGCCATCATCAAAACACTTTATGCTATACATATATAGTATCTTTCAAATCATACACCTAGTATGCTCTCATACAAAGCTCCTTTACACAAAATCGATTATCCCAAAATCGATAATTCTCAAGCTAGGCTTTCCAAATTTCAATATTGATTTTACCTAAAAATCAAAAGCCCTTCCAAATTCAAAGGTTCCCAAAACCTTTTTCAAAATCCTCATAAGATCCTTTATATATATTTTCAGATATATATAATTTTTAAAAAAAAACTTTGGATCCTTTCAAACTCATATAAAACTCCTTTTATACTTCAAACACTTTAAAAAAATCCTTTTCTTCCAGCAATAAATTCAACAAGGGGAGATTTATCTTATATAACAAAGATATATAACTTTTTTTTATTCAAAATCAAATATTCAAATTTGATTACTCTTTCCAATATCAATCTCATTCAAATCCGTATGATGTACGCTTATCATCCGTACGCTATACCAATCGATCGCTCACTCGATCACACAATTTCACTTCCGAACTAGCATCGTCCACCTGACTTCCTAGTGCGGACATAGATCTAGTTTCCTGATTAGAAACCATCATTCTCCTTGCATAGCCATAACTATGATAGAGAATATCCAGAACCAATCAACAATCCATATCCAGGTCTGCCGTCGAAAATCGAGTGAAAAATCCCAACTCGGATCGATATAACTATCTCGAAATTCTGTGCTCGAATCTAGATCAAATCACTATGCGAATAGAATAATATACGTATATCCTACATATTTAACTTCATTGATTATCAGCCAAATCAATTCCCTTTTTGTTCACATTTCCTTTAATTCCCTTTCAATTATTTATAATTTCCTTAATTCTCATTGAATTATCACTTCAATTCTTATCTCAGTTGGGTATTTAAATCCATAACAATTAGAACTCCGACCAGTTTATATTAGAAAATAGCTTGAAAATTTTAAAATAGATAAGTAGTTGAAAAATAATTATTAGTTTGCAATTTAGCTATAAAATAGTTAACTAATTGTAAAATAGTCGGAAAATAGTTGAATAGTTTCAAAAATTTTAGATAATCGCAAAATAGTTGTAAAGTAGAAATTAGTTTGTGAAATAGTTGAAATATAGTAATTAGTTTAGAAAATAGTTGAAAAAAATTGTTAAATAGCTCCAAAAATAATTGTAAAACAAGTATAAAATAATTTGGCTTTAAGAAAGAAAAGTTGTATATATTTAATAGCTTAGAAAAATAAGTTAATATCAAAACAATTTATATTGAAAATAGTCCAGAGTCAAAACTGTTCACTTCCCCAACAATTCAATGTAAATTTACACTTCCATTTAAATTGATCCAATTCCAATTTGAATAACTCCAATTTCCATTGAAATTTATTTAACCCCAATTCAAGTTGAATCAATCTTGATCCCTTTCCCAATTTAAACCAAATTCCATTTCAAATTATCTTTACTTATGTATTTCAAGGTTCAAATAGGAGTTCAATACAATTTTATTTAAAAATTTAATTTATTATTAATTTTATCTTCCAGTTTGAAGCCGGTTCTTAACAAGTTTAATTTACAATTCAATTATTCAAATTTATTCTATTTATACAATACCATACCCAATTTAAAGATTTTCATTAACAACAAGATGATATTATCCAATTTATTTTAAAACGTCCATCCATTTTCAATTTTTAAATCTCAAACCCGTTTTGAGATCAAACAAATTCCTAATTCAAATCAACCATTTAACTTTCCAAGTTAAATTCCAATTTCATTTTGAAATTTCCAATTCAGGTTGCTTTTTCTGCACTTATTTAACTTTCCGAAAGTTAAATTCCAATTTACTTAATCCAATCAACTTTACTCAATTTGAATTTCCGCTTCAAACTTCAAAATTCTTTCCCTCTTATAAATTCAAAACTTATATCACTTTGGCTTTTTACATCACACTTCAGGGAAAATCAAAACTCAACCTCTTAGAGAGTTTATTTCAATTATCTTTGATATCATCTATATATCCATACATATATACATATTTGTTTCTTGGCCCTCCCAGCCATGTTTTAAAATTTTAAACCACCTTTGGTTTTAAATTCAAATCAATTTTCAAACAACCCATTGTTTGGAACAAGTCCCAGTTATCCAAATAATACTTATTTATTATTTTCCATTACTTTGAAACAAAATTTTCAAATGATCGGATCAGATTTAGAATTTCATTTTCAATCACTTAAATTTTAATTTAGTTGTATTTCCGTTTTTTTACTTAATTTAATTCCAATTCAAGACTTCAGTTTGGTTGTATTATATTACTTCTAAATTTAATTCCAATAATCTAACAGCCAATCACCTTAATATTTATTAGAAGGAAATATTGCTTTACATATCAAAACATATCTTTTAAAATCTTTATATAAGAAAATAACAAGTACGCTCTCATATATATATATATATATATATATATATATATATATATATATATATATATATATATATATATTCTCCACTCATTCTAGAGTACTACAGACTCTATTTAATGAGTAATCCCCACCAGAGCCAAGGTTCTCGTTTAACCTTTCAGCTCTGATAACAAATGTAACGACCCGGAATTTTCGAAGCTGAAAATTCCAATTAGTTATGAAAAAGAAGAAAGAGATAGAAGAAGAAGAACAGAAACACCAAACATCTCACATTCGCAGCGGATAAAATATAATAATCAGTAATAACAATTTACAAAAGAATACTATATCCGTCGATTACATTTAATATACATCAGAGTTTCACATATATACAGTCACTGAATATATAAAATTATCATGTCTCGGATTAACAATAATATAATACAGCGAAAATACTTTACACGATCCTGCCATCCATCTCGCTTCTTGAGCTCCAGAACGTCGTACCTAAAAATCTGTAATACTCGGTCTGACCCGACCATTACACCAAAGTAACACTAGGGTCAGGCTGGAAACCAACGTGAGTAAACCCAACTAATATGGAATACAAAGCATTCAACTTATATAAAACCCGGGTAACTTATATCAATTCACAAAGCCACAATTTATTTTAAACATCACTTATTTCACAGATAAGTTTCTAAATACCAAAGATTTAGATTTAAACTAGTCCAATTCACTTGAATCATTTCATTTCAGCCTATTGATTTCCCATATCAATCTATAAAATTCGAAGTGGTTTCGGGTATTTCCTAATACCCGATCCCGGCCTCTTCGAGTCTCATGCCATCCTATCCAAAGTTACCTAAAAGAAAAACACGGCATTTCATATCGGAGATATCAACTCATTCAAGCATCCAAGACCATTCAATCATCCATAAGCAAATTTGAACACTTCCAAATTGATTCTAATTGAATTTCTAACCTCAATCACTTAGACTTCTTTACTTGTCAATTAGTTAATTTCAAATCAAATAATTCAATCATTCCTTCATTTTTCATCTTAATTTATCTAATTGGATTAATTATTCTTCAATTGCATTCAAGAGATTATCATTAATTAACTCCACAATATTGATTATTCTTAACCAAAATCATTAAATAATCTTAATTACTTCATCAATTAATTAACTATATTAATTACATTAATTCTTGAATTACTTGTATTAATTAATTTCTCATAAGTCATTATTTATTGAATTTATTTGATTTTGACTATCAAACTCTATTTACATCATTGATTATATAAATTAATGACTTCTCATATACATTTCAGTTTAGTCCAATCTAATTCAATTACTTACTTTATAATGGAAGCTTAAAGAAACTTTAAACCAAATTTATTTTTAAATCCAATTCGGTTTTCAGTTGCACTTTGACTTTCAAGTTGTTAAAACACTTAATTTCTTTCCAATCCTTTATCTCTTAGATTTATCTTTGATTTAAAACTTGTTTTAAACCTCTACTTCACAATTTAACTCCAGGTTTTAAATATCACTTCTATTTCTTTCCAATTCATTTCTATTTTATTCTACAATTATTTCACTTTCGATGTTCTCCATTTAATTTCTTTCAAAATCCAATTTTATATATTTCGATAACTCAGGATACCGAAATATCCAAGCAAACCACAACACTCAATCTTCCAATTACCAATAATATCCATCACATAATATCAGTCACTCTAATATATATTATATACTGCCATATATATATAATATAGCTCATCAAAACAAACCAATCATCCAACCAATTATTTAAATTTATCCATTTAAATTTAAATAGAAATCCAGAAACGTGAGGTTTACTCACCTTTGGTTTTTATTAGCAACCCATTTCCATCACATCTTGCTTCTTCACAATTTTACACCTTGAACAACATTGTATGATTCATTAATATTTGAATTAACTTAATACTCAATTTCTGTATGATAATTTACTTGGCAAATGATTTAATCTGAACGAATGATAAATAATTTCATGAAAAATTAAATCTCAAACTAATTTTCTTTAAAAATAAAATCTCCCAGTGTCTCAAAATAAATTTCAAACAAATATATTACCTTAAAATTAAACTAGTAAATAAAGTATGTATGTGTAAATATATTTCTCTTATTTCCAAAATAAATTATATAGATTTAAAAATCCATTTTTTTTCTTCCTGTAAATATCAAACTCTGTGTTACATATATATTTCACCGTAGTAGAAAAAATTTCTTCTTTGTATAAACTTACATATATATTATTAAATTTAAATTAAAATTAAAATCCTATACCTCCAAGTCTCGACTTCCTCAGGCGATAGCAGCTCAGCAGCCTCATGCCGCGCACAACCCACGGCGACTCGAACCCACCTTGAGCTACCGCGCATCCAATCGAACAAGCACAAATCCATCGCCTCCAAGCCACCGCCGCCCTCACGAACTCCTCCCTCCCATCGATTGCCACCACTGCCTAGCGTTTCCCCTCTTCCCTCATTGCGGAGTGTGCGAGCCGTGAAACCTTCCACGATCGATCGCGACCCCCAAATGAGATTGCTCGAATCACCTCCCGACCGAACCCTAATGCCACTCCAATCGATCGTGACTTCTGCCAATCTTCTCGAGCACGAGCTCGAATTACTCTGCGTCGCCATTTATAAATTTTTCTTTGTTTTTTTTACTGAAGACGAAATTTACTTGGGGATTTAGGAGAGTCGGCTTCGGCCATCATCTTTCGTTTGATTTCGATTTCTATTGGTGTGAAGAGTGAAGGCTTCAGCCATGATTTCATTAAAAAAATTAATTTAATTTGTTTTTTTTCATGTGTTCGATTTCTTCTTCCAGATAGAAGAAAGGGACGGGAATGAGATATATGATGGTGTAAGGCTTCTCGAGTACGCGTTGTAATGAAAATATCTTTGATTGATTGACCAAAAATTTATTATATTATAAAACTTTCAAACGTCTCGCTAATAGCCCTTTAAAATATTTGAACTCCACTTAAGGAATGCCGCGAGGCGATTATAAGGTTTTACCCGCGTTTTGAACACAACGGAACGTGTTTCAGAACCTAATTCGACTGTATGCAAAGATTACAGAAGAAAATGATCGGTTTTAAATTAAATCGATTAAAATAGTTCTATGCGTTTTGAGCTGCCAGGGTCAAACGACAGCTCCGATCGCTACGAAAATTGACATCCGATAATAACTAACTATTTCGGATCCAATGGAACTGATTTCGTCGAATTCCGAGACTGTGCCTCGGAAGGCTATTCTTAAATTCAATTTAAACGATATATTATTAAAACTGTACAAATTACCTTTAAATTAAATTTCAACCATTCTATTATCTTCAGTATCTTCATTATATATTTTATAAGCCTTCAAATTATTTAAACAGGCTTAGAAATTTCAGACTCAACAATTTACCCAATTTCAATTGTTAAATTCAATTCTTAAACCATATAATTCAATGATTTAATTATCAAGTAAATATTGATATCTTGAATTCAAATTAATATTATCTTTTAAATATTTAAAATCAATTAAATATTCCAATTTAAATTGTTAATATTTTAGGGTCGTCACAGATATGGTACTGTATAATTTGTTTCTTAAAATTTTAAGATATGTATACCGAATTCAAATTTTGCTTCAAGTTTATTTAGGGCATAAATTAGTAGTTATATTTGATTAGGATGGAAGGATATTATAATTTTTCTTTTGTACTAGAAATCATGAGGTGAAAAAGGGAAAGAAATTAATATTACGGAGAATATAAAACATTTTTCCAAAGTTAGCAATAAATTTAGGAAATAATATAATCAATACATAAAAATGGGAAGAAGTTAATATTACGGATAAATATAAGGTATTTCTAAAGTGGAAATAAATTTAGCGGATAATGTAACCAATGCTCAATATTTATAGCTGAGTGCCAAAATTTGTCAAAATTAGGTTTAAAATATTTTAAATGTATAAAAGTTTAAGCATGCTAAAATGAGTACAAAAAAGTGAAGTATAATAAAATAAAATGAGATTCTCATGTAGGCCCCAATGAGATTAATCATTTAAAAAGAGTGGTCGTTCTATCCAAAAATGTATACCTCTTTTTATTTGCATTATGATAAGGAATTTATTATAGAGGTACAAAATTATGTTATGCCTACTTCATGTACTGATTTTACCTTTTCAGCTCATAATAGTGAAATATATGAGCTTTAAAAAAAATTCAGAGTGCAGATAACATACAATATGAGTACTACACATGTGCTACTCAACTTCTAAGAAATGCAACTCCTATTTATTTTAGATTTTACTTTTCTGACTCAAATTCAGTACAAATACTGATTCACAATATTTCTTTCACTGAACTGTATGCTTTCACTTGGCTATTGAAGGTTGAATTCGTTGAAATAGTGTTTGGTTTAGTTACTATTTATTTAGGTGGTCGTTTCATGAATGCAGATTACAGAGCATTAAAAAGGGGTCGGTACTATAATGTGAGGAGGAATAAAGAGATAATATATATTAGGCGTATGACAAAAATGAATTAAAGTTTTATTAAATCTTACATGAGAATTAAAAATGATGCATCTTTCAGGGTGTTGATAGGAATCCCCTCTCAGATAGCTTTGTAGACCATTCCCAGATAGCATGCAGATAGTGTTATTAACTCTTAGATGAGGATTAAAAATGATTCATTTGGAACTTCATGTATGCTACAAGTAATGTGGTTTTGAAAATTTATAAACGCATTCGAATTCATAAAGATTTTCCTAATTTGAAATAAATAATTATAATGGTTATAATGTACTATATAATAGATATCATTTCAAAATTAATCCTACAAAATGACATTAATACAAGGAAAAATGGATATGACTGTATCCCCAACAATCAATATCACCACCACCAAATATGGAACACTATAGTGATAAGGTTATTTTAGTGAAATTACCCATAGCTATATTAGGTCATCACTTGCATGATTATTAAGGGTGAAGAGGTGCAGAGTGTCGTTAGGCTGATCAATAAGGAGGTAAAGAGGAAGAAGTTAAAGAAGAATCCACTGAAGAATTTGAATGTTCTTTTGAGGTTGAACCCCTACGCAAAGAATGCGAGGATGGCATTTCTTGCTCTTGAGTGCGGCCGTAACGAGCCAGAATTTTGCCCGCTAGATTTTGAACATTTAATTCATTTTAAACGTTGAATATGGATTATAATTTGATTTTGAAATAAAAAGATTTTGGTTAAATTAATAAAATTAGTTAAAATTTCAAATATGGCAATTCAACTAAAATTGGATAATAATAATTTAATATATGGAAATGGGGATAATTTGTGAACCTAGAGGTAAATAGATATGAAAATAGTTTCTAAAATTTATTTTAAGTCTATTTGGATTTAAATAATGATGTTGGACTTTTGGATGGAGTCAAAAGTCGATAAGTCAAATTTGGAATTTTTATATTAATTTAATAATAGAATATAATAATATAATAATGCAAATAATCGGATTTTGGTTCGAAGTGAAACAGAATGATTTCTAGTGTGAATATAAATTCTATATGATGTATAATTAAGCTAGTAAAATTTTAAAAGTGAAATTTTAAATTATTTCGACAATTTGAAAATCGCTCGAATTTATCGACGAGTTAAAATAGCCTTCCGGGGAACAGTCTCGGAATTTGACAAAACCTGTTCCATTGGATCCGTAATCATTAATTATTATCAGATTTCAATTTTTGTAGCGTTTGGAGTTACCGTTTGCTCCTACGAGTGAGTAACGCGTTGAAATTTAAAATCAATAATTTAATATTTAAACTCGATTCAAAATGCTATCTTCGATATATGATTGAATTAACCTCCGAAACATATTCGATTGTGTTCGGAATGCGGGTAAAACCTTATAAACGCCAGGCGGCATGTGCGATTTGCAGTTCGTTTGTAAAACTTGTAATTTTGGAAAAATAATAATAAAATAATTGGATTACAGCATATATATATATATATATATATATATATATATATATACACGCGCGCAAGTTGAAAACCCTAGCCCTATTTTCACTGGCCGCCACTTCTCTTATTTCAATGGCCAAGAATTTTCATTCTTTCCTTCATATTTCCTTCAAATCTATTCGCTTTTATCAAAAATTATCGACTTGGAAATCAATGAGGACCCAGAGATCTAGGCATTTGACGGTGGAATTCCGTTATCTTCATCGTTGGAAGGTGAATTATAGCAGCGTTCGTGAGTCGTTTGGGCGCGAGTTTCGAGAGGATGGAAGTACTTGGGGCGTGTGGTCGCTGACCGGGGATCGACGGGAGGTAGGGGCTCCCTGTGGTATGCTCTGATCGAGTCCTAGAGGTCCGAGGTTGGCGTGGCCATCGAGATTTGCTTCATTCGAGGGTTGGGTTCTTCATGCTGGAGCATGATGTAGAGGGAAGCAAGTGTGCGGCCGAGATTCTTTGGCATAAAATATAATAATGTTGTAATATATTAATATAAATTTATTAGCAAATTTTAAAATAGCGTATCTCTTGCATGCGTGGTCAGATTCTGACGAAACAAGAAGCCTCGTAATCACAGTGACGCGATCTACGCGCTGCAGCAGGTCCGAAGATGTTTGGGGAAAGTGGAAATTTTGGATTACATCGAACGGTTCGATTTAATTTAAAATTTGAACACTCGTCGAAAATTCAAGGTGAGTTAATCTCACTCACATCTGGATGCCATTAATTTAAATATCTAATATTTAAATGTTTAATTGGATAATTAGTTAAATGTGATAATTCTTATCAAGATTTGATTGATATTTTATTGTCGTGCTTACATTTGTGGATGCAGGGAAGCAGGTTGGAGGGATCCAACTGGATTCCTCACAAATAGAAGTTATATTTATAACCTGTGATATACTTCATTGATATCCTGTGATAGATTGATTTGGAATTTTGTTATGCCGTGTTATGGTTGGATAATATAATTTGGTGTTTTAAAATATCAATAAAGTGAAATGGGAGTAAAAAGGAAATGAAAAGTAATTCTAAGTAATGAATTTAAGGAAATTAAATTCTGGAAATTGGTTTGAAATTTGAAATGTTTTGAAACTGAGATTGGAATGGTAATGAGAAACGGAAATTTATAAATTGGGTCTATAAATAAAATTGGTATATTTATCGGTGGATAAATTTTGAAAGATAGATTTTCGGTAGGAAATTCAATAAGAAGGTATAAATTGTTTTAAAAAATAAAGACGAATTATTTCTAAAGATGGAAATTGTTTTCCCTGAAAATTAAGTATGATTTCAAAGAAAGCTTCCAAACTATAAATTAGCGGTTAAAATGTATTTAGGATATTTAGAGAAGATGTTATTTTTAATTATTTCATGTAAAAGTAAATATTTATTTAAATAATTTGTAGTGCTCAATTATTTTACAGGTACAATAGTATTAAATGTCCAAAAAGGGAATTTAAATATAACTAATTGATTTAATAATTTTATTTTAAAAAGTAATTTGGTTTAAATCACTTAGAATCTCTCCTATATTTTGGAGAGTGATTTCTAGGAAATCGGGAATGTGTTTAAAAATAAAAGGAGTTTATTTTAAAGTGTGGAAAGAAATTTACGGGATTTAAACGCAAATTTGAATTGAGATAAATAAAGCAGGATTTATAAAAGGTTCTTTGGTTTATTCTGAAATGGAAGTGTAGTTCCCTGAAAAGCCATGTATGTTTCAAAGCAGATTTTTAAATAAAAATTAAAAAGTAAATTTGTTTTTAAAGGAATGTTTTAAGAAATTATTATTTAAGTTGTAAAAATTTTAAAAGTAAATATTTAATAAATTAGTTATAGAAGTAATTATTTTAAAGGGTTAATTGGTATTATGTTTGAAAAGAATATTATTAATATTTATATTCTATAAAATGGATTTATTTGAAAGATAGTTTGGTTAAAATTTTATTTGAAAACTTGTATAGGATTTCATAACTTTGTTTTAAAATTTAGTATGACTTAACTTTTATTTTGAAGAAAAATAGTTTATATTTTATAAAGCAGTTTTATTTAAAACATTTAAAAAGTATGTATGTATTTAAATTAAAGTATGTAAATAGCTTTAATTTAAATTATTATAAATCTAAAGTATTTGGCTTGGATGTTTTCAGTGGAAATCAATATTTGGAAATTTATTCCATAAGGAGCTTATGGTTTGAAATTGTTTTTAAGGAGTTGAAAATGGAAATATTTATTGCAAAGATATTTTAAGGATAATAAATAATTTAGGCAATTATTTTTTGTTGATGGATGCTTATGGATGTTAATTGATTGTTAAATCACTGATTATCAATATTGGCCAATGCGTTGGTCGTTTCGAAGAGACCGGGATCGGGATTAAATTCTCGAAAACCACTTCAATCCGGTTTGTACATTTTCATGGGAAAATGAGTTCGGAGTCGAAGATGGAGCAATGAAGTGCGAGGGCTAGTCGCTACTAATCCAGAGGATGATTCCAAAATGGATGTAGTAGGAGTAGTGCCTTCGGTTCCGTTCGAACCCGGGACGGACTTGTATGGATGGATGCTTTCGGAGCATCATCAGGTGGACAATGGGCATTTTAGGTGAAACGTTCTAAAAAGGTAACGCTTAGCCTCAAACCTCATCAACCGGGAGTGACTGAAAATAAGTGGATATGCAGCAAGGCTAAGTGGGTAGCGCCCATTAGGGTGAGGTCATCCCTTTCTAGATGACCCTTTTTATTCGGCTTAGTGAGGCGGTTGCTTATCCCAACCGTGGAGTGATCATACTCGGGAATATCCAGTAAGGGGTAGTCTCGGTCTTGTTTTGCAGAGGATTGGGAGCAATCCTCGATACGGTGATCTATGCCACATATTGTGACAGGTGGTACCCCAGTGCCTAGTCATTAGTTGGAAATCCATTCTCCCTATGAGCCTTTTGCGATTTTTGTTTGTATAACCCACTTTGTGGCTAGCAGATGGAATTTAATCATGTAACAATTTCAGCCATTTTAATAAGTATTTGTAAATGGACACTATTATAATATCAGATGGATTTGATAATAAGTGTTTTGGCTATCGTGAGGTAAAAACCCGACATGTTTATTTGTGCCGTGGTCTTACGAGATGCATTTGATTTCAAAGGATTTTGAAACTTTAATAATCCATTTGGGTGTGTTTTCTCACACTGGTATTCCAGACTGACTCGGGTGTTATTTCATTATAATGCTTGGGTCAGACCGAGTATTATTGATTATAGGATAGGATGCTATGGAGCTCAGAAGAGGAGCTGGAGTCCAAGACGTATTACCCGTACTTGTTTATATACGCCGCTGTGATTGTATGTAATTATCAGGCTGGTAATTGTTGTTTATTTGTCGTACTCTGATGATGTAATATATAAAATAGATATAGTTTTCATTTTGTGTAAAGATCTGTTAATGATTATTATATTGTTTCCGCTGCGATTGTAAGATTCTGCTATTGTTTAGTTCCTTCTTTCTTCTATCTTCTTTCTTTTTCCTCAACAATCTATCTTTTTCCGCACTCAATCGTCGACATATTATACTGTAGCATATTTTGTTTCGATTTTCGAGGGTCGAGAAGGACGGGTCATGACATTATGGTATCAGGCTTAGGTTGGCGACAACCTAGGCTTTGGTGGGAATCACTCATTAGAAATAGATTCGATGGTACTCTATAATGAGTTGAGTGTATTAATAGCTATGAGCGCGTAGAGAATATAAAAACTATTTTGATACTGTGTTGACTTATCGGTTGAGTGTTCATGAATTCTAGTCAGTACGGGAAGTACAACCGTAACGATAGGGGTTTCTAAACTCTTAAACAAGATAAACCGACATAGTATTGTTTTTAAAGTGGGTAAATGGAATAATTTTACCCAAAATTATATTTTGATATAAAGGAATAATTTTCTGAAATTATTATATATATTTGGCTGATTGGTTGTTAATACTATAATAAAATAAGAGTATAAAATTTAAAATGGTTTATAACCAAATAGAATTCTATAAGTATAACTAAAATTTGATTTAAAGCAGAATTTAAATCCCGAAAATTTTGAGAAGTGTTTTAAATGAATTTAAAACAAAAGTTTTGGAATTTAGAATCTTGGAAATGTTCAAAATGTTTTCCAAAGATGTGGAGGAAATAATGGAGTGTTATTTTGGGAAATATGTTTGAATGGAAATTGTTTTGAAAGGAATTTATGGTAGTAAGGAAGCACGGAACTCACTTCAGTCGTTGGTTATGATATTTGTTTGGACTTGAATACAAGTTGTTTTAGAATTTCGAAGGGGAAATTTGTTTTGGTAAAAGCCAAGTGTTTTGGAATTCGAAGATTTGATTTGATATACCAAGTGTGTATATGTTGATTATTATTTCAAAGGGGTTTGAAATAGGATCGGGCAAATGAATTTTGAAAAATTCTATTTAAATAATGTGTAAAGTTAAGATGAATCAACTATTGAACTTTTATAGTGAAGTTGATTTAATTAAGAAGGAAAATGAACTTTTAATGCTGGAATTAATATTTAACTTGAGTGTATGGAAGTGAATAGAATATATTTGAATTTAACTTGAGATAAGTTAAAATAAAATTGAAATTGAAATCGAATTGAATTGGTTAAAGTTGAAATGTACAATGATTATAATTGTGTAGTGAAATTTTATACCCTTAAGCTATTAAGTGTTATACAAATAATCTAGAATTGAGATTATAAGATGAAAATGGACTCAAATAAGCAATATAAGCTTTTAAATAAATAAGTTGGTGAACTTAGGAATAGGAAATGAAAGTTGTAAAACCAAAATAAAATGATTGGTATTTGATGGGAAATTCAAAACTTGATCCTAAATGACATATAAATTGGAATAAGGTGAAGAAAAATGAAATGTGAATGGACTTAGGTTAGTAAATAAGTTTGAACTTATATATAGAGAAATAGAATTTGGTTGAATTTGAATTGAATTAAAATCAAAAATCAATTGTGTTATAAGTAATCTTGAATAGAATTAAATTCTTATGTAAAATAGTAAAGGAAATGGTATGAATTTAAGTTGGCTAAATAAAATTTGGTTGAACTTGAATTAGAATCGGAAAAGAATTGAATTGAAAGAAAAATTAATTTAGTTGGAATGATATTGAATGGAGTAAATGCTCACGCAACTAAATCCAAACGAATTGTTTGAGGATGAATTTAGTGTAAGCTACATTAAATGGAAACTGTAGTGAAATGAATAAAATTTTGGTAGCTTGTTAAAAATTTAAAAAGCAAAATAAAACCCAGTTCTGGTATAGAAAAATTGGAATGGTTATGTTATTAATAAATTCAGAAATGAATTGAGAAGGTGGATAAATTTAAAATGGATTGAGTAAGTAAACAAATTGAATTAAAATTTGTAATGGATTGGAATTTGATTGAATAAGAATCAAATTAAAATGGAAATAAGATTAACTGAGAAGAAATGGAGTTATTTTGTTGTTGAAATAACTTAAGCAAATTGGAAAATGATTGTGGTCAAGCTTTATAAGGGGTCTTGGATGAAATTTGTTTAGATATAAAATTTTAATGCAAGTGAAAGAATTTTAATTTCTTATCATGATGAAATAAGAATGTATGCGTTGTACATAATCCAGAATGGAAGGATATTAATATAAACTTAAGTTGGATGATGAACTAGAAATGAGAATAGGGATTTGATTTAATAATTGCAATGAGTGAAAATTGTTTGGGTTATGAATAATTCCAAATGGAATAATATTAATATAAATTTATGATGGAATTGATTTTAAATGGTATAAGCTTAAGAAATGATTATTTGTTTGAATAACAACAAACTTGCATAGAAATTAGTCATTTTGTCATAAACGAAAGCGAATGAATTAAGAGAGGTAATTAGAATTGGTTTTTGAATCAATCGGAATGGATAGAAATTTTATTAAGTGGATTTGTATATAAATGCAAGTGAATCATAAAAGAGATGCGAATGAATCAAATTGAAGATAAAATTGATTGTCCATCAATTGGAAATTGAATAGGGGTAAATTTATGTAAATAAGGCTTATAAACCAATTTGATGTGAATATGAGCTTAATTGGTACAAAGATGAATGGTCGTGTTAAATATGAATTATCTGTAGTAAACTTATACGTAAATCATTAGTGTGAAACACAATGAGGTATTAGATTTGTAAAGAAAACTAAAGTAGTATTGATACCTTGTGATTGCTTATAAAAGATGGTACTTGTAGGATTATGAAATTTGTTTGTTTGAACTATGTAATTGTTGTGTTTGGCTAAGATTAATAAATGGAATGTTGTTAAAAATTCTCATATTACTGAAAACTGATGTGTTTGTTTGAGTAAGTACAGGTACGGAAGGCAATCGATAGAGTTGGAGCGCGTAAATGCAATATAAATTAGCCGCTTTCTTTTAAAATGCTAATCAAAGGCATGCCTACGCAATAAAATTTGAAAATGATATATATATTGTGATATATTTTGTTTTCCGACTGTGTGGGTCGATGTATATATATTTATATCTTTTGTGATATTGTAAAACGCTCTCTGTACAAGGAGACGCTGTTAAAAAATTTCTAAAATTTTGGGAGTTGGGAATTTTGAAAATTTTTGTTAACTGGGAAGATTTTTTTGAAATGATGTTGTAAACGAAGCTTTTGAATTAAAATTAAAGTGATTGGTTTTGGCTTAAGCTAAAAAGGTTTTGGTGAAGTGAATGTAAGTTTTTAACTAAGTAAGTTTGGGTAAGTAAATAAGTTTAGTAGAACTTTCCTACCTTAGCAAATTTCGAGGACGAAATTTTTATAAGGGGGAGGAATGTAACGACCCAGAATTTTGGTTGTTAGGTTTTGAACATTTAGTTCATTTTAAATGTTGAATATGGATTATAATTTGATTTCGAAATAAAAAGATTTTGGTTAACTTTATAAAATTAATTAAAATTTCAAATATGGCAATTCAATTGAAATTGGATAATGATAATTTAATATTTGGGAATGGGGATAATTAGTGAATCTAGAGGTAAATGGATATAAAAATGGTTTCTAAAATTTATATGAAAATGGTTTCTAAAATTTATTTTAAGTCTATTTGGATTTAAATAATGATGTTGGACTTTTGGATGGAATCAAAAGTCTATAAGTCAAATTTGGAATTTTTATATTAATTTAATAATGGAATTAAATAATATAATAATGTAAATAATCGGATTGTGGTTCGAAGTGAAACAAAATGATTTCTAGTGTGAATATAAATTCAAAATGATGTATAATTAAGTTATTAAAATTTCAAAAGTAAAATTTTAAATTATTTCGACGATTTGAAAATCGCTTGAATCTATCGACGGGTTAAAATAGCCTTCCGGGGCACAGTCTCGGAATTCGACGAAACGAGTTCCATTAGATCCGTAATAGTTAATTATTATAGGATTTCAATTTTCATAGCGTTTGGAGTTACCGTTTTCTCGTACGGGTGAGAAACGCGTTGAAATTTAAAATCGGTAATTTAATATTTAAACTCGATTCAAAAGGCTATCTTCAACATATGATTGAATTAGCCTCCGAAACATGTTCGATTGTGCTCGGAATGCGGGTAAAACTTTATAAACGCCAGGCGGCACGTGTGATTTGGATTTCGTTTGTAAAACTTGTAATTTTGGAAAAATAATAATAAAATAATTGGATTACACGTGTGTGTGTATATATATATATATACACACGCGCAAGTTGAAGAACCTAGCCCTATTTTCACCGGACCCCACTTCTCTTATTTCAATTGCCGACAATTTCCGTTCTTTCCCTTCAAATTTCCTTCAAATCTATTTGCTTTTATCAAAAATTCTCAACTAGGAAATCGACGAGGACCTAGAGATCTAGGCATCTGATGATGGAATTTCGTTATCTTCGTCGTTGGAAGGTGAATTATGGCAGCGTTCGTGAGTTGTTTGGGTGCAAGTTTCGAGAGGATGGAAGCACTTGGGGCGTGCGGTCGTTGACTGGGGATCGAGGGGAGGTAAGCGCTCCTTGTGGTATGCTCTGATCGAGTCCTAGAGGTCCGAGGTAGGCGTGACCATCGATGTTTGCTTTGTTCGGGGGTTGGGATCTTCGTGCTGGAGCACGATTTAGATGGAAGCAAGTGTGCAGCCGATATTCTTTGGTATAAATTATAATAAAGTCGTAATTTATTAATATAAATTTATTATCAAACTTTAAAATGGCGTATCTCTTGCATGCGTGGTCAGATTCAGATGAAACAAGAAGCATCGGAATCGCAGCGACGCGATCTACATACTGCAGCAGGTCAGAAGATTTTTGGGGGAAGTGGAAATTTTGGATTAAATCGAACGTTTCGATTTAATTTAAAATTTGAACGCTCGTCGAAAATTCAAGATGAGTTAATCTCACTCACATCTGGATGCCATTTAATTTAAATAGCTAATATTTAACGTTTGATTGGTTGATTAGTTGAATGCGATAATCCTTATCAAGATTTGATTGATATTTTATTGTCGTGCTAACATTTGTGGATGTAGGGAAGCAGGTTGGAGGGATCCAACTGGATTCCTCACAAATAGAAGTTATATTTATAATATGTGATATATTTCATTGATATCTTGTGATAGATTAATTTGGAGTTTTGTTATGCTATGTTATGGTTGGATAATATAATTTGGTATTTTAAAATATCAATAAAGTGAAATAGGAGTAAAAAGGAAATGAAAAAGTAATTCTAAGTTGAACTTAAGGAAATTAAATTTTGGAAATTGATTTGAAATTTAAAATGTTTTGAAACTGAGATTGGAATGGAAATGAGAAACGGAAATTTATAAATTGGGTCTATAAATAAAATTGCTATATTTATCGGTGGATAAATTTTGAAAGATAGATTTTCGGTAGGAAATTCTATAAGAAGGTATAAATTGTTTAAAAAAAATAAAGTTGGTTTATTTCTAAAGATGGAAATTATATTTCATAGAAATTAAGTATGATTCCAAAGAAAGCTTCCAAAATATAATTTAGCGATTTAAAATTTATTTAGGATATTTAGAGAAGATGTTACTTTTAATTTTTCATGTACAAAGTAAATATTTATTTAAAGAATTTGTAGTACTCAATTATTTTACAGGTACAATAGTATTAAATGTCCAAAAAGGGAATTTTAATATAAATAATTGATTTAATAATTTTATTTTAAAAAGTAATTTGGTTTAAATCACTTAGAATCTCCTCTGTATTTTCCAGGAAATGGGGAATGTGTTTAAAGTAAAAGGAGTTTATTTTAAAGTGTGGGAAGAAATTTACGGGATTTAAACGTAAATTTGAATTGAGATAAATCAAGCAGGATTTATTAAAGGTTATTTGGTTTATTCTGAAATGGAAGTGTAGTTCCTTGGAAAGCCAAGTACGTTTCAAAGCAGATTTTTAAATAAAAATTATAAAGTAAATTTGTTTTAAAAGGAATGTTTTAAGAAATTATTATTTAAGTTGTAAAAAATTTAAAGGTAAATATTTAATAAATTAGTTACAGAAGTAATTATTTTAAAGGGTTAATTGGTATTATGTTTGAAAAGAATATTATTAATATTTATATTTTATAAAATTGATTTATTTGAAAGATTGTTTGGTTAAAGTTTTATTTGAAAACTTGTATAGGATTTCATAACTTTATTTTAAAATTTAGTATGACTTAACTTTTATTTTGAAGAAAAATAGTTTATATTTTATAAAGCAGTTTTATTTGAAACATTTAAAAAGTATGTATATATTTAAACTAAAGTATGTAAATAGCTTTAGTTTAAATTATTATAAATCTAAAGTATTTGGCTTGGATGTTTTCAGTGGAAATTAATATTTGGAAATTAATTCCATAAGGAGTGTGTGGTTTGAAACTGTTTTCAAGGGATTGAAAATTGAAATATATCTTGCAAAGCTATTTTAAGGATAATAAATAATTTGGGCAATTATGTATTGTTGATGGATGCTTATGGATGTTAACTGATAGTTAAATCACTGACTATCAATATTGGCCAATGCGTTGATTGTTTCAAAGAGGCTGAGATTGGGGTTAAATTATCGAAAACCACTCGATCCGGTTTGTACGTTTTCATGGGAAAAACGAGTTCGGAGTCAAAAATGGAGCAGTGAAGTGCAAGGTCTAGTCGCTACTAATCCTGAGGATGATTCCAAAATGGATGTCGTAGGAGTAGTGCCTTCGGTTCCGTTCGAACCCGAGAAGGACTTGTATGGATGAATGCTTTCGGAACATCGTTAGGTGGACGGTGGGCATATTAAGTGAAACGTTCTAAAAAGGTAACGCTTAGCCTTAAGCCTCATCAACCGGGAATGACTGAAAATCAGAGGATATGCAGCAAGGCTAAGTGGGTAGCGCCCATTAGGCTGAGGTCATCCCTGTCTATATGTCCCTTTTTATTCGGCTTAGTGGTGCGGTTGCTGATCCCAACCGTGGGGTGATCTTACTCGGGATTATCCAGTAAAGGGTAGTCTCGGTCTTGCGTTGCAGGGGACTGGGAGTAATCCTCGGTACGGTGATCTAGGCCGCGTACTATGACAGGTGGTACCCCAGTGCCTAGTCATTAGTTGGAAATCCATTCTCCCTACGAGCCTTTTATGATTTTTGTTTGTATAACCCACTTTATGGCTAGTAGCTGGAATTTAATCATGTAACAATTTCGGCGATTTTAATAAGTATTTGGAAATAGGCACTATTATAATATCAGATGGATTTGATAAAAAGTGTTTTGGCTATCATAAGGTAAAAACCCGACATGTTTATTTATGGCTTGGTTTTACGAGATGCATTTGATTTCAAAGGATTTTGAAACTTTAATAATCAATTTAGGTGTATTTTCTCACGCTGGTATTCCAGACTGACTCGGGTGTTATTTTATTATAATGCTCAGGTCAGACCGAGTATTATAAATTACAGGATAGGATGTTATGGAGCTCAGGAGACGTAAAGGCCCACAAATCCGTCCCCCTTTGATCTAAAAAAATTCCACAACAATATAGCCCAAAGTTGCACAAAAGTACAAGTCTTTGGGTTTTAAAAAGAAAGAGGTAAAAGAAGAAGAAGAAAAACAACATCAGCGTCTCTCAATCGCAGCGGAACAAAATATAATATGTAATAACAGCTTTTAAATACAAGAAATCTGTGCTATTATACGTATACATTCCATCATCAGAGTACAACAACATCCATACAGAGACAACTTAATACTTTTCCATACACAGGGGAAATAATAGTCAAATACGGAAGTACGCTTTGTCATCCAGCTCGTCTCCTGAGCTCCTTAGCTTTTAACCTGATCATGTTTAACACGGTCTGACCCGAGCATTATATAAAACAATACCGAGTCAGTTTGAAAAACCAGCATGAGAAATCACACTCAATTGGATTATTATATTTTCAAAAATCCTTTGAAAAACAAAAGCATCTCGTAAAACCACGCCATAAATAAACATGTCGGGTTTTTACCTTACGATAGCCAAAACACTTTATATAAAACCCGTCTGATATTATAATAGTGTCTATAGAAAGTAAAATAGAATCTAGCTGAAATCTTGCATCTCACATTTCAGCAATAGTTGGGCACAATCAAAACCGTACAGGAGCTTATTGGAGATTGGATTCCATACAATGGCAGGGCTACCGGGGTACTGCCCGTCATAGTACGGGGCCTAGATCACCGTACCGTGGATCACTCCCGACCCCCTACAACACAAAGCCGGGACTACCCCTCACTGGATAATCCCGAGTAAGATCACCCCGTGGTTGGCGCGACCAACCGCCCACTAAGACGAATAAAAAAGGACATCTAGATGGGGATGACCTCACCCTAATGGGTGCTACCCACCTAGCCTTGCTGCACCTCCCTTGTTTTAGCCATTCCCGGTTGGTGAGGCTTGAGGCTAAGCGTTACCTTTCAAGAACGAGTCCCACTTAGAATGCTCATCGTCCTCCTGATGATGTTTTGAAAGCATTCGTCCATACAAGTTTCCCTGGGTCTGGACAAACCGAATCACCATCTTCATCATCTTCACAGTCTTCATTCGTTATCGTTCAAACCGAATCGAAGTGGTTTTCGGATAATTAAATCCGATCCCGGACTCTTCGAAACGATCAACGCATTGGCCAATATTGATAGTCGGTTGTGTAACTATCAAATAATCATCCACAAGCAACCATCAAGTCTTAAATAATTTTCCTCAAATTGTTTATCTAAAAATATCTACTTAAGATATTATCTTCATATTTCAACACCTTGAAATTACATTCAATTCTCTCTGTATCTCATGGAACCATTTAAATATTTTCCAATCACTTATAATATTCTTCCACTTCATTAGTTTATCAAAACTTGGAAAATATTTCTTTATCTATTTATTTCCTCAAAAATCGTTTACAATAACATTTGTAAATTTCCCAAACTTATTTCTTATGAATCCTATACATCCCAGAATTCCTTAGTTGATTCCCGTTTTTATTTCCAAAGCCATTTTGCTTATTAAAATTTAGGTTTCACTCCTGCTCTTCTTGTGAATTTTATCTTACCTCGAAATTCACTTATCTTATACTTGAGATTTTATTCAGGTTCTTATAACCCTCTATAAAATCTTTCCTAAAAATCTTATTCAAATTAATTACACTTGCTTTACTTCTCAAGAGGATATATAATTGGATTTTCAAAACGTTTAAAAATATATGTAAAAATAATTGTTTATTTTCAAAATATGGTTTAAGGTAGAACTAAATATAAATATTAAAATCATATATAGTCATTGACAAGTTTACAAAGCTAATTTAGATAACTAGAATTTATTCTAATAAATACTAAGCATTAAAATAACTATGCCGAAATATTCTAAATCTAGATAATAGTTCTATACAAATTATATAGTATAGTAGTTTTGAAAATATTCCCTTTTGAAAAAAAATTATATTTTTTTAGAAAATCCAATATTCATCCACATATTACTCTTGATTCCTGTCTCAACGACCATATTCTCATTTTTCACCTTTGGAAATATTCAACTATTTCCTTTCAAAACAAATTTCATAACTCTATATAAGTTCTCGACATGACTTACCTCTTTACATCTCGACTAATACCATTCTATCTCATTTATAAACCCCGTTTATAAATTTATAACTTCGCTGAGTTTTATAAAAACAATTTTATTTAAAAATTCCAACTTTATAATTTTATTTTTCAATACAATCCCATATTGTTCCTTAATAAAATTCCATTTCATTTCATAATAAAATTCCTTCTTATTTCTTAATAAAATTACGCTTTACTTAAAATCCACTCGTCGATTCCAATATTTCTTCGAGTCTTTTACATATAATTTAAATTTTGTCCAAACTCAACTTTAACCAATTTAGGTATAACCAAGTAATAAGTATACTTTTATTTTACTTAATTCTCAAATAGAAGCAAATCCAAATCCTCAATAATATTTTTTTATTTAAGTTCCATTTTAACTTCCTTCAATTAAATTATTTATGGTATTTAAAAATTACCAAATTCCAATTTCCATGTTATTTAGCACTTAATAATTAAATTCGCATGCAAATCCATATTAATTCATCCATCCTGTCATATGACAACATATATATAATCAATAAATATCTTTGAGGAATCCTGTAGCATCCCTCCAACTTGTTTCCCTACATCCACAGATGTTAGAACAAAATAAAATACTAATTCCACTTCAAGGTGGAATATCGCGATATATGGGTTTATATAATATCATCCGCTATTATGCGACGCATAGGGTCTCATCCGCTATATAATGCGGGAAATCAATTACTCCAATATATATATGTATATATACACACTACTATATATATAATATCATTCAGTGAATAAATTATTATAAATCAACCAAGCACATCCAATGATTTAAATTTAACATTTAATTAACAAGTCATCCACATGAGTGAGAAAATCTCACATTTGCTTTAAGTTGCAATCCTTTCCAATCTCGACCCGATTCCCCGACTTTTGACCTTATATAAACAATTATATGATTTTATTAATATTCGGACAAATCGAATAACTAATTACCATTTAATAAATTTATTTTAATCTAAAAATTTAATTTCAACAAATGATTAAATTTTTAACTAATTCTCCTTAGTGACTAAATAATCAAATAAGTAAATTAAATAAATAAATCACCCTAATTAAATTATTTTAAAATAAACTAGTTAAGGTGAAAATATGTATATTTTCTTTTCTTTTGTTATATATTTATGAAAGTATTCTATATAGATTTTATCAAATCCAGTTCATATAACATCCTATATCTTTCAACATCTTATATATATACACATATATACTGTTTTTACCTATGTATTATTAGATTAAACTAGGATTAACTTAAGATTTAACACTACTTAACAGTTAATTTTTTTTTTAAATCAAAACCCTAACTTACTGTCAAAAAATCTTAATTTTCAAATAAAAAAGTAGAGATATACTTCACTACGCACAGAAACCCTAGCCCACGGCCTCTCACACGCGACTGCTTCCTTCGCTGCCGACCAAAATTGCCACTGCGCGACCGCTTTTATCGGTCGATGCTTCATCGACATATAAAAAAATTCTTCACGACCCACTTCTCGAACCACAACGTCACCGCATAAACATCCACTTCCGTAGCTTCTTGACTGCCCAGAATCGAAATCGTACCCCAAAACAACCACGGCCTTCACCAAGTTGCCACACTGCCCCATAGCAATGACGCGACCAATCGAGATGAGTTGCCAATTCCCTCGTCCTCCGGTCGGCCGCGCGACCCATCAATTGCCTCTTCCCTCGAAGTCGCGATCAATCTCAGGCAACCCTGTGTGCGATTTGATTCGATTTCGCTCGTTTCCCCTCTTTTATTTTTATTTTTTTATAATGTCGAATTCGAGCTTGAGAAAGAAAAAGGAAAACGAAGGAAGACTTCGTAAATTAAAACTGGGGAGGGATTGGTTTCGCGAATGGAGAAAGAGGGATATGTTAATACTTCAGAGAAGATTTTGATTTGGAAGAGAAGACATCGTGATTTAAAGAAAATGGGTAGCATATGGTAGAAAATGAACTACAGTATTCTTATGGAACGGAAAAGTGGCTGATGAGAAAGAATTTTAACTGTGTTGACTAGGTATATATAAATATTAAATTCAAATTCAAACGTCTCGATAAAAGCAACTTAAAGTCTCGACATCCTATCGAGGCATGCCGCTAGGCGTTTATAATGTTATATACCTATTCCGAACTCAATGGAGAAGGTTTTGAGTCCTAATTCGATCATATGGAGAAGATAGCTTTCTGGATCGACTATTAAAATTAATTCAATTAATTATTTTGTAGGCGTTTATATTTCGTACGATCACACGATAGTCCCAAAAGCTACGAAATTTGAAATCCGATAATAATTCAATATTACGGATCCAATGGAACTGGTTTCGTCAAATTCTGAGACTGTGTCTTGGAAGGCTATTTTTAAATATCAATTTAAACGATATTTTTAAAATTGGACAAACCACCGTTAAATTCAATTTTAACCTATCTATTACCTTTAGTATTATCAATATGGATTTTACAAGCCTTTAAAGTATTTTTAACAAGCTTATAACTCCAGAGTTTATATTTTACCCAATATCCAACTACTACTTAAATAATTAATTTATTCAATAGATTGCTATATTTAAATTCTAAATCCTTTTTATTAAATTAAACCAAACCTTTCATATTGTGTAATGACCCAGAATTTCCGATATTTTAAATTCGTATATTTAATTGATTTTAAAATATTAACAAGTAAAATTTGTAAGTCGAATAAATTTTATTTCTAATATCTAGATTTAATTGGATAATTAAATTGATAGTTTAATGTTTGAAATTACAGAAATAATTGAAAATTGGGTTTAATGCGATTAAAATTGATTTTTAAAGTTGTATTAAATCATATTGGAGTTAGAATGATGTTATAGAACTTTTAAAATTGAATTAAAAGTTAATTTGTAGAAATTGAATATTTTAATATTTAATTTACGAGTAGAAATAGCCATTTTTCAAACAGTCTCGGATTTCGACGAAACTAGTTTCATTGGATCCATAATGTTAAATTATAGTAAGATTTCAAATTTCGTGTCAATCGGATGTACGGTTTGTCCGGGGCAAGCTAAAACGCACAGAAATCGGTTTAAGTGAATTTTAAATTTAAATAGTCGATTCAAAAACCTATCTTTCAAATACTTTCGAATTCGCTCCCAATATATATTCCATTGTGTTCGGAATAGAGTTAAAACATTATAAACGCCAGGCGGCACGCTTCCTTTGGAGTTCGGGAAAAATTCGGATGAATAGTGTCGCGTAATTTTTCTATAAAAGGACGTCACAATTTCATTTTTACACTCAAAACCCTAGCTATGGTTCACGGCCGCCATTTATTTCGAAGGCAGAAATTGTTCCATTCTTCTTCCTTTAATCTCTTGCAACCCATCCACTTATAGCAAAAATCTTCAACTAGAAAATGATAGAGCTTCGCAATACCTTTCAATCCATACGGCGATGATCATCGATGGAGCATCGTAGGCGCCAGATTTTGGCCGAGTACGCGGGGCGTTAGCACGTGTTTTTATGTGCAAAGGGGGGCCGAGCTTGGCCAAATTGCAGTCGATGTTATCTTGCATAGGGGGCTTCGACTCGGCGGTGTTTGATCGTGTTCGAGTTCATCGTGGTGGCCACGACCATTAGGGTTTGCGGCGGCTAGCATGGGTTCGGTCGCATATATAATGCCTGCGAAGAAGAAGCTTAGTGCGGTCACGACATGATGGTAACAAAATCAACGGCCCAGAAAGGATTATGGTTTAAAAAAAGAAAAAAAAATGTAAATTGATTTGTATTATAATTTGTATAAACTTCTAAACGTGATAACTTTGTCATACGAGGACGAAAACTGACGAAACGACTTGCGTTGGGTTCGTATGGACGAACACTACGTGATGGAGCTTGATTTGAGTTGATTTGAGCTAGTGTAAATTTTGGGTAAAATTAAACGCACTTTTAATTTTATTCGAAATAAAATACTACAACTGTTATTGGAAGCAAGGTGAGAACTTCTCACTCAATCGAATTGTGTTTCGATTTAAATTTTAAATTGTTAAATTTAAAATTGCTTGATTTTGTGATTGAATGATAAATTGCTATCTGTTGTATTGAAATAGACCCTATACGTCGTATATTAAGCAGAGGTTATTTATCAAACACATATACCACGATATTCCACCTGAATGGAATTGGTATTATATATGTGCTTGGAGTTGATTTTCCCGCATTATATAGCGGATGAGACCCTATTGCGCCGCATAATAGCAGATAATATTTTATATGAACCCATGTACCACGATATTCCGTCTTGAAATGGGATTGTATTTTACTAACATCTGCGGATGCAGGGAAACAGGTTGGAGGGATCCAACTGGATTCGTCAACAGTATTGATTTATTAACAGATATTTGTGATATATTCTGTTACCATGTTGATATATGATTTTTGGATGTCGTGGTTGATGTATTGGTGCTGTTGCAGCATTGAGCCTATATTTTGGAGTTTTAAAAATGTTAAAGTAACGATTTCGAATTTAAAAGGTTTTTCAAGTGATTTTTGAAAGTATACATTTTATTGAATTTTGGAATCGATTCATTTCAAATAAATAAACGTTATAATTTTTATGTTATAAAAATTATGATTTCTATGAAATTATAACCGAAATGTGATTTTTGAAATAAGTAGTTGATTAATTTGTAAAATAGTTTAAATTGGAATTTTTGAATTATTATAAACGGTTTATATAAAAATTTATAAAATTGATATTTATAAATTAAAATATTAGAATTATAAAACAAGTTTTTATAAGTGTTAAAACGAAGCATAAATGGATTTCATAAGGGAATGAAATTTATAGATTTATAAATTGTGAAGTTATAAAATGAATAGATTTTGTACAATAAAAGATTTATAAGTAATTAACTTATAAATTGGATTTTGGCATTTAAATGAGATATAAATAAAAAAATTTAATTAAGCGATTTTATAAGTTGAAGTTTTTATAAAATAAATATATATATGTGTGTGAATTTATAAACGTTGTTTTATAAATCCGAAATCAATTGAATTTGATAAGTAAATATGAATAAATATGTAGAAGTGTTGAATTTGGTAAACGATTTATATTCACGATTTTGGACAGTGAATAATATATTAGAGAAATGTTTTAGGAAGTGATCTTTTAAATAGAATTAAAACAATTTGAAGTTGTTTTAAAATATGTTAAGGATCAAAACCATAGATTTCAACATTCATTTTTGAAATAGACGTTTCCGAGAAATAAGGAAAAGATGGACTATAACACAGTTTCTATAGTAAATGATTTTCGAAAAGAAAAGTTTTTGTATAGCATTGGGATTTATATATCTATCGTATTTTCAACTCCCCATGCTATTGATTTTTGGGTTGTCGTAACGATGTTTTACACAATATTCGTTTTGACACAAATAAATGTGTTTAAAGAGAACGTTTTCCTTAAAGAATAAAATATATACTTAATCGTGTTTTTTAAGTATATTGAATATTTCTAAGTATTGAAAATAAAAAGATTTGTGAATTACTTATTATTAAATAAGTATGGAAATGTTTTCCAATATGAAATGAAATGTTTTGAGATTTTTATCTTTTAAAGATAAATTGAAAATGAATAAATATTTGGAAGAATTTCCGCGTAAGGAAAATGATTTGAAATTTGATTTCAAAAGTTGTAAAGGTGAAATGTTATTTGAAATTTGTTTTCAAATGGTTGAAGTTTGGAAAAACATATTTTGTAAAGATATTTTTGAAAATTAAATAATTTGGGAAATTATTTGGAATCTGATGATGGGGTGCATATCTATTGATAACTAAATAACCGACCATCAATATTTACCTGTAAACGGGTGCTTGTTGTGATTTGCTTGAATTTGAATGCTACACTTATTTTAAAATAAGCGCTCGTTATTTGGTTTAGCCGGGAGAGGACCTTTGGGTCATGAATCCCATTTCGAATAGTGATACGTCGTAATGGATAGCATTTGAAGACCGGTGTTGAAGACCGGATATTTTCGAAAACGGAAGGACTACCGTCGAATGTCTCTACATCGGCTGATCCGCGATATAGATATTTTATCACCCTTTTTGATGGGAATTTCGGACGTGATTAGTGAATATCCGGATAGCAAGGGCTTCTTTGGAAGTGCCTTCGGTTCTGTTCGATCCCGGAACGGACTTGTATGGATGTGTGTCTGACTTTGCAATATGAGATGTAAAGCTGGTTTCTATCAAATACATTTCTGTTGGTGGCGGAGAATTTATTCTCTTAGCTTAACACCCTTCTCTGAGACGTACGAGCTTAAAGGTTATGTAGTTTGTAACGAGACGGATTTTGCCCGCTTGAAAATCGACATCCATACTTTATATCGTATTCGAATGCCATAGATTCGACCGTTCAAATCCGATTCGCCGAAGCTTATAACAACATTAAGTAAATAACACGGCGGAATAAAATAATAATACATTGATATATAGCTTTGATACAATATCTGATACAACAAATGATCCAATAGATATCAATATACATCAGAGATATTATACAATAAAATAGCAGCGGAAAAGAAAAATAGATAACATCTACCAGCGGAACAATACAACTCTAAGATAGTCTTCAAAATAGAACTCCGAGAACTGCAACTCCATCTCCAAGAACCAATCCAGCATTAGCTCGAACTCCCAATAACGATGCACCAAGACAAGCAAGACTGGTGTGATCCAAAGACTGAACTAACTCCAGATAATCTACTACATCTGACTATCTGAAAAACCCAACTCTAGACTGCTCGTGTAGAAAATAATGAGCACCCAGAGTTTAGGAAAGAAAACAATAAACTCTGGATCAGTCGTGGGACTGGTGTGAGCAACAAAACAGTTTATCTTTTAAAACATTCAACAAAAGATTTTCAAAGTCAATTCGCAATGCTTTTTAAAAGTGAGACTACCATAAGGCCTCCCGCACACACACAATGCAAACGCAGAATCGGATGAGATTTCTCCTTATGATAGTCAAAGACGCTTGATACACATTAAAAAGAAACATTTGATATTATTACTAGTGCATAGTATAGGAAAAATCATTTCGAATGTAAAGGTATAAATCTTAGCCAGCATAGGCATTCCGCATTTATGCCTACTATAGCTACCATGTTCAATAGCAGGTTACCGCCACATTCCATGGCAGGTTATACAACTAAAACCGTACAAGATCGTATTGTTTCTTTGGATTTCCAACGAATGGTCAGGCCAAGGAACTTCCCATTGCCACATGAGAACGCCTTTGGAAGGACGTCCCCGAGAACCAAACCGGATCTCTGCCAACACAAGGCCGGGTAACCCCTAACTGGGTAACTACTGACACGAGTATGCCATCCCCCGGTCCTTTGGGACCTTTATCCGAGAGCTCTCTAATCAACATCACACCATAATAATAAGTGTTTCAACATGAGTAAGTATCTGGGCTCCATACCATGATACCACCCTTTTCCAGAAGGAAATGCACATACCTTAAAGGGAGCTACCCCTCATAACCTTGCCGCATCTTTCCTTTTTTGACCATTCCGGGGTGTGAGACTCGACGAAGTCTCGTCCACAAAGCAACGCTTTATACAAAAGCTGTGCTTTGGGTCAACAAATGATCATAGAAATGATCACAAAGATAAACGATCAAACAAATGATCCTATCAAAAATAATCAACACAATGATCATTCCACAGCAACACTCAGCATGTCACATTACCAAATTGGGAATATATTGCTAATAACCTTCAACTATATAACCTCTGAGCTCGTACGTCTCAGATAAGGGTGTTAAGCTAAGAGAATAAATTCTCCGCCACCAACAGAAATATATTTGAAAGAAATCAGCATTATATCTCAATTATAATGTCAGACATACAATCCATACAAGTTTGTTCCGGGATCGAACAAAACCGAAGGCACTTACAAAGAAGTCCTTGCAATTCGGATATTCACTAATCACGACCGGACTTCCCATCACATATGGAGTCTCTATTCCGGGGACCATTCGATGCAAAGACATTTGACGAGTTGTCCTTTCGCTTTCAGAAATATCCGGTCTTCAACACCGATCATCAATGCTATCCATTACGTCGTATCACTATTCGAAATGGGTTATACGACCCAAAGGTCCTTTCCTAGCTAACCCGAATAGTAAGCGCAACATTTAAAACATATGGATAAGGGATTTCAATTAAGTCACAACTTAATAATCCAAAACTTTTCTTTCAAATGGTTTAAACAAATTACCATTTCAAATCTTTTTAACAAAAGATTAATTTCACAAAATTCCATTTACGGATTTCAAAACAATTTCCATTTCAATTGGATTAACTCGTTAAATCTTTAAATCAAAGATTTAACTCATAGCTTTCAAAATTCGATTAACTTGTTGAATCTTTAAATCAAAGATTCAACTTATAGCTTTCAAAATCATTTCCAAAGATTCATTCATAGCCTTTCAAAAACAATTTCAATTCAAGTTGGATTAACTCATTCGGTCTTTGAATCAAAGATTTATTTCATAGCTTTCAAAACATTTCAATTCTATTTCAGCTTGAAACCTTTTCAACATAATTGGGAGATCTTTTCTTTAAAATGAAAGCTATTATTATTTGAAAACAAGTAGTTTTCGTTTCGAAGAAATTCGATCTTAAAAATAAATCTTTTGGGTTAATTCAAATTCCCAAAAGAACAATACTTTAAAAATGGTTTGACTCATATATAACTAGTATAATATCGTTAATACCTAGTTTCAAATCATAGAATTCAATTTCAAGTATTGAATTCAAATTTAAATCAAAATATTTAAATTCCAAATCTTAATCAAGTTATTCAAAATAATTTCATCTTTGAAATTCTATTTCAATTGCTTTTCACTTTAAACCCAATCCATTTCAAACATTTGAATTTAAAAATTCAAATTCAAAACTATTTTCAAAAATCTGTGACTTAATCGATTTCCTCGTGAAATCCATATTTTGTGTGTGTATGGTGTGGTCCAGGGGTTTAACACAATAGTGCAACAACATTCCATCATCACAGATTTAAAATACAGCAATGTTATTGATAAGTGGTAAAATTATAACGCTCATCCTACATTCACAGATCACAGATATATATATATATATAGTAGATAAAATTACATTTATCACAGATAAATAAACTACATTATAGATCACACAAAAATCAGTATATATCACGAAGTATCACAGATCTGGGATATCAGACAATTTATCATTCAGTCAATTTCAAACATTCACAAGTAAAATTCATTAGTTGACTGATAAATTTAAATCAGATGTATTAATTTTAAATCTGGGTTAATTATCGTAAGTTAATTACAATTTATTTGGAATAAAATCCCTTTTTATCATTTATTAGTTCACATTTAATTATTGACAAATCAATCTTAATTAATGAATCAATTTAACCTTTAATTTATCTCAATTAATTTCAAGTATTAATTAGTTCTTTAATTAATAAATTTAATTAACCCCTTGATTAATAACAAATATTTTTGTCCAAATTTCTGATTGTCATTCAATTAATTACATCCGATAATTGTCAATTAATTACTTTTTCTAAGTAATTATATTTTCCAAATTGTTAAATGATTACTTTGAATAAATTTAAACTTAAGTAATTGACTTAACAAATCCAATTAACTTAATTAATTACACTGTAATTTAATCCCATAATAATTACTGTCATTAAGCAACTATACTTAATAATTTCATGATTGATTTTTATTAAATTAATTAATTATCAAATAAAATCTTAGTCGTGACTTTATTAACTATTGAGTTACTTTGATTACCTTTCTAAAGAAATTCACTTATATAAATCAATATTGATTATAAATCGATTCACCATTTAGCCCTCATTCGTTAGTGAATTTGAAACCATAAATCTATATTACTTAAAGTCACTCTTCCATATTTTATGATTTTATTTTCTTTTCTCATTTACCATATAATTGAAATCAATTTTTCTTTTTAGATTTAACATGCTTAAACCTATTTTAAACCCTTAAGTTTTAAAACTAAATTAGATTTCAAATTCTGGAAATCTGGTTTTAAAATTTATTTCAGTTTTAAACTTTTAAATTTCAGCTCGTTTAAATCTTCTATCTACAATTTCAAATCTATTTTCTTTACAAATTTCTTCAAACATTTAGTTACTTTTGAGTTGTTTTTTTAGCAATTTGAATTTAAACTTTGTTTGTGTTCAATACTAAATTCTTAATTCAAATTGGAATTATATTTATATCTTGATTTAAACTCAGTTCAAAACCTTTCTTTATAAGTTAAAATTTAATTTAAAATCCCAACCCAGAAAACAGGTTCAGGTTTGAAAACCTGATAACAAAAATTTACCCGAGTATTTGTTTAAAATTCTCTTCGAGTAAACTACTCAAATCCCCCGAGTATGCTTCGAGTTCCCCTGCTCTTCCTAGACGACAACACCCAGGCGATCATTTTCGCCCTCGTGCACGTGTACAATGACGCCGGCCAGCTCCGGCCATCGCCGTGGTGTCGAACACGTCACCGATCAACTCCTGATTGTACTCCAACCACTTGAACCGTCCCACCACCTCGAAATCAAAATTCGAGCAAAAATTCAAAACTTGGAACCGCTCGAACCCAACACCCCCGAACCTGTCAATGCCCCAATCTCGTCGCCTCGGCCACTGGCCAACCTACAACTCCGGCTATCGCTTCATCAAACCCATAGCTACCATTTCCCAGACCCTCGAGCAACTCGATGCTCGAACGAAACCATGGTGCACGAATTTCCTCCCCGTTCAAAAACTAGGTTTAGAAATTTCAAACCCTTGCCGCCGACGCCACCGCCGTTATTACCACCTCCGACCATTTTTCTACTCACCCCCATAGGCTCCTCCATCACCACGAACAACCCCGACACCCCCAGTTCAACCTAGTGCCGGAAACTGATCAAAAATCATTTCCAGTTCAAAACCAAACTACTCTCAACTCCTTCACTTAAAAATCATAAATCTTGGCTTAAAATTCTTATCTTCTAATGCCGATTCATGTTATGTGAATGAATCTCAAATTCGTTACAATCGAATTTATTAAAATTTAAAGTTTGCTCGGTGGAATCAAGTTTTTTTTTTCTTTCACACTGCATATCCTTGTTTTATTTAAAAACTATTTTTAAATAATCCCTGAAACTTAAACCCACCCATTTGCCTTTGAAACCAAGGTCTGATATTGGTTTAATGATAAGAGATCGAAGTTTCTTGTTTGTTTTAAACCTGTAACTCAATCAATAAGAAAGAAGAACAAGGAAACAGAGGAGATTTATATATGTATATGTACATCAAAGCAATTCCAGATCTCAAACTTAACGAACAACAACTAAATATATTCAGTTTAATTTAAAGTTGTTTACTCACCTGGTCTGAGAAGAAGAATAGAGGAGAAAGGACAGAGAACTACTTTGAACCAGGTTACTTTAAATTTTGAAACAGCCTTTGCTAGAATCTTCTCTGGTTTGATTTGTTTTTAGATTGAAGTTTGTTTCAGTTGAATGGTTTAAAATGATGTTTGCTTCAGGCATTTTTTTCTTAGTGAAACGAACAAAAATGGGACGAAATGTTGATGTATATAAAAGGAAGTTTACAGGGTTTTGAAATATATTGTTTCAGCTGAGAGAAACTTGACAATATTTTGTACAAAAATGTAAATTCATAGCATGTTTGCATTAATGAGGTTGTACAAATCATACTTTCCCTCTTTCATTTTAACTGCACAAAGCATGGAGACATTTGTTTTGGTTTTAATTATTTAACAAGATCTCGGCTGATGATCTTGTCCATGCTGAAGAATTTGGTATGCACAGTTCATTTTGCTTTGCATAAGCATGTGCATAGGTACTTTATGTTTCATGCTAGAGTTCAAAATTGTTATGTACATATTTTTGTCTTGCTTGCATACTATCCTACAGGCAACATCATATATAATTGCTTGACTCTTGCTTTATGCTCTATGTACAATCTATATTTAAGTATACATATTGTTGTCTTGCATTAAATGCATGTGTACATGCTTATATACATTTGTTATTTCTTGCCTTGCATACTAAGCTTTGCAGGCAACATGCTATACTCGGCTGTGATGATGTTATGTACTTGTTGCTTTGTACATAGATACTTTTATTTTCTATATTTTATTCTTGCTTTGTTCTTTCTTTTCTACGGTGGCTGATGTATATCATATTCATGGCTGATATGCTATTGTTTGTTATTTTACTTTGTTTTGTTTACTTTGCTTATTTATTTGTTTGAATACTTTTATTTGCATTGCCTAGCTTGTATTTGTATTTGTTTGTATTTTTAACTATTTGCATTTATTTTATTTATTTTGTATTAATAAAATTTATTCCATTTTAAACATCATTATCTCTTATTTATTTATTTATTTTATTATAAATCCCAATTCAATACAAATTCAATATTTCAAATTCAGATTCCAAAGTCAAAAATCAAATTTTATTTCAAAATTTGTTCAAAATCTACATTAACTATCAATTTAAACTAAATTCAAAATTGGGGTCGTTACAGACTTCCCCACTTAAAAGAATTTCGTCCTCGAAATTCGCAGGCACGACAACAACACAAAGATAGATAGATAGATTCGATCTTCTATAATTCCTCAAACACAAGATATGGATTTCCAAACTCAAATCGGAATAACCCAAAATATAAATAACTGGTCCCTCTTCGGACTTTGGTATTTACAAGAAATTACAACAGAATTTCAAATTTGGTTTTAAACGAAACCGTTTTATCGATTCAATTCAAATTTAGCTCTATATTTTATTAATCAATTTTAACTCAAATTAAAATTTCCAATTTTATTTAAGATTCCTAATTTCAAATTTCAAATTCTTATTCATTAAGGTTTAAATCCAAAACTGATAAGAAATCGATGAAGATACGAAATAAGAATTTCCTATAACGATTCATAAGGTCCTCATCACACCGAATCTTCTTCTTGTAATTGTCACGAGGCAAATCAAAAGAATTTGGAAAGATCAATCGAAAGAGATTGATAGAGAAAGTTTGTTTCCACTGTTGCAGGGCATCGACCATTTATAGTCGTATTCCCATGTCCCATATCTCGGTCTCTTCTTGCACTCATACTTGCTATCAGTGGATAGTAAGAGAATTTACTGAGGCATACAGACGGATATCTTAGGGATATACTCATTCTAGGGTATACTTCACCCTATCTCTAATGAGCTACTTAACGTGTTATACTCCTGAGCTAAAGTTCAACCCTTAGCTCTGATACCAAATGTAATGAGACGGATTTTGCCCGCTCGAAAATCGACATCCATACTTTATATCGTATTCGAATGCCATAGATTCGACCGTTCAAATCCGATTCGCCGGAGCTTATAACAACATTAAGTAAATAACACAGTGGAATAAAAGAATAATACACTGATATACAGCTTTGATACAATATCTGATACAACAAATGATCCAATAGATATCAATATACATCAGAGATATTATACAATAAAATAGCAGCGGAAAAGAAAAATAGATAACATCTACCAGCGGAACAATACAACTCTAAGATAGTCTTTAAAAGAGAACTCCGAGAACTGCAACTCCATCTCCAAGAACCAATCCAGCAATAGCTCGAACTCCCAATAACGATGCACCAAGACAAGCAAGACTGGTGTGATCCAAAGACTGAACTAACTCCAGATAATCTACTACATCTAACTATCTGAAAAACCTAACTCTAGATTGCTCGTGTAGAAAATAATGAGCACCCAGAGTTTAGGAAAGAAAACAATAAACTCTGGATCAGTCGTGGGACTGGTGTGAGCAACAAAACAGTTTATCTTTTAAAACATTCAACAAAAGATTTTCAAAGTCAATTCGCAATGCTTTTTAAAAATGAGACTACCATAAGGCCTTCCGCACACACACACAATGCAAACGCAGAATCGGAGGAGATTTCTCCTTATGATAGTCAAAGATGCTTGATACGCATTAAAAAGAAACATTTGATATTGTTACTAGTGCATAGTATAGGAAAAATCATTTCGAAAGTAAAGGTATAAATCTTAGCCAACATAGGCATTCCGCATTTATGCCTACTATAGCTACCATGTTCAATAGCAGGTTACCGCCACATTCCATGGCAGGTTATACAACTAAAACCGTACAAGATCGTATTGTTTCTTTGGATTTCCAACGAATGGTCAGGCCAAGGAACTTCCCATTGCCACATGAGAACGCCTCTAGGAGGACGTCCCCGAGAACCAAACCGGATCTCTGCCAACACAAGGCCGGGTTACCCCTAACTGGGTAACTACTGACACGAGTATGTCATCCCCCGGTCCTTTGGGACCTTTATCCGAGAGCTCTCTAATCAACATCACACCATAATAATAAGTGTTTCAACATGAGTAAGTATCTGGGCTCCGTACCATGATACCACCCTTTTCCAGAAGGAAATGCACATACCCTAAAGGGAGCTACCCCTCATAACCTTGCAGCATCTTTCCTGTTTTGACCATTCCGGGGTGTGAGGCTCGACGAAGTCTCGTCCACAAAGCCACGCTTTATACAAAAGCTGTGCTTTGGGTCAACAAATGATCATAGAAATGATCACAAAGATAAACGATCAAACAAATGATCCTATCACAAATAATCAACACAATGATCATTTCACAGCAACACTCAGCATGTCACATTACCAAATTGGGAATATATTACTGATAACCTTCAACTATATAACCTCTGAGCTCGTACGTCTCAGAGAAGGGTGTTAAGCTAAGAGAATAAATTCTCTGCCACCAACAGAAATATATTTGAAAGAAATCAGCTTTATATCTTAATTGTAATGTCAGACATACAATCCATATAAGTTTGTTCCGGGATCGAACAGAACCGAAGGCACTTACAAAGAAGTCCTTGCAATCCGGATATTCACTAATCACGACCGGACTTCCCGTCACATATGGAGTCTCTATAACGGGGACCATTCGATGCAAAGACATTCAACGAGTTGTCCTTTCGCTTTCAAAAATATCCGGTCTTCAACACCGGTCATCAATGTTATCCATTACGTCATATCACTATTCGAAATGGGTTATACGACCCAAAGGTCCTTTCCCGGCTAACCCGAATAGTATGCGCAACATTTAAAACATATGGATAAGGGATTTCAATTAAGTCACAACTTAATAATCCAAAACTTTTCTTTCAAATGGTTTAAACAAATTACCATTTCAAATCTTTTTAACAAAAGATTAATTTCACAAAATTCCATTTACGGATTTCAAAACAATTTCCATTTCAATTGGATTAACTCGTTAAATCTTTAAATCAAAGATTTAACTCATAGCTTTCAAAATTCGATTAACTTGTTGAATCTTTAAATCAAAGATTCAACTTATAGCTTTCAAAATCATTTCCAAAGATTCATTCATAGCCTTTCAAAAACAATTTCAATTCAAGTTGGATTAACTCATTCGGTCTTTGAATCAAAGACTTATTTCATAGCTTTCAAAACATTTCAATTCTATTTGAGCTTGAAACCTTTTCAACATAATTGGGAGATCCTTTCTTTAAAATGAAAGCTATTATTATTTGAAAACAAGTAGTTTTCGTTTCGAAGAAATTCGATCTTAAAAATAAATCTTTTGGGTTAATTCAAATTCCCAAAAGAACAATACTTTAAAAATGGTTTGACTCATATATAACTAGTATAATATCGTTAATACCTAGTTTCAAATCATAGAATTCAATTTCAAGTATTGAATTCAAATTTAAATCAAAATATTTAAATTCCAAATCTTAATCAAGTTATTCAAAATAATTTCATCTTTGAAATTCTATTTCAATTGCTTTTCACTTTAAACCCAATCCATTTCAAACATTTGAATTTAAAAATTCAAATTCAAAACTATTTTCAAAAATCAGTGACTTAATCAATTTCCTCGTGAAATCCATATTTTGTGTGTGTATGGTGTGGTCCAGGGGTTTAACACAATAGTGCAACAACATTCCATCATCACAGATTTAAAATACAGCAATGTAACTGATAAGCGGTAAAATTATAACGCTCATCCTACATTCACAGATCACAGATATATATATATATATATATCGCAGATAAAATTACATTTATCACAGATAAATAAACTACATTATAGATCACACACAAATCAGTATATATCACGAAGTATCACAGATCTGGGATATCACACAATTTATCATTCAGTCAAGTTCAAACATTCACAAGTAAAATTCATTAGTTGACTGATAAATTTAAATCAGATGTATTAATTTTAAATCTGGGTTAATTATCGTAAGTTAATTACAATTTATTTGGAATAAAATCCCTTTTTATCATTTATTAGTTCACTTTTAATTATTGGCAAATCAATCTTAATTAATGAATCAATTTAACCTTTAATTTATCTCAATTAATTTCAAGTATTAATTAGTTCTTTAATTAATAAATTTAATTAACCCCTTGATTAATAACAAATATTTTTGTCCAAATTTCTGATTGTCATTCAATTAATTACATCCGATAATTGTCAATTAATTACTTTATCTAAGTAATTATATTTTCCAAATTGTTAAATGATTACTTTGAATAAATTTAAACTTAAGTAATTGACTTAACAAATCCAATTAACTTAATTAATTACACTGTAATTTAATCCCATAATAATTACTGTCATTAAGCAACTATACTTAATAATTGATTGATTTTTATTAAATTAATTAATTATCAAATAAAATCTTAGTCATAACTTTATTAACTATTGAGCTCCTTTGATTACCTTTCTAAAGAAATTCACTTATATAAATCAATATTGATTATAAATCGATTCACCATTTAGCACTCATTCGTTAGTGAATTTAAAACCATAAATCTATATTACTTAAAGTCACTCTTCCATATTTTATGATTTTATTTTCTTTTCTCATTTACCATATAATTGAAATCAATTTTTCTTTTTAGATTTAACACGCTTAAACTTATTTTAAACCCTTAAGTTTTAAAACTAAATTAGATTTCAAATTCTGGAAATGTGGTTTTAAAATTTATTTCAGTTTTAAACTTTTAAATTTCAGCTCGTTTAAATCTTCTATCTACAATTTCAAATCTATTTTCTTTAGAAATTTCTTCAAACATTTAGTTACTTTTGAGTTGTTTTTTTAGCAATTTGAATTTAAACTTTGTTTGTGTTCAATACTAAATTCTTAATTCAAATTGGAATTATATTTATACCTTGATTTAAACTCAGTTCAAAACCTTTCTTTATAAGTTAAAATTTAATTTAAAATCCCAACCCAGAAAACAGGTTCAGGTTTGAAAACCTGATAATAAAAATTTACCCGAGTATTTGTTTAAAATTCTCTTCGAGTAAACTACTCAAATCCCTCGAGTATGCTTCGAGTTCCCCTGCTCTTCCTAGACGACAACACCCAGGCGATCATTTTCGCCCTCGTGCACGTGTACAATGACGCCGGCCAGCTCCGGCCATCGCCGTGGTGTCGAACATGTCACCGATCAACTCCTGATTGTATTCCGACCACTTGAACCATCCCACCACCTCGAAATCAAAATTCGAGCAAAAATTCAAAACTTGGAACCGCTCGAACCCATCACCCCCGAACCTGTCAATGCCCCAATCTCGTCGCCTCGGCCACCGGCCAACCTACAACTCCGGCTATCGCTTCATCAAACCCATAGCTACCATTTTCCAGACCCTCGAGCAACTCGATGCTCGAACGAAACCGTGGTGCACGAATTTCCTCCCCGTTCAAAAACTAGGTTTAGAAATTTCGAACCCTCGCCGCCGACGCCGACGCCGTTATTACCACCTCCGACCATTTTTCTACTCACCCCCATAGGCTCCTCCATCACCACGAACAACCCTGACACCCCCAGTTCAACCTAGTGCCGGAAACTGATCAAAAATCATTTCCAGTTCAAAACCAAACTGCTCTCAACTCCTTCGCTTAAAAATCATAAATCTTGGCTTAAAATTCTTATCTTTTAATGCCGATTCATATTATGTGAATGAATCTCAAATTCGTTACAATCGAATTTATTAAAATTTAAAGTTTGCTCGGTGGAATCAAGTTTTTTTTTCTTTCACACTGTATATCCTTGTTTTATTTAAAAACTATTTTTAAATAATCCCTGAAACTTAAACCCACCCATTTGTCTTTGAAACCAAGGTCTGATATTGGTTTAATGATAAGAGATCGAAGTTTCCTGTTTGTTTTAAACCTGTAACTCAGTCAGTAAGAAAGAAGAACAAGGAAACAGAGGAGATTTATATATGTATATGTACATCAAAGCAATTCCAAATCTCAAACTTAACGAACAACAACTAAATATATTCAGTTTAATTTAAAGTTGTTTACTCACCTGGTCTGAGAAGAAGAATAGAGGAGAAAGAACAGAGAACTACTTTGAACCAGGTTGCTTTAAATTTTGAAACAGCCTTTGCTAGAATCTTCTCTGGTTTGATTTGTTTTTAGATTGAAGTTTGTTTCAGTTGAATGGTTTAAAATGATGTTTGCTTCAGACATTTTTTTCTCAGTGAAATAAACGAAAATGGGATGAAATGTTGATGTATATATAAGGAAGTTTACAGGGTTTTGAAATATATTGTTTCAGCAGAGAAATTCGATAATATTTTGTACAAAAATGTAAATTCATAGCATGTTTGCATTAATGAGGTTGTACAAATCGTACTTTCCCTCCTTCATTTTAACTGCACAAAGCATGGAGACATTTGTTTTGGTTTTAATTATTTAACAAGATCTCGGCTGATGATCTTGTCCATGCTGAAGAATTTGGTATGCACAGTTCATTTTGCTTTGCATAAGCATGTACATAGGTACTTTATGTTTCATGCTTGAGTTCAAAATTGTTATGTACATATTTTTGTCTTGCTTGCATACTATCCTACAGGCAACATCATATATAATTGCTTGACTCTTGCTTTATGCTCTATGTACAATCTATATTTAAGTATACATATTGTTGTCTTGCATTAAATGCATGTGTACATCCTTATATACATTTGTTATTTCTTGCCTTGCATACTAAGCTTTGCAGGCAACATGCTATACTTGGCTGTGATGATGTTATGTACTTGTTGCTTTGTACATGGATACTTTTATTTGCTATATTTTATTCTTGCTTTGTTCTTTCTTTTCTAGGGTGGCTGATGTATATCATATTCATGGATGATATGCTATTGTTTGTTATTTTACTTTGTTTTGTTTACGTTGCTTATTTATTTGTTTGAATACTTTTATTTGCATTGCCTAGCTTGTATTTGTATTTGTTTGTATTTTTAACTATTTGCATTTATTTTATTTATTTTGTATTAATAAAATTTATTCCATTTTAAACATCATTATCTCTTATTTATTTATTTTATTATAAATCCCAATTCAATACAAATTCAATATTTCAAATTCAGATTCCAAAGTCAAAAATCAAATTTTATTTCAAAATTTGTTCAAAATCTACATTAACTATCAATTTAAATTAAATTCAAAATTGGGGTCGTTATATAGTTGATGGTTACTAGTGATATATTTCCAATTTGGCAACGTGGCATGCTGAGTGTTGCTGATCATTTGTTGATCTAAGTGTGGCTTTTGGGAAAAGCGTAGCTTTGCGGACGAGACTTGCTTGTCTTAGTGAAATGTGATGGTGGGTTCTCGCTTCGCGGTTAGGTGGCGAACGGGAGACTCTTACCCCTACACGTCCTCTTTACGGGGTTGGTTAGGCGTAACCCGTGACAGTCGAAAGGTTGGCCGTAAAAGCAAGTTCCGGGTACCAGTTATAGCCACGGTGGGTCTGGGATGGTTGCAAAGCCTACTGGTCGCCGCTGGATCCGTTCGTTGCATCTGGTGTCAAAGCATTTGGTTAAGCGACAACCTTGGCTCTGTTGGGAATTACTCATTAGAGATAGAGCCAATAGTACTCTAGAATGAGTGTGAGTGTAATCATAGATACGAACGCGTATTTGTTAATGAATATAAAAAAATTATATTGTGTTTGCTTATCCGTTGAGCTGTTTATGAATTCTGGTTAGTGTGGGAAGTACAACCGTATCGATAGGGATTTCTAAACTCTTAAACGAGATAAACCGACATAGTATCATTTTAAATGAGTAAATGAAATAATTTTACCTTGATTATATTTTATATATAAAGGAAATAATTTTTCAGAAATTATTAAAGTGTAGATAAATTGATTGTTTGATTGTTGAAAATGTAAGAATATATATAAGTTAATTAAAAGAATAATTGTATAAGCAAATGAATTATTAAGATGGAATTATAATTAATGTGATTTACAATTGTGAAATAATCTTATATATAAGATGTGAAACTATATGAATATATTTATAAATATGAGTTGTAAATAAAAAATGAAATTGAAAGTTTTGAATCCCATCTATTTTGAAAGTTGTTTTTCAAAGTCAAAGATGTTATGTTATTAAGTAAGACAAATCAATTTGGAATAATCGTATGTAAGTGAAGTGGAATAGTGAAATTCTATAAGAAAAAGACTAATAAATGTGATTTATGAATAAAAAGGAAAAAAATTGAAAGAATATTAAGCATTGAAGTCACTACTGTTGCTAGGAAATAATAAGGGTGATGACTGCAGCATCATCAGTATCATTTTCGAGTTTCTATGTGATGGATTTGCTACCATGGTAAATTGAAAATTGAAGTTTTGTTGTGATAAACAAATTTGAAAATTTAACTAAAGGAAGTTAAATAAATTAAATCAGATTTGAACTAGTTTGGATAAGTTAATGATTTGGAAGTTTAAATATATAAGTTGTATAACTTACTAAATGTGAAAATGTAAGTGAAACCAAATGATAAGATGGTTAAACAATTTTGTTAAGCAAAAACGAGATATGAATTTGAATAAGCAATGAAATTTGACTTTGGTAAAAGTTAAATAGAATTGGAATCTGAATTGGATTTATAAGGGGAAATTCAAGTTAAGTTAAACAAATGATGTTTGAAATGGAATATAACTTAAGTAATGTTGAATGAAGTTGGTTTTGGTATCGAAGTAAAATAATAAAGTGAATTAAATGGATGTGAACTTGAGTTATATAAATGAAATTCAACTTTATATTGAAAAAATTGAATTACCAATTGAATTAATGAATGAATTGAATGTAAAAGAATTGATATAGAATAATGAATGTAAGTGTTAATTCATTAAAGCTAATTAAATGTGTTGAATCAAATTGAAAGTAAAGTAAATTGAATGAATTTGGTTGTATTTGATATATATTGGTTGTTATATGATTGTTAGTTGATTGTATATAATTCATTAAGTGTTAATGAAATTGAATTGATAAATGGAAAGCTATGTAATTGAATTTAAATTGAAAGTGAGCTAATGTGAATTGGTTGTAAGCAATTTATAGGGTTTTGACACAAATTTTAACTTATGGGAATTATTCTGATTGCATTGCTTATGAAAACTATGTGTTTTCTATTGAAAATTAGTGAAATATAAATGAATTTCCTATATATGTCACTTGTTTAAATTGAGTAAGTACAGAAACAGGGACTCTAGTTGGCTGGATTTGGTCACGCTAAAATTTTAATAAATAACTGCTTTGCTTAAAAAGGCTAAAAAGGTACGCCTACGCAATAAAAATAGGAAATATGAACTGTTTTTCTGTTTTCCGACCGTGTGGGTCGATGTATATATATATTTATATCTATTGTGATATTGCAAAAGCTCCTCCGTACAAAGGAGACTCTGCCAAAATTTTCCGTAAATTTTGGGAGTTAGAAAAATTTTGAAAATTTTTGGAAATTTTTGTTAACGAAATTCAATTTCTAAATTGAAATGAAAATGTAGGATTTGAAAACTTAGTAAATTCATTGTAAGAAGTTTAACTATGGATTTTGAAAATTTTAAAATGTTTAAATGAATTTGAAATTTAGTAGAACAAATGGTTTTGAAAAGCTAATGGATTCTGTAACTTTTTCTAACTTGGTAATTTCGAGGACGAAATTCTTTTAAGGGGGAAATTTATAACGACCTAGAATTTCTGTTATTTGAAATTCGTATATTTAATTGATTTTAAAATATTAACAAGTAAAATTTGTAAGTCGAATAAATTTTATTTCGAATATCAAGATTTAATTGGATAATTAAATCAATAGTTTAATACTTGAAATTACAGAAATAATTGGAAATTGGGTTTAATGTGATTAAAATTGATTTGTAAAGTTGTATTAAATCATATTTGAGTTAGAATGATGTTATAGAACTTTTCAAATTGAATTAAAAGTTAATTTATAGAAATTGAATGTTTTAATATTTAATTGATGAGTAGAAATAGCCATTTTTCAAACAGTGTCGGATTTCGATGAAACCAGTTTCATTGGATCTATAATGTTAAATTATAGTAATATTTCAAATTTCATGTCAATAGGATGTACGATTTGTCCGGGCCAAGCTAAAACTCACTGAATCCGGTTTAAATGAATTTTAAATTTAAATAGTCGATTCAAAAACCTATCTTTCAAATACTTTCGAATTGGCTCTCGATATATATTCCATTGCGTTCGGAATAGGGGTAAAATATTATAAACGCCAGGCGGCACGCTTCGTTTGGAGTTCGGGAAAAATTCGGGTGAATAGTGTCGCGTAATTTTTCTATAAAAGGACGTCACAATTTCATTTTTACACTCAAAACCCTAGCTAGGGTTCACGGCCGCCATTTGTTTCGAAGGTCGAAATTGTTTCATTCTTCTTCCTTTAATCTCTTGCAATCCATCCACTTATAGCAAAAATCTTCAACTAGAAAATGATATAGCTTTGCAATACCTTTCAACCCATACGGCGATGATCATCGATGGAGCATTGTAGGGGCCAGATTTTGGCCGAGTACCCAGCGCGTTCGCATATGTTTTATGCGCAAGGGGGCCGAGCTTGGCCAAATTGCAGCCGATGGTAGCTTGCGTAGGGGGCTTCGACTTGGCGGTGTTTGATCGTGTTCGAGTTCATCGTGGTGGCCACGACCATTAGGGTTTGCGGCGGCTAACATGGGTTCGGTCGCATATATAGTGCCTGGGAAGAAGAAGCTTAGTGCGGTCACGATATGATGGTAACAAAATCAACGGCCCAGAAAGGATTATGGTTTAAAAAAAATATAAAAATGTAAATTGATTTGTATTATAATATGTATAAACTTCTAAACATGATAACTTTGTCATACGAGGTCGAAAACTGACGAAACGACTTGCGTTGGATTCGTATGGACAAACACTACGCGATGGAGCTGGATTTGAATTGATTTGAGCTAGTGTAAATTTTGGGTAAAATTAAACGCACATTTAATTTTATTCGAAATAAAACACTACAACTGTTATTGGAAGCAAGACGAGAACTTCTCACTCAATCGAATTGTGTTTCGATTTAAATTTTAAATAGTTAAATTTAAAATTGTTTGATTTAGTGATTGAATGATAAATTGCTATCTGTTGTGTTGAAATAGACCCTATACGCCGTATATTAAGAGGAGGTTATTTATTAAACACATAAACCGCGATATTCTACCGTGAATGGAATTAGTATTATATATGTACTTGGAGTTGATTTTCCCACATTATATAGCGGATGAGACCCTATTGCGCCGCATAATAGCGGATAATATTTTATATGAACCCATGTATTGCGATATTTCGTCTTGAAACGGGATTGGTATTGTGCTAACATCTGTGCATGCCGGGAAGCAGGTTGGAGGGATCCAACTGGATTCCTCAACAGTATCGATTTATTTACAGATATTTGCGATATACTCTATTATCATATTGATATATGATGTTTGGATGTCGTGCTTGATGAGTTGGTGCTGTTGCAGCATTGAGCCAATATTTTGGAGTTTTAAAAATGTTAAGGTAACGATTTTGAATTTAAAAGGATTTTCAAGTGATTTTTGAAAGTATACATTTTATTGAATTTTGGAATTGATTCATTTTAAATAAATAAACTTATAATTTTTATGTTATAAAAATTATGATTTTTGTGAAATATAACCGAAATGTGATTTTTGAAATAAGTAGTTGATTAATTTGTAAAATGGTTTAAATTGGGATTTTTGAATTATTATAAACGGTTTATATAAAAGATTTATAAAATTGATATTTATAAATTAAATATTGGAAGTGTTAAAATGAAGTATAAATGGATTTCATAACGGAATGTAATTTATAGATTTATGAATTATGAAGTTATAAAATGAATAGATTTTGTACGTAAAAGATTTATAAGTAATTAACATATAAATTGGATTTTGGCATTTAAATGAGATATAAATAGAATTTGTTAATTGAGCGATTTTATAAGTTGAAGTTTTTATAATATATATGTTTGTGTGTGTGTGTGTGTGAATTTATAAACGTTGTTTTATAAATCCGAAATCAATTGAATTTCATAAGTAAATATGAATAAATATGTAGAAGTGTTGAATTTGGTAAACGATTTATATTCACGATTTTGGACGGTGAATAATATATTAAAGAAATGTTTTAGGAAGTGATCTTCTAAATACAATTAAATCGATTTGAAGTTGTTTTACAATGTGTTAAGGATCGAAACCAAAGATTTCAACATTCGTTGTTGAAGTAGACTTTTTCGAGAAATAAAGAAAAAGATGGACTATAACACTATTTGTTATAGTAAATGATTTTCGAAAGGAAATGTTTTTGTACAGCATTGGGATTTATATATCTATCGTATTTTCGAATCCATATGCTATTGATTTTTGGGTTGTCGTAACGATGTTTTACACAACATTCGTTTTGACCCAAATAAATGTGTTTAAAGAGAACGTTTTCCTTAAAGAATAAAATATATACTTAATCGTGTGTTTAAGTATATTGAATATTTCTAAGTATTGAAAATAAATAGATTTGTGAATTACTTATTATTAAATAAGAATGGAAATGTTTTCCAATATGAAATGAAATGTTTTGAGATTTTTATCTTTTAAAGATAAATTGAAAATGAATAAATATTTGGAAGTGTTTCCGCGTAAGGAAAATGATTTGAAATTTGATTTCAAAAGTTGTAAAGGTGAAATGTGATTTGAAATTTGTTTTCAAATGGTTGAAGTGTGGAAAAATATATCTTGTAAAGATATTTTTGAAAATTAAATAATTTGAGAAATTATTTGGAATCTGGTGATGGTGTGCATATCTATTGATAGTTAAATAACCGACTATCAATATTTACCTTTAAATGGGTATTTGTTGTGATTTTCTTGAATTTGAATGCTACACTTATTTTAAAATAAGCGCTTGTTATTCGTTTTAGCCGGGAGAGGACCTTTGGGTCATGAATCCCATTCCGAATAGTGATACATCATAATGGATAGCATTTGAAGACCGGTGTTGAAGACCGAATATTTTCGAAAATGGAAGGATTACCATCGAATGTCTCTGCATCGGCTGATCCTCGATATAGAGATTTTATCACCCTTTGTAATGGTAATTCCGGATGTGATTAGTGAATATCCGAATAGCAAGGACATCTTTGGAAGTGCCTTCGGTTCTGTTTGATCCCTGAACGGACTTGTATGGATGTGTGTCTGACGTTACAATTTGAGATGTAAAGCTGGTTTCTATCAAATACATTTCTGATGGTGGCGGAGAATTTATTCTCTTAGCTTAACACCATTCTCTGAGACGTACGAGCTTAGAGGTTATGTAGTTAATGGTTACTAGTGACATATTCCCAATTTGGTAACGTGGCATGCTGAGTGCTTTTGATTATTTGTTGATCAAAGCGTGGCTTTTGTGAAAAGCGTAGCTTTGTGGGCGAGACTTCGTAGGATCTTACACCCCGGAAATGGTCAAAACAGGAAGAATGCAGCAAGGTTATTTAAGGATCGCGCCCCCATAGGGTATGTTCATTTCCTTCTGGATAGAGGTGGTATTATGGTATGGAGCCCTGATACTTAACCTATGTGGTTGCTGCAAATTTATTTCTTTGTGGTTGTTGGTGAATCCTGGAATTTAGGTCGGTTATGACCGGGGGATGGCATATTCGTGTCAGTAGTTACCTAGCTAGAGGCAACCCGGCGTTGTGTTGGCAGAGATCTGGTTAGGTTCTCGAGGCGTCTTTCCAGAGGCGTACCCATGTGGCAATGGGAAGTTCCTTGGCCTGACCATTTGTTGGAAAATCCAAAGAAACAATACGAGCCCTGTATAGTTTTAGTTGTATATCCTACCATTTACTTATGGTGGCGCCCCACTGTTTAGATGGTAGCTATAGTAGGCATACAATAATGGTCGTATGCTGGCTAAGATTTATATTATACTTTCGAAATGTTTTCCTGCACTGTGCACTTATAGTAATAATATCAAAGAAATTTGTGTATCAAGCATGTTTGACTATCATAAGGAGAAATCTCCTCCGATTCTGCGTTTGCATTGTGTGTGTACGGGAAACCTTATGTTAGTTTCATTTTTCAAGAGAATTGTGGATCTATTTTAAAAATATTTCTTTGTTTGTTTTTTTAAGATAAACTGTTTTAAGTTCTCACACCAGTCCCATGACTGACCTGGAGTTTATTGTTCCCTTTCTAAACTCTGGGTGCCCATCATTTTCCACACGGGCAGCCTAGAGTCAGGCTATCAGGTCATTCTGGAATTCAGAAGATGCTGTAGTGATCTAGAGGCAAGTTTGGTGGCATGGCGTGTCAACTAGTATATAGTATTTCTTTTCCGCTGTTTGTTGTTGTAAACTTTGATAATATAATGTAATGTGATGTAATGTAATAACTGATACAGTTCTTTTGATTTAAAGATTATTCATTTATCTATTATATATTGTTCCGCTGTGAAATGTGAGATTCTATTATTATTTCTGTTCCTTTTTCTTTCTATCTATCTTCTACCTCTTCTTTAACCCCAACGGTTCGATTTTTCGGCATTCGATCGTTCGGCAGTTGATACAGTGGACGTATTAATGTCGACTTTCATGAGTTGAAATTCCCGTTCGTTACACATTGAAAATCAATTCATAGTTAATCAGATATTTAAATCCATTTTAAATATCCCTACTTATCTGTTTAAAAATTCGGGTTGTTACATTCCTCCCCCCTTAAAAGAATTTCGTCCCCGAAATTACTAACACAGAAGAATGCCCAAACCCACTAACTTTTTTAAAAGTTACTTAGTTAGACTTGTTATTCACCATCCTAATCTTTCCCTTTACCCAAACAATTGGTTTTCAATTCTAACTTCAAAATCCTTTATTCCAATTCCAATTTTAAATCATTTTATCGTTAGTAAAAATATTTTTTCCCAAAAAATTTCAAAATTTTTTCTAACTCCCAAAATTTTTGGAAAATTTTGGCAGAGTCTCCTTTGTACGGAGGAGCTTTTACAATTTTACAAGAGAGATAAATATATATACATCGACCCACACAGTCGGAAAAACAAAAAAAATAAAACAATATTCATATTTCCTAACTTTTGTTGCATAGGCGTACCTCTGTTTAGCATTTTTAAGCAAGCGGCTTATTTATTTAGCAATTGATGCAACCATAATCCCGCTAAACGGTGGTACCTGTACTTACTCAATTTAACATATATGCAACATATCTATGAAATTTATAACATTTCACTCATATAAGCAACTACAACACATCAATACTAAAAGTAATGCATTCTAAATAACTTCCATAAACAATTTGTATGGTTTCCAAACTAGTTCAATTGTTTTTAACCGATTCATATACCATTTTCATTCAACTTATGTGATTTGCAACTCATTGCTTATCTTCAATTCATTTTTATGTCCAAACAACTGATATTCTTTTCAATTGATTCCAAATCCACTTTATTTATTTCTGTTAATCCATCGGATTTTTATTTAATCTTGTTTACGACAAATGACAATCAATTTTTATGCATTCGACAAGGTTTATGCAAATAAACTATCACTTGAGCTCATAACCATTTTAAATTGATTCAAACTCAATTTATATCAGTTTCATTTTCATTTTAACTTATTCATAACCATACACCGTATTTTATTTAATATGTTTGCATAGGTTTCATTCGAAACCACCTTATTCAGCTTGGAAACACCGCATTAAGTAACCATTAACATATTTACTTAAGCCGAGCTTCTATTCAATAATTTGCTTAAGTTATTTATTTTCTTCAACTTATTTCAATCTCATACCCAAGTTTATTTTCCTTGTAAACAATCTCCATATTAAATTCTTGATTTGATTTTTTTATCAAACCCATTTCACCTACTAATTTAATTCAATTTACTTATCATTTTAAAGTCCATTACATTCTAATTTATTTACAAACCATACATTTGCATTTTATTCCATCTCCGCATTGGTTGCAGTCAAACCATTTTATTAAGCTCAACACTTCCATGTTTATAAATTAATAACCATTTCCCAAATTAAATTCACCCAAGTTTTCATTTAATGGGCTTTCACCCTTACTCGACGCCAAGCTTCTATTATTTTTAACTTAAGTTAATTTACTTATTTCAACTTCATACTTAAGTTCATTTCCATTTTAATTTGATTCTCATCTAATCAAATTCCATTTAATTCAATTAGCCATTCTCATAATCCATTTAAATTTCAAATTTCCATACCCAATTCATTCGAATTTAATTTATTATTAACAAGGTTATGTTTAACTCATTTATACTCGAATTGGATTTTATTTGCAAATTCAAACCATCTTTATTTCAATCCAATTCCATAACATTTCCACTTATATTTAATTCACCACCAATCCCAGTTGAATTTTATTTATAACTCGAGTTCATTCCCAATTCCATTATTACCTCATAATCCAACTTCTATTTAAAAAATTTAAATCTCATTAACATATTCAATTAACCAATTTATTCCAAATTAGTTCACTTCCGCTTCCAATTCCATATTGGATTTTTATCTTCAAAAATCATCTTATTATTTTACTTGAGTTCAATTTTATTTTATAATTCAAGTTTGGATTTTTATTTCATTCTCCAAATACAAAACAATTTTATTTTGGCTTACTATTTTACTTCTCCATATTTTTATCTTATAAGTCACACATTTGTATTTTTCACATTCCTAACCATTTCAAGTTTCAATATATTCATATTTCATTTTAACTCGAGATTGAACACTCATTTATAGCTAAAAATATTCTTAATCAATGGGTTGTTAATTTCCTTTATAATCTATCGGAATATAATTATTTCAATTCAATTTCATTTCAACTTACTTTTATTATTTAAGTAAGAATTAATTTATTTAACATCATCTATAACTCAACCGAATTTTATTACAATTCAATTTGTTTAACTTAACTTTCGTTAAATCGAGCATCATACTATTCTCTTTAATCCACTAATTCACTTGGATTTAATTAAATAATTTCATTTAATATCATCCACATCTCAATTCATTTCATTTTAACTTAATTCAAATCCAATTATTAAGCTTAAGTTAATCTCAACCCAATTTAATTTCTATTAGATTTCCCAATCCAATTCATTTACATTCTAAATTTTATTTACTTCACCAATTTATTTATATTATTATTATTTTTTCATCATTAGTTAAATTCTAAAAATTAAATTTTCAACTTAATCCAAGTTAAATCCTCATTTTTAACTTCACTTTTAATTTTAACTCCAAAAATCAATCTCATACTTTCCTTGGTTATATAAGCCATTTTAAATCTTTATAATCTTATTTGTCTATAATAGTATCATCCAAATACTTTAATTATATATAATAATTTGCAGAAAATTATTTCTTTTTATATCAAAATATATTTTGGGTGAAACTATTTCATTCACCTCCTTTCGAAAACAATATTGTGTCGAATTGTTCTATTCAAGTGTTTAGAAACGCCTTCGATACAGTTGTGCAGACTGTGCCGACGAAGGTTCATATGCCACTCAATAAATCAATCAACACAATATAAAATCATTTTATATTCACTAAAAAATACGCACTCATATCTATTATACGCTCAAACTCTTTCTAGAGTACTGCTGACTCTGTCTCTAATGAGTAATCCCCACCAGAGCCAAGGTTCTCGCTTAACCTTTCGGCTCTGATACCAACTGTAAAGGCCCACAAATCCGTACCCCTTTGAGCTGACAAAATTCCACAACAATACAGCCCAAAGTGGCACAAAAGTACGAGTCTTCGGGTTTTAAAAAGAAAGAGGTAGAAGAAGAAGAAAAACAACACCAGAGTCTCACAATCGCAGCAGAACAAAATATAATGTATAATAACATCTTTTAAATACAAGAAATCTATACTATTATACATATACATACCATCATCAGAGTACAACAACATCCATACAAAGACAACTTAATACTTTTCCATACACAGCGGAAATACGGAAGTGCGCTTTGTCATACAGCTCGTCTCCTGAGCTCCTTAGCTTTTAACCTGATCCTGTTTAACTCGGTCTAACCCGAGCATCAAATAAAACAACACTGAGTCAGTCTGGAAAACCAACGTGAGAAATCACACTCAATTGGATTATTATATTTTCAAAAATCCTTTGAAAAACAAAAGCATCTCGTAAAACCATGCCACAAATAAACATGTCGGTTTTTACCTTACGATAGCCAAAAAACTTTTTATCAAATCCGTCTGATATTATAATAGTGTCTATAAAAAGTAAAATAGAATCTAGCTGAAATGCTTGCATCTCACGTTTCACAATAGTCGGGCACAATCAAAACCGTACAAGCGCTTATTGGAGATTGGATTCCATACAATGGCAGGGCTACCGGGGAACCGCCCATCACAGTACAGGGCCTAGTTCACCGTACCGAGGATCACCCCCGACCCCCTACAACACAAAGTCGGGACTACCCTTTACTGGATAATCTCGAGTAAAATCACCCCGCGGTTGGCGCAACCAATCGCCCGCTAAGCTGAATAAAAAGGGACATCTAGACAGGGATGACCTCACCCTAATGGGTGCTACCCACCTAGCATTGCTGTACCACCCCTGTTTTCGCCATTCCCGGTTGATGAGGCTTGAGGCTAAGCATTACCTTTCAAGAACAAGTCCCGCTTATAATGCTCATCGTCCTCCCGACGATGTTCTGAAAGCATTTGTCCATACAAGTTGCCATGGGTCTGGATAAACCGAATCACCATCTTCATCATCTGCACGGTCTTCATTCGTTATCGTTCAAACTGGATCGAAGTGGTTTTCGGATAATTAAATCCGATCCGGACTCTTAGAAATGATCAACGCATTAGTCAATATTGATAGTCGGTTATTTAACTATCAAATAAGCATCCACAAGCAATCATCAAGTCTTAAATAATTTTCCTCAAATTATTTATCTCAAAATATCTATTTAAGATATTATCTTCATATTTCAATACCTTGAAATTTGATTCAGTTCTCTCTATTTCTCGTGGAACCATTTAAATCTTTGCCAATCACTTATAATATTCTTCCACTTCATTAGTTTCTCAAAACTTGTAAAATATTTCTTTATCTATTTCTTTCCTCAAAAATTATTTACAATTTCATTTGTAAATTTCCCAAACTTATTTCTCATGAATCCTATAGATCCTAGAATTCCTTAGTTGATTCCCGTTTTTATTTCCAAAGCCATTTTGCTTATTAAAATTCAGGTTTCACTCCCGCTCTTCTTGTGAATTTTATCCCACCTCAAAATTCACTTATCTTATACTTGAGATTTTATTCAAGTTCTTATAACCCTCTATAAAATCTTTCCTAAAAATCTTATTCAAATTAATTACACTTGCTTTCCTTCTCAAGAGGATTTATAATCGGATTTTCAAAACGTTTAAAAATATAAGTAAAAATAATGGTTTATTTACAAAATATGGTTTAAGGTATAACTAAATATAAATATTAAAATCATATCCAGTTATTGACAAGTTTACAAAGCTGATTTAGAAAACTAGAATTTATTTTAATAAATACTAAGCATTAAAATAACTATGCGAGAATATTCTAAATCTGGATAATAGTTCTGTACAAATAATATAGTATAGTAATTTTGAAAATATTCCCTTTTAAAACAAATTTATATTTTTTTTAGAAAATCCAATATTCATCCATAAATTACTCTTGATTCCTGTCTCAACGACCATATACGCATTTTTTAACTTCGGAAATATTCTACTATTTCCTTTCAAAACAAATTTCATAACTCTATATAAGTTCTCGCCATGACTTATCTCTTTACATCTCTACCGATACCTTTCTATCTCATTTATAAACCCCGTTTATAAATTTATAACTTCGCTAGGTTTTATAAAAACAATTTTATTCAAAAATTCCAACTTTATAATTTTATTTTTCAATACAATCCCATATTGTTCCTTAATAAAATTCCATTTCATTTCTTAATAAAATTCCTTATTATTTCTTAATAAAATTATGCTTTACGTAAAATCCACTCATCGATTCCAATATTTCTTCGAGTCTTTTATATATAATTTAAATTTTGCCCAAACTCAACTTTAACCAATTTAAGTCTAACCAAGTAATAAATATACTTTTATTTTACTTAATTCTCGAATAGAAGCAAATCCAAATCCTCAATAAATATTTTTTTTAAGTTCCATTTTAACTTCCTTCAATTAAATTATTTATGGTATTTAAAAATTACCAAATTCCAATTTCCATGTTATTTAGCACTTAATAGTTCAATTCGCATGCAAATCCATATTAGGTCATCCATCCTGTCATATGACAACATATATATAATCAATAAATATCTTTGAGAAATCCTGTTGGATCCATCCAACCTGTTTTCCTGCATCCACAGATGTTAGCACAAAATAAAATACTAATTCCACTTCAAGGTGGAATATCGCGGTATATAGGTTTATATAATATCATCTGATATTATGCGGAGCATAGGGTCTCATCCGCTATATAATGCGGGAAATCAATTACTCCAATATATATACACACACACACACACTACAATATATATAATATCATCCAGTGAACAGATTATTATAAATCAACCAAGCACATCCAATGATTTAAATTTAACATTTAATTAACAAGGCAGCCATATGAGTGAGAAAATCTCACCTTTGCTTTAAGTTGTAATCCTTTCCAATCTCGACCCGATTCCTCAACTTTTAACCTTATATAAACAATTATATGAACTTATTAATATTCGGACAAATCGAATAATTAACTACCGTTTAATAAATTTATTTTAATCTAATAATTTAATTTTAACAAATGATTTATTTCAACAAATAATTAAATTTTAAACTAATTCTCCTTAGTAACTAAATAATTAAATAAGTAAATTAAACAAATAAATCACCCTAATTAAATTATTTTAAAATAAACAAGTTAAGGTGAAAATATGTATATTTTATTTTCTTTTGTTATATATTTATGAAAATATTCTATATAGACTTTATCAAATCCAATTCATATAACATCCTATATCTTTCAACATGTTATATACATATATATACACATACATATACTGTTTTTACCTATATATTTAAATTAAACTGGGATTAACTTAAGATTTAAAACTACTTAACAGATAAAAAAAATTTAAAATTAAAACCCTAACTTACTGTCAAAAAATCTTAATTTTCAAATAAAAAATAGAGATATACCTCACTGCGCATAGAAACCCTAGCCCACGGCCTCTCACACGTGATTGCTTCCTTCACTGCCGACCCAAATTGCCACCGCGTGACCGCTTCGATCGATCGAGGCTTCATCGACGCCTAAAAAATTCCTTCACGACCCACTGCTCGAACCACAACGTCACTGCACGCACATCCACTGCCACGACTTCTTGACTGTCCAGAATCGAAATCGTGCCCCGAAACAACCACGGCCTTCACCAAGTCACTACACCGCCTCACATTAACGACGAGACCATCGAGATGAGTCGCCAATTCCCTTGTCCACCGGTCGGCCGCGCGACCCCTCGTTTGCCTCTTCTCTCGAAGTCGCGATCAATCTCAAGCAACCCTACATGCGATTTGATTCGATTTCGCTCGTTTCCCCTTTTTTTATGATGTCGAATTTGAGCTTGAGAAAGAAAAAGGAAAACGAAGGAAGAGTTCGTAAATTAAAACTGGGGAGGGATTGATTTCGTGAATAGAGAAAGAGGGATATGTTAACACTTTAGAGAATATTTTGATTTGGAACGAGAAGACATTGCGATTTAAAGAAAGTGGGTAGCATATCGAAGAAAACGAACTACAGTGTTCTGATGGAATGGAAAAGTGGCTGATGAGAAAGAATTTTAACTGTGTTGACTAGGGTATATATAAATATTAAATTCAAATTCAAACGTCTCGATAAAAGCAACTTAAAGTTTCGACATCCTATCGAGGCGTGCCGCTAGGCGTCTATAATGTTATACACCTATTCCGAACTCAATGGAGAAGGTTTCGAGTCCAAATTCGATTGTATGGAGAAGATAGCTTTTTGGATCGACTATTAAAATTAATTCAATTAATTATTTTCTAGGCATTTATATTTCGTACGATCACACGATAGTTCCAAAAGCAACGAAATTTGATATCCGATAATAATTCAATATTACGGATCCAATGGAACTGGTTTCGTCGAATTCCGAGACTGTGTCTCGGAAGGCTATTTTTAAATATCAATTTAAACGATATTTTTAAAATTGGTCAAACCACTGTTAAATTAAATTTTAACCCTTCTATTATATTTAGTATTATCAATATAGATTTTCAAGCCTTTAAAGTATTTTTAACAAGCTTATAACTCCAGATTTTATGTTTTACCCAATACCTAACTACTACTTAAATAATTAATTTATTCAATAGATTACAATACTTAAATTCTAAACCCTTTTTATTAAATAAAACCAAACCTTTCATATTAAAAATCAATTCATAGTTCAAATCAAATATTTAAATCCATTTTAAATATCCCAACTTATCCGTTGAAAAATTCGGGTTGTTACAGGAGAGGAGCTGGAGTCCGAGACGTATTACCCGTACTTGTTTGTATCAGTTGCTGTGATTGTTTGCAATTGTCTGGCAGGTAATTGTTGTTTGTTTGTGGTACTCTGATGATGTGATATATAAAATAGATATAGTTTTCATTTTGTGTAAAGATATGTTATTGATTATTATATTTGTTCCGATGCGACTGTGAGATTCTGTTATTATTTAGTTCCTTCTTTCTTCTGTCTTCTTTCTTTTTCCTCAACAATCTGTCTTTTTTGGCACTCGACCGTCGGCATATTATACTGTAGCATATTTTGTGTCGATTTTCAATGGTCGAGAGGGACGGGTCGTGACAGAGGCTAAGGCTAAGAAGGAGAAGAGGAGCAAGGTCACCAAGGAGGAAGCTAAAGCTATTAAGGCCATAGGAAAGGCATTTTACATGGCTATAATCGTCGATAATGATCAGAGAATTTGAAAGCTTAGCCAAGTGGCTTAGAAACAAAGAGGAGCCTGCAGCTGAAGCTAAAGGTGAAGCTCGGTGATTCCGTAATGTTGGTTATTTTCATGTTTTTTAGTATCATTAAGCTCTCTTATGTGTTCATTTTTAATTTGATAATTAACAGTATGATATTTTTCATGCTCTGACTACTTCTGTCATATGCTGCATGAGGATACTCGGCTACTCTTTGTTGTTGTTTTAGTAGAGCTGCTTCTTTGGATTATTGTATATGATCATACAAACTTAATGTAATAATTAGCATTTATATTTAACGAATATTTGATATGACACATGGAATACATGGTGACTTTTTGAACTGTGACTATGCAAAGGATAACAAAAAGCAGAGTATGTCTAATGGTTTACTATTCATATATGAAGTTTGTTGTATTTTATTGGGACATAACCAAATTAACAATATATAATTACTATGTAAATTCAAAATGTTAGTTGTTAGAGTTGGTGGTGCTGCAAACTTTGTTTATGAAGAGTTTAATATTTTTAGACAAGCTTGCATGTTCCTTATTTGGTATTGTATAGGAGTTCATGGGCTTTATATTTTTATTGATGTTGTTTATTGAAGGAAATCGAATCCTATGGTCCAGGCCATGCACTTTTCTACCAAACAAGAATTATGCATAAAGCAGAAACTCTGTCATAAAGTGTTATAAACTTATATGTACCACGAGAAGTGAATTTTGGTTTAAATTCATTATGAATACTACCTCGATAATTCTAAAATTATAATAAAAACTTATGAAAAAGGTTAATTTTGATTTTAAATTCACCAAAAACAATACAAACCTAAATCTGTAATCAAATATGCATAATTTTATGTTAGAAAAACATTACATTACAAACAAAAAGAAAAAAATCCACCATTCGAATACAGGTCCATCTGGATGTGCATATATACTCATGTTAATAACCTCAGCCTTTCTATGAGGTCAATTAAGAGATATGTTGGATTACCTTTTGATCCCATCGAAAGAGGTTGAAGAAACAAAACAAAAGTTGTCGCCTTATCCCCTTTTGAAGGAGTAGAAAGGTAAAATTGCAACGCCAAAATATGGTTCAAATTGCAAAAGCTTCTCTATGAAGTAAATGGAAATCCCCTTCTTCGCCAAATTCAATTTTAACCTAAAACTTCAAAAAATCAATAGCTAAGTTGATTTAAGTCGAATTTACAATCAATAACCTTCAAAATCCCCGAAATTTATTTTCGAACCTTGTTTTCTTTTCAAAAAATAAAATAATTATGAAACTAAAAAATAAAAAATTACTTTTCGAATGAATTCAAAAAATGAATTGAAGTAAGAAATGAAACAAGAGACGCCATAGAAACAAATCGATGAATATTTTCATGAACGAAAAACTTGAAATTATCTCTATGAGATTCAAGCATAATTCCGAATTCAAATTACGCGAATGTCAAAATCGAACTTTAATATAAAAATTAAGCAAGATAACAAAAACTTACTTTGGATTTGAATTTCTGCTGTTGGAAATAGAAATTGTTTGAGAATTTGAAAATTTTGATTCTTGCTGGAAATTTTTTCTAATTGCAGATAAGTGAAAGAAGGGAAGAAAGGAACATGCTTTATAAGAAAAGTCGGCATGGATGGAAAACCGTACGATCAAATTTAAATGAATGGCCAAGATTTGCGCATGAATATGAAAAGGCGAGAAGTGTAGTAGGTTTCGAAAGAGCTGACTTGGAAAGTCAAGAGCATCCCTTCGCAAAGAGGGGCAAATGTTATAACCAATTCCCACTTTAACCTTGTTGAAGCCCAAATGAATAAAAGGAATAAGGAATAAGAGATGATAGCACCAACAAAGCCTTTCGAAGGAGTCGAAGGGATGCTATAGCCAAAAGCCAGCACTATAAGAAAAATATTAGTTAATAGCATACCACGTCAGCTTTCTAGTAGCAATGCTATTTTAAGTCCGATAAAAAAAGTGTAAACGCTACATAATTAACCCAAACTGAATTTATATGATGAGATTCCAATAATTTTAGAGTCCATGTTCTTTCACTGTTAATTCCGCCATCCTATTTCCCACACTTTACATAATCTTCTCCTCTTCCCTAAAAACTTAAAATAGCTCTATTCTTTTTCAAAAAAAATTCAACTGTGTAAAGATCAAATCTAAAATTGTTTTACATGACAAAGTATCCCTCTTCATTTTCTCTGTCTTTCTCATCTCCACCCAAATTTCACTACTTTCTGCTTTACTTCATCGTGCTTCAATCATTCCATGCCACCGTCACTGATCCTTGCATTTTCTATTTATGCATTTTTACAACTAGTATAGTTCTGATTGTTGGCCGAAATTGTGTGGAGCGACGCATAACAAACTTGAGAATCCAAGGAAAATCCACTTGATCTAAAATTGGACTTCATCGCCCAATTTAGATTCCATTTTTCAGGTATTACCCATTTAATTTTTTTTCTACTTATAGTTTGACTGTAGTTAATATTGGTTCTATTCTTTCAATTGTTTTCTGCTTTTAACTTATAAGAATACGGATGCATAAGATTGAAAGAAGGAAGATAAGAGAATGTTTAGGTTATGAAGTCAAGGAAGTTCAAATTTATAAGATTCCTTATTTAGAAGGTTGAATTTCAGGATGTTGGCAGTATGGGTAAAACCAAAATAACTAAATTTACTCTCATTGTTGCAAAAATTTGCCGACTTTAGTCTATTTATTCCAAGTTTCTATGTTTACATGATGATATTGTCCATTACTATATAGCTTTAATCTCAAGATAGATTTAGATCATATATTTTGTTGGTTACCCGAATCATGGAAGATTAAATAGCTCGTTGCAAGATTGCTTCTATTTTAATTCATTTCTTGATATACATTCTCTTTTATAGTTTTCAATCAAAACCGAACACTTTAAAGTCTAACTAGCCCATTTATGAGTATCTTCTTTTATCAAATAAATTAACAATATAGATTAAACTTAATACGACATTTTCATTTTTCGCTTTGTATATAGTCGCACATGAAATAAATATGAAAGAGGAACCATGGAAGTAAATAATTCATATTGAAAATGATAGTTATATAAAGATTTTCTGGTCGTTTCCAAAAATATTTTCTTCGTGCTTTAGGTATTGGTTCATATCCGAAATATTTTTTGTTTGGAAGATTTGATGTGCGAAGTCATGACAATGCCGTCAATTAAATGCTTTCAAAATAAATTTTATGATATAGAGAATTGGGTTGTGTAAAATATTTTAGGAGAAATATAAGTGGTATGACTTTACATTATAGTATATATAGCTCACATGCTTTCAAATTATATGTTAATTGGGTGTAAAGATGATTTACAAAGGAAATACCAATGACGTGTGATATTTTACATACATACATTTAATATTGCAAGTATTGTGAGTCCGTGGTCAAGTAATGGTCCAACTATTTTAGCATGCATGCAATTGTTTGGAAGCTCTTATTGTTTAACAACATAATAAGTAGTATTTTTATTTTTAAATACATTTTACATACCCTTGTTGTTGTTGTTGTTGTTTATTATCCAAAGGTAGTGCTTTTATTGTTTCGGTGTGCATGTGAACTGTATTAGTCTGCTTATTAATTTTGACAAGTGAGCAGGATTTTACTTCAAAGTTTCACATTTATTTGGACGATTGGTGTGATTGGGTTTCATTAAGAACTATCAAATGTGTAGAGCTGCATATATACTTACCACTCTTTATATATGCATATCATTATTTTTTCTCCGTTTAACCATTTTTCCTTGTGAAACTGAACAAAATGTTACCACCTCTGACATAGCTTATCATTAACCATTTCATAATATTATATTATTATAATATTCATTTCCAAACTTTTTATATTTTAAAACCATTAAGGGGATAAACAAATCCATACACATATTTATATGTATTCATTTTCTATTAATTAACCATTGTAATTACATAACTATTTTTATTACGATTTCTCATAATTTATCACAACCAAGTTATCAACCATATCAACATCCATATAATCAATCAGGTTATCAAACATTCATAAAAATCATTAAGAGATTTGATGGTCATATTATCATACTTAAAAATAGTTATAGAGATTATTTATTGTTTAACAAATATTGAACACTCACAATCACAATTGCTCCCTCCATCTCAAGTTCTAGAAATTCCAGGAGAGCTTTCGTGGTACTTTGAACTTTTTCCTAACTTCTTGGAACGAAACTGGTGTTACTTCTTTCTATTTTTCTAGCTCTAGAACTATACAAACTCCTTCTTTTCTCCTTGATGAGCTCGCCTCCCTTACAGTGGGTGATGGAGCTCGGTCTTGATGGTGATGGTAATGGCCGTGAACTTGATTGGGGAAGAGGAGGTGTTTGCTTTGATTTGGAGGTGTAATACTATAGTATTTATATGTATAATATTTGTTTATTATTTATTCATTATTTTATTAAGAAAGAAGCCCTTAAAAGCTTAAGGAGGAAGAAGAAGAAGAAGAAGAAGATGATGATGATGTGTGTGAATGAAAGTGGGAATATATGTCGCTATTTATAGGCAAAAGTTTGAAAAATATCTATCTCCTTACATCACATTGCTTACATCATCATTTTGCTCCTCCCTTCCATCATCATACACATTGGTCATCCCCCTCCATATTCTCCATCACTTCACTCACTTGCAAGCCATCCATTCATGTCCTTAGTTGACTTTGAGTTAGCTTAAGTATTAAACTTTTACAAAATATCTTAGATATTTTGATTATATATATAATTATATGTATGTACATGTATGTATGAAATTTTTATGAATATATGTGCATGTGATATGTAGACTTGCGCGCACACACACACACACATATATGTATATATGTGTATTAATGCCATTTTTAATGTTGCAATGACTTTGAACAACTTCCGTTTGTTAAACCGTTGAAAATCGAAAATATTGATTACCAATCACATTTTCACTTATAGTTTAAATTACATATCAATGTAAAAAAAATTTGAAAATAAATTTCAAATTATTTTTAAAAAATTAAAACAAGTTTATTTTATTTACAAAACCTAATTTAATAATATTAAAATATAACTGTTAAATAAGACGTTGATTTGTCGAAGTGCGACGAAGTTTTTCTATCTTTATACAACGAGAGTACATATATTTATAAAACTTTCAGCAACCAATATTATCATTTTATACAATTTAAAAGAATTATTTATCGTAGAAAACAAAAACTGAACATATATCGAATTTTATCGAAAACTGGCTTTTGTCTATTTTACGATGAAAATCCAAACTTCTTGATTTTGTAATTTTGTTCTAAAAATAAGTTTATCGTTTTTATTTGTTACATAAAACATGCTTAATTAAGATTGAAAATTATATATTTGAATATTCAAAGTTAATTAAATATTCCATTTCATAGCGATAAAATTACGGGCTGTTACATACTTCCCTCTTCAAAAGAATTTCGTTCCCAAAATTAAACCAAAATCCAAAATACTCACTCAAAAAATATTCATACTAAATTTGTTATGATATACATAGATCATCCATATACAATATCTGATGCGATGTTTTATTTTAATCCACAACTTTACTTAAACCAGTATTGATCCCCCGATCTTCTAGTACAGATTCTGATTAGGTTCTTTGATCAGAAACCTTCATTTCCCTTACATAGCTATAAACTATGATAGAAAACTCAAGTACCCATTCATAAACCCTCATCAATGTTCATTGTCAAGAATTGAGTGATAAATCCCTTTTTGTACCGGTGACAACACCTTAAAGTTCTGTACTCGAATCTTAAATCAAAATTGTGCGATTAAATGATCTAGTACCTCATATGCACTTATTAAAATTCAAAAATCTTTATGAAAACTTTTCATAAAACTTTTATCTTTTTTTTTAAAATGCTTCTTTATATATGTTTGCGTCAAAATTGACCACAAACACCAAATATCGTGAAAGCACCCATTTACGATCGCAAACCAGCAACAATCAACGTAGTACTCAGATCTAAGCAATAGCAATAGCAATCACAATGATTCACAAATAATAATCACAAACACAGGGTTTATAGTGGTTCGGCGATCTTGCCTACATCCACTCTGAAGTTTATGACTTTATTGATATTCTCTTGATGATTCCAATCGATTACAGCGGATTACAATTGGTGATAGCTTTCAAATCTGATTGCAACAGTGATAATGAAGTACGGAATTGAATCCGGTAGAGTCTTGGCGCTTCAGAATTCCCCTCCCTCTTTCTGAATGACTTGGGGCTCTATTTATAGATGTAGGAGGCTGATATTTCGCCTAAATTTAGGGAGACCACTTCTGGCACGTGAGGGGGCCCACAAGCCCAACCTCATGGAATTTGGGCCCACTTTGGGATCGATTCGAAGTATGTTCGAATCGATCAAGAATTCATCCAATCGAGGCGAAACATGGCGTGGACATTCTTCAACATGTATACAAGCTCCTGTGAAAATTTCATAGCATTTGGACTTGTAGATCGCGAGATATCATCGATTCGAATTAGCGCTTCCTGGACTTTTCGCTTCGTTTGAACCGATCAATTCGAATCGATTGATTCGAATCGATCCAAGCACGCGCTAGTAGGTTGATGTGGCGCGCATTCTTCGATTCGATCTACATTTTTTGCCGAGTTGATAGAGTCGTCGCTTGAATTTTGCCGCTTTGACTTAATCGATTCGAAGGCTTTACTTATGCATGGATTTGAACTGAGACTCGTTCGTATCGATCATATCTCACTTCAGCTGAATGATACGAAACGACAACACTGGTTGGATTCGAAGAGAGATGTCTTCATGGATTCGAAGGTCAGCAACATCTATTGATTCGAAGCAGGGGGAACATGATGGATTCCATCATGTGTTACAGCGATGGATTCGAAGGAAGGTAATGGGATGGATACGAAGCCTGGCCACCTGATGAATTCGAAGGAAGGTTGGGCTTATGGATTCGAAGGACTTCCAAACTTGATGGATTCGAAGTATATGGGTACGAACAGATGGATGCGAACATGATTTTTGGCCATGGATTCGAACTAGGGTACATCTTATGGATTCGAACAAGGGCTATCTCCTCCATCTTGAATCAATCATATCTTGCGTGTATGAACTCGGATTAACTTGAAACTTGAAACGTTGGCTCTCGCGGCTTTGCGTGTCATGCCTTGCCAATTGTGTCCCGATCCGGACTCGGACAAAATTCATCGATATCCATAGCGAAGTGGAATGCGACCAATCTCTGAGATGAACTGTCTCTTGTTTTCGACCAATCTTTCGGTATCACGGCTTTGCCAAAAAGCGAGATAACATTTTCCCCCCAAAATATGCCTTGCGGTAGGAAGGCGTGTTTTGTAATGCCATGATCTGGATGTTCATATCCTATTGATGTCCTGCAAAGGAATTTACAGTTCTATGCGACCTCAAATAACGACCGTTCGGAATCGGGATACCTGAGATGAAGTGCGACCGTTCATGGTCAAGCGCCTGACTTCAAATGACGATCGTTCGGGATCGAGCCATTTGAGGTGAAGTGCGACCGTGCGCAGTCAAGTGGCGGACCTCAAATGACGACCGTTTGCGATCGAGCCATTTGAAGTGAGATGAGTTGTGCCGTTCGGGGCGAGTCGTGCCGTTCGAGGCGAATTGCGACCGTTCGCGATCACGTGCCATTCGAGGCGAGTTGTGACTGTTCGAAGTCGGGTGCCGTTCGTGGCGAGTTGTGATCGTCCGCGATCGTGTGTCGTTCGAGACAAGAAAGTGTGCCCGAGAGGGCTTGGTATTACCGATACCAGGCTCACATTCGCGTGGGTCCCTGGATCGTTTGTCAGGGTGGTTTATCGCCATCTCAGAGCATGCCTAAGGACCGTTCGCGACCCCGTACATGTGTAATTAGCTTAGCCATTTCAAAATTATCAGAATCAAATATCTATTCGACAGATGAATTTTAAAACAGAAATATCCAAACAAACCAAGTTCAAATGTCCAAATCAACATGAAACAAAAGCAAAGCAAAGATGTCAAAGTGTAAGTTCCCACTACGAAACAATCAATGATCATTCAGAGCATGCCTGGAGAACGCTCGCGATCTCGTACATGTGTAAATGATTTAATTGTGTTAGTGGAAGCTTGCGACTTGTTCATCGTTATTTTAATTAATTGATAACCAAACGATGTCCCGGTTCAAGGCCACCCCCGGCTGATGTAGACGGTGGTCGCTCCGGCTCCACCGCTGAAGCTCACCTCCTCACATATTGAAGGAGCATACCGTTCCTGATATGCCCTTCCACCTCGTCCTTCAGATGCCTACAATCATTAGTGTTATGACCATTTAATTCATGAAATACACAAAACTTATCTGATCTCCTTTCGTCAGAAGTTGGATCCCTTCGCATCGGTCTACGATACGGAACCTGCTCTTTGGTATCCTGATAAATTCGCTCCAGACTCTCATTCAACTCGGTGTAAGTGGTGAATCACGGCTCCCTCCGTTGCCGCTTTGACTTGTCGTTATAATCCTCAGCCTTTCGTTTTTCCTTTATCCTTGTCTGAGTCCTTTTCGAAAGGCTTTTTGTCTTTAAGCACATAAACTTCTATTCCCTCTCCTTCTTCTCTTTCTGCATCCGCATCCTCTAATCGTAAAAACTTTTCTGCCTCGTTGTAGAATCCTCTAGATCCACGGATGGATCTTTAGTCAATGAATTTTTGAACTCTGTGCCGTCAGCTACTCCGGACACAGCCGCCATCATCACCATAGATGGATCTGCTCGATCCACCGAAGCTGCTGCTGCATTGAATCGCGTTAGATAACTCCTCAAGGTCTCTCCGGCTTTCTGCTTTAGGGTTGCCAAAGTCATCACATTCTTGGGTCTTGTAATGTGAACCCTGAATTGCCTCATAAATCTCTCAATTAAACCATTCCATGTTCCGATGGATCCATTCTCCAATTTTCTAAACCACAATGCTATAATATCCGCCAAGTACAATGGAAAGCACCGGGCCATAACCTCCTCTGATGCCCCCCAGCACTTCCATATGCCTCATATATTTCGTCAAATGAACCGTGGGGTCTGTTCTCCCGTCATACATGTCCAACGGTGGCAACTTGAAATCCGGTGGGTTCCTAGCTCGTCTGATTGCTGGACTAAAAGGACTCCTATTAACATCCTCCAAATCTTTGTTTACCAAACCGCCTCTCATAGCTCTTCTAACTATCTTCGCCAATCTATCATCGTCTCCGAGATGCAATCTTCGTTCATTACTTTCAACCTGCCCCCCGAGTTCACGAGGGAATTCTGGGATCTGCCCCCTTGATTGAGCGTTCACTCCTCTGCTACTCCCAGGTTGTACAGATGTTCCCCTCTCTCTCTGGGATTGGGTCAACATTCTCCATGTGTGTGACCCCTACTCCAGGTGCTACACCGGATAGTCCTGCTCTGTTCTGAACTCCGGTTACTCCTTGATTCTACGCTACAAGTTGTCCTATCTGTTGAAACAAACTCTGGATCAACTCCTCCTGTTTCTTCATCATTGTTTCCATCTCGTCCCTAGTGATGAAGATTGAAGCTTGGTTTGCACCTGAAGAAGCCTCTTGACTCCCTTCTTGCTGACTTTGCTCTGGCCTTGGCCTTCTACTCGATTGTCTCGTCATAATTTCTCAAATCTGAACTTCCAAACTTTCTGAATCAACTTCTAATTGGTAGAACTCCTGAGTTCAACTTCTCAGTGAAAGCACCAAAATGTTTGCGTCAAAATTGACCACAAACACCCAATATCGTGAAAGCACCCATTTACGATCGCAAACCAGCAACAATCAACGTAGTACTCAGATCTAAGCAATAGCAATCACAATGATTCACAAATAACAATCACAAACACAGGGTTTATAGTGGTTCGGTGATCTTGCCTACGTCCACTTTGAAGTTTATGACTTTATTGATATTCTCTTGATGATTCCAATCGATTACAGCGGATTACAATTGGTGATAGCTTTCAAATCTGATTGCAATAGTGATAATGAAGTATGGAATTGAATCCGGTAGAGTCTTGGCGCTTCAGAATTCCCCTCCCTCTTTCTGAATGACCTGGGGCTCTATTTGTAGATGTAGGAGGCTGATATTTCGCCTAAATTTAGGGAGACCACTTCTGGCACGTGAGGGGGCCCACGAGCCCAACCTCAGGGAATTTGGGCCCACTTTGGGATCGATTCGAAGTACGTTCGAATCGATCAAGAATTCATCCAATCGAGGCGAAACTTGGCGTGGACAATCTTCAACATGTATACAAGCTCCTGTGAAAATTTCATAGCATTTGGACGTGTAGATCGCGAGATATCATCGATTCAAATTAGCGTTTCCTGGACTTTTCGCTCCGTTCGAATCGATCAATTCGAAGCGATTGATTCGAATCGATCCAAGCACGCGCTAGTAGGTTGACGTGGCGCGCATTCTTCGAGTCGATCCACATTTTTTGCCGAGTTGATAGAGTCGTCGCTTGAATTTCGCCGCTTTGACTTAATCGATTCGAAGGCTTTACTTATGCATGGATTCGAACTGAGACTCGTTCGTATCGATCATATCTTACTTCAGCTGATTGATACGAAACGACAACACTGGTTGGATTCGAAGAGAGGTGTCTTCATGTATTCGAAGGTCAGCAACATCTATGGATTCGAAGCAGGGGGAACATGATGGATTCCATCATGTGTTACAGCGATGGATTCGAAGGAAGGTAATGGGATGGATACGAAGCCTGGCCACCCGATGGTTTCGAAGGAAGGTTGGGCTTATGGATTCGAAGGACTTCCAAACTTGATGGATTCGAAGTAGATGGGTACGAACCGATGGATGCGAACATGATTTCTGGCCATGGATTCGAACTAGGGTACATCTTATGGATTCGAACAAGGGCTATCTCCTCCATCTTGAATCATCATATCTTGCGTGTATGAACTCGGATTGACTTGAAACTTGAAACATTGGCTCTCGCGGCTTTGCTTGTTATGCCTTGTCAATTGTGGCCCGATCCGGACTCAGACAAAATTCATCGATATCCATAGCGAAGTGGAATGCAACCAATCTCTGAGACGAACTGTCTCTTGTTTTCGACCAATCTTTCGGTATCACGGCTTTGCCAAAAAGCGGGATAACAATATATAGTCGCTTTAAATATTTATTCCCGCATATTTTTCTTTGAAGGATCATCCTAAAGTAATCATTTCAATTTTAAAAGATAATTTACCTTTTATTTTCCAAAATTACAATCAACTTCTCTCATTATAATATATTCCTTTTTAACCAACCTTGATATTAACTTATCAAATAATTATTCAAAATTATCTTTTTAACTTAAGAAAGATTATATAAATTTAGTAACTCCAAAATAATGCCAAGGAACTGTGTACTACCAATAGTATCCTATAATCCCTTAACAAGAAGGGTAATACTCAAGAGAATTGTTTACCATCCAAACATATCTCTTGTCCATTTTTTAGTTATTTTTGAGCCACTCAAAGTAGTTACCATTTGAGATTGTCTTAGTTATATGAAATTTCTTTGTTAATATGTCTCATTATATTTTTAATTCCAAACTTATTTTATATTACATAACTTTCCTTTTTATGCCTTTTCAAATCATTAGGATATGGATTATCAAATCCATCTTTCTCAAACATCATTTTATTTTATTTTAATTATACTTTATTTTATAAAGTATAACTTTATAAAATAATTTCTTAAATAATTTCTTAATTTAAATACTTTTTAACAAGCCATTTCTAATATTTAAAGATATTTTTTCTAAATATCATATTAAATTGATTTGATGGAAGATAGAAGAAATGCACAGAGAGAATGATCAAAAGAGATTTATTAAGTAACATTATATTTATGCATTCATTATAGACCCTAGCCCGTTTTATAAACTTTTAGAGATAACCCCTAGGGAATACTACCTATCATACATCACCATCTTACATATATATATACTTGAACTGCTATATATATTATTCTTGGATCTCTTTTGAGGTAGACGGTGCTTTATCTTTGAGGCCTAAGTCAGCTGCCCTCATTTTTGGCCAATCCTTCATTAAGTGTTTCTCTTGGAAGCACCAAATGCAAGTTTGGGGACAATGTTTAGTTATATGTCCTAGTCATTTGCAATGGTAGCAACTCTTTGTCTTTCCTAACCGAATTATGGGTTACTCCTTTGTTTTAGGGCATTTGCGTAGAAAATGTTCTTGATTTTTTCACTTGAAATAGAGTATATTAACCCTAAAAGATTTTTCTTTCTTTGCTTTCCTTTTACCCCTTTCCTTTACTTTCTTATCCTTACACAGAACCGCATAATGCCCTTCTTTACCGCATCTGTAATAGAAGATACCATCATACTCCCTTGCTTCAGATCCAGAAAATACAGACGAGTGTTCCCAGCTGTAGGCATAAACTGTTCCTCAAATAGTTCCTTAAACTTGTTCCAAGAAATATCATCATCTGAAATATTCACGGTAACTGCATCCCACCATGCAACTGCTCCTTCTTGAAGTTGCCATGATACCATCACTCTCTTTTGCTCATCTGATAGATCCAAACTCTTAAAAATCCGCTTATTTGAGCGTATCCAAGCCTGAACTTCAATGATGGACTCCGTCCCTTTAAAAGGCCTTCCTCCCAGATTAGTGAAATCCTTACACAATGCAGCAAAGCTTACTCAAATCGGCGTTGGATTTACAGCCTTGTTAGCAGTCGGACCTCTTGCATTAGTGGTTGTCGTGCTGCTCCCAACTCTACCTCTCCTTCCTCTAGAATTCATGTTGGCAACTTAGATAGGTAACCAACAATTTACATAGGTATATATATATAATTATAACCCGAGTCCAACCCGGTACATACTCAATCCCAGACCCAAGGACTTCTTTCTTTTTCCTTTAAAAATTTAGTTTTAGTTTTAAATTTAAAAACTATTAACATGAAAACTCTCATGCACATCTACCCGAAGCCAGACTCGAGCCTCAACACTTCTACCCTAAGACCTTCCACGAGGCAACCTTTCTCCTCCAATCCCACTGACACCAGAAACTTGTGCACGTGCATCGATGAACTAAGCCTCTCCAACCATCGGTGCTACCTCCATCACATCGTCAACCATCTCCACCTTCGATCCCGACCAACTAATCTTCAACATAAACTCTAAATCGAATTCGAGCAATGGAGACTAAATGGAACAGAAAACATCAATCCAAAAACCACCTTGACCTGACGCTTCCGACCACCAGCACCTTCGAGACTTCGCCCATAGGTTCACCGACCAACCTCGCACCTATTCCCCCACCTCCGATGAACTTTGATGTTATAGTGACGACGCAGCAGCCAACTTTCCAAAACCTACTCCGATGATTAGCCGCCGCCACGATGATCCAAAAATCCAACTTCTAGTTTTCCCTAGTTCGTCAACCTCCCCGCTACCCCCAGCCATGATTCCGACCACCCAGAACCCTTCGATCGCCAGAAAATGCTAAAAACCCAAGTTCTGATCAACCCACGGATTCTCACTCAAAACATCACTAAAAATTTTGGATTTTGTTTCTAAAATTCATGGTTTGTGAAATCGAATCTAGTGACGTATAAGAAACCAGAAATCATTACATTTTAATTTTGCATGTTTTAGGTTTTACAATATTTTCCTAATTTTCCAGAAATCTTTAAACTAGTCATATTTAGAACTATTTTTAAAATTATGGTCTTACTATTTTAAACACTTTTTGTTTGAACAATCAAGTCTTAAAAGAATTGAAGGATGAGATCTTGATTTTTGAATAGGTTTTGAAACCTGTAAAGCAAGAACAGAGCAAATTTTCTTGCTCTAAGACATGCACACTTATATCTCATACATATATACATTCAATCTCATTTACACAACCATGCAAAGCATATTTTATATCATAACACCCAAAGATTATCACATGCAACAAGTTTTTAACACATTTTAAGTTTTCAAATTGTTAGTTTACTCACCGAAAAAGATGTTGAACAGAAAGCTTTGAAACAGGAATGCTTGAATTTTGAACTGGAAAACTTAAAACTGGAAATCACTTGGTTGGGTTGAAATCTTGCTTTAAACTGAGATTTGTAAAAGTTGATTGCTGTTTTCCTTTCTCTGCTTTGATCTGCTGATGATTCAGGTTGTAAAGAGTTTTTGTTTTGAAAAAGTTTTTGTTTGATTTTAAATTTCTGGTTTTAAGTCATTTAGAGGCTTTTGATTTCTTTGTTTTGAAAATGGAAAGATAAAAGGAAAATGAAAGAGAGGGATAGAGAGATATACAGCCTAGCTTTATTTATTTTTAAAAAGAAGAAAAGAAAATAAATCATATGACACTTGTTATAATTAGCTTACATTTGTCATTTGCATGTTATAATTAACTTACATTTGTTAAATTGAAAGAACTCATGTTTTTATATATATATTTATATCATATTTTTTATTTAATTTAATATTTATATATGTATATGTTTTAATATTTAAACTTTTCCTTTAGTTTATATTTATAAAATCGTTTAAAGAAAATGATATAAAACTTATATACTAATAAAAATCATATATATATATTAACTTTTAAATCAAATTTATTTTTAAGATATTTATCTTTTGAATATCAAATTTAAATTCTATTTAAAATCTACTTATATGTATACATTAAAAAACAACACATATTTAATTTGTTTGAAAAAGAAAAAGTTTCCACATTTTAAATAATTTATAAATGAAGATTATCACATATTTATTTGCCTGAAATTCCTCAGCCAGAGGTGTTTGGGTGGATGTGGGGTAGTAGCTTGAAGGTAGAGGAACTTTGAGTTATAATCGATTTGTCGAAAATAAACCCAAAATTAGGTCATTCTCCATTGGCTTTTAGGCCACCAACTACGGAATATGGAAAAGTAGTCAAACCAGAAGTTGTAGGAGTTTCTTTCCCTTATCATTTTAAATAAAATAATCACTCATTTTTGATTTGTTTTAAAGAAGTTATGATTAAGAAAAGCAGGGTAATTTTCAGACTAGAAATTCTAGGTGAAAATTGCTTTGCAAAGATTGGATATTGTGACATAGTTTTTTCGAAATTGGAAAGAGTGGTCAAATAGAATATTGTAGCCACTGGAATTTTAGGTAATTTGTATAAACTAAGATCACCATTTGAGGTAGGAATGAATAATTTATGTTTAGAAGAAGAGGAGGTAAGAAAGTGAGAAATTCAATGGCTATTTATAAGTAAGATCTCACACCTCATCATTTTGTCAGGTCACGTCATCTCTTCTCTTCCTCTCTCATGTCAAATCCCTCCCCTCTCTAGTTATACCGCTTAAGTAATGATAGTTAATGATGAAAATATCAAGTGATATGACAAGATATGTGTGTGTGTGTGTGTGTGTGTTTATTATTTTTAAACTCATGAGTTGTCGCATCACTTCTTAAACAAAACTAACATAAGAAAATATATTCTTAAGCGTATTATTATATAGTTAATTATCTATCATATATGTGTATATATAGTGCACAAAATGAACAATGTTTTCGACAACTTTCTTGTGCCGAAAGTTTGAAATTTCGAAAAACATTCTTCGGTAACATTTTCTATTTTTCCACTTGTTCGCTATAGCAAAATCCAACTCGAGCATCCATGTCATGATAAAAAAAATGTCGCTTTTCATCTCCTATAACCGAACGCCACCAAAATTCATCACCACATGCTCCTCGATGCGTTGAATCCAATGGAAGCAACCAAATCGCCTAATTCTCCCTCAATCCAAAACAACATGGAACTCTAGTTTTGTAGAATTTGACCGTGGCAAGCAAGCTTCTCCAAACCGAGTTCGAACAAGCATAAATCATTCTAAAAGAAAGGTTATGCCAATAGGAGTTCGACCGTGCTCACTACATGACTTAAACTTAAGTGTAGAGTTTTATTTTTGAAGCCTTGGGCACGATTTTTGCTTACTAACATAGTTCGACTTCTACCCAGAAAATGATGCAATCTAATTCGAGCCCATCGATTTATGGATTTAGGCAATACAAACATAAGGAAACTAATTTCAAAATTTTAAAACAAGTGAATCATGTACTTTTAATTTTTAAAGGAAATGTTGATTCTTTTTTCTTTTTTCTTTTCAGTGGAGATGAAATAGAAAAGAAGAGGAACGAAAGTGAAAGGGATAAAGAAGTTTGAGTGAAGAAAAGTATATATAAAGTACCTTAATAAACCAAAATAAGTTTATTATTTCAACCTAACTCTTCTATCAAAGCCACCAAAATGTCTAAATATATTGCCTTTGTACCAAGCACACATCAAATCAAGTTGAGATTTTACATTTGGATTTGATTTTCAAAAAAAGTTTAAAAAATAACTATTTGTGTACTTCATTGTCCAATATCTCATTCGCGTACGGATCGTAAACAATAGAAATAAAAATATGAACATGCACAATAATGTGACATGATCCCCAAAAAAGAATAAAATAGACAAGTTATCAAGTTCAATGAAGATTTCAAAATGGCCAATGTTTGCCGTAAAATACGAAAAATGGAAATTTATTTATTTTTCAAAGTGAAAATTATGGAAAAAACCTATAAATTAAATTAACGATATGTCATTGAAAATTGAACAATTATCTAAAACATAGATTTTATTATAAAAACTCTAAATATTCCAAAAATCAAAATGATAAAATTCTTGGTCGGGCTCTTTCCCCCTAAAAAGAATTTTGTCCATGAAATTTCACCACTTTAACACCTAATACTATTCATAAGTCCACATATTGATCATAGTTCATTTATACAAAATTTGATTGGATCACTACTCGAATACGTAACCTCATTTCCAACTAGCATCGCTCACCCAATTTACTAGTGTGGGTCCTGATCGGACTTCTTAATTAGAAACATCCGCCCTCCCTAGATAGCTATAAACTATGGTAGAAAACCTTTGTTCCATATCAAGAACCCTTATCAAGTACTCGCTATCCAAAATCAAGTAATAGATCCTTATTTGGAATGGTGTGAAATGCCTCAAAGCCCTGTACTCAAATACTAGATCAAAACTATATGATGAGAAACGATCCATGTCCATCTTCGCACTTATTTAATTAGTTATTCCTAAAACCAACTCTATTACCACTAAATTATCTATGAAAACATTTTTCAAAAAACATAGCTTAAGTTTATAAACTGGTATACTACCCAATCATACCCTAAGGGTGTATACAAGTATGATTCAAACTTTTATTTGAATTCACTTAAGAACTTAAATACCCGAGTATCCGAACACTTTTTGAAATGATAATGTATATTTTATTCCATAGAATAAATATATATATAGATTGAGTAACCCCAAAATTATATCAAGAAACTGGGTACTACCATATAGTATCATACATTCCTTGTAAGAAAAATAATACTTAGGAGAAAAATTTACCATCTGAACGTATCTCTTACCCAATTTTAGTTATTTTCGAGCCACCCGCGCTAGTTAATTTAAACCACTTCTTTCCTTTTAAACCCATTTTGAAATAATACTAAATATATTTACAAGTAAAGAGTTTTTATCAAACTATCAATGTCCAATTATTTTTCACTTGTCTGGATTCGAACTTTTTTCAACCGTACAATGACAAAGGAAATAATTTACTAAATACGGAATATTGTTAGCCTAAGAAAACATCTGGTCACCACTTAAATGATTATTCTGATCACCACAAAACAAATCAGGACTCATTTCCAAAACAAAATCCAAAGGAATACATATTTCTTTTAAATTCTCTTTTCAAAAGAATTCATACTTAAAATATATTTTTAAGTAAACTATATATTCCTTTAAAGGAAATCATTTCCCAAATATTTAATGCGAAAATTAATATTCTAGCTTCCTTACATAGTTCATTTTTTAAGTATTATTTTGGAAATATTTAAGTTTTCTTTTAATAACTTCTTTTATATAACCTAATTTAATATAGTCAACTTTTATATTCAATCATTTCCAAAATATTTATTTCAGAATATTCCAAATCCCTTTTAATAAAACATGTATTAAAACTTAATTTTATCAAACCAACATGTATATAAAACTATTTCTAAAATATTCATCCTAAATTATTCAAATTTCTTTTAAATAAATCACCCTTAAGACTCAAATTTTAACCCAACAATATCAACGAACGGCTTATATTCAAATTGTTAAACTTAATTTACAATGTATTTGCTTCAATATTTCCAAAATTCCTATCTATCCAATTCAGGTTTCAAAAAGAAGATTCTAGATAGATCAACAAATAATAGTCAATGCCTAGAACTGGACAAGCATGACTAATCAAAATTAAAGATGATAATGATAGAATGGTGCCTTCCTAACAACCAAACACATCCAAGAAAACTATATTTTTGAAAAAATATATTTCTTTTATATGTAAAATATAACTCTACGTAAATTTATTTCATTTACACGTTTAAAAAATACCGTGTCAGTTGGTCTTGTTCAAGTATTTAGGAAATCTCTATTGATAACGTTGGTCAAACCTAATTCTTTGTTTACTTGCTTGATTCATAGTTTAAAATGGTTAAAATTGGTAACCAAATATTTAAAATTCGAAATTAGTATATGTGATTTATAAAAATTAAGCCTAACCTAATTAATGAATGGTTTTCAGACAAGCACCATTATCCAAGTGGTTAATTTATTCGGCTTTGGTGCAAGAGGTCACAAGTTCGAAACTTGCTTTCGGACGTTTATTGACATGGGATATGTTGTCCCAATGATTCGTTGTATATAAAGTACCATTTTCAAAAAAAAATGAATGGTTTTCAGTTAATTAAACGAGTTAATGAAGTTATACAATGCTTATGTAAACTTTAAGTGCAAAAACTAGGCAAATTTGAGCATATATTTGGGAAAATCATTGTAAAACATTGAGAAATTTATTTCAATAAACTTCTGAGATGAGATACGATATGTAAAAGTCCGAATATAATTTTTATACATTTTTATATGAATTAATATAGTGATATTTCATTTATGTATACGAATAGTACAAAGTTATGAATTTAATGATTTGGGAAATTTAAATATGTCAAACAAACATGAAGGTATTTTCTAAGACATGATATGATGATTTTAGGTCAAAAAGGTACTTCTAAGTATTTTTTTTTTGAAAATGGTACTTTATATACAACAAATCGTTGAGAGAACATATCCCATGTCAATAAACGTTCGAAAGCAAGTTTCGGCTTTGGTGCAAGAGGTCACAAGTTCGAAACTTGCTTTCGGACGTTTATTGACATGGGATATGTTGTCCCAATGATTCGTTGTATATAAAGTACCATTTTCAAAAAAAAATGAATGGTTTTCAGTTAATTAAACGAGTTAATGAAGTTATACAATGCTTATGTAAACTTTAAGTGCAAAAACTAGGCAAATTTGAGCATATATTTGGGAAAATCATTGTAAAACATTGAGAAATTTATTTCAATAAATTTCTGAGATGAGATACGATATGTAAAAGTCCGAATATAATTTTTATACATTTTTATATGAATTAATATAGTGATATTTCATTTATGTATACGAATAGTACAAAGTTATGAATTTAATGATTTGGGAAATTTAAATATGTCAAACAAACATGAAGGTATTTTCTAAGACATGATATGATGATTTTAGGTCAAAAAGGTACTTCTAAGTATTTTTTTTTTTGAAAATGGTACTTTATATACAACAAATCGTTGAGAGAACATATCCCATGTCAATAAACGTTCGAAAGCAAGTTTCAAACTTGTGACCTCTTGCACCAAAGCCGAATCAATTAACCACTTGGACAATGGTGCTTGTCTACTTTTAAGTAATTTAAGTCAATTTATATGAATTTATACAGATTTGATTTCATAATATGTGTATATCATCCCAAATTTGTAAATCAATGATATGATGTGTATAACCATGTCAAAATGGTATGAAAATGAGTTTTGAAGTTGAAGTATATGTTTATATGAATTTAGAAAATTTATTTCAGATTTATAGAGATATATTTTAATAGATATGATTTATTTAGTGAAAATGCACTGAATGGTAAAAATATGCAAGAAGAGTGATTCTCTATTTCTCTTAGAAACAACACTATGGTCGCTAGCACGGATTGTTATTGCATCGTGCTTGAGTTACATCAACATTTGTAAACCAAAACTCTTTTTTTTTCTTTAGTTCAATCCTTCTATTCTTGTCAATGGATGTCATGGAGTCATATTCCTCTTCAATCTCTGCATAGACTAATTGAAGGATTTATTATAGAACAAAGATGATGATGGTAAAGGTACGGGGAAGAATAAAAATTCATAATATTTCAATGACCAAATGATTCTTTTGTTACCATTTATTTTCCCAACCAGAAAATAAGAGAATGAAACGTATAGAAGAAGTTATTGCCTAATAATATAGCCATACACTAGCTCAAGTGACTGATATTATAATTTCCTTGGATAAAGATATAAAAAGCTAAAATTGTCGAATGAGGAAAAATACCAACACACAAGGGAAAAAACTCATTACTGGTATTAGCCTCATATATTGCTGCTTAAGAGCCATTTCCTTGCATCTTACGTTATCTCCGGATGATTGGAAATGAAATAACAAAAACACTACTGCTGAATATAAGAACAAGATCAATAACACCGAAGTCTTCAAAATGGAAATCAAATCGTAAAGCTCAAATTTTAATTTTAATTGTGAATCGTAGATTCAAATTATTCTGTATGTAGGAAATTACCCTCTATGTAGGTTATAAAATGTCGTTTTACTTGTAAAAACATCAATTTTTCCTTCCGTGATAATAATTTATATTTTGAAACTAATTTTAATGTCCTAGCATTTACTTTCAAACCTCAAATTGTATTTCCTTCCTTGTTAGAACGTTATTTTGTTTTCAAAAATATAGATTTGAATTATAAATTTAATTAAGTATTTGGAGAAAAAAATCAGCATGGAACCAATGATTTCACTTGATTGTGAGTTAGTTAAGGTCTGAATCAAAATTGAATCGTAACTGAAAAAATCCTATTTTAGATGAAATTAAAATAGTAAGATTCTGACTTTTCATAATCATTCAATCACACAACCTCGCATGATAAATCCATATATACTCTATCTGGTCGTAGTGTGTGTGCTTGTGCATCGACAGTGGATACACACATGTATATGTGTGTGTCTGTATGTACATACATACATAGGTTTATTTATTTATTTATTATTTACGGAGATGACTATTCGAACTCAGAATAAAACACAGAATCTGACATAATATATCTTGACTGCTGAATCTCATTGTATTCACATTTTGGGTGGAAATTAAAGGCAATTCAATGATTGAGATCTATTGTGACCATTATTTCAAAAAAACTCATTTCGATACTTGTCTTGAGGAGCACCCCAAAGCAATAGAAGATAAGACGTCTTGAGGCCTTCTCAAAATAGCTTTTTACGTTTGAGGCTTACGCCTCAGCAACTTAAGCCATATGAAAACATACATCTCGCACATCTGTTGAGGCATGCAACTCAAGAATTTTTTTTATTTCTAATTGTAAATATTGACACCAACAAAAGTTATTATACGTCATTTATTTAATGGCAGGTAAAAAAAGACAAAATTTAAGACAATAGAATTTAATTCTTTTTTCCAACTTGAGTAAGTAAGATTGTTTGTTAAATAACGATTTAGAGCTATGTAAACAATTTACCAATTGTTGTTTAAAGGAAATTTCTGAGTTGTCATCATTAAACGTATGAATAAATTTTGTTGATCGATTTAAATTGGTAGAATGAAAACAAATAACATGCATGATTTTCTATTACTTTTAATATAGATTGATTCCCCTAAAATCGATCGAAGATCATTTTTAAAAATCTAAAAAGAACTGAAGACAAATAGAGGGAGATAGAAAATAAAATAAAATATACACCATTGCGGAGCTGAAAACTAAATACAAATCCTTCGCAGGATTGAATCGAATATATAGACACACACACATATACATATATATATATATAATCACACTGAATTGTAAATTAACCTTTATATATGGCGACCGAAAACCCTAGAGAACCGATTCCTGATCCCACCATAACTTTCGATCCTGGAGATGATTGGGTGGAGGTGCGACGTAAGGGGAAGGGGAAGGAGAAGGAGGGAAGGAAGGAAACATTTGCGGAAGTTCTCCAAAGAAAACAAAGGCCAAGCCCTAGATCTTGGGTTGAAGCGATGGGGAAACAAATCGAAATCAAAGGAGATCTGAACTACATAGAACCAATGGTGGAAGGAGAAGAAATCTATCAACTAATTGATGAAGAAGATTATGCCGAAGCTCAGAAGATTTGGGAAAATTCTATATACATATATATGTCGGGAAAGAGACCTTATATTGTCCACTTGAATGCTTACATAAAACGTGTTTGGAACCCCACCGGTTCATGGGATGTTTTTCATAGAGACAATGGTTTCTACTTGATAAATTTTGAAAAACAAGATGATTTTGAAAGAATCCTGAAAGGGGGACCATGGTTTATGGATAGTAAATTAATCATTATGAAAAGATGGGAAGCAGATTTCAATTTTGAGAAAGATATGCTATCATCGTATCCAGTATGGATTAAAATGAAGAGCCTAGATTTAACATTATGGAATACAAGATGCATTAGTAAACTGGCTAGTATGATTGAGAAACCATTGGCTATTGATGAGAATACAAGAAAAGTGAAAAGAATTAATTATGCCAGAGTACTTTTTGAAATAAAGGCAGATTGTCAGCTACCAGCAAGTGTTAAAGCAAAAAATAATAATGGTGTGGTATACACACAGGATATAGAGTATGAGTTTGTTCCCCCTAGGTGTACCGAGTGTAAGTTGTTTTGGCCATGCTACTACATATTGCAATATTAACAAGAATAAGCCAGAACAAGTATGGGTAGAGAAAAACAAAATACAAAATTCTCCACCCAGTTGCCCAAAAAATGATATAGTCACAAAAGATACACAAAATAAAGATACTAGTCAGAGGTCAGTCAGTGTTGAGGGCTCTACAACATTGCAAGTAACTCATCCAGCTCAGAGTCCAGAGACAAATCAGCCTGCATATATTGGGGAGGACCTAATCTAGAAGGATGATAATTTGCCAGAATCTCTTGAGGATGATAAGTTGCCAGAATCTCTGGAGGAAATTCAGAATATGAATATCCAGATTGAGTCGTCTGCAGAAGAAAGTGAAGATGAGATAGAAGACATTAGTAAATACACTAAAGCAAATGAGAATTACAATGATATATTTACTACCAAATCAAATACAGAAACCTTCAAAAGGGTTAAGGTTGGAGATGCTCCAATTACTAGGAGCAAATCCAATAAGATCAAATGACAGTTCTTTGTTGGAAGGTGAGAGGTCTAAACAATGACATTCGTCAGTTAGACCTCCACAATATTATGGCTTCTCATAAGCCATCCATAGTTGGTTTACTGGAAAACAAGTTTTCAGATAATAGTTTGGAAAGCTTCAAAAACCAAATAGGTGCTCAATGGCAGATGGAACATAATATTACTCAGCTTATGAAGGGGAGAATCCTAGTGTTATGGGAAAAGAATACATGGATAGGAACAGTTATTGACAATAAAGAGAAATAGATGACTATACATGTTAAAAACGTAGGAGGTCTGGAAATATGTATTACTTTTGTATATGCAAAAAATCTAGCGTCTGAAAGAATAGAACTATGGCAGCAAATAAAAGAGCTTTCCAGTCAAATTATAAAGCCATGGTTAGTATTGGGAGACTTCAATGCAGTTTTAAAAACAAAAGAAAGAGTAGGAGGTAATACTCTGACCGTGGCCCAATTAGCAGAGTTCAATTAATGTGTACTGGCAAGTGGACTCCTGGAAACATCCCACACTGGCCTGCATTTTATATGGAAGAGTGGTGAAGGGAAAAATATATCTTCCAGAATTGACAGATGTTTATGCAATTCAGAGCTAATGAACACTATCTCGGGGTTACAAACAATAGTTCTTCCTAGTTCAACTAGTGATCATTGTCCTATATTAGTAAGGTTTAATAATGACAGTAATGATAGTAAAGGCAAGCCTTTCAGATATTCAAATAATTGGCATCTACTAGAGGGATATAATGAAGCTTTAAATATAGAAAATATAATACATCCCCCAGGTAATAAAATGTATAAATATATAATGATGCTCAAGACAATGAAGCAAAGACTCAAAGAATGGAACAGGAAAAGGCCAAAAGATCGGGATATCATTATAAAAACACAAATTCAGCTTCAGACCATCAAAGATTCTTTAGACAAAGACCCATTGAATGAAGAGCTTAACAAACAATTCTATCAGTTAAAGAGCAGACTCAAAGAAGAACTTCAAAAACAATCAATGGAAATCAAACAAAAAGCAAAAGAAAATTGGATGACACAGGGGGATGAATGCACTAAATATTTCTACACTAAAATGTCTCAAAGAAGCCATTATAATAATATCCTGAATTGTCTAAATGAAGAAGGTAATGTAGTGAATAATTTGAAGGAAATGGAAAACAAGGCTCTTACATATTTCATGGAATTATACAATGGGGAGTCTCTACAAAGCTTACCTGAAGTTCAATGCAGAAGAAAAATCTCTCAAGAGGGATGCGCCATGCTCACGGCTAGGATTACGGAAAGGGAACTGAAGAGAGCTATTCAGTCCATCCATATTGATGCCAGTCCGGGACCAGATGGTATGGGGGCAGCTGCTTTCAAAATGCACTGGATATACCTGAAAGAACACATGTTAGAGGCCTATCAGGAAGCTATGGACTGTGGTGAGTTTGTACAAGAAATTAATCACACTTTTATATCTCTTATTCCAAAAATCAAAAAACCAAACAGAATAGAAGATTACAGGCCCATATCTTGCTGTAATGTTTCTTACAAAATTTTGAGCAAAATTATATGTAATAGATTGAACAAAGTCCTCCCAAACCTGATTGCACAAAATCAAAATGCTTTTATAAAAGGAAGATTGATTTCTGAAAACTCTCTGTTAGCTCATGAACTTGTTAGAGACTTTAACAAACCTGGAGCAGACAAAATGTGCCTCAAAATAGACTTGCATAAAGCTTATGACAAAGTGAACAGACACTTTATTATTCATATGCTCAATGAAATGGGGGTTCCAGAGAGTCTTTTAAAGCTGATAAAGTGTTGTATTTTCTCCCCAACTTTCTCAATTCTGATTAACGGAATTCCTAAAGGAAACATCTCTAGCAATAGAGGAATTAGGCAAGGGGACCCTCTATCCCCTTACCTATTTGCAGTAGCAGTGGAGTGGTTTTCCCTACAAATGGAAATAGCATGTCATAATAATAAGATCATCCCTGTACATAAAATATCAGCAAAGGTAAATCACCTTATATACGCTGATGATTTGTTAGTAGTCATGAAAGCTACTACACATGCAGTTGATGAACTCAAAAAAATATTCTATGAATTAGAAAAATATGCAGGGCTAAAACTCAATGAAGGCAAAACTAAATGCTATTTTAACAAGTGCTGCAAGAACAAACAGAATATGATAGACAGAATTGGAGTGACAGAAGGAGTTCTCCCAGTTAAATACTTAGGGGTTCCTTTATCTACTAACTCAATTACAGATAAAGAATGTGCTAAACTCCTAGATAAAATTAGAGAACAATTACAAGGATGGAGATCTAAGTTGTTATCATTTGCTGGGAGGGTGGAGCTAGTACACACAGTAATAACATCAAAAGTCAGATATTGGCTCCAAACATTCCAGATTCTGGACTGCTCTCTTGGGAAAATCAATTACATATGTGCTGACTTTATATGGAGGGGAAAATTTCACAAAATCAATTATAAGGACTTGTGCAGACCTAAAAAGGAAGGTGGAGTAGGCCTTAAAAATTTATTTGAACTCAAAAAGGTTTATGGGATCAAATTGGCGTGGAACATAATATCATCTGATAACTTATGGCCAAAATGGATGAGAGCTAAATACATCAAGACAAATTTCTGGACAGATTCTTTGGATAATAATGCATCAGTGGTATGGAAAAGTATCATGAAGCAAAGAGGAGTGTTGAAAACTCTGATTGAAAGGAAAGTAGCTAATGGAAATACTACTGATCTATGGAGAGATCCTTGGTTTGAAAATAGAAGTTTAATTGAAAGATTAGGATTGGAAGGATATTCAGACTATGGACAACCGAACATTGCTGTTTCAGATATTATTGAAGGAGGAATTTGGAAATGTGAAAAACAAGTTGTTACAAGAAATTTTGCTCACGAAATTCAGAATATTCCAATATATTCACAAAGAGAATGTGATGAATGGATCATGAAAAACTCAACAATAGGGAAATTTCAATTCAGTAAAGTAATGGAGGAAATCAGATTCAAACATCAAAAGGTTGAGTGGTACAACCTTATATGGAGCAAATCGGTCACCCCAAAAATGGCACACACAACATACAAAGCAGTCCTTGGCCGACTTCCCACTAAAGATCGTTTAAAAAATTGGGGGATAATAGATGAGACCACATGCAGCTTGTGCAAGGAACGGAATGAAAGTCATGAACATTTATTTTTTGAATGTAAATTCACTAAAATGGTCTGGGGTTTTCAGAAAATGAAATGTACTGGATTGGCGACAGCTGAAACACTAAAAGATGAAATCTTTTACCTGAACAATCGGAGAAACAGTGCGAACCTTCTGAAAGAAATATTCAAAATTTGCTTCGCAGCTACCATTTGGAACATCTGGCGTGAAAGGAACAACAGGGCTTTCAACGAAAAAGAAATGAACACTGAGTCAGTGAATGCGCAAATAGACAGAGACGTTAAATTGATGATGATGAGAATAAACAAGAGATTGCTTACCAGCCTAAAGGAACAAGAATAATCACTACTGGAGAAGTGGAGGTGGAGGGCAGACGATGAAGGAAGTCTATTAGAGATTCAGGAGCTGCCATGATAGAGATTCAGCGAAGAGGAAGATAAAGAGGTTTAGATAAGGAATGTTCTGGTTCGAGTTCTGTACTTCACTATTAAGCATTCATTGTAACATATTGGGCCTCGGCTTATTTGTGAGCAATAAAGATATTAACCAATTTTCAAATATATATATATATATATATATATATATATATATATAATCAAGTGCTTATATTTTATTAATTTATGGATTTTAATTATTTATACTTTTATGAATGAATAACGAGGAATAATTAAGACTAAACTCTTTGAAGTTAAGCTTATGTATTGTTATTTATTTACAGTTTTATATGATTAATTTTTTTTGGTTTATTAATCGAAAATTAACAATAACGAAGCAATAATAATTTGCTTCTCAATGTTTATCCAATAATTTAAGGCCTCAACATTTTGAGACATGCACCTCACCGCACGAGTAAAACAACGTCCCGTGTACGCTTTTGCGTTATAGAACACTGTGACACAATAGAAGCCACATTTGAATTACATGTAAAACATTGTGAATTCAATACAGTGACTAAATTCTGGCAACATATCATATGGACTGGAGCATAGTTCCCCAAAAAAAGGGACCAACTGTGAAGTGTATGTATTAATATTAAACAAAAATTTACCTGCAAACATAGGCTACCGGTTAACGCAGGCTGCCAGTTATCATACAAAGTGCTCGCTTGCATCTTCAATAGAAGAAGTAATAATTTATCAAAAACAATAAGTTGCATTGAGCTGCAAATAAAGTGAGAGGTGATAAATATAGAGAATTACTCATGAAAACATGTAAAACAAATCCACAAGAAACCAGAATAACTAAAAGAGCTAGCTTACCAGTGCTTAGGCATGCAATTAAATAGGGTGGCAAGCTTGCCATGATTCACAAGATTGCCCCAAAAAGAAGAAAAAAGATCAATTATGCTTTGGCATCTTCTGTGAATATCTAATTCGAGTGCCTAATTTAACATTTTATCATCCTTCTTTTCATTTGTTTCCATTGGCTCCTGTTCCAGCCCACAGTAAAGAGTCAAAAATGAAAAACCAAAGAAACGCCGGTTGAAGAACATTAAGAAATTATAAATATTTGGAATTATCCAGCACAACGTTGGTTTTTTTTGGGAACTCCTTCTGAATTGAAGTTCTGATCATCTGGGTTAGGTGATGGTTTGATGTTGTTAAAGACAGGAGAAATTGCTTTAAACTACTTCTGCATTGAACTACCCTTTCTTAAAAGATATAGCAAGGAAAAAAAAAGAAATTAAACTGCTTCAGAATTTGCAAGGCAATTAACCAAGGAGATAAAAAGGGAAAAAAATTTGCGATCGAATCAATTATTCAAAAGCTGGAACACTAATGTCCAAGATTGAATAGTTAAAGTACACATGCTACTGAAACAGGAGTTTACCCTGACGATTTGTGAAGGTTCCCATTTCCAAGGTAGAACCATCTTTCATGTTGATGATTCCTAAAATATAAAATATACCTGGACGAAAATCAATAAATGTAGGAAAATCATAAATGGTAATCCAGTATCAAAATTGATTAAATCAAAACATTGTTACTCCATCACTCTGAAGCCCCTCAAGGAAATCAATAGCTGTTTATGTAAGTTTTATAAACAACATCTCATTAATTGATATATCAAAAATGCATTCTCAATGATTAGGAAATTACTTCTGTTAGTGAGCAATATTTTCATGCCTACTCACATTCTTCATTTCTTTTAAGTTCGTCGGTTTCCCAATTACCAGGACTAAAAACAGGGAAATTTTAAATCCATTGAGAAAAAGAAATGCGAGGAAGCAACCCAATTTCCCAGTGTGCAGCAAATTGTAGGATTTTACTCCCATTATCTTCCCTAGCATAAAATTGAACTATAAATAAAACAGAAAAAGAAAGAAACTTTAATTTACTTAGTGAAGTCAATTTTGCAATATCAGAAGAAATTGGAGCTCACGAAGATAAACTCTGATAAAAAAAAACAAATAAATACATGTGTAAAGGGGCAAGTATAAATCAGGATTCTTGATCTTGGTTTCCGTGTTGATTTCGATGTTCCGTAATTTTAGGAATTTTGAATCGTAAATTTCAGTAATTTCGATTCTAGTTTTAGTTTCAGATTTGTTATTCATTTCACATAATTACACATATTTGCTTAATGTATTGATACATAATGCATAATTTATCTTTAATTGAAAAATTAGGTATAAACAAACAATATTGAGTGTTAACCCTACCCTGAACGGCGACTTAATTACTCAATGAAGGCAAGCGGTCCAACGAGTTAACGTGGTAATAGCTGGCGACTTAACGACCTAACGAGATAAAGTGTTAGCGACCTAAACTTGTGACGAGCTAACGACCTAGCAACCAATACAGATCAACGGCATAACATAACAGTGGAGTAAACACTACAGTATCTCAGCGCGACCTAAGCATTCTCAACTACCTAGGCGACCTAAGTGCCAACGACTTAAGCGACCTAAGTGCCGGCGACCTAAGTGTCAACGACTTAAGCGACCTAAGTGCCGGCGACCTAAGCGACCTAAGCGATCTAGCGACTCAGCGAGGTAACCTAGCAACCTAGCACCTACATAACCCGCATCTCTTTAAGCCGCTTGCATATAGGTCGCTTCCAACCTTAGGTCGCAGCCATAACTATCATCAGTTGCTCCATTTAAGTCGCTCACCACTCTCATAGGTCCCTACGACCTACCAGCAGAAGCAATTGATCAAAGCGTGACCATTATAAGCCACAGCCCGTGTCCATTAGGTCGCTTATGACCTACGACCTAACTCACTCCTATGTCGCCCACGACCTACGACCTAACTCCAGAATCTTCCTATAAATACCCCGCCTACTCCACCTGGAAATGGACTTTTGGATCATTTCTGAAACGCCTATAATTTGCTGCTTTCTCGACTCCTTCAACACTTCAAACACCGAAGACACTTCAACGAACTTTGAGAGAGATCTAACACATTCAACATGAATTCGAAAAGCTCTTCTACATTGAAGTTCTAGCTAGTTGTCTTAGTTGTGTTGTAATCAAAGATCATTGTAAAAGTTGTAATCGAATCAGCAATAAAGATGATTAAAGTGGACGTAGGCTTGACATTAAGCCGAACCACTATAAAAACTGTTGTCTCTTTACTTGATTTTCTGTTATTTTCTGCTTATCTCTAGTTTCCGTACCAACGGGTGGTGCTTTCACATTTTCACTACTTACACCGGGGTGTTAGCGTCCAATTTTAACGTTAACATTTTTTGTGCTTTCACTGAGAAAAATCGAACTTAGGGTGCTTTCATCATTGCTTCGCAAAAGTTCGTTGAAAGAATCTCTCTCAAAACCAGAAGTCTATCAGAGATTATGGCTCCTGGAAGAAAGCGCAGATCTACTAGACCCGGTGATGCCCACGAAAATACTGTCACTTCTCCTTCGTTAAGTCAAGCAGCTCCAAGTTTTGGAATTACACGGGCAGAGTTAGATGCTGCAGTGTCTGGGTTATATCAGCAAATGGAAGCACAAAACACTTTAATGCTTGATAGGTTGAATGCTTTGCTCGGAGCTAACCATCAACCAGTGAATAATGAAGAAAACTTTGTTGATGATGTTCATAATCCTGAAGGAAGGAATATTCCTCAAAAGGCAGCTGGCCCTGCAGAAGGGGCACCTCCCCAAGCTGGAGGATCAAGGCAGCAGCCGACTCTCCGCGAACGTTTGTCCAGGCAAACTTCCGAGAAAATGGCTGAAGTCTGTCCCGCAGAGCCTCTAAACAATGAGGAATACCTCTCGAGAATGGTTCGATAGATTATGAAAGAAAGTATGCAAAGGGAAGAAGATGAAAAAGAAGGGGGGTTCGCTCCAAGCAAGACTCCGTTCACCGAAAGAATTCTGAAGGCGGAATTCCCAAGGAAGTTTGTTCCCCCCACCATTCCAGCTTATCGGGGAACAAGCGACCCTAACCAATTCTTATATAAGTATGACTGGCACATGACTGGTGCCAGAGCATCAGATGAGATCAAATGCCTGTACTTTCCGGTATACTTGGAAGGAGTGACTCTACTCTAGTTTACAAAGCTACCAGTCCGATCTGTAGACCAGTTCTCCGATTTAACTCGGAAGTTTAAAAAACAATTCAGGTTGTATGCTTCAAAGGCGAAGGACATAATGTCACTGTCCAGCCTGGAACAGAATCCCGAAGAATCTATTAGTTCTTTCTTGAACCGCTTCAACATAGCCTTGGCTGAAGTTGACAATGCAGAGCCACGAATGATTTTGACCTACTTGATGAGGGCTATCGACAAATCGAGTGAGTTTGGGAAATGGCTGAAAATGAAGGAGCCAAACTCGCTTGAGAAATTCTACAAGAAGGCTGACGAGTTCATGCGCTTGGAAAGCCTTCCCGTGCCGGCGAAAGGGGTATTGACGGAGATTGAGAATAACACTGTTGCTCCTACCAAAAAGGAATCTGGAGGTCAGAAGAGGGAGAATAACGGTGGGAAGAAGCAGAAAGATGTGAAGAAACCTCGCTTCTTCAAGCCTTCAGATTTCACTCCTTTAACTGATACTCCGGAGAATATCTTCTTCGCTACCAAAGATGTCGTTGAATATCCTAAATCACCTGTGTTGAAGCTTGGGAAAAATGCTGTTCGAAATGGGAGATTTTGTCGGTTTCATAATCAACCCGGTCATGATACTAATGAATGTCGTCATTTGAAGAGTTTGATTGAAGAACTGCTGAGAGAGAACAAGCTGCAACAATATGTTAAGAGAAATAGGAATGACCCAACTTCATCTACTGAGGGCCAGCAACTTCCTGCTCATCCATCTGGCTCGGGTGAGAGGACTACCGCGCATGAATCAGAGAGGCCTGTTATTAATGTAATCACGGGAGGTCCTCACTTAGCAGGCAGAAGCTGGGGTGAGATGGAAAGATATGCTCGTGCTTTGAAATATGCCCCAACAGAAGAAAATGTTTTTGTGTTGGAAGATGCTGCACCTTTGAAGCAGCAAAGAACTTTTAATGATGACATTGTGTTCAGGGCCAGGAACTCTATGGGTGTTGAAGCTCCTACCATGGATCTCTTGGTCATCTCTGCAGGTATCAGACCTGCTATTGTAAGAAGGGTGCTTGTTGACTGCGGCGCCTCTTGCAATTTCCTCTTCAAAAAGACATTCGATCAAATGAAGATTCCTATGCCTGATGTTCAAGCTTCATCGCAGAAGATTGTTGGGTTTACTGGGGAGCCAAAGCAGCCAATTGGAACTATTGACTTATTCGTGGAGCTTGGAGAGGGGCAGAAAAAGGTAGTTCGAAAGCAGACTTTTGTGATTGTTGACGGATTTTCTACTTGCAATGCCTTCCTGGGTCGGCCAACTCTTGCAGCATTCAAGGCAATTCTTGCCACGTAGTGTCTTACTATGAATTTCCCCACGAATAATGGCGTTGGTGTTATTAAAGGGGATCAGAATGCTGGGTGAGAATGTTATCTTATAGAGTTGCGGGAAGCAAGGAAGAGAGAGATGGAAAAGGATGCGGCAGCTCCACTCCGCATCAAAGAACCAACCTAGTAGCAATTACAGGGTGGATCCTACACTGGCGAGCATAGTGGTGCACGAATAGAAATGGATCCCAGAAAAGCCAGTACAGGGTAAAATAGAGTGGTGCCAGTGAAAGTAACGGTGCCAGTACCTGTTGACCCGAAAGATCCAAACAAGGTGCTGAATGTGGGTTCTCAACTTAGTGTGACGGTTCAAAATATTTTGATATCATTCTTGAAAGAAAATCTGGATGTATTCGCTTGGAGTCATGCCGACATGTGTGGAATATCTCCAGAAATCGCAGTACACACTCTAAATATTGATCTGAAATTTACACCTGTGAAGCAGAAAAGAAGAACCCAGGGTCCAGAAAGGTCAGCAGCATCAAAAGAAGAAGTAGATCGGCTCATGGAGAATGGCTTCATCAGAGAGTCCACTTATCCAAATTGGGTTTCAAATCCGGTGTTGGTTAAAAAAGCAAATGGAAAGTGGAGAGTATGCATCGACTTTTCAGATTTAAACAAAGCCTGCCCCAAAGACTGTTTCCTGTTACCCAGGATTGATCAGTTGGTGGATGGAACAACCGGGCATGAATTGTTGTCTTTTATGGATGCTTACTCCGGATATAACCAAATCATGATGCATGAGCCATATCAGGAGGACACGGGCTTCATCACCGATGTTGGTATTTACTGCTATAGAGTCATGCCCTTCGGACTGAAGAATGCGGGGGAAACTTACCAAAGACTTGTTAATGCTATGTTCAAACCACAGATTGGCAAGACTATGGAAGTTTACGTTGATGATATATTGGTGAAATCAAAGAAGGCAATGGACCATATGGATCATTTGGCAGAAATGTTCGCAATTCTCCGAAAATATGGAATGAAGCTTAATCCTTTGAAATGTTCATTCGGGGTAGAGTCCGGGAAATTCTTGGGTTTCATTGCGAGTACTAGGGGCATCAAAGCTAATCTTGCTCAAATTACTGCTCTGAGAAAAGTCAAAGCCCCTAGGACAAAGAAGGAATTGCAGAGCCTCAATGGGAAAGTCGCTGCTTTGAGTCGGTTTATTTCCATGGCCACAGATAAATGCATTCCATTCTTTGACGCTCTAAAGAAAGGAAAGAAAAACTTTGAATGGACTCCGGAATAGGGGTGGGCACGGTCGGTTAACCGACTCGATCGGTTAATATTTTCGGTTAACCATAATGCATGAGCGGTTCGGTTAACCGTTAATCGGTTAATATTGGTTGGCCAATACCGAGCGAACCGGTTAATATTAACCGTTATACTGAATCGGTTAACCCTTCTGTTCGAACGGTTAACCGAACAAATGGTTAACCGATCAAATTTTATTGGTTAACCGTTACTGTATACAACATTTAATGCAACTCAAATTCAAAACTGTATGGACATAATATCAGTGATTCAATGTACATAAACTATTACAAATACAACAGGAATACAACGCAAATTATCAACTAGAAATTTCAAAGAGCATTTGTCCAACAAATACAACAGCCAACCAGTTACAAAGAAAGTGATTCAAAGTTTCAATGTCCAAAATATGTAACATAAACATACAATGCATGTTACTACAACAAGAACCACAATAACATACAACACACATCATCACTCATCAGATACATGTGCATCTCCAAATCCAAACATGATAAACCGAGTTAATGGGAGTCCAGCGGGCCACTACAAGTCTCCAGTTTTCCATGCTGTTACAGTAAGAAGCTGGGTAATACTTTTAGTAAGTTAAAACTCAAAACATGATAAATTAAACCTATAAAGTATAGCCTATACAAGTATATATGTAGTTAAAAACATAGTAGTGCTTTCATATATGTTCCGCTCCAACCTGAGTAGTATAAATGATGAACCGACTTCCTAGTGCATATTGAACTGATGAACCGACGGCCTTAGTAGTATAAATGATGAACCGACCTTAGTAGTATAAACTAATTAAGAAATATAGTAATATACGCATTGAACTGATATGTTTTTTATATGCATATTGCACATCAGCAACTTATGAACAACAAGATATGTTTCCTATGAATATGAGTAAGAAGATATCTAAGTGCATGAAAATAAGAAACTCAAAATGGAACCATTATTTGATATATGTGGAATATCAAAATGAAACCGTGAGATAACGAGATATATGTGAAAGCGGTACCTTATATGAAAGAAATTATATCCATGTCAGTTGTTAGTGTACATGTAATGAAACTGTTACTTGATACATGTTAATCATTCCCATGTATAAATTATACAATGATAAACCAAACTCATAATTAAATATATGTAATATTAATCTATTTGCTAAATACCTTTCAACAACACTTTCCCCAATGAAGCATTAGTTTCACCTACTTCCACCTGTAAGCAGAGAGACTAAGAAAATCAGTAGACGGTCTTTAGTAAGTACCGAATAATATGAAATCGACAAGCGGTTTTTGTTTATGAAATAGAGTGCTAAAGCATACACACTATGTTATTACAAGACATTCTTGCTTATCGCTTTCACAGTCCCACTGTATGCATACCATAGCTAAACAAAATAAAATCAAACAGGCACTTAGCATTTCAATTTAAGTTTTAAAAGTCTGTAATTTGTGATGTGTTCTGCCATGATGTTGTGTCTCATGACATGTTGAATTCTCTAATGCGGTATTTTCATAAGTAAAACTACTTAGACAACAATTATCTTTTGCCTACACATGAACAAAATTAATATACTCCATCTAACTCTTTTTATTAGGAAACGAAGTACACCAATGTAGTTTTTGTCGTATAATGTTTTACCGATTTTGTCTCCAGATTAAGACCATGCATTCTGAAGGAGACTAGCATAATACTTGGTAAAAGAGGCATCAGAGCAATGCTTTTCCAACTGCAAGAATATAAGCTTTAAAATGTTATTATTTATTTTTAACCTTTACATAATAAATGTAAAAGAAATATTAATAACAAATACCAGTAGAAATGAGTCGACCGAGGTGAGATCATTGAGTTAATACACAGTTGCAGTTTCTTCTTTGCACCATTCACACCAAGACTATTCTCTGCCAAAATGTTGTTTCAGCAAAATAAAACAAAGTATGGGTGTATATGTGCAATACACACACACATATATAAGAAAGTGTGTATGTGAGTGTGAGCATATGTGCATGTTTTCTATGTGTCTGCATGCATAAATCAATCAGACCTTATGTCTTAAAGGAGGGATAGCAAATGTCATATACAATAAAGTTATGATATCAGAATAACCAAATTATTACTTAATTATGTCTAACTTGATACCTTTTATATGCTAGTAAACCAAGATAGTGACCACTTATTTGTCTTCAGAAAGAACTGTATGCTAATACGACGCTTTAAAATGGACATTCAAAACAGAAGTTTCTTACTATAATCTACCATTAATCCACCAATAATCAGTCAAAAGAATATAATGAATCAAAAAAAATTGTGTAACTGATATGAGCATCAACCTGTCATGTTGCTTGTTGTATTCTTTCTAATTAACAGTAATTGCTTCTAGCTAAGCTAGCAAGTTTTCATAAAATAACAAAGGCAGTGACTAATCAATTAGTAAATGAACACACCTTTTCACCCATGACTTCTTGAATCTGAGCAACATCACTAGAGATGCCATGCATGACTTCACCTGTGCTCACTTCAGTGTCAAAAAACCCAACATCTTGCCTTAGAACTGCTCTAAGATAGGATGTTCGTATTCTTTGAGCAGATCTTTCCCCTACCATTCTCCAGCAAGTAATCTCTGCATCAACATCAAGTTTACAATCAGTTTTAATAATGTAAAATTTTAATAATCTATTTTACATGCAAAACTGTTTTATGATCCCTAAAAGTAATATCGCGTACCCATATATGCTCTTGTCACCACTATGGCTGCTAGAACAACCATGTATATTGATATCTGATGTAACGACCCAGAATTTTTAGAAATTAAAATTTGAATATTTAATTAATTTTAAATATTAATAAGTGAATTTATAAGTCAAATAAATTTTATTTTGAATTATTGGATTTAATTGGATAATTAAATCGATAAATTAATATGTTAAATTATGGAAATAATTGAAAATTGAGGTAAATATGATTGAAAATGATTTGTAAAATTTTATTTTATCATATTGAAGTTAGAATGATATTTTAGAACTTTTAAAATCGAATTAAAAGTTAATTTGTGAAAATTGAATATTTTAATATTTAATAATCGACTGTAAAATAGTTAATTTTTGAACAGTCTCAGAATTGAACGAAACCAGTTCCATTGGATCCGTAATAGTTAGTTATTACCGGATTTCAAATTTCGTGTCAATCGGAGCTATCGTTTGATCGTGGCAGCTCGAAACGCATCGATTTATTTTTAATTTAAATTTGGCGAGCTAAAATAGCCATTTTTCAAAAAGTCTCGGATTTCGACGAAACCAGTTTCATCGGATCCGTAATGTGATATTATTGTAAGGTTTAAAATTTCAAGTCAATTGGATTTACCGTTTGTCCGGTACAAATTAAAACGCCTAGAAATCGATTTAAATCGGTTTAATTTAAATTGAGCGTTTGTAGCCATAACTCGCACAGATGTCCGAATTAGCTTCCGAAACCTGTTCCATTGTGTCCGGAACGCGGGGTAAACCTTAGAAATGTTGGTTACGGCGCGTAAATCGGAGTTCGGAATTTCCGGAATGAATAGTGTTTACGCTTGATTTTCTATAAAAGGAGACCCTACCCCTTCATAAATAAAAAAAAAAAGAAATAACAAACCCTAGCCGCCACTAACAAAATGAAGGGCCAGAAATTGTCAAAATTCATTCATTAATCTCTCTCAATCCGTAAGGAATTACGCGAAGTGCTCAACTACAAAGTCGAAGAGCTCGACGAGAGCTTCGATTCCATACGGTGATGATCGAATTTGGAGCGACGATGGAGGAGCTATGTGGGGCCGACAGTGCTAGGCTGTGCATGACTTTCCATGTACATGATGAGGCCAAGCTTAGGGGGGTTCTGGCCGTGGGTAGCTTAGGTTGGTGGCTTCGATTTGGTGCCTACGTGATGAAGTATAGTTGAGCGAAGAGATCGAATTATTAAACCCTAGTTCTTGTGTTATGGGTTTTGTTGTGCGTGATGGCCTGTAGCTGTGCGTGATGAAGGAGATGAAGGGGAACGGTCCAGATCTGATGGCAGTGAGATCATGTGGCTTGTGTTAGCTGTAGGTTATAAATTTTATAATTAAGGTTGTAATTTGTTAATATAAATACGTGTAAACTTCAAAATTTGATATCTTTTTCATACGAGGTCGAAAAAATGCGAACTCAGTTGCCTTGGAATCGTATGGACGAGCACTACGCGATGGAGTTGGTTTGGAGTCGTTTGGAGTTAGTAAGAATTTTGGGTAAAATTAAACGTCCGTTTAATTTTATTCGAAATAAATCGCTAAAACGGAATTTAAAATCAAGGTGAGAACTTCTCACTCAATCGAATCAGTTTCGATTTTATTTTAAATAGTTAGATTTAAAATATTTGAATGTATGTTTGAATGATGATTAATATCTATTGATTGTTAAAATAGACATTATACGCCGTTAGTAAGCGGATGTTATTTATTAAAAACATATACCGCGAATATTTCATAAACAGTGAAATTGGTATTATATATAATAGCAATATATATATATTGGCATATGTATATATTGGAGTTATTGATTTCCCGCATTTTTTGTTTAGCGGATGAGACCCTATTGCGCCGTCTATTAAGCGGATAATATTTAAATCCCATATACCGCGATAATTTCGTATTGGAGCGAAATTGGTATTGTGCTAATGTTTTTGGATGCAGGAAAACAGGTTGGAGGGATCCAACTGGATTCCTCAACAGTTTTTTATTTGATTTCAGATATTTTGATATTTGATGGATTATCATATCGATATATGATATCGTTGTTGTCGTGATTGACTATTTGGTATGTAGTATCATTGGACCAAACTTTGGAAATTTTAAAATGATTTATAAAGTGATTTTTGAAAATATACTATATTTTTGGAATTGATCCATTTTAAATAAGTAAACGATATAATTTTTAATGTTATAAAAATTATGATTTTTGAGAAATATAGTTAAAAACTGATTTTTGAGAATATGATGCTAATGATTTTATAAAATAGTTTAATCGGGATTTTAGAATTTATTGTGAAAAGTTTAAATATAGGATTTATAAAATTTAATTATTTTATGAATCAAAATGGTGAAATAATAAAGGAGATTAAAGACGTTTTAAAGAATAATATAAATTGATTTATATTAAAAGATTTATAAATGGATATTTATAAATTAAAACGTTGGAATTATAAAAAAAGAGTTTTTATAAGCGTTTGAATGAAGTGAAAACGAATTTCATAATTGAATGGAATTTATAGAATTTTAAACAGTGAAGTTATAAATGAAATTTTATAAACAGTAGGTTTATAAAATTTATAAAGTTATTGAAAGAATAAATTTTGGATAAATAAACAATCTTATAAGTTATAAGATTTAAAATTTGGGAAGTTAAAAGAACGATTGTTGTAAAATAATCGTTTTATAAGTGTTTAACTTGTAATGTGAATTTTTGTTTTATAATTGAGTTATAAATCGAATAGGTTAATAAAGGAATTTATAAAAGGAGTTGTTACAAATAAATAGAAATGGAGTTATAAACGTTGTTTTATAAATTCACAAACGACTCATTTTGATAAGTAAATTGTTGAAACCTATTAATGGAGTTATATTCACATTTTTGATTGTGAATAATCCTTTAAAATGAAATATATAAAAGGATGAAATTTGTTAACGTAGTATATTCACGTTTTTGAATAGTGAATAATATGTTAAAGAATTTGTTTTGAATGTGATGTTTTAAATAGAACTTAAAACAATCTAATGATGTTTTAAACTGTGTTAAGATTCGAAACCATAGATTTCAACGTTAATTGTTGAAATAGACGTTTTCGAGAAATAAAAGGAAATAGTGGACTATAACACTGTTGTTATAGTAAATGATTTCCGAAAGGAAATGTTTTGTATAGTATTGGGATTTATATATCTATTTTAATTTCGAATCCCTATACTAGTGATTTTGGGACGTTGTAACGATGTTTTACGTAACATTCGTTTTGGCCCAAATAAATATGTTTAAGAGAATGATTTCCTTAAAGAATGAAATATATACTTAATTTCGATTTAAGCATATTGAATATTTTCTAAGTATTGAAAATAAATAAAATTTGTGAATTACTTATGAATAAATAAGTATGGAAATGTTTTCCAATATAAAGTGAATATTTTGAGAATTTATCTTTTTGAAGATAAATTGAAATGAATAATTGAAATGTATATGCATGGATATTGTGAATATAAATTCACTATGGAATTTATAAAAGAAAGTGGAATTTGTTTAAGAATAAATATTGATTTATTTTTGAAGTATGAAATTATATATCTTGTAAAGATATTTTGGAAAAATAAATTATTTGGAATCTGGTGATGTATGCATATCCAATTGATAGTTCAATAACTGACTATCAATATTTCCCTTTGAATGAGTATTTGATGTAATTTGATTGAATGTGAATGCACACTTATTTTTGAATAAGCGCTCACTATTCGGGTAAACCGGGAAAGGACCATGGGGTCGTATAACCCATTCCGAATATGTGATACGTCGTTGTGAATTGCATTTGAAGATCGGTGTTGAAGATCGGTATTTGCGAGAGCGATAGGATGACCTATCGATTGTCTCTGCACTGGGTCGCTCCTGGTATAGAGATTCCATAAGTGATGAGAAATCCGATCAGGATTGTGAATATCCGGATTTCAAGGACTTCTTTGTAAGTGCCTTCAGTTCTGTTCGAGCCCGGAACAGACTTGTCTGGATTGTATGTCTGACATTACAAATTGAGATATAAAGCCGATTTCTTTCAAATATATTTCTGTTGGTGGCGGAGAATTTATTCTTTTAGCTTAACACCCTTCTCTGAGACGTACGAGCTCAGAGGTTATATAGTTGAAGTTATCAGCGATATATTCCCAATTTGGTAATGTGACATGCTGAGTGATGCTGAAATGATCATTGTGTTGATTATTTGTGATAGGATCGTTTATTTGATCGTCTATCCTTGTGATCATTGTGTTGATCATTTGTTGACCCAAAGCATGGCTTTTGTATAAAGTATGTTTTTGTGGACGTGACTTCGTCGAACCTCACACCCCGTGAATGGTCAAAACAGGAAAGATGCGGCAAGGTTATGAGGGGTAGCACCCTTTAGGATATGTGCATTTCCTTCTGGAAAAGGGTGGTATCATGGTATGGAGCCCAGATACTTACTCATGTTGAAAACACTTTGTTATGATTGTGTGAATTGATTACGAGCGCTCGGTTAAAAGGTCCCAAAGGACCGGGGGATGGCATATTCGGTCAGTTGTTACTCAGTTAGGGGTAACCCGGCCTTGTGTTGGTAGAGATCCGATTTGGTTCTCGGGGATGTCCATCCAGAGGCATTCTCATGTGGCAATGGGAAGTTCCTTGGCCTGATCATTCGTTGGAAATCCAATTCCCAATACGAAACTTGTACGGTATTAGTTGTAGAACCTGCCATTCACTTATGGTGGTCACCACTGTTTGGATGGTAGCTATAGTAGACATAGTTCGAAATGTCTATGTTGGCTAAGATTTATATTCTACTTTCGAAATGAATTTTTCTCTACACTATGCACTAGTAATAATATCAAATGTTATTTTAAATGCGTATCAAGCATCTTTGACTATCATAAGGAGAAATCTCCTCCGATTCTACGTTTGCATTGTGTGTGTGTGTGGGAGGCCTTATGGTAGTCTCATTTTTAAAAGCATTGCGAATTAACTTAAAAATATTCCTCTATTTTGATTTTAAAAATAAATAAACTGTTTTGAATTCTCACACCAGTCACATGACTGACTTGGAGTTTATTGTTTTCCTTCCTAAACTCTGGGTGCCCACCAATTTCTACACGGGCAGTCAAGAGTTAAGGTTTATCAGGATATTCTGGATATTCTGGAGTTGCTGGAGGCAAGCTGGATGGCATGGCGTATTACTAGTTATATAGCATTTCTTTTTCCGCTGCACTGTTTGTTGTTGTATACTCTGATGATATGATGTAATGTAATGAAATGTAATGTAATAACTGATATAGTTCTTTGTTTAAAGATTATTCATTTATTATTATATGTTGTTCCGCTGCGAATTGTGAGATTCTGGTGTGATTCTGTTGTTTTCTATTCCGTCCTATTTTCTTCTATTTTTCTTTTCCGTTCTATTCTCTTTTTCTTTCTATTTTAAAAATCTCTATTTTCTCTCTTCTTTCTTCTTCCTTTTTCTTAAATTCTTTTTAAAACCCATAACATTCCGTGTTTCCGGCCTTCGATTTCTCGGTAGTCGATAAAGTGAGTGTCGATGTTGAATTTTCGAAAGTCGAAAATTTTCGGGACGTTACATTTGGTATCAGAGCTTATGGTTAAGCGACAACCATGGTTCTGTTGGGTATTACTCATTAGAGATAGAGTCAGTAGTACTCTAGATTGAGTTTGAGTGTAATAATAGCTATGAGAGCGTATTTGTTAGCGAATATATAAAATTGTTTTATATTGTGATGATTGGTTTATTGGGTGGCATATGAACTTTCGTCAGCGTGGTCCGCAAGACTATGCCGAAGGGGTTTCTAAACACTTGAATAGAACAATTCGGCACAATATTGATTTTAAAATTGGGTGAATGAAATAATTTTACCTTGAGTATATTTTTTATATATAAAGAAATAATTTTTCAAAATTATTAAAGTGTATATAAGTGGATTGTTTAGTTGTTTGAATAATCTAAATAAAAGAATAATTGTATAAGTAAAAGAATTATAAGTATGAATTATAATTAAAGTGATTTACAGTTGTGAAATAAACTTATATATATAAGAAGTAAAATTATATGAATATGAGTTGTAAATAAGGGTGAATTTAAAGTTAAATTGAAATTTACTTTAGAATTGAAATCTGAATTTATTTACAAGTAGGATTTTAGGTTATGTAAAACCAAATAAGGTTAAATGGAAATATAACTTAAGAGTTGTTGAATGGAATTGATATTGGTATCAAACTAAATTAATAAAGTTAAGTGATGGATATGAACTTGAGTTATGTAATAGAATTCAACTTTGTAATTGAATTGAATGAATGGAATAATGTGTAATCAATTAAATGTAAATTAAGTTGATATGGAATAATGAATATAAATGTTAATTCATTAAAATCTAATGTTATTGGAAGTTGAATAATTGAAATTCAATTGAAAGTGATGGTGTTAAACCAAAATGAATATAAGCAAAGGAATTGGGTTGAAATTAATATACATTGGTTGTTATATGCTTGTTAGTTGATTGTATATAGTTCATTAAGTGTTAATGAAAGTGAATTAGTGAAATTTAAAGCTAAAGTAATTGAAATTCAAATTGAAAGTAAATAAATTTGAAATGAAATGAATTTGAATTGGAAGTGAACCAACTTGAATATGAATTAGTGAATATGAACTAATTGAAAATGAATGTTAGTAAAAACATCCACTGTTAATGAATCAAATGTGATTTAAATTGAAAACCTATTTCATTGTATATAAATGAATATTATTGGTTATGAATGTTAGTTGGATGATAATTGGTTGATGGTTGAATATATATTGCATTTGTTGTTTAGTTGCATTTGCTATGTGACATATATAGTTGATATGTTGCTATATGTTGTATATTGAGATTATTTTCATATATGCATGATTCTCATGTTGTTTGTTGAGTAATTAGTAGGTGCGGATCGCGTTTGCTTCGCATTTGGAGCTCGCTTTTGCGCTATATTAGCCGTATATGCTTGCTAATAAAATAATAAGGTACATATCTCGGATTACATACCATACTTTTATACTTTTTTCCCTTCGGGATGCCTCATTACTTGATGAGATGTATATTTGTGTTATATATAGTGTCATTTTTTTTTCGGATCGAGCCGCGCAAAGGAGACTATGGCGAATTTTTCCGGAAATTTAAGGCGTTAGAAAAAATTTGAGAAAATTTGAAAAATTTTGAAAACTTTAACTTTGATTTTGGGAATTGAAAGTTAAACAATAGTAATTGTTTTTGAAAAGATAACTAAGTATGATTTGAAAACTTAGTAAAGATTTGTAAGAAGTTTGACTATGAATTTTGGAAAATTAATAAATTCTGTAACTTTTCTTACTTGTTAATTTCGAGGACGAAATTCTTTTAAGTGGGGAAGATTGTAACGACCCAGAATTTTTAGAAATTAAAATTTGAATATTTAATTAATTTTAAATATTAATAAGTGAATTTATAAGTCAAATAAATTTTATTTTGAATTATTGGATTTAATTAGATAATTAAATCGATAAATTAATATGTTAAATTATGGAAATAATTGAAAATTGAGGTAAATATGATTGAAAATGATTTGTAAAATTTTATTTTATCATATTGAAGTTAGAATGATATTTTAGAACTTTTAAAATCGAATTAAAAGTTAATTTGTGAAAATTGAATATTTTAATATTTAATAATCGACTGTAAAATAGTCAATTTTTGAACAGTCTCAGAATTTAACGAAACCAGTTCCATTGGATCCGTAATAGTTAGTTATTACCGGATTTCAAATTTCGTGTCAATCGGAGCTATCGTTTGATCGTGGCAGCTCGAAACGCATCGATTTATTTTTAATTTAAATTTGGCGAGCTAAAATAGCCATTTTTCAAAAAGTCTCGGATTTCGACGAAACCATTTTCATCGGATCCGTAATGTGATATTATTGTAAGTTTAAAATTTCAAGTCAATTGGATTTACCGTTTGTCCGGTACAAATTAAAATGCCTAGAAATCGATTTAAATCGATTTAATTTAAATTGAGCGTTTGTAGCCATAACTCGCACAGATGTCCGAATTAGCTTCCGAAACCTGTTCCATTGTGTCCGGAACGTGGGGTAAACCTTAGAAACGCTGGTTACGGCGCGTAAATCGGAGTTCGGAATTTCTGGAATGAATAGTGTTTACGCTTGATTTTCTATAAAAGGAGACCCTACCCCTTCATAAATAAATAATAAAAAAAAAGAAATAACAAACCCTAGCCCCCACTAACAAAATGAAGGGCCAGAAATTGTCAAAATTCATTCATTAATCTCTCTCAATCCGTAAGGAATTACGCGAAGTGCTCAACTACAAAGTCGAAGAGCTCGACGAGAGCTTCGATTCCATACGGTGATGATCGAATTTGGAGCGACGATGGAGGAGCTATGTGGGGCCGACAGTGCTAGGCTGCGCACGACTTTCCATGTACATGATGAGGCCGAGCTTAGGGGGGTTCTGGCCGTGGGTAGCTTAGGTTGGTGGCTTCGATTTGGTGCCTACGTGATGAAGTATAGTTGAGCGAAGAGATCGAATTATTAAACGCTAGTTCTTGTGTTATGGGTTTTGTTGTGCGTGATGGCCTGTAGCCGTGCGTGATGAAGGAGATGAAGGGGAACGGTCCAGATCTGATGGCAGTGAGATCATGTGGCTTGTGTTAGCTGTAGGTTATAAATTTTATAATTAAGGTTGTAATTTGTTAATATAAATACGTGTAAACTTCAAAATTTGATATCTTTTTCATACGAGGTCGAAAAAATGCAAACTCAGTCGCATTGGAATCGTATGGACGAGCACTACGCGATGAAGTTGGTTTGGAGTCATTTGGAGTTAGTGAGAATTTTGGGTAAAATTAAACGTCCGTTTAATTTTATTCGAAATAAATCGCTAAAACGGAATTTAAAATCAAGGTGAGAACTTCTCACTCAATCGAATCAGTTTCGATTTTATTTTAAATAGTTAGATTTAACATATTTGAATGTATGTTTGAATGATGATTAATATCTATTGATTGTTAAAATAGACATTATACGCCGTTAGTAAGCGGATGTTATTTATTAAAAACATATACCGCGAATATTTCATAAACAGTGAAATTGGTATTATATATAATAGCAATATATATATATTGGCATATGTATATATTGGAGTTATTGATTTCCCGCATTTTTTGTTTAGCGGATGAGGCCCTATTGCGCCGTCTATTAAGCGGATAATATTTAAATCCCATATACCGCGATAATTTCGTATTGGAGCGAAATTGGTATTGTGCTAATGTTTTTGGATGCAGGAAAACAGGTTGGAGGGATCCAACTGGATTCCTCAACAGTTTTTTATTTGATTTCAGATATTTTGATATTTGATGGATTATCATATCGATATATGATATCGTTGTTGTCGTGATTGACAATTTGGTATGTAGCATCATTGGACCAAACTTTGGAAATTTTAAAATGATTTATAAAGTGATTTTTGAAAATATACTATATTTTTGGAATTGATCCATTTTAAATAAGTAAACGATATAATTTTTAATGTTATAAAAATTATGATTTTTGAGAAATATAGTTAAAAACTGATTTTTGAGAATATGATGCTAATGATTTTATAAAATAGTTTAATCGGGATTTTAGAATTTATCGTGAAAAGTTTAAATATAGGATTTATAAAATTTAATTATTTTATGAATCAAAATGGTGAAATAATAAAGGAGATTAAAGACGTTTTAAAGAATAATATAAATTGATTTATATTAAAAGATTTATAAATGGATATTTATAAATTAAAACGTTGGAATTATAAAAAAAAGAGTTTTTATAAGCGTTTGAATGAAGTGAAAACGAATTTCATAATTGAATGGAATTTATAGAATTTTAAACAGTGAAGTTATAAATGAAATTTTATAAACAGTAGGTTTATAAAATTTATAAAGTTATTGAAAGAATGAATTTTGGATAAATAAACAATCTTATAAGTTATAAGATTTAAAATTTGGGAAGTTAAAAGAACGATTGTTATAAAATAATCGTTTTATAAGTGTTTAACTTGTAATGTGAATTTTTGTTTTATAATTGAGTTATAAATCGAATAGGTTAATAAAGGAATTTATAAAAGGAGTTGTTACAAATAAATAGAAATGGAGTTATAAACGTTGTTTTATAAATTCACAAACGACTCATTTTGATAAGTAAATTATTGAAACCTATTAATGGAGTTATATTCACATTTTTGATTGTGAATAATCCTTTAAAATGAAATATATAAAAGGATGAAATTTGTTAACGTAGTATATTCACGTTTTTGAATAGTGAATAATATGTTAAAGAATTTGTTTTGAATGTGATGTTTTAAATAGAACTTAAAACAATCTAATGATGTTTTAAACTGTGTTAAGATTCGAAACCATAGATTTCAACGTTAATTGTTGAAATAGACGTTTTCGAGAAATAAAAGGAAATAGTGGACTATAACACTGTTGTTATAGTAAATGATTTCCGAAAGGAAATGTTTTGTATAGTATTGGGATTTATATATCTATTTTAATTTCGAATCCCTATACTAATGATTTTGGGACGTTGTAACGATGTTTTACGTAACATTCGTTTTGGCCCAAATAAATATGTTTAAGAGAATGATTTCCTTAAAGAATGAAATATATACTTAATTTCGATTTAAGCATATTGAATATTTTCTAAGTGTTGAAAATAAATAAAATTTGTGAATTACTTATGAATAAATAAGTATGGAAATGTTTTCCAATATAAAGTGAATATTTTGAGAATTTATCTTTTTGAAGATAAATTGAAATGAATAATTGAAATGTATATGCATGGATATTGTGAATATAAATTCACTATGGAATTTATAAAAGAAAGTGGAATTTGTTTAAGAATAAATATTGATTTATTTTTGAAGTATGAAATTATATATCTTGTAAAGACATTTTGGAAAAATAAATTATTTGGAATCTGGTGATGTATGCATATCCAATTGATAGTTCAATAACTGACTATCAATATTTTCCTTTGAATGGGTATTTGATGTAATTTGATTGAATGTGAATGCACACTTATTTTTGAATAAGCGCTCACTATTCGGGTTAACCGGGAAAGGACCATGGGGTCGTATAACCCATTCCGAATATGTGATACGTCGTTGTGAATTGCATTTGAAGATCGGTGTTGAAGATCGGTATTTGCGAGAGCGATAGGATGACCTATCGATTGTCTCTGCACTGGGTCGCTCCTGGTATAGAGATTCCATAAGTGATGGGATGTCACGACCCGTTTTCCCGTACCCTTTGAATCGACAATAAACCACACATGTCCAACTCAAATTGTACGAAAATACGGAACATGAAGGGTGATAAAGAAAAATAGACAGAACAGAATCTCACACGAATGGAATAACATATATTATTTCAATAAAAATATTTACAGCGGAAAATTTTGAAATACAATATCAGAGTCTAACCTAGATTCAGCTTGGACAGTTATAAAACCTGCCCTTACAATTGCTGACAAACATCAAACAAAATACACTAAGCAATGGCGATGAAAGAATATCTTCATGCGTCCATGAATATCTCCAGCTCTCCCCTGGAACTTCAACTTCCTTCGACTATCCTGAAACTACTCGGATCTGACCCGAGTATTGAAAATACCCGGATCAGGCTTGATAAACCAGCGTGAGAAAAACTCAATAATAAATGACAGTGTCATATATCAGCCTTTGGATAAAATCCTTTGAAATAAATAGTATCTCATAAGACCACGTCCACACATAAACACGAACGGGTTTTTTACCTTATGATAACTAAAACACTTTTATATCAAAACCTTTGATATTATTTCTAATGACATCTCTTTGAAAACATTTGCAAATAAACTTATCAATCTTATCCGAAATGGTTACCCATATAGCATTTCGAGGCTATTCATTACGCCAATACAAACAAAACCGTAGGTTCTTATTGGAGAATGGATTTCCATACAAATGACCAGGCGCAGGATCTACCTTCCGAAATGGGTACACCTCTAGATGGATGTCCCGAGGCACAGAACATCTGCCCTCTACCAACACAAGACCGGCCTACCTCTGTAACTAGATAGTACCGAATATGTCATCCCCCGGTCGTTGCCGACCTTTAACCGAGCGCTCGTTTTCCATACACCACATTAATTAACATCCCGACGTCATAGCGGGAAGAAATATATCTAGAAGGGGATGATCATACCCTAATGGGAATGACCCACATAGCCCTGCTGCATCTAATCCTGTTTCGGTCATTTCCGGTTTGATGAGGCTTAAGGCTACGATTACCTTTTCACAAAGCACATATCAAATCTTTGAATGCCACATTGCCATTTCCGTTAACTACTAATTGCCTTCCACAAAAATACAACCCTTGAGCTCGTATGTCTCAAGGAGGGTGTTAAGCTAGAGAAGTTGCCTTCTCCGCCACCACTGATGTACGTTTGTAAAAACCAATGTACGTAATCTTTAGAAATGCAACGTCAGACAAACGTCCATATAAGTTGTCCAGGAACAGGACAAACCGAAGGTACTTTCCTCGGCCATTACTAGGCGAGAAGCCCTTGCAATCCGCAAAATCTCCATCACGAGGAGACCACTGCTATATATAACTCTACAATGGGTGCGCACCCTGAGCAAATCAACAAGCAGTCCTCACGCTATGAAGATCCACGGTCTTCAATCACCATCTTCAACATGTCTTCACGTTCGAACGTACACATTGGTTCGAAGTGGTTTTCGGATAGGAATTAACCAAATCCGACTCCGGTTCCTTCGAAATCCAATCATCGATAAAAAGTGAATATGAGAATATAGGATTTATTAAGTCTCTTTTCACTTTAATTCTCTTCGGATGATTTCGAAATTCTCTTTCTTTCAACTTAGGATAATTCTAAGTAATTCATTCTTTTGTTTTGGAAAATATCTCAGATTTCTTTACTTAATTCTTGATCCAAATTTCTTAACTTTTAACTTAAGGAAAACATTCCCTTTATAATATCACCTTCCAAAACATCCATTTAATTTAAAGGATTATTCACTGTCCAAAATCGCGAATATAATTCCTTTAACATTTAACTTATCAATTTAAATTGATTTCAGATTTACAAAACGATGTTTATAAATTCCATTTTTATATCTCACTTGTAAGTCAAAATCCAATACTCTTATTTACCAATTCATTCCTTTCAAATCTTATCATTCCTAAAATTCATTATAAATTCTTTTCTAAACTTCACAGGTTCGTAGAAATCATTCATTTTGGAGATTGCTTAACTTTTGGATAATACCAATCTTCTTTTATTTTGGAAAACTTAACAGAATCTTTTTATTTTGAGAGCATCCGGGCTTTCCTTTCGATCTGTTCCACCCCTCGCCTAAGAAAAGAAAACATAGGCCAGGTAAGTTCAGGGCACTGGTTGCTCCATCCCTAACCTTAGTTAAACACCTTGTTTTATCTTCCCAGATCTCACAGGCGGGACAAATGTACTAGTCGTTTCCGCATACTCAGATTTTCAACTTATTTTGGAATTGCTTATAAATATTCCAAATTATCTTTCAAAACGCTTAATTATCCTTTTTAAAACATTCACGATTATTCTTGGAAACGTCGTTACATTTAAACTCATATTCCAAAAGTTATAGAATTCACAGCATAAAAGTGCTGCGGAAAGTGCTATATAAGCCTATTTGATTAAAACAACTTTTAAACATTCGCTAATTCATATTTTCCAATCCAAATCTCTTTTAAATCATTTAAATAGATTTATCAAATTTATTCCATATTTTTCCATAATTAAAAACATCCATTTAAACAGATTTCCTTTTATGGTCACTAAACTGCACTAGCGCGATTTTTCTAGAAAATTGATTTGGACATAATTCAAAATCTACTTATCGAAACTTTGATTTTCTTTCTTCATTTAGAAGATATGGATATAATAGTCCGGAATTTTCTTATCTCGAAGAATTCCGAGCAATATTCCACTCTACACATTCATTTGAACTTTTCAACGCGAAATCGCGAACTACCGTTGCGCGACGCGTCTAGTTTTAACTTATTTTTCAACATTTGAAATAATTTATTCAAATTGGATTTCAATACTTATAAAATGATTAGAAACCCTTTTAAATCAATATTTTCACCTTTTAAAGCTTTTAAAATATATTTTCACTCTTACCACATTAAAATATTATTATATTCCCATTATTTTAATATTAAACTTTAAATCCCAATTTTAACTCAATTTCAATTCTAATCTCAAATTAAACACATTTAAAACTTAGATTTCAAATCTAATTCCAATTTAAATTTCAATTTAATCTCAAACTAAACTTCACTTTTTCAAAATCGATTTTAATTTCAATTTCACTATTCATCTAAATTTCAATTTCTAATTAGCTATTCTTTTCAAATCCGTTTCACTTCAAATTTCAAATTCTCTTTCATTTTAACTTTAATTTCACTTCTAAATGAAAAGAGACTTATTTTTCCACAATTTCTCATATTACTAAAATATGGTCTTACTAATCAAAGTGATTACTTAACTAATAGGAATTTGATATCCACATTATCATAACAACCATACAACAATCATATAACACTAGCATATTCAATACGGTAAATGTCATAATATTACTTCGGATTATCCAACATATCCAAACAATCAACCAAACATACATATCATCAAATAGTGATTATCTAACATAACAAATTAACATGATAATCAATAAAATTTAAAAGCGATGAGAATTTCTCACCTTTACCCAAATGTTTAACTTCCTACCAACATTCATATCAACAACACTTCACTAAAACTTCAACTAATCAACTTTTACTCCATTTCATCGACCACTTCTTCCATAAGTTCGGCCTCCTCCTATTCTTCCTCTTTCTCCATCATTTCTTCACTTATTAGATGTTAAACCATGTTCTCATGGTATTCTAAGGTCTTTGACAAAGTTTGGTGGTGTTTGGAGTTGATTTAATATGGTTTTGAAAAAGTTAGTAAGCATTTTGGAAGAGAAGAAGAAGCCATTAAAGAGAGCTTCAAAGAGGAAGAAGAAGAAGAAGAAAGTGAAGAAGAAGGTAGAGAATGAAGTGTGAAAAATGAAAGGTATGGATGCATATTTATATTTGAGCTTTGGATGGCAAATGACTAAAATACCCTTCTTTACTTTTTGACTTTTTAATTTACTTTTCTACCCTTGATTTAACTCTTTAAGGACATGCATTAATGGTGAAATGATGGTAGGATGTAAGTTTGTACTTAATGAAATGATGTTTGCCTCTTTTTCTTAAACTTTTAAAATGTTAAAATAATATTTTGCTCCTTTTCCATGTAAAGTAGTAACATCTCATTAATGTGATTTGAATTTATAAAATGATTACTCTTTTTTTTTTCTTAAACTTTGTGTAAAAAGGAAATAAGACTTTTGCTTGATTTGATTTGCATTAATGGTGGAAAGATGGTTTAGTAATGATATTGTTTTTATGTCAAATCATGTCCTTTTATTTTTTTATTTATGTAAACTATTTTCAAAAGTAAACTCCTTTTGTCTTTTAGTGCTAAATGTAAAGTGTTTAAATAGTTTGTAAACTTGTAATTTTAAGTTATAAAATGTATTAAGTTGCAACAACTTGTCGACAACTTGTTTTGGTTGAAAACGGTGTTTTCCGCCGACAAAGTTTACAGTCAAAATTTGACGTTTTTATTAAGCTATATATTGATGTAAACCAAACTTTAAAATGAACTTTTTACTTCTTTAAATAAATTAAAACATGTCTCTTTATATTAAAAAATCATATTTAATTAATATCAAAATCTCAAATTTTACCGCGTATGTAAAACTAACAAAATGCGACAAATTTTTGGTTATTTTTATAAAACGATTATTAACAAACTTTTAAATCTTTTAACATACTTTTATTATCTTTATAAGATTTATCCTTTTAGATTTTAAATCGTTCGAAATCTCTCATTTTCGAAGTAGCGAAAATACGGGTCGTTACATTCTCCCCTACTTAGAAGCATTTCGTCCTCGAAATGAAAGTTAGATAAAGGAATCTATCTCATACTCATCTCCTCAAATAATTTGACTTATTTCTACTGATGATAGAAAAGAAGAAGGCCGATATCATAACAATACTAAAACAAATGATGCCAAACATGCATATAAAGATTCCCCACACTAACCTAAGTATCTATTACGTACTTACGGTTATATGTACATACATCAAGTCAAACTTCTATCCTTCCCATCCTAGTGCGTACTGCACACTTAAGATAATGTATCCAACTATCAAATAAGACTATACATCCAAAAACAACCAAACTAATACTATATCAAGATAAATGAATACATCCACATAACCCATCCTCTGACCTAAGCATGTACTACACCTGAGGTCTATATATTAAAACATAAGTCCAACCCTTATATCTTAGCGTCTACTATTTAAGATAACTATCCAACTACTATGTTGACATACCCAAAACATCATAATATATGTTATATTTGATTCGATCTATTATTCAATCCACAACTTTTCTTTCGAACTAGTATCGATCCCCCGATTTTCTATTGCGGACTTTGATCAGACTTCTTAATCACAAACTCTTGCTTTCCTTGCATAGCTCTCAACTATGATAGAAAACTCGTGTACATAATCACAAACTCTCATCAATGTTCGCCATCAAAAATTGAGTGATAAATCCCTTTTTTCGGATTGGTGTAAACACCTCAAAGTTCTATACTCAAATCTTAGATCAAAATTTATCTACGTTTAACTTATGTACTTATTCACATTTATCTTTACTTAATACATTTCTTCCAAAACTTCTATTAATCCAAGTTTATTTCACAACCATTTACTTTCTTCTAAATCCATTATTACTTAAGCTTACAAATATGACTTAACTTGTATAATATATTTTTACTTCCTAAGAGTATATATACATATCCCTAATCTTCAAATCGTCATTACTTCAATTAGGGTTTTCAACAAATGTGGAATTCTATTATTCCAAATAAATAAGTTATAAAACTTAATCCCTAGTTTTCTTTACCTAAGGTCTCCATTTAGCTAATATTATTTATCTAATCCATATATTAATCAGACAACTTTACTAAGTGTACATCCTTTTTCTTACAAAGTTAACTTATTTACCTATCCATTTGCCAAATCAAAATTTCTTAATCTTAAATCCATCAAATACCTTATAGTCAAATTTGTGAAACTTAATTCACATGGTATTTGTTATTTAAACATTTTCATCCAACATTCAACTACTAACCATATTATTCAAAACCATCCACTTTTCATCTTACTTCATTTTGAATTACAAATGTTACCCTAATGTATCATTAATTCAAATTTTTATATTAGGATGATATTTCTTATATTTCTTGTTCCTAAATTTCACTTTGATTTTTAAACTTAATCAAAGTGTCTAAATTTCAAATTACCTTAACTCATTTATAAGTTATAGAACTTATCCTTTCATAATATATTTACCAAAATTTCAATTTTGGCTTATCTTTTCTGTCTTATTGATAAGAATTTTTCTAAGTGTAAATTTTCACTTTACTTCCTCTAATTACACTTCTAGCTTCAATATTATCATCAAATATCTTATAATCAAATTGCGAATTTTACTTCACAAGATATTTGTACTTAGCTTTTAAATCCATTCATTATGATAATCACTTAATCATTATTATTTCTTAATACCAAAGGTCTAGGGGTATATGGTCAAAATTTTTAAATTCTAGCTTTCAACTAATTAATTTTATATGAAATATCTTATAGTCAAATTTGTGCAATTCTAATCACAAGATATTCATATTTTAATTTCACTAAGCTAAATCACAATCAATCCTTAACCCAAAAGATAATAATATCCCCTTTAGTATTTATAATATAAACCCAAGGTAAAATTATTTCATTTACCAATTTCTTTTAAAACAAAATCATTTTTATAAATTTAACAAATACGCGCTCATATATATAATACTCTCATAACTCATTCTAGGGCGTTACTAACCCTATCTCTAATGAGTTACTCATCCTAGGATATTACTAATCCTATCTCTGATGAGACTTTACCCATAACAGAGCCAAGGTTCTCGCTTAACCTTCAGCTCTGATACCAAATGTCACGACCCGTTTTCCCGTACCCTTTGAATCGACAATAAACCACACATGTCCAACTCAAATTGTACGAAAATACGGAACATGAAGGGTGATAAAGAAAAATAGACAGAACAGAATCTCACACGAATGGAATAACATATATTATTTCAATAAAAATATTTACAGCGGAAAATTTTGAAATACAATATCAGAGTCTAACCTAGATTCAGCTTGGACAGTTATAAAACCTGCCCTTACAATTGCTGACAAACATCAAACAAAATACACTAAGCAATGGCGATGAAAGAATATCTTCATGCGTCCATGAATATCTCCAGCTCTCCCCTGGAACTTCAACTTCCTTCGACTATCCTGAAACTACTCGGATCTGACCCGAGTATTGAAAATACCCGGATCAGGCTTGATAAACCAGCGTGAGAAAAACTCAATAATAAATGACAGTGTCATATATCAGCCTTTGGATAAAATCCTTTGAAATAAATAGTATCTCATAAGACCACGTCCACACATAAACACGAACGGGTTTTTTACCTTATGATAACTAAAACACTTTTATATCAAAACCTTTGATATTATTTCTAATGACATCTCTTTGAAAACATTTGCAAATAAACTTATCAATCTTATCCGAAATGGTTACCCATATAGCATTTCGAGGCTATTCATTACGCCAATACAAACAAAACCGTAGGTTCTTATTGGAGAATGGATTTCCATACAAATGACCAGGCGCAGGATCTACCTTCCGAAATGGGTACACCTCTAGATGGATGTCCCGAGGCACAGAACATCTGCCCTCTACCAACACAAGACCGGCCTACCTCTGTAACTAGATAGTACCGAATATGTCATCCCCCGGTCGTTGCCGACCTTTAACCGAGCGCTCGTTTTCCATACACCACATTAATTAACATCCCGACGTCATAGCGGGAAGAAATATATCTAGAAGGGGATGATCATACCCTAATGGGAATGACCCACATAGCCCTGCTGCATCTAATCCTGTTTCGGTCATTTCCGGTTTGATGAGGCTTAAGGCTACGATTACCTTTTCACAAAGCACATATCAAATCTTTGAATGCCACATTGCCATTTCCGTTAACTACTAATTGCCTTCCACAAAAATACAACCCTTGAGCTCGTATGTCTCAAGGAGGGTGTTAAGCTAGAGAAGTTGCCTTCTCCGCCACCACTGATGTACGTTTGTAAAAACCAATGTACGTAATCTTTAGAAATGCAACGTCAGACAAACGTCCATACAAGTTGTCCAGGAACAGGACAAACCGAAGGTACTTTCCTCGGCCATTACTAGGCGAGAAGCCCTTGCAATCCGCAAAATCTCCATCACGAGGAGACCACTGCTATATATAACTCTACAATGGGTGCGCACCCTGAGCAAATCAACAAGCAGTCCTCACGCTATGAAGATCCACGGTCTTCAATCACCATCTTCAACATGTCTTCACGTTCGAACGTACACATTGGTTCGAAGTGGTTTTCGGATAGGAATTAACCAAATCCGACTCCGGTTCCTTCGAAATCCAATCATCGATAAAAAGTGAATATGAGAATATAGGATTTATTAAGTCTCTTTTCACTTTAATTCTCTTCGGATGATTTCGAAATTCTCTTTCTTTCAACTTAGGATAATTCTAAGTAATTCATTCTTTTGTTTTGGAAAATATCTCAGATTTCTTTACTTAATTCTTGATCCAAATTTCTTAACTTTTAACTTAAGGAAAACATTCCCTTTATAATATCACCTTCCAAAACATCCATTTAATTTAAAGGATTATTCACTGTCCAAAATCGCGAATATAATTCCTTTAACATTTAACTTATCAATTTAAATTGATTTCAGATTTACAAAACGATGTTTATAAATTCCATTTTTATATCTCACTTGTAAGTCAAAATCCAATACTCTTATTTACCAATTCATTCCTTTCAAATCTTATCATTCCTAAAATTCATTATAAATTCTTTTCTAAACTTCACAGGTTCGTAGAAATCATTCATTTTGGAGATTGCTTAACTTTTGGATAATACCAATCTTCTTTTATTTTGGAAAACTTAACAGAATCTTTTTATTTTGAGAGCATCCGGGCTTTCCTTTCGATCTGTTCCACCCCTCGCCTAAGAAAAGAAAACATAGGCCAGGTAAGTTCAGGGCACTGGTTGCTCCATCCCTAACCTTAGTTAAACACCTTGTTTTATCTTCCCAGATCTCACAGGCGGGACAAATGTACTAGTCGTTTCCGCATACTCAGATTTTCAACTTATTTTGGAATTGCTTATAAATATTCCAAATTATCTTTCAAAACGCTTAATTATCCTTTTTAAAACATTCACGATTATTCTTGGAAACGTCGTTACATTTAAACTCATATTCCAAAAGTTATAGAATTCACAGCATAAAAGTGCTGCGGAAAGTGCTATATAAGCCTATTTGATTAAAACAACTTTTAAACATTCGCTAATTCATATTTTCCAATCCAAATCTCTTTTAAATCATTTAAATAGATTTATCAAATTTATTCCATATTTTTCCATAATTAAAAACATCCATTTAAACAGATTTCCTTTTATGGTCACTAAACTGCACTAGCGCGATTTTTCTAGAAAATTGATTTGGACATAATTCAAAATCTACTTATCGAAACTTTGATTTTCTTTCTTCATTTAGAAGATATGGATATAATAGTCCGGAATTTTCTTATCTCGAAGAATTCCGAGCAATATTCCACTCTACACATTCATTTGAACTTTTCAACGCGAAATCGCGAACTACCGTTGCGCGACGCGTCTAGTTTTAACTTATTTTTCAACATTTGAAATAATTTATTCAAATTGGATTTCAATACTTATAAAATGATTAGAAACCCTTTTAAATCAATATTTTCACCTTTTAAAGCTTTTAAAATATATTTTCACTCTTACCACATTAAAATATTATTATATTCCCATTATTTTAATATTAAACTTTAAATCCCAATTTTAACTCAATTTCAATTCTAATCTCAAATTAAACACATTTAAAACTTAGATTTCAAATCTAATTCCAATTTAAATTTCAATTTAATCTCAAACTAAACTTCACTTTTTCAAAATCGATTTTAATTTCAATTTCACTATTCATCTAAATTTCAATTTCTAATTAGCTATTCTTTTCAAATCCGTTTCACTTCAAATTTCAAATTCTCTTTCATTTTAACTTTAATTTCACTTCTAAATGAAAAGAGACTTATTTTTCCACAATTTCTCATATTACTAAAATATGGTCTTACTAATCAAAGTGATTACTTAACTAATAGGAATTTGATATCCACATTATCATAACAACCATACAACAATCATATAACACTAGCATATTCAATACGGTAAATGTCATAATATTACTTCGGATTATCCAACATATCCAAACAATCAACCAAACATACATATCATCAAATAGTGATTATCTAACATAACAAATTAACATGATAATCAATAAAATTTAAAAGCGATGAGAATTTCTCACCTTTACCCAAATGTTTAACTTCCTACCAACATTCATATCAACAACACTTCACTAAAACTTCAACTAATCAACTTTTACTCCATTTCATCGACCACTTCTTCCATAAGTTCGGCCTCCTCCTATTCTTCCTCTTTCTCCATCATTTCTTCACTTATTAGATGTTAAACCATGTTCTCATGGTATTCTAAGGTCTTTGACAAAGTTTGGTGGTGTTTGGAGTTGATTTAATATGGTTTTGAAAAAGTTAGTAAGCATTTTGGAAGAGAAGAAGAAGCCATTAAAGAGAGCTTCAAAGAGGAAGAAGAAGAAGAAGAAAGTGAAGAAGAAGGTAGAGAATGAAGTGTGAAAAATGAAAGGTATGGATGCATATTTATATTTGAGCTTTGGATGGCAAATGACTAAAATACCCTTCTTTACTTTTTGACTTTTTAATTTACTTTTCTACCCTTGATTTAACTCTTTAAGGACATGCATTAATGGTGAAATGATGGTAGGATGTAAGTTTGTACTTAATGAAATGATGTTTGCCTCTTTTTCTTAAACTTTTAAAATGTTAAAATAATATTTTGCTCCTTTTCCATGTAAAGTAGTAACATCTCATTAATGTGATTTGAATTTATAAAATGATTACTCTTTTTTTTTTCTTAAACTTTGTGTAAAAAGGAAATAAGACTTTTGCTTGATTTGATTTGCATTAATGGTGGAAAGATGGTTTAGTAATGATATTGTTTTTATGTCAAATCATGTCCTTTTATTTTTTTATTTATGTAAACTATTTTCAAAAGTAAACTCCTTTTGTCTTTTAGTGCTAAATGTAAAGTGTTTAAATAGTTTGTAAACTTGTAATTTTAAGTTATAAAATGTATTAAGTTGCAACAACTTGTCGACAACTTGTTTTGGTTGAAAACGGTGTTTTCCGCCGACAAAGTTTACAGTCAAAATTTGACGTTTTTATTAAGCTATATATTGATGTAAACCAAACTTTAAAATGAACTTTTTACTTCTTTAAATAAATTAAAACATGTCTCTTTATATTAAAAAATCATATTTAATTAATATCAAAATCTCAAATTTTACCGCGTATGTAAAACTAACAAAATGCGACAAATTTTTGGTTATTTTTATAAAACGATTATTAACAAACTTTTAAATCTTTTAACATACTTTTATTATCTTTATAAGATTTATCCTTTTAGATTTTAAATCGTTCGAAATCTCTCATTTTCGAAGTAGCGAAAATACGGGTCGTTACATGGGAAATCCGATCAGGATTGTGAATATCCGGATTTCAAGGACTTCTTTGTAAGTGCCTTCGGTTCTGTTCGAGCCCGGAACAGACTTGTATGGATTGTATGTCTGACATTACAAATTGAGATATAAAGCCGATTTCTTTCAAATATATTTCTGTTGGTGGCGGAGAATTTATTCTTTTAGCTTAACACCCTTCTCTGAGACGTACAAGCTCAGAGGTTATATAGTTGAAGTTATCAGCGATATATTCCCAATTTGGTAATGTGACATGCTGAGTGATGCTGAAATGATCATTGTGTTGATTATTTGTGATAGGATCGTTTATTTGATCGTCTATCCTTGTGATCATTGTGTTGATCATTTGTTGACCCAAAGCATGGCTTTTGTATAAAGTATGTTTTTGTGGACGTGACTTCGTCGAACCTCACACCCCGTGAATGGTCAAAACAGGAAAGATGCGGCAAGGTTATGAGGGGTAGCGCCCTTTAGGATATGTGCATTTCCTTCTGGAAAAGGGTGGTATCATGGTATGGAGCCCAGATACTTACTCATGTTGAAAACACTTTGTTATGATTGTGTGAATTGATTACGAGCGCTCGGTTAAAAGGTCCCAAAGGACCGGGGGATGGCATATTCGGTCAGTTGTTACTCAGTTAGGGGTAACCCGGCCTTGTGTTGGTAGAGATCCGGTTTGGTTCTCGGGGATGTCCATCCAGAGGCATTCTCATGTGGCAATGGGAAGTTCCTTGGCCTGATCATTCGTTGGAAATCCAATTCCCAATACGAAACTTGTACGGTATTAGTTGTAGAACCTGCCATTCACTTATGGTGGTCACCACTGTTTGGATGGTAGCTATAGTAGGCATAGTTCGAAATGTCTATGTTGGCTAAGATTTATATTCTACTTTCGAAATGAATTTTTCTCTACACTATGCACTAGTAATAATATCAAATGTTATTTTAAATGCGTATCAAGCATCTTTGACTATCATAAGGAGAAATCTCCTCCGATTCTGCGTTTGCATTGTGTGTGTGTGCGGGAGGCCTTATGGTAGTCTCATTTTTAAAATCATTGCGAATTGACTTAAAAATATTCCTCTATTTTGATTTTAAAAATAAATAAACTGTTTTGAATTCTCACACCAGTCACATGACTGACTTGGAGTTTATTGTTTTCCTTCCTAAACTCTGGGTGCCCACCAATTTCTACACGGGCAGTCAAGAGTTAAGGTTTATCAGGATATTCTGTATATTCTGGAGTTGCTGGAGGCAAGCTGGATGGCATGGCGTATTACTAGTTATATAGCATTTCTTTTTCCGCTGCACTGTTTGTTGTTGTTTGTTGTTGTATACTCTGATGATATGATGTAATGTAATGAAATGTAATGTAATAACTGATATAGTTCTTTGTTTAAAGATTATTCATTTATTATTATATGTTGTTCCGCTGCGAATTGTGAGATTCTGATGTGATTCTGTTGTTTTCTATTCCGTCCTATTTTCTTCTATTTTTCTTTTCCGTTCTATTCTCTTTTTCTTTCTATTTTAAAAATCTCTATTTTCTCTCTTCTTTCTTCTTCCTTTTTCTTAAATTCTTTTTAAAACCCATAACATTCCGTGTTTCCGGCCTTTGATTTCTCGGCAGTCGATAAAGTGAGTGTCGATGTTGAATTTTCGAAAGTCGAAAATTTTCGGGACGTTACATCTGAAATAACAAAAGTACATCAAAATTCTCATTCATGCAGTAATGTCAATTTATGAAACAGAACACTGAGAACAGTAAAAGGTTACATGTACCTTTTGAACATCCTGCATCATTTTACTTTTATCAGTCACAGACTCTTCAGCGATCTTATTAACAAAGTGACCAAACTGATAAGAATACCAAGGAAGAGACCCGCCATTGATCAAAGCACCCATGCAACCCAAAAACACGAGAAACATTTCCCATGCATTGGAATACTTGAACAAAGCAAATAGAATAACAGCTCTACTTACAATTTCGCCTTCTTCATCCTCATCATCAATGCCATCATAACCACTTCTATCCTCATTTTCATCCAAGCTTTGTAAAAACTTGATTATACAAATGACTGCCAGTTTTTCCACAACGATAAATTCATACTAAGTATTACTTTTAAATTAAAGAATTGGAAGAAACTAAAGATGGGACAAAAACAAACTTTCTTTACTAACAAAAAAAACAGAATAAAAGGGATCATTTATTTCAGAAAAATTAGAGATCATTCATCTGATTTAATCAAACAGCTAAAGCCTATTAATAAACAAAATAAATCATACTCATGTTCTTCCTCTTCCTACTAGCATTCGCCATTGCTCAAATCATCATTCTAGATAGCAAAGAATGAAGGCAAAGGCGGAGGAGTATCGATTAGTATTTGGATTTGAATGGTTAGCCGAGGCAACAAATTTTGAAGATTCGTTTATTTATTTTGGAAACGAACGAGTAGATTATTTTGTGAAATGTGAATAGAGGCTGGCAAAGGAGGAAGGCACGATTAGGGTTAGGGAATAGGTGGGCCGGGTTGCGAATAGGATTGTGTCATTTGATTTTGGGCTATTAAATAGTTTCGGTTAACCGGTTAACCGCGGTTTAAACTGTTGTTAACCGTTAACCGAGCCGATAATGATCGGTTAACATCGGTCGGTTAACCGAAAGTTCGGTTAACCGAATTTTTCGGTTAAAGCGGTTCGGTTAAGATCGGTTAAGTCGGTTAGGTCGGTTAACTCGATTAAATGCCCACCCCTACTCCGGAATGTCAGAAAGCTTTCGATGAACTAATTCGTCACATGGAAGTGCCTCCAATACTTTCTAAGCCTAGCAACGGTGAAGATCTTTTCGTATATTTAGCAGTTTCGTCTCACGGTCTCAGTGCAACATTAGTACGAGAAGATGCAAAAGTTCAGCGTCCGGTCTGTTACATCAGCAAGAGATTCGCTGGGGCAGAGATGAATTATTCAAAGCTAGAAAAGCTCGCCTATTGCCTACTGATAGCTTCCAGAAAGTTGAGGCCATATTTTCAAGCTCATCCTATCGAAGCCTTCACTGATCAGCCTTTAAAGCAAGTACTGTTTTGCCCAGAGACTTCGGGTCGTCTTCTGAAGTGGAATATTGAACTCAGCCAATATGATATCACTTACCATCCCCGAAGAGCAGTCAACGGACAAGCTTTAGCAGATTTCATTGCAGAATACACAGATAAAGGTGACAGCGAGGAAGAAGTTACTGATGACATCCCGACTCGATGGAAATTATATGTTGATGGCGCAAGAAACGACTATTGCTCTGGAGCTGGGGTCGTGCTTGAAACCCCCGAAGGGCGATCATTGTGCTACGCATTGAGATTGGAATTTCCTTCGACAAATAATGAAGAAGAATATGAAGCTCTTATTGCCGACTTGAAGATTGCTAAAGAACTGAACATCAAAGTGTTGCAGATCTTCAGTGATTCCCATCTTATTGTATGCTAAGTCAAGAAAGAGTTTCAAGCTAAAGGAGGAAATCTGCCTGCTTACTTGTCAAGGGTCTGGGAGCTTCTCGATGATTTTGATCATTATACGATAATTCATATACCCCGGGAAGAGAACATGAAGGCAGATTCTCTCGCAAAGTATTCAAGCTCTGGTGAAGCTCAATTATGGGAATGGTCCCCGTAGAAGTCTTGTCAGCCCCAAGTATTGATGAAATGGAGATTGACTGGATCATGACTGTCTCTCAAGAGCAGGAGTCGTGGATGATCCCGATCAAGGAATATCTACTTAACGGCTTCCTTCCAGCAAATTCAAAGGAGCGTTAGAAACTATTAAGAAAAGCCTCAAGGTATGTAATTCAAGACGGCCGGTTATACAGACAGTGATTCTCGATGCCATTACTCCGATGTGTAACCAAGGAAGAGGCTAAAACAATTTTAGCTGAAGTGCACGGAGGAGAGTGTGGGGATCATTCAGGTGGTCAAACTCTAGCAAAGAAAATTCTCCGCTATAGGTATTTTTGGCCAGACATTAATCGAGATGCTGCTAGCTACTCCCGAAAGTGTGACAAATGCCAGAGATTTGCAAAAATCCCAAGAGCACCTTCCACCGAGCTAACGCAGATGGTCAGTCCATGGCCATTTGCCATTTGGGGAATAGATCTCATCGGGCCTTTGCCAACTGCCAAGTCCGAAATCAGATATGCTATTGTTGTTGTTGATTATTTCACTAAATGGGCTGAATCTGAACCATTAGCTACTATTACCTCTAAAAAGATGATAAACTTTGTGACTAAGAATATCATTTGCAGGTATGGTGTGCCTCAAAAGATAATCACAGACAATGGTACCCAATTCGAAGCCTTCAAGATCCAAAAAAGCTTCTCAGCAGTGGCTCATCCGCAGGCAAACGGGCAAGTGGAAGCAGTAAACAAAATTATCAAATCAACCATCAAAAAACAGCTGGAAAAAGAAAAAGGTGGTTGGGTGATAAGCTGCCACTAGCACTATGGGCATACAGAACTACCCACAAAACTGCGACTGGGCACACTCCATTCTCATTAGCATATGGATCGGAAGCAATGATTCCAGTGGAAATAGAGGTCCCCTCACACATAAGAATTCATTTCAACCAAGCTGAAAATGAAGAGTTGCAACTTGAAGCACATGACTTCCTTGATGAAAGAAGGGAAGAGGCCCAGCTCAGAATTGCAGCCCATCAGCAAAGGATTGCCAGACACTTCAATTCCAAAGTTCGCCAGCACAGCTTTGAAATTGGGGATCTAGTCTTGAAAATGATCATGACAGCAACATGAGTGTTTGCGCCAAACTGAGAAGGGCCGTATGTCAGGAAAAAAACTTCTTGATGGCACTTTCAAACCGACAACTGCCGAAAGAGATCCAATTCCAAGAGCTTGGAACAGCAATCACTTGCGTCCATATTTTACTTAAAAGCTTTGCTTAAATTTGTAAAATGATTACGGATGTATGATTCTTGTATTGTAAGCCATTGTAAAATCAGTGCAAATAAATAATAAGAACTATAAAGTGGATGTAGGCCCAGTTCGTGGCCGAACCACTATAAATCTTGTGTTCTTTGTTACTATAAAATGCCTGTTTTATTTCGATGCGTAAATACCTTAAATGTATTGCTAAAATGTCGATTTAATATTGCATGCCATTAAAACAAAGCTTACCTATCACAAGGCCAAGCGATCCCTAAAATCACTCAATAAACAAATGTCAAGCCACAGAAATTCCAGATTCAAACCCCACATAAGAAGTGCTTCATGCAAACAGTTAGTGATTCCGCCGGAGGGGCACATCCCTGATGTGGAGGTTCCAGGCCCTTGCTAACTGATCACGATCGTTTGTGCAAGCGGACATCTGGTTAAATAGCTTGCGTCTGCCCTGTGGACTCGCTTAACAATGAAGTACACTTCTTTGGATAAAACAAACTACTTGCAAAAGTAAGGAACATGCGCTTGGAAATGATAACAGGGAATCGCTGATGATCAAATGATGAATAGACAAGGGCGAGCAGACAGAAAACAGCCAAAAAGGAGTCTTGCCTCTCAACAAAAAGGTTGGTGGAACCACCAAAGGGGCACCTTCCCAAAGCGAAGGCACCATGCCCTTGCTAACTGATCGCGATCGTTTGTGCAAACAAACATCCGGTTGGATAGCTTGCGTCTGTCCCGTGGACCCACTTAACTGTGAGATGCAACCTTCATGGCGAGCCAACCATCCAAAGCCCTCTTCGGAGGCACAAGCCCTCTTCGGAGGCACAACTCTTCATAGGAAAAAGCCCTCTAACGAGGCACGCCGAAAAATGAATGTGCTCTTCTCAACCAATAAAGTTGGTGGAATCACCGAAGGGGCACCTTCCCAAGTGGAAAGCACAGAGACCTTGTTAACTGGTTGCGATCGTTTGTGCAAACAAACATCCAATTAAGTAACTTGCGTACGCCCCGTGAATCCATTTAACTGTGAGAAAGTAACTTCTAGAAAATCAAATAAAGACCTCTTCGGAGGCACAAGCCCTCTTCGGAGGCACGAGCGTTCACCAAAGGCACACCTGCCCTCTTCGGAGGCGGAAGACCTCTCCCGAGGCACCACAAGACCTCTTCGTAGGCACAAGACCTCTTCGGAGGCACAAGCCCTCTTCGGAGGCACGTCCCAAGAAGAGATGCTTTTCTCAACCAACAAGGTTGATGGAACCACCGGAGGGGCACCTTCTCAGGATAGAAGGCACAGGGCCCTTATTAAGTGGTTGCGATAGTTTGTGCAAATGGACATCCAACTAAGTAACTTGCGTCCGTACCGTGGATCCATTTAACTGTGAGAAAAGCACTTTCAAGTGAACAAAGCAAAAAAGCCCTCCAACAAGGCACAAAAAAAAGCCCTCTTCGGAGGCACACTGCAACTCTCAAGGGAAGATTAATTTCCCCATCTTGAAAATATTCTTCCTTAGAAGTTGGAGTGCCAAATCAAAGCCCTCTTCGGAGGCCCACTTCACCACGTAGGGGAATCCACTTGTCAAAAATAAAAGTGACTATCTCCAAAAGTGAAGTGTAAAAACTTTGTCAAACAAAAAAGAGAGAAGTCTTCTCCAATACGAGGCACACTCTACTAAAGCAAAGTAATATTTCCTCAAACATGGAAAATTATTCTCTAAAGTAAGAGTGCAAGCCTTATCAAAATGGAAAAGTTGTTCTCCAACTTAAGAGTACAAGTCTTCTTGAAACAGAGGAGTTGTTCTCCAAAGTCTTACCATATGAAAGAAATTGCAATAAGCCGTGGTATGGGGGCAATACAATATAGCTACATTAATAAAAGCAATGCTCAAGCAACATACCACAAACTTATTGCAATATTACACAAAGAAAATGAAGAAACTTGTGCGAAAATAAGGAATAAATGCATTCACAAATACATTCAAAAGATTGTACAAGTAAAAAGAATCATTTTATTCCATACTATAAAAATTTTATACATGTGCAGGTTTCAAAAGAGCGGGGACCGGTACCCGCACAATCTCCGGTCAACATAAGCCTTTATATACAAGCAAAAAGCAAAGCAAGAAGGATAAAGGGAGACTCGTTATTCCTTCTTCCTGCCACCTTTAGATCCATCGCCTGGCCTAATGGTTAACTTTGGGAGCCGGCTTGAACGAGTCGGGGAAGAAGGAGATAGAGGTACAGCTGGGTCTACTTCCGCCTTTTCTTTACTAGCAGAAGTGCTTTTCCTTTTCTTCTTCGAAGTTACATGCTTCCTCCTCTTCCTTGAAGAAGACTCGCTGCCTGGAGTTTTAAGTTCAGACAGCTTTGTGTCATCATGAAATTTCTCCGGAGTCCTTTCACCGTCTTCAAGTTCCTCAGCCTTCTGCTCTTGTGAAGCGGCTGGGTCATCCAAGCCTTGAAGAGCTTCTATTAATTCTTCTTGCGACCCTTTGAGAAGTAGAAGGAGGCGTAATTTGAAGAGATGGAGGTGGAACAGCTGGAAGAGGAGAAGTCTGTGCAGCACTTGGCGTTTTCACTACAGAAGAAGAGAAGTTAAAATCAGTATTCCTCGCAAAGAGAGGAGATAGTGGCGCGTCAAGGCTGAAGTAATAATCAAAAAGTTCATCAAGCTCATGTGAAGCGAACAAGTAGTCCACTTGAGCTAAATCAACGTTGAAGTTACCTGGAGAAGTTGGCTTTATCACGTCAACTTCAAAGCCTTGTGCTTCAGCGCTTTCTTGAGCCTCATCTCCAGTATGAGCAGTTACAATTTCAATGTCAACTTTGGCAGGAGGCGAAGAATGGGAACTGGAGCCAATGATATCAATTTCGACCGAAACCGTAGGAAGAGTCGGGTCGGTCAAATGTGCCTTCCCTAAATGTTCTCGTTCCGGCTCGCTCTTTAACAAGTTGCTCCTTCCCCCCGGCAAGGGTGGCACGTGCCTCATCATGCAGATAGTGCGCCTCAAGTTCTGCCTCAGTATAGCCAGCGCCTCCAAGCATATCAATTGCGGCCTCCCACACTTCGGCCAAGGTAATCTCATACTTCGGGCCCAAAAACGTAAGGCTACCACGCCCTAGGACGCTGTGCAAATAAAACTCGAAAAAGGTAGAGCTGATGTTGGCTTTGGTTACCTCATGAGATTCTTCGGCTGCTGCTTTGCCGGCGATGGCTTCATCACGCTCTTTTTCAACTTCAGAAAGCCGAGCTCTTAACATTTCAATCTCCATGTCCTGGGAGCTGGTTTTTTCTCGTAACTGAGCAACATCAATTCGGTAGCTTTCTACAATTTGCTGTTGTACTTCGAGTCTAGCTTCAGCGTCTCTTTGACCAGCATAGGCATCTCTCACTTGTTTTTGAAGCACTTCTTCCTTTTGAGTATAGGAAGTGGAAGAAGTGGTAAGCTCTTCTTTGAGTTTTTCAATTTCCGCTTCAAGCTTCTCATTATAAGCGGTAATGTTCTTCATCTCTGCATCGTGCTGGTTGAGAGTTTTCTGCCACTCGGACTTATCGCTCTCCATGTTAACATAGCCTCGAGATTTAAGCGATTCACCCATTGAAGCTCATCAACTAACTTTTTCCATCCATACATTCTCTCAATGTCAAGTTTAACAGCGTCGAGATTCCTTAGCATGGCCTGCTTGTCAATGGGAATCAAGTCCAAGTCGAAGCGTACTCCTTTTAAACACCAGTTTGGAAACCGGCTTTGGAGTGCAGGCGGGGCATTTTCAATTTGATACGGAGGCCTGTTGATGATCGTTTGAATATCAGCTCTTTGAAGGGCAGGAGAGCTGGAGGGGATTTCCAAAGAGATGGAAGCAGCGGGTTTTTCAGAAATTGCAGGTGCCGACCTTTCGCTAAGTTTGGCCCGCTTGCTTGGATCTTCAGCGATATGACCTTTCCCTTTGTCATCAAGAGATTTTCTTTTGTGGGAATCATCATCTTTCTAGGAAGAATCATGTCGTTCATCTCTTCTCCCATAGCGCTCCTCATAAGCCCGCCTCTCGCGAGCTTTTCGTGCAGCTCTTTCTTCGTCGGTCTCCCTAGGGGCAGGAAGATACCGCCTGGGATCATAAGAGTCGCATCTTCCATAGCGCTGAAAGTCATCATAGTATGAGCTGCTACGTCCCATTGGAGAATCTGAAAATGAAGAAGATACAAAGTTTAGAAATCTTCGAAATAAAGAAGCTAAGTGCACAAAATTGCCAAAATCTTAAGTGTGTGTGGCGTGTGAACTACGCGCATCAAGCTACAAACCACTCTTCGGCTTAAGAGTTATCTCTTGAGTTAATGGAGTTGTTTGCAAAACTGATGTTACTTCGACTGCTGGAGAAGCAAGTTTAGAAGCAGCGGTATCATCTTTGACGAGCTCATGTGAAGTCACCACTAGGTCGCTCAGCCATTCGAAGATGTCATCGCCATCATGCCTAGCGGAACTCTCTTTCTCAGCTCTCTCATCAGCAGCCTTCCCGGAGTGTTGAGGAAGTTCCTCTTCTTCGATAACCGGGGGAAGTGTAAGCTCGCCAGATGACCCCGCATCGTCAAAAGGAGTAGAACATTTCACCAATGAGGCCTCTGCAACAGGTTCCTTCGGTGTAAGTTCCTTTACGGAAACCGAGGCACCTGATGTCTCTGCTTGAGAACCGGAGGCATCACGAAGCTGAGTGAATCGGGAAGAGTGCAGAAGTCCGAATTGATGCAAAAATTCATCCTTTAGTAAGAATTTAATGCTTCTCTCCTCGACGGACACGGCGCTTAGTCTTTCAAAAGTTGACTTGTGGCTGGAATCTTTAAAAAGAGGAGGAAGTGTCGTAAAAATAAAGAATGAAGTTAGCACTTGACAACTCGGATTTTGAAAAGCTCAGAAATGAAAAGAACAGAGTAAGGCAATCTTACTTCCTACTCGCCAGATACTAGAAAATCCCGGGGGGCAGCGAACAAAGAAAAATTGGTTCAAAAACCCATGGGCGCTTTCAGGAAGATCGGTGATCAGTTTACAGTTCCTTGCGCTTCTCACAAGCATGATAGAAGGATGATCTTTGTTCTTCGCAAATGTGCACAGATAGCAAATCTCTTCAAAGCTCGGAAGACGGTCGAGTGTCCTCCTGAACATTACACACAGTCCAATCAAGATGGCGTATCCATTGGGGTGCAACTGGAAGGGAGAGATAGTTAATCTGAGGAGGAGTTGTCGAAGAAAATCGTTAAAAGGAGGAATAGCTCCACTCAAGCACATTTGACGATTAACTGCGATAAAACCAAGAGGTGTCCTATCAGTAGTTTCATTAACCGCAGGAAGCAAGGCGTCCACTTCAGCAATACCGAACTGAATGCATAACTGGCTAAAAACCCGTTGATTTAGAGTGGTTGAAGTTCTTTTCGGGGGATTATCCAAGGGGTTAGCTATTGGGAAGACTTCTTCGGCTTGCCCTACTATCTCTTCTTGTTGAGAAGTCATTCTACACAAGAAACTGGATATTCAAATATGAAGGTGCACGTTTCCTAAAAGTGTGTGAAGTGTTGTGCAAAACTATTGAAATAAAAAGTAAATGAAATAAATCTTGAAATATTATTGATTGATGCATGTCAATTCAGGAAGTTTCAAGGCTTGTTATTAAACCAAAGTTAAGTGTAGTATCAATGCAGATGATATTTAGCAATAAGTAATTATAATTGTGTGCATTTTGCGTTGATGCTTCATTTAAATCAGTTAATTCACATCACTTCATCTGTAATCAGAATCATACTATTTTACTTAAGTAAAATATCATTTCTTTGATCTAATCCATCACTTGATGTGGGCAGTCGATGATGAGTATATTCGTCCATTTTTTTTGCAAAATGTTGTGTTTAACAGGTTGATAGCATTAAAGTTAATATAATCTGTAAAGAAGTGCAACAAGTTCAGGCAGTTTATCTCAACAGTTCAAGTTGAAAATTCAATCAAGTTCTGTCAAATTTTACAAGTTTTCAAGTCCTGTTCACTTCTTAGGTCGCAGGAACGACTTAAGTTAACTCGGGGTTCTTTAGGTCGTCCAGATTGTGCTCGAGCGACTTAACATAGGTCGGGCTTTCTTTAAGTCGTTCTGTTAGAATTCATATGCTGTTCTTGCAAAATTAAGTCACTACAAGGCAAATTTGCTTAAGTGTTAGCTCGCCCAAATCATAATCCTGCCTAAAGGTAGGTCGTTAAAAGGGTAAACTCATCCGAAGCAACATGCCATACATCTTAAGTCGTAAAGTTCATAGGTCGTTAAGATGGGTCGTTCAGATTTCCTTAAGTCGCAAAGTTCATAGGTCGTTCAGTGCGGTAAGGCACTCTACATGGTTAACTCGCTTCGTTCCTTAGGTCGCTCCAAGAGTAGTTCGGAAATGACGAGCTTTCTTCCATCAAGAAATCCTAAGTCCTACTCTCCACTCACACGTTGCCACGTGTCCATCTCCCTTGCCTCACCAAAAATGCCATGACATAACCTAAAATCCAATAACCCGTTAACCAAATACCTCTTCGCCTCCTCCAAACACCTAAAACCTCACCATCTCCTCCAAATTTCCAAAAACCATCGTTAGCTCTACAAATTCGAACATTCGCCAAATAACCCTATGAAACCCTAGGCCGATTCGTTTTTACAGCAATTGCCAGCGATCCGACAAGAATCGAAGGGCAAATCCGAATGCAATTTTGCAACATAACAACAAAAATTGTATGGAGATGATTATGGGAGAATCGGTGGCAAACGCGGTGAATAAATGCTCGAAGTTACCTAAATTCACTGTTGGAATTGACGATTGGAGATGAAAAAAGGAAAAATTTCGTGCTAGTCTCTGAGCTCTGGTGTAGCAATGGCAGCAAAGGTAAACAATTCAATGAAGAAGATGAAGCGAGCTAACGGCTTATATAGGGGAAAGAGCAAAGGATGCATCGGCATGCGAGTTAGCGAGCTTATTAAGTCGCCCACGACCTAGCAGAATTAGATCGAAGCACACGACCTATTACATAGACGTATACTTCGAGGGGAAAGCGTTAACCCTATTTTGAACGACGACTTAATTATTCAATGAAGGCAAGCGGTCCAGCGAGTTAACGTGGTAATACCTGGCGACTTAACGACCTAACGAGATAAAGTATTAGCAACCTAAACTTGTGACGAGCTAACGACCTAGCAACCCATAATCAACGGCATAACATAACAGTGGAGTAAACACTATAGTATCTCAGCGACCTAAGCATTCTCAACAACCTAAGCGACCTAAGTGTCAACGACTTAAGCGACCTAAGTGCTGGCGACCTAAGCGACCTAAGTGCCAACGACTTAAGCGACCTAAGTGCCGGCGACCTAAGCGATCTAGCGACTCAGCGAGTTAACCTAGCGACCTAGCACCTACATAACCTGCATCTCTTTAAGCCGCTTGCATATAGGTCGCTCCCAACCTTAGGTCGCAGCCTCACCCATAACTATCATCAGTTGCTCCATTTAAGCCGCTCACCACTCTCATAGGTCGCTACGACCTACCAGCAGAAGCAATTGATCAAAGCGCGACCATTATAAGCCACAGCCCGTGTCCATTAGGTCGCTTACGACCTACGACCTAACCCACTCCTATGTCGCCCACGACCTACGACCTAACTCCAGAATCTTCCTATACATACCCCGCCTACTCCACCCGGAAATGGACTTTTGGATCATTTCTGGAACGCCTATACTTAGCTGCTTTCTCGACTCCTTCAACACTTCAAACACCGAAGACACTTGAACGAACTTTGAGAGAGATCTAACATATTCAACATGAATTCGAAAAGCTCTTCTACATTGAAGTTCTAACTACTTGTATTAGTTGTGTTGTAATCAAAGATCATTGTAAAAGTTGTAATCGAATCAGCAATAAAGGGGATTAAAGTGGACGTAGGCTTGACATTAAGTCGGACCACTATAAAAACTGTTGTCTCTTTACTTGATTTTCTGTTATTTTCTGCTTATCTCTAGTTCTCATACCAACGGGTGGTGCTTTCACATTTTCACTACGTACACCGGGGTGTTAGCGTCCAATTTTAGCGTTAACACTAAGTAATTATAGATACTTAAAATATTGAAAAAAAATTTATTCATTAATTCGTTTTCAACCCTTTTAAGTTACACCATTTATATATTTTGTGATTTTGTATGTTTACTGAATTAAAATTTTAGATTTTGAAAGTTCATATATTTGAAACTGATCTCTTTTTTGAGTTTTTTCTGTAAAATTTGAAGTTTTTTTTGTTGAATCAGAGTATCCGTTTAGTTTCCATCCCGTTGAAACCGAAAAAGAACGACCGGAATCTCGACGTTTCAGTCGAAACCACAAAACTTGGTATAAATACATATAATGACAGTAAATAGGCACAATAAATATAAGAAAGAATCAAGCTAGCCTTTGTAATACCAGCAAAAAATAACAACCATTATATTTGTTTATAGACAGGTTATTCAGTAATCATAGACTAAATCAGGCAAGTCTTAGAATTAAGGACAAGAAACATGAAAACAACATTCTATAAATAACACCATATTCGAAAGAAATTCAGAAAGCAGGATAGAACATGTAAATCCATTCAAACAAAAATTCCAGACTTCAGCATGAGTAAATCTTCTAAATTATTCAAAAATGTTTAACCATATTGTACAAATTATTCAAAAAATGTTTATATTGTGGTAAATCCATTTCAGACATCAGCATGTACACTAGTGTTTAAATCTTGCTATTTTCATGAACGATTTTGCAAACAGTAGTGTTTGGTAACATGCGACTTATTGCCAAAACTGGATTCCAAATGTATAGAAAATCATAAGTAATATGCCCCATATGCATGTATGAATATTATGTGTTTGTGCAGCAAGTAGATTGAACAAAATGTACCGCCATATGGAAAAACAAGGAAACAAAAGTATATAAATTTCAAAATATATAGATAATTTTCATATTTTAGCTAATTTATGTGACATAAGCTAACTCCAAAAGGAGGCAAATCCCAACAAAACAAATCAACAACTAAACCGAACTCTGATGATACATCCAAACCAAACAGAGCACCAACATGTCCAGCTCCATAATCTTCACGAAAAAGTTTCTTCATCATCTCCGTAAATGTTAATGCAGTTAACAAGCAATCTGATCCAGCCTGATGAGATTCACCCGTTAGCCGTTCAACACTCAATGATTTTGCCAGTTTCTCCAGACCACCAGTAAACCCGTAAGTAGCATACATCATTTGCTTCATATCGAATATCACACTTCCACAGAATAATCTCAAGCAACCAAGAAACTCCTCGATAGAATTGGGCAACTTCCCATGGTTAAGAACTTTTACCAAATAACCAAAATCATAAGCTCCGTGAAACGTGACCCAGTTTCTAAGAGGACAAGTATACAGGCGTGATTCCATGAAATTTTTTGCAAAGACAGATGAATCAATTCCTTTCTGGGAGTTCATATCAAAGTCGATACCTTTTCTCAAGAGAAGATCTATTGATTTCAGATCACAAAGATCATGCCTGATGTCGAAATCTTTGAAGTTGAATTCCCATATGAACTGAACGTTGCTAAAGGTGCCAGCGAGATTTCCGTTGGTGTCAAATAGAACTAATCCGAGTTGAATTATCTGCATTTTGTCGATGTTGGCTTTCATCGATTCGTATGTTTCGCGAGGAGAAAGAGACCAAAACGGTTTTGGTGATTTGAAGCATACACCCGGAAACTCCGTATCAATCGCAACATTGGGGTAGCGATCGATGTAGTCATCGATGAGCTTGAATTCGGTCAGCAAATTGGAAGCATACACTCTTCTGATTTGAAACGATGGGGCCGGTTGAAACTCTGCCATTTTTTATTCAATCGAAATTAGGGTTATTGAGAAGTAAGTGAGAGAGTTGATGAATTGATTGTTTTCCACGGTGCCCAAATTGGCATTTATATATTGAATTGGTATAAAGTTAAAAATGGTAATTACTTGAATAGTACGGTAAATAAACGTTTAATTAGAAACTTCCCAGTAATAGCCTGTGTTTGTTCCATATTTCAAAAATGCGGTCAAAATCTTTAAATATATTGGGCTGTCAACAATTATTGGAAAAATCTGAAATCCTTTCATACCGGTATTCAAACTATAAAAAATTATCCAATATCCAAACAATGAATACGAATGCGGACATCTATAACCGTATGCGGTAATTGTTCGTCCGATTTTTATCAAGGTTGTAGTTTTTTATGTATTTTTGTAAATAAAATGATCGCCATTTACTATTTTATTTAGACAGAAAAATTAATATGTACATAAAAATCAATGTTTACTGCTTAAAATTATTTTTCTTGATATATTTATTATCTTTTATATTTTATTACTGAAATAGATTTGTAATAAATTAAAATTTTCTATTTATTTGTTTAAATTTATTAGTTTTGAACTGGTAAAAGAATATCCGATAAATATCTTATATCTGTTCGCATTCGCGGATATGGATATCCGATATTCGAAAATGATTTTGAACACGGATACGGATATGGTACTATTTGTGCTCGAAAGAATCCGTTTACAGGTATATTCATATATTCGTGGTAAGACTGCAATCAGAACCGAGAACTGCAAAACTGAACCGAATTGATTCGAAAAGACCCGAATCTGAACCTAATGGGTCTCATGTTGGGTCTGGGTGATGAAAAATACAATAAAGACCCTATCAAACCCGACTCGAACCGATCCGACCCGACACGAAAGACCTGACCGACAAAACATTAAAATATATGCACTTTAAGTGTTATTACCCAGCTGGATCTGAACTGATCAATACCGAAGCTCGGGTCGGGTCTAGGTTTTTGAATTGAATAGTTTGGATCTAACAAAATCCAACCTGCTTTGAACCGAGACCCGTCGGGTTAGGTCTTGGGTCCATTGGATCGGGCCTAATTGTCACCCCTAAATTTCGTGGTAAAGTTTATTTTATATCAAGATTTGAATTAATGACTCACATATACTTTATATTTTGTCACAAAACACATCAATCAATATTAATGAATTGATGATTTTCTAGTTTATGATTTATCAAAATGAAATGTATTTTCTAAAATTCAATGTTTCAAATTTCAGTATTTTCAAATTTTACCTTTTTGACGAAGTTAGAAAATATTCGAAATTCATATCATTTTAAATTAAAAGTTTTTTCTCATTACCCAATTTTCTTCAAAAAAAACAAATTTCAAAAGTAGATCTTATATGAAAATCAAATTTGTCTTAAATTTAATTTTATCAAAAGTTATATTATTTTCCAAGCTATTTGCCTTACAAAATTAAATTTCATTTCGAAACTCAACCTTCCTTCGAAACGGTAATTTCATTTGAACTTCAATCTTTATTCCATCGACTTTTTGTTCCAAACTCAATTTTTGTTCGAATAGTATTTATTTTGTGTACTATTCCTTTAATTCTTTTCTCGAAAACAAAAATATTCGAACATTAAACCTTCATAAAAGTTTAATATTTTTTACAACTTAACATTTTATCAAAGTTCAATTTGTTGAATTCAGATCATATCTGATAAAAATCATATTGTATCCTTAAGATTATGAAAGAATGTTCTACCTTCCAATTTACAAATTTTAAGTTCCATTTGTTTTTCAAAATTTAAAACCTTTTTAAGACTTCATTCTGCAATGAAAATAATGCTCCTACGATATTTAGAAAAGATCGTCTACAAACATCAAAATTCAAACAAATATTATTTGAAAAAAATCAAAATTCTGAAGTGTTTTAAGGATTTCAATTTTTTAGTGGAGTCAAACTTTTACAGATTTCTTCTTGAGTCCAAATATTTTCAAAATTTATTATACTCATTTTCACTCAATTGGAGTTTTCAACCGAACACCAACTAAAGAAGCATCTAGCAAGCATCAACAGTATTTAACAATAGTCATCTGCTTAGAAAAAAAGCTCGACCAAAAATCTTATACTCCAAGCATGTTATTATAGGTGGAAAAATCACTCATACTCAGCCAATAGAAGTGTAATACAGTGGGAAATTTGAAAAATTAACATAAAGATATTTTTGTCATTTTTTTTGAAAAGGGAAAAATGATCATTCTTATAAACATTAGAATTTGATGACGAAACCAGCGCTATTGCGACTATCTAATTTTTTTTGATTTGCGTAGTTTTTTATTTTTGTTATTTGGAGCTTGTATGAAGGAGATACGAACGAAAATATCATCGAATCGAATGGACGTTGCACGGTTTAAATTCAAGTTTAAATTTGAGTAGACTGGTGTTTTCTAACTTATGGGTCTTATAACAGAAACACATGTCTTATTTTTACTTCAAAACGTAATATCATGTTTCCTCTTTCTTCTTCTCCAGTTACTTTGTCTAACCCTAAATCCCTAAATTTAAAATCAAACTAAAAAATTAAAACACCAAATCAAAGAGAGAGGTAAGAGCAAGTGAGTATGAGCCACTAGCAGTATTAGAACAACAAATTAAAGGCCTTTCTATCTCTAAACAGTGGACAAAAGCGAGAATAAAGGCTTGAACTTGGAAGAAATCGAATAAGATGTGTGGGTTTACCTAAATTCTATGTTTACTCTTTTGATTTCATAGTTTAACATAATTAAAGTTGGTAATTAAATAACTAATATTCGAAATTAGAATGCGTCATTTTTGGAAATTTAGCCTAACTTGATTAATGAATGGGTTTTAGTTAATTAAATGAGTTAATGAAGTTATATAATGCATATGTGAACTTAATATGCAAAACTAAGCAAAGATGATATATGATATTTACATATCTAAGTACAAGTTTTGTACATTTATATGAATTAATATTGCAATATTTTATTTATGTGCTTAAACCGTCCAAAGTTATGAATTTAATGATTTGGGACATTTAAATATGTCAAATTGATATAAAAGTATTTTCTGAGGCTCAATATGATGATTTCAGGTCTAAACGGTATTTTTATGTAATCTAGTTAAGTTAATATGAATTTATGTACATTTGATATGTGAAAATCAGTTTGAATTTGTAATTAATAATTTGACCCGTATAATCATATCAAAATGGCATGAAAATGATTTTTGAAGTTAAAGTATATGTTTATCTGAATTTAGAAAATTTATTTTAGTTTTATAGAGAAATGATTTATTTACTGAAAATGCATTAATGGTGAAAATATGTATATATGAATTATATATATATAATATACTTTAAAAATCAATATTTTATTTCTTGAGGTTTGATAAATATAATCCAGTAAGAACTATATTTTTGTTTCAAATTTAAACTGTTACTGTGACGCCCCACCTCTATACCCACTCTAGCCAAGGACACTACGGGGTAATGCCATCAACTAGCGCGGAGAATAAGGCTGTTGATGAGCGACCATCCGCGTAATTGCTTTGTGCGAGCACCGATATGTCAGATAGTACAACATGCATCTGGTTTCAGGAGGAAATCCGACATACCGATACAAACTCAAAGCTACTACCCGGTGGCTATATATATTCTTCGGAAACAAATATAGAAATAAACATAACACAAATCAGTCACAGACATCTATATCACAAAGGCGGAAATATATATGAATATATAACACATGAAAGTGTACATCAGAGTAGTGGTCAAACAAGATCCACAATATCACAAAAGAATAGTTACAAGTGCTAGACAAAAGAATATGGATACATCAATGAGTCTATATCTCAAATATATACAACAAAAACTACTAATCTAAGTAGTTAGCCAAAAGTCAGGGTGATAATCCCAGATGTGAAGTCAAGCAAAAACACCTGTAACATCTCGGTCTGACCCGAGTATTATTTAATAAGAAAATAATAAACAGATTAGTCTAGCTATAAATATCAGATAAAATGATATAGAATAAGAGATATGACATAAACATATGATAACCATAAAGCCATACTGTGATAAGTATGCAATTGAAAATCAACTAGGGATTAATCAATATCACAAGAATCCTCTCAAAGATCAAAAGGAATGTCATACTCTTTATTTACCAAATCACCAAACTATAAATATTGACAATAATACCAATGCCAATCACAAAAGTCAATGAAACACAATTCACCAATGCACAAATATTGATAAAACTTATCAATGTAAATCATGAAAATTGGTGAAAACAAAAATTCTAGAAATCATCAATGGAAATCCAGAAATCACAAAAAGGGGGAGTGCATATCATAAAACGGGAGCATGAAAACTCACCAATACGTGTATCACAAAATGGAACGCTATTCGATGGTTGCCAAGCATTAATTTTGAGCCGAAGCTCCACAAAACGGCCCGAAGACCATGGGTCGCTACCCCACCAAATTGAGCCGAAGCTCCACAGAAACGGGGTTTTGTCTCCCTCGTAGACAAAGAGACATCGCACATTTGCTAGTCTAAATCACAAAAATGATCATCAACGATCATCAAGAAGTGTCAATTACAGTAAGCTAGTAAATATATAAGCCTAGCTTCATGTCCCATAACCACTAGCTTAACTTAAATATTTACGAACAAATTGTAGATCTCCACTCGAAAATTGTCACAAGAGATTCAATCGAATAAGTCCAAGAATTAACCGGCGAAGTAAACGCAAGCATTTCATACCACTTGTTTTACTGAGCCGTTTAATTAGATTTCTCGTATGAGTGAGGTAAAGGTTCGTATATACTAGTAGATTGGAAAACGGTTTAAGAAACGAGCTTTGTAATAAAATAGTGCTGAAATCGTTTTAATGGAAGAGTTTTGATATTTACTACTAGTATAGAAAACCTTTATATTTTTAAAGTGACAAATCACAAAAATGATTGTAGAAACAATAAGTCACAAAAATTCACATTCGAAGGAGTGAATAAAATCCAAAGAATTCGATTCCAAATCCATCAAAGTGGAAATACCCTTGCGACTTAACAGCCACGACTTACGACTTAACATAAGTCAACACAAGAAATCAGCGACTCAACGCATGCGACTCCTCAGCATACGACCTAAGAGATCAGCGACTTAAGAAATAGCACGCGGCCTAACTGCGCAACTTAATATGGCGCGACCTATAGCATGGCGCGACCTAAGTAACGGAATGGCCTAACACAAGACAAGTGACCTAAGGAGTGGCGCGACCCAAGGGGTGCGAGATATAGCAGGTGCGACCCAAGGTATGGCGCGACCTAATAGTGCAAACAGGCCGAGCGACCTAAGGAGGTCAGCGACCTAAGGCAGCTAGCGGCATAACATGGCCAAGCGACCTAAGGGGTTGCGACCTAAGGCAGGCCGACACATTGTAAGACGAGCGACCTAAGGGGTTGCGACCTAACTTGGTTGCGAGATAGCAGGTGCGACATATCATGGCCGAGCGACCTAAGGGGTGGAATGACCTAATGGCCGAGCGACTGAAGGGGGTTGCGACCTAAGTCATGGAACGGCCTAACACAAAGCGAGCGACCTATGGGTTGCGACCTATCTGCAGGCCGAGAATCATATGTGCAGGCCGAACGACCTAAGGGATAGAAGTGCAAAAACTCTCTCAATTTGCAACCGATCGAGCACGGACGCTTGGGGATTATGCCCTTCGGCTACCCGGTCCTATTGGCTCCTCGATGCATCACCAAAAACGTGTTCAAACATCAAAGCTATTTTAAAGATTTGAACCCAAAACACTAAAAATTGGGATTTTCACCAATTCATTCCAAACCAAGAGCAAATGCATATAAAAATTTGTTAGGAATTCATACCCAACAATTAAAGATATTTATAGACAATGATGTGAGATAAAAATCTTGCCTTTACACAAAATTAATGAAGAAGAAGCTTGAAAGCAAAGGAAGAATCAATGGCTTCTCTTTGAATTTGGAGTTAGATGTTGGATTTGCAAATGAACTAGAGCTTGGAGTTTTAATTTCCCATTCCTTCCTCCATTTTTGATGAAGCTTGAGTGTTAGGAAATGAAAGTGAAGTTATGAAGGGAAGGGGGTTGAGCTAGAGTTAATAGTTTAGGCTAATGGGCTAAACCAAACCCAAAGCCCAAATTGAAAAAGTGGCAAAATTCCACTAACTCCAAACATATCAAAGTTTATTCTCAAAAAGATCGCAAACGGTGTTTTGGAATCAATGGAAGTGGTCCCGAGTCCTAATTCGACCATATGCAAAAAAGTAACTTTTCGGACTAAAATCCGACTAACGATAAAATAATAAAAATAAAATATTTAAATATTCAATCGTAAAATATGCGGGTTGTTACAGTTACAACCTATAAAAATCAACAACAAATCAAGTAACTAAATAATGCTAAAAATAAAATTTTGCAGAGTCGAAATTTGGCCACGAAATTATACCATTGTGTTCGTGGCGATTTTTCGATCAACATTCGTATATATGAAATTTTGCAATCGGAGCTTAAATGAAAAAGTTATTAACATTTGAAGTTTTCAAATTCAAATAATTCAAACAAGTTCAAATTTTGAACTTAGATAATGTCAACGTGGAAATTAAAACGAGTAATAAATAGTTTACATTAGGACAAATTAATGTTGGGAGAAACGTTAATGTTAGTGATTAAAAGAGGAAAGAAACAAAAATAAATGGCAAACGAGAATTCACTGTCAAAAATAAGAGACTAATCGACCCCCTTCCCTGAGTCGGTCGGCCGCTAGCGGTCAATTACCTAGGGAGGAGTTGTTGACTGATAGATAGATGACGGGTAGGGTTAGATTAGGCCAGGAACGGTTTGGATTTATTATTTTAAACCAACTAAATTCTGCAATCCAACCGCCTTCCAACGACTATAAATAAGAGGCTAACCCCCTCGTTTTTATTCGCAAAATATTTAACAATATTAGCGAAACTCCATCGGTTTTATTCCTCGATTAGATTCAAGAGTTCAAATCCAAGGGAAAAAATAATAAGTTTATATATGTATATGTGTGTGTGTGTACACATACGTTTTTCTGTTCTTATTCTCCCATAATCTCTAAATTCTGAATTTAATTTGATGAATGTATATTCATAAAAGAAGAAACCTAAAGGAGTAGTTAGACAAAGGCACGAATCGAATCCAAAGGTAGCAAAAAACTATCCGCATCTTAGTTTTTCATATCTTAGTACTTTATGCAGCAAAAGTTTGAGTTTGTTTTATGCCTTGGGGGATTTCATATACAAAAACCCTAAACTCTGAACTTCAAAATTCCCCTAAAAAAATTTCAATTCTTAGATTTATTGGAATTGAAATTGGTTTGTGTTAATACGATAGAATTTAATCGTTGTTCCAATTTAGATAAGTTATGTTCTATTCAACTTATCTTCTTATTCCTATTAATGTGAAAAAGGGTTATAAAAGAAAAATAAAATTTTGTAATGGTGTGTAAAGTCTGGATTCTATTATTCGTAGTTTGCACCGCTTATTTTTATGACTTAGGCATGTACGAATTCCATTTTCACTTTAGGTTTTTATATGTAAAAGTTGAATAGAATATGTTGAGTTTAGATTGTAGGTTTTGTTCCCTTGAAACATAGAAGGTTATTCTATTATATTAATGTAAAACAAGTTTGACATTATTCCATTCTTGAATACATACACATGCGCACGTACAATTCTGTTTGTCTAGTCAAGGATATTAGCTATGTTATAAATTATTGTATAAAATTCAGGCTTGTATATGGAAGTTTTGACATTTTAACAATTAGTTTAGGAAACGAAAATCTTAGAATAGAAATATTTCTACACACGTTTAGAAATACTTAGTTAACCTAAAATTTACCTATGTACACATGTATTAATGGCGTACATATAGTAACGTCTAAATCGTATCATATAGAATAAATAGGTTAATAAGTAGCATTAAATCCTTAGGAAGGAAGTTAAGGATAATTATGAAAATTAATCCATAATTAAAGGCGAAATAAGGAGTTTTTGTTATAAGACCTTAATGCGTAAATGTGGGTGGGATATTATATATATATATATATATATATATATATATATATCTGTGTGTGTAATATATGTATGGTAGTATGCTAGGAGAGTGAAAATATGAATAAGTTATAGGGATACTAGGTTAGTCAAAAACACATAGAAGTCTGCCCAGTAATCTGGCTACAAGTTGTAACACACCTAACGTTAAATAACATTATTCTAAAGATTTAATTAGATAAATAAAATAAAATAATGTAGAAACTAAAATGATAAGGGGTTTTAGATTTGAAAATTAAATAGAGGTCGTGCCTTAACTAAATAAAATCATAAGAATTGGTTTATAAGTTAACTACTCGAGAGAATAAGGCAAGGGTATTATGGGAACCACAACCCTAGGAGAAAAAGGATCAAAATCAACTAAAAGCTAAGAATTCAAGTAAGGAAGAATTAGGAAAAACCAAATCTCAAGTTCCTTATCAAAAACAAGGTGAATAATAATCAAAATGATATCATTTATGTTTTAATGAACATTTTGATTTCAAGTTTAAAGTTTAAAACCATTTGGTTGATTTGAATGATGATATGCTTTTATTATATGTCATATTTGATTTAAACAAATATGTTTGAAAAAGGTTTGTTTTGATTTTAAGGCTAAAATCATATAAAAAGGCTAAAATCGTACAAAAAGGGTTTGGAGATGGATTTTATAGGATCGATTTCACCCTACAGCGGGGGTGGATAGGGTGATACTATTATTTACAAAAATTTATTGCCGAAGTATATAAAAAAATTTCAGCACAGATAATAGTCGAATAACAGCAGCATAGATAATAGCAGAATAAAAATGCAGAAATAAAATAACACAGAATTTACCCAGCTTCGGCAAAACCTTGCTTACATGCTGCCTCCAAAGGTTTCTACTAGAAATTAAGTAGTCAAACACTTACATACATAAACTCGCAACACCCGCTATTGACTAACATTAACTCTATGCTCGAAACCCTACCACAGCTCAACCATTGAGTTGCGAATTCTCGAACTACACAACCTTAGTTCGTCCCCTAGTCACACGACTAGAATTTACAACAGTTCAAATGAAAAACAAAAATTTAAAACAACAATATAAAAACAAAACCCTAATTTTAAAGCCCAAATAATAAAATAAAAGAAACCGGCCCAAATAAAATTATCACTAAAAATTGCCGGCCCTTTCTCTCTTTTATTTCTATGGCCTTTGCTCTGTAAACATGACTGCCTCATTCCTTTGCTTGCTCGTTCCTCTTTCGATAATTAGGGCTTGTGAAAAAATGAAGGTGTCAACTTTTTTGATCGTTCAGGTGGATGTTGTCGTGATTTCTTTGACGATCGATTATTTCTTCGTTGCTTTACACACGACAGGCCCAATTTTTGATCGAGTTTGACTATGGGGTATGTGATTTTTTCTCTTTTCTCTACTAATTGATATGCTTAAACTCGATGATTTAATGGCCGATGACGATTGGGTTTTATATAGGATTTAATCCCCTATAATTTCGTTCGTATGTATTTGTTTGAGCTTGTCAATTGATTTATCTCGACCACTTGATTATGATTGAACGTTGTTGATGTTTACCAACTTGTTCAACTCCATATTATTGATTGCTTGGTTATCACGACTTGATTCGCTTTGACACTGTTTTCCTTGCTCATCATGGTTTCAAATTTGCTAGCATTTAAACTCGAATTGGTTCTGTTCTTTGTGCTAATTGACTTCGGTTTCTTAATTATGTTTTGTTCGAACTTGTATCATGTTGTTCCATGACTCCGGTCATTTTTGATATTCTGCTGTGATCTATCACCTTGGCTACCATGGCTGTGAATTTCTGGCATTTGAACTCTGACATTGACTTTGGTTTGAATCGAGTCATTGCTTTGAGTTACTGTAGTTTTTACTCTTTTTCTTGCAGCTTTCTGTACTTTGAGGTGCACTATATAAATTCCAGTGTGCCTTTGTATATGACTTATATACTTGTCTCTTTCTCTTACCAGTCTAGGTTTGTTCATGTATGCACTGCTTGTGTATGTCTGCTATGTATATGCATTCATCTTCTGCACTGTGTATGTTGAAATATTCACTTGGTTGAACATGTGCACTTAGTTGGTCCTCATGTGTACTGATGCATTGTATTTACATTTGTCTTTGAGCCTGGGCAATTTAGTTCATGTATATATGTACACTTGATGTTCACTGGTCTTCGAACCAATTCATGTAGTCTCTGGTCTATATGCATTAGTGATTTTGTGGTTGCTTTTCTTTGAATCATTCTTGTTGTTTCGTTTGAACTGGTCGACACTGTTGAGGCCGCACTTGTACCATTTCTCTGCTGCCTTTTTGCCTTTGATCATAGCATTCATGTGCACATTTAGATTTTTCGGTCTGCACTTGTATTGAATGCAACTTATAGCTCGGGTTTGCCTTTGTCCTCGTCTCGTGACATTATTTATATTGCGTTTGAGTTGAACCTGACTTTTTATTTGGGTTTGACCTTGTGCTCACCCGTCCCTGTAACTTTTCAAGTGTATATCGGTGTGCATGGCCTTATGGCATGTACAATGATACACTGTGTATGTCATAAGCTGTTCGTGTATGATGAATTCAAAATTTAATGATGACTAACAACTCAAATAACTGAGGAAAATAAAATTTTCAATATCACATTTTCATTTTATACTGCAAAAATATTTTCTTTTCAATTAAACTGCGTCAGTATTTATTTTTGCAGATTGCTCAGATGCAAGATTCAATTTGAAATAGAGTCGAAAATAAATAAGAGTGAATAAGCGATATGTAGTGAGGTGCATTTGTAAATTAGAAATTGTGATGTAATCGAAATTGTATTGTCATTTATTTTGTGTAAATATAGTGAGAGCTAAAATTTGTACTTTTTAAAATTGTAATAAATATTTATTTGAATAAAATATCTATTTGAATTTAAACTCTATGTTATTTATTTTATTCAGCAAATATTTATTAATTATGTGAAAAATAAAATAGTACGTTATCAAATACATTTAAATGAATATATATATATATGTTTATTATCATTAAACAAAAATCATATGCGTGCATATTCAACAGATTTAAATTTTCTTAATTTTCCAAGCCATGGATAATTTATTATGAATTTTGAATGAAAGGAATGGATAATTTGTGTTTGAAATTGATTTTTGCAATTATATAAAGTATTTTGTGTTCGAAATTTATCTATGTTAGAAAATATATTAAAAGTGAATTAAGATGATTTTTGGGATTTTTCCTGAGTGATTTACTGTGGAAATTAAATTAATAAATTTTGGGACATAAATGTCTTAATTCTTTTGTTAAGGGGAAGAGCTACTTTGCTAAAATATTTTTAATTATTAATGGATGAATTCGACATCCGTTTTAGAAAATATTTTAGGTAAAGGATTTGGCTACCAATCGAATTTTGGCAAATAAGGCAAGTTAGGTATAAATGAGTTACTTTTAAAGGAATAAAATCAGTTTTGCTTTGAATTACAAGCTTGCCACTTCCATTTGCTTGCTTTTGAAATCAGCCCAGATTGCCTTTCGAACTCATTCAAAACCAATACATATGACACTAGATGGTTGGTATGTAGTGTATTGGAGAAAGGCAAAAGGGTATGGTGTCAAAAGCTTGCTTTCGAAGGGGTTAATGCCATTTTAATAGCTTTCGAATCAACCCACTACCTTTGTTTTGTATTCGAATGAGTTGTCGCCGGTTTTCTAAGAAGCTTTCGAAAGGGTTGAAATTAAATAGCTTTCGAAGGAATTGCCGCTTGCCTTTGTTTTTAAAAGTAGCTTTCGATTGAGTTGTCACATATTAAGTTTTTAAAAAAAAGAAGCTTTCGAAAGGGTGGTTGCTTTTGAACCAAGTCAAAACATAGCTGCCGTCTTCATACCTTTCAAATAGGTTAAAGGCTGCTTTTCTTTATAGCCTTATAACATTGAGTTTGAAAGGGAAGCTTTCGTTTTATTAATATAGAAGCTTATCCCAATGCTTTCAAAAGCATCCCTGTAGTCACTTATATTAAAGGTTTGGAAGGCAATGATTTCGAAAGGATGTTTCGAAGCTATCCTTCTTACTATTATTTCACTTAAAATTCTTTCTTTCGAAAGAGTGGTTTCAAAACCATTTGTTCCCTCAAATTCTTTTACTTGGAGATTAAGATTTTCAAAAGGGTCACTTTCGCTTATGTTCATTTTGACCTAGAAAATATATATAAGGTTAAACCCAATGATTTTGAAAGGGATACTTTCATATGGTTTCGAAGCTATGTTTCTATGAATATTACTAGAATTAAGTGGTTTTGAAAGATAAGCTTTAATACTTTCGAAAGGAATGTTAAATGGTTTTGAAATGAAGATTTCAATGCTTTCGAAAGGAATATTTGAGTGTTTCGAATGCCATTTCTTTAAGTGTTTTAAAGAAGGTTACGAATACATTTGAAAGGTATGTTACAATGGTTTCGCAATAGAAGGCCTAAGGTTTCGAAAGCCTTAGTTTTCAAAAGAAAGAGCCCAATCTCATATATATTTTTTAAAAACCCATGGCAATATGAAAGAATTTTAAAACGACATTTAACTTTGGTGTTTTGAAGAAGCTTTCCTTGATAATGATAATAGCTAAAGTTATTAACCATGTTCCATTTGAGAAATAATTATAAGGAAATTTAACCATAGATGTTTATATTATTACGTTATGATCGGTTATCATGTATGCTTCTTTTGTATACATACTCGCTTTTTATTGACCCATAACTGCATTTTGGGTGTTAAGAGCAGAGTAACTAGCTAGTTTGACCCAGTAGTGAATATATATTGAGTTAACTCCTATGTGAGTAAAATTGCATCCAGGAGGTTGACCTGAATATAGGATACCCAAAGGCCGATCAATAAAATATTAGTTTAGACAGGTTCTTATTAAGCCCATGAAAACTTTGTATGGAAATAGTTATTGGCAGGGACCGATAGATTCTTAGTGATCCCATGAAAACTATGTCAGGATTAAGTTATTGACAGAAATCAATAAGTTCATAGTCAACTCAAGAAAACCGTGACATGAGAGAAGTCATGGAGAACCTAATAGGTTCATAGTGAGCCCATGAAAACTATAATTGAATGAATTTGTTGGCATATATCAATAGGTTCTTAATGATCACATGAAAACTATTAAACCAAACAGATAGTCCATAAGCTTTGAACAGGTTATTAGTCAGCACAAGAAAACTAATAGGTTGATAATGACCCTAGAAACAAAACTGAGACACATAGGCGGATGAATGGGGATGGGAAATCCAGAAAATACTGCATGTTTGCATATCATCGTGATATATTTTATTATGTTATGTTTTAACCATTGTGGATGCACATGCACAGTATATGTTTATTATAAATTTGGTTAAAATACTAGCGAGGGAAAAACCAGTTCCGCTAAGTGGAATGGTCTCATTAGATATCTAAATGGTACAAGATGGTAGGTTATTATTCATACCAAGCTTTTTGTATGACTCGAAGTTTATGTTTTCCCCTTAAACTTTCGGTGCTCAATTTATTATAAGTAGTTTGAGAGTTAGGGTGTTTAGGTTATCCTTTAAAGAATAAGCTTCCAGAGACGTGCAGGAGGCAAGCTAGCAGTTCTCCTTAAACTCACGATTTCAAAGCTCTAATTTACATTGCATGTAACTGCCAAGCAGAAAGCATAAATCCAATCATGCATCTCTGAATTGACGTTGCCTCCACTATGTCACGCACAAGCTATAACATCCATCGGTGATGTGCGCACCTCATCATATGTCCAGCAACAGCTGAGCCAATGCCTTCTCCTATTACCTTGCCTTGGACTCATGGTTCCAAATCGATGCTACGGTAGCCTTGCTACGTTGCCTTCGGCCCTGTAAGCCTCTGCCTTGCTTTGGCTGACATCATCACCATCTCAATCCTACATGCATCAAATCACTCTCTCATTTTTGTTTTCTATTTAGTAATTTAAAACCTTTTGGAGATAGGATATGAAATAGGTTTCAGGCTTTATAAGGATTGAGGTTGGTAAGAGATAACGAGGTGATTAATTTAATTAGTTATTAATTTAATTGTTATCCCATTTTTGGTCAAAACTGGAATATCAATGTTGTGTGCATTTCCACCACGACCGAACCAAGAAGAAGCAGCCAGCAAGCGTACATAAGTCTGGGATTTCACTCATGATTCAAGTATAAAAGTCCATTCGGTATCAAAGGTTTAAAGTTTCATTCGGCAATGTAGAGCGAAATCTCATTCGGCATTCAAGATGCCTTGGTTCATCCGGCATTCCCAATACAAGAGCTCATTCGGCACTCCCAAATATAGAAGTTCATTCGGCATTCCCAACTCACTGCCGAACCAAGTACACCCCTTCAATACCGAACCAACTCGTCTCCCCCGTCCTGCCAAACCAACTGCCACCGAACCACAACTCCAACAACCCACTACCGGACGAGAACCAACACCGGACCACCCTACACCGAACCAGGTGACCGCCGAACCAAAGCTTCTCCATCCTTCTCTCCAAGCACGGCCGAACCAAGGAACGCCGAACCAGATGTGCCAGGCCAGATTGCTTCAGCCCAGGCCCACCAGCAGCTATAAACATCCAAGACCCCTGCCCCCAACCTCACTCTATAAATGGAGGGGCAGGGGTACAACAATGGCAGACAAGTTTGAGAGCTCAAGCACGGATAGAACTTTCAAACAACTTTCAGTTACTTGTAATCAAAGCTTTGTACTTGTAATCTGAAGAGAAAAGGAGAATAACATATAAAGTGGACGTAGGCACGTTCTGGCCGAACCACTATAAATCTGTGTGTCTTTTACAGTTTAGTCTCTGCTTTTTATATATTTGCATAAATCACCCAAATCACTAAAAACAACTTAAAATCAACGGAATCATACGACTTGGAGGTGTTTGTCCATTTCTTGTGCAAACATTTTTGGGTTATTTGCTGAGATCTGTGATTTGTGTTTGAATATTGCTGACTTGTATTCGTACACTGGTGCTTTCACGGTATTCGGGGTTTGTGGCCAATTTTGGCGCAAACACTTTGGTGCTTTCACTGAGAATTGAACTCAAGGATTCTACCGCTTGGAATTTGAATATGAGTGTTTAGAGATTCAGATTGGAAGAGTCATGGCGAGACAATCAAGCAGAAGGCCAAGGCCAGAGAGATGTGAACATGAAGGAAAATCAAGAGGCTTCTTCAGAAGCTAATCAGGCATCGATCCTGCATAGGGGCACCACACTTGGAGCATGTTGATCCAATCCCAGAGAGAGAGATAGGGGCCTCTGAGCAACCTAGTAAGGAATGAACGCTCATCCAGGGGGCAGGTAAAATTCCTTCCTGAACTCGGGGGGCAGGTCGAAAGAGATGAACAAGTCGCAAACCTCTCACTAACACGGTTAGATCATTTACACATGTAAGCGATCGCGCACGATCCATAGGCACGCTCTGAATGACTACTGACCGCACCATAGTAAGAGTTTACACTTTGACATCCTCGTCTTGCTCTTGCTTTGATCTTGACTTGAACATTCCTGTTGTGGAATTCGTATGATTATTGCTTTGATATTTGCAAATTTACTTGTATGCCCGTTGGATCGCGAACGGTCCACGAGCACCTCTTGTATGGCAGTGAACTGCCAAAGTCTTTGATTCGGAAACTCCCCCAAACAATAACTCCGACACGGATAATATTAATTCCCCCCCGGGCACACACAATTTGCCTCGAACGGCACCCGACCTCGAACGGTCACAACTCGCCTCGAACGGCACCCGACCTCGAACGGTCACAACTCGCCTCGAACGGCACCCGACTACGAACCGTCGCAAACTCGCCTCGAACGGCACCCGACCTCGAACCGTCGCAAACTCGCCTCGAACGGCACCCGACCTCGAACGGTCACAACTCGCCTCGAACGGCACCCGACCTCGAACGGTCACAATTCGCCTCGAACGGCACCCGACTTCGAACAGTCACAATTCGCCTCGAACGGCACCCTACCTCGAACGGTCACAGTTCGCCTCGAACGGCACCCGGCCGCGAACGGTCACAACTCACCTCGAACGGCACCCGACCTTGAACGGTCACAATTCGCCTCGAACGGCGCCCGACTTCGAACAGTCACAAACTCTCCTCGAACGGCACAACTCATCTCGCCACAAATGGCTCGATCGCGAAAGGTCGCCATTTGAGGTCCACCCCCTGACCGCCAACAGTCGCACCTTACCACGAATGGCTCGATCTCGAGCGATCGTCATCCGAAGTAAGACGCTTGACCGCGAACGGTTCCATTTCATCTTTTGCCGCGAACGGCACCGGCCGTGAACGGTCACATTTCACCCCAAGTGGCTTGATCGCGAACGGTCGCCATTTGAGGTCCGCCTTCTGACCGGGCTCGGTCGCACTTTACCTCGAATGGCTCGATCCCGAACGGTCGTCATTTGAAGTAAAGCACTTGACCGTGAACGATCACATTCCACCGCAAATGACTCGATCTCGAACGATCGTCGCATGGATTTAGACACTTGACCGCGAACGGTCGCACTTCACCTCAAATGACTCGATCGCGAACGATCGTCATTTGAAGTTAGGCGCTTGACCATGAACGACCGCGCTTCATCCCAAATAGCTCGATCCCGAATGGTCGTCATTTGGGGCCATATAAAATATCAAGCACTTTACAGGTTGTCAACAGGATATGAACATCCAGCTCATGGCATTACAAAACACGCCTTCCTACCGCAAGGACATCAACAGGATATGAACATCTAGCTCATGGCATTACAAAACACGCCTTCCTATCGCAAGGCATGTTTTGGGGGGCAAAGTGTTATCCCATTTTTGGTCAAAACTGGAATATCAATGTTGTGTGCATTTCCACCACGACCGAACCAAGAAGAAGCAGCCAGCAAGTGTACATAAGTCTGGGATTTCACTCATGATTCAAGTATAAAAGTCCATTCGCTATCAAAGGTTTAAAGTTTCATTCGGCAATGTAGAGCGAAATCTCATTCGACATTCAAGATGCCTTGGTTCATCCGGCATTCCCAATACAAGAGCTCATTCGGCACTCCCAAATATAGAAGTTCATTCGGCATTCCCAACTCACTGCCGAACCAAGTACACCCCTTCAATACCGAACCAACTCGTCTCCCCCGTCCTGCCAAACCAACTGCCACCGAACCACAACTCCAACAACCCACTACCGGACGAGAACCAACACCGGACCACCCTACACCGAACCAGGTGACCGCCGAACCAAAGCTTCTCCATCCTTCTCTCCAAGCACGGCCGAACCAAGGAACGCCGAACCAGATGTGCCAGGCCAGATTGCTTCAGCCCAGGCCCACCAGCAGCTATAAACATCCAAGACCCCTGCCCCCAACCTCACTCTATAAATAGAGGGGCAGGGGTACAACAATGGCAGACAAGTTTGAGAGCTCAAGCACGGATAGAACTTTCAAACAACTTTCAGTTACTTGTAATCAAAGCTTTGTACTTGTAATCTGAAGAGAAAAGGAGAATAACATATAAAGTGGACGTAGGCACGTTCTGGCCAAACCACTATAAATCTGTGTGTCTTTTACAGTTTAGTCCCTGCTTTTTATATATTTGCATAAATCACCCAAATCACTAAAAACAACTTAAAATCAACGGAATCATACGACTTGGAGGTGTTTGTCCATTTCTTGTGCAAACATTTTTGGGTTATTTGCTGAGATCTGTGATTTGTGTTTGAATATTGCTGAGTTGTATTCATACACTGGTGCTTTCACGGTATTCGGGGTTTGTGGCCAATTTTGGCGCAAACATTAATGAACATTATGAAAAGTTTTGCTTTTAATCCCATCATAATTTTTCTTATTTTTAAGTATCATCAACTCAATTTAAATTTAAAATCCTTTGTCTCCAAATTTTAAAACTATTTACATTGTTTAAATCTTTTTTCCTATTTAAAACACAAAATATAAATAAATTTTTCTATAATCAACTCATATTTTAATTCATTATTATTTTATTATTCCATAAAATTTTTTTACTTTATTTTCTCGAATTTTATCTCATTTCTCCAATATACTAATTCTATATTCGAGAAATCATAATTTCCCTTTTTAAATTCATGAATTCACTTTCTTTCCATATATGGATTTCAAGAATATATTTTATTCATCAAATTTTTAATCTATATTCCAAAAATAAATTTTATTGTATTTATTTTATTTAACTCCAGATCGGGATGCTACTGTTTTTCTGTATTGATAGAAAATAAGTACAATTTTATTTTAATGTGAATATTATGTATATTGTTATATGAGAAATCGAATATATAATGGTATTTGTTTTAATAATAAGAGTAATGCTTCAACTTTTTAATAATAGCAGTACAATCAAAACAATGTATGTAATTCAATTTTCTAATGGCTTCCAGATCTAGATCTGGAGATTAGGGTTTCCTTCCCTTTTCTCCTTTTTCTTTTCTTCTCTTTTCTCTTTGATTCTTCAACTCTTTCTCCTCAAATTCTGGTAGTCAGCATGGGATTGATGGACGATGAAGGCTGGGAGGAGGTGAGAAGGAAGAGGGGCAAAGCTGTAGCATTTTCGAAACCTGAACCTAGATTAAATCTGGGTGATAATCGGCAGAACAGATCAAGATCTAATCCAGAGCAGATTTCGGTGAAGGGAAAATCGGATAACTCTGAGCCAGTCAAAGACTCAAAATATATCAAACCGAAAGCTAGTACCGGAAATAATCTGAAAATTAAATTCACTGTTCCTGAAGATGCTAGAAAATTTTCTTATAGTGAGGCAGTAAAAATTGGAGCGGTAGGTGACATAAGCAACCTAGATCTGGAATTTATTGAACCAAAAATAACGGAGGGAAAAAGAATAGGTTCTCTGTCATCAGAAGCAATTAAAGTGGCGGAGGGAGGTTGGGACTTATGTATCCTATTGTATGTTGTTGGATATAAACCATGGCTTAAAACTTTTGAAGGCTATGCTAACAGAGTTTGGTCAACAACGAAGCCGTTTACAGTCCAATCAAGGAATAACGGTTTTTTTGTAGTGAGATTTGGAAGTGAAGAGGATTGCAATAAAATCCTGAAATCAGGGCCTTGGTTCATGGATCAGAACCTGATAATAATGAAGAGACTTTCCCCTGATATGAATACAGATAGAGATCTTCTAACATCCTTGCCAATTTGGGTTAGACTTCCTGGCTTAAGTTTTAAACTGTGGGGAAATAAAGCTATAAGTGCTCTGACTAGTACGTTAGGGATCCCTATAAAGATGGACGAGGCAACTAAAAATAAATCCAGATTAGTATTTGCCAGAGTTCTGGTAGAGGTTAACGCTACCTATGGACTACCTAACATTATAGAAGGAATGGATGACGAAGGAAGGAGTTTTATTCAGGAAGTAGAATATGAGAATCCTCCTCCCATCTGTGGCAAGTGTGTCTGTTTTGGTCACGTATCTGAGGAATGCCCAATGACCAAAACTTGGGTTCCTAAGCAACCTCAAGTAATAGACGTTGATAAGATTATAGAGGCCCCTTCTTCTGTTGGTTGTCAGGAAATAGCAAGGGAAGAGGACAGTATTGTGACTCCAAACGAACCAGTTCAGAGGAACGTTGGGAGTCCGGTGGAAAAACCTGAGCAAATGAACAAAGGCAGTCAATTAGATGAAGTTCTGAGGAAGAATGTGGAGGAGGTTCCTAGCAAAGACGAGTATACACAGGTGCAAGAAAAGGACAAGGAAATAAATTCCAACAGATCACCATCTGACGGTTCACAGAGAAGATCATTGGAGATTGAAAGCAGGGGAGTTCAAGTCCTTCTTGAGCCGACTAATCCTAAAGCTAATTCTCCGGGAATTAGAGAATTCAGAGATTTTTCACCGGAATCACCAGTCAAACGCCTTTCGATTTCTCCAAAAAATCTGTCGTCTAGTTCCAATACTTTTCTTGCTAATGATATTTGTATTGAAGAATGTACAATTAATAATGTTAATCTTAAAAGAGGGACTGAACCTTGTTTTGACTTACAGGTACAGGTAAATCAGGACCAGGATTCAGTAACGACAGAAGTGGCAGAGGAACAGAACACACATGATAATGCAGACTCATTTCAAGAGGAACAATCCAAGTCAGAGTCCCAGGATACGGAAGTAGAAAATATTCAGAAGGACAAACTTGTTCGTAGGAACCCTAAGTGGGTTCAGATGTTAGGCATTACTCTGGAAGGGAAAGTGGAGTCCTCTAGCAATAGGCAACAGAGGACCCGTAACTTCAAAGCAACTTAATGTCGTTTGCATGTTGGAATGTTAGAGGGTTTCATAACCCTAACAGGATGGAAGAAGTGAGAAAGCTTATTAGAAAGTATAACATTACTTGTTTTGGTATTTTGGAAAATAAGATGACGTACTCGGATATAAACAATTTGGAAAATCGTTTGGAAGAAGGTTGGAAAATAATAAGTAACGTCTCCTGTTATTTTAAATGCAGAATATTAGTCTTCATACATGAAAATTCATGGGATTTCAACTACATTAGCATGAGTGATCAACACTTAACAATCGAACTTATAAATAAACTGAGCTTCAGATGTATATTAACTTTTGTGTACGCTCAGAACTTTGTATTATTAAGGGAAAAATTGTGGAATAACCTTTGGGAAGATGCTATTAACATTTTTAGACCTTGGTTGGTTCTTGGGGATTTCAACTGTGTTCGCAATTTATCAGAGAGAAAAGGTGGCAATCCTGTATCGCTAGGAAACCTTTTCGAACTAGACAATATGTCTAACCAAACTGGTTTAAAAGAGATCAATATTAAAGGATATGAGTTTTCTTGGTGGTCGGGTCCTAGGCGCAATATATTCTCAAAAATTGACAGAGTCTTTGCAAACTTAGACTGGATTAATTTATTCCCAGATTTGTCGTCTGAATATTTACCTTCATCAATTAGCGATCACAATGCTATTCTTGTTTCTCTCTTTAATAAGTCAAGAGTCAAGAACAGACCTTTCAGGTTTATGAATCATTGGCCGATATGCGATCAGTACCTTCAGATTATTGAGAACAACTGGAACTCTAAACAACAAGACAGTCCCCTTTATCAAATCATTTATATTCTTAGGAATATTAAAAGAGAACTTAAGGTTTGGAGCTCAAATATAAGGAACACCAAACAAGAGACTGAAGTCCAAAGAGAGAAATGTGCTAAACTTCAGAAACTCATGGAAAAATCAGAAGATCCAAATTTAGCATCTGAGTTTCAAAAAGCTAAACTAAATCTGGAATTGGCATTAAAAAAAGAGTTTCTTGATACTAGACAAAAGGCTAAATGTGATTGGCTCACAATGGGTGATGAGGGTTCCTCATTCTTTTACGCTAAAATGTCTAGTAGAAGAAATAGAAATCGCTTGACAAGTATAGAAATAGACGGAAAGGCTGTTTCGGAAGACATGTTTGCAGAATCGGCTATTAATTATTATAAACAAATGTTTAATCAGTCTACCGGAAACCAATTCCCTGAAGTAATTTGCAAGACGATCATTTCGAATTATGGAGCAAATTTTTTGAATGACAAAATAGCGATAGGAGAGATTAAACTAGCTTTGTGGGACATCAAAGAAACAACTTCTCCAGGTCCGGATGGCTTTAATTCTAAGTTTTTCAAAACTCATTGGAATCTATTTAAAGAACTTATTTGCAAAGCTCTGAATGATATTTTTCATAAAGGTTTAGTTATCAAAGAATGGAATCATACTTTTCTGCATTTGATTCCCAAGAAAGCTCATAACACTTGCATTCAAGATTTTAGACCTATTGCCTGTTGTAACACTTTATATAAGGTTTTCACCAAAATTTTATGCAACAGGCTGGCCCCGTTTATGGAAAAATTGGTTTCACCAAACCAAACGGCTTTTATAAAAGGGAGATCAATAGGGGATGGCATATTACTAGCTCATGAAATGATTAGAGGCTTGGGAAGAAAAGGAAATAAGCTTATGTGTATTAAAGTAGACCTAAAGAAAGCTTACGACTCGATTAATCGAGATTTTGTCGTACATATGTTAAAAAGCCTGGATTTCCCAAACAAATGGGTGAAAATTATTGGCAATATCATATCTACTCCAGTTTTCTCTATCATTATAAACGGGGAATCATACGGGTATTTCAGAAGTTCAAATGGCCTTAGACAAGGTGACCCTCTTTCCCCTTTACTTTTTACTTTGGTTATGGAATATTTCACACTACTGATGGAAGAAAAGGTAAGGGATGGTCATATTACTCCAATCTTAGATGTTGATAACAAGTTGACTCATCTCATATATGCTGATGATGTTATAATTTTTTCAAAAGCAAGTACAAGAAATGCAGTTGCTATTAGAGAAGTATTCCAAACTATGAAGAGAGTTACAGGGTTGGATCTAAGCTGTGAAAAATCTAACATTTTCTTTGGAAAAGGGGTAAACCAGAGCACTGATATCTGCTCCATACTTAATATCCAACAATCGGAACTCCCAGTAAGGTACTTGGGAATTCCCTTGTCTAGTGCGAATTTAAGAGATAAAGACTGTTCCTCTCTGTTAGAGAGGATAAAAATAAAATTTGGGGGATGGGAGAACAAAATGCTTAGTCTGGCAGGGAGACTGGAACTGATTAAATCAACCATATACCCAATAATTCAATATTGGATGCAATGTTTTTGTCTCCCAATTACCACTATTCAAAAAATTAAACATTTGATTTTGAACTTCCTTTGGAAAAGTCGGTGCAGTAAAATCCCCTGGGAAATCTTATATAGACAAAAAGAAGAAGGAGGAATGGGAATGAGAGATCTAGAAGAGTTGAATCGAGCGTTATATATCAAATTGATTTGGAAAATTATTAACTCAGAGGGGATCTGGGCTGACCACATGCATCATAAATATATTGGACAAAAAAGTTTCTGGGAAATTGCACAACGAGATGACGATTCGGGAGTTTGGAAATATATCTTGAAAAATAGGAAGATAGCGTTGAAATGTCTTTCCCTTAACATTGCTGATGGTAAAACGACTTCATTATGGTTTGATCCATGGTTGAACGGGTGTTCAATTATGGAACGTATTGGGCGAGATACAGCTTTTAGAACAGGAACGGAAAACATGTTACTTAGCAAGATTGTAAATAAGGGGGAGTGGAAATGGGATTCTTATAGCTTTTTATTTCAAATCCATGCAGAAATAGAAGGAGTGAACATTTATAAAGACAGGGAAAAGGACTTCTGGGCTTGGAAATGTACCAGGGATGGGTCATATCAGTTCAAAAACATTTGGAATACGACTAGAACTAGTTTCGAAATTAAATTTTGGTCGTGTCTGGTTTGGAACAAAATCCATGTCCCAAAAATGGCGGTGTGCCTGTTCAAAGCCGTAAATGACTTTCTCCTAACAAAAGAAAGACTTATGCAAAAACTTATAACCGTTGACCCTTTATGTGTTTTCTGTAATAAACATATTGAAACTATAGTTCATCTATTTTTTCAATGTGTTTATACAGGTAAGATTTGGCTTTGGAGCTGTAAAAAGTTCTTTAAAGCTCCGAAAAGTCTGTTTTCCTTTTCTTTGAAGGAGGATTTAAATAAAATCGTTTCTTTCTCTCGAACTAAAAGCTTAAAGTCAGATTTATTCCAACTTTCACTATCTATGTGTGTTTGGCATATATGGAGAGAAAGAAATGAAAGGATATTTCAGAATCGGTTTTCAACTAGTTCGCAGATTTGTCATAACATCTACCAAACTATGTTCATCAGAATGACCAAATCAAAACATTTTAAGAACATTTCAGGCACAGATGAAATATTAGCTATGAAATGGGGTTATACCTCCCAACGCTGAATTGGGGACTCGCAATCATGTGTTTCTGTTTTCCTTGCTACTCTGAAGCTACCTGTTTCTTGAGTTAGTCTATGTGTACCTGTATTATTTTACATCGTCCTCACTCTCCTCTCTTTAATTTTACATTATAAATTTACAATAACAATAACTTTCATTTAGTCTGATAAGTTGCAGATCGCAGATAACCCTGGTTTCTTGAAGAATATTTTTACCTGCAGAGAATTAAATCAATTAGAAAAACTCTGATTCTACTATGGATTTGAGATGATATGAAGTAACAGAGTCTTCTCTAACTATACTCTAAATCAGAAGAACCAGAAGTTAAAAGAAAGTTTGAAACTTAGCTTGTCATTTTCTGAGACAAGATCTGAAAACACCTCTACGGGTCCTGGCCAATAAAATTAATTAACGGAGTTGTAAGCTAAAAGCCAACAAATTTTGAAGAGCTGTTACTTACCTTATCAAGTTCTGAGCTTAACGACACTAGATCTGGAACTTTAAACTTCAGTCCTTGAAGGGATTTTTCTTACTCCTGCAAAGAATAAGTCAGTCTTATAACTAAAGCTTAGAGAATACTAAGAAATAGTTTTCGAAGACTAACCCTGAAGAGAATCGGGTAGGTTTGACTGTATAGGAGCTTCTAGTTTCCTCCAGACAGTTTGTTATACTCTTCTGATCTGCTGTAAGCAGATGAGTTTAGATCTTTTAGAGGATGAAGAGGAAAAGGAAGTGAAATCCCTATTCTCACCGCCATTAAAGGAAATAAAGGAGAATTCTGAAAGATTGGTCGGGAAGCTTCGTAACGTCCTTATTTGTTTCGGTAATCTTCTCGAGCATTCTGTTTTATTGGGCTGGACGACGCAGGCCTTGGGCTTTGTTTTTATGCAAATGTTTGTGTATGTTTTGTTTTTTGGCTTACAGTATGTTGAGACTTTGTCTTTTGAACTTGTATCTTTCCCTTGTTTTAATAGAAAATTTGAACCCGCTTTCAAAAAAAATAATAACAGTAATGCAATAACTATAGAAAATCCAGAAATATCTAAAATTTTCTAAAATTATTTTGGAATTATGGTCTAAACAATGTTCTTGAGAAATTAGTATTTAATCATATGATCATGAATCATATGGTATTGGTGAACTGTATCTTAAAGGTTACGGGCAAAGCATCCATCCAGTAGAAGTGATAAAAGAGTTATCGAACTCTTCATATTGATGTATGTAGATGTATTCAATCAAAGGTCTAATGATCACCAAAAAGGATCTACCTACTTCGTTAAATTCACCGATGACTTATCATAAACATGAATATATGTATATGATACATAGGTAGTCTATCTATGATAAGTATAAAAATATAAATTAAAGAAAAAAACATATCATGTAAAGGAAATAAAACATTTCATTTTGATTGGACAAGTGAGTATATTTGAAATAGTTCTAAATGTACCTAAAAACAAATAAGATTCAACCTCAAAGTTGCTCCTTTATATAATACATAATAATGTAAAGAGTAATTGGACTTTGTTGGACAAAGTATGATTGATGATGAGTGAATTAAATTAACATCTTTTAGGCGGATGTGCATTTAAGATTAAGTACATATACTAAATTTAATCTCAATCAAAGAATAGTTTACACGATTATATTTATATAAGATATAAATTGATAAAAAACCCCGTTTTTAATTAGTTTAAGATGTGTGGTTGTCTAGTTTATGTTATGAATGTAATTTTCATAGAATAAAAACTAAATCAGTTTTATGTAAGTATAAATACAATCCATAAAATATTTTAAAATTCCTATTCTATTCTACTGAAAAACCATTATTATTTCAAGATTACACCTTCAAGAAAAGGAATTTCTTTTAGAAATTAATGGTATACTCATACCCGTCGAGAACTACGTATTTGTGCGGTTAGCACGTGCACTGTTTGGATGGGTTCCATTTGTTGCCTTCATGTTTGCTTCAATTGAAGCAAGAAGTAGAGTAGAACTAAGAAACCGGCACGGTTTGTGCCAAGGAGAGGGGCAGGGGTACAACAATGGAGGAGAAGTTTGAGAGCTCAAGCACGGAAGGAACTTTCAAACAACTTTCATATACTTGTAACCAAAGCTTTGTACTTGCAATCTGAAGAGAAAAAGGAGAATAACATATAAAGTGGACGTAGGCACGTTCTAGCCGAACCACTATAAATCTGTGTGTCTTTTAGAGTTTAGTCCCTGCTTTTTAAATATCTGCATAAATCATCCAAATCGCTAAGAACAACATAAAATTGACTAAATCATACGACTTGGAGGTGTTTGCCCATTTTTTGCGCAAACATTTTTGGTGCTTCCACTGAGAATTGAACTCAGGGATTCTACCGCTTGGAATTTGAATTTGAAAGTCTAGAGATTCAGAATGGAAGAGTCATGGCGAGACAATCAAGCAGAAGGCCAATGCCAGAGAGAAGTGAACATGAAGGAAATCAAGAGGCTTCTTCAGAAGCTAATCAGGCATCGATCCTGCAGGGGGGCACCACGCTTGGAGCATGTTGATCCAATCCCAGAGAAAGAGATCGGGGCATCTGAGCAACCTGGTAAGGAATGAACGCTCATCCAGGGGGCAGGTAAAATTCCCTCCAGAACTCGGGGGGCAGGTTGAAAGCGATGAACAAGTCGCAAACCTCTCACTAACACGGTTAAATCATTTACACATGTAAGCGATCGCGCATGATCCATAGGCATGCTCTGAATGACTACTGACCACACCATAGTAAGAGTTTACGCTTTGACATCTTCATTCTGCTTTTTGCTTTGATTTTGATTTGAACATTTAAATTCTTCCTGTTTGGACATTTCTGCTGTAAGGTTCATATGATTATTGCTTTAACATTGACAATTCTATAGAAAAATTACTTGTACGCCCGTGGATCGCGAATGGTCCACGAGCACCTCTTGCATGGCAGTGAACTCCCGAAGTCTTTGATTCGGAAACTCCCCCAAACAATAACTCCGACACTGATAATATTAAGCCCCCCTGGGCACACTCACTTGCCTCGAACGGCACCCGACCTCGAACGGTCACAAATCGCCTCAAACGGCACCCGACCTCGAACGGTCACAAATCGCCTCGAACGGCACCCGACCTCGAACGGTCACAATTCGCCTCGAACGGCACCCGACCACGAACGGTCACAACTCGCCTCGAACGGCACAAGAACTCAAACGGTCACAAATCGCCTCGAACGGCACCCGACCTCGAACGGTCACAACTCGCCCCGAACGGCACAACTCACCTCACCTCAAATGGCTCGATCACGAACGGTCGTCATTTGAGGTCCACCACTTGACCGCGCACGGTCGCACTTCACCTCGAATGGCTCGATCCCGAACGATCGTCATTTGAAGTTAGGCGCTTGACCATGAACGGTCGCACTTCATCTCAAATATCTCGATCCCGAACGGTCGTCATTTGAGATTACATAAAACTGTAAATTCCTTTGCAGGACATCAACATGATATGAACATCCGGCTCATGGAATTACAAAACACGCCTTCCTACCGCAAGGCATGTTTTGGGGAGCAAAGTGTTATCCCATTTTTGGTCAAAACTGGAATATCAATGTTGGGTGCGTTTCCACCACGACCGAAACAAGAAGAAGCAAGCGTATATAAGTCTGGGATTTCACTCATGATTCAAGTACAAAGGTTCATTCGGTAAACCAAGGCAAGAGTTCGTTCGACACTACACTCCCCAAGTTCATCCGGTAATAAGTGTCATCCAGTACTTAAAACCCCTCGGTTTCGTCCGGTAGTTCAAGTGTTTGAGTTCGTTCGGTATTCGAACTCCCAATGGTTCATTCGGCATTCTCAAATATGAAGGCTCATTCGGCATTCCCAACACAAGGGATCATTCGGCATCCTCAGTATATGATCCATTCGGTAGTACCGACACCGGACCAACCTCCACCGGTCCAAACCCCATATAGCCACTGCCGAACCACCACCTCTCCATGCCAATGCCGAACCAACATCGCCAGACCAGATTGCTTCATCCCAGGCCCACCAGCAGCTATATACATCCAAGACCTCTGCCCTCAACCTCACTCTATAAATAGAGGGGCAAGGGTACAACAATGGAGGAGAAGTTTGAGAGCTCAAGCACGGAAGGAACTTTCAAACAACTTTCATATACTTGTAACCAAAGCTTTGTACTTGTAATGTGAAGAGAAAAAGGAGAATAACATATAAAGTGGACGTAGGCACGTTCTGGCCGAACCACTATAAATCTGTGTGTCTTTTACAATTTAGTCCCTGCTTTTTAAATATTTGCATAAATCATCCAAATCGCTAAGAACAACATAAAATTGACTAAATCATACGACTTGGAGGTGTTTGCCCCTTTTTTGCGCAAACATTTTTCCTCCAAGTCGTACGATTTAGTTGATTATATGTTGTTCTTAGCGATTTGGGTGATTTATGCAAATATGTAAAAAGCAGGGACTAAACTGTAAAAGACACACAGATTTATAGTGGTTCGGCCAGAACGTGCCTACGTCCAGTTTATATGTTATTCTCCTTTTTCTCTTCAGATTACAAGTACAAAGCTTTGGTTACAAGTATATGAAAGTTGTTTGAAAGTTCCTTCCGTGCTTGAGCTCTCAAACTTCTCCTCCATTGTTGTACCCCTGCCCCTCTATTTATAGAGTGAGGTTGGGGGCAGAGGTCTTGGATGTATATAGCTGCTGGTGGGCCTGGGATGAAGCAATCTGGTCTGGCGATGTTGGTTCGGCATTGGCATGGAGAGGTGGTGGTTCGGCAGTGGCTATATGGGGTTTGGACCGGTGGAGGTTGGTCCGGTGTCGGTACAACCGAATGGATCATATACTGAGGATGCCGAATGATCCCTTGTGTTGGGAATGCCGAATGAGCCTTCATATTTGAGAATGCCGAATGAACCATGGGGAGTTCGAATACCGAACGAACTCAAACACTTGAACTACCGGACGAAACCGAGTGGTTTTAAGTACTGGATGACACTTATTACCGGATGAACTTGGGGAGTGTAGTGTGGAACGAACTCTTGCCTTGCTTTACCAAATGAACCTTTGTACTTGAATCATGAGTGAAATCCCAGACTTATATACGCTTGCTTCTTCTTGGTTCGGTCGTGGTGTAAACGCACCCAACATTGATATTCCAGTTTTGACCAAAAATGGGATAACACTTTGCCCCCCAAAACATGCCTTGCGGTAGGAAGGCGTGTTTTGTAATGCCATGAGCCGGATGTTCATATCCTGTTGATGTCCTGCAAAGGAATTTACAGTTTTATGTGATCTCAAATGACGACCGTTCGGGATCGATATATTTGAGATGAAGTGCGACCGTTCATGGTCAAGCGCCTAACTTCAAATGACGATCGTTCGGGATCGAGCCATTCGAGGTGAAGTGCGACCGTGCGCGGTCAAGTGGTGGACCTCAAATGACGACCGTTCGTGATCGAGCCATTTGAGGTGAGGTGAGTTGTGTCGTTCGGGGCGAGTTGTGACCGTTCGAGGTCGGGTGCCGTTCGAAGCGATTTGTGACCGTTCGAGGTCGGGTGCCGTTCGAGGCGAGTTGTGACCGTTCGAGGTCGGGTGCCGTTCGAGGCAAATTGTGACCGTTCGAGGTCGGGTGCTGTTCGAGGCGATTTGTGACCGTTCGAGGTCTGGTGCCGTTCGAGGCGAATTGTGACCGTTCGAGGTCGGGTGCCGTTCGAGGCGAATTGTGACCGTTCGAGGTCGGGTGCCGTTCGAGGCAAGTGAGTGTGCCCGGGGGGACTTAATATTATCAGTGTCGGAGTTATTGTTTGGGGGAGTTTCCGAATCAGTGACTTCGGCAGTTCACTGCCATGCAAGAGGTGCTCGTGGACCGTTCGCGATCCACGGGCGTACAAGTAATTTTTCCATAGAATTGTCAATGTTAAAGCAATAATCATATGAACCTTACAGCAAAAATGTCCAAACAGGAAGAATTTAAATGTTCAAATCAAAATCAAAGCAGAAAGCAGAATGAAGATGTCAAAGCGTAAACTCTTACTATGGTGCGGTCAGTAGTCATTCAGATCATGCCTGTGGATCGTGCGCGATCGCTTACATGTGTAAATGATTTAACCGTGTTAGTGAGAGGTTTGCGACTTGTTCATCGCTTTCAACCTGCCCCCCGAGTTCAGGAGGGAATTTTACCTTCCCCCTGGATGAGCGTTCATTCCTTACCAGGTTGCTCAAATGCCCCGATCTCTTTCTCTGGGATTGGATCAACATGCTCCAAGCGTGGTGCCCCCCTGCAGGATCGATGCCTGATTAGCTTCTGAAGACGCCTCTTGATTTCCTTCATGTTCACTTCTCTCTGGCATTGGCCTTCTGCTTGATTGTCTCGCCATGACTCTTCCATTCTGAATCTCTAGACTTTCAAATTCAATTTCCAAGCGGTAGAATCCCTGAGTTCAATTCTCAGTGAAAGCACCAAAAATGTTTGCGCAAAAAATGGGCAAACACCTCCAAGTCGTACGATTTAGTTGATTATATGTTGTTCTTAGCGATTTGGGTGATTTATGCAAATATGTAAAAAGCAGGGACTAAACTGTAAAAGACACACATATTTATTGTGGTTCGGCCAGAACGTGCCTACGTCCACTTTATATGTTATTCTCCTTTTTCTCTTCAGATTACAAGTACAAAGCTTTGGTTACAAGTATATGAAAGTTGTTTGAAAGTTCCTTCCGTGCTTGAGCTCTCAAACTTCTCCTCCATTGTTGTACCCCTGCCCCTCTATTTATAGAGTGAGGTTGGGGGCAGAGGTCTTGGATGTATATAGCTGCTGGTGGGCCTGGGATGAAGCAATCTGGTCTGGCGATGTTGGTTCGGCATTGGCATGGAGAGGTGGTGGTTCGGCAGTGGCTATATGGGGTTTGGACCGGTGGAGGTTGGCCCGGTGTCGGTACTACCGAATGGATCATATACTGAGGATGCCGAATGATCCCTTGTGTTTGGAATGCCGAATGAGCCTTCATATTTGAGAATGCCGAATGAACCATGGGGAGTTCGAATACCGAACGAATTCAAACACTTGAACTACCGGACGAAACCGAGGGGTTTTAAGTACTGGATGACACTTATTACCGGATGAGCTTGGGGAGTGTAGTGTCGAACGAACTTTTGCCTTGCTTTACCAAATGAACCTTTGTACTTGAATCATGAGTGAAATCCCGGACTTATATACGCTTGCTTCTTCTTGGTTCGGTCGTGGTGAAAACGCACCCAACATTGATATTCTAGTTTTGACCAAAAATGGGATAACAGTAATATATTAGGCTTGGACATGACCCAAAGACTTTAACATGGAAACTGATTACATAAGATCAAATAAAACTAACAAATCCTAAAACAAACACAATTCATTAAAATGTCTACTAAGAATACTCATACACTAAAGGGGAAACTATGAGTTTCTTATCAATGTCGAGAGAAAGAACTATTGATACTAACAATTTCCTAAGTTGTCAATAAGCCATGAAAGTATAGACCCTACCATGTGACACGATACTTTAAATTCAAAATAGATTCTAATTATATTATCAAAATACAATTTAGGTAGTTCACTCAAAGGTACACGATCCATCAACAGGGGTTGTGTCTTCGAAAGGAAGACCGATGTATTTGGACTATAGTGAGAAATATTGACGAGTATAAACTCAAAAGTTTTGATTATTGAAACTACCATTTGTCAGTTAATGTGCTTAAGTTAATTTGGATGCCACTCATAGAACTATTGCTCGATGCGACTTTAATATTTGGTACGTCTATATTAATACAAAATTGTAAATAATGATTTGGAATAGACTGTTTGTGTAACGACCTGGAATTTTATCACTTTATAAGTTAGTGATAATCATTATTGATTATATAGTTGAAAGTAATGCTGTTGTGTTTTACTTGCATGTGTTTATTTGTTGCATTTTTTATAGACTTTGAAATGAAGTCAAAATGTGAAGCTATGGTTTAAAGTTACAATCTTTTCCTTATGTATGTCAATTATGGCATTTGTTGGATGTTTGAGCTTATGTTATAAATATGTATGCTAAAGAAAGTTAGCACTTGAACTTACAAATGTGTGATATCGAGATACCTTTGTTTAAACTTGGTTACTTATTTTATTTTTCTAGAAGTTTTTTATAAATTTTCAAACTTTACTTTTTAGTTTTTCAAAAACTTTATACTAAATTTATAAAGAAATTTAAAAGTAAAAAGGTAAGGTTTCTAAGGGCTGTTGTATATGTAAACCAGTTTAAAGTTATAGTATCCATAGTGACAGTCGCTATGGATGCAGTTTGTAGAAACAAATACTTTTTGAAAAAACTAAAAGTGTTTTCACTCTTACTATTTTTGAAAATTATTTTTAAAATTATTTTAAGTATTAAAAGGCAATTAATAATTATTAATTAAGGGTTTTAAGTATTATTTAATTAATAATTTTGTAATTAATTAATTAAGTAAAGGTAATTAGTACTAATATTAATTATGTAAGATAATTAAAATTAGTTATTAAGGTTAATTAATTATTAATAAAAAAGGTTAAATATTTTCTTAATATTATTTAAGTAAGGTTTAATTATTAATTAGGAACCAATTAATCAAAGTTTAATTATTAATTTAATACAAATCAGGAAGGGTTAATTATTAATAAAGTTCAGTTTTAATAAAGATTTAATTATTTTTGAATAATGGTTTTATTTTTAATTGTTTTATTTCCAAGGATCAGTTTGTTTAAAAAGACAACTTTCTATGTAAAGAATAGTAAATACAAGGGATTCTCTTTGATTGTGCCATTAAGTAGCCAAAAAAATTGAATAGATTATTGATGACATCAATCTACCAGAATAAATCACCGTTCTACAATGACTTAAATGAATAGATTATTGGTAGCATCTGTTTAGCGGAATAAATCCCCGCTCTATTATAACTCAATTTAATAGATTAGTTTAAATATCCATTTAGCAGGAAAAAAAATCTCATTCTACTATAATTAAATTGAATAGATTATTGATACCATCTGTTTAGTAGAATAAACCCACGCTCTGCTATTAAATAAACTTGGACGTTTAATTTTATGCCAGTTGACTATTGTAGAATAAATAGCACAATTACTATGGATGGTTAATCCTGGATTGATTTACATACATGTTGCTTATGTAAATACCAGTTATGTGACTTGAAAGGTCAAATTAAATTAAATGGTAACTTGATTTAGTACCATTGTGGTCGCTAAGTCTCTTTCCGAATTTGTAGTTTTGTGGATTTAAATAACTTCAATTTTATATCCATGTGAGTTCAAGTGTTTATAAATGATGTTTTTGTAGTAAGTTAGTTAATTATTTATTAATGAGGTTATAAAGTTAATTAATTATTTAATTAAGATGTTCAAAGGAAATCAATTAATAAATACAGGTATTTACTTATGAATAATAATTTGGTTGTAAAAGGGATTTTACTTTATAAAAGGATTTATTTAATATATATTTTCAAAACGATATTTGGTAAATGATATTTTATAAGATTTTATAAAGGTGTTATAATAAAAGAAGATTTATTAAAGTGTTTTAAAAAAAAGGGATTTTATAAATCATTTTAGAGATTTATAAAGGAAGTTTTTTAAATTAATTTGAAGATTTATAAAAGTATTTGTAAATATGAAATAGGCTTGAAAAAGGAATATATAAAGGATATGAGATTTATTTTGACAATTAATCCTTCTTAGTATGATGGTACAAAAATATTCTACCATACTTAACACCGAAAGATAAGTGGGTTCGTTTATAGAAAGACATATTTTTAAATGATATTTGATTTGGCGCAATTAAGTATGAATTTGGAAAAAGGGAAATCTTCCTTTAGTTTTGTAAATATACTTATGCCATTGAGATAAGTATATGGTATATTTTCTAAGTATTGAAAGTACAATAGGTTGTGAATATACTTATACCAGTGAGATAAGTACATGAATGTTTTCCAAGTATTTGGAAGGAGTATAAGGGGTTTGTGAAAATATTTTTTGTGAGGGTATTTTAAATGAAATAATTGAAAAAGATTTAGTTAATAAAAGATTAATTAATATAGGCTTAGTGGATCCTACCTGGAATTAAATCTATGTTTGATTGTTTGCTTTTCAGATAGTCAAATAATCGACTATCAAATCAAGGCCAATTTTTAACTCTGAAAATATCCAGGAGAAAATAAGAGAATTTATATGCTATAGTTATCCTTGGGGATTCTATACTATACATATAATCTCGTTTGTTCTTCTAGGACAAATGATAAGGAGATTCGTTCGGGTAATCCCCGCTCTTAAGTATTGTCTGTTTATTTCTGAAAGAACCGAGTTGAGATGACCGAAAACTACCAAATGTTGGTTTGAAATGATCGAGATCAGATAAGTACGAATTATCCATAACCCATTTTGAACTAACTCAATCGTTCGAATTGGAAGCGTCTTGTAGATGATGGAGCTCTTTGAAGTGCAAGAGATACTTGCTACTAATCCGTGGATGATTCCAAAATGGATATTGTAGAAGTGGCACCTTCAGTTTGTTGATATCCTGAACAACTTGCATATAAGAATACTGGAATTACATTAAAGACTAGAGGGCGGTGTTAGCATTCCAAGTGGGATTGCTATGTATAGAAGTAAAATGTAGCCTCAAGCCTCATCAACTGAGAATGGCTAAAACAACAGATATGTAGCAGGACTATGTGGGTTGCACCCACTAGGGTAATGTTATCACCCTTCTAAATACTTATTTACGTATTTGGTTGTGCTTGACTGCACTCGGAAAAGGTTGCAAAGCAACCGGGGTGATGAATTATTCAGTACTATCCAGTAAGGGATAGGCCGGTTTTGTGTTGGAAAAGGGTCCATGTGAGGCGCTTGGTACATTTTTCTATAGATACTGTGGTAGGCGGTACCCCACTTGTCTTGTTACTGTATGTAATTCATTCTTCGGTGAGGGCTGTATGGACTTAGTTGTGCCCAATTATGCTAAAACGTGAGATGCAGCATTCTAGCTAAATTCATAACTTGCTTTAAACCCCTAGAGATTATTATAATATCATTGGATTTTCTATAGAAATGTTTTGGTTATCGTAGGTAAAAACCCGTTTTTGTTTAGTGCATCGTGGTCTTACGATATACCTATATTTTGAAGGTTTTAAAAAAAATTATGAATCTATTATATTGTTTTTCTCACGTTGGTTTTACCAGACGGAACCCAACGTTATTTTTCTTATAATACTCGGGTAGTCCGAGAATATTTTTCAGATTTAGGTGGACACTTTGGAGCTTTAGGAGATGAGCTAGATATTCCAATGCGTATTCGCATATTTTATCTTTTGCTGTTTGTTCTTGCTATATTTATCAGCACTTGTAAGGAAATGTTATTATAACTGTCCAGATTAATGATAAACTAGTACGTCGATTTGTGTATGTATATAAAAGTTTCTTTTTGTAAAGAACATTGGTATATTATATGTTACCCATCACATTTTATGAGATTATGTTATGCCTTTTCATTCTTTCATCCCAATAATTTGCCTTTCCGACACTAATATGTTCACCACATGAATACCGTGATGTATTAGTGTTGACTTCAGAGGATCGAAAGCAGGTTGTTACATTTGATATCAGAGCTAAAGGTTAAGCGAGTATCTTAGCCTAGCGGGGTAAATTAAGTAAGGATAGGGATAGTGACACCCTAGAATGAGTTTGAATGTGTATATAAGAGTGCATATTTGTTTGTGCCGTAAAAATATTTTATACTATGGCGATTGGTGTGCTGAGTGGTATATGAATTCTGGTCAATATGAGTAACTAACGCTATTGATAGGGATCTCTAAACACTTGAACAAGGAAAACCGATATTATGACGAATCAGATTTTCGACCCTCGAAAATCAACATTAATACGTCCACTGTATTATATGCCGAACATTCAATTGCTGGAAATACCGATTTGCTAGGGTGAAAGATGAAAGTAGAAGATAGAAGAAAACTAAACAACATGGAATCTCACAATGCAACGAATAATATACAGTACAACATTGATCTTTACAGAAAGGAAACATCTTTATTCATATATACAACTTCAGAGTACACTAGACTTATCCAAAATTTGGACAGTTATAGAACCCTGTGCTTATATATAGACTCTATAATACAGCGTAATAAAAATATACGTAAATACGTCTGGGCCATCCAACTCCTCTCTAACTCTAAAATATCCTGCTAAACCTAGGAAAACATGCTTGGTCTGACCCAACATTACATAGAATAATTCCCGGGTAAGTCTGGTAAACCAGTATGAGTAAAACTTAATAACAAGTTAAAACCAAACATATTTCTACATTTCAAAACTTTTCAAACAAAGGGTATCTCAAAAGATCACACTGCAAATAAAAACAGATGGGGTTTTACCTTACGATAACCAAAATGTTTTATATCAAAATCCAGTGATATTATCACAGTGTCTAGGTTTAAAGTAAATAGATACAATACCGAAATGCTTGCATCTCACATTCCAACATAGTACGTTCTACAATAAAAACATAAGGCATGTATTGGAGATTGGCTCCAAACAATGCAAGATAAGGGACTACCATCCGTTGATACACCTCTAGAAAATGCACTGATGCTGACATAGAGTTGGCTCCCCCTTTAACATAACATATCAGATTACCTCACCCCCTTGACACCGAGCCCTTATACTATAATGGTGTTTGTGTACAAACCAACTTTGAAAGGGACATCTAGAATGGGGTGACCGCTGCTGGTGGTAGCTAACCACATAGCTCTGCTGCATGCCCTGTTTTTGTCGTTCCTCCTGGTTGTGAGGCTTGAGGCTATGATTTGCCTGTCTAAATATCAATCCATCTTGGAATTCTAACACTGCCCTCCAAGCGTCGATGCAATGTTGGCATTCATCCATACAAGTTCGTTCTTGGTCTGAACGAAACTGAAGGCACTACTTCTATTATATCCACTATGGGGAATTCCTCCCATGGAAAATAGAAAATATCCCTTGCACTTTAAAACTCTATCTTCGATTCCATGCTCTTCAAGATGTCTTCATATGAAACATAGAGTTGGATCGAAGTGCTTTTTAGATAACACATCCAATCCTGGCCTCTTCAAAACAACTTTAGACATCCTGGTAACTCAATCTCGGTTCTTTAGGAAATAAATAGATAAAGATAAGAGCGGAGTTATATCCTAACCATTAGTGACGATTTTCCTTATTATTCATCCTAGAAGAACGAAACAAGTTTATAAGTATAGTATAGCACCTTTGACGGTAACTGTACCATATAATTCTCACGTTTCACCTAGTTATTTCCAAAGTTACGTGTTTGTCCAGATTTGATAGTTGGTTATTTAACTATCAAATAAACAAACATCCAATCATGGTTTAATTTCAATATAGAATCCACCATGCCTTTATTAATTTTCTTTACTTAATAAAACCACTTTATAAAATTTGATCAAATGATCTTTTCAATACACTATTTCTAGACCCCTTACATTTGCTTTGTACTTGGAAAACATTTATATATCTCAACAGTATAAGTATATTACCAAAACATTTTACTTTTCATGCTTGAAAACAACATTATATACTTATCTTATCAGTATAAATATATTTACAAACTTTTCAAAGTTTTCTTCTTTCCAAATCCCATATTAAATAACCAAACATTTCTTCCAAATAAAGCATCCCGCTTATCCTTTATTAAAAATTCTCCTTTTAAAAGCTCATCTAATATAGTTAACTTATAACTTTCAAAAAAAAGTTAAAACCTACTTCTATAAATCTTTAAGTTAGTTTATAAAACCTCTTTCCAAATCCTTGAAATGATTTGTAACCTTTTTTATCATTTTTAAAACTCTCTACATAAACCTTTTTATACTCCTTTATAAAATATCCTTTATTAATATCATTTACAAGCATCATTTGTAAAACACTTTATCAATCGTTTTCGTCAGTAAAAACCTCTTTCTATAAACAAGTTATCATTTATAAATGCATTTATAAGAATTATATAGCTTCAAAAACCATTAAAACCTTAGCCTCAAATTGATTAAAGAATTAACGTAAATTCAAAACCATACTTTGTAAATTTCAAATGAGGCTTAGCAGTCCTAATGATACTATTTAAGTTACTATTTAATTTTAATTCGATTCCCAAATCACATTATAATTATTTACATAAGCTACCATACATGTAAATACAGTTCATATCCAAGTAGGGAATAAAGCGTCAACACAACTAATTGGCATATACAATTCCAAATAACATAACAACAGGATGGTGATTTATCTTGCTAAATTGATGTCCAAACAATTCAATCAATTTATAGTAGAACTGAAATTAATTCTGTTTAAAACATGTCCACACAATCGAATCACTCACACTATAGAAGAACGGTGTTTTATTCTGCTAACAGATGTCATGTAATCCTCCTAATCATATGGGTTACTTAAGGGTCCAGACAAGAGATCCTTTGATATGAAATCAGTTTACTTTAAAGCAAAATTTTATTTAAAACACATCTGTTTCAGTTTTAAATCACCTTTGAAAAGATTTTAATAGATTTAATCACCTTAAATTGTAACGACCAGTAATTTTATTACTTCAAAAATGAGGGATTTTTTAATTTTAAAAGGCTTAAAACATAAATAAGTTATATATAATAAATAATAATAGAGAAGTTATTTATTTTTATAGTTAATAATTTAAAAGTATAAATTTGGATTTTAGGACAAATCAGCAAAAGTTAAGTTTTGTTAAAAATGAATAAATGCTTAAATAAATATGCTTATATATTTAGTTGAAAAGTTAAATCTTATTAAAATCACTTAATAAAGATAATAGAAGTATATTTAAGGATTTAAAATATGTTCATAATCGTTTTACAAAAATATTCAGATTTTGTCACATTTTATCAATTTTACATACACTGTAAAAGTGGAGATTTCGATACTATTTAAATATAATTTTATAATATAAATAGACATGTTTGAATTTATTTAAGGAAGTAAGAAGTTCATTATTTAAGTTTGGTTTACATTAATATATAGCTTAACAAAAATGTCAAATTTTGATTGTAAATTTGTGAACAAAAACACTATTTTCAACCAAAATAAGTTGTTGCCACATTGTTGTAACATGATACATTTCCTAACATGCACATATGCATATTTAAAAATTTATAAAATTTAAACACTTATACATTTAGCATATAACACTTATACCTCCTTCAAGTACCGCCACACCCAAAAATCACCTAAACCCACATCCACCTCGGCCAAACTCACCTCCACCATTGTCAAGCCTCCAAACCCACACATCCACCACCTATAGCCAAGGCCAAGCCCGCCTAACCCCAAATTCGAGCCGTACACTCCCATATCCATCTCAAAACCTCATGCATCCCCTAACTCTAGGTTGTACCCTCCTATATAGCCAATTACCACACACACAAAAAAAGAAGAAAAAAAGAAAAAGGAAACAGAGAAAAAGAAATTCAGAGCGGCAAGTTCGAAACGTGGAAGAAGAGAGCGCGTTAGTTCATGAAGCACGCTGGTTGTGAAAAAGATTGATGAAGTGGATATGAAAGTGAGAAATTCTCATCGCTTTTTGAATTATATTGATTATCAAGTTTAATTGTTATGTTAGATAATCATCATCTAATGATATGATGTTTGATTGATTGTTTGAATATGATGGATGAATAGAATGTTTGGACATGTTATTGAATGGATGAATAATAGGTAATTCACACTATTATGTTTATATTATCATCATAGTTAAATTTGTTATGCTACTTAGTTGAAATAATCAACTATTCCCTTTGTTATAAAAGACACATTTTCATATGAGATATATTGAAATAATTAAGTCTCTTTTCAAAATTGGATTTAAAAGTAAAATTCAAAATTGAAATTTAAATGAATAGTGAAACTGAAATTGATTTTGAAATTGAAATTGAAATTGAAATTTGAGTTGAAATTAAAGATGGATTTGAAATCAAATCTGAATCTAAGTTTTAATTGAGTTTAATTTGAAGTTAGAACTAAAATTTAATCGAAATTGGATTTTAAAATTTAATATTAAAATAATATGAATGAAATAATATAATAATATGGAAATAGTGAAAATACACTTTAAAAAGTGAAAATATTGATTTAAAATGATTTGTAATAATTTTATATGTAATAAAATTTAATTTGAATAAATTATTTCAAGTATTGAAAAAAGAGGATTTTAGGCCTAAAGAAAAATTTGTAGAAAAATTTAGTTCTACAGCAAGAAGTTTGTTTTTTAGGCTGAAGGACACTTTTTAGTGTAAATCACAGAATGATAGTTGTAACTATCATTTTCTGTTTACAGTAACAAATGTCCTTCAGACTAAAAAGCAAACTTGTTATCCTTGAGACTAAATTTTTTCGCAACTTCTTCCCTGTGTCTATTTTCCTGTATTGAAAAATAAGTTAACACTAGGTGCGTCGCGCAACAGTAGTTTGTGATTTCGCGCCGAAAAGTTCAAACAAGTATACAAGATGGAATATAGCTCGGAATTCTTCGAGATAAAAAATTCCTGACTATTATATCCATATCTTGTAAAGGAAGAAAGAAAACCGAGATTTCATTGAGTATATTTTGAATTATGTCCAAATCAATTTTTTAGAAAAACCTAGCTTGTGTAGTTAAGTGACCATAACGCAAAACTTATGTAAATGGACATTTTTAATTATGGAAAAATAAGAAATAAATTTAGAAAATCTATTTAAATAATTCAAAAGATATTTGAATTGAAAATATGAATTTTCAAACATTAAAAGTTGATTAAATCAAATAAGCCATATATAGCACTTTCCGCAGCACTTTTCTGCTGCGAATTCTATAAGTTTCGAAATATGAGTTTAAACTAAATAATTTTTCCTAGAATCAATTATGAACATTTTTAAAAGGAAACCTAAGTGTTTAAAAGATACTTTGGAACCTTTATAATAAATTCCAAAATAAAAGCTAATAAATGAGTATGCAGAAGCAACCGGTACATTTGTCCCTCATGTGAGATTTGGGAAGATAAACAAAGTGTTTAATTAAGGTTAGGAATGAGCAACCGGTGCCTTGAACTTACCTAGTCAATGTTTTCTCTTCTTAGGTGAGGGGTGGAACAGATTGAAAGGAATGCCCATATGCTATAAAATATTATATTAGTTTTCTCAAAATTAAAGAGAATTACTATTTCTCAGATGTTAAGCAATTTAAGTACAAAAAGATTTGTAACGACCCGGAATTTTCGATCCCGAAAATTGCAGATAGTTAGGAAAAAAAGGTAAGAGATAGAAGAAAAAGAAGAAACAGAAACACCAACATCTCACATTCGAAGCGGATAAAATATAATAACAAATAATAACAGTTATACAAAGGAAAAGTGTACTTGTCAAATACACTTTAATACATCAAAGTTACAACATATATTCAAACACTGGACAGATACAATCAACATATCTCAGTCAATCTACAACATATACACAACGGAATACACTCCATATGTTCCTGCCATCCAGCTCACCTCCTGAGCTCCAGAACGTCCTTTCCTGAAAATCTGTAATACTCGGTCTGAGATATGTTGATTGTATCTGTCCAGAGTTTGAATATATGTTGTAACTTTGATGTATTAAAGTGTATTTGACAAGTACAGTTTTCCTTTGTATAACTGTTATTATTTGTTATTATATTTATCTGCTGCGAATGTGAGATGTTGGTGTTTCTGTTTCTTCTTTTTCTTCTATCTCTTTTCTTCTTTTCCTAACTATTTGGAGTTTTCGGGATCGAAAATTCCGGGTCGTTACATTTGGTATCAGAGTGAAGGTTAAGCGAGAACTTTGGCTCTGGTGGAATTAGTCATTAAGGATAGGGTCAATGGTACCTTAGAATGAGTTTAGTGTGTGTGTGTGTGTGTATATATATATATATATATATATGAGAGCGTACTTGTTTTTTTTCATATATAAAGATTTTAAATGGTTTTAAAAATAAATGATTTTTTATATAAGATCATAAAGCAATATTTCTTTCTAATAAATATTAAGGTAATTGGTTGATTAATTATTGAAATTAAATTAAGTGGTAATAGAAATACAACCAAATTTAAATTGAATAAAAATAAGTTTGAAATAGATTCAAACTGAAATTAAATTTGGAGAAGAATTTTCAGAATAAGAGAATAGTGAATTGATTTCCAGTTGTAATAACCTTGATTATTATCCTAAATGATGAAATGTTTTTGGGAAGTAAAACATTTAGGTAGTATGACTTATAAATTGGAATTGAAGATGATCTAAATTGTGAAGTTTTAAATCTGGGTCCAGAATTTGAAAATTATTTGAATTGACTTATAAAATATTTAGTTGAAGATGATCTAAATTGACTTATAAAACATTTAGTTGTTTAAAAAGGATTTGAACTATTATTTGAACTTTGAAATAGGTTAAAAATGGAATTTGGATTCAAAATTAAATGGTTTAAAGATATAAGTTGATTTGATTTAAAAGATTAAATCAACAGTTAAAAATTTAACTCGAATTTATATAATTCGGGATGGTTTAAATTTGAAATTTGTATTAAATGAGTTCAAATTCAAATGGAAATTGGGATTAATTCAAACAGGAATTGATACGAATTGAAATTGGTTCAATTTGAAATTTATTTGAATTTATTGAAATTGTGGTTAAAGTGGGGTAAGTAAGTTCAAATGGAATTTGATTTGAATTTAGGAAAGAAATTGAGGATTAATTCAACTTGAGTTGGGGTTAAATCAATTTCAATGGAAATTGAAGTTATCTAAATTGGGATTGATTCAACTTAAATGGAAGTGGAAATTTAAATTGAATTAATTAGAAATGGAGGTTGGGAATTGAACAGTTTGACTCTGGACTATTTTTAAAATAAATTGTTTTGATATAAATATATTTTTCCAAACTATTTACTATACAACGTTTCTTTTTAAAACCTAAAACCATCTTGCATTTGTTTTACAATTATTTTTGGAACTATTTAACAATTTTTCAATTGTTTTATAAATTAATTACCATTTTTCAACTACTTTATAACTAATTACTATTTTACAACAATTTTGCAATTATCTAACTATTTGACTATTTTCCAACCATTTTATCATTATTTAACTATTTTACAGATATTTTACAAACTAATAATTATTTTTCAATTACTTATCTATTTTAAACTTTTTAAGCTATTTTCTAAATTTAAAGCTGGTCAGAGTGCAAACCGTTTATGATTAAGTACCCAATTTAGATAAGAATTGAGGTGATAATCCAAATGGGATTGAAATAACTGTGAATAAGTGGTTAGAAATTAAAGGGAATGTGAATAGAAAGGAGAATTGATTTGGCTAATCATCAAAAGATAGATACGTAAGATGTACGTATATTATTCTATTCACATAGTGATTTGATCCAGATTCGAGCACAGAATTTCGAGATAGTTATATCGATCCGAGTTAGGATTTTTCACTCGATTTTCAATGGTGAACCTAGATATGGATTATTGGTTGGTTGATATTCTCTATCATAGTTATGGTTATGCAAGGAGAATGACGATTTCTGATCAAGAAACTAGATCTGAGTCCGTATTAGAAAGTCGGGTGGACGATACTAGTTCGGAAGTAAAATTGTGTGATCGAGTGAGCGATCAGATTGGTATAACGTATAGATGATATGTGGACATTGTACGGATTTGAATAAAATCGATATTGGGAATTTGTGGATAAGAAATGTGAGATTCTCTGTCTTGTTTTTCTACTTTCTTCTTCTATCTCTTTCTTCTTTCCTAACTATCTGGAATTTTCGGGATCGAAAATTCCGGATCGTTACAAGATTAATCTCCAAAATGGATAAACTAAAACTTAGATTGCATAGAGATAGTCTTCTTATACTTGGTATTAAATTTCAATGAGGGAACTTGTCCTATTCGTGGAATTTAAAAGGTAATCTCACCGTTATTCCTCGCATAGCACTTTTTGAATACATAAATTGATATTGGGAAAAGTTAGAATGATTTCGTTGGTCATATTTACTCAATAATTTTTGCTAAGATTGATTTTATGGTTTGTAGTAAGAAACGTCTTAAATAATTTTGTTTATGACCTGCCTAAAAGTTAAGGAATTTGGATCAATGATAAATGAGGAAATTTAAAATATTATCCAAAGAAAAAGAATAAATAAACTTAGAATTACTTTAAGACAAAAAGAAGAGATTTTGTAATCATCCAAAAACAATTAAAGTGAAAAGAGACTTAATAAATCCTGTATATTCATATTTACTTTTTATCGATAAGCAGATTTTTAAGGAAACGGGGTCGGATTTAGGTGACTCCTATCCGAAAACCACTTCGAACTAATTTACATGTTCGAAAATTGAGGACCTGATAGAGAGAATGAAGAATGAGGACCAAGGATTTTCGGGATAGAAGGACTACTTGTGGATAATTCTTGCTAGCTCCCAAATACTAAGTAATAGTGGTCCTTTCCTTTCTGAAATTCTTTGGGTTGCAAGGACTTCTTGCTACTAATCCTAAGGCTAATTCCTAATAAGATGTGGTAGGAGAGTACCGTGGGTTTAATTCAGTCCTAGAATGAACTTGTATGGACGAATGTCTACCAGTGCATTTTCTAAGATTATGTACACTGGTTTTTCCAAACATCATCTGTAGTGGTAGAGAAGGCAACTTCTCTTAGCATAACACCCTCCTCGAGACATACGAGTTCAAGGGTTGTATTTTTGTGGAAGGCAATTAATAGTCAACCGAAATGGCAATGTGGCATTCAAAGATAATGTGATATGTAAAGTTAATCGTTGCTTCAAGCTTCGTCAACCGAAAATGATCGAAACCGGGTTAGATGCAGCAAGGCTAATTGGTTTATTCCCAATTAGGTTATGATCATCCCCTTCTAGATAAATTTCTTCTCGTTGTGACGTTCAGGATGTAAATTAATGTGGTGTATGGAAATCGTGCGTTCGGATAAAGTTCGATAACAACCGGGGATGTCATATTCGGTACTATCTAGTTATAGAGGTAGGCTAGTCTTATGTTGGTATAGGATCTTTGTGATGGTTGCTTGGGACATCCATCTAGAGGTGTAACCATCAGAAGGTAGATCCTTCACCTAGTCATATGTATGGAAATCCAATCTCCAATAAGAACTTGCGATTTTGTTTGCCTAGCGTAATGAATAGCCCAAAAATGCTATATGGGTAACCATTTCGGCTAAGATTAATAAGTTTATTTGCAAATGTTTTCAAAGTAATGTTGTTAAAAATAATATCAAATGTTTTGATATAAAAATATTTTAGTTATCATAAGGTGAAAATACATCCGTGTTTATGTGTGCATGTGGTCTTATAAGATACTCTTTCTTTTCAAAGGATTTTATTCCCAAGGCTGACATATGACATTGTCATTTATTATTGAGTTTTTCTCAAGCGGGTTTATCAAGCCCGATCCGGGTATTTTCAATACTCGGGTCAGATCCGAGTAGTTTTAGGTTTATTGAAAATGGTTGGAGTTTCCAAAGGAGAGCCGGATATATTCGTCTACGTATGGACGTATTCAATTATCCACTGCTGTTTGTTTATTTGTTTTTGTTTGATGTTTGTCAGCAATTGTAAGGACAAATGTTTATAACTGTCCAAGCTGAATTTAGGTTAGACTCTGTATGTATTTTAAAAGTTTTCCGCTGTAAAGATTTTTTTCAATATTACATATTATTCCATTCGTGTGAGATTTTGTTATGTCTATTTTTCTTTATTACCCATGATAATCCGTTCTTTCGTGCAATTTGGGTCAGACATGTGTGGTTTATTATCGGCTCAAAGGGTATAGAATTGTGGATCATCACATTTGGTACCAGAGCTTTTGGTTGAGCGAAGACCGAAGCCTATAAGGGGTAAGTCTCATCAGAGAGGATTAGTAATATCCTAGGATGAGTGACTCATTAGATATTGGAATAGTTATACCCTACAATGAGTTTGAGAGTATTGTATATGAGCGCAAATTTGTTAATTTTATAAAAATAGTTTTGTTTTAAAATAGTTGGTAAATAAAATAATTTTACCTTCGGTTCACATTTTTAATATTAAAGGGGATATTATTATTTTTGGTTAGAAATTAAGGATTTTTGTAATATAGCTTAGTAAAACTAAAATATGAATATCTTGTGATTAGAATTGAATGATTTGACTATAAAGATATTCCATATAGAATCAATTAGTTGAAAACTAGAATTTAGAACTTTAATCATATACCCCTAGGCATTTGGTTATTAAGAAATATTGATTTAATAATCATCAAAATTGATGGATTTAAAAGCTAACTACAAATATCTTGTGAAGTAAAATTCACAGTTTGACTATAAGATATTTGATGATAACATTGAAGTTAAAAGTGGTAATTAGATAAAGTAAAAAGAAAATAAACACTTAGAAAAATTATTTTCAATAAGATAGAAAATGATAAGCCTAAATGAAGACTTTGGGTAGATATAATATAAAAGGGTAAGTTCTATAACTTATAAAGGAGATAAGATAATTTGAAATTAGACATTTTGATTAGGTTAAAATCAAAGTGAAATTTAGGAATAAGAGATATAAGAAAAATTATCCTAATATAAAACTTTGAATTAGTGATACATTTAGGGTAACGTTTATAATTCAGAATGAAGTAAGATTAGAGTTGATAGGTTAGAAAAAGTTAAATAAAGGGAGAAGTTTTGATAATATTCATTTAAATCAATTTGTTATTCATTAAAATCCTCTAAACAAAATTCAAGTTAGAAAATCATACCTATTAAATCTCAATTTATTTACATTTCAAATAAAAAAAATTCTAGGATAATTCTTAAATACTTTAATTCAAATAAAATTCACATTTATCTTCCAACATTAATTTTATTTGGGTCATTATAAACTCTATATACAATAGGATTTAAATAGATACTTAACCATATTATATAAAAGAAATCAAACTTTATATTTAGCTTATTTTATAATTCAAAACAAATTTATACATAGCTGAAAATCAATAATAAAATAGCATTTATATAACATCTAAAATCAATATCTATAAAACCCATATATTTCTTTACAAAACTATAGAAATCATTTTGAAATAATTTTGTATATATAGACCACAGTGTCTGTATAACATTTTCTACCCTATGGTCAAGTGATACAGATATTTATCATTTCAACCCGTAATTTAAAATAAAAATGCGGTTATATATCATTTCAAACCGCAATCCGAATGAAATAAAAATGCATAACAACTTGCAGTTTATAATAATATAATACAACATCCATTCATCCATCACAAATCATACATCCATTACAATCATCATCCAAAGCAATCAATCAATATCAATATCTAACTGAAAATATATAACGGGTAATCAACTGGCAATTATATTCAATAATGAATTAAATAACGATTTACTTTAAATAAATGCAATTAACTGAGATGGCGATTGAAAATATACAAACATTCATAAATAAATTCATAATCACAACATAAATTAATTTAACAAACATAGGAAATTTAGAAGTTGTGAGTGGGTTAAAATACTCACCTTTTGAATTTAAATTGAATTTAAATTCAATTTAAATTCAAAAACTTGACAGTCTCAGAATCCATCCAAACTAGCGTCAAAATGTCTAGAATTCCAATATGAACCTAGTGGAGAAAACCGCGCGTGAATCTGAATCCGTATGCGAAAGTTAAGTCGATTAGAACGAGTTGAAATTAAAATTAAAATAAAATAAAACAAAAGAAAATAAATCACCAAACTTTGCCACGTCAGCACAATTTGCGCACCACTTTCCTCACGCGAACAGAAATCGCGATACCCATCTGCACCTTTGACCGCCTCATCCTTCATCGATACGCCACCGTAGAACGTGCCACGACCTCCGTTGGCCTTGCCTCGCCAGGCCGCCCCTATAGACTTGTTGGATCATAGGTTTTGATTGCTGACAAAAATTCACGAATCTACGACTACGACAACATCCTAACTCAACAACTCAAAGTATGGTTCACATAGTTATATATTTTAACAAGATTCATCAAATATGTATTTAGAGTCTAGTTTAATGATTTGTTAAAATCTTTCCTCAAGAATCATCATTCACATTCAAATAAACTTGCATGCATATTTTAATCAAAATCAAGTTTTCAAAAAATGCATAAAGCGAGGCTCGAACCCGGGTCACTAGTTTAGAAGGTAAGTGCTCTAAACAAATGAGCTGTGGTGATTTTTAGTTATCAACAGAATTTAGTCGACTGAACGAAATCGACCAGTCGACTGAATGTCTATAAAACAGCCTGTTATACACAGATATGCACTGTTTTTTTACCATCTTTGAATATTCAGTCGACTGACCGTTTTTCCCTAGTCGACTGAATTCTGCAACAGTCATTTTTTGTGAAAAGACACTTCCTTTCTTGAATAGCCTTCTTCCTCCCCAAGGGTTGCAACCATTGCTGTAACGACCCGAAATTTTGACGATATATTTGAATAAATATTTAATCTAAATTAAATCAAATATAAGCTTGTCAATATTTAAATTTATGAGTTATTAAATATTTAACAGTTATGTATGTTTGTAAAAGAAAATTTGGTTTGAAAAATTCAAAATTCAATACTTCAAAACCATTTAAAACCAAATCAGACTTATTCAATAGAATCAAATCAAAGATTCATTATTTGATATTTGATAAAATACATATGAATACACTTTTAGTTTTTAAAATGATAAGTTTTAAAATAAACAAACATGAAATTATTTAACATAAAACATGGAAATGCAAAACAATATAAGTGTAAACATTCAAAAACTAGTATAAAACACAATCATATATTATATATGTAATTAAAGTAACATAAAAATATAAAATATAAAATATAACCAAGATATAAATTTACGAATATAAGTTACAACTTGAACTATATTAATACAAGTGTATGAACATGTGAACACTACAACATTAATGTCAGTATAAATGAACAAATAGCAAGAGTATGGAATAATAAAAGTAATTATAGTTATGCATAAGAAAACAAAGTCAAATATAAGAATCTTGATACATTGCTTAATACATATATAAGTTTGTACAACAATTAAGTGATGCACCCAGAGAAAATAATAATAACAATAATAAACTAAAAATAAAAGTAAACCAGTAATAAACATATAAATTACAGCTTTGTGCCTCAGGAAATCAGAGTGGACTTCAATATAAAACTAGTTTTCAACTCAAGGTAATAAAATTAAAATCTGTAGCTGTAAAACTTACTGGCCGAAATAATAATGTCTTGTACAACACAAAGCAAATAACATAAATATCTTTGTACATATAGCAATTATCTGTAAACATTTATTACTTGCCATCATAATTAAGAGCATGAACATTAAATAGCGTAACATATTGTTCAACTAAGTACACAGCCGAAAAATCCTATATCATTTCACTGTAGTATATACTATCTTAACCAATAAAAAGAAAGAGTGACTTGCAAATAATAACTGGCCAGCTACAACCTGTATTAAGCTTCTATATGAACCTACTTATATATCATCAGTTTATTTATAGATATATCACTTATAACCTTCAGTTTACATATGAACACTGAATAACTTAAACTGTTAAAAAAGAAAGAGAAAAGAAGTAAAAACTGCAAGCAAAGAAATAGAAACAGAAAAGAAGAGTAGAGGGGAGTTTCAGGAAAGCTTCTTTTGCAGTAACTTCTTCAACATCTTCTGCTCAAATTTGATTAGGTGAGTCAACAAACTAATTTCAACTTTAGTTTGTATATTTGTTTATGATATGTGCTTTATATAGTTTAATTTACCGCTCTGTGTATGTTGGTTTGATCTGGAAACTCTTATAGCTGTTCTTGATTAATATTTCAAGTTGTTACAAAGTGAAGCAAATAAATTTACAGATCTTAGTCATATATCCATTTAAATTTTGTATTGAATGAATTCAAGTTTGTTTATATGAAACAAGCCTGCAAATATGTTTAAGATTTAACAGTATAATATGAATACTGTATATCCAACTACATGTAAACAAGAAATCAAAGATTAAAATTCAAATGTTTCAATTTGAAAATTCAATAACATATTTAGATTTCATACAAGTAATTATGATTATTAACATAAAAATTATGATTTTTATGCAAAGGTATGAAGAGCAGTTTCGAAATAAAATCAAAATGGGTTTTTGTAAATTGTGGGTAATAGAGTTAATTTTAATTCCTAAAATCTGGCATGAAGCAAGATTAAAGAGGTATTAACACTAGAAAAATAGTAAATTATTTTTGGAATTCATAGATTTCGAGTTTGAGTCAAGAATAGGGTTTATTGCCTATTTTTTTCAAAACTCTGTAAAAATTTGATCTCGGCTCCAATATGAAATCGAGTTGGCCGCGACCTTTGAAGGAGCTAGGTGGAGGTGTGAGTGAGGTTCAGGCGAATTTTCATCACCTCTGGTGATGTGTGGTGATCGGGTGACCGTTTTGACAGTGGCGTAGCTGATGTTTATTTCGAGCAACAGGGCATATTTTTGATTTTAGCGTAAAATCGAAAACTGGTTTTAGAATTCGAACCTAGGGGTGGTTTGTGATGTGTGAGGATCGCCACGAGTTGCCGATGGCAACACGAACCACCGTGCACGTGCACGGTGGTGATCAGTGTCGCGTTTGTTTTTGGGTTTTGAGTTATTGTGTGGGGTTGCTCGAGACATGGGTGAGGATGCTTCGAGTAAATTCTGTGTTTCCTCCTAGTAGCGTACGAGAGAAGTTACAGCTGAACGTTTATCACTTGACTAAAAAAAAAGAAGAAGAAGAGAAGAACTGGAGAGAGTGAGAAGGGAAGGGGAGAGCACGAGAGAGACGCGGGGAAACTCGGGTTTTTTCTCGAGTAAGGTACGATGTTGTCTCGGTGCTTTCAAATGGGCATGCACTGATTTTTTTGTACAGGTTTATAACTAGTTCATAAATATTTGTTAATTAAATTAAGCTAGTGTTTTAATTAAAGACTTGATTTAAGTAAAAATATAAAGGTAGAAGATTGGTCAGTAAATAGTTGGAATGTTGATTAAAATGTATACTTGAATTTTTAAATTAATACCTTTATGTTGAATTTGAAATAAAAATTTAATCATAGGTTAAATCCATTAAAATCTTAAGAACATAAGCTTGTCATTAAAAAGTTAATTAGTGAGTGAAAGTTAACATATGAGATTAATTAAAGATATTACACTTTAATTAAATTGATAATTAAAGTAATTTGTAATAATGAAATAATTAATTCATTTTAATAAGTAAGTTATTAATTATTAATTGATAATTAAGAATAAACTAATTAATTGAGTAATTGAGTAATAGTTAATGAATAAAAGTTAATTAGTTTAATAATTAATTTAAGATTAGTTGATTAATAAATTAATAATTAATGATTAACTAATTAATTAATTGATCATTAATCAGCTAATAAATCAGTAATTAATTTACAGAATAAAATAGTTTATTCTTAAGCAAATAATTTAGTTAAGTAAAACCAAACTGTTTGGTATGCATTGATAATCATGTTTGATTGACTTTGATATCTGTTGATGATATTTCTGTGATATGTTGTGATATATTATGGATATCTGTGTTAACTATATATGATTTATCTAATATATCTGTTATGTTAATTTCTGATATTTAATTAAATTGTTAAGTTAAATAGACAACTTGGCCCTTAAAATGGCGTTTGGATCCGATGAGACCGGGATCGGAAGAATCAATTTTGATTCTCCGAAAACCACATCGATCCAAATTAAACGATAGGTCGTAACTTATCAAATGGAGATCGAGATGGAGTTTCAGAATGCAAGGGTTATCGTGGTTAACTCTGAGGGTGATTCCAAAATGAGTGTAACGAGATAATGCCTTCGGTTTCGTTCGAACCCGGAACGAACTTGTATGGATTGAATGCTTTCAACACATCGTCAGGTGGACGATGAGCATTCTAAGTGATATGTTCTTTAAAGGTAATCGAAGCCTCAAGCCTCATCAACTGGGAATGGCTAAAACAGGGGAGATGCAGCAAGGTTAGGTGGGTCATGCCCAAGCAGGACAAGATTTTCCCCTGTCTAGATGTCCCTTTTTATTTCGGCTTAGTGGGCAGTTGTTGGCCACAACTGCGGGGTTATCTTGTTCGGGACTGTTCAGTAAGGAATGGTTCCGGCCTTGTGTTGCAGGGGATGAAGGGAGTAATCCTCGGTACGGTGATCTAGGCCCCGTACTGTGACGGGCGGTACCCTAGTAGCCCTGCCATTGTTGGAAATCCATTTACCCTACGAGATCCTACGGTTTTGATTTGTATTACCCACTTTTGTGGCTAGTAGCTGGAATTTAATGAATGTATCAATTTCGGCTATTTTCTATTTACTTGAAAACCCTAGACACTATTATAATATCACAGAATTTCCTATAAAATGTTTTGGTTAGCGTAAGGTAAAAACTTACCCGTATTTATGTGTGGGGAGTCTTACGTGATACCTTTATTTCAAATGATTTTCAAAGTTAAGCAATTTTAACCTGTTTACTCATACCAGACCCATGTCTGACCCGGAGTTTATATTTTGTGTTTTCATAAACTCTTGGGTACTCAAATTTTTACGAGTAGCCAAGTGATAGGTATCTAGAAGTGTTGCTTTTCTGGAGGAGCTATTTTGGGGGAAGACCAGACGTATGTATCTATATATGTAGTTCCGCTATGTAGTTAGTGACGTTGTATTTTGGATGGATGTATGGTCATGTATGTATATGACAGTCCTGTTATATGATATTGTACGACTCTGATGCATGTATAACTATGTAGGAGATATGTGATGTATTATATTTTGTTCCATTCCGCTGTGAGATTCTGATGTTGTTGTTCTTTCTTTCTATTCTTTTCTATTTCTATCCCTTTCTTTCTTAATGATGAAACGTCTTTCTGGGGTTGAGAAAGGCGGGTCGTCACAGTTGGTATCAAAGCGCTAGGTAAAGCGAGTACCTAGGCTCTTGTGTATATTTATCTTGAGAGTGCGTATTTGTATTTTCAATATTATATATATATCTATCTAAATTGGTTGAGTTACCTGTTCAGGTGACCGACATGAGTTCAGGAAGAAGAGACAGAGTTAGGGCCAGTACTTCTACAGAAAATGGACGGAGTCAGAATGTTAGCGAGGCTGTCAATCCAGTACCATCTCAAGTTAGCTTTGCAGCCTTATGCAAGGATTTCAAACATCTTGGAGGTCAACCATTCAAGGGTTCGGAGTCAATAATTGAAGTTCAGGAATGGCTACGCTCTTGTGAACGTATTTTCAAGAGTATGAGGTTGTCTGATGAGCGTAAGAGGCATATGGCATCGTGGCAACTGCAAGGCGGTGCAGCAGCATGGTGGGATTCAACTATTGCGAATATTTCTGAGGATGATATTTCTTGGGATAGATTCAAGGAGTTGTTTGAAGAGAAGTATGTGCCGACGGCAGGGAGAACCCAACTGTATCAGGATTTTCTGAATTTGAAGCAAGGTAGTATGTCTATTTCGGAGTATGAAACTAGATTCAACGAACTCTCTTGTTATGGATCAGGACTCATCGATACTCCTCTGAAAAAGAATGAGAAATTTGTGCAAGGATTGAGACCTGAATTCCATGGGAAATTGACAGTGCTTCTTAAGGGATCTTTTGTTGATTTGATTGATATGGCATTGAGGTATGAAAGTTTGATGAGTAAGAAACCAGGGGCTCCAGATGCAACTTCAAGTGGGAATTTCACTAATTCGAATAAGCGAAAGTGTGATCCCAAATGGAGGAAGCCGAATAAGAAGAAACCTGGGAATAACAACGGACCCCGAAAGTGCTACATTTGCCATCAGGAAGGGCATTTGGCAAATAAGTGTCCTAGGAAGGGATTTCAGCAGCAACAGCAGCAACCGCACCAGAGTGGCCCAGGATCAGCCATGGTTCATAAATCATTGTGCTTTAATTGTCATCAGCCAGGGCACATGATCAAGAACTGTCCACTTGTGCAGAGAGCACCTCAGAATAAAGTTTTTGCTTTGGAAGCCGGACCATCTTCTTCTTCGATGGGCAAAGGAGTATTAGAAGGTACTTTACTTTTAAATGGAATATATATTAGAGTTTTGTTTGATTCGGGTGCTTCCTTGAGTTTTATTTCTTTGGACTCTGTTGAAAAGTTTTCTCTTACCCCTAGTTCAGTAGATAGTTCTATCTTGGTGTCTAATCCTATAGGAGGGGTGACCAAATTAGACTCTATTTGTAAAGACTTGAAGATCTCTTATCTATCCCATAGTTTTTCTTGTGACCCATATGTGTTGAATTTTAAGGGATTTGATCTTATTTTGGGTATGGGTTGGCTGGATAAGTATAAAGCCGTCTTGAATTGTGATGAGAGAACAGTTTCGTTGGAAACTGATCTGTGTAGAATTGCCAGAGTGTCGTGTGATAATTCTGGAATTCACTTGAGCAGTCTTCTGCATGGAATGGAGACATCTGAAGAGAGTGTTGAAGTTATTGATGTGGTTCAGGATTTTGCTGATGTTTTTGAAGAAGTCAAGTGTTTGCCACCACATCGAGAAATAGAGTTCCGTATTGATTTGATTCCTGGAGCTGTGCCAGTGATTCAACCCAGTAGGAGAATGGCTCCCAGGGAAAGAGAAGAGTTGATTAAGCAGACGCAGGATCTTTTAGAGAAGGGATTGATTAGACCTAGTTTTTCTTGTCGGGGTTCAGCGGCGGTATTTGTGACCAAATCAGATGGATCACTGAGGTTCTGTGTGGATTATAGAGAATTGAATAAAGTGACTATCCATAATAAATATCCTCTTCCTCGCATCGATGATCTTTTTGACCAGTTGCATGGTGCTTCTATCTTTTCTCAATTGGATCTAGCTTCAGGTTTCCACCAGTTGAGGGTAGCTGAAGACAGTATTCCCTTGACTGCATTTAGGGGACCGAATTGTTTCTATGAGTGGTTGATTATGCCGTTCGGATTAACCAATGCTCCTGCTTATTTCGTTGACCTCATGAATCGAGTCTTTAGGGATGTATTGAACAAGTTTGTGCTGGTATTCATTGATGATATCTTGGTCTATTCCAAATCCGAAGAAGAGCACAGGGAACATTTGAGGATTGTATTGGAGACTCCGAGAAAGAATGTGCTAAAGGCGAAGTTTTCGAAGTGTCACTTCTGGAAATCGAAAGTTAAATTCTTAGGGCATATTGTTTCGGGTGAAGGCATTTCTGTAGACCCAGCGAAAGTTGAAACTATTTTGTAATGGAAACAGCCAGAGACACCGACGAAAGTTTGCAGTTTTCTAGGATTGGCTGGCTACTACAGGAGATTTATTAGAGATTATTCCAAGATTTCTTCGCATTTGACTAAGCTGACCAGAAAAGGAGCGAAATTCAAATGGACGCCTCAGTGTGAAGAAGCTTTTCAGGAATTGAAGATAAGGCTCACTAGTGCACCAATACTTGCTGTTCCGGATGGGAAGAGCAAATTCGAGGTTTACACTGATGCTTGTATTGTTGGTTTGGGAGCAGTTCTGATGCAGAACGGAAGGGTTATTGCGTATGCTGGTCGACAGTTAAAGCCTCATGAGAAAAACTATGCTACGCATGATCTTGAATTGCTTGCCATTGTTTTTGCTCTGAAGATTTGGAGACATTATCTTTTAGGAGAGATATTCGAATTGTTCACGGATCACAAACCGTTGAAATATTTATTCTCTCAAAAAGACCTTAATCTGAGACAGCAGCGGTGGGTTGAATTTCTTGCATCCTATGATCTGGATATTCTGTACACTCCAGGGAAAGCGAATGTCGTAGCTGATGCTCTCAGTAGAAACGCGGTTTTATCTCTTCTGGAAGTGGTTCCATCTCTTATTGAAAGGATATCAAGCAAGCAAGAATCTGATAAGATGTTGAGGAGGATCATCAAAAGAGTCAGGAAGGGTCAGTGTCCCAGTTTTGACATTGATGGTCAAGGAACACTAAGAATCAATGGGAGAATCTGTGTTCCGAATGACAAGGAGTTGAAGCAGGAAGTTTTATCCGAGAGTCATCGCTCCAAATTGAATATTCATCCTGGAATCTCGAAGATGTATAAGGACATGAGGAGAGTCTTTTGGTGGAAGGGCATGAAGGAGGATGTAGCTGCCTTTGTGAACAGTTGTGCCATTTGTCAGCAAATTAAAGGTGATCAACAGAAATCTGCCGGGTTATTGCAACCTCTGGAAATTCCGAATTGGAAATGGGAAATGATCTCAATGGATTTTATTGATGGTTTGCCTAGAACCAGGAAAGGAAATGATGGTATATGGGTTATTGTAGATCGTTTAACTAAGAGTGCCCATTTTATACCAGTAAAGGCAACCCGTACTGCAGTTTCTTTGGCAGAAATATTCTTGAAAGAGATAGTTCGATTGCATGGTGTCCCAGTCAGCATAGTAAGTGATCGTGATCCTATTTTTACTAGCAAATTTTGGGAAGCTCTGCAATCAGCAATGGGAACAGATTTGAGATTAAGTATAGCCTATCATCCTCAAACGGACGGACAGACAGAGAGGCTGAATCGTATTCTTGAGGATATGTTACGGGCTTGTGTTTTAGATTTTGGAGGATCTTGGGAGGACCATCTTCATTTAGTGGAATTTTCTTATAATAACAGTTATCAAGCAAGTATTAAGATGGCTCCTTATGAAGCTTTATACGGAAGACCGTGTAGATCTCCATCTTGTTGGATTGAATCGAAGGATCGTCTTGTGCTCGGACCCGATCTTATTCGTGAAGCTTCTGCGAAGGTTGAGCTTATCAAGAAAAGGATGAAAGCTGCTCAAGATCGTCAGAAGAAATATGCAGATAGAAGACGAAGGCCATTGGAATTTGAGATCGGAGACTTGGTTTTTGTTAAAGTTTCCCCAATTAAAGGTGCTATAAGATTCGGAAAGACGGGAAAACTTGCTCCGAGATACATTGGACCATTCCGAGTGTTGGAGAGAATTGGAACTGTGGCCTACAGGATTAAATTACCAGAACGGATGTCTGGGATTCACAATGTGTTTCATGTATCGCATTTGAGGAAATTTGTTCATGATCCCTCACTGGTTGTAGAACCGGTAATTCAAGAAGATTTGGAAGTGGAACCAAATTTAACTGTGGTCAGAAATCCAGTTCAGATTGTCGACAGAGACGAGAAGCAACTCAGGAACAAAGTGGTGAAACTCGTTAAGGTGCAATGGAGTGAGGATCCCAGAGATTGTACCTGGGAAACTCTTGATAGCTTTAGGAGTGCTTATCCGGATTTATGTCCGGATAATTAGTGATGTTTGTTAGAATAGATTGTTTGTTTGTTTGCTGCTGTATGAATGATATGTATGTTTGGATTGTTAATATAAAAGCTTTTGAATTTACTGTTGTTTAAATTTCGGGGACGAAATTCTTTTAAGGGGGGAGGAATGTAACGACCCGGAATTTTGACGATATATTTGAATAAATATTTAATCTAAATTAAATCAAATATAAGCTTGTCAATATTTAAATTTATGAGTTACTAAATATTTAACAGTTATGTATGTTTGTAAAAGAAAATTTGGTTTGAAAAATTTAAAATTCAATACTTCAAAACCATTTAAAACCAAATCTGACTTATTCAATAGAATCAAATCAAAGATTCATTATTTGATATTTGATAAAATACATATGAATACACTTTTAGTTTTTAAAATGATAAGTTTTAAAATAAACAAACATGAAATTATTTAACATAAAACATGGAAATGCAAAACAATATAAGTGTAAACATTCAAAAACTAGTATAAAACACAATCATATATTATATATGTAATTAAAGTAACATAAAAATATAAAATATAACCAAGATATAAATTTACGAATATAAGTTACAACTTGAACTATATTAATACAAGTGTATGAACATGTGAACTCTATAACATTAATGTCAGTATAAATGAACAAATAGCAAGAGTATGGAATAATAAAAGTAATTATAGTTATGCATAAGAAAACAAAGTCAAATATAAGAATCTTGATACATTGCTTAATACATATATAAGTTTGTACAGCAATTAAGTGATGTACCCAGAGAAAATAACAATAGTAATAATAAACTAAAAATAAAAGTAAACCAGTAATAAACATATAAATTACAGCTTTGTGCCTCAGGAAATCAGAGTGGACTTCAATATAAAACTAGTTTTCAACTCAAGGTAATAAAATTAAAATCTGTAGCTGTAAAACTTACTGGCCGAAATAATAATGTCTTGTACAACACAAAGCAAATAACATAAATATCTTTGTACATATAGCAATTATCTGTAAACATTTATTACTTGCCATCATAATTAAGAGCATGAACATTAAATAGCATAACATATTGTTCAACTAAGTACACAGCCGAAAAATCCTATATCATTTCACTGCAGTATATACTATCTTAACCAATAAAAAGAAAGAGTGACTTGCAAATAATAACTGGCCAGCTACAACCTGTATTAAGCTTCTATATGAATCTACTTATATATCATCAGTATATATATATATCACTTATAACCTTCAGTTTACATATGAACACTGAATAACTTAAACTGTTAAAAAAAAAGAAGTAAAAACTGCAAGCAAAGAAATAGAAACAGAAAAGAAGAGTAGAGGGGAGTTTCAGGAAAGCTTCTTTTGCAGTAACTTCTTCAACATCTTCTGCTCAAATTTGATTAGGTGAGTAAACAAACTAATTTCAACTTTAGTTTGTATATTTGTTTATGATATGTGCTTTATATAGTTTAATTTACTGCTCTGTGTATGTTGGTTTGATCTGGAAACTCTTATAGCTGTTCTTGATTAATATTTCAAGTTGTTACAAAGTGAAGCAAATAAATTTACAGATCTTAGTCATATATCCATTTAAATTTTGTATTGAATGAATTCAAGTTTGTTTATATGAAACAAGCCTGCAAATATGTTTAAGATTTAACAGTGTAATATGAATACTGTATATCCATCTACAGGTAAACAAGAAATCAAAGATTAAAATTCAAATGTTTCAATTTGAAAATTCAATAACATATTTAGATTTCATACAAGTAATTATGATTTTTAACATAAAAATTATGATTTTTATGCAAAGGTATGAAGAGCAGTTTCGAAATAAAATCAAAATGGGGTTTTGTAAATTGTGGGTAATAGAGTTAATTTTAATTCCTAAAATCTGGCATTAAGCAAGATTAAAGAGGTATTAACACTAGAAAAGTAGTAAATTATTTTTCGAATTAATAGATTTCGAGTTTGAGTCAAGAATAGGGTTTATTGCCTATTTTTTTCAAAACTCTGTAAAAATTTGATCTCGGCTCCAATATGAAATCGAGTTGGCCGCGACCTTTGGAGGAGCTAGGTGGAGGTGTGAGTGAGGTTCAGGCGAATTTTCATCACCTCTGGTGATGTGTGGTGATCGGGCGACCATTTTGACAGTGGCGTAGCTGATGTTTATTTCGAGCAACAGGGCATATTTTTGATTTTAGCGTAAAATCGAAAATTGGTTTTAGAATTCGAACCTAGGGGTGGTTTGTGATGTGTGAGGATAGCCACGAGTTGCCGATGGCAACGCGAACCACCGTGCACGTGAACGGTAGTGATCAGTGTCGCGTTTGTTTTTGGGTTTCGAGTTATTGTGTGGGGTGCTCGAGACATTGGTGAGGATGCTTTGAGTAAATTCTGTGTTTCCTCCTAGTAGCGTATGAAAGAAGTTACAGCTGAACGTTTATCACTTAACTAAAAAAAAAAAAAGAAGAATAAGAGAAGAACTGGAGAGAGTGAGAAGGGAAGGGGAGAGCACGAGAGAGACGCGGGGAAACTCGGGTTTTTTCTCGAGTAAGGTACGATGTTGTCTCGGTGCTTTCAAATGGGCATGCACTGATTTTTTTGTACAGGTTTATAACTAGTTCATAAATATTTGTTAATTAAATTAAGCTAGTGTTTTAATTAAAGACTTGATTTAAGTAAAAATATAAAGGTAGAAGATTGGTCAGTAAATAGTTGGAATGTTGATTAAAATGTATACTTGAATTTTTAAATTAATACCTTTATGTTGAATTTGAAATAAAAATTTAATCATAGGTTAAATCAATTAAAATCTTAAGAACATAAGCTTGTCATTAAAAAGTTAATTAGTGAATGAAAGTTAACATACGAGATTAATTAAAGATATTACAATTTAATTAAATTGATAATTAAAGTAATTTGTAATAATTAAATAATTAATTCATTTTAATAAGTAAGTTATTAATTATTAATTTATAATTAAGAATAAACTAATTAATTGAGTAATAGTTAATGAATAAAAGTTAATTAGTTTAATAATTAATTTAAGATTAGGTGATTAATAAATTAATAATTAATGATTAACTAATTAATTAATTGATCATTAATCAGCTAATAAATCAGTAATTAATTTACAGAATAAAATAGTTTATTCTTAAGCAAATAACTTAGTTAAGTAAAACCAAACTGTTTGGTATGCATTGATAATCATGTTTGATTGACTTTGATATCTGTTGATGATATTTCTGTGATATGTTGTGATATATTATGGATATCTGTGTTAACTGTATATGATTTATCTGATATATCTGTTATGTTAATTTCTGATATTTAATTAAATTGTTAAGTTAAATAGACAACTTGGCCCTTAAAATGGCGTTTGGATCCGTTGAGACCGGGATCGGAAGAATCAATTTTGATTCTCCAAAAACCACATCGATCCAAATTAAACGATAGGTCGTAACTTATCAAATGGAGATCGAGATGGAGTTTCAGAATGCAAGGGTTATCGTCGTTAACTCTGAGGGTTATTCCAAAATGAGTGTAACGAGATAATGCCTTCGGTTTCGTTCGAACCCGTAACGAACTTGTATGGATTGAATGCTTTCAACACATCGTCAGGCGGACGATGAGCATTCTAAGTGATATGTTCTTTAAAGGTAATCGAAGCCTGAAGCCTCATCAACCGGGAATGGCTAAAACAGGGGATATGCAGCAAGGTTAGGTGGGTCATGCCCAAGCAGGACAAGATTTTCCCCTGTCTAGATGTCCCTTTTTTATTTCGGCTTAGTGGGCAGTTGTTGGCCACAACTGCAGGGTTATCTTGTTCGGGACTGTTCAGTAAGGAATGGTTCCGGCCTTGTGTTGCAGGGGATGAAGGGAGTAATCCTCGGTACGGTGATCTAGGCCCCGTACTGTGACGGGCGGTACCCCAGTAAGCCTGCCATTGTTGGAAATCCATTTACCCTACGAGATCCTACGGTTTTGATTTGTATTACCCACTTTTGTGGCTAGTAGCTGGAATTTAATGAATGTAACAATTTCGGCTATTTTCTATTTACTTGAAAACCCTAGACACTATTATAATATCACAGAATTTCCTATAAAATGTTTTGGTTAGCGTAAGGTAAAAACTTACCCGTATTTATGTGTGGGGAGTCTTACGTGATACCTTTATTTCAAATGATTTTCAAAGTTAAGCAATTTTAACCTGTTTACTCATACCAGACCCATGTCTGACCCGGAGTTTATATTTTGTGTTTTCATAAACTCTTGGATACTCAAATTTTTACGAGTAGCCAAGTGATAGGTATCTAGAAGTGTTGCTTTTCTGGAGGAGCTATTTTGGGAGAAGACCAGACGTATGTATCTATATATGTAGTTCCGCTGTGTAGTTAGTGATGTTGTATTTTGGATGTATGTATGGTCATGTATGTATATGACAGTCCTGTATATGATATTGTACGACTCTGATGTATGTATAACTATGTAAGAGATATGTGATGTATTATATTTTGTTCCATTCCGCTGTGAGATTCTGATGTTGTTGTTCTTTCTTTCTATTCTTTTCTTTCTATCCCTTTCTTTCTTAGTGATGAAACGTCTTTCTGGGGTTGAGAAAGGCGGGTCGTCACAATTGCTATTCGCATAGATCTCTTCACCAGCAGTCGCAACCCCTTAACTACTATATATATGCATGAATTTCAAGATCAATAACTTCACTTACTTGCTTATACTTGAATTATATTTTTTGGATTAACTACTCTCTTGAATTCATACATTCATTGCTTACAATCACAATTCTATATTTCTAAAGCAATTTGAAACTTCCTAATCTTCATATACATACAACTATACACATTATACTTAAGGAAAAGGTTATAGGAAGGGTGTACTACAAGTGACAAATCCATGTTATTAGAACACATAAGGTCAAGACAATCTACTTTGTAATCAAAGTCCCGTTCGGTTGCTCAGGCGGTAAAGTCCTGTTCTGTTGCTCAAGCGATAAAGTCCTATTCTGTTGTTCAGGCGGTAAAAGTCCTCTTCGGTTGTTGAGGCGGAAAATCCTGTTCGGTTGCTCAGGTGTTGTTTACCTATTCCTCCAAGTTAAGTGAGGGGTTATTGAGAGAAATTCCAGAGGGAAGTCTGGGACTGGACGTAGAACGGGAAGTTCGAACCAGTATAAAAACTCCTGGTGTGCTTATTCTTATTTACTTTACTATTATTATTATCTGTTTCCGCATTTAGATTATAATACATTCCAAATTACACGATCCTAGGTGATTACTAGCCACACAGTAGTCACTTTCATTTGGTATCAGAGCCTGGTATTCTAGAGATTGTAACAACATCCCAGAATAAGTGTCCATAAAGAGATCTAGTCAAGGCAATAAGAAGAGGAAGAGCAATAAAGAAAAATCAAAGGAGTAAACTAACAAATGCTTCATGGCAAAAGATAATGAGGTTAGTGATCTAACTTTCGATGATATGATAGAAATAAATTCAGAACTTCTAGACACTTTAATAAGTCTCAAAATAAAATATAAGGAAGCTCTAGAAAATCAGAAGAAAGCAGAATTCGAAAGAGATATGCTTAAAGACGAGAAGAAAATATTAGAAGAAGAACTTGAGAAAATTCAAGATTTACTCTTTGACAATTCTCAACTCGCTCTATTAAGTCAAGAAATAGAAGCTCAAAAAGAAAAGAACAATGCTCTAGCTTCTAAGAATCATGAGTTAAAAACAAAAATTAGAATTGTTGAGTTCGATAACACTAGTCTCAAAACTAAGCTTGATGACATTACTAAAAATATTTCCAATTTTAATAAAGGGAAAGAAAATTTATCCAGGATCATTGAAAATTCTCAACCTGCTTCAAATAAGAAGGGATTTGGTTATGTTAAGAATTCAAAAGCTCACAATGATAAAAGTGGTTTAGGATATAATAAAACTGATCGTAGAAATAGCACTAGATATGCTTTCATGTATAGTAAAAATGATAGCGCTAGTACTAAATTTTGAGTAAAGCGTAAATCCAATTTTTATAGAAATTCAAATACTACTATGACCTATAATGTTGATAATTTCTCTAGAAGTACAAAATCATTAACAGGAAATATGAATAAAAATTATCTTAGTATTTGGGTTCCTGTTAATTGGAAAAATAGAGAAAAATACATGGATGATTATTTTGATATGGTAATTAATAATGAAAATTATATTTATAAAGGTTCAACCACACCTAAATGGGTACGGTTTCCTAAAAATTAGGAAATTATAAGAACCTTGGGTATATCATGCTTTAAATGTTAATTTTTTCTGATACCTTACATTATAAGTAGTAGTTATTTTGTTTTTATTGCTCTATGTTAACACTTATGTAAAATATATTTTATGTCATCATATAAACTCTCCTTTTTGTCGATGACAAAGAGGGAGAAAGATATTGCTCTCTAACACTATTTGTAGGAATAAACCATGCAAGCACAGATTAAGGAGGAAAAAAGATTAATTATTTATAGGAATATATAGCATAGATTCGGGGGGAGAAATCTATAGCACAATTACAGGAAGATATTCAGTGAGTGAGATAAGATCAACAAAGCTTGTCAAAGATTCGTTCGTATAAAATGGAGTTGTCATCATCAAAAAGGGGGAAAATGTTGGATCATAGGTTTTGATTGCGGACAAAAATTCACGAATCTATGACTACGACAACACCTGACTCAATGACTCAAAGTATGGTTCATATAGTTATATATTTTAACAAGATTCATCAATTATGTATTTAGAGTCTAGTTTAGTGCTTTGTTAAAATCTTTCCTCAAGAATCATCATTCACATTGAAATAAACTTGCATGCATATTTTAATCAAAATCAAGTTTTCAAAAAATGCATAGAGCGAGGCTCGAACCCGGGTCACTAGTTTAAAAGGCAAGTGCTCTAACCAAATGAGCTATGGTGATTTTTAGTTATCAACAAAATTCAGTCGATTGAACAAAATCGACCAGTCGACTGAATATCTATAAAACAACCTATTATACATAGATATGCACTGTTTTTTACCATCTTTGAATATTCAGTCGACTGACCGTTTTTCCTCAGTCGACTGAATTCTGCAACAGTCACTTTTTGTGAAAAGACACTTCCTTTTTTGAATAGCCCTCTTCCCCCCCAAGGGTTGCAACCATTGCTATTCGCAGAGATCACTTCACCAGCAGTTGCAACTCCTTAACTACTATATATATGCATGAATTTCAAGATCAAATAACTTCACTTACTTGCTTATACTTGAATTATATTTTTTGAATTAACTACTTCTTGAATTCATACATTCATTGCTTACAATCACAATTCTATATTTCTAAAGCAATTTGAAGCTTCCGAATCTTCATATACATACAACTATACACATTATACTTGAGGAAAAGATTATAGGAAGGGTGTACTACAAGTGTCAAATCCGTGTTATTAGAACACACAAGGTCAAGACAATCTACTTTATAATCAAAGTCCTGTTTGGTTGCTCAGGCGGTAAAGTCCTGTTCTGTTGCTCAGGCGGTAAAGTCCTGTTCTATTGTGCAGGCGGTAAAAGTCCTCTTCGGTTGTTGAGGCGGAAAAATCCTGTTCGGTTGCTTAGGTGTTGTTTACCTATTCCTCCAGGTTAAGTGAGTGGTTATTGAGAGAAATTCCAGAGGGAAGTCTGGGACTGGACGTAGAACGGGAAGTTCAAACCAGTATAAAAACTCCTAGTCTGCTTATTCCTATTTACTTTACTATTATTATCTGTTTCCGCATTTAGATTATAATACATTCCATATTACACGATCCTAAGTGATTACTAGCCACATAGTAGTCACTTTCAAGACTATGGCATGAGCACCCAATTCACAAGCCGACGTCGCCTAGATCTAGGGTTTTGAAACCCTAATTCACGAAATTGGAGCGCCACAGTCAAATTAGAGGAAGCGGCTACCGACGTTAGCTTCCTGACATCGCTATCCACAAAACCCACAAACCGATTTCAAGAATCATCGCCTAAATCGAATTCGCCCAAATCGCCATAATGGGTTACGTGATTTGGAACTTTGATAGTAATTTCCTGCTGATTCGAGCAATATTTCCAAAAACAAACAACTGTCGTAGATTTGTATCGTTTAGATCTTCGACCTTATATTTTTTCGATTTTTTTGAAGAGTTCGAAATTTTAATTTGATTTTGAATTGCAGTTGGAATTAGTTGTTTGTGTGCCATTGAGGAGGAGAGATGGTTGATTTGTACGTACAGACAAATGAGAATGAGGGAAATTAGGGTTACAACAGAGTATTTATAGGCAAGGTTGAAAAAGAATAGACAGATCAGATTGGTATACGCGTTAAACGATAAAGTGGACCGAAAAGCCCGTTCCGACTCCGGAACGAAATTGGGTCAACCCGTATATCAAAATAGATGTTTTGAAATATTTTAAACGCAATGGAAAAGGCTTCAAGTCTAAATTCTATCGTATGAAGAAGTTATGCTAAAATCAGTATTTTTCAAATTGATTTCAATCGATTTCAATTTCATTGATTTGCAGGCGTTTCGAGTTCGTACGATCAAAAGACAAGTCCGATCGCTACTAAACCTGAAATCCTACAATAGTTCACCATTACGGATCCGATGAAACTGGTTTCGTCAAAATCCGAGTCAGTGGCCAAAACAGCTATTTTTATATTAATTAAATAAATTAAAAATTAAATCCAACTTTTCAAATTTCAATTCTTAAATTGACAAATTTCATCATTTTTAATTTCTCAATCATTTACAATGATTTAAACAAATTTAAATGTTAATTTTGAGTTGATTAATTCATCAATTCCAATGTTAACCTCAATTTCAATACTTAATTCCAATTTTATTAAATTTAGAATTTATAAAATAAAACTCTAAATCCATTTATTAAATTCTTAACCCTTGTTATTCGGGTCTAATTACAATAAGAATATAACTAACATTGCTTTTAAATCTTGGTTCTTAATATTCTCCCATTTTAACTTAATTCCAATTAACGTACAAATTAAATTACCTTTAAATGCAATTAATCCTATTATTACAATTTAAATTTCAAATAATTTTTTTTATTTGATTTCAATCTTTATAACCCATCTACTGATTTCAAATAACCTTCACAAATCAATTCCGAATATGGATTTAAATTCCCAAATAAACCAATATAATTTCCATATATTTCAAAGCTTTAATTATTCCACCATTTCAAACTTATTCTTTGATAATTTCATATATATCAATTTCAACAACTATTATTTAGATTTGAAATGTTAACTTAATGAATCAAATATCATTTTAGCAAAACCTTTAGACTTCAATAACCGGACATTCTTTCAATTTAATTAACTTGATAATATTCATCTAAATCAATTTGATATTCATTTAAATCCTCTAAATAAAATTCAAGTTATAAAATCATACCTGTTAAAACTCAATTTATTTACATTTCAAATAAAAAAAAATTCAAGGATAATTCACAAATACTTTAATTCAAATCAAATTCACATTTATCTTCCAACATTAATTTTATTTGATTCATTATAAACTCTATATACAATAGGATTTAAATAGATACTTAACCATATTATATAAATCAAACTTTATTATTTAGCTTATTTTATAATTCAAAACAAATTTATACATAGCCGAAAATCAATATTAAAATAGCATTTATATAACATCTAAAATCAATATCTATAAAAAAACATATATCTCTTTACAAAACTATAGAAATCATTTTAAGATAATTTTATATATATAAACCACGGTGTCTGTATAATATTTTCTACCCTATGGTCAAGTGATAAAGATATTTATCATTTCAATCCGTAATTTATAATAAAAATGCGGTTATATATCATTTCAAACCGCAATCCCGAATGAAATAAAAATGCATTACAACTTGCGGTTTATAATAATATAATACAACATCCATTCATCCATCACAAATCATACATCCATTACAATCATCATCCAAAGCAATCAATCAATATCAATATCTAACTGATAATATATAACAGGTAATCAACTGGCAGTTATATTCAATAATGAATTAAATAACGATTTAATTTAAATAAATGCATTTAACTGAGATGATGATTAAAAATATAAAAACATTCATAAATAAATTCATAATCACAACATAAATTAATTTAACAAACATAAGAAATTTTAGAAGTTGTGAGTGGCCTAAAACACTCACGTTTTGAATTTAAATTGAATTTAAATTCAAAAATTTGACAGTCTCATAATCCATCCAAACTAGAGTCAAAATGTCCGAAATTCCAATACGAACCTAGTGGAGAAACCACGCCTGAATCTGAATCTGTATGCGAAAGTTAAGTCGATTAGAACGAGTTGAAATTAAAACAAAATAAAACAAAAGAAAATAAATCCCCAAACTTTGCCACATCAGCACAATTTGCGTGCCACTTTCCTCATGCGAACAGAAATCGCAATACCTATCTGCACCTTTGGCCGCCTCATCCTTCATCGATACGCCACCGTAGAACGTGCTATGACCACCGTTGGCCTTGCCTCGCCAGGCTTCCCCTATAGACTATGGCACGAGCACCCAATTCACTAGCCGCCACCACCTAAATCTAGGGTGTTGAAGCCGTAATTCACAAAATTGGAGCTCCACATGTCGAATTAGAGGAAGCGGCTACCACGTTAGCTTCCTGACATCGCTCTCCACAAAACCCACAAACCGATTTCAAGAATCATCGCCTAAATCGAATTCACCCAAATCGCCGTAGTGGGTTACATGATTTGGGACTTTGACCGCGATTTCCCGCTGGTTCGAGCAACATTTCCAAAATAGAATATTTGACGCAGATTCGTATCGTTGAGATCTTCGACCTTATATTTTTTTCGAATTTTTTTGAAGAGTTTGAAATTTCAATTTGATTTTGAATTGCAGCTGGAATTAGGTGTTTGTCTGCCATTGAGGAGGAGAGATGGTTGATTTGTACGTAGAGACAAATGAGAATGAGGGTAATTAGGGTTTATAACAGAGTATTTATAGACAAGGTTGAAAAAGAATAGATAGATCAGATTGGTATACGCATTAAACGATAAAGTGGCCCGAAAAGCCCGTTCTGACTCCGGAACGAAATTGGGTCAACCAGTATATCAAAATAGATGTTTTAAAATATTTTAAACGCAATGGAAAAGGCTTCAAGTCCAAATTCCATCATATGAAGAAGTTATGCTAAAATCAATATTTTTCAAATTGATTTCAATTGGTTTCAATTTCATTGATTTCAAGGCGTTTCGAGTTCGTACGATCAAACGACAAGTCCGATCGCTACGAAACTTGAAATCCTACAATAATTCACCGTTACGGATCCGATGAAACTGGTTTCGTCAAAATACGACTCAGTGGCCAAAATGGCTATTTTTATATTAATTAAATAAATTAAAAATTAATTAATTAAATCCAACTTTTCAAATTTCAATTCTTAAATTGACAAATTTCATCGTTTTTAATTTTTCAATCTTTCACAATGATTTAAACAGATTTAAATGTCAATTTTGAGTTGATTAATTCATCAATTCCAAATAACCTCAATTTCAATACTTATTTCCAATTTTATTAAATTTAAAATTTATAAAATAAAACTCCAAATCCATTTATTAAATCCTTAACCCTTGTTATTCGAGTCTTATTACAATAATAATATAGCTAACATTGCTTTTAAATCTTGGTTCTTAATATTCTCCCATTTTAACTTAATTCCAATTAACGTACAAATTAAATTACCTTTAACTGCAATTAATCCTATTATTACAATTTAAATTCCAACTAATTTGTTTTTATTTGATTTCAATCTTTATAACCCATCCACTGATTTCAAATAACATATTTAATGCTGATTTTACATTACATTACTTAGATATACTTAACTTCCTTTCCTTATTGTGTGTTAACTAAATTTTCCACTAGTATTGAAGTTTTGCTAAATATCCATTTGCATTACCTTCTTTATTGGGATTTCCTTCAACTTGTTTATAATCAACCTATATTAACATCAGTACCTTTAATTTTAATTATCAATTCATTCATAAACCACGATAATACATTGTTACCAAATATTACCTTAAGTCCAGACTAACGAAATATTAAATTTCATTTATTGCAATAGGTTTCAATTAATAGTGATTGCGCTAAATTAGTTTGCATTAACGTTATTCCATTAATCTACGTCCACTTACATTTAATATTCCTGATAAATTTACTTACTTGGTCTCATGCTTCTATTACACCAATTACTACCTTATAATAAGTTTACGTTTCTAATTTAAATTTACATTCACCCTTTCTGTTATTTTATTAATTATAATTAAAGTAACCTTTACTTACTTTTATAAGTTATTTCTTACGAACACAGGTAAAAATTCCATATGTAACACAAATTTTAATTAATTGTCATTAACCCTGTATTATTTCATTTATTACATACTATTCCTATTTACAATCAATTACAACCCAAATAGTTGTTTCAATCAATTGGGTTCGCATTGAATTAATTAATTATTAGTCTACATTAACATTCTTACAATTCATTCCCGTTATAAATTCATTAACGGATTACAAATTTTTATTCCTTCAAATATTAAATAACAAAATTGATTACATAACACTGTTCTTATCCAATTATCATTAATTTTATACAAATCCATTAATTTGTTCAATATATACTCTTGTTTCCTTATAAATAAATTTATGTTTCTATAAAACTCCATTCACACTTCCGTTACTAAATTAAAAATCATTAAAGTAACGTTTAATATCAACAGCCGACATTATAATTACTTATCCAACATTGATTGTATAAATTTTCCATTTATTACGTAATACTTCATCAGTAAATACCACTTTGAATTCATTCAACCACCACTAATTATATAATTGCATTAGTTAATACAATATTCCCATTTGTTTTCTTATATTCAATTCTTTTCCTAGTATAACAATTCCCATTACTTCAATTAATCGTAATTTCATTTCAATTGTGAATACTTAGCTTTAATTTCCATGGTTGCATTTCATTTTTAACATTTATTCCAATATAAATTATAAATTTTTTATTTCTTCCTAAATTTAATTACAAAATCTTAATTTAATTAACCAATTTATTTATCAAAATTAACGGGTCGTTACAGTATGGGGAATCTCTGTTCCATGTATGTATGTTAGGTATTATTTGTTTTAGGGTTGCTATGGCATCAGCCTTCTTTTTTTATATCTGTTCCATCTATCATCAGTATAAGTAAGTCAAAATGTTTGAAGATATGAGTATGAGATAGATTCCTTAATCTAACTTTCATTTCGAGGACGAAATGCTTTTAAGTATGGGAAAATGTAACGAATCATAATTTCGCTTCTAACGACCATGACTCGACCTTCGAAAATCGACACCGAATACAACACTCGTATTCAAATGCTGCAGATCCAAACGTCAAATCTGGTTCGCCGGAGCGTATAACACAACTAAGTAAACAACACAGCGGAAGAAAAAGAAATGGATATCATTGATATACAACATTCAATACAACAATGATACAATATGAATCAATATCAGAGATACAAGATAACAATGCTACAACAAAATAACAATATGATATAGCAGCGGAAAACCAATAGCTAAGAGATAACTCCAATACAATACTCCAAAGCTAAAACTCCATACCACAAGCTTGAACCACCATCACGTTGCACCAAGCTGAACAAGTCTAGTCCATGAATCCGAAGACTCCATAGAATACCAAAGAGAATGCTAAAGGATATCAAATCGATATCTACTATCTGACTATCTGAAAACCCAACTCTAGACTGCCCGTGTGGAAAATAGTGGGCACCCAGAGTTTAGGAAAGGAACAATAAACTCTGGGTCAGTCAAGGGACTGGTATGGGCAAACAAAACAGTTTTATCTTTAAAAACAAACAGAAAGATTTTTAAAATAAATCAGCAATGCTTTTGGAAAATGAAACTACCATTAGGCCTCCCGCTACTCACACAATGCAATCACACACTTGGGGAAGATTTCTCCTTATGATAGTCAAACATGCTTGATACGCGAAAACCATTGGATATTATTATTAGTGCATAGTGGAAAACATTTCGAAAAAATAATATTAATCTTAGCCAGCATACGTACCATTATAGTATGCCTACTATAGCTACCGTGTTAGATAGCAGGTTCTACAACTAAAACCGTAAAGGGCTCGTATTTGGATGATTGGATTTCCAACAAATGGTCGAGCAAAGGAACTTCCTAAATAAAATGGAACGCCTCTGGAGGGACGTCCCCGGACCCTAACCGGATCACTACTACACAAGGTGGGTTACCTCTGTAACTAGGTAACTACTGACACGAGTATGCCACCTCCCGATCGTTACCAACCTTTATCCGAAGTGCTTCCTAACCGACAACCACAAAGAAATAAGTTTGCAGCAACCACAAAGTAAGTATCTGGGCTCCATACCATGATACCACTTATAATCCAGAAGGAAATGGACATACCCTCAAAGGGCGCTACCCTCAAATAACCTTGCTGCCACGATTCCTGTTTCGACCATAACCGGGTTGTGAGGTTCGACGAAGTCTCGTCCACAAAGCTACGCTTTTCACAAAAGCCATGCTTTGATCAATAAATGATCAGCAGCACTCAGCATGCCACACTACCAAATTGGGTGTATATCACTAATAACCTTCAACTACATAACCTCTGAGCTCGTACGTCCCAGAGAAGGGTGTTAAGCTAAGAGAGTAAGTTCTCCGCCACCAACAGATATGTATTTGAAAGAAATCAGCTTTATATCTCAGTTTGTAATGTCAGACATACAATCCATACAAGTCTGTTCCGGGTTTGAACAGAACCGAAGGCACTTTCGAAGAAGTCCTTGCAAATCCAGGAATTCACAATCCCGATCGGACTTCCCATCACTTAGGAAATCTCTATACCATAGCTACGCGGTGCAGAGACAATCGATAGGTCATCCTATCGTTCTCGCAAATACTCGGTCTTCACCACCGGTCTTCAAATGCTATCCATAACATCGCATCATTATTCGGAATGGGTTATATGACACAAGGTCCTCTCCCGGCTAAACCGAATAATGAGTGCAATATTAAAAAACATATGGATATGTGATTTTAGTTAAGTCACAACTTTAAAACCCAAAAACTTTCTTTCCAAATGGTTTAAACCAATTACCATTTACAAATATTTTTAAACAAAAAGATTCACTTCCAGAAACCTTTCAATGGTTTAAACAGTTTCCATACTTTAATCTTTTAAACAAAAGATTTACTTTTAAGACCCCTTTCAATTTAAAACAAGGTTCACCAATCTTTTAAACAAAGCTTCATTCATAACTTTTCAAAACAATTCCCAAAGATTCATTCATAACTTTCAAAACTATTCCCGGTTTCAAATCTTTTATATATATAAGATACATCATTTAAAGTCCTCTTCAATTTTGCAAATAGGGTTCAACTATCTTTCACAAAGATTCAATTTTAGATTTCAAAACAATTCAATTTTAAATTTGAAATCTTTTCATCATAATTATTATTTGAAACTACTTATTTCCGTTTCAGAAAACCCAATTCCATTTCTAAAGTTATTTGGATTCAAAATTCAAACTTTAAAACCATTTCAAAATATTAAATTCAAATATCTGTGACTTAACCGATTTCCTCGTGAAATCCATATTTGTGTGTGTATGGTGTAGTCCAGGGGTTTAACACAATAGTGTAACATTATTCAATCATCACAGATCAAAACACAGAAATATCGATAAGCGGTATAATCTATAACGCTTATCTTCATTTACAGATTCACAGATAAATGTATCACAGATGAATAAATAAATAAATAAATAAATAAATAAATAAATTACACACAGCTCAATTCATAGAACAGAATATCACAGAACAATCAATTCAAGGCAATTCATACAAAGCAAACATTCATAAGCAAGGTCAAGCATTCAATAATCATTTATAGGTAGGATTAATTAATTGCTTAATCCTAATTAATTCAATTTATTTCCAATTAAATTAATTACTTATGAATAAATTATCTAATCCTGATTAATTAATTACAAATCATTTGATATAAATTAATTTATCTAACACTTTAATTAATTACATCAATTAATCACCTCATTATTAGTTATTCCTTAATTAGTCCATTATAAATTACATCATTAATTATATTAATTAACGATCTCTAATTATATTTAAATTAAATTACTTTATTTAAATTAATTACATTAAGTAATTAATCTTTAGTTAAACACAATTTTTAATCACCCTTGATTAATAACAAAAGTAATTACCCAAGTTACTTCATTTATAAATCATATTCAATAGTTACCTCCCAGTAATTATCATTTATTACGTCCCTAAGTAATTATCTCCATTATTACACTAAGTAATTATACTTATCTAATTATCAAATGATTTTCTTAAATTAATTAAACTAAATTAATTAATTAACTTAAATTAATCACATTACTAAAATTAATTACAATAAGTAATTAATCCCTTAATTACTTTCATTAAGTAATTACATTCAAAAATGTATAATTGATTATCTAAATTAATTAATCTAATTAATTATCAAAATTAATCACATTAATTTAATAATCCCTAGTTAATTATCTTCATTAACTAATAACATTTCTTTAATTACTTTCTTAAGAAATTATCTTAGATTAATTCATTATTAATCATTTCTAATTATAAATTAATCTAAATTATTTATTTATAAATTAAATAAATCATTCTTTAATTACCTTATTAATTAAATCTTTTTATTATCTTAATTATCTCTAAGATAATTAATTTTTTTATTAATTATTTCATTAACATTTAAGTGTATTTTAAACATTACACTTTTAAATTTAAATTCAAATTCCATTTTGAATTTAAGATTCAAAATGATTATATATTTAAACATTTATTAAAATATCAAGTAATTTATATAAGAGTTTTGAACCAATTTAAAATTTTAAATTTCAAAAAAACAAGTTTCTAAAACTTTTAAAATCGTAATTACTGCTTTACTTTTGCTGCTACGGGTCAAACCCGTAGCTCACTCGAGTCAAATCCCGAGTTCCCCTTCTTCCCATCTTTTTTTAAACTTAGATTAAAATTAAAGTTTGCAATCTACAGGCAAAACACATCCAACATACTCGAGTATGAACTCGAGCTTCCCACCCCAAAACTCGAACTCGACTTCGAGACATTCACGAGCCAAAAATACTGACACCCCAAAATGATTCCATGCACATGCACACCGTTGTTGGTCGACTCCGACCATCGTCAATGCCTCCGGCATGCCACTCATCATCACAGTAACATAAACCGACCACCCAAACGTTCATACGCACCACGAATAGAAATCGAGCATTCTTGATGGACCAGAACCCAAAACGATCTTCTGCAAAATGCCTCGTCCTCAATACTCCGACCACCAGAGATTAAACTACTCTGGCCATAACCTGTCGAACCCTTGCGCCACCCATTCCCCGAGTTTCGCCATGCTCGATCACCCTGAGACAAAGCACAGACCACAAACTCTAGCTCCAACTAAAACTAGGGCTTGAAACAAATTCCGATCATCGCCAACGCCACAGCCCTCTATAGCCTCAACCACCATTTTTGCCTGAACCCCCACTACCTCCTCCACCTCCAGTAGCAATCCCAACCACCCCAAATACTCCATCTTCCAGAAATCACCCAAAACCCAATTTCCAGAAAACCCCAAAATCCACATCCATTTCATCACTAAAAATTTGGATTTTTGTTTTAAAAATCATAATCTTCAATGATGATTCAATACATATACATGAATCAATATAATTCAACATTTAATTTATTACATTGTACAAGTTACCACTGCATTATTTTTGTTTACAGGAAATTTCAAAACTTAAATTAATTAGACATATTTTTATAATCTAGATGAATTTAAACTTGATTAATTTATTTGAAACCCTAAGGCTTCAAAGTGTTTATATGGAAAGTTTGAATTTTTGTTTATTTTAAAACTCTGTAATCAGGAATGAATAGAGGAACACAAACTTTAGGCATGCAAATTCAAATACAACCATACATACAAATTTATATACACTATCAACACATGTAGGAATCATTATCTCTACAATCACTTAAGCAACAAATTTTATCCTACTTAAGTTTTAAAAACTAGATGTTTACTCACCTGTTTCCTGAAGGAACAAAGAAGAACAGAGCATGCTATTTTGATTTGGTCTGCTTTGATTTCCAGATTCAAAACCTGATCTTGTTTTTCTAAGTTGAATTCTTGCTTTAAGTTGAGATGATTTGCATTGAATTCCTGTTTTGATCCTGATGCTTTTCTAATTTTGAATTAAATCTTGCATGCCTTCAGGTTTTTGATTTGCTTGAATCTGTGTTTATTTCACCAGGTTTCAGATTTGAATTTTTTTTCTTCTGGTTACAGATTTTGATCTGGTTTTTCTTTTTGATCTGAGTTTTATTTTTAAGATTTAATATAGAAAGAAGAAAAATTAGTTAAGAAAATGAAGAAAATGATTAGCCTGGTTTTGATCTTCTTTCTTATATTTACTAAAATTAAATTTAAAAGAAATTTGCCACTTGTAAATCTTTATGCTACTTAGTTTACACTTGTGTTTTATTTTAACACTTGTTGAATTTAAACAAAATTATGTAGAGTCCTTTTCCATTAATTTATTTACAAATTGTGTTTTAAACCTTATTTGAATTCAATTTATAATTTTAACTTTAAACTCTTTTCATTTTAATATTTTATATATGTATATTTTTAATTTTACATCCTTACTCGATTGCAATTATGTGATATGTTTATCTATTTTGTTCTAATACAATTTTAAAACAAATGATTTGAAAAGTTATTCATTACAAATAAATAATTATATATATATATATATATCCATATATATATATATTAGTCTTTTGGAAATAAAAAATCAATAAATCCAATTTTATTTCTAAAATATTTTATAGTTTAAACCTTTATTAACTTTCATTTATTTAAGTAGATCATCTATTTTATATTATCATTAACTCAAAATTTAACTTTAAGAAATTTAGATAAATAAATGATTCAAAAACACTTCTTTTGGTTAATTCTTTAACCTCTTTATTGATTTAAAAATAATTTTAAGAATAAATTAACAAATAGTGATCATGTAATTAAATAAAACTTAATTACTTCTTTATTAACTTTAAGTTTGAATCAAGACAATTTTATCTTTTAAATATATTTAAAAATTTTATTCTTAAATTCCCAATTCAAATCTATTTTCAATCTACTTATAAAACACATTTATTTTCAAATCCAATATTATTTATAAAATACTTATACTTAAATTTCAAATCAAAATTTCTATTTAAAATCTAAATTTATTTGTGTTTTAGAAATTTCTAATTAATTCACAATAAATTCACAATTTAATTTCCAAAAATTTAATTAACTATCAAATTATCTTAACTAAAATTTCAGGGATGTTACAAATTCCCCCTTAAGAAAATTTCGTCCTCGAAATTTGTCAGGGAGACAATAAAAGGTGGATACACAAAGATAGCAAATTGACTCATAAATCAAGCCGATTATCTATTATGCATTTGGCTTACCAAATCAGAATATCAATAACGGATACAAGAATGAATCAAGATACTCGGGACACCAGATCTACGAGTATACAAGGGTATTGATTAGTTCAAAAGATAACTAACCATTCATAGAATATACTTGGACCCAACACAATAAACAGATATATGGATGGAATCCAAATTTTTTTAGTTTAAACAACTAAAATATACCTATCAACCATAGCAACCAAAGCAAACAATTCATCCAAAGAAACAATTCTGACACATCTGGAGTTTGTGTCCCATGTAAATATAATAAAGCTTCTTCCTGGAGCTGCCAGGAATCATCAAAGAATTGAAAAGACGAATCAAAGGAGATTGATAGAGAAAGTTGTTTCTGCTATTGCTGGGTATCGACCATTTGTAGTCGTACTGCCTGTCCCCTATCTCGTCCTCTTCTTGCACTCATACTCACTATCTGTGGATAGTAAGAGAATTTACTGAGGCATTCAGACGGATATCTTAGGGATTACTCATTCTAGGGTATACTTCACCCTATCTCTAATGAGTTAATGTGTTATGCTCTTGAGCTAAAGTTTTAACCTTCATTTCTGATACCAATTCTAATAGTCTCGGGTCTTCGACCGTCTGATAGCGGCCACTCTCGACTGGTAGGCTTTTCAACCATCCCTGCCCCGTCGTGGCTTACAATGGTACCCTGCCCTTGCTTTTACGGCCAGCCCTTCGACTGTCACGACCTCCGCCTAACCAACCTTGTAAAGAGGACGTGTGGGGGTAAGAGTTTCCTACTTGCCACCTAACAAAGAGCGAGAACCCCCCATCATATTTCACTAAGACAAGCAAGGTCAGTCATGGGACTGGTATGAGCAAACAAAACATTTTTATCTTTAAAAACAAATAGAAAGATTTTTAAAATAAATCCGCAATGCTTTTGGAAATTGAAACTACCATAAGGCCTCCCGCCACACACACAATGCAATCGCACACTTGGGGAATATTTCTCCTTATGGTAGTCAAACATGCTTGATACACGAAAACCATTGGATATTATTATTAATGCATAGTGAAAAACAATTCGAAAGTATAATATTAATCTTAGCCAGCATACGTACCATAATAGTATGCCTACTATTGCTACCATGTTAGATGGCAGGTTCTACAACTAAAATCGTAAAGGGCTCGTATTTGGATGATTGGATTTCCAACAAATGGCCGGGCAAAGCAGCTTTTCAAATAAAATGGAACGCCTCTGGAGGGACGTCCTCGGACCCTAACCGGATCTCTGCTACACAAGGCTGGGTTACCTCTGTAACTAAGTAACTACTGACGCGAGTATGCCACCTCTCGGTCGTTATCAACCTTTATCCGAAGTGCTTACTAACCGACAACCACAAAGCAATAAGTTTGCAGCAATCACAAAGTAAGTATCCGGGCTCCATACCACGATACCACTTATAATCCAGAAGGAAATGGACATACCCTCAGAGGGCGCTACCCTCAAATAACCTTGCTGCCACGATTCCTGTTTCGACCATAACCGGGCTGTGAGATTCGACGAAGACTCGTCCACAAAGCTACGCTTTTCACAAAAGCCATGCTTCGATTAACAATCAGCAGCACTCATCATGCCACACTACCAAATTGGGAGTATATCACTAATAACCTTCAACTACATAACCTCTGAGCTCGTTCGTCTCGAAGAAGGGTGCTAAGCTAAGAGAATAAGTTCTCCGTCACCAACAGATATGTATTTGAAAGAAATCAGCTTTATATCTCAGTTTGTAATATCATACATGCAATCCATACAAGTCTGTTCCGGGTTCGAATAGAACCGAAGGCACTTCCGAAGAAGTCCTTGCAAATCCGAGAATTCACAATCCCGTTCGGACTTCCCATGACTTAGGAAATCTCTATACCATAGCTACTTGGTGCAGAGACAATCGATAGGTCATCCTATCGTTCTCGCAAATACCCGATCTTCACTACCGGTCTTCAAATGCTATCAGTAACGTCGTATCATTATTCGGAATGGGTTATATGACACAAGGTCCTCTCCCGGCTAAATCGAATAATGAGCGCAATATTTAAAAACATATGGATATGGGATTTCAGTCAAGTCACAATTTTAAAACCCAAATTTATTTCACCACCGAAATTTATTTTACAGCGAAAAAGTGAGTTCTGGACACCTATTTTCTTGAAACTTCTTTGAAAATTCTTTGAAATCATTGGAACCCATTTAAAGTCATTTGAACCCTTCTTATTCAGAAAATACTTTCAAATCGTATTATTATATATATTTTTGAAATCTCAAAACCAAATTTCAAAATACCGGAGTTCAATTCCACGAAATTCAAATTCAAAATCACTCAGCTATAAATCCTTTATATAATCGAATTCCTTATAAATTTCCAAAATTTCAAATCCTTTCAAAATTTCAGACTTTCGTTTATAAAAAATATATAATCCTTATCGAAAATATTTCAATTTTATATATAGAATAAAATCATAGTTAAAATAATAATTTCGATATAAAACCATTTCTAAAATACAAACAAATCTGATTTTTCAAAGGATGATTTAAGAATGGATTTCCAAACAAAGATAGAGATACAAATTAGAGGAACTCCAATCAATAGAATCCTGATTCGAAGATAGGCTCGATCGAAGATGAGGTAATTAAAATTTTAAAATCGAAGACGGATATAAATCGTGGGCGACCTTAACCGGGTCAACCGTGACTTTAGTAATACGATCGATGCGGAATTCCAAAACAAATTGACATTCGATTGCCAAATGACGCAGCGGATAAAATCAAAATAAACTTCAATCGGTGAAAGTAGAAATCGATGTAATGAAGATACCGAAATGTCCAAATTCGTTGATCCGAAGATACCGAATTCTAGCTATCTCAAACACGATGATAGCGCACTATACCATGTTCAAAGATCTACGATTCTTCGTACGTTGATCTAGCGCAATAGATACCGTGAATCGGCTTCAACAAACGTGGATTCGAGCGCACTCGAATGACGTAAGTGGAGATAGGAGATTACACTCAACTACCAATTGGAGAAGAAAGCACAAAGCAATAAACAAGAATTTTTTATTCAAAATCAACCACCCAAAAATGTACAACTCACTCCCTATTTATAGCCCTTTTACAACCGGCTCCATAAGTCGTTGCCGACTCATGACTTGCGACTCATCATAAGTCGTTAGCGACTCAACGGTACACACTACCCACGACTCATAGGTTGGCAGCGACTCAATCATCATGCGACTCGGTATATGTCAGCAACAACCTAACACAATGTACAGACGACTCAAGAGATACGACTCAACAAACAACACAGGTTACACGACTCACGACATAGTATAAACAAGACTGACTCGCGACCTACGACTTATGACTTAAGTCGTTAACGATCTAACAAATTACAACACTCTGTACATCATAGCGACTCAAGACACAACGGCTTAAACGATACGACTTAACATAGTCACGACTTAACCCTGGATTAAGCGACTCATCTCATATGCATCACCACCTAAGGTCCACGACCTAAACTCGAGCGACTTATCTTCCCAGACAACTTAACTCCGAACGACTTATCTAAGTCGTAACCCATCTCCGACTTATGGCCTTCAATCACTGGAACTTCTCTTTGTTTCTTGATGAGTCGTGGACGACTCATAGCCATGCAGTTAGGTCGTGTACGACTCATCAATCCAGAACGATTTAGACTCCCATCGAGTCGTAACTTCTTTTCACTTTCTTGGTTAGGTCGTAGCTCTTTCCCATATGACTCCTTAGGCTGACTCGTGCACGACTTACGAGTTAAAACCGAAACTTCTTGACTCGTGCACGACTTAAGAGTTAGGACCGAAGCTTCATTATCTTGTGAATGTCCTAACTTCTGAACTTCTGTAGATCGTGCTGCATCATCCTCCCCTGGTTGAGAAAAATTCGTCCTCGAATTTGTAAATTCTTCCCCATCAGATTGTCCATCTCCATAATACGGCACAAGATGCTTAACATTGAATACATCAGAAGTGTATACATCCTCCGGCAGTTTCAACTTATAAGAATTCTCATTGATCCGTTTCACAACTTCTACTGGACCAATTTTTCTATCTTTCAACTTGTTATAAGCGCCTACTGGAAAGCGATCCTTTGTTAACACAGCATACACCAAATCTCCTTCGTTAAATTCAACATTTCGTCACTTCAAATCTTCTGCTCGCTTATACTTCTCATTTTCTTTCACCAATCGTTCCTAAACGATTTTATGACATTCAGTCAACTCATCAACAAAATCAGCAGCTCGTTTAACCGTCCCCTTCGGTTGTGGTACTACTGCTAAATCCAACGGCCCCCTTGGTAAATTTGAATATACAATCTGAAATGGACTGAATCCTGTACTACGATTCACTGCATGATTATGAGCAAACTCTGCCTGGCATATCTTCATGTCCCAACTCTTCAGATTGTCCTTTACAAGACATCGCAACAAATTTCCCAACGATCTGCTAACAACTTCTGTTTGTCCATCAGTTTGCGGATGATAAGCACTACTAAATTTCAGCTTCGTTCCCACCATCTTCCACAAACTAAGCCAAAAATGACTCAAAAATCTAGTATCCCTGTCCGAAACAATAGACTCTGGCAACCCATGCAAACGATAGATTTCCTTGAAAAATAACTGAGCAACACGAACAGCATCCGCCGTCTTCTTACAAGCAATAAAATGTACCATCTTCGAAAATCTATCTACCACAACAAATAAAGAATCATTTCCCCTTTGAGTTCTTGGCAAACCCAAAACAAAATCCATGCTGATATCAACCCGTGGTTTAGTTGGTATAGGTAATGGCATATACAATCCTGCATTTGTCGCTGTTCCCTTCGAAACCTGACATATATGGCATCTCTCCACAAACCTTTCAACCTCTCTCCTCATTGATGGCCAAAAATAAGATTGAGAAATCAAATGTAATGTACGATCACGGCCCACATGTCCTTCCTCGTGCAACTCTTTGATAATCTTCAATCTCAAACTGCTCTCTGGAATACATAATCGATTTCCTTTAAACAAGAATCCATCAACCAACATAAATTCATCAGTATCTCCATCTTTAACTTTCTCAACAAACTTTGCAAAGTAAGGATCTTCGTCAATCAATTCTGGCAATAATTCAAACCCCATCACCTCAACTTTCATTGTAGTCAACAAATGACTCCTCCTACTCAAAACATCAGCCACACGATTCGTCACCCCAGATTTGTGCTTAACAACAAAGGTAAATTGCTGTAAATAAGCAATCCATGATGCATGCCTCGCTAAAATCTTATCCTGTCCTTGTAAATACTTCAACGCTTCATGATCAGTGTAAAGAACAAACTCTTTCTGAAATAGATAATGTCTCCAATGTTTAACAGCTTGCACAACAGCATAAAACTCAACATCGTATGTACTGTATCTCATCTTTGCCCATGATAACTTCTCACTGAAATAAGCAACTGGCCTCCCACTCTGACTCAACACTCCACCAATCCCAACCTTTGATGCATCAGTATGTAGTTCAAACAATAACTGAAAATCAGGTAAAACAAGAATCGGTGCTGTCGTCAATAGTTCCTTGATCTTCTCAAAAGCAACTCCCGCTTCCTCTGACCATACAAACTATTTCCCTTTCATGCAATCAGTAACTGGAGCCATCACGCTACTGAAGTGTGGAATGAATCTCCGGTAGAATGACGCTAGCCCATGAAAACTTCTCACTTCTGTAATTGTCTTTGGCTGTGGCCAATTTCTGACTGCTTCAACTTTATTCCGATCAACTTGAATACCTTCTCCTGAAACAACATAACCCAAAAATAAAACACTGTGCGTCATAAACACGCATTTCTTCGTAGCAGCATAAAATTGTTCCTCACGAAGAATAATCAATACTTCCCTCAAATGTTGAACATGCTCCTCCGTACTCCTGCTGTATATCAGAATATCATCGAAATAAACAACAACAAACTTCCCAATGTACGGTCTGAAAATTTGATTCATCACCCTCATGAATGTACTCGGTGCATTTGATAAACCAAATGGCATAACCAACCATTCTTATAACCCCTCCCTCGTTTTGAACGCGGTCTTCCATTCGTCTCCTGGTCTAATCCGAATCTGATGATAACCACTCTTCAAATCAATCTTCGAAAAGATAGTAGCCCCACTCAACTGATCTAGCAAGTCATCCAACCTTGGCATAGGAAACCTGTAACGAACAGTAATCTTGTTCAAAGCTCTACTATCGGTACACATTCTCCATGTTCCATCCTTCTTTGGCACCAACAAGGCTGGTACTGCACAAGGACACAAGCTTTCCTGAACACGTCCCTGCTCTAACAACTCTTCCACCTTCCTTCGTAACTCCTCATGTTCCTTCGGACTCATTCGATAATGTGGTCTATGCGGTAATACTGCTCTCGGAACAAGATCAATTTGATGTTGAATGTCTCTTAATGGCGGTAACTCCTTAGGCAACTCTTCTGGAAATACGTCTTCAAATTCTTTCAAAACTGGCTTCGCTTCTTCTGGAGTTTCAACCTCTTCATGACTCTCTCGTCCAATCAACAAATTGACTTCAGGCTCATGTTCAACTTCCTTAACAAACTCCTTCAAAGATAGCAAAGTTTTCAGTTCTTCGATCTCCTCCAACTTGTTCTCCTTCTGTTGTTGCTTCTTGGGAACCAAAGTGATTTTAGTACCCTCGAACATGAAACTATAGCTATTAGCACGACCATCATGTTGCACTGCTCTATCAAACTGCCATGGTCTGCCCAACAACAGATGACACACATCCATGTCTACAACGTCACACCAAATTTCATCTTTGTACTTCTTCCCAATAGAAAAATTAACACAAGCCCTTCGACACACCTTCACTTCACCACCCTTCCTTAACCATGCTAGCTTGTACGGTTTAGGATGCTTCTTAGTTTCCAAGTTCAACTTCTTTACTGCTTCTGTAGAGATAATATTGTCACAACTTCCAGCATCAATAACGAACTTGCAAATTTTTCCCAGAATAGTGCATGTCGACTGAAAAATATTGCTTCTCAACCAACTAGAATCCTCTTCTTTCTTTGGTGTAAGACATGACCTCCTCATCATAAGATTACAACCTTCATCCCCAGACAATTCTTCCTCCTCCTCAACATAAGGTGCATTTGAACATTCTGCCTCCTCACCATCATCCTCCTCAACTTCTGCAACCATTGCTCTCTTCTTCGGCTTCGGACATTCATTGCTTTTATGACCCAACTCCTGGCAATTGTAACATTTGAAACCACTACTAACCTTCGCCTTCTCAGCCTCCTTCACTACTGGCTTATTGACAGGTTTAGGAACATTAGAACTTCCACTAACACCCCTCGCTTGATTATTGGAATTAGTAAACACACCAACTCCATGCCTTCCTTGATTCTCCCAAGCCAACGCCTTCTAATGTGCCTCTGCAACTGATCTAGGATCAAACATATTAACCATATCCTGGATCTTCATTCTCAATCCCCCAATGAATCTAGCAGTTAGATGTTCTTCCGTTTCCATAATATCATTCCTGGCAATGAGTTGGTAAAATTCATCAGCATAATCATAACAGACTTCGTCCCTTGTCTCAGATTCTGCAACCTCTGGTACATGAGTGATTGATAGTTGTAAGGTAAAAATGTAGCTCTCATCAACTTCTTTATCTTCTCCCATGATTCAATCTTTGACTTTCCCATTCTCTCCCTTATAAGTTTAGTTTGCTGCCACCATGCCAAAGCTCTCCCCCTCAACCTAGTAGCAACTAACTTCACTCTTCGATTCTCCGGAACCTCCTTGAAATCAAAGATTTCCTCCACATTTGACAACTAATCTAGGAATTCTTCAGCTACCATTCCACCCTTGAACTCTGGAATTTCCATCTTCATCCCCGATTCCCATTGACGATCATCTTCAACATCCCGATATGAATTTAGAACTTGGTCTCGATCTCGATAATGGATGCTAGATCTATCACCCTCTTCATCAAAATCAAATGTACGTTTATATCGATCTCGACCATCAACATCCCTTCGTTCATGCATGCTTCTTCGACTATGTCTCTCTTCATCTCTATACGCCTCATTGTCAAATTCACGTTGACTTCTCCTCTCTTCATGTCCATAGTCATGATGATCTCTCCTGGATGAAATTGATGTTTCTCTTCTATCTCCAAAAGAATGCGGTGATACCCTCCTCGCTTCCGTAACCGATGGCGAAACTCGGTTTCCTCCATGGTTCGAGTTTGGTGATCTCCTCCTTTGAGTTTGATTCAAATCATTCATCAACTTCTCTAACTTTCCAATGCCTTCATCAAATTTCTCATTAATACGTTGTTCCATAAGCTCGGCTTCTTCTCTTCTATACAAAGCTTCAATGTTTTGATGACGATTAGCTCTCCTAGGTGGCATGATTGAAAATCTTCACAAACTCTTCAAAACTTCTCAAATATTTCAACAGATCTTCAAAAATCTCCAACACAAGCCAAACAATGCACGGCTTAACACCACTAGCTCGCACAAACTCCTTGTCTCGGCTTGCTTTTCACGGCTCAATTCCTTAACTCGGCAACAAGTTAACTCGGCCTCAATAATTCACGGCTTAACTTGGCTCGGCTCAAGGTTTCCAAGCAACTTCAAATTCAAACACTTCTCCAACTCTAGATCCAAAATGAAATGGATCAAAACCTTCAAACTCGTTGCAACTTCAAGATGAACACGATGAACTCCAACTTCAAACTTCAAAAATTGGCTCCAAGTCTCGGCTTAGCTATGATTGGCTAAGTCTAGCTCTGATACCAAAACTGACGCAACGGATAAAATCAAAATAAACTTCAATCGGTGAAAGTAGAAATCGATGTAATGAAGATATCGAAATGCCCAAATTCGTTGATCCGAAGATACCGAATTCTAGCTATCTCAAACACGTTCATAGCGCACTATACCGTGTTCAAAGATCTACGATTCTTCGTACGTTGATCTAACGCACTAGATACCGTGAATCAGCTTCAACAAACGTGGATTCGAGCGCACTCGAATGACGTAAGTGGAGATAGGAGATTACACTCAACTACCAATTGGAGAAGAAAGCACAAAGCAATCAACAAGAAATTTTTATTCAAAATCAACCACCCAAAAATGTACAACTCACTCCCTATTTATAGCCCTTTTACAACCGGCTCCATAAGTCATTGCCGACTCATGACTTGCGACTCATCATAAGTCGTTAGCGACTCAACAGTACACACTACCCACGACTCATAGGTTGGCAGCGACTCAATCATCATGCGACTCGGTATATGTCAGCAACAACCTAACACAAACATGTACAGACGACTCAAGAGATACGACTCAACAAACAACACAGGTTACACGACTCACGACATAGTATAAACAAGACTGACTCGCGACCTACGACTTATGACTTAAGTCGTTAACGATCTAACAAATTACAACACTCTGTACATCATAGCGACTCAAGACACAACGGCTTAAACGATACGACTTAACATAGTCACGACTTAACCCTGGATCAAGCGACTCATCTCATATGCATCACCACCCAAGGTCCATGACCTAAACTCGAGCGACTTATCTTCCCAGACAACTTAACTCCGAACGACTTATCTAAGTCGTAACCCATCTCCGACTTATGGCCTTCAATCACTGGAACTTCTCTTTGTTTCTTGATGAGTCGTGGACGACTCATAGCCATGCAGTTAGGTCATGTACGACTCATCAATCCAGAACGATTTAGACTCCCATCGAGTCGTAACTTCTTTTCACTTTCTTGGTTAGGTCGTAGCTCTTTCCCATATGACTCCTTAGGCTGACTCGTGCACGACTTACGAGTTAAAACCGAAACTTCTTGACTCGTGCACGACTTAAGAGTTAGGACCGAAGCTTCATTATCTTGTGAATGTCCTAACTTCTGAACTTCTGTAGATCGTGCTGCATCACCAAAGATAGAATTCGGCATATCAAGATATAACAGCGTCGTAAACCGAGGATACAGAAATCTTTGGTGAATCAATGCCAATTGTAAAGGAGTTTTCATCCCCTTCACAAATCATTCAGTGGAGTTATGGGATACTCCAGAATCAAATGAATATAAATAGGGAGAGACAAGAATGAATTTCGAAACCGAGGGACATTCCAAAATTCAAAGGAACTTCCAATCAAGAGAAAGGAGTTCAAGCCCGAACGAAAGTGATCCCGTAATTAAATTTTCCATACATGCTAAATTTTCCTAGACCCAAAGCTCTGATACCAACTGTAACGATCCACTATTTTGGACTATTCAAATTGACAATAAAACCATACATGTCTGACTTGAATAACTCAAAATACCGAATTGTTAATTAAAATTTGGCAAAACTCAGCATATACAGTAAATAAATCAACCACAGAATCACAGACACAGAGTAATATAAAATAATGCAGCGGAATAGATAAATAGCAGTTCATGAAGCTACTATATAAATACCAGAGTTAGAAATAAAAATACAACAGAATATCTCAAATACAGTGAAGTCTCCAGTACGAACAGATGAACTCTCCGAACGAATCAACTAAAAGAGCTGAAAGCCGAATCAATAGTTGGATCCTCAAAGAAGCTCCAAACTCCAAAGGCGAGTCTCAAATGCTGTATCGCTTAGTCTGACCTGAGCGTAAAGCAAAAACACAAAACACTCAAGTCAGGATTAACATTCTTATATCAATAAATCCAACTCAAGTGAAATATCAACTGAAATACAAGTAACTTAAGGATGTGTGGAATAACCATCCTCTATGGGTCCATGAAACTATCTACAAGGTAGAAATATACACTATAACACCGAGGTCATTTCAAATTAATTTATACTTCACAACAAAATATCATTTCATTTCAAATATATATATTTCCAAAATATATAAAAATATTTTATAAAGTAGAATATTTGTAATTTCCTCAAACTTAACAAATCACTTCAAAATCAACCCGACTTCCCTATTCAAATTAAATTCAATCTCAATTTATCAATTTCCATTCAATTTAGTTTCTGACTAAACAAATTCAAATTATATATATTTCAAATACAGATCTAAGTCACAAATTAACCATTTAAATTCTAGTATATTTCAAAGCTTTAATATTCAACATTCCAAAGTTCAGTTTAACAGTTTCATATAGATCTCGATTTAAACTTATTATTTAGTCTTGAAATGTTCACTTAATAAATTCAATATTTATTAATAACCTAAATTTACTTTAAACTAAATATTCCTTTCGATCTGTTTAAACTTGAAACGTCCATTTAATCATTTAAATCAAAATCAAGTTATAAAATCAAATCTAAAATTTCAAATTCAATAGTTCGAATCAATCCAATTAAGTAGAATTCTTAACTAAATACCATTCCAAATAAACTCAATTTTATCTTCTCAACCTTAACTTATTCAAATTATTACAACAATCAATTTTTGAAATATAAATTTAAATAAATAATTAAACATATTATATGGATTGATTCAATCTCAATAATATTATTATTAAATCTATACATAAAATTTCCATTTATATATAATATTTTAAGACCCAATATTTATTAAAAACCATATATTTCCTTTTAAACTATAGAAATTATTTTCAAACATTTATATATCTATATGTGGACAAATAGCGTCTGTATATAATTTCCTACCCTATAGTCAAGGGATAGAGATATTTATCATTTCAATACGAATTTTAAATATACGGGTAGATATCACTTCGACCCGCAATCCCAAATTCAATTTAATTGAAAATCGCCTGGTTTATCATTTCAACCCATAACGAAATTTCCCTATTCTAAAGTCTATTCGGGTATGTATCATTTCAACCCATAATGAATTCTATATTATAGGGAACTTGCAGGGTGATAACAGATATGATAATAATATAACATGCATATATCCTCAATAATAATATAATATAAACTACAGGATATGGTGCCATATCCCATAGGTGAACAGTTATATATAGTAGCATATAACAATTTAAAATTAATAACAGCAGCATATTTCAATTGTTGTTTCAATTCAAATCAAATTTAATAAATAAAAGAATGTTAATCGTGAGTGATTGCTCACCTTTCGAGCATAATGGAGAGGGCGGAATGAGAAGAGATATGAATCCTAACACAGATTTCGAAGCAAAGCAATATTGGCAAGAATTTTAACGATCAAAGCTGATAAAGTGGAATTGATGAAATCATATCAGAGGTGGGTCGAGGAAGATAAATAGGATAAGTGAGCTATATAAAGTTGTATATATAACTATATATAAATAAAATTGTATTCTAAATTTAAACGTATATTAAATTAAATATATATTTTAAAAATCATTGGTTTAAACAAAATATATCTATATGTAGTATAGTTTGAAATAATGTATATGTTTAAACCCATATACAAACTAATATCCAAACACCATCTAAAATTTAAATCTTTATAAAAGTAACCTTTTTAAATAAAATATTAAAATCAATATTAAAACATATAACATAAAGTCCATATATTATATATCAATACCAAATCTAACTCTGGTATATGTAAACTAATATAAACCCATGCAAACTATATAAAATTTATATGCTACTAAAGCAGATTATATATAAAATAAACCAATATATAATACTAACAGTAATATATGTTAGTTACAGTCAGTACATAAATATACTCAACACCTTCTATACTTTACAATACTTTAAACATGCTAGCACTGCGACTATACAAAATATACATAGTACTGTAAAACTATTATATACAGTAAAACAAAATAAAATAAAAACACACACACCTTATACGAAACGCAAACAGCAAACACTACATATATATTTCTTCTTTATAGCCTTATATGCATAGATTAATCCTTACCCAAGTTTATACTGTATAATATTAGATAAAAATAGGACAAAACATATGATATTATCACCTTTACAAAGTTGCTTTATAGTTTATACATACTTAAGTTTAATATATATATATATATATATATGTGGACAAGATATAGAACCAGAGAAGAATCAAGGAAGAGGACAACAAAACTCACCGCGGCAAGGTAGTGGCTCGCCGAACAACGTCAGCATGGAAAAGGAGGAGATGGAGGGTGGAGATGACCAGTTGGAGGTACGACAGTTGAGGCGGAGAGGCTAAGGGTGCAAGCCAGAGGTGGAGGAGTGTGTTCGTTTCTTTCTTTTTCTTTCTTTTTTCTGTTGCTGGGTATCAAAAGAGAAGGGAGCAATTTATATAAAGTGAGTAAAATGTGAGCGGGTCAGTAAAAGAAGGATGCAAGCATGAGGTGGAAAGTGAAAGCAAAGTGAAGTTGCAAAAGTGGAAATTGATTTATAAACGCAATTGAAATATGAGCCTTTGCCCAATCAATGTAAAAAAAATATACACAAATAAATGAATATGGGACAAATGAAGATGAAGGGGGAAAGAAATAAACTATTTATGGGCGATGAATTTATAAAAGGAACCATGATGTGCACGATAATTGAAACGAAAGCGTACACAAATAAATGAGTATGAGACAAATGAAGATGAAGGGGGAAAGAAATAAACTATTTATGGGCGATGAATTTATAAAAGGAATCATGATGTGTACAAAAATTGAAACGAAAACGTACACAAATAAATGAATATGAGACAAATGAAGATGAAGGGGGAAGAAATAAACAATTTATGGGCGAATGAATTTATAAAAGGAACCATGATGTCTACAATAATTGAAACGAAAACGTACACAAATAAATGAATATGAGACAAATGAAGATGAAGGGGGAAAGAAATAAACTTTATGGTAGTAGTCGATTCCCTTGATTTCATGCAAATTTATTTTCAACAATTCTTAACTGATTTGAGTTTAACAGAATTACATAATAAATAAACTTTCATATAATTAATTGAAAATTTACCATTTGCTATATTTAATTATACCTAATCCAAATAAAAATAATTTCCTTTTTTTTCAAAATTTTATTATTAATAATTTCTCAAAAATCCCATTCAATACGTTATAAACTAATTAAAAATTGCTAAAATTTTATGGGTCGTTACAATAGACCACAGCAACACACAAAAAAAGAAGAAAAAAAGAAAGGCAAAAAGAAAGAAAAAGGAAATACAGAAAAATAAATTCAAAGCGGCAAGTTCGAAATGTCAAAGAAGAGAGCGCGTTATTTCATGAAGTACGCTAGTTGCGAAAAAAAGATTGACGGAGTGGATATGAAGGTGAAAAATTCTCTTCGCTTTTCGAATTATATTGATTATCAAGTTTGATTGTTATTTTAGATAATCACCATTTGATGATATGGATGTTTGATTGATCGATTGAATATGTTGGATGAATTAAATGTTTGGACAGGTTGATTGAATGAATGAATAGCAGATAATTCACACTATTACGTTTATATTATCATCATAGTTAAATTTGTTATGCTACTTAGTTGAAATAATCAACTATTCCCTTTATTATTAAAGACCTGTTTTCATATGAGATATACTTTCAAATTTGGAATTATAAGTAAAAATCAAATTCAAAATTGAACTAGAAATTGAATTTGAAATAAATAGTGAAATTGAAATTGATTTTGAAACTGAAATTGAAATTTAAATTGACATTTAAGGTGAAATTAAAGATCGATTTGAAATCAAATTTGAAATCTAACTTTAAATCGAGTTTAATTTGAAGTTAGAATTGAAATTTAATTGAAATTGGATTTTAAAATTTAATATTAAAATAATAGGAATAAAATAATATTATATATGGAAATGGTGAAAATACACTTTAAATACTTTAAAAAGTGAAAGAATTAATTTAAAATAATTTGTAATAATTTTATAAGTAATAAAATTCAATTTGAATAAATTATTTCAAGTACTGAAAAATGAGTTAAAATTAGACGCATCGCATAATGGTAGTTCGCGATTTCGCATCGATCGTAGGATGACATATTCGGTACTATCTAGTTATAGAGGTAGGTTGGTCTTGTGTTGGTAGAGGAGCTTTGTAATGGTTCCTCGGGACATCCATTTAGATGTGTACCCATCGGAAGGTAGATCCTTCACCTGGTCATATGCATGGAAATCCATTCTTCAATAAGAACTTGCGGTTTTGTTTGTCTAGCATAATGAATAACCCCAAAATGCTACATGTGTAAGAATTTCGCTAAGATTAATAAATTTGTTTGCAAATGTTTTCAAGGCAATGACATTAAAAATAATATCAAATGTTTTAATTATCATAAGGGAAAAACTCGTCCGTGTTTATGTGTGGGCATGGTCTTATGAGATACTCTTTCTTTTCAAAGGATTTTATTCCAAAGGCTGATATATGACACTGTCATTTATTATTGAGTTTTTCTCACGCAAATTTATCAAGCCTGATCCAGGTGTTTTCAATACTTCAGTCATATCAGAGTTATTTCAGGTTTAGCGAAGACGGTTGAAGTTTCCAAACAAGAGCTGGAGATATTCATCTACGTGTGGACATATTCTATTATCCGTTGCTGTTTGTTTGTTTGTTTGTTTGTTTTTGTTTGATGTTTGTTAGCAATTTTAAGGACAGATGTTTATAACTATCCAATCTAAATTTAGGTTAAACTCTGACATATGTATTTTAAAAATTATCCGTTGTAAAGATATTGTTTAATATGATATATTATTCCTTTCGTATGATATTCCGTTCTGTCTATTTTTCATTATTACCCTTGATAATCCATTCTTTCGTGCAATTTAGGTCAGACATGTGTGGTTTATTGTCGGCTCAAAGGGTACATAATTGTGGGTCGTCACATAAAACCTAATTAAATCTTAATTAACCCTAATTAAATTAATATTAAATCATAACTAAATTCTAACTTGTCTTAATGAGCTTGATTAAGTACTAATTAACTTCCTAGTCTAACTTGGTAAAGTTAAATAAAATTTGTTAAAAAGTTAAACCCCAATTAATCAAATATAAATTAAATAATCCGTCAAATAAATAAATAAATAAATAATCATTAATCTTAATTAAATGATTAATAATCACTTAATTACTTCTTAAACCACATTAATCACTAATTAAAACTTCATTAATTAATTAGTAGTCATTAACTTAACTTAGGTGATGATTAACCTCTAATCACCTTCTTAATTACCAGTTATGGCCGATTACCTTTTAACTAACTAACTAACTAATTAAATTATAAACTTAATTACTTTTTAATGTTACTAATCATGTTTTAAAACCTCTTACAAAACAGTATCAAATTAAAAAAATTGAAATTGAAATTCAAAACTTTAGTCGAACTACATCCATACTGACTATCGCTATAAGTGCAGTTCGCTTTAATATATTTTTAAAGTATAAAAACCTCACTAATTTTAGCATTTCATGTTTATAAACCTTTTAGAAAGTTTTACAAACTTTAATCTTAGATATACAAATTTTAAAAACCACTTTAAAACTTTTAACTCTTTTAAAATAAATAAAGAAAACATGATTCCATTCGGGTCTTGGATCTGTCGCAATTACATACAAAGTTGCTAACTTCGTTTCTAAACATCATGGCCTTAGTTCACATACATAATCATGCATCACACAATGTGCATCTTCCTTACCATATGCCACATATATACTAACAAAGATTCATGCTTACTAACTACATAATATCACAACTAAATCCCATAACCAAATCCAATGACTAACACTATTCAAATCAACGATTATCAACATTTCTTAACACTATGTACTCATCACATATAATGTCAAAATTTAAGCTAACTTTTACACTAAAGTGCGAGTTAGTTTACCCACCAAACTTCCACAAAAGCTATCCGAACTTAAGCTAAAGTTGCCAATGACTCACTAGCTTTAAAGAACGAAGGCTTTAGGTGCTAGCAACCCTCAAAATCGGCTTGGCCTAGGTGTATGTAGGCTCAGCCAAAGATGTGAGGGTGGATGTGGGATAATAGCTTGATGGTAGAGGAGGTTCGGGTAGGAATGAAGAAGTTATGGTTAGAGGAAAAGGAGGTAAGAAAATGAGAAATGAAGGGCTATTTATAAGCAAGATCTCACACCTTATCATTTTGTCAAGTCAAATAATCTCTTCTCTTCCTCTCTCATGATAAATCCCTCCCCTCTATAGTTATACCACTTAATTAATGATGGCTAATAATGAAAATATCAAGTGATATGACAAGATGTGTGTGTGTATGTATATATATGTTTATTATTTTTAAACCCATGGGTTGTCACATCACTTCTTAAACATTACTAACATAAGATAATATATTCTTATGCGTATTAGTATATAGTTAATTATCTATCATATATGTGTATATATAGTGCATAAAGATGAACAATGTTTTCGACAACTTTCTGGTGTCGAAAGTTTGAAATTTCGAAAAATGTTTTCGGTCACATTTTTTGTTTTTCTACTTGGCCACTGTAGCAAAATCCGACTCGAGTATCCATGTCATGACAAACAAAATGTCGCTTTTCATCTCCTACAACTGAATGCCACCAAAATTCATCACCACCTTCTCCTCGATGCGTTGAATCCAATGGAAGCAACCAGATCGCCTAATTCTCCTTCAATCTAAAACAACATGGAACCCTAGTTTTGTAGAATTTAGCCATGTCAAACAAGCTTCTCCAAACCGAGTTCGAACATTCTTAAATCATTCCATAAGAAAGATTATGCCAATAGGAGTTCGACCGTGCTCACTACATGATTTAAAGTTAAGTGTAGAATTTGATTTTTGAAGCCTTGGGCACTATGTTTGCTTACTGACATGGTTCGACTTCTACCGAGAAAATGATGCAATCCAATTCGAGCCTATGGATTAAAGGATTTAGGCAATACAAATATAAGGAAACTGATTTCAAAAGTTTAAGAAAAATGAATCATATGCTTTTAATTTTTAAAGGAAATGTTGATTCTTTTTTCTTTTCAGTGGAGATGAAATAGAACAGAAGAGGAAACAAAAGTGAAAGGGAGAAAGAAATTTGAATAAAGAAAAGTGTATATGAAGTACCTTAATAAACCAAAACAAGTTTATTATTTCAACCTAACTCTTTTATCAAAGCCACTAAAATGTCTAAACATATTGCCTAAGTACCAAGCACACATCAAATCAAGTTGAGATTTTGCATTTGGATTTGATTTTTAAAAAAGTTCAGAAAATAATTATTTGCATACTTCACTATCCAATATCTCATTCGCTACGGACCATAAATAATTGAAATAAAAGTACGAACATGTATAATAATGTGACATGATCTCAAACCAAGAATAAAATAAACAAGTTATCAAGTTCTATGAAGATTTCAAAATGGTTAATGTTTTCCGTAAAATACAAACAATGGAAATTTATTTATTTTTCAAAGTGAAAATTATGGAAAAAACCTATAAATTAAATTAACGATATATCATCGAAAATCGAACAATTATCTAAAAAATAGATTTTATTATAAAAATTATAAATATTCCAAAAATCAAAGTGATAAAATTCCGAGTCGTTAAACTCTTTCCCCCCTAAAAAGAATTTCGTCCCTTAAATTTCACCACATGAACGCCCAATACTATTCATAAGTCCACATAATGCTCATAGATCATTCATATACAAAATTTGATTGGATCACTACTCGAATACATTACCCCATTTCCAACTAGCATCGCTCACCCGATTTACTAGTGCAGGCCCACATCAGACTTCTTAATTAGAAACCTCCGCCCTCCTTGGATAGCTATAAAATATGATAGAAAACCTTTGTTCGATATCAAGAATCCTCATCAAGTGCTCGCCATCCAAAATCGAGTAATAGATCCTTATTTGAAACGGTGTGAAATGCCTCAAAGCCTTGTACTCGAATACTAAATCAAAACTATATGAAGAGAAATGATCCATGTCCATCTTCGCACTTATTTAACTAGTTATTCCTAAAACCAATTCTATTACCACTGAATTATTTATGAAAACGTTTTCATAAAACATAGCTTAAGTCTACAAACTGGTATACTACCCAATCATACCCTAAGGGTGTGTACAATTATGATTCAAACTTTTACTTGAATTCACTTAAGAATTTAAACACCCGAGTATCAGAACGTTTTTTGAAATGATACTATATATTTTATTCCATAGTGTGTGTTTGTGTGTATATATATAGCTTGAGTAACCCCAAAATTATATCAAGGAATAAGGTCCTACTAAATAGTATCATACATTCCTTACAAGAAGGATAATACTTAGGAGAAACATTTACCATCCGAACGTATCTCTTATCCATTTTTAGTTATTTTTGAGCCACCCGCACTAGTTAATTTAAACCACTTTTTTCCTTTTAAACCCATTTTGAAACAAACTAAATATATTTCCAAATAAATAGTTTTTATCAAACTATCAGTGTCCAACTTACTTTTGACTCATTTGGATTCGAACTTGTCCCAACCATACAATGACAAAGGGAATAGTTTACTAAGTATGGAATATTGTTAGCCTACAAAAGCATTTGATCGCTACTTAAAAGATTATTCCGATCATCATAAAACAAATCAGGACTCATTTCCAAAACCAAATCCAAAGGAATACAAATATCTTTTAAATTCTATTTTCAAAAGAATTTATTCTTAAAATATATTTTTAAGTGAACTATATCCAAAATATTGATACACTAAAACCGCTTTAAGAAAACTAATATTACAATTCCAAAATCGCTAATATTCCAAAACTATCTCAAAAAAATATTATTTGGTTTTCCATACATTATTTAAAATGATAATATACATATTTACTCTATGGTAAACAAATCATATTTTTGGAATCAGATCAATATTTGTTTAATCAAAACAATTATATAGCGAGATCATAATAGCAACAATCTCATACTTAGAAACTCGAAAATGAACTCCTTGGAAACTAAAATGGTAAAATCCTTGGAAATATTTTTAATCAATATTTGTTTAATCAAAACTAAAATGATAAAATCCTTGGAAATATTTTTATTCAAAAAATATCTTTATATATTATTATTAATTTTTAAATCTTGAAAACCATTTTCCAAAAATACTGGAATTTAATTTCTCAAATTCCTCTTATTTATACACATTTTTATAAATAAAATTTGTAAAATATCTCCCTTTAAAGGAATCATTTCTCAAATATTCATTGCGATTCTTTGTATAATTCATTTTTTAAGTATTACTTTGGAAATATTTAAGTTTTCCTTTGACACCTTCTTTTATATAAGCCTAATTTAATACAGTCAACTTTTATATTTAATCATTTCCAAAATATTTATTTCAAAATATTCCAAATCCCTTTCAATACAACAACATTTATTAAAACTTAATTTTATCAAACCAACATTTATATAAAATCGTTTCAAAATATTCATCCTAAAATATTCAAATTTCTTTTAAATAAACCACTCTTAAGACTCAAATTTTAACCCAGCATTATCAATGAAAGCCTTATATTCAATTTGTGAAACTTAATTCACAAGGTATTTGTTTCAGTATTCCTAAAATTCCTATCTATCCAACCCAGATTTCAAAAGGAAGAGTCTAGATAGATCAACAAATAATAGTCAATGCCCATACTTGGATAAGCATAGCTAATCAATATTCAAGATGATAATGTTGGAATATTACCCTTCCTAACAGCTAAACACATCCAAGAAAACTATTTTTTTAAAAGTATATTTCTTTTATATGTAAAATATAATTCTAGGTAAAATTATTTCATTTATCCATATAAAAAATACCGTGTCAGTTGGTTTTATTCAAGTGTTTAGGAATTCCCTATCGATAATGTTGGCCAAACCTAATTCTGTGTTCATTTGCTTGATTTCATAGTTTAAAATGGTTAAAATTGGTAACCAAATATTTAAAATTCGAAATTAGTATTTGTGATTTCTGAAAATTTAGCCTAACCGAATTAATGAATGGTTTTCAGTTAATTAAATGAGTTAATAAAGTTATACAATGCTTATGTAAACTTTATAAGCAAAAACTAGGCAAATTTAAGACATGTATTTGGGAAAATCGTTGTAAAACATTAATAAAATTATTTCAATAAATTTATGAGATGAGATACGATATTTAAAGGTCTGAATATAATTTTTATACATTTTTATATGATTTATATGAATTAATATAGTGATATTTCATTTATGTATACAAATAGTACAAAGTTATGACTTTAATGATTTGCGACTTTTAGATATGTCGAACAAATATGAAAATATTTACTAAGACTTCATACAATGAGTTTAGGTTTAAAAAGTACTTTTATGTAATTTAATTCAATTTATACGAATTTGTACAGATTTGATTTCATTATATGTGTATATCAGCCCAAATTTGTAAATTAATGATTTGATGTGTATAACTATATCAAAATAGTATGAAAATGAGTTTTGAAGTTGAAGCATATGTTTATATTAATTTAGAAAATCTATTTCAGATTTATAGAGGTATATTTTAATGGATATGATTTATTTAGTGAAAACGCACTGAATGGTAAAAATATGTATATATACGAATTATATATATATATGTATATAATATACATTAAAAATCAATATTTATTTTATGAAGGTTTGATAAATATATTCCAGTAAGAAATATATTTTTATTTCATATTTAAATTATATACATGAATTTATACAATGTATTTTAATATGTGAAAGTTAAAGAAATTATAATTTAAAAATAGTAAAAGATGATAAAATTTTGTGGCAAAAGTAGTAGGATATGTTAAAGATGTATACTGCATTATAATAGAATGAAAAGCAAATAAATCATAAGAACAAGGGTTATAACGAAAATATACAAACCTAGAAATTTCTTCGAGCATGTAGACAAGTGGACCGATGGTCCAAACCGGTGCACATACACCAATGGACCGGTGGTCTGGACAGTGCGCTGGTCACTGAAAGATTTTGACAATTTGAACCTAAACCTAATTTAGGACGTAATAAATAGATTTAGAGGCCCGTTCCAGATTTCCTGAATGTGTTCAGGTGAGTGATGGGGTATATGATGTATCCTAGCCTAAGTATGCAATGAGTGTTAGTACACAGATATGGCATGCCTTAGTGGGGTGATGTTTATAAATCATACAACTTGGTTTAGTTATTGATTCGGAATAGAGCAAGAATAGAAGGGAGTCATGACTCTAGATGTTGCAGGTTGGCTGCAACCAAATTGTTATTGGGTATATCGGGGTTCACCGTTTTTCTAGTTTATCCCTGATACGATTATACAACTTACACATGTATGAGTGTGAATTTATTTACCTCTTTTTAGAATGAATATAGTAACACAACTATATGAAACTCAATGAATATGAATTGTGTATCGATTTTGATATGAACTGAAATGTATTATGGTATGGTAGCTTATCATTTTGATCATGTTATATTATGAAATAAGTATAGTGAATGTTGAATTTAGTTATATTCACTCACCATACTTTGTGTTCGATCCCTCTCTCCGCCACATTTCCTTTGTTTATATATATATGTACGTATGTGCACGCATTCGTGCATGCATGCATATGTGTGTGTATGTATATATATATATGTATATATGTGTATGTATATATATATATATATATATGTATGTGTGTATGTATGAGTATTTAGTATGTATATATGCGCGATGACATGTGTATATAAGTAAGATATTTCAACTATTGTGCGGATCTGGATTTGTATTGTATATATTAGTGACATATGAAACTATATATGCATTGATTTGGAAATGTCATAGTATTATTTGACTATTAGACTTTGTGTTCCTTCCGTTGCAAGATCTATAAGACAAAATAGATAGTTTTTTTTGTTTTCTTGCATCAATCGCCTGACGATCTGTTTTTTTCGACTTCTTTGGTTAAAGTTATTATTTTATGTTAAAATCCAAAGGTCTAAAGATGGCAAGTTGTTACAAGAAGCATTCAATAGACAAATTACTCAAGTCGTGTAGCACGAAAAAAGTTCTCCCGAATAGCTTGAATGCTTTTATAATGCAACACTCACTCTTTGGCACAATGGCTCATTACTACATTAAATCTGTTATTTTGCAATACTTATTTTGAGAATTCGCAATAGTTATTACCGTTCCGAATTACCAATAGAATTTTTAGTCGATTCCATTTTGCAGCATTTATAACTATTAGAATATTGGTAATCATGCAAATAAGATGAAGAATAAATGACACATCCAAAGTTTTTTTAATCCTTAATCCCCTATTTCTAACGCATTAGCATAAATTCGTTTTTGGTCACTCCAACTAGTGTTTTGTATTCTGCCTCATTCAATCTCAATTAGGGTATTTTTCAAATTCAAATACATTTAACCATTCAATTATTAGGTATTTTCTTATTCTCGATCTTAGCATTCATTTGGATTTTATAACACAAAAATCATGTTGGATGCAGCTAAGTTATGCTAATACAAGTTCAAGGTTGGAAAGAGGAATACATAAATATTCGAAGTTGACTAATGCTCATCTTAACTAGTGGGCAGCCCGTGCATTGCACACATACGAAGAAGGGTCATTCGAAAATGTATAGAGAATCACCTTCAAGCATTAGGCCCGATGGTTGTTTAAGAAGTAAAGTTAGGTTTTTTTTCCCTTTTCTTTTGTTTATTTGAGCTACGGGACTATGTACATCCAACTTTGTAGTCCAGCTATAATTAAGCATGTGTTTGCAGTGGATCCTTATACGAAATCTATAAAAAAAATTCATTCAAAAACGGACAATAAAAAGGTAAAGGCCCAAATAATAAAATAAAAGAAACCGGCCCAAATAAAATTAACACTAAAAATTGCCGGCCCTTTCTCTCTTTTATTTCTATGGCCTTTGCTCTGTAAACATGACTGCCTCATTCCTTTGCTTGCTCGTTCCTCTTTCAATAATTAGGGCTTGTGAAAAATTGAAGGCATCGACTTTGTTGATCGTTTAGGTGGATGTTGTCGTGATTGCTTCGACGATCGATTATTTCTTCGTTGCTTTGCACACGGCATGCCAAATTTTGATCGAGTTCGACTATGGGGTATATGATTTTTTTCTCTTTTCTTTATTGATTGATATGCTTAAACTCGATGATTTAATGGACGATGACAATTTGGTTTTATATAGGATTTAATCCCCTATAGTTTCGTTCGTATATATTTGTTAGAGTTTGTCAATTGATTTATCTCGACTACTTGATTATGATTGAACGTTGTTGATGCTTACTGACTTGTTCAAATCGTATATTATTGATTGCTTGGTTATCATGACTTGATTCGCTTTGAAAGTGCTTTCCTTGCTCACCACGGTTTCGAATTTTCTAGCATTTAAACTCGACTTGGTTCTGTTCTTTGTGCTAATTGACTTCGGTTTCTTAATTTTGTTTTGTTTGGTTTCTTAATTTTGTTTTGTTCGAACTTGTATCCTGTTGTTCCATGACTCCGGTCATTTTTGATATCCTGCTGTGATCTATCACCTTGGCCACCACGGCTGTGAATTTCTGGCATTTGAACTCTGACATTGACTTTGGTTTGAATCGAGTCACTGCTTTGAGTTACTACAGTTTTTACTCTTGTTCTTGCAGCTTTCTGTACTTTGAGATGCACTATATAAATTCCAGTGTGCCTTTGTATATGACTTATATAATTGTCTCTTTCTCTTACCAGTCTAGGTTTGTTCATGTATGCACTGCCTGTGTATGTCTACTATGTATATGCATTCATCTTCTGCACTGTGTATGTTGACATATTCACTTGGTTGAACATGTGCACTTAGTTGGTCCTCATGTGTACTGATGCATTGTATTTACATTTGTCTTTGAGCATGGGTAGTTTGGTTCATGTATATATGTACACTTGCTGTTCACTGGTCTGTAGTCTCTGGTCTATATGCATTAGTGATTTTGTGGTTGCTTTTTTTTGAATCATTCTTGTTTTTTCGTTTGAACTGGTCGACACTGTTGAGGCTGCACTTGTACCATTTCTCTGTTGCCTTTTTGCCTTTGATCATAGCATTCATGTGCACATTTAGATTTTCTGGTCTGCACTTGTATTGAATCCAGCTTATAGCTCGGGTTTTCCTTTGTGCTCGTCTCGTGACATTATTTATATTGCGTTTGAGTTGAACACGGCGTTTTATTTGGGTTTGACCTTGTGCTCACCCGTCCCTGTAACTTTATCAAGTGTACATCGGTGTGCGTAGCCTTATAGCATGTACAGTGATACACTGTGCATGTCATAAGCTGTTCGTGTATGATGAATTCAAAATTTAATGATGACTAACAACTCAAATAACCAAGGAAAATAAAATTTTCAATATCACATTTTTATTTTATACAACAAAAATATTTTCTTTTCAATTAAACCGCGTTAGTATTTATTTTTGCAGATTGCTCAGATGCTAGATTCAATTTGGAATAGAGTCGAAAATAAATACGAGTGAATAAGCGATATGTAGTGAGGTGCATTTGTAAATTAGAAATGGTGATGTAATCGAAATTGTTTTGTCATTTATTTTGTATAAATATAGTGAGAGCTCAAATTTGTACTTTTTAAATTATAGTAAATATTTATTTGAATAAAATATCTATTTGAATTTAAACTCTATATTGTTTATTTTATTCAGCAAATATTTATTTAATTGTGTGAAAAATAAAATAGTACGTTATCAAATACATTTAAATGAATATATATATGTTTATTATCATTAAACAAAAATCATATGCTTGCATATTCAACAGATTTAAATTTTCTTAATTTTTCAAGCCATGGATAATTTATTATGAATTTTGAATGAAAGGAATGGATAATTTGGGTTTGAAATTGATTTTTGCAATTATATAAAATATTTTGTGTTCGAAATTTATCTATGTTAGAAAATATATTAAAAGTGAATCAAGATGATTTTTGGGATTTTTCCTAAGTGATTTACTGTGGAAATTAAATTAATAAATTTTGGGACATAAATGTCTTAACTCTTTTGTTAACGGGAAGAGCTACTTTGCTAAAATATTTTTAATTATTAATGGATGAATTCGACATCCGTTTTAGAAAATATTTTAGGTAAAGGATTTGGCTACCAATCTAATTTTGGCAAATAATGCAAGTTAGGTAAGTTACTTTTAAAGGAATAAAATCAGTTTTGCTTTGAATTACAAGCTTGCTAGTTCCATTTGCTTGCTTTTGAAATCAGCCCAGATTGCCTTTCGAAAGGGTTGAAATTAAATAGCTTTCGAAGGAATTGCCGCTTGCCTTTGTTTTTAAAAGTAGCTTTCGATTGAGTTGTCGCATATTAAGTTTTTTAAAAAAGAAGCTTTCGAAAGGGTAGTTGCTTTTGAACCAAGTCAAAACATAGTTGCCATCTTCATACCTTTCAAATGGGTTAAAGGCCGCTTTTCTTTATGGCCTTATAACAATGAGTTTGAAAGGGATGTTTTGTTTTATTAATATAGAAGCTTATCCCAATGCTTTCAAAAGCGTCCCTGTAGTCACTTATATTAAAGGTTTGAAAGGCAATGATTTCGAAAGAATGTTTCGAAGCTATCCTTCTTACTATTATTTCACTTAAAATTCTTGCTTTCGAAAGATTGGTTTCAAAACCATTTATTCCCTCAAATTCTTTTACTTGGAGATTAAGATTTTCAAAAGGGTTACTTTCGCCTATGTTCACTTTAACCTAGAAAACATATATAAGGTTAAGCCCAATGATTTTGAAAGAGATACTTTCATATGGTTTCGAAGCTATGTTTCTATGAATATTACTAGAATTAGGTGGTTTTGAAAGATAAGCTTTAATACTTTCGAAAGGAATGTTTTAATGGTATTGAAATGAAGATTTCAATGCTTTTGAAAGGAAGATTTGAGTGTTTCGAATGGCATTTCTTTAAGTGTTTTAAAAGAAGGTTACGAATACATTTGAAAGGTATGTTACAATGGTTTCACAACAGAAGGTCTAAAGTTTCGAAATCCTTAGTTTTCAAAACAAAGAGCCCAATCTCATATATATTTTTTAAAAACCCATGGCAATATGAAAGAATTTTAAAACGGCATTTAACTTTGGTGTTTTAAAGAAGCTTTCCTTGATAATGATAATAGCTAAAGTTACTAACCATGTTCCATTTGAGAAATAATTACAAGGAAATTTAACCATAGATGTTTATATTATTACGTTATGATCGGTTGTCATGTATGCTTCTTCTGTATACATGCACACTTTTATTGACCCATAACTGCATTTTGGGTGTTAAGAGCAAAGTAACTAGCTAGTTTGACCTAGTAGTGAATATATATTGAGTTAACTCCTATGTGAGTAAAATTGCATCCAGGAGGTCAGGTAGACCAGAATATAGGATACCCAAAGATCGATCAATAAAATATTAGTATAGACAGGTTCTTAGTAAGCCCATGAAAACTTTGTATTGAAATAGTTATTGGCAGAGACCGATAGATTCTTAGTGATCCCATGAAAACTATGTCAGGATTAAGTTATTGATAGAAATCAATAGGTTCATAGTCAACTCAAGAAAATTATGACATAAGAGAAGTCATGGAGAACCCAATAGGTTCATAGTGATCCCATGAAAACTATAATTGAATGAATTTGTTGGTATATATCATTAGGTTCTTAGTGATCACATGAAAACTATTAAACCAAACAGATACTCCATAAGCTTTGAACTGGTTGTTAGTCAGCCCAAGAAAACTAATAGGTTGATAATGACCCTAGAAACTAAACCGAGATAGATAGACGGATGAATGGGGATGGGAAATCCAGAAAATACTGCATGTTTGCATATCATCGTGATATATTTTATTATGTTATGTTTTAACCATTACGGATGCACATGCACAGTATATGATTATTATAAATTTGGTTAAGATACCAGCGAGGGAAAAATCAGTTCCGCTAAGTGGAATGGTCTCATTAGATATCTAAATGGTACAAGATGGTAGGTTATTATTCATACCAAGCTTTTTGTATGACTCGAAGTTTATGTTTTCCCCTTAAACTTTCGGTGCTCAATTTATTATCAGTAGTTTGAGAGTTAGGGTTTTTAGGTTATCCTTTAAAGAATAAGCTTCCAGAGACGTGCAGGAGGCAAGCTAGCAGTTCTCCTTAAACTCACGATTTCAAAGCTCTAATTTGCATCGCATGTAACTGCCAAGCAGCAAGCACAAATCAAATCATGCATCTCTGAATTGACGTTGCCTCCACTATGTCACGCACAAGCTATGACATCCATCGGTGATGTGTGCACCTCATCACATGTCCAGCAACAGCTGAGCCAATGCCTTCTCCTATTACCTTGCCTTGGACTTATGGCTCCAAATCGATGCTACGGTAGCCTTTGCTACGTTGCCTTCGGCCCTGTAAGACTCTGCCTTGCTTTGGCTGACATCATCACCATCTCAATCCTACATGCATCAACTCACTCTCTCATTTTTGTTTTCTATTTAGTAATTTAAGACCTTTTGGAGATAGGATATGAAACAGGTTTCGGGCTTTATAAGGATTGAGGTTGGTAAGAGATAACGAGGTGATTAATTTAATTAGTTATTAATTTGATGAACATTATGCAAAGTTTTTCTTTTAATCCCATCATAATTTTTCTTATTTTTAAGTATCATCAACTCAATTTAAATTTAAAATCCTTTGTCTCCCTATTTTAAAACCATTTACATTATTTAAATCTTTTTTCCTATTTAAACACAAAATATAAATAAATATTCTATAAGTATTTCAACTCATATTTTAATTCAATATTATTTTATTATTCCATAAATATTATTTTTTACTTTATTTTCTCGAATTTTATCTCATTTCTCCAATTTACTAATTCTATATTCGAGAAATCAAAATTTTCCTTTTTAAACTTATGAATTCACTTTCTTTCCATATTTGGATTTCAAGAATATATTTTATTCATCAAATTTTTAATCTATATTCCAAAAATAAATTTTATTATATTTATTTTATTTAACTCCAGATCGGGATGTTACTGCTTTTCTATATTGATAGAAAATAGGTACAATTTTATTTTAATGTGAATATTATGTATATTGTTATATGAGAAATCGACTATATAATGGTATTTGTTTTAATAATATCAGTAACGCAATAACTATAGAAAATCCAAAAATATCTAAAATTTTCTAAAATTATTTTGGAATTATGGTCTAAACAATGTTCTTGAGAAATTAGTATTTAATCATATGATCATGAATCATATGGTATTGGTGAACTGTATCTTAAAGGTTAAGAGCAAAGCATCCATTCAGTGGAAGTGATAAAAGAGTTATCGAACTCTTCATATTGATGTATGTAGATGTATTCAGTCCAAGGTCTAATGATCACCAAAAACAGATCTACCTACATCATTAAATTCACCGATGACTTGTCATAAACATGAATACGTGTATTTGATACACAGGTAGTCTATCTATGATAAGTTTAAAAATATAAATTAAAGAAATAAACATATCATGTAAAGGAAATAAAACGTTTCATTTTGATTGGACAAGTGAGTATATTTGAAATAGTTTTAAATGTACCTAAAATCAAATAAGATTCAATCTCAAAGTTGCTCCTTTATATAATACATAATGATGTAAGGAGTAATTAGACTATGTTGGACAAAGTATGATTGATGAGTGAATTAAATTAACATCTTGTAGGCGGATATGCATTTAAGATTAAGTACATATACTAAATTTAATCTCAATCGAAGAATAATTTTCATGATTATATTCATATAAGATATAAATAGATATAAAACCCCATTTTTAATTAGTTTAACATGTATGGTTGCCTAATTTATGTTATGAATGTAATTTTCATAGAATAAAAACTAAATCAGTTTTATGTGAGTATAAACACAATCCATAAAATATTTTTAAATTCCTATTCTATTGTACTAAAAAAACCATTATTATTTCGAGAAATTACACCTTCACGAAAAGGAATTTCTTTTAGAAATTAATGGTAATATATTGGGCTTGGATATGACCCAAAGACTCTAACATGCAAACTGATTACATAAGATTAAATAAAATTAATGAAGCCTAAAACAAACACAATTCATTAAAATGTCTACTAAGAATACTCATACACTAAAGGGGAAACTATGAGTTTCTTATCAATGTCGAGAGAAAGAATTATTAGTACTAACAATTTCCTATGTTGTCAATAAGCCATGAAAGTATAGACCCTACCATGTGACACGATACTTTACATTCAAAAAGGATTCTAATTATATTATCAAAATAAAATTTATGTAGTTCACTCAAAGGTATACGATCCATCAACAGCGGTTGTGTCTTCGAAAGGAAGACCGATGTATTTGGACTATAGTGAGAAATATTGATGAGCATAAACTCAAAAGTTTTGATTGTTGAAACTACCATTTGTCAGTTAATGTACTTAAGTTAATTTGGATCCCACTCACAAAACTATTGCTCGATGTGACTTTGATATTTGGTACGCCTATATTGATATAAAATTCTAAATAATGATTTGGAATAGACAGTTTGTGTAACGACCTAGAATTTTATCACTTTATAAGTTAGTGATAATTATTATTGATCATATAGTTGAAAGTAATGCTGTTGTGTTTTTCTTGCATGAGTTTATTTGTTGCATTTGTTATAGACTTTGAAATGAAGTCAAAATGTGAAGCTATGGCTTAAAGTTATGATCTTTTCCTTATGTATGTCAATTATGGCATTTTTGGATGTTTGAGCTTATGTTATAAATATGTATGCTAAAGAAAGTTAGCCCTTGAACTTACAAATGTGTGATATCTATATATCTTGGTTTAAACTTGGTTACTTATTTTATTTTTCTAGAATTTTTTTATAAGTTTTCAAACTTTACTTTTTAGTTTTTCAAAAACTTTATACTAAATTTATAAAGAAATTTAAAAGTAAAAGGTAAGGTTTCTAAGGGCTGTTGTATATGTAAACCAGTTTAAAGTTATAGTATACATAGTGAGTGTCGCTATGGATGCAGTTTGTAGAAACAAATACTTTTTGAGAAAACTAAAAGTGTTTTCACTCTTACTATTTTTGAAAATTAGTTTTAAAATAAGTATCAAAAGGCAATTTATAATTAATAATTAAGGGTTTTAAGTATTATTTAATTAATTAATTTTGTAATTAATTAATTAATTAAGTAAAGGTAATTAGCACTAATATTAATTATGTAAGATAATTAAAATTAGTTATTAAGGTTAATTAATTATTAATAAAAAAGGTTAAATACTTTCTTAATATTATTTAAGTAAGGTTTAATTATTAATTAAGAACCAATTAATCAAAGTTTAATTATTAATTGAATACAAATCAGGCAGGGTTAATGATTAATAAAGTTCAGTTTTAATTAAGATTTAATTATTTTTAAATAATGGTTTTATTTTTAATTATTTTATTTCCAAGGATCGGTTTGTTTAAAAGACAACTTTCTATGTAAAGAATAGTAAATACAAGGGATTCTCTTTGATTGTGCCATTAAGTAGCCAAAAAAATTGAATAGATTATTGATGACATCAATTTACCAGAACAAATCACCGTTCTACAATAACTTGAATAGATTATTGGTAGCATCTGTTTAGCGGAATAAATCCCCGCTCTATCATAACTCAATTGAATAGATTAGTTTAAATATCCATTTAGCAGAAAAAATCCCATTCTACTATAATTAAATTGAATAGATTATTGATACCATCTGTTTAGTAGAATAAACCCACGCTCTGCTGTAACTATCCAGAATTCCTGTCATTTGAAATTCGTATATTTAATTAATTTTAAATATTAACAAGTGAAAATTTGTATGTCGAATAAATTTTATTTTGAATATCTGGATTTAATTGGATAATTAAATCGATAATTTAATATTTGAAATTACAGAAATAATTGGAAATTGGGTTTAATGTGATTAAATTTTATTTGTAAAGTTATATTTAATCATGTTGGAGTTAGAATGATGTTATAGAACTTTTAAAATTGAATTTAAAGTTAATTTGTGGAAAATGAATATTTTAATATTTAATTGATGAGTAAAAATAGTCATTTTTCAAACAATCTCGGATTTCAACAAAACCAGTTTCATCGGATCCGTAATGTTAAATTATATTAAGATTTTAAATTTCGTGTCAATCGGATTTACGGTTTGTCCGGGGCAAGCTAAAACGCACTGAAATCGGTTTAAGTGAATTTTAAATTTAAATTAGTCGATTTGAAAACTTATCTTCCAAATATGATCGAATTGGCTCCCGATATATATTCCATTGCGTTCGAAATAGGGGTAAAACGTTATAAACGCCAGACGGCACGCTTCGTTTGGAGTTCGGAAAAAATTCGGGTGAATAGTGTCGCGAGAATTTTCTATAAAAGGCCTCAAAGTTTTATATTTTCATTAAAACCCTGGCTAGGGTTACAGGCCACCACTTTACTCTGTCAATGGCCAAAAATACATCTTCTTCTTCCCTCGATTTCTTCCTATCCACCCAATAATTTGAAAAATCTTCAACTGCAACTTCGTAGAACACATCGAGAACTACAAATCTGACGGCTATGATCGTTTGAAACGTGGTGGATCGACCTGAATCTCGATGCAAAGGTCAAACATTTCGGCACAAATTTTGAGAGATAGATAGGGCCGAGTTTGCCGTGCTCGTGGCCGTGGGTGAGGCTCTGGTAGGCGCACGCAACGATGGCTTTTGATCAATGTTTAGATCGACGAGAGGGTCGCGTTAATTCAAGCCAAAACGACGGCGTGTTGGGTAGTTCGGTCGCGTTTTTCACTAATGGAAGAAGATGGATTTCACGGCCCTGATGAAATCAAAGTAAACGTGCGGTCCAGAATTTTTAATTTTCTAAAAATAAAAAGAAATTGTAAATTAATTTGTATATTAATTCGTATAATGTTTAAAATGCAATAGCTTTTTCATACGAGGTCCGTTTTGGATGAAACGACTTACATTGGGTTCGTATTGACGAATACTACGCGATGGAGCTAGAATGGGATCGATTGGAGCTAGTGTAAATATTGGATAAATTAAACGCACGTTTAATTTTATTCGAAATAGAACGCTGAAACTGTTATTGGAAACAAGGTGAGAACTTCTCACTCAATCGAATTGTGTTTTGATTTAAATTTAAAATAGTTAAATTTAAAATTTCTTGATTGTGTGATTGAATGATAAATTGCTATCTGTTGTATTGAAATAGACCCTATATGCCGTAAATTAAGCGGTTGTTATTTATTAAACACATATACCGCGATATTCCATCTTGAAGTGGAATTGGTATTATAAATGTACTTGCAGTTGATTTCCCGCATTATATAGCGGATGAGACCCTATTGCGCCGCATAATAGCGGATAATGTATTATATAAACCAATATACCGCGATATTCCGTCTTAAAACGGGATTGGTATTATGCTAACATCTGTGGATGCAGGAAAACAGGTTGGAGGGATCCAACTGGATTCCTCAAATAATTGAATTTATTTCAAAGTTGTGTGTTGATTATTTATAATCTCTGTGTGATTATCCTTTGTGATTGAAATCGTTGAAGACTAAAATTTAGCCGAATATAATTTTGGTATCGTTAGATACCGAAAATAAATAAATATTTGAAAGTATACGTTTTATTGAATTTTGGAATTGATTCATTTTAAATAAATAAACATTTTAATTTTTATGTTATAAAAATTATGATTTTTGTGAAATATAACCGAAATGTGATTTTTGAAACAAGTAGTTAATTAATTTGTAAAATGGTTTAAATTGGGATTTTTGAATGATTATAAATGGTTTATATAAAAGATTTATAAAAATTGATGTTTATAAATTAAAATATTAGAATTATAAAACGAGTTTTTATAAGTGTTAAAATGAAGTATAAATGGATTTCATAAGTGAATGAAATTTATAGATTTATAAATTGTGAAGTTATAAAAAGAATAGATTTTGTAAAATAGAAGATTTATAAATAATTAACTTATAAATTGGATTTTGGCATTTAAATGAGATATGAATAGAATTTGTTAATTAAGGGATTTTATATGCTGAAGTTTTTTTTAAAAATATATATAAATGTGAATTTATAAACATTGTTTTATAAATCCAAAATCAATTGAATTTGATAAGTAAATATGTAAGTTTATTGAAGGAGATATATTCAGATTTTGGACAGTGAATAATCCTTTAATTAAATATGTAGAAGTGTTGAATTTTGTAAACGATTTATATTCATGATTTTGGACAGTGAAAAATATATTAAAGAAATGTTTTAGGAAGTGATCTTTTAAATAAAATTAAAACGATTTGAAGTTGTTTTAAAATGTGTTAGGGATCAAAACCATAGATTTCAACATTCATTGTTGAAATAGACGTTTTCGAGAAATAAGGAAAAGATGGACTATAACACGGTTGTTATAGTAAATGACTTTTGAAAGGAAATGTTTTATATAGTATTGGGTGTTAACGCTAAAATTTGAACGCTAACACCCCGGTGTGTAAAGTGTAGTTGTGAAAGCACCACCCGTGAATACGGGAATCAAGAGATAAAAGTAAATAACAGAAAATGCAGTAAATGAGCACAGAGTTTATAGTGGTTCGGCTTATGATCAAGCCTACGTCCACTTCAATTCTTTTAATTGCTGACTGAATTACAACTTATTACAATCTCTTTCATTTACAATCCAATTCAATTCAAAAGACAGGTAGCTAGAGAAGACTTCGTCGTGACAGAGTTCCTTGAATCCATGATTGAATATGTCGAATCTTTGTGCAAAGTTTGGTCTAAATGTCTTGCGTGAGTTTGAAGTGAGGAAGTGTCGATTGCTTTGAAGATTCTCTTGAAGAAAATGATTTCCCCAAAAGTCCCCTTCATGTTGGAGTTAGCCCTCTATTTATAGAGAATTCTAGGTAGAGGTTTTCGCAAGTCATGAGTCGTGTACGACTCATGGAGAGTCGTAAGTCGCACTCGACTCAAGGTTCAAGAGTCAGCAGGCAGTGGAGTAAGTGAAGTGGTACTCAGCTTTTCACCCAAGTCCTAACTCGTTCGCGAGTTAAGAAGACGCAGCACTAAAATTTTGGTTCTGTGGTTTTAGGTCGTGTTCGACTTATACTAGGTCGTAAGTCGGTCACGACTCAAATGCAGCCGCTCTCGCCCTCCTTTGTCTTGAGTCAATAGGTCGTTCTGCCTTTAGGTCTTTTAGGTCGTAGCCCCTTAAGTCGTGTACCTCCCTGAGTCGTGACATATCTTAAGTCGCGAAAGCCTTAAGTCGCAGATTTCTCTGAGTCGCAAATCGCTCATTCTGTCAATTCATTAAGTCGTTCAATCCTTAAGCTGTAAGCCGTTCACCTCCTTAAGTCGTAAGTCGCACAATTCTTTAACTCGTGCAACTCCTCAATTATTGAGTCGGTATCTTGTTGAGTCGTGAAGCACCTTAAGTCGGCCAACACCTTTAAGGCATTAAGGTTATAACCCGGTGAGTCGCTGTCCCTCCTGAGTCGTTAAGTCGGCAATCAGTTGAGTCGTCGTTCATTTTAGGTTGGCAACGGGTTAAGACTATTGAGTCGGTAATCATTGTGAGTCGCGAGCCTGGTTTGAGTCGCTTGAGCATAGGAGTTAACAATTGCCCCTCGAAGTACGCGCTTAAACCATAAGTCGTGTGCTTCGACCCAGTGCATGAGTCGTAAACGACTCAAAGAGGTTCATGACTCATGACTCGTTAGTCCTTTCATCTTCCCCCCTGTTTCGCATATAAGCCATTGAGTCAGTCCTTCCTCCTCACTTTACTGTTTATCTGTTTTATTTGATCCTACCATTAACGATCCTTCAAGCTTCCAGAGACGAATCCAAGCTAATCAGACATCAACTCATCTTCATCTTTATATTGCGTAAGTGAATTCACCTTCTGTTCAATCCACGATCACCATTGACTCACGAATCTGGACTCCCCATTTTTTGACTCCAATTCATTTCTGTGCCGTGTTCCACCGCGAACAACGTTTCTGATTGATATGCGACTGCCATTGGTCGTATTGTTTTTATCATTCGCGATAACATAGTAGTGCACCAGATTTGCTGCAAACTTAAAGCGATTCGAATTGGTTTTTGGGTGATTCCTAACCATGTGAGGAGAAGATGATGAGTTACAGTATCTCGAATTAACTGGTTTGTGATTTTGGAGGAGATGAGAAGGTCCTTAGCGGGTTAATGGGTTAGAAAGGAGTTAATTGGTTGAGGAGATGACTTAGAATTCTCACGACTTAGTCGGTTTCTTGGATCTACCGACTTAGGAATGCCTTGCAATCTCATCCGTTCACGACCTAATTTTTGGGTCGTGTTGATTTCCTGGCAATTTAGGACTTAGGTCGTATGAGTGATTCAGCCCTTTAGATCCTTACCACAACTTATTCTCTAGACCGTGAATGTCTCAAGCCATAAGTCGTGAACGACTCAGCACTTGGGCTATTTTCCATTCCGAGTTGTTTCTTGTGGCTTAACCCTTGACCGACTCAAGTAGGAGGAACCTAGGCTTTGAGTCGCGGCCGAGACAGGACTTTGAGAAATTTGCTTTGTTCTGATTTGAGGCTTTTTCCTTCATGCGTATTACGACTTACAGAACTTAACTTAACTCGCCGCACACCCCTTAGGTCGTGAATGAGTTGCCACTTAAAAGTTTAATCCTAACTTGATTATTTAACTTGTATTACCGGATTGAATTGCCTAAACTCTGAATTGCCCAAACTTTAAATTGTTTGAACTTTGTTGCATTATTCCACAGATCCTGTTAACTTATAAGCTAATTACCTGTTGAAAATAACAACTATAGAAAACCAGGGCGAATATATTGTCATTGACTGCCCACATCAAATGACAGATTAGTTGACATAAGGTAATTAACCTAAACGGATTGTGTGAATGAAGTGCTTCAATTCAACGAATTTAAGTAAAGTATTAGAGCAACATTGAGACAGTCGATTGAAACCGACCGGTTTGCACCAATACTGCACTTGAATCTTTTTTTGAAATTAACAAGTCCTGAAGTTTAGTAATCGATCAATTGTCGATTAGTTTGACTTCAGTTATATTTACTTGTCATTATTAGTTTTGCACAACACTTCACACTTTTTAGGAAACGTGCACCTTCACATTTGAATATCCAGTTGCTTGTGTAGAATGACTTCTCAGGAAGAAGACACAACAATTCAGGCTGGAGAGGCAACTGTTATTCCGGCTTCACTAGTCAATCCTCCCGAAAGAGCCCCTACCACGCTATCATACAAAGTTTTTCGCCAGTTGTGCGCTCAGTTTGGCATTGCTGAATCAGATGCCATTCTCCCCGAGAAAAGTAACACTGCTGACATAGCACCCCCCCGGCTTTGTGATAGTTAACCGACAAATGTGCCTGAGCGGGGCCATCCCTCCTTTCAACAACTTTCTCCAGCATCTTCTTCGTCAACTGGCCATCGCTCCATCCCAGCTACACCCCAACAGTTATGCCATTCTAATGGGGTTAGGGGTGCCATTTAGGAGAACGCTTGATCGACTTACGAGCTTTGATGAAATCTGTTACTTATGTTCCTTTACCCGGACCAAAGATCATCCTTCTATTACTGTCGTGAGAAGTGCTCGAAATCGTAAATTGATCATCGGCCTTCCTGACAACGCTCATGGGTTTTTGACTCAATTTTTCTATGTCCGTTGCCCCCCAGGGTTTTATGCTGTGTGGAGAGAAGGAAGTAAGATCATCTACCTTTCCCTCTTCTATACTCTGAGTTTTTTGAAGTTCGAATTGCCAAGTGTTAACTTCATCATCATTTATTATATTTTTTTTTTTATTTCAGCGCTTCCCCCCCCTTGTAGAGATCCCAGTCACAAGCCAACTCTGGAGAGGCTTGTAGCTGTACTGGTTGAAGAGTAGGATATGAAATTTTTGCTGAACGACGAATTCCTTCACCAGCTCGGACTTCTTCACCCTTCTCGCTCCACACACCCCTGCGAGGTTCCAGACTCCCCACCTAAAGCATCAGATGCCCCGGTTTCTTCTGACGTACCTGTACCAAAAGATCCCGCTCCCGAAGCTTCTTTAGTAAAGTGCTCCACTTCTGTCGATGTTGCGGGGTCATCTGGCAAACTTGCCTCGGTTACTGAAGAAGAAGAGCCTCGGGATTCTTCTCTGCATTTAAAGGAACCTGGTGATGAAGAAGCTGAGAAAACCAGCCCTGTCAAGCAGAGCAGGGATGACACTTTCGAAGGACTGAGTGACCTCTTTGCCACCCCGCAAGAGATCTTTAAAGATGATCCTATTACTACCGGGGTTTCTTCTTCAGTAGTCGAGGCGACTTCTGTTCTGCAACTGACCCCGTCAACTCAAGAGTTGATGTTAACTTCTACTCCTATAACTACTCCACAATTAAAGAGTGGTTCGTAGTTCGACGCGCGTAGCTTGCACATTACACACACTTAGAATCTTTCGGCACTTTTATGCTTCTGACTTTTTGTACTTTGAAGAATTCTAAAATTTATCTCTTTTTATTTCAGATCTTCCGATGGGACGCAGCGGATCCTACTATGATGACTTCCAGCGCTACGGGAGGCGTAGCCAATATGATTACAGGCGTTACCTCCCCTCTTACAGAGAATCTAATGAAGAAAGAGCCGCCCGAAAGGCTCAAGAGAAGAGGGCTCAAGAGGAGCGTTACGAAAGAAGAGAGAGGGAGGAGCGCCACGATTCTTCGCAAAGAGGCGACGATTCCTATAAAAGAAAATCCCATGATGACAGAGGAAAAAGTCATATGGTTGAAGATTCGAGCAAGCGAGCCCGACATGGTGAGAAGAACACCTCTACAACTCCTGAAAAGGTTACTGCCCCCGCCTCGCTTGACATTCCTTCCGGCTCTCCCGCTCTCGGGAAGACAGACATCCAAACAATAATTAGCAGGCCCAAATTCCAAGTTGGACCGGGCCCGGCCACTTTGCAAAGTCGGTTTCCACAGTGGTGTCTGAAGGGAGTAAGGTTCGACCTTGACTTGGTTCCTATCGACAAGTCTGCCATGTTACGAAACCTCGATGCCGTCAAGCTTGATATTGAGAGGATGTCAAACTGGAAAAAACTTGTTGACGAGCTCCAAAGGGTTAACCGTGCAAACATAGAGGCCATGCTCACTATGGAAAATGACAAAGCCGAATGGCAAAAGGTTCTTGAGCAACATGACACTGAAATGAGGAGCATCGCTTCTTACAATGAAGAGCTTGAAGCAAAAGTTGAGGAACTGAAACAAGAGCTTGCTGCTTCCTCAACTTCCTATTCTCAAAAAGAAGAAGTGCTTCTAAAACAAGTGAGAGATGCTCATGCCAGCCAAAGAGATGCCGAAGACAGGCTTGAAGTGCAGAAAAGAATTAGTGAGGGCTATGTTGCTGATATCGAAGAGCTTCAGAAGAAGAACAGCTCCCAAGAAGCGGAGATTCAAATGCTTAAGCTTCAACTTTCCCAAGCTGAAAGAGAGCGTGACGAGGCCGTTGCCGGCAAAATTGCAGCTGAAGAATCTCACGAGGCAACGAGGACCAACATCAGCTCAACTTTATTTGATTTCTACCTGCATAGCATCTTGGGGCGCGGTAGCCTCGCCTTTCTAGGCCCCAAGTATGAAATTACTCTGGCTGAAGTTTGGGAGGCCGCACTCAATATGCTTGGCGGTAAAGGCGCTGGTTATGCTGAGTCAGCTCTTGAGGAGCATTATCTTGATGATGATGCTCGCGCCGCTCTTGCCAGGGGGAGAGAACAGCTTGCAAGATTAAGGGCCGAAACAGCGCAGGAGAATACTCAGGAAAAATTATCTCAACTGCTCCGATTCAACCTTCTCCTTTAGCCGAAATTGATATCATCGGTTCCAGTTCCCACTCCCCATCTCCTACTAAAGTTACCACCGAAGCCATAATTACACGAGCCGTAGTTGAACCACAAGAGAGTGCTGAAGTTGTAGACTACGAAATTGATGTGATACCACCAACTTCTCCAGGTAACCCTAATAATGCTCAGGGGGACAACTTGCCAGTTTCTTACGGATTTGGCGAGCTTCTTGATTATCTCTTGAATCTCGACGAGCCATTTTCTCCTCTTTTTGCGGGAAATACTGACACTTTTATCTTTTCCTTTGTAGAGAAAGCGCCGAGCGCCACTCAAACTTCTCCACCTCCAGTTACTGTTTCTCTGCCTCCCCCAATCATTCCTTCCACTCATCTGGGATCACAGGAAGAAACAATAGGTGCCCTTTGGGGCTTAGATGACCCAGCTGCTTCGCAAGAGTAAAAAGACGAAGGACTTGAGGGAGGTGAGATATCCCCGGAGAGGACTCCTTCTGACGACATAATTTTGTCTAAACTTGTTACTCCTGGAAGTGAATCTTCTTCAAAGAGGAGAAAGAAGCGTGGAACATCAAAAAGGAGAAGGAAGAGCATCATTGCTACTGAAGAGGAACAAGTTGAACCAGTTGTACCTCCCTCTCCTTCTTCCCTCATGCCTATAGATCGGCCCCAAAAGCTAACCATCCGGCCGGGTGAAGGGTCCAAAGGTGGCAAGAAGAAATGAAGCTTCCAGTTTTTAGCTTCTTTTTTTTTATCTCGAAACTTGTATCTGTAAGAAATTGTAATAGAGTTGAATAAAATGATCCTTTATTTGTACAAACTCTTGTTTGAATTTGAGAATGCATTTTTATTTTTTATTTTTGTACAAGTTTCTTTACATGATATTGCAGTGAGCTTGTGGTATACTGTTCGAGCGTAATTTTACCGATGTAGTTATACCATGTTGCCCCTATACCATAAGCTCGTTGCAATATTTTTTATTTTGAGGGGACTTGTATTTTTATTTTCCAGAGAATAATGATTCCATGCTTGGAGGAATATTATTTTGTTAAAAATCAAAGTACAACTTCCTCCAAGTAAATTTTTACACTTCATCCTTCGAAGATATCACCTTTTCTTTTGTGCATATACACATTGCCAAGTGAATTCTTTTATGTGGTGAAGTGGGCCTCTGAAGGATATTTTAACTTCTTTTTGAGGAAGAGTACTTTCCAGAATAGGTGAATTATTCTTCCTTTGGAAGTTAAAGTGTGCCTTTGATGAGGGCTTCATTTTTGTTACGCCACAGTAAAGGGCTTTTTGATTTTTGTTTCTTTGAAAAGTTGCGCCTCTGAGGAAGGCTTTTTCACGTTTCAACACTTGGAAGTTTTATTTCAGTCTCGGTGAAACGTGTGCCTCCGAAGAGGTCTTTCTGCTTGACTGTGCCTCCGGGAGGGGGTCTTTTCATTTCTTCCTCTGGGAAGAGGTCTTTTTATTTTGTTTTGCATTTCAACTCTGGTGAAGTGAAACTCCAAAGAGCGGCTGTTGCACTTCAACTCCTGGTGAAATGTGCCTCCAAAGAGGGCTTTTATTGCCTGGAAGTTACTCTCTCATGGTTGGAGGGTCATGACTCCTCCAATCTTTTTTGTTGAGTAGAGAACTTTCTTTTTTGCGGCATATGCCTCGTTAGAGGTCTTTATCCTCCGAAGAGTTGTGCCTCCGAAGAGGGCTTGTGCCTCCGAAGAGGGCTTTGGTCTCCGAGGAGAAGCATTTTGTCTCCGTAGAGAAGCATTGGACTCCAAAGAGTAGCATTGGACTCTGAAGAGTAGCGTTGGACTCCAAAGAGTAGCATTGGACTCTGAAGAGTAGCGTTGGACTCCAAAGAGTAGCATTGGACTCTGAAGAGTAGCGTTGGACTCCAAAGAATAGCATTGGACTCTGAAGAGTAGCGTTGGACTCCAAAGGGTAGCATTGGACTCTGAAGAGTATTGTTGGCACTTGTGTTTTTTGCTAGAGAAATGTGCCTTGTTGCTGAGTGGGTCCATGGGGCAGATGCATGTTGCTTCACCAGATGTTCGTTTACACAAACGATTATGGTCGGTTAGCAAAGGCTCAAAATCTCCCTATTAGGAAGGTGCCCTCTTTGGTGGAATCCTCAATAGTTTGCAAATTGCACTTCTTTCGAATTACTTGAATTCGGAACATTTGTCACTTGTCATTTGTTTACTCCGTGATTTGCAGGGATCACTTCGCTCTGTGATATGTTGGATGAGCAAGCTTTATCCTGATAGCCTGCAATACTAAATCGATATTTTTTAGCAATATTTGCATATCAAAATGATACGGGCATTTCAATGGTATTAAAGAATACAAGGTTTATAATTGCTCATTATTGATTCACATCAAATTCACAGTGGTTAACAGCACAGGAGTTATACTTCCATGATCATTTTACAAAGTTAAGCAATGCTATTAAGTAAAATATGGATGTAAATGAATGCTATTCCACGATTTTGTGATTCATATGTTAATCAATAACCAGCTTCTCGGATTCCTGCTCTGTAGTTCTGTTGCCTGAGCTTGATCGATAAGCAAGACATGGCTGCCCCTGAGTGGACGAGGTTGGGTCAATTCCGTCTTTCTTCGCATACTGTTGAAGTTTATTCTGTTTCAGCAATTCTTCAATCACATTCCTTAACTGGCGACATTGATCAGTATCGTGACCGGGTTGGTTGTGAAATCGACAGAACTTCCCATTTTGCACTGCACCTCTCCCCATTTCAGGTGGTTTAGGGTATTTGAAAACATCTTTTGTTGCCAAGAAGATCTTCTACGGTGTGTCAGTTAAGGGGGTGAAGTCTGAAGGGTTAAAACGTCGAGGTTTTTTCTTATCTCCCTGCCATTTCCTTTAATCACCCTCCCTTTTCTGGTTTCTAAATTCTTTCTCGTTAGTGATGTCATCGTTATTCTTGATTTCGGCTATCACTGCTTTTACTGGCATCGAGAGGTTTTCCAGGCGTATGAATTCGTCGGCCTTTTTATAAAACTTTTCGAGTGAGTTTGGTTCCTTCATTTTGAGCCACGTCCCAAATTCACTCGACTTGTCGATGGCCCGGACTAAGTATGTTAAGATCATTCGGGGTTCCGCGTTGTCCACCTCGGCTAAAGCTATATTAAAACGGTTCAAAAAGACTTGATGGGTTCTCCGGGTGCTTGTTCTAGGCTAGACAATGACATTATATCTTTTGCCTTTGACGCATACAATCTGAATTGTTCTTTAAATTTCCGCGTTAAATCAGAGAATTGATCTATGGATCGAACCGGTAGCTTGGTGAACCGAACAAAGCCACCCCTTCTAAATATACTGGAAAATACCGACATTTAATCTCATCTGATGCTCGTGCCCCGGTCATATACCAATCGTATCTGTATAGAAATTGGTTAGGGTCACTTGTCCCTCGATAAGCCGGGATAGTAGGAGGTACAAATTCCTGGGAAATTCCGCCTTTAAAATCCTTTCAGTGAACGGAGTTTTGCTCGGAGCGAATCCCCAATCGCTTTCATCCTCATGCCTCCGCATGCTTTCTCTCATGATTGACCGAACCATTCTTGATAGATACTCCTCATTGTTTTGAGACTTTACCTGTAAGAAGTTAGCTGCCTTTTCGAAAGTTTGAAAGGTTGGTTGTGGCCTTGACCCTTCAGCTTGGGAAGGTGCCCCTGCAGCGATGTTGTCTGGTCTTTGAGGAATATCTTTCCCTTAGGGGTCATGGGCATCTTCAGCATGGATTGTTTCATTATCCTGTCGTTGGTGACTTGCCTCAAGCAGGGCGTTTAACCTATCCATAATCAAGGCATTTTGGGCATTCTGGGCCTCTAATTGTGCATTTTGAGCATTTAACTGTTGATTCAATCCTAAAACCACAGCGTCTAATTCCGCCCATGTAACTCCCACATTTGGAGTTGTCTAACTCAGAGGAGGAGAGGTGGCGATGTTCTCTTGAAAATCTTCAGATCTGACAGACCTACGTTTCCTTCCGGGAGCCATAATTTCTGTTAAACTTCTGGTCCTAACGGAGATTCTTTCCTCACAGTTTGGTGAAGCAATGATGTCAATTTTTCCTGAGTTCAACTCTCAGTGAAAGCACCAAAAATGTTAACGCTAAAATTTGAACGCTAACACCCCGGTGTGTAAAGTGTAGTTGTGAAAGAACCACCCGTGAATACGGGAATCAAGAGATAACGGTAAATAACAGAAAACGCAGTAAATGAGCACAGAGTTTATAGTGATTCGGCTTATGATCAAGCCTACGTCCACTTCAATTCTTTTTATTGCTGACTGAATTACAACTTCTTACAATCTATTTCATTCACAATCCAATTCAACTCAAAAGACAGGTAGCTAGAGAAGATTTCGTCGTGACAGAGTTCCTTGAATCCATGATTGAATATGTCGAATCTTTGTGCAAAGTTTGGTCTAAATGTCTTGCGTGAGTTTGATGTGAGGAAGTGTCGATTGCTTTGAAGATTCTCTTGAAGAAAATGATTTCCCCAAAAGTCCCTTTCATCTTGGAGTTAGCCCTCTATTTATAAAGAATTCTAGGTAGAGGTTTTCGTAAGTCATGAATCGTGTACGACTCATGGAGAGTCGTAAGTCGCACTCGACTCAAGGTTCAAGAGTCAGCAGGCAGTGGAGTAAGTGAAGTGGTACTCAGCTTTTCACCCAAGTCCTAACTCGTTCGCGAGTTAAGAAGATGCATTACTAAAATTTTGGTTCTGTGGTTTTAGGTCGTGTTCGACTTATACTAGGTCGTAAGTCAGTCACGACTCAAATGCAGCCGCTCTCGCCCTCCTTTGTCTTGAGTCAATAGGTCGTTCTGCCTTTAGGTCTTTTTGGTCGTAGCCCCTTAAGTCGTGTACCTCCCTAAGTCGTGACATATATTAAGTCGCGGAGGCCTTAAGTCGCAGATTTCTCTGAGTCGCAAATCGCTCATTCTGTCAATTCATTAAGTCGTTCAATCCTTAAGCCATAAGCCGTTCACCTCCTTAAGTCGTAAGTCGCACAATTCTTTAACTCGTACAACTCCTCAATTGTTGAGTCAGTATCTTGTTGAGTCGTGAAGCACCTTGAGTCGGCCAACACCTTTAAGGCATTAAGGTTATAACCCGGTGAGTCGCTGTCCCTCCTGAGTCGTTAAGTCGGCAATCAGTTGAGTCGTCGTTCATTTTAGGTTGGCAACAGGTTAAGGCTATTGAGTCGGTAATCATTGTGAGTCGCGAGCCTGGTTTGAGTCGCTTGAGCAGAGGAGTTAACAATTGCCCCTCGAAGTACATGCTTAAACCATAAGTCGTGTGCTACGACCCAGTGCATGCGTCGTAAACGACTCAAAGAGGCTCATGACTCATGACTCGTTAGTCCTTTCATCATCCCCCCTGTTTCGCATATAAGCCGTTGAGTCAGTCCTTCCTCCTCACTTTACTGCTTATCTGTTTTATTTGATCCTACCATTAACGATCCTTCAAGCTTCCAGAGACGAATCCAAGCTAACCAGACATCAACTCATCTTCATCTTTATATTGCGTAAGTGAATTCACCTTCTGTTCAATCCATGATCACCATTGACTCACGAATCTGGACTCCCCTTTTTTTGACTCCAATTCATTTCTGTGCCGTGTTCCACCGCGAACAACGTTTCTGATTGATATGCGACTACCATTGGTCGTATTGTTTTTATCATTCGCGATAACATAGTAGTGCACCAGATTTGCTGCAAACTTAAAGCAATTCGAATTGGTTTTTGGGTGATTCCTAACCATGTGAGGAGAAGATGATGAGTTACAGTATCTCGAATTAACTGGTTTGTGATTTTGGAGGAGATGAGAAGGTCCTTAGCGGGTTAATGGGTTAGAAAGGAGTTAATTGGTTGAGGAGATGACTTAGAATTCTCACGACTTAGTCGGTTTCTTGGATCTACCGACTTAGGAATGCCTTGCAATCTCATCCGTTCACGACCTAATTTTTGGGTCGTGTTGATTTCCTGGCAATTTAGGACTTAGGTCGTATGTGTGATTCAGCCCTTTAGATCCTTACCACAACTTATTCTCTAGACCATGAATGTCTCAAGCCATAAGTCGTGAACGACTCAGCACTTGGGCTATTTTCCATTCTGAGTTGTTTCTTGTGGCTTAACCCTTGACCGACTCAAGTAGGAGGAACCTAGGCTTTGAGTCGCGGCCGAGACAGGACTTTGATAAATTTGCTTTGTTCTGATTTGAGGCTTTTTCCTTCATGCGCACTACGACTTACAGAACTTAACTTAACTCGCCGCACACCCCTAGGTCGTGAATGAGTTGCCACTTAAAAGTTTAATCCTAACTTGATTATTTAACTTGTATTACCGGATTGAATTGCCTAAACTCTGAATTGCCCAAACTTTAAATTGTTTGAACTTTGTTGCATTATTCCACAGATCCTGTTAACTTATAAGCTAATTACCTGTTGAAAATAACAACTACAGAAAACCAGGGCGAATATACTGTCATTGACTGCCCACATCAAATGACAGATTAGTTGACATAAGGTAATTAACTTAAACGGATTGTGTGAATGAAGTGCTTCAATTCAACGAATTTAAGTAAAGTATAAGAGCAACATTGAGACAGACGATTGAAACCGATCGGTTTGCACCAATACTGCACTTGAATCGTTTTTTGAAATTAACAAGTCCTAAAGTTTAGTAATCGATCAATTGTCGATTAGTTTAACTTCAGTTATATTTACTTGTCATTATTAGTTTTGCACAACACTTCACACTTTTTAGGAAACGTGCACCTTCACATTTGAATATCCAGTTGCTTGTGTAGAATGACTTCTCAGGAAGAAGATACAACAGTTCAGGCTGGAGAGGCAACTGTTATTCCAGCTTCACTAGTCAATCCTCCCGAAAGAGCCCCTACCACGCTATCATACAAAGTTTTTTTCCAGTTGTGCGCTCAGTTTGGCATTGCTGAATCAGATGCCATTCTCCCCGAGAAAAGTAACACTGCTGACATAGCACCCCCCGGCTTTGTGACAGTTAACCGACAAATGTGCCTGAGCGGGGCCATCCCTCCTTTCAACAACTTTCTCCAGCATCTTCTTCGTCAGCTGGCCATCGCTCCATCCCAGCTACAACCTAACGGTTATGCCATTCTAATGGGGTTGGGGGTGCTATTTAGGAGAACGCTTGATCGACTTCCGAGCTTTGATGAAATCTGTTACTTATGTTCCTTTACCCGGACCAAAGATCATCCTTCTATTACTGTCGTGAGAAGTGTTCGAAATCCTAAATTGATCATCGGTCTTCCTGACAGCGCTCATGGGTTTTTGACTCAATTTTTCTGTGACCGTTGCCCTCCGGGGTTTTATGCTGTGTGGAGAGAAGGAAGTAAGATCATCTACCTTTTCCTCTTCTATACTCTGAGTTTTTTGAAGTTCGAATTGCCAAGTGTTAACTTCATCATCATTTATTTATTTTTATTTTTTTCAGCGCTTCCCCCTCCTTGTAGAGGTCCCAGTCATAAGCCAACTCTGGAGAGGCTTGTAGCTGTACCGGTTGAAGAGCGGGATATGAAATTTTTGCTGAACGACGAATTCCTTCACCAGTTCGGACTTCTTCACCCTTCTCGCTCCACACACCCCTGCGAGGTTCCAGCCTCCCCACCTAAAGCATCAGATGCCCCGGTTTCTTCTGACGTACTTGTACCAAAAGATCCCGCTCCCGAAGCTTCTTTAGTAAAGTGATCCACTTTTGTCGATGTTGCGGGGTCATCTGGCAAACTTGCCCCAGTTACTGAAGAAGAAGAGCCTCGGGATTCTTCTCTGCATTCAAAGGAACCTGGTGACGAAGAAGCTGAGAAAACCAGCCCTGTCAAGCAGAGCAGGGACGACACTTTCGAAGGACTGAGTGACCTCTTTGCCACCTCGCAAGAGATCTTTAAAGATGATCCTATTACTACCGGGGTTTCTTCTTCAGTAGTTGAGGCGATTTCTGTTCTGCAACAGACCCCGTCAACTAAAGAGTTGATGTTAACTTCTACTCCTATAACTACTCCACAATTAAAGAGTGGTTCGTAGTTCGACGCGCGTAGCTTGCACATTACACACACTTAGAATCTTTCGGCACTTTTATGCTTCTGACTTTTTGTACTTTGAAGAATTCTAAAATTTAGCTCTTTTTATTTCAGATCTTCCGATGGGACGCAGCGGATCCTACTATGATGACTTCCAGCGCTACGGGAGGCGTAGCCAATATGATTACAGGCGTCACCTCCCCTCTTACAGAGAATCTGATGAAGAAAGAGCCACCCGAAAGGCTCAAGAGAAGAGGGCTCAAGAGGAGCGTTACGAAAGAAAAGAGAGGGAGGAGCGCCACGATTCTTCGCAAAGAGGCGACGACTCCCATAAAAGAAAATCCCATGATGACAGAGGAAAAAGTCATATGGTTGAAGATTTGAGCAAGCGAGCCCGACATGGTAAGAAGCACACCTCTACAACTCCTGAAAAGGTTACTGCCCCCGCCTCGCTTGACATTCCTTCCGGCTCTCCCGCTCTCGGGAAGACATACATCCAAACAATAATTAGCAGGCCCAAATTCCAAGTTGGACTGGGCCCGGCCACTTTGCAAAGTCGGTTTCCACAGTGGTGTCTGAAGGGAGTAAGGTTCGACCTTGACTTGGTTCCTATCGACAAGTCTGCCATGTTACGAAACCTCGATGCCGTCAAGCTTGATATTGAGAGGATGTCAAACTGGCAAAAACTTGTTGACGAGCTCCAAAGGGTTAACCGTTCAAACATAGAGGCCATGCTCACTATGGAAAATGACAAAGCCGAATGGCAAAAGGTTCTGGAGCAACATGACACTAAAATGAGGAGCATCGCTTCTTACAATGAAGAGCTTGAAGCAAAAGTTGAGGAACTGAAACAAGAGCTTGCTGCTTCCTCAACTTCCTATTCTCAAAAAGAAGAAGTGCTCCTAAAACAAGTGAGAGATGCTCATGCCAGCCAAAGAGATGCCGAAGACAGGCTTGAAGTGCAGAAAAGAATTAGTGAGGGCTATGTTGCTGATATTGAAGAGATTCAGAAGAAGAACAGCTCCCAAGGCGGAGATTCAAATGCTTAAGCTTCAACTTTCCCAAGCTGAAAGAGAGCGTGATGAGCCCGTTGCCGGCAAAATTTCAGCTGAAGAATCTCACGAGGCAACGAGGACCAACATCAGCTCAACTTTATTTGATTTCTACCTGCATAGCATCTTGGGGCGCGGTAGCCTCGCCTTTTTAGGCCCCAAGTATGAAATTACTCTGGCTGAAGTTTGGGAGGCCGCACTCGATATGCTTGGCGGTAAAGGCGCTGGTTATGCTGAGTCAGCTCTTGAGGAGCATTATCTTGATGATGATGCTCGCGCCGCTCTTGCCAGGGGGAGAGAACAGCTTGCAAGATTAAGGGCCGAAACAGCGGCAGGAGAATACTCAGGAAAAATTATCGCAACTGCTCCGATTCAACCTTCTCCTTTAGCCGAAATTGATATCATCGGTTCCAGTTCTCACTCCCCATCTCCTACTAAAGTTACCACTGAAGCCATAATTACACGAGCCGTAGTTGAACCACAAGAGAGTACTGAAGCTGTAGACTACGAAATTGATGTGATACCACCAACTTCTCCAGGTAACCCTAATAATGCTCAGGGGGACAACTTGCCAGTTTCTTACGGATTTGGCGAGCTTCTTGATTATCTCTTGAATCTCGACGAGCCATTTTCTCCTCTTTCTGCGGGAAATACTGACACTTTTATCTTTTCCTTTGTAGAGAAAGCGCCGAGCGCCACTCAAACTTCTCCACCTCCAGTTACTGTTTCTCTGCCTCCCCCAATCATTCCTTCCACTCATCTGGGATCACAGGAAGAAACAATAGGTTCCCTTCGGGGCTTAGATGACCCAGCTGCTTCGCAAGAGCAAAAAGACGAAGGACTTGAGGGAGGTGAGATATCTCCGGAGCGGACTCCTTCTGACGACATAATTTTGTCTAAACTTGTTACTCCCGGAAGTGAATCTTCTTCAAAGAGGAGAAAGAAGCACGGAACATCAAAGAGGAGAAGGAAGAGCATCATTGCTACTGAAGAGGAACAAGTTGAACCAGTTGTACCTCCCTCTCCTTCTTCCCTCATGCCTATAGATCGGCCCCAAAAGCTAACCATCCGGCCGGGTGAAGGTTCCAAAGGTGGCAAGAAGAAATGAAGCTTCTAGTTTTTAGCTTCTTTTTTTTTATCTCGAAACTTGTATCTGTAAGAAATTGTAATAGAGTTGAATAAAATGATCCTTTATTTGTACAAACTCTTGTTTGAATTTGAGAATGCATTTTTATTTTTTATTTTTGTACAAGTTTCTTTACATGATATTGCAGTGAGCTTGTGGTATACTGTTCGAGCGTAATTTTACCGATGTAGTTATACCATGTTGCCCCTATACCATAAGCTCGTTGCAATATTTTATATTTTGAGGGGACTTGTACTTTTATTTTCCATAGAATAATGATTCCATGCTTGGAGGAATATTATTTTGTTAAAAATCAAAGTACAACTCCCTCCAAGTAAATTTTTACACTTCATCCTTCGAAGATATCACCTTTTCTTTTGTGCATATACACATTGCCAAGTGAATTCTTCTATGTGGTGAAGTGGGCCTCTGAAGGATACTTTAACTTCTTTTTGAGGAAGAGTACTTTCCAGAATAGGTGAATTATTCTTCCTTTGGAAGTTAAAGTGTGCCTTTGATGAGGGCTTCATTTTTGTTACGCCACAGTAAAGGGCTTTTTGATTTTTGTTTCTTTGAAAAGTTGCGCCTCTGAGGAAGGCTTTTTCACGTTTCAACACTTGGAAGTTTTATTTCAATCTCGGTGAAACGTGTGCCTCCGAAGAGGTCTTTCTGCTTGACTGTGCCTCCGGGAGGGGGTCTTTTCATTTCTGCCTATGGGAAGAGGTCTTTTTATTTTCTTTTGCATTTCAACTCTGGTGAAGTGAAACTCCGAAGAGCGGCTGTTGCACTTCAACTCCTGGTGAAATGTGCCTCCAAAGAGGGCTTTTATTGCCTGGAAGTTACTCTCTCATGGTTGGAGGGTTATGACTCCTCCAATCTTTTTTGTTGAGTAGAGAACTTTCTTTTTTGCGGCATATGCCTCGTTAGAGGTCTTTATCCTCCGAAAAGTTGTGCCTCCGAAGAGGGCTTGTGCCTCCAAAGAGGGCTTTGGTCTCTGAGGAGAAGCATTTTGTCTCCGTAGAGAAGCGTTGGACTCCAAAGAGTAGCGTTGGACTCTGAAGAGTAGCGTTGGACTCCAAAGAGTAGCATTGGACTCTGAAGAGTAGCGTTGGACTCCAAAGAGTAGCATTGGACTCTGAAGAGTAGCGTTCGACTCCAAAGAGTAGCATTGGACTCTGAAGAGTATTGTTGGCACTTGTGTTTTTTGCTAGAGAAATGTGCCTTGTTGCTGAGTGGGTCCATGGGGCAGATGCATGTTGCTTCACCAGATGTTCGTTTACACAAACGATTATGGTCGGTTAGCAAAGGCTCAAAATCTCCCTATTAGAAAGGTGCCCTCTTTGGTGGAATCCTCAATAGTTTGCAAATTGCACTTCTTTCGAATTACTTGAATTCGGAACATTTGTCACTTGTCATTTGTTTACTCCGTGATTTGCAGGGATCACTTCGCTCTGTGATATGTTGGATGAGCAAGCTTTATCCTGATAGCCTGCAATACTAAATCGATATTTTTTAGCAATATTTGCATATCAAAATGATACGGGCATTTCAATGGTATTAAAGAATACAAGGTTTATAATTGCTCATTATTGATTCACATCAAATTCACAGTGGTTAACAGCACAGGAGTTATACTTCCATGATCATTTTACAAGTTAAGCAATGCTATTAAGTAAAATATGGATGTAAATGAATGCTATTCCACGATTTTGTGATTCATATGTTAATCAATAACCAGCTTCTCGGATTCCTGCTCTGTAGTTCTGTTGCCTGAGCTTGATCGATAAGCAAGACATGGCTGCCCCTGAGTGGACGAGGTTGGGTCAATTTCGTCTTTCTTCGCATACTGTTGAAGTTTATTCTGTTTCAGCAATTCTTCAATCACATTCCTTAACTGGCGACATTGATCAGTATCGTGACCGGGTTGGTTGTGAAATCGACAGAATTTCCCATTTTGCACTGCACCTCTCCCCATTTCAGGTGGTTTAGGGTATTTGACAACATCTTTTGTTGCCAAGAAGATCTTCTCCGGTGTGTCAGTTAAGGGGGTGAAGTCTGAAGGGTTAAAACGTCGAGGTTTTTTCTTATCTCCCTGCCATTTCCTTTCATCACCCTCCCTTTTCTGGTTTCTAAATTCTTTCTCGTTAGTGATTTCATCGTTATTCTTGATTTCGGCTATCACTGCTTTTACTGGCATCGAGAGGTTTTCCAGGCGTATGAATTCGTCGGCCTTTTTATAAAACTTTTCGAGTGAGTTTGGTTCCTTCATTTTGAGCCACGTCCCAAATTCACTCGACTTGTCGATGGCCCGGACTAAGTATGTTAAGATCATTCGGGGTTCCGCGTTGTCCACCTCGGCTAAAGCTATATTAAAACGGTTCAAAAAAGACTTGATGGGTTCTCCGGGTGCTTGTTCTGGGCTAGACAATGACATTATATCTTTTGCCTTTGACGCATACAATCTGAATTGTTCTTTAAATTTTCGGGTTAAATCGGAGAATTGATCTATGGATCGAGCCGGTAGCTTGGTGAACCAAAGCAAAGCCACCCCTTCTAAATATACTGGAAAATACCGACATTTAATCTCATCTGATGCTCGTGCCCAGGTCATATGCCAATCGTATCTGTATAGAAACTGGTTAGGGTCACTTGTCCCTCGATAAGCCGGGATAGTAGGAGGTACAAATTTCCTGAGAAATTCCGCCTTTAAAATCCTTTCAGTGAACGGAGTTTTGCTCGGAGCGAATCCCCAATCCCATTCATCCTCATGCCTGCGCATGCTTTCTCTCATGATTGACCGAACCATTCCTGATAGATACTCCTCATTGTTTTGAGACTTTGCCTGTAAGAAGTTAGCTGCCTTTTCGAAAGTTTGAAAGGTTGGTTGTGGCCTTGACCCTTCAGCTTGGGAAGGTGCCTGTTAACGCTAGAAAATAAACGCTAACACCCCGGTGTATAGATGGAAATTGTGAAAGCACCACCCGTTGGTACGGGAACAAAGTATATGCAAAGAAATCACAGGAAAGCTATAAAAGACACAGTATTTATAGTGGTTCGGCTTAGGATCAAGCCTACGTCCACTTTAAAGCTCTTTATTGCTGATTTAGTTACAATTCTTTACAATCAACTCTGATTACAACACACTTAGACAAATATCTCAAACCCCGATGTAGAAGAATCCTTCGAATGCATGATGAATGAGTTATTTTTCTTCTTGAGATTTGTCGAAATGTCTTTGGTGATTGGAGTGATAGAAGTGTTGTTTGAGTGTTGCTTGAAGTCGAGATAACAGCAGAGTAATGGCGCCTAGGAAGTCAGTCCCCAAAAGTCCCCCCAAATGTTGAATATGGCCATGTATTTATAGGCAAAATGTTAGGCTGAAACTGTCAAGTCATGAGTCGTGACCGACTCATGATGAGTCGTGACCGACTCATGATGAGTCGTGAGTCATCTACGAGTCACCCCTTTGCAGCATGACATTGAACTTGCCTCTGAGTCTTGTGTCGTGCGTCGACTTATCTTTTGAGTCGTAAACCTCCCTGAGTCGTGCCATCCTTAACTCATAGAATCTCCTTAACTCGCCAGGCTCCTTAGGTCGTAGGTTTCTTGAGTCGTTAGCCCGTTGAGTCGTGGACGTTTCCTGAGTCGTAGCTCCAATGAGTCGGTAAGACCTTAAGTGGATGAGTCGTGATCAGATGAGTCGGTCTTTGATGAGTCGGAACCAGGTCAAATGAGTCGGTACTTTCCCTAAGTCGTCCTTTCAATGAGTCGCTAATGCTTTAACTTATTAGGCTCCTTAAGTCGTGAGTCGATAGTCTTGATGAGTCGGCAACTTACTGAGTCGGCTTTCTTTATGAACCGTTAACCCTTTGAGCTGTCAGCTGACTGAGTCGCTATCAAATGAGTCGGTACCTTCCTTAAGTAGATGAGTCGGTAATCTATTGAGTCGCTGCCAGCTTTGAGTCGTTGGTCTATTGAGTTGCTTATCTCTATGAGTCGTGAGTCCTTCTTGAGTAGGTGAGTCGCTATCAGTTGAGTCGGTGCTTTCCTTGAGTCGTAGCTCCAATGAGTCGTTGAGCAAAACGGGATTAACACTTGCCCCTCGAAGTACACGCCTAAGTCGTAGGTCGTGTGCTTCGACTCATTCTGTCTCGTGCGCCGATTCAACTTTCATTGCCCTCAGCTATAAAAGATTTGAGTCATCACCCCTACCCCCTTCTTCTCATTATCCATCTGCTTCACTTGACCCTGCCATTAACGATCTTCCAAGCTTTCTGAGACAGGCTCAAGCTAATCAGTCACCAGTACATCTTCACCTTCATACTGCGTAAGTAATCTTAGTCAAGGCTCTGTCACGACCATCTCAGAAACGCGTTTCTCCGCTTTTTCCGATCTTAATCCAATTTAATGTATTACGCCTCACTGTGAATTTCATCATGACCGGTAGTTGTCAGACACGCTGGCACCACGATTCATGATAGCACGGTGATGCGTTGGATCCATGATGGATTTGAGATGGTTCAAATCAACCTTAGGTGATTCTATGACGTTAAACGATGATGGGTTATTGGGTCACATACCAACTGGTTGTCGAATTTGGGGATGAAGCAGAGTTTTCTAAGAACTTGGTGGAAATGATGGAGTTATTAGGTGTTTGGGGAAGACGGGTGGATGCTAGGTTGATGGCGTTAACGGGTATCGGGCTGGATAGGAGATGACCGGTCGAGGAAATGACTTAGGATCTCACGACCTAGTCGGTCTTGCCTTTCGGCCACTGATTTTGAAATGCCTTGCAATCTCAACCGTACACGACTTAATGCTTCAGCCATAAACCGTAGATGACTCAAACTATAAGTCGTGAACGACTTAAGTCATAGGCCGTGAATGACTCAAACCATAAACTGTGAACGACCCAGCACTTGCTACTTTCCCGTGACTCATCCTTTAAACGGTACACGACTTAAACCATAAGCCGTGTACGACTCAGCAGCTTCCATGCGACCCAGTAGCTTTTACTATTGACTTTTAATCCGACCTAGCAAGTTTTACGACTCAAGCCATGAGTCGTAACCGAGTTAGAACTTAGAAGGTTTCTTGTTGCTTCGATCTGGAGCCTTCCCCCTGTTTTTTGACTTACGACTCATAGTACTGCCGACTTATAACATCAGCGATTTAGAGTTGGAACAACCTAACTTAACTTGCCCCACTTTCCTTAGGTCGTAGCCGAGTCATCCAAATAACCAATGACTTAGCTTAACCCGTACAAAGAATTCTTGAGTCGTTTTCGACTTAGTACTTGTAAATTTTGTTTGAACTCCGAATTATTGCATGGACTCTGAACTGCTATACTGCTGCATTCTTTTACTGATTACTTCAACTTGTAAGCTAATAATCTGTTAATACAACATTCACAGAAAACTGGGACGAATATACTGTCATTGATTGCCCACATCGAACGACAGATTAGTTAATGATAGATGATTAACTTAAATAAATCGTGTGAACGAAGTGTTACCGATTTCAAGTGGAATATTAAAGCAGCACTGGATTGGTCAATTGTAACTGACCAGCCCGCATTAATATTATGCTTGAGCTTTAAATAACAAGTTCCGAAATTACCATAGTCAATCAATCATCAACCAGTTTAATTCCAGTTATCTTTACTTGTTATTATTATTTTTTATTAGCTTTGCACGACACTTCACACTTTTTAGGAAACGTGCACCTTCGCATTTGAACATCCAGTTGCTTGTGTAGAATGACCTCTCATCAAGAAGAGCCGATGGGCCAGGCTGAAGATGTCTTTCTAGTAGCCATCCCTATAGACAACCCTCCGGAGAGAACACCCACAACTTTGAATCAGCGGGTGTTTAACCAACTGCGCATTCAGTTTGGCATTGATGATGCTGACACCTTATTTCCGGGGCCAAATGACACTGCTGACAATCCTCCCTACGGCTTTGTTGCAGTCAATCGCCAAATGTGCTTAAGTGGGGCGATTCCTCCTTTTAACGGCTTTCTCCAACAGCTTCTGCTTCGGTTGTCTATCTCTCCATTCCAATTACACCCCAATGGCTATGCCATTTTGATGGGGTTATGTGTTCTATTCAGGAGAGTTTTGGATCGGTTACCAAGCTTCGAGGAGATCTGCTATTTTTGCTCATTCACGAAAACTAAAGACCATCCCTCCATTGTGGTTGTAAGAAGCGCTCGAAATCGCAAACTTATTACTGATCTCTCCGAAAGCGCTCACGGATTTTTGAATCAGTTTTTCTTCGTTCGCTGCCCTCCAGGGTTTTATGCCATCTGGAGAGTGGGAAGTAAGATTTCCTGTCTCTACTTTTTCCGTTTTGAAACTTTCTCGAGATCTGAACTCTCAGCTGCTAATTTCATTCTTTCTCTGTTTTTAGCACTACCACCCCCTGCTAGGGACCCAAGTCTCAAGCAAATTTTTGAAAGATTAAGTGCCGTGCCGGTAGAAGAGAGGAGCATAAAGTTTCTGCTAAACGATGAACTTTTACATCAATACGAACTCCTCCATCTCTCTCGCTTTACTCGGCCTCGTGAAGCTCCAACGGAGGTTCCTGACTCTCCGGTGAAAACTCCTGATCTTCCGATCTCCACTAAAGAGCACATACGAGGAGAAATTTCTGCAGAAACCTTATTAGTAAAGTGCTCTACTCCCAGAGACGATACGGGACCCTCCGAAAAGCCCGCACTTGCTCCCATTATTGAAGAAGAAGAGGAGCCCCTTTCCCAAACCAGGGAGAGTGCTGACAAAGGAGATGATGGAGGGAATCAGGTTGGGCATGCCGGTGATGACGTCTTTGGGGATTTAAGCGACATAATTATTACTTCCCAAGAGCTCTTTAAAGAAGACCCTGCTCATGGTAAAGCTATACCTCCGACGATTGAAGCAACATCTGCCCTCCAACAGACTCTTACTCCTTCATCTCAAGAATTGTCATCAACAGTGAAATCTATCACTTCCCCCCAACAGAGGAGTGGTTCGTTAGTCCAACGCGAGTAGCTTGCACTTCACACACAACTAAGGATTTTCCAGCACATTTATGCACTTATCTTCTTATACTTTAGAGATTTCTAAAGCTTATCTTTTCTTATTTCAGATTCTTCAATGACACGCGGCGGATCGTATTATCAGGATTTCCAACGCTACGGGGGGCGTGGTCAATATGATTATCGGCGTTACTTTCCCTCTTATAGAGAGTCTGATGAAGAGAGGGCTGCTCGAAAGGCTCGTGAAAGGAGGGATGCAGAAGAGCGTTATGACAGAAGGGATAGGGATGAGCACCATGATTCTCTGCAAAGGAGTGACGACTCTCACAAAAGGAAATCTTACGACGACCGAGGAAAAGGTCATGTAACTGAAGATTCAAGCAAACGAGCCCGACATGGTGAGAGACATACTTCCACTATTCCCGAAAAGCCTATTGCCCCTGCCCCTCTTGACATTACTTCCGACTCTCCCGCTCTTGGGAAGGAGGACATCCAGACAATAATAAGCAGGCCTAAATTTCAAGTGTGACCTGGCCCAGCCACTTTACAAAGCCGTTTTCCACAATGGTGCTTAAAGGGCGTGAGATTCGACCTAGACTTGGTCCCCATTGACAAGTCTGCTATGTTGCGCAATCTTGATGCAGTCAAGCTCGATATCGAGAGGATGTCAAACTGGCAGAAGCTTGTTGATGAGCTTCAAAGAGTTAACCGTGCCAACTTAGAGGCCATGCTCACCATGGAAAATGATAAGGCTGAGTGGCAAAAGGTCCTTGAGCAGCACGACACTGAAATGAGGAGCATTACTTCCTACAACGAGGAGCTCGAAGCAAAGGTTGAGAAGTTGAAAGATGAGCTTGCTGCTTCCTCTACTTCATACTCTCAAAAAGAAGAAGTGCTTCTTAGACAAGTTAGAGATGCTCATGCCAGTCAGAGGGATGCCGAAGATAGGCTCGAGGCACAAAAAAGAATCAGTGAAGGCTATGTCTCTGATATTGCTGAGCTTCGAAAGAAAAACAACTCCCAGGAGGCGGAGATACAAATGCTTAAGCTTCAGCTTGCCAGAACTGAAAGGGAGCGCGATGAGGCTGTCGCCGGCAAAATCGCAGCCGAAGAATCTCATGAGGCGACCAAAAACAGCTTCGGCTCAACATTATTCGACTTCTACTTGCATAGCGTCTTGGGGCGTGGAAGCCTCGCCTTTCTTGGCCCCAAGTATGAGATCACTTTAGCTGAAGTGTGGGAGGCCGCCCTCGATATGCTTGGTGATGAAGGTGCTGGTTATGACGAGCCAGCCCTGGAAAGGCATTATTTTGATGAAGACGCTCGCGCTGCTCTTGCCAGGGGAAAGGAACAACTTGCCAAACTAAGAACCGAAGTGACGGAAGGGGACCAGCTGGGGAAAACCACTTCAACTACTCTAGTCCAGCCACCTTCTTCGTCTGAAGTCGACATTATTGGTTCCAGTTCCCATCTCGCTTCTCCTACCAAAGTTACCGCTGATATTACAAGCACACAAGGTGGAGACGAGGGTGAAGAGAGCGTTGATGCGCAAGCTTATGAAGTCGATATCAGGAAACCAGCTTCTCCAGGTAACTTCACTGTTAATCTCGCTACTGTCAATTCTGCTCAAGCTGGTTACTCGTTTATTTCACATGAGTTTCACGAGCTCCTTGGCTATTTTCTCAACCTTGACGAGCCTTCTTCTCCTCTCTTTACTGACTTCATTGGTGAACCCTCATCTCCTCTTTTTACTGACTTTAACCTTTTTTCTTCTGTAGAGAAAGTACCAAGCACTGCTCAAACTTCTACTCCTCCGGTCATCCTTCCTTCATCTCTTCAGGCGGTGCCTCCTTCTGCCTCGCAACCTGGATCACAGGAGGAACAAATAGAGGCTCTTCACGGCTTGGATGATCCCATCGCTTCGCAAGAGCAGAAAGATGAAAGACCTGAGGGAGGTGACATTTCCCCGGAACGGACTCCTTCTGACGACATTGTTCTATCAAAACTTGTCACTCCGGGGAGTGAGTCTTCCTCACAAAGGAGAGAGAAGCGTGGGACATCAAAGAGGAGGGGGAAGAAAATCACCGCCACTGGAGAGGAGCCGGAAGTTGAACCGGTTACACCTGCCTCTCCCACTTCCCTTATACCCACTGGCCGACCTGAAAAGCTGGTTATTCGACCGAGTAAAGGGTCCAAAGGAGGGAAGAAGAAGTGAAGATTTTAGCTTTTTGCCTTTTGTATGAACTGGCCGAGAGTTGTGCGGGTACCGGCCCCCGCTTTTATTTTGAAACCTGTATCTGCATTATAGTTGAATAAAATGATTCTTCGTTTGTACAAACTTCTGTTTGAATTTGAGAATGCATTTACTATTTATTTTTGCACAAGTTTGTTTATATAGTATTGCAGCGGGCTTACGGTATGTTGCTTGAGTATTACTTTACTGAGGCAGCTATACTACTATACCATGTTGCCCCCATGCCTTAAGCTTGTTGCAATATTTTATACTTCGAGGGGACTTGCACTCTTATTTGTTAAAGAATAATTATTTTATTCTTTAAAGAAAATTTTTATTGAGTACAACTCCCTTCGTATAAGTTTTTACGCTTTGTCGTTCGAAGAAATCACTTTTCTCTTTTGCTTATGTGCATATTTCACCAAGTGAATTCCTCTATGTGGTAAAGCGGACCTCTGAAGGGTACTTTAACTTCTTTTCTTTTTACGATCATTTCCCATAGTAGGCAAATTACTTTTCCTTTGAAAGTTAAAGTACGCTTTTGATGAGGATTTTTTTTTTTTTTTTTTTTTTTTTTTATATATAGAAAGTTGTACCTCTGAGGAGGGATTTTTTCACGTTTCAACACTTGGAAGTTTTATTTCAATCTCGGTGAAACGTGTACCTCCAAAGAGTTATGCCTTAGAAATCCCTTTTACGTTTCAACACTTGGAAGTTTTATTTCAATCTCGGTGAAACGTGGGTTTCCGAAGAGGTCTTTCTTCTTAATTGTGTCCCCGGGAGGGGGTTGTACCTCTAAGGAGGGATTTTTTACGTTTCAACACTTGGAAGTTTTATTTCAATCTCGGTGAAACGTGTACCCCCAAAGAGTTGTGCCTTCGAAGAAAGCCTTTTCACGTTTCAACACTTGGAAGTTTTATTTCAATCTCGGTGAAACGTGTGCTTTCAAGAAGGTCTTTGTTTTTGCATTTCAACTTTGGTGAAGTGAAATTCCGAAGAGCGGTTGCTACACTTCAACTCCTGGCGAAATGTGCCTCCGAAGAGGGCTTTTATTTTGTTTACATTTCAACTCTGGTGAAGTGAAATCCCGAAGAGCGGTTATAACACTTCAACTCCTGGTGAAATGGGCCTCCGAAGAGGGCTTTTATTTTGTTTACATTTCAACTCTGGTGAAGTGAAATCCCGAAGAGCGGTTATAACACTTCAACTCCTGGTGAAATGTGCCTCGGAGAGGGTTTTCATCGCCTGGAAGTTACTCTCTCATGGTTGGAGGGTCATGACTCCTCTAATCTTTTTTGTTGAGTAGAGAACTTTCTTTTTTGTGGCGTATGACCCATTAGAGGTCTTTTATCCTCCGAAGAGTTGCGCCTCCGAAGAGGACTTGTGCCGCTGATGGTAGCTTTGGTTGTTCCTCTGTTCACTTGCTTATGCCTTTTCAGCGATCCTCTTTTTTTTCTTTTCAAGTTTTCATTCCCCTTTCTCTCACAAGTGGCTTGTTTAACCCAAGGAAGTGTACTTCATTGCCAGGCAAGTTCGTGAGAACGGGCACTAGCTTCCTAATTGGATGTTTGTTTGTTCAAACGATCTCAATTTATCAGCAAGGGCTCGTTTCTATCGAAATCATTAGCCGTTTAATTGAAGTATTTCCTATCTAGGATTTGAATTCGGGGTCTTTGTGACTTGAAATTTGTTTGTTGAATGATGGTGAGAATCGCTCAGTCTTATTATGCGCAAGTTTTATTTCCATGGTCTGCAAAAATTTAAATTGACATTTTAGCAATACATCTTATGTATTTTTATATCGAAAACAAAGCAAGCATATAATGATAATAAGGAACACAAGATTTATAGTGGTTCGGCCATGAAATTGGGCCTACATCCACTTTATATTTTTTTATTATTTACTTGCATCAGTTTCACAATTGCTTTCAATTACAAGAATCATACATCCATAATTCTTTTTACAATTTTTCAACAAAATTTTCAAGTAAAGTATGGACGCAAGTGGTTGCTGTTCCATGCCCTTGGAATTTGCTCTCCATCAACAGTGGTGAGCTTGAATGTGCCGTCAAGAAGCTTCTGACCTACTACATATGGTCCTTCCCAATTTGGCCCGAACACACCTGTCGCGGTCATAATTCTTTTCAGGACTAGATCTCCAATTTCAAAGCTGCGTTGACGAACTTTGGAATTGAAATGTCTGGCTATCCTTTGCTGATGAGCTGCAACTCTGAGGTTAGCTTCATCTCTTTTTTCATCAAGGAGATCCAGCGCTTCAAGTTGCAGCTTTTCATTTTCTGCTTGATTGAAATGGATTCTTCTGTGTGAAGGGACCTCTGTTTCAACCGGGATCATTGCTTCCGATCCGTATGCTAACGAAAAAGGAGTATGCCCGGTTGCAGTTTTGTGAGTAGTTCTGTATGCCCATAGTGCGAGTGGTAGTTTATCGACCCAACCACCTTTTGCTCTTTCGAGTTGCTTTTTGATGGTTGATTTGATGATCTTGTTCACTGCTTCCACTTGCCCGTTTGCCTGCGGATGAGCTACTGCCGAAAAGCTTTTCTGGATTTTGAATCGTTTGCAAAAATCCTGGAATTCCTCACTTTCAAACTGAGTACCATTGTCTGTGATTATTTTCTGAGGCACACCGTATCTGCAAATGATATTCTTGGTCACAAAGCTTATCATTTTCTTAGAAGTGATAGTAGCCAATGGTTCAGCTTCAGCCCACTTAGTAAAATAATCAACTGCAACAATAGCATATTTAATCCCTGATTTAGCAGTTGGTAGCGGCCCAATGAGATCCATTCCCCAAATTGCAAATGGCCATGGACTGACCATCTGTGTGAGTTCGGTAGAGGGTGCTCTAGGAATTTTGGCATATCTTTGGCACTTGTCACATTTTCGGGAGTAATCTGCGGCATCCCGATTAATTTCTGGCCAAAAATATCCGTATCGGAGAATTTTCTTTGCTAGTGTTTGACCTCCTGAATGATCACCGCATTCTCCTCCATGCACTTCAGCTAGGATTGTTTTGGACTCTTCCCGGGATACACATCGAAGCAATGGCATTGAGAATCCCCGTCTGTACAATCGGCCATCCTGAATTACATAGCGAGAGGCCTTCCTTAGAAGCTTTCGTCTTTCTATCGAGTTTTCTGGCAGAGAACCCCTGAGTAGGTAATCCAGTATTGGAGTCATCCATGACTCTTGTTCTTGAGATACATTCATAATCCAGTCTATATCCATCTCGTCTATACTTGGCGCTGAAAGGACTTCTACAGGGACCAATCCCAATAGTTGAGCTTCACCAGAACTTGAATACTTTGCGAGGGAATCCGCCTTCATATTCTCTTCACGAGGAATGTGGCTTATTGAATAGTGATCGAGTTCATATAGGAGTTCCCAAGCCTTTAACAAATAGGAAGGCAGATTTCCACCTTTTGCTTGAAATTCCTTCTTGACTTGACATACGATAAGCTGAGAATCACTGAAAATTTGTAATGCTCGAATGTTTAGCTCTTTAGCGATTTTCAGACCTGCAATAAGAGCTTCATATTCCGCTTCATTGTTTGTTGAAGGAAATTCCAGTCTTAGTGCAAAACATAATGATCGACCTTCAGGAGTTTCAAGTACCACTCCGGCTCCAGAACAGTAGTCATTTCTTGCGCCATCAACATACATCTTCCACTGGATTGGAGAATCATTGATCGCTTTTTCCTTACCATTATCTTTCTCTGTGAATTCTGCAATGAAATCAGCTAAAGCTTGTCCGTTGATTGCTTTTCGGGGGTGATAGGTAATGTCATATTGACTAAGTTCAATATTCCATTTTAGAAGACGACCCGAAGTTTCAGGGCGAAACAGGACTTGCTTTAGAGGCTGATCAGTGAGTACTTTGATAGGATGAGCTTGGAAATATTGCCTCAGTTTCCTCGATGCAACTAGTAGGCAATAGGCGAGTTTTTCCAACTTGGAGTAATTCAGCTCTGCCCCAGTGAGTCTTTTGCTGATATAGTAAACTGGATGTTGAATCCTTTTGTCTTCCCGTATCAGCGCTGCACTCAGAGCATGAGATGATACTGCCAAGTATATAAGAAGATCCTCACCATTGCCTGGCCTAGAAAGTATCGGAGGCGTTTCCATATGACGGATCAACTCTTCAAAGGCTTCTTGGCATTCGGGAGTCCATTCAAAGTTCTTCTTTCCTTTTTTCAGGGCATCGAAGAATGGGATGCATTTATCAGTAGCTTTGGAAATGAACCGACTCAAAGCGGCGACCTTTCCGTTGAGACTTTGCAATTCCTTCTTCGTTCTAGGAGCTTTAACTTCTTTTAAGGCGGTAATTTGAGCTGGACTGGCCTCAATGCCCCTAGCACTGACGATAAAACCTAAGAACTTTCCGGATTCGACCCCAAACGTACATTTCAGAGGGTTAAGTTTCATTCTGTATTTCCGGAGGACTGCGAACATTTCTGCTAAGTGTTCAATGTGATCCACTGCTTTCCTGGACTTCACTAACATGTCGTCGACGTAGACTTCCATAGTTTTTCCCAATTGCGGTTTGAACATAGCATTAACAAGTCTTTGGTAGGTTGCCCCTGCGTTTTTCAATCCGAAGGGCATAACTCTGTAGCAATAAAGTCCAACACCCGTGATAAAGCTTGTATCCTCCTGGTCTGGCTCATGCATCATGATTTGGTTATAACCGGAGTAGGCATCCATGAAGGATAACAATTCATGTCCCGCAGTTCCGTCTACCAGTTGATCGATCCTGGGTAATGGGAAGCAATCTTTGGGGCAAGCCTTGTTTAGATCAGAAAAATCGATGCACACTCTCCATTTTCCATTAGCTTTCTTGACCAACACAGGATTCGAAACCCAATTCGGATATGTAGATTCTCTGATGAAGTTATTTTCCATGAGTCGATCAACTTCTTCTTTTAATGCTGCTGACCTTTCTGGACCTTGGGTTCTCCTTTTCTGTTTAACTGGCGTAAATTTTGGATCAATATTCAGAGCGTGTACTGCAACTTCTGGAGATATCCCACACATATCGGCATGGGTCCAAGCAAAGACATCCAGATTTGCATTCAGGAAAGATATCAAGATGTTCTGAATTGACATATTAAGCTGTGAACCCACATTCAACACCTTATTTGGATCTTTTGGGTCAACAGGTACCGGAACTGTCGTTTCCACAGGTACTACTCTATTCTCCCCTGTACTGGCTTTTCTGGGATCCATTTCTTTCCGTGCCCCGCTGTGTTCGCCAGTGCAGGGTCCGCTCTGTAATTGTTACAAGGCTGGCTCCTTGATGCGGACTGGGGTTGCCGCATCCTTTCCCATTTCTCTTTTTCTTGACTCTCGCAGCTCTGTCCAATAACATTCTCGCGCAGCATTTTGATCCCCTTTTATAACTCCTACTCCATTGTCAGTAGGGAATTTAATAGTGAGGCACCACGGGGCTAGGATAGCTTTGAATGCTGCGAGTGTTGGACGGCCAAGAAAAGCATTATAGGCAGAAAACTCATCGACAATCACAAATGTTTGCTTTCGGACCACTTTCCTTTCTCCTTCCCCAAGTTCTACAAACAAATCGATGGTTCCTACTGGTTGCTTTGGCTCCCCTGTGAAGCCCACGATTTTCTGTGATGAGGCTTGTACATCGATCATAGGGATTTTCATCTGGTCAAATGTCTTTTTGAAGAGGATATTACATGATGCTCCGCAGTCAATGAGGACTCTTCTGACAATGGCTGGTCCAATACCAGCCGAGATGACCAAGGGATCTAAAGTAGGAGCTTCAATACCTGTAGAATCTCTGGCTCTGAAAATAATATCATCACTGAAAGTTTTTTGTTGTTTAAGGGGTGTAGTGTCTTCTAGAACAAAGACGTTTTCTTCGGCTGGAGCATATTTCAAAGCCCTGGAATATCTCTCCATCTCACCCCAACTCTTGCCAGCTGGGTGAGGTCCTCCGGAAATGACATTGATAACGGGCCTTCCAGATTCATGCCCCGTAGCTTTCTCACCTGCCCCAGGCTGATGAACAGGAGCCCGCTGCCCCTGACTCGATGATGCAGGATTGTTGCTATTCTTTTTCACAAATTGCTGCAACTTGTTTTCTCTTAGCAACTCTTCAATCAGATTTTTCAGCTGGCGGCATTCATCAGTTTCATGACCTGGTTGATTGTGGAAGCGGCAAAATTTCCCACTTTGTATGGCTTTTCTCCCAGTTCTCAAAGGGATAGGTTTAGGGAAATCGACGGAATCTTTGGTGGCAAGGTAGATGTGCTCCGGCGTATGTGATAATGGAGTATATTCTGATGGCTTGAAGGACCGGGGCTTTTTCAGATTACCCTGTTTCTTTCCATTATTATTCTCCCTTTTCTGCCCCACCGACTCATTCTTGCGTGGAGCGACAGTATTGTCTTCAGCTTTTTCCAATACTGCCTTTACTGGCAAAGGACGACTTTCCAAGCGAATGAATTCGTCTGCTTTTTTGTAGAACTTCTCGAGAGAGGTTGGCTCCTTCATATTTAACCATTTCCCAAATTCGCTTGACTTATCAATAGCCCTCATCAGATAAGTCAATATCATTCGTGGTTCAGCATTGTCCACTTCAGCCAATGCTATATTGAAACGGTTCAAGAAAGATCTGATAGACTCACCAGGATTCTGCTCTAAACTGGACAATGACATGATATCCTTGGCCTTCGAAGCATATAGCCTAAACTGCTCCTTAAATTTTCTGGTCAAGTCTGAAAACTGATCGATAGATCGAACTGGCAACTTGGTGAACCACAGCAAAGCCACGCCTTCCAGGTATACGGGGAAATATCGGCACTTTATTTCGTCGGAGGCCCTGGCACCTGTCATGTGCCAATCATATTTATACAAGAACTCATTCGGATCACTTGTCCCTTTGTAAGCTGGAATAGTTGGAGGGACAAACTTCCTTGGAAATTCCGCCTTCAAGATTTTTTCAGTAAACGGAGTTTTACTTGGAGCGAAACCCCATTCCTTCTCATCTTCAACCCTTTGCATACTTTCTTTCATGATCTGCCGGACCATTCCAGAAAGATATTCCTCATCATGCCGAGTTCTAGATCCACCGGCGTCAGGTACTGCCTGCTCAAAGGGACTAGTAGGCCTTTCATGAGCATTCCTTTCATTAACATCATGAATGTTGCCAGCATAGTTCCCTTCATTACCAGCCGGTTGATTGTTTGCCCCAAGTAAGTCGTTCAATTTATTCAGAATCAGAGCATTCTAGGCACTTTGAGCCTCTAGTTGTGCATTTTGGGCGTTGATCTGCTGGTTTAGCCCTAGAATCACAGCATCCATTTCCGCTTTTGTAACTCCAACAGACGGAGTGGGTAGATTAGGCACAGGGGAAGCGGAGGTTCCCTCTTGAATATTCCCGGATCTGATAGATCTACTTTTCCTTCCAGGAGCCATAATCTCAGAGATACTTCTGGTTTTTAAGGAAATTCTTTCTTCAAATCTCTGCGAAGCAATGATGACAGCTGTCCTGAGTTCACTTCTCAGTGAAAGCACCAAAAATGTTAACGCTAGAAAATAAACGCTAACACCCCGGTGTATAGATGGAAATTGTGAAAGCACCACCCGTTGGTACGGGAACAAAGTATATGCAAAGAAATCACAGGAAAGCTATAAAAGACACAGTATTTATAGTGGTTCGGCTTAGGATCAAGCCTACGTCCACTTTAAAGCTCTTTATTGCTGATTTAGTTACAATTCTTTACAATCAACTCTGATTACAACACACTTAGACAAATATCTCAAACCCCGATGTAGAAGAATCCTTCGAATGCATGATGAATGAGTTATTTTTCTTCTTGAGATTTGTCGAAATGTCTTTGGTGATTGGAGTGATAGAAGTGTTGTTTGAGTGTTGCTTGAAGTCGAGATAACAGCAGAGTAATGGCGCCTAGGAAGTCAGTCCCCAAAAGTCCCCCCAAATGTTGAATATGGCCATGTATTTATAGGCAAAATGTTAGGCTGAAACTGTCAAGTCATGAGTCGTGACCGACTCATGATGAGTCGTGACCGACTCATGATGAGTCGTGAGTCATCTACGAGTCACCCCTTTGCAGCATGACATTGAACTTGCCTCTGAGTCTTGTGTCGTGCGTCGACTTATCTTTTGAGTCGTAAACCTCCCTGAGTCGTGCCATCCTTAACTCATAGAATCTCCTTAACTCGCCAGGCTCCTTAGGTCGTAGGTTTCTTGAGTCGTTAGCCCGTTGAGTCGTGGACTTTTCCTGAGTCGTAGCTCCAATGAGTCGGTAAGACCTTAAGTGGATGAGTCGTGATCAGATGAGTCGGTCTTTGATGAGTCGGAACCAGGTCAAATGAGTCGGTACTTTCCCTAAGTCGTCCTTTCAATGAGTCGCTAATGCTTTAACTTATTAGGCTCCTTAAGTCGTGAGTCGATAGTCTTGATGAGTCGGCAACTTACTGAGTCGGCTTTCTTTATGAACCGTTAACCCTTTGAGCTGTCAGCTGACTGAGTCGCTATCAAATGAGTCGGTACCTTCCTTAAGTAGATGAGTCGGTAATCTATTGAGTCGCTGCCAGCTTTGAGTCGTTGGTCTATTGAGTTGCTTATCTCTATGAGTCGTGAGTCCTTCTTGAGTAGGTGAGTCGCTATCAGTTGAGTCGGTGCTTTCCTTGAGTCGTAGCTCCAATGAGTCGTTGAGCAAAACGGGATTAACAGTGCCCCTGCAGCGATGTTGTCTGGTCTTTGAGGAATATCTTTCCCTTGGGGGTCATGGGCATCTTCAACATGGATTGTTTCATTATCCTGTCGTTGGTGACTTGCCTCAAGCAGGGCGTTTAACCTATCCATAATCAAGGCATTCTGGGCCTCTAATTGTGCATTTTGAGCATTTAACTATTGATTCAATCCCAAAACCACAGCATCTAATTCTGCCCGTGTAACTCCCACATTTGGAGTTGTCTGACTCAGAGGAGGAGAGGTGGCGATGTTCTCTTGAAAATCTTCAGATCTGACAGATCAACGTTTCCTTCCGGGAGCCATAATTTCTGTTAAACTTCTGCTCCTAACGGAGATTCTTTCCTCACAGTTTGGTGAAGCAATGATGTCAATTTTTCCTGAGTTCAACTCTCAGTGAAAGCACCAAAAATGTTAACGCTAAAATTTGAACGCTAACACCCCGGTGTGTAAAGTGTAGTTGTGAAAGCACCACCCGTGAATACGGGAATCAAGAGATAACAGTAAATAACAGAAAATGCAGTAAATGAGCACAGAGTTTATAGTGGTTCGGCTTATGATCAAGCCTACGTCCACTTCAATTCTTTTTATTGCTGACTGAATTACAACTTATTACAATCTCTTTCATTTACAATCCAATTCAATTCAAAAGACAGGTAGCTAGAGAAGACTTCGTCGTGACAGAGTTCCTTGAATCCATGATTGAATATGTCGAATCTTTGTGCAAAGTTTGGTCTAAATGTCTTGCGTGAGTTTGAAGTGAGGAAGTGTCGATTGCTTTGAAGATTCTCTTGAAGAAAATGATTTCCCCAAAAGTCCCCTTCATGTTGGAGTTAGCCCTCTATTTATAGAGAATTCTAGGTAGAGGTTTTCGTAAGTCATGAGTCGTGTACGACTCATGGAGAGTCGTAAGTCGCACTCGACTCAAGGTTCAAGAGTCAGCAGGCAGTGGAGTAAGTGAAGTGGTACTCAGCTTTTCACCCAAGTCCTAACTCGTTCGCGAGTTAAGAAGACGCAGCACTAAAATTTTGGTTCTGTGGTTTTAGGTCGTGTTCGACTTATACTAGGTCGTAAGTCGGTCACGACTCAAATGCAGCCGCTCTCGCCCTCCTTTGTCTTGAGTCAATAGGTCGTTCTACCTTTAGGTCTTTTAGGTCGTAGCCCCTTAAGTCGTGTACCTCCCTGAGTCGTGACATATCTTAAGTCGCGGAGGCCTTAAGTCGCAGATTTCTCTGAGTCGCAAATCGCTCATTCTGTCAATTCATTAAGTCGTTCAATCCTTAAGCCGTAAGCCGTTCACCTCCTTAAGTCGTAAGTCGCACAATTCTTTAACTCGTGCAACTCCTCAATTGTTGAGTCGGTATCTTGTTGAGTCGTGAAGCACCTTGAGTCGGCCAACACCTTTAAGGCATTAAGGTTATAACCCGGTGAATCGCTGTCCCTCCTGAGTCGTTAAGTCAGCAATCAGTTGAGTCATCGTTCATTTTTGGTTGGCAACGGGTTAAGGCTGTTGAGTCGGTAATCATTGTGAGTCGCGAGCCTGGTTTGAGTCGCTTGAGCAGAGGAGTTAACATTGGGATTTATATATCTATCTTAATTTCGAACCCCTATACTAGTGATTTTGGGTTGTCGTAACGATGTTTACGCAACATTCGTTTTGACTCAAATGAATATGTTTAAGAGAATGTTTTCCTTTAAAAGAATAAAATATATACTTAATTGTGATTTAAGTATAATGAATATTTTCCAAATGTTGAAAATAAAGAGTTGTGAATTACTTATTATTAAATGAGTATGGGAATGTTTTCCAATATGAAGTGAAATGTTCCGAGATTATATCTTTTAAAGATAAATTGAAAGTGAATATTTGAAGTCAATTTGAAAATCATATATCAATGGATATTTGGAAATTTAAATTCACATGGAATTTATAAAGGATAGGGGAATTTGTTTAAAAATAAACATTGATTTATTTTTTAAGTGTGGGAAAATATACCTTGTAAACATATTTTTGGAAAATAAATAATTTGGAAAAATTATTTGGAATCAGGTGATGTTGTGCATATCTATTGATAGTTAAATAACCGACTATCAATATTTACTTTTAAATAGGTATTTGTTGTGATTTTCTTGAATTTGAATGCTACACTTATTTTAAAATAAGCGCTCGTTATTCGGTTTAGCCGGGAGAGGACTTTGGGTCATGAATCCCATTCCGAATAGTGATTCGTTGTAATGGATAGCATTTGAAGATCGGTGTTGAAGACCGGATATTTTCGAAAACGGAAGGATTACCGTCGAATGTCTCTGCATCGGCTGATCTCCGATATAGAGATTTATCACCCTTTGTGATGGAAAGTCCGATCGTGATTAGTAATTATCCGGATTGCAAGGGCTTCTTTGGAAGTGCATTTGGTTCCGTTCGATCCTGGAACGGACTTGTATGGATGTGTGTCTAACGTTACAATTTGAGATGTAAAGCTGGTTTCTTTCAAATACATTTCTGTTGGCGGTTGAGAATTTATTCTCTTAGCTTAACACCATTCTCTGAGACGTACGAGGTCAGAGGTTATGTAGTTGATGGTTACTAGTGATATATTCCCAATTTGGTAATATGGCATACGAAGTGCTGCAGAGCATTTGTTGATCAAAGCATAGTTTTTTTACAAAGCGTAGCTTTTTGGACGAAACTTCGTCGGACCTCACACCCCGAAATGGTCAAAACAGGAAAGATGCAGCAAGGTTTTAGGGAGTAGCGCCCCTTAGGGTATGTGCATTTCCTTCTGGATAGAAGTGGTATCTTGGTATGGAGCCCAGATACTTAACTTTGGTGGATGTCGTAAATATATGACTTTGTGATTGATGTTGGTTGAGGATCCTCAGATAAAGGTTTTTTACAACCGGGGGATGGCATGTGTCAGTAGTTACCTACTTTTGCAGAGGTAACCCGGCCTTGTGTTGGCAGAGATCCGGTTAGGTTCTCGGGGCGTCTTTCCAGAGGCGTACCCATGTAGCAAATGGTAGGCTCCATACCATAATACCACCTCTATCCAGAAGGAAATGTACATACCCTATGTGGTTGCTGCAAAATTTATTTCTTTGTGGTTGTTGGTGAATCCCGAGATTTAGGTCGGTTACGACCAGGAGATTGCATACTCGTGTCAGTTGTTACCTAGCTTGAGGTAGCCCGGCCTTGTGTTGGCAGAGGTCCAGTTAGGTTCTTTTCCAAAGGCGTACCCATGTGGTAATGGGAAGTTCCTTGGCCTGACCATTTGTTGGAAATCCAAAGAAACAATACAAGCCCTGTACGGTTTTAGTTGTAGAACCTGCCATTTACTTATAGTGGCGCCCCACTGTTTAGATGGTAGCTATAGTAGGCATACGATACTGGTCGTATGTTGGCTAAGATTTATATTATACTTTCGAAAGGTTTTCCACTTTGCACTTATAGTAATAATATCAAAGAAATCTTTCTGCGTATCAAGCATGTTTAACTATCATAAGGTGAAATCTCCTCCAATTCTGCATTTGCATTGTGTGTGTGTGTGTGTGTGTGGGAGGCCTTATGGTAGTTACATTTTCTAAAAGCATTGCGGATCTATCTTAAAAATATTTCTTTGTTTGATTTTTTTTAAGATAAACTGTTTTAAGTTCTCACACCAGTTCCATGACTGACCTGGAGTTTATTGTTCCCTTTCTAAACTCTGGGTTTCCATCATTTTCCACACGGGCAGTCTAGAGTCAGGTTAGCAGGTCATTTTGGACTTTAGGAGTTGCTGTAGAGATCTGGAGGCAAGCTGGATAGCATGGCGTATCAACTAGTATATAGTATTTCTTTTTCGCTCTTTGTTGTTGTAAACTCTGATAATGTAATGTAATGTGATGTAATGTAATAACAGATACGATTCTTTGCTTTAAAGATTATTCATTGATATATTATAGGTTGTTCCGCTGCGAAATGTGAGATTCTGTTATTGTTTCTATTGCTTCTTCTTTCTTTCTTCTTCTATCTTCTACCTCTTCTTTAACCCTAACGGTTCGGTTTTCCGGCATTCGATTGTTCGGTCAGTTGATACAGTGGACGTATTAATGTCGACTTTCGTGAGTTGAAAATCCGAAATGTTACATCTGGTATCAGAGCATTTGGTTAGGAGACAACCTTGGCTCTGTTGGGTGTTACTCATTAGAGATAGAGTCAGTAGTACTCTAGAATGAGTGTGAGTGTAATAATAGATATGAGCGTGTATTTGTTAGTGAATATATAAAAATTGTTTTATATTGTGATGATTGGTTTGTGGAGTGGTATATGGATTCTGGTCAATACGAGTAATTAACGTTATTGATAGGGATCTCTAAACACTTGTATAGAACAAATTCGACACAATATCATTTTAAAATAGGGTAAATGAAATAATTTTACCTAAATTATTTTCGTATATAAAAGAGAAAAAATTTCTATGAATTATTATAACATATGGTTGCTTGGTTGCTAGAAAGTGATGATATTAAATTAGTATCATTAATGTTGAAAAATAAATTGAAGTCATAACTCCAAAGTTAAGAAATAAATTCACATACAAACAGAATTGGAGAATATAAATTGTAAATGTGATTTGTAATTTGAAGTGAAATTCCAGAGGAATATTTGGAAATGTTTTGAAAGTGTTGCAATTTGGAAAAGATTAAATTCCTTTTTGATTTTGAAAATGATTTTCCAGGGTTTGGAAAAGAATGTTTTTGGAGGAATAAAATCTCTAAACTCTTTTTAGTCGCTGGAAAATAACTTCGGTGATGGCTGCAACATCATCGGTGTTCATTTTCGGGTTTCCAAAAGAGGGATTGCTGCCAAGTTGTTTTAAATAGAAGTTGTTTGAAAAATTTGTGTTTGGGTTTTGAAATTCAAAGGATAATTTGAATTGGTTTCAAAAATGGTTTTGAAATGTTGGAAAGACTCTGGAATCTGATAAAAAATAGTTATGGAATAAAATTATTGAGTTGAAAATAAATTTAGGGTAGAAACAAATGAATTGAAATTGAGTTAGACTTGTAATGAATTAGTAAAAGAAACTAATTTAAAATAGCAAGATGAATTGATTGTGAATGAAAAATAATTGATAAAATTCAATGTTAAAAAGGTAAATTGAATCCAAATAGAATTGAAATTGTAAATTGAATTCAAATGAAATTGATAATGTGAGATTGAATGAAAATGGATATTAAGGTTAGCAGGATATACAGGTGGATTAAAGGAAATTGGGATTTTGATTTCGAAGATAAAAAAAATTGAATTGCTCGACAAAAGGTATGTATTTGAATTTCAGTATGAAATTTGATGATTTTCTTGTCCAGCCACTTGGCGTTTTCTTTTCTTTTTGAAATCGAGGGGCCATGGTGCCATTTGTGTAGTCATACCGAGCTAGCCATGCAAAGGAGATGCTGGCGTAATTTTCTGAAAATTTAAGGCGTTAGAATATTTTTGAGAAAATTGGAAAATTTTGAAAACTATAACTTTGATTTTGGAGTGAAAAGTTAAACGAAATAGTTGGGTTTGAGAAGATAACTAAGTATGATTTGAAAACTTAGTAAAGTTATTGTAAGAAGTTTAACCATGGACTTTGGAAAAGTTAAAATGTTTAAATGAATTTGAAATTTAATTTGAACAAATGGTTTTGAAAAGTTAATGGATTTCAAGACTTTTTCTTACTTGGTAATTTCGAGGACGAAATTCTTTTAAGGGGGAAGTTTGTAACGACCCAGAATTTCTGTCATTTGAAGTTCGTATATTTAATTGATTTTAAATATTAACAAGTGAAAATTTGTAAATCGAATAAATTTTATTTTGAATATCTGGATTTAATTGGATAATTAAATCCATAATTTAATATTTGAAATTATAGAAATAATTGGAAATTGGGTTTAATGTGATTAAGTTTGATTTGTAAAGTTGTATATAATCATATTGGAGTTAGAATGATGTTATAGAACTTTTAAAATTGAATTTAAATTTAATTTGTGGAAATTGAATATTTTAATATTTAATTGACGAGTAAAAATAGTCATTTTTCAAACAGTCTCGGATTTCGACGAATCTAGTTTCATGGGATCCGTAATATTAAATTATTGTAAGATTTCAAATTTTGTGTCATTCGGATTTACGGTTTGTCCGAGGCAAGCTAAAACACACTAAAATCGGTTTAAGTGAATTTTAAATTTAAATTAGTGGATTTGAAAACTTATCTTTCAAATATGATCGAATTGGCTCCCGATATTTATTCCATTGCGTTCGGAATAGGGGTAAAACATTATAAACGCCAGGCGGCACGCTTCGTTTGGAGTTTGGAAAAAAATCGGGTGAATAGTGTCGCGAGAACTTTCTATAAAAGGCCTCAAAGTTTAATATTTTCATTATAACCCTGGCTAGGGTTACAGGCCGCTACTCTACTCTATCAATGGCCGAAAATACGTCTTCTTCTTCCCTTGATTTCTTCCTATCCACCCATTAATTTGAAAAATCTTCAACTGCAACTTCGTAGAACACATCGAGAACTAAAAATCTGACGGCTATGTCGTTTGAAACGTGGTGGATCGACCTGAAACTCGATGCAAAGGTCAAACGTTTTGGCACGAATTTCCAGTGATAGATGGGGCCGAGCTTGCCGTGCTCGTGGCCATGGGTGAGGCTCTGGTAGGCGCATGCAGCGATGGCTTTTGATCAACGTTTAGATCGACGAGAGTGTCGCGTTAATTCAACCCAAAACGGTGGCATGTCGGGTTCGGTCGCGATTTTCACTGATGGAAGAAGATGCATTTCGCGGCCCTGATGAAATCAAAGTAAACGTGCGGTCCAGAATTTTTAAGGTTTTAAAAATAAAAAGAAATTGTAAATTAATTCATATATTAATTCGTATAACGTTTAAAATGCAATAACTTTTTCATACGAGGTTCATTTTGGACGAAACGACTTGCGTTAGGTTCGTATTGATGAATACTACGCGATGGAGCTGGATTGGGATCGATTTGGAGCTAGTGTAAATTTTGGATAAAATTAAACGCACGTTTAATTTTACTCGAAATAGAACGCTGAAACTGTTATTGGAAACAAGGTGAGAACTTCTCACTCAATCGAATTGTGTTTCAATTTAAATTTAAAATAGTTAAATTTAAAATTTCTTGATTGTGTGATTGAATGATAAATTGCTATCTGTTATATTGAAATAGACCCTATACGTCGTATAGTAAGCGAATGTTATTTATTAAACACATATACCGCGATATTCCATCTTGAAGTGGAATTGGTATTATATATGTACTTGGAGTTGATTTCCCGCATTATATAGCGGATGAGACCCTATTGCGCCGCATAATAGCGGATAATATTTTATATAAACCCATGTACCGCGATATTCCGTCTTGAAACTATATTGGTATTGTGCTAACATTTGTGGATGTAGGAAAACAGGTTGGAGGGATTCAACTGGATTCCTCAAGTAATTGAATTTATTTCAAAGTTGTGTGTTGATTATTTATAATCTCTGTGTGATTATCCTTTGGGATTGAAATCGTTGAAGGCTAAAATTTAGCCGAATATAATTTTGGTATCGTTAGATACCGGAATAAATAAATATTTGAAAGTATACGTTTTATTAAATTTTGAAATTGATTCATTTTAAATAAATAAACGTTTTAATTTTTATGTTATAAAAATTATGATTTTTGTGAAATATAATCGAAATTTGATTTTTGAAATGAGTAGTTGAATAATTTGTAAAATGGTTTAAATTGGGATTTTTGAATTATTATAAACGGTTTATGTAAAAGATTTATAAAAATTGATATTTATAAATTAAAATATTGGAATTATAAAATGAGTTTTTATAAGTGTTAAAATGAAGTATAAATGGATTTCATAAGTGAATGAAATTTGTAGATTTATAAATTGTGAAGTTATAAAATGAATAGATTTTGTAAAATAAAAGATTTATAAACAATTAACTTATAAATTGGATTTTGGCATTTAAATGAGATATAAATAGAATTTGTTAATTAATGGATTTTATAAGTTGAAGTTTTTTTTAAACATATATATAAATGTGAATTTATAGACATTGTTTTATAAATCCGAAATCAATTGAATTTGATAAGTAAATATGAAAGCTTATTAAAGGAGATATATTCACGATTTTGAACAGTGGATAATCCTTTAATTACATATGTAGAAGTGTTGAATTTGGTAAACGTTTTATATTCATGATTTTGGACAGTGAAAAATATATTAAAGAAATGTTTTAGGAAGTGATCTTTTAAATAGAATTAAAACGATTTGAAGTTGTTTTAAAATGTGTTAAGGATCGAAACCATAGATTTCAACATTCATTGTTGAAATAGACGTTTTCGAGAAATAAGGAAAAGATGGACTATAACACTGTTGTTATAGTAAATGACTTTCGAAAGGAAATGTTTAATTTAGTATTGGGATTTATATATCTATCTTAATTTCGAATCCCTATACTAGTGATTTTGGGTTGTCGTAACGATGTTTACGCAACATTCGTTTTGACTCAAATGAATGTGTTTAAGAGAATGTTTTCCTTTAAAAGAATAAAACATATACTTAATTGTGATTTAGGTATAATGAATATTTTCCAAATGTTGAAAATAAATAGAGTTGTGAATTACTTATTATTAAATAAGTATGGGAATGTTTTCCAATATGAAGTGAAATGTTTTGAGATTATATCTTTTAAAGATAAATTGAAAGTGAATATTTGAAGTCGATCTGAAAATCATATATCAATGGATATTTTAAAATTTAAATTCACATGGAATTTATAAAGGATAGGGGAATTTGTTTAAAATAAATATTGATTTATTTTTGAAGTGTGGGGAAATATATCTTATAAACATATTTTTAGAAAATAAATAATTTGGGAAAATTATTTGGAATCTGGTGATGTTGTGCATATCTATTATAGTTAAATAACCGACTATCAATATTTACCTTTAAATAGGTATTTGTTGTGATTTGCTTGAATTTGAATGCTACACTTATTTTAAAATAAGCGCTCGTTATTCGGTTTAGCCGGGAGAGGACTTTTGGGTCTTGAATCCCATTCCGAATAGTGATACGTCATAATGGATAGCATTTGAAGACCGGTGTTGAAGACCGGTTATTTTTGAAAACGGAAGGATTACCGTCGAATGTCTCTGCATCGGTTGATCTACGATATAGAGATTTTATCACCCTTTGTGGTGGGAAGTTCGGTCGTGATTAGTGAATATCCGAATTGCAAGGGCTTCTTTGGAAGTGCCTTCGGTTCCGTTCGATCCTGGAACGGACTTGTATGGATGTGTGGCTGACGTTACAATTTGAGATGTAAAGCAGGTTTCTTTCAAATACATTTCTGTTGGTGGCGTAGAATTTATTCTCTTAGCTTAACACCCTTCTCTGAGACGTACGAGCTTAGAGGTTAAGTAGTTGATGGTTACTAGTGATATATTCCCAATTTGGTAATGTGGCATACGAAGTGCTGCCGAGCATTTGTTGATCAAAGCATAGATTTTTTTTATAAAGCGTAGCTTTGTGGACGAAACTTCGTCGGATCTCACACCCCGAAGTGGTCAAAACAGGAAAGATGCAGCAAGGTTTTAGGGAGTAGCGCCCCTTAGGGTATATGCATTTCCTTCTGGATAGAAGTGGTATCATGGTATGGAGCCCAGATACTTAACTTTGGTGGATGTCGCAAATATATATGACTTTGTGATTGATGTTGGTTGAGGATCCTCGGCTAAAGGTTGTTTACAACCGGGGGATAGCATACTCGTGTCAGTAGTTACCTACTTTTGTAGAGGTAACCCGGCCTTGTGTTGGCAGAGATCCGGTAAGGTTCTCGGGGCGTCTTTCCAGAGGCATACCCATGTGGTAATGGGAAGTTCCTTGGCCTGACCATTTGTTGGAAATCCAAAGAAACAATACGAGCCCCGTACGGTTTTAGTTGTAGAACCTGCCATTTACTTATGGTGGCACCCCACTGTTTAGATGGTAGCTATAGTAGGCATATGATACTGGTCGTATGTTAGCTAAGATTTATATTATACTTTCGAAAGGTTTTCCACTTTGCACTTATAGTAATAATATCAAAGAAATCTTTCTGCGTATCAAGCATGTTTGACTATCATAAGGAGAAATCTCCTCCGATTCTGCGTTTGCACTGTGTGTGTGTACGGGAGGCCTTATGGTAGTTTCGTTTTCCAAAAGCATTGCAGATCTATTTTAAAATATTTTCTTTGTTGTTTTTAAAGATAAACTGTTTTAATTTCTCACACCAGTCCCATGACGGACCTGGAGTTTATTGTTCCCTTACTAAACTCTGGGTGCCCATCATTTTCCACATAGATGTCTAAAGTCAGGTTAGCAGGTCATTCTAGAATTCAGGAGCTGCTGTAGAGATCTGAAGGCAAGTTGGATGGCATGACGTATCAACTAGTATATAGTATTTCTTTTCCGCTGTTTGTTGTTGTAAACTCTGAGAATGTAATGTAATGTAATGTGATGTAATGTAATAACATATATGATTCTTTGTTTTAAAGATTATTCATTGATATATTATATGTTGTTTCGCTGCGAAATGTGAGATTGTGTTATTGTTTCTATTGCTTCTTCTTTCTTACTTCTTCTATCGTTTTCTTCTTCTTTAACCCTAACGGTTCGGTTTTTCGGCATTCGATTGCTCGGCAGTTGATACAGTGGACGTATTAATGTCGATTTTCGAAAGTCGAAAATCCCGTCTGTTACATCTGCTATTAAATAAACTTGGACGTTTAATTTTATGCCAGTTGACTGATATAGAATAAATAACACAATTACTATGGATGGTTAATCCTGGATTGATTTACATACATATTGCTTATGTAAATACCAGTTATGTGACTTGAAAGGTCAAATTAAATTAAATGGTAACTTGATTTAGTACCATTGTGGTCGCTAAGTCCCTTTCCGAATTTGTAATTTTATGGATTTAATTAACTTCAATTTTATATCCATGTGAGTTCATGTGTTTATAAATGATGTTTTTGAAGTAAGTTAGTTAATTATTTATTAATGAGGTTATAAAGTTAATTAATTATTTAATTAAGATGTTCAAAGGAAATCAATTAATAAATACAGGTATTTACTTATGAATAATAATTTGTTTGTAAAAGGGATTTTAATTTATAAAAGGATTTATTTAATAGATATTTTCAAAATGATATTTGGTAAATGATATTTTATAAGATTTTATAAAGGAGCTATAATAAAAGAAGATTTATTAAGGAGTTTAAAAAAAAGTGATTTTATAAATCATTTTAGAGATTTATAAAGGAAGTTTTTTAAATTAATTTGAAGATTTATAAAAGTATTTGTAAATATGAAATAGGCTTGAAAAAGGAATCTATAAAGGATATGAGATTTATTTTGATAATTAATCCTTCTTAGTATAATGGTACAAAAATATTCTATCCATACTTAACACCGAAAGATAAGTGGTTTCTTTTATAGAAAGACATATTTTTAAATGATATTTGATTTGGCCCAATTAAGTATGAATTTGGAAAAGAGGAAATCTTCCTTTAGTTTTGTAAATATACTTATGCCGTTGAGATAAGTATATGGTATATTTTCTAAGTATTGAAAGTATAATAGGTTGTGAATATATTCATACCAGTGAGATAAGTACATGAATGTTTTCCACGTATTTGGAAGGAGTATAAGGGGTTTGTGAAAATATTTTTTGTGAGGGTATTTTAAATCAAATAATTGAAAGAGATTTAGTTAATAAAAGATTAATTAATATAGGCTTAGTGGATCCTACCTGGAATTAAATCTATGTTTGATGGTTTGCTTTTCAGATAGTTAAACAATCAACTATCAAATCTGGGCCAATATTTAACTCTGGAAATATCCACGAGAAAATAAGAGAATTTATATGCTATAGTTATCCTTGGGGATGCTATAATATACATATAATCTCGTTTGTTCTTCTAGGACAAATGATAAGGAGATTCGTTCGGGTAATCCCCGCTCTTAAGTATTGTCTGTTTATTTCTGAAAGAACCGAGTTGAGATGACTGAAAACTACCAAATGTTGGTTTGAAATGATCGAGATCAGATAAGTACGAATTATCCATAAACAATTTTGAACTAACTCAAGCATTCGAATTGGAAGCATCTTGTAGATGATGGAGCTCTTTGAAGTGGAAGAGATACTTGCTACTAATCCGTTGATGATTCTAAAATTGATATAATAGAAGTGGCACCTTCAGTTTGTTGATATCCTGAACAACTTGCATAAAAGAATACTGGCATTACATTATAGACTAGAGGGCGGTGTTAGCATTCCAAGCGAGATTTGCCATGTATAAAAGTAAAATGTAGCATCAAGCCTCATCAACTGAGAATGGCTAAAACAACAGATATGTAGCAGGACTTTGTGGGTCGCACCCACTAGGGTAATGCTATCACCCTTCTAAATACTTATTTACGTATTTGGTTGTGCTTGAGTGCCCTCGGAAAAGGTTGCAAAGCAACCGGGGCGATGAATTATTCAGTACTATCCAGTATGGGTGTGACGCCCTACCTCTATACCCATGCTAGCCAAGAACACTACGGAGTAATGCTGTCAACTAGCATGGAGAATAAGGCTGTTGAGGAGCGACCATCTGTATAATTGCTTTGTGCGAGTACCGATATGCCAGATAAAAATATAACTTTTCATCTCAAGAGGAAATCCGACATACCGACACAAACTCAAAACTACTACACAGTGGCTATATGTAATCTTCGGAAACAAATATAGAAAAAAACATAACACAAATCAGTCACAGACAATTCATATCACAAAGGCGGAAAAAGATATGAATATATAACTAACAAATGAAAGTGTACATCAGAGTAGTGGCCAAAAGGATCCACAATAATACAAGAGAATAGCAACACGTGCTATACAAAAGAATACAACTATGAGTCTATATCTCAAGTGTAAACAACAAAAACCGCTAATCTATGTGGTTAGCCAAAAGTCAAAGTAATGAATCCCAAGGAAGAAGTCAAGCAGAAGCACCTATAACATCTCGGTCTGACCCGAGTATTATTTATAAGAAAATAATAAACGGATCGGTCTAGCTATAAATATCAGATAACATGATATAAAGTAAAAGATATGTCATAAACATAAAGTATCCATACTGACATACTACTATAAGCATGTAAATGACAATCAACAAAAGGTTAATCAATATCACAAGAATGTTCACATAGATCCAAAAAGAGGTTTCATACCCCAAAACTTGTATTCACAACAAGTCAATGACACACGAATCCACTAATGCATAAAAAAATTGATAAATCATATCAATGAAAATCACTAAAGTTGGTGAAGCATAAATTCCAGAATTCAACACACGAAATCCAGAAATCACAGAAAAAGGGAAAGAGGCCTATCACACGAATGGTCCGAAGACCATGGGGAGCTACCCCATATGGGTGGGTCGGAATCACCCAGATGAGATCTAGGCTAACCAAAAAGCAAAAAGGTATGTGTGAGTCGAAATCACACAAATGGTGTCTAGCCTAACCTCGCAAACAGAAAAGATATGTGTGAGTCGAAATCACACAAAAGGTGTCTAGGCTAACCAAAAAGCAAAAAGGTATGTGTGAGTCAAAATCACACAAATGGTGTCTAGCCTAACCTTGCAAACTGAAAAGATATGTATGAGTCGAAATCACACAACAAGTGTCTAGGCTAACCAAAAAGCAAAAAGGTATGTGTGAGACAAAATCACACAAATGGTGTCTAGCCTAACCTTGCAAACTGAGAGACATCGCCCAATTGCTAGCCTAAATCACAAAATGAACGTCATGACCAATGAGAAGTGTCAATTGCACTAAGCTAGTAAATATAAAAGTTTAGCTTCATGTCCCATAACCACTTGCTTAACTCAAATATTTACGAACAAACCGTAGATCTTCACTAGGAAATTGTCACAAGAGTTTCAATCGAACAAGTCCAAGAATTAATCGACAAAGTAAACGCAAGCGTTTCATACCACTCGTTTTACTAAGTCATTTAATTAGATTTCTCAAACGAGTGAGGTAAAGGTTTGTATATACTAATAGATTGGAAATCGGTTTGAGAAAACGAGCTTTGTAATAAAATAGTGTTGAAATCGTTTTGATGAAAGAATTTTGATATTTACTGCTAGTATTGAAACCTTTATATTTTTAAAGTGACAAATCACAAAGAAGATTGTAGGAACAGTCAATCACTAAAATTCACATTCGAAGTCGTGAATAAAATCCAAAGAAATCGATACCGAATCCATCAAAATGGACATTCCCAAAAATCACGAAGAAAATGTCATCAAAGTCAATAATAAGTGATAATAACAAAGGGGAATCAACACGAATCGATTAACATTGGAAATTCAATTCAAAAAGGCAAAATGGACTCAAACAGCAGGTTCAGTCGACTGAACAGAGTTTTCAGTCGACTGACCCTGTACTTGGAAATTTTCCAGGTTCAGGAAACTTTCTGTTTCCAGGTTCAGTCGACTGAACAGAGGATTCAGTCGACTGAATCATGCCTGGAAAAGTTCGGGTTCCAAGTTCAGTGGACTGAACAGACTTTTCAGTCGACTGAATCTTGCTTGGGCTGTTTTTCAGCCTATCCAAATGAAGAGCAAACTCTTCCAAAAAGCAACCGGACGAACATTGGCTCTAAGGGTTTATGCCAATTGGCAACCCGGCCCTATATGCTCCTCGATGCATCACCAAAAGCATGATCAAACACCCATAAAAGGATTTTCACACAAATTTGACTTAAAAACCCAAAAATTGGAATATTCACAAAACCAATCCAAATCAAGAGCAAATTCACATGAAGAAGTGTTAGGAATTCAAACCTAACAACCAAAGATAATTATAGTCATAGATGTGAGATAAAAATCTCACCTTTAAACCCAAAAACAATGAATGAGAAGCTTGAAGACAAGGATGATCAACCACTCTTCAATCCCAACTCAAGAAGCTTGATTCTAAGCTTAAAAGAGAAATATTTCCCAAATTAGGTTTAGGAATTTTTTCTGAAATCAAAGAGAGAATGAATTGGGGAAGATGAAGAGAATGCTTACCAATGGGTTCTCTTGAATTTGGAGCTAGAAGTTGGATTTGCAAAGAAAGCTAGGGCTTAGGAATTTCCATTTCCAATCTGTTCCACCATTTTTGCTTTAGCTTGAGGAATTAGGAAATGAGGAATGAAGTAATGAAGAGTAGAGGGGGTTGGGACTGAGTTAGTAAGTGATTAAAGGGTTCGGCCCAAACCAAAGCCCTAAGTGAAAAAGTAGCCAAAATCAACTTACTCCAAACATATCGAACCTTATGCTCGAAAAGGTTGCAAACGACATTTTGAACTCAATGGAAGTGGTCCCGAGTCCTAATTCGACCGTATGCAAAAAGTAGCTTTTTGGACTAAATTTCGAGTATCGATAAAATATTTAAATAAAATATTTAAATATGAAATTGATAAATATGCGGGTTGTTACAATGGGATAGGCCGGTTCTGTGTTGGAAAAGGGTCCATATGGGGCCCTTGGTACATTTTTCTATAGATACTGTGGTAGGCGGTACCCCACTAGTCTTGTTATTGTATGGAATTCATTCTTCAGTGAGGGCTGTATGGACTTAGTTGTGCCCAATCATGCTAAAACGCGAGATGCAGCATTCTAGCTAAATTCATAACTTGCTTTAAACCCCTAGAGATTATTATAATATCATTGGATTTTCTATAGAAATGTTTTGGTTATCATAGGTAAAAACCCGCTTTTGTTTAGTGCATCGTGGTCTTATGATATACCTTTATTTTGAAGGTTTTAATCCATTATATTGTTTTTCTCACGCTGGTTTTACCAGACGGATCCCAACGTTATTTTTCTTATAATACTCCGGTAGTCCGAGAATATTTTCCAGATTTAGGTGGACACTTTGGAGCTTTAGTAGATGAGCTAGATATTCCAATGCGTATTCACATATTTTATCTTTTGCTGTTTGTTCTTGCTATATTTATCAACACTTGTAAGGAAATGTTATTATAATTGTCCAGATTGATGATAGGCTAGTATGCTGATTTGTGTATGTATATAAAAGTTTCTTTTTATAAGAACATTGACATATTATATGTTGCCCATCACATTTTATGAGATCATGTTATGCCTTTTCATTCTTTCATCCCAATAATATTCCTTTCCGACACTAATATGTTCACCACATGAATACGCGGATGTATTAATGTCGACTTCAGAGGATCGAAAGCAGGTTGTTACATTTGATATCAGAGCTAAAGGTTAAGCGAGTATCTTCGCCTAGGTGGGGTAAATTTAGTAAGGATAGGGAAAGTGACACCCTAGAATGAGTTTGAATGTGTATATAAGAGTGCATATTTGTTTGTGCCGTAAAAATATTTTATACTATGGTGATTGTGTGCTGAGTGGTATATGAATTCTGGTCAATACGACTAACTAACGCTATTGATAGGGATCTCTAAACACTTAAACAAGGAAAACCGATATTATAACGAGCCGGATTTTCGACCCTCGAAAACCAAAATTAATACGTCCACTGTATTATATGTCGAACATTCAATTGCTGGAAATACCCGATTTGTTAGGGTGAAAGATGAAAGTAGAAGATAAAAGAAAACTAAACAACATGGAATCTCACAATGCAACGAATAATATACAATACAACATTGATCTTTACAAAAAGGAAACATCTTTATTCATATATACAACTTCAGAGTACGCTAGACTTATCCTAAATTTGGACAGTTATAGAAACCTGTGCTTATATTGACAAACATACAGACTCTATAATACAACGGAATAAAAATATACGTAAATACGTCTTGACCATCCAACTCCTCTCCAACTCCAAAATATCGTGCTAAACCTAGGAAAACATGCTTAGTCTGACCCAACATTACATAAAATAATTCCCGGGTAAGTCTGGTATACCAGTATGAGTAAAACTTAATAACAAGGAAAAACCAAACATATTTCTACATTTGAAAACTTTTCAAACAAAGGTATCTCATAAGACCACACCGCAAATAAAAACGGACGTGGTTTTACCTTACGATAACCAAAACGTTTTATATCAAAATCCAATGATATTATCATAGTGTCTAGGTATAAAGTAAATAGATAAAATACCGAAATGCTTGCATCTCACATTCCAACATAGTACTTTCCACAATAAAAACGTAAGGCATGTATTGGAGATTGGATCCAAACAATGCAAGGTAAGGGACTACCATCCGTTGATACGCCTCTAGAAAATGCACTGATGCTAACACAGAGTTGGCTCCCCCTTTAACATAACATACCAGATCACCTCACCCCCTTGACACCGAGCCCTTATACTATCGTGGTGTTTGTGTACAAACCAACTTTGAAAGGGACATCTAGAATGGGGTGACCGCTGCTAGTGGTAGCTAACCACATAGCTCTGCTGCATGCCCTATTTTTGTCGTTCCTCCCGGTTGTGAGGCTTGAGGCTATGATTTACCTGTCCAAATATCAATCCATCTTGGAATTCTAACACTGCCCTCCAAGCGTCGATGCAATGTTGGAATTCATCCATACTAGTTCGTTCTTGGTCTGAACGAAACTGAAGGCACTACTTCTATTACATCCACTACGGGGAATTCCTCCCATAGAAAATAGAATATACCCCTTGCACTTTTAAACTCCGTCTTCGATTCCATGCTCTTCAAGATGTCTTCAATATGAAACATAGACTTGGATTGAAGTGCTTTTTAGATAACACACCTAATCCTGGCCTCTTCGAAACAACTTTAGACATCCTGGTAACTCAATCTTGGTTCTTTAGGAAATAAATAGATAAAGATAAGAGCAGAGTTATATCCTAACCGTTAGTGGACGGTTTTCCTTATCATTCGTCCTAGAAGAATGAAACGAGTTTATAAGTATAGTATAGCACCTTTAGCGGTAACTATAACATATAATTCTCACGTTTCACCTAGATATTTCCAAAGTTACGTGTTTGTCCAGATTTGATAGTTGGTTATTTAACTATCAAATAAACAAACATCCAATCATGGTTCAATTTCCATATAGAATCCACCATGCCTTTATTAATTTTCTTTACTTAATGAAACCACTTTATAAAACTTGATCAAAAGATCTTTTAAATACACTATTTCTAGACCCCTTACATTTTCTTTGTACTTGGAAAACATTTATATATCTCAACAGTATAAGTATATTACCAAAACATTTTACTTTTCATGCTTGAAAACAGAATTATATACTTATCTTATCAGTATAAGTATATTTACAAACTTTTCAAAGTTTTCTTCTTTCCAAATCCCATATTAAATAACCAAACATTTCTTCCAAATAAAGCATCCTTCTTATCCTTTATTAAAAATTCTCTTTTTAAAAGCTCATCTAATATTTCAATTAACTTATAACTTTCAAAATAAAGTTAAAACCCACTTCTATAAACCTTTAAGTTAGTTTATAAACCTCTTTCCAAATCCTTGAAATGATTTGTAACCTTTTTTATTATTTTTAAAACTCTCTACATAAACCTTTTTATACTCCTTTATAAAATATCCTTTATAAATATCATTTACAAACATCATTTGTAAAACACTTTAACAATCATTTTCGTTAGTAAAAACCTCTTTCTATAAACAAGTTATCATTTATAAATGCCTTGATAAGAATTATATAGCTTGAAAAACCATTAAAACCTTAGCCTCAAATTGATTAAAGAATTAACGTAAATTCAAAACCATATTTTATAAATTCCAAATGAGGCTTAGCAGTCCTAATGATACTATTTAAGTTACTATTTAATTTCAATTCGATTCCTAAATCACATAATAATTATTTACATAAGCTACCATACATGTAATCACAGTTCATATCCAATTAGGGAATAAAGCGTCAACATAACTAATTGGCATATACAATTTCAAATAACATAACAACATGATGGTGATTTATCCTGCTAAATTGATGTTTAAACAATTCAATCAACTTATAGTAGAACTGAAATTAATTCTGTTTAACACATGTCCACACAATCGAATCACTCACACTATAGAAGAACGGTATTTTATTCTGCTAACAGATGTCATGTAATCATCCTAATCATATGGGTTACTTAAGGGTCCAGACAAGAGATCCTTTGACATGAAATCAATTTACTTTAAAGCAAAAATTTATTTAAAACACATCTGTTTCAGTTTTAAAGCACCTTTGAAACGATTTTAATAGATTTAATCACCTTAAATTGTAACAACTAGTAATTTTATTACTTTAAAAATGAGGGATTTTTTAATTTTAAAAGGTTTAAAACATAAATATGTTATATATAATAAATAATAATAGAGAAATTATTTATTTTTATAGTTAATAATTTAAAAGTATAAATTTGGATTTTAGGACAAATCAGCAAAAGTTAAGTTTTGTTAAAAATGAATAAATGTTTAAGTAAATATGCTTATATATTTAGTTGAAAAGTTAAATCTTATTAAAATCACTTAACAAAGATAATAGAAGTATATTTAAGGATTTAAAAATTTGTTCATAATCGTTTTACAAAAATATTCATATTTTGTCACATTTTGTCAGTTTTACATACACTGTAAAAGTGGAGATTTTGATACTATTTAAATATAATTTTAACGTGTTTGAATTTATTTAAGGAAGTAAGAAGTTTATTATTTAAGTTTGGTTTACGTTAATATATAGCTTAACAAAAATGTCAAATTTTGATTGTAAAATTTGTGAACAAAAATATTGTTTTCAACCAAAATAAGTTGTTGCCACATTGTTGTAACATGATACATTTCCTAACATGCACATATGCATATTTAAAAATTTATAAAATTTAAACACTTATACATTTAGCATATAAGACCAAAGTTTTTACCAGGAAAGTTTAGATATATAAATTAAAGAGACATGATTTGACATAAACCTATAAACAAATCTATACTAAAGATCATCATTATACAAATGAGTAACCTACCTTCTCACCATTAATGCATATGTATTATCCATGCATGGAAAATGAGCAAACGCCTTTTTATGTAATTTAGAAACTTAGAAAAAAAGGCAAAATCATTACTTAATGACTTAAGATCACATCCAACCTTCTCTTCTCATTAATGCACATCCTTTCTCATCTTGAAAAAAGTGTTTAAGTTTGGTTTAAAAGTCGAAAAAGTAGACAGCGGTAATATGGTCATTTAGTTCCAAAAATCAAGTATAAATAAGCATGCATACCTTCCATTCTTTCACAAACAAATTCACTTCTCATTCTTTACCTTTCTCTTCACTTCCTTTATCCTCTCCACTTCCATTTCCATGGCATCCAACTTCTCTTTCATTTCCATAACCTCCTTCAAGTACTGCCACACCCAAAAAACACCTAAACCCTCATCCACCTCGGCCAAACCCACCTCCACCATTGTCAAGCCTCCAAACCCACACACCCACCACCTATAGCCAAGGCCAAGCCCACCTAACCCCAAATCCGAGCCGTACACTCCCATATCCATCTCAAAACCTCATGCATCCCTAACTCTAGGTTGTACCCTCCCATATAGCCAATGACCACACACACAAAAAAAGAAGAAAAAAAGAAAAAGGAATTAGAGAAAAAGAAATTCAGAGCGGAAAGTTCGAAACATGGAAGAAGAGAGCGCGTTAGTTCATGAAGCACGCTGGTTGCGAAAAAGATTAATGAAGTGGATATGAAAGTGAGAAATTCTCATCGCTTTTTGAATTATATTGATTATCAAGTTTAATTGTTATGTTAGATAATCATCATCTGATGATATGATGTTTGATTGATTGTTTGGATATGATGGATGAATAGAATGTTTGGACATGTTATTGAATGGATGAATAATAGGTAATTCACACTATTATGTTTATATTATCATCATAGTTAAATTGTTATGCTACTTAGTTGAAATAATCAACTATTCCCTTTGTTATAAAAGACACATTTTCATATGAGATATATTGAAATAATTAAGTCTCTTTTCAAAATTGGATTTAGAAGTAAAATTCAAAATTGAAATTGAATTTTAAATGAATAGTGAAATTGAAATTGATTTTGAAATTGAAATTTGAGTTGAAATTAAAGATGGATTTGAAATCAAATCTGAATCAAGTTTTAATTGAGTTTAATTTGAAGTTAGAATTCAAATTTGATTGAAATTGGATTTTAAAATTTAATATTAAAATAATATGAATGAAATAATATTATAATATGGAAATAGAGAAAATAAGCTTTAAATACTTTAAAAAGTGAAAATATTGATTTAAAATGATTTGTAATAATTTTATATGTAATAAAATTTAATTTGAATAAATTATTTCAAGTATTGAAAAAAGAGGATTTTAGGCCTAAGGAATAATTTGTAGAAAAATTTAGTTCTAGGGACAAGAAGTTTGCTTTTTAGGCTGAAGGACACTTTTTATTGTAAATCATAGAATGATAATTGTAACTATCATTTTCTGTTTACACTAACAAATGTCTTTCAGACTAAAAAGCAAACTTGTTATCCTTGAGACTAATTTTTTTTGTAACTTCTTCCCTATATCTATTTTCCTGTATTGAAAAATAAGTTAACACTAGGTGCGTCGCGCAACAGTAGTTTGTGATTTCATGCCGAAAAGTTCAAACAAGTATACAAGATGGAATATAGCTCGGAATTCTTCGAGATAAAAAATTCTTGACTATTATATCCATATCTTCTAAATTAAGAAAGAAAACCGAGATTTCAATGAGTATATTTTGAATTATGTCCAAAACAATTTTTTAGAAAAATCGAGCTTGTGTAGTTAAGTGACCATAACGCAAAATTTGTGTAAATGGATGTTTTTAATTATGGAAAAATAAGAAATAAATTTGGGAAATCTATTTAAATAATTTAAAAGATATTTGAATTGAAAATATGAATTTTCAAATATTAAAAGTTGATTAAATCAAATAAGCCATATATAGAACTTTCCGCAGCACTTTTCTGCTGCGAATTCTATAACTTTCGAAATATGAGTTTAAACTTAATAATTTTTACTAGAATCAATTATGAACGTTTTTAAAAGGAAAATTAAGTGTTTAAAAGATACTTTGGAATCTTTATAATAAATTCCAAAATAAAAGCCAATAAATGAGTATGCGGAAACAACTGGTACATTTGTCCCTCCTATGAGATTTGGGAAGATAAAACAAAGTGTTTAACTAAGGTTAGGAATGAGCAACCGGTGCTTTGAACTTACCTAGTCTATGTTTTCTCTTCTTAGACGAGGGGTGGAACAGATTGAAAGGAATGCCCATATGCTATAAAATATTATATTAGTTTTTTCAAAATTAAAGAGAATTACTATTTCTCAGATGTTAAGTAATTAAGTACAAAAAGATTTGTAATGACCCGGAATTTTCGATCCCGAAAACTGTAGATAGTTAGGAAAAGAAGAAAAGAGATAGAAGAAAAAGAAGAAATAGAAACACCAACATCTCACATTCGAAGCGGATAAAATATAATAACAAATAATAACTGTTATACAAAGGAAAAGTGTACTTGTCAAATACACTTTAATACATCAAAGTTACAACATATATTCAAACACTGGACAGATACAATCAACATATCTCAGACAATCTACAACATATACAGAGCGGAATACACTCCATATGTTCCCGCCATCCAGCTCACCTCTTGAGCTCCAGAACATCCTTACCTGAAAATCTGTAATACTCGGTCTGAGATATGTTGATTGTATCTGTCCAGTGTTTTAATATATGTTGTAACTTTGATGTATTAAAGTGTATTTGACAAGTACAGTTTTCCTTTATATAACTGTTATTATTTGTTATTATATTTTATCCGCTGCGAATGTGAGATGTTGGTGTTTCTGTTTCTTCTTTTTCTTCTATCTCTTTTCTTCTTTTCCTAACTATTTGGAGTTTTCCGGATCGAAAATTCCGGGTCGTTACATTTGGTATCAGAGTTGAAGGTTAAGCGAGAACTTTGGCTCTGGTGGAATTAGTCATTAAGGATAGGGTCAATGGTACCTTAGAATGAGTTGAGTGTATATACATATATATGAGAGCGTACTTGTTATTTTCTTATATAAAGATTTTAAATAGTTTTAAAAATAAATGATATTTTTATATAATATTATAAAGTAATATTTCTTTCTGATAAATATTAAGGTAATTGGTTGATTAATTATTGAAATTAAATTAAGTGGTAATAGAAATACAACCAAATTTAAATTGAATAAAAATAAGTTTGAAATAGATTCAAACTGAAATTAAATTTGGAGAAGAATTTTCAGAATAAGATAATAGTGAATTGATTTCCAGTTGTAATAACCTTGATTATTATCCTAAATGATGAAATGTTTTAGGGAAGTAAAACATTTAGGTAGTATGACTTATAAATTGGAATTGAAGATGATCTAAATGGTGAAGTTTTAAATCTGGGTCCAGAATTTGAAAATTGTTTTAAAGTGATAAAGAAATAATAAATAATGTTATTTAATGTATTTGAATGAAGGATCATGTTTCAAACAAGAGTTGTTTGGAAATTTTAAAGAATTTGTTTGAATTAAAAACCAAGGGTGGTTTAAAATTTAAGGATAACTTGGTGTGTAAAGGAAATAAGTTTGTATAAATGAGGGATATACATAATATCAAAGGTGATTTGAAATAATCTCTAAGGTTGAGTTTTGGATTTTACTTGGACTGTGATGTGAAAACCCAAAGTGATAAGTTTTTGAACTTATAAGTGGGGAGATTATTTATGAGAAGTTTAAAATTTGAAGTGGGAATTCAAAACTTGAGTAGGGTTGACTGGATTAAGTAAATTGAATTTAACTTTGGAAAAGTTAAATAATTTAACAAGCAACCTGAATTGGAAATTTCAAGATGAAATTGGGATTTAACTTGGAAAATTAAATGGTTAATTTGAATTGGGAGTTTGTGTGATCTCAAAATGGGTTTGAGATCTGTAAATGGATGGATGTTTAAAAATAATTTGAATGATACCATCCTGTTGTTATTAATAATCTTTAAGCTGAAAATGGATTTGTTTAAATAAATGAAGAAATGGGGTATGGAATATATTCATTATTAAGATAAAATGGAATCATTTTGGATTTATGATTTGAATGTTTAAGATAAAACTTCAAAGGTTCGGTTTCAAAAATTTAAGTTTGGTGATAAATTGAATTTCAAAGATTTAGTTGTTTAAAAAGGATTTGAACTATTATTTGAACTTTGAAATAGGTTAAAAATGGAATTTGGATTCAAAATTAAATGGTTTAAAGATATAAGTTGATTTGATTTAAAAGATTAAATCAACATTTAAAAATTTAACTCGAATTTATATAATTCGGGATGGTTTAGATTTGAAAGTTGAATTAAATGAGTTCAAATTCAAATGGGAATTGGGATTAATTCAAACAGGAATTGATACGAATTGAAATTGGTTCAATTTGAAATTTATTTGAATTTATTGAAATTGTGGTTAAAGTTGAGTAAGTAAATTCAAATGGAATTTGATTTGAATTTAGGAAAGAAATTGAGGATTAATTCAACTTGAATTGGGGTTAAATCAATTTAAATGGAAATTGAAGTTATCTAAATTGGGATTGTGTCAACTTAAATGGAAGTGGAAATTTAAATTGAATTAATTAGAAATGGAGGTTGGGAATCGAACAGTTTGACTCTGGACTATTTTTAAAATAAATTGTTTTGATACAAATATATTTTTCCAAACTATTTACTATACAACGTTTTTTTTAAAACCTAAAACTATCTTGCATTTGTTTTACAATTACTTTTGGAACTATTTAACAATTTTTCAATTGTTTTATAAATTAATTACCGTTTTTAACTACTTTATAACTAATTACTATTTTACAACTATTTTGCAATTATCTAATTATTTTACAACTATTTGACTATTTTCCATCCATTTTATCATTATTTAACTATTTTACAGATATTTTACAAACTAATAATTATTTTTCAACTACTTATCTATTTTAAACTTTTTAAGCTATTTTCTAAATTTAAAGCTGGTCAGAGTGCAAACCGTTTATGATTAAGTACCCAATTTAGATAGGAATTAAGGTGATAACCCAAATGGGATTGAAATAAATGTGAATAAGTGAATAGAAATTAAAGGAAATGTGAATAGAAAGGAGAATTGATTTGGTTAATAATCAAAAGATAGATACGTAGGATGTACGTATATTATTCTATTCACATAGTGATTTGATCTAGATTCAAGCACAGAATTTCGAGATAGTTATATCGATCCGAGTTGGGATTTTTCACTCGATTTTCAATGGTGAACCTAGATATGGATTATTGATTGGTTCATATTCTTTATCATAGTTATGGCTATGCAAGGAGAATGATGGTTTTTGATCAAGGAACCAGATCCGAGTCCGCAATAGAAAGTCGGGTGGACGATACTAGTTTGGAAGCGAAATTGTGTGATCGAGTGAGTGTTCAGATTGGTATAACGTAAGGATGATATGTGTACATTGTACGGATTTGAATAAAATCGGTATTGGGAATTTGTGGATAAGAAATATGAGATTCCGTATCTTGTTTTTCTGCTTTCTCCTTCTATCTCTTTCTTCTTTCCTAACTACCCGGAATTTTCGGGATCGAAAATTCTGGGTCGTTACAAGATTAATCTCCAAAATGGTTAAACTATAACTTAGATTGCATGGAGATAATCTTCTTGTACATGGTATTAAATTTCAATGAGGGAACTCGTCCTATTCGTGGAATTTAAAAGGTAATCTTACCGTTATTCCGCGCATAGCACTTGTTGAATACAGAAATTGATATTGAGAAAAGTTAGAATGATTTCTTTGATAATATTTACTCAATAATTTTTGCAAAGATTGATTTTAGGGTTTGTAGTAAACAACGTCTTAAATAATTTTTTTTTGACCCACCTAAAAGTTAAGGAATTTGGATCAATGATAAATGAGGAAATTTGAAATATTATCCAAAGAAAAAGAATGAATAAACTTAGAATTACTTTAAGACAAAACGAAGAGATTTTGTAATCATCCAAAAAGAATTAAAGTGAAAAGAGACTTAATAAATCCTGTATACTCATATTCACTTTTTATCGATGATCGGATTTTGAAGGAAACAGGGTCGGATTTGGGTGACTCCTATCCGAAAACCACTTCAAACCAATTTACATGTTCGAAAATTGAGGACCTGATAGAGAGAATGAAGAACGAAGACCAAGGATTTTCGGGATAAAAGGACTACTTGTTGATAATTCTTGCTAGCTCCCAAATACTAAGTAATAGTGGTCCTTTCCTTTCTGAAATTCTTTGGGTTGCAAGGACTTCTCGTTACTAATCCTAGGGTTATTTCCTGATAAGATGTGGTAGGAGAGTACCGTCGGTTTCACTCAGCCCTAGAATGAACTTGTATGGACGAATGTCTACCAGTTCATTTTCTGAGATTATGTACACTAGTTTTTCCAAACATACATCTGTAGTGGTAGAGAAGGCAACTTCTCTTAGCATAACACCCTCCTCGAGACATATGAGTTCAAGGGTTGTATTTTTGCGAAAGGCAATTAATAGTCAATCGAAACGGCAATATGGCATTCAAAGATGATGTGATATGTAAAGTTAGTCGTTGCTTCAAGCCTCATCAATCGAAAATGACCAAAACCGGGTTAGATGCAGCAAGGCTGATTGGGTTATTCCCAATTAGGTTATGATCATCCCCTTCTAGATAAATTTCTTCTCACTGTGACGTTCGGGATGCAAATTAATGTGGTGTATGGAAATCGTGCGTTCGGATAAAGTTCGATAACAATCGGGGATGTCATATTCGGTACTATCTAGTTGTAGAGGTAGGCTGGTCTTGTGTTGGTAGAGGATCTTTGTGATGGTTGCTCGGGACATCCATCTAGAGGTGTAACCATCAGAAGGTAGATCCTTCACCTGGTCATATGTATGGAAATCCATTCTCCAATAAGAACTTGCGATTTTTTTGTCTAGCGTAATGAATAGCCCAAAAATGCTGTATGGTTAACCATTTCGGCTAAGATTAATAAGTTTATTTGAAAATGTTTTCAAAGTAATGTTGTTAAAAATAATATCAAATGTTTTGATATAAAAATATTTTAGTTATCATATGGTGAAAATCCATCCGTGTTTATGTGTGCATGTGGTCTTATGAGATACTCTTTCTTTTCAAAGGATTTTATTTCCAAGGTTGATATATGACACTGTCATTTATTATTGAGTATTTCTCAAGCTGGTTTATCAAGCCCGATCTGGGTATTTTCAATACTCGGGTCAGATCCGAGTAGTTTTAGGTTAATTGAAGACGGTTGGAGTTTCCAGAGGAGAGCCGGAGATATTCGTCTATGTATGGACGTATTCAATTATCCGCTGCTGTTTGTTTATTTGTTTTTGTTTGATGTTTGTCAGCAATTATAAGGACAAATGTTTATAACTGCCAAGATGAATTTAGGTTAGACCCTGTATGTATTTTAAAAAAAAAATTCTGCTGTAAAGATACTTTTCAATATTATATATTATTCCATTAGTGTGAGATTTTGTTATGTCTATTTTTCTTTATTACCCATGATAATCCGTTCTTTCGTGCAATTTGGGTCAGCCATGTGTGGTTTATTATCGGCTCAAAGGGTACATAATTGTGGGTCGTCACATTTGGTACCAGGGCTTTTGGTTGAGCGAACACCGAAGGCTGATAAGGGTAAGTCTCATCAGAGAGGATTAGTAATATCCTAGGATGAGTGACTCATTAGATATTGGAATAGTTATACCCTACAATGAATTTGAGAGTATTGTATATGAGCGTAAATTTGTTAATTTTATAACAATAGTTTTGGTTTAAAATAGTTGGTAAATAAAATAATTTTACCTTCGGTTTACATTTTCAGTATTAAAAGGGATATTATTATTTTTGGTTAGAAATTAAGGATTTTTGTAATTTAGCTTAGTAAAACTAAAATATGAATACTTTGTGATTAGAATTGCATGATTTGACTATAAAGATATTCCATATAGAATAAATTAGTTGAAAACTAGAATTTAGAACTTTAATCATATACCCCTAGGCATTTGGTCATTAAGAAATATTGATTTAATGATCATCAAAATTGATGGATTTAAAAGCTAACTACAAATATCTTGTGAAGTAAAATTCACAGTTTGACTATAAGATATTTGATGATAATATTGAAGTTAGAAGTGGTAATTAGATAAAGTAAAAATAAAATACACACTTAGAAAAATTATTTTCAATAAGATAGAAAAAGATAAGCCAAAATTAAGACTTTGGGTAGATATAATATAAAAGGGTAAGTTCTATAACTTATAAAGGAGATAAGATAATTTCAAACTTAGACACTTTGATTTGGTTAAAATCAAAGTGAAATTTAGTAATAAGAGATATAAGAAAAATTATCCTAATATAAACTTTGAATTAGTTATACATTTAGGGTAACGTTTATAATTCAGAGTGAAGTAAGATTAGAGTTGATAGGTTAGAAAAAGTTAAATAAAGGGAGAAGTTTTGAATAATATGGTTCGTAGGTTGATTGTTGAATGAAAATGTTTAAATAGCAAATACCATGTTAATTAAATTTCACAATTTGACTAAAAGGTATTTGATTGATTTAAGGTTAAGAAATTTGATTTAGAAAATGGGTAGGTAAATAAGTTAAGTAGATAATCATAGAATTAGTAACAAAAAGATGTACACTTAGTAAAGTTGTCTTATTAATGTATGGATAAGATAAATAATATTAGCTAAATTAAGACTTCAGAGAAATAAAACTCAAAATCAATTAAACCATTCTTTAAAATAGTTATTCAATGGCAACCACGATTTTTTGGTGTCTGCGATCAATATCTTCATTATCGACCGTTCTTCTTCTTCTAGGTTGCGATGCCTGGTCGCAAGAAGCCGCCCCATTTGCCCATCAGCACTTAGGTCGGAGACCAAATCTGGAAAGAGCTTTTCCCCATCCAACTTAGATCTGGCTCTACCTTGTCCCAACTTTGCAATCGTACCTCTGGCAATCCATAATTTTTAGGCAACTCCTCCATCTTTGGGAATGCATCACGGCCACCTGGTGGAACTGGAATTAGCTTTTTTTTCTTCGTACAAAGCTTTGGGCGTCTCTGCCGTTCCGATCTCCCAAACTGAATCATTGATTGGATTGTCGATCTTTGGTATTAACCTTCCCGTCTTGAGTACTCCTTTATCGCCTGCAATGGTCCGACTTATTTGTCCCTTCTCATGGTTTGAATGATGACAGTGTCAATCGGTTATTGCTTGGTGAAAATGCCGAGTCTCTAAATAACGATTCTATAGAAAATAAGGTAGTATTTATCCTTGTTGGTACTACCAATATGACAGGTGGTGAATGCCCTATTTCTACTAGTATAAAAAGCGAAAATGTATTTTCATTTGGCAAGTCTACATGTATTCATCCTGCCCCAGTTTCTCCTTCAGTTGTGCCATCTAAATGGTCTTCTCTATTCACAAAGCTGCCCAATAATGCGGGTGTTCATTCCCCAAGATTGTTTGATAATGTTGAGATTAAAGGAGCTATGGTTCCTCCTTTCGAAGTGATACAAGCAGGTATAGACTTTTGGAAGGACTACTTGGTTGGATTTTTCTTGGATTCCAAAGCTAACCATCAACTTGTTAAAGGGAGATGCAACCAGGTTTGGAAGCCCAAAGGAGGTCATGGTATTCACTTTGATAATGCTATGTACTATTTCAATTTCTCTCGTTCTGATGAGAGGTAATGTATCCTTGAATCCGATCCGATTCTTATTGCTGGGAAGCCTTTCATTATCACTTCCTAGAGTCCATTTGTTGGTAATTGAATAGGTATTATCTATTCCTGTTTGGGCTCACTTTTCTCATATTCCTTCAGTGCTACAACCTATGATCGGTATTGACTGGTTGGCAAGCCTTATTGGTAATGTGATTTGTTACAATGCTAACATAGTGACACAGAAGAGACTAGATTATGCAAAATCTTTGATTGAGATAACTCCTTCCACACCCTTACCATCTTCTCTTCGGTTTCGTCTTCCTGATGGTCATGAAGCCCACATTACAGTTGGAATCCTGACATACGTAGGTCCTATCAGTCTTTTGGGCATTCCACTAATACTTGTATGCATGGGACAGATGTTGCTCCTGCCCTTTTGTCTTCGTGGGTCCGGCTTCCTAGACCCCCTGTTAGGAAGTGGGTTCAAAAAGCTGCCCTAATTATTCCTTCCTTTCCTTCTGATGATATCATTCAGGATGCTTCCCCTGAAATACTTTCACCTGCTATTGACCTGGTCGTGGATGTTTATTCTATCCCTGTAAGTGTTGGTCATCCCATTGATACTATTCTTTGAGACCCTGATGAGCGTGCTTGACTTCACCTACCTTTGGACATAAGGTTCTTGCTTGAGAGTGATACCTTTTATGCTTTCATCAGTGACTCTTTAGGGGAAATGAGAAGTCATATTTACCATACTGATGGTGAGGGCCTTGCCCTCTCTAGGGAGGGTGAGATTGATGAGGTTAGCAAGAGTAAGTTCTTTGATTTTTCGTGGGATAGGAAGTTTATCTACGCTCCAACTTCTGTTGGATATGCTTCTGACCTAGCTCTACTTTTCTCTGGATATGCTGATGTTACTGGTCCAAAGTCAGATGATGGTAGTGCTTGTCCTTCCTCCCCTTCGAGGGTTAGGCAAGTTCTTTTGTAGTAGTATAGGTCTATATGTCTATCTCATGTTCCTTTATTTGTCAATGGCTTGACCACTTAAATCAACTGCTCTGTGCATGTATAGATCATTTGTTTTTTATTTATATATAGTGGCACGACCCACTATAAAGCCAATTAGCTTTGCTAAAAAACTGAGGATTAAGTTTTATAACTTACTAATTTGAGATAATAGTAGAATTCCACATTTGTTAAACATCCTAATTGAGGTAATAATAGATTAAAGTTTAGGGATATGTATATATACTCTTAGGAAGTAGAGGTATATTATAAAAGTTTAAGTCATATTTGTTTGCGTAAGAAATAATGGATTTAGTAGAGAGTAAATGGTTATGAAATAAACTTAGATTGAAATACTTTAGGTAAAAAGGAATGTTAATAAATATATAAGTTACACGTAAATCATTTCTGCACACAAAATTTTGATCTATGAGTAGAGTACAGAACCTTGAGGTGTTTACACCAATCCGGGAAATGATTTATCACCCGATTCCTGACAGCGAACATTAATGAGGGTTTTGTGATTACGCAATCAAATTTTCTATCATAGTTGAGAGCTATGCAAGAAAAACAAGGATTTGTAATAAAGAAGCGTGATCAAAGTCCGCATTAGAAAATTGAGTCCCGTTATTAGTTCGGAAGTAAAATTGTGGATTCACAAAATAGATCTAATCAAATACCACATATAATATGATATTTTGGGTTTGTCTACATAATAGTTGGATAGATATCTTATATAGTAGGCAACAAAATATAGAGGTTAGACTTATGTTTTGGTATGTGTGTGTGTTTGTGTGTGTGTGTATAGACCTCAAGCGTAGTACATGCTCAGTGTAACGACCCGCTATTTTGGACCATTCAAATCGACAATAAAACCGTACATGTCCGACTTGAATAATTCAAAATACCGAATTGTTAATAAAATTGGGCAAAACTTAAAATATACAGTAAATAAATCAATCATAGATCACTTACACAGAGTAATACAATGCAGCGGAATAAATAAAGAATAGTAGTTCATGAAGCTACTATATACCTCAGAGTTAGAAATAAAATACAACCGAATAGTTCAAATGCCATGAAGTCTCCAATGCAACAGATGGCTTCTCTGAACCAATCAACTGGATGACTGAAGGGATAGATAGCTGGATCTTCAAGCAAAGCTCCAACTTCGAAGATGAGTCTCAAATGCTGTATCTCTCAGTCTGACCCGAGCGTAAAGCAAAACACAAAACACTCGAGTCAGGATTAACATTCTTATATCTATAAATCTAACTCAAGTGAAATATCAACTGAAATATAATTAACTTAGAGGATGTTTGGGATAACCATCCTCTAAGGGTCCATAGAACTATCTAAAAGATAGAAATATACACTACAACACCGTAGTCTTTTCAACTTAATCTATACTTCAAAACCAAATATCATTTTCACTTCAAATATCTCTATACTTCCCAAATAGTATTTTTATATATTAAATAATTTGTATAGTAAAGAAATTTCAATTCCCTCAACTTAACAAATCGTTTAACATCAACCCGACCACCCCATTTAAATCTATTTCAATCTCAATTTATTAATTTAAATTCAACTCAATTTCTAAAATAACCACTTCAATTTTATCGATCTCAAATTCGGATTTGAAATCACAAAATACCCTTTATGTTCAATATATTTCAAAACTTTAAGTATTCAACGTTTCAAACTAACTTTTTAATCAATTTAGTTTCTAAATAATAAATTCAACTATACTGATTTCAAATACATATCCGAATCTCAAAATAAACCATTTAAATCCCAACATAGTTCAAAGCTTTAATATTTAATTAAATGTTCAATTTAATAGTTCCATATAGATCTCGATTTAACCTCATTATTATCTAGTCTTAAAATAATACCTCATTAGATACAATATCATCTAAGTAACCTTAAATTACATTTTACTCAATTTTTTCTTTAATTTATTTAAACGTGAAATATTCATTAAATCACTTAAATAAAAATCCAGTTACAAAATCATACCCTTAAATTTCCCATTCAAAAATTTCAAATTGATTTAATTGAATAAATCCTTATTTAAATACCATTTAGATAAACCCACATTTATCTCCCAATCTTAGTAAATTGCAGAATACTTTTGGAATAAAATTTACATAAATATTTAGCATAATTTATGTATTAAATCAAATTTTGACTAAATTAAATATTATTAAATCTATATATCATTACCCTTTATATATAAAAAAATTTAGGGATTAACATTTAATAAGACCATATATTTCTTTCCAAAACAATGAATTAAATTTCAAAATATTTATATATATGGACCAACGATGTCTATATATATTTCTTACCATATGGTCAAGTGTTACGGATATTTATCATTTCAATCCGTACACTAAATGTATACGGGTGGATAGCATTTCAACCCGTAATCCCAATTCAATTAAATGAAAATCGCTTGGGTTTATCATTTCAACCCATAACGATTTTCTCCTATTCTAAAGTCTATTCGGTTATGTATCATTTCAACCCATAGTGATTTCTATACTAACAGGGAACTTGCAGAGTGATAACAGATATGTAAATAATAATAACAACAGGCATATATCATCAAAATAAATATATAAACAATAGGATATGGTGTCATATCCCATAAGTGAATAGTTACAGATAATAGCATATATAACAATTTAAATAACTACAGCCTCATATTTCAATTGTCGTCTCAATTGAAATCAAATTTAGTAAATAAAAGAATGTTAATCGTGAGTGATTTCTCACCTTTCGAGGCCAGAGAAAAAGAAGTGAGTTATGAAATCCAGATCCGAATTCCAAAACAAAGCTAGATGGACACGGTTCAATGATCAAAGCTGATAATAGGAATAGACGAATTCAAATCAGAATTGGATCAAGGAAGATAAATAGGATAAGTGAGCTTATATACAACTAGCCAACATATGCAGACACAGTTTATAAAATATGCAACAAAATATGCATGCCTCGGTTAATATATATACATAGGTGTGCAGACCGACTATATTAATATAACCATATATATACTATATAACATTTCCTCTACCAATTTGTATATGACTATACATATGACTACACTTGAAATCAAAATACACATCCCTTAAAAAAAAATACATAGTATATTAGTCAGTGCAAACAACCTTAAGGCTGACATGAAATAAACTTTTGAAAGCATATACTGTTGAAATTATAAAATATTGATATAACTTATACTGTAAAACTACCATAGAAAATTTATATATATACCTACATTTAAATATAACTTATGTAAATTGTTGAAAATAAAATAAAATATAGTATGGTAGACTCTAAAATACTAAAACAATCATAAAAATATATATATTATAAATTGACCTATCAAACTTGTACCCACCAATTTTATATAATATATATATATCAAAACAGTAACGAAAATTGAAATACTATATTTTATATATCTAACATATGGAAGCTAATAAAATAACATATTTTATTATAGTTGAAACTGTTATAACCAAATATATAAAACATATAAAAATACGTATATTAATAGAAGGCTGCCAAACTTATACCATATATACCGTAAGCTATCAATAGTAAAATAAAACGCGTATATATATATATATATATATATATATATTTAACTTATCAACTAGTTAGTAAAACATACGTATCTAAAAGCCGTACGATAACTATATGCTAACAAAAGTCAAAAACTATATACCGTAAAATCTTAAAATAATATACATAATACAGTATAAATATATACTAACCTTTATATATGAACAGAAGTTAAATATTTATATACACGTTTATAAATATAACAATTATCATATATATACTATTATGAAATATATTATTATTATTAAAGTTCTACTGTTAGGGAATTCAAAATCCCCATAGTTGCAGTAAACATGTAAAACAAAACTTATGCACAATCTATATTGTTCTTAATATATAAAATAGACTTATATCAAATAAAATGCGTACTTACTTTTAAAAACCAGAGAGGAAATGTTTTGCCAACTAATGCATGCGGCCATGGGGAGGAGGCAGGCCAAGGAAAAGAGAGAGCTCATGCTCAGGTTTGGAAGAAATAAGAAGAGATGGAGGGGAGATGAGAACAGGCGATTTTTAAAGGAAGAATGCATGCGTGATTCAAGCAACATGACATGGCGAAGGGCATTCTTCAAGCAACAGAGAAAATGCTAATTTTTTAAATATAAAGGTAGGTCTGCATCTGATATGTGAACGTGCTATATGACTTTATATAATATTTACAAAGCTCTCTCCTCTTTTAATATTAATCTGAGGGCAACGAATAGCCTACAGAGAGAAAAGAAGATGCAATCTATGCTATACTATATATATATATATTCCTAGAAACACGAAAACGAAGAGGTAAAAGAGGGAAGAGAAAGAGGCGTATAAATGAATGGTAAATAAATTTAGATTTCAAATGAAATAAATGGAACAGCACAGATTAAAGTATGGATGTAAATCCTAGAATAATAAAAAGCAACGGTTATATGTTGATTAAGAAAAATAATTAAAACAATTAATGGCTTAAATGGGGCAGCATGTTTCAAATTTTTGAAATGCAAAAGAAACGTACACTATAAATATAAAGTTTTCAAAAGCAAAAGAAACGTAAAGCTGTCCATTAATTCATCAAAACGTTATTTAAGTAATAAATTGAAATGAAAAAAAAAATGTAACGGTCAATAGTTGATTTAGCTATACACTTAAAGCAATAAATTTTTGTTTGTTTGTACAACACATAATGAGTTTTGAAAGTCAAGGATATAAAAATGGATAAAAGGAAAGAAATCAGGAAATTTTTGTGAGCAATAGCTTTCCAAGGAAAGGTAGGCTTACATTATATATACACGCTGAGATGATTAGGCACGTTCAAAAACTTTGAAGCAATGAAGGAATTGGAAATAAATATAAAATGAAAGAAATTTGAAAAGTCCGTAGCTATGATTTAGCCAAAATTTATTAAAGCCATTTACTAGGAAGGTTGGAACCGAAATAATAGGGAGAGGAAGGCACATTAAATTTGATGACAAAGTTGTGCTCGGATCTATAAGCAAGTGGTTTATATATTATAGGACTTATGAAAGCGAGGGAAGGAACGGATGCTACTAGCTTGATGATTTGAGATTCTTTCAAGCGTTAAAAACAAAAATAAAGAGAGACCAGAATAAATGCACCACCATAAATTTAAATATACGCTTCAATTGCAAAAGAAACGTATAGAGAAAATTATGGGTAGTGGGAAAGGTAAAGTCAGTGCACGAAACTACAAGGAATAATAAAAGCAAGGTCGATGATCTCAAATTTATTAATGGTTACAAATGGAAAAGTCTACCTGGATTGGAAAAGTATTAAGCAATAGAAATCTTTAACGGTAGTAAAAAGAAACCGTTACGCACTGATTCAGAAATCAATTAAAGCAATTAATAGCTTGAATTGGACAACACGTTTTCTCAATTAAATAAACTTCCATAAAATTATTTGAAAATTTACAATCTGCTATATTTAAATATACGTATTCTAAATATATAAACATTTTATTTAAAAATTCAATTACTATAAGATTTCACAAATATTCAATTAAATACGTTATAGAATCAATTAAAATTGTTAAAATTTTCCGGGTCGTTACACTCTCCCCCACTCAAAACTTTTCGTCCCCGAAAAGGAAGGAGGTAGGAGAATAAAACTGCCAGAAAAAAAATAGATTGAAAGCCAAGATAAACAATAAATTTTAAAACTATATAAATTTTATTTAAAATATTTATTTGAAAATTTCATTTGAAATTAAATTTTCTTTAATATTTAATACTTCTCAAACTCCTTTGCAAACAATTATTAACTCTATTTACAAAGACTATTGAAAATATTAAATCCAAAATTTATGAAATTTTTAATTTATCTCAAGATACCTTTCAAATATTATCAATAAATTAATAATCATTTTATTTAAAGATGTTTTATTTAATTTATAACTTCAAAAATATTTATAACACTAAAATTTTATATAAAACAATGTAGTATACAAATAAGCAATATTTAAAAGATTTATTCAAAAAGGAAAGGAAGGTAGATTCCGAAAACAGAATATAGGTGAAAAATGAAGCTGAGCAGATGAGGTAGATTCAAAAGAATAGAATCGGGCACGAATAATTTATTTCAAACCGTAAGAATTTTAATTTCAAATATTAATACAAAATTTCTTTGTTGGGAAAAATACTTTTATAATAAATACCTTTATAATAATACGTTTATATCGAAATAAATCTTTCTTTCGAAAATATTTTTATAACTCGATGTTTTAACAAGTTTATCCTCGTTCTTGCAGACTCTGGCCATGCGTTGATCAGGCGCAAAGCTAGAATTCTTCAAGTACTTAGTAGACCTGTTTCAACACCCAGTGAAAATACTTGAAAAACCTTTTTAAAAACAGATATGGAAAGTACAATCAAAACAAACAACCAAACCAAAACCTTTTTCCGACCATGGTTCGCAGATACACAATGGTTACGCCTGGGTCTCCCAGGAAACAATCCATATCCGTAAGCTTTCTCAGCCCTGCGAGTTACGCCATGATGACTAGTAGAGTGCAGGATACACAATGGTTACGCCTGGATCCCCCAGGAAACAATCCGTACCCCTAGGAAAGACTCAGCCAGGCACTTGCGCTACTATTCGCGACCTACACAGATTGTAGGATACACAATGGTTACGCCTGGATCCCCCAGGAAACAATCCGTACCCCTAGGCAAGACTCAGCCAGGCAGTTGCGCTATGCAGTCACGAGAGAAAAAAATAACCATGGGTTATGCCACGGTGGGAAACACTCGAGTATTACATCCGAAAAACCGAAAATCAGAGAGAATAATATCGATAGAATGAATCCACGATGTGGCCACAAAGCGGATATCAAGCAGAAGGCACTTTCCATATCTTTACTTCAAAAATATATATCATATAGTACCTTTTCAAATACTTTCAAATATCATACTTATATAAAATCCATATATATATAAGATTCCATTTTCAAATCGAATACTTTCCAAATCAATAGTATATCAAATCATACTTATATAGACTTCGATTTATAAAAAAAAATTCTCTTTCCAAATTGAGTACCTTTCAAATCAATAGATTTCAAATCACTTCATACTTATACAAATCCATTTTATATAAGTTCGACCACTCCCAAATCAAGTGCTTAACAATATAAGGTTCTCAATTTCAAATCATTTAAATATCAATTCAGTTTCAAAATCATATAGGATTTCACCAAATTTTCTTCCAAATTAAGTATCTAAATTTCAAAGCTCCCAAAATAATAGATTTAGAAAATTATCCCAGTTTCCAAATTAAAATAATTCAAGTCAAACAAATTCATTTCCAAAATCACCATATAAGTACTGGTTTTTAATTTCAATTTAATTTCAAAACCAAATATTTTCTCAAAATCAATTATACTCAAAATGGTTTCCAAATTTATAATCATCACTTTAAAACTTTTAAAATATCTATTTCTATTAGAAATATCCAATTTACCTTTCTGAAAACCATTATTTGAAATTAATTTTTTTTTCAAAACATTTCAAAACTAAATTCCATATTAGTATAATTAAAAATAGTCATATTCACTTACTTAACAAAAGGTTTCAAACTTACTTAAGTCATACTCTTCAAAACCAAACTTATATGCTTTATCAAAAATTTTATACTTTTCGAAATTTCTTAGTTTAAAACTTTTAAACCTTGATTTGGTAGTGCTCGAACCTTCAAAATAGTCGATGAAATCAAATTTCAAATCTAAGAGTTGGAAATCAATTTTTTTTTATATAGAGTTATTACTAGTCAAATTGAAAACTCGAGGACTGAACACCGGTCTCACTTTAAATTGTTTCAAATATATACATATATCTTTCGAAAATATCAAATTATACTTTGGAATTTGAAATCAAAAACGGTTTTACAAAATCACTCGCATAGCGAAGCTATTAAAGTGGCCTCTCCCCCACTCTGAAACTCGAAAATCAATGTCGATGATGCGTGCACTCATCACCGAAATTATTCTCCAGCGACATAAGTGAGTTCTGAACTTCTATTTTCTTGAAAACTTTTTTGAAATTTCTTCAAAATTATTGGAATTCATTTGAACCAATTTGAAACAATTCTTATTCGGAAAAATACTTTTAAATCGTATTATTTTTATATATTTTCCCAAAATCTTAAAACCAATTTCTAAATATCGGAATTCAATTCTCGAATTTCAAATTTAACCCTTCAGTTATAAATCCTTTTTATATAAATCACTTTCTTATAAATTTTCAAAATTTCCAATCCTTTCAAAACTTTTATATATAGAATAACATTTCTTATTCGTTTTATATATAGGTATATAATCCTTATCGAAAACATTTTCACTTTTATATATAGAATAAAATCATAGTTATCAAAATAATAATTTCGTATAAAACAATTTTAAAATACAACAAACCCGATTTTCAAAGGATGATTCAAGAATGGATTTCAAAACAAAGATAGAGATTTAATTTAGAGGAACTCTAATCAATAGAATCCTGATTCGAAGATAGGCTCAAACAAGGTTGAGAAAATCAAATTACAAAATAGAAGATGGATATACTTCTATAAATCTCGGGCGACCTTAACCGGGTCAACCGTGACTTCAGTAATATAATTGATGCAGAATTCTAAAGCAAATCGACATTCGATTGCCAGAGATAGAATTTGGCATACCAAGATATAGCAGCATCGTAAACCGAGGATACAGAAATCTCCAGTGAATCAATGCCAATTGTAAAGGAGTTTTCACCCCCTTTACAATTCATTCCGTGGAGTTATGGGATACTCCAGAATCAAACGAATATAAATAGGGAGAGACAAGAATGAATTTCGGAACCGAGGGACATTCCAAAATTCAAAGGAAATCAAGTCAAAAAGAAGGGATTCAACTCGAACGAAAGTGATTCTGTAAATGAATTTACCATATATGCTAGGTTTTGCCTAGAGCCAAAGCTCTGATACCAACTGTAACGACCCGCTATTTTGGACCATTCAAATCGACAATAAAACCGTACATGTCCGACTTGAATAATTCAAAATACCGAATTGTTAATAAAATTTGGCAAAACTTAAAATAAACAGTAAATAAATCAATCGTAGATAACTTATATAGAGTAATACAATGCAGCGGAATAGATAAAGAATAGTTGTTCATGAAGCTACTATATACCTCAGAGTTAGAAATAAAATACAACCGAATAGTTCAAATGCCATGAAGTCTCCAATGCAATAGATGGCTTCTCTGAACCAATCAACTGGATGACTGAAGGGATAGATAGTTGGATCTTCAAGCAAAGCCCCAACTTCGAAGATGAGTCTCAAATGCTGTATCTCTCAGTCTGACCCGAGCGTAAAGCAAAACACAAAACACTCGAGTCAGGATTAACATTCTTATATCTATAAATCTGACTCAAGTGAAATATCAACTGAAATATAATTAACTTAGAGGATGTTTGGGACAACCATCCTCTAAGGGTCCATGGAACTATCTAAAAGATAGAAATATACACTACAACACCGTAGTCTTTTCAACTTAATCTATACTTCAAAACCAAATATCATTTTCACTTCAAATATCTCTGTACTTCCCAAATAGTATTTTTATATATTAAATAATTTGTACAGTAAAGAAATTTCAATTCCCTCAAACTTAACAAATCGTTTAACATCAACCCGACCACCCCATTTAAATCTATTTCAATCTCAATTTATTAATTTAAATTCAACTCAATTTCTAAAATAACCACTTCAATTTTATCGATCTCAAATTCGGATTTGAAATCACAAAATACCCTTTATGTTCAATATATTTCAAAACTTTAAGTATTCAACGTTTCAAACTAACTTTTTAATCAATTTAGTTTCTAAATAATAAATTCAACTATACTGATTTCAAATTTTGACTAAATTAAATATTATTAAATCAAATTTTGACTAAATTAAATATTATTAAATCTATATATCATTGCCTTTTATATATAAATTTTTTTAAGGATTAACATTTAATAAGACCATATATTTCTTTCCAAAACAATGAATTAAATTTCAAAATATTTATATATATGGACCAACGATGTCTGTATATATTTCCCATCATATGGTCAAGTGTTACGGATATTTATCATTTCAATCCGTACACTAAATGTATACAGGTGGATAGCATTTCAACCCGTAATCCCAATTCAATTAAATGAAAATCGCTTGGGTTTATCATTTCAACCCATAACGATTTTCTCCTATTCTAAAGTCTGTTCGGGTATGTATCATTTCAAACCATAGTGATTTCTATACTAACAGGGAACTTGCAGAGTGATAACAGATATGTAAATAATAATAACAACAGGCATATATCATCAAAATAAATATATAAACAATAGGATATGGTGTCATATCCCATAAGTGAATAGTTACAGATAATAGCATATATAACAATTTAAATAACTACAGCCTCATATTTCAATTGTCGTCTCAATTGAAATCAAATTTAGTAAATAAAAGAATGTTAATCGTGAGTGATTTCTCACCTTTCGAGGCCAGAGAAAAAGAAGTGAGTTATGAAATCCAGATCCGAATTCCAAAATAAAGCTAGATGGACACGGTTCAATGATCAAAGCTGATAATAGGAATAGACGAATTCAAATCAGAATTGGATCAAGGAAGATAAATAGGATAAGTGAGCTTATATACAACTAGCCAACATATGCAGACACAGTTTATAAAATATGCAACAAAATATGCATGCCTCGGTTAATATATATACATAGGTGTGCAAACCGACTATATTAATATAACCATATATGTACTATATAACATTTCCTCTACCAATTTGTATATGACTATACATATGACTATACTTGAAATCAAAATACACATCCCTTAAAAAAAAATCCAATGTATATCAGTCAGTGCAAACAACCTTAAGGCTGACATGAAATAAACTTTTGAAAGCATATACTGTTGACATTATAAAATATTGATATAACTTATACTGTAAAACTACCACAGAAAATTTGTATATATACCTACATTTAAATATAACTTATGTAAATTGTTGAAAATAAAATAAAATATAGTACGGTAGACTCTAAAATACTAAAACAATCATAAAAATATATATATTATAAATTGACCTATCAAACTAGTACCCACCAATTTTATATAATATATATACCAAAACAGTAACGAAAGTTGAAATACTATATTTTATATATCTAACATATGAAAGCTAATAAAATAACATATTTTATTATAGTTGAAACTGTTATAACCAAATATATAAAACATATAAAAATACGTATATTAATAGAAGGCTGCCAAACTTATACCATATATACCGTAAGCTATCAATAGTAAAATAAAACGCGTATATATATATATATATATAACTTATCAACTAGTTAGTAAAACATACGTATCTAAAAGCCGTACGATAACTATATGCTAACAAAAGTCAAAACTATATACCGTAAAATCTTAAAATAATATACATAATACAGTATAAATATATACTAACCTTTATATATGAACAGAAGTTAAATATTTATATACACATTTATAAATATAACAATTATCATATATATACTATTATGAAATATATTATTATTTTTAAAGTTCAACTGTTAGGGAATTCAAAATCCCCATAGTTGAAGTAAACATATAAAACAAAACTTATGCACAATTTATACTGTTCTTAATATATAAAATGGACTTATATCAAATAAAATGCGTACTTACTTTTAAAAACCAGAGAGGAAATGTTTTGCCAACTAATGCATGCGGCCATGGGGAGGAGGCAGGCCAAGGAAAAGAGAGAGCTCATGCTCAGGTTTGGAAGAAATAAGAAAAGATGGAGAGGAGATGAGAACAGGAGATTTTTAAAGGAAGAATGCATGCGTGATTCAAGCAACATGACATGGCGAAGGGCATTCTTTAGGCAATAGAGAAAATGCTAGTTTCTTAAATATAAAGGTAGGTCTGCATCTGATATGTGAACGTGCTATATAAATTTATATAATATTTACAAAGCTCTCTCCTCTTTTAATATTAATTTGAGGGCAACGAATAGCCTACAGAGAGAAAAGAAGATGCAATCTATGCTATACTATATATATATATATATATATATATATATATATATATATATATTCCTAGAAACACGGAAACGAAGAGGTAAAAGAGGGAAGAGAAAGAGGCGTATAAATGAATGGTAAATAAATTTAGATTTCAAATGAAATAAATGGAACAACAGAGATTAAAGTATGGATGTAAATCCTAGAATAATAAAAAGCCACGGTTATATGTTGATTAAGAAAAATAATTAAAACAATTAATGGCTTAAATGGGGCAGCATGTTTCAAATTTTTGAAATGCAAAAGAAACGTATACTATAAATATAAAGTTTTCAAAAGAAAAAGAAACGTAAAGCTGTCCATTAATTCATCAAAACGTTATTGAAGTAATAAATTGAAATGAAAAAAAAAATTGTAACGGTCAATAGTTGATTTAGCTATACACTTAAAGCAATAAATTTTTGTTTGTTTGTACAACACATAATGAGTTTTGAAAGTCAAGGATATAAAAATGGATAAAAGGAAAGAATTCAGGAAATTTTTGTGAGTAATAGCTTTCCAAGGAAAGGTAGGCTTACATTATATATACATGCTGAGATGATTAGGCACGTTCAAAAATTTTGAAGCAATGAAGGAATTGGAAATAAATATAAAATGAAAGAAATTTGAAAAGTCCTTAGTTATGATTTAGCCAAAATTTATTAAAGCCATTTACTAGGAAGGTTGGAACCGGAATAATAGGGAGAGGAAGGCACATTAAATTTGATGACAAAGTTGTGTTCGGATCTATAAGCAAGTGGTTTATATATTATAGGCCTTATGAAAGCGAGGGAAGGAACGGATGCTACTAGCTTGATGATTTGAGATTCTTTCAAGCGTTAAAAACAAAAATAAAGAGAGACCAGAATAAACGCACCACCATAAATATAAATATACGCTTCAATTGCAAAGAAATGTATAGAGAAAATTATGGGTAGTGGGAAAGGTAAAGTCGGTGCACGAAACTACATGGAATAATAAAAGCAATGTCGATGATCTCAAATTTATTAATGGTTACGAATGGAAAAGTCTACCTGGATTGGAAAAGTATTAAGCAATAGAAATCTTTAACGGTAGTAAAAAGAAACCATTACGCACTGATTCAGAAATCAATTAAAGCAATTAATAGCTTGAATTGGACATCACGTTTTCTCAATTAAATAAACTTCCATAAAATTATTTGAAAATTTACAATCTGCTATATTTAAATATACGTATTCTAAATATATAAACATTTTATTTAAAAATTCAATTATTATAAGATTTCGCAAATATTCAATTAAATACGATATAGAATCAATTAAAATTGTTAAAATTTTCCGGGTCGTTACACTCAAGTTAGGGGATGAGTTATGTGGATGTGTTCATTTATGTTGATATAGTACCAGTTTGGTTGTTTTTGGATGTATCATCTTGTTTGTTTATTGTATATATTATCTTAAGTGTGCATTAGGAACTAGGATGGGTAGGATAGGAGTCTGACTTGATGTGTGTATGTATGTAACCTTAAGTACACGATAAGTACTTAAGTTGGTATGTGTAACGCCCAGCCTTTCCGCACTGTTTAAATCGACGATAAACCACACACGTCAGACTTAAACCATACAAAAGGCGGATTGTTATGGGGTAAATAAGGAAAAGCAGGGAAAGAATTAAAGAACGGTTATGTATCATTTCAAACCGCAATCCCGAATCAACTTGCAGTTTATAATAATATAGTACAACATCCATTCATCCATCACAAATCATACATCCATTACAATCATCATCCAAAGCAATCAATCAATATCAATATCTAATTGATAATATATAACAGGTAATCAACTGGCAACTATATTCAATAATGAATTAGATAACGATTTAATTTAAATAAATGCAATTAACTGAGATGATGATTAAAAGTATACAAACATTCATAAATAAATTCATAATCACAACATAAATTAATTTAACAAACATAAGAAATATTAGAAGTTGCGAGTGACCTAAAACACTCACATTTTGAATTTAAATTGAATTTAAATTTAAAAATTTGACAGTCTCAGAATCCTTCCAAACTAGCATCAAAATGTCCGGAATTCCAATACGAACCTAGCGGAGAAAACCACGCATGAATCTGAATCCGTATGCGAAAGTTAAGTCGATTAGAACGAGTTGAAATTAAAATTAAAACAAAATAAAGCAAAAGAAAATAAATCACCAAACTTTGCCGCGTCAGCACAATTTGCGCGCCACTTTCCTCACGCGAACAGAAATCGCGATACCCATCTGCGCCTTTAACCGCCTCATCCTTCATCGATACGCCTACGTAGAACGTGCTACGACCACCGTTGGCCTCGCCTCGCCAGGCCGCCCCTATAGACTATGGCACGAGCACCCAATTCACTAGCCGCCGCCGCCTAGATCTAGGGTTTTGAAACCCTAATTCGCAAAATTGGAGCTCTACGTGTCGAATTAAAGGAAGCGGCTACCCACATTAGCTTCCTAACATCGCTCTCCATAAAACCCACAAACCGATTTCAAGAATCATCGCCTAAATCGAATTCGCCCAATTCGCCATAGTGGGTTACGTGATTTGGAACTTTGACCGCGATTTCCCGCTGGTTCGAGTAACATTTCCAAAAACGAACAGTTGATGCAGATTCGTATCGTTGAGATCTTCGACCTTATATTTTTTTTGAATTTTTTTGAAGAGTTTGAAATTTCAATTTGATTTTCAATTGCAGCTGGAATTAGGTGTTTGTCTGCCATTAAGGAGGAGAGATGGTTGTTTGTATGTACAGACAAATGAGAATGAGGGAAATTAGGGGTTATAACAGAGTATTTGTAGACAAGGTTGAAAAAGAATAGATAGATCAGATTAGTATACGCATTAAACGATAAAGTGGCCCGAAAAGCCCCTACTGACTTCGGAACTAAATTGGATCAACCCGTATATCAAAATAGATGTTTTAAAATATTTTAAATGCAATGGAAAAGACTTCAAGTCCAAATTCCATCGTATGAAGAAGTTATGCTAAAATCAGTATTTTTCAAATTGATTTCAGTTTCATTGATTTCAAGGCGTTTCGAGTTCGTACGATCAAGTGACAAGTCCGATCGCTACGAAACTTGAAATCCTACAATAATTCACCGTAACCCGTTACGGATCCGATGAAACTGGTTTCGTCAAAATCCGAGTCAGTGGCCAAAATGGCTATTTTTATATAAACTAAATAAATTAAAAATTAATTAATTAAATCCAACTTTTCAAATTTCAATTCTCAAATTGACAAATTTCATCATTTTTAATTTCTCAATCATTCAAAATGATTTAAACAAATTTAAATGTTAATTTTGAGTTGATTAATTCATCAATTCTAATGTTAACCTCAATTTCAATACTTAATTCCAACTTTATTAAATTTAGAATTTATAAAATAAAAATCCAAATCCATTTATTAAATTGTTAGCCCTTGTTATTCGAGTCTTATTACAATAAGAATATAACTAACACTGCTTTTAATTCTTGGTTCTTAATATTCTCCCATTTTAACTTAGTTCCAATTAATGTACAAATTAAATTACCTTTAACTGCAGTTAATCCTATTATTACAATTTAAATTCCAAATAATTTGTTTCTATTTGATTTCAATCTTTATAACCCATCTACTGATTTCAAATAACATATTTGATGTTGGTTTTACATTACATTACTTAGATATACTCAACTTCCATTCTTTATTGTGTGTTAACTAAATTTTCCACTAGTATTGAAATGTTTGCTAAATATCCATTTGCATTAGCTTCTTTATTGGGATTTTATTCAACTTGTTTATAGTCAACCTATATTAACGTCACTACCTTTAATTTTAATTATCAATTCATTCATAAACCACAACAATACATTGTTACCAAATATTACCTTAAATCCACACGAACGAAATATTAAATTCCATTTATTGCAATAGGTTTCAATTAATAGCGATTGCGCAAAATTAGTTTGCATTAACGTTATTCGATTAATCTACATCGACTTACATTTAATATTCCCAATAAATTTACTTACTTGGTCTCATGCTTCTATTACACCAATTATTACCTTATAATAAGTTTACGTTTCTAATTTAAATTTACATTCACCCTTTCCGTTATTTTATTAATTATCATTAAAGTAACCTTTACTTACTTTTATAAGTTATTACTTACCAACACAGGTTAAAATTCCATATGTAACACAAAATTTAATTAATTGTCATTAGCCCTGTATTATTTCATTATTACCAACTATTCCTACTTACAATCAATTACAACCCAAGTAGTTGTTTTAATCAATTGGGTTCGCATTGAATTAATTATTTATTAGTTTACATTAACATTCCTACAATTCATTCCCGTTATAATTCATTAACGGATTACAAATTTTTATTCCTTCAAATATTAAATAACAAAATTGATTACATAACACTGTTCTTATCCAATTATCATTAATTTTATACAAATCCATCAATTTGTTCAATATATACTCTTGTTTCCTTATAAATAAATTTATGTTTCTATAAATATTCATTCACACTTCCGTTACTAAGTTAAAAGTCATTAAAGTAACATTTAGTATAAACAACCGACATTATAATTACTTATCTAACATTGATTGTATAAATTTTGCATTTATTACGTAATACTTCACCAGTGAATACAACTTTGAATTCATTCGGCCACCACTAATTATATCGTTGCATCAGTTGATACAATATTCTCATCTGTTTTCTTATATTCAATTCTTTGCCTCATATAACAATTCCCATTACTTCAACTAATCGTAATTTCATTTCAATTGTTAATACTTAGCTTTAATTTCCATGGTTGCATTTCATTTTTAACATTTATTCTAATATAAATTATAATTTTTTTATTTATTTCTAAATTTAATTACAAAATCTTAATTTAATTAACCAATTTATTTATCAAAATTAACGGGTCGTTACACTCTCCCCCATTCAAAACTTTTCGTCCCCGAAAAGGAAAAGGAGGGCAAAGAAGAATTTAGTAAACAATACATCTTATTCAAAAATATTAACTTTGTAGACAAATAAATTTGCAAAATTTAATAATTTTGATAAAATATATCAATTTATAACCATTAAATAAATTTATACTCAAATTAATAAAGTTTGGAAAAAAAAACATTTTCAAAATATTTTCTAAGTACAAAATTTACGGAAAATTTTGGAAGAGTCTGCTTTGTACGGAGAGGCTCGGGACAAAAATATAGTATCAAATATAACAATATACACACATATTTTCCAAAATAATATATCCCAACACGGGAAAATAATATAATAACGGTGTAAACCGTAATCCGAAAACATACATATTTGTCGGGCAATTTACGCTTATTATTATGAAACCAAATGCAGTAACAATGTGATATCCCGGAATTTTTGGCAATATCAATTTAATAATCTTTATTTAAAATTAAATTGATTTGATAATTTTTGATTAATAAAATATGAATTGGTTTAATAATCTAATTAAATAAATATTTAATTAGTGATTTTATCTTTTAAAAACTAATAAAACGTTTTCCTATTTATAATGTATATATATATTTTATATATATTGTGAATAGATAAGTTTTGAATCTAATAAACAAATCTTGCTTTAAATTTCTAATATTCATTTTGATAATTTGGAAATTATTATTTTATTTAATATATAACTGTTCAAAACTATTTAATAAGTAACTACATGGTTTATGGATACTTAAGGAAAATGTTTTAATTTGTTTAAATATATTTTAAAGCATAGTTTAAAATTTAAATAAGATAAACAAAGGTTTATTTTACCTTTTATTAAATATAGCTTAATAAATATAATTTGGAACTATATACGAAAATTTAAAATACCATTTATATATTAAAACATTAATGCATTTAAATAAGTTAGATAAGTGATAGGTAATTTATAATTTCTTTTATAAATTATTTAAATTAATAAATATGTTATTTTCAAATAATAATAAATGTATAAATATAGATAGGTTAAAAGACAATACTATTGTTATTCTTTTAAATTTAATATGTTGGTATAAATTAGCTTTAAATTGGATTTTTAAATTATGATTGGATTTGAATTTGAATTAATTTTGAATTCAAATGAATAAACATATTTAAATTATGTGAGTAAGCTTTCAATTTTATATAATTTGTTTCATTTCATTTTCTTTAAAAGAAATGCACATACACATTTACATATAAAAATGATTTATATTTATATAAGTATTTAACGAATAAAGAAAAGGGTTTTATTTACTTTTAAATTAAATAAAAAACAATAAAATTTATTTATAAGACACATGTTAATATATTAAGTGGTATAATGACAAGTGTTAAAGTTATAATCTCTTAAGTACATGTGTTAGCATATTAATATAAGTTAAAGACAAGAGTCATATTTGTTTTTAATTTTTCTTTTAATTTTTAAATAAATCATTTTAACTTACATAAACATGTTTTCTTCATCCTCATTCTTTTCTAATCTGAAGAAAATTTCAGCTGAAAACAAATTAGTTTCCAAAATCTCCAAAAAACCAAAATTAAAATCATGTTCAAATCTGAAATTTCCTCCTCAAACCAGAAAGTAATCTGCAAACCCCCTTTTCTAAATTCAAATTCTTCAACTTGTAATCATTTTCCAAATTTTCAAATGCAAATCTGTAAAGCAAATCCTCAAAATCAAAATCCAAAATTTCTCCTCAAACCCTTCCTTAATCAAAAGCCTGAAAACATCTTCATAATGCAATCTTTAATCCACTTTCAAATTGAAGATTAGATCAAAAATCTGTGATTATTTTGCAAATCCTCAAAATCAAATCTGATCAAGTCTGCATGATTTAATTTGAACATCTGCAACTCAGTTTTTAAAATTCCAAAAGCATGCAAATGCAAGTTTTTCAAAGTAAAGCATTTTCAAATGAAATATGGGGATTTTCTTCTGTAACATGGAATCTTGGACCTGCATGAAAATTTAAACAGCATCACAAGTTAAATCAAACTACAGCAAATCAGTTTAAAATCAAAGTAGTAAAATATTTTCAGAAAATCTTGTGCTCTGATTCATCACTGTTTCCAGGTGAGTAACATTATAGTTTTAAAAGGTTAACTAAATAATTATGTTGCCTGATCATCTATGAAACAAATATGGTTGTGAATGAATTTATAAGTTTAGCTATATGTGAAATATTGCTGTGCATATATCTGTATGTTTGGAACTTCTCTGGCTTTAGTTCCAGGTTCAAAAGATAAAAAAAATCATTTGGTAATAATCCAATCTATGATATGACTTTAGTATTGAACCAAATATTTTGTTATATCATCAGTTTGAGTTTAAAATTTGTTTAAGTTAGAAAACAATTAGTATTGCATCTGGAAGAAATAAAACATCGGAACAACTTTAAATAGGCCAAATTTCAATTGTGATGATTCTTGTATTCAGTACTCTAAATCAAATGCTTAAACCAAAATTTGATTTTAAAAACTAAAATCACTGTTTTTAGTGAAGAGATTTGAATAAATTTCTGGTTTAACCAGAAAATGTAAATTTAGTGTTTTCTGGTGAACTCTGTAGTCTGGGGGATCGAAATTTCTTCCGGTGATGGATGAGTGATGGGTGAGTGAAGGAAAAATAGTGGAGGTGGTGGAAGATCATCGTGGTGACGATGGATGATCGTTTTGGTTTGTAAACCTAGTTTTGCTTGGATATGTTTTTTCGATCGGCATTGAATCACAAGTTGATCGAGTGTGATGAGACTCAGGTGGATAAAGGTAGGCATGTAGAGGCAGATGATGCCGGAATTCTAGGGGTCACGGTGATCGGAATTTGGTTGGCGACGCATTTCCAGGTTTTGGGATTAAATGGTGATAGTTGTTCCAGTATTTTGTAGGTTTTTGATTTGGGGTACTCAAATTTGATTTCTAGTGGATTGTGAGGTTTTGATGATCGGATGTGATTCAGTATTGATCGTCGACATGCTCGATGTCTTGGTGGTGACCAGAGGTGGCCAGAACCACCGTGCATATGCACAATGCAAGGAATTGTGTCAGGAGAAGGATTAGGGTTGCAGAATTTTTGGACTCGATTTTTACTCGAGTAATTCGAGTTTTTGCTCGAAGTGGTAAAGGGTTTTACTCGAAGTAACCAAAGGGGGGGTTCAGGTATGTTAATGGTTACAGGTTTCTTAGGGAAAACCTGTTTGTTTCCAAATTAAAAATTCAGTTTAAAAACCTGAAGCAAGTTTTAAAACAGAATTTAAACTTAAATTTTAGGTATGGATTCAAAACTAAGTTTGAATCCTAGTTTTAAATTTAATTTAAATTTATTAAATTAAAATGTTTTAAACAATTTTAAAAGGTTCAAATAGTTTAATTTTAAAGTAAAGCTTTAAAATAAAAAGTAGAGATTTAACTTAAATTTAAATCTGGATTCAATCCAAATTTGAAATAGTTTTGAAATAAAGGAAGTTTTTTGAATTTAAATTGTTTTAAAGCAACTTTGAATGTTTAAGATAATTTAAAATATGATTTGTATCTTAAATAAAATTGGGTTTAAATTCCTTTAAACATCTTTTATAAAATAAAAAATTCTTTAGCGCAGGTTTTAAAGGGTTTTTAAATGTTTTTATATCTTTGTTAAAGTTAAGTTTGACTTCATTTTAAATCTAAGATTTAAAATGTAATTTGAAAACAAATTTAAATGTAAATTATTTCAAAGAATTTAAATTACTTTGTTAATGATAATGTAATCATTAATAAGAAATGTCTTTATTTTAAAGTAAACCAAAGAATTTAATGAATTGTGATTCATTAAATTAGTATGGTAATTTAAATAATATAATTAATTAATTTAATTAATTAAGGTTAAATTAAGTAATTAAGCGAATTAAATTTGTAATTAATATTAATTAATTTAAGTTAATTACTTAAGAAAGGTAATTTAAGAATTTTTGATAAGTTAATGAAGGTCATTAACTTAAGATTTATTTAATAATTAATTAATATAATTAATTTTGACAATTAATTGGATTGATTAATTTAGATAATCATGTATGGAATTTGGTTAAGTATAATTATCTTATGAAGGTAATTAAGGTTATTAATTACTCATTGAAATTAATTAATTAATTTGATTAGTTTAAGTTAATTAATTAAGTTTAATTAATTTAGAATAATCGTTGCATGAGAATAAGTAATTAATAAAGGATAATTACTTAGAGAAGTAATTAAGATGAGTAATTACTGAATGTAACTTATTGAAGTAAGGAAGAGTTTTAGAATAAATTGCTTTGTGTAATTAATATGGAAGGTAATTGATTAGTAAAAGTAATTAATAATTAATTACTTAGTGTAATTAATTTAAGTATTGATTGATTAAGTCATTTGAAAAAGAATTAGGAAATGTAATTAATTAAGGGTGATTAATTACTAATAAAATTGATCAAGGATGATTAATAAATATAATTAATTATTAAATGTAATTAATTTAGGAGTAATTAATTTACACTCAATGAAGTGGTTAAGAGTAGTTAATTACTGAGGTAATTAATCGAAAGTGATTAATAATTATGGTTTAATCAAGGTTAATTACTTAATGAAGTTAATTTATTAAAATGTAATTAGGGATCATTAATTTATATAATTAATGATGTAGTTAAGATTGATTAATTAAGATTAATAAATCAATGATAAGTGATAAATGAAGTAATTAATTAATATAATTAATTAAGGATTAATGTAATTAATTATAATTAATTAATTAATGAAGTAATTAATGGTTAATTACTATATTTGGTTAAGGATAATTAATTTGTGAAATTAAGTACTTGAATGTAATTAAAGGATGATTAATCAAGGGTAATTAATCAAGGGAATTAATTAGTTGATTGGTTTGTAATTAATGGTCATATAAGCAGGATTTATAGAATGAAGTAATTAATTTAATTTACTTTAAATTAATTAGTGATGAAATGATTAATTTAAGTCATTTTAAATTAATTATAAATGGTGTGATTATTAATCCTTGTTTATATATGGATGATATAGATTTCCTTGAATGGTTTGAATCTCAGATATGAGATAAATAATGTTGTGAGATATGGATGCTTGGTTGCATTGTGATGATAACATGAAGTATCCATGGGTGATGATAATGTTGATTATCAATTTGTGATGATAATATGGATTGTCTGTTTTTGATGATAATGTTGATTATCTATTATGATATTGTGAATTATCTATCTGTGTGTATATAGATAATAGAATTGAATTGTTTTAAACATTAAAACAACTTGGCCTTAAAAGACACGTTTTGGATTTCGGTGAGACCGGGATCGGGTTTCCATTTTCGGATATCCAAAAACCACATCGATCCAAATTAATGATAGGTCGTGAATCTCAAGTGAAGATGAAGATTCAGAGTGCAAGGGTTATCGTCGTCAACTCTGAGGGTGATTTCAAAATGTGTGTAACGAGATAATGCCTTCGGTTTTGTTCGAATCCGGAACGAACTTGTATGGATTGAATGCTTTCAAAACATCGTCAGGTAGACGATGAGCATTCTAAGAGATGTGTTCTCTAAAGGTAATCGTAGCCTCAAGCCTCAATAACCGGGAATGGCTAAAACAGGGGAGGTGCAGCAAGGCTAAGTGGGTCATGCCCAAGTAGGACGAGATTTTCCCCTGTCTAGAAGTTCCTTTATATTCAGCTGTGTGGGGCAGTTGATTGCAACAACTGTCGGGGTTGTCTTGTTCGGGACTGTTCAGTAAGGAATGGTCCTGGCCTTGTGTTGCAGGGGAGTTAGGGTGGTTCCTCGGTACGGTGATCTAGGCCACATACTGTGACGGGCGGTACCCTAATAGCCCTGACATTGTATGGAATCCAAAATCCAGTAAGTGCCAACGGTTTTGATTGTATTACCCACTTTTGTAGCTAGTAGGTGGAATTTAGTGAATGTAACAATTTCGGCTATTTCTTATTTACTTGAAAAACCCTAGACACTATTATAATATCATCGGATTTCCTATCAAATGATTTGGTTAGCGTAAGGTAAAAACTTTTCCATGTTTATGTGTGGGAAGTCTTACGTGATACCTTTTCTTTCAAAGGTTTTTAAAGTTAAGCAACTTTAACCTGTTACTCACACCAGACCCATGTCTGACTCGGAGTTTATCTTCTGTTTTCTTAAACTCTTGGGTACTCAAATTTTTATGAGCAGCCAAGGGATTCAGGTTAGCTTTGACGAATTATGGAGGAGCAATGGAGCAGGAGGCTTCGACGTTAGATATATAGTTTCCGCTATGTGTTCTCTGTGTTGGTATCTCTTTGTTGAGTTGTATTGAGCTATAATAACTAGACATGTGTTTACTGTCTAGTATGTGTTGTGTATGCTGTGTAACTCTGATAGATGTTGTATATTATGTAATACTTATGTTATTAATATAATTTTATTCATTCCTCTATTGAGATTCTGGTGTTGTTTCTTCTTTCTCTTCTTTCTTTTCTCTTTTCTATCCATTTCTTTCTTAAAGATGATACGGCTTTCTGTGTTGAAAAGCCGGGTCATCACAAGCAATTGCTTCCATAACCTGCATTTCACTTATATAATCCAAAAGATAAATAATTATAGAAAATTAAATGTTTAACTTGTTTCAATCCATAATGAACAACAAATCACTTGCTACAAGGCATAAAACCATCACATAAAAATCAACACAAATCCGTCATTCATTCATATCAAATAAAACAAATAGTTGTTCGGGTTCAAAACTTCAATTTGTACGGAATGAAAAATAAACTACTAAGCGCACCATTTACTCAACAGTCTCTGATGAAGCTAAGTAGATTACTCATACATCCAAACAATTTTAAAGTATCCTTACCCAAACAACCATTAACCAAAACAAACAAAAATTTCAACAATAAATCAAGTTTATTTTTTTAATCAATTCCACTTTATCCATTTGTTGTTTGGTTTCCTTTTCATTCATTATCTATTTTTATCTATTTTTATTCATTACCTACCAATTCATTTTCGTCTATCTATGTAACGCCAAATTCTATTTATTGCATTACATTTATTTATTTATATTATTCATATTTAATTAAATTTCTTAGTAGGTAAATTTATTAACTTAAGTTTACAGTCATTTTTCAGTATTCATCTTTTATTCTTATTTTATTCAGAGGTAGCTTCAACCTATTATCTAAGTTTATTATTATTTATTTATAATACTTACCTTTCTTTTCTATTACATGAGTAGCATTTCAATTATACTTAAGTCCACAACAACTAGAACATCAATTCTTATTAATAAAAGCAATTTATTAAACAATTTCATTACATAAGTTTACGTGTACAATTTTCCGTTACTAATCTTTAACATTTTAACTTTTAATATTTGGTAAGTTATATATATATATATATATATATATATATATATATGCTTTAAGAATGTAATTGAAAGTTATACAAGTTTTTCTCAATTCTTTTAATTAATGTTCAATAATAATATCCTTTGTTTCATATGTCACAAATTTAAATTTTCTTTTCATTTAATTTATAACTTAGCATTAAATCTCTTATTTCGTTTAGAGGTTTCAATTATTAAGTACCTACGTTCCAGTTCACTACAATAATTGAAACTATTAATTAGTGGAAACTTAAAAATTGAATACTGGGTAAAATTTCAAACCATTTTAAAATAATAGATAAATGTATATACTTACAGCTTATATATCCAATTATATTTAAAACAATTTAAAATTTATATTTGTTTATCAAAACGACTCTGTAGTAAAACTACCACAGCGGCCTTTCATAACATAAAACTTTGAATTTCATAACTTAGAAACATACTACACCACTTAAATGGTTTAAATATTAAATTACTTTATAAAATAAAATAGCTTCTTCACCTTCACAAATCCATTCCAAATATGGATTTAAATTCCCAAATAAACCAATATAATTTCCATATATTTCAAAGCTTTAATTATTCCACCATTTCAAACTTATTCTTTGATAATTTCATATATATCAATTTCAACTACTATTATTTAGATTTGAAAAGTTAACTTAACAAATCAAATATCATTTTAGTAAAACCTTTAGACTTCAATAACTGGACATTCTTTCAATTTAATTAACTTGATAATATTCATTTAAATCAATTTAATATTCATTTAAATCCTCTAAAAAAAATTCAAGTTATAAAATCATACCTATTAAAACTCAATTTATTTACATTTCAAATAATTTTTTTTTCGAGGATAATTCACAAATACTTTAATTCAAATCAAATTCACATTTATCTTCCAACATTAATTTTATTTGAGTCATTATAAGCTCTATATACAATAGGATTTAAATAGATACTTAACCATATTATATAAAAGAAATCAAACTTTATTATTTAGCTTATTTTTATTCAAAACAAATTTATACATAGCTGAAAATCAATAATAAAATAGCATTTATATAACATCTAAAATCAATGTCTATAAAACCTATATATCTCTTTATAAAACTATAGAAATCGTTTTAAAATAATTTTATATTTATAGACCACAATGTCTGTATAAAATTTTCTACCCTATGGTCAAGTGATATAGATATTTATCATTTCAATCCGTAATTTATAATAAAAATGCGGTTATATATCATTTCAAATCGCAATCCCGAATGAAATAAAAATGCATAACAACTTGCAGTTTATAATAATATAATACAACATCCATTCATCCATCACAAATCATACATCCATTACAATAATCATACAAAGCAATCAATCAATATCAATATGTAACTGATAATATATAACAGGTAATCAACTGGCAGTTATATTCAATAATGAATTAAATAACGATTTAATTTAAATAAATGCAATTAACTAAGATGATGACTAAAAATATACAAACATTCATAAATAAATACATAATCACAACATAAATTAATTTAACAAACATAAGAAATTTTAGAAGTTGTGAGTGGGTTAAAACACTCAACTTTTTAATTTAAATTGAATTTAAATTAAAAAATTTGACACTCTCAGAATCTATCCAAACCAGCGTCAAAATGTCCAGAATTCAAATACAAACCTAGTGGAGAAAACCGCGCGTGAATCTGAATCCATATGCAAAAGTTAAGTCGATTAGAACGAGTTGAAATTAAAATTAAAACAAAATAAAACAAAAGAAAATAAATCACCAAACTTTGGCACGTCAGCACAATCTACGCACCACTTTCCTCATGCGAATAGAAATTGCGATACCCATCTGCACCTTTGACCGCCTCATCCTTCATCGATACGCCACCGTAAAACGTGCCACGACCACCGTTGGCCTCGCCTCGCCAGGCCGCCCCTATAGACTATGCACGAGCACCCAATTCACAAGCCGCCGCCGCCGCCTAGATCTAGGGTTTTGAAACCCTAGTTCGTGAAATTGGAGCACCACACGTCGAATTAGTGGATGCGGCTACCCACGTTAGCTTCCTGACATCGCTCTCCACAAAACCCACAAACCGATTTCAAGAATCATCGCCTAAATCGAATTCGCCCAAATCGCCATAATGGGTTACGTGATTTGGAACTTTAACCGCGATTTCCCGCTGATTCAAGCAACATTTCAAAAAACGAATAATTGACGCAGATTCGTATCGTTGAGATCTTCGACCTTATATTTTTTTTCGAATTTTTTTGAAGAGTTTAAAATTTCAATTTGATTTTGAATTGCAGTTGGAATTAGGTGTTTGTCTGCCATTGAGGAGGAGAGATGGTTGATTTGTACGTACAGACAAATAAGAATGAGGGAAATTAGGGATATAACAGAGTATTTATTGATAAGGTTGAAAAAGAATAGATAGATCAGATTGGTATACGCGTTAAACGATGAAGTGGCCCGAAAAGCCCGTTCTGACTTCGGAACGAAATTGGGTCAACTCGTATATCAAAGTAGATTTTTTTAAAATATTTTAAACGCAATGGAAAAGGCTTCATGTCCAAATTCCATCGTATGAAGAAGTTATGCTAAATTCAGTATTTTTCAAATTGATTTCAATTTCATTGATTTCAAGGCGTTTCGAGTTCGTACGATCAAATGACAAGTCTGATCGCCACGAAACTTGAAATCCTACAATAATTCACCGTTACGGATCCGATGAAATAGGTTTCGTCAAAATCCGAGTCAGTGGCCAAAATGGCTATTTTTATATTAATTAAATAAATTAAAAATTAATTAATTAAATCCAACTTTTCAAATTGCAATTCTTAAATTGACAAATTTCATCATTTTTAATTTCTCAATCATTCACAATGATTTAAACAAATTTAAATGTTAATTTTTAATTGATAAATTCATCAATTCCAATATTAACCTCAATTTCAATACTTAATTCCAATTTTACTAAATTTAGAATTTATAAAATAAAACTCCAAATCCATTTATTAAATTCTTAACCCTTGTTATTCGCGTCTTATTACAATAAGAATATAGCTAACATTGCTTTTAAATCTTTGTTCCTAATATTCTCCAATTTTAACTTAATTCCAATTAACGTACAAATTAAATTACCTTTAACTGCAATTAATCCTATTATTACAATTTAAATTCCAAATAATTTGTTTTTATTTGATTTCAATCTTTATAACCCATCCACTGATTTCAAATAACATAGTTAATGTTGGTTTTACATTACATTACTTAGATATACTCAACTTCCTTTCTTTATTGTGTGTTAACTAAATTTTCCACTAGTATTGAAATTTTTGCTAAATATCCATTTGCATTACCTTCTTTATTGGGATTTCATTCAACTTGTTTATAGTCAACCTATATTAACATCACTACCTTTAATTTTAATTATCAATTCATTCATAAACCACAACAATACATTGTTACCAAATATTACCTTAAATCCACACCAACGAAATATTAAATTCCATTTATTGCAATAGGTTTCAATTAATAGTGATTGCGCTAAATAGTTTGCATTAACGTTATTCCATTAATATACATCCACTTACATTTAATATTCCCGATAAATTTACTTACTTGGTCTCATGCTTCTATTACACCAATTACTACCTTATAATAAGTTTACATTTCTAATTTAAATTTACATTCAACCTTTCCGTTATTTTATTAATTATCATTAAAGTAACCTTTACTTACTTTTATAAGTTATTACTTACCAACACAGGCTAAAATTCCATATGTAACACAAATTTTAATTAATTGTCATTAACCCTGTATTATTTCATTTATTACCAACTATTCCTGTTTACAATCAATTACAACCTAAATAGTTGTTTCAATCAATTTGTTCCGCATTGAATTAATTATTTATTAGTTTACATTAACATTCTTACAATTCATTCTCCTTATAAACTCATTAACGGATTACAAATTTTTATTCCTTCAAATATTAAATAACAAAATTATTTACATAACACTGTTCTTATCCAATTATCATTAATTTTATACAAATCCATTAATTTGTTCAATATACTCTTGTTTCCTTATAAATAAATTTATGTTTCTATAAATCTTCATTCACACTTCCGTTACTAAATTAAAAATCATTAAAGTAACGTTTATTATCAACAACCGACATTATAATTACTTATCTAACATTGATTGTATAAATTTTCCATTTATTACGTAATACTTCATTAACAAATACAACTTTGAATTCATTCAACCACCACTAATTATATCATTGCATTAGTTAATACAATATTCCCATTTGTTTTCTTATATTCAATTCTTTGTCTAGTATAACAATTCCCATTACTTCAATTAATCGTAATTTCATTTCAATTGTGAATACTTAGCTTTAATTTCCATGGTTGCATTTCATTTTTAACATTTATTCTAATATAAATTATAAAAATTTTATTTCTTCCTAAATTTAATTACAAAATCTTAATTTAATTAACCAATTTATTTATCAAAATTAACGGGTCGTTACTCTCTCTTCCACACAAAATTTTTCATCCCTGAAAAGGAAAAGGAGGGTAAAGAAGAATTTAGTAAATAATACATCTTACTCAAAAATATTAACTTTATAGACAAATAAATTTGCAAAATTTAATAATTTTGATAAAATATATCAATTTATAACCATTAAATCCTTTTATACTCAAATTAATAAAGTTTGGAAATAAAACATTTTCAAAATATTTTCTAAGTCCAAAATTTACTGAAAATTTTGGTAGTCTCTATTATACGGAGAAGCTCGTAAGATAAATATAGTATCAGATATAACAATATACACACATATTTTCCAAAATAATATATCCCAACACGGGAAAATAATATAATAACGCTATAAACCGTAATCCGAAAACGTACCTATTTGTCGGGAATTTACGCTTATTATCATGAAACCATATGCAGTAGCAATTGCTTCCATAACCTGCATTTCACTAGTATAATCCAAAAGATCAATAGTTATTCAAAATTAAATGTTTAACTTGTTTCAATCCATAATGAACAACAAATCACTTGCTACAAGGCATAAAACCATCACATAAAAATCAACACAAATCCGTCATTCATTCATATCAAATAAAACAAATAGTTGTTCGGGTTCAAAACTTCAATTTGTACGGAATGAAAAATAAACTACTAAGCGCACCATTTACTCAACAGTCTCTGATGAAGCTAAGTAGATTACTCATACATCCAAACAATTTTAAAGTATCCTTACCCAAACAACCATAATCCAAAACAAACAACAATTTCAACAATAAATCTAATTTGTTTTTATCAATTCCACTTCATCAATTTGTTGTTTGGTTTCCTTTTCATTCATTATTTAATTTTATCTATTTCTATTCATTACCTACCAACTCATTTTCATCTGTCTATATAATGCCAAATTCTATTTATTGCATTACATTTGTTTATTTATATTATTCATATTTAATCAAATTTCTTAGCAGGTAAATTTATCAACTTAAGTTTATAGTCATTTTTCAGTATTCATCTTTTATTCTTATTTTATTCAGAGGTAACTTCAACCTATTACTTAAGTTTATTATTATTTATTTATAATACTTACCTTTCTTTTCTATTACATCACTAGCATTTCAATTATACTTAAGTCTATAACAACTAGAACATCAATTCTTATTAATAAAAGCAATTTATTGAACAATTTCATTACATAAGTTTACTTGTACAATTTTCCATTACAAATCTTTAACATTTTAACTTTTAATATTTGGTAAGTTATATATATATGCTTTAAGAATGTAATTGAAAGTTATACAAGTTTTTCTCAATTATTTTAATTAATTAATGTTCAATAATAATATCTTTTGTTTTATATGTTACAAATTTAAATTTTCTTTTTATTTAATTTATAAATCAGCATTAAATCTCTTATTTCCTTTAGAGGTTTCAATTATTAATTACCTACATTCCAATTCACTATAATAATTGAAACTATTAATTAATGGAAACTTAAGAATTAAATACCGGGTTAAATTTCAAATTGTTTTAAAATAATAAATAAATGTATATACTTACAACTTATATATCCAATTATATTTAAAAAAATTTAAAATTTATGTTTGTTTATCAAAACGACTCTATAGTAAAACTACTACAGTGGCCTTCCCACTTCGAAACTCAAAAATGAATGTCGATGATACGTGCACTCATCATCAAAATTTATTTTCCAGCGATAAAGAGGGGAGTAAAGAATTTATTTCTTCCAAACTTCTTAAAAACAATTCTTTCAAATTATATTGAAATATTTATATCAGAAAACACTTCTAATAATATTATTACTATATTCCAAAACCATTCAAAAGAAATTTTCAAAACTCCGGAACTTAAGTTCTAAATTTCCAATTTTCATTTATTCCATTTTCCATCTCATTTCAACTATTATAAATAAATTTCATTACCTACAACCAATATATTGCAACCAAATATAACCTTTATAAAAGTTTATTTTATATATAGAAAATATAATAGGCAAAATTATTTCATTCAGGTATATTCAAAACAAATATTGTGTCGGTTTGTCCTATTAAGTGTTTAGAAATCTCTATTGATGTCATAGCGTCCCACGCACCAACCAGAATTTATAAATACAAAACGAACAAATTAACACAATATTAAAACCTTTTTATAATACTAACAAATACGCTTTCTCATATATACACTCAGCGACTCATCATAGAGTATTACTACCCTATTAATGAAGAGTCATACTCCACAAAGCTAAGGTTTATCGCTAAACCAAAGCTCTGATACCAGATGTAACGCCCAGCCTTTCCGCATGGTATAAATCGACGATAAACCACACACGCCAGACTTAAACCATACAATAGGTGGATTGTTATGGGGTAAATAAGAAAAAGCAAGGAAAGAAAGAAACAAAATAGAATCTTGCAGCGGAACGATAAAATATAATAATCAAATATACAGTTCATGAAGCTGTTTTATAAACATTTGATTATATTTATACAATACATGTCAGAGTTCCACATACCAGTGAATAATAATCAATGCAGCAGAATACAGTGTGTATTGGAACAATATAATATAATAATAATAATAATGAAATCTTCGTCTTCGTCCTCCAGAAATAAAGTTCTCGATTCTTGAAATGCTCGTACTGACCCGGGCGAATTGTAAAAAACAAAACACTCGAGTCAGAACTAAAAGATCATATGTAAGTTAAATCAACAGGAATAAATATGAGTGTAGTAACTTAAGAGATGCTCGGGATTCACATCTCCTAAGGATCCGTTAAACTATTTACTACGTAGTAATATTTCGCTATTATAATAATGTCTATTGTAAAATAAACTTACTATTAAATACCATTAAGGCTTTACATTCTCCACCTTAACACGTAATAGTCCCAGTAGCCCATCCAATATCATAGTCCCTCCTGATCGGGAAGCCACCAGAGGATACCACACGGGCTACGGGAAAATCCAAACTCGTACAAGGCGTGATAGGATAGGTGACACGACACAACTAGGCAATGCCAGGGTAGATATACCAATTACGCTTCCGGATTAGTGGTAACGCGTAGCGCGCAGCTACTGCCCACCTCGAGCCACATCCCCAAATAAAAAAGTCAAATGTGGCCACCGAATTAATCCAAAAGCCAAAGTATAATATCGAATGGATGTGTCTGATCAAAGGTGCTACCTCATTAACCCGTCGATTGCTCCTGTTTTAGCCACCTTATGCCAACTCATGGGAGTTGGGTCCACGTATTTACCTCAAAGAAAACGCCGCCACCATCCTACTTCATTCTAGAATCTCCACAGCGTACACGGTTGTTAAAGTGCTTTTCGGAGTTGGCAGAGAGTATGACAACTTCCGACCCCGGTCTCTTTAACCACCAAACGTTATTGTAACACCGCGGTTATTTTAAAATAATTATATTTCAAAAAGAATATAATATCCCTTTCAAAACATATAAATACAATATCATTTATGTTTTAAAAACCCAAATCAATATTATTTTCAAATATATCCTTTTTTGAAACCATAACATTTTCAAAGTATAATATTTCGAAACCAAAACTTGAAAAATAACCTTTCATAACATAGAACTTTGAATTTCATAACTTAGAAACATAGTACACCACTTAAATGGTTCAAATATTAAATTACTTTATAAAATAAAATAGCTTCTTCACCTTCACAAATCAATTCCAAATATGGATTTAGATTCCCAAATAAACGAATATAATTTCCATATATTTCAAAGCTTTAATTATTCCACCATTTCAAACTCATTCTTTGATAATTTCATATATATCAATTTCAACTACTATTATTTAGATTTGAAAAGTTAACTTAATAAATCAAATCTCATTTTAGTAAAACCTTTAGACTTCAATAACTGGACATTCTTTCAATTTAACTAACTTGATAATATTCATTTAAATCAATTTGATATTCATTTAAATCCTCTAAACAAAATTCAAGTTATAAAATCATACCTATTAAAACTCAATTTATTTACATTTCAAATAATTTTTTTTCGAGGATGATTCACAAATACTTTAATTCAAATCAAATTCACATTTATCTTCCAACATTAATTTTTTTTGAGTCATTATAAACTCTATATACAATAGGATTTAAATAGATACTTAACCATATTATATAAAAGAAATCAAACTTTATTATTTAGCTTATTTTTATTCAAAACAAATTTACACATAGCTGAAAATAAATAATAAAATGGCATTTATATAACATCTAAAATCAATATCTATAAAACCTATATATCTCTTTATAAATCTATAGAAATCATTTTAAAATAATTTTATATATATAGACCACAATGTCTGTATAAAATTTTCTACCCTATGGTCAAGTGATATAGATATTTATCATTTTAATCCATAATTTAAAATAAAATGGCGGTTATATATAATTTCAAACCGCAATCCCGAATAAAATAAAAATGCATAACAACTTGCAGTTTATAATAATATAACACAACATCCATTCATCCATCACAAATCATACATCCATTACAATCATCATCCAAAGCAATCAATCAATATCAATATTTAACTGATAATATATAATCGGTAATTAACTGGCAGTTAAATTCAATAATGAATTAAATAACGATTTAATTTAAATAAATGCAATTAACTGAGATGATGATCAAAAATGTACCAACATTCATAAATAAATTCATAATCACAACATAAATTAATTTAACAAACATAAGAAACTTTAGAAGTTGTGAGTGGCCTAAAACACTCACATTTTGAATTTATATTGAATTTAAATTCAATTTAAATTCAAAAATTTGACAGTCTCAGAATCCGTCCAAACCAGCGTCAAAATGTCCGGAATTCCAATACAAACCTAGTGGAGAAAACCACGCATGAATCTGAATCCATATGCGAAAGTTAAGTCGATTAAAATGAGTTGAAATTAAAATTAAAACAAAATAAATCACCAAACTTTGCCACGTCAGCACAATTTGCGCGCCACTTTCCTCACGCGAACAGAAATCGCGATACCCATCTGCACCTTTGACCGTCTCATCCTTCATCGATATGCCACCGTAGAACGTGCTACGACCACCATTGGCCTCGCCTCGCCAGACCGCCCCTATAGACTATGGCACGAGCACTTAATTCACTGGCCGCCACCGCCTAGATCTAAGGTTTTAAAACCCTAATTCACAAAATTGGAGCTCCACGTGTCGAATTAGATGAAGCGGCTACCCACGTTAGCTTCCTGACATCGCTCTGCACAAAACCCACAAAACTGATTTCAAGAATCATCGCCTAAATCGAACTCGCCCATATCGCCATAGTGGGTTACGTGATTTGGAACTTTGACCGCGATTTCCCGCTGGTTCGAGCAACAAAAAACGAACAGTTGATGCAGATTCGCATCGTTGCGATCTTCGACCTTATATTTTTTCTATTTTTTTGAAGAGTTTGAAATTTCAATTTGATTTTGAGTTAAAGTTGGAATTATGTGTTTGTCTGCCATTGAGGAGGAGTGATGGTTGATTTGTTCGTACAGACAAATGAGAACGAGGGAAATTAGGGTTTATAACAGAGTATTTATAGACAATGTTGAAAAAGAATAAATAGATCAGATTGGTATAAGCACTAAACGATAAAGTGGTTCGAAAAGCCCGTTCTAACTCCGGAATGAAATTGGGTCAACCCGTATATCAAAATAGATGTTTTAAAATATTTCAAACGCATCAAACGCAAAATAGATTGGTATTATTTCATTTATTACCAACTATTCCTATTTACAATCAATTACAACCCAAGTAGTTGTTTCAATCAATTGGGTTCGCATTGAATTAATTATTTATTAGTTTACATTAACATTCTTACAATTCATTCCCATTATAAATTCTTCAATGGATTACAAATTTTTATTCCTTCAAATATTAAATAACAAAATTGATTACATAACATTGTTCTTATCCATTTATCATTAATTTTATACAAATCCATTAATTTGTTCAATATATACTCTTGTTTCCTTATAAATAAATTTATGTTTCTATAAATCTTCATTCACACTTCCATTACTAAGTTAAAAATCATTAAAGTAACATTTATTATAAACAACCGACATTATAATTACTTATCTAACATTGATTGTATAAATTTTGCATTTATTATGTAATACTTCACTAGTGAATACAACTTTGAATTCATTCAACCACCACTAATTATATCATTGCATTAGTTGATACAATATTCCTATTTGTTTTCTTATATTCAATTCTTTGCCTAGTATAACAATTCCCAATACTTCAATTAATCATAATTTCATTTCAATTGTGAATACTTAGCTTTAATTTCCATGGTTGCATTTCATTTTTAACATTTATTCCAATATAAATTATAATTTTTTTATTTCTTCCTAAATTTAATTACAAAATCTTAATTTAATTAACCAATTTATTAATCAAAATTAAAGGGTCGTTACAGTATGGGGAATCTTTGTTCCATGTATGTACGTTTGGTATTATTTGTTTTAGGGTTGTTATGGTATCAGCCTTCTTTTTTTACATCCATTCTATCTATCATCGGTATAAGTAAGTCAAAATGTTTGAAGATATGAGTATGAGATAGATTCCTTTATCTAACTTTCATTTCGAGGACGAAATGCTTTTAAGTATGAGAAAATGTAACGACTCATAATTTCGCTACTTCAAAAATGAGGGATTTTGTTTATTTTAAAAGATTTAAAACTTAAATAAGTTATATATATAATAAATAACAATAGTGAAAATATTTATTCTTATAGTTAATAATTTCATAATACGAATATGGATTTTAGAACAAATCAGCAAAAGTTAAGTTTTGTTAAAAATAAATAAATGCTTAAATAAATATGTTTAAATATTTATTTAAAAAGTTAAATCTTATTAATGTCACTTAATACAGATAATAGGAGTATATTTAAGGATTTAAAAATATGTTTATAATCGTTTTACAAAAAAATTCAGATTTTGTCAGTTTAACATACATTGTAAAAAATAGAGATTTTGATACTATTTAACTATAATTTTATAATATGAATAGACGTATTTAAATTTATTTAAGGAAGTAAGAAGTTCATTTTTTAAGTTTGGTTTACGTTACTATATACCTTAACAAAAGCGCCAAATTTTGATTGTAAAATTTGTCATTAAACACTGTTTTCAACCAAAACAAGTTGTTGCCACATTGTTGCAAGATGATACATTTCCTAACATACACATATGCATATTTTCAACTTTACAGACTTTAAACACTTGTACATTTAGCTTGTATGACAAAAAGTTATATTAGGAGAGTTTAAATATATAAATTAAAAAGAATGTGATTTGGCATAAACCTACAAACTAAACTATGCTAAACATCATCATTATATAAAGGACTACCCTATCTTCTCACCATTAATGCATAAGTCATATCCATGCATGGAAAAGGAGAAAAATGGATTTTATGTAATTTAGAAAGTTAGATAAAGAGGCAAAATCATTACTTAAGAACTTAAGATCACATCCAACCTTCTCTTCTCATTAACGCACATCCTTTCTCATCTTGGAAAAAGTGTTTAATTATGGTTTAAAAGTCAAAAAAGTAAACAAGGTTAATATTGTCATTTGGTTTCAAAATTCAAGTATAAATAAGCATACATACCGTCCATTCTTTCACAAACAAATTCACTTCGCATTCTTTACCTTTCTCTTAACTTTCTTCATACTCTCCACTTCCATTTCCATGGTATCCAACTTCTTTTCCATTTCCATAACCTCTTCCAAGCACCACTACACCTAATAACACCAAAACCCACATCCATCTCGGCCAAACACACCTCCACTATTGTCGAGCCTCCAAACCCACATACCCACCTAACCCCCTACCGAGCTATACGCCCCCATACCTACCTCAAAACCTCACGCATCGCCTAACCCTAGGTCGTACCCTCCCCTATAGACCACAACCACACACAAAAAAAGAAGAAAAATAGAAAGGCAAAACGAAAGAAAAAAGAAATACAGAAAAAGAAATTCGAACCGGCAAGTTCAAAATGTGAAAGAAGAGAGCGCATTATTTCATGAAGCACGCTAGTTGCAAAAAAAGATTGACGGAGTGGATATGAAGGTGAAAATTTTTCTTCGCATTTCGAATTATATTGATTATCAAGTTTAATTGTTATTTTAGATAATCACCATTTGATGATATGGATGTTTAATTGATCGTTTGAATATGTTGGATGAATTAAATGTTTGGACAGGTTGATTGAATGAATGAATAGTAGATAATTCACACTATTACGTTTATATTATCATCATAGTTAAATTTGTTATGCTACTTAGTTGAAATAATCAACTATTCCCTTTATTATTAAAGACCCATTTTCATATGAGATATACTTTCAAAATTGGAATTATAAATAAAAACCAAATTCAAAATTGAACTAGAAATTGAATTTGAAATAAATAGTGAAATTGAAATTGATTTTGAAATTGAAATTGAAATTGAAATTGAAATTTAAGTTGAATTAAAGATCGATTTGAAAACATCTCAAGCTATCTCCTCTCATGTCTGTCCCTGTTGTCCTAACCCATAACCCCATCGTCAACTCAGTAGTACCTTTCCTCACCTCCTCTGACAGCACAGTTCCTCCCCTAATCACCACTGTTGCCACTGTCCATTCACCAAACTCTTCTCCACCAACGCCCCCTTCTCCCACTCTTGTCCCTACAATCACTAACTCTGTCCATAATCTGCCTTGCCTTCTTCCCACTGTTCTACCTATCCCCCGGATATTCCCCCGCATGTACCTCTTGACCCTATCCCATCTCTACCACCTATCAAATCTCCATTAACCCAAAGCGCCGTACTTGTTAATTCTTCACCTCAGGGTGAACGGAAATGGACTTCGCTTTTTAAGCACAAACCAAAAAACGCTGGGAAGTACATCCCCGTTGACCTGAAACCAGAGTATGAAGATGATGTTTTAGTACCAACGCAAGCTGTTCTTGAAGCTGGAGCAGTGATATGGAGTGAAACAATGGTTGGTTTTTTCTTCGACAAGCTGTTGTCATACGCAGCAGTAATTATAAAGCTTAAGAAGATATGGAAATTAAAAGGCTCTGTTACAGTTAAGTCAGATGGAATCATTTTCTTACTTTACTTCACGTGTGCTGAAGATAGAGTTAAGATTCTTCAAAGTGATCCTATAATCATGAATAATAAGTTGTTCATAGTCAAACCGTACGATGCAGCGATAAGTAATGTATCTGGCTCAATCACTGCTGTTCCAGTTTGGATACAGCTGTACAATCTTCCAATATATGCTTGGTCTCCTCTTGGGATCAACTGGCTTAATAGCCACTTGGGAAAGATGTTGTGCATGGATGAAATGACAGAAAAGCAAGAAAGACTGAGCTATGCGAAATGCTTAGTTGAAATTAAACCTGACAAGGAGCTTCCTGACGAGTTTATGGTTAAGTTGGTGGAAGGAGGATATCAAAGAATCTACGTAAAGTATCTGTGGAAGCCAGATGTTTGTGTATTGTGCAGAAAATTTGGACATAAAACTGATAGTTGTGACAATAAGGAAAAGAATCAAAAAGACAATGATAAGGAAACAGGAATAAATGCCAGTAAAGAAAACATGGTAGGAACATCTGAGTTAGCCCGTGTTAACAAAAATGACAAACCATTTCAGAAACGAAATATCAGAACATGGCAATGTGTGAGCAAGAAGAAGGAAGAGATAGTTGTTAAGAAAGATATAACAGTACAAAATAGAGGAAGCAATGAGGAAAACATGAATGATGAGGAAAGGAAAAGTGAGGGGTATGATAATGGACAATGTGGTAATGAAGAGGATAGTAACGAAGATACAAATGAAGGTGATGCAGCCAAAACTCTAATTTCAATAGATAATGTGATTAAGGAAAAAAGTCCTAGAAAAGAGGGGATAATAGATGAAAATGATACAGTTGGAAAACTCTTAATATTTAACAAATTTGATGCTCTCCTTAATCTGGACGAGGAGGAAAACATGAATGAAACGATAGATGAAAATATGATAAATGATATTCAAGGTCAAGTAGCACTGGAAAGCATTGAGGCAGAGGTACAAAATGATGCTGAAAACCATAGTACCCAAAAGGAAGACAATAGAAAAAATACAATACAAAGGAAAAATGTGGTGGAACAAACGGTGGAACAAACAGTGGACGACATACAAAGACCGATAACTAGCGATGTTGGAAACAATGATGATGGATCAAATAGTGATATTAATAAAGGAGAAGAGACTAGCTCAAGTGGTAGAAAAAATAGAAAAAATAGTTACAAAAATTCCAAACTCAGAAAAAATGCTCAAAAGAAAGACTATACACAAAGAACATGACACATGCACACCGTATCAGTCCAATTTACAACATACTTATTCCCCGTCTCAAGGAAATGCCATTACTCCCAGCCTTTCTTCACAACACATATACACCAAAATCAGACCTCCTTCAGCATATAAAGCTCCTCCTGTTATACTCTCCTCTTCAAACACTATGCCATCCACCCCTCAAAAACAATTACTTGCTACACAGTCCTCCTCCCCTACGCCAGAGGAAACAACAAACCATGAAGTGACCCCACTTTCAGCTACGATTCCTAACTACCTGTCCTCGTCACAGGCAGTAACTAGGAGAATGAAGATAGAACTTCTCAATGCATGTGTTATCCAATGATGTCACGCATTGGAGCATGGAACATACGTGGTGGACACCATGTTATCAAGCAAGATAAGTGTAAACAACTTATCAAAACACATCACCTGTCAATTTTAGCATTACTTGAAACAAAGTTAAATCTTACCTTGTCTATCAAGGCTGCTGCATATATTAACCCAAGTTGGAGATACGTCCACAATCTGAATGAAGCACCGTATGGTAGGATAATGATTCTTTTCAATCCTAGTCAAATACAACTAACTCCCATCCTTTCTACTTCTCAGTTGATACACTGCCATGCAACTAATCTTTCAAACAAATCATCTTTCTACGTTTCCTTTGTTTACGCATTCAACTCGACAGCTTCTAGAACTTCGTTACTTTCGGTCATTCCATCTCTCAGACAGTCCACCCATCCATGGATTATTCTTGGGGATTTCAATTATAGTTTCTCTCTCTGATAGAGTTGGTGGAAATCCACTCTCACTTAATGAAATTAAACCACTTGCTGATACCCTAATCGATGCGGAGCTTGTTATGGTCAAATCTGTTGGTATGCAGTGCTCGTCGAATAATAAGAGGAGACTTGGATGCAGAACCTTCTCTAGGATTGATCATTCCTTCTCCAGTCAATTTGCCCTAACCAAATGGCCTCTCCTATACAACCACCTCTATCCTCCTCTCCCTTCTGATCACTCACCTCAAATTATTCACCTACGTGGGGAGGACAAGAGGGGAAAAACAAATTTTAAATTTTTTAATTCTTAGGTTTCTGAACCTGACTTTAAAACTACAGTGTTAACAGCATGGAACAAGTCTAAAAAGGGTAATCATTTGTTTGTTTTGCAGGAAAAAATTAAAGTGATGAAGGAAGCTTGAAACAACGGGCATTTAAAAGATATGGTAACGGTGATAAAATGAGCACACTGATAAAAGAAAATCTTATTGAGGTCCAAACAGCAATGATGGCTAATGTAAGTAATGCAAATCTCACAGCAACTGAAAGTACTTTGTCTCAGCAATACTATGAAGCATTAACTAAAGAAAATAACATGATTAGACAGAAGTCGAGAATAAAATGGCGGGAAAAGGGAGATAGAAATAGTGCCTACTTCCATGCAAGTCTCAAGGATAACCAGAGAAGAGAAAACATAACTACTATCTATGATATGAACGGTGATCTTCACTCTACTCCTGATGAAGTAGATCATGAAGCATTTGTAAAGCATTTCTCTGCCATGTATAGCAACAAAAACAACTTCATTCCGAGTATTGATCAGATCCCTAATGACATCCTGCCTAGACTTATTCCAGATGATTATACCTACCTGTGTAATGAAGTCACCACTGAAGAAATTAAGCAAGCTATGTTTTCCCTTAATACCAATTCGTGTGGAGGCCCTGATGGGTTGAATGCTCTCTTCTATACTTCTTGTTGGTCGATTGTCTCAACTGATGTTAGCAATGCCATACTCATATTCTTCAAAAAATGTAAAATCTTCAGATCGTTTAATTATACTAATATAGCACTTATACCCAAACTTAAGAATGCTCACTGTGTTAACGAATTCCACCCTATCTCGTGTTGTAATACTATTTATTAATGTATCTCTAAGATTATTGCTGCAAGACTTAAGCATGTCCTACCAAGAATTGTCTCCAAAAATCAAGCTGCCTTCTTACCTGGAAGGAACATTCTGGACCACGTCCTACTCTCTCACGAACTCATTAAGGGATATAAACACAAGAATGCTCCTCCGAAAGCGATGTTGAAGCTTGACATCATGAAAGCCTTTGATATGCTGCAATGGGATAGCATTGTTCGAATCATGGGGTACATGAACTTCCCACCTCATTTTATATCTTGGATATATGAATGTATCTCCTCCCCGACCTTTTCTGTTAATGTCAATGGTTTGACAGAAGATTTTTTTTGTTAGTAAGCAAGGGATTAGGCAAGAAGATCCACTATCTTCTTATGTCTTCATTCTTGTCATGGAACTTCTTATGAGGATGTTTGATAAACTTATATACCAAGGAAATTTTAAGCTTCATCCAGCATGCAAAGAACCTCAGATCTCTGCATTAATGTTTGCGGATGATTTAGTTGTGTTTTGTACTCCTGATATTAACACCGTAAAGAACATAATGCACATACTTGATAAATTCTATGCTATGACGGGTTTAAAAGTTAATCTCGGCAAATCGGACATCATTATGGCTGGAGTTAATTCTGAACAGTGTACTCAAATTTCTCAAATCACTGGCTTGTCTCTTTACTGACACTGTTTCTTACTTTGGTCTTCCTCTCTCAATAACAAAAATCTCAACTACATAACGTCTTCCTCTATTTGAGAAGATAACTGCGAGGCTGAACCGATGGACCACCAGGCCACTTAGTCAAGCCGTAAGACTGACACTAATTAAGTAAGTTATATTTTCAATGCAAGTGTACTGGGCTAGAACATTCATTCTTCCCTTTAAGTTGATAAATATAATCAGAAGTGCATGTATGAAATTCCCATGGAACGGCAAAACAACCGGCAGATACATTGCTCCGATAAAATTTTGCAGATTTGATAGGCCACTGAACAAAGGAGGTCTTGGTATTCTCAACTTAAAACAATGGAACAAAGCAGCCTTTGTGAAGCATTTAGACAACTATAACTGTTCAGAAAGCCTTTGGGCTATGTGGTCAGAAAAAACGTGATAAAGGGAAGGAGTTTGTGGAATATGACTAAGCCTCTAAACTTAAGCTGGACTTGGCAGAGTATTTTCAAAATTAAGGAGATGTTTCTTCCTCTTGTTCAAATGAACTCAAACCCTACTTACAGTGTGAGTTTCTGGGACGACCCATGGTTAGACAAGGGATTCATAATTCGACGTCACCTATCGTATAGTGAGATACAGCAAACTGGGCTTCACTTGGCAACTAAGGTCAGAGATGTTCTCTACAATTTTCAAACTTCACGTTATTTTTCTTCCAATCAGAGGATCTAGAATATTTGGAGCAAAATAGGAATGTTTACTACTCTGACCTCTGCTTCTGTATGTCTGGAATGGGGAGACAAAAAAGCTAAATTCAAAATTGGAGATGCATATGAATTCATTATGAAGAACAGTTCTTGCCTAACATGGAGATGGTGGAAGAGAACTTGGACCAATGAGAGTAGAATGAGAGAGAATTTCATGCTTTGGAAAGTTCTTAAACGTGCGATTATGTCCAAAGTAAAACTTGCATGCATGGGTATGAGTGTTAGTACTTACTGTACTTACTGTAATGAGCAACCAGAGATAGCAGAACACTTGTACTTTGAATGCCCTTATATTAAGCAAATCTGGACTAATGTTATGGCGAGGCTTCAACGAACTAATGTCTCTCATGACAATCGGGTGGAGTGGGAAAGGATCTATGCGACATCAGGTAATAAGCATGAAGGAAAGAGAATATTTAATGCTGTGTTGAAGAGCTTCATTAGCTCAGTTTGGAGAGAGCGAAACACGAGAGTGTTTGATGCCAACAACGCAAAATATGATGTTATTTTCAAGCAGTGGATAATACATGAAATCAAAGTTACTATAAGTCTGCTCTCATTCTTCATTGATCTGGGGATATATGCCTCATTTCAAACGTATTAACTGGGCTTGTTAATTTTCTTTTTTTTCCCTTTTAATTCCTGTTTTTTGTTTCTCCTGTGTTTATTGCGCCTAGTGTCCCCCTGTGTTCTTTGAATTATCTCTATGTTGTATGTGTTTAGTTTCGTTTGGCGCAGCAACAAAATGGTCGGGACCATTTAACCACGTCGGCCTTGCCAAAAAAAAAGATCGATTTGAAATCAAATTTGAAATCTAAGTTTAAATCGAGTTTAATTTGAAGTTAGAATTGAAATTTAATTGAAATTGAATTTTAAATTTTAATATTAAAATAATAGGAATAAAATAATATTATAATATGGAAATAGTGAAAATACACTTTAAATACTTTAAAAAGTGAAAGTTTTAATTTAAAATCATTTGTAATAATTTTATAAGTAATAAAATTCAATTTGAATAAATTATTTCAAGTACTGAAAAATGAGCTAAAATTAGATGCGTCGCATAACGGTAGTTCGTGATTTCGCATCGACCGGAGGATGACATATTCAGTACTATCTAGTTATAGAGGTAGGCTGGTCTTGTGTTGGTAGAGGAGCTTTGTAATGGTTCCTCGGGACATCCATCTAGATGTGTACCCATCGAAAGGTAGATCCTTCACCTGGTCATATGTATGGAAATCCATTCTTCAATAAGAACTTGCGGTTTTGTTTGTCTAGCATAATGAATAGCCCCAAAATGCTACATATGTAACCATTTTGGCTAAGATTAATAAACTTGTTTGCAAATGTTTTCAAAGTAATGACATTAAAAATAATATCAAATGTTTTAATTATCATAAGGTAAAACTCGTCCGTGTTTATGTATGGGCATGGTCTTACGAGACACTCTTTCTTTTCAAAGGATTTTATTCTAATGGCTTATATATGACACTGTCATTTATTATTGAGTTTTTCTCATGAAAATTTATCAAGCCTGATCCGGGTGTTTTCAATACTCGGGTTATATTAGAGTTATTTCAGGTTTAGCAAAGACGGTTGGAGTGGAGATATTCATCTACGTGTGGACATATTCTATTATCCGCAGCTGTTTGTTTGTTTGTTTGTTAGCAATTTTAAGGACAGATGTTTATAACTATCCAAGCTGAATTTAGGTTAAACTCTGATATATGTATTTCAAAAAAATTCCGCTGTAAAGATATTGTTTAATATTATATTTTTTTCCTTTCATATGAGATTCTGTTCTGTCTATTTTTCTTTATTGCCCTTGATAATCCATTCTTTCGTGCAATTTAGGTCAGACACGTGTGGTTTATTGTTGGCTCAAAGGGTACAGAATTGTGGGTCATCACATAAAACCTAATTAAATCTTAATTAACCCTAGCTAAATTAATATTAAATCATAACTAAATTCTAACTTGTCTTAATGAGCTTGATTAAGTACTAATTAACTTCCTAATCTAACTTGGTTAAAGTTAAATAAAATTTGTTAAAAAGTTAAACCCCAATTAATCAAATATTAATTAAATAATCCCTTAAATAAATAAATAAATAATCATTAATCTTAACTAAATGATTAATAATCACTTAATTACTTCTTAACCACATTAATCACTAATTAAAACTTCATTAATTAATTAGTAGTCATTAACTTAACTTAGGTGATGATTAACCTCTAATCACCTTCTTAATTACCAATTAAGGCCAATTACCTTTTAATTAACTAACTAACTAACTAATTAAATTATAAACTTAATTACTTTTTACTATTACTAATCATGTTTGAAAACCTTTTACAAAACAGTATCAAATAAAAAAAAATTAAAATAGAAATTCAGAACTTTAGTCGAACTACATCCATAGCGACTATCGCTATAAGTGCAGTTCGCTTTAATATATTTTTAAAGCATAAAAACCTCACTAATTTTAGCATTTCATGTTTATAAACCTTTTAGAAAGTTTTACAAACTTTAAGCTTAGATATACAAATTTAAAAAACCAATTTAAAACTTTTAACTCTTTTAAAATAAATAAAGAAAACATGATTCCATTCGGGTCTTGGATCTGTCGCAATTACATACAAAGTTGCTAACTTCTTTCTAAACATCATGGCCTTAGTTCACATACACAATCATACATCACACAACGTACATCATCCTTACCATATACCACATATATACTAACAAAGGTTCATGCTTACTAACTACATAATATCACAACTAAATCCCATAACCAAATCCAATGGCTAACACTATTCAAATCAACGATTATCAACATTTCTTAACAGTATATACTCATCACATATAATGTCAAAATTTAAGCTAACTTTTACACTAAATTGCGAGTTAGTTTACTCACCAAACTTCCACAAAAGCTATCCGAACTTAAGCTAAAGTTGCCAATGACTCACTAGCTTTAAAGAACGCGAAGGCTTTAGGTGCTAACAACCCTCAAAATGGGCTTGGCCTAGGTGTATGTAGGCTCAGCCAGAGGTGTGAGGGTAGATGTGGGATAATAGCTTGATGGTAGAGGAGCTTTGGGTTATAATCGATTTGTCGAAAATGAACTCAAAATTAGGCCAATTCTCCATTAGTTTTGGGGTCACCAACTACAAAATATGGAAAAGTAGTCGAACCAGAAGTTGTAGGAATTTCTTTCCCATATCATTTTAAAAACTATAATCACTCATTTTCGATTTGTTTTGAAGAAATTATGATCAAAAAAGAAGGGTAATTTTCGGACTAGAAATTCTAGGTGAAAATTGCTTTGCAAAGATTGGGTATTTTGACATAGTTATTTTCGAAATTGGAAAAAGTGGTTAACTAGAATATTGTAGCCAATGGAATTTCAGGTAATTTGAAAAAACTAAGATCACCATTAAAGGTAAGAATGAAGAGTTATGGTTAGAGGAAGAGGAGGTAAGAAAATGAGAAATTCAAGGGCTATTTATAAGCAAGATCTCACACCTTATCATTTTGTCAAGTCACGTAATCTCTTCTCTTCCTCTCTCATGATAAATCCCTCCCCTTTATAGTTATACCACTTAAGTAAAGATGGCTAATGATGAAAATATCAAGTGATATGACAAGATGTGTATATATATCTATGTTTATTATTTTTAAACCATGAGTTGTCACATCACTTCTTAAACACAACTAACATAAGATAATATATTCTTAAGCGTATTATTATATAGTTAATATCTATCATATATGTGTATATATAGTGCACAATGATGAACAATGTTTTCGACAACTTTCTGGTGTCGAAAGTTTGAAATTTTGAAAAATGTTTTTCGGTCACATTTTTTGTTTTTCTACTTGATCGCTGTAGAAAAATCCGACTCGAGTATCCATGTCATGACAGACAAAATGTCGCTTTTCATCCCCTACAACCGAACGCCACCAAAATTCATCACCACCTACTCCTCGATGCGTTGAATCCAATGGAAGCAACCAGATCGCCTAATTCTCCCTCAATCCAAAACAACATGGAACCCTAGTTTTGTAGAATTTAGCCATGGCAAGCAAGCTTCTCCAAACCGAGTTCGAACACTCTTAAATCATTCCAAAAGAAAGATTATGCCAATAGGAGTTCTACCGTGGTCACTACATGATCCAAAGTTAAGTGGAGAACTTGATTTTCGAAGCCTTGGGCACTATATTTGCTTACTGACATGTTTCGACTTCTACCCAGAAAATGATGCAATCCAATTCGAGCCTATGGATTCAAGGATTTAGGCAATACAAACATAAGGAAACTGATTTCAAAATTTTAAGAAAAGTGAATCATGTGCTTTTAATTTTTAAAGGAAATGTTGATTCTTTTTTCTTTTCAATGGAGATGAAATAGAACAGAAGAGGGAACAAAAGTGAAAGGGTGAAAGAAATTTGAATAAAGAAAAGTGTATATGAAATACCTTAATAAACCAAAATAAGTTTATTATTTCAACCTAACTCTCTTATCAAAGCCACTAAAATGTCTAAGCATATTGCCTAAGTAGCAAGCACACATCAAATCAAGTTGAGATTTTGCATTTGGATTTGATTTTTAAAAAAGTTTAGAAAATAATTATTTGCATACTTCACTATCCAATATCTCATTCGCTACGGACCGTAAATAAAAGAAATATAAGTACGAACATGCATTATAATGTGACATGATCTCAAACTAAGAATAAAATAAACAAGTTATCAAGTTCTGTGAAGATTTCAAAATGGTTAATGTTTGCCGTAAAATACAAAAAAAGGAAATTTATTTATTTTTCAAAGTGAAAATTATGGAAAAAACCTATAAATTAAATTAATGATATGTCATCGAAAATTGAACAATTATCTAAAACATAGATTTTATTATAAAAATTATAAATATTCCAAAAATCAAAGTGATAAAATTCCGAGTCGTTACACTCTTTCCCCCCTAAAAAGAATTTCGTCCCTGAAATTTCACCGTATGAATGCCCAACACTATTCATAAGTCCACATAATGCTCATAGATCATTTATGTATAAAATTTGATGGATCACTACTCGAATACATTACCCCATTTCCAACTAGCATCGCTCACCCGATTTACTAGTGTAGTCCCATATCAGACTTCTTAATTAGAAACCTCCGCCCTCCTTGGATAGCTATAGAATATGATAAAAAACCTTTGTTCCATATCAAGAATCCTCATCAAGTGCTCGCCATCCAAAATCGAGTAATAGATCTTTATTTGAAACGGTGTGAAATGCCTCAAAGCCTTGTACTCGAATACTAAATCAAAACTATATGAAGAGAAATGATCCATGTCCAACTTCGCACTTATTTAACTAGTTATTCGTAAAACCAATTCTATTACCACTGAATTATTTATGAAAATGTTCTCATAAAACATAGCTTAAGTTTACAAACTGGTATACTACCCAATCATACCTAAGGGTGTGTACAATTATGATTCAAACTTTTATTTGAATTCACTTAAGAATTTAAACACCCGAGTATCAGAACACTTTTTGAAATGATACTATATATTTTATTCCATAGTGTGTGTTTGTGTGTGTGTGTGTATATATAGATTGAGTAACCCCAAAATTATATCAAGGAACTGGGTCCTACTACACAGTATCATACATTCCTTATAAGAAGGATAATACTTAGGAGAAACATTTACCGTCCGAACGTATCTCTTATCTATTTTTAGTTATTTTTGAGCCACCCGCACTAGTTAATTTAAACCACTTTTTTCCTTTTAAACCCATTTTGAAACAATACTAAATATATTTCCAAATAAATAGTTTTTTATCAAACTATCAATGGCCAGCTTACTTTTGACTCATTTGGATTCGAACTTGTCCCAACCGTACAATGACAAAGGGAATAATTTACTAAGTACGGAATATTGTTAGCCTACAAAAACATTTGATTGCCACTTGAAAGATTATTCTGATCATCATAAAACAAATCAGGACTCATTTCCAAAACCAAATCCAAAGGAATACACATTTCTTTTAAATTCTCTTTTTAAAATAATTTATTCTTAAAATATATTTTTAAGTGAACTATATCCAAAATATTGATACACTAAAACCCCTTTAAGAAAACTAATATTACAATTCCAAAATCACTAATATTCCAAAACTATCTCAAAAAAATATTATTTGTTTTTCCCTACATTATTTAAAATGATAATATGCATATTTACTCTATGGTAAACAAATCATATTTTTGGAATCAGATCAAATTTTTTTTAATCAAAACAATTATATAGTGAGATCATAATAGCAACAATCTCATACTTAGAAACACGAAAATGAACACCGATGACATTGCAATCAGAGTCGAAATTATTTTCCAACGACTGAAATGAGTTGGAGATATATCCCCTTAAAAATCCTTGGAAATATTTTAATTCAAAAAATATTTTTATATATGATTATTAATTTTTAAATCTTGAAAACCATTTACCAAAAATACTGGAATTTAATTTCTCGGATTCCTTTTATTTATACACATTTTTATAAATCAAATTTGTAAAATATCTCCCTTTAAAGGAAATCATTTCTCAAATATTCATTGTGCTTCTTTGTATAATTCATTTTTTAAGTATTATTTTGGAAATATTTAAGTTTTCCTTTGACACCTACTTTTATATAACCCTAATTTAATAGAGTCAACTTTTATATTTAATCATTTCTAAAATATTTATTTCAAAATATTCCAAATCCCTTTTAATAAAACAACATTTGTTAAAACTTAATTTTATCAAACCAACATTTATATAAAATCGTTTCTAAAATATTCAACCTAAAATATTCAAATTTCTTTTAAATAAACCACCCTTAAGACTCAAATTTTAACCCAACATTATCAATGAAAGCCTTGTATTCAATTTGTGAAACTTAATTCACAAGGTATTTGTTTCAGTATTCCCAAAATTCCTATCTATCCAACCCAGGTTTCAAAAGGAAGTGTCTAGATAGATCAACAAATAATAGTCAATGCCCAGACCTAGATAAGCATAGATAATCAATATTCAAGATGATAATGATGGAATATTATCCTTCCTAACAACTAAACACATCCAAGAAAACGATATTTTTTTTAACATATATTTCTTTTATATGTAAAATACAATTCTTGGTAAAATTATTTCATTTATACATATAAAAAATACCGTGTCAGTTAATCTTATTTAAGTGTTTAGGAATTCCCTATCGATAACGTTGGCCAAACCTAATTCTGTGTTTACTTGCACGATTTCATAGTTTAAAATGGTTAAAATTGGTAACCAAATATTTAAAATTCAAAATTAGCATTTGTGATTTCTGAAAATTTAGCCTAACCTAATTAATGAATAGTTTTCAGTTAATTAAATGAGTTAATGAAGTTATACAATGCTTATGTAAACTTTATATGCAAAAACTAGGCAAATTTGAGACATGTATTTGGGAAAATCATTGTAAAACATTAATAAATTTATTTCAATAAAATTATGAGATGAGATACGATATTTGAAGGTCTGAATATAATTTTTATACATTTTTATATGATTTATATGAATAAATATAGTGATATTTAATTTATGTATACAAATAGTACAAAGTTATGAATTTAATGATTTGGGACTTTTAGATATGTCGAACAAATCTAAATTTTCTAAGACTTCATATGATGATTTTAGGTCTAAAAAGTACTTTTATGTAATTTAATTCAATTTATATGAATTTATACAGATTTGATTTCATTATATGTGTATATCAGCCCAAATTTGTAAATTAATGATTTGATGTGTATATCTATATCAAAATGGTATGAAAATGAGTTTTGAAGTTGAAGCATATGTTTATACGAATTTAGAAAATCTATTTCAGATTTATAGAGGTATATTTTAATAGATATGATTTATTTAGTGAAAACGCACTGAATGGTAAAAATATGTATATATACGAATTATATATATATATCTTTGTGTGTATGTATATAATATACATTAAAAATCAAGATTTATTTTATTTTGATAAGTATATTCCAGTAAGAAATATATTTTTATTTCATATTTAAATTATATACATGAATTTATGCAATGTATTTTAATATGTGAAAGTTAAAGAAATTGTAATTTAAAAATAGTAAAAGATGATAAAATTTTGTGGTAAAAGTAGTAGGATATGTTAAAGATGTATGCTGCATTATAATGGAATGAAAAGCTAATAAATCATAAGAACAAGGGTTATAACGAAAATATACAAAACCTAGAAATTTCTTCGAGCGTGTAGACAAGTGGACCGGTGGTCCAAACCGGTGCACATACGCTAATGGACCGGTGGTCTAGACTAGTGCGCTGGTCACTGAAAGATTTTGACAATTTGAACTAAAACCTAATTTAGGTCATAATAAATAGATTTAGAGGCCCGTTCCAAATTTCCTGAATGTGTTCGGTGAGTGATGGGGTATATGATGTACCCTAGCCTAAGTATGCAATGAGTGTTAGCACATAGATATCGCATGCCTTAGTGGGGTGATGTTTATAAATCATACAACTTGGTTTAGTTATTGATCTGGAATTGAAGAATAGAAGGGATTCATGACTCTAGATGTTGCAGGTTGGCTGCAACCAAATTGTTATTGGGTATATCGGGGTTCACCGTTTGTCTAGTTTATCCCTGATACGATTATACAACTTACACATGTATGAGTGTGAATTTATTTACCTTATTTTAAAATGAATATAGTTACACAACTATATGAAACTCTGTGAATATGAATTGTGTATCGGTTTTGATATGAACTGAAATGTATTATGGTATGGTAGCTTATCATTTTGATCATGTTGTATTATGAAATAAGTATAGTGAACGTTGAATTTAGTTATATTCACTCATCATACTTTGTGTTCGATCCCTCTTTCCTCCACGTTTCCTTTGTTTTATATATATGTACGTATGTGCACGCGTTCGTGCCTGCATGCATGTGTGTGTGTATGTATATATATGTATGCATGTATGTATTTGTGTGTATATTTATATATATGTGTGTATGTATGAGTATGTTAGTATGTATATATATGCGATGACATGTGTATATAAGTAAGATATTTCAACTATTGTGTGGATCTGGATTTGTATTGTATATATCAGTGACATATGAAACTATGTATGCATTGATTTGGAAATGTCATAGTATTATTTGACTAGTAGACTTTGTGTTCCTTCTCTTGCAAGTTCTATAAGACAAAATAGATAGTTTTTTTGTTTTCTTGCATCAACCGCCCGACGATCCATTGTTTTTTTCGACTTCTTTGGTCAAAGTTATTATTTTATGTTAAAATCCAAAGGTCTAAAGATGGCAAGTTGTTGCAAGAAGCATTCAATAGACAAATTACTAAAGTCATGTAGCACGAAAAAAGTTCTCCCGAATAGCTTGAATGCTTTTATAATGCAACACTCACTCTTTGGCACATTGGCTCATTAATACATTAAATCTGTTATTTTGCAATACTTATTTTGAGAATTCGCAATAGTTATTACCGTTCCGAATTACCAACAGAATTTTTAGTCGGTTCCATTTTGCAGCATTTATAACTATAAGAATATTGGTACTCATGTAAATAAGATGAAGAATAAATGACACAACCAAAGTTTTTTTAATCTTTAATTCCCCTATTTTTTAACGCATTAGCATAAATTCGTTTTTGGTCACTCCAATCTAGTATTTTGTATTCTTCCTCATTCAATCTCAATTAGGGTGTTTTTCAAATTCAAATACATTTAACCATTCAATTATTAGGTATTTTCTTATTCTCGATCTTAGCATTCATTTGGATTTTATAACACAAAAATCATGATGGATGCAGCTAAGTTATGCTAATACAAATTCAAGGTTGAAAAGAGGAATACATAAATATACGAAGTTGACTAATGCTCATCTTAACTAGTGGGCAGCCCGTGCATTGCACACATACGAAGAAGGGTCATTCGAAAATGTATAGAGAATCACCTTCAAGCATTAGGCCCGATGGTTGTTTAAGAAGTAAAGTTAGGTTTCTTTTCCCTTTTCTTTTGTTTATTTGAGCTACGGGACTATGTACATCCAACTTTGTAGTCCAGCTATAATTAAGCATGTGTTTGCAGTGGATCCTTATACAAAATCTATAAAAAAAATTCATTCAAAAACAGACAATAAAAAGGTAAAAGTACATGTTAAAATGTACTATAACGATGATGCATCTGTAAAGTGAGCAAGAATGTAACTGAAATTTATTACGTAAACATCTTCATTATCTACATGAGAGTGACGGATGCAGTGTGCTCTGTAAATGAAAATCAAGACCATTTCTTAAATTTCAAAAGGACACCGAGTAAATTAGTTCATTGAATTCTCTTTATTAGTAGTAGAGATTAGGTGCATCCTATTTATGCTTATCTAAACTAATCCTAATCTCGAATTGTAATTTAGTGCATAAGAGTTATAATAATAGTAGTCAGGTGCAGAATATTCATGGTTCAACCAATGGTATTCAAATGCAATATTTGTACTACTTGAGTGTCAGATGCACCTCAGTTAATTAGTTATGCTTCTTAAATTTGGTTATAATTCAAGAAGGTTTATAAACGGGGTTTCATTTTTTTTACACAAACTGTAACGATCCTAAATTTTGAACAATTTAAATTGTGAATATTTAATTAATTTTGAATATTTGAATGATAATTTAAACTGAATTTCCGATATAACAATGAAATTGGTGATTAAATATTTAAAATTTAATCTATACAAAGCTGAAGAAAAATTTAAACTTGACTTTGGAGTTGAAATTGAATATTTAATTTGTAATTGAAATTCAAACTAATGACTTAAGAAAATAATTTGGATACAAGAATTTTTATTTATGTAAATTAATAAACTGATGGTTAAAATTTTAATAACATTCTTTTCTTTAGCTTAAATAAAAAAAAAATCAATACAAAATAAAATAAACAAATACACTTAGTAAAAAAAAAAAAAAAAAAAAAAAAATTTAACAACATAACTTAAACAAAAATTTACAAAACAAAGTAATGAAAATAATTAGACAAAACAAATTGGATTTAGATAAATAGAAAAAAAAATAAGAGGAAAACTTGTTTATGGTTTGGGCTTTGAAATTTATACCGGCCCACGTTTGAATACTACTGCCTTTATCTTTAACCCGATTCCCCTTTATCTCACTTTACCATTTTCATTTCTAAACCCTAAACGAAATAACGAAACAAAATGGCGGCCTCTCCAATTTTTTGCTCGTCTTCAAATTAGGGCTAGCAATCAAATCTAGGGTTTTGCTTCTTGCGATTCAAAACAAGGGTATGCGATCTAATCTGGGCTTCGACCTTCGTTCAACTTGGCTTATTTCCCTTCGGCTGCTTCGACTTTGTTATGGTGAGTTTCTCCTCACGATTAATCTTCATGCAAGTTTTTAGATTTGTTTTGAAGTGAATGTTTGATTGCATGCTTTGTTTTGGTGGTTTGTGGTTTTCAGTTGCTCGGTTAAAATTGAATTCTAGACCAATAAGAACAGATGGCTCACTGCATGTTGGTTGTTGGTTGTTCTTTTGCTATGAATTGCTCTGTTAATTTGTTATTTAAACTGATGAGGACAAATACTATTGAATTTAATTTTATTTAAACTGTTAAGAACAGAAGCTACTTAAATTTTAATTAAACTGATGAGAATGGATGTTATAAATTGTATTTTTAAATTGATAAACACAGATACTATAATTTTTAATTAAATTGATGAGAGCAGATGCTATATCCAAACTTTGCTCGTTATGTTTGTGGCTGCATGTGTTGGATTTGGCTTTGTTAAATGAATATTTGTACTGCTTTATGTGTATGTTGTTGTTAGAAAATGCTTGAGAATAGGAAATAGTTGTTGATCATCTCCGATCTTGTTCAGAAAACTGTTTTCTTAAGGAAACCCTGTCAAAAATCCTTTTTCTTTTCCCTTTGTCTCTTTTTGTTTCAATGGATTTTGTTTCAGTAAAACAAGATGGATTTTGTTTTAAACTTGTAAAGGAATCAAAGCAAAATGATTTGGATGCTTAAAATATTTGTGTGAATCTACATATACCCCTTTCACTGGCCATTTGCAAAATGAAATACTGCATCTTGTTTTCTGTGAATAACATTTTTTTTTTAACAAAAAAAAAAAAATTTAAGTAATTTTAGTTGCTTAGTTTATGCCTGTGATAATCATATTGAAGTGGATGATTGAGATGGAATTTCATGTGAGATGTATGTTTCTGAATGTTTGTTTTCTGTTGAAATTTGTCTTGCTTGATCTTGTTTGTTCTAGCATTCCAAGTGTATATCCAGATCAAAATCATAACCTTAGATCCAAATCTTTGTTAAAGTTAAGATTTAAACAAAGTAAATATACAGTTTTAATTTTTATTAAAAATGGAAAAGAATAAAAGGAATAAGTGAAACTGTAATGTTTTCTCTGAAAACTTAATAATAGAAGAACAACTGCATGTGTGTATAAATTAGACCATCCAGTTTCATTAATTCAAGAGTAAATATTGATTTCTCAAACCAATACTTGAATTAAAGGGTATACTCTGTTATATGCATGTTGCACAGTAATCTTGGTTTGCCTGTTTTAGTTTCCAGATTGTTATTATGTTCAAAAACATGACTTCAGGATAAAATTAATATTAGAGTTTAAGTTTTTTTTAAGCATAGTATGTTATATAAGTTAGAATTTAATCTTATCTAATCTTAAAGAAAAAAATGTGAAACAAGAATAAAACTGTGATGCCTCTGTACAAACAAAATAGGCAACAGAGCAAATATCTGTAAATAGTGTTTGAATGTTTCAGATTTATTTATTTAAGTTTATAAATAAATTACTTGACTAACAACTTGATTTTTAAAATCATAAAAAGAATTCTTAGTTTGCATTCAACTGAATATCTTTGGTTTAGCCTGAAACAAAATTGGGGTTTGGGTCTGCCAATCTAAGGAAATGTAGATGCCTGAGTTTCTTTTGTTGTTGTGATGATGTTTGGTGTCTGTTAACTTGATATAAAAAAAAAAAATCTATGTACTGCATATCTATATAAATGTGTGAATATGCTTGTGTATGCTTGTGTGTTATGCATGATGTTTGCTGTTTAATTTATTTGCCTGTTCTTAGTTCAAACTTTAGTCTAACCTGTCTGTAGCTCAATCAAGTGTTGCATTTTTGATCTCTTGAGTTGTTTCACTGCCATACTTGTAGCTTCTAAAATGTTTAAACTTCATTAGTTAAAATGTTACTCACCTGAATCTTGATGCAGAGCAGAGAAATGCAACTGAAAAACTAGTGCTTGTCACAGAATTCTTGCATGCATGCTACTTGAATCCAGATTTTAATAAAGAAATGCATGTCTGAAACAGTTTGTATTATGCAGATGTGTTCTGAGTAACTGGACCATGATGTCTCTGTATCTTCTTTCCCACATATAAAAATCTGTTCTAATACCATTAACACATAATATAATATATGTTAGTGTTATCAAGGTTCAAAAAAAAAAATGATTTGTAGAATCAGGAATCATAGTTTAAGATGTTGTTCAAATTAAATAATCAAAATGATTTGAAACTCTCTGGAAAACTCAGGGTAACAGGACTAGAATTGCACATGAATGAAATACCAACCACATTAAAACATTGTGGGCATGTTCATGTTTACAGATGCTAGTAATTATGTTTGAACTGTTAGGAACAAATGTTATTGATTTCTTTCAAAATTTAAAATTTTGATAAGAACAGATGCTATGTTATCTTGTTGTTAAATTGGTAAGTGCAGATGCTACTAAAATGTTTTGTTTAACTAAGTAGTTGAGGTGCATAATTGTTTTTGTAATAAAGATATGTCTTGAGTATTGCATGCTTCATGTTGCCCAGTCTTCAATTCCATTTTTGTTTGCCTATAAATTTTCATGTGCATGTTTGTTTGACCATCTCTGTAACCATAAAACATGTAAACATCTCTGTAAGCATTCTTTGTTGTCTGCATCCCATATCCCTAATCATTGTGGCACCTCTGTTCATCTAAGTTGCATGCAACATCCTTAGTGCTATGTGGGTTTGCATTTCCTCTGTCCTTTGCATATAAATTTCATTTCATGATTGAATACAAGTAGTACATTTGGATACACTTGGGTACGATTCTCTTGCATGTGTAGATAGTGGTAATTAATCTGTAGATATGAATGCATTAGGATCTGCATGCTCTTGAAAAAAAATGTGAAACAACTGTTCTTTAAAAATCTGGTATTTGATTAAGGAAACTCTGTGCTTTGCTATCTAGTTCTAAAACAAGTAGTTCTGTAAAACTTATGTGCACTGGGAATTTTTATGGACTTGTTCCTCTGTATTTTGGTTGCAGAGCAGAGAAAAAAAAAGGGAAAATTTAACACTTCTGCATATAAACCATTTTAAACTTAGGATTTGAAACAAATGAGGTTTGTTAAGCTTAAAAATCATAAGCATGGAATCTGTTGAAGCTGGACAGTGTAGCATGGGCTTTGCATATCAGTTTCACAGTGAAATGGAATTTCATGTTAAATTCAAATGTTTAATTTTGTTTGATTTTCTAAATAGAATTTGACCATGTATTTGCATGTGGGGTTGTTTTCTTGTTGGCACTGATTGTTGCTCCCTGTTGTTGCTCTCTGTACTTGTTTCCCCTGCAAGAAGTGCATGTTGCTGCCTGCCCCTTATTCCCTGCCATACTTGTTTCACCTGTTGCTTCCATTTTGGGACTGTTTGATATGTTGTATTTTAGTGCATGCTACTGTCTGCACTTGCTTACTTTTGTGTACATATGTTACATAGTGCATATTACTGTCTGCACTTGGGTATATTTCTGAGTTGCCCACTTTGAATCACTTTATTTGTGGTCTTCTGCTTCCATGGTTGCAGCCTGCTCTTGTGGTCCTTGTTTTGGTTATGTGTAGTGATTTTGTATTTGGGGCTGTTTGGATTTGTTGTGCACTGCATAGTGCCTTGCCTTGTCTGTTTTGGAGTTATGCTTGTATACTTGCAGTGATTTGTCTGACTCGTGCACGTGGGTTGGCGAGGCAGTGCACATGGGTATGAGTACACGTGTGTACTGCAGCCACACATGTGTATAAAAATTTGGAATCGCTAATGCGAAAATCTATAATAGGATTTAACTGATTTATTTGTTCACCATAACTGTAACCATTTATTTCAGTTCATTTCAAATTTAATTACTTGAATAAAGATTAATCCTGACTCGAGTGTTTTTGTGTTTTGCATAAACGCTCGGGTCAGACCGAGTATTTTTACAGCTTGAAGATTTTCAGGCCGCGAAGTTAGAGAGAGGGGGGAATTAAAGCTTTACTTCAGTTTTCAGCAAATGTTTCTTATACTTTAAAATATAAATTGTTTCCGCTGTATAAATTAAAATGTAATGTATTGTAAACTCTGATATTTGTATGTAAAAGAAAAGTTTGTTTATAAAATATGATTACTATTCTGTGATTCTGTAGCTGATTCTGTTTAAATGTTATAAACTAAATAACAATCCGTTATTTTGAACGTTTCTAGTTGGTTTAATTACCGACTAGAGGCGGTCAAGGCGGCGGGTCGTTACAAAGTGGTACCACAGCTTTGGAAAAGTTATAATATGTAAATCTCTAATATAAAGTGTTTCAAATTTAAAATTTTGGGTTGTAAGTTGAAAATTTTAGTAAAGATTTTTGTGTCTTGATTGTAGAAAATAATAAACAAAAGAGTTAATTAGCAAAGCTAGCGAGATAAAACAAATAGAATGAATCCTATATTCATTCATCTTTAATAAGTGTTGAACTTGATAAAATTGAGTAAAATATAAATATTAGTGAAATTTTAACAATCATTTTTCCTTACTTGTAATTTCGGGACGAAATTCTTTTAAGGAGGGGAGATTGTAACGATCCTAAATTTTGAACAATTTAAATTGTGAATATTTAATTAATTTTGAATATTTGAATGATAATTTAAACTGAATTTCCGATATAACAATGAAATTGGTGATTAAATATTTAAAATTTAATCTATACAAAGCTGAAGAAAAATTTAAACTTGACTTTGGAGTTGAAATTGAATATTTAATTTGTAATTGAAATTCAAACTAATGACTTAAGAAAATAATTTGGATACAAGAATTTTTATTTATGTAAATTAATAAACTGATGGTTAAAATTTTAATAACATTCTTTTCTTTAGCTTAAATAAAAAAAAAATCAATACAAAATAAAATAAACAAATACACTTAGTAAAAAAAAAAAAAAAAAAAAATTTAACAACATAACTTAAACAAAAATTTACAAAACAAAGTAATGAAAATAATTAGACAAAACAAATTGGATTTAGATAAATAGAAAAAAAAATAAGAGGAAAACTTGTTTATGGTTTGGGCTTTGAAATTTATACCGGCCCACGTTTGAATACTACTGCCTTTATCTTTAACCCGATTCCCCTTTATCTCACTTTACCATTTTCATTTCTAAACCCTAAACGAAATAACGAAACAAAATGGCGGCCTCTCCAATTTTTTGCTCGTCTTCAAATTAGGGCTAGCAATCAAATCTAGGGTTTTGCTTCTTGCGATTCAAAACAAGGGTATGCGATCTAATCTGGGCTTCGACCTTCGTTCAACTTGGCTTATTTCCCTTCGGCTGCTTCGACTTTGTTATGGTGAGTTTCTCCTCACGATTAATCTTCATGCAAGTTTTTAGATTTGTTTTGAAGTGAATGTTTGATTGCATGCTTTGTTTTGGTGGTTTGTGGTTTTCAGTTGCTCGGTTAAAATTGAATTCTAGACCAATAAGAACAGATGGCTCACTGCATGTTGGTTGTTGGTTGTTCTTTTGCTATGAATTGCTCTGTTAATTTGTTATTTAAACTGATGAGGACAAATACTATTGAATTTAATTTTATTTAAACTGTTAAGAACAGAAGCTACTTAAATTTTAATTAAACTGATGAGAATGGATGTTATAAATTGTATTTTTAAATTGATAAACACAGATACTATAATTTTTAATTAAATTGATGAGAGCAGATGCTATATCCAAACTTTGCTCGTTATGTTTGTGGCTGCATGTGTTGGATTTGGCTTTGTTAAATGAATATTTGTACTGCTTTATGTGTATGTTGTTGTTAGAAAATGCTTGAGAATAGGAAATAGTTGTTGATCATCTCCGATCTTGTTCAGAAAACTGTTTTCTTAAGGAAAACCTGTCAAAAATCCTTTTTCTTTTCCCTTTGTCTCTTTTTGTTTCAATGGATTTTGTTTCAGTAAAACAAGATGGATTTTGTTTTAAACTTGTAAAGGAATCAAAGCAAAATGATTTGGATGCTTAAAATATTTGTGTGAATCTACATATACCCCTTTCACTGGCCATTTGCAAAATGAAATACTGCATCTTGTTTTCTGTGAATAACATTTTTTTTTTAACAAAAAAAAAAAAAATTTAAGTAATTTTAGTTGCTTAGTTTATGCCTGTGATAATCATATTGAAGTGGATGATTGAGATGGAATTTCATGTGAGATGTATGTTTCTGAATGTTTGTTTTCTGTTGAAATTTGTCTTGCTTGATCTTGTTTGTTCTAGCATTCCAAGTGTATATCCAGATCAAAATCATAACCTTAGATCCAAATCTTTGTTAAAGTTAAGATTTAAACAAAGTAAATATACAGTTTTAATTTTTATTAAAAATGGAAAAGAATAAAAGGAATAAGTGAAACTGTAATGTTTTCTCTGAAAACTTAATAATAGAAGAACAACTGCATGTGTGTATAAATTAGACCATCCAGTTTCATTAATTCAAGAGTAAATATTGATTTCTCAAACCAATACTTGAATTAAAGGGTATACTCTGTTATATGCATGTTGCACAGTAATCTTGGTTTGCCTGTTTTAGTTTCCAGATTGTTATTATGTTCAAAAACATGACTTCAGGATAAAATTAATATTAGAGTTTAAGTTTTTTTTAAGCATAGTATGTTATATAAGTTAGAATTTAATCTTATCTAATCTTAAAGAAAAAAATGTGAAACAAGAATAAAACTGTGATGCCTCTGTACAAACAAAATAGGCAACAGAGCAAATATCTGTAAATAGTGTTTGAATGTTTCAGATTTATTTATTTAAGTTTATAAATAAATTACTTGACTAACAACTTGATTTTTAAAATCATAAAAAGAATTCTTAGTTTGCATTCAACTGAATATCTTTGGTTTAGCCTGAAACAAAATTGGGGTTTGGGTCTGCCAATCTAAGGAAATGTAGATGCCTGAGTTTCTTTTGTTGTTGTGATGATGTTTGGTGTCTGTTAACTTGATATAAAAAAAAAAAAATCTATGTACTGCATATCTATATAAATGTGTGAATATGCTTGTGTATGCTTGTGTGTTATGCATGATGTTTGCTGTTTAATTTATTTGCCTGTTCTTAGTTCAAACTTTAGTCTAACCTGTCTGTAGCTCAATCAAGTGTTGCATTTTTGATCTCTTGAGTTGTTTCACTGCCATACTTGTAGCTTCTAAAATGTTTAAACTTCATTAGTTAAAATGTTACTCACCTGAATCTTGATGCAGAGCAGAGAAATGCAACTGAAAAACTAGTGCTTGTCACAGAATTCTTGCATGCATGCTACTTGAATCCAGATTTTAATAAAGAAATGCATGTCTGAAACAGTTTGTATTATGCAGATGTGTTCTGAGTAACTGGACCATGATGTCTCTGTATCTTCTTTCCCACATATAAAAATCTGTTCTAATACCATTAACACATAATATAATATATGTTAGTGTTATCAAGGTTCAAAAAAAAAAATGATTTGTAGAATCAGGAATCATAGTTTAAGATGTTGTTCAAATTAAATAATCAAAATGATTTGAAACTCTCTGGAAAACTCAGGGTAACAGGACTAGAATTGCACATGAATGAAATACCAACCACATTAAAACATTGTGGGCATGTTCATGTTTACAGATGCTAGTAATTATGTTTGAACTGTTAGGAACAAATGTTATTGATTTCTTTCAAAATTTAAAATTTTGATAAGAACAGATGCTATGTTATCTTGTTGTTAAATTGGTAAGTGCAGATGCTACTAAAATGTTTTGTTTAACTAAGTAGTTGAGGTGCATAATTGTTTTTGTAATAAAGATATGTCTTGAGTATTGCATGCTTCATGTTGCCCAGTCTTCAATTCCATTTTTGTTTGCCTATAAATTTTCATGTGCATGTTTGTTTGACCATCTCTGTAACCATAAAACATGTAAACATCTCTGTAAGCATTCTTTGTTGTCTGCATCCCATATCCCTAATCATTGTGGCACCTCTGTTCATCTCAGTTGCATGCAACATCCTTACTGCTATGTGGGTTTGCATTTCCTCTGTCCTTTGCATATAAATTTCATTTCATGATTGAATACAAGTAGTACATTTGGATACACTTGGGTACGATTCTCTTGCATGTGTAGATAGTGGTAATTAATCTGTAGATATGAATGCATTAGGATCTGCATGCTCTTGAAAAAAAATGTGAAACAACTGTTCTTTAAAAATCTGGTATTTGATTAAGGAAACTCTGTGCTTTGCTATCTAGTTCTAAAACAAGTAGTTCTGTAAAACTTATGTGCACTGGGAATTTTTATGGACTTGTTCCTCTGTATTTTGGTTGCAGAGCAGAGAAAAAAAAAAGGGAAAATTTAACACTTCTGCATATAAACCATTTTAAACTTAGGATTTGAAACAAATGAGGTTTGTTAAGCTTAAAAATCATAAGCATGGAATCTGTTGAAGCTGGACAGTGTAGCATGGGCTTTGCATATCAGTTTCACAGTGAAATGGAATTTCATGTTAAATTCAAATGTTTAATTTTGTTTGATTTTCTAAATAGAATTTGACCATGTATTTGCATGTGGGGTTGTTTTCTTGTTGGCACTGATTGTTGCTCCCTGTTGTTGCTCTCTGTACTTGTTTCCCCTGCAAGAAGTGCATGTTGCTGCCTGCCCCTTATTCCCTGCCATACTTGTTTCACCTGTTGCTTCCATTTTGGGACTGTTTGATATGTTGTATTTTAGTGCATGCTACTGTCTGCACTTGCTTACTTTTGTGTACATATGTTACATAGTGCATATTACTGTCTGCACTTGGGTATATTTCTGAGTTGCCCACTTTGAATCACTTTATTTGTGGTCTTCTGCTTCCATGGTTGCAGCCTGCTCTTGTGGTCCTTGTTTTGGTTATGTGTAGTGATTTTGTATTTGGGGCTGTTTGGATTTGTTGTGCACTGCATAGTGCCTTGCCTTGTCTGTTTTGGAGTTATGCTTGTATACTTGCAGTGATTTGTCTGACTCGTGCACGTGGGTTGGCGAGGCAGTGCACATGGGTATGAGTACACGTGTGTACTGCAGCCACACATGTGTATAAAAATTTGGAATCGCTAATGCGAAAATCTATAATAGGATTTAACTGATTTATTTGTTCACCATAACTGTAACCATTTATTTCAGTTCATTTCAAATTTAATTACTTGAATAAAGATTAATCCTGACTCGAGTGTTTTTGTGTTTTGCATAAACGCTCGGGTCAGACCGAGTATTTTTACAGCTTGAAGATTTTCAGGCCGCGAAGTTAGAGAGAGGGGGGGAATTAAAGCTTTACTTCAGTTTTCAGCAAATGTTTCTTATACTTTAAAATATAAATTGTTTCCGCTGTATAAATTAAAATGTAATGTATTGTAAACTCTGATATTTGTATGTAAAAGAAAAGTTTGTTTATAAAATATGATTACTATTCTGTGATTCTGTAGCTGATTCTGTTTAAATGTTATAAACTAAATAACAATCCGTTATTTTGAACGTTTCTAGTTGGTTTAATTACCGACTAGAGGCGGTCAAGGCGGCGGGTCGTTACACAAACGGTAAATTTAAATACTTGATTTATAGTACATATTTATATAAAAGGGAATAAGGAAAAAGGACAAACTTTGAAAAAATTAAATCCAAACGACATCAATTTTTATTTTTGGGCTGAATTACAAACTTTGAAAAAAATTTAGGCAGAAGGACAATGCTAATTATAATTAGGATTATATTAAGTTTTTGCGCTATAAAATGCTAGTTATAACTAGCATTATACTCAGTTTTACACTGTACAAATGCTAGCAATGATTTGCATTGTCCTTCGTCTAAATTTTTTCAAAGTTTGTCCATTGGCCCAAAATTAAAACTTGTTGTCCTGCAACTTAATATTTTTTAAAGTTTGTCCTTAAAGTCAATGGATTTGGTCGCTTTAATTTTCAGTTTTTCACATAACAAATTTAATGAATAATTTCATAATCTTAACCACTAAATTATTGAATTATCTTATCAATTTTGAACGACATAATACATTATTAGCGCAAACTTTACGAATTATCATTGGACTGAGTCTTTTTCATCTTCAAAGATAAATTATTTTACAAATTTATGCTAAAAAGTGTCTTATAGAATTATTTCAATTAATACTTATTATGAAATGTTTAAAAATAATTATTTTAAATTTTAATATATTAATTATAATTGATTTAAACTTACATTAATTTAATTAATTTACATTTAGATCAATAAAATAAAAATTAGCCATCAATGCAATTCTAACGGTCTGAACGATCGAACCATTAAAAACACTGACATTCCACCAACACGGCTTGACTCACGGTTCAGTATTCGAAACTATGTTACAATATTTGAATATACTAAAACATTTCAAATATAATACATATATCTTAAAGCTTAACAATTTGAATACGTTTTTCTCATGTTAAAAAGTGTATTAGCAAAGCATTAAATATTAAGAACAGTTAAAATTACAAACTTCATGAACCCACCTTTCGCAGTATCACTAACTCGATCATTGCAGGTATGAATCAAAGTGTACTGCCGACATGAACAAGCATGTACGACATATGGGAAGATACTTAAAATGGTAACAAATTTCTTTCTCCGTTGTCATTGGTTTTGAAAATTTTAAAACCCGTTCGGTTTGTTGTTTTTAGTTCTGTATTTTCGTCTATAAAAAATATGCATATCGTATGTATTGTTGAAAAACAAACAATTTTGAAAAATGAAATCACATGTAAAATAGAAAAATATATATTTTGTTTTCCGTAATTCGAGAGATAATAAAAGCATGAAGAACAATTCAACTCCTTCGTTGTTCGTTTGTCATCTGAATGGCTAGGAATTAAAAAAAAATTCTCTTGTTTCTTAGTATTTCATACTGAAAGTTGAAAACACAAAACCAAAAACGAAACCAAACGGAGCCTAATAATTTTGATGAATATAGTTGGTATTTTATATGATTGCTTAAACTGTAATACATAGATCGGTCCTTTGAACAACTTCGAAGTATCTTTGTAGGTTTTTTACAATCTTAGTAACTAATAGCAACCATTAGCCACTGTACCAACTAAGAGTCCTAATGATCTCATCCCTAACAAGTAAAATTTCAGAGCTATCACTACCACCTTGTGGCTCTAGCCAGTTGATAACCTAACCCATCTCCAAAATGGTACCTTGATAGATCGTAATTAACTTTGACAACCTACCCAAATGCCATTAGATGTACATTGCATCGCCTCCAACCCCCATCAAGTAACATCAATGATGGCTTTCTAAACATTACATTTCTAGTTGATCTGGTTTTAATCGATTCTACTATGAGAAATGCGGATTACGTATCTTAAGGCTAGAATTAACACTAGAGAGGGGGGTGAACAGTGTTTTAAGGAATTACTAATTCTTTTTTAGTTTATATTAATCTGAACACAAATGTATGCAATATTCAGACATAGATATGATCACAGAATCAAACACAGATGCAAAAATAATGTAAAAGCAATAAAGGAAAGAACACATCAAATTTTATACTAGTTCGGAGTTACCTACATCCAGTCCCGCAACACAAGTACAGTTTTCTTTCAAAATCAATTCTTACAATTACACCCTCGATTTCAAGGCCACGAGGTACAGCGCTCTAGATTCACAATCCTCTAGGTAGAGATACTTGATTTTACGGGCAACAAGTTCACCCAATTGATTTTCTCGGCTACAATCACACCCTTTCTCGCTTGATTGATTTTACAGGCTACAATCACACCTTTTCTCGCTTAATTAATTACACAGAAGTCTATAACTCTAAATTGCACTAGGATCTTGTTGAGATAGTGATAGAGAATCGAAGAAGAAATGATCTAGTTATATTCAATGGTGATTTCAGTAGAGTAATGGTGAAAATATATATAAATAGCGTGGAAGAAGAAGAGGAGTGAAATCAGAGAAATTATGAATACAAATTCGTTTAAAACAGCCCCTATTTATAGTAGAACAACAGCCATGCCCATTCGTGAAAGGATATGACAAATAGATACTTCCTTTGAAATTCAACTTTGAAATAAACTGTCACCTTGTCGACATGGGCCCCTTGGGGTTGTCGACATACCTAAGTTATTTTTGGTAATTTATTTTTCTTTGATAATAACTTTTATCTTCTATTAAAACTATTTTTAAACTTTATAAATATACTTAACTATAGTAAAAATACATAAATAAGTATAGAGAATAATATTTTGTTATATATAAAATTTTACTATAATTTTATATTTAAATCTAAGTATAAATATTAAAAGTTAAATATATTATAATTAAAAGATAAACCAAGGATAATTTGATTTTGAAAATAAAGATTATTTTGAGGCTAAAAGTATTTTAAAAACATGATAGATGTTTTTGATTCTTTTTAAAAGGAAGATTTTGAAATCATTTTGAAAACAAGATATAATTTTGTAAAACATTTGAATAAAAGTTAGTGGATACAAAACAATGTTCCTCTAGATTTTTCGTAGGTTCCATCCCACTTAGGGTTCTATCCCTTTTACGGGCTCGAAGTGGATTCCATTCCATGAATAAAATGGATTTTAAGATGTCAGTGTTTTCTAGGAGTTTTAACAAAATTCCTAATTAAATTACTTATTACTGAAATCTTGAACTCTTGATAATCTTGATACTCATGAGTCTTGAATCTTGATATCTTCGATCTTGATTTTGTCAGTTCTTGAATCTCTATACCGTACAATCTTCATTCTTTGGTACTTGTATATATATATACATATATACATCTAAACAATAATGATAGTATTTATATTTTATAATCTTATTCTAAGGTTGTTGTCATCAAAACCAACTTCTCAGGGACTAACAATCTCCCCCTTTTTGATGATGACAACCTTTGTTTATAAAATATTACTTCTATCCTAATAACTCCCCCTAAAACTAATAACTCCTCCTTAATCTATGCCTAACTATCCTAATTTACACTTCTCCCCCTTTATCATCAACAAAAACTAACTCCAAACTATATAACTCCCCTTTAATTTAATACTATATGACTTGTGATTATAATGATAGTGTTATCATAAATAATCAACAATTAATTCTGAAACTAAAACGTAGTCCTTAATTACTAACTATCCTAACTAAGAATCCATATATGATAATACTTATAATAGAGATAATGTGAGAATTCAAAAATAAGAACACAAATCATTTATTAATTATATATTGTTATATTTACATATGCGTAGAAAACAGAAGTAAGTTCATATAACGATAAAAAAGAGAGAAACGAAACTAATGTGTATCCTTGAAAGTGGGAGATCTATGAACTGAGCAAATTGGGTAGTGGAAACAGAAATTTCCGCGTTGTTCAACTAGATTTCAATCCTTGTCAAAGCACATTTCGCCAACGCAAACAACTTTGTCGTCATCTTCAGCGTGCTCTTCTTCTATAAGGGCTTCTTCTTCCTCGTTGTCCTCTTGCACTTGATCACCTGAAGATTCTTCATCAATTAAGATGGGATTGGCGTGATTGTCCATTAGAAACTTTTGCAAGTCTCAAAGGATTTGCCTTGTCGTTCTTGTTCTTTGGCCATTCTGATTTGCACTACTTGAATTTCAATCATTAGTTGAAGTGCATCCTTCAAGGAATCCTCCATTTTTATCACTCGTGCAAGCGTAGTTCGTTGAAATGGTCCAGTAGAAGGAGAAAGGAATGAAAAGGTTGAATTTTTATTTGATTTGGATGAGTAGGCCATTATTTTATTGCTTTCAGAAGCTAGATTAGAGAAAGGACAGAAAGAATGAACAATATTTCGAAATAAGAAGAATATTTAACCACTCATTTGAATTTTGGTGGAAAATTTCAAAAGAAAAAAAAATCGTTATATGTCGACAGGGGTAAAAGAAGGTTGTCGACAAGGTATCTATATTTTTACTATTTGAATTATTTTAATTTAGTTTTTTAATTATAGTTTGTTATTTATATTCTATATTTCAGTTATTGAACAAATACCTAATTCTCTACTTAATATAGTAAATATAGTTTCATTTAAGGGTTTTGTTAGATATCAGCAATTTGGTTCTCGGAATTGATATAATCGAGAGTAATTACTTCCTTACTTATATTATCTCTGAGAAAATGATGTCTGATATCAATATGTTTAATTCGAGCATGATGAGTAGGATTTTTGGATAAATTTATTGCACTAGTATTATCACAATAAATTGGTGATTTTGAGATATTTAAACCAAAACCTTTTAGAGTTCGTTGCATATATATTACTTGAGAACAAGCCAAAGCAGCAGAAAAAAACTCTGCTTCGGTTGTTGATAAAGAAACTGTGTTTTGCTTTTTACTAAAACAGAAAATCAGAGAATGCCCAAAAAGTGACAAGTTCCACTTGTACTTTTTCGGTCTGATTTATAACCCACGTAATCAGCATCACAGTAAGATATTAATTCAAAAGAATCATTTTTAGGATAAAATAAGCCATAATCAAGGTTGTGTTTAACATATCTTATGATAAGTTTTACAGACTTTAAGTCGGTCTCTTTAGGTTGGGATTGATATCTTGCACACAGACAATTACTATGCATGATATCAGGTCTACTGGCAGTGATATAGAGTAGTGATCCAATCATTCCTCTATATAATTTTTGATCTTCATCTTTCGAGAGATCTTCTTTACTTAGGTACTCATTGGTTTCCATGGGAGTGGGTTTTCCACTTGCAGTAGAAAACCCAAATTTACTAACTAGGTCTTTGGTATATTTTTCTTGACTGATAAAGATACCATTATCTAATTGTTTTATTTGCAATCCTAGAAAGAAGTTTAATTCACCCATATGACTCATCTCAAACTCTTTTGTCATTATTTCAGAAAATTCTTTATTCATTTCAAAATTAGTTGATTCGAAAATGATATCATCTACGTAAACTTGTACTAGTTGAATATCATTTTTATTTCTTTTAGTAAAAAGAGCATTATCTACTTTACCAATTTCAGAGTTTGATTGTAATAAGTAGGATCTTAGTCTATCATACGAGGCTCAAGGAGCTCTCGGGTCAGACTGAGTATTACAGATTTTCAGGTAGGTACGATCTGGAGCTCAGGAGGCATGCTAGAGGGCAAGAGCATATCGAATATTTTCGCTGTAAAGTATAATAAATATTGTTGGGTATCTGTGACATGATAATTGAGTATATTCAATGTCTGTGTATTTGTGACTCTGATTATATTAAAGTGTAATTCGACAGATATAATATTCTTTTGTAAACTGATATTATTTATTATTATATTTTGATCCGCTGCGAATGTGAGGTTTTCTGTGTTTTGGTGTTTCTGTTTCTTCTTCTTCTTTCTCTTTCTTCTTTTCACTAACTATCTGGAATTTTCGGGATCGAAATTTCTGGGTCGTTACATTTGGTATCAAAGAAATGAAAAAAAACTGTATAACCTGAAACAAGAGTAAAATCTGAAATTTCAATCCTTTAATACAAACAAGCAAATCAGTTTCAACAACTACAAGATTTTCAAATTAAGGCAAGACAGCAGCAGGATTTTGATTTTATTCAACAAGCAATTTAAGAAAAATTCATCAACATGCAAAGCTGGAAATCAACTACAGCAAGATGTATTTCAACATGCAAATAAATTCAAGGCATGGAAACAAAAATACAATTCTATCCTCTGCAATTTAAGGTGAATAAACATTTTTAATTCAAATGCTAAGTAATTTTAAGTTGCTTTCAGATGGTTTTCTGAGATGAATTGCCTATGCATGTGAATTTTCTGAGTGTTGTCTGAAAATCTTGAAGCACCTCTGTTCCAATATTTCAATCTCTGCTTAAATCTGCTATCATGAACCTCTTTAAAATTTGATGCATTGACATATGATTAAAGTGGATCTTTAATGTAAGTTTGAAAATAATACTTGCATGATGATTTTGGAAATTTAGAACATAATTATACTTAGGAAAATGTTGAGTATTATTTGAGAATGCCTGAATTATATCAGACAAATGAAATACCCTCCAAGCTTACAGACATCAAATGTATTCATAAACAATTCCTATTTCTATGATTTGTTTTAGAAACTAGTTTCTAAACAAAAGTTGTGAATTTTAACAAGACTCAAATTTTAAAAATATGTAAAAAATTAATTTAAGCAAAACTGCACTGGGAAATTTGATTTACAAATAAAATTTCAAATATGTTAAAAATTCAGACATCCTGGTTTGATGTTTTAGGATTCCAATTGGAATGCATTTTGAAAATATAGATTTTTAAGACAAAAATCTAAGTTTATAAAGGAGTATTGAATGTGTATTTGGGGTTTTGCTGGAATTTGGTTTTAGATCAATATCTGATGATCTTTGCATCTGGGTTGTTCGTGGTTGTTTCTGGAGCTAGATTGTTGATCAGAGGATTAAGGAAAATTGACTGGAAAGTGGTTAATCCATTGTGGCATTGGAAATTGCTCGAATTTGGTTTTACACCTAATTTTGGTTCTCGTTGTAAATTAAATCACTCCTCGTATGGTATTTCGAGTTGCATAATATTCTGGGAAGTGGAAGCGCGGTGGATCGGCAATCTATAGCCGGAGTCGTGGCGGTTATCACCATCGGAAGCGAGGGTGTAGGGGGATTTTACTGGTGATAGGTTTGGGTTTCAGTTCATCCTAGGTAATCGATTTTTAATCGAGGGAGGAGATGATGTTCTGGTTATCGTGGCTGCTCGTAAGGGTGTTGGGTGACTTGGCGATGGGATCGACGTTGATCGGAGGAGAGTCAGGCGCTGGTGCAAGTGCACGTTGTGATCGGTGCACCATTGTTGCTTTGGGGACTGTTTGTTTTTCTTGAGTAGGCTCTCGGTGTGTAAGGTAGATGTCTCGGGGAAAACTCATGTATTCTGGGATGCGTCTCGAGTTGTTTCTTGGTCATTTGCAACTTAAGTGAAACAGTTAAGTTTTTAACAGTTTTAAAGATTTTAAATCTAACAGTTTTTAAAATTTAATTAAACTGCTTAATAGGAGAAGAAAAGGAAAATGTACTTGGTTTGAGTTCAGGTACAAAAGAGTTAAGAAAAGTTTAACCAGATTTAAATTTGAAATAAAAGTAAGTTTTAAATCTTAATAATCAAGTTAAATCACTTTCTTGAAATTCATTTCTTTGAAATGAATTGTTTATTTATTTGTATAACTTGTAAACTTAGATGTTTTAAGTAAATTCTTAAGTTTGAAAACCAAATGTAACGACCCGGAAATTTCGATCCCGAAATTTCCAGATAGTTAGAAAAAGAAGAAAAGATAGAAGAAGAAGAACAGAAAAACCAAATCCAAAGTCTCACATGCGTAGCGGATAAAATATAATATCACATAAATAATAGTTATACAAAGGAAACTGTATTTGTCAATTTACATTTTATTATATCTGAGTTACAACAGATTTTCAATCACAGAACAGATAAATCTATCTGTTTCAAATACTATAATATATTAACATCAGAAGCTCTCCATACGTTCCTGCTCTCCAGCTCGCCTCCTGAGCTCCAGAACGTCCTTACCTGAAAAATCTTTAATACTCGGTCTGACCCGAGCATTACATCAAATGTAACGGCCCGGAATTTTCGATCTCGAAATTTCCAAATAGTTAGTGAAAAGAAGAAAGAGAAAGAACAGCAAATAAACACTCAAACTAACATTCGCAACGGATAAAATATAACATCAAAAATAGTTATATCAAAGAAAACTGTATCTATCAATTTACATCGATATATCAGAGTTACAACAATTTTATATAACATTGGATAGATACAATTTAACATGTCTCAAATATATATAGTGGAAACTCTCCATACGTCCCTGCAACCCAGCACGCCTTCTGAGCTCCAGAACGTCCTTACCTGAAAATCTGTGATACTCCGTCTGACCCGAGCATTACATCAAAGTAACACCCGGGTCAGGCTGGAAACCAGCGTGAGTAAACCCTTCTAACATGAATGACATAAGCATACTACTTATATAAACCCGGGTAACTAATATCAATTTTACAGCTTCACAAGTTGTTATAGATATCAAAATTTCACACATCAATTTCTAAGTGTCATAACTTAGATTTAACTGAGTTAGAAAAAAAAGATTGAAAAGATGTTGCTCTGGGTAGACTCGAGTTGTCTTTGGGATGAACCCAAAGCAGTAATGATAATCAGTTTTAATTGTTTAAATTCAAATTGTTTTGGAATTTCGAAGGGTTTAGGTTCGTTTGGTCAGGTTCGGGATTGGATATGGTTTCGACCTGAGTTTTCTACTGGTATAAGATTTTGGTAATGCAAGTTTTAAAGTAAATGTAAACCAAGCTTTTTTTTATCAAAGTACTAAGAAAACTCTAATGAATTTTCAAAGTTTTAAAAATGTTTTCAAATTGATTGTATTAAGTGATTATTTAATAGGTTAAATCCTATATGTTTTAAGGTGAATTAAAATGGTAATTAAATGAAGTACAAATTATTTAATGTATTAAGGATTGATTAATTAAAGTATTTATTAATTAGAAATTAATTAAAAGGTTAGTTAATTAATGAATGTGATTAATGAAGGAATATTAATTAATAATTATATAATAATTAATCAGGGTAATTAATTAAGGGATTAATTACTCGGTGTAATTAATCAAGTTGATGAGGTTAACTTTAGAATTTAGTTTAATAAATTTAATCATTTGATGTTGAATTAAGTATAATTACTTAATGTAATTATTGGGGTGTAATTACTTAGTGAAGTAATGAATGCATAATTACTGGATGTAATTAGATTAAAGGAAATTACATATTGGAAAGTAATTAAAGATCATTACATATGGAAAGTGATTGAGAGATAATTACTCAATGTAATTAAAAATAAATTAATGTAATTAATCAAGGAGTTGATTTAATCAATAAAGTAATTAAGGGAAGTTAATTATTAATTAACCAGGATTGATTAATGAATTAAATTATTCTGAAGATTTTTAATTTGAGTAATTAATTAAAGGATTATTACTTTATGTGATTGAAGATAATTAATCAAGGATGATTAGTTAAATGGATGAATAAAGGATGATTGATTAATTAATTTATTTGTAATTAATTAAGGTGAAATAAGCAGGAGCATGCAACCAAATTCATTTTAAATTTTAAAAGTTACTCATTGTCTCAGTTAAAACAGGGACTTATCTTTTATACCACAGTGATGAATATAAATATTCACACCCATTTATATACTTAAAATCATCTTAAGCAACATGCACAGTTAAATTCAAATCATACTTACAGGATCATAGCATGCTAGTTCAAGGTATAACAATTTTTGTCAAGTTTTACTCACCTTTATGATGAAGCAGAGAAGCACAGGCTTCACTACAACAAAAAGACCCTTTAATAGCGTTTAAAAAACGCTGTAAAAGGCTTTTACAGCGTTTTTATGAACGCTGTATATCAATATGTTGTAATAAATCAGTGACTTATTATTGCAACAGAAGAAACGCTATAAAAAAGCATGTTTTTATAGTGTTTTGAACATGCTATAAAAAGTCGTATCAATGGCGTTTAAAAAACGCTATAAAAGGCTTTTACAGCGTTTTCATAAACGCTGTAAATCAACATGTTGTAATAAATCAGTGACCTATTATTGCAGCAGAAGAAACGCTATAAAAAACAAATTTCTTATAGCGTTTTGAACATGCTTTAAAAAGTCTTATCACTGGCGTTCTTAATATCGTTTTAAAAAACATTTTTGCAGTACGTACATATCCATTATCACAATAATCGACAAATTTACATAAACACAATATATCATTTCACGCAATCATATATATCAAATTAAACGAAAAATAACTAATCATTCAACATTCACATAGAATAATGCATAACATACCGTAATACTTAATGAACATTACATTAGAAGTGTAAATAATACAAGTGATAAAAAGATCGTACTACACATGCCGATTAAATGTGCAAACCAAAGAAGTTGCAGTGCCTCTCAATATACTTGTTATAGATGCTGATGTGGAAAATGAAAATTTATTTTCACGTTAGCTGAAATGGATACCAAAGACATCTTCTATTCCAACAACCCCACCAACATCAAAATGGTCCATCAAATACAGCTCCTGAACCTGAAAACAAAAATATGTAATATTATGCTAGTAGGCAACAAGTACAAAAAAGTCACGTGCCCAAAACAGGAGAATCAACTACTACAGACCATAACGCATCCAAAACTGCAAATGGGTCAGAAACAGTAAACCATCCAGAGCAGATGATCTAAATTTCCTAAATTTTGATTTACCAGATGATGTTAAAGAGGATTTTATTAATACATAGTGTGTCTAAGGTGATATAAGATGAAGTGCAATAAGAAGTTATGCTCGGTGTCAGTAAGCATGTCTCTACAAATTCTGAATACTTTAATACTAAAGGAAAACATGTGCGAATTACTCCTAATAATGCAATAAACTAATATTGAATGCTAAAAGTTTCTTGCAGCTAAAAGTGCCTACAACCAGTTAAAAGAACTATAAGTCCAATATCTTTTTGCTTGATTTTTGAGAATATAGAATTAGCATCGAATTACGGATGTAATACATATTATTCATATGTTCAGAAAGTCTTACTTTCAATACATTTCAACTGATATAATACAGTACATAGAAATGTTATATCAGATGATAATAATAATAGAATAGATTGGTTAACTTACTGCAATGAAAAATGTTTTGTCCCCTAGTTCAGAGAAAAATATCAACAAGAATGCCTGCAAATTTAAGATGTTGAAAAATGTCAGAAGAAAATTCACTTGTCCATTTGATTGTTGCCATCAATGAATATAGAAGAAACCAAAGTTAAAACAATAAATATGTTTAAATACAACTAGAAAATAAAATGTAAGACTTCACGAGGAAGCATTCCGGAAGCAAAACTTGATGAATCATAACAACAAATTGTAGAAAGAGGTAAAGAATAAACCTGATGAATCCTGTTTGTCATCAACATTGGTGATGTATAACCCTCCAGCCTGAGCTGCGTCTTCCTCATCTGCTTCATCTCCTAAGGCATAACCATATTCGTGTCTATCATCTTCGGTTTCTGATGCATAACCATTATCGCCACCATCTACATCACTTGTGGTATCGTAAAGTACTTCATAAGAATGACAAAATAAATTATTGCATTTGTAAGGGCATGGGAGTAAATCAAGTAGAAATAGTTGGGGTATAGTCTAATATGGACACCAGATAGTAGTACATAGGATTACGCAACAAATCAAAAAAAGAATGACCTATATAATTTGTAAGAATGTTGAAATACGGAGGCAGGCAACGTATGTCATGAGAATCCTATACATAACTAATAAAACTGTTGGCCATTTTCTCTTCGTAAGAATTATTTATTTGTTCGTATAAGATAATAATAAGATCCATAAATGTTTGCATAAATACAAAGTCGGTTGATATTGATCACATTCGAAACAACAACTATTGGAAAATCAAGAAAACTGAACGGAATAAGAAGTAATTAGGTAATTTGCATAACAACATTGGTGAAACGCCTTGGTGCAGTGGTAAAACGCCAGGCTGTTGACGACAAGGTCGGTAGTTCGATCCCTGCCTCTGGCATATTAAACTGTGCGCCATGATGATTCTTGCAGACTTGTGTGCTGCCTACTTTGTAAATATAAGTACCCAGCTTCAAAAAAAAAAAACAACATTGGTGAATTCTATAAATAATCCATCAGACACAAAGGCCTAAGCAAATAAAAGATAGAATCTTATTGCCAACATTTAAGCCTTGGTGCTACTACAAACTGATTATCCGCTCACTCTAAATTTAGGATTTAATCACCTGGCACGAAACAAAATATCTTTAAAGTTTGAATGTGTTATTGTTAATTGTAAACATATTTATATAACTCTACAGGCAAAATGCACACTCATGTTGTTTATTTAATAAACCAGAGATAAACTAACACATCATACGATGACTGTTGAATAATTTAGATTGGTAACTAACATTCCTGGAATTTTTGGTAATTATCAGAATGCAGCCAATGTTTTAGTTTCATATTATGAATTACATGTTTAGTGGCATATACACATACTCGGATAAATACAAATTTATAAATTTTAGGAAATGAAATAGTGACATATGAAAGCTCAAAACCAACAGTTGGGATACACTGTTTTGTGTTTGTGATATTTAAATTGAATGAACGAAAGAACAAAGATGTGCCAGGGTAGCATCAGGATTTTTACACTTGGGACTTTGAAGAGGTTTATGATCTAGGCTCACTTGCTGCAGTTGTTTATGCCTTAGCCCTAACGAACTCCTTATAAAACCATTAAATAGCCATGCATCTAGTCAAATACAAATGATTCAAGCAAGATGCAAATATGTCATGAAAGAAAACAAAATGCATTCATAAAATAAATGACAGACATTCAACTAGTCCAACCAAACCAAGCTCAACACATTCCATATTATTCTATATTGATATAATCAATGTATTTGATGCAAGTGGGTTTATATTTAGTTATTAATATTCCTTCCTAGCAACATAGATTTTTTTTAGGATACGGAGTCTAGCAAGCTTTGGTTTTTATTCTTACCAACCTGGAACTAAAGGAAAAAAGTTGGCATTGTCTTATTTCATTAACAACCCAAGTGAATGAGTCAAAGTAAAGTCTTCAGATAATTTAGACTATAAAAATATAAGCATTTTCCAACTAACATAAAAACTCAAGTTTGCTTGCTCCTAACTACAAAGATTATAAAGTGTGTTTCCAATCATGATTTAGGAAAATTAATAATTGATCTGCATGTGCCATTTTTCAGGGTTTATGTCTCATACAAGCGTTTAACAATGTCAGTTTCACAAATCTCATAAAAGATTGGCATCAACTTATTAAAATCTGTGTGATAGCTTCATGTTATGCATGAGTGAACTATGTAATAAGTAATGATATTGGGTTCCTACAATATTATTTACCATGAGTTATCATCATCCTTTGATTTATTTTGATTTCCAAAAAATCATACTTTCAACTAAGAAAATAATGGTACCAACAGTCGAATTGTTATCAAGATATTATCATAATAATCTATATACCGAGGAAGTAGGTCAATCTATGTGCGAAGCACAGGTTCGCCATAGTATAAATATATAATTGGCTATTGGGTATTCAAGGTTAACCATTACTAAATTACTAAACCAAAATTACTAAATAGCTACCAACAACATTCATTATTAAAATGCTATTTTCTTAACTTTTTACGCTATGAATTCCTTCTTTAGAGTGAAGTAGTGTATCTGACTCAAGTCTTCAAGCTTTAACAAGACTTAAATGATTGTATAGGTCAAGAATGAAAGATAAAGGTGAATGCTTTATGTAATTTCAAAATGACATGGTGTGAACTTTGATACCACTTAATTGTTGTACATAGAATTACTATGGCATTAAAAAACCTACTATGCACTAAACATTAATGTGAAAATTAAACACATACACTCATTTTGAATGAACAAAAAATAATTATAGATCCAGTGTTGATTCCTATCGAGTTCACATATTGTACACAAACATATATAACAAACAAATGCTCATAAATGTAGAGTAATAATAAAGAATATTAAGCATGTAGTTTCCATTCTTTGAGTAAATAATAATCCTTGGAGGCTTTGACTCGGTTATAACTGAGTTGCTTCAGTTTTAACTGAGGCAAACATGCCTCAACTAATACTAAGGAAAATAGCGTTTGGCCTCAGTATTAACTGAGGGATGTATGCCTCGGTTAAAAATAAGGCATGTTGCCTTAGTTAAAATTTAAAACTAAGGCAAATATGCCTCAGCTAAAAATGAGGCGTGTCGCCTAAGTTTAAACTGAGGCGTGTATGCTTCAGTTTAAAATGAGGCAAATATGCCTCAATTAGAACTGTGGCGTGTCGCTTCAATGAAAACTGAGGTGTGGTGCCTCAAGTAAACTGAAGCAGATATGCCTCAGTTAAGACTGAGGCTTGTCGCCTTTGTTAAAATTGGGGAAAATTGCATCAGTTAAAACTTTCATGTTTGGTGAAGAATATGAAGCCTCTACAACTCACTGTCGTCCACTCTGATTGCAATCATTTATTTTGTATTAAGCATGATTAGTTCTTTTGAAGTTTTATTTAATAATCTGTATTGTGACTATTCAGTAAATGTTACAAGATATTCCAATGATTAAAATAATTTGTATATACCTGAATGGATTCCCACAAAACAACTTGTGATTCATCGCTTAGTCGCTTAATTACTTCTGTTATTAAACAACCCTCTTCCTTTTAACCATTTCCTGCATATAAAACAAAAAAAATTCCAATAGAATAGTGGACCTAACTTTATTAAAACAAAAAAATCCAATAGAACAGCGGACCTAACTTTATTACATTATATAATTAAATAACTGTTTGCATGCCAATTTCTTCGTATATAGCATAAATCAGAACAGGTTGAGAGTTTATATTCGCAAATAAATGCAATGCAGCGTACAGTGGGAGCAACTAATCAAATAGCAGTTCTTGTCTTAATTTGAAAAGATATGGAGAATGTAATATTGATATTACTACCGTTGATTTTTGTCATATCTACATGCTCAAATCATAGGGAACAATATTTTTGGAGAGAAATTTGAGGAGGTAAATTGTTCAGTGAAAAGAATGTATATGTCATTAGAGCAAATAGCAAAACCAGTTAAATACAAAATGCACTAATATTTTATAATTGTAAATGTTTAATGAATAATATGCTATCTTGGACATATAACTATTACTACAAATCTTTAGCATAGATGTTAGCCTTCTCAAATGATTTTTATAGCTAAAAGCCTAAAAATATCCAGAAATAGGCAAATTTTAGTTGACAAGCAATTTAGGCATCAAAAGGTTTGCTCTGAAATAAGCATTTTTATGGGATTCAACCTACAAATTTTGTGACCACATCTAAAGCAAAATTTATTTAAATGGTAGCACCTGAGAGCAATATGATATTTTAAGCGTAATTAATATATTGCTAAGTATATTGAACAAGGTAATTTAATAACTTATATCAAGTTGAAGAAGCAAGTCACTTAGGATATTCAATACTCAAGCATGAAAGGAAAGAAAATGTTGCATGAGTGGTAAAACGACAGTTGTTTATAAACCAATGTAAATGATAATGGATAAACCAAGTACTGACTTATTTTAAGTTGCTTAAACCGCAACAAAGGTGGCTCTAAGCTGCAGAAGCATGGCACATTGCTTATCTACTAAATAATTACATGTATTTTCGTTGAATAAAAGCCTACATAATAGGTGCAAGTAATTTTTTTTAAGGTGCATACAACTTGAATATTTGTAAGTTGGCAAGGCACTGATAACGAAGTGCTTTAGTTCATAAATTTCATCTATGAAAGCATAGCCTTAGATGATTAAAATCTGATGTAGCATGCATGACTTAAGTTTGTGTGCCATAGTTCTACTAACCTTGTGATTATTAAAGACTGGATGCTCTCATGTTGTATGTATGATTAGATCATTTTTAGGAAAATTAGACCCAAATAGGATTTTGTATGTTTTACAATGAAACAAACTAGTCTGCTGCAATAAGGTTTGCCTTATTCACTAAAAAAACTAATGTATTTTTGTTGGGCATAATAGGCATAAGTACTTTTTTGAAGATGCATGCCGCTTGGATATTTGTAAGTGGGCAAGGCGTTAATAATAAAGTTCAATAGTTCAGAAATTTTATCTATGAAAGCATAGCCCTTGGATGATTAAAATCTGAACTTTGCTTTTATTTTGGAGCATACTTTGAAATTTTTAATAAAATGCGATGCAGTAAAAAAAATTGTTGAAACATTTTATCCAACATCTTGTAGGCAAAGCAAGTGTAGTCGTTGTTTCATCTAATTAATGACAACTACTATATGTACTCAGGGAGAGCATGGCACATTTTGCTAATAGTGAACCATAATCTGTATTTTATAGAAACAAATTATGTTTTTAACATTTCCATCAACATATTATTTGCAATAGGAAATAAATAAGTTTTCCCAACTTACAGTGCTATTTTCATTAGGAACCAAATTAACTTGCTCCAACTTTATGCACTTTGTGCAAATTGGTAAAAACAGCACACGCTAATATTATCGGAGCTTTTAAAAAAAGGATTTAGGATGATTTAGTATTTCAGTACCATAACCTATGCATCAGAAGGTTGAAAAATGTCATATGAATAACTACCAAAATAAGAAATGATAATTCATCCAATAACAACAAATGGATTTCTTAACTTCAGCTTATAAAATTAATTATCCATAGGCGAGGCAAAAACAAATATGGAGTATATGTCTAAAAGTTGAAAAATGTATACCTAAAAGTGGTCGAAGTTCGCCACAGTTGTGGAATCAAAGCACAATATTCCCTAGCGAATCTGACAAATCGAAGCAGCGGCACATGTAAGGAATCGGAGCAGTAGCGAGCAGCTAAGTTGATGAGCGTCGAGCAATGAAGTAGAGGAATGTTGAGATGCAAAGTTGAGGAACTCTAATCTAGGGGATTTTAAAGTGACGATTAATTTAGGGCTTTAGAAGTCTGAAGCGTGAAATGAGCTATTCTAAATCGTGGCAGAGATTGAAATATGAGGGAGGGGAGTAAAAATGTTGGCGCAACTTTTTCTTTTTAACTAATAGCGTGTTACTGAGCTGTAATTTTGATATTATTGACTACTAAATAGCAACCATGGCAAGTCATGTTGCATTGCTATCCTTTTGTGCCATCAATAAACCATTTTCTTGTAGTGCTTGAAATTGAAACTGTACTTTGAAATTTTGATCTGCTATTGAGTTAAATCTTGGATTGCTTACAACTTGCTGATGTTTTGAGTTGAATTCATATTGCATCTGCTTTGATCATTTAATTTACTTCAGATAAGATGTAATTTTTAAATCAAAAGCTGTTTGATTTATCTAGGTTGAGGTTTAAAAATTTAAGGAAGTAAAATTGAAGTTTGTTTGTTTCTATAAAACATAAAAAATTTGTGCATATTGGATAAAATCAAAAACCCAAACCTTGTAATTTGTAAATTTAGTTTGATGAATTAAATTCATAAACAAATTCACAATTTTTTTTAACACTAAAATCAAAAATTTTAAATTAAGAATGGTGGTGCAGTTCTGGTGTGAACTGGAAATGAGAATTCTAAGTTTTCTGGTGATCCAAATACTGGCATGGGTTGAGACTTTGGGGTAATGATGGAGGATGGATCGTAGTTGATGGGAAAAATACTAGATTCAAGCTTTGAGGCAGTGGTGATTTGGAATTGAACTTCATAACCCTAGTTTATCAGTGATCAGGAAATTTGACTGGCGCGACTTATTTAGGGGACCGAGTTGTCCCAAATTCAGGGAGAAGATAGAAGGGATATGCAAAAGATTGTGTCCGGAGGCGAAAGTTCTCAGGTGATCGGTGTTTGGTGATTGAGGCGAAGTTATGGTTCGACATTGTTACAGTTTTTGAGCTCGAATGCTCATTTTCGAGTTAGGGGTTCTGCAGTAGATTTGATGGTAGGAAACGTATTCGGTGATGATCGATGACATGCGAGTAAGGACGAGAACGGTCGGAAATGGCTGCCGTGATGGTACAGGTGCACGATTTCATCGTGTGTCAGCAGTTTATTTTGGGAAAGAAAATACGCGAGTGTTACGAGTAGTTTCATGCTTTTGCTCGAAGTTTAGGGACAGTGGACTCGGAGTAGCCGTGTTGTGGCCTCGGGAGTGTCAGATGATACAGGTTTATGTGTAAACCTGACAGTATTGTAAAATTTGAATGTTTTCAAAAATGGAATGTTACTCGAGTTTTTATTCGAGTTAGTTAGTGTTTTGCTCGAGTAAATTACGTGTTGCTCGAGTTGGTTGAGTTACAGGTTAGAAACCTGTTTTATTTTCAAACTTTAAACTGAATTTAAAATATTAAACAAGAATTTAAAACAAGTTTTAATTCTAATTTTAAATTATGGATTCAAGTAATTTGAATCATAGATGGAAATGAATTAGTTTTAAATTCAAATTTTGTTTAAAATGCTTTTAAAAAAGGGTTTATTGTTAAAATTGTTTTTAAAGAAATTTGAATTTAAATTGGTAATTGAAATGTAAAGAAATGTTTTAAATAAATTTTAAATCTGAATTTGAATCTTTGTTTTAAATTAAATTTAAAAGTTTTATAAATTTAAGTATCTAAACAATTTTGAATGTTAAAGAAAAATTTAAATGTTTTGGATTTAAAAAGGGATTTGTTTTAAATCTTGTAAAATTCCTTTTATAAGGAAAGTATTATTTATCATTTAAAGGATTTAAATTGATGTTAAACTTGTTAAAGTTAATTTAGAAGTTAATAATTTGTTATTCATTTAATTATTTGGGTAATTAAATGAATAATTAATTTATGTAAAAAAATTATGAAGTAGACAGTTACTTAATTAAGTCTAAGGATTAAGATTTACTAATTAAGTAATTAGTGAGTAATTAATTAAGTAATTAAAGGTTACTTAACTAATGATTAACAAGTGCTTAACTAAGTTTTATTAATTAATAATTAAGGTTTTATTAATTAATAAATTAAAGAATAATTAATCCGTAAATTAAGGATTAATTAAGAAATTTGTTAAGTGGTAATTAATTGATTAATCAATGGTGATTAAAGGATTAATCAAATGGTAATTGGGGATTGATTATCTGTTAATTAAGGATGGGTTAACAATTAATTAAGGATTCTTAATTGATAAATAAAGGATAATTGATATAGGGTTAGGGGTTAATAAATTGATTGATTGAGTTAATCAAGGATATGATTAATTAATTAAGGTTGGTAATTAATTGTATAGGCAAGATTATGTGATTAATTCTTAAGGAATTAAATTAATTGTGATATGAATTGTTAATGCATGCTTATGGATGATTGGTTGTTGAATGTCTGATTTGCATGATATCTATTGAGTTGATATCTATTGATGAATAATCAAGATTGATTAATGAATGTAATTAAGTTAAAGAATTAATTATTATATGAAATTTAAGAATAACTCACTAACAAAAGCAATTAGAGGATTATTTAATTTATGGTAATTAATGGAAGTGATCAATCTTGCTTATTAATGATTGAATTATGAGGAGTACTTTGAATTGGTGGATATCTCTATTATGAATTGATTTGTGATATGATATGATGGATGGGCAATGATAAGGTGATTATTAATCAATTAGGAATTGCTGTGTAAAATGTTATCCGATGATTAAAATTGAATTGTATTTAATTGGATAACTTGGTTTTAAATGTCATTGGATTCGAAGAGACCGGAGTCGGGTGTTAGAAATACCCGAAACCACTTCGATTCTATATAGATTTGATATGTGAAATCAATAGGCTGTTATGGAAGGATTTAAGTGAATTGGACCATTTAATAAGTTTTGGCACTTGGAAATTAATGTGTGAAATAGTTGATGTCTATAATAATTTATGAAGTTGAAATTGATATAAGTTACCCCGGGTTTATATAAATTGTATGCTTTTGTATTCCAAGTTAGATGGGTTTACTCACGCTGGTTTCCAGCCTGACCCGGGTGTTACTTTGATGTAATGCTCGGGTCAGACCGAGTATTACAGATTTTCGGGTAAGGATGTTCTGGAGCTCAGGAGGCGAGCTGGAGAGCAGGAACGTATGGAGAGCTTCTGATGTTAATATATTATAGTATCTGAAACAGATAGATTTATCTGTTCTGTGATTGAAAATCTGTTGTAACTCTGATATAATAAAGTGTAAATTGACAGATACAGTTTTCTTTTTGTATAACTGTTATTATTATGTGATATTATATTTTGATCCGCTGCGAATGTGAGGTTTCTGTGTCTTGTTCTTGTTTTTTCTTCTTTCTCTTTCTTCTTTTCACTAAATATCTGGAATTTTCGGGATCGGAATTTTCCAGACTGTTACATTTGGTAATAAAATTTTATAACTACCTTAAGTATTTTCTAAATATTTAACTTCTCTTACATATATCTTTTTAATAATTACTTTCCTTAATCTATATAATATATTTTAAAGAAAATAATATAAACAAATTATGTTTGATGAAATCATATATATAATATAATAATGGTGCATGCTTGTCTGCTAACAACCTGTATCAACCCTGTTTAGCAATATATTGTGAGTAAACTAATTTATTTTAGGATCTAAAAATAATCTGAATCCGTGAATATGATTCATAGATAACATTTGGATGTGCTTGAAAATTTTCATCAGGTATAAACTCCGTATATAATTATATATCTGTACTGTGCATGTTCTTTTTTTCTTCTCTGTTTGGGTTTACAGGGTAGGAAATAACCAGAGAATTCAATACAACACCATTTGAATAATATTAGGCTTAGTGTTAAACAAAATAAATCTGTTTATACATGAGTTAATATTTAAAAATGGTTTAAGGTAGAATAGTGATATACAACATATTAAAATTTGATGTTTACAGGGGAATTCTGTAACATCCCAAAACTTTTAATCAAAATAAACTATATATTTAAACTCTTGGGGTTTGATTTGAGAATAAATTTGAAGAAAAAGCTGAACAAATGAAATAAGTGAAAATAATGTATGAAATAAATCCCAAATTTATTTTGAGTTTAAAATATTGAGATGATAAATGTTTTTAAAAGTCATTTGGATTTAGAATGTTTATATTTCAAGTTTAAGATTTAAGTTTGAATTTAAATTTGGAATAAATGTTTTAAAATGTAGAAGCATTTAAAAATCATTGAGGAACAAGTATACAATGGTAAAACAACCTTTCTTTTTTAATTGTACATATGCATATATACATACAAATGAATAAATATATATATATATATTAGTTTATAAAAGTATGTATATAATATAGGAAATAAAATCTATAAAATTTCTTTTGCTTTGTTACATCAAAAGCTGAAAACTTACATTCACAATAAAATGAATAATTAACAAAATCTATGTTTTAAGATATCTTCTTACAAATGGCACAAACCATCATCTCCCCAATAAAATAATCAAATAGAAAATTCAGGAAACTCTTCACCTTCTAAAATTCGAATTTTTAAATCCCCTAACAGCTGATGTTCAGTAATCAAAAGATATTTGCAAGTTTTACTTCAACATTCAAAGAAAAAAAAAGAGAAAGTTCAAAAGAAAACCAAACTGTCTTCATAACAGCAGTGTGATACTTTCAGGTAAGCTTTGTTTTAAAAATTTATAGTTTATGAAATTTTGATTTTTGAATCAAGTGTTGACAATCAATTCAAAACGAATGTTCAGATTTGTGAAGGCAGGAAGTTTCTGGTTTCAAAGGCAGTGCATAGTTTTCTTTTCTGGAAATAAGTTTATAAGGCAAGTAACTTTCCTTTTTAAAGTTGAATTTGAAGTTATAATCTATAATGAAGCAAGAACTAATACAATAACATCAAATTATTTGCAGGAGGGGTCAAGGATTAAAAGCTACTTTTCTTTTTGGTTTCTAAGTCCCTGTTTTTAAAGTTGCAGAGAAAAGAAAGCTCCTCTGTTAATTCAAATTGTAAGTGATATGTGGAAATTTGTTATTTTTAATGATTTAAATAAATGAATACAACATGGGGTTAATACAATAATGTTCAACCATTTGTAGAATAATAAACTCAAGAATTTGAAGCTGTTACTAGCTTTCAAGTAGCAGGAAGGAGGGAGCTCTCTGTTTTATTCAAAAATACCTTACTGTAAGTTCTAAAGGAAAGTCATCACTCGAAGTTGACAATTCATCCAGGTGGAAATAAGATGTATCGGGATATGAAAAGGACTTACTACTGGGAAGGTATGAAGAAGGATGTTGGAAATTTTATTTCCAAATGTATGAACTACCAGTTGGTAAAAGCCGAGCAGAAGAAGCCAAGTGGATTGCTTCAGCCATTAGAAGTTCCTACATGGAAGTGGGAACAAATATCAATGGATTTTATCGATGGTCTACCTAGAACCAGAGCAGGAAATGAAGGGATTTGGGTCATCGTAGATCGTTTGACAAAGAGTGCAAGGTTCATTCCTGTTCGATCAACTAGGACTGCATCGAAGTTGGCTGAGTTGTATGTCAAGTGGATAGTACGATTCCATGGTATTCCGAAGAGTATAGTGAGCGATCGAGACCCTTTGTTCACTAGTGGATTTTGGAAGAGCTTCCAAGAAGTTTTGGGAACCGAGCTGTGTTTGAGTACGGCTTATCATCCCCAAACGGATGGTCAGACCGAGAGAGTCAACCGAGTTTTAGAAGATCTACTCAGATCATGTGTTTTGGATTTCGGAGGGTCATGGGAAGATCATCTTCATTTGGTGGAATTTGCGTATAATAACAGTTATCAGACAAGTATTGGTATGGCACCATATGAGGCATTGTATGGAAGACCGTGTAACTCTCCGACATGTTGGTTGGAAACTGGAGAAAAGTTGATACTTGGGCCAGAAATGATTCGACAGACTTCGGACTGTATAGAGATCATTCGGCGACGAATGAAGGCAGCCCAAGATCGTCAGAAAAGTTATGCCGATAAGCGTCGTAAGGATTTGGAATTCGACGTAGGTGATAAGGTTTTCGTGAAGATTTCTCCATCGAAGAATGTTATTCGATTCGGAAAGGAAGGAAAGTTGACTTCGAGATTTGTTGGACCATTCCCGATCATCGAGCGAATTGGAAGCTCGCCTATAGATTGGAGTTACCGGAAAAGATAGCGGGTGTGCACAATGTTTTTCATGTATCTTATCTACGGAAGTATGTGCACGACTCGAATATAGTGGTTTCTGCTGATAGCTGTGAAGGTTTAGGGTGGACCCAGTTGTTGCAAGACCTCGTAAGCCGCTTCATGTTGTTGAAACCAACACGAAACAACTTAGGAGGAAGATGATTACGTTGCTCAAGGTACAATAGAGTGATGATGTTAACGACTGTACATGGGAGGAGGAAGAGAGGATGAAGGCAGCTCATCCTGAACTCTTCGAGGTATGGCCCTAAGGTGTCGTGACATCTCACGAATTTGTAACTTGTTCTAGTCTTATAATTCTGCATGCTAGGCTAGTAATTGGATGCATGGTTTGTTGATTGCTATGGATGGTAGGCATGCAGAATAGTTTTGGTTGCTCTTGTTTGTTTGGAATTTCGGGGGCGAAATTCCTAAGGGGGAGAGAATGTAACGACCCGTATTTTACGTGTCGATAAATCGTAAAATAGATGCCATCAAGTCGTTAGTATTGTTGTTAAGTCATTTAAAGTTTGAGACGACCAAAGCTTAAGTCGTGCGAAGTTAGCTCGTATGATAGCTTAGGTCGTGTGGTGCTTAAGTCGTGGACGAGTTAGGGAATGGAGCGACCTATAGGTTTGAACGAGTTAGCAGTTTAGTGGATAGAGCGACTAATAGAATGGGCGACCTAAGGGTTAACGACCTAAGGGGTTAGGTCATATGTTAGTTAGGTCGGTGGAGCGACCTATAGAAGTTGGCGACCTAAGGGGTAGATCGTGTGGAAGTTAGGACGGTTGAGCGACCTAAGGTGTTGAGCGACCTAAGGTAGTGGAGCGACTTAAGGATTCAAGCGACCTAATAGGAGTTAGCGAATTAATGGTGAGCGACCTATATTAGATAGCAGTGTATAGATAGGTCGCGAGCGACTTAGTGATTAGGTCGCATAAGTGTTAGGTCGTGTGACCATGTGTTGTAGTTAGGTCATGAATGACCTAAGGCTTGAGTCGTGTGTGTTTTTAGGTCGTCACATAGTTAAGTCGTGTGGCCTGGGTTTGGGTAGGTCGCGGCATTCGATAAGTCGTATGTCGCATGTTTGTTAAGTCGCACCTGGAATGAGTCGTTGGGTCGGCATCAGGTTAAGTGGTTAGGTCGGCAGGGTGCGTTGAGTCGCTAGGTCGGCCGTGTTTGTTAGGTCGCATAGGAGTTAGGTTGGTAGGTCGTGTGATTGCTTAGGTCATAGGTCGGGGCAGTTAGGTCGGCGACGACCTAAGGGGGGGCGACTCATGGGGATTTCAGCCTATAAATAGAGGGCTTTGGTTCACTTTTTGGCATCGGGTTTTGAAGCGACGAAGTGCTGCTATTTTGAGAGCTCGACTACAACATTTCTTCACTTCCTTTCTCCACTCTAATCTAGTGATTCCTTCCATCTAAATTGAAGATCAAATCGAAGATCCAAGAGCCAAAGTTGAAGATCTCCATCCATCGAAGAGATATTTCATCGTTTGAAGCGGAGCTTTGGAGGATCAGGATTGATTCCTTGCTGTCCAGATCTGGAGTTAGTTGTTTTTGAGGTGTTTAGGTGATTCGGTGAGTGGTGGTTATCTCTCACACGGACCCAAGGGAGTATATTGGATCGGTGGCTTGTTTATGTGTTAAAGATAGAGATTTCTTGCATTTTCCTTAAGTCTGCATGTATATCCATCGTATATGAAGTTTTGACACCTATTTTACTACATGTTAACTTATGCAAGTTTATTCATCAAGTTGTAGAGACATTGCTTATTAGATTTGGACCCTTTATTTACGAAATTGCCATTCTTGTATAATTGCTTATTAGATATTGTTTGAATGTTTGATTGCTTGGATTAATGATTGATTTGATTGATAGATTGTTGAAAATTAGCTAATAGTTGATTTGGACAAGTTGGTCGAGGATAATTCAAAAGCTAAGTGGAAAGGCTCTTGAATAGTGAAAGCTGCTTGTGGCATATGAAGCGGATGGTGAGGCTCATATGGATAGATTTGATGATGATGGACTTTGCTATGATGTGATGAAGCAAAGCATGATGTTGAGATGGGACTTTGCTATGATGCGATGGAGCAAAGCATGATGTGAGAGCTTGGTTTAATCCAGACGGGATCATCCCAAGCATGTTGATAACTCGATGATGCGGTTCGAGTTGGTTGATAATGGTGGGCTCGAGAGGTACTTGAGCTAGTATGTGAATAGTCGTCGAGGAGAATGACTAGGAGGCTGAGATCTCATCGTTACTGAAGGTTCTAGCGTGCTCAAAGCAAGAGTACGTTGGGACGGGTCACGATGACGTCCCAGACACGGGTCACGATGACGTGTTAGTACTCTGGGCAGATTCGATAGTCCTAGGCACGGGTCACGACGACGTGCGGAGTTATGACTAGAACCGGGGTTGCCATTAGCCCTTGACGGACGGTTGAAAGAAGGTGCCGGTCATTCAATTAACGGTGATATCGAGGCAATGATAACAGTGATAGCCAGAGTCATGGATTTTGATTGTATCATCACTCGGCCTTAAGAGCGGTGTTCTCGGAGTGCTTATCTGATCTTGGTTTAGGCCTTGGGGGTTTGTACTTGGAAAACATCGACCTTGACTCGAGTGATAATTCGTTTTACTTAAATTGTCTGCTTTGCTATGTTTGTTTATGCTTAGAGGGTCTGGGGCTATCAATGTAGAATGAGGTGGAGTGGGATGGTTGAGTTCCTATTCCTTTTACCCTTTATGCTCTTTTGGTATGTTTGATAGATGATTTACTGCTCACTAAGACTGTTGTCTGACTCAAGGTTTTATGTTCAACTCTTATTACCTTGGGCTGGTCATCCATGTTGGGATGGGCAGACTAGGAAGCAGGTGATAGGTGTTGTTCTTAGTGATTGACGCTGTTGATGACGAAGACGAGCCGGAGGCTTTTGCATATTGTTTTCCTACTATATGTACTGGATGTTCCGCTATTTGTTTGATACTCTGAGAGTTATGTAGTGAGGCTTGATGTATTGACTATTCAGATGATTGTATAAAACTATCATGAGTTTATATGATGAGACTTCTGTTCTATAGAGCTTCACTATGTATACTTTCTATTGTATTTTATCCATGCGCTGTGAGTAATACGATAGAATCTGCTGTTTTATCTTACCCTGACTATTGTCCATGGCTGCCTGGCAAACCTTTCAACGCACCATTCTCTTGTTTTAGTGCGGGAATCGTGGGCGGTCGTCACACTTTGTATGCTTGGGTGATATAGGAAAATTAAACTTGTTTGCATGCAAGGATTTTGGAATATGATTGTAGTTGACTGTGCATGTTGATGTTTTCAAAATACTAGTTACTGTAAAACTATAGGGAAAAATAAATTTTAAAACTATGGACTGCAAAATAAGTTTAAGTGTAGTTCAAAACTTACACGGTGCTTTAGAGTTTAAGCAAAACTTCAGTAATTAAAGCTATGAGTAGATCCATACTTGTTCAAATTTTGTGTGTGCTTGAATCCCTGTATGAATGTGTTGGCTTTGAATTGAATGAATGATAGGCTTGGTTTTGATTTTCTGGAAACATTGTTCCTGTTTTTCTTTCTTATGTTTTTGTTTTTCTCTGTATACAATTTGAGTTACAGGGAATGATGTTTAACAAAAAAATAAAGAAGCCCTCTTCCCAGTTCTTTTGAAAAGAAATCGAATTGTAAAGATAGGTAGAATAATAGGCACAACAAAATCAACCCATTCCTTCTTTTCTCGTTTCTTCTGAAATAAAATTGCAACAAGTTGAAGTTTATGTTTGGACTGGCACCATGCTTCAGAAAACAAATCGAAACAGAGTTGTAATTTTACTGGGAATTAAAGAAAAAAAATTTACATCTGATTTACAGGTTTGGAAAAAGGTAACTCACATCAAATTTAGAATCCTTCTCATCCTCTTTACTTTTGAAAAAGGTTGTAACAAGTAAACTTTGGTTGGAAACCTGTTTTACATTTTCAGAAATGAATTAAAGTAAGTGTAAGCTTTGGTTTAAAAAAAAAAACCTGTTAAATTCTGGAAACAATGGAGCACTGTCACAATGCAATTTTTCCAAGAAAAATTTGAACTTCATGCATTTCAGTTTCAATAATACCAGGTGAATCTACTATAACAATGATGATTTTAAAAACAAAAATCATAATTTTTCATTCACTCTTCACTGAGAAAATGGGGGTTGGATTGAAAATGAATTTTTGAGTAATCCTAGTGATCTATGGAATATTGGGCGTTGAGATTGTTGTGGCAGCATGATTTCATGTTCGCAATCATCAGAAAATACTGAATTAATTTATAAACGTTTAGATTGTTGATTTGAAGTCAAAGTAGGGTTTAAACCCCACTTTCTTTTCACGATAGAGACGACATTGCCGCACCACCCACAGGTGATCGGACCGTGTGCCACCGGGGGGAATCGAAGCGTGACACGATGACGAGGCTAGGGACTGAGTTTGGTGGCCGATAATGGCCTGGGGAGGTGGCGCGTGGCAGTTTTCGATGACGTTCCTGATGATGGTTTTTGGGTGTGATGCTCGATTCGCGACTTCGAAACAAAAATCGAGATCAGGGTGTTCGTATCGTTTTAGGGGACGATAGGCGACTCGCTCGTGGCCTTGGCTCTGACCATCGGCGGCGGCTCTAGCTGTGCACGTGCACGCGTTTGCGTAGCGTATCAGTGTGAGGATCTGGGTAGAGAAGGGAAGGCCTGGGTAGTTTGTATTGTGTAGAAAAAAAAAATATTTTGGCTCGGGTAAATATTGGCCTCGACTCGAAGCAAGGTAGCATTTTTCTCGGGTACGACCCGAAGCAAGCCTGGGGTTTGCAAATGAACAGCAAACCCAGGTTTAACAATAAATTGAAAACACAAATTTATTTATTTTCTGGATAAATTAATAATGATAGTTGTTAATAGAATGTGAAACTAATAGTATTTAAAATTTTATGAAGTTGAAAATATTTTAGAATTTATAAAAGTTGTTTTAAAAAAAAGTTTAACTTTATAAGAAGTTTAAATATAAACTAAATATACAAGTATAAATTTCAAACCAAGTTTACAATGATGAAGTAGTGATTAACAATTGACGTTTCGTAATGATTTTTAAAATTTAAAAGAAAATTTTAATAAATTAAAGAATAGAAATTTTATAAAATTAATTAAACTTAATAAATTAACGATTAAGAATTTATGATTTAAAATAATTAACTAAAGAATAATAAATTAACTTAACCAATTAAATTAATTCAAAATTAAGTAAAATTTACCATTAATTTAAAATGATTAATAAAGACAATCATTTGGTTAATTCATTTTAATTACAATCATCTTAATCAACGATGATTGACCATCATCAAATACTCTATACTGGATTGACATTTTTGTTGTGATGCTGTGATTGCTTTGTGATGAGCTATGATTTGTGATTTGTTCCTATATGGATGTGACACCCTTTTTGCCCGTAAAACGGCATTCAACTTCGATGCGACAGGGAGTTGGATTTCAGTTTGTTATCCGAAACCCACATCGAACCCTGAATGTGAACCTTTGTGATTGATACACCCACATGTTTTAAATTTGAAGCGCTCACTGTTCGGATTAGCCGGGAGAGGACCTTTGTGTCATATAACCCATTCCAAATAGTGATTCGACGAATGGTTTGCATTTGAAGACCGATGGTGAAGACCGGGTGTCTTCGAAAACGATAGGATAACCTATCGATTGTCTCTGCACCGAGTTGCTCCGGTATAGGGATTCCCTAAGTGATGGGAAGTCCGATCGGGATTGTGGACGCCCGGATTTCCAAGGGCTTCTTCCTTTATTGGACGAAGTGCCTTCGGTTCTGTTCGAACCCGGAACAGACTTGTATGGTCGTGTGTCTGACACTACGCTTTGAGATATAAAGCCGATTTCTTTCAAATATTTATCTGTTGGTGGCGGGGAATTTATTCTCTTAGCTTAACACCCTTCTCTGAGACGTACGAGCCCAGAGGTTATGTAGTTGAAGGTTATCAGCAATATACTCCCAAGTTGGTAGTGTGGCATACTAAGTGCTGCTGTATAGTGATGATCATTTGTCGATCATCTGTGATCAAAGCATGGCTTTCGTGTAAAGCGTAGCTTTGAGGACGAGACCTCATCGGACCTCACACCCCGGAAATGGTCGAAACAGGAAAGATGCGGCAAGGTTATGAGGGTCGCGCCCTTTAGGATATGTCATTTCCTTCTGGAAAAAGGTAATGTCATGGTATGGAGCTCAGATGCTTACCTATGTGGTTGCTTCAATCTCATTATTCTGTGTGGTTGTTGCTTTGTGATGGAAGGCCCTCGGATAAAGGTCCCAAAGGACCGGGGAGTGGCATATTTGTGCAGTAGTTACCTAGTTATAGAGGTAACCCGGCCTTGTGTTGGCAGAGATCTAACCGTAACGTTAGTTCTCGGGACGTCCCGCTAGAGGCGTACCCATGTGGCATTGGAAGTTCCTTAGCCTGACCATTTGTTGGAAATCCAATTCCCAATATGAACCCAGTACGGTTTTAGTTGTAGAACCTGCCATTTAACATGGCAGCTATGGTAGGCATAGTATCATGATACCTATGCCGGCTACGATTAATATTCTACTTTTGAAATGACTTTCTACACTAGGCACTAGTAGTAATAGCAAAGAATTTTCCTCGTATTAAGCATATTTGACTATCATAAGGGGAAATCTCCCCCAAGTGTGCGATTGCATTGTGTGTGTGCCAGGAGGCCTTATGGTAGTTTCATTTTCCAAAAGCATACCGGTTTTCTTGTATAAATCTGTTTTATTTGAAAGCAATTACCTTTGTTTACTCATACCAGTCCCATGACTGACCCGAAGTTTATTGTTTCCTTTCTAAACTCTGGGTGCCCACCATTTCTACACGGGCAGCCTAGTAACAGGTTTTCTATATTTTGGCTCTAGCTAGATTTTGGAGTATTTTGGTTTGGAGATTCGTGGTTTTTGGGGGCTCATACCTTAGAGACATTTTGGAAGCTTTTGGATCTCGAGGTGCTTAGTTTGGTGTTCACTATCATTTTCTATCCTTTGAAGACTTTGGCTTATGATATATAGTTGCTCTGTTATGTCATTCTATTTGGAGATGTGATTCATGTATTATGTACTCTGATGTTGTAACAGATATTATTGTGGTGTTGTATCTGTGATGTGATGCATGTTATTCATTTTATTTCCGCTGTTATATATTCATCTAATGTTGTTGTAAGCTCCATCCGACTGGAGTTCGATGTTTGAATCATTGACAGTCGAGTACAAGTGAGGTATTTGATGTCAATTTTCGAACGTTGAATTTCGGGTCGTGACAGTTGGTATCAGAGCTAAAGGTTGAGTAAGAACTTTAGCTATGGAGTATAACACATTAGATGGCTCATTAGAGATAGGGTGAAGTATACCTTAGAATGAGTATTATTGGTTAACACCTCAAAATTTTCTTAGTCTATTTCCTTTAATTGCCGATATTTCTTAAGATATCTCGTCCAAATATCTAAGCCAAATTTTCTTACTAATTACAGATAGTAAGGATGAGCGGAAGAAGAGGCAGAGTTGGGGGGCGAGGAAATGCCACAGCACCTAGCCAAGTTTCCCCTACCACCGAGGCAGCTTTACCTATTCAGAATCAGCCGAATCTGGCTGACTTATATAAGAACTTTTCAAGGCTTGGGGGTAAGCCATTCACTGGCAAAGAGACGATTATTGAGGCCCAGGCATGGATTAGGTCTTGTGAGAAAATCTTTATGGGGCTCAAGCTACAAGATGATCAGATGCGTCTCATAGCTACTTGGCAACTTCAAGGTGAAGCCTTAGCTTGGTGGGAGACCGTCACTATTGATGAGCCTGAGTATGAGTTCACATGGAGCAGATTCAAAGAAGCATTTGAGAAGCGCTACTTTCCATCATCCGGGATTTCCCGTATGTACCATGAATTCATGGACTTGAAGCAAGGAAGTTTATCATTCGAAGAGTATCTCAACAAATTCAATGAATTGTCACGCTTTGGTCCAGAATTAGTTAACACACCGTTGAAGAAGAATGAGCGATTCATTCGTGGGATGAATAAAAAGTTCCACGAAAGGATGACAGGCCACGTGAAAGAATCCTTCTCAGATTTGGTTGATATGGGATACCGTTATGCTACACTAGACATGCAAGAAGCACCAACGGAGCAAGGAAACTCAAGCAATCAGAATTGGAAGAAAAGAAAATTTGGAGGCAAGAAACCTTGGCATGGCAAGGAGAAGAAGAAAGGCAATCAAGGGAGCACTACGGAGAATGTCACTTGTTATAATTGCTTGGAGAAGGGCCACTATTCTACCAGCTGCAAGAAGCCCAAGAGAAATCAATCCGCTCAAGGAAAGCCTAGGAAGTGCTATTATTGTCAGAAGGAGGGACATGAAGTGAAGAATTGCCCAATTATGAAGCAAGCCCAGACAGCTAAAGTATACTCAGTCAAAGACAAGCCCACATCTTCTAAAGCGGAAAAGGGAAAGGGAGTCCTTGAAGGTAACCTTACCATTTATGATAGCATTGTTAGAGTTCTTTTTGATACTGGCGCTACACACAGTTTTATCTCTCAACAAGCTATTAATGAATTGAATATTGAACCTGATTTTGTTAATGAGCCTATATGTGTAAGGAATCCAGTTGGAGGTCCCGTAAACCTCTGTCTTCGATGTAGAGATGTTCCTATCTCATATTCTTGCCATCAATTCCCTATTAGTCTTTTTGTTCTAGACTTCAACGAGTTTGAAGTCTTGCTTGGAATGGATTGGCTAGCAAAATATGAAGCCAAACTGGATTGCAAAAATCGATTGATCTCAATCAAGACCGAATTTGGGGATTTCATAGAAATTTCTTGTCAGGACCCCAGTCCTAAAAGGGAAGGGTTGATGTATAATTTGGGTTATCCCGAACCCAGCTTGCTGTCTATTCCTATTGTTAGAGATTTTCCAGATGTGTTTGAAGAAGTGAAATCTCTACCTCCTCACCGAGAAATAGAATACAGAATCGACCTTGTACCTAATGCTCGTCCTATCGTTCATCCAAGTCGTAGGATGGCACCTAGAGAAAGGGTTGAATTAGTCGAGCAAACTAGAGATTTACTAGAAAAAGGGTTGATTCGACCCAGTGTTTCTGAATGGGGCTCAGCCGTCGTATTTGTTGCTAAGTCTGATGGATCTTTGAGGTTGTGCGTGGATTACCGCGATCTCAATAAGCAGACTCTCAAGAATAAATTCCCACTGCCCAGAATTGATGATTTATTTGACCAGTTGCACGGCGCTTGTTTCTTTTCGAAGATGGATCTAGCCCAAGGATTCCATCAACTACGAATCGCCGAAGACTGTATCCATTTGACAGCTTTTAGGGGTCCCAATATGTTCTATGAATGGTTAGTCATGCCTTTTGGGCTAACCAATGCCCCAGCATACTTTGTGGACCTTATGACTCGTGTGTTTCGGGATGTATTGAATAAATTTGTGCTCTTATTCATTGATGACATTTTGGTCTATTCCAAGACCGAAGAGGAGCATGCCGAACACCTTAGAATCGTCTTGGAGATATTGAGGAGTAATATTCTATATGCTAAATTTTCCAAATGCCACTTTTGGGTCAAAGAAGTTAAATTTCCTGGCCATATTGTTAATGAAGAAGGGATTTCTGTGGATCCTAGCAAAATTTCCACCATTTTTTATTGGAGGAGACCTACTATCCCAAAGGAAGTTCGAAGCTTTTTGGGCCTAGCAGGTTATTATCGGAAGTTTGTTCAGGACTTCTCGAAGTTAGCTAGTCCTTTGACCAAGCTAACAATGAAGAGTGCAAAGTTTATATGGACTCCAAGATGTGAAGAAGCTTTTGAGGAATTGAAGAAGAGACTAACCACCGCTCCTGTTCTCGCCATTATCAACGGGAACCAGGGATTATCTGTTTATACCGATGCTTGCGGTGAAGGCTTGGGTGCAGTATTGATGCAGAACGGGAAGGTGATTGCCTACGCGAGTAGACAATTACGCCCTCATGAAAGAAATTATCCGACCCATGATTTGGAGCTTCTAGCTGTTATCTTCGCTTTAAAAATATGGCGACATTATCTTCTGGGTGAGAATCTCTTCAGTTTCTTAACAATCTACAAATTTAAATTTAACTTTACTTAACAAATATGCTCATCGAATTCTCTTTATTTCTAGGTGAAAAATTCGAATTATTCACTGATCACAAATCTTTGAAATACCTCTTCACCCAGAAAGATCTGAATTTGCGACAACAGCGTTGGCTGGAATTTCTGCCATCTTATGACCTAGACATTCTATATACGCCAGGAAAAGCCAATGTGGTTGCGGACGCCTTGAGTAGAAAGCATGCTATACTTGCTCATCTTGTCATTGCTCCTACTCTTCTTGAGACAATCGCCAACAAGCAAAAAGAGGACAAGTTTCTTTAGGAGATATATGGAGAATCCGTCGAGGTGAAGATTCTAGTTTTATAATTGATGATAATGGGATTATAAGATTAAAGGGTAGAATATGTGTCCCGGACTTTCCTGATTTGAAACGAGAAGTGTTAGATGAATGTCACAAATCTAAGCTTTGCATCCATCCAGGAGTTAACAAGATGTATAGAGATATCAAAAGAACTTTCTGGTGGAAGACGATGAAGAGAGATATATCTATTTATGTAAGTCGCTGTGCTACTTGCCAACAAGTCAAGAGCGACCAAAGGAAGATAGCGTGTCTACTTCAGCCTTTAGTGGTGCCCACGTGGAAATGGGACCAAGTGTCGATGGATTTCGTCGACGGTTTGCCTCGCTCTCGGAAGGGCAATGAAGCGATTTGGGTCATTGTAGATCGTTTGACTAAGTCAGCCCACTTCTTGCCAGTAAAAGCTACTCGCACAGCTGCAAGTCTAGCTAATTTGTATGTAAAAGAGATTGTCCGTCTCCATGGCATTCCTAGCAGCATAGTGAGTGATCGTGACCCGATATTCACTAGTAGATTTTGGGAGGCGTTTCAGGACGCATTGGGAACCAAGCTGCATTTCAGTACTGCTTATCACCCACAGTCTGATGGGCAGACAGAGAGGATCAATCGAATCTTGGAGGATCTATTGCGAGCTTGTATACTAGATTTTGGTGGTTCTTGGGAGGACCATTTGCATCCGGTCTAATTCTCTTATAACAACAGCTATCAAGCCAGTATAGAGATGGCTCCTTTTGAGGCTTTATATGGCCGACCGTGTCGATCACCGGCATGCTGGATTGAGGCAGGTGATAGACTCATCCTTGTTCCGGATATGATTAAAGAAGCCACCGAGAAAGTTGATTTTATTGGGAAGAAATTGAAGACAGCTCAGAGTCATCAAAAGAGCTATTACGATCGTAGAAGACGAGATTTGGAATTCCATGTTGGGGACTCTGTTTTTCTTAAAGTATCTCCTATGAGAGGTGTATTGAGATTTGGGAAGCCTGGTAAGCTAGCACCACGATATATAGGCCCTTTCCCTATTCTGGAGAGGATTGGTTCTCTAGCCTACCGTGTGCAGTTGCCTAGCTGGTTATCGGGTGTGCATGATGTATTCCACATTTCTAGCCTTCAGAAGTATGTGCACGATCCGGATAGTATTATTGAAGAACCTGCCCAACAGGATCTCAACATCACTCCCAATCTAACCGTTAAAAGAGAACCGATAAAGATTGTGGATCGTGAGGAGAAGCAATTAAGGAACAAGGTTGTAAAACTAGTAAAAGTTCAGTGGAGTGGCGATCCAGAGGACTGCACTTGGGAAACTGAAGATCATATGCAGAAATCTTATCCCAAATGCAGAGTGGATATCTCGGCTTAGCCGGTAAGCCATTTCCTTATTCTTTTTGAATTGTATATTCTTTGTCTGTTTTTCTCTCTCTTTCAATTTCGAGGACGAAATTTTCTTAAAGAGGGGGTATCTGTAACATCCCAAAACTTTTAATCAAAATAAACTATATATTTAAACTCTTGGGGTTTGATTTGAGAATAAATTTGAAGAAAAAGCTGAACAAATGAAATAAGTGAAAATAATGTATGAAATAAATCCCAAATTTATTTTGAGTTTAAAATATTGAGATGATAAATGTTTTGAAAAGTCATTTGGATTTAGAATGTTTATATTTCAAGTTTAAGATTTAAGTTTGAATTTAAATTTGGAATAAATGTTTTAAAATGTAGAAGCATTTAAAAATCATTGAGGAACAAGTATACAATGGTAAAACAACCTTTCTTTTTTAATTGTACATATGCATATATACATACAAATGAATAAAAATATATATATATATATTGGTTTATAAAAGTATGTATATAATATAGGAAATAAAATCTATAAAATTTCTTTTGCTTTGTTACATCAAAAGCTGAAAACTTACATTCACAATAAAATGAATAATTAACAAAATCTATGTTTTAAGATATCTTCTTACAAATGGCACAAACCATCATCTCCCCAATAAAATAATCAAATAGAAAATTCAGGAAACTCTTCACCTTCTAAAATTCGAATTTTTAAATCCCCTAACAGCTAATGTTCAGTAATCAAAAGATATTTGCAAGTTTTACTTCAACATTCAAAGAAAAAAAAAAGAGAAAGTTCAAAAGAAAACCAAACTGTCTTCATAACAGCAGTGTGATACTTTCAGGTAAGCTTTGTTTTAAAAATTTATAGTTTATGAAATTTTGATTTTTGAATCAAGTGTTGACAATCAATTCAAAACGAATGTTCAGATTTGTGAAGGCAGGAAGTTTCTGGTTTCAAAGGCAGTGCATAGTTTTCTTTTCTGGAAATAAGTTTATAAGGCAAGTAACTTTCCTTTTTAAAGTTGAATTTGAAGTTATAATCTATAATGAAGCAAGAACTAATACAATAACATCAAATTATTTGCAGGAGGGGTCAAGGATTAAAAGCTACTTTTCTTTTTGGTTTCTAAGTCCCTGTTTTTAAAGTTGCAGAGAAAAGAAAGCTCCTCTGTTAATTCAAACTGTAAGTGATATGGGGAAATTTGTTATTTTTAATGATTTAAATAAATGAATACAACATGGGGTTAATACAATAATGTTCAACCATTTGTAGAAAAATAAACTCAAGAATTTGAAGCTGTTACTAGCTTTCAAGTAGCAGGAAGGAGGGAGCTCTCTGTTTTATTCAAAAATACCTTACTGTAAGTCAATATTTATATATATATAAAGAAGTTCTGTTGTTATTGATTAACAAAATGCATGGATACAACTACAAATAATCACAGATTTGTACACATCAATTTCAGATCTAAGACCCCCAAGAGAATTAAAGAAAAAAAAAGTAGCAGGCTCATCTCTCTGTTTGGTAGAACTGTCAACAACTTCTAGAATCATGTGAGTAAACCGTGATTCTCAATCTTTTTGATTGCTTTGTATGCTTGGGTGATATAGGAAAAATAAACTTGTTTGCATGCAAGGATTTTGGAATATGATTGTAGTTGACTGTGCATGTTGATGTTTTCAAAATACTAGTTACTGTAAAACTATAGGGAAAATTAGAATTTTAAAATTATGGACTGCAAAATAAGTTTAAGTGTAGTTCAAAACTTACACAGTGCTTTAGAGTTTAAGCAAAACTTCAGTAATTAAAGCTATAAGTAGATCCATACTTGTTCAAATTTTGTGTGTGCTTGAATCCCTGTATGAATGTGTTGGCTTTGAATTGAATGAATGATAGGCTTGGTTTTGATTTTCTAGAAACATTGTTCCTATTTTTCTTTCTTATGTTTTTGTTTTTCTCTGTATACAATTTGAGTTACAGGGAATGATGTTTAACAAAAAAATAAAGAAACCCTCTTCTAAGTTCTTTTGAAAAGAAATCGAATTGTAAAGATAGGTAGAATAATAGGCACATCAAAATCAACCCAATCCTTCTTTTCTCGTTTCTTCTGAAATAAAATTGCAACAAGTTGAAGTTTATGTTTGGACTGGCACCATGCTTCAGAAAACAAATCGAAACAGAGTTGTAATTTTACTGGGAATTAAAGAAAAAAAAAATTTACATCTGAGTTACAGGTTTGGAAAAAGGTAACTCACATCAAATTTAGAATCCATCTCATCCTCTTTACTTTTGAAAAAGTTTGTAACAAGTAAACTTTGGTTGGAAACCTATTTTACATTTTCAGAAATGAATTAAAGTAAGTGTAAGCTTTGGTTTAAAAAAAAAAACCTGTTAAATTCTGGAAACAATGGAGCACTGTCACAATGCAATTTTTCCAAGAAAAATTCAAACTTCATGCATTTCAGTTTCAATAATACCAGGTGAATCTACTATAACAATGATGATTTTAAAAACAAAAATCATAATTTTTCATTCACTCTTCACTGAGAAAATGGGGGTTGGATTGAAAATGAATTTTTGAGTAATCCTAGTGATCTATGGAATATTGGGCGTTGAGATTGTTGTGGCAGCATGATTTCATGTTCGCAATCATCAGAAAAATACTGAATTAATTTATAAACGTTTAGATTGTTGATTTGAAATCAAAGTAGGGTTTAAACCCCACTTTCTATTCACGATAGAGACGACATTGCCGCACCACCCACAGGTGATCGGACCGTGTGCCACCGGGGGGAATCGAAGCGTGACACAGTGACGAGGCTAGGGACTGAGTTTGGTGGCTGATAATGGCCTGGGGAGGCGGCGCGTGGCAGTTTTCGATGACGTTCCTGATGATGGTTTTTGGGTGTGATGCTCGATTCGCGACTTCGAAATAAAAATCGAGATCAGGGTGTTCGTATCGTTTTAGGGGACGATAGGCGACTCGCTCGTGGCCTTGGCTCTGACCATCGGCGGCGGCTCTAGCTGTGCACGTGCACGCGTTTGCGTAGCGTATCAGTGTGAGGATCTAGGTAGAGAAGGGAAGGCCTGGGTAGTTTGTATTGTGTAGAAAAAAAAAATATTTTGGCTCGGGTAAATATTGGCCTCGACTCGAAGCAAGGTAGCATTTTTCTCGGGTACGACCTGAAGCAAGCCTGGGGTTTGCAAATGAACAGCAAACCCAGGTTTAACAATAAATTGAAAACACAAATTTATTTATTTTCTGGATAAATTAATAATGATAGTTGTTAATAGAATGTGAAACTAATAGTATTTAAAATTTTATGAAGTTGAAAATATTTTAAAATTTATAAAAGTTGTTTTAAAAAAAAGTTTTACTTTATAAGAAGTTTAAATATAAACAAAATATACAAGTATAAATTTCAAACCAAGTTTACAATAATGAAGTAGTGATTAACAATTGATGTTTCGTAACGATTTTTAAAATTTAAAAGAAAATTTTAATAAATTAAAGAATAGAAAGTTTATAAAATTAATTAAACTTAATAAATTAACGATTAAGAATTTATGATTTAAAAATAATTAACTAAAGAATAATAAATTAACTTAACCAATTAAATTAATTCAAAATTGAGTAAAATTTACCATTAATTTAAAATGATTAATAAAGACAATCATTTGGTTAATTCATTTTAATTACAATCATCTTAAACAACGATGATTGACTATCATCAAATACTCTATACTGGATTGACATTTTTGTTGTGATGCTGTGATTGCTTTGTGATGAGCTATGGTTTGTGATTTGTTCCTATATGGATGTGAAACCCTTTTTTTCCCGTAAAACGGCATTCAACTTCGATGCGACAGGGAGTCGGATTTCAGTTTGTTATCCGAAACCCACATCGAACCCTGAATGTGAACCTTTGTGATTGATACACCCACATGTTTTAAATTTGAAGCGCTCACTCTTCGGATTAGCGGGAAGGGACCTTTGTGTCATATAACCCATTCCGAATAGTGATTCGACGAATGGTTTGCATTTGAAGACCGATGGTGAAGACCGGGTGTCTTCGAAAACGATAGGATAACCTATCGATTGTCTCTGCGCCGAGTTGCTTCGGTATAGGGATTCCCTAAGTGATTGGAAGTCCGATCGGGATTGTGGACGCCCGGATTTGCAAGGGCTTCTTCCTTTATTGGACGAAGTGCCTTCGGTTCTGTTCGAATCCGGAACAGACTTGTATGGTCGTGTGTCTGACACTACGCTTTGAGATATAAAGCCGATTTCTTTCAAATATATATCTTTTGGTGGCGGAGAATTTATTCTCTTAGCTTAACACCCTTCTCTGAGACGTACGAGCCCAGAGGTTATGTAGTTGAAGGTTATTAGCAATATACTCCCAAGTTGATAGTGTGGCATACTAAGTGCTGCTGTATAGTGATGATCATTTGTTGATCATCTGTGATCAAAGCATGGCTTTCGTGTAAAGCGTAGTTTGAGGACGAGACCTCATCGGACCTCACACCCCGGAAATGGTCGAAACAGGAAAGATGTGGCAAGGTTATGAGGGTCGCGCCCTTTAGGATATGTCATTTCCTTCTGGAAAAAGGTAGTGTCATGGTATGGAGACCAGATGCTTACCTATGTGGTTGCTTCAATCTCATTATTCTATGTGGTTGTTGCTTTATGATGGAGGGCCCTCGGATAAAGGTCCCAAAGGACCGAGGAGTGGCATATTCGTGTAGTAGTTACCTAGTTACAGAGGTAACCCGGCCTTGTGTTGGCAGAGATCTAACCGTAACGTTAGTTCTCGGGACGTCCCGCCAGAGGCGTACCCATGTGGCATAGAAAGTTCCTTAGCCTGACCATTTGTTGGAAATCCAATTCCCAATACGAACCTAGTACGGTTTTAGTTGTAGAACCTGCCATTTAACATGGAAGCTATAGTAGGCATAGTATCATGGTACCTATGCGGGCTACGATTAATATTCTACTTTTGAAATGACTTTCTACACTAGGCACTAGTAGTAATAGCAAAGAATTTTCCTCGTATTAAGCATATTTGACTATCATAAGGGGAAATCTCCCCTAAGTGTGCGATTGCATTGTGTGTGTGCCGGGAGGCCTTATGGTAGTTTCATTTTCCAAAAGCATACCGGTTTTCTTGTATAAATCTGTTTTATTTGAAAGCAATTACCTTTGTTTACTCATACCAGTCCCATGACTGACCCGGGGTTTATTGTTTCCTTTCTAAACTCTGGGTGCCCACCATTTCTACACGGGCAGCCTAGTAGCAGGTTTTCTATATTTTGGCTCTAGCTACATTTTGGAGTATTTTGGTTTGGAGATTCGTGGTTTTTGGGGGCTCATACCTTAGAGACATTTTGGAAGCTTTTGGATCTCAAGGTGCTTAGTTTGGTGTTCACTATCATTTTCTATCCTTTGAAGACTTTGGCTTATGATATGTAGTTGCTCTATTATGTCATTCTATTTGGAGATGTGATTCTTGTATTATGTACTCTGATGTTGTAACAGATATTATTGTGGTGTTGTATCTGTGATGTGATGCATGTTATTCATTTTATTTCCGCTGTTATATATTCATCTAATGTTGTTATAAGCTCCATCCGACTGGAGTTCGATGTTTGAATCATTGACAGTCGAGTACAAGTGAGGTATTTGATGTCAATTTTCGAACGTTGAATTTCGGATCGTGACAAATTCAAACATATGATAAATATGAATATGAAGAATCATTGATTCAAGTATATAATGTAACTTGTTATTTGAAAACAAGATTTTGAAAACAAAGATTGTGATTTTTCATTGAGTATACCAACGACAATTTGGAGATGATATGAAAATGGGTTCCATCCAATTTCCAGAAATCGAAAAATTATTCGATGTTGCAATTTTGCATGAAGCAAGCCTAGAAAGCGATAATATCAAAAAAATTGTTAATCAACTTTCCTATTGAAAGAGATGTTGTATCGAAGCAATTCTAGGGTTTATCTGTTGTTTTGGGTTAAGGTCGGAGAAGAGGTGTTTTTCTTCCTCTCTGGTTGATCGAGCTGCAAGGAATTGCAGGGGAGTGTAGCATGGTTGGTCGGCGAGGCAAGTCCGGAGTTGCAGCACCTACGATGGTCGAGCAAGGAGGGGCGAATCGATTTGTTGGATGGTCGAAGTTTTAGTTTCGAATGGAAGTCCAGTTTTCGTTGAGGGCTTTGTGGTGCTCGTTCAAAGGTTGAGGTGGCACGAGGGGTCGGTCGGCAACTTGTTTGAAGTGGCGCCAAAGGTGGCATCATCGTGGATGATCTGTGCAGGTGTACGGGCTTGGATTCGTGTCAGTGGGTTTTTTTTTATGTTGTGAGTACTCGAGTAGTTTCTCGAGTAAGCGTAGTGTTTGCCTCGAGTTTGCGTCTGGACTGTGTGGTTTTCTTTCCTGATTTAAGTTCCAAACTTAAACTAAATAAAAAGAGAAGAAAAGTGTTGCGTGGAAGAATAAGTGAATGTCTCAGGGAAATGGAAGGACAACTCGAAGTGTGACCCGAGTAAGAACAGTGGAGTCTCGGTTTTACAGTACTAAGGTATTATAAGATAAGGTTAAGCAAGTCGTGCTTTAACCAGTTTAAGCCCTATGAACATAAAAAATATTGATCTAATTTGAGTTAGACTTATACAGGTCTTAAGTATTTTGGTAAATACTTTAAAATGTTTTAACTCGTAATTAATTATTTCAATTTGGTAATTAATTTACGTTAAGTATAAAATTATTAACATTAAAGATTTGTAGTCAATAATGATTTAATTTTAAAGTTAAAGAAGATCTCTTTTAAATGTTAGTTAAGATGGTTAATTATTCAATTAATTTTTTTTTAGAAAGTAATTAAGAATAATTAAATTATAATTAGAGTTTAGATTCATTGATGAATAAATTTGTAATTAACTACTTATGTTAATTTATGAATGATTAATAGTTAAGTAATTAAGTAATTTAATGACTAATTAACTGGTACTTAAGAAATATCTAATTTGTGATTAAGTTTTGTTAATCAATAATTAAGGTTTATTAATTATTGGTTAAAGGATAATTAATCTGTAATTAAGATTTATTTAATTTGGTTTGAGGAAAATTAAGGGATGAATTACCCGATTGAAAATTTATTTGATAATTAATTAAAGATAATCTCTTGGAGGTTAATTAAATATAAATATTTGATGAGCTTTAGTGAAGTAATTCATTATTACAGGATGTAATTAATTAATTAAAAGGGATTACTTATTGGGAAGTAATTAAAAGGTGATTACTTAGTAGAAGTAATTAAGGATAGATTACCTGGTGTAATTAATCAAAAGGGATTTATAATTAAGGGAGAAATTAATTACTTAAGTAAGTAACTACAGAGGGTAATTATTGATTATAAGTGATTGGAGTTGACTAATAGATGCAATTAATTAAGGATAATCATTCATGGGATATGGTTAAGTATAATGGGAGTAAATAGATAACGATGTTAAGCTAAATATGATTAGAGAATAATTAATGAAGGAGGATTAATTAGGACAAATAATTAGGGGATGGTAAATCAATCAGGTTGAAATGAATTAATAAGCCGGACTTAAAGGTAACTGATTTAATTCAATTTTTCTTAATTAGATTTATTCGAGATGGTGTGATTGATTTATCTTGCTTATGTATGATTAAATGATAATTAAATACCTTGAATTGATTTATATCCCTGATATGAAAAAGGTCGTGATAGGATGTGTTTGGTAGGCAATGATAGTGTGGTTATCTTTCGATTATGAATTACGGAATAAATAAATAAAAGGGGGAAATGCCACCTTTAATTTAAAGTTGAGTTGCATTTCACTTAAATGACATGTGTTAAGATAAACTGAATTCGAAGAGACCGGAGTCGGGAATTAGAGAATACCCGAAACCACTTCGATTCTTTGTAATTTGATATGTGAAACTAATAGGCTGAAGTGGAATGACTTAAGTGAATTGGACCATTTAAACTAAGATTTGGCACTTAGAAAATGATGTGTGAAATAAGTGATGTCTATAACAACTTGAGAAGTTGTAAATTGATGTAAGTTACCCCGGGTTTATATAAGTTGCATGCTTTTGTATTCCATGTTAGATGTATTTACTCATGCTGGTTTCCAGCCTGACCCGGGTGTTACTTTGATGTAATGCTCGGGTCAGACCGGGTATTGCAGATTTTCAGGTAAGGGCGTTCTGGAGCAGGATGGCAGGGACATATGGAGTATTTTCACTGTGATATTGTAGTATCTGGACATGATTGTTTTGTCCAGTATTTATGTATATGTGTAACTCTGATGTATTTAAATGTAAATTAACTATTATAGTTTTCTTTGTATAACTGCTATTTTATTTGATATTATATTTGATCCGCTGCGAATGTGAGGTTTCTGTGTCTTGTTTCTGTTTTCTTCTTCTTTCTCTTTTCTTCTTTTCTTAACTATCTAGAAATTTCGGGATCGAAATTTTCCGACCGTCTCGGGTCAGACCGAGTATTACATATTTTTCAGGTAAGGACGTTCGGGAGCTCAGGAGGCGAGTTGGAGAGCAGGAACGTATGGAGAGCTTATGATGTTAATATATTATAGTACCTAAAACAGATAGATTTATCTGTTCTGTGATTGAAAATCTGTTGTAACTCTGATATAATAAAGTGTAAATTGACAAATACAGTTTCCTTTGTATAACTATTATTTATGTGATATTATATTTCATCCGCTGCGTATGTGAGACTTTGGATTTGGTTTTTCTGTTCTTCTTCTTCTATCTTTTCTTCTTTTTCTAACTATCTGGAGTTTTGGGATCGAAATTTCCGGGTTGTTACAATTTGTTAGACCATATAGAGCTTTCTTAAGTTTGTAAACATGATTTAGTAACTTTCACTTTCAAAAAGTGGTGGTTGTTCAACATATACTTCCTCTTTTACAAATCCATTTAAAAAGGCACTTTTAACATCCATTTGAAATAATTTGAAATTATTATGATTTGCAAAAGCAAGTAGAATCCTAATGGATTCTAATCTTGCTACGGGAGCAAAGGTTTATCAAAATCTATTCCTTCTTCTTGACAATAACCATGAGCGACTAACCGGGCTTTATTTCTAACAACCTCACCCTGTTAATTCATTTTATTTTTATAAATCCATTTATATCCACTTATAGTTTTATTTTCAGGTCTAGGAACAAGTTCCCAAACATCATTTCTAGTAAATTGATTTAGATCTTCTTGCATAGACAAAATCCATGAATCATCAGTTGATGCTTCTTTTGGATTTATGGGTTCAATAGTTGGCTATATTGTTCATTTTACTTAGTTGATTTCTAGTTGTAAAAACAGATTGCATATCTCCTAATATATTTTCTATAGGATTATCTTTTAAAAGTTTAATCTTTTTATTAGGATGATTAATTTCATTATTAGTTTCAACTGACTCTTGATTTTGAGTGATTAAATCCTCTTCATCATTTTTATCTTCAAAATTTTTGAGACTTTCATCGAATGAAACATGCACTGTTTCTTCGATGGTGTTAGTTCTTAAATTAAGCACTCTGTATGCTTTACTTCTACTAGAATGTCCGATAAAGATACCTTTCTCTGATTTAGGATCAAATTTATCTGAGTTATCTTTTGTATTGAAAATAAAACATTTACTTCCAAAAGTTCTAAAATAAGATACCTTAGGTTTCTTTGTGTGAAGAAGTTCATAAGATATCTTATACGTTAAAGGTCTAATTAAAATTCTATTTAAAATATAGCAGGGGGTAGCAACTGCTTCTGCCCAAAAATATTTTGGTAATTTATGATCTGAATGCATAGTTCTTGCATACTCTTAAATCGTCCTATTTTTATGTTCTACTACTCCGTTATGTTGTGGAGTTTTTGGAAATGAAAAATTGTGAGTTATTCCCTTTTTATTGCAGAATTCCTCAACTTTTCATTTTCAAATTCACCACCGTGATCACTACGGATGGTTATAATTTTTCTACAAAGTTGATTTTGATTCCTTTTTGTAAAGTTCTTAAAACATTCAAAAGTATCACTTTTATGTTTCAAAAATATTGTCCATGTAAATCTAGAATAATCATCTACAATCACAAAACATATTTACTATGATTTATAGACAGAATTTGAGATGGACTAAATAAATCAAGATGAAGTCATTCAAGAGGTTTTGAAGTTGAAAACATATCTTTTAATTTAAAGGAAATTTTTCTAAGTTTTCCTAATTGATGTGCATCACATAAAATGTCTACTTTAAAATTCATTTTAGGGAGACGTCTTACTAGATCATGTTTTGACATTCTAGATAAGGGTTCAAAATTCAAATGCCCAAATCACTTATGCCAAATCCAAGGGTCACTTGTATTTTGCAAAAGACATAGGTTATCATTTGAAACTTTCATACTACGAATATAAATATTCTTTTTCCTAATTCCCTCAAATATTATGGTTGAATTATTATCTTCAAGGTGACACTTATCTTTTTCAAATTTAATTTTGTATCCTTTACCGCAAAGTTGACTAATACTTAGCAGATTATATTTCGGATTCTTAACTAGCAAAACATTAGTAATAATAGGAGTTTCAGAGTTACCGACTTTGCCGATGCCATCACATATCCTTTTGAGTTATCTCCAAAGTTAACCAGTCCTCCATCTTTGTATATTATATCATTCAACATATCTGGATTACCAGTCATGTGTCTAGAGCATCCACTATCGAGTATCCATTCATTCTTTTTAATCTGCACAATTTTTCCATTGTGGATTGATTCCTCAACACCCATAAGACATGTTTCCTGCATATTATACAATTTTGATAGACAACTTGAATTTGAATATTGATTATATGCAGACTCAAGAGACAATGATGATCTGAATATTTCTAAACTAGTATTAATAAGTTTTTTAAACATAACCATATTAAAAGCTTTTCCAAAAATCATATTATGAAACTTTGAAAACCTTGCTCTGATAACAAATGTTAGAAATGCGGATTACGGATCTTAAGGCTAGAATTAACACTAGAGGGTGGTGAATAGTGTTTTAAGGAATTATTAATTCTTTTTGAGTTTATATCAATTTGAACACAAATGTATGCAATATTCAGACACAGATATGATCACAGAATCAAACACAGATGCAGAAATAAAGTAAAAGCAATAAAGGAAAGAACACACCGAATTTCATACTAGTTCGTAGTTACCCTACATCCAGTTCGACAACACTAGTACGTATTTCCTTTCAAAATCAATTCTTACAATTACATCCTCGATTTCAAGGCCACTTGATACACCGCTCCAGATTCACAATCCTCTGGGTATAGATACTTGATTTTATGGGCAACAAGTTCACCTAATTGATTTTCCAGGCTACAATCACACCTTTTCTCGCTTGATTGATTTTACAGGCTACAATCACACCTTTTCTCTCTTAATTAATTACAAAGAAGTCTATAACTCTGAATAGCACTAGGATCTTGTTGAGATAGTAATAGAGAATCAAACCAGAAATGATCTAGTAAGATTGAATGGTGATTTCAGCAGAATAATGGTAAAAATGTATATAAAGAAAAGTGAAGAAGAAGAGGAGTGAAATCAATGAAAATATGAACATAAATTTGCTTAAAACAGCCCCTATTTATAGCAGAACAACATCTATGTCCATTCATGAATGGATGTGACGAATAGACACTTCTTTTGAAAGTCAAACTTTTGAAATAAACTATCACCTTATCGACAAGGGTCCCTTGGGGTTGTCGACAGGCCTAAGTTATTTTTGGTGATTTGTTTTTCTTGAAAATAGCTTCTATCTTGTATTAAAACTATTTTTAAACTTTATAAATATATTTAACTATAGTTAAAATACATAAATAAGTATAGAGAATAATATTTTGGTATATATAAAATTTTACTATAATTTTATATTTAAATCTAAATACAAATATTAAAAGTTAAATATATTATAATTAAAAGATAGTTTAAAACTAAGGATAATTTGATTTTGAAGATAAAGATTATTTTGAGGCTAAAAGTATTTTAAAAACAAGATAGATGTTTTTGATTCTTTTTAAAAGGAAGATTTTGAAATCATTTTGAAAACAAGATATAATTTTGTAAAACATTTGAATAAAAGTTAGTAGATACAAAACAATGTTCCACTAGATTTTTCATAGGTTCCATCCTACTTAGGGTTCCATTCCACGAATAAAATGGATTTTAAGATGTCAGCGCTTTTCTAAGAGTTTTAACAAAATTCCTAATTAAATTACTTATTATTGAAATCTTGAACTCTTGATAATCTTGATACTCATGAGTCTTGAATCTTGATATCTTCGATCCTGAGTTTATCAGTTCTTGAATCTCTATACCGTACAATCTTCATTCTTTGGTACCTGTATATATATACATATATATCTAAACAATAATGTTAGTATTTATATTTATAATCTTATTCTAAGGTTGTTGTCATCAAAACCAACTTCTCATGGACTAACATCTACGATTATTTATAATAGATTTCATCATCAAATTTCATCCAAAAAAATGCAAAATATGAAATGAAAAGAAAAAGAAAAAAAACCAAAAACAGTGTATACTTGGAAACCCTATTATTAGGCATGTCAATGGATTCTCGAAAAATCTGAAATCTGTCCGCATCCGTATCCGAAAAAATAAATATCTGATATCCAAAAAAAGGATGTGAATTCAAAGACATCCGCATTCGAAAATCATCCTTTCGTTTTTTCAAGATATGTTTTAAATTAAGTAATTTTTGGTACGATGAAACTATTTATTTATTATTTTATTAAGTTAGAAGTTCATATTATACGAACTAAATGCATATTAACAACTCAAGACTACTTTTTATTAGCATATTGTTTATTTGTAACATCTTTAATAATCAATGGATTGAAATTTTTTTTATCTTAAATTAGAATTTTTCATTAATTTTTTTAATTTATTGATCCTTAACGGATTAATTGATAGGATAACTATTCGATATCCGTCTGTATCCGGAAATATAGATATCCAAAAATGATTTCAAATACGCAAGCAGATATAACATGCATTCAAAAATATCTGTTGACAAAATTTTGTAAATACCACGCTATACTAAATTCATTCAATTGTACTGAGCTTACGTGCCTATAGAAATTGAAGCTATATCAGAATTATTTCTTATAGTTCATACAAATTTCAAACCAACATTGATAGCATCAAGTATGACTTCGTACCCCATTTGATCAAACAAATATTCGAGCTATAAAACTATATGATGGATAGGTTTTTACAGTTAAACGGCCTCCACTTGATAATACTCTTCATTTTGAGTCAGGAAGACGTGCTTTGTGCTTGAAATCTGGTTAAAGTTTATCCATGTGCTAAATATTGAAAAGGAAAAGTTTAGTCACATTTTACAGTTTAAATTAATGAAGAATGAAGATATATAACAATATACATGTTTTAAAAAGAATGGAGATACATTAAATTATACGTAGAAAATGTATGACACACGGAAAAAGTTACGGCTTAATTCTGAAGCAGAGCAGTTGTTCCACAGGTCCAGGGCAAATAAAGAAGATGACTGTAAGCATAATGAAATACAAAAGCCTAGATATTTATTCAGAAGCTGATTGACAACTAGGTAAATTTCGGCACACATCCTTACGATTATGAAAAATTAGCATTGGATCCCTTCCAGTTTTCTTTTATAAATTACATCCCTATTTTCAAAAAAAAAATGAAATTTATGGAGATGTTTGGATAATTTTTTCTACCTTAACTTGCACTCTTAGGATATACGTCCATAACTCATGACTATCGTATTACACATCGGAGTTGTCGCTTTTTAATTTGAAGATATGAGAACTAAGAAAGAATGAAATTTAAAAAAGAGGGACGTGGAAAATAGTTTCTAAAAGTGAAGGTTGTAAAACAAGTAGTTTAGAATGGAGGAATATGTCCCTAATTTGCACTATTTTTTTTCTCATCAAAAGTAGTTTTAAATGCTAACTTTTATGTAGTTTTAATAAAACAGTAAAAAATAAAAGTGTGAGCAAAATTTGACTTTAAGCTATACCATTAAATTCAGTTTTGATGTTTGGTTACTATAATCTATCAAAATAGAGTGTTATATTGTCTGCAATTTGGTTGGAACAAAATGATATTGTCTGTAATACTATTGAATTCGTCGAAATAAGAGTGTGAGAAAAATTTGACTTTAAGCTATGCCATTGAATTGGTTACACAAACCAGGAAGAGGAAATTAAAAAAATGATGAAATTTTGAGCAGTGTTATATAGTCTGCAATTCGGTTGAAACAAAGTGATATTTATTATTTGATCAAAACTACTTTTTCTTTCATATGTTGGAAGCTACAAATGGATGCTTCATTCCAAATTTCAACATTAATACAAATTATGCTCTTACATAACTAAAGGGTCTCGAATCATAGAACACAAATAAGTCATTTTGACTACTCATAATGTAACGACCCGCTTTTCATCTCACAGAAAGATGCATCATTAATAAGAAAGAAAGGAATAGAAAAGATAGAGAAGAAAGAATGAAACAACATCAGAATCTCAATAGCGGACGGATAAATTATTTCACATAAGTATTACATAGTATATAACATCTATCAGAGTTACACAACTTTATACATCACAAACTAGACAGTTATAAAGGTCTATCTATCATACAACTCAAGTACATCATAAAGATACAGACACAAATACTAGCACAGTGGAACCACTATATATCTACTCCTGAAGCCTCCTGCTCCATATCTCCTCTAGACTTCGTCAAGCTAACCTGAATCCCTTGGCTACTCGTAAAAATTTAAGTACCTAAGAGTTTAATAAAATAGAAAATAAACTCCGGGTCAGACAAGGGTCTGGTGTGAGTAGCAGATTAAAGTTGCTTAACTTTGAAAACCTTTTAAAACAAAAGGTATCTCGTAAGACTTCCCGTACATAAACACGGAAAAGTTTTTACCTTACGATAACTAAAACATTTGATAGGAAATCCAATGATATTATAATAGGGTCTAGGGTTTTCAAATAAATAAGAAATAGCTGAAATTGTTACATGATTAAAATCCAGCATACTAGCCACAAAGTGGGTTATACAATCAAAACCGTAAAGGCACGTAGGAAAAATGGGTTTCCATCAATGGCAGGACTATTGGGGTACCGCCCTTTACAGTATGGGGCTTAGATCATTGTACCGAGGATTACCCCCAATCCCCTGCAACACATGGCCGGAACCATCGCTTACTAGCTAATCCCGAACAAGACAACCCCGCAGTTGGTGCATAATTCCAACTGCCCACGCAGCCGAATAAAAAGGGACCTTTAGACAGGGGTAAATCTCGTCCTACTTGGGTGCTATCCACTTAGCCTTGCTGCACCTCCACTGTTTTAGCCATTCCTGGTTGATGAGGCTTGAGGCTACGATTACCTTTATAAAACACATCTATCTTAGAATGCTCATCACCCACCTGACGATGTTTTGAAAGCATTCAATCCATACAAGTTCGTTCCGGGTTCGAACGAAACCGAAGGCATTATTTCATTACACTCATTTTGAAATCACCCTCAGAGTTAACGACAATAACCCCTGCACTCTGAATCTTCATCTTCACTTGAGATTCACGACCTATCGTTAATTTGGACCGATGTGGTTTTCGGATATCCAAATCTGGAATCCCAATCCCTGTCTCATCGAAATCCAAAACGCCATCTTTTATGTCCAAATTGTTTTAAAGTTAAAACAATTCAATTCATTATCTATATTCACACAGATAAATAATTCACGTCATCACACAAATAAATAATCCATATCATCACAAATCAATCAATGCATCTCATAGCACAGATCAACACTTATCTCATATCAGAGATATCAAACAATCCAAGGCATTCAATAACATTCAGCTATCCATAAGCAAAGATCTATTAATCACACCATCTATAATTGATTTAAAATAAATTAAATTAATTACTTTCACCTCTAATTAATTTAAAATAAAATAAATTAATTACTTTCATCTAATAAATCTTGCTTACTTAACTTTAATTAATTACAAATCAATTAATTAATCACCCTCTAATTATCCATCTTAGTTAATCACCCTTGATTAATTATCTTCTAATTACATTAAGTATTTAGTCTTAGTTAATTACACAAATTAATTATACAACCATCTACAGTAATTAACCTTTGATTGCTTCCATAAATTAATTAACTATAATTAATTACATTAATCCTTAATTAATTACAATTAATTAATTATTCTTTAATTACATATATTGATTAATTACCTTTTAATTAATTATCCCTTAATTACATTATTAATTACTTAATTAACGATTCCTTAATTAATTGTTTAATTAATTTTTCTATTTAAATTAATTACATTTAATAATTAATCTTTAATTAATTACATTTATTAATCACCATTGATTAATCTCATTCAGTAATTAACTACCTTTAATTACTTCATTAATTAATTAATTACTCCTTAATTAATTATCTTTAATTAATCCCTTGATTAATTACACAAAGTAATTAAACTCAAATTGCTTCCATTAATAAATCACCCTTCAATTAATTACATTCATCAATTACCCATTAATTACTTCACTAAGTAATTACACTTTATAAGTTATATTAAGTAAATATACTCAATCAAGTAAATGATTATTTAAATTAATTAAATTAATTAATTAACTTAAATTAATAATATTTATTTTATTAATTACATTTAGTAATTAATTATTAATTACTTTCATTAGGTAATTATACTTAACCAATTCCATAATTGATTATCCTTAATTAATTAATCTAATTAATTAACTTAAATTCATCACATTAATTAATAATCTGATAATCCTTGGTTAATGATCTTTATTAATTATTAACAATTATTTAATTACTTTCCTTAAGTTATTAAACTTTACTTAAACATTATTAATTACAAATTAATTAATTCTTAGTTACCAATTAATTAATTTTTAACTACTTAATTGATTAAGTGCTTAACTGTAACTTAATTAATCTTTAATTACTTGATTAATTAATTCCTAATCATTGATTAAAAATCTATTCTTATCTAATTAATGATTCTTAATTACTAATTAATTAATCTTTAATTAATTAACTTAACCATTAATTACTTAATTAATTAACCCTTAATTACTAATTAATTAATACTAAATCATTAATTGATTAACTTAATTATTCATTAATCATTGAAACCTAAATTATCTTTAAGATAAATCATTCTTTTATTAATGACTTAATTTTCATTGACATATGCATTTAAAACATTTCACTTTTGAATTTACTTTTAAATTCCATTTTTATTTAAGATTTAAAAAAGATTTAATTATCAAAATTTAAAACAATTTCCAATCCTATGAAACAATACAAAGAAACATTTATCATTTACAAAAGAAATTTATATAAGGAAAAGTTTAAACCAAATTACATATTTAAAATCTAGCCTTTAAAAATAACTTAATCATTTAATTTGAAAATATAAGTTTAAACAAATTTATGCAACTTCCATAAATATTAAAGAAACTTTTATAAAAGAATTTTATATAAATAAAGTTTTAAACATTTCATTGGAAAACTAACTCATTTAAAAAAATACTTTTAACTTTTAAGCTTATACAGACATTTTGATTTAATAAACTTTATTTATTTCAAAATCAGATTACCAAATTTAATTTGAAACCAGACTTTAAAATTTGATTTAAATCTTTGTTCAATCTTGCTTTACATTTTTAAATTCATTTTATATTTTAAAATCCCTATCAGGTTTAAAACCTGAAATAAGTCAAATGACCCGAGCCAACCTATGAAACCCCGAGTCAATCCTTACAAAACTTCACGTAAAACACACAAATGACTCGAGAAAACTCGAGTACTCAACCTCTTGCTTCCAAAATTCACCGGGAAACAACAAAATGCACCGTGCACATGCACAGTGGCTCCGACCAACTCCGGCCAACCATGAAACCTTCCTCATGTCGGCGATCACCAACGCATCAAATCCCGACCATCCAAAATCTAATCCTCCTTCAAAACCGAATTCGAGCAATACTGCTCGAACCTGGAAGATAACCCAAAACCTAGAACACCCACGTGCTCACTCTTCCGACCACTGGAGTACCTGAGTCTCCGGCCATGACCTCGCCTATGATGACCTGAACTCGATGCCCAAAAAATGACATCAAAATCCGTATCGCCGGAGCTTATAACGACATTAAATGAAAAAAGCAGAAAGAAAAGATGATTACATCGACATACAACAAGGATACAACTTTGATACAATATCCATTACAACATCGATCACAATATCAGAGTGATACACAAATGATACTACAATAAGGTGAAAACTCCATAGCGGAACAACAGAGACTTCAAAAAAGTTTCCAACATACTTCAACTTTGATAAGGTCTTCAAAAAAACTCCAAAAATCCAAGCACTTCAAAAGATTTCCAAATCAAAAAGCTTTCCATAATCTGACAGCTTTCACAAGACTTCTGAATCCAAGCTAGCTCCAAAACATGGATTACCTGCTTCTAGGCTGCCATGTGGAAAATTATGGCCACCTAGAGTTTAAGAAGGGAACAATAAACTCTGTGTCAGTCATGGGACCGGTATGAGCAAACAAAAACATTTGGTTTGAACAAAAGAAGTTAAAATGAATCTCGCATTGCTTTTTGAAAATGAAACTTCCATAAGGCCTCCCGCCACACACACAATGCAAGCGCACACTTGGAGGAGATTTCTCCTTATGATAGTCAAAAATGCTTGATACGCGAAAACCGTTTGATATTATTATTAGTGCATAGTGTAGAAACACCTTTCAAAAGTATAATATTAATCTTAGTCAGCATAGACATTTCGTGCTATGCCTAATATAGCTACCATATTCAATAGCAGGTTACCGCCACATTCCATGGCAGGTTATACAACTAAAATCGTATAGGGCACGTATTGTTTCTTTGGATTTCTAACAAATGGTCAGGCAAAGGAACTTACTACACCGAATGGGTACGCCTCTGGAAGGATGCCCCCGAGAACCTAACCGGATCTCTGCTATCACAAGGCCGACGCTACCTCACGCTTTAACCAAGCTGTAACATAGGTAACTACCAAACAAGTATGCCATCCCCGATCGTTACCGACCTTTATCCGAGGCACCTATCCACTAACATCCACAAAGCAATAAGTTTGTAGCAACCACATTGGTTAAATATCTAGGCTCCATACCATGATATCACTTTTTATCCAGAAGGAAATGGACATACCCTAGGGGCATGACCCCTAAAAACCTTGCCGCATCTTTCCTATTTCGACCATTTCTGGGATGTGAGGTCTTGATGCAGTCTCGTCCACAAAGCTATGCTTTTTCACAAAGTCATGCTTCGATCAACAAATGATCAGCAGCACTTCGTATGCCACATTACCAAATTGGGAATGTATCACTAGTAACCATCAACCACAAAACCTCTGAGCTCGTATGTCTCAAAGAAGGGTGTTAAGCTAAGAGAATAAATCTCCGCCACCGAACAGAAATGTATTTGATAGAAACCAACTTTACATCTCAAAGTGTAATGTCAGACACACATCCATACAAGTCTGTTCCGGGTTCAAACAGAACCGAAGGCACTTCCAAAGAAGTACTTGCAATCTAGGTATCCCCAATCCCGATCGGACTCCCCATCACATATGGAGAACTCTATGCCGTAGCTACTCGGTGCAGAGTCATTCGACAGGTTATCCTATCATTCTCGAAGCCATCTGGTCTTCACCACCGTCTTCAAACGCTATCCATTTCGTCGTATCACTATTCGGAATGGGTTATATGACACAAATTTCCTCTCCTAGCTAAATCGAATAGTGAGCGCAATATTTAAACACATATGGATATTGAGATCTCAGTTAAGTCACAACTTATCACCCAAAACAAATGGTCTAAACAAATTACCATTTTAAATCGTTTTAAACAAAAAGATTCACTTCACAAAGTTTACCAATCTTCCACAAAGGTTTATTCATAGTTTTCAAAACTATTTACAATTCTATATCTTTTCACATAAAGATACATCCTCAAGATTCTCTTAAATTTGGAAACAAAGTTCACAATTTTTTACAAAGATTCATTCATAGATTTCAAAACAATTTCCATTTCAAATGGGATTTACTCATCCAATCTTTAAATCAAAGATTTAGTTCATATCTTCAAAACCATTTCCAAAGATTCATTCATATCTTTCAAAACTATTCCCATTTCAAATCTTTTATACAAAAGATACACCTTTCAGAATCCACTTCAATTTCTAAACAAAGTTCAACCATTTTTTTCACAAAGATTTATTCATAGCTTTCGAAACAATTTCAGTTCTCTTTCAAACTTGAAATCTTTCAATACAAATTGGAAATCCAACATTTATATGAAAGCTACTATTATTTGAAAACAAATAGTTTTTGTTTCGAAAAAAAATCCGATTACATTTGCACGAGTTAAAGCCCTTAAATCTTGGGTTAAATTTAAATTCCCAAAACAATATTTTTAAAATAGTTTAAAACCCATATAACTTGAATACCGCTTTTAAACCATAATTTCCAAACATAGAATTCAATTTCAAATCTTGAATTTAAATTCAAATCAAATTATTTGAATTTTCAAAACTTAATCAAGTTATTCAAAATAATTTTTATCTTAAAAACTCCTTTTTAAAACTTTCCATATTTAATCCAATCCCATTTCCAAAACCATTTGGATTCAAAATTCTATTTTTAAAACCAATTCATAATATTAAATTCAAATATCTATGATTTAACCGATTTCCTCGTGAAATCCATATTTGTGTGTGTGTATGGTGTCGTCTAAGGGATTTTACGCAACAATGCAACAACATCAATCGGCATAGATTCAATTATATCAATATCGATAAGCGGTATAATCCATAACGCTTATGTTCATTCATAGATTCACAGATAAAGTCAATTTATCAATCGCAAAGATTCACCATTACGATTCGATGTGGGTTTCGGATAACCAACTGGAATCCGACTCCCAGTTGCATCGAAATTCAAATGTCGTTTTACGGGCGAAGGGGTTTTCACACTTATGCATACACATATCACATGAACAGATATCACAGCTCAGAACAAAGCAATTCACATTCATAGCATCACATCACATATCAGAAATATCAATCCAACATACAGCTTTCAATAACAATCAAACATCTTCAATTAAGATGAATAAATTGTGTGGTATTAAATTTATTAACCACATAATTACTTTCATTAGTAATCTTAAATCAATGATTAATTATCATTAATTACAATTGATTAAATCTTAATACCTTCATTAATTAATTATTCCTTAATTAATCATCTTAATTTAATTAACCCTTAATTGCTAATTAATTAAATCTTAATTACTTTTATTAATTAATTATTCCTCAATTAATTATAAATTAATTACAAATTAATTAACCTTAATTAATTATTAAATTAATCTTTAATATTAAATAATTACTTTAAAAATAATTATATTAACAAATCATTAATTACTTAATGATTTAAAAGATAAATCCTTTTTTATTTATTAATCATTTTAGATATTTTATAAATCTTGTTTAATCATCATCCTCATACATTAGTTCCTTTTAAAAAAGGTTAAGATAGATTAAATAACTTTTTATCTCAATTACCCTTTTTAATTACATTATTTATTACATATAAATAACTTTATAAAATAATGTATCAAAATTAATAAAATAAAATTTAATTGCTTTGAAAATATCTTACTTAAATCTTTAATGATACAAACTTTAATCAAATCATCATTTTGAAAACATGGGTATTAAAAATGTTTAAAAAGTTTGAAAGATTTTTAAAGTAAACTGTTTTAAGAGGTGGACCGAGTCTACTTCGAGTCACCCCCAAGAGAATCGCCCGTTTACTTCGAGTTTTGTCGAAAATCAACCCGAGTGCCTAACTTTCAATCTTAAATTTTTTTCTAAGTATTCATACCCGGTTCCTTAAATTTTTTACTCAAGTTAAAACTCGAGTTCGAACCCTTCTCTCCCATAGGCTGCTTCAAGTTTTCTTCCTTCTCCCCAAACCTATGTCTGTTGATACAAACCCATTGCTATGCACATGCACAGCCACTACAAGCACCTCTGACCGACGCTAAGGCCTTCCATACATCAGCGTCAAACTCCTCGAGCCTCACGACCACCCACAACACTTGAACAACAACAAACTCATGATTGAGTTACCTGGTCCAGACCAGCATAAAACTATTCAACACATAATCGTCTCGCACCACCGCCCTAGGCCATCGAAGGCCACGAAAATTTCGTCAGAGCTTCACCTACCCTCCTAAATTCGATCGCCGCTGGTGCGAACCGTTCCGGTCTATCGACGGTGACGCAGTAGCAAGCTTTCCGACCATGACTATTCACAGGTATTAAACCCTACTTTGATCTCATTCACCATCTACAATGAATTATAAAATCATTGGGTATTTTCAGATGATCTCTAACCTCCAGCCATGCTCCAACTTCGATCTCGAGAATCAATGACACCTCGATCACTAGAATTTTGCAAAAATGACGATACCGTTCATCCACAAGTTTCACCGAGAATACATTATTAAAAATTTCGATTTTTCTTTTTAAAATCATGGATTTTAAAAACATTTCAAATCATATACTTGAAATCAAGAAATTTGATAATTTAATTTTTTAACATGACTTGGGTTTACCTGTTAATTCAAATTTCCAGGAAAAACTCAAGTCAAATCTTTTTGAATATATTTTTAAACCTTAAAACATAGCTACTAAAGCTCAGTAAGGATCAAGGGAAGAGGAATTTAATTTTTGCATAGGTTTTAGAAATCTGATAACAGACAGAGGTAAATGTGCCTGTAACTCAAACATGCACATTCTTCTCTACATATAAACGTCTACAAATTTGCATGCATGTCAATTCATTACAATTTTATTGTTAACATCATCACAAACAACACATAATGCTTCAGATTTCAAGTGTTTACTCACCTTTGAATTTGAAAAAACAGACAATGCTTGTAGTTTTTCTTGAATCTGAAATGATTGGGACTTTTCTAGGTTTTATTCCTTTTGAATTCACTGTTGTATTGTGATGATCCTTGCTTTAGTTTAATTGTTGAAGCTGAATCCTACTCCCTTTGATTGCTGAAAAGCTTTGAATTTTTCTTTGATTGAAAATTTGTTTCCCTGGTTTGAATTTCTGAGGAGATTGTTTCAGATTTGTGTTTATGAAAGAGATGGATGTTTTGTTTTCAAATTTTTTTTCTCTGGGTTTTGATTTTTAGAGTTTGTACTGGCTTCTTTATTTTCCTTTTGTAATTTGAAAATGTTAAAAGAAATGAGAGGGATGAGGTTTGATGGTTTATATAACCTCATTTCCTAATTTTATAAATTTCTTTTTCAAGAATAAAACAAAATGATACTTGTCCCATTTAATTATGAGATTCTTAACTTGTTCATTATAGGTTAAGATTTTAACACATGTTAATTCATGCATAAGAATTTAAATAAACTTTTATAATTAATTTTCTCTTATTTGTATAATTACATTTTTCTTATTTATATAAAGATATTCCTTTTATGTTATTATATACTATTAATTAAAGAATATGCTTTTAAAACTACTATACATTAAATAATGTACATAAGTAATATTTTTAATTCCAAATCATTTTGCTAAGTCATTTATTTAAATTTTAAATTCAAATACAAATTCAATATTTGAATTCAAATTTTAAAGTCAAATTCAAATTTACTCATATATACACATACATATATATTTCAAATTCAAATAATTCTAAAACATTTATTATTTTGAATTCTTAAACTCAAATGAATTTTTACAATCTTATTTATATATACAAATCAACACTTACGTTATTTATTTTGAAAAAAATTCAAATTAATTCCAAAATAAATTCCATAATTTATATTAATTATTAATTTAAATTTAATTCAAAATTGGGATCATTACAGATTCTCCCCTTAAGAAAATTTCATCCTCGAAATGTGAAAGGGAGAGAAAGACAAACAAAGAATATAAGATCACAGAGAAAGATAAAGAAATGGCTTGTCAGATCAAGCCGGAATATCCACAAATATGAGAATAAACTCACTTAACACTCTACGAAATATTTGGGTCATCTAATCTACGAAATATGCAGGGCATTGGGGTATTGGTTAGTCTGAAGGAATAACTAACCATTTGTAAAATATATCGAAATTTAATGAAACAGACAAAAATAGGTTTGACTACGAACTCAGATTCAAGATTTAACTAACTTACGATTTGCTGAGAAATGAAATTATGTGTAGTTTCCGTATCGAACAAAACTCGAAAAACTTTATCGTAAAAGAGAAGGTTACCTTCTAAAATTCTTTTTCCCTTATCAGCCTTTGAGGTTGAAGGATCATCTTTGATTGCATACACCTTTGCTATATGAGCTTGCTTCTTCTTCAGGCAATCTTTAACTTCGTGACTGGCTTTTGACAGTAATAGCATTTCTTAACTCCCTGACCAGTCTCCACAGGTTGTTCTTTCTTAACTTGTTTCTTCAGATTCTTGTAGTTGTTTGAATAGTGGCCCTTTTCTTGGCAATTGTAACAAGTTATATCTTTCGTCGGGTTTCCCTGATTGTCCTTCTTTTCCTTGGCTTGATATGGTATCTTACCCCCGAACTTTCTTTTTTTCCAATTTTGATTGCTCGTATTTCCTTCTTCCCTCGGGATTTCCTGCATATCCAGGGTAGCATACCTATACCCCATATCTATCAAATCTGAAAAAGATTCTTTGAGACGTGTGCTATCATCCTTTCGTGGTATTTCTTATTCATCTCACGAATGAATCTTTCATTTTTCTTTAGAGGCGTGTTCGCCAATTCTGGACCGAAATGGGATAATTCGTTAAATTTGTTTAAGTACTCCTCAAATGACAAACTCCCCTGCTTCGTGTCCATGAATTCTTGGTACATTCGAGAGATACCAGCCGATGGCATATAGCGCCTCTCAAACACCTCCTTAAATCGACTCCAAGTAAATTCTTCTTCTCGCTCTTCCATAGTAACTGTCTCCAACCATGCTAGGGCTTCCTCTTGGAGTTGCCAAGAAGCTATTAGTCGCATCTGATTGTCTTCCAATTTTAGTCCCCTGAAAATCCTTTCACATGATCGAATATAGGCTTGGGCTTCGATGATGGATTCTTTGCAGTGAATGGCTTTCCACCCAGTCTGGAAAAACTTCGATACAAATCAGCCAAATCCGGCGGAGGTTGAGTGGGAATAGCTGCTATTACAAGGACTTGACCAGATGTAGTGGTATTTCCCATCCCCTACTTTGTCCTCTTCTTCCGCTCATTCTCACTATCTGTAAATAGTAAGAAAACTTGATTTAGGCATATGGACAAGATATCTTAGTGATATCAACAGTTTAAATAAATAGACCAAGAAATTTTAGGTTTTCGGTCTCTTGGTTTATACTCATTCTAGGTTATACTTCACCCTATCTCTAATGAGCCATCTAATGTGTTATACTCCATAGCTAAAGTTCTTACTCAACCTTTAGCTCTGATACCACTTGTGACGACCCGAACTCGAGCCCGAAAACGACATCGAAATCCGTATCACCGGAGCTTAGAACGACATTAGATGAAAACAGCGGAAACAAAAGATTATTACATTGATATACAACAAGGATACAACTTTGATACAATATCCATTACAACATCGATCACCAATATCAGAGTGATACACAAATGATACTACAATAAAGTGAAAACTCTACAGCGGAACAACAGAGACTTCAGAAAAGTTTCCAACATACTTCATCTTTGATAAGGTCTTTAAAAAAACTCCAAAACTCCAAGCACTTCGAAAGATTTCCAAATCCAAAAGCTTTCCAAAATATGACAGCTTTCAAAAGACTTCAGAATTCAAGCTAGCTCCAAAACACGGATAACCTGCTTCTAGGCTGCCCGTGTGGAAAATTGTACGCACCTAGAGTATAGGAAGGGAACAATAAACTCCGGGTCAGTCATGAGACTGGTATGAGTAAACAAAAACATTTGGTTTGAAAAAAAGAAGTTAAAATGAAATTCACAATGCATTTTGAAAATGAACCTGCCATAAGGCCTCCCGCCACACACACAATGCAAGCGCACACTTGAAGGAGATTTCTCTTTATGACAGTCAAAAATGCTTGATACGCGAAAACCATTTGATATTATTATTAGTGCATAGTGCAGAAAACCTTTCGAAAATATAATATTAATCTTAGCCAGCATAGACATTTCGTACTATGCCTACTATAGCTACCATATTCAATAGCAGGTTACCGCTAAATTCCATGGCAGGTTATACAACTAAAACCGTACAGGGCGTGTATTGTTTCTTTGGATTTCCAACAAATAGTCAGGCAAAGGAACTTCCTACACCGAATGGGTACGCCTTTAGAAGGACGCCCCCGAGAACCTAACCGGATCTCTGCTAACACAAGGCTGACGCTACCTCATGCTTTAACCAAGCTGTAACATAGGTAACTACCACACAAGTATGCCATCCCAAGTCATTACCGACCTTTATCCGAGGCGCCTCTCCACCAATATCCACAAAGCAATAAGTTTGTAGCAATCACATAGGTTAAATATCTGGGCTCCATACCATGATATCACCTTTTATCCAAAAGGAAATGGACATACACTAGGGGCGTGACCCCTAAAAACCTTGCTGCATCTTTCCTGTTTCGACCATTTTTGGGGTGTGAGGTCCTGATGCAGTCCCGTCCACAAAGCTACGTTTTTTCACAAAGCCATGCTTCGATCAACAAATAATCAGCAGCACTTCGTATGCCACATTACCAAATTGGGAATGTATCACTAGTAACCATCAACTATATAACCTCTGAGCTTGTACGTCTCAAAGAAGGGTGTTAAGCTAAGAGAATAAATCTCCGCCACCAAAAATAGATGTATTTGATAGAAACCAGCTTTACATCTCAAAGTGTAATGTCAGACACACATCCATACAAGTCTGTTCCGGGTTCGAACAGAACTGAAGGCACTTCCAAAGAAGTCCTTGCAATCCGGGTATCCCCAATCCCAATCGGACTCCCCATCACATATGGAGAACTCTATACCGTAGCTACTCAGTGCAGATCATTCGATAGGTTATCCTATCATTCTCGAAGACACCCGGTCATCACCACCATCTTCAAATGCTATCCATTTTGTCGTATCACTATTCAGAATGGGTAATATAACACAAAAGTCCTCTTTCCGCTAAACCAAATAGTGAGCGCAATATTTAAATACATATGGATATTGGGATCTCAGTTAAGTCACAGCTTATCACCCAAAACAAATGGTCTAAACAAATTACCATTTTGAATCTTTTTAAACAAAAAGATTCACTTCACAAAGTTCACCAATCTTCCACGAAGGTTAATTCATAGTTTTCAGAACTATTCACAATTATTTATCTTTTTATATAATGGTACGTCCTCAAGATTCTATTAAATTAGGAAACAAAGTTCATATTTTTTCACAAAGATTCATTCACAGATTTCAAAATAGTTTCCATTTCAAATCAGATTTACTCATCAAATCTTTAAATCAAAGATTTAATTCATTGCTTCAAAACCATTTTCAAACATTCATTCATATCTTTCAAAACTATTCCCATTTCAAATCTTTTATACAAAAGATACACCATTCAAAATCCACTTCAATTTCAAAACAAAGTTCAACCATTTTTTTCACAAAGATTTATTCATAGCTATCGAAACAATTTAAATTTTATTTCAAACTTGAAATCTTTCAATACAAATTGGAAATCCTTCATTTATATGAAAGCTACTATTATTTGAAAACAAATAGTTTTTGTTTCGGAAAAAAAATACGATTACATTTGCAGGAGTTAAAGCCCTTAAATCTTGGGTTAAATTTAAATTCCCAAAAAAATATTTTTAAAATGGTTCAAAACCCATAGAAATTGAATACCCTTTTTAAACCATAATTTCCAAACATAGAATTCAATTTCAAATCTTGAATTTAAATTCAAATCAAATTATTTGAATTTTCAAAGCTTAATCAAGTTATTCAAAATAACTTTTATCTTAAAAACTCCTTTTCAAAACTTTCCATATTTAATCCAATCCCATTTCCAAAACCATTTAGATTCAAAATTCTATTTTTAAAACCATTTCATAATATTAAATTCAAATATCTGTGACTTAGCCGATTTTCTCGTGAAATCCATATTTGTGTGTGTATATGGTGTAGTCCAAGGGATTTTACACAATAGTGCAACAACATCAATCATCATAGACTCAATTATATCAATATTGATAACTGGTATAATCCATAACGCTTATCTTCGTTCACATATTCACATATAAGTCAATTTATCAATCACAAAGATTCACCATTATGATTCGATGTAGGTTTTGAATAACTAACTGGAATCTGACTCCCTGTTGCATCGAAATTCAAATGACGTTTTACGGGCCAAGGGGTTTTCACATTTATGCATACACTTATCACATGAACAGATATCACAACTCAGAATAAAGCAATTCAAATTACATAGCATCACATCACATATCAGAAATATCAATCCAACACACAACTTTCAATAGCAATCAAACATCTTCAATTAAGATGAAAAAATTATGTGGTATTAAATTTATTAACCACATAATTACTTTCATTGGTAATCTTCAATCAATGGTTAATTATCATTAATTACAATTGATTAAATCTTAATACCTTCATTAATTAATCATTCCTTAATTAATCATCTTAATTTAATTAACCCTTAATTGTTAATTAATTAAATCTTAGTTACTTTTATTAATTAATTATTCCTCAATTAATTAAAAATTAATTAACCTTAATTATTTTTTAAATTAATCTTTAATATTAAATAATTACTTTTAAAATAATTATATTAACAAATCATTAATTGCTAAAAGAATTAAAAGATAAATCTTTTTATCTTTATTAATCACTTTGGATATTTTATGAATCTTGTTTAATAATCCTCCTCGTACATTAGTTCCTTTTAAAAAAAGTTAAGATAGATTAAATAACTTTTTATCTTAATTACACTTTTTAATTACATTATTTATTAAATATAAATAACTTTATAAATAATATATCAAAATTTAATAAATTAAAATTTAATTGCTTTGAAAATATCTTACTGAAATCTTTAATTGAGTCAAACTTTAATCAAATCATCATTTTGAAAACATGGGTTTCAAAAATGTTTAAAAAGTTTGAAAGATTTTTAAATTAAACTGTTTTACGAGGTAGACCAAGTCTGCTTCGAGTCACCCCCAAGAGAATCGCCTGTTTACTTCGGGTTTTGTCGAAAATCAACCAGAGTGCCTAACTTTCAATGTTAAATTTTTTTCTAAGTATTCTTACCCGGTACATTAATTTTTTTACTCGAGTTAAAACTCGAGTTCGAACCCTTCTCTCCCGAAGGCTGCTTCGAGTTCTCTTCCTTCTCCCCAAACCTATGTTTACCGACACAAACCCATTGCTGTGCACATGCACAGCCACTACAAGCACCTCTGACCGACGGAGCGGCCTTCCACACATCGGCGTCGAACTCCTCGAGCCTCACGACCATCCAAAACCCCCGAACAATGACGAACTCATGATCGAGTTATTTGGTCCAGACCAGCACAAAACTGATCAACACATAATCGTCTTGCACCAACGCCGTAGGCCATCGGAGGCTACGAAAATTTCGTTAGAGCTTCGCCCACCTTCCTAGATTCGATCTCCACTGGTGCGAACCATTTCGGTCTATCAACGATGATGCAGTAGCAAGCTTTCCGACCACGACTATTCACAGGTATTTAACCCTACTTTGATCTCATTCACCATCTACAATGAATTATAAAATCATTAGGTATTTTTCAGATGATCTCTAACCTCCAACCATGCTCTGACTTCGATATCGAGAATCAATGACACCTCGATCACCAGAATTTGCAAAAATGACGATACCGTTCATCCTTAAGTTTCAATGAGAATACATTATTAAAAATTTCGATTTTGCTTTTAAAAATCATGGTTTTTAAAAATGTTTCAAATCATATACTTGAAATCAAGAATTTTGATAATTTAATTTTTTAACATGATTTGGGTTTACCTGTTATTCAAATTTCCAGGAAAAACTCAAGTCAAATCTTCTTGAATATAATTTTAAACCATAAAACATAGCTAAACAAACAAAATTTGTTTAGATTCTAAAGCCCAGTAAGGATCAAGGGAAGAGGAATTTAATTTTTGCACAGGTTTTAGAAATCAGAGAACAGACAGAGCCAAATGTGCCTGTAACTCAAACATGCACATTCTTCTCTGCATATAAACGTCTACAAATTTGCATGCATGTTAATTCATTACAATTTTATTGTTAACATCATCACAAACAACACATGATGCCTTAGATTTTAAGTGTTTACTCACCTGTGAATTTGGAAAAACAGAGAAGGCTTGTACTTTTTCTTGAATTTGAAATGACTGGGACTTTTCCTGGTTTTGTTCCTTTTGAATTCACTGTTGTATTGTGATGATCCTTGCTTTAGTTTAATTGTTGAAGCTGAATCCTACTTCCTTTGATTGCTGAAAAGCTTTGAATTTTGTTGTGATTGAAAATTTATTTCCCTGGTTTGAATTTCTGAGGAGAATGCTTCAGATTTGTGTTTATGAAAGAGATGGATGTTTTGTTTTCAAATTTTTTTCTCTGGGTTCTGATTTTTAGAGTTTGTACATGCTTCTTTCTTTTCCTTTTGTAATTTGAAAATGTTAAAAGAAATGAGAGGGAGGAGGTTTGATGGTTTATGTAACCTCATTTCCTAATTTTATAAATATCTTTTTCAAGAATAAAAAAATGACACTTGTCCCATTTAATTATGAGGTTATTACACTTGTTCAATATAGGTTAAGATTTTAACACTTGTTAATTCATGCAAAAGAATTTAAATAAACTTTTATAATTACTTTTCTCTTATTTATATAATTAAAATTTTCTTTTTTATATAAAGACATTCCTTTTATATTATTATATACTATTAATTAAAGAATATGCTTTTAAAACTACTATAAATTAAATAATGTACATAAATAATATTTTTAAATCCAAACCATTTGCTAAGTCATTTATTTAAATTTTAAATTCAAATACAAATTTAATATTCAAATTCAAATTTACTCGTATATACATATACATATACATATATATTTCAAATTCAAATAATCCTAAAACATTTATTATTTTGAATTCTTAAACTCAAATGAATTTTTACAATCTTATTTATATATACAAGTCAACACTTATTTTATTTATTTTGAAATAATTCAAATTAATTGCAAAATAAATTCCAAAATTTACATTAATTATTAATTTAATTTTAATTCAAAATTGGGATCGCTACATCGTCAACATCCCTACTTACATTCCCCTAAATCTGGTGGCCGTGGTGGATCCAATTCTGATCAAACTCCAAACTAGGTTTACAAACTTTACTGATCATCCAACGCCGCCATAGTAACCTATACACCTCACTACCATTTTTCCCAATGTCTCCGATCAGTCCACTACCACCAGTGATGATCGCAACTTCCCAGATCACTAGATCATTAGAAATCTCCCAGAATTCAAATTCTGATCAAACTCGAACTGCACATTCGATATACCTCTAAAAATTGTGATTTCAATCTTAAAAATAATGTTTTTGAATAAGGTTTCAGATTATATGCCTAAAACCATTAATTAGGATGCTTGGATTTTCACTTATATTTAGCTTGCTCTGTTCTTTTTGATTACCAGTGAGTTTCCAAATTTATTGTAACTTAAATAAAATTTTAAAACCTACTTTATGATGAAACAACCAACTTTTGTTTAAGACTTAAATCCTTACAAAGACTCGATCAAAAGAAAATAAATTTTGTTTGAATTCTTAGTTTTGAAACTAAGAACAATTAAGTCACATATAAAACAACCAAGTACACATCCATATATTCACATATATACATAGAAATGCACCAATATATGTACATACAAACATACTAATTCCAGATATGAAGATGCAAATAGATTTCATATTCTAAACTTTTAAAAAGTGATGTTACTCACCTGTTAATTTGAAAACAGAGCCTTTTTATTTTTGAGCAGCCTTTGAATCTTTTTAAAACTTAAGTTGCCTTATCTTCTGTGATTTATTTGATAACTGGTTGTAATGATCTGAAACTTGTTGCAGAGATTATTGCTTGATTCCATATTTGCTTCATTTATCTTAGGTTGAAGAAAAAATGTTCGGGCTTTAAGTAATGCAGGCTTTGGTTTTCATTTTGATTTTTGAAAATGATTAACAAGTTGTAGAATTTTGATTTCTGGTTTGTGGAAATGCAGATTACAGATTGTTTATGAGGATTTGTTTTTGAGAATGGTTTACAAGCTTGAGTTTCTTAGCCTTAGAATAGACAAAAGATAGGAAAGAATGAAGGTGAAAAAATATGTGTTCATATAAGTTAAATTTTATGATTTAATTAAAATAAAATAAAATCAAAATTATAAAGGACACTTGTAAAATCTCTCAACATTTGTCATATTATTTTATTTATTACTTAACATATGTCATATTAAGCCCTTAGAGATTTACACTTGTAACTTAAGTAATCTTTACTTATTTCTAAATATTAATAAAAGCTTTATACTTAATTTATTAATTTATAAATACTTATATATATATATATATATAAATTACTTTAAAGAAAATAAAACCAATTATATTTATAAATAAAAGCTTATATATATTATTTTAAAATATTTAATATATCTACCTTTTAAATTTCCAAATTCAAATCCAAATTCAAATTAAATTTAAAAATCCAATTTAAAATCAATTTATAACAACATATTCAAATTTGAAAATAAAAATTCTATTTTCTTTTAAAATCTAATTATATTTATATATAAAAATAACATATTATTATTATTATTTGAGAATAACACATTTGCCAATTTAAATAATTAAAAAGAGAATTATCTCACTATTTGTAAATTACTTATCCTGCTTAAATGAATTAATGTATCATATTTATTAAGCAATACTAAAAAAGAATGTAAAATAAATCTTTATGTTAATTTTATTTAAAGTTAAACTTAAATAAATTTAAACAATTAAATATTTAGATTAAGTATTTTAAAACTATATAGTTATTTATTTAAATAATCTTTGAAAAGCTTTATATTAAATTAAATCATAATTTCCAAATTACCAAAATATATTAGAAGTTGAAAACATAATTTTATTTATTAAATTCAAACCAAAGCTTTTCTATTCATAATATATACGAATATATATATTATAAATAGAAAATATTTTATTAACTTTAAAAGATAAAAATTTACCAATTAAATGTTTATTTGCTTCTAAAAGAATAATTTGCCAATTTAAATTACAATTATAAAAGAAAATTATTAAGTCAATTTAATTTTAATACGGATTATTAAATTGATATTGCCCAAATTTCCGGGTCATCACATTCCTCCTCCTTAAAAGAATTTCGTCCTCGAAATTTTAATGCAAAGATAATTTAATAACCCATCAAAGATTTTAATTTTAAACCACAAGCATATATTGTCAACCATATGCTAGCAACCAATTCACTAAATCAAACAAATCCAATGATCCTGACACAAATCAGGATAGACTTTTCTAACACTATCTAGAATTTTCCAGGTATAAATACTGGAATACTAGCTCTACTGAATCCAAAAAATCAACACTACTAAGCTACAGAGCTCCTATTCATTTAAATCTACTAAACTGAACAGGATATCAGGCCACAGTCAAGTCCTGATCAGCTATCAAATCCTCCCGAACTGCTGGTTCCAAAACCAGAGATAGTTCATACATGTACTCCCTCAGAGATACGTGAAAGATAATGAATCCCGGTCTTCCAAACTGACAATTCAATCCCGAAGGCCAAAAACGCTTATCCACAGAAAGAGCCAATATACCCGGAGTTAGCCTTCTAGTCATACCAAATCTTATAGCTCCTTAGGTCGGAGAAAACTTATCCAAAATCAAATCTTCGATTTCGAAATTCAAATTCCTCCGTCTCTTATCCACCAAACTCTTCTGACGATCCTGGGCTGCTTTCATCCTTCCTGATCAGCTCAACCTTCGTTGATGCCTCCAGAAACAGATTGGACCAAAAACAATCCAAAAAAATGATCCTCTCAAGATCAACCAGAATCAAGAACACAAACTGTACTTCACAATTATTAGTGGACTTCAAACTCACTTTTCCTATCCGAAAAAGACAAAACATAAGCACTTGCCAAATTTGTCTTCAGATCCTGAAAAACTTCCTGTAGAAACCCTCTAATCCAAAACATTTAAACTTCCGGTTGCTTCCACTCTAGAACAGCTGCAATCTTGCTTTCGCTGCACAACTCTGATCTGAAAAAGATGAGAATGCTGATGATGAAAACGAGCACAAACTAAACATCACATCCTAGAAAATATGGTTCAACAGATCCATAAAAGAATACTCAGAAGTTCCACCAAATCCTGAGCTATTTCACCAAACTCTCTCTAGGTGCCATCCTTCAACTAGTTGAACCACCGGTACCACTCCTGCAATCCTAGTCGATACAAAAAATCAATCTCCAAATGCTATGGCAATCCTTGACTTCCACGAAGACACCCGGAAAAATCTCTGATAACTTCGATAACTCCTGCATTCCTTAGAGATGCCTCGATCCTATGCAAAAGATTACTTAAGAGAATATTCAACTATTGCAAGTCACTTTTGCGATCAAATCCAACCTAAACTCCAAAGAAACTATTCTCTCTTTACCAATCAGAATAGCTTATGCTAGACTAACCAATCCATCGAAGAAAAGGATCCACTCTGCAGCTTCTGAATTCCACCTTTAGAAAACTGTTTAGCCAGATGACCTCCTTCTCGGCACACAGAACACTCCGAGCTGCAACGCTGCCATAGATGCCAAAGAATTCCTATCCAAAGCTCTTCGAGAAACTCGAGACTCAAACCAAACACAAACAACCTGTTGAACTCAGCCTCATCACTGATGCAGACACACTTTCTTAACTTGCCCCCAAAGAAATATCTTCGTATACATCCATAGTCACTGCGTCTCTTCACACAGCTACTTCTTCCTGAGGTTTCCAAGATACTATCACTCTCTTCAGCTCAACCGTCAGATCCAAACTCTTACCCATCCAAACTTGCAGTTCAAAAATGGACTTCGAACCTCTAAAAGGTTTCCTTCGGAGATTGGTGAAATCCTTACCCCATAATGCAAAGCTCACTCAAGACGGTAATGGGTCTACAGTCTTGGCAAATACTCTTCCAACCTCAACACTCAGGCTCCTACCATTGGCAGTTGTGCTACACACACCACTACCCCATCTTACCTCTAAAACTTATATTGGAAAAATCGAACAGGAAATCCAACAAATTGGTATAAATAAATATATATGAATATATATCAAAATTACAAGTACTCTCTCTCAAGAAAGAAATCGCTCCAAAGCCTAGGTATTCACTCAACCTAGCGCTCTGATACCAAATGTAACAACCCACCTTTCATCTCATAGAAAGACGCAACATTAATAAGAAAGAAAGGATAGAAAAGAGAAAAGATGGAGAAGAAAGAAAGAAATAACATTAGAATCTCAACAGCAGAATGAATAAATTATATTAATTCACATAAGTATTACATAATATACAACATCTATCAAAGTTACACATATTTATACATCACAAACTAGACAGTTATAAAGGCCTGTCTATCATACAACTCAAGTACATCACAAAGATGCAGACACGAATACTAGCACAGCGGAACCATTATATATCTACTCGCTAAAGCCTCCTACTCCATATCTCCTCCAGAATTCGACAAGCTAACCCGAATCCCTTGGCTACTTGTAAAAATTTGAGTACCCAAGAGTTTAATAAAACATAAAATAAACTCCGGGTCAGACATGGGTCCAGCCTAAGTAATAGGTTAAATTTGCTTAACTTTGAAAACCTTTGAAAACAAAAGGTATCTCGTAAGACATCTCGCACATAAACACGGAAATTTTTTTACCTTACGATAACCAAAACGTTTGATAGGAAATCCAGTGATATTATAATAGGGTCTAGGGTTTTCAAATAAATAAGAAATATATGAAATTATTACATGATTAAATCCCAGCATATTAGCCACAAAGTGGGTTATACAATAAAAACCGTAAAGAAGCGTAGGAAGAATGGGTTTCCATCAATGGCAGGGTTACTGGGGCACCGCCCGTCACTGTATGGGGCCTAGATCACCGTACCAAGGATTGCTACCAATCCCCTGCAACACAAGGCCGAAACCATCCCTTACTGGATAGTCCTGAACAAGACAACCCCGTAGTTGGTGCGCAATTCCAACTGCCCACACAACCAAATAAAAAGGGACCTCAAGATAGGGGTAAATCTCGTCCTACTTGGGTGCTACCCACTTAGCCTTGCTGCACCTCCCATGTTTTAGCCATTCTCGGTTGATGAGGCTTGAGGCTACGATTACCTTTATAGAACACATCTATCTTAGAATGCTCATCGTCTACCTGACGATGTTCTAAAAGCATTCAATCCATACAAGTTCGTTCCGGGTTCGAACAAAACCGAAGGCATTATCTCATTACACTCATTTTGGAATCACCCTCAGAGTTAACAACAATAACCCTTGCATTCTGAATCTTCATCTTCACTTGAGATTCACGACCTATCGTTAATTTGGATCGATGTGGTTTTTGGATATCCAAATCTGGAAACCCGATCACGGTCTCATCGAAATCCAAAATGCCATCTTTTAGGTCCAAGTTCTTTTAAAGTTAAAACAATTCAATACATTATCTACATTCACACGGATAAATAATTCACATCATCCACAAATAGATAATCCATATCTCCACAAATCAATCAATGCATCTCATAGCACAGATCAACACTTATCTCATATCAGAGATATCAAACAATCCAAGGCATTCAATAACATTCAGCCACCCATAATCAAAGATCTATTAATCACACCATCTATAATTGATTTAAAATGATTTAATTAATTACTTTCACCTCTAATTAATTTAAACTAAATTAAATTAATTACTTTCATCACATAAAATCTTGCTTACTTAACAACTAATTAATTACAAATCAATTAATTAATCACTCTCTAATCATCCTTCTTAATTAATCACCCTTGATTAATTATCTTCTAACTACATTAAGTAATTAGTTTTAATTAATTACACAAATTAATTATACTTAACCATCTACAGTAATTAACCTTTAATTACTTCCATAAATTAATTAACTATAATTAATTACATTAATCCTTAATTAATTACAATTAATTAATTATCCTTTAATTACTTATATTGATTAATTACCTTTTAATTAATCATCCCTTAATTACATCATTAATTACTTAATTAATGATTCCTTAATTACTTCTTTAATTAATTTTTCTGTTTAAATTAATTACATTTAATAATTAATCTTTAATTAATCACATTTATTAATCACCCTTGATTAATCTCATTCAGTAATTAACTACCTTTAATTAGTTCATTAATTAATTAATTACTCCTTAATTAATTATCTTTGATTAATCCCTTGATTAATTACACAAAGTAATTAAACTCAAATTACTTCCATTAATAAATCACCCTTCAATTAATTATGTCCAATAATTACCCATTAATTACTTCACTAAGTAATTACAATTTATAAATTATATTAAGTAATTATACTCAATCTACTATATGATTATCTTAAATTAATTAAACTAATTAATTAACTTAAATTAATCATATTTATTTAATTAATTATATTTAGTAATTAATTCCTTTAATTACTTTCATTAAGTAATTATACTTAACCAATTCCATAATTGATTATCCTTAATTAATTAATCTAATTAATTAAATTAAACTAATCACATTAATTAATCATCTGATAATCCTTAGTTAATGATCTTCATTAACTATTGACAATTCTTTAATTACTTTCCTTAAGTAATTAAACTTTACTTAACCATTAGTAATTACAAATTAATTAATTCTTAATTACCAATTAATTAATTTTTAACTACTTAATTAATTAAGTGCTTAACTATAACTTATTTAATCTTTAATTACTTGATTAATTAATTCCTAATCATTAATTAAAAATCTATACTTATCTAATTAATGATTCTTGATTACCAATTAATTAATCTTTAATTAATTAACTTAACCATTAATTACATAATTAATTAACCCTTAATTACTAATTAATTAATATTAAATCATTAATTAATTAACTTAATTAATCATTGAAACCTAAATTATCTTTAAGATAAATCATTCTTTTATTAATGACCTAATTTTCATTAACATATGCATTTAAAACATTTCACTTTTAAATTTACTTTTAAATTCCATTTTTAATTAAGATTTAAAAATGATTTAACTTGTCAAAATTTAAAACAATTTCCAGTCCTCTTAAACAATATAAAGAAACATTTATCATTTATAAAAGAAATTTATATAAGGAAAAGTTTAAACCAAATTACGTATATAAAAACAAGCCTTTAAAAATAACTTAATCATTTAATTTGAAAATTTAAGTTTAAACAGAGTTATATAACTTCCATAAATATTAAAGAAACTTTTATAAAAGAATTTTATAAATAAAGTTTTAAACATTTCATTGGAAAACTAACTCATTTTAAAAAAAGAATTTAAACTTTTAAACTTATATAAACATTTTGATTTAATAAACTTTATTTATTTCAAAATCAGATTACCAAATTTAATTTGAAACCAAACTTTAAAATTAGATTTAAATCTTTGTTCAAATCTCGCTGTACATTTTTAAATTCATTTTATATTTTAAAATCCCTGTCAGGTTTAAAACCTGAAACAACTCAAATGACCCGAGCCAACATATGAACCCCCGAGTCAATCCTTACAAAACTTTGAGTAAAACACTCAAATGACTTGAGAAAACTTGAGTACTCAACCTCTTGCTTCCAAACTTCACCAGGAAACAATAAAATGCACCGTGCACATGCATGGTGGGTTCGACCAACTCCGGCCATCCACGACACCTTGCTCATGTCGGGGATCACCTACGCATCCAATCCCGACCATCCAAACTCCAATCCTCCTTCAAAATCTAATTCGAGCAACACTGCTCAAACCTAGAACATAACCCAAAACCTGGAACACCCACGTGCTCACTCTTCCGACCATCGGAGTACCTGAGTGTCCGGCCATGACCTCGTCAACATCCCTACTTCCATTCCCCTAAATCCGGTGGCACTCGATCCATCCTAGATGCCGTGGTGGATCCAATTCCGATCAAGCTCCAAACTAGGTTTACATACTTTATTGATCATCCACCACTGCCATAATAACCGATACATCTCACTGCCATTTTTCCCAAAGTCTCTAATCACTCCACTACCGCTAGTGATGATCGCAACTTCCCAGATCACTAAGATCATCAGAAATCTCCCAGAATTCAAATTCTGATCAAACTCTAACTGCTTGTTCGATATACCTCTAAAAATTGTGATTTCAATCTTAAAAAATCATGTTTTTGAATAAGGTTTCAGATTATATGCCAGAAACCATAGATTAGGATGTTCGGATTTTCACTTAAATTTAGCTTGCTCTGTTCTTTTTGATTTCCAATGAGTTTCCAAATTTATTTTAACCTAAATAAAATTTTATGTAACAACCCAGAATTTTTGAACAATTTAAGTTGTGAATATTTAATTAATTTTAAATATTCGAATGATGATTGACTTGAATTCCCAATATAACTATAAATTGGCGATTAAATTTTAGAATTTAATCTATATAAAGTTGAATAGAATTTGAATTTGACTTTGGTATTGAAATTGAATATTGAAATTGTAATTGAAATTCGAACTAATGACTTAGAAAAATAGTTTGGATTTACGAATTATTTTTTGTAAATTTATAAATTTGAGTTTGATATTTGAACCGCAAAACGTTTATATATTTATTAAAAATAATTATGCAAAACAAATTGAATTTAAATTAAAAAGAAAAAGAAAAAAAATGATAATAATATATATAATATAAGTACACTGCCTTATACTTTCATCAGCTACACACGCCATTATCTAGGCCTTCAAACACGCTAAAATCACGTCTTCCCTATTCTTTTATACCCGATACCTCCTTTTCCCCTTTTCTCATTCGAAACCCTTCCTCCATCATTTCATACGATAGAAAAAAAAAGAAACAGAAAATAATGGCGGCCACGAATCTTCGCTCGTCCTCCTCTTCGTCGTTCAACAATTAGGGCTTCTTGCGGCTTCAATTTGCTCGATCGAATCTTCGTTCGCCTTCACAAAGTTAGGGCTTTTCAAAATAAGGGGCTTCGGCAATCGGCTTCGACCCAAATTCGTGCTCTTCGTTTCGAAGCAAGGTGAGTAATTAACGTTACTCACATCTAATTCGAAGTGGTTTCGATTTCGTCGGTTTATTTGTCTTGATGTTTCTGCTCGATTTTCCTAATTATGGCATCAAAGATTGCTTCTTTTGCTCAATTTTCACCTGGTAGGTTTCAAATTTAATTTCTTTGGATTGTTTTTGCATGATTGACCGTTTGTATAATTCAGAACACTGGTTTAGTCCTGTATTGCTTCATGCTTTGTTTTTTTTTTCTTTTCAAAGGTGCTGTCAAGTTGAAACTTTTGCTGGCTATTCAGTTATAAAATATGTAGAAATATATTTAAGTTATGGGACCTTTGGAATATTGCTAGAATCATTAGTTTGGAAAATTTTGATTTCCTGTATATCCTATTTCTAATTCATATCAAACTTTGGGTTTCTGTCAGTTTAACTCGAATTCTTCTGCTATTTAGCTTGGACTGGAAGAATCTGATTTTCACCAGTTTACTGTTGAGAAACTTAAACGTTGCCTATATGATTAACTTCTATTATTAGCCAAGAGGTTGATTATCAATGATCTATTGTTTGTCTGTCATATGCTCTCAACTGTGCACTATAATTTTACACAACCTTGGAAATCAGTTACACTTATCTGTGCACGTAATGACCATGTTACTAAAATTGGTTCGTCCTTCTCTGTTGCTTGGAACATGGTAACGCAATTTAATTCATGTGTCCTTCTTTTGGGAATTTAATTCATGCGTCTTCCATCTCCTATCTCCCTATGCTCGGTTCTGTGTATATACATCAGGATGTATGTCCTTTATTTGTTTTATGAATTGAAAATTTTTCACCCAACTTGTTTTTGCCTTGATGTGGTACATTTTCTAGTGCCTTGACCTGACAACCCATGCCTTGTCCTTTTTCCCTGGAAATTGGTCACGTCCTAGGCCTATAATTTTTTTTTTTGTGCGTCCTTGCTTGCTCAAGTTAGATGGCTATTCTTTAATAACTTGTATGATTTATCAATTTGTGTGTGCAGTCTTTTAAAATATGTTTCATTATTTTAATAGCCGGTTGCCTTATTATATTTTGTTATTTTAGAATTGAAGTCTTAATTAGTTTGATAGCTAATATACTCACATTTTTCTGAATTCAGGTTTTATGAAAAAAAGATATGCATACATATAGTTTCATAATTTTACATGCTCTAGTTCATCCAGTCACTTTTCGTAGTTTATATGCATAGCACTATATATTTGTGTGTGTTGCTTAAAGGTTCTCAATGGAGTAAGGATGTGCTAAAAATGTTTTTTTTTTTTTTTTGAAAATATCATAGCCTTACTACTTCAAACCTATGCTTTTGAGAATATATTAATAAAAGAAAGTGTCAGTTTTCTTGCATATACATATTCAAGCTGTAGCCCAAGGCATTAAATGGTTTCGTCCCATCTGGTTAGTAGCTTTGAAAGGAGTGAACACCTATTAATATAGTTTATTATTTTAAGTTTGCACAGTTCTGTAGTTTTGTTAGTTGCCTTCTTTGCTTTTGCCTTATACCCTTTGTCACTTCTTATGCATGGAAATAACTTAACAATGTTTCCTTATTTTTATAAAAAGTGTCGGTTACTAATATATTTATAAAGAGCCAAGCAAATTAACACGATCGGTACTATATGTATTAAAAAGGTGTCAGGTTGTGATCTTGAAATAGGATACATTTCGCAACTTATATTGTAAATATTTAGTAAAGTTATATTATAACCCAGTTGCCTTTGTTAACCATGCTACATGCTGCTGCCTATATTTGCATCCTCTGTTGCCTTGTACATGCTGAGTTGTCACTCGAGCCTGTTTTAAGTTAACTGTACTTTGATCTTGTTTTGTGTGTTGTGGTGCCATGTCTTTGGTGCCCTCACCTTCTTTCAGCTGTTTTCATGTAGTTGTACCTCCTGCCTTTGCGCACTGGGTCATTCGAGCCTTCGTGCTTCGTGTACTCGTGGCGGCTGCAGATCTTGGTTGCAGTTTGCCCATGTGCACTAATATTGACTGCCCTATTTAATTTGGGAACTTTTATGTTGTTTTGAGTTCTATGTGCAGTCCTACCTTGTATTTACAGTGTTTGTTGCATCGTGATCTTGTGGTGGCTGCGTTATTGATGCAGTTCGCCCTTGTATTCATTAGTGACTGCAGTTTCATTTTTACGGAAATTTTGCACTTGTTGAAATGTGCAGTAATAAGTTGTTTGGAAACTTGTTTTATTTCATAAGTTGTTGTGGCGAGGCAGCGCACGCGTGCATGCACTGCAGCGACGCAGTATCGACATTTTGAATCGATATTTGAACTTTTATTGATTTTGGTTCGTTGACTTTTTGAGTACGTCATCACGATAGTGGCAAGGCAGTGCACCAAGCGTGAACTGTAGCCAAACGATATTGATTTTTATTGATATCCTATTTTGTTTTGATTTATGATCTTTTGCATATTTCATTACGGTAGTGGCGAGGCAGTGCACGCAAGCGTGAACTGCAGCCACGGAGTTGACATTTTAAATGTGGCGAGGCCGTACGCGAGTGTGTGTACTGCAGCCCTACCAATTTAATGTTTAAATTGATGTTTTCTTTTTGATGAAAATTATTTTATGTTGCCAATTCAATATATTTTGAACCGATTTTGATGATTTTGTTGTTAATTGCCGTTTAGGCAAATTTTGATTGTTTTCTAAATTATCTTCATCAATAATCCCTTCATCTATCTCATTGATAATCTGAATCTACTGATTTGATGTTTAACACTGTTAAGTGTTATATTTACCGTTATCCGATTTCTTGTTTAAGGATTGGATAGGTAAATTTATATTTGACTGTCGTCTAATTGTTGTTTGATTATTATTGCTTCTATGCACTAATAACTGAGTTTGAATTAGACTGACCTGTGTATTATTTTCTTTTGAATGTAATACTCGGGTCAGACCGAGTATTTTTACAGCTTGAAGATTTTCAGGCCGCGAAGTTAGAGAGAGAGGGGAAAGCACTCCACTAAAGTTTTTCTGGAAAATTTTTCTTGTACTCAATAATAAAAGATATATTCCGCTGTATAAAATTTAATGCATTGTACAAACTCTGATATATGTAAAAAAAATTATTTATGAGAAATATATGATTGTTCTGTGATTATGTGGCTGATTCTGTTTAAACTCTATAAACTGAACAACAATCCGTCATTTTGAACGTTTCTAGTTGGTTTAATTACCGACTTGGGGCGGTCAGGGCGGCGGGTCGTTACATTTTAAAACTTAGTTTATGATCAAACAACCAACTTTTGTTTAAGACTTAAATCCTAACAAAGACTAGCTCAAGAGAAAGTAAATTTTGTTTGAATTCTTAGTTTTGAAACTAAGAACAATTAAGTTACAGATAAAACAACCAAGTACACATCCATATATTCACATATATACACAGAAATGCACCAACATATATACATACAAACATACTAATTCCAGATATGAACATGCAAACAGATTTCATATACTTAAACTTTTAAAAGGTGATGTTACTCACCTGTTAATTTGAAAACAGAGCCTTTTTGTTTTTGAAACAGCCTTTGAATCTTTTTAAAACTTGAGTTGCCTTAGCTTCTGTGATTTCTTTGATAACTGGTCCTAATGATCTGAAACTTGTTGCAGAGATTACTGCTTGATTCCAGATTTGCTTCATTTATCTCAGGTTGAAGAAAAAGTGTTCAGGCTTTAAGAAATGCAAGCTTTGGTTTTCATTTTGATTTTTGAAAATGATTAACATGTTATGGAATTTTGATTTCTGGTTTATGGAAGTGTAGATTATAGATTGTTTATGAGGATTTATTTTTGAGAATGGTTTACAAGCTTGAGTTTCTTAGCCTTAGAATAGAAAATGATAGAAAAGAATGAAGGTGAGAAAATATGGTTTGATATATGTTAAATTTTGTGATTTAATTAAAATAAAAGAAAATCGAAATTATAAAGGACAGTTGTAAAATCTCTCAACATTTGTCATATTGTTTTATTTATTACTTAACACATGTCATATTAAGCCCTTAGAGATTTACACTTGTAATTTATGTAATCTTTACTTATTTTAAATATTAATAAAAGCTTTTTACTTAATTTATTAATTTACAAATACTTATCTATATACAAAAGTTACTTTAAAGAAAATAAAACCAATTATATTTATAAATGAAAGCTTATATATATATATATTATTTTAAAATATTTAATATATCTACCTTTTTAATTTCCAAAATTAAATCCAAATTCAAATTCAAATTAAATTTAAAAATCCAATTTAAAATCAATTTATAACAACACATTCAAATTTGAAAATAACAATTCTATTTGCTTTAAAAATCTACTTATATTTATATAAAAATAACATATTACTATTATTATTTGAAAATAACACATTTGCTAATTTAAATAATTAAAAAGAGAATTATCTCACTATTTATAAATTACTTATCCCACTTAAATGAATTAATGTATCATATTTATTAAGCAATATTAAAAAGAATGTAAAGCAAATCTTTATGTTAATTTTATATAAATTTAAACTTAAAATAATTTTAAACAATTAAATATTTAGATTAAGTATTTTAAAACTATATAGGTATTTATTTAAATAATCTTTGAAAAGCTATATATTAAATTAAATCATAAGTTCCAAATTACCAAAATACATTAGAATTTGAAGACATAATTTTATTTATTAAATTCAAACCAAAGCTTTTCTGTTCACAATATATACAAATATATATATTATAAACAGAAAATATTTTATTAACTTAAAAAAATAAAAATTTACCAATTAAATATTTATTTGCTTTTAAAAGAATAATTTGCCAATTTAAATTACAATTATAAAAGAAAATTATTAAATCAATTTAATTTTTAATACATATTATTAAATTGATATTTCTCAAATTTCCTGGTCATCACACAGAAGGACTTTCCATTAAAACATGCTCTTAATAATTTTGTTGTACTATCATCAAACCATTCATGTTTATATTGATCTTACTTTGAAAGAGTAATAAATGCTCTTCTTCTTTAATTTTTACTATTTGCATTCTAACAGTACATTGAAAGTGAAGTTTGAATGATAAGAAAGAGTACATTAATCACTTCTTAATTTTTTTTCCGACTTAAAATTTTTATTACCATACACACATTCATATGTGTGATATAACCATTTTTTTAATTTGTATTAGAAAGCAAAAACTTGTTAGTACTTTATTTTCAATCAAAAACCCTTTCCAACATAAATAACGCATCATGTTTATTACATAGTCAAACTTGCTCGTAGTAAAATGCATCTAATCAACATTATTTATTCACAATTATTATTTACGTGTACATCTCATCAGTCTCTTTATGTTACAAACATTAACTGATTGGATTTCATATATAAGAATTATTAAAGATTGATAAGCTAATCCATTTCATTAATAGGATAAACATGCAAATTATGATTATCAAATAAAAAATTAGCAGTGACATTAGTAATGGTTTACAAGGTCGGATATATTTACTTACTGTTGGGTGTGTTTCGACCGGTCCTATACTGCCGATCCCACCATCTTCCCTCCTACTGCCGAACCAACCATCTTCCCTCCTACCACCGAACCAACCATCTTCTCTCCTCCATCACCAGACCAAACTCCACCTAGCCACTACCGCACCAACCTCTACCGGACCAACCCACTTCCACGTACCACCGAACCAAGGCCCTACCGAACCAACCTTGCCAGGCCAGATTACATCAGCCTAGGCCCACCAGCAGCTATATACGTCCAGGACCCCTGCCCCCAGCCTCACTCTATAAATAGAGCGGCATGGGTACAACAATGGCAGACAAGTTTGAGAGCTCAGGCACGGATAGAACTTTCAAACAACTTTCAGTTACTTGTAATCAAAGCTTTGTATTTGTAATCTGAATAGAAAAGGAGAATAACATATAAAGTGGACGTAGGCACATTCTGGCCAAACCACTATAAATCTGTGTGTCTTTTACAGTTTAGTCCATCTATTTTATATATTCGCATAAATCACCCAAATCGCTAAGAACCATATATAATCAACTAAATCATACGACTTGGAGGTGTTTGCCCATTTTTTGTGCAAACATTTTTGATGCTTTCACCGAGAACAGGAGCTCGAAGCTTCAGCTTCTCCCACTTAACCCTTTTCCTATCAGCATCGTGCATTACTTGGAGAACATGCCTCCCGGATGGAAGAAAGATACTAACAAAGGAAAGAACATCGCAACTGGCAGTATCCCAGATCCGATGATCAGAGATCAAGACAATCATCCGGTTCCAACAGCGAATGGAAATCAGGCAAATCCGACAGCCCCTGCTACGGAACAACCGATTACAAGGGCGGATCTGGACAGGGCTGTGGCTGAAGTAACTAACCGCTTCGCATCTCAACAAGAAGCCTTGGTGGATCAACTCATGTCACGCTTAAGGGATGCTGAAGAATCTAACCGCAACACTGAATCATGGGGTGAGTCCCGGTTTGGAGGATCAGGAAGATGACAAAGGTCTTTCTTCTTCGAGGAGGCTAACAGCAGAAACAGTTATGGTAGGAGCCGAGCCTGGACTCAGCCCAAATTCCGACCCGAGGAAACACTTGGAACCGAACCCAACAGGGGAGGTACCAGGCAGGGGTTGGATGTAGCTGAGCCTGCCATGGCACCTAACCATGGAAACACCAATGGACGGGGTCGAGCTGGAGGCCAGCCCGAAGTTGGACCCGAGGAAGTGCTGAGAATAGAACCTATCAGGGGAAGATCAAGGCAACGGCCAACTGTGGCTGACCCCCAGCGTGCCCCCGGAAGACCAGTGGCAGCTATTGGAGAATGTTAGGAGTGATAGACGATACCATCCCTACAGGTCATCTGGACGGAATCAATCCCGTAGGGAAGAACCAAACTCATTTCTATCCGCTCCAAGTTTTGATGAAAGGATGGCGCGATTGTTCAGAGAGTGCGTCCAACGGGACCAAAGGGATCGGGGGATAGGCGCTAGGGTAACCAGCCCTTTCACCCGCAATATCGAAACTTCCATCACCCCCCGAGAATGGAAAATGCCAACAATGGAACCTTACAAGGGAACCTCTGGCCCCATTGTACACTTGCAGAGATACACACAGCATATGCTCATGAGCGGAGCAACAGAGGGAGTGTTGTGTAAATGCTTCCCACTATTCCTGACAGATCTAGCTACCTCCTGGTTCTGCCATCTACCCTAAGGGTCCATCGGCTCATGTGAAATTTGAAAGAAAAGTTCATCATCCAGTTCCGCATCCATGTGGAACAACCCAAGGATGCTTATTCCCTATCTAATATCAAACAGAAACCCAGAGAGACAGTGCAACAATATCTAACCCGATTCAACGTCGCAGCGGCCGCAGTCCAAGATGCCGACGAGAAACTTATCCTAATGGCCCTCTGCAGTGATGTACACCCGGATACTAAATTTGCTAGGAGATTAACGAAAGAAAAGCCAGCCATCTTACCCGATTTCTTCCATGAAGCCGGGAAATATATGAGACTTGAAGACGCCGCCATTGAAAGGCAGACATGGCAACAAACCAAGGCAGCTCATGGCAGCACACCCGCAGTAGCAAAGGACGTTCGAAGAAATGACTCCAGAGACAGTGATGAGGGCAAGAAGGGGGAAAAGCGCTTATATAGGCCAGGACCGGGATTTGACTCTTACACTCCATTAAATGAAACAATCGAAAACATCTTCTTGGCCACCCAAGACGAAGTTAGATACAAGCGCCCCCCACACAAGAAGGAATCAGATAACGCAATTAAGTCTAGGAAGTTCTGCCGCTTCCACGAATCTCATGGGCATGACACCAATGAATGCCATCATCTCCCGGACTTGATTGAAGAACACATCGGAAGGAAGAAACTAGAGCGCTACGTGAAAGGTCAGAACGGGATTTCAACTCCTGCCAATGAGAACCCAGGGCTATCCCTCACGAATGTAGGCGGAGGAAATAGCAACACCAGCGGCTCCAGTCAAGAGAAGATAGTGGTCCTTACCATATCAGGAGGACCACACGTCGCCGACGGAAGCTGCGCAGAGATGGAAAGATACGGTAAGTCACTTAGAAATAATGAAGGCTACGTTAATTCTGTTACAGAAGAACGCCACCTGAAACGGAAAGGGAATGATGACATCACATTCAGTAGGCGTGATCTAGAGGGAAGGCAGTACCCTCACATGGATCCTATGGTCATATCTGCCTGGTTCATACCAGCCAAGGTTTTTCGAATTCTAGTAGACACTGGAAGCTCAGTAAATATCCTATTCAAGCATGCTTTCGACAAAATGAAGCTGTCAATGAAGGATGTTTCTCCCTGCAACAAACCGCTACATGGTTTCACTGGAGATGCGAAGATGCCCCTCGGGCAACTGGACCTCTTTGTCGAAATAGGAAGTTATCCCCGCTCCGTTGTGCGGAAATAAACATTTGTGCTAATAGAGAACCACTCGGCCTACAATGCCTTTTTGGGAAGGCCAGCCTTGTCTAACTTCCAAATTGTCCTAGCCCCGTGGTGCCTGAAGATGAAATTTCCAACGGATAACGGAATAGGAGAAATAGAGGGAGATCAAGACGCCGCTCGAGATTGCTATGTGACTGAACTTCGCAATAACCGCAGGAAGGATAAAGGGAAGGATGCAGAGACTTCTCTCTGCAAGAAAAACTTGGAAGCATAGCAATTAAAGAAAGCCCCTCCTCTTCGATACACCAGCGATCCTTTCAACGAATTAGACCCCAGGGACAAGGAGGAGGAGGCCACCACCGAGCCTGCAGAGGCTATGGAATTTGTATCTGTAGACAAACACGACCCAAGTAGACTGCTGAGAGTCGGGTCTCAGTTAAGAGCGGAATTGAAGGATCAACTCGTCGATTTCCTTCGCCACAACATGGATGTATTTTCATGGACGCACGCTGACATGACTGGAATCTCCCCAGACGTAGCATGCCACGTACTGAACATCGATCCCACCAAGGTGCCAGTAAAGCAGAACGATCAACAGCCCTCGAGGACGAAGTAAAGAGCCTACTTGCTAATGACTTCATACGAGAAGCCATCTACCCAGAATGGATCGCCAACCCGGTACTGGTAAAGAAGGCTAATGGGAAGTGGCGAACATGCATCGACTTCTCCAACTTAAATGACGCTTGCCCCAAGGACTGCTTCCCACTCCCCCAAATCGATCAACTCGTGGACAGCACAGCCGGACACGAACTCTTATCCTTTATGGACGCATACTCAGGATATAACCAGATCCCTATGCACGCCCCGGATCAAGACCACACTAGTTTCATCACTGACCGGGGACTGTACTGCTACAGAGTAATGCCTTTTGGACTTAAAAACGCCGGAGCTACTTATCAGCGCCTCGTCAACAAGATGTTTGCGGAATTAATAGGACGAACTATGGAAGTTTATGTGGATGACATGCTGGTAAAATCGAGGAAAGCCAACGATCATATAAACCACCTGGACTAGATGTTTCAAGTACTTCGCCAATATGGAATGAAGCTGAATCCTCTAAAGTGCTCCTTCGGAGTATCGTCGGGAAAGTTCTTGGGATTCATCGTCCATGCCAGGGGGATTGAAGCAAACCTCGAACAAGTCCGGGCTTTGCAAGATATCAAGATACCATCCACTCGAAGAGAGATGCGAAGCCTAAACGGGAAAGTGGCCGCCCTAAGCAGGTTCGTCTCTAAAGCAACCGAAAAATGCATCCCTTTCTTCGAAGCTCTAAAGAAAGACAAAGGAAAGTTCGAATGGACCGACGAATGCTCGACAGCCTTCCTTAACCTAATCGAACATCTCCAGAGACCACCAGTACTCTCAACTCCAAATAAAGGCGATGAACTATACCTATACCTTGTTGTATCGTCCCAGGCTTTAAGCGCCGCTTTGGTGAGAGAAGACAACCGCGCGCAGCGGCCCGTATACTTTGTAAGCAAGAGATTTACAGGGGCAGAAGCCAGATACCCTAAACTTGAGAAGCTAGCATACTGTCTGCTAATCACGTCACGGAAGCTGCGACATTATTTCCAATCTCATTCCATCATAGTTTTAACCGATCAACCGCTAAGGCAGGTACTCCATCGCCCCGACACTTCTGGGCGACTACTTAAGTGTGCATTGAACTGAGTCAATATGATATCACCTACCATCCTCGCACCGCCGTCAAGGGACAAGCCATGGTTGATTTTATTACCGAATTCACTACCAACGAAGGTAAGGATCAATCTGAAATAACAAAAGATATCAAGTGGAATCTCTTTGTAGATGGAGCATCAAACGAACAGGGCTCGGGGGCAGGTATTGTGATAATCACCCCGAGGGGAAGGAAGCTGCACTATGCCCTAAGGTTGGAATTCGCTGCCACCAACAACGATGCAGAATATGAAGCAGTAATAGCAGGACAAGAACTTGCCTTAGAAATTGGAGTTAGTTCTTTATGTCTACATAGTGATTCTCAACTTATTGTAAATCAAATACTGGGAGAATTCCAGACTCGAGGAGAACGACTCACAGCATATCTAAAGAAGACCAAGCTGCCGCTCAATCAATTGGATCACTATTTAATCAAACACGTTCCTCGAGAGGAGAACCGAGAGGCCGACGAACTAGCAAAGCCAGCTAGCATGAAGAACAACACCATTTCTGGAACAGTGGCCATATCAAAACAACTAGCCCAAGTTCCAAACAAGAGGATCTGATAGCTGCAATCGAAGAAGAAACTTGGATGACTTCTATCCGGAAATACTTGCAAGATGGCACACTACCCAACGAGCGTAACGAAGTCAGGAAAATCTTGAGGAGTGCTTCCCGCTACACAATACAAGAAGGCATCCTCTATCGGCGCGGCTTCTCTAACCCCTTATTAAATTGTGTCGCTGGAAGGGAAGCCAAGGAAATCTTATCCAACGTCCATCGAGGAAGTTGCGGAGACCACACTGGAGGGAAGACTCTGGCAAAGAAGATACTCCAATATGGATATTTCTGGCCCACCTTAAACAAAGACGCCTTGGACTTTGTCAAAAAATGCGGCAGATGTCAGAAATTTGCTAAAATCCCTCGACTACCAACCAATGAGATTACTCAGATAACCATCCCTTGGCCCTTTTCAATATGGGGAATTGACTTGATTGGCGAACTGCCAATGGGCCGAGGCGGAGCCAAATATGCCATAGTGGCAGTTGACTATTTTACCAAATGGGTGGAAGCAGAGCCTTTAAATAAAATATCTTTAGCAAAAGTTATTAACTTCTTGATCAAAAATGTTTTATGCAGGTACGGCGTTCCACTCAAAATCATATCGGACAATGGACTTCAATTTGACAGCGAGGAATTCATCGACTGGTGCCGAGAGCATGGAATTCACGAAAGCTTCTCATCTGTAGCTTATCCCCAGGCAAACGGACAAGTCGAAGCTGTCAACAAAATTCGCAAAAATCCAATCAAGAAGAAACTTGAAAAGTCAAAAGGCGCTTGGGTGGATGAACTTCCTATGGCACTTTGGACCTACCGCGCATCTTATAGAACATCAACAGGACATAATCCTTTCTCTTTGTCATACGGATCGGAGGCCATGCTCCCAGTTGAAACTGTAGTGCCCTCCCACCGTAGGATCCACTACAACCCAGAAGAGAACGAAGAACACCTCAACATATCTTTGGATCTAATTGAAGAGAGAAGAAACGATGCAGCACTCAAAGCGGCAGCTCACAAGCAAAAAGTGGCAGCACAATAAAACTCCAAAGTCAAGCACCGCAGCTTACGAGAAGGAGATCTTGTCCTCAAGCGGATCTTCCCACGCCCCGGAGCGCTAGATCCAATTTGGGACGGACCTTATGTAATTCATAAAGATCTCCACAATGGAGCTTATATTTTGTCAGCAGTGGACGGAGAGGTGTTCCAGAGGGCATGGAACATCCAACACCTTCGTCGATACTTTTCTTAACTTGTACTGCCCATATGAAGTGAATTAACAAAGAGAATCAGTGGACGTAGGCATTTTCGTGCCGAACCACTTTAAAAATCTTGTCTCTTTTTAACTTGTTCCTTTATATCTTGGCTGCTTGTTAAGCTTTATCCTTTTCTGTTGAACAAAACCCTGTGTAACGGCATTTCCATTCTGGATGCTTCACGGCACAACCTCACCTGGACAAGACCCAACAGGTACTATACGAATCTATGCCATCGCCAATGAGACACTTTTGCTCCAGCATCCCTCTGCTGCTGGTTAACTCATTGCTCGCGATGGCCCTTAAAGCTAACTATAATGAGCCGATCATAAGCCACCGAGAAGGCCGACTATAGCCGAGGCAGCTCATTACGGCGTTCGGCTCGCCGGCGACTGTGAACCGATTATAAGCCCCAACATAAGGTGTGGCCAGCCAGGGGCAGTTCACAGTTGATGATCGGCACCCAAGCTAGCCGGCCACGGTAAATCGAATAATACCCACGATTACGGGCCATAATGGCTCGGGTAGTTACTGTGCGCGATCTTGGCTCCGATGTGTCTTAAGTATGGTCGTGGAAAAAAAGAAAACTCCCCGCGGAGGCGTAAGATGGGTGAGTAATGTCTCCAAGACCCACAACTAGGGAAAGTGACTACAAAACCCGTTTGCCACGAACTTAAGCACATCGAAGGCCTTCCGTGATTGGAAGTTTTACTATTTCTTATATTTCCATTTTATTTATAAAAACTTTCCTCCTATCCTCTATAACGATCACTAAAGTACATGACACAAAATAGGAGACACTCGCTAATGGGAATAAGAACTCACAGCTGGATGGCAGGACATTCAACTGCATTCCATATTCGATTACACAAGGCATTCAAAGCTACCGTCTACAGCAAAAACTTGAAGGGCGGAATGCCCGGATCAAGTCAAAATAGTCGGCAGCATCAGAACTTCATCTCTATCCTTCTAACCCCTGAAGATCTACTAAACAGCAGGATCAGAACTCCCAGCAGACCAGAGGTCCCACCTGTCCAATTCAGGAGAAGAATCTATTAGACAAACGATAAGCAATCAAGTTAAGAAAAGATTAAAAGGGAAGACTTACCAGCGTCTGCTCCTTGATCATCATCCTCCAACTGCACACCCACCTCCTCGGCGGTAAGCAGCTGCATGCCCTCCTTCACCGCCACCTTCTCCTCCTTGGTGAACTGAGCGGTAACCACATCCATTCTGAAGGCCACGCCACCCTCTTTATCCACATCAGCCTTGGCCTCCTCCAAAGCCCGGAGATATATCATAGCCATGACCCGGGGGTAATCGTCCAACCAGGATAGGTTGCCCTGCTTCCAAGTACGAAAATACATATCCTGCAGCATATCATCCATCATCCCCTTGTCCTCCTCAAACTCCCTCATACGGGCCTCAGAAACCGACAACTTTGCAACGGCAGCATCCCTCTCCAATCGGTATCTCAAGCAGTCAGCTTGACGGGATCTCCTCATCGCCTCCATCTCCTCCTTAAGCTTGGCCTGAGCAAGCCCTACGGCTTCGAGCCTTCCAGATAACTCTTCTACCTGTTCGAGATCCGCTCTCCGAACCTCATCCACCTTTGCGATGGCCATGTCAATTCGTTTCTTGCAAGCAGCCTTCATATTTTGCAATTCTGCCTTGCTAGCCTCTTCCATGGTTTTCTTTAGTCGTCTGGAGGCCTCCTCATGCTGTGAGATCTGAATGGCCTGATCGGCAAGCTGTTTGGCCTGATCGAAAACCATTAGCCGCAATCGAATGTTAGCACTTCCGATTTCCTCTCCGGCCTTGACCAGTCGGGCATGATGTGCCATCAGCCTCCTGGTCTCCTCAGCCACCCGATCGATGTTTGCCTTGGCCTCATCCCCCATAGTCACAATCCGAGTGGTCAACAAGTCAAGATCCAAAGACTTAGCCTCATCAAGCACCCTTACCATAGGATTGCGGGGTAGGAGGTGCTCACCGGTAACGTCATCGAAGGAAATATCATGGAGGTTCGGGTCCAGATCTGGATGACCGCAAATGGGTTACGAGCCAAGCCGGGATGATCAACATGAGTAACTGTAGGATTCTCTGATGGATGTGGAGATGGTATGGACTCAGTATCCTCCCCCGTAATATCATGAATAGGCTGGGTTGGGGGCTGAGGTCCAAATGAATGTTCGAACATGGAACGCCTCCTTTGTCTCTTTTGAATATCCTCTTCAATGACTCCGAGAAGAGGACGGTAGCCGACTACGCCCCCGGAACGGTCTGTCGAGGGCTTTGGTTTAGCAGAAGCTTTGAGGAGTTTGAACTACTCGAGGAGGTGCCGAATGTCTGATGTCATGGCCGCCTTACCCGTTCCTGGAATAAAAACCAAGTGTTACAAGCATGCATGAGACTATAATCTAAGAAACATGTGAAGTTAAAAGAGTAGTCAAAAATTCACCTTGAACCGCCGGAGTTGCCCTAGCTGAAATACTCTCAGAAGATGGACTGGCACCAGTCCCGGCCTTATCAGATTTCTTCGGTTTCTCCACCAAGTCCGACCCTTCCTCCAACTCCTCAAAGGCTTGGCGGGAAGCATCATTCGTCCACTCTTGAATCTCACCTGCTTGCCCAGAGGTCAAGGCACCAACGCCACTACCACTCTGTCCTGCACCACCATCGCCTTCTCCATCACCTCCGCTCTCCTCCACGCCTCTTTCCTCCTCTCCACTTTCCTCCTCCGGAACATCTAAGCATGTGCTGGGAGAGGGTCCATCATATTTCTTAAGCTTCTTCCCCCCAACGACTGGAGGTACCGAGAAGGGTTTCCTCTTGCTGCTCTTTATCGTGGCCCCTCCTTTGGCTTTGGCAGCCCCTTCCTCAACCGTATCCCTCTACTTGACCACAGACTGATGTGGTAGAATCAAGTTGTGTCCCAGGAGAGTGGCATTCCTGATTAGGTAAGAAGCTGACCTATCCCTTCCCGAAATGGCCTCTATCTCCGCGGCCATCTGAACCAGGTGATCATTCTGCACGACCGCAAAGCCACCTGTCGCTAGTAAGAAATAAAAACACATAAAAAGAAGCATCTCAGTCGGAACGGAAATTATAAATAAGCTTCAACTTACAGCCAGAGGTGAAGCGGTGGATCGGAATGGTGTCATCCTGGATGAAGAACCATTCCTTCTTAAACATGGTGAACTTTGAATACAAGTCCAAGACCGGCTTGAAGGACACGACCGATTCCAAGCTGATATATGGAGACCCCTTCTTGTGACCTCTCAAGTTATATAGATACTGAATCTCCCGGTTAGAAGGGGGCACCCGCAATTTCACTGGAAAATCACGAATAGGCACACCAAGATAGCTTAGGAGTTGGGCTGGAGCTGGAAAGGGGCCACCTTCAAATAGGTGACGAAGCTAACTATCCAAGCATTGATTGGAGGAATGGCCCCACACATGCAGTGGTACCTACTATAAGCGAAGTATCCTTCAGGGGGGTTATATGGCATGACCCCCTTCCCTGGTAACAACATGCGTGCTCTATCAATCCCAAAGGAGCGGGAGATAACATCAAGCTGCTCCTCTCTAAGAGAGCTAGGAAAGCAGTCAGGCGGAGAAATCAGAAGCTCTTGGGGACCATATCCATCTACTAGCGATCTCGGGGTGGGTCCACGACATTCCAGTCCTGGCCGAGCTGGGGGCACTAAAGCGGACTCTCCTTCGTCCTTGGATTTCTTCTTATCTGATCGAGTTTCCACTTTATGAGACATTTATCTACAACACAAGAAAGTATATCCTTAAAACGGAAGGTATAAACATGCAAGTATATGTAGTCCGGAACTTCACTCGTAATTTAAAACATAAAAGTTCAAGTATATAAGGTTCATTCGGCGCTGAAACCCCCAAGTCTCGTTCGGCAATTCAAAAATGAAAATTCATTCGGTATACGAACCCCATGTTTCATTCGGTAGCCCATCATAAGAACTCATTCGACAGAAGAAAACTCACCTGGTCCGGCAGTTAGGTTGATTCGGCACTTGGTTGATTCGACACTTGGTTGATCCGGTACTCGATTGATTTGGCTATCTCAAAACGATAAAGGAATAACGAAGGCCTAACACCCCTATTTATAGACGAACACAGGATGACCGGACCGGGTGATTCTGCGCATATGACCGGATGGAAACATCCAAGTTAAAACAAAGTATGCCATCTGCATGCACATGCCCTACTTTGGGGGGCAAGTGTTGGGTGTGTTTTGACCAGTCCTATACTGCCGAACCAACCATCTTCCCTCCTACTGCCGAACCGACCATCTTCCCTCCTACCACCGAACCAACCATCTTCTCTCCTCCATCACCGGACCAAACTCCACATAGCCACTACCGGACTAACCTCTACCGGACCAACCCACTTCCACGTACCACCGAACCAAGGCCCTACCGAACCAACGTTGCCAGGCCATATTACATCAGCCCAGGCCCACCAGCAGCTATATACGTCCAGGACCCCTGCCCCCAGCCTCACTCTATAAATAGAGGGCAGGGGTACAACAATGGCAGACAAGTTTGAGAACTCAGGCATGGATAGAACTTACAAACAACTTTCAGTTACTTGTAATCAAAGCTTTGTACTTGTAATCTGAATAGAAAAGGAGAATAACATATAAAGTGGACGTAGGCACATTCTGGCCGAACCACTATAAATCTGTGTGTCTTTTACAGTTTAGTCCATCTATTTTATACATTCTCTTAAATCACCCAAATCGCTAAGAACCATATATAATCAACTAAATCATACGACTTGGAGGTGTTTGCCCATTTTTTGTGCAAACACTTACTTTGTCAATCAAGTTGTACATGATTTGACAAACACATAATTTCCAATGATCTAAACAACTTAGCTATCAGTAGTTCAACTGTGAAATGTCGTATGTTAAATTTAATATTTCAAACTAATCAATGAAATAAAAATTGTAGAATTCATATATTAAAAATTGATATGTTACGACAAATGAGAAGTATCTGATGAGCCAACATTCATTTGATGTATTTAGTAGGTTATATTAGCAAATATTTTTAGGAAGGAGACAAGATAAATTTCACTTGCTTTATTTGTATCATGCATATTTTTGTGCAGAATCTGGTATAAATCAACATAGTGTAGTTAGCTTATTTATTATTAACATTGGATATCAAGAAATTAAAGTAAATTATCAGTGTTCTTTTAAAACAACATTTAAATTTGGTCGTATATTTCTAAACTTGGCTTGAGTTGGACAAGAGTCTAACGACAAATCAAAGATATAGATCAAACTAGGCATGAAATAGAGGAGGTCTGGTTGTTCACAAACTAGTGAAACATTCATACACAAAGATATGTTGAGATGTATATTTATTGCAAGTTTGAAAAAGGGTTAGTTGTTGAATTTTTCACACTGGTCTACATGAATAAATGAAGCATGAGCGAGAAAAATAAAATATTAGTTATAAAAGCGTTAGGAACGACTATCTAGATTCATAAATTAACCAATCAGGTGTATGTGGCCAGTATTGTGTTGCCTTCTTAGTTTTGTTCTTAAGTTTGGTTCCATTACTATTATTATTATGCTGTGGGTTGGGCTGGTAAAACTGTACAAATTTTAGTTTGCAATTTAGAACTTTTCAACAAGAAGAAAGGTTGCTAATTAACCTTGTAAAATGGAAGTATGGTTAGTTAAGCATCATAACCATAAGCCATATTGGCATTTTAATCCAATATCTTGCTGTAGTTAACTAGTTTGACGAACTTGAATGAGTTGTTAGTTAATCTAATCCAAACCGAACTTAGACCATCTAGCTCAACAAACATAACCAGTATGGAATCCAAGCCAAACTTAAATGTGCTGTCAATCGGCCTTTCGAGCTTAAGCTGGTTAAATAACATGAGATGCTTGAATGGGTTGCTGAGTAACCTCACCCATACAAAACATAATTGACTTAGCTCAATAAACTACACCAATATTGTTAATTTATTTATCATAGTACAAATGGAATTACATGCTCTCTCATACATATGTCAAGTGAAGGAAAAGAAGTGAGAATCTTCCTAGATATCTACTTTGTATCCAAAACATATTGAGGGTAAAAGGTATGCACAAGTCTGCATCTAGAAATACCTATTTGAGCCAACAATATTACTTTGGAACTCAGAATGAAAATCCTGGTTTGCACATACATTTATGTTCGCGTGCGCGTATGTGTGTGCACAATACTGACCAGTGACCAAATTTGCTGTCATGTTTATATCTGATTCTACAACCCTTATAACTATTGTGTAACCCGTGCGTTGCACATGGTGGTGAAGTCGTTAAAAATAGTATTTATATTTTAATCATTGCTCTGCGAGTGCAGCGTAGTGGAAAGGAAGCTTGAGTTCTGGTAAAAAGACCAGGTTCGATTCCTACCATGCGCTTCTCCATCCTATATAACTTTATCCTGGATTTTCAAACAAAAAAATTATATATTTTAATTATTGCTAAAATATATTTTAATTACGCAATATATACGATAAATTTATTATGACGTATTAATTATAAACTAAAATGATCTGTGATGCTCAAATATAAAGTTGAGATTTCAATACTCGCTAAGTACATATCTCCGAAAAATTCATGTCCCAACTCAAAAAAAAATTATAAATTAAAATTGTTAATACTATATATGTAAATAATTTATGTTATGTCATATACTTTATATAATATATATATATATATATATAAGTGAATATGTAACTCCATTATTTTGTTAATATAATTGTTGTATATATATTGATTATCATATATCTGAAGGATTTATAAATGGATCAATGAACATAAATAATTGAATTTATTTGAATAATTTGAATTTATCGACATAACTGATTAAATATAAGTAGTTAAATGTAAAAAAAAGTTAAAATTGAGAAGGTCTTTTTTAAAATTTGTAATTGAGAAGAACATATATTGTATGATTAGCTTATCTGCATGTGAACTTTTTTTGAATCAGACGTGAACTTTTATTCATTTTTAAGTTTTCATTTTTAAACAATTTTATCTTTGCACTTAACCATAGATTTCAAGTTCTTGATGAAGGATCATGCTTACAACTTTGATAGTTGCAAAATAATGTTATATAGCATTTAATTGAGTTGTGAGTTGGGTATGGTTTGATAACATGTTGAAAGTGAGAATGTTTGTATAATTTAATTTTTACCGGTTAAATCTGTGCGTTCATGCCATAACGTTGTAAAATATAAATTTATCTTTTAATGGTTGCTAAAAATGAAATTATGTTATGCAACGTATGATATTTTGTTGAGATACATGAACTAGGATAAACGAGTTATTATTATTTATGTATACATTTTATGTTATGTGATTTATATATCTTCATATATCCGAATAAAGAATAAATAATTTTATTATGTTTCTCATATACATGAATATTGTATATATTGAAATCCACTTATTTTTAGGATTTATCAGATGGATTAATAAATATTAGTTAATCATATTTATTTCAAAAGTTTAAATTTTAGATTACATAGTTAGTTAAATATATAGACTTGAATGTAAAATATTAAAGATAATTGAGAAAGGTTTCTAAGTAATTGTAAAAAATTAAATTTTTTAGTATTTGAAGTTAATAGAATTTTACGGCGCAATGTATGATAAATTCATTTAGTAAATAAATTATAAAATAAATTTGTTATTGTCATTATAATATATAATTTATATTATGCAAGTTACATATATTTGCATCTAAATGAATTTTTTTTACTAATTTGTTATACACCTATAATATACATATCAAAAATTTCATCTTTTAGGATTTATTAATAAATATTAGTTAATTAAGTTCGTCGATTAGTTTAAATTTTAGATTATGTAATTAATTTAAATATATGGACTATAATGTAAAATTTTGGTAAAGAACCATGAGATATTTATGAATAACTGTAGATTATTTTAATAGTAGGTATTCAAATGTAAAATAATGTAAAAAGTTTAGTAGAATGATTGTAAAGTGGTAAATCGTAGGATTTTGAAAATAAAATATCTACTAGGAGAGAATTAAGGAGAACACGGATAACTCCTACAAATAATGAGAGGGCTTCAAATTCTTCTACTTTACTATTATTTAATAGATGAATAAGAAATGAAGAGAAAAGTACTACTGAAATGACCGTTTGAATTTTGCTTTGTTGGACATTTTCTTCAGTCTAATAAACCCATAGGTCACTATGATACAGACTTAAAATTACACCTGTTATGTTTCATGCAGGCCTTATTTAATTAGAACTGCTAAATAAACTGGGTGAAATGATACCGTCGTAAGGATAAGAAGAAGATCATGTTTGGATGACATTAGAAACTAGAACAAAAACCAAACAAAGGGTTAAAAATTTGTAGTACCTTCCTGATAAAAGACGCAATTTCTTCAGGTGTCAAAGCAACCTCACCATTATTCGGGTTCCAACCAATGGATCCCATAAAGGCTCTCTTCTTCATTGGGAACTAGAGCCTCAATTTCAGGTCCTTGTTGCAAGCGTCTTTGTTTCCATTCGTTGTTTGTGTAAAGTATTTCACATCAGAATTTGATGCAGCCAGAACAGTCTTTTCCTGAATGTCCATTTCCTCTAGATGTAACATACATTTTTCATCTTAGCTAGATCTCTTAGACAAATGAAGAATTTATTTTTTTATTTCTTGTGACTGTGATGAAGGGTTCTTGGTCATGTTCTTGTCAAGAACTATGCCATTTGCCTTCTAGTTTTGAACTATTAGACTTTGATTATTGGAAGAGGTCATCGCTCTGCCAGTAGCACTAGATTCAGTTGGTGCCTTCTCAATTTAGTACATGAAGTTTTCCAGACAGAGAAGTCTTCAAAATAACTACTTTGATAACAGATGGCCTGATTTCCTGATTGGCTAGATGATACGAAGGTTGTGGTGCAACTATTTTAGAAGAAATGACATCACTAATTTTTGAAGCTACAAGCTTTGATTTCTCTGAAGAGTTGCAACCTGCAAAAAGTGCAGTCGATATTGTAAGGATCAAATTAAGACAAATTTTGTGCTCAATAACCACTCATATGGGGAAGGTTTAGAACATAAAGCAAAAATATAGAAAGGATTTATCTTAGGCAAAAGAGCTACTATTAGAATAAGATTCTTAGAGGAAGGCAAAACCTATTGGACATTTCTCTTACATCCCCACAATTTCACATATCACATATCAAATCCCATTCATTTCTGGTTGACCCCATATATTCCAAGCATTCCCTTCTTTATGAATACTAAACCGTAGCTCTCGCTTCAACTTTCTATTAATTCTTTTTTCAGTAGATTCAATTCAATTGATGAGCGAAGACATCAACTAACTAAAATTTTGATTTACTTCGTCACAAAGACTTTCATCTGAGTCACTTTTAATTACTAAAATTCAATTTAGGCTACATTATCTAGGACTTGAAAATCTAATGGTAGATTGGTTTGTTGTTGAAGAGTGGTGCATGCAAGGAAAGTGACTTTCTATTTCTCTTAGAAACAATACTAAGGTCGCTCGCACGAATTGTTATTGCATCGTGCTTGAGCTGCATCACTGTAAACCAGAACTCTTTTTTTCTTTAGTTCAATCCTACTATTCTTGTCAATGGATGTCATGGAGTCATCGTCTTCTTCAATATCTGTATAGACTAATTGAAGGATTTATTTCAAAACAAAGATGATGATGGTAAAGGTATGGGGAAGAATAAAAATCCATAATATTTCAATGATCAAACGATTCTTTTGTTACCATTTCTTTTCCCAACCAGAAAATAAAAGAAATGAAATGTATTAAAGAAGCTATTTCAAATTTTGAAATTAAATTTTGAACAGGTTCTAAGGTTTGAGAGAAAATTATGTACTGGATTTTGAAGATAAAAGAAGGCGTGAAACAAAGTTTTCAAAACCAAATATTACAAGTTTAAAATGGTTTTCCAAAAATTTACAATGTTTTAAAATTTCTATTTAAAGATAATTTTTATAATGGGATAGCAATAAATAAAATTTTAAATGTTTTTCAAATGAAATATAAAGATAAAATTAAGAGTTGATTTAAGTGAAGAGTGTAAAACTTTAATAAATCAAGAAAAGACCTTAATTGATTTTGTTGTTAATTAATTTCAAGCATTTATCTTAATGAAAATTTTAATATTGTGATTAAGTAAATGATTTAAAAGAAGAAGTGTTTTAATCTTTAATTTAACTTAAAGGGCTAAGTTAAGTAGGTAATGATGATTAAATTCAAGATTTTTTTAAAACAAAGATTAAATGATAGTTAAAGTAATTAATTAAGATAAAATGTTTTATCTTTTAATTAGTTAAGATTTTAAGTAATTAATGATTTATTAATAAAAGTAATTAAGGATAATTACTTATTTGAAAGTGATTAAAAGATAATTAATTTATGTGATTAATTAAAAGAATATTTACTTAATATAAGTAATTAAAGGTTAATTAAGTGATTAAAGATTAATTATTTAATAAATAAGTACTTAATTAACTAAAGGATAACCGATTAATGTGCTTAATTAATTAATATGATTGATTAAAATATAATTGAGTAATTAAAGGATAATTGCTTAATAATTAAGGGTTAATTAATTATGTAATTAACATAAAGTTAATTTATTTTTTGTGATAAACTAAAGAAAAATTATTTAAGGATAATTAAATAATTAAAGGTTAATTATTTAATGATTAATGGTTGATTGAATTATTAATTAAGGATGCTTAATTAATAATTAAAGGTTAATTTATTTATTATCAAAGGTTAATTAATAAGTGATTAAAGGATAATTAATCGAAATGGTTTGTAATTAATTAATGTTAAGTAACCAAGACTAGTAATTTATTCATAAGTAATTAATCTGATTTAAATTCATTAAATGATTGATTGATCTTACTTATGGACATTTGAATTATATTGGATGTTTGGATTGTATGAAATACTTTGAATTGTTCGATATCCCTGATATGTGATGGCATGTGATATGAATTATTTTGATTTGAGCTGTGATGAATGTAATTTATTTATCTATGATGAATTTATATTGTTTATCTATGAATCTGTGAATAAAAGATATAGATTATACGGCTTATCGATATTGATATGATTGAACCTGTGATGATTGATGATGTTGCACTATTGTGTAAAACCCCTGGACTACACCATACACACACAAATATGGATTTCACGGGAAATTGGTTAAGTCATAGATATTTTGAAATCTAAATATTATTTTGTTTAAAAATTCAAATTTGAATCCAAATGGTTTTGGAAATGGAATTGAATTGAATATGAAAAGCCTTTGAAAGGGAAGTTTGGAAATTAAAATTTAGTTTTGAATATACTATATCTTGTTAAATATCATTTGAAATTATTTTGGAAATTATGGTTTGAAAAGGTTATATAAGTTATACAATTTATATATTGATTTAAAAATTATTTTTAGGTTTGAAAAGGTTATATAAGTTATACAATTTATATATGGATTTAAAAATTATTTTTAAACTATTGTTTGGGGATTTGAATTTAATTCAAATTAGAAAAGTTATACAATTTATATATGGATTTAAAAATTATTTTTAAACTATTGTTTGGGGATTTGAATTTAATTCAAATTAGAACTTGCCAATGATACGACAGTTCGTTGATTTTATAGTTTATTCTTTTGAAGGCTATAACTTATGTGCGTTTGATCAGAGTTTTTTTCCGAAACAAAAATGTATTTGCTTTCAAGTGATAATAGCTCTCAAATAAAGGAAGGATTTTCAGTTTTTATTGATAGGGGTTTTAAATTTGAGATGGAACTATTTTGAAAGCTATAAATGAATCTTTGCTAAAGATTAGTAAACCTTGTTTCCAAAATAAGAGGATCTTAAAAGTGTATATTTTGTATAAAAGATGTGAATTGTAAATAGTTTTGAAAGCTATGACTGAATCTTTGTGAAAGATTGGTGAACTTTGTGCAGTAAATCTTTTTGTTTAAAGATTTGAAAATGGTAATTTGTTTAAACCATTTGAAGAAAGGTTTTGCGCTTTAAGTTGTGACTTAACCGAGATCCCAATATCCATATGTTTTAAATATTGCGCTCATTATTCGATTTAGCGGGAAGAGGAATTTGTGTCATAAAACTCATTTCGAATAATGATATGACGTATGGATATCATTTGACGACCGGTGGTGAAGACTGGGTATTTTCGAAAATGAAAGGATTACCTGTCGAATGTCTCTGCACCGGTTGAATCCCGGTATAGAGACTTGATCACCCTTTGCCATGAGGAGTTTGGACGTGATTAGTGAATAACCGAATTCGCAAGGGCTTTTTTGAAGTGCCTTCGGTTCCGTTCGATCCCGGAACAGACTTGTATGGATGTATGTCTGACGTGACACTTTGAGATGTAAAGCTGGTTTCTATCAAATACATTTATGTTTGGTGGCGGAGAATTATTCACTTAGCTTAACACCCTTCTCTGAGACGTACGAGCTTAAAGGTTATGTAGTTGATGGTTACTAGTGATACATTCCCAATTTGGTAATGTGGCATACGAAGTGCCGCTGATCATGGGTTGATCAAAGCATGGCTTTTGTGTAAAGCGTTGCTTTGTGGACGAGACCTCATCAGGACCTCACAATCCAGAAATGGTCGAAACAGGAAAGATCGGCAAGGTTATGAGGGTCGCGAGCTTTAGGATATGTCTATTTCCTTCTGGTAAAGGGTGCTATCATGGTATGGAGCCCAGATATTTAACCTATATGGCTACTGCAAATACAATGCTTTGTGGTTGTTGGTGTTGAGAATCCTCTGATAAAGGTCGGTAACGACCGGAGGATGGCATACTCGTGTCAGTGGTTACCTAGTTATAGAGGTAACCCGGCCTTGTATTGGCAGAGAGCTGGTTAAGTTCTCGGGGCGTCCCTCCAGAGGCGTACCCATATGGCCCAGGAAGTTCCTTTGCTTGACATTTATTGGAAATCTAAAGAAACAATACGCGCCCTATATGGTTTTAGTTGTATAACTTACCATCGAATGTGGTGGTAACCTGCTATTGAACATGGTAGCTATAGTAGGCATAGTACGAAATGTCTATGCTAACTAAGATTAATATTATACTTTCAAAATGTTTTCTGCACTACGCACTAATAATAATATCAAAAGGGTTAGGGAGAAATCTCCTCCAATTGTGCGTTTGCAATGTGTGTATGGCAGGAGGCCTTATGGTAGTTTCATTTTCTAAAAAGCATTGCAAATTTCCTTTTAATTTCTTATTGTTTATTTTCTTCAAGATAAACTATTTCTGTTTTCTCATACAAGTCTCATGACTGACCTGGAGTTTATTGTTCCCTTTCTAAACTCTAGGTGCCCACAATTTTCAACACGGGCAGCCTAGAGCTGGGATTTTCAGATAATCAAATAGTAGGTATAGATTGGAAAGCATTCAATCTTTGGATATTGGAAATCGCATTTGGCTCGTGTTGCTTCACTTCAGCGTTGATGGTGGTTCTCTCTTTTTGGTTTGGAGTCTTTCTAGCTTTGGAGCTTTGGCAATGGAGACGCGGGCTATCTTTCTCTCTATTTTTTTTTAAACTCTGTGTGGATACTGTTCTACTGTTGTATCTCTGATGGATATTGATATCATTTGTATCAGTGTTGTATAAAATATTGTATAGCAATAGAAATTATTGTTTTTCTTCCACTGTGTTGTTGTACTTAATATGTTATAAGCTCTGAGGAACCAGATTCGACGTTTGTATCTATGGCATTCGAATACGGGTTATGTATTCGGTGCCGATTTTCGTCGGTTAAGTCAGGATCATTATAAGAGGTATCAGAGCTGAAGGTTGAACTTTAGCTCAGGAGTATAACATATTAGGTAACTTATTAGAGATAGGGTTACAAATACCCTAAAATGAGTATATCCCTAAGATATCCATTCGTATGCCTCAGTAAATTCTATTACTATTCACTGATAGTGAGTATGAGTGCAAGAAGTGAACGAGGCAGGGGATAGGGGAATACGACTACAAATGGTTAATGCCCTGTAACAACAAGGAACATTCTTTTCTATCAATCTCTTCTGATCATCATCGGATATTAATTCTTTGATGGCTTCGTGGCAGCTCGAAGAAGAAGCTTCGGTGTGATGGTGGGCCAGCGAATCCTTGTAGAAAGTTCCTATTTTGTATATTCTTGATCAGTTTCTATCAGCTTTTCGTTTTTAACCTTAACAAATTTAAATTCTATTTGAAATAAATTAATTAACAAATATAAATTAGGTTGTATGAATAAAATGATTTCAGTAAAAACCAAAGTTTGAAATTTTTGTTATGATTTCTTGTGAAAGATCAAAGTTCGAAGATGGACAAGTTGTTGTATACTTTGGATATTCCAACCTAGATTGAGTATCCATTGTTTGTTCTGTTGGGTCCAGATATATTCTACGAATGGTTAGTTATCCCTTCGGACTAACCAATACCCCTACATATTTCGTAGATTTGTTGACCCAATTATTACGTAAAATGTTGAATGAGTTTATTCTCGTATTTATTAACATTCTGATTTGGTAAGCCAAATGTAGAATAAATATTTCGATTGATCTGGTAACCATTTATCTATCTTTCATCTGTTATTTGTTGTCTCCCTATCTATCAAATTTCAGGGATGAAATTTTCTTAAGGGGGAAATCTGTAACATCCCCGTTTTTAAATCAAATTTAAATTGGTAATTAATTTAATTTTTGAAATTAAATTGTAAATTAATTTGGTATTTTCCAAATTAAATTGATATTTGTTTGTTTATTAATACAAATATAATTTTAAAATATAATTTATAATTGGAAATTCAGAAATAAATATTTTGAATAATATATTAATTATAAATTTAATTGTTGATTAATTTGAAAATTTGGGGTAAAAATATATCAAATGATTGTAAATAAAGAAATTGATTTGAAAATTCAACAAATTATGAATAAAATTTTGATTTGGTATTTAAAAATAAATATCTTAAAAATAACTGGATTTAAAATTCTATATTTTAAATTTAATAGAAATTTGTTTTTTAATTTTAATATACATATATTTTGAAAGTTATGATTTGAATTTAATATAATGATTTTCAAAAATCTATTTTAGTTAAATTATATATATATATATATATATATATATATATATGTTATATACATGTGCGTATATTTATTTATGTATAATTAAAATTTTAAAATCATTTTCTTTAAAAGGTTATATAAATGTTAATAAAGGAAAATGTATTTATTTAAATAAAAAGTATAATATAAAGTTATATTTAAATATTTTTAATTATGAAAATTTCAAGTGATAAAAGTATAATTTGATTTCAAATCATTTTTCCTAAAGGTTATTTAAAAAATTTCATATGGTATAAATTTAGTTTATATATATAAACCCTAAAAAAATATGTTTCATAAATTTTAATTAAAGTAGGGATTTAAAAACAAAGTTATAAATAAATTAAAGAAAAGTATTTAAACATAAAAAATACTAATGTTAGCAAGTGTAATTTTTTTTACTATGTATTAACAAGTGTAACAAATTGAAACAAGTGGCATTATGAATTCCTTTATTTTAAATTATAAAAACAATGTGTTTTAAAAGTGAGAAACCTGATTTTTATTTTCAGTCTAAACTTCTCAAACCTGAAACAAGATCAAAAACAAAAATCATCTCTGCAATCAAACCCAGTAGTAATTCAAAGCAAACCAGGAAAACAAATCATCTCGAAATCACAGCAAATCAGAGAGCATGCAAATTTGAACAAGCAAGATCATATAAAAGTTCAATTTCATCTCAAAACTGAAAGTGTGGACGTTTGGATTTAGTTCAAAATCAACCTAATCAATTTCTCAGACCCAAATCAATTTCCAGTTCAGCATCATTTCCAGAATTTCAAATTCCAGGCTTACTCCTCTGTTCTTTTCGTCAAACTACCAGGTGAGTAAACATTACTTTTCTTAAAAACCTTGATATGGTTATATCTTCATAATTATGAAAGTGATGTTATGGAACATGTTTGAATGTTTGTAAATGGGTTTTTCATGTGTACAAATATATGTGCAAATATCTGAGCATGTCCATGTAAACATATATCTACCTCTTTGTTATTTTACATGCTCCAGTTCACCCAATAAAATCCATATCTTCTTATCCAAACGAAATTAGACATTGGTTTCTATATGAAAAACGTTTGAATGTGTGTAATATCATTTAAAAACAGATTCAAGCTAAAATAATTGGGAAATATTTTGAAAATAAGAATTTACAGGGAAATCAATTTAAAGTCAGATAAATCGATGGTCTGAATTTTATGTTTTGAATATATAGTTGGATTCAAACTTGAAAATTATGAATTTTGATAATAGTTTCAAGATTTTTAGATCTGCATATAATGGGTATTTTTGTATTGAATGGAAATCATACTTTGACCAAATTCTGGCAAACGAAGGATGATGAAGTCTCGGGGTCACTGCTGGAAATGTTCGAGGGTCAGGGACCTTAGTAAAAATGATCGATGAATTTATCGATCATCGTGGTTGTTGCACGTCGACATTTTAGGGTTTAAGGACATGTTCGAGTCGACAAGGTTTGCAAGGTGATTACAAAGGCGTGGGCGCATCCGTCTTGACTGGACATGAGGGATAGGTGTGTGAGGTTGCGGTGAAGCTCTAGGCGAAGTCGCGAGGGTTCTGGTGAAGTGATGTGGCGGCACAGTGTGAATTTGTTGATCGAGGTTGGGTTTCCAGGTGGAGCTCGATAGCTCATTTTGATTTCATAGTCAATTCGGCGATACTTGGTGGTTGTTAGGGGTGAGGAGATCATCGACGACTTATTGAGGGGATCGGTGGGGATCCGAGGTGGACATCATGGTGGTGCACATGCACGAGTTATATGGTGAGTCTGATGATTCTTGCTGTGTTGTGCGAGCTCGTGGAGGGTAGTGATTTGCTCGACATCGTACTCGAGAAAATTTGAGTTTGGCTCGACTGGATTTGAGTGTGGGATCGGGCGGTTTTAATGATAACAGGATTTCAAATTTTGAACATGTCTAAGGTTTGAGAGAAAATTATGTACTGGATTTTGAAGATAAAAGAAGGCGTGAAACAAAGTTTTCAAAACCAAATATTACAGGTTTAAAAGAGTTTTCCAAAAATTTACAATGTTTTAAAATTTCTATTTAAAGATAATTTTATATGGAATAGTAACAAATAAAATTTTAAATGTTTTTTGTTAATTAATTTCAAGTATTTATCTTAATGAAAATTGAAATATTATGATTAAGTAAATGATTTAAAAGAATAAGTGTTTTAATCTTTAATTTCACTTAAGGTTAAACTAAGTAGCTAATGATGATTAAACTCAAAAAAAATTTAAACAAAGATTAAACGATATTTAAAGTAATTAATTAAGATAAAATGTTATATCTTTTAATTAATTAATATTTTAAGTAATTAATGATTTATTAATGAAAGTAATTAAGATAATTACTTATTTAAAAGTGATTAAAAGATAATTAATTTATGTGATTAATTAAAAGAATAATTACTTAGTATAAGTAATTAAAGGTTAATTAAGTGATTAAAGATTAATTATTTAAGAAATAGTTACTTAATTAATTAAAGGATAATTAATTAATGTGATTAATAAATTAACATGGTTGATTAACAGATAATTGAGTAATTAAAGGATGATTGCTTTATAATTAATGGTTAATTAATTATGTAATTAACTTAAAGTTAATTTATTTTTTGTAATAAATTAAAGAAAAATTAATTAAGGAAAATTAAACAAATAAAGGTTAATTATTTAATGATTAATTACTGATTGAATTATTAATTAAGGACGATTAATTAACTATTAAAGGTTAATTTATTTATTATTAAAGGTTAATTAATAAGTGATTAAAGGATAATTAATCAAAATGGTTTGTAATTAATTAATGTTAATTAACCAAGGCTAGTATTTTATTCATAAGTAATTAATCTGATTTAAATTGATCAGATGATTAATTGATCTTACTTGTGGACGTTTGAATTATATTGGATGTTTGGATTGTATGAAATATTTTGAATTGCTTGATATCCCCAATATGTGATGCCGTGTGATATAAATTATTTTAATTTGAGCTATGATGAATGTAATTTATTTATCTGTGATGAATTTATATTGTTTATCTATTAATCTGTGAATAAAAGATAAGCATTATAGATTATACCGCTTATCGATATTGATATGATTGAATCTGTGACGATTGATAATGTTGCACTATTGTGTAAAACCCCTGTAGTACACCATACACACACAAATATGGATTTCATGGGAAATTGGTTATGTCATAGATATTTTAAAATCTAAATATTTTTTTTTAAATTTAAATTTGAATCCAAATGGTTTTGGAAATGGAATTGAATTAAATATGAAAAGTCTTTGAAAGGGAAGTTTTGAAATTAAAATTTAGTTTTGAATATACTACATCTTGTTAAATATTATTTGAAATTATTTTGGAAATTATGGTTTTAAAAGGTTATATAAGTTATACAATTTATATATGGATTTAAAAATTATTTTTAAACTATTGTTTGGGAATTTGAATTTAATTCAAATTAGAACTTTCTAATGATATTGCAATTTGTTGATTTTCTACTTTATTCTTTTAAAGGCTATAACTTGTGTGTATTTGATCAGATTTTTTTCCAAAACAAAAATGTATTTGTTTTCAAGTGATAATAGCTTCCAAATAAAGGAAGGATTTCCAGTTTTTATTGATAGGGGTTTCAAATTTGAGATGGAATTGTTTTGAAAGCTATAAATGAATCTTTGCTAAGATTAGTAAACCTTGTTTCCAAAATAAGCGGATCTTAAAGGTGTATCTTTTGTATAAAAGATTTGAATTGTAAATAGTTTTGAAAGCTATGACTAAATCTTTTTGAAAGATTGGTGAACTTTGTGAAGTAAATCTTTTTGTTTAAAGATTTGAAAATGGTGATTTATTTAAACCATTTGAAGAAAGGTTTTGGGCTTTAAGTTGTGACTTAAACGAGATCCCAATATCCATATGTTTTTAAATATTGTGCTCATTATTTGGTTTACGTGGGAGTGGAATTTGTGGCATATAACCCATTCCGAACAATGATACGACGTAAGGATAGCATTTGAAGACCGGTGGAGAATATCGGGTATTTTCAAAAACGAAAGGATTACCTGTCGAATGTCTCTACACCGGCTGATCCCCGGTATAGAGATTTGATCACCCTTTGTGATGGGGATCTGGACGTGATTAGTGAATATCTGGATTTGCAAGGACTTCTTTGAAGTGCCTTCGGTTACGTTCGATCCCGGAACGGACTTGTATGGATGTATGTCTGACGTTACACTTTGAGATGTAAAGATGGTTTCTATCAAATACATTTCTGATTGGTGGCGGAGAATTTATTCTCTTAGCTTAACACCCTTCTCTGAGACGTACGAGCTCAGAGGTTATGTAGTTGATGGTTACTAGTGGTACATTCCCAATTTGGTAATGTGGTATACGAAGTGGTGCTGATCATGTGTTGATCAAAGCATTGCTTTTGTGTAAAGCGTGGCTTTGTGGATGAGACCTCATCAGAACCTCACAACCCGAAAATGGTCGAAACAGGAAAGATGCGGCAAGGTTATGACGGTCACCCTTTAGGGTATGTCCATTTCCTTCTGGAAAAGGGTAGTATCATGATTTGGAGCCCATATATTTAACCTATGTGGTTACTGCAAATACATTGCTTTGTGGTTGTTGGTGTTGAGGATCCTCAGATAAAGGTCGGTAATGACTGGAGGATAGCATATTCGTGTCAGTAGCTACCTAGTTACAGAGGTAACCCGGCCTTGTGTTGGCAGAGAGTTGTTTAAGTTCTCGGGCCATCCCTCCAGAGGCGTACCCATGTGGCCCAGAAAGTTCCTTTGCTTGACCATTTGTTGGAAATCCAAAGAAACAATACGTTCCCTGTACGGGTTTAGTTGTATAACCTACCATGGAATGTGGCGGTAACCGGCTATTGAACATGGTAGCTATAGTAGCCATAGCCCGAAATATCTACGCTGACTAAGATTAATATTGTACTTTTAAAATGTTTTCTGCACTACGAACTAATAATAATATCAAAAGGATTTCGCGTATCAATCATGTTTGACTATCATAAGGAGAAATCTCCTCCAATTGTGCATTTGCAATGTGTGTGTGGCGGGAGCCTTATATTAGTTTCATTTTCCAAAAAGCATTACGAATTTCCTTTTTATTTCTTGTTGTTTGTTTTTCTTCAAGATAAACTGTTTTCGTTTGCTTATACCAGTCCCATGACTGACCTAGAATTTATTGTTCCCTTTCTAAACTCTGGGTGCCTACAATTTTCCATACAGACAGCCTAGAGTTGGGATTTTCACATAATCAAATAGTAGGTATGGATTCGATAGCATTCAATCTATGGATATTGGCAATCGCATTTGGATCGCGTTGCTTCACTTGAGCATTGATGGTGGTTCTTGCTCTTTGGTTTGGAGTCTTTCTAGCTTTAGAGATTTGGCAATGGAGATGCGGTCTTTCTCTATGTGGATACTGTTCTGTTGTTGTATCTCTGTTGGATATTGATATCATTTGTATCAATGTGTTGTATCAAATATTGTATAGCAATAAAAATTATTGTTTTTCTTCCGTTGTTGTACTTAATTTGTCATAAGCTTCGGCGAACCAGATTCGACGTTTGGATCCGCGGCATTCGAACACGGGTGATGTATTCGGTGCCGATTTTCGAAGGTCAAGTCAGGATCGTTATATTGGCTTTCATCGTTTCGTATGTTTCCCGAGGAGAAAAAGACCAAAATGGTTTTGGTGATTTGAAGCATACCCCAAGAAACTTGGTATCAATTGCAATATTAGGGTAGCGATCGATGTAGTGATCGATGAGCTTGAATTCGGTCAGCAAATTGGAAGCATAAACTCTTCTGATTTGAAACGATGGGGCCAGGTGAAACTCTGTCATTTTTTATTCAATCGAAATTAGGGTTATTGAGAAGTAAGTGAGAGAGTTGATGAATTAATTATTTTCCATGGAGCCCAAGTTGGCATTTATATATTGAATAGAATAGGTATAAAGTTATATATGGTAATTACTTGAATAGTATGCCTAAGAAACGTTTAGTTAGAAACTTCCCAGCAATAGCCTACGTTTGTTCCATACTTCTAAATGCGGGTAAGGTCTTTGTATATAATGGTTGTAATCCGAAAAATCCGAAATCCGTTTATACCGGTATTCGAACTATAAAAAATTATTCGATATCCAAACAATGGATACGAATGCAGATATTGTTATATCCGTATCCGGTAATTGTCCGCCCGATTTTTTTCAAGATTATAGTTTTATGTATTTTTATACATAAAATATTCGTCGTTTACTATTTTATTTAGGCAGAAAAATTAATATGTACATAAAACTCAATTTTTACTGCTTAAAATTATTTATCTTAGTATATTTACTATCTTTTATATATTACCGAAATAGATTTATAATAAATCAAAATTTTCTATTTATTTGTTTATGTGAACTGGTTAAAGAATATACGATAAATATCTTATATCTGTTCGCATTCGCAGATACGGATATCCGATACCGAAAATGAATTTAGATACGAATATGGATAAGGTGCTATCTGTGTCAGAAATTATCCGTTTACAGGTATTTTCATATATTCGTGGAGCGACTGCAATTAGAACCGAGAACAGCAAAACTGATTTGAAATAATTCGAGAAGACTCGAATCCGAACCAAATGGGTCTCAGGTTGGGGCTGGATGATGAAAAATACAATAAAGAACCGATAAAACTTGACTCGAACCGACGCAATTCGACCCGAAAGACCCGATCGACAAAACATTAAAATATATGCATTTTTAGTGTTATTATCCAACCGGATCCGAACTGATCCATACCGAAGCTCGGGTCGGGTCTAGGTTTTTGAATTGAATTTGGATCTGACAAAATCCGACCTGCTTAGAACCGAGACATATCGGGTTGGATCTTGAGTCCAATAGATCGGGCCTAATTGTCACCCCTAAATTTCGTGGTAAAGTTTATTTTATATCCGGATTTGAATTGATGACTCCTGTACACTTTACAATTTTGTCACAAAACACATCAATCAATATTAATGAATTTATGGTTTTCTAGTTTATGATTTATCAAAATGTAATATATGTTCTAAAATTCAACTTTTCAAAATTCAATATTTTAAATTTTACTTTTTTTGACAAAGTTAGAAAATATTCGAAATTCATATCATTTTAAACTATAGTTTTTATCTCAGTACCCAATTTTCTTCCAAAAAAAAACCAATTTCAAATATAGACCTTGTGTGCAAATCAAATTTTTCTTAAATTTGATCTTATCAAAAGTTATATTATTCTCCAAGCCATTTTCCATGCAAAATTTAATTTCATTTCGAAATTCGACCTTCCTTTGAAACTGTAATTTCATTTGAAGTTCGATCTTTATTCCATTGACCTTTTGTTCTAAACTCAATTTCTGTTCGAATCGTATTTATTCTTTTACTATTCCTTTAATTCTTTTCTTGAAAACTGAAATATTCAAAAATTAAACCTTCATAAAAGTTTAATATTTTTTGCAACTTAACATTTTATCAAAGTTCAATTTATTGAATTCAGTTCATATCTGATAAAGATCATATTGTATCCTTAAGATTATGAAAGAATGTTCTAGCTTCCAATTTACGGATTTTAAATTCCATTTGTTTTTCAAAATTTAAAACTTTTTAAAGACTTCAGTCTGCAATGAAAATAATGCTACTACGATATTTAGAAAAGATCATCTCCAAACATCAAAATTCAAACAAATTTTATTTAAAATCAAAATTCTAAAGTGTTTTAAGGATTTCAATTTTTTAGTGGAGTCAAACTTTTACGGATTTAGATTTCTTCTTCAGTCTAAATATTTTTGAAATTTATTATACTCATTTTTACTCAATTAGAGTTTTCAACCGAACACCAAATTAAGAAGCATCTAGCAAGCATCAACAATATTTAAAAATAGTCATCTGATTAAAAAGAAAGCTCGACCAAAAATCTTATACTCCAAGCATGTTATTATAGGTGGAAAAATCACTCGTACTTAGCCAGTAGAAATGTAATACCCCAAAAAAATTTCAAAATTAATATATGGGTATTTTTTTCATTTTTTTGAAAAGAGCAAAATGGACATTTTTAGAAACATTGGAATTTGATGACGAAACCAGTGCTATTGCAACCATCTCATTTTTTTTATTTGTGTATTTTTTTTATTTTTGTCGTTTCGAGCTCGTATGAAGGAGATACGGCCGTAAACGTCGTCAAATCGAATGGACTTTTCACGGTTTAAATTCAAATTCAAATTTGAGCAAGCTGGTGATTTTCTAACTACTAGGTCTTATAACAGAAACACATATCTTACTTTTACTTCAAAAAGTAATATCATATTTCCTCTTTCTTCTTCCCCAATTGCTCTGTCTAACCCTAAATCCGTAAATTTAAAATCAAGCTCAGAAATTAAAACACTAAATTGAAGAAAGAGGCAAAGCAAGTGAGTAGGAGCCACTAGTGTTATTAGTACAACAAATTGAAGGGCATTCTATCTCTGGACAGTGGACAAAAGCGAGAATAAAGTCTTGAACTTGGAAGAAATCGAATAAGATAGGTGGGTTTACCTAAATTCTATGTTTACTCTCTTGATTTCATAGTTTAAAATGATTAAAGTTGGTAATTAAATAATTAAAATTCGAAATTAGTATGTGTGATTTTTGGAAATTTAGCCTAACTTGATAAATGAATTGGTTTTGGTTAATTAAATGGGTTAATGAAGTTATATGATGCCTATGTGAACTTTGTATGCAAAACTAGGCAAAGATGATATATGATATTTACATATCTAAATATAAATTTTGTACATTTATTTGTGATTTATAAGAATTAATATTGTGATATTTCATTTATATGCTCAAACCGTCCAAGTTATGATTTTAATGATTTGGGACGTTTAAATATGTCAAATTGATATGAAAATATTTTCTGAGACTTGATGTGATGATTTCAAGTCTAAAAGGTATTTTTATGTAATCTAATTCAACTAATATGAATTCATATTAGATTTGATATGTGAAAATCAGCCCGGTTCTGTAAATTAATAATTTTGATCTGTATAATTATACCAATGGCATGAAAATGATTTTTGAAGTTAAGGTATATGTCTATCTAAATTTAGAAAATTTATTTTAGTTTTATAGAGATATGATTTATTTACTGAAAATGCACTAAATGGTGAAAATATGTATGCTATATATATTATATATACTTTAAAAATCAAGATTTTATTTCTGAAGGTTTGATTAATATATTCCAGCAAGAACTATATTTTTATTTCAAATTTAAACTGTAACACCTCATAAAAATCAATAAAAAAAATCATGTAACTAAAAAAAGGCTAAAAATGGAATTTTACAAACGTCGAAATTTTGCCATGAAATTATACCATTATATTTGTGGCGATTTTTCGATCAACATTCATATATATGAAATTTTGCAATCAGAGCTTAAATGAAAAGGTTATTAACGTTTGAAATTTTTGAATTTGAAATAATTCAAACAAGTTCAAATTTTAAATTTAGATAATGTCAACGTATAAATTAAAACGAGTATAAATAGTTTAACATTAGGACAAATTAACGTTGGGGAGAAACGTTAATGTTAGTGATTAAAAGAGGAAAGAAACAAAAATAAATGGCAAACAAGAATTCATTGTCAAAAATAAGAGACTGATCGACCTCCTTCTCTTAGTTGGTCGACCACTAGCGGTCAACTGCCTAGGGAAGAGTAGTTGACTGGTAGATAGATGACATGTATGGTTAGATTAGGCCTAGAACAGCCTGGATTTATTATTTTAAACCAACTAAAATCTTGCATTCCAAACGCCTTCCAACAACTATAAATAAGAGGCTAACCCCCACATTTTTATTCACAAAATACTTAGAACATTATCAAAACTCCATCATTTTTCTTTATCAATTGGATTCAAGAGTTTAAATCCAAGGGAAAAATATAGTAAGTTCATATATGTGTGTGTATATATATATGTATGCATGTATGTGTGTGTATGTGTGTGTATACATACACGTTTTTCTGTTCTTATTCTCCCATAATCTTTAAATTCTGAATTTAATTAGAAGGTTGTATATTCATAAAAGAAGAAACCTAAAGGAGCAGTTAGATAAAGGCATGAATCGAATCCAAAGGTAGCAGAAAACTATATGTGCGTAAAAATCTTAGTTTTTCATATTTTAGTACTTTGTGCAGTAAAGTTTGAATTTGTTTTATACCTTGGGGGATTTCATATACAAAATCCTAAGCTTTAAAATTCCCTCAAAAAAATTTCATTTCTTGGATTTATTGGAATTTAAATTGTTTTATGTTAATACAGTAGAATTTAATTGTTGTTCCAATTTAAATAAGTTATGTTCTATTCAACTTCATCTTCTTATTCCTATTGTTCCGATAAAAGGTTATAAAAGAAAAATAAAATTTTGAAATGGCGTGCAAAGTCTGGATTCTATTATTCGTAGTTTGCACCGCTTATTTCGTGATTTAGGCAAGTATGAATTCTGTTTTCACTTTAGGTTGTATATGTAAAAGTTGAATAGAATATATAGAGTTTAAATTGTAGGTTTTGTTCCCTTGAAATAGAGGAGGTTATTATATTATATTGATGTAAAATAAGTTTGGTAATATTCCATTCTTGAATATGCACACACACATTAACAATTCTATTTTGTTTAGCTAAGGATGTTAGCCATGTTATAAATTATCATATAAAACTTAGGCTTGTATAAGGTAGTTTTGACATTTTAACAATTAGTTATGGAAATAAAAATCTTAGAATAAAAATATTTCTACAAACGTTTTGGAATACTTAGTTAATCTAAAATTTACGTATGTACAAATATATTAATGGCGTATATATTGTAATGTATAAATCGTATCACATAGAATAAATAGGTTAATAAATAACATTAAATCCTTAGGAAGGAAGTTAAGGATAATTATGGAAATTAATCCATAATTAAAGATGAAATAAGGAGTTTTGGTTATAAGACCTTAATGCGTAAATTTGAGTGGGATAATATATATATATATATATATATATATATATATGTTTGTGTGTAGTATATGTATGGTAGTATGCAAGAAGAATGGAAATATGAATAAGTTATAGGGATGCGAGATTAGTCAAAAACATATAAAAGTCTGCCCAGTAATCTGGCTGCAAGTTGTAACACCCCTAATTTTAAATAACATTATTCAGGACATTTAATTAGATAAATTAAAATAATACAGAAACTATAATGATAAGGGATTGGAGATTTGAAAATTAAACAGAGGTCATGCCTAAGAATGGGTTTATAAAATGGTTTTATAAGTTAACTACACAAGAGAATAAGGCAACGGTATTATGGGAACCACAACCCTAGGAGGAAAAAGGATCAAAATCAACTAAAAGCTAAGAATTCAAGCAAGGAAGAATTAAGAAAAACCAAATCTCAAATTTCTTACCAAAAACAAGGTGAATAATAATCAAAACAATGTCATTTATGTTTTAATGAACATTTGATTTTAGGTTTAAAGTTTAAACCGTTCGGTTGTTTTGAATGATGATATTCTTTGATTATATGCCGTATTTGTTTTATGCAAGCATGTTTGAAAAAGGTTTTTTTGATTTTAAGATTAAAAACATATAAAAAGGGTTTCGGATGCCATGAGCATTCAACTGTGATGTAAAATATTAGTTTAGAGATGGGTTTAAATTTTCATAATTTTCCAAGCTATGGATAAATTAATGAAATTTTATTGGAGGGAATGAATAACTTGGGTTTAAAATTGTTTTATGGCAATTATATAAAGTATTTTGGGTTCGAAATTTATATATGTTAGAAAATATATTAAAAATGAATTAAGATGACTTTTGGGATTTTTTTCTAAGTGATTTACTATGGAATTAAATTAATCAATTTTAGGACGTAAATGTCTTAATTGTTTTGTTAAGGGGAAGGACTATATTGCTAAAATATTTTTAATTATTAATGGATGAATTCAATAGCCTTTTCAGAAAAAAATTTGGGTAAAAGATTTGGCAACCAATCACATTTTGACAAATATGACAAGCTAGATATAAAGGAGTTACTTTTAAAGGAATAAAATCAGTTTTTCTTCGAATTACAAGCTTACCGCTTCCATTTGCTTGCTTTCGAAATCATCCCAGGTTGCCTTTCGAACTCATTCAAAACCAATACATATGATATCAAATGGTTGGTATGTAGTGTATCATAGAAAGGCAAAAGAGGTTGGTGTCGAAAGCTTGCTTTCGAAGGGGATAATGCCGTTTTAGTGGCTTTCGAATCAACACACTTCCTTTGTTTTGTATTCGAAAGAGTTGCTGCTGGTTTTCTAAGAAGCTTTCGAAAGGGTTGAAATTACATTTAAATAGCCTTCAAATGATTTGTCGCTTGCCTCTGTTTTTAAAAGTAGCTTTCGATTGAGTTGCCGCTTATTAAGTTTAAAAAAAGGAGCTTTTGAAAGGGTAGTTGCTTTGAACCAAGTCAAAACATAGCTGCCGTCTTTATACCTTTCAAACGGGTTAAAGGCCGCTGTTTTTAATAGCCTTATGACAATGAGTTTGAAAGATAAGCTTTTGTTTTATTAATACATAAGCCTTATCTCAGTGCTTTCGAAAGGGTCCATATAGTCACTTGCAGTAAAGGTTTCAAAGGAAATGATTTTGAAAGGATGTTTCAAAGCTATACTTCTTCCTATTATTTCACTCAAAGATTCTTGCTTTCGAAAGAGTGGTTTCAAAGCCATATATTCCCCCAAATCTTTTACCTGGAGATAAGGGTTTTTGAAAGGGTTATTTTCGCCTATGTTTACTTTGACCCAGAAGTCATATATAAGGTTAAATCCAATGATTTTGAAAGAGATACTTTGATATGGTTTTGAGGCTATGCTTCTATGAATACTACTAGAACTAAGCGGTTTTGAAAGATAAGCTTTAATACTTTTGAAAGAAATGTTTTAATGGTTTTGAAATGAATATTTCAATGCTTTCGAAAGGCATGGTCTGAGTGTTTCGAATGGCATATCTTTAAGTGTTTTGAAAGAAGGTTATGAATACTTTCGAAAGTTATGTTACTATGGCTTCGCAACAGAAGGTCTAAGGTTTCGAAAGCCTTAGTTTTCAAAACAAAGAGCCTGATCTCATTTTTTTTTAAAATTCTATGGCAATATGAAGGAGATTTTGAAATGACATTTAACTTTGGTTTTTTGAAGAAGCTTTCCTTTCTAAAGATAATAGTTAAAGGTACTAGCTATGTTTCATTTGAGAAATAATTACAAGGAAATTTAACCATAAATGTTTATATAATTATGTTATGATTGGTTATCATGTATGCTTCTTCTGTAAACATACTCACTTTATATTGACCTACAAATAGATTTTAGGTGTTAAGAGCAAAGTAACCGGCTAGGTTGATCCAGTAGTAAATATATATTGAGTTACCTCCTATGTGAGTAGAATTTCATAAGGAGATCAGGTAGACCAGAATATAGGATGCCCAAGGACCGATCAAAGAATTATTGGTTCAAACAGGTTCCTAGTAAGCCCATAAAAGCTATTTATGGAAATAATTATTGGTAGGGGCAAATGGATTCTTAGTGATCCCATAAAAACTATGTCCGGATTAAGTTATTGACAGAAATCAATAGGTTCATATTCAACCCAAAAAAACTATGACATGAGAGAAGTCATTGGAGAACCCAATAGGTTCGCAGTGAGCCCATGAAAACTATAATTGGATTAATTTATTGGTACATATCAATAGGTTCTTAGTGATCCTATGAAAACTATGAAACCAGACAGTTAGTTTGTAAGCTTTGAATAGGTTATTAGTCAGCCTATAAAAACTAATAGGTTAATAATGACCCTAGAAACTAAACTGAGACAGATGGTCCAATGAATAGTTATGGAAAATCCAGAATATACTGCATGTTTGCATATCATCGTGATATATTTTATTATCCAGTGTTTTAACCATTGTGGATGCAAGTGCACAGTATAAGGTTATTATAAATTTGATTAAGATGCTATTGAGGGAAAAACCCATTACGCTAAGCGGAATGGTCTCAGTAGATATCTATATGGTACAAGATGTTAGGTTATTATTTATACCAGGCTTTTTGTCTGACTCGAAGTTTATGCACTCCCCTCAAACTCTCGATGTTCAATTAATTCTGAGTAGTTTGAGAGTTATGTTTTTAGGTTCTCCTTTAAACGGATAAGCTTCCAAAGACATGTAGAAGGCAAGCTGGCTATTAGGAGTTCTTTTCTATTGATTTTGATGTGTTTTGGTTGAAATGGAGAAGTTGTTTATTTTCCTATATTAGACTCTAATCAACCAAGGAGGCACCTTATATGTCACTCTTAGCGTATTTTGTAATAATTATATTTTCTCCAAATGTGTTTCATGCATTAGGATTATGTAATGATTTTGAAATATGATTTGAAATGGAATGAGAAATTTGTTTTAAGTTGAATTTAAAAAATTTCATGTCCATATTTCTGTTATATCAATGTATCTAACATTACCGCATTTGGCCACCAAGAATTAATAACTATGGATGATTGCAACATCCGTAGCCGTTAGATTTTGACCTCCACATGGGAGATGTTACACCAACAACGTGACTTTATGATTGACGTGAGACATCACCAATAGTAAGTACGCACAGTGGACGCACGGTTAATCCCAAATCAGTCGGGTAAGTCTAACCAGATAATCTGGCTATCAGCACCTACGAATAGTCAGACTAATATGAGACGTTGTGGTTTGGGTTATATGTCATATGGTGGATATCCCAGTACGAGCCTGCTTCTAGGTTGGGGTATTTAGTGGCTGTTGTAAGGTTCACGTGACGACTCAGAAATTTTGAACATTTGAAATTTAAATATTTAATTGATTTTAAATATTCGAAAGTTAATTTAACTTGAATTTCAAACATCAGAATGGATTTGGAAATTAAAATTATTGAATTTAATTAGTAAAGGTTTGGTAAGTTATTGAATCTTCAATTTTATGCTTGTAAAAAAATATTTCAAAGGCTTGTAAAATTTATATTGATAACACTGAAGCAAATGGATGTGTTAAAAATTAAAATTTGAAGTGTTCGTTCAGTTATGAAAATTTATCGTTTAAATTGATATCTAAAAATAACCTTCCGAATCACAGTCTCGGATTTCGACGAAACCAATTCCATTGGATTCGTAATATTGTATTATTATCATATTTCAATTTTCATGGCTTTTGGTATTGTCATGTGATCATACAGTTAACAAACGCGCTGAAATTTATATCGATATTTAATAGCTGGGTTCAAAAAGCTATCTTCTCCATACGATCGAATTTGGACTCGGTACCTTTTCCATTGCATTCGAAATAGGGGTATCACGTTATAAACGCCTGGCGACATGCCTCGACTGGAGATCGAGATTATGAGTTGCGAAAATCAAGATGATTTGAATTTGAATTTTAAAATTTAATTTTATATATTCACATATTATTGATAAATTAGACACGTATCCTCCTTAAAAGCACGTGTCCTCTCAGAAATGAATAACAGAACACGTTTAACAAAATTTTTTATTTTAACTAAACTTAGAGAGTGAAAAAAAAGGATATAGCATGCGGATCAAAAATCAAAATTTTAAAATCAAACAGAAATTTAACCAAACAAGTTCTCTCATTCTTTTTTTTTTCAATTTAATCGAGATTGGTGGCTTTGAAAAAAACTAAAATAAAAAATGGCGGACCAACTAGAAAAAATAGAACTCAAGGTATCCTATTTTCAAATTGAGCCGATTGTTTCTTCAGTGGATCTGCCAATTCAAAATCACGAAGCCTAGCTTCGATTCAGGGTTGTGGCGATCTCGTCAGTGGCATTGTTTTTAAGGGTTTCGGTGGGGCGAACTTCGAGGAGCAGAGCACGTCGCGTTGGCTGCTGGAAGGGGTTTGATGTTTGGGAGTGCTATCGCAATCAAAGTCGCGATCTTGCATGGAGCAGGCGACTACTCGTTCGAGGGTGGCCGAGCTCGAAATATTGGACTGGGGCGATAAATGGTGGTTCGCCGCCTATGGGGCTTGCGTGTGGCGATGTCGTAGGTTTGGGGTATCAGCGACTTTGAAGACAGTGTGGCGATGGTCACGATTTTCTACATTAAGGTATAATTTTATTTTATTTCTTTTCAATTAAATTGAATACATATGTACATATATGGATTTGAAAAGAGAATAAATTTACAGCAAGGTTGGGCATTAAATTATAAATGTATATACACATAAGGGTTAAATAGGATGTATATATATAAGGTATTTTATTATTTCGTTGAATTTATATATATATATATATATATATATATATATATACACCTTTCACAGAAAATAAAAGAAAAAAATATAACAGCAAATTAATTACAGAAATTATATATATGGATAAAGTTTGGAAAATTTAGGAATTTTAAAGTAATTGAAAGTTAATTAAAAATTTGATTTATAAAATCTGTATAGTCCATTTTTTATAAATATACATGATTTAAAAATGGAAAAAAAATTAAATATACATATACTCAAATTTTCACTTATTACGGGGATTAATCAGTCAATAAACTTATTAAATTATTTTAGTCAATAAGTATATTTTATAAAATGAATATTGGGTCAAAAAATAAAATTTATTGGTTAATTAAACTTGATAAATAGGAAAATAAATTTGTTCGACTAATTCAAATATTAATAAAACCTTATAATGTTTGTTACAAGGCTTAAAAATCATGAAAATGAGCTGGATTGGAAATGGGTTGCACTCATAGGCAAAGGTGAGATCTTCTTACTCAATTGAAATTAATAGAATTTAAATTATTGATTGATTGTTTGGATATGATAGTATATATAGTAGTGTATATATATATATTGGAGTGATTGATTTCCCGCATTATATAGCGAATGAGACCTTATGCGCCGCATAATAGCGGATGATTTGATATAATCCCATATACCGCGATATTCCACCTCGAAGTGGAATTGGTATTTAATTGTTGTGCAAACATCTATGGATGTAGGGAAACAGGTTGGAGGGATCCAACTGGATTCCTCAAATTGTTGAATTTATTTTTACATGTTTTGATGTGATTATTGATAATCTGTGAATGATTATATTGGTAAATGAAATTTATTGAAGGCTATGGTTTGGTCGAATATATTTTGGTATTTTAAAATACCATGATATATAAATGGATTTTTAGAGATTAAAGTAGAAAATTTTAAGTAAATTAATTTTAGAGAATTGAATAAATTTAAAAGAAGGAATTTAAAAAAGATAAAGATTGATTTTTGAAATCCTATCGAACAAATTCCAAGTATGGAAAAAGATTTTAATAAATGAAAATAAATGGATTTTGATTAATATTGTTTAAAAGTTAAAGAATTTATTTAAAAATTGGATTTTTAAATAGTTTGGGAAAAATGGAATTTATTTTAAAATGTAATAAATTTGGAAATCAATTTGGAATTTGATTTGGTGTTTGAAAGTCAATGTTTGGAAATCAATTTGGAATTTAATTTGGTGTTTGAAAGTCAATGTTTGGAAACCAATTTGGAATTTGATTTGGTGTTTGAAAGTGAATATTTGGAAATCGATTTGAAAATCGTATATCAGTGGATATTTGGAGTTTAAATTCACAATAGGTATTTATAAAGGAATGGATGATTCGTTTTAAAAATAAATATTGGTTTATTTTTTAAAGCGTGGAAAGAGAATTTACGAATTTGTGATGTAAATCTAAAATCAAGAAGGGTTTATAAATTGGTTTAAATGGTCTATTTTGAAAAGGAAAGTGTATTTTCCCTAAAAAGCCGAGTATGTTTTCAAAAGTAGCTTTCAAATATAAGTTAAAAATTCTAAAATTGGTTTTAAAAAGGATGCTTTTGGAGAAATTATCTTCGTAAGTTGTTGTTTTTTTAACCTTTCAAGTAAATATTTATTAAGTTAATTATAGAAGTGATTATTTAAAGATTCAAATTGATATTTGATTTAGAAAATGGTTATTTAAATAGTTATACTGTATCCAATAATTTTATTTTCAAAATTAGCTGGGCTTGAAGTTTATATGAGATATTAGTATAATATTTTCATAACTAATATTTTAAATAAAGTTTTTAAAAATAGTTTTTATTTCAAGCGTTTCCAAATATATATATATATATATATATATATATTTGGATAAGTGATTTAAAATATTATTTAATTATTCGGACTCGACAAATTTTCAGTGGAAATAAATAAATATCTGGAAATTTATTCCACGTGAGGAAAGTGATTTGAAATTTGTTTTCAAAGGGTTGAAGTGTGAAAATATATCTTGCGAAGATATTTTTGAAAATAAATAATCGGGGGAAATTATTAAAAATCTGGTGATTATTGTGAATACTGATTGATAGTTAAATAACCAACTATCAATATAGGCCTTTAAATGGCATTTGAATTTCGATGCGACCAAGGGTCAGATTCCAAATGGTTATCTAAAATCCACATCGAATCCTTGTGATGGATCTTTTGTGTAAAAGATCAAAGTGGAAATTTGTTGTGATTTTCTTGAAATCTGAATGTAACCACTTATTTTTGGAATAAGCGCTCATTATTCGGTTAAGCCGGGGGAGGAGTTTATGTCATAAAACCCATTCCGAATAATGATACGACGAATTGAGATTGCATTTGAAGATGGTGTTGAAGATCAGATATTTTTGAAAACAAAAGGATTACGTGTCGAATGTTTCTACGCTGAGTTGCTCCGGTATAGAGATTTACATCACCCTTTATGATGGGGAGTCCAGACGTGATTAGTGAATATCTAGATTTGCAAGGGCTTCTTTCCTTAATTGAAGGAAATGCCTTTGGTTCCCTTCGAACCCGAAACAGACTTGTATGGATGTATGTCTGACAATATACTTTGAGATGTAAAGCTGGTTTCTATCAAATACATTTCTGTTGGTGGCGGAGAATTTATTCTCTTAGCTTAACACCCTTCTCTAGATGTACGAGCTCAGAGGTTATGTAGTTGATGGTTACTAATGATGTATTCCTAATTTAGTAATGTGGCAGCTAATTGTTGATATTTCATTTATCGAAGCATGGCTTTTGTGAAAAGCGTAGCTTTGTGGATGAGACTTCGTCGGACCTCAAACCTCGGAAATGGCCGAAACAGGAAGGATGCAACAAGGTTATGGGGGTCGCGCCCCTCAGGGTACGTACATTTCCTTCTGGATAAAAAGTGGTATCTGGTATGGAGTCCAGATATTTTAACTTGTGTGGATAAAAAGTGGTATTCTGGTATGGAGCCCAGATTATTTACTTATGTGGTTGTTGGTTGATGAGGCGCCACGGATAAAGGTCGGTCTAGACCGAAGGGGGGCATACTCGTGACAGTTAGTTACCTAGTTACAGAGGTAACCCGGCCTTGTGTTGGCAGAGAGCTAGTTAAGTTCTCTGGGCATACCCCCAGAGGCGTACCCATTCGATGAAGGAAGTTTTTTAGCCTTGACCATTTGTTGGAAATCCAATCATTAAATACGAGCCCTGTACGGTTTTAGTTGTAGAACCTACCATTTAACATGGTAGCTATAGTAGGCATACTATAATGGTACGTATGCTAGCTAAGATTTGTATTATACTTTCAAAATGTTTTCCACACTATGCACTAATGATAATATTAAAAAGATTTTTGCGTATCAAGCATGTTTGACTATCATAAGGAGAAATCTCCCCCAAGTGTGCGATTGCATTGTGTGTGTGCCGGGAGGCCTTATGGTAGTTTCATTTTCCAAAAGCATCAACGGATTTCTTTTCCTTTCTTTTGTGCAAATAACTATTTTTAAGATCTCGCACCAGTTCCATGACTGACCTGGAGTTTATTTTTCGCTTTCTAAACTCTGATTGTCCATAATTTTCCACACTGGCATCCTAGAGTCAGGTTAGCAGTTGTTCTGGAGCAAAGTCAGGAAGATATGTTGTAGAGATCAGAAGTCAAGCTGGATGGCGAGACGTATCACTAGTATATGATATTCTTTTCCGCTGTTGTTTTATATGACTCTGATGATGTATGTAAAAAAAAGATGTAGTTCTTCTGTTTTAAAGATTTTTCATTTATCTATTATATATTGTTCCGCTGTGAATATGAGATTCTTTTATTGTTTTCTGTGCTTCTTCTATCTTCTTCTTTTTTAACCCTAATGGTTTGATTTTTCGGCATTCGACTATTCGACATTGATACAGTGGACGTATTGATGTCGATTTTCGAAAATCAAAAAATTGGGTCGTTACAATTTGGTATCAGAGCAGTTGGTTAAGCGATAACCTTGGCTCTGGGAGGGGATTACTCGTTAGAGATAGAGTCAGTAGTACTCTGGAATGAGTTTGAGTGTATTCGTAGATGTGAGCGCATATTTGTTAGTGAATATAAAAATTGTTTTTATATTGTGTTGACTTATCGGTTGATTGTTTATAGATTCTGGTCGGTGCACTTTGGCCAACTATATCGATAGGGGTTTCTAAACTCTTAAACAAGATAAACCAACACAGTGTTGTTTTAAAATAGGGTAAATGAAATAATTTTAGCCAAATTATTTTTGTATATGAAAGGAATGATTTTTCATAAATTATTATAGTTATATATGGTTGCTTGGTTGTTAGAAAGTGACAATATTAAATTATTATCATTGTTATTAAAAGAAAAAAATTGAAAATATAACCAAAGGTTAAGAAATAAATTCACAAACAAATGGGATTTTTAAATATAAATTGTAAATGTGATTTATAAATTGAAATAGAATTCCAGAGTAATATTTGAAATAAAGTTCAAAGGATTTGAAATTTGAAATTTTGGTGAAAAGTTTAAATTCCCTTGGGTTTGGAAATGATTTTCCATGGTTTTAAAAAAAATGGTGAAATTATTTCGGAAATATTTTTTATTTGGATTTGGAATATGGTGAAATTCGGGATTTAAAAACATTTAGAAAATATTTTTGAAGGGATAAAAGCACGAAACTCATTTCGATCGCTGGAAAATAATTCGGATGATGATCGCGACATCATCGGTGTTCAATTTCGAGTTTCCAAGGGAGGAATTGCTACCTAAATGTTTTAAATTGAAATTGTTTCCAAAATTGGGTCTAGTTTTGGAAATTGAAAAGATAATTTGAATTTATTTCAAAAATGATTTTGAAACGTTGGAAAGACTCTGGAATCCTATTTAAAATACTTATGGAATCATAAGAGGTTTGATAATTTATTAAATTTGGAAATTTGCTTGAAATGTAAATAAGTTGGAAAACTTATCAAGGCTTAAAAATTTGAATTGAAACTGGATATTTGAATTAAGTTAAATTAAGTGAAATGGAAATTTGTCAAATTGAACCCAATGAAGCAAAGTATTGAAGTAAATTAGTTAGTGGAACGAATTGAAGAAATGGCAAATTAAATATGGTTCGAAATAAACTTTTTATTGAGATTTGAAATTTAATTTAGAAATAAAAGCAATGAAGTAAAATTAATATAAGAAGTTATATAAAATATTTATTCGACTTAAGAAACAAATGGTGAAATTCTTAAGTAAAAATCTGGAATTGGGAAAATATTCTAAGTTAAAGATTGAATGAAGGTTAAACTAGAAGTGGTAAAATGGTGATTGTAAATAAGTGAATAAAAAAATCAATATAAATGTGAATAAAAGAGAATTGATATATTTTATAATCAATTTGAAATAAATACATGGAATTTACGTATATTATTTTATTTGCATAGTGATTCGATCCCAAATTCGAGCACAGAATTTCGAGATAGTTATATCGATCCGAGTTGGGATTTTTCACTCGATTTTCGACGGCGAACCTGGATATGAATTTTTTTGTTGATTCTGAAAATTCTCTATCATAGTTTGCGGCTATAAAAGGAGAATTACTGTTTCTGATCAAAGAAGCAGATCTGAGTCCGCATTACGAAGTCGGGTGGACGATACCAGTTCGAAAGTGAAATTGTGTGATCGAGTGAGCGATCGAATTTGGTATTGCGTACGGATGATATACGGACACCGTACAGCCTTGAGTGAAATAGATATTGAAACTTTTGTAAAGAAATGTGCAAAATGATTTTGAATATTGTAACTAGGCATTATTGTTAAGTAAGATATACAGGTTTATAAAGGAAAAAGGGAACTGGATTTTTGATATTAGAAGATAAATGAAATTGCTCGACAAAAAGGTATATATTTAAATTTCTATATGAAATTTGATTGTTTGCTTGTCTAGCCACTTGGCCTTTTGTTTTCTTTTGAAATCCCGGGGCCCGTGGTGGCATTTTGTAATCGTACCGAGCTAGCCGTGCAAAGGAGAAGCTGGCGAAATTTTTGGAAATTTGGGGAGTTAGAAAAAATTTTGAGAAAATTTTGATAATTTGAAATTTAAATTTAAACTTAAATTTAAAATTGAATTATTGAGAAAACAATTTTGGTTGGAACTATGGAAGGTTTTAGAAAGCTAGTAGAAGTGATAGTGTCTTTAATAAAAATTGTTTCGAAAAGTTGAAACTGTTTGGTTTTGCGAAAAGGATAAACGAGTTAAGGATCATTCTTCTTAACTAGTAATTTCGGGTTCTTTTAAGGGGGGAAGAATGTGACGACCCAGAAATTTTGAACATTTGAAATTGAAATATTTAAAAGTTAATTTAACTTGAATTTCAAAGATCAGAATGAATTTGGCAATTAAAATTATTGAATTTAATTATTAAAGGTTAGGTAAAATATTGAATCTTCAGTTTTATGCTTGTAAAACAATATTTCAAAGGCTTGTAAAATTTATAATAATAATACCAAAGTAAATGGAAGTGTCAAAAATCAAAATTTGAAGTGTTTGTTCTGTTTTGAAAATTTATCGTTTAAATTGATATCTAAAAATAGCCTTCCGAATCACTGCCTCGGATTTCGACGAAACCAGTTCCATTGGATCTGTAATATTCTATTATTATCGGATTTCAGTTTTCGAAGCGTTTGGTGTTGTCGTGTGATCGTACAATTAACAAATGCGCTGAAATTTGTATCGAAATTTAATAGCTTGGTTCAAAAAGCTATCTTCTCCATACGATCGAATTTGAACTCGAAACCTTTTCCATTGCGTTTGGAATAGGGGTATAACGTTATAAACGCCTGGCGGCACGCCTGGATTGAAGAACAAGATTGTGAGTTGCGAAAATCGAGATGATTTAAATTTGAATTTTAAAATTTAATTTTATATATTCACATACTATAGATAAATTAGACACGTATCCTCCTTAAAAGCAGGTGTCCTCTCAGAAATGGATACTTGGACATGTTTAACAAAATTTTTATTTTAACTAAACTTAGAGAGAGAAAAAAAGGATATAGCATGCTGATCAAAAATCGAAATTTTAAAATCAAACAAAAATTTAACCGAACAAATTCTCTCGTTCTTCTTTTTTTTCAATTTAATCGAGATCGGTGGCTTCGAAAAAAAATATTAAAAATGTCGGACGAACTAGAAAAATCCAACTCGAGGTATCCCATTTTCAAATTGAGCCGATTGTTTCTTCAGTGGATCTACCAATTCAAAATTGCGAAGCCTAGCTTTGATTCAGGGTTGTGGCGATCTCGTCGGCAGCATTGTTTTTAAGGGTTTCGGCGGGGCGAACTTCGAGGAGCAGAGCCGTCGCGTTGGCTGCTAGAGGGGGTACGATGTTTGGGAGTGCTATTGCAATCAAAGTCACGATCTCGCATGGAGTAGGCGACTGCTTGTGCGAGGGTGGCCGAGCTCGAAAGATTGGATGGGGGCGATAAAAGGTGGTTTGACGCCTATGACGCTTGCGTGTAGCGATGTCGTAGATTTGGGGTATCAGCGACTTTGAAGATGGTTTGGCGATGATCGTGATTTTCTACATTAAGGTATAATTTTATTTTATTTATTTTCAATTAAATTGAATACATATATGTGTGTGTATATATGGATTTGAAAAGAGAATAAATTTACAGTAAGGTTGGGCTTTAAATTAAAAATGTATATACATATAAGGGTTAAATAGGAAGTATATATATAGAAGGTATTTTATTATTTCGTTGAATTTATATATATACACCTTTCACCGAAAAAGAAAGAAAAAAATATAACAGTAAATTAATTACAGAAATTATTGTATATGGATAAAGTTTGGAAAATTTAAGAATTTTGAAGTAATTGAAAGTTAATTAAAAATTTGATTTATAAAATCTGTATAGACCGTTTATTTATAAATATACATGATTTCAAAATGGAAAAAAAAGTTAAAGACACTTATACTCATATTTTCACTTATTATGGGGATTAATTAGTTAATAAACTTATTAAATTATTTTAGTCAATAAGAATATTTTAAAAAATGAATATTGGGTCAAAAGAGTAAAATTTATTGGTTAATTAAACTTAATAAATAGGAAAATAGATTTGTTCGACTAATTCAAATATTTATAAAACCTTATAACGTTTGTTACAAGGTTTAAAAATCATGAAAACTAGCTGGAATGGAAATGGGTTGCACTCAATGGCAAAGGTGAGATCTTCTTACTCAATTGAAATTAATAGAATTTAAATTATTGATTGATTGTTTGGGCGTGATAGTATATATAGTAGTGTATATATATATATTGGAGTGATTGATTCCCGCATTATATAGCAGATGAGACCCTATGCGCCGCATAATAGCGGATGATTTGATATAATACCATAAACCGCGATATTACATTTCGAAGTGGAATTGGTATTTAATTGTTGTGCTAACATCTGTGGATGCAGGGAAACGGGTTGGAGGGATCCAACTGGATTCCTCAAATTGTTGAATTTATTTTTATATGTTGTGGTGTGATTATTGATAATCTGTTAATGATTATATTGGTAATTGAAATTTATTGAAGGCTATGGTTTGGCCGAATATATTTTGGTATTTTAAAATACCAGGATATATAATTGGATTTTTGGAAACTAAAGTAGAAAAATTTAAGTAAATTAATTTTAGAGAACTGAATAAATTAAAAAGAAGGAATTTAAAAAAGATAAAGATTGATTTTTGAAATCCTATCGAATAAATTCCAAGTATGGAAAAAGATTTTAATAAATGAAAATAAATGGATTTTGATTAATATTGTTTAAAAGTTGAAGAATTTATTTAAAATTCAAAATTTTAAATAGTTTGGGAATAAAGGAATTTATTTTAAAATGTAATAAATTTGGAAATCAATTTGGAATTTGATTTGGTTTTGAAAGTCAATGTTTGGAAATCAATTTGGAATTTGATTTGGTGTTTGAAAGTCAATGTTTGGAAATCAATTTGAAATTTGATTTGGTGTTTGAAAGTGAATATCTGGAAATCGATTTGAAAATCGTATATCAGTGGATATTTGAAATTTAAATTCATAATAGGAATTTATAAAGGAATGGATGATTCATTTTAAAAATAAATATTGGTTTATTTTTTAAAGTGTGGGAAGAGAATTTACGAATTTGGGATGTAAATTTAAATAAATCGAGAAGGGTTTATAAATTGGTTTAAATGGACTATTTTGAAAAGGAAAGTGTATTTTCCCTGGAAAGCCGAGTATGTTTTCAAAACTAGCTTTCAAATATAAGTTAAAAATTCTAAAGTTGGTTTTAAAAAGGACGTTTTTGGAGAAATTATCTTCGTAAATTGTTGTTTTTTTAACCTTTCAAGTAGATATTTATTAAGTTAATTATAGAAGTGATTATTTAAAGATTTAAATTGATGTTTGATTTAGAAAATGGTTATTTAAATAGTTATACTGTATCTAATAATTTTATTTTTAAAATTAGTTGGGCTTGAAGTTTATATGAGATATTAGTATAATATTTTTATAACTAATATTTTAAATAAAGTGTTTAAAAATAGTTTTTATTTCAAGTGTTTCCAAATATATATATTTCTGGATAAGTGATTTAAAATATTTTTTAAAGTATTCAGACTCGAAAAATTTTCAATGGAAATAAATAAATATTTGGAAGTTTATTCCGCGTGAGGAAAGTGATTTGAAATTTGTTTTCAAAGGGTTGAAGTGTGAAAATATATCTTGCGAAGATATTTTTGAAAATAAATAATTGGGGGAAAATTATTTAAAATCTGGTGATTGTTGTGAATATTGATTGATAGTTAAATAACCGACTATCAATATAGGCCTTTAAATGGCATTTGAATTTCGATGCGACTGGGGGTCGGATTCCATACGGTTATCTGAAAACCACATCGAATCTTTGTGATGGATCTTTTGTGTAAAAGATCAAAGTGGAAATTTGTTGTGATTTACATGAGATCTGAATGTAACCACTTGTTTTTAAAATAAGTGCTCATTATTCGGTTAAGTCGGGAGAAGACTTTATGTCATAAAACCCATTCCGAATAATGATACGACGAAATGAGATTGCATTTGAATATGGTGTTGAAGACCAGGTATTTTTGAAAATGAAAGGATTACCTGTGAATGTCTCTGCACTGAGTTGCTCCGGTATAGAGATTTATATCACCCTTTGTGATGGGGAGTCCAGACGTGATTAGTGAATATCTGGATTTGCAAGGGCGTCTTTCCTTAATTGGAGGAAGTGCCTTCGATTCCCTTCAAACCCGAAACAGACTTGTATGGACGTATGTCTGACATTACACTTTGAGATGTAAAGCTGGTTTCTATCAAATACAATGCTGTTGGTGGCGGGGAATTTATTCTCTTAGCTTAACACCGTTCTCTGAGACGTACGAGCTCAGAGGTTATGTATTTGATGGTTACTAATGATATATTCCTAATTTGGTAATATGGCACGCTAAGTGTTGATCTTTTGTTGACCAAAGCATGGCTTTTTTGGAAAGCGTAGCTTTGTGGACGAGACTTCGTCGGGCCTCACACCCCGGAAATGGTCGAAACAGGAAGAATGCAGCAAGGTTATGGGGGTCGTGCCCCTCAGGGTATGTACATTTCCTTCTGGATAAAAAGTGGTATCTGGTATGGAGTCCAGATATTTTACTTGTGTGGATAAAAAGTGGTATTCTGGTATGGAGCCCAGATTATTTACTTATGTGGTTGTTGGTTGATTAGGCACCTCGGATAAAGGTCGGTCTAGACCGAAAGGGGGGCATACTCGTGACAGTTAGTTACCTAGTTACAGAGGTAACCCGGCCTTGTGTTGGCAGAGAGCTAGTTAAGTTCTCGGGACATCTCCCCAGAGGCGTACCCATTCGATGAAGGAAGTTTTTTAGCCTTGACCATTTGTTGGAAATCCAATCATTACATACGAGCCCTATACGGGTTTAGTTGTAGAACCTACCATTTAACATGGTAGCTATAGTAGGCATACTATAATTGTACGTATGCTGGCGAAGATCTATATTATACTTTCGAAATGTTCGACACTATGCACTAATGATAATATTAAAAAGATTTTTTGCATATCAAGCATGTTTGACCATCATAAGGAGAAATCCTTCCCAAGTGTACGATTGCATTGTGTGTGTGCTGGGAGGCCTTATGGTAGTTTCATTTTCCAAAAGCATCAATGGATTTCTTTTCCTTTCTTTTGTGCAAATAACTATTTTTAAGATCTCACACCAGTCCTATGACTGACCTGGAGTTTATTGTTCGCTTTCTAAACTCTGATTGTCCATAATTTTCCACACGGGCATCCTAGAGTCAGGTTAGCAGTTGTTCTGGAGCGAAGTCAGGAAGATATGCTATAGAGATCAGGAGTCAAGCTGGATGGCGAGACGTATCACTAGTATATGATATTCTTTTCTGCTGTTGTTTTGTATATAACTCTGATGATGTATGTAAAAAAACAGATATAGTTCTTTTGTTTTAAAGATTATTCATTTAACTGTTATATATTGTTCCGCTGCGAATGTGAGATTCTATTATTGTTTTATGTTCTTCTTCTATCTTCTTCTTCTTTAACCCTAACTGTTTGATTTTTTAGCATTTGACTATTCAGCATTGATATAGTGGACGTATTGATGTCGATTTTCGAAAATCAAAAAATCGGGTCGTTACAGTTCACCTCCTTTGTAACAACCCGCATATTTTACGATTGAATATTTAAATATTTTATTTAAATATTTTATCGTTGGTCGGATTTTAGTCCGAAAAGTTACCTTTTTGCATACGGTCGAATTAGGACTCGGGACTACTTCCATTGGGTCCAAAACACCGTTTGCGATCTTTTTGAGTATAAACTTTGATATGTTTGGAGTTAGTGGAATTTTGCCACTTTTTCACTTTGGGCTATGGGTTTGGTTTAGCCTATTTGTCTAAACTATTGACTCTAGCTCAACCCCCTCTTCCCTTTATTACTTCACTTTCATTTCCTAACACTCAAGCTTCATCAAAAATGGAGAGAGGAACGAGAAATTAAAACTCCAAGCCCTAGTTCAATTGCGAATCCAATATCTAACTCCAAATCCAAAGAGAAGCCATTGATTCAAGCTTCTTGTGTTGAGATTGAAGTGTGGTTGATTCTTCCTTTGCTTTTAAGCTTCTCCTTCATTGATTTTTTGAAAAGGTGAGATTTTTATCGCACATCTTTGTTTATAACTATCTTTGATTGTTGGGTATGAATTCCTAACATTTATTCATGTGCATTGGCTTTTGGTTTGGATTGAATTGGTGGAAATTCCAATTTTTAGTGTTTTGGGTTCAAATCCTTAAAAATCCTAACTTTGATGATTGAACACATTATTGGTGATGCATCGAGGAGCCAATAGGATCGGATAGCTGATGGGCGTAATCCCCTAGCGTCCCTGCTCGATAGGTTGCAAATTGTGAGAGTTTATGCACTTATGTTCCTTAGGTCATTCGGCCTGCATACATGACTCTCGGCCTGCGGTTAGGTCGCAATCACTTAGGTTGCTTGCATCTCTTAGGTCGCTGGCAACATTGGTCGCTCAGTTTGTTCTACCAGTTAAGTCACTCGGCTTGCATATAGGTCGCACCAACATAGGTCGCCCCATGCTTTAAGTCGCGCCATGCTTAGGTCGTTTCATCTTAAGTCGCTCGGCCTTCTATTCTTAGGTCGTTCCATCACTTAGGTCGCTCGGCTTGGTCGCACCCCTTAGGTCGCACCACTTAGGTCGCTCGGCTTGGTCGCACCCCTTAGGTTGCACCACTTAGGTCGCTCGGCTTGCCCCCAGTACCTTAGGTCGCTCGGCCTGTTAAGTCGCACCTGCTATATCTCGTAACTGATGGGTCGTGCCATTCCTTAGGACGCTTGCAGTTAGGTCGCGCCATGTGTTAAGTCGCGCCAGCTTTAAGCCGCATTCTACTCCTTAAGCCGTTAGCTCCTTAGGTCGCTTGTACCTTAGGTCGCGCCATGTTAGGCCGTGTGCTACTCCTTAAGTCGACGATCCCTTGTGTCATATGTCGTGGGGTCGTATGAGTTGAGCCGCTGATTTCTGGTGTTGTATTGTGTTAAGTCGTAAGTCATGGCTGTTAAGTCACAAGGGTATTTCCACTTTAATGGATTTGGAATCGAATTCTTTGGATTTTATTCACGTCTTCGAATGTGAATTTTTGTGATTGTTTGTTTCTACAATCATTTTTGTGATTTGTCACTTTAAAAATATGAAGGTTTCAATACTAGTAGTAAATATCAAAACTCTTTCATCAAAACGATTTCAACCCTATTTTACTACAAAGGTTTTTTCTTCAACCGTTTTCCAATCCACTAGTATATATAAATCTTTACCTCACTCGTACGAGAAATCTAATTAAACGGCTTAGTAAAACAAGTGGTACGAAACGCTTGCGTTTACTTCGCCGGTACATTCTTGGATTTGTTCGATTGAATATCTTGTGACAATTTTCGAGTGGAGATCTACAATTTGTTTGTATATATTTAAGTTAAGCTAGTGGTTATGGGACATGATGCTAAGCTTATATATTTACTAGCTTAGTGTAATTGACACTTCTTGATGATCGTTGATGATCATTTTTTAGATTTAGACTAGCAAATGTGCGATGTCTCTTTGTCAACGAGCGAGACTAAACCCCGTTTCTGTGGAGCTTCGGCTCAATTTGGTGGGGTAGAGACCCATGGTCTTCGGGCCATTTTGTGGAGCTTCGGCTCAAAATTAATGGTTAGCAACCATGGAATAGCGTTCCATTTTGTGATACACGTGTTGGTGAGTTTCCATGCTCCCTTTTTGTGATAGGCCTCCCCCTTTTTGTGATTTCTGGATTTCCCTTGATGATTTCTAGAATTTGTGTTTCACCAATTTTCGTGATTGACATTGATAAGTCTTATCAATATTTGTGCATTGGTGAATTTGTGTGTCATTAAATTTTGTGATTGGCATTGATATAATGATCAATACTTATGGTGTGGTGAATAAAAATAAAGAGCATGACATTCTTTTTTATCTTTGAGAAGATTCGTGAGATATTGATTAATCTCTTGTTGATTTTTAATTACATACTTATCACAGTATGGCTTCATGGTTATCATACGTTTTTGTCATATCTCTTATTCTATATCATTTCATCTGATATTTATAGCTAGGCTGATCCATTTATTATTTTCTTATTAAATAATACTCGGGTCAGACCGAGATGTTACAGGTGCTTCTGCTTGACTTCACATCTGGGATTATCACCCTGACTTTTGGCTAACTACTTAGATTGGTAGTTTATTTTGTTGTATACCTTTGAGATATGACTCCTTGATGTATACATATTCTTTTGTCTAGCACTTGTAACTATTCTTTTGTGATATTGTGGATCTTGTCTGACCACTACTCTGATGAACACTTTTATGTGTTATATATTCATATCTATTTCCGCCTTTGTGATATGGATGTCTGTGACTGATTTGTGTTATGTTTATTTCTACATTTGTTTTCGAAGAATATATATATAGCCACCGGGTAGTAGCTTTGAGTTTGTATCGGTATGTCGGATTTCCTCCTGAAGCCAGATGCATGTTGTACTATCTGACATATCGGTGCTCGCACAAAGCAATTACGCGGATGGTCGCTCCTCAACAGCCTTATTCTCCGCGCTAGTTGACGGCATTACACCGTAGTGTCCTTGGCTAGAGTGGGTATAGAGGTGGGGCGTCACAGTTTGGTATCAGAGCCAAACTTCAGAACAATGTAGAATAATTTAACAAGGATCATCTTCCTAAGTCCATCTTAAGAGTCGTGCTTTAGAATTTTATTCTAGTCTTCGAACCGTCCTATCCTATTTTCTTTTGTGATTCCTTGTTTTATCTATCAAGATTACTTGATATTCATTTGGTGAACCTTATCCTTCTTCTTTCTTTCTAAAAGAAGAGAAATGGTTAGACCTGGCCGTCCCAGCGTCGGTCAATCTAGTGCTACTCCCCAAGATGGAGTATTTATGTCTACTCAGCAGCTTCTTGATCTAGTAAGGAATGCTCAAGCGGTCGGATCTAATCCGGAGTCTACTCACCCTAAGTATGGATTTGCACGTTTGTGCAACGATTATACCAATTTTGGTGGGAATCCATTCAAAGGATCCGAAACTATTATTGAAGTTCAGGCTTGGCTGAGAACGTGCGATCGAATCTTTTCTCGCATGAATCTTATTGATCTTCACCGTGTTCAGGTGGCCTCTAGTATGCTCCAAGAAAGAGCATTAGACTGGTACAAGCTTCTGATTTCTGAAATACATGAAGCGGATCTTAAGTCGCTCGGCCTGTTAAGTCGCACCTGCTATATCTCGTAACTGATGGGTCGCGCCATTCCTTAGGTCGCTTGCAATTAGGTCACGCCATGTGTTAAGTCGCGCCCGCTTTAAGCCGCATGCTACTCCTTAAGCCGTTAGCTCCTTAGGACGCTTGCACCTTAGGTCGTGCCATGTTAGGCCGCGTGCTACTCCTTAAGTCGACGATGCCTTGTGTCGTATGCCGTAGGGTCGTATGAGTTGAGCCGTTGATTTTTTATGTTGTATTGTGTTAAGTCGTAAGTCGTGGCTGTTAAGTCGCAAGGGTATTTCCACTTTGATGGATTTGGAATCGAATTCTTTTGATTTTATTCACGTCTTCGAATGTGAATTTTGGTGATTGTTTGTTTCTACAATTATTTCTGTGATTTGTCACTTTAAAAATATGAAGGTTCAATACTAGCAGTAAATATCAAAACTCTTTCATCAAAACGATTTCAACCCTATTTTACTACAAAGCTTGTTTCTTAAACTGTTTTCCAATCTATTAGTATATATAAACCTTTACCTAACTCCTACGAGAAATCTAATTAAACGACTTAGTAAAACAAGTGGTATGAAACGCTTGCATTTTCTTCGCCGGTTAATTCTTGGACTTGTTCGATTGAATCTCTTGTGACAATTTTCGAGTGGAGATCTACAATTTGTTCATAAATATTTAAATTAAGCTAGCGGTTATGGGACATGATGCTAATCTTATATATTTACTAGCTTACCGTAATTGACACTTCTTGATGATCGTTGATTATCATTTTTGTGATTTAGACTAGCAAATGTGCGATGTCTCTTTGTCTACGAGGGAGACTAAACCCAGTTTCTGTGGAGCTTCGGCTCAATTTGGTGAGGCAGCGACCCATGGTCTTCGGGCCGTTTTGTGGAGCTTCGGCTCAAAATTAATGGTTAGCAACCATGGAATAGCGTTCCATTTTGTGATACACGTGTTGGTGAGTTTCCATGCTCCCGTTTTGTGATAGGCCTCCCCCATTTTGTGATTTCTAGATTTCCCTTGATGATTTTAGAATTTGTGTTTCACTAATTTTCGTTATTTACATTGATAAGTCTTATCAATATTTGTGCATTGGTGAATTTGTGTGTCATTAACTTTTGTGATTGGCATTGATATAATGATCAATACTTATGGTATGGTCAATAAAAATAAAGAGTATGACATCCTTTTTGATCTTTGAGAAGATTCTTGTGATGTTGATTAATCTCTTGTTGATTTTCAATTACATACTTATCACAGTATGGCTTCGTGGTTATCATACGTTTTTGTCATATCCCTTATTCTATATCATTTCATCTGATATTTATAGCTAGACTGATCTGTTTATTATTTTCTTATTAAATAATACTCAGGTCAGACTGAGATGTTACAGGTGCTTCTGCTTGACTTCACATCTGGGATTATCACCCTGACTTTTGGCTAACTACTTAGATTGGTAGTTTATTTTGTTGTATGCCTTTGAGATATAGACTCCTTGATGTATACATATTCTTTTGTCTAGCACTTGTAACTATTATTTTGTTATATTATGGATCTTGTCTGACCACTACTCTGATGAACACTTTTATGTGTTATATATTCATATCTATTTCCGCCTTTGTGATATGGATGTCTGTGACTGATTTGTGTTATGTTTATTTCTATATTTGTTTTCGAAGAATATATATATAGCCACCGGGTAGTAGCTTTGAGTTTGTATCGGTATGTCGTATTTCCTCCTGAAGCCAGATGCATGTTGTACTATCTACCATTTCGGTACTCGCACAAAGCAATTACGCGGATGGTCGCCAACAGCCTTATTCTCCGTGCTAGTTGACGGCATTACCCCGTAGTGTCCTTGGCTAGAGTGGGTATAGAGGTGGGGCGTCACATCCTTCCTACTTAATAAGTATTAAATTATTGGGATTATCTCTTAGGTGCATTAGTGGAAAATCAATATAAGTAGTCTGCTTTATGGTTGAGGTATTAAGTGGCTATTATAGGGTACACTTTTTCCTATAAAAGAAGATTTAATTAGCTTGATGGGATTTTTTATGATGTCGGTTAGGAAGTACTAGAGAGGGGTTCGCTTGGGGTTAGGTATTATATGGCAGCGCCCTGCCTAGGGTATGTTTTAAATGGCCTTCGTTAGGACATAATTGACGATAGTTGCATTGCAACCACGTTAGAGTTAAGAAATTGGACTGGAAAGGGCCCTTGGCCTATAGCTAACGGTACATTATGGAGCTGGACTGGAAAAGGCTTCGGCTTACAGTAGAGATATGCTCAGTAAGACGAAGTATAAGATGCATAAGACGTATTACTTATCTAAATAGGTACTGCCCAAATATTATTATGGTAAGGCTTGAGATTTTCGTTCACCCGACATTGTTATTCTAACTTCCTCCTCATACAACCCATATGTTATATGGAAACGATGCTGATGGAGAAGTTGGAGTCGGGGGTGAAGACTTATGGTGGATTATCTGTTTGTTTATGTTATTGATGTATTTAGATGCACACATATTTTAGACATTTAGAAGTTTTAATTTGAGATATTGTGTTATGGATATTTTAGGAATTGCATTTGTAAGATTTGGTAGTTATAAATAGGTACTTATTTCTACTGTTGTATTTTATCCCTTTCACTCTAAAATTTTGAAAACGTAGATAGGTAGCTCTATGTATTGTTTATTGTATCGATTTTACGAACCAACAGCCAACTTTGAAATGGACTAAAGGTTCGATGGGATTTATTTGGGTCGAAAATTAGGCCCGTTCCAGAGATGGTTGTGTCGTAAACTGTACATATGAACTTATACAATGTCTTTAAGTAAATGAAAGTTAAATAAACTAAATTTGAAAATAGTAAATGATGGCAAAAATTTACGGGAAAAATAGTAGGATATGCTAAAGATGTACATTGCATAAGTATGGAATGAAAAGCTATAAAATCATAGGAACAAGAGTTAAAAATGGAAATACACAAAACCTAGAAAATCCTTCGAGCATGTACAGAGGTGGATTGGTGCTCTACCTCGATGCACCGATCACCGAAAGAGTTTGACAATATGAACCTACACCTAATTTAGGCCGTAATAAATAGATTTAATGGCTCGTGTTCGATTTCCTGAATGTATTTGATCAAGTGATGGGATAGATGATGTATCCTAGCCTAGGCGGCAATGTGTGTTAGTACATGGATATTACATGCCTTAGTGGGACAATATTTATAAGTTATACAACTTAGTTTAGTTATTGATTTGGATTAGAGATGGAATAGAAAGGAGTCATGACTCTGGATGTTGCAGATTGGTTGCAACACAATTGTTATTGAGTATAGCAGAATTCATCGTTTGTCTAGTTTACCATGGTATGACTATACAACTTACATACGTACAAGTATGAATTTAGTCACCACGTTTTGGAATGAATGTAGCAGCTTGGCAAACTATATGACTATGAGTTGTATATTGGATTTGTTATGAATTGAATATGAAAAAAATTGCATAATGATATGGTAGATTATCATTTTTTATCATTTATATTATGAATAAAGTATAGTAAATATTGAATTTGGTAATATTCACTCACTAGACTTTGTATCTGACCCACCCCACCAAGTTTCCTTTGTTTATGATATATAATAGGTTGATCGAGATAGGTCAGGTTATGATAATGCAGGAGGATCATGAGATAAAGGCTTGTATGCGTATATATATATCTCTGTGCGTGTATGTATATATGATGACATGTGTATATAAGTAAGATATTTGAAGTGTTGTGTGGATTTGGATCTGCATTGTATATATATCGGTGACATATGAAACTATTGGATTGACTTGGAAATGATGGTATTATTCGATATTATATCATGTTTTCCTTCCATCGTGAGTTCTAAAAGACAAAATAAATATGTCAATCACCTAACGATCCATTGATATTCGACTTCTCTGGTCAAAGTTATTGTTTTATGTCAAAAACCAGAGGTCTAAAAATGATAGGTTGTTACATTTGTACCAGAGAAAAAACATAGGTCTAGGCACGTATGTAGAGCATATCTGTAATTGTATTTTATGGATAATATAAATACATACATATACACCATTTTACTATTACAGTCTATTATCTTATTTTATAAGAAAGTATTAATGTAGCCCATTTTTTAGATATCCTAGGATGAGTAACTCCATAGAAGCAACTGGAATAGAGGCAATAATTGGAGTTGAAGCCAAACATGACCTGTTGAACATTCCCAGTATGAACATCTCAAACTGGTTCCACTACATAGCACAAGCGTTGAGTCAGATTAATGAGACTTCACTTGTAACTTCTATTGGTGCAACTATGGAAGTTCCCTCTCATCAACCACCAACTGACAATTTCATCAAGCACTGTAAGGATTTTATCATTAGGTGGGATGGATTTTATTGTAACCAAGTCTTTTTCCGAGATTAAGGCATGGCTAAGCACATGGTAGGAGATTTTTTTTACATTATTAGGATTAAGTGATGTCGAGAAGAGGTTTTTAGCTGCATGACATTTAAATCAAGAAGTTAATGTGTGGCGGGGGGCTGTTACAACTAGGTGAATGTAAGCGATACCACTTGGGATCTGTTTAAAAGGAAGTTTGAAATGAAGTTTATTTCTAAGGTAGAGAAAGGATGTATGATCAAGAAGTTTATCAATCAAAATCAGGGTGAGACGACAATTTCTAAGTATGTAAACAAGTTAATGAATTATCAAGGTTTGAATAAGATCTAGTTAATACCCATTCAAAAAGGCAATGAGGTTTACTAACGAATTGAATGCATCACTGAAGGAGATGGCATTAACCAAGTACCATAGGGCTATCTATGAGAATTTGATCAAGGATGCTTTATTGAATGCTATGAAAGAGAGGCAACTAAGGAGCAATCTAAGAAGGAGATGAAGCAGAGTAACTTCAGGAAACTTAAAGGAAATAACCAACAAGGAGAAAGAATAAAAGAGGAGCAAAATGCATTGTCATAAGATGAGACATATTGCAAAGCTTTGAAATATAGCTCTTTCTAGAGTTAAGTGTTATGGGTGTAATTAGATGAGACATATCAAGCTTAACTTCCCAGCATTAAAGAAAGGTAGATAAGTGGCAAGCAATGCCTACCTCCCCATCTTAGTAGAAAGTTTTGTTTCAAACGACGCATTGTGCATGTATTTGTTTTGGTATCGAATCTTGTTGGAGGATCGATTATTCTTACTAAGTTTTGGCATGGCTTAGAATTGGTAATTAATGGTGTGGTGTTTCGTTGTGACACGTATGTATTATGATTTCTAGGGTATGGATTAATTTTACGGATGGATTAGATGACGTGATATAGGGTAGCGTTGGACTGAGGAATAGCAGAGGCATGGCTTGGTTGTGTGTTGTATGCCTGATAAGTCTATGATGTCGAGCTATTTGTGGTCGCTTAGCCTATCATAGTATTCTTTCATCTGTCCCTATTGTGGTATAATTTCCCAATGTATTCAAAGGAGTTTCTAGTCTTTCACCAAGATACAAGATTGAATTCAGGACCGATCTCAATAAAGAAGCTAGGCTTGTCGTGATGTCGTTCAGGCATATGGCCTCGAAGGAAAGAAGGGAATTGGATAAGCATGATTCTATGCTATTGCAGAAAGGCTTTATTATGAGAAGCATTTTGGATTAGAGAGCATCGATAGTATTTACCATGAAGATGGATTGTTCTCTAAGGCCGTGTGTTGATTATTGAGAATTGATAAACTAATGAGGAAGAACCGATAACTTTTACCATGTATCGGTGACTTATTTTATTAGCTGGTTGGGATAAGGTTTTCTCATAGTTGACTGTAGTAAAGGATAGTATTCTGAAGATTACATTTTAAAAGCCTGATGGTTTGCTTGAGTGGTTAGTCATGTCATTTGGTTGACTATTGCTACCAAATATATTATTGATTTAATGAGTAGTCGGGAGTAGCTGAATAAGTTTGTGGTAGTCTTCATGGATGATATGAAATTCTCAAAAAGCAAAGAAAATCATGAGAAGCACTTAAGAGAAGTTTTTGATATTCTAAGAAGGAATCAATTGAAAGAATTTTTTTTAAGTTTCACTTCTGGAAGATGGAAATCTTATTTTGTAGGTATATGTATCAGATGTTGGTTTAGCTATGGATCCAGGAGAGTTAGAACTAGCGATAGACTGGAAGACTACCAAAATGTGACTGAAGTTAGAAATTTCAATTTTTTGGCTGCATTCTATCAAAAGTTCATCAAGGAATTTGCAATGATTTTCACACCACTTACATGTCTTACTAAGAAGAAATTTGTTTTTACATGGGTCGAAGTTTCTAAATGAGCATTTTCCAAATTGAAGGAGTTGCTGACATCTACACCGGTTCTCACTTTACTTAATGGTTCCAAACCTTTTACTATGTATATAGACACCTGTGGTCTCAGATTAGGTCCAGTTTTGATGCAAGAAAGAAAGGTGGTAAGTTACGCTATAGAGAACTTAGGACTCACATAAGGAATTACACGACCCATGATCTTGAGTTGGCTGCCATAGTCTTTGCTTTAAAGTCTTAGAGACATTAGCTACTTGGAGAAGATTTGAATTCTTTACGGATCATAAGCCTTTGAAGTATTTGTTCTTTTAGAAAGACTTAGATATGAGATAACAAAGATGGATGGACTTTTTGGTACCATATGATTTCAGGATCACACAACACCAAGAAACAGTACTGTTGTAGTAGAGGATTTGAGTACGAAGCTTACAGCATTTAACTCGACGATGTTGGAGATAAGGCAGTTGGATTTCATATCTGATTTTGATTTCCAACCTCCATTGGAGTATGCACTAGGACTATTTGGTAGCTTTCGAAATTAGACCAGCACAGATGGATTACATAGATATGAGTCAAAGGCAAGATGCTGCTTTGGTAGAGATTATGGATAATTTGGAGGAAGGCAAGAGATCAAGTCATTTGGATCGCTATTCTAAGGATACGGAAGGGTACTTGTGAGGAGATGGAAGATTGTGCGTACCACAAGTAAAGCAGATGATAGGCAAGGTATTAGATGAGTGTCACAACTCGAGGATGACCACTTATCTAGGAAGAGATAAAATGTATTGTCACATGAAAAGAGTTTTCTACTAGTGAGGTATAAAGAGACACATGGCAGAGTTCATAGCTAAATGTATGACATGTCAAAGGATTAAGGCAGAGTAGAAGAAACCAAGAGGGCTATCATTACTTTTGAAAGTACCTCCATGGAAACGAGAGAACATCTCTATGGATTTCATTGATGGATTACAGGAGTAGGAGGGGTAATGAAAGTATTTGGGCGATAGTGGATCGCCTTATGAAATGCTCACATTTCACTCCAATAAAAAGCACGAGAACTATAGTGACATTAGCAACTTTAAATATCAAGGGGATAGTTCAACTACATGGAGTACTAGTTTGTATATTAAGTGACTGGTATCCACTTTTTATGAGTGAGTTCTAAAGGAGTCAGCAAATTGCTTAGGGAATGGAATCTAATTTAAGTACGGCATATCACCCATAAATAAATGGACAGACGAAGAAGGTAAACCGAATGTTAAATGATTTATTAAAGGCTCCTATTTTGGATTTTGGAGAAGCATGGGAAGGTCATTTACCACTTGTGGAGTTTTCTTTTAATAATTTATCAACAATTATTAGGATGACACAGTTTGGAGCTTTGTATGAATGACCATGTAAATCACCGTCATTTTGGTGGGAGTCTACTGATATGATCATTCTAGACCAGAGATGATCAAAGACACTCGAGGAAATTGGAGTTGATATGGAAATGATGAAGGCAGCATGGGATAGGAAGAAATTATATGGACTGGAGAAGGCTTGTAACACCCCATATTTTTATAACAATATTCAGAATATTTAATAAGTTAAATAAAATAAAATAATGTAAATATTAATAGGTTGAGATATAATCTAAGTAAGGGTAGCCATGCCATGTTAAATGGAAATTTAAAATGAAACAACATGAACTAATATGTTAGTAAATAAGGAAGGGAAAAATGGAAAATAGGAGGGACATATAACCTAAATCCTTAGGAAATGAAGCACACTTTCATTCTCATTTTATCAAACTAAAATATCAAGGTCGGCCACCATTTCTATTCTCAGGGAAGATAAAGCTAGGATTAAAGAGAAAGAAGATAATCAACTAATTCAACATCACGTCTCACATGTTTTAATCTTAAAGCTAAGGTAAATAATTACTGCATCCTATTTTCTTATGGTTTTCAGTTTCAAGATGGATCCGAAATGTTTTTGCAAGTTTATGCCATGTTTTTTATAATTAAAGCTATATATGTGCTCTTTGATGAATTATATATGTTGTTTGACATGAATACCCTATTAGATGTCATCCAAACGCCTTGATAATTAAAATATAGGTCAGAAATGATTTTTTGGAGAAGGGTTTCAATTTTCATTATTTTCTGAATTAATGTGGATTTTATATCAATTTTCTAGTGAAGGAAATGATTTATTGGATCATAAATTATTTGCGGCTAAAATAATAATAATTTTGGTGTGAAACTTTTATATGTTTGGAAACATATTAAAATAGATTTTTTGGAATTTTTCCAGATTTTTCCTAAGTGTTTTGATGAATATATAAGATTATTTAAGGTATGAGGCTTAAATGTTTTATATATTTAATTGAGGAAAAGTGGCATTTTATAAAATAAAATCTTTGTTTATTTTTGAAATTATTGGCAGCACTTGTTTGAAAATAATTTATTAACCAATAAGAACTTGATAAACAATGGCAGGTTAGTTGAGAATTTACCACTTTTAAGTTAAAAACAAGAAAAACCTAATTTTAGCGTGGTTCAGCCATTTGCGGCATTAAACCTTCCAACTCAGACCTTTCGACATGGTCGATAGGTATTATAGCTTTCGACAAGGTCAAAAAACCAATGTGTGTGATATCAAGCAATTTGGTACGTAACAAATTGGACAATTCGAAGGGTACTTGGTTGAAGCCTTAGTTGTCGAAGAGGTTAGATTATGCTTGTTTTCAATTTATATTAATTTATATAGATTTATTTTCACACTATTTGAAAATCAGCCCAGCTTTGCAAATCAATGATTTGATGTATATAATCATATCAAAATGGCATGAAAATAATTTCTAAAGTTAAGTATATATGAATTTAGAAAATTTATTTTAGATTTATAGAGATGTATTTTAATAGATAGATTTATTTAGTACAAATGCTCTAACGGTGAAAATATGTGTTTATGAATTATATATATAATATACGTTAAAATCATGATTTTAATTCTATATGGTTTAATAAATATATTCCAGTAAGAAATATATTTCTATTTCGAATTTGAACTACATATGAATTTATACTATGTAGTTTAATATATATGTATATATGTATGTATGTATGTATGTATGTATAAGTTATATAAATTATAAAATAGTAAATGACGATCAAGTTTGTCATAAAATTTGTAGGATACGTTAATGATGTATGTTGCATAAGTATGGAATGAAAAGAAGAGAAATCACAGGAATAAGAGTTAAAAATGAAAATATGCAAAACGTCGAAATTGCTGGAATATATTTTTAGATTATACATATATACATATTTTCTTTTTTACATACACCAAATATTGCTGGAATATACATATATATACAGTAAATGGTGAAAATATACAAAACCTAGAAATTGTTGGAATATATGAATGGGTCGACCATTTGTAAAGGAAAGGGAATGTTCAGGAGTAGATGTAACATAGTCGCGGCTGAGATGTAGAGAGTGGATGGTCACTTCTTCATGAAGAGACATTGGAAACGAGAATCATATGAAATACTAGTGTATACTTATATGGAATGATAAATGTGATTTCTATTTGAAGTGTATTTTTTTATAGAAAATTATTTTCTATGGGAGTTATTTCTTTGAGTTTAAGATATTTGACCGGAAATTCTCAACTGTAAACTAGTTACAGTGGATGAAATATATAACCAATATCTACGCTATTATTGTAATAGTGGAAATAATGGAAGCATACCATATAACACTTGTTAGTGGACGTACCAAGTTATAAAATCTGCCTTTGTACATATACAAGTATTATTTATGAAATAATAACTAGTTTTTTAATGCCCCAGCTCCATTGGTCGAATTATCAAAAGGAATTTACCGCTTGATTGATCTGATCAAAAGGCATGGAAGGAGCGATCTCTCATACATGCTACTTTGGATTGACAGAAATATGTTATAATAACCGAACACATATAAAATAATATGTATCTTTTCTTGACACAAAGCAACATATATGAGTTGTCCAGACTATAAAATATAATGTTAGAGATACAAAAAAGAACATACTCAACCAACATAATCGGGGTGAATAAAAACAATAACGAATATTATTTCATTTCTAAATATTTGATACACTATCTCGTAAAAACAACTTGTAGTTATACATCTCAATAATCATGACATCCTTTCATGAGATATGAAAATACGAGAAAAATGGATATCTTGCATCATCATAGGTTCCATCTTCATGTCGTAGCCCACAAAGCATGCACAATCCTATTATTAACCAACAAAACAAACTCGTCTAACCTAAAGTGGTCAACCAAATAAAAAACTCCGATCAAGCTAGAATCTTATTGTTAGTGTAGCTGTACTCAAAACATACCATGATGTGGGGATAGGTTTAAATGCTCAATACACTATATAAGTCTACTCGGTTATAAACTCATATATGTCACAATAGTCTACACCCACAAGTAATTCCATACAAGTTCTATAATTAAAACTATCTCAAAATAGTTTTCTTTCCTTTCCTTCCAAAATCATTTTCCCAAAAATCACTTCAAAATGAATTTCCAAAATACATTCATAAAATCGCTTCGATCGTAGAAATCTCATATACTTTGAAATCATATACCAGAGATCCACTTTGCAGCTGGTGTCAAATACCAATTTTAAATAAAAATAATTTGTCAAAATATTTCCTAGTTTGTATAAAAAAAATGTTTGCAATATATTTTTCAAATCAATTTGAAAAATCCAATTTATCCAAAACTCCTTTCCATGCCATTATGCAAAATAACATTTCTATTTTATTTTTAAAAAAAAATTCTTTTCCATTATACTCAACAATTTAATAAAAACTAGATTTCAAAATATAATATAGTTTCACCAAATCGATACCAAATAAATATCCTCATATAGTAAATGTCAGCCACAACAAATCATCTGAATTGACACGTCGAGGAGGAATCATTAATTCCAAACCCTACAATTTAGGCTCCACACATACAAGGCATTACCTTTAAGCTATATATATAAAAAACAACAATATCCAAATTGTTCATAAAACAAGAAGAAATCCCTTTCTAAAAGACAAAACACAAACTATTTCCAAATGGAGGAGACACGCAAAATCATAATTATTAATCTTTTTAATTAGGAAATTCTCGGTAGTAGAAACACTATCAAATATCTCTCATTTGTTTTACAAAAATCATTTTATTTTTCCTTATTACTTACTAGGTCATGATTTCCAAAATTTTAACTTATAATAATAATAATAATGAAATTATAATATTGATCCTCAAAATATTCTTTCATAATTTAACTGAGCTGTTGGGTGTGACTGCCTTTTAGTAGAGTGGTGTTTGATTCTGCTCAATAAATAAAATACCGCTATTGTCGAACGTCCAATTCAAATCACAATTGTATACGTATACACATGCACATGCTCATTTTCATAATTATCATAATCGTAGTATAAACAATACACGATAGTAAAATAAACTGCTTTAAAATTTTATCTCATTTAATATTCGTTAACAAATATAATTATAGTACTCATCACATATGATTTAAATTCTACATCACTTTAATTCCTTTTGCTTTCTATTTAAAATAATGAAAATTCAAATTCAGCTTGGCTTCCATAATTTTTAATTAAAATATAATTTATTTGGTACAAAAATCACATAAAACTATTTATTCCAAATTTGTAAACCAAAGAAAAATTATTTTAAACAATATTTAACTTTTATTTACTTTCAAAATAGATACACGCACATAGTTTTATCTACACAAAATAATTAAAATTCCTAGATAAATTCATAAACTAATTTTAATATTTAATAAAAGCGCCATATATATGTGTGTGTGTGTGTGTGTGTGTGTGTGTGTGTGTATTATAAAGAAAATATTTCCCCAATTGAAGCCTTTTTTGAATGTCCCAAATTGCCTATGGTTTCGTTGAATGCCAAAATATATTTTATAACATTCCAGAAGCCTGTCTTTGTCTTTTCATTATCTGATTGAACATGTTCCCATTTTCTAGCCCCATTTCTTTCTTTAGTTATTTCTCAACTTCATCAATCTTTCAACTTTATGTAACTTTCACAACCTAAAAGCCCTAGAGCGGAAAATCAAACAAACCAAAGTATTTATGTACCAAACTAGAAACTCCCAGTGTTAATTGTATTAATTTCAATCTCCAACGATATTCTGCTCTTCGCTCTCCCCGGCAAGATTCAAATTAAGAGACTCTAATAAAGAAAGCGAGAAGTTGCAAAATGATTGATCAGAAATGATTGATTAGAAATGATTCAAGGTGAAAAATCTAATTTTTGAATCTCAACACAATTTGAAGTCTTCTTTTTTATTCCTAAAATTTTGTAGGTGCTCAGTAAATTTGTGATTGCAAACAAAACCGGAGAGCTGTTATTTATGAGCTGAGTAGAATTGGTGTTGATAACTAGGTTGGACAAGTTGTTATACTGGAAAGTGAGTCATCTACCATCCAAGGTTTAATATTTGCGTTCAGATTTCTCCTTTTTTTTAAATGTTTTCTTGCATTGAAACACACCACACCCCTTAGTATACCCAAAAAGACACACTAAAGGATATGGAGCGTTATAGGTATAGCTAAAAACTTTACAGAGACTGAGATTCATATGACAAAATAAATAAAACAGCGGAAACATTTAAAACATTAACTTATTTAAAATTCAAACTTCATAAATACTTCATAAAACCAAATATGTCTCAATATACCAAATATCCATGTCTAGTGAAAAACATTATCTCAGTTATAGCATCAGAGTACATAAAATAATTATCCCTCTCAAAGAAAAGTACTTGTACATCAAAATGAAATAAAAAATGAAAAAGAAGAAGTAAAATGCATGAAGAACAATCTTCGCAGCTGAAATCTCCAAGAGTCCAAAATCTACTATCCCTGCCTCTGCTGGCCTATGGGGGAAGGAGGAGAAGGGGAAAATAGAGGAGTGGGTCAGACTAAAAGTCTAGTGAGTGAAAGTAACTACTAGTATTTTAAGCGAGATAAAGATAATAGACTTATCAACAGTTATAGTATAAAAAGGAAATAAAGGAAAAGATAAAGCTGAAATAAAATGATGCTTGCTTTGACTATTTTGATTGTTTTCACATGTCTTATATTACTGCTTTGATTAGGCCGAATACTATGAGAAACGCAGATTACGGATCTTAAGGCTAGAATTAACACTAGAAAAGGGGGTGAATAGTATTTATAAAGAATTAGCAAATCTTTTGAGTTTATATTAAATTAAACACATATGTGTGCAATATACAGACACAGATATGATCACAGAAACAAACATAGATCCAGAAATAAAATAAAAGGAAGTAAAGGAAAGAACACACCGGATTTTATACTGGTTTGGAGTTACCCTACATCCAGTCCCGTAACACAAGAACGGATTTCCTTTCAAAAGAAATTGTACATTTACACCCTCGGTTTCAAGGCTACGAGGTACACCCTCAAGAATCACAATCCTCTGGGTAGAGATACTTGATTTTTCGGGCTACAAGTTCACCCACTTGATTTTACAGGCAACAAGTTCACCCGGTTGATTTCCCAAGGCTACAATCACACCTTATCACGTTTGGTTGATTTTCAAGGCTACAATCACACCTTTTCTCGCTAAGTTGATTACAAAAAGCCTATAACTCTGAATAGCACCGAGGATCTTGTTGAGATAGTGTTAGAGAATCAAACTACGAATGATCGAATTCAATTCAATGTAGATTTCGGCAGGGTAACGATAAGAATTTTTATTAAGAGAAGTGGTAGAAGAAGAGGAGTGAAAAACCAAAAAATCTGATGTTAAAATTCGTTGAAACTGACCCCAATTTATAGAAGAACAACAGTCATGTCCATTCGTGAAGAGTTATGGTGAATAGACACTTCTTTTGAAATTTAAATTTTAAACTCCACTGGCACCATGTCGACATGGTCACCATGAGTATGTCGACATCCGAAAGCATTTTTTGATGATTTGATTTTCTTTGAAAATAACCATTATCTTATATTAAAACTATTTTAAACTTTATAAAATATACTTAACTATAGTTAAAATTCATAAGTAAATATAGAGAATAATATATATAGAATTTTACTATAATTTTATATTTAAATCTAAGTATAAATATTAAAAGCTAAATATATTATATTAAAAGATAGTTTTAAATCGGGAGTAATTTGACTTTGAAATTAAAGATGATTTTGAGGCTAAAATTATTTAAAATCAGGATAGAGGTTTTTGATGCTTTTAAAAGGAAGGTTTTGAAATCATTTTGAAAACAATATAATTTTGTAAAATCATTTTGAATAAAAAGTTAGCGGATACAAAACAATGTTCCACTACATTTTTCGTAGGTTCCATCCTACTTAGTGCTACATCCCTTTAACAGGCTCGAAGTGGATCCCATTCCACGAATAAATTGAATTTTAAGATGCCCTGCTTTTCTATGAGTTTTAACAAAATTTCTAATTAAAGAATAAATTACTTAAATTCTTGAACTCTTGATAATCTTGATACTCATGAGTCTTCAATCTTGATATCTTGAATCTCTATACTATACAGTCTTCATTCTTGGTACCTGTATGGTTAAATCCTGCATATACATATATATCTAAACTTGTAATGTTAGTATTTATATTTTATAATCTATTCTAAGGTTGTTTTCATCAAAACCATCATCTCACGGACTAACAATCTCCCCCTTTTTGATGATGACAACCTTTGCTTATAAAATATTACTTCTATCATAATAACTCCCCCTAAAACTAACTACTCCCCCTTAATCTATGCCCTAATTACCCTATTTTATACTTCTCCCTCTTTGTCATCAACAAAAACCAACTCCCCCTCATTCTTGGACTAAAGTACCTGCATTGATAAACTATACAAAGGAATATACAATGGATAGATTAAGAAATAATTATACTTATGATAATTTAATCAAAGACTCTATACATTTCAATGAATATATACATGTTTTATACATCAAACATCGAACTAAATTAAGAAATCAATCCACACCAAGTATCAATCTAAACCAAATCAAATCAATTCAAACAAACAATTCAAACAAAGTAATAAAATATAAACGTTACGAGGAATTTCCACCCATCCTTCTTCTCCAAAGATAGGGTCTGCTTTAATAGCATCCCAATTTTCATTGTCATTAGTGAGAGAGACAGGTGGATGTGCTTCGTTGTCATCCTTGTGTAGGGAGGAAATCATCCATCGTATTGCATCGAAATGTCTTTCTTGCTCCTTGATCATCTACATTTGACTCAATTCTAAGTGTCGCTAATTACGGAGAATGAACGAGAGAATATTCTTGAACAAATTAAGAGTTTCTTCAAGATTTTCGGATAAATTGTGAATTGGATTGGCCATACTTGTATTTGTGAAAGAAATGAGAGATAGAGAAGATAAGAAATGATTTCCAGTGATGAAATCTAGAAGAAACATGTACTTATAGGTGTAGAAATTCGTTTGAAATGAACATACATATGGTAGTTATTCAAATTTCAAATTCAAAATGAATTATCAATTCTGACGAGCACATGTCGACATGGTAAAGGGGGTATGTCGACATGGAGCAGTGAATTTTTATGACAAATTTGATTTTGTGAATAATTGTGTGTGTGTGTGTGTGTGTGTGTGTGTGTGTGTGTGTGTATATATATAATATACTAACATTTATTCTGGAGATAAGATAAGCTAGATAACAGAAAAGAAATTCCATTTCATTTCATACTAAGACGATACAACGATTAATCATAAAGAACTACATGAACATTCAAATCAAAGTAAACTAAAACTAATACAACGAGATATGATAAGGTAGAACTAGTTAGAGGATGATGAGGATGAAGAAAGTCCAAGTTTCTTGCTGACTTTGGAAATGAACATGTTCATCTTGGATGAAATTTTGTCCAACTTCTTACTAACGGATCGTTTAAGAATCCGTTGATTCTCAACAATCGTCTTTTGGTATTTGAGAAGGGTTTTGGTGGATGGATTAGGAGGATAGCGATGCTTTCCAAAGAGGTTTCACCTTCTTCTTCTTCGATTTCCATTTCATCCCCTTCTTCTTCTTCTTCCTCCTCCTCTTCTTTTATTTCCTCATGAGCCAAATGCTCTTCCTTTTCGGCAAGTGTCTTATAAGGTTGAAAAACGAATGGAATTTTCATAAATGAAATGTTGGAATGGTTGAAAATTTTCTAGAAACAAATTCTTCGCCTTTGAAATTCACTCCAAAAAAGTTTAAAATTCGAGTGAGATAAATTTCATGATATAAAGTATTCTCACCCATTTCAAGATTTTTAGGATGAAGCTCGTCCAAAATAACTTGCCCCCAATTTATGTCATAATTTCCAAAAATAGCAAAAAGTGCTTTGCAAACTTTTGAAGTAGGATTGTTAAAATTCCCCAATCTTGGGGTCAAAGTATGTTGCAAAAGAAGATTGACATTTCTTGCCTTTGGTCGAAAATTTCGATTTTTGAATTCAAAATTATCATTCCCTTCGAAAATTTAATGAAATATCTCACGATCATTCTCATCGATTTTAAAATTAGAAAGATCCATTCTCATACACTTGCAATTGAGAATGGTACCCAAAAGATCATAATTCAAAATATTTCTAGTGCCTTTGCCACTACTCAGAATTTCTTCCTAATTTCCATTATAAAATCCACGGTTTAAATTAGCATAATTTTTTTTGATAAGATTTGGATAGCAAACAAAATCATTTTGAGAAGCATCAATAAGACTAAGAACTCCATTATTTGCAAAAAGAGAACCAAGTTCATAAGAAGGAAAATCTTGAAAAATAGCAAACTTTCCGAGATGGACTTTGGCATAATTAGCATAATTGATGTATGCTTTTATTTCCCCCAGATCATTGAGGTGTTGATCTTTTATTTTTTTGGAAATTCTCATGGTGGAGGGGTTGCTTGAAGTAGCCATCAAAGTAGAGAGTAGAGAGCTCGAAGTTTTGAAGAGGGAGTTTGAATTTTAAAATGAGAGTGAAAAGATATGATAAAAGATAGTGAATAAATAGATTCTCAAAGGACATATTCTCTGGTCAAAAGGTAGCATTTTACAGAATTGAATGAAGTGAAAAGATGGAGGGAAATTGGAACATTTGGATTCAAATTTTGAAATTCAAATTCTGGTACCCATGTCGACATCATGGTAGGGACCATGTCGACATGTGCCAGTGAATTTTTGTGAATTATTTTTCCTAAGTTCTCTAATAAATATATATACTTTATTATATAATTATGAAATATTATTGGACTAATAATATATTTCAGAAAGTATTATTATACAATTAAAAATAGTAATAAAAATAATAAAATAATAAAGAATAGAAAATAAAATTTTAAAATTCAAACAACACACCAATTCAAAATCAATCAATCAAGCAATCAAACATATAATTCTAAGCAAGCAATTTCAACCAATTATACTGTAAATGTGTATCTTTTTCTGAGTCCATTTCTCCGAATTCGTCGGAGTTGTGAACTGCTGTGAAACACAAATTCGAATTATTTGTCTTCGAATCATCATCACTCGAGGACGAGTCTAAGTCATCTAGAGTAGCATTAAATGCACGCTTCCGTTTCTTTGCTAGATCATTGTTCATAGGAGGATTTCGCCTATCTGCATACAGACAGTCTCTTTTGATATGACCTGGTTCATCACAGTTGTAACATTTGACATTATTTGGCACTATACTCTGATTTCCAGAGTTCTTATAGTTGTTTCTATTGAGATTATTCATCTTTTTGTATTTCAGGAATTTCCTAAAATTTCTTGTCATCAAGGCTATCTCTTCATCATTATCGCTGTTTGAATCTGATCCAGCAGTCAATGCATTGAATGCCATTGATTTCTTTTCATATGTTTTGCTTTCTCTTCTCCTGATCATTTAAACTTCGTATGACATTAGATTTCCATTTAATTCATCTATCTTTAAAGTACTGATGTCATTTGCCTCTTTGACAGCAAGTGTCTTTTTATCCCATTCTGGAGTAAGAGAATTTAAAATCTTTTTGACTTGATCTTCTTCAGAAAATTCCTTTCCCAAAGATATTAAAGAGTGCACAATATCCTGAAATCTACTATACATATTTGAAATAGACTAATTAGAATTTATTTTAAATGAAACTGATTTCTGAGCATGGAAATTTTGGTCTGTTTAACTTTGCTTGTTCCTTCGTGAGTAACTTGCAAAGTTTTCCAGATTTCATATGCAGACTTACAAACTGACACTCTAGTGAATTCATTTCTAGCTAGTGAACAAAACAAAATATTCATTGCCTTAGAATTATTTTGTGCAACAGTCTTTTGCTCAGCAGTCCACTGTGCAAAATCAGTTGTGGGTTCAGAATATTTAGTTCGTGTAATATTCCAAGTGTCTAATCTATATATTGTAAATATATTTTCATCCTACATGCCCAATATGCATAGTAGCTGCCATTAAAAAGTGGTGGTCTGACAGTAGACTGACCTTCTACAAATGAACTATTGATAGGGATACTAGTGTTAGTAACAGTACCAGTGTTGGTAGCCATTTTGAAAACTTTTCAAAAATCAGATTATGACACTTTGAAAACCTTGCTCCGATACCAATTGTAAGAAATGCGGATTACGGATCTTAAGGCTAGAATTAACACTAGAAGGGGGGTTGAATAGTGTTTATAAAGAAATACTAAATCTTTTGAGTTTATATTAAATTAAACACAGATGTGTCCAATATACAGACACGGTATGATCACAGAAACAAACATAGATGCAGAAATAAAATAAAAGGCAGTAATGCAAAGAACACAACCGATTTTATACTGGTTCGGAGTTACTCTACATCCAGTCCCGTAACACGAGTATGGATTTCCTTTCGAAAGCAATTGTATAATTACACCCTCGATTTCAAGGCTACGAGGTACGTCCTCCAGAATCACAATCCTATGGGTAGAGATATTTGATTTTCCGGGCTACAAGTTCACCCACTTGATTTTACGGCCAACAAGTTCACCCAATTGATTTCCCAAGGCTACAATCATACCTTATCACGTTTCATTGATCTACAATCACGCCTTTTCTTGCTAAGTTGATTACAAAAAGCCTATAACTCTGAGTAGCACTGAGGATCTTGTTGAGATTGTGATAGAGAATCAAACTACGAATGATCGAGTTCAATTCAATGTAGATTACGGCAGAGTAATGATAAGAATTTTTATTAAGAAAAGTGGAAGAAGAAGAGGAGTGAAAAACCAAAAACTATGATGTTAACATTCGTTGAAACTGGCCCATATTTATAGAAGAACAACAGTCATATCCATTCGTGGAGAGTTATGGCGAATAGACCCTTCTTTTGAAATTTAAATTTTAAATTCAACTGACACCATGTCGACATGGTCACCATGAGTATGTCGACATCCCAAAGCATTTTTTGATGGTTTGATTTTCTTTGAAAATAACATTTATCTTATATTAAAACTACTTTAAACTTTATAAAATATACTTAAATAGTTAAAATTCATAAGTAAATATAGAGAATAATATATATATAATTTGACTATAATTTTATATTTAAATCTAAGTATAAATATTTAAAAGTTAAATATATTATATTAAAAGATAGTCTAAAATCAGGAGTAATTTGACTTTGAAATTAAAGATGATTTTGAGGCTAAAATTATTTAAAATCGGGATAGAGGTTTTTGATGCTTTTAAAAGCAAGGTTTTGAAATTATTTTGAAAACAAGATAATTTTGTAAAATCATTTTGAATAAAAACTTAGCGGATACAAAACAATGTTCCACTAGATTTTTCGTAGGTTCCATCCTACTTAGGGTTCCATCCCTTTAACAGGCTCGAAGTGGATTCCATTCCACGAATAAATTGGATTTTAAGATGCCAGTGCTTTTCTATAAATTTTAACAAAATTTCTAATTAAAGAATATATTACTTGAATTCTTGAACTCTTGATAATCTTGATACTCATGAGTCTTCAATCTTGATATCTTGAATCTCTATACCGTACAGTCTTCATTCTTGGTACCTGCATGGTTAATTCCTGCATATACATATATATATATATATATATATATATATATATATATATATATATCTAAATTTATAATGTTAGTATTTATATTTTATAATCTATTCTAAGGTTGTTGTCATCAAAACCATCATCTCACGGACTAACAAATACCCGATCCTACTTTAATTAGTCTAAATTCCTATTTCTACCCTTTGATCGGCCTTCTATCTCTATTGTGCCACTACGAGCTAGTCTCTAAAGTGGGTCCCACAGCAAAACATACACCTACTAGGGCTCTGAAACTCAATAGCGGCTTATCTCCCTACACCGAGGCCGCACGCACGACCACCGTTAGTCTCGCACTATTTGTTGCTTATTGGTCATGGGCCTACTTCTATCTTTGCTTATTAACTTAATATAAGTCTTTTAAATAAGCCTTTTCTGCTCATTCTGCTCTATTTGCTTATTGACTTATTCTAAGTCTTTTAAATAAGCTTATTCTATTATCTCTACTATATTTGCTTACTAACTTAGTGTATGTCCTTAAGATAAGCCTCTTTCTGTGCTTTCTGTTTAATTATAACCTATGTTGTAATATCTCTTTTATGTTGTCTTTCTAGTTATAATCTACTAGTTATAACTTGCTTGTAAATGTCAAATTTGCCTATTTTAGTCTATATTCTTTTATTTTAGTTCTACTTATTTACGTCCAATTTTTTGTAATTTAAGTGTTCATAAAATTTAGTCCATATTAGCGAATTATCCACTTCTTATTAATTTATTCGCGTAAAGGTAATAAAAAGAACTAAAATTTATAGGCTGAAATCCAATGCAAAATGGATGTAAGTAAATAAAAATAACTATAAATGACAATAATAACCGTAAATAAATGAATAAAATAGCTAAATAAAATAGACTGAAAAGAACATTAAAAATTAACCGTAAACAACTTGTATAGAAGCGATCTCAAAGTTGTAGAAAAACTACAACTATCGAAAACCCTATTATTTTAAATTACTTAAAAATCTAAAATAGTTACTTAAACACTTACTTGTGGTTCTTAGCTCTTTTCCTGGCCTTCTTGGATCCACTTCTATGGAATAAAATATTTTAATTAAAAAGATCTTCTCCTTGGAAAAATATTCCTTTTTGGGTCCAGCCTCAGGCAGTGAACCAGATGAAGAAAATCTGAATCAGAAAAATTGCTAGCGTGGGGTCTTATTTATAGTGTCACTAGTGGATCTCAGACCATTGGATTTGAAGGTTAAATCTGGTGCAACCACATCATAGGCTCATTGGGAACCATCGGATGGAAGCACGAACGCACAGGATCAATTAGAATTGGAAAAACATGTCATCTTGCATCTGGACGAATTAACATTCAAAATACTAAGGTGGGTCGACATGTAGGTCGACCCTTGCATGTGGTAGGTTGACCTATAGTTGACCCAGACACATTAGGGGTCGACCTTAGGGTCGACCTGACCTATGTTATATTTTTTTTCTTCGTTTTATTGTTTAATTCGTATCTTCTTCGTTCTAGCTCGGATTTGAAAATCTATATACGGAAATTGGCCAGAAATTACCACAGACACATTGGTGCAACTTCCTTGGCTCAATTCTAATGATTTCAAAAAGTAATTTTATTATATAATTCATTAATTATTTTTGCTTAATTTTTGGGTTGTTACATTCTCTCCTCCTTAAAAGATTTCATCTCTGATAGCTCTAAGGATAGGAGAACAAAATAAACATTTTCATCCAAATTCTACAACCAACTACTCAACCATCATCGTTACATCCATTGTCCTTAAGCTTTTCTAATGCAATTTATGGTATATATGCAAATAGTGTAGTGTCAATGTCCCTAACTAACGCAAAAGATTAGATGGTCAACAAATTCAATCGACCTCCCTTTATGCAATAATGTCTGTGCCATGTATCTAAATAAATGCAAATTTCCCTAATGATAACTGATAGTTCTATATGCGTGATACAATCATCTTCCAAATGCAACAGTCATATGTTAATCATCCATTTATAGCAACCATGGAATCAAGATAAAAATAAAATGCAAATGCACACATATCCATATGCATATGCTCTAGTGTCCTAGTTAGGCCGATCCTTAAAATATAATAGTCCCTAGTGTAAGTATATGCATCCATTAGAATCCACTAGCTAACACTTGCAGCCACCAGCATCCATCATACATATTCTAATAACATGTTCCATTAACTCCTACCATCGATAGGTTAAATCCTAAGATCTACCCTCCAAGGATAATAAAGGAAAGAGCCTATTCAAACTAAAGATGGAAATGGAAAATTCGAAATTTATTATCAAAGTGATGTGGATAAGAGGTACATGTTCTCTCCTAATCAAATCATTCTTTCTCCGAAGTCTCTTTAACCATGTCGGGACAAAGTAGCAATCTCTCTGTAGACTCTAACCAATACAAAGGCGACTTGCATGGTCTTCCATAAAGAGCTTCGAAAGGTACCATCCCAATGCTAGCTTGGAAACTACTCTCATACACGAATTTCTCTAAAGGAAGATGCTCCTTATAAGTTCCTCCAAAATACACATCCTCAACCACATGTGTCTTACCATCTTATTAATACCACTTTACTATTCTTCTATAGTTTACACATATGAAGCAACAATCCTAGGTTCTCACTAGTATCCGATACACTTTACGGAAACTTCTATTATTAATTCTAAAAGTAATTTCCGTTATAGCCTAACACTTTTTCCGTCACACCTTGAAAATTATTCCTATCTACTCCATATTTAGAAGTTTGGTTTGGTATTTATGTAACGTCCCGCCTTTTTGCAAGCTTTAAATCCGACGATAAACCACACATGTCAGACATAAACCATACAGAAGGACGGATTGTTATGGGGTAAATAAGAAAAGTAGGGAAAGAAAAACAAAATAGAATCTCACAGTGGAACGATAAAATATAATAATCAAATACACAGTTGATGAAGCTGTTTTATAAAATATTTGATTTTACTTATATTACACAATATCAGAGTAACACATACCAGAGAATAATAATTAATACAGCGGAATACAGTGTGTAGTGGAATAATATAATAAATAATAATAAATCTTTGTCTTCGGCCTCTAGAATAAAATCTTCAAATCCTGAAACGCTCGGACTGACCCGAGAAAATTGAAAAGACAAAACACTGGAGTCGGAACTAAAAGTCTTATATAAGTTGAATCAACGTAAATAATATGAGTGTAACGACGTCGGAGATGTTTACGGGTTTTGACATCTCCTATCCAGTGTCTAACGTGAGTGCAGTAACTTAAAAGATGCTCGGGATTCACATCTTTTAAGGATCCGTTAAACTATTTACTATATAGTAATATTTCGCTATTATAATAATGTCTATTTGTAAAATAAAATTACTTAAAAATAGCGTTAAGTGGTTACCCATATAGCCCTTAACACATAATAGTGCCAGTATTCTTTACAGTACCTGCATATCCCTTGATTGGGAGACTACGAGAAGATACTTCATAGGTACGACACAAATCAAACTTTTACGAGGCGCGTTATGGTAGGTGACACGGCACAACTAGGCAATGCCAGGACAAATATACCAATTACGCTTCCGGGCCAGTGGTAACGCGTAGCGCGCAGCTACCGCCCACCGCGAGCCATACCCCTAAATCAAAGAAATCAAAAGTGGCCACCGAATAAATCCAAAACTCAGAGTATAATATCGAAGGGATGTGTCTGATAAAAGGTGCTACCTTCTTAACCTGTCAATCGCTCCTGTTTTAACCACCTTATGCCAACTCACAGGAGTCAGGTTAACGTATTTACCTCAAAGGAAACGCCGCCACCATCCTACTTCATTTTGGAATCTCCACTGCGTACACGGTTGTTAAAGTGGTTTTCAGAGTTGGCAGAGAGTATGACAACTTCCGATCCCGGTCTCTTCAACAACCAAACGTTATTATAACACCGCGGTTATTTCAAAATAATTTATACTTTAAAACCAGAATATAATATCCCTTTCAAAACCATATAAATATGATATCATTTCTATTTTTAAAACTCCAAATCAATATGATATTATTTTTATTTTAAATATATCCCTTTTTCCAAAATCATAATACTTTCATCTATAGATATCTTAAAACCCATAGCTTTGAAACAAAATTTATAATAGTTAAATGGTTTAAATATTAAACCACTTTATATAACGAAATAGCTTTTTAAATTTCACAAATAAATTCCAAATATAGGTTTAAATTCCCAAATAAACTATTTCAATTTCCATATATTTCAAAGCTTTAAATATTTTACAATATCAAAACGAATTCTTTGATAATTTCATATATATCAAATTCCATTTCCATTATTTAGATTTGAATGTTTACTTAGTAAATCAAATATCATTTAAGTAAAACCTTTAAACTTCAAAGAACCGGATATTCCTTCAATTTAATTAACTTGATAATATTCATTTAAATCGACTTGATATTCATTTTAATCCTTTAAACCAAAATCAAGTTATTAAGATCATACCCTTTAAAAATCTCCATTTTTATTTAAATTTCAAGTCAAATTTATTTAAGTATAATTCTTAAATAATTCAATTCAAACCAATTTCATATTTATCTTCCAACTTAAATTTCATTTAAGTCATTTAATAACTATATATATATACAATATCTTAAATAGGTGCTTAACCACATAATATAAAATAATCAAACTCCATTATTAAACTTACTTGTATTAAAAAAATTTATACATATCTTAAATTCAAGAATTTAACTATATATATAAAATTAATATTTATATAATATCAAAAATTAATATTTGTTAAACCGTATATTTCTTTTCAAACCATAGATAATCACTTCAAAATATCTTTATATATAGACCGCGGTGCCTGTATATAATTTTCTATCCTATGGTCAAGTGATACGGATATTTATCATTTCAATCCGTAATTTAAAATAAAATTACGGTTATATATCATTTCAAACTGCAATCCCGAATGAAATAAAATGCATAATAATTTGCAGTTTAAAATAATATTTAATACACATTCATTTATCCATCAACAGATCACACATCCATCACAATCATCATCCAAAACAATCAATCAGTACCAATAGATAACTGATAATATATATATATAGCAGGTATTTAACTGGCGGTTATATTCAAAAATAAATTAAATAACGATTTAATTTAATTAAATGTAATAACTGAGATGATGATTAAAAATATACGAAAAGTCATAAATAAATGCATAATCACAAGAGAATTTAATTTAACAAACATAAGAAATTTTAGATGTTGTGAGTGGGTTAAAACACTCACCTTTTGAATTTAAATTGAATTTAAATCCAATTTAAACCCAAAAATTGGATCGTCTCCAAACCCATCCAAACCAGCATCAAAATGTCTGGAATTCTAATATGAACCTAACGGAGAAAACTGCGCCTGAATACGACCTTGTACGTAAAATTTTAAGCATTTAAACAATCATAGTTTAAAATTAAATTAAATAAAACAGCCTTCTTTAATCCTTACCACGTCAGCACGAAATCCACGCGCCCGCCCTCACACATTCGAAACCCTAGTGCCTTGTTTGAAACCGTGCACGAAACCATCTGTAGCCACCGTTCCTTACGCAATTAGCCACGACCCTAGGCGGGCCTCCACCACGATCAGAACCCCACGCCTCCTCCATCGTGCTAAGCCGACCACCCCCCAGCCCATGGCGAGACGCACGACCCCCCAAACACCCATGCTTCCGACTGCCTTCCTCGCCACTTTTCGGCGCTTCCACTGACCATCACAACAAACGAGCACAACCCTTTTTCCTGCTCGACCTCCTCTACCCAATGGCATCGCCCGATCGACCTATGGTCTCAGATCCACCGTTGGATCGAGAAGGTGGCCTATGAACGGTCGGGGAATCTTCGACGATTTCCAGTCAAACGAAAATCCAAATTGAAGAACGAATTGTAGATTTAGGTTGCGCTCGTCGAGAGCTTCGATATATAATTTTTTTGAGGAGTTTGAAATTTTGAAGTTGATTTCTGAATTGACATTTGAATTGGATAAATTAGGGTTTACAGCCATTGAGGAAGAGGAGCACAGAAGTTTCTGTACATATAGAAATGAGGAATAGAGGCTGCTAGGGTTTATAACAGGGTATTTATAGACAACTGAAATAGAATAGATGGACCCGATTTATAAACGTGCTGAACAATATATGGTCCGAAAACTCCGTTTCGACTCCGGAACGAAATTGGGTCAACCCATATATCAAAATAGATGTTTTAAAATATTTTAAACGCAATGGAAATGGTATCAATTCCAAATTCCATCGTATGAAGAAGTAATGCTAAAAACGATATTTTTCAAATTGATTTCAATTTTAATGATTTCAAGGGGATTCGAGTCCATACGATCAAACGACAAGTCCGATCGTTACAAAACTTGAAATCCTATAATAATTCACCGTTACAGATCCGATGAAACTGGTTTCGTCTAAATTTGAGTCAGTGGCTAAAATGGCTATTTTTCCAGTTAATTAAATAAATTAAAATTAATTAATTAAATCAACTTTTCAATTTCAATTCGAAAATTTGCCAAATTTCATCACTTATGATTTCTCAATCATTTACAATGATTAAACAAATTTAAATGTCAACTTATAGGTGAATAATTTATAAATTTCAATGTAAACCTCAACTTCGTTAAATTATAAATTTAATTTCCAATAATTCTATTAAATTCAGCTTTCATTCTATTACTTAATTCATCGTTATCAAAAGGATGCAATTTACATTGGTTCACGATTGTTTATATTTATATTCTTAGATTTTATCTAAATTTCCATTTATGCATCATCTAAGTATTTACTTTTCATTGATTTGCAAGTAATCTTATTATCGTATATTAAATTCTAATATATTGACAAAACTTTATTTACATCCCTTTATTTAACCAATAGTCGTTATTTCAAATTATTAATTACAATCAGTTAAAATCTTACCATTGGTTCCATAAATTTATTTGCACTAAAATAGTTATTTCATTAATTCTCATTAATATAACATTAAGGTTCATTTAACTCTAATTGATTTCCAATTTTATTATTAAACCATATAAACAGATAAATTATAACAAGTATTACCATGCCTTTAGTTACACTTATGCGTTCCCTATTATCAAGCCCCCATTACAGTTCTTAAATACTTTTGCTATTATTTAGTTACATTACTATATTATTATTATTTCATTAGCAATTTAGTATTTACATTCGTTTCTTACAATTCAAATCTCATAACCAATTATAACAAATTTCAATATGTCACATGACCTTTCACTTCAATTTGTCCATTTACTAAGTTTTACATTAATGAATCTTTATTTCCAAATATACTCTAGTTTAACAACTTCTAAATATTGTATTACTTCTCACATTAATGTAACTTTTATTTATTTTATTAAAATTTATTTCAAACTCTAATTCCATCAACAAATTAAACAGGTAACTTATAATATATGCTTACAAGCCAAATGTTACACCAATTGACATATTCTGAATGGAGTTAGCATATAAATTTCAAAAATTATCTAAATTTTACGTTAAGATAATATTTAATTACCTTTAATGAAATTAAATTCCTAATTTATTTAATGCAATCAATTATGACCTTTATAATTTTAATACATTCATTATTTGTCAATTACCATTCAAATAAATCCATTCATTTAATTTCTTTATTATGAATCAATTATAAACTTACCATCTTAAGATTGATGTCAACATGGGTACTTCTCTATTACACTATTATACATCATTTACATCTTACAGTTGTATAAATGTTACATTAAATCTATTCAAATTTCCGACTCCTTTGTTATTAACTATCCTATTTTCATTTATTACATCTTTGTCAAATATATCCATTAATTACGGTGAAATATTCTCAATAAATTTATTTACTTAATTTCATACTTTTATTACACAAATTACTACCTTATAATAAGTTTACATTTCTAATTAAATTTACATTCAATTATAACCTAAACAGTCGTTTCAATAAATTTGGATTGCATTAAATTGGTTATTCATCAACTGCCATTTACATTACTACCTTAACTTACATACAGTTACTATTAATCAATATTATTGCATTGGTTAATCAAATGCTTATTTTAAATTTTATACTCAAGTGCAATAATTAACACTATTTCTTCATTGGGATTTCACTCCAATTAACAATAATTAACTTTTAAATTACCATTGTTGCACTTCTTTTTAGCATTCATTTCATTGTAAATTATAGAATTTTATTTCTTTCTAAATTTAATTTCAAAGATCCAATTAAATTTACCAATTTATTTATTGAAAATTTACGAGTCGTTACACTCTTCCCCACTCAAAACTTTTCGTCCCCGAAAAGGAAAAGAATGGAAAAGAACTAGGAAATCAATATATCTTACTTAAAACATTTAATTTATAGACAAATACATTTTTCAAAATTAATTAATTTAAATAAAATATACCAATTTATACCAATAAATCTTTTATACTTAAATTAATAAAGTTTGGAAAACATTTTTAAAATATTTTCTAAGTCCAAAATTTACGGAAAATTTCGGCAGAGTCTTCTTTGTACGGAGAGGCTCGGGAGAAAATATAATATCAAATATAACAATATACAACATATATTTTCCAAAACAATATATCCCAACCCAGGAAAAATAATATAATAACGATACAAACCGTAATCCGAAAACGTACCTATTTGTCGGGAAATTTACGCTTATATTATGAAACCAAATGCAGCAGCAATTGCTTTCTTAACTTGCATTTCACTTATATAATCTAAAAGAGGTTACTAATTACATAAAATGAATATTTAAGTTGTTTCAATCATAAACAAACCAATCAATAAAACAACATTCACTTGCAACAAGTCATACAACCATCACATAGAATCAATACAAATCATTCATTCATTCATATCAAACAAAACAAATAGTTATTCGGGTTCCAAACTTCAAATTGTATAGAATGAAAAATAAACTACTGAGCGCACCATTTACTCAACAGTCTCTGATGAAGCTAAATAGATTATTCGTACATCCAAACAATTTTAAAGTATCCTTATCCAAACAACCATAAACCAAAACAAACAACCACAATTTCAAACAACAGATTAAGTTTATCCGTATTAATTCCATTCATACATTTGTTGTTTGATTTCTCTTTTTCATTCATATAATGGTTTATCTTTTTAATTTACATTTATTTCTTAAAATTTTATTTAGAAATAACTTCGACTTATTTACTTAAGTTTATTATCTTCCATTTATACTACTTAATTTCATTTATTTACTTTCATTTATTACTAAATTCCATTTACAATACTTACCTTTCTATTTTAATTAATAGTCTTTCAATTATAATTATGTCCATAACAACTACAACACCAAATTCTTATTTGTTAAGGAATTTCATTGAATACTTCCATTATTTCAAATTTTTACTTGTATAATATTCTATTACAATTTCTTATTAAACATTGTAACTTTTATTGTTGGGTAAGTTATATATATGCTTTTAAGGATGTAATTGAATGTTATATAAGTTTATTATATTTCCTTTAATTAATTTAAATGTTCCACAATAATATTCTTTGTTTTATAGGTTAAAATTTCAAATTTCCTTTAATCCCATTTATAACTTAACATTAAATCTCTTATTCCATTTAGAGGTTTCAATTATTGGTAAAATTCCATTTCACTACTCAAATTAAAACTGTTAATTAATGGAAACTTAAGAATTTAATACTGGGTTTTATTCAAATCATTTGAAAATTATAGATAAATATATACTTACAACTTATATATCTAATCATATTTAAAACAATATAGAATTTATATTTGGTTACCAAACTAAATCCATAGTAAAACTACTACAGTGGCCTTCCCACTTCGAAACTCGAAAATGAATGTCGATGATGCGGCCATTCGTCATCGAAATTATTTTCCAGCGACAGAGAGAAGTACAAAACTTATTTTTTTGTCCCAAATTTTTCTTTAAAACGATTCTTCCAAATTATATTGAAATATTTATATCAGAAAATACTTATAAACAATATTATTATACTCCAAAATTATTACAAAGAAATTTTCAAAACCCCAGAACATAAATTCTAAATTCCTCTATTTCATTTAATTATTTTCAATCTCATTTCAACTATTATTTATAAATTTCATTACGTAACAACCAATATATTACAACCAAATATAACCTTTATAAAAACTTACTATATATATATGTAGAAAATATAATAGGCAAAATCATTTCATCCACCTATGTTAAAACCAAATATTATGTCGGTCTGTCCTATTAAGTGTTTAGAAATCCCTATTGATGTCATAGCGTCCCATGCAACAACCAGAATTTAAAAATACAAAATGGAACAAATTAAGACAATATGAAAACCTTTTTATAACACTAACAAGTACGCTCTCTCATATATATACGCTTAGCGACTCCCATAGGGTATTACTACCCTATTAGTAAAGAGTCAGACCCCACAAAGCTAAGGTTTATCGCTAAACCTGGCTCTGATACCAGATGTAACGTCCCGCCTTTTTGCACGCTTTAAATCCGACGATAAACGACACACGTCAGACTTAAACCATATAGAAGGGCGGATTGTTATGGGGTAAATAAAAAAAGCAGGGAAGGAAAACAAAATAGAATCTTACAGCGAAACAATAAAATATAATAATCAAATATACAGTTCATGAAGCTGTTTTATAAAATATTTGATTTTACTAACACATACCAGAGAATAATAATTAATGTAGCGGGATACAGCGTGTAGTGGAATACTATAATAAATTATAATAAATCTTTGTCTTCTGCCTCTAGAATAAAATCTTCAAATCCTGAAACGCTCGGACTGACCCGAGCGAATTGAAAAGACAAAACACTTGAGTCAGAACTAAAAGATCTTATGTAAGTTAAATCAACGGAAATATTATGAGTGTAACGGTGTCGGAGATGTTTACGGGATTTGACATCTCCTATCCAGTGTCTAACGTGAGTGTAGTGACTTAAAAGATGCTCGAAATTCACATCTTCTAAGGATCCATTAAACTATTTACTATATAGTAAAATTTCGCTATTATAATAATGTCTATTTGTAAAATAAACTTACTTAAAGGGGTTACCTATATATCCCTTAGCACGTAATAATGCCAATAGTCTATACAGTACCTGCATATCTCCTGATCGGGAGACTATGAGAAGATACTCCATAGGTACGACACAAATCAAACTCGTACAAGGCGCGCTATGGTAAGTGACACGACACAACTGGGCAATGCCAGGGTAGATATACCAATTACGCTTCCGGGCCAGTGGTAACGCGTAGCGTACAACTACCGCCGACCTCGAGCCACACCCTCAAATCAAAGAAATCAAAAGTGGCCACCGAATAAATCCAAAAGTCAAAGTATAATATCCAAGGGATGTGTCCGATAAAAGGTGCTACCTTCTTAACCCATCAATCGCTCCTGTTTTAGCCACCTTATGCCAAATCACGGGAGTGGGTCCACGTATTTACCTCAAAGGAAACGCTGCCACCATCCTACTTCATTCTGCAATCTCCACCGCGTATATGGTTGTTAAAGTGGTTTTCGGAGTGGGCAGAGAGTATGACAACTTCCGATCCCGGTCTCTTCAACAACCAAACGTTATTATAACACCACTGTTATTTCAAAATAATTTATACTTTTAAACCAGAATATAATATCCCTTTCAAAACCATATAAATACGATATCATTTCTATTTTTAAAACTCCAAATCAATTTGATATCATTTTTTATTTAAATATATCCCTTTTTCCAAAATCATATTACTTTCAACTATATATATCTTAAACCCCATAGGTTTGAAACAAAATTTCTAATACTTAAATGGTTTAAATATTAAATCACTTTATATAACAACATAGCTTTTTAAATTTCACAAATAAATTCCAAATATAGGTTTAAATTCCCAAATAAACAATTTCAATTTCCATATATTTCAAAGCTTTAAATATTTTACAATTTCAAAACGAATTCTTTGATAATTTCATATATATCAAATTCCATTTCTATTATCTAGATTTGAAATGTTCACTTACTAAATCAAATATCATTTAAGTAAAACCTTTAAACTTCAAAGAACTGGATATTCCTTCAATTTAATTAACTTGATTATATTCATTTAAATCGACTTGACATTCATTTAAATCCTTTAAGCCAAAATCAAGTTATTAAGATCACACCCTTTAAGAATCTCCAATTTTATTTAAATTTCAAGTCAAATTTATTCAAGTACAATTCTTAAATAATTAAATTCAAACTGATTTCATATTTATCTTCCAACTTAAATTTCATTTAAGTCATTTAAAAACTATATATATATATATATATATATATATATATATATCAAACTCCATTATTAAACTTACTTTTATTAAAAAAAATTATACATAGCTTAAATTCAAGAATTTAACTATATATATATATAATTAATCTTTATATACTATCAAAAATTAATATTTATTAAACCGTATATTTCTTTTCGAACCATAGAAAATCACTTCAAAATATCTTTATATATAGACTGTGGTGCCTGTATATAATTTTCTATCCTATGGTCAAGTGATACGGATATTTATCATTTCAATCCGTAATTAAAATAAAATTATGGTTATATATCATTTCAAACCGCAATCCCAAATGAAATAAAATGCATAATAATTTGCAGTTTAAAATAATATTTAATACACATCCATTCTTCCGTCAACAGATCACACATCCATCACAATCATCATCCAAAACAATCAATCAATACCAATAGATAACTGATAATATATATAACATGTATTTAATTGGCAGTTATATTCAAAAGTAAATTGAATAACGATTTAATTTAGTTAAATGCAATAACTGAGATGATGATTAAAAATATACGAAAAGTCATAAATAAATGCATAATCACAACAAAATTTAATTTAACAAACATAAGAAATTTTAGAAGTTGTGAGTGGGTTAAAACACTCACCTTTTGAATTTAAATTGAATTTAAATCCAATTTAAACCCAAAAATTGGACAGTCTCCCAATCCATCCAAACCAGTGTCAAAAAGCCCGAAATTCCAATACGAACCTAGCGGACAAAACCGTGCGTGAATACGACCTTGTATGTAAAATTTATATGCATTTGAACAATTATAGTATAAAATTAAATTAAATAAAACAACCTCCTTTAATTCTTACCACGTCAGCATGAAATCCACGCGCCCACTCTCACACGTTCGAAACCCTAGGGCCTTGGTTGAAACCTCGCACGAAACCATCTGTAGCCGTCGTTCCTCATGCAATTAGCCACGACCCTAGGCGCGCCTCCACCACGATCAGAACCCCGCGCCTCCTCCATCGTGCTAGGCCGACCACCCCCCAGGCTATGGCAAGACGCGTGACCCCCTAAACACCCATGCTGCCGACAGCCTTCCTCTCCACTTTCTAGTGCTTTCATTGACCATCATGACAATGACCACAACCCTTTTCCCTGCTCGACCTCCTCTACCCAACGGCGCCCCCGATCGACCTATGGTCTCAGATCCACCGTTGGATCGTGATGGCGGCCTATGAACGGCCGGGGGTTCTTCGACGATTTTCGGTCAAACGACAATCCAAATCGAAAAACGAATTGTAGATTTAGGTTGCGCTCGTCGAGAGCTTCGATGTATAATTTTTCTGAATTTTTTTGAGGAATTTGAAATTTTGAAGTTGATTTCTGAATTGACATTTGAATTGGATAAATTAGGGTTTACAGCCATTGAGGAAGAGGAGCGCAGAAGTTTCTGTACGTATAGAAATGAGGAATAGAGGCTGCTAGGGTTTTAACAGGGTATTTATAGACAACTTAAGTAGAATAGATGGACCCGATCTATAAACGAGCTGAACGATATATGGCCTGAAAAGCCCGTTTCAACTCCGGAACGAAATTGGGTCAACCCATATATCAAAATATATGTTTTAAAATATTTTAAACACAATGAAAAAGGTTTCATGTCCAAATTCCATCGTATGAAGAAGTTATGCTAAAAACGATATTTTTCAAATTGATTTCAATTTTAATGATTTCAAGGCGTTTCGAGTCCGTGTGATCAAATGACAAGTCTGATCGTTACAAAACTTGAAATCCTATAATAATTCAACATTATAGATCCGATGAAACTGGTTTCGTCGAAATCCGGGTCAGTGGCCAAAATGGCTATTTTTCCCATTAATTAAATAAATTATTAATTAATTAAATCAACTTTTCAATTTCAATTCGAAAATTTGCCAAATTTCATCACTTATGATTTCTCAATCATTTACAATGATTAAAAAAAATGTAAATGTCAACTTAGAGGCGAATAATTTATAAATTTCAATATTAACCTCATTTTCATTAAATTATAAATTTAATTTCCAACAATTCTATTAAATTCACCTTTCATTCTATTATTTAATTCATCATTATCAAAAGGATGTAATTTACATTGGTTCATGATTGTTTATATTTATATTCTTAGATTTTATCTAAATTTCTATTTATGCAATCTTCTAAGTGTTTACTTTTCATTGAATTGCAATTAATCCTAGTATCGTATATTAAATTCTAATATATTGATAAAACTTTATTTTCATCCCTTTATTTAATCAATAGTCATTATTTCAAATTATTAATTACAATAAGTTAAGATCTTACCATTGGTTCCATAAATTTATTTGCACTAAATTAGTTATTGCATTAATTCTCATTAATATAACATTAAGGTTCATTTAACTCTATTTGATTTCCAATTTTATTATTAAACCAAATAAACAGATAAATTATAACAAGTATTACCATGCCTTTAATTACTCTCATGCGTTCCCTATTATCAAGCCACCGTTACAGTTCTTAAATACTTTTGCTATTATTTAATTACATTACTATATTATTATTATTTCATTAGCAATTTAGTATTTACATTCGTTTCTTACAATTCAAATCTCATAACCAATTATAACAAATTTCAATATCTCACCTGACCTTTCATTCCAATTTATCCATTTATTAAGTTTTACATTAATGAACCTTTATTTCCAAACATACTCTAGTTTAACAACTTCTAAACATTGTATTACTTCTCACATTAATGTAACTTTTATTTATTTTATTAACATTTATTTCAAACTCAAATTCCATCAACAAATTAAACATGTAACTTATAATATATGCTTATAAGCCAAATGTTACACCAATTGTCATATTCTGAATGGAGTTAGCATTAATTTCAAAAATTATCTAAATTTTACATTAAGATAATATTTAACTACCTTTAATGAAATTAAATTCCCAATTTATTTAATGCAATCAATTATGACCTTTACAATTTTAATACATTCATTAATTGTCAATTACCATTCAAATAAATCCATTCATTTGATTTCCTTATTATGAAACAATTATATACTTACCATCTTAAAGGTGGTGTCAACATGGGTACTTCTCTATTACAGTATTATACGTCATTTGCATCTCACAGTTGTATAAATGTTACATTAAATCTATTCAAATTTCTGACTCCTTCGTTATTAACTATCCTATCTTCATTTATTACATCTTTGACAAATATATCCATTAATTACGGTTAAATATTCTCAATAAATTTATTTACTTGATTTCGTACTTTTTATTAGGGAAATTACTACCTTATAATAAGTCTACGTTTCTAATTAAATTTACATTCAATTATAACCTAAACAGTCGTTTCAATCAATTTGGATTGCATTAAATTGGTTATTCATCAACTGCCATTTACATTACTACCTTAACTTACATACAGTTACTATTAATCAATATTATTGCATTGGTTAATTAAATGCTTACTTTAAATTACTTGTTTTAAATTTTATACTCAAATGCAATAATTAACACTATTTCTTCATTGGGATTTCACTCCAATTATCAATAATTGACTTTTAAATAACCATTACTACACTTCGTTTTAGCATTCATTTCATTGTAAATTATAGAATTTTATTTCGTTCTAAATTTAATTTCAAAGATCCAATTAAATTAACCAACTTATTTATTGAAAATTTATGGGTCGTTACAATTTATCATTTCATTTCAAAAACAAAATGTTCCAAATTTTTAAATCATCAATTCCCAAATTTTTTGCCATTAAAAGTGTTATTTTCAAGTTTTTTATTAAATTCAAAGGCATTGGTTACTTAACATTTTATCTTTCCAAACTTGTATCCTTATAGCTTTTTGTATTTACATTATTCCCCAAATCTAGAGGGGGAATTTTTTTTCAAATTATATGTTCAAAACTTATTCCTTCTTTTCTTTTAAATACATTTACAGCTTTCTATAAAAATTAGGATTTTTAAATTTAACCGTTACTAAGTTTTCTCTTTCAAAAACTTATTTACCCTTTACTAAACTATTTTTCTTCAAGATATCTTTAAAATGTCCTTAAATGTTTCGAAAACATCTTCTTTTAGTAGATTTTCAAAAAAAATTTTTGCAAAAACTAGAGTAGATAAGAACAACTATTTTTATTAGAAACTCCCTAACTTTCCAATTTCTTAACCTTGGAGGAGTTCCTAACTACAAATCGGGACTTTCTACAAAGGCCCTCTATTATATCTCTCCTAACTAACTCTGTCTCTAATTATTACACTTCTTATTACGCTTAAGGTTTTATACCTTAATATATTGGAACTACTTTCTTAAGAAATCATTCACCCTAAAACCTTCTATGAATCCTTTAAAGCGGATTTCATGTTTATGTGAAATTACAAGGATTTTTTTTATATTTTTTGAAATAGGCTTTACAAAACATGGTGCTTCCCATATCTTGTATATCTCTTTCAAGTATTCCTTATAGCATGCACAAAACATCTTTATTTGTAATTTTGTTTCATAGAAAATTTTATCATTATTCATTTCATTCCAATAGATTAAAGTACGCTTAATTGATATTCTCTTACAATAGACAATTTCTATGAAATTTATTAATTTCCTAATATTTAACTTACACTTTTCTTTTTAGGAAAGATCATTTTCAAAACTTTTTTAGTATGTCGATAACTAGAAAATATTTACTCATACTTATTTAAATAATAAGTGTACTCACAAACTACTTTATTATTATACTTAGAAATTATTTTCAAAATACATTTTTGTTTGGGCCAAGACAGATGTTGCGTAAAACACCATTACTACAACCCAAAAATACTAGTGTGTGCATTTAATTAAAATAAATACCAATAAATCTCGCATACTATATAAAAACATTTCCCTTGGGAGTCACCTACTATAACAATAGTGTTATAGTCTATGCTCACCTTATTTTTCATGAAAACATCTATTACAACCATAAAAGATGTAACCCATGTTTTCGATACTTAATACATTCTAGGTTTTTATATTTAAAATCTTTGTTTACCTATAAAGAAACTAGCGAGTTGCATATGCTCTATAATTCTTCGAAAAGAATTTTACTTTTAACAAAATTTTCATCATATAAAAACCAGTTTAAATTTCATTCTACTTTTTTTTTTTAAAAACCCAATATTTACTTTCTCAAAAATATTGACAATTATATTTTTCAACTTTTCAATGCTAACAATTTCATTTTATTGGGCTAAACAAAAAAATGGTTTTTTGCTTTCCTTTTACTACCCTAGGAGTGCCCTTCCTAAACTTGGGAAATCTCGTTTCTTTACTAAAGTCTTTTATTCCTAATCCTCTTTTATGCTTATATTTATTCCAAGTCACTACCGTTAAATCTACTTATCTGAAACAATTATAATTTTTGCAATTATCTACACATGGGCTTTCTTCTTTTTTTATCAACAGAATCTATTGTACATCTTCAATCTTTGCCTACTTCTCTTTGGATTTCCACTATCTGAACATAAATGTACAAAACCTCTTCTCAAACTCCTACCATGTGTAGGACTTCTCTATGCCCCAAGAAACGCACTACCTTATGGCAAAAGTGTCACTTCAAGAATTTTTCTTTCAACTAATGAACATGAAGTGTATGATGAAGCTCCTCTAGATGAATAAAAAGCCCCTCCATACTCTTGGAAAACACCAAAATGTCATCCACGAACTCCACTATGAACTTATTTAGGAAATCTTGAAAAACACGGCTCGTCAAATCTACGAAATAGGCCGGGGCATTGGTTATCCCAAAATGGCATAACCAACTACTCAAAGAATCCATCAGTTATCCTAAATGTTGTCTTATCGATGCTATCGTCAGCGATTCTAAGCTGATGAATTATAGTGGCTAAATCAAGTTGAGAAAATACTATAGAGCAACTAGCAGATCAAAACGATCTTCTATCCTTGGAAGTGGGTAATGATTCTTCTTTATGAGCATATTTAACTCTCTCTATGTTCTACGCAAAGTCGAAGGGAACCATCCACTTTATAGCGAATACGACTGGCGCTCCCCACTCAGGTATGCTCCATCTGATGAAGCCTTTCTCCAATAGCTCATGAATCTACTTACTTAAATCCTTCCTTTCCCTAGGTGCCATGTGTCTCATAGGCTATGCCACTGGCTTAGCATTTTCGTTAAGATAGATCCTAAAGTCGATCTCTCTCTTAGGGGGTAGTCCCCTAACCTCCTCAAAGATGTCTGGGAAATCTCTGATGACTGGAACTGAATCTAACACCACTGATGATGAGTCAAGGGAATAAAGAAAGCTCAACATGGCTGACCCCTATAGGTTATAAGAAACTTCGAGATTCCTACCGTTGCATGTCTCTGTCTAACGACTCCTCTCTCACAGTCTAATATCGTTCCCTAAGTGGATACCCAATCCATTCCCAAGTCATTCCATACACCGAAAATCCCAATAAATAGGCGTCATAATCAAACTCTATGCCTAGGATAAAAATTTTCAAACCTCTACAAATCATAGATAAATGTGCCGATCCTCCCAGGGGATTTGGAACAACTATAGGGTCTAGTACTAAGGAGATATCTCAGTGCAAACAATCAACTAAAAGACTCGAAATGTAATAGTGTGATGCTCCAAAATTGGAAAGAGTCTGAATGAAAATAGAGATCAAACCTACCACAGAGACTTTCCTACCTCTATCTTGTCCACTACCAGAATATGCTGCATCCAAAGCCTATACTTGTGTTGTAGCTACTCCTACTCTATGTCCCGTTCTCTAAGGACAAGCTCTGCTAAGGTGACCAGGCCGTCCACAACTGTAACACATTCCCTTCGTCATCTTATTCTTATAGTCCCTTGCGTAATGACCAAACAGTCCACAAATATTACATTTCCCGCTTTTCTTATTCCACTTCTGAGGTCCTCCTTCTTTCCTCATGTTCTTTTCCTTCTTACTCACTACGGCTACTTATTTAGGAACATCTTTAAGCCCTCCTTCAGCTACCAAAATGTAGGCTAAACTCTCTGTCGATCCTCCAATCCTAATAGCCCAAACATTTGCTCTTTGTCGTTCAACCTAGCTTGTGCCTCCTTGAAATCCTTTGTGTCAGAAAACGTTCTGCCCTCTAAACTAGCACATTCCTTGCATAGCTTAGAAAAATTGGTTGCTATAGGTGAATTAAAAGGATCTCCACCTACTGATGTTATATTGGGTGCTTGCCCTTGCACCACTGGTTCCGTAGCTCTATGGAACCAGTCAGCCATACCATATAATAAAAGAGAATTTAGGCTCGAAGGAATCGAAAGAAGGTTGAATTGGACTTTGAGGGCATTTTTATAAAATATCTCTTTTATACTTGAAAAACTATTTCCACAATAAGGGTATCTTTCTGAAAAGTACTTTTAAAACAAATTATTTTGAAAAATACTTCACTTTTAAAGCAATTTTTTAGGAATCCTATAACCTTAGGCTCTGATACCAAATAAACACCTCATACCCTTTAGTATACCTAAAAGGACACATTAAAGGATATGGTGCATCATAGGTATAGCTAAAACATTACAGAGATTAAGATTCATAAGAAAAAATAAATAAAATAGCGGAAACATTTAAAACATTAACTTATTTAAAAGTCAAACTTAATAAACACTTCATAAAACCAAATATGTTTCAAAATACCAAATATCCATGTCTAGTGGAAAACATTATCTCAGTCATAACATCAGAGTACATAAAATAACTTTTTATCTCAATGAAAAGTACCAGCACATCAAAATGAAATAAAGATGAAAAAGAAGAAGTAGAATACATGAAGAAAAATCTCTGTAGCTGAAACCTCAAAGAGTCCGAAATCTATTGTCCCTGCCTCTACTGGCCTATGGGGGAAATAGAGGAGTGGGTCAGACTAAAAGTATGGTGAGTGGAAGTAACTACTAGTATTTTTAAGCGAGATAAAGATAATAGACTTATCAATAGTTCAAGTATAAAAAGGAAACGGAGGAAAAGTTAAAGCTAGAATAAAATGCTACTTGATTTAACTATTTCGATTGTTTGCACATGTCAAAGATTACTGCTTTGATTAGGTTGAATTCCTAATTCTACTTTAGTTAGGCTCAATTCCTAATTCTACCCTTTGATCGGCCTTCTGTCTCTGTTGCACCACTGTGAGCTAGTCCCCAACATGGGTCCTATAGCAAAAGAAGATGCCCGCTAGTGCTCTGGAACTCAAGAGCGACCTATCTCCGTGCACCAAGGTCGCACGCACGACCACCATTAGGCTTGCACTATCTGTTGCTCCCTCTTACCATAAACAGCATAAGCCGTCCAGCCTCACCTCCTCCATTGTTATGCCATCAGTCCTAGTCTGAAAGGGTTCCCCCAGCCTCACCTAAGTGCATTGTGAGATCATCAGTTTTAGTCTGAAAAGGAATGCTGACAATTCGGGTCTTACCAAAAAAAATCTAGTTTCGCCCCTTGCACAAATCACCTGATTTGAACTGCTATCTATTTTCCCCTTAGTTACTTTAGTTAGCATAAGCATGTCCCAGCCTCATCTAACCTACTGTGAGACCATCGGTCCTAGTCTGAAAGGGTTATGCCAAGCCTCACCTGCTGTGAGACCATCAGTCCTACTCTGAAAGGGTCATGCCCAGCCTCACCTATTATGATACCATTAGTCCTAGTCTGAAAGGGAATGCTTTTAGTTATGAGCCATACTTCTACCTTTGCTTATTAACTTAATATACATCTTTTAAATAAGCCTCTTCAGTTCATTCTACTCTATTTGCATATTAACTTATTCTACATCTTTTAAGTAAGTTGCTTCTATTGTCTCTGCTATAATTGCTTATAAACTTAGTGTAAGTCTTTAAAATAAGCCTCTTTCTATGCTTTCTTTTTAACTATAACCTATGTTATAATTTTTCTTTGATTTTCTCATTCTAGTAATAATCTACTAGTTATAACTTACTTGCAAATGTCAAATTTTCCTTTTTCAATCAATATTGTTTTATTACAGTTCTACTTATTTACATCCAATTTTCCAATTAGTGTTAGTAAAATTTAGTCCATACTAGTAGATTATCCACTTTTTATTGATTTATTCACGTAAAAGGAATAAAAAGAACTAAAATTTACAGGCTAAAATCTAACGCAAAATGGATTAAATAAATAAAAATAACTACAAACGACAGTAAATAACTATAAATAAACAAATAAAATAGAAAAATAAAAATAGCTAAGTAAAATAGGCTAAAAAGAACACTAAAAATTAACTGTAAACAACTTGTATAAAAGCGGCCTCAAAATCTTAGAAAAAGTACAACTGTTGAAAACCCTATTATTTTAAATTACTTAAAAATCTAAATTATTTACTTAAACACTCACCTGCGGTCCTTAGATCTTTTCCTTAGCTTTCCCTGATCCAATTCTAGCATATAAAATATTTTAATTAAAAAGAACTTCTCCTTGGAAAAATGTTCTTTTTTGGGTCCAGTCTAAGGGAATGAACCCAGATGGAGAAAATTTGAATGAGAAAATAGCTAGGCCTGGGGTCTTATTTATAATGTCACTTGTGGATCTCAGACTGTTGGATTTGAAAATTAAATCTGGTGCAACCATGTCACAGGCCCGTTGGGAGCCATTGGATGGAAGCACAAATGCACACGATCAATCCGAATTAGAAAAGCACGTCTTGCATCTAGATGAATTAACTTCCAAAATACTAAGGCGGGTAGACCATTCCATGTGTTAGGTCGACCTATAGGTCAACCCAGACACATTAGGGGTTGATTTGACCTATGTTATATTATTTTCTTTGTTTTCTTGTTTAATCCGTATCTTCTTCGTTCAAGCTCGGAATTTTACAAACTATATATTGAAATTGACCAGAAAATTACCGTGGACGCAATGGTGCAACTTCATGGCTCAACTCTGATAATTTCACAAAGTTAATTTACTATTTAATTAATTCGTTAATTTATTATTACAACTTATATTTCAGGTTGTTACATTCTTCCCTCCTTAAAGGATTTCATCCCCGAAATCTCTAAGGTTAGGAGAACGAAATAACTGTTTTCATCCAAATTCTACAACCAATTACTCAACCATCATCCATTACATCCATTATCCTTAAGCTTTAATAATTCAATTTATGATATATATGCAAATAGTGTAGTGTTAACGTCCCTAACTAATGCAAAAGATTAGACGGTCTGCTGATTCTATCGCCCTCCTTTTATGCAATAATGTCTATGCCATGTATCCAAATGAATGCAAATTCCCTAATGATAACTGATAATTCTATATGCGCGATACAATAATCATCCAAATGCAACCATCATAAGATAATCATACATTTATAGCATCCATGGAAATAGATAAAAATAAAATGCAAATGCACACACATCCATATGCATATGCTCTAGTGTCCTAATTACGCTGATACCTAAGAGATAATAGTGCCTAGTATAAGTATGTGTCCATTGGCATCCACTAGCAAACACTTGCAACCACTAGCATTTATAATACATAACATGTTCTACTAACATATTTACATTAAATCCTACCATCCATAGGTTAAATTCTAAGACTACCCTCCAAGGATAATAAAGGAAAGAGCCTATTCAAAACTAAAGATGGAAATAGGAAATTCGAAATTTATTATCAAAGAGATGTGGATAAGAGGTACATATTCTTTCCTAATCAAATCAACCTTTCTCCGAAGTCTCTTTAACCATGTCGAACCAAGTTGCAATCTCTCTGTAAACTCTAACCAACATGAAGGCGACATGCATGGTCTTCCATAAAGAGCTTCAAAAGGTGTTATCCCAATGCTAGCTTGGAAGCTACTATCATACACGAATTCCTCTAAAGGAAGATGCTCCTTCTAAGTTCCTCCAAAATACACATCCTCAACCATGTATGCCTTACCATCTTACCAATATCACTTTACTATTCTTCTATAGTTTACACACATGAAGCAACAATCCTAGGTTCTCACTAGCGCCCGATACACTTTACGGAAATTTCTACTATTACTTCTAAAAGTAGTTTCTGATATAGCCTTACACTTTTTCCGTCGCACCTAGGAAATGATTCCAATCGACTTCACATTTAAAAGTTTGGTTTTGTATTTATCATTTCATTTCAAACACTAAAGCTTCTAAATTTTTAAATCATCAAGTCCCAAAATTTTTGCCTTTAAAAGTGTTATTTTCAAGTTTTTTTATTAAACTGAAAAGTACTTGGTTAGTTAATATTTTATCTTTCTAGACTTGTACCCTTATAGCGTTTTGAATTTACAATATTCCCCAAACCTCAAGGGGGAACATTTTCAAATTCAAAGTTCAAAACTTATTCCTCATTTTCTTTTAAAGACCTTTACAGCTTTTTATAAAAATTAGGATTTTTGAATTTAACTGTTAATAAATTTTCGCTTTCTAAAACTTATTTACTCTTTACTAAACCATATTTCTTTAAGATATCCTTAAAATGTCCTTATATGTTTTCAAAATATCTTCTTTTACTAGTTTTTCAATTTTTTTGTAAAAAATGGAGTAGATAAGAACAATTATTTTATTAAAATCTCCTTAATTTTCCAATTTCTCAACCATGGAGTGTTAGTCGTGAAATGATGGTTTTGATGACAACAACCTTAGAATAGTTTATAAAATATAAATAGTAACATTATAAGTTTAGATATATATGTATATGCAGGATTAACCATGCATGTACTAAGAAAGAAGATTGTACAGTATAGAGATTCAAGATATCAAGATAGAAGACTCATGAGTATCAAGATTATCAAGACTTCAAGATTTCAAAGTTAATTATTTTTTGTTATAAGGAATTTTGTTAAAACTCATAGAAAAGCACTAGCATCTTAAAATCCAATTTATTCTTGGAATGGAATCCACTTCGAGCCTGCTAAAGGGATGGAACCCTAAGTAGGATGGAACCTACGAAAAATCTAGTGAAACATTATTTTGTATCCGCTAACTTTTTATTAAAAATGATTTTTCAAAATTATGTCATGTTTTCAAAATGTTTTCAAAACTTTCCTTTTAAAAAGATTCAAAACCCTCCATCCTGATTTTAAATAATTTTAGCCTCAAAATTATCTTTAATTTCAAAGTCAAATTACTCCTGATTTTAAACTATCTTTTAACATAATATATTTAACTTTTAAATATTTATACTTAGATTTAAAATAAAAAATTAGATTTAAATTCCATATATATTATTCTCTATATTTACTTATGAATTTTACCTATATTCAAGTATATTTATAAAGTTTAAATTAGTTTTAAAAATAAGATAAATGTTATTTTCAAAGAAAATCAAAACATCAAAAAATGCTTTAGGATGTCGACATGCCTATATACCCCATTTCGACATGGTGTCAGTTGAATTCAAAATTTAAATTTTAAAAGAAGTGTCTATTCGCCATAACTCTTCACGAATGAACATGGCTGTTGTTCTTCTATAAATAGGGGTTAGTTTCAACGAATTTAACATCATATTTTCTGGTTTTTCACTCCTCTCCTTCTTCCACTTTTCTTAATACATATTCTTATCACTACTCTGCCGAAATCAACATTGAATCGAACTCGATTACTTCTTGTTTGATTCTCTATCACTCTCTCTATAAAATTCTCAGTGCTATTCAGAGTTATAGACTTCTTTGTAATCTATTAAGCGAGAAAAAGGTGTGATTGTAGCCTTGAAAATCAATCAAGAAAGAAAAGGTGTGATTGTAGCGTTGGTAAATCAATTGGGTAAACTTGTGGCCCAAAAATCAAGTATCTCTACCCAGAGGATCGAAATTCTGGAGAGCGTACCTCGTGGCCTTGAAACCGTGGGTGTAATTGTACAATTGCTTTTGAAAGGAAATCCGTACTTGCGTTGCGGGACTGGATGTAAGGTAACTCCGAACCATTATAAAATCCGGTGTGTTCTTTCCTTTACTGCCTTTATTTTATTTATGTATCTGTGTTTGTTTCTGTGATCACATCTGTGTCTGTATATTGCATACATCGGTGTCTAAACTAAAATAAATCGAAAAAGATTTAGTAATTCTTTGTTAACACTATTCATCCCCCTCTAGTGTTAATCCAAGCCTTGAGATCCAAAATCCACATTTCTCACAATTGGTATCAGAGCAAGGTTTTCAAAGTTTCATAATCTGATTTTTGAAAAGTTTTCAAAATGGCTACCAACGCTGGTACTGTTACTAACACTAGTATCCCTGTCACTAGTTCATTTGTAGAGGCTCAGTCTACTGTCAGACCACCACTTTTTAATGGCAGTAACTATGCATATTGGGCATGTAGGATGAAAATATATTACAATCTATAAGATTAGACACTTGGAATATCACATAAACTGAATATTCTGAACCCACAACTAATTTTTCCCAGTGGACTACTGAGCAAAATACTATTGCACAAAATAATTGTAACAGTACGGATTTTCGTTGCCGAAAAACCGAATAGTTATGGGTTTTAAAAAGAAAATTTAAGAAAAGAAAAAGAAAGAAGAGAGAAGAGATAGGAAATAGAGGGAAAGAAGATATTTGAAAACAGAAAATTTTATAATAGAACATAGAGAAGAAGGAATAGAAAATTTTAAAATAGAAGAAAAAGAGAATAGAGGAAAAGGAAAAAAAACAGAAGAAAATAGGACGGGACAGAAAACAACAGAACAACAACACAATCAGAATCTCACAATTCGCAGCGGAACAACATATAATAATAAATGAATAATCTTTAAACAAAGAACTATATCAGTTATTACATCACATTATATTTCATTACATCATATCATCAGAGTGTACAACAACATACAACAATATAACAGTGCAGCGGAAAAAGAAATACTATATAAACTAGTAATACGCCATGCCATCCAACTTGCCTCCAGCAACTCCAGAATATCCAGAATATCCTGATAAACCTAACTCTTGACGGCCCGTGTGGAAATTGGTGGGCACCCAGAGTTTAGGAAGGAAAACAATAAACTCCAAGTCAGTCATGTGACTGGTGTGAGAACTCATAACAGTTTATTTATCTTTAAAATCAAAATAGAGGAATATTTTTAATTCAATTCGCAATGCTTTTAAAAATGAGACTACCATAAGGCCTCCCGCACACACACACATGCAAACGCAGAATCGGAGGAGATTTCTCCTTATGATAGTCAAAGATGCTTGATACGCATTTAAAATAACATTTGATATTATTATTAGTGTATAGTGTAGAAAAAATTCATTTCGAAAGTAGAATATAAATCTTAGCCAGCATAGACATTTCGAACTATGCCTACTATAGCTACCATCCAAACAGTGGTGACCACCATAAGTGAATAGCAGGTTCTACAACTAATACCGGACAAGTTTCGTATTGGGAATTGGATTTCCAATAAATGGTCAGGCCAAGGAACTTCCCATTGCCACTGAGAATGCCTCTGGAAAGACATCCCCGAGAACCAAACCGGATCTCTGCCAACACAAGGCCGGGTTACCCCTAACTGGGTAACTACTGACACGAGCACGCCATTCCCCGGTCCTTTAGGACCTTTTCAACCGAGCGCTCGATATCTAATTCACACAATCATAAAGTGTTTTTCAACATGAGTAAGTATCTGGGCTCCATACCATGATACCACTCCTTTCCAGAAGGAAATGCACATACCCTAAGGGGAGCTACAGCAACCCCTAATAACCTTGCCGCATCTTTCCTGTTTTGACCATTTCCGGGATGTGAGGCTCGACGAAGTCACGTCCACAAAAACATACTTTATACAAAAGCCATGCTTTGGGTCAACAAATGATCAACACAATGATCACTAGGATAGACGATCAAATAAATGATCCTATCACAAATAATCAACACAATGATCATTTCAGCATCACTCAGCATGTCACATTACCAAAATGGGATATATCGCTGATAACTTCAACTATATAACCTTTGAGCTCGTACGTCTCAAAGAAGGGTGTTAAGCAAAGAATAAATTCTCCGCCACCAACAGAAATATATTTGAAAGAAATCGGCTTTATATCTCAAATTGTAATGTCAGGCATACAATCCATACAAGTCTGTTCCGGGCTCGAACAAAACCGAAGGCACTTACAAAGAAGTCCTTGCAATCCGGATATTCACAATCCTGATCGGATTTCCCATCACTTATGGAATCTCTATACCAGGAGCTACCCAGTGCAGAGACAATCGATAGGTCATCCTATCACTCTCGCAAATACCGGTCTTCAACACCGATCTTCAATGCAATTCACAACGACGTATCACATATTCGGAATGGGTTATACGACCCCATGGTCCTTTCTCGGTTAACCCGAATAGTGAGCGCTTATTCAAAAATAAGTGTGCATTCAAATTCAAACAAATCACATCAATTACCCATTCAAAGGGAAATATTGATAGTCGGTTATTGAACTATCAATGGATATGCACACATCACCAGATTCCAAATAATTTTCCAAATTATTTATTTTCCAAAATATCTTTACTAGATATATAGTTTCAACACTTCAAAAATAAATCAATATTTATTTTTAACCAATTTCACTTTTCACATATAAATTCCATAATGAATTTATATTTCAAAATATTCGTGCATATACGATTTCAATAATTCATTTCAATTTATCCTCCAAAAAGATAAATTCTAATTATTCACTTCATATTGGAAAACATTTCCATACTTATTAAAAATAAGTAATTATCAAATCTTTTTTTTTTCAACACTTAGAAAATATTCAATATACTTAAATCGAATTAAGTATATAATTCATTCTTTAAGGAAATCATTCACTTAACATATTTATTTGGGCCAAAACGAATGTTGCGTAAAACATCGTTACAACGTCCCAAAATCACTAGTATAGGGATTCGAATTTAAAATAGATATATAAATCCCAATATTATTCAAAAATATTTCCTTTCGGAAATCATTTACTATAACAACAGTGTTATAGTCTACCATTTCCTTTTATTTCTCGAAAACGTCTATTTCAACAATAAATGTTGAAATCTATGGTTTCGAATCTCAACATGTTTTAAAACATCGTTAGATTGTTTTAATTCTGTTTAAAACATTCACATTCAATACATTTTCTTTAACGTATTATTCACTATTCAAAAACGTGAATATACTTCATTAACAAATTTCATCCTTTCTATTCACTTTAACTTAAAGGATTATTCACTGTTCAAAATGTGAATATAACTCTATCTCTAAGTTATAACAATTAACTTATCAAAATAAGTCATTTGCGGATTTATAAAACAACGTTTATAAATTCCGTTTCTATTTATTTATAAAAACTTCCTTTTTATAAATTCCTTTATTAACCTATTCCAGTTTATAACTCAATTATAAACTACAAGTTCATATTATAAGTTAATTACTTATAAAACGATTATTTTACAAAATCGTTCATTTAACTTCCCAAATTATTAATCTTAACTTATAAGATTGTTTATTTATCCAAAATTCATTCTTTCGATAACTTTATAAATTTTATAAACCTATTGCTTATAAAATTTCATTTATAACTTCACAGTTTATAATTTCATAAATTTCATTCATTTAGGAAATTCATTTTCACTACATTCAAACACTTATAAAAACTCGTTTTATAATGTCCATAATTCAATTTATAAATATCCATTTATAAATCTCTTAATATAAATTAATTTATATTATTCTTTTAAACGTCTTTAAATTCCTTTAAAATTTCACCGTTCTCTTGATTTATAAAATAATCAAATTTTATAAATCTTATATTCAAACTTTTAATAATAAACTCAAAAATCCAGTTTAAACTATTTTATAAAATCATTGGTTCATATTTCTCAAAAATCAGCTTTTAACTATATTTCACAAAAACTACAATTTTTATAACTTTAAAAATTATAACCTTTATTTATTTAAAATAAATCAGTTTCCAAAAATATATAATAATTTCAACAATCACTTTTAAAATCATTTTAAAATCCCAAAATTTGGGTCCAATGATGCTACACACCAAATAGTCAATCACGACAACAACGATATCATATATCGATATGATAATCAATCAAATATCAAAATATCTGAAATAAAATAAATAATGTTGAGGAATCCAGTTGGATCCCTCCAACCTGTTTCCTGCATCCAAAAACATTAGCACAATACCAATTTCGCTCCAGTACGAAATTATCGCGGTATATGTTCTTAATAAATATTATCCGCTTAATAACGGCGTAATAGGGTCTCATCCGCTAAACAAAAAAATGCGGGAAATCAACAACTGCAATATATACATATGCCAATATATATATATTGATATTATATATAATACCAATTTCACTGTTTATGAAATATTCGCGGTATATGTTTTTATTAAATAACATCCGCTTACTAACGGCGCATAATGTCTATTTTAACAATCAATATATACAGTCATCATTCAAACATGCATTCAAATATTTTAAATCTAACTATTTAAAATAAAATCGAAATCTATTCGATTGAGTGAGAAGTTCTCACCTTGATTTTAATTTCCGTTTTAGCTTTTATTTCGAATAAAATTAAACGCGCGTTTAATTTTACCCGAAATTCTCACTAACTCCAAACGACTCCAAACCAACTCCATCGCGTAGTGCTCGTCCATACGATTCCAACGCAACTGAGTTTGCATTTTTTCGACCTCGTATGAAAAAGTTACGAATTTATGAAGTTCGTACACGATTTATATACACAATTTATAACTAAATTTAACTATATTTTATACCAAATCAACACAGGCCGCTAGATTAGTGTAACGAACGCGGATTTTCGTTCTCCGAGATCCGACATCGACACTCACTTTATCGACTGCCGAGAAATCAAAGGCCAAAAACCGAGATGTTATGGGTTTTAAAAAGAAAGGAAAAGAAAGAAGAGAGAAAAAGAAGAAAGAAAAAGAAAAATAGAGGGAAAAGAAGAGATAAGAAGATAGAGAAAAGAGAGAAATTTGAAAACAGAAAATTTTAAAAATAGAAAAAGAGGAATTTTAAAATAGAACGGACAGAAAGGAAACAAAAAGAACAACGACAGAATCTCACTATTCGCAGCGGAACAACATATAATAATAAATGAATAATCTTTAAACAAAGAACTATATCAGTTATTACATTACATTTTATTACATCATATCATCACATATCATCAGAGTGTACAACATCATACAACATCAAACTGTGCAGCGGAAAAAGAAATACTATATAAACTAGTAATACGCCATGCCATCCAGCTTGCCTCCAGCAACTCCAGAATATCCAGAATATCCTGATAAACCTAACTCTTAACTCCCCGTGTGGAAATTGGTGGGCACCCAGAGTTTAGGAAGGAAAACAATAAACTCCAAGTCAGTCATGTGACTGGTGTGAGAACTCAAAACAGTTTATTTATCTTTAAAATCAAAATAGAGGAATATTTTTAAATCAATTCGCAATGCTTTTAAAAATGAGACTACCATAAGGCCTCCCGCACACACACACATGCAAACGCAGAATCGGAGGAGATTTCTCCTTATGATAGTCAAAGATGCTTGATACGCATTTAAAATAACATTTGATATTATTATTAGTGTATAGTGTAGAAAAAAAATTCATTTCGAAAGTAGAATATAAATCTTAGCCAGCATAGACATTTCGAACTATGCCTACTATAGCTACCATCCAAACAGTGGTGACCACCATAAGTGAATGGCAGGTTCTACAACTAATACCGTACAGGGTTTCGTATTGGGAATTGGATTTCCAACAAATGGTCAGGCCAAGGAACTTCCCATTGCCACTGAGAATGCCTCTGGATGGACATCCCCGAGAACCAAACCGGATCTCTACCAACACAAGGCCGGGTTACTCCTAACTGAGCAACAACTGACCGAATATGCCATCCCCCGGTCCTTTGGGACCTTTTTCCGAGAGCGCTCTCTAATCAATTCACACAATCATAACAAAGTGTTTTCAACTTGAGTAAGTATCTGGGCTCCATACCATGATACCACCCTTTTCCAGAAGGAAATGGACACATCCTAAAGGGTGCTACCCCTCATAACCTTGCTGCTTCTTTCCTGTTTTGACCATTTCCGGGATGTGAGGCTCGGCGAATTCACGTCCACAAAAACATACTTTATACAAAAGCCATGCTTTGGGTCAATAAATGATCAACACAATGATCACTAAGATAGACGATCAAATAAATGATCCTATCACAATAATCAACACAATGATCATTTCAGCATCACTCAGCATGTCACATTACCAAATTGGGAATATATCGCTGATAACTTCAACTATCTAACCTTTGAGCTCGTACGTCTCAAAGAAGGGTGTTAAGCAAAGAATAAATTCTCCGCCACCAACAGAAATATATTTGAAAGAAATCGGCTTTATATCTCAAATTGTAATGTCAGACATACAATCCATACAAGTCTGTTCCGGGCTCGAACAAAACCGAAGGCACTTACAAAGAAGTCCTTGCAATCCGGATATTCACAATCCTGATCGGATTTCCCATCACTTAGGGAGTTTCTATACCGGCGCGACTCGGTGCAGAAACAATCGATAGGTCATCCTATCGCTCTCGCAAATACCGGTCTTCAACACCGATCTTCAAATGCAATTCACAACGACGTATCACATATTCGGAATGGGTTATACGACCCCATGGTCTTTTCCCGGTTAACCCGAATAGTGAGCGCTTATTCAAAAATAAGTGTGCATTCAAATTCAATCAATTCACATCAAATACCCATTCAAAGGGAAATATTGATAGTCGGTTATTGAACTATCACTGGATATGCATACATCACCAGATTCCAAATAATTTTCCAAATTATTTATTTTCCAAAATATCTTTACTAGATATATAGTTCCAACACTTCAAAAACAAATCAATATTTATTTTCAAACAAATTTCACTTTCACATATAAATTCCATAATGAATTTATACTTCAAAATATCCATGCATATATGATTTCAACTATTCATTTCAATTTATCTTCAAAAAGATAAATTCTAATTTTTCACTTCATATTGGAAAACATTCCCATACTTATTAAATAAGTAATTCACAATCTTTTATTTTCAACACTTAGAAAATATTCAATACACTTAAACCGAATTAAGTATATATTTCTTTCTTTAAGGAAATCATTCACTTAACATATTTATTTGGGCCAAAACGAATGTTGCGTAAAACATCGTTACGACAACCCAAAATCACTAGTATAGGGATTCGAAATTAAAATAGATATATAAATCCCAATACTAAACCAAAACATTTCCATTCGGAAATCATTTACTATAACAACAATGTTATAGTCCACTATTTCCTTTTATTTCTCGAAACATCTATTTCAACAATAAATGTTGAAATCTATGGTTTCGAATCTCTATACCTTTTAAAACATCGTTGGGTCGTTTTAATTCTATTTAAAACATTCACATTCTAAACAATTTCTTTAACGTGTTATTCACTATTCAAAAACGTGAATAAACTACGTTAACCAATTTCATTCTTTTATTCATTTTAATTCAAAGGATTATTCACTATAAAAAAATGTGAATATAACTCCATTTCTAAGTTATAACAATTAACTTGTCAAAATAAGTCATTTGCGAATTTATAAAACAACGTTTATAAATTTCTTTTCTATTTATTTATAAAAACTTCCTTTTTTATAAATTCCTTTATTAACATATTTGATTTCATATCTCAATTATAAACTAAAAATTCATATTATAAGTCAATTGCTTATAAAACGATTATTTTACAAAATCGTTCTTTTTAAAGACTTTTCAATTTATAAACTTTATAACTTATAAGATTTATTTATTTAATGAATCTATTTATTCAAATAATTTCACCAAATTTATAAATCTTACTATTTATAAATTTCGTTTATAACTTCACCGTTTATAATTCTATAAATTTCATTCTATTATGAAATTCATTTTCACTACATTCAAACACTTATAAAAACTCGTTTTATAATGTCTATATTTCAATTTATAAATATCCATTTATAAATCTCTTAATATAAATCAGTTTATATTATTATTCTAAAACGTCTTTAATTTCCTTTATAATTTCATCATTTCGATTTATAAAATAATCAAATTTTATAAATCCTATATTTAAACTTTTATCATATATTCAAAAATCCAAATCTAAATTATTTTATAAAATCATTAGTTCATATTTCTCAAAAATCGACTTTTAATCGTATTTCTAAAAATCAGCTTTTTAACTATATTTCACAAAAACCATAATTTTTATAACTTTAAAAATTATAACGTTTATTTATTTATAATGGATCAATTCCAAAAATATAGTATATTTTCAAAATCACTTTTAAAATCATTTTAAAATCCCAAAATCTGGGTCCAATGATGCTACATACCAAATAGTCAATCACGACTACACGATCCATCATATATCGTATATGATAATCAATCAAATATCAAAATATCTGAAATCAAATAAAACTGTTGAGGAATCCAGTTGGATCCCTCCAACCTGTTTCCTGCATCCAAAAACATTAGCACAATACCAATTTCGCTCCAGTACGAAATTATCGCGGTACATGTTTTTAATAAATATTATCCGCTTACTAACGGCGTAATAGGGTCTCATCCGCTAAACAAAAAAATGCGGGAAATCAATAACTCCAATATATACATATGCCAATATATATATATTGCTATTATATATAATACCAATTTCACTGCTTATGAAATATTCGCGGTATATGTTTTTATTAAATAACATCCGCTTACTAACGGCGCATAATGTCTATTTTAACAATCAATAATTTACAGTCATCATTCAAACATGCATTCAAATATTTTAAATCTAACTATTTAAAATAAAATCGAAATCTATTCGATTGTGTGAGAAGTTCTCACCTTGGTTTTAATTTCCGTTTAAGCTTTTATTTCGAATAAAATTAAACGCGCGTTTAATTTTACCCGAAATTCTCACTAACTCCAAACGACTTCAAACCAACTCCATCGCGTAGTGCTCGTCCATACGATTCCAACGCAACTGAGTTTGCATTTTTTCGACCTCGTATGAAAAAGATATGCATTTTACAAGATTATACACGATTTTATATAACAATTATAACATAAACTTTTATAATTTTAACCTATGCCTAATCCATGCCGTTAGATCATGATCCAAGGGCTCCCCTCCATCTTCTACATTCACGCAACCATCTCCAGGAAGACAATCCAAGGCCGAACCCAACATGTAGATTTAGGGTTAATAAATTCGATCACCACAACGAGCTTTAGGTCGATCAACTTGCTCCATTGCGAAGGCCTCCTCCTCCACTACACTCGGCCCCCCCTAGGTGAAGCTCGGCTGCTCCTAACGCATGGAAATGCGTGTGCAAATATCAACAGTCGGCCCCCCATAACTCCCATTCTATAGCTCCAAACCACATCATATCCGTATGGATGTGAAGCCCTCGAGATTCTCAACAACTCTCATGTTGAACACCTTAGCTAAATCATTGTAGATTGAGAGAGATTGAGGGAGGAAAGAAATTGAATTCTGGCCCTTTATTCTAAAGTGACGGCTGTTAATATTAGCTAGGGTTAGGTTTTTAATTTTATAAAATTTTGAGATTTTAACTTCTATTTATAGAAAAAAGCAAGCGTAAACACTATTCATCCCGGGAATTCCGAACTCCGATTTAGACGCCGTAACCAGCGTACCTGGGGTTTATCCCGCGTTCCGGACACAATGGAACAGGTTTCGGAAGCTAATTCGGAAGTATGTGCGAGTTATGGCTATAAACGCTCAATTTAAATTAAACCGATTTAAGTCGATTTCTAGGCGTTTTAATTTGTACCGGACAAACGGTAAATCCAATTGACTTGAAATTTGAAACCTTACAATAATATCACATTACGGATCCGATGAAACTAGTTTCGTCGAATTCCGAGACTTTTTGAAAAATGGCTATTTTGACTCGCCAAATTTAAATTAAAAATAAATCGATGCGTTTCGAGCTGCCACGATCAAACGATAACTCCGATTGACACGAAATTTGAAATCCGGTAATAACTAACTATTACGGATCCAATGGAACTGGTTTCGTTCAATTCTGAGACTGTCCAAAAATTGACTATTTTACAGTCGATTATTAAATATTAAAATATTCAATTTTCACAGATTAACTTTTAATTCGATTTTAAAAGTTCTAAAATATTTCTATAACTCCAGTATGATTAAATAAAATTTTCCAAATTATTTTCAATCATATTTAACCTCATTTTCAATTATTTCCATAATTTAACATATTAAATTATCGATTAAATTATTCAATTAAATCCAATAATTCAAATTAAAATTTATTTGACTTATAAATTCACTTATAAATATTTAAAATTAATTAAATATTCAATTTTAATTAATAAAAATTCTGGGTCGTTACAATCTTTCCCCCTTAAAAGAATTTCGTCCTCGAAATTACAAGTAAGAAAGGTTACAGAATTTATTAACTTTCCAAAATTCATAATTAAATTCCTTACAATACTTTACTAAGTTTTCCAAATCATACTTAGTTATCTTTTCAAAAACAACTACTATTGTTTAACTTTCAATTCCAAATCAAAGTTAAAGTTTTCAAAACTTTTCAAATTTTCCCAAAATTTTTCTAACGCCTTAAATTTCCGGAAAAATTCGCCATAGTCTCCTTTGCGCGGCTCGATCCGAAAAAAAAATGACAGTATATATATCACAAATATACATCTCATCAAGTAATGAGGCATCCCGAAGGGAAAAAATGTAAAAGTACGATATTTAATCCGAGATATGTACCTTATATTTTATTAGCGAGCATATACGGCTAATATAGCGCTAAAGCGAACTCCAAATGCGAAGCAAACGCGATCCGCACCTACTAAACTCAACAAACAACATGAGAATCATGCATATATGAAAATAATCTCAATATACAACATATAGCAACATAACAACTACATATGTCACATAGTAAATGCAACTAAACAACAAATGCAAACATCAACCATCAACCAACTATCATCCATAACCGATCAATGTTCATTTATATTCTCATTAATATTAAATGAAATAGGTTTTCACTTTAAATCACATTTGATTCATTAACATTGGATTTTGTAAACATTCCTTCTCAATTCAATTAGTTATCATTTACTAATTTAAATCCAATTCACCTTCAATTCTATTCAAATTTATTTACTTCTAATTTGAATTCAATCACATTAGCTTTCAATTTCATTAACACTTAATGAATTACATATAATCAATCAACAATCATATAACAACCAAAGTGTATTGATTACAACCAAATTTCTTCGCTTCACTTACATTCATTTTGGTTTTATTAAATTGACTTTCATTCAAGTATTCAACTTCCAATAACATTAGAATTTAATGAATTAACACTTATATTCATTATTCCATATCAACTTAAATTACATTCAATTGATTAACATTCAATCACAAAGTTGAATTCTATTATATAACTCAAGTTCATATTTATTACTTAACTTCATTAATTTAGTTTGATATCAATATCAACTTTATTCAACAATTCTTAAGTTATACTTCCATTTAACTTTAAATTCATTTCTTATTTATAACTCATATTCATAAATATATTCATATAGTTTCACTTCTTATATATATAAGTTTATTTCACAATTGTAAATTACTTTAATTATAATTCAATTCTTATAATTCTTTTACTTATACAATTATTCTTTAATTTAGATTATTCAAACAACCTAACAATCAACTTATATACACTTTAATAATTTTGAAAAATTATTTCTTTATATATAAAATATACTCAAGGTAAAATTATTTCATTTACCCAATTTAAAATCAATATTATGTCGATTTATCTTGTTTAAGAGTTTAGAAACCCCTATCTACGATAGTTAGCTAGACTAGATCGACGGGAATCTATAAACAATCAACCGATAAGTTAACACAATATAAAACAATTTCATATTCACTAACAAATACGCTCTCATAGCTATTATTACACTCAAACTCATTCTAGAGTACTGCTGACTCTATCTCTAATGAATTATTCCCAACAGAACCATGGTTTGTCGCTTAACCATCAGAGCTCTGATACCAAATGTAACGAACGCGGATTTTCGTTCTCCGAGATCCGACATCGACACTCACTTTATCGACTGCCGAGAAATCAAAGGCCGAAAACCGAGATGTTATGGGTTTTAAAAATAAAGGAAAAGAAAGAAGAGAGAAAAAGAAGAAAGAAAAAGAAAAATAGAGGGAAAAGAAGAGATAAGAAGATAGAGAAAAGAGAGAAATTTGAAAACAGAAAATTTTAAAAATAGAAAAAGAGGAATTTTAAAATAGAACGGACAGAAAGGAAACAAAAAGAACAACGACAGAATCTCACTATTCGCAGCGGAACAACATATAATAATAAATGAATAATCTTTAAACAAAGAACTATATCAGTTATTACATTACATTTTATTACATCATATCATCACATATCATCAGAGTGTACAACATCATACAACATCAAACTGTGCAGCGGAAAAAGAAATACTATATAAACTAGTAATACGCCATGCCATCCAGCTTGCCTCCAGCAACTCCAGAATATCCAGAATATCCTGATAAACCTAACTCTTAACTGCCCGTGTGGAAATTGGTGGGCACCCAGAGTTTAGGAAGGAAAACAATAAACTCCAAGTCAGTCATGTGACTGGTGTGAGAACTCAAAACAGTTTATTTATCTTTAAAATCAAAATCGAGGAATATTTTTAAATCAATTCGCAATGCTTTTAAAAATGAGACTACCATAAGGCCTCCCGCACACACACACATGCAAACGCAGAATCGGAGGAGATTTCTCCTTATGATAGTCAAAGATGCTTGATACGCATTTAAAATAACATTTGATATTATTATTAGTGTATAGTGTAGAAAAAAAATTCATTTCGAAAGTAGAATATAAATCTTAGCCAGCATAGACATTTTGAACTATGCCTACTATAGCTACCATCCAAACAGTGGTGACCACCATAAGTGAATGGCAGGTTCTACAACTAATACCGTACAGGGTTTCGTATTGGGAATTGGATTTCCAACAAATGGTCAGGCCAAGGAACTTCCCATTGCCACTGAGAATGCCTCTGGATGGACATCCCCGAGAACCAAACCGGATCTCTACCAACACAAGGCCGGGTTACTCCTAACTGAGCAACAACTGACCGAATATGCCATCCCCCGGTCCTTTGGGACCTTTTTCCGAGAGCGCTCTCTAATCAATTCACACAATCATAACAAAGTGTTTTCAACTTGAGTAAGTATCTGGGCTCCATACCATGATACCACCCTTTTCCAGAAGGAAATGGACACATCCTAAAGGGTGCTACCCCTCATAACCTTGCTGCTTCTTTCCTGTTTTGACCATTTCCGGGATGTGAGGCTCGGCGAATTCACGTCCACAAAAACATACTTTATACAAAAGCCATGCTTTGGGTCAATAAATGATCAACACAATGATCACTAAGATAGACGATCAAATAAATGATCCTATCACAATAATCAACACAATGATCATTTCAGCATCACTCAGCATGTCACATTACCAAATTGGGAATATATCGCTGATAACTTCAACTATCTAACCTTTGAGCTCGTACGTCTCAAAGAAGGGTGTTAAGCAAAGAATAAATTCTCCGCCACCAACAGAAATATATTTGAAAGAAATCGGCTTTATATCTCAAATTGTAATGTCAGACATACAATCCATACAAGTCTGTTCCGGGCTCGAACAAAACCGAAGGCACTTACAAAGAAGTCCTTGCAATCCGGATATTCACAATCCTGATCGGATTTCCCATCACTTAGGGAGTTTCTATACCGGCGCGACTCGGTGCAGAAACAATCGATAGGTCATCCTATCGCTCTCGCAAATACCGGTCTTCAACACCGATCTTCAAATGCAATTCACAACGACGTATCACATATTCAGAATGGGTTATACGACCCCATGGTCTTTTCCCGGTTAACCCGAATAGTGAGCGCTTATTCAAAAATAAGTGTGCATTCAAATTCAATCAATTCACATCAAATACCCATTCAAAGGGAAATATTGATAGTCGGTTATTGAACTATCACTGGATATGCATACATCACCAGATTCCAAATAATTTTCCAAATTATTTATTTTCCAAAATATCTTTACTAGATATATAGTTCCAACACTTCAAAAACAAATCAATATTTATTTTCAAACAAATTTCACTTTCACATATAAATTCCATAATGAATTTATACTTCAAAATATCCATGCATATATGATTTCAACTATTCATTTCAATTTATCTTCAAAAAGATAAATTCTAATTTTTCACTTCATATTGGAAAACATTCCCATACTTATTAAATAAGTAATTCACAATCTTTTATTTTCAACACTTAGAAAATATTCAATACACTTAAACCGAATTAAGTATATATTTCTTTCTTTAAGGAAATCATTCACTTAACATATTTATTTGGGCCAAAACGAATGTTGCGTAAAACATCGTTACGACAACCCAAAATCACTAGTATAGGGATTCGAAATTAAAATAGATATATAAATCCCAATACTAAACCAAAACATTTCCATTCGGAAATCATTTACTATAACAACAATGTTATAGTCCACTATTTCCTTTTATTTCTCGAAACATCTATTTCAACAATAAATGTTGAAATCTATGGTTTCGAATCTCTATACCTTTTAAAACATCGTTGGGTCGTTTTAATTCTATTTAAAACATTCACATTCTAAACAATTTCTTTAACGTGTTATTCACTATTCAAAAACGTGAATAAACTACGTTAACCAATTTCATTCTTTTATTCATTTTAATTCAAAGGATTATTCACTATAAAAAAATGTGAATATAACTCCATTTCTAAGTTATAACAATTAACTTGTCAAAATAAGTCATTTGCGAATTTATAAAACAACGTTTATAAATTTCTTTTCTATTTATTTATAAAAACTTCCTTTTTTATAAATTCCTTTATTAACATATTTGATTTCATATCTCAATTATAAACTAAAAATTCATATTATAAGTCAATTGCTTATAAAACGATTATTTTACAAAATCGTTCTTTTTAAAGACTTTTCAATTTATAAACTTTATAACTTATAAGATTTATTTATTTAATGAATCTATTTATTCAAATAATTTCACCAAATTTATAAATCTTACTATTTATAAATTTCGTTTATAACTTCACCGTTTATAATTCTATAAATTTCATTCTATTATGAAATTCATTTTCACTACATTCAAACACTTATAAAAACTCGTTTTATAATGTCTATATATCAATTTATAAATATCCATTTATAAATCTCTTAATATAAATCAGTTTATATTATTATTCTAAAACGTCTTTAATTTCCTTTATAATTTCATCATTTCGATTTATAAAATAATCAAATTTTATAAATCCTATATTTAAACTTTTATCATATATTCAAAAATCCAAATCTAAATTATTTTATAAAATCATTAGTTCATATTTCTCAAAAATCGACTTTTAATCGTATTTCTAAAAATCAGCTTTTTAACTATATTTCACAAAAACCATAATTTTTATAACTTTAAAAATTATAACGTTTATTTATTTATAATGGATCAATTCCAAAAATATAGTATATTTTCAAAATCACTTTTAAAATCATTTTAAAATCCCAAAATCTGGGTCCAATGATGCTACATACCAAATAGTCAATCACGACTACACGATCCATCATATATCGTATATGATAATCAATCAAATATCAAAATATCTGAAATCAAATAAAACTGTTGAGGAATCCAGTTGGATCCCTCCAACCTGTTTCCTGCATCCAAAAACATTAGCACAATACCAATTTCGCTCCAGTACGAAATTATCGCGGTACATGTTTTTAATAAATATTATCCGCTTACTAACGGCGTAATAGGGTCTCATCCGCTAAACAAAAAAATACGGGAAATCAATAACTCCAATATATACATATGCCAATATATATATATTGCTATTATATATAATACCAATTTCACTGCTTATGAAATATTCGCGGTATATGTTTTTATTAAATAACATCCGCTTACTAACGGCGCATAATGTCTATTTTAACAATCAATAATTTACAGTCATCATTCAAACATGCATTCAAATATTTTAAATCTAACTATTTAAAATAAAATCGAAATCTATTCGATTGAGTGAGAAGTTCTCACCTTGGTTTTAATTTCCGTTTAAGCTTTTATTTCGAATAAAATTAAACGCGCGTTTAATTTTACCCGAAATTCTCACTAACTCCAAACGACTCCAAACCAACTCCATCGCGTAGTGCTCGTCCATACGATTCCAACGCAACTGAGTTTGCATTTTTTCGACCTCGTATGAAAAAGATATGCATTTTACAAGATTATACACGATTTTATATAACAATTATAACATAAACTTTTATAATTTTAACCTATGCCTAATCCATGCCGTTAGATCATGATCCAAGGGCTCCCCTCCATCTTCTACATTCACGCAACCATCTCCAGGAAGACAATCCAAGGCCGAACCCAACATGTAGATTTAGGGTTAATAAATTCGATCACCACAACGAGCTTTAGGTCGATCAACTTGCTCCATTGCGAAGGCCTCCTCCTCCACTACACTCGGCCCCCCCTAGGTGAAGCTCGGCTGCTCCTAACGCATGGAAATGCGTGCGCAAATATCAACAGTCGGCCCCCCATAACTCCCATTCTATAGCTCCAAACCACATCATATCCGTATGGATGTGAAGCCCTCGAGATTCTCAACAACTCTCATGTTGAACACCTTAGCTAAATCATTGTAGATTGAGAGAGATTGAGGGAGGAAAGAAATTGAATTCTGGCCCTTTATTCTAAAGTGACGGCTGTTAATATTAGCTAGGGTTAGGTTTTTAATTTTATAAAATTTTGAGATTTTAACTTCTATTTATAGAAAAAAGCAAGCGTAAACACTATTCATCCCGGGAATTCCGAACTCCGATTTAGACGCCGTAACCAGCGTACCTGGGGTTTATCCCGCGTTCCGGACACAATGGAACAGGTTTCGGAAGCTAATTCGGAAGTATGTGCGAGTTATGGCTATAAACGCTCAATTTAAATTAAACCGATTTAAGTCGATTTCTAGGCGTTTTAATTTGTACCGGACAAACGGTAAATCCAATTGACTTGAAATTTGAAACCTTACAATAATATCACATTACAGATCCGATGAAACTGGTTTCGTCGAATTCCGAGACTTTTTGAAAAATGGCTATTTTGACTCGCCAAATTTAAATTAAAAATAAATCGATGCGTTTCGAGCTGCCACGATCAAACGATAACTCCGATTGACACGAAATTTGAAATCCGGTAATAACTAACTATTACGGATCCAATGGAACTGGTTTCGTTCAATTCTGAGACTGTCCAAAAATTGACTATTTTACAGTCGATTATTAAATATTAAAATATTCAATTTTCACAGATTAACTTTTAATTCGATTTTAAAAGTTCTAAAATATTTCTATAACTCCAGTATGATTAAATAAAATTTTCCAAATTATTTTCAATCATATTTAACCTCATTTTCAATTATTTCCATAATTTAACATATTAAATTATCGATTAAATTATTCAATTAAATCCAATAATTCAAATTAAAATTTATTTGATTTATAAATTCACTTATAAATATTTAAAATTAATTAAATATTCAATTTTAATTAATAAAAATTCTGGGTCGTTACAATTAGCCTCCCCTACATCATCACCGTAGGACGCAAACCCCCCCTTCTTCCTTTTTGATCACGCGTGCAGTATTATGGCCGAACCCAATTAGCTAGCTAGGGTTTTGATTTTCGCCTCAATCTCTCGCCTAAACTCGATCACAACACCGCCACTTCGAAGCCCCCCACTACCTCCATACTCGGCCTAACTCCTGTGGCACTCGGCCCCCCCTTGGCCTCGTAAACCGTGCACGAACGGCCGAGCTTTGAACGCAAATTCCCATCGATCCGTGACGCTATTTTCGATCATAGCCGTTGATATTAAAGATCTCATCGAGCTCTCCAAGATTGTAGTTGAGAGTTTCTAGAACCGATGAACGGATTTGGAGATTTGGAGGGAGGAAGGAGATGAACTGCTGGCCGTTCATACCTAGGTGGCGGCTAGGGTTTGTTATTATTATTATTTTTTATTTTCTAAATGAAGGGTAGGGGTTATTTATAAGGAACGAGCAAGTGTAAACACTATTCATCCCGGGAATTCCGAACTCCGATTTAGACGCCGTAACCAGCGTACCTAGGGTTTATCCCGCGTTCCGGACACAATGGAACAGGTTTCGGAAGCTAATTCGGAAGTATGTGAACGTTCAATTTAAATTAAACCGATTTAAGCGATTTTCTAGGCGTTTTAATTTGTACCGGACAAACGGTAAATCCAATCGACTTGAAATTTGAAACCTTACAATAATATCACATTACGGATCCGATGAAACTGGTTTCGTCGAAATCCGAGACTTTTTGAAAAATGGCTATTTTGACTCGCCAAATTTAAATTAAAAATAATTCAATGCGTTTCGAGCTGCCACGATCAAACGATAGCTCCGATTGACACGAAAATTGAAATCCGGTAATAACTAACTATTACGGATCCAATGGAACTGGTTTCGTTCAATTCTGAGACTGTTCAAAAATTGGCTATTTTACAGTCGATTATTAAATATTAAAATATTCAATTTTCACAAATTAACTTTTAATTCGATTTTAAAAGTTCTAAAATATTTCTATAACTCCAGTATGATTAAATAAAATTTTCCAAATTATTTTAAATCATTTTTAACTCAATTTTCAATTATTTCCATAATTTAACATATTAAATTATCAATTTAATAATCCAATTAAATCCAATAATTCAAATAAAAATTTATTTGACTTATAAATTCACTTATTAATATTTAAAATAAATTAAATATTCAAAATAAAAATTCTGGGTCGTTACAATCTTTCCCCCTTAAAAGAATTTCGTCCTCGAAATTACAAGTAAGAAAGGTTACAGAATTTATTAACTTTCCAAAATCCATAGTTAAACTTCTTACAAATCTTTACTAAGTTTTCAAATCATACTTAGTTATCTTTTCAAAAACAAACTATATCATTTAACTTTCAATTCCAAACCAAAGCTTAAGTTTCCAAAATTTTCCTATTTTTCTCAAATTTTTCTAACGCCTTAAATTTTCGGAAAAATTCGCCATAGTCTCCTTTGCGCGGCTCGATCCGAAAAAAAATGACAGTATATATATCACAAATATACATCTCATCAAGTAATGAGGCATCCCGAAGGGAAAAAGTATAAAAGTGCGATATTTAATCCGAGATATGTACCTTATATTTTATTAGCAAGCATATACGGCTAATATAGCGCTAAAGCGAACTCCAAATGCGAAGCAAAAGCGATCCGCACCTACTAAACTCAACAAACAACATGAGAATCATGCATATATGTAAATAATCTCAATATACAACATATAGCAACATAACTATACATGTCACATAGCAAATGCAACTAAAGCAATATATATTCAACCATCAACCAATGACATCCATAACCAATCAATATTCATTTTTACTTACAACTCATATTCATAAATATATCCATATAGTTTCACTTCTTATATATATAAGTTTATTTCACAATTGTAAATCACCTTAATTATAATTCAATCCTTATAATTCATTTGCTTATACAATTATTCTCTTATTTAGATTATTCAAACAACTTAACAATCAACTTATATACACTTTAATAATTCTGAAAAATTATTCCTTTATATATAAAATATAATCAAGGTAAAATTATTTCATTTACCCAATTAAAAATCAATATTGTGCCGAATTGTTCTATTCAAGTGTTTATAGATTCCTATCAACAACGTTAATTACTCGTATTAACCAGAATCTATATACCACTCAACAAACCAATCATCACAATATAAAACGATTTCATATTCACTAACAAATACGCTCTCATAGCTATTATTACACTCAAACTCATTCTAGAGTACTACTGACTCTATCTCTAATGAGTAATAACCCTACAGAACCATGGTTGTCGCTTAACCATCAGCTCTGATACCAAATGTAACAGTATGGAGACAGCGGTCACAACCGGTAGGCTTTTCAACCATCCCAGCCCCACCGTGGCTTACACTGGTATCCCAAACTTGCTTTTACGGCCAGCCTTTCGACTGTCACAGCTTACGCCTAACCAACCCCCTAAAAGAGGATGTGTGGGAGTAAGAGTCTCCCGTTCGCCACCAAACCGCGAAGCGAGAACCCCCCCATCACATAGCCCAATAGCTTAACAAGACTGGTGTGAGAACTCATAACAGTTTATTTATCTTTAAAATCAAAATAGAGGAATATTTTTAATTCAATTCGCAATGCTTTTAAAAATGAGACTACCATAAGGCCTCCCGCACACACACACATGCAAACGCAGAATCGGAGGAGATTTCTCCTTATGATAGTCAAAGATGCTTGATACGCATTTAAAATAACATTTGATATTATTATTAGTGTATAGTGTAGAAAAAATTCATTTCGAAAGTAGAATATAAATCTTAGCCAGCATAGACATTTCGAACTATGCCTACTATAGCTACCATCCAAACAGTGGTGACCACCATAAGTGAATAGCAGGTTCTACAACTAATACCGTACAAGTTTCGTATTGGGAATTGGATTTCCAACAAATGGTCAGGCCAAGGAACTTCCCATTGCCACTGAGAATGCCTCTGGAAAGACATCCCCGAGAACCAAACCGGATCTCTGCCAACACAAGGCCGGGTTACCCCTAACTGGGTAACTACTGACACGAGCACGCCATTCCCCGGTCCTTTAGGACCTTTTCAACCGAGCGCTCGATATCTAATTCACACAATCATAAAGTGTTTTTCAACATGAGTAAGTATCTGGGCTCCATACCATGATACCACCCCTTTCCAGAAGGAAATGCACATACCCTAAGGGGAGCTACAGCAACCCCTAATAACCTTGCCGCATCTTTCCTGTTTTGACCATTTCCGGGATGTGAGGCTCGACGAAGTCACGTCCACAAAAACATACTTTATACAAAAGCCATGCTTTGGGTCAACAAATGATCAACACAATGATCACTAGGATAGACGATCAAATAAATGATCCTATCACAAATAATCAACACAATGATCATTTCAGCATCACTCAGCATGTCACATTACCAAAATGGGATATATCGCTGATAACTTCAACTATATAACCTTTGAGCTCGTACGTCTCAAAGAAGGGTGTTAAGCAAAGAATAAATTCTCCGCCACCAACAGAAATATATTTGAAAGAAATCGGCTTTATATCTCAAATTGTAATGTCAGGCATACAATCCATACAAGTCTGTTCCGGGCTCGAACAAAACCGAAGGCACTTACAAAGAAGTCCTTGCAATCCGGATATTCACAATCCTGATCGGATTTCCCATCACTTATGGAATCTCTATACCAGGAGCTACCCAGTGCAGAGACAATCGATAGGTCATCCTATCACTCTCGCAAATACCGGTCTTCAACACCGATCTTCAATGCAATTCACAACGACGTATCACATATTCGGAATGGGTTATACGACCCCATGGTCCTTTCCCGGTTAACCCGAATAGTGAGCGCTTATTCAAAAATAAGTGTGCATTCAAATTCAAACAAATCACATCAATTACCCATTCAAAGGGAAATATTGATAGTCGGTTATTGAACTATCAATGGATATGCACACATCACCAGATTCCAAATAATTTTCCAAATTATTTATTTTCCAAAATATCTTTACTAGATATATAGTTTCAACACTTCAAAAATAAATCAATATTTATTTTTAACCAATTTCACTTTTCACATATAAATTCCATAATGAATTTATATTTCAAAATATTCGTGCATATACGATTTCAATAATTCATTTCAATTTATCCTCCAAAAAGATAAATTCTAATTATTCACTTCATATTGGAAAACATTTCCATACTTATTAAAAATAAGTAATTCTCAAATCTTTTTATTTTCAACACTTAGAAAATATTCAATATACTTAAATCGAATTAAGTATATAATTCATTCTTTAAGGAAATCATTCACTTAACATATTTATTTGGGCCAAAACGAATGTTGCGTAAAACATCGTTACAACGTCCCAAAATCACTAGTACAGGGATTCGAATTTAAAATAGATATATAAATCCCAATATTATTCAAAAATATTTCCTTTCGGAAATCATTTACTATAACAACAGTGTTATAGTCTACCATTTCCTTTTATTTCTCGAAAACGTCTATTTCAACAATAAATGTTGAAATCTATGGTTTCGAATCTCAACATGTTTTAAAACATCGTTAGATTGTTTTAATTCTGTTTAAAACATTCACATTCAATACATTTTCTTTAACGTATTATTCACTATTCAAAAACGTGAATATACTTCATTAACAAATTTCATCCTTTCTATTCACTTTAACTTAAAGGATTATTCACTGTTCAAAATGTGAATATAACTCTATCTCTAAGTTATAACAATTAACTTATCAAAATAAGTCATTTGCGGATTTATAAAACAACGTTTATAAATTCCGTTTCTATTTATTTATAAAAACTTCCTTTTTATAAATTCCTTTATTAACCTATTCCAGTTTATAACTCAATTATAAACTACAAGTTCATATTATAAGTTAATTACTTATAAAACGATTATTTTACAAAATCGTTCATTTAACTTCCCAAATTATTAATCTTAACTTATAAGATTGTTTATTTATCCAAAATTCATTCTTTCGATAACTTTATAAATTTTATAAACCTATTGCTTATAAAATTTCATTTATAACTTCACAGTTTATAATTTCATAAATTTCATTCATTTAGGAAATTCATTTTCACTACATTCAAACACTTATAAAAACTCGTTTTATAATGTCCATAATTCAATTTATAAATATCCATTTATAAATCTCTTAATATAAATTAACTTATATTATTCTTTTAAACGTCTTTAAATTCCTTTAAAATTTCACCGTTCTCTTGATTTATAAAATAATCAAATTTTATAAATCTTATATTCAAACTTTTAATAATAAACTCAAAAATCCAGTTTAAACTATTTTATAAAATCATTGGTTCATATTTCTCAAAAATCAGCTTTTAACTATATTTCACAAAAACTACAATTTTTATAACTTTAAAAATTATAACCTTTATTTATTTAAAATAAATCAGTTTCCAAAAATATATAATAATTTCAACAATCACTTTTAAAATCATTTTAAAATCCCAAAATTTGGGTCCAATGATGCTACACACCAAATAGTCAATCACGACAACAACGATATCATATATCGATATGATAATCAATCAAATATCAAAATATCTGAAATAAAATAAATAATGTTGAGGAATCCAGTTGGATCCCTCCAACCTGTTTCCTGCATCCAAAAACATTAGCACAATACCAATTTCGCTCCAGTACGAAATTATCGCGGTATATGTTCTTAATAAATATTATCCGCTTAATAACGGCGTAATAGGGTCTCATCCGCTAAACAAAAAAATGCGGGAAATCAACAACTGCAATATATACATATGCCAATATATATATATTGATATTATATATAATACCAATTTCACTGTTTATGAAATATTCGCGGTATATGTTTTTATTAAATAACATCCGCTTACTAACGGCGCATAATGTCTATTTTAACAATCAATATATACAGTCATCATTCAAACATGCATTCAAATATTTTAAATCTAACTATTTAAAATAAAATCGAAATCTATTCGATTGAGTGAGAAGTTCTCACCTTGATTTTAATTTCCGTTTTAGCTTTTATTTCGAATAAAATTAAACGCGCGTTTAATTTTACCCGAAATTCTCACTAACTTCAAACGACTCCAAACCAACTCCATCGCGTAGTGCTCGTCCATACGATTCCAACGCAACTGAGTTTGCATTTTTTCGACCTCGTATGAAAAAGTTACGAATTTATGAAGTTCGTACACGATTTATATACACAATTTATAACTAAATTTAACTATATTTTATACCAAATCAACACAGGCCGCTAGATTAGCCTCCCCTACATCATCACCGTAGGACGCAAACCCCCCTTCTTCCTTTTTGATCACGCGTGCAGTATTATGGCCGAACCCAATTAGCTAGCTAGGGTTTTGATTTTCGCCTCAATCTCTCGCCTAAACTCGATCACAACACCGCCACTTCGAAGCCCCCCACTACCTCCATACTCGGCCTAACTCCTGTGGCACTCGGCCCCCCTTGGCCTCGTAAACCGTGCACGAACGGCCGAGCTTTGAACGCAAATTCCCATCGATCCGTGACGCTATTTTCGATCATAGCCGTTGATATTAAAGATCTCATCGAGCTCTCCAAGATTGTAGTTGAGAGTTTCTAGAACCGATGAACGGATTTGGAGATTTGGAGGGAGGAAGGAGATGAACTGCTGGCCGTTCATACCTAGGTGGCGGCTAGGGTTTGTTATTATTATTATTTTTTATTTTCTAAATGAAGGGTAGGGGTTATTTATAAGGAACGAGCAAGTGTAAACACTATTCATCCCGGGAATTCCGAACTCCGATTTAGACGCCGTAACCAGCGTACCTAGGGTTTATCCCGCGTTCCGGACACAATGGAACAGGTTTCGGAAGCTAATTCGGAAGTATGTGCGAGTTATGGCTACAAACGTTCAATTTAAATTAAACCGATTTAAGCGATTTTCTAGGCGTTTTAATTTGTACCGGACAAACGGTAAATCCAATCGACTTGAAATTTGAAACCTTACAATAATATCACATTACGGATCCGATGAAACTGGTTTCGTCGAAATCCGAGACTTTTTGAAAAATGGCTATTTTGACTCGCCAAATTTAAATTAAAAATAATTCAATGCGTTTCGAGCTGCCACGATCAAACGATAGCTCCGATTGACACGAAAATTGAAATCCGGTAGTAACTAACTATTATGGATCCAATGGAACTGGTTTCGTTCAATTCTGAGACTGTTCAAAAATTGGCTATTTTACAGTCGATTATTAAATATTAAAATATTCAATTTTCACAAATTAACTTTTAATTCGATTTTAAAAGTTCTAAAATATTTCTATAACTCCAGTATGATTAAATAAAATTTTCCAAATTATTTTAAATCATTTTTAACTCAATTTTCAATTATTTCCATAATTTAACATATTAAATTATCGATTTAATAATCCAATTAAATCCAATAATTCAAATAAAAATTTATTTGACTTATAAATTCACTTATTAATATTTAAAATAAATTAAATATTCAAAATAAAAATTCTGGGTCGTTACAATAATTCTAAGGCAATGAATATTTTGTTTTGTTCACTAGATAGAAATGAATTCAATAGAGTGTCAGTTTGTAAGTCTGCATATGAAATCTGGAAAACTTTGCAAGTTACTCACGACAAGCAAAGTTAAACAGACCAAAATTTCCATGCTCACAAATCGGTTTCAATTATTTAAAATGAATCCTAATGAGTCTATTTCAGATATGTATAGTAGATTTCAGGATATTTTGCATTCTCTAATATCTTTGGGAAAGGAATTTTCTAAAGAAGATCAAGTCGGAAAAAATTTAAATTCTCTAACTCCAAAATGGGATCAAAAGACACCTGCGATCGAAGAGGAAAATGACATCAGTACTTTAAAGATAGAAGAATTAATTGGAAATTGAATGTCGTATGAAGTTCAAATGATCGAGAGAAGAGAAATTAAAGCATCTGAAAAGAAATCAATGGCATTCAATGCATTAACCGATGGATCAGACTCAAACAGCGATAATGATGAAGAGTTAGCCTTTATGACCAGAAATTTTAGGAAATTCCTAAAATATAGAATGATGAATAATTTCAAGAGAAACAACTATAAGAATTCTGGAAATCAGAAGGTAGTGCCAAATAATGACAAATGCTACAACCGTGATAAACCAGGCCATTTCAAAAGAGACTGTCCATATCCAGATAGGCAAAATTCTCCTATGATTAATGATCCAGCAAAGAAACGGAAGCGTGCGTTTACTGCTACTCTAGATGACTCAGACTCGTTCTCAAGTGATGATGATTAGAAAATAGATAATTCGAATTTGTGTTTCACAGCTGTTCATGACTCAGACGAATTTAAAGAAATGGACTCAGAAAAGGGTACACGTTTACAGTACATTTGGTTGAAATTGCTTGCTTAGAATTAGTTGCTTGATTGTTTGATTGAATGGTTTTGAACTGGTGCGTTGTTTGAATTTTAAAACTTATTTTCTATTTTTTATTATTATTTCATTATTTTATAATTACTTTATTATTTTTTAATAGTATAATAATATTTTCTAAAACATACTTGAAGTTTAATAATATTTCAGATATATATAGGCATTAATAATAATAATAATATTTATATATATTACAGGACTTAGGAAAAATCAATTCATGAAAATTCAAAGGGACATGTCGACATGGTCCCTACTATGATGTCGACATCGGTAACTGAATTTGAATTTCAAATTTTGAATTCAAATGTTTGAATTTCCCACCACCTTTTCACTTCATTCAATTCTCTGAAAAGCTACTTTTTGACCAGAGAATATGTCCTTTGAGAATCTATTTATTCACTATATTTTATCATATCTTTTCACTCTCATTTTCAAACTCAAACTCTCTCTTCATAACTTCAAACTCTCTACTCTCAACTTTAATGGCTTCCTCAAGCAACCCCTCCGCCATGAGAATTTCCAAAAAAATCAAAGAGCAATTATTCAATGATCTGGAGGGAATAAAAGCATACATCAATTATGCTAAGTATGCCAAATTCCATCCCGGAAAATTTGCTATTTTTCAAGATTTTTCTTCTTATGAACTTGATTCTCTATTTGCAAACAATAGAGTTCTTAGTATTATTGATGCTTCTCAAAATGATTTTGTTTGCTATCCAAATCTTGTCAAACTTTTCTATGCTAATTTAAACCGTGGATTTTATCATGGAAATGAGGATGAAATTTGGAGTAGTGTCAAAGGCACTAGAATTGTTTTGAATTGTGATCTTTTGGGTACTATTCTCAATTGCAAGTGTACGGGAATGGATGTTTCTAATTTTAAAATCGATGAAAATGATTGTGAGAGATTTCATCACATTTTCGAAGGGATTGATAATTTTGAAGTCGAAAATCGAAATTTTCGACCAAAAGCAAGAATTGTCAATCTTCTTTTGTAACATACTTCGACCCTAAGATCGAGGAATTTTAATAATCCTACTTCAAAAGTTTGCAAAGCTCTTTTTGCTATTTTCGAAAATTATGACATAAATTGGGCGCAAGTTAGTTTAGATAAACTTCGTCCTAAAAATCTTGAAATGGGTGAGAACACCTTATACCATGCAATTTATCTCACTTGGATTTTTAACTATTTTGGAGTGGATTTCAAAGGTGAAGAATTTGTTTCTAGAAAAGTTTTCAACCATTCCAACATTTCGCTTATGAAAATTCGTTTTGTTTTTCAACCTTATGAGACCCTTGCCGAAAAAGAAGAGCGTTTGGCTCATGAGGAAATGAAAGAAGAGAAAGAGGAAGAAGAAGAAGAAGAAGAAGGGGAAGAAATGGAAATTGAAGAAGAAGAAGGTGAAACCTCTTTGGAAAGCATTGACTTTCCTCCTAATCAATCCACCAAAACCCTTCTCAAAAACCAAAAGATGATTGTTGAGAATCAATGTATTCTTAAAAGATCGGTTAGTAAGAGTTGGACAAAATTTCATCCAAAATGAACAAGTTCATTTCCAAAGTCAGCAAGAAACTTGGACTATCTTCATCTTCATCGTCCTCTAACTAGTTTTATCTTTTCATATCTTGTTGTATTTGGTTTAGTTTGCTTTATTTCGAATGTTCATGTAGTTTGTTGTGTGCTTAATAGTTGTATTATTGTAGTATGCAATGAAATGAAATTTCATTTCTGTTATCTATCTTATCCTATCTCCAGAATAAATGTAATTATAGTATATAAATATATATATATATATATATATATATACACAATTATTAACAAAATCAAATTAGTCATAATTTTTCACTAACCCATGTCGACATCCCCCATATGACCATGTCGACATGTACTGGTCAAAAATGACAATTAATTTTGAATTTGAAATTTGAATAACTACAAATGTCTATTCATTTCAAAGGAATTTCTACACCTATAAATACCTGTTTCTTCCAGAGTTCTTCACTGAAATTCATTTCTTATCATCTAAATCCTTTATTTCTTTCATAAATTCAACTATGGCTAATCCTATTCACAATCTATCCGAAAATCTTGAAGAAACTCTTAATTCGTTCAAGAAGATTCTATCGTTTATTCTACGAAACCAGCGTCACTTAGAATTGAGTCAAATACAGATGATCAAGGAACAAGAAAGGCACTTCAATGCGATACGATGGATGATCTCCACTCTGCACAAGGATGATAACGAAGCACATCCTCTTGTCTCTCTCCCCAATGACAATTATAATTGGGATGCTATTAAGGCAGACCCAATCTTTGGAGAAGAAGGATGGATGGAAGTTCCACATAACGTTTGATTTTTATTTGTTTGCTTTGTTTGATTTGCTTGAATTGATTTGGTTTGGATTGATACTCTGTGTGGATTGATTTCTTGATATTGGTTTGAAATTTGTTGTACAAAACATATATATACATTGAAATGTATATAGACTTTGATTAGTTATCATGTTCATAAATATAATTATTTCTTAATCTATATATTCTGTTGTATAGTTTATCAATGCAGGTAAGGAAGAATGAGGGGGAGTGAATTTTTTTGTTGATGACAAAGGGGGAGAAATATAAAATAGGGTAGTTAGGCATAGCTTAAGGGGGAGTTATTAGTTTTAGGGGAAGTTGTTAGGATAGAAGTAAAATTTTATAAACAAAGGTTGTCATCATCAAAACGGGGGAGATTGTTAGTCCGTGAAATGATGGTCTTGATGACAACAACCTTAGAATAGTTTATAAAATATAAATACTAACATTATAAGTTTAGATATATATGTATATGCAGGATTTAACCATGCAGGTACTAAGAAAGAAGACTGTACAGTATAGAGATTCAAGATATCAAGATAGAAGACTCATGAGTTTCAAGATTATCAAGAGTTCAAGATTTCAAAGTTAAGTATTTTTTATTATTTGGAATTTTGTTAAAACTCATAGAAAAGCATTGGCATCTTAAAATTCAATTTATTCGTGGAATGGAATCCACTTCGAGCCTGTTAAAAGCATGGAACCCAAAGTAGGATGGAACCTACGAAAAATCTAGTGGAACATTGTTTTGTATCCGCTAACTTTTTATTCAAAATGATTTATCAAAATTATATCCTGTTTTCAAAACTTTCCTTTTAAAAAGATTCAAAACCCTCTATCCTGATTTTAAATAATTTTAGCCTCAAAATTATCTTTAATTTCAAAGTCAAATTACTCCTGATTTTAAACTATCTTTTAATATAATATATTTAACTTTTAAATATTTATACATAGATTTAAAATATAAAATTAGAGTTAAATTCTATATATATTATCCTTTGTATTTACTTATGAATTTTAACTGTATTCAAGTATATTTATAAAGTTTAAATTAGTTTTAAATATAAGATAAAGGTTATTTTCAAAGAAAATCAAAACATCAAAAAATGCTTTGGGATGTCGACATGCCTATATACCCCATGTCGTGTGTCAGTTGAGTTCAAAATTTAAATTTCAAAAGAAGTGTCTATTCGCCATAACTCTTCACGAATAGACATGGCTGTTGTTCTTCTATAAATAGGGGTTAGTTTCAACGAATTTAACATCAGATTTTCTGGTTTTTCACTCCTCTTCTTCTTCCACTTTTCTTAATACATATTCTTATCATTACTCTGTCGAAATCAACATTGAATCGTACTCGATTACTTCTAGTTTGATTCTATATCACTCTCTCTACAAGATTCTCAGTGTTATTCAGAGTTATAGACTTCTTTGTAATCTATTAAGCGAGAAAAGGTGTGATTGTAGCCTTGAAAAACAATCAAGAAAGAAAAGGTGTGATTGTAGTCTTGGTAAATCAATTGGGTAAACTTGTGGTCCGGAAATCAAGTACCTCTACCCAGAGGATCGAAATTCTAGAGGGTATACCTCGTAGCCTTGAAACCGAGGGTGTAATTGTACAATTGCTTTTGGAAGGAAATCTGTACTTATGTTGCAGGACTGGATGTAGGGTAACTCCGAACCAGTATAAAATCCAGTGTGTTCTTTTCTTTACTGCCTTTATTTTATTTCTGTATCTGTGTTTGTTTCTGTGATCACATCTGTGTCTGTATATTGCATACATCAGTGCCTAAATTAACACAAATCGAAAATGATTTAGTAATTCTTTATTAATACTATTCACCTCCACTCTAGTGTTAATCCTAGCCTTAAGATCCGTAATCCATATTTCTGACATGGAGGAGTTCCTAACTACAAATCTGGACTTTCTACAAAGGCGCTCTATAATATCTCTCCTAACCAACTCTGTCTCTAATTATTACACATCTTATTACACCTAAGGGTTTTATATCTTAATATATTGGAACTACTTTCTTAAGAAACTATTAACCCTAAAACCTTCTATGAATCCTTCAAAGCAGACTTCATGTTTATGTGAAATTACAAGGAAAATTTTTTATATTTTTCGAAATAGGCTTCACAAAACATGGTGCTTCCCGTACCTTGTATTTCTCTTTCATGTATTCCTTATAGCTTGCACAAAACATCTTTATTTGTAATTTTATTTCATAGAAATTTTATCATTATTCATTTCATTCCAATAGATTAAAGTATGCTTAATCTATATTCTCTTACAATAGACAATTTCTATGAAATTTATTAATTTCTTAATATTTAACTTGCACTTTTCTTTTTAGGAGAGCTCATTTTAAAAGTTTTTTTAATATGTCCATAATTAGAAAACATTTACTCATACATATTTAAATAATAAGTGTACTTACAAACTACTTTATTGTTATACTAAGAAATTAGTTTCAAAATATATTTTTGTTTGGGTCAAGACAATGATGCGTAAAACACTATTACTACAACCCAAAAATACTAGTGCGTGCATTTAATTAAAAAAAATACTAATAAATCTCGCTTACTATGTAAAAACATTTCCCTTGGGAGTCGCCTACTATAACAATAGTGTTATAGTCCATGCTCCACTTATTTTTCATGAAAACATCAATTACAACCATAAAAGATGTAACCCATGTTTTCGATACTTAATACATTCTAGGTTTTTACATTTAAAATCTTTGTTTACCTACAAAGAAATTAGCAAGTTATATATGCTCCATAATTCTTTGAAAAGAATTTTACTTTTAACAAAATTTTCATCATATAAAAACAAATTTAAATTTCATTCTACTTTTTTTTCCAAAAAAACCCAATATTTACTTTCTCAAAAATATTACAATTATATTTTTTAACTTTTTAATACTAACAGTTTCATTTTACTGGGCTAAACATAAAAATGGTTTTTTTTCTTTTTACTACCCTAGGAGTACCCTTTCTAAACTTGGGCAATCTCGTTTCCTTACTAAAGTCTTTTATTGTTGTTCCTCTTTTATGCTTATATTTATTCCAAGGCACTACCGTTAAATCTACTTTATGAAACAATTATAATTTTTTGAATTATCTACACATGGGCTTTCTTATTTTCTAATCAAAGAAATCTATTGTACATCTTCAATCTTTGCCTACCTCTCTGTGGATTTCCACCGTCTGAACCTAAATGTACAAAATCGTTTCTCAAACTCCTACCATGTGTAGTCCTTCTCTGTGCCCTTTGAAACGCGCTTACTTATGCCAAAAGTGTCACTTCAATAATTTTTCTTTTAACTAATGAATGTGAAACATATGAAGAACCTCCTCTAGATGAATAAAAAGCTCCTCCATACTCTTGGAAAACACCAAAATGTCATCCACGAACTCTACTACGAACTTATTTAGGACATCTCGAAAAACATGGCTCATCAAATCTATGAAATAGGCCGATGCATTAGTTAGCCCAAATGGCAAAACCAACTACTCAAAGAATCCACCGGATGTCCTAAATGCTGTCTTATCGATGCTATCATCAACGATTGTAAGGTGAAAAATTTCAGTAGCTAAATCAAGCTGAGAAAATACTGAAGAGCTAACTAATTGAAAAGATCGTGTATCCTAGGAAGTGGTAACGATTCTTCTTTGTAATCTTATTCAACTCTCCCTATAATCTAAGCAAAGTCGGAGGGAACCATCTGCCTTTGTAGCGAAGAAGACTAGCACCCCCATAGGGGTATACTCCATCTGATGAAGCCTTTCTCCAATAGCTCACGAATATGCTTACTTGACTCCTTCCCCTCTTTAGGTGCCATTTATCTCATGGGTAATGCCACTGGCTTAGTATTGTCATTAAGATAGATCCTAAAGTCAATCTCTCTCTTAGGGGGTAGTCCCCTAACATCCTCAAAGATGTTTGAGAACTCTCTAACGACAGGAAGCAAATCTAACTCTATTGATGATGGGTCGAGGGATTAAAGGAAGCTCAACATGACTGACTTCTATGGGTTGCAATAAACCCCAAGCGTCCTACCGCTGCATGTCTCTAGTATAATGACTCTTCTCTCGCAGTCCAATATCGTTCCATAAGTGGATGGCCAACCCATTCCCATCCCATACCCCGAAAATTCTGATACATAGGCATCACAATCAAACTCTACGCGTAGGATAAAAATTTTCAAACCCCCACAAATAATAGATGAATGTGCTGATCCTTGTAGGGGGTTTGAAATAACTATAGGGTCTACTACTAAGGAGATATCTAAGTGCAAACAATCAACTAAAAGACTCAAAATGAAAGAGTGTAATGCTCTAGAATCGAAAAGAGTCCGAATAAAAATAGAGATCAAACCTACTACAGAGACTTTCCTACCTCTATCCGGTCCACTGCTAGAAGGTATTGCATCCAAAGCCTGTAGTTGCACTATAGGTGCACCCACCCTATGCCCCGTTCTTCGAGGACAAGCTTTACTAAGGTAACCAGGCTATCTACAATTGTAACACCTTCCCTTCTTCATCTTATTCTTACAGTCCCTTGCGTAATAACCAACTAGTCCATAACTATTACAATTCCCACTTTTCTTGATCCGCTTCCAAGGTCATCCTTCTTTCCTCTTGTCCTTTTCGTTCTTACTCTCCCACTATAGCTTCTTAGAGCCCATTGACTTAGGAACCTCTTTAAGCTCTCCCTTCTGCTGCCAAGATGTAGGCTGAACTCTCTGTCGATCCTATGATCTTGACAGCCCAAACATTCACTCTGTGTCCTTCAACCTAGCTTGTGCCTCCTCAAAATCCTTTATACCAGAAAATGTTCTGTCTCCTAGACTAGCGAAGTCCTTGCATAACTTAGAAAAATTGGCTGTTGTAGGTGGATTAAAGGGATCTCCACTTATCGATGTTATATTGGGTACTTCCCCTTGCACCTCTGGCGCCATAGCTCTACGGAAGTAGTCAGCCATACTATGCAAAGAAAAGAGAATTTAGGCTCGAAGGAATCGAAAGAAGGTTAAACTAGGCTTTTACGGGATTTTTCTAAAAATTCTCTTTTATACTTGAAAAACTATTTCCATAATAAGAGTCCTTCTTGAAAAATACTTTTAAAACAAGTTGTTCTAAAAAATACTTTTTTGATAACCCTGATTTCTGGATATCTGTTAATTGATTATTAACTGGATTTAATCAATAGAAATACTGATTTATAAGTTAAATAAAATTTCTGGTAATATATATATTTGAATAAGTGTTGATTTGATAATCCTCCTAGTATAATTATTTAAATTAGCAAAATTAATATTTTCAAACAATGATAATAATGTATTGTTTATATATATAGATATAAATAGATTTTTTTTTAAAATAGAATTATTCTTTTACAAATTAAATTTTGTGTTTTTTTATATTTGAGTTGATTTTAAATTAAATTTGAATTTGAATTTCAAAGAATTTTATTTTATAAATTAAGAAAAATATTAATTAAATAGTAAAATAAATACCAAAGCTTTATAAAAACATTTTAAATAAAAATAAATAAATAACATGAGGTAAAATTTAATTTGTATATATATACAAACATTTATAAACAAGATAAATGCATTTAAAACAAATGTGAGGCAAATACATTATAAGATTAACAAATGTAATCATCTCATCATAAATTAATATTTGTAGCATTAATGACATGCAAAAATAACAAGTGCCATCTTGCCTTTTTATTTTTCAAAAATAATAAATAAAATTTAAAATAAGGTTAGTACATCCCTACATTTTTATGTTTCTTTTTTTCTTCAAAAAAACCCGTATTCTCAAAGCTAAAACCCGAAAACAAGACTTAAAAAAATCAAAACAAACTTGAAAACCAGAAAATCAAAGAAAGACCAAATCAGTGTTGTCAAACAACAAGTTTCAGCTCTAACAATCAAGTTCAGAGCAAATCAGGTAGATTCAAGATCCATGCAACCATAATAAATTAAGTCCAGTTTTAAATTTAAGAACTGATTCAAAATTTTCAAAGAAGCCCGTTCCTCTACATCTTCAAAAAAAATGGTGAGTAAACATTTTTCTTAAAATTTTAAGAATAAGAACCTGATGCATGTGAACATACTGGAAATGTTTGATATATGATATGCTTTGCATGGTAGTAAATGTGATTTCCTGTTTATTTCTATGAGGATGTTTGTATGGATGTCTAGGAAGATGATATATGCTCTGTCTTAAGTTTTACAGTTTTTTATTTATGTTCAAAATCAAATTGCTATTTCCTTAATTATTTTTAGGGATTGATATCTAAGCAAAACTAGTTTGAAATGGCAAGATATTTAATCTAAAAATAATTTCAGGTAGTAATTAAGAGCATTTTTAAAATAAAAGGAAAAGAACAGCGGGACTGTAAATTCTATCAAATATTCGACTAGAATGATTCCTAGTTTCAAGTTTATAATTGATTTTATTTTTGAAATTTAGGATTTTTAAAGATAAATTCACGATTTTTAAGTTTATAATTAAGAGAAATCGTGAGTTGAGCAACATCCTTTTTTTTGAAATTACTGATGATCGGCTTTGTGTGGAGGGTCTGAATCAATATCGGAGGAAGCTGGGATGTTAGCGAACCAGGCAAAATCGATCAATGGATTTATAGATCACCGAGGCATTGGCGTGGGATCGATTTAGTGTTTTATGGCTTTGATTGGTCGATGATGGTCTTTGGGTTCATTCGACGACCATGGTGCATCAGACATTATCAAAATGGGTGGAATAGAAGCATAAGTCAACGATGAGTCTCTGGACTGAGAGGCGGAGTTTCTGGTGATGGGAGGAGGTGTCGCGAGGCAGTATTATATAGTCGATGTTATTTCAGTGGGTTGCGTGGTTCTCGATTTTGTTTTCAAGGTGAGTTTTGAAATCTGGGTTGTCAACGGAGAAGAGCTGATCGATGGCGAATTGTGAAGGCGGCAGTAGTGGCCAAAAGTGCCTCAACCATCTGTACACGTGCACGGTGATGTCTCGTGTCTGTAGTTGTTGAAGCTCTGGAAGGAGAGAGGGTAACTTCGGGTAGGGCTCGGGATAACATGGGTTTGCCTCAGGGTTTAGCTCGGGTTGTTTCGAGTATACGAGAGTGTTTAAGTATAACAGTTTTTAGCTTTATTTAAACTAATTTTTAATAATGAAAGTGGAGCTCGGAAGAAAAAAATTGAGGTAACTCGAGTGTTAGTCGAGTAGATCCTGGATTTACTCGAGTAAGGTAATTTTATTTTCAAAGCTTTAAATTTAACAAAGTCAAGTTTTAAAACTAGTGAACTTTCAAACTATTTCCTTTAAATAATAATTGATTATTAAATTTTTTGGTTATTAAAGTTGGAAATTTATTTTAAGTTATTTTTTTTAGCAAAGCTAGCCGGCTTTACAGTGGGTCGTGCCACTGTATGTAAAAAGAACAAACGGGTGCTCTGCACATGCATAGAACAGCTACAGGGGCAGGAGGCCCAAAACAGAAAAAAGTTAGCACAGGAGCTAGACAAATATGCCTAAGCTACTAACACAGAATGACTAAGTTTCCTCAGAAGAGGGAGGACAATCGCGAACATCATCCAAAGAAGGACCAGTCACAAGAGAAAATCCCGAAAATAGAGCATCTAGATGTGGATCATAACCAACAGAGTCAGGAGAGTAGATAAATTTCCTATCCCAAGTGACATCATAAAACTTACTCTTATTCTCCTCCCCAATCGCACCAACCCTAGTTAGGCACAAACCATTTCCCTCAATATGGTAGATAAGACACCGACTCTCACCCCCATTCTCACTAATAAATGCATAGTATATGTCTTTCTCAGGGGAATATCTCATATCAAAAGGAGCATGAATCCAAGCATTCAACAGAATTCTAGGTAATATTATCAGACAAGGGGGCAAAAGGGATCTCCACCAAGGCCAATGGAGAAGGAACAGGAGTTGGAGCAATAACTGGCGAAGAAGCAAAAGGAGGCACACTAACCAGAGCAACAACAGGAGTAACCGCAGAGGTAGCAGCTGCAATGGGAGGCACCGTTGCGACGACCGATGGGACAATAGGGGAGACCTTCGGAACCCACTTCCGAAGGGTAGGACGAGGAAGCGGAGACCGAACAACAAGGGAAAGAGCCGATGAAGAACAAGAACCTGCTAGGTGGCCAAAAGACTGACAAGACGAACATATCTCAGGTTTCCAACTATAGCACACTTTGACCTCAGCAACAAGGCTCTCATCTAATCTAACCAATAAAACTTTTGGCAGAAGTTTGTCAGGAGTAATCTCAATTAGAGCTTTGGCATAGACTAGCTTTTTCCTGGCAACAGTATTGGCATCGTAACAGATCACCTTGCCCACAAGACCAGCAAGCCAGTCAATACCAATAAGAGGCTGGAGAACAGACGGGATATTTAAAAAGTGGGCCCAAACAGGAATTGAAAGAACTTCCTCCTTCGCATGATCTACAGAAGGACTCCAGGTAGTAATAATGAAAGGTTTCCCATCAATTAGGATGGGGTCAGCCTCGAGAATTAGTTGTCTTTCATCACTACGCGAAAACTTAAAATAGAACATTTTATTATCAAAGTGAACACCCAGACCACCTTTAGGCTTCCACACAGAGCCGCACGGTGCATCAACAAGATGGTAGGGAGGATTGGAGTCAAGAAAGAAACCAACCAAGTGTTCTTTCAATAATCCACACCAGCATCGATAACATCCGAAGGTGGGATCATCACACCCTCAATTTCCACATTATCAAAGAGTCGGGGAGTATGCTTACCAACATTATTAGGTAGCCTGGAAAACAAGGATGTCCACATAGGGACAGGCCATGGCGGAGGAGGAACCAACAAATTAGTGTTGGAAACTGCAGGCAAAAAATTTGTGACTGGTGCATTACCACAAGCACCTGAAGAGCATCCAACCGAATTCCCTACAGAAGCTAAGGGGAGAACACTAGCATCCTGCAGGAAAACACCGTGAGCTGCAACCACAACACTACTAGAATCAAGTGCAATACCAGGCCGCACTTCAATATTTTCAGGCCCATTCTCAGTAACAGACCAAGACGACTCACCACGTTTAGATAGCAACGGCGAAAGAGGGGAAGGAACGAAAGGGCTATCAGGAACAAGAAGTTCAGCTGGAGGCATTGTATTTGATAAGTCATCCAAAAGGCTAGCAAAAGGGTTAACCATAATCAGGAAACAGAAGAGAGGAGAAGCACCCAACTGCAACAAAGAAACGTTCAGCAGATCGAGAGGCACAAGGAGCAGACGCTGGAGAAAATGGCGACGGTAGAGACGCCGCGACAGCGGAGGCACAAGGAGGCGCGATTAATCCCAGAACCCCAAAACAGATGGCACGCGAAAACCTATTTTACACGATATCGCCATTCGCCATGATCATTTTCTTTAAGTTATTAAGTAAATTAATTAAATTAAGGGTTAGTAGATGAATGAGTATGGTTAATTAAAGAATAATTAATCAATGTAAGTGATTATAAGATAATTAATTTGAGTAATTAATTAAGGATAATTACTGTAAATGGTTAAGAATAATTAATTTGTGAAATTAATTAAAGGCTAATTACTTAATGTAATTAAAGTATAATTAATCAAGGAGGATTAATTAAGCTGGATAATTATTGGATGATAAATAAATTGGTTTGTAATTAATCAATAAGAAGGATTTAAAAGTAATTGAAGTAATTGATTTAATTCACTTGTGGTTAATTAAATTAATTAGAGATGGTGTGGTTGATTAATCTTGCTTATGAATGATTGAATGATATTGAATGCCTTAGATTAGTTGATATCTCTGGTATGTGATATATGGTGCTATATGATATAATGTGTTTGGGTTAAAACAGTGACATCCTGAATTTAAAGTTTGAATTGCATTTCATTTGAGTAACTTGGATTAAGATGACATGGGATTCGAAGAGACCGTGGTCGGGTATCAGTAAATACCCTAAACCACTTCGATTCTTTATAAATTTAAGTTTAAAAGCAAACAGGCTGGAATGAAAAGTCAAGTATCATGAATATTTAAACAAGATAATGATTCTTGGATATTGTTTTGAGATAAATGATTGTCTTAAATTAGAATTGAACTCGTAGAAAAGTACGAGTTACCCTAGTAATTCATTGGAGTTATATAGTTTGGTATTTCATTATATGGGTTTACTCACACTGGTTTCCAGCCTGACCCGGGTGTTACTATGATGTAATGCTTGGGTCGGACTGAGTATTATAGATTTTCAGGTAAGAACATTTCTGGAGCTCAGGAGGCGAGCTGGATGGCAGGAACATATGAAGTGTATTCCGCTGTGATATATTGTAGTTTATCTGGGACAAGTGATTTTAGTGTCGCAATGTTTTATGTAAATGAGTAACTCTGATGTATCAAAATGTAATTTGTGTTTTGGTGTTTCTATTTCTTCTTCTTCTTCTTTCTCTTTTCTTCTTTTCCTAACTGTCTGGAATTTTCGGGATCGAAAATTTTAGGTCGTTACAACTTTAATTTTAAAATAAATTTTTAGGATTCTTGTAACCTTGGACTCTGATACCAAATGAAACACCCCACACCTCTTAGTATACCCAAAAGACACACTAAAGGATATGTTGCGCTGTAGGTATAGCTAAAAACTTTATAGAGACTAAGATTCACAAGACAAAATAAATAAAATAGTGGAAACATTTAAAACCTTAACTTATTCAAAAGTCAAACTTCATAAATACTTCATACAACCAAAATGTCTCAAAATACCGAATATCCATGTATAGTGAAAAACATTATCTTAATCATAACATTAGAATACATAAAAAAACTGTTCCTCTCAAAGAAAAGTACCAGTACATAATAATGAAATAAAAATTGAAAAAGATGAAGTAGAATGCATAAAGAAAAATCTCTGCAGCTGAATTCTCCAAGAGTGCGAAATCTACTATCCCTGCCTCTGTTGGCCTATGGGGGGTGTGGAAAATAGAGCAGTGGGTCAGACTAAAAGTTTGGTGAATGGAAGTAACTGCTAGTATTTTTAAGCGAGATAAAGATAATATACTTAACAACAGTTCTAGTATAAAAAGGAAACCAAGGAAAAGATAAAGCTGGAATCAAACGCTGCTTGCTTTGACTATTTCGATTGTTTGCACATGTCTTAGATTACTGCTTTGATTAGGTTGAATTTCTAATTCTATTTTAATTAGGCTGAATTCCTAATTCTACCCTTTGATCGGCCTTTTATCTCTATTGCGCCATTGTGAGTTAGTCCCCAATGTGGTTCCTACAACAAAAAAACATCTACTAGTGCGTTGAAACTCAAAAGCGACTTATCTTCCCACACCGAGGCCGCACGCACGACCACCGTTATGCTTGCTCTATCTGTTGCTCCTCTTACCCTAAACAGCATAAGCATGCCCAGCCTTTCCTCCTCCGTTGTAAGACTATCAGTCCTAGTCTGAAAGGGTCCTTCCCAGCCTCACTTAAGTATGCTGTGAGACCATTAGTCCTAGTCTGAAAGGGAATGCTTCCAATTCGGGTCCTAACAAAAAAAATCTAGTTTCGACCCTTGCCCAAATCCTCTGATTTGAACTTCTATCTATTGGCCTCTTAGTTACTTTAGTTAGCATAAGCATGTCCCAGCCTTGCCTAAACTACTATGAGACCATCAGTCCTAGTCTGAAAGGGTTATGTCCAGCCTCACTTACTGTCAGACCATCAATCCTAATTTGAAAGGGTCATGCCCAGCCTCACCTATTGTGAAACCATTAGTCCTAGTCTGAAAGGGAATGCTACTGGTTATGGGACCTACATCTATCTTTTCTTATTAACTTAATATAAGTCTTTTAAATAAGCCTCTTTTGTTCATTCTGCTCCTTTTGCTTATTAACTCATCCTAAGTCTTTTAAATAAGCTTCTTGTAACGACCCGCCGTTCTGACCGCCTCCAGCCGGTAATTAAACCAACTAGAAACATTCAAAATGACGGATTGTTATTTAGTTTATAGAATTTAAACAGAATCAGCCACAGAATCACAGAATAATAATAACATTTTACATAATTGGATTCCTTTCTTTTATACAACTATCAGAGTTTATACAATGCATTACATTTTAATACAGCGGAACAATTTATTTATTATTTAGTACAAGAAAAATTTTCGTGAAAAACTTTAGTGATGCGGTAATCCCCCTCTCTCTAACTTCACTGCCTGAAAATCTTCAAGCTGTAAAAATACTCGGTCTGACCCGAGCGTTTTATGCAAAACACAAAATCACTCGAGTCAGGATTAATCTTAATTCAAGTAAATAAATTTGCAATGAACTGAAATATAATGGTAACAGCCCAACAGGGTTAATAATGCAATACAGGCAGCAGAGATAACCAAGTAAATAATATAAATGCCCACAAATAAGCATATGAAGTGTACAGGAGTACAAATATATCAACCCAGTGAGCACAAATCTGGGCAGCAACTCATAGGCTAGCATGGCAGTGGATAACAACTTAACCCAAATCAAGTGAAACAAATGTGCCCAAGACAGTTTGACAACATAAATGTGAGGCAGCAAAACACATGAGCAACTCGAGTGAACACAATTTCATACAACCGTATAATTTACAAAAGTCATGGCAATAAGTAAATGAGGCAAACAAGGTCAGCAATTAAAGCAAAGGAGCAGGTCATGATGGCGCAGGCCAGGGTAGCTCATATGCATAGCAAGGGACATGCACCAGTGGGTGTGCATGGATGCTACACACACAAACAAACACATACACATACGTGTGAATAACAGTATGAACGAATAGGTTTTTGTACATATGTAAATTCAACACAAGTGAATAGGATAAGAACAAGGCAACTGAAACATAAGGACAAGGCGAGAACAAAGGAGCAAAAGGCTACTCAGTATACACAATAACCACATTCTCAAACCCAATTAATCTAACTCGTGCAAAAGGGAAAGGATGGGCTGCCAAATCAAGTGTAGGAACTATTTTTTTTTTTCCTCTCTCTTACTTAATAAAAAAAATCATCTCTGCAATTAACTATCTTTAAAGTGAATTACTTAACTTCAAATGCTTGAATTTAATTTAAAAAAAAAATGCATACAAACATTTTTTTTTCATTAAGAGGTGATAGCCTAAAAATCATTCTGTTGTATGATTTAGATTTTCAAATTATGTTTGAGAACTTGTACTTATAACAGGATATACATAAACATACAGACCTACATATCAACTTATGTATTCCGACATGCAGGCAAGACAAATAACATTTCATCACCCATTATCAAGTGCCAACCACAACATCAAAAGGTAATAGGTCAAGTTTGCTCACTGGTCAAAGAAGCAAAGAAATCTGGTTTTTGACATGGTTTACACTGTAAACCAAGATTTATAGATAACTGTGTTCTCTAAAGTTTCCAGTAAAAGAAAATTTCAAAACTTGCCTCGATTTTATTACTGGAAAACACAGTACAAATTTGAACAACTCAATCATGTTTATTTTTTTTCAAATCCAATAACAAATAGAGAGGGGGTTTGAGTTTGGTATACGAACACTGTAAATCATGACTCGGAGAAACAGGGAAGGCAATACATCCCCAGGCAAAAGAAAACACAAGCACAACCATTTATTCACATGCAAGTGTCTTTCAAACAGTCATTCAAGCATTTCAAACAGCAGCAAATGATTGAATAAACAGGGGTTTACTCACAAGCATTATAGAAATAAATCAAAGGTTGAAAAGGTTTGCTCACAAGTAATTTCAGAACTAAAGTATTTATTTTTCTTACTACATTTTCCTTAAGACAACTTAAGACTGACACGTAAAAGAGGAAATGATTTGGGGTTTTGAATTAGCTTGCAACTGAGAGCGAGAATAGGGGAGGTTTACAAACAAATATATACATCACATATGAACTGAAGTTCAAACAAACACATGTAAACAAAGTTTTCCACAACCAGATTCAAAAATCCATCACATGCAGCAAAACAAAACAAGCAAAGTTTTGATAGCATCCGTTCTCATCAGTTTAAATTTATTTACAGAGCAAATGGAAGCAAACAACACCCAACAACTATACATGCAGTGTCTTATCTGTCCTTATCTGTTCTTATCAGTTTAAATCAAATTAACAGAGCAAATGATAGCAAATAACACCCAACAAACATACATGCAGTGTCTGTTCTCATCAGATATGTATGTGAATCACTTAAAAAACAACAGACCATAGAAACACAAATCATAGCATGTAACCAAGCACCCAATTCAAACAAATAAAAAAAACTTGAATAAGATTAATCGTGAGAAAAACTCACCTCTGTCGAAGCGAATTGGAGCAGTGGAGAACGATTCGCAAATCTCGAAGTCAACGCAGATCAATCATCAGAGAACGAGCGAGCCAAGCAACAACGAACTCGACCAACCGAGGAGCACGCGAGCGAAGAAATCGAAGCAGAGACGAAAGCCCTAATTTGGAAGCGAAGAGGAACAAACGATCGTGGCCGCCATTTTTATTTTATTTCGTATGTTTTGTTAGGTTTAGGGTTGTGAATGAATGAATGGTAAAGGAGTGGGGTATCGGGTCGAAAAGAATAAGGCAGTGGATTTTTTTTTTAAAAAAAACTAACCATCCATTTATAGATTTATATAAATAAAGATTCTTGTATCCAAATTATCTTTCTAAGTCATTAGTTTTGAATTTAAAATACAAATTCAATATTCAATTTCAACTCCAAAGTCAAATTTAAATTTTTATTCAAATTTTTTTTTATAGATTAAATTTTAATATTTAATCGCCAAATTCACAGTTATATTGGGAATTCAATTTAAATTATCATTCAAATATTTAAAATTAATTAAATATTTTCAATTTAAATTGTTCAAAAATTCAGGATCGTTACAATCTCCCCTCCTTAAAAGAATTTCGTCCCGAAATTACAAGTTAGGAAAAAATGATTGTTAAAATTTCACCGATATTTATATCCTACACAATTTAACCAAGTTTGAAACTTATTAAAAATAAATTAGTTCCATTTGTTTTATCTCAATAGCTTTGTTCATTATCTCTTGTTCATTAATTTCTACAATCAAGACGTAAAGATCTTTTACTAAAATTTTCGACTTACGAAACTCAGATTTAACTTAAAATTCTTCACGCTAGAGATTAGCATATTATATCTTTTCCAAAGCTGTGGACTTTTCAAAACTTTTCAAAAATCCTCTTCCTTAGTTTATTAGGTTGGAATTATGTAATTTTAATTTCAGACTATTGATTTACTATTTAAAGTTTGAAAATACTTGCTAACTCGAAATTTAACAAGTCTATTGTCGTTCTTAAAGACATTAGTCATACGCTAGCCAGGCGCAGGACTAAAAATCTCCAAGTACTAAATATACTTGCTTCAATTTCCAGTGAAAATACTTTTAAAAATTCTTTTGAAAATGGATATGGAAAGCACGTTCCCCCATGGATCACAGTTTACCCGGCGGTTACGCTACTATCCCAGTAGAATCGCTTGTAACTGTAGATTTCTCATCTCTCTTGAATTTCGCCATGGTCGTTGCCATAGATCGCGGTCCACACGGCGGTTACGCTACTATCCCAGTAGAATCGCTTGTGACGTAGTCATCTCGCCCCTCGAATTTCGCTTTGGCTTCTAGATTGCAGTTTACTCGGCGGTTGCGCCACTATCCCAGTGGAATCGCTTGTAACTGTAGGCATCACGCCCCTCAAATTACGCTAGTCACTCCAACTAATGGAATACAAATGGCCACTCCAACTAATGGAATTCAAATGGCCAATCCAACTAATGTAAATCAAATGGTCAATCCAACTAATGGAAATCAAATGGTCAATCCAACTAATGGAAATCAAATGGTCAGTCCAACTAATGGAGTTCTACGTTGCTACGATTTTTAAATGGACACTCATCTCGAGTTCCAACAACCTTCACAAATTTTAAATGGAAGGTACTTTTCCATATCCTCAGTTTGGAAAACATAATATTATACATACATATATAATATTTCATTTCACATTTCGTACATATCATACCCATGTACTTACATAAGTTTTCCATAACAATTACTTTCCAAACTAATGGTTTTCGAATTTATCGTATTCTTATATATACGTTCTGAAAACCTCAATATCTCATACCCATAACAAATAGAGGATTCGTAAATTTTCCAGCTCATTATCCATTTAAAATTTTCCTCTAAGTCGATTTGGAATTTTTAAGGTTATCTCAAACCTAATTCATATTCATAATTCAATTTATTATCGACTTCACACTCGATTTGGATTTCACGTTACATCGTCAATTCTCAACACATAATTGATGTCTACCGATATATAACCTCTGAGCTCGTACGTCTCAGAGAAGGGTGTTAAGCTAAGAGAATAAATTCTCCGCCACCAAACAGATATATATTTAATAGAGATCAATTGCTATGTCATCAATTCACAATGTTAAACATACAATCCAAATCAACCATCCAATTTCAAGTTGAACTAATTGTTCCAATTTCCCAAAAATATCTTTACAAGATATATAATTTTCCACATTTAACCATTTGAAAACAAATTTTCAAATCATGTTTTCACCTTTCAATCTTTGAAAACAAATTTCAAAACAATTTCCTTAAAAGTAAACATTTCCAAATATTTATCCATTTTAAACTTAAAATGGTTCATTTAAATTAATCAAATAAATCCTTACCGATTTATTTTAAACTTACGTTCCAAATCTGTAAATTTATTTCCACACTTCAAAAATAAATCAATGTTTATTTTTAAACAAAGTTCCCTTTCTTTTATAAATTCATAATGAATTTACCTTTCCAAAATATCTATGAATATACGATTTTCAAATCGATTTCAAATATTCATTTTCAATTTATCTTTAAGAGATAAAATTTCAAAACATTCACTTCATATTGGAAAAACATTTCCATACTTATTTAATAACAAGTAATTCACAAATCCATTCATTTTCAACACTTTGAAAATATTCAATATACTTAAATCATAATCAAGTATATATTTCATTCTTAAAGGAAATCATTCTTTTAAACACATTCATTTGAGTCAAAACGAATGTTGCGTAAAACATTGTTACGACAACCCAAAATCACTAGTATAGGGATTCGAATTTAAGATAGATATATAAATCCCAATACTATATAAACATTTCCTTTTAGAAACCATTTACTATAACAACAGTGTTATAATCCACCATTTCTTTTTATTTCACTCGAAAACGTCTATTTCGACAATGAATGTTGAAATCTATGCTTTCGATCCTTAACCCAATTTAAAACAACTTCATATCGATTAACTTCATTTCATAATATTACTTCCCTAAAACATTCCCATTAAAAAATTTCAACTTCGACCTAATTCAAAATTTGAATTCCGCATACATTTCAAAATATTGGTTTTAAATCGACTCCAAATTTTCCAATATTAAGTTTTCCACTTAGCTTAATTCTCTGCCCGTTCAAATTCAAATTCAAATTCATCAGACAAACATCAAATTTGAAATCTAAATCTCATTTGAACTTTGCGTTTGATTTCTAAAATAATCAACTAGTTCTTTAGTAAACCATTCATCGACTTGGTTTCAATAGATTTATATCTCTACATTAACTATTTTTAGGCATTAGTCTACACTTGAAATATAAGCTTTACATAAAAACTGGTTTGATTCATACAGTTGAGTCGACAAATAGATTTCCTTCCCAAAACGCTATTTTACTAAATACTTCTTTCCGTACCAAACCATCCATAGCTTAATACTTTTATATTACATACATAGAAGTTTTTGGATTACAAAAGATAGTAATACAAAATACACTGATTTCTTCAAATATACTGATTTGTTTAAGATTCAGAATTATTAAGGACTATCGATTTTGGGTCTGGTAGTACGCATCTTTGCCAAACTTCCCTCTTCGGTTTGCACCATTCCAAGTTTAACACATTCAAAGTCCACATGTCCCCAATTCTTACAGTTTCCACAAAAATATGAGATGCTCCCATCCTTATCTATCATTCTTACACTTTTCGCTCTAGCTGATCGGGCTATAGCTTGCTTTCCATGCTGTCTTTCGGTGCAGTTTCTACTATATGTCCAGTCTGGCGACAATGATAACAGATTGTCGATCTATCGACTGGTAAATTGAGTGTGCGCTTCTTCTTTTTCACTTCAGGGCAATGACTAAGAAAATGCCCTTTTCCCTGACACTTAAAACACACAATCTCAGGACGAGCGAACCGGTCATCCACATTCCTTTTCTTTCTCTTCTCTCTGCACGTAACGGCATAATGTCCCTTTTTATGACATCGATAACAGATAGCATCATCATAGGGACCAGGTCCTTGCCTTTCATTGATTTTCCTTTCAATTTCCGCACGTGCTACTTCTGCTTCTCTACGAGCAATTGCTCTTTGTTCACAGCGTGCGGCTTTTTGTGCTTCAGTTTTCGCCATTATAATTAACAAGATGTTTTCGAAGTTTCCTATCAAAATTTGAAATTCTTATTAGCAGAAGTTGGATTTTCAATCATTTCCCAAGGACAATTTACAAATTTACATTATTCCGATATATAGGATTATTATTCAACCAAACTTGAGATTCAACTTCGGATTTTTTTATTTCAAATAGTTGAAATATACATATATGTATATATATATACACTTACATATCAAACCTTACTTGAAACAAAAAAGCAAAAATTATTTTATTTTATTATTTTCAAAAATATTTTGAAAAATTACTTGGAATTATTTTACTTTTTTTTTCATAAATCTCAGCAATTCGATAATGGGTTTTCGAATGATCGGGACTCAAATCCAAGAAGACCTTACCGAAAAGAAACTATTGCCAACCTAAATTTAGAGAGCCACAAAAGAGAGGGGGATTGTCCGAAAAGTATTTGAATTTTCAATAACTTTTATTTTCAAAAACAATTTTATACTTCATTAGATTTGAAAAACGTTTTCTTTAAAGTGATTCTAGTAACTATTCATATTAAACGCCATAAACTAAGCTTAGTGTAAACCTAAGCTCCGATACCACTTTGTAACCATCCGCCATTCTGACCGCCTCCAGCCGGTAATTAAACCAACTAGAAACGTTCAAAATGACGGATTGTTATTTAGTTTATAGAATTTAAACAGAATCAGCCACAGAATCACAGAATAATAATAACATTTCACATAAATGAATTTCTTTCTTTTATACAAATATCAGAGTTTATACAATGCATTACATCTTAATACAGCGAAACAATTTATTTATTATTTAGTACAAGAAAAATTTTATTGAAAAACTTTAGTGATGCGGTAATCCCCCTCTCTCTAACTTCACTGCCTAAAAATCTTCAAGCTGTAAAAATACTCGGTCTGACCCGAGCGTTTTATGCAAAACACAAAAACACTCGAGTCAGGATTAATCTTAATTCAAGTAAATAAATTTGCAATGAACTGAAATATAATGTTAACAGCCCAACAGGGTTAATAGTGCAATACAGGCAGCAGAGATAACCAACTAAATAATATAAATGCCCACAAATGAGCATATGAACTGTACAGGAGTACAAATATATCAACCCAGTGAGCACAAATCTGGGCAGCAACTCATAGGCTAGCATGGCAGTGGATTGCAACTTAACCCAAATCAAGTGAAATAAATGTGCCCAAGACAGTTTGAGAACATAAGTGTGAGGCAGCAAAACGCATGAGCAACTCGAGTGAACACAATTTCATACAACCATATAATTTACAAAAGTCATGGCAATAAGTAAATGAGGCAAACAAGGTCAGCAATTAAAGCAAAGGAGCAGGTCATGATGGCGCAGGCCAGGGTAGCTCATATGCATAGCAAGGGACATGCACCAGTGGGTGTGCATGGATGCTACACACACAAACAAACACATACACATACGTGTGGATAACAGTATGAACGAATAGGGTTTTGTACATATGTAAATTCAACACAAGTGAATAGGAGAAGAACAAGGCAACTGAAACATAAGGACAAGGCAGCAACCACAGAGTGGTGCATTACATGTGAGAACAAAGGAGCAAAAGGCTACTCAGTATACACAATAACCACATTCTCAAACCCAATTAATCTAACTCATGCAAAAGGGAAAGGAGGGGCTGCCAAATCAAGTGTAGGAACTATTTTTTTTATTTTTATTTTTTTCCTCTCTCTTACTTAATAAAAAAAATCATCTCTGCAATTAACTATCTTTAAAGTGAATTAGTTAACTTCAAATGCTTGAATTTAATTTTTAAAAAAAATGATGTCGCATACATGCAAACATTTTTTTTTTCATTAAGAGGTGGTAGCCTAAAAATCATTCTGTTGTATGATTTAGATTTTCAAATTATGTTTGAGAACCTGTGCTTATAACAGGATATACATAAACATACAGACCTACATATCAACTTATGTATTCTGACATGCAGGCAAGACAAATAACATTTCATCACCCATTATCAAGTGCCAACCACAACATCAAAAGGTAGTAGGTCAAGTTTGCTCACTGGTCAAAGAAGCAAAGAAATCTGGTTTTTGACATGGTTTACACTGTAAACCAAGATTTATAGATAACTGTGTTCTCTAAAGTTTCCAGTAAAAGAAAATTTCAAAACTTGCCTCGATTTTATAACTGGAAAACACAGTATAAATTTGAACAACTCAATCATGTTTATTTTTTTTCAAATCCAATAACAAATAGAGAGGGGGTTTGAGTTTGGTATACGAACACTGTAAATCATGACTCGGAGAAACAGGGAAGGCAATACATCCCCAGGCAAAAGAAAACACAAGCACAACCATTTATTCACATGCAAGTGTCTTTCAAACAGTCATTCAAGCATTTCAAACAGCAGCAAATGATTGAATAAACAGGGGTTTACTCACAAGCATTATAGAAATAAATCAAAGGTTGAAAAGGTTTGCTCACAAGTAATTTCAGAACTAAAGTATTTATTTTTCTTACTACATTTTCCTTAAGACAACTTAAGACTGACACGTAAAAGAGGAAATGATTTGGGGTTTTGAATTAGCTTGCAGCTGAGAGCGAGAATAGGGGAGGTTTACAAACAAATATATACATCACATATGAACTGAAGTTCAAACAAACACATGTAAACAAAGTTTTCCACAACCAGATTCAAAAATCCATCACATGCAGCAAAACAAAACAAGCAAAGTTTTGATAGCATCCGTTCTCATCAGTTTAAATTTATTTACAGAGAAAATGGAAGCAAACAACACCCAACAACTATACATGCAGTGTCTTATCTGTCCTTATCTGTTCTTATCAGTTTAAATCAAATTAACAGAGCAAATGATAGCAAATAACACCCAACAACCATACATGCAGTGTCTGTTCTCATCAGATATGTATGTGAATCACTTACAAAACAACAGACCATAGAAACACAAATCATAGCATGTAACCAAGCACCCAATTCAAACAAATAAAAAAAAATTGAATAAGATTAATCGTGAGAAAACTCACCTCTGTCGAAGCGAATTGGAGCAGTGGAGAACGATTCGCAAATCTCGCAGTCAACGCAAATCAATCATCAGAGAACGAGCGAGCCAAGCAAAAACAAACTCGACCAACCGAGGAGCACGCGAGCGAAGAAATCGAAGCAGAGACGAAAGCCCTAATTTGGAAGCGAAGAGGAACGAACGATCGTGGCCGCCATTTTTATTTTCTTTCGTATGTTTTGTTAGGTTTAGGGTTGTGAACGAGTGAATGGTAAAGGAGTGGGGGTATCGGGTCGAAAAGAATAAGGCAGTGGATTTTATTTTTTTTAAAACTAACCATCCATTTATAGATTTACATAAATAAAGATTCTTGTATCCAAATTATCTTTCTAAGTCATTAGTTTTGAATTTAAAATACAAATTCAATATTCAATTTCAACTCCAAAGTCAAATTTAAATTTTTATTCAATTTTTTTTTATAAATTAAATTTTAATATTTAATCGCCAAATTCACAGTTATATTGGGAATTAAATTTAAATTATCATTCAAATATTTAAAATTAATTAAATATTTTCAATTTAAATTGTTCAAAAATTCATGATCGTTACACTTCTTCTATTATCTCTGCTATATTTGTTTATTAGCTTATGTAAGTCTTTAAGATAAGCCTCTTTTTGTGCTTTCTATTTAACTATAACCTATGTTATAATTTCTCTTTTATCTTGTCTTCCTAGTTATAATCTACTAGTTATAATTTGCTTGCGAATGTCAAATTTGCCTATTTTAGTCTGTATTCTTTTGTTATAGTTCAGCTTATTTACGTCCAATTTTTTGTAATGTTAATGTTCTTAAAATTTAGTCCATATTAGCGAATTATCCACTTATTATTAATTTATTCGTGTAAAAGGAATAAAAAGAACTAAAATTTACAAGCTGAAATCTAACGCAAAACGGATGTAAATAAATAAAAAAAATTGTAAATGATAGTAATATATGTAAATAAATGAATAAAATAGCTAAATAAAATAGCCTGAAAAGAACATTAAAAATTAACTGTAAATAACTTTTATAAAAACGGTCTCAAAATTGTAGAAAAACTACAACTGTTTAAAACCCTATTATTTTAAATTACTTTAAAATCTAAAATAATTACTTAAACACTCATCTATGTCCTTAGCACTTTTCCTAGGCCTTCCCGAATCCACTTCTAGGGTATAAATTATTGTAATTAAAGAGATCTTTTCCTTAGAAAAATATTCCTTTTTGGGTCCTGCCTCAGGCAATGAATCCAGATGGAGAAAATTTGAATGTGAAAAATAGCTAAGCCTAGGGCTTATTTATAGCGTCACTTGTGGATCTTAGACCGTTGGATTTGTAGATTAATTCTGGTGCAATCACGTCATAGGCTTGCTGGGAACCATCGGATGGAAGCATGAACGCACAGGATCAATCAGAATTGGAAAAACACGTCATCTTACATCTGTACGAATTAGCCTCCAAAATGCTAAGGCGGGTCGACATGCAGGTCGACCCTTGCATGTGTTAGGTCAAACTATAGGTCGACGCAAACACATTAGGGGTCGACCCTATGGTCGACCTGACCTATTTTATATTTTTCTCTGTTTGTTTTCTTGTTTAATTCGTATCTTCTTCGTCCTAGCTTAGATTTTGACAATCTATATATGGAAATTAACCAAAAAATTACCATGGACACAATGGTGCAATCCTGTGGCTCAATTCTGATGATTTCAAAAAGTTATTTTATTATTTAATTAATTCGTTAATTGATTATTATGGCTTAAACTTTGGGTTGTTACCTACATACTAAAAAATACTATAAATCAGTTTGCTGGAGTTAAATGCATTATTGTAATTCATTATACTAATTTACTAGTCGTGGTGATCATCAGAAAAATTTAGAGTTGATAACATATGAAAGCTATCAAATAAGAATGATAAAACATATTTATATTGCACTAAAATAGACAACTTTATAACCTTATTTTTATAATTTTATAAAAGTTATAAAATTAGGCTAAATCTATTTATCTAGTTCATTTCTACAAGTAAGATTGACAAAAAAAATCATTTTCCCTAATTTTTATGAGAGGCAACTTGCTTTCCTATATTTTCTGGTGGTATGTTTAATTTGATCGTTCTTTGGTTTAGGATTGATATTTTCTTTTGATTTTTAGCTATTACTGCTTACGATTTTAATTTTTGACATAATTTAATCGTATTCAAGTATCGTCGGCCAATTCTATCATGAGTCATAATGTGAAATATTATCAATTATCACTTGCTACCAGTATCAGAAATTATGATGTTCCTGTAAGATACGTTTTATTCCATTTATTTCTCTGATTGTTGCTATAGTTTCTTAAGTCTTTTTTTAACAATTGAGACTTTAACCCTCAAAATTGACACTATACATCCTCCTGCTGCAAATCCAAGTGCCGAAAATCTCGATTGTTGAGGGAAATAGAAAATAAAAATAGAATAAAATCTCACACGAATAGAATAACATATATTATTTCAACGACAACCTTTATAGCGGAATAAAATTTGAATACAATATCAAAGTCTATCCTGGATTTAGCCTGGAAAGTTCTAAACCCACTATCTTATAAATGTAAAAACAAATTGCAATCGATAAAACGGATAATAGATACATCCTTACGTAGATGAACATCTCTGGCTCTCCTTTGGAAACTCCAAGCTTCTTCAACTAAACCTGAAACTACTCAGATCTGACCCGAGTATTAAAAATACTTGGATTATGCTTGATAAACCAGCATGAAAAACTCAAACATTTTGAATGTATAGATCTGATTGATATAAATCAAAAACTTTGGAAAGAAGGATATCTTACAAGACCATGTCCACACTTAAATAGAACAGGTTTTTTACCTTATGATAACCAAAATACTTTATACTTAAAAAATTTGAAATTATTTTTAATAACATTAATTTGAAAATCCTTTCCAAGTAAATGCATATTAACATAGCCGAAATTGTTACCATTATTAAATTCTAGCAACGGATAGCTTAATGTTGAGAAACATTGCGGCTATTTTGGGACTAAAATCAAAACCTTAAAGCTCGTATTTGGAATTTAATTTACAACATGATAGGGAACTAGTAACCATATTACGGACTTGAAAATACAAGTATAACAATACTAACTCACTCCAGTGGCTTTACATAATCTATGTCCGCCTTCGAACTATACTGCTACACTATCATAGAATAGAGTATTACTTAGTGGCTTTATACGATCTCCGTCCGCCTCTATACTTGTCCATTTCATCATCTTAAGGCAATAGTCATAGTTGATAGCCTAAAATTTGTCCTATAGACCACATCGTATCCCGTATCATTTTTGAGATGCGAGCCTTGAGAGGTTATGCTCCATAAAGCCATGCTTTTCTCAAAAATCCACGCTTTGATCATAACAAGTTTCACTTTAATGCCACATTTCCATTCCTCCAAGCACTATTGACTTTCATGAACATACACCCTTTGAGCTTGTACGTTTCAGGAAAGGGTATTAAGCTAAGAGAAGTTGTCTTCTCTACCACCAAAGAGATGTACATTTGTAGGAGTCAACGTTGTGATCTCAGAAATGCAATGTCGGACATTCATTTATACAAGTTCATTCTAGGACAGAATGAAACCGAAGACACTCCTCCTACCACTTCCTATCGGGAATTATCTCTAAGATTAGTAGCGATTAGTCCTAGTAAGCGAAAATTTTCACAACAGAGCACTACTGCCATCATAAATATATGATATGATAAATTTCACCCTGAGGGACTAGTGGCAAGCAGCCCTTCATCGTGAAGATCTCCATCTTCAAAAATCATCATCTTCATCATGTCTTCCTTCCGAACGTATACATTGGTTCGAAGTGGTTTTTGGATAGGAGTTACCCAAATCTGACTCTGGTTCCTTCGAACCAATCATCGATTAAAAAGATGTTAAGTCCACATGTGATTATCAATCATAATTCAATTTAATTCATATTTTTATTCATTCATAAATATCTTAGAGAGACATATTATTTTATATAATTCCATTTATCTTCTTCATAGTATATGGAATCATTAAGCCTCACTTATCAAATCCTTTTACTTAATTTAACCTTTTTGAATCTTGGAATAATTCCAAATCATTTCACCTTAAATTTAGGAAAAAATTTCAATATCATTTATTTACATATCATATTGGAAAACATTATTGAGTAAAAAGGATTATGGAAATTATATTAATTCTACTTAATATTCTGTATTCAACCTTTACTATCCGTCGAATAATGGTGAGATCACCTTTTAAATTCCCATGGATAGCACGGATTCCCTCTTTAAAATTTAATACCAAGTATAAGAAGATTATTTCTATGCAATTCAAGTTATTTAATTTGAAAAGTTATATATCTTATACTTTAGGAGATTTTGATCTGAGTAACTCAAATTTATTATCTCCTCCATCGGGCTAGTCCAAATAGCTAGGAAGGCCAGGCACCTGGTTTTCCAAAACAAGCCTAGAGACTACCTCTCTGTTACCTAAAGAAAGTCAATTTATCCGATCAACTCTAAATCCCATTATATTATCTTTAAGAGAAGATTTTTATTTACTTACACTATTTTAAATATGGTTTTTAAAATAATTTTCCTTCAACCAATTTAATTTAAACTTCTTCCAAAAAACATATAAATTTCAAAACTCTTTCAAAAATACTTAATCATTCATTTGAAAAGATTTCTAAAAGATTGGGGAAGAATAATTTAGTCAAAACCATGACGTGAATAGTGTTTTTAAAGCTTCTCAGATCCAAATACCCTTTCCATCTCATATATATCTATTTTTATAACTTAAATCCATTTTAAATTTTTTTAATAGATTTATAAAATTTATTCCATATTTTTAAACATTAAAAATATCCATTGTAAATTAATTTCAAATTCGGGATTTGAAATGCAAAAACATGATTTTTTTTGAAAAATTGTTTTGGAATTATGTAAAAATTTACAAAATGAAATCTTGATTTTCTTTCTTCATTTAAAAACTATGGATATACTAGTCCATAAAATTCATATCTCGAAGAAATCCGAGCCATATTCCGTTCTATATACTCATTTGACATTTATGGTGCGAAATCACGAACTACCGTTACGTGACGCGCCTTATTTTGACCTATTTTTCAAAACTTGTCAAAACTTCTTCAAATTGAGTTTTATTTTTTATAAAACGTTTATAAACCATTTAAGTCATTTTCACAAATATTTTTCTTCTTAATCTCTTATTCACTTTTAAACCATTTCATAATATTATATTATTATACTATTCATTTCCAAACTTTTTATATTATAAGACCATTAAGGGGCTAAACAACTCCATGCACATATTTATATGAATTCATTTTCTATTAATTAGCCATGGTTAATTACATAACTATTTTTATTATGATTTCTCATAATTTATCACAACCAAGTTATCAGCCATATCAGCATCCATATCATCAATCAGGTTATCAAATATTCATACAAATCATTAAGAGATTTGATGGTCATATTATCATACTTAAAAATGGTTACAGAGATTATTTATTGTTTAATAAATATTGAGCACTCACAATCACAACTGCTCCCTCCATCCCAAGCTCTAGAAATTCCGGGAGAGCTTTCGTGGTACTTTGAACTTTTCCTTAACTTCTTGGAACGAAACCGGTGTTACTTCTTTCTCTTTTTCTAGCTCTGGAACTTTCCAAACTCCTTCTTTTCTCCAAGATGAGCTCACCTTCCTTACAATAGGTGATGGAGCTCGGTCTTGATGGTGATGGTAATGGCGATGAACTTGATTGAGGAAGAGGAGGTGTTTGCTTTGATTTGGAGGTGTAATACTATAGTATATATATGTATAAAATTTTATTATTATTTCTTCATAATGTTATTAAGAAAGAAGCCCTTAAATCTTGAGGAGGAAGAAGAAGAAGATGAAGATGTGTGAAGGAAAGTGGGAATATATGTTTCTATTTATAGGAAAAAGTTTGAAAAATATCTATCTCCTTACATTACATTGCTTACGTCATCCTTTTTCTCCTCCCCTCCATCGACATACACATTGGTCCTTCCCCCTTCATGTTCTCCATTGCTTCACTCACTTGTAAGCCATCCATTCCTGTCCTTAGTTGACTTTGAGTTAGCTTAAGTATTAAGCTTTTAAATAATATCTTAGATATTTTGATTATATATATAATTAAATATATGTATATGTATGTATGAAATTTTTACGCATATATGTGCATGTGTTATGTATAATTGCACACATATATATATATACGTATACGTATTAACGTCATTTTTAATGTTGCAATGACTATGAACAACTTCCGTTTGTTAAACCGTTGAAAATCGAAAAAATCGATTACCAATCACATTTTCACTTCTAATTTAAATTACACATTAATGTAAACAAAATTTGAAAATAAATTTCTAATTTTTTTTAAAATTAAAACAAGTTTATTTTAGTTATAAAACCATATTTAATAATATTAAAACCCAATTGTTAAATGTGACATTGATTTGTCGAAGTGCGAAGAAGTTTTTCTATCTTTATAAAACGATTATATATATGTTTATAAAACTTTCATCAACCAACTATTATCATTTTATATAATCTAAAAAGAATTATTTGTCATAGAAAATGAAAATTGAACATATATTGAATTTTATCGAAAACCGGCTTTTGTCAATTTTATGATGAAAATCCAAATTCTTGATTTTGTAATTGCATTCTAAAAATAAGTTTATCATTTTTAATTATTACATAAAACATGCTTAATTAAGTTTGAAAATTTTATATTTGAATATTTAAAGTTAATTAAATATTCCATTTAATAGTGATGACATTACGGACCGTTACATACTTCCCTCCATAAAAGAATTTCTTCCCCAAAATTAAACCAAAACCCAAAATACTTGCTCAAAAGATATTCAAACTCAATTTGTTATGATATACAAATATCATCCATATGCAATATCTGATGCGATCTTTTATTTGAATCCATAACTTTACTTGAACTAGTATTGATCCCTCCATCCTCGGTTCTTTGATCAGAAAACTTCGTTTCCCTTACATAGCAATCAACTATGATAGAAAACGCAAGTATCCAATTATAAACCCTCATCAATGTTCATTGTCAAGGATTGAGTGATAAATCCCTTTTTGTACCAGCGAGAACACCTTAAAGTTCTATACTCCACTCTTAAATCAAAATTGTATGACGAAATTATTTGCGTACCTCATATGTATTTATTAACATTCAAAATTCTTTTTCATAAAACTTTTATTTATTTTTTAAAATGCGTCTTTATATAATCTCTTTAAATATTTATTCCCACATATTTTTCTTTGAAGGAAAACATTTCATCCTAAAGGTGTTAACTCTTATGTTCAGCGACTCAATGACACAAAGGAATTGGCGGCTTAACATATGAAGCGGGCTAAGCGACTTAACTTCTGAAGTGAAGCAGCGACTCAAAGGGTAAGCGACTTAAGGAGGTCAATGACTCAAAGGGTAAACGACTTAAGGACTTAACGACTTAAGAGGGTTGGATGACTTAAGGACTTAACGACTTAAGAGGGTTGGACGACTTAAGGACTTAACGTCTTAAGAGGGGTGAGCGACTTAAGGGGAGCAGCGACTTAACTAGTAAGTGACTCATGGAGTTATCGAACTAACGGCCTAAACACTCTGTGACCTAAAGTGCTAAAGCAACAGCGACCTAACATCTTCTGCAAAAACTGGGGTCCCACAACCACTAAGTCGCTCGCGACTTAAGTCGGCCATGACCTAAGTTATAACAGGCTTATCCCTAAATTGCCTAACTCCTTAGTACATTTGAGAAAGGATCAGGAACTACGCTCCCTGTTCTACTGTGACCTTAAGTCGCGCCCGACCTACCGACCTATTACCTGACTTAAGTCGCTCACGACCTAATACTTAGAGAATAAATGGAGCCGCTTTCCCAGAGGTAAGGTAGATCTACCAAATGATTAGGTACAATCCTGTTAAGTCGTGACTCGTATCTTCCTAACTCACGAACGAGTTATGGTATATCCTAGGTCGCGCGTGACCTATAGCTCTATCCAAAACTCTCTATAAATACGGCATGAGCTCCAACATGAGGGGGACTTTTCCGATCATTTTCTTCAAAGCATCGAGACTCTGCAATCTTCAAACCAAGCCTTACTCCAACACTTGAAACTCACAAGAAGCTTCAATCAACTTCAAATAAGATTTAACACATTCAACCATGAATTGGGAGAATTCTCTTGCATTGAAGTTTTTCTAGCTACTTGTCTTTTGAAGTGAATTGTAATTGAAGGAAACTGTAAAGGATTGTAATCATATTAGCAATAAAGAAGGATTGAAGTGGACGTAGGCTTGATCATAAGCTGAACCACTATAAACTCTGTGTCTCTTACTGTTTTTAAGTGAATTACTGCTTTTTCTGTTTCCCATGTTAAGGGGTGGTGCTTTCATTCAAATCTCTATTTGCATCGGGGTGTTAGTGTCTGACTTTTTACGTTAACATTTTTGGTGCTTTCACTGAGAATTGAACTCAGGATACTATCGTCATAGCTTCACGGAAATTTATAGAAAAGATCTCTCTAAAAACCAGGAGTTTATCTGAAATAATGGCTCCATGAAGGAAGCGCAAGTCTGTTAGATCAGACGATGTTCGCGAGACTACTGCAACCTCTCCTCCTTTAAGTCAAACAACTCCAACTGTCGGAGTTACACGAGCAGAGCTAGATGCCGTTGTATCCGGGCTACATCGGCAAATGGAAGCCCAGAATAACCTAATGATGGAAAGGTTGAATGCTTTATTTGAGGCAAACCGTCAACCGGTGTCTAAAGAGGGAAATCTTGCTGATGAAGTGTAGAATGTGGAAGGAAGAAATATCCCTCAAAGGGTGGCTGATCCAGTGGAAAGGACACCTCCCCAAGCCGGAGGATCGGGACCGCAACCGACTCTCCGTGAGCGACTGTCAAGGCAAAATTCGAAGAGAATGACTGATGTTTGTCCCGCTGAGCCTCACAATGATGAAGAGTATTTCTCAGGCATGGTTCGTCAGATTATGAAAGAAAGTATGCAGAGAAATTAAGATGAGAAAGAATAGGGTTTCGCTCCGAGCAAGACTCCATTCACGGAAAAAATCCTGAAGGCAGAATTCCCAAGGAAGTTTGTCCCTCCAACTATTCCAGCTTACAAGGGAACGAGCGATCCTAATGAGTTTCTGTATAAGTATGATTGGCACATGATGGGTGCCAGAGCCTCTGATGAAATCAAATGCCGATATTTTCTGGTATACCTGGAAGGAGTTGCTTTACTTTGGTTCACAAAGCTGCTGGTCCAATCGATAGACCAATTTTCTGATTTGACCCGGAAATTCAAGGAATAGTTTCGATTATATGCGTCAAAGGCGAAGGATATAATGTCGTTATCCATCTTGGAGCAGAATCCTGGAGAATCCATTAGAGCTTTCCTGAATCGCTTCAATATAGCTCTGGCTGAAGTGGACAATGCGGAGCCGAGAATGATTTTGACGTACCTGATGAAGGCTATTGATAAGACAAGTGAGTTCGGGAGATGGTTGAAAATGAAGGAACCAAATTCACTTGACAAATTTTATAAGAAAGCCAATGAATTCATGCGTATGGAGAGCTTCGAAGCACCGGCTAAGGTGGTATCGACAGGGGCTGGAAATAGTAGTGCTGCTCCGAATAAGAAGGAATCTGGCAATCAGAAGAGGGGGAACGATGCCCAGAAGAAGCAAGGATATGCAAAGAAAGGACGTCCCTTCAACTTTACCCCTCTGACTGATACCCTGGAAAACATCTACTTTGCAAACAAAGACACGGTTGAATTCTCCACACCAGCTAAGCAAAGAGTTAATGGAAGAGCTGAGAAGAATGGAAGGTTTTGCCGGTTCCATAACCAGCCCCGGCATGATACTAACGAGTGCCGTCACTTAAAGGAGGTAATTGAGGAACTATTGAAGCAAAACAAGTTCCAACAATATGTAAGAAGGAACAAAAATGGCCCAACCTCGTCAACTCAAGGACAACAAGTTCCTGTTCATTGTCCTGGCTCAAATGAGAAGGCGGCAGCTCATGAATCAGAGAGGCCTGTTATAAATGTGGTTACAGGAGGCCCTCACCGAGCTGGCAGGAGTTGGGGCGAGATGGAAAGATACGCCCGTGCTTTGAAGTATGCACCGGCAGATGAAAGTGTTTTTGTGTTAGAAGATGCTGCGCCCCTGAAGCAGTAGAAAACCTTTAATGATGACATTATATTCAGTACTAGGGATTCGATGGGTGTTGAAGCTCCTACCATTGATCCTTTTGTCATCTCCGCTGGTATTGGGCCAGCTACTGTGAAAAGAGTTCTGGTTGATTGTGGAGCTTCATGCAACATTCTCTTCAAGAAGACTTTTGATCAAATGAAGATTCCTATGGCTGATGTTCAAGCTTCACCACTAAAGATTGCTGGTTTTACTGGTGAGCCGAAACAGCCAGTTGGGACTATTGATTTGTTCGTAGAGCTTGGAGAGGGGCAGAAAAAAGTGGCTCGAAAACAGACCTTTGTTATTTTTGAAGAATTTTCTGCCTACAATGCCTTCCTAGCCGACCAACTCTGGCAGCTTTTAAAGCAATTCTTGCCCCATGGTGTCTGACCATAAAATTCGCCACAGATAATGGAGTCGGCGTGGTGAAAGGGCATCAGAATGCTGGACGAGAATGTTATCTTACAGAGTTGCGTGAATCGAGGAAGAGAGAAATGGGAAAAGATGCGGCAACCCCAGTCTGCATCAAAGAATCAACCTTGTAGCAATTACAGGGTGGACCCTGCACAGGCGAACATAGCGGTGCACGAAGAGAGATGGATCCAAGAAAAGCCAGTGCAGGGGAAAATAGAGTGGTACCAGTTGAAGTGACAGTCCCGGTACCTGTTGACCCGAAAGACCCGAATAAAGTGTTGAATGTGGGTTCGCAGCTTAATGCAACGATTCAAAATGTTTTGATATCATTTTTAAAAGCAAATCTGGATGTATTCGCCTGGACTCATGCCGATATGTGTGGAATATCTCCAGAAATTGCGGTGCATACCTTGAATATTGATCCAAAGTTTACACCGGTAAAGCAGAAAAGAAGAACTCAAGGTCCTGAAAGGTCAGCAGCATTGAAAGAGGAGGTTGATCGGCTCATGGAGAATGGTTTTATCAGGGAATCTACTTATCCGAATTGGGTCTCAAATCTAGTACTGGTTTAAAAAGCTAATGGGAAATGGAGAGTGTGCATTGACTTTTCAGATCTAAACAAAGCCTGCCCCCAAAGACTGCTTCCCGTTACCCAGGATTGACCAGTTGGTGGATGGAACGGCAGGGTATGAATTGTTATCTTTTATGGATGCCTATTCCGGATATAACCAGATCATGATGCATGAGCCAGATCAGGAGGACATGAGCTTTATCACCGATGTAGGTCTCTACTGCTACGGAGTCATGCCTTTCAGACTTAAGAATGCAGGGGCAACTTACCAAAGACTTGTGAATGCCATGTTTAAACCGCAGATTGGCAAGACTATGGAAGTTTATGTCGATGATATGCTGGTAAAGTCAAAGAAAGCAATGGACCACATGGATCACTTGGCAGAAATGTTCTCAATTCTCCGAAAGTACGGTATGAAGCTGAACCCTTTGAAGTGTTCATTTGGAGTAGAATCTGGAAAGTTTCTGGGTTTCATTGTGAGTGCAAGGGGCATTGAAGCTAATCCTACTCAGATAACTGCCTTAAGAGAAGTCAAAGCTCCTAGAACGAAGAAGGAATTGCAAAGTCTCAATGGAAAAGTTGCTGCCTTGAGTCGGTTCATTTCCAAAGCTACTGATAAATGCATTCCATTCTTCGATGCTCTAAAGAAAGGAAGAAAAAACTTTGACTGGACTCCTAAATGCCAGAAAGCTTTCGATGAGCTGATTCGTCATATGGAAACGCCTCCTATACTTTCTAAGCTTGACAACGGTGAAGATCTTTTTGTATATTTGGCAATGTCGTCTCATGCCCTCAGCGCAGCTTTGATACGGGAGGATGCGAAAATTCAGCGCCCGGTCTACTAGATCAGCAAGAGATTCACTGGGGCATAGTTGAACTATTCAAAGTTGGAAAAGCTCGCCTATTGTCTATTAATTGCATCAAGAAAATTGAGGCCATATTTCCAAGCTCATCCCATCAAAGTCCTCACCGATCAGCCCTTGAAGCAAGTCCTGTTTCGTCCTGAAACTTCGGGTCGTCTTTTGAAATGGAATATCGAACTCAGCCAATACGACATCACTTATCACCCCTGAAGAGCAATCAATGGACAAGCTTTGGAAGACTTCATTGCAGAGTGTACAGACAAAGGCGATAGTGAGGATGTGGTGACCGATAATCCTTCAATCCGGTGGAAATTGTATGTTGATGGCGCAAGAAACGATTACTGTTCTAGGGTCGGGGTTGTACTCGAAACCCTTGAAGGACGGTCACTGTGTTATGCTTTAAGATTGGAATTCCCTTCGACAAACAATGAAGCAGAGTATGAAGCTCTTATTGCCGGTTTAAGAATTGCTAAAGAATTGAACATCAAGGCATTACAGATCTTCAGTGATTCATAGCTTATCGTGTGTCAAGTCAAGAAAGAGTTTCAAGCCAAAAGGGGGAACCTACCCACATATTTGTCCAAGGCCTAGGAGCTTCTTGATGATTTCGATCATTACACAATAAGCCATATTCCCCGGGAAGAGAATACGAAGGCAGATTCCCTCGCAAAATATGTGAGCACCGGGGAAGCTCAATTATTGGGATTAGTTCCTGTAGAAGTCCTGTCAACTCCAAGTATTGATGAAATGGATATTGACTGGATCATGACTGTATCACAGGAGCGAGAATCATGGATGACTCCGATATTGGAATACCTGTGCGACGGCTCTCTACCAGAAAACCTAAGAGAACGGCAGAAGTTGTTAAGAAAAGCATCTAGATTTGTAATTCAAGATGGCCGATTGCATAGGCGGGGATTCTCAATGCCATTACTCCGATGTGTGACCAAGGAAGAAGCTGAAAAAATTCTAACTAAGGTATACGGAGGAGAGTGTGGAGACCATTCAGGGGGCCAAACTTTAGCGAAGAAAATTCTCCGTTATGGATATTTTTGGCCGGATATTAATCGTGATGCCGCGAGTTACGCCCGAAAATGTAACCGATGCCAGAGATTTGCAAAAATCCCAAGAGCACCTTCCACTGAGATAACGCAGATGGTCAGTCCATGGCCATTTGCTATTTGGGGAATGGATCTCATCGAGCCTTTGCCAACTGCAAAATCCAGAATCAGATAAGCTATTGTTGCTGTGGATTATTTTACAAAATGGGCTAAATCTGAACCCTTAGCTACTATTACCTCTAAGAAAAAGATAAAATTTGTAACTAAGAATATCATTTGCAGGTATGGAGTGCCTCAAAAGATAATCACGGACAATGGAACCCAATTTGAAAGTGAAGAGTTCCAAGATTTTTGCAAAAAATTCAAGATCCAGAAAAGTTTCTCAGCAGTGGCTCATCCGTAGGCAAATGGGCAAGTGGAAGCAGTAAACAAAAAAATCAAATCAACCATCAAAAAACAGCTGGAAAAAGCAAAGGTGGTTGGGTCGATAAACTTCCGCTAGCACTATGGGCATATAGAACTACGCATAAAACTGCGACGGGGCACACTCCATTTTCATTGGCATATGGATCAGAGGCAGTGATTTCGGTAGAAATAGAGGTCCCTTCACATAGAAGAATTCATTTTAGTCAAGTCGAAAATGAAAAGCTGCAGCTTGAAGCCCTTGACTTCCTTGATGAGAAAAGGGAAGAAACTGAACTCAGAACTGCAGCTCACCAGCAAAGAATAGCCAGGCACTTCAATTCCAAAGTTCGCCGACGCAGCTTTGAAGTGGGGGATCTAATTTTAAAAAGAATTATGACACCTATAGGCGTGCTTAGACCAAACTGGGAAGGGCCGTATGTTATAGGCCAAAAACTTCTTGATGGCACATTCAAGCTTGTAACTGTCGAAGGAGACCCAATTCCAAGAGCTTGGAGCAGCAATCATTTGCGCCCATATTTTACATAAAGGCTTTAATGAAATATTGTAAAAGAATGATGAATGTATGATTCTTGAAATGAAAGCCGTTGTAAAGTCAGTGCAAGTGAATAATAAGAGCTATAAAGTGGATGTAGGCCCAGTTCTTGGTCGAACCACTATAAATCTTGTGTTCTTCACTATTATAAACTGCTTTGTTTTATTTCGACATATAAAATACGTTAATTGTGTTACTAAAATGTCGATTTAATAATGCAGGCCATAAAAACAAAGCTTACCCATCGCAAGACCAAGCGATCTCCGACATCACCCAGCAGGCAAACGCTAAACCATTCAAAATTTCCATACTCAAATCTTACAAAAGAAGTGCTTCGAACAAAAGTTAGCGATGTGGCTGGAAGTGGGCCATTTCTAACTAACTGCGAATGTTTGTACAAACGAGCTTCCGGTTAAATAGCATGTGTCTACCACCACCAACTCACTTAACTATGAAGTATATTTCTTTGGATAAGGAAAATTGTTGGCAACTAAAATGGGATGATATTTGGAAAAAATAACGGGGATCGCCGATATGAATAGATGGCAAAGTGACATGGGCAGGCAAGCATCAAACAGCAAAAGACCTCTTTGGAGGCACAAGCCCTCTTCGGAGGTACAACTCTTCGAAGGATAAAGACCTCAAACGGGGCATGCCAGAAGAATTTCTCAACATGGTATGGAATGATCGGAAGCACCTTCCCAATAGGAAGGCAAAGCGCTTGTTTACTAGTTGAGACAGTTTGCGTAGACAAGCGTCCAAGTAACTTGTGTCCGCCCCGTGAGTCCATGAGACGGCCGGAGGCACCTTCCCAAGTGGAAGGCAAGGCGCTCATTCACTATTTGAGACAATCTACGTAAACATACGTCCAAGTAACTTGCGCTCACCCCGTGAATCCAACCAACCATGAGGAAGAAACTTCCAGGCATCTTCGGAGGCACACATCTCACAAGGATTTGAAATAAAACTACACAAGTGCTGAGATGTGAAAAGCCCTCTTCGGAGGCCCATTTCACCATAGTTGAAATGCCGAAAGACCTTGAGCGGGCCTCGCCAGAAAAAGAGAGTTCTTTCTCGACATAAAGTTGCGGACTGATTGGTGGCACAGGACACTTGTGTCCGCCCCGTGAATCCATCCAACTAAGAGAAAGAAACTCCAAACTTCCAGGTAAAAGCCCTACTCAGAGGCACACATGTCACCGTGATCTGAAATAAAACTTCACACGAGTCGAAATGTGAAATGCCCTCTTCGGAGGCCCGCTTCCCAACGAACAGGGAAAAGATAAAAGCCTCTCCCAAGAGGCAGAAACAAAAAGCCCTCTTCCCAGAGGCACAATCAAACAAAAAGCCCTATTCCCAGAGGCACAATCAAACAAAAACCCTCTTCCCAGAGGCACAATCAAACAAAAATCCCTCTTACCAGAGGCACAAGCAAGTCAAAGCCCACTTTACCGCGAAAGAAAATTCACTCAAAATAAAAGTGATTTTCTCCAAAAAGCGAAGTGTAAAAACTTCGCAACAAAAAAAAAGAAGAAAAGAGAAAAAACTCCTCCAAAATGAGGCACATCCTACTAAATACGAAAAATATTTCCTTAAAATGGAAATATTATCCAATAAAGTATAGATGCAAGCCTTCTTCAAATGGAAAAGCTTCTTTCTAAAGAAAGATTATAAGTCTTCTCGAAATAGTGGAATTGTTCTCTAAAAAACTTTGCCAATTTGAAAGAGATTGCAATAAACCATTGTATGGGGGCAGCACACCATAAGTACAAGAATGGAAACAATGCTCAAACAACATACCATAGGCTCATTGCAATATCACACAAAGGAAATGAGGAACTTGTATAAAATAAAGAATAAATGTATTCTCAAATACAGATAGAAGTTTGTATAGGTAAAAGGAACATTTTATTCAATACTACGAAAATTTTATACAGGTACATGTTTCAGGATAAAGAAAAGCGGGGGCCGGTACCCGCACAATCTCCGGCCAGAACATGCAAAAAAGCAAAAAGTAAAGCAAAGGAGGGAAAGCGAGGCTCATCACTTCTTTCTCCCACCACCTTTAGAGCCTTCACCTGGTTTAATAGGCAATTTTTCAAGCCGACTTGGGAGAGTTGGGGGAGAAGGAGAGAGAGCAAGTGCTGGATCAACCTTCGTTTCCTTTTCAGCAGCAGAAATGCTTCTCCCTTTCTTCTTTGAAGTTGTACGCTTCGTCCTCCTTCTTGAAGAAGACTCACTTCCTGGGGTGACAAGAGCAGACAATTTTATGTCATCAGAAAGGGTTCGCTCTGGAGATACTTCGCCTCCTTCAAGTCCTTCGGCCTTCTGCTCCTGCGAGGCGGCTGGATCGTCCATGTCTTGAAGGGCTCCTATTAATTCTTCCTGCGATCCCAGCTGGGAAGTAGGAGTAATTTGAAAGGTTGGAGGAGGAACAGCTAGAGGAGGAGAAGTTTCTACGATACTGGGCGTTTTCACTGCAGAAGAGAAGCAAAAAAATTTAGTATCTCCCGTGAAGAGAGGAGATAATGGCTCATCGAGTCTTAAGTAATAAGCAATGAGTTCATCAAGCTCGGCCGAAGCAAATGTGCAATCCACTTGACCTGGTTCGACGTTAATATTACCTGGAGAAGTGGGCTTCCTAATGTCAACTTCATAAGCTTGTGCTTCGGTGCTCTCTTCGCCTTCATCTCCACCCTTTGCACTTGTAATCTCAGTTATAACTTTAGCAGGGGATGGAGGATGGGAACCGAAGCCTGTGAAATCAATGTCGGCCGAAATTGAAGGAGGTACATGGGCAATTGATGGTGCTTCTTTCATCATCCCAGCACGGTCTCTAGCGAGTTGCTCTTTTCCTCTGGCAAGGGTTGCATGAGCTCCGTCATCCAGGTAATGTGCCTCGAGTTCTTCTTCGGCATACCCAGTATCTTTAAGCATATCAAGTGCAGCTTCCCATACTTCAGCCAAGGTGATTTCATATTTGGGGCCCAAAAATGCTAGACTGTCACGCCCTAGGACACTTTGCAAGTAGAAGTCGAATAATGTCGAACTGACATCGGCTTTGGTGGCTTGATGAGCTTCTTCAGCTACAATTTTATCGGCAATAGCCTCATCGTGCTCTTTCTCAACTGTAGCAAGTCGAGTTTTCAACGTCTCAATTTCGAGGTTCTGAGAGCTGGTCTGTTGTCGCAACTGTGCAACTTCAGCGCGATAATCTTCTATAACCTTTTCCTGCCGCATGAGTTTATCTTCGGCCTCTCGTTGGCTAGCATGAGCATCCCGCACTTGCTGCAGAAGCACACTTTCCCTTTGAGAATGGGAAGTGGAGGACGTAGTAAGCTCCTCTTTAAGCTTTCCAACTTCCGCTTCAAGCTTTTCATTATAAGCGGCGATGCTCCTCATCTCTGCGTCATGTTGATCAAGAGTCTTTTTCCATTCGGATTTATCATTCTCCATGGTCAACATAACCTCAAGGTTCGCATGGTTCACTCTCTGGAGTTCGTCAACAAGTTTTTGCCAATTCGACATTCTCTCAATATCAAGCTTGACAGCGTCAAGATTTCGCAACATGGCTGGTTTGTCGATTGGAACCAGATCAAGATCAAAGCGAACTCCCTTCAAGCACCAGTTTGGAAATCGACTTTGAAGAGTAGCTGGGCCTGGTCCGACCTGATATGAGGGTCTGCCAATGATCATCTGAATGTCGGTACGAGCGAGAGCGGGAGATTGAGGAGGCACCGAAGCAATGGGCTCTTTAGGAATGTCAGATAATGACTTTTCATCGTGCTTGGTCCGTTTGCTCGAACCTTCGGCGGCGTGGCTTTTTCCTTTGTCGTCATGGGATTTCCGTTTAAGGGAATCATCCTCTCTGTGGGAAGAGTCACGACGTTCTTCCCCTCTCCCGTACCGTCCTTCGTATGCTCTTCTCTCCTGAGCTTTTCGAGCAGCCCTCTCCTCATCAGTTTCCCTATGAGGGGGAAGATAGCGCATGTAATCATATTGTCTGTGCCTGCCATACTGCTTAAAGTCATCATAATACGAGCCACTTCGCCCCATTGAAGAACCTGAAATTGAAAAAGAAGAATAACTTGAGAATTCTCAAATTGCAAGGAGTTAAGTGCATATCAGTGCCAATAAATCCTAAGTGTGTGTGGTGTGTGCAAACTACACGCGCCGAACTACGAACCGCTCCTCAGTTGGGGGGTGGTCACAGATTATACAGCCAATGTTGATTCTTGAGTTGGTGGAGTTTGTTGAAGAGCAGACGTCGCTTCAACCACTGGAGATACAATTTTAGTAGCGGACAGATCATCTTTAAAGAGTTCTTGAGACGTAACCATAAAGTCGCTCAACCCTTCGAAAGTGTCATTACCACTGTGTTCAACAGGGCTCTTCACCTCAACTCCTTCATCAGTAGTCTTCCCGGTTTGTTGAAGATCTTCTTCTTCTTCGATAACTGGGGCAAGAGCAAGTTTACAAGATGGTCCCGCAATAACAGTTGGAGTAGAACATTTTACCAACGAAGCCTCAGTTGTAAGTTCCTTCGGTACGGGTTCGTCAATGGAAATGGGGCATCTAATGCCTTAGCTGGGGAATCAGGGACTTCGTGAGGTTGTGTAGAGCGGGAAGAATGTAGAAGTCCAAACTGATGTAGAAACTCATCCTTGAACAGAAATTTTATACTCCTTTCCTCAGTAGACACGGCATTCAGTCTTTCAAAAATTTGCTTGTGGCCTGGATCTCTAGAGGGGGCAGGAAGTGCTGAAAAAGGAAAGAGTAAAATTAGCACTTAGCAACTCAGATCTCAAAAAGCTCAAGAATGGAAAAAATAAGAAGCAGGTAATCTTACTTCCTACTCTCCAGATAGTATAAAACCCTGGGGGGCAGCGAACAAAGAAAAACTGATTCAAGAAGCCATGTGCGCTTTCGGAAAGATCGGTAATGAGTTTACGATTCCTAGCGCTTCTTACAACAGTAATGGAGGGATGATCTTTATTCTTAGCAAATGAGCATAAGTAGCAAATTTCCTCGAAGCTCGGCAAATGATCAAGAGTTCTCCTAAATAAAACACATAATCCCATCAGGATAGCATAGCCATTGGGATGTAGTTGAAACGGAGAGATGGTCAACCGAAGGAGAAGCGTTCGAAGAAAATCGTTAAAAGGAGGAATTGCTCCACTTAGTCACATCTGGCGATTGACTGCTACAAAACCATAAGGTGGATTATCGGCAGTATCACTCGGCCTGGGAAGTAGAGCATCACTCTCAGCAAGGCCAAATTGAATGCGTAACTGGTTAAATGCTCTCTGGGTTAAGGTAGTCGGAGTTCTTTCTAGAGGATTCACTACGGGAATAGCTGTCGGAAAGGTCTCTCCAACTTGAGCTACCACTTCTTCTTGATGTGAAGCCATTCTACATAAACAACTGGATATTCAAACATGAAGGTGCACGTTTCCTAAATGTGTGAAGTGCTGTGTAGAGCTAACAAAGCAACAAGCAAATATAATGGAAATTAAACATGTGTCAATTGCAATATTTCAAGACTTGTCGCTTTAAGTCCAAATACAAGTGCAATATTAATGCAAACAAATCGACTTTAGTTGATTAACATTGTTTTAATGCTTCACTTGAGTTTGTTGATTCATAGCAGTTCATACAATTTCTTTAAGTTAATTATCCATTATCGACTAATCTGTCATTTTATGTGGGCAATCAGTGGCAGTATATTTGCCCTAGTTTTCTGCAAATGTTGTATTTAACAGGTTATTAGCATCAAATTTGGTATAATCTGTTAAGAAAGCATAGCAAAGTCATGCAAATTATTTCGGCTGTTCAAAGTTCGAGTTGGAAGTACAATCAAATTCTATCAACATCTCGAAGTTTTCAAGTTTTGTTCAAGCCATTTAGTCGCAGTCCAGAAGTTCTCTAAGTCCTAAGTCGTCCACGACTTAACATGATGGGTTGAGATTGATCTAGGCTGGAAGAAACAATTCGGCAGTGAAAAATTGTCCAAGTGCTGAGTCGTCCACGACCTAAAGGTTAAAGTCGTCCACGACCTAAAGGTTAAGTCGTCCATGACCTAAAGTTTAAGTCGTTCACGACCCAAAGGAAAAGTCGCGTTAAGGACCTAGAGGCTAAGTCGCTCATACGACCTAGAGGTTAAGTCGCAAAAATTGTCAGATCAGCTAAATCTGCTAAGTCGTGGCGATCTTTAAGTCGCCTGGGTTTCTTAGGTAGTTTCTGGATGATGCAGCGATCCAAGGCTATCTCCCGTTGGAACCAATAAGCCCTACTACTCACCAATTACACTTTGCCACGTGTTTATCCGCCATTGTGTCGTTTGAGGCACCATGTCTAAACCCAAAATCCACTAACCCGTTAACCAAGTGTTTCTTCGTCTCCTCCAAGCATCTAAGATCCCATCACCTCCTCCAAATTTCCAGAAACTATTGCTAACTACACGAATTCAAACACTTGCCAAATAACTCCATAAGATCCTAAACCAATTCATTTTTTAAGGCAATTGCCAATAGTCGGCAATGGTCAGAGGACGAATCAGGGTGTAATCTCATAGTATGGAAACAAAAACTGTATTGAAATGGTTATGGAGGGGTTGGTGGCAAACACAATGGAAAGATGATCGGAATTACGTAAACCTGATGTTGAAATAGTGGTCAAGGATGCAAAGAGGAGGATTTTGTGTTAACTTTTGAGCTCGGATGCAACAATGGCGGCAGAATGATAAGCAATAAAGTAAAGAGGGAGAAGCAACTTAACGGCTTATATTGGAAGTAGAGGAGAAGATGGATGGACGCGCGAGTTAACAAGCTTCTTGAGTCGCCCACGACTTAGGGACTAGATCAAAGCACAGGACCTACGACTTAGGCATGTACTTCGAGGGGCAAATGTTAACTCTTATGTTCAGCGACTCAGTGACACAAAGGAATTGGCAGCTTAACATATGAAGCGGGCTAAGCGACTTAACTTCTAAAGTGAAGCAGCGACTCAAAGGGTAAGCGACTTAAGGAGGTCAACGACTCAAAGGGTAAACGACTTAAGGACTTAATGACTTAAGAGGGTTGGACGACTTAAGGACTTAACGGCTTAAGAGGGGTGAGCGACTTAACTAGTAAGCGACTCATGGAGTTATCGACCTAACGGCCTAAACACTCTGCGACCTAAAGTGCTAAAGCAACAGCGACCTAACATCTTCTGCAAAAACCGGGGTCCCACAACCACTAAGTCGCTCGCGATTCAAGTCGGCCACGACCTAAGTTATAACAGGCTTATCCCTAAGTCACCTAACTCCTTAGTACATTTGAGAAAGGATAAGGAACTATGCTACCCTGTTCTACTGTGGCCTTAAGTCGCGCCCGACCTACCGACCTATGACCTGACTTAAGTCGCTCACGACCTAATACTTAGAGAATAAATAGAGCCGCTTTCCCAGAGGCAGGGGAGATCTACCAAATGATTAGGTACGAGCCTGTTAAGTCGTGACTCGTATCTTCCTAACTCGCGAACGAGTTATGGTATATCCTAGGTCGCACGCGACCTATAGCTCCATCCAAAACTCTCTATAAATACGGCATGAGCTCCAACATGAGGGGGACTTTTCCGATCATTTTCTTCAAAGCATCGAGAATCTGCCATCTTCAAACCAAGCCTTACTCCAACACTTGAAACTCACAAGAAGCTTCAATCAACTTCAAATAAGATTCAACACATTCAACCATGAATTGGGAGAATTCTCCTGCATCGAAGTTTTTCTAGCTACTTGTCTTTTGAAGTGAATTATAATTGAAGGAAACTGTAAAGGATTGTAATCATATTAGCAATAAAGAAGGATTGAAGTGGACGTAGGCTTGATCATAAGCCGAACCACTATAAACTCTGTGTCTCTTACTGCTTTTTAAGTTAATTACTGCTTTTTCTGTTTCCCATGTTAACGGGTGTTGCTTTCATTCAAATCTCTATTTACATCAGGGTGTTAGCATCTGACTTTTTACGTTAACAAATGGAATCAATTCAATTTTAAAACAAAATTTGCCTTTTATTTTCCAAAATTACAATCAACTTCTCTCATTATAATATATTCCTTTATAACCAACCTTGATATTAACTTCTCAAATAATTGTTCAAAATTATCTTTTTAACTCAAGAAAAATTATGTAAATTGAGTAACTCCAAAATAATACCATAGGTTACATACAACCAATAGTATCGTATAATCCCATAACAAGAAGGGTAATACTTAAGAGAAGTGCATACTATCCAAACATATCTCTTGTCCATTTTTTAGTTATTTTCGAGCCACTCAAACATCATTTTTTTTCCTTCTAATTATACTTTATTTTATAAAGTATAACTTTATAAAATATGGTCTTAAATAATTTCTTAATTTAAATACTTTTTAACAAGCCATTTCTAATATTTCTTTAAACATACTTTCTAAATATCATATTAAATTGATTTGATGGAAGATAGAAGAAATGCACAGAGAGAATGATCAAAAGAGATTTATTAAGTAACATTATATTTATATATTCATTGTAAGCCCTTGCCTGAGTTACAAACTTTTATAGATAATCCCTGGGGAATAATACCTATCATACATCACCATCTTTATTTAGATACTTGAATGGCTATATATACTATTCTTAGATCCCTTTTGAGGTAGACGGTGCTTTATCTTTGAGGCCTAAGTCAGCCGCCCTCATTTTTGACCAATCCTTTATTTAATGTTTCTCTTGGAAGCACCAAATGCAAGTATGGGGACATTGTTTAGTTATATGCCCTAGTCATATGCAACTGTAGCAACTCTTTGCCTTTCCTAACCGAATTATGGGTTACTTCTTTGTTTTAGGGTATTCGCGTAGAAAATGTCCTTGCTTTTTCCACTTGAAACAGAGTATATCAACCCTAAAATATTATTCTTTCTTCTCTTTCTTTGCTTTCCTTTTATCCCTTTCCTTTACTTTCTTATCCTTACACAGAACTGCATAATGCCCTTCTTTTCCGCATCTGTAACAGAAGATGCCAACATAAGATCCTAGTTTTAATCTCTCTTCAACCTCTTTTTGTGCATGTACTCTTTGTGCTTGCTTTGGATTAGCCCAATACTCATCTCCGGCTTAAAATAAGACATCCTGACCTAAATTATATACAGATATTATTAGAAGTTTCATACCATTAATTTCTTGACTTATCCAAATTTCTTGATTCATACTTGTTCGAATTTGAACATGTCTTGATTGTACAACGATAAAAAGAATAATTTACCAAGCGTTCGATACCATTCGCCTAAGCCAGCATATTATCGATATACGTAAGATTTTTCCCACAATCACCAAATAGATCAAGTCCTTATCCTTGGAACTTTCCAAAGGGATAACATCTTACAAATTTTCTAGATCAGACCAATATTTATACTTTTGTATATATAAAATATACCCCTTTTAAAACAATACGTCGATCCGCGTTGTTTAAGTATTTAGAAATCCCTATCGATTACATCGAGCTCTTCATGCACCGACCAGAATTCATGAACCACTCAACAGATTAATTGCCTCAAAACATTTTTATATCTAACAACAAATACCACTCGTAAATATAATACTCTCGAATAATTCTAAGGTATCACTAATCCTATCTATAATGAGACTTACCCCAACAAAGCCTAAATGTTCGCTTAACCAAAGCTTTGATACCAAAATGTAACGACTAGGATTTTCGATCCTCGACAATCAACACCAATACGTCCTCCAGCTACAAATCCAAGTGCCAGAAAGCCCGATTTTTAGGGGAAAAAGAAAATAAATATAGAACAAAATCTCACACGAATGGAGTAACATATATTATTTCAACAATAATCTTTAGAGTGGAAAAAAATTTGAGTAGAATATCAGAGTCTAACGTGGATTTAGCCTAGACAATTATAAACCCTTTATCCTTATAAATGTAAAAACAAATGCAATAGATACAACGGATAATAGAATTAGTCCATAGGTAGATGAAGATCTCTGGCTCTCCTCTGTAATCTCCAAGCGTCTTCAAGGGCGTTCTAGTGCATTGTAGATTCTTATCCAAGGCTTGTATCATTTGATGATACCATGTGAATCGCTTGAAATATGCGAAGTGTATGGCTAACCCAATAACGAAAGTTTCGTAAGGGGACTCGAGCAGGCTACCATAAGACAAAAGATCTTCTTTCTAAAAGAGATTCAATTCGAAACTATTATATGTCCAAGGTCTCTAAACCTAAAACTACTTGGATCTGACCGAAGTGTTGAAAATACCCAGATTAGGCTTGATAAACTAGTGTGATATACTCGAAGTTTTTAAATGTATAGATCCGATTGATATAAATAAAAAACCTTAGGAAAGAATGGTATCTCATAAGACCATGCCCATACATAAATACAGATGTGTTTTTTAACTTTATGATAATCAAAATACTTTATACTTAAAACCATTTTCTATCATTTCTAATAACATTACTTGAAAATCCTTTCCAAGTAAATATACACAAACATAGCTGAAATTGTTGCCATTATTAAATTCCAATAAGTGGTAGTTGAATGTTTGCAAAACATTACAACTATTTTGGGACTATAATCAAAATCGTAAAGCTTGAATTTGGAATTTAATTTCCAATATACTAAGGAACTAGTGACCATTCAGACTTGAAAATCCACGTATAACAATACTAGTTCACTTCCGTAGCATAAGACGCCTTTCATTCCTCATAATTAATAGCGAAAAAAATTTCTTGCGGACCAAATAGCATTACGTATTATTCTTTGAATGTGAGGCTCGTGAGGTTACGCTCCACAATGCCATGCTTTTTTTCCAAAGCCACGTTTTGATCATAACAGGTTCCACTTTGAATGCCACATTTCAATTCCTCCAACCACTATTAAATTTCATGAACATACAACCTTTGAGCTCTTATGTCTCAGAGAAGGGTGTTAAGCTAAGAGAAGTTGCCTTCTCTATTACCAAACAATGTACGTTATTAGAAGTCAACATTATGATCTCATAAATGCAATGTCAAACATTCATCCATACAAGTTCGTTCTGGGACCGAATGAAATCGAAGGCACTTGTCCTACCACATCTTGTCGAGAATTATCTCTAGGATTAATAGTGATTAGTCCTTATGATCGAATATTTTCACAATAAGGCATTACTGCCACCATAAATATATGATATATAAATTTCACCCCGAGGGACTAGTGGCAAGCAGCCCTTCATCATGAAGATCCCCTTCTTCAAAAATCATCACCTTCATCATGTCTTCACTTTGGAACGTATCATTAGTTCGTAGTCATTTTCAGATAGGAGTTATCAAATTCCAACTCGGGTTCCTTCAAGCCAATCATCGATTAAAAAGATGTTAAGTTCAATGTGATTACCAATCATCATTCAGTTTAGTTCATCTTTTTATTAGTTCATAAATATCTCAGAGAGATATGTTATTTTAAATTATTCCATTTATCTTCTTAATAGTATATGGAATCATTAAGCCTCACTTATCAAAGCCTTTTAGTAAATTAAACCTTTTGAATCTTGGAATAATTCCAAATCGTTACACCTATTATTTAGGAAAACATTTTCAAATACTTATTTAAATCTCATATTAGGAAACATTATTGAGTAAAAAGTAATATGGAAATTATACCTATTCTACTCAATATCAATTTTTGTATTCAACCTTCACTATTCGTCGAATAACGGTGAGATCACCTTTTAAATTATCAAGGATAGTATGGATTCCCTCTTTGGAATGTAATACCAAGTATAAGAGGATTATTTCTATTCAATTTAAGTTGTTTAAATTTTATATCTTTTATACTTTGAAATTTTTTGATCCGAGCAAATCAAATTTACCATCCCCTCCGTCGGGCCAGTCCGAGTAGCTATGGAGGACATCAATTGGTTTTCCAAACCTATGCCCAGACTACTTCTCTGTCACCCATAAAGCGGTCAAGTTATTTGATCAACTCTAATTTTTTTGTATTATCTTCAAAAGATGATTTTTATTTACTTAACACCATTTAAAATATTATTTTAAAACAATTTTTCCTTGACCAATTTAATTTAAACTTCTTTAAAGAATTATATAAATTTCAAATCACTTTCAAAAATAATTAACTATTCATTTGAAAACGTTTATAAAAGATTTGGGTAGAATAATTTAGTAAAAACCATAATTTTCCGAAGTTACCAAAACCCTCGTAAAAATTGCGGCGATTAGTGCTTTTTTAAAACTTCTCATATCCAAATACCTTTTCCATCTCATATAAGTCTATATTTTTAACTCAAATTCCTTTTAAAACATTTAAATAGATTTATAAAATTTATTCCTTATTTTTAAAAATTGAAAATATTCATTTTAAATTAATTTCAAATTCGGATTTTGAACTGCAAAATCGTGATTTTTCTGAAAACTTGTTTTGGACTTATTTAAAAATTACAAGATGAAATCTTGATTTCCTTTCTTTATTTAAAAACTATGGATATAATAGTCTGAAAAATTCACTTCTTGAAGAATTTAGAATAATATTCCATTCTATATACTCATTTGACCTTTACCGTGCAAAATCGCAAACTACTTTTGAACGATGCGTCTTATTTTGACTTATTTTTTTATGTAATGGCCTGAAAGATTTTCGACGTCGAAAATCGACACTAATACGTTCACTATATAGAGTGTCGAGCAAACGAGTGCTAGAAATACCAGGCTATTAGGTAGTTAAGAAGACGAAGAGACAGAATAAGAAATAGAAACAACAGCACAGAATCTCACAATCACAGCGGAACAAAATATAATATACAAATAGCAGCATTTTATAAAAAGAAAAACTGTAACTATCAATATAGATAAAAGATATCAGAGCACAACACCAACAAATAAATCAAGAAAATTATGATAACTTGTCCCAATTCACTGACTATACAGTCTGTAATACGCAGTGGAATAAAATCAATACATCTCTGCCGTCCAGCTCGTTTTCGGGCTCCAAAGTTTCCTAATTCGAAATTCTATAATACTCAGTCTGACCTGAGCATTACAATAAAGTAACACTTGAGTCAGGCTAGAAAGTAGCATGAGTAAACCCATTTAAACTGAAGTACTTAGGTTATAAAAACCTTTGAAACCAAGGTAACTCGTAAAGTACGACGGGTTTTATCCGACTTTAACCAAAACACTTTCACAGAAATCCATTGATATTGTGATAGTGCCTAAATGCAGTTGCCTATATGAAATAGTTAGATTTAATTAATTTATTCAATTCCATCCTATTAGACTCTATAATCAAACCTGTAAAGATTTGTAGTGATTATTAAACCGAAGTGCTTCCGGATAACGTTGATATCCAATCCTGGTTTCTTCGAATCCAAGTGATAAATTTGAAGGGGTAAATTGTTTAAGATAAACAATTTATTACTTAGAGTGACAATATTCAATTATAGGAATTTATTACAGATCTTTATTCCTAAATAAACAGATTAATGTCAGTACGATTCACCCCTAGGATTTTATTCACCTTACTTTGCCTAACTTATTTATATGTTTATCCCAAATTAATTTCAATTTGAGCAATTTATAAATTAATAAATATTGTAAAATGTTACCCATTATTCATAAGTTTAAGTCAAATAATAATAATAGTTAATTACCATTAAATCATCCTTTTAAATTATAAAATATCGTTTCACTTTAAAATTAAAATGGGAATATAAATTATCTCATGTATAAATTATGAACTCTATTCCTCCTTCCTTTCTTTTCTTTTTGTTTTTCCCTTCTATTTTTCTTTTCCTTTTTTCCTCTTTCTTTTTCCTTCTTTCCTCTCTTATTTTCCCTTTCTTTCCTATTTTCTTTTTTTCCCTTACTTTTATTTTTGCTTTTCTTTCCTATTTTTTTTCCTTCTTCTTTTACCTTTCTTTTCCTTTACTTATTTGCTTTATTCTTTTCTTTTATTTTTCTCTCTCTTCGTTCGGCCCGTCTTCCCCACCCAGCCCAACTCCTCCTTCTTCTCTTCTATTTCTTCCAGTTCCCTTCCTCCTTCCGCGATTTCACTTCAAAAACGTGCACAAACGTGTGCACGCGTACTCCGGCGATCGAGTGTTGCCGCTGTCCACCCCACCAAATCACCCACGACCACCTCCATACGATCATCCACCTGGAACACGCTCGAGATCCTCAGCTAAAAAATTCGAGCATCGACCAAAAAGAACTGGAGCATTCCTATCTCCTTCCACCACCTCGCCCGGTCGCCTCAAGCCATCATACACTACTAGACCGCGCCAAAACATTCACAACTTCCTCCCATTGCCTTTTGCTTCATATTTCACACTTAACCCCACCCCTTGTCCTCGCCATTTGCTTCAAAAACGAGACCACCCGACATCACCGTTAAACCCTAGTTCGCCCCCCACCGGCCACCCCAACTACCTGAAAATCGGCCAAACCACTTTTCTCAGGTTTCCCCTCCTTCGAGCTCCCTCCTGGCCAATAGTTGACTTTTGGCATTGACCACTTCGCCGGAATTTGATCAAAAATTCCATTCCGTTCATCTCCAAAATTCATACCCAAAGCATCACTAAAATCTCCATAATCACCATCAAAAATCATCATCTTTGATGATGAACACATGCATATATACAAAATGTTAAATTATTATGTTTGGATTTTTGACATTTTAAGTTTGATTACGTGTAAATATACATTCCTTCCTCCACACCTAGATATTAGACGAAACAATTCTTTTTAAAAAACTACGTTAAAATCAGTGGGTTTTGCCTTTGGAATCAAAGCCTAAATCAAGTTGTATGAAGAGAAATTGATTTTTAAAAGGGAAGATTAGCTGGTTTTTTTAGAAAAGAACAAAGCATGAATTCCTTTTTCCTTGCAAGTAAAACCTATTCATGTCTAATTGTTATACATCCATATATACCCAACAAACATATCACATTTAACTCAGAAATATAATTTATTTACAGGCACGGCTTGTATGTTTATATATATCCAGTTGAAATGTAAGTGTTATACTCATAGAAATCTTTTGAAGGCAGAGAAATGTTTGAAGAGGGACTTCTAGCTTTTATGGCTGATTCCCTTTGTTTATTTGAGTGCTTTGATTCTTTTAGGTTTTGAAATGGTGGCAGGTTTTTCGTTTTACTTAGCTTGTTCGAATGCAAAGTATGGACAAAGGAAGAGCCTTTATATAAAGGAAGTGGTTGTAGCTTGAATGTACATAATTTCATTTTTTTTCTTTATTTTTGTATATATATTTACTATGATTTGAAATTGTGTGGACTTGATTTGAACTTACGGTTGATTTGCTTTCATATGGGGGACTTGATTTTGTTGTGACATTGATCTTAGGTTTTGTATGATTGAAATGATAAGTATCCATGATGTTGTCTCCATTTAAGTTTATAAATATTTTATGTGAATTTATATATGTATATATCGTTTTGTACGTATGTATATAACATATAGTTATGTATTTTATCCTATTATACTTGCATTTTGTATTTTCCATCATCATGCACACCTATGTTTATACTCATACATATTACTTAGATATGGTTATATATACATATATGTTTACACTTATCATTGCCACTATTCCATATAACCCATATGCATATACATGTACTTATGCATATTTTGATATTATGAATATACATATTTATATAAACTTACCTATATATATTATTTCATATGAGCATACATTCATATATTTGTATATTTATATACTTGTATACATATTTTCAAACACCGTAAAGCTTGTATATACTTATATATATATATATATGGATATTTTATCTTAATTTAAACGGTGGAGTTTATTATTTATTTTCTATGAGATTTTATCATATCCAGAGATTTTATAATCCAATATTTAATATAGTTTTTAAATAGTGTGTGTATATATATATCTCGTTATTTTAATTATTAGAAATTTATTTGTTCGGCTTATAAAATCAACATTTCAATAATTAAAATTAGTTAACCACCCAATATTCGATGGCCAAAAATCTGGATCATTACATTCCTCCCCCCTTAGAACTTTTCGTCCTCGAAAAGGAACGAAGCGAGAATTTTTAATTTAATGTTTATTTTAGTTAAAAGTTATTCTTTAAACGTTTTAACTCCGTTGCTCTTTTTTTTTAAAATTTTAAAACACTTATAAAACTACATTATATTACAAAACTAGTTTTACAAAAATACTTTTCATAACTCGATGTTCAAAAAAGTCCATCTTTATTCTCACAAAAATTCAGCAATACGTTGATCAGGCGCAGGACTGAAAATCTATAAGTACTTAGTAAACCCATTTTCAACACCCAGCGAAAATGCTTGGAAAATTTTTGTGAGAATGTTATGGAAATCATCACCCTCTCCCATGGATATCGCAGTTAGCACAATGATTGCATCGCCATCCCGGTGAATTCCATAAGAAAACTGTAGGTATATGTACCCCTAGCTTCCGCCATGGGAACTGCAACAGATCGCAGCTACACCCAGGGATACGTTGCTATCACAACAAAACCTGTGTAACTATAGGCATCAGCGCCCTCGAACTATGTTGCCAAATGAAACTTCACCACATAGATCGCAGACTACGCAAAGGTTGCGTCATAATCCCAGTGAAACCCAATGTAGACTGTAGGCACTCAATGCCACATGAATTTCTCTATGGAACCACATAGATGGAAATCTACCAATGTTACTTCGCTATCCAAGCAAAATCAAATGTGGATTGTAGGCAATCACTGCTACTCGACTTACGCTATGGAACACAGTAGATCGTAGTTACAACAAAGGTTACGTTGCCATCATGGCAAAACCCAATGTAATAGTAAGCATTAGTGCCACTCGACTTACGCTACCAAATGATCGTCGGGAACTCAAGTGTTGTCCGAACGTCCTCTGGGATCAAAATTTAGAACCTCCCTTAGGGCTCAAAGCAGACCCACCTAGTGGATCTCCAACTATAAGTTTCAACTCTAAAAGGGAGCACCTTTTTCCCTATATCATTCTCAAAACATTTCATACTATACACATACAGTACCTTTCAAATCATACTCTTTATATGTATCATATATAAATCCCATTTACACAAAATCGATATCATCAAAATCGATTATTCTCAAATTTGGATTTTCAAATTACCAAAATTTGCTTTTTTCCAAAATCAAAACCTTTAAAAATCTACAGGTTCCAAAAAACTTTTCAGTTCCACTCTCATAAAATCATTCTTATATATATATATATATATATATATATATATATATATATATATATAAGGTTATCCTTTCAACTTGACCAATTTTTGGACCATTTCATACTTATATAAACTCCACTTTATATTTCAAATATCTTTCAAAGATCACTTCTTCTGGTTATAATTTCAATAATACCAAATTAAAGTTTCAAGTTCGATTTTCTTTACAAAGTCATTTGCACGTTACTTATTTTTTATAAAGTAGGTTTTCAGTTACAGTGCCATCCACTTTCATTTTTAATCATCATATATTTCTCAAAATATACTCTTTCATTTCAAAATCATTTTTGCCTCAATATCTGATTTCGGTTCCACTTCAAAATTGCCTCAATTTTCGATTTGGATTATAACTTCAATTCAACCCAATTAGTATCTAAATCCATGGTTTACATATAAAATTTTTACATTATGAGGAGTTTGAATTTAGAAAATAGCTTATATAGTTTTAAAAATAGTTAAATGGTTGTCAAATAGTTGAATAGTTAATATAAGATAGTCTGAGTGTTAGAAAGAATGGTTTGTATAGTAACTAGCCTAGAAAAATCCAAAATACTTTGAATATTTAAGAAAATAGTTTTCAAGACATTTTATTTTAAAACAATTTATTTGAAAATAGTTTTAGAGTCAAACTGGATCAATTTCCACTCTCCACTTCAATCAATTTCAATTTCCATTCCTATTTTAATCGATCCAATCCAGATTCCAATTCGAATTAACTTTGGTTCCCATCCCAATTTAAATCAATTACCATTTTGAATTTAAACTTATTCTACTTCGATTACTATTCCTATCAATTCAATTAAATTTCAATTTTGAATTAATTCCAATTTCACTCTCACATTTTAAACCATCTCAATTTGTATAAATTTGGGTTCAGTTTTCAATACTGATTTAATCGCTTAAATCAAATTAACCTCCCAATTTAATTTAACAATCTAGATATCTAATAATTAAATCACGAGCCAAACGTTGAAATATTCATTTAAATTACACTTACTTAAACTTATTTCAAGATTCGAGTGAGAGTTCAAATCTTTTAAATAAATTTTTGAAATTCAATGGATTTCTCAATAATAATTTCAAAATTTTAAAACCCCATTTTTAAATAATTCCAGTTGACAGGTTCATTTTTAACATTTCAATCTTACGTTCAAAGTGATTACATATCCATATATTTAATTTTATTACTAAGAATCAAAATCTTTCAAATAGTTTCAAATTAAAGTTTTATTTCCATTTAATTTCAGGAATAGATACATATCGTTCCACTCCATGTCTTAATTAAATCGAAATAATCTAATTTATAGTTATTATACATGCTGTTAATAACAACAGGGTGATAGTAGGATTTGTCAAACTAAATAAATAACCCAATTATCTTAAACACCAATCAGTAGCCTCCATCACAAATTTCCAGAATTCGAAACCCGTCTACATTTCAAAATTGTTTCGAAATTATTCATACAAAACTTTCTTTTCAATTTAACCCGTTTAACTTCCCTAAGTTAAACCTTCAATTTCACCCTAAAATTTCCAATTTCAGATCATAAGTCCAAATCTTATTTAACTTGCCCTAAGCTAAATTTTAATTCATTTAATCCATTCAGCCTTGCTCAATTTAAATTTTCAATTTCAAATTTAAATTTCTTATCAATATTACTCCCCACTTATAAGTTCAAAAACTTATTACTCTTTGGGTTATACTCTTATGTCAAGGGAATTTCAAAATTCAACACTTAGTATTTATTTGAAATCAACTTTGATATTATGTATATCCACATATATATACATATTTATTTCATTTGCACACCAAGTCATACTTTCAGATTTAAACCATTTTTGGTTTTTTTTAATTCAAAACAATTTCCTTTGAAAATTTCAAAACGCTCTTGTTCTAAAACAAGATTCCTTTATTTAAAAAATATTCTGAATAATATCATTTATTATTTCCTTAACCCTTTGAAACAATTCCAAAATTTCTCTGGGGCTTAGATTTATAACTTCACAATTTAAATCTATTTCAATTTATAAATCATACTTATATAAATTTTTACTTCCTTCAAACATTTCACTCTATTTTATTATTGTTTATTCTAAAATAAACATCCTTTATTAAGATACAACAAAGAAGTTTATGATAATTATCATATTTGGAAATCAAACACACCATATATTCCATCATAATTTACTGGGAAAATATAATCATGGTAACTTATTTTAAATACTTTGAAAACTCTTTTGAATTTTTCGGGATTTAAATTTAGGTTTTGAATCCATTTTTAACTTAACTTATTTGTGTAGTTAATCCTTACCCAAATTTCTATTTGGTTATATAAATTACCACTTAAATTTTATAATTTTATTTGATATATAATAACAACCAATCACCTTAATGTACCATAATAATTCGAAAAAATTGTTTCTTTACATATCAAAATATACCTTATGTAAAAATCATTTTTAAAACCGTTTTAAAAATCATTGTATAAGAAAATAACAAGTACACCCTCATATATAATACACTCATCTTATTCTAGGGTACTACGACCCTATCTCTAATGAGTAATCCCCACCAGAGCCAAGGTTCTCACTTAACCTTCAGCTCTGACGTGTAACAGCCCGAAAGATTTTTGACCCCGAAAATTGAGACTAATACGTTCACTGTATAGAGTGCCGAGCAATCGAGTATTGGAAATACCAAGCTGTTAGGGTTAAGAAGAAGAAGAGATAGAATAAGAAATGGAAACAGCAGCACGGAATCTCACAATCGCACCAGAACAAAATATAATATACAAATAGCAGCATTTTATACAAAGAAAAGCTGTAACTGTCAATATAAGTACAAGATAACAGAGTACAACATCAATAAATAAATCTTGACAGTTATGATAACTTGTCCCAATTCTCTGACTATACAGTCTGTAATAGGCAGCGGAATATAATCAATATGTTTCTGCCATACAGCTCGTCTCCGGGCTCTAAAGCGTCCTAACCTGAAATTCTGTAATATTTGGTCTGACCTGTACATTACAATAAAGTAACACCCGAGTCAAGCCAGAAACCAGCGTGAATAAACCCATTTAAATTGGAATATTTAGGTTGTAAAATTCTTTGAAACCAAGGTAACTCGTACGATACGATGGGTTTTATCTGATTTTTACCAAAACACTTTCCCACAAATCCATGATGTTATGATAGTGCCCAAATACAGTTGTCTATCTGAAATAGTCGGATTTACTTAATTTATTCAGTTCCAGCCTATTAGACTCTATAATCAAACCTGTAAAGATTTGTAGTGATTATTAAACCGAAGTAGTTCCAGATGACGCTGATATCCGATCCTGGTTTCTTCGAATCCAAGTGATAAATTAATGCGGTAAATTGTTTAAGATAAACAATTTATTACTTAAAGTGACAGTATTCAATTGTAGGAATTTATCACAGATCTTTATTCCTAAATAAACATATCAATGTCAGGATAATTCACCCTTAGGATTTTATTCACCTTACTTTGCCTATCTTATTTATATTTTTATCCCAAATTAATTTCAATCTAGCAATTTATTAATTAATAAATATTATAAAATGCTACCAATTATTAATAAGTTTAAGTCAAATAATAGTAATTATTTACCATTAAATCATCCTTTTAAATTATAAAATATCATTTCACTTCAAAACTAAAATGGGAATATAAATTATCTTGTGTATAAATTATGAAGTCTATTCCTCCTTCCTTTCTTTTATTTTTGTTTTTCCCTTCTATTTTTCTTTTCTTTTTCCTCTTTTATTTTCCCTTTGTTTCCTATTTTCCTTTTTTCCTTACTTTTATTTTTTCCTTTTCTTTCCTATTTTCTTTTTTCCTTCTTCTTCTACATTTCTTTTCCTTTACTTATTTTCTTTATTCTTCTCCTTTATTTCTTTCTCTCTTCCTTCGGCCCGTCTTCCCCACCCGGCCCAATTCCTCCTTCTTCTCTTCTATTTCTTCCAGTTTCATTCTTCTTTTTGCGATTTCGCTTCAAGCATGCGCACAAATGTGTGCACATATATGCGTACTCCGACAATCGAGTCTTGCTACTATCCGCACCAGCAAATCACCCACGACCACCTCCATACGGTCATACACCTGGAACACGCCCGAGATCCTCGGTTCAAAAATTCGAGCATCGACCAAAAAGAATTGGAGCATTCCTATCTCCTTCCACCACCTCGCCTCGTCGCCTCAGGCCACCAAACCGCACCAGACTGCGACAAAACATTCACAACTTCCTCCCCTTGCCTTTCGCTTCATACCGCATGCTTAACCCCACCCCTTGTCCTTGCCATTTGCCTCAAAAATGAGACCACCCGACATCCCCCTTAAACCCTAGTTCTCCCCCGATCGACCACCCCAACCACATGAAAATCGCCACGCTACTTTTCTCGATTTCCCCTTCCTCCAAGCTCCCTCCTAGCTAACAGTCGACTCCTTCCATTGACCGCTTCGCTGTAATTTGGCCAAGAATGCCATTCCATTCATCTCCAACATCCACACCCAAAGCATTACTAAAATCTCCATAATCACCATCAAAAATCATCATCTTTGATGACGAACATAGGCATATAAACAAAGTCTTAAATTATTATGCTTGGATTTTGATATTTTAAGTTCGATTACCTATAATATACTTTCCTTCCTCCACTGTGACGCCCCACCTCTATACCCAACTAGCCAAGAACACTACGGAGTAATGTCGTCAATTAGCATGGAGAATAAGGCTGTTGAGGAGAGACCATCTGTATAATTGCTTTGTGCGAGTACCGATATGCCAGATAAAAATACAACTTTTCATCACAAGAGGAAATCCGACATACCGATGAAAACTCAAGGCTACACATAGTGGCTATAATATCTTCAGAAACAAATATAGAAATAAGTATAACACAAATCAGTCACAGATATCCATATCACAAAGGCGGAAAAAGATATGAATATGTAACACTTAAAAGTGTACTTCAGAGTAGTGGTCAAACAAGATCCACAATATCACAAAAGAATAGTTACAAGAGCTTCACAAAAGAATAAGTATACATCAATGAGTCTATATCTCAAATGTATACAACCAAAAACTACTAATCTAAGTAGTTAGCCAAAAGTCAGGATAATAATAATCCTAGATGAGGAGTCAAGAAGAAGCACCTGCAACATCTCGGCCTGACCCGAGTATTATTTAATAAGAAAATAATAAACGGATCAGTCTAACTATAAATATCAAATGAAATAATATAGAATAAGAGATATGACAAAAACGTATGATAACCATAAAGCCATACTATCATAAGTGTGTAATTGAAAATCAACTAGAGATTAATCAATATCACAAGAATCTTCTCAAAGATAAAAAAGAATGTCATACTCTTTATTTTTATTCACCAAACCATAAATATTGACAATTATATCAATGCCAATCACAAAATTTAATGACACACAAATTCACCAATGCACAAATATTGACAAAACTTATCAACGTAGATCACGAAAATTGGTGAAAACACAAATTCTAGAAATCATCAATGGAAATCAAGAAATCACGAAAAATGGGGGAGGCCTATCACAAAACGGGAGTATGAAAACTCACCAACACGTATATCACAAAATGGAACGCTATTCCAGGTTGCTAACCATTAATTTTTGAGCCGAAGCTCCCCAGAACGGGCCGAAGACCATGGGTCGCTACCCCACCAATTTTGAGCCGAAACTCCACAGAAACGGGGTTTAGTCTCCCTCGCAGACAAAGAGACATCGCACATTGCTATTCTAAATTACAAAAATGATCATCATCGATCATCAAGGAGTGTCAATTAAACTAAGCTAGTAAATATATGAGCTTAGCTTCATGTCTCATAACCACTAGCTTAACTCAAATATTTACGAACAAATGGTAGATCTCCACTTGAAAATTGTCACAAGAGATTCAATCGAACAAGTCCAAGAATTAACCGACGAAGTAAACGCAAGCATTTCATAGCATTTGTTTTACTAAGCCGTTTAATTATATTTCTCATACGAGTGAGGTAATGGTTTGCATATACTAATAGATTGGAAAACGGTTTAAGAAACGAGCTTTGTAATAAAATAGTGTTGAAATCGTTTTAATGGAGGAGTTTTGATATTTACTACTAGTATAGAAAAAAAATTATATTTTTAAAGTGATAAATCACAAAAATGATTGTAGAAACAATCAATCACTAAAATTCACATTCGAAGACGTGAATTAAATCCAAAGAAGTCGATACCAAATCCATCAAAATGGATATTCCCAAAAATTCCAAAGAAGATGTTATCAAAGCCAACAAGGGGATAACAACTAGTTGGAGAAAGAAGAACCGATTAAAAAGTGGAAACTAAGCAAAATAGGCATAAATGGGAAAAACAGGGGAAATAAGAGCAGCTCAGTCAACTGACTTAGAGGGTTCAGTCGACTGAACACAGAACCAGAATATTCTCGGGTTCAGCTCAATCGACTGACTCGGAGATTTCAATCGACTGAACACTGTTTTCCTGCATTCCTATCCTATTTTAATTGAAGTGCAAACTCTCTCAATTGGCAATCGGACGAGTAACGGGCGCTAAGGGTTTACATCAATCGACAACCCAGCCCTATAGGCTCCTCGATGCATCACCAAAAGCATAATCAAACATCAAAGTTGTGATTTTTAAAGATTTGACTTCAAAACACTAAAAATTGGAATATACACCAAAGAAATCCAAATCAAAAGCAATTGCACATGAATAAATGTTAGGAATTCATACCTAACAACAAGGATAAATATAGACATAGATGTGAGATAAAAATCTCACCTCTAAACCCAAAACTATGAAGAAGAAGCTACAGAGCAATGGCAAGAACAATCACTCTTCAATTCCAACCCAACAAGCTTGAATCTAAGCTTAAAAGAGAAACATATCCTAAGTTAGGTTTAGGAATTTCTGAAATTGGAAGGAGAATGAGTTGGAGAAGAAGAAGAGAAGGCTTACCAAAGCTTCTTCAATGAATTTGGAATTGGAACTTGGATTTGCAACGAAACTAGGGCTTATGAATTATAATTCTTTCTCTCTTCCCCCATTTTTATCTAAGCTTGAGTATTAGGAAAATTATGAAGGAATGTAGAGAAGAGGGTTGGAGCTAGGTTGATAAGTGGGATTAATGGGCTAAAACCCAACCCAAAGCCCTAAGTGAAAAGTAGAAAAATTCTACTAACTCCAAATATATCGAAGTTTATACTCAAAAAAGTCGCAAACATCATTTTGAAATCAATGGGGGTGGTCTCGAGTCCTAATTCAACTGTTTGCAAAAAGTAGCTTTTCGGACAATAATCCGACTAACGATGAATTATTTTAAATGTAAGGGTCGCGATTTTCGACTCATGAAAGTCGACATTAATACGTCCACTGTATCAACTGTCGAGAAATCAAAGGCCGGAAAACCGAACCATTAGGATTAAAGAAGAGGTAAACAACGATAGAAGAAGAAAGAAAGAAGAAAACGGAAATAATAACAGAATCTCACAATCGCAGCGGAACAACATATAATAGATAAATGAATATCTTTAATACAAAGAACTATATCAGTTATTACATTACATCACATTATCATTACATTATCAGAGTGTACAACAACAAACAGTGGAAAAGAAATAATATATACTAGTTGATACGCCATGCCATCCAGCTTGCCTCCAGATCTCTACAGCAACTCCTGAATTTCAGAATGATCTGATAACCTGACTCTTGACTGCCTGTGTTAAAATTGGTGGGCACCTAGAGTTTAGGAAGGAAACAATAAACTTCAGGTCAGTCATGGGACTGGTGTGAGAACTTAAAATAGCTATATTTTTAAAACAAACAAAGAAATATTTTAAATTAGATTTGCAGTGCTTTTTTAGAAAATGAGACTACTATAAGGCCTCCCGCACACATACAAAATGCAAACGCAGAATCGGAGTAGATTTCTCCTTATGATAGTCAAATATGCTTGATATGCAAATTTTCTTTGATATTATTATAAGTGCAAAGTGTAGGAAAACATTTCGAAAGTACAATATAAATCTTAGCCAGTATAGACATTTCACACTTATGCCTACTATAGCTACCATCTAAACAGTGGTGACCACTGTAAGTAAATGGCAGGTTCTACAACTAAAACCGTACAAGATGCGTATTGGAGTTTGGATTTCCAACAAATGGTCAGGCCAAGGAACTTCCCATTGCCACATAGGTACGCCTCTGGAAAGATGCCCCGAGAAGCTAACCGGATCTCTGGCAACAAAAGGCCGGATTACCCCTTGCTGGGCAACAACTGACACGAATATGCCAATCCCCTGTCGTAACCGACCTAAATCCCGGGATTCACCAACAACCACAAAATAATAAGTTTGCAGCAACAACATAGGTTAAGTATCAGGGCTCCATACCATAATACCACCTCAATCCAGAAGGAAATGACATACACTAAGGGGGCGCTATCCCCTAATAACCTTTCCGCGTCTTTCCTGTTTTGACCATTTTTGGGGTGTGAGGTCCGACGAAGTCTTCTCCACAAAGCTACGCTTTATACAAAAGCCACGCTTTGATCAACAAATGCTCAACAACACTTCGTATGCAAAATTACCAATTTGGGAATATATTACTAGTAACCATCAACTACATAACCTCTAATCTCGTACGCCTCAGAGAAGGGTGCTAAGCTAAGAGAATAAATTCTCCGCCACCAACAGAAATATATTTGATAGAAACCAGCTTTACATCTCAAATTGTAATGTCATACACACATCCATACAAGTCCATTCTGGGTTTGAACAGAACCGAAGGCACTTCCAAAGAAGCCCTTGCAATCCGGATATTCACTATTCGTGATCAGACTTCCCATCACAAAGGGTGATAAAATCTCTATATCGGAGATCAGCCGATGTAGAGTCATTCAACGGTAATCCTTCCGTTTTCCAAAATATCTGGTCATCAACACCGGTCTTTAAATGCTATCCATTACGACATATCATTATTAGAAATGGGATTTATGACACAAAGGTCCTCTCCCGGCTAAACTGAATAACGAACGCTTATTTTAAAATAAGTATAGCATTCAAATTCAAGCAAATCACAACAAATACCCATTTAAAGGTAAATATTGATAGTCGGTTCTTTAACTATCAAGGCCAACAATCAAATATCCAGCACCATAACAATCACTAGGCCCTTTTTATTAATCTTCCATAAATAAAATAACTTGCTAGATATTCACTTTAATTTATCTTTAAAAGGATATATTCTCTAAACCATTTCAATTTCTACATTGGAAAACATTTCCAAATACTTATTTAACAATAAGTAATTCACAAATCTATTTATTTTCAATACATTGAAAATATTCAATATACTTAAAACACGATTAAGTGTATATTTTATTCCTTTAAGGAAAACGTTCTCTTAAACACATTTATTTAGGGTCAAAATGAATGTTGCGTAAAACATCGTTACGAAAACCCAAAATCACTAGTATAGAGATTCGAAATTAAGATAGATATATAAATCCCAATACTATACAAAAACATTTACTTTCGAAAATCATTTACTATAACAACAGTATTATAGTCCACCATTTCCTTATTTCTCGAAACGTCTATTTCAATGAATGTTGAAATCTATGGTTTCGAAACTCAATACATTTTAAAACAACTTCAAATCGTTTTAATTTAATTTAAAATACCAAAACCTAAAACATTTCTTAAATATATTATTCACTGTTCAAAATCGTGAATATAAATCGTTTACCAAATTCAACACTTCTACATAGTTGATTTAAAGGATTATCCACTGTCCAAAATCGTGGATATATCTCCTTTAATAAGCTAAAAAAAATTAACTTATCAAAATAAGTTGATTTCGGATTTATAAAACAACATTTATAAATTCACATATATATGTATTTTATAGAAACTTCAACTTATTAAATCCCTTAATTTACAGATTCCATTTATATGTCATTTAAATGCCAAAATCCAATTTATAAGTTAATTACTTATAAATCTTTTATTTTACAAAATTTATTCATTTTATAACTTCACAATTTATAAATCTATAAGTTTCATTCCTTTATGAAATCCATTTATACTTCATTTTAACACTTATAAAAACTCGTTTTATAATTCCAATATTTTAATTTATAAATATCAATTTTATAAACCTTTTATATAAAGCTTTTTATAATAATTCAAAAATCTCAATTTAAACTATTTTATAAAATCGTTAACTCCACATTTCAAAAATCATATTTTAACTACATTTTCTCAAAAATCATAAATTTGATAACATTAAAGTTATAACGTTTATTTATTTAAAATAAATCAATTCCAAAATTTAATAAAATGTATACTTTCAAAAATCAATTTAAAATCCTTTTAAATTTGAAAATCATCACTTAAACATTTTTAGTTTTCCAAAATAGGACCAATGCTGTAACAGCACTAAATATAACAATCATGGCATCCAAACATCATATATCAATATGATAACAGAATATTTCGCAAATATCTGTAAAATAAATCCATACTGTTGAGGAATCCAGTTGGATCCCTCCAACCTGTTTCCCTGCATCCACAGATGTTAACACAATACCAATTCCATTCCAATACGGAATATCGCAGTATATGAGATTATATAAAATATTATCCGCTATTATGCGGTGTAATAGGGTCTCATCCGCTACATAATGCGGGAAAATCAACTCCAAGTACATATATAATACCAATTCCACTTCAAGATGGAATATCGCGGTATATGTGTTTAATAAATAACATCCGCTTAATATACGGCGTATAGGGTCTATTACATTGCAACGGACAATAATTTATCATTCAATCACAAAATTAAGCAATTTTAAATCTAGCTATTTAAATTTTAAATCAAAACAGATTCGATTGAGTGAGAAATTCTCAGCTTGCTTCCAATACAGTTGCAGTGTTTTATTTTCGAATAAAATTAAACACGCATTTAATTTTACCCAAAATTTTCACTAGCCCCAATCGATTCCAATCCAGCTCCGTCGTGTAATGTTCGTCCATACGAACCCAATGCAATTCGTTTCGTCCAAAACAGACCTCGTACGACAAAGATACAATGTTTTAAAGTTTGAACGAATTATAATATAAACAAATTTACTATCTTTATTAAATTTTTAAACCTAATTAAATCTGAGCCGTTTGAATTCTCTGCACGAAATCAAGGCCGTTGCATGCAACTTCTTTTCCCCCAGGTAAAAGAATGCACGCTCAAACCCATTTACACGATAAACCCTAGATTGCCGAGCCCATCACAAACATCAAGGCCACGATCAGATACTGCCACTACGAAGCCCACTACGCCACCCATCATCGGCAAGGAGCACGGCCATCTCGGTTGCCATCTCGTGGAGAAACACACGCATGAACGATAGGTAAACACGGCAAAAAATCTCCACATATGGTCGACGATTCGTCCACTTATCCGTATGGATTTGTAGCTCTCGCAATGCTCTATGATTTGTTAGTTGAGTGTTTTGGCTAATCATTTACGGATTGAAAGAGATTAAAAGAAGAAATTTGAAAAATATTGGCCATTAATCACACTACTGGTGGCTGAAGCTTTTAACCTAGGTTTTTTTGCAAAAGTGAATAATAGAGGTCCTTATATAGAAAATTACGCGCGCACTATTCATCCCAAAAAATTTCGAACTCCAAACGAAGCGTGCCGCCTGGTGTTTCTAATATTTTACCCTCATTCCAAACGCAATGGAATATATATCGGGTGCCAATTCGATCATATTTGGAAGATAAGTTTTTGAATCGACTATTTAAATTCGATATTCACTCGAATCGATTTCTACGCGTTTTAGCTTGCTCCGGACAAACCGTAAGTCCGATTGGCACGAAATTTGAAACCATATAATAATATAACATTACAGATCCGATGAAACTAGTTTCGTCGAAATCTGAGACAGTTTGAAAAGTGGCTATTTTTAGTCGTCAATTAAATATTAAAATATTCAATTTCTACAATTTCACTTTTAATTGAATTTTAAAAGTTCTATAACATCATTCTAACTCCAATATGATTAAATACAACTTTACAAATCAATTTTAATCACATTAAACCCAATTTCCAATTATTTCTGTAATTTCAAATATTAAATTATCGATTTAATTATCCAATTAAATCAATTTTATTCGAAATAAAATTTATTCGACTTACAAATTTTACTTGTTAATATTTAAAATCAATTAAATATACGAATTTCAAATGACATAAATTCTGGATCGTTACAAACTTCCCCTCTTAAAAGAATTTCGTCCTCGAAATTATCAAGTAAGAAAAAGTTACAGAATCCATTAACTTTTCAAAACAATTCAAATTAGATTTCAAATTCACTTAAGTGTTTAACTTTCCCAAAATCCAATAGTTAAACTTCTTATAAAAACTTTACCAACTTTTCAAATCATACTTAGTTATCTTTTCAAAACCAACTATATCGTTTAACCTTTATAACTCAAAATCAAAGTTATAATTTTTAAAATTTTCCAATTTTCTCAAAAATATTCTAACGCCTTAAATTTTCAGAAAAATTCGCCATAGTCTCCTTTGCGATCCGAAAAAAAGGGCATTATATATATCACAAATATACATCTCATCAAGTAATGAGGCATCCCGTAGGGAAAAAGTGTAAAAGTACGATATGTAATCCGAGATATGTACCTTATATATTATTAGCAAGCATATACGGCTAATATAGCACGAAAGCGAGCTCCAAAAGCGAAGAAAACGCAATCCGCACCTACTAAACAGTCAACAAACAATGAGAAACATGTTTGTATGAAAATAATGTCAATATACAACATATACCAACAACTATATGTGCCAATATAGCAAATGCAATCAAAAGAAATAAATTTAACCATCAACCAACTATCATCCAACTACATCCAATATCTATCTAATCAATCAATAACCAAATCAATATAAATTCACTTCTCATTGATATTCAATGAATTGGTTTTTCATTTAATCACATTTGATTTATTAACATTGGACTTTACTAACATTCATTTATTCAATTAGTTTATATTCACTAATTTACATTCAAGTTGGTTCACTTCCACATTCGAATCAAATTTCATAGCTTTCCATTTATCAATTCAATTTCATTAACACTTAATGAATTATATACAATCAACTAACAATCAACGTATAACCAACTTAACCAAATTTATTTAATTCGCTTACATTCATTCAATTTGGTTCATCACTTTTAATTGGCTTTAATGAATTAACACTTACATCCATTATTTCATATCAATTTATTTACATTAGATTGATTTACATTTAATTCATTCATTAATCCAATTGCTAATTCATTTAACAAATAAGGTTGAATTTCATTTATATAACTCAAGTTCACATCCATTTAATTTACTTTATTAATTTACTTCGATACTAAAATCAACTTCATTCAACATTACTTAAGTTATATTCCATTTCAAACATCATTTGTTTAACTGAACTTAGATTTCCACCTATAAATCCAATTCAGATTCCAATTCTAAAGTAAATTCTATTTAACTTTCCTTTAGTTAAATTCCAAAACATATATTTACTATACTAACCCAAATTCTTTATTCTTTACCAAAGCCAAATTTATTATTTCATATTATAAGTCCACAACTAGTTTCACTTATATTCAACAATTACAAATTGGATTTTTAATTTCAAATTTGTTTATCATAACAAAACTTCAATAGCAAATCCATCACATAGAAACTTGAAAATGATACTGATGATGATGCAGTCATCATCCTTATTATTTCCCAGTAACAGTAGTGAATTTAATGCTTAATATTCTTTCAAAAAAATTCCTTTTATTTTAACTCACATTTATAAATATATTCATATAATTTCACTTCTTATATATAAGATTATTTCACAATTGTAAATCACATTAATTATAATTCCATACTTAATAATTCATTTGCTTATACAATTTATTCTTTTAATTAACTTATATATATATATATATATATATATATATATATATATATATATTCTTACATTTTCAACAACCAAACAATCAATTTATATACTCTTTAATAATTTCTGAAAAATTATTTACTTTATATATATAAAATATAATCAAGGTAAAATTATTTCATTTACTCAATTTAAAATGATACTATGTCGACTTGCTTCGTTTAAGTGTTTAGAAATCCCTATCGATAATATGGCGTGCCACATACTGACCAGAATTCACAAACAGCTCAACGGATAACCAAACACAATATAAAACACTTTTATATTAACTAACCTCATAACTATTATTACACTCTCACTCATTCTAGAGTACCACTGACTCTATCTCTAATGAGTAATTCCCAACAGAGCCAAGGTTGTCACTTAACCATATGCTCTGATACCAAATGTAAGGGTCGCGATTTTCGACTCACGATGTCGACATTAATACGTCCACTGTATCAACTGTCGAGAAATCGAAGGCCGGAAAACCAAACCGTTAGGGTTAAAGAAGAGGTAGAAGATAGAAGAAGAAAGAAAGAAAGAAGAAAACAGAAACAATAACAGAATCTCACAATCGCAGCGGAACAACATATAATAGATAAATGAATATCTTTAATACAAAGAACTATATCAGTTATTACATCACATCACATTATCATTACATTATCAGAGTGTACAACAACAAACAGCGGAAAAGAAATACTATATACTAGTTGATATGCCATGCCATCCAGCTTGCCTCCAGTCTCTACAGCAACTCCTAAATTTCAAAATGACCCGATAACCTGACTCTTGATTGCCCATGTTAAAATTGGTGGGCACCCAGAGTTTAGGAAGGAAACAATAAACTCCAGGTCAGTCATGGGACTGGTGTGAGAACTTAAAACAGTTATTTTTTTAAAACAAATAAAGAAATATTTTAATTTAGATTCGCAATACTTTTTTAGAAAATAAGACTACCATAAGGCCTCCCGCACACACATGCAACAAAAACAACAAATTCTATCCATATCCCTTTTAAATTCGAAATCATTACTGTATCAACTGTAAGGGTCGCGATTTTCGACTCACGAAAGTCAACATTAATACGTCCACTGTATCAATTGCCGAGCAATCGAAGGCCGGAAAACCGAACTGTTAGGGTTAAAGAAGAGGTAGAAGATAGAAGAAGAAAGAAAGAAATAAGAAAACGGAAACAATAACAGAATCTCACAATCGCAGCGGAACAACATATAATAGATAAATGAATATCTTTAATACAAAGAACTATATCAGTTATTACATTACATCACATTATCATTACATTATCAGAGTGTACAACAACAAACAGCGGAAAAGAAATACTATATACTAGTTGATACGCCATGCCATCCAGCTTGCCTCCTGATCTCTACAGCAACTCCTGAATTTCAGAATGACCTGATAACCTGACTCTTGACTGCCTGTGTTAAAATTGGTGGGCACCCAGAGTTTAGGAAGGAAACAATAAACTCCAGGTCAGTCATGGGACTGGTGTGAGAACTTAAAACGGATATTTTTTTAAAACAAACAAAGAAATATTTTAAATTAGATTCGCAAAGTTTTTTTAGAAAATGAGACTACCATAAGGCCTGCCGCACACACACACAATGCAAATGCAGAATTGGAGGAGATTTCTCCTTATGATAGTCAAATATGCTTGATACGCAAATTTTCTTTGATATTATTATTATAAATGCAAGGTGTAGGAAAACATTTCGAAAGTATAATATAAATCTTAGCCAGCGTAGACATTTCGCACTTATGCCTACTATAGCTACCATCTAAACAGTGGTGACTACCATAAGTAAATGGCAGGTTCTACAACTAAAACCGTACAGGGTGCGTATTGGAGTTTGGATTTCCAACAAAAGGTCAGGCCAAGGAACTTCCCATTGCTACATAGGTACGCCTCTGGAAAGACGCCCCGAGAATCTAACTGGATCTTTGCCAACACAAGGCCGGGTTACCCCTAGCTGGGTAACATCTGACACGAATATGCCATCCCTCGGTCGTAACCGACCTAAATCACGGGATTCACCAACAACCATAAAATAATAAGTTTGCAGCAACACCATAGGTTAAGTATCAGGGCTCCATACCATAATACCACCTCTATCCAGAAGGAAATGACTACACTAAGGGGGCGCTATCCCCTAATAATGTTGCCGCATCTTTTCTGTTTTGACCATTTCGGGGTGTGAGGTCCGACGAAATCTCGTCCACAAAGCTACGCTTTAAACAAAAGCCACGCTTTGATCAACAAATTCTCAACAGCACTTCGTATGCCACATTACCAATTTGGGAATATATCACTAGTAACCATCAACTACATAACCTCTGAGCTCGTACGTCTCAGAGAAGGGTGTTAAGCGAAGAGAATAAATTCTCCACCACCAACAGAAATATATTTGATAGGAACCAGCTTTACATCTCAAATTGTAATGTCAGACACACATCCATACAAGTCCATTCTAGGTTCGAACAGAACCGAAGGCACTTCCAAAGAAGCCCATGCAATCTGGATATTCACTAATCACGACCAGACTTCCCATCACAAAGGGTGATAAAATCTCTATATCGGAGATTAGCCGATGCAGAGTAATTCGACGGTAATCCTTCCGTTTTCGAAAATATCCGGTCTTCAACACCGGTCTTCAAATGCTATCCATTACGACATATCATTATTCGGAATGGGATTTATGGCACAAAGGTCCTCTCCCGGCTAAACTGAATAACGAGCGCTTATTTTAAAATAAGCGTAGCATTCAAATTCAAGCAAATCACAACAAATACCCATTTAAAGGTAAATATTGATAGTCGGTTCTTTAACTATCAAGGCTAACAATTAAATATCTAGCGCCATAACAATCACTAGGCCTTTTTAATTAATCTTCCATAAATTAAATAACTTGCCAGATATTCACTTCAATTTATCTTTAAAAAGATATATTCTCTAAATGTCATTTCAATTTCTACATTGGAAAACATTTCCAAATACTTATTTAACAATAAGTAGTCCACAAATCTATTTATTTTCAATATTTAGAAAATATTCAGTATACTTAAAACACAATTAAGTGTATATTTTATTCCTCTAAGGAAAACGTTCTCTTAAACACATTTATTTGGGCTCAAAACGAATGTTGCATAAAACATCGTTACGACAACCCAAAATCACTAGTATAGGGATTCGAAATTAAGGTTGATATATAAATCCTAATACTATACAAAAACATTTCGTTTCGAAAAACAATTACAATAACAACAGGGTTATAGTCCACCATTTCCTTATTTCTCGAAACGTCTATTTCAACAATGAATGCTAAAATCTATGGTTTCGATACTCAATACATTTTAAAACAACTTCAAATCGTTTTAATTTTATTTAAAATACCAGAACCTAAAACATTTCTTAAATATATTATTCACTGTTCAAAATTGTGAATATAAATCGTTTACCAAATTCAACACTTCTACATAGTTAATTTAAAGGATTATCCACTGTCCAAAATCGTGGATATATCTCCTTTAATAAGCTAAAAAAAATTAACTTATCAAAATAAGTCGATTTTGGATTTATAAAACAACGTTTATAAATTCACATATATATGTATTTTATAGAAACTTCAACTTATTAAATCCCTTAATTTACAGATTCCATTTATATCTCATTTAAATGCCAAAATCCAATTTATAACTTAATTACTTATAAATCTTTTATTTTACAAAATCTATTCATTTTATAACTTCACAATTTATAAATCTATAAGTTTCATTCCTTTGTGAAATCCATTTATACTTCATTTTAACACTTAAAAAAATCGTTTATAATTCCAATATTTTAATTTATAAATATCAATTTTATAAACCTTTTAGATAAAGTTTTTTATAATAATTCAAAAATCTCAAATTAAACTATTTTAAAAAATCATTAACTCCACATTTCAAAAATCACATTTTAACTATATTTTCTAAAAAATCATAAATTTTATAACATTAAAATTATAACGTTTATTTATTTAAAATGATTCAATTCCAAAATTTAATAAAACGTATACTTTCAAAAATCACTTTAAAATCCTTTTAAATTTGAAAATCATCACTTAAACATTTTTAAATTTCAAAAATAGGCCCAATGCTGGAACAACACTAAATATAACAATCACGGCATCCAAACATCATATATCAATATGATAACAGAATATATCGCAAATATCTGTAAAATAAATCCATACTGTTGAGGAATCCAGTTGGATCCCTCCAACCTGTTTCTTGCATCCACAGATGTTAGCACAATACCAATTCCGTTCCAATACGGAATATCGCAGTATATGGGTTTATATAAAATATTATTCGCTATTATGCGGCGCAATAGGGTCTCATCCGCTATATAATGCGGGAAATCAACTCCAAGTACATATATAATACCAATTCCACTTCAAGATGGAATATCGCGGTATATGTGTTTAATAAATAACATTCGCTTAATATACGGCGTATAGGGTCTATTTCATTACAACAGATAATAATTTATCATTCAATCACAAAATCAAGCAATTTTAAATCTAACTATTTAAAATTTAAATCAAAACAGATTCGATTGAGTGAGAAGTTCTCACCTTGCTTCCAATACAGTTGCAGTGTTTTATTTTCGAATAAAATTAAACGCGCGTTTAATTTTACCCAAAATTTTCACTAGCCCCAATCAATTCCAATCCAGCTCCGTCGCGTAGTGTTCGTCCATACGAACCCAACGCAATTCGGTTCGTCCAAAAGAGGCCTCATACGACAAAGATACAATGTTTTAAAGTTTGAACGAATTATAATATAAACAAATTTACTATCTTTATTAAATTTTAAACCTAATTAAATCTGAGCCGTTCGAATTCTCTGCACGAAATCAAGGTCGTTGCACACAACTTCTTCTCCCCCAAGTAAAAGAACGCACGCTCAAACCCATTTACACGATAAACCCTAGATTGCCGAGCCCATCACAAACATCAAGGCCACGATCAGATACCGCCACTACGAAGCCCACTACTCCACCCATCATCGGCAATGAGCATGACCATCTCGGTTGCCATCTCATGGAGAAACGCATGCGTGAACGGTAGGCGAACGTGGCCAAAAATCTCCACCTATGGTCGACGATTCGTCGACTTATCCGTGTGGATTTGAAGCTCTCGCAATGCTCTATGATTTGTTAGTTGAGTGTTTTGGCTAATCGCTTACGGATTGAAAGAGATTAAAAGAAGAAATTCGAAAAATATCGGCCATTAATCACAGAATTGGCGGCTGAAGATTTTAACCTAGGTTTTTTGCAAAAGTGAATAGTAGAGGTCCTTATATAGAAAATTACGCGCGCACCATTCATTCCAAAAAATTTCGAACTCCAAACAAAGCAAGCCGCCTGGCGTTTATAATGTTTTACCCCCATTCTGAATGCAAAAGAATATATATCGGGAGCCAATTCGATCGAATTTGGAAGATAAGTTTTTGAATCGACTATTTAAATTCGTAATTCACTCGAATCGATTTCTACGCGTTTTAGCTTGCCCCGGACAAACCGTAAGTCCGATTAACACGAAATTTGAAACCATAATAATATAACATTACGGATCCGATGAAACTAGTTTCGTCGAAATCCCAGACTGTTTGAAAAATGGCTATTTTTACTCGTCAATTAAATATTAAAATATTCAATTTCTACAATTTAACTTTTAATTCAATTTTAAAAGTTCTATAACACGTTCTAACTCCAATATGATTAAATACAACTTTACAAATCAATTTTAATCACATTAAACCCAATTTCCAATTATTTCTTTAATTTGAAATATTAAATTATCGATTTAATTATCTAATTAGATCAATTTTATTCGAAATAAAATTTATTTGACTTACAAATTTACTTGTTAATATTTAAAATCAATTAAATATACGAATTTCAAATGACAGAAATTCTGGGTCATTACATTAAATAAAATATTTAAATATTCAATCGTAAAATATGTGGGTTGTTACATCCACACTCAAAGATATCAGACGAAACAATTTTTTATTAAAAACTATATTCAAAATCAGTCGGTTTTGCCTTTGGAATCAAAGCCTAAATCAAGTTGTATGAAGAGAAATTGATTTTTAAAGGGAAGGTTAGCTGGTTTAAAAAAAAAGAACAGAGCATGAATTCCTTTTTCCTGCAAGTAAAACATGTACATGTCTAACTCTTATACATCCATATGTACCCAACAAATATATCACATTAACTCAGAACTACAATTTATTTACAGGCACAACTTGTATGTTTATCTATATCCAGTTGAAATGTAAGTGTTATACTCACAGAAATCTTTTGAAGGCAGAGCAATGTTTTGAAGAGGGGCTGCCAGCTTTTATGGTTGATTCCCTTTGTTTATCTGAGTGTTTCGATTCTTTTAGGTTTTGAAATGGTAGTAGGTTTTCTGTTTTACTTAGCTTGTTCGATTGCAAAGTATGGACAGAGGAAGAGCTTTTATATAAAGGAAATGGTTGTAGCTTGAATCTGCAGAATTTCATTTTTATCTTTATTTTTTATATATATTTACTGTGATTTTAAATTTTTTTGGACTTGATTTGAACTTACAGCCGATTTGCTTTCATATGGGGGTTTGATTTTGTTGTGACATTGATCTTAGGTTTTGTGTGCTTGAAATGATGAGTATCCATGATGTTGTCTCCTTTTAAATGTATAAATATTTTATATGAATTTATATATGTATATATCCTTTTGTATGTATATATACATATAGTTATGTATTTTATCCTTTTGTACTTGCATTTGTATTTGCCATCATCATGGAGGTCTATGTTAATACTCATACATATTACTTAGATATGGTTATATATATACATATATGTTTACACTTATCATTACCACTATTCCATATAACCCCTATGTATATACATTTAATTGTGCATATTTTGGTATTATGAATATTCATATTTAAACAAATTTACCTATATATATTATTTCATATGAGAATACATTCATATATTTGTATATTTATATGCTTATATACACATTTTCGAACATCATAAAGCTTTTTTTCGGAAATAGGTAAGAGCTTTATTAAGGCATTTCAGCCCAAGAATGAGGCCCGAACTCTAGCCCTAGAAACATACAGACTTTATATTTAATTAAGCAACACCATAAAGCTTGTATATCTTATAGATTTATTTATTTATTTATGGATATTTTATCTTAATTTAAATGGTATAGTTTATTATTTATTTTCTATGAGATTTTATCATATCCAAAGATTTTATAATCCAATATTTAATATAGTTTTTAAATCGATATATATACACACACATCCCATTATGTTAATTATCAGAAATTTATTTGTTCGACTTATAGAATCAACATTTCAATAATTAAAATCAGTTAACCACCCAATATTTGATGGCCAAAAATTCGGGTCGTTAAATTTTAACTTGTCAAAACTTCTTCAAATTGAGTTTTATTGTTTCTAAAATATTTTAAACCAAATCATTTACAAAAATATTTTCCATATTAAATCTCACATTAACTTTTAAACCATTTCATAATATTATATTATTATAATATTCATTTCCAAACTTTTTATGTTTTAAAACCATTAAGAGGCTAAACAACTCCATACATGTTATAATATATGTATATTATGAAGTGAATATGCTTGTATATTGTTTCGTTTAGCCCCACATCGTGGGATAAGTTCAATCCTTAGTTCTGAAGCCTTTATATAAAGTAGGCCACGTAATGTAAATATATTACTATTCTCTGAATGAATAAAATTGTTCTCTCTCTAATGGCTTCTGCCTTTTTTATTTTATAACACGTTATCAGCACGATCTCTACAATTATAGATTTGAATTGTGATAATCTAGAAGACCAGATCTACTTTACTTTGCAGATCTAATTATAGATCTCAAGATGGTAAGCAATTTTTTAGATTTAATTATATTGATCTATCTTTTTCAGATCTAATTCTATTAATTTTATCTTCTTAGATCTCATTCAATCATAGATCTGATTTTTTGATCTCATTCTATTGTAGATCTTATGTTCTATTTTTTTTTTAGATCTTTTGTAGATCTTTATATCATGCTCAAATGATATATCTTTTACATCAATATATTTTAGTCATCAAATCTATTCTTTTTCATGTTTATTCATCCTTTTCTTGTATTTATGTATTTAAATCAAGTATGACTTCTGAGATTACTTATTATTACGTGTCTTTTAGTTGAAAGAAATTTTATTTATTCTTTCAGAATTTGTACTTGATAAATATTCAGTTTGAATTGATTCAAAATTTCTAACAAGTGGTATTAGATCCACTCATCTTTGATTTCATCATGAATTTTTGATTTTTTTTTAGTAAGTTTGGAATCGACTTTATTTATAAGTCATTTAATTCTTGTAATATCTTACTCAAATTTCAGATCAATTTGATCTATGTATGAAAGATTTTTTTGTTGTTGATAATTTTGGATTTGGTTTAAAGCTAAGTTGTTTTTCCTAGACCAAAGGGCAGCTTCTGATGTAGAAAGCAAGATCTAAATGATCTGTATATAGTTTGTGTAATTAAATAAAATTCTAAAATGTTTTTATTTTTGGAAATAAACTTGATTCCCTGAATTTACGGGATAACATTTGAAGATTTACATGTTTGTTTTGCTGTATTTGGTAAAGAAATGAAGTTAATTTTATTATAAGGGAAATAATTTGGATCTGAGATGTATAGTAATTTATGATTACAAATGATATGGATAGATTTAAGATGTTAATGTTGTTTATTTTAGAAATTTTAATTATTGAGAATAAACTTTCTCTTTAAGATATCCATTTTAATTTTATTATTGAGTAATATCGAACCTAGATTTGAGATGAAATTATGTTACTTTAACTATTGTTTGTTCAATTGATTCATATATATTTATAATGAAATCATTTTATTGTGATAGTAGTTATATCTTAAATCACATAAAGGTTAAATGCATTTATTTTTATCATACATGTATTAAATTCATTGGTTATTGTAAGTTAAATAATATTTTATGTTTGTGTTTCGAATAAGAATTGACGTATGATGTAACGACCCGGAAAATTCTAACAATTTTAATTGATTCTATAACGTATTTAATTGAATATTTGTGAAATCTTATAATAATTGAATTTTTAAATAAAATGTTTATATATTTAGAATACGTATATTTAAATATAGCAGATTGTAAATTTTCAAATAATTTTACGGAAGTTTATTTAATTGAGAAAACATGCTGTCCAATTCAAGCTATTAATTGCTTCAATTGATTTCTGAATCAGTGCGTAACGGTTTCTTTTTACTACCGTTAAAGATTTCTATTGCTTAATACTTTTCCAATCCAGGTAGACTTTTCCATTCGTAACCATTAATAAATTTGAGATCATCGACCTTGCTTTTATTATTCCTTGTAGTTTCGTGCACTGACTTTACCTTTCCCACTACCCATAATTTTCTCTATACGTTTCTTTTGCAATTGAAGCGTATATTTATATTTATGGTGGTGCGTTTATTCTCGTCTCTCTTTATTTTTGTTTTTAATGCTTGAAAGAATCTCAAATCATCAAGCTAGTAGCATCCGTTCCTTCCCTCGCTTTCATAAGGCCTATAATATATAAACCACTTGCTTATAGATCCGAACACAACTTTGTCATCAAATTTAATGTGCCTTCCTCTCCCTATTATTTCGGTTCCAACCTTCCTAGTAAATGGCTTTAATAAATTTTGGCTAAATCATAGCTACGGACTTTTCAATTTTCTTTCATTTTATATTTATTTCCAATTCCTTCATTGCTTCAAAATTTTTGAACGTGCCTAATCATCTCAGCATGTATATATAATGTAAGCCTACCTTTCCTTGGAAAGCTATTGCTCACAAAAATTTCCTGATTTCTTTCCTTTTATCCATTTTTATATCCTTGACTTTCAAAACTCATTATGTGTTGTACAAACAAACAAAAATTTATTGCTTTAAGTGTATAGCTAAATCAACTATTGACCGTTACAATTACTTTTTTTTCCATTTCAATTTATTACTTAAATAACGTTTTAATGAATTAATGGACAACTTTACGTTTCTTTTGCTTTTGAAAACTTTATATTTATAGTGTACGTTTCTTTTGCATTTCAAAAATTTGAAACATGCTGCCCCATTTAAGCCATTAATTGTTTTAATTATTTTTCTTAATCAACATATAACCGTTGCTTTTTATTATTCTAGGATTTACATCTATACTTTAATCTCTGCTGTTCCATTTATTTCATTTGAAATCTAAATTTATTTACCATTCATTTATACGCCTCTTTCTCTTCCCTCTTTTACCTCTTCATTTCCGTGTTTCTAGGAATATATACATATATATATATATATATATATATATATATATATATATAGCATAGATTGCATCTTCTTTTCTCTCTGTAGGCTATTCGTTGCCCTCAAATTAATATTAAAAGAGGAGAGAGCTTTGTAAATATTATATAAAGTCATATAGCACGTTCACATATCAGATGCAGACCTACCTTTATATTTAAGAAACTAGCATTTTCTCTGTTGCCTGAAGAATGCCCTTCGCTATGTCATGTTGCTTGAATCACGCATGCATTCTTCCTTTAAAAATCGCATGTTCTCATCTCCCCTCCATCTTTTCTTATTTCTTCCAAACCTAAGCATGAGCTCTCTCTTTTCCTTGGCATGCCTCCTCCCCATGGCCGCATGCATTAGTTGGCAAAACATTTCCTCTCTGGTTTATAAAAGTAAGTACGCATTTTATTTGATATAAGTCTATTTTATATATTAAGAACAGTATAGATTGTGCATAAGTTTTGTTTTATATGTTTACTGCAACTATGGGGATTTTGGATTCCCTAACAGTTGAACTTTAAAAATAATAATATATTTCATAATAGTATATATATGATAATTGTTATATTTATAAACGTGTGTATAAATATTTAACTTCTGTTCATATATAAAGGATAGTATATATTTATACTGTATTATGTATATTATTTTAAGATTTTACGGTATGTAGTTTTTGACTTTTGTTAGCATATAGTTATCGTACGGCTTTTAGATACGTATGTTTTACTAGCTAGTTGATAAGTTAAATATATATATATATATACGCGTTTTATTTTACTATTGATAGCTTACGGTATATATGGTGTAAGTTTGGTAGCCTTCTATTAATATACGTATTTTTATATGTTTTATATATTTGGTTATAACAGTTTCAACTATAATAAAATATGTTATTTTATTAGCTTTCATATGTTAGATATATAAAATATAGTATTTCAATTTTCGTTACTGTTTTGGTATATATATTATATAAAATTGGTGGGTACAAGTTTGATAGGTCAATTTACAATATATATATTTTTATGATTGTTTTAGTATTTTAGAGTCTATCGTACTATATTTTATTTTATTTTCAACAATTTACATAAGTTATATTTAAAATGTAGGTATATATATAAAATTTTCTATGGTAGTTTTACAGTATAAGTTATATCAATATTTTATAATTTCAACAGTATATGCTTTCAAAAGTTTATTTCATGTCAGCCTTAAGGTTGTTTGCACTGACTGATATACGTTGGATTTTATTTTTTTAAGGGATGTGTATTTTGATTTCAAGTATAGTCATATGTATAGTCATATACAAATTGGTAGAGGAAATGTTATATAGTATATATATGGTTATATTAATATAGTCAGTCTGCACACCTATTTATATATATTAACCGAGGTATGCATATTTTGTTGCATATTTTATAAACTGTGTCTGCATATGTTGGCTAGTTGTATATAAGCTCACTTATCCTATTTATCTTCCTTGATCCAATTCTGATTTGAATTTGTCTATTCCTATTATCAGCTTTGATCATTGAACCGTGTCCATCTAGCTTTGTTTTGGAATTCGGATCTGGATTTCATAACTCGCTTCTTTTTCTCTGGCTTCGAAAGGTGAGAAATCACTCACGGTTAACGTTCTATTATTTATTAAATTTGATTTCAATTGGGACAACAATTGAAATATGAGGCTGTAGTTATTTAAATTGTTATACATGCTATTATCTGTAACTATTCACTTATGGGAGGTGATGTTGAGTCAAAGCTTCTATGAAGATTTTGATTGCTGACAACAATATAAAGGCAATCGACAAATCAAGACCTACATATGGTACTCTAGATTATAGGTTGATTATTTGATGTTGTAATAGTGATAAACTTGTTAAAATCTATCCTCAAATAATCATGCATCTCAAATATAGTCGATATATATACATTTAAACATCATTGCACATTCACTGTGAAAATATACACAGACCGGTCGACCGGTTGAAAATGGGGCGGTCGACCGTTTCTGGTAAAGTTGCACAGTAAACGTGCACACATGCACATAACGACTATATATTTAAAATCCTGTCTACCGGTCATTTTTTGACCTGTCGACCGTTTTTAAACAGAAAGCAAGTTTTCCAAACGACACTTCTCTTCTCCAAAAGTTGCATCTCCTACCTTTCACCAATAATCACAACTCTTAATGGCAACTGTTTCACCAAGAGTTACAACTATTTCTTCTTATATATACTCATCTAAATCGTTGATTCAAACATGAATTTATATGATTATTATATGCTTTCTCTGATCTTACTTTCTAACATTCTTGCATTCTAAAAGCACTCATTTAATTAATAGCTTATTGAATCATTGAAACTATTTTATACCTTTTGATTCAATAAGCAATATACCTTCTTTAATCTTCACAAAACATCATTCATATTCTTTGAGGATAAGATTATAGGAAGGGTGTACTACTAGTGACAAATCCGTGTTTTCAAGAACACAAGTTGTCAACAACAATTGTATTTGTTTTTGTTGAAGTCCTCGTGTTGAAAGAGGCAAGTGCTGAAGTCCTCAGTGTATTAGAGGCGTGAAATCCCGTTCGGCTGTTCGGGTGTTGTAAACCTGTTCCTCCGGGTGAAGCGAGGTTGTTAATAGTGAAAATCCAGATAGAAGTCTGGGACTGGACGTAGGACGGTGCTCCGAACCAGTATAAAAATCTCCGGTGTGATTTTTCTATTTTTATTTACTATGCTATTATCATCTATTTCCGCATTTATATTGTAGTCCATATTACACGATCCGTGTGTACTATATTAGCACATATAATCGTATACACACCGCACTTTCATTTGGTATCAGAGCACGGTCATCATATAACCGTAACACAGTTATTTGATATATTCTTGTAATATGGCAAATAACGCAAGTACTAGCACTCAAAACACCACTTACACGGAAGGTCAATCGACACAAAGACCTCCATTTTTCAATGGTCTTAACTATAGTTATTGGGCAACACGTATGTCATTCTTTATGCAATCAAGTAGCTATGATGCTTGGAATGCTACTCAAAGAGAAATAGTAAATCCAACAACTGATTATTCAGAATGGACTGTGGCTGAGAAAACGGCAGCAGCCGTAAATGCAAGAGCAATAAATATGTTGTTCTGTGCATTAGACCAAAATGAATATAACCGTGTTAGCATCTGCACTACTGCATATCAAATTTGGCAAACGCTAAAAATCACTCATGAAGGTACTAACAAGGTTAAACAAGCCAAAATAGCAATGCTGAAAAGTCAATTTCAAAATTTCAAAATGAAACCAAATGAGACAATCAATGAAATGTATTCACGGTTTCAAACTATTCACCATGCACTTATTGGCTTAGGACAAAAATATTCTGATTTTGATGTTGTTTCAACAGTCCTACATTCTCTGACTAGTGAATGGGAAGGAAAAGTATTGGCAATTGAAGAAGCTAATGACCTTTCCGTCATGAAGCCAGATGAATTGATAGGAAATTTAATGTCATATGAAGCAAATGTGCAGGCTAGAAAAGAACAGAAAGAAGAAAAGAAAAATGTAGCATTTCATGTTGAGAAAGATGAAAATGAATCGGATTCTGAAGACGAAGATTTGGCATTCATTGCAAAAGGATTCAAAAAATTCCTAAAATATCGAAAAGCCAGTCGCTACAATAAAAGGAAACCTGGATCAAATAAACCATCTTCATCTGCTATAGAATGTTTCAACTGCCATAAAAAGGGACACATGCAGAAGGATTGTCCAGAACAAAAGAAGAAGTCAGAAAATGACAAATTCAAATATAAGAAGGACAAATCAAAGAAACGAGCCTTCTCAGTAACATGGGATGACTCAGAGTCATCTTCATCAGAAAGTGAAAGTGATTCGGAGAATGAACAAGCTAATGTTTGTTTTATGGCAACAGAAGATGAGGTACAAATTCCTACATTTGATGAATTACTTGATATTAATGCTGAATTGATAGTCAAATATAAAGACATAAAACGTCAATTAAAAGTAGTCAAAGCAGATTTAAGTAGAGCAGAGTTTGAACGAGATATGTTAAAAGATGAGAAGAAAATATTAGAAGAAGAACTTGAAAATATTCAAGAATCATCATCTAATGTTGACTCTCAAATATCTCTTTTGAGTCAAGAAATAGAAGCTCAAAAAGAGAAAAATAATGCTCTCACTACTGAAAATCATGAACTTAAAGCAAAAGTCAAAATTCTAGACCTAGAAAAAGCTAGTTTACAAACAAAGTTTGATGACATTACTCAAAATGTTTCTAACTTTAACAAAGGTCGAGAAAATTTGACTAAAATCATTGAAAGTTCACAATCTATTTCAGATAAACAAGGTTTGGGATATAACAAACATGAAACTAAGAAACATCTTAGAAATAAAAGGAAGAAGAAAGTACAAAAAACTGAAGCTAAGAAAAATCTTAGTTTATTATATTTCAAACCAAAACCAGTTGTGAAATTTCAAAAGAGAAATGTCAAGACTATCAAAATATGGGTTCCTAAAACAAATAATAATTTGATTAGGAACAAATACATTCAGCAATTCATGAATAATGTACATTTTAATAACAATTATATATATAAAGGGGATACCGGACCCAAATGGGTTTGGACTCCTAAGACCTAACTCTTAGGACCCTATAAAAAGTGGGTACCATGAACTTAATTCTATTTTTTGCAGGTCCCACTGAAGAAAAGAGGAAAGTGGATATTGGACAGTGGTTGCTCAAAGCATATGACGGGAGACAAGAGCTTATTAACAAATATTAAATACTCAGATGGTGGCTCAGTCACTTTTGGAGACAATTCAAAAGGTTATATCATCGGCAAAGGCGATGTGAGCAATTGCGGTAAATCTAACTTACCTCTTATTACTAATGTCATGCTAGTTAGAAATTTAAAACACAATTTACTTAGTATTAGTCAATTATGTGACAAGGGTTTTATAATTTCCTTTTCAAATAATAAGTGTAGTATTTTAGATAAAGACCATAATTTAGTTTTTGAAGGTTATAGAGACAGAAATATATATATTCTAAATATGAATATTAATCATAATTCAGATATGTGTCTTGTGGCTAATGACAATGATCCATGGCTATGGCACAAACGTTTCTGTCATATAAACTTCAGAAATATTGACAAGTTAGCTAAAAACAATCTAGTTAGAGGACTACCCAAAATGAGTTTTAAAGTTAACAACATTTGTGATGCATGTCAATTAGGAAAATTGACCAAATCATCTTTTAAATCCAAGAAAGTTATATCAACATTACAACCACTTGAGTTACTGCACATGGATTTATTTGGACCTACTAGAGTTCAATCAATAAATCACAATCAATATGTGCTTGTAATTGTTGATGATTTCTCTCGTTATACATGGACAATTTTCTTAAAAAATAAAAGTGATACTTTCAATCATTTCAAATCCTTCGTCAAAAGAATTCAAAAATCAAAAGGGATTAAAGTTAAAAATATAAGAAGTGATCATGGCGAGAAGTTTGAAAATAATGAATTTGAACATTTTTGTACAAAGAAAGGTATATATCATAATTTTTCGTTTCCCAGAACTCCACAACAGAACGGAGTAGTAGAACGAAAGAACCGAACTTTACAAGAATGTGCAAGAACATTATTGAATGGAACTACCTTACCAAAACATTTCTGGGCAGAAGCTGTCGCAACCGCCTGTTATGTTTTAAATCGTGTGTCCATAAGACCTCTTACCAAGAACACTCCTTATGAATTGTTTAACAAAAGAAAGCCCAAAATCTCATACTTCAAAGTTTTTGGTTCTAAGTGCTTTATTTTAAATACGAAAGACCAGCTTGGAAAATTCGATCCAAAAGCCGATGAAGGAATATTTGTCGGTTATTCGGAACGAAGTAAGGCCTATCGGATATTTAATAAACGAACCAAAACTATTGAAGAATCACTTCATGTATCTTTTGATGAAATCTATCAGCATCCTCACACAATATCAGATGATGACGAATCAATAGTCATTAATAATCCAATCATCTCAAATACTGATTCTGACTCAGAAGTAATTATTGAGAATGCTCCTCAAATATGTGAATTACAAACACCACCAAGAATATTAAGAGACCATCCGGCCCAAAATATAATAGGTGAAATAACATCACATGTCAGAACAAGGAGTCAACTCAATCAAATGGGTCATGTCGCTTTTCTCTCAAATATCGAACCCAAGAATCCAAAAGAAGCTGCTACAGATGATTACTGGATCATTGCCATGCAGGAAGAACTAAATCAGTTTGAGCGCAATGACATTTGGGAACTTGTTCCAAGACCAACTGATCAGTCAGTAGTTGGTACTAAATGGGTCTATAAAAATAAGACTGACGAACAAGGAAATATCACCAAAAATAAAGCAAGATTAGTAGCACAAGGATACAATCAAGAAGAAGGTATCGATTATGAAGAAACTTTTGCACCAGTTGCTCGACTAGAAGCTATTAGAATTCTATTATCTTTTGCTTGTCATCATAATTTCAAACTTTATCAGATGGATGTCAAAAGTGCTTTTCTCAATGGATTTATCAAAGAGAATGTCTATGTCGAACAACCTCCGTTGTTCGTACATGAAAAATATCCTGACCATGTGTTCAAACTTAAGAAAGCTCTGTATGGTTTAAAACAAGCACCTCGTGCTTGGTATGAACGATTACGTAGCTATCTTATTAATTCAGGTTTTGAAATAGGCAAAGTCGATCAAACTTTGTTTATTAAACATTCTCGAAAAGATATTCTGGTTATCCAAATATATGTAGACGATATAATCTTTGGTTCAACAAACGATAAACTCTGCAAGGAATTTGCAAGTATTATGACCAAAGAATTTGAAATGTCTCATATGGGAGAACTATCTTATTTTCTTGGACTTCAAATCAAACAACTTTCAAACGGTATTTTTATCAATCAAGAAAAATACTGTGAAAATCTTATCAAACGCTTCGGATTACAAAATACATCTGGTAAACCAACTCCTATGAGTACAACTACACATCTTGAAAAAGATGAAAGTAGTAAGAATGTTGACCAGAAATTATATCGAAGCATGATTGGTTCTCTTCTTTATCTTACAGCTAGTCGTCCAGATATATTAATGAGTGTTTGTTTATGTGCTCGTTTTCAAGCCGATCCAAAGGAATCACATTTACGAGCAGTAAAACGTATAATTCGTTATCTTAATAATACCAAAGATTTTGGTCTTTTCTATCCAAAAGAATGTCCATTTGAATTAGTATCATATAGTGATGCTGATTTTGGTGGCTCACGAACGGATAGAAAAAGTACAAGTGGTACGTGCCATTTTATTGGAAAATCACTTGTCTCTTGGTTTAGTAAGAAACAGAATTGTGTTTCACTATCAACATGTGAAGCTGAATATATATCAGCGGCTCTTGCTTGTACTCAAGTACTATATATGCAACAAACACTTCAAGATTTTGATATTCATTTATCAAATTCTATTATATACTGTGATAACACAAGTGCTATAAATCTTTCTAAAAATCCAGTGAATCATTCTAGAACCAAACACATTGATATTCGTCATCATTTCCTTAGAGATAATATTGAAAAAGGAAATATATGTCTTAAGTATGTTCATACTGACAATCAATTAGCCGATATTTTCACTAAGCCTTTACTTGAATCTAGTTTTATTAAACTACGAAGAGAGCTTGGCTTAGTATCTCGAAAAGATCTAGAATAGAACAAATTATTTACATTCTTAAGCTATATTTTTTCATAACAATCTTAAAAATCAGAACTATAACCATCTCTACCTATTTTTAAACAAATATTTTAAACCTTTGGTTATGTTTACGGCCAATTCTTTTTATCAAATTCAAACCACAAGCTCTTAACAAACCTTTTTTATATAAACTTTTGAAACTACCTCTTTAATCTCTCATTTCTTTTCTGAAAATTATATTCATCATACACAAGCTTTCATGGCTCATATTTGTGACAAATGCGCACAAGAACCTCATATTTCAATCACAAGCTCGGATTCGGAGGAGAATTACTCTCCGATTACACCGAAACAGAAACCGGAGTGCTATCACCATTGTTCTCGCACTCCTGGTCATACGCCATCATCTAAACGTGTAAAGAAAGCACTATTTTGCTCTCCGCGCACGAAGGCACAAATCGATGAGATACATCACTACCAAAAGCATCAAATCGACCTATAGAGACAATTGCATTATGGACAAAACCAACTCTATCATGAACAACAACGTACGTCGGCACGTTTATCCGTTTTAGAAAGAATGGCATCGTTCTTCTGCGGATCAAACAGGCACGATGTTCATGAACCAATGCCATCCAGGCCATCGACTTCAACGACTCCAAACTCTTGGGATAGAAATTATAACGAGAATGAAGGAGCTCGAAATAAGTGGAGTCCAAGGGCTAAACCTATTGAAGACAACAAAAATTCTAATGACAACTCTCCTTCTCATTAGAATTTCATAATGTATATTGTTTTGTTTTCATATATATTTCTTGTCATATCACATATTCTGTAATAATAATATAATATAAAATATATGCAATTGATTTTTTTCAAAATTTTTTTGCAAATTCAAGCAGTTTTCAACACAGAGCAAAACCGGTCGACCAACGGAAATATGACCGGTCGACCAAAAATGCTCTCGGGTTGAAAACGGTCGACCGGTCATATATAGGCGGTCGACCGGTCGCATACATTTACAGTTTTTTTTACAGTTCACGTATATATTTTATACCCCACACTCATTTCTTTCTACTTCCTACTGAAAGCTTTCCCAATTCCCAAACCCTAGTTCATATTTCTCAAGCTCCAAAACTCTCAAATCCTCATCAATGGCTCCACCACAAAAGAAATCAAAGAAAAGAGCATCTTCAGAATCTTCATCTCTAACTCTCTCTGCCAGAAAGTGGCTTGAAACTCCAGTTGCCGTAACTCGATGGAATCAAATGACAAATTATAAGTTCCATCCGGGCTCATTCATCAAATTCGAAGACTTCACTTCATACGGTATTCGTCGTTTAGCAAACAATTCCAATATTTCTCCTCTAATAGATTTTTCAGATAATAGCGTAGAAATTAATCACTTAATGATTAAATTATTCTACGCAAATATGAATTTAGAAGAATATACACCGGATAATCCAAATGGAGTTATTTGGTCGGTAGTTTGTGGCAAACGAATTTATCTTACTCATGATAGAATAGCTTCTATTCTTGGAATGCCAAATCGAGGTGAAGAATTTTCATCGACATTTTGTGAAGTATTCACCCGAAATAGCACTAGCCATAAGTTTATAGAAGATAATAGTGACGGCACCAAATCGATTGGGCTACGACCGACAGCAAGGCTATTACATCGTGTCTTGATGCACTCTCTATTTCCTCGATTAGGAAATTATGATGCCGTCTACAAGGAAAATTTCAAGGCTCTTTATGCTATATACGGGGAAATCGAAATCAACTGGGCTCACATGATTTTCGATGAAATTTTAAAAGTGAATAACTCCACTCGACCTCATTTCTTCTATAATGAGTATATTATGCGCATATTGCTAGCATGTGGAGTAACAGCCCCTGATTCAGCAACATCTACACCAAAATGCATTGACTCCACTACCATCAAGCGCATGAAACTTCCTCCTCCCTATGTTCAGATTATGCCATTCGAACAATGGCAACAACGAGGTACACAAGCACAACGAGCTCCATCTTCCCGACCTCGTTCCGGAGAAGTTAGGTTTTTGAAATCTAAGTCGTCTACAAGAGAATCTCTTGAAACCATCGCTCGTAATCAATTCTTACTTGAAGCGAGACTCAAACGTATGGATTCAAAAATTGACAAACGATTCAACAAGGTCAAGTCTTTCTTCAGTGCTATATGGGATGCTATATCATGTAGCACATCTGTCTCTACCCAACATCAAGACCCCGGAAAGCGTCCGGCTCCTCCCACTTTCACTTGGTCAACATCCGAGGAATCTGCTGGTACAAGTGGACAAGGTCATGGAGAGACATCTAGAGGTGATGACGATGACGATGATAACGATAACGATGATGACGATGATGATGATGAAGATGATGAGGAGGAGATTCAGTCGGACTAAAGCTAGTTTGTTTTTTTTAAGTTCTTTAAAAACATCTGTGACACTTGTACCAATTAGTGTCCATCTTATTGAACTATGGCATGTATGGTAGTTTTCAAAACATCTTATGTTTAAATATGTATTATGCATTGTTCTTTTTTGGTTCATATTCTCTTTTGTTTACTCCTTTTTGTCGATGACAAAGGGGGAGAAAGGTGCTAATAATTGTTTGCAGGGAGAAAGGTGCTAATAATTGTCTGCAGGAAATCACATATTCAGGGGGAGATTCAATACTTTAGCTATATATTGTCATCAATCAAAAAGGGGGAGAATGTTGAGTCAAAGCTTCTATGAAGATTTTGATTGCTGACAACAATATAAAGGCAATCGACAAATCAAGACCTACATATGGTACTCTAGATTATAGGTTGATTATTTGATGTTGTAATAGTGATAAACTTGTTAAAATCTATCCTCAAATAATCATGCATCTCAAATATAGTCGATATATATACATTTAAACATCATTGCACATTCACTGTGAAAATATACACAGACCGGTCGACCGGTTGAAAATGGGGCGGTCGACCGTTTCTGGTAAAGTTGCACAGTAAACGTGCACACATGCACATAACGACTATATATTTAAAATCCTGTCTACCGGTCATTTTTTGACCTGTCGACCGTTTTTAAACAGAAAGCAAGTTTTCCAAACGACACTTCTCTTCTCCAAAAGTTGCATCTCCTACCTTTCACCAATAATCACAACTCTTAATGGCAACTGTTTCACCAAGAGTTACAACTATTTCTTCTTATATATACTCATCTAAATCGTTGATTCAAACATGAATTTATATGATTATTATATGCTTTCTCTGATCTTACTTTCTAACATTCTTGCATTCTAAAAGCACTCATTTAATTAATAGCTTATTGAATCATTGAAACTATTTTATACCTTTTGATTCAATAAGCAATATACCTTCTTTAATCTTCACAAAACATCATTCATATTCTTTGAGGATAAGATTATAGGAAGGGTGCACTACTAGTGACAAATCCGTGTTTTCAAGAACACAAGTTGTCAACAACAATTGTATTTGTTTTTGTTGAAGTCCTCGTGTTGAAAGAGGCAAGTGTTGAAGTCCTCAGTGTATTAGAGGCGTGAAATCCCGTTCGGCTGTTCGGGTGTTGTAAACCTGTTCCTCCGGGTGAAGCGAGGTTGTTAATAGTGAAAATCCAGATAGAAGTCTGGGACTGGACGTAGGACGGTGCTCCGAACCAGTATAAAAATCTCCGGTGTGATTTTTCTATTTTTATTTACTATGCTATTATCATCTATTTCCGCATTTATATTGTAGTCCATATTACACGATCCGTGTGTACTATATTAGCACATATAATCGTATACACACCGCACTTTCAGGTGACACCATATCCTATTGTTTGTATATTTATTTTGATGATATATGCCTGTTGTTATTATTATTTACATATCTGTTATCACTCTACAAGTTCCCTGTTAGTATAGAAATCACTATGGGTTGAAATGATACATACCCGAACAGACTTTAGAATAGGAGAAAATAGTTATGGGTTGAAATGATAAACCCAAGCGATTTTCATTTAGTTGAATTGGGATTACGGGTTGAAATGCTATCCACCCGTATACACTTAGTGTACGGATTGAAATGATAAATATTCATTGTTTTGGAAAGAAATATATGGTCTTATTAAATGTTAATCCCTAAAAAAAATTATATATATAAAGGGTAATGATATATAGATTTAATAATATTTAATTTAGTCAAAATTTGATTTAATACATAAATTATGATAAATATTTATGTAAGTTTTATTCCAAAAAGTATTCTGCAATTTACTAAGATTGGGAGATAAATGTGGGTTTATCTAAATGGTATTTAAATAAGGATTTATTCAATTAAATCAATTTGATATTATTGAATGGGAAATTTAAGGGTATGATTTTGTAAATGGATTTTTATTTAAGTGATTTAATGAATATTTCACGTTTAAATAAATTAAAGAAAATATTGAGTAAAATGTAATTTAAGGTTACTTAAATGATATTGTATCTAATGAGGGATTAATTTAAGACTAGATAATAATGAGGTTAAATCGAGATCTATATGGAACTATTAAATTGAACATTTAATTAAATATTAAAGCTTTGAACTATATTGGGATTTAAATGGTTTATTTTGGGATTCAGATATGTATTTGAAATCAGTATAGTTGAATTTATTATTTAGAAACTAAATTGATTAAAAAGTTAGTTTGAAACGTTGAATACTTAAAGTTTTGAAATATATTGAATATAAAGGGTATTTTGTGATTTCAAATCCGAATTTGAGATCGATAAAATTGAAGTGGTTATTTTAGAAATTGAGTTGAATTTAAATTAATAAATTGAGATTGAAATAGATTTAAATGGGGTGGTCGGGTTGATGTTAAACGATTTGTTAAGTTGAGGGAATTGAAATTTCTTTACTGTACAAATTATTTAATATATAAAAATACTATTTGGGAAGTATAGAGATATTTGAAGTGAAAATGATATTTGGTTTTGAAGTATAAATTAAGTTGAAAAGACTACGGTGTTATAGTGTATATTTCTATCTTTTAGATAGTTCCATGGACCCTTAGAGGATGGTTATCCCAAACATCCTCTAAGTTAATTATATTTCAGTTGATATTTCACTTGAGTTAGATTTATAGATATAAGAATGTTAATCCTGACTCGAGTGTTTTGTGTTTTGCTTTACGCTGGGTCAGACTGAGAGATACAGCATTTGAGACTCATCTTCGAAGTTGGAGCTTTGCATGAAGATCCAGCTATCTATCCCTTCAGTCATCCAGTTGATTGGTTCAGAGAAGCCATCTGTTGGATTGGAGACTTCATGGCATTTGAACTATTCGGTTGTATTTTATTTCTAACTCTGAGGTATATAGTAGCTTCATGAACTACTATTCTTTATCTATTCCGCTGCATCGTATTACTCTATGTAAGTGATCTATGATTGATTTATTTACTGTATATTTTAAGTTTTGCCAAATTTTATTCACAATTCGGTATTTTGAATTATTCAAGTCGGACATGTAAGGTTTTATTGTCGATTTGAATGGTCCAAAATAGCGGGTCGTTGCAGTTGGTATCAGAGCTTTGGCTCTAGGCAAAACCTAGCATATATGGTAAATTCATTTACAGAATCACTTTCGTTCGAGTTGAATCCCTTCTTTTTGAATTGATTTCCTTTGGATTTTGGAATGTCCATCGGTTCCGAAATTCATTCTTGTCTCTCCCTATTTATATTCGTTTGATTCTGGAGTATCCCATAACTCCACGGAATGAATTGTAAAGGGGGTGAAAACTCCTTTACAATTGGCATTGATTCATCGGAGATTTCTGTATCCTCGGTTTACGATGCTGCTATATCTTGATATGCCGAATTCTATCTCTGGCAATCGAATGTCGATTTGCTTTAGAATTTCGCATCAATTATATTCCTGAAGTCACGGTTGACCCGGTTAAGGTCGCCCGAGATTTATAGAAGTATATCCATCTTCTATTTTGTAATTTGATTTTCTCAACCTTGTTTGAGCCTATCTTCGAATCAGGATTCTATTGATTAGAGTTCCTCTAAATTAAATCTCTATCTTTGTTTTGAAATCCATTCTTGAATCATCCTTTGAAAATCGAGTTTGTTGTATTTTAAAATTGTTTTATACGAAATTATTATTTTGATAACTATGATTTTATTCTATATATAAAAGTGAAAACGTTTTCGATAAGGATTATATACCTATATATAAAACGAATAAGAAATGTTATTCTATATATAAAAGTTTTGAAAGGATTGGAAATTTTGGAAATTTATAAGAAAGTGATTTATATAAAAAGGATTTATAACTGAAGGGTTAAATTTGAAATTCGAGAATTGAATTCCGATATTTTGAAATTGTTTTTAAGATTTTGGGAAAATATATAAAAATAATACGATTTAAAAGTATTTTTCCAAATAAGAAATGTTTCAAACGGGTTCAAATGAATTCCAATAATTTTGAAGAAATTTCAAAGAAGTTTTCAAGAAAATAGAAGTCCAGAACTCACTTATGTCGCTGGAGAATAATTTCGGTGATGAGTGCATGCATCATCGACATTGATTTTCGAGTTTCAGAGTGGGGGAGAGGCCACTTTAATATCTTCGCTTTGCGAGTGATTTTGTAAAACCGTTTTTGATTTCAAATTCCGAAGTATAATTTGATATTTTCGGAAGATATATGTATATATTTGAAACAATTTAAAGTGAGACCGGTGTTCAGTCCTCGAGTTTTCGATTTGACTAGTAATAACTCTATTTATAAAAAAAATTTGATTTCCAACTCTTAGATTTGAAATTTGATTTCATCGACTATTTTGAAGGTTCGAGCACTTCCAAATCAAGGTTTAAAAGTTTTAAACTAAGAAATTTTGAAAAGTATAAAATTTTTGATAAAGCATATAAGTTTAGTTTTGAAGAGTATGACTTAAGTAAGTTTGAAACCTTTTGTTAAGTAAGTGAATATGACTATTTTTAATTATACTAATATGGAATTTAGTTTTGAAATGTTTTGGAAAAAAAAAATTAATTTCAAATAATGGTTTTCAGAAAGGTAAATTGGATATTTCTAAAAGAAATAGATAGTTTAAAAGTTTTAAAGGGATGACTATAAATTTGGGAAACCATTTTGAGTATAATTGATTTTGAGAAAATATTTGGTTTTGAAATTAAATTGAAATTAAAAACCAGTACTTATATGGTGATTTTGGAAATGAATTTGTTTGACTTGAATTATTTTAATTTGGAAACTGGGATAATTTTCTAAACCTATTATTTTGGGAACTTTGAAATTTAGATACTTAATTTGGAAGAAAATTTGGTGAAATCCTATATGATTTTGAAACTGAATTGATATTGAAATGATTTGAAATTTGAGAACCTTATATTGTTAAGCACTTGATTTGGGAGTGGTCGAACTTATATAAAATGGATTTGTATAAGTATGAAGTGATTTGAAATCTATTGATTTGAAAGGTACTCAATTTGGAAAGAGAATTTTTTTTTAAATCGAAGTCTATATAAGTATGATTTGATATACTATTTATTTGGAAAGTATTCGATTTGAAAATGGAATCTTATATATATATATATATATATATATATATATGGATTTTATATAAGTATGATATTTGAAAGTATTTGAAAAGGTACTATATGATATATATTTTCGAAGTAAAGATATGGAAAGTGCCTTCTGCTTGATACCCGCTTTGTGGCCACATCGTGGATTCATTTTATCGATATTATTCTCTCTGATTTTCGGTTTTCCGGATGTAATACTCGAGTGTTTCCCACCGTGGCGTAACCCATGGTTTTTTTTCTCTCGTGAATGCATAGCGCAACTGCCTGGCTGAGTCTTGCCTAGGGGTACGGATTGTTTCCTGGGGGATCCAGGCGTAACCATTGTGTATCCTACAATCTGTGTAGGTCGCAATAGTAGCGCAAGTGCCTGGCTGAGTCTTGCCTAGGGGTACGGATTGTTTCCTAGGGGATCCAGGCGTAACCATTGTGCATCCTGCACTCTACTAGTCATCATGGCGTAACTCGCAGGGCTGAGAAAGCTTACGGATATGGATTGTTTCCTGGGAGACCCAGGCGTAACCATTGTGTATCTGCGAACCATGGCCGGAGAAAGGTTTTGGTTTGGTTGTTTGTTTGGATTGTACTTTCCATATCTGTTTTTAAAAAGGTTTTTCAAGTATTTTCACTGGGTGTTGAAACAGGTCTACTAAGTACTTGAAGAATTCTAGCTTTGCGCCTGATCAACGCGTGGCCAGAGTCTGCAAGAACGAGGATAAACTTGTTAAAACATCGAGTTATAAAAATATTTTCGAAAGAAAGATTTATTTCGATATAAACGTATTATTATAAAGGCATTTATTATAAAAGTATTTTTCCCAACAAAGAAATTTTGTATTAATATTTGAAATTAAAATTCTTATGGTTTGAAATAAATTATTCGTGCCCGATTCTATTCTTTTGAATCTACCTCATTTGCTCAGCTTCATTTTTCACCTATATTCCGTTTTCGGAATCTACCTTCCTTTCCTTTTTGAATAAATCTTTTAAATATTGCTTATTTGTATACTACATTGTTTTATATAAAATTTTAGTGTTATAAATATTTTTGAAGTTATAAATTAAATAAAACATCTTTAAAGAAAATGATTATTAATTTATTGATAATATTTGAAAGGTATCTTGAGATAAATTAAAATTTTCATAAATTTTGGATTTAATATTTTCAATAGTCTTTGTAAATAGAAGTAATAATGTAAATAATTGTTTGCAAAGGAGTTTGAGAAGTATTAAATATTAAAGAAAATTTAATTTCAAATAAAATTTTCAAATAAATATTTTAAATAAAATTTATATAGTTTTAAAATTTATTGTTTATCTTGGCTTTCAATCTATTTTTTTTCTGGTTGTTTTATTCTCCTACCTCCTTCCTTTTCGGGGACGAAAAGTTTTGAGTGGGGGAGAGTGTAACGACCCGGAAAATTTTAACAATTTTAGTTGATTCTATAACGTATTTAATTGAATATTTGTGAAATCTTATAATAATTGAATTTTTAAATAAAATGTTTATATATTTAGAATACGTATATTTAAATATAGCAGATTGTAAAATTTTCAAATAATTTTATGGAAGTTTATTTAATTGAGAAAACGTGCTGTCCAATCCAAGCTATTAATTGCTTTAATTGATTTCTGAATCAGTGCGTAACGGTTTCTTTTTACTACCGTTAAAGATTTCCAGGTAGACTTTTCCATTCGTAACCATTAATAAATTTGAGATCATCGACCTTGCTTTTATTATTCCTTGTAGTTTCGTGCACTGACTTTACCTTTCCCACTACCCATAATTTTCTCTATACGTTTCTTTTGCAATTAAAGCGTATATTTATATTTATGGCGGTGCGTTTATTCTGGTCTCTCTTTATTTTTGTTTTTAACGCTTGAAAGAATCTCAAATCATCAAGCTAGTAGCATCCGTTCCTTCCCTCGCTTTCATAAGGCCTATAATATATAAACCACTTGCTTATAGATCCGAACACAACTTTGTCATCAAATTTAATGTGCCTTCCTCTCCCTATTATTTCGGTTCCAACCTTCCTTGTAAAAGGCTTTAATAAATTTTGGCTAAATCATAGCTACGGACTTTTCAAATTTCTTTCATTTTATATTTATTTCCAATTCCTTCATTGCTTCAAAATTTTTGAACGTGCCTAATCATCTCAGCTTGTATATATAATGTAAGCCTACCTTTCCTTGGAAAGCTATTGCTCACAAAAATTTCCTGATTTCTTTCCTTTTATCCATTTTTATATCCTCGACTTTCAAAACTCAATATGTGTTGTACAAACAAACAAAAATTTATTGCTTTAAGTGTATAGCTAAATCAACTATTGACCGTTACAATTACCCTTTTTTTTCATTTCAATTTATTACTTAAATAACGTTTTGATGAATTAATGGACAGCTTTACGTTTCTTTTGCTTTTGAAAACTTTATATTTATAGTGTACGTTTCTTTTGCATTTCAAAAATTTGAAACATGCTGCCCCATTTAAGCCATTAATTGTTTTAATTATTTTTCTTAATCAACATATAACCGTTGCTTTTTATTATTCTAGGATTTACATCCATACTTTAATCTCTGCTGTTCCATTTATTTCATTTGAAATCTAAATTTATTTACCATTCATTTATACGCCTCTTTCTCTTCCCTCTTTTACCTCTTCATTTTCGTGTTTTTAGGAATATATATATATATATATATATATATATATAGTATAGCATAGATTGCATCTTCTTTTCTCTCTGTAGGCTATTCGTTGCCCTCAAATTAATATTAAAAGAGGAGAGAGCTTTGTAAATATTATATAAAGTCATATAGCACGTTCACATATCAGATGCAGACCTACCTTTATATTTAAGAAACTAGCATTTTCTCTGTTGCCCGAAGAATGCCTTTCGCCATGTCATGTTGCTTGAATCACGCATGCATTCTTCCTTTAAAAATCGCCTGTTCTCATCTCCCCTCCATCTTTTCTTATTTCTTCCAAACCTGAGCATGATCTCTCTCTTTTCCTTGGCCTGCCTCCTCCCCATGGCCGCATGCATTAGTTGGCAAAACATTTCCTCTCTGGTTTCTAAAAGTAAGTACGCATTTTATTTGATATAAGTCTATTTTATATATTAAGAACAGTATAGATTGTGCATAAGTTTTGTTTTATATGTTTACTGCAACTATGGGGATTTTGAATTCCCTAACAGTTGAACTTTAAAAATAATAATATATTTCATAATAGTATATATATGATAATTGTTATATTTATAAACATGTATATAAATATTTAACTTCTGTTCATATATAAAGGATAGTATATATTTATACTGTACTATGTATATTATTTTAAGATTTTACGGTATATAGTTTTTGACTTTTGTTAGCATATAGTTATCGTACGGCTTTTAGATACGTATGTTTTACTAACTAGTTGATAAGTTAAATATATATATATATATATATATATACGCGTTTTATTTTACTATTGATAGCTTACGGTATATATGGTATAAGTTTGGTAGCCTTCTATTAATATACGTATTTTTATATGTTTTATATATTTGGTTATAACAGTTTCAACTATAATAAAATATGTTATTTTATTAGCTTTCATATGTTAGATATATAAAATATAGTATTTCAATTTTCGTTGCTGTTTTGGTATATATATTATATAAAATTGGTGGGTACAAGTTTGATAGGTCAATTTATAATATATATATTTTTATGATTGTTTTAGTATTTTAAAGTCTACCGTACTATATTTTATTTTATTTTCAACAATTTACATAAGTTATATTTAAAATGTAGGTATATATATAAAATTTTCTATGGTAGTTTTACAGTATAAGTTATATCAATATTTTATAATTTCAACAGTATATGCTTTCAAAAGTTTATTTCATGTCAGCCTTAAGGTTGTTTGCACTGACTGATATATGTTGGATTTTTTTTTAAGGGATGTGTATTTTGATTTCAAGTATAGTCATATGTATAGTCATATACAATTGGTAGAGGAAATGTTATATAGTATATATATGGTTATATTAATATAGTCGGTCTGCACACCTATGTATATATATTAACCGAGGTATGCATATTTTGTTGCATATTTTATAAACTGTGTCTGCATATGTTGGCTAGTTGTATATAAGCTCACTTATCCTATTTATCTTCCTTGATCCAATTCTGATTTGAATTCGTCTATTCCTATTATCAGCTTTGATCATTGAACCGTGTCCATCTAGCTTTGGTTTGGAATTCGGATCTGGATTTCATAACTCGCTTCTTTTTCTCTGGCCTCGAAAGGTGAGAAATCACTCACGATTAACGTTCTATTATTTGCTAAATTTGATTTCAATTGAGACGACAATTGAAATATGAGGCTGTAGTTATTTAAATTGTTATATATGCTATTATCTGTAACTATTCACTTATGGGATATGACACCATATCCTATTGTTTGTATGTTTATTTTGATGATATATGCTTGTTGTTATTATTATTTACATATCTGTTATCACTCTGCAAGTTCCCTGTTAGTATAGAAATCACTATGGGTTGAAATGATACATACCCGAACAGACTTTAGAATAGGAGAAAATCGTTATGGGTTGAAATGATAAACCCAAGCGATTTTCATTTAATTGAATTGGGATTACGGGTTGAAATGTTATCCACCCGTATACATTTAGTGTACGGACTGAAATGATAAATATCCGTAACACTTGACCATATGATAAGAAATATATACAGACATCGTTGGTCCATATATATAAATATTTTGAAATTTAATTCATTGTTTTGGAAAGAAATATATGGTCTTATTAAATGTTAATCCTTAAAAAAAATTATATATATAAAGGGTAATGATATATAGATTTAATAATATTTAATTTAGTCAAAATTTGATTTAATACATAAATTATGATAAATATTTATGTAAGTTTTATTCCAAAAAGTATTCTGCAATTTACTAAGATTGGGAGATAAATGTGGGTTTATCTAAATGGTATTTAAATAAGGATTTATTCAATTAAATCAATTTGAAATTATTGAATGAGAAATTTAAGGGTATGATTTTGTAACAGGATTTTTATTTAAGTGATTTAATGAATATTTCACGTTTAAATAAATTAAAGAAAATATTGAGTAAAATGTAATTTAAGGTTACTTAAATGATATTGTATCTAATGAGGGATTAATTTAAGACTAGATAATAATGAGGTTAAATCGAGATCTATATGGAACTATTAAATTGAACATTTAATTAAATATTAAAGCTTTGAACTATATTGGGATTTAAATGGTTTATTTTGAGATTCGGATATGTATTTGAAATCAGTATAGTTGAATTTATTACTTAGAAACTAAATTTATTAAAAAGTTAGTTTGAAACGTTGAATACTTAAAGTTTTGAAATATATTGAATATAAAGGGTATTTTGTGATTTCAAATCCGAATTTGAGATCGATAAAATTGAAGTGGTTATTTTAGAAATTGAGTTGAATTTAAATTAATAAATTGAGATTGAAATAGATTTAAATGGGGTGGTCGGGTTGATGTTAAACGATTTGTTAAGTTGAGGGAATTGAAATTTCTTTACTGTACAAATTATTTAATATATAAAAATACTATTTGGGAAGTATAGAGATATTTGAAGTGAAAATGATATTTGGTTTTGAAGTATAAATTAAGTTGAAAAGACTACGGTGTTATAGTGTATATTTCTATCTTTTAGATAGTTCCATGGACCCTTAGAGGATGGTTATCCCAAACATCCTTTAAGTTAATTATATTTCAGTTGATATTTCACTTGAGTTAGATTTATAGATATAAGAATGTTAATCCTGACTCGAGTGTTTTGTGTTTTGCTTTACGCTCGGGTCAGACTGAGAGATACAACATTTGGGACTCATCTTCGAAGTTGGAGCTTTGCTTGAAGATCCAGCTATCTATCCCTTCAGTCATCCAGTTGATTGGTTCAGAGAAGCCATCTGTTGCATTGGAGACTTCATGGAATTTGAACTATTCGGTTGTATTTTATTTCTAACTCTGAGGTATATAGTAGCTTCATGAACTACTATTCTTTATCTATTCCGCTGCATTGTATTACTCTGTGTAAGTGATCTATGATTGATTTATTTACTGTATATTTTAAGTTTTTCCAAATTTTATTAACAATTCGGTATTTTGAATTATTCAAGTCGGACATGTACGGTTTTATTGTCGATTTGAATGGTCCAAAATAGCGGGTCGTTGCATATGATGTACTATTTGATGTATTTATTTTGACAAGTTATGTCTGGCATAATGGAAGAATTAGGTTTAACAATAACTTGAAGTTGTGCAAAGAAATTATTTTAATAGAAGTGGTATAACTCAAAATCCAAGACCTAAAGTCTTGAATTATGAAAAGAATTTCTGATAAAGTTTATAAGCTTGAATCCTTATCAGTATCTTTTTTTTAATTTGAGATCCTGAAGTTCATAACAAATTAATGAACTTGAAGTTCATGAATTAGAAGCTCGAAGCTCTATTGAAATTGTGTAAAATGATAAGGTTGTACTCCTTGAAGAAGTTAAAGGAAATTAATAAATCATCCCAAAAGAGATGTTTCAGAGATTTACTTATATTTATATTGCAAAATCCAACATCTCAGAAGAGATGTTATAGGAATTTTATTTTTGTTATATTGCAATTCCTTAAAAGGAAATACTATACTCCCTAAAGGAATAATGATATAAATTTTTGAAGTAATAACAATAATTTATCCAAAAAAAATGATATTGTATACCAATGTTACACTTCAGAAGTAATGGTTTTATCTCTTGTGTCTTACTTTCAGTTGATGAATCTAATTTTGTCACTGTATTTAAAGTTTGATATGCCATTTTAAAAGCAGTTACAACAAAAATCTCCAGCATGGATATTTTATGCTACTGTAAAGTAGTAATTATGTAATTTATATAAAATAAATATTGCATATTGATATGGTAGTTCCAATAGTGCAGATATATATCTCTAGAAGAGAAAGTTCACTCCAAAAGTGGTGATACTAAAATATCTCTAGAAGAGATTTATAAATTTGAAAATGATAACATATCTCTAGAAGAGATTTATTTATAAATTTAGTAATTGTATTAAACCAAATAAGTGTACATGAATATGATTATGAAGGATCCTAATTTAGTTTAGATTAGATCCAAAAGGTTTAAGATTATCTCAAGAATATATTGTTCTATGTTCATATGTCTAATTATACCATAAAGGTCACATTCCTAGTAATTATTTCATAAGAAATATTATATGCATAATCATTTCTTGAAGAAATATCTTTAAAAACTCTTCCGAAGAGATGGTCTATATTTCATATCATAATTTTCATGCAAGCTATGCACAATCATTGATTATAATTCATCATTTCTTCACCAATCAATCCATATAAAGGCCTTTCCATATTTTCAAGGGTAGTTTGGCATTTTCAAGGAAATTAATTAATGCAATTAATGAACTTGATCTAGAGCTATCAAAAGGATGTAAATAAGAAATTATAGTCGCTTTTATAGATTATATTTCGTTGTCTTTTACAATTTTGCAGCAATGTTTTTATTCTTTCACTATAACTACTATTAGATATGAGTTCTTATTTTATGAAATGCATTAATTATATACCCATGAACAATATTTTGATGCTTATGCGTTTTTATTTCCACTGATAGTTGGTAATATGATAAACATAGCCAAGCTTAAATTTAAAACTTTGGACTTATTAGGAGATAACTTTTGTATGGATATTGAATGCTGACATTCACTTATAATCTCAATACTTAGAATATGCCATTAAAAATGATAATATGTCCCGATAGGATAAAACAAAGGTTCTTATATTTTTAAGGTGTCATATCCATGACAATCTTAAAATAAGATATTTAACTAAAAAAAGATTATCTTTATTTATAGAACTCCCTGAAGGAGCGTTATGACCACTAGAAGATGGTCACACTTCCAAACATTAGACAAGAGTGGTTGAACCTGAAGTTTCAACAAATGGGAAGTTGATGCTTGTATGTTTTTCCGTTTAGAACTAATTGAAATAACATATCGATGAATTTTGTGTTTTAATCAGTTATCCATTTAAAAAAATTGGAAAGTATTAGCGTTTAATTAATGCTTACAAATTTTAATAGTTGACTAACTATATTGTCTTTAATTCTTAAGATATGGACCATCAATATTTGAGTGATGGTATATGCCTACTAGATAGTGCAACTACTCATATGATTTTGAAAAACCAAAAGTTTTTCTATGAACTATCTGGAAAAAAATTAGCTAAAAATTTCAACCATAGCAAATTTGCTATATAATTGAAGGGCCCGGAAGAGCCCATATAGTATTACCAAATGGTACATATATCTTAATTCAAAATAAATTATACTCGAGCAAATTTAAAGAAATTTGTTGAGTTTTGAGGATATATAAATGAATGGCTACCATATTGGAATTACAATGAAAACGTCAAAGAATATCTTTGCGTAATCTCTACAAATTGAAAGCTGGAAGCTTATTTTGGAAAAATTTGGCACAATTTCAATTGGATTATATTTCAAGAAATTTGGCATATCCCATATTTAAACATGAACCAGAAGTTCACGAATATCATTTGAATGCATCTTATCAATTGATAAAAGAATTATCCTCCTATTATTAATATGTATGGTGTATTTTCTACTAGCAATATAATAATTGATCAAAATGAGAATCCAAAGATGATTAATATTTAATGTGACAATGTTCCTCAACATTGAGGGGGAGGATAAAGGATACAAGTTCATTTTGATCATCAATGTCAAATATTTGTTAACATGTATAATGAAGCAACTTATTAAGTAACTTGAATAAATTATAAATAATATCCCTAGTAGACTTTCTCCAATATAGATGTGAATCCCTGAAGGATCAAAATGTGTAAACCATATCTGAAATATGGTACAAAAATCGGTTCGAAATAGTTTTGGAATAAGTAATAAAGATGTCAAATAAAAGATGTGAGTGTTCTTGAAGAAACACTTAAGGGTGCACTTGAAGAGACTAATGACATGATTGTCAAATTACCATAGAAATGGTTTAAATACCTAAAACATGATAATCAAAGAGATCTCAATAAATCATGTCTAGAACTGACAAGAAATAATTATTGATGATAAATTTATAAATAATAAAGCGCTTATGTTTATAAATAGATTAAGGATCTTGAGTAAGGGGAAAACATGTCTGGCCATCATGAATCCTTTAATAGTAAAGAAATATGGACATGTAGTCCGAAAGTACTGAAAGTACTTGAAATTCTTAATATACTCCGAACATATAAATGTGGTTTAAATCATATTAAATAATGAAAGTATACAAATTCCTGAAGAATATAAATAACTTTCATTGTTATAAAGAATGCAAAGAACAAGGTGAGTAGATTTCATCCTATTTTTAAGTATTGTTGTAATGAAAATCTTGATATAATTTATGACGAGTAGATTACTTTCTATTTTTAAGTATCGTTGTAATGAAACTCTTAATATCCATTGAAGTGATAGCTATTATAAAGAATACAAAAGACATGAAGTGTAGATTACAAATTTCTTCTAAGTATCGTGGTAATGAAAATCTTGATATACTTTAAGATGAGTAGATTACTTCTTGCTTTCTAGTAATGTTGTAATGAAATTTTTAATATTCATGAAAGATGTATAGTTACAATGCGCAGAACTAATTTGAAGTACAAAAATGAAAGCACATGAAGTGTTTTTATAAAAGTAGCATACAAATGCATAAAATGCAAACCATATTTGGAAGAAATAATCTTAGAAAATTTGATTGTATCGAAGGAAACTATTAATAAATTGTATTATTAATGAAATTCATATTTATAGATCCAGAAGTATCTATAACCAATTTCAGTTATCGAAATACGAATATGAATTCAGAGGAAAATTTCATATCTGGGGGAGCATCCATAAGTATTTTATAATGCACTCTTTTTCCTTAACTATGATTTTTCCCACTGGGTTTTTATTAGTAAGGTTTTAATATGACATTATCTTGATCCATAAGTATCAACTTCCTAGTAACATTTGAAAATAAGTTACAATGTACTCTCTCTTATTTAAGATTTTTCCCACTGGATTTTTCTTACTAAGGTTTTAACAAGGCATTGTCATGATCTAGAAGAATCAAACGTCTTTTCAAGAAATAACATCTCAAATATGTTATTTAAGTTAAATTGTATTTTTATCCTTGACTATGGTTTTTTCCATTGGGTTTTCCTTTGTAAGGTTTTTAATGAAGTATTATATTGATCCAGAAGTATCAAACTCTATTTCATTTTGTAAATTACTGAAATATCTCATACTATATTGTACTCTTTTTCCTTCACTAAGATTTTTCCCATGGGGTTTTTCTTAGTAAAATTTTAACGAGGCATTAGTTTGATCCAGAAGTATCAAACTTAATTTGAAGAAATGAGAAAATAAGATATGTCATTGTACTCTTTTTTTTCATTACTAAGATTTTTTCCATTGGGTTTTTCTTAGTAAGGGTTTAACGAGGCATTATTTTGATCTTGTATCAAACTTTTAGAAAGAATATCATTTTTAGTATGATATTTATGATTTCAAAAGTTGCACTCTTTTCCTCTTTCAAGGTTTTTCCCATTGTGTTTTCCTTATAGCTATTTTTAATGAGGCAACAGACAATATATATATCGACTGAACTGATAAATGCAAGCAAGATAATAATGAGGAGAGCAATCATCATATACGTTTCGAAATGGAAAATTTAAAATTATCCAAGCATTCAAGATTTTGATGACACATATTCATGGGGGAGTGTTATAATATATGTATATTATGAAGTGAATATGCTTGTATATTGTTTTGTTTAGTCCCACATCATTGGATAAGTTCAATCCTTAGTTCTGAAGCCTTTATATAAAGTAATCTATGTAATGTAGATATACTACTAATCTCTGAATAAATAAAACTGTTCTCTCTCTAACGGCATCTGCTTTCTTTATTTTATAACAATACACATATTTATATGAATTTATTTTATATTATTAACAATTGTTGGTTACTTAACCATTTTTATCATGATTTCTCATAATTTATCACGACCAAGTTATCAACCATATCAACATCCATATAATCAACCATATAATTAACCAAGTTATCAAACATTCATACAAATCATTAAGAGATTTAATAGTCATGTTATCATAATTAAAAATAGTTCTCGAGATTATTTATCATTTAATAAACATTGAACTCACAATCAAAATTGCTCCCTCCTTCCCAAGCTTTAAAAAATCCCGCAGAGCTTCCGCGGCACTTCGAACCTTTTTCTAACTTCTTGGAACGAAACTAGTGGCATTTATTTCACTTTTTATTGCTCCACAGCTTTCAAAAATCCTTCTTTTCTTCTTGATGAGCTCTGACTCCCCTTAGAATAGGTGATGGAGCTCAGTCTTGATGATGATGGTGATGGATGTGCATTTGATTGAGGAATATGAGGTGTTTTCTTTGATTTGGAGGTGTCATATTATAGTATATGTATGTATGTATGTATTTATAAAATTTTATTATTATTTCTTCATAATTTTATTAAGAAAGAGGCCACTAAAAGCTTGAGGAAGAAGAAGAAGAAAAAGAAGGTGTGTGTGAATGAAGGTGAGAATGTGTATTGCTATTTATAGGCAAAAGTTTGAAAAATATGTATCTCCTTACATCACCTTACTTACATCATCCTTTTGCTCCTCCACTCCATCATCATACACGTTGGTCCTTCCCCCTCCATGTGATCCATTAATTCACTCACTTCAAAGCCATCCCCTCATTTTCTTAGTTGACTTTGAGTTAGCTTAAGTATTAAGCTTTTACAAAATATCTTAGATATTTTGATTATTTATATAATTATATATATGTGTATATGTATGTATGAAATTTGTAAGTGTATGTGTGCATGTGATATGTATACATTCACATATACATGTGTTAATGTCATTTACAACGTTGCAATGACTTCGAACAAATTCCGTTCGTTAAACAGCTGAAAATTGAGAAACCAATTATCGGTCACATTTTCACTTATAATTTAAATAACATATACATAAAAAAATTTGAAAATAAATTTATAATCATTTTCAAAAAATTAAAACAAGTTTACTTAGTGGTAAAACCATATTTAGTAATATTAAAATGCAATTGTAAAATACGATGTTGATTTATCGAAGTACGACGAAGTTTGTCTATCTTTATATGACAAGTACATATATATGTGTAAAACTTTTATCAACCAACAATTATTATTTATAAAAATCTAAAAAAGGTTATTTATCATAAAAAATAAAAATTGAACGTATATCAAGTTTTATTAAAAACCGATTTTTGTTAATTTTTACGATGAAATTCCAAATTTCTTGATTTTATAATTCCATTTTAAAAATATGTTTATCATTCTTACTTATTACATAAAACATGATTATTAAATTTTGAGAATATTTAAATTTAACTAAACATTTCATTTAAAAGTAATATAATTACACACATAAATACCCTGGATATCATTTACCAATTTCGCTCACCCACACTTGCGCACGCATAGTGAATTCTTATTTTACACTTAATTTAACCCCCTCCTCCACATACACAACTACAAAGTAAGTTCTTATTTTTAAAGTTAATTAAACCAACTATTTTCTTTATATATACTAAAAAACACTACAACAAAACAACCATGTTACAACTTTTATTTTACAATTAGCACAAAATGATAGTTGTAATAGATACATTTTAACAACTGTTTATTTTATACAGCAGTTATAATATGCATCTATATCAACTGTTCCTTTTGCGTTGTTTGTGGCCAGTGTCTGTTTAGGAAATAAAACGTCCACCTAATTAAATTTTTTAGTTCCCTCCCTGCATTTTCGTACGCCGCTTAATTTATTAAACAACTACATTAAACCTCACCATCAAAATTTCCTAAATTTAAACCCTAAATCCATCGCGTTGGGAGAGCCGCCTTGCCATCCACGAAGCTAAACCCGCTCTCCACCCTTGCGCTCGCCGCCGTTGTGCCGTTCGCCGTCGTTGCCATTGACAAAGCTAAACCGCTTGCTGTCGTTACCATCGACAAATCCCGCAACCCATAACCAGCTACTCTGCGCCAAACCGCGCTATGCTTTGCAAACGCTAACCCTAACTCTAACCCTCTTGCAAACGCTAACCCGCAACCCTCCGCTGTCTGCTTTGCTTGCCTTTGCCGCTGATATAGGTAAGGTATTTTTCTTCATATTTTTTATTATCATTTTTCATATCTATTTATTTGCATGCCGATTTTATAAATCAAATGATATTATGTGCTAGAAATACAATACAATAGATTTGTTGTTTGTTTATTCAGAGTGAACTATTGGGACATTATGTAACCAAATTGATGCATTTAACAAATATGTACCTGATTAAAGAAGTTCAACGAATTGCTCAATTTGTACACTCTGTAATTTATCTTTTAGAAATTCAGCGACTCTTTATGTAGATACTTGAGTGATGAAATATAATTTGCACATTTTTTTGGAGTAAGAGAGGCTTGAGAAATGGAAGAAACGTTGCAAGTATTACGAAGAGTGTGTGTTTGAATTCATATGGAAAATTAAAGCTATTAGGCAGAAAATATTGTACTTCATATTACACACCAGTTACGTTATTATTACGAAAGTGTCATCACTTTATTTTACTTTTTAACATTTTTGGTCGGTTACTCATTTTCAGCTTAATAAAAGCAAAATATTTTTTATAGAAGATAAGTTATGAACTAGAGATGAAATGTCATAATTATAATCTAAGGCATGGCGCAAAAGTGTATTTTCATTTTGATCCTCCTGTTGAACTTTAAATGATTCGTTTCATACTGCTGAATTGCTGAAGTCGACAGAAAATAAGGTTAAGAAGATAACTAGGATACTAGTTTGCGATTGGTTTAATACTTTAAAGCATTAAGTAGACGCAATTGGGTCAAAGATGTGATGTTGGAGTTTACATGAGCCTATCTAAACAAAACATGAAATGAAATATTATTCATCATAGATCAGTAGAAATGTACAAGTATGAAGAAAGATTCTAACCAACTTGCATGTAAACTATTACAATGTTAGTATACAAAATAATATAAGTAGATATACTCAGTGCATTCAGCCAACAATGACAGGTTATTTCCACATCCACTGTCGTTTACAACCGATCGTTGTGCATCAAACATCCGTACACCATGCATAATAAACTTGATCAAAACAAAAATGAAAACAAACTTTTCAATTAACAAATATAGAAACAGTCAGGAGCCTTATAAGATGATAAATGACAATATTGTCACTGCTTTTACCTGGTATCTACCAGGATAATGCCTCAGGTGCATGGTAAACATACCTTCTTCCGACCTTTCCATTCTTCTCTGCAAACTTCATTTGTATAAACTCAGTTATATACGGTGTGCTGCCAAGGACACCATACTTCCTTCTTCATAATATCATTTTCTAAATTATATCATCAAAATACGATATTGTGCTTCTTAATACCAAAATCCGATATATATATGTGTGTGTGTGTGTGTGTGTGTGTGTGTGTGTGTGTGTGAAATTTGAACTAAGATTGTTTTAAATAATGTATTTTTAAAACCGTGAATTTCTAGTATCTATAAATTTAAATTCTACTACAATTTTTAATTTCAACTTTAGCTTTATTGTTTTTCTAAAGAAATATAAAGAGAAGACACAAGGAATATTGCTGTGCTAATCTTAACTTGATTTTCTATAAGTTTAATAATTCTATATGACCCTGTTTTTAAATCAGAGTTCTGATTGCTACAATGTGAATGTTGTTAATGCTGGTTGTTTTTTAATACTGATGATAAGGTATACGTGTATGAATTTTGAAATTAACGTGTATAGTAAGCAGTAGACTTAGGTTGTAGAGTATGCTGAGAGATCCGGTTGATGAAGAGATGAGTTAGGGTTAAGACCAGGTTGGAGGATAGTATTGGGATGAGAGTTGAGTGGAGTTAGGTCTTTAATTGATAATAAGTTACAGAGAGGAGAGTTCGTCTGAGGTATGCAAGCATGAGAATGCAATTCTTCAGTTGAGTTATCATTAGGTGATGTGAATCTGTTGGGTGAGTTGATGCGTCTGGCAACTTAAATAAGTGAATCATGGCTTCCCAGTTTCATTAAAAGGTAAGGTATGGAAAGTTATTGCTGTCTTTTGATTGAGAAGAGTGTAGATGAGATTCTTTAATGCATGTTAAATGTAGCGGTAGCATTTTCTTTGTTATTTATGTAGGCATGTGTTATATTTATGATATGCTGACACATGTTTAAACAAAAGTTGAAAGTGTCAAAATCCCTACTAGCATGCCTTTTTAAGTTAATGTCCATTGGAATTGGACCCAATAATGAAGCTCATTCATATTTTTCTCATGTTATAAAGATATTCCAGCACTTTATTTTCTTTTAATGCATCAGCATTTCCTTTTGCACTAATTGCTGCCTTAAAATTTGTTTTTTCATTTCCCCGTTTTTGTATTGTTTTTTTTTTTTTTTGAATATGTCTTGCCTTCATCTTCTTTCTAGTTTTAACTTCTTTCCCTTTAGTTGATTTGAGCACTAATATACTAAGGTTGAGATATACACTACAACAAAACAACCATTTTACAACAATTCCTTTATGTTAATTATGTCAATTATTTTACGACACTACAACACTACAACAAAACACTAATATGCTAAGGTTAAGATGAACAAGTAATATAAAAATTATGTCAATTATTCATTTCTCTCTCTCATCTTTGCCTTAATAGGTTCAATTTTTTCTACTTTTTCTATCCAAGGCTTTCGTTTCTTTTGCAAATCGACCTTCCTTTCTTCGATTGTCTTTATAATATTTAACTCTTCGGCTTTCTCATCTGCCTCTGCTTGAGCTTTCACCAATGTATTTACTTAATAGTTACTGTAAATGACATGTTTGTTATCCAAAAGAATTGTTAGGTTATGTTTTTTTTCCGTTTTTTAATTTATCACCAAAAAAATATCCAAATTCAGAGTATCTATAAACATAATAATAAATGTTTTGCATTCATAAATCAAATTTTCGACTCAGTTTGCTTAAAACTAGCGTAATGTATTTTCTTGCTGGAAAGGTATACAAGATATCGCCATTTATACAAACCTAACTACAAATTTAAAATAGATACACTAGTAAGAAAATATATGCATTTTCATACATGCGCATTTTGAAAATACGCATGTGTGATTTTTTTAAAATGCACTTGTGCACTTTGAATTTGTGCAAGTACAAACTAATTTATTTTTTTGCATATTTTCAGAATGTGTAATAAAACGCTGATAAGTAAAATAACAAACATATTTTCGTAATAAGTTTTCAACGATGTCTAAATTTGGAATATGTTTATTTCTTTTTTCTTTTGTCTAGAATGAAAATTTCATATTTTTAATTATAAACGTACGAGTCTGTGTACTGACCAATACGAATATGGCTTGAAATACAGCGCAGGTCTTCAATCTTCCCCAGTAGGAATCACTTAGGAAAGCGCCAACTAAGGAAAATATGTAAACAGTTCCGGCCCATTTAAATTACACTTTCAGTGCTCAATATCTGATACATTGGTAAAAAGATAGAGGCATGTAACTTGTTAATGTACTCACTGTTTGAATTCTTTCAGAGCTTTCCATTGCATGAACTTACTAAAATAAGGAAAAATAGATGAAGAAGAGTAAATTATATGAGGATTGAAGGGGCAAGAGTAGTGTATTCATAGAAGTTAAGGAAGTGGAGAATGAATAGAACAAGTCAGTGTGTTAATGTCAAATCAGAACAGAAATGGCATGAATTTGAAAAACAATTTTAAAACTTTTGGAATAATTTAATTGAGTGAATTTGAAAATTTTCCTTTCCTTATGGGATAGACCCGTACTCACATACATACTCAACAATTGAATGTCGTACGTTTACGGTATTTTATAATGATAAAATTCGGCAGTTTACTAATCAATAGAGAATCTGTTTCGAATCAAGTTTTAACCGTCGTCACTGGGAAGAACAATTTAATTTTTATTTACTTGTCGAACTAATTTTCTTTTATTTTTCATTTGTAATTTATGGAAAAAAACTACATTGCATTTCTGCGCTATTATTTTCTGTTGTCTGTTTTGTGTTGTTTTGTTCTTTGTTTCAAGTTGTTCATTAGCTGTTCATTTTTGTTACACATTTGCAAGTTAGAACAATTTTCTGTTCTTGGTTGTCAGTTGTCAGTTTTGAGTAAGTCTCTGTTATCTGTTGTGTTTGCTACAGGATTTATTTATTTATTTATTTATTTGGTTACATTTAGTTCTCTACTGTTACATTTTGTAGTTCACAACACACAGTGGATCGCACATTTTGAGTTACACTGTGCATATCTATTTTCATTTCTGTATTTTGCATCAACCATGCAATATTTTGTTTCAATTTCTGTATTCTACAAACAACCTGAATACGCATATCCCCTTGCATATTTCCACTTCCTTCTCCTGCAACTGCAACAACAATACTTAAGCAATCTACACATCAACCCTCTCGAACATCAACAACAAAACCACACTGCGCCAACCATCGACAACATCGTCACCTACAACTCCTACAACCAGCACACATATAACCAACAACAACCATATCCGCACCTCCTCCCTAAAAGCACCATCCAATCACCGACCTGCCACATCATTACGAACAGTATCTACCTCCATTTTCTCACCAACCAAACCACCGCAACTGAAACAATCCACCCAACCCCGTTGCCTCTTCAGCAAAACAACAAACCTCACCTTTCACATTTACCAGAATCCCCAAATACCTAAACCACTGCATCTCAACCATCGCATAATCACTGCACCTCAACCAATCGACTACAGCCATCTGCGTCTTCAACCATCAACCTGAACTCATCGACCACAACTAGAAACCGCCCTGCTCCGTCTCCTCAACTCGCTTTTGAACTCAAACCCGTGACCTGCAACAATCGTAACTACCTAAATTGCCTAAAACATTATCCAAATTCAAATCCACATCTCTTTGTTGGAAATTCATTTTTTAATGGTTGAAGGGACGATATGTATGTGGTCTCCAAACTTGTGTCGTCACTGGTTGTCTAATTATTTTACTCCATTTTCTTGTTAACTTTTTTTTATGTTATTAAATCTGTATTTTTTAATAAGGCTGGGGAAGTTGTTGGCGTTCGAATGGTTTCGGATCAACAAGGCAATTTTAGAGGTTTTGATTATGTGAATTCTCCAGTGAAGCTGAGGCTGAGAAGGTGATCTTTCTTTCTAATGTAATATGGGTGTGTTGTGCGATCAATTTTGAAGCCATGTCAGCTATACAAGTTGGTTTTGACATGCGCAAGTTGTTCAAATAGCTATTGCACACCTATTTAAAATTAACTTAGGTCCTTCCGATGATATGCCCATCAATTGTAGGCAATGACTAGCTTGAATGGTGTAGAGCTTATGGGATGAGGTATGAGGCCAGATTGTGTACATCCAAAGTGTTCAATCACACTTCAATCTGGGTATGCATTGAATCTAATCACATTTCACAAAATTTTAGTGCTCTTGATGATTTTTTGTCTCCAGTCATTGTGATACTCTTCTCACTTCCATACAATTTTTTTTTTATATTAAAGGTTTCTTCCTCGATAATGTTTTGCTTTAATATTGCAGGAGGGACGAGTACTCTAATCAAGAGGGAGGATAGAGTCAGGGTTAGAACACTTTTGTTAAAGGCTTTAATATTTCTTAAGACGACCATTCGGTAACGTTTCTTTTCTCGATTATGGTAGCTAATTATTTTGTTGGCACATATATTTAATCTTTATCCTCATTTCAAATGAATTTTGGATCATGTGGACATATTACTCGCTGTTCAATTCCTAAAGACTATGAAACAGGCAGTTTCAAAAGGGTCAGTACGTTTACATTTACAATTTTGTATAACATCATAGCAATTTTTTATCTAAAACATTTAAATTTACTTATGAAATCAATGACTATTAGTCTAGTTATAAGGCTCCAAAAAAACATCGAAAAAAAAACAACCTGCGAACTCATTATTTTCATCAATTCGTTTCTCTTCACATATATTTCAAGTGAATAAAAAAATTGCAATAATAGACCAAAAGAAAAGGAAAAAATGCATATTTTTGCAGATATTTGCAGAAAAAACTGCAATTTTATCTCAAGTCTTGGCAAAAATGAAAATGATAAATATTTGCAATTTTTATAAACAAAAAATCACAAGGAAAAGGTTCAAAATTTTTGGTTTGTGTTAAAAAATAATCACAAATTTTAGAAAATTTCAATGAGGAAAAAATGGAAATAATTTTAGTTATTATTACCCGACAGAGTCCTTAACATGCATTGTAAAACCACTATAGGTGTTGCTTGTCGCCTTCTTTTCCTGATAATAACTTATACATGTTTCTGTAATGGATGAACCAATTTTAGAAAATGTATTATAGAATTTTCAGAATGTACTATATTGATCAAAATCTTCATCCACTTCCCATAACTGTTAAGCACTATACAATGTCGTATCTAACACAGGTTCCATGCTTGATGGTTCTTATCAAACAGATCATTTTGGACATGTTTCAATTCAAGAAATCGAAAATGGTTTGATCATAATATATCTCCTTACATAGTTGAGATTGCAGCATTCACTATAGCCGATCCATTCACTTTGCCATTTCTCCTTCAAAGTTGATTGTCTGTATGTCACTTGGAAGGCTTGGGTTGATTTGGTGGTAGATTCTTAAGCTATTCCATATAGGTCTACTTCATACGTTTGGACAAGCGGTTGGGAGGATTGTTGCTTGGCACGAGGAATTTTATCTCTTTTGATTAGTATGTATCTGTATTTATATTGATGTATGTTGTGGATTTAGTTATGTTTTGTAATAGAATTATGGATTCAAAAATGGTGTAAAATTGAATTGTTTTAGCTTTTATTAAATGTGATTAGTTCGTGTTATTTCAAGTAATGTTCACGATTGTAATTATTATTAGTGAAATATAGGTTTTAATTATAATGTTGTGAAATATATGGTTAATAGCAGTTGTCAAAAGATGAATTGCAATTGTTGGTAGCAGTTATAAAAAAAATTATTGCGACTGTCAATAACAGTTATAAATGAATCTATTACCACTGCCAAAAGCAGTTGCAAAAGGTAAATGAATTTATTACAACTGCCATAAGTAGTTGCAAAAAGTATTATTGCAACTGCTACAGCAGTTGCAAAAGAGACCTATAACAACTGTCATTGCAACAATTACGATAGACTTTATACCACAACTCTCAAAAGCAGTTGTAAAATGTTTTTATTACAACTATTCCTACAACTGTCGGTGACAAGTGTAAAATCTCCAACTCTATTACAACTCTTGATATTAAGTGTGACGCCCCACCTCTATACCCACGCTAACCAAGGACACTATGGGTAATGCCGTCAACTAGCGCGGAGAATAAGGCTGTTGAGAAGCGACCATCCGTGCAATTGCCTTGTGTGAGTACCGATATGCCAGATAAAAATATAAGTTGCATTTCAAGAGGGAATCCGACATACCGATGTAAACTCAAAGCTACTACACAGTGGCTATAATATCTTCGGAAACAAATATAGAAATAAGCATAACATAAATCAGTCATAGAAGTTCATATCTCATAGGCGGAAATAGATATGAATACTACACATAGAAGTGTACATCAGAGTAGTGGTCAAACAAGATCCACAATATCATAAAAGAATAGTTACAAGTGCTACATAAAAGAATAAGTATACATCAATGAGTCTATATCTCAAATGTATACAACCAAAAACTACTAATCTAAGTAGTTAGCCAAAAGACAGGATCATAATCCCAGATGAGAAGTCAAGCAGAAGCATCTGTAATATCTCAGGGACCCGAGTATTATTTAATAAGAAAATTATAAACGGATCAGTCTAACTATAAATATCAGATGTAATGATATAGAATAAGAGATATGTCAAAAATGTATGATAACAATAAAGCCATACTGTGATAAGTATGTAACTGAAAATCAACAAGAGATTAATCAATATCACAAGAATCTTCTCAAAGATAAAAAAGATTGTCATACTCTTTAATTTTATTCACCAAACCATAAATATTGACAATAATATCAACGCCAATCACAAAAGTTAAGGACACACAAATTCACCAATGCACAAATATTGATAAAACATATCAATAAAAATCACGAAAATTGGTGAAAACACAAATTCTAGAAATCGTTAATGGAAATCCAGAAATCATGAAAAGGGGGAGGCCTATCACAAAACGGGAGTATGAAAATTCACCAACACGTGTATCACAAAACGGAAAGCTATTCCATTGTTGCTAACCATTAATTTTGAGCCGAGGCTCCACTAAAACGGCCCGAAGACCATGAGCCGAAGCTCCACTAAAACGGCCCGCAGACCATGGGTCGCTACCCCACCAAATTGAGCCGAAGCTCCACATAAACGGGGTTTAGTCTCCCTCGCAGACAAAGAGACATCGCACATTGCTAGTCTAAATCACAAAAATGATCATCATCGATCATCAAGATGTGTCAATTACACTAAGCTAGTAAATATATGAGCTTAGCTTCATGTCCCATAACCACTAGCTTAACTTAAATATTTACGAACAAATTGTAGATCTCCACTATAAAATTGTCACCAGAAATTCAATCGAACAAGTCCAAGAATTAACCGACGAAGTAAATGCAAGCGTTTCATACCACTTGTTTTACTAAGCCGTTTAATTAGATTTCTCATACGAGTGTGGTAAATGTTTGTAGATACTAGTAGAATGGAAAATGGTTTAAGAAACGAGCTTGATATTTAAAATAGAGTTGAAATCGTTTTGATATAAGAGTTTTGATATTTACTACTAGTATTGAAACCTTTACATTTTTAAAGTGACAAAGCACAAAAATGATTGTAGAAACAATCAATCACCAAAATTCACATACGAAGACGTGAATTAATTCCAAAGAAATCGATATCAAATCCATCAAAATGGATATTCCCAAAAATCCCAAAATAGAAGTCATCAAAGTCGAATAACAATTGATACAACAAGTGGGAATAAACCCGAATCGATTAAATATGGAAACACAAGAGAAATAGACAAAAATAGGCATTTAAGAGCAGGTAAGTGGACTGGCTCAATGAGTTCAGTCGACTGAACTCAGTCCCAGAATATACGCGGGATGCTGGTCAGTCGACTGGACTCAGTATGCCAGTTGACTGGACCAGGGCCTGGGAAGTGCTCAGGTAGCAGGTCAGTCGACTTGACCAAAATTCCAGTCGACTGGAACCTGCTCGCTGCACTTCCAAGCCTATCAAAATGAAGGCAAATTCCTTCCAAAATGCATTCGGTCGAGCAACGACACTAGGGATTTACCGAATCGGCTACGTGGCCCAATAGGCTCTTCGATGCATCACCAAAAGCATGTTCAAACAACAAAGCTATGATTTTTGAAGATTTGAACTCAAAACACCAAAAATTGGAATATTCACAAAAACTAATCCAAGTCAAAATCAAATGCACATGAATAAGTGTTAGAAGTTCATACCTAACAATCAAAGATAATCATAGACTTAGATGTGAGATAAAAATCTCACCTTTTCACAAAAATAAGGAAGGAGAAGCTTGAAAGCAAAGGAAGAATCAACCACACTTCAACACACCCAAATGAGCTTCAATCTAAGCTCAAAAGAAGAACATTCCCAAAGTTAGGTTTAGGAATTTCTGAAATTGAAAAGAGAACGAGTTGGAGAAGAAGAAGATGATGCTTACCAATAGCTTCTCTTTGGATTTGGAGCTAGAACTTTATTTGCAAATGAAAACTAGGGCTTGGATTTTTAATTTCCCATTCCTCTCTCCATTGTTGCTAACGCTTGAGTATTAGGAAATAGAAATTAAGTAATGAAGAGAAGAGGGGTGAAGCTTGGGTCAAATAGACTAAAACAAAACCAAAGCCCTATGTGAAAAGTAGCAAAATTCCACTAATTCCAAACATATCAAAGTTTATACTCAAAAAGATTGCAAACGCCATTTTGAACTCAATGGGGGTGGTCTCGAGTCCTAATTTGACCGTTTGCAAAAAGTAGCTTTTCGGACTAAAATCCGACTAACGATGAAATATTTAAATAAAATATTTAAATACTCAATCGTAAAATATGCGGGTTGTTAAAGACTCCCCTCCTTAAAGAAATTGCGTCCTCGCAATATTTAAGAAGAAAATATAAAGCAAAAGCTATAAAAGCATATTCAACACAAAAGAAATTTGAAATAAAAAGTTCACCTCAAAGAGCACGAGAAACTAAGTCCGGATGTGTTCGCTCGATGAATTCTCTGGATTCCCAAGAACAATCCTTAGAATTTGAGGATCATTGAACTTTCACGAGAGGAACATCTTTATTTCGAAGGCGTTTGACCTCCGAAGCAATAATACGAATAGGACGTTGCTCATAAGTTAAATTAGGCGAAACTTCAATTTCTTCCACAACACCGGGCTCAAGAATAGAATCAGAATCTCGAAGGCATTTCCGTAATTGTGAAACGTGAAACACGTCATGAATAGCAGAAAATTGAGCCGGTAATAAAAGGCGATAAGCCATGGAACCAATACGTTCGGTGATAGGAAATGGACCAATATATCGAGTTGCTAACTTTCCCGATCGGTTGAAACACACAACACCCTTCATAGGTGAAACACGAACAAACACAAAATCTCCCACAGAAAATTTTAATCTCCTTCTTCGGTTATCGGCATAGGATTTTTGTCTACTCTGTGCTTCTTTCGTCCTATGACGAATAAGGTCGATCTTTTCTGTGGAATCACGAATAAAATATGGACCTAAATCCAGCTTCTCACCGGCCTCAGGCCAACAAGAAGGAGATCGGCATGACCTTCCCTAGAGTGCCTCAAAAGGTGCCATACCGATAGTAGATTGGAAGCTATTATTATAGGAAAACTCAACTAGAGAAATATGATCTTCCCAACTTCGACCAAAATCAAGAACACATGAACCAAGAAGATCTTCAAGAGTTTGATTCAGACACTCGGTTTGTCCATCGGACTGTGGGTGATAAGCGGTGCTAAAATTTAGCTTCGTTCCCAAAGCTTTTTGAAGACTCTTCCAAAATCCAATAGTAAACAATAGATCACGATCACTAACAATAGAAGTAAGAACTCCATGCAATTTTACAATTTCTTTAATAAAGAGTTTGGCAAAGAGAGGAACGGTCCGGTTAGACCAAACGGGAATAAAATGGGAGGATTTAGTAAGTCTATCAACTATCACCCATAAGCTATCATGACCCGAACGAGAACGGGGAAGGGCGTCAATAAAATCCATGGAAATTTGATCCCACTTGCAAATTGGAATTTCTAAAGGTTGCAATAACCCACCGGGCCTTTGATACTCGGCATTGACAAGTTGGCAAGTCATGCAACACTTAACAAATTTAGTAATATCAGATTTCATTCCCTTCCAATAATAAAGTCGCTTCATATCCGCGTACATTTTACTATTACCAGGATGAATGGTAAATTTAGAACGATGAGAATCTTCTAAAATATTTTTACGAAGATCGCTAATATTTGGCACGATAAGTCTACCAAATTTTCGAATACCTCCACGAGAATCAATATCAAAGTCCTTCAAACTTTCAATATCAATTTTATTCCTAAAATTTTGGCCAAGAAGAGCCAATTCGGGATCTAACCTTTGGGCTTCAAGAATGCGGTCTAGCAGAGAAGGATGAGCCTCAAGGCTACAAAACACAAGAGATGAACATAAATCGGAAACACGATCTCGAATCACACAAGTGGATAAAACCCCGAGATCATTCCATTCAGATATCATCATATAAACAACCGCTTGTTGCTTGCGACTAAGTGCATCGGCAACACGATTTTCCTTTTCGGGAGTATAAAGAATATCAAGATCATAAGATGCAAGGAATTCGAGCCAACATTGTTGAAGCAAATTAAGTTCCTTTTGGGAAAATAAATACTTCAAAGATTTATGATCGGTATAGAGAATAAATTTCAATCCCAAAAGATAATGACGCCAAATTTTAAGAGCTAAATCAATAGCCGCGAGCTCTAAATCATGAGTGGCATACCTAGACTCGGATGGCTTCAATTGCCTAGAAGCATAAGTAATAACACGTTCTCTTTGCATAAGAACGGCGCCCAAACCAACGCGACTAGCATCGGTATAAACAACAAAATCTTGATTCCCCTCGGGAATAACAAGAATAGGAGCATAGAAAAGGAGTTCTTTTAGTTTCTAAAAAGAAGCTTCACATTTGACCGACCAAATGTATTTAACACCTTTCTTTGTCAAGCTAGTAAGAGGCACGACAATTTTAGAAAAGTCTTTAAACAAACGATGGTAATAACCCACCAATCCAAGGAAGCTACGGATTTCCGTCACACGCTCCGGTCTCTTTAAATTTTGAATCGCTTCAATCTTTGAAGGATCCACTGATATTCCGGATTCGGAAATAATATGACCGAGAAACTTCACACGAGATTGCCAAAAGTGGCATTAGAAAAATTTTCTTTCAATTGATTGCTCCTAAGAGTTTCCAACACAATCTGAATATGCTTTTCATGTTCCTCCTCGGTTTTAGAATACACAAGAATATCATCAATAAAATGAGAACAAATCGATCGAGGAAGTCTTCGAAAACTCTATTCATAAGGTCAACGAAATAAGCCGGAGCATTCGTTTAACCAAATGGCATAACAAGCCACTCATAAGATCCAAAACGAGTACGGAACGATGTCAAAGGAATGCTATCCTCTGCAATACGAAGCTGATGAAAACCGGTTGCTAAGTCTAATTGTGAAAAGACTCTAGCACCACTAAGTTGATCAAATAGATCATCAATCCGAGGTAAAGGATATTTATTTTTGATAGTAAGATTATTAAGCTTGCGGTAATCAATGCAAAGCCTAAGTGTTCACGAAAATAGCTGAATCTCCCAAGGAGAGGAACTAGAGCGAATAAATTGCTTCGTCGCCAATTCGGAAAATTGTTTGCGCATCTCCTCATTTTCTTTACTGGACATACGATAAGGAGGACGAGTGATAGGTTGAGCTCCAGGGATGAGATTAATTTTGAACTCAATTGCTCGCTTAGGTGGTAACCCTAAAACAAGCTCAAATATGTCGGAAAATTCACGAACAACGTGAATAAGAGAAATGACATCCTCCTCCTCCTCATCATCATCATCATGAGGATTTAAAGAATATAAAGATTCAGCTAAACTGGAATCCGAATCTTTAAGATCAATAGAAATCTGCTTAGCATATTGAGGATGTCGAAGATGAATAGTCCGCTCAGGACATAGGATTTGAGCTTCATAGTGGTTAAGCCAATCCATTCCCCAAATCATTCCGAAGCCAAGGTAACGCATAACATGAAAATCGGCACGGAAAGAGTAATCACACAAAATAATTTCGACATCTTTACACGATAAACTGATTGTTGCAGATCCACCAACCGAATTCGCAATTCTCAAAGAAGTCATTACACACATAACATCCAAAGAAAAAGTATCAACAAGTTCTTTTGATATAAAAGAATGGGAGACACCCGTATCAATAAGAACTCGGATAGGTTGATCACGAAATAAAATAATGCCATCAAGGATAGGATGAGAAATACCTTGACCACGAGAAGTGCTACTAGGAGTTAGAACCACATTAAACTTTCCCTCCTTCCTGCCTTGAAGTTTGGCACACGAAGATATATAATGGTCCGGACTTTTGCAATAGCGACGAGCATGGGGATTTGAACACTTATTTGCATAATGGTCCTTAGAACCACAGTTGTAGCATTGCCCACCACTTGAGGTAGAAGTCTTAGTTGCCGGGGAGGCTTGCTTCCCTTTCTTATTGTTGGGATAAGGACCTTTGAACTTATTAGGCCTTTTTTTGTTGGTGAAGTTCGGTTTAGCACTCCCAACCTCAACATCACTTACTTTATCGGCCTCTTCAAGTCGAAGAGCGATATCAATGAGTTGATCAAAAGAAACTTCTAATATTAGAAATAATGGCTTCTTGAGATTTTTGTTCAAGCCATAGACAAATCTTTGGTTCTTCTTCAATGGGGTGTTTATATATTCGACCCCGTATTAAGAAAGTGACTCGAAGGATGCGACATAATCTGCCATAGAGGATTCACCTTGAATAAGGTCAATGAAGCGACGAGCCAATGGTACTTTCTCAGCTTTTGGCACAAACTTTAATTCGAATTGTTCTCGGAATTTCTCCCAAGTAAGATCCACTTCATTTATTTTAGAAATCAGAAGCTCGTACCAGTCTAATGCTCTTTCTTGGAGCATACTAGAGGCCACCTGAACTCGGTGAAGATCAATAAGATTCATGCGAGAAAAGATTTGATCGCATGTTCTTAGCCAAGCCTGGACTTCAATAATAGTTTCAGAACCTTTGAATGGCTTCCCACCCAAATTCGTATAATCGTTGCACAAACGTGCAAATCCAGACTTAGGGTGAGTAGATTCCGGATTAGAACCGGCTGCTTGAGCATTCTTTACTAGATCAAGAAGCTGCTGGGCAGACATAAATACTCCATCTTGGGAGTAGCACTAGATTTACCGTCGCTGGGACGGCCAGGTCTAACCATTTCTCTTCATTAAGAAAGAATGAAGAAGAAGAAAAAGGTTATTCACAAAATGAATATCAAGTAATAATGATTGATAAAACAAGGAATCACAAAAGAAAATAGGATAGGACGGTTCGAAAACCCGAATAAAATCCTAAGGCACGACTCCTAAGATGGACTTAGGGCAATGATCCTTGTTAAATTATTCTACACTGTTCTAGAGTTTGGCTCTGATACCAAGATGTGACGCCCCACCTCTATACCCACGCTAGCCAAGGACGCTACGGGGTAATGCCGTCAACTAGCACGGAGAATAAGGCTGTTGAGGAGCGAGCATCCGTGTAATTGCCTTGTGTTAGTACAGATATGCCAGATAAAAATATAGGTTGCATTTCAAGAGGGAATCCGACATACCGATGCAAACTCAAAGCTACTACAAAGTGGATATAATATCTTTGGAAACAAATATAGAAATAAGCATAACATAAATCAGTCACAGAAGTTCATATCTCATAGGCGGAAACAGATATGAATACTACACATAGAAGTGTACATCAGAGTAGTGGTCAAACAAGATCCACAATATCACAAAAGAATAGTTACAAGTGCTACACAAAAGAATAAGTATACATCAATGAGTCTATATCTCAAATGTATACAACCAAAAACACTAATCTAAGTAGTTAGCCAAAGGACAGGATAATAATCTCAGATGAGAAGTCAAGCAAAAGCACCTTTAATATCTCGGTCTGACCCGAGTATTATTTAATAAGAAAATAATAAACGAATCAGTCTAACTATAAATATCATATGAAATGATATAGAATAAGAGATATGACAAAAACGTATGATAACAATAAAGCCATACTATGATAAGTATGTAATTGAAAATCAACAAGAGATTAATCAATATCACAAGAATCTTCTCAAAGATAAAAAGGATTGTCACACTCTTTAATTTTATTCACCAAACAATAAATATTGACAATAATATCAATGCCAATCACAAAAGTTAACGACACACAAATTCACCAATGCACAAACATTGATAAAACTTATCAATGTAAATCACGAAAATTGATGAAAACACAAATTCTAGAAATCATCAATGGAAATCCAGAAATCACGAAAAGGGGGAGGCCTATCACAAAACGAGAGTATGAAAACTCACCAACACGTATATCACAAAACAGAAAGCTATTCCATGGTTGCTAACCATTAATTTTGAGCTGAGGCCCACTAAAACGGCCCGAAGACCATGAGCCGAAGCTCCATTAAAACGGCCCGAAGACCATGGGTCGCTACCCCACCAAATTGAGCCGAAGCTCCACAGAAACGGGGTTTAGTCTCCCTCGCACACAAAGAGACATTGCACATTGCTAGTCTAAATCACAAAAATGATCATCATCGATCATCAAGAAGTGTCAATTACACTAAGCTAGCAAATATATGAGCTTAGCTTCATGTCCTATAACCACTAGCTTAACTTAAATATTTAAGAACAAATTGTATATCTCCACTATAAAATTGTCACAAGAAATTCAATCGACAAGTCCAAGAATTAACCGACGAAGTAAATGCAAGCGTTTCATACCACTTGTTTTACTAAGCCGTTTAATTAGATTTCTCATACGAGTGAGGTAAAGGTTTGTACATACTAGTAGATTGGAAAATGGTTTAAGAAACAAGTTTGATATTTAAAATGGAGTTGAAATCATTTTGATATAAGAGTTTTGATATTTACTACTAGTATTGAACCTTTATATTTTTAAAGTGATAAAGCACAAAAATGATTGTAGAAACAATCAATCACCAAAATTCACATACGAAGACGTGAATTAATTCCAAAGAAATCGATATCAAATCCATCAAAATGGATATTCTCAAAAATCCCAAAATAGAAGTCATCAAAGTCGAATAACAATTGATACAACAAGTGGGGATAAACCCGAATCGATTAAATTTGGAAACACAAGAGAAATAGACAAAAATAGGCACAATAGGCATTTAAGAGCAGGTCAGTCGACTGGCTCACTGAGTTCAGTCGACTGAACTCAGTCTTGGAATATACGCAGGATGCTGTTCAGTCGACTGGACTCAATACGCCAGTCGACTGAACCAGAGCTTGGGGAGTGCTCAGGTAGCAGGTCAGTCGACTGGACCAAAATTCTAGTCGACTGGAACCTGTTTACTGCACTTCCAAGCCTATCAAAATGAAGGCAAATTCCTTTCAAAATGCATTCGGTCGAGCAACGGCACTAGGGATTTACGCGAATCGGCTACCTGGCCCAATTAGCTCTTCGATGCATCACCAAAAGCATGTTCAAACAACGAAGCTATGATTTTTGAAGATTTGAACTCAAAACACCAAAAATTGGAATATTCACAAAAGCCAATCCAAATCAAAATCAAATGCACATGAATAAGTGTTAGGAACTCATACCTAACAATCAAAGATAATCATAGACTTAGATGTGAGATAAAACTCTCACCTTTTCACAAAAATAAGGAAGGAGAAGCTTGAAAGCAAAGGAAGAATCAACCACACTTCAACACAACCCAAATGAGATTGAATCTAAGCTCAAAAGAAGAACATTCCCAAAGTTAGGTTTAGAAATTTCTGAAATTGAAAAGAGAATGAGTTGGAGAAGAAGAAGATGATGCTTACCAATAGCTTCTCTTTGGATTTGGAGCTAGAACTTGATTTGCAAATGAAAACTAGGGCTTGGAGTTTTAATTTCCCATTCCTCTCTCCATTGTCACTAAAGCTTGAGTATTAGGAAATAGAAATGAAGTAATGAAGAGAAGAGGGGTGAAGCTTGGGTCAAATGGGCTGAAACAAAACCAAAGCCCTAAGTGAAAAAGTAGCAAATTTCCACTAATTCCAAACATAACAAAGTTTATACTCAAAAAGGTCGCAAACGTCATTTTGAACTCAATGGGGGTGGTCTCGAGTCCTAATTTGACCGTTTGCAAAAAGTAGCTTTTCGGACTAAAATCCAACAAACGATGAAATATTTAAATAAAATATTTAAATACTCAATCGTAAAATATGCGGGTTGTTACATTAAGACTGGCGGTCGTCTGTTGTAATAGACCTATTACAACTATTTTTGACAGTTGCGAAAAGTTATTTTTGTTGTAGTTGAAGACTTCAAAGTGAGTTCTTATTTTTATAGTTAATTAAACCTAAGAGTTTTTCTATATATACTAGAACATGAGCATATATAATGTGCATATGTACATCAAAATATACAATATCATTCTTCAGTATATTAGATGTGAAATTTTCAACCCCACAAGCCATCTTGGATATAATTCAAATATGGATTGGTATGCTATGGACATTGCTAATACAGGCAGGATATAAATAAGAAATAGAAAATTTACTAGAATATATAAAAGATTATGTAGCCGGCAAAAATATTTTGGAACCCACAATAAATCCTTAATAGATGTTTATATTTTTCCTATTTAAAATTTGCTATGAGTAAATGGTTCAAATGCGACATTGATGAAGAGTGTCGTCAGATAAATGATTTCATGGTAAGAATAATGATTACATATATACACTATAATGGTAGAAAAAAGAAAAAGTTTATATATTTATTATTATTTATATTGCTTTAGAACTTAGAATCATATGTTAGCAGATTCAACATGCATTCATATTGTTTATATTTGCTGACACCTTGATTCATGCTGATAATCATAAAAAAATTCCACGATAAAGAGGTTTTTATGCCCCTCTCCATGATTTAAGTTTTACGCATTTGAAATACTGATAATCATGAATGTATGATCATCATGAAAATCTTTCAGTTCTATAAATACATCCATATTAATATTTTGTATTATCCATAATATTGATACTCTTAACTATACAGTTCGGATATCTTATACTTTTTGATTTTTAAATTTAGTCTATGTACCCTGTACTCACACACTTTCGGTTTACCGCAAGAATGTCAGTTGTTATCTAGATATGTTTTAATGTTGGATATATTCCCAATATGGATTTCTTATTTTGTGATGAGTTCCTTAGGATTCTAAGGCTACTCATGCTTATGTTTGTTGGGTAGCCTTCCAATTTAGGGTCCGGACAGTGTCTACCTCGAACCTTATAAAGCAATAAATGGCATGCTTTCTTTGTGCATTAGTTGATTAGATTATTTGGTTGACCAGTTGGTTTCTTTTGCATGACATACTATACTTATATGATCGATCTGTCATTATTTTATAGGTCAATGAGGTTCTTTGCCAGCAAACCGTAATGATAGGTCTAAATTTTCATCATCATCAACTATATAAACTAGAAATATAAACTAAGTGATATGAAGTACTTTGTGATCTATAATGTGATTATATGGGAGGTATACATTTTGAATATTACTTATTATTTACTTGCAAAAATATATAGAAATGTACGATTAGAAGTACAGAATATTCATATTTAATACTAACAATTTGATAAAAAAAATAGAAAATGAAAACTAGAAAAATACTCTATGTTTTTATAAGACATCATACGATTTCTTCTAGTTGATTATAATAGAAAATATAATTTTTTGTTGTTTTCCTCCATCACACATGACAAAAGCATAATTAAGAGAATATCTTTTTTAATGTTACATGAGTTGTGTGCCATTTGTACCTATTATGCACTTCTCAAACATGAAGTGCGTGCTATATATAATTTCATATTTTGTATACCCAAAGCACATGCATGCACACTATATATCCACATACATACATACACATACACTCACACTCACACTCACACTCATACATAACTATATGTACGCATACACACACTCACATACATATATATACATAGATACACTCACACAAATATATATATATATATATATATATAATTTTTGATTTCCCAAAAGAGGCATAATGTTCAATATTTCTATTAGATTATAAACTATGATATAGCATGCAAAAGAAAAATTAAGATAATGAAAAGTAGGTATGTACATCAATTCTTTTCTTTTCTTTACATGTTCTGGATTATGTATATATTATTGTACAAAATATCAGAATTCCTTTTCAAAGTTTCCGACATAGTTTTGGGTTAGCCAAAGCTATTATATTAATAACTTTTTGTTATTGATATGCCTTTTAACAGTTGTATGTTTATTTGAAGAAAAGAAAATGGTTTGAAATTTAGAGATGCTACGAAGACTCAAGGTGTATGACATAACTCAATCATAACACAACATGTCATATAAGGTATCACAAAATGATATAAGTGTGGTTAAGGGTCCCAGTCTAGGTTACTTTGTAAGTGCTGAAATAAATATATATGACATATTAGTATAAGTAGGAGAAAAATGAACCCGTATTGAGCTCATTCTTGCTACCAATGAAGCAGATGACAATGTTGATGAGCCTATGGCAAATAGGAAGGAATAGAACTATCACAAGATTCATTCGGTGTTTTATTCGTAAATTAGTGTTTACAATAGTTTGGAATCTAAAAAACTTGCATCATCTCTATTTAAAAAGTAAAATCAGCTTACTTTTTAATATTTGTACATTTCTATAGATATAGAAGTAATAGTTGATTACTCTCTTTACCCATTTAATTGTTTTCTAAAATAACTCAGTCTCATTCATATTTTGATAAATGGTCGATTTGTGCATGTATGCGCATAAAAATGCAACATTATGTACACATCAAGTCATTTCGTAAAACTGAATAAATCTTACAAACAGTGTTTTATAATACCAATTCCTCATGCGCATGTGCATCACACATGCCAAAAGTATGGTGTGTGTTTACGCTCACACACACTTCATTTCATTTATTTTCTGATGTATTAATTTAAAATATAGTTTGAACACTCTAACTTCTTTTGGAATATAATTGTAAACTCTTTCCAATTAATTTCCATGTCATATGCAAAATAGCATGCTACAAACATTTGGCATAATCTCTTTATTTTTAATAAATCAATCTCAATTTCTTTTACAAATAAATTCAAATATATTTCAAAATAATTTTTTTGAAACACCATATTAGCTTTAAAAACTCATATCTTATTTTTCATTTTTTCAAATCAATAGTTGCGATATATTTATATATTGTGTATTATTTCCAGCTACATAAATTTTTTAATTTCGTCAGCACATATCTTCGTATAAATAATGTCTTTTTGATTAATTTAAACAGTAACACCCTTCACTATATAACCGCTTTGCATCTAAATACATACATCCAACCTTATATAATTCAGTTTAAATAATTATTGATCAAACAATCAACCATGAAACGCCTACTAATAATAATCAAGGCAACCAAAATTTTCATTCATATATAATCAAATTGATCAAGTTGAATTAAAACGGATGGATTAAATTTACTAATAGTAGTGTATTAGTCAATTTAATTCAAATTTACAAGCACATTCACAACAAACGTTAAAATCCAAATTTACTTATTCTAATACTTCAATTCAGCAAGATATAATTGCTAATACGTTCGTGGATATTAAAATCATTCATAGGTAAACAAATTTAATAGCTATATGTATTGATGTCAATTATAAATATAACTTATCACTCAATGCAAATTAAAAATTAATTGATTATACTCACTTTCATATGTATACCATCGTCATAATTGCACTCCAAGTCATTTAAATCATTTTAGTAATCAAATAGTTCTGTGATACTCATCGAAACTCACCCTTTCAAAGCTTTAAGTTGTATCGCATGTCATTGCCAAGCAGCAAGCACAACTCCAATCACACATCTCTGAATTGACGTTGCCTCTGTTACGTCATGCACAAGCCATACACCAACATCCATCGGTGACGTGCGTACTTCACCACATGTCCATCAACAGCTGAGCCGATGCCTTCTCATATTGCCTTGCCTTGCGCTCACGGCTCCAGATCTATGCCATGGTCGCCTTTGCTTCGTTGCCTTCAGCCCCAAGGGCCTCTGCCTTGCTTTGGCTGACATCGTCACCATCTCATTCCTGCACGCGTCAGCTAATTCTCTCATTTTTATTTTCTATTTGGTAATTTAGGGCTTTTTGGAGATTGGATAGAAAAGAGGTTTCGGCCTTTATAAGGATTGAGGTTGGTAGGAGATAATGAGATGATCAATTTAATTACTTCTTAAGTTAATGAACATTAGGCAAAGTTTTTCTTTTAGTCCCTTCATAATTTTTCTTATTTTTAAGTATCGATCAACTCAATTTAAATTTAAAATCCTTTGTCTCCCTATTTTAAAACAATTTAAATTGTTTAGATCTTTTTTTCTTATTTAAACACAAAATATAAATAATTTTTTCTATAAATATTTCAACTCATATTTTAATTCAATATTATTTTATTTTTTCCTTAAATATTATTTTTCACTTTATTTTCTCGAATTTAATCTCATTTCTCCAATTTACAAGTTTTATATTCGAGAAAACACAATTTTCCTTTTTAAATTTATGAATTCACTTTCTTTCCATATTAGGATTTCAAAAATTATATTTTATTCTCAAATTTTCAATCTACATTCCAAAAATACTTTTTTTATTTATTTTATTTAATTCTGGATCGAGATGTCACTATTTTTCTGTATTCACAAAAAATAAGTATAAACAATGTTTTCATCTTCTCTTAAGTTGTTTGTTTCTATATTTGTGTTATTATCAAGTAAATCATCGTCATCATTAGAATTTGAAATATGTTTAGAGTTTCATCAAAAGATATATGGAGTGTTTCTTCAACAGTATTGGTCCGTTTACTGAAAATTCGATAAGCTTTTGCTTTGATTCGAATACCCAAGAAATATACCTTTATCACATTTTGAATCAAATTTACCAAGCTGATCTTTGGTATTTAATACAAAACATTTTGATCCAAATACTTTAAAATAAGATATGTTTGGTTTTCAACCGTTAGAAAGTTCGTAAGGTGTATTCTTGGTGAGGAGTCTAATAGAAACATGATTCAATACATAACAGGCAATTGTAATGGCTTCTGCCCAAAAATGTTTTGGTAACGTGCTTTCGTTTAGTAAGGTTCTAGCACATTCTTATAGAGTTTGATTCTTTCGTTTGACAACTCCATTTTTTTGTGGAGTTCAAGGACATGAAAAGTTATGAAATATTCCTTTCTTTTTACAATAGTTATCAAAAAGTTCGTTTTCAAATTCACCTCCATGATCACTTCTAATATTTTTTAATTTTATTACCTTTTAAGTTTAGAATTCGTTTAACAAATGTTTTGAAATTGTCAAAAGTATCGCTTTTATTTTTCATAAAGATAGTCCATGTATATCTAGAAAAATCATCAACTATTACAAATACGTATTTACTGTGATTAATGGATTGTACATGGGTCGGTCCAAATAAATCCATTTGAAGTAATTCAAGTGGCTGTAACGTTGCAATGACTTTCTTAGATTTAAACGAGGATTTAGATAATTTACCTAATTGACATACATCACATATATTATTAACTTTAAAACTCATCTTAGGTAATCCTTTTATGAGATTATTTTTATAAATTTTATTTATAGTTTTGAAATTGATATGACAGAATCATTTGTGCCATAGGAAGGGATCATTTTCTTTGGCTATTAAACACATGTTTAAGTTAGGATTAATTTTCATATTTAAAACGTAAATGTTTTTATCTCTATCTCCTTCGAAAATAAGATTCCGATTTTGGTCGAAGATACTATACTTATTTTCAGAAAAAGATATTTTAAATCCTTTATCGCATAATTGACTTATACATAATAGATTATGTTTTAGATTCTTAACTAATAAAACATTTGTAATAAGAGGTAAATTAGATGTCCCGTAATTGCTCACATCGCCTTTGCCGATGATATATCCCTTGGAATTATCTCCAAAAGTGACATAACCTCCATCTGAGTATGTAATGTTTGTCAACATATCTTTGTCTCCTGTCAAGTGTTTTGAGAAACCACTGTCGAGTATCCATTTCCCTCTTTTCTTGAGTGGGACCTACAAAAATTATGAGATGACATTGGTACCCACCTTTTTAATAGGGTCCTAAGAGTTAGATCTTAGGAAACCAAAACCAAGCGGGTTCAGTATCCTTTTTGTAAATATAATTCTTATTATTCTATGAATGATCTAATATACCTGTTTCTTATTAACTTGTTATTCGGTTTAGGAACCCATATATTTATAGTTTTAGAAACTAATCTTTCTGAAGATATGGGTGTTTTATTAAACTTAACATTGTTTAAATTAGTAGGTTGTGAATTCTTGACTTTCTTCTTATAACCTAGTCAGTTTTTATTGTTAGCAAGTTGTGAATTTTCAATAATTCAAGATAAATTTTCTCTGCCTTTATTAAAATGTGAGATATTTTTAGCGATTCCTTCTATTTTGATCTTTAGAATTGAATTTTATAGTTCCATTTTAATATTTGTTTTCAAACCATGATTTCAGAAGCAAGAACATCATTCTTTTTTTTGAGTCTCGATTTCAGGACTTAATAATGTCAGTTGAGAATTAACATTTGAAAGCGATTCTTGAGTTTTCTCAAGTTCTTCTTCCAATATTTTCTTCTCGTCTTTAGGCATGTCTCTTTCGAATTCTACCTTGTTCTGGTTTTCAACAACCTCTTTATATTTTCTTTTGAGAAATTTAAAGTATTTAAACAATTCTGAGTTTATCTCTATCATATTATCAAAAGTTAAATCACTAACCTCATTATCTTTGGCCATAAAGCATACGTTGGCTTGTTCATTATCGCTGCCACTCTCATTTTCTGAGGAAGAGGAGGAGTCTGAATCATCCCATGTAACTAAAAAAGCTTTCATTCTGAATTTTTCCTTCTTTTTATTGCGATTTTCTTTCTTTGATCTAGACAATCCTTCTGTATATGCCCCTTTTTATGACAGTTAAAGCACTCTAGAGCCGATGAAGACGGTGGTTTATTACTGTTTGAGCTTCTCTTGCCATTGTTTCTGTTTCTTTTCTATATTTCAAGAATTTCTTGAAGTTTTTGGCAATAAAGGCTAGGTCGTCTTTGTCTAAATCTGATTCTTCTTGTTCTGCATGGAATGCTAAATTCTTTTTCTCTTGAGCTTAAACTCGTTTAACATGCAAATTTAGTTCATAGGACATTAGGTTTCCTACTAACTCTTCCAGAGTTATTTTGGAAATATCGTTCGCTTCTTCAATAGCGAGAATTTTTCTTTCCATTCTTCTATTAAAGAGTTGAGGATTTTGGATATAATATCAAAATCTGATTACTTTTCTCCTAGTCTGACTAACGAATGATAGTTATCCTGAAATCTTGAATATATATCATTTGTAGATTCATTGTCTTTCATCCTAAAGTTTTGAAACTGACTTTTGAGCATGGATATTTTGCTTTGTTTGACCTTGCTTGTTCCTTCATGTGTAACTTTGAGTGTACGCCATATTTCACATGCAGTGTTGCACATGCTAACTAGGTTAAACTCATTTTTTTCTAAGGCACAAAATAACATATTCATGGCTTTTGCATTTACCGTGGCATCTAGTTTCTGTGTATTTGTCCAAGTAGAATACTCCTTAGTAGGAATAATGTATTCTTTCTAAGTTATATTCCATGAATCAAAACCATTTCCTTACACGTATATTCTCATTCGTGTGGCCCAACAGTTATAGTTAATGCCATTGAATAATGATGGACATGCAGTGGATTGGCCTTCTAAGAAGCTAATGTTAACACTCGTGCTAGTGTTAGTTTCCATATCATTAGATCATCAGATAACCGTGTTATCGTTATATAAAGAACCTACTTTGATACTAAATGAAAGTGTGCTATGGATCGTATAATATGGATATATGACAATACAGAGTATAGTGATGATAGTTATATAGTAAATAATGCGGAATATAAAAGCAGAATAATAAAAATAACACCAGAGATTTTTATACTGGTTCGGAGCTTCGTCCTACGTCTAGTCCCAGACTCCTTATGTAATTTCACTAAAATTATAACCCTCACTTAACCCAGAGGAATAGATCTATACAAATCTTGAGCAGCCGAACAAGAACTTGAGCAGCGGAACAGGATTTTTCTTTAGCAGCCAAAGTGGACTTCACAGGCCTGAGCAGCAGAACAGACTTCAAAAGATACAAATGATTGTTTGACTTTTTGTGTTCTGATGACACGGATAAGTCTGTGTATAGTACACCCTTCCTATGATCTTCTCCTCAAGTATAAATATATATGTTTGAAGTTTATAAAGATTAGAAAGGAATAATATTGCTTTAGAATATGATATTGCTGAATATTTGAGAGTATAGTCGCAAGAATATTCAAGAGAGTTAGATAAGAGATATAAGCAGATTGAGTTGTTTGGAATCAAGTTAGGACATGTGTTTATAGCTGTTAAAAAGCAGCGACCATTGACGAAAAGTTCTGGTTGAAGCGTTGCGTCTAAATCACTTTATAGAGAGTAATAACTCTTCGCAAATGGTCGTGGTTTTTCAGACAATATAGCTGTTATAGAAATTCAGTCAACTGAACCTCTGGGTCAGTCGACTAAATATTCAAATGAATTTTTAAATATATATTTGTATATTTGTGCACCTGTGCATGTTGCACAGAAACTGGCAGGTCAGTCGACTAACCTACCAGGTCAGTCGACTGACCTAGTAATTTCTGTGCAATTTGCATAATTTTCACAGGTTTAGAATCACATAATATATATATATATATATATTACATGCTTATGTATGTATAAATCCTTTGAAAATAGGAAGATTATATATATAAGCGAATATATACGTAAACGAGGAGAGATCTTAACAATATTGACCTAAGAATCAAAACAAATAATATAAAAGTTGATGCACCGATTTTGATGTCTTGTCTCCATGTAGTATATATTCTCTTTTTGTCGCAACAGTTGTCAAATCTGTAGTTGCAGTGATAGCTTCGTGTCATGAATCAAACCCAAGTCTCAACAAGGTAAACTTAGTAAGGATAGGGTAAGTGACACCCTAGAATGAATTTGAGTGTATATATGTGACGGCCTGGAATTTTTAGCAATTTAAATTGGAATATATAATTGATTGTAAATATTTAAAAAGTTAATTTTTAACTTGAATTCAAATATTTTTATTAATAGCAATTAAGTTATTAGATTTAATAAACTGAAAATTGGGTAAAATGTTGAATCTAGAGTTTTAAGCCTGTTAAAAATAATTTGAAGGCTTATAAAATTTATAATGATGATACTGAAGATAATAGAATGTTAGAATTTAATTTAAAGGTAATTTGTTCAATTTTAATAATATATCGTTTAAATCGATATTTAAAAATAGCCTTCGGAGGCATAGTCTCGGAATTCAACGAAGCCAGTTCCATTGGATCCGTAATATTGTATTATTACGGGATTTGAAATTTCGTAGCAATTGGAGTTGTCGTTTAACCCTGGCAGCTCAAAACGCATAGGAACTATTTTAATCTATTTAATTTAAAATTGATCGTTTTCTTCTGTAACTCGCGCATATGATTGAATTAGCTTCCGAAACATGTTCCATTCTGTTTGGAATGCGGGTAAAACCATATAATCGCCTAGCGGCATTCCTTAAAAGGAGTTCAAAATTTCACGGTATGCAACACGAGATATTTTCAATATTCAATTATATAAAATCAATTCAAAGTCTAAATTGAATCACCCTAGTCACGTGATTACGGTCTAGCTTATACTCGAAGCTTCTTTTAGGAAAAAATCTCTTCGTTTTTTCAGAGATAAATCAAAACTGAATCGAAGAAAACAAAAGGAATTAATGGCCGATCCCTGCCTAAATTCCCAAATCAATTCGTCTTCAGCTTAAATAAAAAAATGGCGATGCAGAAAATTGGATCGAGCTCGATTCTTGAAGCAGGTCGTGATTTATTTCGAGATGAGGAGAAGGAGCGTTCGTGATGCCGCAGTTGAGTGGGAGGGCGTGAGGCATACTCGAGCAGGCGAATGGAAGGGTTTCGATCTGGGGATTCTCGAAGTGAAAAGCGAAGTCGCTTTCATGCGTGATGGCAAGGAGATGGGGCGTCGTGGAGGTGTTCACCGGTGGAGGCTCGTGTGTGACGGGGTGGCTCGTTCGTGGAGCTCGACGTTTCCAATCTCGTGCGAACGACTATTGTTCGCGATGGCGGCAGATGCTTGATCGAGCAGAATGGTAATCCTTTTTAATTTTTACAAATTAATTTTTGTCTAATTGCATACAATACGATAATTTACTGATGAAATTTAAAGGATATACAGATTGATTTGATTTTAAGTACACAGTAAGGTTTGTAAACAAATTTTAATTATTTATTTATTTACTTAATTTTCAATCTAAGAGTTTATGTGACGCCCCACCTCTATACCCATGCTAGCCAAGAACACTACTGTGAATGCTGTCAACTACGGAGAATAAGGCTGTTGAGGAGCGACCATCCATGTAATTGCTTTGTAAGAGCATCGATATGTCAGATAGTATAACATGCAATTCTTTTCAAGTGGAAATCCGACATACCGACACAAACTCAAAGCTACTACACAGTGGCTATAAAGGTCTTCGGAAACAAATATAGAAATAAACATAACATAAATCAGTCACAGACAATTCATATCACAAAGGCGGAAATAGATATGAATATTACACATGAAAGTGTATATCAGAGCAGTGGTCTAAAAAGATCCACAATATCACAAAAGAATAGTTACATGAACTACACAAAAGAATAAGTATACATTATGGAGTCTATATCTCAAATGTATACAACAAAAACTACTAATCTAAGTAGTCAACCAAAAGTCAGAGGAATCAATCCCAAGAGAGAAGTCAAGCAGAAGCACCTGTAACATCTCGGTCTGACCCGAGTATTATTTAATAAGAAAATAATAAACGGATCAGTTAAGCTATAAATATCAGGTGAAACGATATAGAATAAGAGATATGACTAAACACATAATAATCACTATGCCAAGCTGTGATATATATAAGTAATTTAAAATCAACAAGAGATTAATCAATATCACCAAATCTACACAAGAATCAAAGAAATGTCATACTCCTTATTTCTTTCACCAAACCACAAATATTGACGATAATTTCAACGTCAATCACAAATGTCAATGACACACAAATTCACCAATGCACAAATATTGACAATAATATTAAAGTCAATCACAAAAGTCAATGACACACAAATTCACCAATGCACAAATATTGACAATAATATCAATGTCAATCATAAAAGTCAATGACACACAAATTCACCAATGCACAAATATTGATAAAATTTATCAATGGAAATCACGAAAATTGGTGAAACACAAATTCTAGAAATCATCTCAAGAAATCCAGAAATCACAAAGGGGGGGAGGCCTATCACAAACGGGAGCATAAAGCCCACCAACACGTGTATCACAAACGGAATGCTAATTCCATGGTCGCTAACCATCACAAATTGAGCCGAAGCTCCACAAACGGCCCGAAGACCATGGGTCGCTATCCCACCAAATTGGGTCGAAACTCCACAAAACGGGGTTTAGTCTCCCTCGCAGACAAAGAGACATCGCACATTGCTAGTCTAAATCACAAAGATGATTGTCATGATCAACGAGAAGTGTCAATTACACTAAGCTAGTAAATATAAAAGTTTAGCTTCATGTCCCATAACCACTTACTTAACTTAAACATTTACGAACAAACTGTAAATCTCCGCTAGAAAATTGTCACAAGAGATTCAATCGAACAAGTCCAAGAATTAGTCGAACAAGTAAACGCAAGCGTTTCATACCACTTGTTTTACTAAGTCGTTTAATTAGATTTCTCATACGAGTGAGGTAAAGGTTTGTGTATACTAGTAGATTGGAAAACGGTTTTATAAACGAGTTTGATATTGAAAATATAGTTGAAATCGTTTTGATGAAGAAGTTTTGATATTTAATACTAGTATTGAAACCTTTATATTTTTAAAGTGACAAATCACAAAAATGATTGTAGAACAATCAATCACTAAAATTCACATTCGAAGACTTGAATAAAATCCAAAGAAATCGATACCAAATCCCTAGAAATGGATATTTCCAGAAAGATCCATAAAAAGAAGTCATCAAAGTCGACAATAAGTGATAACGATTAATAGGATCGCTAAAATCGATAAACAATGGAAATTCACACAAAACAACCTGAATAGGCAAAAATAAACATTTCCAGACGTCTAATTTGGAATCCAGACGTCTGGATTTGTTCTATGGAAATAACCCAGAGAACACCCAGACGTCTGAAACCTCAATTCAGACGTCTGAGACCTATCCAGACGTCTGGTTTGATGGTTCAGACGTCTGAAAATAGTCTCTGACTTTTTTTTTATAATATGCGTGCATACATATTTACTTTCCAGGTCCAAACCAGACGTCTGGACTTGGTCACCAGACGTCTGGTCACCTGGTCTAGGCAACAATTTGTCTAGGCCAAAGTGGCCGAAACGTATCGGGAGCGATGGGACGAGCAACGACGACTAAGGATTTATGCCTGGCGACAACCCAGTCTTATAGGCTCTCCGAAACACCTCTTAAAGCATGATCAAACCTCAAAGTTATGATTCTTAAAGATTTGACTACAAAACACCAAAAATTGGAATATTCACAAAAGCAATCCAAATCATAATCAAATGCACATAAATAAGTGTTAGGAATTCATACCTAACAATCATAGATAATTATAAGCATAGATGTGAGATTAAAAATCTCACCTTTGAACTAAATTTATGAAGATGAAGCTTGAAAGCAAAGGGGAATCAACCACTCTTCAAAACCAACTCTAGAAGCTTGAATCTAAGCTTAAAAGAAGAACATTCCCTAAGTTAGGTTTAGGAAATTTCTGAAATTGAATGGAGAAAGAGTTGGAGAAGAAGAAGAGAAGCTTACCAATGAGTTCTTCTTGAGTTTGGAGCAAGAACTTAAGCTAGCAAGAGGAACTAGGGCTTGGAGTTTCTAATTCCCTTTCCTCTCCACCATTTTCAGTTGGAGCTTGAGTTTGAGGAGTTGGAATGAAGTAATGAAGAGGAGAGGGGGATTGGGACTGAGTTAGTAAGTGGTTAATTGGCTCAGCCCAAACCAAAGCCCTAAATGAACGAGTGGTAAAAATCAACTTTCTCCAAACATATCGAAGCTTATACTCAAAAAGGTCGCAAACGGCATTTTGAACTCAATGGAGGTGGTCTCGAGTCCTAATTCGACCGCATGCAAAAAGTAGGTTTTCGGACTAAAATCCGACGAATGATAAAATATTTAAATAAAATATTTAAATATAAAATCGATAAATATGCGGGTTGTTGCAGACTCCCCTCCTTAAAGAAATTGCGTCCTCGCAATAATTAAGAAGGAAATATAAGAAGTAACAACCATAGAATCTGTGACGACCCGCCTAACTACTACTAGAAAGACGTATCATCATTAAGAAAAGAAAGGGATAGAAGTAGAAAAGAAAGAAAAGAAAAGAACAACAACATCAGAATCTCACAGCGGAACGAATAAATTATATTAATCACATAAGTTCACCATAAAGAAGTTCACCATAAAGAGCACGAAGGAGTAAATCCGAAAGTTTTCGTTCGATGAATTCTCAAGATTTCACATGAGCAATCCTTAGGATTTGAGAACCATTGAACTTCTATCAAAAAGAATATCTTTATATCGAAGGCACTCAACCTCCAAAGTAATGATGCGAATGGAATGGTGCTCAAAAGTCAAATTTGGTGAAACTTCAATCCCTCAATAATACCGGGCTCAAGAATAAAAACCGGAAACATAAAAGCATTTCCATAGTTAAAAGACGTGGAAAACGTCAAGAATAGCAGAAAGTTGAGCCGGTGCAACGGCGTAGTACAATCACGGTACGCCCGAGAAACGAGAAACTCGAATAATTTGGAACACCGACGTAGTACAAAGACGGTACGTCCAGTGAACCAAAAAGCCAAGACATTGATGTAGTACAAACGGTACATCCAATGAACCAAACAGCAAAGTCATTGATGTAGTACAAATGGTACATCCAATGAATCAAAAGCATATCATTGATGTAGTGCAAACGGTACATCCAATGAATCAAAAACACTGATGTAGTACAAACGGTACATCCAATGAATCAAAGAGCAAAGACATCGATGTAGTACAAACGGTACATCCGATGAATCAAAAGCAAAGACATCGATGTAGTACAAACGGTACATCCGATGAATCAAAAGCAAAGACGTCGATGTAGTACAAACGGTACATCCGATGAATCAAAAGCAAAGACGTCGATGTAGTACAAACGGTACATCCGATGAATCAAAAGCAAAGACGTCGATGTAGTACAAATGGTACATCCGATGAATCAAAAGCAAAGACATCGATGTAGTATAAACGGTACATCCGATGAATCAAAAGCAAAGACATCGATGTAGTACAAACGGTACATCCGATGAATTAAAAGGAAAGACATCGATGTAGTACAAACGGTACATCCGATGAATCAAAAGCAAAGACATCGATGTAGTACAAATGGTACATCCGATGAATCCAAGACACTGATGTAGTACAAACGGTACATCCAATGAATCAAATAACAAAGACATTGATGTAGTACAAACGGTACATCCAATGAATCCAAAAAGAAAAGACATTGATGTAGTACAAACGGTACATCCAATGAATCAAAACCCAAATAATTCGGAACACTGACGCAGTACAAACACGGTACGTCCAATGAACCGAAGCCCGAATGATTTTCGGAACACCGACGTAGTACAAAAACGGTACGTCTAATGAACCAAACACAATAAAAGAACATCGGACGCAAGTTCATAAAATAAATGAGATGAAACTCAATAAAACGAAGTACATCAAAACGCCCGATGAACTTGATAAAAAGATAATTTCATTTAGTCATCAACAAAGAAACAACCCCTTGTTGCTTACGACTAAACGCATTGGCAACACGATTTCCCCTTCGGGAATAAAAAGAATATCAAGATCATAAGAAGCTAGGAACTCGAGTCAACATGCAGTTCCTTAAGAGAACATAAATATTCCAAAGTCTTATGATCGAGGTAGAGAACAAATTTCTCATCCAAATATGATGATGCCAAATTCCAAAAGCAAAAACAATAGCCACGAACACTAGATCATGAGTGGCATATCTAGCCTCGATAAGCTATAATGATTTAGAAGCACAAGTGATAGCACATTCTCCTTTGCAAGAGAATGGCATTCCAAACCAATACGACTAGTATCGGTACAAATAGCAAAGTCTTGGTTCCCCTTCAGGAATCACAAGAATAAGAGTATCGAAATGAAGGGTTCTTTTAAATAATCCTCTTTCCCGAAAAATTAAAACTTTCAAAATTACATTTTACAAGTTAATATATCGTGTCTGATTGTCACATCAAAGCGTTTAGGAAATTCATATCGATAACGTTGATCAAGCGCATCGACCAAAATTTTTAAAGCACTCAACGGGCAATACAATCACAAAATCATCTTTTATAGGATAAATAAATCTCTTAAAAAGTTTTAAGAATATTCTTTGTTCGTTTCAAGAACAAAAATCCAGTTTTACTTATAAATAAATCTTATGAAAAAGATTTGCAAAATTTTAAATTACTATTTTCATCCAAAATCAATAAACTCAAGAATGGTCTCATCGAAATATTCATAGAATATTCGATTTATAAAATGGATGAAATAAGCTGGACAAATTGAATGACATAATAAGTCATTCATAGGAATCATAACAAGTGCGGAATGCGGTAAATGGAATGCTAACTTCCGTAACTCGTAGCAAATGAAAATTGGTGGTAAGGTCAAACTGAAAAGACCTTAGCACTACACAAAAGATTACTTAGGTGATCATCCTAAGACAAGCTCAAAGATTCCGGAAAATTTCTCTAACTACATGAATGAGAGAAATAACACTTTCCTTACGAGTGGGCTTAAGGAATAAAATGATGCCATCAAGTTGGAATCAAAATCATAAAGGAAAAATAGAAATCTGCTTAATAGATTGAAAATGTCGAAGATGAATAATCCACTCGGAAAAATAGGATATGGGCTTCACAATTTAAGCCAATCCTTACAGAAAAAGTCAATTCCGAAGCCAAAGTAAATATCGGCTCGGAAAGAAAAGTCACATAAAATAATTTTCGACATTAATAAAAAGAAAATTGAGTGTTGCGGATCTACCATCCGGATTCACAATCCTCAAAGAAGTCATCAAACCCAAAATATTTTCAAAGAAAAAGAATCAACAAGTTCTTTTGATATAAAATAGTGAGATGGAACCTATATCAAAAAGAACACGAACAAGATAATCTCAAAGCAAATGTCATCAAGGATTGAATGAGAAATACCTTGACCAAGAGAAGTGTTGCTAGGGGCTTGCACAATATTTAGCTTTCTCATGTCCTTATTCGAAAGTTTGAGACATGCAGATAAAAGATGACCCGGTTTCTTGCAATAGCGACAAGAATGGGGTTTTGGACACATATTCGCATAATGTTCCATAGAATTACAATTGTAGCATCCTCCACGACTAGAGATTGGAGTCTTTGCTACAAAAGTAGTTTGCTTCACTCTCCTATTGGGATTAAGGCTCTTGAACTTAATATGCCTCTTCTTGGAAGTCCCAATATCACAAACACTTCCTTTACCAACCTCTCCATGAAGAAGAGTAACATCCACAAGCTGATTGAAAGAAACTTCAAGTTTCAAAGGTAGAACCATTTCTGGGTTCTTACTCAAAGCATAGATAAACTCTTGATTCTTTACAAGATCCAAAAGTTGTTGAGCAGACATAAAAACTCCATCCAGGGGAGTAGCACTAGATTGACCGGCGCAGGGACGGCCAGGTCTAACCATTTCTCTTCTTTAAGAAAGAAAGAAAGAAAGAAGAGGAAAAAGTTATTCTCAGAATAAATTTCAATCAAACTTGATTGATAAAACAAGGAATCATAAAGAAAGTTGGATGAATCGGTACGAAGACACGAATTAAATCCTAAAGCACGACTCCTAAGAAAGACTTAGGACGATGATCCTTGTTATAATATTCCATATTGCTCCGAAGTTTAGCTCTGATACCAAGCTGTGACGCCCCATGTCAGGACCCGATTCTTCGTCTTCCGAAAATTCAACATCGACACTCACTTTATCGACTGCCGAGAAATCGAACGACGAAAAACCGAACACTGAGGGTTTTTAAGAAAAAGAATTTAGGAAAAGAGAACAGAAAAAGATAGAAGATGGAGAGGAAGAGAAAATAGAAGATAGAAAATTTAGTTAGGGAAAAGAAGATAGAAGATTTTCAAATAGAAGAAAAAGAGAATAGAGGAAAAAGAAAAACAGAAGAAAATAGGACGGAATAGAAAACAACAGAACAACATCAGAATCTCACAATTCGCAGCGGAACAACATATAATAATAAATGAATAATCTTTAAACAAAGAACTATCAGTTATTACATTTTATACATTACACATATCATCAGAGTGTACAACAACACACAACATCAAACAGCGGAAAAAGAAATACTATATAAACTAGTAATACGCCATGCCATCCAGCTTGCCTCCAGCAACTCCAGAATATCCAGAATATCCTGATAAATCTTACTCTTGACTGCCCGTGTGAAAATTGGTGGGCACCCAGAGTTTAGGAAGGAAAACAATAAACTCCAAGTCAGTCATGTGACTGGTGTGAGAACTCAAAACAGTTTATTTACTTTAAAATCAAAATAAAGGAATATTTTTAAATTCAATTCGCAATGCTTTTAAAAATGAGACTACCATAAGGCCTCCCGCACACACACACATGCAAACGCAGAATCGGAGGAGATTTCTCCTTATGATAGTCAAAGATGCTTGATACGCATTTAAAATAACATTTCATATTATTATTAGTGCATAGTGTAGGGAAAATTCATTTCGAAAGTAGAATATAAATCTTAGCCAACATAGACATTTCGAACTATGCCTACTATAGCTACCATCCAAACAGTGGTGACCACCATAAGTGAATGATAGGTTCTACAACTAAAACCGTACAAGTTTCGTATTGGGAATTGGATTTCCAACAAATGGTCAGGCCAAGGAACTTCCCATTGCCACATGAGAATGCCTCTGGAAAGACATCCCCGAGAACCAAACCGGAACTCTGCCAACACAAGGCCGGGTTACCCCTAACTGGGTAACTACTGACACGAGCACGCCATTCCCCGATCGTAAACGACCTTTCTCACGGGATCCCGAAAGCCAACAACCACAAAGTAATAAATTCGTAGTAACCACATAGGTTAAATATCTGGGCTCCATACCATGATACCACCTCTATCCAGAAGGAAATGTACATACCCTAAAGGGTGCTACCCCTCATAACCTTGCCGCATCTTTCCTGTTTTGACCATTTCCGAGGTGTGAGGTTCGACGAAGTCACGTCCACAAAAACATACTTTATACAAAAGCCATGCTTTGGGTCAACAAATGATCAACACAATGATCACTAAGATAGACGATCAAATAAATGATCCTATCACAATAATCAACACAATGATCATTTCAGCAACAGTCAGCATGTCACATTACCAAATTGGGAATATATCGCTGATAACTTCAACTATATAACATCTGAGCTCGTACGTCTCAGAGAAGGGTGTTAAGCTAAAAGAATAAATTCTTCGCCACCAACAGAAATATATTTGAAAGAAATCGGCTTTATATCTCAACTTGTAATGTCAGACACACAATCCATACAAGTTTGTTCCGGGATCGAACAAAACCGAAGGCACTTACAAAGAAGTCCTTGCAATCCGGATATTCACAATCCTGATCGGATTCACCATCACATATGGAGAACTCTATACCGGAGCAACTCGGTGCAGAGTAAATCGACAGGTCATCCTATCGCTCTCGCAAATACCGGGTCTTCAACACCGATCTTCAATGCAATTATAACGACGTATCACATATTCGGAATGGGTTATACGACCCCATGGTCCTTTCCCGGTTAACCCGAATAGTGAGCGCTTGTTCAAAAATAAGTGTGGCATTCACATTCAAACAAATCACATCAAATACCCATTCAAAGGGAAATATTGATAGTCGGCTATTGAACTATCAATGGATATGCACACATCACCAGTTTCCAAATAATTTTCCAAATTATTTATTTTCCAAAATATCTTTATAAGATATATAGTTTCACACTTCAAAAATAAATCAATATTTATTTTTAAACCAATTCTCCTTTTCATTCATAAATTCTATAGTGAATTTATAATCCAAAATACCTATGAATATATGGTTTCAATTATTCATTTCAATTTATCTTCAAAAAGATAAATTCTTAAAATATTCACTTTATATTGGAAAACATTTCCATACTTATTTATTCATAAGTAATTCACAAATTTTATTTATTTTCAACACTTAGAAAATATTCAATATACTTAAATCGGGATTAAGTATATATTTCATTCTTTAAGGAAATCATTCTCTTAAACATATTTATTTGGGCCAAAACGAATGTTACGTAAAACATCGTTACGACAACCCAAAATCACTAGTATAGGGATTCGAAGTTTAAATAGATATATAAATCCCAATACTATACAAAACATTTCCTTTCGGAAATCATTTACTATAACAACAGTGTTATAGTCCATTATTTCCTTCTATTTCTCGAAAACGTCTATTTCAACAATGAATGTTGAAATCTATGGTTTCGAATCTCAACACATTTTAAAACATCGTTAGATCGTTTTAATTCTATTTAAAATATCACATTCTAAACAATTTCTTTAACGTATTATTCACTATTCAAAAACGTGAATATACTACGTTAACAAATTTCATCAATTCTATGCATTTTATTTCAAAGGATTATTCACGGTCTAAAAACGTGAATATAACTCCATTTATAGGTTTCAACAAATTTTCTTGTCAAAATAAGTCATTTGCGAATTTATAAAACAATGTTTATAAATTCCATTTCTATTTATTTATAAAAACTTCCTTTTTATAAATTCTTTTATTCATTTTATTTTAAAGTATTATTCACAGTCAAAACGTGAATATAACTCCATAAATAAATCATAACAATTTACTTATCAAAATAAGTTGTTTGTGAATTTATAAAACAACGTTTATAAATTCCATTTCTATTTATTTATAAAAACTTCCTTTTTATAAATTTTCTTTATTAACCTATTCCAATTTACAACTCAATTATAAACTAAAAGTTCATATTATAAGTTAAATGCTTATAAACTATTTGTTGCAAAAATCGTTCCTTTGAACTTCATAATTATAAATCTTAAAATCTATAAGATTCGCTTATTCACCCAAATCTATTCCTTTAATAACTTTATAAATTTATAAATCTTACTATTTATAAATTTCATTCATAACTTTACCATTTATAATTCTATAAATTCCATTCATTTACAAAATTCATTTTCGCTTCATTCAAACACTTATAAAAACTCGTTTTATAATGTCAATATTTCAATTTATAAATATCCATTTATAAATCTCTTAATATAAATCAATTTATATTATTCTTTAAAACGTCTTTAAATTCCTTTAAAAACTTCATCATTCTCTTGATTTATAAAATAATTAAATTTTATAAATCCTATGTTTAAACTGGTCATAATAAATTCAAAAATTCCGATGTAACTATTTTATAAAATCATTAGCATCATATTCTCAAAAATCAGTTTTTAACTATATTTCTCAAAAATCATAATTTTTATAACATTAAAAATTATAACGTTTATTTATTTAAAATGAATCAATTTCAAAAATATTTTATAAACGTATACTTTCAAAAATCACTTTGAAATCATTTTAAAATTCCAAAATCTGGGTCCAATGATGCTACACACCAAATAGTCAATCATGACTACAACGATATCATATATCGATATGATAATCAATCAAATATCAAAATATCTGAAATTAAATAAAAACTGTTGAGGAATCCAGTTGGATCCCTCCAACCTGTTTTCCTGCATCCAAAAACATTAGCACAATACCAATTTCGCTCCAGTACGAAATTATCGCGGTATATGTTCTTATTAAATATTATCCGCTTAATAACGGCGTAATAGGGTCTCATCCGCTAAAAAATACGGGAAATCAATCAACTCCAATATATACATATGCCAATATATATATATTGATATTATATATAATACCAATTTCACTGTTTATGAAATATTCGCGGTATATGTTTTTAATAAATAACATCCGCTTACTAACGGCGTATAATGTCTATTTTAACAATCAATAGATATCAACCAACATTCAAACATGCATTCAAATATTTTAGATCTAACTATTTAAAATAAAATCGAAACTGATTCGATTGAGTGAGAAGTTCTCACCTTGATTTTAAATTCCGTTTTAGCTTTTATTTCGAATAAAATTAAACGGACATTTAATTTTACCCAAAATTCTCACTAACTCCAAACGACTCCAAACCAACTCCATCGCGTAGTGCTCGTCCATACGATTCCAACGCAACTGGTTTCGCGCGTTTTCGACCTCGTATGAAAAAGTTATGAATTTTTAAAGATCGTACACGATTTTATATAAACTATTTACAACAAACTTAACAATTTTAATACCCATTCAAACTAGAGCCACTGGATCCCACACCCCCATCATCTCAGCCGTGCATTTGCTTCTTCCTCCATCTCCCTTTTTCACGTACGCGATATTATACAGCCGAACCCATCTCCCATCCAAAACCCTAATACACGCATACTCTACGAGCCACACGCAGTCGATCAGAAGCCTCCAAATCGAAGCCCCCCTCCCATACTACACTCGGCCTGAGCAAGGTGGAGCTCGGCCTTATAGTTTCCTCGCAAATCGTGCTCGAACGTCTCTCCTTTGTCGCTCGATTCTGACCTCCACGTTGCGAATTAGGCGATCACAGCCGTTGGATCTGTAGATCTCACGTAGCTCTACGATTTACTAGTTGGAATATTTTTATATAGATTGATGGATTAAGAGATATTGGGAAGAGATGTTTTGAACGACGGTAGCCATTGAAACAAACGGCGGCTGATGATATTAGGGTTTAGGTTTTTAAATTTATTTATTTTTTTGTGAATTTAGGTCTATTTATAGAGAAATTTTCGAACACTATTCATCCGGAAATTCCGAACTCCGATTTACGCGCCGTAACCAGCGTTTCTAGGGTTTACCCCGCGTTCCGGACACAATGGAACAGGTTTCGGAAGCTAATTCGGAAGTATGTGCGAGTTATGGCTGTAAACGCTTAATTTGAATTAAACCGATTTAACTCGATTTCTAGGCGTTTTAATTTGTACCGGACAAACGGTAAATCCAATTGACTTGGAATTTGAAACCTTACAATAATATCACATTACGGATCCGATGAAACTGGTTTCGTCGAAATCCGAGACTTTTTGAAAAATGGCTATTTTCACTCGTCAAATTTAAATTAAAAATAAATCGATGCGTTTCGAGCTGCCACGCTCAAACGATAACTCCGATTGACACGAAAATTGAAATCCGGCAATAACTAACTATTACGGATCCAATGGAACTGGTTTCGTTCAATTCTGAGACTGTTCAAAAATTGACTATTTTCACTAGTCGATTTTAATATTAAAATATTCAATTTTCACAAATTAACTTTTAATTCGATTTTAAAAGTTCTAAAATATCATTCTAACTCCCATATGATAAAATAAAATTTTACAAATCATTTACAATCATATTTAACTATATTTTCAATTATTTCCATAATTTAACGTATTAAATTATCGATTTAATAATCCAATTAAATTCAATAATTCAAATTAAAATTTATTTGACTTATAAATTCACTTATTAATATTTAAAATTAATTAAATATTCATATTTTAATTTCTAAAAATTCTAGGTCGTTACAATCTTCCCCACTTAAAAGAATTTCGTCCTCGAAATTATTAAGTAAGAAAATTTACAGAATCTATTAATTTTCCAAAAATTCATAATTAAACTTCTTACAATAACTTACTAAGTTTCAAATCATACTTAGTTATCTTTTTCAAAACAACTACTATCGTTTAACTTTCAACTTCAAAACAAAGTTAAGTTTTCAAAATTTTCCAAATTTCTCAAATTTTTCTAACGCCTTAAATTTTCGGAAAAATTCGCCATAGTTTCCTTTGCGCGGCTCGATCCGAAAAAAAAATGACAGTATATATATCACAAATATACATCTCATCAAGTAATGAGGCATCCCGAAGGGAAAAAAGTGTAAAAGTACGGTATGTAATCCGAGATATGTACCTTATATTTTATTAGCGAGCATATACGGCTAATATAGCGTGAAAGCGAGCTCCAAATGCGAAGCAAACGCGATCCGCACCTACTAATTACTCAACAAACAACATGAGAATCATGCATATAAAAAATAGTATCGATATACATCATATAGCAACATAGCAAATGCAACTAAACAACAAATGCAATATATATTCAACCATCAACCAACTAACATCCAAATAATAAATATTCATTCATATTCTTATTAATATTCAATGAATTGGTTTTCAATTCAAATCACATTTGATTCATTTACATTGGATGTTTCTTACTAACATTCATTTTCAATTAGTTTATATTCACTAATTAAATCCAATTCACGTTCAATTCTATTCAAATTTATTTACTTTCAATTTGAATTTCAATTTCATTAATACTTAATGAATTATATACAATCAACTAACAATCATATAGAAATCAATGTATAATAATTACAACCAAATTCCTTTTCTTATATTCATTTACTTTGATACTAATATCAACTTCATTTAACATCACTTAAGTAATATTCCATTTAACTTTAAATTCACTTTTACTTTCAACTCATATTTACAAATATATTCATATAGTTTCACTTCTTACATATATAAGTTTATTTCACAATTGTAAATCACTTTAATTATAATTTAATTCTTTATAATTCATTTGCTTATACAATTATTCCTTTATTTAGATTATTCAAACAACTAAACAATCAACTTATATACACTTTTATAATTCTGAAAAATTATTCCTTTATATATAAAATATACTCAAGGTAAAATTATTTCATTTACCCAATTTAAAACAATATTATGTCGGATTATCTTGTTTAAGAGTTTAGAAACTCCTATCTACGATAGTTAGCTAGACTACATCGACTGGAATCTATAAACAATCAACCGATAAGTCAACACAATATAAAACAATTTATATTCACTAACAAATACGCTCTCATAGCTATTATTACACTCAAATTCATTCTAGAGTACTACTGACTCTATCTCTAATGAATTATACCCAACAGAACCATGGTTGTCGCTTAACCATAAGCTCCGATACCACATTGTCAGATCCAGGCTTTTCAACCATCGACAGCAGTCACAACCGGTAGGCTTTTCAACCATCCCAGCCCCACCGTGGCAACAACTGGTATCCCAAACTTGCTTTTACGGCCAGCCTCTCGACTGTCTCAGGTTACACCTAACCAACCCCCTAAAAGAGGATGTGTGGGAGTAAGAGTCTCCCGTTCGCCACCTAACCGCGAAGCGAGAACCCCCCATCACATAGCCCAATAGCTTAACAAGACTGGTGTGAGAACTCAAAACAGTTTATTTACTTTAAAATCAAAATAAAGGAATATTTTTAAATTCAATTCGCAATGCTTTTAAAAATAAGACTACCATAAGGCCTCCCGCACACACACACATGCAAACGCAGAATCGGAGGAGATTTCTCCTTATGATAGTCAAAGATGCTTGATACGCATTTAAAATAACATTTCATATTATTATTAGTGCATAGTGTAGGGAAAATTCATTTCGAAAGTAGAATATAAATCTTAGCCAACATAGACATTTCGAACTATGCCTACTATAGCTACCATCCAAACAGTGGTGACCAACATAAGTGAATGATAGGTTCTACAACTAAAACCGTACAAGTTTCGTATTGGGAATTGGATTTCCAACAAATGGTCAGGCCAAGGAACTTCCCATTGCCACATGAGAATGCCTCTGGAAAGACATCCCCGAGAACCAAACCGGAACTCTGCCAACACAAGGCCGGGTTACCCCTAACTGGGTAACTACTGACACGAGCACACCATTCCCCGATCGTAAACGACCTTTCTCACGGGATCCCGAAAGCCAACAACCACAAAGTAATAAATTCGTAGTAACCACATAGGTTAAATATCTGGGCTCCATACCATGATACCACCTCTATCCAGAAGGAAATGTACATACCCTAAAGGGTGCTACCCCTCATAACCTTGCCGCATCTTTCCTGTTTTGACCATTTCCGGGGTGTGAGGTTCGACGAAGTCATGTCCACAAAAACATACTTTATACAAAAGCCATGCTTTGGGTCAACAAATGATCAACACAATGATCACTAAGATAGACGATCAAATAAATGATCCTATCACAATAATCAACACAATGATCATTTCAGCAACACTCAGCATGTCACATTACCAAATTGGGAATATATCGCTGATAACTTCAACTATATAACCTCTGAGCTCGTACGTCTCAGAAAAGGGTGTTAAGCTAAAAGAATAAATTCTTCGCCACCAACAGAAATATATTTGAAAGAAATCGGCTTTATATCTCAACTTGTAATGTCAGACACACAATCCATACAAGTTTGTTCCGGGATCGAACAAAACCGAAGGCACTTACAAAGAAGTCCTTGCAATCCGGATATTCACAATCTTGATCGGATTCACCATCACATATGGAGAACTCTATACCAGAGCAACTCGGTGCAGAGTAAATCGACAGGTCATCCTATCGCTCTCGCAAATACCGGGTCTTCAACACCAATCTTCAATGCAATTATAACGACGTATCACATATTCGGAATGGGTTATACGACCCCATGGTCCTTTCCCGGTTAACCCGAATAGTGAGCGCTTGTTCAAAAATAAGTGTGGCATTCACATTCAAACAAATCACATCAAATACCCATTCAAAGGGAAATATTGATAGTCGGCTATTGAACTATCAATGGATATGCACACATCACCAGTTTCCAAATAATTTTCCAAATTATTTATTTTCCAAAATATCTTTATAAGATATATAGTTTCACACTTCAAAAATAAATCAATATTTATTTTTAAACCAATTCTCCTTTTCATTCATAAATTCTATAGTGAATTTATAATCCAAAATACCTATGAATATATGGTGTCAATTATTCATTTCAATTTATCTTCAAAAAGATAAATTCTTAAAATATTCACTTTATATTGGAAAACATTTCCATACTTATTTATTCATAAGTAATTCACAAATTTTATTTATTTTCAACACTTAGAAAATATTCAATATACTTAAATCGAGATTAAGTATATATTTCATTCTTTAAGGAAATCATTCTCTTAAACATATTTATTTGGGCCAAAACGAATGTTACGTAAAACATCGTTACGACAACCCAAAATCACTAGTATAGGGATTCGAAGTTTAAATAGATATATAAATCCCAATACTATACAAAACATTTCCTTTCGGAATTCATTTACTATAACAACAGTGTTATAGTCCATTATTTCCTTCTATTTCTCGAAAACGTCTATTTCAACAATGAATGTTGAAATCTATGGTTTCGAATCTCAACACATTTTAAAACATCGTTAGATCGTTTTAATTCTATTTAAAATATCACATTCTAAACAATTTCTTTAACGTATTATTCACTATTCAAAAACGTGAATATACTACGTTAACAAATTTCATCAATTCTATGCATTTTATTTCAAAGGATTATTCACGGTCTAAAAACGTGAATATAACTCCATTTATAGGTTTCAACAAATTTTCTTGTCAAAATAAGTCATTTGCGAATTTATAAAACAATGTTTATAAATTCCATTTCTATTTATTTATAAAAACTTCCTTTTTATAAATTCTTTTATTCATTTTATTTTAAAGTATTATTCACAGTCAAAACGTGAATATAACTCCATAAATAAATCATAACAATTTATTTATCAAAATAAGTCGTTTGTGAATTTATAAAACAACGTTTATAAATTCCATTTCTATTTATTTATAAAAACTTCCTTTTTATAAATTTTCTTTATTAACCTATTCCAGTTTATAACTCAATTATAAACTAAAAGTTCATATTATAAGTTAAATGCTTATAAACTATTTGTTGCAAAAATCGTTCCTTTGAACTTCATAATTATAAATCTTAAAATCTATAAGATTCGCTTATTCACCCAAATCTATTCCTTTAATAACTTTATAAATTTATAAATCTTACTATTTATAAATTTCATTCATAACTTTACCATTTATAATTCTATAAATTCCATTCATTTACAAAATTCATTTTCGCTTCATTCAAACACTTATAAAAACTCGTTTTATAATGTCAATATTTCAATTTATAAATATCCATTTATAAATCTCTTAATATAAATCAATTTATATTATTCTTTAAAACGTCTTTAAATTCCTTTAAAAACTTCATCATTCTCTTGATTTATAAAATAATTAAATTTTATAAATCCTATATTTAAACTGGTCATAATAAATTCAAAAATTCCGATGTAACTATTTTATAAAATCATTAGCATCATATTCTCAAAAATCAGTTTTTAACTATATTTCTCAAAAATCATAATTTTTATAACATTAAAAATTATAACGTTTATTTATTTAAAATGAATCAATTTCAAAAATATTTTATAAACGTATACTTTCAAAAATCACTTTGAAATCATTTTAAAATTCCAAAATCTGGGTCCAATGATGCTACACACCAAATAGTCAATCACGACTACAACGATATCATATATCGATATGATAATCAATCAAATATCAAAATATCTGAAATTAAATAAAAACTGTTGAGGAATCCAGTTGGATCCCTCCAACCTGTTTTCCTGCATCCAAAAACATTAGCACAATACCAATTTCGCTCCAGTACGAAATTATCGCGGTATATGTTCTTATTAAATATTATCCGCTTAATAACGGCGTAATAGGGTCTCATCCGCTAAAAAATACGGGAAATCAATCAACTCCAATATATACATATGCCAATATATATATATTGATATTATATATAATACCAATTTCACTGTTTATGAAATGTTCGCGGTATATGTTTTTAATAAATAACATCCGCTTACTAACGGCGTATAATGTCTATTTTAACAATCAATAGATATCAATCAACATTCAAACATGCATTCAAATATTTTAGATCTAACTATTTAAAATAAAATCGAAACTGATTCGATTGAGTGAGAAGTTCTCACCTTGATTTTAAATTCCGTTTTAGCTTTTATTTCGAATAAAATTAAACGGACGTTTAATTTTATCCAAAATTCTCACTAACTCCAAACGACTCCAAACCAACTCCATCGCGTAGTGCTCGTCCATACGATTCCAACGCAACTGGTTTCGCACGTTTTCGACCTCGTATGAAAAAGTTACGAATTTTTAAAGATCGTACACGATTTTATATAAACTATTTACAACAAACTTAACAATTTTAATACCCATTCAAACTAGAGCCACTGGATCTCACACCCCCTTCATCTCAGCCGTGCATTTGCTTCTTCCTCCATCTCCCTTTTTCACGTACGCGATATTATACAGCCGAACCCATCTCCCATCCAAAACCCTAATACACGCATACTCTACGAGCCACACGCAGTCGATCAGAAGCCTCCAAATCGAAGCCCCCCTCCCATACTACACTCGGCCTGAGCAAGGTGGAGCTCGGCCTCATAGTTTCCTCGCAAATCGTGCTCGAACGTCTCTCCTTTGTCGCTCGATTCTGACCTCCACGTTGCGAATTAGGCGATCACAGCCGTTGGATCTGTAGATCTCACGTAGCTCTACGATTTACTAGTTGGAACATTTTTATATAGATTGATGGATTAAGAGATATTGGGAAGAGATGTTTTGAACGACGGTAGCCATTGAAACAAACGGCGGCTGATGATATTAGGGTTTAGGTTTTTAAATTTATTTATTTTTTTGTGAATTTAGGTCTATTTATAGAGAAATTTTCGAACACTATTCATCCGGAAATTCCGAACTCCGATTTACGCGCCGTAACCAGCGTTTCCAGGGTTTATCCCGCGTTCCGGACACAATGGAACAGGTTTCGGAAACTAATTCGGAAGTATGTGCGAGTTATGGCTGTAAACGCTTAATTTGAATTAAACCGATTTAACTCGATTTCTAGGCGTTTTAATTTGTACCGGACAAACGGTAAATCCAATTGACTTGAAATTTGAAACCTTACAATAATATCACATTACGGATCCGATGAAACTGGATTCGTCGAAATCCGAGACTTTTTGAAAAATGGCTATTTTCACTCATCAAATTTAAATTAAAAATAAATCGATGCGTTTCGAGCTGCCACGCTCAAACGATAACTCCGATTGACACGAAAATTGAAATCCGGTAATAACTAAGTATTACGGATCCAATGGAACTAGTTTCGTTCAATTCTGAGACTGTTCAAAAATTGACTATTTTCACTAGTCGATTTTAATATTAAAATATTCAATTTTCACACATTAACTTTTAATTCGATTTTAAAAGTTCTAAAATATCATTCTAACTCCCATATGATAAAATAAAATTTTACAAATCATTTACAATCATATTTAACTATATTTTCAATTATTTCCATAATTTAACGTATTAAATTATCGATTTAATAATCCAATTAAATTCAATAATTCAAATTAAAATTTATTTGACTTATAAATTCACTTATTAATATTTAAAATTAATTAAATATTCATATTTTAATTTCTAAAAATTCTGGGTCGTTACACCCCACCTCTATACCCACGCTAGCAAAGAACACTACTGTGAATGCTGTCAACTAGCACGGAGAATAAGGCTGTTGAGGAGCGACCATCCATGTAATTGCTTTGTGCGAGCATCGATATGTCAGATAGTATAACATGCAATTCTTTTCAAGTGGAAATCCGACATACCGACGCAAACTCAAAGCTACTACACAGTGGCTATAAAGGTCTTCGGAAACAAATATAGAAATAAACATAACATAAATCAGTCACAGACAATTCATATCACAAAGGCGGAAATAGATATGAATATTACACATGAAAGTGTATATCAGAGTAGTGGTCTAAAAAGATCCACAATATCGCAAAAGAATAGTTACATGAACTACACAAAAGAATAAGTATACATTATGGAGTCTATATCTCAAATGTATACAACAAAAACTACTAATCTAAGTAGTCAACCAAAAGTCAGAGGAATCAATCCCAAGAGAGAAGTCAAGCAGAAGCACCTGTAACATCTCGGTCTGACCCGAGTATTATTTAATAAGAAAATAATAAACGGATCAGTCTAGCTATAAATATCAGGTGAAACGATATAGAATAAGAGATTTGACTAAACACATAATAATCACTATGCCAAGCTGTGATATATATAAGTAATTGAAAATCAACAAGAGATTAATCAATATCACCAAATCTACACAAGAATCAAAGAAATGTCATACTCCTTATTTCTTTCACCAGACCACAAATATTGACGATAATTTCAACGTCAATCACAAATGTCAATGACACACAAATTCACCAATGCACAAATATTGACAATATTATTAAAGTCAATCACAAAAGTCAATGACACACAAATTCACCAATGCACAAATATTGACAATAATATCAATGTCAATCACAAAAGTCAATGACACACAAATTCACCAATGCACAAATATTGATAAAACTTATCAATGAAAATCACGAAAATTGGTGAAACACAAATTCTAGAAATCATCTCAAGAAATCCAGAAATCACAAAGGGGGGAGGCCTATCACAAACGGGAGCATAAAGCCCACCAACACGTGTATCACAAACGGAATGCTAATTCCATGGTCGCTAACCATCACAAATTGAGCCGAAGCTCCACAAACGGCCCGAAGACCATGGGTCGCTACACCACCAAATTGAGTCGAAACTCCAGAAAACGGGGTTTAGTCTCCCTCGCAGACAAAGAGACATCGCACGTTGCTAGTCTAAATCACAAAGATGATCGTCATGATCAACGAGAAGTGTCAATTACACTAAGCTAGTAAATATAAAAGTTTAGCTTCATGTCCCATAACCACTTACTTAACTTAAACATTTACGAACAAACTGTAAATCTCCACTAGAAAATTGTCACAAGAGATTCAATCGAACAAGTCCAAGAATTAACCGAACAAGTAAACGCAAGCGTTTCATACCACTTGTTTTACTAAGCCGTTTAATTAGATTTCTCATACGAGTGAGGTAAAGGTTTGTGTATACTAGTAGATTGGAAAACGGTTTTATACACGAGTTTGATATTGAAAATATAGTTGAAATTGTTTTGATGAAGAAGTTTTGATATTTAATACTAGTATTGAAACCTTTATATTTTTAAAGTGACAAATCACAAAAATGATTGTAGAACAATCAATCACTAAAATTCACATTCGAAGACTTGAATAAAATCCAAAGAAATCGATACCAAATCCATAGAAATGGATATTTCCAAAAAGATCCATAAAAAGAAGTCATCAAAGTCGACAATAAGTGATAACGATTAATAGGATCGCTAAAATCGATAAACAATGGAAATTCACACAAAACAGCCTGAATAGGCAAAAATAAACATTTCCAGACATCTGATTTGGAATCCAGACGTCTGGATTTGTTCTATGGAAATAACCCAGAGAACACCCAGACGTCTGAAACCTCAATTCAGATGTCTGAGACCTATGCAGACGTCTGGTTTGATGGTTCAGACGTCTGAAAATAGTTTCTGGCTTTTTTTTATAATATGCGTGCATACATATTTACTTACCAGGTCCAAACCAGACGTCTGGACTTGGTCACCAGACGTCTGGTCACCTGGTCTAGGCAACAATTTGCCTAGGCCAAAGTGGCCGAAACGTATCGGGAGCGATGGGACGAGCAACGACGACTAAGGATTTATGCCTAGCGACAACCGGTCTTATAGGCTCTCCGAAACACCTCTTAAAGCATGATCAAACCTCAAAGTTATGATTCTTAAAGATTTGACTACAAAACACCAAAAATTGGAATATTCACAAAAGCAATCCAAATCAAAATCAAATGCACATAAATAAGTGTTAGGAATTCATACCTAACAATCAAAGATAATTATAAGCATAGATGTGAGATTAAAAATCTCACCTTTGAACTAAATTTATGAAGATGAAGCTTGAAAGCAAAGGGGAATCAACCACTCTTCAAAACCAACTCTAGAAGCTTGAATCTAAGCTTAAAAGAAGAACATTCCCTAAGTTAGGTTTAGGAAATTTCTGAAATTGAATGGAGAAAGAGTTGGAGAAGAAGAAGAGAAGCTTACCAATGGGTTCTTCTTGAGTTTGGAGCAAGAACTTAAGCTAGCAAGAGGAACTAGGGCTTGGAGTTTCTAATTCCCTTTCCTCTCCACCATTTTCAGTTGGAGCTTGAGTTTGAGGAGTTGGAATGAAGTAATGAAGAGGAGAGGGGGATTGGGACTGAGTTAGTAAGTGGTTAATTGGCTCAGCCCAAACCAAAGCCCTAAATGAACGAGTGGTAAAAATCAACTTTCTCCAAACATATCGAAGCTTATACTCAAAAAGGTCGCAAATGGCATTTTGAACTCAATGGAGGTGGTCTCGAGTCCTAATTCGACCGCATGCAAAAAGTAGGTTTTCGGACTAAAATCCGACAAATGATAAAATATTTAAATAAAATATTTAAATATAAAATCGATAAATATGTAGGTTGTTACAGTTTATCTATATATATGTATATATAGAAAAGGTTTGGGAAAAATATATATATAATTTTTAAAAATAGTTGATAGTTTATATAAAGTATGATTTTGGAAGCTATATAGGTTGTTTTTTTATTTGCAGATCAAAAGAAAAAATATAATAAATATAGATTTATACATTTTAAAATTCTATATTTTATTTTAAATAATGGGATATAGTGATTTATATGTTTAGTTGACTTATTATTTTAGTTACTAAAAGATTATTCAAAAAGGAAATTAGTTTGAAATTTAATTATTCATTAAAATTTAAATCATTAGTTAAATTAAATTAGTAAATAATGATTGATTGTTCGGATGTTAATAAAATCATCTAATATTTATTCAAGGGTCTTAAATCATGAAGAATCAAGTCAATTGGAATGGATTGCAAGCAGTAAAAGCAAAGGTAAGTAAATCTCACTCTGTTGGATTTTCATTTAAATTTAAATGGTTAAATTTAAATAATTTGTTAAATGATTAAATTGATTGGATATGCACTGATGATGATGTGACTTTGGTTCTGGTTGGTTCTCGTGTTAATTGTGGTTTGACTCGAAGTATTTGGGTTTTAAATTGTTTAAAACATAAGTCATAAATAAGAAAATGTTTTCATTTTAATGCTGATAAGGGCTTAATGATGTGATTCATCAAATTAGTAGGGTAATTAAATGGATAATTGATTAATTCAATTAATTAATGATTTGGGTTGACTAATTTAGTAATTAAGGGTTTGAATTAATTAATGAAGGTTTAAGTTAATTAATTAAGTTTAATTAATTTAGAACAATCAATGGATGGTTTGATAGGTAATTACTTAATGTAGTTAACAAAATATAGTTACTTTGTGTAATTAATCAAGAGATTTATTAAGATGATAAATTAAGAATAATTAATTTATTTAATGGAGTAAATAAAAAGGTAGATAATTACAAGATGAGATAAATCAAGAATGATTAATATTTTCGGTTTAATTAATGATTAATTATTTAATGTAATTTAATTAAATTAGGATAAACTAAAAAGTAATTAGAAATCATTAATTTATATAATTAATGATGTAATTAAAGATTGATTAATTAAGATGAATGAATCAGTAATAAGTGACTTATGAAAAATTAATTAATATAAGTACTTAAGGATTAACGTAACTAAAATAGTTACTTAATTCATGAAGTAATAAAGATTACTTATTGGTTTTAGTTAAGGATAATTAATATTGTGACGTTAATTAAAGATAATTACTAGAATGTAATTGAAGGATAATTAATCTAGGTTGATTAATTAAGATGAATAATGAAGGGATGATTAATTAATTGATTTGATATTAATTAATGACAAGTAAAGAAATCTAAGTGATTGAGGTTAGAAATTCAATTGGAATTAATTAAATTAATTTTGGTAGCGATCAAGCTTTGCTTATGGATGATTGAATGGAATTGAATGCTTTAATGAGTTGACATCTCTAATATGAAATGTTGTATATTTCATTTGGATAACTTGGGTTAGGATGACATGAGACTCAAAGAGACCGGGTTCGGGTATTTGGAAATACCCGAAACCACTACGAATTTTTATAGATTGATATGTGAAATCTATTGGCTGGAATTAAATGATTTAAGTGAATTGGACTATTCAATCCAAATTTTGGGTACTAGGAAATTTATGTGTGGAATAAGTGATGTTAACATCAAATTGTGAATTTGTAAATTTATTCGAGTTACCCCAGGTTCATATAAGTCGTTTACTTGGATATTCCATGTTAGTTGGGTTTACTCACGTTGGTTTCCAGCCTGACCCGGGTGTTACTTTGATGTAACGCTCGGGTCAGACCGAGTATTACAAATTTTCAGGTAGGGACGTTTTGGAGCTCAGGAGGTGAGCTGGATGGCAAGAACGTATAGAGTATTTCCGCTGTATTTATATTGTTGTATATCTGTGACATGATAATTTTGTATATTCATATACTGTATATATGTGTAACTCCGATATATTATAAATGTAATTGACATATGCAGAATGCTTTGTAAACTGTTATTATTTATTATTTTATTTTATCCGCTGCGAATGTGAGATGTTGATGTTTCTGATCTCCTTCTTCTTCTTCTATCTCTTTCTTCTTTCATAACTATTTGGAAATTTCGGGTTTGGAAATTTCGGGTCGTCACAGTTAGTATCAGAGCTGAAAGTTAAGCGAGAACCTTGGGTCTGGTGGGGATTACTCCTTAAACAGAGTCCGTAGTACTGTAGGATGAGTTGAGTATATATATGTATGTGTGTGTGTGTGTGTGTGTGTGTGTGTGTGTGTATGAGAGCATACTTGTTATTTTCTTATATAAAGGTTTTAAATGATTTTATATAAAAATATATTTTGATATATAAAGCAATATTTCCTTCTAATAAATATTAGGGTGATTGGTTGTTAAATTATTGGAATTAAATTAAACTGTAATATAATACAACCAAATTGAAATCCTGAACTAGAATTAAATTAAGTGGTAACAGAAATACAACCAAATTAAAAATTAAATTAATTGAAACGAAATTCTAGAATTAGAACTCAGAAATTAAATTGTTTAAAAACTTTAAATAAGGGTTAATTTGGTTTAAAAAGTTAAACCAACCTTTGAGAATTTAACTCGAATTTATATAATTCGAGATGGTTTAAATTTGAAATTTGAATTGAATTCGTTCAAATCAAATCTGATTTAAATTAATTGGATTTGTGATTGAAGATGGATAAGTTTAAAAAATTTAATGGAAAATTTGAATCAGATTTAGATTGAAATGATACTGAAATTGAAGTGAGTTCAATTGATATTAGTCCAAATTGATTGGATTAATTTGAAATTATAATTAAAGTTGAACAGGATTAAAATCAAATGGAATTTGATTTGGATTGGGAAATAAATCAAGATTGATTCAACTTCAATTGGGGTTAAAAAAAATTCGATGGGAATTGAACTTCTTTAAATTGGATTTGAGTTAATTAAATGGAAGTGGAAATTTATATTGAATTGTTGGGGAAGTGAACTGTTTTGACTCTGGACTATTTTTGATATAAATTGTTTTAATATAAACATATTTTTCAAGCTATTTAATATATATACAACCTTCTTTTTAAAGCCAATTATTTTATATTTGTTCTACAGTTATTTTTGGAACTATTTAACAAATTTTCAACTGTTTTATAAACTAACTACTATTTTTCAACTATCTTACAAATTAATTACTATTTTACAACTATTTTGCAATCATCTAAAATATCTATAACTATTTAACTATTTTCTAACTATTTTACAATTGGTTAACTATTTTACAGCTATTTTGCATACTAATAATTATTTTTCAACTACTTATTTATTTTTAAATTTTTTAAGCTATTTTCTAAATAGAAACTGGTTGGAGTTCAAACTGCTATTGATTAAATACTCAACTAAGATAAGGACTGAAGTGATAATCCAATGGAATTGAAGCAATTGTGATTATGTGAATGAAAATTCAAGTGAATGTGAATAGAAAGGAAATTGATTTAGTAAATAATCAACGAAGTTAAATACGTAGGATGTACGTATATTATTCTATTCGCATAGTGATTTGATCCAGTTTCGAGCACAGAATTTCGAGATAGTTATATCGATCGGAGTTGGGATTTTTCACTCGATTTTCGACGGCAGACCTGGATATGGATTGTTGATTGGTTCTGGATATTCTCTAGCATAGTTATAGCTATGCAAGGAGAATGACGGTTTCTGATCAAGAAACCAGATTTGAGTCCGTATTAGAAGTGGGTGGACGATACTAGTTCGGAAGTGAAATTGTGTGATCGAGTGAGCGATCAAATTGGTATAGCGTACAGAAGATAGGTGTACATCGTACGGATTTGAATGAAATTGATATTTAAAATTGTGAATAAGAAATGGGAAATGATTTCTTTTGAAATGGAAGTATATTTTATGAAGTATAGAATTGATAAAAGTGAAAGTTAGGAATTTCTATGATAGAAGTGACCATAGAGTAACCAAATTTGAATATTTGATTTTCAATAAACAAAGTTATATATCTTTGTTATATAAGATAAATCTCCCCTTGTTGAATCTATGCCGGAAGAAAATGATTTTGAAAGTGTTTGAAATATAAAAGGAGTTTTTATACAAGTTTGAAATGATCCAAAGTTTTAAAAATTATATATATCTAAATGTATATATAGAGAATCTTATGAGGATTTTGGAAAAAGGTTTTGGGAACCTTTGGATTTGGAAAGGCTTTTGATTTTTGGGTAAAATCAATATTGAAATTCGGAAAGCCTAGTTTGAGAATTATCGATTTTGGGATAATCGATTTTGTGTAAAGGAGCTTGGTATGAGATCATACTAGGTGTATGATTTGAAAGATACTATATGTGTAAAGTATAAAGTGTTTTGATGATGGCTCTGGGGAAAAAGGCGCTCCCTTGGAATGAACATCTCAGGAGTGCCACCGGGTGGTGCTGCCTTGAGCCCCAAGGGGGCTTCTAAAGTTGATCCTATGAGGAGTCCGGACAAAAATAGTTCCTGAGGATTATGAGTAGTGTGTACCATAGCGAAAGTCGTGTGTGCTGATGAGAGCCAACAATCTGCGTTTGATTTTATATCGGTAGACTACGACCTATGGTAACATAGCGAAAGTCGTGTCTGCTGCTGAGAGCCAATAGTCTGCGTTTGATTTTATATCGGTAGACTGCGACCGATGTAGGAGTGGAGGAGTTTCATTTTTGACAGCGAAAATCGAGGGGCGCCGATGCCTACAGTTACATGGACGTTTGCTGCGATGGCAACGTAACCCTGGAATGTAACTGCGATCTGTTGTGGGTTCCATGGCATAATCGAGGGGCGTGGAGTGCCTACAGTTACATCGACTTTTGCTGCGATGGCAACGTAAACCAGGATGTAACTGCGACCATGGATGGGGGTGATGATTTCCAGACCATTCTCACCAAAGATATTTCCCCTATTTTCAAAAACCCTTTTTTATATTTTCAATAAAATTATTTTCCAAGTATTTTCACTGGATGTTGAAAACGGGTTTACCAAGTACTTATAGATTTTCATTCCTACGTCTGATCAACGTATGACTGAATTTCTATGAGAACAAGGATGGACTGGTTGAGACATCGAGTTATAAGAAGTATTTTTATAAAGAGCTATTTTATTAGTATGATGTGAATTTAAAAGAATTTCTTAAATTTTTAAATAAAAGTGTTGGAATTTTGAAAGATGAAAGAAATCCAAACTGGAATTATGAAAATTTTTGAATTCAGGAAAATTTAATGAAGTGATTTTTGTAATAAATCAAATATTGATTTAAAAGTTGAAAGTAAGCTAATTAGTTAATTAATTATTTGATAGAGTATATTAATAAAATTTAACTCGGTTAAATAAATGGATTGTAAGTTAATAATGGAGTTTGGAAATGAATTCGAATTGTGAATAGGATTCGACTTGGATTTGATAATGAATAAAAATAAGTGGAGATGTTGTAAAAATAAGATAAAGTTGGATCGAAATAGTGACTGTTTGAATTACAAATAAAATTCAAGTGTGATATGAATATTTAATGAAATTTGCAAGTAAATTAGATATAAGGGAAGTGTTGTCAAATGAAAGTGAATTATAATAGAAATGGTTTTAGTTGCAATCAAAATCCGGGTGAGTAAAAATAATTGAGAATGGTTTTGTATTAATACAATAAATTCGAAATAATGAATTAAGTAAGTGAATTAAAATTTAAAAATAGTCTGATTGAATAGAAATTAAATCAAAGTTTTAATTGGAATTGGGTTATCAGAATGAACTTAAGTTGTGAGGCACATTAATCTGAAGTAAAAATTACTTAAGTCAATAAAAACTTTATTTCGAGTGAGAATAGTAGAACATTAAATAAAGATTTGGGTTAAATTTATTTGGAAAACGGATATTAATATAAGCATCGAAGGGTGTCAAGCTCAATAAAATAATTTTAAAATGAATCCAATGCGAAGATGAAATGAAATTAAATGTAGAATGAGTTGAAATTAATTTGAAGTAGTTGTAGACTAAAAATAAATACTCTATTTAGCGAATATTGTCGAATTTGCATAGAATGAATTGTCGTTTGACGTAAATGAAAGTAATTAAAATTCTATGAGTTGAGAGAAGTTAAATAACTTGATTTTGGAATCAATTCAATTGAATATGAGCTTTTTTGGATTAAAAATAATTTTAATGTAAGAAATTGAGTTGTAAGCCATTAAAATTGAATGAAATGGCATATGAATTGGTTGGAAGCAATTGAATTAACTTTAAATCATATAAATCGCTTATGGAAAGCGTTTTGTGCTTGTTGCTTATGTAATGCATGTGTTTAGCTATTGAAAGTAAGTGAAATGCTAATAAATTTTCTATATATGGCACTTACATATTTAAATTGAGTAAGTACAGGCACCTGAAGTCCGTTTGGCTGGATTTGGATTGTGCTAATTGCTAAAATAATAATTCGCTTGCTTAAAATGCTAAATAAAGGTACGCCTGTGCAATAAAAATAGGAAATATGAACTGTTTTTGTTTTTCCGACCGTGTGGGTCGATGTATATATATTTATATCTCTTATCAAATTGCAAAAGCTCCTCCGTACAAAGGAGACACTACCAAAATTTTTGGGAGTTAGAAAATTTTTGGTTAGCGACAAACGATTTCAAATTAAAAATTGAAATTAATTAGTGGATGAAACTAATTTAAATAATGATATGATGAATCAGTTTAAATGGAAGATAAACTTCAATATTCAGAATTGAAGACAAATTAAATTCATATGGAAATGGGAAAACTAATCTGAATAGAAGTAGATATGAAACCTATGTAAGGAAATGTATAAAATGATTTGAAAGGGTTACAATTGGATATTATTGCTAAGTAAGATATACAGGTATTATAAAGGGAAGAGAAAATTGGTTTTGATTTCAGGAGATAATTTGAATTACCCAACTAAAAGGTATGTATTTAAATTTCTATATGAAATTAGATTGGGTTTTTGATCTAGCCACTTGGCTTTTGTTTTCTTTTGGAATTTGGTAGCCCGTATAGGTATTTTGTAGTTGTACCGAGCCAGCCGTGCAAAGGAGAAGCTGGCAAAAAAATTCGAAAATTTAGAGAGTTCGAAATTTTTTGAGAAAGTCGTGATAATTTGAATTTAAATTTGAATATGTGGAGTAAATAATGTTGTTGGAAACTATGGAAGGTTTGGGAAGTTGGTTGAAGTAATAGTGGGTCTTTAATAAAAAATATGTTATGGCATGTTGATATAACTGTTGGTTTGAGGGAGAAGTAAACGGGTATTGGACCATTCTTCCTAACTAGTAATTTCGGGGACGAAATTCTTTTAAGGGGGAGGAATGTGACGACTCGGAATTTTTAACAATTTAAATTGGAATATTTAATTGATTGTAAATATTTAAAAAGTTAATTTTTAACTTGAATTCAAATATTTTTATTAATAGCAATTAAGTTATTAGATTTAATAAACTGAAAATTGGGTAAAATGTTGAATCTGGAGTTTTAAGTCTGTTAAAAATAATTTGAAGGCTTACAAAATTTATAATGATGATACTGAAGATAATAGAATGGTTAGAATTTAATTTAAAGGTAATTTGTTCAATTTTAATAATATATCGTTTAAATCGATATTTAAAAATAGCCTTCCGAGGCATAGTCTCGGAATTCGACGAAACCAGTTCCATTGGACCCGTAATATTGTATTATTATTGGATTTCAAATTTTGTAGCAATTAGAGTTGTCATTTAACCCTGGCAGCTCAAAACGCATAAGAACTATTTTAATCGATTTAATTTAAAATTGATCGTTTTCTTCTGTAACTCGCGCATATGATTGAATTAGCTTCCGAAACATGTTCCATTGTGTTCAGAATGCGGGTAAAACCTTATAATCGCCTGGCGGCATTCCTTAAGTGGAGTTTGAAATTTCACGGTATGCAACACGAGATATTTTCAATATTCAATTATATAAAATCAATTCAAAATCCAAATTGAATCACCCAAGTCACGTGATTACGGTCTAGCTTATACTCGAAGCCTCTTTTAGGAAAATATCTCTTCGTTTTTCTCAGAAGTAAATCAAAACCGAATCGAAGAAAACAAAAGGAATTATTGGCCTATCCCTGCCTAAATTCCCAAATCAATTCGTCTTCAGCTTAATAAAAAAATGGCGACGCAAAATTGGATCGAGCTCGATTCTTGAAGCAGGTCGTGACTTATTTCGAGATGAGGAGAAGGAGCGTTCGCGGTGCCGCAGTTGAGTAGGAGGGCGTGAGGCATACTCAAGCAGGCGAATGGAAGTGTTTCGTTTTGGGATTCTCGAAGTGGAAAGCGAAGTCGTGTTCGCGCGTGATGGCAAGGAGATGGGGCGTCGTGGTGGTGTTCGCTGATGGATGCTCGCGTGTGACGGGGCGGCGCATTCGTGGAGCTCGATGTTTTCAATCTCGTGCGAGCGACTATTGTTCGCGATGGCGGCAGATGCTTGATCGAGCAGAAGGGTAATCCTTTTTAATTTTTACAAATTAATTTTTGTCTAATTGCATACAATATGATAATTTACTGATGAAATTTAAAGGATATACAGATTGATTTAATTTTAAGGACACAGTAAGGTTTGTAAATAAATTTTATTTATTTATTTACTTATTTTTCAATCTAAGAGTTTATCTATATATATGTATATATAGAAAAGGTTTGGGAAAAATATATATAGAAATTTTAAAAATAGTTGATAGTCTATATAAAGAATGATTTTGGAAGCTATATAGGTTGTTTTTTTATTTGTAGTTCAAAAGAAAAAATATAATAAATATAGATTTGTACATTTTAAAATTCTAGATTTTATTTTAAATAATGGGATATAGTGATTTATGTGTTTAGTTGATTTATTATTTTAGTTACTAAAAGATTATTCAAAAAGGAAATTAGTTTGAAATTTATTTGTTCATTAAAATTTAAATTATTAGTTAAATTAAATTATTAAATGATGATTGATTGTTAAGATGTTAATAAAATCATCTAATATTTATTCAAGGGTATTAAATCATGAAGAATCAAGTCAATTGGAATGGATTGCAAACAGTAAAACAAAGGTGAGTAAATCTCACTCTGTTGGATTTTTGTTTAAATTTAAATGGTTAAATTGAAATAACTTGTTGAATGATTAAATTGATTGGATGTGCACTGATGATGATGTGACTTTGGTTTTGGTTGGTTCTCGTGTTAATTGTGGTTTGGCTCGAAGTATTTGGGTTTTAAACTGTTTAAAACTTAAGTCATAAATAAGAAAATGTTTTCATTTTAATGCTGATAAGGGCTTAATGATTTGTGATTCATCAAATTAGTAGGGTAATTAAAATGGATAATTAATTAATTCAATTAATTAATGATTTTAAGGGTTTGATTTAATTAATGAAAGTTTAAGTTAATTAATTAAGTTTAATTAATTTAGAATAATCAATGGATGGTTTGATAGGTAATTACATAATGTAATTAACAAAATATAATTACTTTGTGTAATTAATCAAGAGATTTATTAAGATAATAAATTAAGGATAATTAATTTATTTAATGGTGTAAATAAAAAGGTAGATAATTACAAGATGAGATAAATCAAGAATGATTAATATTTGCAGTTTAATTAATGATTAATTATTTAATGTAATTAAATTAGGATAAATTAAAAAGTACTTAGAAATCATTAATTTATATAATTAATGATGTAATTAAAGATTGATTAATTAAGATGAGTCAATTAGTAATAAGTGACTTATGAGAAATTAATTAATATAAGTAATTAACGATTAATGTAATTAAAATAGTTAATTAATTCATGAAGTAATTAAGATTACTTATTGTTTTTAGTTTGGGATAATTAATATTAATGTGAAGTTAATTAAAGATAATTACTAGAATGTAATTGAAGGATAATTAATCCAAGTTGATTAATTAAGATGAATAATGAAGGGATGATTAATTGGTTTGAAATTAGTTAGTGACAAGTAAAGAAATCTAAGTGATTGAGGTTAGAAATTCAATTGGAATTAATTAAATTAATTTTGGTAGCGATCAAGATTTGCTTATGGATGATTGAATGGAATTGAATGCTTTGAATGAGTTGATATCTCTGATATGAAATGTTGTGTATTTCATTTGGATGACTTGGGTTAGGATGACATGAGACTCGAAGAGACCGGGTTCGGGTATTAGGAAATACCCGAAACCACTTCGAATTTTTATAGATTGATAAGTGAAATCTATTGGCTGGAATGAAATGATTTAAGTGAATTGGACTATTTAATCCAAATTTTGGGTACTAGAAAATTTATGTATGAAATAAGTGATGTCAACATCAAATTGTGAATTTATAAAGTTATTCGAGTTACCCCGGGTTTATATAAGTTGTTTACTTGGATATTCCATGTTAGTTGGGTTTACTCACGCTGGTTTCCAGCCTGACCCGGGTGTTACTTTGATGTAATGTTCGGGTCAGATCGAGTATTACAGATTTTCAGGTAGGGACGTTCTGGAGCTCAGGAGGCGAGCTGGATGGCAAGAACGTATAGAGTATTTCCGCTGTATTTATATTGTTGTATATTTGTGACATGATAATTGTGTATATTCAGTGACGGTATATATGTGTAACTCTGATATATTATAAATGTAATTGACAAATGCAGAATGCTTTGTAATCTGTTATTATTTATTATTATATTTTAACCGCTGCGAATGTGAGATGTTGATGTTTCTGATCTCCTTCTTCTTCTTCTTCTATCTCTTTCTTCTTTCATAACTATCTGGAATTTTCGGGTTTAGAAATTTCGAGTCATCACAATGTATAAGAGCGCATATTTGTTAGTGCCATAAAAATATTTTACACTATGTTGATTAGTCCGCTGAGTGGTTAGTCTTGTAAATCGGTGCGAGTAAAACTCAATAACAAGTAATAACCAAATTGATTTCTACATTTGAAAACTTTTCTAACAAAGGGTATCTCGTAAGACCACACCGCACATAAAAACCGATGGGGTTTTATCTTACGATTACCAAAACATTTTATATCAAAATCCGGTGATATTATTATAGTGTCTAGGTTTAAAGTAAATAGATAAAATACCAAAATGCTTGCACCTCACATTCCAACATACTACGTAAGTTAAGGGACTACCTTTCGATGACACACCTATAGAAAATACATCGATGCTAACATAGAGCTGTCACCACCTTTAAAATGGCAGACCAGATTACCTTATCCCCTTGACACCGAGGCCTTATGCTACCATGGTTTTTGCGTGCAAACCAACTTTGAAAGGGACATTTAGAATGAGGTCACCGCTCCTAATGGTTGGTAACCACATAGCTCCGCTGCATTCCTTAATTTTTCCATTCCTCCCGGTTGTGAGGCTTGAGGCTTTTACCCGTCTAAATAGAGATCCATCTTGGAATGCTAATACTGCCCTTCAAGCGTTGATGCATGCGAGCATTCATCCATAAAAGTTTGTTCTAGGTTTGAACAAAACCGAAGGCACTACTTCTATTACATCCATGATGGGGAATTCCTCCCATGGAATATAGGAAATATACCTTGCACTTTAAAACTCTTTCTTCGATTCCATGCCCTTTAAGATGTCTTTAATACGAAACGTTGAGTTGGATCGAAGTGGTTTTCAAATAACATACACGATCCCGGTCTCTTCGAAATAACTTTAGACAGTCCTGGTAACTCAATCTCGGTTCTTTAGGAAATAAATAGACAAATATAAGAACGGAGTTCACACCCTAACATTTAGTGGATGGGTTTCCTTATCATTCGTCCTAGAAGAACAAAACGAGTTTATACATATAGTATAGCACCTTTGACGGTAACTGTACCATATAATTCTCGTATTTCACCTAGATATTTCCAAAGTTACGTGTTTGTCTAGATTTGATAGTTGGTTATTTAACTATCAAATAAATAAAAATTCAATCATGGTTTAATTTTAAAATAGGATTCGCTATGCCTTTATTAATTTTCTTTAATTGATAAAATCACTTTATAAAACTTGATCAAAAGATCTTTTCAAAACACTATTTCTAGACCCCTTACATTTCCTTTGTACTTGGAAAACATTTATATATCTCAATAGTATAAGTATATTACTAAAACATTTACTTTTCATGCCTTGAAAAGAAAATTATATACTTATCTTATTAGTATAATTATATTTATAAACTTTTCAAAGTTTTCTTCTTTCCAAATCCCATATTAAATTACCAAAAATTTCTTCCAAATAAAACATCCCGCTTATCCTTTATCAAAAATTCCCTTTTTAAAAGCTCATCTCATATTTCAACTAACTAATAACTTTCCAAAATAAAGTTATAACCCACTTCTATAAACCTTTAAGTTAATTTATAAACCTCTTTCCCCTGAAATGGTTTATAAACTTTTTTATTATTTTTGAAACTCTCTGTATAAACCTTTTTATACTCCTTTATAAAATATCCATTATAAATATCATTTGCAAACATCATTTGTAAAACATCTTAACAACCCTTTTCGTTAATCAAAACCTCTTTCTATAAACAAGTTATCTTTTATAAATGCCTTTATAAGAATTATATAACTTAAAAAACCATTTATAAACCCTTAGCCTCAAATTGATTAAAGAACTAAAGTAAATTCAAAACCATACTTTATATATTTCATATGAGGCGTAGCAGTCTAAATGATACTAATTTAAGTTACCATTTAATTTCAATTCGATTCCCAAATCACATAACAATTATTTACATAAGCTACCATATATGTAAATAAAGTTCATATCCAATCAGGAAATAAGACGTCAATATTACTAATTGGCATATACAAGTCCAAATAACATAACAACAGGATGGTGATTTATCTTGCTAAATAGATATCCAAACAATTCAACAAATTTATAGTAGAACGGAGATTTATCCTGCTTAACACATGTCCATACAATCAAATCACTTACACTAAAGCAGTGGCGTTTTGTACTGCCAATGGATGTTATTTAATTCTCCTAATCATATGGGTTACTTATGGGTCCGGACAAGAGATCCTTTGATTTTGAATCAGTTCGCTTTAAAAAGAAAATTTATTTAAAACACGCCTGTTTCGGTTTTCTAAATCACCTTTGAAAAGATTTAAATAAATTTAATCAGCTTAAATTGTAACGACCCGTAAATTCGCTGCTTCGAAAATGAGGGATTTTTTTTATTTTAAAAGGTTTATAACTTAAATAATATGTATATATATGTATGTATATAACAAATAATAATAGAGAAATTATTTATTCTTCAGTTGACAATCTAAATGTATAAGTTTGAATTTTAGAATAAATTAGCAAAAGTTAAGTTTTGTTAAAAATAAATAAATGCTTAAATAAATATGTTTTAAATTTATTTAAAAATTCAAATCTTATTAAAATCTCTTAATAAAGATAATAGAAGTATATTTAAGGATTTAAAATATGTTTATAATCGTTTTACAAAAACATTTAGATTTTGTCACATTTTGTCGGTTTTATATACACCGCTTTTAACCAAAAGTGGAGATTTTGATACCATTTAAATATGATTTTATAATATGAATAAACATGTTTAAATTTATTTAAGGAAGTAAGAAGTTCATTTTTTAAGTTTGGTTTACGTTAATATATAGCTTAACAAAAATGTCAAATTTTGGTTGTAAAATTTGTCAACAAAAACACTGTTTTTAACCAAAACAAGTTGTCATCACATTGTTGCAGCATGATACATTTCCTAGCATACACACGCATATTTATAACTTTACCATCTTTAAACACTTATATGTTTATCATATAAGACAAAAAGTAATATTAGGAAGGTTTAAATATATAAATTAAAAAGAACATGATTTGACATAAACCTATAAACAAATCTATACCAAAGATGATCACTGTACAAGGACTAACCTATTTTCTCACCATTAATGCATAATTCTTATCCATGCATGGAAAACAAGAAAAAGGGTTTTTATGTAATTTGGAAAGTTAGAAAAAGGGAAAGTCATTACTTAATGACTTAAGATCACATCCAACCTTCTCTTCTCATTAATGCACATCCTTTTTCATCTTGGAAAAAGTGTTTAAGTATGGTTTAAAAGTCAAAAAAAATTAGATAAGGGTACTATGTCATTTGGTTCCAAAACTTAAGCATAAATAAGCATGCATGCCTTTCATTCTTTCATAGAAAAATTCACTTCTCATTCTTTACCTTTCTCTTCACTTTGTTCATTTTCTCCACTTCCGTTTCCATGGCATCCAACTTCTCTACCATTTCCATAACCTCCTCCATGCACCACCATACCCAAAAACACCTAAACCCACATCACCTCGCCCAAACACACCTCCACCATTGCCGGCCCTCCATACCCACCACCTATATCTAAGGCCAAGCCCACCTAACCCCATACCAAAGCCGTACACTCCCATACCCACCTCAAAACCTCACGCACCCCGTAACCCTAGGTTCTACCTCCCTTATAGCCAAGGTCACACACAAAAATAGAAAAAAAGTAAGAAAAAAAGAAAAAAAGAAATAGAGAAAAAGAAATTCATAGTGGCAAGTTTGAAACATGGAAGAAGAAAGCGCGTTAGTTCATGAAGCATGCTAGTTGCGAAAAAGATTGACGGAGTAGATATGAAGGAGAAAAATTCTCATCGCCTTTTGAATTATATTGATTATCAAGTTTAATTGTTATGTTAGATAATCACTATTTGATGATATGGATGTTTGATTGATAGTTTGAATATGTTGGATGAATTGAAAGTTTGGACGTGTTATTGAATGGTTGAATAGTAGATAATTCACACTATTATGTTTGCATTATCATCATAGTTAAATTTGTCATGCTACTTAGTTAAAATAATTAACTATTCTTTTTTTATGAAAGATCCATATTCATATAGGATATATTGGAATAAATAAGTCTCTTTTCAAAATTGGAATTAAAGGTAAAAATTGAAATTGAATTTGAATTTGAAATGTATAGTGAAAGTGAAATTGATTTTGATTTTAAAATTAAAATTGAAATTGAAATTGAAATTTGAGTTGAAATTAAAGATGGATTTGAAATAAAATCTCAAATCTAAGTTTTAATTGAGTTAATTTGGAGTTAGAATTGAAATTTAGTTGAAATTGGATTTTAAAATTTAACATTAAAATAATTGTTATAAAATAATATTATAATATGGAAATAATGTAAATACGCTTTAAATGTTTGAAAAGAGAAAATATTGATTTAAAATGATTTGTAATAATTTTATAAGTAATGATATTCAATTTGAATAAATTATTTCAAGTATCGAAAAATAAGTCAAAACTAGGCGCGTCGTGCAACGGTAGTTCGCGATTTCATGCCGAAAAGTTCAAACAGTTATACAAGATGGAAGATAGCTCGAAATTCTTCGAGATTAGAAAATTCCGGACTATTTTATCCATATCTTCTAAATGAAGAAAGAAAGTCGAGATTTCATTAAGTAGATTTTGAATTATGTCCAAATTAATTTTCTAGAAAAACCACGCTTGTGTAATTAAGCGACCATAACACAAAATATGTTTAAATGGATGTTTTTAATTATGAAAAAATATGAAATAAATTTGATAAATCTAATTTAAAAGATATTAAATAGGAAAATATGAGTTTTCAAAAATTAAAAGTTGATTAAATCAAATAAGCCATATATAGCACTTTCCACAGCACTTTTCTGCTGCGAATTCTATAACTTTTGAAATATGAGTTTAAACTTAAAGATTTTTCTAGAATCAATTATGAATGTTTTTAAAAGGAAAATTAAGAATTTAAAAGATAATTTGGAATCTTTATAATCAATTCCAAAATAAAAAGTAATAACCCAGTATGTAGTAACGACTAGTACATTTGTCCAGCCTGTGAGATCTGGAAAGATAAGATAAGATGTTTAACTAAGGTTAGGAATGGAGCAACCAGTGCCTTGAACTTACCTGGTGTATGTTTTCTCTTCTTAGGCGAGGGGTGGGATAAATTGAAAGGAAAGCCCGGATGCTCTAAAAGATTATATTAAGTTTTTCCAAGAATTACTATTTCTTAAAAGTTAAGCAATTTAAGTATAAAGAGGTTAATATCCAAAATGGATAAACTACAGCTTGGATTGCATAGAGATAATCTTCTTATACTTGGTATTAAATTTCGAAGAGAGAACTCATCCTATTCATGGAATTTAAAAGGTGATCTCACTGTTATTCCGTCCATAACACTTGTTGAATACAAAAATTAATACTGAAAAATTAGAATGATTTCTATGATCCTATTTACTCAATAATGTTTGCTAAGATTGATTTTAGGGTTTACAATAAACAATGTCTTAAATAACATTGTTTTTGACCCGCCTAAAAGTTAAGGAATCCAGATCAATGATAAGTGAGGAAATTAGAAGTATTATCTAAAGAAAAAGAATGAATGAACTTAGAATTACTTTAAGACAAAAAGAAGAGATTTTTAATCATCCAAAAAGAATTAAAGTAAAAAGAGACTTAATAAATCATGTATACTCATATTCACTTTTTATCGATAATTGGATTTCGAAGGAACCGTTGGGTCGGATTTGGGTGTTTCTTATCCGAAAACCACCTCGAACCAATTTGCATGCTCGAAAAATGAAGACCCGATAGAGAGAATGAAGAACGAAGATTAGGTATTTTTGGAATAAAAGGACCGCTTGCTGATAATTCTGGTTATGTAACGATCACGTTTTTGAACCAAATTTAATTTGGTAATTAATATAAGTTTTGGAATTAATTTGTGAGTTAATTTGAATAATTTGAACATTTTTTCCCAAAACAAATTAGATATGGGTTTGTTTGTGTGTGTGTGTGTGTGTGTATATATAAGTAGATTGCAAATAGAATTTGAAATTCAAATATAAATCTCTTGAAAATAAATTGGATTTAAAAATAATATATATATGTGTGTGATTTTATTAATGTATAATTAAATTTCAAATCATTTTCTTTTAAGATAATATAATCATAAATAAAGGACATGTCTTTATGAAAATAAGAAAATATAATATAAAATTTTTATTTAAACATTAAGACGTGAAAAATTACCAATGTAAGTGAGATAACATGAAATTTTACAAGTCGTAAAAATTTAACATGTATTTAACGAGTGTAAATAATTTTTCATGCATAATTAACGAGTGTCATTAACTTTATTTATTTTTAAAAATAATGAATAAAAGGAAATCAAAGTTATATATACATCTATACTTCTGCTCTCCATTTTCCTTTTTCATTTCAAAAGAACTATAAACTTAAAGAAAACAAAACCAGAAAAACTTTAAAACCAGTAATACAAACTCAAAGATTATCTCAAGCAAAGATTCAACTCGGTAAATCAAGATCAGAGTTTAAGATCAAAACCAATGCATTCCGGTCAAAACAAATCAAGTTCCAGTTTCCCAGTTTTCAAACTCAAAAGCAAAATCCAGGTTCTCTGTCTCGAAACAAAAGGTGAGTGAACTACTTTAAATCTGAGCTAAAACTTGATGTTTGTGATGAATATTTGAAGTGAAGCTGTGAAATATGGTTGCATGTATACAAAAATGAATATATGCATCTGTGCATGTTTGGGAACAGACATGTTGCCTCTGTTTTTAAATTACAGGTTACAAAACCTGTTTCAGAAATCCAAATCTCTCCCTCTAATCCTCTTTAGGCCTTAAGGTTTAAACAAAACATGTTCGTTTAATCAAGATCTAGGTTTTAAAAATATTTTTAAGTATAATTTGAAAGTAGTTTTGACCTGGAACAAGAAAACACAGTAAACTCAATACATGATGAAAATTCGATTTCTGTAATTATTTGATTCCCTTATATGACCTAAATCATTTTCGAAAACATTGTTTTTTAAAATAGAAATCAAGATTTTTAATTGTGTTTTGAGTGAGGAATCTCGATTTGAACGGTTTTGGGACTTTTGGCGATTTCTGGTGATCGGCGAGGTTAGGGAGGTCGGGGTCATGGCGGAGGTAGCCTGAGTGATAGGGGTTCATGGAAAAATACTCGGTGATTTTTTAAACGACCGTAGTGGCCGGACGGTGTCAATTTAGGGCTTAAACTCAGGTTTTGGTTGTGGTCGGAATTCAAGTTACTACAGCGTCGTCAATGCAGCGGAGGTGATCGAAGTAGGGGGAATTGATGCGTGATTGGTCGGCGAGGCTTTGGACGGGATCGCATGATTTCTGGTTGCTGGAAGTGGCCGTGCGAGGTGGTTCTTGGATGAACTATTTAGTTCCAGTTTGTATCGACTTGCTCGATTTTTTGTTCGTCACCGTTTCAAGGATCTGGGTTGTCGTGATGCTCGTGTAGGTCGTTGCCAATGTGTTGAATGTCAGAGCATTGGTCGGAGGTGTCCGGATTGCCTATGCACATGCACGAGGGTCAGGGTTGTATTAGTAGGCTTGAGTTTGGGAAAGTAGAAGTGATCTCGGGTTTGCTCTCGGGAAAATGGGTTGTTGGCTCGAGTAAGTTCTCGGGTATATTCGTGTGGGTTAATATGTTTAACAAGTTTTAAAAACTTAAATCAATCAAAGAAAAAATAGGGTGGCTCGAGGAATAGCTCGGGGAAACATGCATTTGTCTTAGGGGAGTACTAGGGTAAGTCTCGAGTCTGAGTAATTTTGTAAAATAACAAGTTTTAAATTTTAAAGCAAATCAAGTTTTAATTAAAACAATTTTCTTAACTCATTTCTTTTAAATAATTAATGTTTTGTTTAAGTTTAGGATTAGTGAATGTTTTTGAAAATAAATTATTTTAAATTAAGTTTAAAATGTTTTAAATATATATAACCTTTATATAAACTTAAAAATGTAATTAAGGAGTTAATTAAGAAGATAAAATGTTTTTAAACGTTAATTAACTTAAAGTTCTAAGTTCATTTATATGCTAATGATAATTAAATACAAGGTTTATTAAATAAAGATTTTTAATAATTAAGTAATTAATCAAGATAAGTGATTTAATCTTTTAAATAATTAAAGTTTTAAGTAATTAAAGATTAATTAATTAATGAAAGTAATTAAAAGATAATTACTTAAAGAATAATTACTTAATATAAGTAACTAAAGAATAATTGAGGTTAATTAACTAATAATTAAGGTTAATTAATTAATAATTAAGGGTTAATTAATTGATGATTAAAGGTTAACTAAATAATAATTAAGGAAAACTAATTAATAATTTAAGGATAATTAATCATTAATTAAAGGATAATTAATGAAAGTAATTATTTGATTAATTAATTAAATAATTAATTAAAATGGTTTGTAATTACTTATTGTTAGTTAAGCAGGGTTAGATAATGAATTAATTATTCTTGAGTTAATTAAAATAAATTATAATCATATGATCAATTAATCTTGCATACGAATGATAAACCTGAATTGAATTCCTTGGATTATTTGATATCTTTAATATGTGATTTGTGATGCTCTGTGATATGAATTGTTTTGGATTGAGCTATGATATCTGTGATATATTGCCATGTGAATGTGAACTTCTGAATTGAAGTAAAATTGTTTACTTAAATAACTTGGCCTTTAAAACGTCATTTGAATTTCGATGCGACCGAAGGTCGGATTCCAAATGGTTATCCGAAAACCACATCGAATCTTAAAGGTGAATCTTTTGTTTAAAAGATTATAAATAGAAATTTTGTGACATATGTACCCACATGTTTTTAAAATAAGCGCTTATTATTCGGTTAAGCCGGGAGGGGACATTGAGTCATAAAATCCATTCTGAATAATGAAACGATGAAATGGGATAGCATTTGAAGATGGGGGTTGAAGTCCAGGTATTTTCGAGAATGAAAGGATTACCTATCGATTGTCTCTGCATTGAGTTGCTCCGGTATAGAGATTTCCCTATGTGATGGGGAGTCCGGTTGGGATTAGGGATATCCGGATTTGCAAGGACATTTTCCTTAATTGGGCGAAGTGCCTTCGGTTCCATTCCGACCCAGGATGGACTTGTATGGATGTATGACTGACATTACACTTTGAGATGTAAAGCTGGTTTCTATCAAATAAATTTTTGTTTGATGGCGGAGAATTTATTATCTTAGCTTAACACCCTTCTCTGAGACGTACGAGCTCAGAGGTTATGTAGTTGATAGTTATTAGTGATATATTCCCAATTGGGTAATGTGGCATGCTAAGTGCTGATCATGGTTGATCGAAGCATGGCTTTTGTGAAAAGCGTAGCTTTCTGGGACGAAACTTCATCGAACCTCACACCTCGAAAATGGTCGAAACAGGACGGATGCGGCAAGGTTACGGGAGTTGAGCCCTTTAGGGTATGTTTATTTTCTTCTGGACAAAAAGTCGTATTCTGTTATGGAGTCCATATATTTAACTTATGTGGTTGTTGGTTGTTGTAGGGATCTAGATAAAGGTCGGTTGCGACATGGGGATGGCATACTCATGAAAGTTAGTTACCTAATTATAGAGGTAACCCGGCCTTGTGTTGGCAGAGATTCGGTTAGGTTCTCGGGGCGTCCCTCCAGAGGCGTATCCTTTCGGATAAAGGAAGTTCCTTAGCTTTGGCCATTTTTTGGAAATCCAATCAATCGAATACGAGCCCTGTACGATTTTAGTTATAGAACCTACCATTTAACATGGTAGCTATAGTAGGCATACTGTAATTGTACGTATGCTGGCTAAGATTAATATTATACTTTCAAAATGTTTTCACACTATGCACTAATAACAATATCAAAAGGATTTTCACGTATCAAGCATGTTTGACTATCATAAAAAGAAACCTTCCCAAGTGTGTGATTGCATTGTGTGTGTGCCGAGAGACCTTACGGTGGTTTCATTTTCTGAAAAGCATAATGGCTTTCTTTTTTTAATTTGTTTTTGTTCAAACAATTGTTTTATGTTTACTCATACCAGTCCCATGACTAACCCGGAGTTTATTGTTCCCTTTCTAAACTCCGGGTGTCCATAATTGTCCACACGGACAGCCTAGAGTTAGGACACCAGTAGGTTCTAGAGCTAGTTTGGATAGTAGATATGGATCTGGAAGTTCTTGGATTTGAAGCTTTTGGTCTTTGAAGTTTTTGGAGCCTTTTGTTTTGGAGCTTTGGATTGAAGTCATAGTATGTTGGATACTTTTAAAACTCTATTAATTTTTCTCCACTGTTGTGTTATTTTTCTGTTGTGGTGTTGTACTATGTTGTTGTATCATGTATATAGTGCTCTGATTTTGGTGGTCATTTGTTATCAAACGGTTGTACCCATGTTGTGTATTTATGAAATTATCATTTTGTTTCCGCCGTGTTCTTATCACCTGATGTGTTATAAGCTCCAGCGAACTGGACTTCAGCGTTTGAATCTCTGGCATAAGAATATTGTTGATGTATTGAATGTCGATTTTCGGGTGTCAGATTCTGGGTCGTCACATTTGGTGTCAGAGCTGAAGGTTGAGTAAGAACTTTAGCTATGGAGTATAACTCATTAGGTGACTCATTAGAGATTGTTAACCTCGTTTCACCCACGAGTTAAAGAGCCTGCAAGTTAAAAGTCTACGAGTTAAAGAGCACACGAGTTAAGGAGTCTACGAGTTAAAGAGCCCACGAGTTAAGGAGTCTACGAGTTAAAGAGCACACGAGTTAAGGAGTCTACGAGTTAAAGAGCCCATGAGTTAAGGAGTCCACGAGTTAAAGAGCCTGCGAGTTAAAAGATTACGAGTTAAGGAGCTAACGACCTAACAGGTTAAGACCTAAATGACTTAGGGAATGTCACGACTTAAGAAAGTCCACGACTTAAAGACGTTACGACCTAGCGACCTAAAGGAGTGACGACTCAAAGCACTAAAAGGAAGAGTCAACAACACTTAAGTCGCTGCTGACTTATAACTGCAGATAAGTCATTCACGACCTAAGACTTGGAGACAAGTTCAATACCATGCTGTAATAAGATGACTCGTTGACGACTTACGACCGATGATGAGTCGTGTACGACTCATGATAGCATAAAGGAAGTTGCATTTGGTTAACTCGTGAACGACTTAGAACTTGTATAATTCATTCAAATGGGTGCATAACTTTGGACCAAGCCATGAGCTAAACCCAGTAGGTCGGCCGCGACCTACCATGAGTCATCTACGAGTTACGACTTATCATAAGTCGTGTATGAGTTACGACCTAACTCCGAGAAATGTATATAAATACGACCCTAGCTCCAACTAGAAAGGGACCTTTGGCTCATTCTTTTCAAGCACGGATACTCTGCTGCATTCCAAACCGACTCTACACTCAAAGCTTTCAAGACACGTAGAACGCTACCAACAACTTTAAGAAGGAATCTCATACATCCGACATGGATGGGAAGACTTTCACTTACATTGAAGTTTAAGCTACTTGTTCAAAGTGTTTGGTAATTCAAAGTGTATTGTACTTGGGAAGAATTGTATCGACTTGTAACGAAATCATCAATAAAGATATTCAAAGTGGACTTAGGCAAACTATTAAGCCGAACCACTATAAAATCGCTGTTGTTTACTGCTTTTTCGGCGGTTTTCTGCTTATACTCTGTTCCCGAATCATCGGGTGGTGCTTTCACAACTACACTTCACACACCGGGGTGTTAGCGTTCAAATTTTAGCGTTAGCATTTTTGGTGCTTTCACTGAGAATTGAACTCAGGTGAATTATCATCATTGCTCCACGAAAGTTTGTTGAAGTAATCTCTCTGAAGACTAGAAGTTTATCTGAAATCATGGCTCCAAGGAGAAGGAGTAGATCTATTAGATCTGGAAATGTTCAAGAGGGAACCTCGGCTTCCCCAGTACCTAATCAAGCCACTCCACCTGTTGGGGTTACAAAAGCAGAGTTGGATGCTGTAATCTTAGGGCTGAACCAGCAGATAAATGCCCAAAATGCACAATTGGAGATTCAGAATGCCCAAAATGCTCTAATTTTGAATAGGTTGAACGATTTGCTTGGGGCAAACCGTCAACCAACGAGTAATGAAAGGAACTTTGCTGGAAATGTTCATGATGCTGAAGAAAGGAACGTTCCTGAGAGGGCTGCCAGCCCCTTTGAGCAGACACTTCCTGAAGTTGGTGGATCTAAAGCTCGAAATGATGAGGGGTATCTTTCTGAAATGGTTCGACAAATCATGAAAGAGAGCATTCAAAGGGATGAAGACGAGAAAGAATGGGGTTTCACTCCAAGTAAAACCCCGTTTACCGAAAGGATCTTAAAGGCTGAGTTTCCAAGGAAGCTCGTCCTTCCAACCATTCCAGCTTACAAGGGGACAAGCGATCCGAACGAATTCTTTTATAAGTATGATTGGCACATGAAAGGTGCCAGAGCTTCTGATGAAATAAAGTGCTGATATTTTCCTGTATATCTGGAAGGTGTAGCTCTGCTTTGGTTCACCAAGCTACCAATCCGGTCTATAGATCAGTTTTCTGACCTAACCCGGAAATTCAAGGAGCAGTTCAGACTATATGCTTCAAAAGCCAAAGATATCATGTCGTTGTCAAGTTTAGAACAGAATCCAAGGGAAACTATCAGATCTTTCTTGAATCGCTTTAATATAGCGCTGGCCGAGGTAGACAATGCAGAACCACGGATGATCTTGACTTATCTGATGAGGGCCATTGACAAGTCGAGCGAATTTGGAAAATGGCTAAACATGAAGGAACCAAATTCCCTTGAAAAATTCTACAAGAAAGCAGATGAGTTCATACGCCTGGAAAGCCGTCCTGTACCGGTAAAGGCAGTATTGGAAAAAGCTGAAGATAACATTGCCGCTCCACGCAAGAATGAATCTGTAGGACAGAAAAGGGAAAATAACGATGGGAAGAAACAGAAAAATCTGAAGAAGCCTCGTTCCTTCAAGCCATCGGAATATACTCCTTTATCAGATACGCCAGAGCGTATTTACCTTTCAACTAAAGATTTTGTTGACTATCCTAAACCTCCTGTTCTGAGAACCGGGAAAAGAGCTATACAAAGCGGGAAGTTCTGCCGCTTCCATAATCAACCCGGTCATGATACCGACGAATGCCGCCAATTGAAGAATTTGATTGAAGAGTTGATAAGGGAAAACAAGCTGCAGCAATTTGTGGAAAAGAATAGCAGCAATCCTGCTTCGTCTAGTCAGGGGCAACAAGCTCCTGCTCATCAACCTAGGACAAGTGAGAAGGATGCAGGGCATGAATCCGGAAGGCCTGTTATCAATGTCATTACGGGAGGACCTCACCCAGCAGGCAGGAGCTGGGGTGAGATGGAAAGGTATACCCGGGCTTTAAAATATGTACCGGCCGAAGAAGATGTCTTTGTTTTGGAAGACGCTACGCCCCTGAAACAACATAGAACTTTCAATGATGATATTGTGTTCAGAGCCAGGGATTCCACAGGTGTTGAAGCTCCTACCTTGGATCCCTTAGTCATCTCGGCTGGTATCGGGCCAGCTATTGTCAAAAGAGTTCTCATTGATTGTGGCGCATCCTGCAATATCCTCTTCAAGAAAACATTCAACCAAATGAAGATCCCTATGGCTGATGTGCAAGCCTCGTCGCAGAAAATCGCTGGCTTCACTGGAGAGCCAAAGCAGCCGATAGGAACCATTGATTTGCTTGTAGAACTTGGAGAGGGAGAAAGAAAAGTAGTCCGCAAGCAAACTTTTGTGATTGTCGACGAATTTTCTGCTTATAATGCTTTCCTTGGCCGTCCAACTCTTGCAGTGTTCAAAGCTGTTCTGGCCCCATGGTGCCTCACCATTAAATTCCCCACAGACAATGGAGTAGGAGTTATAAAAGGGGATCAAAATGCTGGGCGGGAGTGTTATCTGACAGAGCTGCGAGAGGCAAGGAAAAGAGAAATGGGAAAGGATGCGGCAACCCCAGTCCGCATCAAAGAACCAACCTTGTAGCAATTACAGGGCGGACCCTGCACTGGCGAGCATAGCGGAGCACGAAAAGAGATGGATCCTAAAAAAGCCAGTGCAGGGGAGAATAGAGTGGTACCGGTGGAAACGACGGTACCGGTACCTGTTGACCCGAAGGACCCAAATAAGGTGTTGAATGTGGGTACACAACTTAATGTGTCGATTCAGAATATCTTAATATCTTTTTTGAAAGAAAATTTGGATGTTTTCGCTTGGACTCATGCCGATATGTGCGGAATATCCCCGGAAGTTGCAGTACACGCTCTGAATATTGATCCAAAGTTTACGCCTGTGAAACAGAAAAGAAGAACCCAAGGTCCAGAAAGGTCAGCAATATTAAAAGAAGAAGTTGATCGGCTCATGGAGAATGACTTTATCAAAGAATCTACCTATCCGAATTGGGTTTCAAATCCAGTGCTGGTTAAGAAAGCCAACGGAAAATGGAGAGTGTGCATCGATTTTTCAGATCTAAACAAGGCCTGCCCCAAAGACTGCTTCCCATTACCCAGGATCGATCAACTGGTAGATGGAACAGCGGGATATGAATTGTTATCTTTTATGGATGCCTGCTCCGGATATAACCAGATCATGATGCATGAGCCAGATCAGGAGGACACGAGCTTTATCACCGATGTTGGTCTTTACTGCTACAGAGTTATGCCCTTCGGGCTGAAGAATGCGGGGGCAACCTACCAAAGACTTGTTAATGCTATGTTCAAACCGCAATTGGGCAAGACTATGGAAGTCTACGTCGACGACATGTTAGTAAAGTCTAAGAAAGCAGTGGATCACATAGAACACTTAGCAGAAATGTTCGCAGTCCTCTGGAAATACGGAATGAGGCTTAACCCTTTAAAATGTTCGTTTGGGGTGGAGTCCGGAAAGTTCTTAGGTTTCATCGTGAGCGCTAGGGGCATTGAAGCTAGTCCAGCTCAAATTACCGCCTTAAAAGAAGTCAAAGCTCCTAGAACGAAGAAAGAATTGCAAAGTCTCAACGGAAAAGTCGCCGCCTTGAGTCGGTTCATTTCCAAAGCTACTGATAAATGCATCCCATTCTTTGACGCTCTAAAGAAAGGAAAGAAAAACTTTGATTGGACTCCCGAATGCCAAAAACCCTTTGATGAATTGATTCGTCATATGGAAACGCCTCCAATACTTTCTAGGCCCAGCGATGGTGAGGATCTTCTTATATACTTGGCAGTATCATCTCATGCTCTAAGTGCAGTGCTGATACGAGAAGACAAGAGGATTCAACATCCGGTTTACTATATCAGCAAAAGACTCACTGGGCAGAGATGAATTACTCCAAGTTGGAAAAACTCGCCTATTGTCTACTGATTGCATCGAGGAAGTTGAGGCAATATTTCCAAGCTCATCCTATCAAAGTCCTCACTGATCAACCTCTAAAGCAAGTCCTGTTTCGCCCTGAGACTTTGGGTCGTCTTCTAAAGTGGAACATTGAACTCAGTCAATATGACATCACTTATCACCCCCGAAAAGCAATCAACGGACAAGCTTTAGCGGATTTCATCGCAGAATTCACAGATAAGGGTAACGGTGGGGAAGAAACGATCGATGATTCCCCAAACCAGTGGAAGTTATATGTTGATGGCGCGAGAAATGACTACTGTTCTAGAGCCGGGGTTGTACTTGAAACCCCTGAAGGTCGGTCATTATGCTATGCGCTAAGATTGGAATTTCCTTCAACGAACAATGAAGCAGAATACGAAGCTCTTATCGCTGGCTTGAGAATTGCTAAAGAACTAAACATCCGAGCATTACAGATCTTCAGTGATTCTCATCTTATTGTATGCCAAGTCAAGAAGGAATTTCAAGCGAAAGGGGGAAATCTGCCTGCCTACTTGTCAAAGGCCTGGGAACTTCTATGTGACTTCGATCACTACACGATAAGCCATATTCCTCGAGAAGAAAACACGAAAGCAGATTCTCTCGCAAAGTACTCTAGCACAGGCGAAGCTCAATTTCTGGGGTTAGCTCCAGTGGAAGTCCTGTCGGCTCCAAGCATTAATGAGATGGATATTGATTGGATCATGAGTGTGTCTCAAGAGCAAGAATCATGGATGACTCCAATAACAGAATATCTGCTCAATGGCTCTTTACCGGAAAATTCAAAAGAACGACAGAAGCTACTGAGGAAAGCCTCTCGCTATATAGTCCAGGATGGCCAATTATACAGACGGGGATTCTCAATGCCATTACTTCGATGTATATCCAGGGAAGAGTCCAAAACAATCCTAGCTGAGGTACATGGAGGAGAATGTGGTGATCATTTAGGTGGTCAAACTTTAGCAAAGAAGGTTCTCCGATACGGATATTTTTGGCCAGAAATTAATCGAGATGCTGCAGACTATTCCCGAAAATGTGATAGATGCCAAAGATTTGCCAAAATTCCTAGAGCACCTTCTACTGAACTCATACAGATGGTCAATACATGGCCATTTGCAATCTGGGGGATAGACCTTATAGGACCTTTACCAACTGCCAAATCTGGAATCAAATATGCCATTGTTGCTGTAGACTATTTTACTAAATGGGCTGAAGCTGAACCATTGGCTACTATCACCTCTAAAAAGATGATAAATTTTGTGACTAAAAGTATCATTTGCAGATATGGTGTGCCTCAAAAGATAATTACAGACAATGGTACTCAATTCGAAAGTGAAGAATTCCAAGATTTTTGCAAGCGATTCAAAATCCGAAAAAGCTTCTCAGTAGTGGCTCATCCGCAGGCAAACAGACAGGCGGAAGCAGTAAACAAAATTATCAAGTCAACCATCAAGAAGCAACTCGAAAGAGCAAAAGGTGGTTGGGTCGATAAGCTACCACTAGCACTATGGGCATACAGAACTACCCACAAAACTGCGACTGGGCATACTCCGTTTTCATTGGCATACGGGTCAGAAGCAATGATTCCGGTAGAAACAGAGGTCCCTTCACATAGAAGAATCCATTTCAATCAAGCGGAGAATGAAAAACTACAGCTTGAGGCACTAGATCTCCTTGATGAAAAAAGAGAAGAGGCTAAGCTCAGAATTGCAGCTCATCAGCAAAGGATAGCCAGACATTTCAATTCCAAAGTTCGCCAACGCAGCTTTGAGATTGGAGATCTAGTCCTGAAGAGAATTATGACGGCGACAGGTGTGTTTGGGCCAAATTGGGAAGGACCATATGTCATAGGTCAGAAGCTTCTTGACGGCACATTCAAACTCACTACTGTCGAAGGAGATCAAATTCCAAGGGCTTGGAACAGCAATCACTTGCGTCCATACTTTACTTGAAAGCTTTGTTGAAATATTGTAAAAAGAATTATGAATGTATGACTCTTGTAATTGAAAGCAATTGTAAAGCCAATGCAAGTGAATAATGAAAGACTATAAAGTGGATGTTGGCCCAAATTCTTGGTCGAACCACTATAAATCTTGTGTTCCTTATTATTATTACATGTTTGCTTTATTTTCGATATGAAAAGTACATTAAATGTATTGCTGAAATGTCAATTTAAATTTTTGCAGACAATGAAAATAAAACTTGCACGTTACAAGACCAAGTGATTCTTGTTATCATTCAACAAACAAATTTTGAGTCACAAAAGCCCCGAATTCAAATCCTAGATAGGAAGTGCTTCAATTGAACGGCCAATGATTTCACCGGAAACGGGCCCTTGCTAATAAATTGAGATCGTTTGAACAAACAAACATCCAATTAAGAAGCTTATGCCCGTTCTCGCGAACTTGCCTAGCAATGAAGTACACTTCTTTGGATTAAACAAACTACTTGTAAGAGAAGGGAGTGTGAGCTTGAAAAGAAAAACAGAGGATCACTGAAAAGGCATAAGCAAGTGGACAAGGAACAACTAAAGCCCTCTTCGGAGGCACGAGCCCTCTTCGGAGGCACAACTCTTCGGAGGATAAAGACCTCTGACGAGGCATATGCCGCAAAAAAGAAAGTTTTCTACTCAACAAAAAAGATTGGAGGAGTCATGACCCTCCAACCATGAGAGAGTAACTTACAGGCAATCAAAGCCCTCTTTGGAGGCACATTTCACCAGGAGTTGAAGTGTAAGAGCCCCTCTTCGGAGGCCCACTTCACCAGAGTTGAAATGCCAAACAAAATAAAGCCCACTTTGGAGGCACATTTCACCAGGAGTTGAAGTGTAAGAGCCCCTCTTCGGAGGCTCACTTCACCAGAGTTGAAATGCCAAACAAAATAAAGCCCTCTTCAGAGGCACATTTCACTAAGAGTTGAAGTGTAAGAGCCGCTCTTCGGAGGTCCACTTCACCAGAGTTGAAATGCAAAACAAAGTAAAGCCCTCTTTGGAGGCACATTTCACCAAGAGTGGAAGTGCAACAGCCGCTCTTCGGAGTTTCACTTCACCAAAGTTGAAATACAAAAAAAAAACCTCTTCCCAGAGGCAGAAATGAAAAGACCTCCTCCCGGAGGCACAATCAAGCAGAAAGACCTCTTTGGAGGCACACGTTTCACCAAGATTGAAATAAAACTTCCAGGTGTTGAAAAGTGAAAAAGTCTTCCTCAGAGGTGCAACTTTTCAAAGAAACAAAAATCAAAAAGCCCTTTACTGTGGTATAAAAAAAATCCTCATCAAAGGCACACTTTAACTTTCAAAGGAAGAATGATTTACCTATTCTGGAAAATAATCTTCCTCAAAAAGAATTTAAAGTACCCTTCAGAGGCCCGCTTTACCACATAGAAGAATTCACTTGGTAAAATGTGTATATACACAAAAGAAAAAGTGATTTCTTCGAAGGATGAAGCGTAAAAACTTATATGGAGGGAGTTGTACTCTGTTTTTTAACGAGATAAAATTTCTCCAAGTATGAAATAATTATTCTCCAGAAAATAAGAGTACAAGTCCCCTCGAAGTATAAAATATTGCAGCGAGCTTATGGTATGGGGGCAGCATGGTATAGTTACATACAACATGGTATAGCTACATTGGTAAAATTACGCTCGAACAACATACCACAAGCTCACTGTAATATCATATAAATAAACTTGTACAAAATTGAATAATAAATGCATTCTCAAATTCAAACAGGAGTTTGTACAAATAAAGGATCATTTTATTCAATTGTATTACAGATACAAGTTTCGAAATAAAGAAAGCGGGGGCCGGTACCCGCACAATCCTCGACCAGTACATGCAAAAAACAAAAAGCTAAAAGCTGGAATCTTCATTTCTTCTTGCCACCTTTGGACCCTTCACCCAGCCGGATGGTTAGCTTTTCGGGTCGATCTATAGGCATGAGGGAAGAAGGAGAGGGAGGTACAACTGGTTCAACTTCCGGTTCCTCTTCAGTAGCAATGATGCTCTTCCTCCTCCTCTTTGATGTTTCGTGCTTCTTTCTCCTCTTTGAAGAAGATTCACTTCATGGAGTAACAAGTTTAGAAAAAATTATGTCATCAGAAGGAGTCCGCTCCGGAGATATCTCACCTCCCTCAAGTCCTTCGTCTTTTTGCTCTTGCGAAGCAGCTGGGTCATCCAAGCCCCGAAAGGCACCTATTATTTCTTCCTGTGATCCCAGATGAGGAGTAGGAGTGATTGGGGAAGGCAGAGGAACAGTAACTGGAGGTGGAAAAGTTTGAATGATGCTCGGCGCTTTCTCTACAAAGGAAAAGATAAAAGTGTCAGTATTTCCCGCAAAAAGAGGAGACAACGGCTCGTCGAGATTCAAGAAATAATCAAGAAGCTCGTCAAATCCGTAAGAAACTGGCAAGTTGTCCACCTGAGCATTATTAGGGTTACCTGGAGAAGTTGGTGGTATCACATCAATTTCATAGTCTACAGCTTCAGCACTCTCTTGTGGCTCATCTACAGCTTGTGTAATTGCAGCTCCGGTATCAGCTTTAGTAGGAATCAGTGTATGAGAGCTAGAACCAGCAATGTCAACATCGACTGAAGTTGAAGGAGGGACAAGGGCAGTCAAAGTTGTTTCTTTTTCTTGATGCTATTCCCCCATTATTTCAACTCGCGATCTAGCAAGTTGCTCCTTCCCTCTAGCAAGGGCTGCGCGAGCTTCGAAGTCTAAATAGTGCGCCTCTAGCTCCTCTTCAGTGTACCGGACGTCTTTAAACATATCAAGCGCAGTTTCCCAAACTTCAGCTAGGGTAACCTCATATTTGGGACCCAGAAATGCAAGACTACCACGCCCTAACACACTTTGCAAGTAGAATTCAAATAATGTCGAGCCGATGTCAGCTTTGGTAATTTCATGAGCTTCTTCAGCTGCAATTCTACCAGCAATAGCCTCATCTCGTTCTCTTTCGACTTTAGATAGTTGAGCTTTCAATTTTTCAATTTCTGCAACCTGAAAGCTAGTTTACCCTTGTAAATGAGTAATATCAGTACGGTAGCCCTCTACAAGTTGCTCCAGCCCATCAGCCTTGGCCTCAGCATCCCTTTGCGCAACATGAGCATCCCGCACCTGCTGCTGGAGCACACTCTCCCTTTGAGAATAAGAAGAGGAGGAAGTGGCAAGCTCCTCTTTGAGTTTCCCAACTTCCGCTTCAAGCTTTTCATTGTAATCAGCAATGCTCCTCATTTCTGCATCATGCTGCGTAAGGGTCTTTTGCCATTCGGTTTTGTCATTCTCCATGGTCAGCATAGCTTCGAGATTGGCCCGATTCACCCTTTGGAGCTCATCAACAAGTTTTTGCCAATTTGACATCCTCTCAATGTCAGTTTTGACGGCATCGAGGTTCCGTAACATGGCATTTTTATCTATGGGAACCAGGCCAAGGTCGAAGCGAACTCCTTTTAAGCACCAATTTGGAAATCGGCTTTGGAGAGTGGCTGGACCTGGTCCAACTTGGTAAGAAGGCCTGTTGATAATTGCCTGGACATCAGTACGGGAAGGGGCAGGAGACTGAGAAGAAGTAGGAGCGGTAATCTTTTCAGAAGTTGCAGGCATTGGCTCCTTACTGACTTTAGCCCGTTTACTCGAGTCATCAGTTATGTGACTCTTCCCTCTATCATCGTGAGATTTGCGTTTGTGGGAGTCACCCTCTTTGTGGGAAGAATCGTATCGGTCATCCGGTCTTCCATAACTTTCTTCATGGGCACGTCTCTCCCGAGCCTTCCGAGCGGCCCTCTCTTCATCAGTCTCTCTGTGAACAGGAAGATAGCGCTTATAATCATACTGGCCGCGTCTCCCGTATCGCTGGAAGTCATCATAATACGAGCCACCTCGCTTCATTGAAGAACCTGAAATTGGAAAAAGCACAACTTTAGAATTTTTTGAAAGTATGAAGAACTAAGCGTATAAGATGTCAAAGAATCCTAGTCATGTGTGATGTGTAGGCTAAACGCGTCAAACTGGACTACGAACCGCTCGTCGGTTGAGGGCTAACGACAGGTTTTATAGCTAATGGCAACTCTTGGGATAAAGGAGTCTGTTTAAGGACGGATGTCGCTTCAATCGCCGGAGATATAAATTTGACACTGGCAGAGTCATCTTTAAAGAGCTCTTGAGAGGTGATCATTATGTCACTTAAACTCTCAAAGATGTCATCACCATCGTGCCTAACCAGGCTCCCTCCATCGACTCCTTCCTCAACATTCTCCCCGGTTTGATGAAGGGGCTCTTCTTCTTCAACCACTGGAGAAAGTGCAGGCTTGTCAGATGGCCCTGCAGCATCTTTCGGAGTTGAACACTTCACTAGTGAAGCCTCGGAAGCAGGTCCTTTTGGTATACATGTGTCGGTAGAAGCTGGGGCATCCGACGCTCTAGCCGGGGAGTCTGGGATTTCATGAGGATGTGTAGAACGAGAAGTATGCAAAAGTCCGTACTGATGCAAAAATTCGTCTTTCAACAGAAATTGAATGTCTCTCTCCTCAACTGGCACGGCCTTGAGCCTCTCGAAAGTTGGCTTATGACTGGGATCCCTAGAAGGAGGGGGAGCGCTGAAAATAAAATAGAAGCGGAGTTAACACTTAACAATTCAGTCTCGCAAAAGTCGGATAACAAACGTAGTAAGAATGGTTAATCTTACTTCCTTCCCTCCATACAGCGTAAAACCCCGGGGGACAGCGAACATAGAAAAATTGAGTCAAAAACCCATGAGCGCTGTCAGGAAGACCGATGATCAATTTACGATTTCGAGCACTTCTCGCGACAGTAATAGAGGGGTGATCTTTAGTCCTGGTGAAAGAGCATAGGAAGCAAATTTCATCAAAGCTTGGGAATCGATCAAGCGTCCTCCTAAACAGTACACACAACCCCATTAAAATGGCATAGCCATTGGGGTGTAATTGGGATGGGGAGATGGCCAATTGACGAAGAAGTTGTTGGAAAAAGTCATTGAAAGGAGGAACGCCCCCACTCAGGCACATTTGTCGATTGACCGTTACAAAGCCAAGGGGTGCTATGTCAGCAGTGTTACTTCTCTCGGGAAGAATGGCATCTGATTCAGCAATGCCAAACTGAGCACACAACTGGCGAAAAACTTTGTATGATAGCGTGGTAGGGGCTCTTTCGGGAGGATTGACTAGTGGAGCCAGAATAACAGTTGCCTCTCCAGTCTGAACTGTTGTATCTTCTTCCTGAGAAGTCATTCTACACAAGCAACTGGATATTTAAATGTGAAGGTGCACGTTTCCTAAAAGTGTGAAGTGTCATGCAGAACTAATAAAAATAACAAATAAATATAACTGGAATTAAACTAGTCGACGATTGATCGACTACAAAATTTCAAAACTTGTTAATCTAAAGTTCAAGCATAATATTAGTGCAGGCTGGTCAGTTTCAATTGACTATTTCAGTGTTGCTTTAATATTTTACTTGAAATTGATGAGTTGAAAGCACTTCGTTCACACAATTTATTTAAGTTAATTATCTATTATTAACTAATCTGTCATTTGATGTGGGCAGTCATGGCAGTATATTCGTCCCAATTTTCTGTAAATGTTGTATTGGAAAGATTGTTAGCTTGCAAGTTAAAGTGACCTGTGAATGAATGCAATAAAGTTCAACAGTTCAAAGTCCATGCAACGGTACAAAGTACGAACAAAATACATACAAGTCATGACTCGCCAACGACTCAAAGATTTTCCTTTTAATTTCTTATGGGTTAAGTCAGGCCATTGGTTTTCTGGCTAACTTGCCCACGACTTAAGGATTAAGGGGCGAGTCAGTTTAGGTTGCTTCAATTTTAAGTCAATGATGTTCTAAGTCGGCAGTGCTTTGGGTCAAAGGTCGTGAAACAGAGGAAGGACTCCAGTGGAAAAGCAGTGGGAAATTTCCTAAGTACTAACACGGCCACGACTCAAGATTTCAAGCTTTAACTCGGCTACGACTCAGGGCTTGAGTTGTAAAGGTTGCTACGTCGCAGAGAATACTTGGTCGCATAAGATTGCTGAATCATACTCAAAACAACGATTCACTCCTAACCCGTTAACTTCTTCTCCTAACCCGTTAGTCTTTTCTCCCAACCCACAAGCTTTTTCCTCCTGACCCATTAATACAGTAACTTCACAGTCCTCAACCTTAATCTTATCACACTACGAAATCGTTATAAATCGCGAGTTATCCTAAAACAAATCAAATAGCCTTAAGTCCACCGATGATCCATGCAGCAGTATTTGCATGGCTCAAGGATGTAAATCGTGGGCGGAGATCGATGATGGTGATCGGCGATTGGGAAAAAGAGAAAGTTGCTTACGTGGTGTGAAGCTAGAGATGGTTGGAAGTAAAATTGGGTCGAAATCGCCTTTGAAAGCTTGACAACGTGATAATGGCAGGAATGGCTCAGGGGATAAGTAATGAGAAGAGTGAGATAGGAGGAACGACTCAAGCATTTTATATCTGGAGGCGCTGGAACTCGAATCGGCGCGCCCGGGTTATGATGAGTCGAAGCACACGACTTACGACTTAAGCGTGTGCTTTGAGGGGAAAATGTTAACCCCGTTTCACCCACGAGTTGAAGAGCCTACAAGTTAAAAGTCTACGAGTTAAAGAGCACACGAGTTAAGGAGTCTACGAGTTAAAGAGCCCACGAGTTAAGGAGTCTACGAGTTAAAGAGCACACGAGTTAAGGAGTCTACGAGTTAAAGAGCCCACGAGTTAAGGAGTCTACGAGTTAAAGAGCCCGCGAGTTAAAAGCTTATGAGTTAAGGAGCTAACGACCTAACAGGTTAAGACCTAAACGACTTAGGGAATGTCATGACTTAAGAAAGACCACGACTTAAAGACGTTACGACCTAGCGACCTAAAGGAGTGACGACTCAAAGCACTAAAAGGAAGAGTCAACAACACTTAAGTCGCTGCTGACTTATAACTGCAGATAAGTCGTTCACGACCTAAGACTTGGAGACAAGTTCAATACCATGCTGTAATAAGATGACTCGTTGACGACTTACGAGCGATAATGAGTCGTGTACGACTCATGCTAGCATAAAGGAAGTTGCATTTGGTTAACTCGTGAACGACTTAGAACTTGTATCATTCATTCAAATGGGTGCATAACTTTGGACCAAGCCATGAGCTAAACCCAGTAGGTCGGCCGCGACCTACCATGAGTCATCTACGAGTTACGACTTATCATAAGTCGTGTATGAGTTACGACCTAACTCCGAGAAATGTCTATAAATATGACCCTAGCTCCAACTAGAAAGGGACCTTTGGCTCATTCTTTTCAAGCACTGGTACTCTGTTGCATTCCAAACCGACTCTACACTCAAAGCTTTTAAGACACGTAGAATGCTACCAACAACTTTAAGAAGGAATCTCATACATCCGACATGGATGGGAAGACTTTCACTTACATTGAAGTTTAAGCTACTTGTTCAAAGTGTTTGGTAATTCAAAGTGTATTGTACTTGGGAAGAATTGTATCGACTTGTAACGAAATCATCAATAAAGATATTCAAAGTGGACGTAGGCAAACTATTAAGCCGAACCACTATAAAATCGTTGTTGTTTACTGCTTTTTCGGCGGTTTTCTGCTTATACTCTGTTCCCGAATCATCGGGTGGTGCTTTCACAACTACACTTCACACACCGGGGAGTTAGCGTTCAAATTTTAGCGCTAACAGAGATAGAGTTAGAAATGCCTTAGAATGAGTATATTCCCTAAGATATCTCTTCCGATGGCCTATATCAATTTTCTTACTATTTACAGATAGTGAGAATGAGTGCAAGAAGAGGATGAGGTAGGGGACGGAGAAGTACCACTGCAAATGGTCGAGACCCAGCAACAACATTAAAGGAAGGAGCAGCTCTTCCCATCCAACCCTAGCCGAATCAGGCGGAATTATATGGGAGTTTCTCAAGACTGGGGGAAGCCATTCATAGGCAAGGAGACTATTATAGAAGCGCAAGCCTGAATATGATCTTGTTAAAGGATTTTCAAAGGATTGAAGTTGGAGGATGATCAAATGAGGTTGAGAGCTTCCTGACAGCTCCAAAAAGATGCTATTGCATGGTGGGAGACAATTACTTTGGTCGAGTCAAAGGATGAGTTTACATAGGATAGATTCAAGGAAGTATTTGAGCAGCGTTATATGTCGTCTGCTGGTATCTCCAGGATGTATAAGGAGTTTACAGATTTGAAGCAAGGAATCCTGTCTTTTGAAGAGCACTTGAATAAGTTTAACGAGTTGTCCTGATTTGGTCCTGAGTTAGTGAATACCCCTCTTAAGAAGAATGAGAGGTTTATTAGAGGGATGAACAAGAAGTTTCATGAAAGGATGACAAGCTATGTGAAGGAGTCTTTTGCTGATTTGATGGATATAGGATATAGATACGCTACCTTGGATAAATAAGAGATCCCAGAAGAGAAAGGAAGCGAAAGCAATTCAAATTGGAAGAAGAGGAAATTTGGAGGAAAGAAGCCGTGGTAAGGCAAAGAAAAGAAGAATAATTAGGAGAACAAGGCAAAAAATATTACCTGTTTCAACTGTTTGGAGAAGGGACATTACTCAAGTAGTTGCAAAAAGCCCAAGAAGCAAGAAAAGAAGGATCAACCTAGGACGTCAGGACAAGAAGCCAGGGAATGCTACTATTGCCATAAACCAGGACACGTGGTTAAAGAATGCCTGGCAATGAAGCATGCTCAAGTAGCAAAGGGGTATGTAATCAAGGATGACCCTTCAACCTCAGGAGATGATAAAGGAAAAGGAGTTTTGGAAGGTAACCTTCTTATTTATGATAAAGTTCTTAGAGTTCTATCTGACACTGGAGCCACGCATTGTTTTATTTCTCTACAAACCGTAGACGAGTTAAAACTTTAACTCGAATCTGTAGACGAACCTATTTGTGTGAAGAATCGGGTGGGAGGCCCTGTGAATCTTTGTTTACGTTGTAGAAAGGTTCCTATCTCATATTCTCGTCATCAGTTTTCTACCAGCCTTTTCGTTTTTGACTTTAATGAATTTGAAATTTTACTTGAATGAATTGGTTAACGAAATATGAAGTTAAATTATATTGTAACAATCAAACGATTTCGGTCAAAACCAAATTTGGGAATTTTTTGTGATTTCTTGTGAAGATCCAAGTCCAAAGAGGGATAAGTAATGTATACTTTAGGGTATCCCTACCCTAGTTTGGAATCCATACGTATTGTTTGGGAATTTCCTAACGTATTTAAAGAAATCTTTACGTTCGCACAGGAAGATCGAATTTAGAATCGAATTGGTTCCCAATGCTCGTCCAGTTGTGCATGCAAGTCGTAGGATGGCACCAAGATAAAGAGTGGAGCTAGTTAAGCAAACCCAAGATTTAGCGGAGAAAGGATTGATATATCTTGGTCGTTCCAGTTGGGGTTCAGCTGTTGTATTTGTAGCCAAGTCTGATGGATGTTTGAGGTTGATCGTAGATTACCGTGATCTCAATAAATTAACTCTTAAGAATAAATTTCCTTTGACCCGAATCGACGACCTTTTTGACCAATTGCATGGTGCTCAATTCTTTTCCAAGATGGATCTAGCCCAAGGATTCCATTGGCTAAGAATTGCCGAAAACTGTACTTATTTGACCGCTTTTAGGGGTCCTGATACATTCTACGAATGGTTAGTTATTCCCTTTGGACTAACCAATGCCCTTGTATATTTCTTAGACCTGATGACCCGAGTGTTTCGAGAAGTTTTGAATAAATTCATTCTTATATTTATTGATGATATTTTGATCTATTCCAAAACCGAAGAAGAGCATACCGAACACTTTCGGAATTTTGGGAGGAATATTATTTTTGCCAAGTTTTCTAAATGTCATTTTTGGGTAAAAGAAGTTAGATTTTTGGGACATATTGTAGCAGAAGAGGGAATTTCTATAGACCCTGGTAAGGTTTCCACTATAGTAGATTGGGAGCAACCCACAACTCCAAATGAAGTCAGAGGTTTTCTGCGATTATCTGGATACTACCAAAAGTTTGTCCACGATTCCTCTAAGTTAGCCAGTCCGTTAACTAAGCTGACTATAAAGATTGCCAAATTTGTTTGGACTCCATAGTGAGAGGAAGCATTCTAGGAGTTGAAGAAAAGGTTGACCACTGCTCCCATTCTTACTGTTATTAACAGAATAAAGGTTTATCTGTTTACACAGATGCGTGTGGTGAAGGTCTGGGTGCTGTTCTAATGAAGGAGGGTAGAGTGATTACCTACGGGAGTACACAATTGCAACCACATGAGAAGAACTACCCGACCCATGATCTTAAGCTTTTGGCAGTAATCGTTGCTTTGAAAATCTGGCGTCATTATCTTCTGGGTGAAAATTTTGATTTGTTCACAGACCATAAATCTTTGAAATACCTCTTTACCTAGAAGGATTTGAATCTAAGGCAGCAACGTTGATTGGAATTCCTAGCGTCATACGACCTGGATATTCAGCATACACCTGGTAAGGCTAACGTGGTAATTGATGCTTTGAGTAGCAGACATGCTGCTTTTTCTTATCTACTTTTCACCCCTACTCTTCTTGAGAAGGTTGCTAGCAAGTAGAAAGAAAACAAGTTTCTTCAAGAAATTTACGAGAGAATACATCGAGGCGAAGATTCCAGCTTTGAAGTCGATAATAGTAAAGTAGTAAGATTGAAAGGCAGGATTTGTGTTCCAGACATTCCAGATCTCAAACGAGAAGTATTGCACGAATGTCACAAGTCCAAGTTTAGTATTCATCTAGGGGTTAACAAAATGTATTGAGATATCAAGAGGACTTTCTGGTGGAAAACGAAGAAGAGAGATATATCCATTTATGTCAGACGTTGTGCAACTTGTCAACAAATAAAGAGTGATCGTGACCCGATTTTCACTAGCAGATTTTGGGAGGCATTTCAAGCCGCACTAGGAACCAAGTCGAACTTTAGTACTGCTTACCACCCGTAGTCTGATGGGCAAACAGAGAGGATAAATCGAATCATGGAAGATCTTCTGTGTGCTTGTATTCTTGATTTTGGAGGTTCATGGGAGGACCATTTGCATCTGGTTGAATTTTCGTATGATAATAGTTATAAGTATTAAGATGTGGCTCCTTTTGAAGCATTGTATGGTCCTCCTTCTAGATCACCTGCATGTTGGATTGAGTCGGGTGATAGGCTTGTTCTTGGTCCGGATATGATAAGGGAAGCCTCTGAGAAGGTTGAATTCATTTGGAAGAAGTTGAAAACTTCCCAGAGTCGACAGAAAAGTTATGCCGACCGTAGGAGAAGAACTTTAGAGTTCGAGGTTGGAGATTCAGTTTTCTTAAAGATTTCTCCAATGCGTGGAGTTTTGAGATTTGGAAAGACTGGTAAGTTGGCACCACGATATATAGTCCCTTTTCCTATACTTGAGAGGATTGTTCCTTTTGCTTATCGAGTGCAGTTACCTAATGGGTTAGTTCGCGTACAAGATGTCTTCCATGTTTCTCACCTTCGGAAATATGTGCACGACCCATATCATATCATTGACGAGGCAGCTCAATAGGATTTGAAAATCTATAACGACCCTTAAATTTCAATGGTTTTAATAACATAATTAACTGAATTTTGTGAAATTTTAAATAATAAAATTTTGAATTGAAAATTTATTATGTCTATTTAAACATAACAACTGGTAAATTTTCATATGATAATATTGAAGTTTATTTTACTGTGAAGTTTTATTTAAAATTTAAATCAGTTAATAACAGTTGAATATAAAAGTTTTCCGAAACCTAAATGTGTTAACATGAAAAAATTTATTTAGAACACTCTAAATCAGATTGCGTACTTTGTTTCGTAGATTTCGGACGTTTCTAGCTCCGTTTAGATTTTTCCGTACCGAATAGCAACGTGTATTAGTGTCCGTATCGACTTTTGATCGGATAATCTTACCAATAATATTTGTGTACCATTTTGATCGTCTCGTCGTGCTAATCTCTACGGTATATTCAACTCTGTGTTTTGATATCCGATGCATAGCAGAATCTATAAAGCAGTGATCGATATCGATACCATTTTTAAGTTCTGTAACGTTTGTGACCTTTCAAATTTTCCACCGTTTGAAAACCAAACGTTCATCTGCTTTAATTATCTTCACAAATTCTGCCACTGATCTGACACTGTTCATATCCTTTTATTTTATTTCTTGGATATAACGTCTCAACTTTTTCACTGTTTATATATGTTGATTTTTTTCCACACCGTTCCTCTTCTTCACTGTTGCTTCCAAAATTTTCGCCACATCCTCTTTCCATTTTCCCTTCCCAAACTCAAACCTGCTCTTCTTCTCATAGTATCCTCTCTTCTATCTCTTCTCCAAAAATTTTGCCGAACCCACTCCCCTACAAAACTGGAAAGCCTCTCCACTTCGGCCGTGACTGCACCCACCTCTTTTCCTCTCCCATCATCGATCTTCACCCGGGCCTTCATTTCCTTAGCGCCGCCTTGCGCCACACCTACCTGACACCAAGCAAACCCGAAGCCTAGTAGCAAGCAGCCTCCCCATCACTTAGCACGTACGGCCGACAACCCAATCTACACAGATTTTCAACTTGTTTCATCAATGTCTCCTTGCTTCACATGCTCGGTTTTCTCCTTCATGAGTTAAGTTATTGTGTTATGTTCTATGTGTATATTTTACCAATTATTGAAGCAAGCTGAAAATGATGATACAAATCCCCTTCCATGTATCTGGTTTTGAATCAACATATTCAATGAAGAAGAAGAAGAAACATTCTTCCGTATATGGTAAAATATGTCATTCTTTCAATTTATTTTTTTGGTTGTATTCCATTCCATAAAATTGAGATTTTACCCTCATTGCAATTCACATATCTTTTCTAGTTTAATATATAAGTGAAAATCTAGAAAACTAGTTCCACTAATAATTGATGACGCTAATATTAACAAATCAGCTCTTCAACAAGAGCACGAGTTCTTCAGCAGGAATACTAAAATATGTATGGTCTGTTGGATAAAGTTTGAAGAAGGTTAGTTTGGTCTTTATTTTCTTTTGGTTTGCAGCGGGGTGGTAATAGGATTTGCCTACAGGCTTTGTTGTTTGCATGAAGTATATACATAGTTATAATATATTAGCCTATAATAGTTATTTACTTCGAGTTATATATGTACCAAAGTCATGTAACTGTATGTTAACTGTAAAATACATGTTAGGGCAATCTATATATTTTAGTTAAATATGTATATGTGTTCAACACCTACAGGTTTACAGTAAATATTTGATGTGTTTAAAAGATTTGAGTTGGTTTAATATATATATATATATATATATATATATATATATATATATATATATATATATATATTGTGTTTGGATATAATATTGGTTTGGAATCTGATTTTTGTTAAGGATTTTATTTGTTTACAAAACAAAGTAACTTCAGTATAGTTAATGGTGTAAGGTATATATTAGTACATTTAAAGTGTTATATTTTATGTTAAAAAATAAAAAAATAAAATTGTTTACAGTAATATATTTATATTAGTCTACATATGTTCGAGGAGTTCAAATTGTATATATTGCATATATAGTTTATATGTTGCTATGCATAAGTTTTTATAATATAATAGGTATATATAAGTATATATATTAGTTACATAGATACAAGTTCCCATGATTTTGGATTTCAAATTTGTGCATATATATACACATACATTTGTTTAAATATATTAATCTATATATATAAAAATATATGAGCTTAGTTCGAGTATATATATGTATAGAAATTTTACTTTATGTGTTGAAAAAAATATTGATTTGAAATATATGTATCGAAATTAATTTTGAAATACATGTATCGAAATTGATTTTGAAATATATGTATTGAAATTAATTTTGAAATATATATTTTTCTGTATATCTGGCTGGTTCTGATTCATTTATAAACTCTGATTTATAAGCTTGTTCGTCGAACTCGAGTCCATCGTGCCTTGCTTCGAATTTCGTGCTTGGATCTGTAACCCTTTTCTTTATCTAATTTTTCTAGCCTCGAAAGGTGAGCAATCACTCACGATTAATGTTCTAATATCTATTAAATTTGATTTCAATTGAAACGACAATTGAAATATGCTGCTGTTAGTTATTTACATTGCTATATATATACTGTTATCTGTATCTGTTCACCTGTGACATCTGACACCATTATCTGTTATTTATATTGATGGTATATGCATGTTATATTATTATCATATCTATTATCACTTTGCAAGTTCCTATTAGTATAGAATTCACTATGGATTGAAATGATACATACCCTAATGGACTTTAGAATAGGAGAAAATCGTTATGAGTTGAAATGGTAGACCCAAGCTATTTTCAATTGAATTGAATTTGGGATTACAGGTTGAAATGATATGTCCCTTATATAAATTTAAGTTACGGATTGAAATGATAAATATCCGTATCACTTGAAAATAGGAAAGAAAATTTTATACAGACACCGTTGGTTTATATATATATTTTGGAAAATGATTTCTATGGTTTTGAAAGATATATGGTTTTATTTAATATTGAAGTATTTTATATATAAATAAGTTTCAATATAAAGTAGATTTAATAATAAGCTTTGATTTAATAAAGTTTGATTTAAATTTATATATAATATGGTTAAATATTTACTTAAATTGTATTTTAATACAGGGTTTATAATGATTTTAATAAACTAAGGTTGAGAAGATGGATATGAAATTGATTTGAAATTATATTTAATTAAAATCGATTTGAAACTTATTGAATTTGAACTTTAAGATATGATCTCAAAACTTGATTTTGATTTAAGTAATTTGATGGACATTTTAAATTTTAAATAAATCGAAGGAAATATTTAGTTGAATGTAATTTTAAGTTACTTAAATGATAATGGATTTATTAAGTGAATATTTCAAAACAAAATAATAATGAAGTTAAAATAATATATATATATGTAAGTATCAATTTAGGTTTGAAAGTGCTAGAATTTAAAAATATATACATATTTGAAAGGGAAATGATATTTTGGTTTTGAAGTATAAATTATTTTGAAATGACCATGGTGTTATAACGATGTCCGAGTGTTAATAGCATTTATTTCTGCATAGTAGATACTTCATCGGATCCTTAGAGGACGGGTATTCCAAACATCCTTTAAGTTAATTGTATTTCAGTTGTTATTTCACTTGAGTTGGATTTATTAATATAAGAATGTTAATCTTGCCTCGAGTGTTTTGTATTTTGCTTTATGCTCGGGTCAGACTGAGTGATACAGCATTTGAGACTCACCTTTGGAGTTTGGAGCTTCGTTTGGAGCTCCAACTATCGATTCGGCCTTCACCTTTCCAGTTGATTTGTTCAGAGAGGTCATCAGTTGTATTGGAGACTTCACTGTATTTGAGGTATTCTGTTGTATTTTATTTCCAACTCTGATGTTTATATAGTAGCTTCATGAACTACTATTTATCTATTCCGCAGCATTATTATTATATTACTCTGTGTCTGTGATTCTGTGATAGATTTATTTACTGTATATGCTGAGTTTTTCCAAATTTAAATTAACAATATGATATTTTAAGCAATTCAAGTCCGACATATGTGGATGCAAATGGTTGAACATATCAGGATGTTACAGTTGGTATCGGAGCTTTGGCTCTAGGCAAACTTAGCATATATAGTAAATTTATTTGCAGAATCACTTTCGTTTGAGCTTGAATTTCTTTCTCTTTGATTTAGTTTTCCTTTGGAATTTGGAACGTTCCTTGCGGTTCCAAAATCCATTATCTTCTCTCCCTATTCGTGTTTCTTGATTTGGGAGTATCCCATAACTCCACTTGGAATGATCTCTATAGGAATAGGCGATTTCGTCCATCTTTGAATGATTTGTAAAGGGGTGAAATTCCTTTACAATTGGCATTGATTCACCATAGATTTATATATCCCTCGGTTTAGATGCTGCTTTCTCTTGTTATGCCGAAGTCTATCTCTAGCAATCGAATGTCGATTTGCCTCAGAATTCTACACCGATCTTATTTTGAAATTATGATTGACCGGTTAAGGTTGTCCAAGATTTATGTAGGTATATCCATCTCCTATTTTGAAATTTTATTATCTCATCTTCGATCGAGCCTATCCTTGTTTTGAAATCCATTCTTGAATCATCCTTTGGAAAAATCGGGATTGTTTGTATCTTAAAAATTGTTTTATATATCGAAATTATTATTTTGATAAGTATGATTACATTCTATATATAAAAGTGAAAATGTTTTTGATAAAGATTATATACCTTTGGAAAAATAGAATTTGAAGTTTCGAAAGGAGTTGAAATTTTGAAATTATATATAAGAAATGAATTTATATAAAAATGATTTATAACTGAAGGGTTTTAATTGGAAATTCGAGGAGTTGAAATCCGGTGTGTTGAAATTGGTTTTAAGATTTTGAAAAATATATAATAATAAGATTTAAAAGTAGTTTTTGAATAAGAAATGTTTCAAATGACTTCAAATGAGTTCCAATGATTTCGAAGAAATTTCAAAGAAGTTTTCAAGAAAATTGAAGTCTAGAACTCACTTATGTCGCTGGAGAATAATTTCGGTGATGAGCATCATTGACATTGATATTCAAGTTTTAGATTGGGAGAGAGGCCACTTTAGTAGCTTTGCTAGGCGATTGATTTTGTAAAACAATTTTGATTTCAAATTCCAAAGTACGTGTTAACGTAAAAAGTCAGACGCTAACATTCCGATGCAAATAGAGACTGAATGAAAGCACCACCCGTTAACATGGGAATCAGAAAAACAGTAATTCACTGAAAAAGCAGTAAGAGACACAGAGTTTATAGTGGTTCGGCTTATAATCAAGCCTATGTCCACTTCAATCCTTTTTATTTTTATATGATTACAATCCTTTACGATTTCCTTCAATTACAATTCACTTCAAAAGACAAGTAGCTAGAAAAACTTCGATGCAAAAGAGTTCTCCGAATTCATGGTTGAATGCGTTGAATCCCTGTTTGAAGTCGATTGAAGCTTCTTGTGAGTTTTGAATGTTGGAGTAAGGCTCGGCTTGAAGATGGCAGAGTCTTGAGGCTTTGAAGAAAATGATCGGAAAAAAAAGTCCCCTTCATGTTGGAGCTTAGGGTGTATTTATAGGAGATTTCCGGGGTGAAGTATAGGTCGCGCGCGACCTAAGATAGGTCATAGGTCGCTGGCGAGTTAGAGGGAAGTGAGCTACGACTTAACTGGTCCTTCCATGGTCACCTGAGCTAGCTAACAGGCCGTCGCGACTTAGGAGGAAGCAGCATCACTTATTCACCAAGTGCTACATCGTGAATGACCTAATGTAAGTCGTAGGTCGGCAGCGATCTAAGGGAGTAGCTAGTAACTTTACAATGCCGAGACAACCAATCTAGCGACTTAAGCTAAGTTGTTAAACCGTAATGCGACTTAACTCGTTAGGTCGTGGATAGCCCCATTCCTTAGGTCGCTAAATCGCGGACCCCTTGGGTCGTTGAACTCATTAGGTCGCAAACCCCCCTTTTAAGTAATTAGGTCGTTGAGCAGTTAGGTCGCTTTTTTCTATAAGTCGTTGGGTTGGTAAGAGGTTAGATCGCTCCATCCCCTAGGTCGTGCTATAATTAGGTCGTGCCATTTCTTCTTTAGGTCGCATATATGGTTGAGTCGCTCCACCTTTATCCCGTTAAGTCGCTTACACCCTCGGGCTGTTTTCTTGCTGAAACCGTGGGTCGCTTGGCCGTAGAACTCCTTATGTCGCTAGGTCGCGAGCCTATCGGAGTTAACATTTTCCCCTCGGAGTACACGCCTATTCCTTAGGTCGTGTGCTCCGATCCAACTTTTGGGTCGTTGCTGACTTATTGGTCTTGCTAGGTCGCGTGCCATCATGCATTTCTTTCACCCCGTATAAATTGCTTAGCTCGCCACTTCTTCATTTCATCTGTTCCAACTCTCTAAACCGCCATTAACGATCCTCCGAGGTTAAAAATTTAGCTTGAAACTTTCTCCTCCTTCAACCGTTAAGTCCATCAACGAATTTTTAGGTAAACTCGAGCATTTACTTACTGCACTCATCGCCAGTTCCACCATAACCGTTTCCACACGATTTTGTTGTTATGTTGCAATTCGATATTCGAACTAGCCCCTTGATTCCTATCGAATTGCTAGTGATTAGCTTCGAAGCTAGTAAGAGCTTTGAATCCGAGAAGTTTGGTAACGGTTCTTGAAGATTCGAAGGGGAAGATGATGCTTTTAGAGGTTTGAGCAGAGGATAGGATTCGTGGCTAATCAGGTTAATGGGTTTTAGGTTTGGACAGAATGCTTCAAACGACACAATGGTTGATAAACACGTGGCAAAGTGTAATTGGTGAGTAGTAGGGCCTATCGGTTCCAACGGGAAATAGCCTTGGGTCGCTGCATCATTCCAGAAACGACTTAAAGGATTTGGGCGACCTAAAAGTCCCCGCGACCTAACTGATTTGGCCGACCTGACAACTTTCGTGATTCAAACTTTTGACCGATTTAATTAGATGCGATATAAGCCTTGAGTCGTAGCCGAGCTAGGACTTAGAGAAATTCACGTTACTTTCAACTGAAGCCTTTTATTCTTACCATGCCTCACGATTTAAAGGACCAACGACTCAACTTAACTCGCAAGAAACCTTTTGGGTCGTGGACGATTTAGGCTTTAGGTCGCACAAGCGACTTAGCACTTGGACAATTTTCCACTGCCGAATTGCTTCTTGCGGCTTATACCCATCTCATCCTACTCGTAAGGTCGCAAGCGACCTTGGACTTGAGCGAATTTTCACCGCCTTGACTTGAAGCTTTGTGACTTAAGCTTTAGATTGTGAACGACTTAGGACTTTGATGCGCATTGCCATGCCTCGTACTTTTAACTCAAACCATACGGCCTAGGACTTGAACATGTTGGGAACCTAACAATTTTGATAGGACTTGGTTGCACCTCCAACTCGAACTTTGAACTACCGAAATAACTTGCATGACTTTGCTATGTTTTCTTAACAGATTATACCAAATTTGATGCTAATAACCTGTTAAATAAAACATTTGCAGAAAACTAGGGCGAATATACTGCCATTGATTGCCCACATCAAATGACAGATTAGTCGATAAAGGATAATTAACTTAAAGAAATTGTATGAAATGCTGTGAATCAACAAACTCAAGTGAAGTATTAAAACAATGTTAACCAACTAAAGTCGATTTGTTTGCGCTAATATTGCACTTGTATTTGGACTTAAAGCGACAAGTCTTGAAATATTGCAATTGGCACATGTTTAATTTCAATTATATCTGCTTGTTGCTTTGTCAGCTTTACACAGCACTTCAAACATTTAGGAAGCGTGCACCTTCATGTTTGAGTATCCAGTTGTTTATGTAGAATGGCTTCACATTAAGAAGAAGTGGTAGCTCAAGCTGGAGAGATCTTTCAGACAGCTATTCCCGTAGTGAATCCTCCAGAAAGAACTCCGACTACCTTAACCTAGAGAGCATTTAACCAGTTACGCATTCAATTTGGCCTTGCTGAGAGTGATGCTCTACTTCCCGGGCCGAATGATACTGCCGATAATCCACCTCGCGGTTTCGTCGCAGTCAATCGCAAGATGTGCCTAAGTGGAGCAATTCCTCCTTTTAATGATTTTCTTCGAACGCTTCTCCTTCGGTTGACCATCTCTCCGTTTCAACTACATCCCAATGGCTATGCTATCCTGATGGGGTTATGTGTTTTATTTAGGAGAACTCTGATCGTCTGTCGAGTTTCGAAGAAATTTGCTACTTATGCTCATTTGCTAAGAATAAAGACCACGCTTCCCTAATTCATGTGAAAAGCGCTAGGAATCGCAAGCTTATTACTGATCTTTTCGAAAGTGCTCATGGCTTTTTGAACCAGTTTTTCTTCGTTCGCTGCCCCCAGGGTTTTATGCCATCTGGAGAGTAGGAAGTAAGATTACTTGTTTCTATTTTTTTCCATTTCCGAGCTTTTTCGAGATATGAATTGTCAGTTGCTAATTTTATTCTTTCCTTTTTCAGCACTTCCTCTCCCCTCTAGAGATTCAAGCCACAAACAGATTTTTGAAAGACTAAATGTCGTGGCTGCTGAGGAGAGGAGTATAAAATTTCTGTTGAAGGATGAGTTTCTACATCAGTTTGGACTTCTACATTCTTTCCGCTCTACACAACCTCACGAAGTCCCTGATTCCCCAGCTGATGCCCCGGTTTCTACTGACGAACCCGTACCGAAGGAACTTACAACTGAGGCTTCGTTGGTAAAATGTTCTACTCCAACTGACATTGCGGGGCCATCTTGTAAACTTGCTCTTGCCCCGGTTATCGAAGAAGAAGAAGATCTTCAACAAACCGTGAAGACTACTGATGAAGGAGTTGAGGTGAAGAGCCCTGTTGAACACAGTGGTAATGACACTTTCGAAGGGTTGAGCGACTTTATAGTTACGTCTCAAGAACTCTTTAAAGATGATCTTTCCGTTGCTAAAATTGTATCTCCAGCGGTTGAAGCGACATCTGCTCTTCAACAGACTCCTCCAGCTCAAGAATCGACATTGGCTGTAAAATCTATTACCACCCCCCAACTGAGGAGCGGTTCGTAGTTCGGCGCGTGTAGTTTTCACATACCACACACACTTAGGATTTATTGGCACTAATATGCACTTAACTCCTTGCAATTTGAAGATTCTCAAGTTATGCTTCTTTTTCAATTTCAGGTTCTTCAATGGGGCAAAGTGGCTCGTATTATGATGACTTTAAGTAGTATGGAAGGCACAGTCAATATGATTACAGGCGCCATCTTCCCCCTCATAGGGAAACTGATGAGGAGAAGGCTGCTCGAAAAGCTCAGGAGAGAAGAGCATACGAAGAACGGTACGGGAGAGGGGATGAACATTGTGACTCTTCCCACAGGGAGGATGATTCCCTTAAACGAAAATCCCATGATGACAAAGGAAAGAGCCATGCCGCCGAAGATTCGAGCAAACGGACCAAGCATGGTGAAAATCATCATCTGACATTCCTAAAGAGCCCATTGCTTCGGTGCCTCCTCAATCTCCCGCTCTCGCTCGTACCGACATTCAGACGATCATTGGCAGGCCTTCATATCAGGTTGGACCAGGCCCCGCTACTCTTCAAAGCCGATTCCCAAACTGATGCTTGAAGGGAGTTCGCTTTGATCTTGATCTGGTTCAAATCGACAAACCAGCCATGTTGCGAAATCTTGATGTTGTCAAGCTAGATATGGAGAGAATGTCGAATTGGCAGAAACTTGTTGACGAACTCCAAAGAGTGAACCGCACGAACCTTGAGGCTATGTTGACCATGGAGAACGATAAATCCGAATGGCAAAAGACTCTTGATCAACATGGCGCAGAGGTGAGGAGCATCGCCGCTTATAATGAAAAGCTTGAAGCGGAAGTTGAAAAACTTAAAGAGAAGCTTACTACTTCCTCCACTTCCTACTCTCAAAGGGAAAGTGTGCTTCAGCAACAAGTACGGGATGCTCATGCTAGCCAACGAGAGGCCGAAGATAAACTCAAGTGGCAGGAAAAGGTTGTAGAAGATTATCGCGTTGAAGTTGCATAGTTGCGACAACAGACCGGCTCCCAAAATATCAAAATTGAGACATTAAAAACTCAACTTGCTATGGTTGAGAAAGAGCGTGATGAGGCTGTTGCCGGTAAAATTGCAGCTGAAGAAGCTCATCAAGCCACCAAAGCCGACGTCAGTTCGACATTGTTTGACTTCTACTTGCAAAGTGTCCTAGGGCGTGGCAGTCTTGCATTTTTGGCCCCAAATATGAAATTACTTTGTCTGAAGTATAGGAAGCCGCGCTTGATATGCTTAAAGATGTTGGGTATGACGAAGAAGAACTCAAGGCACATTATCTGGATGACGGAGCTCGTGCATCCCTTGCCAGAGGAAAAGAGCAGCTTGCTAGAGAGCGTGCTGGGACGATGAGAGAGGAGCATCGAGAGAAAGAAACATCATCAATTGCCCATGTCCCTCCTTCAATTTCGGCCGACGTTGATATCACAGGCTCCGGTTTCCATTCTCCGTCCCCTGCTAAAGTCATAACTGAGATTACAAGTGCATAGGATGGAGATGAAGGCGAAGAGAGCACCGAAGTACAAGCTTATGAAGTTGACATTAGGAAGCCCACTTCTCCAAGTAATATTAACGTCGAACCAGGTCAAGCGAATTACTCATTTGCTTCGGCCGAGCTTGATGAACTTGTTGCTTATTACTTAAGACTCGATGAGCCTTTATCTCCTCTCTTCACGGGAGATACTAATATTTTTTGCTTTTCTTCTGTAGCGAAAACGCCCAGTGTCATAGAAACTTCTCCTCCTCCAGCTGTTCCTCCTCCATCCTTTCAAATCACTCCTACTTCCCAGCAGGGATCGCAAGAAGAATTAATAGGAGCCCTTCAAGACTTGGACGATCCAGCCGCTTCGCAGGAGCAGAAGGCCGAATGACTTGAAGAAGGCGAAGTATCTCCAGAGCGAACCCTTTCTGATGACATAAAATTATCTGCTCTTGTCACTCCAGAGAGTGAGTCTTCTTCAAAGAGGAGGAGGAAACGTACAACTTCAAAGAAGAAAGGGAGAAGCATTTCTGTTACCGAAAAGGAAACGGAAGTTGATCCAGCACTAGCTCTCTCTCCTTCTCCCCCAACTCTCCCAAGCCGGCCTGAAAAATTGCCTATTAAGCCAGGTGAAGGCTCTAAAGTTGGTGGGAGAAAGAAGTGATGAGTCCCGCTTTCCCTTCTTTGCTTTACTTTTTGCTTTTTGCATGTATACAAGTTTGTGTCGACTGGAGATTGTGCGGGTACCAGTCCCCGCTTTCTTTTACTTTGAAACCTGCATATGTATAAAATTCTCATAGTATGGAATAAAATGCTTCTTTTACTTATACAAATTTCTGTCTGTATTTAAGAACGCTTTTACTTTCTGTTTTTATGCAAGTTTCCTTATCCTATTTATGTGAGGTTGCAGTAAACCTATAGTATGTTTATTGAGCATTGTCTTCATTTTTGTGATAACTATACTGTATTGCCCCCATACCATAGGTTTATCGCAATCTTTTTTCATATTGGCAAAGTTTCGGAGAACAACTCTTCTATTTCAAGAGGACTTGTACTCTTCCTTTAGAGAACAACTCGTCCATTTGAAGGAAGTTTGCATTTGTACTTTATAGGATAATATTTCCATTTCAAGGAAATATTTTTCTAGCTTAGTAGAATGCACTTCATATTGGAGGAGTCTTCTCCTTCTCTTTTTTTTTGTTGCAAAGTTTTTACACTCCGCTTTTTTGAAAAAAGTCACTTTTACTTTGGCAAGTGGATTTCACTTCATAGTGCAGTGGGCCTTTCGAAAAAGGGGTTTCAACCTGCTTGAGCCTCTGAAGAGAGTTTTTGATTGTGCCTCTGGGAAGAGGTCTTTTTGTTTGGTTGCGCCTCTGGGAAGAGGTCTTTTTGTTTGATTGTGCCTCTGGGAAGAGGTCTTTCTGTTTCTTCCTCTTGGGAGAGGCTTTTATCTTTTTCCCTGTTCGCTGGGAAGCGGGCCTCCGAAGATGGCTTTTCACATTTCGACTCGTGTGAAGTTTTATTTCAGATCACGGTGAAATGTGTGCCTCTGAGTAAGGCTTTTGCCTGGAAGTTTGGAGCTTCTTTCTCTTAGTTGGATGGATTCACGGAGCGGACACAAGTGTTTTGTGCCACCGATCAGTCCGCAACTTTATGTCGAGAAAGAACTCTCTTTTTCTGGCGAGGCCTGCTCGAGGTCCATTAGCATTTCAACTATGGTGAAATGGGCCACCGAAGAGGGCTTTTCACATTCCAACACTTGTGAAGTTTTATTTCAGATCTCGGTGGAATGCGTGCCTCCGAGTCTACCTAGAAGTTTCTTCCTCATGGTTGGCTGGATTCACGGGGCGGACACAAGTTACTTGGACGCTTATTTGCCTTGATTATCTCAACTAGTGAGCAAGCGCCTTGCCTTCCACTTGGGAAGGTGCCTCCGATCATCGCATGGATTCATAGGGCGGATGCAAGTTACTTGGATGCTTGTCTGCGCAAACTGTCTCAGCTAGTAAACAAGCGCCTTGCCTTCCAGTTGGGAAGGTGCTCCCGGTCATTCCATACCAATCTTTTTTGTTGAGAAAGTCTTCTCGCATGCCCCTTTTGAGGTCTTTACCCTCCGAAGAGTTGTGCCTCCGAAGAGGGCTTGTGCCTCCGGAGAGGTCTTTTGCTGTTTGATGCTTGCTCGCCCATGTTTCTTTGCCATCTATTAATATCGGCGATCCCCGTTATCTTTTTCAAATACCATTCCCTTTTAGTTGCCAATAACTTCCCTTATCCAAAGAAATATACTTCATAGTTAAGTGGGTTGGTGGTGGTAGACACAGGCTATTTAACTAGATGCTCATTTGTACATTCACAGTTAGTTAGCAATGACCCACTTCAAGCCGAATCGCTAACTTTTGTTCGAAGCACTTCTTTCGTAGGATTTGAGTATGGAAATTTTGAGTGGCTTAGCGTTTGCTTGTTGGGTGATGTCGGGGATTGCTTGGTCTTGTGATGGGTAAGCTTTGTTTTTATGGCCTGCATTATTAAATCGACATTTTAGTAATACAATTGACGTATTTTATATATCGAAATAAAGCAAAGCAGTCTATAATAGTAAAGAACACAAGATTTATAGTGGTTCGGCCAAGAACTGGGCCTACATCCACTTTATAGTTCCTATTATTCACTTGCACTGATTTTACAACGGCTTTCAATACAAGAATCATACATTCATCATTCTTTTACGATATTTCATTAAAGCCTTTAAGTAAAATATAGGCACAAATTATTGCTGTTCCAGGCTCTTGGAATTGGGTCTCCTTCGACAGTTACAAGTTTGAATGTGCCATCAAGAAGTTTTTGGCCTATAACATACGGCCCTTCCCAGTTTGGTCCAAGCACGCCTGTAGGTGTCATAATTCTTTTTAAGATTAGATCCCCCACTTCAAAGTTGTGCCGGCGAACTTTGGAATTGAAGTGCCTGGCTATTCTTTGCTGGTGAGCTATAGTTCTGAGCTCAGCTTCTTCCCTTTTCTCATCAAGGAAGTAAAGGGCTTCAAGTTGCAGCTTTTCATTTTCGGCTTGATTGAAATGGATTCTTCTATGTGAAGGGACCTCTATTCTACCGGAATCATTGCCTCTGATCCATATGCCAATGAAAATGGAGTGTGCCCCGTCGCAGTTTTATGTGTAGTTCTATATGCCCATAGTGCTAGCGGAAGTTTATCGACCCAACCACCTTTTGCTTTTTCCAGCTGTTTTTTGATGGTTGATTTGATAATTTTGTTTACTGCTTCTACTTGCCTGTTTGCCTGCGGATGAGCCACTGCTGAGAAACTTTTCTGGATCTTGAATTTTTTGCAAAAATCTTGGAACTCTTCACTTTCGAACCGGGTTCCATTGTCTGTGATTATCTTTTGAGGTACTCCATACCTGCAAATGATATTCTTAGTTACAAAGTTTATCATTTTCTTAGAGGTAATAGTAGCTAAGGGTTCAGATTCAGCCCGTTTAGTAAAATAATCCACAGCAACAATAGCATATCTGATTCCGGATTTCGCAGTTGGCAGAGGCCCGATGAGATCCATTCCCCAAATAGCAAATGGCCACGGACTGACCATCTGTGTTATCTCAGTGGAAGGTGTTTTTGGGATTTTAGCAAGTCTCTGGCATTTGTCGCACTTTCGGGAGTAGTCTGCAGCATCTCGGTTGATATTCGGCCAAAAGTATCCATAACGGAGAATTTTCTTTGCTAAAGTTTGACCACCTGTATGATCTCCACATTCCCCTCCATGTACCTCGGCTAGAATTGTTTTAGCTTCTTCTTCAGTCACACATTGGAGTGATGGCACTGAAAATCCTCATCGGAATAATCGGCCGTCTTGAATTATATACCTTGAAGCCTTTCTTAACAGTTTCTGACGTTCTTTTGAACTCCCTAGCGCAGATCCGTTGAGCAGATAATCCTTTATCGGAGTCATCCATGATTCCTGTTCTTGGGATATGGTCATGATCCAGTCTATATCCATTTCATCAATGCTTGGAGTTGACAGGACTTCCACAGGAACTAATCCCAATAGTTGAGCTTCACCAGTGCTTGCATACTTCGCGGGAGAATCTGCCTTCATATTCTCTTCTCGGGGGATATGGCTTATTGTGTAATGGTCGAAATCATCAAAAAGCTCCCAGGCCTTGGAAAAATATGTGGGTAGATTCCCCCCTTTGGCTTGAAACTCTTTCTTGACTTGACACACGATAAGGTGTGAATCACTGAAGATCTGCAATGCCCTGATGTTCAGTTCTTTAGCAATTCTTAAACCGGCAATAAGAGCTTCATACTCTGCTTCATTGTTTGTCGAAGAGAATTCCAATCTTAAAGCATAACACAGTGACCGTCCTTCAGGGGTTTCAAGCACAACCCCGGCCCCGGAACAGTAATCGTTTCTTGCGCCATCAACATACAATTTGCATAGAAGTGGGGAATTATCGGTTACTTCCTCCTCACTATCACCTTTGTCTATACATTCTGCGATGAAGTCTGCCAAAGCTTGTCCGTTGATTGCTCTCCGGGGATGATAAGTGATGTCATATTGACTGAGCTCAATATTCCACTTCAAAAGACGACCCGAAGTCTCAGGACGAAACAGAACTTGCTTCAAGGGCTGATCGGTGAGGACTTTGATGGGATGAGCTTGGAAATATGGCCTCAATTTTCTTGATGCAATCAGTAGACAATAGGAGAGCTTTTCCAATTTTGAATAGTTCAATTCCGCCCCAGTGAATCTCTTGCTGATGTAGTAGACCGGGCGCTGAATTTTTGCATCCTCCTGTACCAAAGCTGCATTGAGGGCATGAGACGAGATTGCCAAATATACCAAAATATTTTAACCATGGTCAGGCTTAGAAAGTATAGGAGGCGTTTCCATATGACGAATCAGCTCATCGAAAGCTTTCTGGCATTCCGGAGTCCAATCAAAGTTTTTTCTTCCCTTCTTTATAGCATCAAAGAATGGAATGCATTTATCAGTAGCTCTGGAAATGAACCGACTCAAGGTTGCAAGTTCTCCATTGAGACTTTGCAATTCCTTCTTTGTTCTAGGAACTTTGACTTCTCTTAAGGCAGTTATCTGAGCAGGATTAGCTTCAATGCCCCTTGCACTCACAATGAAACCCAAAAATTTTCCAGATTCTACCCCAAATGAACACTTTAAAGGATTCATCTTCATACTGTATTTTCGAAGGATTGAGAACATTTATGCCAAGTGATCCATGTGGTCCGCTGCTTTCTTTGACTTTAGTAGCATATCATCGACATAAACTTCCATAGTCTTGCCAATTTGTGGCTTGAACGTTGCATTAACAAGTCTCTGGTAAGTTGCCCCTGCATTCTTCAGTCCGAAGGGCATGACTTTGTAACAGTACAGACCAACATCGGTTATGAAACTCATGTCCTCCTGATCTGGCTCATGCATCATGATCTGGTTATATCCGGAGTAAGCATCCATAAAAGATAACAATTCATGCCCCGCGGTTCCATCAACTAACTGGTCAATCCTGGGAAGCGGAAAGAAGTCTTTGGGGAAAGCCTTGTTTAAATCTGAAAAGTCGATGCATACTCTCCATTTTCCGTTAGCTTTCTTAACCAGTACTGGATTCGAAACCCAATTCGGATAAGTAGATTCTCTGATAAAGTCATTCTCCATGAGCCGATCCACCTCTTCCTTTAATGCTGCCGACCTTTCGGGACCCTGGGTTCTTCTTTTCTGCTTCACAGGTGTAAACTTTGAATCAATATTCAAGGTATGTACTGCAATTTCTAGAGATATTCCACACATATCGGCATGAGTCCAAGCGAATACATCCAGATTTGCTTTCAAAAATGATATCAAAACATTTTGAACCGTTGCATTAAGTTGCGAACCAACATTCAATACTTTGTTCGGGTCTTTCGGGTCAACAGGTACCGGCACTGTCACTTCAACTGGTACCACCCTATTTTCCCCTGCACTGGCATTTGTTGGATCCATCTCTCTTCGTGCACTGCTATGTTCGCCTGTGCAGTGTCCACCCTGTAATTGCTACAAGGTTGATTCTTTGATGCGGACTGGGGTTGCCGCATCTTTTCCCATTTCTCTCTTCCTCGCTTCACACAACTCTATAAGATAACATTCTCGCCCAGCATTCTGATCCCCTTTCACCACACCGACTCCATTATCTGTGGGGAATTTTATAGTCAGACACCATGAGGCAAGAATAGCTTTAAATGCTGCCAGGGTTGGTCGGCCTAGGAAGGCATTGTAGGCAGAAAATTCTTCAACAACAACAAAGGTCTGTTTTCGAGCCACTTTTCTCTGCGCCCCTCTCCAAGTTCTACAAACAAATCGATAGTCCCAATTGGCTGTTTCGGCTCCCCAGTAAAACCAGCAATCTTTAGTGATGAAGCTTGAACGTCAGCCATTGGAATCTTCATCTGATCAAAAGTCTTTTTGAAGAGAATTTTGCACAAAGCTCCACTGTCAACCAGAACTCTTTTCACAGTAGCTGGCCCAATGCCAGCGGAGATGACCAAAGGATCAATGGTAGGAGCTTCAACACCCATTGAATCTCTAGTACTGAATATAATGTCATCATCAAAAGTCTTCTGCTGCTTCAGGGGTGCAACATCTTCTAACACAAAGACACTTTCATCTGCCGGTGCATACTTCAAAGCATGGGCGTATCTTTCCATCTCACCCCAACTCTGCCAGCTGGGTGAGGGCCCCCTGTAACCACATTTATAACAGGCCTCTCTGATTCATGAGCTGTCGCCTTTTCACTTGAGCTGGTACGATGAACAAGAACCTGTTGTCCTTGAGTTGACGAGGTCGAGCCATTCTTATTCCTTCTTACATATTGCTGGAGCTTGTTTTGCTTCAATAGTTCCTCAATTACCTCCTTCAAGTGACGACACTCGTTAGTATCATGCCCGGGTTGGTTATGGAACCGGCAAAAACTTCCATTCTTCTCAGCTCTGCCATTAACTCTTTGCATAGCTGGTGCGGGGAATTCGACCGTGTCTTTGTTTGCAAAGTAAATGTTTTTCGGGGTATCAGTCAGAGGGGTAAAGTTGAAGGAATATCCTTTCTTTGCATCTCCTTGCTTCTTATGGGCATCGTTCCCCCTCTTCTGATTGCCAGATTCCTTCTTATTCGGAACAATATTACTATTTCCAGCCCCTGTCGATACCATCTTAGCCGGTGCTTGGAGGCTTTCCAGGCGCATGAATTCATCGGCTTTCTTATAAAACTTGTCAAGCGAATTTGGTTCCTTCATTTTCAACCACCTCCCGAACTCACTTGTCTTATCAATAGCCTTCATCAGGTACGTCAAAATCATTCTCGGCTCCGCATTGTCCACTTCAGCCAGAGCTATATTGAAGCGATTCAAGAAAGCTCTAATGTATTCTCCAGGATTCTGTTCCAAGCTGGATAACGACATTATATCCTTTGCCTTTGACGCATACAATCGAAACTGTTCCTTGAATTTCCGAGTCAAATCAGAAAATTGGTCTATCGATCGGACCGGCAGCTTTGTGAACCAAAGTAAAGCAACTCCTTCCAGGTACACCGGAAAATACCGGCATTTGATTTCATCAGAGGCTCTGGCACCCGTCATGTGCCAATCATATTTATACATAAACTCATTAGGATCGCTCGTTCCCTTGTAAGCTGGAATAGTTGGAGGGACAAACTTCCTTGGGAATTCTGCCTTCAGGATCTTTTCAGTGAATGGAGTTTTTCTCGAAGCGAAACCCCATTCTTTCTCATCTTCATTTCTCTACATACTTTCCTTCATAATCTGACGAACCATGCCTGAGAAATACTCTTCATCATTTTGAGGATCAGCGGGACAAACATCAGCCATTCTCTCCGAATTCTGTCTTGACAATCGTTCACGGAGGGCTGGTTGCGGTCCCGATCCTCCGGCTTGGGGAGGTGTCCTTTCCACTGGGTCAGCTGGCCTTTGAGGGATATTCCTTCCTTCCACATTCTGCACTTCATCGGCAAGGTTTTCCTCCTTAGTTGCCTGCTGGCGGTTTGCCTCAAATAAAGCATTCAACCTTTCCATCATTACGTTATTCTGAGCTTCCATTTGTCGATGTAGCCCGTATACCACGGCATCCAGCTCTGCCCGTGTAACTCCGACGGTTGGAGTTGTTTGACTTAAAGGAGGAGAAGTGGCAGTAGTCTCGCGAACATCGTCGGATCTAACAGACTTGCGTTTTCTTCCGGGGGCCATTATTTCTGATAAACTCCTGGTTTTTAGAGAGATCCTTTCTACAAATTTCTGTGAAGCTATGATGACAGTATCCTGAGTTGGGTTCTCAGTGAAAGCACCAAAAATGTTAACGTAAAAAGTCAGACGCTAACATTCCGATGTAAATAGAGACTGAATGAAAGCACCACCCGTTAACACGGGAATCGGAAAAAGCAGTAATTCACTGAAAAAGTAGTAAGAGACACAGAGTTTATAGTGGTTCGGCTTATAATCGAGACTACGTCCACTTACAATCCTTTACAATTTCCTTCAATTACAATTCACTTCAAAAGACAAGTAGCTAGAAAAACTTCGATGCAAAAGAGTTCTCCGAATTCAAGGTTGAATGCGTTGAATCCTTGTTTGAAGTCGATTGAAGCTTCTTGTGAGTTTCGAATGTTGGAGTAAGGCTCGTCTTGAAGATGGCAGAGTCTCGATGCTTTGAAGAAAATGATCAGAAAAAAAAGTCCCCTTCATGTTGGAGCTTAGGGTGTATTTATAGGAGATTTCCAAGGTGAAGTATAGGTCGTGCGCGACCTAAGATAGGTCATAGGTCGCTGGCGAGTTAGAGGGAAGCAAGCTACGACTTAACTGGTCCTTCCGTGGTCACCTGAGCTAGCTAACAGGCCGTCGCGACTTAGGAGGAAGCAGCATCACTTATTCACCAAGTGCTAGATCGTGAACAACCTAATGCAAGTCGTAGGTCGGCGGCGATCTAAGGGAGTAGCTAGTAACTTTACAATGCCGAGACAACCAATCTAGCGACTTAAGCTAAGTTGTTAAACCGTAATGCGACTTAACTCGTTAGGTCGTGGATAGCCCCATTCCTTAGGTCGCTAAATCGCGGACCCCTTGGGTCGCTGAACCCATTAGGTCGCAAACCCCCCTTTTAAGTAATTAGGTCGTTGAGCAGTTAGGTCGCTTTGTTCTATAAGTCGTTGGGTTGGTAAGAGGTTAGATCTCTCCATCCACTAGGTCGTGCTATAATTAGGTCGTACCGTTTCTTCTTTAGGTCGCATATATGGTTGAGTCGCTCCACTTTTATCCCGTTAAGTCGCGTACACCCTCGGGATGTTTTCTTGCTGAAACCGTGGGTCACTTGGCCGTAGAACTCCTTAGGTCGCTAGGTCGCGAGCCTATCGGAGCTAACAGTATGATTTGATATTTGAAAGATATATGCATATATATTTGAAATGATTTGAAGTAAGCCCTGTGTTCAGTCGTCGAATTTCGGATTTGATTTGTTATAACCCTTTCTATTGAAATTAATTTACTGATTTGTTGCTGACTTCCAACTCTGGGATTTGAAATTTGATTTCTCCGAATATTTTGAATGTTCGAACACTTCCAAAACAATGTTTAATTTTCAAAGCTTAGTAATTTTGAAAGGTATAAATTATTTGATAAAGTATATAAGTTTAGTTTTGTATGTTTAAGTATGAGGTTGTATGATTTAAATAAGATTGAAACTTTTTTGTTAAGTAAATGAATAAGATTATTGTAACATTCCTGTTTTTAAATCAAATTTAAATTGGTAATTAATTTAATTTTTTTGAAATTAAATTGTGAATTAATTTTTTATTTTCCAAATTTAAATAGTTATTTGTTTGTTTATTAATATAAATATATAAATATGATTTTAAATATAATTTCGAATTGGAAATTCAGAAACAAATATTTTGAATACTATATTGGGTTTGGATTCATTTGTGAATTCGTTTGAGAAATAATTTGAATATTTGGGAATAAAAGCATATAGTAGGTTGTGAAAGGAAAATTTCTAAACAGAATTTTAATTTGGGAATTTTGTAATAAAATATATTGTAAAACAGAATTTGGATTTGAAATTCGGAAATAGATATATTTGAAAAATAAATTGAATTTGAAAACTCCATATTTTAAAATTAATAAAAATTTGCTTTCTAGTATTATAATGTATATATAGGTACATATATATATATATATATATATATATTGATTTGGAATTCAAAAGTAAATATTTTATAAATTGAAGTTAAAAATCTTTATATTTTAAAGAACTAATAAATGTGTATATATCATTTGAAATTTGTTTCTAATTACATTTTAAATCATTTCTTTAAAAGTTGTATGTATAACAGAAAATGTACAAATATAAAACATATTGATAAAAACTTAAACATATGCAAATATAAAATAACAAGGGTTTAAAAGCATAGTTTATTAAATAAGGATTCAAACATAAAAACACGCATTTTAACAAGTGTAAAAAAATAAAATATGTAATTACAAGTGTTGATATAAAATAAACAAGTGGCAAAATAAACTTTTCTTTTAATTTGAATTTATGAACATGCATTAAAAGAAAGAAAAAAAGCTATTCTCAGTTTAACTTCTCAAACCTCTTTCGTTCATTTCTCAACCTGAAACAAAATTTCAATTCAAAGATAAATCAAAGATCAAAGTTCAAATCAAGCTCAAGAATTAACTCAGTAAAATCAAACAGCAGTTTTTAATCTGCAACCTTATGCTTGAGAAAATTCAAATTGAAAAAGCCTTCAGCCTGATGTAAAAAACAAACTCAAAGGGTAAATTCAACTCAAGACCAGATTCAAACTAAAAAATCAAGTCTGGAAACAAGGGATGGAGTGCAAGACAAATTCCAAACATGGAAAAAACAAATTACAATCAAACAACTTCATGTAGTTTCAATCTAAAGCTAACTCAAAGATTTTCAAATCCTGGAAAATCAACAGCTCAAACAAATTCATATTCCAGTTTTCAACATTCCAGGCTCTGCTTCATACTTCCAAGTGAGTAAACCATCCTTTAAAAATAGTTTCCAAGTATTGCATGTGATGATCCGATGTGAAAAAGTTGTGATATGGTTTGAATGAGTTATTTTATCTGGACGTATGTGTGAAATTGCTTGTTTACATATGTGTATATCTGTATATATTTATATTTGTGCTCTATTATTAGTAACAGACTCAGCATCATCACAAAATAATTCCTATCTTCATAAATAATCAACATTAGACTTTGATTTCTGAAAAGAAAATGTTAATAACAATGTATTATTTTTTTTAAAATAGTTTTAAGTGTTTATAATTAACAAATATTATGTAAACATTAAGATTACAATAAAATCAAGATTTTTTTAAAAATCAATATCAACGATTTTATCTTTGAATGATATATTATGATTCGTATAAATGAATCATGAATTTTAGAATAAATTTTTTAATTTTTAAATGAGTATTGGCTGAGAATTTGAGATTTGCTCGATTTTGGGATTTTGGCCATCTACAGTTGATCGGCGACGAGTGGGTGCTTGGGGTTTGGCCTGAAGGTGGCCGAAAAGTCGAGGAACTCTGGAAAAATGGCGAGAGGTTTTAATATTGGCCGTGGTGGACGGAGAAGTGAGAAGTGCGGCTTTTTGGTGAGTTTTGGTGGTCGGGTTTGACAAGGTGGGTACGGTGACTGTGGCGCACCGGGATGGACCACTTGAGGGGGGATCGTTGCATCATAGCTTGAGGCAACTCTGGGAGGAAGGGCCAGTTTTCTGGTGTAGTTCATTAACGGCGAGGGATTTAGTGGATTGGGTTTGGTTCTTGTGCTGGTTCGATCGAGTCGAATTTGTTTTCGTGACCGATTTGGAAATTTAGGTGATTGAGGGAGATGTCGAGCTCGATGTCGACTTGGTGAAGGCTAGAATGATGGTCGGGGGGACTGGGATCACCGTGCATGTGCACGGTGCACATCTGAATGAAGAAGGGAAGTGCTCGGGTTTGTCTCGAAGCATGGATCGTAATGTCGCTAAGAAGGTTTACGCGAGTGTTTGTCTTAGGAAAATCGTTGTTTTGCTCGAGAATTTGTTGTATTGGCTCGAAAATGTTTTGTTTCCAGTTTCTTTAAACGTGTCCTGATTTTTTTTAAAACAAAAATGGTTTCAAATTTTAGAAGCAAAGCAAATTTTAAACAAAGCATTAACCAATTTTTAAATGTATAAAATGTTTAAGTTTAGGGCATTATGTTATAAACCAATTTAAGTTTTTAAAGTATGGGTTTTAAAGTTTTAAAATTTTGTTTTAAAATTAGTTTTGATTTATATAAATATTACATTAGAATAATTTTGTAATTAATTCATAAATGTTTTCAACTAAAATGTTATTGTTGAAATTTAATTATGATTTAAGCAAAATGTATTTGATTTTAATCAAAGGATAATGATTTTAAATGAATCAAATTCAAGCTTTAAAATTTAATTTAGTTTAAAATGATAGGTAAGAGTTTAACGTGGTAAATGATTTATCTTAATTTAATCAAGTTTTATTAACAATGGTAATTAAAGTATAATTACTTAATTAACTAAGATAAGTAATTTAGTTAATTAAATTAAGATAAATTAATTTGTGTAATTAATTAAGTGTGGTTGATTACTTAATTGAGGAGTGATTAATCAAGGTTAATTAATTAGGAAATAATTAAGTGATGGATGTAGTTAGAGGTTAATTACTTAATATTAAAAGAATTATTAAGGATAACTACTTAGTGGAAGCAATTAAGTGTTAATTACTAAGTGTAATTAATTAAAGGATTTATTAATGTAATTAACAAGAAGTTAATTAATTTTTGTAAGTAATTAAGGATAGTTAATTACTGAATGAGATTAATCAAAGATTAATGAATAATTAAATATTAATTATTAAATATGATTAATTAAAAGAATAATTAATTGAATAAATGATTAAGGGATAATTACTTAAATGTAATTAAAGAATAATTAACCAAGGAAGATTTGTTAAGTTAGATAATTAGAGATAATTAATTAATTAATCTGTAAGCAAGATTAAGGTAATCCAAGTAATAACAAAAATCAGTGATTAATTTAATTAGAGATTAATTAAATTAATTAATAATTAATTAATCTTACTTATGGATGTTTGAATTCTATTGATTGTTGAATTGTTTGATATCTCGGATATGTTATGCTTTGTGCTATGAATTGTTTTTGGTGTGATCTGTGATGAATGTAATTTATCGGTGATAAATTTATATTATTTACCTATAAATCTGTGAATGGAGATGAGCGTTATAGGGTTATATCGCTTATCGATATTGCTGTGCTTGAATCGTTGATGATTGATATTGTTGCACTATTGTGTAAAACCCCTGTACTACACTATACACACAGAAATATGGATTGCACGAGGAAATTGGTTAAGTCATAGATTTTGAAATGGTTTTAAACTTAAATTTTGAATCCAAACAGTTTTGGAAATGGAATTGAGTTAAATATGAAAAGCTATTGAAAAGGAGTTCTAAAGATAAAAGTTACTTTTAATAACTTGATAAAGTTTTGAAATTTAAATAATTTGATTTGCATTTGAATTCAAGATTTGAAATTGAATTCTATGTTTGGATTTTGGTTATATAAGTTATTAATGTGTTTATATGTGGTTTAAACCATTTCAGAAGTATTGTTTTGGGAATTTGAATTTAATCCAAGTTTATACTTGAAGGGCTTTAACTGGTGCAAATGTAATCGGATTTTTCCAAAATGAAAACAAATTGTTTTCAAATAATAATAGCTTTCATATAAAGAAAGGATTTCCAATTTTTGTGGAAAAGATTTCATGTTTGAAATAGAATTGTTTTGAAAGCTATGAATGAATCTTCGTGAAAGATTATTGAACCTTGTTTTGAAATTGTAGAGGATCTCAAGGGTGTATCTTTTGTATAAAAGATTTGGAATTGTTTTGAAAGCTATGAATAAATCTTTGTGAAAGATTGGTGAACTTTGTGAAGTGAATATTTTTGTTTAAAGATTCGAAAATGATAATTTGTTCAAATCATTTAAAAGCAAGGCTTTGGGTAATAAGTTGTGACTTAACTCAGATCCCAATATCCATATGTTTTAAAATGTTGCGCTTATTATTCGATTTAGCTGAGAGAGGACTTTATGTCATATAACCCATTTAGAATAATGATACGGCGTTAGGGATAGGATTTGAAGACCGGCGGTGAAGACCGGGTATTTTCGAAAGCGAAAGGATAACCCGTCGAATGTCTCTGCATCGACTGGTCCCCGGTATAGAGATTTGATCACCCTTTGTGATGGGTAGTCCGGACTTGATTAGGGATTATCCGGATTTGCAAGGGCTCCTTTGTGAAGTGCCTTTGGTTCTGTTCGAAACCGGAATAGATTTGTATGGATGTGTGTCTGACTTTACACTTTGAGATGTAAAGCTGGTTTCTATCAAATACATTTTTGTTTGGTGGAGGAGAATTTTATTCTCTTAGCTTAACACCGTTCTCTAAGACGTACGAACTTAGTGGTTATGTAGTTGATGGTTATTAGTGATACATTCCTAATTTGGTAATGTGGCATACGAAGTGCTGCTGATCATTTGTTGATCAAATCATGGCTTTGTGAAAAGTGTATCTTTGTGGACGACACTGCATCAGGACCTCACATCCCGAAAATGGTCGAAACAGGAAAGATGCGGCAAGTTTATGAGGGTCGCACCCTTTAAGGTATGTCATTTCCTTCTGAAAAGGGTTGTATCATGGTATGGAGCCCGGATATTTAACCTATGTGGTTACTGCAAATTTATTACTTTGTCGTTGTTGCTTTGCGGTTGAGGATCCTCGGATAAGGGTTGCAAATGACCGAGGAATGGCATAATCGAGTAGTAGTAATCTAGTTACAGAGGTAACCCAACCTTGTGGAAGGGAGCTAGGTAGGTTCTCGGGGCGTCCCTCTAGAGACGTACCCATGTGGCAGTAGGAAGTTCCTTAGCCTGACCATTTGTTGGAAATCCAATCTCCAATACGCGCCTTGTACGGTTTTAGCTGTATAACCTTCCATTTACTTATGGTGGTTACCATTGTTTAGATGGTAGCTATAGTAGGCATACAATAATGGTTGTATGCTGGCTAAGATTAATATTATGCTTTCGAAAGGTTTCCTACACTATGCATTAATTATAATATCAAAATGGTTTTTCGCGTATCAAGAATGTTTGACCATCATAATGAGAAATCTCCTCCAATTCTGCGTTTGCATGGTGTGTGCGGTGGGAGGCCTTACGGTAGTTTCATTTTTCAAAAAGCATTGCGAATTTCCTTTTTATTTTCTTTTATTGGTTGTTGTTTGAAAGATAAAACTGTTTTCATTTGCTCATACCAGTCCCATGACTGACCCGGAGTTTATTGTTCCCTTCCTAACCTCTAGTTTCCTACAATTTTCCATACGGGAAGTCTAGAGTTGGGTTTTTTAGATAATCAAATAGTAGATGTAGATTCGATAGCATTCAATCTTTGTATATTGGAAATCGCATATGGATCGAGTTGCTTCACTTCAGCATGGATGGTTGTTCTCGCTTTTAGCTTCTGGAGTCTTTCTAGCTTTCGACTTTGGCAATGGAGTCATTAGATGTTGGATTCTCGCTCTCTCACTTGGAAATTCTATTGGAGTTATCTTTCCGCTGTCGATGGTGTAGGATCGATTTCACCCTAGAGGGGGGGTGAATAGGGTGATAGTGCTAATTACAAAAATTAATTGCGGAAGCTTATAAAATAAGTTAAACACAGATCACAGAATAACAGCAGCACAGACATATAGCAAAATAATAAGCAGAAATAGAACGACACAGAATTTACCCAGCTTCGGCAAAACCCTGCCTACGTGCTGCCCCCAAGGTTTCTACTAGAAATTAGTTAGTCAGACGCTTACACACGTAAACTCGCGACACTCGCTATCGACTAAACCTAACTTTACGCTCAAAACCCTGCCACAACTCAGCCATTGAGTTGCGAATTCTCAAGCTACGCCACGTAGCTTGTCCCCTAGTCACACGACTAGAAATTTAAAACGGTTTAAAAATGAAAATACAATTAAAAAACAATTTAAAATAAAATAACCCTAATTTTAATTAAAAGCCCTTTTATAATATAAAATAGAGAAAAATAAGCCGGCCCCCTTTTGTTTATTATTCGGCCCGTTTTCTTTATTTTTGGTTAGTGGCGGCTTTCTCTCGTTCGTTCCTCTTTGTGAAATTAGGGCTTCGTTCTCTTCGATCCAAACTAGGGTTTTGCGAAGTGCCGTCATTAAATTGATCGAATCAATGATTGTTCACGTTTAGCCTTGATCGATTGTTCTCCTTGTTGCTCACTTCAGCTGCTTCGAGTTGATGGAGTTCGACTTCAATTCGGTATGTGATTTTCGTTTATGCTATTCTGTTATGCTTGATTGAACTCCATGATTTTGCAAATTGCTGATGATTATTGTTTATATAGGGTTTGTAACCCTAGATTTGCGTTCGTACGAATATATTTGAATTTGTCAATTTCTTTTCTTTGCCGCTTGATTATGCTTGATCGTTTGAGATTGATTCTGACCTTTTCATATGCGTATACATTCGTTGCTTGGTTGACACGGTTTCGAATTGATATCGTGGTCATCTTTGATTAAGAAACACGATTTTGACTTGGTTCTTCATTGTCTGTGCATGTTGTTACCATTTGCACGGCTTCACCTTGATATTGTTTTGACTTTGGTGAAATGGTTATTGTCTCTGTATATTTGTTGCTTCCTGACCTGTGCATTCCATTCTCATGTGTTCATATCTGTAGTATATCCTGATGCTTGATTTTGGATGTATGAGTCTGGGTTCTTCTGCATTGTATACGTGTGTGTGTGTGTGTGTGTGTATGTGAACTGCTGTGCATTGAGCATTGTCACTTACAAAAATTGGTGCATTTCGTATACTGTCATGTTCGCTGTGATGTCATATCTTTGTGCTACCTGAACTAGTCTAAAATGGTTGTTTTATTGAGTCTGAGCTTTGAGATCTTGTTCACTTGTTTGAGTCTGGTATCTTGATTCACTTGTTTCACATGCGTCCATTTGCATTGTATTTGTGTCTTTGAGTCTTTTTGGTTACTGGTTTTGGTTTTCATTTTTGCCGTTTGCATGCTTCATTGACATCTGCATATTGATCACCATCTTTGTGTATTGATGGTCTGAGTCTTGTTCATCCAATTCATTGATCCAAGTAACTTTTGCTCTTTGGTCTGCACTGTAGTTTTATTGGTTCACCATTGAGCCTCGGCTTGCTTTTGTTGCATTTTGTTGCGGCCGTTCCTTCGGTGCACTATGCTTATCTGTAGTCTTTGTGCATTGTTGCTATTCCTTTGGCCATGTTGCCTTCAGTTGCTTGTACTATCTGGTCTGACCTGCACACTTGTTTATGCTTCATTTTTTGACTTGATTCCTTGAATTTGAGACCTCAGCAGTTTGGTTTCATTTGGTATCATTTGCCTGAGTCACTTGTTCAAGCTTTCATGCATTGCTGTGTTGTTGTTTGTTGCATACTCTTTGATGGATGTTGTGCTCTTTCCAGTTGTTGCAGTTCCACTACTTTGTGTTAGCATTGCTCTGTCTTGACTCCATTGGCGTCACTGGTGTACTTGAGTCAGTGGTTTTGGTTTGGCGCAGTTCCTATGCCTTTGTGCATTTCACTGCGTTCATGCACTTGAACTACTCTCGGGTTATGTTTGTGTACTTTTCTGGTTTTAGTTTCTTGATGCAGTTTGGTCTGGTATTTTAGTCCGATTCAGTTTGCAAATAGTTTTGTTCATTTGTGATTATACTGGTCTTGTTCATATTGGACTAGTCGACACTTGATTCTTGAGTTTTGGCCATTTGCACCTGTGTTGAATCCAGTTTCAGAACTCGGATTTGACCTTGTGCTAAAGTCGGTATTTTATTTATATTGCACCTGAGTTGAACCCGTCTTTTTATTTTGGGTTTGCCCTTGTGCTCACCTGTCCCTGTAACATTATCAAGTGTATATCGGTGTGCACGGCCTTGTGGCATGTACAGTAATACATTGTGCATGTCACATTGTTCGTGTGTGATGAATTCAAATATAAATCATGACGAACAACCCAAATAACTGAGGCAAATATTATTTTCAAAAATTCATATTTTATTTTATATTGCAAAAATATTTCTTTTTCAATTTTACTGCGTTAGTGAATATTTTTGCAGATTGCTCAGATGCTGGATTCTAACTGGAATGAAGTTAAAGATAAAATACGAGTGTGAGTGATATGTAGTGAGGAATTTATGTAAATTAAATTGTGATATAATTAGAATCAAAACTGTATATGTATATTGAGAGCTTGAATTTGCACTATTCAAATTGTAATAAATAATTGTTTGAATAAAATTTTCGTTTGAATTCAAATTCCGTGTTATTTAATTTTATTCAGCAAATATTTATTTAATCTATGAACGATAAAATAGTACCTTAACAAATACATTTAAACGAATGTATATATGTTTATTATCAACAAACAAAAATCATATAAGTGCATATTCAACAATCTCCCCCTTTTGATGATAACAAACATATATTTAAGATTTTGAATATGTTAAATGTATTTGATCATTCATATGCTCTAATTGCTCCCCCTATTTAAATGCTTCCTCTCTACACAAAGCTCCCCCTACATATATGCATGCAAATAAAAATATGCAAATGAGCCTAGATGTAAATAGAAAATTATTTGACCTTTGCTTGATTTTATTTGACAAAATCTTAACTTTTCTCTCCCCCTTTTGTTATCAGCAAAAGAATAATAGTATTAGAGAAAATAGAGATAAAGTGATCGATATTAATTCGACATTAAAACTCAATTGAATATAAATATTAAATTTCAATAAAAAATCAAACAAAAATCATAAATATTTTGTTAGGCGCATATTCCACTTTTAGAATGATGGGAATTATGTCATCATATAAAACCATATAGTTGTGTCTATTTGTGGTATATATATATATCAGGAATTTGAATATCTACTAACCATGCATAACCGCTAGGACTTTTAAATGAGATTAGTAGTATTCCAATTTTATTTTTAAAAAAATGAATTCAAGTATCTTCTAACCACGCATAACCGTGAGGACTTTTAAATGGGATTAGAATCAACTTGTTTATTTAAAAATCAACTTTTGATATGCGTTCCATACATGCATAACCTTGAGGACGTTTAAATGAGCATGGAAGCACATAACAAATTCCAAGTAATTCACCTATGCATTCGTGAGGACTTTTAAATGAGAGTGAATACTTTGGTATTTATTTATTTATTATTATTATTATTATTATTATTATTATTATTTTTACTATAAACTTTTTTTATTTTTTTTAAAAACAAATGTGAAAATGAAAAACGAACGGTTCCTGTTTAAAGTACCACATATTGACAAACTATATAGATTTTTGATGAGTGATGGTTGTTAGAAATATGATAGAAATAGAGATGGTCATGGAATTTTTACCAACATAAGTTTTATAACTCTTGTTTAAATTTCTAAAGAAATTTACTAATTATACCGTCTCGAGTCATATGATAAATATCAACACTCATCACTTTTTCAATCACTATTTTTCTTTTCGATAATCGTTAGGGAGTCAGATTAGTCAAAATAGTCATTTAAAATCAAATTCAAAAATAATTATGAAATTAATTTTTCAAAATGACTAATCTGAAAATATGGTCAAAAATGATTTTCTCGAGGGGGTTTTATAAGAAAATTTTGTGCTATTTGAAAATTATTTGAAATGAAAAATATGCAGATATTTTCTTTGATAAACGATGCAGTTACTAAATGTCTCAACAAAAATCATGTTTCACTAGTAATTTTTCTATCAACTAGATTACCAGTGTAATCTGCATCTGAATTTCTCTTTCACTCAAAATTATCATTAATTGAATTCGATTGACCAAATCATGAAGTGTGCACCAAAAAATTTCAAACTCAATTTTAACAGTATTTTAAATGACATTCTCTTGAATTTGAATTGAAGCCGTGTAAACAATTAAAAAAACCGTGAATATAGAGTTAGCCGTATTATAACCAATTGTATTATCCAACAAAACACTATTTTTAATCCAAACTGATATATATGAAGTAATTCAAAGAATCTAGAGAATTTTATAGTGTTGTGGCATAAGAATATAATTTGGCCAACTATGTTGAATAAGTCAGAATCATCATCTTTTCATCATCTCATTATTGGCTGATTTAATTCAAAATACGATGCAGATTATCACATTTAATATATCGTATAAAACATACCATACTTGTTTTACCTTTACGATATTTTTCATCGTTGTCCATTGTGATTCTGTCACCTTTATACTAGGCTAAGGAACTTTGCTTTGTCGCCCGTTGTGTTTCTGGAACAGCCAAAAATCCAAAGAACACTGTTGTTGTTCCTTAGCCTGCCACCACACCTACACGGAAAAGGACTTATGTGACCTTTTTTTTTTTATAGGTCCATGGTTGTTAGTGGCAGAATATTTTGAAAAACAATTTTGCAAAGACCCAAAACTATTTATAATTGTTCCCTTCGGCACCCAAATTTGTTTAACTTTGAGAGATTTTATATTTGTGCCTTTTGCAACCCAAATCGGTATAGTTTTCACATGTTTGGGTCTATACCAACAATTATTGTGATTGTGTCCATATTTTCTGCAAACAGTGCACATTGAATTTTCTTGATTAATCTTGTTTTCAACAATTTTAGATTGATTATATCCAAGTCCTTTTCTAACCGTATTAACAGTTTGCTTTCCTAACAGCATATTCAACGATTTTTCACTTTTTGAAAATTTATCTAAAGTCCTTGATAATTGTTGGACTTGTGTTTTGAGAGACTCATTTTCGTTTAACTATTGCGTGCACTTTTTAATCGAATTCTCTCTTCTAGTGTTTTCATTCTCTTTTAAAATCAGAATTTCATTTTCAAGCGATTTTATATTGATTTCTGATTTTCTAATTTCTTCTTCGAATGTTGGACACTTATCACACTTAGGGATCCTACTTTGATAGGTTTTAACTAATTGGTCAAGTTGTTCATTTAATTCTATCAAAGTAACTTTTTGTGATTCAAGTTTAGCGTATTTTTCCCTAAGTCGTTCAAAACAGCCATTTACTTCATGAAAATATATAAGCAACTCCGAATGAGTAAGTTTTGATACCTCGCTTGGCTCATCATCATCACTGTTAGTTATATCACCTCAAAGGCACAAATCTGCTTTTTCGCTCTCACTGCCAGTGCTTTTATCATCCTCATATATTTCATCCCAAGTGGCTGCAAAACTTTTCTTTTTCTGTTTCTTTCCTAAGTCGCGTCGATTTCGAGGACAATTGGGCTTGATGTGTCCGGGTTGGTTGCACTTATGACAGATGATCTCCTGTTCATCTGAGTAGTCTAGTGCTTTACCTATTCTGCTTTTCAATTCCTAATTTCGAGCTGGATTTCCATATTTGCGATTTCACTTTTTGAATTTCTTATTAGTAGTGCCAGCTCTGCTGCTCCTTCATCATCATCGTTATCATCATCACTTTCGGTTGTTCCTTTGAGCGCTATTGATTTCTTTCGAGTATCTCCTCCTTCACGCTCTTCCTTGAAATTTCATTTCTAGCTCATAAGTGGTAAGATTTTCGATGAGTTCTTCGACTTTCATTTGTTTCAAATCTTTTGATTCTTGAATGGCAGTCACTTTTGCTTCAAATTTTCGTGTAAGGACTCTAAGGATTTTTCGGACTATCTCCAACTCTGTGTATGATTTTCCAACGGATTTTGATTTGTAAACGGTATTGGAAAGTCGTCCATGCATCTCTTTGACATTTTCTTCCTTCGCCATTGTGAAGTTCTCGTATTCGCTGCTTAGCATGGCAAGGCGAGATTCTTTGACTTGAGATGTTCCTTCGTGAGTCACTTCTAGTATGTGCCATATTTCCTGTGCAGTTAGACAATGTGAGACACGATTAAATTCAAATTGATCCAATGAACAGATAATAGAATTCATAGATTTAGCATTAGTATTTTGTAATTTATTTTCTAGTTCTGTCCATTGTTCCTTCGGTTTATCTACTTCCTGATTATCTACAATTATAGTTGGTGTTCTATAACCTGTCTCAACAATATTCCATGCGTCAATGGTTTTCAGAAAGATTTCCATCCTATTTTTCCAATAAGCATATTCACCATTGAACATTGGTGGTCTAACTATGGATTGATCCTCAGCAAAAGCAGTATCAAAATGAAGCCATTTTAAAAATTCAAATTTTTAAAACAAAAATTGATTTTTGAAACACGAATTTTTAAAAACAAAAATTGACTTCTATTCCTAGCATTGATACCACTTATAGGATCGATTTCACCCTAGAGGGGGGGTGAATAGGGTGATAGTGTTAATTATAAAAATTAATTGCGGAAGCTTATAAAATAATTTTAACACAGATCACAGAATAATAGCAGCACAAACAAATATCAGAATAATAAGCAGAAATAGAACGACACAGAATTTACCCAACTTCGGCAAAACCCTGCCTACGTGATGCCCCCAAGGTTTCTACAAGAAAATAGTCATTCAGGCACTTACACACGTAAACTCGCGACACCCGCTATCGACTAAACCTAACTCTACGCTCAAAACCCTGCCACAACCCAGCCACTGAGTTGCGAATTCTCAAGCTACGCCACGTAGCTTGTCCCCTAGTCACACGACTAGAAATTTAAAACAGTTTAAAAATGAAAATACAATTAAAAAACAATTTAAATTAAAATAACCCTAATTTTAATTAAAAGCCCTTTTATAATATAAAATAGAGAAAAATAAGCCGGCCCCCTTTTGTTTATTATTCGGCCCGTCTTCTTTATTTTTGGTTAGAGGCGGCTTTCTCTCGTTCGTTCCTCTTTGTGAAATTAGGGTTTCGTTCTCTTCGATCCAAACTAAGGTTTTACGAAGTGCCGTCTTTAAATTGATCTAATCAATGATTGTTCACGTTTAGCCTTGATCGATTGTTCTCCTTGTTGCTCACTTCGGCTGCTTCGAGTTGATGGAGTTCGACTTCAATTCGGTATGTGATTTTCGTTTATGCTATTCTGTTATGCTTGATTGAATTCCATGATTTTGCAAATTTCCGATGATGATTGTTTACATAGGGTTTGTAACCCTAGATTTGCGTTCGTACGAATATATTTGAATTTGTCAATTTCTTTTCTCTGCCTCTTGATTATGCTTGATCGTTTGAGATTAATTCTGACCTTTTCATATTTGTATACTTTCGTTGCTTGGTTGACACAGTTTCGAATTGATATCGTGGTCATCTTTGATTAAGAAACACGGCTTTGACTTGGTTTTTCATTGTCTGCACATGTTGTTACCATTTGCACGGCTTCACCTTGATTTTGTTTTGACTTTGGTGAAGTGGTTATTGTCTCTGTATATTTGTTGCTTCCCTGACCTGTGCATTCCATTCTCATGTGTTCATATCTGTAGTATATCCTGATGCTTGATTCTGGATGTATGAATCTGGGTTCTTCTGCATTGTATACGTGTGTGTGTGTGTGTGTGTGTGTGTGTATGAACTGCTGCATTGAGCATTGTCACTTACAAAAATTGGTGTATTTCGTATACTGTCATGTTCGTTGTGATGTCATATCTTTGTGCTACCTGAACTAGTCTGCAATGGTTGTTTTATTGAGTCTAAGCTTTGAGATCTTGTTCACTTGTTTGAGTCTGGTATCTTGATTCACTTGTTTCACATGTGTCCATTTGCGTTGTATTTGTGTCTTTGAGTCTTTTTGGTTACTAGTTTTGGTTTTCATTTTTGTTGTTTGCATGCTTCATTGACATCTGCATATTGATCACCATCTTTGTGTATTGATGGTCTGAGTCTTGTTCATCCAATTCATTGATCCAAGTTACTTTTTCTCTTTGGTCTGCACTGTAGTTTTATTGGTTCACCACTGAGCCTCGTCTTGCTTTTGTTGCATTTTGTTGCGGCCGTTCCTTCGGTGCAATATGCTTATCTGTAGTCTTTGTGCATTATCGCTATTCCTTTGGTCATGTTGCCTTCAGTCGCTTGTACTATCTGGTCTGACCTGCACACTTGTTTATGCTTCATTTTTTGACTTGATGCCTTGAATTTGAGACCACAGCAGTTTGGTTTCATTTGGTATCATTTGCCTGAGTCACCTGTTCAAGCTTTCATGCATTGCTGTGTTGTTGTTTCTTGCATACTCTTTGATGGTTGTTGTGCTCTTTCCAGTTGTTGTAGTTCCACTACTTTGTGTTAGCATTTCTCTATCTTGACTCCATTGGTGTCACTGGCGTACTTGAGTCAGTGGTTTTAGTTTGGCGCAGTTGCTATGCCTTTGTGCATTTCACTGTGTTCATGCACTTGAACTACTCTTGGGTTATGTTTATGTACTTTTCTGGTTTTAGTTTCTTGATGCAGTTTGGTCTGGTATTTTAGTCCGATTCAGTTTGCAAATAGTTTTGTTCATTTGTGATTATACTGGCCTTGTTTATATTGGACTAGTCGACACTTGATTCTTGAGTTTTGGCCATTTGCACCTGTGTTGAATCCAGTCTCACAACTCGGGTTTGACCTTGTGCTAAAGTCGATATTTTATTTATGTTGCACCTGAGTTGAACCCGTCTTTTTATTTTGGGTTTGACCTTGTGCTCACCTGTCCCTATAACATTATCAAGTGTATATCGGTGTGCACGACCTTGTGGCATGTACAGTGATACACTGTGCATGTCACATTGTTCGTGTGTGATGAATTCAAATATAAATCATGACGAACAACCCAAATAACTGAGGCAAATATTATTTTTAAAAATTCATATTTTATTTTATATTGCAAAAATATTTCTTTTTCAATTTTACTGCGTTAGTGAATATTTTTGCAGATTGCTCAGATGTTGGATTCTAACTGGAATGAAGTTGAAGATAAAATGCGAGTGTGAGTGATATGTAGTGAGGAATTTATGTAAATTAAATTGTGATATAATTAGAATCAAAATTGTATATGTATAGTGAGAGCTTGAATTTGTACTATTCAAATTGTAATAAATATTTGTTTGAATAAAATTTATGTTTGAATTCAAATTCTGTGTTATTTAATTTTATTCAGCAAATATTTATTTAATCTATGAAAGATAAAATAGTACATTAACAAATACATTTAAACGAATGTATATATGTTTATTATCATCAAACAAAAATCATATAAGCGCATATTCAACAGATGGTTGCAAACTCTAGACCATCCAGTTGTGCTATATCTTTCCGCTATTATGTATCTCTGATTTTGTGATATTCAATGTGTCATCGTTGTATCGAATTTTTGTGTATCAATGATATTATTATTATTTTTCTTCTGCTATGTTGTTACACTTAGTGTGTTATAAGCTCCAGTGTGAATTGGATTTCAACGTTTGGATCTGCGGCATTCAAGTATAAGTAAAGTACGGATGTCGATTTTCGAACGCTGAAATACGGAACGTGACAACTTGGGATCAGAGCTGAAGGTTTTACTTTAGCTCAGGAGTGTAACACATTAGGTAACTCATTAGAGATAGGGTGAAGTATATCCGAGAATGAGTATCCCTAAGATATCCGTCTGTATGCCTCAGTAAAGTCTCTTACTATCCTTTGATAGTGAGTATGGATGCAACAAGAGGACGAGGTAGGGGATAGGGAAGTACCACTACAAATGGTCAATACCCCGTAACAACAACAAAATTAACTTTTCTCTATCAATCTCCTTTGATCCGATTTCAAATTCTTCGATTGCTTCGTTGTAGCTACAGAAGAAGCTTCAGTGTGGTGATGGACTTGTGAATCGTTATAGATAAGTTTCTATTTCGTATTCTCTTTGTCAAATTTCTATAAGTTTTTCATTTTTAACTCTAATTAATTTGAAATTCTATTTGAAATAAATTGGTTAATAATATTTGTATCGATAAAACGATTTCGATTAAAACCGAAGTTTGAAATTTCTATTGTAATTTCTAGTGTGGATCGAAGTCCGAAGAGGGACAAGTTATTATATATACTTTGAAATATTATGGCCTGAATTCGAAATCCATACTTAGTGTTTGAGAATTTTGGAAGATTGAGTCCATTCATTTGTTCCTTTGGGACCAGATATATGCTAGAACGTTTGGTTATCCTTCGGACTAACCAATACCCCTGCATATTCGTAGATCTGGTGATCCGAGTATCTTGTGAAATATTGAATGAGTTCGCTCTCATGTTGATGATATTCTGATTTGGTAAGCCAAATACATAATAGGTATTCAGTTTGATTTGGAAAGATATTTCTCTGTCTTTGTGTATGCATCGTTTGTTGTCTCCTTGGCTAATTTCGGGGACGAAATTTTCTTAAGGGGAGAATCTGTAACATTCCTATTTTTAAATCAAATTTAAATTGGTAATTAATTTAATTTTTTTTGAAATTAAATTGTGAATTAATTTGGTATTTTCCAAATTTAAATTGATATTTTTTTTGTTTATTAATATAGATGTATACAAATATTATTTTAAATAGAATTTCTAATTGGAAATTCAGAAACATATATTTTGAATACTATATTGGGTTTGGATTTATTTGTGAATTTGTTTGAGAAATAATTTGAATATTTGGGAAGAAAAGCATATAGTAGGTTGTGAAAGTAAAATTTGTAAAAAGAATTTTAATCTGGGAATTTTATAATAAAATATATTGTAAAACAAAATTTGGATTTGAAATTCAGAAATAAATATATTTGAAAAATAAATTGAATTTGAAAACTCCATATTTTAAAATTAATAAAAATTTGCTTTCTAATATTTTAATGTATATATAGGGGTGTGTGTGTGTGTGTATTGATTTGGAATACAAAAGTAAATATTTTATAAATTGAGGTTAAAAATCTTTATATTTTAAAGAACTAATAAATGTGTATATATCATTTGTCATTTGTTTATAATTACATTTTAAATCATTTCTTTAAAAGTGTATGAATAATAGAAAATATACAAATATAAAACATATTGATAAAGACTTAAATATATGCAAATATAAAATAACAAGGGTTTAAAAACATAGTTTGTTAAACAAGGATTTAAACATAAAAATACACATTTTAGCAAGTGTAAAGAAAATAAAATATGTAATTACAAGTGTTGATATAAAACAAACAAGTAGAAAAATAAACTTTTCTTTTAATTTTAATTTATAAAAATGCACTAAAAGAAAGAAAAAAAAAAGCTATTCTCAGTTTAACTTCTCAAACCTCTTTCATTTATATCTCAACCTAAAACAAAATTTCAATTCAAAGATAAAGCAAGGATCAAAGTTCAAATCAAGCTCAAGAATCAACTCAGTTAAATCAAACAACAGTTTTTAATCTGCAAACTTATGCTCGAGAAAATTATGATTGAAAAAGCCTTCAACCTGATGCAAAAACAAACGCAAAGGGTAGATTCAACTCAAGACCAGATTCAAACTAAAAAATCAAGTCTGGAAACAAGGAATGGAGTGCAAGACAAATTTAAAACATGGAAAAAACAAATTGCAACCAAACAACCTCATGCAGTTTCAATCTGAAGCTAACTCAAAGATTTTCAAAACTAGGAAAATCAACAACTCAAACAAATTCATATTCCAGTTTTCAACATTCTAGGCTCTGCTTCATACTTCCAAGTGAGTAAACCAACCTTTAAAAACAGTTTTTAAGTATTGCATATGATGATCTGATGTGAAAAAGTTGTGATATGGTTTGAATGAGTTATTTTATCTGGACATATGTATCAAATTGCTTGTTACATGTGTGTACATCTGTATATATTTATATTTGTGCTCTGTTAGTAGGAACAGACTCAACATCATCACAAAATAATTCCTATCTTCCTAAACAATCAATATTAGACTTTGATTTCTGAAAAGAAAATGTTAATAACAATGTGTTATTGTTCTTAAAAATAATTTTAAGTGTTTATAATTAACAAATATTCTGTAAATATTAACATTACAGTAAAATAAATATTTTGTAAAAAATCAGTTTCAACGATTTTATCTTTGAATGATATAGTCTGATTCGTATAAATGAATCATGCATTTTAGAATAAAATTGGTAAATTTTAAATGAGTATTGGCCGAGAATTCAAGAGTTGATCGATTATGGGATTTTGGCTATCTGCCGTTGATCGACGACGAGTAGGAGCTTTGGGTTTAGCCTAAAGGTGGTCGGGAAGTCGAGGAATTCTGGAAAAATGGTGAGAGGTTTTAATATTGACTGTGGTGGCCGGAGAAGAGAGAAGTAGGGTTTTCTGGTGAGTTTTGGTAGTTGGGTTTGACAAGGTGCGTACGGCGACTGTGGCGCATCAGGATGGATCGCTTGAGGAGGGATCGTTGCATCATGGCTTAAAGCAACTCTAGGAGGAAGGGTCTGTTTTCTGGTGTCGCAGTTCGTCGACGGCGAGGGATTCAGTGGATTGGGTTTGGTTCTCGTGCTGGTTCGATTGAGTCGAATTTGTTTTCGTGACCGAGTTGGAAATCTGGGTGATTGAGGAAGATGTCGAGATCGATGTCGTGCTCGATGTCGACTTAGTGAAGGCCAAAATGATGGTCGGAGGGGACTGGGATCGCCGTGCATATGCATGGTGCATTTCTGAATGAAGAAGGAAAGTGCTCGGGTTTGTTCTCGTGTTGATGCGGGTTTGTCTCGAAGCATGGATCGTAATGGCGCTAAGAAGGTTTACGCGAGTGTTTGTCTAGGGAAAATCGTTGTTTTGCTCGAGAATTTGTTGTGTTGGCTCGAAAATGTTTTGTTTCCTGTTTTTTTAAACGTGTCCTGATTTTTTTAAAACAAAAATGGTTTCAAATTTTAAAAGCAAAGAAAATTTTAAGCAAATCTTTAACCAATTTTTAAATGTATAAAATGTATAAGTTTAGGGGATGATGTTTTTAACCAAATTTAAGTTTTTAAAGTATTGGTTTTAAAGTTTTAAAATTTTGTTTTAAAAATAGTTTTGATTTATATAAACATTACATTACAATAATTCAGTAATTTGTTCATAAATGTTTTCAACTAAAATGTAATTATTGAAATTTAATTATGATTTAAGTAAAAAGTATTTAACTTTAATCAAAGGATAATGATTTTAAATGAATCAAATTCAAGCTTTTAAAATTTAATTTAATTTAAAATGATAGGTAAGAGTTTAACGTGGTAAATGATTTATCTTAATTTAATCAATTTTTATTAACAATAGTAATTGAAGTATAATTACTTAATTAACTAAGATAAGTAATTTAGGTAATTAAATTAAGATAAATTAATTTGTGTAATTAATTAAGTGTGGATGATTACTTAATTGAGTAGTGATTAATCAAGGTTAATTAATTAGGAAATAATTAAGTAATGGATGTAATTAGAGGTTAATTACTTAATATTAAAAGAATTATTAAGGACAATTACTTAGTTGAAGTAATTAAGTGTTAATTACTCAGTGTAATTAATTAAGTGATTAATTAATGTAATTAATCAAGAAGTTAATTAATTTTTGTAAGTAATTAACGATAGTTAGTTACTGAATGTGATTAATCAAGGATTAATGAATAATTAAAGATTAATTATTAAATGTGATTAATTAAAAGAATAATTAATTGAATAAATGATTAAGGGATAATTACTTAAATGTAATTAAAGAATAATTAACCAAGGAAGATTTGTTAAGTTAGATAACTAGAGATAATTAATTAATTAATTTATAATTAATTAATGTTAAGTAAGCAAGATTAAGGTAATCCAAGTAATAAAAAAATCAGTGATTAATTTAATTAGAGATTGATTAAATTAATTAAGAATTAATTAATCTTACTTATGGATGTTTGTATTCTATTGATTGTTGAATTGTTTGACATCCCGGATATGTTATGCTTTGTGCTATGAATTGTTTTTAGTGTGATCTATGATGAATGTAACTTTTATGTAATAGATTTATATTATTTATCTATGAATCTGTGAATGGAGATAGGCGTTACAGGGTTATACCGCTTATCGATATTGCTGTGCTTGAATCGGTGATGACTGATGTTGTTGCACTATTGTGTAAAATCCCTGGACTACACATACATACACAAATATGGATTGCACGAGGAAATTGGTTAATTCGTAGATTTTGAAATGGTTTTTAAATTAAATTTTGAATCCAAACAGTTTTGGAAATGGAATTGAGTTAAATATGAAAAGCTTTTGAAAAGGAGTTTTAAAGATAAAAGTTATTTTGAATAACTTGATGATGTTTTGAAATTTAAATAATTTGATTTGAATTTGAATTCAAGATTTTGAAATTGAATTCAATGTTTGGAAATTTTGATTATATAAGTTATTAATGTGTTTATAAGTGTTTTAAACCATTTCAAAAGTATTGTTTTGGGAATTTGAATTTAATCCAAGTTTATACTTGAAGGGCCTTAACTCGTGAAAATGTAATCGGATTTTTTCGAAATGAAAACTACTTGTTTTCAAATAATAATAGCTTTCATATAAAGAAGGGATTTCCAATTTATGTGGAAAAGATTTCAAGTTTAAAATAGAATTGTTTTGAAAGCTATGAATGAATCTTTGTGAAAGATTATTGAACCTTGTTTTGAAACCGAAGAGGATCTCAAGGGTGCATCTTTTGTATAAAAGATTTGGAATTGTTTTGAAAGCTATGAATAAATCTTTGTGAAAGATTGGTGAACTTTGTGAAGTGAATCTTTTTGTTTAAAGATTTGAAAATGGTAATTTGTTCAAACCATTTAAAAGCAAGGCTTCAGGTAATAAGTTGTGACTTAACTGAGATTCCAATAACCATATGTTTTAAAATGTTGCGCTCATTAGTTGGTTTAGTCGGAAGAGGACTTTGTGTCATATAACCCATTCCGAATAATGATACGACGTTATGGATAGCATTTGAAGACCCGGAATTTTCGAAAGCGAAAGGATAACCCATCGAATGTCTCTGCACCGACTGGTCCCCGGTATAGAGATTTGATCACCCTTTGTAACAGGGAGTGTGAAGCCCCACCTCTATACCCAAGCTAGCCAAGGACACTATGGATAATGCCGTCAACTAGCACGGAGAATAAGGCTCTTGAGGAGCGACCATCCGTGTAATTGCTTTGTACGAGCACCGATATGTCAGATAGTTTAAGTTGCATTTCATTTCAAGAGGAAATCCGACATGCCGATACAAACTCAAAGCTACTACACAGTGGCTATATATAATCTTTGGAAACAAATATAGAAACAAACATAACACAAATCAGTCACAGATAATTCATATCACTAAGGCGGAAACAGATATGAATATAACGCATGAAAGTGTAAATCAAAGTAGTGGTCAAACAAGATCCACAATATCACAATAGAATAGATACAAGTGCAAGGCAAAAGAATATGTATACATCAAGGAGTCTCAATCTCAAATGTATGCAACAAAATCTACTAAACTAGAGTAGTTAGCCAAAATAAAATGATGGTCCAATAAGGAGTCAAGCAGAAGCACCTGTAAAATCTCAGCCTGACCCGAGTATTATTTAAGAAAAAAATAATAAACGGATCAGTCTAGCTATAATTATCAGATAAAATGAGATATAAGAAGACATATAATAATAAAACGTATGATAACCAAAAATCTCATATTACGACAAGTATACATTAGAAAATCCACAAGAGTCATACAATATCTCAAGAATTTCATAGCATAAAAAAGAATGTCATATTCTTTATTTAACTCACCAAGGCAAAAAAATGACATACATGTTAATGCCAATTGTAAACATTGGTGAAACATAAATTCCAGAAATCAATAATTAGATATCCAAAGAAAAGGATGGCCAATCCCAAGCGGGAGCATGAAAACTCACCAACACGTGTATCACAAACAATTCAGAGCATCGATGTAGTAAAAACGGTACATCCAATGAATCAAAAAGCCGAGACATCGATGTAGTACAAACAGTACATCCAATGAATCGAAACGCAAAACAATTTGAAGCATCGACGCAGTACAAACGGTACGTCAGATGAATCGAATAGCCGAGACATCGATGTAATACAAACTGTACATCCAATGAATCGAAACACAAAACAATTTGGAACATCGACGCAGTACAAACGGTACGTCAGATGAATCGAAAAGCCGAGATATCGATGTAGTACAAATGGTACATCCATTGAATCGAAACACAAACAATTCGAAACATCGACACAGTACAAACTGTACGTCATATGAATCAAAAAGCCGAGACATCGACGCAGTACAAACGGTACGTCAGATGAATCGAAAAGCCAAGACATCGATGTAGTACAAACGGTACATCCAATGAATCGAAACACAAAACAATTCAGAACATCAACGCAGTACAAATGATACGTCAGATGAATCGAAAAGCCGAGACATCGATGTAGTACAACCGGTACATCAGATGAATCGAAACACATTAAAAGTACATGGGTTGCTTGCCCAAAAAGAAATGAGACGAAGCTCAATAAAATGAGGTACAGTCCTCCACGTGGACAAAGAGACATTGCACATTGCTAGTCTAAACCATAAAATGATCATCATCGATCATCAAGAAGTGTCAATTACAGTAAGGTAGTAAATATATGAGTTTAGCTTCATGTCCCATAACCACTAGCTTAACTTAAATATTTACGAACAAATTGTAGATCTCCACTAGAAAATTTTTCACAAGAGATTCAATCGAACAAGTCCAAGAATTAACCGACAAAGTAAACGCAAGCATTTCATACCACTTGTTTTACTAAACCAGTTAATTAGATTTCTCATACGAATGAGGTAAAGGTTTGTATACACTAATAGATTGGAAATCCGTTTTAGAAAACGATCCTTGTAATAAAATAGTGTTGAAATCGTTTTGATGAAAGAGTTTTGATATTTACTACTAGTATTGAAACCTTTGCATTTTAAAGTGACAAACCATAAAAATGATCGTAAAAACAATCAATCACTAAAAATTCACATTCGAAGACGTGAATGAAATCCAAAGAAATCGATACCAAATCCATCAAAATGGATATTCCTAAAAATCCATAAAAAGAAGTCATCAAAGTCGATAATAAGTGATAACAACTAACCCGATCAACAAAAATCGATAAACAATGGAAATTTACTCCAAAATAGGTAAAACTGCACATTTCAGATGTCTGAAATTACAATCCAGACGTTTGAACCACTAACCAGACGTCTGGATAGATTTCCAGACGTTTGGATTTTGTCTCTGCCTTTTTGCGTTTTCCAGGGACCAATTCCAGACATCTGGATTTCTAAACCAGACGTTTTAATTAGAAACCGGACATCTAAAATTAGAGTTCAGACTTCTGAAATCCACATGTAGGCAAAAATCAGCAAAGCCCATAAAGGGCGAAAATCCAAACGAAATGCGATCGAATGAGCGGTGGATGCTATGGGTTTATGCCAATCGACAACCCAGCACTATAGGCTCTTCGATACACCACCAAAAACATGTTCAAACATCAAAGATTGGATTTTTAAAGATTTGACTACAAAACACCAAAAATTGAAATATTCACAAATTCAATCCAAATCAAAAGCAAATGAACATAAATAAGTGTTAGGAATTCATACCTAACAACAAAGGTAGGTATAGACATAGATGTGAGATAAAAATCTCACCTTTTACACAACAACAATAAAGAAGAAGCTTGAAAACAAAGGAGGATCAACCACTCTTCAATCCTAACTTAAGAAGCTTGAATCTAAGCTTTAAAAGAAGAACATTCCCAAAGTTAGGTTTAGGAATTTCTGAAATTGAAGAGGAAATGAGATGGAGAAGATGAAGAGGATGCTTACCAAAGCTTCTCCTAAAGTTTGGAGCTAGAACTTGGATTTGCAAATGAAACTAGGGCTTAGGAATTTCTAATTCTTTTTCTCTTCCCCCATTTTTCTCTAAAGCTTGAAGGTATTAGGAAATGAAAGTGAATGAAGAGAAGTGGAGTGGAGCTAGGGTGTTATGTTGGGGTTAATGGGCTGAAACCTAAACCCAAAACCCTAAGTGAAAAGTAGCAAAATTCTACTATCTCCAAACATATCGAAGTTTATACACAAAAAGATCGCAAACGTCATTTTGAACTCAATGAAAGTGGTCGCGAGTCCTAATCGACCGTTTACAAAAAGTAGTTTTTCGGACTATAATACGACTAACGGTGAAATATTTAAATAAATATTTAAATATACAATCGATAAATATGCGGGTTGTTACAGACTCCCTCCTTAAAGAAATTACATCCTCGCAATACTTAAGAAGAAAATAAATAGTAACAACCATAAAAGCATATCAACACAAAAGAAAATTTGAAATAAGAAGTTCACCATAAAGAGCACGAAAGAGTAATCCCGGACGAGTTAGCTCGATGAATTCTCTAGATTTTCCAAGAGCAATCCTTGGTATTTGAGAACCATTGAACCTTCACAAGAAAAACATCTTTATTTCGAAGGCGCTCAAACTCCGAAGCAATGGTGCGAATAAAATGTTGCTCAAAAGTCAAATTGGTGAAACTTCAATTTCTTCAATAACACCGGGCTCAAGAATAAAATCGGAATCCCTAAGGCATTTCCGCAGATAAAAGACGTGAGAAAACATCACGAATAACAGAAAATTGAGCCGGTGCAACGACATAGTATAATAACAGTATGCCCGAGAAACTAGAAACTCAAATAATTTGGAACAGCGTCGTAGTACAATGACGGTACGCCATATGAACCAAAGCTCAAATAATTCGGAACATCAACGCAGTACAAAAACAATACGTCCAATGAACCGAAGCTCAAATAATTCGAAACACCAACGCAGTACAAAAACGGTACGTCCAATGAACCGAAGCTCAAATAATTCGGAACACCGAAGCAATACAAAAACGGTGCGTCTAATGAACCGAACACCATAAAAGAACATCAGACGCAAGCCCATAAAAGAAGTGAGACGAAGCTCAATAAAACAAGGTACATCGAAACGCCCGATGAATTTGGTAAAAGATCATTCCATTTGGAAATCATCAAAAAAAACAACCACTTGTTGCTTACGACTAAGGGCATTGGCAACATGATTTCCCTTCCGAGAGTATACAAAGAATATTAAGATCATAAGATGTAAGGAACTCTAGCCAACATTAAGTTCCTTATGAGAAAATAAATATTCCAAAGATTTATGATCGGGGTGAGAACAAATTTCTCATCCAAAAATGATGATCCAAATTCTATAAGTGAAATCAATAGCCGCGAGCACTATATCATGAATGGCATATCTAGTCTCGATAGGCTTTAATGATTTAGAAACATAAATGATAACACGTTCTCTTTTGCAAGAGAACGACATTCAAACTAATACGATAAGCATCGGTACAAAAGATAAAGTCTTGGTTCCCTTCGGGAATCACAAGAATAAGAGTATCGAAAAAGAGTTCTTTTAAATAATCTTCTTTCCCAAAAAGCTAAAAATTTCAAAATCACAATTATCTTTATGTAATTATCTTTCTAGAAAATTTACATTTTTACAAGTGAATATATCGTGTCAAATTGTCTCATCAAAGCGTTTAGGAAATTCCTATCGATAACGTTGATCAAGCGCATCGACCAGAATTTTTAAAGCACTCAACGGGCAATAAAATCACAAAATCATCTTCTATATGATGAAAATATCTCTTAAAAATTTTGAGAATATTCATTGCTCGTTTAAGATCAAAATCCAATTGTACTTATAAATAAATCTTATGAAAAAGATTTGCAAAATTTTAAATTTCTATTTTTATCCAAAATCAATAAATACAAGAATGGAATTATCGAGATATTCATTGAATACTCGATTTATAAAATGGATGAAACAAGATGGGCAAACTGAATGACATAATAAGTCATTCATAAGAATCATAACGAGTGCGGAATGCGGTAAGTGGAATGCAAACTGCCGCAGCTCGTAGCAAATGAAAACCGGTGGCAAGGTCGAGTTGAAAAGACCTTAACACCACACAAGATATTGCTTAGGTGATGATCCTAAGACAAAATCCAAAAATACCGAAAAATTGACAAACTACATGAATGAGAGAAATAACACTTTTCTCATGATGAGAGCTTGAAGAATAAAATGATGCCATCAAATTGGAATCAAAATCACAAAGAAAAATAGAAATCTGCTTAACAGATTAAAAAGGTCGAAGATGAATAGTCCACTCGGGAAATAGGATATGGCTTCATAATAATTAAGCCAATTCGTGGAAAAGTCAATTTCGAAGCATGAGTAAAAAACCGGCTCGGAAAGAAAAATCACATAAAATAATTTCAACATCAATACAAGAAACCAACTGAGCGTTGCGGATCCACCAACAGCATTCGCCATTATCAAAGGAGTCAACAAGCCCAAAAATGTTTAAAGAAAAAGGATCAACAAGTTCTTTTGATATAAAAATAATGAGATGAACCCATATCAAAAAGAACTCAAATAGAAGATCACAAAATAAAACAATGTCATCAAGGATTGAATAAAAAGTACCTTGACCAAGAGAAGTGTCACCAGGCGTTTGCACAACATTAAGCCTTCCCTCCCTCTTGCTTGGAAGTTTGGGACATGTAGATAAAAGATGACCTGAACTTTTGCAATAACGAGAAAAGAGAGGTTTCGGACACCTATTAGAATAATGGTCTGTGGAACCACAATTGTAGCACTGTCCTCGACTAGAGGTAGGAGTCTTTGCTACGGGAGTTTGTTGCTTCCCTTTCTTGTTGGGAGTGGGGCCTTTGAATTTGATAGGCCTCTTCATGTTATTGTTGAAGTTCTGTTGGACACCCACAACTTCAACATCACCCATATTATCGGCCTCTTCAAGTCGAAGAGCGATATCAGTAAGTTGATCAAAATAAACTTCTAGTTTCAGGAGCAAAGGCCTTTTGAGATTCTTATTTAAGCCATAGATGAATCTCTGATTTTTCTTCAATGGGGTATTAATGTATTCAACCCCATATTTAGAGAGAGATTCGAAAGATGCAATGTAATCCATCACAAAAGCTTTTCCTTGAGCAAGGTCAATAAAACGTCGGGCTAAAATTACTTTTTCAGCTTCCGGCGCAAACTTCAATTCGAATCGTTTCTGGAATCGCTCCCAAGCAAGATCCGCTTCGATAATCTCCGAAGTCAAGAGCTCATACCTATATAATGCTCTTTCTTGAAGCATGCTAGAAGCCACTTGGACTCGATGTAAATCAACAAGATTCATGCGAGAAAAGATGCGATCGCACGATTTAAGCCAAGCTTGAAATTCTATAATGCTCTCGGATCCCTTGAATGGCCTTCCACCTAAATCGGTATAGTCTCTGCACAAGCGTGCAAACCCGGATCTAGGATGAGTAGGCTCCGGAATGGGTACGACAACTTGAGCATTCTTTACAAGATCTAAAAGCTTCTGGGCAGACATAAATACTGCCTCTTGAGGAGTAGCACTACATTGTCCAGCACTGGGACTGTTTGATCTAACCATTCCTCTTCTTTAAGAAAGAAAGAAAGAAGAAGAAAATGGTTATTCTCAGAATGAATATCAAACAATCATGATTGATAAAACAAGGCACCATAAAAGAAATTAGGATAGAATATGTCCTAAGACTCGGATAAAATCTGAAAGCACGACTCCTAAGAAGGAATAAGGACAATGATCCTTGCTATATTATTCTACATTGTTCCGAAGATTGGCCCTGATACCAAGCCGTGACGCCCCACCTCTATACCCACGCTGGCCAAGGACACTACGGAGTAATGCCATCAACTAGCGCGGAGAATAAGGCTATTGAGGAGCGACCATCCGTGTAATTGCATTGTGCGAGCACCGATATGTCAGATAGTTTAAGATGCATTTCATTTCAAGAGGAAATCCGACATGCCGATACAAACTCAAAACTACTACACAATGGCCATATATAATCTTTGGAATCAAATATAGAAATAAACATAACACAAATCTGTCACAAATGATTCATATCACTAAGGCGGAAACAGATATGAATATAACACATGAAAGTGTAAATCAGAGTAGTGGTCAAATAAGATCCACAATATCACAAAAGAATATATACAAGTGCAAGACAAAAGAATATGTATACATCAAGGAGTCTCAATATCAAATGTATGCAACAAAATCTACTAAACTAGAGTAGTTACCCAAAATCAAATGATGGTCCAATAAGGAGTCAAGCAGAAGCACTTGTAAAATCTCAGTCTGACCCGAGTATTATTTAAGAAGAAAATAATAAACGGATCAGTCTAGCTATAATTATCAGATAAAATGAGATATAAGAAGAGTTATAATAATAAAACGTATGATAACCAAATATGTCATACTACGACAAGTATACATTAGAAAATCCACAAGAGTCATACAATATCTCAAGAATCTCATAGCATCAAAAAGAATGTCATATTCTTTATTTAATTCACCAAGCCACAAAAAATGACATACATGTCAATGCCAAATGTAAACGTTGGTGAAACATAAATCCTAGAAATCAATAATTAGAAATAAAGAAATCACAAGAAAAGGATGGCCAATCCCAAGCGGGAGCATGAAAACTCACCAACACGTGTATCATAAACAATTTAAAGCATCGACGCAGTACAAACGTTATGTCCAATGAATCGAAAAGCCAAGACATCGATGTAGTACAAACGGTACGTCCAATGAATTGAAACAGAAAACAATTCGGAACATCGACGCAGTACAAACGATACGTCAGATGAATCAAAAAGCCGAGAGATCGATGTAGTACAAACTGTACATCCAATGAATCAAAACACAAAACAATTCGGGACATCGACGCATTAAAAAGGTACGTCAGATGAATGAAAAAGCCGAGACATCGATGTTGTACAAACGGTACAACCAATGAATCGAAACACAAACAAATCGGAACATCGACGCAGTACAAACGGTACGTCAGATGAATTGAAAAGCCGAGAAATCGATGTAGTACAAACGGTACATCCAATGAATCGAAACACAAAACAATTCGGAACATCGACGCAGGACAAACGGTACGTCAGATGAATCGAAAAGCCGAGACATCGATGTAGTACAAACGTTACATCCAATGAATCGAAACACAAAACAATTTGGCACATCGACGCAGCACAAACGGTACGTCAGATGAATTGAAAAGCCGAGACATCGATGTAGTACAACCGGTACATCAGATGAATCGAAACACATTAAAAGTACATGGGTTGCTAGCTCATAAAGAAATGAGACGAATCTCAATAAAATGAGGTACAGTCCTCCATGTGGACAAAGAGACATTGCACATTGCTAGTCTAAACCATAAAATGATCATCATCGATCATCAAGAAGTGTCAATTACAGTAAGCCAGTAAATATATGAGTTTAGCTTCATGTCCCATAACCACTAGCTTAAATTAAATATTTACGAACAAATTGTAGATTTCCACTAGAAAATTTGTCATAAGAGATTCAATCGAACAAGTCCAAGAATTAACCGACGAAGTAAACGCAAGCGTTTCATACCACTTGTTTTACTAAACCGTTTAATTAGATTTCTCATACGAATGAGGCAAAGGTTTCTATGTACTAATAGATTTGAAATCGGTTTTAGAAAATGAGCCTTGTTATAAAATAGTGTTGAAATCGTTTTGATGAAAGACTTTTGATATATACTACGAGTATTGAACCTTTGCATTTAAAGTGACAAACCATAAAAATGATCGTAAAAACAATCAATCACTAAAAATTCACATTCGTAGACGTGAATTAAATCCAAAGAAATCGGTACCAAATCCATCAAAATGGATATTCCTAAAAATCCATAAAAGGAAGTCATCAATGTCATAATAAGTGATAACAACTAACCGGATCAACAAAAATCGATAAACCATGGAAATTTACTCAAAAATAGCCAAAATAGGCAAAACTGCACATTTCAGACGTCTGAAATTACCATCCAGATGTCTGAACCACTAACCAGGCGTCTGGATGGATTTCCAGACGTCTGGATTTTGTCTCTGCCTTTTTGCGTTTTCCAGGGACTAACTCCAGACGTTTGGATTTCTAAACCAGACGTCTGGATTTCTAAACCAGACGTCTGGATTTCTAAACCAGACATCTAGATTTCTAAACCAGACATCTGAATTTGAAACCAGACGTTTGAAATTAGAGTTCAGACGTTTGAAATCCACCTATAGGCAAAAATCATACAAGCCCATAAAGGGCGAAAATCCAAATGAAATGCGATCGACTGAGCGATGGATGCTATGGGTCTATGTCAATCGACAACCCAACACTATAGGCTCTTCGATACACCACCAAAAACATGTTCAAACATCAAAGATTGGATTTTTAAAGATTTGACTAAAAAACACAAAAAATTGGAATATTAACAAATTCAATCCAAATCAAAAGCAAATGAACATAAATAAGTGTTAGGAATTCATACCTAACAACAAAGATAGATATAGAAATAGATGTAAATCTCACCTTTTACACAACAACAATAAAGAAGAAGCTTGAAAACAAAGGAGGATCAACCACTCTTCAATCCCAACTCAAGAAGCTTGAATCTAAGCTTTAAACGAAGAACATTCCCAAAGTTAAGTTTAGTAATTTCTAAAATTGAAGAGGAAATGAGATGGAGAAGATGAAGAGGATGCTTACCAAAGCTTCTCCTAGAGTTTGGAGCTAGAACTTGGATTTGCAAATGAAACTAGGGCTTAGGAATTTCTAATTCTTTTTCTCTTCCCGCATTTTTATCTAAAGCTTGAAGGTATTAGGAAATGAAAGTGAATGAAGAGAAGTGGAGTGGAGTTAGGGTGTTATGTTGGGGTTAATGGGCTGAAACCCAAACCCAAAACCCTAAGTGAAAAGTAGCAAAATTCTACTATCTCCAAACATATCGAAGTTTATACTCAAAAAGGTCGCAAACGTCATTTTGAACTCAATGGAAGTGGTCACGAGTCCTAATTCGACCGTTTACAAAAAGTACCTTCCCGGACTATAATCCGACCAATGGTGAAATATTTAAATAAAATATTTAAATATACAATCGATAAATATGCGGGTTGTTACAGACTCCCCTCCTTAAAGAAATTGCATCCTTAAAATACATAAGAAGAAAATAAATAGTACCAACCATAAAAGGATATCAACGCAAAAGAAATTTTGAAATTAGAAGTTCACCATAAAGTGCACGAAAGAGTAATCCCGGACGAGTTCGCTCGATGAATTCTCTAGATTTTCCAAGAGCAATCCTTGGGATTTGAGAACCATTGAACTTTCACAAGAAAACATCTTTATTTCGAAGGCGCTCAACCTCCGAAGCAATGGTGCGAATAAAATGTTGCTCAAAAGTCAAATAGGTGAAACTTCAATTTCTTCAATAACACCGGGCTCAAGAATAAAATCGGAATCCCTAAGGCATTTCTGCAGATAAAAGACGTAAGAAAACGTCATGAATAACAGAAAATTGAGCCGGTGCAACGACGTAGTATAATAACAGTACGCTCGAGAAACTAAAAACTCGAATAATTTGGAACAACGGCGTAGTACAATGACGGCACGCCAGATGAACCAAAGCTCAAATAATTCGAAACATCGATGCAGTACAAAAACGGTACGTCCAATGAACCGAAGCTCAAATAATTCGAAACACCGACGCAGTACAAAAATGGTACGTCCAATGAACCGAAGCTCAAATAATTCGAAACACCGACGCGTACAAAAACGGTGCGTCCAATGAACCGAACACCATAAAAGAACATCGGACGCAATCCCATAAAAGAAGTGAGACGAAGCTCAATAAAACAAGGTACATCGAAACGTCCGATGAACTTGGTAAAAGATCATTCCATTCGGACATCATCAAAAAGACAACCACTTGTTGCTTACGACTAAGGGCGTTGGCAACATGATTTCCCTTCCGGGAGTATACAAAGAATATTAAGATCATTAGATGCATGGAACGCTAGCCAACATTTAGTTCCTTATGAGAAAATAAATATTCCAAAGATTTATGATTGGGGTAGAGAACAAATTTCTCATCCAAAAATGATTATCCAAATTCTAAAAGTGAAATCAATAGTCGCGAGCGCTAGATCATGAATGGCATATCTAGTCTCGATAGGCTTTAATGATTTAGAAACATAAATGATAGCACGTTCTCTTTTGGAAAAGAACGACATTCAAACCAATACGATAAGCATCGCTACAAAAGATAAAGTCTTGGTTACCTTCAGGGATCACAAAATTAAGAGTACCGGAAAAGAGTTCTTTTAAATAATCTTTTTCCCAAAAATCTAAAACTTTCAAAATCACAATTATCTTTATGTAATTACCTTTCTAGAAAATTTACATCTTTACAAGTGAATATATCGTGTCAAATTGTCTCATCAAAGCGTTTAGGAAATTCCTATCGATAACGTTGATCAAGCGCATCGACCAGAATTCTTAAAGCACTCAACGGGCAATACAATCACAAAATCATCTTCTATACGATGAAAATATCTCTTAAAAGTTTTGAGACTATTCATTGCTCGTTTAAGATCAAAATCCAATTGTACTTATAAATAAATCTTACGAAAACGATTTGCAAAATCTTAAATTTCTATTTTACCCAAAATCAATAAATACAGGAATGGAATTATTGAGATATTCATAGAATACTCGATTCATAAAATGGATAAAACAAGATGGGCAAACTGAATGACATAATAAGTCATTCATAAGAATCATAACGAGTGCGGAATGCGGTAAGTGGAATGCTAACTGCCGCAACTCGTAGCAAATGAAAACCGGTGGCAAGGTCGAGTTGAAAAGACCTTAACACCACACAAGATATTGCTTAGGTGATGATCCTAAGACAAACTCCAAAAATACCGAAAAATTCTCAAACTACATGAATGAGAGAAATAACACTTTTCTCAGGATGAGGGCTTAAAGAATAAAATGATGCCATCAAATTGGAATCAAAATCACAAAGAAAAACAGAAATCTGCTTAACAGATTAAAAAGGTCGAAGATGAATAGTCCACTCGGGACATAGGATATGGCTTCATAATAATTAAGCCAATCCATAGAAAAGTCAATTCCGAAGCATAAGTAAAAAAATTGGCTCGGAAAGAAAAACCGCATAAAATAATTTCGACATCAATACAAGAAACCAACTGAGTGTTGCGGATCCACCAACAGGATTCACCATTATCAAAGGAGTCAACAAGCCCAAAAATGTTTAAAGAAAAAGGATCAACAAGTTCTTTTGATATAAAAATAATGAAATGAACCTATATCAAAAAGAACTCAAATAAGAAGATCACGAAATAAAACAATGTCATCAAGGATTGACTAAAAAGTACCTTGACCAAGAGAAGTGTTACTAGGCGTTTGCACAACATTAAGCCTTCCCTCCCTCTTGCTTGGAAGTTTGAGACATGTAGATAAAAGATGACCCGAACTTTTGTAATAACGAAAAAAGAGAGGTTTCGGACTCCATTAGCATAATGGTCTATGGAACCACAATTGTAGCACTGTTCTCGACTAGAGGTAGGAGTCTTTGCTACCGGAGTTTGTTGCTTCCCTTTCTTGTTGGGAGTGGGGCCTTTGAATTTGATAGGCCTCTTCATGTTATTGTTGAAGTTCTGTTGGGCACCCACAACTTCAACATCACCCTCATTACCGGCCTCTTCAAGTCGAAGAGCGATATCAATAAGCTGATCAAAAGAAACTTCTAGTTTTAGGAGCAAAGGCTTTTTGAGATTCTTATTCAAGCCATAGAAGAATCTCTGATTTTTCTTCAATGGGGTATTAATGTATTCAACTCCATATTTAGAGAAAGATTCGAAAGATGCAACGTAATCCGTAACAGAAGATTTTTCTTGAACAAGGTCAATAAAACGCCGGGCTAAAGTTACTTTTTCAGCTTCCGGCGCAAACGTCGATTCGAATCATTTTCGGAATTGCTCCCAAGTAAGATCCGCTTCGTTAATCTCTGAAGTCAAGAGCACATACCAATCTAATGCTCTTTCTTGGAGCATGCTAGAAGCCACTTGGACTCGTGTAAATCAACAAGATTCATGCGAGAAAAGATGCGATCGCGCGATTTAAACCAAGCTTGAATTTCTATAACGCTCTCGGATCCCTTGAATGGCCTTCCACCTAAATCGGTATAGTCTCTGCACAAGCGTGCAAACTCGGATCTAGGATGAGTAGGCTCCGGAATAGGTACGGCAGCTTGAGCATTCTTTACAAAATCTAAAAGCTGCTGGGCAGACATAAATACTCCATCCTGAGGAGTAGCACTAGATTGTCCGACACTGGGATGGTTTGATCTAACCATTCCTCTTCCTTAAGAAATAAAGAAAGAAGAAGAAAATGGTTATTCTCAGAATGAATATTAAACAATCATGATTGATAAAACAAGGCACCCTAAAAGAAATTAGGATAGAACGGGTCCTAAGACTCGGATAAAATCCTAAAGCACGACTCGTAAGAAGGACTTAGGACAATGATCCTTGCTAGATTATTCTACATTGTTCCGAAGTTTGGCTCTGATACCAAGCTATGACGCCCCACCTCTATACCCATGCTAGCCATGGACACTACGGAGTAATGCCGTCAACTAGCGCGGAGAACAAGGCTGTTGAGGAGCGACCATCCGTGTAGTTGCTTTGTGCGAGCACCGATATGTTAGATAGTTTAAGATGCATTTCATTTCAAGAGGAAATCCAACATGCCAATACAAACTCAAAGCTACTAAACAATGGCTATATATGATCTTTAGAAACAAATATAGAAATAAACATAACACAAATCAGTCACAGATAATTTATATCACTAAGTCGGAAACAGATATGAATATAACACATGAAAGTGTAAATCAGAGTAGTGGTCAAATAAGATCCACAATATCACAAAAGAATAAATACAAGTGCAAGGCAAAAGAATATGTATACACCAAGGAGTCTCATTCTCAAATGTATGCAACAAAATCTACTAAACTAGAGTAGTTAGCCAAAGTCAGATGATGGTCCAATAAGGAGTCAAGCAGAAGCACCTGTAAAATCTCAGTCTGACCCGAGTATTATTTAAGAAGAAAATAATAAACGTATCAGTCTAGCTATAATTATCAGATAATATGAGATATAAGAAGAGATATAATAATAAAACGTATGATAACCAAAAATGTCATACTACGACAAGTATACATTAGAAAATCCACAAGAGTCATACAATATCTCAAGAATCTCATAGCATCAAAAAGAATGTCATATTCTTTATTTAATTCACCAAGCCACAAAAAATGACATACATGTCAATGCCACTTGTAAACGTTGGTGAAACATAAATTCTAGAAATCAATAATTAGAAATCCAGAAATCACAAGAAAAGGATGGCCAATCCCAAGCGGGAGCATGAAAACTCACCAACACGTGTATAACAAACAATTCGGAGCATCGACGCAGTACAAATGGTACGTCCAATGAATTGAAAACCGAGACATCGATGTAGTACAAACTGTACATTCAATGAATCAAAACACAAAACAATTCGAAACATCGACGCAGTACAAACAGTACGTCAGATGAATCGAAAAGCCAAGACAACGATGTAGTACAAATTGTACATCCAATGAATCGAAACACAAAAAAATTGGGAACATCGACGCAGTACAAACGATACGTCAGATGTATCGAAAAGCCGAGACATCGATGTAGTACAAACGGTACATCCAATGAATCGAAACACAAACAATTCAGAATATCGATGCACTACAAAACAGTACGTCGGATGAATCGAAAATCCGATACATCGATGTGGTACAAACGGTACATCCAATGAATCGAAACACAAAACAATTCAGAACATCGACAAAGTACAAACGGTATGTCAAATGAATCGAAAAGCCGATACATCGATATAGTACAAATGGTACATCCAATGAATCGAAACACAAAACAATTCGAAACATCGACGCAGTACAAACGGTACGTCAGATGAATCGAAAAGCCGAGACATCGATGTAGTCCAACCGGTACATCAGATGAATCGAAACACATTAAAAGTACATGGGTTGCTAGCCCACAAAGAAATGAGACGAAGCTCAATAAAATGAGGTACAGTCCTCCACGTGGACAAAGAGGCATTGCACATTGCTAGTCTAAACCATAAAATGATCATCATCGATCATCAAGAAGTGTCAATTACAGTAAGCTAGTAAATATATGAGTTTAGCTTCATGTCCCATAACCACTAGCTTATATTTACGAACAAATTGTAGATCTCCGCTAGAAAATTTGTCACAAGAGATTCAATCGAACAAGTCCAAGAATTAACCGACGAAGTAAACACAAGCGTTTCATACCACTTGTTTTACTAAACCGGTTAGTTAGATTTCTCATACGAATGAGGTAAAGGTTTGTATATACTAATAGATTGGAAATCGGTTTTAGAAAACGAGCCTTGTAATAAAATAGTGTTGAAATCGTTTTGATGAAAGAGTTTTGATATTTACTACTAGTATTGAAACCTTTGCATTTTAAAGTGACAAACCATAAAAATGATCGTAAAAACAATCAATTACTAAAAATTCACATTCGAAGACGTGAATTAAATCTAAAGAAATCGATATCAAATCCATCAAAATGGATATTCCTAAAAATCCACAAAAAGAAGTCATCAAAGTCGATAATAAGTGATAACAACTAACCGGATCAAAAAAAAATCGATAAACCATGGAAATTTACTCAAAAATAGCCAAAATAGTCAAAACTGCACATTTCAAACATCTCAAATTACCATCCAGACGTCTGAACCACCTACCAGACGTTTGGATGGATTTCCAGACGTCTGGATTTTGTTCTACCTTTTTTCGTTTTCCAGGGACCATTTCCAGACGTCTGGATTTCTAAACCAGATGTTTGAATTTGAAACCAGAAGTCTGAAAATTAGAGTTCAGACGTCTGAAATCTACCTGTAGGAAAAAATCAGCCAAGCCCATAAAGGGCGAAAATCCAAACGAAATGCGATCGAATGAGCGATGGATGCTATGGGTTTATGCCAACCGACAACCCAGCACTATAGGCTCTTCGATACACCACCAAAAACATGTTCAAACATCAAAGATTGGATTTTTAAAGATTTGACTACAAAACACCAAAAATTGGAATATTCACAAATTCAATCCAAATCAAAAGCAAATGAACATAAATAATTGTTAGGAATTCATACCTAACAACAAAGATAAATATAGACATTGATGTGAGATAAAAATCTCATCTTTTACACAACTACAATAAAGAAGAAGCTTGAAAACTAAGGAGGATCAACCACTCTTTAATCCCAACTCAAGAAGCTTGAATCTAAGCTTTAAAAGAAGAACATTTCCAAAGTTAGGTTTAGGAATTTCTGAAATTGAAGAGGAAATGAGATGGAGAAGATGAAGCGGATGCTTACCAAAGCTTCTCTTAGAGTTTGGAGCTAGAAGTTGGATTTACAAATGAAACTAGGGCTTAGGAATTTCTAATTCTTTTTCTCTTCCCCCATTTTTATCTAAAGCTTGAAGGTATTAGGAAATGAAAGTGAATGAAGAGAAGTGGAGTGGAGTTAGGGTGTTATGTTGGGGTTAATAGGCTGAAACCCAAACCCAAAACCCTAAGTGAAAAGTAGCAAAATTCTACTATCTCCAAACATATCGAAGCTTATACTCAAAAAGGTCGCAAACGTCATTTTGAACTCAATGGAAGTGGTCTCGAGTCCTAATTCGACCGTTTACAAAAAGTAGCTTTTTGGACTATAATCCGACTAACGGTGAAATATTTAAATAAAATATTTAAATATACAATCGATAAATATGCGGGTTGTTACAGGGAGTCCAAACGTGATTGGGGATTATCATGATGTGTAAGGGCTTCTTTGCGAAGTGCCTTCGGTTCTGTTTGAAACTGGAATAGATTTGTATGGATGTGTGTCTGACATTACACTTTGAGATGTAAAGCTGGTTTCTATCAAATACATCTCTTTTTAGTGGAAGAGAATTTTATTCTCTTAGCTTAACACTCTTCTCTTAGACGTACGAGCTTAGAGGTTATGTAGTTAATGGTTACTAGTTATACATTTCCAATTTGGTAATGTGGCATACGAAATGTTGCTGATCATTTATTGATCAAAGCATGGCTTTGTGAAAAGTGTAGCTTTATGGAAGAGACTGCATCAGGACCTCACACCTCAAAAATGGTCAAAACATGAAAGATGCCGCAAGGTTATGTCATTTCCTTCTGAAAGAGGATGATATCATGGTATGGAGCTCACATATTTAACCTATGTGGTTACTGCAAATTTATTACTTTTTGGCTGTTGCTTTGTGGTTGAGGATCCTCGGATAAAGGTCGCAAACGACCGGAGGATGGCATACTCGAGTAGTAGTTACCTAGTAATAAAGGTAACCCGGCCTTGTGTTGGCAGAGAGCCGGATAGGTTCTCGGGGCGTCCCTCCAGAGGCGTACCCAATTGGCAGTAGGAAGTTCCTTAGCCTGACCATTTGTTGGAAATCCAAGCTCCAACAAGCGCCTTGTACGGTTTTAGTTGTATAACATGCCATTTACTTATGGTGGTCACCGCTGTTTAGATGGTAGCTATAGTAGGCATACAATAATGGTTGTATGTTGGCAATGATTAATATTATACTTTCGAAAGGTTTTCTGCACTATGCACTAATAATAATAATATCAAAATGGTTTATCGCATATCAATTATGTTTGACTATCATAAGGAGAAATCTCCTCCAATTCTGCGTTTGCATGGTATGTGCGACGGAAGGCCTTATGGTAGTTTCATTTTCCAAAAAGCATTGCGAATTTACTTTTTATTTTCTTTTGTTGGTTGTTGTTTAAAAGATAAAACTGTTTTCGTTTTCTCGCACCAATTCCATGACTGACCCGGAGTTTATTGTTCCCTTCCTAAACTCTAGGTGCCCACAATTTTCAGCATGGGCAATCTAGAGTTTGGTTTTTCAGATAACCAAACAGTAGGTGTAGATTCGATAGCATTCAATCTTTGGATATTGGCAATCACATTTGGATCGAGTTGCTTCACTTTAGCATGGATAGTAGCTCTCGCTTTTAGCTTTTGGAGTCTTTCTAGCTTTGGAGCTTTGGCAATGGAGTCACTAGATTTGGATTCTCTCTCTCTCACTTGAAATTCTATTGGAGTAATCTTTCCACTATCGATGGTTGCAAAGTCTAGACCATCCTGTTGTGCTATATCTTTCCGCTATTATGTATCTCTAATTTCGTGATATTCAATGTATCATCGTCGTATCCAAATTTTATGTATCAATGATATTATTATTATTTTCTTCCGCTATGTTGTTATACTTAGTGTCTTATAAGATCCAACGCGAATTGGATTTCATCGTTTAGATCTGCGATATTCGAGTACAAGTAAAATACGGATGTCGATTTTCGAACGCTGAAATTCTGAACGTGACAACTATTTTGAGTTATACAAATCTGAAATTCAGTTTTGAAATATTTTGAATAAAATTTAGTTTTAAATGTTTTTTTTACTTAGTAACATCTTTTATAAAACTATATATATATATATATATATATATATATATAGAATAATAATTTTAAAGCGTAAATTGGATCTTTCAAATATAAATAATTAGTTTAAAGATTTTAAAGGGGATGGTTATAAACTTGATAATCATTTCTGGGTATAATTGATTTTAAGAAAAATATTTGGTTTCGAAAATAGATTGGAATTTAAAACCTAGTAGTTACATGATGATTTTGAAAATCAATTTGTATGACTTAAGTTATGTTGATTTGGAAACTAGGATTATTTTCTAAACCTATTATTTTGGAAACTTTGAAACTGAAGATATTAAATTTGGAAGAAATAATTTGGTGAAATCATATATGATTTTGAAACTGAACTGATATTGAAACGAATTGTAATTGAGAATCTTATTTTACTAAATACTTGATTTGGGAGTTATCGAACTTATATAAAACTAGTTTGTATAAGGATGAAGTTGATTCGAAAAATATGGATTTGGAAAGGTACTCAATTTGAAAAGCGAAATCTTATATAATCGAAGTCTATATAAGTGTGATTTGATATATTATTGATTTTGGAAAGTATTGGAATTGAAAATGAAATCTTATATATAATGGACTTTATATAAGTATGATATTTGAAATTGATTTGAAAAGACACTATATGATACATATTTTCGAAGTTAAGATATGGAAAGTGTCTTCTGCTTGATATTCGCTTTGTGGCCAAATTGTGGATTCGTTCTATAGATATTATTCTCTCTGATTTGGTTTTTCGGATGTGATACTCCTGTGTCCTTGCATGGCATTACCCATGGTCGTTTTGGTAGCGTAATCCGCAAGGCAGAGATTGCTTAAAGGGTATGGATGTTTCTTGGGGGATCCAAGCGTAACCATTGTGTATCCGCGGTCTACCGGTTTTTTTGCGGTAGCATAATCCGCAAGGCAGAGATTGCTTAAAGGGTAAGGATGTTTCCTGGGGGGATCCAGGAGTAACCATTGTGTATCCGCAGTCTACCAGTTTTGTTGTCGTGGCGTAATCCGCAGGGCAGAGATTGCTTAAAGGGCACGGATGTTTCCTGGAGGATCCAGGCGTAACCATTGTGTATCCGCGGCCCACAATTTTTGGTTGTCATGGCGAAATTCACAAGGCAGTGGTTGCTTGAAGGTACGGATGTTTCCTGAGGGATCCAGGCGTAACCATTGTGTGTCTGCGATCTTTGATTCGGTTGATTTGTTTGGATTGTACTTTCCATATCGATTTTGAAGGTTTTTCAAGTATTTCACTGGGTGTTGAAATAGGTCCACTAAGTACTTCAAGAATTCTAGCTTTGCGCCAGATCAACGCATGGCCACAGTCTGGAAGAACGAGCATAAACTTGTTGGAACATCGAGTATAAAAGTATTTTCGAAAGGAAAATTTGTTTCGATATAAAAATATTTTATTATAAAAATATTTTATTATAAAAGTATTTTATTATGAAAGCATTTTATTATAAAGGTATTTTATTATAAAGGTATTTCCAACAAAGAAATTTTGTATTAATATTTGAAATTGAAATTCTTATGGTTTGAATTAATTATTCATGCCCGATGCTATTCTTTTAAACCTACCTTATCTACTCAGCTTTATTTATCCACCTATATTCTGTTTTTTGATCTACCTTTTTTCCCTTTTGAATCCTTTTAATATATTATCTAGTTATATACTGCAAGGTTTATGTAACAACCCGCATATTTATCGAATTTATATTTAAATATTTTATCGTTCGTCGGATTTTGGTCCGAAAACCTACTTTTTGCATACGGTCGAATTAGGACTCGAGACCACCTCCATTGAGTTCAAAATGACGTTTGCGACCTTTTTGAGTATAAGCTTCGATATGTTTGGAGAAAGTTGAATTTTGCTACTTTTTGCTTAGGGTTTTGGTTTGGGCTGAGCCAATTAACCACTTACTAACTCAGTTCCAACCCTCTCCTCTTCATTCACTTCTCTTCTATTTTCCTAATACTCAAGCTTTTATGTTAATGGAGGGTGGAAGAGGAAATTAAAACTCCAAGCCTTAGCTTCCTTTGCAAATCCAAGTTCTTGCTCCAAACTCAAGAGAACCCATTGGTAAGCTTCTTCTTCTTCTTCTCCAACTCATTCTCTCTTTGATTTCAGAAAATTCCTAAACCTAATTTGGGAAATAATTATCTTTTAAGCTTAGATTAAAGCTTGTTGAGTTGGAATTGAAGAGTACTTGTTCTTGCCATTGCTTCATAGCTTTCTCTTCATTTGTTTGGGTTCAAAGGTGAGATTTTTATCTCACATCTATGACTATAATTATCTTTGGTTGTTAGATTTGAATTCCTAACACTTCTTCATGAGAATTTGCTCTTGATTTGGATTGGTTTTGTGAATATTCCACTTTTTGGATTTTTAAGTCAAATTTGTGTGAAAATCCTTGTATGGATGTTTGATCATGCTTTTAGTGATGCACCGAGGAGCATATAGGGCCGGGTTGCCGATTGGCATAAACCCTTAGAGCCAATGTTCGTCCGGTTGCATTTTGGAAGAATTTGCTCTTCATTTGAATAGGCTGAAAAACAGCCCAGGCATGATTCAGTCGACTGAAAAGTCTGTTCAGTCGACTGAACCTGGAACCCGAAAGTTTCCAGGCATGAGTTAGTCGACTGAAATTTTCTGTTCAGTCGACTGAACCTGGAAACAGAAAGTTTCCTGAACCTAGAAAATTTCCAGGCACAGGGTCAGTCGACTGAAAACTCTGTTCAGTCGACTGAACCTGCTATTTGAGTCCATTTTGCCTTTTTGGATTGAATTTCCAATGTTAATCGATTCGGGTTGATTCCCTTTTGTTATTATCACTTATTATCGACTTTGATGACATTTTCTTCATGATTTTTGGGAATGTCCATTTTGATGGATTCGGTATCGATTTCTTTGGATTTTATTCACGTCTTCGAATGTGAATTTTAGTGATTGATTGTTCCTACAATCTTCTTTGTGATTTGTCACTTTAAAAATATAAAGGTTTCAATACTAGTAGTAAATATCAAAATTCTTTCATCAAAACGATTTCAATACTATTTTATTACAAAACTCGTTTTCTCAAACCGATTTCCAGTCTATTAGTATATATAAACCTTTACCTCACTCGTATGAGAAATCTAATTAAACGACTTAGTAAAACAAGTGGTATGAAACGCTTGCGTTCACTTTGTTGGTTAATTCTTGGACTTGTTCGATTGAAACTCTTGTGACAATTTTCTAGTGGAGATATACAATTTGTTCGTAAATATTTAAGTTAAGCTAGTGGTTATGGGACATGATGCTAAGCTCATATATTTACTAGCTTATTGTAATTGACACTTCTTGATGATCAATGATGATCATTTTATGGTTTAGACTAGCAATGTGCGATGTCTCTTTGTCTATGTGGAGGACCGTACCTCATTAAATTGAGCTTCGTCTCATTTCTTCGTGGGCTTGCGGCCCATGTACTTTCTAATGTGATTCGATTCATTGGATGTTCCATTTGTACTACATCGATGTTCCGTCTCCTTTGATTCATTGGATGTACCGTTTGTACTACATCAATGTCTTGGCCATCCTTTTATTGTGATTTCTGGATTTCGTGTGTTGATTTCTGGAATTTATGTTTCACCAACTTTTACGACGGGCATGGATATATATATATACACGTCATTTGTTGTGGCTTGGTGAATGAAATTAGGAGTATGACATTCCTTTTTATCTTGAGTAGATTATTGTGATATTGATTAATCTCTTGTTGTTTTTCAATTACTTATTTATCACAGCTTGGCATTGTGATTATTATATGTTTATGTCATATCTCTTATTATATATCCCTTCATCTGATATTTATAGCTAGACTGATCCGTTTATTATTTTCTTCTTAAATAATACTCAGGTCAGACTGAGATTTTACGGGTGCTTCTGCTTGACTCCTTATCGGACTATCATCCCGACTTTTGTCAAACTACTTAGATTAGTAGTTTATTTTGTTGTATACACTTGAGATTTAGACTCATAGATTTATTCTTTTGTATAGCACGTGTTGCTATTCTTTTGTATTATTGTGGATCTTTTTGACCACTACTCTGATATACACTTTTATGTGTAATATTCATATCTATTTCCGCCTTTGTGATATGAATTGTCTGTGACTGATTTATGTTATGTTTATTTCTATATTTGTTTCCGAAGATATTATAGCCACTGTGTAGTAGCTTTGAGTTCGTGTCGGTATGTCGGATTTCCTCTTGAGATGAAAAGTTATATTTTATCCGGTATATCGGTACTCGCACAAAGCAATTATACAGATGGTCGCTCCTCAACAGCCTTATTCTCCGTGCTAGTTGACAACATTCACAGTAATGTTCTTGGCTAGCGTGGGTATAGAGGTGGGACGTCACAGCTTGGTATCAGAGCCAAACTTCGGAACAATATGGAATATTATAACAAGGATCATCATCCTAAGTCCATCTTAGGAGTCGTGCTTTAGGATTTTACTCGTGTCTTCGTACCGTCCTATCCTATTTTCTTTTATGATTCCTTGTTTTATCTATCAAGATTGCTTGATATTTATTTTGAGAATAACTTTTTTTCTCTTCTTTCTTTCTTTCTTAAAGAAGAGAAATGGTTAGACCTGGCCGCCCCAGCACCGGTCAATCTAGTGCTACTCCCCAGGATGGAGTTTTTATGTCTGCCCAGCAGCTTTTAGATCTTGTCAAGAACGCTCAAACAGCGGGTCCCAATCAGGAGCCTACTCATCCTAGATCCGGTTTTGCACGCTTGTGCAGAGACTACACTGATTTGGGTGGAAGGCCATTCACGGGATCCGAGAGTGTTATAGAAATTCAAGCTTGGCTCAAATCATGCGATCACATCTTTTCTCGCATGAACCTTATTGACCTTCATCGAGTCCAAGTAGCTTCTAGCATGCTCCAAGAAAGAGAATTGGATTGGTATGAGCTTTTAATTTCTGAAATCGTTGAGGCGGATCTTACTTGGGAGCAATTCCGGGGAAGATTCGAATTGAAATTTGTGCCGGAGGCTGAAAAAGTAACCTTAGCCCGGCGTTTCATAGACCTTGTTCAAGGTCAATCCTCTGTGACTGATTACGTCGCATCCTTCGAGTCGCTTTCCAAATATGGGGTTGAATACATCAATACCCCATTGAAGAAAAATCAGAGATTTGTCTATGGCTTGAATAAGAATCTTAAAAAGCCATTACTTTTGAAACTTGAGGTTTCATTTGATCAGCTTATTGATATCGCTCTTCGTCTTGAAGAGACCGATAATGAAGGTGATGTTGAAGTTGTGCGTGCCCAACAGAACTTCAACAATAACTCGAAGAGGCCAATTAATTTCAAAGGCCCCAATTCTAATAAGAAAGGGAAGCAACAAACTCAGGTAGCAAAAGTTCCTACCTCTAGTCGTGGACGATGCTACAATTGTGGTTCCACAGACCACCAAGTAAAGGAGTGCCCGAAACCCCTCTTTTGCCGTTATTGCAAAGGTTCGGGTCATCTTTTATCTTCGTGTCCTAAGCTTCCAAGCAAGTGAGAAGGAAAGCTGCAACTTTTGGTCAAGGTATTTTCATTCAATCCTCGATGGCATTGTTTTAATTCGTGAACTTTCTATTTGAGTTCTTTTTGATATGGGTTTCATCTCATTATTTTTATATCAAAAGAACTTGTCGATTCTTTTCTTTGAATATTTTGAGCTTGTTGACTTCATTGAGAATTGCGAATCCGGATGGTAGATCCGCAACACTCAATTTGCTTTTGTTTAGATGTCGAGATTGTTTTATGTTACTTTTCTTTCCGAGCCGATATTTTTGCTTTGGCTTCGGAATTGACCTTTCTGTAAGGATTGGCTTAATCATTGTGAAGCCCATATCCTATTTTTCCGAGTGGATTATTCATCTTCGACATTTTCAATCTGTTAAGCAGATTTCTATTTTTCTTTGTGATTTTGATTCCATCTTGATGGCATCATTTTATTCTTTAAAGTCCTTATGGTGAGGAAAGTGTTATTTCTCTCATCTAAATAGTTTGAGAATTTTCCGGTATATTTGACTTGTCTTAGGATTATCGCCTAAGTAATCTTTTGTGTGGTGCTAAGGTCTTTTTAGTTCGACTTTACCACCGTTTTCATTTGCTACAAGTTGCGGAAGTTAGCATTTCACTTATCGCATTCCGCACTTGTTACGATTCCTATGAATGAATTATTATGTCATTCAATTTGTCCAGCTTGTTTCATCCGTTTTATAAATCCAATATTCTATGAAAATTTCGATGAGACCATTATTATTTATGGATTTTGGATGGAAATAGAAATTTAAAATTTTGCAAATCTTTTTCATAAGATTTAATTATAAGTGCAATTTGATTTTGCTCTTAAAACAAGCAAAGAATATTCTTAAAATTTTTTAAGGGATTTATTTATCCTAGAAAAGATGACTTTGTGATTGTATTGCCCGTTGAGTGCTTTAAGAATTTTGGTCGATGCGCTTGATCAACGTTATCGATAGGAATTTCCTAAACGCTTTGATGTGACAATCAAACACGATATATTGACTTCTAAAAATGTAAATTTTTGTAGAAAGATTATTACATAAAAGTAAAAATGTAATTTTGAAAGTTTTAACTTTTCGGGGAAGAGAATTATTTAAAAGAACCCTTCCTTTCAATACTCTTATTCTTGTGATTCCTGAAGGGGAACCAAGACTTTGCTATTTGTACCGATACTAGTCGTATTGGTTTGGAATGCCATTCTCTTGCAAAGGAGAACGTGCTATCACTTGTGCTTCTAAATCATTATAGCTTATCGAGACTAGACATGCCACTCATGATCTAGTGTTTGCGGCTATTGTTTTTACTTTTGGAATTTGGCATCATCATTTTTGGATGAGAAATTTGTTCTCTACCTCGATCATAAATCTTTGGAATAATTATTTTCTCATAAGGAACTTCATGTTGACTCGAGTTCCTAGCATCTTATGATCTTGATATTCTTTTATTCCCGAGAAGGGAAATCGTGTTGCCAATGCGCTTTGTCGTAAGCAAGAAGTGGTTGATTCTTTGATGTTGTCTGAATGGAATTATTTTTCTGTCAAGATCATCAGACGTTTTGGTATACTTCGTTTTATTGAGCTTTATCTCATTCCTTTTAAGGACTAGCATCCGATGTCCTTTTATTGTGTTCGGTTCATTGGACGTACCTTTTTGTACTACGTCGGTGTTCCGAAAATCATTCGGGCTTCGGTTCATTGGACATACCGTTTTTGTACTGCGTCAGTGTTCCGAATTATTTGGGTTTTGATTCATCGGATGTACCGTTTGTACTACATCGATGTCTTTGCTTTTGATTCATCGGATGTACCGTTGTACTACATCGATGTCTTTGCTTTTGATTCATCGGATGTACCGTTGTGCTACATCGATGTCTTTGCTTTTGATTCATCGGATGTACCGTCTGTACTACATCGATGTCTTTGCTTTTGATTAATCGGATGTACCGTTTGTACTACATCGATGTCTTTGCTTTTGATTCATCGGATGTACCGTTTGTACTACATCGATGTCTTTGCTTTTGATTCATCGGATGTACCGTTGTACTACATCGATGTCTTTCCTTTTGATTCATCGGATGTACCGTTTGTACTGCATCGATGTCTTTGCTTTTGATTCATCGGATGTACCGTTTGTACTGCATCGATGTCTTTGCTTTTGATTCATCGGATGTACCGTTTGTACTACATCGATGTCTTTGCTTTTGATTCATCGGATGTACCGTTGTACTACATCGATGTCTTTGCTTTTGATTCATCGGATGTACCGTTGTACTACATCGATGTCTTTGCTTTTGATTCATCGGATGTACCGTTTGTACTACATCGATGTCTTTGCTTTTGATTCATCGGATGTACCGTTTGTACTACATCGATGTCTTTGCTTTTGATTCATCGGATGTACCGTTTGTACTACATCGATGTCTTTGCTTTTGATTCATCGGATGTACCGTTTGTACTACATCGATGTCTTTGCTTTTGATTCATCGGATGTACCGTTTGTACTACGTCGATGTCTTTGCTTTTGATTCATCGGATGTACCGTTTATACTACGTCGATGTCTTTGCTTTTGATTCATCGGATGTACCGTTTGTACTACGTCGATGTCTTTTTGATTCATCGGATGTACCGTTTGTACTACGTCGATGTCTTTGCTTTTGATTCATCGGATGTACCGTTTGTACTACGTCGATGTCTTTGCTTTTGATTCATCGGATGTACCGTTTGTACTACGTCGATGTCTTTGCTTTTGATTCATCGGATGTACCGTTGTACTACATCGATGTCTTTGCTTTTGATTCATCGGATGTACCGTTTGTACTACATCGATGTCTTTGCTTTTGATTGATCGGATGTACCGTTGTACTACATCGATGTCTTTGCTATTTGATTCATCGGATGTACCGTTTGTACTACATCGATGTCTTTGCTTGGGTTCATTGGGCGTACCGTTTTTGTACTACGATGATGTCCCAAATTGTTTGAGTTTCTAGTTTTTCGGGCGTACCGTTTTTGTACTACGCCGTTGCACCGGCTCAATTTTCTGCTATTCTTGACGTTCCCCACGTCTTTTATCTACGGGAATGCCTTAGGGATTCCGGTTTTCATTCTTGAGCCCGGTGTTATTGTGGAAATTGAAGTTTCACCAGATTTCTTGCTAACTCTTTTGTGCACTTTATGTGAACTTCCTATTTCAAATTTTCTTTTGTGTTAATATGCTTCTATGGTTGTTACTTCTTATATTTCCTTCTTACTTATTGCGAGGACGCAATTTCTTTAAGGAGGGGAGTCTGTAACAACCCGCATATTTATCGATTTTATATTTAAATATTTTATTTAAATATTTTATCGTTCGTCGGATTTTGGTCCGAAACCCTACTTTTTGCATACGGTCGAATTAGGACTCGAGACCACCTCCATTGAGTTCAAATGACGTTTGCGACCTTTTTGAGTATAAGCTTCGATATGTTTGGAGAAAGTTGAATTTTGCTACTTTTTGCTTAGGGTTTTGGTTTGGGCTGAGCCAATTAACCACTTCCTAACTCAGTTCCAACCCTCTCCTCTTCATTCACTTCTCTTCTATTTTCCTAATACTCAAGCTTTTACGTTAATGGAGGGTGGAAGAGGAAATTAAAACTCCAAGCCCTAGCTTCCTTTGCAAATCCAAGTTCTTCTCCAAACTCAAGAGAACCCATTGGTAAGCTTCTTCTTCTTCTTCTCCAACTCATTCTCTCTTTGATTTCAGAAAATTCCTAAACCTAATTTGGGAAATAATTATCTTTTAAGCTTAGATTCAAGCTTGTTGAGTTGGAATTGAAGAGTGCTTGTTCTTGCCATTGCTTCATAGCTTCCTCTTTATTTGTTTGGGGTTCAAAGGTGAGATTTTTATCTCACATCTATGACTATAATTATCTTTGGTTGTTAGGTTTGAATTCCTAACACTTCTTCATGAGAATTTGCTCTTGATTTGGATTGGTTTTGTGAATATTCCAATTTTTGGGTTTTTAAGTCAAATTTGTGTGAAAATCCTTTTATGGATGTTTGATCATGCTTTTAGTGATGCACCGAGGAGCATATAGGGCCTGGTTGCCGATTGGCATAAACCCTTAGAGCCAATGTTCATCCGGTTGCATTTTGGAAGAATTTGCTCTTCATTTGAATAGGCTGAAAAACAGCCCAGGCATGATTCAGTCGACTGAAAAGTCTGTTCAGTCGACTGAACCTGGAACCCGAAAGTTTCCAGGCATGAGTCAGTCGACTAAAATCTTCTGTTCAGTCGACTGAACCTGGAAACAGAAAGTTTCCTGAACTTGGAAAATTTCTAGGTACAGGGTCAGTCGACTGAAAACTCTGTTCAGTCGACTGAACCTGCTATTTGAGTCCATTTTGCCTTTTTGGATTGAATTTCCAATGTTAATCGATTCGGGTTGATTCCCTTTTGTTATTATCACTTATTATCGACTTTGATGACATTTTCTTCATGATTTTTGGGAATGTCCATTTTGATGGATTCGGTATCGATTTCTTTGGATTTTATTCACGTCTTCGAATGTGAATTTCAGTGATTGATTGTTCCTACAATCTTCTTTGTGATTTGTCACTTTAAAAATATAAAGGTTTCAATACTAGTAGTAAATATCAAAATTCTTTCATCAAAACGATTTCAACACTATTTTATTACAAAACCCGTTTTCTCAAACCAATTTCCAGTCTATTAGTATATATAAACCTTTACCTCACTCGTATGAGAAATCTAATTAAACGACTTAGTAAAACAAGTGGTATGAAATGCTTGCGTTCACTTTGTTGGTTAATTCTTGGACTTGTTCGATTGGAACTCTTGTGACAATTTTCTAGTGGAGATATACAATTTGTTAGTAAATATTTAAGTTAAGCTAGTGGTTATGGGACATGATGCTAAGCTCATATATTTACTAGCTTATTGTAATTGACACTTCTTGATGATCAATGATGATCATTTTATGGTTTAGACTAGCAATGTGCGATGTCTCTTTGTCTATGTGGAGGACCGTACCTCATTAAATTGAGCTTCGTCTCATTTCTTTGTGGGCTAGCGACCCATGTACTTTCTAATGTTATTCGATTCATTGGATGTACCGTTTGTACTACATCGATGTTCCGTCTCCTTTGATTCATTGGATGTACCGTTTGTACTACATCAATGTCTTGGCCATCCTTTTATTGTGATTTCTGGATTTCGTGTGTTGATTTCTGGAATTTATGTTTCACCAACTTTTACGACGGGCATGGATATATATATACGTCATTTTTTGTGGCTTGGTGAATGAAATTAGGAGTATGACATTCCTTTTTATCTTGAGTAGATTATTGTGATATTGATTAATCTCTTGTTGTTTTTCAATTACTTATTTATCACAGCTTGGCATTGTGATTATTATATGTTTATGTCATATCTCTTATTATATATCACTTCATCTGATATTTATAGTTAGACTGATCCGTTTATTATTTTCTTCTTAAATAATACTCGGGTCAGACTGAGATTTACAGGTGCTTCTGCTTGACTCCTTATCGGACTATCATCCCGACTTTTGGCAAACTACTTAGATTAGTAGTTTATTTTGTTGTATACACTTGAGATTTAGACTCATAGATTTATTCTTTTGTATAGCACGTGTTGCTATTCTTTTGTATTATTGTGGATCTTTTTGACCACTACTCTGATATACACTTTTATGTGTAATATTCATATCTATTTCCGTCTTTGTGATATGAATTGTCTATGACTGATTTATGTTATGTTTATTTCTATATTTGTTTCCGAAGATATTATAGCCACTGTGTAGTAGCTTTGAGTTCGTGTCGGTATGTCGGATTTCCTCTTGAGATGAAAAGTTATATTTTATCCGGTATATCGGTACTCGCACAAAGCAATTATATAGATGGTCGCTCCTCAACAGCCTTATTCTCCGTGCTAGTTGACAGCATTCACAGTAATGTTCTTGGCTAGCGTGGGTATAGAGATGGGGCGTCACAGTTTAATAGAAATTTTTTAATATTTTAGAATTTATTAATTGAATAAAACATATTTAAAGAAATGGTTATTGATTTATTAATATTGTTTGAAAAGTATCTTAAGAAAAATTAATAAATTTATGAATTATGGATTTAATGTTTTCAATAGCTTCTTTGTAAATATAAGTAATGATGAAAATAATTGTTTTCAAATAGTTTTCACATATTTATGAAGGTGTTATTTAAACATAAAATGGTATTTATAAAGGAAGCAAGAAATTTTACAAATGAGTTTTGAAAGGTATTAATGTATTAAAGATAATTGATTTGCATATGAATTTTTCACATGAATATTTCAAGTAAAATTTATATAGTTTTAAATTAATTGTTTATCCTTGTCTTTCAATCTATTTTTTTGCTGGTTGTTTCTATTCTGCTACCTTCTTCCTTTTCGGGGACAAAAAGTTTTGAGTGGGGGAGAGTGTAAGGACCCGTAAATTTCAATGGTTTTAATAATGTGATTAACTGAATTTTGTGAAATTTTAAATAATAAAATTTTGAATTGAAAATTTATTATTTGGAATGCGACTATTTAAACATAGCAACTACTAAATTTTCATCTGATAATATTGAAGTTTATTTTATTGTGAAGTTTTATTTAAAATTTAAATCGGTTAATAACAGTTGAATTTAAAAGTTTTCCGAAACTTAAATATGTCAACATGAAAAGATTTATTTAGAACACTCTGAATCAGACTGCGTAATTCATTTCGCAAATTTCGCACGTTTCTAGCACCGTTTGTATTTTTTCGTACGGAATAACAATGTATATCAGTGTCCGTATCGACTTTTGATCTGACGATCTTACCACTAGTATCTATGTACCGTTTTAATTGTCTCATCTTGCTGATCTCTGCAGTATATTCAACTCTGTGTTTTGATATCTGGTGCACGGCAGAATCTATACAGCGGTGATCGATATCGGTAAAAAAGTTCTATAACGTTTGTGACCTTTCAAATTCTCCCCCCTTTGAAAACCAACGTTCATCTGCTTTTATTGTCTTCATAAATTCTGCCACTGACCTTACATTGTTCATAGCCTTTTATTTTATTTTCTTGGATATAACGTCTCAACTTTTTCATTGTTTGTATATGTTGATTTTTTCCACACTATTCCTCTTCTTCACTGTTGCTTCCAAAATTTTCGCCACATCCTCTTTCCAGTTTCCCTTCCCAAACTAAAACCTGCACTTCTTCTCATAGCATCCTCTCTTCTCTCTCTTCTCCAAAATTTTTGCCAAACCCACTCCCCTACAAAACTAGAAAGCCTCTCCACTTTGGCCGTGATAGCACCCGCCTCCTTTCCTCTCCCATCCTCCATCGATCTTCACCCTGGCCTTCATCCCCTTAGCGCCGCCTTGCGCCACACCTACCTGACACCAAGCAAACCCGAAGCCTAGTAGCGATCAGCCTCCCCATCACTTAGCACATACGGCCAACAACCCAATCTACATAGATTTTCAACTTGTTCCATCAATGACTCCTTGCTTCACATACTCGGTTTTCTCCCTCATGATTTCAGCTTGTTGTGTTATGTTCTATGTGTATATTTTACAATTATTGAAGCAAGCTGAAAATGATGATACAAACCTCCTTCCATGTACCTGGTTTTAAATCAACATATTCAATGAAGAAAAAGAAATAAACATTCTTCCATATATGGTAAAATATGTCATTCTTTCAACTTATTTTTTTGGTTGTATTCCAATCCATAAAACTGAAATTTTACCCTCATACTTGCAATTCGCGTATCTTTTCTAGTTTAATATATAAGTGAAAATTAAGCAAACTAGTTCCACTAATAATCGATGACGCTAATATTAACAAATCAGCTCTTCAACAAGGGCACCAGTTCTTCAGCAGGAATACTAAAATATGTATGGTCTGTTGGATAAAGTTTGAAGAAGGTTAGTTTGGTCTTTATTTTCTTTTGGTTTGCAGCAGGGTGGTAATAGGATTTGCCTATAGGCTTTGCTATTTGCATGAAGTATATACATAGTTATAATATATCAGCCTATAATAGTTATTTACTTCGAGTTATATATGTAGTCATGTAACTGTATGTTAACTGTAAAATACATGTCAGGTCAGTCTATATATTTTAGTTAAATATGTATATGTGTTCAATAGCTACAGGTTTACAGTAAATATTTAATGTATTTAAAAGATTTGAGTTGCTTTAAAATATATATAAGGTTTTTTTGTGTTTGGATTTAATTTTGGTTTGAAATCTGATTTTTGTTATTTATATAGGTAATGGTGTAAGATATATATTAGTACATAGTTAAAGTGTTATATTTTATGTTAAAAAAATAAAAATAAATAAAAAATTAAAAAATTTGTTTACAGTAATGTATTTATATTAGTTTGCATATGTTCGAGGAGTTCAAATTGTATATATTATATATATAGTTTATATGTTGCTATGCATAAGTTTTTATAATATAATAGGTATATATAAGTATATATATTAGTTATATAGATACAATTTCTCATGACTTTGAATTTCAAATATTTTCATATATATATATATATATATATATATATACATACATTTGTTTAAATATATTAGTCTATATATATAACAATATATGAGCTTAGTTCGAGTATATATATGTATAGAAATTTTACTTTATGTGTTGAAATAAATATTGATTTGAAATATATGTATCGAAATTAATTTTGAAATATATACATTTTTCTGTATGTCTGGTTGGTTTTGATTCATTTATAAACTCCGATTTATTAGCTTGTTCGTCGAACTCAAGTCCATTATGCCTTGCTTCGAATTTCATGCTTGGATCTGTACCCCATTTCTTTATCAAATCTATCTAACCTCGAAAGGTGAGAAATCACTCACAATTAATGTTCTTATATCTATTAAATTTGATTTCAACTGAAACGACAATTGAAATATGCTGCTGTTAATTATTTACATTGCTATATATATATACTATTATTTGTATCTGTTCACTAGTGACATCTGAAACCATTATCTATAGTTTACATTGATGATATATGCCTGTAATATTATTATCATATCTTTTATCACTATGCAAGTTTCTGTTAGTATTGAATTCACTATGGGTTGAAATGATACATACCCAAACGGACTTTAGAGTAGGAGAAAATCGTTATGGGTTGAAATGATAGACCCAAGCGATTTTCAACTGAATTGAATTTGGGATTGCGGGTTAAAATGATATATACCATATATGAATTTAAATTACGGATTGAAATGATAAATATCCATATCACTTGAACATAGGATAGAAAATTTTATACATACACCGTTGGTTTATATATAAATATTTTGGGAAAAGATTTCTATGGTTTTGAAAGATATATGGTTTTATTTAATATTGAAGTATTTTATATATAAATAAATTTCAATATAAATAGATTTAATAATAAGCTTTAATTTAATAAAGTTTGATTTAAATTTATATATAATATGGTTAAGTATATATTTAAATTGTATTTTAATACAGGGTTTATAATGATTTTAATAAACTAAGGTTGAGAAGATGGATATGAAATTGATTCGAAATTATATTTAAATAAGGTTTATATTTAATTAAAATAGATTTAAAACTGATTGAATTTGAAATTTAAGATATGATCTCAAAACTTGATTTTGATTTAAGTAATTTGATGAATATTTCAAATTTGATTTAAGTAATTTGATGAATATTTCAAATTTTAAATAAATCAAAGGAAATATTTAGTGGAATGTAATTTAAGATTACTTAAATGATAATGGATTTATTAAGTGAATATTTCAAAACTAAATAATAATGAAGTTAAAATAATATATATATATATATGTATGTATGTATGTATGCATGTATGTATGTATGTATATGAGAGTATCAATTTAGTTTTGAAAGTGCTATAATTTGAGAGTATATACATATTTGAAAGAAAAATGATATTTTGGTTTTGAAGTATAAATTATTTTGAAATGGCCCCGGTGTTATAATGATGTTCGAGTGTTAATAGCGTTTATTTCTGCATAGTAGATAGTTCCATGGATCTTTAAAGGATGGGTATCCCGAACATCCTTTAAGTTAATTGTATTTCAGTTGTTATCTCACTTGAGTTGGATTTATTGATATAAGAATGTTAATCCTGGTTTTGTATTTTGCTTTATGTTCGGGTCCGACTAAGTGATACAGCATTTGAGACTCACCTTTGGAGTTTGGAGCCTTGTTTGGAGATCCAACTATCTATTCAGCCTTTTCAGCTTTCCAGTTGATTTGTTTAGAGAGGTCATCAGTTGTATTGGATACTTCACTGTATTTGAGATAATCCGCTGTATTTTATTTCTAACTCTGATGTTTATATTGTAGCTTCATGAACTACTATTTATCTATTCTATTGCATTATTATTATATTACTCTATGTCTATGATTCTGTGATTGATTTATTTACTATATATGCCGAGCTTTGCCAAATTTAAACTATTGATATTTTGATCAATTCATGTCTGGCATGTGTGGATGCAAATGGTTGAAAATATCGGGATGTTACAAAATCACACCTAACTTGGCAGTGAAAAGAGAACCATTGAAGATTATTGGTCAAGATGAAAAGCGATTAAGGAATAAAGTGGTGAAATTAGTGAAAGTACAATGGAGTGGAAATCCAAATGATTGCACTTGGGAAACAGAGAAGAGCATGCAGAAGTCCTAAGTGTAGAATAGATATTTCGACTTGATCTGATAAGCCATTTCACTATCTTTTTATGTGTTCATATGTTTTTTGGTTTGTCTCCCTGTCTTTCAAATTTCGAGGATGAAATTTTCTTAAGGGGGAATCTGTAACGATTCCGTTTTTAAACCAAATTTAATTTGGTAATTAATATAAATTTTAGAATTAATTTGTGAATTAATTTGAATATTTTTTCCCAAAAAATAAGGCATGGGTTCGTTTGCGGGTATATATATAAGTAGATTGTAAATAGAATTTGAATTTGAAATTCAAATATAAATATCTTGAAAATAAATTGGATTTAAAAATAATATATGTATGATTTTATTAATGTATAATTAAATTTCAAATCATTTTCTTTTAAGATTATATAATAATAAATAAAGGAAATGTCTTTAAAAATAGGAAAAAATAATATAAATTTTTTATTTAAAACATTAAGACATGCAAAATTACAAATGTAAGTGAGATAACATGAAATTTTACAAGTGTTAAAAGTTTAACATATATTTAACAAGTGTAACTAATTTTTCGTGCATAATTAACAAGTATCATTAACTTCATTTATTTTTAAAAATAATGAATAAAAGGAAATCAAGGTTATATATACATCTATACTTCCACTCTCCTTTTTTCTTTTTCATTTCAAAAGAACTATAAACTTAAAGAAAACAAAACCTGAAAAACTTTAAAACCAGAAAAACAAATTCAAAGATTATCTCAAGCAAAGATTCAACTTAGTAAATCAAGATCAGAGTTTAAGATCAAAATCAATGCATTCCAGTCAAAACAAATCAAGTTCCAGTTTCCCAGTTTTCAAACACAAAAGCAAATTCCTGGTTCTCTGTCTTAAAACAAAAGATGAGTAAACTACTTTAAATTTGAGCTAAAACTTGATGTTTGTGATGAATATTTGAAGTGAAGCTGTGAAATATGGTTGCATGTATACAAAAATGAATATATACATCTGTGCATGTCTGGGAACAGACATATTGCCTCTTTTTTTAAATTACAGGTTACAAAACCTGTTCCAAAAATCCAAATCTCTCCCTCTAATCCTCTTTACGCCTTAAGGTTTAAACAAAACATATTTGTTTAATCAAGATCTAGGTTTTAAAAATATTTTTAGGTAAAATTTGAAAGTAGTTTTGACCTGGAACAAGAAAACACAGTAAACTCAATACATAATGAAAATTCAATTTCTTTAATTATTCGATTTCCTTATGCAACCTAAATCATTTTCGAAAACAATTATTTTTTAAATTGGAATCATGATTTTTAATTGAGTTTTGAGTGAGGAATCTCGGTTTGAACGGTTTAGGGATTTTTGTCGATTTCTGGTGATCGGCGAGGTTAGGGAGGTCGTGGTCATGGCTGGAGGAAGCCTTAGTGATGGAGGTTCATGGAAAAATACTGGGTGATTTTTTAAACCACCATGGTGGCTAGACAGTGTCGATTTAGGGTTTAAACCCAGTTTTGGTTGTGGTTGGAATTCAAGTTACTACAGCGTTGTTAGTGCACTGGAAGGTGATCGGAGTAGGGGGAATCGATGCGTGATTGGTCAGCGCGGAGTTGGACGTGATCGCATGATTTCAAGTTGCCGGAGGTGGCCATGCGAGGTGGTTCTTGGATGAACTATTTAGTTCCAGTTTGTATCGACTTGCTCGATTTCGAGTTCATCACCGTTTCAAGGATCTGAGTGGTCGTGATGCTCGTGTAGGTCGTCGCCGATGTGTTGAAGGTCGGAGCATTAGTCGGAGGTGGACAGATTGCCTGTGCACGTGCACATGGGTCGGGGTTGTATCAGTAGGCTTGAGTTTGGGGAAGAAGAAGTGATCTCGGGTTTGCTCTCGGGAAAATGGGTTGCTGGCTCGAGTAAGTGCTCGGGTATATTCGTGTGGTTTAATATGTTTAACAAGTTTTAAAAACTTAAATCAAATCAAAGAAAAAATAGGGTGGCTCGGGGAATAACTCGGGGAAACATACATTTGTCTCGGGCGAGTACTCGGGTAAGTCTCAAGTCTAAGTAATTTTGTAAAATAACAAGTTTTAAATTTTAAAACAATTAAAGTTTTAATTAAAACAATTTTCTTAACTCGTTACTTTTAAATAACTAATGTTTTGTTTAAGTTTGGGATTAGCGAAAGCTTTTGAAAATAAATTATTTTAAATTAATTAATTTTAAAATGTTTTAAATATATATAACCTTTATTTTAAATAAACTTAAAAACGTAATTAAGCAGTTAATTAAGAAGATGAAATGTTTTTAAAGTTTAATTAACTTAAAGGTCTAAGTTAATTTACATGTTAATGATAATTAATTATAAGGTTTATTAAATAAAGATTTTTAATAATTAAGTAATTAATTAAGATAAATGATTTAATCTTTTAATTAATTAAATTTTATGTTATTAAAGATTAATTAATTAATGAAAGTAATTAAAAGATAATTACTTAAAGAATAATTAAGGTTAATTAATTAATAATTAAGGTTAATTAATTAGTAATTAAGGGTTAATTAATTGATGATTAAAGGTTAATTAAATAATAATTAAGGAAAATTAATTAATAATTTAAGGATAATTAATCATTAATTAAAGGATAATTAATGAAAGTAATTATGTGATTAATTAATTAAAATGGTTTGTAATTACTTAATGTCAATAAAGTAGGGTTAGATAATGAATTAATTCATCTTGAGTTAATTAAAATAAATTATAATCATATGATCAATTAATCTTGCTTCTGAATGATAAACCTGAATTGAATACCTTGGATTATTTGATATCGTTGATATGTGATTTGTGATGCTCTGTGATATGAATTTCTTTGAATTGAGATATGATATCTGTGATATATTGCTAATGTGAACTTTTGAACTGAAGTAAAATTGTTTACTTAAATAACTTGGCCTTTAAAACGGCATTCGAATTTCGATGCGACCGGGGGTTGGATTCTAAATGGTTATCCGAAAACCACATCGAATCTTAAAGGTGAATCTTTTATTTAAAAGATTATAAATGGAAATTTGTTATGACATATGTATCCATATGTTTTTAAAATAAGCACTGATTATTCGGTTAAGTCGGGAGAGGACATTGAGTCATAAACCCCATTCTGAATAATGATACAATGAAATGGGATGACATTTGAAGAGGTGGTCGAAGACCTGGTATTTTCGAGAACAAAAGGATTACCTGTCGATTGTCTCTGCACTGAGTTGTTCCGCTATGAAGATTTCCCTATGTGATGGGGAGTCCAGTTGGAATTGGGGATATCCGGATTTGCAAGGACTTTTTCCTTAATTGGACGAAGAGCCTTCGGTTCCATTCAGACCCAGGATGGACTTGTATGGATGTATTCTGACATTACACTTTGAGATGTAAAGCTGATTTCTATTAAATACATTTCTGTTTGGTGGCGGACAATTTATTCTCTTAGCTTAACACCCTTCTTTGAGACGTACAAGCTCAGAGGTTATGTAGTTGATGGTTATTAGATATATATTCCCAATTTGGTAATGTGGCATGGTAAGTGCTGACCATTGGTTGATCGAAGCATGACTTTTGTGAAAAGCGTAGCTTTATGGGATGAGACTTCATCGAACCTCACACCCCGAAATGGTCGAAACAGGACGGATGCGGCAAGGTTATGAGGGTCGCGCCCCTTTGGGTATGTGCATTTCCTTCTAGATAGAAAGTAGCATTCTAGTATGGAGTCTAGATATTTGACTTACGTGGTTGTTAGTTGCTGTGGGCCCCGGATAAAGGTCGGTTACAACCGAAGGATGGCATACTTGTGACAGTTAGATACCTAGTTACAAAGGTAACCCGACTTTGTGTTGGCAGAGATCTGGTTAGGTTCTTGGGACGACCCTCTAGAGGCGTACCCTTTCAGATAAAGGAAGTTCCTTAACCTTGGCCATTTGTTGGAAATCCAATCAATCAAATACGAGCCCTATACAGTTTTAGTTGTAGAACATGCCATTTAAAATGGTAGCTATAGCAGGCATACTGTAATGGTACGAATGTTGACTAAGATTAATATTATACTTTTGAAATGTTTTCACACTATGCATTAATAATAACATCAAAAGGATTTTTGAGCGTCAATAATGTTTGACAATCATGAGGAGAAACCTTCTTCAAGTGTGCGATTGCATTATATTTTTGCTGGGAGACCTAACGGTAGTTTCATTTTCTAAAACCATAACGGAATTCTTTTTTGTAATTTGTTTTTGTTCAAACAACTGTTTTTATGTTTACTCATACCAGTCTCATGACTGACTCGAAGTTTATTGTTCCTTTTCTAAACTTTGAGTGCCCATAATTTTCCACACGGGTAGTCTAGAGTCAGGATACCAGTAGGTTCTAGAGCTAGCTTGGATAGTATTTATGGATATGGAAGTCCTTGGATTTGAAGCTTTTGGTCTGTGAAGTTTTTGGAGCTTTTTGGTTTGGAGCTTTGGATTGAAGTCGCAGTATGTTGGATTCTTTTGAAGACTCTGTTGATATTTCACCCCTGTTGTGCTATTTTTCCTCTGTGGTGTTGTATTCTGTTGTTGTATCATGTATATAGTTCTCTGATGTTGGTGGTCATTTATTACTAGATTGTTGTATCCATGTTGTGTATCAATGAAATCATCATTTTGTTTCCGCTGTGTTGTTATCACCTGATGTGTTATAAGCTCCAACGAACTGGACTCTAGCGTTTGAATCTCCGACATTCGAATACGGATGATGTATTGAATGTCAATTTTCGGGTGTCAGATTCTGGGTCGTCATTGGTTAACTCCTAAATAATGATGAGCAATGGTCCTTTCATTTCTAAAATTCTTTGGGTTGCAAAGACTTCTTGCACTAGTCCTAGGATTAATTCCCGACGGGATGTGGTAGGAGAGTACCTTCGATTTCGTTTAGTCCTAAAACAAACTTGTATGGACGAATGTGTAACGACCCACTATTTTGTGCCATTCGAATTCGACAAATATGATAATTGTCGAGCTGGAATAGTTCAAAATAATAGATTGTAAATATAGCTAAGGAACAAATGAAACCAAATACACAGAATCACAGACACAGATATCAGAATCTCACAGCGGAATATAAAATACTACAGTGGTTCATGACGCCACTGGAAACTTTTACAAACAGAAATACATTGTTCAAAACTTTAATACAAATTTTTAAGCCATAATAAAACATAGTCTTCCAAAATGTCTTGAATTACAAAATAGATAAAGACGAAGAAGCTTCCAACTAGCAAGAGTGATCTAGTCCTAGCTCCAGAAAGAAAAGCTGAATCTGCAACTCAGGCTGACCCGAGCGTACAATAAAACAAAACACTCGAGTCAGGACATACATACTTAAATGAGGTAAGCTAAATCAAGTGTACTGTAATGTAAAGAGCAAGTAACTCAAAGGATGCTTGGGATCGCCCATCCTCTAAGGATCCGTTAAACTATTTACTATATAGTATATTGCGCTATTACCATAGTGTCTATATTAAAATAAACTTACTTTTAAATAGCGTTAAGGGGTTACCCATATAGCCCTTAACACGTAATAGTCCCAGTAGTCCATCCAATATCGTAGCTCCTCCTGATCGGGAAGCAACTAGAGGATACCACACGGGCTACGGGAGAAAACCAAACTCGTACAAGGCTCGATATGGTAGGTGACACGGCACAACTAGGCAATGCCAGGGTAGATATACCAATTACGCTTCCGGACCGGTGGTAACGCGAAGCCGCAGCAACCGCCCACCTCGAACAATAGTCCTAAATCAAAGGTGCGCGCACCAAACAATCACAAGAGTAATAGAATGGCAACCGAAGAAGTGTGTTCGATCAGAGGAGCTACCTCATTAATCCGTCGATCGCTCCTGTTTTAGCCACCTTAAGCCAACTCACGGGAGTCGGGTCCACGTATATACCTTTCAAGAAACCGTCACCACCATCCTACTTCATTCTGGAATCTCCACCGCGTACACGGTTGTCAAAGTGGTTTTCGGTATCGACAGAGAGTATGCCCATATCCGATCCCGGTCTCTTTGCCAACCAAACGTTATTATAACCCGTGGTTTTAGTTTGAAAAAATGGTATTTTTTTTTTAAATCAATATATATATATATATATTTCAAGTACCTTAAATTTTCAAATCCTTGATCCAAACATTTTCCTTGAAAAGATATCATTTCAACTTATTCAAACCAATTTGGAATTTTATTTCCTTTAACATAGAAATCAAATTTTCCTCAAAAATCTATCCAAACTCAAATTTTAGATTCTTTTATTTATTAAATTCCAAAGTTTAGCTTATTCTCAAAATTTCTATAGAATTCCAAATAAATCAAATTCATCTTCTACAGCATCAAAATGCTGTCTAAAGTTAAGAGTTTAACCTAGTCTATTTTCAAAAGATAGCATTTAAATGCTGTTGTAGATTTTTTTGATTAAAAATCTATTTCTAAATATAACTTGTTATATATATATATAATTTTCTAAATTTAAATCTTATTCTTTCAAAACTCCAAAAATTTTGGAACAAGTTATACTAAAATTTTATTCTATATTTATTTATTTTTAACATTTAAAACATTATAAAATTTTTACTAGAATATCCTCAATTTCTTAAAATAATTTAAAATATTTCCAGAAAATAATATATATAAACCACGGGCCTGTATAAGATTTTCTAGCCTAGGTCAAGTGGAACGGATTTATATCATTTCAATCCGATACTTAAAATTTTCCGGGTTCTATCATTTCGAACCCGCAATCCCAAGATAATTTACAGCAGTTATATGAAGAGTGAATAACAATCAATCTGGCCTATCATTTCAGCCATAACAATATATATATAACAGGGAACTTGCAGTGTGATTTAAGCAGTAAATAATAACATAATATAACTGCAAATATCATATAAATGATGGGGTGTAAATTTAATGGGGTTTATCATTCTATATTACACTACAGACAGACAATAGTGAAATACAAATTTACACATACACTTGTAATAATTTACGAAATATAAATACGTATGTCTGGTGAGAAATACTCACCTGGATGTTGCAGCAAATTTTTGAATTCAAAATTGAAAATTCACTGGTATAGACTGACGGAGAAAAAAACAGTCAAATTTTCCGGGCGTCGCCTAGAGTTAGATCTAGAACAAATTTCAAAATATAGGAACGCGACTTAGATTTTGTAGTCAACGAAAAATTAAAGATAGGAAAAGAAACTTGACTTGCTCGACCAAATTTTCTAAAACACGACTGCAAAATGAATTCGAGTGCACCACTCTTCCTCTAGCTTGTTCATGCTTATTCCATACCTATGCACTGCCTACCCCTTCATTCATTCATCATTTTCACTCTTTTTTTTTTTCTCCACAAATGGTTTCCACAATTTCATCAAATTCATTTCAGGTTACAACTGAACACAGACCCAAACTTACATTCCAGGTCACCACTGTACAACAGACTCAAACAATCTCTAACCCGAGTTTCCATCCTACATGCTTCGAGTCAGCCCCGGCCTATCCTCGAGTCACAAATCATTCTGCTTCGGGTCAATTGGTATTTGCTTCGAGTCAAAACCTAGAAATGATTGAATCGTTGCAATTTCCAGGAACTCAGTCCTTCTTCTGGTCTTCACTGCCACTGCCTTCCTCCTACCACTGCCTTCACCAGTCTCCAGCCACCTCCTATACACCCTGCCAATTTGTCAGACTCCATCAGGCCTGGACTTGAGTGCCCCTGCTGTGCACAGGCCTTGTGCACGTGCACACTCCAGATTTGCAACTGTGGCATCATCTCTCCCCTCTTTTCAAACTCTACTGCTAGCCTATTGCAAAACTTAACTGAGCAACCAAAGTCTCAATCCAACATCAATCTACCTATGCCTTATCCTGATACAGACACTCCTATAATAAATTATAGCCTATTCTTTCGACTGCACTGGAAATCACCCTGCCTATCCACTGACCTCCACCTACTTCAGTCAGTCTCCTCATTCAAACACTTAGCTACTTCACCAATACAACATATGTAAATTAATGCAGACTCCATCAATTACACAAACACACTATGATCCAATACCAAAAAGATTGGCATGGCCGAGCAAGTCAAGAAAAACACATAGGATAGGAAAAAGAAAGACCATTACCTGATAGGCTTGAACAAAAGAATGGCCTGGAATTGTAGAGAAAATATGTAGAGGAAGATGAAGAATATATAGGCCGAGACTTGAATTTATGCAGAGGAATCAAGGGCAGTTTCCTTTGTCATAACTCTAGAGAATTTGCGAGCTACTAATCCATCAGTTTCAAATATTGAAGTTTATCTGATGCTTTGATTTGGAAAACAATTAATGGCTGTTTTAAATTGAAAAGAATTGGTCATTGATATGGCTTGCGAGATGACAGCCTTGATAAATGAATCTGACGTTGAAGTTAAGGGAAAGGTTGATATGTTGATGCAAAATTTCAGTTATATATATCATGCCTTTATTTTTGATAACTGATGAAGCATGATTATAAACAAGGCTTGATAATATACACGAGAGATTTGCGTGGTTTATGTTTTAAAATTTTGATGATGCACAGGCTAAAGAGAGAAATGGTAAGTACTCATAATAGAAGGCTGAACAAAGATGGTTGATATGGTTTTCAGTTTATATTATTTTCCAGTGCATGTGTATATTCAAATTTCAAACACAATCAGGGTTTCTTTTAACTCATTTATGTGAGAATGGTGTCAGCTTGGTCACGCATGAGATAGGGAAGTTGATGTGCATGTTTTCAGTTTGAATATGAACGTGTACAAGATAAAAAGAAACTGCCGAGAGAAGAATACAAAGAAATGCTTGACGTTTTTACCAATTAAATGTGGATTCATTTTTGTTTAAGTTTTACCTGATTTAGTTTGACATTTTTAAATGCAAATGTTAACGTTTTTATGTATTCAGTTTAAAATATTAACGTATGTCAAAAATATATAAAACAACGGTCCTTTAAAACGAACCAACGTCCGTCTTAAAACCACTGACCAAAAATTTTCTTCAAAAAAATTTGAAAATATTATTTTTACACTGCGTTAAACAGACGCAGTCTAAAATATCAAAAATTTTCACAAAAATGACATTTTGAAAACACACGTTTTATAACGTCACTTTTACCCTATAAATCACGCGTCTTTCAAACGCGAAATTTAACGGTTCAAACCTAGCTTAAAATTTTGCAGTTATTGTTTAAGTTTATTGACATATAAAATTTTTCAAAATATATCTCAAAATTTAATATTCAAACTATATTATTAAACACAATTTATACAATATATTATTTAAAAATTAAAATAAATTAAATAAAATAACTAGCTGAAACTAGGGTTGTTACACTCTCCCCCACTTAAGAGCTTTTCGTCCTCGAAAAGGAACGAAAGAAAAAGAAACAAAGGAAGAATAAGCTAGATAGATAAGTACCTCAAACGAATAGCTCTGGATTTGAAGCACGGATGCTTTCCTCCGTTTCCCATGTGCAATCTCGCCCATCAGTGCTCCATTGCACTTTGACCAACGGGACTGATTTTCTTCTGAGCTGTTTCGTACCTTGATCGACGATACGAAGCGGCTTCCTTTCCATAGTCAGATCAGGCTCGATGTCCAGACCATCGAGAGCAGTAGGCTGGATGACTAAAGATGGGTCGTGAAGATAGCGGCAAAGGTGAGATATATGGAAGACATTGTGGATTCCGGCAAACTTCTCTGGTAGATCTAGTCGATAAGCCAGAGATCCAATCCTCTCCAGAATACGGAATGGACCGATGAATCTAGGGGCTAGCTTTCCTCTTCGACCAAACCAGACTACATTCTTTAAAGGAGAGATCTTTAGAAACACCAAATCACCAACATCAAATTCTAATTTCCTTCTACGCCGATCAGCGTACTTCTTTTGTCTATCTTGAGCAACCTTTAATCTCCTCTTAATCTCCTCTACCTTCTCTGAAGCTTCTAGAATCATCTCAGGACCAAGAACTAGACGATTACCAGACTCAATCCAACATGAAGGAGATCTACACGGTTTCCCGTATAGAGCAGCAAAAGGGGACATCTTAAGACTAGCCTGATAACTGTTGTTATAGGTGAATTCCACAAGATGGAGATGATCTTCCCAAGATCCTCCATAGTCTAAGATGCAAGCACGAAGAAGATCTTCAAGAATTTGATTCACCCTCTCTGTCTGACCGTCAGTTTGTGGGTGGTAAGCAGTGCTCAGGTTCAAACGAGTACCCAAGGACTCTTGGAATGCTTTCCAAAACTGACTAGTGAAAATGGGGTCACGATCGCAGACAATGCTTAGAGGAACGCCATGGAGGCGAACGATCTCCTTCATATAAATCTCAGATAAACTCGAAGCTGTGCGGGTAGATCTGACTGGAATGAAATGAGCAGACTTAGTCAGTCTATCCACAATAACCCAGATACTTTCATTTCCTCTCCGGGATCTCGGCAATCCATCAATAAAGTCCATAGAAACTTGTTCCCACTTCCAGTTTGGAATTTCCAAAGGCTGCAACAAACCGGGTGTCTTCTGATGGTCTGCTTTGACTTGCTGACAAGTCACGCATCTACTGACAAAGATAGAGACATCTCGCTTCATACCTCTCCACCAATATAGTTTCTTCAAATCCTGGTACATCTTAGCTACGCCAGGATGAATGGAGAGTCGGGACTGATGATGTTCCCGGAGTAATTCCTGTCTCAACCCATCAACATTCGGCACACAAATCCTTCCATTTATCCTTAAAACTCCTTTATCATCGATCTGAGCTCCCTTTCCATCAGAGCTATTACCACCAATTCTGCTACGAACACTTCCCTTTATACGCCTAAGCATCTCGTCTTCATCTTGTTTAGCCACGATACGATCCAAAAGAGGGGAAGATACAAAAATCTGACATAACAAAGATTTCTTTCTACTCAGCGCATCTGCCACTACATTGGCTTTCCCGGGAGTATAGTTGATGTCGAGATCATATGCAGCAAGGAACTCGAGCCATCGCACTTGTCTCTGATTTAAATCTTTCTGAGTAAAGATATATTTCAGAGATTTGTGATCGGTGAACAGATCAAACTTAGCTCCTAAGAGATGGTGTCTCCAAAGCTTCAAGGCAAAAACAACAGCCAACAACTCTAAATCGTGGGCAGCATAGTTAGCTTCATGTGTCTTCAGCTGACGACTAGCATAAGCAATTACTCTCCCATCTTGCATTAGCACTGCTCCCAAACCTTCTCGACAAGCATCGGTGAATACCGTTAATCTTTCACTTCCATTTGGTACAGTAAGTACTGGGGCGGAGGTGAGCTTATCCTTTAACTCTTTGAAAGCAGCTTTACACTTATCGCTCCATACAAACTTGACATTCTTCCGAGTAAGAGCCGTCAGAGGTGCCGAAATCCGAGCAAAGTTCTCAATGAATCTTCGGTAGTAGCCGGCAAGGCCTAGAAAACTACGGATATCGGTGGGAGTCTTAGGTTCTTCCCAATCTTGGATTGTAGCAATCTTGACTGGATCAACAGAAACTCCTTCTCTAGAGACAATATGTCCAAGGAATCGGACTTCTTCTTCCCAGAAATGGCATTTAGAGAACTTAGCCTTCAATTGGTGATTCCGGAGAGTCTCTAAAACATACTTCAGATGGACTTTATGTTCTTCCTCAGACTTGGAGAAAACCAGGATGTCATCAATAAAAACAAGGACAAATTTATTGAGCACATCTCGAAAAACTCGGTTCATCAAGTCGACGAAGAAAGCAGGGGCATTTGTCAAACCAAAAGGCATAACTAGCCATTCAAAGAAACCATTCTCCGTTCTGAAAGCAGTTTTGGGAATGCTTTCCTCAGCAATTCTTAGCTGATGGAAACCTGTGGCTAAATCAAGCTGAGAGAAAACAGCTGCTCCATAGAGTTGATCGAACATATCATTTATGCGGGGCATAGGATATCTGTTCTTCATGGTAAGCTTGTTGAGTTCTCTATAATCAACACACATCCTGAGAGAACCATCGGATTTTGTGACAAAGACAACAGCTGCTCCCCATTCAGAGAAGCTTGGTCTGATCAGACCTTTGGAGGATAGGTCTTGAATCTGATTCCTTAATTCGCTCTTTTCCCGTGGTGCCATTCTTCTAGGTGGAAGGACTACAGGTCGTGCTCCCGGAATAAGGTCGATACGGAAATCAATTTCCCGTTTTGGAGGTAAAGAAGTGACTTCACCGAACACATCGGGAAATAGTTTGACTACAGGGGTCAAATGGATATCATCCGGGAAAGTGTCGAGAGAATAGATGAAACTACCAGCAAACTCCTGAGGCAATTTACACTGGATCACCAAAGAATCACCCTTATCACCAACAAGCGAAACAGTTCGGGAACTACAGGAAATTTTGGCATCATGTTTATCTAGCCAGTCGCCTCCGAGTAGAAGATCGAAAGCGTCAAAGCCCAGAACATAGAAGTCTCCAGTGAAACGATAATTTCCAAGAAAGAGTTTCACATCCCTACAAACTTTGTTAAGGTTCGCAGGACCGCCAATGGGGTTTGAAACACATAAAGGTACAGAAGAATACTCGGGAGTAAGAAGATGTTCAAATCTATCACAGAGATCTGACGAAATGAAGCTGTGGGAAGCTCCGGTATCGAAGAGAACTCTTACAGGATGAAAATGCAAGGTAAAAGAACTTTGAAGGGTACCTTGTGAGTCATCTGGAGCTGGAGCTGGTGCAGGTTGCGGAGCTGTAGGAAGTGCAGAAGTTACTGCAAAGACTCCGGATGTTGTGCCCCTCTTCTGAGTGGGACAATCCTTCTTGTAGTGTCCTGGCTGGAGGCAGATATGACAAAGATCTCTCCTAGCAAACTGAGCTGGTGGTGGAATGGCAGCACCCAAAGTAGGACAACTACTAGCGTAGTGTCCCTTTTTGTCGCATCGGTAGCAAGTAATGGTAGACAGATCTACAGGTGGCCTCGAAGAAGCAGAAGATGATGATGATCCCAACCCTTGAGTCCTGTTCTTCTTATTGCGGTAGAAATTTGACTTCCTCTTCCTTGAATTTCCAGAGGACTGGGCTGATGCAGAAGAAGCAGCAGGAGTGGCCTTAGAGGTAGGGTTCTCATACCTGAGAGCCATATCCATCAATGCCGTGAACGACCCATGCACATGAGTAATGAGTCGATCGTAGAACTCGGGTCGAGCGCCAGCTATAAACTTCTCGTTCAGCTTGAGCGGAGTGTCAATCAGATTTAGACCATATTGAGAGAGTTCGTTGAATTTCCTCTCATACTCCGTGAAGGTCATATTACCCTGCTTAAGATCCATGAATTCCCTATAGAGTTGAGACTTGCCCGCTTCGGGCATCCATTTGGCCAGAAAGGCCTCCCTAAAGCACGATAAGAGATTAAAAGATAGATTCAAAAATGGGAAATTTGAATCCGAATTTGGACAACCCAAGAAGATACCTAAATTGCTCCCAAGTGAGGTCGGCCTCATTTGTTTGAGCTGTAATAGATAGCCACCAATTCAAAGCAGCGCCCTTCATTTGCCAAGCTGCGAGTTGCCTCTGCTGGGCATTAGTAATCTCGAGACAGGTGAAGATCCTTTCTAAGTCCCCAAGCCATTGTTGAGCTTCTATGATGGTTTCTGTTCCCATAAATTTTGTGCCACCTAGCTCAACATAGTCCTTGCACAATTTAGTGAATCGGACTGGGGCAGCAGGAGGAGGAACAGCTTGCCCTCGACCACGATTATTTCTTCTATTCATCCTGAAAGATTCGGGATCGGATACTAAGGATAGAGGAAAAATATATTAAGATGTTCTAGGATAAGATAAAATTAAGAAACTACAAAAGTTCGACTATAACAATGGAGAGAAAGAAGAAGTGTTTGGAAGCTTATTTTTAAAATAGGAAGTTTTTTTTCTAATAAAATACTTCTTTAAAATCTTTTTTTAAAATCATTTTATACTTTTAAAATACGTTCTCTCAGAAGGAAAGATTCTGGAATTTGACTTCACTCATTCTAGAGTATTGCTACTCTATCTCTAATGAGTTTTTGTTCCTTAGGCTATGGTTTAAACCTGGCTCTGATACCAACTGTAACGACCCACTATTTTGTGCCATTCGAATTCGACAAATATGATAATTGTCGAGCTGGAATAGTTCAAAATAATAGATTGTAAATATAGCTAAGGAACAAATGAAACCAAATACACAGAATCACAGACACAGATATCAGAATCTCACAGCGGAATATAAAATACTACAGTGGTTCATGACGCCACTGGAAACTTTTACAAACAGAAATACATTGTTCAAAACTTTAATACAAATTTTTAAGCCATAATAAAACATAGTCTTCCAAAATGTCTTGAATTACAAAATACATAAAGACGAAGAAGCTTCCAACTAGCAAGAGTGATCTAGTCCTAGCTCCAGAAAGAAAAGCTGAATCTGCAACTCAGGCTGACCCGAGCGTACAATAAAACAAAACACTCGAGTCAGGACATACATACTTAAATGAGGTAAGCTAAATCAAGTGTACTGTAATGTAAAGAGCAAGTAACTCAAAGGATGCTTGGGATCGCCCATCCTCTAAGGATCCGTTAAACTATTTACTATATAGTATATTGCGCTATTACCATAGTGTCTATATTAAAATAAACTTACTTTTAAATAGCGTTAAGGGGTTACCCATATAGCCCTTAACACGTAATAGTCCCAGTAGTCCATCCAATATCGTAGCTCCTCCTGATCGGGAAGCAACTAGAGGATACCACACGGGCTACGGGAGAAAACCAAACTCGTACAAGGCTCGATATGGTAGGTGACACGGCACAACTAGGCAATGCCAGGGTAGATATACCAATTACGCTTCCGGACCGGTGGTAACGCGAAGCCGCAGCAACCGCCCACCTCGAACAATAGTCCTAAATCAAAGGTGCGCGCACCAAACAATCACAAGAGTAATAGAATGGCAACCGAAGAAGTGTGTTCGATCAGAGGAGCTACCTCATTAATCCGTCGATCGCTCCTGTTTTAGCCACCTTAAGCCAACTCACGGGAGTCGGGTCCACGTATATACCTTTCAAGAAACCGTCACCACCATCCTACTTCATTCTGGAATCTCCACCGCGTACACGGTTGTCAAAGTGGTTTTCGGTATCGACAGAGAGTATGCCCATATCCGATCCCGGTCTCTTTGCCAACCAAACGTTATTATAACCCGTGGTTTTAGTTTGAAAAAATGGTATTTTTTTTTAAATCAATATATATATATATATATTTCAAGTACCTTAAATTTTCAAATCCTTGATCCAAACATTTTCCTTGAAAAGATATCATTTCAACTTATTCAAACCAATTTGGAATTTTATTTCCTTTAACATAGAAATCAAATTTTCCTCAAAAATCTATCCAAACTCAAATTTTAGATTCTTTTATTTATTAAATTCCAAAGTTTAGCTTATTCTCAAAATTTCTATAGAATTCCAAATAAATCAAATTCATCTTCTACAGCATCAAAATGCTGTCTAAAGTTAAGAGTTTAACCTAGTCTAATTTCAAAAGATAGCATTTAAATGCTGTTGTAGATTTTTTTGATTAAAAATCTATTTCTAAATATAACTTGTTATATATATATAATTTTCTAAATTTAAATCTTATTCTTTCAAAACTCCAAAAATTTTGGAACAAGTTATACTAAAATTTTATTCTATATTTATTTATTTTTAACATTTAAAACATTATAAAATTTTTACTAGAATATCGTCAATTTCTTAAAATAATTTAAAATATTTCCAGAAAATAATATATATAAACCACGGGCCTGTATAAGATTTTCTAGCCTAGGTCAAGTGGAACGGATTTATATCATTTCAATCCGATACTTAAAATTTTCCGGGTTCTATCATTTCGAACCCGCAATCCCAAGATAATTTACAGCAGTTATATGAAGAGTGAATAACAATCAATCTGGCCTATCATTTCAGCCATAACAATATATATATAACAGGGAACTTGCAGTGTGATTTAAGCAGTAAATAATAACATAATATAACTGCAAATATCATATAACATATAAATAACTGATGGGGTGTAAATTTAATGGGGTTTATCATTCTATATTACACTACAGACAGACAATAGTGAAATACAAATTTACACATACACTTTTAATAATTTACGAAATATAAATACGTATGTCTGGTGAGAAATACTCACCTGGATGTTGCAGCAAATTTTTGAATTCAAAATTGAAAATTCACTGGTATAGACTGACGGAGAAAAAACAGTCAAATTTTCCGGGCGTCGCCTAGAGTTAGATCTAGAACAAATTTCAAAATATAGGAACGCGACTTAGATTTTGTAGTCAACGAAAAATTAACGATAGGAAAAGAAACTTGACTTGCTCGACCAAATTTTCTAAAACACGACTGCAAAATGAATTCGAGTGCACCACTCTTCCTCTAGCTTGTTCATGCTTATTCCATACCTATGCACTGCCTACCCCTTCATTCATTCATCATTTTCACTCTTTTTTTTTTCTCCACAAATGGTTTCCACAATTTCATCAAATTCATTTCAGGTTACAACTGAACACAGACCCAAACTTACATTCCAGGTCACCACTGTACAACAGACTCAAACAATCTCTAACCCGAGTTTCCATCCTACATGCTTCGAGTCAGCCCCGGCCTATCCTCGAGTCACAAATCATTCTGCTTCGGGTCAATTGGTATTTGCTTCGAGTCAAAACCTGGAAACGATTGAATCGTTGCAATTTCCAGGAACTCAGTCCTTCTTCTGGTCTTCACTGCCACTGCCTTCCTCCTACCACTGCCTTCACCAGTCTCCAGCCACCTCCTATACACCCTGCCAATTTGTCAGACCCCATCAGGCCTGGACTTGAGTGCCCCTGCTGTGCACAGGCCTTGTGCACGTGCACACTCCAGATTTGCAACTGTGGCATCATCTCTCCCCTCTTTTCAAACTCTACTGCTAGCCTATTGCAAAACTTAACTGAGCAACCAAAGTCTCAATCCAACATCAATCTACCTATGCCTTATCCTGATACAGACACTCCTATAATAAATTATAGCCTATTCTTTCGACTGCACTGGAAATCACCCTGCCTATCCACTGACCTCCACCTACTTCAGTCAGTCTCCTCATTCAAACACTTAGCTACTTCACCAATACAACATATGTAAATTAATGCAGACTCCATCAATTACACAAACACACTATGATCCAATACCAAAAAGATTGGCATGGCCGAGCAAGTCAAGAAAAACACATAGGATAGGAAAAAGAAAGACCATTACCTGATAGGCTTGAACAAAAGAATGGCCTGGAATTGTAGAGAAAATATGTAGAGGAAGATGAAGAATATATAGGCCGAGACTTGAATTTATGCAGAGGAATCAAGGGCAGTTTCCTTTGTCATAACTCTAGAGAATTTGCGAGCTACTAATCCATCAGTTTCAAATATTGAAGTTTATCTGATGCTTTGATTTGGAAAACAATTAATGGCTGTTTTAAATTGAAAAGAATTGGTCATTGATATGGCTTGCGAGATGACAGCCTTGATAAATGAATCTGACGTTGAAGTTAAGGGAAAGGTTGATATGTTGATGCAAAATTTCAGTTATATATATCATGCCTTTATTTTTGATAACTGATGAAGCATGATTATAAACAAGGCTTGATAATATACACGAGAGATTTGCGTGGTTTATGTTTTAAAATTTTGATGATGCACAGGCTAAAGAGAGAAATGGTAAGTACTCATAATAGAAGGCTGAACAAAGATGGTTGATATGGTTTTCAGTTTATATTATTTTCCAGTGCATGTGTATATTCAAATTTCAAACACAATCAGGGTTTCTTTTAACTCATTTATGTGAGAATGGTGTCAGCTTGGTCACGCATGAGATAGGGAAGTTGATGTGCATGTTTTCAGTTTGAATATGAACGTGTACAAGATAAAAAGAAACTGCCGAGAGAAGAATACAAAGAAATGCTTGACGTTTTTACCAATTAAATGTGGATTCATTTTTGTTTAAGTTTTACCTGATTTAGTTTGACATTTTTAAATGCAAATGTTAACGTTTTTATGTATTCAGTTTAAAATATTAACGTATGTCAAAAATATATAAAACAACGGTCCTTTAAAACGAACCAACGTCCGTCTTAAAACCACTGACCAAAAATTTTCTTCAAAAAAATTTGAAAATATTATTTTTACACTGCGTTAAACAGACGCAGTCTAAAATATCAAAAATTTTCACAAAAATGACATTTTGAAAACACACGTTTTATAACGTCACTTTTACCCTATAAATCACGCGTCTTTCAAACGCGAAATTTAACGGTTCAAACCTAGCTTAAAATTTTGCAGTTATTGTTTAAGTTTATTGACATATAAAATTTTTCAAAATATATCTCAAAATTTAATATTCAAACTATATTATTAAACACAATTTATACAATATATTATTTAAAAATTAAAATAAATTAAATAAAATAACTAGCTGAAACTAGGGTTGTTACAGAATGTCTGACAGTGCATTTTCTGAGATTATGTACACTGGATTTTACAAATGTACATCTATAGTGGCAGAGAAGGCAACTTCTCTTAGCTTAGCACCCTTCTTGAGACATACGAGCTTAAGGGTTGTATTTTTGTGGAAGGCAATTAGTAGTCAACGGAAATGACAAAATAGCATTCAAAGATGATGTGATATGTGAAAAGGTAATCGTTCCCTCAAGCCTCATCAATCGAAAATGACCAAAACAAGGTTAGATACAGCAAGGCTAAGTGGGTCATTCCCAATTAGGGCATGATCATACCCTTCTAGATATATTTCTTCCCGCTGTGACGTTCGAGATGTAAATTATTGTGGTGTATGGAAATCAAGAGCTCGGATAAAGGTCGGTAACGACCGGGGAATGACATATTCGGTACTATCTAGTTATAGAGGTAGGATGGTCTTGTGTTGGTACAGGAGCTTTGTGATGGTTCCTTGGGACATCCATCTAGAGGTGTACCCATCGGAAGGTAGATCCTTTACCTGATCATTTGTATGGAAATCCATTCTCTAATAAGAACTCGCAGTTTTGTTTGTCTAGCGTAATGAACAGCCCAAAATGCTACATCGGTAACCATTTCAGCTAAAATCAATAAGTTTATTTGCAAATGTTTTCAAGGCAATGTCATTAAAAGTAATACCAAATGTTTTGATATAAAAATGTTTTAGTTATTATAAAGTAAAAACCCATCCATGTTTATGTGTGGGCGTTGTTTTATGAGATACTATTTCTTTTCGAAGGATTTTATTCCCAAGGCTGATATATGACACTGTCATTTATTATTGAGTTTTCCTCATGCTGGTTTATCAAGCCTGATATGGGTATTTTCAATACTCGGGTCAGGTCCGAGTAGTTTCAGGTTTAGTAAAGACAGTCGGAGTTTCTAGAGGAGAGTTGGAGATATTCATCTACGTATGGACGTATTCTATTATCCGCTGCTGTTTGTTTATTTGTTTTTGTTTGATGTTTGTCAGCAATTGTAAGGACAAATGTTTATAACCGTCTAAGCTGAATTTAGGTTAGATTCGGATAATATGTATTTTAAAGTTTCCACTGTAAAGATATTGTTCAATATTATATATTATTCCATTCATGTGAGTGTTCTGTCTATTTTTCCTTATTACCATTGATAATCCATTCTTTCTTGCAATTTGGGACAGACATGTGTGGTTTATTGTCGGCTCAAAGGATACGTAATTGTGAGTCGTCACATTTGGTATCGGAGCTTTTGGTTGAGCAAACAACGAAGCCTGATAGGGGTAAGTCTCATCAGAGATAAGATTAGTAGTATCCTAGGATGACTGACTCATTAGAGATAGGGTTAGTAATACCCTAGAGTGAGTTTGAGAGTATTGTATATGAGCACATATTTGTTAATTTTATAAAAATTGTTTTGTTTTAGAAAGTCGGTAAATGAAATAATTTTACCTTTGGTTTATTTTTTAAATATTAAATGGGATATTATTATTTTCGATTAGAAATTAAGGATTGTTCGTAATTTCGCTTAGTAAAACTAAAATAAGAATATCTTGTGATTATAATTGTACGGTTTGACTATAAAAATATTCCATATAGAATAAATTAAATGAAAACTAGAATTTAGATCTTTAATCATATACCCCTGGACATTTGGTTATTGAGAAATAATGATTTAATGATCATCAAAATTGATGGATTTAAAAGCTAAGTACAAATATCTTGTGAAGTAAAATTCACGGTTTGACTATAAGATATTTAATGACAATATTGAAGCTAGAAGTGGTAATTCGAGAAAGTAAAAATAAAATGCATACTTAGAAAAATTCTCTTCAATAAGATACAAAAAGATAAGCCTAAATTGAGACTTTGGGTAAATATAATATAAAAGGGTAAGTTTTATAAACTATAAAGGAGATAAGATAATTTGAAATACACTTTGATTAGGTTAAAATCAAAGTGAAATATAGGAATAAGAGATATAAGAAATATTATCCTAATATAAAACTTTGAATTAGTGAAACATTTAGGGTAACATTTATAATTTAGAATGAAGTAAGATTAGAGTTGATAGGTTAAAAAAAGTTAAAAAAAGGGAAGTTTTGAATAATATGGTTAGTAGGTTATTTGTTGGCTGAAAGTGTTTAAATAACACATACCATGTTAATTAAATTTCACAATTTGGCTATAAGGTATTTGATTGATTTAAGGTTAAGAAATTTGATTTCGAAAATGGATAGGTAAATAAGTTAAGTAGATAATCATAGAATTAGTAAGAAAATGATGTACACTTAGTAAAGTTGTCTTATTAATATATGGATAAGATAAATAATATTAGCTAAATGAAGAACTTATAGAAATAAAACTCAAAATCAATTAAACCTTTCGTTAAAATAGCTATTCAATGGAGACCATGATTTTTTGGTGTATGTGATTAATATCTCCATCTTCGACCGTTCTTCTTCTTCCAGGCTGCAATGCCTCGTCGCAAGAACCCGCCCTCGTGTGCCCTATCAGCGCTTAGGTCGAAGACCTGATTTAGAAAGAGCATTTCCCCATCCAATCCAGATCTGGCTCTACCTCATCCCGACTTTGCAACCGTACCTCCGGTAATCAATAATTCTCGAGTAACTCCTCCATCTTAGGGAATGCATCACAGCCACCTGGTGGAGCTGGAATCGACTTTTGTTTCTTCGAACAAGGCTTTGGCTATCTCTGCCCTTCGTATCTCCCAAACCGAGTCATTGATTGGACTGTTGATCTTTGGTATTAACCTTCCTGTCTTGAGTACTCCTCTGTCGCCATTACTTGGTGCAGCGACTTATACTAAAACAAAGTAATGGTCTGACACATTTGTCCCTTTTCTTGGTTTGAATGATGATAATGTCGATCGATTATTACTTGGTGATAATGCCAAGTCTTTAAATGACGATTCTATAGAAAATGAGGTAGTACTTATCCTTGTTGGTACTACCAATATGATAAGTGGTGAATGCCCTATTTTTGCTTGTAGAAATGACAGTGTTTCAATTGGCAAGTTTGCGTGTATTCATCCTGCCCCTGCTTCTCCTCCAGTTGTGTCGTCTAAATGGTTGTTCACAAAGCTGCCCAGCAATGCGAGTGTTCATTGCCTAAGATTGTTTGATAATGTTGAGATTGAAGGAGCTATGGTTCCTCCTTCCAAAGTGATAGAAGCAGGTATAAACTTTTGGAAGGACTACTTAGTTGGATTTTTTTTAGACACCAACCTGACTATCAACTTGTTAAAGCGAGATGCAACCAGGTATGGAAGCCTAAAGGAGGTCTTTGTGTTCACTTTGATAATGCTACATACTATTTCAATTTCTCTCGTTCTGATGAGAGGCAACATATCCTTGAATTCGATCCGATTTTTATTACGGGGAAGCCTTTCATTATCACTTCCTGGAGTCCATCTGTTGATAGGGTAATTGAGCAGGTATTATCTATTCCTATCTGGGCTCATTTTTCTCGTATTCCTTCAGTGATGCAACCTATGATCATTATTGGTTGGCTGGCAGGCCTTGTTGGCAAGGTGATTTGTTATGACGCTAACACGGTGGCAAGGGAGAGAGTAGTTTATGCTAAAGCTTTGATTGAGATAACTCCCACACCCTTACCATCTTCTCTTTGGGTTCGTCTTTCGAATGTTCATGAAGCCGAGATTATTGTACGTTACAGTTGGAAGAAGGATATATGTACGTCCTGTCAGTCTTTTGCGCATTCCACTGATACTTGTATGCGTGGGACGGCTGATGCTCTTGCTATTTTTTCTACACGGATCCCGTTTCCTATACCCCTATTAGGAAGTGGGTTCCGAAAGCTGCCCCAGTTATTCCTTCCTTTCTTTTTGATGATATCATTCAGGATAATCCTCCTAAAATACCTTCACCTACTATTGACCTGGTCATGGATGCTTCTTCTATCCCTGTGAGTGTTGGACCTTCCTCTGATATTATTGTTTGGGACCCTAATGAGCGTGCTTGGCTTCACCTACCTTCAGACATGAGGTTCTCGCTTGAGAGTAATACCTTTTATGCTTTCATCAGTGACTCTTTTGAAGAAATGAGAAGTCTTATTTACCATACTGATGGTGAGGGCCTTGGCCTCACTAGGGAGGGTGAGATTGGTGAGGTTAACAAGAGTAAGTTCTATGATGTTACGTCGGATATGAAGGTTATTTACTCTCCCGTTTCAGTTGGATATTCTTCTGACCTAGCTCTACTTTTCCCTGGGTATGCTTATGTTACTGATCCAAAGTCAGATGATGGTAGTGCTTGTCCTTCCTCCCCTTCGAGAGGTTATGCAAGTTCTTGTTTAGTAGTATAAACCTATATGTCTATCTCTTGTTCCTTTATTTGTCAGTGGCTTGACCGGTTAAATCAGCTGCTCTGTGCATGTATATATATCACTTATTCTTTATTATAGTGGCACGACCCACTATAAAGCCGACCAGCTTTGCCAAAATAACTAAGGATTAAGTTTTATAACTTACTAATTCAAGATAATAGTAGAATTCAACATTTGTTAAACATCCTAATTGAAGTAATAATAGTTTGAATTTTAGGGATATGTATATATACTCTTAGGAAGTAGAGGTATATTACACAAGTTTAAGTCATATTTGTATGCTTAAGTAATAATGGATTTAGTAGAAAATAATGGTTGTGAAATAAACTTGAATTAATAAGAAATACATTAGGTAAAAATGAATGTGAATAGATACATAAATTATACGTAAATCATTTCTGCATACAAAATTTTGATCTAAGATTTGAGTATAGAACTTTGAGGTGTTTACACCAATTCGGGAAAGGATTCATCACCCGATTCTTGACAGTGAACATTAATGAGGGTTTTTGATTATATACTCAAGTTTTCTATCATAGTCGAGAGCTATGCAAGGAAATCAAGGGTTTGTAATAAAGGAGCCTGATCAAAGTATGCACTACAAAAACGAGGAATCAATACTAGTTTGGAAGTAAAATTATGGATTCAAATAATAGATCTAATCAAATATCACATATAGTATGATATTTTGGGTTTTTCTACATAATAGTTGGATATTTATCTTAAATAGTATGCACTAAGATGTAGGGGTTGGACATATGCTTTGCTATGTGTGTGTGTGTATATATAGTCCTCAAGTGTAATACATGCTCAGGTTAGGGGATGAGTTATGTGGATTATCCTTTTATGTGGATATATATCAGTTTGGTTGTTTTTGGATGTATCATCTTGTTTGACTATTATATATATTATCTTAAGTGTATAGTACGCACTAGGATGGGTAGGATAGGAGTTTTACTTGATGTATGTATGTATGTATAACTTAAGTGCATGATAAGTACTCAGGTTGGTATGGGGAATCTGTTACATGTATGTATGTTTGGTGTCATTTGCTTTAGTGTTGTTATTGTATCATCCTTCTATTTTTATATTCATTCTTCCTATCATCAGCACAAATAAATCACAATATATGACGATACAAGTATGAGATAGATTTCTTTATCTAACTTTCATTTCTAGAACGAAATGCTTTTAAGTAGGGGAGAATGTAAAGGCCCGTAATTTCACTACTTCGAAAATGATGGATTTTGTTTATTTTAAAAGGTTCAAAACTTAAACAAGTTGTATATATAATAAATAGCAATAGAGAAATTATATATTCTTATAATTAATAATTTAAAAGTATAAATTTGGATTTTAGAACAAATCAGCAAAGTTAAGTTTTGTTAAAATGAAATAAATGCTTAAATAAATATGTTTAAATATTTATTTGAAAAGTTAAATCTTATTAAAATCACTTAATAAAGATAATAGGAGTATATTTAAGGATCTAAAAATATGTTTATAATCGTTTTACAAAAATATTCAGATTTTGTTGCATTTTGTCAGTTTTACTTTTTAATTAAATTACAACTTAATTACATTTTAATGTTACTAATCATGTTTGAAAACCTTTCACAAAACAATTTCAAATTAAAAAAGGTTGAAATAGAAATTCAAAACGTTAGCAAACTGCATCCATAACGACTATCGCTATAAGTGTAGTTTGCTTTAACATATTTTTAAAGTGTAAACACCTCACTAACTTTACCATTTCATGTTTACAAACCTTTTATAAGGTTTTACAAACCTTAAGTTTAGATATACAAATTTTAAAAACCAATTTAAAACTTTTAACTCTTTTAAAAAAATAAACAAAACATGATTCCATTCAGATCTCGGATCCGTCGCAATTACATGCAAAGTCGCTAACTTTGTTTCTAAACATAATGGCGTTAGTTCATATACACAATCATACATCACATAACATACCTTACCATATACCACATATATACTAACAAAGATTCATGCTTACTAGCTACATAATATCACAACTAAATCGCATAACCGAATCCAACGACTAACACTATTCAAATCAATGTTATCAGCATCGTAACTAACCAATCTTAACATTATATACTCATCACATATAATTTCAACATTTAAGCTAACTTTATACCAAAAAGTGAGTTATTTTGCTCACCAAACTTCCGCAATAGTTATCCGAACTTAAGCTAAACATGCCAATGACTCACTAGCTTTGAAGGACGAAGGCTTTAGGTGCTAGCAACCCTCAAAATGGGCTTGCCCCAGGTGTTTGTAGGCTCAGCCAGAGGTGTGGGGGTAAATGTGGGGTAGTATCTTGAAGGTAGAAGGGCTTCGGATTATAATCGATCTGTCGAAAATGAACCCAAAATTAGGTCATTTCCCCACTGATTTTTGACCCACAAACTACGAAATATGGAAAAGTAGTCAAACCGGAAGTTGTAGGAATTTTTTTCCCTATCGTTTCAAGAAAAGAATCACTCATTTTTGATTTGGTTTGAATAATTTATGATCAAAAGAAGATGGGTAATTTTCGGACTTGAAATTCTAGGTGAAAAATTACTTTGCAAAGATTAGGTATTTTGACATACTTATTTTCGAAATTGGAAAGAGTGGTCAACTAAAATGTTGTAACCACTAGAATTTCAGGTGATTTTAAAAAACAAGATCACCATTTGAGGTAGGAATGAAGAATTTGTGGTAAGAGGAAGAGGAGGTAAGAAAATGAGAAATTCAACGGCTTTTTATAAGCAAGATCTCACACCACAAATTTTGTCAAGTCACATCATCTCTTCTCTTCCTCTCTCATATCAAATCCCTCCCCTCTCTAGTTATATCACTTAAGCAATGATGGCTAATGTTTAAAATATTAAGTGATATGACAAGAAATAAACAAATATATATATATATATATGTATGTATGTATGTATGTATGTATGTATGTATGTATGTATATGCTTATTATTTTTAAACCCTTGAGTTGTCACATCACTTCTTAAACATAACTAATATAAGGCAATATATTCTTAAGCATATTATTATATAGTTAATTATCTATCATATATGTGTATATATAGTGCACAAAGATGAACAATGTTTTCGACAACTTTCTGATGTCGAATGTACGAAATTTTGAAAAACATTCTTCGGTCACATGTTTAGTTTTTCTACGAACTATTTAATTTAGTAAACAAGTTTTGAAAATGATTTTACCATTATTATTAATTAATTAAAATTAGTTTATTTTCATTGTAAAACCTACATATTGAATATTTAAAATTAAATATTCACTAATCAAAGTAGTGAAATTCTGGTCGTTACAGATATAGTATTGTTTTAAAATGGTAAATGATATAACTTTACCTAGGAGTATATTATTCATATAAAAGAATGATTTTAAAATTTTAATATAGTTATTTTTGATGTGTTTGCTTGTTAGGATATGATAATATTCAATTTTTATCATTAAGGGTTTGATTAACCATGCTCATCCAGCTTTGAGCTTTGTTTATTGTTTGTTAATTTATCATTAATTTCCCTTTTTATAACATGGGTTGGGTAAATAGAAAATTGAAGAAACATTGAAATGAACACCATGTGAATTAAGTTTCACAATTTGACTATAAGGAATTCAATGTTAATGTTGGATTATAATTTGGATTTTAATAAATATGTTTTATAAATGAAAGCTAAAATAGTTTGGAGATAAATATTTGAAAAATGATTCAAAAGAAGGAGTTATTTCATGGAAATTTAGTTTATAAAAATCTATTTTATAAATAAATGGTTTTGAGGATTCAAATCCCCATGTGTTGAAGAAGATTTTAAATGTTTTATGGAAAGGCAGTAATAGTTTTACTTAGGTATTTTTGTTTAACCATAAAAAAAGTATAAAAAAATATTCTAGAGAATTAAAATTTATGTAGATGCTCTTTGGTTGGTTTAAGGAATGAGTCTCAATTTATTTTATGATGATCTGAATAAAATTTTAGATGACGATAGAATGTTTGCCTAGGCGAGCAATGTAGTGCACTTAGTAAAATTATTCTCTTATCATTGTACGATCGAAGCAAGTTTAAATCCGAACGAACCAAAAGCAAGTTGGAAATTGATATTTTGATTCTGAGAAGTTGTATGGAAATATATATAGAATTTTTCAAAATAGAATTTTATAATAGAAGAAATATTTTTATGATTAACTAGATTGAGTGACCTGAAAATAACTAAAATGGGAAAGATATGTGTTCGGATGCCAAACACTTCTCTTTAGTATCACCTTCAAGGTAAGGAAATGAATGATACTATTTAGTAGTATCTAGTTCCGTAGTATCATTTTAGGGTACTTAGGCTATATATATACATTTTCTACGGATAAATATATAGTTTCATTTCAAAAATAATTTTAGAATAAAACCGATTATTTGGACCTTAAGTTTGCTTAGGGGAAGTAAATTCAAATTGGCAAAGTTTGAACTAGATATTGGTATACTCTCAGGATGTTGTATGGTATTATAAAAGTTAATCTTAAGTAGTTTTTATGAAATGTTTTCATAAATAATTTTTAATCGAAAAAGAATTGGTATTAGGGAGAACCAATATATTAAGTGAACAAGTTGCATGTAGATCATTTCTCCTTCTCGCATAGTTTTTGATTATACATGACTTTGTGGTATTCACAACATTCAAAATACGGATCTATCACTTGATTCTTGACGGCGAACACTTGGTGAAGGTTCTAGTTATAGAACCAATTTATTTATCATTAATATTTGGATATGTAAGGAAAATGAAGGTTTCTAATCAAGAAGCCTGATTGGAGTTCGAACTAGAGAATCAGGTAAGTTGTACTAGTGCGAAAGATATGTATTTGGGTAGAGATCAAATCAAATTTTGCATATGCATGATCTATAGACATCATACAGATTTATGAATAATGTGGGATATTTAGGTGGTGGAATTTCGGAGTCAAAATTCTTTTCAGAGGGAATGTAATGACTCATAATTTTATTACTTTGATTTATAAATATTTAATTTATTTTAAATATTCAATTAATGTTCTTATAATTAAATAATCCTCTTTTAATTATAACTAATGATAGAAAATCTTTTTTTAATTGTGTTTGGAAAACTAATTATTAGGTGAAAAATAGAAAATGTGAACGAAAAACCTTTTTCATATTTTGACTTTTCATTGTCTAAAAGCTGTCAAAAAATATTGTGTACACTAGGATAAATATACACAAATATACAAATAACGTATGCTTGGTTGATAATATTATATGGTAATTATATATGTACAAAGTAAATATAAAGGAGATGTGACTTTTTATAAAAATTAAAAATAGTAAAAACTAAAGAGAAAGATGTGAGTGTTTATGACATCAAAGTACAAGGAAGTTGTAACGATCCCCCGTTCTGATCGCTTCCAGCCGGTAATTAAACCAACTTGAAACGTTCAAAATGACGGATTGTTATTTAGTTTATAGAGTTTAAACAGAATCAGTCATAGAATCACAGAATAATAATAACATTTCACATAAATGAATTTTTCTTTTATATACAAATATCAGAGTTTATACAATGCATTTAAATTTTATACAGCAGAATATTTCTTTAAAGTACAAAAAAAATCTCTGAAAAGCTAAAGTGAAGCATTTCCCCTCTTTCTCTAACTTCGCTGCCTGAAAATCTTCAAGCTGTAAAATACTCGGTCTGACATGCGTATTACATTCAAAAGAAAATAATATACGGGTCAGTCTAATTCAAACTCAGTTATTAGTGCATCGAAGCAATAATAATTAAATAGCAATTAGACGACAGTCAAAGATAAATTTACCTATCCGATCCTTTAACAAGAAATCGGATAATGGTAAATATAACACTTATCGGTGTTAAACAATAAATAAGTAGTTTCAAATTATCAACGAAGATAGATGAAGGGATTATTTATGAAGATAATTTAGAAAAACATCAAAATTGCCTAAACAACATTTAACAACAAAGTCATCAATTTAAACCAAATCAATTCAAATAATTGAGAAGTTGCTTAAAACATCAAAACTGATTGGCTGCAGTACACGCACGCGTGCGCTGCCTCGCCAATATGGCATATGAAATACGCAAAGGATCAATGGATCAAAAGCAAAAGAACTATCAATTAAAATAAATAATGTGTGGCTATAATACACGCACGCATGTACGGCCTCGCCACAACAGCATGTGAAATCATCACAACAGTGAATACTAACAGAAATCGAAGCTGCAGAGGTCAAGTCAGTGACTCAACACGACTGCGAAGCTAAACCAAGGTTAACAGCAAAACCAAGAAAAAATCTGGGCAACAATAAATGACCAAGTGCACAAGGCATGGCCCACTGGAATAAGTATTTCAACGAAGTGGACATGCAATCAACCAAAGGTAAGTCCAGACGCAGCCAAGATATGGCAACACAGGGGAAACACAACACAACAGAGGAGGCACATGGATGTGCAGGTGATATACTTCTACTTTGTAAAGTGGGTTATAGTAAAAGTATAAAGTGATATCAATTATGACTACCAAGAAACAAAGACTGCACATGAAACTGAATTGCAACAAGACAGCAAGAGGTGCCACCTTAACCATCATGTTACAGGGTTCAATGTTACAAGTCAAAATAATTCGAAATCAATGATACTAGATCCCCTGTGTGAATCGAACTGAAGTGACAAAACACATCAGTAGCATCAAAAGTATCCTTAATACAGTTCATAATTGAATGTAGTGAACATGTCCTGGAAAAAATGAATTTCAATAACCCAGACAAGTTACAAGAGCAAGTAATGATGGTACTAGTCAATGCAACAAAGTCAGGTTCAAAGGCTAGTGCAGATTCAAGTGAAGTGATCACCATGCAAACATGTACAGAAAAGTATAGGCACACACTACAGCACTTAAGGAAAAATGCACATAAATACATAAGTAATTGATACAGCAGTTCAGTGAACTGTAAGTGAAGTCACAAGTATAAACCATACCAAGCTAAGTGCCATCAAGTAAACAAGACTAATCATGAATGATCAGGAAATAGGCATATAATCCATCAAGTTAGAGCATGCAAGTGAAACCCAAAACAAGTGTACCCAAAAATATGACCAGAGCCAACAACACAAGTATTCAAGGGCAAAACTACAACCAAAAATCTGCAGCCACCACAAGTATACAAAGTTGTAAAACTGCAATAAAACTGATGCAACATGGCAAGGTTGAAATGCAACAGTTTGCATATACTCAAGCAAACTCAAGAAACAAGTTTCCGAACAACTCATGGCTGCACACTTTAACAAGTGTAATGTTTTATATAAAATGAAACTGCGGCCACTACTTGGATTCAAGGGCAAACTGCAACAAAAATGCAGCCACCACAGGTATCCAAAGGCACAGCAACCATCAAAATGAGTCTAGTGTATTTACAAGCAACTATCAAATAAAGACTCAAGAGAGTGCAGATATGATTAACAAGACAATGGCCACATCGAAATAGGTTAAGTGCCATGATGAAGCAGTGCAACATCAAGGAGCTCAAATGCAAACATGACAGTGAAACAGGTCATAGTGAAGATGACAAATGCAATGACCAGCTACAATAGGCTCAAGTGTATCTGCAATGGATCGAGCAAGAGCAACAAATAAAATATACTGCTTTTTCAGAACGAAATATTTGAAATCAAACATTTGTAGTTTCAAAATAAAATTGCCAGAGATATTATCAATATAATGGTGATAATACAGTGTCATGGCATCCCATATACAAATCAAAGTAGCATCAAAGCTTATGTATGCAGAGCCAAATGCTCAAAGCAATTAACAAACCACTGTTCAATGAAGTCAATGACGAACAACCCCAAATCATCACAGGAAGGAAAAATTCGAATGGCCAAGATATCAGAGGTGACTTCAACATAACAGTAACAACAATGCAGACCTAACTACAAGTGCAAATACAATAGGATAACATAGGCAGTGCAATTACAAGTAGAGCTATACAAATCTATCAAGTACATCAGACCCTAAGTGCATCAAGACTCAAACCAAGACAACAATGGTTGGACTATATGCAAGACTGTGATAAATGAAAACCAAACTGAAACAATGGTAGAATCACAAATGAATTAAGTCCAGATACAACAAAACTAAAGAGGCATGGGCAGTTCAAAATCAGAGAGTATATGCAGAAGGCAACAAGCATATAAGTTAATCAAGTTTCAAGTCAGGAGAATCAGAGGTACACATCAAGCATACATAGTTAACATATATGATCAGGTGGCTACACAATATGAAGTGCACAACAGGTTCAAGTCTGCAATTCAAGACTCAATCTAGGCAACAGTGAATGGCATATATAACAAATGATCAGTGGACAATGGAGTACATAGCTACATGAAGCCCAACAGAAATAAATATCAAAAAAATGCAGACTTGAACACACATGTGAACAATTCAACTGTACAAGTCAGGACGACTTCAATAAAATACAATCAAAGCAGTAATTAATAATTTACAATTGCAGTTCCGAGTGACCGAAGTCAAAGTCACAAATCAAGAAGAAATATGTTGTTCAAATCAAAGTCAATGAGCAATAGACCAGAGGACGAAATCAACATTGTTCACCCAAAGAACAGTACTGTGATGGACAAGTAATTCGAACAGTAAAACGTTAAACCGTGGCAATCACAAAATCGTTCAAAGCCAATGAAACAACGAATATACAGAAATTGAAGAAATCAATAATTATCTCAAACATCCAAACGAAGATCAAGTAATCCCGAATTCACAAGTTCTAAAAACGATATAGTCTGAACTAAATGTGAGTGACAAATAATCACTCACCTTTGCAACACGAGGCAGCCATTAACGACCGAAGATCGAACAAATTTGGAGTCAAAGCCATGGAATCAAAGAAAGGAGCTGATTGTTGAAGCGAGCACCCGCGATCGACAAATCGAGCATTCTAGGGTCGGTTTCTTCGAATTGAACGAGCCCTAAGTTCGCAAAGAGGACGAACGAAAATCGAATGAACGATCGTGGCCGCCATTTTTTTCTCTTTCGTGTGTTTAAGATTTAGGGTTACGAATGAAAATAGAGAGGGGATCGAGTATAGCCTTAGATAATATTACAGCACTAAGCAAAACCATGGGCTAAGAAAATTGTAAAGCCCACCTAATTCCTTAATCAAATTATTAAAGAATTAAAACTCAATTTTAGAGGAATTCAACCGTTTAAAATTCCAACATTAATTAGGCACAATTTATAATTGTCATTCCTTCATTATCTAGATATTAACTCAAAACAATTTATAAAAGAAACTATCTCTTTATAAATAAACAACATAATTTATTTGAATTTGGAAAAACTCAAATCGATTAACCAATTAATCTCACAATTTTAAATCAAGAGTTAAATCAGTTGTCAATTTAAAATAAATTAAAATTCGGAATCGTTACAGTCGAAAAATATTTTTTTTCCTTTTAATTAGCTTAAAATTGAAGATTCAAATTTTTATTCAACTTCCAATAGATTAAATTCTAAAATTTAATTGCCAATTTCATCCTGATAATTTGAAATCCAATTCAAACCATCATTCAAATATTTAAAATTAATTAAATATTTTCAATTTAAATTGTTCAAAATTCAGGGTCGTTACAACCTTCTCCCCTTAAAAGAATTTCGTCCCGAAATTACAAGTTAGGAAAAATGATTGTTAAAATCTCACCGATATTTATACTCTACACAATTTATAAATATAGGATTCATTCCATTTATTTTATCTCACTAGCTTTGTTCATTGATTTCTACAATCAAGAAGCAAAAGTCTTTTGCCAAAATTTTCAACTTACTAAACTCAGATTTTAAACTTGAAATTCTTCATTTTCTAGATTTGCATATTATATCTTTTCCAAAGCTGTGGACTTTCAAAATATTTCAAAAATCCTCTTCCTTAGTTTATTAGGTTGGAATTATGTAATTTTAATTTCAGACTATTGATTTGCTATTTAAAGTTTGAAAATACTTGCTAACTCGAAATTTAACAAGTCTATTGTCGTTCTTACAGACATTAGGCATACGCTGGCTAGGCGCAAGACTAAAAAGCTCCAAGTACTAAATATACTTGCTTCAAATCCCAGTGAAAATACTTAAAAATTCTTTTTAAAAATGGATATGGAAAGCACGTTCCCCCATGGATCACGGTTACCCGGCGGTTACGCTACTATCCCAGTAGAATCGCTCGTAATCTGTAGATTTCTCATCTCTCTTGAATTTCGCCATGGTTGTTGCAATAGATCGCGGTCCACACGGCGGTTACGCTACTATCCCAGTAGAATCGCTTGTAACCATAGGCATCTCGCCCCTCGAATTTCGCTTTGGCATCTAGATTGCAGTTTACACGGCGGTTGCGCCACTATCCCAGTGGAATCGCTTGTAACTGTAGGCATCTCGCCCCTCAAATTACGCTAGTCACTCCAACTAATGGAATTCAAATGGCCCCTCCAACTAATGGAATTCAAATGGCCAATCCAACTAATGGAATTCAAATGGCCAATCCAACTAATGGAATTCAAATGGTCAATCCAACTAATGGAAATTCTACGAAGCTACGATTTTCAAATGGACACTCATCTCGAGTTCCAACAACCTTCACAAATTTTAAATGGAAGGTACTTTTCCATATCCTCAGTTTAGAAAACATAATATCATACATAGATAGTACTTCATTTCACATTTCGCACATATCATACCTATGTAAACTTACATAAGTTTTCCATAACAATTACATTCTAAACTGATGGTTTTCGAATTTACTACATTCTCATATATAAGTTTCGAAAACCTCAATATCTCATACCTATAACAAATAGAGGATTCATGAGTTTTCCCTCTCATTACCGATTTAAAATTTTCCTCTAAGTCGATTTGGAATTTTAAGGTTATCTCAAACCCAATTCACATTCATAATTCAATTCATTATCGACTTCACACTCGATTTGGATTTGACGTTACATCGTAAATTCTCAACACATAATTGATGTCTACCGATATATAACCTCTGAGCTCGTACGTCTCAGAGAAGGGTGTTAAGCTAAGAGAATAAATTCTCCGCCACCAACAGATATATATTTAATAGAGATCAATTGATATGTCATCAATTCACAATGTTAGACATACAATCCAAATCGACCATCCAAAATTCAAAACTCAACTTATATTGTTTTTTGGTGTCGAAGTCAAACTCAATTTAACTCAAGATTCAATCTTTTTGAGAGAAAAAAATCAAATTGAAGTAATTGTTCAAATTTCCCAAAAATATCTTTACAAGATATATATAATTTTCCACACTTAACCATTTGAAAATAAATTTCAAATCATTTTTTCACCTTTTAATCTTTGAAAACAAATTTCAAATCAATTTCCTTAAACGGAAACACTTCCCTTTCTTTTATAAATTCCATAGTGAATTTACATTTCCAAAATATCCATGAATATACGATTTTCAAATCGATTTCTAATATTCATTATCAATTTATCTTTAAAAGATAAAATCTCAAAACATTCACTTCATATTGGAAAAACATTTCCATACTTATTTAATAATAAGTAATTCACAAATCAATTTTATTTTCAACACTTGGAAAACATTCAATATACTTAAATCATAATCAAGTATATATTTCATTCTTTAAGGAAAGCGATCTTTTAAACACATTTATTTGAGTCAAAACGAATGTTGCGTAAACATTGTTACGACGACCCAAAATCACTAGTATAGGGATTCAAATTTAAGATAGATATATAAATCCCAATACTACATAAAACATTTCCTTTCGGAAACCATTTACTATAACAACAGTGTTATAGTCCACCATTTCCTTTTATTTCTCTCGAAAACGTCTATTTCGACAATGAATGTTGAAATCTATGTATTCGATACTTAATACATTTTAAAATATCTTTAAAACCATTAACTTCATTTCATAATATCACTTCCCTAAAACATAACCGTTTTATTTAATAATATATTCACTGTCCAAAATCGTGGATATAATTCCTAACCAAACTCTTATTATCACAATATTTAACTTAAAGGATAATTCGCTGTCCAAAATCACGAATATATCTCCTTTAATTAATAACTTCTATGTTTCATTTATCAAATTCAGTTGGTTTCGAATTTATAAACAATCTTTACAAATTCCATTTCTATTTATAAAACTTCGATTTATAAATCTCCTTTATTAATTCAGTTCAATTTATATAACTCAATTATATACCAAAAGTCCATTTATAAGTTAAGTACTTATAATCCATTTATTTACTAAATCATTCTTCAAAACGTTTGAAATCAATTTTCAAAAGAATTCAGAATCAAATTCCCAAGTTATAGTCCAGTGATCCCCTTGGCTATAACTAAAGTGACATGTCATTTTATTTTCCAATTATTACTTTTGGAGATATTTGAAATATTTGATTTAAACCAATTCACTAATTCACTTAACTTATATTTTACTTTTCCATAAATCTCAGCAATTAGATAATGGGTTTTCGAATGATCGGGACTCAAATCTAAGGAGACCTTACCGAACAGAAACTATCGCAAACCTAAATTTAGAGAGGGGAAATTCCGAAAAAGATTTGAATTTTCAAAATACCTTTTATTTTTCAAAGAAAACAAATTTATACTTCATTAGATTTGAAAAACGCTTTCTTTAAAGTGATTCTAGTGACTATTCATATTAAACGCCATAAACTAAGCTTTGTGTAAACCAAAGCTCTGATACCACTCTGTAACGATCCCCCGTGCTGACTGCTTCCAGCCGGTAATTAAACCAACTTGAAACGTTCAAAATGACGGATTGTTATTTAGTTTATAGAGTTTAAACAGAATCAGCCACAGAATCACAGAATAATAATAACACTTCACATAAATGAATTTTTCTTTTATATACAAATATCAGAGTTTATACAATGCATTTAAATTTTATACAGCGGAATATTTCTTTAAAGTACAAAAAAAATCTCCGAAAAGCTAAAGTGAAGCGTTTCCCCTCTCTCTCTAACTTCGCTGCCTGAAAATCTTCAAGCTGTAAAATACTCGGTCTGACCCGAGTATTACATTCAAAAGAAAATAATACACGGGTCAGTCTAATTCAAACTTAGTTATTAGTGCATAGAAGCAATAATAATTAAATAGCAATTAGACGACAGTCAAAGATAAATTTACCTATCCGATCCTTTAACAAGAAATCGGATAATGGTAAATATAACACTTATCAGTGTTAAACAATAAATAAGTAGTTTCAAATTATCAACAAAGATAGATGAAGGGATTATTTATGAAGATAATATAGAAAAACATCAAAATTGCCTAAACAGCATTTAACAACAAAATCATCAATTTAAACCAAAACAATTCAAACAATTGAGAAGTTGCTTAAAAACATCAAAACTGATTGGCTGCAGTACACGCACGCGTGCGCTGCCTCGCCAATACGGCATATGAAATATGCAAAGGATCAATGGATCAAAAGCAAAAGAAATATCAATTAAAAAAAATACTGTGTGGCTGCAGTACATGCACGCGTGTACGGCCTCGCCACAACAGCATGTGAAATCATCACAACAGTGAATACTAACAGAAATCGAAGCTGCAGAGGTCAAGTCAGTGACTCAACACAACTGTGAAGCTAAACCAAGGTTAACAGCAAAACCAAGAAAAAATCTGGGCAACCATAAATGACCAAGTGCACAAGGCATGGCCCACTGGAATAAGTATTTCAACGAAGTGGGCATGCAATCAACCAAAGGTAAGTCCAGACGCTACCAAGATATGGCAACACAGGGGAAACACAACACAACAGAGGAGGCACATGGATGTGCAGGTGATATACTTCTACTTTTTAAAGTGGGTTATAGTAAAAGTATAAAGTGATATCAATTATGACTACCAAGTAACAAAGACTGCACATGAAACTGAATTGCAACAAGACAGCAAGAGGTGCCACCTAAACCATCATGTTAAAGGGTTCAATGTTACAACTCAAAATAATTCGAAATCAATGATACTAGATCCCCTGTGCGAATCGAACTGAAGTGACAAAACACATCAGTATCATCAAAAGTATCCTTAATACAGTTCATAATTGAATGTAGTGAACATGTCCTGGAAAAAATGAATTTCAATAACCCAGACAAGTTACAAGAGTAAGTAATGATGGTACTAGTCAATGCAACAAAGTCAGGTTCAAAGGCTAGTGCAGATTCAAGTGAAGTGATCACCATGCAAACATGTACAGAAAAGTACAGGCACACACTACAGCACTTAAGGAAAAATGCACATAAATACATAAGTAATTGATACAGCAGTTCAGTGAACTGTAAGTGAAGTCACAAGTATAAACCATACCAAGCTAAGTGCCATCAAGTAAACAAGACTAATCATGAATGATCAGGAAATAGGCATATAATCCATCAAGTTAGAGCATGCAAGTGAAACCCAAAACAAGTGTACCCAAAAATATGACCAGAGCCAACAACACAAGTATTCAAGGGCAAAACTACAACCAAAAATCTGCAGCCACCACAAGTATACAAAGTTGTAAAACTGCAATAAAACTGATGCAACATGGCAAGGTTGAAATGCAACAGTTTGCATATACTCAAGCAAACTCAAGAAACAAGTTTCCGAACACCACATGTAGTATTTTATATAAAATGAAACTGCGGCCACTACTTGGATTCAAGGGCAAACTGCAACAAAAATGCAGCCACCACAGGTATCCAAAGGCACAACAACCATCAAAATGAGTCTAGTGTATTTACAAGCAACTATCAAATAAAGACTCAAGAGAGTGCAGATATGATTAACAAGACAATGCCCACATCGAAATAGGTCAAGTTCCATGATGAATCAGTGCAACATCAAGGAGCTCAAATGCAAACATGACAGTGAAACAGGTCATAGCGAAGATAACAAATGCAATGACCAGCTACAATATGCTCAAGTGTATCTGCAATGGATCGAGCAAGAGCAACAAATAAAATATACTACTTTTTCAGAACGAAATATTTGAAATCAAACATCTGCAGTTTCAAAATAAAATGGCCAGAGATATTATCAATATAATGGTGATAATACAGTGTCATGGCATCCCGTGTACAAATCAAAGCAGCATCAAAGCATATGTATGCAGACCCAAATGCTCATAGCAATTAACAAACCACTGTTCAATGAAGTCAATGACGAACAACCCCAAATCATCACGGGAGGGACAAATTCGAATGGCCAAGATATCAGAGGTGACTTCAACATAACAGTAACAGCAATGCAGACCTAACTACAAGTGCAAATACAATAGGATAACATAGGCAGTGCAATTACAAGTGGAGCTATACAAATCTATCAAGTACATCAGACCCTAAGTGCATCAAGACTCAAACCAAGACAACAATGGTTGGACTATATGCAAGACTGTGATAAATGAAAAACCAAACTGAAACAATGGTAGAATCACAAATGAATTAAGTCCAGATACAACAAAACTAAAGAGGCATGGGGAGTTCAAAATCAGAGAGTATATGCAGAAGGCAACAAGCGTATAAGTTAATCAAGTTTCAAGTCAGGGGAATCAAAGGTACTGTAACGACCCCAATTTTGAATTAATATTTAATGTAAAATTTGAACAAATTTTGGAATAAATTTTGAATTGATTTAAATTTGACCTTATAATATTGAATTTGTATTTAATAAATAAATGACTTACAAAAAGATGATAGTTAAAACTTTAAAACAAAATATTGTTATACAAGATAAATTTTTGTTAATAGTATTTTCTTTTAAAAATAATATGTATATGATAATAATAAGAAAAGATAAAATATAAATATCTTTGGCGTACAAAATAAATAAAGTAGAAATAAAACCAATTCATAAATATTACTATATTTAATATAGGACTTTATTCATATCCCAAGAAATAAAATACATTTGAAAATGTATAATGTGAAACATAACAAAGAAACAAACTAGTTACAAAGTATAATAAAAAAAAAAAAAAGGAATAGGAATGCAGCCGAGTAGAGTAGCATGCTGGCAAGTAGAAGGATAAACAAAGTACATAAAGTAAAAAGAAAATAAAAAAAGAAAGAGAGGATAGGTATGTAGCCTGTATAAGGTTGTAAACAATAAGGACATGCATTTAATACCCATCTTCTCTTTGCACAAACAAATCATCTCAGCCATACTGAAGTGAAACTATCAACCATACCTATTATATATATATACTGTAAGCTTTCTTTTATATCTATTAATATCTTCATCTCAGTTTTTATCATTCGAAACTGAGTAGTCTCTAAAGTAAACTTCATTTTAAAACTTAAAACAAAATCTCAACTTCAACAAATATCAAAGCAAATCAAATTGTAAGCCTGTAGATCTGTTTTCAAAGGCCTGATGCAAAGTAGCTGATACAAATTCAAGAAGCAAGATACAAGCCAGTTTCAAATTGAAGCAACTCTATTTCTTTTTTCTGAAAACTGTGAGTAACTTGTTTTCTTTAATGTTTAAAGTATAAAACTGTTGCTTTTCTATAAATCTGTGGATATGTTTGTTCATGTGTATATATAGACCCTCTGAATATATTTAAACTGAAAGTGTTTTATACATTTCTGTTGTTAGCATATGTTTTTCTATTCTTAAATTGAAGTACAAAACTTGTTTTAAAGATCATTTCTTCAAAAATCTGTGCAATGTTAGGACTTAAGATTAAAACGAATAATATTTGTTTAATCCTAAACTAAGTTCTTAAAATAAATTTAAGTTAAAAACAATATATAAATATCATTGGAAAATCAAGGACTGAGCAAATTTGATTTTATCAACATTTCAAATTCAAGAGCCTGTTCAAATTTAAGTCTCTGTTTCTTGTTTCAGAATATCAGGCAGGATTCAAAAAAAAAAAAGAGAAAAAGAAAATTCAAATATTAAATCACTTGATCATTATTAGACTTTGATTTCTAAACAAACATATGTATTTAAGTGTGAACTATAATTTAAAAATAGGTTCAAGGAAACAAAAGAATATACAGTATGAATAAATTTGATTTTACAGTGCTAAAGTCAAACTTTGATAAAATTCGACTATAGTAATTTAGAGATTCAAGTATATAATCTGAATCCACATACTTTAATATGATTTTTAAAGTTAAAATCATAAATTTTAGATGGGGGGTTAATGAGCAGTTGGTAGGTGAACCGAAAATGCATTTCTCCCATTTTCGAATCATTGAATCAATTATAAATGTTGAAAATTATGTTGAAGCAAGTGTGAACATTGGCGATTTCGAGAAAATTGTCAGATAATTTTTCTATTGTGAGAATTAAGAGGACGAATTCAAATTAGGGCTTAAGTTCAAGTTTTGTTCATGTCTGTAGAAGAGGCGTGTTCGTTATCCAAACGTGACCGAGTTGCATGAATTTTTGGAGGTTGATAGCATTTCGTATTGTCATCGTGTGGCCGCAATATAGGCGACTCCGGTGGTGCCTGCAGCGGTGGTGAGGAAGTTTTGTGGTGTGGTTTGAGCTACAGGTTTCGATCTGTAGGCCAATTTTCGAATTCGATTTTCTGTTGGTAAATCGAGCTTTGATTTCGTGTCGTGGGTGATTTTATGACTCGCCGACAATGTGAGTGTTCACCGGAACTCTGTGGTGCCGCCGTACATGTGCACGGCGGTGGGTTTGGTGTCAGTGGCATGAAGATCGTGCGTCTCGAGCCATGCTCGAGTAGATGGGGTGGTAGCTTCGAGTTTTTGCCGAGTGAGTTCGAGTGAAGTAACATGTTTCTTGATCTCTTTATTTTGTTTAAAACCTTAACTTACTAATAAAAAAAAATGAAAAGGAGAAGAAGAACAGAGAGTGAGAGAGAGAGGGACGCAGGGGAGATACAAGAATAGCTCGAGACTGTCTCGAGTAGGGTAGAGGTGTGTCTCGGGTACCATTCCATTTGAAAGTGCCTGTTCCGTTTAGCATTTTTATAACCAAATAATTAAATCAAGTTAGCAATTAGTTAGTTAGGTTCATATCTAATTAAAGGTTAGTCTGTAAAGGTAGGTGATTAAACAAGTAGTTAGAACGCTTGATTAAATTTATACTTGAATCTTAAATTGATAACTTTAAGTTGATTTTGAAATAAAAATTTAATCATGTGTTAAATCAATTTAAATCTTAAGCAATGTTGACATATCACTTAAAGGATAATTAACAAATGATAATTAATTTAAGTGATAAATTAAAGATTAATTGATAAATTAAATTAATAATAATTGGTTAATTAAAGTAATTTGTAATTAATTTTTAATAAGTAAGTTAATAATTAACAAGAATCAATCAACTAATTAACTGAGTAATAAAGTCACAGTTAATGAATTATCTTACTTATGAATGTTTAAATTCTATTGATTGTTGAATTGTTTGATACTCCTGATATGTGATGCTTTGTTTTGTTTTGAGCTGTGTGACTTATTTATCTGTGATATATATATCTGTGATCTGTGAATGGAAGATAAGCGTTATACTTTATATCGTTTATCAACTATATTTCTGTATTTGAATCCGTGTTGATTGATGTTGTGCACTATTGTGTTGAACCCCTGGACCAGACTATACACACACAAATATGGATTTCACGAGGAAATCGGTTAAGTCACAGATTTTTAAATAAGTTTGAATTTGAATTTTTAATTCAAATATTTTTGGAAATAAATTAAGTTTTAATGCGGAAAAGCTTTTGAAAAGCTGTTTTAAGAATAAAAGTTATTTTTGAATGACTAATAAAGATTTGGAATTTAAATAATCGGATTTAGATTGAAATTCAAAAGAAATCTGAAATTGAATTCTATATTCAGTATTTATGATTTAAAAAGGATTTTTACAAGTTATACGGGTTTAAACCATTTTTAAGCGTTGATTTGGAAATTTGAATTAACTAAAAGATTTTTAACTTGTATAAATAGAATCGGGGTTTTTCCAAAATAAAACTATTGTTTTTAAGTGATAAAAAGCTTTCATATGAGTAATGAACTTCCAATTAATATTAAAGAGATTTCAAGTTTGAATCGAAAATGATTTTCCAAGTTATGAATGAATCTTCGAAAATAAGTTTTGAAAGCTATGAGATAAATTTTTGATTTAAAGATTTAAATGAGTTAATCCAATTGAAACGGAAATTGTTTTGAAATCCGTAAATGAATCTTTGTGAAACTGAGTGAACTTTGTGAAATAAATCTTTTTGTTTAAAAGATTTGAAATGATAATTAGTTTAAACCATTTGAAAGAAACTTTGGAATTATTAAGTTGTGACTTAATTGAAATTCCTTATCCATATGTTTTAAATGTTGCGCTTACTATTCGGGTTAACCGGGAAAGGACCTTTGGGTCGTATAACCCATTCCGAATATGTGATACGTCGTTATGGATAGCATTTGAAGACCGGTGGTGAAGGCCGGGTATTTGCAAGAACGATAGTATGACCTATCGATTGTCTCTGCACTGAGTTGCAACGGTATAGAGACTCCCTAAGTGATGGGAAATCCGATCAGGATTGTGAATATCCGGATTGCAAGGACTTCTTTGTAAGTGCCTTCGGTTCTGTTCGAACCCAGAACAGACTTGTATGGATTGTTATGTCTGACATTACAATTTGAGATATAAAGCAGATTTCTTTCAAATGTATTCCTGTTGGTGGCGGAGAATTTATTCTCTTAGCTTAACACCCTTCTCTGAGACGTACGAGCTCAGAGGTTATATAGTTGAAGTTATCAGCGATATATTCCCAATTTGGTAATGTGACATACTGAGTGTTGCTGAAATGATCATTGTGTTGATTATTTGTGATAGGATCATTTGTTTGATCGTCTATCTTGGTGATCATTGTGTTGATCATTTGTTGACCCAAAGCACGGCTTTTGTATAAAGTGTGTTTTTGTGGACGAGACTTCGTCGAGCCTCACAACCCGGAAAATGGTCGAAACAGGAAAAGATGCGGTAAAGTTTTCAGGGATCGCGTCCCTAGGATATGTCCATTTCTTCTGAATAGGGGTAGTATCATGGTAAGGAGCCCAGATACTTACTCATGTGATACACTATATCTATTACTGTGTGGTGTTGTTGGTACCGAGCGCTCGGATAAAGGTTGGTTACGACCGGGGATGGAATATCTGAGGTTGATACTCCCGGGCAGGGAGTGCACCGGCTTTGTGTTGGCAGAGATCCATTTGGGATGCTCAGGGATGTCCTTCCAGAGGCGTTCCATTTCGGGGTTTGGGAAGTTCCTTTGCCCGACCATTTGTTGGAAATCCATTCTTCAAATACGTACCTTGTACGGTTTTAGTTGTATAACCTGCCATGGAATGTAGCGGTAACCTGCTATTGAACATGGTAGCTATAGTAGGCATACGATAATGGTCGTATGTTGGCTAAGATTTATATCTTTACTTTCGAAATGATTTATACTACACTATGCACTAGTAATAATACCAAATGTTTCTTTTTAATGCGTATCAAGCATCTTTGACTATCATAAGGAGAAATCTCCTCCGATTCTGCGTTTGCATTGTGTGTGTGTGCGGGAGGCCTTATGGTAGTCTCATTTCTAAAAAGCATTGCGAATTGATTTTAAAATATTTCATTGTTGTTTTTAAAGATAAACTGTTTTTGTTGCTCACACCAGTCCCACGACTGATCCGGAGTTTATTGTTTCTTTCCTAAACTCTGGGTGCTCAAAATTTTTCTACACGAGCAGTCTAGAGTTGGGTTTTTCAGATGGTCAGGTTTAGTAGATTATCTGGAGCTAATTCAGCCTTTGGATACGGACTGCACTTGCTTATCTTTTGGGGGTTCTCGCTATTTTGGATTGATGCCTTGGAGTACTCTTTTGAAGACTATTTTAGAATTATTGGTTCCGCTGCTAGATGTTGTCTATTTTTCTTTTCCGTTGCTGTTTTATTGTATCATATCTCTGATGTATATTGATATCTATTGGATTATCTGTTGTAACAGATATTGTATCAAAGCTGTATATCAATGTATTATTCTTTTATTCTGCTGTGTTATTTACTTAATATTGTTATAAGCTCCGGCGAATCGGATTTGAACGATCGAATCTATGGCATTCGTATACGATATGAAGTATGGATGTCGATTTTCGAGCGCGAAAAATCCTGTTCGTTACAACGTGGTATCAGAGCTAAGGTTGAACTTTAGCTCAGGAGTATAACACATTAAGTAGCTCATTAGAGATAGGGTGAAGTATCCCTAGAATGAGTATAACCAGTGAAACCAAAACCCAAATTTCTCAATCTATTTTCTTTATCTGATGTTATTCTCTAAGATATTTCGTCTGAATGCCTAATCGGATTTCTTACTATTTGCAGATAGTAAGAATGAATGGAAGAAGAGGACGAAATAGGAGACGGGAAAGTACCATTTCAGCTGGTCAAAGCCCTGCAACGACAGATATTCCCATTAAATTTCAACCAAATTTGGCTGATTTATATCAAAGTTTTTCTAGACTTGGTGGAAAGCCATTCACTGGCAAAGAAACTGTTATCGAAGCACAAGCCTGGATTCGATTATGCGAAAGGATTTTCAAGGGATTAAAGTTAGAAGATGATCAGATGCGATTGATAGCTTCTTGGCAACTCGAGGAAGAGGCTTTGGTTTGGTGGGAAACAATTACCATAGATGTGTCGGCGGATGAATTTACTTGGAATCGTTTCAAAGAAGTATTCGAACAGCGATATATGCCGTCTGCTGGTATCTCTAGAGTGTACCAGGAATTTATGGATTTGGAGCAAGGGAGTTTATCATTTGAAGAGTATTTAAACAAATTTATTGAGTTATCCCGATTTGGTCCAGAATTGGTGAATACACCATTGAAGAAGAATGAAAAGTTTATTCGGGGAATGAACAAGGAGTTTCAGGAAAGGATGACTATTCATGTGAAGGAATCGTTTTCTGAATTAATTGATATGGGCTATCGATACGATGCTCTGGAAAAGCAAAAAGATCCGGAGGAGAATGAAGGTACAACTAATCTGAGTTCGAGGAAAAAGAAGTTTGGTGGAAAGAAACGGAGGAAGAATAAAGGAAAGAAGGATATCCAGAAGCAAAAGGTGAAAGACGTTACTTGTTTCAACTGTTTCGAGAAAGGTCATTACGTGAACAAATGTAAGAATCCCAGGAAACAAGGACTGAGAGAGCCATTTATGAAGCCAGAACAGGAATGTAGAAAATGTTGTCATTGCCGGAAGCCGGGGCATAGGATTATGAATTGCTCAGCACTGAAGCAAATTCAAGCAGCGAGGGCCTGTGAAATCAAAGGTGATTCTTTAACCTCAAAAGTTAATCAAGGAAATGAAATTTTATAAGGTAACTATCTCATCTATAATTAAAATTGTTCGAAATTGTTCGGCATGAGAACTACCCTTAGTTTATTTCTCAGCAAATCGAAGATGAATTAAATCTTGAATCTAAGATTATAATCAAATCTATTTCTGTCTATTTCATTGGGTTTCGATATAATCTACGAACGGTTAGTTATCTCTTCGAACTAACCAATACACCTGTATACTTCGTAGATCAGGTAACCCAATTGATTCGTAATAGATTGAGTTTGTTCTAGTATCTATTGTTGATATTCTGATTTGGTGAGCCAATTGCAGAATTGATATCCAGTTTGATCTAGCTTTCATCTATCTTTGTTATCTCTTTGGCGAATTTCGAGGACGAAATTCTTTTAAGGGGGAAAGTCTGTAACGACCCCAATTTTGAATTAATATTTAATGTAAAATTTGAACAAATTTTGGAATAAATTTTGAATTGATTTAAATTTGACCTTATAATATTGAATTTGTATTTAATAAATAAATGACTTACAAAAAGATGATAGTTAAAACTTTAAAACAAAATATTGTTATACAAGATAAATTTTTGTTAATAGTATTTTCTTTTAAAAATAATATGTATATGATAATAATAAGAAAAGATAAAATATAAATATCTTTGGCGTACAAAATAAATAAAGTAGAAATAAAACCAATTCATAAATATTACTATATTTAATATAGGACTTTATTCATATCCCAAGAAATAAAATACATTTGAAAATGTATAATGTGAAACATAACAAAGAAACAAACTAGTTACAAAGTATAATAAAAAGAAAAGAAAAAAAAAAGGAATAGGAATGCAGCCGAGTAGAGTAGCATGCAGGCAAGTAGAAGGATAAACAAAGTACATAAAGTAAAAAGAAAATAAAAAAAGAAAGAAAGAGAGGATAGGTATGTAGCCTGTATAAGGTTGTAAACAATAAGGACATGCATTTAATACCCATCTTCTCTTTGCACAAACAAATCATCTCAGCCATACTGAAGTGAAACTATCAACCATACCTATTATATATATATATACTGTAAGCTTTCTTTTATATCTATTAATATCTTCATCTCAGTTTTTATCATTCGAAACTGAGTAGTCTCTAAAGTAAACTTCATTTTAAAACTTAAAACAAAATCTCAACTTCAACAAATATCAAAGCAAATCAAATTGTAAGCCTGTAGATCTGTTTTCAAAGGCCTGATGCAAAGTAGCTGATACAAATTCAAGAAGCAAGATACAAGCCAGTTTCAAATTGAAGCAACTCTATTTCTTTTTTCTGAAAACTGTGAGTAACTTGTTTTCTTTAATGTTTAAAGTATAAAACTGTTGCTTTTCTATAAATCTGTGGATATGTTTGTTTATGTGTATATATAGACCCTCTGAATATATTTAAACTGAAAGTGTTTTATACATTTCTGTTGTTAGCATATGTTTTTCTATTCTTAAATTGAAGTACAAAACTTGTTTTAAAGATCATTTCTTCAAAAATCTGTGCAATGTTAGGACATAAGATTAAAACGAATAATATTTGTTTAATCCTAAACTAAGTTCTTAAAATAAATTTAAGTTAAAAACAATATATAAATATCATTGGAAAATCAAGGACTGAGCAAATTTGATTTTATCAACATTTCAAATTCAAGAGCCTGTTCAAATTTAAGTCTCTGTTTCTTGTTTCAGAATATCAGGCAGGATTCAAAAAAAAAAAAGAGAAAAAGAAAATTCCAAATATTAAATCACTCGATCATTATTAGACTTTGATTTCTAAACAAACATATGTATTTAAGTGTGAACTATAATTTAAAAATAGGTTCAAGGAAACAAAAGAATATACAGTATGAATAAATTTGATTTTGCAGTGCTAAAGTCAAACTTTGATAAAATTCGACTATAGTAATTTAGAGATTCAAGTATATAATCTGAATCCACATACTTTAATATGATTTTTAAAGTTAAAATCATAAATTTTAGATGGGGGGTTAATGAGCAGTTGGTAGGTGAACCGAAAATGCATTTCTCCCATTTTCGAATCATTGAATCAATTATAAATGTTGAAAATTGTGTTGAAGCAAGTGTGAACATTGGCGATTTCGAGAAAATTGTCAGATAATTTTTCTATTGTGAGAATTAAGAGGACGAATTCAAATTAGGGCTTAAGTTCAAGTTTTGTTCATGTCTGTAGAAGAGGCGTGTTCGTTATCCAAACGTGACCGAGTTGCATGAATTTTTGGAGGTTGATAGCATTTCGTATAGTCATCGTGTGGCCGCAATATAGGCGACTCCGGTGGTGCCTGCAGCGGTGGTGAGGAAGTTTTGTGGTGTGGTTTGAGCTACAGGTTTCGATCTGTAGGCCAATTTTCGAATTCGATTTTTTGTTGGTAAATCGAGCTTTGATTTCGTGTCGTGGGTGATTTTATGACTCGCCGACAATGTGAGTGTTCACCGGAACTCTGTGGTGCCGCCGTACATGTGCACGGCGGTGGGTTTGGTGTCAGTGGCATGAAGATCGTGCGTCTCGAGCCATGCTCGAGTAGATGGGGTGGTAGCTTCGAGTTTTTGCCGAGTGAGTTCGAGTGAAGTAACGTGTTTCCTGATCTCTTTATTTTGTTTAAAACCTTAACTTACTAATAAAAAAAATGAAAAGGAGAAGAAGAACAGAGAGAGAGAGAGAGAGGGACGCAGGGGAGATACAAGAATAGCTCGAGACTGTCTCGAGTAGGGTAGAGGTATGTCTCGGGTACCATTCCATTTGAAAGTGCCTGTTCTGTTTAGCATTTTTATAACCAAATAATTAAATCAAGTTAGCAATTAGTTAGTTAGGTTCATATCTAATTAAAGGTTAGTCTGTAAAGGTAGGTGATTAAACAAGTAGTTAGAACGCTTGATTAAATTTATACTTGAATCTTAAATTGATAACTTTAAGTTGATTTTGAAATAAAAATTTAATCATGTGTTAAATCAATTTAAATCTTAAGCAATGTTGACATATCACTTAAAGGATAATTAACAAATGATAATTAATTTAAGTGAGAAATTAAAGATTAATTGATAAATTAAATTAATAATAATTGGTTAATTAAAGTAATTTGTAATTAATTTTTAATAAGTAAGTTAATAATTAACAAGAATCAATCAACTAATTAACTGAGTAATAAAGTCACAGTTAATGAATTATCTTACTTATGAATGTTTAAATTCTATTGATTGTTGAATTGTTTGATACTCCTGATATGTGATGCTTTGTTTTGTTTTGAGCTGTGTGACTTATTTATCTGTGATATATATATCTGTGATCTGTGAATGGAAGATAAGCGTTATACTTTATATCGCTTATCAACTATATTTCTGTATTTGAATCCGTGTTGATTGATGTTGTGCACTATTGTGTTGAACCCCTGGACCACACTATACACACACAAATATGGATTTCACGAGGAAATCGGTTAAGTCACAGATTTTTAAATAAGTTTGAATTTGAATTTTTAATTCAAATATTTTTGGAAATAAATTAAGTTTTAATGTGGAAAAGCTTTTGAAAAGCTGTTTTAAGAATAAAAGTTATTTTTGAATGACTAATAAAGATTTGGAATTTAAATAATCGGATTTAGATTGAAATTCAAAAGAAATCTGAAATTGAATTCTATATTCAGTATTTATGATTTAAAAAGGATTTTTACAAGTTATACGGGTTTAAACCATTTTTAAGCGTTGATTTGGAAATTTGAATTAACTCAAAGATTTTTAACTTGTATAAATAGAATCGGGGTTTTTCCAAAATAAAACTATTGTTTTTAAGTGATAAAAAGCTTTCATATGAGTAATGAACTTCCAATTAATATTAAAGAGATGTCAAGTTTGAATCGAAAATGATTTTCCAAGTTATGAATGAATCTTCGAAAATAAGTTTTGAAAGCTATGAGATAAATCTTTGATTTAAAGATTTAAATGAGTTAATCCAATTGAAACGGAAATTGTTTTGAAATCCGTAAATGAATCTTTGTGAAACTGAGTGAACTTTGTGAAATAAATCTTTTTGTTTAAAAGATTTGAAATGATAATTGGTTTAAACCATTTGAAAGAAACTTTGGAATTATTAAGTTGTGACTTAATTGAAATTCCTTATCCATATGTTTTAAATGTTGCGCTTACTATTCGGGTTAACCGGGAAAGGACCTTTGGGTCGTATAACCCATTCCGAATATGTGATACGTCGTTATGGATAGCATTTGAAGACCGGTGGTGAAGACCGGGTATTTGCAAGAACGATAGTATGACCTATCGATTATCTCTGCACTGAGTTGCAACGGTATAGAGACTCCCTAAGTGATGGGAAATCCGATCAGGATTGTGAATATCCGGATTGCAAGGACTTCTTTGTAAGTGCCTTCGGTTCTGTTCGAACCCAGAACAGACTTGTATGGATTGTTATGTCTGACATTACAATTTGAGATATAAAGCAGATTTCTTTCAAATATATTCCTGTTGGTGGCGGAGAATTTATTCTCTTAGCTTAACACCCTTCTTTGAGACGTACGAGCTCAGAGGTTATATAGTTGAAGTTATCAGCGATATATTCCCAATTTGGTAATGTGACATACTGAGTGTTGCTGAAATGATCATTGTGTTGATTATTTGTGATAGGATCATTTGTTTGATCGTCTATCTTGGTGATCATTGTGTTGATCATTTGTTGACCCAAAGCACGGCTTTTGTATAAAGTGTGTTTTTGTGGACGAGACTTCGTCAAGCCTCACAACCCGGAAAATGGTCGAAACAGGAAAAGATGCGGTAAAGTTTTCAGGGATCGCGTCCCTAGGATATGTCCATTTCTTCTGGATAGGGGTAGTATCATGGTATGGAGCCCAGATACTTACTCATGTGATACACTATATCTATTACTGTGTGGTGTTGTTGGTACCGAGCGCTCGGATAAAGGTTGGTTACGACCGGGGATGGAATATCTGAGGTTGATACTCCCGGGCAGGGAGTGCACCGGCTTTGTGTTGGCAGAGATCCATTTGGGATGCTCAGGGATGTCCTTCCAGAGGCGTTCCATTTCGGGGTTTGGGAAGTTCCTTTGCCCGACCATTTGTTGGAAATCCATTCTTCAAATACGTACCTTGTACGGTTTTAGTTGTATAACCTGCCATGGAATGTAGCGGTAACCTGCTATTGAACATGGTAGCTATAGTAGGCATACGATAATGGTCGTATGTTGGCTAAGATTTATATCTTTACTTTCGAAATGATTTATACTACACTATGCACTAGTAATAGTACCAAATGTTTCTTTTTAATGCGTATCAAGCATCTTTGACTATCATAAGGAGAAATCTCCTCCGATTCTGCGTTTGCATTGTGTGTGTGTGCGGGAGGCCTTATGGTAGTCTCATTTCTAAAAAGCATTGCGAATTGATTTTAAAATATTTCATTGTTTGTTTTTAAAGATAAACTGTTTTTGTTGCTCACACTAGTCCCACGACTGATCCGGAGTTTATTGTTTCTTTCCTAAACTCTGGGTGCTCAAAATTTTTCTAAACGAGCAGTCTAGAGTTGGGTTTTTCAGATAGTCAGGTTTAGTAGATTATCTGGAGCTAATTCAGCCTTTGGATATGGACTGCACTTGCTTATCTTTTGGGGGTTCTCGCTATTTTGGATTGATGCCTTGGAGTACTCTTTTGAAGACTATTTTAGAATTATTGGTTCCGCTGCTAGATGTTGTCTATTTTTCTTTTCCGTTGCTGTTTTATTGTATCATATCTCTGATGTATATTGATATCTATTGGATTATCTGTTGTAACAGATATTGTATCAAAGCTGTATATCAATGTATTATTCTTTTATTCTGCTATGTTATTTACTTAATATTGTTATAAGCTCCGGCGAATCGGATTTGAACGATCGAATCTATGGCATTCGTATACGATATGAAGTATGGATGTCGATTTTCGAGCGCGAAAAATCCTGTTCGTTACAGGTACACATCAAGCATACACAGTTAACATATATGATCAGGTGGCTACACAATATGAAGTGCACAACAGGTTCAAGTCTGCAATTCAAGACGCGATCTAGGCAACAGTGAATGGCATATATAACAAATGATCAGTGGACAATGGAGTACATAGCTACATGAAGCCCAACAGAAATAAATATCAAAAAAATGCAGACTTGAACACACATGTGAACAATTCAACTGTACAAGTCAGGACGACTTCAATAAAATACAATCAAAGCAGTAATTAATAATTTACAACTGCAGTTCCAAGTAACCGAAGTCAAAGTCACAAATCAAGAATAAATATGTTGTTCAAATCAAAGTCGGTGAGCAATAGACCTAAGGACGAAATCAACATTGTTCACCCGAAGAACAGTACTGTGATGGCCAAGTAATTCGAACAGTAAAACGTTAAACCGTGGCAATCACAAAATCATTCAAAGCCAAAGAAACAACGAAATACAGAAATTGAAGGAATCAATAATTATCTCAAACATCCAAACGAAGATCAAGTAATCCCGAATTCACGAGTTCTAAAAACGATATAGTCTGAATTAAATGTGAGTGACAAATAATCACTCACCTTTGCAACACGAGGCAGCCGTTAACGACCGGAGATGGAACAAATTTGGAGTCGAAGCCGTGGAATCGAAGAAAGGAGCTGATTGTTGAAGCGAGCACCCGCGATCGACAAATCGAGCATTCTAGGGTCGGTTTCTTCGAATTGAACGAGCCCTAAGTTCGCAAAGAGGACGAACGAAAATCGAATGAACGATCGTGGCCTCCATTTTTTTTCTCTTCGTGTGTTTAAGATTTAGGGTTACGAATGAAAATAGAGAGGGGATCGAGTATAGCCTTAGATAATATTATAGCACTAAGCAAAACCATGGGCTAAGAAAATTGTAAAGCCCACCTAATTCCTTAATCAAATTATTAAAGAATTATAACTCAATTTTAGAGGAATTCAACCGTTTAAAATTCCAACAGCAATTAGGCACAATTTATAATTGTCATTCCTTCATTATCTAGATATTAACTCAAAACAATTTATAAAAGAAACTATCTCTTTATAAATAAACAACATAATTTATTTGAATTTGGAAAAACTCAAATCGATTAACAAATTAATCTCACAATTTTAAATCAAGAGTTAAATCAGTTATCAATTTAAAATAAATTAAAATTCGGATTCGTTACAGTCGAATTTTTTTTCTTTTAATCAGCTTAAAATTGAAGATTCAAATTTTTATTCAACTTCCAGTAGATTAAATTCTAAAAATTAATCGCCAATTTCATCCTGATAATTTGAAATCCAATTCAAACCATCATTCAAATATTTAAAATTAATTAAATATTTTCAATTTAAATTGTTCAAAATTCAGGGTCATTACAGAAGTGGAAAATATGGTGGAAAATTAGGGGCCCTTGGTGATTTGCATGTGTAAGAAGGGGATGGAGGTGGTGACGGTATAGCAAAGAATGAGTGGAGGGTATGCGCTAAAAGGGTAATTTTTGATTTTTTGATTTCACCTTGTGTAAAAAAAATTCCTTATTCTCTCTCTCTCTCACTCTCATTCTCATTTCTAAAAACTTCATCTTCGTGTCTAAGTTTTAACAACATTTTAACGGCTTTCATGGTTTTTCAAAAGTTTAAAAATAATTCTGTTTCCACTTTTAATTCTTGAAAAATCATTTAAACACCCTTCTTTCTCTTCGCATGCATCTTCTTGTCCAAAAGCTAGCCTAAAACACCCCCTACAACCCAAGGCAGAGCCCACCTCCTCTCGGTTGAGCCCAAAATTCACTTACCAAGGTCTAAAATCAAATTTTGCCTATGGAAAATCCAAGATCTAGGATCAATCCAATTGTAGAGGTGGTTTTAGTACATTTGGTTAAGTTTTGGTGAGTAAAGCCCACTTTTTTTGCAAGATTTAAACTTTATAAATTACTAATAATTATTGTTGGTTGTATGGTTGCAAGTGGTGCTATTGTGTTATATTTGTATGTGTTTATTTATTGCATTTGTTATAGACTTGGAAATGAGGTAAAGAACTGAAGCTATGGTTTAAAGTTATGATATTTTCCTTATGTACATTGGTTATGGCATTTGTTGGATGTTTGAGCTTATGTTATAAATGTGTATGCTAAAGAAAGTTAGCACTTGAACTTGTAGATATGTGACATTGGGATATCTTGGTCTAAACTTGGTTACTTAATTTTTCTAGAAATTTTGTTATAAGTTTTTAAATTTTACTTTTTAGTTTTTCAAAAACTTTATACTAAGTTTATAAAGAAATATAAAGGCAAAAAGGTAAAGTTTTTAAGGGATATTGTATATGTAAACCAGTTTAAAGTTATTGTATCCATAATGATAATCGCCATAGATGCAGCTCATAAAAACGAACACTTTTTGATAAAACTAAAAGTGTATTCACCCCTATTATTTTTGAATAGTGTTTTCAAACATATTTTAAGTATTAAAAGGTGATTATAAATTATTAATTTAGCGTTTTAATCATTATTTAATTAATTAATTGATTAAAGAGTTAATGATTATTTAAACTTATTAATTAAGTCAAGGTGATTAGTACTTAATTATTAATTAAGCAAGATAATTAAAATTAGTTAATTAAGTAAGGGTTAATTAATTATTAATTAAGAAAAGGTTATTTATTTAATTAATTATTATTTAATTAATCTTTAATTATTAATTAATTACTAATTGATCGAGATTTAATTATTAATTAATTATAAATCATGCAGATTTGATTAATAATTAACTATTGATTAACTTAAGTTTTAATTAAGATGAATTATTTTTAAATAAATTTTTATTTTTACTTAGTTTATTTCTAGGGATCCGTTTGTTTATAAAGGCAACTTTCTTTAGAAAGAACAGTTTAAATGCACGAGATTCTCTTTGTCTGTCCATTAAGCAGCCAAATAAACTGAATAGATTATTAATGACATCTATGTAACAGAATAAATTCCTATTCTGCAGTAGAATAGATCAATGATGACATCCATTTAGTAGAATAAAATCCTCATTCTACTATAACTTAATTGAACAGATTATTTTAATAACTATTTAGCAGAATAAATCCCCATTCTGCTAAATTAATGACATCTGTTTAGCAGAATAAACCATTATTCTGCTATTAAATTAATTTGGACATTTAATTTTATGCCAGTTGACTTATATGGTATAACTAACATATATACTACGTGTAACAACCTTAGATTTTTGAATATAATTTAAATTTGACTTTACTTTATACTGAAATTATTTTAATTTTTTTTATTTGTAAGATTTCAATTATAAATATTTTTAAAGTGATAATAAAAAATTTCCAAAATTTATTACATTTATTTTCTATTTTTAAAGCCTATTTTCCATTTTTCTCCTATTTTCTTCATTAAATTATATTTAAATTAAAATTTATTTATTTATTTTTATGCATGAACTTTATTTTGTGTTCTTGTCTTTATTTATAAATATTTTTCAAGTACATAAAAATTTTTCAAAATTTGTTTCATTTATTTTCAATTTTCAAGCCTAGTTTACATTTTCTTTGCTATTTTCTTAAGTTGATTATAATGAATATTTATTTATTTATTGTTTATTTACTATATTTTCGTTTTTATTTGAATTTATATATATATATCTTTTAGTTATTTAAAATTCCAAAAGAAAAATATGGATATTTGAAGAGTTTTGTGATCTTTTATATTCCTAGTCTTTTTGTATTCTACCGTTTCATTTCAACCAACACCTTAATTCAGTTGGCTACCATAATACCCCACTCTTCAGCCGACTATTTCATTTTCTTTCTCTCGTGAATTTTCTTTCTCATCGTCAAAAAAATTTCGGCCATCCTCCTTGAGAAAAAAATTGGGAATCTTTCTTTTCATTTCATTGTTTTCTACTTGTTTATATTGATTTGCACTTGCTTTTTTCACAATCTTTAGGTTAGGCCTGCCACCTCCATCAACTTGGCGGTCTCCACCACCACCTGAACTAGTCACCACCACCTCCTTCTCACTGATCATCCCATGCCGAGCCACCCTGGGTTGAAGATCCACCACACAAATGCACCAAACTCCACATATTCACCCTAGCCGAGCTTCATCATGCACCACCACCTCAAATTCCTCCTTGGCCGCCACCTACACCACCACCACCAGCTTTTCCTGACCTGACACCCTCTGCCACATCACCCCTGACCCACCTGAAGTCATGGCCGCGCCCACCTTTGCTTTGGCCGAGCCTATTTGTGCCTTGAAACCATGTTGTGTTGCCTTTGTGTTGTGTAGTTCATGCACCCAATGTTTGCACCATTCTTCCCATGCTAGGCCGACCCATATCAGTCCACAACTAGACCGAAACACACAACATAGCCGTGTACTTTAACCCATGGCCGAGCCTAGGGATAGTTGAAGGCAAGTGCAAGTGGTTTGGAGATGTTTTGTGCATTCATTTATAACACTGTTTTATTACATTTGGGTTGAAAACTTATGTTGTTTATATTGTTTTGTTTGAATGTATTCAAGGCTATTAGCTTTGGCTCTTCCACACTCGAATCATAATCGTGCTATCATGCTTTTGTGGATCTCAGTTTGTGCATTTGGTTGTTCATTACTACAAAACAGGCCATTTGCATCGCCTCATTTGAATCGGTTGAAGTAAAAGTGATGCAAATAGAACTATTTGCATCATTTCTGTCTTAATAACTGATGCAATTGGTACGTGGAAAGCAATAGTTAATAAAAAATCAAATTTGCATCAGTTGTCACCAACAACCGATGCAAATACATCGATGCAAATAGTTTTAGTCGCATCGGTTTTAAAGTCAATCGATGCAACTACGTCCAAAATAATAATTTTCGCATCGGTTCCCTAGCAGAGGCGATGCAATATTATTTAGGTTATTCGTTGGTCACAAGTTACATCCCGTCTTTCCATTTTTTTCGTCGCTCCCATTCTTTTCCCCAAATAATTCGCCTACTTCAAAACAAAATAAAAAAACCCTAAAATGGTTTCTTGAGTTGCTATAGATTCCACAGTTCGCATTCGAGATTCCATAGTTAAGCGATCAATTTCTATAGATTCCACAGTTCGTATTCGAGTGCGATTCCAGCATGGTAGTCGCTTTGGGTGATTTGGGTTTACAAGGTGGTTCGCCGCAACTTGGCAAGGAAGACTTGGGTATTGGGTTCGAGATGTTGGCGATTGCAAGGAGATTGGGTTGTCGTGGTTTGTATGTGTGTTCGATCGGGGATTGCGGTGATGCTGCGCTTGGGTTTCTCGAGTTGCTACTGACAGTACATGCAATCTAAACCTAGCTGCTTGGTTTACTAAAATGAGAATGTAATAAATTATTGTTTTCCTAGATATTTGATTATATTTTTCCTGCGGGTTACCTTCATCCCACCTAAATGCTATTGACATTACGTGCGATCTAATAAAATGCTCTGAAGGTAGATATTCTGCTTCACTTCTTCTTTACCTGAGGCTTAATTTAGATGAGTGACCGACGGGTAAAACCTAGTGATTATTACATTCTGACATGACTTTTAGCTAAATTTTGAATCTTTGTAAAACTCCTTTGAAGATAACTTGGTAGGTATATCTTTGAAAACTTATCTATTTATCAAGTTTCACATTTAACCAGTGATAACAACACTTTAGTGGTCAAGGCCGATTTTTTTCGAAATGATGGGTCAGTGAACCAACAATTTTTATTGGGGTTACAGTTGAGACCTACTCAAGAGAAGATGAGTTGGATCCCTCCTTAGGAGTAAGCCAAAATGCATTGATAAAATTATTACATTCTGTGTTTACCATTCTATTTTTAATTATTTTGATTGGGAGTCTTTCGTTTGGGACCATAAGTTTGGATCGTCTAATATATCTACAAAACATTTTTAGTTGTAACCAATTCGGTAGGAATTTATTTATTAATTCTGCTACTAATGGCTAGGCTGTAGTCGAATGGTAATGATTAATTTTAAGATTAAGGTTGAAAAGACTATAGTATGTTTGAATTTGACATGAAAGTAGTGTACAATACTGATACTTAACTTATTTAACACGTACTAATTTGATCTCTTCTATCTCCAATTTTTATTACTTTGAGTAATTTGAATTTATTTATTTATTTTTTTAAAATTCAACCAATTTTCTATTCATCAGATTATATCATATAAATTTGAAATAACTCTATATAACTTTGTTTAATTTTGATAATATTGTTAGTTTTCAGCACAGATCAAAACATAACTTCTTTATTTGTTGACTTCATTGCTAACTGTAACCTTTTAAAATCTACATGAATTGTTGTACTCATAATTTAGAGCTTTCGCAAAGAATACATGTAGATTCCGGTGGAATTTGGGCTTTGACAATCTAGGAAAATAAAATACTTTGGCATTATCTTCAATCCTGATCTATATTCCCTCATCGTATCTTCAAATTTTTTTGTTCATGTGAGTTTACTATTTTTTTGACTTTTTTTCTCTAACCACTTACATGAACTTACTATATTGCCAAAATATGTTAATGGCAATCATAATGTTGATTATTCAGTTGTCAGGTATAAATTAGTTTTAAACTTGGTGTCTTTGTCCAAAAATTTTGCTTGCTTGTATTTTCTCAACAAGCATTTGCTTACAGCAAGCAAATGTTCGTATAAACCATTTTAAAAAAATTCCCCACAATAACGTTGCATATAGGCATATGAACAAATTTTTTTGTCCTTGGTGTTGATGTTTTATAGTGATAACATAATACGCCTTCCGGTTTCCTAAATAACATGTCATGTTTTTTAATACCGTTGTCTATCATTAGTGCTTAGTCTTTGCTATAGGGAGATTAAAATTATCAGTTCGAACTTCCAAATTAAGAAATTACTAACAGTTAATTATTTGTATATATCATGGTGGCAATAATTCATCAGTCTTAATTATTATGCACTTGAATGATTTAACTGACATAAAAGGATTTCTTCCTATCATTTTTTTAACTGGAAAGCTTTCAAGTTGCAATAATGAAGCAATTGTTGTTCTCTAATTCAGAGTTTAGAGTATTGTTAAGCTTCATGCTCTCTTGGCATCTGAATTTCATGTATTATGAATATATCATTCAAAGTTAAGCACATGAGTATTGTAACATGGGAAAAACATAATGAAAATCCAGATAAAACTAACCAGATGTACCTACATGTATTTATTAGAGAACCTGTTTGAAACAACATGAAAGTGTTTGACCGTGTAATTGTCAGTGAATCAACTATTAGACCATTTGGTTACATAGGTATTGAGATGCATTTATGTGTCAATTTGTGGAATGCAACTTACACTTGCCAGTATACTAGCTGATGTACCACTGCTGAACTTGGTTTTCAAGTTTTACGCTTGACAATATAAGTGACACTACTGTTTGTTGAACTTGGGTTTCAAATCCTTTAGGTACTAATAGTAATTTTTGGTTCAACTTTTGTTTACACTGAGTATTTCAAGTACTATTTTCATACACTGATGTTGTAAAATTTTATTATTTAAAGGGCAACTAGATTATTCTGTCATACCTGTTGTCATATAAATTGGTCAAATAAGCACCTGAAATAAAAAAATGAATGAGGATATTAATAGTGATCAATCATAAACTTATGATTTGATTCTTAATAAGATATTTTCTTGGGAAAATAAGTTGTATGAAGAGGTTAAGGTAAATATTTTTTATCGTATTTTCCTTTTATATCTATACAATTATCTTACATGGCAAGATTCATCCATGCGAGCAAGCCAATGGAAATCAAGTATTAGAGATTCAGCAAAAAGTTGCATTACTAAACAAGCAACAAAAGTTAATTAAGGCTTTGATGTGAGTTAACTGAGGTTTTGATGTGAGTTAATTTAATGTTATGATGATTTTTAATGGTTTTGATGTGAGTTAATTGAGGTTTAATAGATTTTGCAATTAGCCACATCTACAAACTGTCCTGCTAACTGTTTGAACAAGGGGAATATTATCAACAGTTGCAACTGCAGGGTTTCAGCCCTCCTTCAGATTTAATTGAATCAAAGTGCATTTGGTCAGTAATTCATACAGAATTAGCAACCCTCCGGGTGACTAATTCTCCAATGGACTATCAAGTTCATTGGAAGAAGTTTTGATTTATCTCTTAATGTTAATATTGCTTATTTAACGTCAATTCATGGTTCATGCTCAAAATGAAGGAGCGTGCCTTTAAGTATGCTATAAAATACAACACCTTTCTTTTTTTTATAGAGTTATGCTGCTTGAACAAAATCACAGCCATGAGGAGTTTTTTTTTTACTGCTAACAATGTTAATAGATCTTTTAATATTTCAGACTGTAGTCAGTCTCTTTTTCACTTCCTCCAAACATCACTCTTCTATTTCTTCCTCTTTTCAACAAGATCCGATTGACGATTTCTGACAAAAGGAATTTTATGGATTTGGTATTTCGAATGTTAAATCCAATGAGGCAACCATTTAGGTTTATTTAATTTGTTTGCAAGTTAGAAAAAACCAACATAAGGAACATAAAATTGGACCATATTAATACCTTATTTTTGTTAAATTGGAAGAGAGATACTACCCTATTTTAAAAGTATCTTATGTTAATATGTTTATTACGAACCATGCGCTAAAAGATCGTATTACCGTTGTTAACTTTTCAGCGTTTATGATTTGGTTGCAGCTGCACATAGTAAAAGAGCGGATGAACTAATAAAGACTGTAAAAAATCGTGAGGCTTTACTACTATCAATTCCATGGTAAGTTGATTAATGTTTATTCACTCTTGGTTTCAGTTAATAAGCCATTCATATATTTGTGAAGGTCACTATTTCCAGTCGTGTACCAACAAGTTGGTGAATGTTCTGACATATACTGTTAAAATACATTTTTCTTTCTTACATTTTTTTCTATTATTCATAAACAGTTCACTATTTTTAATCAGTATAGGTTTCTTTTTTTGATGCCATGGAAATCACTTTGCAAAAATCTTTTGAACTATTTTAGGCAGTACCTTAATTAGGATTTGGTGCCCAGATTGCTAATTTATTCATAGAAGGCAACTTCTGATTTAATTTATTATTTGACATGCACAAGGAATCATTTCACTATCCATAATTTTGCTTGCTGAACTGAAGGAGTATGTCATATCTTCAAGTTAGTGCATGACTTGGCATTGCCAACAACACTTACTGATTTTCTAACTATAACATGAGATGAAGTTTAACTTTTTTTCCTTGAAGTAAAGACACAAATGGTGTTTCCCAAAATTTTAATAAATGTTCAACTTTGACACTCATGTCTATTTAACTTCTTACAGAAATAAAAAACTTTCTCTTCTTATAATAAATTACCAATCAAATGCTTCTTAGAAACATAAGAAACTCTTTCTCTTCCTGTAATATTGCTAATATACTTTTTTGTTCTTTCTCACATTTATTCTATCATTCATAAATACTTCCCAAATTTTAATTAATATAGGTATCCTTTTGTGGTGCTATGGAAAACACTTTGCTAAAAGCTTTAGAACTATTTTGGATGGTGCCTTAGTTAGGATATGTCGCCTAGATTACTTATTTTTTCATTGAAGATAACCTCCGATTTGAATTATCATTTCACATGCATAAGGAACCATTTCATTCTCCATAATATTTCTTTGGTTAATTGAAGGAGTATTTGATATCTTCAAGTTTTCATGAATTGGCATTGTTAGCAGCATTTACTGATTTCCTAAAATGAGATGAAGTTTCCTGTTTTTATCTTGAAGTAAAGACAAAAATGGTGTTTCCCAAAAATTTAATAAATAATCAACTTTGAAACGCTTCATAGTATTGTCGCAGGGATGAGATGATATAAAGTGTACGCCCCCCTCTACTTATACATATTTGTAAAAATTATGTACTGATAATGTGGATTAGTTAAAATATAGACAGAAATTGTTAAGGCACGATTGGATATGGTGTAAACATGAACTCGAATGAAAAAAGACAAGTTTAACATGCACATTCTAGGTTTTCATTAGTGTCTAAACTAAGTAATTTCGTCATAAATTTCCTAGGAGTACATTTTATTGACAAACTGGCATGTTCCCAAGTTACCTGAATTAAATAATGCGTTCATGATCATGTTATGCAATGAAATAAATTATATTTTAGGCAACTACGCTTAAGTGATAAAATGTTTTGCTAATTAACAGTAAGCCGTCGCATACTACAATTTTGCCAAATTAATATCATTCTGAAGGCAACACAGAATATATTATAGTGTTAGTATCTCCTTAATCTGTTGTATTGCAGAAATATATAATTTAACATATATTCTATTATTGTTAATAAAATGTAACGGCCCTGAATTTTGAATAATTTAAAATTGAAAATATTTAATTAATTTTAAATATCTGAATGATAATTTGAATTGAATTCCCAATATAGCAATGAATTTGGCGATTAAATTTAAAATTTAATCTATAAAAAAGTTGAATAGAAAATTTAAATTTGACTTTGGAGTTGAGATTGAATATGGAATTTGTAATTGAAATTCAAACTAATAACTTAAGAAGATAATTTGGATTTAGAATTTTTATTTTTGTAAATTAATAAATTGATGGCATTCTTTTCTTTAGCTTAAATAAATAAAAAGTAAAAAAAAATCAATATAAAATAAAAATAAATGAATACACTTAGTAAAAAAATCCACACCCTTTACTTTTAACCCGTCCCCTTTACCATTTTCATTTCTAAACCCTAAACGAAATAACGAAACAAAATGGCGGCCTCTCCAATTTTTTGCTCGTCTTCAAATTAGGGCTTCAGCTCTTCGTCTCCACAAATTTGGGGCTTTGCTTCTTGCGATTCAAATCTAGGGCTTTCCAATCAAAGTCGCCGGCTTCAATTTGGGCTTGCGATCAAATTCAAGGTTTCCATCTTCGTTCGAGCGTGTTTTATCTGCATAGTCTTCTACCTAGCTAGTGATGGTGAGTTCCCTGCTCACGATTTATCTTCTATTCAAGTTCTTAGATCTGTTTGGATTGAATGCTCGGTTGCATGCTATGATTTGGTGATTATTGGCTTTCAGTTGCTCGGTTAAATTTGAATTTTAAACTAATAAGAACAGACAACACACTGCATGTTGGTTGTTGGTTGCTATTCGTTATCACTTGCTCTGATATTTTGAATTTAAACTAATAAGGACAGATAACACACTGCATGTCTGTTTGTTGGGTGATATTTTCTATGAATTGCTCTGGTAAATTCGATTTAAACTATTAAGAGCAGATGCTATTGATTTTAATTTTAAACTGGTAAGAACATACACTATTGAAACTTGTTTTAAATTGATAAGAACAGATGCATGTGTTGGATTTGGCTTTGTTGATGAATATTGTTCTGTTTTATGTGTATGTTGTTGTTAGAAAATGATTGAGGATAGGAAGTAGTTATTGATCATCTCTGATCTCTTTCAGAAAATTATTTTCTTAAAGAAATTTCGAAAGGGAAATTTAAAAGAAAATCTTTTAATCCAAACTGTATTAGATCTTGATATATGAAGTAAAGTTGTTTGTAATCATATAACTTTTCGTCTAAAAATGTTTATAAGTTTTTTTAAGTTAAATATATCTTTGTCACTGTGATCAAACTACTCTATTTGATCTAAAAGCTGATATATTTTGATGGTATGTTTCATGCATGTGATTGAAATCAAAATAGTAAGTGTTGCTTTGGTATGTAAACATGATTGCCTAGTTGCTTATGTATCTACATGTCTGTTTTAATTCCTTCCATCTGATTCATTTCTGGCCTTAAGATCAAAACCCAGTTTATAATTTGAATGAATGTATAAAGTCAACAAGTTTCACTTTGTTTTAAAACCTTGTTTTTTTAAACTGATATGAACGGATAAGTCACTGCATGTTGGTTGTTGGGTGTCATTTGCTATCATTTGGTCTTGCATTTGTAGTTGTTCCAGTCTTCGAAAAAAATTGCTGTGTCACTTTTGCATTGGTCTTGCATCTGTAGTTGTTCCAGTCTTCATGTCCCCATATGCCTGTTCTTTGTAGTTGATTCATGCCTGAGTATATACATAGACCACCTCTGTTATGATATACAGTTTCAAAAAATAATAATAATAATAATAATATAATACTGTGAGTAAACTTTAACTTGTTTCACTAAAATCTGGTTGCATGACTTGAAGCTCGATGATAAATAAGTTTGCATGTGATTAAACTAAGTATACTTGTTTAAAATTTGTTTTGCATGTGAATGAAATATCAAAATGTTTCTCTGTTTGAAAATGTGCACATATGAATGTTGCTGTAAATTGCAAATAGACCAAATATGTTAAAAGGAAAAAAAAAAAAGTAAATCCATTTACCTGATTATCTTTAGCATGGGATGCTCAAATGGAAGTAGGTTGTGATGGTGTAAAACAATTTATTAAAATGTTAATGAGCATCAAGTAGCTTCTCTGTTTTAAACTGCTAAGTGAGCAAACTTCCATCTCCATTAATTTGAAATATCTGCATGTGTTAAATTTTTCTATGATATTGAATAAATCTTCTATCTTGTTTGAAAACTGTTTGCAAACAATTGCATTATGAATTTAAACTTGCATGGTTGTCCCATGCCTGGTAACCATTAGACCATTTATTATTTTGCACTTGAGTTAAATAATTGGTTTAGAAAAGTGAAAATAAATGAATAAAAATAGTTCCTGGGCAAGCTTAAATCGTTCTCTGTCTCTGTTCCTACAATGTGAGCAAACCATCCATATTTATTTGTTTCAGAAACATTGTCTTGAACCTGTACCATGTTTCAGAAATAAATCAAACTTGAATTGATCTTGAGTGTTATCTCTGGCCTGTGAGCATTTGTGCATGCATTAAATATTTCAGTTTTGATGTTGTATTCATCTTTTATCCTCTAAGTTAATCACTGATAATCATTGATCATTAAAAAGAAACTTGAGCATAATGAAGTGATTTGTGTTTAAAATAAAATAAATTTTGAAACATTGGATTTCCAGTGACATTGAACTTGCATGCTTACATCTGCATGTTTTGTTTGTTGCATTCATGTCTGTTTAGTTGAGTTGCAGTCTTGTTCAAAAGTTTATGCATACTTGTTCTTCATTTAGTCCACTGTATTAAGTTTGGAACATGGTTATTTCATTATGTGTCTGCTATACATATGACTGTCCATCCATGTTGCATCCATGCTGTTGCACTTTGGTCTGGTCGCTGTTCTCCTGGGTGTTCAAGTCTTCATCTCCATTGTTGTTTGCATTATCTGATATGTTTCAGTTTTATATCCATGTTGTATCCATGATGTTGCACTTGTAGCTGTACCCCATGCTGTTGCACCTGGTCATTAGTGCACTGCTGTGTCATTTTGGGTTTTGCTTGTTGCACCTGGTCATTTGTGCACTGTCTATGCATGTGCCTGTGAAGTTAAGAATTGTTAATGTGTTTATAAAACAGTTTCAAAATCCTATAATAATTTCAATAACTTGATTTTGAACACAAACTGGGATTTGTCTTGCCTGTCCTGTTGCTTGTTGAAGCTCTAATCTCAAAATTAATACCTGAAGCATGTATTGCTTGTTGTCTTCATAAAATTGTCTCTGTGCTTGCATTGACATGTTGTGGCCTGTCATTGATAATTGCCATCACTTGGTTGCATGTTGGTTTAACCTGAATTTCCTTTGAGCAAGTTTTGCGTAGTATGATTACTGCCTGTTCCTTATTCATTGCACTGTGCTGCTGTGTTGACTTCATTGTGTATTTTGTACTTGTGCAACTTCATTTTGTTTTGTATATGTTTGTGTTGTTCAGTGTACTACTTGGGCTATTTTCTTCTGCCCCCAAAGATTGTTGCAGTGATTTGTCTGATTTGTGCACACGTGTGTACTGCAGCCACACACGTTTGTCAGAACTTAAAAAATTGAAATTGTTAATGTAAAAATCTAAAATAGATTTTAAATTAGTTCATTTGTTTCATCATCTCTGTTACCATTTATTCAGTTCATTTCAAATTTATTTACTTGAATAAAGATTAATCCTGACTCGAGTGTTTTTGTGTTTTGCATAAACGCTCGGGTCAGACCGAGTATTTCTACAGCTTGAAGATTTTCAGGCCGCGAAGTTAGAGAGAGGGGGGATTAAAGCTTTACTTCAGTTTTCAGCAAAATGTTTCTTATACTTTAAAATATAAATTGTTTCCGCTGTATAAATTCAAATGTAATTTATTGTATAACTCTGATATTTGTATATAAAAGAAAAGTTTGTTTATAAAATATATTATTGTTCTGTGATTCTGTAGCTGATTCTGTTTAAATGTTATAAACTAAATAACAATCCGTCATTTTGAACGTTTCTAGTTGGTTTAATTACCGACTAGAGGCGGTTAGGGCGGCGGGTCGTTACAAAGTGGTATCAGAGCTTTGGTTTACACAAAGCTTAGTTTATGGCGTTTAATATGAATAGTTACTAGAATCACTTTAAATGAAGTGTTTTCAAATCTAAAGAAGTTTAAAATTGTTTTCTTCAAAATAAAAGGTATTTTGAAAATTAGAATTATTTTTGGAAATTCCCCTCTCTAAATTTAGGTTTGCGACTGTTTCTCTTCGGTGAGGTCTCGTTAGACTTGAGTTTCGATCATTCGGAAACTCATTATCGAATTTTTGAGAGTTATGGAAAATGAAATGTAAGTCAAGTGGATTAATGAATTGGTTTAAATTGACTTAAATCAACTATTTTGAATATCTCCAAAGTAGTAATTGGAAAATAAAATGATATGTCAATTTGATTATAATCAAGTGGATTATTGAACTATAACTTGAGAATTTGATTCTGAATTCTTTTGAAATTGATTTCAAATGTTGTGAAGAACGATTTAGTAAATCAACGGGATATAAGTATTTAACTTATAATATGGACTTGGGTATATAACTAAGTTATATAAATTGAATTGAATCAAATTAAGAAAGGAGATTATAAAACGAAGTTTTATAAATAGAAATGGAATTTCTAAAGATGTTTGTAAAATTCCACAAACGACTTATTTTGATAAGTAAAATTGTTATAACTTATTAAAGGAGTTGTATCTATGGTTTTGGACAATAACTGAGATATAAAAGGAGATATGAATCCAATGAAAGTTCATAATAGATTTAATTGATTCAATGAAGAATTTGAATTTGTATGGCATGAAATTAAGTTAAGTGGAAAACTTAATATTGGAAATTTGAAGTTGGGTTAAAACCAATATTTTGAAATGTATGCAGAATTCAAACTATGAATTAAGTTGAAGTTGAAAAACTTAAATGAGAATATTTTTGGGAAGCAACACTATGAAATGAAGTAAATCCATTTTAAGTTGTTTTGAAATGTGTTAAGAATCGAAAGCATAGATTTCAACATTATTGTTGAAATAGACGTTTTCGAGAGAAAGAAAGGAAATGTTTTTATATAGTATTGGGATTTATATATCTATATTAAATTCGAATCCCTATACTAATGATTTTGGGTCGTCGTAACGATGTTTTACGCAACATTCGTTTTGACTCAAATAAATGTGTTTAAAAGAATGATTTCTTTTAAGAATGAAATATATACTTGATTTTGGTTTAAGTATATCGAATATTTTCAAAGTGTTGAAAATAAATGAATTTGTAAATTACTTATTATTGAATAAGTATGGAAATATTTTCCGATATGAAATGAAAGGTTTGAAATTTTATCTTTTCAAGATAAAGTATAAAGTGAATGTTTTGAGATTTTATCTTTTAAAGATAAATTGAAAAGTTAATATTTGAATTTGTTTCAAATGGTTAAGTGTGAAAAAAATTTATATCTTGTAAAGATATTATTTTTGAGAAATTTGAACGCTTAGTTCAACTTGGAAAGATTTCAAAGTGATTGAATTTTGAGTTAAATTGAGTTTAACTTTGACACACAAAACTAATATAAGTTGAACTTTGAATTTTAAATGGATGATTTGGATTGTATGTCTAACGTCGTGAATTGACGACATATCAATTGACCTCTATTAAATATATATCTGTGGTGGCGGAGAATTTATTCTCTTAGCTTAACACCCTTCTCTGAGACATACGAGCTCAGAGGTTATATATCGGTAGACATCAATTATGTGTTGAGAATTGACGATGTAACATGAAATTCAAATCGAGTGTGAAGTCGATAATAAATTGGATTATGAATGTGAATTAGGTTTGATATAACCTTAAAATTCCAAATCGACTTAGAGGAAAATTTTAAATGGATAATGAAATGGAAAAACTTGTGAATCCTCTATTTGTTATGGGTATGAAATAGTGTGGTTTTCATAACGTATATGTGTGAATACGATTAATTCGAAAACCAATTAGTTTGGAAAAGTAATTGTTATGGAAAACTTATGTAAGTACATGAGTATGATATGTACTAAATGTGAAATGAAATATTATATATGTATGTATAATATTATGTTTTCCAAATTGAGGATATGGAAAAGTACCTTCCATTTAAAAATTGTGAAGGTTGTTGGAACTCGAGAAGAGTGTCCATTTGAAAATCGTAGCTACGTAGTATTTCCATTAGTTGGAATGTCCTTTTGGACTGGTATAGTGTGCTAGCGTAATTCGAGGGGCGAGATGCCTACGGTTACAAGCGATTCCACTGGGATAGTGGCGTAACTGCCGTGTATACCGCGATCTAGTTACACTCGGGTGGTAGCGTAATTTGAGGGGCGTGATGCCTACAGTTACAAGCGATTCCACTGGGATAGTGGCGTAACCGCTGTGTAAACTGCAATCTACAAACCAAAGCGTAATTCGAGGGGCGAGATGCCTACGGTCACGAGCGATTCTACTGGGATAGTAGCGTAACCGCCGTGTGAACCGCGATCTTTGGCAACAACCATGGCGAAATTCAAGGGATGAGATATCCACAGTTACAAGCGACTCTACTGGGATAGTAGCGGAACCGCCGAGTAAACTGTGATCCATGGGGGAATGTGCTTTCCATATCCATTTTTAAAAGAATTTTTAAAGTATTTTCACTGGGAATTGAAGCAAGTATATTTAGTACTTGGAGATTGTTAGACTTGCGCCTGGCCAGCGTATGCCTAATGTCTTTAAGAACGACAGTAGACTTGTTAAATTTCGAGTTAGCAAGTATTTTCAAACTTTAAATAGAAAATCAATTATCTGAAATTAAAGTGATATAAATTCCAACCTAATAAATTAAGGAAGAGGATTTTTGAAATGTTTTGAAAGTCCACAGCTTTGGAAAAGTTATACTATGTAAATTTCTTAAATGAAGAATTTCAAATTTAAAAATTTGGATTTTGTAAGTTGAAAATTTTAGTAAAAGACTTTTGTGTCTTGGTTGTAGAAATCAATAAACAATGGAGATAATTAACGAAGCTAATGAGATAAATCAAATGGAATTTAATTTTAATAAGTCCCAAACTTGATAAAAATTGTGTAGGATATAAATATTAGTGAAATTTCAACAATCATTTCTCCTTACTTGTAATTTCGGGACGAAATTCTTTTAAGGAGGGGAGATTGTAACGGCCCTGAATTTTGAATAATTTAAAATTGAAAATATTTAATTAATTTTAAATATCTGAATGATAATTTGAATTGAATTCCCAATATAGCAATGAATTTGGCGATTAAATTTAAAATTTAATCTATAAAAAAGTTGAATAGAAAATTTAAATTTGACTTTGGAGTTGAGATTGAATATGGAATTTGTAATTGAAATTCAAACTAATAACTTAAGAAGATAATTTGGATTTAGAATTTTTATTTTTGTAAATTAATAAATTGATGGCATTCTTTTCTTTAGCTTAAATAAATAAAAAGTAAAAAAAAATCAATATAAAATAAAAATAAATGAATACACTTAGTAAAAAAATCCACACCCTTTACTTTTAACCCGTCCCCTTTACCATTTTCATTTCTAAACCCTAAACGAAATAACGAAACAAAATGGCGGCCTCTCCAATTTTTTGCTCGTCTTCAAATTAGGGCTTCAGCTCTTCGTCTCCACAAATTTGGGGCTTTGCTTCTTGCGATTCAAATCTAGGGCTTTCCAATCAAAGTCGCCGGCTTCAATTTGGGCTTGCGATCAAATTCAAGGTTTCCATCTTCGTTCGAGCGTGTTTTATCTGCATAGTCTTCTACCTAGCTAGTGATGGTGACTTCCCTGCTCACGATTTATCTTCTATTCAAGTTCTTAGATCTGTTTGGATTGAATGCTCGGTTGCATGCTATGATTTGGTGATTATTGGCTTTCAGTTGCTCGGTTAAATTTGAATTTTAAACTAATAAGAACAGACAACACACTGCATGTTGGTTGTTGGTTGCTATTCGTTATCACTTGCTCTGATATTTTGAATTTAAACTAATAAGGACAGATAACACACTGCATGTCTGTTTGTTGGGTGATATTTTCTATGAATTGCTCTGGTAAATTCGATTTAAACTATTAAGAGCAGATGCTATTGATTTTAATTTTAAACTGGTAAGAACATACACTATTGAAACTTGTTTTAAATTGATAAGAACAGATGCATGTGTTGGATTTGGCTTTGTTGATGAATATTGTTCTGTTTTATGTGTATGTTGTTGTTAGAAAATGATTGAGGATAGGAAGTAGTTATTGATCATCTCTGATCTCTTTCAGAAAATTATTTTCTTAAAGAAATTTCGAAAGGGAAATTTAAAAGAAAATCTTTTAATCCAAACTGTATTAGATCTTGATATATGAAGTAAAGTTGTTTGTAATCATATAACTTTTCGTCTAAAAATGTTTATAAGTTTTTTTAAGTTAAATATATCTTTGTCACTGTGATCAAACTACTCTATTTGATCTAAAAGCTGATATATTTTGATGGTATGTTTCATGCATGTGATTGAAATCAAAATAGTAAGTGTTGCTTTGGTATGTAAACATGATTGCCTAGTTGCTTATGTATCTACATGTCTGTTTTAATTCCTTCCATCTGATTCATTTCTGGCCTTAAGATCAAAACCCAGTTTATAATTTGAATGAATGTATAAAGTCAACAAGTTTCACTTTGTTTTAAAACCTTGTTTTTTTAAACTGATATGAACGGATAAGTCACTGCATGTTGGTTGTTGGGTGTCATTTGCTATCATTTGGTCTTGCATTTGTAGTTGTTCCAGTCTTCGAAAAAAATTGCTGTGTCACTTTTGCATTGGTCTTGCATCTGTAGTTGTTCCAGTCTTCATGTCCCCATATGCCTGTTCTTTGTAGTTGATTCATGCCTGAGTATATACATAGACCACCTCTGTTATGATATACAGTTTCAAAAAATAATAATAATAATAATAATATAATACTGTGAGTAAACTTTAACTTGTTTCACTAAAATCTGGTTGCATGACTTGAAGCTCGATGATAAATAAGTTTGCATGTGATTAAACTAAGTATACTTGTTTAAAATTTGTTTTGCATGTGAATGAAATATCAAAATGTTTCTCTGTTTGAAAATGTGCACATATGAATGTTGCTGTAAATTGCAAATAGACCAAATATGTTAAAAGGAAAAAAAAAAAGTAAATCCATTTACCTGATTATCTTTAGCATGGGATGCTCAAATGGAAGTAGGTTGTGATGGTGTAAAACAATTTATTAAAATGTTAATGAGCATCAAGTAGCTTCTCTGTTTTAAACTGCTAAGTGAGCAAACTTCCATCTCCATTAATTTGAAATATCTGCATGTGTTAAATTTTTCTATGATATTGAATAAATCTTCTATCTTGTTTGAAAACTGTTTGCAAACAATTGCATTATGAATTTAAACTTGCATGGTTGTCCCATGCCTGGTAACCATTAGACCATTTATTATTTTGCACTTGAGTTAAATAATTGGTTTAGAAAAGTGAAAATAAATGAATAAAAATAGTTCCTGGGCAAGCTTAAATCGTTCTCTGTCTCTGTTCCTACAATGTGAGCAAACCATCCATATTTATTTGTTTCAGAAACATTGTCTTGAACCTGTACCATGTTTCAGAAATAAATCAAACTTGAATTGATCTTGAGTGTTATCTCTGGCCTGTGAGCATTTGTGCATGCATTAAATATTTCAGTTTTGATGTTGTATTCATCTTTTATCCTCTAAGTTAATCACTGATAATCATTGATCATTAAAAAGAAACTTGAGCATAATGAAGTGATTTGTGTTTAAAATAAAATAAATTTTGAAACATTGGATTTCCAGTGACATTGAACTTGCATGCTTACATCTGCATGTTTTGTTTGTTGCATTCATGTCTGTTTAGTTGAGTTGCAGTCTTGTTCAAAAGTTTATGCATACTTGTTCTTCATTTAGTCCACTGTATTAAGTTTGGAACATGGTTATTTCATTATGTGTCTGCTATACATATGACTGTCCATCCATGTTGCATCCATGCTGTTGCACTTTGGTCTGGTCGCTGTTCTCCTGGGTGTTCAAGTCTTCATCTCCATTGTTGTTTGCATTATCTGATATGTTTCAGTTTTATATCCATGTTGTATCCATGATGTTGCACTTGTAGCTGTACCCCATGCTGTTGCACCTGGTCATTAGTGCACTGCTGTGTCATTTTGGGTTTTGCTTGTTGCACCTGGTCATTTGTGCACTGTCTATGCATGTGCCTGTGAAGTTAAGAATTGTTAATGTGTTTATAAAACAGTTTCAAAATCCTATAATAATTTCAATAACTTGATTTTGAACACAAACTGGGATTTGTCTTGCCTGTCCTGTTGCTTGTTGAAGCTCTAATCTCAAAATTAATACCTGAAGCATGTATTGCTTGTTGTCTTCATAAAATTGTCTCTGTGCTTGCATTGACATGTTGTGGCCTGTCATTGATAATTGCCATCACTTGGTTGCATGTTGGTTTAACCTGAATTTCCTTTGAGCAAGTTTTGCGTAGTATGATTACTGCCTGTTCCTTATTCATTGCACTGTGCTGCTGTGTTGACTTCATTGTGTATTTTGTACTTGTGCAACTTCATTTTGTTTTGTATATGTTTGTGTTGTTCAGTGTACTACTTGGGCTATTTTCTTCTGCCCCCAAAGATTGTTGCAGTGATTTGTCTGATTTGTGCACACGTGTGTACTGCAGCCACACACGTTTGTCAGAACTTAAAAAATTGAAATTGTTAATGAAAAAATCTAAAATAGATTTTAAATTAGTTCATTTGTTTCATCATCTCTGTTACCATTTATTCAGTTCATTTCAAATTTATTTACTTGAATAAAGATTAATCCTGACTCGAGTGTTTTTGTGTTTTGCATAAACGCTCGGGTCAGACCGAGTATTTCTACAGCTTGAAGATTTTCAGGCCGCGAAGTTAGAGAGAGGGGGGATTAAAGCTTTACTTCAGTTTTCAGCAAAATGTTTCTTATACTTTAAAATATAAATTGTTTCCGCTGTATAAATTCAAATGTAATTTATTGTATAACTCTGATATTTGTATATAAAAGAAAAGTTTGTTTATAAAATATATTATTGTTCTGTGATTCTGTAGCTGATTCTGTTTAAATGTTATAAACTAAATAACAATCCGTCATTTTGAACGTTTCTAGTTGGTTTAATTACCGACTAGAGGCGGTTAGGGCGGCGGGTCGTTACATAAAATGTTTAAATTACATTTTTATTTCATATTTACAGTGACATACATGCAATTTAGCAATTGCATTACTCATTCGGTTACCCCAGTTACATTCTTTACTACCCCTCTTCCGTATCTTTATGCCTTTATACACCTACTGGGAGTCACCTTATAGCTCAGCCAACAAACTTATTCTATTGAACAACATAATTAGTACTCAGTTCTACTCTCTTCTCAATAGTAACTGTGGTGTGTAGCAAAATAAATGCACTGGACAGGAGAATTAATAAACTAACTACTGCATATATTTTTATATTTTTAACTTCTCACAGTCTCCATATGTGCTGTTAAGTTTTTGTATCCTTTTTCAAACATTTCATTCGCCTTATGCTATAGTGCTACCTTTTTACGATGGCATACGGTGTGTCCCTCTCACACTTCAAGCTCCTATGCTGCAACATGTTTCCACTATTTTCCCCTATGCATTTGATGACTGTTTTAGTCTTCCAACTAACCAACCAAACCGATTGTCCACCACATTTTATTCCACGATCGCTATAGTCAACAACTAATATATTCAGTAAGTGCTTTACTTAGAAGTTATTAACTAACTTTTTCACATAGCGTAAAATATACAGGAAATAAAGGGTAATGGAAGGACAATGAAATCTGGATATTTGAGACATTCTTTGTAGAACTTCGACAGAATAGGTATTCACTGAGGGACCGAGGCATGCGACCAAGAGCAGCTGAAGTAGCATGGGCTGATGATGCAACTGAGGCAACATCAAGCTGATCCTGGTTTCAACTGCGGATATGCATTGAAGCTTTGAGCTGAAGTGGACAGAAAGTTTGCTTAAAGTTAAGTAAGCAGTGTGAGATGTGAGATTCAGGATGTTGAGTGAGCAGCTGGTCCTTATTTGAAAAGATTAGCATGGAGTCAAGAGCAGTTGCATGATTTTAGTACAACCAATATAACAAATTTCTCTCCTACCAATTACTGGACCTTCACTTGATTTTTCAAATTAATCAGCCTCTTTCGGTTTCATATAGTTATTATTACTTTTTACGTTTGGTTATTGCTTTGTTTGGCTGACTCCAACGCCATGTTGATATAGTACTTACTTCTCATTGTTGTACTTCATTTTTAGTTTAAACTACTATACATGTTACTAGAGATTTGATTGCATGCATATTGTGATTAAACGTAGGCCCATCTGGGCGTGCATATATACTCGTATATATAAAGATTATCAATAATATATATATAGTCTATTTGAGTACTGTAATAATGGTTTCTGAGGGATTAGTTTGCATCGGTTGTTATAAAAAACCGATGCAATAGAGGGATTAGTTTGTATCGGTTTTCAACAACAACCTATGAAATAAGTTCCTTTGTTGCATCGGTTTTCATTACAACCGATGCAACATGGGGGCTGTGTTCAAGCAACCAACCATGATATTTTGCATCAGTTATTAGTAACAACCGATGCAAAAAGGACCTTTTTGCATCGGTTTCAAAACTGATGCAAAAGTGTTAAGCCTGTTGCATCGGTTGCATATGCATTGGTTGTTGAACTGATGCAAAATGGGGGTAAACAACCGATGCAAATGGCCTGTTTCGTAGTAGTGGTTGTCTTTAGCTTATACCTATGAGTTATTCTTACCAGACAGTTTTATACTTATATGACTAGTAAACCGAACACATTTAAATCTGTAAATACATCACTATGTTACACCTGCTATGTTATGATCATATGATGTCCACCCATGCTTAAACACCAGTTATATCTTCTGCTACTATTATATTATGTTGTCCTGTTATTTATATCAGTTCATCACACTGCAAGTTCCCTTTAGATTAGAATCACTATGGGTTGAAATGATACAAACCCGAATGGACTTTAGAATAGGGGAAAATCGTTATGGGTTGAAATGATTGGCCTGAATGATTTTCAATTATTTCATTTTACTTGGGACTGCAGGTTTGAAATGATAAAATCCGGTTTTCTTTGTAAATTACGGATTGAAATGATATATTATCCGTATCACTTTACCTAGTGTAGAAAAAGATATACAGACCCATGGTTAAAATATATTTTTTCTAAAACTTTTAAAACATTTTAGAAATGTAAATATTATAATATTTTGATTTAAACTTAATAAAAATGATTTTTGTAAAGTACTATTGGTTTTCTAAGAACTTATAAGTGAAATAAATAAATGGTAAAGTTGGAAAATCTCAAATGTAAGTTATTTTGGAAACTATAATTTGGTGATAAATGGAATTTAAATTAAATATGAAATATGATAAATTTATGATATTTTGAATTAAAAAGAAATTAAAATGATTTTTATAATATATTAATGATTTTTGAATAAAGTTAAAATGTGAAAAGAATGAATAATTAAGTTGAATTTTGAAATGTAACTTAAAATGGAAATTTGTGAATTTTGTTTAAAAGTGAAGTTTAAGTTAAGTAAATAAAATGAAATTAAGTTAAATTTGGAAATTTAAACTTAAATGTTAAGTAAAAAAAATTGATTACAAAGAATTGAAATTGAATGTGTGAATTTAATATGTGAATTATTGTTAAATATTGATTTTTGAATGGAAATTTAACTTTATAAAATCATGAATGTAAGGGTATTTAAATGATTGTTTTAAAAGTGAAATTATATGATTTTATAAGTTTAAAGTGGTTTAAATAAAAATTTAATTGTTTATGAAAGTATAGTGAATATTTCAAATTTAATCAACAGCATTTTTGAAGTGCTATTATTTCTAATGTAAAGGATATTACAGCATTTGTAAATGTTGTAGTTGATATAAATGAACCAAATTGCTAAATTTTAATAAAGGGATATTATAACACTTTGTAAGTGCTATAACTGTTGAGTTTAAATAAGGTTTTATTTGAACTAATATAACCCTACTACAGCATTTTAAATGCTGTCTTTTGTTAGATTGAACTATTTTGAAAGTAACTTTCTATAGCATTTTCCAAATGCTGCAAAAGGTGAATTTTTACTGTTTTGATAAATTTAAGTAAATGAATGAACTTTGAAAGATTAAATTTCTGAAAATTTAATAATTTAATTATTAAATGTAATAACATCATTTTAATGATCTAAATGAAGTAATTCGATTTGAAATATAAATTATTTTGAAATGAGAATTGAAATGGTATTTTAAATTTGAATAAAATGAATGTGGTTTTGAAATGATATGATAAGTTGGATATTTTGAAATGGATTTGAAATGGTATTGAATTGTTAAATGATATTTGATTTTTGAAATATAAATACCATTTTTAAATTATAACTACGGGTTATAATAACGATTAGTTGTTAAAGAGACCGGGATCGGATATAGACATACTCTCAGTCGATACCGAAAACCATTTTAACAACTGTGTACGCGGTGGAGATTCCAGAATGAAGTAGGATGGTGGCGACGTTCCTGAGGTACATTACGTGGACTGACCCCCGTGAGTTAGCTTAAGGTGTCTGAAAAAGGAGCGATCTCGGGCCAAAAGAGGTAGCACCTCTGGCCGGACACACTTCTTAGATACCATTCTATTACTGTTGTGATTGATTGGGTGCGCTCCTTGATTTTGAAGTGTTGTTCGTGGTGGGCGTAGTGGCTGCTATGTTACCACCAGTCCGTGTGCGTAATTGGTATATCTACCTTGGCATTGCCTTCTATGCCGTGTCACTTACCATACAGAGCCTTTACTACGAGTTTGTTTTTCTCCCGTAGCCCGTGTGGTATCCTATGATAGTCTTTCGATCTGGAGATATCATGATATTGGATGGACTACTGGGACTATTATGTGTGAAGGGTGATATGGGTAAGCCCGGAACGCTATTTTAAAGTAAGTTTATTTTACTGTAGACATTATTATAATAGCGCAATATTACTATATAGTAAATAGTTTAACGGATCCTTAGAGGATGGGCGGTCCCAGGCATCCTTTAAGTTACTTGTATCGTTATTATAGTTCACTTGAGTTGGTTTACATTATATAAGTATATATTGTCCTGATTCGAGTGTTTTGTATTTTTGCTTTACGCTCGGGTCAGCCTGAGTATTCACAGCTTTGGATTCTCTTTCTAGAGCTAGTCTTCGCTGGAGTTTCTGCCTATCCACATTTATATCTATTTCTGTTTCAGCTGTTCTAGTTTATCTCATGTATTAGTGAACTTCTATGTATTTGGGATTTCTATTATGTTGTTTTCAGGCTGATATTATGTATTTGTTTTGAGACTCTGTTATAGTAGCTTCATGAACTACTATGTTATTTTATATTCTAGTGCGAGTTATTCTGATTGTTCTGTGTCTGTGATTCTGTGTATTTGATTTCATTTGCCCCAAATTTACTTACAATCTGTTATTTTGCATCATTCAAGTCTGACATGTGTGGATTATTGTCGATTTGAATGGTACGAAATGGCGGGTCGTGACAATTGGTATCAGAGCTTTGGTTTTTGGCAAACCATTGCTTCTACGGAGCAAAAACTCATTAGAGATAGGGTATTTCTACCCTAGAATGAGTAAAATCAATTTTAGAATCATATCTTTGTGAGAGACATATTTTTAAAGTATAAAATGAATTTTTCAAAATGTTTTCAAAAGATTTTTCAAAATGTTTTCAAAAGATTTTTCAAAGATTATTTTGATATATAAATTTTTTCTTGTTTTAAAGGATTTTCAAATGTTTTCTAACGTCCTCCTTTCGTATCTACCTTGTTAGATTTTTCTTTCTTTAGGATATTCATCCATGTGAATTCTCTTGTTTATCTTAATTTATCTTTGGCTTTTCTTTATCTTTGTCCTAAATTCATTCTTGATTTTTCAGGATGAATCGAGGAAATGCCAGAGGTAGGGGTCGTGGTATTGCCCCAGTTCCTCGGCCTATTGCTCCGGTCAGGTTCACTATTCTCTGTAAGGAATTCTCTCAACTTGGTGGAACCCATTCACCGGTTCAAAGAGTATCATTGAGGCTAAGCAGTGGTTGCGGAGTCTTGAGAGGATATTTACTGGTCTTGATATTACTGATGCCCAGAAGCGTCAGTTAGTAGCTTGGCAGTTGCGTGATTCTGCTTTAGATTGGTGGGAGTCCGTTACGGCTAACACCGTCGAAGCTGATATTACTTGGGAGTAGTTTAGGTATCCTTTGTGTTATCTTGAATTTTGTTCCTATTTTTCTTTCCCTTTGAATCTATCTTAAGCTTGTTCTATATCTCCTTCCAGGGAGGCTTTTATGGCAAAATGGATGCTTGAAGCCGGGAAATCTCAGCTTTATCGTGAATTTATGGATCCTAAGCAGGGTAGCTTGCCTTTTGCTGAGTATGAGAGGAAGTTCAGTGAACTTTCCAAGTTCGATCCTAGCCTGATTGATACTCCTCTCAAGAAGAATGAGAAATTCATTGCTGGTGCTCGTCCAGAGTATTACAATCACCTTATTCCTCATGTTCATAGCTCTTTCACCCAGCTTATGGATATGGCTATTCGCTATGAGAACCCCACATCCAAAGGTCCTGCTGTTTCTGGTGCTCAGTCTTCCTCTGCTAATTCCAAGAAGCGTAAGCCTAATTTCCATCGGCAGAAGAAGAATTGGCAAAAGCGTTCCGGTTTGGGATCTTCATCATCTACTCCTGCTCAAAGGCAACAAGTTGATCTCTCCTCTATCACTTTCTTTAGGTGTGATCAGAAGGGACACTATGCCAATAGCTATCCTACACTAGCTGGTGCTGCTGTTACTCCACGTGCTCAGTTGGCTTGGCGTGATCTTTGCCATATCTGTCTACATCCTGGTCATTTTAAGAAGGACCGCCCTACCCAGCAGAGGGGTACGCCTTCTGGTATATTTGCTGTCACTTTTGCCTCATCTCCTGTTCCTCCACCTGCTCCTGCTCCTAGTGATGACCAGGTACTCTCTAGGGTTTATTTACTTTATTCCATCATCCTGTTCGTGTGTTGTTTGATACTGGAGCTTCCCATGGTTTTATTTCTGTTGATTTGTGTGATAAGTTTGAGCATCTCCTTTCTCCTTAGTATGCTTCTATTCCATTATATGCTTCAAATCCTATTGGGGGTCCTGCTAACCTTAATCGGATTTGTAAGTAAGTGAAACTTCTCCATTATGATCAACGCTTTTGTGGTGATTTTTATGTTCTGGGCTTCGATGCTTTTGATTTATTACTTGGTCAAGATTGGTTAGTGAATCATGATGCTCATATCTCTTGTAAAGCCCGATCTGTTCACCTTGTTGATGACCAAGGGAATTCCTTGATTATTCAGTGCCACATGCCTCGAGATTTTGCTGGCAACTTTATTAATTCTCTGGACTCTTCTCCCATTGATCTTGATTCGACTCCTGTGGTGAGACTATATCACGATGTATTGGGTGAAGTCACTTCTTTACCTCCAAAGCGAGAAATTGATTTTCGGGTTGATCTTATTCCTGGTGCTCGACATGTTGTTCTTCCTCCTAGAAGAATGGCACCTTGCGAGAAGGTTGAGATGGGAAAGAAAATTGAGGATTTGTCTTCCAAAGATCTGATTAGGCCTAGTTTTTCTGAATAGGGAGCCGCAGTGGTTTTTGTCACCAAGTCTGATGGTTCTCTTCGGATGTGTGTTGATTATAGAGAGCTGAACAAGCTCACTATGAAAAATAGATATCCAATGCCTTGTATCAATGATATGTTTGATCAGCTTTATGGTGCAACTGTTTTCTCTCAGCTTGATCTTGCCACAGGTTTTCATCAGCTCAGGGTTGCTGAGGATAGCATTCCCAAGGCTGCTTTCTGCATTGAGAATGGTTTTTGTGAATGGTTAGTCATGCCTTTTGGTTTGATTAATGCTCCTGCTTTCTTTGTTGATTTGATGAATCGTGTATTTCATGATGTGCTTAATAAATTTGTGCTAGTCTTTGTTAATAATATCCTTGTCTTCTCTAAGATTAAGGATGAGCATAAGTCGCATTTGAAATATGTTCTAGAGACTCTCATAAATCATCAACTGAAGGCTAAATTTTCTAAATGCCATTTCTGGAAGGATGAAGTCTGGTATCTCGGGCATATTTTTTCTAGTAATGGAGTTTCTGTTGATCCAGTCAAGATCCCTGCGATCAATGTAAGTATTTCTTTCTTCTCTTTTCCTTATCATTTAATAATTTTATCTTTTCGGTTGTCCTTATTTTCCCCTATTCTGTTTCAGGATTGGGAACTCTAAAGACTCCATCTGATATTTGTAGTTTTCTGGGCCTTGCCATTTACTACCGGAGATTCATTGAGAATTTTGCTCGGGTTGATGCACCTCTCACTGCTTTGACTTGTAAGAATGCCAAGTTTGTCTGGAGTGATCAGTATAAGGCTGCATTCAATGAATAAAAGAGCAAGCTAACTTCCGCACCAGTTCTTACCGTTCCTAATGGAAGTGAGGGATTGACGGTATATACTGAAGCTAGTCGTGAGGGTTTGGGTGCTGTTCTCATGCAGGATGGTAAGGTCATTGCCTATGCCAGCCGTTAGTTGAAAACCCACGAGGTGAATTATGCTGCTCATTATTTAGAGTAACTTGCTGTTGTCTTTGCTTTGAAGCTATGGAGGCATCATCTTCTTGGAACCAAGTTTGAGCTTTTCACTGATCATCAGTCTCTGAGATATATCTTTTTCCAAAAGGATTTGAATCAGAGGAAAGTTTGTTGGATTGAGCTTCTAGCTTCTTACGACCTCGATATTAGCTATACTCCCGGTAAAGCTAATGTTGTGGCCGATGCTTTGATTCGGAAGAAGGCTTTATTGTGCCAGCTTGTTGTTTCTTCTTCTCCTGTTCTGGATCGTATTATGGCTAAGCAGGATGAGGATGAGATGCTTAGATTGATGAAGGAGAATGTTTGTAGCAGGGTTGGTGGTAGTGGTAGTGGAGCTCAGATTGATGATAGAGGGATTTTGAGGATTAATGGCAGGATATGTGTCTCGAATGTTGATGGTTTGAGGCAGGAGTTGCTTCAGGAGAATCACTGATCCAGGCTTTCTATTCATCCTTGTGTGTCGAAGATGTATCAGGGTAGAAGAAGCTTTATTGGTGGATGGGGATGAAGAGGGATATCTCTATCTTTGTTAGTTGGTGTGCGACTTGTCAACAAGTAAAAACGGATCACCAGAAGACCGTTGGTTTGTTGCAGCCCCTTGAGATTCCCAATTGGAAGTGGGAACAGGTTTCCACGGATTTCATCGATGGTTTACCGAGGACTCGGAGGGGTAATGAGAGTATCTGGGTTATTGTGGATAGACTGACCAAGTCCGCTCATTTTATTCCGATCAAGTCTACTCGTTCTGCTTCTAGCTTATCTGAGATCTACATGAGAGAGATCGTTCGTCTCCATGGTGTTCCTCTCAGTATTGTTTGTGATCGTAACCCTATCTTTGCCAGCCAGCTTTGGAAAGCTTTTTAGGAATCTTTGGGTACTCACCTGAATCTGAGCACTGCTTACCATCCACATACCGATGGTCGAACGGAAAGAGTGAATCAGATTCTCGAGGATCTTCTTCATGCTTGTGTGCTTGATTATGGAGAATCTTGGAAAGATCATCTCCATCTTGCCGAATTCACCTACAACAATAGCTATCAAGTATAATCTTATCTTCTGTTTTTCAGTCTATTCTTAATTTTTTATCGATCTCATTCCATATTTACATTCAGGCCAGTCTCAAAATGTCTCTGTTTGCTGCTCTATACGGACGACCGTATAGATACCCATCTTGCTGGATTGAATTCAGTAATCGTTTGGTTCTTGGTCCTGATGTGATTTTGGAAGCTTTTGAGAGAGTTGAGGAGATTAAGAAGAGGTTGAGAGCTACTCAGGATAGGCAGAAGAAGTATGTTGATAAGTGTAGGCAGAATTTGGAATTTGCTGTTGGTGATCAGACGTTCCTTAAGGTTTCTCCCTTGAGGAATGTCATTCGCTTTGGTCGTAGAGGGAAGCTTTCTCCTAGGTTCATTGGTCCTTTCCACATTGTGGAAAGAGTTGGTTCTTTGGCTTATCGTTTGGATTTGCCGGAGAAGCTTTCTAGAGTTCATGATGTATTCCATGTCTCGCATCTTCGCCGACATCTTCGTGATCCATCTCTTATTGTCTAGCCTTCTGTTCTTGATAGTTTGGATATTGAGCCTAATCTAACTGTTGAGAGAAATCCACTTCGTATTATCGACAGAGGTACGAAGCAGCTCAGAAGGAAATCTGTTAGTCTGGTCAAAGTACAGTGGATTATTGACGATCGAGATTGTACCTGGGAAACGAAGGAGAGCATTCATGCATCAAATCCGGAATTGTTTATTTCAGGTACTATTTTGTCTTCTATCTTGTTTCTCTTTATTTTCCTTGCCCATTCTTTTCAAGGACGAAAAGATTTGAGGGGGGAGAGTGTAACAACCCTAGATTTTTGAATATAATTTAAATTTGACTTTATTTTATTTTAAAATTATTTTAAATTTGTTTTATTTGTAATATTTCATTTATAAATATTTTTAAAGTGATAATAAAAAAATTCAAAATTTATCGCAATTATTTTCTATTTTTAAAGCCTAGTTTCCATTTTTCTGCCCTTTTTTTCCTTAAATTATATTTAAATTAAAATTTACTTATTTATTTTTATGCATGCGTTTTATTTTTGTGTTCTTATCTTTGTTTATAAATACTTTTCAAGTACATAAAAATTTTCCAAAATTTGTTTCATTTATTTTCAAATTTTCAAGCCTAGTTTTCATTTTCTTTGCTATTGTCATAATTTAATTATATTTAATTAATATTCATTTATTTACTTTTGTTTATTTACTATATTTTCGTGTTTTTATCTGAATTTATACATATTTTTTAGTTATTTAAAATTTCTAAAGAAAATATGGATATTTGAAGAGTTTTATGATCTCTTGTATTTCTAGTCTTTTTGTATTCTGCCTTTTCATTTCAACCAACACCTTAATTCAATTGTCTGCCATAATACCCTACTCTTCAGCCGACCATTTCATTTTCTTTCTCATGTGAATTTTCATTCTCATCATCAAAAACTTTCGGCTATCCTCCTTGAAAAAAATTTTGGTAATCTTTCTTTTCATTTCATTGTTTTCTACTTGTTTATATTGATTTGCACTTGCTTTCTTCACCATCTTTAGGTTCGGCCTGCCACCTCCAACAACTTGGCCGCCTCCACCACCACCTGAACCAGTCACCACCACCTCCTTGTCTCTGACCATCCCATGTCGAGCCACCTTAGGTTGAAGATACACCACACAAATGCACCAAACTCCACATATTCACCATAGCCGAGCTTCATCATGCACCACCACCTCAAACTCCTCCTTGGCCGCCACCTACACCACCACCACTAGATTTTCCTGACCTAACACCCTCTGTCACATCACCCCTGACCCACCTGAAGTCATGGCCATGCCCACCTTTGCTTCGACTGAGCCCATTAGTGCCTTGAAACCATGTTGTGTTGCCTTTGTGTTGTGTAGTTCATGCACCTAATATTTGCACCATTCTTCCCATGCTAGGCTGACCCATATCAGTCCACAACCAGACCCAAACACACACCATAGCCGTGTACTTTAACCCATGGCCGAGCCTAGGGATAGTTGAAGGCAAGTACAAGGGGTTTGGAGATGTTTTGTGCATTCATTTATAACATTATTTTATTATATTTGGGTTGAAAACTTATGTTGTTTATATTATTTTGTTTGAATGTATTCAAGGCTATTAGCTTTGGCTCTCCCACACTTGAATCATTGTCGTGCTTTTGTGGATCTCAATTTGTGCATTTGGTTGTTGTCTTCAGCTTATACCTGTGAGTTATTCTCACCGGACAGTTTTATACTTATATGACTAGTAAACCGATCACATTTGAATCTGTAAAATGCATCACCATGTTACACCTGCTATGTTATGATCATATGATGTTCACTCATGCTTAAACACCTGTTATATCATATTCTACTCTTATATTATGCTATTCTGTTATTTATATCAGTTTATCACACTGCAAGTTCCCTTTAGATTAGAATCGCTATGGGTTGAAATGATACATACCTGAACGGACTTTAGAATAGGGGAAAATCGTAATGATAGGCCTGAATGATTTTCAATTATTTCATTTTACTTGGGACTACGGGTTTAAAATGATAAAACTCAGGTTTTCGTTGTAAATTACGGATTGAAACGATATATTATCCGTATCACTTTACCCAGTGTAGAAAATGATATACAGACCCGTGGTTAAAATATATTTTTTCTAAAATTTTTAAAATATTTTAGAAATGTAAATATTATAATATTTTGATTTAAACTTAATAAAAATGATTTTTGTAAAGTATTATTGATTTTCTAAGAATTTATAACTGAAATAAATAAATGGTAAAGTTAGAAAATGAAATATAAGTTATTTTGGAAACTATAATTTGGTGATAAATGGAATCTAAATTAAATATGAAATATGATAAATTTGTGATATTTTGAACTAAAATGAAATTAAAATATTTTTATAATATATTAATGATTTTTGAATAAAGTTAAAATGTGAAAAGAATAAATAATTAAGGTTAATTTTGAAATGTAACTTAAATTGGAAATTTGTGAATTTTGTTTAAAAGTGAATTTTAAGCTAAGTAAATAAAATGAAATTAAGTTATATTTGGAAATTTAAACTTAAGTGTTAAGTAAAAAAAATTAATTATAAAGAATTGAAATTGAATGTGTGAATTTAATATGTGATTTATTATTAAATATTGATTTTTGAATGGAAATTTAACTTTATAAAATCATGAATATAAGGGTATTTAAATGATTTTTTTAGAATCGAAATTATATTATTTTATAAGTTTAAAATGGTTTAACTAAAAATTTAATTGTTTATGAATGAATAGTGAATATTTGAAATTTAATTAACAGCATTTTTGAAGTGCTATTATTTCTAATGTAATGGATATTACAACATTTGTAAATGATGTAGTTGATATAAATGAACCAAATGGCTAAATTCTAATAAAATGATATTACAGCACTTTGTAAGTGCTATAATTGTTGAATTTAACTAAGGTTTTATTTGAACTAACATAACCCTATTACAGCATTTTAAATGCTGTCTTTTGTTAAATTGAACTGTTTTGCAAGTAACTTTCTGTATTATTTTCCAAATGCTGCGAAAGGTTAATTTTTACTGTTTTGATAAATTTAAGTGAATGAATGAACTTTGAAAGATTAAATTTATGGAAATTTAATAATTTAATTATTAAATGTAATAACTTCATTTTAATGATTTAAATGAAGTAATTCGATTTGAAATATAAACTATTTTAAAATGAGAATTGAAATGGTATTTTAAATTTGAATAAAATGAATGTGGTTTTGAAATGATATGGTAAGTTGGATATTTTGAAAAGGATTTGAAATGATATTGAATTGTTAAATGATATTTGATTTTTGAAATATAAATACCATTTTTAAATTATGACTACGGGTTATAATAACGATTGGTTGTTAAAGAGACCGGGATCGGATATGGACATACTCTCTGTCGATACCGAAAACCACTTTAACAATTGTGTACGCGGTGGAGATTCTAGAATGAAGTAGGATGGTGGCGATGTTCCTGAGGTACATTACATGGACTGACCATCGTGAGTTAGCTTAAGGTGTCTGAAAAAGGAGCGATCTCGGGCCAAAAGAGGTAGCACCTCTGGTCGGACACACTTCTTAGATACCATTCTATTACTGTTGTGATTGATTGGGTGCGCTCCTTGATTTTGGAGTGTTTTTCGGGGTGGGCGTAGTGGCTACTACGTTACCACCAGCCCGTGTGCGTAATTGGTATATCTACCCTGGCATTGCCTTTTGTGTCGTGTCACCTACCATATCGAGCCTTTACTACGTGTTTGTTTTTCTCCCGTAACCCGTGAGGTGTCCTCTGATAGTCTCCTGATCTAGAGATATCATGATATTGGATGGACTACTGGGAGATATCATGATATTGGATGGACTACTGGGACTATTATGTGTGAAGGGTGATATGGGTAAGCCCGGAACTCTATTTTAAAGTAAGTTTATTTTATTGCAGACATTATTATAATAGCGCGGTATTACTATATAGTAAATAGTTTAACGGATCCTTAGAGGATGGGCTGTCCCAGGCATCCTTTAAGTTACTTGTATCGTTATTATAGTTCACTTGAGTTGGTTTACATTATATAAGTATATATTATCCTGACTCGAGTGTTTTGTCTTTTTGCTTTACGCTCGGGTCAGCTTGAGTATTCACAGCTTTGGATTCTCTTTCTAGAGCTGGTCTTCGCTGGAGTTTCTGCCTATCAACATTTAAATCTATTTCTATTTTAGCTATTCTATTTTATCTCATGTATTAGTGAACTTCTATGTATTTGGGATTTCTATTATGTTGTTTTCAGACTGATATTATGTATTTTTTTTGAGACTCTGTTATAGTAGCTTCACGAACTACTATGTTATTTTATATTCCGCCGTGAGTTATTCTGATTGTTCTGTGTCTGTAATTCTGTATATTTGATTTCATTTGCTCCAAATTTATTTACAATCTGTTATTTTGCATCATTCAAGTCTTACATGTGTGGATTATTGTCGATTTGAATGGTACGGAATGGCGGGTCGTGACACTACGAGTGGTTAATTATGCATTTAATTTACATATATGTTACTTAAGTAAATAACAGTTATGTGACTGAAAAGGTCAAATTGAATTAAATGGTAACTTAATTTAGTATCATTATGGTCGTTAAGCCTCTTTCCGTATTTCTAAAGTTATGGGTTTAAATTAATTTCGAATAAGTGTTTATAAATGATGCTTTAAAGTAAGTTTGTTAATTATTTATTAACGAGGTTTTAAAGTTAATTAATTATTTAATTATGATGTTTAAAGGAAATCAATTAATTAAATAAAGGCATTTATAGATAATAATTTGTTTATAAAAGAGATTTTACTTTATTAAAGGATTTATTTAAAAGATATTTTTCAATTGATATTTGGTAAATAATATTTTATAAAGGAGTTATAAAGGAGGATATATAAAAGAGTTCTATAAACAGAAATGGATTTTATAAATCATTTTGGAGATTTATAAATGAAGTTTTCTAATTAATTTGGAGATTTATAAAGGTATTTGTAAATATGAAATGTTCTTATAAAAAAGGAATATATAAAAGAAAAGAGATTATTTTCGATAATTCATCCTTCTTTATTATGGTGGTATGGAAACATTCTTTTCATACTTAGCACCGAAGGATAAGTGGTTTGGTTTATAATAAGAAATGTTTTTAAATGATATTTGATTTGGCCCAATTAAGTATGAATCTGGAAAAGAGGAAATCTTTCTTAACTTTTGTATATATACCTATACCATTGAGATAAGTATTTTGATATATTTTCTAAGTACTGAAAGTATAATCGGTTGTCAAAATACTTATACCGGTGAGATAAGTACATAAATGTTATCCAAGTATTTGGAAGAAGTATAACGGGTTTGTGAAAATATCTTTGGTGAGGATATTTTAATTCAAATAATTGAAATAAATTTTGTTTAATGAAAGAATAATTAATAGAGGCTTCATGGATCCTACCTGGAATTAAATTTTTATTTGATTGTTTATTTATTAGATAGTTAAATAACCAACTATAAAATCTGGTCCAATTTTTAACTTTGAAAAAATCTAGGACAAAACACGAGAATTATATGGTACTATTATCCTCGAGGATGATATACTGTACGAATAAATTCATGTGTTCTTCTAGGATAAATGTTAAGGAGATACATCCATTTAAACCGTTAGAGGGTGATCCCTACTCTTATGCATTATCTGATTATTTATGAAAGAATCGGAGTGGCGTTTATCGAAAACTTCCAAATGTTGATTTGAAAAGACCAGGATCGAATAAGTATGAGTTATTCAAAAACCACTTCGAACCAACTCAAGCGTTCGAATTGGAAGCATTTGAAGATGATGGAATTGAAGACACGGCTCTTTGAAGTGTAAGGACTACTAGCTACTAATTCTGAGGGTGATTCCAAAATAGATATAGTATAACAGTGCCTTTGGTTTGTTCATATCCCGAGCAACTTGTTTGGACGAATGCTGGCATTACATTGCTGCTTGGAGGTCAGTGTTAGCATTCCAACTGGGATTGCTATATAAAAAGGTAAAACATAGCCTTAAGCCTCATCAACTAGGAATGACTAAAACATGCGATATGCAATAGGGCTATTTGGGTCGCACCTATTAGGATATTTTCATCATCCTTATATATACATATACATACATACATACATACATACATAGATATATATATATATATGGATTTGGTTGTGCATGAGAGCTATAGTTAAGGTTACAAAGCAATTGGGGTGATGAAATATTCGGTGCTATCAAGTAAGGGGTTGGTCGGTCCTATGTTGGCGGGGGGTTCCATGTAAGGCTCTCAGTACATTTTTATAAATGTAATGTGGTAGGCGATACCCCAATAGTCCTATCACTGTATGAAATCTATTCTCTAATAAGCACCATACAGACTTAGTTGTACCTAACTATGTTGGAATGTAAGATACAAGCATTCTAGGTATATGCATCATTTTCTTTAAACCCCAAAACATTATTATAATATCACTGCATTTTCTATAAAAATGTTTTTGGTTATCATAAGATAAAATCGGTTCGTGTATATGTGTGGCATAATCTTATGAGATGCCTTTGTTTTGAAAGGTTTTATAAAGTATTAAGAATCTGTTTGATTGTGTTTCTCATGCTGGTTTTACTAGACTGATCTGGCATTATTTTTCTTATAATGCTCAAGTCAGCCAGAGCATATTTTCCAGATTTAGGTTGACACTTTGAAGCTTCAGGAGACGAGCTGGATCCTCTAAGGTGTATTCACATATTCTATGTTTCGCTGTTTATTCTTACTATATTTTTCAACGGTTGTATAGACAGGTTATTATAATCCTCTAGGTTGATGATAAACTAGCGCTCTAATTTGTGTATACATATAAATGTTTCTTTCGTAAAGACTATTGGAATATTATATGTTACTCGTCCTTTTTTATGAGATTCTATTCTGTCTTTTCTTTCTTTCACCCCAATAATCTATTTTTTGTTCCTTGGATGTTTTGGACATGAAAACCATGGATGTATTAGTGTCGACCTTTGATGATCGAAAAGGCTAGTTGTTACAGTTTGCATATAATAACCAAAATGTCACAAATTCAATAGGTGCTACAACTAAGTTTTTAAGTGTTGGATAAAATCTTAGAACGGATATGACAGTATTATTCGACAAGAATCAGAGTTGAGAAAATATTTTGATTAAGAAATCAAGTAATCTTTATCATTCAAAATGCTATGAAGCATGTGTTTGCAAGAAAAAACATTAAGAGGTGCTAAATGTTAAAATCTTAGTTATAGACTTTGATCATAACAACCATGACAACAACAATATACATTCATTTAAAATGTAGATACAAATGTTTGGCCTAGTTATATAGTATATAGTGCAAGATATTACATATGTGTTGAGTCGTAGGATGTACAATATAAAGGCTCGAGAATGGACATTAAGATTCATGAGTATAAAGACCAAAATATGAGCATCTCAAGATTTTAATATAGCGCATAGAGTTATAGAATTTTATTAAAGTCACTGGTTGTAATATATGATTTTTATCTCCTATTTTCATATCTTTTATATTTCCAAACAAAATATATTTTCAAATATATATTAAAAAAGTTTATAAAATATTTTCAAAGTTTAAAATGTTTAGACTATTTTTTATTTTATTTTTACAAAGTATCAATTATTTTACAAAATATAGTACTTACAAAATGTTTTAAAAAGAAAAGAGTTTCCAAATTTCATAAGCATATGTCCACATATACCTAGATGGTATGTCGACAAACATGCCAAAAAACTGTTTTTCAAATTTTGGAATGAGGTGTCCATTCGTTGCAACTCTTTGAGAACAGACACATTTGTTTATGCACTATAAATAAGAGGTTTCAAACGAATCTTTTAGCAGTTATTATCTTATTTTCTTCCCTCCCCTTGCTCTCTTGAAACTCCACTGAAATCATACTCCTTTCCCTTCAAAATAAAATAGAATCGATTAAAACTTCTTTGTATTGATTCAATATTACTTTCTTACCGTTTTGAAACCATCTCTCTCTCAAATCAAAATCATAGTGTTGTCGAAGAGACTATAGGATCCATTGTATCCAAAGTTCAAGAAATTGTCTTTGAAAAACCATTAAACTCTATTTATATTTGGTTGGGTGTGACTGTAGCCCATTCAAATTAATTGAATGTGCTTGGTAACCTAGAAATCCGAGTGGCTGTGCTTGTAGCCTGTCCAAATCAAGTAGGTGTATCCTTAGCCTGGAAAGTAGGGAAGGTATGTCTCATAGCCTCAGAATCGAGAGTGTAATTAGGTTTGTCTTCTACCCATTTAAAGATTAGCATTTGAAAAGAAATTTGTATAGAAAATTGTACGGGACTAGATGTAGATGAAATTTGAACCAGTACAAAATCTTTGGTGTCGTCGCTTTAACTCTCTACTATTCCTTTTTACTTTTATTTTAACTGTGATTACATCTGTAATTTATTGTTGATATGATTCTGTATTGAAAACTTGTGTTTTAATATTAAATTTGAATTTTTTTAAAAAGGTATACAAAAGTTAGAACAGTATTCACCCCCCTCTAGTGTTAATTAGTCTTAAAGTCTATAATTCTGCAATCCACACTAAAATTTTCTAATCAATAAGTAAACAACATAATATCGATTATTAACGATGTACCAATGTTAAAATCATTTTTGGTTTGGTGGTTTAATTCTTGATATAGGATTTGAAATTGACATCTTTTATATTTAGTAAAAAAAGATATTGGGATTATCCCCAACGATATACGTAGGCATTGTATTAAAATATTTAATATGAAGCATATGAGATAGATTACTTATGCATCATTAATAATAACTATCATATATGGTATGCTCTCCACTATATTAGAATTCACTTATGCAGTTGCTACATTAAGTGAGTATCGAATCTGAATTAAGATTAATAAATGATAGTTAAGAGTATTCTTGATGTTCGAACTCAAACTTCATCAGTGGCATTGAGTATGATATGTCAATCCTAAATTCATATTTAACCTCAGTTAAGGAGCTTTGAATTGGACTATGCTAGAGGTACTTCTAAATGTTGAAAATCTTATGACATTGTTTTATGAAAATAATGTCGCGATACAAATCATGAAAGAACCTAGGCTCACAAGAAGGCAAGAAACGTACTTCAAAAGTTCCACATGATAAAGACAGTTCATCGACAATAGAGAGGTGTCGATTAATAAAGTGGACAATGAAATAATATAATTTCATTCATAAAGAGACTAGCTTGATTAGTTCTAATCAAAAGAATGGAATTGAGAATCCATATTGTCCCCAAGTGCAGTGAAAATTAAGAGAGTCGGTGGTATGCCATAGGGGCAATTATGTAATTTGTTACACATATCTAATTCTATAATTAATCTTTTATGAAAAAGGTTTTCAATTTATTTTATATAATTTATTATATTATGATATAATTAATTAACTAATTAATTTAAAGTAGATTAATAATAAAATCTTTAAATAAAATGTAATATGCTTATTGTTGCAATCATGAGTAATTAATCATTATATAACATAATATTTTTTTAATGTTCCTAGACAAGTTTTTTTGAGGAAGGATAATGATACATCCGTTGAAACTAGAGTACGTGTTGCTCTCCAAATATTAGGCAATTTATTACTTATTTCTCCTAGGGGCACTAAAGGATTGCTTACGTATGGTTATTAAGTAGCTATATAATGATTCATTCAAGAGTTTCCTATTGATTGATGACAACTAGATTAAGTATGAAATCTTAGTGTGACAATGTTACAAATTTCTCTCAAATTAAGAATACAGTAGAACTTCAATAGATAATCCACTTTGATTATAATTAAATGATGACATGACGTCCATTGAATGGCAATAGTTGGTTATGAGTGAAGCATTAGGAGTGAAGCATTATTCAATAGAGAATTCATCTACTCAGTTGCACGATGTTGGTATCTAGTCAACTACAGTCAACTCATAATAGAAAAATTAGCCAAAGTAGAATGGTTAATACTAATAGTTATTATTTAACCAACGACTTTGTTTATGGACTGATCAAGTTGAATGTGGATAATATTGAAGTTTTGACTAATAAATAACGCCATTCATCCTAATGTGATATAGTGTTGGCGAACAAAGCATCTATAAATTATGGCCACTATTGGCACTACCTAAGATAATATAAAATATGATTTTTAACTAAATGATCTGTAAGCGATGAATAATGTCAAGCTACCACATATCTAGAAAATGTGACATGTGAACATTAATGTTTGAATTATTTAATAATAATTGCCGATTGAATTTATACCTCTTAGTCCCACAACCCAATTTGTGAATTTTTTGAAAACCACACGATTTAAATGTATTACAAAGTGTTATGAATTAATTAAATTAACTAATATTTAAGAAATATTAATTATTAATGTATTTGACAATTAGGGGGTTTTTTGCAGGTGATGTATCTTTTTGCAGTGTTCCAAGAATTATTAGTAATTGTTTAGATGTGTATATAAACATTATATATGCATGTATTGGTATACGATATTTACATATATTTAACCGGGCTTTAAATATATTTAGTTGCTTAACATGCTTTGGAATTATTTGGTCCATGAAGTGGACCATATTTAGCCGACTGTGCAAGGATATGAAGTGGTTTAGATGTTGATCTAAACATAAATGGAACTAAAGAGAGGTAGTTTTAAAGAGGGGAAGGTGAAATGTCTCCATTATCTATTCAAATACAAAAACTTTCACATTAATTATGTTTAATATCTTCTTCCCTTTCCTTCTCTTATGCTTATCTACATCCATGGCTTTTTCACCCTATTATTGAACTAAAACTACCAAATAATTCCACACATACACCTGTATGTTGCCATATCATGTGATGAACATATGAGATATATTCTAAACATTCATTGGACAAATTTAGTTAATAAGATCAATTAAATCTATATAAAATGATTTAAAATAAAATATAATTTTATTTTGAATAAATAGATTGGATCCAATGCTAGTTAATGGATTTCATTGTCCTATTAAGATCCAATAAGGATTTTTTTACATTTACCCATTTCACCCACTGTCAGAACGAGTCAAATCCAACAAGACTTACATAGATTAATTAGATCTAATTTTGAGTTCACGAAACTTTTGTTCTCAATGAAGATTGGGCAACCATATATCTTTAATTATTTAAGATTATAGCTCCAATTCATATCTTATATGAATTTGTAATCACTGGTTCAAATGAAATCAAATTTAACTTATTTGCATACTCTTAAGTACATACCCTTATAGAAAGAAGTCCCTCAGTTCCACTCATTATTACCTTACTTTATCCAATGGGTCTGATTACTCCTTATCATCATTATGCAGCATAGAAAGGAGTGACTTCGAAAGTGAATCATATTCACTTTTAGGTTCTATTAGAACTCTTATCCAGGATAGTCACCTATTCGATCAAATCAAATTGTTTTATTTCCTTTGTATATTATATTTTCTACTTTAATTTTATACTATATGAACCTATAATAGATATGTAATTTGTCTATCAAATACATATATTCATATTCAAGATAGGTCATTATTAATTTAACGAAGTAAATGGATCCCTTTTTGGTATCTTTAGACCTTAGACCATACATCTAAAAGTATCAATTCAAAGAGTTTGTTAAGTCTTATGTCACTTCATAGAACAAGAGCTTCACCTTTAATCATTTGAGATACAATTCACAAGTACCATACAATTCATAATCATATGATTAATAATTGTTTCCTTAAGACAAGACATAGTCACTAATTCCAAAATTAATTTGTTAAATAATTTAGATGCTTTCAAGTTATATATAACTAACACATCATATTGTTATGAAAATAAATACCATCATCAAAATTTCAAAAATAGATTTTTTTTTTAATAACTTATATTCTTAATATTCATATTAAAAAACTACATTTCTTTTTGGTAAAAACCGTAAACAATTATTATTTCATAAATAGTATTTGGCATACACAAAAGTAATCTTTCAAAACTAGATGCATCCACAAGCAAGTGCCATATGATACTCCCACTATTTTCATTGTTACAATAACAACATTTGAATATGAAAAATTACTCATTATGAGCTGTTTATTTCTGTAACTAATTTATCATTGAGAGTTCCCAATCAAATATCTCAAAATCAAAGAAATAAATTTTATGCAGATCATTCTTCTATAGAAAAACACATTTGGAGTAGATGTCACTGTTGTTGTTGTATATGGGATTTGATGTACCATTTGCATGTTGATTATGACACCGATCTTATATGTAACAACCCTGGTTTTTGGATTACCGATGTAATAAAAAAATTGAAATAGAAATTTTAAATTGAGAATCAAAAAAAAATGCAAATCAATTACAAGGTCAGTTAAACACTTCTAAGAGGTAGCACGTTTGAAATAAATTGCAATTGGCCTTCACGTGTGAGAAGAGGCCAATTAAAAAACAAATTTGAACACTTATGCTATCACCACTAAATTTTTTAAAGCAAATTTTGAACAATTTTACTGCCATCACTATTTTATGCATGTTGCGTCCTTTTCTCCACTAGTGCGCATTCTCACTTAAATGCAAGTGTACCATAACTACTGCCAGCACATCTTTTGCTTTGACTTGTACACAAAGTGGAAAAGAAAAGTAAAGCCTTCATCATTTGGTTGTTTTCATTTCCAGTAGCACTGCAAAAGTATTAATGGCAGTTCAAAATTCTTGCTCCATTTGGATCTTGGTTGCTAATTAATTCTGAAACAAATTATAGGTGAGTGCAAACTCACACTTCTATTTAAAATTATGGCTGCTTGTTTTTTTTTTGATATGCTGTTTTGTCGTTTATATTGGTTTGCAACTTTTGTTAGTTAAGTTGTTTACGTTTTGTATGCAATATCTTTATGTATGCAGGATCTTTGAGTTCAGGAAATTTTCAAGTACAATATCTTTTTCCTCTTTGTACTGCATTTATTTGTTTTATATCTACAGTTTGCTAGTTTAATTATAGAGGTTTGAAAGTGAGCATTTTAAAGCATTTATCATAGTTGGCATTTTTGTAACAATATTTTCAATTTCATTTTTTTGCTGTCAATTTAGGAAGACTATAGTTTAATTTATCGGATTGTTGCATTTATTTGACCTTCTCTTGAATCATCTTCAATTTTCACAATTTGCTTGTTGGTTTAGCAAAGGAGGTGATACAAGATATCATTTAACTTTTCAAAATACTTGCTATTACCATAGTCAAGCTGTTCAAATATAGTCACATTAAATCTCTGACGAGTACCAGAGTTATAGTTATGTTAGAAGTTCATTCTTGAATTTACATATATTACTAAGTTTCCTATTACCCAAAGCAGCTTTACTAGCTGGTTCTTAAGATATTTTTTCACTTAATATCCAATGGTTATTTTACTTGTTTACAAATAAGATATTTTATGTGCAAGAATGTTATGCACGTTAGTAATAGTTCCAGGTCATTTATTTTTATTTATCTTCATTTATTGCGTGTATTAGTGCATGCGCTAAAGAAAACCAAGACTAGCCCATTGATATTTGTCTATAATTATTCCATGCGTGCAAAGTATATATTGCCCAGGTCACCTTCTTTTTCAATTTATATTTCATGTGTGCATGAGTATATTGCCTAGTTCAATTTATATTTCTGCCTAAAATCTGTTGCGTGCGTGCATGGTAGTATTGCCCAGGCATATATTTGTTATGTGCGTGCATGTATTGCACGAAAGAGAAAAAAAAAGATACGAGCACGTTTTGTACCTATTACAGTGCAGACCATTTTACATTTCGTGTGTACATGTGTATATTGCCCAGGCAGTGCAATATTATATGTATATAGGTAGTGCAGTCTAGTTATTAATTTATTTTGAACCGACATTTTGTTTTGGAATGTATTTTGTTACCGCTATTTTTATAACGGGTTTTTACCCCGGTGTTTATATTTGAAGCGTTTTATTTTGATGATACTTTTGATGAATAAAACTACAGTTGTTTTGACTTCAGTAATCGTCAATTTAAAGTGAGTTTTCAATCGGCTATCTTGCAACCAAGAAAACCCGCAACGCTGATTTTATATCCGTTTTTACGGTGTTTTGTGAAGCGCAATTTTCTTGTCGAAATTGCTATAGAAGTTGCTGTTTTAATCATGTGTTTTCAAATCGTTTTAATTATAATTGTTTCCAAAAATTTCACGGTTTACGCTTTCAAAAGAATGAGAAATTGATTTAAACGCTTCAGCAAAATTAAGGACTATGAACCCTTACTTTACTGATTCGATTAATTCCGAACTTGTTGATTTGAGAACGTAAAAATTATTTATATAAAATACACAATTTTGCACTTTCAAGGAAACGATGATGAGATTTAAACGACTTAGAAAAAGTGCGGAATATAGAACCAAGCTTTTACTAATTCGGTTAATTCCGGACTCGTTAATTGAAATATTTTCCATGGAGTTGCTGTTTGAAAACTTTGATAATTTTGCTAGGCTTTCGAGACCTTCCGGTCAATTACCAGTACTAGGGCTTTGGGTCATTTATTGGACCTTCAGGTCATTCGTTGGGCGCCAAATGTTATGCTGACAGTACTTGGTAGGCTTCGGCCATTTGAGATGCACGTGCGGCGTAGCTTAAACTCGCCATATGCTGGGATCGATCCATTTTATTCTAGTTTTTCTAGTTATCTTATTTTGATTCCTAGATTTTTGTATATTGCTGTTTTGAATTCGATTATGAATTTGGAAATTGATTTTGATGGTGTTTAATGAGATTTCTTCATTTAAACTATGTTCATTATTTATGCTGCAGTCTCATTCAAGATTATGATTAACTTGCTCTAGTGTTGTTTATCATGCATTTATTTCTAAGTTTAAATTAGACTGATCCGTTTATTATTTTCTTTTAAATAATGCTCGGGTAAGACCGAGCTATTTTAGGATAATCGGATTCAGTTGCTGCTTCAGCTTTTGGGATTTCATCTCATCTTTTGTTTAGGATTCGGGGTGTTACTTTTGGTGTATTGACTCTCATCTCATGTATGTTATGATGACTATGTATATGTACATTTGGTTCATGTGAACCATCGAGTGTTGTAGCATGCATCCAGACTTACCTTCCGCTATGTATGATATTTCTGTTCTGTGTTACACTTATCTATGTTGTTGCTATTATGAGTTGTTTTGAATTATAAATAAGCCACCATAGTTTCTCTTTAGATTATTGGGAGTAATTTAATAAACGAAAAAAAATTACATAACTCCTACCGATGTAATCAATACTCGTCTAAGGCATAACTTACGGATGGTCTCTTCTAATAAGCCTTATTCTTTGCAATTGCAAACGTTGTTACCTTATAATAACCTTTATTATTGTGAACATAGAGGTGGGGCGTCACATTATATCTCTTGATATGATATACATTTATTCTTTTACATGTTTATGTTAATATTATATTTTATTCCTTCTGCTATGTGATTTGGTATGATGATAGTTGTGATAGATATGTGTTGACTAGATTTTTCTCCAACCTTGAAAGTGTGTTTGAGAGGAAGTATTAGCGATGATTGGTAACTAATGCCTTGGTTAAAAATGAAAATGAAGGGATATTAATAAGCTAGAAAAGTAAAAAAAAAAAAAAAGAGCTCTAGAATGTTTCAACCTACAATGATCTATGTCCACCATTAGAAACTTCTTATTATTCCCATTTATTACAATAGGCTATATTACAAGATAATGACTCAAAATACCAAGATACTTAAAAGATAATGTTTTTCAACCCTTGTGAAGTGGCAATGCATAATGCATTTATACTGGCTGAAATTGGTGTTTGGATAGCTGAGATTAAGCAGTAAAGAAAGTAAGAAGCCTGCTTGACCGTTGATTTGGCTGTATGTTCTGATGGGAGATAGCTAGAATAGTGAAAGGAATGTTTGACTAAGATGAATGTCAAGAGGACAACGGTGCAAAGAGTATTCCTTTCATTTACTACTAATCTAATGCATTATGCACTAAGGCGGCATGTTTTAAGGATACAACATGTTCTCTTCCAGAAGTAAATACACCTGGTTGTATTTTTTGTTGTTTACCTCTACATGCTTAGGTGGTAAGGTAGGCTAGATTGGATATATAAAGAGAACCTAAAGTTTCCAAGGACAAAGCTAAGGGCATGCCGAGCTAGACATGAGATAATAAGATAATGTACCGACCGTAGGTGGTTGTACCGGGGTTGAGAAAAAGGCTAGCCAAGCTTGAGCCGGTCTTGACTTGTGCTGGTTAGAAAATAGTTGGGAGTGATGCTTGATGGATGGGAATCTTCTCGCTATGTTGAATGCAGGTTGATATGAGGGAGCAGACTTCATGTAGGATGGTTCGATGCAAACCAGGTCGGGTTATGCCTAGTCCGGCTTTACATGATGAGTTGGTTGTTGAAACTACTTTAGGGCACACTGACCGTGAGCTAGCTTGATGTACTTTAAGTATAGAATGGCATGGGCTCAGCTTGGACCCAGGCCGACAACCAAGAGAGCCTAGCCAATTTTCCCCCATTATGGAGGACCGACCAGATTTGAGCTAGCTTGGACCATACAGGGCCAACCAAGAAGCCTTAATAAGCTTTTCTTTTTTACTTAGGAAAAAATGAGTAACAATCCCTTTTCTGTTATTGTTATTTTAAATTCTACCCTTAATACAATGTCATTCGTGATACTTATGGGATTTGGTTTATTATATGCATAGATTACAGGTTTTCCAAAGGGTAGGTCAATAAATTCATCCTAGATTAGTGACTGAAAAATTGGAGGGATATGATCAGGACACTTTCCGTAGTCCAGTGATGCATTTAATAACATAGATTAATGACATATTATTATTAGTGGAGCATGCAATTAACTTTCCTTTTTGTTAGCCTTACTTTTTGGTGGCTTTATTAGCTTTTCTTGAGGCATTAGTTGGCTTGTTGGATACTAACATGGCATTTTATTGAAGATATTAGCATAATCCTAGTGTTTTTGGGTTATAGTTGTTGGATTGAGGCATATAAGACCTATAATTGAACCCAAGTATTGAAGTTGAGTATATCGGTGGATATCTTGGTAATTGGTCCATTGGTAAGCCAGAAGATACTCTTGAGCTCTGGCTCCATCTCAAGTCATAACTCTTGTTTTTATCTAGAGCTACTATATATCACTAAGAGAGCTTATGGCATTACCTCATAAAATTATGGGTATGACTTAGGGGAAATTATGCAATTTATATATAATCATATTTTTTTAGACGACCTTATTCGAAATAAAACATGTTGTTGGCTTTGTTTTCAATTATACGTGTTTGTTATATTGTGATATAGGCTATAAACAATTATTAAACATATGTAAGTAAAAAATACATAGGAATATTGTTTTATTGATTATAGTTATGAAATGTTCATAACCATGAGTTTTGATTGATACCAAACAAAACACATCTCCTTAAATGTCCCTAGATAAGAAGTACCAAGAAACAAAATATTGATACATATGTTGAGATTAGTGTACATAATTCTCTCCATACAATAGACAATGATTTACTCATGACATTGAGGGCATCAAGTGGTTACATATTTTTGGTTGTTTTGAACAATCATAAAATGGCTCAATGAGAGTCTTCAATAGGCCAAATAAAACTTAGTTAAAATAGAAAATCTCAAAGTAATGTTATACAATAACCTTCTAACTTTGCAGTCACGTCGTTCTTAAGTATGCAGGCCATACTTTGATTATGGGAAACCATATGGCATAGAAATTGTATCATGGCCATTTTTGGATACATATTGAAATAGTTGAAGTGGAACACTACTCAAGAGAGGATTCATCTGTTCATTGTAGAGGATCGATATTACCTTAATTGATCAGTCAAATTAAACTAAAAGTCTTTAGATAGAGCAAAATAGTTAATCGTCGAATGCTATCAAATTAGATCATGGACTTTAAATCATAATTGATAAGGATGTTAAAAGAGCCTTTGACCACTGAACTCTAGATATCAAAGTGATACTGTGATGATGATAAGAATACATATACAAATTGTTGTTATTGGATGAACTTATATTAAATCAGAAATACGATTTCTAATAATTATTCTGTAAGCATAGAAATCGGCCTTATACTAAGACAGAATTAGGGGTATGCTCTAAGGCGATTCTGTAATTTATTGTATATTATTAACTTTGTAACAAAATCTCGTTCGAAATAAAATGTGTTTTATTTTATTATATATTCATCATAGTATGTTATGTTAATTATAATTATTTAATTAAGTATATTTAATGGAAAAGTCCTTAAATGATATGTTACGTGATAATAATTAGAGTTGTTGTAATCATAAGATATTAATCACATTGAAAACAATATACTGCCTTATATGTTTCGAGTCAAGATATTTTGAGATAGGATATCAATACATCCATTGGGACTAGAGTATATAATGCTCGCCAAATGTTGAACAGCGTATTACTCATGGCTGCTAGGAGTACCAAGGGATTACGTACTAATAGTTATTAGATAATTATAGAATGGCTTGCTCGAGAGTTTTGTGTTGGTTAATAAAACTAAGGTGAACTAGAGAATCTCGAAGTGATAATATTACATAGTTCTCTCGACTTAAGAATGCTGTTAAACTACAATGTGGACGCTTAACTTTGACTATAGTTAACTCATGGCACGACGCCTGTCGGATGACTATAGTTGGGTATGATTTGAAGCATTAGAAGTGAAACACCATTCAATAGAGAATTCATCTCCGCAATTATATAAGGCTAGTATCATGGTTAATAGCAATCAACTCAAAGTCAAAGTCTTTGGTCAGAGTAGTTTGGTTAATAATAATTGTTATTATTGGACCAAGGACTTTTTGTTTTGATTAAACAAGTTGAATGTGGATGATATTTGAATTTTGAGTAAACCCAATTTGAATAAGTCCTAGTGTGATATAATTTTGACAAAGAGAATTGGTGTAAATACTTGTTACTACCAAGTACCACTTACATTAGTAAAGTTGGATTTTACTGAAAAATGTGCAAGCGATAAATTTGGCAAACTGCCACATCACTAGCTAAGGTTACTTGTGAGTGTTAGTAAATGAATTGTTTGATATTAATCACTAACTGAATTTACACCTTTGCGTCGCACAACCGCGGGTTGTATACTCCAAAATACCATACGATTTAATTTATTATTATAAATTATTAATTAAGTTAATTTATATTTTGAGATATTAATTATTTAGTTTTATTTTACTTATTTGAATTAATATCCAATAAAGTGCGTATATCAATATATGACATCGATAAATAATTAAATTAGATTTAAATTGAAAAAATAATGATCGGATTTGGAAATTTGCATGGGCCCATGTAATGGCCGGACATAATAGGGGGAGGGGGTTTATTTTGAATGCAAAAGCATGTTTTGAATTGGTAAAGTGAAGAGGTTAACATGGAGATCTGGATCTCTACCTTTTCCTCTTTTCAGTTACTTATTTAAACATGAACTCCTCTCTCTTTTCCACTTTACTTTGGAGATTTCCCACCATCCCACTTTATTCAAAGATACAAAAGTGTTTTCCCTTTCATTTCAAAATCAAATTAAAGTCAAATAATTCTACTTCAAGACATGGTATTCTCTACTAATTAGTTGCACTTTCTAGAGGAGTATAGATTAGATCTAAAAGGTGTTATATTCAATATTCAAGGTGTTATTCATTGGCACAAAATTTTGGTAACTACCTATTTTAAAATTCATTTATATTCACATATGATGTTCATCTTTTTATGTCGATTATATATATGCAGCATAAATAAAAATACACATGTATTTTTTGATCAATATTGTTTACAAAAATATAAACCACTATATATGTCATAAATATTATACATACATACATGTATATATGTATACATATATTTAGACCATATTAATATATTTTAAATATTAAAATTTTCGATTTAAAATGAACATTTGATATTCACAAACTTTGACATATAAATTTTGTAATATATATGTGTATACATAATGCTTATATATAAAACTTATCTATTCAAAGCAATGTATATTCTGATTATAAAAAATTTATACACACACATATTTTAATAAATAATTAATAATATTTATATATTTATTTAAATTTTAAATAATGAAATATATATTAATGTAAATCCATATAAATATACATTATAAATGCAAAGTATTTCTTTTAAAGTATATAATCAAAAAAATATTTAAAACTATCCATCTAGATTTATGAAGTAAAAAAATTAATTAAAAGTATTTTTGGTCAAAAAGTTAATTTTTCATGTGTAATTATAGTTACTAATTGATATTTATGAATAAATATTTTAAAATAAAATTTAAAATATTATAAATATATAAACACATATATAATAAAAATTAGAATTTAAATTAAATATAGATTTTCGCCTAGATCTAAATCAGTTTTATTTAAACCATCTTAAGATATGTTAGATAACAATTTAAATCTTTTGAATTCATCAACATTTTTAAATAAACAAAATCAATATATAAATGCTTTATATATATACACACACACATACATACATAAGTATATATGTATATAAATAAGTGTGTATAAATAACAAATTAATTATAGACATCAAATACTTATATAATGGGAAATATGCGTCTATTGCGATGTAAATCCCAACATTTATATATAGGCATCTTAAACCAAGTACATTTCTACATATGTTGCACATGCACTATACATTTATTTGTGCATTTGATACATATGCACATTATATATTATATATATCAAATCAACTCTTTTATATAAACAAATAAAATAAAATAATGATTTTATATAAAATATTTAGATCGGATCTAAAGAAATTTAGACTTCATAGGCTCAATAAGAACTAAAAATAGAATTTGTTGACCAACACCATTGTCCTATTGGTTAGGTGCTTTGGCTTAGGTACGAGAGATCACAGGTTCGAAACTTGCATAGCATGATTCGAGCATATATTAACATGTAGTATGTTGTATATTACCTAAGACTTATAGTACTAATATGCACTACCAACTAAGTATCCAATTTAAAAAAAAACGAAAAATAGATTTTTTTTTAAATTCATCATTTTATCCCACTACGACCCGGTGTAATTCCTTCGTTGGTATTAGTATCTAATCACCCATGCGGTCTAAATTAGAAATATCATGACTAATTTATTAAAGCCTACCCATTTAGTAGGATATTTGGAAAGGTAGTGTTGATTGTTAGATTTGAGTAATTAAGTACTCTGCCTTACCCGACTACTTCCTAAAGAATGAAGTAAGCCCAAACATTATCTTCAATCTAATGGTCCAAATTAGTTTTGAACACTATACTTATTTTCAAAATTTGTTTTGAAATTGTAAATAATATTTTAAATTAAAAAGATTACTTTTAAAATATGTAAGAAATTTTATAACTATAATAAAATATTTTTCAATAATGTTTTGAAAATTAATTGATATCTTTTGATTTTTTAATAATCAACTGGGTTAAATAATTAATTAATTAATTAATTAATTAATTAAACGTTCATTACCTAAACAAAAAAATACATAATGATATGTAACGACCCAGAATTTTTATTAATTAAAATTCGTATATTTAATTAATTTTAAATATTAATTAGTGAAATTTATAAGTCGAATAAATTTTATTTCGAATAATTGGATTTAATTGGATAATTAAATCGATAATTTAATATGTGAAAATACAGAAATAATAGAAAATTGGGCTAAATATGATTGAAAATGATTTGGGAAATTTTATTTTATCATGTTGAAGTTATAACGATATTTTAGAACTTTTAAAACCGAATTAAAAGTTAATTTGTGAAAATTGAATATTTTAATATTTAACCGACTAGTGAAATTAGCCAATTTTCGAACAGTCTCAGAATTGGACGAGACCAGTTCCATTGGATCTGTAATAGTTAGTTATTACCGAATTTCAATTTTCGTAGCAATTGGAGTTATCGTTTGATCGTGGCAGCTCGAAACGCATCGAATTTGTTTTTAATATTTATTTGGCGAGTTAAAATAGCCATTTTTCAAAAAGTCTCGGATTTCAACGAAACTAGTTTCATCGGATCCGTAATGTGATATTATTGTAAGGTTTTAAATTTCATGTCAATCGGATTTATCGTTTGTCCGGTGCAAGCTAAAACGCCTAGAAAATCGTTTAAATCGGTTTAATTTAAATTTGACGTTTATTGCCATAACTCGCACAGATGACCGAATTAGCTTCCGAAACCTGTTCCATTGTGTCCGGAACGCGGGATAAACCCTAGAAACGTCGGTCACCGCGCGTAAATCGGAGTTTGGAAATTCCAAAATGAATAGTGTTTCGTTCGATTTTCTATAAATAGACCATCCTCTTCACAAAAAAAAAATTAGGTTAAAAACCCTAGCCGCCGGCCTTTAAAACAACGGCCAGAATTCACTTTCGATTCTCCTCAATGATCTTCAAATCTAAGCATTATTTCAAGAAATTCTCAACTGCAAAGTTGTAGGGGACGACGAGGGCTTCACATCTATACGGAGATGATGGGTTTTGGAGCAACGTGGTCGCCAAAATTTGGCCGTGTATGAGTCGCGTTCGAGCACGTTTTTATGGAGAAGGGGACGACCGAGTTCGACCCAATCGCGGCCAATGGTGGTGGCCGTGGAGAGCTTTATGGTGGTGGGTGCCGATCAATGTGGAAGTGCTTGGGGTGGTCGTGGTAATTGAAGTAAAGGCGGCGGCGTTGGGTTCTTCGTGACCTGGATATTCACGCGTTTGGGAAGAAAGTAGGGCATGGCTCTGATCTAGGGCAAAGAGCATGGACTGCTGTGATGAAGTGGGTTTGAAAATTATAAAGGAAATTGTAAATAAATTATAGTTTAAATTCGTGTAACTTTAAAATATGATATCTTTTTCATACGAGGTCAAAAACGCGCGAAACTAGTTGCGTTGGAATCGTATGGACGAGTACTACGCTATGGAATTGGATTGGAGTCGTTTGGAGTTAGTGAGAATTTTAGGTAAAATTAAACGTCCGTTTAATTTTATTCGAAATAAATCGCTAAAACGAAATTGAAATTAAGGTGAGAACTTCTCACTCAATCGAATCGGTTTCGATTTTATTTTAAATAGTTAGATTTAAAATTCTTGAATGCATGTTTGAATGATAATTGTTATCTATTGATTGTTAAAATAGACATTATGCGCCGTTAGTAAGCGGATGTTATTTATTAAAAACATATACCGCGAATATTTCATAAACAGTGAAATTGGTATTATATATAATAGCAATATATATATATATATATTGGCATATGTATATATTGCAGTTATTGATTTTCCGCATTGTATAGCGGATGAGACCCTATTGCGCCGTCTATTAAGCGGATAATATTTTAAATCCCATATACCGCGATAATTTCGTACTGGAACGGAATTGGTATTGTGCTAACATCTTTGGATGCAGGAAAACAGGTTGGAGGGATCCAACTGCATTCCTCAACAGTATTTATTTGATTATGGATATTTTGATATTCGTTGATTATCATATCAATATATGATATCGTTGTAGTCGTGATTGACTATTTGGTGTGTAGCATCATTGGACCAAATTTTAGAATTTTAAAATGATTTTTAAAGTGATTTTTGAAAATATACTATATTTTTGGAACTGATTCATTTTAAATAAATAAACGATATAATTTTAAAGTTATAAAAAATTATGATTTTTGAGAAATATGGTTAAAAGTTGATTTTTGAAAATATGAGGCTAATGATTTTATAAAATAGTTTAATCAGGATTTTTGAATTTATTATAAAAAGTTGAAAATATAGGATTTATAAAATTTGATTATTTTATAAATCAAAATGGTGAAATTATAAAGGGGATTAAAGATGTTTTAAAAGAATAATAATATAAATTGATCTAGATAAAAGATTTATAAATTTATATTTATAAATTAAAATATTTGGAATTATAAAACGAGTTTTTATAAGCGTTAGAATGAATTGTGAATAAATTTCGTAAATGAATGAAATTTATAAAATTATAAACAGTGAAGTTATAAATGGAATTTTATAAGCAGTAGGTTTCTAAAATTTATGAAGTTATTAAAAGTATAGATTTGGGTAAATAAATGAATCTTATAAGTTATGAGATTTATAACTTGGGAAGTTTAAAAGAACGATTTTTGTAACAAATAAATTATAAGTGTTTAACTTATAATATGAACCTTTGGTTTATAATTGAGTCATAAATTGAAATAGCTTAATAAAGGAGATTTATAAAAAGGAAGTTGTTATAAAATAAATAGAAATGGAATTTATAAACACTGTTTTTTATAAATCCGCAAAACGACTTATTTTGATAAGTAAATTGCTATAGCATATTAAAGGAGTTATATTCACTTTTTAGACAGTGAATAATCCTTTAAGATAAAATGTATAGAAATGATGAAATTGGTTAACGTAATATATTCACGTTTTTGAATAGTGAATAATATGTTAAAGAAAATGTTTAGGATGTGATATTTTAAATAGAATTAAAACGATCTAACGATGTTTTAAATGTGTTGAGATTCGAAACCATAGATTTCAACATTTATTGTTGAAATAGACGTTTTCGAGAAATAGAAGGAAATGGTGGACTATAACACTGTTGTTATAGTAAATGATTTCCGAAAGGAAATGTTTTGTATAGTATTGGGATTTATATATCTATTTTAATTTCGAATCCCTATACTAGTGATTTTGGGTTGTCGTAACGATGTTTTACGCAACATTCGTTTTGGCCCAAATAAATATGTTAAAGAGAGTGATTTCCTTAAAGAATGAAATATATGCTTAATTTCGATTTAAGTATATTGAATATTTTCCAAGTGTAGAAAATAAATAGAATTTGTGAATTACTTATGAATAAATAAGTACGGAAACGTTTTTCCAATGTGAAATGAAACGTTTTGAGAATTTATCTTTTTGAAGATAAATTGAAAATGAATAATTGAAATCGTATATTCATAGATATTTTGGAATATAAATTCACTATGGAATTTATAAAAGAAAGTGGAATTCGTTTAAATAAATATTGATTTATTTTTGAAGTATGAAAATTATTTATCTTGTAAAGATATCTTTGGGAAATAAATAATTTGGAAAATTATTTGGAATCTGGTAATGTTGTGCATATCCATTGATAGTTCAATAACCGACTATCAATATTTACCTTTGAAAAGGTATTTGTTGTGATTTGCTGAATTTGAATGCTACACTTATTTTTAAATTATTGCGCTCGTTATTCGGATTACCCATTCCGAATAGTGATACGACGTAATGGATAGCATTGAAGATCGGTGTTGAAGACCGGGTATTTGCGAGAGCGATAGGATGACCTGTCGATTGACTCTGCACCGAGTTGCTCCGGTATAGAGTTCTCCATATGTGATGGGGAATCCGATCAGGATTATGGATATCCGGATTGCAAGGACTTCTTTGTAAGCGCCTTCGGTTCTATTCGATCCCGGAACAGACTTGTATGGATTGTATGTCTGACGTTACAAATTGAGATATAAAGCAGATTTCTTTCAAATACATTTCTGTTGGTGGCGGAGAATTTATTCTCTTAGCTTAACACCCTTCTCTGAGACGTACGAGCTCAGAGGTTATGTAGTTGATGGTTATCAGCGATATATTCCCAATTTGGTAATGTGACATGCTGAGTGTTGCTGTGAAATGATCATTGTGTTGATCATTTGTGATAGGATCATTTGTTTGATCGTTTATCTTGGTGATCATTTCTATGATCATTTGTGACCCAAAGCACAGCTTTTGTATAAAGCGTGTTTTTGTGGACGTGACTTCGTCGAGCTTCACACCCCGGAATGGTCAAAATAGGAAAGATAGAGCAAGGTTATGAGGGGTAGCTCCCTTTAGGGTATGTGTATTTCCTTCTGGAAAACGGTGGTATCATGGTATGGAGCCCAGATACTTACTCATGTTGAAACACTTTATTTATGATTGTGTGATGATGGTGACGAGCGCTCGGTTAAAGGTCCCAAAGGACCGGGGGATGGCATACTCGTGTCAGTAGTTACCCAGTTAGGGGTAACCCGGCCTTGTGTTGGCAGAGATCCGGTTTGGTTCTCGGGGACGTCCTTCCAGAGGCGTTCTCATGTGGCAATGGGAAGTTCCTTGGCCAGACCATTTGTTGGAAATCCAAAGAAACAATACGAAACTTGTGCGGTTTTAGTTGTATAACCTGCCATGGAATGTGGCGGTAACCTGCTATTGAACATGGTAGCTATAGTAGGCATAAGTGTGGAATGTCTATGCTGGCTAAGATTTATATCTTTATTTTCAAAATGAATTTTTCCTACACTATGCACTATTAATAATATCAAATGTTCTTTTAATGTGTATCGAGCATCTTTGACTATCATAAGGAGAAATCTCCTTCGATTCTGCGTTTGCATTGTGTGTGTGTGGGGGAGGCCTTATGGTAGTCTCATTTTTTAAAAGCATTGCGAATTGACTTTAAAAATAATTCCTCTATTTTGTTTTAAAAGATAAATAAACTGTTTTGAGTTCTCACACCAGTCACATGACTAACTCGGAGTTTATTGTTTTCCTTCCTAAACTCTGGGTGCCCACCAATTTCCACACGGGCAGTCAAGAGTTAAGATTTATCAAGATATTCTGGAGTTGCTGGAGGCAAGCTGGATGGCATGGCGTATTACTAGTATATAGTATTTCTTTTCCGCTGTTTGTTGTTGTTTGATGTTGTTGTACACTCTGATGTAATGAAATGTAATGTAATGTAATAACTGATATAGTTCTTTGTTTAAAGATTATTCATTTATTTATTATATGTTGTTCCGCTGCGATTGTGAGATTCTGTTATTGTTCTGTTGTTTTCTTTCTGTTTCATTCTATTTTCTTTTCTCTCTATTTTCTATCTTTTTCTCATTTTCTTATACTTTTTTTCTTTTTCTTAAACATTGAGAATTCGTATTTCTGTTCATCTTGAATTAATCAATGGTGATTAGTGTATATTCAAGGAGTACGGATTTGCGGGTCCTCACATGATATATGTACATACATACCTAAATTAAATTTTCAAAATTAATTAAATTCTTTTTACATTGTTTTAATTAAAAATAATAATTAAATATTAATTAATAGAAATATACATGTATAATGATATATGTATATCACTATACATGTTATAGTGTAGACATATATATTTAGTTTTAAAATGTTTAAAATGAATAAAATTAAATATGATTTAATTAAATAAAGTGGAACGGTAGTAAGTCTGAATTAGATTTAAGGATTAGATACATTCATATAGTACGTATACTATGATCTCGGATGTATGTATGTGACGACCCGAAATTTTGAGCAATATCAATTTAATAATCTTTGTTAATAATTAAAGAAATTTGATCATTTTACATTATAAATTGACAAGTTAAAATTATTTTAAAAGGTTAATAATAGTAATTTGATAATATCTATCAAGATTTTTTTCCTAACAATATAAATTGGCGAGTTTAATTCTTTTGCAAACTAACAATATTTTAATTTGGAAATATTTATTTTAGCAATTTAAAATTGGTGAGATTTATTTTTCCAAAAGACAATCAAAATATTTTCTATATATATACTAATATATCTTGTAAATAGGAAGTTTTTAATATAATAAAAGCTATATATTCAAATTGTAATATATACGAATATATATTATAGTTTGGTTTGTGTTATAAAATTAAATACAGTAATTATCAAATCTAATGTTAAAATGTTTTTCCATTTGAAATATATATATATATATATATATATATTTGTATATATTAGAAATAGGAAAAATATTGATTTGAATTTAATAAGTGTTTTCAAATTTTATATATATATATTTTGAAATTTGAAATTTAATTTGATTTAATACTTTTGAAAATGATATTTGAGATTTAAATTTAAATAACAAAGCTAATTTCTTGTCTATTATAATACTATATTTTAAACCTGAGTTTTAGTTAAGATATAAATTTAAAAGTTCAATTGTTTTAGTAATCTTTCCTTTAAAAATTTTAACATAAGATAAGTCTGTTTTAATTTTTTTATATATAGGGTTAAATTAAATTTCTCAAATTTATAAACACATGTTATATCGATTTGATAAAAGCATAAGTTATTAGTTAATAAATGTTCACATGAATTTGCTTTTGAATATTTGTTAAAATCTAAAACTTGTTTATTAAAAGATAAGTATACACATTTTATAATCATATAAAAATTTCATAATTACATTCATAATTTAAATAGATTATTAAAAAGAGAAAATAACACTTATAAAACACTTGTAAGTATATTAATATCTGTTAATGACACTTGTAAATATTTGAACATATGTGCAAGCAAACTAGGCATTAAGGTGACAAATGTAATTGTGACGATTGCGATTTTTCGTTGCCGAAAAACCGAAATGTTAGGGTTTTAAGAAAAAGAAAAAGGTAGAATAAGAGATAAGAAGATAGAAAATAGAACAGAAAACAGCACGGAACAGAAAGAAATAACAAAACAATATCAGAATCTCTCAATCGCAGCGGAACAACATATAATAAATAAATGAATAATCTTTAAACAAAGAACTATATCAGTTATTACATTTTATACATTACATTACATCATCAGAGTGTATAACACCTAACAACAACAAACAGCGAAAAAGAAATACTATATACTAGTAATACGCCATGCCATCCACCTTGCTTCTAGCAACTCCTGAATTCCAGAATATCCTGATAAACCTTAACTCTTGATTGCCCTTGTGGAAATTGGTGGGCACCCAGAGTTTAGGAAGGAAAACAATAAACTCCGAGTCAGTCATGTGACTGGTGTGAGAACTAAAACAGTTTATTTATCTTTAAAATCAAAATAGAGGAATATTTTTAAAGTCAATTCGCAATGCTTTTAAAAATGAGACTACCATAAGGCCTCCCGCACACACACACACACACACACACAATGCAAACGCAGAATCGGAGGAGATTTCTCCTCATGATAGTCAAAGACGCTTGATACGCATTAAAAAGAACATTTGATAATATTACTAGTGCATAGTGTAGGAAAAATTCATTTCAAAAATAAAGATATAAATCTTAGCCAGCATAGACATTTCGAACTATGCCTACTATAGCTACCATCTAAACAGTGGTGACCACCATAAGTAAATGGCAGGTTCTACAACTAAAACCGTACAGGATTTCGTATTGGGAATTGGATTTCCAACAAATGGTCAGGCCAAGGAACTTCCCATTGCCACATGAGAACGCCTCTGGAAGGACATCCTCGAGAACCTAACCGGATCTCTGCCAACACAAGGCCGGGTTACCCCTAACTGGGTAACTACTGACACGAGTATGCCATCCCCCGGTCCTTTGGGTCCTTTATTCGAGCGCTCGTAATCAACATCACACCAAAATAATAAGTGTTTTCAATATGAGTAAGTATCTGGGCTCCATACCATGATACCACCCATTTCCAGAAGGAAATGCACATACCCTAAAGGGAGCTACCCCTCATGACCTTGCTGCATCTTTCCTGTTTTGACCATTCCGGGGTGTGAGGCTCGACGAAGTCTCGTCCACAAAGCCACGCTTTATACAAAAGCTATGCTTTGGGTCAACAAATGATCATAGAAATGATCACAAAGATAAACGATCAAACAAATGATCATATCACAAATGATCAAACAATGATCATTTCACAGCAACACTCGGCATGTCACATTACCAAATTGGGAATATATCACTGATAACCATCAACTACATAACCTCTGAGCTCGTACGTCTCAGAGAAGGGTGTTAAGCTAAGAGAATAAATTCTCCGCCACCAACAGAAATATATTTGAAAGAAATCAGCTTTATATCTCAACTTGTAATGTCAGACACACAAACGATACAAGTCTGTTCGGGATCGAACAGAACCGAAGGCACTTACAAAGAAGTCCTTGCAATCCGGATATTCACTAATCACGACCGGACTTCCCATCGCATATGGAGTCTCTATACTGGGGACCAGTCGATGCAAAGACATTCGATGAGTTGTCCTTTCGCTTTCAAAAATATCCGGTCTTCAACACCGGTCATCAATGCTATCCATCACGTCGTATCACTATTCGGAATGGGTAATTCGAATAACGAGCGCAATAATTTAAAAATAAGTGTGGCATTCAAATTCAGCAAATCACAACAAATACCCATTCAAAGGTAAATATTGATAGTCGGTTATTGAACTATCAATGGATATGCACAACATCACCAGATTCCAAATAATTTTCCAAATTATTTATTTCCTAAAAATATCTTTACAAGATATATAATTTCCACACTTCAACCATTTGAAAACAAATTTCACATATTTTCCTTACGCGGAAATACTTTCATTTCAACATGGTTCATTTAAACCAATTAAATAAATCCTTAACGATTTACTTTATATTTACGTTCCAAATCCGTAAATTAATTCCCTTACTTCAAAAATAAATCAACGTTTATTTTTAAACAAATTCCCCTTTTCATTTATAAATTCCATAGTGAATGTATATTCCAAAATATTTATGAATATACAATTTCAATTATTCAATTTCAATTTTATATTCAAAAAGATAAATTCTCAAAACGTTTCATTTCACATTGGAAAAACATTTCCATACTTATTTATTAACAAGTAATTCACAAATCTTTTTTTTTCCAACACTTGGAAAATATTCAATATACTTAAATCGAGATTAAGTATATATTTCATTCTTTAATGAAATCATTCTCTTAAATATATTTATTTAGGCCAAAACGAATGTTGCGTAAAACATCGTTACAACATCCCAAAATCACTAGTATAGAGATTCGAATTTAAAATAGATATATAAATCCCAATACTATACAAAACATTTCCTTTCGGAAATCATTTACTATAACAACAGTGTTATAGTCCACCATTTCCTTTTATTCCTCAAAAACGTCTACTTCAACAATGAATGTTGAAATCTATGGTTTCGAATCTTAACACATTTTTTAAAAACATCGTTAGATCATTTTAATTCTATTTAAAACATCACATCCAAAACATTTCTTTAACATATTATTCATCATTTAAAAACGTGAATATACTACGTTAACCGATTTCACAATTTCTATACATTTTATTTTAAAGGATTATTCACTGTCTAAAACGTGAATATAACTCCATTAATAAGTTATAACAATTAACTTATCAAAATAAGTCATTTGCGGATTTACAAGACAATGTTTATAAATTCCACTTCTATTTATTTTATAACAACTTCCTTTTATAAATCTCCTTTATTAAGCTATTTCAATTCATAACTCAATTATAAACCAAAGGTCCATATTATAAGTTAAATGCTTATAAAACGATTATTTTACAAAATCGTTCTTTTTAAGACTTCTCAAATTATAATTCTTATAACTTATAAGATTCATTTATTCACCCAAATCTATTCCTTTAATAACTTTACAAATTTTATAAACCTACTGCTTATAAAATTCCATTTATAACTTCACCGTTTATAATTCTATAAATTTCATTCATTTATGAAATTCATTCACAATTCATTCTAACACTTATAAAAACTCGTTTTTATAATTCAAATATTTTTAATTTATAAATATCCATCTTATAAATCTTTTATACAAATCAATTTATATTATTCTTTTAAAACGTCTTTAATCTCCTTTATAATTTCATCATTCTCTTTAATTTATAAAAAAAAAATCAAATTTTATAAATCCTATATTTTAAACTTTTTATAATAAATTCAAAAATCCCAATTTAAGCTATTTATAAAATCATTAACCCATATTTTCAAAAATCAACTTTTAACTATATTTCTCAAAAATCATAATTTTTATAACATTAAAATTTATACGTTTATTTATTTAAAATGAATCGATTCCAAAAATATTTTATAAACGTATACTTTCAAAAATCACTTAAAAAATCATTTTTAAAGTTCCAAATTTGGTCCAATGATGCTACACACCAAATAGTCAATCATGACAACAACGACATCATATATCGATATGATAATCCATCAAATATCAAAATATCTGAAATCAAATAAATACTGTTGAGGAATACAGTTGGATCCCTCCAACCTGTTTCCCTGCATCCAAAGATGTTAGCACAATACCAATTCCGTTCCAGTACGAAATTATCGCGGTATATGGGATTTAAAATATTATCCGCTTAATAGATGGCGCAATAGGGTCTCATCCGCTATATACTGCGGGAAATCAATTCCAAGTACATAAATAATACCAATTTCACTGTTTATGAAATATTCGCGGTATATGTTTTTAACAAATAACATCCGCTTACTAACGGCGCATAATGTCTATTTTAACAATCAATAGATAACAATCATCATTCAAACATGCATCCAAGTATTTTAAATATAACTATTTAAAATTAAAAATCGAAACCGATTCGATTGAGTGGGAAGTTCTCACCTTGATTTCAATTTCGTTTTAGCGATTTATTTCGAATAAAATTAAACGGACGTTTAATTTTACCCGAAATTCTCACTAATTCCAAACGACTCCAATCCAGTTCCATAGCGTAGTGCTCATCCATACGATTCCAACGCAACTGGTTTCGCGCGTTTTCGACCTCGTATGAAAAAGATACGAATTTTCAAAGTTTACACGAATTTATATATCAATTTACAACAATTTTTTTTTCTAAACCTTCCTCTTCTGGCCGTTGGATCCCCTCACCCTGCATCATAGCCGCACGTCTCTTCTCCCATCTTCATGCTTCTTCCAGTAAACAACACGCAAGAAACAACCCATATACGTTCGACTAGGGTTACGTGCCGCCGCCTCCTCGCTACACGAACCCCATCAAACCACCCCCATTCGAACGCCATCGCCCAGAGCTACCATCGCCTCGATTTGCGTGAAGCTCGGCCCTTCCCTGGTTGAGAAAAACGTGTGCGACTTGCAGCACTTCTAGCTCGATTTGCCACCAATCCGCTAACCCAAACGCGATCATGACCGTTGGATAGCAAGATCTCATTCCCCTCTACAAGTTTCATGTTGGAAGTTCGTTGAATCGTTGCACGGATTGCAAGAAAAATAAGGAAGAAGGAGAGAAGGTTTCGGCCATTGATTGCTAAGGGTGGCAGCTGGGCTGTTAGGTTTAGGGTTTGACATTTCTTTTGCAAATGATAGAAGTGTGGGTGCTTTTATAGAAAATTTACGCGACACTATTCATCCCGGATTTTCCAAACTCCAAATGAAGCGTGCCGGTTGGCGTTCCTAAGGTTTACCCCACGTTTCGAACACAGTGGAACGTGTTTCGGGAGCTAATTCGGTCATCTGTGCGAGTTATGGCAATAAACGTTCGATTTAAAATTAAACCGATTTAGCGATTTTCTAGGCGTTTTAGCTTGCACAGGACAAACGGTAAATCGAATTGACTTGAAATTTGAAACCATACAATAATATCACATTACGGATCCGATGAAACTGGTTTTGTCGAAATCCGAAACTTTTTGAAAAATGGCTATTTTAACTCGCCAAATTAATATTAAAAACAATTTCGATGCGTTTCGAGCTGCCACGATCAAACGAAAACTCCAATTGCTACGCAAATTGAAATCCGGTAATAACAAACTATAACGGATCCAATGGAACTAGTTTCGTCCAATTCTGAGACTGTTCGAAAAAGGCTAATTTCACTAGTCGATTAAATATTAAAATATTCAATTTTCACAAATTAGCTTTAAATTCAATTTTAAAAGTTCTATAACATCATTCTAACTTCAATATGATATAATAAAATTTTACAAATCAATTTCAATCATATTTAACCCAATTTTCAATTTTTTCTGTATTTTCACATCTTAAATTATCGATTTAATTATTCAATTAAATTCAATTATTCGAGAAAAAAAATTATTCAACTTATAAATTTCACTTATTAATATTTAAAATTAATTTAATATTCAAATTTTAATTAAATAAAATTCTGGGTCGTTGCATACTTCCCCCCTTAAAAGAATTTCGTTCTCAAAATTACTGAGTAAGAAAAATTACAGAATCCATTAACTTTCCCAAAATCCATAGTTAAACTTCTTACAAAATATTTACTAAGTTTTCAAATCATACTTAGTTATCTTTTCAAAAACAACTACTATTGTTTGACTTTCAACTCCAAATCAAAGTTAAAGTTTTCAAAATTTTCCAATTTTTCTCAAAAATATTCTAACGCCTTAAATTTTCGAAAAAATTCGCCAGAGTCTCCTTTGCGCGGCTCGATCCAAAAAAAAATGACAGTATATATATCACAAATATACATCTCATCAAGTGATGAGGCATCCCGCAGGGAAAAAAGTGTAAAAGTACGGTATGTAATCCGAGATATGTACCTTATATTTTATTAGCGAGCATATACGGCTAATATAGCGCGAAAGCGAGCTCCAAATGCGAAGCAAACGCGATCCGCACCTACTAAACACTCAACAAACAGATGAGAAACATGTATATAGACAATAGTATCGATATACAACATATAGCAACATAATAACTATATATGCCAACATAGCAAATGCAGTAAAAGCAATATATTCCACCATCAACCAACTAACATCCAACTAACATTCATAACCAATAAATATTCATTCATATTCTCATTAATATTCAATGAAATGGGTTCTCAATTTAATCACATTTGATTCACTTACAGTGGATGTTTTTACTAACATTCATTTTCAATTAGTTTATATTCACTAATTCATATTCAAGTTGGTTCACTTCCAAATCAAATTCAATTCTATTTAAGATTCACTTAACTTCCAATTGGATTTCAATTACTTTAGCTTCCAATTTCATTAACACTTAATGAATTATATACAATCAACTAACAACCAATGTATATTAATTACAACCAAATTCCTTTGCTTTCAATTGGTTTAATTAAATTGATTTTCATTCAACTATTCAACTTTCAATAACATTAGATTTTAATGAATTAACACTTGCATTCATTATTTCATATCAACCTAATTTACATTCAATTGATTAACATTTAATCCATTAATTCAATTCAATTACAAAAGTTGAATTTCATTTATATAACTTAAGTTCATATCTATCACTTAACTTTATTAATTTACTTTGATACCAATATCAACTTCATTCAACATCTCTTAAGTTATACTTCATTTTATAAACATCAATTGGTTTTACTTAACTTAAATTACCACTTATAAATCAATTCAGATTCCAATTCTAAGTAAATTTTTATTTACAACTCATACTCATAAATATATTCATATAGTTTCACTTCTTATATATATAAGATTTTTTTTCACAATTGTAAATCATATTAATTATAATTCAATTCTTATAATTCTTTTGCTTATACAATTATTCCTTAATTTAGATTATTCAAACAACTAAACAATCAACTTATATGCACTTTAATAATTCTGAAAAATTATTCCTTTATATATAAAATATACTCAAGGTAAAATTATTTCATTTACCCAATTCAAAACAATATCGTGTCGAATTGTTCTGTACAAGTGTTTAGAGATCCTTATCAACAACGCTGATCACACGTATTAACCAGAATCCATATACCACTCAACAAAGCAATCATCACAATATAAAACAATTTTATATTTACTAACAAATACGCTCTCATAGCTATTATTACACTGAAACTCATTCTAGAGTACTACTGACTCTATCTCTAATGAGTAATACCCAACAGAACCATGGTTGTCGCTTAACCATATGCTCTGATACCAAATGTGACGATTGCGATTTTTCGTTGCCGAAAAACCGAAATGTTAGGGTTTTAAGAAAACGAAAAAGGTAGAATAAGAGATAAGAAGATAGAAAATAAAACAGAAAACAGCACGGAACAGAAAGAAATAACAAAACAATATCAGAATCTCTCAATCGCAGCGGAACAACATATAATAAATAAATGAATAATCTTTAAACAAAGAACTATATCAGTTATTACATTTTATACATTACATTACATCATCAGAGTGTACAACACCAAACAACAACAAATAGCCGAAAAGAAATACTATATACTAGTAATACGCCATGCCATCCACCTTGCTTCTAGCTACTCCTGAATTCCAGAATATCCTGATAAACCTTAACTCTTGACTGCCCATGTGGAAATTGGTGGGCACCCAGAGTTTAGGAAGGAAAACAATAAACTCCGAGTCAGTCATGTGACTGGTGTGAGAACTAAAACAGTTTATTTATCTTTAAAATCAAAATAGAGGAATATTTTTAAAGTCAATTCGCAATGCTTTTAAAAATGAGACTACCATAAGGCCTCCCGCACACACACACACACAATGCAAACGCAGAATCGGAGGAGATTTCTCCTTATGATAGTCAAAGATGCTTGATACGCATTAAAAAGAACATTTGATAATATTACTAGTGCATAGTGTAGGAAAAATTCATTTCAAAAATAAAGATATAAATCTTAGCCAGCATAGACATTTCGAACTATGCCTACTATAGCTAGCATCTAAACAGTGGTGACCACCATAAGTAAATGGCAGGTTCTACAACTAAAACCATACAGGGTTTCGTATTGGGAATTGGATTTCCAACAAATGGTCAGGCCAAGGAACTTCCCATTGCCACATAAGAACGCCTCTGGAAGGACGTCCCCGAGAACCTAACCGGATCTCTGCCAACACAAGGCCGGGTTACCCCTAACTGGGTAACTACTGACACGAGTATGCCATACCCCGGTCCTTTGGGACCTTTATCCGAGCGCTCGTAATCAACATCACACCAAAATAATAAGTGTTTTCAACATGAGTAAGTATCTGGGCTCCATACCATGATACCACCCTTTTCCAGAAGGAAATGCACATACCCTAAAGGGAGCTACCCCTCATAACCTTGCTGCATCTTTCTTGTTTTGACCATTCTGGGGTGTGAGGCTCGACGAAGTATCGCCCACAAAGCCACGCTTTATACAAAAGCTATGCTTTGGGTCAACAAATGATCATAGAAATGATCACAAAGATAAACGATCAAACAAATGATCATATCACAAATGATCAAACAATGATCATTTCACAGCAACACTCATCATGTCACATTACCAAATTGGGAATATATCGCTGATAACCATCAACTACATAACCTCTGAGCTCGTACGTCTCAGAGAAGGGTGTTAAGATAAGAGAATAAATTCTCCGCCACCAACATAAATATATTTGAAAGAAATCAGCTTTACATCTCAATTTGTAATGTCAGACACACAAACCATACAAGTCTGTTCCGGGATCGAACAGAACCGAAGGCACTTACAAAGAAGTCCTTGCAATCCGGATATTCACTAATCACGACCGGACTTCCCATCACACATGGAGTCTCTATACCGGGGACCAGTCGATGCAAAGACATTCGACGAGTTGTCCTTTCGCTTTCAAAAATATTCGGTCTTCAACACCGGTCATCAATGCTATCCATTACGTCGTATCACTATTCGGAATGGGTAATCCGAATAACGAGCGCAATAATTTTAAAATAAGTGTGGCATTCAAATTCAGCAAATCACAACAAATACACATTCAAAGGTAAATATTGATAGTCGGTTATTGAACTATCAATGGATATGCACAACATCACCAGATTCCAAATAATTTTCCAAATTATTTATTTCCTAAAAATATCTTTACAAGATATATAATTTCCACACTTCAACCATTTGAAAACAAATTTAAAATATTTTCCTTACGCGGAAATACTTTCATTTCAACATGGTTCATTTAAACCAATTAAATAAATCCTTAACGATTTACTTTATATTTACGTTCCAAATCCGTAAATTAATTCCCTCACTTCAAAAATAAATCAAATTTATTTTTAAAAAAATTCCCCTTTTCATTTATAAATTCCATAGTGAATTGATATTCCAAAATATTTATGAATATACAATTTTAATTATTCAATTTCAGTTTATCTTCAAAAAGATAAATTCTCAAAACGTTTCATTTCATATTGGAAAAACATTTCCATACTTATTTATTAATAAGTAATTCACAAATCTTTTTTTTTTCAATACTTGGAAAATATTCAATATACTTAAATCGAGATTAAGTATATATTTCATTCTTTAATGAAATCATTCTCTTAAACATATTTATTTGGGCCAAAACGAATGTTGCGTAAAACATCGTTACAACGTCCCAAAATCACTAGTATAGAGATTCGAATTAAAAATAGATATATAAATCCCAATACTATACAAAACATTTCCTTTCGGAAATCATTTACTATAACAACAGTGTTATAGTCCACCATTTCCTTTTATTTCTCGAAAACGTCTATTTCAATAATGAATGTTGAAATCTATGGTTTCGTATCTTAACACATTTTTTAAAAACATCGTTAGATCGTTTTAGTTCTATTTAAAACATCACATCCAAAACATTTCTTTAACATATTATTCACCATTTAAAAACATGAATATACTACGTTAACCAATTTCACCATTTCTATACATTTTATTTCAAAGGATTATTCACTGTCTAAAACGTGAATATAACTCCATTAATAAGTTATAACAATTAACTTATCAAAATAAGTCGTTTGCGGATTTACAAGACAATGTTTATAAATTCCACTTCTATTTATTTTACAACATCTTCCTTTTATAAATCTCCTTTATTAAGCTATTTCAATTCATAACTCAATTATAAACCAAAGGTCCATATTATAAGTTAAATGCTTATAAAACGATTATTTTACAAAATCGTTCTTTTTAAGACTTCTCAAATTATAAATCTTATAACTTATAAGATTCATTTATTTACCCAAATCTATTCCTTTAATAACTTTACAAATTTTATAAACCTACTGCTTATAAAATTCCATTTATAACTTCACTGTTTATAATTCTATAAATTTCATTCATTTATGAAATTCATTCACAATTCATTCTAACACTTATAAAAACTCGTTTTTATAATTCAAATATTTTTAATTTATAAATATCCATCTTATAAATCTTTTATATAAATCAATTTATATTATTCTTTTAAAACGTCTTTAATCTCCTTTATAATTTCATCATTCTCTTTGATTTATAAAAAAAAATCAAATTTTATAAATCCTATATTTTAAACTTTTTATAATAAATTCAAAAATCCCAATTTAAGCTATTTATAAAATCATTAACCCATATTTTCAAAAATCAACTTTTAACTATATTTCTCAAAAATCATAATTCTTATAACATTAAAATTTATACGTTTATTTATTTAAAATGAATCGATTCCAAAAATATTTTATAAACGTATACTTTCGAAAATCACTTTAAAAATCATTTTTAAAGTTCCAAATTTGGTACAATGATGCTACACACCAAATAGTCAATCACGACAACAACGACATCATATGTCGATATGATAATCCATCAAATATCAAAATATCTGAAATCAAATAAATACTGTTGAGGAATCCAGTTGGATCCCTCCAACCTGTTTCCATGCATCCAAAGATGTTAGCACAATACCAATTCCGTTCCAGTACGAAATTATCGCGGTATATGGGATTTAAAATATTATCCGCTTAATAGACGGCGCAATAGGGTCTCATCCGCTATATACCGCGGGAAATCAATTCCAAGTACATAAATAATACCAATTTCACTGTTTATGAAATATTCGCGGTATATGTTTTTAATAAATAACATCCGCTTACTAACGGCGCATAATGTCTGTTTTAACAATCAATAGATAACAATCATCATTCAAACATGCATCCAAGTATTTTAAATATAACTATTTAAAATTAAAAATCGAAACCGATTCGATTGAGTGAGAAGTTCTCACCTTGATTTCAATTTCGTTTTAGCGATTTATTTCGAATAAAATTAAACGGACGTTTAATTTTATCCGAAATTCTTCCTAATTCCAAACGACTCCAATCCAATTCCATAGCGTAGTGCTCGTCCATACGATTCCAACGCAACTGGTTTCGCGCGTTTTCGACCTCGTATGAAAAAGATACGAATTTTCAAAGTTTACACGAATTTATATATCAATTTACAACAATTTTTTTTTTATTTTCTAAACCTTCCTCTTCTAGCCGTTGGATCCCCTCACCCTGCATCATAGCCGCACGTCTCTTCCCCCATCTTCACGCTTCTTCCAGTAAACAACACGCAAGAAACAACCCATATACCTTCGATTAGGGTTACATGCCGCCGCCTCCTCGCTACACGAAACCCCATCAAACCACCCCCATTCGAACGCCATCGCCCAGAGCTACCATCGCCTCGATTTGCGTGAAGCTCGGCCCTTCCCTGGTTGAGAAAAACGTGCATGACTTACAGCACTTCTAGCTCGATTTGTCGCCAATCCGCTAACCCAAACGCGATCATGACCGTTGGATAGCAAGATCTCATTCCCCTCTACAAGTTTCATGTTGGAAGTTCGTTGAATCGTTGCACGGATTGCAAGAAAAATAAGGAAGAAGGAGAGAAGGTTTCGGCCATTGATTGCTAAGGGTGGCGGCTGGGCTGTTAGGTTTAGGGTTTGACATTTCTTTAGCAAATGAGAGAAGCGTGGGTGCTTTTATAGAAAATTTACTCGACATTATTCATCCCGGATTTTTCGAACTCCAAACGAAGCGTGCCGGTTGGCGTTCCTAAGGTTTACGCCGCGTTCCAAACACAATAGAACGTGTTTCAGGAGCTAATTCGGTCATCTGTGCGAGTTATGGCAATAAACGTTCGATTTAAAATTAAACCGATTTAACGATTTTCTAGGCGTTTTAGCTTGCACCGGACAAACGGTAAATCCAATTGGCTTGAAATTTGAAACCATACAATAATATCACATAACGGATCCGATGAAACTGGTATCGTCGAAATCCGAGACTTTTTGAAAAATGGCTATTTTAACTCGCCAAATTAATATTAAAAACAATTTCGATGCGTTTCGAGCTGCCACGATCAAACGAAAACTCCAATTGCTACGAAAATTGGAATCCGATAATAACAAACTATTACGGATCCAATGGAACTATTATCGTCCAATTCTGAGACTGTTCGAAAAACGGCTAATTTCACTAGTCGGTTAAATATTAAAATATTCAATTTTCACAAATTAACTTTAAATTCAATTTTAAAAGTTCTATAACATCATTCTAACTTCAATATGATATAATAAAATTTTACAAATCAATTTCAATCATATTTAACCCAATTTTCAATTTTTTCTGTATTTTCACATTTTAAATTATCGATTTAATTATTCAATTAATTTCAATTATTCGAAAAAAAATTATTCAACTTATAAATTTCACTTATTAATATTTAAAATTAATTAAATATTCAAATTTTAATTAAATAAAATTCTGGGTCGTTACAGTAATTCTCTTAATAAGTTAATTTAAAATTTAAGTTGTAAAATAAGAAAAAGAAGATTATTCTTCAGCAAAATCCTTTTCTTTATTTCAAAAAAAATGAATGCAAAACAATAAAAAAAAAAGACATTAAACTTAGAAATCTGGAAAATGTAAAATTTGGAAAAAAGGGGAAATCTGGGAAATTCAATCAACATGGAAGGACTTCAAGTTCAATCATGCAGACAAGAAAACTAATTCATCAACATGCAAAAACTGGAATCAATCAAGCAATTCAACATGCAACAAAATTTTAAAAGGGCTGGAAGCATATAAGTCTCTGTCTTCTGCATATAGGTGAGTCATTTTAAAAACAGTTTAAAACCTGTATTTTTTTTTCATGTTCTTAGGATGAATATCATGATGTTGATGAATACTTGAATTGAAAATTGATGCGTGTATGGATATGATGTATGAATGCCTGTTAAGTGTTAATGTAGTTCCTGTGTGAAGATAACAGGATTCATTTTCTTAATCAAATCAATAACTTCCTGTTGAATTCGAATTTGCTTATAATTTGTTAACAAAGGTTGTTTGTAATCATGAAATCTTTCATCTATAAATATTTTTAGGAATTTAAGATAAAACGTTTGTCTAGGAATTTAAAATTTACAGTAAAAAATAATTTGGGTCAAAAATTAATCAAATCAATTTTCAGTTTGAATTATATATTTGAATTCGTGATGTTAAATCATGAATTTTAATGGTTGAATCACAATTTTTAGGTTAATATTTAGTGTGAATTTGTGGGTTTACTGCTTTGGGCAAATTGGCCAATTCACGGCGAACTACGGTGAGATGAGTGGCAAGGTTGAGCGTGGAGGTCAAGGAGAGGACAAGGATCATCAGTAAAATAGTTTGGGAATTTATTGATGAGGGGGTTGGCTGGAATTCGACGAAGTAGGATTTTATATTCTGTGAATGCCGATGTTGTTCCATTGGGTTTTTCGGCAACGAGATGCCACCGCAGTCGAAGCTAGGGTTGCCGTGGAGGGTCGGTTTTCTGGTGATGTGGTTTCGAACTGATTGGTTCATTTGGGTCGATTTTCGATTTTCGATCGAAGCTCGAGTTTTGGGTTTTGCGTAGCTAGGTAGTGGTCGAGAGTGACTCATCAAGGCCGCGGCGATGATCGCTGGTGATCGGAGGGATGGTGCATGATGCACAGGTGAAAATTGTATCGGTGGATTTGTGTTTTGGAAAGGAAGATGGTAGGAGCTCGAGTACTACTTCGGGCATGTGATGGTTGGGCTCGAAGCAGGGAGAAGGTGTGGGGATACTCAGGGTTTTTACTTGATTACCCGAGATCGACGCGAGAATTTGCTGTAGGTTGCTTGTGTGTTGATTGAGCATGTTTTTGTTTTGGAAAGTTTAAGTTTTAAAGGTTTTAAAAATTTAACAGTAAGGTTTTAAAGGTTTTAAAACAAAGATAATATGATTTTGTAGATAATTGGTGTTTAAAAACAAAAGTTAAACAACTTTATTTATAAAACTGAATTTGTTTCGAGTTAAAGTTTCAAACAAGTTTTTATATATAAAAATATGAAAGTTTTAAAATAAAATTAGTGAAGTTTTGAATAAAGTTTGTATTAACTTTTATTTAATAACTTTGGAAAGTTCAAAGATTTAAAAAGTTTTTAATTTGAACGTTTAAATTTTTTTAATTTAAACTGATTTCTAATATATTTTATTTTAAATAAAATGTAATGATTTAGAATTTGTAATCAATTATGATAAAGATTTTTTTTAAGTAATTTAGAAGTTTGATTTAATTAAAGATAAATAAATTTGTGAAAATAATTAAGACAATTCAATAATTGTTAATAATTAAAGTGATATGGTTAATATAAGTGATTTTAATTAAGATAATGGTTTTCTTAATTAAGAATCTTTTTAAAATAAGAAGTTAAAGAATTATTTAATTTAATTTAAATGATTAGTTAAATAATTGATTAAGTAATTAATGGGTGATTAATCAAAGATAATCACCTATGGTTTAATTTGGTTAAATTGCTTAGTGAAGTAATTGAGCGATTAATTACTGGAGGTAATTAAGTAAAGGATAATTAGTTTATGGGAGTAATTAAGTAGATGTGATTAAGGGTTAATCACTTGTGTTATTAATTAAAAAATTAATCAATACAATTAATTAAAGGTTTAAATTATTTAATTAATGGTTAATTAATAAAAGGATTAAGAGTATTTAATAATGTGATTAATATCTTGTTAAAGTAATTATTTAAGAAAAGAAATTTAATTAATGGAAGTAATCATTAATTGATGGAAATAATTAATTAATTTTAAATTAATAATTAAAGGATAATTAATTTATAGTTAAGTTTTGATTACTCAATGTAATTAAAAGTAATTAATCAAATGTGATCAATTAAAAGTAATTAGCCAAGTGTGATTATTTAAAAGTAATTAATCAAGAGTGTTTAACTTAAAGCAATTAAGAGATAAATAATCAAGTATGATTAATTAATGAGGTGATTAATCAGGTATGATTAATTTTAAAGGGTAATTAAGAGATAATTACTTGGATAATTAAGAAGTAATTAATCAAGATGTTTAATTAAATAAGGAATAATTACTTAAAGTAATTAAGTAATAATTAATCAAGAATGACTAATTAAAGTGGATAATTAAGTGATGTTTAGTTAATTAATTTGAAAATTAATGAATATGTAAGCTGGATTGTTGATAACCCAAGTGATTAAGTAAGGATTAATTTAATTAAGGATTAATCAAATTAATTAAGTTAGATCAAAACTTGTTATGGATGATTAATGATTGGTTGATAAATATCATTGGATGAGTTAATGATATTGGACGATATCGTATGTCATTGGTTGATATGTGATGATATGAATGTGATATATCTAAGATGTGATATATATGCTGCTTTGTGATATGTATGGATGAATGTGATAATAGCGGATTATCTATCTGTGTAATGTGAATCATCCATTTATGTTAAGTGATATTCTGAATATCTACTGTTTAAACCTTTAAGTACAACTTCGACATTAAAATGGCGTTTGGATTCGATGAGACGGAGATCAGGTTTCCATATCTGGATATCCGAAAACCACATCGATCCAAATTAAACGTTAGGTCGTAAATCCAAGTGGAGTGCAAATGAAGAATCGAGGTGTAAGATCTATTCGTCAGTATAACTCTGGGGGTGATTCCGTGATGAGTTTGACGGAAATAGTACTTACAGGTTCGAGATGGTGATTCAGAGTGCAAGGGCTATGGTCGTTGACTCTGAGGGTGATTCCAAAATGAGTGCAATAGTGCCTTCAGTTTAGTTCGAACCCGGAACAAACTTGTATGGATTGAATGCATTCAGAACGTCGTTAGGTGGACGATGAGCATTCTAAGATAAATGTGTCCTATAAAGGTAATCGCAGCCTCATCAACCGGGAATGGCTAAAACAGGGGAGGTGCAGCAAGGTTAAGTGGGTCATGCCCACGTAGGGCGAGATTTACCCCTGTCTAGATGTCCCTTTTTATTTCGGCTTTGTGGACGGTTGGATCAGCAGCCAACTGCGGGGTGGTCTTGTTCGGGACTGTTCCGTAAGGAATGGTCCCGGCCTTGTGTTGTGGGGGATCGGGAGTGGTCCTCGGTACGGTGATCTAGGCCACGTACTGTGACGGGCGGTACCCCAGTAGCCCTGCCATTGATGGAAACCCATTCTTCCTACGAGACCTTACGGTTTTGTTTGTATTACCCACTTTTGTGGCTAGTAGCTGGAATTTAATAGATGTAACAACTTCGGCTATTTCATTTTTACTTGAAAACCTAGATACTATTATAATATCACTGGATTTCCTATCAAATGTTTTGGTTAGCATAAGGTAAAAACTTTTCCATGTTTATGTGTGGGAAGTTTTACGTGATACCTTTATTTTCAAAGGATTTTCTAAAGTTATGCAACTTTAAACCGTTTGCTCACACCAGACCCCTGTCTGACCCGAGTGTTTATTTTCTGTTTTATTAAACTCTTGGGTACTCATATTATGTATGAGTAGTCAAGTGATTCAGGTTATCCTTGACGAATTCTGGAGGAGCTTTGAAGCAGGAGGCTTCAGCGTGTAGATATATAGATAGAGTTTCCGCTGTGTGTTATTCTGTATAGTTGTTCTTGTATTGTATATTAGACAGAAATGTTATAACTGTCTAAATTGAGATATATAGTTGTGTACTCTGATGTATATGATACTATGTATATGTTATGTATTATATTTCATTCGTTCCGCTATGAGATTCTGATATGTTGTTTTTCTTTCTTCTCTTTCTTTTCTTCTTCTATCCCTTTCTTTCTTAAATAGTGACGCGTCTTTCCGGTGATAGAAAGTCGGGTCGCTACAATGTAACACATGAATCATGAGGGTATTTGATAATAAATACATTATTTCATAAATTGATATCACTTAAATAAATATATTAAGGATTTTGAATCTTTAATACAAGTGTTGTCCTCTAGCATTTATATATTAATAAATAACCTGCTTACTCTCAGATATTGAGCAGACTCAAGCTAGAGATGTTGTGTGTAGTATTATTAATATATTGACTAGATGAGGTAAGATAACTATATATCTTTGTTGAGCAAATTCAAGGCACATGTACGATAACTAGGCTATTGCGAACTGTTAGGTACAAGTGAATAGTCTCCTTTGATTTGTTTAGCAAACTCAAGTTCGAAATGAGATTAGGGCAAAGAGAATGGATTAGCAGTTGTATATGGTATAATCGATAAAATGTTATCCATCGCTTGCGGGCCTTTTATTTGTTAAGAAAAATCAAGGTCAAAATCTCATGGCAAGCGAGTCCCAACACCCACTAGTGAAATCAGAAGTTTTTATGTTTCCTCTCAGGGTTTGAAAAACTTTGAAGTTTAGTGGGAGATTAGTAGTAAAATGAAACATAATATTTAACCTTACTAATAATATCTGAACATTTGCTAAGTGTGGATATCCTAATCTACTTAAACTAAATTGTCCATGCCAAAGTTTTTTTCTGAAAATGACAAGCTCATTAGACCTAATTACATAGACAGGCTAAGAGCAATCAAACTAGCATTAATATATGAACACTAATACTTGTCAGTAATCGAACCTCCAAAAGTAAAACTACCTAAAATGCTAATCTCAAGTTAAATAATTGCATATAAAATATGGGCTGCAGAACAAAAGAAATCGTCCAAGTTTACATGTTTTCTACTTTAGACAAATCGTTGCCAAGATAGCACGAAAACATTTCCGTATTCGTCATCACTATCATAAGAAGGGGCACTATAAATGGAATTATCTGAGTTATTTAATGATTGACAAAGAGAAGAAACATAATGGTCTACCATTCCTATAGGTATATTTATGATTCAGAATTGTTTCGCAATTAATAAGTTACCTTGTGTTTTAGATAATGGATCTGAAACTCATATTTGTAATTCATTACAGAACCAAGGAATGCGTGTCATATGGCAAAATGTGAAATGATACTTCAAGTTGCTGATGGATCTTTAATAAATGCAACTGTAGTTAAGACTATCAGTTGGCTTTGCTAAATGGATTAGAGTTAATTTACATAATTTTTATCATGTAAAAAAAAATTATTTGTGGAATAATGTTTGTGTCTAGATTGTTTGAGACTGAATCTGTTTTCTATTATGTTGATAATGTTATAAACCTTATGTTGGATGGAAATAAAATCTGCAATGGTATTTTAGACAATGACATTTATGTTCATAATTCTAATCATATATGTGATATGAATAATTCTTCTAATATTGACATTAGTAATAATTATCTATGGCATTGTAGGCTAGGTCTTTTAAGTGACACACGGCTGCACAAATTGGAACCAAAGGTTTTTTTAACTATCATTTGATTTTGAATCATTTGATATATGCGAGTCATGTCTAGAAAGAAAAATGACAAAGCACCTCTTTAGTGGAAGCAATGATATAGTTAATGAACTCTTGGGTCATACATACTGATATTTATGGTCCAATGCGTCTAGTTACCAAAAGATAATCTTCTTAATTTGTAATTTTACTAAGTGATTTCTGAAGACTAGGATATGTGCATCTTATGAAGAACAAATCTGATGTCTATGAGAAATTTATAGAATATAAGAATGAGGTCGAAAATCAAACAAACCATAAGATTAAAATAATTTGATCTGATCAAGGAGATAAGTATGTTGGGCAAGAGCTCCACTAGCACTCAAAGGATAATGGGATAATCTCTTAGGTTACTCCACCCTATACTCCATAATATAATGGTGTTTCAGGGAAGAGGAGTCCAACCCTTTTAGATAGGGTTCATTCCATGATATGTAAACCTGAGTTATCACTTTCCTATTAGGATATGCATTGGAAACCCAAAGCATACTAAATTTATGCCTAAGACCCAATATGAGTTGTGGTGTGAAAAAAAACCCCACTTAAGTATTTATAGGTGTGGGGTTGTCCATTCTAACATTTTCCCAATAAACTTGAGGCAAGATTGATGTTGTGCAAAATTATAGGATATTCCAAGAAATCATGGGACATATTTTTTACAATTCCAAGGAATAAAGGTAATTATTTCTCGACATGATGTCTTTTTGAAAAAGGAATTTCCTACAAAAGAAATTAATAGTGATATTGTAGACTTGGATGAGATCTGAGAAATTAACATAGAAGACGAACTAGTTGATGAACCAAATTCATCGGTATATGAAAAAATCAACCTATTAGAAGGTCTAATAGGGAATCTTCTATAGCATAGGGATATTATGATTTTCTCATGGATGATAAGAAAGATAACTATGCCTTAGAAGATGATACTCCTTTCTCATTCCAACAAGCACTGCAGAGTAAAACTCTGAACTTTGGCTTACAACTATGAAATCTAAAATAGGTTTTATGTATGAAAACAAAGTATGGAATTTGGGTGACATACCTAAAGGGATAAACCCATTGGCTGCAAATAGATTTTAAATAAAAAAGATAAATGCATATAGACAAATAAAGACTTATTAAGATGGACTAGTTGCAAAAGGATTTCGTCAAATTCAAAGTATTGATTATGACAAAACATTTTCAAACATAGACATGCTTAAGTCCATTTGGATAATGCTAACCATTGTTGTATTCAATGACTATGAAATATGGAAAATGGACGTAAAAGAGCATTTCTAAATTATGAATTAGAAGCAACCATTTATAAGTCGCAGCCCGAGGGTTTCAAAGCCAGTGGGAGTGAAGGTAAGGCTTGTAAGTTGATAAGATCCATTATTGTTCTTAAATAAGGCTTCGAGAATTCGAAACAAGTGTTTTGATAAAGTAATCAAATAGTTTGATTTTTATCGAAACACATAGGAAGCATACGTATATCAGAAAGAACAACGATGTACTATAGTGTTCATGTTCTATATGTTGATGATTTGGTACCGTATGGCAATGACATTATGTTATTGCAATTAATGAAAACGTGGTTATCCAAGAACTTCTCCATGAAGGATTTAGGAGTAGCAGCTAATATAATGGGTATTAAGATACATAGTTAAAAATAGATCTAAAAGGTTGCTAGGACTATCCCAATTCCTGTACATAGATACCATACTGAAAACGTTCACCGTGGAGAATCCAAGCATGGAAATGTTCCAAACGTAATTTGAAATTGTCCTTTCTTAGAAGGGCGTCCTCATATTAATAAGGAAAAAAGCAATATGCAATGACCTGTTATTTACACTTTTATTTTTGAAATATTTAATTAGTTTTAAATATTTGATTTAGGGTTTTTATAATATAATAAAGTTATGTTTCAAATAACTATCCAACGTTTGATGATGTATTTTTAATTTAATATGATATAGAATTTTCCCATATTTATTAATTTGAGAAATAATTAAATTTTTGTTTGATGCATTTTGCGTTAAACGATATCATTTTGAAACTTTGTAGAATAAGATAAGTTGTTTATTTTATTGTTGTTCTGTGGCTATGTAATATTGTTGCGCATGATCATATTTACTTTTGTGACGCGAATGAGATAGTTTGTAGTGACATGCCCTGAAACCCCAAACATTTTTATATAAAATAAAATAATTAAAACAACCTAGCCAAAATCTATCACAATCCTTCTTCTTATCCTTGCGCACAGGTCTTGGTTTCCTTTACATTAAACACTTGTCCTTTTTGCATTAAATGTGTCTTTTAGTTCCCTGCGTGTGAAGTAATATATATATATATATATATATATATATATATATATATATATATATATGTGTGTGTATGTGTGTGTCTGTATATATATATATTGGTGCACTTGAAACACATTTTCTTTCATTGTTTTATTCTGTCGAAAAACCAAAAGAGACGCATTTCATTATTTTGCTTCTCCGTAAGCACAACATGCATGAAACACAAAAGTTTTCATAACTCCATTTTCTTCTATCATGAAAATTTATCACGGCAAGGCATGCACATTTTTGTTGCAGCAATGTATATATATGTGTGGGCAGCCATATATTATGTGAGTTACTATGCGTGTGTGGGTACATGGCCATGAACGTGGAGTAGCAGGGAGTGCAATAGCTTGCATACAAATATGTGGCTTATGTGTTGCATGATAAGTCAGCATTCAAGTTGAGGAGTGCATGGCTGTGGCTGTAGTGTGGATTGTGAGAATAATGGAGATGCATCTGATGAAGGAAGAGTTGAAGGGAAGCTTGGTTAGTGAATGCTGTAGGTGCACGACTTTAAGGTGGGAAGGGGTGCTATGCGTTTTGGGCTTTAAGGAAGGAGGAAGGGAGGCGGTTATGTTTGGGTGCTTGCTTCATACGTAGGGATCAGGAAAGAAAACAAAGAAAGCTGATGATGGAGGCGGCCTACAATTAGTAGCAAGCATTGGGAAGAGGGGAAGGATGTTCTGAAGCTTGCGTTTGGATAACGGGGTAGTGGGCTACAGCATACGGTTGCGGGAAGGAGTATTTGGGCCATGGGCTGACGGCTTTTGGTTAGATATTATATTTGGTTTATTGTTTAAAATTATAAAATTAAGTGTTAACTTAAAAATTGCATAGCTCGTTCATTTTACTCCCGATTGACAAGCGGGCTTTTGCACTAGGTTCGTACAAAGTACTTTAACACTATGATATAAACAGTTAATAGTTTTGTGAAAGTATAAATTTATGATAAAATAATAGTGATTGGATATAATTATGTTATTTTCAATAATAACAAGGTTATATTAATTATACTTACCATTTTATCTAGTAAAATTGCGTAGATTATTTGGACTTTTGTGTAGCCGAATAAATCATCATTCTGCTATAATTCACTGAATAGATTATATTTGGACATCTATTTAGTAGAAATTAACCTCGTTTTGCTATTACATTAATGTGGATAATTATTCATATACCAGTTGACAAATATTGGATAAGTGATCTGTTAACAATTGGTTGTTAATTATGGTTTTGATTTACATATATGCCTATAATTTAAATTTAGGTAATTTAACCTGAGAGGTTAAATTAACTTACTGGCGAATTGTTTAAGCACCTTTGGGGTCGCTAAGTCTTTTTCCAATTTTGATAAGTTAATTAATTATTAAAGGTGATTAAAGTTAATTATAATTTTAAAGTTAGTTAACATCCTAAAGTTAATTACTATTTTAAAGTTATTACATTAATAATAATGTTTCAAAGATTGATTATTATATTATTAATAATTTTTCATAGGTTAATTATAATTTTATTTAAAAGGTTTTAAAGTTAGATATTTTACCACCTAAAGATAATTAGATTATCAATTAAAATTATTTAATTATATTTTAGTACTTGATTAAAGTTATTTAGTTATATTTAATTATTTCCTAAATTTATTTAATTATTGTTTAAAGTTATTTAATTATACTTTAATTATTGTTTAAATATTATTTAATTATATTTTATTAATTTTTCATTACATCATATTATATTAAATATGTTTTGAAATTAATTAATTATTATATTATGAAATTAGTTAAATATTATATTAAAAATGTTTAGAGGCAAATTAATTATTTTATTAATAATGCTATGAAGTTAATTAATTATCATATTAATAATGTTTTGAAGTTAATTTATCATTATAATATTGTTTAAAAATAAATAGATTATTGTATTGATAATGTTTTGGAGTTAATTAATTATTATATTAATCATATTTTTAAATTTATTATTAATAATAATTAAATCTATTTTATTAATGATTGGTTAAATGTATTATTTTGTTAATGTGGTTTAAAGATTATTAAATGAAAGGTGTTTGTAAATAGTAACTAGTTTATTTAAAGGTGTTTTTAATAATAAACTTTTTATAAGCGAATCATCCTTTAAAGGAAAGGTTTTTATATAATAAATTGTTTATAAAAGGAGTTTTATAAATTGGGAAGTGGTCTTGAAATTTGGAAAGGAGTTTTATAATAATTTTAGATAAGTATAAAATAGTATTTTATAAATAAACTTTGAGATCTATAAAAGAAGTTTTAATTATAGATTTGGAGATGTATAAAAGAGATATTTATAAAAAAAGAAATTTGTAAAAAGGATTTACAAAATTAATTTTATAAAACAAAGTGAGATTTGATTTCCCTAAATGATCTTCTTAATTATGGTGGTATGGAACATTCTTTTCCATGCTTAACACTGAAAGAATAGTGTTTTGGGTTATTAATATCTCTACTTTAATGACCTTTGGTTTTCAATCAATTTAATATGATTTTTAGATAGAAAATCATCCGTAATGTTGTGAATACACTTATACCGTCGTATAAGCATATGGAATAGTTTTTCAAATTTTGAAAGTGAAATGGTTTGTGAATATGCTTATAATGATGAGATAACTATATGAATGTTTTAATAAATATTTGAAAATTGATTTCAAATGAATGAAAGACTATTTTAAGGGGCTTAGTGGTTTTCACGGAAAATGTAATCTCTTTTTGAATGTTTGTTTATTTGATAGTTATTGACGCCAAAAATGGATATCAACACTCAACAGAATCTAATAGAGATTAAATGAAGAATGAAATTAAAACAAAGCAAAAATTATAAATGAACACGCATATTTTTATAGTGGTTCGACAATCTTGACTTAGCTCCACTTTATATTTTTATTGATCTTCCACTTGATTATTATCAGAAGAATGTTTGGATCAGCCGGGATCCATTAGTACAAGAGTGAAGAATAAAAATGGCAGAGCCTCGGCAGAGAAAGCAAGATCCCTTTTCTGAACCCGAGCCTGTTGTATTTATAGGGGAAAACATGCACGGATCGGATTGAAATTATGGCAGAAGATTCGGGAGACCAAGATGAAGCTACCCAAAAATTTGCAGGCCCATCGGGGCCCACAATAGGGATCGGTATCGATCTTTATTAGTGCATCCAAATGGATTACGATCCCTATAAGGGATGCCCTATGTTGTTAGCTACTTTGTGACACCTCACCTCTATACTCATGCTAGCCAAGGACACTACGGGATAATACCGTCGACTAGCATGAAGAATAAGGCTGTTGAGGAGCGACCATTTATGTAATTGCTTTGTGTGAGTACCGATATGTCAGATGGTATGTCACGCATTTCATTTCAAGAGGAAATCCGACATATCAAACACAAACTCAAAGCTACTACACAGTAGCTATGTGGACCTCGGAAACAAATATAGAAATAAGCATAACACAAATCAGTCACAGATATCCATATCACAAAGGCGGAAACAGATATGAATATATCACATAAAGTTGTATACCAAAGTAGTGGTCAAACAAGATCTACTACTTCACAAAAGAATATGTATACATCAAGGAGTCTCTATTTCGAATGTATAATAACAAAAACTACAAAGCTAAAGTAGTTAGCCCAAAAGTCAAATGAAGGACCATGATAAGAAGTCAACCATAAATACTTGAAATACCTCGGTCTGGCCCGAGTTTAATTTAATAAGAAAATAATAAACGGATCAGTCTAGCTATAATTATCATATAAAATGAGATGAAATAAGAGATATGACAAAAACGTATGATAACAAGAATGTCATATTGTGATAAGTATACATTTAATAACAAAAAAAATCATACAATATCTCAAGAATCTCAAACACCAAAAAGAATGTCATATTCTTTATGTTATTCATCGAACCACAAATATTGACAAACATATCAATGGCAATCGTAAAAATTGGTGAAACACAAATTCTATAAGTCATCAATTAGGAATCCAGAAAACACAAAAGGGGGAAGAAGCCTATCAAAACGGGAGCATGAAAACTCACCAACACGTGTATCACAAATAGGTCGCTATCCTATAAAAATGAGCCAGAGCTCCTCTAAACAGGGTATAGTCCCCCCATTGCGGACTACGAGCCGAAGCTCCTCCAAACGAGCCGAAGCTCCTCAAACGAGCCGTGGCTCCTCCAAACGAGCGGAAACTCCTCCAAACAGGCATAATCTCCCATTGCGGACTATGAGTCGAAGCTCCTCCAAACGATCTAAAGCTCCATAAAATCGAGGTATAGTCCCCCACGTGGACAAAGAGAGACGAAGCTCAACATAACGGGGTACTGTCCCCCACGTGGACAAAGAGACATCGCACATCGCTAGTCTAAACCACAAAATTAATGATCATCATCGATCATCAAGAAGTGTCAGTTGCACTAAGATAGTAAATAAATGAGTTTAGCTCATGTCTCATAACCACTGGCTTAACTTAAATATTTACGAACAAATTGTAGATTCCCACTCGAAAAGTATCACAAGATTTTCAATCGAACAAGTCCAAAAATTAACCAACAAAGTAAACGCAAGCATTTCGTACCACTTATTTTGCTAAGTAGTTTAATTAGATTTTCTCATACGAACGAGGTAAAGGTTTGTATATACTAATAGGTTGGAAACGGTTTTAATAAATGAGCTTTGTATTAAAATAGTGTTGAAATCGTTTTGATGAAAGAGTTTTGATATTTACTACTAGTATAGAAACCTTTGCATTTTAAAGTGACAAACCATAGAAATGATTGTAGAAGCAATCAATCACCAGAAATTCACATTCGAAGACGTGAATTAAATCAAAAGAAATCGACAAAAAAATCCATCAAAATGGATATTCCCAAAAATCTCGAAAAAGAAGTTATCAAAGTCAACAAAGGCGATAACAAAAAATCGGATCCACTAGAATCGATTAAAAATTGGAAATCCACTTAAAAGGCAAGATTGGATGAGAGGAGCAGATTCGGTAGACTGGACCTGGGTGGTCAGTCGACTGAACTTCGCGTGGAAACTTTCGGTTTCCATGTTCAGTAGACTAGACCAGAGTGGTCAGTCAACTGATACTGGTACAGGAACTTTCTGTTCCCTGGTTCAGTCGACTCAACCAGGGTGGTCAGTCGACTGATACTGGCTCAGGAAATTTCCTGGGTTCTGGTTCAGTCGACTGACTTCCTGGTTCCGTCGACTGAACTGGTATTTCCAGTATTCTCAGCCTAGCACCAATGAAGGGAAAAAATCATAACCGAGACGATCGAACGAGCAACGACGACTAGGGAATTATGCCATATGACAATCCAGCCTTATAGGCTCTTCGACCACCCTAAAAACATGTTCGAACATCCATAGTAGGATTTTCATAAATTGGACAACAAGAATCAAAAATTGAAAAATTCACCAAATCCATTCAAATCAAAAGCAAATGAACATGAATAGATGTTAGGAATTCATACCTAACAACAATAAAATCTATAGACATAGATGTGAGTTCAAAAACTCAACTTTTACTCAAAAACACAAGTGAGAAGCTATAAGGCAAGGCAAGAACAACCACTCTTCAATTTTAACCCAAGAAGCTTCAATCTAAGCTCATAAGAAAGACATTTCCTAAGTTAGGGTTTAGGAAATTCTAAAATTAAAGAGGAATTGAGATGGAGAAGATGAAGAGAATGCTTACCTAAGCTTCTCCTTGATTTCTAGCTTGAAGTTGATAATTCCTAAGAGAATTAGGTTTTAAGAATTCCTAATTTCTTTTCTCTTCCCCCAATTTGACTAAAGCTTGAGTGTTAGAAAATAGTATGAAATAATAAAAAGGAGTGGAGTGGAATTGGGTTAATATGTTAGGTTAATGGGCAGAAACCCAACCCCAAAGCCCTAAATGACAACATCAAAATTTTAATCAACTCCAAAGATATCAATGTTTATACTCAAAAAGGTCGCAAATGCCATTTTGAACTCAATGGAAGTGGTCTCGAGTCCTAATTCGACTGATTGCAGACTTAAATCTGACTAACTTTGCTATATTTAAATATATAATCGTAAAATATATGGGTTGTTACAGACTTCCATCCTTAAAGAAATTGTGTCCTTGTAATACTTAAGAAGAAAACAAAGAGTAACAACCATAAAAGCATATCAAAACAAAAGAATAATTTAAAATGAGAAGTTCATCATAAAGAGCATGAGAGAGTAAGTCCGGATGTGTTCGCTCAATGAATTCTCTGGATTCCCAAGAGCCATCCTTGGGATTTGAGGTCCATTGAACTTTCACAAGAGGGACATCTTTATTTCGAAGATGTTTGACCTTTGAAGCAACGATACGAATAGAACGTTGCTCATAAGTTAAATCTGGTGAAACTTCAATTTTCTTCAATAACACCGGGCTCAAGAATAAAATCGAAATCCCTAAGGCATTTCCATAGTTAGAAGATGTGGAAAACGTCATGAATAGCAAAAAATTAAGCTGATGCAACGACGTAATTCTATAATGGTATGCTCGAATAATTTGGTACAATGACGTAGTATGATAACAGTATGTCCAATGTACCCGAAACTCAAATAAATTGGACAACAATGTAGTACAATAACGGTACGCTCGTTGAACCTGTTAAATAGATCATTCCATTCGGACATCAGCAAAGATGCAACCGCTTGTTGTTTACGACTAAGGGCATCCGCAACACGATATCACCTTGTGGGAGTATAAAGAATATCAAGATCATAATGTGCAAAGAACTCGAGCCAATGTTGTTGACACAAACTAAGTTCCTTTTGAGAAAATAAATACTCCAAAAATTTATGATCGTTGTAGAGAATAAATTTCTCTTCCCAAAAATAATAATATTAATGATGCCCAATTCTAAAAGCAAAAACAATAGCCACGAGCACTAGATCATGAGTGACATATCTAGTCTCGATAGGCTTTTAGTCGTATATAAGCAAAAGCGATAGAACGTTACCTTTTGCAAGGGAACAACACCCAAACCAATACGACTAGCATTGGCATAAACAATAAAGTCTTGGTTCCCTTTGGAAATCACAAAAATATGAGTATCGGAAAGGAGTACTTTCAATTGATCCTCTTTCCCGAAAAGCTAAGACTCTCAAAATTTATAATTATCTTTATGTAATCTTCTTTTTAGAAAAATTTACAATTAACTATGTTTGACAGTCTCATCATAGCGTTTAGGAGATTCCTATTGATAACGTTGATCAAGCGCATCGACCAGAATTCTTAAAGCACTCAATGGGCAATACAATACAAATTCATCTTCTATATGATAAAAATATCTCTTAAAAACTTTACGAATATTCTTTGCTCGTTTGAAGAACAAATCCAAATATACTTATAAATATCTTATGAAAAAGATTTGCAAATTTTAAATTGCTGTTTTCATCCATAATTAATGAATACCAGGATAGTCTCATCAAAATATTCGTAGAATACTCGATTCATAAGATGGTTGAAATAAGATGGACAAACCGAATGACATTACGAGTCATTCGTAAGAATCATAACAAGTGCGAAATGCGGTTAGTGGAACGCTATCGTTCGCAACTCATAGCTAATGAAAACTGGTGACAAAGTCGAACTAAAAAGACCTTAGCACCACACAATTTATTTGCTTAGGTGATAATCCTAAGACAAGCTCAAAGATACCGAAAAATTCATGAACTACTTGAATGAGGAGAATAACATCTTCCTCAAAAAGTGGGTCTAGAGAATAAAATGATGCCACCAAATTGGAATCGAAGTCAATAAAAAAATAAAAATCTGCGTAACAGATTGAGGATGTCGAAGATAGATAGTCCACTCGAGACATAAGATATGGGCTTCATAGTGATTAAGCCAATCCTTCTCCAAAAATCAAATCTGAAGCCTAAGTAACGCATAACATGCAAATCGGCTCGGAAAGAATAATCACATAAAATAATCTCAACATCTTTAAAAAGAAAACTGAGTGTTGTGGATCCACCAACCAGATTTGCAATTCTCAGTGAAGTCATCAAGCCTAAAATATTAAAGATAAAGAATCAACAAGTTCTTTTGATATAAAAATAATGAGATGAACCCATGTCAACAAGAACTCAAATAGGATAATCACAAAACAAATGTCATCAAGGACTGAATGAGAAATACTTTGACCAGGGTAAGTGTCACTAAGAGCTTGCACAACATTCAGCTCTCCCCCTCTCTTGCTTTGAAGTTTGGGACATGAAGTTATATAACGCTCTGAATTCTGCAATAGCGGCAAGAAATAGGCCTTGGACACCTATTTATATAGTGGTCCTTAGAGCCACGGTTGTAGCATTCTCCATGATTAGGGATTGGAGTCTTTGCTACCGAAGTTACTTGCTTCACTCTCTTGTTGGGATTAGGACTTTCGAACTTAATAAAGGGATGCCTCTTCTCATTGACGTCCACAATCTCAACATCGCTTTCTTTGTCGGCCTCTTCAAGTCGAAGAGCGATATCTACAAGCTGATCGAAAGAAACTTCCAGTTTCAGAAGTAAAGGATTTTTAAGGTTCTTGTTTAACCCATAGACAAACGTTTGATTTTTCTTCAATGGGTTATTAATATACTCGACCCCATATTTAGAGAGAGATTCGAAAGATGAGACGTAATCCGTCAAAGAAGATTTACCTTGAACAAGGTCAATAAAGTGCCGGGCCAAAGTTACCTTTTTAGTCTCCGGCACAAACTTTAATTCGAATCTTTCCCGGAATTGCTCCCAAGTAAGATCCGCTTCAACGATTTCTAAAATCAAAAGCTCATACCAATCTAATGCTCTTTCTTGGAGCATATTAGAAGCCACTTGGACTCGATGTAGATCAACAAGATTCATGCGAGAAAAGATGCAGTCGCATGATTTAAGCCAAGCTTGGACTTCTATAACGCTTTTGAAACCCTTGAATGGCCTTCCACCCAAATCAGTATAATCTATGCACGAGTGTGCAAACACGGATTTAGGATGTGTAGGCTCTAGAATGGGTCCGGCAGCTTGAGCGTTCTTTACAAGATCCCAGAGCTATTGGGCAGACATAAATACTCCATCCTGAGGAGTAGCACTAGATTGACCAACGCTGGGACGGCCTGGTCTAACCATTTCTCTTCTTTAAGAAAGAAAGAAAGAAGAAGAAGAAAAAGGTTATTCACAAAATGAATATCAAACAATCATGATTGATAAAACAAGGCATTATAAAAGAAAATAGGAAAGAACAGGTCCTAAGACTCGGATAAAATCCTATGGAACGACTCCTAAGAAAGACCCAGGAAAATGATCCTTGCACGATTATTCTACATTATTCTGAAGTTTGGCTTCAATACCAAGCTGTGACGCCCCACCTCTATACTTACGCTTTCCAAGGACACTATGGGGTATTACTGTCAACTAGCACGAAGAATAAGGCCGTTGAGGAGCGACAATCTATGTAATTGCTTTATGCGAGTCCTGATATGTCAGATGGTATGTCACACATTTCATTTCAAGAGGAAATCCGACATATCAAATACAAACTCAAAGCTACTACATAGTGGCTAGGTGGACCTCGGAAACAAATATATAAATAAGCATAAAACAAAATAGTCACGGATATCCATATCACAAAGGCGGAAACAAATATGAATATATCACATAAAGGTGTACATCAAAGTAGTGGTCAAACAAGATCCACTACTTCACAAAAGAATATGTACACATCAAGGAGTCTCTATCTCGAATGTATGATAACAAAAACTACAAAGCTAAAGTAGTTAGCCCAAAAGTCAGGTGAAGGACCATGATAAGAAGTCAAGCAGAAGTACCTGAAATACCTCGGTCTGACCTAAGTATTATCTAATAAGAAAATAATAAATGGATCAGCCTAGCTATAGTTATCATATAAAATGAGATAGAATAAGAGATATGACAAAAACGTATGATAACAATAATGCCATACTGTGATAAGTATACATTTAATAACAACAAAAATCATACGATATCTCAAAAATCTCAAACACCAAAAAGAATGTCATATTCATTATGTTATTTACCGAACCAAAAATATTGACAAACATATCAATGTCAATCGCAAAAATTGGTGAAACACAAATTCTAGAAGTCATCAATTAGGAGTCCAGAAAATACAAAAGGGGGAAGAAGCCTATCAAAATGGGAGCCTGAAAACTCACCAACACGTGTATCACAAAATGGGTCGCTATCCCATAAAAATAAGCTGGAGCTCCTCCAAACAGGGTATAGTCCCTCATTGCGGACTATGAGCTGAAGCTCCTCCAAACGAGCCGAAGCTCCTCCGAACGATCCGAAGCTCCTTCAAACGAGCCGAAGTTCTTCCAAACGAGCCGAAGCTCCTCCAAACAGGGTACAGTCCCCCATTTCGGACTATGAGCCGAAGCTCCTTCGAAGAAGCCGAAGCTCCATAAAATTGAGGTATAGTCCTCCACGTGGACAAAGAGAGATGAAGCTCAACATAATGGGGTATTTTCCCCCACGTGGTCAAAGAGACATCGCACACCGCTAGTCTAAACCACAAAATGATCATCGTCGATCATCAAGAAGTGTTAATTACACTAAGCTAGTAAATAAATGAGTTTAGCTTCATGTCCCATAACCACTGGCTTAACTTAAATATTTACGAAAAAATTGTAGATTCCCACCCGAAAATTGTCACAAGATTTTCAATCGAACAAGTCCAAAAATTAAACGACGAAGTAAACGCAAGTGTTTCATACCACTTGTTTTGGTAAGCCATTTAATTAGATTTTCTCATACGAATGAGGTTAATATTTGTATATACTAATAGGTTGGAAAACGGTTTTAATAAATGAGATTTGTATTAAAATAGTGTTGAAATCATTTTGATGAAAGAGTTTCGATATTTACTACTAGTATAGAAACCTTTGCATTTTAATGTGACAAACCATAGATATGATTGTGGAAGCAATCAATCACCAGAAATTCACATTTGAAGACGTGAATTAAATCCAAAGAAATCGATACAAAAATCCATCAAAATGGATATTCCTAAAAATCTCGAAAAAAAGTTATCAAAGTCAACAAAGGTGATAATGAAAAATCTGATCCATTAGAATCGATTAAAAGTTGGAAGTCCACACAAAAGGCAAGATTGGCTGAAATGAGCAGATTCAGTCGACTCGACCAGGGTGGTCAGCAGACTGAACTTCGCTTGGAAACTTTCGGTTTCCAGGTTCAGTCGACTGGACCAGAGTGGTAGCTCCTCCAAACAGGGTATAGTCCCCCATTGCGGACTACGAGCCGAAGCTTCTCCAAACGAGTCGTAGCTCCTCCAAACGACCCGAAGCTCCTCCAAACAGGCATAATCCCCCATTGCGGACTAGGAGTCGAAGCTCCTCCAAACGATCTGAAGCTCCATAAAATCGAGGTATAGTCCCCCACGTGGACAAAGAGAGATGAAGCTCAACATAACGGGGTACAGTCCCCCACATGGACAAAGAGACATCCCACATCGCTAGTCTAAACCACAAAATTAATGATCATCGTCGATCATCAAGAAGTGTCAATTACACTAAGCTAGTAAATAAATGAGTTTAGCTTCATGTCTCATAACCACTGGCTTAACTTAAATATTTACGAACAAATTGTAGATTCCCACTCGAAAAGTATCACAAGATTTTCAATCGAACAAGTCCAAAAATTAACCAACAAAGTAAACGCAAACGTTTCGTACCACTTATTTTGCTAAGCAGTTTAATTAGATTTTCTCAAATGAACGAGGGAAAGGTTTGTATATACTAATAGGTTGGAAAACAGTTTTAATAAATGAGCTTTGTATTAAAATAGTGTTGAAATCATTTTGATGAAAGAGTTTTGATATTTACTACTAGTATAGAAACCTTTGAATTTTAAAGTGACAAACCATAGAAATGATTGTAGTAGCAATCAATCACCAGAAATTTACATTCGAAGACGTGAATTAAATCAAAAGAAATCGACACAAAAATCCATCAAAATGGATATTCCCAAAAATCCCGAAAAAGAATTTATCAAAGTCAAAAAAGGTGATAACAAAAAATTGGATCCACTAGAATCGATTAAAAATTGGAAATCCACATAAAAGGCAAGATTGGATGAGAGGAGCAAATTCGGTAGACTGGACGTGGGTGGTCAGTCGACTAAACTTCGCGTGAAAAATTTCGATTTCCAAGTTCAGTAGACTGGACCAGAGTGGTCAGTCAACTGATACCGGTACAGGAAATTTCTGTTCCCAGGTTCAGTCGACTCAACCAGGGTGGTCAGTCGACTGATACTGGCTCAGGAAATTTCCTGGGTTCTGGTTCAGTCGACTGACTTCCTGGTTCCGTCGACTGAACTGGTATTTCCAGTATTCTCAGCCTAGCCCCAATGAAGGGCAAAAATCATAACAGAGGTGATCGAATGAGCAACGACGACTAGGGATTTATGCCACACGACAAACTAGCCTTATAGGCTCTTCAACACACCCCAAAAACATGTCCAAACATCCATAGTTGGATTTTCATAAATTGGACAACAAGACTCAAAAATTGGAAAATTCACCGAATCCATTTAAATCAAAGGCAAATGAAGATGAATAGATGTTAGGAATTCATACCTAACAACAAGGAAATATATAGACATAGATATGAGTTTAAAAACTTATCTTTTACTCAAAAACACAAGTGAGACGCTATAAGGCAGGGCAAGAACAACCACTCTTCAATTTTAACCTAAGAAGATTCAATCTAAGCTCATAAGAAAGACATTTTCTAAGTTAGTGTTTAGGAAAATTTTGAAATTGAAGAGGAATTGAGATGGAGAAGATGAAGAGAATGCTTACCTAAGCTTCTCATAGATTTCTAGCTTGAAGTTGATAATTCCTAAGAGAAATATGGCTTAGGAATTCCTAATTTCTTTTCTCTTTCCCTATTTTTACTAAAGCTTGAGTGTTAGGAAATAATATGAAGGAATAAAGAAGAGTGGAGTTGAGTTGGGTTAATATGTTGGGTTAATGGGCTGAAACCCAAAGCCCTAAATGAAAACATCAAAATTTTAATCAACTCGAAACATATCGATGTTTATACTCAAAAAGGTTGCAAATGCCATTTTGAACTCAATGTAAGTGGTGTCGAGTCCTAAATCGACTGTTTGCAAAAAGTAGTATTTCAGACTTAAATCCGACTAACAACGCTATATTTAAATAAAATATTTAAACATATAATCGTAAAATATGCGGGTTGTTACATACTTGCTCCCTAAATTTCATGCAATTCGGATGTATGATTTGTGACATATCGCATTTTATGTGAATTAGTGTTGCTTGAATTCTAATTTCTATCGATCCCTCTAGAGGGATAGGTATCGAGCCCTTCTATCTCTTCCAAATGCCATGCGATCCCTATGGGAGATTCTCTATGTTGTATTATACATAGCCTTCAAGTCTCATGCCTATTAGGTTAGCAGAACTTGAGTTATTGATCAAACTTTTTTGCAATATGTTGTGAAGACTGATTATAGTCGATCTCTATAGAGGGATAGTTACTGATGCCTCCAACTTGCTCCAAATGCCCTGCGATCCCAACTGGCTGTTATAATTGCCCAGACTAAAATAGAATAGTGCACTTTGATGTTATGAATAATAAAAATGTAACGACTCAGAATTTAACTGATTTAAAATATACTATTTAGAGTAATTTTAAATATAAAATATAAAAGGTTTTATGATTTAAATAATATTAGATAGGATGTGGAAATAGAAATATAAATGAAAATAGTAACATTTGCTTATATCGACAAAAGTGAAAAATGCTAATTTCAGAAAAGTAAGTTTCAATGGTTAAATAAATTATTTTAATTGATTTATAAGTGTTTATATTTTAAACAACGTTACACAAATTTATTTTCAAATTTGGTTTACATAAATAAATACTTTACCTAAAATGTTAAAATGCGACCTTAAAACGTTTTGTCGAAATTCAACGTTTTGTCCAAAATAAGTTATCGCAATGTTGTTGCACATTTGTTAACTTATTTTAACATATATATTACACATTTTAATAACTAAACATGTTTTCTTTTACGAATTATGATTAGGAGACTTCTAGAACATCGTTAAGAAAAGTAAGTAAGTTTAAGAAAAGTCAAAAGCAAACATCAAATCCAAATCGCATCAAATCCAAATCACATCAAAATCCAACAAAATAATTACTTATCTTTACTTAATCTTTAAGTGACTTAGACAAAAAGTAAGAAGTGAAAGAATGATGTTAAGGGTTGAAAAAAATATATAGCTTACTTTAGTTTGAAGTATGGGTGTTTTGGTAATTTGATAAGAGGTTAAATTTGTAAAATTCCATTCCTTACTTTTTCTATAAATACCCACCTCATTCTCTCATTTCATTCACACTTCTTCTTCCACTTTTCTCAAGCTTCTTCACCTTCTTCCGCTTCTATTTAATGGCTTGCATGTCATATAAAAAACTATAAAGAAATAATGTCAAAATATTTACAAAATATTGAAATAAAATCGATATTCATTCTCTTCAAAATCAAACTCTTCTTTTTTCATATTTTACCTCTTCTTCTTACGGCGATAACTTTCTTAAAAATAATCCAAATCAGAAAATTATTTCTTTCAGCCTCAATAGAATTGAGCTGGCAATAACTTTAGTTGACATCATTTCTTCAAAATCTAAGAGTTAATATAGTAAAATTTCACTTCTTTCAAAGTCATTTTCGGCCCAGATTTTATGGATGAAAATACCTCTGTTTCTTATTATCATAACTTCTAAAAAAATGACCCAAATAAAAAATTTCATTATTACAGATCATGTAAAATTCCAGTGGCTACAACTTTTATGTTGAGCAGTTCTTCCAGTTTTGAACTTGGCTATGTCAAAATTTCAATTATTTGCAGTGCATTTTTGGGCTTCATTTTTTGTCAATTCGAGAATACCCTTTCTTCTTTTGATCATAACTTTCTCACAACTAGCCTAAATCTAGTGTTTATTTTTCTAATATTTAAGAGGAACTAAATTGCAACAACTTTATAGTAAACCACTTTTACAAATTTTGGGAGTAAGAGGGTCAAAAAATAGAGAGAAAATGACCTATTTTCAGGTCTAATATTGAGAATTCAAAGTCAAAGCTCCACCACTTTTTCTCTATACTTTCGGCTAACCTCCATCTCAAGCCTTGGCCAAGCACTAGGAAGGAGAAAATTGGGATTATTTTGATTTAGTTTCTGAGACGACCCGACTTCCTATCTCCAGGAAATCGCATCATCTTGAAGAAAGAAAGGGATAGAAGAAGAAAAGAAAGAGAAAGAAGAACACACACAACATCAGAGAACTCACAGCGGAATGAATAAAATATAATATATCACATAAAATATTTCATAGTATCTCATTATATCAGAGTTACATGACTTATTCAACACATATTAGACAGTTATAAACTTCTGTCTAACTATACAACTCAAGTACAACAGAAACAGATACTAAACATACACAGCGGAATCAATATATATAACTACATGTCGAAGCCTCCTGCTCCATATCTCCTCCAGAATTTGTCAAGCTAACCTGATCCGCTTGACTACTCATACATAATATGAGTACCCAAGAGTTTAATAAAACAGAAAATAAACACTCGGGTCAGACAAGGGTCGGGTGTGAGTAAACGGGTTAAAATTTCTTAACTTTAGAAAACCATTGAAAAGAAAAGGTATCACGTAAGACTTCCCACACATAAACATGGAAAAGTTTTTACCTTACGCTAACCAAAACATTTGATAGGAAATCCAGTGATATTATAATAGTGTCTAGGGTTTTCAAGTAAATAGGAAATAGCCGAAATTGTTACATTCATTAAATTCCAGCTACTAGCCACAAAAGTGGGTAATACAATCAAAACCGTAGGGTCTCGTAGGAAGAATGGGTTTCCATCAATGGCAGGGCTACTGAGGTACCTCCCGTCACAGTACGTGGCCTAGATTAACGTACCGAGGAGTACTCCCACTCCCCTGCAACACAAGGCCTGAAACATCCCTTACTGGACAGTCCCGAACAAGACCACCCCGTAGTTGGCGCGACCAACCACACACTAAGCCAAAATAGAAAGGGACCTCTAGACAGGGGTAAATCTCACTCTCAAGTGGGGGCTACCGACGAAGCCTTGCTGCACCTCCCCTGTTTCAGCCATTCCCGGTTGATGAGGCTTGAGGTTACGATTACCTTTATAGATCACATCTATCTTAGAATGCTCATCGTCCACCTAACGATGTGCTGAAAGCATTCAATCCATACAAGTTCGTTCCGGGTTCGAACGAAACCGAAGTCACTATCTCGTTGCACTCATTATTGGAATCACCATCAGAGTCAACGACCATAGCCCTTGCACTCTGATTCGCCATCTCGAATCTATAAGCACTATTCCGTCAAACTCATTACAGAATCACCCACAGAGTTATACTGACGTATAGCCCTTACACCATGAGTCTTCACTTGCTCCACTTGGATACACGACCTAACGTTTAATTGGAATCGATGTGGTTTTCAGATTCCAAATATGGAAGCCCGATCCCGGTCTCATCGAAACCAAACGCCATTTTAATGTCCAAGTTGTACTTAAGGGTTTAAACAGTTAAACTTATATTTAGGATGATATGTAAATGGATAGATGAATCATATTATCACAATAGATAATTCATAACAACATTCATCTCCACAAAGCAGCATATCACATAACAGATATATCCAAATCATCCAATATCAAACCAATATCAAACATCCAATATCAACCAATCATCAATCTCCAAATATTGATCATCCAATATCAATCAATTAACCAATATTATCTAATCAACCCATATTAATCAAACATCCAAAACAGAATTGATTATTTCTTAATCAATTGGATTTCCATAATCCTTCTTCATTAATTATTATTCCAAATAAAATAAATTAATCATCTCTAATGATCTTCAATAATTAATCTTCCTTGATTAATTATATTTAATTACATCCAAGTAATTATCCTTGACCAAATTCAGTAATTAAATCTTTAATTACTATCATTAATTACAATAATTAATGATCATTTATTAATTAATTAACTATAATTAATTACATTAATTCTTAATTAATTACAATGAATTAATCACATTTAAATTAATCACTTATATTAATCAACCTTGATTAATATCCTTAATCACATTAATTAATGATCCTTATTAATTAATAATTACTTTAATTAATTAAATAATTAACTTATAATTGATCAACTCATTAATCATAATTAGTAATTAACAATTTGTAATTACTTATCTTAATTAATTAACTTCTTAATTAATTATATTAATCCTTGATTAATTACTTTAATTAATCCCTAATTAATAGATAATCATTGATTGCTTACTTTATTAATTAATTACAATTTTAATCAATTACACTTAGTAATTAATCTTAAATTAATCATATTCTTAAATTTATTTATCACATTTATTATTTAACTAAAATTAATTAAGTAATTAATCTTTAATTACTTCTATAAATAAATCTTAATTACTTACTTAATTAATTACCTTACAAATAATTAATTCCATCATCAAACAGTCCTTTATTCTTTAAATAAATTAATTACTTCATAATTAATTAACTTTAAAACAATTAAATTAATCAATTCTTTAATTGATAACGACAAGTGATTACCCATTAATCACCTCCAACTTAATTACTCCTATGAGTATTTTCCATTAATTACTTCCATGAGTATTTACCTTCTTAATTTACATTCAATTAGTAATCATTAATTACTTCATAATTAATTACACTTAATTAATCATAATTAAGTGATTATTTAAAATTTAATAAATAATTAACTAATTATTTAAAATTAATTAAACAATTAATTAATTAATTAATTAACTAATCTTCTAATAATTGAAGAAAATCTTTAATTAATTAAGAAAAACATAAATTTTATTTAATCTCTTACTTATTAACAATTATACTTAATTAAGTATTCTTAAGTCATATTCAAATAATTTAACCTTAATTATTTCTATAAACAAATCATTTGAATTATATAAATTAATTTTAAAGACAAGTTATTAATCTTGGTTTACAAAATCATAATGATAATCTTATTTGAAAATAGAAAATTTAGTAACAAATTCCAAAATTTCCAATACTTTAAAACATTTAAACTAATCTTCTTTATTTCAATATAAAATTTGAAGTCTTAAGTTTGAATCATTTCTTAACATTTTAACTTAAATTTTTATTTGATATTTAAATTCAAAATATCCTTTTTAAATTGAAATCCAAAATGTAATTAAATTACTTCCAATATGAAATCACTTTAAATAAATTTAAATTGAAATAAAATATATAATTTCAACTTATACTTTATAAATTTGATTAACATTAAATTTTTAAATAACAAGTTTAAAGTTTTTAGTTTTATTCCTTTATAAAACTTGTTTATAGTAAGATGCTTGAATTTTAATCTAATCGACTCAAGTCATACTGCAAACTAGTGATAAATCTATTACCAGACATCACCCAGAGGAAATCCCGAAGCAAACCACCAACCAACCCGAGTTAACCCCGAAGCAAACCCAAACCACCCTGACTTCGAGTTACCCCTGAGTCACACGCAAGTTCCCACCCGAGATTCCATCATCTTCCCCAACAAGAAAACTCCAGCAACCCAAAACTGTGCACACAAAGCACGGTGCACATGCACCTCCACCGCCGGCCTCCATTGACCATCGCGATGACCCACCCTAATTTTAAATCCATTCGCGAGCGCGAAGGTGAACCCTGATCCACAAACTTTTGCTCGAATCGAAATTCGAACATTAGGCATAAAACTGCAACAATTACCGACCACAAAAGCTCCCCTGCGGCCATACTCCTCAACGCCATTGAACTCGCCGACTCTACCATCAGGACGCCACCACCATGAATAACAGTACTTCCAAATGCCAACGAACTCGATCAATAAACCCAGTCGTAAAGTCACGACAATCAAGCCGAACTACAATGCAAGCCTAGACCCTATTTTGAATCAATTCGAAAAATTCAATCATTTAAAAATTTTAATTATATTTTTCCCTAAACCCCTAAAATTCAAGCAAGCTTCGATCCAAATATCAACTCAATTTATTGCGTGAATCAACTGCAGTTCATAAAAATTTCCAACATGTTCAAACTCGAAATTCTCATCAAATACCTAGTTAAAAATTATGATTCCTTCTTCTAAAATCATAAATTTGTATAACAAACACAATCATACCCCTTTAGACAAAAATTAGGATAATTGATTTTTAACTATAATTTGATTTTACTGTGATGTTCCTATTTATATACACCTGCAGCTTAAAAAAATATGAAACAAATTTTAAAATTACTATCAAACTATAACATACACTTATCATTCATATCACAAGTTCAAACAAGTTATATTTTTGAAGGATTTTGGATTTAAAAATGAAAGTCAATTCCTGCTTAAACAACAGAGTTTTAAATTTCAAATTTACAGGCACCAAGTACTTATAATAATCATACATTCACAAATTCAAATATTCATTATCAAGCAAGGATTCATTTGCATGCAATATTCACTACAACAAACTGAGGTTTCAATAGCAGCATAAAATAGCGTTTCAGTAGAATATGCTATCACTGATTATTTGATTAAAAACTCATAAAGTTAGAACGCTATTTCATCCACCAAATTGTTAAAACGCTATGTCATCAAGCCTGAGGTCATGAAAATTTGCTTCCCTCCTTCGTGAAAATTTGGTTCCCCCGTGAAAATTAGTTCCCTCATGAAAATTTGGTTCCCTCCCCCACTGCTTTTATCATCACTTAAGAAAATAATCCTTCCGTCTCGCTACTTAACAAAATTATCGCTCAACCCTAAAATTATCCCCAATTTCTTCCTTATTTAATATTCCTCAATCGCACGGGAATTCATCGGACACTAACAAAGTCGCACAGAAAAAAGAATCTACGTTAGTACTAATCAAATCACATTGTCTGTATCTTCATTATCATATGTAAAAGTGGAATCTCCAAATTTCAGCAAGTCGATACTAAGTAAGTTTACAATATTATTGATTGTCTTTTGATTTTTATATGCAATCCTAACCCTAATCTACTTCTGATTCTATTATATTAATATTATTGATTGAATTCACTTTTAATTTTCATTGATTAGAGGTCGTATCTTTTTTATCTAAGCTTGCAGGAAGAATATATTTTAGCTTCTAATTAAATTATTAATGATATTTCCAAAACATGCATTTTCAATGAATTCATTGATATTACCTAATTAGGTAAAATCAGAAGACAAGCAATGAATAAAACAAAATCATTGAATTATTATCAAGAAACACATATCTGGATTTTGACACAATTAGGTAATATTATATTAAGTGATTGAAATTGGTTTATATTTCCAAAACATGCATTTTCAGTTATTCTCATATTATTTCTTTTAATAAAATGTTCAATAATATGATTTTGGAATCCGTGTAGCCCATTTATATGGATGTTTACTCTTTTTAGGAACATTATGAATTTGGATACAATTAGGCAAAACAAATAAAGCTGCCTTTAAAAGTTGATGATAATTCATTGATTTCAGTATATATTTCCAAAACAAGCATTTTATGTATTCTTATATATTTTCTTTTGGAATAATGAGTATTTATAGCATGAAAGTATGTAAATTAAGGTTGCTTGATTAATATATATATATATATATATATATATATAATGTAGATTATTAAATTCTGCATTTTCTATCCATTCTTCATTTTTGTCAATTATATAGGGGCACCAAATGCTTTAAAAACTACACCTTTACACATCGTCAATTCATTAGGCATGTGCCACATTGGTTATATGTGTATATTGCTTTACAAATTTGGTTTAGTTCAATACAGTAGGAAAGGGTGATTGTACTTTCAAATGCATGAAATACGTGTATGTTGCTTAAAATTAACTAGTAAGGTTCCTACTGATATTTTTCTTCCATATTTTCGAAAATAGAAAAAAATCTTGCCTATTAATAATTATATCACAGATAGTGGGACATAATTTATATTTTACTAAAATTTGAATCTAAACATTCAAAATTTTGTGAAAAGATGTAATGTTTTGACTAAGAGAGTTAATAAAGAATCAGAGGATCTTAAATTTCCTTATTTATTTCCTAAAAAAGTAAACTAGAAAAGTAAATATTTTCTCAGATAAAACTTTACAAATTTATTCATCTTATTCCTTTTGAAACTCTCTAAATAGAATACATTTTGTTGCTTACTATAATTTCACATTTAGGCCTAAATAATTGAACATATATAGAGAGAGTTATTTATTGATATAAATGTTAACAGATCTTCAAAATCTTTTCATATAAATCAGAGCTTCACTTTGTTACTGTGTTTAGTGATGTGATTACTCTCCCAAGTCTTCTGTATTTGTCTAAATTTATGAGGGCAATTCATGTTTCCATAGTCCAGTTTTCAACTTCATCACTCTTGTGCACAGAGCTTCATTTCCTATTATACACAACTTCAAATGTTGTTTCTCGGTTGCTTCACTATTTTTGTATATTAGGTTTTGTACTTTTGTACATTCTTTCCATTAACTTTGGCCAAACTTATCTTCTTTATCCTTCATTTTACTGTCATGGTTCTCGGGTACAAAAGAAGAGATACGTAAATTAATGGAACTATTGATAAGTTGGATTTCCCTAATGTAACCTGCTTCTATAAGTTAGAACTATAAATTTGTTCAATATTCTTTTAAAATTTAATTTCTTCTTTGTTTATTGGGTTATATAACTCCACTTGGATTAGTTACTAAACATATTCGAAGAAACATTTGCTGATGATCCATATGTTTTACATGACAGAAATCATGAAAAAGATTGCAAAATCTGAGTGGTCAGCAAAAGCATGTGTTCCTAAAATTGCCCTAAAGTATGTTGAATGAAACCTAGAGAGAATGGCAAGGCAGAGGTGCCTAAATGAGTGATTAAACTTCCTGGTTGGCTGAAAGACAGAAGTGGATGAACAAGAGATCAAACCGCCTAGTTCACTATAGCTCTTCAGCTCCGAGTTGCAAAAAGACCACTGGAGTGAAATGAGCTGACATGGTGAAGAGGCAGAGGCAATAACATGAGGAAGCCAGACTACATTAATGACTTAATTGCAAGCAAGTGATGAAATGGCGCAAAGATCTGGCTGAACTGCATCACGGACCAACGTGAACTAGAATCGCTGATTGCTAGACTAAACCAAAATAGAAGCCACATAAACAAGCCTAGTAAGGATCCAATAGGTGAATTTTCACATATTTATTGAATTTTTTTATTGATTAAATGATGTTTTTAACGGACGTAGGTTGATGTTAAATTTTTATGCTTATTATTTGTCAGTATCTAAAAAGTATTTGATATGTTTTCTTATGTTTCCCTCATAAAATAAATGGGATTTGTGCATTTTCACATGTATGATTTTAACATATGAGCAAGTGAGCATGGCCTCCTTTTTAATAAATGGGTTTATATAACTCCACTTGGTTTTGTTTCTTGGTTTATATAACTCCATTTACCATACAAAATACAAGTCCATGAATCATAATAATTTCAACTAAAATATTTAAAATTCATAGGCAGTTTTATTTTAGTGTATTATAGGTAACTTTTTTGTAGTATGTTTCACGAGCTTACCAAATTTTTGATAAATTACAGATGCTTATTTGTGGAGGATTACAGCTACAATGACACGTGTTAGAGAAGCTAAGGACATGATAGTAGCATGGCCTGCTGATAGAGTAGTTGTACGGACGATAGAACAAGAGAAAGAAGATAATGTGGTAACATTTTAATTTAATTGCTTCTTATTTTTTGCTCTACTACTCAATTGTAACAACAGTGCACCTGATCACATATCCCCTTTACCTCACAAACCATCATCACATTCCTCCCCCAATCACTTGCCTGCACAAGCAGTGCCACAACCCAGTCTCCATTCCAACTGCTGCACTTCCATAAACCACCACTACACACTCCAACCACCCTTAAACCAACACTTCCCCTGAACATCAGACTATCACCCACAACTCTTGTACTCCAATATCCACCATCTCTACACTACATTTCCCAAACATCCAACCATCTACTAACTACCACAATCTGCCTGCACTGACATACTCTGACCACTACCATCACAAACCATCAATCACCATACTTCCCTGACCACAAACCACATTAACTTCTCTACAGTAACTTCTCTACCTCCAGACCCTCCCCTACAATCCTGCAAAGTTCCTCCACACTGTTTCATATTGCACAATTCAGATCAACATACACACTTCTGTCAACCAGAATACAACCATAGTTCAATTTCCGTAACTCAATTGCCAACTTCAATTCTGTCAACCTGATCATAGTGCAACCATTTCCAACGGTCTTACCGTATTCAAGTGCATACCATATAAAAACATTCCAACCATTGTGTATGTCATAGAAATGTTGCGGCAGTGTTTCAATTTAAAATTCGTTTTACTTGCTGTATACAGACGTATGTGATGGTTTGTTTTTGGTATCTGTCTCTGCATTGCAAGTTCTTCGCTCGCAACATGTCATAGAAAATGGTCGTAGATGTATCCATTGTGTGAGTTAGTATGGTGAATGCAGTAGTGCATCTAGTTTATTGTATGCACCCTACGTGGTGTTATGACTGCCCTAAGCAGCTCAAACATGTATGCATCCTGCGTGGTGTTGTGACTACCCTAAGTAGCTTGAACATATATGCATCTTGTGTGGTGTTGTTAGTAGCTTAGGTTTTTTTCTCCAACTCTTGTACTATAAGCTATTTTTTCATTTTTCATTCTAGATAAAAATTTCAAAGAACTCCAGAGTGTTTTCTTATAATTCAGTTTATTATTTTCCATTTTTCTACCATTGATTGCTCGCTTTACCTTCACTTGGTTTTATATGTTTTTCCTACTTATTTTAGGTATGTTGAATAATCAGTAATTGCTATTTTGACTTTTGAAGCTGATAATCAACTACAAAACCTGGTTTTAGTATTAGAGTATCTTTGGCCTGCTTTGCTTTTGCCCATTGCTGCAGGAAACAAGGTAATAATGTACAAAAAACTATATTTGGGGTTCCCTTTTAGTGCTACTGATAGCAAATCCATACCTGTGTTTACTGTAAGAAATTACACAGAAAGTAAGGTTTTTCCCTAAAATCTATTACCGTGGTTCTATCCTAGTACATATTTAACTTTAAATGGTATCTTATTGGATATGAATGGCAACCTAATGAAGGTTTAAATGTACAGGGAAACCTTAGCAAACAATATCAACTTAATAGACTTGAGTTATTAAATTGTAATGAGTTTGAAATAGTTGCGAGTTACGTTTTGAGGCTAAGAGCTATAAATTCATTTGTATAAATTCAAACTGATTATGTGTTGCAGGTGGTTGTGAGGGGAAGTATGATAGCAGCAGAGAGTGGAATTGGAAGGAGGTGAATGACTATGTAGACAGTGGTGATGTAAACGAGTTGGAAGATTGGTTGACGGATTCGGTTGAAGTGACGGTCGTGAGGGGTTCAAGAAGGAAAGTTGGTTGTGATGGTAGTTTGACTGTGATGGAGATGAATGGGGGTTCTGGTGAGGCGTTTTGTTTGGCTGCAGTTGAGTAGGGAGGTGATGATGTTTTGGTTGTTGGTGATATGGTGAAATGATATTGAAGGTTTGTTTAGACGTTAGTGTGATTTGATGTGGGCAGGGGTGGTATGCTATGCAATGGTGGGTAGTCAGAGATGGTCAGGGGTAGAGTGTTGTTTTGGTGCAAAGTGTTGCAGTAGGAGTTTGTGGTTGAAGTAAGGTAGATGAAAAGAAGTTGAGGACTGGGATAGGAGTTGTGCAAGTTTTTTTTTATGGGTGAATATGTTGTAGTATGGGCAGGAGATGGTTGTATAGTAATGGTAATGTAGTGCTGTATGAAGTATTCTCTGGTGATGTTGGTATGTGAGTGAAGTGGCACTGTATGTAATGTGAATGGATGAGTAAGGAGATGATGCACTGTATGTAATGTGCACACAGGAATGTTCACAGAAAAGGGAGGATAAGCAAGAAGTTGGTGAATGTGAAATGGTGATGGCGCTAAAGTGATGTAGAAATTTTGTATGAGATGGTGTAATGGTTTGGAGTGGTTTTGGAGGCTGATGGTCAAATGTTATGGAGTTGTATTGGAGCAAATAGTTTTGTATCTAACAGAGGTGGGTGGGGAGCAATATGAAGTGGCAGGCAAATGTAACAGGGAGGAGCAATGACTAGTGGTCAGCAGGAGTGTGGCAACTGTGATGGTGCAAGGTGGTTGTCTGAAGAAGTGGCAGAGATGTGAATGGTGTTTGGGGTTGAAGCTGCGGCTATGTTGAAGGTGATAGGCAGTTCAGGTATAACAACAGAATGTAAACTTAGGCATTGCAATGCACTTTTGTTTCAGTAATGTATCAAAAACAATGTAAAGACTGAAATTGGTAATGTATATGCAATTATGTGAAAATGTCTGTAAATTCAAATTGGTAATCTATCTGTGTGCGTATATATAATATAATATAATATAATATAATATAATATAATATAATATAATATAATATAATATAATATAATAAAAAGAAAATTGAAACAAATGCTGAAAATTAATATTATATAGAATAGCGTTTGAAAAACGCTATTGATTCATCAAACGCTATCGCAACTCTATATGAGATGTAAGATTTATGCATCAAAAACGCTAAATAGAATAAAAAACGCTATAGTAGAAAATAAAAACTCTATGCAAGCATGACAAGAAATGCTATCGAAAAACATTGTAACGCTATAACATGGTTTGATGAAACGCTATAAAATGTACTTGAAAATGCTATAGAAGTTAAATGAAGGATTATATTCCCTATAGCGTTTAAGTTTAATAACAGAGAAAAAACGCTATGGTAGGTTGCAAACGCTATGCCCTTTTGTAAACGCTATTAGCTATTATAGCGTTTTCCTTCCTGCTATGTAATGCTGCCGGCCTACCATAGCTTGTGGTTCCACGGCGTTCTCTGAAACGCTATGGTAGCCTGTTATAGCGTTTTTCAAACGCTATGAAACCCATAAACTGTTGTAGTGATTATTCAACTATAAATTTAACAAAATCTGTTTTTAAAATGATTACTCACCTCTATAAGCAGAGCAGGTTTTGAATTTCTCAATTTCAAATTTCCAGGTTGGATCTTAAATCTGAAAATTGTGCTTTGGTTTGCTGTTGAAAACTTTACTGCATGCTTTACAATTGTTGATTAAACTTGCAGATGCCCTCAAAAGAAAATGCAGGTTGAATTCCATTTGCAATTGCAGATTGTAAATTTGCAGGTTGTAGATTTGTAGGTTGTAGCCTTTTGGAGTTGCAGATAGGTTTTGCTGGTTGAAGTAGAATTTAGAAATGCAGACTTCATTTGCAGGTTGAAGTCTTTTTTTTTTAGATTTTAAATTTGCTTTTGGGTTTTAATCTTTCAGATTTGAGAAAGATTTCTATTTTGAGAATATTTTCTGATTGCCACTAATTGAAAGAGGAAACAATTTTTCTCATAAGCTAGGTTTATTAAAAAAAAATGAAAGAAAGTAAATTTTTTGAAATAAAGACACTTGTCCCTAAAATTACATTTGTCATCCTATTAACTTACTTACTTTACAAGTGTTATTGAGATAATAACATGTTTACACATGTTTGAATAATTTTAATTAATTTATCATTTAATTTAAATGTAATATAACCTTACATAATTAAGTTACTTTGTTAATAAATGCTTACTTATGTATTTATATGTATTTATAAAATGTTTATACACATGAGTGAAATGTTTTTATGAAAATAAGCTTTTGAATTTTAATAAATACAAGTGTGAAATCTTTGTAAACCTTTATTTTATGAATAGCTTACCTTTTAAAGAAAATATTCTAATACTAATAAAAGTGCAAATAATTCCTATATATGTATTTAAAATCTAAAACATTTATACATATGCATTTATAACTATTTTAAATTAAACACTTTAAAGAAAACATAAAGAAAACTTTAATTAAATCCTTTATAAACTATCATATTAAAATAAATATCCATCTTATATTTGAAAACAAATAAATTAAACTAAATTAACTTTTGAAAATTAAATTTCTAAACAAAGCTTTAAGTTACAATATCCATTCATATATCAATTATTAATAGATTTAATTAAATTTTCAAAACAATATCAAATTATAACATATACGTACATATATTACAATTTGAAAATTCATTTTTATTTAAAACAGAAGATATCCTATTCATAATATATATATATATATATATATATATCAAATGTATATATTATAAACAGAATAAAAATTTAATTAGTTTTTGAAAAACAATTCTTATCAAATTTACATTATCAGAAAGATATAAATTACAATTATCAGATTAAATATTTATTAACCATAAAAGAATAAATTTATCAGTTTAAACTAAAATTATAAAGAAAATTATCAAACCAGTTAAATTATTAATACAGATTATTAAATTGTTATTGCCCAAAATTCCGGGTCGTTACAATCCTCCCCCCTTAAAAGAATTTCGTCCCCGAAATTTAAAAGCAAAGGTAATTTAATAATCTAGTACAGATTTTAATTTAAATTAGCAAAGCATTCCTAACAACCAGTTACTAACATCCATAGCAATCACATAAACAAACAAACTTAACAAATTATTCTGACACAAATCAGAATAAATCTCACTAACACTATCTCAAGTTTCCCAAGTATAAATCATCGGGAGACTTGCTCTACCAAAAGCTCAACTAACTAGCTATACAGCCAAAATCCAGAGCTCAACTCATCTCTAGATCCAAAATCTGAACAGAGCATCAGACTATACTCAAATCCAGCTCAACATCCAACTCCAACTGAATTGCAGATTCAATAACCAATGATGAATCATACACATACTCCCTCAGAGACACGTGTTACAAAATGAATTCCAACTATCCAAACTGGAAATTCAATCTTATCCTATCAAAAACACAGATAAAAAATCTCAAATGCTACAGCACTACTCAACCAATCTTATCCAATTACTGTTCTCTTAACCAGAGAAATCTTAACAACACTGAAGTCTCCAACTTCAAACTCCAAAAACTTCTTATCTCATATCTGTACAACTCAATAGACAATCCAAGGCTGCCAATCTCTTCTGATCAGCTCAACATATGCTGATACTTCCAGAAACAACTAAACCAAAACAAACAGCTTCAGGATCCTATCTAACGGAAAAGTCTTCCAAAATCCATCGAAATCCAGAACTCAAGCTCTACTACTCAAGCAATATCAAGTAGAACTTACTTCCTTCCTTGCACAGCTGCTACCTCACTTCCGCTGCCCAACTCTAATTCTGAAATAGATGAGAATACTGCTGATGAACACGAATACAAACTTACCCAATATATCCGGGAAACTTTGTTCATCAAATCCATCAAAATCTAAGTGACACATCTGACTCAGTCACACATCCTTACAACAGAATCCTATTCCAAAAGCTAGATCAGTCCAAATCCAATTCCAAAATAATTCTGAGCTGCTATGCCAACTCTCCTTTCTCCAAGAACCACCCAACTATCAGGCTAACTACCAAAATTGCTTCTGGAACCAAAACAATATGAAACTCAACTCCAGATGCTGAAAAACTTCTGATTACTCCAATAGCTCCTATCCACATGAGAACACTCAGCCTCAAACAAAAGAATGCTCAAGAAAAATTCCCAACTAATCGCAAGTCACTTTTGCGATCCTACCTAGTTTGGATTTCAAAGAAATTGTCATCTCTTTACCAACTAGAACAGCTTTAAACTTTTCAAACAGGGTTAACCTTTCAAAAACATCTACCAACTTCAGCCCGGACTGCTGAAAGATAACCTCAAAGATTCCTGAATCATCAGAGAAACAAGCAACACTGCTGCTTCTAAACTCTACCTCGATGATACTACGAAGCTAAAAGACCTTCTCGTCAGCACACCGAACACTTCGAGCTGAAACTGCTACCACAACTAACCCAAGACTCTAATCCAAAGGTTTCTCAACTCCAAAACCATCAACAAACCACACAACTGACTTCCGAGATGGCAGACAACCTCTCAAGAAACTCGGACTCCAAACCAAGCATCCACAACTCGCTTTCCTTAGGGAATAACAAATGAGACCATGCCAAAGCAAATAACTTATAGACCTTAGTCTCATATTCCAAAACAGCCAACCTCCTTGCTAAAGATCCAGACAACTTCTACACAAAAGAGTCTTCCCTACAACAGGTAAAGACTTCTCCTCAACCACCTCTAAAACTGCTTCAAGAGAAAACACCTTCAGAAAATATCCAAGGATACTGCATCTCATCACGCAGTTATCAAGATATCATTACTTACTCCCGCACTTCCAACAAATCCAAACACAAGAAAAATTCGCTTACCCGAGCGAAATCCAAACTTACACTCCAAAGATACACTTCGAATCTTTGAAAGATTTCCTTCGGATATCAGAGAAATCCTTACTCCAAACTACAAATCTTACTCAAGACGGTATCAGGTCTACAGTCTCGACAAATACTTCAAACCTCAACATATGGACCTCTTCCATTAGTGGTAGTCGTGTTACACACACAAACCACTACTCCATCTACCTTTAGAAACTTATGTTGGAAAATCTGAACAGATAGCCCAACAGATTAGGTAGATACAGATATACATATAGTTATATATAAAAATTACAAGTACGATCTCTCAAGAAAAACACTACTCCAGAGCCTAGGTATTCACTCAAACTAATGCTCCTTAAAGAAAGACACACTTCAGAGCCTAATGCTCTGATACCAAATGAGACGACCCGACTTCCTATCTCCAGGAAATCGCATCATCTTGAAGAAAGAAAGGGATAGAAGAAGAAAAGAAAGAGAAAGAAGAACACACACAACATCAGAGAACTCACAGCGGAACGAATAAAATATAATATATCACATAAAATATTTCATAGTATCTCATTATATCAGAGTTACATGACTTATTCAACACATATTAGACAGTTATAAACTTATGTCTAACTATACAACTCAAGTACAACAGAAACAGATACTAAACATACACAGCGGAATTAATATATATATAACTACACGTCGAAGCCTCCTACTCCATATCTCCTCCAGAATTCGTCAAGCTAACTTGATCCACTTGACTACTCATACATAATATGAGTACCTAAGAGTTTAATAAAACAGAAAATAAACACTCGGGTCAGACGGGGGTCTGGTGTGAGTAAACGGGTTAAAATTGCTTAACTTTAGAAAACCTTTGAAAAGAACAGGTATCACGTAAGACTTCCCACACATAAACATGGAAAAAAATTTAACCTTACGCTAACCAAAACATTTGATAGGAAATCCAGTGATATTATAATAGTGTCTAGGGTTTTCAAGTAAATAAGAAATAGCTGAAATTGTTACATTCATTAAATTCCAGCTACTAGCCACAAAAGTGGGTAATACAATCAAAACCGTAGGGTCTCGTAGGAAGAATGGGTTTCCATCAATGGCAGGGCTACTGGGGTACCGCCCGTCACAGTACGTGGCCTAGATTAACATACCGAGGAGTACTCCCACTCCCCTGCAACACAAGGCCGGAACCATCCCTTATTGGATAGTCCCGAACAAGACCACCCCGTAGTTGGCGCGACCAACCACACACTAAGCCGAAATAGAAAGGGACCTGTAGACAGGGGTAAATCTCACTCTCAAGTGGGGGCTACCCACGAAGCCTTGCTGCACCTCCCCTGTTTTAGCCATTCCCGGTTGATGAGGTTTGAGGTTACGATTACCTTTATAGATCACATCTATCTTAGAATGCCCATCGTCCACCTGACGATGTGCTGAAAGCATTCAATCCATACAAGTTCATTCCGGGTTCGAACGAAACCGAAGGCACTATCTCGTTGCACTCATTATTGGAATCACCCTCAGAGTCAACGACCGTAGCCCTTGCACTCTGATTCACCATCTCGAATCTATAAGCACTATTCCGTCAAACTCATTACGGAATCACCCATAGAGTTATACTGACGTATAGCCCTTACACCTTGAGTCTTCACTTGCTCCACTTGGATACACAACCTAACATTTAATTGGAATCGATGTGGTTTTCGGATTCCAAATATGGAAGCCCGATCCCGGTCTCATCGAAACCAAACGCCATTTTAATGTCCAAGTTGTACTTAAGGGTTTAAACAGTTAAACTTATATTTAGGATGATATGTAAATAGATAGATGAATCATACTATCACAATAGATAATTCATAACAACATTCATCTCCACAAAGCAGCATATCACATAACAGATATATCTAAATCATTCAATATCAAACCAATATCAAACATCCAATATCAACCAATCATGAATCTCCAAATATTGATCATCCAATATCAATCAATTAACCAATATTATCCAATCAACCCATATTAATCAAACATCCAAAACAGAATTGATTATTTCTTAATCAATTGGATTTCCATAATCCTTCTTCATTAATTATTATTCCAAATAAAATAAATTAATCATCTCTAATGATCTTCAATAATTAATCTTCCTTGATTAATTATATTTAATTACATCCAAGTAATTATCCTTAACCAAATTCAGTAATTAAATCTTTAATTACTATCATTAATTACAATAATTAATGATCATTTATTAATTAATTGACTATAATTAATTACATTAATTCTTAATTAATTACAATGAATTAATCACATTGAAATTAATCACTTATATTAATCAACCTTGATTAATATCCTTAATCACATTAATTAATGATCCTTATTAATTAATAATTACTTTAATTAATTAAATAATTAACTTATAGTTGATCAACTCTTTAATCATAATTAGTAATTAACAATTTGTAATTACTTATCTTAATTAATTAAATTCTTAATTAATTATATTAATCCTTGATTAATTACTTCAATTAATCTCTAATTACTTCATTAAGCAATTATTATCAACTACATTAATAAATAATCATTGATTGCTTACTTTATTAATTAATTACAATTTTAATTAATTACACTTAGTAATTAATCTTAAATTAATCATATTCTTAAATTAATTAATCACATGTATTATTTAACTAAAATTAATTAAGTAATTAATCTTTAATTACTTCTATAAATAAATCTTAATTACTTTCTTAATTAATTACCTTACAAATAATTAATTCCATCATCAAACAGTCCTTCATTCTTTAAATAAATTAATTACTTCATAATTAATTAACTTCAAAACAATTAAATTAATCAATTCTTTAATTGATAACGACAAGTGATTATCCATTAATCACCTCCAACTTAATTACTCCTATGAGTATTTTCCATTAATTACTTCCATGAGTAGTTACCTTCTTAATTTACATTCAATTAGTAATCATTAATTACTTCATAATTAATTACACTTAATTATTCATAATTAAGTGATTATTTAAAATTTAATAAATAATTAACTAATTATTTAAAATTAATTAAACAGTTAATTAATTAACTAATCCTCTTATAATTAAAAAAATCTTTAATTAATTAAGAAAAACATAAATTTTATTTAATCTCTTACATATTAACAATTATACTTAATTAAGTATTCCTAAGTCATATTCAAATAATTTAACCTTAATTATTTCTATAAACAAATCATTTTAATTATATAAATTAATTTTAAAGACAAGTTATTAATCTTGGTTTACAAAATCATAATGATAATCTTATTTGAAAATAGAAAATTTAGTAACAAATTCCAAAATTTCCAATACTTTAAAACATTTAAACTAATCTTATTTATTTCAATATAAAATTTGAAACCTTAAGTTTGAATCATTTCTTAACATTTTAACTTAAATTTTTATTTGATATTTAAATTCAAAATATCCTTTTTAAATTGAAATCCAAAATGTAATTGAATTACTTCCAATATGAAATCACTTTAAATAAATTTAAATTGAAATAAAATATATAATTTCAACTTATACTTTATAAATTTGATTAACATTAAATTTTTAAACAACAAGTTTAAATTTTTCATTTTTATTCCTTTATAAAACTTGTTTATAAAAAGATACTTGAATTTTAATCTAATCGACTCAAGTCATACTGCAAACTAGTGATAAATCTATTACCAGACAGCACCCAAAGGAAATCCCGAAGCAAACCACCAACCAACCCGAGTTAACCCCGAAGCAAACCCAAACCACCCTGACTTCGAGTTACCCCCGAGTCACACGCGAGTTCCCACCCGAGATTCCATCATCTTCCCCAACACGAAAACTCCAGCAACCCAAAACTGTGCACACAAAGCACGGTGCACATGCACCTCCACCGCCGGCCTCCATTGACCATCGCGACGACCCACCCTAATTCTAAATCCATTCGCGAGCGCGAAGGTGAACCCAGATCCATAAATTTTTGCTCGAATCGAAATTCGAACATTAGGCATGAAACTGCAACAATTACCGACCACAAAAGCTCCCCTGCGGCCAACTCCTCAACGCTGTTGAACTTGCTGACTCCACCATCAGGACGCCACCACCATGAATAACAATACTTCCGAATGCCAACGAACTCGATCAACAAACCCAGTCGTAAAGTCACGACAATCAAGCCAAACTACAATGCAAGCCTAAACCCTATTTTGAATCAATTCGAAAAATTCAATCATTTAAAAAATTTAATTATATTTTTCCCTAAATCCCTAACATTCAAGCAAGCTTCGATCCAAATATCAACTCAATTTATTGCGTGAATCAACCGCAGTTCATAAAAATTCCAACATGTTCAAACTCGAAATTCTCATCAAATACCTAGTTAAAAATTATGATTCCTTCTTCTAAAATCATAAATTTGTATGAAAAAACACAAGCATACCCCTTTAGACAAAAATTAAGATAATTGATTTTTAACTATAATTTGATTTTACTGTGATGTTCCTATTTATATACACCTGTAGCTTAAAAAAATATGAAACAAATTTTAAAGTTACTATCAAACTATAACATACACTTTTCATTCATATCACAAGTTCAAACAAGTTATATTTTTGAAGGATTTTGGATTTAAAAATGAAAGTCAATTCCTGCTTAAACAACAGAGTTTTAAATTTCAAATTTACAGGCACCAAGTACTTATAATAATCATACATTCACAAATTTAAATATTCATTATCAAGCAAGGATTCTTTTGCATGCAATATTATTCAACTATAAATTTAACAAAATCTGTTTTTAAAATGACTACTCACCTCTATAAGCAGAGCAGGTTTTGAATTTCTCAATTTTAAATTTCCAGGTTGAATCTTAAATCTGAAAATTGTGCATTGGTTTGCTATTGAAAACTTTACTGCATGCTTTACAATTGTTGATTAAACTTGCAGATGCCCTCAAAAGAAAATGCAGGTTGAATTCCATTTGCAATTGCAGGTTGTAAATTTGCAGGTTGCAGATTTGTAGGTTGTAGCCTTTTGGAGTTGCAGATAGGTTTTGCAGGTTGAAGTAGAATTTAGAAATGCAGACTTCATTTGCAGGTTGAAGTCTTTTTTTTTTAGATTTTAAATTCGCTTTTGGGTTTTAATCTTTCAGATTTGGGAAAGATTTCTGTTTTGAGAATATTTTCTGATTGCCACTAATTGAAAGAGGAAACAAATTTTCTCATAAGCTAGGTTTATTAAAGAAAATTAAAGTGAGTAAATTTTTTGAAATAAAGACACTTGTCCGTAAAATTACATTTGTCATCCTATTAACTTACTTACTTTACAAGTGTTATTGAGATGATAACATGTTTACACATGTTTGAATAATTTTTAATTAATTTATCATTTAATTTAAATGTAATATAACCTTACATAATTAAGTTACTTTGTTAATAAATGCTTACTTATGTATTTATATGTATTTATAAAATGTTTATACACATGAGTGAAATGTTTTTATGAAAATAAGCTTTTGAATTTTAATAAATACAAGTGTGAAATCTTTGTAAACCTTTATTTTATAAATAGCTTACCTTTTAAAGAAAATATTCTAATACTAATAAAAGTGCAAATAATTCCTATATATGTATTTAAAATCTAAAACATTTATACATATGCATTTATAACTATTTTATATTAAACACTTTGAAGAAAACATAAAGAAAACTTTAACTAAATCCTTTATAAACTATCATATTAAAATAAATATCCATCTTATATTTGAAAACAAATAAATTAAACTAAATTAACTTTTGAAAATAAAATTTCTAAACAAAGCTTTAAGTTACAATATCCATTCATATATCAATATTAATAGATTTAATTAAATTTCCAAAACAATATCAAATTATAACATATACGTACATATATTACAATTTGAAAATTCATTTTTAATTAAAACAGAAGATATCCTATTCATGATATATATATCAAATGTACATATTATAAACAGAATAAAAATTTAATTAGTTTTTGAAAAACAATTCTTATCAAATTTAAATTGTCAGAGAGATATAAATTACAATTATCAGATTAAATATTTATTAACCATAAAAGAATAAATTTATCAGTTTAAACTAAAATTATAAAGAAAATTATCAAACTAGTTAAATTATTAATACAGATTATTAAATTGTTATTGCCCAAAATTCCGGGTCGTTACAGTTTCCTAGCATGGTTGGAATTTTGGGTTAGATCTTAATTTCCTTGCCTTAAAGTTTAACAGAGTGGAATCCAAAATGAGTTATTTCTTCCTTTAAGTTCATTAAAATCATTGCTAAGTTGAAGGAATGTTAAGTGTTGTTTGGAAACCCTTGTTGAATGCTTGTTTACTATGTTTGCTAAAAATAGTTTTATTTCCTTTTTTGACCATTTGGATGGTTAATTAGTTATTTTAAAATTTAGATGTTAAATACTTAATGGGGTATGCGGAAACGACAAGTACACATGTTTCGTTTGTGAGATCCAAGGAGACTTGGACGAGGGACAGAACCTAGATGCTCCAAAATAAATATCAAATCATTTTAACTCAAGATAAAATAAAACATGTTATAAATATTTGATGGAATGAAGCGTTGATTTATCATTTATTATTGTGTTTATTTTGTTAATTGATTGTTTGGTTGTTTGGTTTTCACTCGACCAGTTTATGAGCACTGATCATCATTTATTGATTGTTGACTTTGCTCAACCAGTTTATGAGCAATTAGTTATCCATATGCATGGGCCGGATAGAAAATAATTGTAGGATAACACCTTGTGATTTATTTCACGATTTGACTATAAGGTGTTTAGTGGTAATATTTAGTTCACTTCAATTTAATAAAATGTTTTGAAAATTGGTTTTCAAATGGAAATTTTATGAAATATTTTCTCTTTAAGAGAAATAGAGAAGTTTGGTAATGAATATTTTGAAGCGATATTATATAAAAGTGATATATATAAAAATGGTTTTACAAAAAATGTTTTATGAAACGGAAAGAATTTCGAGGACTAAACTCGATGGTTTTAAGATGATTTTTGAACGGATTTAGGAAACGAAAATTATTATAGATTTGAAAGTACTTGTAAATATTAGTGTGAACTAATTTATGGCTTTGGGATATAAAATGATTTGTTATGTTACCGATGATTCGGGTAACCCATAACTAAAAAGTGGGCACTTGTTTTTGGTATAGTCCTCTCTTGGAATAGAGGGATGTACTTATTTATCGATTGTATGAAGGTTGGGACCCAATTGCCTTATTATTGGGAGAAACCTCCCGATCTAGTTGCATATGGTTTGATATGCTTTTATTATAGTATTTGGGATTTCCAAATAAACTTTTCAAAAGTGATTTGATTTATGATCCCAAAGTAAAGTATAATTTGAATATAAAAGATACACACACACACACACACACATATATATTTCAAAAGGTTTGAAATAAGAATGTGAGAATAAAGTCCAAAGAGGTAATTTCCATAAAGATAATTAGATTCGAAAATATAAAATTAAAGACTAAGCCTTAGTGGGTAGTTGTGGGATTGGATATTTTTTGTTGCATCGTAGGCTCCATCTGTCCTATTTGCGGTAGGAGAACTACGTTCGCTTGTTCTTGAATCTAGATAGGGGTACGTAGGCAGTCACAAGTAGTATTGGTGTAGCCCCTAAAATAATATAACACTTTCATGTTTATCTGTTATTAGTTGTTATTTATCTTGTGTTATTGTATCTTTGCTGCTAACTATTTTATTCCGCATTTACATTGTTCATTGAGTTCGCAGGTAAGGATAGTGTTGTCTCTCTCATCAGAGTTGTGCAATGGTAGATTTATGGTCATTGTATTTGGTATGTATTAAAGCACACTTTGTAGGATTAATTAATAAATTAATTATTCTGTTAAGTTGTATAATTGAAATTGTATCCTATACATTTAGTAATGTTGAATATTTATCAAATATGGTGTATGAAGTTAGTAATTTTCAGTAATAGTTTTAGAACAGAAGGATTTTTCGACAATTTTAACTAGTCTGAAAATCCGTGTCGTCGCAAAAAATGATTTCTTTTTTGTAAAGATCTTGTATATATTATATATCTTCTCGTCATGATGCGAGATTCATATTTTTCTTCTATTTCTTTCACCCTAACAATCTGTCTTTTCGGCACATGGATATTTGGCACATCATTACCGTGGATGTATTAGTATCGATTTCTAAGGGTCGAAAAGGCGGGTCATTATACCATATGCATCTACAATTGGTTTCATAATGTACTTTATGCTATATACTAGATCATATGTGGATGTGTAAGCCGATACTAATCTATTCCTGGTGAGACAATTAGAGTGCTATAAAAATGTATACTTAAGCATTAGAGGAATACTAAGGACTTATTCCTTATGTATGTAAATGAAGACCTCCTCATGAAGGTGTATATAGATTCCAGTTTTCCAAGTGATATCAAGGATAATATGTCTGTGTTTGGTTATGTTTTTTACTTTTAATGGTGGGGCTGTTAGTTAGAAAAGTTCCAAATTGGAAACAATATATGATTCGACTATGGAGGTCCAATAAATTACTCTCAGTGAAGCAACTAAGGAAGCGGTCTGGATGCGCAAATTTATGGTTGAGCTACGAGTGATTCTGAACATTGAAGATCCAATCAAATTGTTCTATGACAATAATGTTGAGATGTAGATCGCAAAGGAACCAAGATCTCATAAGAAATCAAGGCACAAACTTTGAAAATTTTGTTAGAACTTCTCTTCTAGATTTTAATGACAAAAACTATAAAATCATGTATATAAGAATTACCTTATCTATTTGCAGTTATATGATAGAAGAAATCACTCCACTCACCGATATCATGGCGGGATGACAATTCTAAAGAATAATAGATCATACTATTATGGTAAGGTCATATATTTGTGCCATGGTCTTAGCATATTTTTCACAATCCCCTTGAGTTATCGTAAGCACACATGAAAGAATATCATTAAAATACTTAGCGAATTTTAGAAAACATACTCAAATTTTACAAACAAAACAGTCTTAAACATCTAAGACATAATGTCAGATGTCTGATAGATAGTTGGGTTAAAAATATGAAAGGTCTCAAATGCCTGACATGTTATGCTAGATGTCTAACACTATTTTCACTGTTATTTTTAAAATAATCACTTCTCTACATTTTAAACTTTCATGCCCTCCTCTTTGTAGTTGCAACTTTTGATCGAATGGAGAACTCTTTAGAGGATGTACCCTTTGAAACACAACTATTAATCATCTATAAATACATTCAAAATCTAATACTGAACTTAACCTTTTCACTTTACTGTTCCCTTTTTTCTAAGTGCTTACGTTATCATCAATTTCATATTCTCAATCACTTACAACCAAAATCTACATTTCGGTAAACCTACTTCCTAAAAATCCAAGTATTTACACTCACAAACACTCAAGTGAGATTATAGGTAGAATTGTACTTGAAGTCAATATCCAAGTTATTTAGAACACAAGCTTGTCGAAAAAAACTTGTGTATAAGCCTATTCTTTCGGATGAAGCGAGGGTTGTTAGTTAGTGAAATATCGAAGGGGAGCCTTGGGACTGAACATAGGGTGGGAGGTCCAAACCAGTATAAAAAATATGATGTGCTCATTTTTATTCTTTACTTTTATACTCTGCTATTTACTTTTGTTTATATTACTATATACACACTTGTCTTAAACACAACCAATATTATATATGATTTACTAGACTTACATTTGGTATCAGAGCATGGATATTTCAATTTACTATAACACGTGATTAAAACTTTTTAATATAGAAAGTGCATTTCAAGAAGGTCAATCAACCTTCCCGTCCCCTACTATTTATTGGATCTAATTATGCTTACTGATCAACAAGTATGCGAAATTTTATGGAAGTTAATGGTTTAGAAAATTGGCATACTACTCAAACTAGATATGGAGCACCTACCATGACATAAGCACTTGGACCAATGCACAAAAGAACATGACAACTAATAATCCCAAAGCTATGAATGTATTATTTTGTTCACTTGATAAAAATGAATTTTCATAAGTCATGCTTTGCAAAACTACATATGATATATGGCGCACTTTACAAGTAACTAAGGAAGGCATAACAAAAGTCAAGCAAACAAAAATATCTATTTTGCAAAACTAATTCTCGTCTTTTAAAATGAAAGCAAATGAATCTATTATGACATGTATGCTAGATTCCAAACTATATAGCACGATCTCATGGTACTTGGGGTCAAATTCACTGATTTTGATATAGTTACATGAAGTTTAAATTCTTTGACTATCGAATGAGAAATAAAGTTTTAGCTATCAAAGAACCTAACTATCTTTCTCAACTCGAAATCAAAGAATTAATAAGAAATTTGATGTCGTATGAAGCTAATTTGTAGGCAACAAGGGAGCAAAATCAAGAAAAGAAGAACATTGTGTTTCAAGCAAATGACGACGGTTCCAATTTGGACGAGGAAGAAATTGTGTCTATTGCCAAGAACTACAGCAAATTTAAGAAATTCAAGAAGGTGATAAAATTTCAAAATGGAGGAAATTCGAATTCATCAAATTGAAGTTAATCAAATGTTATAGATGTAACAAGTTCGACCATATGAAGAAAGACTGTCATAACTCAATAATGATAAAATGAAAAGCTAATTTGAGAAATTCAAGAAAAGCAAAGATCCTTTCAATTAACTTGGGATGATTCTGATTCATCCTCTTCTTCTGATAGTGATAGTGAAAGCGACTTAGTATAAACGAATATTTGTTTTATGGCTAGCATTGATGAGGTACATCCTGAACTAACATATGATGAAATTTTGGAAATTAGGATAGAGCTCAATAAGTATAGAGAATTTAAGAAACTAAATAAGGAATATGTAGGAAAATTGAATAGATAAAAGCTAGAAATTAGTTCATTAAAAGACGAGAAAACAATTTTAGAAGAGGAATTAGAACTAGCAAAAAAGGAATTTAAAAGATTATCTTATCAAAACAATGCTTTATTAAATGATTTAGAAAATATCTAACTAGTAAATAATAATCTTGAAAAAGAAAAGCTTGAACTAAAACAAGTTTTGATTCTACCAATGTTGAAATCTATGATCTTAAGACTAAGGTAGATCAAATTACCAATAAAATTTCAAAGTTTAATAAAGGAAAACAAAACTTAGAAAAATTGATAAAGATACCAAGAACATCATTGGCATCGAAATGGATTAGGATTTAAGCTAAGCAAAAGCATATGAACTATAACAATGTATACTAAGTTCAAGAAGCCTATGTCTAAAATAAAGATTAATACTTCTAACATAATACTATCAAAATATGAATTCCTAAATCAAATAACAAGTTGATTAGGCAGAAACACATAGATGAATACTTGAGAAATACTGTTTATAACAATAATTACATTTTTAAACGTCCTAGATCCTCTTGGGTATGGCTTCCTTCCTCCACTAACACATAGGATCCTAACGGAGGAAGTGAGTACCAATTAAACTCTTATTATTTTGCAGGTACCTAAAAACAAAGTTAAAGCAAAGAGAAATAGATACTCGATAGCGGTTGCTCCAAGCATATGACAGGAAATACACATATGTTATCAAATATAAAATATATCGATGGTAGCACTGTGACATTCGGTGATAATTCAAAAGAATTCGTCATGGGAATTGAAGACCTCATTAACATCGGTATGTCTACTTCTCCCCTTATTACTAATGTTTTGCTAGTAAAAAATTTAAAACATAACTTATTAAGTATAAGTTAAATGTGTGACAAAGGATGTAGAATCGATATTGGTAAAGATAAATGTAGTATATTCGATCAAAATAAAAATTTAATATTTAAAGGATTAAGTTGAAATATTTATGTTGTAAATTTGAATAATAAAACAATAGTGATCTATGTCTAACCGCAAATCATAATGACCCATGGCTATGGAACATATGCTTTTTCCATATAAATTTTAAATTTGTAAATAAATTAGCAAAAAATGATTAAGCAAAAGGATTGCCCAAAATAAATTATCAAGTTAAAAATTTATGCGAAGCATGTCAACTTGGAAAATTAGAGAAAAGTTCATTTAAACCTAAAAAGGAAATTTCTACACAACAACCACTTAAACTACTCCATCTAGATTTATTTGGTCCAACTTAAGTATGATCAATAAATCATAACAAATATGTTTTTGTGATTGTTGATTATTTATCAAGATACATTCGGACACTGTTTTTGAAACATAAAAGAGACATATTTGAAATATTTAAAATTTTTGCTAAAAGAATAAAGAATTTAATGAATTATAAAAGTAAAAGTAGTGATAATAGTGGAGAATTTGAGAATGAAAATTTTGAAAATTTTTGCAATAAAAGTGGGATTAGCCATAATTTTTTGTTTCCACGAACACCATAACAAAGTCGTGCAGTAAAGAGGAAAAATTAAACATTACAAGAATGTGCACAAACATTTCTAATAGCAGTGGTTTGCTAAAGAATTTTTAAGCCGAATTCATTGTTATGACATGTTATGTATTAAATTGTGTGACATTTAGAAGTCTATGTATACATGTTATGAAATATTTTCCGATAAGAAACTTAAAGTATCGTATTTACAAGTTTTTAGTTCTAAATGTTTTACCTTGAATACCAAAAATAATCTTGGAAAGTTGATACAAAAGCCGATGAAGGAGTTTTTGTTTGTTACTAAGATCAGAGGAAAGCTTATAGAATTTTGAATAAATGAACTAACACTATAAAAGAAAGTCTCATGTTTCCTTTGACAAAGATTTGAAGAATAACAAAAATGATGATGAAGAAGAAATTTTAGATAATAATAATGGTAATAATAATAATACTATTGTAAATGAAAATAATAATATCACAAATAATAATTATAATAATGATATTCTTTTAAGATCTCCACTTCGAATCCTAAAGGATCTTCCAATTAATGATGTAATTATTGACTTAAGCACACGATTTGCAACTAGAAATCAATTAAATCAAATGAGTTATGTAGCTTTCATATCTAACTTATAACCTAAAAATTATAAAGAAGCATCAAAAGATGATTTTTGGATTATTGCAATGCAAGAGGAACTTAATCAATTTGAACAAAATAATGTACGTGAACTCATACCAAGACCAAACGATCAATCCGTAATGAGAACAACATGGGATTTTAAAAATAAAGCAAATGAAAATGGAAACATAGTTCGTAATAAAGCAAGAATAGTTGCTATAGGATACAACCAAGAAGATGGAATTGATTATGAAGAAACATCTGTCCCTAAAGCATGTCTTGAAACTATAAGAACATTACTTGCTTTTGCATGTCATCATAATTTCAGATTATTTTCAAATGGACGTTAAAAGTGCATTTTTAAATTTTTTTATAAAAGAAAATGTTTACATCGAACAACTGCCCTTGTTTGTTTACGAAAAACATTCGGATCATGTTTTCAAACTTAAAAAAGCATTATACGAGCTAAAACAAGCACCCTATGCAAGGTATGAGAGACTAAAAACACATCTTATAAATTTTGGATTTCAAATTGATACAACATTATTTATAAAAAGAAAAAATGATGATACACTAATCATACAAATATATGTTGACAATATCATATTTGGATCAACTAACAAGAAACTATGTAACTATTTTTCTAACTTAATAAAAATAGAATTTTAGATGTCTCATATAGAAGAATTAAATTTCTTCTTAGGTGTACAAATAAAATAATTAGAAAATGGAATTTTTATAAATCGAGAAAAATATTGAAGGGAATTATTAAAATGGTTTGGAATGGATAATACCTCTAGTAAACCGAATCCAATGAGCATTATTTTACATTTAGATATAAATGGAAATGGAAAATATTTTGATACAAAATTATACTGAAGTATGATACGATCTCTACTATACTTAATGGCAAGTAGATCAGATGTAATGATGAGTGTATGTTTATGTGCAGGATTTTAAGAAAAACCTAAGGGATCTCTCGTTGAGCGGTTAAGAGAATTTTGCGATATTTAACCAACAACATAGGTTATGGGCTTTTTTACCTAAAAGGCAACTCCTTTGAACTCATATCATATAGTGATGCGGATTTCTGTGGTTGCAAAACAGATAGAATAGGTAGAAGTGGCACATATCATTTTATTGGTCAATCTTTGGTTTCATGGTTTAGTACAAAGTAGAATTACGTTTCCCTCTCGATATGTGAAGCGGTGTATATCTTCGTTGCCTTAACGTGTGCTCAAGTAATTTATATGCAACAAACACTTCAAGATTTTGGAAAAATTATAACTAAATCTCTTATATATTGTGATAATATGAATGCTATAAATTTGTCTAACAATCCAATTAACCATTCTCGAACTAAACATATTGATATTCGTCACCATTTTCAGAGAGATAGTGTTAAAAAAGGTATTATCACTCTAGAATTTGTTAACAGATAAAATCAAACTGGCGATGTTTTCACCAAACCACTATGTGAATCAGCTTTTATAAAACTAAGGCGAGATCTTGGTATACGATCACTTGATGAATTAATTTCATAAATATTAATTGATAATTGTCATGAATATTAAACTCTAAATTTATTTCTATCATAAAATTTTCAGTATAGGTATTCTCACTAAAGTTTTAAAACTACCATAACTAAAAACTGTTAACAATTTTATCCTTGAATAAAATTTGTCCTTACAAGTTATTTACTACAAATAAATAATATGCTCTATTTACTTAGCATTTTTTTTATGAAAAGTACACAGAAATGCTTTTAATATAACAATAGAAGATCTAAAATTGTCTTCCGACCATGACTCCGCGTACTCAACAATTGATTTTAGCTTAACCTCATCTAAAAGTACATACATATCACCAACAAAAACCACTCCTCCTTCGAATAAATCATCCTTACTAAATATTATAGCATCACCAACATATCACATCGGCTACTCTCCAAAAGGAAAGAAAGTCAAATGAGCAATTAATCTTTAATCATCGTCTATCAGTACTAAAGTTGATGAAAATTTTAACTATCAACGAGAATGATGGGAGTTCAAAGGGAAATATATTAGGAGCAACAAAGACAAGGAAATCATCTTAACTTTCTCGAACGATGTATTCTACCAATCTATGGACATTCACCAACGATGGATTGCTTACATAAAAATCTCCTCGTTTAATGGAGACTCATGTAAAAACTCACAACGTTACTCCTAGAAACTTATGAATGGCAAGGCCATCAAGCTAAGATTAGAATCACACTCCGGCTCATCCGAATTGGTATGGACTTAAGCCCTCAACTGCCCAACATCAAAAATGACACAAATTCTTAGAATCAACCTGAGCACAAGAACTCGGAGTCATCCGAGGAGAAATAATTTCTTTCCAATAATAATATGAATATGACTATATATATAATTAAATATGCAAAATGCATATGTAATTCATTGATAATAATTATAAATATCATTTGTCATGTTTTAAAATAGATGTATGAATTACAAATTCAGAATATATACTTCAAAAAAATGCAGAATTTAATAGCTCTTAGAGTCTAAGGCGAAACACAACATGTTTGGCAAAATACTCAGGTTGACTCTCTGAATACTCCTAGACATCTGACAAATATCCTCAAACGTCTGAGAAATTTTTTAGCTGCCACTCTTAACATCTATATATACTTTCTACTTCATTATTTACTTCTTACCCTAATCATTTTGTTTTTTTACCCAAATCTTAAAACCTTGGCTTCCTCAAAAATTCCAAATTTTCAATCATAGCACCCAAAACTAAAACGTAGTTATTAAGGAAGCTAAGAAAAATCAATCTTCCTCTTCCCAACCCACTACTATCATCGATTCACAAATCCAACAATGGCTTCGGAATAGCCCAAACGCTATAAAAAGATTTGAGGGTCTGAAAATTAAGAAATTTAATGCTGGCCCTTTCTACCAGTTATCTAAATTTAAAGTATACCATCTTCAAGAACCAACACTAGATGCTAACATTCGATCACTAATCAATTTCGATGAGAACGAGGTAATTATCGGTTAACTTGCTATTTTCCTCTTCTATGCAAATTTATGTACCGAAAATATTGGAAACCTGACAATGAAAATAGATTGTTATAGATGAGTGTTTATGGTAAAGTTTTAAAGAATGTAACCACACTTGGGAGAATACTAAATTGTTCACCTATTGGTAATACATTATAAGAAATAGCTGATTATTAATAATTACCATGTAACCAAACGCATGAACTATGGAAAGATAGAATGCCTAAATGAAAATCAGCTAATCTTCATCCACAAGCCAGATTGTTAAATAGAATGTTAATCAACACTATGTTGCTTCATTTGGGTAGCCATGAACAAATATATGGGGATGATCAATGCATTTTTTGGTGGAGTCAGTATCAATTGGGCACAATTTATACAGGATGAAATAAAACAATATTGGAGTCGTTATCGCCAAACTATCAAATACACTTCTTACACTATAAGGATACTAAAGCACTTGATGTATCAAATTACATATCTCACTTTAAAGAAATTCCCTTTAAAGAAAGTGGAATAAGATTTTACAAGTTAATGCATCTCTCTACAACACCACCTCCTCACATTTCTCTTGTTTAATGGATTGCTCTGAAAGGTAGTGCGGATTAAGCATCTTAAGGCTAATTTAACACTAGAGGAGGGTGAATAGTGTTTAATGGATTCTAAGATTTATATGGACTAATTTAAAAATTATATTACAAATAAATGCAGAACTTAATCACAGAACAATCGCAGAATCGAATACAAATCCAGAAAGTAAATAAAAAGCAGTAAAAGGAAAGAACACACCGGATTTTATACTGGTTCGGAGTTACCCTAATCCAGTCCTGTACCAGGGTAAAACACCTATATAGATTACTATTATACCAATGTTGATATTACAATCCTCAATTTCTAAAGGCCTTGAGGTACCCTCCTGTCTCTCGAGTTTGGGGCAAACTCTCTTAATTTACGGGACAGAAGATCACCTAATTGATTTCCAGGAACAACCACACCTTATGGAGAGACTCGATAAACTTTTGATTATAAATTGATCCTATAACTTTGAATAGCACTTTGATCTTCGAGAGAGGATAGAGAATCAAACAAGAATGTGATTCTAATTTGATTCACTCGAGAATTCAGCAAAATTTCGGTACGATCTTAAAAATATGAAAATTTTAGAATATGGATTTATGGAGAAGAAGGAGTGAAGAAAGTAAGAAATTAGTTAGCTAAAAAATTCTTTTGTAAAGGCTATTTATAGAACACCAACGGTCATAACCATCCGTGAAGAGATTTAAACGAATAGACACTACTTTTGAAAATTGAAACTTTTGGATTTAACGGCTATCATGCCGACATGGGGTATCCCATGATGTCGATATCCTTAGTTAAAAACAATGCAAAATTTGTTTTGAAAATGAAGTTTAAAATAAGAGTTTATTTAAAAACAAAAGCAAAGAATATTTTAAGGCTAAAACCTATTTTTGAAAATCACTTGAAAAGATAATTTTTAAGGCTAAAACATTTTGAAAAGCAGTTATGAAAATCATTTGAAAAACCATTTTTGAAGTAGTTTTGCAAGCTTCTTCCTACAGAATATCTCATCACATCAGGACTCGAGAACTTGTACAAAACCAGGATGTTCGTGGATTTGTAAGCCACTTGTCCTAGGTTTGTAAGCTACTTGTCGTGGGTTTGTAAGCCACTAAGAAGGTAGAAATGGGTTCCGTCCCAAATGAAATTCGAAATGAAGATTTCTGTGCTATTATGAAGTTTTAACAAAAACTAGACACTTATCTTGAAATCTTGATCTTGATACACATGAGTCTTCAAACTTGATTTCTTCATTCTTGATCTTTATACTGTACAGTCTTCAATATTTAGTACTTGCCTTATATATATATATATCTGCATAATAACATTCATATATATCTAGGCAATATTGTCGGTATATAAGTTATAATAAAATAAGTTACAAAGGTTGTTGTCATCAAAACCACTATCTAACAATCTCCTCCTTTTTGATGATGACAGCCTTATAAAATATACTTACCACTTCAATCATACCATAACTCCGCCTTACACCAACAACTCCCCCTTACTCCAAGCCTATATAACTTCTCCCCCTTTGTCATCAACAGAAAAAAACCTATAAACCTTGAACTTAATAGAAAAATGAGATAAACAAACATATGACATAAGAATAATAACTATGTATGACATTAAGTTAAATGGAATTCAAGATCTTATACACAAAAGATTGTTTTTAGAAGAACATTAATTAAAATAACACTTACATACAAATTAACAAACCAATATAAAATCAAGAAAACGAAAATACACTTAACGAGGACACTTAACTATTGGTGATTTATGGACCGAACAATTTGGATAGTGGAGATAAAAGTTTCCATGTTGTTCGACCAAGTTCCCATTAGCATCAAAAAGGACCTCCCCAACGCAAATAACGCCATTGTCTTCGTCCATATGAACATCCAGATTCGGCAGAGGATGTTCTTCTTCTTGATCCTCTGGTGGTTCTTTTAGAAGCTCTTATTCTTCAAAATCCATGACTTGTGATGATTCTTCGATGACAATGGGATTGGCATGGTTATCCATAAGGAAGTTTTGTAAATTCCTAAGGATTCTGCCTTGCCTATCTTGTCCTCTAGCCATTCGCAGTTGGCTCACTTGAATTTCCGTCATCATTTGAAGCAAATCTTTCATTTTCTCCTGTAATTTGATGACACGTACGTGTGTGGAACGTTGAAAAGGACTAGAACGAGGAGAAGTGTGTGAAGAAGGTTCATTATTAGAAGAGGAAGCCAATAATTTATTGTTTTAGAAGTTTATTATAGAGAATAGAACAGAGAAATGGAGTAAAAGTCGAAATATATAAACATATAACTTGATAACTAATTTCAGAGGGAAATTTAAATTTGACAATCTTGGCCTGTATGTCGACATAGGGGGATGGGTCATGTCGGCATGCCCAGTTCAGTTTTTTTGAAATTTTTTATTTATATTAATTATTAACTATAATTGTATTATTTATAATTTATTTTTCCTTTAATGAACATATACCTAATTCTCTTCTAAATTTAGTGAAGTTTTGTTCATTTAGTGGTTTAGTTAATGTATTAGCAATTTGTTTTTCAGCATTAATATATTCAAGAGTTATGACTTCTTTACTTATATTATCTCTAAGAAAATGATGTCTAATATCAATATGTTTTATTCTAGCATGATGAGTTGGATTCTTAGATAGGTTTATTGCACTAGTATTATCACAATAAATTGGTGATTTAGTTATAGTTAATCCAAAATCTTTTAAAGTTTGTTGCATATATATAACTTTGAGAACAAGCCAAAGCAGCATATATATATTCTATTTCAGTTATTGACAAGAATACAGTGTTTTGCTTCTTACTAAACCAGAAAACCAGAGAATGTCCTAGAAAGTGACAAGTTCCACTTGTACTTTTTCGGTCTGGTTTACAACCAGCTAATTAGCATCACAATATGAAATTAAATCAAATACTTCATTTTTAGGGTAAAATAAACCATAATCTAAAGTACGTTTTACATATCTTAAAATTCTTTTAACAGCTTTTAAGTGAGTTTCTTTAGGTTGAGACCGGTATATTGCACAGAGACAGACACTATGCATGATGTTAGGACGACTTGCGGTTATATAAAGCAATGAACCAATCATTCCACTATATAATTTTTGATCAACATCTTTTGATTTATCTTCTTTACTTAAAGCTACCTTAGTAGTCATTGGAGTTGGTTTCCCACCAGAAGTGGTCAATCCAAATTTATTAACTAAATCCTTAGCATATTTTTCTTGACTAATGAAAATTCCTTTATCTAATTGTTTGATTTGAAGTCCTAAGAAGAAACTTAGTTCTCCCCTATGACTCATTTCAAATTCTTTAGTCATTATATCTGAAAATTCTTTATTTATTATGTTGTTAGTTGATCCAAATATTATATCATCTACATATATTTGTACTAAATGAATATCATTTTTGTTTCTTTTAATAAAAAGATTTGTATCTATTTTACCAATTTCAAAACCAGATTGTAGTAAGTAAGATCTTAGTCTTTCATACCAGGCTCTAGGAGTTTGTTTCAGACCATATAAAGCTTTCTTTAATTTATATACATGGTTTGGAAATTTATTATCTTCAAAAAGTGGAGGTTGTTCAACATAAACATTTTCTTTTACAAAACCATTTAGAAAAGCACTTTTAACATCCTTTTGATATAACTTGAAATTTTTGTAGTTTGCGAAAGCAAGTAGAATTCTGATAGCTTCTAGTCTTGTTATGGAAGCAAAGGTTTCGTCGTAATCAATTCCTTCTTCTTGACAATAACCTTACGCGACTAAACAGCCTTTATTTCTCACGATCTCACCAAGTTCATTCATTTTATTTTTATAGACCCATTTTGTTCCAATTATACTTTTATTCTCAGTTCTAGGAACAAGGTCCCAAACATCATTTCTGGTGAACTGATTCAATTCTTCTTGCATAGCAAGAATCCATGAATCATCAGATGATGCTTTCTTTGGATTTTTAGGTTCAATAGTAGATATAAAAGCTACATTACTCATACTATTTAGTTGATTTCTTTATTTAACTATAGATTCAATATTTCCTAGCATATTTTCTACAGGACGATCTTTTAATAGCCTAATTCTTTTATTAGGTTGAATGATTTCACAATTAGTTTCATTAGGTTCATTATTTAAAGTTATATAAGCATATTCATATTCTATTTATATAGTATCTTTAAAATTTTCATCAAAAGATACATACATTATTTCTTCAATAGTGTTAGTTCTTAAATTATGAACTCTAAATGCTTTACTTCTATTGGAATATCCGATGAAGATACCTTTGTCGGATTTAGGTTTAAATTTATCTAAATTATCTTTTGTATTAAGAATAAAACACTTACTACCAAAAACTTTAAAATAAGCTACTATGGGTTTCTTATTGTAAAGTAATTCAAATGGTGTTTTACTAGTTAATGGTCTAATCAAAATCCTATTTAATATATAACACGTTCTAGTGATTGCTTCAGCCCAAAAGATTTTAGGTATGTTACTATCAAAAAGCATTGTTCTAGCACACTATTGAATCGTTCTATTCTTACGTTCTACCACTCCAATTTGTTGTAGAGTTCTTGGAAAAGAGAAATTATGAGTAATTCCTTTTTTATTACAGAAATTCTCAAAATTTTCATTTTCAAATTCTCCACCGTTATCACAACGAATAGCTTTTATTTTTAAAGAAAGTTGATTTTGAATCCTTTTAGCAAATTTTTTAAATAATACAAACGCATCACTTTTAAGTTTAAGAAAAATTGTCCAAGTATATCTAGAATAATCATCTACAATTACAAAAACATATTTATTGGGATTAATTGATTAAACTTGAGATGGACCAAATAAATCTAAATGAAGTAATTCTAGACGTTTAGAAATAGAAATCATATCTTTTAATTTAAATGAACTTTTCCTAAGTTTTGCTAATTGGCAAGCATCACATATACTATCTACTTTAAAGTTTAACTTGGGAAGACCTTTAACTAAGTCAAGTTTTGAAAATAGTTTGAAATTTAAATGACCAAATCTTTTATGCCAAATCTAAGGGTCACTTTTATTAGCCAAAAGACATAAGTTATCATTTAAGCTTTCATACAAAGGATGTAAATGTTTTTATTCCTAATTCCTTCAAAGATAATATTTGACTTATTATCTTCAATGTGACACGTATCTTTTCCAAATTTAATTTTAAGTCCTTTATCGCATAGTTGACTTATACTAAGCAAATTATGTTTAAAATTCCTAACTAGCAAAATATCAGAAATAAGAAGAGTTTTAGAATTACCGTCGTTGCAGATGCCAATCACATATCCTTTTGAGTTTTCTCCAAAGTTGACCAATCCATCATCTTGATATATAATGCCACTGAGTATCTCAGTATTTTTAGTCATATGCCTTGAACAGCCACTATCAAGTATCCATTTATCTTTCTCAATTTGCATAGTTTATTCATTGGTTGTTGATTCTTCAAAAGCCATGTAACATGTCTGTTCCTGCATAACAATCCAATTCAATAGATAACTTGGATTTTCATAAAAATTATATGCAGACTTATGATACTTGATGAAATGCATAAATTTAAACTAGTATTAACAAAATTTCCTAAAGATGTCATTTTTAACTTTTCAAGTTTCAGATTATGAAAACTATGAAAACCTATGCTCTGATACCAATTGAATGGTAGTGCGGATTAAGGATCTTAAGGCTAATTTAACACTAGAGGGGGTGAATAGAGTTTAATGGATTCTAAGATTTATATGGACTAATTTAAAAATTATGATATAAATAAATGCAGAACTTAATCACAAAACAATCACTGAGTCAAACACAAATGCAGAAAGTAAATAAAAAGCAGTAAAAGGAAAGAACACACCGGATTTTATACTGGTTTAGAGTAACCCAACATCCAGTCCTGTACTAAGGCAAAACACCTCATACGGATTTTTATTATACCAATGTCGATATTACAATCCTCAATTTATAAAGGCCTTGAGGTACCCTCCTGTATTCCGAGTCCACGGTAAACTATCTTGATTTACGGTACACAAGATCACCCAATTGATTTCCAGGCACAACCACACCTTATAAAGAGATTCAATAAAGTTTTGATTATAAATTGATCCTATAACTCTGAATAGCACTTTGATCTTCGAGAGAGGACAAAGAATCACACAAGAATGAGATTCTAATTTGATTCACTTGAGAATTCGATAGAATTTCGATACGATCTTAAAAATATGAAAATTTTAGAATATGGATTTGTGTATAATAAGAAGCGAAGAAAATAAGAAATTAGTTAGCTAAAAATTCATTTGTAAAGGCTATTCATAGTACACCAACGGTCATAACCATTCGTGAAGAGATTTAAATGAATAGACACTTCTTTTGAAAATTGAAACTTTTGAATTTAACGGCCACCATGTCGACATCCTTAGTTCAAAAACAATGTAAAATTTGTTTTGAAAATGAAGTTTAAAACAAGAGTCTATTTAAAAACAAAAACAAAGAATATTTTAAGGCTAAAGCATCTTTTTGAATGTCATTTGAAAAGATAATATTTAGGGCTAAAACATTTTGAAAAGCAGTTTTGAAAATCATTTGAAAAACCATTTTGAAGTAGTTTTGCTAGCTTCTTCCTATAGAATATCTCATCACATCAGGACTTGAGAACTTGTACAAATCCAGGATGTTCGTGGGTTTGTAAGCCACTTGTCGTAGGTTTGTAAGCTACTTGTCGTGGGTTTGCAAGCCACTAAGAAGGTAGAAATGGGTTCCATCCCAAATGAAATTTGGAATGAAGATTTCCGTGCTATTATGAAGTTTTAACAATAACTAGACACTTACCTTGAAATCTTGTTCTTGATACTCATGTGTTTTCAAACTTGATTTCTTCATTCTTGATCTTTATACTATACAGTCTTCAATAATCAGTACCTGTCTTATATATATATATATCCTGCATAATAACATTCATATATATATATATATATATCTTGACAATAGTGTTAGTATGTAAGTTATAATAAAATAAGTTACAAAGGTTGTTGTCATCAAAACCACTATCTCAAGTTCCTAACTTGCTCAACAACAAAAACAACAAAAAAAAAAACTACATCCGATGCCTCCATAATAACTCAAATTTTTGCCCCAAAACCGTCTTCTCCTTCTCACCATGATATAGGATATCATTTTGAATCGATGATCCATGAAACACGCACTGAAACTGATCAAAATGAGTTCATACGAGATTTAACACTTCAAAATCAAAGGATGATCACTGTAATGAACTGCCTTTCTTACACCTCAAGATGACATATAATACATCCTCAGCACTCGTGTACTGATCATTTAAGTAGCTGTAAGACATGTCATTTGGAGTGAAGATAGGAAAGGCAAAACAGAATCTCACAAAACGCGACGACTAATATATAATATGAACAATTCTTTACAAAAAGAAATCAACTATATTATACACAACATCAGAGTACATTAACCTATTATCAGCTAGATAGTTATAACAGCATGTCCTTACAATTTGATGAATACGACAAACATATATCAAGAACAATTAAACAATGGAAGATTTCAAGATACACGAATACGCCTTGGAGAATCGAGCTCATCTACTGAAAGCCCTAAAGAATCAGCTAAATTTGGAAAATGTGCTTGGGCTGACCTAACATTATGAGAAAACATAGCCTGGGACAGTCACGTAAAACCAACGTGAGAACTCAAATCAAAAGGAACTTCACTGTAACTTATAAAATCTTTTAAAATTGAAAGTATTCTATCAGGCCGTAGGGCGCATAAACACAGTCGGGTTTTACCTTACGATAACAAAAAAAATTATATTATAAAAATCCAGTTATATTATAATAATGTCCAGGGTTTAAAGTATTTCATAACCAAATAGCTGTAATGTGTGTACATGACGGGAACAATAGATATACAATCAAAAGTCATAGGCTCGTATTGGAGAATGGATTTCCAACAAATGGCAAGATAAGGGACTACCTTTTCAAAATCTGTACACTTCTAAATAATATGTACGGTGGGATTAAAAACCTTTTGTTCCCTACCAACATAGCACTGGCCTACTCCTGAACAGGGTAGTACCAAATATGATCACCCTTGGTTGTGATCAACAACCAAAGATAGGCCCAAAGCATACGTAGAGAAATCAACACTAGATCTTGGGATCATCATACCCAAATTGACGCGATCCACATAGTCCTGCTGCATTTACCCTGTTTTAACCATTAATGGGATGCGAGGCTTGAGAAGTTACGCTCTTAAAATCTAGTAATCCACCTTGGAATACTAACACTGCCCTCCAGATAGAAATGCAATGCTAGAATTCATTCATACAAGTTCGTTCTTTGTTTGAATGAAACCATAAGCTCTTCAAGGAGCATCATCTTCAATCATCTTTAAGATATCTTCCATTTGAATGCATATGCTAGTTTGGAGTGATTTTTGGATGACATGTTCGATCCTGGTCTCACCGAACCAACAACTATAATTTTCGGTTGACTCATTCCCGATTCTATGGGAAGTATACAACAAATATTTGAATCCTCATTGGGGAACTTGAATATACAATCATACTTCATGAGTCAAAACGGGTCAATATTTGATAGTCAATTATTTAACTATCAAATAAACAAGCAACAACAAATTCGGGGATTTAATTATCCATAGCAATCACTAAGCCTCAAAATAAATCGTTCATAATTTTAGATCTCTTTCCAAAAGGTTCATATACTTATCCAACTGACATAAGTATATTCACAAAACATTTGGTAAAAATTTCTTTTTTCAAAATCATATTAAAGGATAAAAAATGTTATTTAAATTAGAGATAAAGATAACCTTAAATAATATTCCTTCGGTGTTAAGTGTAGAACGAATGTCCATGCCACTAGAATTAAGAAGGTTAGTTAAAGGAAGTCAAATCTCAAATTATTTTATAAATTTTCTTCAATAAGTCCTTTTAACAAATCTTTTTTTGTGAAATCTCCTTTACTTAAATTCCAAACCCACTTACAAAACTCTTTATAAACTATCAGTTGATTTACAGACTCTTTTATAAATATCAAAACCATTTATATAACTCTTTATAAATATCCAAAATCCTTTTATAAAATTTCTGTATAAATATTTAAAACCCTTTATCAAACTATTTTTATAAATATCCAAATCATTTATAAAAAAAATCTTTTATAAATTATCCTTATATAAAAAAAACTTCTTTAATACATTTAATCAATTAGGTTCCTTTGATAAACAAAACGATTATTAAATACACCTTTACTAAAATCATTACTTAATTTGAAACTATTGTTAAAAGTATGAATGACCTTTAAAACCAAAAAGAAGCTTGGTGACAACATTGGTTCTTGCTTTACTGAGTTTACTTTTCTAGTTATAACATAGTTATTTACATAACAAGTAGATATGTATAAGGAAATCAGCCAGTAACGATCATTATATAAGTAAATCTCCAAGTTACTAAAATAACAAATGGGGATTTATTCTGTTAATAAATGTCAACACAATCAAACAATTCAATTCAAGTTAGTATAACTTATTCACATTCGTTTGGTTGTAAATGTCACTATCAAGGGATCTTTTGATTGAAAATCAATTACTTATAAAAGAAAATCAACCTAAAACATAACCAATAAAGTTTAAAATTACTTCTAATAATTAAATATTAATTTAAATTATAAACTAAAACTTAATTAAATCTTGCTAAATCAAAATTAAACCTTAAATAATCTTAGGTAAGTCCTAATTAATTAATGATTGTACCCTAACTAATTAATAATTAATTAAATAATTAATCTCTAATCAAATAACAATTAATTAAATAATTAACCTCTAATGAAATAATAATTAATTAAAATAATTAAACTTGATTAATTTAAAATTAATACTTAATCATCTCCAAATTTTTTTAATAATTAACTAAAACTTCCTTATTTAATTAATAATAAACTTACTTAAGTAATAATAATTAATTACTAAATACTTAACTTAATTGCTAACTAATTAAATGATTAATTATCAAAACATACTTGATTAAGTAATAATTAAATTATATGCTTACTAATTTAGCTTGAAAATATTTTTATTAACAACATTTAAAAGAAAACTTATAGAACTTAAAAATAGTTAAATTCCCCAACCTTTATCCATAGCCACTGTCGCTATAGATGTAATTTTGAACTACTTTTCTAAATTACCATCCAAAAAACTTTAACTTTCCCCTTTTTCTTACTTTTAAAACGTAATTTAAAAGATTTTTAAAAACTTAACTAAAGTTAGAAACTAAAACAAAACAAAATATTTAGTAAATCAAAACTAGTACTAAAGGTGTATTTCAAGTATACCGAATCAGTATAGCCATCCTTCTGCTGGTGCAGCAACATAGTCATGATCAATGCGGAAATATAGTACTACATAATTTCTTTCTTCTTTTCTGTTTTATCCACTAGGTTATGCATACAAGTGGGTATTTTGGTAGAGGATTCTATCAATCTACCCCTGTGTGATTCCTATTGAATAATATACGCGGGGGTGGTGCAGCGCGGACAATTTCCAAACAGAATCCTCATTCATTAGATAAAGAAGATCACTAAGATTTCGTGATCTTTTTCTGAACATGTTCCAATTCCAATTGCTCGAACTCAATCGTGGGATCATCGGATGAGGTGAGAACTTGTTTTGGAGAGGTGGAGGGACTTTGGATAATGTTGATTTCACAAACCTGGACACGAAATTTAGTCATCTTCTCTTGGATCTTTGGTTATGTTACACTCGAAATTTGGAGATGTTGTTAAAGAGAAAGTTCTTTTAAATTATCTTCTCTATCATTCGAACAAAAATAATTACTCAATTTGGATTATTTCTGAGGGAGATATGGTCAAAATAAGAAGAAGTATTTTTGGACTTGAAAATATCGGTCCGAAAACACTCTGCAAAGAAATGATATTTTGACATTGCTAAGCTCAAAATTTAAAGAAGTAGTATAATTGAAAGTTGTAGCCACAGGAATTCATTATGGATTCAAAAAAAAAAAGAATTTCTCCATTAGCATAAGATATTAGGAAGATATGATATATTAAAGAGGAGGAAAAATTTGAAGAAGTGAAGGGTTATTTATAAGAAAGAGAAAAAGTAAATTACCTAAATGCCCTTGTCCTTTACCCTCCGCTACCCTCTTACCACCTCACCTAGCCTCCACTACCTCAGGTACTCACATTCAAACCCTTATTCCCTCTTCTCATTTCCATGAAAGCATGTTTATGTACTCTTTGTACTTAATATTTCTAATGACATGACATTTTTATTTATATTTTAAACTTTATATACTTAGGTATGAATACATATATAAATACACTAATATACATATATACATAGCTAACTTATCTACAAACGTGTATACTTATGTTAAAGATTTCACAACATTTTTCTATAACTTTTAACAAACGATAAGTCGAAAATTCGTAAAACGAATTCTAATCACAGTTTCGATCTTTCTTCAAACTAAATATTTTTGTAAAAAAATTTAGAAAACTATTTTACCATCATTATTCAAAATATTCTTATTTCCATTATAAAATCAATTATTTTAATATTTAAAAATTAATTAAATATTCGCAAATCAAAGCAGTGAAATTTTAGGTCATTACACTCTCCTCCCTTAAAAGAATTTCATCACCAAAATTACACTCAACTATCCTAGAAAACACCCAACAACATCCATTAGTTCTTTCGATGTGCATAGATCATTCATATGCTAATTCTGGTTTGATCTCTACTTGAATACATTACTTTACTTTCGAAATTGTATTGCTCACCCGATTCTCTAATGTGGGCTTCGATCAGACTCCTTGATTAAGAACCTTTGTTCTCCTTACATAGCTGAGTACTACGATAGAGAACATTAGTCCCATACCAAAACCTTCATCAAGTACTCATCGTCAAAAATCGAGTAATAGATCCTTGTTCGGAATAGTGTGGAACACCTTAAAGTTATGTACCCGATTCTTAGATCAAAACTACATGAAAAGGAGAAATGATCAATGTCCAATCTATGCACTTATTTAATTGGTTCTAACTAATACCAATCCTCTTTTCACTAAATATATTTATGAAAACATTTCATAAACTGGCTTACGTTTAATTTATATAGCACTCCACTATATCTTGAAAGTATATAACCATATCTTATTAAACTATTCGATTTTGAATTTATTTCCTTAAGAAAACACAAGATTTAAATACTCTGGTTTTATTTCAGAAACTTTTTGAAATAGAACTCTATATTTTAATCATAGAAAAAAAAATATAGCCCGAGTAACTCCAAAACGATACTAAGGAACTCAGTCTACCAAATAGTATCGTACATTATCTTACCAAGAAGGGTAATACTCAAGAGAAGTGCTTACCATCCGAACACGTCCCTTCCCTAATTTTTAAGTTATTTTTAAGCCACTCGAACTATTTAACTTAAAAATATTTCTTTTATTTAAAAATCTCATTTTTGAAACATTACTTTACATTTTCCAACAAAATGTTTATCACCCACATGCTTTGGGTTCGTTCGAGTTTGAACTTGTTTCGATTGTACAATGATAAAGAGAATAATTTATTAAGTGCATTATAACATTCACCTAGGAAGACATCTGATCGTCACTTCGAAGATTATTCCGATTATCAAAAAATAAGTCGAGACTCATTCCCCTTAACCAGTCGAAAGAAAATACTTCTTAACTAGCATTTTCACTCCCAAAAATTTAATTCTTGAACCAAATTTCTTTCAAATAATACTATTATTACTTTTCAAAACCTTGAAAATCATTTTCAAAAGAAATAGGATTTAAGTCCTTAAGTGTCCTATTTAAATTCTTTTTAATCAAAAGACCCATCTCAAAAATTAGTTTTATAAGATCAACCATTATAAAACCATTTTTCAAATGTTTATTTTAAAATATTCTAACTCTTTTTTTATAAACACTTTCATTAAATCAATTTTTACCCCAATTTTAACATCGAACGCCTTGTAGTCAAATTATGAAACTTAATTCGCAAGGGGTTTATTTCAATTCTTTTCCCAATTTCTATCTACTCAACACATATCATAAAAATGGTAGCTACCTATACACACTAATTATAGTCAATGCTCAAACTGGACGACATGACTAAACAAACCCTAAATGATAAGAATAAAATACTTTTATGTCTCAACAACCTATACTTCAAATATCTATACCATACTATACTAATTTGGAAAATCATTCTTTATATAAATATATCCTGGTTAAAATTATTTCATTTACCAAATTTTAAAACAATACTATGTCAACTGGCCTTGTTTAAGTGTTTAGGAATCCTATCAACAATGTTGATCAAGCACTTCGACCAAAACTCATAAGCTACTAAATAGATCGAAAAACATAATAAGAAACATTTTTTATATCACTAACAAATACGCGCTCACATACAATATACACTCAGACTCATAATAACACATATAATGTACACTCAGACTCATAATAAGTCTGTGGTAGATCTTCTTTTATATCATCTTCATCTCCTTCTCCTACACCCCCTTCATCAAATACTCATGTCCCTAAGCCTCGTAGGCTGCCACATAGTGCTGGAATCTTTGCTCATGATAGAGGCAAAAATATTCTTTAAGAACAACTTGAAGAAGGAGAGGAATCTTGATCTGATCCACTATCATCTAAACACATGTAGTATGCCTCCTTTCAGGGTCAATCTATTTATGAAGATGATGAGTCCAACACCTCAACACATCAATGGCCAAGGAATTACCAAACTGATCCTTCAGCCTACTGGGGTACTACAAAATTATAATGGGCTCTCTTTCAGTAACCACGAGTATCAGTAATGTAACGATCTACTTTTCCATATAGTTTAAGCTGACAATAAACCACACATGTCCAACTCAAAATGAACAGTAGGCAGATAGTTAAGGAAAAGGTAGAAGAAAGAAGACAAGAAGAAACTAAACAACACAGAATCTCATAGTGGAATGAACAATATGTAATATATCACAAAACTTTACACAAAAACAAAACTGTGATATATGTATATATAGACATCAATCAAAGTATAATAACCTATTCAGCATGGACAGTCATAATAACTTGTCCTCACAATTGCTAATAAATACAACAATGAATGCAACGAATAAAATAACCATGTACGTAAATACGTCTCTTTGGGCCTCCAGTTCATCTCCTGAAGCTCCAAAAATCTTTAGCTAAACCAGGAAATATGCTCGGTCTGACCCGAGCATTATAGAAAACAACACCCGGATCAATCTGGTAAAACCAGCATGATAAACACAATCAAATGTATTCTTAAATTTTAAAAAAACTATCAAAACAAAGGTATCTTGTAAGACCACGCCGCACATAAACACGGATGGATTTTTACCTTACGATAACCAAAACCTTTAATATCATAAAATCCAGTGATATTATAATAATGTCTAAGGGAAAAATAATAATAATCTAATAGCTGTGATGTTTGTGAGTGTACATCACAACAATACTAGGTATACAATCGAAAGCGGATAAGGCAAGTTCGCTAATTGTGTAAGATTTCCATTGAGGTGCCTCGGTACTCCGAGGAATGGTCCTCCTGCATAAGGAATTGAGATATCCTTCCAAAGCATGGTACATCCCTAGTGATGTACCATAGGAAAAACATAGCTGGTCTCGCTAAGAACGAGTGCAAACCCCATGCATGCATAACAAATATAAGTGACATCCAGGTGGAGCTGACTACACACTATGGGTTTGCCAACCCTACCGGCCATGCCTCTTATCTTTGGTTTTAGTCATTCCGCTAATGAGGCTACGTCCAGCATTCCAACTCACGCATCGCCATCGAAATAGATCACGGAATCCCACATGGATTACGATACGCCAACGGGTCTCAGAATCACACATAGATTCCCATATCTCAGTTAGATCTAAGAATCACACCAGATTCCCATACCTCAACGGGTCTCGAAATCACGCATGGATCCTAACATATCAAAATATCGCGAATCTCCACTATTAATAAATTAACCTATAAATATAATTAAATAACTTAAATCAATATATTTAAATAATTTTAATTAAAAATTAAAGTATAGTTAAACCATTTAAAATAAATAATTAAAAATATAATTAAAACATTTTTAAACCATAATTAATAACTTTAAAATAATAATTAAACATTCTTATGTAACATTTAGGAAATAACTTTTAAGAACCATATTAATAATAATTAACTTTAAATTATTATTAAAACAATTATAAATTATCTTTAATATATTATTGTTAATAAGTTATTACCTTTTAACTCTTATTACTAAATAATAATTATCTTTAAACCTTATAATAAAAATAATTATTCTTAAAATAACTTTCAAACTATATGTTTAACTTTTAAAATTTGTAGGAGGCTTAACGATCACCATATACTTAAATAAATTACCATATTATTCTATTTAACTTTCCAAGTCAATAATATATATTTACATAATCCGTGGTCATATAAATAAATCAAACACTTCACCATCATTGGTTAATATATCACTATTCAAAGTGGCATATCAATTGATGATATATAATCGAATGTCCAAATCCATAAAATAGCAGAATGGGGATTTATTATGCCAATTAATTGTTAAATAAATTTAATTAGCGGAATTGTTTTTTATTCCGCTAAACAGATGTCCAATTTCCTTGTTCGATCCAACTACTTTAAAGGCTAGAGACTGATACGAATAACATTGTAATTAGGAGTTTTGGCTAAAACTTCATAATTAGGGACGAATCGATTTTTAAATGGTGGAGATGGCTATATTTTTGAGTTACAAGGAAAAAAATGAGAACTGTTGAGCATTGCCATGGTAGAGTTGGGTAGTAGAGGGGATGATTCCCTTTTTTTTCTTCTGAGTGTTGGCATATATATGTGTGTGTGTGTGTGTACATATAGGTGATCAATATTCTAGGAGGGAACAAAGAAACAAAAAGACTACTGGGGAAGGCATGCAGAGACAATAAGGTGGTTATGGAGGATGGGTAGTGTACCATGGGTTTATGTATGTTTTAAATTTTTTTCATATATAAATTCCGGTACACCGCCACACCGGACCGCGTTCCATTATGAGTCACGAATGACAGAAAACAAAAGACGATCGTGTATAACGATGTTACATGATCACAAAGCAGTATTAAAATAGACAAGTTACTAAATTCTGCAAAAATTTAAATGTACCCATGCTTGGCAGAAAACACATCAAATGAAAATATTTTTATTTTTCAAATTAAAGATTATGGAAAAATCTTATAAATTAAATTAAAAATACATCATCAAAAATCAGATCTAGATTTAAAAAATAGATTTTATTATAATTTAATTCAAATTCGAATATTTAAACAAATTAAATATTAAAATTCGAAAATCTAAAAATACGGGCCGTTACAAGTAATTTTTTTCCTCTAATATTCTCTTAGTTTTTTTCAATATGTTTATGTTGACTAGTATTGTGTTTTGTTTTTTATGACAGTGATGTTCGTAAAATTAGTGTTGTGCTGTTGAACAATGTATTGTTTTTGTGATTTGTTTATAATATGTAGTGTTTTCTTTTTATTTTGTGTGTTGTCTTTCCATGAATTATGCATTTACATTATTCTTTTTGCCAATGACAAAGGGAGAGAAAATATTAGAACATTTGTGCACATATAGATAGAGGGAGATAACATATTCAAGGGGAGTGAATTTTGTACATGCCATTATAAAAGATTGTTTAGTTGTCATCATAAAAAATGAGGAGAATTTTAGAACCTCTCTTCTAGATTTTAATGATAATGTAACAATCGCCTTTTCGAACCCCAGATATCGACACTACTACATCCACAGTATTCATGTGCCAAGCATCCAATTGTCAAAAAGACAAAAGTTAGGGTAAAAGAAAAGGAAGAAAAGAAAATAGAGCAGAAAGAAGGGATCAAAATCATCAGAATCTCACAATGGAACGATAACATGTAATATCAAAATGATCTTTCGCAAAGGAAACTGTATGTATATAACAATCAAAGCGAGCTTACCTATCATCGGCCTGGATAGTTATAGTTTCATGTCCTTACAATTGTTGGTATATAAACAATGTAATGCAATGGAAATAAAACTAAGGTAGAAAAATCATCCAGCTCCTCTCCAAGAGCTCTAATGAAATTCAACAAAAGTTGGAAATATACATAGAGCTAACCCGACCATTATAAGAAAATAACATCTGGATCAGTCTAGTAAACCAACATGGGAAACTCAATTCATTTGGATTATTATGTACATAAAACGGTTCAAAAATAAAGGCTTCTCGTAAGACCATGCCGTACATAAACGCGGACGAGATTTTTATCTTACGGTAACCAAATCGTTTCATAAGAAATTTTTATGATAATATAATAATGTCTAGGGTTTCAAATAAATATAAATCATAGCTGGAACGTTTGCATTTGTTACATTTAACGGCTAAATACAAACAAAACTGCTAAGGGACATTCGTGTAAATAGATTTTCCACGGAGACGCCTCCAACATAAAAACTAAAGTGGATCTCCTATGACAAGGATCAGAAGGTTACCTTTTCTAGTGTCGTATATCTCTAGATAAATCATACCATAAGGAAAACACAACTGGCGCATGCCCAAACATGTAAATTTGAACCACGTGGAACCAAGTATTAACAACTCCCCGCGCGCAACAAATCGATAAGCATACTCTTGATAATGGAGTTGATGTACCCATCTAGGTTAGCTAAACCTTGGGATTACACAGCCTATTCTTGTGTTTAGTCTTTTATCGACGTCAAGGCTACATTTGGCATATTCACATGAGTTTTCTAAACTTGAACAAGTAATGAATCCAATATGGATTTCATCATCTCAGTAGATTTCAGAGCCACGCATGGATTCCATCATTCCGCTTTCAAAACATAAAACTCATTCTCAGTCTTGAAGTGATTTTCCAAAAGTAGAACACTTATTGATCTCGGTCTCTTCAAGGCTGAATCGATGAATTTGGTCTTATTCAACAATAATGTGAATGATAGCATAGGGGAATTAAATCCCATATACTCTCTTTAAGTACATAAACACACAAGCACAATCAATTCATCCAAATCACGATCAAGTCATATAAACAATTTTTGGTCCCTTTTTAAATAATTTACCCTTTATTAGTTAAAAAAATTACTAGTAAAACATCATTTTATCAATAAAACTTCTTTCATTTAACTAATATTCCTTTATTAATTAAAACTTCCTTTATATGCCTATGTGTACACACACACACACATATAAATATATTTAATTTCTCTTTATGAAATTTATATACTTACACTCATATATTAAAGTATTCATTTATACTTTTTTTTAATACCTCAAAAATTATTCATATACTTATCTCAATGGTATAAGTATATTCACATATCACTTAACAAGTTTTACATACTTCAAAATATAATCAAAGAGGTTAAAAACAAATGTTACTAAACATTGTTACTATAAACCCCTTCTCGTTTATAAATTAAACACATATCCTTTTCTATTTCTTTCTAAAAGATTTCAATACTTTTTATTATCATTGAAACTCCATTATCAAAAATCTAATTATACTTGTAAAAATTTTCCGCTGTAAAATATAATTCAAGGGTTAAAAACAAATGTTACTAAAAACACTGTTTACAACAACCCAAAATACTTCACATTTAATCATTATCATTTAAGCTCTCTTTTAAAGGTTTGATTACATTTTAAAGGTCAAAGACAATTGTTCCTCAAACATTATTCATAACAGACCCAGATTATTTCATACCTTGAAAACATTTCTCTTTAAAACTCTCTTTTAAAGATTTTATTTATATTTAACGGTTAAAAACAATCGTTACTCAAACATTTTTCACAACAAACCCGAAACATTCATTTTATAGGGTTCTTTAAAATATCATGATAATGTCTTACAATATTTAAAAGTATAATTTGTAAGAAGGGTTACAAACAAGTGTTACTAAAACACTGTTTACGACAACCCAAAACAAATTTATAGTTATTATTAACTTCAAAATATTTATTTAAAGATCAAAGCATATCTACACTGATTAACTAAGTTAATACACTTTTAAGTAATCCCACAAAACCACTTATTTTTAGTTACGTGTTTAAAACCCAAATCTACTTTACATTTAAAAAATAATTAATTTAATATTTGAAACTTATATAAATAGAGAGAAATATCTTTAAAATACTTATTAATATGTTAAAACATTTTTAAAACTAATTAAAATATATGATAATTATTCATATAGAATATTATGTAAAAATAGGGGTTTTTTGAAATAAACGGAAAAAACAAAATAAATATTATTTTATTTTAAAAGCCACATAGTTTAAAAATTCATAATTAATTGTTAAAAATATATTTAAACTTGAAACCGATTTTAAATCACCCTATTGTAAATTAGAAAATAACCCTAAGAAGATTAGAGAATAATACTTAATTTAAATATCACTTTTAAACAATTTATATCTTCAATTTATAAAGATAGTAGTTACAGAAGTGCTGCCTAAAGTTCTGTTATAAGTTTTGACACATCTTTGCTGCAAGTTTGCGCCTAGTTTTCAATACCATAACAATTAATTTTATATACATTCTTTTTTCAATAGTTATTATACTTTGGTTACTTTAAAACCATGAAGAAAAATTACAAAGATTAACTTTTATAATTTGAGAGTAATTTCAAAAAATATGGTATTTTACCGAAGTTCTCATATAGCGTCTGTTTCACTATAAATTTTGCCCCTTCATTAACTAGCTATCAAATAATTTAAGTTCCAGAATTTTCCCAACAACAGCAATAATAATATATTATTAACTTTATAAAAAGTTAAAGGAAATCCTAAAAATGTTTCCACAAAAATAAACGTTATTTTCCAAAAATAAGTTATTTAAAAGTGTCGATATTACAACCTTTTTACTTCAGTCTTTTACAACTTTGATTTGCTTTTCCTACAATTTTTTAAAACATATCCTTTGCTTTTCAAAGCACTTATAGGAATTCATAAACTAACCAAATCAAGTCATATCAAAATATGTTGTTAAATCACCACTTTACACAAATCAAAGTTAAGTGATTTCAAAGTGTGTTTATAACAACTATCGCTATACAAACAATTCCGTATTCAATTCAATTTTTAGCGTCATTCCACTTTATACACACATATGATTCCTAATTCAAATCATTTTACTACTAAACATGTATTAATATATATACACTAATCAATATGCTTACTTTAAATGTTCAAATGAACTTATCACAATTCAACAAATTGAATAATAACATATAAATCAGAATTAACTAGTATATATAAATAAATGTCCAAATTTATATAATAACATAATATGGGTTTATTCTGCTAAATTAATGTCATTAATGAAGTATACTTAACTCGTTTTCGATATTCCAACTTATACAATTCCTCGTCCAGGAGTGAAGCCAGGTAAGTTAGAGCACTGGTTGCATCAAAGCCTTGCCTAGACATTTCGTTCTTGAATCGCACAAATAGATAAGTCTACTCGTTTGCTTTTAGCATTAAGTAAAGTTAATTACCTTTTCAAAACTTATGTCATTGTTAAAAAATTATATTTAAACATTCGAATGTGAATTTAATCTATACATTTCAAGGGTTTATAAGGCAACTAATCTAACAAATTATGTACTTTTTCAAAGCATATTATCAATGGTCATAACTTTAAGCAATTAGAGTATATCATCATAAATAACAGCAAGCAATATTAACATGTTTATTCAACATGTAATTATCAATTTGTAAATTCATTCAAAGTGAGATTAACTCAGTTTAATCAAACCAAATCTCTTCCTACCAACATTCAACCGCAACAGTACTTCACTAATATCTTCTGATTTAAAATAAAATAAATAAAACAACCTATTCTCCCCTCTAGCTCACAGCCCAATGCCTTTTTCCACCTTCCTAACACACACACATCATCACCACCCTCTCTCTTGCTCACGGCCAACCTTACCTCTACCACCACCGCATCCATAGCTTAAGCCATCCACCTCCTCTTTGGAACCCATGGCCTAAGCCATTAAAAGAGAAGAAGAGAAAGTGAGGACAATTGTTTAGAAATGAATTTGTTGTCCAAAATTAAGTGAATGTTCCCATCTATATGTTTAGAAATGAATTTGTTGTCCAAAATTAAGTGAACGTTCCCATCTATTTGTAGGCTTAGGAAATTGGTGGATAAGTTCTCAAAACCCCTTCCTTACCTATGAAGCAAAAGGACTCCAAGTATGCAAGGCCATACCCTTGCACAACCATACCTTACCTCTTACACACCACACCCTTAAATCAAGCTAAATTTAGGGGTTCTTTAGTCCTCCCTTGTTTTATTAATTAAATACTTAGTTTAATTAATCTTTTTTTATAAAAGAGAGATGTTTTAATACTTGTTAATGTGTTCATATGTTACTATAGAAAATATTTAAACAACTTACATTGAATAAAAAGTTGATTTTTAACAAAACGTTTTTCGGTCACATTTTCAGTATTTATCCAAATCGTATATTTTTGTAAACACATTTCAAAAATGGATTTCCTATCATGGGATATTAATTATAAAGTGTAAAACAAGGTTATAAAGTCATATTTAACTACATTAAATCCAAGATACAAATATTTAAATAATTCAGATATTTAAAAACAAAGTGTTCGAGATTCCAGGTCGTTACATTCTCCCCCCTTAAAATATTTCATCCTCGAAATTTCAACACAAACAATTCTAGCGACAACCATACATTAATACTTAACAATATTACAATCATCGGCAACAAGGATAATGGTTTGCCTAGGTCCAAAACCTTTTTATCGCATAAGGATGATAAATAAACTTCTAAGCATACCTTGCGCTCAACAGCCTTAGGTTAATGCTTAATCAATTATTCATACTACCTCAAACAATTTGAAGAGTCCTTTTCCAAACTTTCCATAAGCCAAACAAACATAGTATCCAATTATATTAAAATTCCTACGAAGTAATCCTTATGCAATATAAATTCATATCTCTTGATTGACCATATAGATTCCACTTCCAAACTAGTACATCTCACTTAACTTATCTAGTGCGGACTCCAATCTGGTTTCTTGATTAGACACTTCTATTCTCCTTACATAGCCATATACTGTGACAGAAAATGTTTGAATCATATCAAAAATTCATATTTGGTATTCGCCCTCGAAAAATTTAGTGGAATCCTAATTCGGACAGGTGTAAGGCACCTCGAAATCATGTACTCGAATCCTAGACCAAGAATAGTCACGCGAATAAAATGATCTACACCCAACTTACATATTTAATTCAACTGGTTTCCTAACTATACCAATTTCAGTTCTCATAAAATCATTTCCAGAATCATTTATGCAACAGTTCTCGAACGTTACTTAAGTTTACAAATATTCTTTAAAGACTTATCTTTACTTATAAAATACCTCTCAATTACATAATCATTTTAAAAAGTTACATCCTTATTCATAAAGAATTTCATTCTCTTTTACTAATCAAATTATTTATAAAGCATTTAATTAAAATGTTTACTAAGTTTATATACATTTTTATAATAAGTTAACATTTCTTGAAACACTATTTTATTTTATCAAAATAAAATTTCATTTGAATATATTTTAAGGTTGAAGTTCAGTACTCATATAATATCAACTATATCTTAAGAGTATATACAAACTTTCATATTTATTCAACTTATGAATGCCCAAAATAAATTTGGTCCTTATAATCGAGTCAACCTTCTAGACTTCTTCATTCATCGGGTTTGGCAAGTAGCTAGGTAGAGTAGGACTCTGGTATCTAAACTTAATATCAAAGTCTACTTTCCTTAGACGATCCTAAAGTAAAGATGTTTATTAGTTGGCCCAATAACATCGAGTATCTTTTTAACAAGGATGCTTAATAAAATTTAAACTTGATTTGACATAAAAAAATATTGAAATTAAGAATTGTAAAAATTCAACTATTATATTTTCACAAAGACACTTAGCATTAATTCTATATCAATTCGGAAGTTCCCGACTGTCCAAAATTGTTGAAAATTCTATTTTACTTCAATAATTGAAAACTAACAAATTACATATCATAATAAGATGCACAACCAAACTATTCTAATGTAAAGGATACATGCAATCATTTTATAACTTAACAGAAAACTTAATAATTGAACTCTGGGTTTTATTTCAAATCATTTGAAATAATAATATATACATATATCTTTTGGATATCAAATCATACTTTTTGAGATCAAACCAAAACCATTTTCAAAAAAAGTTGAAAAATATTTTCTTTTAAAATCCATGGGAAATATTCATATAAATCGAGTAATGGATAAATGATACAAGGAACTGCGTTCTACCATATAGTATCATATGCCCACTTTACAAAGAAGGGTAATACTTCAGAGAAGTGCTTTCCAATAGAGCAAATCTCTTACCCATTTTTAGTCACTTTCAAGTATCTCGAACTAGTTAACATAAAAATACTTTGCTTCCTGAATCGACTTTGATTCCAAGAGTAGCCTTGAACTCGAACAAATCTTAAATCTCTTTTAAAAACATTAGTCTTTTAAAATAGTTTCAAATAATACTATTATTATTTTCTACAAACACTTAGAAAACATTTTCAAAAACACCGGATTTAATTTCTCAAATTTTCGATTTAAATCATTCTCATTTATAAATCGTATATATGCAAGTCATATTTACCTAAACCTTATTTATACAAACAATAGATATATTTTTATAAACTATATTTATATAATTTCTAATATAAAATCATTCTACAATATCTTATCTTTCTTATTAAACTATAATAACAATTTTATTTAAGTTAACTTTTTAACTCAACATTATCATCAAACGCCTTATAGCCGAACTGTGAAACTTAATTCACAAGGTGTTCTTTTTAATGTTCCCTACAAATTACTGTCTACCCAGTCCATGTTATGAAAAGGTAATTTACTTACAATTTGATAAACAATATTCAATGCCTATAAACTAGCCAGCAAGACTAATCAAATAATAAATGATAATAATTGAATATTATAATTTCCTAACGAACAATCATGTAATAAAAAACTATATTAATCATTTGTAAATTATTTTTTATATACAAAATATAATGTTAGATAAAATTATTTCATTTATCAAATTTTAAAAACAACACTTTGTTGGTTTGCCTTGTACAAGTGTTTTGAGACCCCTATCGACAACGTTGATCGGACGCATTGACCAGAATCCATAAGCTCTCAACAGACCAATCAACACAATACAAAGCATTATTATAACACTGATAAATACTTACACTCATATGTATAATACACTCAAACTCATAATAAGGCATTCCATTACCCTATCTCTCCATGAGTTATACCCAACCAAAGCCAAGTTTCTCGCTTAACCTTCATCTTTGATACCACGATGTAACGATCGCCTTTTCAACCTCCAAATGCCAACATTAATACATTCGCGGTATTCACGTGCCGAGCACCCATGTGCCAGAAAGACAAACGTTAGGGTAAAAGAAAAATAAGAAAAGAAAATAGAACATAAAGAGGAGAACAAAAATATCGTAGTTTCACAATGGGATGATAACATATAATATCAAAATGATCTTTTATAAAGGAAATTTTATGTATACGATAATCAGAGCAAGCTAACCTATCATCAGCCTGGACAGTTATAATTGCCTATCCTTACAATTACAGATATATAAACCAAGTAATGCAGCAGAAATAAAAACTACTGTAGGTAATCTTCTAGGCCTCTCCAAGATCTCCAATGAACTTTAACGAAATATGGAAATATACATGAGGCTGACCCGAGCATTATAAAAAAATGACATCCGTATCAGTCTGGTAAACTAGCATGAGAAACTCAAGTCATTTGGATTAATATGTTTATAAAACCTTTGGAAAATAAAGATATCTCATAAGATCATGCCGTATATAAACATGAAATGGTTTTTATCTTATGATAACCAAACCATTTCATTATTTCTTTTAGTGATATTATAATATGTTTAGGGTTTCAAAATAAATATAAATCATGGCTGGAATGGTTACATTTGTATACAACAACATATTTAGTATATAAACAAAACTGCTAAATGACATTTGTATAAATTGATTTTCCACGAAGATGCCTCCAGCTTAAAAACTAAAGCAGATCTACTATGATAAGGATCAAAAGATTACTTATCTGAGCATCGTATATCTCTAGATAAAAAAAATCAGAAGGAAAACACAACTGGCCCACGCCCGAACAAGTAAACATGAACCATGTAGAACCACATATCAACAACTCCCGATGGACAAAAAATTGATAAGAATACTCTAGATAATAGAGTTGATGTACCCTTCTGGGTTAGCTGAACCTTGGATTTGCAGCCCACTCTGTGTTTAGTAATTTTTCGTTATCGAGGCTATGTTCTGCATCTTCACACAAGTTATCAAAACTCGAAAAAATAATGAATCTCATATGGATTCCATCATCTCAATAGATTTCGGAACGACATATGGATTCCATCATTCCACTTTCAAAATATAGAACCCATATCTCGGCCTTGAAGTGATTTTCAAAAAGTAGAACACTTACCGATCCCGGTCTCTCGAAGACTGAATTGATGAATTTGGTCTTATTCAACAATAATGTGAATGATCGCAGAAGGAACTAATTCTCGTGTACTCTCCATAAGCAAGTAAACATACAAGCATAATCATTTCATCTATAGCACGGTTAAGTCGCATAAACGACTTTTAGTCCCTTTTTAATTAATTTATCCTTTATTAATTAAAAACCGTTTTAGCTTATAAAACACCTTTTTATCAATAAAAATTCTTTCATTACTCAAAAATTTCTTTATTACCTAAAACTTCCTTTATATACTTGTATATATTTATATTTAATTTCTCTTTATCAAAGATATATACTTATGCTCATATATAAAATATTCGCTTACGCTCTTTTCAATACTTCAAAAGGTATTCTTATACTTATCTCAATGTTATAAGTATATTCACAAATCACTTAACAAGTTTCACATACTATAAAATATAATCAAACAGGTTAAAAACAAAAGTTGCTAACACATTGTTATTATAAACCCCTTCTCTTTTATAAATTAAAACATGTCTTTTTCTATCTTTTTTTAAAAGATTTCAACACTTGTTATTATCTTTGAAACTCCATTATTAAAGATCTAATTATACTTGTAAAATTATTCCGCTTTAATATATAGTCCAAGTGTTAAAAACAAATGTCACTACAAACACTTTTTACAGCAATCCAAAACACTTCACATTTAATCATTATCTCTTAACCTCTCTTTTAAAGGTTTAATTAAAATTTAAAGGTTAAAGATAATTGTTCCTCAAACGTTTGTCACAATAGACCTAAATCATTTCATACCTTAAAAACATTTCTCTTTAAAAGTCTCTTTTAAAGATTTTATTTATATTTAAGGGTTAAAGACAATCATTACTCAAACATTATTCACAAAAAACCCAAAGCATTCATTTTATAAGGATCCTTGAAGTATTCACAATACTGTCTTATAGTATCTCCAAGTATAATTTGTAACAAGGGTTAAAACAAGTGTTACTAAAACACTGTTTACGAAAACCAAAAAATATATTTATACTTATTATTAACTTCAAAATATTTGTTTAAAGATCGAAGCATATCTATACTTATTAATTAAGTTAATTCACTTTTAAGTAATTCCATAAAACCACTTATTTTAACCTAAGTGTTTAAAACCCAAATCTACTTTTTACATTTAAAAAATACTTAATTTAATATTCAAAACTTATATATATATAGAAATATCTTTAAAATACTTATTAATATGTTGAAACATTTTTAAAACTAATTATAATATGTGATAATTATTCATATAGAATATCATGTAAAAATAGGGAATTTTGAAATAAGTAGAAAAACCAAAATAAACGATGTTTTATTTTAAAAGCTACGTAAGTTTAAAAATTCATAGTTAATTGTTAAAAATATATTTAAACTCGAAACCAATTTTAAATAACTCTATTATTTGTTAGAAAATAACCCTAAAAATATTATATAAAAAACTTAATTTAAATATCATTTTTAAACATTTTATATCTTTAATTAACAAAGATAGCATTTACAGAACTGCTGGCTTAAAGTTCTGTTACAAGTTTTAACACATTTTTTCTACAACTTTGCGCCAAGTTTCAATACCTAACAGTTGATTTTAGATCCGTTCATTTTATAATAGTTATAATGCATTGGGTACTTGAAAGCTATAAAGAAAAATCACAAAGAATATCATTTAATTATTTTAGAGAAATTTTTAAAAACATGGTACTTTACCAAAGTCTCATATAGTGACTATTTCGCTGTAATTTTTGCCCCTTCGTTCAGCTAGCAATTAAATGATTTTAGTTTCAAAACTTTTCCAATAAGAATAACATATTATTAACTTGCTAAAAACGTAAGGAAAATCCTAAGAATCTTTCTACAAAAATAAACGTTATTTTTCAAAAATAAGTTATTTAAAAGTGTCGATATAGCGACCATTTTACTTCAAACTTTTACGACTCTGATTTGCTTTTTCTTTAACTTTTCAAAACATATCCTTTTCCTTCAAAAACACTTACATAAGTATATAAACTAACCAAAACAAGTTAGATCAAAATATGTTCTTAAATCACCACCTTGCACAAATTAAAGTTAAGGGATTTCAAAGTGCGTTTATAGCGACTATCGCTATATGGACAATTTTGTATTCAATTCAATATTTAATGTCATTCCATTATATATATATATAATTCCTAATCCAAATCATATTACTACTAAACATGTATTAACATATATACTAACCAATATGTCCACTTTAAATGTTCAAATGAACTTATCAAAATTCAACAAATTGAATAATAACACAAATCAGAATTAACTGAAATATATAAAAATAAATGTCCAAATTTATACAATAGCAGAATAGGGGTTTATTCTACTATATTGATGTCATTAATGAAGTATGCTTAACTCATTTTTGATATTTCAACTTATATTATTCCTCGTCTGAGAGTGAAGCTAGGTGTAATATCCCGTATCTAGAGGCCAAAAGCTAAGCGCTATAGATGCTACAGTCATCCATAGTATTAACTTCTAGTAACAAAGTATGGAAATGCAAATGGTATCCATAATATCAGAAGCACTTGAATACGAGCAAAATCATAGATTTCCAAAAGCAACATTTTACTGATTGCATTTCAGAACAAGTTTGTATCTAAGTTCATAATCCTATATCGTTTCCCATGTAAAGATCAAATAAAATCATTACAAAAATTTGCCAAGAGCGACATATGACGATGCCCCCTTGGTTGACCAGAGTTAATATAGATATATCTTACTTAATATATACAACAGAATCAAAATAAAATAAACTGTAACTCCTAAATAGCTATCCGTCAACCACCTGCTCATCTCCGGAAGCTTTATTCGTCAAAATTTCTAGAACCTGAAAACCTTAACCCTTAGCCTACTCAAATTACTTTTGAGCACCTAAGAGTTAAGGGGAAACAAAAATTCGAGTCATACAGAAAGCCTGGTGTGAATAATACTATTATGTCTTTATTTACCGATATTAAGTGAGACCATGCCGCTTAGCTGAACGGGGATCCCCTCGCTAATATTCTCTTTAAAACATATATTTTATAATTCCTTTCCTCTAACCAAACTGGTTAATCAAACCGATATAATAATGATAATAATAATAGCTAAGTCCGTTAAGCTATAATCATGTAACTAATGGACTATTTGTCTACAAGTAGTAAATGGACTATCTGTCCAAAAACTGGGCTGAATACCTACAAACTGGACTCACTATCCGCAAAATAGAATAACTTTCCGAATTAAAACGGACTATCCATCCCAATCATTTTCTTAGGGTCGACTACCCTTCATCATTTTCCTTGAAAACCTTTTCAAAATGATTTAACCTTTTGAATCATACTTATACAAGGAAAGTATATTCTTAGCTTTACACTAAGATATTTTTGCCATGTTATATATACTTTACTCAAAATAATGTTGATGAAATTTAATGAAAATTGGCTATCCTTCCAAAACAATTTAAAACCCTTTTTAACTTGAAAATACTTAGGCTCTATTGCCTGTTTAATACATTCTAAACCTTTGTCTAAAACCTTTAGACAACCCTTTCAAAACCCTTGAAGGTGACCCTTCCGAAACCATTGAAAATGACCCTTTTAAAACCATTAAAAGCCTTTCCTTCGAAAGCTTCAAAACATTATACATCCCTCTTTAAAACCTTTAAATATTGCCTTTCGAAAACATATGAGAAACTTTTCCTTTCAACCCTTTCGAAACTCTGGGGAACCATCCTTTCGAAACCATTCATTAAAACCCTTTCGAAAGCATTGAAATACTAAACCTTTTGAAAGCCTTTGGGTTCAATTTAAAACATATGGAAACCTTTCGAAACCATTCAAAAATTTACCCCTTCAAAATGGTTTCGGCCGAAACCATTGGGATTGTGCCTTTAAGCAGAGCAAAGCGATCGAAAACCCATTAAAATAGAAAGCAACTGTTTCGAAACCATTTAAAACTGTCTTTTTCGAAACCATTTGGGTTTTAAATCAATTGTAGAAAAAGGATCTTTAAAACATTTAAGTCGAGCACATCTTTTCCGAAACCATTTCCTAAGTACAGAAGTGATGGTGTCGAAAACCATCTCTTCAAAAGCATTGGAGAAGTGGCCATATTTATGAAAACAAAGTACCCTTTCGAAACCATCTGGCTCAAAAGGTAAAAAGGCGATTAAAAACAGAGGCATAACCCAATCGAAACCATTTCCTTAAAATCCACTGGACTTAGTCGAAAGCTAACCAAATCGAAAGCTACTCAGTCGAGAGGCATTTGGTCGAAAGCAAGCAGGCGCATTTTTAATTTAAAAGCAAAGTGGTGCTTCGATCCCTTCGGAACCCATGGTTTTGATCTCATGCCTTTCGCTTCTATCCAATTTGTTGCGTACCACTGTATTGATACCATGCGCATTGATGGTGTTGAAGGTGGACGGACTTGGTTGAAATCCAACCAAGGCGGAAGCATGTGCCGAAAGCAATAAAACAGAAAAAAGGATTTAGCAAATAATTCTTTTCACCTAACCTGCTTTATATGTCAAATTTTGATTGATTGCCTCTTTTCTTTACTACTAAAAAGTGCTGCAATTTTCAGAACTAACTATTTGAATTAATTATAAAAATCCCTTCTCCTTTTATAACCAATAAAACATGTATGTCCCATACCTTAAATAATTTTATATATCCATTAAAACATTTAGGAAAAATCTACAAAAATTCTGGAAAATCTCTTTTAAAATGTTTTTCAACATATAAAAATTTTAGACCCAAACCTTTTAATATTTAACTGTAAATAATTTATAACCCAAAATAACATTTTTTTACTAGAAAATTCATATAAAATCCATAGGAATTCTGAAAATTATAAAAATCGAAACCCATCTCCAAAATAATATGTATAGTCTATATAAAAATTCTCAAGGCATTTGGATGTCATTTAATAGGGCTTTCATATCAAAACATGTCATAAAATATATATGAACAACCATAAATCATCAACAAGTATATATAATCACTCCATCATTCAAAAATATGGAAAATCAATGCAAATAATTTCGGATTTCATCTTAAAACCGAAGACATAAGAAATATGAGATGTAAACATCATTCACCTTAGCTTTAGAGATTGAGATGTGAATGGATTTGATTTGAATTAGCTTTTTCCTTAGCTTTTCTTAATCTTCTTTCTCTTTCTCTTGTTAATGGTGTCCGACCTTAAAATTTGAAAATTTTGATAAAATGAAATGAACATGTAGTATAATACACTGCCAAAATTTCTAGGATATAGTAATGGCCCCTTTCCTATTTTACCCCTCCTCTATTTCATGTCAACTCTTATTTAATTCATTGGCACAATGACATGGCTACCCCTTAATAAAAATCAAATCTCAATCCCCTAACCAACATATTATTTTACCTAAATAATGTTACCAAAATTATGGGGTGTTACAGACTCTCCTCCTTAAAAAAATTCATCGTCGAAAGTACTATAAGGTGCACAACACATCAGTTAAAAAGGTAAAACATACCGTCAAATAAGTCAGGATAAGTATCTCTAATTCTGCTCTCGATCTCCCAGGTATAGTTCTTGTCATCGTCGCTCCATTAGACTTTGACTAACCTGACTGTCTTGGTTCTAAGCCTCTTGTCATCTCGTGCAACAATACGAATAGGCTTCTTCACTATAGCCAAATCTGAATCTACTACAAAGTCTTCTAGCATAGTCGGTGCAATAATAGTCTCTGAATCTCTAACATACTTTCTGAGATGAGAAACACTAAAAACATCATGGACTCCTACCAAACTACTCGGTAACTCAACTCTATATGCGAGTTTCCCGATCCTCTCAACAATAGGAAAATGTCCAATGAATCTTGGTGCTAACTTTCCTAATTTTTCAAATCTAATCATACCCTTCATTGGTGACTCCTTGACGAAAACCTGATCTCCAACTAAGAATTCTAATTCTTTCTGTCTTCTATCCGCATAACTCTTCTTCCTAGACCGAGCCTCCTTCATTCTAGCCCATATGACCTCAATCATTTCTGCAGCTTCTCTATCCAAATTTGGACCAAGAATCAACCTATCCCTGGTCTCTAACCAACAAACAAGAGATTTGCATGGCCTTCCATACAAAGCTATAACTGTGCCATCCCAATACTAGTCTGATAACTCTTGTTATACGAAAAATTGACTAAATACAGATGGTCTTCCCATGATCCCCCAAAATCCAGAACACAAGCTATTAACAAATCTACCAAGACTTTGTTAACTTTTTCCGTTTTCCCATACATCTATGGATGGTAAGCGGTACTCATCTTGAGCTTGGCTTCCGAAATTTCCTGTAAACTATTCCAAAACTCGCTAGTAAATAAGGAATCTCTATCACTAACTATACTAGCAGGAATTCCATGTAGTCTAACCACATTCTTCATAAACAACTTTGCCAAAACATGTGCCAATGGTTGACTTAACTGGAATGAAATGAGCAATCTTGGTCAATCTTTCCACTATAACCCATATACTTTCATTTCCTCTGTTCGACCATGGCAACTCGTCAATACAATCCATGGAAATAGAATCCCACTTCCATATCAGAATATCCAATGGCTGAAGCAATCCACTTGGCATCTGGTGTTCGGCCTTTTCCTGTTGGCAATTCAAGCACTGCTTAACCCATAACCAATATCCCGCTTTATACCTTCCCAGAAGAAAATCCTCTTCATATCTTGATAAGTCTTAGTACCTCCTAGATGAAAAGAGAACATTGAACGATGGAATTCCTCCAAGACTTCCTTCCATTTGTTTCCTACACTCGGAACACATAATCTTCCTTTCTTTCTCAACTTCCCATTCTGGTCAAGACTGAAATCTTCTAAGTCATCGCTATTAACTCCTTCTCTTAACTTCCTGATCCGTTCAGCTAATAATGGATCTTCTTCCTACTTAGAAGCAATCTTTTCGATCATCACTGGTTGAACTTCCAAACAAGCTAACACTACGATTTCTCCGCTAGACCCAGCCTTAGATCTCCACTACACCTTGTAATCTGCAATGCTTCCAAATCTTTTCACTCACCAATCATTGCCAACACTGCATTTTGATGTTTCCTGCTAAATGCATCTCCAACCTTGTTGCCTTTCCCCAGTGTGTACTCTATCCTAAAATCATAAGCAGCGACAAACTCTAACCACCTCTGTTGTCTCAAGTTCAGCTCTTTCTGAGAGAACAAATACTTCAACGACTTATGATCTGTATACAACTTAAACCTCTCTGCTAAAATGTAATGTCTCCACGCCTTCAACGCAAAAATCACTGCAGCCAATTCCAAATCAAGCATCAGATATCCGACCTCATGCGGTTTAAGCTGTCTAGAAGCATAGGCAATCACTTTACCTCTCTGCATTAGCACAGCTCCTAATCTCGTTCCACACGCATCCGTATAAACCACCAAATTCTGATTCCCTTCTGGAACAACTAACACAGGTGCATGGGTCGATAAGTGTTTCAAACTCTGGAATGCTTCCTCACTCTTATCGCTCCACACAAACATTACATCCTTTCTCGTTAACTTATTCATCGATGCCGATATCCGCAAAAAATCCTTAGTGAACCTCCGATAATAACCAGTCAACCTAAGGAAACTCTTTATCTCCGTCACTGTCTCAGGTCTCTTCCAACTATTCACTGCTTCAATCTTAGTCAGATCTACTCAAAACCCCTTCTTTGAGACTACATGACCCGGAAACTTCACTTCCTTCTTCTAGAAATGACATTTCGAAAAGTTTGCCTTTAGCTAAAGCTTCCTCAGTATCTCAGCCACCACTCTAAAATGAACTTCATGCTCTCATTCATCCTTAGATAAGATCAATATATCATCTATAAAAACCAATATGAACCTACCCAGGTGCTCTCAGAAAACTCGGTTCATCAAATCCACGAAGAAAGTCGGTGCATTAGTCAGTCCAAACGGCATAACTAACCGTTTGCATGACCCATATCTAGTCCTAAACGCCATCAAAGATATATTATCCTCTACTACTCTGAGCTGATGGAAACCTGTCGCCAAATCCAACAGGGAAAACACTTCGGCTCCGCTCAACTAGTCGAACAAATCGTGAATCTCGGCAAAGGATATCGATTTTTTATCGTCCTCTCATTCAACTTACGATAATTGATACATAGCCTTAACGATTTGTCCATCTTCTTAGCAAACACAACGGCTGCTCCCCAAGGTGAACTACTTGGCTTGATAAAGATCTTGCCTTCTAATTCCACCAACCGCTCCTTCAACTCCCTCATCTCCGTAGGGGTCATCCTACTCGGCGGCCTACTTACTTGTCCTACTCCCGGAACCAAATCTACAGGTAACTCAATAGCTCATTTCGGTGCCAATCCAACCATAGGCTCAAAAATATCCGCGAATTATCTAAGCATGAAAACTTGACTCAGCTCATCATCCAACTCCATAACTCCCAACAAAGCATTCGCCTCACCGTTAGAACCTTCTATGGTATAAACTATCTGATCACTACAATCAGGGCTGTCTAAGTGATATTTTCCTATCTTGGAAAAATATCCTAGCATCATACTCACCTAACCAATCCACCCCAAGAATAATCCTGAACCCCACAAAACCAAGCACTGCAAACTGTAAACAAAAGTATGACCTAACAGGTCAAACTCTAATTGGTCGCATTTCAACGTATACCCTCCTATTGGATTCGCAACACGTAAGGAAGTAATTAAATATGTGGGTCCTAGGTAAGCTTATTTATCAAACATCTAGATACAAAAGAATGCGATGCACCAGTATTAAATAGAACGCTAATAGACATAACATGAATCTGAAGCGTACCTCCCAAAACTGCCTTTCCTTTCTCCTGGGCTGTTGGCTTAGAAGCAGCGGGCTCTAATGCAAAAACCTTGCCCTTTCCATCCTTAGCGGGCTCCTTGCACTAGTTCTTATAATGGCCAATCTGGTCGTAATTGAAGCACCTGACGTTCTTCTTTCTAGCCACTTCCTTAGCCTTTCTAGCACGACACTCAATGGCAAAGTGTCCCTCCTTGTCGCACTTGAAGCAAACAATCTCATACCTCCTCTTCTCAGCTGCTTCATGAAAGATGCTTTGCGGTAGGATCGTATAATATGAAATAGTGGAATGATATAGACAAATAACGATAAGCAATAAGTAAAGTAGGCACCAAGATTTTATACTGGTTCGGACCTCTAGTCCTACGTCCAGTTCCTAAGCTCCTTTTAGGAATACTAACTAACAACCCTCACTTAACCCGGAGGAATAGGTTTACAACTTACCCGAACAACCGAACGGGATTTCTTTCCTCAACTACCGAAGAGGACTTTAACTCAATTACAAAAAATTAATATTCGACTTGTTGTGTTCTTTTCAATACTAATGAGTCTAATGTAGTACAATATTCCTATAATCTTATCCTCGAGAGTATGCAATGTGTTTGTGAAGATTTAGGAAATGTGAATTGCTATGAATCAAAAGAATGTTAAAAACAAAGCAGCAATTCAAGCAATAGATTTGTGATTGCTTTGAGAATTTCTAGATAATATGTTCAAGAAAATAGTAAGATTAAAGCAAGAGAATTCGGTGAATTGAAGATGTTAGAATCATGTATTTATACTAGTAGAAGAGGTGCATCTGTTGGCTAAGGGTGAAGACAAGAGATGCTTCCATTTCCATTGGAGAATGGTTGCAACTCTTGGGAGGAAGAAGGTGTCCATTCAGAGAAAATTCGCAGGATCAAATTTAGTCGACTGAACAGGGAATTCGGTCCACTGAAAATATGAACTAAAATTTTCAGGAACAAATTCAGTCGACTGAGCATGGTGTTTCAGTCGACTGAAACTGTACATGTTTATATATGTGTAACAGGTTCAGTCGATTGGTCATCCTTGTTCAGTCGACTGAACTACTAAATTGTGCACAGTGAATGTTTATTAAAAAATGAAATTTATAAAATGTGTTCTAGTGTTTGTGCAAGCCTCTTGAGGATAGATTTTAACAATAAATCTAAACTAAGACCTATATAAAAATTATACTTATGTTTATACTTGGTCTTCATCGTTCTTTCTTTAGCTTTGCACATATCTCTTCCTTTTTGTTGAAGCACATTGTCATTGATCAAACACTTAGCATATCAACACTCCACCCATCTAGGCACATTTCTTATGAAAGAACTTGTTCTGACTCTGCCCAACCTAGACTTCTTTAGCCTTATTCTTCTCTAGAGAATCAAGCATCTTCTCATGCCTTAAGGCCATCTCCACTATAAAATCTGAAGGATCTCTAATATGATGTAATGTAGCCTTGGCTAACTCTGGCTTCAAAACCCCCTAACAAACTTCTCATTCCTCTTCATCACTTTAACCACCGAAGCATACCCATATCTGGCCAACTTTTCAAACCTCCTAGCATACTCCAAAATAGACATCTCTCCCTACTCTAATTCATCAAACTTTTTGATCAGAGATGATTGTGCCATTGTAGATGTAAACCACTCCTAGAACCTTCCCTTGAAATCTTCCCAGGTCATAGTCTCCGCATCCACTGCCACAGTCACCTATTCCACCAAAACAAAGCTGCTCCCTGGAGCTGTGTCGAAGCAAGCCTCCTTTTCTACTCATCATTGAGCCCCAAATATGCAAAGATTCTCTCACAGTGCAGCCACCAGTTTTTCACCTCTATAGCATCCTATATTCCTAGAAATGGCTTTCCCCCAAGCTTAGCGTAATCTTCACTCAGCTTAGCATAATGGTTAACTACCAGAATTTCCAAAACTCTTGCTCCTACAGCATCTCCCCTTACCACTCTAGCTGCAATTCCAGCTTGCATCATATTCACAAAAGACTAATACATAGCACCCATGTCCACTTGGGGGACTCCAGCACCTACATTCTCTACTTGTGTCTGACCTTGGGTCCTCCTTGTACTAGGTCTAACATTTCCATTGGTGCCCTCCCCTTCTGGGTTAACCCATCCTCTTCTACCATCCATATTTGTATTCCAAACTCATGAGATACAAAAAAAATAACCTAACAAGGATAAGAGACAAGAGAGAAACCATATAATTATATATAGCAAATACAAGTATGTTACTATACCATTATCGCATATCCCAATCTTACTCTAATTCCTTAGGATTATGTTCTAAAAACCATTTTTTTAGTTTAAAGTTTTTCATAAACTTATTCTTTGATACCAAGTTATAACGTTCCATGTCTAGAGGCCAAAAGCTAAGCGCTATAGATGATGTAGTCATCCATAGTATTAACTTTGGTGACAAAATACGGTAATGCTAATGGTATGCATAAAATCAGAAGCACTTGAATATGAGCAAAATCACATATTTCCAAAAACAACATTTTACTGATTACATTTCAAAACAAATTCATATCCAAGTTACATAATCCCATATCAATTCCCAAGTAAAGAACGAATATAATCATTACAAAAATACGCCAAGAGCGACATATGACGATGCCCCCTTGGTTGATCAGAGTGAATATGGTCATATCTGACTTAATATACACAGTAAAATCAAAACAAAATAAAACTGTAACTCCTAATTAGCTATCTGTCAACCAGCAGCTCGTCTCCGGAAGTTTTATTCACAAAAATTACTAGAACCTGAAAACCTTAACCCTTAGCCTACTCAAATCAATTTTGAGCACCCGAAAGTTTAAGGGGAAACAAAAACTTCGAGTCAGACAAAAAGTCTGGTGTGAATAATATAGTTACATTTCTATTTACTAATATTAAGTGAGACCATGCCACTTTAGCTGAACGGGTTTCCCCTCACTAATATACTCTTTAAAACATATATTTTGTAAATCCTTTCCTGCAACCAAACTGGATAATCAAACTGATATAATAATGATAATGATAATAGCTCAATTAGTTAAGTTATAATTAGGTAACTGATGGACTATCTGGCCATAAGTAGTAAATGGACCAAGTGTCCGAATACGGGGCAGACTGCTTGCAAACTAGACTAATTGTCTGTAAACTGGACTAATTGTCCGAATCAAAATGGACATAGTACATAATCAACCTATTGTTGTTGCTTATAACTTGCTTTCCCTTTTCGTCACATTCAACTATAACTCAACGAACATAGTGTAAAAAAGTAAGGGAAAAATGGTGTCAACTAGTTTGGAATGTCCCTAACTCTGCACAACCCATCCCAATCAAAGGGATTTAGTGGCTATTGCGTAGAAAAAAGCTATCTGCATACCTTTTGGGATCAAATCGATGTAGTTTTATTTTTCATACCTAAATCTTCTCTTGTCCTGCAACCATAAGTGTTAGTACATTATAATAGCACTAGCATATAAACCCTATTATGTATGCGTATTCATCATATCATCCATAACAAGGCCATATAAAATTGGTAACAATAGCTTAAAGTGCATACACAAACAAAGCCCATCAATGCCTTTTCCTAATATATCTATTCAAGTGTCAACTAAACGATATCATGCATTATACAAGTGACTATATAAATTCGCAAACAACAACAACTATAGTCACATATAAATCAATGATAAAAAATCTATCATACCACCTGATAGAATTAGGGGTGTGTCCTAGAGGTAATTATATAATTTTACATGCAATCTTAATTTTGTAAATAGTCTTGTTTAAAATAACTTATGTTTTTGATTTTATTTTCTATTATATGTTTTTTTTATATTATGATAAAAGTAATGAATAAAAAAACATTAAAAAATATTAATACAAAATCCTTAGGTGTAGTGTTTTATCGATTGTAGATATGAAATGTTCATAACCATGAGTAATGAATCGTTACAAAAAATACGAACTCCTTGAATGTTCCTATTCAAGAAGTATTGAGAAAAGAATATTGATACATCCATTGATACTAGTGTATGTAAAGTTATCCATATGATGGATGGTGATTTACTTATGATTATTGAGGGCATCAAGGGTTTACATACTTGTGGCCATTTGGAACAATCACTAAATGACTCAATGAGAGTTTTTTTAGGTTATATAACTTAGTCAACATAGATGATCTCATAGTAATGGCGTATAGTATTCTTTTGACTTGAGAGTACTATCATTCTTGAGTATGTAGACTACACTCTGAATATGGTAAACTACATGGCATAGCGACCACGTTACGAACATAATTAGGTACACACTGAACTACTCGAAGTGAAACACTACTCAAGAGATGATTTGACTCCTTTGTTATAGAAGGTCGGTATCATCATAATTAGTAAATCAAATAAAATTCAAATATATGGCTATAGCAATAATGGTTAATCAATAAATATTATTAGATTGAACCAAAGACTTTAAAATTGACCTACGCAACTAATAAGGATATATATATAGAGTTTTGACTATAGACCAAACTCTAGATATCTAAATGATATAGTGACGATGAAAAGAATATGTGAACAAACTATCATTACTAGATGAGCTTATATTAGATTGGAAATACAATTCCTCCTAAATTATCTACAAGTTTTAACTTAACCCTATATTGTGCTTTAGAATTGTGCTTTAGAAAAGTCTGCACAAATTTCGATATTTAAATTATTTGAATGCTAACTATGGATCGAGTTCTCCTGGAGGTCTATACAACCGATCATCAATTAATTCAAAATTTGACCAAGGATAAAATTAATTGATAAATGTCATAAATTAATAATAAATAAATACAAATGTTGTATTAATATTTGTGGTTAATTTTAATTAGTTACTTTGGATTTAAAATAATCCATAGTAATGCATAAGAGTTATACAATTGTTCGACGAATTTTAAAGTCGGAAAATAATTAATTAATTGTTGACTCGAGCAGCCGAAGCATTGACCAAGCCCGGTCAATCATATGGTCAGCCATAGTATGGTGTATTTGGAGGCTTTTACGAAGTCTTAAAATCTATAAAATATCAGGGAGATGTTTTTATTGGTTGATAGCTATAAATAAACTAGCCTCCGCATAAACTTAAATATTAAAATTTGATTTCTTCATCTTCCGTGTTTGGTTGGCCATTCCTAGGTGAAGCCTTCACTTGTTCTTGTAGATCAATAAGGAGGAGGAGGCAGTGGTACTCCTTAAGGAACAATTGTTAAATAACATACCGATTCTCAGGGTAATCATGTAACAACCCTGGTTTGTGATTACCTATGAAAATACATTATAACGATGCTTATAATTTAAAATGGAGGAATAAAATAAATTTGGAGATGTAAAATTTTGCTAAAAAATGTTTGTTTTATAATAAACAATGTGTACTTGGTGAAATAAAATGGTAATAAGATAGTTTGGTTGGAAATTAAATGTGGGTAATGGAATTATGTTAATTTGGTTGTGAATTAATTAAATAAAAGATAAAAGAAATTAATTCAACATTTATTTGTTGTAAATAAATAAAAAATGGAGAAAATAAAGTTTTGAAAACTTTTATAATTTATTTTGGGGTAATATTGAATATTGAATGGTTTTATTTTGGTAGAATGTAATAATTGTGGAAATAGTGGTCAAATAGTGATTTTTGTTAATTTTAATGATGTACTAAAATTAAATATGGTAATGTTGTAAATAAAAATATGGAATTTTATTTAAAAACAACATTTGGGTGAAAGAATAATTTTAATATACTTTTTATGATGAATTGGACAAGTGAATGATTTTTATGTAATTTTTGTTGATTAAATATGTTGTTTTGTGTAAGTAATAGTGTAAATTTAAGTATTTAATCAAAATGAAATTTCAATGATGGAAATTTATTTTTAGTGGCTAAATTAATTTTAAAATATGTTAGTTGCATTTTTATAAAGATAGAAACATGTTTTGTATAAATTATTTGGTGAATTAAGTGATGAACATGGTGCAAACATGTTAATAGTGTAACATAACTAAAATTTGTCCAAGTATTATGACATTATTGCTTATTGGATAAGAAAATTAACACCAAGCCCAAACCCATTTTCTACAATGGTTAGGAGAGGAAACTTGTGCCTACACATACAATCCATCTTCTCCTTCCTTTCATTCCTTTCTTTCTCTAAGATAAACCAAAACTCAAGAATGACTTCTTCTTCAAAGCTCTAAATCAAATTTCTAAGCCTCCAAACTAAATTAGATTATAAAAAAAAATTAAGGAATTAAAATCTCCTACATGTAATTTCTCTAAAACCCTAATATATTTCATCCGTATTTTGATTTGAGAAAGGGTTGTTTATTGTGATTTATTTTTTCGGTTTGCATATCTGTTATCTTCTTCTCTACAGGTTTCTAAAGCTTATTCAAGGCTAAAGCTTCAAATCTTTGCTTGCAAAATCTGCTAATTTGCTGCAAACAAATCCTAAGGTGAGTAATTAACTCACACTTCTAACTTAAATAAACTTGCATGCCAATTATATGTTGTCCTCTTTGTTGTTTGTTGAAATTTTTTTCAAAGATTGAACCTAAAACTAATTTGATCATATCTCTCACGTTTCTTATCTAAATTCAATAATTTTGGACGATCTGAAAGCTTGGGCTTTTAACTAAAAGTTTCATGTTTTGATTTTTTATCAACTTTTGAATTTAAATTGGTCAAAATTGTAATTCTTTGTTACTGTCCCTAGAGCAAAACGACAGCGGCAATGAAACCAGACCTGATGATTGTTTAGTGTATATCTTTTGACTCATAGGTCCGAATTTGGTGATTCATTTTTTATCTTCTAGCTACGAAAATGATCTTTAACTTTCGTGTTTTATGATTTATCAAATTCTATCATCTACAGGGTCAAATTGGCTCTATAAGACGTAGCCTTGTTGTTATGCTAATTGTTCACAGTTTTGTAATTTTAGACCTGAGAATTGAAATCGCCATAACTTTCGACTCGAATTTCCAAAAGAGGTGATTCTTTTTCTGAAATCTATCTACGGCAATTATCTTCAACTTTTATGTTTTATGGTTTATAAATTCTATCATCTACAGGGCCAAATTGGCTCTTTAAGCCGTAGCCATGTTGTTATGCTAATTGTTCACAGTTTTGTAATTTTAGACCCGAGTATTCAAATTGCCATTACTTTTGAATGAATGTACAAATATAGTGATTCTTTTTCCAACTTCTTGCTATGGCAATGCTCTTCAATTTTCATGTTTTACAATTCCTCAAATTCTATGACCTACGGGGTCAAATTGGCTCTTTAAGCCGCAGCCCTGTCGTTATTTTAATTATTCACAATTTTGAAATTTTAGACCTGAGAATTGAAATTTCCGTAACTTTTGACTGGAATGTCCGAATTAGTTGATTCTTTTTCTGATTTTAAGCTATGGCAATCATATTTAACTTTTATTTTTTATGTTTTCTCAAATTCTGAGTTAAAAGGGGAGAACGGGCAAAACAAGCCGCTGGCCTGAGTTCTTTTGCAAAGTTTGGGCATTTTCCGTTGAATTGTTTTTGAATTCGATGATTTCGAGCGTTTTTTGAGATGGTTCTAAAAGGATAGTTCCTGCTAATAGAAAATCCAACACTAAGGTCGATTCGTAATTCGAGTTAACGGTTTCATTTGGGTTTTGTCGTATGTTAATTTTATTGAATTTTCATCGATTTTTTGCTGTTTCTGTGCACGTGTTTTCTAAACCGCTTCAGAATGACTTTTAAAATGGAAAAGCTTTAAAAGTAAATGTTTAAAAAAAAATTATAACTATTTTTAAAGCTATTTATATATGTATGTATTCTCTATAGTAAAGAGAATTTCAGAGCAACAATTTCCAAATAATTTTCAAAATCGTTTAAAAACCCGTTTTCTCAAAGTAAGTATTTTCTGTATAAAAACACAAAAATTTTGCACTCTTCGAGAGAACAAGGAAGCGACTTAAACGATATAATAAACCCGTAGTATGGGACACGTGATTTGCTATATTGGTTAATTCCTGACTTGTTCCTTTGAAGCTACACACATTTGGAAGTTGGTAACAAATTTCGTTGTTGTTGCTAGTACTATCCGGGGGGCCAAGGCTGGGAAGGCCATTAGCGCTAGGTCGGTAGGGCTATATATATACATCAGGCCAGGGGGGCAATGTTGATAAGTGCACTATTATAGTACTTGACAAGGCCAGGGGGTGACTTATTATATGCACATGCAGCTGTTGTTATGGATCAATACCATTGTTGTTGTTATTTCTAGATTTCATTCTTATTGAATTTTTGATTTTGTTGTTTTTCGTATGTTCACCATAATGTCGTTCTTGGAGTTATATGTGTATGTATAGCCTATGTGCTATTCGAAGATTTTCATATGGTGAATACATTATGTGGTTGTTGGGACCTTACCTGTCCTATTTGGTGCTATGATGTGGTTTCCATCTTGTTGTTTTGTTGTTGATTGAGATTTTATATATGGCTTAGCCATGGATCCTAGCTTCCTATTGTTGATGGAAGCCTTTTATTATGTCGATGTTGAAGTCGATGATATGAGGCATTTATACATGATTTAATCGATGTTGTTGTTGCCCTTTTCATTAGAATTTCGTATGATAATCTAGTTGTTATCATCCCATGAATTATGAGATGATATATGTTCTTGTTGTTTCTTCTCTATTGAGAAGAATTATTATTTATTATCCTTATACTTCACCTATCATTCTCTAATCAGTTTATTTAAGCTAGATTGACCCATGTATTTTGTATACTCAGGTCAGACCGAGTTGTTTCAGGTTAGCCAATTGCCGTAGATTCCCGTTTAGCAACTTCCGCTATGGTCCACTTTACTATCTTTTGGATGCTAGTCCACCTTTTGTGTTGTCATTTAGCTATCTTTTTGTGTACTCTGATCTATGAATATTCTTTTGGGACATGATTTATATATATGTGGTCCGTATTACCACTCACTTATGTATCACTATGTAGTGTACTAACGACGTACCTGTATATATGTGTGTCTGCTATTCTGTGATATGTTGTATATTTATTGTTGTTGTATTTTGTTTTGAATAGATCTATTAGCCACCATAGTTTTGCGTTAAACATTTATTGGGTAAGTCGATCCACAAGAAAAAGGTAAAGAGAAAAAAATTAGTTCACCCAATCGACGTATCTAATACTTGTTTAAGACAAAGCTTACGGATGGTCGCTCCTAACCAGCCCTATTCTCTGCTCTAGCAGACAGTATTACTCCATAATACCCTTCGTTAGTGTGGTCTCGGGGTGGAGTGTTACAACTTGGTATCAGAGCATGGTTCGGAACAAAGTATGATAAACACCGAACAGAAACACATATTACGGTGCATCAAAGTGTAACACAAGTGTTACGAATCCCTAAATCAGCTTGCTTTTGTTCTTTCCGTGTCGTTTGGGGTGGGAATACATCTAGGAATGCATTTTAATTCTATAGTACTCCATATTTGAATTAATGATATCTACTATCTTAACTTTCAACTAATGGCTGGTAGAGGCAGAGGGCGACGTTCGGATGCTGGGCAATCTAGCGGCTCACATCTGGATGGCGTTTATATGTCTGCTGATCAGTTCATGGAGTTATTTAGGAGTACTCGGCCTCCAGTTCCTACTCCTTCATCTCCTTCGTCTCCTTCGTGCAAATCTGCTTTTGCACGCTTTTGTAGTAATTTTTCTCATCTTGGAGGCAAGCCTTTCAAAGGCTCAAAGTCTATTCTTGAGGTCCAGGCATGGCTACGTACATGCGAGCACATTTTTACTACATGGAGCTTTCTGACCACCACCGAGTTTGTGGCATCTAGTATGTTGCAAGAGTGTGCTCTTGATTGGTATGAGCTTCTTATTGCTGAGATTGATGAGTCCACTCTTACTTAGCTACAATCTAGGGAGCGATTCGAACTTAAGTTCGTTCCTGAATCCGAGAAAGCTCTCTTAGCCCGTCGCTTCCTTGAGTTGAAGCAAGGGAAGTCTTCTGTTTCAGAGTATGTTTCTTCTTTCGAGGCCTTTTCCAAATATGGTCTCGAATACATTAGCATATCTTATAAGAAGAATCTCAAGTTTGTTTATGGCCTCAAGAAATATTTGAAGAAATATTTATGCTCTAGCTTAAGCTTTCTTTTCAGGAGTTGGTTGACTCGGCGCTTCAACTCGAAGCCGTTGAGGAGTGCGAGAGTGGTGAAGAGGTTGAGGTTCGCAAGAACCCCAATAAGATGAAGTTCCCATTTCACAAGCGGAAGTTTTTCCCTTCCAAGAAGAAGAAGCCCGTTGGATCTGGTCCTAGTTCTCAGCCTAGTGGAAAACCTCCTACTCAAAAGGGGTGTTACAATTGTTGCCTTATGATCATATGATTAGAGATTGTCCCAAGCCTCGCATTTGCCGTAATTGCAAGAAAAAGGGACATTGGTCTTCTTCGTGACCTAGCAAGCCAAAGTCTTCTGGCTCTGGCAAGCTTAATGTCGTTGATGCTCCTAGTGGTTCTTCTCAGCCCAGAGGTATCCTTTTTTCCGTGCTTGAAGGTACTATTTTATTTCATGATCATTCTATATGATTCCTCTTCGATACGGATGCATCGCACTCATTCATATCAAAGAAGCTTATTGATGATATACAGTTGGATGTTTCTAGCCTTATTACTTCTTTGAGAATTGCGAATCCTATAGGGGGATCCGCAACACTTAGCATGCTTTGCAGTGATGTTAAGATTGTTATTTATGGTTTTTCTTTCCATGCGAATCTGCACGTTATTCACTACTTGGATTTGATATGATTTTGGGTATGGACTGGCTAGTGCGATACAATGCCTAGATTATTTGTTCTGAGAGAATTTTATATCTTTGACATCCAGATTCGTCTACTCAGCTATCACTTGTTATTCCAAATGTGGAAAATTTTGAGGCATCTTTATTTTCACTCGACTCACAAGATGATGATGATATATCTCGTATTCCTATTGTTTGTGATTTCTCGAAAATATTTAAGCCGGTTTCGGGTTTGCCACCTAAGCGGGCGATTGAGTTCCACATTGATCTCATTCCAGGCGTGCAGCCAGTTAGTCTTCCACCTACGAAGATGCATACAAATGAAAACGAGGACTCAAGAAGCAACTTTTCGAGCATGAGCCCAAGAAGTTGATTCAGTCTAGTTTTTTACCATGAGGTGCCGTTGTTGTCTTCATGAATAAGTCTGATGGAACTCTTAGACTGTGCATCGACTATCGCAAGCCTAACAAGTTGACTATCAAGAATAAGTATCTGTTGCCTAGGATCAACGATATGTTCGATCATTTGAGTGGCGCTAAGGTTTTCTCTCAGCTCGACCTTGCCACTGGCTTTCATCAGCTCCGAGTGGCAGAAGATAGTATACCCATACAGCTTTCCGCACTCGATATGGATCTTACGAGTGGCTCGTTATGCCATTCAGTTTGACGAATGCTCCTACTTTCTTTGTCAATCTTATGAATCGAGTATCCTGGGAATGTCTTAATAAGTTCGTCCTTGTGTTCATCGACGACATCCTTGTCTATTGGAAGTCTGAAGCCGAGCATGCTAATCACCTAAGAATTGTCTTGAGTACTCTTCGTCATCATTAGCTTAAAGCCAATTCTCCAAGTGCCACTTCTGGGAGAATAAGGTTAAGTTCTTAGGCCATGTTATTTCCTCCGAAGGTATTTTGGTCGTTCCTTCGAAAATCGAATCTATCCAGAATTGGAAGAGGCCTGAGAATGTTCATGAGATTCGCAGTTTCCTTGGATTAGCGGGTTACTACGATCGATTCATTAAGGATTTTTGCCGCATTGTGCTTCCTCCCCACTAGCCTTACATGAAAAAGCATTCGATTTATTTGGTCCGACAAGTGCGAAGCTTTTTTTCATCAATTGAAGGAGCTTCTCACTAATGATCCTATTTTAGTGGTTCCAGAAGGAAATCAACATCTTGTTGTTTGCACCGATGCTAGTAGATGTCGCCTCGGTGCCATGCTTATGTAGAAGGATCGAGTAGTTGCTTACGCTTCCAGGCAACTACAATCGAATGAAGTAAGCTATGCCACTCAAGACCTCGAGTTAGCCGCCATCGTCTTTGCCTTGAAGATTTGGCGCCATTTTCTATTAGAAGAGCACTTCATTCTATACATCGATCACAAGTCCTTGAAATATCTGTTCACTCAGAAGGAGCTCAATATGAGGCAACGACGTTGTCTCGAGTTCCTTTCCTCTTATGACTTCGATATCCAGGATACCGCTGGTAAGGGTAATCGTGTTGCTGACGCACTTAGTCGCAAACATTCGACTGTCGTTTCTATAATGCTAGCCGAGTGGGACATTCTAGAGACCTTATCCGTTTGTGATATTCGTGATCTAGCTCCATCTTCTGATTCTACTATTTTATTATTCAGTTTCGAAGCTCGACCCAGCTTATTGGATCGCATTGCCGATGCTCAACGACGTGATCCCGATCTTGTGCACCTTATTCAGATTTGTGAGTCTGAGTCCCGTGATAAGGAGTTTGCAGTACTTCGGTATTGATTTTCATGGGCATCTTCGCAGAAGAACCGTCTTGTTGTGCCTTTTGATTCTACACTTAGGCATGACATTCTCGATGACTGTCATCATTCTAAGTATACCATTCATCCCGGCAGTAGTAAGATGTATGCTGATATGCATCTACTATTGGGAAGGCATGAAGCATGATGTTGCAAGTTATGTAAGTAATTGCACGACTTGTCAACTTATAAAAGGCAAACATTGGTTCCATTCTAGTCTCCTTCAGCCTCTAGAGATTCCATGTGGAAATGAGACCAGATTTCGATGGATTTCATTGACGGCCTACCTCGTTCGAGATCGGGCCATTCTAGCATTATGGTCATTGTTGATCGCCTCACCAAATCAGCTCATTTCTTTCCTATTAAGTCTAATAGGAATGCCTCTCATTTGGCCAAGTTATATATCAAGGAAGTCGTGAGACACATGAAGTTCCTAGTTTGATTGTGTGTGACCGTGATCCGCTTTTCACGAGTCATTTCTATCAGAGTCTTCAACAAGCTTTGGGAACAAAGCTTAACTTCAGCACAGCATATCATCCGTAGTCTGATGGACAGACTGAACGTGTAACGTCCCGCCTTTTCACACGCTTTAAATCGACACACATGCCAATTCAAACCATATGGAAGGGCTGATTGTTATGGGGTAAATAAGAAAACAAGAAAGAAAGAAATAAAAACAAAGCAGAATCTCACAGCGAAAGGATAAAATATAATAATCAAATATACAGTTCATGAAGCTGTTTTACAAAATATTTGATTTTACTTACACAATGAATATCAGAGTTACACACACCAATACAATGCAGCGGAACAACATTGAGTGTAGTGGAATAATATAGTAGATAATAATACTACAAATCTTCGTCTTCGTCCTCCAAATAAAATCACCAAATCCTGAAACGCTCGGACTGACCCGAGTGAATTGAAAAGACAAAACACTCGAGTCAGAACTAAAAGATCTTATGTAAGTTAAATCAACATAAATAAATATGAGTGCAGTAACTCAAGAGATGCTCGGGATTTACATCTCCTAAGGATCCGTTAAACTATTTACTATGTAGTATATTGCGCTATTATAATAGTGTCTATTTGTAAAATAAACTTACTTTTAAATAGCGTTAAGGCTTTACATTTTCCACCTTAACACAGTTATATATTCCCATAGTCTATACATTACCGTAATCTCCCCCGTACTGGGCGTCGTCAGAAGGCACACCATAGGTATGGTACAAAACCAAAATCGTATAAGGCACGCTAGGGTAGGTGACATGGCACAACTAGGCAATCCCAGGGTAGGTATACCAATTACGCATCCGGGCTGATGGTAACGCATAGCCGTAGCTACCGCCCACCTCGAACAAACACCCCCAAAATCAAAGAAATCAATAGTGGCCACCGAATCAATCCAAAGTCAGAGTATAGTATCGAAGGAGTGCGTTCGATCAGAGGAATGACCTCATTGGCCCGAGAATTGCTCCTGTTTTAGCCACCTTATGCCAACTCACGGGAGTTGGGTCCACGTATTTACCTTATAGGAAACGCCGTCACCAACCTACTTCATTCTGGAATCTCCACCGCGTACACGGTTGTTAAAGTGGATTTCAAAGTTGGCAGAGAGTATGACAACTTCCGATCCCGGTCTCTTCAACAACCAAACGTTATTATTACACCGCGGTTATTTTAAAATAATTTATTCTTTAAAACCAGAATATAATACCTCTTTCAAACTATATAAATACGATATCAATTATATTTTTAAAAACCCAATCAATATTGATATCATTTCAAATATATCTTTTTTTTCTAAAACCATACCACTTTAAATTTATAATATCTCAAAACCATACCTTTAAATTTTAACTCATCAAAACATAATACTTCGAAATCCACAGCTTTAAAACCATAACTTCCAACTTAAATGGTCTGGATATTCAAACAGTATAGAATAAAATAGCTGAATTTAAAATTTCTTTTTAAAAGAAAAATAATTTCCGCGACTTTACAATTTATTTATTTAAAATTTCAGTCTAAAACCATAAATTTTAAATTCATTTTCAGTTGAATAAACCACTTCAATTTCAATAAATTTCTAACTTTGAGTATTTAACCATTTCAAAACTTAAGGTTGGAAATTTATATTCAACAATACATTTTTCTATTATTTAGTTTTGAAATGTTTACATAATAAATTAAAAATCGTTTAAAACTAAACTCCATTTACTAACAACTTAATCATTTCCTTCAATTTATTTATACTAGAAACATTCATTTAATTTATTTTGAATAAAAATCCAGTTATAAATATCATACCTTTTAAAATTTCCAAGTTTAATAAGTTTACACCAACTTGTGGAGTTAAATTTTTAAATAAGCTTAATTCCAAATAAATTCCAATTTACCTTCCGATTTTAATTGATCCAAATAATTAAAACTCCATTATTCAACTTATTTATTTTATTTAACAAATTCGTAGCTTAAATTCAATAATTCAACTATGTGTGTATATAAAATAAGATTTTATATAAGATAAAAAAATTATATTTATTAAACCGCATTCTATCCAAACCATAGAAATTATTTCAAAAATAATTTTATATATACGTATATATACCGGGGTGCCTGTATAAAATTTTCTATCATATGGTCAAGTGATACGGATATTTATCATTTCAATCCGCAATTTAAAAATAAAAATGCGGTTGTATATCATTTCAAACCGCAATCTCGAATGAAATGAAATGCATGATAACTTGCAGATTTTAAAATATAGGACACATCATCCATTCACCAAACATCCATCATCAAACATTTATTTATATTCATCATCCAATTTAAGCAAAACATCAATATATATAATAGGTGATAAATAACTGGCATCAATTATCAGTTTACATTCAGAAATAAATTTAATAACTGTTAATTGGCAGTTTATATGCAAAAGTAAATATAAATTTACTGGCAGTTAATACGCAATAAAAATAACATAAATATAACTGGCAGTTAATACGCAATAGATAAATAACAATTTAATGAAATAAAATGCAATTTACTAAGATAATGATTAAAACATGCCAAACAGTCATAAATAAATTTCTAAACACATCACAAATCAATTTAACGAACATAAGAATTTTTAGAAGTTGTGAGTGGGTTAAAACACTCACCTTTTGAATTTAAATTGAATTTAAATCCAATTTAAACCCAAAAATTTGACCGTCTCCAAATTTGCCCAAACCAGCGTCAAAGTGTCCGGGATCTTAATACGAACCTAGCGTAGAAAACCGCGCGCGAAACGGAGTTGGTATGTATGAGTTATGATTATTAGAACTAATTGAAATCGAGATTTACAAAAATAAATTATACAAAAATAAAATACCGTGCCACATCCACTCTTCCCACGTGAAAAACGCGTATGCTTTTTCTTGATTGCTAGCTTTGTTCCATAATTTTTCTTTTGTTTCGATTTACTTTAATTTTCCTCCTTATTATATGAATGTTTGTATTTTTAAAAGGTTTGGAAAAAAAAGATTTGAAAAAGAAGAATTGAAAAAGAAAAGGATTAAAATAAGAACTGAAAATGGAAGAGAAGATCTAGATTTGAAAAGAAAGAAGAAAGTTTAAAATAAAAGAAAATTTGAAGAAGAAGAATATTTGAAGAGGAAGGAAAAATTAAAATGAGAGATAATAAGGAGATTTGAAGAAAAAAAGAAAAGGAAAAAGAAGAAGAAGATTAGAATGGAGGCTGTGGTTTCATTTGCGTCATATCTTATTTATAAGGTTAGAGTTAGGTTTAGGGTCAAAGAGATTTGAAAAGAGAGACGGCTATTAATTAGAAATAAATGAAATGACGTTTCATAAAATGAAGTTGGAAAATGAATGGAAAGAAATAAAGTAAATATGAACAAACTTTTAGAATTCAAATTTCAAAACAATCGTTTACTTAATAAACTTTGTTAACCCTAAACATACCGAAATTAACATCTTATAAAGATTAATTAACACACAATAATTGAAAATAAATTCTTCACCCAAATTTGTGTCATAAACTAAAAGAATATGCAGCATTAAGAAATCTTCATTTTTCCCTCTTTGTGATTAGATTGGAAATTAAACAACATGTTAACATTTCGATTGAATGTTTTACAAGGAATGCATTAACATACATTCCAAAATATGATAGCATAAACAAGGTAATATAAACACGTGTATAATATATATGTACGTCTTTATCGCCACTTATAGTTTACATTCCTTAATAAAAGGTATGAAAATAATCCACATAAGGAGGCGATGAATGTAAGAGTAAATTAGAAAAGTGAAGATGGAAAGGTAAGTTATGTTGCAATAAAATCTAATAAAGTCTAATTGGAAAGGAAATAGTCAAGTGTAAATCTATTTTACCCCCTTTATCATCTCCTATTAATATTTAATTTAACAACGTATGAGATTTCAATATGAACTAGCATTAAATTCTGATCTAAAACATTAACACAAAACGTGCATTTTTTTGTTAAATCTATTAATTGCAATCACTGTTTTTTTCCTTTTAATTGAAACATTTGAACTTCATTAATTGCAATCACTTACAAAGTTAAATTTTAAAACGGACAACTAAAATGCATGAAAAAAAATAGAAAAATTGTTTATACACAAGAGTAATAAATAACTTACTGAAATATATTATTTTCCTATTCTTGTAATCAATCTGCAAGCTAAAACATAGTTCAAATAAACATTTTTTTTTAAAATCAATCATTCTATTTTATATTTTAATGAAATTAGACCTACATTCATAAATGAAACATTCATTTATTTGATGTAAATGTTCTTTTTATTAAATCAAACTTTCCTTATTTTCACAAAACATAAGATGCTTTTAATTACACCTATTAATTTACAATTAGTATTCTCTCTCTTATTAATTAAAAATTTTCAATTACATTCAGTTGATTAAGTTTCAAAATGGACTAAATGAATGTAATGAGAATTAAACAATTTTTCCTATCTAATAGCAACTTAAACATATTTACATTATTGGATACAAATAATAATTACACATTTCTCACTAAATAATAGTTACTCATCTCTACAATCAATCTTTCAGCTAATAAACATATGTTTACTCCTTTACTAAACTTATTCATTTTTATTTTTTTTTATTTACACTCCTACTATTAAATCAACAATACCTTATGAAATTATTAACATAGGTTTCTATCTTTTTATTTCATAAATCATTGCCTTGTAAATAAAGTTTACATTTCTATACCTTTTATTATGTTGACACTACAATTATTGTCTTATTCCATATTAATGTAAAATTTATTTACGTTCAATTGCAATATATCCATTTATCATAATATAAATTACAATAAATTGATCAAACATGATTTCCATTTTTATTCAAATCAATAGTCATATTATGATTAAAATTTTCATTGGTTACATCCTATTGAATTAACATTCTTTGATTACCAATTTAATCTACATTAATTGCACAAATTAAGTAAAACAAATTTTATGAACTAAATAAATAGGTAACTTATAACCATTGTTACCCTTAACTTTTAATTACATTTAAAAGTTCATTAATTACAACAAATGTTCAAATCATCTATATAATTCTAATTTCATCTTTCATTTGTGTTAACTATTTTATTTCCATTGTGCTGAGATTTAGTCACTTATACACACTTAATATTTCAATTCATTTATTTATATTGGTTTCAAATTATTATTTTTATTATTTTTTATTAAATCAATTGCCATTTAGGCATATAATTAACGTTTCTATTGATTTTACATTCAAAAATTTTCAGTTATTATCTTAACTTACATAAGGTAATGTTTAATTACATTTAATTGCTATTGATTAAATACATTGGTAACGAAGGATAGTTGTCACCATTATACATTTTATAACATTTGTAAATTTATTCTTTACCTTTTACATCCCGCTATAATCAATGCACACATTAATACAAACATATTATAATCCCTTATACAATACCGATCTTATTCAATTACCCTTAACTATCTATTTTATACAATAATTAAATGTTTACATTTGTTACTTATTAAAAAAATTTTACCAAGCATAGCATGTTTAAATACAATGAATTGGAATTTCATTAAGATTGTTGATAATTAACTTGTATTAACATTGTTTCACTTTAATTTAGTTATTATTCCATTATTAAATTACAACATTTTATTTCTTTCAATATTAACTCATAAAATATTATTAAATTAACAAAATTTAAACATCGAAAATTTATGGGTCGTTACACTCTCCCCCACTCAAAACTTTTCGTCCCCGAAAAGGAAAAGAAGGGAAAAGAAGAATTAAATAAACAATACGTCTTATTTAAAATATTAACTTTATAAACAAATAATTTACAAATTTTATTACTTTGAATAAAATATACCCATTCTATACCGATTAAATCTTTTATACTTAAATGAATAAAGTTTGGAAATCATTTTCAAAAAAATTTCTAAGTCCAAAATTTACGAAAAATTTCGACAGAGTCTCCTTTGTACGGAGAGGCTCGGGATAAAATATAATATCAATATAACATATATTTTCAAAATAATATATATCCCAACATGGGAAACAATATAATAGCGCTATAAACTGTAATCCAAAAACGTACCTATTTTTCGGGTAATCTACGCTTAACTATGAAACCAAAAGCAATAGCAATTGCTTCCATAACCTGTATTTCATTTATATAATCCAAAAGGTCAACAATTATATAAAATGAAATATTTAAAGATGTTTCAAATAATCAACAAACAAATCAATCAACCATCACTTGCAACAGGCATACAACCATCACAAAAAAAATCAACACGCATCAATCATTCATTCATATCAAACAAAACAAATAGTTATTCGGGCTCAAAACTTTAATTGTATGGAAAGAAAAACAAACTACTAAGCATACCCTTCACTCAACAGTCTTAGATGAAACTAAATAGATTATTCATACCTTCCAAACTGATTTTAAAGTATCCTTGCCCAAACTACCATAATCCAAACGAACAACAATCTCAACTAATAGATTAAGTTTATTCTTATTAATTCTATTCATACTTTTGTTGTTTGATTTCTTTTTCATTCATATAATGGTTTATCTTTTTATTTTACATTTTATTTCTTACAGTTTTCATTTATCCATATATGCAAATTTCTTTTATTTGCATTCAATTCATTTATTTATTGCTTAATTTCACTTATTTGCAGTATTCATCTTTCTACTTATTTTTAAAATAAATAACTTCATCATATATTTAAGTCTATAATTAATTACTTACAACATTTATCTCTATCATATTTTATTATAGTAAGATCTTCATTATAACTTAAGTCTATACAATAACAACATCAATCCTCATTTATTAAAGAATTTTATTGAATACTCCATTACTTCAAATTTATTACATGTATAATATTCTGTTTAAATTTCTTATAACATTTTAACTTTTTATAGACGGTAAGTTATAGATATGCTTTTAAGAAATGCAAATGAAACTTATACAAGATTTACCTCATCTTTTAATTTAAATTAAATGTTGAATAATTACATCTTTGGTTTATAAATTACAATTTCAACTTTCTTTAAATTTTATTTATAACTTAGCATTTATCTCTTATTTCAATTAAAGGTTCTAATTTATAAATTAGTTACAACCCATTTCCTACAAAAAAATTAAAAATATTGATTAACGGAAACTGAAGAACTAAATAACGGGATAAATTTCAAATCATTTTAAAATAATAGAAAAATATATACTTACAACTTATCTATATCCAAGTATATTTAAAGAAATTTAAAATTTACTTTTGTTTATCAAAATAAATCTGTAGTAAAACTACTACAATGGCCTTCCCACTTCGAAACTCGAAAATGAATGTCGATGCGTGCACTCATCACCGAAATTATTTTTCAGTGACAGAGAGGGGAGTACAACTTTTTTTCTTTCCAGAATTCCTTTAAAACCATACTTTCAAATTATATTGAAATAATTATATCAGAAAATATTTCTAAACACTATTATTATATTTCAAAATCCTTTGAAAGCAATTTTCAAAATCCCGGACTTAAGTTCTAAAATTTCCAAAATTTCATTGATTTTACTTTCTATCTTATTTTACCTATTATTTATAAATTTTATTCCTAATAACCAATATATTGTAACCAAATATAATCTTTAAAAAATTTATTTTATATATATAGAAAATATAATAGGAAAAATTATTTCATTCACCTATATTTAAAACAAATATTGTGTCGGTCTGTCCTATTAAGTATTTAAAAATCCCTATTGATGTCATAGCGTCCCATGCATCAACCAGAATTTATAAATACAAAATGGAACAGATTAACACAATATTAAAACGTTTTTATAACACTAACAAATACGATTTCTCATATATATACACTCAGCGACTCCCATAGGGTATTACTACCCTATTAGTAAAGAGTCAACCCCACAAAGCTAAGGTTTATCGCAAAACCAAAGCTCTGATGCCAGATGTAACGTCCCGCCTTTTCACACGCTTTAAATCGACACACATGCCAATTCAAACCATACGGAAGGGCGGATTGTTATGGGGTAAATAAGAAAACAAGAAAGAAATAAATAAAAACAAAACAGAATCTCAAAGCGGAATGATAAAATATAATAATCAAATATACAGTTCATGAAGCTGTTTTACAAAATATTTGATTTTACTTACACAATGAATATCAGAGTTACACACACCAATACAATGCAGTGGAACAATATTGAGTGTAGTGGAATAATATAGTAGATAATAATACTACAAATCTTCGTCTTCGTCCTCCAAATAAAATCACCAAATCCTGAAACGCTTGGACTGACCCGAGCGAAGTGAAAAGACAAAACACTCGAGTCAGAACTAAAAGATCTTATGTAAGTTAAATCAACATAAGTAAATATTAGTGCAGTAACTCAAGAGATGCTCGGGATTTACATCTCCTAAGGATCCGTTAAACTATTTACTATGTAGTATATTGCGCTATTATAATATTGTCTATTTGTAAAATAAACTTACTTTTAAATAGCGTTAAGGCTTTACATTTTCCACCTTAACACAGTTATATATTCCTATAGTCTATACAGTACCGTAATCTCCCCCGTACTGGGCGTCGTCAGAGGGCACGCCATAGGTATGGTACAAAACCAAAATCGTATAAGGCGCGCTAGGGTAGGTGACACGGCACAACTAGGCAATGCCAAGGTAGGTATACCAATTACGCATTCAGGTTGATGGTAACGCATAGCCACAGCTACCATCCACCTCGAACAAACACCCCCAAAATCAAAGAAATCAATAGTGGCCACCAAATCAATCCAAAGTCAGAGTATAGTATCGAAGGAGTGCGTTCGATCAGAGGAATGACCTCATTGGCTCGAGAATCGCTCCTGTTTTAGCCACCTTATGCTAACTCACGGGAGTTATGTCCACGTATTTACCTTATAGGAAACGCCGTCACCAACCTACTTCATTCTGGAATATCCACTGCGTACATGGTTGTTAAAGTGGTTTTCGGAGTTGGCAGAGAGTATGACAACTTCCGATCCCGGTTTCTTCAACAACCAAACGTTATTATAACACCGCGGTTATTTTAAAATGATTTATTCTTTAAAACCAGAATATAATACCTCTTTCAAACTATATAAATACGATATCATTTATATTTTTAAAAACCCAATCAATATTGATATCATTTGAAATATATCTTTTTTTTCTAAAACCATACCACTTTAAATTTATAATATCTTGAAACCATACCTTTAAATTTTAACTCCTTAAAACATAATACTTCAAAATCCACAGCTTTAAAACCATAGCTTCCAACTTAAAGGGTTTGGATATTCAAACAGTATAGAATAAAATAGCTGAATTTAAAATTTCTTTATAAAAGAAAAATAATTTCCGCGACATTACAATTTATTTATTTAAAATTTCAGTCTAAAACTAGAAATTTTAAATTCATTTTCAGTTGAATAAACCACTTCAATTTCAATAAATTTCTAACTTTGAGTATTTAACCATTTCAAAACTTAAGGTTGGAAATTTATATTCAACAATACATTTTTCTATTATTTAGTTTTGAAATGTTTACATATTAAATCAAAAATCATTTAAAATAAAACTCCATTTACTAACAACTTAATCATTTCCTTCAATTTATTTATACTAGAAACATTCATTTAATTTATTTTGAATAAAAATCCAGTTATAAATATCATACCTTTTAAAATTTCCAAGTTTAATAAGTTTACACCAACTTGTGGAGTTAAATTTTTAAATAAGCTCAATTCCAAGTAAATTTCAATTTACCTTCCAATCTTAATTGATCCAAATCATTAAAACTCCATTATTCAACTTATTTATTTTATTTAACAAATTCATAGCTTAAATTCAATAATTCAACTATGTATGTATATAAAATAATATTTTATATAAGATAAAAAATTTACATTTATTAAACCGCATTCTATCCAAACCATAGAAAATATTTCAAAAATAATTTTATATATACATATATATATACCGCGGTGCCTGTATAAAATTTTCTATCCTACGGTCAAGTGATACGGATAATTATCATTTCAATCCGCAATTTAAAAATAAAAATGCGGTTGTGTATCATTTCAAACTGCAATCTCCAATGAAATGAAATGCATGATAACTTGCAGATTTTAAAATATAGGACACATCATCCATTCACCAAACATCCATCGTCAAACATTTATTTATAATAATCATCCAATTTAAGCAAAACATCAATATATAATAGGTGATAAATAAATGGTATCAATTATCAGTTTACATTCAGAAATAAATTTAATAACTGTTAATTGGCTGTATATATGCAAAAGTAAATATAAATTTACTGGCAGTTAATATGCAATAAAAATAAACATAAATATAACTGGCAGTTAGTACGCAATAGATAAATAACAATTTAATGAAATAAAATGCAATTTACTGAGATGATGATTAAAACATGCCAAACAGTCATAAATAAATTTCTAAACACATCACAAATCAATTTAACGAACATAAGAATTTTTAGAAGTTGTGAGTGGGTTAAAACACTCACATTTTGAATTTAAATTGAATTTAAACCCAAAAATTTGACCGTCTCCAAATTTGCCCAAACCAGCGTCAAAGTGTCCGGGATCTTAATACGAACCTAGCGGAGTAAACCGCGTGCGAAAGGGAGTTCTTCTGTATGAGTTATGATTATTAGAACTAATTGAAATCGAGATTTACAAAAATAAATTAAACAAAAATAAAATACCATGCCACATCCACTCTTCCCACGTGAAAAACGCGTATGCTTTTTCTTGATTGCTAGCTTTGTTCCATAATTTTTCTTTTATTTCGATTTACTTTAATTTTCCTCCTTATTATATGAATGTATGTATTTTTAAAAGGTTTGGAAAAAGGATTTGAAAAAGAAGAATTGAAAAAGAAAAGGATTAAAATAAGAACTGAAAATGGAAGAGAAGATCTAGATTTGAAAAGAAAGAAGAAAGTTTAAAATAGAAGAAAATTTGAAGAAGAAGAATATTTGAAGAGGAAGGAAAAATTAAATTGAGAGATAATAAGGAGATTTGAAGAAAAAAAAGAAAAGGAAAAAGAAGAAGAAGGTTAGAATGGAGGCTGTGGTTTCATTTGCGTCATATCTTATTTGTAAGGTTAGAGTTAGGTTTAGGGTCAAAGAGATTTGAAAAGAGAGACGGCTATTAATTAGAAATAAATGAAATGACGTTTCAGAAAATGAAGTTGGAAAATGAATGGAAAGAAATAAAGTAAATATGAACAAACTTTTAGAATTCAAATTTCAAAACAATCGTTTACTTAATAAATTTCGTTAACCCTAAGCATACCGAAATTAACATCTTATAAAGATTTAATTAACACACAATAAATGAAAATAAATTCTCCACCCAAATTTGTGTCATAAATTAAAAGAATATGCAGCATTAAGAAATCTTCATTTCTCCCTCTTTGTGATTAGATTGGAAATTAAACAACATGTTAACATTTCGATTGAATGTTTTACAAGGAATGCATTAGCATACATTCTAAAATATGATAGCATAAACAAGGTAATATAAACAGGTGTATAATATATATGTACGTCTTTATCGCCACTTATAGTTTACATTCATAAATAAAAGGTATGAAAATAATCCACATAAGGAGGCGATGAATGTAAGAGTAAATTAGAAAAGTGAAGATGGAAAGGTAAGTTATGTTGCAATAAAATCTAATAAAGTCTAATTGGAAAGGAAATAATCTAGTGTAAATCTATTTTACCTCTTTTATCATCTCCTATTAATATTTAATTTAACAACGTATGAGATTTCAATATAAACTAGCATTAAATTCTGATCTAAAACATTAACACAAAACGTGCATTTTTTTGTTAAATCTATTAATTGCAATCACTGTTTCTTTCCTTTTAATTGAAACATTTGAACTACATTAATTGCAATCACTTACAAAGTTAAATTTTAAAACGGACAACTAAAATGCATGAAAAAAAATAGAAAAATTGTTTATACACAAGAGTAATAAATAACTTACTGAAATATATTATTTTCCTATTCTTGTAATCAATCTGTAAGCTAAAATATAGTTCAAATAAACATATATTTATTTTTTTAAAATCACTCGTTCTATTCTATATTTTAATGAAATTAGACCATCATTCATAAATGAAGCATTCATTTATTTGATGTAAATGTTCTTTTTATTAAATCAAACTGTAACAACCCTATATTTTGTGATTATTTTTAATTGTATATTTTAATTATTTTAATTGAGTTTTGATCTAAAAACTTATTTTATTTATTTTGAATGATTAATTTTGTTATTTTAAATATAAACTTTAGTTTTGGTATGAATTATCATTCCAAAGCATGACTAAAAAGAATATTTTCCAAAAAGTGAATCTTGGTCAAAATAATCAAACTTTGACTTTTAATTTAAATTTTTAAAAGTTTAAAATTTTAAATTTTATCTTTTATTATGAAAGTACATAAAATATTAAGAAGACTGCTTTTTGTTTCGTTGAAAACGGATTTAAATTGCAAAGGTTATACTGTCTTCAATATTGTGTGTATATTGGGTTATTCAGCAATAGTCTTTATTTTAAATTATATAAATGACATTTTATTTGATATATCTTATTCTAACTTGTATATTTATGTTACATTTTGTATATTTTGACTTTTAATTATTTTTAAATGATAATAGAATTTTTCCGAAATTTACTGTATTTATTTCCTATTTTTAAAGGCTGTTTCTATTTTTCTGCTATTTTCTTCATCTAAACTATATTTAAATAATTTTATTTATTTATTTTGTGAATGTATTTTTTTTATTATCTTTATTTATAAATATTTTTCAAGTGTATAAAATTTTTTTCAAAGTGCATTGCATTTATTTTCAAATTTTCTAACCTAGTTTCTGTTTTCTTTGCTATTTCCTTAATTTAATTATATATAATTAAAATTTAGTAATCTATTTTATACATTCACTTTTATTTGCTGTTTTTTACTTTATTAATATTCATTTTTCATGTATTTAAATTTTAATAGATTTTTCCAAGGATTATTTGAGTTGTTTTCAATTTTAAAGCCTAGTTTGCAATTTTAAGCCATTTTCTTAATTTTAATTCTATTTAATTAAAATTTAATTATTTATTTTAGATATTTATTATTATTTCTGATTTTTTATCTTTATTTCTCAGTTTATATGTATTTATAAAATTACTAATTATATATATGAAATTTGAAAGGTTTAAAGGCTAAGAAACGTAATGTCGTTTCACGTTTCTTTTACACTTTCTTTTGTCATTAATACATCTGTTATTTCAGCCACTCCTTACTCTATCTCCAGCCGACTTCCCTTTCTTATTTTTCACGAAATTTTCTCTTTCTCAAACCCTAAAAAAAATCATGGCCTCCATCTTGCAAGTTTTGGTAATGGCTTCCCTTTTGTTTTTCTTATTTTTCTATGAATTATGCCTTGTTTTCTCATGCTTTCTGCTAGGCTTCTCCTCCATAGCCGCAGCCACAAACTCCTACACCTCTTCCCTGCCATCACCACCACCTATTCTTCCAGCCATGACCAAGGGCGAGCCATCCATGGTGGTCAAACCCTTCAAAATTGCAACCTACATGCCAAAAACAATGTTTGTTGACCATTTTGGCCTCATCCCCTTCAACCACCACCCTAACCACCACCATAGCAGCAACCACCACCTCTGACCTGATCACCACACACCCCTCCAACCTCTGTCCAGTCATGGTGCACCAACAGGCCGAGCACACTTCCGTGGCCGAGCCCTCTAGCCAACCAAAACTCCATTTGTTTGCCTAAGACCCTTCAGCTCTTCATGTATGAAACTCCACCTTGCTCACGACATGAACCCGACCCATGCTAGCCTAGACCAGAGCCAAAACTTAACCTAATCTGAACCAAACTATACCCTAGGCCGTGACAAAGGTTTGAGGAAGCAAGGCAAAAAGTTTGGCAATTCGTTTCTCTTTTATTTCAAAGTTATTGAATTTTAAAGTCGTATTGAATTGTGTTGTTTTGATTGTTTGTTTTTGGTTGTACAAAAGAGTTGTAGCTTGGATTCGCTCCCCACTCAAGTCCGTAATTGTGTCATCGTGCTTTGTTTTCTGTTGTGCCTTTGGTTTTGACATCTTCAGCAATTAGAGGTGAGTAAAGCTCACACGACATTTATACTTATGCAATTGTGAAACAACAACAACTGAATGTGTAGAATTAAATATGATGTTATAACTGTCATGTGATTTATATATATATATATATATATATATATATGTATGTATGTATGTATATGTATATGATGTTAAACCTGTTAAATTTCATGTCGTATCATCTGTTACCATATATATGTTGTTACTGTTCATTTATATATGTTTATCATACTGCAAGTTCCCTGTAGATTAGAAATCACTATGGGTTGAAATGATACATTACCTGAACGGACTTTAGAGTAGGGAAAAATCGTTATGGGCTGAAATGATAAGCTTGAACGGTTGTTATTTAATTTACTTTAACTTGGGATTGCGGGTTTGAAATGATAATACCCGGATTTTCTTTGTAATTTACTTTAACAAAAGACAACATTTTAAAATGTTGTGATAGAGTTTACTTAAATTTCAAATAAACTCAGTTAAATTCAAAAATTATAGCACTTACAAAAATTGCTATAATAGCTTTTAATTCAATTTAGCTTTTTAGTTCATTATCATCAACTACAGCATTTACAAATGCTGTAATATCATTTACATTATAATTAATAGCATTTCAAAAATGCAGTCAATTAACTTCAAATATTTAATATAATTTCTCAACCAATTATAATTTTTTATTTAAAACATTTTTAAGTCATAAAATCATACATTTTCACATTTATAAACATCATTTAATTTTCCTCAAGTTCATGATTTTATAAGGTTAAATTTCCATTCAAAAATCAAGATTTAATAATAATTCACTTATTAAATTGCAATGTTCAATTTTAAATTCATTGCATTAAATTTCAACTTAACGCTTAAGTTCAAATTCTCAAATATAACTTATTTTTATTTTTATTTGCTTAACTAAAAGTTCACTTTTAAGTCAATTTCATAAATTTCCAATTTTAGTTTTATTTCAAAATTTCAACTTAAATATTCATTCATTTCACATTCAACTTTATCAAAAATCATTAATATGATATAAAATCATTTTAAGTTAATTTAAATTCAAAATATCACAAATTTATCATATTTCAAAGTTAATTTAAATTTCATTAAAAATTTAAATCAAAATTTCCAAAATAACTTACATTCATATTTTCTAACTTTTCCATAATTTATTTAACTTGTAGATTTCCATAAAATAAATAATCCTTTACAAAAGTTATATTTTTATTAAATTTCAAATCAAATATTGTAATAATTAAATTTCTAAATTATTTTAAATTTTTTAGAAAACATATTTTAACTACGGGCCTGTATATAATTTTCTACGCTAGGTAAAGTGATACGGGTAATATATCATTTCAACCCGTAATTTACAAAGAAAATCCGGGTTTTATCATTTCAAACCCACAATCCCAAGTTAAAGTAAATTAAATAAAAATCGTTCAAGCCTATCATTTCAGCCCATAATGATTTTTCCCTATTCTAAAGTCCGTTCGGGTATGTATCATTTCAACCCATAGTGATTTCTAATCTACAGGGAACTTGCAGTATGACAAACATATATAAATGAAAAGTAACAACATATATATGATAACAGATGATACGACATGAAATTTAACAGGTTTAACATCATATATATAAAAAAATCACATGGCAGTTATAACATCATATTTAATTCTACACATTCAGTTGTTGTTGTTTCACAATTGCATAAGTATAAATGTCGTGTGAGCTTTACTCACCTCTAATTGCTGAAGATGTCAAAACCGAAGGCACAACAGAAAACAAAGCACGATGACACAATTACGGACTTGAGTGGGGAGCGAATCCAAGCTACAACTCTTTTGTACAACCCAAAACAAACAATCAAAACAGCACAATTCAATATGACTTTAAAATGCAATAACTTTAAAATAAAAGAGAAACGAATTGCCAAACTTTTTGCCTTGCTTCCTCAAACCTTTGTCACGGCCTAGGGTATAGTTTGGTTCAGATTTGGTTAAGTTTTGGCTCAGGTCTAGGCTAGCATGGGTCGGGTTCATGTCATGAGCAAGGTGGAGTTTCATACATGAAGAGGTGAAGGGTCTTAGGCAAACAAATGGAGTTTTGGTTGGCTAGAGGGCTTGGCCATGGAAGTGTGCTCGGCCTGTGGGTACACCATGACTGGGCAGAGGTTGGAGGGGTGTGTGGTGATCAGGTCAGAGGTGGTGGTTGCTGCTATGGTGGTGGTTAGGGTGGTGGTTGAAGGGGATGAGGCCAAAATGGTCAACAAACATTGTTTTTGGCATGTAGGTTGCAATTTTGAAGGGTTTGACCACTATGGATGGCTCAGCCTTGGTCATGGCTGGAAGCATAGGTGGTGGTGATGGCAGGGAAGAGGTGTAGGAGTTTGTGGCTGCGGCTATGGAGGAGAAGCCTAGCAGAAAGCATGAGAAAACAAGGCATAATTCATAGAAAAATAAGAAGAAAAATAAGAAAAACGAAAGGGAAGCCATTACCAAAACTTGCAAGATGGAGGCCATGATTTTTTTTAGGGTTTGAGAAAGATAAAATTTAGTGAAAAATAAGAAAGGGAAGTCGGCTGGAGATAGAGTAAGGAGTGGCTAAAATAACAGATGTATTGATGACAAAAGAAACTGTAAAAGAAACGTGAAACAACATTACGTTTCTTAGCCTTTAAACCTTTCAAGTTTCATATATATAATTTGTAATTTTATAAGTACATATAAACTGAGAAATAAAGAGAAAAAATCAGAAATAAGAATAAATATATAAAATAAATAATTAAATTTTAATTAAATAGAATTTAAATTAAGAAAATGGCTTAAAATTGCAAACTAGGCTTTAAAATTGAAAACAACTCAAATAATCTTTGGAAAAATCTATTCAAATTTAAATACATGAAAAATGAATATTAATAAAGTAAAACACAGCAAGTAAAAGTGAATTTATAAAATAAACTACTAAATTTTAATTATATATATTTAAATTAAGGAAATAGCAAAGAAAACAGAAACTAGGTTAGAAAATTTGAAAATAAATGCAATGGACTTTGAAATTTTTTTTATATACTTGAAAAATATTTATAAATAAAGATAATAACAAAAAAAATACATTCACAAAATAAATAAAAAAATTATTTAAATATAGTTTAGATGAAGAAAATAGCAGAAAAATAGAAACAGCCTTTAAAAATAGGAAATAAATACAGTAAATTTTGGAAAAATTCTATTATCATTTAAAAATAATTAAAAGTCAAAATATACATAATATAATATAAATATACAAGTTAGAATAAGATATATCAAATAAAATGTCATTTATATAATTTAAAATAAAGACTATTGCTGAATAACCTAATATACACACAATATTGAAGACAATATAACTTTTGCAATTTAAATCCGTTTTCAACGAAACGAAAAGCAGTGTTCTTAAAATTTTATGTACTTTCATAATAAAAGATAAAATTTAAATTTTCAAACTTTTAAAAATTTAAATTAAAAGTCAAAGTTTGATTATTTTGACCAAGATTCACTTTTTGGAAAATATTCTTTTTAGTCATGCTTTGGAATGATAATTCATACCAAAACTAAAGTTTATATTTAAAATAACAAAATTAATCATTCAAAATAAATAAAATAAGTTTTTAGATCAAAATTCAATTAAAATAATTAAAATATACAATTAAAATAATCCCAAAATACAGGGTTGTTACACAAACTTTCCTTATTTTCACAAAACATAAGCTGCTTTTTATCACACATATTTATTTACAATTAGTATTCTCTCTCTTATTAATTAGAAATTTTCAATTACATTCAGTTGATTAAGTTTCAAAATGGACTAAACGAATGTAATGAGAATTAAACAATTTTTCCTATCTAATAGTAACTTAAACATATTTACATTATTGGATACAAATAATAATTACACATTTCTCACTAAATAATAGTTACTCGTATCTACAATCAATCTTTCAGCTAATAAACATATGTTTACTCCTTTACTAAACTTATTCATTTTTATTCTTTTTGATTTACACTCCTACTATTAAATCAACAATACCTTATGAAATTATTAACATAGGTTTCTATCTTTTTATTTCATAAATCATTGCCTTGTAAATAAAGTTTATATTTCTATACTTTTTATTATGTTGACACTACAATTATTGTCTTATTCCATATTACTGTAAAATTTATTTATGTTCAATTGCAATATATCCATTTATCATAATATAAACTACAATAAATTGATCAAACATGATTTCCATTTTTATTCAAATCAATAGTCATATTATGATTAAAATTTTCATTGGTTACATCCTATTGAATTAACATTCTTCGATTACCAATTTAATCTACATTAATTGCACAAAATAAGTAAAACAAATTTTATGAACTAAATAAATAGGTAACTTATAACCATTGTTACCTTTAACTTTTAATTACATTTAAAAGTTCATTAATTACAACAAATGTTCAAATCATCTATATAATTCTAATTTCATCTTTTATTTGTGTTAACTATTTTATTTCCATTATGCTGAGATTTAGTCACTTATACACACTTAATATTCCAATTCATTTATTTATATTGGTTTCAAATTTTTTTTATTTTTTTTATTAAATCAATTGCCATTTAGGAATATAACTAACGTTTCTATTGATTTTAGATTCAAAATTTTTCAGTTATTATCTTAACTTACATAAGGTAATGTTTAATTACATTTAATTGCTATTGATTAAATACATTGGTAACGAACAATAGTTGTCACCATTATACATTTTATAACATTTGTAAATTTATTCTTTACCTTTTACATCCCACTATAATCAATGCACACATTAGTACAACACATATTATAATCCCTTATACAATACTGATCTTATTCAATTACCCTTAACTATCTATTTTATACAATAATTAAATGTTTACATTTGTTACTTATTAATTTTTTACCACCAAGCATAGCATGTTTAAATACAATGAATTGGAATTTCATTAAGATTGTTGATAATTAACTTGTATTAACATTGTTTCACTTTAATTTAGTTATTATTCCATTATTAAATTACAACATTTTATTTCTTTCAATATTAGCTCATAAAATATTATTAAATTAACAAAATTTAAACATTGAAAATTTATGGGTCGTTACAGAATGGGTAAATTGTATTCTTGAGGATCTACTTCGTGCATATATTCTTGATTTTGATGGTAGTAGGGAAGACCACCTACCACTTGTTGAGTTCTCATATAATAACGGCTTTCAGTCCAGTATCGGTATGGCTCCTTTCGAAGCCCTATATGGAAGGCCATGTCGGTCACCTTCTTGTTGGTTAGAGTCCTGGAAGAAGTTGATTTTAGGCACCGATTCTATTCGTGAAGCTTCAAAGAAGATTGATCTTATTCATCAAAGAATGAAAGAGGCATACAGCCGTCAGAAATCATACGCGGACAACCATAGGAAGCCTCTTGAATTCTCCATTAGTGACCTTGTTTATATTCGTGTATCTCCTTTGAATGGGGTAATGCGTTTCAGTAAGACCAGCAAATTAGCTCCTCGCTATGTATGACCATTTCCTATTACTGAGCGTATTGGCCCAGTTGCTTATAGAGTATCACTTCCAGCCCAGTTTTCTGGTATTCACGACGTGTTTCACGTCTCTTAGCTTCGGAAGGGCCTTCGTGATTTAGATTCTGTTATTGATCCTCCTAATCTGCAAGAGCTTGAGATCTCACCTGATTTATCTATTGTCAACATACTATCCATATGCTTGCTTCATACATCAAACGCCTTCGAAATAAGGATGTACCGCTCATGAAAATTCAATGGTCCACTAATACCAATGACTGTACATGGGAACCAGAGAATTTATCAAGCGAATTTACCTTGTATTTCTATCTTCTCGTATTGAGGGTGAGAATTTTAACTCAAGTCTATCTATTTTTCTTTGCTAGATGAACTTGAATAAAGCTCTTCTTTAAGAAATTGCGGGGATGCATTTTTATAAGGGGGGGTCTGTAACAACCCTGGTTTTGTGATTACCTGTGAAAATAAATTATAATGATGGTTATAATTTAAAATGGAGGAATAAAATAAATTTGGAGACGTAAAATTTTGTTAAAAATTGTTTTTTATAATAGACAATTTGTACTTGGTGAAATAAAATGGTAATAAGATGGTTTGGTTGGAAAATAAATGTGGATAATGGAATTTGTTAATTTGGTTGTGAATTAATTAAATAAAAGATAAGTGATAAAAATGGTGCGAACATGTTAATAGTGTAACATAACTAAAAAATTTCCAAGTATTATGACATTATTGCTTATTGGGTAAGAAAATTAACACCAAGCCCAACCCATTTTCTAGAATGGTTAGGAGAGGAAATTTGTGCCTGTACGTACAATCCATCTTCTCCTTCCTTTCATTCCTTTCTTTCTCTAAGATAAACCAAAACTCAAGAATGGCTTCTTCTTCAAAGCTCTAAATCAAATTTCTAAGCCTCCAAGCTAAATTAAATAATAATAAAAAATAAGGAATTAAAATCTCCTACTGGTAATCTCTCTAAAACCGTAATCTATTTCATCCATCTTTTGATTTGAGAAAGGGTTGTTTACTGTAATTTACTTTTTCCAGTTTGCATGTCTGTTATCTTCTTCTCCACAGGTTTCTAAAGCTTATTCAAGGCTAAAGCTTCAAATCTTTGCTTACAAAATCTGCTAATTTGCTGCGAACAAATCCTAAGGTGAGTATTAACTCACACTTCTAACTTAAATAAGCTTGCATGCCAATTATATGTTGTCCTCTTTGTTGTTTGATGGAAATTTTTTAGAGATTGAACCTGGAACTAATTTGATCATATCTCTCACGTTTCTTATCTGGATGTTCTGGAAAGCTTAGGATTTACTTAATGTTTCATGTTTTGAGTTTTATGAATTTTTGAGTTTAAATTGGTCAAAACTGTACTTCTTTGTTGCTGTCCCAAGAGCAAAACGACAGCGGCAATGTCCAAACCTGATGATTGTTTTGTGTATATCTTTTGACTCATAAGTCCGAATTAGACGATTCTTATTTTTTCTTCTAGATATGAAAATGATCTTTAACGTTAATGTTTTATTATTTATCAAATTCTATCATCTATGGGTCAAAATGTCTCTTTAAGCCGCAGCCCTGTTATTATGGTAATTGTTCACAGTTTTATAATTTTAGACCTGAGAATTGAAATTGCCATAACTTTTGACTCGAATGTCCAAATTTGGTGATTTATGTTCTAACTTCTAGCTATGGAAATGCTCTTCAACTTTCATGTTTTATAATTTATCAATTTCTTTGATCTATAGGGTCAAATTGGCTCTCTAAGCCGCAACCCTGTTGTTATGCTAACTGTTCACAGTTTTGTAATTTTAGACCTGAAAATTGAAATTCCCATAACTTTTGATTCTTTTTTCGACTTCTCGCTATGGAAATTCTCTTCCAATTTCATGTTTTACAATTTATCAAATTTTATGACCTACAGGGTCAAATTTGCTCTTTAAGCCGCAGCCCTGCCATTATTTTAATTATTCACAATTTTGTAATTTTAGACCTAAGAATTGAAATTGTCGTAACTTTTGACTCGAATGTCTGAATTAGTTGACTCTTTTACTGACTTTGAGCTATGGCCATCTTCTTCAACTTTTATGTTTCATATTTTCTCAAATTTTGAGATTAAAAAGGGAGAACTGACAAAACAAACCGCTGGCCAGAGTTCTTTTGCAAAGTTTGGGCATTTTCCGTTGAATTGTTTTTTAATTCGATGATTTCGGGCATTTTTTGAGATGGTTCTAAAAGGCTAGTTCCTACTAATAGAAAAGCCGACATTAACGACGATACGCACTATGATTTGATGATTTTATTTGGGTTTTGTCGTATGTTAATTTTATTGAATTTTCATCGATTTTTTGTTGTTTCGGTGCACGTGTTTTCTAAACCGTTTTTGGAATAATTTTTAAAATGGAAAAGCTTTCAAAGAAAATGTTTTACAAAAATTTATAACTATTTTTAAAGCTATATATATATATATATGTATTCTCTATAATAAAGAGAATTTCAGAGCAACAATTTCCAAATAATATCAAAATTCGTTTAAAATCCCGTTTTCTCAAAGTAAGTATTTTCTATGTAAAAACACAAAATTTTTGCACTCTTCGAGAGAACAAGGAAGCGATTTATGATATAATAAACCCCGTGGTATGGGACACATAGGTTTGCTACACTGGTTAATTCCGGACTTGTTCCTTTGAAGCTACATACATTTGGAAGTTGGTAACACATTCTGTTGTTGTTGCCAGTACTAGGCCGGGAGGACCATTAGCGCTAGGTCGGTAGGGCTATATATATACATCAGGCCGGGGGGCCAACATTGATATGCACACTGTTATAGTACTTGGCAATGCGGGGGTGGCACTTACTATATGCACGTGCAGTTGTTGTCGTTATGGATCCATACCGTTGTTGTTGCTATTTCTAGATTTCATTCTTATTGAATTTTAGATTTTGTTGTTTTCCATATGTTCACCATAATTTCTTGGAATTATATGTATATATATGACCTATGTGTTATTCGAAGATTTTCATATGGCGAATACATTATATGGTTGTTAGGGCCTTACATGTCCTATTTGGTGCCATGATGCGGTTTCCATCTTGTTGTTTTGCTGTTGGTTGAGATTTTATATATGGCTTAGCCATGGAGTTCAGCTTCCTGTTGTTAATGGAAGCCTTTTATTATGTCGATGTTGAAGCCGATGATGTGAGGCATTTTTATGTGATTTAATCGATGTTGTTGTTGTTGGCCTTTTCATGAGAATTTCATATGATATTCTAGTTGTTATCATCCCATGAATTATGAGATGACATATGTTGTTGTTGTTTTTTCTCTATTGAGAAGAATTATTATTATTATCCTTATACTTCACCTATCATTCTTTAATCAGTTTATTTAAGCTAGACCGACTCGTGTATTTTATATACTCAGGCCAGACCGAGTTGTTTCAGGTTAGCCACTTGCTATAGATTCCCGTTTAGCTACTTCCGCTATGGTCCACTTTACTATCTTTTGGATGCTAGTCCACCTTTTGTATTAACGTTTAGCCATCTTTTTTTGTACTCTGATCTATGTATATTCTTTTGGGCCATGATTTATATATATGTGGTCCGTGTTACCACTCAATTATGTATCACTATGTAGTGTATTGACGATGTATCTGTATATATGTCTGCCTGCTATTCTGTGATATGTTGTATATTTGTTGTTGTTATATTTTGTTTTGAATAGATCCATTAGCCACCATAGTTTTGTGTTAAACATTTATTGGGTAAGTCGATCCACAAGAAAAAGGCAACGAGAAAAAAAATTAGTGCACCCAATCGACGTATCTAATACTTGTTTAAGATAAAGCTTACGGATGGTCTCTCCTAACCAGCCATGTTCTCTCCTATAGCAGATAGTATTACTCCGTAATACCCTTTGTTAGTGTGGGTCTCAGGATGGAATCAATTCGAAGGAAGATATATTTCAAGGCATAGTTCATATTTTATGCAATCGTTTTTATATATGTAATCATGTTATAAATTTAATTCGGCCCAAATTTTGTAAAAATATAATTTTTAAATCACACACAAACACGCACACACACACACATATATATATAATCATTTTCCAAATAAGTTTAATACATTTTAAATATAAAAATATATTTCTAAAACACACACACAATATATACATATATGTACTTGCATACATACATACATATATATATATATACATATATATATATATATTGTAATTTGATTTCAATAGCAAAAGAAATTATTAAATAAATTAAATCCATTATAACAATGAATTGCTTTATTAAACAAAATTCATGTTTTAAAAGTTTTTCTTGACTTAATTAAATATATATGTATATATTGTTCTTACACACACACAGAGATATATATATATATACATATGTATGTATGTATGTATGTATGCATGCATGCATGCATGCGTGCATGCATGTATGCGTGTAGATATGTATGTATGTAACAAACTTTTACTTATGTTTAAAACAAGAAGCACAATGTAAGCACTATATATATAAACTAGTGCGTGGCCCGTGCTACGCACACGGGCAGTGCTGGTATTTCCCTGTAATTGTCGGTTCAATTGGATGTAGTCCAATTGTATGTTAAAGCAGTATGTAGAGGTCATGTGTAGTACTGTTTCTTAACCCCTTCAGCTTTATGTACAGTCTTGAGGTAGTTGGAAAATGTTGTGAGAAAATAAAATAGTATTAAAAATTTGTAGTATGGACATAACCAAAGTGCAGAATAGTGTATCTGTAGTTTTTCATTTGCAGGAAGGCAGTGTTGTAATCAAAAAGGGAAAACCTTATTTAGGAAAATCAACCTATCTTCTTTGGATTCAATTTATTTAGTCTAAATCTTTTTATGTGTAGTTGTTAATTGATTAAGGTATAACTTATTATGCCTTGTTTTGTTGGTAATTAAATTATGAGTTTGTATTTTGTATTTTGGTGTGAAATAGTGGTTGGAGAGCAAGGGACGTGGAATGCGTTAGAGAGATTTTTTTAGTGCTGAAAAAGTGAGGATTAATAAATTTTCGTTTTTAAAAACTCGTTATTTGTCCTCTCATCTCCCCTTTATTCTTACCGTGCCGCTTTGTTATGCCATGTTGTATGTTTTGATAAGTGAAAAAATATATACAAATAAGTTGGGCCTTTAGTTGTTTAGTCTTTGGGTTTGCAAAAAATATATTAGCTGCAAGTTTGTGGAAAATTAATGGTTGGGAAACACAATGTGGTGAAAAACGTGTTTGGTTTTGAAAATAACTAAGTTTACATTTTGTAACCGAGTGAAGATGGATAATTATACATTGTGTAAATGACAATGAAAATCAGAGAAGGCGTTGAAGAAATTTAAAATGAAGTGTTATCATTTATTGGTGCGTTGAGACCCAACCAAGACGCACCGTCAATCAAAGGCAGTAGAGAATATGACGACCGTTGTTTTTCAAGTGTAATTAAAGTAAAGAGATGAATGTTATCAATAATAAATACGCCGACCTTTGTCAGTGTACATTTCATTTTTGGCCAAAAAAAATTCCAAATGAAGTCCACGTTGCGTAATATATAATTGTGATAAAAACCACCTAAAATGATAGGTGGATATAGCAAGTGACGCATAAAATTGAAACTATATTATATACCTTACAACGATGAATTTAGTAGTAAATTTGGTAAATTGTCAATTTGGAATGAAAAAGTTTTGAAGTAGTTGAGGTGATAGTGAATATTTTTCTTCCCTTCGAAAAGCATTGATGTAACGTGCACCGATAGACTTAAGTAAATGGATGGTAATCATAAGATATAATATTGAATATTAATGTAAGTGGAAAGGAGCATGCATGTGATTTGAGCATATAATTAATTGATGTGAAAAGCTATGTGGGATAGTACTATGTAAACAATCTTCAACCAACAGTTGACTATAGTCTTTCTGTAGCTGTTGGTATTAAGCAGTGCTCCCAAATCATCAGTAATTGGTTGTACAGAATGTTGTTGAAGTCTAAAATCAGTCAAACTGATTAGTGGTAGTTAATTAGGACTGGTTACTTTTTTCCTCCAGGTTTTTGTTTAATTAAACTTCTTTTGTTTGGTGGTCACCTGGTCTTATACTGTTGTGGATGATTAAGAGCTTTCAGTAGGGGAGTAAAAAAGAGAGTGGACTATCCACGGTCCATAATTTTAAAGTTAAAGTAGAGTAAGATTGCTTGGATGATGATAGTTTCTATTATTGCATGCCCTTTAAATTTACTTCTCTTTCATGGTCATTGCTTCCACTTAGGCGTTAAATTAAACATCAATGTTGGCTAATAAGTAATACCGGTAATTTGCAAGCATTACATAATTTAAAAGAGAAATACTTGAACCTAAAACATTTACAAATAGATGCGTCTAAGATATTACATTATGTGTAAAAATAAATAGGTTAACCTAAAACAACGTGGGTGTATAAATACCCATATGCATAATGCATAGAAAACCATGACTAAATTCAAAGATGAGTTTCAGAATGGACTTGTCTCATCTTCGGTCTGTTTCAAAAGAATTGGCATGATCATACATATAATTTATTTTGAATCACATGAATTGTTTGGCTTCTATAATGTAGGTTGAAAACATGCTCTATTTCTTCTACTAACTTTTGATTTACAGACTGTAAAGTAAAAAATCATAGGCCTCATTAAAATCATCGGCCTCATTCTGCGCCGTACTTGTAACTTCTGCATGACCATCAGCACCTATTATGTTAGAATGTGATTATCATTATACATTCATATTTTATGCTAATGCTAGACTCCACATACTCATGCTCATACGTCATGAGTGCCTATGTCATGGTCGATTCACTTACAATCATCAGATTCACCGTCCCAATAGTTTCTATCATTGCTCCATCTTTTGGTTTTCCCATCAGGAATTTTGAAATTTTGTTCTTGCCTGTAACAACCCGCATATTTATCGATTTTATAGTTAAATATTTTATTTAAATATTTTATCGTTAGTCGGATTTTAGTCCGAAAAGCTACGTTTTGCATACGGTCGAATTAGGACTCGGGACCACTCCCATTGAGTTTAAAATGCCGTTTGCGACCTTTTTGAGTATAAGCTTCGATATGTTTGGAGAAAGTTGATTTCTGCTACTTTTTACTTTGGGTTTGGTTTTTGGGCTCAGCCCTATGTTAACTTATACTCCAAAACTGAACCACTCTCCCCATTCTCCCTCACTTCTTTCTCTTTTCAGTTTTCTTAGCTTTAATGGTGGGAGAGATTGGAAATTAAAACTCCAAAACTCTAGTTTCTCTTGCAAATCAAATTCCTAGCTCCAAACTCAAGAAGAACCCATTGGTAAGCTTCTCTTCTTCTTCTCCAACTTGTACTCTTACCAATTTCAGAAATTCCTAAACCTAATTTTGGGAATGTTCTTGTTTTTTAGCATAGATTCAAGCTCATTTGGGTTGTGTTGAAGAGAGGTTGATTCTCCATTTGCTTTCAAGCTTCTTCTTGTTCGATTTTGTGAAAAGTTGATATTTCTATCTCACATCTATGACTATAATTATCTTTGGTTGTTGGGTATGAATTCCTAACACTTCTTCATGTGCATTTGCTCTTGATTTGAATTGGTTTTGTGAATACTCCAATTTTTGGGTTTTTAAGTCAAATTTGTGTGAAATCCTTTTATGGATGTTTGATCATGCTTTTGGTGATGCATCGAGGAGCATATAGGACCGGGTTGCCGATTGGCATAAACCCTTAGAGCCAATGTTCGTCCGGTTGCATTTTGGAAGAGTTTGCTCTTCATTTGAATAAGGCTGAAAAACAGCCCAGGCATGATTCAGTCGACTGAAAACTCTGTTCAGTCGACTAAACCTGAAACCCGAGGGTTTCCAGGCATGATTCAGTCGACTGAAAAACTCTGCACGGTCGACTGAAACTGGAAACAGAAAGATTCCTGAACCTGGAAAATTTTCAGGTACAGGGTCAGTCGACTGAAAACTCTGTTCAGTCGACTGAACCTGCTGTTTGAGTCCAATTTGCCTTTTTGGATTGAAATTCCAATTTTAAATCGATTCGTGATAATCCTATTTGTTGTTATCATCTATTATGACTTTGATGACTCTTTTTAGGGATTTTTGAATATCCATTTCGATGGATCCTTTATCGATTTCGTTGGATTTTATTCACGTCTTCGTATGTGAATTTTTGTGATTGATTGTTCTTACAATCTTCTTTGTGATTTGTCACTTTAAAAATATAAAGGTTTTCTATACTAGTAGTAAATATCAAAACTCTTTCCTCAAACGATTTCAATACTATTTTAATACCAAATTCGTTTATAAAATCGTTTTCCAATCTATTAGTATATACAAACCTTTACCTCACTCGTATGAGAAATCTAATTAAACGGCTTAGTAAAACAAGTGGTATGAAACGCTTGCGTTTACTTTGTCGGTAAATTCTTGGACTTGTTCGATTGAACCTCTTGTGACAATTTTCTAGTGGAGATTTACAGTTTGTTCGTAAATATTTAAGTTAAGCAAGTGGTTATGGGACATGAAGCTAAACTCATATATTTACTAGCTTAGTGTAATCGACACTTCTCGCTGATCATGACGATCATCTTTGTGATTTAGACTAGCAATGTGCGATGTCTCTTTGTCTGCGAGGGAGACTAAACCCCGTTTTGTGGAGTTTCGGCTCAATTTGTGATGGTTAGCGACCATGGAATTAGCGTTCCGTATGTGATACACGTGTTGGTGAGCTTTATGCTCCCGTTTGTGATAGGCCTTCCCCCCTTTTTTTGTGATTTCTAGATTTCTTGTGTAGATTTCTAGAATTTGTGTTTCACCAATTTTTCATGATTTCCATTGATAAGTCTTATCGATATTTGTGCATTGGTGAATTTGTGTGTCATTGACTTTTGTGATTTCTGGATTTCTTGTGTAGTCTTCTGGAATTTGTGCGTCATTGACTTTTGCGATTGACATTGATATTATCGTCAATATTTGTGGTTTGATGAACGAAATAAAGAGTATGACACTTCTTGGATTCTTGTGTAGATTTTGTGATATTGATTAATCTCTTGTTGATTATCAACTACTTATATATCACAGCTTGGTCTTGTGATTATTATGTGTTTAGTCATAACTCTGATTCTATATCGTTTCATCTGATATCTATAGTTAGACTGATCCGTTTATTATTTTCTTATTAAATAATACTCGGGTCAGACCGAGATGTTACAGGTGCTTCTGCTTGACTTCTCTCTTGGGATTGATTTCTCTTGCTTTTGGTTAACTACTTAGATTAGTAGTTTTTGTTGTATACATTTGAGATATAGACTCCATAATGTATACTTATTCTTTTGTGTAGCTCATGTAACTATTCTTTTGTGATATTGTGGATCTTTTAAGACCACTACTCTGATGTACACTTCCAAGTGTAATATTCATATCTATTTTCCGCCTTTGTGATATGAATTGTCTGTGACTGATTTGTGTTATGCTTATTTCTATATATGTTTTCCGAAGGATTTATATAGCCACCGTGTAGTAGCTTTGAGTATGTGTCGGTATGTCGGATTTCCTCTTGAAATAGAATGCATGTTATATTATCTGACATATCGGTGCTCGCGCACAGAAATTACACGGATGGTCGCTCCTCAACAGCCTTATTCTCCGTGCTAGTCGACAGCAATCACCGTAATGTTCTTGGCTAGCGTGGGTATAGAGGTGGGGCGTCACAGCTTGGTATCAGAGCCAAACTTCGGAACAATATGGAATATTATAACAAGGATTATCATCCTAAGTTCATCTTAGGAGTCGTGCTTTAGGATTTTATTCGGGTCTACGTACCGTTCCATCCTATTTTCTTTTATGATTCCATGTTTTGTCTATGAAGATTGCTTGATATTCAATTTGGTGGATAACCTTTTTCTTCCTCCTCTTTCTTTCTAAAGGAAGAGAAATGTCTAGACCTGGCCGCCCTAGAGCCGTGCCATCTAGCACTCCGCCCCAGGATGGAGTTTTTATGACTGCTCAACAGCTTCTTGATTTAGTGACAAATGCTCAAGCAGCTGGAGCTAACCCGGAACCTACTCACCCAAAGTCGGGATTTGCACGCTTGTGCAGCGATTACACAAATTTGGGTGGGGAGCCATTCAAGGGTTCCGAAACTGTTATTGAAGTACAGGCCTGGCTAAGGTCATGCGATCGAATCTTTTCTCGCATGAATCTTATTGACCTTCACCGAGTTCAGGTGGCCTCTAGTATGCTCCGAGAAAGAGCATTGGACTGGTACGAGCTTCTTATTTCTGAGATTAATGAAGCGAATCTCACTTGGGAGAAATCCCGAGAACGCTTCGAGTTGAAATTCGTACCAGAAGCAGAAAAAGTGACATTGGCTTGACGATTTTTAGACCTTGTTCAAGGTGAGTCCTCCGTGACTGATTACGTCGCCTCTTTCGAGTCGCTTTCCAAATATGAGGTTGAATACATCAACACCCCTCTTAAGAAGAATCAGAGATTCGTCTATGGCTTAAACAAAAGTCTTAAGAAGCCATTACTTCTAAAGTTAGAAGTTTCTTTCGACCAACTCGTTGATATCGCTCTTCGTCTTGAAGAGGCGGATAGAGAGAATGATGTTGAAGTGGTAGGTTCCAAACCAAACTTCAACAACAGAAAGAGGCCAAACAAATTTAAAGGCCCTTATCCCAATAAGAAAGGGAAGCAAGCAACCTCCGTGGCAAAGACTTCTTCCTTTGGTCGTGGGGAATGCTAAATTGTGGTTCGAAGGACCATTATGCGAACAAGTGCCCAAAGTCTCTTTCTTGTCGCTACTGCAAAGTTCCCGGTCATGTTATATCTTCATGCCCCAAGCTTCAGGGCAAGAAGGAGGGAAAGTTAAATGTTGCTCAAGCCCCTGGCAACACATCTCGTGGCCAAGGTATTTCTCATTCTATTCTAGATGGAATTATTTTGTTTCGTGATCATCCTATTCGAGTTCTTTTTGATACGGGTGCGTCCCATTCTTTTATATCAAAAGAACTTGTTGATACTTTTTCTTTGGATGTTTTGTGTTTAATGACTTCTTTGAGAATTGCGAATCCGGTTGGTGGATCCGCAACAATCAGTTTATTGTGTAAAGATGTCGAGATTATTTTGTGTGATTTTTCTTTCCGAGCCGATTTGCATGCCATGCGTTATTTAGGCTTTGGAATGATTTTGGGAATGGATTGGCTTAACCATTATGAAGCTCATATCCTATGTCCTGAGCGGACTATTCATCTTCGACATCCTCAATCTGTTAATCAGGTTTCTGTTATTCTTAAAGATTCAGATTCTGCTTTGGTTGCATCTTTATATTCTTTAAATCCTCGTGATGACGATGATGATGATGAGGGTGATATTATTTCTCTTATTCACGTCGTTTGTGAATTTTCCGACATATTCGAGCCCGTTTTAGGATTACCACCTAAGCGAGCAATTGAGTTCAGAATTAATCTTATTCCGGGAGCTCAACCTATCACTCGTCCTCCTTATCGTATGTCCAATAAAGAAAACGAGGAGATGCGTAAACAATTATCTGAATTGGAAACGAAGCAATTTATTCGCTCTAGTTCCTCGCCTTGGGGAGCTTCAGCTATTTTTGTGAAGAAATCCGATGGTACACTTAGGCTTTGCGTTGACTACCGCAAGCTTAATGATCTTACTATCAAAAATAAATATCCTTTACCTCGGATTGATGATCTATTCGATCAACTTAGTGGTGCTAGAGTCTTTTCACAATTGGACTTGGCTACCGGTTTTCATCAGCTTCGTATTGCAGAGGATAGCATTCCTTTGACATCGTTCCGTACTCGGTATGGATCTTATGAATGGCTTGCTATGCCATTTGGGTTAACAAATGCCCCGGCTTATTTCGTTGACTTAATGAATCGAGTTTTGAAAGACTTTCTCGACCGGTTTGTTCTCATCTTTATCGATGATATTCTTGTTTGTTCTAAAACCGAGGAGGAGCATGAAAAACATCTTCGGATTGTGTTGGAAACTCTTAGGAGTAATCAATTAAAGGCAAAATTTTCTAAGTGCCACTTTTGGCAATCTCGTGTGAAGTTTCTCGGTCACATTATTTCTGAATCCGGAATTTCCATGGATCCTTCAAAGATTGAAGCGATTCAAGATTGGAAGAGACCGGAGAGTGTGACAGAGATTCGTAGTTTTCTCGGATTGGCGGGCTATTACCGTCGTTTTATCAAAGACTTTTCTAAGATTTCCGTGCCTCTCACTAGTTTGACGAAGAAAGGTGTTAAATACATTTGGTCGGACAAATGTGAAGCTTCTTTTCAGAAATTAAAAGAACTTCTTTCTGATGCTCCTATTCTTGTTATTCCCGATGGGAATCAAGATTTCGTTGTTTATACCGATGCTAGTCGATTGGTTTGGGTGCCATTCTTATGCAAAAGGAACGCGTTATTGCTTATGCTTCTAGGCAATTAAAGCCTGCTGAGACTAGATATGCCACTCATGATTTAGAGCTCGCGGCTATTGTTTTTGTTCTTCGGATTTGGCGTCATTATCTCTTAGGAGAGAAATTTGTTCTTTACACAGATCATAAGTCTTTGAAATATTTATTCTCTCAAAAGGAACTTAATTTGCGTCAACAGCGTTGGCTCGAATTTCTTGCACCATATGATCTTGATATTCTTTATACTCCCAGTAAGGGTAATCTTGTCGCCGATGCTCTTAGCCGTAAACAACAAGCTGTTGTTTCTATGATGATATACGAATGGAACGATCTCGAGATTTTATCCACTTGTGAAATTCGAGACCGTGTTTTCGATTTATGCTCATCATTTGTTTTATGTAGCCTTGAGGCTCATCCATTTCTTTTAGACTGCATTCTTGAAGCTCAAAGGCTAGATACTGAATTGGTTCTTCTTGGCCAAAATATTAAGGATAAAATTGATATTGAAGGTTTGAAAGACTTTAATATCGATTCTCGTGGCGGCATTCGGAAATTTGGTAGACTTATCGTGCCAAATGTTAGGGATCTTCGTAAAGATATTTTAGAAGATTCCCATCACTCTAAATTTACCATTCATCCCGGTAGTAGTAAAATGTACGCGGATATGAAGCGACTTTATTATTGGGAGGGAATGAAACTTGACATCGCTAACTTCGTTAAACGTTGCATGACTTGCCAACTCGTTAAGGCCGAACATCAAAGGCCCGGAGGGTTATTGCAACCTTTAGAAATTCCAGTTTGGAAGTGGGATCAAATTTCCATGGATTTTATAGATGGCCTTCCCCGTTCTCGATCGGGTTATGATAGCTTATGGGTAATTGTTGATAGACTTACTAAATCCGCCCATTTTATTCCCGTTCGGTCTAACCGAACCGTTCCTCTTTTGGCCAAAATATTTATCAAAGAAATTGTTAAATTGCATGGTGTTCCTACTTCTATTGTTAGTGATCGTGATCCATTGTTTACTAGTGGATTTTGGAAGAGTCTTCAAAAAGCTTTGGGAACGAAGCTTAATTTTAGCACCGCTTATCATCCCCAGTCCGATGGACAAACCGAGCGTGTGAATCAAACTCTTGAAGATCTTCTTCGTGCTTGTGTTCTTGATTTTGGTGGAAGTTGGGAAGATCATATTTCACTTGTTGAATTTTTCTATAATAATAGCTTCCAATCTAGTATTGGTATGGCACCTTTTGAGGCACTCTACGGAAGGCCCTGCCGATCTCCTTCTTGTTGGCATGAGGCCGGTGAGAAGCTTTGCTTTAGGTCCAGATTTTATTCGTGATTCCATAGAAAAGATTGATCTTATTCGTCATAGGCTGAAAGAAGCCCAGAGTAGACAAAAATCCTATGCCGATAACCGGAGAAGGAAGTTAGAATTTTCTGTGGGAGATCTTGTGTTCATTCGTGTTTCACCTATGAAAGGTGTTGTACGTTTCAGTCGATCGGGAAAACTTGCGCCTCGATATATTGGGCCATTTCCTATCACCAAACGTATTGGTTCCATGGCTTATCACCTTTTATTACCGGCTCAGTTTTCTACTATGCATGACGTGTTTCACGTTTCTCAACTTCGAAAATGTCTTCGAGATTCCGATTCTATTCTTGAGCCCGGTGTTGTGGAAGAGATTGAAGTTTCGCCTAATTTAACTTATGAGAAACATCCTATTCGTATCATTGATTCGGAAGTCAAACGACTTCGAAATAAAGATGTTCCGCTTGTTAAAGTTCAATGGTCTTCGAATCCTAAGGATTGTTCTTGGGAATCTAGAGAGTACATCGAGCGTACACATCCGGACTTACTTTCTCGTGCTCTTTGAGGTGAACTTCTTATTTCAAACTTCTTTTGTGTTGAATATGCTTTTATGGTTGTTACTATATATCTTCTTCTTGTAATATTGCAAGGACGCAATTTCTTTAAGGAGGGGAGTCTGTAACAACCCGCATATTTATCGATTTTATATTTAAATATTTTATTTAAATATTTTATCGTTAGTCGGATTTTAGTACGAAAAGCTACTTTTTGCATACGGTCGAATTAGGACTCGGGACCACTCCCATTGAGTTTAAAATGCCGTTTGCGACCTTTTGGAGTATAAGCTTCGATATGTTTGGAGAAAGTTGATTTCTGCTACTTTTTACTTTGGGTTTGGTTTTTGGGCTCAGCCCTATGTTAACTTATACTCCAAAACTGAACCACTCTCCCCATTCTCCCTCACTTCTTTCTCTTTTCAGTTTTCTTAGCTTTAATGGTGGGAGAGATTGGAAATTAAAACTCCAAAACCCTAGTTTCTCTTGCAAATCAAATTCCTAGCTCTAAACTCAAGAAGAACCCATTGGTAAGCTTCTCTTCTTCTTCTCCAACTTGTTCTCTTACCAATTTCAGAAATTCCTAAACCTAATTTTGGGAATGTTCTTAATTTTTAGCATAGATTCAAGCTCATTTGGGTTGTGTTGAAGAGAGGTTGATTCTCCATTTGCTTTCAAGCTTCTTCTTGTTCGATTTTGTGAAAAGGTGAGATTTTTATCTCACATCTATGACTATAATTATCTTTGGTTGTTGGTTATGAATTCCTAACACTTCTTCATGTGCATTTGCTCTTGATTTGGATTGGTTTTGTGAATACTCCAATTTTTGGGTTTTTAAGTCAAATTTGTGTGAAATCCTTTTATGGATTTTGATCATGCTTTAGGTGATGCATCGAGGAGCATATAGGACCGGGTTGCCGATTGGCATAAACCCTTAGAGCCAATGTTCGTCCGGTTGCATTTTGAAAGAGTTTGCTCTTCATTTGAATAAGGCTGAAAAACAGCCCAGGCATGATTCAGTCGACTGAAAACTCTGTTCAGTCGACTGAACCTGAAACCCGAGGGTTTCCAGGCATGATTCAGTCGACTGAAAAACTCTGCACGGTCGACTGAAACTGGAAATAGAAAGTTTCCTGAACCTGGAAAATTTCCAGGTACAGGGTCAGTTGACTGAAAACTCTGTTCAGTCGACTGAACCTGCTGTTTGAGTCCAATTTGCCTTTTTGGATTGAAATTCCAATTTTAAATCAATTCGTGATAATCCTATTTGTTGTTATCATCTATTATGACTTTGATGACTCTTTTTAGTGATTTTTGAATATCCATTTCGATGGATCCTTTATCGATTTCGTTGGATTTTATTCACGTCTTCGTATGTGAATTTTTGTGATTGATTGTTCTTATAATCTTCTTTGTGATTTGTCACTTTAAAAATATAAAGGTTTTCTATACTAGTAGTAAATATCAAAACTCTTTCCTCAAACGATTTCAATACTATTTTAATACCAAATTCGTTTATAAAACCGTTTTCCAATCTATTAGTATATACAAACCTTTACCTCACTCGTATGAGAAATCTAATTAAACGGCTTAGTAAAACAAGTGGTATGAAACGCTTGCGTTTACTTTGTCGGTTAATTCTTGGACTTGTGCGATTGAACCTCTTGTGACAATTTTCTAGTGGAGATTTACAGTTTGTTCGTAAATATTTAAGTTAAGCAAGTGGTTATGGGACATGAAGCTAAACTCATATATTTACTAGCTTAGTGTAATCGACACTTCTCACTGATCTTGACGATCATCATTGTGATTTAGACTAGCAATGTGCGATGTCTCTTTGTCTGCGAGGGAGACTAAACCCCGTTTTGTGGAGTTTCGACTCAATTTGTGATGGGGTAGCAACCCATGGTCTTCGGACCGTTCGTGGAGCTTCGGCTCAATTTGTGATGGTTAGCGACCATGGAATTAGCGTTCCGTTTGTGATACACGTGTTGGTGAGCTTTATGCTCCCGTTTGTGATAGGCCTTCCCCCCCTTTTTTTGTGATTTCTGGATTTCTTGTGCAGATTTCTAGAATTTGTGTTTCACCAATTTTTCGTGATTTCCATTGATAAGTCTTATCGATATTTGTGCATTGGTGAATTTGTGTGTCATTGAATTTTGTGATTTCTTGTGTAGACTTCTGGAATTTGTACGTCATTGACTTTTGCGATTGACATTGATATTATCGTCAATATTTGTGGTTTGATGAACGAAATAAATAGTATGACACTTCTTGGATTCTTGTGTAGATTTTGTGATATTGATTAATCTCTTGTTGATTATCAACTACTTATATATCACAGCTTGGTCTTGTGATTATTATGTGTTTAGTCATAACTCTGATTCTATATCGTTTCATCTGATATCTATAGTTAGACTGATCCGTTTATTATTTTCGTATTAAATAATACTCGGGTCAGACCGAGATGTTATAGGTGCTTCTACTTGACTTCTCTCTTGGGATTGATTTCTCTTGCTTTTGGTTAACTACTTAGATTAGTAGTTTTTGTTGTATACATTTGAGATATAGACTCCATAATGTATACTTATTCTTTTGTGTAGCTCATGTAACTATTCTTTTGTGATATTGTGGATCTTTTTAGACCACTACTCTGATGTACATTTCCAAGTGTAATATTCATATCTATTTTCCGCCTTTGTGATATGAATTGTCTGTGACTGATTTGTGTTATGCTTATTTCTATATATGTTTTCCGTAGGATTTATATAGCCACCGTGTAGTAGCTTTGAGTTTGTGTCGGTATGTCGGATTTCCTCTTGAAATAGAATGCATGTTATATTATCTGACATATCGGTGCTCGCGCACATAAATTACACGGATGGTCGCTCCTCAACAGCCTTATTCTCCGTGCTAGTCGACAGCAATCACCGTAATGTTCTTGGCTAGCGTGCGTATAGAGGTGGGGCGTCACATTGCCCCTCACAAACTATTATGAAATTGTAAATCCAAAATTTATTCTTGTCATTTTTGTGCTTATGGTGAGTTAATATAACGAAACAGCAAAGGGCCATCATTAGTTTTCTTATTATTAGAATTCAATTTATTATTCACAAATTTTAAATCTATTAGCGCTTAATCATTTTACATAATCAACAGTGCAGTTATTGCAGAAACAAATTTTGTCCCAATTTTTATTTGAAAGTTTTACCTAAAAAACAAAACTTGTTCGACACTACCAAACCCAAGTGAAACTCATAAAGCAGTACTACTATAAGCATCAACTGTGCATTCAACTACCATATAAAAGTACTAAAATGCTTTAATTGTAATTTAAAATATACTGATACAAAATTTCTTTATTCGGGTAATACTAATAGAACATAATTTGTGCACAACTACACATTACTCCAATACATATTTATACCATTTAGAAAAGAAAATAAACTTAAGAGCTTATGTACCACTATGTGTGTGTGCATGATTGCATAAATTCAACCAAGGGAAGTAAAAATCTAATAATGCCTTCGTAAAGTCATTAAACCTATTCCATTCACGATTCTGTTGGAGATAACGACACACAATTTATGATCTGTAAACTTAAGAGAGCATGAACAGAATAATAAAAGTTAGCATTCACAAAAAGGAAGTATAGTTAAAGAAACAAAGTGTTTTGGACATGCTTGTGTATTTGAAAAATTAATCAAGCATATTTATTGTATACCTTAAATAACATATATACAGTTTACAATGTTTGCACGATAAATGCACAAAGTAGGTTCGATAAAAATGGAAAAACCAATATTATAACGTATGTACAAAGCATATATTATTGCGTTGCATAAATACCCCATGCATGAAAAGGGAAATATTGGAAGGCAAAACATGGCAATAAATTTAATCATTGTTACATATACCGACTGAACAAAAGTTTAACATAATGCTAAAGAGAAGTTTCATACCTTCCATACTGAACCATGACCTCTATGTAATAGAACTACAACACCAATCATTATATGAAGTGCTAAGCAATTTATACGAATCAAACGTCCATGCTCTGAAAATGTAAGCACCATAATTAAGAATGTTTGAAAAATCAGTTTGATTGAAAGTAGAAAAAATGTTCAACCAAAGTATTTTTGTCAGGCTTAATGACTTGATGACCAATTCAACAACACGTTATTTTTATTTAAAAATGTGTTAAAAGTTTTACTGGAAAAAATAGTCTTATTGCCTAATTAATTCAAATTAATTTACATTATCCTAATTGAAATTAATTTGGACATGTGTGTGTGTTTATATATATAAGAAATTAAATTCAAGTAGGCAAAATGTGAATTCTAGCAAGGTTTGTTGAAAATAAATTACAACGATTGTCTAAAACATCCCTCCATACTTAATTTGACAATTATGAAAAACTACTGATCCAAGTGTTATGAGTTTGGAAATCTACACCATCCCTCCTAATTGAGTCGCTCCTACTGTTTGGATTATCCGACACCCGATAGAGTTAGTATCGTTGAAAATTTCTGCCTCTGCCAACATTCAGTAAGCAATAAATTGTAAATCAACATATTCAATTGTTAAAGTGGAAAAATACCACAAACTTGAAACTCAATACGTGGCGTGTAAAACATAGATCCATATCTATCACCTATTTCCCACGTAGTGCCCCTTTTTCATTGACCCACATCTTCCGCATACTCTAGTAAACAACACAAAATGCTACGTTGATTTGATTGATCGTTAAAATTTTCATTTGGATTGGGATTTAATTTTATGTTTTCATATCAATAACGATGGATGAGTTTTGATAGAAGAAAGGGCTTTGAAGGGATGTAATTGTAGTTGTGCTCTATGTGTATGTGTGAGTTGGGAAATACAACCGCACATTTATAAGTAACAGTCCTATGTGCTGAAAATGGCTAAATTAATCCTAAATGAAAAATTCTGATTTAGTTGTTAACGTGGGTATTTTGGTCAATGCTATAAAGGCTTTGCTTTGACCATTTAACATGGGTATTTTGTTACAAAATAATATGATTACCACCATTCAATTTAAGTTATGCGGCTGTAATATTGTACAAGAGTTATCTTTACAAAATATGCAGACTCTATCATATCTTAAATTCCATATTTATTCTCCTAAAATTTTAAATAAAAATTTAGTTTTATTATTGAATTCATTGTTTAATTCTTAAAGATCTAATGAAATCAAATTTAACGAATTTGAATTTTCTAAAGCGTAGACTATTTAAAAACTAAATGTTTTAAATAGGGCATTTTTGAGATTTGAAATTTAAATTGTTCAAAGTGTATTCTTAACCTTCACATCAAAGATTTTATATATTTTTATACTGTAATATTCATTTTAATATAGTATAATTTTACTTAACTTTTTTCAGAAGATAATTCAATACTCATGACTTTTATCCCAATTGTTGTTCCATTTAACAATTAGGAATCCTTTTCTTCTTATGTAGGAGGAAATATTTTGTAAGGTAACCACATTAACAGTTGGAGTTAATAGTATTGACATAACAATTTCTGTTATATAATTCATGTTTTCTTAACCTAGCTGTATAGGCAATAGTAGTGTAGAAGAACAATCCTTACAGGTAGTATCTGTATAACTTTTTTCTATGTAAAATTTTGAAAATTGTTTATTGATCAAATTAACAATACAATTTTTTTTAAATATATGAAGTGTCACACATTCACGGAGTCCACTTAATCAGTTTAATACGAAGGTACATTAATAAGTTAGTACGTTAAAACACATATCAACCCTTATGTTTAAATAACTGACCATACTACTCATAATTAAATAATATATATGGACGCAAATAAGAATGAATACAGAACTGAAAGTGCTAACCTTTGCCCTTCTATTTTGAAACCATACATACACTTTCCTTGTCATCAGCTTCAATTTTGAGGCCGGTTCTTTCTTTTTATCCTAAATTCAGTTTAGTGTTAGTTATCACCAAAAAAATATAAGCTTGTAACTGAAGTCTATGTTCTGCGTTCATACTTGTATGTGTATACGCGTCCAAAAGGAATTGGGCTCGGTTTGAAGCTTTCTTGAAGTAGACTGCTCTGTCCTTTGGAGAGCTGAAGCTTCTTCTTCCTCCTATGTGTGCTTGCTTTATCTTCACTGTATGACATCTCCGTCTTCATTACTGCCAACTGAGAAAGTTGCTTCTTCTACCTCAGTAGCTGGTTTGTTCATGTCAAAAAAATTCACTGTCATTTCGGCCATCAATGATTCCTTTTGCCTTTTGTTATAAGCAAAAAATAGCAGAAAGGGACTGTTAATTTGTTTATACCTAGAAGGGAGTATCAAATATATCAATATTACATAGAGTTAAAACCGACTACAGTTCTAGTATTGGAAGGTTCTCAATATAATCACATAGGGTCAAGCAACCAAGTCCACCATGTTTAATAGGATGCGTGTAACTATTCATCACTCAAATATTAATTTTTAGGAAGTAAATATCAAGGTCTGTTATCACTGGGTGGTTACTAAAACCAAATAGTTATTTCAGAGTTTAAGAAATTGTGTAATTAATTCAATGAAATTTAATTACACATACATAATTATTTGTACAAAATCGAACGTACTTTATATCAAGTATCAAAGTTCATTAATACTGACCAAACCTATTAGTCTATTAACTTACTTTCTTCTTCTCCTTCTTTATTAAATTAATCTACCAAATTAACCTATAAATCTATTAAATTGTCATATATTATTTTTTCTATTAAAAGACAAAAATATATAGATCACATACATTAAATTAGATACAAAAAAATGACAAAATTAGTTTGTAAAACAATTATATCAAAATTTTACCATAAGTAGCATTACAAAGTTTCTTTCTTAACTTCAAATAGCCCCACATTAAGATTTCTACAAGTTTTGTTAAATCCTTCTTAATTCTTTCCTACTATTTATCTCTGAATCCTAATATATAAAGTAATTACGTAATTTCAAAATTTAACATATTTAAAAAAAAATCAATTACATAATTTTTGTTAATTCATCTAATAAATCATTAAAAAATGCCAGTTTGAATATACGATATCCATATTAACAATGATAGTATCGATGGACGTCCGATGGACATATGGATAGGAAACTGTGTTTAAAATTGGAAATAGTATTTAATTGATCAGTTCCTATCTTATATTGGACTTTTGCTTCAATGCTGGATCATTTTAGCATAGATATTTTCCTATATTATTAGATGGTTTAGTCAGGTACACATATATGTATAAATGGTTTTAAAGTAAAGCAAAAGAAATTTTCGGCAACCATTATATTTACAATAAATTATGGTGTATGTAATATATTTCAAACATGAAATATAGTGTATGTGAACTATTCTAGAAGTTTTGATGCATTGTCTGCAAGGATAGTTGCTGAAGTTCTACCAATTTGATCGTTGGGTTGGTTTACATTAATAATAGTTGCATCATTTGAATGCAAAGCTATAGCAGATGACGATATTTTCTAACGTTTGTGATCATATGAACTTTATATAATTTTTTTCTGATTTCCCATAATAATAATCAAGTGTTCAAAATCAGTTCATTTGCCACATACACTCAAATCATAGATCAATTGGCTTGCATGTATGATATATGTTTATGTTGAAATAATGAAAATTTGATGGTTCTATTAACCATACACGTGAATATTTTTTGGAAAAATGGTACTAAACTTAAAAAAATGCATCTAATCATTCTTTACATTAAAATAATTGTACAATACTTATCAATGATTTCATCGAATAGTCTGAGTGCAAAATCTGAAGTATACAATTATACATTAAGGGTGCAAGTCTTCATAAAAAAACAAATATTGCAATATGCACAAAAGTAAACGGTAAGACATGGTGGCATAAAGAAGACGCGATTAAAATGGTACACCTATTCACTACGTACAAAATGGGTCTTTGAAAAGTTTGCTATGTATAACTCAGCGTATGTTATACATTATACATTTTATATAAAAATTGAAGTAGAATTTTTTCTAGCTTTTGTAGATATTTAGAAAGTTGAAATCTACAGGAGATTAATTATATTAATAATTAAAATAAACATTATTTTGATGTATTATCACCGACCTTAACATCAACAATTTTCAAGACAGATACAAAAAATTTCTACTATTGTTTCCTTTAAATATTAAAAATTATCAGCAGATTAATTAAATTAGTTATCCGATAATGCATCTTTGTACAGGAGTAGTATTAGAATTAGAAAGCCTGATAATTACCATGACATAGGCAGCATAGTAATCAGGAAATCAAGTGTTAAAATTTAAAGATCTTCCACTCTTTTAAAGGTCCTTATAGTGCAACCTAATGAGACAATGCACGGATACTAAAAATGCATTTTACTGAATTTATGTTTTCAGTTGATGGAATAATAAAGCACATACAACTACTAAGAATCCACAAATCATGTGAGGAATACCATTGTTCTTACTTCCCTAAACTAAAGGAATGTCTAAAAACGCTGACACTTTGGTCACTGGAGCCAAGCATACCGAAAATTAGTTCCATGGCTCGAACAAAAACCGGTACAACACCTTTCCAAAGTGCTAGAACTCCATCACTGATAGAAATACAAAAAAGGGGTCAAATTTAGGACTATATAGTCAGTCATGAAACATAATATTATTATTATTCTATGGCTAAGGATTGAAAATGGATTAGTTAACAGAATTATTTGATCACAAAATTCCCAATTTACAAACTATATCCACAGTCACAGAACAAAAGAACATTCATGTATAGGAAGCATCGATAATCATCGATGTACAAAAGTGGGAAAATAAATGGAAAACATAAAGTAAGAAATCGCCTAAGTGAATTGATGAAAGAGTGTGCAGTCGGCGAATCCAGTGAATTATCATGGTAGGGAAAAGGTTTTAATCTTCCATCGACATTGCAGGAAAACACTTAACATGTGAAAGGTAAATCAAATTATATTAAAAATTAAAATAACAAATCAAATAGATATAAATAGCATACCTGAAAATTAGTAGTGACATTTAGAAAGTAAATTCCAAGATCCAGCAGGGAAATCGCACATGGAGAACACTGAAAGTTGTCTGGGTTATATAATGAAGATTGTTGTTATGAGAAAAAAATGTAGAAGCTTTGGGAAGGAAATTAATGAATTGGAGAGGAAATAATAATCTTTTGGTGCGGTTCTAGGTTTAAGGAATTACCGAAGAAAAATGAAGAAGACAGTGAGTAACTGCTCCACGTTTATTGCTTTTTTCACTTTGGCGATTTGAAGTCAGATTAGTTCACACGTGGCGATTAGCCAGATGTGTGGTTTCTCCTTTCCAATATAAGTAATAGATGTGTATATGTATGTATGTATGGATATGTAAGTTTAAATATATTTGCAAGGGTATACATTTAATAAAAATATATTATTATAAAGTTATGATTTGGTTTAATGTGTTATAAAAAATTATTTTACTTTGTTTATTTTTTTACCAAGTCAAAGATTTTAAATTTAATTTAATTTAGTTTTTTTCAAACTATATTTTTATGGCCGATGGTATTTAAAAAACATTTATGTATATGTTGGTGGCTACAACTTACAAAATAATTAATTAATTAATTAATTATTTATTTTAAATAAGTCAAAGTATCTACTTTTGAATTTTGAACATAAAATAAGTTAATTTTAGCAACATTAAAATTGTGTGTGTGTGTATTATATGACTTTATTAACTTTAATCAAGTTTTTGTTACAACAAATACAATTATCTATATATATTTATATATATATATATATATATATATATATCTACATATTAAAATATGCAATGACCTACATTTTGGCCCTTAAATGTCGATATTAATATATTCATGATACTCACGTGTCAAGCGTCCAAATGTTGGAAAGACAGAATATGAGGGTAAAAAGAAAAGAAGAAAAAAAAGAATAAGAAAGAAGAAAATAAAATATCTGAATTTCACAATGGAACGATAAAATATAATACCAAAAAGCAGTACAACTACTCTAAGATACCTAACATTTCATAGTTACAATCCTAATTATTATCATCGGCTTGGACAGTTATTACAGTCTGTCCTCATAAATGCTGATATATATATATATACACACATAGACACACACATAATAGTAGTGCAGTGGAAATAAGAATACTACGGTAGGTGAATGGAAGTATCCAGCTTGTCTCCTGAAGCTCCAAAGAATATCCAATACCTTTCTCAGACTAGCCGAACGAGCACTAAAGGATTAAGGGAGAGATAAAACGATGAGTTAGACATAAGCCTGGTGTAAGAAACTCAAGAAATAAATGATCAACATATATTAGTATCTTTTAAGACCAACCGAATTACGGGAATGGTTTTCCTCTCAAAAGAACCAATTGATCTAATAAGTATATAAGATGATATAATAGATAATGTCCAAGGTGTAGAATATAAACCATAAAATTATTTTGCTGCTGGCATCTCACAACACAACAATATTAGAAGTACAACTAAAACTGGTAAGTTACGCTCGCATATGGATTTCCATTTGAGGCACCCTCAATACATCGAGGAAGGGCCTCTTGACAAGGGTTAGAAACTACCTTCTAAAACCACATGTCTCCCTAGATAAAATATACCACAAAGAGAAACATAGCTGATCAATGCCCGAACTCGTGATACCGAATAACAACAATTCATGTGCACTTGAATCGAAAGCATCTCTAGATATTTGGAGTTGTTGTGCCCTTGGGTAAGCTAAACCCTCTAGCCATGAGGCCTACTCCATTTTCTGTCATTTCCGTTAGTGAAGTCACATCTAGCATCTCATTACATGAGTCTTCGTCGCTTGAATAGTTCTCAAATCTCTCTAAGAATTCCAGCACAAGTCTCTGACAAATGCTAACGTTGTCCTCTCTCTTGGATTCAACCTCAAGATAGACAGTACCTTCGCTAGCATTCTTTGAAATGTTAACGCTGACATCTCCCTTGGACTTAACCATAGGATAGACAGTCCAACTCTGTAACATTTCACTCCACAACTGATTCTAAAACATAAAATACATATATCAGTTTTGAAGAGATTTTTGGTAAGTAATACATAAGTATACTTATCCGATCCCAGACTCTACAAAACTAAATCGATGGATTTTCGAATAACTTAATTCTGATTCTTTATGAAGTAAGCAAATGGCATAAAGGAGTCCTCACCGAGGGATCTTGTATATATACATTCTTAAAGCAAGAAACGTTTCATGTTAATCAGTCCTTCCCAGGGAATCTCAAACCGTATGAAGCCGTGAAGCTTTTATATACTTCTTAAGGTCAATTTTGATAATAATAAAAACAATCGCTATGGAAATCAAGTCTCGTATACTTATCACATTTTGACATTCTAAACTTACACTATGTCTTACTCATGTCTCGGTCAAGAGTGAAGCTGGTAAGTTACAGAATTATTTACTTCCAAGCCCTACTATCGCATCAATCTTATCTCTCACGGATAGAATAAGCCTACTTTATTGGCATTTAGTGCTAAGTCTAGGATTAAATACTTCATAGACAAGTAAGCAATTAAGTCACATAAGTGACTTCGAATCCCTTTTTTATTTGATTAATTCTTTTAATAATTTAAAGTTCTTTTATTTACAAATACTTGTATATATATTTAAAATGCCTTTAAAATGATATATACATGTATAATATAATTTCACTATTCATTTATACTCTTTTCAATACTTGAAATATATTCTTAAACTTATATCAAAGGAATAAGAATATTCACAAATCACTTAACAAGATTTTATAGTTTAAAATATAATTAAAGAGGCTAAAAACAAATGTTACTAAAACATTGTTTACTATAAACCAAAAGCACTTTTATACTTATAATTGCCTTTAAAATATTCTATTTAAGGATCTAAGTATATCTACGCTTATTTAACAAAGTAATATACTTCCAATTAACTTCTCAAAACCATTCATTTAGCTTAATGTTATAATAAAACCACTATATCCTTTTATAAAACACTTAACTTACTTTTCCAAACTTATATATATTCTTTAAAATGACTTATAAATAGGCTTTCAATATTTATATAAAAATTTACTTAAAATAGATAATTTATAATTTCACAACAATCATACAAAAGCAAGTTTTATATTTAAAATCCTTTTAGTTTAAAATTTCATATATAATTATTTAAAATATAATTAAACTTCTAGCTACCTTTAAAACACTTTAAAACCTGCTATTAAACTTCCCTTAAATGATTTCATAAAAATAATCAATTTAAATATAATTTTTAAACACCCTATAATCAAAAAGTAGCTTAGAATAGCATTACACCAATAGAAGACTAGAAGAGCAGCTGCAGCTCAAAGACAGCAAATTTAAATGCTGTAATAGGTAATGGACAGAGAGCATTTTAGAAAAAGCATGAAATTTATGGCCAATTTTCTCTATCCAAATTAATGCTTTGAGATATGAAATATTTGTAGGAAGAAGTATATTTATAGTACATAAATATCATGTAAAGAAATCCTAAGGATATTTTTCGAAACCCTATTAAAAATTCCAAAAACAAGGTTTTTTTAAAGTGCGCTTATAGCGACTATTTCGTTTCTAACTTTTTAAAACTTTGTTCTATCATTTTTATAATTTTTCAAAACATTTACTTGATGTTCCATACACTATTATAAGCATAAAGCACAACCAAATTATATACTTTAATAATATATTCACGTATAACCAATTTAAAGCAAGTTAAAACATAAGAGATTCAAAGTGCACTTATAGCAACATTTTTTGCTTTTAACACTTTGAAACACAATTCCATGCCATATATAACCAAACCAAACATGTAAAAACAAAGTCAAGGCCACGGTGCATGTTGTAGAGGGTATAGAAGTGGCAATATACAATACACAGTTTTCATTTGCTTTTAAAAGCAAAGAGGTCCAAAATTATAACTTAAACTAGTTCACTTAACTTTATATTTATACACAACATATATAAAACAATATATACTATTAAATGGTGAGTGAACTCATTGCATACCTTCCTACAACCAAGCACAAGGCTCTACCCCAAGTACAACTTCCTACCTTAACCAAAATACGCTAAAGATCCAACTTTTTTCTCCAAAACCTCTAGGTCATGCTTCCTTGCCCATAAATTGCTCATGGCCATGACAAGGTATCCCATTTTATCACCTTCTTCCACCTTTGATTTTCTTTTCCATGTTGCTATATTGATAATGGAATTTTCCAAAGTTTGATAGGGGTTGGAGTTTATTTGATATGTTTTCTAGAATTTAAAAAGTGGAAGAAGGAGCATGAAGACTTAAGCCTTTTGTGTTTTATTTTGCAAATGAACTTTGTGAATTCAGAAGACTGGCATGTAGAATTTCTCAAGAGGTTACCACCACCTCCTAAACCCTGTATGGCTGGTCAAAAGAAGCCTTGTGCATAGTTTTCCCATGTGCAAACTCTCCACCTCACCCATGACCAAAATTCCTTCTCACCTCCAAAATACCTTCTCCTAATCGCTCCACTAATCTTTTTACCATTCACATTTAATTAGCCATAACATAAAAAATTAATTACACATTAATATATTAGACAAGAATAACAAATTCGAACAACTTATATCAAATAAAAAACTGTTTACCGATAAAACGATTTTCGGTCACATTATTAATATTTCTTCAAACGTTTTATTTTTATAACATATTTCAAAAACAAATTTACCTTCTATTAACGATATAATCATCAACATCCAAAGGCGCAATTGATTTAAAGTGAACCAGAAGAAGATCCCTTTCGAAGGACCTCGGAAGGGTTTGTATTATCAGAACCAAGATTCACTGTTTAGTCCTATTTACCACCCCTTTCAAAGGGATCAAAATGAGGTCCAGAATCCATTCGAATAGACCCCTTCAGAGATGTTGATACAGTAGTAATGAGGTGATCTTCTTCGAAAGCTAAGATATATTCAAAACTATTCAAAAGCCTTTCAAAGAAGTCCTCCCAAAGGGTTTGGTTCAAGGTTACAAAGAGAACCCCTTCAAAAGTCCAGTATCCTTCAAAAGGATTCGAAACTCGATATATATAGATTTGAGTAAAGAATGGATTCAATGTTCCATGGAGCCTTATTCTGGATAAATATCATAAGTCCAATGGACTCAATAATGTTGAATTATCATCATCAGGTTACTTTAGTGCCACAAGAGCTTTAGACATAATGAGAATATGCTTTAAAGTCAAAATATCCAAATAGGTTCTATAGCATAGCATATGCTAATAAAGGGTTAAGAAGATAAGTGTGGATCATGTGTAGTTGGTCATTAGACTAGCTAATGGCCGAGATGATCATTCTCATGTTCAAACTAAATACCAAGTCCATGCATCCTCTCTTTTGTTTCTCACGAATGGATTACAAGTATAGAATTTGTCCCTAATTTAATTTAGGGTTATAAGAATTTGCTTTGACAAAGAAATATAGGAATGAAAAATCGGTCCTTAACTTGGAACCTTAGGATCATATTTATAGAAGCGGATTGGACCTTCCATATCCATCCTTCCAAAGCTATCGGAAGGTCACTTCACTGACCTTTCGCATCCATCTTTCCACCTTTGACTTTCCGCTTTCATGGTTTCGAAGTTGTAGGTAGGTATTTGGGTCTTCTGGCATGCTTAAATTACCTCTTTCGTCTCTATCGAAAGCATGCTATTGATGGATATTGATCTGATATTTCATCAGTACCACTTTCAAATACTTATGAAGCCTTTCAACACAATTAAAAGTTGTGGTTCTTTAGGTAGAAAACAAATCATGGTACTTCATCATGTTATTTGAATATAAAAAGAAGCATTTTTGACCCCTTCGTCGACTTTGAAACCTAGAATTAGAGTTCGGTTCGGTTACTTGTACGTGTGCAGAAGGGTGTTTGGATTGGTTCGAAAAGTTGTAATGGTGGCAGAAGGACTATTTAATGTGGATGGAGTTCATTGGTGGACAAATGATGGTTGCGGAAGATTGTTTTTGAAGGTAATTTATTTAACTATCATGGAAGTTCAACTTTTAATTCTTGTGGAAGGGTAGTTCTAGCTGACTTTTCTTCTGTAAGAAGAAACAGTGGCGGAACTAATCGTTTCGAAAGGTTCAACCTATGAAAAAGGGGTAGTTTTGGTGGAAGCTCTGGCTTACATTTCCTATAGAAGTGCGTAATGCTTGCGGCACCCATTTGATTCCCTCGAAAGCTATTTTTAATGCCTTTGAAACCATCCTTTTAGAGTCAAGGATTTCAACACTTGCAAAACCCCTACGAAGAACATTTTCTAAGGCCTTTGGTTCCTCCCGTTGACACTTTCGGAAGCTTTCTTTTTACGATTCTAGAAGCCCTTTCTTTCATGCCTTCAGTCTTTAGTGAATTTTGTGGTTAACATTATACCCCCTCCCCTGTATGAAAGAAGCATTTGTTCTTTAGGACAAAAATCCAAGAATTCTCTTTTGTATTGCTTCATCCTCAATGATCTTCCTTATCAATCTTATTTTCCTATAAAGTATAGTGTAAACAACATTTCTTATTATTAATTTGAAATTTATGTAAGAATATGTTCGGTAGTTTATCCATATTATTGGAGATATTATTAGACTTCCTGATAATAGAATTCCAAAAATCTAATCTGGGAATAATGGAAATTAATAGATCATCATCTGGAGATAATAATTGATGAGAAATCCATACTTGGGAACGATTAATATTGGAAATTATTGTCTGACAAGAATAGAAATCCTGAAATCCAACTTTTGGTAATGATGAAAGAAGATCGGAACCTAATCATGGATTTAATAATAGAGGGCCAAAAATCCAAATCTGGCATTAATAATAGAAGTTTAGAAATCCTCTTCCAGAAAAAACTGATAGAAAGCCAAGAACAATCATTTGGAAATAATAAAATCTCAGAAATCATCATTTCGAAATAAGTCATAGAAGACCAGGAATCCTCGTTTATGGGCAAATAATAGGAGTCTAACTACCCTCATTTGGAAATAATAGAAGACCTAAAACCCTGATTTGGGTATTGATAAGTGCAGACATGAAGTTAATAGTGGAAGACCTAAGTCCCAGATTCAGGTGTTAGTAAGAGAGACCTAGAAATTATCATCTAGAAGTTAGTAGAAGACCGGAGATCCATAATAACAGAAGACCCGAAACTTATATTTGGGCATTAGTGAGTAAACTCTAGAAGTCAACAGTAGAAAACCTAAAAACCAAATTCAGGTTTAGATGAGTGACGCCTAGAAATCATCTTTTAGGTATGGTTGAAGACCATGAACTCATAATAGAAGACTCGAAACCCAGATTCGGGTATTAATAAGTGAAATCCAGAAATCATCTTTTGGAAATCAGCCGGAGGCTATAAATTCGTATTTAATAACAAAAGTAGTCCTGTAATTATCATCTAGAAATAATAAAGACAAGGAATCCGCTCCTGGTAACAAGAAGGAAAGTTTAGAAAACATTATTTGAATAATGGAAGTTCATAAATTCTCATCTGAGTCATTTGTTCTGCACCACTCTTTGGACTTTGATTGTCTGAATCTTTTTCTTTGTGTTACCTTTCTAGTTCCTGGTAGTTGATTCTTTTGATATGCACCATACCTTAGGCTTTGTATATTGTTAATCCTTTTATGCCATTCCTCGAGATTGGACGTCTTAGTCCGTTGTTGTTTGGTGCGCTTGGTTAGCTTATCTACAAGCAGGACCCAACAACTTACACAACCTCCCTCGAGGAGGCGCTCCAGCCAGGCCTTATACGCAGAACTGAAGGCTTATCTGATGCCTTTACTAGGCCATGGAATGGAAGGATCAAGGGTTTACTCCATCCTCCCTCTAGGAGGTGCTTCAGCTAGGCCTTATAGGCATGACTGAAGGCTGGTCGGTGCTTTGAACAGACCATAATGTGGCGTGTTCAAGGGCTTACTCCGTACCCCCTCTAGGGGAGCCTTGATCTGGCTATAGTGTGGTACGATTAAGGGCTTGTAGATCCTTTAACCTACCATAGCATGGCGCGAATAAAGGATTACTCTAACCTCCCTCTAGGAGGGGCGTTGACCTGGCCATCTTGGCACGGACAAAGGCTTATGACCGTTTAAGGTTGTTTCCAAATTTAAGAAGAATTCTACTCCCGACCATGAAGATTTTCTTAGAATAGAGGCGCCTTATTCATCAAATGTTGGAAAATAAGTTTGCAAATTTTCCACAGTCCATGTCCTAGGAACCATATTGCTATCCGGTCGATATAATTTGCAACTTCCTGGAGGAATTAGTTTGCACACAATTAGAGGACCCTCCCAGTTTGGTCCTAGCGGTCCGTCTACAGGATTTCTAGTGTTTTCCATCACTTTTCAGAGCATTGGATTTTCTTCTTGAAATGATATTTTCTTTGCTTATGAGTTGTATTATTTTGATATTCTTCTTTAATACTTGGCAGTTAGAATAGCTGCTTCATCTCTTAGTTCATGTATGAAATCCAATGATTCTTTCTTCAACTCTTATTTTGCATCGAAAACGTATGCAATTCTTCGATGCGAAGGTATTTCAATTTCGACCGGTAATATTGATTCACGCCCATATGCTTGAGGGTAAGGGGTATGACCTATAGCATTTTTAGTGGATATATGATATGCCCATGGAACAAGTGGTAATTCTTCCACATGATTTCCTCTGGCCTAATTCAGTCGTTTTTTCAAGGTAATCTTAATAGTTTTGTTGGCTGCTTTGACGGCTCTATCAGCCGTTGGATGTGCTACAAAAGTTTTTTTTATGATTCCATTCTTATGGAAAAATCGAGAAAACTCTTCACTTTTAAATTATGTTCCATTGTCAGATACAATCTTGTGGGATCCCGTATCTAGTGATGATTTTCTTAATAACAAATCTAAGTACTATCCCAAAAGTGATTTTAGGAAGCATTATGCTTTTAGCCATTTAGTAAAGTAATCAATAGCAACTACAACATACTTTGCCCCTCCTTTAGAAATTGGCAATGGTCCAATCAAATCGATTCCACATACATCAAAGGGCCATAGACTGGAGATCGGGGTTACTTGCCTTGGTAGTAAATGGTGTATCTTTGAGTATTTTTGGTACCTTTCGCATTTCGTACGAGCTCTATAGCTTTACTAGTCATCTGAGGCAAATAGAAACCTTGTCTCATTATTTTCTTAATCAACTTTATCCCATTGGAATGGTCTCCACGAAACCCCAAATGCGCTTTCTTTAATAATTTCAACCCATCTTCAGAATTCACACATCATAAGTATGGAAGAGCATATCTTTTCTTCTATAGAATTCCATCCATCATAGTGAAGGTCGAAGCTTGATGTCTGATTCTCCTAGCTACCTTTTTGTAAGATGGTAATATTCCATTAGTAAGATAGTCTACAATAGGTGTCATCCAAGTGTTCTTATAGCAGTTATCTTTTTTTGGATAAATGGGCTCTTCATATTAAATTTCTTCATCAATTTCTTTCTTCTCTTTCTTGTGTCATGGCTTGGGATCTAATTAAAACTAATATTTCTTTTCTTGGTAAGCATTTTCCCTTTAACACCGGGAGTTGCTTGATACCCTACTGGTGTGATATAGATTTCTAGAGCTCCTCTTGAACTAGACAATTTTTCTAATGAATCTGCTTGAGAATTATCTTCTCTTGGGACTTGGTCTATAGAAAAATCTTAAATAGGGTAAGCATTTTTAGCATCTTCTTAACATATAGTGATAGTTTAACGTCTTTGGTCGAACATATGTAATTTATCTGATTTACCATTAGTTGAGATTCGCTACAGATTTTAATTCGTTGGATCTTGGGTTGTAAGACTAGAATTAGTCCTGCCACCATCGATTCGTATTCAGCTATATTGTTTATTGTAGGAAATCATAGCTTCATTGTATAGTTTAGGCGATGTCCATCTGCTTTGATTATGACATATCCTGCTCTGGCTTCCTTCTCATTTGATGCCTCATCCATAATTAATTACTATATGGGCTTTTATCGTTTTCTTTTCTTACGCTCTTTAACAAAGCCTGTACGTTCATTGATAAAGTCCGCTAATGCTTGCCTTTTGATTGCTACTCGTGGCTGAAATTCTATGCCATATAGGCTAAGTTCAATTCCCCATTTTACTAGCCTACCTGAAGTCTTAGGTTTACTAAAAACATAATTGAGTGGAAAGTTAGCCAATACTCTGATTGGATGTGCTTGGAAGTATGTACTGAGTTTTCGTGTTGTAAATATCAAATAATAAGCCAACTTTTCTATGACTGTGTGTCGAATTTCGGCATCCTTCAATCTTCTGCTCACATAATAAATGGGAAGCTGAGTTCATATTCTTCTCTAATCAGAATCGAACTAACCGCAAGTTCTGAGACTGCCGTATATAAGTACAAGCTTTCTCCATTTTTGAGGCTGGATAATACTGGTGGCTTTTCCAAATGATTTTTTAGTTCTTAGAAGGCTTTCTTATAATCTTCTCCCCACCCAAAGATATTTCTTTTCTTGATTACATTGAATAACGAAATGCATTTATTGGTTGCCTTGGAGATGAATCTGCTCAAAGCTGCAATTCTACCATTCAAACTCATCGCGTCTTTGCTTGTTTTAGACTCGGCCATGTCGTTGATAGTTTGGATTTGATCAGGACTGGCTTCAATCCCTTGTGCACTAATAATGTATCCTAAGAACTTTCTAGAATGAACGCTAAAATTTCTAAGGATTTAGTTTCATTTGATACCTTCGTAATATTCCAAACATTTCTTTAAGATCTTTAAGGTGACTCTCAGCTTCGTGGGACTTTACTAGCACATCATCCACGTAAACCTCCATATTTTGACCAATATGTTCTTTGAACATTCTACTCACTAATCTTTGATATGTAGCTCCTGCATTCTTTAGTCCGAAGGGCGTTTCTTTATAAAAAAAGTTCTCCAATCCATAGTGAAACTTGTATGCTCTTCATTTGGCTTAAACATGGGTATTTGATTATATCGAGAATAAGCATCCATGAGAGATAATAGCTTGTGTCCGCTAGTCGCATCAACTAACTGGTCTATTCTAGGTAGCGGATAATAGCTTTTCGGGCATGCTTGTCAGATCAGTGTAATTGACGTAGGTTCTCCACTTGCCATTTGACTTCTTTACTAACATAGGGTTTGCTAGCCATTTTGGATAAAAAAACTTCTAGAATGAATCTATTTTCAAATAGCCTTTTAACCTCTTTTTCCTAGGCATCAGATCGAACGTTGTCAGACCGGCTTTTTTTGCCGGACAGGAGTCACATTTGGGTTAATATTTAGTGCGTGACACATAAATGATAGGTCAATCCCAACCATATCTGAATGGGTCCATGAAAATACGTTCTTCAGTCCTTGATAGCTTTAAGGAATTGAATCAAGTCTGCTTTCAAGTTGTTCTCTAACCCTTTTCCCACTTTGAATATTTTGGTTGAATCGGTTGAATCTATACATATTTCTTCAAGATCCTTTATGAGCTTTATCCTCTCCATTTCTCCTCGGCAATACAATTCTATGATGATCTCGCCTTCTTCAACAGAGTTAGCATTGGTCCTCTTCCTCTTCCCTCCAAGTGAGATATACCTTTCGAACACATGTTTATTTGTTTTATTAGATCTTATTTTTTCTTCAAATGTTGGATGTAAAAATCAAACATCCAAAGGCTAAAAAATAGTAGAGGAATCATAGTAAGAAGAGTACTCCCTTTTGTATTGATCGAGAGTTGCAAAATACATTTTGTGGGAGCTAAATTGTTCTCTCCAAATAGTACCCCAACCCTTTTTAGTAAAGAACTTTACTATCGGGTATTTTGGTGGGACAAAAGAATCCACCTCATCCAGCGTAGAATGGCCAAAGAATGCATTATAATATGAAGGCTGATCGATGACCACAAAGAGAGTCTCAAAAGTTGTACAACATGGTGGCAAACCCATCTGTACCAGTAGATTTACTTGCCCTATAAGTGTCGAGTCCTTATTATTGAACCCAAAGATAGGTTCAAGAATTGGCACCAATTTTTCCTCAATAATGCCCATTTGGTCGAAAGCATGCTTGAAGATGACATTAACCGCGCTCTCTATCCACCAAAACTTTGATACTATGGAAAGCCCGATTTGAGCTGTGACCATAAAGGGTTCATTATTGGGATAATGGATTCATTCTTTTGCTCTTGTGGAGTGATGACATGATTTGACATTTGTATATTAAGTCATGGGTTTTTGAGTCGGGGCTCCTCATTTACAGAGAACACTCCTTCCCTAACTTCCTGATATATATGTTCCTAGCTCCCTTACTATTTCCCGCCGGATGCGGTCCCTCATGAATCACATCAATCCTATTCAAAGGTGTACTTAAATTCAATGGATCTTCATCCTCTAAAACATTCACAGCATTACTAGGGAATTTTTGGGGTTCATTGTCAATTCGTGGTGCATTCTGTTTATCTTGGATAAAATCTTTCAGATGTCCTTTACGGATCAGCTTTTAAATAATCTCAGCAAGAACTTGGCACTCGTCCATCTTAAGGCCATTCGCCTTATGATAAGTGGAATAATCGCCTCATTTTCTCTATTCAGGCAAGTTCTTGGCCTTGAATAAAGTTGGGAAATTAACCTTTTCTTTAGTTGTGGCGTAGATATAAGACAACGGTTTATTCACTGAATTGGTGTTGGAGTTTTCCCACCTTGACCTTTTGTGTCCTCGACCGAATCCAAATCTTCCAATTTCCTTTTTGGGATCAGTTTTCCTTTAGCATAGTATAATTTATCCATTCGAATGAATTTATCTTCTTAAAAGTGAAAATCTTATGAATTTTTTCATCAATGGACGAAGGGCTCTCTCTAGAATGACGTATTTTCTATTAATCTCGAGTGCACTATGATTAGCTTGTCTCTATCATTCATGTCTTTGGTGGTAATTGCAGCAGCCACTTAAAATGTTAAGGGAAATAATCTGCATCGCACTGGCCCCGAGGCATTATAAAGATCTATTTGGTAGCCAAACGCCATTAGGTAGTCATTAGGATCAGTAGTGCCATGTTATTTCATAGAAGGAACCTTAACATGAGATGTAATTATTGTTGGCATGATTTCTTCAATGAATGGAGCTACTCGATCGTTATCATTCAGTTGCTCATCTAAAGTTCTTTTCCCTTTAGCATTCAGCATGTCTTTAACACCTTTCCCTTCCACGCCCTTTAAATATGCTTCAGTATCATGATAGCTTTTTTGATATTGATTATATTCCATTAAGGTTGAGCTTCCAGATTTGTCCAATGATTTGTCTTGCATTCTACCTTGGTGATCAGCTTTAATTGCATAACGTTCCTTCTTCTTTGATAATGTTAAGTCAATCTTGCTTTCGCCTTCGAATGTGTAAGCCTTTAGATTCCTTTTTAAGGAGACCACTTCGTCCCTTGTTGTTGGCTTAGCGGTTTTAGATGATTTCTGAGTAAGGGGTGCTTCCAGGAATTATTGCATTTCCAATAGCCTGCTCCAAATGTTTTACCTTAACTGCATTATCATCAGGTTGTGCTAGAGTTGATGGTTGTCCTGGCATGGAGCCTTCTAAGTTGAAAGTTGGCATAATATTTTCCTCCAAAACATTGTGTTCATCGCTTCTTCATCTAATCAGTTGAGTATTTTCGATCTCATTTTTCTATAGCAAATCAAACTATCCATAATTAGTCTATAATAAAAGAATAAGGACGAAGGTTTGAGCCCCTCCTTCTAGCATCAAAAATGTTAGCGATTTAATCATCAACATCCAAAGGTACAATGGATTGAAAGCAAATCAGAAGAAGATCCCTTTCTAAGGACCTCGATAGGGTTTGTATTGTCATAACTGAGATTCAATGTTGTTGTCCTATTTAGCGCCCCTTTCGAAGGGATCAAAATGAGGTCAAGAATCGATTTGAATGGACCTCTTTGAAGGTGTCGATATAGCAGCTATGAGGTGATCTTCTTCAAAAGCCAGATATATTTGAAAGTAATCAAATGTCGTTTGAAAAAGTCGTCCCAAAGGGTTTGATTCAACGGTTACAAAGAGAACCCATTCGAGAGTACAGTACCCTTCAAAAGGATTCGAAATTCAATATATTTAAATTTGAGTAAAGAATGGATTCAATGTGCCATAGAATCTTATTCTGGATAAATGTCATAAGTCCAATAGACTCAATAATGTTGAATTATCATCATCACGTTACTTTAGTGTTGCAAGGGCTTTGGACGTAACGATAATATGCTTTAAATTCAAAATATTCAAATAGGTTTTGTAGCATACCTTATGCTAATAAAGGGTTAAGAAGATAAGTGTGGATCGTGTGCAATTGGTCATTAAACTAGCTAATGGCCGAGATGATCATTCACATGTTTGAACTCAATATCAAGTCCATGCATCCTCTCTTTTATTTCTCATAGATGGATTACAAGTAATAAAATTTGTCCCCAATTTGATTTTAGGTTGCAAGAATTCGGTTTGGTAAAGAAATGTAGGAATGAAAAATCCTTCCCGAACTTGGACCCCTAGGGTCGTATTTATAGATGAGGGTTGGACCCTTCCGCGTCCATCCTTCCAAAGTTGTCAAAAGGTCTCTTCACCAACCTTTCGCATCCATCCTTCCACCTTTGACCTTCTGCTTTCATGATTTCGAAGTTGTTAGGTATTCGGGTCTTTTGGCATGCTTAAATTATCCCTTTCGTCTCTATCGAAAGCATGTTATTGATCTGATATTCATCAATACCGGTTTCAAATACTTATTGAGCCTTTCGACACCATTGAAAATTGTGCTTGTTTTGGTGAAAAATGAATCATGGTACTTCATGTGCTGTTTGAGTATAAGCGGAAGCATTTCTGACCCCTTCTTCACTTTTGAAATCTAGAACAGAGTTAGGGTGGGTTACTTGGACGTGTGTAGAAGGGAGTTTGGATTGGTTCGAAAGGTTGTTATGGTGGCAGAAGGACTTTTTAATGTGGATGGAGTTCATTGGTGGACAAATGATGGTTCCGGAAGATTATTTTCGAAGGTAATTTCTTTATCTATCATGGAAGATCAACTTTTAGTACTTATGGAAGGGTAGTTGTGGTTGACTTTTCTTCTACGAGAAGTAAACAGTGGCTGAACCAATCATTTTGAAAGGTTCGACCTATGCGAAAGGGGTAGTGTTGGTGGAAGTTCTATCTTTCATTTCCTGTAGAAGGGCACAGCTTGTGGCACCCATCTAATTCCCTTGGAAGCTATTTTTAATGCCTTTGGAACCCTTTTTTTTTAGTCATGACCGAACCCCTTTTCAACACTTACGAAACCCCTATGAAGAACATTTCCTAAGGCTTTTAGATGCTTCTCCTTGATACTTTCGAAAGCTTTCTTTTTATGATTCTGGAAGCCCTTTCTTTCATGCCTTCACTCTTAAGTGGATTTTGTGGTTAACACCTTCGTTACTTATTAATTAAAAGGGTAATCAAGGTTATAAGTCCAATTTAATCACACTTAATCAATATTCAAATATTTATATAATTTAGATTTTAAATACGAAGTGTTTGAAATTCCAAGTCGTTACAGAATATTTAAAAACAATAATAATAAATTTTATCATCACTTATTCATCTAGGTTGAGTTACATTAATAAATGCATATACATAGTTAAATATATTATATTATACTAGACATCTTGTTGACCGTAGAACAAAGCGTTCATCTCTCTTGTGAACCTTAGTTAGGAAATATTTATATGTATTTTTCTGATGTCCCTATTATGAATATGTGTATCATGACATATTAAATTAAGTAATTTTAAATTAATTACAGCTAAAATTATTTAAACATTAATAACAAAAAAATAATATAATTAATAAAATTAAATTAAGATATTGAATCCATCTTTTATTAATCAAATACTAAATTTGATTTAGGATTAATAAATATTTATTTACACAAACACAATTAAAGATCTTTTGCAAATTAATAAAATGAAATTTGTTTAAAATCATCCTTTTACCCTCGCTGTCTAGGCACCTGATCTAATAATCGGGTTAGAGCTCACATTGTGCTTGTGTAAATAAATTAACGACAATGCATTGAGAAAAAGCTAAAGTAGATGGGTATTTAGAAAAGGGAGCTTAAACTAAGGAAAAGTTCACTCCAATTAAGGACCACTTATGTGGAAAACCTCCCTAAACTCCCGACCCCTACTTGGTTCATCGATATGATTTGATTCTTCGCTATGACCCTGTAGAAGACTTAAATGCTATTTAAGTCTTAGATTAATTCAAATAGTATATTTGAATACTATAAATTAATTTAAATTGTTTAGATTAAATTAATAATCAATTACATAATATTATAAAATTTATAAAATTCAAATCTGAAATTGTTTGAATTAAACATGTAATTGACTAATTTTATAATATGTAATAAAATAAAAAATTTAAATTATTTTAAATTTAATAAATAACTATAAATATAGTGCTTATGAATAAATTAAATTATTTAATTAATAAATGTAATACACGAGAATATACATGCGCTCATTTAATAAATGTCATACATTTGAATATATATATATATATATATATTGATAAAAGTAATACATATAAATATTGATAAATGTTATATGTATTTATAAAACGGGAGGTAAGTATAAGTAAAACTCATGAGACTTAAGGAAACATACATCGGATGTATATTAAAGATAAACCATATTATGAGTCATAATTGTTATGTGCTATTATTCCTTAAATAGTCGCTGGTACAATATAAAATTATTTTAAATTAAGAATATAGTAATGCTGATGATGATGATGATGCACTCTAATATTTATAATAGAAATAGATTACCTATGTAATCATGTTTGTTCAGCACCCTCAAGGCGTTGAATATTTATGGTGATGCTTATGTTATCCGTAGATATACAAGAATGGTAAGGGTTATATAGCTCCCCATAGGATATCGTGAAATATTTCGGTCTAGTGGGTCTAATTTACTTTTTGATTTGCTGAGCACCATCAAGGTCATAAAGATGATTAAGAGCATAGTTAAAATGTATGATAGGAGTTATATTTGATATAATTAGTAAAATATTACTTACCATTTAAGGGTACTATGATTTTTTGATTGGCCTTAAGAAAGTAGTAACATGATACTAACAGCCACTGAAGGAATTTATGAAATTCCACTATCTCTTTTGGGTTTTTTGAGAGCTGCAAAATTCAACAGATCCATAGAAGGAAAATATAATAAACCATTCTAAAACATATAAGAACATATACAATGAAATCTAATTTACTCTAATGAATTTACATCAGAAAATGGCAAGTATGAAGTTATTCTTTAAACATAACTCTTTAATGGGAACAAACTTAAAATTTGCACCTAATAATGAAAAAGCTATGGTATGTCATCACAAATAAACATTTAACTAAACCCACTAAAGATGTCATATGTGACGTGGTTAAGACTTGCGAAAATTGAGAAAAGGATTGTTCATGAGCATCAAGCTCTAATGATAACACAAAAAAATGAATGCTTGTGAAATATACTCCAACTTACAAAAGTTGTATGGTGAATAATCTCATTCCGCAAGGTATGAGTTTTCATCAAACCGTTGACAAGAGAATAGGAAAGGGTTCTTCAGTCCTAGATCGTATACACAATTTGATTGGGTACATTGGGTGCTTAGTTATGATAGGTTCTACTTTGATACCGAGCTATAGATTAGCTTGATTCTCACGTCACTCACTCCACAGTTCGACCAATTCTTATTGAACTTCAATATGAATCTGTTGAATTGTGCTATTATCGAGCTCCTTAACTGTCAAAAGTACATACATGAAAGAACCAACTATAGTGCTTGTTGTGTAACACCCCACCTCTACACTCATATTACTCAAGAGTATTATTGAATAATATTGCCAAGTAACAGGGAGAATGAGGCGATGTGGGTAAAACTCATGTGAATATTCCCTTGGAGCAACACTGAACACGTCACATAATATAAAAATCACTCACCTTGACGTAAGTAGTCTCGATATAAGCAATAAACTGGTGTGGTTCCAAGGATAGAAAAATACATAATATAAAAATAAATCTTAGAGAATACAGAGTCATCAACCCAGTATAATACATCACATAAGTTCGAGTGAGATAAAAAAGTCAAATTCCCACTAAATCTTAATTATATACAAGATTAATCCAATACATCAAATCCAACATCATAGACATACATGAGTCCATATTATATATGCAATACAACCAATATTCTATCCTCCAATTAAGCCCAATAAGCAAGTCTGGTCACATTGTCCCTAAACATGAAATGTAACGGACTAACCTAAGTATTACACATACAGTAAACAGGTCAGACCATGTCTAAATCCAATGGTGAACATATAAATGATATCTTAAGGTATAACATACACACATCATAGTAAAGAGATCCAATCATCAAAGGAATAATCAAACACCCACAATACATCAAACAACATCCAAAACACATCAAACATCAAAACATCCATCACATACAACACACCACACACATTAAGCATCCATGGCACACATCACACAACAATAACTCCTACATCACACGTCACACACATCTACACGTCACACAGCACATATTTACACATCACGCACCACACACAGCACACCACAAACATCAACTATTCATGTTTATTTAGTAATACTAAATTTATTCATTTTATTCTTCATTTTTCATTTTCATTACTTCTACTACTATTATATGTGATGTTTTTGTTATAGCCAGAAGCCGAGTCTACATCTAAACCTCGTGGCATTTTAGCTGCAAAAGGAGATCCTACTCATAATTTTTTTTTGTACATCCTTGCCAGTCTTAAGCTGCACAATAATCACATGTCGCTTCCTCTTATCCTCACCTCTTCGCTCCTTGCTCCCATCGTCAACCACCTTGCCTCATTCTGAATTCATCTTATTAGCCTATGCAGCAGAATGTCACCGTGTGATGAGTGGCCATGTCTTTGCAACCAATGGGGAGCTACCCCACAGTCGGTCAAGCAAGGATGGGGCTAGCAAAAACTTCTGACTATCACATCTACATAAGGGACTTCGTTCCACTCAAAAGCGAAGATAATCAAATTTCCACTTTAAAATAAAATAATAAAATATATAATTTACCTCACTCATTGAGTCAGAAATCCAAATAATATCAATTAATAGTTGTGTATAATATAGAATAATTCTCCAATATTTGAATATTAAATACTTTGTCTTCAATGAATTATCCAACATTGTACTAGTTTTGAGTAAATAAGTATACCTCACACGGACGTCCTACAGATACAATATATACACGACACCATAAATTAATTAATATTAAATAAATTTCTACTTCGCTTATTAATACACTCTCGCTTAAATCACTTTTCTATTCATTGTTCTTCAATTTTATTATCAATGGATAATTTTACTTCATCTCATTCGTAACACACAAATCAACAGCCATCCATTCACACGTTAATTTATTATTCAATCAAATTTTAACAAGTTGAAGGGTTTTTAAATATATTTCACTTCATTCTCACCCTTTTATAAAAATATTTCAATTTAATTTAACAGAACTTTCTTTTATTTATGTCCCTCTTTTTAAATAACAGATTCTCACTTCTAATCTCAAAAAACTATATTTCAAAATAATTTATTTAGTTTCAAAGAAATCTTTGTTCAAACTCGTCAATAAATTTTGAAACCTCAAACACTCTTTTCCATCAAATTTACTCTTTAATAATATAGAAATACTTCAAAGGAATTTATATTTTCCAAATACCTTTAGAATATCAAATTTAAAAAATGTCCTCAATACAAAAGTATTAGAAAACCCAAATTGACCACTTCAAAATCATTATTTGAAATCCTTGTTTACCTTCAGACACTTCTTTTAAAGCTATTAATCCAACAAAAATAATATATATTACTTCCAGAAATTTACTTCTTATTAAATCCCCATAAATGAAAATTTCCATTTAATTAAATAGAATAAATTGCAATCATCTTGTAATTACTTTAATACATCTTTATACAAAATTTTCTTCTTTTATTTCAAATCATTCTTCACTTTAAAATATAGATTTCAAACCTCTATTCATAAATAACCTCTAAATACTTTCTAATCATCAATAAATAAAAATATAAATCTTTGTAGTTCCTTTATTTATCAAAAAAAGGGAAAATCCAACATTTCCCAAAATAATTTCCGTTTAACCTTAAAATTATTTCATTTATTAATATTTTTCCAAAATCATCCATCTTTCAAATCTTTCATTGATCCAATAATCTCAATATTAAATAAAACATCATTCCAAAATTCACTAATTATTCTCAAAATAATTTATTTACTCCACATATTCTTAAAATAATCTACTTATTTCAAATTTACATATTTTAATTTATTTCTCTTTTCTAAACAATTTCAAATTCTATTCAATTACTTGTGAACATCTAATTGTTATTCGATAATAACAAATCAACAATCTAAAAATAATTTTCAGAACATGAAGTAAATCATAACTCGATACACAGTATCATCCAATTCAAGCAACATCAATCATCAATCGTTATCAAACACCTAATTTCATCCAATAATTCAACCATCCAACCAAGCATGAAAATCAAACAATTATAAGGGTAAATGGGCATCAAAGTAAATGAATTAGACATAAGAGTGAGTGAGATAACTCAAAAAAACAATGTTGAGCTCCAAAACCGTGACTAAATGACATCAATACCGCTATTAAGCTTTTGATTCAACCAGCAGCCCTTCAGCACCACTACAGCCCAGAACCTCATCACATTTGGTCCAATCGCCGCCCTTGAATCCTTAACATCCATTGTCTGAACACAGTTGCTCCTCCTTGTCCCTCCAACTTAGGTCTGCATCTACCAAGTAGCAGCCATAGTTGCCCCCCTTCATCTTGCATCAGCCCAACCACCATCGCCCGATTACCCCCCTCCCAGCGTCACTCAACCACCGTCGCCTATCCAGGTCGGTGCCACCTCCACTCGTGCCCAAGATGTCATTAGTTTTTCATTCCGGGACCTTATTACACACACCTCTGTCTCCATCACTTACTCAAACCGCAACCCTCCCCTGATGTCAAATGCAGATCGCCTCCCCAGGCCAATTGCATCCTCGTAATTTCTTACAAGAAAGTCATCATACACAACTCATACCGTGACTTTATTCGTAAAACAATACTCTTCTATCAAACTCAACTAGTTAGTTCTCTATGTGGCTCACACACTTCAACTCATCCTTATTGTATGATATGATTTTAAATAGATTCATTTAACGACTTTCTATTCTTCGCATACGACAAATTTTTGTAAAATATTCTAAGTGTCAGAATTTTCAGAAAATTTTGGTAGAGTCTCCTTTGTACGGAGAGAATTTCGAAAAATCAAAACATAATGTAATTATATGATATGCATCTCCAAAGAGGCATCCTAACATGGGACATCCCAAAACATGGGAAAACAATATAATATCAAAACATATATCAGTATGCCTAAAAAACATACCTTTATTTAGCATTTTTAAGCAATTTACCTCGTTATTAAGCATGTATAAGCAAGAAAAGATGAGCTATCATCACCCATGATTCCAAATAGTCTCTAGAATACCAATTCTTAATTCATTGTAAACATTAATCGCATATAGAAAGAGACAGAATAACTATGAATTCACATAACTTTAGAATAACACTCCGTGTCAAACATTTAGCCACATCTCAACAAACTTTGCATAGTTAAAACCACAAATTAGCTATTGATTTCAAAGAGTAGATTTTTGCATAACATATTAACTTTTCAAAATAACTTTCGAATTACGGAAATACATATTAAAATTCAATTTATGGGATTTTCCCAAAAAGCAACGAATTTTGAAATGAGGTTATAAATGCCGGTCCATCTCTTAAACATGCATTTTTAACCTTGAAAACATTAAAATTTTGCACTACGCTTCAAAGTTGTAGGTTATATTTTAAAATTTCTAGAATGGGAAAATTTTTATAATTAGACAAATGCTTCAAAAGTTATAAGCAAAAGAGTTTAGCTTAGTTTTAGATAATTTTACAACTCGGGACAGCAACTTCTACCTGTTATGATTTATTTTTGAACACATGTAAATCTCCAAATTTTGCATTCCATTTCCAACTAAATTTGCTCTCTAATGACATGGCCTTTAGATGAAGCTAAAATCAATGCAAATGAATTATTAGTTTTAGATTTAAAGTAAAAATTAATCGTAGTATTTTAAAATATCTTCACTTCCAAAACATTTCTAAAACTATTTGTCAAACAATTCTTTAATTTACAAATTTCTTTCTAAAATAATTACACCGCTTCTAATGGTATATTTATCATCTTCATTTCAAATCTTTTAGTACTTTGAAACCCTTCTTTTCCAAAACTTTCATTAATCTTCACGAATAGTATTTATTTTTTTTCAACACAAAAATATACAATATATAGATTATTAATTAAAAACTAAATATATGTATAATTTTTTTTCTTCATTCAACTTTAATGCATCACATCCTAAATATCTTCACAACACGCGTCCGCACAAACATTATATAATATAGCAATCATTCAATAACAAACATCGCAACCGTACTAAGTTCAAATTCAAATACATTTACTAAACTGGTGACAATGCTTCGCCATGAATTTCTAGTGGTTTACTTCGTCAATTAGCTATAGCGTTGACCGTGTGATCAACATTGTCTCATCGTCGACTTTAATTATCCACTAATGCTCGATGTCTATAATTATCACATCAAACATCTAAATATAATAAAATAAATTTTATTATATTTCAAAATGTTTCGTTGCTTCACTACAGTAGTACTCCCCTTATGTACACACATACATATATACACTTACGTCGCAATAATTCACAAAACTTCAAAATATTACAAATGTTTTATATCTCATCTTTTTTTAAATCATCTCAAAAGAAAATTTCTCTTATCAGTACAACATACATACGCGCGCGCGCACACACACACACACACATATGTATATATATTCTTTCCAAAATTTAACTCATATACTTCTTTAGAATATCAATTTCTTTGCAAAACACGTTTTCTTTTTTATTAATCACACTTTTCCTCAAATTATATATTTCTTCAAAATAGTAACTCTTCATTCATTTAAACATTTATTAGTTCAAAATATTCTCTAAATCCCTATAATCTCTTCAAAATAATTAATAATTTAAATTGGTTTTCTTCGAAATATTATTTCAAATATTAGTTTATAATATAACTCAAAACACATTCCTCTCTTCAAAATAATTTATTACTCTTCAAAATCCCGTATCTATAAATCTCGTTCTAGTGTTTAGGAACCCCTATCGATAACGTTGGCCAGACACATCGATCATAATTCTTAAACACTCAAAGGACAAATTAACACAAAGTTGGCTTCATAAATTCCTTTAAATATTTACTATCGGTAACGACCTGTAATTTTATCACTTTGAACTTGAATAGTTAATATGTTTTTAAATGATTAAATATTTGATTTTATAACTAAATAAAATTTGGATAAAATATATCGAATGGATTTTTAAAACTGCTGTAAAATGTTAGTTTAAAGACGATTCGAATTATAAGGCGGTTAGGGGGACCGATTTATTTAAGAATAAGAAGATTATTATTTTCTTTGCCTAATAAACCAAAAGAGAATGATTACATCTTAGGAATTAAGAAAAGAATTTTCCTTATAAAACAAGAAAGAATTATTAATCTTGCCTAATAAAACATAATACTATAATTACTTGCCTAATAAAACAATAGTAAAAAACAAAATAGCATTATGATTCTTAAGGACGGTTATTGTTGGATCAAAAATTTGCCAAATCAGGTTATGCCATGTAGATAGTTGCCATTGGACCAAAATTTGGTTGAATCGGGTTATGCCATCCGGATGGTTGCCATTGAACCAAAATATGGTTGAATTAGGTTATATCATGCGGATGGTTGTCATTAGACCAAAATCTGGTGGAATCAGGTTAGCCGATAGAAGATTTGGTAATTTTTAAAATAGACTTCTCTTTACCTATAAATACTCAAGTCCATTTCTCATTTAATTCCATTCATAAGCTATAGAAATAAACCAAATTTCATATTCGTTGTCGAAGGCTAGGTGTTCCAAGTCTCCATAAAAGAAATTAGGAAGTGAGTACAAATTATTCTATGAATATAATTTATTCTATGAGTCTAATTTATTTTTACAGTGAGTTAATTGTTCTTTGATTTAAAGGAATTATGATATTAATTCACGTTAGTTTAGTTGATAATAATACCTCAACTTGAACGACTTAATTTCCAACCGATGAAAAGTATTTGCTGAAATTGAAGGCTACAAATAAGTTTATGGAGTTGGTTTTTCAAGTTATTTCAAAAAAAAATTGTTTTAAACAAGGGATTTCTTGTTTATACCATTAAGTAACATTAAAAAAAATGATAAGTATTGCTAAAATATTGACACGTTTTTGGAAAATAAGTCATCTTATATTTAGCACTAAAAGCTGATGAGCAGACTTTCCTTTATTTGTAAGATTTAGAATCGGGGTGTTTTAACTAAGGCAAGGCTAGAAACAACCGGTGCCCTAGCTAGGAGCAACCACCAAGTAGCAGCTACAGCTGCTCTCCTTCGTCCCGCTTCAGCCCAACCATCATCACCCAAATACTCACCTCCCAGCATCGCTTAGCCACCTTCACCTAATCCAGTTCGACGCCTCCTCCATTCGAGCCCAAGATGTCATCAGTTTTTCACTCCTGCACCGTGTCACACACACCTCCATCTCCGTCACATACTCCTACTATTTACTAGGCGATGACATCCACTTAGAATGCGAGCACTCAATGTTTGCGCCAAAATTGGTCACAAACACCCAATTGTAGATGAAAGCACCAAATTACAGTCTCAGATCACAGATGGACAAAATATAGAGGATATAAATATGAAGAACGCTCAAAATTTAAAAGGAAAGTAGTAGAAAGACAAGATTTATAGTGGTTCGATGTTGTAGCCTACATCCACTTTGGAAGATTTGATGTTTTATTGATGATTCCCAACTGATTTACAAGAGTAAAATCAGTAGTATCCATTTTAAAATGGAGTTCCAACAGAGTAACGGTGTAGAAGAGCCAGAAGATCTCTTTTCTATTGGCATTGGAGTGCTATTTATAGGTGCAGTTTGGAAACATCTGACTTAGATCTTGGAATACCTCTTCTTGCACGTGGGTGGGCCCACCAGATCAATCTAAGGTCGTTGGGGATCGATCAAAAAATGATCCAATGATGATGGGATCGATCAAGAACATTCCTCTGGTGGTATACAGGCTGTGGTGAAAATTTGGTAGCATTTGGATTTATAGATTTTGAGTTATGATCGATCAAAAATGGAATTTGTAAGCTGGCTGAATTTTTCATATCGATAGCTTGGTATCGATTAAGCTCGTATCGATCTGGTATGTATCGATCAATGGAGTTGTTATGACATGTAGCGATGAATTAGGGGAGATCAACATTTATGCCGAGTAACTGTTTCATTTACTTGACTTTGCCCACTTCGCATCGATCTTGAAAGACGCCTTCGTGTCCGTGCCTGGAGGATGTCTTTGCATCAATCATGCATCTTTTCTTTCGTATCGATCAGTTGCCAAGCCTTTCGTATTGATCCACATCTCATTCCTTCATATCAATATTTCTTGTTCGGTTTCGTATCGATGCCAAAAACCTTCCCTACGTATCAATGAATTGTTGCCCTCTTCGTATCGATTAAGTGAATGATCGATACGAAGTGTGCCACGGTTGCATGGATACGAACTAGAAGGCCTAGATGGATGGACAAAAGTTAATGTTTGTTGGATGGATATGAATGAGATGGGGATGGACTCGAAGTCGATGGATACGAAGGTTGGTGCGGTCCACATGGATATTGGTTGATGTGTGGTCGTGTCTCGAAGCAACCGCCTCCTTGACCCGAAGTAGACCCTCCAGTGACTCCAAGCATGTGTTGTGACGACCCAAAGCAGCTGTAAATATGCCAATCCATCATACACCTGAATTAAACCCTTTTCTGACCCGAAGTAAGCTACTTGGAAACCCGAAGCAAACATGAAGGTGACTCGGAGCAAATTCCAAGCAACTTGAAGCTACTCGATCTTTGTCGAAACCATGTTTTAGACATCTTGCTTTGTTTGTTCATCGACTATGCTATATCCTAGCCTCGTGTTCATGCTTGTTATCTATGATAATCCAACTTCGATCATTATGCAGTCGAGTAGGTCAAATCCTCCTGTATATTGCCTTGCCAAAAGGCGGGTTAACACTTTGCGCCCCAAAACATGCTTTATGATAGGAAGGCGTGTTTTAAAGTTCCATAAGCTGTATGTTCATATCCTGTTAATGACTTGTAAAGAGACTGACAATCTTACCTGATTATGAATAGTGATCTTTCAAGATTGTACGCCGTTCAAGGCGAAATGTGACCATTCGAGGTTGTGGTGAATTATAACTGTTCGAGGTCGGGTGCCATTCGTGGAGAACGGTGACCGTTCGTGGTTGGGTGCCGTTCATGGAGAATGGTGACCGTTCATGGTTGGATGTCATTCATGGCGAATTGTGACTGTTCGTGATTTTATTTTGTAATCATAAACATCAGAATTATATTCTAATGAGTCTTACAATAGAAATGTCCAACTAAATCAAGTCCAAGTGCAAAAGGCAGAAACCAAAAGCAAAACAGAAACGTCATTGAGGATCGTCCATGATCGACCCACAATCACTGTATATCGATCAAAGAATGATCCAATGATGATGGAATCGATCGGGAACGTTCCTCTGGTGGTATGCAAGCTGTGGTGAAAATTTGGTAGCATTTGGACTTGTAGATTTGGAGTTATGATCGATCCAAAATGGAATTTGTAAGCTGGCTGAATTGTTTCGTATCGATGGTTTGGTACCGGTCAAGCTTGTATCGATTTGATATGTATCGATAAAGGGAGTTTCTGTGACGTGGAGCAATGAATCAGGGGAGATCCACTTTTTACGTCGAGTGACTGTTTCCTTTACTTGACTTTGCCCTCTTCGCATCGTTCTTGGAAGCCGCCTTCGTATCCATGCCTAGAGATGTCTTCGTATCGATCATGTGTCCTTGCTTTCGTATCGATCGGTTGCGAAGCCTTTTGTATCGATCCACATCTCATTCCTTCGTACCGATGTTTTTTGTTTGGTTTCGTATCGATGCCAGAAACCTTCCTTTCATATCGATGACTTGCTGCCCTCTTCATATCGATCAAGTAAATGATCGATACGAAGTGTGCCGCGGTTGCATGGATACGAACTGAAAGGCCTAAATGGATAGATACAAGTTAATTTTTGTGGGACGGATACGAATGAGATGGATATGGACCCAAAATCGATGGATGCAAAGGTTGGTGTGGTCCAAGTGGATATTGGTTGATGTGTGGCCGTGTCTCAAAGCAGCTGCCTCCTTGACCCGAAGCAGCCCTCCACTGACTCAAAGAATGTGTTGTGATGACTTGAAGCAGCTTATAAATATGCCAATCTATCAAAGACCCGAAGCAAACTGACGCAGCGGATAATTCGAACAACACTTCAATCGATGGAATGTAGCAATCGGTGAGTTGAAGATACCAAAATGCCCAAGTTCGTTGATCCAAAGATACCGAACTCTAGCTATCTCAAACACGTTGATAGCGCATTATACCGTGTTCAAGATCTACGATTCTTCGCACGTTGATCTAGCGCACTAGATTCCGTGAATCGGCTTCTACGATCGTTGAGTCGAGCGCACTCGATTAACCGAAAGAGGAGATAGGAGATTACACTCAACTACCAATTGGTATGAAAGCACAAAGCTAACAAAAAGGAATTTTATTCAAAAATCAACAACGACAAAAATGTACAACACACGCGTATTTATAGGAGTTACAACCCAGTCCTTAAGTCGTATATGACCTATGACCTCCTTAGGTCGTTGCCGACCTATCAACAGTACACACGACTCATCATAAGACGACTTAAGAAATAACGACCTAAAGACAGTACATGTTCAACGACTTAAGACATTACGACTCATATTTCTGCTACAGACGACTTACGACCTATGTAAGGTCGTTAACGACCTAAGACAATGGCATAGCTTGCTTCTGGAAAAGTTAGATCGTGAAAGAGTTAGGTCGCAAAGTTTTTAGGTCGTGACTCGCTAGCTCGTCTCCCTTCACCACGTTAGGTCGTATACGACCTAATACGCCTTCGTTAACTCGCAGCTTCTCCTCCTTAGGTCGGGGCCGACCTAAAATATGTTCTGGTTCCTTTAACCCGTTGTCTCTTACCTTGTTAAGTCGTAAACGACCTAGAGTGTCCCAGTTAGGTCGTGGGCAGTGCTCCTTAGGTCGGCAACGACTTAAAACTTCCCAACCTAAAATATGTTCTGGTTCCTTTAACCCGTTGTCTCTTACCTTGTTAAGTCGTAAACGACCTAGAGTGTCCCAGTTAGGTCGTGGGCAGTGCTCCTTAGGTCGGCAACGACTTAAAACTTCCCAACGACCTATCTCTGATACTTCTCCCACATGACCTAGAACGAAGTTAGCTCGTGGCCGATTCACAATACCTTCAATAGGTCGTCGCTTCTCTTCACGTGTTCCGTTAGGTCGTAGGTCACTGCTGTTAGGTCGTGAACGACCTAAATTTTCTCTCTTAGGTCGTGAACGACCTAGGACTTGTGAATTTCTCGAATTTTCAGATTGCTCTGCATCATCCTCCCATGGTTGAGAAAAATTCGACCTCGAATTTGTACATTCTTCTTCATCTGATTGTTTATCCCCGTAATAAGGAACAAGATGTTTAACATTGAACACGTCAGACGTGTAAACCTCTTCTGGCAGCTTCAACTTATAAGCATTCTCATTGATCCGTTTCACAACTTCTACAGGTCCAATTTTCCTGGCTTTCAACTTATTATAAGTGCCCACTGGAAAACGATCCTTCGTTAACACAGCATACACCAAATCGCCTTCGTTAAATTCAACATTTCGTCGCTTCAAATCTGCAGTCTTCTTATATTTCTCATTCGACTTTTCCAATCGTTCCTGAACGATTTTATGACATTCAGTCAGCTCATCAACAAATTCAACAGCCCGTTTAATTGTTCCCTTCGACTGTGGTACTACTGCCAAATCTAACGGTCCCCTGGGTAAAATTGAATAAACAATCTGAAATGGACTGAATCCTGTGCTACGATTCACTGCATGATTATGTGCAAACTCGGCTTGGCATAACTTCATGTCCCAACTTCTCAAATTATCCTGTACAAGACATCGCAACAAATTTCCCAAAGACCTGTTAACAACTTCCGTCTGTCCATCAGTTTGCGGATGATAAGCACTGCTAAATTTCAGTTTCGTTCCCACCATCTTCCACAAACTCAACCAAAAGTGACTCAGAAAACGAGTATCTCGATCAGAAACAATAGATTCTGGTAAACCATGAAGTCGATAGATCTCCTTGAAAAATAATTGCGCCACTCGAACTGCGTCCGCTGTCTTTTTGCAAGCAACAAAATGTGCCATCTTCGAAAACCTGTCCACCACAACAAATATCGAATCATTTCCCCTTTGAGTTCTAGGCAAACCCAAAACGAAATCCATGCTAATATCAGCCCATGGCTTAGACGGTACTGGTAATGGCATATACAACCCTGCATTCGTTGCTGTTCCCTTTGACACCTGGCAAATATGGCATCTCTCCACGAATCTTTCAACCTCTTTTCTCATCGATGGCCAAAAGTAAGACTGTGAAATCAACTGCAAAGTACGATCACGGCCCACATGCCCTTCCTCGTGTAACTCCTTGACAATTTTCAATCTCAAGCTACAGTCTGGTATACATAAACGATTCCCCTTAAACAGAAATCCATCAACCAACATAAATTCATCGGTACTCCCATCCTTCACTTTCTCAACATATTTCACAAAGTAAGGATCTTCATTAATCATCTCTGGCAACATTTCAAACCCCGTCACTTCAACCTTCATTGTCGTTAATAAATGACTCCTCCTACTCAAAGCATCAGCTACCCGATTTGTCACCCCTGATTTGTGTTTAACGACAAAAGTAAACTGCTGTAAATAAGCAATCCATGATGCATGTCTTGCTGAAATCTTATCCTGCCCCTGTAAATGCTTCAAAGCTTCATGATCAGTGTAAAGAACAAATTCCTTCTGAAATAGATAATGTCTCCAATGCTTAACAGCTTGTACAACAGCATAAAATTCAACATCATATGTACTGTATCTCATCTTTGCCCCTGACAACTTCTCACTGAAATATGCAATAGGTCTTCCACCTTGACTCAACACTCCTCCAATTCCAACCTTTGATGCATCAGTGTGTAGCTCAAACAACAACTGAAAATTAGGTAAAACAAGAATTGGTGCTGTTGTCAACAGTTCCTTGATCTTTTCAAAAGCAACTCCCGCTTCCTCTGACCATGCAAACTGTTTCCCTTTCATGCAATCAGTAACTGGAGCCATCACGCTACTGAAGTGTGGAATGAACCTTCGGTAGAATGATGCCAATCCATGAAAACTTCTAACTTCAGTGATAGTTCTCGGCTGTGGCCAATTTCTAATAGCTTCAACTTTACTCTGGTCAACTTGAATACCTTCCCCTGAAACAACATACCCAAGAAATAAAACAGTATGCGTCATAAACACACATTTCTTTGTAGCAGCATAAAATTGTTCTTCACGCAGAATAATCAACACTTCCCTCAAATGTAGAACATGCTCCTCCATACTTCTGCTGTAAATCAGAATATCATCGAAATAAACCACAACGAACTTCCCAATGAATGGTCTAAAGATTTGATTCATCATCCGCATGAATGTACTAGGTGCATTCGACAAACCAAATGGCATAACCAACCATTCGTATAACCCCTCTCTCGTCTTGAAAGCTGTCTTCCATTCGTCTCCAGGTCTGATTCGAATTTGATGATAACCACTCTTCAAATCAATCTTCGAAAATATAGTTGCCCCACTCAACTGATCCAGTAAGTCATCCAACCTTGGCATAGGAAATCTATAACGAACAGTAATCTTGTTCAAAGCTCGACTGTCAGTACACATCCTCCAAGTTCCGTCCTTCTTTGGTACTAACAATGCTGGCACGGCACAAGGACTCAAGCTTTCCTGAACACGTCCCTGTTCCAACAACTCTTCCACCTGCCTTCGTAACTCCTCATGTTCCTTCGGACTCATTCGGTAATGTGGTCGATGTGGTAACACTGCTCCCGGAACAAGATCAATTTGATGTTGAATGTCTCTAAGTGGCGGTAACTCCTTAGGCAACTCCTCTGGAAAGACATCTTCAAATTCTTTCAAAATTGGCTTTGCTGCTTCTGGTATTTCAACTTCTTCACTACTCTCTCTCCCAATCAACAAAAATACTTCAGTCTCTTCCTCAACTTCCTTGATAAACTCCTTCAAAGTCAACAGAGTTTTCAATTCCTCAATCTCTTCTAGCTTGCTCTCCTTCTGCTGTTGCTTCTTAGGAACCAAAGTGATTTTAGTACCCTCGAACATGAAACTGTAACTGTTGGCACGACCATCATGTTGTACTGCTCTATCAAACTGCCACGGTCTGCCCAACAACAAGTGACAAACATCCATGTCCACTACATCACACCAAATTTCATCTTTGTACTTCTTCCCAATAGAAAAATTAACACAAGCTCTTCGACACACTTTCACTTCACCACCCTTCCTTAACCATGCTAGCTTGTACGGTTTAGGATGTTTCTCAGTCTTCAAGTTCAATTTCCTCACTGCTTCTGTAGAAATAATATTATCACAACTTCCAGCATCAATAACGAACTTGCAAACTTTCCCCAGAATAGTGCATGTCGACTGAAAAATATTGCTTCTCAACCAACTACAATCCTCCTCTTGCTTTGGTGTAAGACATGACCTCCTCATCATAAGATTACAACCTTCATCTCCAAACAATTCTTCCTCCTCCTCAACATAAGGTGTATTTGAACACTCTGCTTCCTCACCATCATCCTCCTCAACTTCTGCAACCATTGCTCTCTTCTTCGGCTTCGGACATTCATTGCTCTTATGACCCAACTCCTGACAATTGTAACATTTGAACCCACTGCTAGCCTTCGCCTTCTCAGCCTCCTTCACAACTGGTTTTGAAACAGGTTTAGGAACATTAGAACTTCCACCAACACCCCTTGCTTGATTATTGGAATTAGTAAACACACCACCTCCACGCCTTCCTTGTTTCTCCCAAGCCAACGCTTTCTGATGTGCCTCTGCCACTGATCTAGGATCGAACATATTAACCATATCCTGGATCTGCATTCTTAGTCCCCCAATGAATCTAGCAGTTAGTTGTTCTTCCGTTTCCATAATATCATTCCTGGCAATGAGTTGGTAAAATTCATCAGCATAATCACTAACAGACTTTGTCCCTTGCCTCAGATTCTGCAACCTCTGGTACATAAGTGATTGATAGTTGTAAGGTAAGAAAGTAGATCTCATCAACTTCTTCATCTTATCCCACGATTCTATCTTTGACTTCCCCATTCTCTCCCTTGTAAGTTTAGTTTGCTGCCACCACGCCAAAGCTCTCCCCCTCAACCTAGTAGCAACCAACTTTACTCTCCTATGCTCAGGAACCTCCTTGAAATCAAAGATCTCTTCAACATTTGATACCCAATCAAGAAATTCTTCAGCTGCCATCCCTCCTTTAAACTCCGGAATCTCCATCTTCATACCCGATTCCCAACGTCGATCATCATCAATAACCCGATACTGACGTTGTCCCTGATCTCGGTCTCTGAAATGAACACTTCCCCTATCACCGTCAAACTCCTCATCAAAGTCTGATGCATATCGTTGTCTTTCACGCCCTCCAACATCTCTACCACCACTCCTACAACCAACATCCCGTCTATCATGGTCATCAACGTTCCTCCTACTTCGATTATCAACACTCCGTTGATCCTGACTTTCTCTCCTCTCCCGATCTGAATGATGTGAAACTCTACTTCCTCCATGAATGGATTCAGGTGAATTTCTTCTTCTACTTTGATTCATATCAATCATAAGCTTCTCCAACCTACCAATGCCTTCATCAATCTTCTCGTGCATACGTTGCTCCATTTGATCGGCCTCTTCTCTTCGATATAGTGCTTCAATGTTTTGATGACGATTGGCTCTCCTTGGTGGCATGATTGAAAAACTTCACAAACTTCAACAATTCAATCACAAGACTTCAACAAATCACGGCTCAACAATGTCTCGGCTATGACTTGATTCGGCTCAATGTGCAACGACTTATGGTTAAGTCGGCACGGCTCCACACTTCAAATCTTGGCGCGCAAAAATCTCCTCACAAATTCAATCACTCTCCAACACTTGATTCAAAATGCTATAGATCAAATACTCCAAGCTTGTTGCAACTTCAAGATGACCACAACGAACACAACTTCAAACTTCAACACTTGGCTCCAAGAATCAACTTAGCTATGATTGGCTAAGTATGGCTCTGATACCAATAATGACGCAGCGGATAATTCGAACAACACTTCAATCGATGGAATGTAGCAATCGGTGAGTTGAAGATACCAAAATGCCCAAGTTCGTTGATCCAAAGATACCGAACTCTAGCTATCTCAAACACGTTGATAGCGCATTATACCGTGTTCAAGATCTACGATTCTTCGCACGTTGATCTAGCGCACTAGATTCCGTGAATCGGCTTCTACGATCGTTGAGTCGAGCGCACTCGATTAACCGAAAGAGGAGATAGGAGATTACACTCAACTACCAATTGGTATGAAAGCACAAAGCTAACAAAAAGGAATTTTATTCAAAAATCAACAACGACAAAAATGTACAACACACGCGTATTTATAGGAGTTACAACCCAGTCCTTAAGTCGTATATGACCTATGACCTCCTTAGGTCGTTGCCGACCTATCAACAGTACACACGACTCATCATAAGACGACTTAAGAAATAACGACCTAAAGACAGTACATGTTCAACGACTTAAGACATTACGACTCATATTTCTGCTACAGACGACTTACGACCTATGTAAGGTCGTTAACGACCTAAGACAATGGCATAGCTTGCTTCTGGAAAAGTTAGATCGTGAAAGAGTTAGGTCGCAAAGTTTTTAGGTCGTGACTCGCTAGCTCGTCTCCCTTCACCACGTTAGGTCGTATACGACCTAATACGCCTTCGTTAACTCGCAGCTTCTCCTCCTTAGGTCGGGGCCGACCTAAAATATGTTCTGGTTCCTTTAACCCGTTGTCTCTTACCTTGTTAAGTCGTAAACGACCTAGAGTGTCCCAGTTAGGTCGTGGGCAGTGCTCCTTAGGTCGGCAACGACTTAAAACTTCCCAACCTAAAATATGTTCTGGTTCCTTTAACCCGTTGTCTCTTACCTTGTTAAGTCGTAAACGACCTAGAGTGTCCCAGTTAGGTCGTGGGCAGTGCTCCTTAGGTCGGCAACGACTTAAAACTTCCCAACGACCTATCTCTGATACTTCTCCCACATGACCTAGAACGAAGTTAGCTCGTGGCCGATTCACAATACCTTCAATAGGTCGTCGCTTCTCTTCACGTGTTCCGTTAGGTCGTAGGTCACTGCTGTTAGGTCGTGAACGACCTAAATTTTCTCTCTTAGGTCGTGAACGACCTAGGACTTGTGAATTTCTCGAATTTTCAGATTGCTCTGCATCACAAACCCTTGACCTGAAGTAAGCTTCCTGGAAATCAAAAGCAAACATGAAGGTGGCTTGGAGCAGATTCCAAGCAATTTAAAGCGACTCGATCATTGTTGAAACCATATTTTAGACATCTTGCGTTATTTGTTCGTCGACTATGCTATATCCTAGCCTCATGATTATGCTTATTATCTGTGATAATCTAACTTCGATCATTATGCAGTCGAGTGGGTTAAATCCACCTGTATATTACCTTGCCAAAAGGCAGGTTAACACCCAAGTCGTGACCCTCCCCTTGTTGTCAAACGCAAATCGCCAACCATGGCTTAGCATAGTTCGATCAACCTTTTTTAAAGTCATGAATGATTTTAGGGTTGAAATTGAAATAAAAGGAAAAGGAAAATTTATGGGTCCAGATTTGTGGAGAGGCAGGTAGAGGTTTCATGAAATTCTGAGATAATGAAAGTGGTTTTGGGATGATATAGTTTTAAGCCCGATTTCAATTCACTTGAAATTCCTACTCAATACAGTTCTTCATTTTCTGTTTAAATTTAAATTTCTTAATATTTATTTATAAATACACCCCAATCCAGTTAAAATCAATTTACACTTCTTTGTACATGAATTACCTCTATAACTGCTTTTATTTAATTTGATGCCTGCAAATGTTTTATATTTAATTACCTATTGGACTAATAAAAAATTATTTTTCAACTATTCCATAAATATTTAAAATTATTTACACTCTAAAATATTTCATACAGATTAAAACATTTTATTTGATTTCAACAAATTATTCAAAATGGATTCATTGATTTAATTCCACTTATTAAAACAAAATCTTTTATTAAATGGAATTTAATTCACTAATTTTTTTTAAAACATAATCATTGTTATTCATATTCAAACTCTTTTTAATTTTATAAAATTCATTAATTTTATACGGCATAGAAAGTAGAGCTGTTACATGTTGTCAAGAGTAGCTCTTCATCAAAAGGTTCAAAGAAGAGAAAACATATGTCAAAAGGTGGCAAGGGTAGGCCAAAGGTCCAAAAGAAAGGTAATTGTCACTTTTGCTTGAAGAAAGAACATTGGAGGAGGAAATGTCTAGAGTACTTGAGGACATTGAAGGGAAAGAAATTTGATTCTACTTCTAAAGGTATTTTCCACGTAGAAAATTATATCTATATACTTCTACTTAGGTTTTAGATATTGGATCTAAAACTCATACCTGTAATTCTTTACAAGGACTAAAGAGGCTCATCACTAAAGGAAGATATAATTCTAAGCTGCAAATGGAACTATTATAGCGACGGAAGCAATTGGAGAATAACATCTTAAGTTAGCAAATGGTTATGTTTTGATTTTAAGAAACTGTTTTTATGTACCTAATTTTATTTTTGGAATAATATCCGTCTTCATTTGATTGAAGACGGATATAGTTTTATTTGTAAAGATAATACTATGCATATTTGTGTATATTGTATTTGTTTTCTTAAATTAAATCACATATTTTTTGTTGAAAATAATTCTATGCCTAAAGTTAATAAAAGTTACCATGGCATTGTAAATTCAGCCGTATTAATTAAAAATGACTTAACCAGTTTAAAAATTAAGGGTTTCTACCATCATTTGGTTTTGAATCATTCAATATTTATGGGTCATATATTAATGGGAAAATGGCCAAGCACTAATTTAGTGGGAGCAACAGGGGAGTTAATGAATTTTTAGGACTTGTACATGTCGATGTATGTGTTCTGATGTCCATAACGAACAAAGTTGGTATTCCTTATTTTGTTGGTTTCCTTAATGATTTCTCTAGATATGGATATGTGTATCGTATGAAATACAAATCTGAGGTCTATGAGAAATCCATTGGATATAAAATGAAGTCAAAAATTAAAGCAGTTAAAAATTCGTTAATCAGATCGAGGAGGTGAGTACATTGGTCGAAACTCCAGCAACACCGATAAGAGAATGGGAATCTCTCTCAAGTTACTAATCCTTATGCTTTACAATACAACGATGTTTCAAAGAGGAGAAATCAAATCTTGTTGGACATATTTTGATCGATGATGAGTAGCACCAAGGTACCTCTTCCATTTTTGGGATATGCGTTGGAAAGAATGGCATTTATGTTGAATAGTCTGTCGTTTAAGTTCATGCCTAAAACATCATACAAGTTATGTACTAGGAAGAAACGCCACCTTACCCATTACAAAAGTTTGGAGGTGTCCAACTTATGTTAAGAACGTAAACCCCAGTAAGTTAGAGGCAAGTTCGATCATGTGTGGGTTTATATGGTATGTAAGAATTTCTCATGGACACATAGTCTATCATAAAGAGGAACCAAAAACTTTAGTTTCTTGACATGCCATCTTTCTAGAAAAGGAATTTCTATAATGACAAATAGTAGCAAATACACTTGGATGAGATCCTATAAACTTCAGTAGATATCGAGTATATGGATAGTAATAAGGAATATAAGCTACTAATTAGAAGGTCTAATAAGGAATCGCATGCCAAAAAGAAACTACAAGCTTGATGGCAAGAGCATGGATTTTGTCATTCATGAGATGATTCCCTCACGTACCGACAGGCCTTAGAAAGTGAAGCCACTACCTTATCTCTTGATGCTATGAAATCTAAGATGGATCCATGTGTAAAAACAAAGTTTGGACATTGTAAAATATACCTGATGGTATAAATCTCATCGGCTGCAAGTGGGTCTTCAAAAGAAGATTAGTGTAGATGGAAAGGTAGAAACCTATAAAGCAAGGTTTGTTGTGAAAAGGTCTTGTCAAATTCAAGGAATTGATTATGACGGGATATTTTAGCCAATCACCATACTTAAATCCATATTGATTCTACTTACAGTCGTTGCTCACTATAACTACAGAATTTGGAAAATGGGCATTAAACCAGCTTTTCTAAATGGTGATTTAAAAGAGATGGCTTATATGTCACATACAGAGATCTTTAAGGTCGGTGGGATGAGCGATAAGACTTTTAGACTCTTAAGATGGAATTACAGTCTCAAAAAAGCATCTTAAAGTTGGAATAAATGTTTTAACAAGGTAATCAAATAGTTTGGTTTCTATCAAAACAAAGGCAGTGTGCATATGTAAGAAAGATAAAAATGAAGTTGTAACATTCTTATTTGTGATATCCCGGAAATTTGAGGCAATATCAATTTAATAATCTATGATAAAATTAAATTGATTTAATAATATTTGTTAATAATAATTTGAATTGATTTAATAATCCTCTTTTAAATAAATAATTAACTGATAAATTATCTTTCAAAAGCCAATTAAATTGTTTTTCTATTTATAATATATATATATATATATTTGTATATATTGTAAATAGGTAATCTTTGTTTTAAGTTTAATAAAATAAAGACATGATTTCTAACTCTAATATTTTTGGAAAATTAGGAATTTGATTTTTATTTAATATTGAATAAATAATAATATGATCTTAAAATACCCAAGATAAATTTAAATTGTTTAGAAATAAAATTTAGCTTAGAGTTTAAATTTAAATAAAAAGTTTTGTTTTGTTTTATAGCTTGATAAAATAAGTGACTTGTATTATAGAGAATAGTTCTTTTATAAATTTATTTTTAATTTAATAATAAGTTATATTTAAACTATATCCATATTGTAATCTTTGAAAATGGGTTTTTAATATAAATAGAGTTGTTATTTTAAGATATGTCCATTGTTGGAAGAAGCTATGATTTGTAGTCTTTCAAAAATGTTAAATAAAATAATACTTTATAAATCTTAACATAAGTATTTAATTATTTAAGTTTTAAAATAAAGTAACCTAAAAGTAAAATAAATATAAAGGTAAGAACAAATGTAAAGAAAAGAAAATGTACATGTACATAGGTATAAAAGCAAGCTAGACAAGTATGTTTTATATGATGTAAGGTTTAATATCCAGGTAAGCAAATATGTATGCAATCTGTAAAGACAAATAAACAAAGTAAGAAAAGTAAAATATCTGAATACAAAATAGGTCTGTAGCTTGTAGATTAAGAATTAGACAGGCATAAACATAAAGTATAAAACAAAATACAGTATGCAGGTTAGAGAAAAGAAATGGTAAGCTAACTAAAATATCTACATATGAAATGATTAAGTTAGCTAATTAGGAAACATAGAGTACATTAACAATTAATGCCTACTTTACTTAGCACAACCTTATGTCCCTTCGAAATTTGTTCAAATCTTTTCAGCCTCCACAATAAAGCATATGGCCTGATACAAACAAAAGTAATATTGTACTTGCATGTGTTTAACCAGATAACACCTACCCTATACAAATCTATTTCTCTATATATATATACTTAGCTTTCAAATTTATTCTAAACATATCAAACCAGAGGAAGATTTTATAACAAGCTTCTTCATTTTATTTTATTTTCATACAAACTCAAATATAAAAACTGAAAACCCTATTCAACAAAACAAACAATGGGGTTGGAAGATTTAAAGCAAAACTGTTCCCAGTTTTAAAGAACAGGCTGTTTCAAAGCAAATGGTGCTCTGTCCCTTCTTTTTAATCAAAGTGAGTAACACCTTTCATTTTAAATACTTAAGCATAATTACTTGTGGAAGTAATAAATATAATTACTGAATGTAACTAGTGAAGAGGATGTTTAATAAAGTAATTGGGATAATTACTTTAGTAATTAATCAAGGGATTAATTAAATGGAGATAATTAATGATGGGATAATTAATTTGGTAATAAGTAATTAAGGGAAGTTAATTACTGGTTGATATTAAGCGAGGTGATTAATAATTATGTTTAATTAAAGTAATTAATAATGAAATTAAGAATATTTTAATTAAGAATAATAATAAATAATGTAGTGATTAATTAAAGAAAATGTAATTAATTGTATTTAATTATAAAGGAAGTAATTAAATGTCAATTACTATAAATGATTTAGAATAATTAATTTGTATAATTAATTAAAGACTAATTACTTATTGTAATTAGATGGTGATTAATTAAGTTAATCAAGATAAATATCTAGAGATTAATTAATTAAGTTGATATAAAATTAATTTATGATGGTATAAGCAGGATTTATAGATGAAGTAATTAATTTAATTTACTTTAAATTAATTAGAAATAGAAGTAGTTAATTTAATTCATTTTAAATTAATTACGAAATGGTATGATTATAAATCATTGTTTATGGGTGAATGATAGTGATATTTTATTTGATGTTGTGCATTCAGGTCTGACTTGAATACTATCTATGTGATATGGATGCTTGATTTAAAGTGTGATAATATTTAATTATCTGTTTTGATGATAATATGAATTATCTGTTTATGATGATGTGGTTATCTATTGTGATATTATGAATTATCCATATATGTGTATATTGATGATATTGAATTGAACTGTTAAGACTAAATAGACAACTTGACCTTAAAAAACACGTTTTGGATTTCGATGAGGCCGGAATCGGGTTTTCCGCATTAGGAACATCCGAAAACCACATCGATTCCAAATTAACGATAGGTCGTGAATCTGAAGTGAAGATGAAGATTCAGAGTGCAAGGGTTATCGTCGTTAACTCTGAGGGTGATTCCAAAATGAGTGTAACGAGGTAATGCCTTCGGTTTCGTTCGAACCCGGAACGAACTTGTATGGATTGAATGCTTTCAACACATCGTCAAGCGGGCGATGAGCATTCTAAGAAATGTATTCTATAAAGGTAATCGTAGCCTCAAGCCTCATCAACCGGGAATGGCTAAAATAGGGGAGGTGCAGCAAGGTTAGGTGGGTCATGCCCAAGCAGGACAAGGATATTCCCCTGTCTAGATGTCCCTTTTATTTTCGGCTTAGTGGGCAGTAGCGATGGCTATCTGCGGGGTTATATTGTTCGGGACTGTTCAGTAAGGAATGGTTTCGGCCTTGTGTTGCAGGGGATGAAGGGAGTAATCCTCGGTACGGTGATCTAGGCCCGTACTGTGACGGGCGGTACCCCAGTAGCCCTGCCATTGTATGGAATCCACAATCCAATAAGTGCCCACGGTTTTAATTGTATTACCCACTTTTGTGGCTAGTAGCTGGAATTTAATGAATGTAACAATTTCGGCTATTTTCTATTTACTTGAAAACCCTAGACCTATTATAATATCACAGAATTTCCTATCAAATGTTTTGGTTAGCGTAAGGTAAAAACTTTTCCATGTTTATGTGTGGGGAGTCTTACGTGATACCTTTGTTTTCAAAAGATTTTCAAAATTAAGCAACTTTAACCTGTTACTCATACCAGACCCATGTCTGACCCGGAGTTTATTTTCTGTTTTTCATAAACTCTCGGGTACCCAAATTTTTACGGGTAGCCAAGGGATTCAGGTTAGCTTTGACGAATTTTGGAGGAGCAATGGAGCAGGAGGCTTCAGCGTTGTAGATGTATATTTATAGTTCCGCTGTGTTGGTATCTCTGAGTCATTTGTTTGAGTTGAGTTGTATGAACTGGACAGGTGTTTATAACTGTCTAGTATATGATGTATTATCTGTATAACTCTGATTGATGTTGTATATTATGTAAATACTTATGTGATTATTATAATTTATTCGTTCCGCTGTGAGATTCTGATGTTGTTGTTGTTCTTTCTTCTCTATCTTTTCTATTTTCTCACCCCTTTCTTTCTTCAAGACGAAGCGGTTTTCTGGGCTTAGAAAGCCGGGTCGTCACAGTTGTTATCAGAGCGCTAGGTTGAGTGAATACTTAGGCTCTTAAGTGTTTTCTTTCTTGAGAGAGCGTATCTGTAATTTTACTATATATATTTATTCATTTCTACCTATTGTTGGGTTACCTGTTCAGGTTTTCCAATAAGATATAAAGGTAGATAGGGTAGTAGTGTGTGTAACATGACTACCAAGGTTTGAGGTTGGTAGTATATTTGTCGAGACTGTAGACCTAATACCGTCTCGAGTAAACTTTGGATGGTGTAAGGATTTCATTGATCTCTGAAGGGAATCTGTTAGGATTCAGAGTTTATTTTTGAGGTGTAAACTTGGATAAGTTAGAGATTGGATCTGTCGATTGGACAGAAGCATGTAATGATATCTTGATACATCAAGGTGTAGTAGCTGTGTGATGAGACACGATAATTATGGATGTCTCTGAAGATGTTTCTTTGGAATCAGTTAAGGAAGTGTAGCTGCTTCGGTGTTGTGGCTGAGATCAGCAGGGTGTTTCTTTTTGCTTTGAGGTCCGAGTTTCTTGAAGAGCTTTGGATTAAGTAGTCTTTGGCTTCTGAGTCAGCAGTGGAGTTTAGAAGCTGCAGAGTAATTCCATTTCTTCGATGGGTTGGCCACATAAGTGTAAGCTGTTCTGATTTGTAGAGAGAGAGCAGTATCTTTGGAATTAGGCTGGATCAATCGCAAAAGTGACTTGCGATGGTTTGAATATTCTCTTGTGAATTTTTTCTGGATGTCTTCAGGAAGTCAGAGTTTGGCCAGCATTTGAAGATTGAATTTGGTATCGACGGAATTACAGAAGTGGTACCGATGGTTCAACTCAGTAATAGGATGATTTTTTTTGAGTTTGGTACGTAACCCGGATTTTGGAATGTGTTGACCAGTTATGCTTGAGTTCATCTTCAGCATTTTCATCTATTCAGTCAGGGTTGCGCAGTGGAAGCATGGTGGTAGCTGTTTTGGTTTAGAAGCAATTGGATGTTGCAGTGTTTGGATTGGAGAGTTCTATAGGAAATTATTTCAGGATCTGAGGCCAGATTGGAGTGCACCTGTTTAATTTCTTCTGGATAAGAGACGGACGAATTTGGATTCCGAAGTCGGAGATGTGATGCTGGATAAGTATTTGGTCTTTAGGATTGAATTGTCAGTTTGGATAACCGGAATTCGTTGTGTTTCACGTATCTCTGAGGGAGTACGTGTAAGATCTATCTTGATTTTAGAACCAGCAGTTCAGGGAGTTTTAGTTGTTGATTCAGGCTTGTCTGTAGTTTGATATCCTGTCTTGTTTTGTAGATCTAGATGAGTAGAAGTCTTGTAGCTTAGTAGTATTGTTTGTTTGGATTCTATAGAGCGAGTAACCCGGTATTTATACTTGGGGAAACTCGAGACAATTCTTTCTGCAATTCTGTCTAGATAGTTAAATTGGTTTGATTGGATGAATTGGTTGCTATGGTTGTTAGCATATGATTAATATATGCTTGTGTTTTACAATTAAATCTTAAATTAGATTATTAAATTACCTTTGTTTTAAATTTCGGGGACGAAATTCTTTTAAGGGGGGAAGAATGTGATATCCCGGAAATTTGAGGCAATATCAATTTAATAATCTGTGATAAAATTAAATTGATTTAATAATATTTGTTAATAATAATTTGAATTGATTTAATAATCCTCTTTTAAATAAATAATTAACTGATAAATTATCTTTCAAAAGCCAATTAAATTGTTTTTCTATTTATAATATATATATATATATATATTTGTATATATTGTAAATAGGTAATCTTTGTTTTAAGTTTAATAAAATAAAGACATGATTTCTAACTCTAATATTTTTGGAAAATTAGGAATTTGATTTTTATTTAATATTGAATAAATAATAATATGATCTTAAAATACCCAAGATAAATTTAAATTGTTTAGAAATAAAATTTAGCTTAGAGTTTAAATTTAAATAAAAAGTTTTGTTTTGTTTTATAGCTTGATAAAATAAGTGACTCGTATTATAGAGAATAGTTCTTTTATAAATTTATTTTTAATTTAATAATAAGTTATATTTAAACTATATCCATATTGTAATCTTTGAAAATGGGTTTTTAATATAAATAGAGTTGTTATTTTAAGATATGTCCATTGTTGGAAGAAGCTATGATTTGTAGTCTTTCAAAAATGTTAAATAAAATAATACTTTATAAATCTTAACATAAGTATTTAATTATTTAAGTTTTAAAATAAAGTAACCTAAAAGTAAAATAAATATAAAGGTAAGAACAAATGTAAAGAAAAGAAAATGTACATGTACATAGGTATAAAAGCAAGCTAGACAAGTAAGTTTTATATGATGTAAGGTTTAATATCCAGGTAAGCAAATATGTATGCAATCTGTAAAGACAAATAAACAAAGTAAGAAAAGTAAAATATCTGAATACAAAATAGGTCTGTAGCTTGTAGATTAAGAATTAGACAGGCATAAACATAAAGTATAAAACAAAATACAGTATGCAGGTTAGAGAAAAGAAATGGTAAGCTAACTAAAATATCTACATATGAAATGATTAAGTTAGCTAATTAGGAAACATAGAGTACATTAACAATTAATGCCTACTTTACTTAGCACAACCTTATGTCCCTTCGAAATTTATTCAAATCTTTTCAGCCTCCACAATAAAGAATATGGCTTGATACAAACAAAAGTAATATTGTACTTGCATGTGTTTAACCAGATAACACCTACCCTATACAAATCTATTTCTCTACATATATATTAACTTAGCTTTCAGATTTATTCTAAACATATCAAACCAGAGGAAGATTTTATAACAAGCTTCTTCATTTTATTTTATTTTCATACAAACTCAAATATAAAAACTGGAAACCCTATTCAACAAAACAAACAATGGGGTTGGAAGATTTAAAGCAAAACTGTTCCCAGTTTTAAAGAACATGCTGTTTCAAAGCAAATGGTGCTCTGTCCCTTCTTTTTAATCAAAGTGAGTAACACCTTTCATTTTAAATACTTAAGCATAATTACTTGAGGAAGTAATTAATATAATTACTGAATGTAATTAGTGAAGAGGATGTTTAATAAAGTAATTGGGATAATTACTTTAGTAATTAATCAAGGGATTAATTAAATGGAGATAATTAATGATGGGATAATTAATTTGGTAATAAGTAATTAAGGGAAGTTAATTACTGGTTGATATTAATCGAGGTGATTAATAATTATGTTTAATTAAAGTAATTAATAATGAAATTAAGAATATTTTAATTAAGAATAATAATAAATAATGTAGTGATTAATTAAAGAAAATGTAATTAATTGTATTTAATTATAAAGGAAGTAATTAAATGTCAATTACTATAAATGATTTAGAATAATTAATTTGTATAATTAATTAAAGACTAATTACTTATTGTAATTAGACGGTGATTAATTAAGTTAATCAAGACAAATATCTAGAGATTAATTAATTAAGTTGATATAAAATTAATTTATGATGGTATAAGCAGGATTTATAGATGAAGTAATTAATTTAATTTACTTTAAATTAATTAGAAATAGAAGTAGTTAATTTAATTCATTTTAAATTAATTACGAAATGGTATGATTATAAATCATTGTTTATGGGTGAATGATAGTGATATTTTATTTGATGTTGTGCATTCAGGTCTGACTTGAATACTATCTATGTGATATGGATGCTTGATTTAAAGTGTGATAATATTTAATTATCTGTTTAGATGATAATATGAATTATCTGTTTATGATGATGTGATTATCTATTGTGATATTATGAATTATCCATATGTGTGTATATTGATGATATTGAATTGAACTGTTAAGACTAAATAGACAACTTGGCCTTAAAAAAAACGTTTTGGATTTCGATGAGACCGGAATCGGGTTTTCCGCATTAGGAACATCCGAAAACCACATCGATTCCAAATTAACGATAGGTCGTGAATCTGAAGTGAAGATGAAGATTCAGAGTGCAAGGGTTATCGTCGTTAACTCTGAGGGTGATTCCAAAATGAGTGTAACGAGATAATGCCTTCGGTTTCGTTCGAACCCGGAACGAACTTGTATGGATTGAACGCTTTCAACACATCGTCAGGCGGGCGATGAGCATTCTAAGAAATGTATTCTATAAAGGTAATCGTAGCCTCAAGCCTCATCAACCGGGAATGGCTAAAACAGGGGAGGTGCAGCAAGGTTAGGTGGGTCATGCCCAAGCAGGACAAGGATATTCCCCTGTCTAGATGTCCCTTTTATTTTCGGCTTAGTGGGCAGTAGCGACGGCTATCTGCGGGGTTATCTTGTTCGGGACTGTTCAGTAAGGAATGGTTCCGGCCTTGTGTTGCAGGGGATGAAGGGAGTAATCCTCGGTACGGTGATCTAGGCTCGTACTGTGACGGGCGGTACCCCAGTAGCCTTGCCATTGTATGGAATCCACAATCCAATAAGTGCCCACGGTTTTAATTGTATTACCCACTTTTGTGGCTAGTAGCTGGAATTTAATGAATGTAACAATTTCGGCTATTTTCTATTTACTTGAAAACCCTAGACCTATTATAATATCACAAAATTTCCTATCAAATGTTTTGGTTAGCGTAAGGTAAAAACTTTTCCATGTTTATGTGTGGGGAGTCTTACGTGATACCTTTGTTTTCAAAAGATTTTCAAAATTAAGCAACTTTAACCTGTTACTCATACCAGACCCATGTCTGACCCGGAGTTTATTTTTTGTTTTTCATAAACTCTCGGGTACCCAAATTTTTACGGGTAGCCAAGGGATTCAGGTTAGCTTTGACGGATTTTGGAGGAGCAATGGAGCAGGAGGCTTCAGCGTTGTAGATATATATTTATAGTTCCGCTGTGTTGGTATCTCTGAGTCATTTGTTTGAGTTGAGTTGTATGAACTGGACAGGTGTTTATAACTGTCTAGTATATGATGTATTATCTGTATAACTCTGATTGATGTTGTATATTATGTAAATACTTATGTGATTATTATAATTTATTCGTTCCGCTGTGAGATTCTGATGTTGTTGTTGTTCTTTCTTCTCTATCTTTTCTATTTTCTCACCCCTTTCTTTCTTCAAGACGAAGCGGTTTTCTGGGCTTAGAAAGCCGGGTCGTCACATTATTTCTATACGTCGATGATCTACTAATGATTTATAATGATGTAACAATGTTACAATCAATAAAAGCATGGTTGTCTAATAATTTCTTGATAGAGGATTTAGGTGAGGCACCCAACATACTAGATATTAAGATCCACAGAAATAGATCGAGAAGGATATTTAGATTGTCCAATCTACGTACATAGATACCATACAAAGATGACATAGCATAGAGAGTTCCAAATGCAGAAATGATCCAGTGTGACATGGAATTTTCCTTTCTAAGAAGGATTCCACATCTATGGATGAGAAAAGCCAAAGCATGTGTTGGATTCGTTGTGCTTTAACAATAGGTTTGAACATGTATGCCATGTTATTTACTAGGCCAAATATCTCTTTTGTAGTAAGTGCAATAAGCCGATAACAATATAATTCAGGAGAAAACCATAGGATGACTGCCAAATTCATCCTTAAGTATTTTAGAAATACTAAGGACATGTTTTTTATTTATGGAAGCGGCGAACTCCTTATGAAGAGCTATTTAGACTCAAGAAATTCTCATGGATAGATATTCTATCATAAAGAGAAACAAAAAAAACTATCGTTTCTTAACATGCCACCTTTCTAGAAAAGGAATTTCTACAAGGACAAGTGGTCGCAAATAGACTTAGATGAGAACCTGTAGACCAAGTACATAGATAATACTGCAACTCTTGATGGTAATATGCAACCAATTAGAAGGTCTTAGAAGGAATCGCGCAACAAAGAGAAACTACAAGATTCTTATTGATGGCGAGAACCTACTTTTTTTTCATTCATGATGACAATCCCCTAACGTACTTACAGGTCTTAGGAATTGAGCATTATGCCTTATCTCTTAAGTTATGAAATCTAAGATGGATTCAATGTACATGAACAAATTTTGGACTTTGTAAAATGCATTCGAAGGTATAAATCTTATCGGTTGTAGGTGGACCTATAAGAAGAAGATCAGTGTAGATGGAAAGATTGAAACCTATAAAGCGAGGTTAGGCATCAAAGGGTCTTATCAAATTCAAGGAATTGATTATGCGTAACAATTTAGCCAGTCACCACGCTTAAATTCATTCGAATTCTACTTATAATCATTGGTTTCTATGACTACAAAACATAGCAAATGGACGTTACAATGGCTTTCTCAGTGATTATTTAGAAGATAAGGTTTATATGTCACATCCGATGGTCTTCGAGATCGATGGGACTGGCGATAAGGCTTACATACTCTTAGGATCGGTCTTAAGAAGATCTCGATGTTGGAACAAATATTTTTGTAAGGCAATCAAATAGTTTGGTTTCTATCAAAACACGGGCAGTGTGCATATACAAGAAAGATAAAAATGAAGTTGCAACATTCATAGTTTTAAATGTCAATAATTTAGTACTGATTGTTAACAACGTACCAATGTTACAATCAATGAAAGCATGGCTATCTATTAACTTCTTGACGAAGAATTTAGGTGAGGCATCCCACATACTAGATATTAAGATCCATAGAAATATATCGAGAAAGATATCGGGATTGTCCTAATCTATGTACGTAGATATTATACTAAGATGATTTAGCTTGGAGAGTACCTAGCCTGGAAATGTTCTAGTGTGACATGGAATTTTCCTTTCTAAGGACTCCACATTTATGGATGAGAAAAGGCAAAGCATGTATCGAATTCTTTACTATTTACCAATGGGATTGAACATGTATGATATGTTATGTACTAGGCCAAATATCTCGTTTGCACTAGGTGCAGTAAGTCAATATCAATCTAATTCGGTAGAAAACCATGGGATGACTTCTAAAGTCATCCTTAAGTATTTTAGAAATACTAAGGATATGTTTTTGATTTATGGAAGTGACGAACTCCTTATGAATTGGTATTTAGACATAAGACATTCTCATGGATACATATCTATCACAAAGAGAAGAAAAAAACTTTTGTTTCTTGACATGCCACCTTTATGAAGAAGGAATTTCTATAATGAAAATAGTGGCAAATAGACTTGGATGCGTACCTATGAACTTCAGTAGAGACAAAGTACACAGATAGTACTTCAACTTCCAATGAGAATATGCAACAGATTAGAAGATCTAATAAGGAATCATGGACCAAAGAGAAGCTACTAGTTTCTGTTGATGGCGAGAACCCAGATTTTTTCATTCATGATGACAATCCCATCATATACCGAATGGCCTTGGAAAGTGAAGATATTGCCTTATTCTCTTGATTCTATGAAATCTAAGATGGATTCCATGTATAAGAATAAGTTTGACTTTGTAAAATGCATCTGATGGTGTAAATCTCATTTCTTATAGGTGGATCTTCAAGAAGAAGATCAGTGTATATGGAAAGGTCAAAACCTATAAAGCGAGGTTAGTCATGAAAGGGTCTTGTCAAATTCAAGGAATTGATTATAATGGAACATTTTAGCTATTCGCTATGCTAAATCCATTTGGATTCTACTTACCATCATTGCTTATTATGACTACGAAAATTGCAAAATGGGTGTTAAAATGGCTTTTCTAAATGATGATTTAGAAGAGATGGTTTATATGTCACATCTAGAGTTCTTCGAGGTTGGTGGGAGATGTAATAAGGCTTATAAACTCTTAAGATCTGTCACAATGCATCAACAAGCTAGAACAAATGTTTTGATAAGGTAATTAAATAGTTTGGTTTCTTTCAAAACACAAGCGTGTGCATATACAAGAAAGAGAAAAATGAAGTTGTAACATTCTTAGTCCTATACATCAACGATTTACTACTTATTGATAATGATGTACCAATGTTATAATCAATGAAAGCATTGTTATCTAGTAACTTTTTGATGGCGGCTATAGATGAGGCATCCTACATACTAGATATTAGGATCCACAGAAATAGATCGAGAATGATATTGGGATTGTCCCAATCTAGTATATAGATATCATAATATGGTGAGTTCCAAGCGCGGAAATGTTCCAGCGTGACATGGAATTGTCCTTTATAAAAGGACTCCACATTTATAGATGAAAAAAGCTAACGCATATGTCGGACTCCTTATTCTTCAGCAATAGGATCGAACATGTATGCAATGTAATGTACTAAACTAAATATCTCTTTAGCACTAGGGGCAGTAAGCCGATATCAATCTAATTTAGGAGAAAAGCATAGGATGACTCCCGAAGTCATCCTTAAGTATTTTAAAAATACGAAGGATGTGTTTTTTATTTATAGAAGCAAAAAAATCCCTATGAAGGGGTATTTAGACTTAAGAAATTCTCATGGATACATATTCTATCACAAAGAGGAACAAAAAACTTTTGTTTCTTGACATGCCACCTTTCTAGAAAAGGAATTTCCATAACGACAAATAGTGGCAGATAGACTTGGATGAGATCCTATAAACTTCAGTAGAGACCAAGTACATAGACAATACTTACACTCCTAATGAAAATATGCAACCAATTAGAAGGTCTAAAAAGGAATCACGTGCCAAAGAGAAACTGCTATTTTCTTGTTAGTGGAGAGAACCCAGATTTTATCATTCATGATGACGATCACCTCGCGTATTGACAGGCCATAGAAAGTGACGACTTTGCCTTGTCACCTGATGCTATGAAATCTATGATGTATTTAATGTATAAGAACAAAGTTTGGACTTTGCAAAATGCATCTGAAGGTATAAATCTCATCGGCTGCTGGTGGATTTTCAAGAAGAAGACCAGTGTGTATGGAAAGGTCAAAACCTATAATGCAATGTTAGTCGCGAAAGGGTCTTGTTAAATTTAAGGAATTGATTATTGCGGAATATGTTAGCCAGTTGCCATGCTTAAATCCATTGGGATTCTACTTACATTCATTGCTTACTATGACTACAAAACTTGAAAAATGGACGTTAAAACGGCTTTTCCAAATGGTGATTTAGAAGAAATGGTTTATATGTCACATCCAAAGGTCTTTGAGGTTGGTGGGAGTTGGCAATAAGACTTATAGGCTCTTAAGATTGGTCTTAAAAAGCATCTTAAAGTTGGAACATATGTTTTGTTATGGTAATCAAATAGTCAGTTTCTATCAAAACACGTGCTGCATGCATATACATGAAAGAGAAAAACAGTTGTAACATTCTAAATTCTATACATCAAAGATGTACTTCTAATTGATAATGATGTACCAATTTTTATTTTTATTTTTTAAGCAAAGCTAGCCAGTAGTTAAAGTGGCTGATCCATATATATAAATGAATGGGGAAACATGTGTTTGGTACATGCACCAAAACAGCTTAACCAAATGTAACGCAGGTGTTTGGCAAAAATACCAAATTACTAAATAACATCAACACTAGAACTAGTTCCCCTTCAAAGAGGAAGTGTCACTCCTCTCAATTAAAGATTCAGGCCTAATAAAATGAAGGAATATAGAAAAAAAAGATAAGCTAAACAAGGAAAAAAGTTGATTATTCAGGGAAGTTAATGAATTTCCTATCCCAAGTGTCATCCTCAAGAAGAGAACAATTGAAATCGCTAAATTGACCAAGCATCATAAAGATAAACCCTCCCCTCAATGTGATAAAATAGCCTTCTATCTTCTTCAACTCCACCAACAAACTTATAAAAACTTCCAACTTTTAGGTCAAGCTGCATTTCAAAAAGCCCATGAAGTCATGCCAGGTCAGACGGATCCTATGAAATGTCAGAGGAAGGAAGAATCATAACAGGGGAAACCAAGGTAGCATCAGTAGTATCATCAGAGTGATCAAAAGAGTTCAAAGGAAAAATCTCAAAAGGTGAGACAATAGGAACTAGGCAGTGCTTCGAAACCCACTTCATGGCCGGAGGATAAGGAAGAGGGATCCATTCAAAAGCTGGAACATGATCAATCTCAAAATGCATAGTGCAAGCTTCCATGAGGTGACAAATGAGTGACAAGACGAGCATATATCAGGCTTCTAGCTGTAATGGACATCAACAATAGGAACATGCCCCGCAACAATGTGAACAGGAATCTTGGATGGTAAAGGCTTGTCAGGAGTTACTTCAATGAGAGCCATGGCATACTCCAACCTATTCCGAGCTATAGTCTTCACAACAAAACATTTGAGATTGCCAACAACACTCGCTAAACATTTTATCCCAATCATGGGTTGTAGCATAGATGAAATACGTGTTAAATGAGCCCATACAGAAATAGAGACAATATGTTCCTTAGCTTTGTCCATCGTAGGACTCCATGTGGTAATAATGAAAGGCTATCTTGTTATAATAGAGTGATCCACCTCAACCACTTGGAGCCTTTCTTATTTTCTAAAGAACTTGAAAAGGAACATGCGATTATGAAAGTGAACTTGAAGTATTCCCCTTTATATTCCAACGACTACAAGAATGGTCTGAAACTTCTTGATAAGGAGGGTTAGATTCTAGAAAGAAATTAACTTAATACTCCAACCAAAAATCAGCCCCCGCTTCCAAAACCTCAGCCAGAGGAACTATAGCATCATTTTCCTCAATAATGTCAAAAGAACGGGGTACATAATCACCTGCATTTCTCGACAAAGCGTTAATAAGAGATGTCTACTTGTTAGATGCCTTAGGAGGACCTAGGATAGCACCAGTCATCTGAGATACTATACTCGGGCCATTTCCAAAGAAAACAAAAGATCCATTAGTGAAAAGCACTCAACCATTAATATCTGTTATAGGCTTGTGGAGTATCACATTTGCGCAAGCACATAGCATGCGTATCTTTGATGAATATTCCTCCACTACAGTTGCTCCAACCATCTCAGAACCAGCACGAACAGACTCATTGCCAAAGTTAGAGCTTGCACTAGCATCACATGCGATTACAAACACATCTCTACTATCCAAACCTTCTACTGCCATACAGTCATTTTCAATTTTCTGCTGCCCAACTTCACACCAAGAAGCAAGCATAGAAGTTATAGGAGTATAACGTTTAAAGCTAACAGCATTAGTAGGCAAACCTAATAAGGGAGAAACCATGGCATGATATGTTGCAAGGATGATTCTAGAGCACTGAAAGGATTCGACAGTTACAAAAGCGACACTTGAGATTGTAGGCGAACAGGAGAAGCACATAACATAGTAAAATTGATTTTAGAAACATCAATTGCTAAAGGAGACGATAAAGAAAAACATTGAAATAATACGTGCATCCAGATCTTGTTGAAAGGCGGCACCAGAGCATAACATGACCAAGAGGGACATAACTGAGAGTTAGGCATGAGAGATCCAAAGGAGGAAGAAATCGCGAACGAAGGAATTAGGAAGAGGAAAGAATAGCTGTCTACTAACTTCTCGATTGAGGATTTACATGAGGCTTCCTATATACTAGATATTAAGATTCATAGAAATAGATCAAGAAGGATATTGGGATTGTCCCAGTCTATGTATATGTACATAGATACCATACTAAGACGTTTTAGCATAGAGAGTTCCGAGCACGAAAATGTTCCGGTGTGATATGGAATTGTCCTTTCTAAGAAGGACACCACATCCAATGACGGGAAAATCTAATGCATATGTTGGATTCCTTATTCTTCAGCAACAAGATCAAACATGTATGCCATATTATGTACTAGGCCAAATATCTCTTTTGCACTAGGTGCAGTAAGCCGATATCGATCTAATTTGGGAGAAATCCATAGGACGACTGCTAAAGTCATAATTAAGTACTTTAAAAATAATGAGGAAATGTTTTTATTTACAGAAGGGACGAACTCCTTATGAATGGGTATTTAGACTCAAGAAATTCTCAGGATACATATTGTATCACAAAGCAGAGTAAGAAAATTTTGTTTCTTGACATACCACCTTCCTAGAAAAGGAATTTCTATAATGACAAATGGTGGCAAATAAACTTAGATAAGATCCTATAAACTTTAGTAGATACCGAGAACATAGACAACACTTCAACTTCCAATGAAATTATGCAACCAATTAGAAGGTCTATTGAGGAATCATGTGCCAGAAAGAAACTACTAGTTTCTCATTAATGGAGAGAACACGGATTGTCATTCATGACTATGATCCCCTCACATACTGACTGGCCTTAGAAAGTAAAAACTTTGCATTATCTCTTGATGCTTTGAAATCTAAGATGGATTTCGTGTATAAGAACAAAGTTGGACTTTGTAAAACACATCCGAAGGTATAAATCTCATCAACTATAAGTGGATCTTTAAGAAGACGATCAATGTATATGGAAAGGTCGAACCCTATCAAGATGGGTTCTTACAAGCATCTAGCTATAGCTTTGTTCCCTATTCCTCTGTAAAAGAAAGATATTGAGATATCGTTTGCTTATAAAATTCCTTTGTCAAAGTTGGCAAAGCAAATTTGGGTTTGCAAGAAATCAATGTCAGCCCCTAGTCCTATAGGTATTGACATTGATATCCCATTATCCATCCCCAACTCTAGCACATCTCTACATATGATATCTTGGTACTCTAATGAGCAAATTTGGGTTCATGAAGACACACAATTTCATTATTCCCCTATGAGATTGTTGTTATAGATATGTTGTTAATGTGGTGGACGAGCATAGATTTTTAATCTACTAGATATCAGGTGGTGCTTTTTATTTACCACAGGATCGTGAGGATTGGGAACATAATAGTGATATCCTTCGGGATGAAAGTTGGGAAAAGATTTTCTTTTACTCAGAGGATTCTATGGATTACACTCCTTTGCTTACGAAATTGTATAGCTCATATCTTCATGTGATTGGTTTTGATTCGCCTTCTGATGGGTCAACCTCTTCTAATAGGTATTAGTTCTGTCTTATTTAGTAGTTCAGAATTTTTCCTATCTACTAATTTTATTGTACTATAGCTATTCTACGTATTTATAGAACACCTATCCTAAATTTGTTTAATATAGTGGCACGGCCCACTATAAAGCTTGCTTGCCCTTCAAATATACATAAATACATACATACATATATAAATTAAGGTCAGCCGTGAAAAGTCTTGTCAAATTTAATGAAACTAATCATGATGGAACATTTTAACTAGTCACCATGCTTAAAGCCATTAGGATTATACTTACAGTCATTGCTTACTATGACAACAAAACTTGGCAAATGGACAGTAAAACAGCTTTTCTAAATGGTAATTTAGAAGAGATAGTTTATATGTCACATCCAGAGCTCTTCGAGATCAGTGGGAGTGGCGATAAGGCTTATAGACTCTTAAGATTGGTCTTAAGAAAGTATCTAGAAGCTGGAACAAATGTTTTGATAAGGTGATTATATAGTTTAGTTTCTATCAAAACACGGACAATGTGCATATACAAGAAAGAGAAAATTGAGATTGTAACATTCTTAATTCTATATGTCGATGGTTTACCATAATTTGTTAACGATGGACCAATGTTACAATCAATGAAAGCATGGCTACCTAATAACTCTTCGAAGGAGGATTTAGTTGATGCATCCTATATACTAAGTATTAAGATCCACATAAATAGATTGGGAAGGATATTAGGATTCACCCAATCTACGTACATAGATACTGTACTAAGTTGATTTAGCATGGAGAGCTCCAAGCGTGGAAATGATCCAGTATGACATGGAATTGTCCTTTCTAAGAAGGACACCACATCTATGGATAGGATAATGCAACGCATGGGTCGAATTCCTTATTCTTCAGCAGTAGGATCAATCATATATGCCTAGTTATGTACTGGGCCAAATATCACTTTTGCACTATGTGTAGTAAGATGATATCTATCTAATTCAAGAGATTTCAAAGTAGTATGAAAAGACTTGAGATTTCAAAGTGATATTGACGATAGTAAGTTAGTCTCAAGATTTGCTTTTACCCTCAACAGAGGGGCCGTTGGTTGGAAAGTTCTAAATAGGAAGTTATGGTAGATTCTAATATAGAAGTTGAGAACATCAACTTGAACAATTCCACAAAGGAAGCAATGTGAATGAAAAAACTCATAAAGAGCTAGGCGTGCTCCCACACATAGAAGTTACAATGCTTATCTATTGTGACAATAATGCAATAATTTTCATTTGCACAAGAACTATGAGATCACAGGTGGTCAAGACACATCCTCTGTATAAGGTAGTTTATAAGTGTCACAGAGATCGTGATCAAGAGAGTTGATATGAAAGATAACCTTATAGATCCATTCACTAAGTCCCTCTCTCAGTTTGTTTTAGGAAGAACGATTGAAGGAATGAGGATGAAGCTCCATAACTGGCACCAAGTGCAAGTGGGAGATTGGTAGAATTAGGGGTGTGTCATATGGGAAATTATATAATTTTACATGTAATCGTATTTCTATAAGCAATCTTATTCAAAATAAAATATATTTTTGGTTTAATTTTCTATTATATGTATTTCTTATATTAAGATATAAGTAACGAATAAATAAACATTAAACATATAATTTAAAAAGATCTTATTAGTAGTGCTTTATCGATTGTAGTTATGAAATAGTTATAACATGAATAATAAATTGGTATAAACAAAAACACAAACTCCTTAAATATTCATAATCGAGAAGTATCAAGGAAAGGATATCGATACATATGTTAAGACTAGTGTGCGTAATGCTATACATATAATTGACATGTTTATTGATGAATGTTAAGTGCATCAAGGGGATATGTACTTGTGGTTATTTGGAATAATCATAGGGCGACTCAATAAGAGCCTTAATACATTATATAATTTAGTCAAAATAGAAGATCTTAGAGTAAAGATGTATATTAGTCATTTGACTTGAGAGTAGTGTCAATCTTGAGTACGTATATAGTAAATTGACTATGGTCAACCACATGTCATAGCGACCATATTACAACCATATTTGGGCATATGTTGACTACTCAAAGTAGTACACTTCTCAAGAGAGGATCTGTTTCCTTTATTATAAAAGGTCAATATCACTGTAATTGGTAAGTCAAATTAGAGTCAAAGTCTCCGACCAGCGAAAAATGGTCAATTGGTACATGCTATCGGATTGAATCAAAGACTTTAAAATTGGCCAATGCAATTAAAAGGATATTAAAAGAGTTTTTGACCATAGTCCAAACTATAGACAACTAAGTCATGTAGAGATGATAAAAAGAATATGTGTTTTATCCTAATGATCTGTATGCACTGAACTTGACCATATACCGTGCTTCAACAAAGTTTGCACAGACTTAGATATTGTTTAAATACTGACCATGGATCGAGCTCACACCAGAGAGTTAATACAACCGTGTTGTCAGTTATTTTCGAATTCGACCAAAGATAAAATTAATTTATAAATATTTTAAACTAAATATAAATTAAAAATGTTGTATTAATATTTATGGTTAAATTTAATTATCTGTTTTGGATTTAAAATTGGACAAAACGATGTGTAAAAGTTATACAATAGTTCGATTGATTTTAAAATCAAAAAATAAATAATTAGTTATTGGTTCAAAATGTAGTCAACCGAAGCATTGAACGTGCCTGGTAAACCGTAAGGTCAGCCATAGCATCGAGTTTTTGGAGGTTTTTACCAATTCTTCAAATTTGGAAAATATTAGAAGATATTTGTGTTGGCACATGGTTATAAATAGATCAGCCTCTACATAAACTTTGTTTGTGAAATTTGATTTCATAATCTCCCTTTTCTAGCAAGCCGTTCCTAGGTGAAGCCTTTATTTAATCTTGCGAATCAAATAAGAAGAGGAGACTATGATATGATAACAGAAAAAAACCGTCAAACAATGTATTGATTCTCGACCTGATCAGTTCAGAGGATGGTATATATCCAAGATCTAGTTTTTATTTTATGTAATTACGTTATAAATTAATTCTATCAAATTTTATGAAAAAATAACTTTTCTATATATATATATATGTGTGTGTGTGTGTGTGTGTGTGTGTGTGTGTGTGTGTGTGTGTGTGTTTGTGTTTGTATGTATATGTATGTGTTAACACTAAAATTTGAACGCTAACACCCCGGTGTATGAAGTGTAATTGTGAAAGCACCACCCGATAGCTCGGGAACAGATTATAAGTAGATAATAGCGGAAAAGCAGTAAAAAACAGCAATTTTATAGTGGTTCGGCTTAAGAGAGAGCCTACGTCCACTTTGAATATCTGTATTGACGATTTCGTTACAAGCTGATACAATTCTTCCCAAGTACAATACACTTTGAATTACAAGACACTTTGAACGAGTAGCTCAAACTTCAATGGAGATGAGAGTATTCAAATCCATATTGGATGTATGTGATCTCTTCTTGAAGTTGTTTGTAGCGTTCTTCGTGTCTTGAGAGCTTCGAGTGTTGGATTGGTTTGGAATGCAGCAGAGTATCGGCGCTTGAAGAGAATGAGCCCCAAAAGTCCCCCGATCTGTTGGAGTTATGGGCGTATTTATAGGCATCTTTGGAGTTAGGTCGTAACTCGTATACGACTCACGATGAGTCGTAACTCGTGTACGCCTCATGATGAGTCGTAACTCGTATACGACTCATGGTAGGTCGCGGCTGATTTACTGGGTTTATGGCTTGGCCCAGAGTTATGCACCCATCTGAATGAATGATACAAGTTCTAAGTCGTTCACGAGTTAACCAAATGCAGTTTCCTTTATGCTAGCATGAGTCGTACACGACTCATCATAGGTCATAAGTCGTCAGCGATTCTTCTTACTACAGCGTGGTGTTGAACTTGTCTCCAAGTCTTAGGTCGTGAACAACTTATCTTTTGAGCCGTAGACTTCCTGTCGCTCCATCTTCTAACTCGTAAGATTGTTATCTCGTAGACTCTTTAACTCGTGGAGGCCTTAAGCCGTAGATCCTTATCTCGTAGACCTTTTAACTCGTAGAGTCTTTAACTCGTAGTGGCCTTAACTCGTAGATCTTTAACTCGTAGGTCGTTCAGCCCTTGAATGGTTAGGTCGTGAAGACCTTGAGTCGCACAGTTCTTGAGTCGTTGATCCACTGAGTCGGCCTGTCTCATGAACCGTTAACCCTCTTGAGTCGTTCCATTCCTCTAAGTCGCCTTGAACCTTAACTCGTTAAGTCGTGGCACTTCTTAGGTCATCCAATCCTTGAGTCGTTAAGCTTATTGAGTCGTTAACCATATTAAGTCGGCAACCTTGTTAAGTCGGCAACCTTGTTAAGTCGGTAAGTCGTATACCGTTTTGGTCGGGGCGCTGCCCTGCACCCCGCCGGGGGCGCTGCCTCCTGGACCCCTGCGACCTGACCGGTCAGGTCGAACACCGTAGGCGGTGGCGTTGCCCCCGCACCCCCACCTTGGGGGGTTGGCACCCCCCCGGACCCCCCCTCCGTAGGGGATCTTATCTGAAAATTCATTAAACAGAACTTGCTTTATTGGGAGGTTAAATCGACCATCCTTCGAGATGAACTATCATTGGATTCTCGGTCGATTTTTGATGTCACGGCCTTGCTGAAAAAGCAGAGTTAACACTTGCCCCTCGAAGTATACGCCTAGGGACTAGGTCGTGTGCTTCGATTCTTCTTAACTCGTGCTTTATTGAGCTGCTGAGCTTGTACTTAGGCAGCTTTACTTTGTTTTGTCCTGAAGCCTTTTGAACTTGACCAGAACTTGTTGCATCTCTTTATAGATTATTTTAACAACCTATTAAATGCAACATTTGCGGAAAAATGGGGCGAATATACTCATCACCGATTGCCCATATCGAGTGCTGGATTAGATCAAAGAACTGATATTTTACGGTAAGTAAATTAGTATGGATTTGATGAAGTGTTGCGAATCAACTATCTTGAATGAAGTATCAACAAAAAATTTACACAGTTATAACTGCTATTTGCATTGATACTGCACTTATTCTCAAATAACAAGCCTCGAATTTTTCTGAATTGAGATATTTGCCAACCAGTATTATTTCGAGTATTACTTTATTAGCTTGTTATTCAAGTAGCTTTGCACAACACTTCACACGCTTTTAGGAAACGTGCACCTTTATTTTTCGAATACTCAGTTCTTTATGTAGAATGTCTTCCTGATAAGAAGAAATAGTGGAGCAAGCTGGATTTTTTCACTTCTGAGATTTTCAGAATTCGAGTTGTTGAGTGCTAATTTCGTTCTTTACTTTGTAGCATTCCCTTCTCTTTCCGAATATTTCAGTCATAAGTCAATTTTTAAAAGACTAAATGCTGTGGCGGTTAAAAGACTAAGTCATAAGTCATAAGTCATAAGTCAATTTTTAAAAATGTTAACGCCAAAATTTGAACGCTAACACCGCGGTGTATGAAGTGTAATTGTGAAAGCACCACCCGATAGCTCGGGAACAGATTATAAGTAGATAATAGCGGAAAAGCAGTAAAAAACAGCAATTTTATAGTGGTTCGGCTTAAGAGAGAGCCTACGTCCACTTTGAATATCTTTATTGACGATTTCGTTACAAGCTGATACAATTCTTCCCAAGTACAATACACTTTGAATTACAAGACACTTTGAATGAGTAGCTCAAACTTCAATGGAGATGAGAGTCTTCAAATCCATATTGGATGTATGTGATCTCTTCTTGAAGTTGTTTGTAGCGTTCTTCGTGTCTTGAGAGCTTCGAGTGTTGGATTGGTTTGGAATGCAGCAGAGTATCGGCGCTTGAAGAGAATGAGCCCCAAAAGTCCCCCGATCTGTTGGAGTTATGGGCGTATTTATAGGCATCTTCGGAGTTAGGTCGTAACTCGTATACGACTCACGATGAGTCGTAACTCGTGTACGCCTCATGATGAGTCGTAACTCGTATACGACTCATGGTAGGTCGCGGCTGATTTACTGGGTTTATGGCTTGGCCCAGAGTTATGCACCCATCTGAATGAATGATACAAGTTCTAAGTCGTTCACGAGTTAACCAAATGCAGTTTCCTTTATGCTAGCATGAGTCGTACACGACTCATCATAGGTCGTAAGTCGTCAGCGATTCTTCTTACTACAGCGTGGTGTTGAACTTGTCTCCAAGTCTTAGGTCGTGAACAACTTATCTTTTGAGCCGTAGACTTCCTGTCGCGCCATCTTCTAACTCGTAAGATTGTTATCTCGTAGACTCTTTAACTCGTGGAGGCCTTAAGCCGTAGATCCTTATCTCGTAGACCTTTTAACTCGTAGAGTCTTTAACTCGTAGTGGCCTTAACTCGTAGATCTTTAACTCGTAGGTCGTTCAGCCCTTGAATGGTTAGGTCGTGAAGACCTTGAGTCGCACAGTTCTTGAGTCGTTGATCCACTGAGTCGGCCTGTCTCATGAACCGTTAACCCTCTTGAGTCGTTCCATTCCTCTAAGTCGCCTTGAACCTTAACTCGTTAAGTCGTGGCACTTCTTAGGTCATCCAATCCTTGAGTCGTTAAGCTTATTGAGTCGTTAACCATATTAAGTCGGCAACCTTGTTAAGTCGGCAACCTTGTTAAGTCGGTAAGTCGTATACCGTTTTGGTCGGGGCGCTGCCCCGCACCCCGCCGGGGGCGCTGCCTCCTGGACCCCTGCGACCTGACCGGTCAGGTCGAACACCGTAGGCGGTGGCGTTGCCCCCGCACCCCCACCTTGGGGGGTTGGCACCCCCCCGGACCCCCCCTCCGTAGGGGATCTTATCTGAAAATTCATTAAACAGAACTTGCTTTATTGGGAGGTTAAATCGACCATCCTTCGAGATGAACTATCATTGGCTTCTCGGTCGATTTTTGATGTCACGGCCTTGCTGAAAAAGCAGAGTTAACACTTGCCCCTCGAAGTATACGCCTAGGGACTAGGTCGTGTGCTTCGATTCTTCTTAACTCGTGCTTTATTGAGCTGCTGAGCTTGTACTTAGGCAGCTTTACTTTGTTTTGTCCTGAAGCCTTTTGAACTTGACCAGAACTTGTTGCATCTCTTTATAGATTATTTTAACAACCTATTAAATGCAACATTTGCGGAAAAATGGGGCGAATATACTCATCACCGATTGCCCATATCGAGTGCTGGATTAGATCAAAGAACTGATATTTTACGGTAAGTAAATTAGTATGGATTTGATGAAGTGTTGCGAATCAACTATCTTGAATGAAGTATCAACAAAAAATTTACACAGTTATAACTGCTATTTGCATTGATACTGCACTTATTCTCAAATAACAAGCCTCGAATTTTTCTGAATTGAGATATTTGCCAACCAGTATTATTTCGAGTATTACTTTATTAGCTTGTTATTCAAGTAGCTTTGCACAACACTTCACACGCTTTTAGGAAACGTGCACCTTTATTTTTCGAATACTCAGTTCTTTATGTAGAATGTCTTCTTGATAAGAAGAAATAGTGGAGCAAGCTGGATTTTTTCACTTCTGAGATTTTCAGAATTCGAGTTGTTGAGTGCTAATTTCGTTCTTTACTTTGTAGCATTCCCTTCTCTTTCCGAATATTTCAGTCATAAGTCAATTTTTAAAAGACTAAATGTTGTGGCGGTTAAAGAGAGGAGTGTTAAATTTCTGCTGAAAGACGGATTTTTGCACTTAATTCGGACCTTTTTCCCTCTTTTGATTGACTTGGCCTTATGATGCCCCTGATTTTCAAGCAGAGACTTCAGGTGCCCCAGCTTTCGCAGAGGAACTTGCATCTAGGAGACCTGCAAATGTGTGAAATTTTTTTTATAGTATGGAATGAGATGATTCTTCCTACTTGTACAGAATTTTGTCTGTATTTGAGAATGCAATTATTGCTCATTTTCATATAAGTTTTTCATTTTCTTTGCATAATACTGCGGTGAGCTTGTGGTCTTTTGCTTGGGTATTGCTTTGACTAATATAGCGATATTTTATTGTCCCTATACCATAGCTTATTGTAATATTCTCCATTTTTGCGGAGATTTTGGAGGACAATTCTTCTGTTTTGAGAAGACTTGTACTCTTACTTTAGAGAATAACTCTTCCATTTTGAGAAAGCATGCACTCTTTCTTTAGAGAATAATTTTCCATTTTTGAGGAAATATTATTCTTGCTCTGGTAGAGTGCGCCTTGTATTGGAGAAGCCTTTTCTCCTTTTTTTTTTTTTTGTTGCGCTTCGCTGGAGGGCTTTGATTTGACATTTCAACTCTGGAGGAGTGGGCCTCCACAGAGATTGCACTTCATCTCCGGTGAAATGTGCCCCCGAAGAGGTCTTTATCCTCTGAAGGGTTGTGCCTTTGAGTACGGCTTTAGTTTAAGCTTCAAACATGGGAAGCGTGCCTCATTGGAGGACTTTAGTTTGTGCTTCAAACATGGGAAGCGTGCCTCATTGGAGGACTTTAGTTTGCGCTTCAAACATGGGAAGCGTGCCTCATTGGAGGACTTGATTTTGTACTTCAAACTTGGGAAGTGTGCCTCATTGGAGGACTTTAGTTTGTGCTTCAAACATGGGAAGCGTGCCTCATTGGAGGACTTTAGTTTGTACTTCAAACTTGGGAAGTGTGCCTCATTGGAGGACTTTAGTTTGCGCTTCAAACATGGGAAGCGTGCCTCATTGGAGGACTTGAGTTTGTACTTCAAACTTGGGAAGCGTGCCTCATTGGAGGACTTTAGTTTGCGCTTCAAACATGGGAAGCGTGCCTCATTGGAGGACTTGAGTTTGCTCTTCAAACTTGGGAAGTGTGCCTCATTGGAGGACTTTAGTTTGCGCTTCAAACATGGGAAGCGTGCCTCATTGGAGGACTTGTGCCTCCGAAGAGGGCTTGTGTGTTTTCTGTCTGCTTGCCCATGCCTCTTCACCATCTGCTCCTTAGTGATTCCTTGTTATCATTTCCACAGCCATGTTCTTTTCTTTGCCGGTTATTTGTCTCTTTTCCAGAGAAATGCTCCTCATTGTTAAGTGAATCCATAGGGCAGACCCAAACTACCCGACTAGATGTCTGTTTGCACAAATGATCTTTGTCGGTTAGCGAGGGCCTGAAACCTCCGCGTTGGGAAGGTGCCCTTTTGGTTGTATCAACTGTTCGTGAGGAACATTTCTTATGCAGGAATTCAATTTGGAACCTTTTTTTTGGCTTGACATTTATTTGCTCGATGACTTATAGGAATCGCTTTGCTTTGCGATGTGCTGACTAGGTAAGCTTTGCTTTGATTGCCTGCAATATTAAATCGACATTTTAGCAATATATTCAAGATATTTGGCATATCGAAATGAAACAGGTCTTTTATAGTAATAGAAAACACAAGATTTATAGTTCCTATATTTCATTTGCAATGTTTTTACAACGACTTTTAATATGAGAATGATAAATCCATTATTCTTTTACAAATTTGTAACAAAGCCTTAAAGTAAAACATGGATGCAACTCCATGCTGTCCCAAGCTTCTCGGGATCGAATCTCCGGTGTGAGAACAGGAACATTCTCTCCCTTCTGGACTTTTCTTAGAGCATGAGCGTATCCTTCCTCCTATCATGATTCCTGACTGCCAGGTGAGGGGCTCCCCTGAGTGGATGAGGATGGGTCATTCCTGTCTCTTTTGACATATTGCTGGAGTTTATTCTGTCTCAATAGTTCTTCAATCAAATTCCTTAAATGACGACATTCGTTGGTGTCATGACCAGGTTGGTTGTGGAATTGACAGAACCTCCCATTATGCATAGCATTTTTCCCAACCTTCAACTCAGGTGGCTTAGGATAATCAAAAGCATCCTTGGTTGCGAGAAAGATGTTCTCCAGAGTATCAGTTAAGAGAGTAAAGTCTGAAGGTTTAAAGCGGCGAGCTTTCTTCAAGTCTCTTTGCTTTTTTCCACCATCCTTCTTCCTCTTCTGTCCTCTAGATTCTCTTTTATCAGAAGTAACACCGACATTCAAAATTTCGGCCTCGATTGCTCTTGAAGTCGCAGGAAAGCTTTCCAAACGCATAAATTCATCAGCCTTCTTATAGAATTTCTCAAGTGAGTTTGGCTCCTTCATTTTTAGCCATCTACCAAATTCACTCGATTTATCGATAGCCCGCATTAGATAAGTCAAAACCATCCTTGGCTCTGCGTTCTCGACTTCAGCTAGGGCTATATTGAAATGATTTAAGAATGATCTGGTAGATTCTCCGGGGTTTTGTTCTAGACTAGAGAGAGACATTATATCCTTGGCTTTTGTAGCATATAGCCTGAACTGATCCTTGAACTTTCGTGTTAAGTCAGAGAATTGATCCACGGATCTAACTGGCAGCTTTGTGAACCAAAGTAAAGCCACTCCCTCTAAGTATACCGAAAAGTAACGGCACTTGATCTCATCTGTTGCTCTTGCCCCGGTCATATGCCAATCGTACTTGTAAAGGAATTGGTTAGGGTCACTTGTCCCTCGATAAGCTGGGATGGTAGGAGGTACAAATTTCTTGGGAAGCTCTGCCTTTAAGATTTTTTCGGTGAACGGTGTCTTACTCGGGGCAAATCCCCAATCATTTTCATCCTCTTGCCTTTGCATGCTTTCTTTCATAATTTGTCGGACCATTCCAGAAAGATACTCCTCATCATGTCGAGTCCTAGATCCACCAACCTCTGGAAGTGTTCGTTCAAAGGGGCTAGCAGCTCTTTCAGGAGCATTTCTTTCTTCAGCATCACGAATGTTGCCAACCAAATTCCTTTCATTATCTGCCGGTTGGCGGTTTGCCCCAAGCAAATCGTTCAACCTATTCAGAATTAGGGCATTCTGGGCATTCTGAGCCTCAAATTGTGCATTTTGGGCATTGATTTGTTGGTTCAGCCCTAAAATTGCAGCATCCAGCTCTGGCTTTGTAACTCCGACAGCTGGAGTGGCTTGATTCGATATAGGGGAAGCGGAGGTTCCCTCTTGAATATTCCCAGATCTGACAGATCTACTCTTCCTTCCAGGAGCCATAATCTCGGATAGACTTCTGGTTTTCAAGGAAATTCTCTCTACAAACCTCTGTGAAGCAATGATGATAACTCGCCTGAGTTCAATTCTCAGTGAAAGCACCAAAAATGTTAACGCTAAAATTTGAACGGTAACACCCCGGTGTATGAAGTGTAATTGTGAAAGCACCACCCGATAGCTCGGGAACAGATTATAAGTAGATAATAGCGGAAAAGCAGTAAAAAACAGCAATTTTATAGTGGTTCGGCTTAAGAGAGAGCCTACGTCCACTTTGAATATCTTTATTGACGATTTCGTTACAAGCTGATACAATTCTTCCCAAGTACAATACACTTTGAATTACAAGACACTTTGAACGAGTAGCTCAAACTTCAATGGAGATGAGAGTCTTCAAATCCATATTGGATGTATGTGATCTCTTCTTGAAGTTGTTTGTAGCGTTCTTCGTGTCTTGAGAGCTTCGAGTGTTGGATTGGTTTGGAATGCAGCAGAGTATCGGCGCTTGAAGAGAATGAGCCCTAAAAGTCCCCCGATCTGTTGGAGTTATGGGCGTATTTATAGGCATCTTCGGAGTTAGGTCGTAACTCGTATACGACTCACGATGAGTCGTAACTCGTGTACGCCTCATGATGAGTCGTAACTCGTATACGACTCATGGTAGGTCGCGGCTGATTTACTGGGTTCATGGCTTGGCCCAGAGTTATGCACCCATCTGAATGAATGATACAAGTTCTAAGTCGTTCACGAGTTAACCAAATGCAGTTTCCTTTATGCTAGCATGAGTCGTACATGACTCATCATAGGTCGTAAGTCGTCAGCGATTCTTCTTACTACAGCGTGGTGTTGAACTTGTCTCCAAGTCTTAGGTCGTGAACAACTTATCTTTTGAGCCGTAGACTTCCTGTCGCGCCATCTTCTAACTCGTAAGATTGTTATCTCGTAGACTCTTTAACTCGTGGAGGCCTTAAGCCGTAGATCCTTATCTCGTAGACCTTTTAACTCGTAGAGTCTTTAACTCGTAGTGGCCTTAACTCGTAGATCTTTAACTCGTAGGTCGTTCAGCCCTTGAATGGTTAGGTCGTGAAGACCTTGAGTCGCACAGTTCTTGAGTCGTTGATCCACTGAGTCGGCCTGTCTCATGAACCGTTAACCCTCTTGAGTCGTTCCATTCCTCTAAGTCGCCTTGAACCTTAACTCGTTAAGTCGTGGCACTTCTTAGGTCATCCAATCCTTGAGTCGTTAAGCTTATTGAGTCGTTAACCATATTAAGTCGGCAACCTTGTTAAGTCGGCAACCTTGTTAAGTCGGTAAGTCGTATACCGTTTTGGTCGGGGCGCTGCCTCCTGGACCCCTGCGACCTGACCGGTCAGGTCGAACACCGTAGGCGGTGGCGTTGCCCCCGCACCCCCACCTTGGGGGGTTGGCACCCCCCTGGACCCCCCCTCCGTAGGGGATCTTATCTGAAAATTCATTAAACAGAACTTGCTTTATTGGGAGGTTAAATCGACCATCCTTCGAGATGAACTATCATTGGCTTCTCGGTCGATTTTTGATGTCACGGCCTTGCTGAAAAAGCAGAGTTAACAGTATGTATATGTATATGCATGTATGTGTATTTATATATGTATCTTTCTGTGTGTGTGTTTGTATTCAACATATAAAATTGTTTTCTAAAAACATTTTAAATATATATATATATATATATATATATATATATATATAATATTAAATATATATATCATAATTTGTTTTTGGGGAAAAAATCAGAAATCTAATAAAATCGAATCCTTTCGAAAACCGAATTGTTAGTTAAAAAATTCATTTTTTAATTTTGCTTTTTTTGGAAACGGGTTAATCTTTATTAATGCATTTCCACCCAGTAGTCGACCAGCCCAAGCTGCATACCATTAAAGATCAAGTACATAAATTAACTTTTTAACTCGTATGGTATATTCTCAAACTACTTGCTTTCTAAATCTATCAATCTCACTCTCTTCAACATAGTCAAGCTTCTTAATCATGGCAGCCGATAGCTTCCATAGCTCATTCCTAGATTTACTTGCATTTCCATCCTCCGATCCTTGCTTCTGTCATGGCTTCTTCTCATCCATGTTCCTGGTAAGATATTTTCCAGTTATCCTTTTAGCTACCAATTGCATGTCTAATGTAGTTAACCTACTGTCCTCTTTGACATTTCTCTCCATCTTTTGGAAAACTCTTTGATTCCTCTCCTTACACTCACTCCAAACAGCAATTATCAAGGCAATTTGACACATTTTGTATTCTAAATTTTCAGCTTGCCTTATTCTTACCAAGTAATTTACAGTTTCGTTTAAATTTGAGTTCGAATTCATGAAATTAGCAACAAGTTTACATTTTCCCAAATTTTATGAGAAAATTCACATTCAAAAAGTCAGTGCAAATGACGTATTTATTATATGAAACATAATCTTTGTCTTCAGTAATCCCCCACTTCGTCAATCTGTCTCTGGTAGGAAGTCTTCCCAGTAGCACAACCTATGTTTTTAGATTGTTCACTCTATCCCATATGATTTTGCTCCAACAAAGTCGTTGATATTTCCACCTTATTGCTTCCCATATGAATTTAGTTGTAAAATACTTTGCAGTATGCTTCCAAGTGCATATGTCGTTATCTCCACCCAAATACAGAATACATTCTATTTATTGTTTTTATTCTGAGCTGCAAGGAATTGAATTGAAATCCAAGTTGTTGTTTTGTATGATCACTTCAACTTTCCTGCTAGGACAACCATAAGTAGAAAATGTGTCCTAGCCCAGTTTGTCCATCAAAGATTCACCATTTATCCAAGGGACCCTCCATAAATCAGTTTCTCTTCCTTGTGCAATCACTCTAGTACAGCTTTCAGCCAAATTTTTCCTTATTTTCATTGTAGTTTTGCATGTAGGAAAAGCTACTACTACCATTTGCAAAAAATTCCTTTGATATACCAGTGTCTCATCCATCTAGCCCATAACCCATTGGAGTAGATAATTTTCCAAGCTTGTTTTAGAGTGAAAACATCACTTATATCACTCATATTTCTGATCCCACGACACCCTCTTGTTTAGGTCGACAAATGTCCTAGTATTTTATTTTATGTAATCCACTTTTCCATATAAATTCAGCACATAATTTCTCAATCTTTTAATTGAAGCATCTAGAGTTGGAATGTCTATAGCTAGAAATTCCATTGTGCTTAGATAACTATATGAACTAGTTCAATTCTTCCAACAAAAGAAAACAATCAAGAACTCCACCCTTGCAGTTTATTTCTTATTTTTATTGTGAGCTCGGCACATTCTCTATGTGTTATTTTTTTTTTGAAGAGAGAGAAAGTTCAAATTATTTCACTAGTAGTTCCCCTTCCATAACTTTCAAAATGTTTAAAACCTTCGTCTTATTCCTTCAGAATTTGTTGAAGTAGCAATGCATCTTAAGCTCATTCAGTTTGAGACCTACTTTCTCTTCCAAGTGTTGAAAATTATCTTTTATATATTCAGTTGCTTCACTACTTGATTTTATGCAAATGGTCAAGTCATCGGCAAATAATAAATGGCTCGTTGTAGGTTGGAAACTGTATATTATCTGGAATAACTTATTTTGGATGGATAGTTCCATTCGGAGGGAAAAATATTCCATGGAAAATGTGAAAAAGTAAGGAGATAAAGGATCTCCTTGCCTAATTCCTCGATTGCTGCTTATGTATTATGTTAACCCACCTTTTGGCAAGGTGGTATACAGGTGGATTTAAGTAAATCGACTACTCGTTTATCGAGACTGGAATACGACGAGTTTGAGTCAAATGGATGGATAGACGGTCAATCACGAGTGATAAATATGATTATGAAGCTGGAGTTCGACATAGTCGATGGACAAAATTCGTGGAATACTCGAAATATGAGTTTCGACAAAAGTCAAGGTAATCCGGGATGTTTGGAATTTGCTTCGAGTTACTTATGGGTCGGCTTTGGGTTTTGAAGCAGTTTTCTTCGAATCTTTGGATAGCCACTTCGAGTCATAGTGGATCGGTAAGATTTATGGGGGTCGGTGTAACTCTAGGTAGGTAAGGACATTTACTTAGGTCGGCACCGAGCTTCTGGGTCGGTGTTGTGAAGGCATCAGATCAGTAGGAAGCTGGGTCGGTTATGTTGGTGTGGATCGACATACTGGAATCATGAGTGGATCGGCATTTTTGGATCGGCTAAGAAGAGTCAAGGTCATATTCGAGGGGGTCGGCATTGGCATGGTGCTTCGGGTCGGCTACCTTCAAGCTCCAGGTCGGCATGTCAAGCAAAAGGAGGTCGGTGTTTTAAGAAAGGAGGATCGGCACTTGGTTGCTCCGAGTCCAAACATGTTTTGCTTCGTGTCATGGACGATCGTGCTTCAGGTCAATGCTGTGTTCACTTTGGGTCGGCAAAAGTCCAACAGGGGATCGATTATAGTGATGGATTTTGGATCGGCAATTGTGTTGATGGGCCTGGACCACTCAGGAAGCCCAATAACTTGGGTTTTTCCTGTAAATACAATAGGTGGGGTTTCGAAAAAAGGGATCTTCAATCTGTTTCCCTTCTTCTTCTCCGTTAAGGCTACTCTGCCATTATTGTTTTAAAAACTCTGAATTGTAACTATAATTTATTCTCATATCAATAAAAAGAAAATTTCTAGAGTAGACGTAGGCCAGAGTCAACCAAACCACTATAAATCCTCTGTTGTTATTGTTTTCTTTTTAATTTTTACTGTTCTTCGTATTTATACTCTCTACATGCAATCTATTTGTGATCTATAACTGTGACTTGGTGCTTTCATCTGGACTTGGGTGTTAGTGACCAATTTTGGCGCTAACATTTTGGTGCTTTCATTGGGAATTGAACTCAGGGATTGTAAAGCTAGGATTTTGGATTTAAAGGCTTAGGAACTTGGATTCTGGAGACTATCGCAAAGTAATCTATTAGGAGACAGAGGATGGAAATGAGTCAGCAAGAGGGAAGTCAGGAGGCTTCCTTTAGAGCAAATCAAGCCTCTACTTACATCACTAGGGATGAGATGCAGGTCATGATGAATTCCATGTAGGAGCAATTGATGAAAAGGCAAGAGGGAATGATGCAAATACTTTTCAAACAATTTGGACAAGTAGGAACTACAAGATCTCAGACCCATGGAGATGGATCAGAAGGACTCAACCGACAAGCAGATGGAGTGGTTCAGCAGGGGCCGCCCTTGATCAACAAACAGCTATTAACCCGAATAGACTTAGACTTAGAGGCATACCGCCAAGTAATGTAGGAACAATCCATGGAGGGATACCAGATGGCATGGTGCAGCCCGGCGCTAATAAGAATATAGGAGTGTGTGATGAGGAGTATGTACTGGAATTCCCTCTAGGACTTGGAGGGAAGTTTGAAAATGGAGATGGGAGGCAACCCTTGGTAGATAACACTAGATTAGCCGACATTATCAGGCGAACTATTCGTGGAGGTCTGCAAAATAGGGATGCGGAGGGAGTAAACAAAAGTCCGTTTACCCGTAACATCAGGATGGCTGGGAATTCACCTGATTTCAAGCTGCCCATACAAGAAATATGCAATGGTAAAACGGATCCCACTGACCACTTGATGAGGTACACAAGGCATATGGAAGTGCTGGGGGCATCAAAGGAGGTTATGGCCCAGTGTTTCCCCTTGTACTTGATAGATATAGCTGCTATATGGTTCAGACAGCTTGAAGATGGATTTATTAGAACATGGACAGAACTGGTAGATAGGTTCTTGAGGTAGTTTCGAGTTCACATAAAAAGGCCAAAGAATGTGATGACATTGATGTCAATTAAGCAGAGGGTGGATGAACCGCTCAGGACTTTCTCAACTCGATTTAATGTAGCAGTTGCTTCGGCGGATCGGCCGAATCCATCAATGGTTCTGATGGCAGCGGTGTCAGGGGTCAGGGATGATTCGGATTTCAAAGTATCGTTGATACGGGATCCACCAATGGATATCAGGGAATACTTTCACAAAGATAAGAGAAATCTCCGATAAGAGGATGCATGTTTGGATATGAAGTCAAAGAAGTAAACATGGTTAAGGATGGAGAACCATCCGGTGAAAGCTAGAGTAAAGACAAGGATAAAGGGAAGAGGAAGTTGAATAATGAATCTGGCATGGCAAGGAAGCGCTGGGGAGAACCAAAATTCACTATTTACATAGGATTGAATGAAACATTGGAGCGGATATTCATGGAAACTCGGGATCGCCTTCCTTATCGAAGACCGGTGAGGAGGGAGCCCTCGTAACGCAAGAGGGCATTTGGAAGGCACTATGTCTTTTGAAACGGACATGATACCAACAGCTGTAGGCACTTCAAAGATATAATCGAGAAGCATGTAAGGAATGGTCAGTTGTGGTAATATGTCGAAACTCAAAATGCGATGGTGGAACAGGAGCAGCCACTGCCTACCTCAAACAATGATGGTGTGAGGCCCAAGAATGGCGGTCGTTTAGTTATCAACTAATCGTGATGGTTTGGAATAAATAATATACTCTGGGCTAATGGCTAAATCACTTGTTCACGTACGAGGGTGGAGATAACCCTTAGGCATGCTCTGAGTTGATGATAGACCGCGACGCACTGGTTTGTGAATATTTTTTTTTTGCTTGGACACTTGTTTTTCTGCTTTGGTTTTGGAGTTTTGGTTTGGACTCCCGATTTTGCTTGTTTTCTGGTTTGGACTCTAGTTTGGATGTTTTCCTTTTGGTTCGGATTTTTGATATGCATTTCTGGTTTTCGGGTTCGGTTTGGATTTTGATTGGATTTTCCTCTGATTTTTGGCTAAAAGGTCGTCGGGTAATGCCTGGCAAGAGGTAAGTCGCATCATCCGAACATGGTGGGTAGGCTTATTTAGGTCGTCGAGCGTGCTCGATAAGGGTCCGAAGCGACCGGGATTTGGCCTAGGACATTATCCCCATATTATCAATCACTTTCTATTTCAGGTCGTGGGTATGGACTATGCTCGACAAGGGTCCAAAGCGACCAAGATTCGGCTCAGGGCTTAAGTCATAGCATTACATGGCAGTTGAAGGACACTGAACCGAGAACACCAAGGCATTGATTAACATAGGTTGCCAAGTGTGGATTATGCTTGGCAAGAACCCGGAGAGGATACAGATTTGGATATTGGCTATGAACAACTAAGGATTTGGGCATGGACCCAGCGTGGTCCCGAATTTGGATGTTGACACGAAGAGGTCATGGATTCAATTATTGGTTATTGGGTATGGATGGATTAAAGCTCGGTTATCGGATTCGAATTTTGGCTTTGGATTTGGACCCGATAAGGTCCCGGATATAGATTTTAAAACTTGGCGAGGTCCCAACTCTGGATTTGGACCCGGCAAGGTCCTCGATTTGGATTACTGAACCCAAAGAGGACCCAGACATGGATAAAATGATTTGGAGAGATCATGGATTGGGTTAATGGATTTGGGATAGATTCAAAATTGGATAACGACTCGAAACATTCGCGGAGCAGACTATTGGATTTGGATGGAATTACTTGATAATGAATGGAACATGGACTTCGGATATCGGATTTCATACTATTCAAAACACACCTTCCAATAGCAATGCTTGTTTTGGGGGGAAAAAGTTAACCCACCTTTGGGCAAGGCCGTAGACAGATAGATTTAACTAAATCAACTACTCATTTATCGGGACTATAATAAGATGAGTTTGAGTCAAACGAATGGATAGACGGTCAATCACGGATGATAAATATGATTATGAAGCGGGGGTTCGGCATAATCGATGGACAAAAGTCGTGGAATATTCGAAATATGAGTTTCGACAAAAGTCGAGGTGATCCTGGATGTTTGGAATTTGCTTCGAGTTGCTTGTGGGTCAGCTTTGTGTCATTTGGATAGCCACATCGAGTCATAGTGGATCGGTAGGATTTTTAGGGGTCGGTGTAACTCTGGGTTAGTAAGGACATTTACTTGAGTCAGCACCGAGCTCCTGGGTCGGTGTTGTGAAGGCATCGGATCGGTAGGAAGCTAGGTCAGTCATATTGGAGCTGATCGACGTTCTGGAGTCATGAGTGGATCGACATTTCTGTGTCGGCTAAGAAGAGCTAGGGCCATATTCGAGGGGGTCGGCATTGGTATGGTGCTTTGGGTCAGCTACCTTCAAGCTTTGGGTCAGCATGTCAAGCAAAAGGGGTCGGTGTTTTAAGGAAGGAGGATCGGCACTTGGTTGCTCCGAGTCCAAACATGTTTTGCTTCGAGTCATGGGTGATCGTGCTTCGGGCCAATATTGTGTTCACTTCGGGTTGGTAAAACTCCAACAGGGGATCGATTGTAGTGATGGATTTTGGATCGACTATGGTGTTGATGGGCCCAGACAGGAAGCCCAGTAACTCGGGTTTTGCCTATAAATATAGCAGGTGAGGCTTTAGTAAAAGGGATCTTCAATTTGTTTCCCTTCTCCTTCTCCATTAAGGCTACTCTTCCATTATTGTTTTAAAAACTCCAGATTGTAACTGTAATTGATTCTCATATCAATAAAAAGGAAATTTTTGGAGTGGACGTAGGCCAAATTTAGCCAAACCACTATAATGTTGAATATGCGATTATATGATTTTTGTTTGATGATAATAAACATATATATATATATATTCATTTAAATGTATTTATTAATCTACTATTTTATTTTTCATATATTAAATAAATATTTGCTGAATAAAATAAATAACACAGAATTTGAATTCAAACAGAAATTTTATTCAAACAAATATTTATTACAAATTTTGTGTAGTACAAATTTCAAGCTCTCACTATATACAACTTCAATTATAATACAATTTTTGATTAGATCACAATTTCACATTCACATTGCACCTCATTACATATCACTCATTCACTCAACTCGTAGTGATCTTCAACTTCATTCTAATGTGAATCCAGCATCTGAGAAATCTGTAGAAATATACATTGACGCGGTAAAATTGAAAATAAAATATTTTTGTAGTATAAAATAAAATGTGGATTTTGAAAATAATATTTGCCTCAGTTATTTGGGTTGTTCGTCGTCATTTAATTTTGAATTCATCATACGCGAACAGCTTGTGACATACACAATGTATCACTGTATATGCCACAAGGTCGTGCACACCGATATATACACTTGATAGAATTACAGGGACGGGTGAGCATAGGTCAAACCGAAAACGTCGGGTTCAACTCAAGTGCAATAAAAATAATGTCCCAATATTCAGCACAAGGTCAAACCCAAGCTACAAGCTGGAATCAACACAGGTGCAGTACGAATATAAAAGTTTAATAAAATGGCCAGGAGCAAGCCAGTCAAAGTGTACACATGAACCATAATAATTCGATTCAAGACAGTGACTCAATCAAATATGAGTCAAGTGCAATCGTACTAAATGAAAACAGAGCAACCTGACCATAATGCATCATTGACATATAAATGCTACTCTTTTATTTTGTCTGGCAACAATGAAGGATTTTCAAAGCATCAAATGCACATATGTACAGCATGAATCAAAAGAAAATCCAAACCACATAAAGGAATAAACACATGAATGAACAACAATAAGTGTATCAACCAAACAATTCAATGCAGTAGCACAGGCCTCAACATCAAAGACAGAGAAATCAAAATGCAAACATATATAACAGTGGACAATACAATGATCTGACACAAATAACAATGGCACTGCCTCAACTGTCAATGCATAAGCACATGCACCGGTGATACCAGTATTTCAAACACAATTCACAACGAAAGACTGCACATTCAGGTACAAGACTGAACCAAACATCAACAACAATGAAATGGCTATAATCATATCACAGAACCAAACACCAAAGATACAACAATGACTGATACAACTTAACAAAGTAAAACAGAAAATAAAGCTTGACCAAGTGGTAAATAAACCGCATATGAAAATGAAACAGGAATGCAACAGTGAATCACAAACCAAGTGCACCAAAGGAATGGCAACATGCATGCTACAGGTCTGAAACTCCGAGGCAACTGGCAAGTACTACAACATTGAACCAGAGATTACAAAACCAAAACATCAACTAAGTTCAAATGAATATAGACAGCAAGCTCCAGATGGTACACAAGTAAAAGACCAACAATGCAATTGCAATGCAAACTGTCTCGAAGAGTGATACCAGAGACTACAAAGAATCCGAGACAATACCAGCATAAGCAAGTGACATGGTACAAAAAAAGATAGCAGATTTCAAATTAAAGTTCTAAGTGACCGAAGTCAAAGTACCAAAAAAATTCGAAGCCAAGAAATCGCAACTTCAAAGCCGTTTAAATCAATGTAACAATTTTGAAAAAGTCATAAGAAACATATTCAAATCACTGGCCAAGATAAATCAACATCGTCAAACCAGAATCAATGCCGTGATGACCAAGAAATCAAACGAGTCAGAATCGAAGCCGTGTGAATCAAGCTGCCAGAAATTATACGAATTTGAACAAGTCAGTGCAAATCATCAACATTCAAGTTGAATCGAACGACAAGCCAAAAAATTATCAGACGAATTCAATGAGTACATACGAATGGAAATCAAGGGTTTCAAACCCTATATAAAGACCCAATCATCATCGGCTACAAGGCAATGGAGTTCAAGCAAGCATAACAAAAAAGCAAAAGAAATAAATCATACACCAAATCACCGAACTCGATCGAGAAGGAGCAGCCGCGTGCAAAGTAACAAATACAATCGATCGTCAAGTAATCACGATAACAACCCACATGATCGATCAATAAAGTCGGTGCCTTCATTTCTCAAAGCCCTAATTTTTAATCAGAGAGGAACGAACGAAGAAAGCCACCATTTTTCACAAGGAAGCGGGCTGACATAGATAAAAGAAGAAAGGAAATAATATTAAGTCAAATTGGGCCGGCCTTCTTTTTTTCATTGGTTTATAATAAAAGGGTTTTAAATTAGGGTTTAGTTTCTTTATTTTTAATTTATATTTCTCTTTTAAACATTGTAATTACTAGTCGTGTGACTAGGGGACAAACTACGTGGCGTAGTTTGAGAATTTGTAACTCAGTGGCTGAGTTGTGGCTGAGTTTTGAGCATAGAGTTAGGTTTGTCAGTAGCGGGTGTCACAAGTTTACACGCGTAAGCGTGTGACTACTTAATTTCTAGTAGAAACCTTGGGGGCAGCACGTAAGCAGGGTTTTGCCGAAGCTGGGTAAATTCCATGTCATTCTATTTCTGCATTTATTCTGCTATTATTAGTGCTGCTATATTTTGATTTATCTGTATTGAAATAATTTTATAAGCTTCCGCGATTAATTTTTATAATTAACAGTATCACCCTATTCACCCCCCCTCTAGGGTGAAATCGATCCTACAAGTGGTATCAGAGCTAGGAATAGAAGTCAACTTTTGTTTTAAAAAGATTCATTTTTCAAAAACCAATTTTTCTTTAAACATTTGAATTTTAAAAAAATGGCTTCTTTTAATAATGCTTTTGCTGAGGGTCAGTCCATAGTTAGGCCACCAATGTTCAATGGTGAATACGCCTACTGGAAAAATAGAATGAAATTTTTTCTAAAAACCATTGACACTAGGAATATTGTTGAGATAGGTTATAGAGCACCGACTATAACTGTAGATAATCAGGAAATAGATAAACCAAAGGATCAATGGACAGAACTAGAAAATAAATTACAAAATGCTAATGCTAAAGCTATGAATTCTATTATCTATTCATTGGATCAATTTGAATTTAACTGTGTCCCACATTGTCTAACTGCACAGGAAATATGGCACACACTAGAAGTGACTCACGAAGGAACATCTCAAGTCAAAGAATCTTGCATTGCCATGCTAAGCAGCGAATACGAGAACTTCATAATGGCAAAGGAAGAAAATGTCAAAGAGATGTATGGACGACTTTCCAATATCGTATACAAATCAAAAGCTCTCGAAATATCATACATAGAGTTGGAGATAGTCCGAAAAATCCTCAGAGTCCTTCCACGAAGTTTTGAAGCCAAAGTGACTGCCATTCAAGAATCAAAAGATTTAAAATAGATGAAAGTTGAAGAACTCATCAGAAATCTCACCACTTATGAGCTAGAAATGAAATTCAAGGAAGAGCGTGAAGGAGGTGACACTCGAAAGAAATCAATAGCTCTTAAAGGAACAACAGAAAGTGATGGTGATGATGATGATGGAGTAGCATAATTAGAGCTGATAATAAAGAAATTCAAAAGGTGGAATTACAAATACTAAAATCCAGCTCTAAATCGAAAATTGAAAAGCAGAATAAACAAAATACTAGACCATCCAGAAGAACGGCAGATCATCTGTCATAAGTGCAACCAACCCGGACACATCAAGCCCAATTGTCCTCAAAATCGACGCGACTTTGAAAAGAAATCAAAAAGGAGAAGTTTTGCAGCCACGTGGAATACAAGTGATGAAGATAATCAAAGTACTAGCAGTGAGAGTGAGAAAGCAGATATGTGCATTCAAGGAAATATAACTGATAGCGACGATGACGAGCCAAGCGAGGTATCAAAACTCACTCACTCAGAATTACTTACATATGTTCACGAAGTAAATGGCTATTTTGAACGACTTAGGGAGAAGCATGCCAAACTTGAATCACAAAAAGACGCTTTGATAGAATTAAATGAACAACTTGACCAATTAGTTAAAACCTATCAAAGTAGGATCCCTAAGTGCGATAATTGTCCAACATTCGAAGAAGAAATTGAAAAATAAGAAATTAATATAAAATCACTTGAAAATGAAATTTTGATTTTGAAAGAAAGTGAAAATACTACGAGAGAAAACTCTATTAAAAATTGCACACAATTATAAACGAAAATGAATCTCTCAAAACACAAGTCCAACAATTGTCAATGACTTTAGACAAATTTTCAAAAAGTGAAAAATCGTTGAATATGCTATTAAGGAAGTAAACTATTAATGCAGTTAGACAAGGACTTGGATATAATCAATCTGAAAATGTTAAAAGCAAAATTAATCAAGTCAATTCTATGTGCACAATTTGTAGAAAATATGGACACAATCACAATAATTGTTGGTAAGACCCAAACACATGAAAACTATACCAATTTGGGTTCCAAAAGGCACAAATATAAAATCTCTCAAAGTTAAACAAATCTGGGTGCCAAAAGGAACATATATAAATAATTTTGGGTCCCCACAAAATTATTTTTCAAAATATTCTGCCACTAACAATCATGGACCTATAAAAATAAATAGGTCACAAAAATCTTTCATCGTGTAGGTGTGGTGGCGGGCTAAGGAACAACAATAGTGTTATCTGGATTCTGGCTGTTCCAGAAATACAACGGGCGACAATGCAAAGTTCCTTAGCTGAGTATAAAGGTGACGAATCACAATGGACAACAACGAAAAATATCATAAAGGTAAAACAGGTAATGGTATATTTATTTGAACGATATATTAAATGTGATAATCTGAACCGTAATCTGAGTTAAATTAGCCAATAATGTGATGATGAAATACTGATAATTTTGATTCCGACTTATTCAAAATTGTTGGCCAATTATATTCTTATGCCAAGAACAATATAAAAATCTCTAGAGTCTTTGAATTACTTCATATATATATATATATATATATATATATTAGTTTGGATTAATAATAGTGTTTTATTGGATGATAATACATTTGGTTATTTTATGGCTGACTCTATATTCACGGTTTTTGATTATTTACACGTCTTCAATTCAAGTTCAAGAGAATGTCATTTAAAAAGCTGTTAAAATTGATTTTAAAATTTTTTTTGTTGCACGCTTCATGGTCTGGTCTATCAAATTCAATTGATAGTTTTGAGTGAAAGATAAATTCAGATGCAGATTACACTGGCAATCTAGTTGATAGAAAAATTACTAGTTGAACGTGATTTTTGTTGAGACATTTAGTAACTGCATCGTTTTTCAAAGAAAATATCTGCATATTTTTTTCATTTCCAATAATTTTCAAATAGCAGAAATTTTCTCATATAACCTCTTCTGAAAATCATTTTTGACCATATTTTTAGATAAATCATTTCGAAAAATTGATTTTATAATTATTTTTTGAATTTGATTTTAAATGACTATTTTGACTAATCTGACTCCATAATAATTATCAAAAAGATAAATAGTGATTAAAAAGGTGACGAGCGTTGATATTTATCATATATTATGACTCGAGACGGTATAATTAGTAAATTTCTTTAGAAATTTAAACAAGAGTTATAAAACTTTTTATTGGTGAAAATTCCACGACTATCTCTATTTCTATCATATTTCTAACAACTGTCACTCATTAAAATTCAATATAGTTTGTTAATATGTGGTACTTTAAACAGGAATCGTTTATTTTTCATTTTACATTTTTTAAAATAAAAAATAGATAAAATAAAATCCAAAGTATTCGCTCTCATTTAAAAGTCTTCACGGTTATGTATGGGTGAATTACTTGGAATTTGTTATGTGCTTCCATGCTCATTTAAAAGTCCTCACGGTTATGCATGTATGGAACGCATATCAAAATTGATTTTTAAAATAAACAAGTTGATTCTAATCACATTTAAAAGTCCTCACGGTTATGCTTGGTTGGAAGATACTTGAATTCATTTTTTTAAAATAATTTTTTTTTGAAATACTACTAATCTCATTTAAAAGTCCTAACGGTTATGTATGGTTGGTAGATATTCAAATTCCTGATATAAATGTACCACAAATAGACACAACTATATGGTTTTATACGATGACATCATCCCTATCAGTTTAAAAGTGGAATATGCACCTAACAAATTATTTATGATTTTTGTTTGATTTTTTATTGAAATTTAATATTTATATTCCATTGAGTTTTAATGTTCGATTAATATCTATCACTTTATCTCCATTTTTCTAACACTGTTACTCTTTTGCTGATAACAAAAGGGGGAGAGAAAGATTAAGATTTTGTTAAATAAAATCAAGCAAAGGTCAAATGTTTTCTATTTGCATCTTGGCTCACTTGCATATTTTAATTGTATGCATATATGAAGGGGGAGCTTTGTGTAGAGAGGAAGCATTAAATAGGGGGAGCAATTAGAGTATATCAACGATTAAATACATTTAACATATTCGAAATCTTAAATATATGTTTGTTATCATCAAAAGGGGGCGATTGTTGAATATGCGATTATATGATTTTTGTTTGATGATAATAAACATATATATACACATATATATATACATATATATATATATATATTCATTTAAATGTATTTCTTAATCTGCTATTTTATTTTTCATATATTAAATAAATATTTGCTGAATAAAATAAATAACATAGAATTTGAATTCAAACAGAAATTTTATTCAAATAAATATTTATTACAATTTTTGTATAGTACAAATTTCAAGCTCTCACTATATACAACTTCAATTATAATACAATTTTTGATTACATCACAATTTCACATTCACATTGCACCTCACTGCATATCACTCGTTCACTCAACTCGTACTGATCTTCAACTTCATTCCAATGTGAATCCAGCATTTGAGAAATCTGCAGAAATATACATTGACGCAGTAAAATTGAAAATAAATATTTTTGTAGTATAAAATAAAATTTGGATTTTGAAAATAATATTTGCCTCAGTTATTTGGGTTGTTCGTCATCATTTAATTTTAAATTCATCATACACGAACAGCTTGTGACATACACAGTGTATCAATGTATATGCCACAAGGCCGTGCACACCGATATATACACTTTATAGAATTACAGGGACAGGTGAGCACAGGTCAAACCCAAAACACCGGGTTCAACTCAAGTGCAATAAAAATAATGCCACAATATTCAGCACAAGGTCAAACCCGAGCTATAAGCTGGATTCCACACAGGTGCAGTTCGAATATACAAGTTTAATGAAATGGTCAGGAGCAAGCCAGTCAAAGTGTACACATGAACCATAATAGTTCTATTCAAGACAGCGGCTCAATCAGACATGACTCAAGTGCAATCGTACTAAATGAAAACAAAGCAACCTGACCATAATGCATCATTGACATATAAATGCTACTCTTTTATTTTGTCTGGCAACAATGAAATATTTTCAAAGCATCAAATGCACATATGTACAACATGAATCAAAAGCAAATCCAGACCACATAAAGGAATAAGCACATGAATAAACAACTACAATTGTGTCAACCAAACAATTCAACGCAGCAGCATAGGCCTCAACATCAAAGACAGAGAAACCAGAATGCAAACATATATAACAGTGGACAATGCAATGGTCTGACATAAATAACAATGGCACTGCCTCAACTGTCAATGCATAAGCACATGCACCAGTGGTACCAGTATTTCAAACACAATTCACAACCAAAGACTACACAGTCAGGTACAAGACCGAACCAAATATCAGCAACAATGAAATGGCTATAATCATATCACAAAACCAAGCACCAAAGATACAACAATGACTGGTACAACTTAACAAAGTAAAACAGTAAGTAAAGCTTAACCAAGTGGTAAATAAACTGCACATGAAAATGAAACAGGAATGCAACAGTGAATCACAAACCAAGTGCACCAAGGGAATGGCAGCATACATGCTACAGGTCTGAAACTCCAAGGCAACTGGCAACAACTACAACAATGAACCAGAGATTACAAAACCAAAACATCAACTAAGTTCAAATGAATATAGACAGCAAGCTCCAGATGGTACACAAGTAAAAGACCAACAATGCAATTGAAATGCAGACTGTCTCGAAGAGTGATACCAGAGACTACAAGGAAGCCGTGACAATACCAGCATAAGCAAGTGACACGGCTAGTTCGAACAAAGACAGAGGAGATTTCAAACTGCGGTTCTAAGTGACCGAAGTCAAAGTACCAAAAAATTTCAAAGCCAAGAAATCGCAACTTCAAAGCCGTTTAAATCAATGTAACAGTTTTGAACAAGTCATAAGAAACAATTTCAAATCACTGGCCAAGATAAATCAACATCGTCAAACCAGAATCAATGCCGTGATGACCAAGAAATCAAACGAGTCAGAATCGAAGCCGTGTGAATCAAGCTACCAGAAATTATATGAATTTGAACAAGTCAGTGCAAATCATCAACATTCAAATTGAATCGAACGGCAAGCCAAAAAATTATCAGATGAATTCAATGAATGCATATGAATGAAAATCAAGGGTTTCAAACCCTATATAAAGACCCAATCGTCATCGGCAACAAGGCAATGGAGTAAAAGCAAGCATAACAGAAAAGCAAAAGCAATAAATCACATACGAAATCATCGAACTCGATCGAGAAGGAGCAGCCGCGTGCAAAGTAACAAATACAATCGAACGTCAAGCAATCACGAGAACAACCCACATGATTGATCCACAAAGTCGGCGCCTTCATTTCTCAAAGCCCTAATTTTTAATTAGAGAGGAACGAACGAAAAAAGCCACCATTTTTCACAAGGAAGCGGGCCGACATAGATAAAGGAAGAAAGGAAATAATATTAAGTCAAATTGGGCCGGCCTTCTTTTTTTCATTGGTTTATAATAAAAGGGTTTTAAATTAGGGTTTAGTTTCTTTTGTTTTTAAATTATTTGTATATATCTTTTAAACGTTGTAATTACTAGTCGTGTGACTAGGGGACAAATTACATGGCGTAGTTTGAGAATTCGTAACTCAGTGGCTGAGTTGTGGCAGGCTTTTGAGCGTAGAGTTAGGTTAGTCTGTAGCGGGTGTCGTGAATTTACGTGTGTAAGCGTGTGACTACTTAATTTCTACTAGAAACCTTGGGGGCAGCACGTAGGCAGGGTTTTGCCGACGCTGGATAAATTCTGTGTCGTTCTGTTTCTGCATTTATTCTGCTAATATTTGTGCTGCTATAATTTTGATTTATCTGCGTTGAAATAATTTTATAAGCTTCCGCAATTAATTTTTATAATTAACAGTATCACCCTATTCACCCCCCCCCTCTCTAGGGTGAAATCGATCCTACATATAAATCTTCTGTTATTATTGCTTTCTTTTTAATTTTTACTGTTCTTCATATTTATACTATCTATATACATTTTATTTGTGATCTACAACTGTGATTTCATGCTTTCATCTGGACTTGGGTGTTAGTGACCAATTTTGGCGCTAACATATCCTTTAAGAATACCATTCACCAGAATTGAGAATGTAGGAGTGGTAATGCAATCGCTAACCAAGTCAACAAATTTCTTTGGGAACCCTATACATCTAAGCATGTGTAGGTTAAAATGTTTGTTTATCTTGTCATATGCTTTGTAGAGTCCAATCTTGAAACAAAATTTGTTAGCACTTTTTTTGTTGATGTTTCTTATTAGGTCATGCACCGTAAGTGAATCTTCGGATATGTTTCTTCTCTTAAAATGCACTTTGACATTCCGCAATGAGTTTGGTAAGATCTTCTTCATTCTGTTGCAAATGACTTTATTCAGACTCTTGTATCATTATGTTCGTCAACGAAATTCTATCGGTTTAGAAAACCGTCGAACGAATTTAAATTTAAAAATAACCGCAAGCGCACGGTGTACGAATGTAGCACGTGGCGAATACGGGTTGATCCGCAGGGAATTGATGATTTTAAAATTTTCTATTCAATCAAATTATACCAAAGTCGAGTGAAATTGTTGGATAGAACTAAAATGAAGCTAAACTAGAATTGAAATGTGATTAGTAAACTATTGAACTAGAGAACAATTTAGAGGCAAATCCACTCTCATATTTTTGTAAATCAACAAACACATAATTTATGATCTCTAACTTTGATATTAAGTGAAATAATCATTGCATTTATCATAAGTATGGTTTGTTTATGTTATTAGTTAACATAACTCAAACCATCAAACTATAATACAACAATTATACCACTTACAATTCTCATGAAAAAGAAGCCAAAGCAAAAACTATTTTAAGTATGATCTATTTACTATTGTAACTAGTAACATAGATCATCAAATTTCATTTTTACTTTCATTTCATAATCAAAAATTAATTAGCAAAAGTTGATGTAAATTGTGTTTATGTTGAGTAAGAATAGCTCATTTGCATAAGCAATATAAGCTATCAAACCCACTTGTATAAACTTACATCAAAATTCACATTCATGAAGCATAAACAAAGAGATCATAAATCATAAAAAATGTTGAAATTACATAAAATTAGTGAGCTTCATCACCCCTAAATTGAAGGGGTTTAGCTACTCATTTGTGGCATTGAAGCATCACAAGTAAGTTTCAACATTAAAGGAAAGAAAATAGAAAATAAGCAAAGAAAGCAAAAGAGATTAGCTACCAACTACTTGCATAAATGTAAATCTAAGCTATGAACATAAGGAGAAAGAGAGCATATAAATAAACATTAACAATAAAACAAAGAAAAACATGTAGAAAAGAGAGAAGAAAGAGGCTTGGAAGCCATTTTTATTTCATAGAACATTGAGCTTACACTTTGATTTCTTAATTTCCTAAGTAAAATGAAAGAGTAGATGATCATCTTCATGTACATAAGAGGGCTATTTATACATGCATAAAACCCTAATTCTCTTTTTAGGGAGCTTCCCAAAATACCCTTGAGGTGGTGTAGCCTCCAAGTAATCATTAACATTCACTAATCCCCCACTTAATATGTACATGAAGCTTTAAGTCCTTTTAGCATGTGCTTAGCCTCTAATTGGAAGTTAGGTAAGTGGGTGGGGTCCTCCATGATCTTGAACTTGAATTATTTCCTCTTCATTCCTTTGTATTTCCTTGTGCATGCATGTATCTTCATATAAGCCTCTTCCATATGCATCCAAATTCCTATAAAAATAATCAAAAAATGTCCAAGTAAAAATTCTTACATTGACACATGCACAAAAATGACCGTTTTGCCCCTGAATGATGATGAAAATATGATGGTTTGGAAATAATTGAATTTTGGTTTTAAACATGTTAAAATGACCAAATATGATGATTATTTAAAAAAAAAAGATAAAATATGGATGTAAATATATGCACAATTACGTGCACATCACATTACAACAAGCAATGGGTTTGTAATCTTCAATTCTGTTTAGTTTTTCATTTTTTGTATTGAATAAAAGAAAGTATGGTGGACTACTTTTAAAAAAATTCTTATTTGAAATAACTCCTGTCTTGCTAATAATATGTGATATTTTTAGGTTTTCCTAATGCTGCTTGAAGAAACTAGAACTTAGCCCATTTGGCCTAGGGCTGGAATCACCATGAATGGAATCCAGGGCTTCCCAGACCACTGCTTCAGCCTCCCCTCCTGTGCAGCAACCCTTTTCCACTGGAATTTATCAATCTCCTGCATTCAACGTGGGGTGAGTTTGTTTCACATTTCCCATTATATTGCTCATTGTAATATTTTATTGCCTCCTCCTCTATTTTCTGAAAACTATTAGTCGCTATTCGATCCCAGTCAAAACTTTGAAAGTCGTTGTTAGTATTTCTCCTAATATGCATTTTAGTATAAAAGAATTCTACGCACTCATCCCCTTCAGTAATCCACTTCTCTTTAGCATTATGTTTTAACTCTGTAGCTTTAGTCTTAAAAGCATCCCAGAGTTAACTCTAAACTGAGTAGTACTGTTTCCAAACTTCTTCATTAGGAGGCCCCTCATCGATTATATGTAAATTTTCCTCACATTGTTTTTACAATTTTAAAATTGTTATCATTTATCCTTTGGTCCACATTTATTCCGTTCTTATGATCTTTGTTTAAAAGTTTTGAGCATATGAGTCGATTTATAGAAATAGCACCCTTCAACTTGTTCATACACACCAAAGTTAACTGCTTCATTGTAACCTTCACATAAATGGCAATTATTAGCATACCTGATTGGCTTCCTTTTCTCATAAAGTGATTTTTTAGTTAGTAGGATGTGTAGGGGGCTATGATCACTAGTGGAGTTTGGCAAGATGTTAACGCTAATATCTAAAAACATATTTATGTGGTTTGAGTTAATCAACGGCTCATCCACTTTGCATGATATTTTTTTGCATTCACTTCTTCTCCATGTGTGTATTTCAGGCAAGTATGGATAGGCCCCACTAACCAAGGCAGCCAGCACGTAGTTGTTGAACTCAACTACATGCGATACTTTCAGTGTAAGTCCTCCTTTTTTCCCTTCAACTTTCATTTCTACATTAAATTCTCCTATAACTATCCACGATCCTCCAATGTTCAAAGCAATGTTTTTGAGTTTACCGCATAAGTTAGTTTTATATGACACTAAATTACTTGCATACACATGCTAGATAAATGGCAAGTCCCCTTAAACTGACTGCTCTAATTGTAATTTGGTGATCATCTTTGTCTATTACTTGTACCTTCCAAATGAACTTATTATACATAAGCAATATTCTCCCTTTTTCACCCAGATCATTATTGTGATTGTTCTCCCATTCGTCACCCATTATTTCAGTGAAGAAACTAAGATTATTCTCATTAAACTTACATCTTATTATACCTAAAATAGAGGGCAGATAGGACCTTCTAAGATTATAGAGGACTAATATACGAGTATCGCTATTTAGACCACATACATTCCAGCTGACTATATACATTAAGAATGGAGAGTTTTACTCCTAAATTTTCTAGGAGAATCCCCTCGTGAATTATTTGCCTTACTTTTGGTCTCTTTATCCTTTAATTGATAGACCTAATTCTGGTTTGATTTAATATATGATTTTCCATAATATGGTCCTTCCTCCTCCTCTTCCATGTCATGTGACTCTATGTTCAACTTACTTATATCTTCTAATGTTTCAATGGTCTGCACACTTGTCTCTCCCACAAGGATTTGGTATGATATCTCCTCCTGGTTATCAGTAGTTAACTCATCCTGATCCTGCTTTATATCAGCTCTTTCCTCTGGCTTCTTCAATGGGTCATGTTCATCCATCTAGCACGTAGTATCAGTATTGATGTTATTTTGATATATATATATATATATATATATGTGTGTGTGTGTGTGTGTGTGTGTGTGTGTGTGTGTGTGTATGCAAATAAGTAGGGTTTCGTGATCTCACCCGACATAGTTAGGGACATATTTTTATTGTAACTGGCTTGATTTGTACATAAGTTACTCTCTGTGTTACCACTTTCATTTTTCCTCCAAACCTGCTTAACAGGGGAACTATTATGGGACATCAAGCATCAGTATGCCTAAAACACTTGATCTGTTTACAAATACATGGTACATACTCATACTTAATTTCTTGGATATATATGTTTCCCTTACTATCTTTAGATCTCACCTGCTTTTTTGACACACCACTAGGACATCAATTAAAACTGTAGCATACTTCAGTTTTTTAACATTTTTGGCAAATTCGTTCATAGTTAAGGGAGTACCAACTAGACTGGCTATTTTTCCAATTCCCCTCGCATTCCACAAAGTTAAATCAGGATTAACATTCTGACCCAAATGGAATGAAATTCCAACGTGTCTCTATCCAATCTCAGATTAGGCTCCTACCTTTTAGTAAATATTAGCTTACTATCCTAAAACCAAGGTCCCTATCTAGCACATTCCTGCCATCGTTTCTATTAGAGAATTTTTTGAGGTAAAATCCCTTTTCCCTTGCAAATACCTCGCAAATACCTGTATGCTTCAATTCTCTTCTTATATAGGCATTTAAATACACATAGTAAGGTCTTCACCCTTGTGGATACATGTATATTAAGTTACTCCTCATGTTGCTCAAATCAGCAAATACGTCATCATCTAGTTCTGCAAATTCGCCTTCTTCATTAATAAATTTGTTAAATTGCTCTACCCCACCATCTATTCGAGTATTGCTAACAAGTGCATCCATTCATGCGCACGTTTCAGACTTGAAATGATGTTGTTGTGTCATGTCTTCTTCCTTTCTTGCATTATTTTTAGGATTGGCTAATACCATAGTCTTATTTGTTCTCTTATTTCTCACCTATTGTCATCATGTATCTTCTTCATCTTCATCTTCTTTGACCTTGAATATATGTTTCTTACTAGGGTTTCAGTCTCCAGTAGCAGTTGACATGTTTTTAATTTTGGTTTAATTAAATTAATATGTATGTGTGTGTATGAGTATTATGCTTAATGTTTTGAATATAAATAATTGTTTTAGTATAGATACATATATACACACACAAAGATATATATATATATATATTTGATTTAAAAATCTCCACATGAATATATTTAATATATATATATATATATATATATATTATAAAATTATATCTCGATCATAAATTTTCACCAAAAAATTAAGAAATATAAAAATGGGGATCAAAGCTGCAGTTGCCACATCCGTTCTCATTTTCTTTGCCTCTCCACCTGCTCATTCTCTCTATTTCTTCACTTTTCTCCCTGAAATCATCTTATATACTTCTCCTCTTTGCTCATTCCTTTCTTATCCATTTACGGCCCTTTTAGAAGCAAATCTCTCATTGATACAATGCTTACAGTCTGCGTTCATACCCGACTCGGTTTTTCATTACTGCCCTAGAACTATATCTCCTCTCTGCTATGTGCAGGGCCAACCCAAGGGGATTTAATGCCCTAGACAAAAAGAAGTTTGTTTTTTTCCCCCATTTCTTGGAAATAACAATGTATTTATATGTTAAAAAATGCAAATTCAATTATAAATTTAACATCAAGTGCAAAATATTAGTTTGAAAAGTTATTCATATTACTTGTTAAGAAATCTAAGTGTCAGCAAGATATTATAACATAATATTGCATATTAAACAAAAAAAAACTTTCTTGCTTTTTTGCAACAAGTTCACACATTATCTCTTCATTGTTAAGTATATCTAAGTATTTTTTGGTTGAATCCACAAATATTCCACTTAACCTATTTTACGACATAGTATGCTAGAGATATGTTTTAACCAACTATAACTTTGAAAATCTTCCTTCTATTATATCAACCATAATTGGAAAAGTCTGTAAAATCTATTAGCAACCCAAATATATAGAAGTATACTTCTTGATAAAACCTTAAGATTTAGAATTATCAATTGATTTAGTTACTTTTGGTGGTTGAATTCTTTTTAATCATCGAGACTCATAGAATAACTCTTTACCACAATCATCTTTCTCCTCATTGTATTACAATAAAATGCCTTTTAGTTTTATGTAGTGTTTCTTCAATTCCTCATCAATAATATTTTTAAATTTATAATTTAGCAAAAAAAATTAATGGTTCCTTTATAAAGTTTAAACTGCTCAATTCAGTCTTAAAATGAAGTTAAACTTTGATCTATTATACCAAGAAAATAAGTATCTGAACCGCAATCTCATGTAAGTCAATTACAATTTTATTCAACTCATTCACATATCACATTTTAATATAAATCATTTGGTTTAACTCAATTACAGCCATAATTCAATCCACTTAATTATTAAATAATTTAAATTTAGTAAGCTATGAAATAAATATATTGACCAGAAGGATTTATGCTTAGGGTTATTCATTCACAAAATAAATGAAATATTTATAATTCATTCATAAGATAAATGAATTTAAATATTTAATACCTTTTAAGGCATTAAAAGTAAAGGGATTCCCTATTTCCATTAAAAATAGAAAATTTGGTTATACATTATAAATTGGATTATAGCAATTCAGTAAAAGATTTAACTGATTTTAATAATAATAATAATAATATGAAATCTTCATTAACTGAATAAAATACTTACATGATTTTAGAAGCAAGCAGTACTGAGTTCTCAGTAGAAGTTTGAAATCAATAATTAAGACAAATCAATCAAATTTGAAATCAACAATTAGGTTAAATCAAACAGATAGTTCTGTAGTAGCTAGGCACCACTGAGCATGAGGCGAGAATGTATAGGTAGCAATAGGCAGGCGTTGTTATTGAAAGGAGTAACTCAAAGCTTGAGACATGAAGGATAGTGGACAAGTGTTGTATGTGAGATTGCATGAGGAGAAGCCCCGTATTTTTTGTTGCCCTTGCAGCTCATGTTGCCCTAGATTAATGTCTCTCTTGCTCGATCTTCGACCGAGTCTGTCCATGCGATATGTCCAACAAATGTTGGAATGCTTATGGAACCGCCGTCTGTTCTTCCGTTTTACTTATATGTCAGTCTCCAGATCTTGGATTTCTTTGAGGTACTATGTTATGATATCTAGAACTGGTAGGTACAGTCTTATTTGGTATATTTTGGTTTCGGTAGCAAATTCATGGCATAAGCCATTTTTTGATTGTGTGGGTGTGTGCTACTATATCTGCTAAGAGTAATTTGGTTTGTATGTCAATATTTGTGGTCGTGCTCTTTAATTTTTTGATTATAAGTGCACCTATGTTTGATGCCTTATTTCTTTCCAATTCCTTCAACTCATGACTTTTGGGATTGCCTTATGCTGTAAGATTTAATACCCCTAAACTTTGGTATATATTATAATTGAATATTAATAATATAAGTGTTAAATAATTATATTTAACTTGTAAATAAAATAAATTTAAAATAAGGAGGGGCAAAATGGTCATTTCCAACTTTGGAATTTGATGATGATACGTATGCCATTGTGGCCATCTCTTTTTTCTTATTCACATAGTATATGTGTTTTCCTAGTTTGGAATCCGTATAAAGGAGTTATGGGCAATTTCATGCAAGATAAACGAACTCTAAAAGTTTGAATTTGAATTTAGGACCATTCCTTTCCCGTCATTTATAAATACCATATTACATAACTTCTTTCATGTTTTCAGAAACTAACACTACTCACTCAAATCTCGATGGATTCGCATGAAATCAATGGTATTGCGAAGCATAGGGGGAATAAAACACATCCATACCAACTTGAAGGTGAATTTCTAAAGCACAGTAGTGCAATAGTCCAGGCAATAAAGGATGAAGATGTAGAGAGTGAGTTTGACGAGTGATTTTTGCTTTTCTCTCAATATAATGCTATAAATATTACTTATGGTATACGATATAGTAAATAATAATTTAAAATCGCTTAATTTTTGGTTTTAACATGGGTTTGGGAGGAAACTAATAAAACAGTAAATTATAAATAATTATTTCCCATTTTCTTTGAATTAAATTAATAAACTATGAAAATTGATGAAATTTAAATGTGAATAAACTATAGAAAAGATGTTAGGAATGTTCTTAGATGACTGGAGGTGGAATGAGGGCGGCTGGAAGTGAAATGCATAAGGAAACGACCAAAATTGCAATTAGAATAAAAAAATTATGGTCGCGACTGTCTATATGACTGGTGGGCCAATAGCCATGTTCGAGGACATGTTAAACCTGGACCGAATGGGCCAATGTATATTAATGTTTATTGATTCTAGCCCAATTTTCTTTGTTTTAAGAAGACGGTTGAAGGTTATCTCAGAGACGGTTGTCAACGTAATGGACCCAAGGTGAATTATGTGGATGTTAATCATTTCCTTGAGTTGCATTTGTATGTTAATCGTTATATAGAAATTGTTCAACGTTGATATGAATGCGTACAAGACTGTGATGCAAGTAAGCGACCCAAGACACGAGCCTATGACACAAGGAGGTGATCTGGGTATAGTGTTGCTCCCCTGTAATGCTTTGGCTGTCCAATGTGAAGGAGTGGACATTAAGCGATCCTGTAGTGTAGAAGGCAAGTCAACGATGTGAGTCTAGTTTATACATGAGGTATAGACAATAGATAACCCTACGGTGCAATTTAGACTCTTATCATGTATAGTATTATCTTTGTAGTATATATGGAGTAAGTATGGCTTACTCACTAGAATTATGTTTGACCCACTCCTATTTTTCCTCTTTATTTTTATCTTTTGGTTAATGAAGCTTGTAAATGATATGGTATGGAAGACAATGACTTTATTGTACAGATTTTAAATGATGTAAATAAGTGTTATGACTTGGATTTGATTATTTATATGGACTAGGTTTGTGTAACGACCCGCAAATCCGTACTCCTTGAGTCAACACTATTCTACTTAAATCAACTCAAGTTGCAAAGAAATACGAACCATTTGGTTTAAAGAAGAAGAGGTAGAAGAAGGAAATAGAAAACAACAACAGAATCTAACCATCGCAGCGGGATAAAATATAATAGATAATAATTCTCTTTACATAAAAACAAACTATATATGTTTATTCATACATCATCAGAGTACATCAATCACAACTCAACATCAATTACATACAACTGGATACACAACTACTCAACACAGCGGAATATATATATAAAGCAAGTACGTGAGTACGTATCGCCATCCAGCTCGTCTCCTGAGCTCCACAACATCATATCCTGTATCCTATAATACTCGGTCTGACCCGAGCATTACAGTTAAATAACACCCGAGTCAGTCTGGAATACCAGCGTGAGAAAATCACACCCAATTGATTATTAAAGTTTCAAAATTCTTTGAAAATAAAAGCATCTCGTAAGACCACGCCACAAATAAACATGTCGGGTTTTTACCTTACGATAGCTAAAACACTTTTTTATTAAAGTTCTCTGATATTATAATAGTGTCTATAACAAGTAAAATAGAATATAGTTGAAATGCTTGCATCTCAGGTTTCAGCAATAGTTGGGAACAATCAAAACCGTACAGGCACGTAGGGAAAATGAATTCCAACTAATGGCTAGGCACTGGGGTAACACCTGTCACAGTACCTGGTCTAGATCAGCGTACCGAGGAGCCACCCTAACTCCCCTGCAACACAAGACCGGAACCATCCCTTACTGGACAGTCCCGAGCAAGATCACCCCGCGGTTGGGATCAGCAACCGCCCACTAAGCCGAAATAAAAGGGATATCTAGACAGGGATGACCTCACCCTCCAGTGGGGGCTACCCATGAAGCCTTGCTGCATAACCCCTGATTTTCAGCCATTCCCATTTGATGAGGCTTGAGGCTAAGCGTTACCTTTTTAGAACAATATCTCTTAGAATGCCCATCGTCCACCTGACGATGTTTCGCAAGCATTCATCCATACAAGTCCGTCCCGGGTTCGAACGGAACCGAAGGCACTATTCCTACTACATCCATTTTGGAAATATCCTCAGGATTAGTAGCGACTAGCCCTTGCACTTCACTGCTTCATCTTCGACTCCGAACACGTTTCACGAAAACGTACAAACCGGATCGAAGTGGTTTTCGAGAAATTAATCTCGATCCCGGTCTCTTCGAAACGATCAGCGCATTTGGCCAATATTGATAGTCGGTTATTTAACTATCAATTAATATTCACAATCAACCATCAACCAATAAATAATTTTCCCGAATTATTTATTAAGACCAAAATATCTTCACAAGATATATTTTCACTTTCAAAACCCATTTTGAAAACAGTTTCAAATGTTTTCCTTTCTCAGAATAAATTTCCCAAATAGTTTCTATTTCCTATGAAATCACCAAGCACAAAACTTTTAGATTTTTAAAATAATTTAAAACCGTTTTACTTTGAAATATACTTTCAAACATTTAAGTTAAAAACTACCTCAATAATTTGTAAAATATACATACTATATAATATTTGAAAATAAGGTTACGTAAAAAGAAAAATATATGAAACTAAGTTTTCACTCTTAAAAATAAAACACTAAGTCACATTTAAATAGTTATTACAATAATAGATTTGAAAAAAAATTGTTTACTTAAGAATTTTAAACATTTAGAAATAATAAATTTCTTAAAATATGCTTTTTATAACCTCATTAAAACTTTTATCTTATATTTAAAATTTTCTTTAAAAACGTACTTGGCTCTCCAGGAAAATATACTTCACTTCACATTTTCTTGAAATTCCAATTTCAAACTCTTGAATCAATTTCCAATTTGATTTAAATTTACTCTATTTATCTCAAAAACCATTAATTTCAGATTTTGTCTCTTAATTATTATTTAACATGCTTTAATTGAAAATACACGTTTTAGATTTTACAAATTACTTCTTAACCCTTTTTAAATAAATTTAGACTTTGAATTTTAACAGAATTCTTTATTTCTTTGATTAATATCACTTAAGTTATAATTCATTAATTTTCTGTCTATTCAAAATTCTTATTCTTTTCCATACTCGAAATTTATTTATTAGTATTTAACATACTTCTATTTCTTTTCAATTCATTCTAATTTTATTAAATTTTCCAAGATTATTTTGTTTACAAATTTACTTCCTTTATTTTCTTTCCAAAATCCAATTTATATATTTTTGGTAATCCATTATACCCAATTATATCCAATCAAATCATAACATTCAATATACCAATATATTCATCATAGAATATCAAGTAATCACAACAGAGAATATTAAATAATAAATGTTGAGGGATCCTGTTGGATCCCTCCAACATGTTTTCCCTGCATCCACAGATGTTAGCACAATAATATGCCAATTCCAGAATACACCATACTATAGCACATCAATAAATTTCAACCAATCAAACAATTATTTAAATTTAATCATTTAAATATAAATTTAAATTTACTGATTGAGATTAACTCACCTTTGCTTTTAAATTTGCAATCCACTCCATCTCGACTCGTTCTTCATTATTTTTGACCTTGAGTCAACATTATAAGTTTTGTTAATATTTGAATTGATTGAACAATTAATTTCTATTTATTTACTTTAAGTTAATAATTTGGTTTTAACCTAAAAATTTACTAACTAAAAATTCTAGTCCTAACTAATAACTAAATAAACTAATTAAACAAGTTAATTACCTTAGTATATATATCCTAGAGTTTAAACAGTAGGCTTACTATATATATATTTAACCAAATTAAATATTTCATTATTATTCTATATATATGTTGTTATTATTATTTTTTCTCCTATATATATCTAATCTGTAGACTGAAATACAAATAGGCAGTATTTTTTTTTCTTTCTTACTGCAAATAAGTCTCTGTCCACATAATAAATTTAGTTAAACAAAAATTGAATACCTTATTTAAACTGTGACTTCTTTCCTGACACCACACCGCGATGGCAAGGAAACCCTACATCGAGAACTGCATCGCCAAAGTCACCTCGCGAACATGAACACCCTGCCAAACAACACCTCGAACCATCAACCTACCTCACTGCCTCGCGTCAAGTCGCCAGAACACGGCTTGAACTCAAACTCCCCGACATCGCGAAACCCTCAAATCTCGGCCTCGATTAAAATTTGCATACACGAGAGCCACTCGAGATTCAACCGTCTCCCTGAAGCGGCGACCTCGAACTCGATCGAGCTCTCCCCCCTCCCTTTTTTTTATATGCAAAATCGAATCGCGAGAGATGTGGAATTCTTTTGAAAAGCTCGGCCCCCCGATGGTTTTGATTTTGAGGAATTAAGGCTTCAGCCATTTATTATTATTATTTTTAACCTGTTGTCGTTCGAAGGAAGATAAAGGAGAAAAATCACATTCTAGAAACTGAACGAGCATTAGCGTGTTTATTTATTTATTTTTCATTGAAAAGAACGAAATCCATTTGAATTTTCAATATAAAATTTTCAGCGCGTTTATATGCCGTATGCTCACACAACTCCAAACACTACGAAATTTGAAATCCGATAATAATTCAATATTCCGGACCAAATGAAACTGGTTTCGTCAAATTCCGAGACTGTGCCTTGGAAGGCTATTTTCAAATTCAATTTAAATGATATAAATTCAAAACTAAACAAAACACTTCCAAATTCAATTTTAACACTTCCACTATCTTCAGTACTATCACTATAAATTTTACGAGTCTTCAAATTATTTTTAACAGGCTTAAAACTCCAGATTTAACATTTTACCCAACCTTAACTTATTTAACTCAATAATTTAATTATAAAATAAATTGTGATATTTGGAATTCAAGTTAATATTAACCTTTCAAATATTTAAAATTAATTAAATATTTCAATTTTAAATGCTCAAAAATTTCGGGTCGTCGCATTCCTCCCCCCTTAAAAGAATTTCGTCCCCGAAATTACTAGTTAGAAAGAATGACCCATATCCCGTTAACTATTCCCTCAACCCAAATAGTTTTCGATGACCTTCCAAAACCATCTTTTATTAAAGATACTATCCCTCTTCCTAATTTCCTAAACTTGCCTATAAGCCTCAAACATAATCGCCTACTTATCGATTCGAATTTCTCATTTTAAAACCAAATTTGAATTATTAAAATTTTCTCAAAATTTTTTCAACTCCCTAAATTTTCGAAAATTTTCGCCAGCGTCTCCTTTGCGCGGCTAGCTCGGTACAACTACAAAATGGCTCTACGGCCTCCAAAATCCAAAAAGAAAACAAAATGCCAAGTGGCTAGATCCAAAAACCCAATCAATTTCATATAGAAATTTAAACACATACCTTTTTGTCGGGCAATTCAATTTATCTTCTGGAATCAAAAATATCAATTTTCTTTCCCCTTTAAAACACCTGCATATTTTACTTAGTAATAATATCCAGTCACAATTTTCAAAACATTTTATTGACTTCCCTACCAAATGTCAACATCTATTCATTCAAAAACTTAGAATATATTTGCAGTATCAATTTCCAACTAAGAATTCACCTTTTTTTTTTCTTCTAAGTTTAGTATAAGCATTTAATATGCTTCTTTATTGATCTTCACTTCACTATTGGAGTTTATATCCACTTCCATTCACTATGCCTTAACAATCCAATTTGAGTTCAATTGGTTTTCAATTTACTATTTGCTTTCAAATCCAAATACGTTTTTTTTTTTCAAATTTCCGTTCAGATTTCCATCTTCCAATTTTTACTTGAATTCAATTTTGTCTTCAAACTTTAAGTTTTGAATCATATTTGTCTTATCTCAATCCATATGTAATTAACCATTTTCTTTTATTAGTTCCGCTTACTAATTTATTTAAAATTTTAAATAAAAGTTTACTTGCAACTTTTTCTTCCTTTAGTTTCTTCAAACAACTTCTTCGATTTCACTTTACTTTACTTGCTCGCTTTTAAATTAAATTTCGACATTCAGCTTCATATTTATTTGCTTACGAATTTTAAATTCTTAGTCGTTAGTGGAAGCTTTAAAAATAATTCTAACTCCCAAAATTTTCGAAAATTTTTGGCAGAGTCTCCTTTGTACGGAGGGACTTATGCGATATCGCAGGATACACAAATATATATATACATCGGCCTCAGGCCGGAAATCACAATATATACCAATATATGCAGTTCATATTTCCTATTTTGAATTCTTTTGCGTAAGCGTACCTTATTAAGCAAGTGGCTTATTTAATTTGCATTTAGCGTGATCAAATCCATCCATATGGCTTCCCTGAACCTGTACTTACTCAAATTTGAAAATGTAAGTACTAAATATATGCAATTTATTAATATTTCAATTTTCTTTCAATAGCAAACACATAGATTTTACACAAAGCATGTTATATAATTTCCATAAGCATATATGCAAGGTTCCGACACTTATTACAATTGATTACAATCAATTCCCAAACCATTTCATTCAGTTTAAGCGATTTACAACTTACTCGCTTATATTTAATTCATTCTAAGCAAAACAAACCCATACTCATTCCGATTGATGCCTACATCAATTTATTAAACTGCTATTGATTCATATAATTTGTTTACTTCCGTCTACGACGAACGACAATTTTTCTAAAGCAATTCGACAATATTTATGTGAATAAATAATAACATAAGCTTTACAACCAATTTACATTGATTCCAACTCAATGTATATAATTCCATTCCAATCTAGCTTATTTACAAACCATAGTTGCATTTCCGTTTTAATTTATTCACAAACTTTTCCATTGTATTTGCATTCATATCCAAAAATTTAACCCCAAACCATTTTATTAAACTCGATAACCAATAACCATCTCATAATTTACTTAAGTTTATTTACTTAAATTCACTCTCAATTCATAACTTAAGTTCATTCTCATTTTTAATTTATTCATACTCGAATCGAATTTATTTTCATCTCAAATCATTTTTATTTTAATCCAATTCCATACAATTCAAGCATTATTTCGAAACTTTATTACCCATTCACAATCTTTGATTTGATTTTCCTTTGATCAAATCCTAACCATTTCACTATTTTATTCAATTGGTTTATTCTTTTATCAATTGTAAATTTTAATTTACATCAACAATTCATTGTTGAACTTATTAATAATAAGGCAATTCAATTTAGGCTTGAATTGGATTTGTTTATATTTCACACCATATCCAATTTAATCCAATTCGTTTTTTATTCAACAACATTTCCAATTTATAATCTCATTCTTGATTTCCTTAGGTTCAATCTTATGTTATATTCCAAGTTTAGATTTTTACATTCATTTGTTTGAGTAGAATTTTATTCCATTCAATATTACCTATACTCAGCTAAATTTTATTTCAATCCAATTTAATTCAATTTCAATTTCAATTTTATATAACTTATTTCAGGTTAAATTCAAATATATTTTCTCACTTTCATTCACTTAAGTTAAATTTTAATCCCGGATTAAAATTTCCCAATTTCTTTTTATTAGTATCTAGTATCAACTTCACTTCATAAGTACAATAGTCGATCCATTTATTCATTCACCAATTCATTATTCAATCAATGAATTTTATTTCCAAACATTAATTATTTTTAGTCCATCTTGACTAATTTCTCATTCAACCTAACTTCACACAATTCAATTTTAAATTCTAGTGCTCAGTTCCACTTTACTTTTAAAAATTTGAATAAACTTGTCCTCCCACAATTTACTTCCCTGTAAATTTACTTTTTACAAGATTTAATTACATTCCATTCACAATTCTTTTTAATTTAGTCCATCGTATTGGTTTACTATCTTATTTTGGTTCCTACTTCTTTTAATACATCTCTTTCAAGTTTAATTTTATTTCAACTAATTCCAAATTTGCAAGTTATCAAACTAATTATATGCCATCAACATTCTTAGTTAACATTCCGGGGTTTAAGCAGTCTTTTAACATTTCCAACTTCCCTTTGAAATCACAAATATCCAAAATTCCTTGCATTTCTAAAATAAAATTCACCCTTTGAAAACAATTCCAATTCAAAACAATTTGGTAGCAATTTCTCTTCTGGAAACTCGAAAATGAGCATCGATGATGCTGCAGTCATTACCGAAGTTATTTCCTAGCGACCTAAAGAGTTCAATGCTTTTATTCTCTTTCTAAAATCCTTTCAAAAATTCCAAACTCCCAGAGTTCAAATCTAACTCAAAATTTTTCCCAAAACCTCAAATTTGAAATCCATCCAACACTTTACTCGGAAATTTTCAGAAGCATTTTCAAACTCAAAGGAAACTTAAATCTCCAAAAAAAATCCCAAATTCCAAATTCTTTAAATTTATATTCAAACATTACCTTGGAATTTTATCTTATTTTAATTATTAATCACACAATAATTTACATTTATAATTTATACTTACCAATTTTATTTGTCTATGAATTCATTTCTTAGTTTTTTTTTTAATTATGGTTTCAATTCCTTAGTCAATTATAAACCACATTTACAAATCCCATTTATTTTATTAATTTATTCCAAAATCTTTGGTTGTTATTTCAATTTCTTATTCAATTCTCATACCATAATGATAATAATTAAATATTATCTCTTTCTATCAACCTAGCATCCATATATAGAATAATGATTTAAGAAAAATTATTTCCTTTACATACAAAAATAATTTGGGTAAAATTATTCCATTTACCCTATTAAAACAATACTGTGTCGGTTATCTTGTTTAAGAGTTTAGAAATCCCTATTGATAACATGGCGTCCCATATATCGACCAGAATCCATAAACACTCAACAGATAAGTCAACACAATATAAAACAATTTTATATTCACTAACAAATACGCGATCATATCTATTGATACTCTCAAACTCATTTTAGAGCACGATGGACTCTATTCTGTGAGTAATTCCTACCAGAGCCAAGGTTATCACCAACCTAAGCTCTGATACCAAGTGTAACGACTCGCAAATCCGTACTCCTTGAGTCAACACTATTCTACTTAAATCAACTCAAGTTGCACAGAAATACGAACCATTTGGTTTAAAGAAGAAGAGGTAGAAGAAGGAAATAGAAAACAACAACAGAATCTAACCATCGCAGCGGGATAAAATATAATAGATAATAATTCTCTTTACATAAAAACAAAACTATATATGTTTATTCATACATCATCAGAGTACATCAATCACAACTCAACATCAATAACATACAACTGGATACACAACTACTCAACACAGCGGAATATATATATATAAAGCAAGTACGTGAGTACGTATCGCCATCCAGCTCATCTCCTGAGCTCCACAACATCATATCCTGTATCCTATAATACTCGGTCTGACCCGAGCATTACAGTTAAATAACACCCGAGTCAGTCTGGAATACCAGCGTGAGAAAATCACACCCAATTGATTATTAAAGTTTCAAAATTCTTTGAAAACAAAAGCATCTCGTAAGACCACGCCACAAATAAACATGTCGGGTTTTTACCTTACGATAGCTAAAACACTTTTTTATTAAAGTTCTCTGATATTATAATAGTGTCTATAACAAGTAAAATAGAATATAGCTGAAATGCTTGCATCTCAGGTTTCAGCAATAGTTGGGCACAATCAAAACCGTACAGGCACGTAGGGAAAATGAATTCCAACTAATGGCTAGGCACTGGGGTACCACCTGTCACAGTACCTAGTCTAGATCAGCGTACCGAGGAGCCACCCTAACTCCCCTGCAACACAAGACCGGAACCATCCCTTACTGGACAGTCCCGAGCAAGATCACCCCGCGGTTGGGATCAGCAACCGTCCACTAAGCCGAAATAAAAGGGACATCTAGACAGGGATGACCTCACCCTCCAGTGGGGGCTACCCACGAAGCCTTGCTGCATAACCCCTGATTTTCAGCCATTCCCATTTGATGAGGCTTGAGGCTAAGCGTTACCTTTTTAGAACAATATCTCTTAGAATGCCCATCGTCCACCTGACGATGTTTCGCAAGCATTCATCCATACAAGTCTATCCCGGGTTCGAACGGAACCGAAGGCACTATTCCTACTACATCCATTTTGGAAATATCCTCAGGATTAGTAGCGACTAGCCCTTGCACTTCACTGCTTCATCTTCGACTCCGAACACGTTTCACGAAACGTACAAACCGGATCGAAGTGGTTTTCGAGAAATTAATCTCGATCCCGGTCTCTTCGAAACGATCAGCGCATTTGGCCAATATTGATAGTCGATTATTTAACTATCAATTAATATTCACAATCAACCATCAACCAATAAATAATTTTCCCGAATTATTTATTAAGACCAAAAATATCTTCATAAGATATATTTTCACTTTCAAAACCCATTTTGAAAACAGTTTCAAATGTTTTCCTTTCTCAGAATAAATTTCCCAAATAGTTTCTATTTCCTCTGAAATCACCAAGCACAAAACTTTTAGATTTTTAAAATAATTTAAAAACGTTTTACTTTGAAATATACTTTCAAACATTTAAGTTAAAAACTACCTCAATAATTTGTAAAATATACATACTATATAAATATTTGAAAATAAGGTTGCTTAAAAAGAAAAATATATAAAACTAAGTTTTCACTCTTAAAAATAAAACACTAAGTCACATTTAAATAGTTATTACAATAATAGATTTGAAAAAAAATTGTTTACATAAGAATTTTAAACATTTAGAAATAATAAATTTCTTAAAATATGCTTTTTAAAACCTCGTTAAAACTTTTATCTTATATTTAAAATTTTCTTTAAAAACGTACTTGGCTATCCAGGAAAATATACTTCACTTCACATTTTCTTGAAATTCCAATTTCAAACTCTTGAATCAATTTCCAAATTGATTTCAAATTTACTCTATTTATCTCAAAAACCATTAATTTCAGATTTTATCTCTTAATTATTATTTAACATGCTTTAATTGAAAATACACGTTTTAGATTTTACAAATTACTTCTTAACCCTTTTTAAATAAATTTAGACTTTGAATTTTAACAGAATTCTTTATTTCTTTGATTAATATCACTTAAGTTATAATTCATTAATTTTCTGTCTATTCAAAATTCTTATTCCTTTCCATACTCGAAATTTATTTATTAGTATTTAGCATACTTCTATTTCTTTTCAATTCATTCTAATTTTATTAAATTTTCCAAGATTATTTTGTTTACAACTTTACTTCCTTTATTTTCTTTCCAAAATCCAATTTATATATTTTTGGTAATCCATTATACCCAAATATATCCAATCAAATCATAACATTCAATATACCAATATATTCATCATAGAACATCAAGTAATCACAACAGAGAATATTAAATAATAAATGTTGAGGGATCCAATTGGATCCCTCCAACCTGTTTTCCCTGCATCCACAGATGTTAGCACAATAATATGCCAATTCCAGAATATACCATACTATAGCACATCAATAAATTTCAACCAATCAAACAATTATTTAAATTTAATCATTTAAATTTAAATTTACTGAGTGAGATTAACTCACCTTTGCTTTTAAATTTGCAATCCACTCCATCTCGACTTGTTCTTCATTATTTTTGACCTTGAGTCAACATTATAAGTTTTGTTAATATTTGAATTGATTGAACAATTAATTTCTATTTATTTACTTTAAGTTAATAATTTGGTTTTAACCTAAAAATTTACTAACTAAAAATTCTAGTCCTAACTAATAACTAAATAAACTAATTAAACAAGTTAATTACCTTAGTATATATATCCTAGAGTTTAAACAGTAGGCTTACTATATATATATTTAACCAAACTAAATATTTCATTATTATTCTATATATATGTTGTTATTATTATTATTTTTCTCCTATATATATCTAATCTGTAGACTAAAATACAAATAGGCAGTATTTTTTTTCTTTCTTACTGCAAATAAGTCTCTGTCCACATAATAAATTTAGTTAAACAAAAATTGAATACCTTATTTAAACCGTGACTTCTTTCCTGACACCACACCGCGATGGCAAGGAAACCCTACATCGATAACTGCATCGCCAAAGTCACCTCGCGAACATGAACACCCTGCCGAACAACACCGCGAACCATCAACCTACCTCGCTGCCTCGCGTCAAGTCGCCAGAACACGGCTTGAACTCAAACTCCTCGACATCGCGAAACCCTCAAATCTCGGCCTCGATTAAACTTTGCATACACGAGAGCCACTCAAGATTCAACCGTCTCCCTGAAGCGGCGACCTCGAACTCGATCGAGCTCTCCCCCCTTTTTTTTATACGCGAAATCGAATCGCGAGAGATGTGGAATTCTTTTGAAAAGCTCGGCCCCCCGATGGTTTTGATTTTGAGGAATTAAGGCTTCATCCATTTATTATTATTATTTTTAACCTGTTGTTGTTCGAAGGAAGATAAAGGAGAAAAATCACATTCTATAAACTGAACGAGCATTAGCGTGTTTATTTATTTATTTTTCATTGAAAAGAACGAAATCCATTTGAATTTTCAATATAAAATTTTCAGCGCGTTTATATGTCGTATGCTCACACAACAACTCCAAACACTACGAAATTTGAAATCCGACAATAATTCAATATTACGGACCAAATGAAACTGGTTTCGTCAAATTCCGAGACTGTGCCTCGGAAGACTATTTTCAAATTCAATTTAAATGATATAAATTCAAAACTGAACAAAACACTTCCAAATTCAATTTTAACACTTCCACTATCTTCAGTACTATCACTATAAATTTTACGAGTCTTCAAATTATTTTAACAGGCTTAGAACTCCAGATTTAACATTTTACCCAACCTTACCTTATTTAATTCAAATTTAATTATAAAATAAATTTTGATATTTGGAATTCAAGTTAATATTAACCTTTCAAATATTTAAAATTAATTAAATATTCCAATTTTAAATGCTCAAAAATTTCGGGTCGTCACAGTTTGGTTGGTTTCGTAAATGCATATGTATTTGATAGTGTAAATATATTATGATGCAATCAAAGTGATTATCATTATTGATATATTATACTTTGTTTCCTTCAACTATGAAATTCTAAAAGCTAATAGTTATACTGTATTTGCTTATTATTATCAGATCACAACAACCGTTCTTTTCGGTTCTCTAGGTGTTAATGTCGGTTTGAGTGCGAACTCAGGGTATGAAAAGGCAGGTTGTCACACAAAATGTTTTTCCTTTGTTAATGAATATCGTGCTACATGAACAAAATCAAGTATGGCAGAATAATGGGTTAAATTACGATCATATCATTTAGTTCTTTCAAGTGATATTTAGCTTTGATAATTTTTTTTTACTTTTAATTAAGTTTGACTTTTAGGGGTTTGTTGCTTTTGGCTATGTAGAAAATGTTCATTGTGCGATTGTAATCTCCTGTTTGTTGAATGAAATTTTGGTTTTTGCTTGCAATAGTTATGGAATATATTCCGCTTTTGTCATTGTGAGTGTATCAAGTCAAACAATATGTACTGGCAGTTATTTGTTCTTTGTTAGCATATGTTGTAACATATGCTGTTGATGTATTTCCAGCTCACGCCTATTCTATTTATTTAAAGTGGAAAGTTCACTATAAAATCGACTTACCTTAGCAAATTATGTTTCAGTTTACCATGTAATAAAAAACAATTAATTTTATTTTTTTATTACTAAGTCAAAGATTTTAGATTATATTTTATTTGATTTTTCCAAACTAGATTTTTATGGTTGATATTATTTTAATTTTTTTCATACGTTGGTGACCATAACTTATAAAAAAATATTTATTTATTCGAATAAGTCAAAATATCTATTTTGAATTTTAAACTTCTGATAAATTAATATTGTTGAAATTAAAATTATGTATATGTAGATGTAGATGTGTGTGTGTGTATTTACATAAATTTATTCAAAATTTTATTAGAATATGTGTGTGTGTGTGTGTTTAGTTTTTTACTTTAAAATATTTTTAGAAAAATTTACGGTCAAATCAAAAATGATATACCTTCACCATCACTTATTCATCTAGGTTTAGTTATAATAAATATATATTATTAAATATATTATATCACGCTAGACATGTTATTGAATGTAGAACAAAGCGGTCAACTCTCTTAGAAATTTAGTTAAGATGTATTTATATATAATATTTTGACATGCATATTATGAATAAAGATATCGAGACATATTAAATTAATTAATTTGAAATAAAATTGTTTAAACATTAATAGTAAATAATTATTTTAATTAATAAAATAAAATTAAAATATTAAAAAACATATTTTATTAATCAAATACTAAATTTGATTTAGTATTTATAAACACTTATTTACACAAACATAAATTAAAGATCTTATGCAAACTAATAAAAGGAAATTTCCTTGAAATTTGCAATTTTAGCCTTACTGTCAATGCACTTGATCCAACACCAACAAGCATGTATGCCAACAAATGGTAAATCCTAATATATATATACACACACACACACACCCCTACCTTGAAAAAGTACTGGTAAGCAGCGATTAGTCATCCAAATGCTAACAAATGGTAATCGTCCTCCAAATTGCATGTTCATAACAATAAACACTTAACCATGAGACCAATAACCCATAATAAGTGTTATCGCTTCATTTCTAATATAGTAAGTCATTCTATTTCAACTTATGACTTCTACTCAACTATACCTTTACTTATCTCTAATAGTAGTAATAATTACCATAGCATTTTACATTATACATATTTAGAGTTTATATTATTATTAATAACTTTTTGAATATATAAATTCCCATTATATTAATTCACATTATAGCTTATTTGTTAATAAATAAATCATTTATTCGATAATAACTCGTTTAATCTACTTGAATGTATTTAACAATTATATATTTAGTACATTATTCCTCACTTGTACAAACCCTTTTTTATTGTTCCATTTGTTTTAACTACTTTTGACATAAAACGTTAATTTCACTTAAATATTTATTTTCATTTTTTTTAAATCCCCAGATTCATAGATAATAATATTGGGAAAGCTTACTCTTAAATTATCATTATTTTAAGCATTACTTATATATATTGTTTTACGTATAGATATAAATGATATATTACCAAGTTAAACAATATGTATTATACTAGCTAGCCAATTACAACCGATTACAACTATGATGATAACTAAACAATTTCATTTATTTAATAGTTTAGTATGTAAACATCAATTCAGTCAATATAATGATTAAATCATAACAATGCAATCAAATTCAATTCAATTATAGTTCACAAAGCAGTTGTCAAAATACTCAACTATCATCAAATGAGCATAACTACATATCGATGGGTTATATAGATATTAACAATGAGTATTTATTTGATATTTTAATACTTAAAATTATGTATACATACAATTATCGAAATTCGCTAAAACAATTTCACCAACAGTGTAATCCATAGTAAAACCATACATGAATATCCTAGAATCCCACCATGAACCCAATGCAACAAACCGTGCATGAAACGGAGGTCGTATGCAAAAGTTATAGCAATTAGAAATCGTAGGGTCTAATTTGTAATTACTGAAAATACAGGAATTACATGAAAAATTACCTTCTCCTCGAAAAAATCTCAATCATGCTCATTAACCCTAGTCACCATCATCTAAGCATCGTCGACCCTCCACCGAGCTGCTAGCGGCCAATTAGACCTCACCATCGCCTTATTCACCATAGGACGTGTTTGACTGGCACTGCAAGGCTGTCTCCCGCTACCATTAGGCTGCATCATCGCCAAATTTTCTCTAGTTTCTATGGCTACTCCGACCATCTCCAAATCAACCAACCACCACTGACGATTCCACTCATCTTCCTCTTCATATTTTTACATATGATCGAGTTTAGTCTTTGTTTCACCGTTGAATCAAATAAGCAATATGGACGATCGGGAACATTTAATCGATTTTTAGTCAAGTAGAACGCCTGATGGAAAAATGAATCTCACCCTTCACTTCCAAAAGGAAAAACTTTGCAGTCCAATTAGTTTCTAGGACATACATTCAAAGCAATTACTTTAAAGGCCAAAGTCAGCAGAATAATTACTTTCGAGGACAAAGTCAGTAGTCCAATTACTTTCAAGGACATAATTTCATAGGTTTTAGTCCATACAAACTAATTGTTTTGTGTTTGTCCTTGAAAGCAATTATTTCAATTGTGTGTCCTAGAAACTAATTCCACTTGCTAAAGAGGCCATTGTGGCTAATTTCCACTAATAAGATAGTGTTTGGACTTTAATTTTCAAATAAATTGTACCTAGAGATAATTGTCTTCCATGAAAAGGAGAATCAGAGGAATATTGGGATTTTGGGAGAAATTATGAAGTGATGGCTATTGCTTAAAAGTTTGTTATTTCATTTATATAGACAATTATATGGATTGGGTTAGTTACAACCATTTGGCCCAAGAGCGACGATGCACCCTATTTTATCACTCTAATAATTCCCTACCCTAAGTGGTTGGAGGACAAAGGCGATTTTTATTTCAAGTCCAAAAAATTCAATTTTAGGGGCCCAAAAAAATAGTAGAAAATAGAATAAATTCTAGGCATAAGTCGGACTTAAACTCTGATTGCCTATATTCCTTTGGAAATGCTTAACTACTGAGCCAAACTAACTTAAATTATTTATTGCTAACGGGTTATATATAACAACTACTCACATTTTAGGGCCCTCAAACTTTAGGAGCCTTAGTCTATCGCTTAGTGGGCCTAGTGCATGGGACGAGACTGGCTGTAATGCCACTATTTCTCAAATCCTAATTCTAAATTTATCAAACTTATACTCAAACTGTCAACTTGAAAATGTTAACAAAACGATTACGCATATAACACCTAATTCATTTTTTTGTAAAAAAATCATTTTTTAATTCAATAATAATTATGTCAAATTTATGGATTGTTACAAAACTTGAGTTACCTCTTTCTTTTTGATGATGTGAGTAATAGAATGCCATGCATGTGTTAAATATTGTATCATCCAGAGCTACAATTCCCTATAAATATGGGTTGGGAAGTACTCTCGTATTGTATATGAGATTGCTAAACTATGTTAAGAATGTGAGCGCTAGTAAACTTGAGGCCAGATTGGTTTTGTATTGGGTTATAGGTTATCCAAAATTCCCTTGGATGTCTATTTTATCACACTAAGGAACAAAATGTTATTTTTGTTGTTACATCCATATTTTCCAAACAATGTCGAAAAGAAATTGATACGAACACCGAGCCCAAAAAACTGCTTCCATTATAGGAGTTGAAATATGGAAAGGAAGTAAGAACAAAATCCAAATATACTACGCCAAGGCCTTAAGTCGAAGGCAAAACGTAAGGACTGTGCCTCTCAAATAAAATAGAGCTTCGACACTATAACACAATGCTGAAAACCTGAGATAGAGTATAGGGACTAATCTGCAATCCTAACACTCATGTCAAGAGGCAAAACTATGACACAACTTTCAAGTACCAAATATGAAGACCGTGCTACGATTCCATAATGCGAGCCTTAAAAAGTCGAAACCGCGGCATAATTTTTAAACAACGACAAAATGTAGAGACTGTGTTGCGGTCCCAAAAGCAACACTAATAATATAGAACTACGGCTCAACCCTTAAAACAACTATATGCAATGAAGGTGTGCCGCAGTCTTAAACTAACATCTAGAGTGATAGGTCTGAGCTACAATCTTATATCAATATAAAAACAATATGATGCACCGCCATCTTTGTTTGACATCGAAGTGATAGAATTGCATCATAACCTCAAAGAAGTACCACCTTTAAATACGAAAAACTCAAAGGATGAGGCAATGAGGCAAAACTATCCTACAACCATAAGCTAAGCATGGCTTTAGGAGAGTCGACGCAGTTCTATAACACATTATATATGATGAGTTTTATGATGAGTGTAACAAATTCAAAAAAGAATACATAATATATAATGGTTCACTCCCTATCTAAATTCCTAAGCCTAATCCTAAACCGTTCTAATTGAGGGCTATTAGGAGGAAAATAATCACTTTTTAGGGTATATGCCAACGATGTAGAACAAAATCAATAAGAGCTTTTTTTCTTTTATTACTTAGTCTTGAGAGTAATCCTAGGGTTTCTTCTTTAAGTTGCATAAACGTTTCGTCCAACTCTTCCTCTCACTTAAAAATGGCTATCGCACTAAGACCAAGATAATCTACCATTTGAGTTTAAAGTTTTTCCATGCTTTCCTTTAGGAGTTTAGTAATAATTACTTCCTTAGAAGACCAAAAAGAACAAAGAGACAAAAATAATATGGTTATTCATAGTGCATCAACAAGATAGTAGAGCAATCATAGAAATCAATCGCAACAAAAGTGAGAAATAAATTCACTTTTTTACATATTGGGAAGTTTGGAAAATAATAGAAGTAGTAAAATAGGCATCTTGGGAGGCAGAAGGTGAAGCATTCTCCATGGCCAACTCCTTAGCCCACTCGGCCTTGATAAAAGCAAGGGCATCTTTGATTTTTTTGGAGTCCTCCAACAAGCTAAGATCAACCTTGGTAGTAGTATCTAAGAGATCGACAAAAAACTGAATGCTTAAGCACAGCGTACAACTTGTAAAGCATCTAGTAAGTGATCCATAAAAGCTTATCCTTAGACTCCTTCAACGCCTTCTCCTCCAATTTTTTATCATTATCTACCAACTCCTCACCCTTTAACACCAAGGCCTCCTCCGCTGCCTTCATCGCCCCTCAGCTTATTTACCTTTCTCTCGTTAATCCTTAATCCCTTTCTCTAGTCTATTTTTCTCAAAAGCTGCTACAGCAAGGTCTAGCTCAAGCTTAGTAGTATGGCTAGTGGATAAAACCTAACCGTCTTCTTCCTATTTTCGAGCCTCAACTGCCAAGGCACTTACTTGTTACAATGCAAAGATAGATAAGATGAGAATCATTGAAGTAAATCGCTATTGAATAAAGGAGGAGAAGAAGGTACATATATAGACCAAATACCTTTCAAGCTAAGTAGCAATGTTAAGGAAGGAGAGTACAGGAAATGGAAGGTTGATGGGATAAGATTATGGGGAAAAGGAAAGGTGGGATAAGCCATCCAGAGTGATACACCCTACCCATCAACAATATCATAAATAATACCCTCAAGTAAAGGCAAGAAGCAAATGTGATGGTCTCGGAAAAACTAAAGAAGTTAAACGGGCATTGCTTCAAAGGAAGGAAGTGAAGGAGGATGAGACACATGTGATTTCTTAAAAGGTTGGTCAGAGGCTCCAGCGTTATCCTTTCTCCTCTTTTCTCCTATTTCCTTCTTCGACATCTCCAATCACTTTAAGGGGAATTATTGAGAGAGTCATCAAAAAGGTCACTAGCCATTTAACTTGTGCATTCGAAAGGAGAGTTATAATTAGTAACTATGCTTATGAAAGAACATGAAGTAAAATTTCGTTGTCTAACTTATCAAATTATACCCCGAAGATCATCATAAATTGAGGAGAATTTAAAGATGGAACAAGAGAAGTTATGACTAGTATGTAGGAAGTTGTATCAATGCAGTAAAGACTCGGTAAAATTAACTTTTTTTCCTCTCGTCTTCACCCAAATCCAGGATAGTCTTTCTATGTGATGCGAATGACCTAGTGGCCTCATTAGAAAAGATAGGACTATTAGGATATGTTTGGAAAGTAGAAGGAAAGTTATGTAGATTCAAAATGAAAAAATGTTGACCATTCCATTTTTGGGTCTTTCAGGGAATAGATGTGAGAACTGACTTCTTGGCCTAGGAATAAAAAACCCAAAATCAAACTCATAGAATGCCGAATAGAAATTGAAGTTCCTCGTAGGAAGGAGGAGAGCTCTCTACAAAAGGATGAAAGTGACGATCAAAATAGAATAAAAAAATAGGAGTGAATTTAATGAGTGCAATATCGATGGCGGACATCCATTAACGAAGAATTTGACTTAGAGGAGGATACAACCTATATCATATATGTTCAGAGATAATGGAAATTGTTAGACCAAAAATTAGTATAACATCCATGATGCTAATTGTGATAAATTAATCCTTAATTTTAATATGTTTGATGATACGATTATGCATAGCTCAATCAATGTTATCAAGGACCAATATTTCTTAAGACTTGATATGAGATGGAATCATTAAAGGATGGATTTATGATTCTTGATAGGCCTTTCAGGTGATATGTTCGAAATTCCATATGATTTCTTGGAATACAATACTCGAAATCTCCTAAGGTCGCTTGGAATTAATGTATTCAAGAATCCATATGGGCTTTTGGGATGAAATTCTCAAAAGATCCATGTTATGTCATATATTCATACGAGCTAAAGAAGAAAAGTAACAAATTTATGTAATAGTCCATTAAGCTCATCAATGGTCTATGTACTCCGTTCTTATTTCAAAATCCAATGTCCATTTATAGTGGGAAAAATAAATATTGCGCATATATCTACTTGTTTTAAATCAAAACTCTTTTGAGATGATGATTTGAGTTTTAAGCTTAAAGGGTTCAATTATATGTGTCTATGTCAATAATTTTCAAAGAGGCATAGTCAAAGTAATAGGCATGTCCAAGTCCTTGTTCATATAGATTATGCATGATTACAATCAAATAGGTTTTTCCCCCAATTTGATTTAGGGTATATAAGAGTTTAATTTTAAGAGTAGAGAAAAAAATGATCGCCCTCGCTTGCAAGCCCCTAGGTCTGTATTTATAGGGGTAGAGTGGCTTGGTGTACTGCTTCATCCCGCTTCCAATGTCTTTGAGCTTTGATGTGTACAACTTTGTACATCATTAACGGTGCTTGGCTCTATCCCTTTCTTTTGATGATATGATGCAGCATCAATATGCAGTATGTAGATGTAGAGTGACATAATTCGGTATCCCATCCATTTTGATAACTTCGGCATAAACATTGATGATGTTCTTCATCAATGTTGCATCGAAGTTCTGCAAGGGTATTTCTAAGGTGAGGCAATATTGATGATAACGACATTGCTCAGCGATGAAATTGATCTCAACGTTAATAAGAGGTGCTATCAATTCGAGTTGATGTTAATGAAGAGTGATTCCAATCCCAGCCTTGTTATCACAAGGCAGTACATAGTAGCGACATTGAAGAGCAGCAAAACTGTTTATAAGTGGCATTCATGAATTACACAGCTTCGATGTGGTCGATATGAAACTTATGCGGTATCGATTGAGTGCAGCATGGATGACTTGTAGTTTCATTGGGGTGCAATGTAGATGAAGTGTGACATTCTTCTTTTCCTTATTGGTGGAATGTGGCACTGCTGAATTGTGACATGATGGAGTGCGGTATGGATGAGAGAAGACATTGTTGATATGCGACATCACTTATCCGTGACGCCGATTGATGATGATACTAATAATATCGATCTTTGGTTTACTAATATACGATGATGCTTGGAAAGTGATATTGAAAAATAATGATATGAGATAGAGGTGACACCAAAGAGAAGCGGCATCCAGTATACAGGTTAGTGATCTCATGCGGCATTAATTCCATTGTAACGCTGTCACTTATAGCATTGTTGTTGACATTGAAATTATGTGGATAACATTTTCCCCCTCCTTGTATAGAATAAGCTTTTTACACGTTAGTATGAAACCAAGAATTTCTTTTCTTTTTTGATTCCTTGGGAAATTTCTTTCTGATCCCATTTTCTTGTAAAGCATAGATGGAATGATAACTTTTGTTAATAACTTTAATCTTAATTCAATTTCAAGCAGTCTCTTTCTAGATTTGATTAAGCTATAAATAGGTACATATTGTCCATATTGTCTGTATGAGTTAAGATTATAATTTTTCTTTTGAGAGATCAATAAATAAATAACAATAAATTTTCAAAACAGAAGCTCAGAAGATTATCTGGTAATATTATAGGAGGGACCGTCAGAAATTTCCTTTGGCAATGTCATGAATAAAAGACCATAAATCGATTTCGAAGCAATAATATTTCGAATAAGAAGCTAGAAAGTTATCTGAAAAAGCGACCAGAAAATCCACTTAGATAGAAAATAAGAAAATGGCCTAGCCATAGTGGAAGACTAGAAAAACCATCTGTTAATAGTAATCCGAATGGAAGACCAGAGTACCTTCTGACAATAATAAAAGATCAAAAATCTTTATCTAGCAATAATAATGGAAGATTAGAAATCCTTATCTGGCAATAATAATAGAGGACTAGAAATCCTTAGCAGGCAACTGAAAATGGTATTTGTTGAAGAGCACAAATGGCTTATATTCGATGGAACTTCCTCCAGAAAATTGGTTGCCTTGGAACACTAACTAGCTCTAATTTTGATAGATCTTTCTATAGAAGATTGATTTATTTGGAGCGTTAATTGGCTCTGAACTTGATTGCTTTGTCTTCGCCATCTTAGGTGATGATTGCTACTTGGATCAGACCCCTTATTCCCATCGTCGGTGATGATTTAGGTCTGCCGTCTGAGGCATTTGGTTAGCTATCTTAAGCAGAACTAAAGACTTACCCGAACTCCCTTTAGGAGGCGCTTTAGTAAGACTTTTGATGATGGCATTGAAGGCTGGTTCAGTGCTATGGTCAAGCCAAAAGCTTACCTATCCTCCATCGAGGAGGCGCTTTAGTGAGGCCTTTGATGACAGCACTAAAGGCTAGTTCGATGCTTTATTAAGGTCTTTGATAACGGCACTAAAAGCTTATTCCATCCTCCCTCTAGGAGGTGCTTCAGAGAGATCTTTGATGATGGCACCGAAGACTTGTTTGATGCTTTAATGAGACCTTTAATGATGGCACTAAAGATTTACTCAATCATCCCACTAGGAGGTGCTTTGTCTAGGCCATCTTAGTAGGGGACAAAGGCATTAACCCCTCAATACTATCTTAGGTAGTGGTTTAGACATTTTATTTTCTTTAGGAGGTTCTTACTCCTCAACGATGTATATACACTTATTTCAACTTCTTTATTTATCCATCATGGGAAAATATAGTGGTAAATGCTCAGCATTCTATGTTCTTGCTACTACAGTACACTACAAGAAAATATATTTTTAGCAGCACGGTCTAGCAGCATTTTACTAAATAAGCTACGATTATCTACATGCATCGTTAGAAAACGAAAAAAAACTTGTAAAACGCTGCTCATAAACAAACGCGGGAGAAATAAAAAATTTCCGCACCTCATCTATTCCACTCTCATTATATCTTCTATGCCTCCTTTCCTTTTCCCTCTTTTATTTAAAAATTATGACGTACCCCTCCACCGCGCTCGACAACCCCATCTCTTCCACATCTGCTACTCCGCCATCGACCACGCCTAATCCCCTCGTTCCCCACATCCGCCATCAACCACATCCGCGACTCCACTGCGCACCTCTATCCCTCAACGTCAACTTCTCTTCCTCTCTCACACACATCCATGTTATTCAGTTAATTGAAAAATAAGCCTCGCATCTCGCCTCAATCGTATTATACAAGAGAAGATAGGGCAGTTTTTGCTGGATCCTGCATAATTTGGGCACACGGTAGTTAGGTAAAGTTACTGATTTTTCTAGTATTTCTTTGTTCGTTGTTTCTTAGTTAGATAAATTACTGATTTTGCTACTATTTCCTAGTTTATTGTTTGCTATGATTCTCTTGCTTTCTTTTTTGTTCGATTTATTTTATATATGATTTGCGTAAGAATGAGTTATCTTGACTGTGTTCAGTTTTATTTAACCAATGATTGTATTTAGTTCAAGTTCTTAAATTGTATTTAGTTGGAATGCACCTATATATATTTATGTACTACTAACAGGTGTGTTTTTTATGCTTGTACCTGCTGCATTTAGTCATATATTTAACTAATGCATATATTTATATATTACCTACATATGTTTATATATTTAACCAATGCTTGTATCTGTTGTATTTAGTTGGAATGTTTGGTTTATTAGCTGATCAAAAAAATAGTTATCTTTTTTTGCAAATAAAAATTGCTTACATTACAATGCAGCTACAAGTTGTATCAAAATCTATGTTCAAGCTTGATTTTTTCATAATGCATGATTTTATAAACAATCTATTTGCATATACAATTCAATTTGTATATATTGCATATAATATAATTATACACAGCGCATGACATTGTATTTTGCAGTCCAAATCATACATAAGTAAACACAAACACTGAACTACCGCAAACAAATATGAAATTGGGACCAATGATGATGCAACAATTTTGATAATAGGGAAATCATGTGAAATACTAGCTGAATCGTGATATAGGTTAATATGCTATGCAATTCTTTTTATAGTGAATTAAACATTATATTATTTAACATTTCTCAGAAATGACTTTGCACTGGATAAAATATCTAGAAACAAATTCCGCACCTGAAGACAAGACTGTCCATTGTTGCTGTTAATAGATTGAATTTTAGCACTTGTTCCTGGCGAAACTACGAGTGCTTGAACTTAGAGAGTTTGTGACTACATATAAGAGCCATGACTCCTTTAGCACTATGGATTGATTTGGCTTCTTGATCCAATGAGAGCCATGACTCCTTAGGCGTTAGCTGAACAAGAAGGATACAAGTAAAAAAACTGTAAAATATCCATGAGTAGTTGGAAAAACTTATTTTTTAAATTTAATAATAAGGTTCTCACATCCAAAGGCCTATTTAACTTTATGATATATTGATATTTGATTCTATTAATGGGAGGTAGCAGATGCCACTTTAAAATAAAATAAAATAAAAAATGTGCTTTTATACGATTAAACATGAAGCTGTAAATAATACAAAAAATTAACCATTATGCACTCATGACGGCATAATTTATAAAAATACTAAGCGATATGCACCCGTGATGGCACTGCTCAATCCTTGACACAGTTTAATTTGGGCAAAGAATCCAATTTACTGTATGTCGAAGGAAATGCTTTAATTTTATTTGGTTATTAGGTAATCATTTGAAAAGCAAAAGGTCTCACTCATGGTATTATCCTTAGAGAAATAAAATATATATAAAAATAAAAATAAGGTCCCATTTTTTTTTTACTTTCTCTACTTGATCGGAACTTCTTTTGCTTACAGCGACTTGATAAGAAATTTGCTCAGAAAAATATTGAATTCCCATCATAAGTGGAAAATATTATAGCCATAGATACTAGATAATTTTAAGTTTGATAAGGGTATGAATGAAGTTTAATGGCTTTTCAAAGCATAAAGTTGTCGCTTTCAGCATCAAATGCAGACTAATCTCTTTTATGCTAGGGAAATAAGGGATTAAATAAAATTCCATTAGCAGTTTACAGACTCTAATATATATCATTATATTTTTAAGATTATTTATGGCATAAGTTGACTACTTATTATGGCTGTATCAGCATTTTCCCTTAAACTGATCTAGGCATAACACAATATGCTCTTCATTTTGGAAAAAAAGACTAAGAAGCTTATGATGCTCGTGTTAAAATTTACACTATGACTATACTTTATTTCAAGTTAATATTTTTCTTAAGCAGTATCTAATTCTATGTTAGGAAAACTAAAATACTAATGAACAGTGCTTTGATTTAGGAAAGTAATTTATACGAGGATGTTTTTCGTCTTCCTTGAGATGGGCCTTATTTTTTTGTCAAATTGGTTTGTGAGTCATCGGCGTAATTGCTAACATAAACTTAACATTTAGATTTTTCTTAGTATAAGAACAATTTGGGCAATAGTTGATCTTCCATCATATGTAGCTATAGCAAGTTTCTATAGCTATGTTCCGGAAAGCCTACGCCAGTTAGGCAGATGATTCTACCACATGCCTTGATATTGGTTACAACTTACAACGGATTAATTTTGATAGGTCGTAAACTTAAATATTTGGAAGATGCAAGTTATTTAAGTGAACGGATTAATGGCCATAATGTAAGAAGTGCACATAGAAGACTGTAGTGGAATTATATTGAAATATATAATGCAAGCAGTGTATATGAATACTTATGATATTTTTATTTTTTACATGATTGTATGTTTACCAACAAGAGATCTGTTGTCTAAAGAAAAAGAGTAGCATTTCCTTTTTGTTCTTTCAAATGTGGATCATTGTACTCACATAGCACCTTTGGTTGAGCCATCATTTTTATGCAAAATTTTGTTTTCAATACATAAATGATTTTGTAGTTCAGGAAGGTGTTTTCTTTTTGGATTACTGCACCCATATCATTTACAATGAAATCATACGGTTCTCTTTTATTTTGGTTTCATGAAATAGTAATTAATTTATTTTTGTCATGAACATGGCATGATGGCAATAGCCTTGACTTATTTATAATACATTTGACTTATTTATAATACATTTGGCATACTATTTGTATATATATGCTATCATTATCTTTTTAACATCCCCAGCTTACTCAACTTCATGGTTGCCCCTTCCTTTAATGGGATATATGTTAACGTATTGGTATTATAAATCCTCATATTTTATGATGTATGTATAACTTTAACTAAATTGACTAGTTATGGGTCATTATTACTTAGGCACAACTTGAACAGCAAACTAAATAAATATATATATATATATATATATATTAATAAAATAATTATCCCAATAAACTAAATTTCAAATAACAGAGGAACATTATTACATTTTAGATTTATCAGAATTACAATCCTAATTAGTTTAAACCAATTTTTATAAACAACTACGTTGCAAACAAAAAACAAAACAATATATACAAATTTTATGTGATTTAGAAAGATTTGTGTAGTCAATATATTACTTGTGATGTGTAGAATATAACATTATTACATTTCAAATAATAAAGGAACATTATTACATTTTGCGAAACATCTAGATATTATCATGATTATACAAAAATGAGCAGTGTTGTAGAATAAAAAAGATAAACAAAAAATATAGACTAGGACAAAAGATGTTACTTCTCTATCTTGAGATTTCTATACTGATACTTTTATTTTAGAATTATTCTATTTTCATTTGGTCTAACTTTTTAGGTGCAGCAGGTATGTCATGTTAACCATTAACCGTTTGTGTTGCAAGAAGACATATTCCACTCTCTAAAGTGACACTAATGAGATTCACGTTTTTATCTTTATCTGTTGATTTATTTATTTTTATTTTTTTGGTTTAAATGGTATTGAACTTCCATAGTTTTGGGTATGTAGAAAGTATACATATATCAGTTCTATAATCTAACGTTAAGTTGTTTTCCATCTTCGGGTGTGTGCAATCAATGGGCTCAGCTCAAGAATTTTTTTAGATAGAGTGAATTTGGTATTACGTTTGCATAGTCTGATTTGTTGCAGCAGCTAGAAATAAAGCAAGGCTGATAAATTAGAAATTTCTTTGTGTTCAAGTTGTAATTAAGTGTGAGTAGCCCAATTAATTAAATCAAGTGTGTAACGTTAGAATTTGATATCTGATTATAATAGTTGACGTGATTACATTTATTTAATAAAGATCATTTGTTCTTGAAAGCTTCCAGTTTTTTGGTAATTTCATGCAGTGTGTGATGGATAATGTGTGTTCTAAATAATTTTAAAAGACAATCACCTAATTGACGTCCATTCAAGTTATGAACTGAACGTATACTTCACGGAGTTGAATAGGAAAGGGTGAATTATGTTCTAAGTCTGCAGTTTGAACTTAAAAATGAGGGAAGGATTTGACTATCATCAAAGTTACGTACATACTGAAAATCTCCTTCTTGATTACAGTAATTTATTGTTGTTTATTTATTCCAATATGATATTGACTAAGCGTACAGAAGTACTGATCATTTATATTTTTTCAATTTTCTTTTATAGATCTGAACACAGTAAAAATAAATCAACAATAAAGATAAACTGAGAGGTATGAGCACTCAAATGCATTGTATGCTTGTATTTATATGCTTCTATGCAAAAAACTTAAGGGAAATGCCTATGTTATTTCCAATGGCATCTCCAATGGCATAGGTACTTGAATCTCAAGTAATATCTTCCCTTCCAACGAAAGCTGAGTTATATGCTCGACAATCATTTTCTAAAATTTGGAATTTGCACATAAAATCAACTTCAATGTACATAATGTTTAATACCGACAAGTTAATGGGTTTTGTATGTAGTTCCATAGATAAAGTGTATTATAAATTATTTATCTAATGTGAAATGCACAATAATGCAAGCATAAATTTGCAATATTAACATTTATGCCTAAAGCACATTTTTCTCTTTTGATCTATTTTTGTTTTGTCTAGGAAACATTAAAATTGAAATTGTGGATCAAGATAAGCATATTGAATATATACTATTGATTGAATGATTTTTCTCAAATATGGTTTTAATTGAGTTTGAATCGTAATGTAAATCAAACTGGAAGAGGAAAGATCCATTCTGTAATGGAAATTCTTATTCAAGGTTTTTGATATCAATGATGAGGACAAATGGAAAAGTAGAAAAATTGACATAAAAGATATATTTAAAAATGTACATTAGGTTTTAGTTGATGTCTAAAAAACTGAAAGGACGGTCTTGTGTACTTCAAAATGAGATATTAGACTATATTTTTTATTCTAGACATGATTCTAAACTCATAACGATCTTCTTCCCATGTCTGACTGAAAACTTAAATTGCCAATCAAACTTTGTGTACTTTCTATTGTATTGTACGGTATAACAGATTTGTTATTACTGAGCTACCTAATTTCTGAAAGAGAAGACTAAACTTAGTAGGGGCACCAGATATGTTTGATAGCTCGTTTTCTCTAATTATCATTAATTATGAATTTGATTGATGTTCTTCAGTCTATTGTTTTTCACTTTATGGAACCATAATTTCATAGTTTATTGGCACTTGTTACTTATATTCTTTGCTATTGCAGTTAATAAAACAATTGTAGCAACAGTTACATTATGCTCTGCACCACCTACAGCAATGTCAGCTGAAGGTAATACTTAGGCGTCAAGCTTTCTCAGGTAAATTTCTTCATTCAAAAATTGATGGAATGTTTTAGTTAGATGTAGTTTTGTATTTCATTTACAAATTTTAATGAAAGTGATCAAGACCACGAATCCTTCCATCTATATGCGCTTTTTCACATACACATCAAGTTATGTATGCCTTTAGGCTTCTTTAGGTTGTACTGAGAAATCATTCTACATGCCGCAATTCTTTCTTTAATTCCCATGTTCAAAAGCATTGCATCTAGCATCGCTCCATATGCTATAAAATTCCGTAAAATAATGTACAACGCTTAAATTTTGATGAAACATGCCTTTTTAATGCTAGATTAAGGTCCAAATCCTTCTCACAATTGAAAGCGTCATCGAACCCTAATTGGTCTTCATAGATTAACATAAAACATGTTATGAAATATAATAATATGTACAATTGATAATCTTAACAAGTAAGTGTGTTTGCTACTGTTTAAGTACCTTTTCATTGATACCAGCACTTCCAACAACATAACAACCCATTAGCTTAGCAAACTGTCCAATAAGCTGACCAACTGCACCTGAAGCTGCTGATACAAAAACACGTTCTCCTTTCTTTGGAGAACATACCTCATGAAACCCAATATATGCTGTGAGACCTAGCATTCCTATATTAATTATATGCACAAGTAAATGAGATGAGAGAACAGTTGTTCGCTGTTGAAAATAGAAATTAGTTGAGTACTGATTGTATATAAACCTATATAATTTTTCTTCAAATTATCTAGTGAAATAAAGTAAAAATTTCTTCTTCTTCTCGTCTTATCAATAAATATATACATGGAATAAGCTACCGTCTAATCCATGAAGAAACTTATTCACCCAGAACATTGTGGTTTTAATGAGAAGTGCAGGAATAGGGCAGTAAATATCCTTGCCAATTACCTCAAATATGTGTTTGCCTTGACGCTTGAGGTACACTTTTTTTGTATAAACAGTCTATTGATGAAATTTCAATACGAAGCTTCGAGTCCGACTTTTGTGGCGTGGACTACTGTTGTACATTTAAAAATTTTCCCCCTAAGGAAATCTTACATTTGCCTTCTTTTCTATCTAAACTAGAACTGATTCTGAAATGGCATCATGAGACTACATTTCTTCTTTGATTGGTTTGTCAATTTTATTCAATCACCAACCTCATTAATTTTTAATATTTGTCTGTAGTCAAAGGAGTTTATCTTTATCTTTGTTATAGTTAAGAAGAATTTAAACTTAAAAAAGAATTAAGATGGAAGAAAAATTGAAAAATATGAATTAAACACAGTGAAACTCGGTCCAAAAGCCCACACTCCAATACATTACCAGCCCCTTCTCTTCTTTATTTTCACAACATGATTCATTTCGTAAAAATAAAATAAAATAAAAGGAAGAGACGCTAATTTTAAAAAAAGTTGCAGCGATTGAAGGTTTGGGATTGAGGCGGTTAAGGTAATTATGGTAACGATTTTTGTGGTGAAGTGGTTGAATGATTTAGGTGAGATTTGGTCATATTGAAATTGTTGGTGATGAGGTTGTGGATTTGAATTGGAGGCAATGAATTGATTAGGTGTCTATTTGGGTGTTTAGTATTGATAATTGGTCGATTGGTTTGGGTTGACTTTGGATTCTGCTATTGCCGGAGAAAGCTAAAAGCTTGATTGGATTTTGGTTGGTGATTCGGTGGTAAGATCGTCAAGGGTTGTATCGAAGGCATGTTTTGTTGAAAGTTGATTCGATGAAGGTAGGGAGGCAGCTGAATACATATAAGCTGTAGAAGGATGGTGGAGTTTATGGTTTTGAAATGGGTGAGGAAATGTCGAATTTGTGATGGAAGTGCTATAGGCTTTTAGGGTTGTAGCGACTAAAAAAATTATGGAAGGAAGTGGCGAAGAAGGTTACAAGGGGAAGGGGCCGATGTTGTTGGAAGGAGGAATGTAGTGAGGGAGTTGAATGTGCAGGTTCGCTGTAGTGGTGATGATGGGAGCATTGAGCAGTTCTGAAGTGGTTGGTCAGATGAAGGGGTGACGTGGTATGAATGATGGTTATTGAAGTGAGGAGAAAGTGTTGCACTTAAGTTGGATGAAGTAGGATGGAGGCAACAAGGGTGATGGAAAAGGCAGGGAGGTTGTGAATTGAGTTTGGGTTGTAGAAATTGGACGTTGTTAAGTGTTATAGGTTGGTTGAGGTTAGAAAGTAGTTGGTGAAATATGTTGGCAGAAGTGATTGCGGAGATGGTTACAATGTTTGTAGGCAAAGGGTTTGTCGGTTCGTTCAAATGGTGTCGAGTTTATAGATTAAGGCATGCAGAGCCAATAAACTGAGACAAGTGGAAAGCCCGTGTGTTGCATGGGGCTTATGAATTGGTTGTTGAATTATGTTTGGTAAATATTTGCATTATGCTTTTAGATTGACTGTACGTGTTAAACCTTGGCGAACTCTGTTGAAATAGAATGAGTAAGCAGGTCGTTGTTGTTTGAATAACCATTCTTGTTATGTGTGTTGAATGACCATTTCCAAGCACTATATGACATTCTTCCACCATTTATCTCTAATTGTTTTTCTTTTCTTGTAGGAATATTGGATTTTTGAAGGAGAAGAGCTTGGACTTTCCTTGATTTATATTATGCTCTTTTAATAAGCTTTTTTTGTTAGATTTTATGTTGCTAACATTTGAGTTAAAATACGGTTTTTAAAATTTTGTATATGACTAAATCTTATAGTTAATGAAGTTGATGTAGCTTTAATTATGTTTAATCTTTATAATTGTTTGTTATCTCACATTATATCCATTATTGAGTTATAAATTGAGCAGTTTGTTATTGAATTCATTGGCTATAACTGATTTAAAGTTTTTTTTTTTGAAAAACGGGTACTTTATTAACAAAAAGTCATATATTTTCATGATATGCCTCATTAAAACCTTGTAATCCCCCTAACCTAAACGGGTGCCTTACAAGGAAAAAGAGTACATATCACTTCCATATATTAACATTACAATATAGGAAAAACAAAAACCAAGTTGTTTAACAGATGGAGGAGTAAAACAAACGAGAAACCGCACTCAAAACCATCCGTAGAAACAATTTGGTCCCAAACAAAGGAAACAAACCCCACAAATAGAAAGTGTATCAAAAATTAGAAAAACAAAGTCCTAACATCACGTGAAGGGGAGGCATGTTTTCAACAGCCACATAGGGTAATCCATCTCAAAAGACATTGTTTCATCCAGAAGAAAGAGAATGTCGCGTTCTTCAAAATAATAGATCTGGGAAGCTGCAGTAACAACTCTTCACATCATTTTATAAAGCTGCAGTATCCTTTTTAAGCAACCTTTCATAAACGTTGCGGTATTTTCATTTTTAGCAACTTTTCAGAAATGCTATGGTAATGTTGCCATCGTGAGCTTGCCAACTTGGTCAAAGAATCATCTTGGGAGTTATTGCCTCTTTGCACTGGATGTATTGAAAAATATTTAAATTGGGTTAACATTTTCAATATCATATTGACATATAGAGTTAGTTTGGCATCCTTTGTCGATACCTCTTGTTTAGCTGATTTACCATCAATTGTGGATCACTAAACTCTAGGGATTTTCATTTAGAGGGCGATGGTAAGTCTTGCTATCGTGGATTCATATTCTGCCATATTGTTAGTGGCTGGAAATCCTAACTTATTGCATAATGCAAACGATGTCCATCGAGGGTTATAATCACATATCCGGCTCTAGCTCCTTGTTCATTTGAGGCCCGTCAACGAATGACTGTCACTTAAGTTTCAGATCTTTACCATTTTCTGACCACTCTTTAATGAACCATGTACATTCATTGACAAAATCGGCTAGAGCATGTCCTTTAATTAACACTGGGGTATGAGCTCGATATCGTATTAGCTAAGCTTTATTCCCTGTTTAACTAATCTTCATGAAGTTTTCAGTTTACTAAAACCTGTTTGAGTGGGAAATTAGTTAAGAATTTGATTGGATGTGCTTGAAAATAAGCCCTCAATTTTCACAAGTGAGCATTAAATAGCACACCAATTTTTCTATAATAGGATATATAGCTTCCACATCTTTGAGTCTTCTACTGGTATAATTTGCCCAAAGCTGAATTCCCTTCTCTTCTCTTATTAGCACTAAGCTAACTACATGTTCATAAACATCCATATAGAGATAAAGGTTTTCCCTATCCATAGAGCTAGAGAGGATTGGTGGTTTTTCCAAATGGTATTTCAGCTTTTTAAAAGCATTTTGAGAATCCCCACTCCATTTCAAGTTTATTTTCTTCTTAATCACATTGAAGAATGAAATGCATTTGTCGGCGGCCTTGAAAATGAATCTATTCAATGCAGTCACTCTCCCATTCATGCTCAATATGTCTTTGCTTGTCTCGTGTTCTAATAGCTTGAATTTGGTCAAGTTTAGCTTCAATTCATCTTGCACTGATGATATATCCCAAGAATTTTCCAAACTAAGTTCCAAAACAATATTTTTGTAAGTTAAGTTTCATCTAATATCTTAGTAATATATCGAAGAATTCTTCGAAACCTTTTAGATGACTACTTCTCTCTTGAGACTTAACCAACATACCATCCACATCTGCTTCCATGTGTTTGACCAATTTGTTCTCTGAACATTACATTCACTAGTCACTTGTATGTCACTCCAGCATTGGCCAATCCAAATAACATTACTTTGTAGCAATATGTCCCCCAATCTGTTAAAAAACCAGTGTTTTACTCATTTGGTTTAAACATTGGAATTTGATTGTATCCAGAATGAGCGTCCATGAAAGATAAGATTTGGTGTCTGCTTTTCGCATTGACTAACTAATCTTGTCTTGGGAGAGGATAGTAGTCTTTTGGGCATGCTTTATTCAAGTCAGCGCAATTGACACATGTTCTCCACTTTCCATTGGATTTTTTTGACGAACACTTGATTTGCTAACCATTTCGGATAAAATACCTTTCTGATAAATCCATTTTTAAGCAATCTTTTGATTTCTTCCTTTAAAACATTGGACCAGATTTATCAAACTATCTTTTCTTTTACCAGATTGGTGTGAAATTTAGGTCTATATTCAAAGCATGGTGCATGGTGGTCAGATCTATTCCAACCATATCTGAGTAGGTCCAGACAAATACATCTTTGCAAGATTGAAGAACTGAATCAGCTCTCCTTTGAGCTTGTTGTCATGTACTTTTCCAATTTTAATTGTCTTCTTTGTGTCGTTCGAATCCAAGCATATTTCCTCAAGATCTTCTGTGGGTTTCATTCACTCTTGTTCATTTCTACCATCAATTTAGTGACAATTTCCTTACGTTCTATTTTGTCTTCTGCCAAGTTTACTTTCTTCCTTTTCCTTTTCTTATTTAGAGAAGTCAAAAAATTTCAATGTATGTTTAGGTTCTATTTTCGTTTTGGGTGATGAGTTTGAGGAATCATCAGCCAAAGGCTTTTTAGTACCAATTCTAATTATGTGGTGACCCGCATTTTAGAAGGTTTAAATCAACAATAATGCATACATGTCCAACTTAAACAATCCAGAATATAGATAATCGATGGGGTTAATTAAGAAAAGTAAGAAAATAAGAAGAAAACAAACACATAATCTCGCAGTGGAACGATAAATTATAATAATCAAATAAACAGTTCATGAAGCTGTTTATATTATACATTTGATTATAATTTATACAACATTTATCATTGTTATATATACAACAAGGATAAATAAATAATGCAGTAGAACAACATGATGCACGGAATAATAATAGTAGTAATATATGAAATCTTCGTCTTCGTCCTCGAGAAAATGATCTTCGGTGCGCTGAAATACTCAGGGCTGACCTGAGCGTAATGAAAAGACAAAACACTCGAGTCAGGACTAAAATATTCTTATGTAAGTCAAATGGATATCGTGTATAACATGAGTGCCATAGTGTCAGAGATGCTTGCGGGGTTGCACATCTCCTATCCAGTGTATAACGTGCATGCAATAACTCAAGAGATGTTATAGGATTTTACATCTCTGAAGGATCCATCAAATTATTTATATATAGTAGAATACGCTATATATATATAATATCCAATCAGTAAAATAAATATCAAAATAGTGTTAAGCCTTTACACTGATCCTCTTTAATGCGTTTTTAAGCATTTCCATATATTTTGCATATAAAACACTAGTAATCCATCGGTGGATATGGATGCACCGTGATACAACAACACTAAACCAAAATCGTAGTGGTCACGTATAGGGATAAAAGTATGACAAGGCACGTGAGGCAATGCCCAAGGTAAGATACTACCAGTTCGGATCGCAGGCTGGTGGTAATGCATCATAGCCATGACCGCCCACCACGTCCATTCATCCTATATTGAGTCAAAGAGAGGCTATCCCAAATCAAGGCGCACCAATCGAAAATCAACAACAAGAGTAATAATATGGACTGAGTCCAATAAAATCAAAAACGGATGTCCACTCAAGGTAATTAGCCTCACTTGGTCCGGTCAAGCCGTCCAGTTTTAGTAATATCAAATTGAAAAAAGTGTCGGGTTTATCCATCATCGTTCTCTTTCTTTAAATCCAGCAAACGACGCCAAATCCAACCACTTTGATCTGGAGTCACCTCTACATACATAGTTGTTAAAGTGATTCCAATATTAACAGAGAGTATGACAATAAGAGCCCCAGTCTCTTTAACAACCAAACGTCATTTTACACACCGGTTGGTTCTTTTAAATTTTGAATACAGTTCGTACTTGATATCATAATATCATATTCGCTTCAAAAGTCAAATCCATTTCGAAATCATCATATACGCTTTAAATCATATCCATTTCAAAATCATCATATTCGCTTCATGAATAATATTATACTTCAAAATCTCAATTTAGTTTAATATATCGGTTTCACTTTAAATTTTGATTCGAATTATAATTTAGGTTATAACTTCATTTTAACCCAATTTGCACTTAAATCCAAGATTTAAATATAAACATTTCATCCCTTTGACCAGTTTAATTTTTAGAAAATAGTTTAAATAATTTTAAAATAGTTAAATAGCTAAAATAGTTTTATAGAAAATACTTTGAGTATAAAATGGTTTATATAGTCAAATAGTTTGGAAAATCAAAAAAATATTTAAAGAAGACAGAATTTAAACCATTTACACTATAATAATTGATTTGAAAATAGTTTCAAAGTTAAACCGATTTAATTCCAAATTTCCCAATTCAAATCAATTCCAATTTCCATTTCGATTTAATTGATTCAATTCCGATTTCAAGGCGAATTTTATTTCGATTCCAAATTAATTTCAGTTTCAATTTCAAATTAATTTCAATTCCAGTTACAAATTAATTTCGATTACAATTCCAAATTAATTTCAATCCGATTCCAAAATAATTTCAATTCCAATTATAAACTAATTTCAGTTATAATTCCAAATTAAATTAATTTTAGTTCTCAATTCCAACCATTTCGATTCACATAAATTCGAGTTTGATTTTGGAATATCGATTAAAATCACTGAATTCAAATTAAACATCAATTTTAGATTCCATTCCTGAGTCCAAATCTATATATCCAATTATATTACTTTTACTTAGCAATAATTCAAAGTCCGAATGAAAGTTCAAATCTTTTTAAAACAAATCAATTTTTGAAATTCAAATCATATTTCTATTATAACTTCAAACTCTCAACATTGATTATTTAAACAATTCCCACTGCTAAATTCAAATTTCAACATTTCGAGCTCAAGTTCGAAAATAATTTGACTTTTATAAATTTGATTTTTATTTTTTAAATCAAAATCCTTTAAATAAATTTCAAATTGAATTTTTCAAAATCCTCGAGTTTAACCAATCCGGTGTCGTATATAATTTTCTATCCTATGGCCAATTGATCAGTCATTTCAATTTAATTTTAGGGATGGATATATATCATTTCAATCCAAATCACAGTGTCGTGGGTATATATCATTTCAACTGATTTTTTAATTTGTAAGATGTAACGACCGGATATTTTCAACCATTCGCATCCGTAGTTGGACTTGAATTGCTCAAAATATCAGATTGTTAATTTATATTTGGCAAAACTTAGCATATATAGTAAAATAAATCAATCATAGAACCACGGATACAGAGTAGTACAATAATACGCAGCGGAATAAATAAATAGTAGTTCATGAAGCTACTATATAAACATTAGAGTTAGAAATAAATACAATAGAATATCTCAGATGCAGTGAAGTCTCCAGTATGAGCAGATGACTTCTCTGAACCAATCAACTGGAAGGGCTGAAAGCGAAGTTGACAGTTGGATCTCTAACGAAGCTCCAAACTCCAAAGCTGAGTCTCAAATGCTGAATTACTCAGTCTGACCCGAGCGTAAGGCAAAACACAAAACACTCGAGTCGGGATTAACATTCTTATATCAATAAATCCAACTCAAGTGAAATATCAATTGAAATACAAGTAATTCAAAGGATGTTTAGGATAATCATCCTGTAAGGATCCGTGGGGCTATCTAAAATGCAGAGATATGCACTATAACCCCGTGGTCGTTCAAATTAATTTATACTCCAAAACCAAAATATCATTTCATTTCAAATATATTTATTTCCAAATTTTATCCCTTCCAAAGTTACGATTCAAATCTACTCAAATTCCAAATTCAAATTTAGTCCCATCTCAATTTATCAATTTAAATTCAACTCAATTCCTAAATAACCATTACAAATTTTATCGATCTCAAATCTGGATTTGAAATCATAAATTACCCATTTACACTTCAATATTATTTCAAAACTTTAAATATTCAACATTTCAAACTAAATTTGACGATTTCAGAAAGATTTAGTTTATCTTGATTATTTTTTAGTCTTGAGATATTCCCTCATTTGATTCACTATCGTTTAAGTAACCTTAAATTACAATTTACTAAATATTTTCTTTAATTTATTTAAACGTGAAATATTCATTAAATCATTTAAATCAAAAATCCAGTTATAAAATAATACCTTTAAATTTCACATTCAATAATTTCAAATTGATTTAAATAAATAAAATCCTTGATTAAATACCATTCCAAATAAACCCAAATTTATCTTCCCAATCTTACTTATTCAATTTATTACAAGAAAATCTATTTGAAATATAGATTTACATAAATACTTAACCATATTATATCAAGCTAATTTGAATTAAATATTACTACTAAATGTATATATAAAATAACTGTTTGCACAAAAAATGGACAAACACCTCCAAGTCGTATTATTTAGTTGATTATATGTGATTTTCAATGATTTTAGATGAGTATATAAATATAAAAGAAGTAGGGGCTGAAATGTAAAAGACACGCGGATTTATAGTGGTTCGGCCAGAATGTGCCTACGTCCACTTTATATGTTATTATCTTCTTTCCTTCAGATTACAAGTACAATGCTTCGTATATGAGTATATGAAAGTAGTTTGAAAGTTCCTTCCTTGCTTGAGCTCTCAAACTTGTCTGCCATTGTTGTACCCCTGCCCCTCTATTTATAGAGTGAGGTAGGGGGCAGGGGTCTTGGAAGTGTATAGCTGCTGGTGGGCCCGGGCTGGAGCAATCTGGACTGGCAATCTTCTGGTTCGGCGAAGCCTTGGTTCGGCCGTGCTGAGGTTGGACCGGTGGTAGCCTCGTCCGGCTATGGTGGTCCGGTGATGGGTGGATATGTGCCATTCGGTAATGGGTTTACATGGAGTTGGTTCGGTCTTGGAGGTGAGTTGGTTCGGTACCAACCAGGCTCGGTGAAGGCTTGTGGATCGGTGGAGTTCGTGAGAGGAGCATGGTTCGGCATAGGGGCATGAAGGCTGGTGGACCGGTAGTGACTGGACCGGTAGGGTCTGGTTCGGTATGGGGCTTGACCGGATGAAGTTGGTTGATGGCTGCCGAATGGGTCGTGCCGAATGGGACATAGGATATGCCGAATGGACTCATGCCCGAATGGATTTGTACACTGAGAATGCCAGATGGGCTCCTATGCTTACGTTGAGCCTTGTGTTTGCTGAACGAGGTGGAGGTTGCGAGCCCGGGTAAAACTTGTGACTTCTTGGTCTTGAGATCCTCTGGGTGAGAATTCGCCCAACATTTGCCCCCCAAAGTGGGGCACGTGCTTGCATGTGTCGTGCTTCGTTTCCTTGTTGTAGGGAGGCTTGTTTTTGTAATGCCATGGGCTGGATGTTCATATCATGTTGATGTCCTGCAAAGGAATTTACAGTTTTAGTGTGATTTCAAATAACGACCGTTCGGGATCGAAATATTCGCGATGAAGTGAATTGTGTCGTTCGGGGTGAGTAAGTGTGCCCCGAGGGGGCTTAGCATTATCGATGCCAGGTTCACGTTCGAGTGGGTTCCTGGATCGTTTGTTAAGGTGGTTTATCGCCGGCTCAGAGCATGCCTAAGGATTGTTCTCAACCCCGTACATGTGTAAGTAGCTTAGCCATTTCATAATTATCAGAATCAAGGATCCTTTTAACCGGTGAGCTTAAAAAGGGATGTCAAAGTGTAAATTCTCACGGTGATAGGGTTAATAGCCATTCAGAGCGTGCCTATGGACCGTTCGTGGTCGCGTGCACGTGTGAATGATTAACCCATGTTAGTGAGAGATTCACGACTTATCCATTGTTATCATATTCTTTATTTTACTAGTAAGATCTGGAGTTCGGGACTTATCTGAGTGAGGCGCCCTACATGCCCCCTGTTTCTGGTTTCTGCTGGTAGAGACAGTTTCATTCGGTTTCGAGTAGGCGTATATTCTTATTCGTTTGGAGGTTGGTTTGGTATGGAAGGTTTCATTCGGTACATAGTTGGTCCGGTTGTTGTTGGCCCGGTGATAGGTTCTCGTTCGGCATGGGGTTGGTCCGGCAGTAGGTTCTCGTCCGGTATTCCAGAGCTCGCCTATATATAGAGGCTACACCCCCCTTAGTTTTTCTCTACCGAACAAGAGGAAGCCGAATCAAAAGTCCACCGAACCAAATATTTGCCGAATCAAATATTCGCCGAACCAGGTATATACTCTTTTACCGAATGAACTCTATAACCGAATGGGCTTATGCCGAATGGGCACGGAAGCTTTGCTTTGCCGAATGAACCTCAGATTCCATTGCCGAATGGAAGTCAGATCCCATTGCCGAATGAACTTGTACTGCCGAATGAACGTAAGACCCTAGTGCCGAATGGTCTTGAACCTCCAGTGCCGATCGAACTTTGTGTCTGGACTTTGAGTGGAACTCCGGACTTATGTATGCTTGTTTGTTTATACTGTCGTTCTAACATCATGCTTTTTACTTTTGTGTATGCAGATAAATGTCTCGCAAAGTTGAAACTCGATCGGGCAAGAAGAAATCCAGGGATAGCGGAGAAACTTCTGCCGTGCCCCCAGCTCAGCCAGATCCAGCACAGCACGGACCCGCTCCGAGGTCACTAGTCGATGGGTATGGTCCCCAGGAGCTTCTCGTCTCCCCTCCTGATTGCTATCCTAGCTCTCTGAAAGAGGAGCAACTTGATGTCATATCCCGTTCCTTCGGAATTGACAGAGCGCTTATGTTACTGCCGGAGGCTGGTGTCATGCCGTACAACCCTCCCGAGGGGTATTTTGCCTATAGCCGATATCATTGCATGTGTGGGGCCATTCCTCCTATCAACGCTTGGATAGTAAGCTTCACCACATACTTGAAGGTGGCTCCCTTCCAGCTTCAGCCTAACTCTTACGCCATCCTGGTGAGCCTCTTTGTTATCTTCCAGAGGAGGTACGGGCGTCCTCCTTCTAACCGAGAAATTCGATATTTGTACAACCTGAGAGGCTATAAGAAGGGGTCTCCGTATATTAGCTTGGAAGCGGCCGTGCCCTTCAAACCAGTCCTGGACTTGTATTCCAAGTTCACCATGTTCAAGAAAGAGTGGTTCTTCGTCAAGGACGATGCTGTTTCTTTCCGCCTTTTCACTTCCGGCTGTAAGATTGATTTCATTTATATTTTTCATGTGTTTTGACTGTAGTGTTTTTTTCTGACATGCTTCTATTTCTGGCTAGCGACAGGTGGTATTGCAGTCGTGGAGGACGATTCCTTAGTGCGAATGGCTGCTGAACTAAAGGCTATTCCGGCACGGGACCGGTCGGCCTCTTTCTTGATCAGGAACGCAACCCTCTTGGAGTATAATTTGATCTTACCGCGCCAGTCCGTGGTTAAGCAAAGGGATACGGCTGAGGAGAGGGCTGCTAAAGCTAAGGAGGGGGCTACGGTAAAGAGCGGTAAGAGGGAGCCTTTCGCAGCGCGTCCTGCGGTCGGGGGGAAGAAACTGAAGAAGTCCGATGGCCCTTCTCCAAGTACTTGCCCGACTGTCCCGGAGGAGGAAGGTGTAGAAGAGGAGGATGGAGGCGAAGTTGGAGAAGGGTCGGAGGGTGGAGGAGATGGCGATGGTCAAGGTGGTAGTGGTGTTGCTGCTCTAACCTCTGAACAAGACCTCGAACTGGATGAGGCTCTCCGTCGGGCCTTCGGGGAGTCGGAGGGAGAGTCGGAAACGGAGAAGGGAAAGGAGAAGGAAACGGAGAAGGCAAAGGAAACCGGCAAAGCTGTGGCTTCAGCTAGGGTGACTCCGGCGATGCAAGGTGAACTTTTGTCTTCTGCCGATTCCATTTTCGATAGGGACTTAGAAATTTTTTACGGTTCACTTCCGTCCTGGAATGAGATCCAGGACTTATTGCAGTATCCCACTCCTTCGCCGGGTTTGTATAATAGATGTGTTTCCTCACTTTTCTTTCTTTTTAACTTAGCACATTCTTTGAATTGCGGATTATTGTATGTTCGTAACACTTGTTCTTTATTCCAGGGGTAGGCCAGGCGGGTAAAACGTCGGATGTTCGACACCGCCTTGAACAATTTAAGTCGAGGAGAGCTTCCGCGAAACCTTCTACTGATCGCACTGGGGATGTAGTCAGTTACCGCCCTCTTCTTGGGGTCATCGAAGAGGGTATTCAGAAAAGGAAGCGGAGCCGTTCCTTATTTGAGTCTTCTTCTGCTTCGCAGCTTCCTACTCTGCCTCTCCCTACTCAGCCTCCTCGTGATACTACGGAGGAGAGCACGGAGCCCTGCCCCCCTCCTCCTCCTTCCAAGAGTTCTACTGTCATTCATATAAGGCGTCCCGATGTGCCTCGCCCCGTGCCTCGTGACCCTTTTGCCGGTCATCCTGATTTAGACCCAAGTTTTCGGGACATTTCATTCGATGAGACCACGGGCGAGCACCTCCTTCCCCGCAACCCCATGGTAAGAGTGCTGGACGAGGCCAAATCTTTAGATCTTGATTTACTTACTACACGGGTAGTCACCATGGGGGATGAGGCCAAGGCTAATATCGACCGGGTGGCCGCAGAGACCAAGAAGTTAATGGAGCATCATGCTAAGTTGGTCAAGGCAGGGGAAGAGATCGGGAGTGCTAACATTCGGTTGAGGTTAAAGGTTGCCGATCAGGCCAAGCAACTCGCCGACCAAGCCATCCAGATTTCTCAGCATGAGGAAGCCTCCAAGCGTCTGAAAGAGACCATGGAGAAGGCCAGTAGGGCGGAATTACGGAAGATGGAGGTCGCTTGCAGGGAACGGATTAACATAGCTATCGCAACGGTGGATGAGGTTCTAAATGCGGATCTCGAGCGGGTAGAGGAGTTGTCAGGGAGGCTCGAGGCTGTGGAGATGGCTCAGGCCGAGTTGAAGGAGGAGATGGAGGAGATGAGGAGGTCCCTCAGGTTGAAGGAAGAGGAAATGAGGAGGTCACTTCAGGCTGACTGCTTGAGATACCAGTCAGAGAGGGACGTCGCCGTCGCCAAGTTGCAAGCTTCCGAGGCCCGGGTGAGGGAGTTTGAGGAAAACGAGGGGATGATGGATGAGATGCTGCAGGATATGTACTTCCACACTTGGAAGGAGGGCGGCTTGTCTTGGATGGACGATTACCCTCGGGTCATGGCCAAGGTGTATCTCCAGGCTTTAGAGGAGGCCAGGGTGAACGCGGGTAAGGAAGGCGGAGAGGCTTTCAACTTGAGTGCGGTTACTGCTCAGTTCTCAAAGGAGGAGCAAGCGGCGGTGAAAGAGGGGATGCGGCTACTCGCTGCAGAGGAAGCGGGCGTGCAGTTGGATGATGAGGATCAAGCGGCGGATGCTGGTGAGTTATTCTTTTCCCTTTCTTTTCTTTCCGTGTTTTCATAACTTGATCGTTCGTTTAATGAATTCCTCTTCTGATCTGGACAGGTGGGACTTCAGATCCACATGCTGGGGGCTCTGATCCTGCGGCTAAGTAGGCTGGGGGAGTTGGTGATGGAGTGTGGATGCATCTGCCATCTTTTTGTTTCTTCTTTTTTTATCACTGTTTATGTTAGTCTTTGACATGCAACTGTAATAAAATTATTTGCACAGAATAACTTCGTGTGATCTCATAATATAAGCTGATTTTGTCATGTTTAAATGTTGTTGCTATCTTTATGTGCCGTGTGAGAAGTATAATTATGTATATGCCTGTGATTCTAGTTGTGTTTGATGTTAAGTTTTTTGCTTGAAATATAATTTCACGTTTTGCAATGTCAGTGTATGAATAAGCTATAGTTACGAATTTATGTACAAGAGAAGAGAGTACCGCCCTTTATGTTTTATTCGCAGGCGGTAGCTTTGAGTGTCTTGTGTAACTGTTTACGGGTATAGCTGAGCGCCCTGCTACCCAGTACGCAGGCTTAGAGCCTCATGAGTGAATGCTTTCTATTTGGTTTCCTGTACTTTAGAGTTTGTTATACAGGATAGGAGAAAAGTATTTAAATGAAATGGAAATATAGTAAAAGTAAAACTTCCAGTCACGGAAGGCCGTCGATGTGCTTAAGTTCGTGGCAAACGGGTTTTGTAGTCACTTTCCCTAGCTGTGGGTCTTGGAGACATTTGTCACCCATCTTACGCCTCCGCGGGGAGTTTTCTTTTTTACCACAGCCGCACTTAAGACACATCGGAGCCGAGATCGCGCACGGTAACTACCCGAACCATTATGGTCCGTAATCGTGGGTATTATTCGATTTACCGTGGCCGGCTAGCGTGGGTGCCGTTGGCCGTGAACTACCCCTGGCTGGCCACACCTTATGTTGGGGCTTAAAGTAGGTTCACAGTTACCGACGAGCCGAACGCCGTAATGAGCTGCCATCGGCTATAGTCGGCCTTTATGATGACTTATAATCGGCTCATTACAGTTGGCTTTGAGGGCAGGCGCGCAATGAGTTAACCCGCAGCAGAGGGATGCTGGGGCAAAAGAGTCTCATTGGCGAGTGCATAGAATCGTAGCGTACCTGTTAGGCCTAGTCCAGATGAGGCCGCGGTGCGTCTTGAGTGGAGATGCCATAGGATTTTGTTCAACAGAAAGGGATAAAACTTAACAAGTAGCCAAGACATAAAGGAACAAGTTAAAAAGAGACAAGATTTTTTAAAGTGGTTCGGCACGAAAATGCCTACGTCCACTGATTCTCTTTGTTAATTCACTTCATATGGGCAGTACAAGTTAAGAAAAGTATCGACGGAGGTGTCGGATGTTCCATGCCCTCTGGAACACCTCTCCGTCCACTGTTGACAAAATGTAAGCTCCGTTGTGGAGATCTTTGTGAATTACATATGGTCCGTCCCAGATGGGGTCCAGTGCCCCGGGGCGCGGAAAGATTTGCCTGAGGACAAGATCTCCTTCTTGTAAGCTGCGATGCTTGACTTTGGAATTGTATAGTGCTGCCACTTTTTGTTTGTGAGCTGCTGCTTTGAGTGCTGCATCGTTTCTCCTTTCCTCAATCAGATCCAAAGACATGAGGAGGAGTTCTTCGTTTTCTTCTGGGTTGTAGTGGATCCTACGGTGGGAAGGCACAATAGTCTCAACTGGGAGCATTGCCTCCGATCCATATGCCAAAGAGAAAGGAGTATGTCCCGTTGATGTTCTGAAAGATGTGCGATATGCCCATAGTGCCGTAGGAAGTTCGTCCACCCAAGCGCCTTTTGACTTTTCAAGTTTCTTCTTGATTAGGGTTTTGAGAATTTTGTTGACAGCTTCAACTTGTCCGTTTGCCTGAGGGTAAGCTACTGATGAGAAGCTTTTATGAATTCCATGCTCTTGGCACCAGTCGGCAAATTCTTCGCTGTCAAATTGGAGCCCGTTGTCTGATACGATCTTGAGGGGGACTCCATACCTGCACAGAATGTTTTTGATCAAGAAGTTGATAACTTTTGCTGAAGATATTTTATTTAAAGGTTCCGCTTCCACCCATTTGGTGAAATAATCGACTGCCACTATAGCATATTTGGCTCCGCCTCGGCCCGTTGGCAGTTCGCCAATTAAGTCAACTCCCCATACAGCAAAGGGCCAAGGGCTGGTCATTTGAGTAATTTCGTTTGTGGGTAGTCGAGGGATCTTGGCGAACTTCTGACATCTGTCGCATTTCTTAACGAAGTCTAGGGCATCTTTGTTTAGTGTGGGCCAGTAATATCCATATCGGAGTATCTTTCTTGCCAAAGTCTGTCCTCCAGTGTGATCTCCGCATCCTCCCTGATGGATGTTTGTTAATATCTCCTTGGCTTCCCTTCCGGCGACGCATCTTAATAGGGGGCTAGAGAAGCCATGCCGGTAGAGGATGCCTTCTTGTATTGTGTAGTGGGGAACTTTCCTCAAGATCTTCTTGGCTTCGTCACGCCTGTCGGGTAGTATGCCATCTTGCAAATATTTCCGGATAGGAGTCATCCAGGTTCCTTCTTCGATTGCAGTTATCAGATTCGCTTGTTCGAAACTCGGGGCTAGCTGCCTTGAGATTGCTAGTGCTCCGGAAATGGTGCTGTCCTTCATACTAGCTTGCTTTGCAAGTTCATCTGCCTCTTGGTTTTCTTCTCGAGGAATGTGTTTGATTAGATAATGGTCCAATCGATCGAGCAGCAGTCTGGTTTTCTTTAGGTATGCTGTGAGTCGTTCTCCTCGAGTCTGGAATTCTCCTAGTACCTGGTTTACGATAAGCTGAGAATCACTATGAATACATAAGGAATTGATTCCAATTTCTAGGGCCAGTTCCAATCCCGCTATTACTGCTTCATATTCAGCATCGTTGTTAGTGGCCGTGAACTCCAATCTTAATGCATAGTACAACTTTCTTCCCCTGGGGGTGATGATCACAATACCTGCCCCCGAGCCTTGTTCGTTTGATGCTCCGTCTACAAAGAGGTTCCATTTGATGTTTTTTGCTACTTCGGATTGTTCCTTGCCTTCGTTGGTAGTGAATTCGGCAATGAAATCAGCCATGGCTTGTCCTTTGATAGCGGTGCGGGGATGGTAGGTGATATCATACTGACTTAGTTCGATGCACCATTTGAGGAGTCGCCCAGAAGTGTCAGGACGATGGAGCACTTGTCTTAGTGGTTGATCGGTTAGAACCCTGATGGAGTGAGACTGGAAGTAGTGTCGCAGTTTTCGTGACGCGATCAATAAACAATATGCTAACTTCTCAAGTTTAGGATATCTGGCTTCTGCCCCTGTAAATCTCTTGCTTACAAAGTAAACCGGGCGTTGTGTGCGGTCTTCTTCTCTTACCAAGGCGGCGCTTAGAGCATGAGATGATACAGCGAGGTATAGGTATAACACTTCACCTTCATTTGGAGTTGAGAGTACTGGTGGTCTCTGAAGGTGTTCGATTAGGTTGAGGAAGGCTTTTAAGCATTCGTCGGTCCACTCGAACCTCCCTTTGTCTTTCTTGAGTGCTTCGAAGAAAGGGACACACTTGTCAGTTGCCTTGGAAATGAATCTGCTTAGGGCGGCCACCTTTCCGTTTAGGCTCTGCATTTCTTTTCGAGTGGAAGGTATCCTTATTTCTTTTAAAGCCCGGATTTGTTCAGGGTTTGCTTCGATTCCCCTGGCGTGGACGATGAATCCTAAGAATTTTCCCGATGATACTCCGAAGGAGCACTTTAGAGGATTCAGCTTCATTCCATATCGGCGAAGTACCTGAAATGTACCGTCCAGATGGCTTACATGGTCGTTGGCTTTCTTGGACTTTACCAACATGTCATCCACATATACCTCCATAGTTTGTCCTATCAACTCTGCGAACATTTTGTTGACGAGGCGTTGATAGGTAGCTCCAGCATTTTTGAGTCCAAAAGGCATTACTTTGTAACAATATAATCCGCGGTCGGTGATGAAGCTAGTGTGGTCCTGATCGGGGGCGTGCATGGGGATCTGGTTATATCCGGAGTATGCATCCATAAAAGATAGGAGTTCGTGCCCAGCTGTGCTGTCTACGAGTTGGTCAATTCGGGGAAGTGGGAAGCAGTCTTTCGGGCAAGCGTCATTCAGATTGGAGAAGTCAATACATGTTCGCCACTTTCCATTGGCCTTTTTTACTAGCACTGGGTTAGCGATCCATTCTGGGTAGATGGCTTCCCGTATGAAGCCATTAGCAAGTAGATTCTTTACTTCCTCATCAAGGGCTGCCGATCGCTCTGCCCCCATGCTCCTCTTTTTCTGCTTTACTGGTACCTTGGTGGGATCGATGTTCAACATGTGGCATGCTATGTCTGGGGAGATTCCTGTCATATCGGCATGAGTCCATGCAAATACATCTAAGTTGTGGCGGAGAAAGTCAATGAGTTGATCCTTCAATTCCGTTTCCAGCTGAGATCCGATTTTTAATAGTCTACTTGAATCATGCTTATCTACCGATACGAATTCCATAGCCTCTGCAGGCTCGGCGGTAGCCTCCTCCTCTTTATCCCTGGGGTCTAGTTCATTGAAGGGATCGCTTGTGTATCGAAGAGGAGGGGCTTTCTTTAGTTGCTATGCCTCCAAGCTTTTCATGCAGAGAGTAGTCTCTGCATCTTTTCCTTTATTCTTTCTGCGGTTATTGCGAAGTTCAGTTACGTAGCAGTCTCGGGCAGCATCTTGATCTCCTTCTACTTCTCCTACTCCGTTGTCTGTTGGAAATTTCATTTTCAGGCACCAGGGGGCTAATACAATCTGAAAGTCAGACAAGGCTGGTCTTCCCAAGAAAGCGTTGTAAGCCGAGTGGTTTTCTATTAGTACGAACGTTTGTTTTCGCACAACGGAGCGGGGATGACTTCCTATTTCGACGAAGAGGTCAAGCTGCCCGAGGGGCATTTTTGCATCTCCAGTGAAACCGTGCAGTGGTTTGTCACAGGGGGATACATCCTTCATTGATAACTTCATTTTGTCGAAAGCATGTTTGAACAGGATATTTACGGAGCTTCCCGTGTCTATTAGAATCCGAAAAACTTTAGCTGGACCAAACCAGGCAGAGATGACCATGGGATCCATATGTGGGTACTGTCTTCCTTCCAAATCATGCCTACTGAATACAATGTCATTGTTTTCTTTTCGTTTCGGGTGGCGTTCCTCCGTAATGGAGTTAACATATCCTTCAGCATTTCTAAGCGACTTGCCGTACCTTTCCATCTCTGCCCAACTTCTGTCGGCGATGTGTGGTCCTCCTGAGATGGTAAGGACCACTATCTTCTCTTGACTAGAGCCACTGGTGTTGTGATTGTTGCGATTCCCTCCGCCTACTTCTGGGAGGGGTTGCTTTGAGTTCTCATTGGCAGGAGTTGGAGTCCTGTTCTGACCTTTCACATAACGTTCCAGTCTTCTTCTTCTAATGTGTTCTTCGATCAAGTCCCGAAGATGGTGGCATTCATTGGTGTCATGTCCGTGGGATTCGTGGAAGCGACAGAACTTTCCGGACTTGAGTGCGTTATCTGATTCCTTCTTGTGCGGGGGGCGCTTGTATCCGAGTTCGCCCTGAGTGGCTAGGTAGATGTTTTCGATTGTTTCATTCAAAGGAGTGTAGGAGTCAAATCTTGGCCCTGGTCGATATTGGCGCTTCTCAACCTTTCTGCCCCCAGCATTGTCTCTAGATTCACTTCTTCGAGCGTCCTTAGCTGCAGTGGGAACCTTGTCCTGAACTATCTTGCCTTGTTGCCCTGACTGCCTCTCCGTAGCAGCGTCTTCAAGTCTCATATATTTTCCAGCTTCATGGAAGAAATCAGGCAAGGTAGCTGGTTTTTCCTTAGTTAATCTTCTGGCAAACTTGGTGTCTGGATGTACACCACTACAGAGGGCCATTAGAGTGAGTTTTTCATCGGCATCTTGAACTGCTGCCGCTGCGGCGTTGAACCGTGTTAGATATTGTTGCAGCGTCTCTCCGGATTTCTGTTTGACATTGGATAGAGAATAAGCATCCTTGGGTTGTTCCACATGGATGCGGAACTGGCTAATAAACCTTTCTTTTAACATCTCCCATGAGCTGATGGATCCTTGGGGTAGATGGCAGAACCAGGAGGTAGCTAGATCTGATAGGAATAGCGGAAAGCATTTACATAATACTCCTTCTGTTGCTCCACTCATGAGCATATGCTGGGTGTATCTCTGCAGGTGTACGATGGGGTCGGAAGTTCCTTTGTAAGGCTCCATGGTTGGCATTTTCCATTCCCGGGGAGTAATGGCAGTTTCGATATTTCGGGTAAAGGGGCTGGTGACCCTAGCGCCTATCCCTCGGTCCCTTTGCTCCCGTTGTACACATTCTCTGAATAATTGTGCCATTCGTTCGTCAGAACTTGGAGCGGACAAGAATGAGCTTGGTTCTTCCCTGCGGGATCTATCTCGTCCAGATGACCTGTAGGGATGGTACAGTCTATCACTTCTAGCATTATCCAGTGGTTGTCTTTGGCTGCTCGGATGCACGCTAGGACCAGCTACAGTTGCCCCCTGCCCTGATCTTCCCCTGTGGGGTTCTGTTTCGAGCACATCCATGGGGTCAACTTCGGGCTGGGTTCTAGCTCGGCTCCGTTCAGCGGGGTTTCTATGATTAGGTGGCATGACTGGCTCAGCTACATCCGACCCTCGCCTGGTGCCTCCCCCGCTGGGTTCGGTTCTAAGGGCTTCCTCGAGTCGGAATTCGGGCTGAGTCCGGCCGCGGCCCCTATCATTGTTGTTCCTGTTGATAGCTTCTTCGAAGAGGGAAGACCTTTGTTGCCTCCGAGATCCTCCGGATTGGGACTCACCCCATGATTCAGTGTTGTGGTTGGACTCTTCAGCATCCCTTAAGCGTGACATGAGTTGGTCCACCAAAGCTTCTTGTTGGGATGTGAAGCGGTTAGTTACTTCAGTCACAACCCTGTCCAGATCTGCCCTAGTGATTGGTTGTTCCGTTGCGGGACCAGTTGGATTTTCCTGATTTTCATCTGGTACTGCTGTTGAAGTGGGCTGATCTGCGATTGCTGGATCTGGAAGGCTGCTAGTTGCGATGTTCTTTCCTTTGTTAACATCCCTTCTCTGTTTGGAAGGCATGATTTCTGAGCAACGAGCGATGTTGTTAGGAAGAAGGTTGAATGGGAGAAGATGAAGCTTGAGTTCTATTCTCAGTGAAAGCACCAAAAATGTTTGCACAAAAAATGGACAAACACCTCCAAGTCGTATTATTTAGTTGATTATATGTGATTTTCAATGATTTTAGATGAGTATATAAATATAAAAGAAGTAGGGGCTGAAATGTAAAAGACACGCGGATTTATAGTGGTTCGGCCAGAATGTGCCTACGTCCACTTTATATGTTATTATCTTCTTTCCTTCAGATTACAAGTACAATGCTTCGTATATGAGTATATGAAAGTAGTTTGAAAGTTCCTTCCTTGCTTGAGCTCTCAAACTTGTCTGCCATTGTTGTACCCCTGCCCCTCTATTTATAGAGTGAGGTAGGGGGTAGGGGTCTTGGAAGTGTATAGCTGCTGGTGGGCCCGGGCTGGAGCAATCTGGACTGGCAATCTTCTGGTTCGGCGAAGCCTTGGTTCGGCCGTGCTGAGGTTGGACCGGTGGTAGCCTCGTCCGGCTATGGTGGTCCGGTGATGGGTGGATATGTGCCATTCGGTAATGGGTTTACATGGAGTTGGTTCGGTCTTGGAGGTGAGTTGGTTCGGTACCAACCAGGCTCGATGAAGGCTTGTGGATCGGTGGAGTTCGTGAGAGGAGCATGGTTCGGCATAGGGGCATGAAGGCTGGTGGACCGGTAGTGACTGGACCGGTAGGGTCTGGTTCGGTATGGGGCTTGACCACATGAAGTTGGTTGATGGCTGCCGAATGGGTCGTGCCGAATGGGACATAGGATATGCCGAATGGACTCATGCCCGAATGGATTTGTACACTGAGAATGCCAGATGGGCTCCTATGCTTACGTTGAGCCTTGTGTTTGCTGAACGAGGTGGAGGTTGCGAGCCCGGGTAAAACTTGTGACTTCTTGGTCTTGAGATCCTCTGGGTGAGAATTCGCCCAACAATAACTATTTATATATAATATCTTAAGAATAAATACTTATTAAACCATATATTTCTTTCCGAAACCATAGAAATTATTTCAAAATATTTATATATGGACCAACAGTGTCTGTATATATTTCCTATCCTATGGTCATGTGATAAAGATATTTATCATTTCAATCCGTACACTAAATATATACGGGTGGATATCATTTCAACCCGTAATCCCAAATTCGATTCAATGAAAATCGCTTGGGTCTATCATTTCAACCCATAACGATTTTCTCTTATTCTAAAGTCTGTTCGGGTATCTATCATTTCAATCCATAGTGAATTCTATACTAACAGGGAACTTGCAGAGTGGTAACAGATATGAAAAATAATAATAACAGACATATATCATCAATAACAATATAATATAAACAACAGGGTATGATGTCATATCCCACAGGTGAACGGTTACAGATAATAGCATAGATGACTATTTAAATAACTACAGCATCATATTTCTATTGTCGTTTTAATTGATATCAAATTTAATAAATATAAGAACATTAATCGCGAGTGATTACTCACCTTTCGAGGCTAGAGAAATTTGACAAGGAAACGAGCTACGAATTCCAAAGCAACGCCAGATGGATATGATTTGATGAAGAAAACAGGCACGCTGAACAACTGATAATGAGGAATCGATGGAACGATTAGGATTAGTTTGACATAAATTGAAAATAGACATATTATTAATACATATTCATTATTCTAATTTAAGACAAAAATCAAAATAATATAAAAATTTCTAAATCATCATTCTTAACTCAAGCATTAAAAATAGAAGATTTTTTTTGTTGTACTTAACTATTTCCCACAACAATTTCTTAAACACATATTATATATACACACACACACACACATTCCAAAATCCATTGTTTTAGAACAAAACGCAATTTATCTAAAACACCTACATTTACCTGAAGTCAGTACTCATTTCATATACAAGCTTTTAAGCGTACTTAAAAATATACTTAAATCCATCATAACCCCATATACTTTATACATATCTTAGAATATAAATAACTTAACAAGTGTAACATATGCAGACCCAAAAAATTTCATGCTGACGCCTAAAAAATTAAGATGTTGTTTTAAAACAAACCAAATATATATAATACTTAAAATAGCCGATCAAAACAAAATAACTATATATTTTAACTTTAACAATGAGTTACAACACTAACAAAAAGTTTATTATTTTATATAAAATAGTATAACATATATCACAGAACTTAATATCATTTACTTAAATAGACCATATACAAATAAACTATTATAAGCACGTACGCAATCCATCAACCTCCATATAAACATATGCATTATATAAGTTTTGTCAACATATTATACGACGTACACAAATTTGTATATATAAAGCAATAGGTATCGGTACAGCTTAAACAATGATGCAACTCGTTTTTTTTCAAAAAGTAAATAAACAAATGCTAACATGTTTTAAAAATTCATATACACTAACCTATATATACTGGGTACATCTGCAACTATTTTCTATTTAAACCAATGTTTATAAAACTCCTCACAAACAAAACAAAATTTTACACAAATTTCTTTACACGACAAAAGACTACTGCTCCCAAATATATACATATATTTATTAAAGAATCAAAACATTAATCTATAATAAAAATCAAAACAGTTATATATATCTACATAAACACATTACAAATATAAAACTATAACCAATTTGTGACGATATGAATTTTTTGCGCTCGAAAATCGACATCCATACTTTACATCGTACTCGAATGCCGTAGATTGGAACGTTCAAATCCGAGTTGTCGGAGCTTATAACACAATTAAGTATAACGACACAGTGGAAGAAAAAGAATAATACATTGATATACATCATTTATACAATATCTGATACAATGATCAACAAATATCAATATACATCAGAGATGTGATACAATAAAATAGCAGCGGAAAAGAAAAATAGATAACACTAGCAGCGGAACAAATAAGTCTAAGATAGTCTTCAAAAGAGAATTCCAGCAGCAGCTCGAACCAACATCATGATTCACCAAGACAAGCAAGTCTCGTCCACATCCAAAGACTGAACTAGCTCCAGATAACCTACTAAACCTGGCTATCTGAAAACCCCAACTCTAGACTGTCCGTGTAGAAAAATTTTGAGCATCCAGAGTTTAGGAAAAATAAACTATGGATCAGTCATGGGACTGGTGTGAGCAACAAAAACAGTTTATCTTTTAAAACAATCAACAAAAGATTTTAAAGTCAATACGCAATGCTTTTTGGAAATGTAACTACCATAAGACCTCCCACCACACACAATGCAAACGCAGACTTGGAGGAGATTTCTTCTTATGTTAGTCAAAGATGCTTACTACGCAAAATCAAATCATTTGATTATTATTATTAGTGCATAGTGTAGAAAACATTTCAAAAGTAGAATATAAATCTTAGCCAGCATAGGTACCATTATATTATGCCCGCTATAGCTACCTCCTGAGGAGGCAGGTTCTACAATTTGCAATCGTAAAGGTTCGTATTGTTTCATTGGATTTTCAAAAAATGGTCAAGCCAAGGAACTTCCCATTACCACATGGAAACGCCTCTGGAAGGACGTCCCCGAGAACCAAACCGGATCTCTGCCAACACAAGGCTGGGTTACCCCTAACAGGGTAACTACTGACACGAGTATGCCATCCCCCGGTCGTAACCAACCTTTATCCGGGATCCCGATAAACAACAACCACAAAGTAATAAATTTGCAGCAACAACATAGGTTAAATATCTGGGCTCCATACCATGATACCGCCTCTATCCAGAAGGAAATGACATACCCTAAGGGGCGCTACCCCCAATAACCTTGCCGCATCTTTCCTGTTTCGACCATTTCGGGGTGTGAGGTCCGATGAAGTCTCGTCCACAAAGCCACGCTTTGGTACAAAGCCATGCTTTGGGTCAACAAATGATCAAAGTAATGATCACAAAGACAAATGATCAAACAAATGATCATATCACAAAGATAAATGATCAAACAAATGATCATATCACAAATGATCAAACAATGATCATTTCACAGCAACACTCAGCATGTCACATTACCAAATTGGGAATATATCGCTGATAACCATCAACTACATAACCTCTGAGCTCGTACGTCTCAGAGAAGGGTGTTAAGCTAAGAGAATAAATTCTCCGCCACTAACAGAAATGTATTTGAAAGAAATCTGCTTAATATCTAAAATTGTAATGTCAGACATACAATCCAAACAAGTCTGTTTTGGGTTCGAACGGAACCGAAGGCACTTCTAAAGAAGTCCTTGCAATCCGGGTATTCACAATCTCGATTGGACTTCCCATCACTTAGGGAATCTCTATACCGGAGCAACTCAGTGCAGAGACAATCAATAGGTCATTCTATCGTTCTCGCAAATACCCGGTCTTCACCACCGGTCTTCAAATGCTATCCATAATGTTGAATCACATATTCGGAATGGGTCATATGACACAAAGGTCCTTTTCCGGCTAACCCGAATAGTGAGTGCAACACTTAAAATATATGGATATGGGATTTTCAATTAAGTCACAACTTAATAATTCAAAATTTTCTTTCAAATGATTTAAACCCATTACCATTCCCAATCTTTTAAACAAAAAGATTAAATTCACAAAATTCACCCAGTTTCTCAAAGGTTCATTCATCAGTTTCAAAACAATTCCATCTCAATTGGATTAATTCGTTTAAATCTTTAAATCAAAGATTTGTTTCATAGCTTTCAAATCGTTCCTAAATATTCACAAAAAAAATTCGTTTCCAAATATTCATCTATAACTTGGAAAACTATTTCAGTTTACTTGAAATCCCTTTAATAAAATTTTAAATTCATTTCTCCTATGAAAGCTTTTTATCATTTAGAAACAACAGTGTTATTTCGGAAAAACCCTATTTCATTTATACAAGTTACAATCTTTGGGTTAATTCAAATTCCCAAAAGAACAATACTTTAAAAATGGTTTGACTCATATATAACTAGTATAATATTGTTAATCCCTATTTTCAAATCATAGAATTCAATTTCAAGTATTGAATTCTAATTTAAATCAAATATTTAAATTCCAAAACTTAATCAAGTTATTCAAAATAAATTTCATCTTTGAAATTCCATTTCAATTGCTTTTCACTTTAAACCCAATCCATTTTCAGAACATTTGAATTTAAATATTCAACTTTAAAAATCATTTTAAAAATCTGTGACTTAATCGATTTCCTCGTGAAATCGATATTTGTGTGTATGGTGTGGTTCAGGGGTTCAACACAATAGTGCAACATCATTTCAATCATCACAGATTAAAACACAGAAATATAGTTGATAAGCAATATAACTATAACGTTTATCATACAGATCACACATATATATTAATGTAAATAAATGGATAAATTTATACACAGCTCAATCCACAGAACAAATATCACAAATCAGATAGGGAAACCAATTCAAGGTATCACATATAATACGATCATCCATAAGTAAGGTCAAGCATTTAATAATCATTTATAAGCATAATTAATTAATTGTTTAGTCCTAATCAATTTAATTTATTTCCAAGTAAATTAATTTCTTATGAATTAATTATCAAATTCTGATTAATTAATTACAAATCATTTGATATAAATTAATTTATCAAACACTTTAATTAATTAAATTATTCTTAAGTTATCATATTAATTAAATAAACCTTTTAAACCAATTTCCTAATTAATTTAATTTATTAATATATAAATTAAATAAATCATTATTTAGTTACCTTATTTATTAAATCATTTTAATTACCTTAATTATTTCTAAGATAATAAATTTCTTTATTAATGATTTCATTAATCATTTAAGTGTAATTTAAACATTAAACTTTTAAATTCCATTTTGAATTTAAGATCCAAAATGATTAACCATTTAAACATTAAATCAAATTTAAAATCATTTATAAATCTTAAACTAAATATAAAGAACATTCATTTCTTATATGAGAAACTTATAAAAAAAATTTAAAACTAGATTACTTAATTTAAAAAAATTTTATTTAAAAATTTAGCTACTTAAAATATATAAATTATTTAACTTTGCAAATTCAAGTTAAAACAATTTATTTAACTTTCATTCAAATATTTAAGGAAGCCTTTCATAAAGAATTTTATCACGTTTAAACATTTATTTGAAAACACATTCAATCTTAAAATCTACTTTAAAACATTTAAACTTATTCAATATTTAAATTTACAAAACTGATTTAAATTCAAGATTTGGATTCATAGTAAACTTAAATCCATATTTAGGCTTAATTTAAAACTTGATTTAAATCTTGCTTTATATTTTAAGTTTTCATTTTAAAGTTTAAGATTCAAAAGTTCATTTGAATCCAAACTTAAACTTTGAATTTAAAACCCCTGTTTTAAATTCTTCTTTAAATTTAACTTTCATTTAAATAAAAAAATAACTCTGTTTTAATACCAAAACAGACAGGTTTTATAGCAAAACCTTTAACAAAGATAAAATTGATTCGAGTACTAATTTTTCCTACTCCGAGTCAAACCCCTACATGCTTCGAGCAAGACGCATGAATTACTCGAGTGAATCTCGAGTCCACTTCCCTGCTCCGACCTCAATCTCACCAGAAACCAAGTTGCACGGTGTACGTGCACAACATCGTCGACCATCTCCGGTCGACACCACGACGTCGAACACGTCGACGATCACTCAAGCATCTATTTCCAACCTCCGGAATCTCCATCAACCTCTCGAATTCAAAATCGAGTTTTTAAAACCCAAACCTGGAACAATCAATATCCACTTCACCCAAAACCTAAAAACCACGTCGTTCTTGAAACCTCGACCACCGTACCATGCGAAACTCTGGCCATCACTTCATCGTCAGGCCTTCAACCATCTCCCAAAGCAACGAGACGCTTGGTCAACGAGAGAGGGCGAACGAACCGAAATAGCATACTTACCTAAAACTAGGTTTACAAAAGAAAAACGTTTGTCGCCGCCGCCACGATCAACTGTTGACCACTCCACCATTTTTCCTCAACTCCCCATAGGCCCCTCTATCGCCAGCCCAAGCCTCATCCATCATGAGACAGTGGGTCGCCAGAGAATGCCAAAATTACAAAATTCGAACAAACCCATACTGCTCCTTAAACCCCCATCTAAAAAAATTTATTCTTGTTTTAAAAATCCAATTTTCGTTTAAGAATTCAAGTTATAAACCTGAATTTGCAAATTAAGAAATTTGTAATTTGACACATTTAAAGTTGTACTCAGTATCTTGGTTTCTAGAAATATTTACAAGTATTTTTGACTGGAATAAATTTCTAATCTTGAGTATTTGCTATAACAAACTATTTCTGTTTTAAAATTAAACTCAAAAAGAAAGTAGATTTAAAAAGAAATGATTTTTTCCTTTTTTTTTCTTGAATAAAAAAAAACTGGTACCTTAAAATCTTAGAACATAAACATACATAGCAATAACCTGTACATAATACTTCCAGTTCCTATCATATTCAAAGGAATCATATACATGTAGGAACATACTTATTCACAGAAATATCTATGCAATAGATTCAAGTCTTAAAAAAAATATGTTACTCACCTTTAAAGAGATGAACAGAGAACAGAGTTTCCACTTTTTAGCACAGGCTTTGAAATCCTTAGCTAAACTTGCCTCCTTGATCTCTGGTTTGTTTTGTTTGGATTGTTTAAGTTGAAGTTTATTTATAGTTTGAAATGGATTTTTACTTCATATGTACTCAGTTTTGAACGAAATGAAGAAGATTGATATATAAAAGAATGGAGCTTGCAGGCTGGTATAGTTAGTACAGTGTATTATAATGTTGTTTGTACAAGTGATTAAAATATTTTGTATAATAGGCATGGTTGAAGATGATATCAATTTGTGCTGAGGGGATGTGGCATTAAATGCAATGTCCTATTTTTTTATAAGCTTATACTATTTTATTTTTACATGTATATATGGTTAAAGTTGTTTTACAAATATTTTCTTTGTTTATAGGCTAAGATGATTTTTGTTTGGCTGAGATGATATTGATTTGGTGGCTAAAAGGTTTTTTTGTTTGTTTTTTTACTTTGTTTTGTTTACTTTGCATATTTATTTACAATCAAATTTATTTGCTTATTTATTATTTAGTTTTATACTTATATATACATCTTCTGTTCAATTTAAACATGTCATGTTGTCTTCATTTGCAAGTGGTTCATGTTTGTATTTTGTTTGCTTTTACTTAACCTAATTGCTTTATAATGTAAATGAACTCCTATCTTTTTTTATTTTATCTTACATACCAATTATTTTGTATTTTTCTATATATATTTCAATAGTTTATATTTTATATTTAAATCATTATTCAATTCAATTCAATTCTTGATTAATTCAAAATTTATACTAAAATTAACATTAATTACCAATTACTTCACATTTTTTTCAGAAATGAAATTAATTATCAACTCATACTCGATTTAAATCCGGGATCGTTACAGACTTCCACCTTAAAAAGAATTTCGTCCTCGAAATTCGCAGGCACGAAACTAAGACAGATGAAGAATGTTTTATCCAATCAAACTGAATATCTATTCTACGTGTGGCTTACCAAATCAGAATATCAATAATAGATACGAGAACGAATCTATTTAACACTTCACAAGATACTCGGGTTATCAAATCTACGAAATATGCAGTGGTATTGGTTAGTTCGAAGGGGTAACTAACCATTCGTAGATTATATCGAGACCCAAATAATAGATAAATGGATTTAATCTTCCACAATTTCCAAACATCAGATATGGATTCCAAACTCAAGTCGGAATATCTCAAAGTATATATAATTCGTCCCTCTCCGGACTTTGATCAACCCAAGAAATTATAACAGAATTTCAAAAATTCAAATTTGGTTTTAAACGAAATTGTTTTATCGATGCAATTCAAATTATCCTTCATATTCTATTAATCAATTTAACTCAATTTAAAATTTTCAATTTATTTAAAATTCCTAATTTCAAATTTCAAATTCGTATTCATTAAGGTTTAAATCCAAAACTGATAAGAAATCGATGAAGATACGAAGTAAAAATTTTCCTACAACGATTCGTAGAGCCATCATCACACTGAAACTTCTTCTTATAGCTGTCACGAAGAAATCAAAAGAAATTGGAATTGAATCAAAGGAAATTAATAGAGAAAATTAATTCCATTGTTACAGGGTATTGACCATTTATAGTCGTATCCCCTTGTCCCCTATCTCATCCACTTCTTGCACTCATACTCACTATCACTGGATAGTAAGAGAATTTACTGAGGCATTTGAACAGATATCTTAGGGAAGGGATACTTCACCCTATCTCTAATGAGTTACTTAATGTGTTATACTCCTGAACTAAAGTTCAACCTTAGCTCTGTTACCAAATTGTGACGATATGAATTTTTCACGCTCGAAAATCGACATCCATACTTTACATCGTACTCGAATGCCGTAGATTCGACCGTTCAAATCCGAGTCGCCGGAGCTTATAACACAATTAAGTATAACGATACGGTGGAAGAAAAAGAATAATACATTGATATACAGCATTTATACAATATCTGATACAATGATCAACAGATATCAATATACATAAGAGATATGATACAATAAAATAGCAGCGGGAAAGAAAAATAGACAACACTAGCAGCGGAACAAATAACTCTAAGATAGTCTTCAAAAGAGAACTCCAGCAGCAGCTCGAACCAACATCATGATTCACCAAGACAAGCAAGTCTCGTCCACATCCAAAGACTGAACTAGCTCCAGATAACCTACTAAACCTGACTATCTGAAAACCTCAACTCTAGACTACCCGTGTAGACAAATTTTGAGCATCCAGAGTTTAGGAAAGAAACAATAAACTACGGATCAGTCATGGGACTGGTGTGAGCAACAAAAACAGTTTATCTTTTAAAACAATAAGCAAAAGATTTTAAAGTCAATACGCAATGCTTTTTGAAAATGTAACTACCATAAGACCTCCCACCACACACAATGCAAACGCAGATTTGGAGGAGATTTCTTCTTATGTTAGTCAAAGATGCTTACTACGCAAAATCAAATCATTTGATTATTATTATTAGTGCATGGTGTAGAAAACATTTCAAAAGTAGAATATAAATCTTAGCCAACATAGGTACCATTATATTATGCCCGCTATAGCTACCTCCTGAGGAGGCAGGTTCTACAATTTGCAATCGTAAAGGTTCGTATTGTTTCTTTGGATTTTCAACAAATGGTAAGGCCGAGGAACTTCCCATTACCACATGGAAACGCCTCTGGAAGGACTTCCCCGAGAACCAAACCGGATCTCTGCCAACACAAGGCCGGGTTACCCCTAACTGGGTAACTACTGACACTAGTATGCCATCCCCCGGTCGTAACCAACCTTTATCCCGGATCCCGATAACCAACAACCACAAAGTAATAAATTTGCAACAACAACATAGGTTAAATATCTGGGCTCCATACCATGATACCGCCTCTATCCAGAAGGAAATGAACGTACCCTAAGGGGCGCTACCCCCAATAACCTTGCTGCATCTTTCCTGTTTCGACCATTTCGAGATGTGAGTCCGACGAAGTCTCGTCCACAAAGCCACGCTTTGGTACAAAGCCATGCTTTGGGTCAACAAATGATCAAAGTAATGATCACAAAGATAAATGATCAAACAAATGATCATATCACAAAGATAAATAATCAAACAAATGATCATATCACAAATGATCAAACAATGATCATTTCACAGCAACACTCAGCATGTCACATTACCAAATTGGGAATAAATCGCTGATAACCATCAACTACACAACCTCTGAGCTCGTACGTCTCAGAGAAGAATGTTAAGCTAAGAGAATAAATTCTCCGCCACCAACAGAAATGTATTTGAAAGAAATCTGCTTAATATCTCAGATTGTAATGTCAGACATACAATCCATACAAGTCCGTTCTGGGTTCGAACAGAACCGAAGGCACTTCCAAAGAAGTCCTTGCAATCCGGGTATTCACAATCCCGATTGGACTTCCCATCACTTAGGGAATCTCTATACCGGAGCAACTCAGTGCAGAGACAATCAATAGGTCATCTTATCGTTCTCGCAAATACCCGGTCTTCACCACCGGTCTTCAAATGCTATCCATAACGTTGAATCACATATTCGGAATGGGTCATACGACACAAAGGTTCTTTCCCGGCTAACCCGAATAGTGAGCGCAACACTTAAAATATATGGATATGGGATTTTCAATTAAGTCACAACTTAATAATTCAAAATTTTCTTTCAAATGATTTAAACCAATTACCATTCCCAATCTTTTAAACAAAAAGATTAAATTCACAAAATTCACCCAGTTTCTCAAAGGTTCATTCATCAGTTTCAAAACAATTCCATCTCAATTGGATTAATTCATTTAAATCTTTAAATCAAAGACTTGTTTCATAGCTTTCAAATCGTTCCTAAATATTCACAAAAAAATTCGTTTCCAAATATTCATCTATAACTTGGAAAACTATTTCAGTTTACTTGAAATCCCTTTAATAAAATTTTAAATTCATTTCTCCTATGAAAGCTTTTTCTCATTTAGAAACAACAGTGTTATTTCGGAAAAACCCTATTTCATTTATACAAGTTACAATCTTTGGGTTAATTCAAATTCCCAAAAGAACAATACTTTAAAAATGGTTTGACTCATATATAACTAGTATAATATTGTTAATCCCTAGTTTCAAATCATAGAATTCAATTTCAAGTATTGAATTCTAATTTAAATCAAAATATTTAAATTCAAAAACTTAATCAAGTTATTCAAAATAAATTTCATCTTTGAAATTCCATTTCAATTGCTTTTCACTTTAAACCCAATCCATTTTCAAAACATTTGAATTTAAATATTCAACTTTAAAAATCATTTTAAAAATCTGTGACTTAATCGATTTCCTCGTGAAATCCATATTTGTGTGTGTATGGTGTGGTTCAGGGGTTCAACACAATAGTGCAACATCATTTCAATCATCATAGATTAAAACACAGAAATATAGTTGATAAGCAATATAACTATAACGCTTATCGTACAGATCACAGATATATATTAATGTAAATAAATGGATAAATTTATACACAGCTCAATCCACAGAACAAATATCACAAATTAGATAGGGCAATCAATTCAAGGTATCACATATAATACAATCATCCATAAGTAAGGTCAAGCATTTAATAATCATTTATAAGCATGATTAATTAATTGTTTAATCCTAATCAATTTAATTTATTTCCATGTAAATTAATTTCTTATGAATGAATTATCAAATTCTGATTAATTAATTACAAATCATTTGATATAAATTAATTTATCAAACACTTTAATTAATTAAATTATTCTTAAGTTATCATATTAATTAAATCAACCTTTTAAACCAATTTCCTAATTAATTTAATTTATTAATTTATAAATAAAATAAATCATTCTTTAGTTACCTTATTAATTAAATCATTTTTTTTTAAAATGGTTCAAACTTTTCTATTAGAACGAGTAAAAGTATTTACATCTGCCAGTCTTAGTCAAATACAATATATCCATTGAAATAAGCAATAGATTACTAGGCCCACTAATATATTCCTACTGCTAATACGACACTATCAATTATACTAATTAAGGCCCGAAATAGATAACTTGGCCCACAAATCACAAACTAAATCCACCCGTTACCCAATTGTTCGAGACTTCTCTCGAAATAATAAAGGAAACTCAGTTCCGCAACCCTAATAACTCACTTCGTATTCTCTTTCCGTAAATAGAATATTACTTTAAAACTCGAAAGACTCAGTAATGGCGGCCGTGAGAAATACGAGACTTTTCATGCTCAACAGCGACTTATGCTTAGAAGATCTGAGACTACTACAGAAGATGGAACGTCACTAGTTTTCAAGGACAGATAAGTATCTGTCTTTCTGAAAATAGAAGTCTTTTGTCTTTTAAATGAAGGTTTGACTGAAAATTAAATCATTTTAATTACCTTAATTATTTCTAAGATAATAAATTTCTTTATTAATGATTTCATTAATCATTTAAGTGTAATTTAAACATTAAACTTTTAAATTCAAATTTAAATTCCATTTTGAATTTAAGATCCAAAATGATTAACCATTTAAACATTAAATCAAATTTAAAATCACTTTATAAATTTAAACTAAATATAAAGAACATTCACTTCTCATATAACAAACTTATAAAAAAAATTAAAACTAGATTACTTAATTTATTTAATTTTTATTTAAAAATTTAGCTTCTTAAAATATATAAATTATTTAACTTTGCAAATTCAAGTTAAAACAATTTATTTAACTTTCGTTCAAATATTTAAGGAAGCCTTTCATAAAGAATTTTATCACGTTTAAACATTCATTTGAAAACACATTCATTTTTAAAATCTACTTTAAAACATTTAACCTTGTTCAATATTTAAATTTACAAAACTGATTTAAATTCAAGATTTGGATTCATAGTAAACTTAAATCCATATTTAGGCTTAATTTAAAACTTGATTTAAATCTTGCTTTATATTTTAAGTTTTCATTTTAAAATTTAAGATTCAAAAGTTCATTTGAATCCAAACTTAAACTTTGAATTTAAAACCCCTGTTTTAAATTCTTCTTTAAATTTAACTTTCATTTAAATAAAAAAATAACTCTGCTTTAATAATAAAACAGACAGGTTTTATAGTAAAACCTGTAACAAAGATAAAATTGACTCGAGTACTAATTTTTCCTACTCCGAGTCAAACCCCTACATGCTTCGAGCAAGACGCATGAATTACTCGAGTGAATCTCGAGTACACTTCCCTGCTCCGACCTCAATCTTACCAGAAACCAAGTCGCACGGTGTACGTGCACAACATCGTCGACCATCTCCGGTCGACACCACGACGTCGAACACATCGACGATCACTCAAGCATTTATTTCCAACCTCCGGTATCTCCATCAATCTCTCGAATTCAAAATCGAGTTTTTAAAACCCAAACCTGGAACAGTTAATAGCCACTTCACCCAAAACCTGAAAACCACGTCGTTCTCGAAACCTCGACCACCGTACTATGCGAAACTCTGGCCATCACTTCATCGTCGGGCCTTCAACCATCTCCCAAAGCAACGAGACGCTTGGTCAACCAGAGATGGCGAACAGATCCAAATAGCATACTTACCTAAAACTAGGTTTACAAAAGAAAAACGTTTGCTGCCGCCGCCACGATCAACTGTTGACCACTCCACCATTTTTCGTCAACTCTCCATAGGCCCCTTTATCGCCAGCCCAAGCCTCATCCATCACGAGACAGTGGGTCGCCAGAGAATGCCAAAATTACAAAATTTGAACAAACCCATACTGCTCCTTAAACCCCCATCTAAAAATTTTTATTCTTGTTTTAAAAATCCAATTTTAGTTTAAGAATTCAAGTTATAAACCTGAATTTATAAATTAAGAAATTTGTAATTGGACACATTTAAAGTTGTACTCAGTATCTTGGTTTCCAGAAATATTTAGAAGTATTTTTGACTGGAATAAATTTATAATCTTGAGTATTTGCTATAACAAACTATTTCTGTTTTAAAATTAAACTCAAAAAGAAAGTAGATTTAAAAGGAAATGATTTTTTTCCTTTTTTTTTCTTGAATAAAAAAAACTGGTACCTTAAAATCTTAAAACAGAAACATACATAGCAATAACCTGTACACAATACTTCTAGTTCCTATCATATTAAAAGTAATCATATACATGTAGGAACATACTTATTCACAGACATATCTATGCAATAGATTCAAGTCTTAAAAAAAATATTTTACTCACCTTTAAAGAGATGAACAGAGAACAGAGTTTCCACTTTTTAGCACAGGCTTTGAAATCCTTAGCTAAACTTGCCTCCTTGATCTCTGGTTTGTTTTGTTTGGATTGTTTAAGTTGAAGTTTATTTATAGTTTGAAATGGATTTTTACTTCATATGTACTCAGTTTTGAACGAAATGAAGAAGATTGATATATAAAAGAATGGAGCTTGCAGGCTGGTATAGTTAGTACAGTGTATTATAATGTTGTTTGTACAAGTGATTAAAATATTTTGTATAATAGGCATGGTTGAAGATGATATCAATTTGTGCTGAGGGGATGTGGCATTAAATGCAATGTCCTATTTTTTTTATAAGCTTATACTATTTTATTTTTACATGTATATATGGTTAAAGTTGTTTTGCAAAAATATTTTCTTTTTTATAGGCTGAGATGATTCTTGTTTGGCTGAGATGATATTGATTTGGTGGCTAAAAGGTTTTTTTTGTTTGTTTTTTTACTTTGTTTTGTTTACTTTGCATATTTATTTACAATCAAATTTATTTGCTTATTTATTATTTAGTTTTATACTTATATATACATCTTCTGTTCAATTTAAACATGTCATATTGTCTTCATTTGCAAGTGGTTCATGTTTGTATTTTGTTTGCTTTTACTTAACCTAATTGCTTTATAATGTAAATGAACTCCTATCTTTTTTTTATTTTATCTTACATACCAATTATTTTGTATTTTTCTATATATATTTCAATAGTTTATATTTTATATTTAAATCATTATTCAATTCAATTCAATTCTTGATTAATTCAAAATTTATACTAAAATTAATATTAATTACCAATTACTTCACAATTTTTATTCAGAAATGAAATTAATTATCAACTCATACTCGATTTAAATCCTGGATCGTTACAGACTTCCCCCTTAAAAAGAATTTCGTCCTCGAAATTCGCAGGCACGAAACTAAGACAGATGAAGAATGTTTCATCCAATCAAACTGAATATCTATTCTGCGTTTGGCTTACCAAATCAGAATATCAATAATAGATACGAGAACGAATCTATTTAACACTTCACAAGATACTCGGGTTATCAAATCTACGAAATATGCAGTGGTATTGGTTAGTTCGAAGGGATACCTAACCATTCGTAGATTATATCGAGACCCAAATAATAGATAAATGGATTTAATCTTCCACAATTTCCAAACATCAGATATGGATTCCAAACTCAAGTCGGAATATCTCAAAGTATATATAATTCGTTCCTCTCCGGACATTGATCAACCCAAGAAATTATAACAGAATTTCAAAAATTCAAATTTGGTTTTAAACGAAATTGTTTTATCGATACAATTCAAATTATCCTTCATATTCTATTAATCAATTTAACTCAATTTAAAATTTTCAATTTATTTAAAGTTCCTAATTTCAAATTTCAAATTCGTATTCATTAAGGTTTAAATCCAAAACTGATAAGAAATCGATTAAGATACGAAGTAAAAATTTTCCTACAACGATTCGTAGAGCCATCATCACACTGAAACTTCTTCTTATAGCTGTCACGAAGAAATCAAAAGAAATTGGAATCGAATCAAAGGAAATTAATAGAGAAAATTATTTCCACTGTTACAGGGTATTGACCATTTATAGTCGTATCCCCTTGTCCCCTATCTCATCCTCTTCTTGCACTCATACTCACTATCACTGGATAGTAAGAGAATTTACTAAGGCATTCGAACAGATATCTTAGGGATTTCTCATTCTAGGGATACTTCACCCTATCTCTAATGAGTTACTTAATGTGTTATACTTCTGAGCTAAAGTTCAACCTTAGCTCTGATACCAAATAGTGATGATACGAATTTTTCGCGCTCGAAAATCGACATCCATACTTTACATCGTACTCGAATGCCGTAGATTCGACCATTCAAATCCGAGTCGCCGGAGCTTATAACAAAATTAAGTATAACGATACAGTGGAAGAAAAAGAATAATACATTGATATACATCATTTATACAATATCTGATACAATGATCAACAGATATCAATATACATCAGAGATATGATACAATAAAATAGCAGCGGAAAAGAAAAATAGATAACACTAGCAGCGGAACAAATAACTCTATGATAGTCTTCAAAAAAGAACTCCAGCAGCAGCTTGAACCAACATCATGATTCACCAAGACAAGCGAGTCTCGTCCACATCCAAAGACTGAACTAGCTCCAGATAACCTACTAAACCTGACTATCTGAAAACCCCAACTCTAGACTGCCCGTGTAGAAAAATTTTGAGCATCCAGAGTTTAGGAAAGAAACAATAAACTCCGGATCAGTCATGGGACTTGTGTGAGCAGCAAAAATAGTTTATCTTTTAAAACAGTCAACAAAAGATTTTAAAGTCAATACGCAATGCTTTTTGAAAATGTAACTACCATAAGACCTCGCACCACACACAATGCAAATGCAGACTTGGAGGAGATTTCTTCTTATGTTAGTCAAAGATGCTTACTACGCAAAATCAAATCATTTGATTATTATTATTAGTGCATAGTGTAGAAAACATTTCAAAAGTAGAATATAAATCTTAGCCAGCATAGGCACCATTATATTTTGCCCGCTATAGCTACATCCTGAGGAGGCAGGTTCTACAATTTGCAATCGTAAAGGTTTGTATTGTTTCTTTGGATTTTCAACAAATGGTCAGGCCAAGGAACTTCCCATTACCACATGGAAACGCCTCTGGAAGGACATCCCCGAGAACCAAACCGGATCTCTGCCAACACAAGGCCGGGTTACCCCTAACTGGGTAACTATTGACACGAGTATGCCATGCCTCGGTCGTAACCAACCTTTATCTCGGATCCCGATAACCAACAACCACAAAGTAATAAATTTGCAGCAGCAACATAGGTTAAATATCTGGGCTCCATACTATGATACCGCCTCTATCCAGAAGGAAATGAACATACCCTAAGGGGCGCTACCCCCAATAACCTTGCCGCATCTTTCCTGTTTTGATCATTTTGGGGTGTGAGGTCCGACGAAGTCTCGTCCACAAAGCCATGCTTTGGTACAAAGCCATGCTTTGGGTCAACAAATGATCAAAGTAATGATCACAAAGATAAATGATCAGACAAATGATCATATCACAAAGATAAATGATCAAACAAATGATCATATCACAAATGATCAAACAATGATCATTTCACAGCAACACTCAGCATGTCACATTACCAAATTGGGAATATATCGCTGATAACCATCAACTACATAACTTTCATTCAAATATTTAAGGAAGCCTTTCATAAAGAATTTTATCATGTTTAAACATTTATTTGAAAACACATTCATTTTTAAAATCTACTTTAAAACATTTAAACTTGTCCAATATTTAAATTTACAAAACTGATTTAAATTCAAGATTTGGATTCATAGTAAACTTAAATCCATATTTAGGCTTAATTTAAAACTTGATTTAAATCATGCTTTATATTTTAAGTTTTCATTTTAAAATTTAAGATTCAAAAGTTCATTTGAATCCAAACTTAAACTTTGAATTTAGAACCCCTGTTTTAAATTCTGCTTTAAATTTAACTTTCATTTAAATAAAAAAATAACTCTACTTTAATAACAAAACAGACAGGTTCTATAGCAAAACCTGTAACAAAGATAAAATTGACTCGAGTACTAATTTTTCCTACTCCGAGTCAAACCCCTACATGCTTCGAGCAAGACGCATGAATTACTCGAGTGAATCTCGAGTCCACTTCCCTGCTCCGACCTCAATCTCATCAGAAACCAAGTTGCACGGTGTACGTGCACAACATCGCCGACCATCTCCGGTCGACCCCACGACGTCGAACACATCGACGATCACTCAAGCATCCATTTCCAACCTCCGGAATCTCCATCAACCTCTCGAATTCAAAATAGAGTTTTTAAAACCCAAACCTGGAACAGTTAATAGCCACTTCACCCAAAACCTGAAAACCACATCGTTCTCGAAACCTTGACCACCGTACCATGCGAAACTCTGGCCATCACTTCATCGTCAGGCCTTCAACCATCTCTCAAAGCAACGAGATGCTCGGTCAACCAGAGATGGCGAACGAATCGAAATAGCATACTTACCTAAAACTAGGTTTACAAAAGAAAAACGTTTGCCGCCGCCGCCACGATCAACTGTTGACCACCCCACCATTTTTCCTCAACTCCCCGTAGGCCCCTCTATCGCCAGCCCAAGCCTCATCCATCACGAGACAGTGGGTCGCCAAAGAATGCCAAAATTACAAAATTCAAAAAAACCCATACTGCTCCTTAAACCCCCATCTAAAAATTTTTATTCTTGTTTTAAAAATCCAATTTTAGTTTAAGAATTCAAGTTATAAACCTGAATTTGCAAATTAAGAAATTTGTAATTTGACACATTTAAAGTTGTACTCAGTATCTTGGTTTCCAGAAATATTTACAAGTATTTTTGACTGGAATAAATTTCTAATCTTGAGTATTTGCTATAACAAACTATTTCTGTTTTAAAATTAAACACAAAAAGAAAGTAGATTTAAAAAGAAATGATTTTTTCCTTTTTTTTCTTGAATAAAAAAAACTGGTACCTTAAAATCTTAGAACGAAAACATACATAGCAATACTTCCGCTTCCTATCATATTCAAAGGAATCATATACATGTAGAACATACTTATTCACAGACATATCTATGCAATAGATTCAAGTCTTAAAAAAAATATGTTACTCACCTTTAAAGAGATGAACAGAGAACAGAGTTTCCACTTTTTAGCACAGGCTTTGAAATCCTTAGCTAAACTTGCCTCCTTATCTCTGGTTTTTTTTTGTTTGCATTGCTTAAGTTGAAGTTTATTTATAGTTTGAAATGGATTTTTACTTCATATGTACTCAGTTTTGAACGAAATGAAGAAGATTGATATATAAAAGAATGGAGCTTGCAGGCTGGTATAGTTAGTACAGTGTATTATAATGTGGTTTGTACAAGTGATTAAAATATTTTGTATAATAGGCATGGTTGAAGATGATACCAATTTGTGCTGAGGGGATGTGGCATTAAATGCAATGTCCTATTTTGTTTTATAAGCTTATACTATTTTATTTTTATATGTATCTATGGTTAAAGTTGTTTTGTAAATATTTTCTTTGTTTATAGGCTGAGATGATTCTTGTTTGGCTGAGATGATATTGATTTGGTGGATAAAAGGTTTTTTTGTTTGTTTGTTATTTTACTTTGTTTTGTTTACTTTGCATATTTATTTACAATCAAATTTATTTGCTTATTTATTATTTAGTTTTATACTTATATATACATCTTCTGTTCAATTTAAACATGTCATATTGTCTTCATTTGCAAGTGGTTCATGTTTGTATTTTGTTTGCTTTTACTTAATCTAATTGCTTTATAATGTAAATGAACTCCTATCTTCTTTTTTTTATCTTACATACCAATTGTTTTGTATTTTTCTATATATATTTCAATAGTTTATATTTTATATTTAAATCCCAATTCAATTCAATTCAATTCTTGATTAATTCAAAATTTATACTAAAATTAATATTAATTACCAATTACTTCACAATTTTTATTCAGAAATGAAATTAATTATCAACTCATACTCGATTTAAATCCTAGATCGTTACACAATTTTAATATAACATACTATAACATAATTAATATATGCATGACTGGTAAAATTTGTATAACAGACATATTTAAAATTTATATAAGTTTATATATATTATATTAAAACGTATATATATATATATAATCAGAAAGCAAAGTATTCATATAAACGAAAATAGAATGTGTACTACCTTTATATATATAACAGATAGAACTCACACGCAAAACAAAATATAAGTTTTTACGTATATTAAGACAAAATAGAAAGCTCTGAGTTATATCTATATATACTAACATATTTTGATCCAAAGCTAACATATACATACAATAAATTATATATATATGTACTTTAAAATCATAAACAACAGTGATAAAATATACTATGATATAATATACTATACTATTATATGTAACACACGCATTATACAAAAATAGAAGCAACTTATAACACCATATAAGAAGATTTGATAAAATGAAATATACTATAACATAATATACATATGAATAAATTTGCAGGCCATATATTTGATGTCTCCAATGTTTATACCACACTATATATCACATGCCAACCCATACTAGTACAGCCTTATTACAAAATATATCAACCAAAACTATATACATAACTTTTTTTGTATAATAGCAAACACATTAAACTAACCTATATTTACTATGTATATAACAAAAGCATGCTAACCTTGATAACAAAACTGTAGATTAACCCAAAATAAGTTTTAAAACAACTTACTTACTTATATAAGTATATAAACGAGGGGGAAGCCGAGCATGGGTGCTGCCACAAGGCGGAGGTGCGGGAGAGCGCGGGGATGCTGTTGGATGAAGGGGATGGAAGCAGAAGGCTTGTTCTGGAATTGGCGAAGGCAACGAGATCCAGGCGGCAAAAGATGAAGCAGCGATGCTTTTGTTTTTACTAAAAAAAAATTCCTTGCCGAGTGAAAATATGAAGGTGGATTTGGCAAATTTATATTGAAAGCAGAGAACAGAGAAGGGGGAAGAAAAGAAATATATAAAATGGGTAGAGTGGAAAAATGAACTGTCAAAAGGTTAAAAATGTTTCAGCGGCTAAAACAAGTAATGTAGGAAAAACGAATAGGCACAAATTGGAAAACGTATCACAAAAATAATAAATATAAAGTAGCAAGTGAGGATTTTAGGCAATAAATATTCATGTTGATTTATACACGAAAATAAACTATGAGCTGCAGCCAAATCAAATAATGAAAAAAGGAAAAATGTACGTACTTGTACGTTTCTTCAAGTGGTCGTGCAGAACAAAAGATAAAGGTAGTAATAAAGCTAGATGACCGTTGGAATTTATACTGTTGGCAATAAAATAAATGATAAGTAACATAAACGCTTGATTGACGTAGATAATTAAGCAATTGATATGCGTGTGCAGCACATTTCATAATTTAAAGCCGAAGGGAAATTAACTGTCACAATTAAAGGTACTGATATAAATGTAAAGAAATGAATATGAAAAAAAAATCAAGCGCATATTTCAGGGGATAATAAAGGAAATGACCGTTCACAATTTAAACTGAAACAGATAAGGTAAGGGATATATACTTAAATTTTGTACTGAATATGATACGTTTGTTGAAGCCAATAGCACCAAAATCAAGGAATGAAAAAGGCAACAGGGAAAAGAACGGAACAAATAGAAATGAAACGTACCAAATTAAATATGAGCAGTTCTAGAAGTAACGGCCACCTATTGATTTAGCTGACAAATATTAAAGCAATTGATTGATGCGCGTTTAAATTTTAAAACGCAAAAGAAATCAAATGGTCACGGATCCGGTACTGATACAGTTACCGGTTTCGTGGATTCTGCTGTGTACCGGACTCCAAAACACAGAAATAAATATACCATAGAGATCAGCACGACGAGACAATCAAAACGCTATACAGATATTGGTGGTACGATTGAATTATAAAAATTTGAATTTTTTACTAGCTGAAAATGCAGCAAAAACGCAGAAGAATAAGATCGACGAAGCTTAAAAAGTCTGAATTTGAAAAAACGAAAAATGACGTCTCAGTCGGAAGATGATTTAAAAAATTTTTATGTAAAAATATTTTGGTTTGAAAATATTTTATTGTCAGCAATTATTAACTGGCTTGAATTTAATAGAATTTCACAATGAAATAAACTGTCATAAAATCGGATGAAAATTTACCATCTGCTAAAATAAAATGGACGTATTTCAAATATTAAATTTTTATCTTAAAATATTATTGTTTAAAATTTCTCAAAAATCAAATTAAATACGTTATAAAATTTATTAAAATCTACGGGTCGTTACACTCTCCCCCACTCAAAGCTTTCCGTCCCCGAAAAGGAACAAGGTAGGAGAATAGAAACAACCAGATGAAAAATTAGGCTTCGGAAAACAAATTAAACAATTTATTTAAAACCATATAATTTTTTTATTTAAATTAATTAATATTTAATAGTTTGGTTACACTCATTTTATTAAATCCATTCAATTAATTATGAGATCAATTATTTACATAAAACACTAAAAATTTTACTATTAAACCAGGTAGTATATAAATAAACAATATTTTAAAGGATATATTCAAAGAAAGGAAAGAAGGTAGATTCGAAAGAACAGTATCGGGCATAAATAGTTAATTCAAACCATAAGAATTTTGATCCCAAATATTAATACAAATTTCTTTGTTGGAAATACTTTTATAATAAAATACCTTTATAACAAAATACTTTTATATTAAAACCAATTTCCCTTTCGACAATACTTCTATAACTCGATGTTTCAACAAGTTTATCCTCGTTCTTGCAGACTCTGGCCATGCGTTGATCAGGTGCAAAGCTAGAATTCTTTAAGTACTTAGTAGACCTGTTTCAACACCCAGTGAAAATACTTGAAAAACCTTTAAAACCGATATGGAAAGTACAATCCAAACAAAATACCTGGATCGTAGGATACATAACAATGGTTACGCCTGGATCCCCTAGGAAACATCCGTACCATTTAAGCATTCACTGCCTTGCGAATTACGCCATGATAACCAAAACCCATGGACCGCAGGATACATAACAATGGTTACGCCTGGATCCCCTAGGAAACATCCATACCCTTTAAGCAATCTCTGTCTTGCGGATTACGCCACGACAACAAAACCGGTAGACCGCAGGATACATAACAATGGTTACGCCTGGATCCCCCAGGAAACATCCATACCCTTTAAGAAATCTCTGCCTTACAAATTACGCTACCCCAAAAAAATGACCGTGTGTTACGCCACGGTAGGAAACTCGAGTATCACATCCGAAAAACCAAAAATCAGAGAGAATAATATCGATAAAGTGAATCCACAATATGGCCACAAAGCGGATATCAAGCAGAAGGCACTTTCCATATCGTTACTTCGAAAATATATATCATATAGCACCTTTTCAAATCACTTTCAAATATCGTACTTATATAAAGTCCATCATATATAAGATTTGAATTTTAAATCCAATGCTTTCCAAGATCCATAGTATATCAATTCACACTTATATAGACTTGATTATATAAGGTTTCACTTTTCAAATTAAGTAGCTTTCCAAATCAATAATGTCGAATCAACATCATACTTATACAAATCAATTTTATATGAGTTCGTTAACTCCTAAATCAAGTATTTAGTAAAACAAGGTTCTCAATCTAAATTTGTTTCAATATCTATACAGTTCCGAAAATCATATACGATTTCACCAAATTATTTCTTCCAAATTTAATATCTCCAATTTCAAAGTTTCCAACTATTTTCGAAACCAAATATTTTCCTCAAATCAATTATACCCAAAAATGAATTCCAAGTTTATAAACATCCCTTTAAACCTTTAAACTGTTTATTTCTATTTTAAAAGATCCAATCTACCCTTTGCAAATTATTTAAAACTAAATCTTATTCATAACATCACAAAACTAAATTTTATTCAAAACATTTCAAAACTAGTTTCCATATTAGTATAATTCAAAATAGTCTTATTCATTTACTTAACCAAACAGTTTCAAATCTATATATTTTATCAATTAATTTGTACTTTTCGAAATTACTTATCTTTGAAAATTAAACCTTGATTTGGAAGTGTTCGAACATCCAAAATAGTCGGAGAAATCAAGTTATCAATCCAAAAGTTGGAAATCAGCAATAAATCAATTTTAATAGATAGGGTTAAATCCGAAACTCGAGGACTGAACGCCGGGCCACTTTAAATTGTTTCAAATATATACATATATCTTTCGAAAATATCAAATTATACTTCGAAATTTGAAATCAAAATTGGTTTCACAAAATCATTCGCATAGCGAAGCTATTAAAGTGGCCTCTCTCCTACTTTGAAACTTGAAAATTAATGTCGATGATGCGTGCACTCATCACCGAAATTACTTTCCAACGACACAAGTGAGTTATGGACTTCTATTTTATTGAAAACTTCTTTGAACTTTCTTCGAAATCATTGGAACTCATTTGAAGTCATTTGAAACATTTCTTATTCGGAAAATACTTTCAAATCATATTATTATATATTTTTAAAATCTTAAAACCAATTTCAAAATACCGCAATCCAATCTCTCGAATTTCAAATTCAAACCCTTTCAGTTATAAATCATTTTTATATAAATCAAATTTCTTATAAAAGTTTTAAAAATCCAAATCCTTTCAAAACTCTGAATTCTCGTTTTTAAAAAGTATATGATCCTTATCGAAAACATTTTCACTTTTATATATGGGATAAAACCATACTTATCAAAATAATAATTTCGATATATAAAACAATTTCAAAATACAAACATACCTGAGTTTTCAAAAGGTGGTTCAAGGATGGATTTCAAAACAAAGATAGAGATTCAAATTAGAGGAACTCTAATCAAATAGAATTCAGATTCGAAGCTAGGCTCAAATGAAGATGTGATAATTAAATTTCAAAATAGAAGATGGATATAATTCGCGGGCGACCTTAACCGGATCAACCATGGCTTTAGGAATATAATCAATGCGGAATTCCAAGGCCAATCGACATCCGATCGCCAGGGATAGAATTCGGCATATCAAGAGATAGCAGCATCGTAAATCGACGATACCGTAATCTTCGGTGAATCAATGCCAATTGTAAAGTAGTTTCACCCCCTTTGCAATTCATTTAGTGAAGTTATGGGATACTACAGAATCAAATGAATATAAATAAGGAGAGATCAGAATGAATTTCAGAACCGAGGCAAAATTCAAAGGAAGTACCAATCATAAGAAAGGGGTGCAAGCTCGAACGAAAGTGATTCCGTAATTAAATTTACCATACATGCTAAATTTATCTGGAGCCAAAGCTCTGATACCAACTACAACGACCGGATATTTTCAACCATTCGCATCTATACCTATCGGACTTGAATTGCTCAAAATATCAGATTGTTAATTTATATTTGGCAAAACTCAGCAAACAAGGTAAAATAAATCAATCACAGAATCACAGATACAGAGTAGTACAATAATACGCAGCGGAATTAATAAATAGTAGTTCATGAAGCTACTATGTAAACATCAGAGTTAGAAATAAATACAACAGAATATCTCAGATGCAGTGAAGTCTCCAGTACGAGAAGATGACTTCTCTGAACCAATCAACTGGAAGGGCTGAAAGCGAAATCGAGAGTTGGATCTCTAACAAGGCTCCAAACTCCAAAGGTGAGTCTCAATGCTTAATTACTCAGTCTGACCCGAGCGTAAGGCAAAACACAAAACATTCGAGTCAGGATTAACATTCTTATATCAATAAATCCAACTCAAGTGAAATATCAATTGAAATACAAGTAACTCAAAGGATGTTTGGGATAATCATCCTCCAAGGATCCGTGGGGCTAGCTAAAATGAAGAGATATACACTATAACCCTGTGGTCGTTCAAACTAATTTATACTTCAAAACCAAAATATCATTTCATTTCAAATATATTTATTTCCAAATTTTATCCCTTTCAAAGTTACGATTCAAATATACTCAAATTCGAAATTCAAATTTAGTCCCATCTCAATTTATCAATTTAAATTAAACTCAATTTCTAAATAACCATTTCAAATTTTATCGATCTCAAATCTGGATTTGAAATCACAAATTACCCATTTACACTTCAATATTATTTCAAAACTTTAAATATTCAACATTTCAAACTAAATTTAACGATTTCAGATAGATTTAGTTTATCTTGATTATTATTTAGTCTTGAGATATTCCCTCATTTGATTCACTATCATTTAAGTAACCTTAAGTTACATTTTACTAAATATTTTCTTTAATTTATTTAAATGTGAAATATTCATTAAATCACTTAAATCAAAAATCCAGTTATAAAAGCATACCTTTAAATTTCACATTCAATAATTTCAAATTGATTTAATTAAATAAAATCCTTGATTAAATACCATTCCAAATAAACCCAAATTATCTTCCCAATCTTACTTATTCAATTTATTACAAGAAAATCTATTTGAAGTATAGATTTACATAAATACTTAACCATATCATATCAATCTAATTTAAATTAAACATTACCACTAAATATATATATATATATATATAATTACCATTTATATATAATATCTTAAGAATAAATACATATTAAACCATATATTTCTTTCTGAAACCATAGAAATTATCTCAAAATATTTATATACGGACCAACGGTGTCTGTATATATTTCCTATCCTATGGTCAGGTGATACAGATATTTATCATTTCAACCCATAACGATTTTCTCCTATTCTAAAGTCCATTCGGGTATGTATCATTTCAACCCATAGTGAATTCTATACTAACAGGGAACTTGCAGAGTGATAACAGATATGAAAAATAATAATAACAGACATATATCACCAATAACAATATAATATAAACAACAGGATATGGTGTCATATCCCACAGGTGAACGGCTACAGATAATAGCATAGATGACTATTTAAATAACTACAGCAGCATATTTCCATTGTCGTTTCAATTGAAATCAAATTTAATAAATATAAGAATGTTAATCGTGAGTGATTACTCACCTTTCAAGGCTAGAGAAATTTTAAAAGTAAACGAGCTATGAATTCCAAAGCAACGCTAGATGGATATGATTCGATGAAGAAAACAGGCACGACGGACAACTGATAATGAGGAATCGATGGAACGATTAGGATCAGTTTGACATAAATTGAAAATAGACATATTATTAATACATATTTAGTATTCTAGTTTAAGACAATAATCAAAATAATATAACAATTTCTCAATCATCGTTCTTAACTCAAGCATTAAAAATCAAAGAATTTTTTTATTATGCTTAAACTATTTCCCACAACAATTTCTTAAACACATATTATATATACACACACACACATTCCAAAATCCATTGTTTTAGAATAAAACGCAATTTATCTAAAACACTTACATTTACATAAAGTCAGTACTCATTTCATATACAAGCTTTTAAGCGTACTTAAAAATATACTTAAATCCATCATAACCTCGTATACTTTATACATATCTTAGAATATGAACAACATAACAAGTATAACATATGCAGTCCTAAAAAATTTCATGCTGATGCCTAAAAAAATAAGATGCTGTTTTAAAACAAACCAAATATATGTAAAACTTAAAATAGCCGATCAAAACAAAATAACTATATATTTTAACTTTCACAATGAGTTACAACACTAACAAAAAGTTTATTATTTTATATAAAATAGTATAACATATATCACAAAACTTAATATCACTTACTTAAACAGGCCATATACAAATAAACTATCATAAGCATGTACGCAATCCATCAGCCTCCATATAAACATATGCATTATATAAGTTTTGTCAACATATTATACGACGTACATAAATTTGTATATATAAAGAAATTGGTATCGGTACAGCTTAAACAATGATGCAACTCATTTTTTTTCAAAACAAAATAAACAAATGCTAACATGTTTTAACAATTCATATACACTAACCTATATATACTTGGTACATTTGCATCTATTTTCTATTTAAACCAATGTTTATAAAACTCCTCACTAACTCAAACAAAACAAAAGCTTAAAGCAAAATTTTACACAAATTTCTTTACACGACAAAAGACTACTGCTCCCAAATATATACATATATTTATTAAAGAATCAAAACATTAATGTAGAATAAAAATAAAAATTGTTATATATATCTACTTAAACACATTACTAATATAAAACTATAACCAATTTTAATATAACATACTATAACATAATTAATATATGCATGACTGGTAAAATTTATATAACAAACATATTTAAAATTTATATAAGTTTATATATATTATATTAAAATGTATATATATATAATCAGAAAGCAGAGTATTCATAAAATGAAAATAGAATATATACTACCTTTATATATATATATATATATATATATATATATATAACATATAGAACTCACACGCAATACAAAATATAAGTTTGTACATATATTAACCCAAAATAGAAAGCTCTGTGTTATATCTATGTATACTAACGTATTTTGATCCAAAAGTAACATATACATACAATAAATTATATATATGTAATTTAAAATCATAAACAATAGTGATAAAATATACTATGATATAATATACTATACTATTATATGTAACACACGCATCATACAAAAAAAAAGCAACTTATAACACCGTATATAAAGATTTGATAAAATGAAATATGCTATAACATAATATACATATGAATAAATTTGCAGGCCATATATTTGCTGTCTCCAAAGTTTATATCACACTATATATCACATGCCAACCCATACTAGTACAGCCTTATTACAAAATATATCAACCAAAACCATATACATATCTTCTTTTATTATAACAGCAAACACATTAAACTAACCTATATGTATTATGTATATAACAAAAGCATGATAACCTTGATAACAAAACTGCAGATTAATCCAAAATAAGTTTTAAAACAACTTACTTACTTATATAAGTATAAAAATGAGGGGGAAGCCGAGCATGGGTGCTGCCATAAGGCGGAGGTGCGGGAGAGCGCGGGGATGCGGTTGGATGAAGAGGATGGAAGCAGAAGGCTTGTTTCGGAATTGGCGAAGGCAACGAGATCCAAAAGGCAAAAGATGAAGTAGCGATGCTTTTATTTTTATTAAAAAAAATTTCCTTGATGAGTGAAAATATGAAGGTGGATTTAGCAGAACAACGAGAGGGGGGAGAAAAGAAATATATAAAATGGGTAGACTGGAAAAATGAACTATCAAAATGTTAAAAATATTTTAGCAGTTAAAACAAGTAATGTAGAAAAAACGAATAGGCACAAATTGGGAAACGTATCACATAAATAATAAATATAAAGTAGCAGGTGAGGATTTTAGGCAATAAATATTCACGTTGATTTATACACGCAAATAAAATATGAGCTGCAACCAAATCAAATAATGAAAAAAGGAAAAACGTACGTACGTTATACGTTTCTTCAAGTGATCGTGCAGAACAAAAGATAAAGGGAGTAATAAAGCTAGATGACCGTTTGAATTTGTACTGTTGGCAATAAAATAAATGAGAAGTAACATAAATACTTGATTGACGCAGATAATTAAGCAATTGATATGCGTGTGCAGCACGTTTCAAAATTTAAAACCGTAGGGAAATTAACTGTCACAATTAAAGGTACTGATATAAATATAAAGTAATGAATATGGAAAAAAATTCAAGCGCAGATTTCAGGGGATAATAAAGGAAATGATCGTTTACAATTTAAACTGACACAGATAAGATAAGGGATATATATATATAAAAATTTTGTACTGAATATGATACGTTTGTTGAAGCTAATAGCACCAAAATTAAGGAATGAAAAAGGCAACAGGGAAAAGAACGGAACAAATAGAAATGAAACGTATCAAACTAAATATAACCAGTTTTAGAAGTAACAGCCACCCATTGATTTAGCCGACAAATATTAAAGCAATTGATTGATGCGCGTTTGAATTTTAAAACGCAGAGCAAATCAAATGGTCACGAATCCGATACCGATATGGTTACTGGTTTCGTGGATTCCGCTGTGTACCGGACTCCAAAACACAGAAATAAATATATCGCAGAAATCAGCACGACGAGACGATCAAAACGGTATACAGATATTGGTGGTACGATTGAATTATGAAAATTTGAATTTTCTACTAGCTGAAAATGCAGCAAAAACGTAGAAGAATAAGATCGATGGAGCTTAAAATGTCTGAATTTGGAAAAACGAAAAATGACGTCTCAGTCAGAAGATGATTTAGAGTTTTTCTATGTAAAAATATTCAGGTTTGAAAAATATTTTATTATCAGCAATTATTAACTTACTTGAATTTAATAGAATTTCACAATGAAATAAACTTTCATAAAATCGGATGAAAATTTACCATCTGCTAAAATAAAATGGACGTATTTCAAATATTAAATTTTTATTTTAAAATATTATTGTTTAAAATTTCTCAAAAATCAAATTAAATATGTTATAAAATTTATTAAAATCTACTGGTCGTTACATTAGAAATAATTCAATTTACAGTTTTATATACTATAAATAGTATACAGGATGATAGCAGGATATATCAAAATAAATAAACATCCAAATCATCAAAAACATCGGTCAATAGCATCCATCACTATAAACATCCAAATCGGCCAATAATTCACAACAATTTCATAGTTATCAATATCAGGTAATTTACTGACAATAAAATTTCAATTTCAAATTTAGCTGTCAATTTTAATACCTACAGTCAATTCATATGTCGATTTCATTTTCAAATAACAGTCGTTAAAATTGGATAACTTCACGATTCAATTTTACGAACATAAATGTATTATAATACGCCATGAGCATTAAAAACACTCACCTTTTATTTGAAATTGAAAATATTTCAGCTTCAAATAAATGCCATTTTGATTCCGTGCTAAAGCCTTCAACGATACGATTCCAACGCAGCTTGTATCGTCCAATTTCGACCTCGTATGAATTTAGTATTGCATTTATAAAATTACACAAGTTAATTACTAAAATAATTTCTTTAATTAAACCGTTAAACAATTATTTGCAGCCAATCTCATAATCATGCAATTATGAAATCCTTAATCATGTCTCCATCGAAACAACCAAGCTCGAACAACTCGAGACTAAGCTTCGAACACTGCCTCCTCCATGTAGCACCGGACCACCAATTGAACCCATCCATGAACGCGCCTGACCATGAGCTCCCCATCGACGCCACTCCTGTCCCCTAACTATTCCTCCTTCGCCATGAAAATGGCCTCGAACTGTTGCGTTCATCTCGCCGTTGCTCGCAGCACACGCCATCGCAGTTCCCCTCACCACCACTGATTGATCTGCCTGGCTATGACTCCCCTTCCTTTTGTTGAACCCCTTGCCAGATTTGGCCCCTAGCTCTCCGACAACCTTCGGTCGTTTGATCCTAGGTCATATTGAGGAGAAGTCAAACAACAGACTCGAATTGTTGAGTTAAAATTGAAGGAGGCTGCTTGATTTTTTAATTATTTTTCCTTCTTATTTTAATTCACTTATGTAAACTTCTAGGAGAGAAAAGTGAAAAGTGCAATTTAAAGAGAAGGTTGGGTACGATCATAGGGTGGCTGGAATGAAATATAGGTTGGCTGATAGGATGGTTGTGTCAAATCAAATATATATAAATTATTCAAAATTCAAAAATATCTAGATATTAATTTCGAACCCCGGTCGAGGTGTGCCGCCTGGCATTTCAATATTATACCCCTATTTTGAACGCAATGGAATATGTTTCGAAAGCCAATTCCAAGGTATACAGGAGTTACGGCTTTAAACAACAGATTTTAAATTAAATTTCTTAAATTAATTTATGCACGTTTTCGGCTCCCACGAGCAAACAATAACTCCAAACATTACAAAATTTGAAATCCGACAATAATACACTATTATGGATCCAATGGAATTAGTACGTCAAATTCTGAGACTATGTCCGGAAAGGCTATTTTTATGTGTCAATTAAATTTCGTCGATTTTCAAAATCGACGAAATTACTTGAAATTCCCATTTTAAAAACTTACCAACTCTATTATAATTCAAACAGAATTTATATTCATATTAGAAACCATTTCAATTCATATTAAATCACAAATTCAATTATTTACTCTATTCCAATATTAAATTTACTATTCACCAAATCCATTTAATCGTTATATTTGAAATGCTAAACCATTTTACTAATTCAACCAAAATCTCCATATTCGAAATCAATTAATATTTCATATTCAACATTTATAAATATATTAAATGTTCAAAACCGAACGACCAAAATTCCGAGTCATTATAGATTAATTCATTTTCCTTCGAATCATAACAAGAAGAATAGTCTTGTTTATATTGCTCAATAGTGGCAAAGTACATATCACGAGCATTAAATTGTTCTCCGCTTATAGTCCCCCATCCACTTTTGGTTAGGAACTTCACAATCATATACTTTGGCGAAACAAAAGCATCAGCTTTGTCTAAAGCTGGCCTTCTAAAAAAGCAATATAATACAAAGGTTGATCCATGATGGCAAAGAGAGTCTCAAAGGGCTGATAATGTGGTGGAACTCCCATTTGCACAAGAAGTCTTATATGTCTAACACGAGTTGACCCTTTATTATTGAACCCAAAAATAAGTTCAAAACTCAGCTTAAGTTTTTCTTTCGGAATTCCCATTTAGTCAAATCCATGCTAGAAAATTACGTTGATCGCACTTTCGATATCCACCAAAATTTTAGTAACCATGGAAAGTCCAATTTGCACAGTGATCATAAGCGGGTCATTACGCGAATGGTGAACCCCTCTTGGCTCTTACGGAGTATTGATCAAATCATGCATTTGGATTTGAAATCTTAAGTTCTTGAGCAGTGGCTCCTTTTGGATAAAAAAATTCCTTCTTTTGCTTCCTTAATATAGCAACTCCTAGCTTCTTTACTATTCTCAGCTAGGTTGGATAATCTCAATTCTGTTAAGAGGTGGAATGAAATCTAGCTGAATATCACATTCTACCATATTTACGATGTTGTTTGTTAGTCTTTGATTGCCATTTTAAGAATGAACAACTTTCTAATTATCCATAAATTCCTTCAGGTGCCTAGAACGAATCATGCTTTGAATTATGCCTGCCGATACCCGACACTTATCTGTTTTATGCCCGTTCAATTTATGATAAGCACAATAATCTTTCCCTTTCCTTTGTTTAGGATCAATTTTAGCTTTGTAAGACATCAAAAAGTCACCGCTTTCCTTCATTGCAGCATATATGTAGGGTATTGGCTTGTTCAGAGCAATATGGTTAATATTTAAAGTTTCTTCCTATCTTGGGTTCTTATAGTTGCGGTTGTGACTAATTTTCCATGTTTCCTTTCTGACCTGGGCTTTCTTTTTGACATGATACATTTCATCCATGCGAGTAGATTTATCAGCTAGAAAATGAAAACCTTGCAAGTTCTTGCATCCGTGCATATAGAGTTCTCATCAAAATGGGTTTGCTCAATCGGCCCTAATTGTACTACCACCAGCTTGTCTCTATCAGTCATATTTTTTCCTCCAGGGCCTCTACATTGAACCACTTTAGATAATCATCCAACATTTCCCTTAGTCTCTGTTTGATATTAGCTAGCATAGTGTAGTCGATAGTAGGATGTTTACAAATACAGAACTATGCCGAGAATTCATAAGGAAATTTCGTCCTTTCCCAATATTGTCAATACCATTTAACTACTGCTCTCGAAAAAGTAGTTGGAACAAACCTATAATGCATGGCTTCATATGTGTTGTATAAGTCCATCTGGCTATCAAAAGCTAGTAAGTAATCATCTGGATCAGTCATTCCATTGTATCTAATGGATGGGATCTTGATATGAGAAGGAATTTTTGTGCACATGATTTCATCTGTGAAGGGAGCTTCTAGATCATTATCATTGTCCCCGTCGTTTAGAGTTCTCTTTCTATGAGATTAAGCATATCTTTTGCTATTTTTTCTACCCCGTCTTTCAAGTAGGCCTCATTGCTACGGTAGTTGTTCCTTTTAGGTTGTATCCTTCGGAGGTTAAGATTCCAAATTGCTCCTTGAATTTTCCCTATAACCTTCCTTGGTAGTTTGCTTTAGCCTACTGGTCACTTCTTTTATTTCATGGAGGTAAGATAATTCTACTTTTGCTTTTGTTTTTAAGCAAAGATATATTTAAATCCCATCTTGCAGACTTTGCCTCATCTTCCCCTGTGAGCCTAGTGGTCTTGGAGGATTTTTGAGAAAGTATTCCTTCCAAAAGTTCTTTTATCATTAACACTTGTTATGCTAAGCTTTTAATCTTGCTTTTGCTACTGGTAGGTTATGCCAGTTCTTACGGCTGTCCAGGCTTTGTATTTCCCAAGTTAAAGTCGGGGACTACATCCACTTCCAATGTTGCCATTTGTATGACCTCCTCATTTCAAGCATTAAGTAATCTTAATCTTATTTTTCCTAAAAAAACAATTTGCATCATTGACTTAAGGAAAGAATTGAATAGGATCGAAGATTCAGGCCCTCCTTTTAGCACCAAAAAATGTTAGATCAAAAACTGGTATAACATCCATGATGTTAATTGTAATAAAATAATGCTTAATTCGAACATATATGATGATAAGATTAAGCTAGCTCAATCAATGTTGATCAAATAGTGTTATCAAGGACCAATTTGTCGCTTGAGACTTAATGTGAGATGGAAACATTAGAGGATGGATTTATGATGCTTGATAGGCCTTTGAGTTGATACGTTCGAATGTCCATATGATTTCTTGGAATACTGTACTTGAAATCTTCTAAGGTCACTCGGAATGAATATATTGAAGAATCCATATAGACTTTTGGGATTAAATCCTCAAAAGACCCATGTTACATCATATATTCATAGGAGGTAAAGAATATAAGTAACAAATTTATGTAATAGTCCGTTAAGTTCGTCAATAGGCTATGCAATCCATTCTTATGTTCAAAGTCTAATGTCCATATGTAGTGGGCAAAATAAATATCGTGCACATAACCACTTTGTTTTAGATAAAAACTCTTTTGAAATGATCATATCGAGTTTTTGGCTTAAAGGGTTCGATTATGTGTGCGTCCATGTCAATAATGTTTAAAGGGACATTGTGATGACCGGAATTTTGGCAATATCAATTTAATAATCTGTATTAAAATTTAAATTGATTTGATAATCTCTGTTAATAAATTTGAATTAATTTAATAATCTTCTTTTAATAAATTTAATTAGTGGATTTTATCTTTTAAAAGCTAATAAAATGTTTTCTATTTATAATGTATATATTTGTATATATTGTAAATAGAAAGCTTTGGTTGTATTTAATAAATAAATAAAATCAGGTTTTCTAATTCTAATACATTTTGATAATTTGGAAATTATGACTAAATTTAATATAAAGCTTTTCAAAGCTATTTAATTAAAAACTATATAGTTTTAAATACTTAAGGTAAATGTTTATTTGTTTAAAATTATTTTAGCTCAAGTTTAAATTGATAAAAAAGTTTATTTTCTTTTCTTTTTAAATATTACTTGATAAATATGATTTTAAAATAAATATTAAGATGATCTCTTTATAAATTATTTGAAATTGTCAAATTTTTTATTTTTAGATAATAATAATAATAATGTGATTAGATAAATGGATTTTTATATAAATAGAATTGTTATTTCAAATTGAATTGTGTAGTTATATATGTATATATAACTTGATTTTAAAAGTGAACTTTTGAATTTGATTTGAATTTGATTTGAATTTGAATTTAAATTTTTGAAATTCAAAGTATAAATATTTTAAATTGTTTTGGATTTTAAAATATTTGTATAAACTTTTATTTATGAATATAATTATTTTATTCCTATTAAATTTTCTATACATATATATATATATATACTTATTAACTATTTAATTAAGATTAATCTTATATTATCCTTTAATTACAAATACTAATTAACTTAAATGACATGTGTTAATTGATAAGTATATTAAATTGACAAATGTTGATATTTGGGACAAGTGGCATTTCTAAATTTAGTTTTTTCTTTTATTTTTATTTTTAAATCATTTCAGCTTATATAAACTTTTGCCTTCTTCTCTTCCATTCTTTTTCCTATTCTTTTTCTAAATCTAAAGCTAAGTTAAACAAAGAAAACAAAAACCTATAATCATTTTCCTCAAAACCAGTAGTAAATTTCCAAATCGAAATGCAAAGCAAACCTGTAAATCATTTTCCTGTAATACAATTTCAAGTTCAAAGCAAATTTGTAACCATTCTTCAACAACCTGGAATCAAACAAAAACATGCCTGCATTTTTTTTTCTCAATCTATTCAAGACTACATGCAACTGCAGTTTTAAATCAAGCCTGCATTTTCTTTTCAATCTGGAAACATGCATGTAGTTTGTAAATCAAGGAGCAAAAGCACTTCGGCAACTCAAGTTTTTAATGCAAAGTGCAATTTAGTTTTAAAAGTATCTAAAGCTTTTCAAATATGGAAGCTCTGTTTTCATTCCAAAATCGGTGAGTAACATCACTTCTAAATGTTTAAGTATATAAATCTGTTGCATGTTCATCTTTGAATAAGTATGTGGTGTGTGTATATATGTAATTCTACTGAGTACATATGAATGTATGGTATGCATGTGTTCTTATCAGAGTACATATAAACCTCTTGATTTTGACTCTGTTTAAACTTAAGATTTAAATGAAACTTGTTGTTCCATCACAAACTTTAGACTAAAATTTTACTTAAGTTAAAATAATAGTGAAATGTCTCTGGAAATTATCTAGAAATCAAAATGACTGAGCAAATTTAATATAAGTCAAAACCCAAACTTAGTAATTCATTAATTCAGGGTTATAAATCAAATCCCTAAACGAAAACATGATTTTTAACACTAAAATCATAATTTTTAGTTGAGATTTGAGTTTGCATTGCTGGTTGGACAGCAAATGGTAAATTGGGTAACGTTAATGATCTCAGTGGTTTGGAATGTTGTATTCTTCAATGATGGTGGTGGGATGATCAAAGAGTTAGGTAAAATTGTAAGGACGAGGATCAGATCAATTTGGAGTTAGCAGTAGTCGATTTCAATTTGTAACCCTAGTTTAAACTAGGCTTGGTAAATTGGTCACCACGGCATTTAGAGTTGATCGAGTTAAATGGGATTTTGGGTAATGGAAGCTTCGACGTTGACGAAGGCTTTGCCGGAGGTGCTGACACTCAGGTGGTCGGAGTTTTGAGGACGTGGCGTTTTTAGGTTTTGGATGTGGTGGTTCCAGTTTTGTTCCAAGTTTGGTTGGAGCACTCGAATTCGAATTCGAGTCTGGGTGGATGATCTGATGTTTTTGAGAGGTTGTAGGAGTGATTGACGATGTGGGAAGACAACTGTAGGTGGCCGGAGTTGATCAGAGCCACCGTGCATATGCACGGTGCACTTTATTTTCTGATGAAGTTGATGTTTGGTTTGGGTAGAGTAGTGTACTAAGCTTTCTCGAGTAATTTAGGTGTTTTGCCCGAAGATTTTTAGGATGGACTCGAAGCAGATAAGGTTAATGCTCGGATTAATGTTTTGTTACAGGTTTAACCTGATCTGTTTTTTTAAATTTAAAAATGAAGTTTAAAACGTAAAGCAAGATTTAAACAAGTTTTAAATCTAAGTTTAAACCTAGATTCAAATCTAAATTTGTATCCTAGTTTGAAATAAATGAGTTTTTAAAATTTAAATTATTTTAACAACCTTAAAATGTTTAATGTATATTTTTAAATGGTCTGAATTTAAAAATGAAATTTTAAAATGTAAAGTAAAGTTTTAAATCAAAGTTTAATCTGGAACCAAATTTAGTTTGTATCATAATTTTGAAATAAAAGAGAGTTTTTAAATTTAAAATGTTTTAAACAACTTTGAATGTTTAAGTGTATTTTAAATTGATTTGAATTTAAAATGAAATTTGGTTTTAAATTTCTTTTAAATTTCTTTTATAAGGTATGTATTTCTTTAACATGAGATTTAAAAGGTTTTTAAAATGTTTATAAACCTTGTTAAAGTTAAATTTGCATTCATTTTAAATTTTAAATTTAAAATGAAATTTAAAAGTAAATTAAAAATTAAATTGTTTTTAAATGCTTTGTTAATGATAGCTTGATCATTAATATGGAAAGTTTTATCTTAAAGTTAATTAGGATTTTGTAACGACCCGAAAATTTTCAATAATTAGTTTGGTTATTTAATAAAGATTGTGTGATAAAATTTAGAAATAAATTTTTTAATTTATATCAAAGTAAATGTTAAGAATGGAATGTAGCAATAGTTATTAAAAAACTAAATTTGGATTATTGAAGTGAAATCACATTTTAGATGAAACAGGGAAAATTGTTGCCCCTGGGTATAAAATTTGAAAAAAGTAGATTAAGGTAAGTGTTGTACAAATAAAAGAAATTTGGAAGTTGTTAACGAATTTATAACAGGAATAAAATATAAAAATGTTGATGTAACATAATAAATATATTAATTCAATTCCATCCCAATTAATTGAAATAGATTTGTAAAGCTTTATTTGATTGTAATTTGTAAGTAGGGAAATAGATTCAAAGTTATATAAATTATTGGAATGATAAGTAATAAAGTGCAAATCAGATATAGTCAACGTTAGTATAAATTTAAGGAATAATTGGGAACCATATTTATGAAATAATAACGAGAATGCAAGATAAACAATTCTAATTTATAATTTATAATTAATGGGTCTAATGAAATGACAATGAATAAAAATTATGTTATACTTGACTATAAATGAAACTTAAGCGAATAGGTGGAATATTAAATGAAATTAGTAGCATGAAAATATATTTCAATAAATGTTACATTAATGTAAAATGTAATATAATGTTGGAAGTTGTAAAATTAGAATATATTAAGAAATAAAAATTTGAATTTGGAATCTATTGCAATAAATCTAAATGTTATATTATGTTATAAATGTTATAATAAACATTAAGAGTTATAAATTGATATTATGTAGGAAACTAGGATAATTGGTTGGAAATAATAAACCTTAGTGTATTGTAAAGTTAATGATAATGTCTGTTATAACAAATTGGTTTACTAAATCAAAATAGGAAATCAATCAATTCATTTGGGACTAATTAATTGATATTCATTTATAATAAATGGGTTTACTATTAGAAACTGAAATTAGATACTACGACAAACGAGAATTTAGATGAAAATGGAAATAATGTCAACTCTATTTATAATACGACTATTGGTTGATTTAAAGTATAGAAAGCAAGATTTATTAATTTAATTGAAGTATAAAATTCAATAATTGTATTTATTGCAATATAAAATGGAATTAAACGTTTAAATATTACGTTATTGAAATTAAAATGAAACTTGAGGAAAATAATGTAATAAATCATGAACCCATGTTAGTGGCATCCTTATTTTGGTAAAAGATGTGAATAAGAAGTTTAAAAAAATTTAATAAATGGGTTTTTGGGAATTAAATTTATAATTTCTAAATATAATGAAGTGGAGAAATTAACGCTGCAATTGATAGATTTATCAACTTTTAATTTATATCTAAACTTGTTTAAATTTTTGTAAATGATTAAGAAATATAAAAGTGATAAAATTGTCAATTATAAAATTGAAATTTAAAAATTGGATTTAATTAATTGATTATTAATTTGTTTTATTAATGTAAAAATAGCCATTTTGGCCATTGACTCGGATTTCGACGAAACCAGATTCATTGGATCTGTAATGGTGAATTATTATAGGATTTCAAGTTTTGTAGCGATTGGACTTGTTGTTTGATCGTACGGACTTGAAACGCCTTGAAATCGTTAAATTGAAATCAATTTGAAAACATTGATTTTAGCATAACTTCTTCATACGATGGAATTTGGACGTGAAACTTTTTCCATCGCGTTTAAAATATTTTTAAACATCTATTTAGATATATGGGTTGACCCAATTTCATTCCAGAGTCGAAACGGGCTTTTTGGGCCACTTTGGCGTTAGCGCGTAAATCTATTTTATCCATCCGTTCAAACGCCAACCCTGCCTATATATATCCTGCTATAAACCCTAGTAGCCTCTATTCCTCATTTCTATACGTTCTATTCACCTCCTCACTTCAATGGCAGACAAAATTCTATATTTCCAGGTCCAATTGCAAATCAAATCCAAAGCATAAATTTCAAAGTCCACAGAAAAATCTAGAAAAAATATATATTAAAGCTCTCCATGAGTGTAATCTTCTGGTGGAATTCGTTTTTCAATTCAAGTTTTCGTTTGCTCAGAAATTTGCCGTTTATCCTCGGCCGTTCGTATTGGGTTATTGGTTTCGATGGTGGATCTTCAATGAAGGTTCGATCAAGAAGTGCAGAATCGTAGAGGCCGATGAGCAGCACGCGTCTGTGTTATTGGTTCGACGAGATGGTCACTGAAGTCGGCAGATTTGGCCATATGAAACGACGGAGGCGGCGGCCATTCGGACTGATAGTGGGTGTCGCGGTAGGCTCGGCCTGGTCGACTCGGCGAGGGAGGCGTGCTAGCGTGGTTCGATCTTAGTGGAGGTACGCGCGGTGGTCGGTTATTTTCGAGCTTGGTGGCGGCTGTTAGTATCGTTCGTGCTAGGGTTTTGGATCAGGAGGGAAGTTGCGATGTTCGCGTGCTGACGTGTTGGGGTAACGGTGCTTTTTTTATTTATTTATTTTTCAATTTAAATCATGTAAAGTTCTAACATGAATAATTATTGCATACGATATCCGATTTACGCGCGGTTTCTTCCGCTAGGTTCGTATTGGAATTTCGGACAGTTTGGTGCTGGTTTGGACAAATTTGGAGAATGTCAAATTTTTGGGTTTAAATTCAATTTAAATTCCAAAGGTGGGTGTTTTAACCCACTCACAGTTTCTAAAATTTCTTATGTTTGTTAAATAAAATTTTGATGTGATTTGAAATTTATTTATGACTGTTTGGCATATTTTTAATCATATCTCAGTTATATTGCATTTATTTAATTAAATTGTTATTTAATTATTCATTGCATATAAACTGCCGGTTAAATTGTTATTTGTTTATTATTGCATATAAATTTGCCAGTTAAACCGTTATTTAATTTATTATTAAATATAAACTGCTAGTTAATACCTGTTGTTTATTATTCTATATTGATGTTATTGTTTGAATTGGATGGTGATTGTGATAAATGGTTAATGGTTGATATTGGATGAATGGATACTGTATTTTATATTGTTATAAACTGCAAGTTATTATGCATTTTCATTTCATTCGGGATTGCGGTTTGAAATGATATATAACTGTATTTTATATTTAAATTACGAATTGAAATGATAAATATCTGTATCACTTGACCATAGGGTAGAAAATTATATACAGACACCGCGGTCTATATATATATATATAATATTTTGAAATGATTTTCTATGGTTTTGGAAAGGAACATACAGTTTAATAAATATTAAAATTTGATGTTATATAAATATTGTTTTATAGTTAAATCCTTGAATTTAAGCTATGTATAAAATTGATTAATAAAAATGAGTTTAATAATTGAGTTTGATTGTTTTATATTCTATGGTTTAGTACCCATTTGAGATATTGTATATATAGAGTTTTTAATTGACTTAAATGAAATTTAAATTAGGGGATAAATATGAAATTGTTTTAAATTGAATTATTTAAGAATTGTACTTGAATAAATTTTGATCTGGAATTTAAATAAAAATGGATATTTTAAATGGATATGATTCTAATAACTTGATTTGGTTTAAAGTAATTTAATGAATATAAAGTTGAGATAAATGAATTTATCAAGTTAAATAAAATGGAAGAATATCCAGTTGTTTGAAGTCAAAAGTTTTACTTAAATTATGTGGGATTTATTAAGTAAACGTTTCAAATATAAATAATAGCAATTGAATTTGATATATATGGAATTATCAAAGAATTAGTTTTGAAATGGTGGAATATTTAAAGCTTTGAAATATATGGAAATTGAAATGGTTTGTTTGGAGGTTCAAATTTGAATTTGGAATTTAATTATGAAATTAAAGAAGCTATTTTATTATATAAAGTAATTTAATATTTAAACCATTTAAGTAATTGAAGTTATGTTTCAAAGCTATGGGTTTTCAAGGTATATAGATTTGAAAAATGCTATGATTTTAGAAAAAAGATACATTTGAAATAAAAATGATATCATATTGATTTGGTTTTAAAACGAAAATGATATCATATTTTAATGGTTTTGAAAGGAAATATTTATTCTGGTTTTGGAGTATAATTATTTTAAATTTACCGCGGTGTTATAATAACGTTTGATTGTTGAAGAGACCGGGATCGGAAGTTTTCATACTCTCTCCAACCCCGAAAACCACTTTAACAACCATGTACGCGGCGGAGATTCCAGAATGAAGAAGGATGGTGGCGGCGTTTCCTTTGAGGTAAATACGTGGACCCGACTCCCGTGAGTTGGCATACGGTGGCTAAAACAGGAGCGATTCTCGGGCCAATAAGGTAGCACCTTTGATCGGGCACATCCCTTCGATATTATACTTTGAATTCTGGATTGATTCGGTGGCCACTTTTTATTTTTTTATTTGGGGTTGTGGCTCGAGGTGGGTGGTAGCTGCTCGCTATGCGTTACCACCAGCCCGGATGCGTAATTGGTATATCTACCCTGCCATTGCCTAGTTGTGCCGTATCACCTACCCTATAGCGCCTTGTACGAGTTTGGTTTTCTCCCATAACACGTATGGTATCCTCTGGTGGCTTCCCGATCAGGAGGGACTATGATATTGGATGGACTACTGTGACTATTACGTGTTAAGGGGAATATTGGGTCACTCCTTAACCTATTTAAAAATATGTTTATTTTACTGTAGACATTACTATAATAGCGAAATATTACTGCATAGTAAATAGTTTAACGGATCCTTAGGAGATGTGAATCCCGAGCATCTCTTGAGTTACTGCACTCACGTTAGACACTGGATAGGAGATGTCAAATCCCGTAAACATCTCCGACACCATTACACTCATATTTATTTCAGTTAATTTAACTTACATAAGATCTTTTAGTTCTGGCTCGAGTGTTTTGTCTTTTCAATTCGCTCGGGTCAGTCCAAGCATTTCAGGATTTGAAGATTTTATTTTGGAGGAAGAAGATGACAATTAGTAGCACTATTATCTACTATATTATTCCACTACACTATTGTATTCCGCTGCATTATTGATATTCTATGGTATGTATAACTCTGATATATATTGTAAGTATAATTAAATATTTGAAAAACGGCTTCATGAACTGTATATTTGATTATTATATTTTTCCTTCCACTGTGAGATTCTGTTTTGTTTTATTTCTTTCTTGGTTTTCTTATTTACCCCATAACAATCCGCCCTTCCGTATGGTTTGAATTGGCATGTGTGTCGATTTAAAGCGTGCGAAAAGGCAGGATGTTACAGATTTAATGATTTATGATTCATTAAATTAGTAAGGCAATTAAAATGGATAATTAATTAATTTAATTAATTAATAATTTGGATTAATTAATTAAGTAATTAAGGATTTGAATTTAATTAATTAAGGGTTAAGTTAATTAATTAAGATTAATTAATTTGAAAATAAGATCATTAATTAGATAAGTTAAGATTTTTAATTAATGATTATAAGTTAATTAATCAAGTAATTTAGATTAATTAAGTTACAGTTGAGCACTTAATTAATTAAATAATTAGTGATTAATTAAATGGTTATTAAATATTAATTAATTTGTAATTAATAATAATTAGTTTAAGTTTAATTACTTAAGAAAAGAAATTAAAGAATTGTTAATAGTTAATGAAAATCATTAACTTGAGATTATTAAGTAATTAATTAATGTGATTAATTTTAATAATTAATTATATTAATTAATTAAGGATAATCATTTATGGAATTGTTGAAGTAAAATTACTTAATGAAAGTAATTAAATGAATTAGTTACTCAATGTAATTAATTAAAGTAATGCAATTAGTTTAAGTAAATTAAATAAGTTTAATTAATTTAAGATGATCACTGGATGATTGGTTAAGCATAATTACTTAATGTAATTAATGAAGTGTAATTGCTTAGTGAAGTAATTAGTAATGATAATTACAGGATGTAATTAATTGAAGACTGAAAGTAATTTTGGGTTTAATTACTTTGTGTAACTAATCAAGGGATTAATTGAAGATAATTGATTAAGGAGTAATTAATTTATGTGATGAAGTAATTAAGGGTAGTTAATTACTGGATGAGATTAATCAAGAGTGATTAATAAATGTGGTTTAGTTAAAGATTATTTACTTGATGTAATTTATTTAATTAATTAAAAAAGTAATTAGGGATCATTAATTAATATAATTAATGATGTAATTAAGTGTTGTTAATTAAGGAATTAATCAAAACTGAAGTAATTAATTAATGTAATTAACTAAAGATTAATGTAATTAATTATAGTTAATTAATGAATGAAGTAATTAAAGGTTAATTACTATAAGTGGTTAAGGATAATCAATTTGTGAAATTAATTAAAGAATAATTACTTGAATGTAACTAAAGGATAATTAATCAGAGGTGATTAATTAAGGTAGATAATTAAGGGATAATTAATTAATTGATTTGTAATTAATTAATGGTTATGTAAGCAAGTTTTATAATGATGAAAGTAATTAATTTAATTTACTTTAAATTAATTAGAGATAAAGTAATTAATTTAATTCATTTAATTCATTTTAAATTAATTATGGTGTGATTAATTAATCCTTGCTTATGTATGGATGGATGATATTGATTGCATTGAATGGTTTGAGATCTCAGATATGAGATAAGTGATGCTGTGTGATATGGATGCTTCGGGTAAAGTCTGAAGATAATGTGAATTATCTGTTTGTGATGATAATGTGAATTATCTATTTGTGATGATAATGTGTATTATCTATTGTGATATTGTTAATTATCTATCTGTGTGTATATAGATAATAGAATTGAATTGTTTTAACTTTAAAACAACTTGGACCTAAAAGATGGCATTTTGGATTTCGATGAGACCGGGATCGGGTTTCTAGATTTAGATATCCGAAAACCACATCGATCCAAATTAACGATAAGTCGTGAATCTCAAGTGGAGATGAAGATTCAGAGTGCAAGGGTTATCGTCGTTAACTCTGAGGGTGATTCCAAAATGAGTGTAACGAGATAGTGCCTTCGGTTTCGTTCAAACCCGGAACGAACTTGTATGGATTGAATGCTTTCAGAACATCGTCAGGTGGACGATGAGCATTCTAAGAGATGTGTTCTCTAAAGGTAATTGTAGCCTCAAGCCTCATCAACCGGGAATGGCTAAAACAAAGGAGGTGCAGCAAGGCTAAGTGGGTCATGTCCAAGTAGGACAAGATTTTCCCCTGTCTAGAAGTCCCTTTTTATTCGGCTGTGTGAGGCGGTTTATTCGCGACAACTGCCGGGGTTGTCTTGTTCGTGACTGTCCAGTAAAGGATGGTTCTGGCCTTGTGTTGTAGGGGATTGGGAGTAATCCTCGGTACGGTGATGTAGGCCCCGTATTGTGACGGGCGGTACCCCAGTAGCCATGCCATTAATGGAAACCCATTCTTCCTATGTGCCCTTACGGTTTGGATTGTATTACCCACTTTTGTGGCTAGTAGCTGGAATTTAATGAATGTAACAATTTCGCTATATTCTATTTACTTGAAAACCCTAGATCCTATTATAATATCACCGGATTTCCTATCAAATGTATTGATTAGCGTAAGGTAAAAACTAACCCATGTTTATGTGTGGGGAGTCTTACGTGATACCTTTTGTTTTCAAAGGTTTTTATAAAGTTAAGCAACTTTAACCTGTTACTCACACCAGACCCGTGTCTGACCCGGAGTTTATTTCTGTTTTTCTTAAACTCTTGGGTTACTCAAATTTTTACGAGTAGCCAAGGGATTCAGGTTAGCTTTGACAAATTGGGGAGGAGCAATGGAGCAGGAGGCTTCAGTGCTGTAGATGTTTATAGTGTTCTGCTGTGATTGGTATCTCTGTATTGTATTGAGTTCAAATAACTAGGCAGGTGTTTATAACTATCTAGTATGTGATGTATAATCTGTGTAACTCTAATAATGGTTGTATACTATGTAATACTTATGTTATTAATATAATTTATTCGTTCCGTTGTTGAGATTCTAATGTTGTTTTCTTTCTTTCTTCACTATATTTCTCTTCTCTATCCCTTTCTTTCTTACTCATGATGCATCTTTCTGAGGAATGAAGGACGGATCGTAACAGACATAGTCGAAGTAATAGGCTTGTCCAAGTTCTTGTTCATTTAGATTATGCATGATTATAGTCAAATATGTTTTGCCCCTAATTAGATTTAGGTTTACAAGAGTTTAATTTCAAGAATAGAGAAAAGAAATGGTTGCTCCTACTTGCATGCCCTTAGGTCTGTATTTATAAGGTAGAGCGACTCGGCGTATTGCTTCATCTCGCCTCTAATGTCTTCGAGCTTCGACGTGCATAAATTTAGACGTCATTAGCGACGCCGGGTTCCATCCTCTACTTTTGATGATATGATTCAGCATCAATATGAAGTAATATTAATGTAGAGCAGCATCATTCAGTATCACATCCCTTTTGATACCTTTGGCACGAACATTGACGGTGCTCATCACCAACTATGCATCGAAGGTCTATAGTGGTATCTCTAAGCGAGGCAGTATTGATGACAACGACATTGCTCAGCGGCAACGTCGTTTCTTAGGGTTGATAAGAGGCTATATCAATTGGAAGCGATGTTCATTAAGTGCGATTCCAATCACGGCCTTGTCATAAGGCACTGCTTGAGTGGGGGCATCGATGAGCAACAACACTATTTAGATGCGACATTCATGAATTATACAGCTTCGATGATGGTCAATATGAAAGCCATGCGGCATCGAATGAGTGCGGCAAGGATGACATGTATCATTAGGGTGCAATGCGGATGAAGCACGACGTTCTCCTTTTCCTTATTGGTAGAATGTGGCACTGTTAGATTGTGACACAACGAAGTGTGGTATGGATGAGAGACGACATTGTTGACATGCGACATCGCTTATCAATGACATCAATTGATAACAATAATGATTCAGAGCAATATCAATCTTAGTTTTACTGATATGCAACAATTCTTGGGAAGTATGTTGAAAATAACGGTATGAGATAAAGGCAACATCAAAGAGAAGCAGCATCGACTACACAGGTTAGTGATCTCATGCGGCACTGATTCCTTTGTAACGATATCGCTTATAGCATTACTTTTGACATTGAAATTATATGGACAACAGAAATAAAGCCACTTGTAGGCATATGGATACGTTCATGAGATTCATGAACCCTACCTATATAACCCTCGAACCTAAACTAACCTAGAATACCCTCTATTTTCTCTATTTTGGTTACTCTAGACGGCAAAGATAAGGGAGAGTTAGAAGTAGTTTTCATATCGAAGAATATTGGATTAATTATCGGATAATTGAGAGTTAAAAAAGAAGAAGTAAAATAAGAAAAAGAATACCTTTAATCTTGTTCAAAAAGGGAACTAGCCCTGGTGAAGCTGAGATTAGTGATTAAGATTTTGAATGCTTGTAAAAGAACAGGGAAGAAGAAGGGAAAATATATATACTTACGTCGTTTAGAATCTCAGCCACACAACTAGAATAATGAAAGAGCCCCCAAAACATCAGTTGATTAGTGACAAGGAAGATTAATGCGAGGACCATATAGATTTTTTAGAAGTCAAAAATACTAAAGGTGCAGCTTTTCAAAAGGTCAGCAATAAGGGAGTGACATGTGTACCTAGGCATTAAATGTAAAATGGCAATAAAGACTTTTTCATTTTTAAAAGGAAGAAAGTGAAAAACAAGAAGTGATGGATTACATAAAAATATGGACGTAGAGGCAAGTCCACATCAAGCTATGATTGCTGCAGACTTGAGGGCAAGTGTTACACCCATACTTTCCAAACTCTGTAGAAGGGAAATTGATACAAAACACTAAGCCAAAAGAACTACTCCCAATAGGAGTAGAAAAGAAGCAAGAAAAAAATCGAAATAATACTGCGCCAAAGCCTTAAGTTGGTGGCAAAGCATAAGTACAGCGTCTCTCAATCAAATAAAACTTCGGCACTATAACATTGCATTGGAAACCTGAGATAGCCATAGAGTATAAGGAGCAATCTACAATCCTAACACTCACATCAATAAGCAGAAGTGCAACACAACTTTCAAGTACCAAATAAGAAGGTCGCGCTATGGTTCAAAAAAGGAAGCCCTAAAAAGCCTGCACGGCGGCACAATCTTTAAATAACAATAAGATGTAGAGGTTGTGCTACGGCCCTAAAAACAACACTAACAACATAAAACTATGGCTCAACCCTTCAAGAAACTATACGCGTTAGGGTGCTGCAATCTTAAATTAACATCCAAAGTGGTAGGTATGCATTTCAATCTTATACCAATATATAAGGGTAAATGGGATACGGCGCCATCCTGATTTGACATTGAAGTGACAGAACTGCACCGCAATTTCAAAGAAGATACCACGCACAAATGCAAAAAACTCAAAGGATAGCAATGGGCAAAACTACCCTACAACCATAAGCTAAGCATAGCTTTAGGAGAGTTGATGCAGTTCAGATGCTGTGAAATATAGTCTTTCTTTATAACTATGGAGGCGTAGTTCTCAATGGCTTGTTCATAATAGAAGAGTTCTGAAGTGTTTACAACTATGCAGGCTTCACAAAATGGAGCAATTTCTCATTGCAGTTTCATCTGCGCAAGTGTGTAGTCCATCAATTTGATTGTTGTGTGAAACCATCAGGACATGGTCTATTCAAAATTGGGTTTTTATGGTTCAATTTTAAGCTTCCCACACAAATTCAAAATTCATCATCTCAAATTATAGTTTCTACCGAAGTCCACGTTTGAAATTTGTCTATAACAAATAAGTGAGATGGATGATCGACATGTGTCATAATCCAAATGCAGGATTCAGAATGGTGGAACAAAGATGTTGGCTACCCAAGTGAATCTCTGTGTATAAATGAATAGGGCACCGTAGTAGAAAAATGGTGAATTTTGAGACTTTACTCTTTTGAGAAACAATAAAATAAAAAAACTGTATTCTATGCCATTGTTTGTTTGTAATAAGAACAAAAGAAGAAGAAAAGTACATTTTCTCATAGATATAGGATTCATTAACACCTAAACCACGTAAATTCTCCATGTCATTTTTATTGCTTTTAGTACTTTATTTTACTTTTTCTATTTTTAGTACTAAAGTTGGAATAACTTATTAATGAATTGGGCAAAGAATTATTGTTTAGATAATTTTCTTCATGATTGTGTAAGCATTGTTGCGCATGATACTTCATTTAAATGCAATTTTAACATTATTTAATTTTGTTGATCCCTAATCATGCAAGTGTTCTACGGTGTGATTACTTAAAAAAAATATTAGGGTGTTTCTGAGATGAAAAATCTCATTAACAGTTGCAAGGCATGTCATCTTCTTAAAGAAGGAATTTCTTTTTTGGAGAAATTAGCGATAGTGCGATTAAGCTGGATAAGATCGAAGATTCAAGCATGCAACTACCAATATATATGATATTGATTTTAATGTATCTCAAGGGATGTAATTTATTAGAAGGTTTAATAGAAAATCTTACGCATCAGTGAGAAATTATTGATTTTCCTTTAACCATAAGAAAGATGATTGTATCTTCTAATCAGATCCTCTAAGTTATTAGTTATCCATAAACCGTGAAAAATAAAGATTCTACTCTATGCTTTAATGTTATGAAGTCTGATATAGATCCAACATACAATACCAAAGTTTGGATTTTTTAAAAGCATGCTTAAAAGGATGAAACATGTTGATCGTAATCAGATCTTCCAAAAAAAAAGGGTTGGTGCAAATGAAAACACACTATATTTAATTTTAGTGTGCGACTATCGACATCTTATTTTTTTTTCTTTCGACTACTATAACTAAAGGTCACTTTACTAATATACGTTTCATGATTCTTAACATCAATCATTATTATTTTTCTATCAACCAAGAACCCAAGCATTTCAAAGTCTCCTTCCTAAATCTTAAATCAAACCAAAAAAACACTTATTTTATATAACGATTGTCAAGATGAAGTCCTATCGTTCATCTCAAGTAAATCTCAGTCATAAGTCATCTTTTTCTCGTCAACCAATTTAGTCAAATAAGTATTTTTATTGTCGTCGATGATTTTGGTTTCTAATTGTTTTGATTTGGCAATGCCGCCTGAAATCAAAACGTCGAAGACATAAAACCGTATATTGTGAGGTGTGAAAACAAATCAAAAAAACCCTAAATAATATATCTATGATTGGTTTGTAAAAGAAAATTAGATTTAACATATGAAAAGAAAATTAACCTCTTTATAATGATCACAATTGGGATTATCCACTTAATCTTCACCTTCCATCATCTATTAGGTAAAAAGAGACTTTTTTTTAGAGTTTAGAGTTTGGAATTTCGAGAAGTACGTAAGATTTGATGAGAAGATATGAAATCGATGGTGGTCTAAGGCGAAGAGAATAAGGTAACCAGAAGTAGATGAAAAATATTGATATATGATAAAATAGTAATGATGACCGGAAGAAAAAAAACTGGACGTCAATAATCCATCGAATAATAGTAAAGCAGAAGGACTTAAAGCTCTCTCATAAATTATAGGAGTTATCTTTATCCTCCTTAATTATCTTCGAATTAATATATTTTATTTTCAAAATCATTAATTTTCCATTTTACAATTATTCTACTAAGCTTCTCACGCTATTTTACATTCAAATATCTATTTTTTAAAATCCATAATTATTCGCAAATTTTCGACGATTCTCTCCTAAAATTTACATTTTAGTCCATACATTTAAATTATTTACATAATCCAAACTTTAAGCTAATTAATAATAAAAAAAAATGAAAGTTTCAATATGTATACCGCAGGAGCATCAACGAATTAATAAAAAAAACATTTGGATGCAAATATAAATAAAACATAACATAAATTATGCATATTAATGACAGTAACAAAGTTATCTGGTAATTTATTTACTGAATGAATTTATCATACATTGCACTGCAAAATTTTAATAATTTCAAATTCCTAAATTTTATATTTTTTACAATTACTTAGAAACCCATCTCACTTATCTCTTGATATATTTTTTTGCAAAGCTAGTCGGCTTTATAGTGGGTCGTGCCACTATGTAGATAATGGGAAAACATGTGTTCTGCACATGCACAGAACAACTAAAGGCAAAAAAGCCCCAAGATTCAAGAATAAAAGCACAGGAGTTATACGAAAATGCCCAAACTACTATAACAACATGACTATGCTCGCTCAGGAGAGGAAGAACATCCAAGGCCAACATCCGACGTTGGACCAATAACATGTAAATAACCTGAGAAGAAAGCTGCCAAACGTGGATCATAACCTTTTGAAAGAGGCGACTAAATAAATTTCCTATCTTATGCGACATCAGAAAACTATCTTTTATTCTCCTTACCAATCTCGCTAATCCTAGTAAGGCACATCTCTCTTAATATGGTAGATAAGAAAACGAGTCCCGCCCCCAGTGTCACTGATAAAGGCATAAAAGGTGTCAGACTTAGGCGAATATCTCATATCAATAGGATCGTGATCCCAAGCTCATTCTTTAGAGTTCCAGGATATAACATCAGATATAGACACAAAAGGTACCACATCTAGGCCCGATGGTGGTAAAATAATAGATGGAGCTACATAATTTGGAGCAATAACAGGAGGATCAATAATGGGAGCTACCATAATGGGGTCTATAGGAGCTTCAACAAAGGGAGCCACAGGAGCAACATTTGGAACCCACTTTCGAGCAAGGGGATGAGGAAGAGGAATCTGATCAACCAGGGGAACAAAACCTACAGCCGTCGATCTAGAAAAAGTACTCGAAAGATGCCCAAAAGACAGACGGGATGTGCATATCTCAGGTTTCCAACTATAGCAAACTCTGATCTCAGCAAACTGGTTCTCATCTTGTGTAAACTTTAAAATCGAAGGTAAAGGTTCGTCAGGAGTAATCTCGATAAGAGCTTTGGCATAGACTAATTTCTTTCTAGCCATTGTGTTAGCGTCATAACATATCACCTTAACAACTAGACCAGCTAGCCAGTCAATCCCGATTAGAGGCTGAGGAAAAGAAGGAATGTGAGAAAAGTAGGTTCAGACAGGAATAGATTAAACTTGGCATTTCGCCCGGTCCACAGAAGTAATCCAAGTAGTGATAATGAACGGTTTCCCACTGGAATACACTGTCTTTCATCATTACACGAGAATTTAAAATAGAACATTTCATTATCAAAAATGAACGCTCAAACCCTACTAGGCTTCCAAACGTGGTTGCACCTCGCCTTAACTAAATGATAAGGAGGATTGGAGTCAAGAAAAAAAATCCACCAAGTGCTCTTTCCAGTAATCCACAATGGCCTCAATAACTTCCTTCAGAGATATCATCACACCCTCAATCTCAATTAAATCAAAATGACAAGGCAAATGCTTACCGGTATTATTTGGCAACTTGGTGAATAAAGATGACCACATAGGAGCAAAACGATGTGTAGGAGGATCCAACGGACCAGCGAGCGTTGTAGAGACCAAGAAATGTTGAAAACGACATTGTTACAAGCACCTGGAGTGCACCCCATTGATAACCTACTGCCAGCATAGTTGTTCACAATAGCTGCAACCTTAGACACTCTATCGTCGTTCACCGCAGAACCAATAGCCGCAAGCGCTAGATCAAGATATTTTTGCCCAATTTCAGCATCTCCCATTTCAGATCCAATATTCAACCCAACAGTGGTACGAGTCCAAGAATTATTACCTACTTCAGCTAATAGTGGAGCAATTGCGTTCGAACCACAGAGACTAATAGACATTTCAAGACTAGCACCAAGCGAGGAGCTAATCTCGTGAAGAAGGCCAAAAAATGAGGAGTCACTAGCGGCCGTCGCGGTATGGACTTTAACATATTTCTGAGTAGAGGAGCAATCATCAGCAGCAATAGGGGCCAAGGGATCACGAGCCTTGCCAAACGAAAGAGCAGATCCACCATCTTGGTCGGAGGAGGCGGACATAGCAAGTTTCAGCTTCGGTATAAGAGAGAGACACCGCAGGAGCGGAGCAAAACGCGAAAGAAGAAAATTTAAATATAAATACTATCACCTTACCAAAACCAAATTTATCATATATTACATAATAAAATATATTTTTAGCGACAAATAAAATATAAATACTATTTTTTAACAACATTATCGTATGCATCGCACGGGTTACACGCTAGTAACGCACTAATTCTAAGTGAAAATAAAAATAATCTACTAAGATTCATGTTCGAAACTTATTTTTCTACATCCAAACTGGATCAAACAATGCATGTTGTTAGTTACATGCAATGTACTATTGTATTTCTACATACATATGCAACGTATGTTTTCCTTAACTATTAATCAAAATTATACAGCTCATAGCTCATAGCTCATAGCATAGGAAAAAAAAGCATATCGTACCACTGCACGTATGGTTGCAATAAATCCATGCAGAATTCTAACCACCAAACACCAGCTCGATCCCCAACTCTCTTTGGCTACAAAAATCCTCCTCCACCCGCTATTTTTATCCTTCCTCTCTCCTATACAAACCTCCCTCCCTTCCTCCTCAACATCTCTCACACACATACTACCATACCATCTCCAAAAAAAAGGGCAAACAAAAAGATGGCCTTCATCATAGGAGGCTTAGCCGTCCTCGTAGTCACCGTTGTCGCTGCCATTGTCGCCGTCACCATGACCTAGAAGCCTAAATCCAACGACTCTGCCCAATCCAGCTCGGTCGCTCTCTCCACCTCGTCCAAGTCGGTCCAGCCCACTATGAGCCCACCAAGCACCCTGCCACTTGCGAGTCCAAGCTCAACAAGGCCTCGGGCAATGGCAACGCCACCGACCTCAAGTCCCTCATCCAGCTCTCCTTCAAGGTCTCCATCGACCGCCTCAAGGAAACCACTAACTGCTCTACCCTCCTCATCGCCGCCTCCAATGACCCCTACTCTGTCGAGCCCCTCAAAACATGCAATGACTTGTCCGATTATGCCACGCACGACCTCTAAGTATGCCTGTTAATGCATACTTTCGACTACTATCATATCCACCTCCAAATCCATAATCAATTTCGGATATCAGATATCTGTATTCATGAATACTAGCGGATATTGCATATTTATTCCAACGTATAAATCATTTTACAAGAAATATAAAATAAAATGATGATAATTACTTTATTTTAGACCATTGTTAAAGGGACACCTGAAATGATTAAGGTAGAGTTAATGGTTTATAGTTCCCTTATAAAATATGGCCATTAAAATGTTGAAAATATAAACAAAAAAGTTACCCAGAGGGGTCCAAAATATCGTTAAATTACTTTGTCTTCTCTTGCCTATACAATGTACCACAATGATTTTAGACATTTATTTCGTATTATCAACTATTTATCAGATATATTGTGTTCCACTAATTCGTTAGTTTTTGTATGAATGATAGAGATTTTTTATGGCGTAGAAGCACAGAGAATAAAAGGACGCATGATTTGATCTATCATCCATAAAATACTCAATTTTAACTATTTCTCTAGATTCTTTAACAATGCTCTTCATTTACACCTGCATAATATGAATTCTTACCACGATATAATTTTAAATATCAACCATATGTAATAAAAGTATCTTGATAAAGTGTCGATATTATTATACCTATATCCGTATCCATATCATTTTTGAGATTTCATATTTTATTTTCTATTTTTTGTACAAGGATGCGGACGGATATAGGATTTTTCGGATACTGATAAACAATCGTACATGCAAGAGGTGGTCGACAACGTCCTAGGCTACGACTTCTTGGAGATAGACAAGACCGTGTACGACCTATAGACCTGGCTGACCGCAGCCAACACCTACCATTTAATTGGTTCGTGTGTGTAGAAATTCAAAGTTGTACCATGGATTTTATATATCCATGGACTTTCATTTGTAATGAATTATCCCACATCGGTTGTGATCGGATACTCAAATCTGATATCCGATCCCGGTATTATCGAAATCCAAACGTCGTTTTAAAGGTCATGTTGTTTAAGGTTTAAATAATTTAATTCAATACTTTGAATTTACACAGCATTTATCAAAGATAAATAACATACATTTATCACAGATATATCCAATATCACATCACAGAATATCATAGATTATCAAACTATAGATATCAATCAATCCAGACATTCTATACAATCATTCATCCATAAGCAAAAATTATTAGTCCATATTATAATTAATTTAATTAACTTCAAATTAATTAATTACTTAAAAATTAATCACCTATCTATGCTTAATCAATCATTAGTTAATTACAATCATTTAATTAATTAATCATTTCTTAATTACCTTATAAATTGATTAACCAATCTTTATTTACTGATTAATTATCCTTTAATTATTAATTAATAACCCTTAATTACAAATTAATTTATCCATAATTATCAATTAATCAATCCTTAATGACCAAATGATTAGTCTCTAATTACTTAATTAATTAATGCTTAATTACAAATCAATTTATCTTTAATTACTTAATTAATTAATCTCTAATTATAAATTAATTAATCTTAATTACTTAATTAATTAACTCTTAATTATCAATTAATTAATCTCTAATTAATTAATTACCCCTAATTACAAATTAATTAATCCTTAATCATTAATTGATTAAATTAATTAATTACTCTTTAATTACTTCATAAATTATCAAAACCTTAATTAACTTTAAGATAAACCATTATCCTTTATTAATTAATTGACTATCATTAACATATTTAAAACGTTTATCTTTATAATTAACTTAATTAAATCATTTAATTTAAGTTATAAAATAAAATAAACATTTAACTTAACAAATTAAAGTTAACAAATTATATAACTTCGTAATCGAATATTAAAGAGAACATTTACTATATATAAAGGAAATTTATTTAAGAAAAAGTTTTAAACAAAATTTATCTTAAATTTCAAAACTTTGCTTTTAAAAAAACTTTTAAAAACTTGTTTAAATCTGCTTCGGGTTCAACCCGATAGTTACTCGAATCCTGCCCCGAGTAAAACCCACTTTTCTTCTAAATTTTTTTAAAACTTAGTTTAAGTTTGAGTTTTAAAACTTGTAAACATGTTACACTCATGAACATCACCCGAGATCATATACAAGACACTACGCGGCTGCTTTGAGTTCTTCCCCGAGCCTTCCCTCTCTCCCAAATACACTGACACACATACCAAATTGTGCACGTGCACCGGCAATCAATGTCACCTTGACCATCACCGACATCTCCAACTCAACGATGTTCATCACTACTTACGATCCCGACCACTAATTCTCCATCACAAGCTCAAGATCAAAATCGAGGTACACAGGTCAAACCTGGAAACTAACTCCTCGCCTGAATCTTCCTCGAACTGCAGACGCCGACCATCGAAACTCCTGAGACTCCGGCCAGACACTCTCCGGCCATCCACGTAGCCTTCCCCCTAGTCTGATGATTCCCGATCATCTAGAGATGCTGCAGCAACCCAAAACCAGACCTCGACCAAACTGAGGGCTTAAACCCTACTCCGACCGATCGTCGAACTTCCTCCTACCTTCAATTGAAACCCCGACCACGCCGAGACCTCCGGCCACCAGAATTTTCTTAAAATTCAGTTTCTGGTCAACACCGAAATACGCTCGATTCAATTCTAAAAATTGTGATTCATTTTTTAAAATTCATGATTTTAGATAACAAAACAGATTATAAACCTAGAACCATGAATTATTCAAGTCGAGGATTTGATAAGTTTACAAATTTCACTGTCTTTCTAAATTTCCAGATAGTTTTCAACTTATCATGCTTAAATATATTTTAATACTTAGTTTATGTAAAATCAAACATATTTTGTTTAAATTTCACAACCTGAAAAAGAATGTTTGAAGAGAGCCTGATCTCAGATCAAGATTTTAGCCTGTAAGTTATAAAACAGAGATATGCACAGGGTTAAAGACATGCACATTCAAACACATACATATATACAGAGTTTACACTAATATATGTACATGCAAGGCATAATTCATCTCAGAATTCACATGCAACGGATTTTATTTACTTAAGCTTTTTATATAAAATGTTTACTCACCTGTTAATGATGAGCATACTTTGGAAAACGAGAAGCTTGAAAATGCTATGATAATCTTTTTTTGAAAATTGAAGCTTTTTGATCTGGAAAAATACTTGAATGTTGGAAGAAAACTGCTTGAACTTGCTTTGATTATGAACTGGAATCACTTTGTTGTTGAGAAGATTCAAGCTTTGAAAACAGAGATGATCAAGGCTTTTGATTTCAGGTTGAAGCTTGATTTTTTTCTGGTTTGAGTATTTGTTACACGTTTTAGTATTGATCTGGTGTGAAATGTTTTACAAGTTCGTTTTTCTTTGTTCTTGTTTTTGAAAAAAGATAGGAAAAAAGAAATGAAGAGAAGGAATAAATGAATATATAGACTAAATTTATGGTTTTTAAAATTTAAAGAAAATAAAATAAAATAGTGACACTTGTTAAATTTCTTAACATTTGTCATTTACATATTTAATCTCATTACACTTGTTATTAAGACGATTTATAAACTAACACTTGTCGTTATGCATTTTATTATTATTTTTAAATGTTAATAAGATTTTATATTTAATTTACTAATTAATAAATACTTTTCTAAATTTATATAAATAAATTTCTTTAAAGAAAATAATATAAAACAAACTATATACTAATAAAATTCTTATACATATATTTTGAAATCAAAATATGTTAAGATATCAATCTTTTGAAATTTCAAATTTAAATTCAAATTTAATTTAAAATCCAATTTAAAATCCAATTTAAAGTCAACTTATATATATATGTATACATTAAAAAAACAAATTCAATTTGTAATTAATAATTCTATTTAAGAATCTATTTATATCTATATAAACAACTCATTATTATTATTGTTTGAAAATAACAATTTTACCAATTTTAAATAATTTATAAAAGAGATTATCACTTTTTAATTGCTTGAAATTCCGGGATATCACAGTCTCGATTCTTTGGGCTGAAAGTCCAGATTGGCCAGCCACATTCATATTCCCTCTCAGCTCTTGGATTTATGTCCTTCTATTTGGTTCTCTTCTAAGCTAGAAGGCATTCTCTTCATGCTGCTTAAAATAGATCTCAAATGATAATATTTGTTGTGTTATTTTTGCAAATCCACGTTATTCGAAAACAACAAAGTTGAACCATCTTGCGTAGGGCGTTTCTTCTCAATGATTAACATCATCTTGGCTTTAATATTGTTTAATCGATAAAGAAGATTTGAATTGCTAAACGCAAGTGTTACTTGTTTTCCTAATGAAAATAAGTAAACAGAAAAAATAGATTAATGCACAAGAAAATGCGTTCTTTATTAGCAACAAGAAGGTTCATAAGCACAAACAAGTTCAAATTACATTAAAAATATAAGTTTTCCACATCCTTAAAGTTTAAAAACAGCAGTTTGAGCCTTTTTGAGTGACCCGTGGACATAGTAATGGTAGAGTAAAAATGAACATCATACCTTGGAGGGGTGTTAACTAATGTGAATTCATGGCACTGTCATTTCTCAATCGGAGGACTGGCTTAGCCATAAAACAATTTTGCATAATTAGTTCGCGTCTATTTTAAGAAAATTGTCCTTTTATTATTTGAGAAATTGAAATCAAAGCGCGGAAGCAGTGTGTAAACTTTAGAAGGTTCTTAAGAAAGCAATTTTTGCTAGCAGAGAGGTTTCGAGAATTAACGATTTCACTTTAAAGCGCCTCTTTAATTTGATAAATTTGCTTAAGAGTTTCATGGAAACATGATCACTTGATGATTTTTTAATCTGTATGATTTAAAGAAATTAAGCTAGGGTGCAAAGAAACAAAGAGATTGGAATTCATATCATTGTCTGAATCACATATGACAACAAAATTACTTGGATTCACAATATCAACCCTTTGTAAAACTCGAAAATGGATATCTCTTTATTGAACTTAACTTCCTCTGTGGGGAGAATGTTAGGGGAAAGTAGAGCAGTCTCAACCTTGGAAAGATTCCAGCATTTCCTAGGATGAGGATCGGTTCAATGCTCGTTTAAATATTGGAGTCTTCTAATTAAACCTCTGTTCTTCTACCCTAAGAAAGAGAAGTCAACAAAAAGAATTCTATAATAAATTTTGTAAAGAAACTCTTTTTAAACATCTCATCTTCGATGAGCATACATAAGAGTGTGGTTAACTCTGTATTTTTTTAAAACTCTTTTTGTACGAAGATAAGATCTTTTTAAGGGTCGAGCAGCTCGTTTTTCTTTTAAATCTTTTAATCGTTTGGCATGAAGGCAAAGGTGCCCGTAGTTGTCAGATAGGTTGTTATGCTTATCAATTAGCCTTTTGATCTCCCTATTTAATCAAAGCACTTTTCTCTAGCCCTTCTGGTATAGTCTCAAAATAATATTTGTATGTTTTCCTTAACTAAAGTAGCGAGCTTATTAACTAAAAGCTAGCAGATAAATTTGGTCGTATAAAATAAATTTCATACCTTCGTGACGGGGACTTGAGAAGTTGGAGCTCGAGCCTTTTCCTTCGCTTGTTGGTTGAGAGAAGACTGAGAGAAGGAGCATATTTTGAAGGGATGTCTTCCTATTATACGCGTTAAGGGGCTGGTAAATAAGGAAAGCCTGTGTCATGGGCAGACGAGTCTAAGTCATGGCCGTCTGTTTCGTTATCCCCACATCTTGGTTCTTCCGAACCTTATCGCCATCATCTCCACCTTCATCACCACTGTCTTCGTCGTCATCTTCCTCGTCATTAAAATCTCCATCTTCTACAATTAGGGGGTCATCCAAAGATAATAATTCCTTAGGATCGATGACCTCTCTAACAACCCTGGTTTGGAGATTGCCTATCAATATTAAATTATAATGGTAATTATAATTTAATATTGTGAAGTAAATTAAATTGGAGATTTTATTTTGTTTATTTGGAATAAACAATGACTTATGGAATTAAAAAAATGAGAAAATAAAGTTCCAAACTTTATTTTATTTTGTTTGGGTTAAAAATGAATGGAAAATGGTTTTTATTCGGAGAAAATGCAATATTTTTATTAATTATTGCCAATTACTTCTTTTAATAATTTTTAAAGGAAGTATTTAAATTTTAAAGGTAGTTTATTTAAATGAAAAAGTGAAATTTGGTTTAAAGATGAGTTTTGGTCATAAATTATGTTTGGAAATGGTTTGAAATATTTTTCTAAGAAAGAAAAGCGTTTTTGGTGAATTTTAGAATTTAAAAACAAGGTTTTATTCATTTATTTGAGTAAATAGTGTGTTTTGTAAATAAAAGGGTTCAAAATAATAAAAATGTTCTAAAAATATACAATAATCTTTTTATGTGAGGTAAATGTTTTATTTTATAAGTATACAAATTTGCATATTTTTCTTGTGTAAAAATTTGAAGGAAAATGCAATATCATTTTGTGTATAATGTAAATATGAGAAGCCATTTTGTTACAATTGTGAATTCTTTAACCTTATCCATTTTATTTTCTTTTAATTTTGGTTCTATTGGCCCATTTAACCTATTAATGAGAAAAAGAGGAAAACAGTTACCAGTACGTTCATTTACATTACCTTCTTCCTTCTCAAACTAGAGAATAGAAAATAAAGAGACCCGTTTCTCCTATTTTCAAATTTCAAAGCTCATAACTCCAAATTAAATCAACAAGCTGAGATTTTTAGCAAACTAGAGTGTAAATCAAAAGGTAATCAAACTCCAAACCCAAATAATTTTTTCTAATTCTTGATTTGAGAAATAGATTTCTAATTTACTGTAAATTTTGCTTACATGTACTGTATCTTCTTTCCACAGGTTTCTAGAGGTCAATACTCAAGCCAAGCTTAAATATTTTTGCTTTAATCCGGGTATTTGCACTGCTACAGCAAGGTGAGTTGCAAAAACTTACAAATTCTAGCCGAGGAAAGCTCAAATCGCCAAAAATAGTGAATAATTTGCTTTGTAGTTATTTTATCTCAACTTGTAAACTATTTTATGTTGCTTCTTTGAAAGCTTATAATTTTTATTTCGGCAACGAAATGCTGTCGGATTTTTTTCAAATAGTAGTTCATATGTTGAACTTTGTCTCTATAAAATTTGGTTGAAAAATATTTACATTTGAGATTTCGAAACTTTGCCACAAAATAAACAAAAACCCAGATTTTTGCCTGGGCATATTTTGTTTGAGTTGCTGCAAATGTGGTCTGAGTTCGTGTTTGAGACAGCGTAACTCTTTCATTTCTTACTAGAATTTATCGATTCTTTTTTTGTTTGAAAGATAAATCTCTACTATATGCATACCAATTTTCAGCTCAATCTGAGATCGTTTGGTCCTCTGTTTCATGCCTGAAAGTTGAACCCTTGATGGTTTTTAGGATTGTACATTTATAGTTTTTTTGAACTGTTACAAACATGGCCTGAATCCATGTATCAAGCCGTGTGACTTTTTAACTTCTAGCCGAAATTCATTGATTCTTTTTTTGTTTGAAAGATGTAGTTTTCTAGTATGTGCATACCAATTTTTATCTCAATATGAGGTCCTTTGATTCTCTGTTCTAGGCTTGTAAGTTTAACTCATGATGGTTCTGAGGCCTGGGCACATTTTTGTTTTTGAACTGTTGCAAACATGGTCTGAGTCCATGCACAGCATAACATTTTCATTATTAGTCCGAATTCATCTATTCTTTTTTCATTTGAAAGCTTAAGTTTTCTGCTATGTGCACACCAATTTTTAATTCAATTAGAGGTCTTTTGACCATTTGTTTCACGTTCGAAAGTTGAACCTAGAGAAGATTTCAGAGCTTGGTATTAATTTGTCTATGCATTTATATGTTCTTTTTTCGTCCGACTTTTGGCTTTTACCATGATATTTCTGAATTGTTTTTAGGACCATGAAGCCTATTAATAGCCTAGTCCAGTTTTGATGAATTTGAAATTCATATTCAAATTTGAATTGAATTTGAATTGAATTCGAATGACGGTTTTGAATGATTTCTTTGATTTCGAGCACGGATTTTTCTTAACGGTTTTGAAATAATTTTGAGATTAATTTGCATTTAAAATAATTATTATATATTTCTAAATTATTTTAAGCTATAAAATATATTTAATCTCTATAATAAGATAATTTTCGAATATTGTTTTCAAAATTGATTTCAAAAAATAGTTTTAAAAGCTTGTTTTCTCAAGAAAATTATTTTGCATACAAAATACGCGTTTTTGCACTATTCGAGCAAATGAGAAGGTATTTTTTCCATTTTTTTAGTATAATATGCCTGAGCAGGTTTGTTGGTTTAGATATCGTTTTGTAATGTGGTATTGAATCATCTTAGTGGTTATCTTGCCTTGTAAGTTGTAATGCATGATTGTTGATCATGTGATCAAATTTTGCAAAAATAGCCGCTGTTAAGTTTTTCACTGGTTTCTTATATTTTTATATCATTTGTGATCCGATGAGTTCAAATTCTATTATCTCCAAATGTAATTGTCCCCGTTTCCATGAAATCACAAACACTTATTCTATCAAATTAATTAATTAATTCGATTAATCAAGCAATGAACTGCGAAGATTGAGTGAAGCCAGGAAACATATGGATTTTGAAGACTGATGAATTTAGCCATGAAATAGTTAAACGGAGGAGAATAGGAACTGCAGTAGAAGAAAAGAGGTATCACATTCAAAAAAAAAAAAATTTCAAACTGATATTTCCTACTTGCATAGCTATTATAATCGAACCGCAGATCAAACTAGGTTAGGCTGAAGTCAAAATCTTTGAAGGCCGAACCAATTAAACGGTTAAAACCGTGTTAATTGTATGTTGTATTTCTAATCAAAGATCAATATATTAGTATTTTCACCCTTCAAAAGAATATAATAAAAGAATTGAAGTAAAATTTAAATGACAATGTAAGTTCGCAAGTGTAGAAATTCAAAGCTGTACCATGGATTTTATATAGCCATGGACTTTCATTTGTATTGAATTGTCCCACATCAGCTGTGTATGGAGGGAGAAATCCAAATTGCGGCACTGACTCCTTTGTAACGATATCGCTTATAGCATTACTTTTGACATTGAAATTATATGGATAACAGAAATAAAGCCACTTGTAGGCATAAGGATACGTTCATGAGATTCATGAACCCTATCTATATAACCCTCGAACCTAAAGTGACCTAGAATACCCTCTATTTTATCTAGTTTGGTTATTCTAGACGGCAAAGATAAGGGAGAGATAGATGTAGTTTTCATATCGAAGAATATTGGATTAATTATCGGATAATTGAGAGTTAAAAAAGAAGAAGCAAAACAAGAAAAAGAATACCTTTAATCTTGTTCAAAAAGGAAACTAGCCCTGGTGAAGCTGAGATTAGTGATTAAGATTTTTGAAAGCTTATAAAAGAACAGGGAAGAAGAAGGGAAAATATATATACTTACATCGTTTAGAATCTCAGCCACACAACTAGAATAATGAAAGAGCCACCAAAACATCAGTTGATTAGTGACAAGGAAGATTAATGCGAGGATCTATATAGATTTTTTAGAAGTCGAAAATACCAAAGGTGTAGCTTTTCAAAAGGTCAGCAATAAGGGAGTGACATGTGTACCTAGGCATTAAATGTAAAATGGCAATAAAGACTTTTTCATTTTTGAAAGGAAGAAAGTGAAAAACAAGAAGTGATGGTTTACATAAAAATATGGACGTAGAGGCAAGTCCACATCAAGCTATGATTGCTGCAGACTTGAGGGCAAGTGTTACACCCATATTTTCCAAACTCTATAGAAGGGAAATTGATACAAAACACTGAGCCAAAAGAACTACTCCCAATAGGAGTAGAAAAGAAGCAAGAACAGAATCCAAATAATACTGCGTCAAAGCGTTAAGTTGGTGGCAAAGCATAAGTACAGCGTCTCTCAAGCGAATAAAACTTCGGCACTATAACATTGCATTGGAAACCTGACATAGCCACAGAGTATAAGGAGTAATCTACGATCCTAACAATCACATCAGTAAGCAGAAGTGCAACACAACTTTCAAGTACCAAATAAGAAGGTCGTGCTATGGTTCAAAAAAGAAAGCCCTAAAAAGCTAGCACCACGGCACAATCTTTAAATAACAATAAGATGAAGAGGCTGTGCTACGGTCCTAAAAACAACACTAACAACATAAAACTATGGCCCAACCCTTCAAGCAACTATACGCGATAGGGTGCTGCAATCTTAAATTAACATCCAAAGTGGTAGGTATGCGTCTCAGTCTTATACCAATATATAAGGGTAAAAGGGATACGGCGCCATCCTGATTTGACATTGAAGTGACAGAACTGCACCGCAATTTCAAAGAATATACCATGCACAAATGCGAAAAACTCAAAGGATAGCAATGGACAAAACTACCCTACAACCATAAGCTAAGCATGGCTTTAGGAGAGTTGATGCAGTTCGGACGCTGTGAAATACTGTCTTTCTTTATAACAATGGAGGTGGAGTTCTCAATGGCTTGTTCACAATAGAAGAGTTCTGAAATGTTTATAACTATGTAGGCTTCACAAAATGGAGCAATTCCTCATTGCAGTTTTGTGACGACCCGGAATTTTAAAGCATTTAAAATTGGAATATTAAATTTATTTGAAATATTTAAAAGTTAATTTATAACTTGAATTCCAAATATCACTATTTATTTGGGTAATTTAATTATTAGATTAATAATTTAAGTCTGGTAAAATGTTGAATATGGAGTTTTAAGCCTGTTAAAAATAATTTGAAGGCTCATAAAATTTATATTGATAACACTGATGATAATAGAAGTTTTAAAATTGAATTTAACAGTGGTTTGTTCAGTTTTAAAATTTATATCGTTTAAATTGAATCTAAAAACAGCCTTCCGAGGCGCAGTCTCGAAATTCGACGAAACCAGTCCCATTGGATCCGTAATATTGAATTATTATCAGATTTCAATTTTCGGAGAGTTTGGAGTTGTTGTGTGAGCGTACGGTAAGTAAACGCGTTGAAAATTTAATTGATGATAGCCGACTCGATATTTAAATATAATATTTCGGGTAGTCAAATTCATTCCATCAGCCACTTTCCTATCATTTCGAATTACTGTAGCTCGATATTTACTTCACGCAAGCTTTCCCCATATGCCATTTTCAGAAGTAAAATATGGAGGGCTTCTCGTTCATTCTCCTCTATCTACAGCTCGAATGAATTTCCTTCCTATTCCCAATTTAAAGCGCAAATTCCTTCTCCTCTCCCCCTTAAAATTTCTTTCGGTTAAAAAATAAAATAAAATAAAAAATGGAAGGGGCTATTCGAAGAGATAATGGCCGCTATCAGTAACGTTTGAATTTCAAATGTAAGTTGAGATCGAGGTGAGTGTTCGACCTAGGTGACTTAGCAACTGAAGAGATCCGCGTCCCAAATCAAGGCGTCGATGTTGTAGGATGGAAGTCGTGACATTGGGGGGCGGTAATTTTGCGAGCAGTTAGGGTTTCGCGATTTGGAGGCTCGTCGTTCGTGATGGTGGGTTTATCTTCGATGCTGGAAGGTTGTGAAAGACAGTGGGATGACATGGTGACTTGGTGTAGCACGTGACGAAGGAGACGTGTGATATTGGGTGGTCGTTCGAGCATAGCTGGTGTGTTCGTCGGCGATGTGTGTAGGTAACGGCTTTGTTTTTTATTTTTCCAATTAAATTTAATTTAAATGTATGGATTTAGGTATAGTGTAGATAAAAGAAAATTATTTTTCCTGTAAGATATTGTTTTGAACATATGTATACAGAAAGAAAATAATATCTATAACTTTGAAGTATAAATGTTTATATAATATATAGATCTATGTTAATATTTAGCTTACAGTTAATTTTAAAAACTGCTAAATAGTGATTATGGTATATATAGGCTGTTATAGGATTTATGTTCTGGTCAGAAAGGAAAAAAAAGAAAATATACGTACCAATTTTCATTTACCGGTTAACTTTAAATTATGGAGATGGATTTGTTTATTTGAACCTTTCTAATTATTTTAATTACTAAAAGATATTTTAAAGGGAATTGGGTTAAAGCTAATTTTTAGTTAAATTAAAGAAATAAAATTTAATTGTTTGATTTTATTTCAAATGTTAATAAATCATATAAATATTTATACAAGGTCCAAAATTGGGAGATAATGGTCGGAATGGGATTGGATTGCCAAACGAAAAGCAAAGGTGAGTTAATCTCACTCAGTTAAATTTACGTTCAAATTTAAATTGATAAATTTAAATAATTGTTGAATGGTTGAATTGATTGATGTGGTATGATATATTTTGGAATTGGTATTATGTATTGTGCTAACGTTTGTGGATGCATTGAAAACAGGTTGGAGGGATCCAACTGGACCTCTCACATTTATTTAAGTTATTCAGTATTCTCTGTTGTAATTATTTGATATCCTATGTTGAGTTATATTGGAATATTAAATATTATGGTTTGATTGGATATTCGGGTATAACGAATTACCAAAATATATGAATTGGATTGATGAAAAGAAATTAAAAGGAAGTAGATTTGTAAGCGAAATAAGTATAGAAAGTTTGAATAAGTTAAGAATGAACTGGAAGGAAATAGAAGTAATATGAAAATAATAATAAATGACTTCGAGAATCAAGAGAAAAGAATTTTGAATAAAATGAAACTGATGAGTTGTAAACTTAAGTTATATTAATAAAAGAAATAAAGAATATTTCTAAAATTCAAAGTGTAAATTTATTCAAAAGGATAAGGAAGTAATTGAGAAATTTAAAAAAAATGGAATTTTTAGTTAAAGTATTTTTAAATCATAATGACGAAATGAAATCTGAAATTAATAGATTTTGAATTAAAGGGAAATAAATGGAAATCAATTTGGAAATTGATTCGAGTGTTTGAAATTGAAATTTAAAAGAAGATTGTGAAGAGAAGTATATTTCTCTAGATAGCCAAGTACGTTCAAAGTTATTTATTTTTTATATAAGTAAAGGCTTTAATGTTGTTTTAAAAAGCATGTTTTAGGAAATTTATTATTTTTAATCTTTTAGATTCTAAAGTAAATATTTTCAAACCAATTATCGTAGTAATTGTTTGAATAGTAACTTAGTGTTTTGTTTTAAAGAGTGAGAACCTAGTTTACATTTCATAAAGTAACCTTATTTTTAACTATTCATATAGTATATACTTTTAACCAATTATTGAAGTGGTCTTAGCTTAAATGTTTTATAGTAAATTCCAAAGTAAGAGTTTTTTTAAATCTACTATTGTAATAATTATTTAAAGAATGATTTGATATTGTGTTTCAAGAAGGAAAATCTAGTTATATTTATAAAGTAAACTTATTTTAGCTGTTTCTAGGGTATTATTCAAAAATTAAGTATTTAAACAAAATTTCCTATATAAAATGTTAAATATATCTTACGATAAAAGTGTTGTAAATTAATTTAAAAATCTAGTTTTGTGCTTGGTGATTCTAGAGGAGATAGAAAATATTTGGGAAAGTTTATTCTGGAAAAGAAAGTATGGTTTGAAACTGTTACCAAAGGGATTTGAAATTGGAAATATATCTTGTAAGGATATTTGAGATAAATAAATAATTTGGAAAATTATTTATTGTTTGATGGATGTCTGTGAATATTAGTTGATAGTTAAATAACCGACTATCAATATTGGACAATGCGTTGATCGTTTCGAAGAGACCGGGATCGAGATTAATTTCTTGAAAACCACTTCGATCCGGTTTGTACATTTCGTGTAAACGATTTTGGATTCGAAGATGGAGCAGTGAAGTGCAAGGGCTAGTCGCTACTAATCCTGAGGATATTTCCAAAATGGATGTAGTAGGAATAGTGCTTTCGGTTCCGTTCGAACCCGGGACGGACTTGTATGGATGAATGCTTGCGAAACATCGTCAGGTGGACGATGGGCATTCTAAGGGATATATTCTAAAAAGGTAACGCTTAACCTCAAGCCTCATCAAATGGGAATGGCTGAAAATCAGGGGATATGCAGCAAGGCTTCGTGGGTAGCCCCCACTGGAGGGTGAGGTCATCCCTGTCTAGATGTCCCTTTTATTTCGGCTTAGTGGACGGTTGCTGATCCCAACCGCGGGGTGATCTTGCTCGAGACTGTACAGTAAGGGATGGTTCCGGTCTTGTGTTACAGGGGAGTTAGGGTGGCTCCTCGGTACGCTGATCTAGACCAGGTACTGTGACAGGTGGTACCCCAGTGCCTAGCCATTAGTTGGAATCCATTTTCCCTATGCGCCCGTACGGTTTTGATTGTGCCCAACTATTGCTGAAACGTGAGATGCAAGCTATTCAGCTAGATTCTATTTTACTTCCTATAGACACTATTATAATATCAGAGGACTTTAATAAAAATGTTTTAGCTACCGTAAGGTAAAAACCCGACATGTTTATTTGTGGCGTGGTCTTACGAGATGCTTTTGTTTTCAAAGGATTTTTGAAACTTTAATAATCAATTGGGTGTGATTTTCTCACGCTGGTAATCCAGACTGACTTGGGTGTTATTTAACTGTAATGCTCGGGTCAGACCGCGTATTATAGGATACAGGACATGATGCTTTGGAGCTCAGGAGACGAGCAGGATGATGATACGTACATTCATACTTGTATATATATATATATATATATATATATATATATATATATATTCCGCTGTGTTGTGTAGCTGTGTATCTAGTTGTATGTTATTGATGTGAGCTGTGATTTGATGTACTCTGATGATGTAATATATGTAAACAGATATATTTGATTTTGAGTAAAGATTATTTATTATCTATTATATTTTACTCCGCTGCGATGGTTAGATTTTGTTGTTGTTTTCTATTTTTCTCCTTCTACCTCTTCTTCTTTAACCTAAATGGTTCGTATTTCTGTACAACTTGAGTTGATTGTTGTAGAATAGTGTTGACTCAAGGGGTACGGATTTGTGGGCTGTTACGAGTTTCATCTGCACAAGTGTGTAGTCCATCAATTTGATTGTTTTGTGAAACCATCAGGACATGGTCTATTCAAAATTGAGTTTTTCTGCTTCGATTTTAAGCTTCCTGCTCAAATTCAAAATTCATCAGCTCAAATTATAGTTTCTACCGAAGGCCACGTTTGAAATTTGTCTATAACAAATAAGTGTGATGGATGATCGACACGCGTCATAATCCAAATGCAGGATTCAAAATGGTGGAATAAAGATGTTGGTAATCCAAGTGAATCTCTGTGTATAAATGAATATGGCACCATAGTAGAAAAATGGGGAATTTTGAGACTTTACTCTTTTAAGAAACAATAAAATAAAAAAACTGTATTCTATGCCATTGTTTGTTTGTAATAAGAACAAAAGATGAAGAAAAGGACATTTTCTCATGGATATAGGATTCATTAACATCCAAACCACGTAAATTCTCTGTCATTTTTATTGCTTTTAGTACTTTATTTTACTTTTTCTATTTTTAGTACTAAAGTTGGAATATACTTATTAACGAATTGGGTAACGAATTATTGGTTAGATAATTTTCTTCATGATTGTTTAAGCACTGTTGCGCATGATACTTCATTTAAATGCAATTTTAAAATTATTTAATTTTGCTGGTCCCTAATCATGCAAGCGTTCTACGGCGTGATTACTTAAAAAAAATATTGGGATGTTTCTAAGATGAAAAATCTCATTAACAGTTGCAAGGCATGTCATCTTCTTAAAGAAGGAATTTCTTTTTTGTAGAAATTAGCGATAGTACGATTAAGCTGGATAAGATCGAAGATTCAAGCATGCAAACTACCAATATAGATGATATTGATTTTAATGTATCTCAAGGGATATAATTTATTAGAAGGTTTAATAGAAAATCTTACGCATTAGTGAGAAATTATTGATTTTCCTTTAACCATAAGAAAGATGATTGTATCTTCTAATCAGATCCTCGAAGTTATTAGTTATCCACAAACCATGAAAAATAAAGATTCTACTCTATGCTTTAATTCTATGAAGTCTGATATAGATCCAACATACAATACTAAAGTTTTGACTTTTTAAAGGCATGCTTAAAAGGATGAAATACGTTGATTGTAATCAGATCTTCCAAAAAAGGGGTTAGTACAAATGAAAACACACTATATTTAATTCTAGTGTGCTGCTATTGACGTCTAATTTTTTTCTTTCAACTACTATAACTAAAGGGCACTTTACTAATATACGTTTCATGCTTCTTAACATCAAACATTATTTTTTCTCTATCAACCAAGCACCCAAGAATTTCAATGTCTCCTTCCTAAATCTTAGATCAAACCAAAAGACACTTATTTTATCTAATGATTATCAAGATGAAGTCCTATCGTTCATCTCAAGTAAATCTCAGTCAGAAGTCATCTTTTTCTCGTCAACCAATTTAGTCAAATAAGTATTTTTATGGGGGAATTAATTTAAAGGACAAAGATTTGTGTATTTTTTGCCTCAAGGACACGACCTCAATATTTTTACCATAAGGAAAAACTTTCTTCTAAAAATTATTCATAAGAACAAACATTTTCCAAAATTATTCATAAGGACAAAAAAACTGCTACTAAACTAAAAACTGATACCTAAAAACTGTTACCGATAACTACAAACTGATACCTAAAAACTGCTATCAATAACTGAAAACTGGTACCTACAGAAAGTTGTCCTCCAGAATAAAATATTGAAGGTCCGTCCTTGAGGCTAAAAAGCTGTGAAATTTTGTCATTGACAATAATTTTCTGTATTTTTATTGTCGTCGATGATTTTGGTCTCTAATTTTTTTGATTTGGCAATGCCGCCTGAAATCAAAACGTCAAAGACATAGAACCGTATATCGTGAGGTGTGAAAATATTTATAAAAAAACCCTAAATAATATACCTATGATTGGTATGTAAAAGAAAATTAGATTTTAACATATGAAAAGAAAATTAACCTCTTTGTAATCATCACAATTGGGATTATCCACTTAATCTTCACCTTCCATCATCTATTAGGTAAAAAGAGGCTTTCCTTTTTAGAGTTTAGAGTTTGGAATTTCGAGAAGTATGTAAGATTTGTTGAGAAGATATGAAATCTACGGTAGTCTGAGGCGAAGAGAATAAGATAACCAGAAGTACATGAAAAATATTGATACTGATAAAATCGTAATGATGACTGGAAGAAAAAAACTGGACGTCAATAATCCATCAAATAATAGTAAAGCGGAAGGATTTAAAGCTCTCTCATAAATTATAGGAGTTATCTTTATCTTCCTTAATTCTCTTCAAGTTAAGATATTTTATTTTTAGAATCCTTAATTTTCCATTTTACAATTATTCTACTAAACTTCTCACAATATTTTACATTCAAATATCTATTTTTAAAATCTATAATTATTCACAAATTTTAGACGATTCTCTCCTAAAATTTACATTTTAGTCCATACATTTAAATTATTTACATAATCCAAACTTTAAGCTAATCGATAATCATAAAAAAATGAAAGTTTCAATATGTATACCGCAGGCGCATCAAAAAAATTAGTAAAAAAACATTTGGATGCAAATATAAATAAAACATAACATAAATTATGCATATTAATGATAGTAACAAAGTTATTTTGTAATTTATTTACTGAATGAATTTATCATTCATTGCATTGCAAAATTTTAATAATTTCAAATACCTAAATTTTATATTTTTTACAATTACTTAGAAACCCATCTCGCTTATCTCTTGATATTTTTTATTTTTTTATTTTAAAAGCAAAATAGTCGGCTTTATAGTAAGTCGTGCCACTATGTAAATAATGGGAAAACTTGTGTTTTGTACATGCACAAAACAACTAAAGGAAAAAAAGCTCTAAGATTCAAGAATAAAAGCACAGGATTTATACAAAAATGCCCAAACTACTATAACAACATGACTATGCTCGCTCAGGAGTGGAAGAACATCCAAGGCCAACAGCCGACGATGGACCAACAACATGTGAATAACCTGAGAAGAGAGCAGCCAAACGTGGATCATAACCTTTTGAACATGCTAGTAAATAAATTTCCTATCTTATGCAACATCATAAAACTTGCTTTTATTCTCCTCACCAATCTCGCCAACCCTAGTAAGGAACATCTCCCTTAATATGGTAGATAAGAAAACGAATCCCGCCCCCAATGTCGCTGATATTAGCATAAAAAGTGTCGGACTTAGGCGAATATCTCATATCAATAGGATCGTGAACCCAAGCTCGTTCTTTAGAGTTCCAGGATATAACATCAGATATAGACATAGAAGGTACCACATCCAGGCCCGATGGTGGTAAACTAATAGATGGAGCTACACAAACTGGAGCAATAACAGGAGGATCAATAATGGGAGCTACCATAATGGGGTCTATAGGAGCTTCAACAAAGGGATCCACAGGAGCAACCTTTGGAACCAACTTCCAAGCAGGGGGACGAGGAATCTGATCAGCTAGGGGAACAAAACCTACAGCTGTCAATCTTACCCGAAAGATGTCCAAAAGACTGATAGGACGTGCATGTCTCAGTTTTTCAACTGTAGCAAACTCTGATCTCAGCAAACTAGTTCTCGTCTAGTCTAAACTTTAAAACCAAAGGTAAAGGTTTGTCAGGAGTAATCTCGATAAGAGCTTTGGCATAGACTAATTTCTTTCTAGCCACTGTGTTAGCGTCATAACATATCACCTTACCAACTAGACCAGCTAGCCAATCAATCCCGATAGAGGCTTAAGAAAAGAAGAAATGTGAGAAAAGTGGGTTTAGACAGGAATAGATTGAACTTTGTATTTCGCCCGGTCCATAGAGGGACTCTAAGTAGTGATAGTGAATGGTCTCCCATTAGAATACGTTGTCTTTCATCATTCACAAGAATTTAAAATAGAACATTTCGTTATCAAAATGAACGCTCAAACCCTGCAAGGCTTCCAAACGTGGTTGCACCTCGCCTTAACTAAATGATAGGGAGGATTGGAGTCAATAAAAAAAACCCACCAAGTGCTCTTTCCAGTAATCCACTATGGCCTCAATAACTTCCTTCGGAATGATCATCACACCTTTAATCCCAATTAAATCAAAATGACAAGGCGAATGCTTACTGGTATTATTTGGCAACTTGGTGAATAAAGATGACCACATAGGAGCAAACCAATGTGTGGGAGGATCCAACGGACTAGCGATCATTGCAGAGACTTAGAAATGTTGAAAACGACATTGTTACAAGCACATGGAGTGCAACCTATTGATAACCTACTGCCAGCATAGTTGTTCGCAATAGCTGCAACCTCAGACACTCTATCATTGTTCACCACAGAACTAATAGCCGCAGGCGCTAGATCAAGATCTTTTTGCCCAATTTCAGCATCCCTCATTTCAGATCCAATATTCAACCCAACAGTGGTACGAGTCCAAGAATTATTACCTACTTCAGCTAATAGTGGAGCAATTGCGTTTGAATCGCAGTGGCTAACAGACATTTCAAGACTAGCACCAAGCGAGGAGCTAATCTCATGAAGAAGACCAAAAAATGAGGAGTCACTAGCAGCCGTTGCGGTATGGACTCTAACAGATTTCTGAGTAGAGGAGAAATCATCAGCAGCGATAGGGGCCAAGGGATCACGAGCCTTGCCAAACGAAAGAGCAGATCCACCATCTAGGTTGGAGGAGGCGGACATAGCAAGTTTCAGCTTCGGCATAAGAGAGAGACACCGCATGAGCGGAGCAAAACGCAAAAGAAGAAAATTTAAATATAAATACTATCACCTTACCAAAACCAAATTTATCATATATTACATAATAAAATATATTTTTAGCAACAAATAAAATATAAATACTATTTTTTAACAACATTATCGTATGCAACGCATAGGTTACATGCTAGTAACGCACTAATTCTATGTGAAAATAAAAAAGGTCTACTAAGATTCACGTTTGAAACTTACTTTTCTACATCCAAACTGTATCAAAACAATGCATGTTGTTAGTTACATGCAATGTACTGTTGTATTCCTACATACATATGCAACGTATGTTTTCCTTAACTATTAATCAAAATTATACAACTCATAGCTCATAGCATAGGAAAAAAAAGCATATCGTAACACTGCACGTATGGCTGCAATAAATCCATGCAGAATTCTAACTACCAAACACCAGCCTGATCCCCAACTCTCTTCGGCTATGAAAATCCTCCACCCGCTATTTTTATCCTTCCTCTCTCCTATACAAACCTCCCTCCCTTCCTCCTCCTCGTCTCTCACACACATAGTATCATGCCATCTCCAAAAAAATGGCAAACAAAAAGATGGCCTTCATCATAGGAGGCTTAGCCATCCCCGTAGTCGCCGTTGTCGCTGCCGTTGCCGTCACCATGACCCAGAAGCCTAAATCCATCGACTTTGCCCAATCTAGCTCGGTCGCTCCCTCCACCTCGTCCAAGTCGGTCCAGCCCATCTAAGAGCCCACCAAGTACCCTGCCACTTGCAAGTCCGAGCTCAACAAGGCCTCAGGCAATGGCAACGCCACCGACCTCAAGTCCCTCATCCAGCTCTCCTTCAAGGTCTCCATCGACCGCCTCAAGGAAACCGCTAACTGCTCTACCCTCCTCATCGCCGCCTCCAATGACCTTTACTTTGTCGAGCCCCTCAAAACATGCAATGAGTTGTTCAATTATTCCATGCACGACCTCCAAGTACGCCTGTCAATGCATACTTTCGACTACTATCATACCACCTCCAAATCCATAATCAATTTCAGATATCAGATATCCGTATTCATGAATACTAGCGGATATTGCATATTTATTCCAACGCATAAATCATTTACAAGAAATATAAAATAAAATGACGATAATTACTTTATTTTAGACCATTGTTAAAGGGACACCTGAAATGATTAAGGCAGAGTTAATGGTTTAGAGTTCCCTTATAAAATATGGCTATTAAAATTTTGAAAATATAAACAAAAAAGTTACCAGAGGGGTCCAAAATACCGTTAAATTACTTTGTCTTCTCTTGCCTATACAATGTACCACAATGATTTTAGACATTTATTTCATATTATCAGCTATTTATCATATATATTGTGTTCCACTAATTCGTTAGTTTTTGTATGAATGATAGAGATTTTTTATGGCATAGAAGCATAGAGAATAAAAGGACTCATGATTTGATCTATCATCCATAAAATACTTAATTTTAACTATTTCTCGAGGTTCTTTAACAATGCCCTTCATTTACACCTGAATAATATGAATTCTTACCACGATATAATACTAAATAGCAATCGTTATGTAATAAAAACATCTTGATAAAGTGCCGATATTATTATGCCTATATCTGTATCCATATCATTTTTGAGATTTAAGATTTTATTTTCTAATTTTTGTACAAGGATGCAGATATAGGATTTTTTGGATACTGATAAACAGTCGTACATGCAGGAGGCGGTTGATAACGTCCTAGGCTACGACTTCTTGGAGATGGACAAAACCGTGTACGTCCTAAAGACCTGGCTTACTGCAGCCAACACCTACGAAGAAAACTGCCTCGGCGACTTCCAGAACGCGACCAGTGACACAGCCGTCTCCATGAAGAAGGCACTGAACACCTCCATGGAGCTGACCAGCAACGCGCTGGCGATTGTGGACAAGGCGCACGACCTGGCGGGCAAGTTCCGGATCCCAAGCTTTTTAGGAGGAAGGAGCGACCAGAAGAGGCAACTGCTGAGCACAAACCAATGGACGAGCGAAGGGCAGAAGCGGCTGCTGCATCTAACGCCGCTGCAGCTGACGCTACTGTAGATGAAGCTGAATGTCACTGTGGCCCAAGACGGGAGTAGGTAGTTTAAAACCATCAATGAGGCATTGCTAGTTTTCCCAGGAATAATGAGGATTTTGTCGTGCTGTATATTAAGGTGGGGTACATAACGAGAAGGTGCTGATCGAGAAGAAGCTTAATAAACTGATTGTGATTGGAGACGGACCTGAGAGGATGAAGGTCACTGTAAAGTTGAACGTGTTTTTTGGTCATGGTATCGGTATTATTCAAACTGCAACTTTTGGTAAGTTACCCTAAATACTCTTCAATTTTTAAAGATTATGCAAATTAATTTTCTCAATGAGCGTTTCATCAAACTTCATTCCGGTAAACTAAACTTATAAATTATCGTCTTAAAAATAAAGTGAAAGTATTTTAATATCACTATATGTAATAGGCTATATTTGATATGATGGGTTATATTGGATATATTTGATATGACAGTTTGTATTAGGCTATATTTGATATGGTGGGTTATATTAGGATATATTTCCTAGAATGACTGATAGTATATTTGGTTATATAGTTTAGAAGATTAATAAGGATATATTTCCTAGAATGACTGATTGTATATTGGGTTATATATTCTAGGAGTTTGAATTGAAATGCAATTATATCTTTCTCCAAAAGTTTCCTGAACTTATCATGATATCAGAGCCTCCTAAGTTAAGGCACAAAAATAATTTTTTTTCTCTTTTTCTGGTTCATGGTCCGTATTCCAGAAAATTAGTTTTGTGTGATGTGGATTTGTGGTGTGTGCTTGTGTTTCAAGCGGAGATTTGTTTTATTTTTCACGGTGTAGACAAGATTTGATTTTGCGATGAGTCAGGTGGATCATGCTTTGTTACCCACTCTCACTGATGTGCAAGTGCAGTAGCTTATCGCGACTCTTAAGACTTCCTCAGCCGTGTCTTCTACTCCAAAGTTGCATGGTAAGAAATTTTCAGACCAATGGATTATTGATACAGGAGCTTCAAACCATATGACTTGTTTGTTGATATCAAAGAAATTACTTCAGAACCTGTTGGTTTTCCAAATGGAAAATATGACACTGTCACTAAAGAAGGCCGTATTAAATTAAGCATTGACTTAATTCTTGATAATGTTTTATATTTGCCTACCGTTAATTGCAATTTGCTGTCTGTGTCTCAATTGCTTGAAAATCAAAAGTTTATTGTATTTTTCACTAACAAGCTATGCACTATTCAGGACCGGAGTTTGAGGAACCTGATTGGCATAGGGGAGCAGTGTAATAGGGTCTATCTCTTCCTATCAATTCGTAGTATTCAAGCAAATAACTCCACAGTTGCAGACTCCGCTCAGTTATGGCATAGACGGTTGGGTCATCCTTCCATGAAAGTGGCCCGTTCTTTATTACCTATTGGAACTAGTAGTAGTACGAATAAATTTTGTGATGACAATTGTGATGTTTGTTTTATGGTTAAACAGCCTCGTGACTCTTTTCCATTAAGTACAAGTAAAGCAACTGGTTTGTTTGATTTAATACATTGTGATATTTAGGTTCCTTATCCTGTTGCTTCTAGTCGTTGAGCTCATTAATTTTTGACCATAGTTAACGATTTTTCTCGTGCTACATGGATATATTTGATGGTAGGTAAATATGAGGTTGGCAAATTGATTCAAAATTTCTTTGCTATGGTCAAAACGCAATTTAATAGGCCAGTGAAGTTTTGCGTAGTGACAATGGACAAGAATTAAATGTTTAAAGGATACTTTTGCTCAACAAGGCACCTTGCATCAAACATCTTGTGTCGTTACTCCCCAACAAAATGGTAGAGTAGAACGTAAACATAAACATGCTCTAAATGTTGCTCATGCACTGTGCTTTCAAGCTTACTTACCTATTGATTTTTTAAGGGAGTGTGTCTTAACTGGCTGTCACCTTATTAATCGGATTCCCACTCCTGTTTTGGATGGTAAAACTCCCTATGAAATGCTTTTTGGAAGTCCACCTAGTATGTCTGCTTTAAAGGTATTTGGGTGTTTTTGCTATGCTGCGAATCAGCCTCGTGTTAAGGATAAATTTGGCCCTCGTTCTAGGAGATGTATCTTTGCTGGTTATCCTTTAGGTCAAAAGGGGTGGCGTTTGTATGATTTAATGCTTATGTGTATTTTATTAGTTGTGACGTAAAATTTATTAAGTATATCTTTCCTTTTCTTCCCATGATTCCTTTTCCACCTCCCCCAATGAGCATTTGAATCAGTTTCTATCCCAGAATTCCACGAATGGTGTATTTGATGATTATGATGAGTTGGGTGTTATTGAAAGTAACTACTATGGCAAGCTATTACTTAGGATCGTGTAATATGGAATATAGTTAAATATAAATGCGGAGACAGATGATAATAGCAAAGTAAATAAAAATAAAACAAGCACACCAGGTATTTTTATACTGGTTCGAACTTCCCGTTCTACGTCCAGTCCCAGACTCCTTCTGGAATTTTAACTACAACAACCCTCACTTAACCCGGAGGAATAGGTTTACACTGCTTGAGCAACCGAACAGGACTTCACCCGCCTAAGCAACCGAATAGGACTTCAATACAAAAGATATCTGACTGTAGTGTGTTCTTAAATAACACTGATAAGTCAATTGAGTACAATCTTCCTATAATCTTCTCCTTTATGATACATAGTATGATATGCTTTGAGAATTGTGGAAGATAAAGTGATCAATGATCAAAATATGTAAGAATTTGAGTGCAGTTTGAAAACTTTGAGAATAGATAAGAATTCAAGAATGTTAAAAGTAAATTCGGTTATTTGTTTGTTGATTCTATAATCTATATATAGTATATGAAGAGTTGCATCTTTAAATGAAAAGTTATATTGAAAAGAACGGATGCAACTGTTGATTTAAAAGGATGTTTCTCTTGGTGAAGAGAAGTGACTTTTCAAGAAAATAGCAGTTGGGGATATTCAGACGTCTGAATAAAAAAATTCAGACTTTTGAATTAGATTGAAAACGTAAAAAGCAAAGAAATAGTTCATTTTTGACCTCATTCAGACGTTTGAATATTTTAGTTCAGACTTCTGAATATTATGAAAACAATATTCTTATTTCAGTACTCAGACGTCTGAATGAATGATTTAGACGTCTAATTTTGCTGTTTTGTGCATGTATGAGCATGTGTGTGCATGTGTATGTATATATATACATATACATACATACATATATATATATATCATTTAAGGAGAGATTTTAACAAATTTTCTAAGTAATATACAGACTCTAGACACATAATATACAGCTATAAACATCTGTAGATGAGTCTGCAATAAATCTCCTGCAAAGTTGGTTTAAAATACACATAACATTTTATATAGGTTGTTATAATCAAAATCGAGAGTCTAACATTCTCCCCCTTTTTTATGATGACAACTATATAAAATTAATAGACTAGATACTCCCCCTGTTAATATGCACAATTTAAATTTCTCCCCCTTTGTCATCGACAAAAAGAAAGAACATGAATGATAATAGATAATCCATTTCATTAAGGAAAATAGAGAAATAGTACATAAAGAAATAATGTTATAGATAGTTCTCATACAACTAACATAAAGAAATAAAAGTGACAAGTAAACATAAAAAATAAAGCAAGATAATTTAAAATTATAAAAACATGCAAATGCTAGTAAGATTCGTATTGCTTCTAGTCTACGACTGGAGCAAACATTTCTTCATAGTCAATTCCTTCTTCCTGGTTATATCCTTGAGCAACTAATCTAGCTTTATTTCTAGTAATATTTCCTTGTTCATCTGCTTTATTTTTAAAAACCCATTTTGTACCAATAACTGATTGATCATTAGGCCGTGGAACCAAATTCCAAACGTCATTTCTTTCAGATTGGTTTAGTTCTTCCTGCATAGCGATTAACCAATTTTCATCGGTAGATGCTTCTTTAATATTTTTAGGTTCAATATTAGATAAAAAATCTACATGACCGATTTGATTTAATTGACTTCTTGTTCTAACAGATGGGTTGAGTTCTCCAATAACATTATCATAAGGATGATCTCTTAATATCCTAGGTGGAGATCTTAATTCATTGTTATTGTGATTAACGTTTTCATTATTTTCAATATTTAAAATTTCTGTGTTTGTGATATTATCAGTAAATTCTTCATCATCTCTTATACTTGGCATTTGTTTAAAATTTTCATCGAAAGATACATGAAGTGTTTCTTCAATGATATTTGTTCTTTTATTATAAATTCGATAAGCTTTGCTTCGATCTGAATATCCTAAAAAGATTCCTTCATCGGATTTTGGATCGAATTTACCAAGCTGATCTTTTGTGTTTAAAACAAAACATTTTGAACCGAAAATTTTGAAATAAGAAATATTTGGTTTTCGTCCATTAAGAAATTCATAAGGAGTATTCTTAGTTAGAGGTCGAATAGAAACACGATTGAAAACATAACACGCTGTTGCAACTGCTTCAGCCTAAAAATGTTTTGGTAACGTACTTCCAATTAAAATGTTCTTGCACATTCTTGTAAGGTTCTATTTTTACGTTCTACAACTCCATTTTGTTGTGAAGTTCTAGGAAACGAAAAATTATGGAATATTCCTTTTTTCTTACAAAAATGTTCAAAGGCTTCATTTTCGAATTCACCTCCACTATCACTTCTTATGTTTTTGATTCTTAAACCTTTAAAATTTTGAATTCTTTTAACAAAAGTTTTGAAGTCATCAAAGGTATCACTTTTATTTTTCATAAAAATAGTCCATGTATATCTAGAAAAATCATCAACAATAACAAACACATATCTACTATTATTGATGAATTTTACTTGTGTTGGTCCAAATAAATCCATATGCAGTAATTCGAGTGGTTGTAAAGTTGAAATGACCTTTTTAGATTTAAAAGATGATTTTGTTAACTTTCCTAACTGACATGCATCACAAATATGATCAAATTTAAAATTCATTTTTGGTAGACCTGTAACAGCCTGCAAATCCGTACCCCTTGAGTCAACACTATTCTACAAAAATCAACTCAAGTTGTACAGAAATACGAACTATTGGGTTAAAGAAGAAGAGGTAGAAGAAGAAAATAGAAAACAACAAGAGAATCTAACCATCGCAGCGGAATAAAATATAATGAATAATAAATGGTCTTTACTCAAAAATCAAAGATCTCTGTTTATATATATTACATTATCAGAGTACATAAATCACAGTTCAACATCAATATCATACAATGGATACACAATAACTCAAACACAGCAGAATATATATATATATAGTTAAACAAGTACGTATCGTCGTCCTTCCCGTCTCCTGAGCTCCACAACATCATATCCTATATCCTATAATACTCGGTCTAACCCGAGCATTATAGTTAAATAACACCTGAGTCAGTCTGGAATACCAGCGTGAGAAAATCACACTCAATTGATTATTAAAGTTTCAAAATTCCTTTGAAAACAAAAGCATCTTGTAAGACCACGCCACAAATAAACATGTCGGGTTTTTACCTTACGATAGCTAAAACAATTTCTATAGAAATCCTCTGATATTGTAATAGGGTCTATATACAAATACTTATAAAATAGCCGAAATTGTTAATGATTAAATTCCAGCTACTAGCCACAGAGTGGGTAATACGAACAAAACTCGTACAAGGCTCGTAGGGAGAATGGATTTCCAACTAATGACTAGGCACTGGGGTACCACCTATCACGGTACGGGGCCTAGATCACCGTACCGAGGAGTACGCCCGCTCCGCTGCAACACAAGGCCGGGACTACCCCTTACTGGATAATCCCGAGTGAGATCACCCCGCGGTTGGGATCAGCAACCGCCCACTAAGCCGAAATAAAAAGGGACATTTAGACTGGGATGACCTCACCCTGCTTGGGTGCTACCCACCTAGCCTTGCTGCATAACCCCTGATTTTCAGTCATTCCCATTTGATGAGGCTTGAGGCTAAGGCGTTACCTTTTTAGAATATATCGCGTAGAATTCCCATCGTCCACCTGACGATGTTTTCGCAAGTATTCATCCATACAAGTCCGTCCCGGGTTCGAACGGAACCGAAGGCAGTATTCCTACTACATCCATTTTGAAAATATCCTCAGGATTAGTAGCGACTAGCCCTTGCACTTCACTGCTGCATCTTCGAATCCAAACTCGTTTCATGAAACGTACAAACCGGATCGTAGTGGTTTTCGAGAAAAAAATCTCGATCCCGGTCTCTTCGAAACGATCAACGCATTTGGCCAATATTGATAGTCGGTGATTTAACTATCAATTAATATTCACAAACAACCATCCAATAATAAATAATTTTCCTAATTATTTATTTATCTCAAAATATCTTTACAAGGTATATTCTCACTTTCAAATCCTTTTGAAAACAGTTTTCAAACTACCTTCCTTTTCTGAGAATAAATTCCGAGTATTTCATTTCCACTGGAATCACCAAGCACAAGATTTTAGATTTTTAAAATAATTTCAAAACACTTTAATTGTAAAGTATGTTTAATATTTAATTTAGAAAATCTTACTTTAGTCCTTAATTTAAAATAATGCTTTAAACAAAATACCAAGTCATTCTTTATATAATTATTAGGATAATAGATAAAACAAAAATACTTACTTTGGAATTTACCTTTAAACACTTAAGTTAAGACTACTTTAATAATTTACTAAAATACATACTATATAAACATTTGAAAATAAAGTTACTTAATAAAATGTAAAACTAGATTTCTACTTTTAAAACCAAAATACTAAGTTACTCCTTTAATCATTACTGCTAGAATAGACGAAAAGAAAGTACTTACTTTAAATATTAGAAATAATAAATTTTACAAAACTTGCTTCTTTAAAAACAACTTTAAAACATTTAATTTATATTTGCAAATTTACTTTTAAAAGCATGTACTTGGCCATCCAGAGAAAATTCCAACTTCAATCACTTAAATCAATTTCCCCAAATTGATTTCCAATTTATTTTATTTGAAATAGGTTTCTTTAATTTCTCAATTCATTTCAATATTCATTAGTTATGGACTTATTATTATTGTTATTATTTTCGGTTTGATTTTAAATCCTTTAACTGAAATATACAAATTTCAGGTTTTTCCCAATTTCTTCTTTATTCCTTTCAATAATTTAAATCTTAAATATTAAATAAATGTTTTGTTTTATTAAATAATATCATTGAAGTTTTCAAACTTCATTAACTTTCTGTTTATTCAAAAATTCCTTTTTATATACAAAATTTTATTACTTTGCAGTTGAAACCACTAATATTCTTATCCAATTCGCTTTAATTTATATACATTCTTTATAATTATTTGTTACGAGTTCACTTTTTCAATTTCCTTTCAAAGTCCAATTCTATATATTTAGATAAAACAGAGTACCGAAATATTCAAGCACAATATTCTAATATAATTCATCACAGAATATCAATCAATCACAACTGTGAGAGTTTAATAATTTAAATAAATATTGAGGGATCCAGTTGGATCCCTCCAACCTGTTTTCCCTACATCCACAGACGTTAGCACAATATAATACGCTAATTTCAAAATATCCCATACTATAGCACATCACTCAATTTGTAACGACCCAGAATTTCTGATAATTTAAATTTGAATATTTAGTTAATTTTAAATATTTATAAGTGAAATTTATAAGTCGAATAAATTTATTTCGAATAATTGGATTTGATTGAATAATTAAATCGATTATTTAATAGTTGAAATTCCAGAAATAATTGAAAATCGAGTTAAATATGATTGAAAATTATTTGTAAAATTTTAGTTTATCATATTGGAGTTAGAACGATGTTTTAGAACTTTTAAAATCGAATTAAGAGTTTATTTGTGAAAATTGAATATTTTAATATTTAATCGACTAGTGAAATTAGCCATTTTTCGAACAGTCTCAGAATTGGACGAAACTAGTTCCATTGGATCCGTAATAGTTTGTTATTACCGGGTTTCAATTTTCATAGCAATTGGAGTTATCCTTTGACCATGGCAGCTCGAAACGCATCGAAATTGTTTTAATATTTATTTGGCAAGTTAAAATAGCCATTTTTCAAACAGCCTCGGATTTCGACGAAACCAGTTTCATCGGATCTTTAATGTGATATTATTATATGGTTTCAAATTTCGTGTCAATCGGATTTACCGTTTGTCCGGTGCAAGCTAAAACGCCTAGAGATTAGTTTAAATCGGTTTAATTTAAATCGATCGTTTATAGCCATATCTCGCACAGATGATCGAATTAGATTTCGAAACCTATTCCATTGTGTCCGGAACATGGGGTAAACCCTAGAAACGCCAGTCACCGCGCATAAATCAGAGTTCGAAAATTCCGGAATGAATAGTGTTCGTCGGTTTTCTATAAAAGGACCCTTTGTTCACAAATATAATCAAAACCCTAGTTTTAATGGCCGGCCGCCACCATCAAAACGAATGGCCAGAAATTCGTATGCTTCTCCTTCAATTATCTTCTAATCTATCAACAATTACAAGAAACCTCCAACTAGAAAGGTGTAGACCTCGATGAGTACGACATATCCAACGGTGGAGATCGGAAAAGGAGTTTTGGATCGACGGTAATTTCAGTTTGAAGCACCAAAAGTCACGCACGTTTTCTGAGGTGTAGACGTGGTCGAGCTTCGTACTATTGTGGCCGATGGTGGCTCACATGATAATCTTCGGCGTGGTGGGGAGTGATGGAGTTTCGAGCGACGAGGAGGTCAAAAAAATCAAACCCTAAGGCGGCCGATGGGTTTCGTTCACGTGAAAGGGACCTGGATACGTGAGGGAGAAAGAGTGGAGCGGCCTGATGATGGAGTGGGAAAATCAACGGTTGTGATGAAGTGGGTTTGAAAATTATAAAAGAAATTGTAATCTAAATATATTATAAATCGTGTAATCTTTAAAATATCATATCTTGTTCATACGAGGTCGGAAAAATGCGAAACCAGTTGCGTTGGAACCGTATGGATGAGCACTACGCTATGGAACTGGATTGGAATCGTTCGGAGTTAGCAAAAATTTCGGGTAAAATTAAACGACCGTTTAATTTTATTAGAAATAAAACGCTACAAATTGCTATCGAAAAATCAAGGTGAGAACTTCTCACTCAATCGAATCAGTTTCGATTTATATTTTAAATAGTTAGATTTAAAATTGTTGATTCTATTTTGAATGATGATTGTTATCTATTGATTGTTAAAATAGACATTATGTGCCGTTAGTAAGCGGAGGTTGTTTATTAAAAATATATACCGCGAATATTTCACAGTACAGTGAAATTGGTATTATTTATGTGCTTGGAGTTGATTTCCCGCATTGTATAGCGGATGAGACCCTATTGCACCGTCTATTAAGCGGATAATATTTTATAAATCCCATATACCGCGATAATTCCGTACTGGAGCGGAATTGGTATTGTGCTAATGTTTGTGGATGCAGGGAAACAGGTTGGAGGGATCCAACTGAATTCCTCAACGGTATTGATTTATTTACAGATATTTTGATATTTGTTGATTATCATATCGATATATGATATTTGGATGTCGTGATTGACTATTTGGTGCTGTTGCATCATCGGATCCATTTCTGAAGTTTTTAAAATAATGATTTTGGTTTTTGAAGGAATTTTTAAAGTAATTTTTGAAAGTATATGTTTTATTAAAATTTTGAATTGATTCATTTTAAATAATTAAAACGTTATAAATTTTTATGTTATAAAAATTAAGATTTTTGTTAAATATAACCGAAAGGTGATTTTTGAGATAAGTAGTTAATAAATTTATAAAATAGTTAAATTGGGATTTTTGAATTATTATAAACGGTTTATATATAAGATTTATAAGTAACCAAATTATAAATCGGATTTTGGCATTTAAAATGAGATATAAAAAGGATTTTTATAAATAGAAGTTTATAAAAATATAAATGGAGTTTATAAACATTGTTTATAAATTCGAAATTAATTGAATTTGCTAAATTGAATATTGAAGTTTATTAAAGGAAATATATTCACGATTTTGGCATTATTGAATAAAATAGTCATGTTTGGCAAAATGAATATTATAGAATGAAGTTAATTATTTTAAAGATGTTTTAAAATGTATTATGAATCGAAACCATAGATTTAAACATTTATTGTTGAAATAGACGTTTTCGAGAAAGAAGGAAATGGTGGACTATAACACTGTTGTTATAGTAAATGGTTTCCGAAAGGAAATGTTTTGTATAGTATTGGGATTTATATATCTATTTAAACTTTGAATCCCTATACTAGTGATTTTGGGTCGTCGTAACGATGTTTTACACAACATTCGTTTTTGACCCAAATAAATGAGTTAAGAGAATGATTTCCTTAAGGAATGAAATATATACTTAATTTTGATTTAAGTATATTAAATATTTTCCAAATGTTGAAAATAAATGGGTTTGTGAAATACTTATTATTAGAATAAGTATGGAAATGCTTTTCCAATATGAAATGAAATGTTTTGAGAATTTATCTTTTTGAAGATAAATTGAAAATGAATAATTGAAATCGTATATTCATAATTATTTTGGAATGTAAATTCACTATGGAATTTATAAATGAAAGGGGGAATTTGTTTAAAAATAAATGTTGATTTATTTTTGAAGTGTGGGAATTAATTTACCGATTTGGAACGTAAATATAAAGTAAATCGTTAAGAATTTATTTAATTGGTTTAAATGAACCATGTTGAAATGAAAGTATTTCGCGTAAGGAAAATGTTTGAAATTTATTTTCAAAAGTGGTAAAGGTGAAAAGTGATTTGAAAATTAGTTTTCAAATGTTGAAGTGTGGGAAATTTTGTGGGAAATTTTATATCTAGTAAAGATATTTTGGAAAGTAAATAATTTGGAAAATTATTTGGAATTTGGTGATGTTGAACACGCCTATTGATAGTTCAATAATCCGACTATCAATATTTACCTTTAAATAGGTATTTGTTGTGATTGTTTGAATTTGAATGCCACACTTATTTTTGAATAAACGCTCACTATTCGGGTTAGCCGGGAAAGGACCTTGGGGTCGTATAACCCATTCTGAATATGTGATACGTCGTTATGGATTGCATTTGATGACCGGTGTTGAAGACCGGGTATTTGTGAAAACGGAAGGATTACCGTCGAGTTACTCTACATCGGCTGATCTCCGATATAGAGGTTTTATCACCCTTAGTGACGGGAAGTCCGGTCGTGATTAGTGAATATCCGAATTGCAAGGACTTCTTTGGAAGTGCCTTCGGTTCTGTTCGAGCCCGGAACAGACTTGTATGGATTGTATGTCTGACATTACAAATTGAGATATAAAGCTGATTTCTTTCAAATATATTTCTGTTGGTGGCGGAGAATTTATTCTCTTAGCTTAACACCCTTCTCTGAGACGTACGAGCTTAGAGGTTATATAGTTGAAGGTTATTAGTGATATACTCCCAATTTGGTAGTGTGACATGCTGAGTGTTGCTGTGAAATTATCATTGTTTCATCATTTGTGATATGATCATTTGTTTGATCGTTTATCTTGGTGATCATTTCTATGATCATTTGTTGACCCAAAGCACAGCTTTTGTATAAAGCGTGGCTTTGTGGACGAGACTTCGTCGGACCTCACACCCCGGAAATGGTCAAAACAGGAAGGATGCAGCAAGGTTATTAGGGGTAGCACCCCTTTAGTGTATGTCATTCCTTCTGGATAGAGGTGGTATCATGGTATGGAGCCCAAATATTTAACCTATGTTGTTGCTGCAAATTTTATGGTTATGGGAAATCGAGGATCCTCGGATAGATCGGTTACGATCGGGGGATGACATATTCGTGTCGGTAGTTACCTAGTTAGGGGTAACCCGGCCTTGTGTTGGCAGAGATCCAGTTTGGTTCTCGGGACGTCATTCCAGAGGCGTTTCCATGTGGCAATGGGAAGTTCCTTGGCCTGACCATTTGTTGGAAATCCAAAGAAACAATACGATCTTGTACGATTTTAGTTGTAGAACCTATCATTCACTTATGGTGGCGCCCCACTGTTTGGATGGTAGCTATAGTAGGCATAAGTGCGGAATGCCTTTGTTGGCTAAGATTTATATCTTTACTTTCGAAATGTTTTATACACTATGCACTAGTAATAATATCAAATGTTTCTTTTTAATGCGTATCAAGCATCTTTGACTATCATAAGGAGAGATCTCCTCCGATTTTGCGTTTGCATTGTGTGTGTGTGTGCGGTAGGCCTTATGGTAGTCTCAATTTTAAAAGCATTGCGAATTGACTTTAAAAAAATATCCCTCTATTTTGTTTTCAAAAATAAACTGTTTTGAGTTCTCACACCAGTCACATGACTGACTCGGAGTTTATTGTTTTCCTTCCTAAACTCTGGGTGCCCACCAATTTCCACACGGGCGGTCAAGAGTAAAGGTTTATCAGGATATTCTGGAATTCAGGAGTTGCTGGAGGCAAGATGGAGGCAAGCTGGATGGCGTGGCATATTTACTAGTATATAATATTTCTTTTCCGCTGTTGATGTTGTTTGTTGTTGTACACTCTGATGATGTAATGAAATGTAATATGATGTGATGTAATAACTGATATAGTTCTTTGTTTAAAGATTATTCATTTATTTATTATATGTTGTTCCGCTGCGAATTGTGAGATTCCGATGTTGTTCTATCATTTCTTTCTGTTCTATTTTATCTTTTTTTCTATCTTCTTCTACTTTTTCTTCTTCCTTAACCCTAACATTTTGGTTTTTCGGCAACGAAAAATCCCAAAACGTTACATTTGGTATCAGAGCATATGGTTAAGTGACAACCGTGGCTCTGTTGGGTATTACTCATTAGAGATAGAGTCAGTAGTGTTAACGCTAAAATTTGAACGCTAACACCCCGGTGTATAAAGTGTAGTTGTGAAAGCACCACCCGATGATTCGGGAACAGAGTATAAGCAGAAAGTCACAGAAAAAGCAGTGAATAACAAAGATTTTATAGTGGTTCGGCTCAAAGCAAGCCTACGTCCACTTTAATTCTCTTTATTGCTAAACCGATTACAACTTTACAACAATCTTCAATTACAATTATGACGAGACAAACAACTAGAACTTTGGTAGAGAAGAATTCTTCGAATCCATGTAGATTGCGTTAGATTTTCCCTTGAAGTTAGTTGAGATGTCCTTCGAACTTGAAGTGACGGGTAAGTTGAGAATTCGGCCGAGTATTGGCACTTGAAATGATTGGCCAAAAGTCCCCCCAAATGTTGGAAGTGGTCATGTATTTATAGGAGTTTTTGGCCTTGAGTCGTGAGTCGTACCCGACTCATCATTAACTCGTAGCCGAGTCAGGTTGGGTCGTGGAGGACTCAACAGGTTGAACCCCAGCTTCGTACCAGAGCGCCTTCGATCCTCTGAATATAGCACAAGTCTTAAGTCGTCCCCGAGTCATTCCTCTTTGATATAAGTATCATGATAGCGGGCTGCGACTTAGTAACTTTAGGTCGTGGACGAGTCATGGTGAGTCGTCTCATGTTAACACGCGGCCGACCTACTGGGTTAGCTCACGGCTTGGTCCAAAGTGATAAGTCGTTCACGAGTTAACCAAACGAAACTTTCTTGATGCTAGCATGAGTCGTACACGACTCATCATTGGTCGTAACTCGTCAACGAGTTATCTCATTTCAGCATGGTATTGAACTTGTCCCTGAAGTCTTAGGTCGTTCAACCGTAGCTGTAATTAGGTCGTATCATATTTAAAGTCGCACAACCTTTAAGTCGTAGGCCGTTCATTTTCTTAAGTCATATAGGCCTTAACTCGTTAGGTTTCTTAACTCGTAACATTCCTTCAGTTGCAGATCTTAGGTCGTAGGCTTCTTGAGTCGTAGAGGCTTTAAGTCGTACATATCCTTAACTCGTTAGGTCTTAACTCGTACCAGCTCCTTGGGTCGTACGTTTCTTAGGTCGTAGAGAATTAAGGGTTAACATTTGCCCCTCGAAGTACATGCCTATGTCATAGGTCGTGTGCTTCGACTCATCCTAACTCGTACGTACCGACTCAAGTTTTACTGTCTCGAACTATAAAATGCTTGAGTCGTTTCTCCTTCTCATCACTTTATCCTTAAGCCATTTCTGCCATTACCACATTCTCTAAACCTTTAAAGACGATCTCGACCCAATTTACACCCAATCCTCTCTAGCAACACACAATCGTAAGCGATTTCTTCTCTCTCTTCGATCGTTGATCATTATCACCTTACGCGCTTAATTCTCCGCCTCCTGTTCGCCCCTTCGAGCCCTATGAGTTTTGTTGGATTGATCGCTGATGAACTTAGGTCTGTCTGATTTGACTTATGGCGATTCGCCATTCGAGGCGATCCTGTAGTGTGATAGGGTTAAGGTTGTTGCTGTTGGAGAGGCCATTGGATTAACGGGTTAAGAGTTAGAGGGGGAAGCGAGTTGGCCGAATAGAGTGGGAGATTGCCCCATGTACGACTTAGCAACTTCCATGCGACCCAGTGGCCTTTGCAATTAACTTTAATCCTACCTAGCAAGTTTTGCGACTTAAGTCATGAGTCGTGACCGAGTTAGAACTTAGAAGATTTCTTGTTGTTTTTGAACCGGAGCCCTCCTTCTGTTCATTGACTTACGACTTAGAGCATAGCCGACCTAATGCATTGACGACTTAAGATTGAAATGGCTTAACTTTATTTGCCTCATAATCCCAAGGTTGTAGGCGAGTTAGTGCTTAAGTCGTCGCCGAGTTAGTACTTGAGTTGTCTACGACTTAGCACTTGCAATGTTGTATGGATTTTGAACTGTTGAACTTTGTTGCATTCTTTTACAGATTACTTTAACTTGTAAGCTAACAAGCTGTTTGATACAACATTTACAGAAAATTGGGACGAATATACTGCCGTTGACTGCCCACATCAAATGACAGATTAGTTAACAACAGATGATTAACTTAAATAAATTGTGTGAATGAAGTGCTTTCAACTTATCAATTTCAAGCAAAATATTAAAGCAACACTGAAATAGTCAATTGAAATCGACCAGCTTGCACTAATATTATGCTTGAACTTTAGATCAACAAGTTCTGAAATTTTTACAATCGATCAATTATCGACTAGTTTAATTCCAGTTATATTTACTTGTCATTTTTATTAGTTCTGCACGACACTCCACACTTTTAGGAAACGTGCACCTTCACATTTGAATATCCAGTTGCTTGTGTAGAATGGCCTCTCAGCAGGAGGATACAACGGTTCAGACTGGGGAGGCAACTGTTATTCCAGCTTCACTAGCCAATCCTCTCGAAAGAGCCCCTACCACACTATCATACAAAAATTTTTGCCAGTTGTGTGGTCAGTTTGGCATTGCTGAATCAGATGCTATTCTTCCCGAAAGAAGTAATACTGCCGACGTAGCACCTCGCGGCTTTGTGACAGTTAATCGACAAATGTGCCTGAACGGGGCCATCCCTCCTTTCAACAACTTTCTCGAGCATCTTCTTCGTCGACTGGCCATTTCTCCATCCCAGCTACACCCCAATGGCTATGCCATCCTAATGGGGTTGTGCGTGTTATTTGGGAGAACGTTTAATCGACTTCCGGGCTTTGACGAAATCTGTTACTTATGCTCCTTTACCCGGACCAAAGATCATCCTTCCATTACCGTTGTGAGAAGTGCCCGAAACCGCAAATTAATCGTTGGCCTTCCCGACACTGCTCATGGGTTCCTGACCTAGTTCTTCTTTGTTCGATGCCCCCCAGGGTTCTATGCTGTGTGGAGGAAAGGAAGTGAGATCGTCTATCTCTACTTCTTCTATTCTTTGAGTTTTGCGAATTCTGAATTATCAAGTGCTAACTTTGTTTTTCCATTTCAGCGCTCCCCCCTTCATCTAAAGATCCCAGCCACAAGCCAACTTTAGAGAGGCTTATGGCTATCCCAATTGAAGAGCGGGACATAAAATTTCTGTTGAATGACGAATTCCTTCATCAGTTTGGACTCCTTCACCCTTCTCGTTCCACTCAGCCTTGTGAAGTTCCCAATTCTCCAGCGGAGGCTGAAAAGCTTATGCCAAAAGATCCCTCCACTGAAACTTTACTGGTGAAGTGCCCCACTCTCACTGATGTTGCGGGGCCGTCTAGCAAGTCGACACTTGCCCCAGTTATCGAAGAGGAAGAACCTCCACGATCTTCCGGGAGATCTGCTGACGAAGGAGTTGAGAAAGCAAGTCCCAAAAAGCATGATGGTGATGATGTTTTTGAGGGGTTGAGCGACCTAATTGTGACTTCACAAGAACTTTTTAAAGATGATGTTTCCAAAACTATCTCTCCTGTAATCGAGGCGACATCTTCTCTACAACAAATGCCAACTCCTTCTACTCAAGTTATCGCCACCTCTACTCCACAGAGTGGTCTGTAGCTTGATGCGTGTAGTTTACACATTACACAACACTTAGGATTTTTCAGCACTTGTTTGTGTTTGACTTCTTTTCTCTAAAGGCTTTTAAGACTTGTCTTTTTGCCTTTCAGATCCTTCAATGGGGCGTAGCGGCAGCGGCTCTTACTATAAAGACTTTCAGCGCTATGGAGGGCATGGAAACTATGATTATAGACGCTACCTTACTGGTCCCAGAGAAACCGATGAGCAGAGAGCTGCTCGAAAAGCTAGAGAGAGGAGAGAATATGAAGAACGTCATGAGAGGATAGATGTGTGACATGAGTCTCCTTCAAGAGGCGATGACTCTCACAAACGTAAAACACATGATGGTCGGGGGAAGAGCCACATTGTTGAGGACCCGAGCAAGCGGGCCAAACCTAGTGAGAAGCACGCATCTGCAATATCTGAAAAGTTTGACGCTCCCATCTCTATCGACATTCCTTCCAAATCCCCTGCTCTTGAAGGAAGCGCTATTCAAACACTTCTTAATAGGCCTTCATATCGTGTTGAAAGGGGCCCACCGACCCTACAGAGCCGATTCCCGAATTGGTGCTTGAAGGGGGTGCGCTTCGATCTTGATTTAGTCCCCATTGATAAAGAAGCCATGTACCAAAATCTTGATGCCGTCAGACTTAATATTGAAAGAATGTCTGGATGGCAAAAGCTTGTTGATGAACTCCAAAGGGTCAATCGGGCCAATATCGAGGCGATGCTAACTATGGAGAACGATAAGTCGGAATGGCAGAAGATTCTTGACCAGCATAGCATCGAGATGAAAAACATAACCGAGTATAACGAGAAACTTGAAGCTGAAGTCAAGCAGCTTAAAGACGATCTTACCTCCTCTTCTAACACTTACACTCAAAGAGAAGAGGTGCTACAAAAACAAGTGCGGGATGCACATGCTGGCCAAAGAGATGCCGAAGCTAAAGTTGAGAAGCTAGAAGAGGTCGTAGAGAATTACCGCACTGATGTCGCTCAGTTGCGGAGTAAAATGAGCGCCCAAGACATGGAGATTGAAGCGTTAAAAGCTCAACTTGCTAAAACTGAAAAAGAACGAGATGAGGCCATGGCTGGTAAAATCGCAGCTGAAGAATCTATTCAAGCCATGGAAGCCAACGTCAGTTCAAATCTATTCGACTTTTACTTGCACAGCGTCTTGGGGCACGGTAGTCTCTCTTTTCTCGGTCCTAAATACGAAATCACCTTGGCTGAAGTGTGGGAAGCCGCTCTCGACATGTTCAGAGGCGCCGGGTATACCGAGGAAGAGCTTGAGGCGCGCTATCTAGATGAGGAGACTCGTGCTGCTCTTGCGAAGGGAAAAGAGCAACTTGCCAGAGTGCGGACTGGGATGGCGGAAGAGGAACGTTCTGGAAAAGAATTACCACCTACTACCTCTGTTCGTCCTTTAGTTTCTCCTGGGGTTGACATCACAGGTTCCAGTGCTCATTCCCCGCCTCCTACAAGAACCGGGGTAATTACCCCTACTGATGATGAGGCTTTGGAGGATATTGGAGCTCAAAATTATGAGATTGAACTAGCGAAGCAAATATCTTCAGGTAACTTTGACATTGGTCCGATTCAGGTGGATTGCCTGCTTGCTCCTCAAAAGTTTGATGAGCTTCTCGATTACTTCTTGAATCCTGACGAACCCATATATCCCTTCTTTTCGGGAGATACTAATATTTTTAACTTCTCTTCTTCTGCAGTTGAAACACCAAGTGCTGTGCAAACTTCGCCTCCTGCAGCTATTATTCCTCCGTCTTCTCAAGTTACTCCCCTTCCTACTTCTCAACCAGGATCACAGGAAGAAAAGATAGGAGCTCTTCAGGGTCTGGACAATCCTGCTATTTCTCAAAAAGGAGAAGAACTCGAGACAGGCGAAGTCTCTCCGGATCGAACTACTTCTGACGATACAAAACTGTCCGCATTCATTACTCCGGAAAGTGAGTCTTCAAAGAGGAGAGCGAAGCGCACATCTTCGAAGAAGAAGAGGAAGATTATTTTGATCACAGAAACAGATTTGGAAGTTACTCCGGAGGCTCCTCTTTCTCCTTCTTCCCCAACTCTTTTAAGCCGGCGCGAGAAGCTACCAATTAAACCAGGCGAAGGCTCAAAAGGTGGTGGGAGAAAGAAGAAGTGATGAACCTTGCTTTTCCTTCCTTGTTTAGTTTTTGCCTTTTGCATGTATTGAAGCTTGTAATGACCGGATATTATGCGGGTACCGGCCCCCCGCTTTTCTTTTGTTGGAACCCGTACCTGTATATAGAATAGTGTTGAATAAAATGATTCTTTTTCTTTGTATAAATTTCTGTCTATATCTGAGAATGCATTTACTATTTTTGTACAAGTTTCTTTGTATGATATTGCAGTGAGCTTGTGGTATATATTGTTCGAGCGCAATTTTACCGATGTAGTTACGCCATGCTGCCCCTATACCATAAGCCCATTGTAATATTTTATTTTATGAGGAACTTGTGCTTTTATTTTTTAGAGAATGATTATTCCACATTTGGAGGAATATGATTTCATTAAAAAATAGAGCACAAATAAGTTTCTACGCTTCAACTTTCGAAGATATCACTCTTTATTTTGTGCATATACACATTTTATTGAATGAAATCTTCTATGTGGTAAAGCGGGTATTTGTAAAGCACTTCAACTTCTTTTTGAGGAAGAGAATTTTCTAGAACAAGTAATTCACTCTTCCTTTGAAAGTTAAAGTGTGCTCTTAATGAGGATTTTTTTTTTTTACTTGCCATAGTAAAGGGCTTCTTGATTTTTGTTTCTTTGAAAAGTTGAACCTCTGAGGAAGACTTTTTCACGTTTCAACACTTGGAAGTTTTACTTCAGTCTTGGTGAAACGTGTGCCTCCGAAGAGGTCTTTTCTGCTTGATTGTGCCTCCGGGAAGAGGTCTTTTCATTTCTGCCTCTGGGAAGAGGTCTTTCTGTCTTATTGTGCCTCTGGGAAGAGGTCTTTCTGTTTCTGCCCCTTGGGAGAGGCTCTCTTTTTTTTTCATTTCATCTCCGGTGAAGTGAAACTCCGAAGAGCGGTTGTTACACTTCAACTCCTGGCGAAATGGGCCTCCGAAGAAGGCTTTTATTTTGTTTTACATTTCAACTCTAGTGAAGTGAAATTCCGAAGAGCGGTTGTAACACTTCAACTCCTGGTGAAATGGGCCTCCGAAGAGGGCTTTTATTTTGTTTTACATTTCAACTCTGGTGAAGTGAAATTCCGAAGAGCGGTTGTAACACTTCAACTCCTAGTGAAATGGGCCTCCAAAGAGGGCTTTTATTTTGTTTTACATTTCAACTCTGGTGAAGTGAAATTACGAAGAGCGGTTGTAACACTTCAACTCCTGGTGAAATGGGCCTCCGAAGATTGCCTAGAAGTTACTCTCTCATGGTTGGAGGGTCATGACTCCTCCAATCTTTTTTGGTTGAGTAGAGAACTTTCTTTTTTGCGGCATATGCTTCGTTAGAGGTCTTTATCCTCCGAAGAGTTGTGCCTCCGAAGAGGACTTGTGCCTCCGAAGAGGGCTTTAGTTGTTCCTTGTCCACTTGCTTATTGCCTTTTCAGTGATCCTCTATATTTTTTTATTTTTTTTTAAGCCTGCACTCCCTTCTCTTACAAGTAATTTGTTTAATCCAAAGAAGTGTACTTCATTGCTAGGCCAGTTCACGAGAACGGACATAAGCTTCTTAATCGGATGTTTGTTTGTTCAAACTTCTCAATTTATTAGCTAAAGCCCGTTTTCGGCGAAATCATTGACCGTTCAATTGAAGCTCTTCTTATCTAGGATTTAAGCTCGGGAATTTTGTGACTTGGAATTTGTTTGTTGAATGATAACAAGAATCACTTGGTCTTGTAATGTACAAGTTTTGTTTTCGTTGCCTGCAAAAATTTAAATCGACATTTCAGTAATACATTTAATGTACTTTTTATATCGAAAATAAAGCAAACATGTAATAATAACAAGGAACGCAAGATTTATAGTGGTTCGGCCAAGAATTTGGGCCTACATCCACTTTATAGTCTTTCATTATCCACTTGCATCGGTTTTACAATCGCTTTCAATTACAGGAATCATACGTTCATAATTCTTTTTACAATGTTTCAACAAAGCTATCAAGTAAAGTATGGACGCAAGTGATTGCTGTTCCAAGCTCTTGGAATTTGATCTCCTTCGACAGTAGTGAGTTTGAATGTGCCGTCAAGAAGCTTCTGACCTATGACATATGGTCCTTCCCAATTTGGCCCAAACACACCTGTCGCTGTCATAATTCTCTTTAGGGCTAGATCTCTAATTTCAAAGCTGCGTTGGCGAACTTTGGAATTGAAATGCCTGGCTATCCTTTGCTGATGAGATGCGATTCTGAGCTCAGCCTCTTCTCTTTTTTCATCAAGGAGATCTAGTGCCTCAAGCTGTAGTTTTTCATTCTCTGCTTGATTGAAATGGATTCTTCTATGTGAAGGGACCTCTGTTTCTACCGGAATCATCGCCTCTGATCCGTACGCCAATGAAAACGGAGTATGCCCAGTCGCAGTTTTGTGGGTAGTTCTGTATGCCCATAGTGCTAGTGGTAGCTTATCGACCCAACCACCTTTCGCTCTTTCAAGCTGATTCTTGATGGTTGACTTGATAATTTTATTTACTGCTTCCACCTGCCCGTTTGCCTGCGGATGAGCTACTGCTGAGAAGCTTTTTTGGATTTTGAATCGTTTGCAAAAATCTTGGAATTCTTCACTTTCGAACTGAGTACCATTGTCTGTAATTATTTTTTGAGGCACACCATATCTGCAAATGATACTTTTAGTCACAAAACTTATCATCTTTTTTGAGGTGATAGTAGCCAGTGGTTCAGCTTCTGCCCACTTAGCAAAATAATCTACAGCAACAATGGCATATTTAATTCCAGATTTGGCAGTTGGTAACGGTCCTACAAGGTCTATCCCCCATATTGCAAACGGCCATGGACTGACCATCTATGTGAGTTCAGTGGAAGGAGCTCTAGGAATTTTGGCGAATCTTTGGCATCTGTCACATTTTCGGGAATAGTCTGCTGCATCTCGATTAATTTCTGGCCAAAAATATCCGTATCGGAGAATCTTTTTCGCTAAAGTTTGACCACCTAAATGATCACCACATTCTCCCCCATGCACTTCAGCTAGGATTGTTTTGGACTCTTCCCTGGATACACATCGAAGTAACGGCATTGAGAATCCCCGTCTGTATAACTGGCCATCCTGGACTATATAGCGAGAGGCTTTCCTCAGTAGCTTCTTTCGTTCCTTTGAATTTTCCGGTAAAGAGCCATTGAGCAGATATTCTGTTATTGGAGTCATCCATGATTCTTGCTCTTGAGACACGCTTATGATCCAATCAATATCCATCTCATCAATGCTCGGAGCCGACAGGACCTCCATTGGAGTCAACCCCAGAAATTGAGCTTCGCCTGTGCTAGAGTACTTTGCGAGAGAATCTGCTTTCATGTTTTCTTCTCGAGGAATGTGACTTATCATGTAATGATCGAAATCACCCAGGAGTTCCCAAGCCTTTGACAAGTAGGCGGGCAGATTTCCCCCTTTCGCTTGGAATTCCTTCTTGACTTGGCATACAATAAGCTGAGAATCACTGAAGATCTGTAACGCTTGGATGTTTAGTTCTTTAGCAATCCTTAAGCCAGCGATAAGGGCTTCGTATTCTGCTTCATTGTTTGTTGAAGGAAATTCCAATCTTAGTGCATAGCATAATGATCGACCTTCAGGGGTCTCAAGTACAACTCCGGCTCCGGAACAATAGTCGTTTCTCGCGCCATCGACATATAACTTCCATTGGATTGGGGAATCGTCGATCGTTTCGTCCTCACTGTTACCCTTATCTGTGAATTCTGCGATGAAATCCGCTAAAGCTTGTCCGTTGATTGCTTTTCGGGGATGATAAGTGATGTCATATTGACTGAGTTCAATATTCCACTTTAGAAGACGACCCAAAGTCTCAAGGCTAAACAGGACTTGCTTTAAAGGTTGATCAGTGAGGACTCTGATAGGATGAGCTTGGAAATATTGCCTCAACTTCCTGGATGCAATCAGTAGGCAATAGGCGAGTTTTTCCAACTTAGAGTAATTCATCTCTGCCCCAGTGAGTCTTTTGCTGATATAGTAAACTGGATGTTGAATCCTCTTGTCTTCTCGTATCAGCACTGCACTTAAGGCATGAGATGATACTGCCAAGTATATAAGAAGATCCTCGCCATCACCAGGCCTAGAAAGTATTGGAGGCGTTTCCATATGGCGAATCAATTCATCAAAGGCTTTTTGGCATTCGGGAGTCCAATCGAAGTTTTCTTCCCTTTCTTTAAGGCGTCAAAGAATGGGATGCATTTATCTGTGGCTTTGGAAATGAACCAACTCAGGGCGGCGACTTTTCCATTGAGACTTTGCAGTTCCTTCTTCGTTCTAGGAGCTTTGACTTCCTTTAAAGCAGTAATTTGAGCTGGATTAGCCTCAATGCCCCTAGCGCTCACGATGAAACCTAAAAACTTTCCGGATTCCACTCCGAATGAACATTTCAAAGGGTTGAGCTTCATTCCGTACTTTCGGAGGACTGCGAACATGTCTGCTAAGTGTTCTATGTGATCCACTACTTTCTTAGACTTCACTAACATGTCATCGACGTAGACTTCCATAGTCTTGCCCAATTGCGGTTTGAACATAGCATTAACAAGTCTTTGGTATGTTGCCCCTGCATTCTTCAGCCCGAAGGGCATAACTCTGTAGCAGTAAAGACCAACGTCGGTGATAAAGCTCGTGTCCTCCTGATCTGGCTCATGCATCATGATCTGGTTATATCCATAGTAGGCATCCATAAAAGATAACAATTCGTGTCCCGCTGTTCCGTCTACCAGTTGATCGATCCTGGGTAATGGGAAGCGGTCTTTGGGGCAGGCCTTGTTTAGATCTGAAAAATCGATGCACACTCTCCATTTTCCATTGGCTTTCTTAACCAGCACTGGATTTGAAACCCAATTCGGATAGGTAGATTCTTTGATAAAGTTATTCTCCATAAGCCGATCAACTTCTTCTTTTAACGCTGCTGACCTTTCTGGACCTTGAGTTCTCCTTTTCTGCTTCACAGGTGTAAATTTTGGATCAATATTCAGAGCGTGTACTGCAACTTCTGGGGATATTCCGCACATATCGGCATGAGTCCAAGCAAAAACATCCAAATTTGCCTTTCAAAAAGATATTAAGATATTCTGAATTGACACATTAAGTTGTGAACCCACATTCAACACCTTGTTTGGGTCCTTTGGGTCAACAGGTACTGGTATTGTCATTTCCACTGGTACCACTCTATTCTCTCCTGCACTAACTTTTCTAGGATCCATCTCTTTCCGTGCTCCGCTGTGCTCGCCAGTGCAGGGTCCGCTCTGTAATTGCTACAAGGCTGGTTCTTTGATGCGGACTGGGGCTGCCGCATCCTTTCCCATTTCTCTTTTCCTTGTTTCTCGTAGCTCTATCAGATAACACTCCCGCCCAGCATTTTGATCCCCTTTTATAACTCCCACCCCATTATCTGTGGGAAATTTAATGGTGAGGCACCATGGGGCCAGAACAGCTTTGAATGCTGCGAGAGTTGGACGGCCAAGGAAAGCATTATAAGCAGAAAATTCGTCGACAATCACAAAAGTTTGCTTGCGGACCACTTTTCTTTCTCCTTCTCCAAGCTCCACAAACAAATCAACGGTTCCTATAGGCTGTTTTGGCTCCCTAGTGAAGCCAGTGATTTTCTGCGATGATGCTTGCACATCAGCCATAGGGATCTTCATTTGGTCGAATGTTTTCTTGAAGAGGATATTGCAGGATGCGCCACAATCAATGAGAACTCTTCTGACAATAGCTGGCCCGATACCAGCCGAGATGACTAAGGGATCCAAGGTAGGAGCTTCAATACCTGCGGAATCCCTGGCTCTGAACACAATATCATCATTGAAAGTTTTTTGTTGCTTCAGGGGCATAGCACCTCCCAAAACAAATATGTCTTCCTCGGTAGGTATATACTTCAAAGCTTGGGTATACCTTTCCATCTCACCCCAGCTCCTGCCTGCTGGGTGAGGTCCTCCCGTAATGACATTGATGACAGGCCTTCCGGATTCATGCCCTGTAGTCTTCTCACTTGTCCTGGGTTGATGAGCAGGAGCTCGTTGCCCCTGACTAGTCGAAGCAGGATTGTTGCTATTCTTTTCCACAAATTGCTGCAGCTTGTTTTCCCTTATCAATTCTTCAATCAAATTTTTCAATTGGCGGCATTCATCGGTATCTTGACCGGGTTGATTATGGAAGCGGCAAAACTTTCCGCTTTGTACAGCTTTTTTCCCGGTTCTCAGAACGGGAGGTTTAGGATAATCAACAGAATCTTTAGTGGCAAGGTAAATACGCTCCGGCGTATCTGATAAAGGGGTATATTCCGATGGCTTGAAGGAACAAGGCTTCTTCAGATTTTTCTGTCTCTTCCCATCATTATTTTCCCTTTTCTGTCCTACAGATTCATTCTTGCGTGGGGCAACAACATTATCTTCATCTTTTTCCAATGCTGCCTTTACCGGCACAGAACGGCTTTCCAGACGTATGAACTCATCTGCTTTCTTGTAGAATTTTTCAAGGGAGTTTGGTTCCTTCATGTTAAGCCATTTTCCAAATTCGCTCGACTTGTCGATGGCCCTCATCAGATAGGTCAAGATCATCTGTGGTTCTGCATTGTCTACCTCGGCCAGCGCTATATTAAAGCGATTCAAGAAAGATCTGATAGTCTCACCTGGATTCTGCTCTAAACTTGACAACGACATAATATCTTTGGCTTTTGAAGCGTATAGTCTAAACTGCTCCTTGAATTTTCGGGTTAAGTCAGAAAACTGATGTATAGACCGGATTGGCAACTTGGTGAACCAAAGCAGAGCTACACCTTCCAGATATACAGGAAAATATCGGCACTTTATTTCATCAGAAGCTCTGGCACCTGTCATGTGCCAATCATACTTATACAAGAATTCGTTCGGATCACTTGTTCCTTTGTAAGTTGGGATAGTTGGAGGGACGAACTTCCTTGGGAACTCAGCCTTTAAGATTCTTTCGGCAAACGGGGTTTTACTTGGAGCGAAACCCCATTCCTTCTCATCTTCATTCCTTTGCATGCTTTCCTTCATGATTTGTCGAACCATTTCAGAAAGATATCCCTCATCATTTCAAGCTTTAGATCCACCAACTTCAGGAAATGTCCGCTCAAAGGGGCTAGCAGCCCTCTCTGGAATGTTTCTTTCTTCATCCTCATGAATGTTGCCAGCAAAGTTCCTTTCATTACCCGTTGGTTGACGGTTTACCCCAAGCAAGTCATTCAACTTATTCAAAATTAGGGCATTTTGGGCGTTCTGAGCTTCCAATTGTTCACTTTGGGCATTTATCTGTTGGTTCAGCCCTAAGATTACAGCATCCAACTCCGCTTTTGTAACTCCAACAGGTGGAGTGGCTTGATTAGGTACTGGGGAAGCGGAGGTTCCCTCTTGAACATTTCCAGATCTAACAGATCTACTCCTTCTCCCCGGAGCCATGATTTCAGATAAACTTCTAGTCTTCAGAGAGGTTCCTTCAACAAACTTCCGTGGAGCAATGATGACGATTTGCCTGAGTTCAGTTCTCAGTGAAAGCACCAAAAATGTTAACGCTAAAATTTGAACGCTAACACCCCGGTGTATAAAGTGTAGTTGTGAAAGCACCACCCAATGATTCGGGAACAGAGTATAAGCAGAAAGTCACAGAAAAAGCAGTGAATAACAACGATTTTATAGTGGTTCGGCTCAAAGCAAGCCTACGTCCACTTTAATTCTCTTTATTGCTAAACCGATTACAACTTTACGACAATCTTCAATTACAATTATGACGAGACAAACAACTAGAACTTTGGTAGAGAAGAATTCTTCGAATCCATGTAGATTGCGTTAGATTTTCCCTTGAAGTTAGTTGAGATGTCCTTCGAACTTGAAGTGTCGGGTAAGTTGAGAATTCGGCAGAGTATTGGCGCTTGAAATGATTGGCCAAAAGTCCTCCCAAATGTTGGAAGTGGTCATGTATTTATAGGAGTTTTCGGCCTTGAATCGTGAGTCGTACCCGACTCATCGTTAACTCGTAGCCGAGTCAGGTTGGGTCGTGGACGACTCAACAGGTTGAACCCCAGCTTCGTACCAGAGCGCCTTCGATCCTCTGAATATAGCACAAGTCTTAAGTCGTCCCGAGTCATTCCTCTTTGATATAAGTATCATGATAGCGGGCTGCGACTTAGTAACTTTAGGTCGTGGACGAGTCATGGTGAGTCGTCTCATGTTAACACGCGGCCGACCTACTGGGTTAGCTCACGGCTTGGTCCAAAGTGATAAGTCGTTCACGAGTTAACCAAACGCAACTTTTTTGATGCTAGCGTGAGTCGTACACGACTCATCATTGGTCGTAACTCGTCAACGAGTTATCTCATTTCAGCATGGTATTGAACTTGTCCCTGAAGTCTTAGGTCGTTCAACCGTAGCTGTAATTAGGTCGTATCATATTTAAAGTCGCACAACCTTTAAGTCGTAGGCCGTTCATTTTCTTAAGTCATATAGGCCTTAACTCGTTAGGTTTCTTAACTCGTAACATTCCTTCAGTTGCAGATCTTAGGTCGTAGGCTTCTTGAGTCGTAGAGGCTTTAAGTCGTACATATCCTTAACTCGTTAAGTCTTAACTCGTACCAGCTCCTTGGGTCGTACGTTTCTTAGGTCGTAGAGAATTAAGGGTTAACAAGTAGTACTCTAGAATGAGTGTGAGTGTAATAATATATACGAGCGCGTATTTGTCAGTGAATATAAATTGTTTTATATTGTGATGATTGGTTTGTTGAGTGGTATATGGATTTTGGTCAACGCGAGTAATTAACGTTGTTGATAGGGATCTCTAAACACTTGTACAGGACAAATTGACACGATATTGTTTTAAATTGGGTAAATGAAATAATTTTACCTTGATTATATTTTGTATATAAAGGAATAATTTTTCGGAATTATTAAAGTGTATATAAGTTGATTGTTTGGTTGTTGAATAAGTTGTTTGAATAAGTTAAATAAAACTTATTGTAAAAGACTAATTGTATAAGCAAATGAATTATAAGTATGGAACTATAATTAATATGATTACAATTGTGAAATAATCTTGTATATATATAAAGTGAAACTCTATAAGAAAAAGATTTATAAATGTCATTTATAAATGAAAGGAAAATTTTTGAAAGAATATTAAGCACTGAATTCACTATTGTTACTGGGAAATAATAAGGGTGATGACTGCAGCATCATCAGTATCATTTTCGAGTCTCCATGTGATACATTTGCTACCATAGTAATTTGGGAATGATAAATGAGTTGATAACTTATACAATTTGAGTTTTGATAGAATGAATTTAACTTAAAGGATGGAGTTAAATTAAAGGAAGTATAAGTAAATCAATAAAATCCAAGTAGAAATTGTTGAATATAAGTTGTATAAATTATAAGATGATGAATATAAGTGAAATAAGTTTTGAATTTATGATAGGAGTTAATAAATTTAGCTTTGGTAAAAAGTTAAATAGGATTGGAATTTGAATTGGATTTATAAGTGAAAACTTAAGTTAAGTTAAACAAAAGGTGTTTGAAAAGGAATATAACTTAAGTGAAGTTGAATGAAGTTGATTTTGGTATCGAAGTAAATTAATAAGTGAATTAATGAAGTGAAGTCATTAAGAATTTGAACTTGAGTTATATAAATGAAATTCAACTTTAAATTGTTAAAGGAATTAGCAATTGAATTGATGAATGGATTGCATGTTAATCAATTAAATGTAAATAATGGATATGAAATCAATGGAATTAAATGTGTTGAACCAAATTGAATGTAAATTTAATAAATTTGGTTGTGTTGGATAAACATTGGTTGTTATTTGATTGTTTATTGATTGTATATAAATTCATTAAGTGTTAATGAAAGTGAATTAGCGAAATTGGAGGCTATGTAATTAAATTCAAATGGATGATATGTAAATTTGAATAGAATTGGATTTGATTTGGATTGAAGACGAATTAATGTGAATAAATTAGTGAATGCAAACTAATTAAAATTGAATATGAATGAATGTTAGTAAATCAAATGTTAATGAATCAAATGTGATTTAAATTGGAAAACCAATTCCTTGAATATTATTGAGAATATGAATGAATATTGAGTTGGTTGATGGTTGCATTGGTTGTTTAGTTGCATTTGCTATATTATGCAGTTGTTATGTTGCTATATGATGTATATTGATATTATTTTCATATATGCATGATTCTCATGTTGTTTGTTGATTGTTTAGTAGGTGCGGATGGCGTTGCTTCGCATTTGGAGCTCGCTTTCGCGCTATATTAGCCGTATATGCTCGCTAATAATAAATAAGGTACATATCTCGGATTACATACCGTACTTTTACACTTTTTTCCCTGCGGGATGCCTCATCACTTGATGAGATGTATATTTGTGATATATATACTGTCATTTTTTTTTGGGATCGAGCCGCGCAAAGGAGACTATGGCGAATTTTTCCGAAAATTTAAGGCGTTAGAAAAATTTTGGGAAAATTTTGGAAAACTATAACTTTGATTTTGGAATTGGAAGTTAAACGATGTAATTGGTTTTGAAAAGCATAACCAAGTATGATTTGAAAACTTAGTAAAGTATTGTAAGAAGTTTAACAATGATTTTGGAAAGTTAATGAATTCTGTAACTTTTCTTACATGGTAATTTCGAGGACGAAATTCTTTTAAGGGGGAAGTCTGTAATGACCCAGAATTTCTGATAATTTAAATTTGAATGTTTAGTTAATTTTAAATATTTATAAGTGAAATTTATAAGTCGAATAAATTTATTTCGAATAATTGGATTTGATTGAATAATTAAATCGATTATTTAATAGTTGAAATTCCAGAAATAATTGAAAATCGAGTTAAATATGATTGGAAATGATTTGTAAAATTTTATTTTATCATATTGGAGTTAGAACGATATTTTAGAACTTTTAAAATCGAATTAAGAGTTTATTTGTGAAAATTGAACATTTTAATATTTAATCGACTAGTGAAATTAGCCATTCTTTGAACAGTCTCAGAATTGGACGAAACTAGTTCCATTGGATCCATAATAGTTTGTTATTATCGGGTTTCAATTTTCGTAGCAATTGGAGTTATCGTTTGACCATGGCAGCTCGAAACGCATCGAAATTGTTTTAATATTTATTTGGCGTGTTAAAATAGCCATTTTTCAAACAGTCTTGGATTTTGACGAAACCAGTTTCATCGGATCCGTAATGTGATATTATTGTATGGTTTCAAATTTCGTGTCAATCAGATTTACCGTTTGTCCGGTGCAAGCTAAAACGCCTAGAGATTAGTTTAAATTGGTTTAATTTAAATCGATCGTTTATAGCCATATCTCGCACAGATGATCGAATTAGCTTCTGAAACCTATTCCATTATGTCCGAAACGCGGTGTAAACCCTAGAAACGCCAGTCACCGTGCATAAATCGGAGTTCGAAAATTCCGGAATGAATAGAGTTCGTCGGTTTTCTATAAAAGGACCCTTTGTTCACAAATATAATCAAAACCCTAGTTTTAATGGTCGGCCGCCACCATCAAAACAAATGGCCAGAAATTCGTATGCTTCCCTTCAATTATCTTCTAATCTATCAACAATTACAAGAAACCTCCAACTAGAAAGGTGTAGAGCTCGATGAGTACGACATATCCAACGGTGGAGATCGGAAAAGGAGTTTTGGATCGACGGCAATTTCAGTTTGAAGCACCAAAAGTCACGCACGTTTTCTGAGGTGTAGACGTGGTCCAGCTTCGTACTATTGTGGCCGATGGTGGCTCACATGATGGTCTTCGGCGTGGTGGTGGAGTGATGGAGTTTCGAGCGACGAGGAGGTCGAAAAAAATCAAACCCTAGGGCGGCCGATGGGTTTCGTTCACGTGAAAGGGACCTGGATGCGTGAGGGAGAAAGAGTGGAGTGGCCTGATGATGGAGTGGGAAAATCAACGGTTGTGATGAAGTGGGTTTGAAAATTATAAAAGAAATTGTAATTTAAATATATTATAAATCGTGTAATCTTTAAAATATCATATCTTGTTCATACGAGGTCGGAAAAATGCGAAACTAGTTGCGTTGGAACCGTATGGATGAGCACTACGCTATGAAACTGGATTGGAATCGTTTGGAGTTAGCGAAAATTTCGGGTAAAATTAAACGACCGTTTAATTTTATTCAAAATAAAACGCTACAAATTGCTATCGAAAAATCAAGGTGAGAACTTCTCACTCAATCGAATCAGTTTCGATTTATATTTTAAATAGTTAGATTTAAAATTGTTGATTGTATGTTGAATGATGATTGTTATCTATTGATTGTTAAAATAGACATTATGTGCCGTTAGTAAGCGGAGGTTGTTTATTAAAAACATATACCGCGAATATTTCACAGTACAGTGAAATTGGTATTATTTATGTGCTTGGAGTTGATTTCCCGCATTATATAGCGGATGAGACCCTATTGCACCGTCTATTAAGCGGATAATATTTTATAAATCCCATATACCACGATAATTCCGTACTGGAGCGGAATTGGTATTGTGCTAATGTTTGTGGATGCAGGGATACAGGTTGGAGGGATCCAACTGGATTCCTCAACCGTATTGATTTATTTACAGATATTTTGATATTTGTTGATTATCATATCGATATATGATATTTGGATGTCGTGATTGACTATTTGGTGCTGTTGCATCATCGGATCCATTTCTGAAGTTTTTAAAATAATGATTTTTTTTTGAAGGAATTTTTAAAGTAATTTTTGAAATGTTTTATTAAAATTTTGAATTGATTCATTTTAAATAATTAAAACATTGTAAATTTTTATGTTATAAAAATTAAGATTTTTGTGAAATATAGCCGAAAGGTGATTTTTGAGATAAGTAGTTAATAAATTTATAAAATAGTTAAATTGGGATTTTGAATTATTATAAACGGTTTATATATAATATTTATAGGTAATCAAATTATAAATCGGATTTTGGCATTTAAAATGAGATATAGAAAGGATTTTTATAAATAGAAGTTTATAAAAATATAAATGGAGTTTATAAACATTGTTTATAAATTCGAAATCAACTGAATTTGCTAAATTGAATATTGAAGTTTATTAAAGGAAATATATTCACGATTTTGGCATTATTGAATAAAATAGTCATGTTTGGCAAAATGAATATTATAGAATGAAGTTAATTATTTTAAAGATGTTTTAAAATGTATTATGAATCGAAACCATAGATTTCAACATTTATTGTTGAAATAGACGTTTTCGAGAAAGAAGGAAATGGTGGACTATAACATTGTTGTTATAGTAAATGGTTTCCGAAAGGAAATGTTTTGTATAGTATTAGGATTTATGTATCTATTTAAACTTTGAATCCCTATACTAGTGATTTTGGGTCGTCGTAACGATGTTTTACACAACATTCGTTTTTGACCCAAATAAATGTGTTAAGAGATTGATTTCCTTAAGGAATGAAATATATACTTAATTTTGATTTAAGTATATTAAATATTTTCCAAATGTTGAAAATAAATGGGTTTGTGAAATACTTATTATTAGAATAAGTATGGAAATGCTTTTCCAATATGAAATGAAATGTTTTGAGAATTTATCTTTTTGAAGATAATTTGAAAATGAATAATTGAAATAGTATGTTCATAAATATTTTGGAATGTAAATTCACTATGGAATTTATAAATGAAAAGGGGAATTTGTTTAAAAATAAATGTTGATTTATTTTTGAAGTGTGGGAATTAATTTACGAATTTGGAACGTAAATATAAAGTAAATCGTTACGGATTTATTTAATTGGTTTAAATGAACCATGTTGAAATGAAAGTATTTTGCGTAAGGAAAATGTTTGAAATTTGTTTTCAAAAGTGGAAAAGGTGAAAAGTGATTTGAAAATTAGTTTTCAAATGTTGAAGTGTGGGAAATTTTATATCTAGTAAAGATATTTTGGAAAGTAAATAATTTGGAAAATTATTTGGAATTTGGTGATGTTGAACACGCCCGTTGATAGTTCAATAATCCGACATCAATATTTACCTTTAAATAGGTATTTGTTGTGATTGTTTGAATTTGAATGCCATACTTATTTTTGAATAAACGCTCACTATTCGGGTTAGCCGGGAAAGGACCTTGGGGTCGTATAACCCATTCTGAATATGTGATACGTCGTTATGGATTGCATTTGATGACCGGTGTTGAAGACCGGGTATTTGTGAAAACGGAAGGATTACCGTCGAGTTACTCTACATCGGCTGATCTCCGATATAGAGGTTTTATCACCCTTAGTGACGGGAAGTCCGGTCGTGATTAGTGAATATTCGAATTGCAAGGACTTCTTTGGAAGTGCCTTCGGTTCTGTTCGAGCCCGGAACAGACTTGTATGGATTGTATGTCTGACATTACAAATTGAGATATAAAGCTGATTTCTTTCAAATATATTTCTGTTGGTGCGGAGAATTTATTCTTTTAGCTTAACACCCTTCTCTGAGACGTACGAGCTTAGAGGTTATATAGTTGAAGGTTATTAGTGATATACTCCCAATTTGGTAGTGTGACATGCTGAGTGTTGCTGTGAAATTATCATTGTTTCATCATTTGTGATATGATCATTTGTTTGATCGTTTATCTTGGTGATCATTTCTATGATCATTTGTTGACCCAAAGCACAGCTTTTGTATAAAGCGTGGATTTGTGGACGAGACTTCGTCGGACCTCACACCCCGGAAATGGTCAAAACAGGAAGGATGCAGCAAGGTTATTAGGGGTAGCGCCCCTTTAGTGTATGTCATTCCTTCTGGATAGAGGTGGTATCATGGTATGGAGCCCAGATATTTAACCTATGTTGTTGCTGCAAATTTTGTGGTTGTGGGAAATCGAGGATCCTCGGATAGATCGGTTACAATCGGGGGATGACATATTCGTGTCAGTATTTACCCAGTTAGGGGTAACCCGGCCTTGTGTTGGCAGAGATCCGGTTTGGTTCTCGGGACGTCATTCCAGAGGCGTTTCCATGTGGCAATGGGAAGTTCCTTGGCCTGACCATTTGTTGGAAATCCAAAGAAACAATACGATCTTGTACGGTTTTAGTTGTAGAACCTATCATTCACTTATGGTGGCTCCCCACTATTTGGATGGTAGTTATAGTAGGCATAAGTGCGGAATGCCTATGATGGCTAAGATTTATATCTTTACTTTCGAAATGTTTTATACACTATGCAGTAGTAATAATATCAAATGTTTCTTTTTAATGTGTATCAAGCATCTTTGACTATCATAAGGAGAAATCTCCTCCGATTCTGCGTTTGCATTGTGTGTGTGTGCGGTAGGCCTTATGGTAGTCTCATTTTTAAAAGCATTGCGAATTGACTTTAAAAAAATATCCCTCTATTTTGTTTTAAAGATAAACTGTTTTGAGTTCTCACACTAGTCACATGACTGACTCGGAGTTTATTGTTTTCCTTCATAAACTCTGGGTGCCCACCAATTTCCACATGGGCAGTCAAGAGTAAAGGTTTATCAGGATATTCTGGAATTCAGGAGTTGCTGGAGGCAAGCTGGATGGCGCGGCATATTTACTAGTATATAATCTTTCTTTTCCGCTGTTGATGTTGTTTGTTGTTGTACACTCTGATGATGTAATGAAATGTAATATGATGTAATGTAATAACTGATATAGTTCTTTGTTTAAAGATTATTTATTTATTTATTATATGTTGTTCCGCTGCGAATTGTGAGATTCTGATGTTGTTCTGTTATTTCTTTCTGTTCTATTTTATCTTTTTTTCTGTCTTCTTCTACTTTTTCTTCTTCCTTAACCCTAACATTTTGGTTTTTCGGCAACGAAAAATCCCGAAACGTTACACAATTCAACCATTTAAACAATTATTTAAATTTAATCATTTAAATTTAAATTTAAATTAACTGAGTGAGATTAACTCACCTTTGATTGTTGTTTTGCTATCCATTTCCAAACCAGCTTGTCCCTCGATTTTAGACCTTGTATAAACATTTTATATAGTTTATTAATATTCGAATTAACAGAATAATAAATTGCCATTTTAATAATTTAATCAATCAAAGGTTCCATTTAAACAAATTTTTCTTTTACTAAATTGTCCTAGTAACTAAAATAATCGATTCACCAGTTACACAAATTCATTGTCTTAACACATTGTTTAAAATAAATTTGTAAATTTAAATGTATATATTGACATTTAATTTCCCTTTTAAGTAACATATATACCAAAACTATATATATATTTTCAAAAATCTAATCCTATAAAATTTCCAGCATTTTGAACCTTCTACTTTCCTGTTCAACTTTGTATATATAGATACATTAAAGCAGGTAGTACCTGTATACATATATCTATATTTATATATTATTATTTCCTGTATAAACAGTTTACAACCTTAGTTTTTATATTTAAAATAACTATCGGTATAATTAACTAAATTAGTAAACTAATATACGAAATTACCTTTCAACAATCTGGCGAACTTCGAGCTCAACTCCTGCTTCAACACTCGCAATTCGACCCCCTCCCTCTGGCCATGCGATTCCTACTGACCCAAATCCTAACTCGAACGAGCGTTGAAGATTATCGCGACCCGAGTACGAACCAAACCACTGGAATCACCACATGTGAACATCCCACTTGACGCGTGACCCCCCCATCCCAAATTGCCTCGCGAACATCCAGCTACGCCGCCCTTACATCACGGCCTGCTCGCGAATGCCCTCGCCCATACTTCGACCTCTGTGACTTGATTCAAAATAGATTCAAGTTCGAACGACAGCGGCCCTAGGATTTTGAATCGAAATTGATTCGATTCGATTTGAGGAGGGTTCGGCCCCTTTTGATTTTGAATTTATTTTCGAATGAAAGAAGAATGGGAGAGGGTGACGAAACAGAAATGAAGAATCGTGATTTCAATTCAAAAGGTTCGGCCATTTTTATTTATTTTATTTTATTTTGAACGAAGTTACTTTGTTTCCCTGCACGAAGAAAATATCTAATTTTTTTTTTATTTAATCAAACGAAGAAGTGTGTGGAAGAAGCTACAGAAACGTATTCACTTCGGCTAGAGCGTACTTTGAAAGGAAAAGGGGGAACACGAGTAGATGGTTGCGTGAAAAATTCACCTAGCTATAGTGTTTTGAAAAAAAATAAAAGCTGAAGCAGGGTTGAAAAAGTTTTGATGAAGATATATCTTCAGCTGATGTGAATTTTGAGTCATATTCAAATTTTAAATTTTTAAATTTAAATCGACTTGAATTTTCGATATAAATCTTAACGCGTTTATATATCGTACGCTCACACAACAACTCCAAATGCCACAAAAATTGAAATCCGATAATAATACAATATTACGGTTCCAATGGAACTGGTTTCGTCGAATTCCGAGACTGCGCCTCGGAAGGTTATTTTCAAATTCAGTTTAAACGATATAAATTTCAAAACTGAACAAATAACTTCCAAATTCAATTTTAACACTTTTACTATCTTCACAATCATCAATATAAATTTTATAAGCCTTCAAATTATTTTTAATCGGCTTAAAATTCTAGATTCGATAATTTTTCCCATCTTCAAATTATTTAATTCAATAACTAAATCATCAAATAAATTGTGATATTTGAATTCAAGTTAAAATTGCCCTATTGAATACTTAAAATCAATTAAATATTCCGATTTTTAAATGCTTGAAAATTCCTGGTCGTCACATTCCTCCCCCCTTAAAAGAATTTCGTCCCCGAAATTACTAATTAGGAAAAATGGTCCATTACCCATTTTCTTATCCTCAAAACCAATCAATTCGACATCCAACCAACTATCTTTTTATAAAAGACCATCATCATTCTTATTAACTTTCCAAACCTTTCTCTAGTTTGCAAAGAAATCCTATTTGCCCAACCATTCAAGTTTTAACCATAAAACCAAATTTGAATTATCAAAATTTTCTCAAAATTTTTCTAACTCCATAAATTTTCGAAAAATTTCGGCAGCGTCTCCTTTGCGCGGCTAGCTCGGTACAACTACAAAATGGCTCTACGGCCTGCCAAATCCAAAAAGAAAACAAAAAGCCAAGTGGCTCGATCCAAATCCCAATCAAATTCCACAGAAATTTAAACACATACCTTTTTGTCGAGCATTTCAAATTTATTTTTCTGAAATCAAATCCAATTCTCTTTTCCTTTTATAATACCTGCATATCCTGCTTAGCACTAATATCCAATTACAATATTCCCAAACATTTTATCGACTTCCTCACATAATGTCTATATCTATTCATTTTAATATTATCATAGAATATATCTGTAGTATCAATTTCCAATTAAGAATTGACCATTCCTTACTTAAGTTAACATAAGCATTTTATATGTTTCTTATATCTATTTTCACTTTACCACTTTAATTTATATCAATTTCTATTCAAATCAATTCTTTCATTTCCATATGAATTCAATTTATCTTTAATTCTGGATATTTAAATTTTATTTGTTATTTATAACTAATTTATGTCATTATTTTAAATTGCTTTCATTTACTAACTTATTTTAGTTTCCAATTTGAATTTGTTTGTCCTTAACAAAATTTTCCAAAATTTTCTAACTTCCAAAATTTCTGAAATTTTTTGGCAGAGTCCCCTTTGTACGGAGGAGCTTTTGCAATTTGACAATAGATATAAATATGTATACATCGACCCACCCGGTCGGAAAAATCAAAAACAGTTCATATTTCCTATTTTATTTGCGTAGGCGTACCTTATTTAGCATTTTTAAGCAAGCGGCTTATTATTTTTAGCAAATAGCACAACCAAATCTAGCCACATGGCTTCCAGGTACATGTACTTACTCAATTTAAACATGTAAGTGCCAAATATATGCAGTTTAACTATATTTCACTTAGTTGCAATGGTTAAAACATATGAATTCTAAAGAATCCGTAAGCAATTTTTACAACTTTCATACTACTTCAACTGTTTCAATTAATTTATAAACCATTTTCATTCAGTATAATTAGTTTATCCACTCAATCCATTTTGCATTTACATTTTCTTAAATATTATCTATAATTCACCGAATTCTATTTCAATTCAAATTTATTTTCGTATGATTTAAATTCAGTTCAATACCATTAAACTTGGTTTTAAGTTGAATTAAATTCAACTCTCTTCGATTTATTCAGCTTAAGTCAATTTACTTCAATTTATTCAAATTTATACTTAAGCTCATTTTCATTTTACAAGTAAATTTTTCTCTTTTATTACTCAACTTAACTCGATTTATTACAAAGCCATATCCAATTTATTTCCACATATTTGGATTTTATTCACAATACAAACCATTATTATTCTAATCCAGTTTCATTTTTATTCGATACCTTTCCAATTATATTTAATTTGTTAACATTTCACATTAAATTTAAATTAATAACTCAAGTTCTGAATCCTCTATCCATTCTCAATTTACCACCCAATTTTATGAACTCACAGTTCAATTTCATTTACTATACTGACAATTCAAGTCGAATTCAATTTATAACTTGAGTTTATTTCCAAACTTCATCATAAACTCACAATTCAATTTCATTAACTAATTTATTATCTAATTAGTCTTTTCCTCCAACTTATAATCCAGAACTTGATTTTAATCTCAAAATCTCTTCATTTAAATTTTCTTAAGTTCAAATTTATTTTATAATTTAAGTTTGGATTTTCCCTTCATTTTCTAATTCGTCAAAATATTAATTTTGGGCTTTGTATTCCATTCTCAATTTTATAAAGTCACAAATTATTATTTTATACAATCACATTCATTCCAGGCTTGAATGTATTCATCTTGTATTTTTAATTCGAGTTTTACACTTATTTATTTACACAATTCCCTTCATCATAGGCATGAATATATTCTTCTTTTATTTTAACTCAAGCCTTATGCTTATTTATAACCCAAGCATATCTTTTATTCCATGCATTTTTAATTCTTTTATAAGTTATTCTGATTTATTTAACTCAATCTAATTCCATTCAATAATTCAATTTTATTTTAACTCGGTTTGATTTAACTCAATTCGATTTCAACTTGATTCGAATACAACTGGATATGATTTTCAACTTATTCAATTTATTCCAATCCAGTTAAATTTTTATTCCCCAATCCAAGATAATTTCATTTATAACTTTTCCTTTAAATTTAAGTTCCAACATTTAAAGCTTATATTTTGTTCCTGATTTAAAAATCATCTCAATTTATAAGCTTACAACCTATCTTATCAGGATTTTTAAACACCCGGCTTTTGGCTTCAAATCATTTTGAAATCTCCAACATCTCAAATCACATTTCTCAAAATTTAATCCAATCCTGGTTTTATCCCAACAAATTTCCTTTGAAATTTAAAAACAAACAGGTTTTCCTGAACAAATCAATTTGGCCGCATTTCATCACTTAGAAACTCGAAAATGAACATCGATGATGATGCAGTCATCACCGAAGTTATTTTCCAGTGACTGAAGTGAACTCAATGCTATACCTCTTCCCAAAATCCATTTGAAACAAATTTCCTTTCAGAAATGCCTCTAAAACAATAATGTTATTATTTATCTTCAAATACTTCGATAAACATTTCCAAATCCCTGGGATTTTAAATTTCTAAAGCCTGCTTGACGCAGCGGATTAATCAAAATAAACTTCAATCGGTGAAAGTAGCGATCGATGGAATGAAGATACCGAAATGCCCAAATTCGTTGATCCGAAGATACCGAATTCTAGCTATCTCAAACACGTTGATAGTGCACTATACCGTGTTCAAAGATCTACGATTCTTCGTACGTTGATCTAGCGCACTAGATTCTGTGAATCGGCTTCAACAAACGTGGATTCGAGCGCACTCGAATGACGTAAGTGGAGATAGGAGATTACACTCAACTACCAATTGGAGAAGAAAGCTCAAAGCAATCAACAAGAAATTTTATTTCCAAAATCAACCCCTTACAAAATGACACACACGGCTATTTATAGCATTTACAACTGTCTCCATAAGCCGTTGCCGACTTATGAACCCCGACTCATCATTAGTCGTCACCGACTTAACAACACAACAGACCGAAGTACATCACATGACTTATCATACGACACGACTCATCAGATATAAATGACATACGACTCATCAAATAAACGAGACAAACAGATTACAACTCAGACGACTCAGTATGATACGACTCAACAAACAACACAGTTTACACGACTCAAGAACAACGGCTTACGAACATAATGTCCCTGGACGACTTACGACTCAACAAAACAATCACAATGTGTACGACATACGACTCAACAAATGTCATGACTCAACATACTTCCAACGACTCAAGCTCCCAAGCTTACTTGCGGTATATCCCTTCAACCGAGTCAACTCCGTACGACTCATCTTCTTCCACTTCTCTGCTCTTGTTAACTCGTACACGCCTTATGGATGAGTCGTTGAGTCGTGTATGACTCATCTCACTCGCACACCTCAAATTCCTGCTAAGTCGTAACTCCTTCTCTTCTTTCTTGCTAAGCCGTAGCTCTTTCGTCCAAGCTTTGTTAAGTCGTAGACGACTTATGTCCTCTTCACTAGCTCGTATTCCTTCCTCACGTGATTCCTTAAGTTGACTCGTGCACGACTTACGAGTTAAAACCGAAACCTCTTGACTCATGCACGACTTAAGAGATTGAACCGAAGCTTCATTATTTTGTGAATGATCTAACCTCTGAACTTCTGTAGATCGTGCTACATCACTGCTTAATAAATTTTACTATAATTCATTTGTACAGTTTATGCTTATACAAAATTTCCATTTAATTGTATTTCAATCCATAAATTACATTTATAATTCATATTTATAAATTTCATTTTATAATGAATTTATTCCCTTAATTTTAGTTTTATTTCCATTTCTAGTTAAATTTTCACTTAACAATGATAATACTTAAATATTATCATTTCTAACATCCAAGCAGCCATATATTAGCTAAATAGTTTACAAAAACTTTTATTATATCAAAATATATTTTGGGTAAAATTATTTCATTTGCCCACATTTAAAACAATACCGTGTCGATTGTTCTATTCAAGTGTTTAGAAACCCCTTCAATACAGTTGCGCAGACTGTGTCGGCGAAGGTTCATATGCCACTCAATAAACCAATCAACATAATATTAAAACAATTTATATTCACTAACAAATACGCGCTCATATCTATTAATACGCTCAAACTCATTCTAGAGTACTATGGACTCTAATTTAAATGAGTAGTTCCCACCAGAGCCAAGGTTATCACCAACCTATGCTCTGATACCAAGTGTAACATCCCGCAAATCCGTACCCTCGAGTCAACACTATTCTACAACAATCAACTCAAGCTGTACAGAAATACGAACCACTGGGTTAAAGAAGAAGAGGTAGAAGAAGAAAATAGAAAACAACAACAGAATCTAACCATCGCAGCGGAATAAAATATAATAGATAATAAATGGTCTTTACTCAAAAATCAAAGATCTCTGTTTATATATATTTCGTTATCAGAGTACATCAATCACAGTTCAACATCAATATCATACAATGGATACACAACAACTCAAGATACACAACAACTCAAACACGGCGGAATATATATATAGTTAAACAAGTACGGAAGTACGTATCGTCATCCTGCCCGTCTCCTGTGCTCTACAACATCATATCCTATATCCTATAATACTCGGTCTGACCCGAGCATTATAATTAAATAACACCCGAGTCAGTCTGGAATACTAGCGTGAGAAAATCACACTCAATTGATTATTAAAGTTTCAAAATCCCTTTGAAAACAAAAGCATCTCGTAAGACCACTCCACAAATAAACATGTCGTGTTTTTACCTTACGATAGCTAAAACAATTGCTATAGAAATCCTATGATATTATAATAGGGTCTATATACAAATACTTATAAAATAGCCGAAATTGTTACATGATTAAATTCCAGCTACTAGCCACAGAGTGGGTATTACAAACAAAACTCGTACAAGGCTCGTAGGGAGAATGGATTTCCAACTAATGACTAGGCACTGGGGTACCACCTGTCACAGTACGGGGCCTAGATCACCGTACCGAGGAGTTTGCCCGCTCCCCTGCAACACAAGGCCGGGACTACCCCTTACTGGATAATCTCGGGTGAGATCAACCCGCGGTTGGGATCAACAACCGCCCACTAAGCCGAAATAAAAAGGGACATCTAGACTGGGATGACCTCACCCTCCTTGGGTACTACCCACCTAGCCTTGCTGCATAACCCCTGATTTTCAGCCATTCCCATTTGATGAGGCTTGAGGCTAAGAGTTACCTTTTTAGAATATATCCCTTAGAATGCCCATCGTCCACCTGACGATGTTTTCGCAAGCATTCATCCATACAAGTCTGTCCCGGGTTCGAAGTGAACAGAAGGCACTATTCCTACTACATCCATTTTGAAAATATCCTCAGGATTAATAGAGACTAGCCCTTGCACTTCACTGCTCCATCTTCGAATCCAAACTCCTTTCATGAAACGTACAAACCGGATCGAAGTGGTTTTCGAGAAATAAATCTTGATCCTGGTCTCTTCGAAACGATCAACGCATTTGGCCAATATTGATAGTCGGCGATTTAACTATCAATTAATATTCATAAACAACCATCCAACAATAAATAATTTTCCAAATTATTTATTTATCTCAAAATATCTTCACAAGGTATATTCTCACTTTCAAATCCTTTTGAAAACATTTTTCAAACTACCTTCCTTTTCTCAGAATAAATTCCGAGTATTTCATTTCCACTGGAATCACCAAGCACAAGATTTTAGATTTTTAAAATAATTTCAAAACACTTTAATTGTAAAGTATTTTTAATATTTAATTTAGAAAATCTTACTTTAGTACTTAATTTAAAATAATGCTTTAAAGAAAATACCAAGTCATTCTTTATATAATTATTACGATAATAGATAAAACAAAAAAACTTACTTTGGAATTTACCTTTAAACACTTAAGTTAAGACTACTTTAATAATTTACAAAAATACATACTATATAAACATTTGAAAATAAAGTTACTTAATAAAATGTAAAACTAGATTTCTACTTTTAAAACCAAAATACTAAGTTACTCCTTTAATCATTACTGCTAGAATAGATTAAAAGAAAATACTTACTTTAAATATTAGAAATAATAAATTTTACAAAACTTGCTTCTTTAAAAACAACTTTAAAACATTTAATTTATATTCGCAAATTTACTTTTAAAAACATGTACTTGGCCATCCAGAGAAAATTCCAACTTCAATCACTTAAATCAATTTCCCCAAATTGATTTCCAATTTATTTTATTTGAAATAGGTTTCTTTAATTTCTCAATTCATTTCAATATTCATTAGTTATGGACTTATTATTATTGTTATTATTTTCGGTTTGATTTTAAATCCTTTAACTGAAATATACAAATTTCAGGTTTTTCCCAATTTCTTCTTTATTCCTTTCAATAATTTAAATCTTAAATATTAAATAAATGTTTTGTTTTATTAAATAATATCATTGAAGTTTTCAAACTTCATTAACTTTCTGTTTATTCAAAAATTCCTTTTTATATACAAAATTTTATTAATTTGAAGTTGAAACCACTAATATTCTTATCCAATTCACTTTAATTTATATACATTCTTTATAATTATTTTTTACGAGTTCACTTTTTCAATTTCCTTTCAAAGTCCAATTCTATATATTTAGATAAAACAGAGTACCGAAATATTCAAGCAGACTATAACATTCAATATTCTAATATAATTCATCACAGAATATCAATCAATCACAGCTGTGAGAGTTTAATAATTTAAATAAACATTGAGGGATCCAGTTGGATCCCTTCAACCTGTTTTCCCTACATCCACAGACGTTAGCACAATATAATACACTAATTTCAAAATATCTCATACTATAGCACATCACTCAATTCAACCATTCAAACAATTATTTAAATTTAATCATTTAAATTTAAATTAACTGAGTGAGATTAACTCACCTTTGATTTTTGTTTTGCTATCCATTTCCAAACCAGCTTGTCCCTCGATTTTAGACCTTGTATAAACATTTTATACAGTTTATTAATATTCAAATTAACTGAATAATCAATTGCCATTTTAATAATTTAATCAATCAAAGGTTCCATTTAAACAAATTTTTCTTTTACTAAATTATCCTAGTAACTAAAATAATCGATTCACCAGTTACACAAATTCATTGTCTTAACACATTGTTTAAAATAAATTTGTAAATTTCAATGTATATATTGACATTTAATTTCCCTTTTAAGTAACATATATACCAAAGCTATATATATATTTTCAAAAATCTAATCCTATAAAATTTCCAGCATTTTGAATCTTCTACTTTCCTGTTCAACTTTTTATATATAGATACATTAAAGCAGGTATGTACCTTTATACATATATCTATATTTATATATTATTATTTCTTGTATAAACAGTTTACAACCTTAGTTTTTATATTTAAAATAACTATCGGTATAATTAACTAAATTAGTAAACTAATATACGAAATTACCTTTTAACAATCTGGCGAACTTCGAGCTCAACTCCTGCTTCAACACTCGCAACTCGACCCCCTCCCTCTTGCCACGCGATTCCTACTGACCCAAACCCTAACTCGAACGAGCGTTGAAGATTACCGCGACCTGAGTACGAACCAAACCACTGGAATCACAACACCCGAACATCCCACTTGACGCCGTGACCCCCCCTATCCCAAATTGCCTCGCGAACATCCAGCTGCGCCGCCCTTACATCACGGCCTGCTCGCGAATGCCCTCGCCCATACTTCGACCTCTGTGACTTGATTCGAAATCGATTCAAGTTCGAACGACAGCGGCCCTAGGATTTTGAATCGAAATTGATTCGATTCGATTTGAGGAGGGTTCAGCCCCTTTTGATTTTGAATTTATTTTTGAATGAAAGAAGAATGGGAGAGGGGGAAGAAACAGAAATGAAGAATCGTGATTTCAATTCAAAAGGTTCGGCCATTTTTATTTATTTTATTTTTTTGAACGAAGTTACTTTGTTTCCCTACACGAAGAAAATATCTAATATTTTTTATTTATTTAATCAAATGAAGAAGTGTGTGGAAGAAGCTACGGAAACGTATTCACTTCGGCTAGAGCGTACTTTGAAAGGAAAAGGGGGAACACGAGTAGATGGTTGCGTGAAAAATTCACCTAGCTGTAGTGTTTTGAAAGAAAAAAAAAGCTCAAGCAGGGTTGAAAAAGTTTTGATAAAATTTTGATGAAGATATATCTTCAGCTGATGTGAATTTTGAGTCATATTCAAATTTTAAATTTTTAAATTTAAATCGACTTGAATTTTCGATATAAATCTTAACGCGTTTATATATCATACGCTCACACAACAACTCCAAATGCCACAAAAATTTAAATCCGATAATAATACAATATTACGGTTCCAATGGAACCGGTTTTGTCGAATTCCGAGACTGCGCCTCGGAAGGCTATTTTCAAATTCAGTTTAAACGATATAAATTTCAAAACTGAACAAACAACTTCCAAATTCAATTTTAACACTTTTACTATCTTCACTATCATCAATATAAATTTTATAAGCCTTCAAATTATTTTTAATCGGCTTAAAATTCTAGATTCGATAATTTTTCCCATCTTCAAATTATTTAATTCAATAATTAAATCATCAAATAAATTGTGATATTTGAATTCAAGTTAAAATTGCCCTATTGAATACTTAAAATCAATTAAATATTCCGGTTTTTAAATGCTTGAAAATTCTGGGTCGTCACAAGACCTTTCACTAAATCATTTTTAGAGAGTTTGTTTATAGTTTTGAAGTTAATATGAAAGAATCGTTTGTGCCATAACTAAGGATCATTTTCTTTGGCTATTAAACATAAATCTGAATTATGTTTTATTTTCATATTCAGAACATAGATGTTTCTGTCTCTATTACCTTCAAAGATTAGATTTTGATTTTGATCAAAAATATTACATTTGTTTTTAGAAAAAATGATTTTGAATCCTTTGTCACACAATTGGCTGATACTAAGTAAATTATGTTTTAAATTTTTGACAAGAAAAACATTTGAAATAAGAGGTAAATTTGATATACCGTTATTGCTCACATCGCCTTTGCCGATGATATAACCTTTGGAGTTGTCTCCAAATGTGACCGATCCTCCATCTGAGTAAGTAATATTTGTTAGCGTGTCTTTGTCTCCTGTCATATGTTTTGAGCAACCACTGTCAAGTATCCATTTTCCTCTTTTCTTGAGTGAGACCTATAAAAAATAAGAGATAATATTGGTACCCACTTTTTCAATAGGGTCCTAAGAGTTAAATCTTAGGAAACCAATCCCAAGAGGGCTCAGTATGCCATTTAAAAATGTAATTTTTATTTTTATGAACAGTTTCAAAAAAGGTGTTTATATATTTCTTCCTAATCAAACTGTTGTTTGTTTTAGGAACCCAGATGTTTATACTTTGTGGGTTAGAATTCCTTTTTGTTTGTTCAATAGTAGACTTAATATTTTTCTTAATTTTCTTTTTAGGTGAATTTGTTGTTTTCTTAACATATCCTAATCCTTTTCTACTTTAAACAGATTGAGAGCTATTAATAATTTTAGATAAAGTTTCTCTTCCTTTATTAAAATTTGAAACATTTTTGGTAATGCTTTCTAAATTAGCTTTAAGACTACTATTATCCAACTCGATCAATTTTGCCTTAGTTTTTAGTTTATGATTTTCAGAAACAAGAGCATCATTCTTTTCTTTTTGAGTTTCAATTTCATGACTCAAAAGAGTAAGTTGAGAATTTATATTAGAGAATGATTCTTGTAATTTTTCAAGTTCTTCCTCTAGTATTTTCTTCTCATCTTTAAGCATATCTCTTTCGAATTCTGCTTTGTTCTGATGTTCACTAGTTTCCTTATATTTTCTTTTGAGATTTTCAAAGTATCAACAAGTTCTGAATTTATCTCAATCATGTCATCAAAAGTAAAACTACTAACCTCGTTTTCAGTAGCCATAAAGCAGACATTTGCTTGCTCGTTTTCACTTTCACTACTGTTATCTGATGAAGAAGTATCTAAATCATCCCATGTTACGGAGAATGCTTTCTTTTTCTTATCTTTTCTGCTCTTGTTGAAGTATTTTTTCTTTAATTTTGGACATTCTTTCTGGATATGACCTTTCTTATGGCAGTTAAAGCATTCTAGAATTGAAGATGATGGTTTGTTTGTGAAGTTCTTTTTTCCATTATTTCTGTTGTTTTTCCTGAATTTCATAAATGCTAGATCTTCTTCATCCGAATCTTCATCTTTTTCTTCTTCAGCATGGAAAGCTATATTCTTTTTGTCTTGTGTTTGTACTCGTTTTTCCTGCAAATTCACTTCATAGGACATTAGATTTCCTATTAACTCTTCAGGTTTTATGGTAGAAAGATCATTAGCTTCTTCAATGGCCAAGACTTTTCTTTCCCATTCATCTGTTAAAGAGTTTAGGATTTTTGATACAATATCAAAATCAATGTACGTTTCTCCTAATCCTAATAGTGAATGATAGATATCTTGAAATCTAGAGTGCATATCATTTATGGATTCATCTTGTTTCATTCTAAAGTTTTGAAACTGATTTTTGAGCATGGAGATTTTGCTTTTTTTTAACTTTGTTGGTTCCTTCATGAGTGATTTTAAGTGTTCTCCAAATTTCATAAGCAGTTTGACACATGCTAACACGGTTAAATTCATTTCTATCTAGTGCACAGAATAACATGTTCATAGCTTTAGCATTGGCAGTAGAATCTAATTTTTGTGTGTTTGACCAAATAGAATACTCTCCAGTAGGAAGAGTGTATTCATTCTGTGTGATATTCCATGATTCAAAATTATTAGATTGCATATAAATTCTCATACGAGTAGACCAATAATTATAATTTAAACCATTGAAAAATGGAGGTTCTGCAGTGGATTGACCTTCAATAAAACTAGTGTTAGTGACAGTATTGGTAGTGCTGGTGTTGTTTTTCATATTAGCAAAAATATCCGATAACTGTGTAACGGTTATAAGATGCCTTGCTCTGATACCAATTGAAAGTAACTACTATGGCTAGCTATCACTTAGGATCGTGTAATATAGAATATAATTAAATCTAAATGTGAAAACAGATGATAATAGCAAAGTAAATAAAAATAAAACAAGCACACCAGGAATTTTTATACTGGTTCGAACTTTCCGTTCTACGTCCAGCCCCAGACTCCTTTTGGAATTTTAACTACAACAACCCTCACTTAACCCGGAGGAATAGGTTTACACTGCCTGAGCAACTGAACATGACTTCACCTGCCTAAGCAACCGAATAGGACTTCAATACAAAAGATATCTGACTGTACTGTGTTCTTAAATAACACTGATAAGTCAATTGAGTACAATCTTCCTATAATCTTCTCCTTTATGATATATAGTGTGATATGCTTTGAGAATTGTGGAAGATAAAGTGATCAATGATCAAAATATGTAAGAATTTGAGTGCAGTTTGAAAACTTTGAGAATAAATAAGAATTCAAGAATGCTAAAAGTAAATTCAGTTATTTGTCTGTTGAATTCTATAGTTTATATATAGTATATGAAGAGTTGCATCTTTAAATGAAAAGTTATATTGAAAAGAACGGATGCAACTATTGATTTAAAAGGATGTTTTTCTTGGTGAAGAGAAGTGACTTTTCCAGAAAATAGCAGTTGGGGATATTCAGACGTCTGAATAAAAAAAAATTCAGACTTTTGAATTAGATTGAAAACGTAAACAGCAAAGAAAAAGTTCATTTTTGACCTCATTCAGACGTTTGAATATTTTAGTTCAGACGTCTGAATATTGTGAAAACAATATTCTTATTTCAATACTCAGACGTTTGAATGAATGGATTCAAACGTCTGCTTTTGCTGTTTTATGCATGTATGAGCATGTGTGTGCATGTGCATGTATATGTTTATATATATATATATATATATATATATATATATATATAATTTAAGGAGAGATTTTAACAAATTTTCTAAGTAATATATAGACTCTAGACACATAATATACAACTATAAACATCTGTAGATGAATCTGCAATAAATCTCTTGCAAAGATGGTTTAAAATACACATAACATTTTATATAGGTTGTTATAATCAAAATCGAGAGTCTAACAGTTATGTCTGATTTGGGTAATGCACGAGATGTCGAGATCATAGAAGACGTGATAGTTGAAGATAAAGGTGGCGTGAGTGAGCAGTAGACAACAACCCAGTCCACTGGGGTAGCCGTGGAGCATGCTGCCCAGCAGCCTTGTACGCATGAGTGTGATGGTGTGGAGTCGAGGGGGAGTACGGGAGTTAATTTAGATGGTGTGGAGTCCAGGGAGAATTCAAGCATTGATTCAAATGGTGATAATCTTGGTCGTGGGCACCGCATCAAGCTTCCCTCGTCTCGTCTTCAAGGACATGTTACTAACACAGTTATGTGCAAGATAGATCCCCGTACTACTTCCCCTACACCATCTCGTTCAATAGATAAACCTTTTAGTATAACTTATTATGTGAATTATGATAAATTTTCTACGAGAAATAAGAATTTTTTAGCAGTTACATTTCAAAAAGAGCCTACTTCCTTTAAAGAGACCGTTTAGGATGCATGTTGGCGTCAGGCAATGAAAGAGGAGATTGATGCACTTGAACGGAATGACACGTGGACATTGGAGGATTTGCCACCTGGTAAGAAGGCTATTGGTAGTGGTTGAGTTTATGAAATAAAACGACGTGCTAATGGCAATGTTGAGCGTCTTAAGGGATGTATGGTTGTGTATGGTAACTGGCAGATTGCTGGTATTGATTATAATGAAACTTTCGCTCTAGTTGCTTGGGTACTGTTCGTATTTTTCTTGTTGTTGCTATTGCTCGTAATTGGGCATTGCATCAGATGGATGTATGTAATGCTTTTCTTTATGGTGATTTGGAGGAAGAGGTTTATATGCAGCTTCCCCCAAGTTATAGTAGTCCTACTCCTGGGAAAGTGTGTCGGTTACGCAAGCCATTGTACGGTTTACGTCAAGCTCTTCGGCAGTGGTTTGCTAAGTTATCTAGTGCTTTGCGGAAATTTGTTTTTACACAATCCTATGCTGATTATTCATTATTTAGTTATCAGCAGGATGAGGTTTCTCTACATGTACTAGTTTATGTAGCGATTTGATTATTGCAGGTTCCTCATATGATGTGATCGTGAAATTCAAGCAATACTTGAGTAAGTGTTTTCATATGAAGGATCTTGGTGTGATGAAATATTTTCTTGGGATTGAAGTAGCCCGTGCTAATGAGGGTTTGTTTCTTTCTCAACGGAAGTGTGCTTTGGATATATTGACAGAGACTAGTATGTTAGGTTGTAAACCTATTGATACATCAATGGAATAGAATCATTGGTTGGCCTATGCGGTGAATGATCGTTATGAACATCCGAAGCAATATAGGCGTTTGGTGGGGCGCTAGGTGTATCTTTTTGTTACTCGACCTGAGTTGAGTTATTCCGTTCATACTCTTGCTCAGTTTTTGAGTAATCCTCAGGTCGCACATGGGATGCTGCCATCCGTGTCTTACGATATATTAAAAGTCAACGTAGTCAAGGTATTTTGATTCGTCTCAGTGATATGCAGTTGACAGCTTATTGTGATAGTGATTGGGCAACTTGTCCTTTAACATGTCGTTTGGTGTCTAGTTATTTTGTGCTTCTTGTTCGCTCTCTTGTTTTCGGGAAAACTAAGAAGCAACCGACTATTTCACATTCATCTGCGGAGGCAGAATATCGTTCTATGGCCGTTGCGACTTGTGAACTTAAGTGGATAAAATCATTGTTGCGTTCTCTTGGTGTGATTCATTCCAAGCCCATGCGAATGTTTTGTGATAGTCAATCTGCTTTGCATATTGCGAAGAACCCGATGTTTCATGACTGCACCAAGAACATTAAAGTTGATTGCCACTTTGTTCGTGATGAGTTGCAGGGTGGAAATATTATTGCTTCGTATGTATCTACTTGTCATCAGTTAGCTGATATTTTGACTAAGGCCCTTGGTCGTCAACAGTTTGGTTATTTGTTACGCAATTTGGGTATTTGTGATTTGCATGCTCCAACTTGAGGTGGAGTAATATGATATAATTAATATGATGGGTTATATTAGGATATATTTGATATCACAGGTTGTATTAGGATATATTTGATATGGTGGGTTATATTAGAATATATTTACTGGAATGACTGGTTGTATAATTGGTTATATATTTTAGGAGATTGATAAAGATATATTTCCTGGAATGACTGATTGTATATTGGGTTATATATTCTAGGAGTTTGAATGGAAATGCAATGTTATCTTTCTCCAAAAATTTCCTGAACTTATTAATATGTAATGTATATTTAAATATTTCAGTAGAAAATGATTTAATGTTTGATCAATGTTTCCTTTTTCTTTCTTCCTTTTTATACAGAGATACTTAGAGGAAGTCAAAATTTACTGAACATAGGAAATGCAAAAAAGAAAACAGATTTCAGCTTTTTTAATATTTTCAGTAAAGTTCAAATATCAAATTTTATAATATAAGAAGTTCAAATATCAAAAATAAACAGAAAGGAAATAAATCACAATTTGTCATGGATAGAAAGTTACTTTCAATAATTAAAATTATTTTAAAATACATACACATATGGTACATACACACACAAGTATCAAAAGTGAAAATTTGTATGGCCCCTTGTTTTCTAGTTTCATATTCTTAAAACATATTTTAAATTCAGGTAAATAGGCACAAGAAAGAAGTTGCAAAAAAATTTAGTCTAAGGGACAACAAGTTTGTTTTTTAGCCTGAAGGACAGTTTTTAACAGGAAATTTTCCTCAAGGACAAAAATTAGGGCTTTTTTAATCACAAGGACAGCCCGCTAAAATTTTATCCTCAAGGACAAATCACTGCAACTTGCCTCTCCAACTCCACATCTTGCTACAAAACCCACACCATCGCTTCCTTCTCCAACCCGATAAACTCCGACCGAGACGTCGACCTCTCAGATCTCGACAACACCTTGGTAGAAATCAAGGACCTGCGCGCGGAGTTCGAGCTCGAGAGACGAATTCGGAAGAAGATGGAGTCTGTGAAAAAATCTGAGATGAAGGAGCTTGCGGAGAAGAAAAGAGCACGTGAGGAAGCGGAGAGCGACTATGAAAAGTTAGGGATGGAGATCAAGCACGTGAGTGAGGATTTCGAAAAGACGATGAAGGAGACCGTGGACGAGAGGAGGAAGCGATGACGAGAGGATGGAAATCATTCTACTGTGTTCAGTTTTTGGGTATCAGTTTTGTATGCGATGGTATCAGTTTTAATAAAATAACATAATATCAGTTTTGGGTATCAGTTTTGTATGCGATGTGGTATCAGTGGATTTGTGGTGGTTTAGGAAATAGTATGGATTTGTGGTGGAAAATTTCTGATGGGTTATTGGTTTGACGAAACTGTGAAGGTGGTGGTATAGTGTGTGGTATTTGGAAGCGATTTGTAGGGTTTGCATCAGAAGAAATTTCAAAACTGATACCTAAAATTTAAAAACTGATACCTAAAATTTGAAAACTGATACCTAAAATTTCAAAACTGATACCTAAAAACTGGTATCAGTATCAGCTTTTAAGAGCATGGTGCTGGTGAGGGGGTGGCGTTGGCGGGTGGAGGAGATGACATGGGGTAGTTGCACGACGCTGGTGAGGAGGTGACGCTGCGGCGATGGTGAACACAAAACGGGTGGAGAAGGTGGCACAAGGTGGTTGCTGCAAAACGGGTGAAGGAGGAGGTGGCAATAGTGGCGCTGGTGAGGAGGCGGCGGCGCTGGTGAGGAGATGGCGTTGACGCAGGATAAGGTGGTCGGAGCTGAAAACGGGATTGAATAGGCACGGGGAAGAGAGATTTGTGCATTTGAGAAAAAATGGGCTTTGGGCCTGTCCTTGAGGATAAAATTATAGGCATGTGTCCTTGAGGATAAATTATTTGGATATTTTGTCCTTTACAATAAATACCCCCAGTTTTTAATGTAAACTGAAAATGATAGTTACAACTATCATTCTGTGATTTACACTAAAAAGTGTCCGTCAGCCTAAAAAACAAACTTCTTGTCCCTGAAACTAAATTTTTTTCTAACTTTTTCCTTTAGCCTAAAAGCCCTTTTAAATTACAACCTATTTCTAGTTTCAATAAATAAAAAGTTTCGTTTTTATTAGGAAATTAAATCTAAAATTAGTCGCATCTTTTTATAATCAAACTATTTTTTTATATGAATTTTAGAAAAATAAACACAGATATTTCCAGATTTTTTAAAGAAAACTTTGAAACTTAAATATAGGATTCTTTTGGAAAAAAAAACTTGTTTTTAAAAGGGAAAGCTGTGTGTTTTAAATCTTAAAAAAGTGCTCTGCAAATGTTTCCTTATAAAAATCAATTTTCTATTAAAAAAATGTCCAAAAAATTATAAAATCTAAGCTTTCAGAATACTTCAATTATATATATTCATCAAGAATTAAGTTGTTTCGTTTTTTAATGCAATAAAATGAATTATTACTGGAGTTATGGATGACCTTTGAAGATGAACTAACTACTTTGCTGTGATACGTACTTCCATGACTTGTAATAATTATCCAAGCGTATAATTCAGCTGCCGTCGGCCCCGACTTCATGGCAAAAGACATAACATGCGAGAACACAGCAGGCCCAGAAGGCCACTAAGCGGTGGCCTTCCGGTCCCAATCCGACCACTCCATCCTCCTAAACTGCCACATCCTCGGCTACCAGGACACCCTCAACACCTATACCAACCACCAGTTCTACAAAGACTGCACCATCACCTGCACGTTCGACTTCATCTTCGGCAACGCGGCGGCCATCTTCCAGAACTGCATCCTGGTGGCCCGCAAGCCCATGGCGGAGCAGGCCAACATGTACACAGCCCACGGCAGGGGCAGCAAGGTGGCCTCCGTGACCACCGCCCTCATCTTCGAGAACTGCATCCTCACTGCCGAGCAGTCCCTCTTCCCCGTCGCCGACCAGCTCCCCACCTACCTCGGCCGGCCCTGGAAGCCCTACCCCAGGGCCATCTACATGCAGAGCCAGATCGCCAGCCATGTCCATCCCGACGGGTGGATGTCGTGGGTCGGATCGCCCGACTCCAACAACACCTGCTTCTTCGCCGAGGTGAACAACAGAGGGAATGGGGTGAACACCGATAAGAGGGTGAAGTGGAGAGGCGGAACAATTTGGAGTTTCAGGATATGCAGAAGTATACCGTGGATGGCTATTTTATGCAGGCGCCGTGGGTGCATGGTGCCGGCATTCCGGATCTTGTTACCGCATTGTATCCTACTAACCTTCCTCTTGTTGCTCCACCCAAGTTTTGATTATTACTGTAGAAATTACGTCTGTATTTTTTTCCTTTTTTTAGTATAATACGTCTAAGCTGATTTGTTGGTTTAGACATCGTTTTGTAATGTGGTGTTGAATCTTAGCGTTTATCTTGCCTTGTAATGCATGATTGCTAATCATGTGATCCAAGTTTGCAAGAAAAGATGCTGTCAAGCTTTTCCCTGGTTTATTGTATTTTTATTTCATCTGTGATCAAATGAGTTCTAATCCCCTCTCTCCTACGATTTAGCTGGTGAAAATGTGAAATAGTTAAACGGAGCACATTCAAAAAAATTGAAATTTCAAACTGCTCTTTCTTACATTCATAGCTATTATAATCGTACCGCGGATCAAACTGTGTTAGTTCAAAACAAAATTTTTAAGGTCGAACGGATTAAACAGTTAAAACTTAAAACCGTCTTAATTGTATGTTGTATTTTTAATAAAACAAAGATAAACATAGTAGAGCATCTCCAACTCATAGCATTAGAAAAAAAGAGAGCTGGACGTATGATTACAATAAATCCATGCAGAATTCTAACCACAAAACACCAGCTCGATCCCCCACTCTCTTCGGCTCCAAAACTCCTCCTCCACTCGCTATTTTTATCCTTCCTCTTTCCTATACAAACCTCCCTCCCTTCCCCCTCCTCATCTCTCACACACATAGTACCGTACCATCTCCAAAAAAATGGCAAACAAAAAGATGGCCTCCATCATAGGAGGCTCAGCCATCCTCGTAGTTGCTGCAGTCGCCGCCATTGCCGCCGTCACCATGACCCATAAGCCCAAACCCAACGACTCGGCCCAATCCAGCTCAGTCGCTCTCTCCACCTCGTCCAAGTCGGTCCAGTCCATCTGCGAGCCCACCAAGTACCCTTCCACCTGCGAGTCGGAGCTCAACAAGGCCTCGGGCAATGGCAACGCCACCGACCTCAAGTCCCTCATCCAGCTCTCCTTCAAGGTCTCCATTGACCGCCTCAAGGAAGCCGCCAATCACTCCTCCCTCCTCACTGCTGCCTCCAATGACCCCTACTCCGTCGAGCCCTTGAAAACATGCAATGAGTTGTTCGATTATGCCATGCACGACCTCCAGGTACGCCTATCAACACATACATTCGGCTACTATCATATTCACATCCGAATCCAAAATCATTTTCAGATATCGGATATCTATATTCACGAATACCTGTGTATATTGCATATTTATTCAACATATAAATCTTTTTACAAGAAATATAAAAGAAAATGACAATAATTACTTTAGGCCACTGTTAAAAGGACGCTAGAAACGATTAAGGCGGGTTAATGATCTGAAAATTTCAGATTTAAATTTTAAATTTTTTGGTACGGATATGGACGGATATATGATTTTTCGGATACTGATAAACAGCCGTGTACATGCAGGAAGCGGTCGACAACGTCCTGGGCTATGACTTCTCGGAGATGGACAAGGCAGTGTACGACCTAAAGACCTGGCTGACGGCCGCCAACACCTACCAAGAAAACTGCCTCGACGAGTTCCAGAACGCGACCAGCGACACGGCAGTCTCCATGAAGAAGGCACTGAACACCTCCATGGAGCTGACCAGCAACGCGCTGGCGATCGTGGACAAGGTGCAGGACCTGGCGGGCAAGTTCCAGATCCCGAACTTTTTAGGAGGAGGGAGCGATCAGAAGAGGCGGCTGCTGAGCACAAATCAATGGAGGAGCGAAGGGCAGAGGCGGCTGCTGCAGCTGACGCCGCTGCAGATGAAGCCGAACGTCACAGTGGCCCAGGACGGGAGCGGGCAGTTTAAAACCATCAATGAGGCCGTTGCTAGTTTGCCCAGGAATAATGAGGATTTTGTTGTGCTGTACATTAAGGCAGGGGTGTATAACGAGAAGGTGCTGATCGAGAGGAAGCTGAATAAACTGATTGTGATCGGAGATGGACCTGAGAGGACGAAGGTCACTGGAAAGTTGAACGTGTTTTTTGGTCATGGTATTGGTACTATTCAGACTGCAACTTTTGGTAAGTTAACCAAAATACTCTTCAATTTTTAAAGATTATGCATATTAATTTTCTCACTGAGTGTTTCAGCAGACTTCATTCTAGTAAAATAAACTTATAAATTATCATCTTAAAACTGAAGTGAAAATATTTTAATATCACTATCTGCAATGTATATTTAAATATTACAGTAGAAAATGAAATAATGTTTGAAATATCAATGATTTCCCCTTTTTATATAGAATACTTAGAGGAAGTCAAATTTTATTGAACACAGAAAATGCAAAAATGAAAACAGATTTCGTAAAAAATGTTCAACTTTTTTTATATATACATGTGCACATATATATATATATATATATATATACCAAAGTGGAAATTAGTATCGTTCCGTATTTTCTAGCTTCATACGTCAACTTTTTTTTCTTAAAATCATGTTTTAAATTATAATCCATTTTCAATTTCAATAAAGAAAAGATATTTATAAACGTGTCAATAGAAAATGATTTAATATTGAAATATCAAATATTTTTCATTTTCTTTCTTCCTTTTCTATATACAAATACTTTAAAAAAGTCAAATTTTTCTGAACATAGAGAATGTAGAAAAGTAAACAGATTTGCTAGAAATGTTCAACTTACTTTAATATTTTCAGTAAAGTTCGAAAATCAAATTTTATAAAAAGCTTAATATCATTTCAAAACCAACATTTGTAAAAATAAATAAATAAATAGAAAGGAAAAAAAAATAGTTTTCTAATGGATAGAAAATATCTTTCACTAATCAAACCTATTTTAAAATGTACGTCCATACGTGTACATATACATACATAGGTATCAAAAGTGGAAATTAATATCTTCCCATATTTTCTAGTTTTACGGGTGAAATTTTTTTCATTTTAAATTACTAGTATAACCGCACAACGGTGGAGAAACCGACCGTTCGATTGTATACCTTTGATAAGAAATATACATTTAAAATTTTTGTTAATATTACTTAAACATTAAGTGATAATATGTTGGAAAAGAATAAATTGAGATTTGAATCTAAAAATATGAATTTCAAATTTAAATATTAATCAAAGCATTCAAAATTGTCCATTTGAAATTGAAATTTTAGAATTTGAAAATCATAATAGATTTGAATTAGGAATCTTTGATGCGCGAAGTAAAAAGAGAAAGTATAGGGAAACCGCGATGAGACAAGATCCACGTTTTTAGGAAAACCGCGATGAGACGAGATCCACGTTTTTTTGGCTTCAGAAAAATTAATTTTCGCCAGTGACAGTAAGCAAACCGTTAAAAAATTTAAATTTAAATATTAATCAATTTAAAAATACGAATTTCAAATTTAAATATTAATCAAAGCATTCAAAATTGTCGATTTGAAATTGAAATTTTAGAATTTGAAAATCATAATAGATTTGAACTTGCAATCTTTGATGCGCGAAGTAAAAGGAGGAAATTTAGGGAAACCGCGCTGAGAGAATATACACGTTCTTAGGGAAACCGCGATGAGACAAAATCCATGTTTTTTTGACTTCAGAAAGATTGATTTTGACCAGTAACAGTAAGCAAACCTCCCTAACGATCGGTTTGATAATGTATTTTCAATTTCGGTAAAAAAAAAGTTTTTTTTTATTCGGAAATTAAATGTAAATCTTAATTGCATTTTTTCTATAATCAAAATTATATTTTTTTGAATTTGTAAAAAATAAATACAGATTTTTTAAAAAAAACTTTGAAACTAAAATATAGGGTGTTTTGAAAAAAAAAAAACTTGGAGGGATGTGTGTTTTAAAACTTAAAAAAAGTGTTTTACAAAAGTTTCCAAATAAAACTCAATTTTCTATATAAAAGTTGTCCATAAAATCATCAAATTTAAGCTTTCAAAATACTTCAATTGTATATACTCATCGAGAATTAAATTGTTTCGTTTTTTAATGCAAAAAATGATTTTTACTGGAGTTATGGATTACCTTTGAAAATGAGAGTTATGGATTACCTTTGAAAATGAACATATTACTGTGCTTTGATACGTATTTCCTTGACTTGTAATAACCACCTGAGCATAAAATTCAGCTGCCGTTGGCCCCGACTTCATGGCGAAGGACATAACATTCGAGAACACAGCGGGCCCAGAAGGCCACCAAGCGGTGGCCTTCCGGTCCCAATCCGACCGCTCCATCCTCCTAAACTGCCACATCCTCGGCTACCAGGACACCCTCTACACCCAAACCAACCACCAGTTTTACAAGGACTGCACCATCACCGGCACGGTCGACTTCATCTTCGGCAACGCGGCGGCCATCTTCCAGAACTGCATCCTGGTAGCCCGCAAGCCCATGGCGGAGCAGGCCAACATGTACACGGCCCACGGCAGCAAGGAGGCCTCCGAGACCACCGCCCTCATCTTCCAGAACTGCATCCTCACCGCAGAGCAGTCCCTCTTCCCCGTCGCCGACCAGCTCCCCACCTACCTCGGCCGGCCCTGGAAGCCCTACGCCAGGGCCATCTACATGCAGAGCCAGATTGCCAGCCATGTCCATCCTGACGGGTGGATGTCGTGGGTCGGATCGCCCGACTCCAACAACACCTGCTTCTTCGCCGAGGTGAACAACAGAGGGGATGGGGCGAACACCGATAAGAGGGTGAAGTGGAGAGGCGTGAAGCATTTGGAGTTTCAGGACATGCAGAAGTACACGGTGGATGGCTACTTTATGCAGGCGCCGTGGGTGCATGGTGCCGGCATTCCGGATCTTGTTACTGCTTTGTATCCTACTAACCTTCCTCTTGTTGCTCCACCCAAGTTTTGATTTATTACTGTAGAAATTACGTCTGTATTTTTTCCCCTTTTTTTAGTATAATATGTCTGAGCTGATTTGTTGGTTTAGACATCGTTTTGTAATGCGGTGTTGAATCTTAGTGTTTCTCTTGTCTTGTAACGCATGATTGTTGATCATGTGATCGAATTTTGCAAAAAAGATGCTGTTAAGCTTTTCCATGTTTTCTTATATTTTCATTTCATTTGTGATCAAACAGAGTTAACATGCTGTCTTCATCTGTGATGGACCGGTTCCATACAATCACAATCACTCATTCCACCAAATTTATTAATTAATTTGATTAATTAATCATCAATTAATGGTGAAGATTGAGTAGCAACAGAAAATTTATGATTTTTGAGGACCGAAAAATTGAGCCGGTGAAACAGTTTTAATGGGGGAGAACAGGAAATGCAGCATGTAAAAAGAAATATCACGCGCAATAAAAATGAAATTCCAGACTGCTCTTTATTATATTTATAGCTGTTCTAATCGAACCGCCCCGTGTTAGTCAATATCAAACATTTTGAGGTTCGAATCGACTGAACAGTTAAAACCGCATTAATTGTATGTGGTATTTCTAATGGAACAGAGGTCGACATGTTAGTATTTTGACCACGCAAGTTCGCATGTGCAGAGATTCAATGTTGTACCTTGGATTTTATATAGCCATGCAGTGCCAAAATTATTAAGGTCAGGAATAAAAATTCTCTGGAACATCACTTTCATTGGTATTGAATTGTCCCACATCGGCTGGGTATGTGGGGAGAAATTTCAATTCTCAGCTATAAAATTGTGGATCCATTCGCTACCTTGCTGTGGCCTTCAGACTTTTCGGACGGCTCGGTTTTTTTTGTTAAGCAAGCCCGATTTTCTTCGTTGAAGGGTTTTTATTAATGGTTAGTTGGTGGTTTCTGCTTTGTCTATGGTTATTGCGGTAGGTTGATTGTGTAAGCTATTTCGATATTGGTTCGGTTATACGAATTATTCCTGTGTTTTCACAACCCGATTTGTCCATTTGATCTATCAATACCGTGGGCCGTGGCCCATTAAGGCTTGGAAGTCATTCAACCTCCTGTATGCACGGATTGTGGTCGAACCCTTAAGCCGTCGTTTAAATCACACGTTCAAACGTTTGAGCCCTTCAAAATTCTTGGAAGCAGTTTTTTGGTTCGCGATTTCCTGCAGGTCTAGAAAACCCCACCGTCGTCGCTGTAAAGTTCCACCACCAAACAGCCTTCATCGCGAGAACCGCGGCCCCTGACCGTCCTCTTCTTTATGCGCGAAAACAACCATCTCCACGGGTATCAATTCTATTTTTTGTTTAATAATTGGTAGTAATTGAATACTTGAAATTTATTGCATTGATGGAAGTAATTGAATATACATGTGAGGGTGCAGTGTACCATTGTGAAGGCGTGTTGTGTTATTGTGAGAGGAAGCGCGGCACTTTGTTTGCAGTGAATGTGTGCAATTGTGTTGTGTGGTGGTACAATGGAGTGTAGGTGATATGCCTTATATGCAAGTAGTTGTGATTAGTGTGCAAGTGGTGTTGTGTGGAGGGGGAGTCTGTGTGTTGTGTGGAGGGGGAGTCTGTGTGTTGTGTGCAGGTTGAGTGGCTTTGTTGGGTTGAGTGGCTGTGTTGAGTGTTGTAGGATGCAACTATCAACTTATGTATTTTGTTTTAGTATGTGGTCATCAATGTTACCAATTGATTATGCCATCAAGACGTTTATTTCAACTAATATCTTGTGAACTACTGTTCATTTAAACCATGTAAGTGATATTATATGAAGTTTTTGTGTATACAAGATTGGGTAATACATGTGAGTTTTTATATTTGTTATTGCATTTGAATGTATTAGATTTCAATAAAAATATATGCACGGTTCCGACGGTTTGACCGGTCACACCCTTGTAACCTCAAAGTTCGGTTAGTTTGGTTACACCGATAACCAAGCTAAAAATTATTACGGACCGATTATAAACCAATCTGGTTCCGAAACCAAACCAAACCGATCAAACGGAGTTGGTTTGGTTGGTTTGTTTGGTGTGACAAGATTGCTCACCTTGAGCTTTACTCGTTATACGTTAGACGTGCCAATCGCGCCTTCTAATTCACAATTACTGAATAAGGATTTCTGAAATTACTTTGATTGTGTATTGATTCCCTTTGCCCAATTGGCCCATTTCAAAGTCGCTAAAAGTTTTCTAAATCTGCTTCCGGTGTACCAGCAGCCTAACGCCTGCTGCTTGCCTCATTTACTGCTGATAATTTCACGTTTTTGATGAATTTTTGTTTTATTTATGTTTTTTACTGGTAATTTGACCTGATTTGTATATTCTTAATTATCTCAGTTAGCAAATTGATTTTAATCACATATATTGATTTAACTAGTTATTTAACAAGTCATGCAGTTTGTGTACATCCGTTGATTTGATTAGTCTGTGCTCATTAGATAGTTAAGCCAATCGGTTGATGATTGTTAAAGGGAAAAAAAATTGGATAAGGGCATTATTGGTTATAGGAAAATTTGAAAGATAAAACTTTTGACAAAACAAAAGCATTAGGTTGGTTACTCTATTTCTATATTATTTGTTGACCAAAACACCCTAATTAATTTTTCGTTACATAACAGGAAAAATACAAACAAACAAAAAATAGAATTTGAAAATTGATTTTTCAAAAAAAAATTATTTTAAACTTTTAGGAAAAACAATCAAAACTGTAGTATTTAAAGTTTTAGAGAAATATGAAAATTAATTTATGAAAATCGAAAACTATTTTTTTTTAAATTATTTAGAGTGCAAATTCTTAAACTGCGATATTTAATTTTAATCAATTTACGATTTTGAATAAATATTTGTTCTAAAGCCTATCAAAAGTGTCAAAGATAAATTTACAATTTTGAATAAATGTGTAAAAATTTCAAAACCAGCTATGATCACATGTGTCAAAAATCAGTTGCTCTTAAGTATTTATGTTTTGATCGATGCAATTTTCTTTTTCTACTTTAGGTTCCAAGAAGTATGCTAAAAGGTGCTAAAAGGTACTAAAATGTTCCATTTCATTCTCATCCATTCTGATCAGATCACATTTTTGCACTTGAACGTAACGGAAGAAAACAAAAAACGAAAATGAAAAAAGAAGAGCAAATAACCTTATTTTGAACATTATCTAGTCGTGATGCGAAAATCTTGATATGTCCTTTTATTTCACCAGACTTTTTTCTTTTTAAATTGGTCCAATTCACCAATTCAGTTATTAATTTTACTAATATTTTAATTTAACCTCACACTTTATGTTTTCCATTCAAACACCAAATATACAATCAATTAAGCTCCGTCATATTACCAAATGCAAATATTTCTAAGTTCTTACTTCTTAAAATATTGAAGCCTTAAGCTATGTTCATATTTTACTATTTTTAATTGTGTTTATTCCCTGCAACAATTATTGAAAATTTAAATTGTTTTTAAACATTAATCTGTAATTTATGATACAAACCGAATATATTGTTAGTTTATCATCCTGTTTAGTGAATGTAAGAGCCAAGGGTATGTAAGTGGAATATAATAATATAATAACATAAATTGTTCGTTTATCCTAATGTTCGCTTAATCCAAGAGATAAAAATATACAAATATGAGCGTAGTTTGTTTAATATATCTTGTATCAAAGCACAACAAATATGGTAAGGTTGTAATTATTAAGGACAAAAATCCTAAATTTAGTGTTATATACATACATAGATGGATGTATGTGTATGCAAATCAATTTCAGCTATGCAGTATGCTTTAACATGGTCATGATATGAACTTTAAACCTTGACATGTAAGCACGAGATGGACATCTGGTGAGATATATTCATCTTGTCTAAGCTCTCATCCACTATGAGATCCCATGTGTGAAACTGACAACATGTGATCGAAACTCAAGATTTAAAATCTTGCTAAAATTTAAAGATCCAAAGAAGGCTCCACAGATACCCAGCTATGTAGAAATATAATGCAATGTCTCCCTATTAGTTTAAAAGGTGTGGAAATCAATGGTGCCTATCAATTTTGTTCTCATATTTTCCTTCCAGCCTGAGAAATCGCGCGACTCACGTACCCCATATATAGTTGCATTGAATCCCTTTCATACAAAATGGAAATTATTAAGATAAATTGGATAAATATCTATCGTTGTATGTAAAAATACCTTTCTCTGTTTTTCTGCAACAAATATACATACTTCTCTCTCTTTTGATTGAGAGCTGTAAAACCACAAGACGTTGCATTAAATGATCTTCATTTTATGCATTTAAGCGACGTTTATCATCATTATATATAATCAAGTGTTGTTCTGTATAACCTTTCCACATTTCCACCCTTCATGTTTAAACATTGTTATTTTTATTTGGTTTTTCTGACAGTCTCCCGTTGCTGGAATATTTGATTTAAGTATTTAACGTTCAGTTTTAATTGTACAAGACTTACACCTGTCATATTTCAAATTTCATGTCAAAATCTTCCAAAATCATATCTGTCAAAGTATATGTTGAAACTTAAGACCAGAGGTAAGTCTAATAAAATGAATAGTAGAAAATTCAGTCTAATATCTCAAATAGTATGGAAGTTATGTCAAAATCTCCCTTTTTTTACAATTTCACCTTTTTTAGCTTGGTAGTGATAATTTACGTTGTGGCTTACGTAGCAGAAAACATTATAGGAGCCAACAAGACGAAGCCATGTAATCGAAACATTTTTCTATCTGATACAATATGATTGGATGCTATGTTTTAGTTTAATGTCAGAGAAATTGACTTTCTCTTAACCGAATTATTAAATGACTGCATAAGAGTAAATTTGAGATTATGAAAAAATAGGAAGGAACTATTCAAAATTAATGTTTACGTCTCCAAAGGGTCATTCCGGATAACTAGGAGTTAGAAAATCTTATGATTGGTGAAGCAAAGATAAAAGGCTCTGCGTAGTTTTATGCAATGAACTCTTGTAAATAAATAGCCTATCTTCTCCTCAATTCCTTCGCCTGATTTTAACTTGTTTAAAATTATCCACTAGTTTCAAAGGTTAGATTTTATTTATGTCCGGCTTCCTTGATATGTATGAACAGCTAAATCTGAAATTATTTGTTTATTCAGCTCATCAAGATTTATGAACATACACTGGTTGCTATGTTCCGATGGCTTTAGTGTCAACAAATGTCAATTTTATAAAATTATATGGATTGACCTTATAAGATCATAGAATCAAAATATGAAACCAGTTTTATGTTTATGTGAAATTACTAATACAATTCCTGTCTGAATTTTCAGAAGGAACAGCTTTATAGTGTTTAAACAAACAGCATATAATAAAGACAAGAGGGTAACATTACTCATTGAATTTATTTAATGCCTATAATTGTGAACTTTTGTAGGATGTTTACTATCGCAAAGCAAAAGAAGGATGGAGAGCAAGGAGTGTTTCAAGCTTCTTCAAATGGACGAGGAATACAATATTTTTCATGGTTGTTGATCAGTTTGATGCCTGAAAATTTCGATAAGTTGGAACAGATGATACTAGTTAGTGTGAATGGCAGAGGCCAAATAATATATTGAACTGATGTACTTCACAATAGAAATTTAATAGATCCTGGATATAACGATGTTTATTGCTACCTTCTAAACTGTTGATAGACAACGAATTTTATGCAATAATGTATTGCAAATCCACCATTATTAAACATTGTAGTTTGATGTTTATGAATTGGTACAGCAGTTGTGGCACACATTTGCTTGTTATGGCAGTGGTTGATTGGTTGTTCTTGATATGCAGGAGTAAAGCGTGTTATTGATCTTTGTGCTGCCCCAGGTAGTTGGAGTCAGGTATAAATTTGTTAATAAATTTTCTATTTTCAATGAAAAAATAATAATATATGATAGATGTTATTTTCTACAACTATTCAAGAACTCATAAATGTGTTTCAGATTATACATTATCCGTTTAGTGACAAAATGCACAACATCTCAAGCTTCCAGCAAAGCAGAGCTTCTTAAACCCTTTTTTGTTTTATGAGGCAAGAATAACATCCACAGTTCCGTAACGTTGTATTAATTATTATTTTTATAACGCAAATCTACGTTCCGGTAAGTGAGTGCTTATATTACCTAGGTATTTTCTTAAGCGGTAATTTTTTTAGTATGCAAATGTATTATGTATTTCACCAAGAACACCAATCAAAATAGATTGGTTCATGCATTACAATCATTCCTGTGTAAAAGCAAGTGCCATCACCAGGATAAGTTTATTTATTTATTTTTATTTTTTATTTTTGCATAAAATGATACTAATTGCTAGAGCTAATTCCCATATCAAACTATATTACATCAGGGTTTCAGCTTATCTGTAACATCATGCATCTTTTGCCGTTGGCTTGCTTCAAGACATATTTAATACTGCGTTCCCCTTATGGATGGATGGATGGATATTCTTTACCTAAACTATCATATTTTAAAGGCCTGCAGCATTACTATGTCCCTAGCAAGTAAATAGAGCATCCTCGAAAACTTTTATCATTTGTTAGAGCAATGCCTTGTTTAAGTTCAGTTGATGTTCATATCCTGCACAAACTGCACTAAGTTAAGCTCATATACTTGTTTTACTTATATCGATTGTTGCCTTTTGGAAATTGGTTACCTGATTGCATGTTTCATGTAGGTCCTCCGCAGAAAGGTATATCTACCAGCTAAGTTATCAACATAATGTGGGTAAGGTCTTTTTTGCATGCAGTTTCTTCAATCAAGTTCAGAAGTTCAAAACATTATTTCATCATGCCTGCAAAAACAAGTCAATTTAGATGTACGCACTACAAAGAACAACCAAGGCACACATAAGCATACAAACATGAATATGAACCAAAAGTGTAGGCAATCTTTGTTTATTTTGTCCTCAATGGTGATCTGTTGTAACTTTTTCCACAGTGGGGAGCCTTACACAATGTAGCTATTCTACCAATAGTGCTCTTGCTTGTTTTATCCTAAGAGTAATCATCTTTGAGTAGTTAGACTAATTTGCATCCATAATTCTATAGAATGACATAGTCGTCCATCTATGATCTTTATGAGAATTATGTTGATTTCTAAGCCGGTTAAAAGTTTTGTTTGTTTTTCATCCAATTGATTATAAGTTGTGTTTGTTGTTGGTACTCAATCTGTTTACATTAAATTTTCAATTCTTAATAACAACCATGTTGTGGTGAATCTTAAAATAATCAGCATATTAAAATCATTTTTTATTTTGAAGGGATGGTCAGCTTCCACTTACATTTGCAATTGATTGCAATCTATGGCTCCAATAGATGGTGTCATACAAGTGCAAAGTGAGATCGCAAATGCTCGTACTGCTGAAGTGGTATAGAAATAATATACAAATGGTCAATTACAAGGCTTTAGCCAATGAATCTGGGATATTCAGTTTTTGTCTTGCAAGTTAACATAAATAATTATTGGAGCTGCAAGACAAGAAGTATGATCAACAGTTCAACACTTCAAACAATGTTATGCAACAGGTAATTAGACATTTTGATGGATGCAAAGCTGACTTGGTTGTCTGCGACGGTGCCCCTGATGGTAGGAGAGATGGTCAGTTCTCTATATTTGCTTTTGTAATATTTGGATTAATAGTTATTAACCAAACACAGTTACTGGACTACATGATATGGTTGAATTTGTTCAGTCGCAGCTTATTGTGGCTGTGAGTGCATGGTTGTTATTTTAATTATAGGACTGATTAACATAATTTATAACACAAAATAAATGCCATTTCCTTGCATGCAGGCACTTACTAGGACTGATTAACTTAATTTATAACACAAAATAAACGTCATTTCCTTACATGCAGGCTGACGTAGCGGATTAACACTTTGACGTGCTAATAATGTTTCGATACAAATTGATGCAAGTTTCTTCCTCACGAAATGATTTCGTGTCAAGTAAACCAAGATAAATGTACAAATCCGTTGATCTCTCGAGATATCAGATTCTAGCTATCTTCAACAGGTTGATCGCGCATGATTCCGCGTTAGAAGATCTACGATTCTTCGACGTTGATCTCGTGCACGAGATTTCGTGAATCGGCTTCAAGTTCGTTGATTCGAGCGCACTCGAACATCCGAAGATGGAAGAAGAAGATCACATTCAACTTCAACAAAAGTGGCAAAATCACACAAATTTTATTCAAAAATCAACTCCTTTACAAGTGACGCAACACCACTATTTATAGAAATTTACAACACAGGTCGGCGACTCAACACACGCGACCTACGGCCTAACACATTACATCCATACGACTTAACACTCCACGACATAACAACATACGACCCACGAGTTACACAATACAACATACAAGCGACATAACAAGATAACGACATAACGGATAACGACCTAACAAAATACGCGACTTAGCAATATAATACAAGTTACAACATAACGACATAAGATGACCAGCGGCATAAGCACAGAGCGACATAACAAATCTGTCTAACATCCTCATCGACTTATCTTCAGCGACATAAAAAGATGCGGCCTAACTGAGCGACCTAGTGACATAAGCTTCAGGACGACTCCAGCGACTTAAGGAATCAGTATAAGCTTCAAGGACGACATAAGAAAGTAGCGACTTAACAGATGCGACGACTTAAGAATAATGCGGCCTTGTAAACGACTTAAGAGATATGACTTTGTTTCCTGGATCCGTTAGGTCGTTCAGCGACTTAAGCTCCTTAACTCGCTTATCTTGATGCGTTGATGGCTGGGGCGGTGTTAGGTCGCTCACGCGACTCAAGGCGGGTGTTAGGTCACTCATGCGACTCAAAGCATAAGTTAGGTCGCTCACGCGACTTAAGGCCTTGTGCGCATCATTTTCCTCAACTGCATCTATCTCGTTAGGTCGCGTGCGATTTAAGGCGACCGAACGACCCAAAGCACACGAGTTATCATGGTGCGCTGCATCATCCTCCCCTGGTTGACATCGAATTCGACATCGAATTCACATTTTCCTCTTCTTCGACATGCTTATTCCCATGATATGGAATCAAGCGTTTGACGTTAAAAACGTCTGCAGTGTGGATATGATCCGACAATCTCAACTGATAAGCATTTTCATTAATCTTCTTTATGACCTCAAGAGGACCAATCTTTCTAGCAGCTAGCTTGTTGTAAGCACCAATAGGAAATCGATCTTTAGTTAATATTGCATATACAAAATCTCCTTCTTTGAATTCAACATGTCGTTTGATATCTGCAGATTGCTTATATTTCTCATTCGCCTTAAGCAATCGCTCTTGCACAACCTTGTGGCATTCTTACAATTCATTCACAAAATCACTAGCTCGCTTGATCACTCCTTTCTGATGTGGAACTGTAGATAAATCCAATGGTCCCTTAGGAATTGTCGAGTAAACAACCTGAAATGGACTGAACCCAGTGCTACGATTAACTACATGGTGTGCGAACTCAGCTTGACACAACTTGGAATCCCAACTCCTCAAATTGTCATTCACGTGACATCTCAATAGATTACCTAGGGATCTATTCACAACTTCCGCCGTTCCATCCGTCTGTGGATGATAAGCACTACTAAATTTCAGCTTTGTCCCGACCATCTTCCATAGACTCATCCAAAAATGACTCAGAAAACGAGTGTCTCTATCTGATACAATTGACTGAGGCAACCCATGAAGACGATAGATCTCTCTGAGGTATAACTGCGCAACATTGACTGCATCTGCCGTCTTCTTGCATGCAATAAAATGTCGACCACATAGATAGAATCAGTGCCTCGTTGCGTCCTCGGTAAACCCAATACAAAGTCCATGCTAACATCCACCCATGGCTTAGTAGGTATATGCAATGGCAAATATAAACCTGCATTTGTCGCGGTCCTCTTTGAAACTTGACAAATATGGCACCTCAGAACGAACCTTTCAACTTCTTTTCTCAGTGATGGCCAAAAATAAGACTTCGAGATCAACTGCATAGTACGGTCACGGCCCACGTGTTCTTCTTCATGCAATTCTTTGATAATCTTCATTCGTAAACTGCAATCTGGAATACACAATTGATTTCCTTTAAATAGAAAACCATCAACCAACACATATCCATCTATGTTTCCCTGCTTGATTTTGTCTAGGATCCTGAAAAAATATGAACCTGAAGTAAGAAAATCTGGAAGTAAGTCAAAACCCATCACCTCTACTCGCATAGTTATTAGCAAACTATTCCTTCGACTCAATGCATCGGCAACGCGATTAGTTACTTCAGACTTATGCTTGACGACAAATGTAAATTGCTGCAAATAAGCTATCCACGATGCATGTCTAGCTGCAATTTTATCCTGCCCTTGTAAATGCTTCAATGCTTCATGATCCGTATACAAAATAAATTCTTTATGGAACAAATAATGTCTCCAATGCTTCACAGCTTGCACAATTGCATAAAACTCCACATCATAAGTATTGTATCTCATCTTTGCTTCAGAAAGTTTCTCATTGAAATAGGCAATTGGACGACCCTTCTGACTCAACACTCCTCCAATTCCAACTTTCGATGCATCCGTATGTAACTCAAATAGCAATTGAAAATCTGGCAACACTAGAATCGGCGCTGAGGTTAAAAGTTTTTTGATTCGCTCAAAAGCAAATCCTGCCTCTTCCGTCCATGAAAACTTCTTTCCCTTCATACAATCTGTAACAGGAGCCATCACACTACTAAAATGTGGTATAAATTTTCGATAAAATGAAGCTAACCCATGAAAACGTCTGACTTTTGTGATAGTTTTGGGCTATGGCCAGTTTCTGATTGTGGCAACTTTACTCTGATCCACTCGTATCCCTTCCTCAGACACAACATAACCCAAAAATAAAACACTTGGCGTCATGAACACGCATTTCTTCGTCGTTGCATAGAATTGTTCTTGACGAAGAATAGTTAACACCTTTCGCAAGTGTTGTATATGCTCTTCTGTGCTTGCACTATAGATCAGGATATCATCAAAATAAACAACAACAAACTTCTCAATGTAAGGTCTGAAAATTTGATTCATCACCCTCATAAAAGTACTTGGTGCATTAGACCAAACGGCATTACCAGCCATTCATATAATCCTTCCGTGTCTTGAATGATGTCTTCCATTCATCACCTGGTCTAATGCGAATCTGATGATAACCTTTCTTAAGATCAATCTTTAAAAAGATTACAGACCCACTAAGTTGATCCAATAAATCATCAAGTCTTGGCGTAGGAAATCTGTATCTGATAGTTATTTTGTTAAGTGCCCTGCTATCCGTACACATTCTCCACGAACCATCTTTCTTCGGCACTAACAAAGCTGGTACAACACAAGGACTGAGACTTTCTCGAACGCGTCCTTGTTCAAGAAACTCTTCAACCTGTCTTCTCAACTCTTCATGCTCTTTCAGACTCATACAATAATGTGGCCTATGCGGTAAAACAGCACCTGGCACTAGATCAATTTGACGTTGTATGTCCCTCAATGGCGGTAACTCCTTAGGTAATTCCGTAGGAAAGACATCGTCAAATTCATTCAACACTGGTCTAACCTCCTCTGGAATTTCATGATCTTCACTTGCTTCATACCCAATCAACATAAACATTTCAGGACTATCCTTCACTTCTTCAACAAATTCTTTCGAAGATAATAGGCTAGTTGATTCCACCTTCTTCTCTGCTTTGCTTTCACTTTGCTCATGCTTCTTAGGAACCAAAGTAATTTGAGTACCTTCAAACATGAAACTGTAACTGTTGGCGCGACCATTATGTTGTACAGCTCTATCATATTGCCATGGTCTTCCCAAAAGTAAACGACACACGTCCATATCCACAACATCACACCAAATATCATCTTTGTACTTCTTTTCAATAGAAAATGTAAAAAAAGCTCGCCTTTCCACTGTAACTTCTCCACCTTTCTTCAACCATGCCATCTTATAAGATCTCAGATGTTTTTTAGTCTTCAACCCTAACTTCGTGACGGCTTCTTCCGAAATAATGTTATCACAGCTTCCCGCAACAATAACAAACCGACAAACCTTTCCTAGATAGTACAGGTAGACTGAAAAATATTGCTTCTTAGCCTACTAGATTCATTCTCTTGCTTTGGCACTAAACAAGACATTCTTATCATCAAATTACATCCTTCATCTCCTGACACAACTTCTTCATCTTCATCAAACTTCGATGGTTGAGAATAGTCAACTTCAGCTTCCACATCCTCATATTTACATTCCTCTGCAACCAATGCTCTCCTCTTTGGCTTTATACATTCATTGCTTTTGTGACCAAACTCCTGACAGTTATAGCTCTTGATACTGTTGTTGACCTTTGCTTTAGCGGCCTCATTGACAACTGGTTTACTAACTACCTTGGAAACATTAGCACTGCTACTAGCTCCCTTACTCTGGTTGTTAGAATTCACAAACACACCACCTCATCGTCTCCCTTGCTTCTCTCAAGCTACAGCTTTCTGATGTGCTTCAGCAACAGACATTGGATTAAACATATTCACCATGTCCTGAATCTGCATTCGTAACCCTCCAATATATCTAGCTGTTAGCTGTTCCTCTGTTTTCATGATATCATTCCTTGCAATCAACTGATAAAATTCATCTGCATAATCATTCACTGTTCTCGTCCATTGTCTCAAATTTTGCAAACGTTGATACATAAGAGATTGATAATTGTACGACAAAAAAGTTGCTTTCATCATCTTTCTCATCTTCTCTCATGTGATAGCCTTCGATTTTCCCATTCTCTCCCGAGTTAGTTTGGTTTGCTGCCACCAAGCCATAGCTCTTTCCCTTAGTCTCGTAGCAACTAACTGAACTCTACGAATCTCAGGCACTTCTTTGAATTTCAAAATTTCCTCAACATTTGACAACCAATCAAAAAATTCTTCTGCTTGCATACCACCTTTAAAGTTTGAAATTTTCATCCTCATACCTGATTCCCATTTACGAACATTCTCTGAATCAAGATATCGATTTCGCACTTGGCCTCGATCTCGATCATGGATACTTCCTCTATCACCATATTCCTCAAAATCATATGTACTTCGACATTGTTCCCGTCCATCCATGTCTCTACGATCACGCATGTCCCTTCTATCATGTCTTTCAGCTTCACGATATGGATCATCTTCAAATCCACGATGAATTCTTCTTTCTTCATTTCGATACTCATGGTGTTCTCTTCTCATTGAAACTGAAGATTCTCTCCTATCTCGATAAGATTGTTGTGGCATTCTCCGTTCTCCCGACACCGATGGTGAAACCCTGTTTCCACTATGGTTCGAAACTGGTGAAGTTCTCATTTGACTTTGATTGATGTCTTTCATCAATTTCTCTAACTTTCCAATACCTTCGAACTTTTCATTGATACGCTGCTCCATCTGCTCAGCTTCTTGTCTTCTATACACATCTTCAACTTGCTGGTAGCGATTAGCACGTCTCGGAGGCATGATGATACACAATCTCTAACTGATACAAAGTGATACAATCTTGTCTCGGCTCTAACTCGCTTCAACTGGCTTTGACTTCGACTTTTACCTGGTTCTGCACTTAGCTCGGCTCTGCTTTAACTCGGCTTCGACCTAACTTAGCTCGGCTTCGACTTAACTCACCTCTGATCTTACTTAGCTTGAACTTAGCTCTTCAGGTTCGGCTCTTACTGACTTTAACTTCGGTCTTGATCTTACTTAGCTCTCTAGCTCTTCAAGCTCTGATACCAAATAAGTGACGCAACGGATTAACACTTTGACATGCTAATAATGTTTCGATACAAACTGATGCAATTTTCTTCCTCACGAAATGATTTCGTGTCAAGTAAACCAAGATAAGTGCCCAAATCTGTTGATCTTTCGAGATACCAGATTCTAGCTATTTCAACACGTTGATCGCGCATGATTCCGCTTTAGAAGATCTACGATTCTTCGACGTTGATCTCGCGCACGAGATTCCGTGAATCGGCTTCAAATTCGTTGATTCGAGCGCACTCGAATATCCAAAGATGGAAGAAGGAGATCACACTCAACTTCAACAAAAGTGGCAAAAAGTACACAAACAAATTTTATTCAAAAATCAACTCCTTTACAAGTGACACAACACCACTATTTATAGAAAGTTACAACACAGGCCGGCGACTCAACACACGCAACCTACGACCTAACACATTACATCCATGCGACTTAACACTCCACGACATAACAACATACGACCCACGTGTTACACAATACAACGTACAAGCGACATAACAAGATAACGACATAACGGATAACGACCTAACAAAATATGCGATTTAGCAATATAATACAAGTTACAACATAACGACATAAGATGACCAGCGACATAAGCACAGAGCGACTTAACAAATCTGTCTAACATCCTCAGCGACTTATCTTCGGCGACATAACAAGATGCGGCCTAACTGAGCGACCTAGCGACATAAGCTTCAGGATGACTCTAGCGACTTAAGGAGTCAGTATAAGCTTCAAGAACGACATAAGGAAGTAGCGACATGACAGATGCGACGACTTAAGAATAATGCGTCCTTGTAAACGACTTAAGAGATATGGCTTTGTTTCCTTGATCTGTTAGGTCGTTCAGCGATTTAAGCTCCTTAACTCGCTTATCTTGATGCGTTGATGGTTGGGGTGGTGTTAGGTCGCTCACGCGACTCAAGGCGGGTGTTAGGTTGCTCACGCGACCCAAAGCATAAGTTAGGTCGCTCACGCGACTTAAGGCCTTATGCGCTGCATTTTCCTACGCTGCATCTTCTATCTCGTTATGTCGCATGCGACTTAAGGCGATCGAACGACCTAAAGCACATGAGTTATCATGGTGTGCTGCATCACAGGCACTTGCTATTGTTACCCATGTGCTTAGAGTGGTTGGCAAGTTTATAGCTAAAATATTGCTGGGTAAAGACACAAGTCTCCTTTATTGCCAGGTGAAGCTGGCTTCTTATCTATCTACCTTCTTTTCAACTTTTGTGTGTGTACATGTGCACTCTCTTGTTTGTGCAAATATAACTATGTCATGAGCATCTTGTAAGATAAATTTTTTGTTTGTTCAAAAGTTCAAAATTCTGTTTGGGAACTAGGGTATTTTCCTTTGCATCTTTTAGAAACATGTCAAAGGTTCCTTGTATTGTCTAGATGATAGATGTAAATGGTACCAATTCCTTTTCCTAGAAAATTATGGCGTGATGAAGTAATGAACTTATCAGCATTTGCGTTGTTTTTGCAGCTAAAATGTTCCTTCTCACATGTCACGTGCAAAACCAATGAGCAGCTGCAATTCAAGTATTGGTGAGCAACACATTTTCGAAAGTTTGCTTGCAAGTAATTTTTATTGTTAAAGATGTTTTTCTTGGTGCACATAGATTATGCACCACATTTACAACACGAATATAATGTTCATTTTAATTATTTCTGTCATGTAAGCCAACAGCTGTCTTGGCTCATAAAAGGGTCGGGAAGAAATTAATCTGATCCTTTTACAACAAATCGTGATCCAATCCATCTGATCCACGGTTAAAATGGGTGAACCCAACCCATGTATTAAAAGGGGACAACGGTAAAAAAATTGCTAGTTGATACGGGTAAAAAATAGTGGTCTGGTAAAATAGTATGCCGTAGGAAAGCAAAAGGCAATGTACGTTAACCTCCTCAAACTTAGAAAATAAATAGCATTACAGATACATCAAAACTAACATTTTAGGGCAAGGACAAAAAGCTTTAAGATTTAAGGTCATGAAATCAAATACAGTAAGAAAATGCTATAAAAATAGATACAGCAAGAAACTGCTTTGAAAACAAATAGACAATTATATTACAGAAGTGCGGATGACCATCAAGATATTGCAATGAACATTTATTTGGACAACCATGTGATCATAATAGCAGCAAATTCATGTTAAACATTCTGAAAAATAAGAAAAGAAATCAAGTTTATAGATTTATAGTCAAAACACTAAAGGTTGAAGGTCCGACTAGACATATAATCTTTGGTCATAACTCTCTATGGACTATAAATTGATTTATAGTCAAAAATTTTACTACAAATAAAGATGTCGAACATCAAAAAAGTACATATTGATATTAAGATGTCAAGTGTGAAAAAGGAAAAAATAATAATCAAGCATTCAGTAAGGGATATCAAACTTCAAGCAACCTTAGGGAGACGACGAACCTCTATAATCAAAGGTGTAGAATGTTTAAGGATGGATAGTGAGTCTTTGAAGGTATCATATTGCAAGCAATTGGCAAACCCAGAAGGTATCGAACATGAGCATGGCAAGAAGTTATCGAACCTTAACAATTGAAAAGATATTATGTAACAACCCGCATATTTAACGATTTTATATTTAAATGTTTTATTTAAATATAGTGTCGTTAGTCGGATTTTTAGGTCCGAAGTATTACTTTTTGCAAATGGCCGAATTAGGACTCGAAACCACCTCCATTGAGTCCAAAATGGCATTTGCGATCTTTTTGAGTATAAACTTTGATATGTTTGGAGTAAGTTGAATTTTGCTACTTTTTCCAGTTGGGTTTTGGGTTTGCGTTCAGCCCACTAACTAAATACCCTAGCTCAGCCCATCCCTTTCCATTCACTCATTTTCACCTCCAAACTTAAGGTAAAACTGAAAATGGGAGAAAGGAAAAGGAATTAGAAATTCCAAGCCCTAGTTTCTTCTTGCAACTTGAATTCTTGCTTCAAAATCAAAGAGAAGGTGTCGGTAAGCCTCTTCTTCATCTTCTCCAACTCTTCTCCTCTTCAATTTCAGAAGTTTCCTAAACCTAATTTGGGAAATATGTGTTTTATTCTTAGATTGAAGCTTGTAGAGTGAAGTGAAGAGTAGTTAGTCTCCTTCTTGTGTTTGTGCTTCTCATCTTTGTTTGTGTGTAAAAAGGTGAGTTTTGAACTCACATCTTTATCTCTTGATATCATGGGTGATGGGTATGAATTCCTATTACCAATTCAAATGCATTTGATTTTTGATTGGATTGGTCTTATGAATATTCCAATTCTTGAGTTTCAAAGTCAAATTTTTATGAACATTCTCTTATGGATGTTTTGATCTTGTTTTGGTGATGAATTGAAGTGCTTATAGGGCCGTGTAGCCGCTAGCGTCCGTGCTCGTCCGATTGAAAGTTGGAAGTTTGCTCATCATTTGGGTAGGATGGAAACAGCCCAGGTTGCAGGGTCGGCCGACCGAAGACCCTCTCCGGTCGACCGAATCTGTATCCCGAAAGTTTCCAGGATCAGGGTCCGGTCGACCGAGCTCTGTAGCGGCCGACCAACCTGCTGCTGTTTTGCCTATTTTTGCCTTTTTGTGTGTTTTTCAAATTTATCGATTCAAGTTGGTTTTTAGTAGTTGTTATTGCATCTTTTGGCTTTGATAACTTATTTTAACTTCATTCATGGGTTTTTATAAATAATCCCTTCAAATAGTATTAAAAATTTCCTTCCCCAATTCGTAAATTCCATTTAAAACACATACACAATTTCGCACTTCAAGCGGAGTGGAAAAGAGATTAAATGGTTAAGTAAAACACGGACTATGAATCCATGCGTTTATCTTTTCGATTAATCCCTGCCCTATTCGATTGATCGTTTTGACCTTTTGGTCTGCTTTACCGATGAGATGAGGTAAACTTTGTACTGCTTTGAGTGTGAAATTAACTAACGGATAGTAAACCGTTTAGTGCGAACGAGTGGTTATGGGACTCACGTTACCACTTTTCGAATTCCATTTTGAGAGTTATGACACATTCTGCTAGTTAGTGGTGTCCAGTACTGGGCCTCCGGACCTTCACCACTACGGTTTGTTGCCTTTGGGATAGTGTCTTCGGACTGTCTCCTTCAGGTTTGTTGCCTTCGGGTATGTTGCCTTCGGGTATGTTGCCTTCGGGTTTGTTGCCCTATTGTATCGCTTTCGGAGTTAGGTCTTTATGAGCCGCTCGGGCGATATTTGGGTTTGGAGCCTTCGGGCTTATGGATCCTTGTTATACAGTACTGAGCTCGAGCAATCTTTTGTTTTCATTGATATGTATATTCCTTAGGTATCGCTCTTCGGTGTTGGTCTTTTTGAGCCGCACGATATATAGCGACTACCTTGTGTTACCTTCATTGGTATTTGTTATTTGCCTTTATGTCTTGTTTCGGGATATTCCTATCCTTTGTTTCTATGAGTTGCCGATGATACGAGGCTTGTTATGATATGATTCATCTTTTGTTAGATGATTGTATTATCTCCCTTAGAGATATTTGTTATACCTTGTAACCTTGCAGGTTTATTGTTCTTCAGTTTATCTAACTGATTTGTTTAGCTAGACTGACCCGTGTATTTTATACTCGGGTCAGACCGAGATGTTTTAGGTTATGTGCTTTTGGACTTAGCCTATTTTGCTTCCGTATGGACTATCCAGCTTGTTCCTTTTTGTTAAAGCTTTTTGTGTAGTCCTTTTTATTGTAACTCTGATATATGTATTATTTTGAATTCGTCTGTATATTGTGATTTGCTATACCACTTGACGTGTATCAGTTTGTAAACTCTGTTATGTATCAATATATGTGTATATGATGATCTACTATTCTGTGATGTATATTACATTTGAGTTGTTATATTCTATTCTGATAGATCCTCAGCCGCCTATGGTTTTGTTTTAAGTATTCATTGGGTATGTCGACCTGCTTGGTATGTCTATTGTCGATGTATTCAATAGATAGTTAGAGCAAAGCTATAGATGGTCGCTCCTAACTAGCCTTATTCTTCGTGTTAGTTGACGGCATTACCCTGTAGTGTCTTTGACTAGCGTGGGTATAGAGGTGGGGAATCACATATTACATTAAGGCATCGAATCTTCAAGGATGTTGAGCTTTAAGTGCTATTCAGTTTGAATGAAAGAAAACGAGGTATCGAGCTTTAACAACTATTGAAGTCCTCGAATATGTAAGGAGGAAGAGATATCGTGTTTCAACCAATTTATAAAAACATCGAGCATATAACAAGCTCATAGTGCCATAGAATGTCGACAGGTATCAAGATACTATGATAATATTGAGCTTAAAAACAATCAGGAGGAGTTGCTGAACCACTACAACATAAAGTGGTTATATAATGAAGAGTAAATAGGCTGCCGCATCGTTAAGAAATATCAATTACATATTTATGAAGAGGGTATATCGAGACTCTATGAAACAAGCAATAAATATCAAGCATTTAGCACTATGACTGTTGTAAAGTGCCTGCAAGTGACAAGTGGTCTCGAGTTTCACAAGTGACAAAGGATTTCGAGGTTTAAATGACATAAGAATATCGAATGTCTGCAGTTAAAAAGGATGTCGTATATCATCAGTTCTGTGGCGACCCGGAATTTTTAACAACTTAAATTGGAATTTTTAATTGATTTTAAATATTTAAAAAGTTAATTTTAATTTGAATTTCAAAAATATCAATATTTACTTGTTAATTAAATTAATGAATTATATAGTTTAACTATTGAATCCTATAAGTTGAAATTGGGTAAAATGCTAAATCTAGAGTTTTAAGCCTGTTTAAAATAATTTGAAGGCTTATAAAATTTATATTGATAACACTGAAGGTAGTGAAAGTGTTGAAATTTAATTTAAAGGTAATTTGTTAAATTTTAGTAATATATCGTTTAAATTGGAATTTTAAAAATAGCCTTCCGAGGCACAGTCTCGGATTTGGACGAAACCAGCTCCATTGGATCCGTAATAGTTAGTTATTATCGGATTTCAATTTTCGTAGCAATCTGAGTTGTCGTGTGACTCTGGCAACTCAAAATGCTTAGAACTATTTTAATCGATTTAATTTAAAATCGATTGTCTATTTCCGTAACTCGTGCATACGATCGAATTAGGTTCCGAAACACATTCCATTGTGTTCGAAACGTGGGTAAAACCTTATAAACGCTTGGTGGCTTGTTTGATTCGGAATCCGTTTGAACAGCTTGTAAAATATAAGAATATTAAAAAAAAAAGATAATAATAATAATAGATAATAAGAAACCTTCTTCAAGACGCTGTCTCATCCTTTCCAAACACGCCACCCTCTCCTCTTATAGTCGTATCTCCTCCTTCATCTGGAATTCATTCTTTTCCCTCGAATTCACTTTTTTCTTTCTTCGACATCGAGTTCAAAAAAAGAGAGGGGGGAATCGAACGAAAGATAATGGCCGAAGCCGAGTCTCCTAAATCCCCAAGTCAATTTCTTCTTCAGTAAAAAAAAAAAAAGAAACAAAAAAAATGGCCGAAACTCAAGCCGAGTTTTTCAATCGAAAACTAAAAAAAAAAGAAAGGGAGGAGATAATCGAAGTCATTCGATTTCGTGAGAAATCACGATTCAGAGCCGCAACTTCGAATTCTTTCGATCACGAAAGAGAGGGTTTTGGGCGCCGTGACGTGTGGGTGAATGTGAGTGTTCGTGGGTGTGCCGCTTGGGGTCAGGATGGCCGGAATCGCCTCCATCATTCGACGTTGGGTTGCCGTAGATTTTGGGAAGGGACTCGATTTACTTTGGGCGACTACGGGCTCACGTGGCCGGGTGTGCGCGCGAGGCAAGGTGGGAGGCCGACACGACGATCGAGGGGGGGGGTCGCCTCTAGGGCTTTGGCGATAGGGTCAGAGATAATTAGGTTTGTTTTTTTTTCCTTCTTCTGTAAAATTTTAGTTTGTAGATAGAAGGATTAAAATAAACAAGAATGTTTGTAGCTAAGATGCTTAACTCACAGTAAGATATGAAAGTCATTCTGTGTTTGTTTAATAAAAAGAATCTGATTTTGGGGTTTTACAGTAAGGTATTTAGTTAATTTTATCTATTATATGGATATACGAGTTCCAGGAGAATAAATACCCATATTTATTTATGAATAAGTGTTAAAATTTCCGGTTAGATATATGTGAAGCAATTATGTTTTAACTTAATATATAGGGAGTTTTAAAGGTTTAAGGAATTTATATAAGTAGAAATTTTTTTTTGAAATCTATAAGTTACTTTATTAGTAATTTTGAAAAGGAGAATTAATAGTCAACCAGAAGTATTACATGAAATTAATTATGAGATTAATTCAAATAATTAATAAATTGTATAATGTTTATACAAGGTCAAGAATAATGAGGAACAAGCTGATTTGGATTAGACTGCATACAAAGCAAAGGTGAGTAAATCTCACTCTGTTGAATTTCTATTTAGATTTAAATGGTTAAATTTAAATAATTGATTGAATGGTTGAATTGATGTGTTGTGCACTGATGATTTGGTAACTTTGGTTTTGGTTGATTCTTGTGTTAATTGTTGCTTGACTCGAAGTATTCGGGTTTTAAATTGTTTAAACTTAAATCATAAATAAGTAAATGTTCCCAAAGTTAATAAAGGTAACGATTTGTATTTCATTAAATTAGTAGGTAATTAAAATGGATAATTAATTAATTAATTCTATTAATTAATGATTTGGGATATTAAATTCAGTAATAAAAGGTATTTGAATAAATAATAAATTAAGTTGTAAGTTAATTAACTAAGTATAAGTAATTCAGAATAACCATTCGATGGTGTGATAAATAATTACTTAATGTAATTAATAAAATATAATTACTTTGTGAAATTTGTCAAGAGATTAATTAAGATAATTAATTAAGGAGTAATTAATTTATTAATGAAGTAAATAAAAGAATAATTAATTACAGATTGAGATTAATCGGGAATGATTAACATTTGGTGTTGAATTTAAAGCAATTAATTTAGACTAGAATAAATCAAAACATAATTGGAAACCATTAATTTATACAATCAACGTTGTAATTAAGGATTGATTAATTAAGATGAATTAATCAAAGTGACCATGAGAAATGAATTAATATAAGTAATTAAGAATTAGAGTAAGTAATTATGGTTAATCAATTTGTGAAATAATTAAAGATTACTCATTAATTTGGTAAGAATAAATAACGTAGTGAAATTAATTAAAGATATTCACTTGAATTTAATTAGAAAATAGTCTAGGGTGATTAATTAAGATGAATAATGATGGGTTGAACTAATTAATTGATTAGGAATTAATTAATGTTAAATAAAGTAATCCAAGTGACCGAGGTTTGAAATTCAATTTATGATCAATTGAATTGACTTGTATGTGGTTAAACTTTTGCTTATGGATGATTGAATGGTATTGGATGTTTTGAATGAGTTGGTATCTATGATATGAAATGTTGTGTATTTCATTTGAATAACTTGGGTTAGGATCGAAGAGACCAGGGTCGGGTATTAGGAAAATACCTGAAACCACTTCGAATATTTATTAATTGATATGTGAAATCTATAGGCTGGAAGGAAATGATTTAAGTGAATTGGATTAATTAATCTAAGTCTGGTACTTAGAAAGTGATATGTGAAATAAGTGTTGTCTATAACAAATTTTGAATTGGATAAATTGATATAAGTTGCCCGGGTTTACATAAGCTGATTGCTTTAGTATTCCATGTTAGTCTGGTTTACTCACGCTAGTTTCCAGCCTGACCCGGGTGTTACTTTGGTGTAATGCTCGGGCCAGACCGAGTATTACAGATTTTCAGGTAAGTACGTTCTGGAGCTCAGGAGACGAGCTGGAGGGCAAGTACATATACAGTATTTCCGCTGCAGTATATTATTATATATCCGAGACATGATTTGTATATGATCAGTGACTGTATATAATGTGAAACTCTAATGTATATGAAATGTAATCGATAGATATAGTATTCTTTTGTAAACTGTTATTATCTATTATATTTTATCCACTGCGAATGTGAGATGTTTGGTGTTTCTGTTCTTTTTCTTCTATCTCTTTCTTCTTTTTCATAACTATCTGGAATTTTCGAGTTAGAAAATTCGGGTTGTTACAAGTTCAAAGAAAATTTTGAGCTTTATCATTATTAAGAGGGATGTTAAATGTCATTAATATGAAGGATTACAAATGACATCAGTAGAACAAAGGATATCAAATATTAGCAATAAAAAGGAATATCGAATATCAACAATTCATACAACATATTAAAAGATGCGTGGCAGCAATACCGTCTGCTGCCACCTCTATAAATACGAAGGATACACAGGGTCTGTACTTCTTTGTTGTACCGATGACATTCAATATCTCTTTTTATTGCTAATATTTGACATTTTTTATTGTACCGATGACATTCGACATTCCTCAAACTTAGAAATAAATAGCATTACAGATACATTTAAACTAACATTTTAGGGCAAGAACAAAAAGCATTAACAACTAAGGGCGTGAACCATAACCGCATATATTTTCAAGCCACGTAAAAGCATTAAGAGTTATGGTCATGAAACCAAATACATGAAGAAAATGCTATAATACAGATACATCAAGAAACTACTTTAAAAACAAATAGGGAATTACATTACAGAAGTGCGGATAACCATCAAGATATTTATTTATTTGGACAACCAAGTGATCATAGTAGTAGAAAATTCATATCAAACATTCAATCAAGTTTATAGATTTATAGTTAAAATATTAAAGGTTGAAGATCCGACTATACTTACAATCTTTGGTCATGACTCTCTATGTACCATGAATAGATTTATAGTCAAAATTGTTACTACAAATAAAGATGTCGAAGGAAGTATATATTGAAATTTAAGATGTCGAGTGTGGAAAAAGAAAAAAAAATCAAGCATTCAACAAGGGGTATCAAACTTCAAGCAACCTCAGGGAGATGTCGAACCAAGCTCTATAATCAAAGGTGTTGAATGTTTAAGAATGGGTGGCGAGTCTTTGAAGGTATCAGATTCCAAGCAGTTGGCAAACCCATAAGGTGTCGAACATCAATATAGCAAGAAGGTTATCGAACCTTAATAATCGAAAATATATCACATTAATGTATCAAATCTTTAAGGATGTTGAGCTTCAAGTGCTATTCGACTTGAATGAAAGAAAAAGAGGTATCGAGAATCAACAACTATAGAAGTTGTCGAATATGTAAGGAGGAAAAGGTATCGTGTTTCAACCAATTTCTAAAAAAATCGATAGATCGGTGGTTCACATCGGTATACTAGTCGTCGAGTATTTTTGGCAGGTTGAACCTAGACCAATTTTAGGCGGTAATTTATAGATTTAAAGGCTCATGCCGGATTTCTTGTGTATGTTCGGTCTAAGTGATGGGGTAGATGACTTACTATAGTCTAAGTGACATTGTGTGTTAGGACATTCAAGTACTCGTAAGACTCTTCGCAAGTAAACACGGACGAGTTTTTCCCTTACGATAACCAAAACATTTGATAGGAAATTCAGTTATGTTGTAATAGTGTCTAGGGTTTTCAATATAAAATACAGAAATAGCTGGAATGCTTACATCTCACGTTCCAACATAGTTGGGCATAATGAAAACCGTACAGCCACTTATTGGAGGTTGGATTCCATACAGTGACAGTGCTACTGGGGTACCGTTCGTCACAGTACGTGGCGTAGATCACCGAACCGAGGATTCACCCTGATCCCCTGCATCACAAAGCCGGAGCTACCCCTTACTGGAAAGTCCGAATAAGACAACCCCACGGTTGTGGCCTATAACCGTCCGCACAGCCGAATAAAAGGGACCGCTAGACGGAAAAATCTTATCCTACTTGGGTGCTAACTACTTAGCCTTGCGTGCATCTCCCTTGTTTTAGCCATTCCCGATTGATGAGGCTTGAGACTACGATTACCTTTTAAGAACACATCTTGGAATGCTCATCGTCCTCCATTGACGATGGTCTGATAACATTCATCCGTACAAGTTCGCTCCGTGTTCGAACGAAACCCAAGATATTATCTCATTACACTCATTTTGGAATCACCCTCAGAGTTAAAGACAATAACCCTTGCAGTCTGAAACTCCATCTCGTTCTTCACTTGAGATTTCACAACCTATCGTTTAACTTGGACCAATGTGGTTTTCGGATAATAAAATCTGATATCCGATCCTGGTCTCATCGAAATCCAAACACCGTTTTAAAGGTCAAGTTGTTTAAGGTTTAAAAAATTCAATTCGATACTTTGAATTCACACAGCATTTATCACAGATAAATAACATACATTTATCACAGATATATCCAATATCACATCACAGAATAGCACAGATTATCAAACTATAGATATGAATCAATCCAGGAATTCTATACAATCATTCATCCATAAGCAAGAATTATTAATCCATATTATAATTAATTTAATTAACTTCAAATTAAATTAATTGCTTAATAATTAATCACCTATCACTGCTTAATCAGTCATTAATTAATTACAATCATTTAATTAGTTTATCATTCCTTAATTACCTTATAAATTGACACTGATTATCCTTTAATTGTTAATTAATAAACTTTAATTATTAATTAATAACCCTTAATTACAAATTAATTTTGTCCTTAATTATCAGCTATTCAATCCTCAATTACCAAATGAGATTCTCTAATTACTTAATTAATTAATGCTTAATTACAAATCAATTTATCTTTAATTACTTAATTAATTAATCTCTAATTATATATTAATTAATATTAATTACTTAATTGATTAACTCTTAATTATCAATTAATTAATCTCTAATTAATTAATTACCCCTGATTACAAATTAATTAATCCTTAATCATTAGTTAATTAAATTAATTAATTACTCTTTAATTACTTCATTAATTATCAAATCCTTAATTAACTTTAAGATAAACCATTATCCTTTAGTTAACTATCATTAACATATTTAAAACATTTATCTTTCTAATTAACTTAATCAAATCATTTAATTTAAGTTTTAAAATAAAATAAACAATTTAACAAATTAAAGTTAACAAATTATATAACTTACTAATCAAATGTTAAAGAGAACATTTATTATATATAAAAGAAATTTATTTAAGAAAAAGTTTTAAACTAAATTTATCTTAAATTTCAAAACTTTGCTTTTAAAAAAACTTTTAAAAACTTGTTTAAATCGCGCTTCGGGTTCAACCCGATAATTACTCGAATCCTGCCACGAGTAAAACCCACTTTTCTTCTATTTTTTAAACTTTGTTTAAGTTTAAGTTTTAAAACTTATAAACATGTTACACACAAGAACATCACCGAGCTCATACACGAGTCACCACTCAGCTGCTTTGAGTTCTTCCATGAGCCTTCCCTCTCTCCCAAACACACTGACACACTGACCAAATTGTGCACGTGCACCAGCGATCAACGCCACCTTGACCATCATCGACACCTCCAACTCAACGACGTTCATCCCTACTTACGAACCCGACCACTAATTCTCCATCACAAGCTCAAGATCGAAATCGAGGTACACAGGTCAAACCTAGAAACTAATTCCTCGCCTGAATCTTCCTCAAACTGCCGACGCCGACCACCGGAACTCCTGAGACTTCGGCCACACACTCTCCAGCCATCCACACAGCCTTCCCCCTTAGTCCGATGATTCCCGATCATCCAGAGACGCTACAGCAACCCAAAACCAGACCTCTACCAAACTGAGGGCATAAACCCTACTTCGACCGATTGCCGACACTACGGTGCACTATCAACTCTCCTGACATTTTTGTCGAGCTCGTCGAACTTCCTCCTACCTCCAATCGAAACCCCGACCACGCCGAAACCTCCGGCCACCAGAATTTTCATAAAGTTCAGTTTCTGGTCAACACCGAAATACACACTCGATTCAATTCTAAAAATTGTGATTCATCTTTTAAAATTCATGGTTTTAGATAACAAAATAGATTATAATCATGGAAACATGAATTATTCAAGTCGAGGATTTGATAAGTTTACAGATTTCACCGTCTTTCTAAATTTCCAGATAGTTTTCAACTTATCATGCTTAAATATATTTTTTTATACTTAGTTTATGTAAAATCAAACATATTTTGTTTGAATTTAACAACCTAAAAGAGAATGTTTGGAGAGAACCTGATCTTAGATCAAGATTTTAGCCTATAAGTCATAAAACAGAGATATGCACAAGGTTACAGACATGCACATTCAAACACATACATTCATACAGAGTCTACACTAATATACATGCAAGGCATAACTCATCTCAGAAATTCACATGCAACAGATTTTATTTAAGCTTTTTAAATAAAATGTTTACTCGCCTGTTAATGATGAGAAAACTTTAAAATCCGAGATGATTGAAAATGCTATGATAATGTTTTTTGAAAACTGAAGCTTTTTGATATGGAAAAGTACTTGAATGCTGGAAGAAAAATGCTTGAACTTGCTTTGATTATGAACTGGAATCACTTTGTTTGTTGAGAAGATTCAAGCTTTGAAAACAGAGATGATCAAGGCTATTGATTTCAGGTTGAAGCTTGATTTTTTTCTAGTTTGAGTATTTGTTACAGGCTTTAGTTTTGATCTGGTGTGAAATGTTTTACAGGTATGTTTTTCTTTGTTCTTGTTTTTGAAAGAAGATAGGAAAAAAGAAATGAAGAGAAAGAATAGATGAATGAACATATAGACTAAATTTATGGTTTTTAAAATTTAAAGAAAATAAAAATAAAATAGTGCCACTTGTTAAATTTCTTAACATTTGTCATTTAGATGTTCTAACCTCATTACACTTGTTATTAAGATGATTTATGAACCAACACTTGTCATTATGCATTATTATTATTTTTAAATGTTGATAAGCTTTTATATTTAATTTACTAATTAATAAATACTTTTTTAAATTTATATAAATAAATTTCTTTAAAGAAAATAATATAAAACAAACTATATACTAATAAAAATCCTATACACATATTTTTAAATCTAAAATATGTTAAGATATCAATCTTTTGAAATTTCAAATTTAAATTCAAATTCAATTTAAAATCCGATTTAAAATCGACTTATATTTATATACATTAAAAAACAAATTCAATTTGAAATTAATAATTCTATTTAAAAATCTATTTATATCTATATAAACAACTCATTATCATTATTGTTTGAAAATAACAATTTTATCAATTTTAAATAATTTATAAAAGAGATTATCACTTTTTAATTGCTTGAAATTTCGGAATATCACAGTCTCGATTCTTTGGGCTGAAAGTCCAGACTGGCCAGCCACATTCATATTCCTTCTCAGCTCTTGGATTTCTGTCCTTCTATTTGGTTCTCTTCTAAGATAGAAGGCATTCTCTTCATGCTGCTTAAAGTAGATCTCAAATGATTAATTGTTGTGTTATTTTTGCGAATCCACGTTATTCGGAAACAACAAAGTTGAACAACTTGAGTAGAGCGTTTCTTTTCAATGATTAACATCATCTTGGCTTTAATATTGTTTAATCGATAAAGAAGATTTGAATTTCCAAACGCAAGTGTTACTTGTTTTCCTAATGAAAATAAGTAAACAGAAAAAATAGATTAATGCATAAGAAAATGCGTTCTTTATTAGCAACATGAAGGTTTATAAGCACAAGTTCAAATTACATTAACAATACAAGTTTTCCACATCCTTAAAGTTTAAAAACAGCAGTTTGAGCCTTTTTGAGTGACCCATGGACATAGTAATGTTAGAGTACAAATGAACATCATACCTTGGAGGGGTGTTAACTGATGGGAATTGATGGCACTGTCATTTCTCGGTTGGAGGACTGGCTTAGCCATAAAACAATTTTGCATAATTAGTTCGCATCTCTTTTAAGCAAATTGTCCTTTTTATTATCTGAGAAATTGAAATCAAAGCGCGGAAGTGGTGTGTAAACTTATGGAAGATTCTTAAGAAAGCAATGTTTTGCTAGCAGAGAGGTATTGAGAATTAACGATTTCACTTTAAAGCGCCTCTTTAATTTGATAAATTTGCTTAAGAGTTTCATGGAAACAGAATCACTTGATGATTTCTTAATATGTATGATTTAAGGAAATTAAGCTAGGGTGCAAAGAAACAAAGAAATTGGAATTCATATCATTGTCTGAATCACATATGACAACAAAATTACTTGGATTCATACAATATCGATCCTTTATAAAACTCGAAAATGGATTTCTCTTTATTGAATTTAACTTCCTTAGTGGGGAGAATGTTAGGGGAAAGTGGAACGGTCTCAACCTTGGAAAGGCTCCGGCATTTCCTAAGATGAGGATCAGTTCAATGCTCGTTTAAATATTGGAGTCTTCTAATTAAACCTCTGTTTTTCTCCCTTAAGAAAGAAAAGTCAACAAAAAGATTTCTATAATAAATTTTGTAAAGAAACTCTTTTTAAACATATCATCTTCGATAAGCATACATAAGAGTGTGGTTAACTCTGTATTTTTCTAAAACTCTTTTTCTACGAAGATAAGATCTTTATAAGGGTCGGGCAGCTCGTTTGGCATGAAGGCAAGTAATTTAGAGTGGTTTGGCGTGTTGCCTACGTCCACTATGGCATGTTTGCTGAGAGGGAATATGAATGTGGCTAGCCAGTCTGGACTTTCAGCCCAAAGAATCGAGACTGTAATATCCCAAAATTTCAACCAATTAAAAAGTGATAATCTCTTTTATAAATTATTTAAAATTGGTAAAATTGTTATTTTCAAACAATAATAATAATGAGTTGTTTATATAGATATAAATAGATTTTTAAATAGAATTATTAATTACAAATTGAATTTGTTTTTTTTAATGTATACATAAATATAATTCGATTTTAAATTGGATTTTAAATTGAATTTGAATTTAAATTTGAAATGAGAGGGAATATGAATGTGGCACAGACAAGCAATTTAGGGTGGTTTGGCGTGTTTAAAGTAGATCTCAAATGAGAGGGAATATGAGTGTGGTATACGTTAATATTCCCTCAAATGAGAGGGAATATGAATATGAATTTAAATTTAAATTGCCAATTCATAACAACTCCAACAAACAGAAATGTAAATGCACAGACACGCAATTTAGAGTGGTTTGGCGTGTTGCCTACGTCCACTATGAAGTTTTTATGACTTTATTGTTTCTTTTCCAATGATTACACTTGATTACAGCGAACAACAGTAGATTACAGCTTGGAATTCGAATGCAACCGCGAGATTAGGGTGCAAAGCTCGATACGGCAGAGTCTGAGGGCTTGAGAACCAAAAAGATCCCTTTTCTGTAGGCTCCGAGGCTCTATTTATAGGTGTAGGAGGCTGATAGTTCGCTCAAACTTCGGAAGACTTGTTCTGGCACGTGAGAGGACCCATACGACCGATTCCGAGAAGTTTCGACTCGTTTTGTGATCGATACGAACTTAATTCGTATCAATCAAGATTGCGTCCGATGGAGGTGAAACTTGGTGAGAACTTTCCTTAGCTTGTACGTTGTCTTCTGTGAAAATTTTATAGCGTTTGGACCGGTGGATCTCGTGTTATGATCGATACGAGTTCGAGTTCCTCGGTGGCTGTCTGGTTCGAATCCATGGCGTCGAATCGATCCTCTTCGAACCGATGATGCACGTGCCTCTGTGATGACGCGGCGTGCATTCCTCGCGTCGATCCACCCTTTACTCCGAGTTGACCGCATCTTCCCTTAAACTTCGCCTTATTCGTATCGAGAGATGTTATGTAGCTTGAATCCATCAATGACGTGCGCTTTGTATCGATTCGTAGCCTGCCCATTCGTACCGATGGAGGTTGTGTATTTCGTATCGATGTAGGTTGTCCTCGTTCGGTCGATATGAACAAGCAATACTTGGGATTGATGCGAAGTGAGGTCAATTGATGGACACGAACCAAGGCTATATGGTGGATTCGATTAAGTGTTCTCTCGATGGATACAATTTTGACACTTAAACGATCAATACGAAGCATACTACCCATCGATGGATACGAAACCGATCGATACGAACTAAGGCTCATGGATGGATATGAAACCGATCGATTTAAAGCATGGCCTGTCGATGGATGCGAAGTGGTGTAGTCTGATCGATGCGAAACCAATCGATTCGAATTGATGTTGATTGATGGATACGAAAGCAAGGTTACCTCCTTCAACTTGCATCGATCATAACTTGGTATATGAACTCGGATTGACTTGAAATTTGGAACGTTGGCTTCTAAGGCTTCGCTTGTCGTGACTTGTCAATTGTAGCCTGATCCAGACTCGGAAAAAATTCATCGACATCCATAACAAACCTATACATACTCGATACCTAGGACGAGTGATCCTTCGTTTTCAATTAGTTCGTTGATATCTCGGCCTTGCCAAAAGGCAGGATAACATTTACCCTGCAAAGTACGTCTTGTGAAAACATGACGTGCTTTGAAAAGCTGCAATCTTCACTCTTAACAGTTATTGCTTCTTCGTTAAGAGTTGTAACCTTGAGTTGTTGTACGATATTGCTTAGCTGTTTGTTGCCATAATCGTTAGATGATCATCCAACTCCTGTTAATGCTGAAAATTGAATATTAGCTTGTCATACATGTATATATGTTAACCCGACTCTCGATAATGTTGCATGTTCACGAGTCATCAGTTTTATCATATCGAATTCCGTATCGATTCTCTCTTGAAACGATGTGAAACTCGAGTTGTGACAACGCTTAATGGTTGTTTTGGATGATCCTTCGTGTCGATTCTCTCCTGAATCGTTGTAGAAGTTTGAAAAGTTGCTCTCGCATTGATGGACTTTGCATTGATGTATGCGACGTGGATATTTCGCATTGATGTGCATGAGCTCTGATGGATATGAAATTAGCGTTCGTATCGGCGGTAGCAATGGATTCGAACAGAATAGTTCGCAACGATGGACCTTGAATGGAATGTGAACTTGTCGATACGAATGAAGATTTCGAATCGATGGAATTCAATCGTCTCTAGGGCTATCCTCGTTGTGTACTTCGTATCGATGGACCCACTGACCATTTCGAATCGATAGGATCTTGGGCGGATGGATTCGAACTAGCCGTTCGACTCGGATCGATAGTGGACCTGTAGTGACCGATCATGTTGACTGGGAGGCGAATCGCCCCTTTTCCTTTCACGCTTGCGCCCATATAAATACTTTGGACTTAGGCCTTTTTTCACTTTTCACTTCTCACTATTGCTTTCCTTATTTACTGCATTCGCATCGAACCACAAGCTTGAGAAGAGAATAGCTACGCTTTGCCTTCGAATCGATTAAATACGATCTTTTAATCCTTCGAATTCCAATTTTAATCTAGGTAATCAATCAGCTAAGACCAAATTCAAGCGAGGGGCTTCGAACATTAGATCCATCCCATTTTTGGCCGATTATCACCTCTGGCAAGCGCTAAGGCCAGATCTGGGCCAAAGCTTGGTCGAGGGTGGCCATGGCGGCGCTCATGTTGATTGGAGAAGAAACAGTTAGGGATATAGAGCAAACGATTAATGGTTGCTTGACATCCATTTCGTATTGATGAAAAGAAGAATCATGGCTTGACTTCGTATCGATGACTGTATGTGGGGTTCGCATCGATGTAGCGTTGATTGAGGAATGATGGTGTTCTTATCGATCCTGAGTGGACGCACTTCCTATCGATTTGAAGTATTAATATGAAGCCGTAGGAGGTATGATCGATACGTAGTCCTGAGTAGGCGATCGATACGAACTCCGTCACTTTTGATTGTCACGAATACGGTCGATGCGAGGTTCCCGAGCTGTGATCGATACGAAGTGAACACAAGTCAATCGATGCGAAGCGTATCGATTCGAACTCGAATGATACGATATGTATTGGTTCGAACCTTGGCGGTACGAAGCGCAACGATTCGAATCTGATCGATGCGAAGCGTATCGATTCGGTACGAAGCATATCGATTTGAATTCGACCGATACGAAGCGTATCAATTCGGATTCGATCGATATGAAATGTATCGTTTCGAACATACTCGATACGAGGAGGCCTCTGACTCGTTGTTAATTTGAGCCGCGGTGATCGATCCCAAGTCGGAGTTTGATAGATCTAGTGAACCTTTGCACATTTAAACATTTGACTCCGACGAGCTTCTGCCTTGCATAATTGGACCAGACCGTAGAATTGCACATTTGACCGTCTATCCAAGCTCATCGATGGAACTATGACTTAACACATTGATAACGGACTTTGACTTGGGTCTGCTAACACCTGGATGGTACGGTGGCGACGGTCAGCAATGACGGTCACTCCAGCAGGAATTTGAAATCTTGCTATCCGCATTTTTTCTCTAGTCCTGCTAAATCTTTTCAAGTAATGCACTGCACTGCATAACACATTCACACACTTCACACTGGGGGACGCATATGCTCATTATCGCCTAATGATGGTTTTTCATGAGTTAATTAGCAATGGAAACTTCAAGCTCACAACTACAAGAAATTCAGAGTTTAATTCCTCCAGCAGTCGATATATTGGACATCGAGGCCGAAATCATTGGCCCTGCCCCGGACGAAGCTCCTGACGCATCTCTCATCAATAATCCACCAGACTCGGTTCCGTCCAATATTTCTGAAGACATGCTTGGAAGAATATGATTAAGACACGATCTGTCGATGGATGACGTACTATTGCCAGGACCAAACGACAGACTGCACAATCCATCAGAGGGGTATACCGCATTCAATCGTCATGCGTGCGCAGCAGGGACGCTTCCCCCATTCAATCAATATATAAGAGAAGTGTTGTCTTTTCTGGGGATCACTCCGTCCCAACTACACCAAATGGATACGCTCTGCTGAACAGCTTGTTCATTGTATTCATGGAGTATCTTTATCGACCGCCGCTCCCGACAGAGATCAGATACTTATTCAACTTCAAAATTCGAACGGATAGCTCTTCCTTTATGTTCCTGGAGGCGGTGAGAAATTTCCAAGTAGTCACAGGGTTTTGGACTACGCTGAGCTACTTCAAGACAGAGTGGTTCTATGTCAGATGCCCTCCAGGATCTGCTAGTAGATGGTTATTTAGACGTGAGTATTGCTATCTTCTAGAGTAGTTGACAAGACAGGTATATCTGAAGTCAAACTTATATTTCTTTCTCTCTACAGCCATAATTCAGCGACCCGAAAGTGCTTGTTATAAGGAGATAGTCCGAGTTGTCCAAGAAGTCCCAAGCGAAGAGAGGAACATCGACTTGGTTTTGACGGATATGAACCTTAGAATTCTAGGGCTGATCGAGCAAAGACAGAGTATCAGGCTCGAGGGTGCACTAAGGAATATCTCGAGTGAATGTGTCAAGCGCAAGAAACCCAGGGTTGTCATATTTGAGGAAGTTGATTCCGAAAGAACCCATATTGATGACGAACCTTTGGTTGGGCCTATGGATTCGGTCTAGGACTCCGATGAAAAGAGAAAAGGCAAGGCTGCCGCTTTTAAACAATCCAAATTCGGGAGATGGAAGTCCATGGTCATGTCTCGGCCCGGTTCTTGAGTTAGAATTTTGGAGGCTTCTCCCCCACGAGCAGACAATCTCTAAGGGCTCGCCGATCTCTTAATTCTGGACTATGTATCCTCCCAACATAATTCCAGATTGGATGAACTTCAAGATGCTTTAGATTTAAGCGAGTCTCTTTCCCACTAGTGTGGTCGACACTTCCGGTTGGTCAGGGGGTTGCACATACATACACACTTCACGGCACTATACGATTTCTCATCGTAAGTTGTCTTTTTCGGAAGATTACTAACTCTGTTCTTGTTTTACTTCGCAGATACGATGTCTGGCCACAGTTCTATTCTTGGCAGCCTATGAAATACCCGCCGTTCCTTGTTATATTACGAATCACGCCGAAGAGATCCTGACAGGGACTATGATCAAGGTTACTCCAGCCAGGAGCGATCTGACAGGGATAGGGGGTATGTACGCCGATTCCGATCTCGTTCACCCCCTCCCAGAGCTCCTGAATTGCCTTTAGTTCTTGTTTCATGACCTCTCGAAACTTCACGGCATAAGCTATCTTCTCATACTCCACCGTCCGAGTCTCATCGGAGAACTGAAGTAGCGGACCTCTCAACTACTGCACAGGCCCTCGTCGAGCCTACCGAGGAAGGAGTGATTAGGCTTTCTCAATTGAAAAAAGATTTTCCCGACATCTGTTTTGATGGCTACGTCTTTCCTCCGTGCTTGAAAAGAATTCCGACGTCGGCCGAACACACTGCATTATTATGACATGGATATATTCTTCCAGTATAAGGAGTAGTCAAAAGCTGTGCAAAAAGTGTCGAAGGTGGTGTTTGAGCGGGCAAGTACCATCGAGAGGTTTGAGAAATAGCTTTCTCATAAAGGACTGATCGTCCAAGTACTCAATAATGAGGCTGAGACTTCTCGCAAATCCGAGATAGAAGCTCTTAAGAGGGCCGATGATGCCCAATTGGCCATGGATAGGATGAAACAGGAACACTATGCCACGGTGGAAGACATGTGCCATAGGAACACCATCGTCACTGCTGAGCGGGACACAGCCCTTAAAGAGCTCAATGAGCTTAAATCTAAACTCTCTGAAATCATAAAGGAAAACGATGCTGGTAACGTTTCTGCACAAGAAGCCTGCAATCAAGCGGTGGTGCTTCAGAGTGAGAGAGATGCGGCCATGGAAAACACTACGCCATAAATGGTCTTCTACAACACAAAAATAATGTTGGCTCAGGCCCGAAAAATGTTGCCATAGGTCTATGGCAACACTTTTAGGGTGATGCAATTTTTGCCGTTGCCTTAGACCTCAAAGGCAACATTTTGACTATCTAAGGCAACATAAGTAATATTGTTGCAATAGAACCCTATTTGGGTCTACGGCAACACCCATAGGTATCTGTAGCAACATTCCAAAAATGTTGCTATAGATATTAACTTTCTGAAGTTGTGGGGCCCACAATGTGGGCCCACGACCCAACTTGGTCCATCCCTATGGCAACACCTTGAATGACTATTGCAACATTATTTTAAGCAACATTTATAACCCGGTGGCAACACAATTACGAAGCTACCGCAACACTATTCTGAAGCTACTCAACACTATTCTGAAGCTACTGCAACACTATTCTGAAGCTACTGCAACACTATACTGAAGCTACTGCAACACTATACTGAAGAGACACTAAGAGCACATAGAACAATACAATATCACATAGAACACTTGCATAATACACAGTAAAATATCACATAAAACACTTGCATAATACACAACATAATACACAGTACAGATAACAATTCATACAGCAGTACACATCACAATTCATGTCAGTTACCCCAAAATACTACAAAGCTACCCCAAAATATCCGGTACACATAACAATTTATAAATGAGACTTAAGAGCTGGTACGTCTAGTCAGATTATCAGTCCCACTGGACATGATTTACCTTGGATTCTAGCTGTGCTTCCATTTCTTCGACAAGCCTTTGCCTTAAGTCATTTACGTAAGCATTTGTTAGACATGAACAATGTGCAGGACATGAGCATACATGCACATGAGCAAGACATGAACAATGTGCAGCATGTGCAAAACATAACAAAATTATTACAAAACAAAATTATTACTTACAAGTTTGTAATTCATTACTTGAGGATTAGACACGTACTCACGTCCATCTGTTCTCTTACGACTTTTAAGAAAAAGTGCTGCATCGGATGGTGTCTCCTGATACAAGTTCAATAGATAGTTTAGCATACACTCTCTTCAGTCAAAAATGTAAAGTATCACATACCATCCTAGTGTATTCAAATTAGCTAATATGATTAAGTTAAAATCATCTTTAAACTCAATTCTTTGAAAGATAGCTTATAGACTTGCTGAAACTCTTTGGGGGCATAATATAGAGCTTGTAAGTTGAATGATCACCAAACAAACAATTTTTCATTTATGCATGACTACTCTAATCCGGACAAAACCGTTTTATTATAATATATTAACACATGAAATCGATGTATGAGAAAAGCAGGCAATAACCTGGTCTACTAGATGTGAAATTCCATCAAGTCATGATCCTGATAAACAGATAAGGTTAGAAGATCCTAATGGAGAGGTGCGGTCTCTAACCAATCACCGCTTCAACTAATAGACATTTGTTTACGAAGCTAAAACTAGCTGACCATGGAAACAACAACAATAAAACTTAAATATCTTCTAACACGATAAATTGAAATTAATACCACATATGAAGAACCGCACAATGATGTTTTAATCATAAATAAATGATAGTGAAATTTAGTTTGAAAAGAAATGTCAGTTTTGTACAAGGGGCATTGATAACTGACTTAAGTCATGCATAATGAATCACCTTATCCCAAAATTTCCAGATCATTGAAATCATTGAAATGATTATTCTTACTAGCATAATTATTTATTTTGTATGTGTGTTTCAATGACTCTCAAAATTTATCATCGAACTAAATTGATGTCTAGCCCATTTTAATCTCTCCATTCGGTTACATAAATGTTAAAAATTATAAAGCTCATGTATCAAAACAAGTTGTCAATGTACAAGCAGTGTGAAACTAAAATCAGTCTTTTTAAGGTTATTTGTACTTGTTAGTTCATAATTAATCATACCAACGATATAATCATAGTAACAATCATACCTAATGCTACAGTGGTGCTCATAGCATAAATCATTCCCACATCTCCATATTTGTTTCTCATTTCAGAGCCTACTTCTGGTGCATGCGTTCAACTCCTCAGCCCAGTTTCATAGTTGTCCAACTTTCTGTACTCATCAGGAGAATGGATATGGCTGATGTGAACTTTAATGAATCTGCATGCATTTATGGAAAAACATTCATATACATTTTAATATATAGTATACATTCATATGCATTTATGGATATGGCTGATGTGTACTTTAACTGGCCAATATGGCTGATGTGTACTTATCCATCAGGTTACAACAGGTCAGGTAACTTCAAAATGTTATAAATGTATATATGGAAACTATTGAAACCTGTTTGAAATACAGAAACTAATAAATCATTAGAAGTTCCTTTTCGATTCTCACAGGTTTCTAAAAATGATTTTGGACTGGCAAAAGCTGGCCCTAAAGGCAATAAAAATTGTCAGATTTTCTTACCTTCAATTTTCTATATGCACTTTTTTTTCTCATTTCTCTTACTTTTGAAATGTGTTAACAAGCCTTATTTCAAATACCTCGCATCATAGCTAATATTTATATCCAAAAATAGAATCTTCCATCAGCTATCAATTTTTTAAATGGAATCTATAAGCTCTGCCACTTCTGCTTCTGTGGATCATTCTGATCATGAATGCATATAAGATTGCAAAAGAGAAGAAAAGTGTGAGAATTTAGTAAACAATCCACTTTACTTTAATTTCTTTGGTAAATTGTAGTTGTTAGTTTGTATATTTTGTATGGTGGTAGCTGGTAATTGTTGAATCATGTTTTGCCTGATTTTGGTGTGTCCTAGCTTAGTTAATGTAAATGTGTTGAAGTTTCATTGCTTTTTTATGTTTGTTACTTTGGTTTGTTCAGGTATTAAGTAATTTGGTAAGCAACTCAACTCTATTAGTTTCATTATGAAATTTTACTAACATTATATTGTTGCTCGACTTTTACCCTCTCGCTCAACTCTTCATGTACTATGTTTACCTGCAGCCTTTTTGAATCATCCGTTCAGATCCTGGCTAATCAATTTCTTTACTGAACTTTTGTTAGCACACCTTTTCCCAACCAATAATGTAATTCCAATCTGACATTATTTTCATACTTTACGGCCTTTGCAGAATAATCTTTCCCAACTTTATTTTGGATATGATGCCATAAACAGTATCACTATCAAGAACATAACTTTGGCACATAAATAAATTTCGGTGTTTTACAGTAAACCGATTTAGGTCCCCTCTTAAATATGATATGGTTGTACGCCCTTCGTCTTTTTATGATAATATGTTAAACTAGTAAAGATGGCCTGAGTTGTCTGTGTGCTGAATTTATTCTAGTACCTTAGTGGTTTCTTAAACTCTGCAAATTCTTGGACTGATTTAACAATTAGCATTTGTTGCCCCATTTATATAAAACTTTATATAAATGCCCAACTACGTAGTACCAAAAGTAATTTTAAATTTCTTATAATACTTGATACTAGTTATTATGTTCTAAATGGAAAATATAATAACTCTAATTATGTTTTACCCGTTACCACAACCTCATGTCGAATTAAAATCATTAATATTCAGCTAGTAGTCAATAATTCTTTCAAAAAACTGATTGATGATATGCAGAACTACCTGCACATATTTAGAGACTTAATTTTAGATCATTTTGTCACTTTTTTTATCATCAGCCTGTGCTACACATCGTACCATCTGAACATTTACATGTAAGCTATATGTATTTCTGACACCTTCATCAAATTTGACATACATATTTAATATTTTAATCAACTTCCGAATGTAATAAGAGTGTACTAGTAGCAGAAGGTTTTATTAAATAAATAAGAGTGTACTAGTAACAAAAGGGAAAAGGAGAAAAAGGTCTTTATCCCCAAAATCAAACCTGTTACCCTCTCTTGTTCAACCCTATCTCACCTCATTTAAATCAAACTAACCTTCACTTAGCCACTTAATGCCATTGTACGCAAACTAAGTTGAATCTCAACCTTAACAACTCCGAGACCCAAACTCTTATCATGCTGCTTAGCAACCCAAATTCTGTTCCTATATAATTAGACTTGATTAGAAATTTCTAATTGAATAGATAATGTTTTTTATTATGTATCTAATTTTAAGTTTCTTTGTAAAGAAAATCAGATAGTTATCATGTTTACGTGAATTCACATCCTTATTTTATACAACAAATTTTCTTTTAGTACATTATTTTAAACAACAAATTTTCTGGATATGAAATTTGTTAATAACCTAATTATTTAAAGGTACATCAATCCATCCATCCATCCATGCTAGTATTTTAACACAGTAAACTAATAAGTAATGGATCTTTTAAAAATAACCTATAATGCAATTGCCAGCAGAAATCCATGGAATGCAATACCTAAATTAAAATTGAGAATCAACATGTAAACTAAAATAAAAGTAGAGTATTATCTGAAATTTTATCCGGTATTAAGCGCAAGCATTGAGGAGAAGAAAAAAAATGCAAAGCACATTAAGAAACCAAGGCAGTAAGTAAAATACCTAAATCGCGATTGAAGTTGTGTATGGAAGCAATAGCGCCTAAAAATATATTGTTGATGGAGACGATCAAAGCTTGAGATGTTGGATCTGGATTCGCTAGATCAGGAATCGATCGATAATCACTGGATAACCGCTGTTTCGGACATTCAGGTATTAGAGTGAAGTAACCTATTTTGTGTGAACGAAGGAGATGAAATCAATTTACGAAATTCTGCAGCGATGAAGGAATGAGAGCTAGGGTTTTTTGTTTTGTGAAGCAGTAAATGGAGTGGGAAAGGTGCAATGGGAATTGTGTTCGGATTGATGAGGTGTCACGTTCTCCAACGTAGGATTTGCCTTGGTAGATTGGCGTGGATCGGTGCGAAAGATATGAAAAGGTCTGCTATAGCAACACTATAAAAAAATGTTGCATCAATTACACTTGTTTAGCTAGAGCAACACATTTTTATGGTTAAGGCAACACCAAAAATTCAATGTTGCAGTAGGACCAAAATTGTATAGCTATCGCAACATTTTACCTGGCAACACCTTGCAAAAATGTTGCAGAAGGCCATCTATGGCGTAGTGAAAGATCCGCGAGGTTGAGGCTGAAGTTGATGAAAAGGTGAGGCTGGCGGAAACCAAGCTTGAGGCTGACATAGAGGAGCTTCTTGTCACTTATAATGCCAACGTACTAAGACATAGGAATCTAGCTTGGCTTGACGATTACTCGACACATCTATAGAACGCATGGAATTTGCTGGTTGAAGAAGAGAAGGCGGTGCAGTCGGGTGGTGCCTTCGACGAATTTGAGCTGGAGAACCGTATATTGAGCGAAGATGAAAAGAAGGTTCTTCATAACTCTATGATTTCTCATGCAAGAGAGAGACTGGACACCCAGTGCCTAGAAATTGGCGAGGGCTCCGGCGTCGCACATCAAGTTATAAGTTCTGAGATGGTTACCTCATCTGGGTCCGAGCTGATCCCAGTGATTGAGCCGCAGCCTGTCCCAGCCTACGACCCGGAACAGCCACACTTATCTCCTATAAGAGAGCACTCTCCTGAAGTTGTTCAGCTAGCCATGAGTCAAGTTGAGGAAGGTACTCTCCACAAATCTCGTGTGTGTCTAAAATAAAGTACTTGTATTGAAGTGTGTACTAACAATCTTTTCTTTTTCCTTGTCCAGTGACTAAAGCTACATCAACAGCGCCTCCTGTGACCCAGGAATCATAACAAATGCAGGAGGCGATCATCACCGAGGCGACCACTACGACCACGGTCGTGCCTATTGAAGTAACACAGGAGAGCTCACTTTCTTTTGATAAGCAGATGATGAATGAGCTCCTAGGCCGACAGAGTGACCCCTTCGCGGACTTACCGTTCGTCCTTAGTGGATTTCCGCCTGCCTCTAATGCTTCGACGCTGACCACTGTTGCCCCTAGTGAATCCCATGCTACTCGTGAAGCAGAGATATTGGCTGAAATCAATGCGGGGATGGAGGCAGCGGCTCATGGCGGTAGTTTTGAGGGTGGACTGACGGCTCCTGGCCCAACTCCACTTAGAATGATACCTCTCGGGCGCACACTTGGTGATATTAGTGTGTCTATTCCACCTCCGACCGTAGATCCAGTTCCTCCGACTCCTACTGCAGAGAGCATCCCCTTAGATTCAAGTTCAGAGGAGGAAATTGATACTATGGCTCCGTTTGGGGATTTCCCGCCTAAATCGAAAAGCTCGAAACGAAGGATTGTTAGTGGTGCCGGCGGTTCTATGCCAAAGAAGAAGCCGAGGTAGAAGGAATAGATAGACTCCTTAGGCATACTTTTTGGGTAGATAGGAGTTTACTTTTGCTTTTACAGGTCATGTATAGATGCGGATTCAGCCCCCGTTAGAAGGCATTTTTTGGAAGAACTTGTACATTAATCTTTACTTTCAGTTAGTTGAAATGAAACTTTATTTTTTCTTCGCTTCAACTGTTCTTCCCGTCTCTTATGCTTAAGTGTTGTAACGTTCGAATCAGTTCGGTATGCTTGTGGAGTATCAGCTTTGGAATTGAATTTGTTTCATACACCAAGTCTGAAAATCGTGAACACAAGCTGTGACTCGAGATTAAGTTGGACTTTCGATGTCGTATTGCTCCAGTCAGTGATCTATACTTAAGCCCTGCCCCCAGTTTGAGGAACTAGTTGCAATGATCGGCTAGTGATCGCAGTTTATCTCTACTTTTCGAGCTTAACATCGTCAAGTTGATGTAGAAATAAGTGAAGGGCGAGCGGTTGAATCGCGCTTGTTCACTTGTAATAAACACATCCACACTCTGGGGATTGGTATTTGTATTTCGGCGTCAATCGTACCTATTAAAATTTTTGAGCACATGTCCATACTCTGAGGACTTAGATTAATTTTTTGAATGGTCGTCCGCACCCTAGTTATATTTAAACCCTGACCGCATTCTGGGGAGTTAGAGTTATGTGTAATCGATAATCTGGTTCGCACTTTGGGAATCCGGAAACTATCGATGTTTGTAACACAGTTCGCACTCCAGAAACTTTGACTTAGTATTTATACTCCAATTCACACTTTGGGAATTTGGAGTTAGCGTTTATACTTCGGTTCGCACTCCGAAAACCTAGAGTTGATGTTTATACTCCAATTCGCACTCTGGGAATTTGAAGTTAGTGTTTATACTCTGGTTCGCGCTCCGGGAACCTAGATTTGATGTTTATGCTCCAATTCACACTCTGAGAATTTGGAGTTAGTGTTTATACTTTGGTACGCGCTTCGAGAACCTAGAGTTGATGTGTATACCCCAATTCGCACTCTGGGAATTTAGAGTTAGTCGACAGATGGTTACACCTGTTTAGACTTTTTAGGAGGTCGTTCACACTCTGGGAACGATGAATTTATCGGGATCGTGGATGGTTGGATCACATCCACCCGGAGTTAACAAGCGAGGTCGTAAGATGGACGAGTCCATCCTCTTATAACTGGTTTAGGGTACGGTCGAAGTCGTTAGGCAGACGGGTCTACCCTCTCCAAAACCGTATTTACCATTTTTATGCTCCAACTCGCAATATGGGAGTTTGGAGTTGTTTTAAGGATTGTCGTGTATTAATCCTTTTTTATTTTAGCGTAGTGACTTGCCCCCGAGCTCGGGTTTCATTTAATGAGTGACCGGCCATATCACAGTCACTCCCTATTTGATTAAATTCCACCACATGATGGAACTTAGCTCTTCGTGCACCGTGATGTCGTACGTCATATTCAATAAATCACAGCTCTGGCTCGAAGAGATGACATTTTATTGCTGAAATGAGAAAATATGGCAAAGTCAGTTGCTTTATTATAAATTCACATTTTGAAATGTAGAAACAAATTGCAAATAAAAGAACGAATCAAACAAATAAAGCTTGTCATATGTAGTAGCGACGGAGGCTTTCACTATTCCAAGCTCTCGGCAATGTAAGACTGTCAACGGTCGATAACTTGGACGTGCCATCTCCAAGTTTTTAGGCGATCACATACGGTCCTTCCCAATTTGGCTTTTTGTGTGAAGGAACCGGATAGACCCTTTTCAGAATGAGATCACCAAGTTCAAAGGTCCATGGCTGAACCTTGGCATTGTACAATCGGGTGACTCGACTTCGATATGCGGCTGCCCTCAAATCAGCCTCTTTCCGTTCCTCATCCAGCAAATCCAAAGATTCAGCAAATAATATGGCATTAGTCTTCGGGTCATAATAAGTCACGCGATGAGAAAGTACTTCTATCTCGACTGGAATAACGGCTTCTGAGCCGTAAGATAGAGAAAATAGAGTGTGTCTGGTAGCGGACTTGTGGGTCGTTCGGTAAGCCCATAAGGCCATAGGAAGTTCATCAACCCACTTGCCCCCGGCCTTTTTCAGTCGTTTCTTCAGAATAAATTTGATAATCTTGTTAACTGCTTCAACTTGGCCATTCGCTTGAGGGTGAGCAACTATAGAGAATTTCTTATGGATATGGAATCGTTGACAGAAATTCTTTAATTCAACACTGTCGAACTGGGCTCTGTTATCAGTGGCAGTGGTATATGGGAGACCAAATCGACAGATAATGTTGCGGACTACGAAGTTGATTACCTTCTTCGTCGTGATTGTTGCAAGGGTTCAACTTCAGTCCACTTGATAAAATAGCCAACTGCGACGATGACATACTTCGCTCCACCTTTGGCCAAGGTTAGAGTTCCAATAATATCGATGCCCCATACTGCAAACGACCACGGGCTGACCATTTGGGTTATCTCGGTATGTGGGGCTCTAGGAATTCGAGCGTGTTTTTGGCACTTATCACATTTCCTGGCATAGTCTACTGCATCATGGTTCACGGTGGGCCAGTAATACCCGTATCGAAGTAATTTCTTGGCGAGAGCCTGCCCCCCGGCATGATCGCCACATTCCCCTTCGTGTACATCGTGTAACACTCGTTTAATCTCATTGTGTGTGATGCATCGAAGGAGAGGAACAAAATATCCTCTTCTGTAAATGACATCATTCTGGATGGTGAACCGCGAGGCTTTTCGAAAAATCCATCTCCTTTCACTCCTACGCTCAGGCAGTGTTCCACGCTCGATGTAATTCCGGTATGGAGTCATCCATTATTCCCTTTCGGAAGTAGCCTCAAATACGGAGTCGGTCTCCATCTGATCAATGTTCGGAGAGGAGAAAGTTTCAACAGGAACGAGCTCCATTTGCTGCGCTTCGCCTGTACTTGTTAATTTTGCTAACGAATCAGCCTTCTGATTGCACTCACGGGATATGTAGAAGATGGCATAGTAATCAAATTGGTCAAGCACTTCCTGAACTCGAGTTAAATAAGCAGCTAGTTTTCGATCCTTGGCCTGATATTCACCCCGAACCTGGCATACGATTAATTGAGAATCATAGTAAACTTCCACAACAACAATTCTCAGATCATGGGCTTGCTTCAATCCAGCGAGAAAGACTTCATATTCAGCTTCATTATTGGTCGCATGAAACTCAAACTTCAAGGCATAGCATATGGATCGTCCCTCGGGGGTTTCAAGTACTACTCCAGCACTCGAGCACCGATCGTTGGATGCACCATCGGTATGCAGCTTCCATATGTATTCGGGAGATTTACTGGTTTCAGGCAAGACCTCTGGAACGGTAAATCCAGCTATGAAATCTACTAAGACTTGTCCTTGAATGGCTCTCCTTGGAGTATAAGTGATATCAAACTGACTCAGTTCGATATTCCACTTGAGTAACCTACCAGACATCTCAGGTCGCATGAGGACCTGTCGTAACAGCTGGTCGGTGTACACAGTAACAGGATGAGCATGGAAATATGGACGGAGCTTCCTCGAGGCAATGACTAGGCAGTAGGCCAATTTCTCTAGCTTTAGATAGTTTCTCTCAGCTTCGATTAGCCGTTTGCTTACATAGTAAACCGGTTTCTGCCCTCAGTCTTCCTCCCGAACTAAGGCACACTGATTGCATTTTGTGATAACGCCAGTTAAAGATATAACTGCTCGTGGTCGATGGGCTTTGACAAAATTGGTGGCGTGGAGAGATGTTGAACCAGTGCTTTGAATGCGTCTTCACATTCAGTGGTCCATTCAAAGTTCCACTTTCCTTTTCGGATCAGATCGAAGAAGGGGATGCATTAGTCGGTGGACTTTGAAATGAACATGCTCAGGGCTGCTACCTTCCCGTTGAGAATCTGGCCTACTTTATTGTTCTCGGAGTTGTTAATTTCTGATTGCCAAGATCTTTTCGGGGTTTGCTTCTATTCCTCGAGCATTGACAATGAACCCAAGGAACTTTCCATATGCAACTCCAAAATGACACTTTAGTGGATTAAGCTTCATCCTGTACTCTCGGAGAATGTTGAACATTGATTCCAGGTCTCTGACGTGATCAGTGGAGAATCACGACTTTATCATCATGTCATCCACATATACTTCCTTTGCTTTTCCCATCTGGTTGGCGAACATCCGGTTGACTAGGCGTTGATACGTCGCTCCGGCATTCTTGAGCCCAAAAGGCATGACTCTGTAGCAGTAGAGTCCCAGATCGATCACGAAGCTGGTGTGTTCCTGGTCAGGTAAATGCATGATGATTTGATTGTAACCGAAATAAGTATCCATGAAAGATAGCAATTCATGTCCAGCCGTTGAGTCTACAAGTTGGTAAATTCGGGGAAGTGGAAAAGTGTCCTTTGGGCAACCTTTGTTTAGATCAGAATAATCAACACTAGTCCTCCATTTCCCATTCGGCTTTCAAACAAGTACGGGATTGGATACCCACTCCGGGTATAGAGCATCTCAAATGAACCCGTTCGTTTTTAGCTAATCAACTTCTTCTTTAAGGGCGGTAGATCTCTTTGGATCCATACCGTGCCTTTTTGTTTGACCGGGATACAACGCGGGTCAACATTAAGAGTGTGGCTCGTGATGTCCGACGAGATCCCACACATATCAGAATGCGTCCAGGCGAATACGTCGAGATTCGCCCGGAGAAATTCCACCAATTCCTGTTCGGCCGAGGAACAATCGTCCAGGCTTAACTGAGACCCAATCTTTAACATCTTGACTTGTCATCATCATCGATCGGAACATCGATCATCAGTTCGGCCGAGGAAGCTTGATTTTATACAGATTCATCTCTATAGTCAGTGTCTCTCGGATCAAGATCCCTCAGGAATTGGTTTGGGTGCCCAGGCCCGGGCCCAGGCACCAATTGTCAATTATTAGCGAAACGGACGCGGAGAGATTCCTCTACGTCCTTTCCCTTCTCTCTTCACCGCGCCTCGCATAGCTCAGCAACATAATAGGCTCTCCCAGCAGTCTGATCTCCTTGAATGACTCCGATCCCATGATCGGTGGGGAATTTTAGAGTCAAACACCATGGGGCAATCGCTGCCCTGAATTCAGCAAGGGTCGGTCGGCCCAAAAAAGCGTTGTAGGGGGAGTGAATGTCTAACACAACAAATTGCAGCATTCGGACTCTTCGGCGCTCCCTAACTCCCAATTCCATTGGCAACTCCACCACTCCAGTAGGCATATTAGCACTTCCATCGAAGTCGTGGATTCTAGAGTAGCAAGGTTTTAAATCCTTGGCTTTCATTTTCATAAAATCGTAAGCTCTCTTAAACAAAATATTTACTGAACTCCCACTGTCAACCAGGATCCTCTTTATCCAAGCAGGACCAACCTGGGCAGATTTGACCAGTGGGTCAATAGTGGGGGCTTCGACCTTATCAGCGTCTCAGTTTCTGAATACGATGTCATCTGTCATCGTTCTCTATTGTTTGGCTGGAGCCCCTTCATCAAAACTACTACAACACTCGAAGTCCGCATGCCTGATAGAGCTGGCATACGATTCCATTTCCTCCAGCTTCGGTCTGCTGGATGAGGACCACCACTAACTGTGTTTATGAACAACCTTCCGCTCGTACGAGCGGGTTCCTCCTGTCTTTCTTGATTCTGAGCACGATTTTGGTTTGATGGGCCCTCACCTCCAATCTGCGGCGCCTGCATGAACTGATCTAACTTTCTCTCCCTGATCAAATTTTCAATGAGATCCTGTAAATGACGGCACTCATTTGTATTGTGACCGTAGCTTTCGTGAATCCTACAGAACTTTCCCATCTGAATTTGCCTCTCCAATTACGGTTTCGGAGCAGGCTTCTTATACAGCATGACACTACAGGTTTGCAAATACACGTTGTCAAACATCGGTGCCCTACGTTGCGGGCCACGGTTCTGATCCCGTTTCTTATTCTGATTATCACTGTTTCTCGGCTAGGTTTTCTTGTTCTATATATTCAGCTGAACTTTCCCAAAACTATCGTCGGACTGTTTTACTGCCATATTGCTTTGAATCCTTTCACTACTTGGTCCCACGTCGTCCTACTTCCTAGACTATTTCACGTCCTCTCGTCCTAAGAATTGGGAGGCTTTGGAGTAGAAACGGTCCAACGACGCGGGAGGCTTCCCCGCTAACTAATTTCCAAACTCAGAGTCATGGTCAATTCCCTTAGTCAGCGCCATTAAGATCGAGTTGTCATTGGGATTACTTATCTCTACCCACGCAACATGGAATCTCTCCAAGTAGCGTCTAAGCGTCTCCCCGGGAGCTTGAGTGACGCTAGACAAAGTATTAACATTCTTAGGCCTAGCAACGTGCATACGAAACTGTTCCACAAACTTCGTGGCCATTTGATCAAAGCATGAAATGGATCGGGGCGGCAATTGCGTAAACAACTTGGTGGCAATGCCGCCCAAAGAGATAGGAAAGCTATGACACTTCACTGCGTCATCCGCTCTTGCAGCGTTCATCAGCCACTCATACTTCAGGATGTGCGGATTTGGGTCTGAATTCCCTTCAAGACTGGCAGAGCGGGCATTCTGAACCGTCGAGGAGGTTCGGCATAAAGTATATCATCCGTAAAGGGGGTGTGACTACGGGAGATTCCCCAGTCGTCGTTGGTAAGACCCTGACTTTCACGGATCATTTGACGTATCATGGATGGAAGGTCTGGCATTTGAACGTTTTGCGCACGCGGAGCCAAAGTGTGGCCGGGTTCCACATTGCGAGGTTGGACCGGGCGCTGTCGACGGTCCACGTCTCGTCTCATTGGCTCAACGTCTTCTGGGACGTAAGGTTCAGGAGTACGTCCATGTTGATCCGGGAATCAATCTATGTTTCAACCGCGGCGGTGGTGTTATCTATGATGTAATGAGGAATAGTTCCTCCCTGGGAAGAGGGTCTAGTATGGAAGCTAGCCGATGGGCCAGCTCTTAGCTGCCCAACAGTCAATGCGGGCTGATGTCTGGCAGCCTATACGTAGCCTTCGTCCGGTCAAGGACGAATGGATCTATGGTTGTAGCCTGACGAGGCAGAACTTTCTGTGGAGGAGTGAGAAACTTGATCTCTTCTAGGTCTTCTGCGCTTCTGGCGGTTTAGCCAGTTGGTCAGCTCGACGTTTGCATGCAGTTGTTCTGCTAGCCGTTGACGACTCTGTGTCAATTCCTGGAGCAATAACTGGAACTTTTGCCTGGTAACAGGGCCCGACGGATCTAAGGGTCCGGTAGCGTCTTGGTTGGATGGAGGTAGCTGTGTGGGATTCTGTCTATCCCGGCCTTCTTGATCGATAGCATGGGAGGTGGTCCTTGTGCTAACCATGGCGATGAATGAGATCCTTTCCTAGACTTTATGAAATCTGAATAGGTTGGAAGGAATCTATACTAGAATCCTAGATCTTCCTCTTGGATTTATGCAATCCGGTATCGACGATAGATCCAAAGAGCAGGAGAGTATCTGGGTTGATTTCTCAGTGAAAGCACTAAAGTGTTTGTACCAAAAATGGGTACAACAATCTTCAGAAGTTTTTGAAGAGATAAAAGTGAAGAGTGTAAATTTTAAATGTAGATTATCTAATAAAAACTCCAACAAACAGAAATGTAAATGCACAGACAAGCAATTTAGAATGGTTCGGCGTGTTGCCTATGTCCACTATGAAGTTTTTATGACTTTATTGATTCTCTTTCAACGATTACACTTGATTATAGCGAGCAACAGCAGATTACAGCTTGGAATTTAAATTTTAAAGGTAGTTTATTTTAATGAAAAAGTGAAATTTAGTTTAAAGATGAGTTTTGGTAATAAATTATGTTTGGAAATGATTTGAAATATTTTTCTAAGTAAGAAAAGTGTTTTTGGAATTTAAAAACATGAATTTATTCGTTTATTTGAGTAAATAGTGTGTTTGTGTATATTAAAGGGTTTAAATAATAAAAATGTTTTAAAAATTTACAATAATCTTTTTATGCGATGTAAATGTTTTATTTCATTAGTATACAATTTTGCATATTTTTCTTGTGTAAAAATTTGAAGGAAAATGCAATTTGGTTTTATGTATAATGTAAATATCAAAAGCCATTTTGTTACAAGTGTGAATTATTTTACCTTAGCCATTTTATTTTCTTTCAATTTTCGGTCTATTGGCCCATTTAACCTGTTAATGAGAAAAAGTGGAAAACAATTACCAGTACATTCATTTACATTATCTTCTTCCTTCTCAAACTAAAAAATAGAAAATAAAGTGACCCGTCTCTCCTATTTTCAAATTTCAAAGCTCATAACTCCAAATTAAATCAACAAGCTGAGATTTTTAGCAAACCAGAGTGTAAATCAAAAGGTAATCAAACTCCAAACCCAAATAATTTCATCAAATTCTTGATTTGAGAAATAGGTTTCTGATTTACTGTTAATTTTGCTTGCATGTACTGTATATTCTTTCCATAGGTTTCTAGAGGTCAATACTCAAGCCAAGCTTCAATCTTTTTGCTTAAATCCGGGTATTTGCACTGCTACAGCAAGGTGAGTTGCAAAAACTCACAAATTCTAGCCGAGGAAAGCTCAAATCGCCAAGAACAATGAATAATTTGCTCTGTAATTATTTTATCTTAGCTCGTAAACTGTTTTCTGTTGCTTCTATGAAAGCTTATAATTTTTTATTTCGGCAACGTAATGTTGCCAGATTTTTTTTTTCAAATAGTAGTTCATATGTTGAACTTTGTCTCTACAAAATTCGGTTGCAAAATATTGTCATTCGAGTGTTCGGAACTTTGCCACAATATAAACAAAAACCCAGATTTTTGCCCGAGTATATTTTGTTTGAGTTGCTGCAAACGTGGTCCGAGTTCATGTTTGGGACAGCATAACTCTTTCATTTCTTACTAGAATTTATCGATTCTTTTTCGTTTGAAAGATAAAGTTCTACTATATGCATACCAATTTCAGCTCAACTTGAGATCGTTTGATGCTCTGTTTAATGCTTGAAATTCGAACCCGTGATGGTTTTTAGGATTGTACATTTTTGTTTATTTGAACCGTTACAAACATGGCCTGAATCCATGTATCAAACCGTGTTAAATTATTTACTTACAGTCGGAATTCATTGATTCTTTTTTTGTTTGAAAGATGAAGTTTTCTAGTATAGGCATACTAATTTTTAGCTCAATAGGAGGTCCTTTGATTCTCTGTTTCAGGCCTGTAAGTTAAACCTATGATGGTTTTCAGTTCTGGGCACATTTTTGTTTTTGAACTGTTGCAAACAAGGCCTGAGTCCATGTACAACATAACATTTTCATTATCAGTCGGAATTCATCGATTCTTTTTTCGTTTGAAAGCTGAAGTTTTCTACTATGTGCACACCAATTTTTAATTCAATTAGAGGTCTTTTGATCACTTGTTTCATGTCTGAAAGTTGAACCCATAGAAGATTTCAGAGCTTGGTATTAATTTGTCTATGCATTTATATGTTCCTTTTTCATCCGACTATTGGCTTTTACCGATATTTCTGAATTGTTTTTAGGACCATGATGCCTATCAATAGGCTAGTCCAGTTTTGATGAATTTGAAATTCAAATTCAAATTTGAATTGAATTTGAACTGAATTCGAATGACGGTTTTGAGTGATTTCTTTGATTTCGAGCATGGATTTTTCTTAACGGTTTTGAAATAATTTTGAGATAAATTAGCATTTAAATATTTATTGTATATTTTTAAATTATTTTAAGCTATAAAATGTATTTAATCTCTATAATAAAAGAATTTTCAAATATTGTTTTCAAAAGTGATATCAAAAAATGGTTTTAAAAGCTTGTTTGCTCAGGAAAATTATTTTATATACAAAATACGCGTTTTTACACTATTCGAGAAAATGAAAAGGTGAATTAAATAGTTTGGTAAAACATGTGGTATGAGACACGTGCGTTTATCTTATCGGTTAATTCCTGACTTGTCCGTTTGATCGTTTTGGCCTTCGGGTCGTGTTTACCGCTGAGATGAGGTAAACTATTTTACTAGTTTTAGTGTGAAATTTACTAGTGGTTAGTAAACCGTTTTAGTGCGAACGTGTGGTATGAGACATATGTTAACACTGTTCGGGTTCCTGTTCGAAAGTTTGACACATTTGTTTAAGACATATTTTACAGTACTGGACCTTCGGGCCCTTTGTCATTTGGGATGTTTGTCTAAGAGACGTGTTTGTTCATTGTGACGTATTTGACCTTCGGGATGTCTTAGACGTGTTTGTTCATTGTGGCGTATTTGTCCTTCGGGATGTTTGTTTAAGAGACGTATTTATTTTTCCTTGGGGATGTTGTCCTTTGGGTCATTTGTCTAAGAGACGTGGCGCCTTATTTTGAGAGAATAGTATTTGGCAAGCTTCGGCCATTTGTGAGCACATGTTATATCTTTTAGATGATTTCATTGATTTCTTTGTGATTTTCCAAATGTTTCATTTTTTACATCATTGGCCATTTGACCGTTCGAGATATTATATATGGCGATTGCATCGTTGGAAATCGAACTTCTTATCGAGATCTATATTTGAGATTTGGGTTTTCCAACACCTGGCGTTATTTGAGATTTGTCTATTGGTGTTATTATACGAGATTTGCCTTTTGGCGTTTATTTGAGATTAATTCTTCTATGTTGGAGATTTATATTTGATTGCCTTATGGCGTATTTTGAGATGGTGATTTCTTTGAGATGGTTTTAAGTTGTCGATATGGCAGGTTTGAGATTTCTCATCTTTGATGTTATGTTTTTCTTCTAAACCATATTTGATGCTTTGTATATGCCGATGAGATGAGGTCTCCTTTTATTGTGAGATTTATTATAAAGTTTTATTGCCTTTAAGTTGCATTCATATTCGGTGATATCCTTATATCGTTTGAAATTACTATACCGACTTAGTTATGCCATGTGAAGTAACCATATACTCTTGAATTATTCCTCATCTGAAAAGATTATCATCTTGCCTTATGCTCATATTATCATTTATTTTTATAAACTGATTTGTTTAGCTAGACTGACCCGTGTATTTTATAATCGGGTCAGACCGATGTGTTTCAAGTTAGGTATCCTTGTGGACTTAACCTATTTTGCTTCCACATGGACTTATCCGCTAGCCTTTTTTTTGTAGTGTTTTTGTCGCTACTCTGATATGTAAATTGTTTTGACTCATGTGTATATTGTGGTTGTTATACCACTTATGATGTATTAATTGTATTGTATTGAGATGTATCAGTATATATGTATATATATATCTGTTTGTTATTCTATGATGTGTTATGCATTTGAGTTGTTGCATTTTTTTATGATAGATCATGTAGCCACCTGTAGTTTTGTATTAAGCATTTATTGGATATGTTGATCCACTTAAGATAAAAAATATAGAGCACTAATTGACATATTCAATAGATATTTAAGACAAGACTATAAATGATCGCCCCTAACCAGTCCTATTTTCCGCATTAGCAGGGAGTATTACCCAGTAATGCTCATTGTTAATATGGGTCTTGGGGTGGGGCATCATAACCTCCTCTTCAAAAAATTCATCTTGGAGCTATCCCTGAACTCTTCTTAAAATAAGATCAAACTTCCTCTTGAATATGTTATTCAGATTTAAGAGGGAAGGAAAATCCAAATCAAGACATTGCCGATGTTGTCATTATATGCTACAAAAAGGCATTTTCGTACGACTTCTCTGTTATTTAAGTAAGAGCCTAAGGAAGAAAGAAACTTTCTTTTTGGCATCCTTTTTAATGTTGTTAGCATAGACCAGGGTAGCGTCTTTATTTTCCAGTTGGCTTTCCAGTGACTTTCTTATCGGCCATTTCGACCTTTTATTTGTTAGCTTGTTCAAACTTTGTACCTAAAGTGTTCATACTCTTTTTATGTAACAATTTGACATTCTTCTCGTTAAGGGAGGAGGCAAGTTTGCCTATCTCAAGAGTAGCCTCATCATTTTCCACTGCAATATCAATCATTTGACTTTCCGAAACCTTGATTTTGATCATTAGTGAGGAAACTTGCTCCTTGAGCGCTGCAACTTGACAACGGGTCCTTGACAGGCCTGTTGAATAAAAACATATGTTTGGCCATTTGAAACCTACGGTAGTTATAAGCTACTGATATAAAACATACCAACAAAAGCTACTGGTTAAGAAAAAAATGGTATGTCGAGGAAGTTGATGACTGCAATGGTATAAGAGAAGCCACAGTTGGAGATTGGACAACTGAATGAATGATCATTAAAGCCCATAGGGATAGTCTGAGCCTTCAAAGGACGAGATTTAGTGGGAAGGGGAGTCAGGCCTAACTCCTTATACAAACATTAGGAACCGGAAGCAGAAATGGAAAGCAAGATATTTAGTAAAGGATTTGGATTGTGAGCATCCTCTGTGTGCTTTTGTTCATCGTGGTTCAGAAAAATAAAATCAATCGTGTTAGGATCGTGAATGGTCAAAACTGCATCCACAGTTAATTCCTCGACAACAATTGTGGAAGTCTGGACTTCCCTAAGCTTAGATTTTTTATCGGAGGAGGATTGAAGCATCAGTTGGAGCGGCGAAGCCTGCCTTCCTTTATCTAGCATCAATGGCTTTGGCAATGTAACACCAAACATGGGCAGCCTTAATTGATCCGGCCGTAGAAACACGAGCTTTGGTCTTCTTAGACTTAAGCTACGACAATAGCAGATGAACCTAAGTCAAAAGAAGTTTCATAAGACACTGCTATAAGAAACTTCGTTTAACTATAATATAAACTTAATGGAGGAATCACATTGAATGGGAAAAGAAATAGATTTTTTTCCGATTGCCGACGACCAAGGATATTTTTCCATGAGCATCTCCCTGTACAATCAATGGTTATCCAAGCACTCGATGGCTATTTAAGGTTAAAGAGTATTTACGAAGGTTAATTTCAGTCAGAAGCTTGAGCCTGTCCCTCGTGCTTTTGGAAGCTTGAGGCAAAGCCTAAATAGTAGTGGCGACGGAGCTAATTGTTTAGAGGTAGATACTGAAAGTGAATACTCATCATAGGAGAATAACAAAATATAACGTAAACGATAGGAGACGTAAAACCTACCATGAACAGAAAAGACCCCTGATCTTAGGAGTATAATATCTATTGTAATAAACATATTTTCACAACCTCTTATCTTGTTGATCGAATGGATGATTTAACTCCTCAGATAAGGGAGAAGGCGATATACAGAACTATTTGATTGTTTGTCTAATCTTACAAGGTTCGCCAAAGAATGAAGAGTCTCAACATTTGGCGAAAGAAGTGTGGCTTTTCTGGCAAGGACCTTTAAGCAACTTAATTAAGCGTAGGAGTGGGAAGTTAATTGCATCGGAGCAATTCCTAAGTGTTCCAGAAAATGTAAAAGGAATTTTGGGAATGGAAGTAGCTTAAATGCCAGGTATGAATAGGAGTAAAAGTGAAGAACCATTCGGAAGGATTATCTATTATTACAGATGGACTAGCGACCATGGCTTCCATATTTAATCCCAAACTGCCGAAGAATAGTATCTACTTCCTATTGGGAGGTTATGACGGATTGTGTGACGCCCCACCTCTATACCCACGCTAGCCAAGGACACTATGGGGTAATGCCGTCAACTAGCGCGGAGAATAAGGCTGTTGAGGAGCGACCATCTGTGTAATTGCTTTGTGCGAGCACCGATATGCCGGATAAAAATATAACTAGCATTCAAAGGGGGAATCCGACATGTCGATACAAACTCAAAGCTACTACACGGTGGCTATAATATCTTCGGGAACAAATATAGAAATAAGCATAACATAAATTAGTCACAGAAGTTATCTCAAAGGCGGAAATAGATATGAATATTACACATGAAAGTGTACATCAGAGTAGTGGTCAAACAAGATCCACAATATCAAAAAAGAATAGTTACAAGTGCTATACAAAAGAATAAGTATACATCATAGAGTCTATATCTCAAATGTATACAACAAAATGAACTACTAATCTAAGTAGTTAGGCAAAAGTCAGAATAGTAGACACCAGGAGTGGAGTCAAGTGGAAGCACCTGTAACATCTCGGTCTGACCCGAGTATTATTTAATAAGAAAATAATAAATGGATCAGTCTGGCTATAAATATCGGATGTAATGACATAGAATAAGAGAAATGACATAAACATATAAAAACCATAATACCATACTATGATAAGTATGTAATTGAAAATCAACAAGAGATTAATCAATATCACAAGAATCTTTTCAAAGATAAAAAGGAATGTCATACTCTATGTTTTTATTCACAAAAAGTTAATGACACACAAATTCACCAATGCACAATAGTTGATACAACTTATCAATGAAAATCACGAAAATTGGTGAAACACAAATTCTAGAAATCAATCAATAGAAATCCAGAAATCATAAAAAGGAGAAAGAGGCCTGTCACTAGAACGGGAGCATGAAAACTCACCAACACGTGTATCACAAAACGGAAAGCTATTCCATGGTTGCCAACTATTAATTTTGAGCCGAGGCTCCGCTAAAACGGCCTGAAGACCATGAGTCGAAGCTCCACTAAAACGGCCCGAAGACCATGAGCCGAAGCTCCACTAAAATGGCCCGAAGACCATAGGTTGCTACCCCACCAAGCCGATGCTCCACTAAAAATGGAGTTTGATCTCCCTCGCAGACAAAGAGACATCGCACATTGCTAGTCTAAATCATAAAATGATCATCATTGATCGATAAGTGTAAATTACACTAAGCTAGTAAATATATGAGCTCAGCTTCATGTCCCATAACCACTAGCTTAACTTAAATATTTACGAACAAAGTGAAGATCTCCACTATAAAATTGTCACAAGAGATTCAATCGAACAAGTCCAAAAATTAACCGACGAAGCAAACGCAAGCGTTTCATACCACTTGTTTTACTAAGCCGTTTAATTAGATTTCTCATACGAGTGAGGTAAAGGTTTGTATATGCTAGTAGATTGGAAAACGGTTTAAGAAACGAGCTTTGTAATAAAATGGTGTTGAAATCGTTTTGATGAAAGAATTTTTATATTTACTACTAGTATTGAAAACCTTTATATTTTGAAGTCACAAATCACAAAAATGATTGTAGGAACAATCAATCATTAAAATTCACATTCGAAGACGTGAATAAAAATCCAAAGAAATCGATACCGAATCCATCAAAGTGGAAATACCCAAAAATTCCAAAAATAGAAGATATCAAAGTCGACAAAGGTGATAACAACTAATCGGAGAAGAAGAATCGATTAAAGATTGGAAAAGCAAAGCAAAATGAGCATAAATAGGCAAAACAGGGAAACAGGAGCAGGTCGGTCGACCGGATCACTGAGTTCGGTCTACCGGACCAGAAACAGAGAACTGTTTCTGGTATCTGGTCGGTCGACCAGCCTACTAAGTTCGGTCGACCGGACCCTGTTTCCAGCACTTCCAAGCCTATCTAAACGTGGGTCAATCTCGACCAAATTGCAATCGTTCGAGCAACGACGGTAAGGGTTTATGCCAATCGACTACCCGACCCTATATGCTCCTCGATGCATCACCAAAAGCATGATCAAACATCAAAGTTAGGATTTTAAAGATTTGAAACCAAAACACTAAAAGTTGGAATATTCACAAAACCAATCCAAATCAAAATCAAATGCACATGAATAAGTGTTAGGAATTCATATCTAACAATCAAAGATAATCATAGACTTAGATGTGAGATAAAAATCCTCACCTTTGAACCCAAAACATTAAAAATTGGGATATTCACCAATTCAATCCAAACCAAAATCAAGTGCACATGAATAGGTGTTATGAATTCATACCCAACAATCAAAGATAGTTATAGACAAAGATGTGATATAAAAATCTCACCTTTTCACATAATCAATGAAGGGGAAGCTTGAAAGCAAAGGAAGAATAAACCACACTTCAACACAACCCAAATGAGCTTGAACCTAAGCTCAAAAGAAGAACATTCCCAAAGTTAGGTTTAGGAATTTCTGAAAATCGAAAGGAGAATGAGTTGGAGAAGAAGAAGATGATGCTTACCAATAGCTTCTCTTTGGATTTGGAGTTAGATGTTGGATTTGCTAATGGAACTAGGGTTTTGAAATTTTAATTTCCCATTCCACTCTCCATTTTCATTGAAGCTTGAATGTTAGGAAATAGAAATGAAGTAATGAAGTGGAGAGGGTTGGGACTGAGCTAATAAGTGGGGTAAACGGGCTCAACCCAATCCAAAGCCCTAAGTGAAAAAATGGCAAACTTCCACTAACTCCAAATTCGACCGTATGTAAAAAGTAACTTTTAGGACTATAATCCGACTAACGATGAAATATTTAAATACTCAATCGTAAAATATGCGAGTTGTTACATACTCCCCTCCTTAAAGAAATTGCGTCCTCGCAGTATTTAAGAAGAAAATATAAAGTAACAACCATAAAAGCATATTCAACACAAAAGAAATTTGAAATAAAAAGTTCACCTCGAAGAGCACGAGAAAGTAAGTCCGGATGTGTTCGCTCGATGAATTCTCTAGATTCCCAAGAGCAATCCTTAGGATTTGGGGACCATTGAACTTTCACAAGAGGAACATCTTTATTTCGAAGACGTTTGACCTCCGAAGCAATAATATGAATTGGACGTTGCTCATAAGTCAAATTAGGCGAAACTTCAATTTCTTCCACAACACGGGCTCATGAATAGAATCGGAATCTCGAAGGCATTTCCGTAATTGAGAAACGTGAAACACGTCGTGATTAGCAGAAAATTGAGCCGGTAATAAAAGGCGATAAGCCACGGAACCAATACATTCGGTGATTGGAAATGGACCAACATATCGTGGTGCTAACTTTCCCGATCGACTAAACACACAACAGCCTTCATAGGTGAAACACGAACAAACACAAGATCTCCCACAGAAAATTCTAATTTCCTTCTCCGGTTATCGGCATAAGATTTTGGTCTACTTTGGGCTTCTTTCATCCTATGACAAATAAGGTCAATCTTTTCTGTGGAATCATGAATAAAATCTGGACCTAATACCAGCTTCTCACCGACCTCAAGCCAACAAGAAGGAGACCGACATGGTCTTCCATAGAGTGCCTCGAATGTTGCCATACCAATACTAGATTGGAAGCTATTATTATAGAAAAACTCAACAAGAGAAATTTGATCTTCCCAACTTCCACCTAAATCAAGGACACATGCACGAAGAAGATCTTCAAGAGTTTGATTCACACGCTCGGTTTGTCCATCGGACTAAGGATGATAAGCGGTGCTAAAATTAAGCTTCGTTCCCAAAGCTTTTTGAAGACTCTTCCAAAATCCACTAGTAAACAATGGATCACGATCACTAACAATAGAAGTAGGAACTCCATGCAATTTAACAATTTCTTTGATAAAAAGTTTGGCCAAAAGAGGTACGGTTCGATTGGACCAAATGGGAATAAAATGGGCGGATTTAGTAAGTCTATCAACTATCACCCATAAGCTATCATGACCCAAACGAGAACGGGGAAGGCCATCCATAAAATCCATGGAAATTTGGTCCCACTTCCAAATTGGAATTTCTAATGGTTGCAATAACCCACCGGGCCTTTGATGCTCAGCCTTAATGAGTTAGCAAGTCATGTGACACTTAACAAAATTAGCAATATCAGATTTCATTCCCTCCCAATAATAAAGTCGCTTCATATCCGCGTACATTTTACTACAACCGGGATGAATGTCAAATTTAGAATGATGAGAATCTTCTAAAATGTTTTTACGAAGATCACTAATATTTGGCACGATAAGTCTACCAAATTTTCGAATACCGCCACGAGAATCAATATCAAAGTCATTCAAACCTTCAATATCAATTTTATCCCTAAAATTTTGGCCAAGAAGAGCCAATTAGGGATCTAGCTTTTGAGCTTTATAATGCGGTCTAAAAGAGAGGGATGAGCCTCAAGGCTACATAAAACAAGAGATGAACATAAATCGAAAACACGATCTCGAATCCTATAAAGTGGATAAAACCCCGAGATCATTCCATTAGGATATCATCATAGAAACAACCACTTGTTGCTTACGACTAAGTGCATCGACAACACTATTTCCCTTTCCGGGAGTATAAAGAATATCAAGATCATAAGATGCAAGGAATTCGAGCCAACGTTGTTGACACAAATCAAGTTCCTTTTGAGAAAATAGATACTTCAAAGATTTATGATCGGTGTAAAGAATAAATTTTTGTCCCAAAAGATAATGGCGCCAAATTCGAAGGGCGAAAATAATAGCCGCGAGCTCTAAATCATGAGTGGCATATCTAGTCTCGTCTGGCTTCAATTGCCTAGAAGCATAAGCAATAACACGTTCTCTTTGCATAAGAACGGCACCGAAACCAACACGACTAGCATCGGTATAAACAATAAAATCTTGATTTCCTTCGGGAATCACAAGAATAGGAGCATCGGAAAGGAGTTCTTTTTATTTCTGAAAAGAAGCTTCACATTTGTCCGACCAAATGTATTTAACTCCCTTCTTCGTCAAACTAGTAAGAGGCACGGAAATTTTTGAAAAGTCTTTTATAAAACGACGGTAATAGCCCGCTAATCCAAGGAAGCTACGGATTTCCGTCACACTCTCCGGTCTCTTCCAGTTTTGAATCGCTTCAATCTTTGAAGGATCCATGGAAATTCCGGATTCGGAAATAATATGACCAAGAAACTTCACACGAGATTGCCAAAAGTGGCATTTAGAAAATTTTGCTTTCAATTGATTGCTCCTAAGAGTTTCCAACACAATCTGAAGATGCTTTTCATGCTCCTTCTCGGTTTTTGAATACACAAGAATATCATCAATGAAGATGAGAACAAACCGATCGAGGAAGTCTTTGAAACCTCTATTCATATGGTCAACGAAATAAGCCGGAGCACTCGTTAAACCAAATGGCATAACAAGCCATTCATAAGATCCATAACGAGTGCGGAACGATGTCAAAGGAATACTATCCTAAGCAATACGAAGCTGATGAAACCGGTCGCTAAGTCTAATTGTGAAAAGACTCTAGCACCACTAAGTTGATCGAATAGATCATCAATCCAAGGTAAAGGATATTTATTCTTGATAGTAAGATCATTAAGCTTATGGTAGTCAACGCAAAGCCTATGTGTACCGTCAGATTTCTTCACAAAAATAGCCGAAGCTCCCCAAGGAGAGGAACTAGAGCGAATAAATTGCTTCGTCTCCAATTCGGATAATTGTTTGCGCATCTTCTCATTTTCTTTATTGAACATACGATAAGGAGGATGAGTGATAAGTTGAGCTCTCGGGATGAGATTAATTCTGAACTCAATTGCTCGCTTAGGTGGTAATCCTAAAACGGGCTCAAATATGTCGGGAAATTCATGAACAATGTGAATAAGAGAAATAACATCTTCCTCATCATCATTATCGTCATCATGAGGATTTAAAGAATATAAAGATGCAAGCAAGATGGAATCTGAATCTTTAAGATCAATAGAAATCTGCTTAATAGATTGAGGATGTCGAAGATGAATAGTCCACTCAGGCATAGGATTTGAGCTTCATAGCGGTTAAGCCAATCCATTCCCCAAATAATTCCAAAGCCAAGGTAACGCATAACATGCAAATCGACATGGAAAGAGTAATCACATAAAATAATTTCGACATATTTACACAATAAACTAATTGTTGCGGATCCACCAACCGGATTCGCAATTATCAAAGAAGTCATTAAACACATAACATCCAAAGAAAAAGTATCAACAAGTTCTTTTGAAATAAAAGAGTGGGACGCACCCGTGTCAAAAAGAACTCGAATAGGATGATCACGAAATAAAATAATGCTACCAAGGATAGAATGAGAAATACCTTGACCACGAGAAGTGTTACTAGGAGTTTGCACCACATTAAGCTTTCCCTCCTTCCTGTTTTGAAGTTTGGGACACGAAGATACATAATGGTCCGGGATTTTGCAATAGCGACAAGCACAGGGTTTTGAACACTTATTCGCATAATGGTCCTTAGAACCACAGCTGTAGCATTGCCCACCACTTGAGATAGAAGTCTTATTTGCCAGAGAGGCTTTCTTCCCATTCTTATTGTTGGGATAAGGCCCTTTGAACTTATTAGGCCTTTTCTTGTTGGTGAAGTTTGGTTTAGCACTCCCAACCTCAACATCACTTACTCTATCAGCCTCTTCAAGTCAAAGAGCGATATCAATGAGTTGATCAAAAGAAAATTCTAATTTTAGAAGTAATGGCTTCTTGAGAGTTTTTTCAAGCCATAGACAAATCTTTGGTCCTCTTCAATGGGGTGTTTATGTATTCGACCCCGTATTTAGAAAGTGACTCGACGGATGTGACATAATCTGCCACAGAGGATTCACCTTGAATAGGGTCAATGAAACGACGAGCCAATGTCACTTTCTCAGCTTCTGGCTCAAACTTTAATTCGAATCGTTCCCGGAATTTCACCCAAGCAAGATCCGCTTCATTTATTTCAGAAACCAGAAGCTCGTACCAGTCTAATGCTCTTTCTAGGAGCATACTAGAGGCTACCTGAACTCGGTGAAGATCAATAGGATTTATGCGAAAAAAGACTCGATCGCATGATCTTAGCCAAGCCTGGACTTCAATAATGGTTTCAGAACCATTGAATGGCTTCCCACCTAAATTGGTATAATCGTTGCATAAACGTGCAAATCCAGACTTAGGGTGAGTAGACTCCGGGTTAGAACCGGCTGCTTGAGCATTCTTTACTAAATCAAGAAGCTGCTGGGCAGACATAAATACTCCATCTTGGGGAGTAGCACTAGATTGACCGGCGCTGGGACGGCCTAGTCTAACCATTTCTCTTCCTTAAGAAAGAAAGAAGTAGAAGAAGAAAAAGGTTATTCACAAAATGAATATCAAACAATAATGATTGATAAAACAAGGAATCGCAAAAGAAATTAGGATGAATCGGTACGAAGACTCGAATTAAATCCTAAAGCACGACTCCTAAGATGGACTTAGGACGATGATCCTTGTTAAATTATTCTATATTGTTCCAAAGTTTGGCTCCGATACCAAGCTGCGACGCCCCACCTCTATACCCACGCTAGCCAAGGACACCACGGGATAATGCCGTCAACTAGCACGGAGAATAAGGCCGTTGAGGAGCGACCATCCGTGTAATTGCTTTGTGCTAGCACCGATATGCCAGATAAAAATATAACTTGCATTCAAAGGGGGAATCCGACATGTCGATACAAACTCAAAGCTACTACACGGTGGCTATAATATCTTCGGAAACAAATATAGAAATAAGTATAACATAAATCAGTCATAGAAGTTCATATCTCAAAGGTGGAAAAAGATATGAATATTTCACATGAAAGTGTACATCAGAGTAGTGGTCAAACAAGATCCATAATATCACAAATGAATAGTTACAAGTGCTACGCAAAAGAATAAGTATACATCATAGAGTCTAAATATCAAATGTATAAAACAAAATGAACTACTAATCTAAGTAGTTAGGCAAAAGTCAGAATAGTAGACACCAGGAGTGGATTCAAGTGGAAGCACCTATAACATCTCGGTCTGACCCGAGTATTATTTAATAAGAAAATAATAAATGGATCAGTCTAGCTATAAATATCAGATGTAATGACATAGAATAAGAGATATGACATAAACGTATAAAAACCATAATACCATACTATGATAAGTATGTAATTGAAAATCAACAAGAGATTAATCAATATCACAAGAATCTTCTCAAAGATAAAAAGGAATGTCATACTCTATGTTTTTATTCACAAAAAGTTAATGACACACAAATTCACCAATGCACAATAGTTGATACAAATTATCAATGAAAATCACGAAAATTGGTGAAACATAAATTCTAGAAATCAATCAATAGAAATCCAGAAATCACAAAAAGGGGAAAGAGGCCTGTGACTAGAACGGGAGCATGAAAACTCACCAACACGTGTATCACAAAACGGAAAGCTATTCCATGGTTGCTAACCATTAATTTTGAGCCGAGGCTCCACTAAAACGGCCTGAAGGCCATGAGCCGAAGCTCCACTAAAACGGCCCAAAGACCATGAGCCGAAGCTCCACTAAAATGGCCCGAAGACCATGAGCCGAAGCTCCACTAAAACGGCCCAAAGACCATGGGTCGCTACCCCACCAAGCCGAAGCTCCACTAAAAAGGGATTTATTCTCCCTCGCAGACAAAGGGACATCGCACATTGCTAGTCTAAATCACAAAATGATCATTATTGATCGATAAGTGTAAATTACACTAAGCTAGTAAATATATGAGCTTAGCTTCATGTCCCATAACCACTAGCTTTACTTAAATATTTATGCACCAAGTGTAGATCTCCACTATAAAATTGTTACAAGAGATTCAATCGAACAAGTCCAAAAATTAACCGACGAAGCAAACGCAAGCGTTTCATACCACTTGTTTTACTAAGCCGTTTAATTAGATTTCTCATACGAGTGAGGTAAAGGTTTGTATATGCTAGTAGATTGGAAAACGGTTTAAGAAATGAGCTTTGTAATAAAATAGTGTTGAAATCGTTTTGATGAAAGAATTTTGATACTTACTACTAGTATTGAAAACCTTTATATTTTGAAGTGACAAATCACAAAAATGATTGTAGAAACAATCAATCACTAAAATTCACATTCAAAGATGTGAATAAAAATCCAAAGAAATCGATATTGAATCCATCAAAGTGGAAATACCCAAAAATTCCAAAAATAGAAGTTATCAAAGTCGAAAAAGGTGATAACAACTAATCGAAGAAGAAGAATCGATTAAAGATTGGAAAAGCAAAGCAAAATGAGCATAAATAGGCAAAACAGGGAAACAGGAGCAGGTCAGTCGACCGGATCACCGAGTTCGGTCGACCGGACCAGAAACAGAGAAGTGTTTCTGGTAGCAGGTCGGTCGACCGGCCTGCTGAGTTCGGTCGACCAGACCCTGTTTCCAGCACTTCCCAGCCTATCTAAACGAGGGCCAATCTCGACCAAATTGCAATCGTTCGAGCAATGGCGCTAAGGGTTTTTGCCAATCGACTACCCGACCCTATATGCTCCTCGATGCATCACCACAAGCATGATCAAACATCAAAGTTAGGATTTTAAAGATTTGAACCCAAAACACTAAAAAATGGAATATTCACAAAACCAATCAAAATCAAAATCAAATGCACATGAATAAGTGTTAGGAATTCATACCTAACAATCAAAGATAATCATAGACTTTGATGTGAGATAAAAATCTCACCTTTGAACCCAAAACACTAGAAATTGGGATATTCACCAATTTGATCCAAACCAAAAGCAAGTGCACATGAATAAGTGTTAGGAATTCATACCCAACAATCAAAGATAATTATAGACAAAGATGTGAGATAAAAATCTCACCTTTTCGCAAAATCAATGAAAGGGAAGCTTGAAAGCAAAGGAAGAATCAACCACACTTCAACACAACCCAAATGAGCTTGAACCTAAGCTCAAAAGAAGAACGTTCCCAAAGTTAGGTTTAGGAATTTCTGAAAATTGAAAGGAGAATGAGTTGGAGAAGAAGAAGATGATGCTTACCAATAGTTTTTCTTTGGATTTGGAGTTAGATGTTGGATTTGCTAAGGGAACCAGGGTTTTGAAATTTTAATTTCCCATTCCACTCTCCATTTTCATTGAAGCTTGAATGTTAGGAATTAGAAAATGAAGTAATGAAGAGGAGAGGTTGGGACTGAGCTAATAAGTGGGGTAAATGGGCTCAATCCAAACCAAAGCCCTAAGTGAAAAAGTGGCAAACTTCCACTAACTCCAAACATATCAAAGTTTATACTCAAAAAGATCGCAAACAGCGTTTTGAACTAAATGGAAGTGGTCTCGAGTCCTAATTCAACAGTATGCAAAAAGTAACTTTTCGGACTATAATCCGACTAACGGTGAAATATTTAAATACTCAATCGTAAAATATGCGGGTTGTTACAGATTAGTTAAGCTTATAATCTCTCTTCTTTGCAGTAGAAGAAGGTTTGGGGTCTTTGTCAAATTTCTTTTTATCCATTTGTCCGCCAGGTGATATTGCACAAAATCAGGGAAGTATTACATATTTTATCAAAATTTGGAATGATTCTAAAATATAGATGCAAAAGTGAACAACTAGATGCCTAACTAATGAGTACATGATTAATTGAAAACCATTCAGTCCATAATGTAAAATATCAAAACCAAGACTAGCGATAGAACTTGTAACAAGTCGATAATTCATTAAATTGTCCATCCCTTGATATCGAACCTATGATGAGATGTCGAGTCTGTAGATATTTAAGATATTCATAACCAATTGGAAATTCATTAATACTATTGGATGTATGTCGAATCATAACTAGTCGTTGGGGTCATTTTTACTGTTGGATTTTCATTTCAATTCTATAATTGACAATTTTAATCATTTTTAATTTCTCGATCATTTACAATGATTTAAACAAATTGAAATGTCAATTTAGAGTTGATTAATTTATCAATTTCAGTATTAACCTCAATTTGATTAAGTTCAAAAATTATAAATTTAATTTCCAATAATCGTATTTAATTTACTTTTCATTCTATTTTTCAATTCATTATTATCAAATGGATGAAATTAACATTGGGTTCAAAATCTATTACATTGACATTCTCACATTCCATCTTAATTTCAATTAATGAAATATTTAGATATTTAATTTCATTTATTTGCAATTAAATCCAATTATTGAATTTAAATTTCAAATAAATTAATAAATCTTGATTTCCATTCTTTAAATCAACCAATTGTCATATTATAAATAGAATTAACATTATTCCAATTATTTCTTTAATTTATACTAACTTTGATTTTATCAAATTATAGTTCATTACGTATTATTTCATAAATTAGTATAACTTTGAATTTATTTTCAAATTTACTATTTACAATCAATTATAGCTTTTAAATTATTTCAATTTATTGGGATCACATTAAATTTGTTATTTATCAATTTGCTTTGACATTCTTACATTTCATTCCTGTTATTAATTCATTAACAAATTCAAATTTTTATTTATTCCAGATTTAATTACCAAAATCTTATTAAATTAACAATTTTTAATTATCGAAATTTACGGGTCGTTACATCCTCGGTATTCTTGTGTCGATTATCTAAGTGTCCAAAAGACAGATTTTCCTCACAAACGATAGAGTTACATATACATCATCACATAATAATACATATGGTTACTCCAAAATGTTACATCAAAGTTACAACAAGTAGTATTCCTAATAAGGACAACCATATTAGCCTACCTAGGTTACTAATACATGGCGTACAATCACAACGGGAATAAACATAACTACTGGATAAAACAAAAGCTTTGGCTTCATAGTGCTTCTCAAAACGGTCCAAAGAAACCTGACTATTGGTTACTCATCAAAATTTGAATACCCGAGTATAAGGGAAAGAAATAGAACTCTGGGTCGTACATGAGTTTGGTGTGAGTAAAGTATATGTTTAACTTTTTAAAAACATTCAAATTAAAGGTATCTCGTAAGATCACGCCGTACATAAACGCGGACGGATTTTTAACTTATGATAACAAGAACATTTCTATATAAAATCCTCTGTTGTTATCATAATGTCTAGGTTTAAAATAAATGTAGGATCATATCCGAAATAGTTACATTATTACATTCTAGCATAGTAGTTATACAGTCAAGTCCGAAGGCTCGTATTAGAAAATGGATTCCAACTATGAAAGAGTAAAGGTCTACCCATCGAATCCGTACACCTATAGATAAATGTACAAGAGGCCACAACACATTGCACCTCTACCACTCAGGACCACCCTACCCCTTAATGGCTAGCGTCGAATATGATCACCACTTGGTTGCGATCAACAACCATAAAAAGGGATCTCGAAACATATATAAACCGAAAGTATCGCTCTAGATTTGGCGACGATCATAACCTAATGGGTGTGACCCTCATAGCCCTGCTGCATGTCCCTGCTTTAGTCGTTTAACGATTTTGAGGTTTGAGGTTATGATAACCTTTCCTTTAAACAGACCATCTTGGAATGCTAACACCACCCTTTAAGTAACCAATGCAATGCTAGCATTCATCCATATAAGTTGTTGCATGATCAAACAAACATTCAACGTTTACTATCTTTCATTTTGTAATCACCCTCAAGAAGAATAGTGCAACTCCATAACATACTTCATCACAATCCATCACGAACGTTATTAGTTTGGAGTGGTTCGAATAAATTATATGTACCCGGAACCGATGTCTTCAAACTAATCGATAATTCCTGTGTAACTCAATTCTGGTTCTTTTAGAAGCATGTAATCGGTATTGAGTTCTCACTTGGGAAACTCTAATACACACAACATACTTCTTGCGTTAAAACATGTCAAGTTATAAACAGTGAACAACTCCATTATCTGGGTGTGAGGATTTACGTATAGAATTACCTTTCGTATGCTTAAGTTATCATAGCCTGCTTATAGAAATTAACTCCCTTGCATTTATCACGTTTCCGAAACATGGTTTTTATGACAATTACAATTCAACTTTTTTCCAATGAAACATGTCAATATTTTACTATAACTACTTTAATTTGTTTGGCTAATTAATGGTATGGACAAGAGATCCTTGGGTTAAAAACAATTCGCCAAGAGAAAATGTTAATTTAAGATAAATAACCGTTAAAGCTTAAAATAATTTAAAATAATAAGTAAATCATCATTAAATCATAAATTAAAGCTTAATTTGTCCTTAATTAATTATACTTAATTCAAAATTTAAAACCTTCATTATCAGCTTAGTTAAGTCTTAATTAATTACTAATAATTACACTTTATTAATCAAAAATTAATTAAATAATTAAAATCTAGTTGAATAATAATTAAATCCAAATTAGTAAAAATAAGAAATAAATACATAAATAGACTTTAAATATTTATTTTAAATTTAAACCCCAATTAATTAAAAATATAAATCTTAATTAAATAATAATTAGTTAAATAATAATTAATTAAATAATTAAATACTAATCAAATAATTTGTTTAAAAATAATTAAATTGATTAACAAAATTAGTTAAAATAATTACCCCTTAACTTAATTAATCATTAACTAAAACTTCTTAATTAACTACGAATGATTAACTTAATTAATTAATTCTTAAACCCTAATCACCTAACTTAATTACTTAAATAATAATTAATTTTAATGAATAAACTAATTATTTAACTCATTAATTAAAATTTAATTAAGTTTTATTATATCTAATTATGTTTGTAATGGTTTTCAAAACAATTCGAAAAGGAAACTTAAAACCTTGAAATCGTATATTTCCGAACCGCATCCATAGCGACTATTGTTGTGGGATCGTAATTTAGAATTACTTTTCTAAGTTACCATCCAAAACTTAAACTTCCACTTATTCTTACCTTTCCAAAACATATTCAAGAATGTTTAAAACTTTAACTAAAGTCAAAATCTAATATATATATATTTATATATACGCACATATATACATACATACATATATATATATAAGACAAAACATTTTCTATGTCAAACAAGTAAACGATTTATTCTCAAAAATGGATCTCAAGTCCTTCTCAACATCTCTTGTTCAATATTCCAAACCATTTAACCACAAAGCAAGACTATATACATATGCCAAGTCACACCATTACTATAACACATCAAAGATCACAATTTTATAGTTAACACATCATTTTAATCCATCGATTCAAGTCCAAAGCTAAAACATAAGCTATCACATACATATGTATCCAAACCATATCATATACAAACATCAATATCATGCATAAATAACCGCATAACCATCATATAAACAAGGGTAAGATCTTTCCAAAAGCTAGGAGTTTTACTCGCCTAGTTTAAGTGAAATCTTTTACAACTTTTGCAAAAAGACATAGGATTTTTGAATCCTATGGAAAGACTTGTACTTTGCTTTGAAAATTTGGAAAAAAACTTGGATTATGCTCAATATGGTTCGCGATAGACACGTAGGGGTATGGCCTTGGTTATTTAAGGTGAAGATATGCTTGATTTTGGAAGAGAAAGTGAAGTAATGAGCGTATAAATCTTTAGCAAGCTTTTATAGAGATTTCAAGTAGAAAACTAAGTTTTTTCATGACTTTGGAATATTTTCAGTGGCCATAAATTTTTTTTTACAAGCTTTTCAAGTTTAGAAATGAAAAGAAGGATGATAAAAATGAAAATAAATTAGGAAAAATTACTTTTATAATATTGTTAACAAGTGAATACCGAAATGCTCTTAGTACTATGCCCCATCTTTTCTTTTGCCACCTTACTCCTTCTTTTCTCCCATCAAAATTCCGACCCCATCATTTGCCACCTTCATATCAATCAAAACGAATATGTTTGTCCTCTTTTTTTACTTTTGTCTGAGGTGGAATCTTTAACTTATATATAAAGCAAATAATTAGTCGAATATGTCAAAGTGAAGCCTTTGTTTCTACCGAAATAACCCGTTAGTGTACTGCGAATAAAATTATTATACAGAGGACAGTTTTGTAATTCCCTTTACCCATAGTACATCCACCCATGTTTCTCAGTAAGCCAAATTCTTTTTCATTTTCTCCTTTCTTCCATCAATCTAGCACTTTTCCTGCCCTCTCAATGGCGATAAAAATCTCCAACTGCTTCAACATAACATTTGATGTCTTTATTCTCCAATCTTCAAGATTGGCTTCTAACCTCACTCTTTTCTCCACCCTCCCTCCTTATTTCAACCAAACCCTTTTAAACAATGAAATCACTTAATTTACTTTAATTTTCCTAAAGTTCAAGGTATGACTTTCATATAGATGAATTTATTTGGTTTATGCAATGCTCTATTTATGCTTAATTAACTTAAAAAATAACCGAGGTTTAATAAGATAGGCAACTCAGATTTATTTCCTGTTGCTCCGATGGTGTACGTTGTTCTTCTTACTTTCTGTGGTTTTCTAACAGGAAGAGCAAAATCAATTAAGATTGAGATTTGTGAATTGTTCACTGTAAGTACGATCGGTTTTCTCTTTTTTTTTTATATCTTATTGGCGCATATTGATTAACTAAATCGACACCAATAATATATTTTTAGCCATTAATTTTGTGCAATATTTTGTCTATATTTTAATAGTAGATTTGAATTAATATTACAAGTTTGCCATAACATAGGAAGCTTAATATTGTATAGTTTTGACTGATTGCTATCGTGGTTTAACCTACTTTTAGGTTCCTATGTCCTATCGATATTATAAAAGAGTAGCAACACATTTTGATTTAGATATCACAACCTTTTCTACTGGTAGATCTAAAGGTAGCATATTCTTTCTTTGTACTAGCTTAATTAGTATAAACTAATTATTGTGATCAATTTGGTAGTTGATTGTGGTTCATACAAAGTAAATGTCAATTATTAGTTTTCATGATATTTTGCATGAGATACTTTTATGATGGAACTGAGTACACGTTTTCCTCTAGAGCAAAAAGTATACATTATTATTCCTAATAATGTCACAGCAAGAGAAATACACAATAACATGTTGCATTCAGAAAATATCAACCGAAGCTATGTGAATATCAATGGTATGTATGAATTTTTGATCTCTTTTAGTTGGTTACAACTAAGTTTTCCATATGCATCTTTGTGGTTTTTATAACGGTAAGCATTTTTCAGTTATTAACTAACATTTATTTATCTATTTTAATTTGTGCACAAAGCAATTTTTTTTGAAAGCTTCGATAGTTTCACAGTTTTATAATGGATATTGTAATTATTCAAAAGACATTGTATAGTTAGGGAATCAAAATTTTCTATGTTATTGCTGTATTTATATAAAGTTGAAATATAGACCTTTGACGTTCCTTTTCTTTATAATTTTGGAAATTAAATCTTTAATTGTAGCGAATTCCCCTCTATTGCCCTGCTTAGCTGATGTAGCGTAGGATGATAACTCGGTTTCCTTAAGTCGCTTGCAACCTAACGAATGTGCCAACAGCGAGTTATGTCGCTCCAACGACCTAACAAGGATACCAAGAGAGACTTAAGTCGGCAGCGACCTAACTACGCGACCTAACTACTTATGCAGCATTATTTTAGGTCACATCTCCTTAGGTCGTTCCACTATGCCACTTTTTCGTTAGTTCTTTAAGTCGTTGAAGCTTCTGCCGCATACATCTCTTAAGTCGCTACTGAAGATAGGTCGTAAGTCGCGTGTTTTGTTAAGTTGCATGATGATATATTTTGTTAAGTCGCGTATGTATGATGTATTGTAACTCGTAAGACGTTTGTATGTTGTTTTGTCATGTGTTGTAGCTCGTGTTGAATTTCCTTTATGTTGTAACTCGATTGTATATAAGTCGTAGGTCGTGTGGATTGTAACTTTGTAAGGCGTAGGTCGTGTGAACTGTTAAGTCGTGTGAGACTTAGGTCGTGGGTCGTACTTCGTAGTTCGTCGAATGAATTAGGTTGGTCGAACTGTGCGTTGTAAGCCTATAAATAGGCAGGTAGTGTCACTTGTAAACTTGGTTGATTTTGAATAAACTTTGTTTGAGTGCTTTGTGCCTCTTTAAAATTGGAAGTTGAGCGTTGTCTCCTTTCTCCATTCACGGAATCTCGTGCGTGAGATCAACGTAGAAGAATCATAGATCTTTTAACATGGTATCGTGCGCGATCAACGTGTTAGAGATAGATAGAATCCGGTATCTCTTGAGATCAGCGAATTTGGGCATGTATCCTTGGTATCTTTAATCCATCAATCCATATTTACATCATTCCATCGTTGTTTTGTTAGTTGTGCATCAATTGATCACAGCTTGAAGTTATCTGCTGCGTCAATTTGGTATCAGAGCTAGACTTAGCCAATCGTAGATAAGCCGAGCCTCTTGGGGGCCGAGTTTAAGTGTTGGAGTTCAGAACCAAGCTAAGCAAAGCCGTGCATCAGTTTGATAGTTGGAACCGAGCATATCAGTGTAGATCCGAGCTAAGTGCTAAGCTGAGCTTGTTTGTTGATAAGTTTGTTCAAAGCCAAGCCAAGCTAAGTGCAGACCGAGGGTAAGTGCAGGATGAGAGATATAGAAGTTGTGCTAGTTGAAGTGTGTTTGGATTTGTTAAAGATTCAATAATGCCGCCGAGACATGCTAACCGATTTCAAAATGTTGAAGATGTATATCGAAGATAAAAAGCTGAGCAAATGGAACAACGTATTATTGAAAAGTTTGATGAAGGTATTGGAAAGTTAGAGAAATTGGTGAATGACATGAGTCAAAGTCAAAGGAGAAGGTCACCATTCTCGAACCATGGAGGAAACAGAGTTTTGCCATCGGTTGCGGAAGCGAGGAGGGTGTCACCACAATCTTGTCGAGAAAGTAGAGAATCATCGGTTTCAATGAGAAGAGAATACCATGAGTACAGAAATGAAGAGAGAAGAACTCCACGTGAGTTTGGAGATGAACCATATCTGATGCTGAAAGACATAGTAGAAGAGATATGCGTGATCGTGGAAATGTTGATGGTCGAGATCGATACCGAAGTACATTTGATTATGATGAAGATGTTGATAGATGTAGTGTTCATTATCGAGATCGAGACCAAGTACGAAATCCATATCGAGATGTAGAAGATGATCGTAAATGGGAGTCGGGGATGAAAACAGAGATTCCAGAATTCAAAGGAGGAATGATAGCAGAAGAGTTTCTGGATTGGTTATCAAATGTTGAAGAAATTTTTGACTGTAAGGAAGTACCTGAGCATCATAGAGTTAAGTTGGTTGCTACTCGATAGAGGGGAAGAGCTATGGCATGGTGGCAACAAACTAAACTTACACGGGAAAGAATGGGAAAGTCGAAGATTGTTTCATGGGAGAAGATGATGAAGGCTACTTTCTTGCCTTATAATTATCAGTCTCTTATGTATCAGCGCGTACAGAATTTGAGACAAGGGACGAAGTCGATAAATGATTATGCAGATGAATTTTATCAACTGATTGCCATAAATGATATCATGGAGACAGAGGAACAATTGACTGCTAGATTTGTTGGAGGATTGAGAATGCAAATTCAGGATATGGTGAATATGTTTGATCCAAGATCCGTTGCTGAAGCACCCCAGAAGGCTCTAGCTTGGGAGAGGCAAGGTAGAAGAGGAGGTGGTGTGTTTACAAATTCCAACAATCAAGTGAAAGGGGCTAGTAGCAATACGAATGTTTCCAAGGCTGTTGGAAAACCGGTTGTCGATGAAGTTGCTATGACCAAGGACAACAACAATTTCAAGTGTTATAACTGTCAGGAGTTTGGTCACAAGAGCAATGAATGTCCGAAGCCTAAGAAGCGAGTGATGGTTGCTGAGGTTGAGGATGAGGATGCAAAAATAGAATGTTCCAATTCACCACAAGTTGAGGAGGAAAAAGAATTGTTGGCGTGAGAAAAATGATATTCTTTAATGATGAGGAGATCTTGCTTAACACCAAAGCAGCAAGAGGAGACTAGCTGGTTGAGGAGTAACATCTTTCAGTCAACATGCACTATTTTGGGAAGGGTTTGTAAATTTGTTATCGATGCAGGAAGTTATGATAATATCATCTCTACAGAAGCTGCAAAGAAGCTGGCGCTAAAGACAGAGAAGCATCCCAAACCCTACAAGTTAGCTTGGTTGAGGAAAGGTGGGGAAGTGAAGGTTAATCAAAGAGCTTATGTAACTTTTTCCATCGGAAAGAAGTATAAAGATGAAATTTGGTGTGACGTGGTAGATATGGACGTATGTCATTTGTTGTTGGGGAGACCATGGCAATACGATAGAGCTGTGCAACATGATGGGAGGACTAACTGCTATAGTTTCATGTTCGAGGGTACTAAAATCACTTTAGTTCCTAAACAGCGACAACAAAGTAGAAGCAAGTTGGAGGAGATTGAAGAACTAAGGACTCTGTTATCTTTGAAGGAATTTGTCAAGGAAGTGGAGGATGAGCCTAAAGTATTTCTGTTAATTGGGCGTGAAAGTAGTGAAGCGGTTGAAATTCCTGAAGAAGTTAAACCAGTGTTGAAGGAGTTTGAAGATGTATTTCCTAAAGAATTGCCAACAGAGTTACCACCGTTGAGAGACATACAACACCATATTGATCTTGTTCCGGGAGCTCTGTTACCGCATAGACCACATTATAGAATGAGTCCAAAGGAGCACGAGGAGTTGAGAAGGCAAGTGGAGGAGTTACTTGAACAAGGGCGCGTACAAGAAAGTTTAAGTCCTTGTGCAGTACCAGCATTGTTAGTGCCAAAGAAGGATGGAACTTGGAGAATGTGTATAGATAGTCGAGCACTAAACAAGATTACATTGAGGTACAGATTTCCGATGCCTAGATTGGATGATTTGTTAGACCAGTTGAATGGAGCTGCATCTTTTCAAAGATTGATCTGAAGAGTGGGTATCATCAGATTCGAATTTGACCAGGGGATGAATGGAAGACCGCATTTAAGACACGAGAAGGGTTGTATGAATGGTTGGTCATGTCGTTTGGTCTTTCGAATGCACCTAGTACTTTTATGCGAGTGATGAACCAGATCTTTTGACCGTTTATTGGAAAGTTTGTAGTGGTATACTTTGATGATATATTGATATACAGTGGAAGCACCGACGAACATCTACTACATTTGCGGGAAGTGTTGATGATACTTCATCAGGAGCAATTTTATGCGGCAACGAAGAAATGCATGTTCATGACGCATAGTGTTTTGTTTTTGGGGTATGTATTGTCCAAGGAAGGTATCCAGGTGGATCAAAGTAAAGTTGAAGCAATCAGAAATTGGCCACAGCCCAGGACTATAACTGAAGTGAGAAGTTTTCATGGTTTAGCATCATTCTACCGAAGGTTTATTCCACATTTCAGTAGCGTGATGGCGCCTATTACTGATTGTATGAAGGGAAAGCGTTTTCATGGTCGAAGGAAGCAGGATTTTCTTTTGAACAAATCAAGGAACTTTTAGCGATAGCACCAATTCTAGTTTTACCGGATTTTCAGTTGCTATTTGAATTACATACTGATGCATCTAAAGTTGGAATTGGAGGAGTGTTAAGTCAGAGGGGTCGTCCAGTTGCTTATTTCAGTGAGAAGCTTTCGGGAGCAAAGATGAGATATAATACTTATGACGTGTAATTCTATGCTATTGTTCAAGTTATAAAGCATTGGAGACACTATTTGTTTCATAAGAGTTTGTGTTGTATACTGATCATGAAGCATTAAAGCATTTGCAGGGACAGGATAAGGTTGCAGCCAGGCATGCTTCATGGATCGCATACTTGCAACAGTTTACATTTGTTGTGAAGCATAAGTCGGGAGTTACAAACCGTGTGGCAGATGCATTGAGTAGAAGAAATCATTTGTTGACTACGATGAGAGTTGAAGTGACGGGGTTTGATGTACTTCCAGAATTGTTTGTTGAGGATCCTTACTTTGCAAAGATTATAGATGAAGTCGAGAAAGGGAAGACGGATGAGTATGTGTTGGTAGATGGTTTTCTTTTCAAAGGAAATCGGTTGTGTATACCAGAGTGCAGTTTGCGAATGAAGATTGTGAAAGAATTGCATGAAGAAGGACATGTTGGAAGAGATCATACTTTGTAGTTGATTTCTCAATCATATTTTCGGCCTTCTATGAGGAAAGAAGTTGAAAGATTTGTGGAGAGATGTCACATATGTTAAGTTTCCAAAGGGACAACTACAAATGCAGGATTGTATATGCCATTGCCCGTGCCTACTAGACCATGGGTTGATATTAGCATGGACTTTGTTTTGGGTTTGCCAAGAACTCAACGAGGAAATGATTCTATATATGTAACGACCCGTAAATTTAGTGGATTAAAATTGGTTAAAATTTATAAGTTTTGTAATTTAATTTAGTAGAAACTTCAAATTATAAACGCTAAATTAAATTATGTAAATGGTGACTTAAGACCTATTTATAGAAATTGTAATAAAATCCAAATGAATTAAGTAGAAAAGGATTTTTTTTACCTGGATATAAAATTTAATATGAGAAATTAATGAAATTATTAAATTGATTTAATGCAATAAAAGAGTGTAAACAGTAATTGGAATAAATTAAGCAATTATGTTAATTCAAGTGGATCATTTATAAACTTAAATGAAACATTCCAATTTAATAGAGTTATTCGAATGTTATGACTTATTTTGAAGGTAAAAATTTGATTTAATTGGAATTTGTTATATTTGGTTTAAATAGGAAAGGAGTATACAAAAGTAACTGTGAATAGTGAAGTTGCAACTGTAAATGGAAGAAATTGAAATAAGGGGCAGTAAACATTGAATAAATTAATAGGAATAAATGCCAACATTGAATTGTTATAAATGTAATTAAATATTACAAGTGTGTGAAACGTAAAGATTAGGGTTAAGAGTTGTTGGATAATAAATTGCAATAACTAAAGTTAGTAATTAATGGGTAAAAGGGAATACCAATTTACTCATAAAGTGAATATAAGTGAATGTAACAAAATAAATAGGAAACGATAATTATTCATAAGTGATGGCTAATGTAAAAGGAATAACTAATTGGATTTAGAATCTTAATTTGTGTTAACGTGAAAATCTGAACGCTAACACCCCGGTGTGTAAAGTGTAGTTGTGAAAGCACCACCCGATGAATACGGGAATCAAGAGATAACAGTAAGTAACAGAAAATGCAGTAAATGAGCACAGAGTTTATAGTGGTTCGGCTTATGATCAAGCCTACGTCCACTTCAATCCTTTTTATTGCTGACTGAATTACAACTTATTACAATCTCTTTCAATTACAATCCGATTCAATTCAAAAAGACAAATAGCTAGAGAAAACTTCAATGCCACAGAGTTCTTTGAATCCATGATTGAATGTTTCGAATCTTTGTGTGAAGTTTGGTCTAAATGTATTGCGTGAGCTTGAAGTGACGGAGTGTAGCTTGCTTTAAAGATAGTGAAGTTCCAATGCGTTGAAGAAAATGATCCAAAAGTCCTTTGAATGTTGGAGGTGGTCGCGTATTTATAGGGGCTTCCGGTGTCAAGTTGTAGGTAGTGGCCGAGATGAGTTGGGTCGTAAGCCGTTGCCGAGATAAGCTAGGTCGTAGGTCGCTTCCTTTCACTCATGCATGGATAACGGCTTAAGTGGGGGACACACGCTTTCCCGACTTCGAATCTCACGTCCTAAGTCGTTGCCGGGCTAACGTGCCGCGCGTTAAACTGTTGCACTACTTCCTCCTTCATATCCCTAGGTCTGTTACGACTTATCATAAGCCATAAGCCGGCCACGACTCAGGTGTGGACCAACTTATTCTTAACAGCTAGGTCGGCAAACAACTTGAGTAGTTAGATCAGAAAATGTGTTAGGTCAGTAGACTTTTATAAGTCCTAGGTCGGAATCTCCTTGAACCTTAAGTCGGCATCATTTCAGGACGTTAGGTCGGAACTTTCTTTAAGGCATTAGGTCGGCATGCTTCTCAAGACCCTTAGGTCGGTATCCCTCTTAGGTCTTATGCAGTTAGGTCGGTCTTCCATGCTAAGATACTAGGTCGGCATCCCTTCGTGCCTTAGGTCGGCAGAACGCTGGGTCGCTAACTGTTTGATGTGCTAGATCGGTGAGTCACGGCCGAGATGGAATTAACATTTGCCCCTCGAAGTATACGCCTAATTGTTAGGTCGTGTGCTTCGATACCCCTTAACTCGTCCACTTTTAGGTCGGTAGGTCGTGTGCGACCTATCAGTTAGATCGTATGCGCCGTGCCAGGTCTCTCCACTGCAGGGTATAAGGTAGCCTTCTTATTCTTTCTTCATCACTTTCTCTCTTGCTTGATTCCGCCATTAAAATATTCTCAAGCTTTTGAAGGCGACTTCATTCCAACTGATCACCGATAATCTCCACCATTCATTGCGTAAGTGATTTCACTCTTCCTTCGACCGTAGATTACTATCGATTCGTGAATTCCGTCACTCGAATCGTCTCCTTGTATAATGCTCCATCACGAATCCCATCACATTTATAGCTAATGAAGCCTAGTTTGCTCGATTCGGCTTCAGATGATCGTTTAAACGATGAAGATGGTTTACCACCCCAGGCTCAATGATTTCTGATGGCAGGGCAATGGATTTGTGACAACTTTGAACTTTTTATTGGGTGACCTGATAGCTTTGAATGAAATGAAGGCTGTTGTTGATGGAACGGCTATTGGGTTAGCGGGTTGATGGAGTGTGATGTTGGTTCGGGAGCGAGTTAGTGAATTTTGGTGGCTTAGCCTTTGGCCGACCTGGCTCTTAGTGACCTTAGGTCATGGTTGAGATAATGCTTGAAGGAAACTTGCCGATTTAAACTTTAAGGCCTGAATCGTGACCGAGTTAATACTTGGAGAAGTTCCTGCCTTTTGGATCGGAGCTTACTTTCTTATCTCTCCCTTGCGACCTAGAGGACTGAGTTGCCAAATTAAACTGCTCAGACTCTGACCCGCTACCGACCTAGCCTTATCTCGCGAAAGACTTTTAAATCATAGCCGACCTAATACTTGAGCTTTGGACGTGTTGTCATTTAGAAGCATAGACCCACTTTGAGTATTTGATTTGAACTGCCGAACTAAGTTGTCTGAATTTTGAACTGCCCCAACTCTAAACATGCTTGAATCTCATTGTATTATTTCACAGACCGCATTAACTTATAAGCTGCCAACCTGCTGAAAATAACAAACAAAGAAACCAAGGCGAAAATACTGCCATTGACTGCCCACATCAAATGACAGATTAGTCGAGACGAGACAAGCAACTTAAATATATTGCATGAAATGTTTGTGAATCAATCAACTAAAGTTAAACATTGATGCAAAATATCAACTATCTGAACTGATTTGTCTGCATCAACATTATACTTGCATATTTAGGCTTAAAACAATAGTCCCTGGGTTCATAACTAACAAATGCTTGCTAGTTTTCATTCCAGTTATATTTGTTTATTGCTTTGTTAATTTTACACAACACCTCACACTTTTTAGGAAACGTGCACCTTGATGTTTGAATATCCAGTTATTTATGTAGAATGACTTCCCATCAAGAAGAAATGGCAGCTCAAGAGGAAGAAACTTTTCCGATAGCTCTTCCTATAGAGGAACCTCCAGAGAGAACCCCAACTATTCTAACTCCGAGAGCATTTACTCAGCTACGCACTCAATTTGGTTTTACTGAAAGTGATGTCCTACTCCCTGGGCCAAGTGATACTGCCGACAGTCCTCCCCGTGGCTTTATTGCAATCAATCGTCAAATGTGTTTAAGCGGGGCGATCCCTCCTTTTAATGACTTTCTTCGAATTCTTCTCATTCGGTTGTCAATCTCTCCGTCCCAACTTCATCCTAATGGCTATGCCATCCTGATGGGGTTGTGTGTTTTGTTTAGAAGAACTTTTGATCGCTTACCAAGTTTTGAAGAAATTCGTTACTGATGCTCGTTTGCAAAGAGTAAAGATCATCCTTCCCTTATAATTGTGAGGAGTGCTAGAAACCGCAAACTTATTTCTGATCTTACCGAAAGCGTTCATGGATTTTTGAACCAATTTTTCTTTGCTCGCTGCCTCCAGGGTTTTATGCCGTCTGGAGAGTAGGAAGTAAGATTACTTGTCTCCATTTTCAAGCTTTCTCGAGATCAGAATTACCAATTTCTAATTTCATTCTTTGCTCTTTTCAGCACTTCCCCTTCCCTCTAGAGATCCGGTCTATAAGCAGACTTTTGACAGATTGAGTGTCGTGGCCGTAGCAGAGAGAAGCATCAAGTTTTTGTTGAGGGATGAATTTTTGCATCAATACGGGCTTCTACATACTTCTCGTTCTACACATCCTCATGAAATCCCAGATTCCCCGGCTAGAGCGTTGGATGCCCTAGTTTCTACTGACACATCCATACCAAAAGGACCTGCTCCCGAGGCTTCTCTAGTGAAGTGCTGCACTTCTGTTGATGTTGCGGGGCCATCTGACGAACTTGCCCCGGTTATTGAGGAAGAAGAGCCTCAGGGATCTCCCCGACATTCACAGAAATCTGGTGAAGAAGCCGAGAAAACTAGCCCTGTCAAGTAGAGCAAGGACGATACTTTCAAAGGGCTGAGCGACCTCTTTGCCACCTCGCAAGAGATCTTTAAAGATGATCCTATCACTACCGGGGTTTCTTCTTTAGTAGTTGAAGCGACTTCTATTCTGCAATAGACTCCATCAACTCAAGAGTTGACGCTAACTATTACACCCACAACTACTCCTCAATTAAAGAGTGGTTCGTAGTTTGATGCGCGTAGTTTGCACATCACACACACTTAGAATTTTTCGGCACTTTCATGCTTCTGACTCTTTGTACTTTTAAGACTTCTAAAACTTATCTCCTTTTATTTCAGATTCTCCGATGGGACGCAGCAGCTCATACTACGATGACTTCCAGCGCTACGGGAGGCGTAGCCAATATGATTATAGGCGCTACCTTCCCTCTTACAGAGAATCTGATGAAGAGAGAGCCGCCCGAAAGACTCAGGAGAGGAGGGCGCAAGAAGAGCGTTCTGAGAGAAGAGAGAGGGAGGAGCGTCACGGTTCTTCCCATAAAGGCGATGATTCCCATAAGAGAAAATCCCACGATGACCGGGGGAAAGGTCATATGGTTGAGGAACTAAGCAAACGTGCCCGACACGGTGAGAAGCATACTTCTACAACTCCCGAAAAGATCGTTGCCCCTGTCTCGCTTGACATTCCTTCCGGCTCTCCCGCTCTCGGGAAGACAGACATCCAAACAATAATTAGCAGGCCTAAATTCCAAGTTGGACCGGGCCCAGCCACTTTGCAAAGCCGGTTTCCACAGTGGTGCCTGAAGGGAGTGCGGTTCGACCTTGACTTGGTCCTCATCGACAAGCCTGCCATGTTACGAAATCTCGACGCCGTCAAGCTTGATATTGAAAGGATGTCGAACTGGCAAAAGCTTGTAGACGAGCTTCAAAGGGTCAACTGTGCAAATATAGAGGCCATGCTTACTATGGAGAACGATAAAGCTGAATGGCAGAAGGTTCTTGAGCAGCATGATACTGAAATGAGGAGCATCGCTACTTATAATGAAGAGCTTGAAGCGAAAGTTGAGGAACTAAAACAAGAGCTTGCTACTTCTTCTACCACATATACTCAAAAAGAAGAAGTATTTCAGAAGCAAGTTCGCGATGCTCACGCAGCTCAACGACATGCCGAGGCACAACTTGAAGCTGAGCAGAAAACAGCAGGAATGTATCGTGCCGAGGTTACAGGACTACAGGAGAAAGTCAGCTCTCAGGAGGCAGAAATTCAAATGCTTAAGCTTCAACTTTCCAAAGCTGAAAGAGAGCGTGATGAGGCCATTGCCGGCAAAATTGCAGCTGAAGAATCTCATGAGGCAACGAAGACCAACATCAGCTCAACATTATCTGACTTCTACCTGCATAGCGTCTTGGGGCGTGGTAGCCTGCCTTTCTAGGCCCCAAGTACGAAATTACTCTGGCTGAGGTATGGGAGGCCGCACTTGATATGCTCGGTGCTAAAGGTGCTGGCTACGTCGAACCAGCTCTTGAGGAGCATTATTTTGATGACGATGCTCGCGCCGCTCTCGCCAAGGGAAAGGAACAACTTGCAAAATTAAGGGCCGAAATGGCGGTAGGGGAACATTCAGGAAAAACTATCTTAACTGCTCCGATTCAGCCTTCTCCTTCAGCCGGAATCGACATCATCGGTTCCAGTTCTCATTCTCCATCCCCTACTAAAGTTACCACCAAGATCACAAGTATACAGGTTGGAGATGAAGGCGACGAGAGTGCCGAGGCACAGGCTTATGAGATTGATGTCAGGAAGCCAACTTCTCCAGGTAACTCTACTGTCAATCTTGCCCAAGTAGACTGCTCATTTGTTTCTAAGGAGTTTTATGAGCTTCTTGACTATTTCCTGAATCACAGCGAGCCTTTATCTCCTCTCTTTACTGACTTTAACTTCTTTTCTTCTATAGAGAAAGCACCGAGCATTGTTCAAGCTTCTCCTCCTCCAATTATTCCTCCTTCGGTTCTTCAAGTCACTCCTCCGTCCGCCTCTCAACCCGGGTCACAAGAGGAGCAAATAGAAGCTCTTCACGGCTTAGATGATCCCGTTGCTTCTCAAGATCCGAGAGGAGAACAAACTGAAGGAAGCGAGAAGACTCCAGAACCAACTGGCTCCAATGCTGAACTGTTAGCTAAACTTTTCTCTCCAAGGAGTGGGTCTTCCTCCAAGAAGAGAGGAAAGCAGGGAGTCTCTAAGAAGAAGAAGGAATCTTCGACTGGCGAAGAAAAAATGGAAGAAAGTCCGACTGAGCCCCTTTCTCCTTCGTCCCCTACTCTTACAAACCGGCCCAAGAAGTTGATCATCCGGCCAGGTGCGGGCTCAAAAGGTGGAAGGAAGAAGAAATGATGGCTCTGGTTCTGTGGCTTTCGTATCGCTCTTTGCTTTTTTGCATGTACTGGTCGAAGATTGTGCGGGTACCGGCCTCCGCTTTCTTTATTTCGAAACTTGTATCTGTAACACAATTGAATAAAATGATCCTTTATTTGTACAAACTCCTGTTTGAATTTGAGAATGCATTTATTATTCATTTTTTGTACAAGTTTATTTATATGATATTGCAGTGAGCTTGGGGTATGTTGTTCGAGCGTAATTTTACCAATGTAGCTATACCATGTTTTATGTAACCATACCATGCTGCCCCCATACCATAAGCTCACTGCAATGTTTTATACTTCAAGGGGACTTGTACTCTTATTTTCTGGAGAATAATTATTTCATACTTGGAGAAATTTTATCTCGTTAAAAAACAGAGTACACCTCCCTCTGTATAAGTTTTTACGCTCTATCCTTCAAAGAAATCACTTTTTCTTTTGTGTATATACACATTTTACCAAGTGAATTCTTCTATGTGGTAAAGCGGGCCGCTGAAGGGTATTTTAACTTCTTTTTGAGGAAGATTATTTTCCAGAATAGGTAAATCATTCTTCCTTTGAAAGTTAAAGTGTGCCTTTGATGAGGATTTTTTTATACCGCAGTAAAGGGCTTTTTGATTTTTGTTTCTTTGAAAAGTTGCACCTCTGAGGAAGGCTTTCTCATGTTTCAACACCTGGAAGTTTTATTTCAATCTTGGTGAAACGTGTGCTTCCAAAGAGGTCTTTCTGCTTGATTGTGCCTCCAGGAGGAGGTCTTTTCGTTTCTGCCTCTGGGAAAAGCTCTTTTTCTTATTTTTTTTATTTTGCATTTCAACTTTGGTGAAGTGAAACTACGAAGAGCGGCTGTTGCACTTCAACTCTTGGTGAAATGTGCCTCCGAAGAGGGCTTTACTTTGTTTTGCATTTCAACTCTGGTGAAGTGGACCTCCGAAGAGCGGCTCTTACACTTCAACTCCTGGTGAAATGTGCCTCCGAAGAGGGCTTTACTTTGTTTTGCATTTCAACTCTGGTGAAGTGAAACTCCGAAGAGCGGCTGTTACACTTCAACTCCTGGTGAAATGTGCCTCCGAAGAGGACTTTACTTTGTTTTGCATTTCAACTTTGGTGAAGTGAAACTCCGAAGAGCGGCTGTTACACTTCAACTCCTAGTGAAATGTGCCTCCAAAGAGGGCTTTTATTGCTTGGAAGTTACTCTCTCATGGTTGGAGGTCATGACTCCTCCAATCTTTTTTGTTGAGTAGAGAACTTTTTTTTTTTTGCGGCATATGCCTCGTTAGAGGTCTTTATACTCCGAAGAGTTGTGCCTCCGAAGAGGGCTTGTGCTTCCGATGAGGGCTTTAGTTGTTCCTTGTCCACTTGCTTATGCCTTTTCAGCGATCCTCTATTTTCCTTTTCAAGCTCACACTCCCTTCTCTTACAAGTAGTTTGTTTAATCCAAAGAAGTGTACTTCATTGCTAGGCAAGTTCACGAGAACGGGCATAAGCTTCTTAATTGGATGTTTGTTTGTTCAAACGATCTCAATTTATTAGCAAGGGCCCGTTTCTGGCGAAATCATTGGCCGTTCAATTGAAGCACTTCCTATCTAGGATTTGAATTCGGGGCTTTTGTGACTTGAAATTTGTTTGTTGAATGATAACAAGAATCACTTGGTCTTGTAATGTGCAAGTTTTATTTCCGTTGTATGCAAAAATTTAAATCGACATTTCAGCAATACATTTAATGTACTTTTCATATCGAAAATAAATCAAACATGTAATAATAATAAGGAACACAAGATTTATAGTGGTTCGGCCAAGAATTTGGGCCTACATCCACTTTATAGTCTTTCATTATTCACTTGCATCGGTTTTACAATTGCTTTCAATTACAAGAATCATACATTCATAATTCTTTTTACAATATTTCAACAAAGCTTTCAAGTAAAGTATGGACGCAAGTGATTGCTGTTCCAAGCCCTTGGAATTTGATCTCCTTCGACAGTAGTGAGTTTGAATGTGCCGTCAAGAAGCTTCTGACCTATGACATATGGTCCTTCCCAATTTGGCCCAAACACACCTGTTGCCGTCATAATTCTCTTCAGGACTAGATCTCCAATCTCAAAGCTGCGTTGGCGAACTTTAGAATTGAAATGTCTGACTATCCTTTGCTGATGAGCTGCAATTCTGAGCTTAGCCTCTTCGCTTTTTTCATCAAGAAGATCTAGTGCCTCAAGCTGTAGTTTTTCATTCTCCGCTTGATTGAAATGGATTCTTCTATGTGAAGGGACCTCTGTTTCTACCGGAATCATTGCTTCTGACCCGTATGCCAATGAAAACGGAGTATGCCCAGTCGTAGTTTTGTGGGTGGTTCTGTATGCCCATAGTGCAAGCGGTAACTTGTCGACCCAACCACCTTTCGCTTTTTCCAGCTGCTTTTTGATGGTTGATTTGATGATTTTGTTTACTGCTTCCACTTGCCCGTTTGCCTGCGGATGAGCTACTGCTGAGAAGCTTTTCCGGATTTTGAATCGTTTGCAAAAATCTTGGAATTCCTCGCTTTCAAACTGAGTACCATTGTCTGTGATTATCTTCTGAGGCACACCATACCTGCAAATGATATTCTTAGTTACAAAACTTATCATCTTTCTAGAGGTGATAGTAGCCAATGGTTCAGCTTCAGCCCACTTAGTAAAATAATCTACAGCAACAATGGCATATTTGATTCCAGATTTGGCAGTTGGTAAAGGTCCTATAAGGTCTATTCCCCAGATTGCAAACGGCCATGGACTGACCATCTGTGTGAGTTCAGTAGAAGGTGCTCTAGGAATTTTGGCAAATCTTTGGCATCTGTCACATTTTCGGGAATAGTTTGCAGCATCTCGATTAATTTCTGGCCAAAAATATCCGTATCGGAGAACCTTCTTTGCTAAAGTCTGACCACCTAAATGATCACCACATTCTCCTCCATGTACCTCAGCTAGGATTGTTTTGGACTCTTCCCTGGATACACATCGAAGTAATGGCATTGAGAATCCCCGTCTGTATAATCGGCCATCCTGGACTATATAGCGAGAGGCTTTCCCCAGTAGCTTCTGTCGTTCTTTTGAATTTTCCGGTAAAGAGCCATTGAGCAGATATTCTGTTATTGGAGTCATCCACGATTCTTGCTCTTGAGACACACTCATGATCCAATCAATATCCATCTCATTAATGCTTGGAGCCGATAGGACTTCCACTGGAGCTAAGCCCAGAAATTGAGCTTCGCCTGTGCTAGAGTACTTTGCGAGAGAATCTGCTTTCGTGTTTTCTTCTCGAGGAATATGGCTTATCGTGTAGTGATCGAAGTCACATAGAAGTTCCCAGGCCTTTGACAAGTAGGCAGGCAGATTTCCCCCTTTCGCTTGGAATTCCTTCTTGACTTGGCATACAATAAGCTGAGAATCACTGAAGATCTGTAATGCTTGGATGTTTAGTTCCTTAGCAATTCTCAAGCCAGCGATAAGAGCTTCATATTCTGCTTCATTGTTCGTTGAAGGAAATTCCAATCTTAGCGCATAGCATAATGACCGACCTTCAGGGGTTTCAAGTACAACCCCGGCTCCAGAACAGCAGTCATTTCTCGCGCCATCAACATATAACTTCCACTGGATTGGGGAATCATCGATCGTTTCTTCCCCATCGTTACCCTTATCTGTGAATTCTGCGATGAAATCCGCTAAAGCTTGTCCTTTGATTGCTTTTCGGGGGTGATAAGTGATGTCATATTGACTGAGTTCAATGTTCCACTTTAGAAGACGACCCGAAGTCTCAGGGCGAAACAGGACTTGCTTTAGAGGTTGATCAGTGAGGACTCTGATAGGATGAGCTTGGAAATATTGCCTCAACTTCCTCGATGCAATTAGTAGACAATAGGCGAGTTTTTCCAACTTGGAGTAATTCATCTCTGCCCCAGTGAGTCTTTTGCTGATATAGTAAACCGGATGTTGAATCCTCTTGTCTTCTCGTATCAGCGTTGCACTTAGAGCATGAGATGATACTGCCAAGTATATAAGAAGATCCTCACCATCGCCGGGCCTAGAAAGTATTGGAGGCGTTTCCATATGATGAATCAATTCATCAAAGGCTTTTTGGCATTCGGGAGTCCAATCAAAGTTTTTCTTTCCTTTCTTTAGAGCGTCAAAGAATGGGATGCGTTTATCAGTAGCTTTGAAAATGAACCGACTCAAGGCGGCGACTTTTCCGTTGAGACTTTGCAATTCCTTCTTCGTTCTAGGAGCTTTGACTTCTTTTAAAGCGGTAATTTGAGCTGGACTAGCTTCAATGCCCCTAGCGCTCACGATGAAACCTAAGAACTTTTCGGACTCCACCCCAAACGAACATTTTAAAGGGTTAAGCTTCATTCCGTATTTCCGAAGGACTGCGAACATTTCTGTTAAGTGTTCTATGTGATCCACTGCCTTCTTAGACTTTACTAACATGTCGTTGACGTAAACTTCCATAGTCTTGCCCAATTGCGGTTTGAACATAGCATTAACAAGTCTTTGGTGGGTTGCCCCCGCATTCTTCAGCCCGAAGGGCATAACTCTGTAGCAGTAAAGACCGACATCGGTGATAAAGCTCGTGTCCTCCTGATCTGGCTCATGCATCATGATCTGGTTATATCCGGAGTAGGCATCCATAAAAGATAACAATTCATATCCCGCTGTTCCATCTACCAGTTGATCGATCCTGGGTAATGGGAAGCAGTCTTTGGGGCAGGCCTTGTTTAAATCTGAAAAATCAATGCACACTCTCCGCTTTCCGTTGGCTTTCTTAACCAGCACTGGATTTGAAACCCAATTCGGATAGGTAGATTCTTTTATAAAGTTATTCTCCATGAGCCTATCAACTTCTTCTTTTAATGCTGCTGACCTTTCTGGACCTTGGGTTCTTCTTTTCTGTTTCACAGGCGTAAACTTTGGATCAATATTCAGAGCGTGTACTGCAATTTCTGGGGATATTCCGCACATATCGGCATGAGTCCAAGCGAAAACATCCAAATTTGCTTTCAAAAAAGATATTAAGATATTCTGAATCGATACATTAAGTTGTGAACCCACATTCAACACCTTATTTGGGTCCTTCGGGTCAACAGGTACTGGTACCGTCGTTTCCACCGGTACCACTCTATTCTCCCCTGCACTGGCTTTTCTAGGATCCATCTCTTTTCGTGCTACGCTATGCTTGCCAGTGCAGGGTCCGCCCTGTAATTGCTACAAGGTTGGTTCTTTGATGCGGACTGGGGTTGCCGCATCTTTTCCCATTTCTCTTTTCCTTGCCTCTCGCAGCTCTGTCAGATAACACTCCCGCCCAGCATTTTGATCCCCTTTTATAACTCCTACTCCATTGTCTGTGTGGAATTTAATGGTGAGGCACCATGGGGCCAGAACAGCTTTGAACGCTGCAAGAGTTGGACGGCCAAGGAAAGCATTATAAGCAGAAAATTCGTCGACAATCACAAAAGTTTGCTTGCAGACTACTTTTCTTCCTCCCTCTCCAAGTTCTACAAGCAAATCAATGGTTCCTATCGGCTGCTTTGGCTCTCCAGTGAAGCCAGCGATTTTCTGCGACGAGGCTTGCACATCAACCATAGGGATCTTCATTTGGTCGAATGTTTTCTTGAAGAGGATATTGCAGGATGCGCCACAATCAATGAGAACTCTTCTGACAATAGCTGGCCCGATACCAGCCGAGATGACTAAGGGATCCAAGGTAGGAGCTTCAACACCTGTGGAATCCCTGGCTCTGAACACAATATCATCATTGAAAGTTCTTTGTTGTTTCAGGGGCATAGCGTCTTCCAAAAAAAAGACATCTTCTTCGGCCGGTACATATTTCAAAGCCCGGGTATACCTTTCCATCTCACCCCAGCTCCTGCCTGCTGGGCGAGGTCCTCCCGTAATGACATTGATAACAGGCCTTCCGGATTCATGCCCTGCAGCCTTCTCACTTGTCCTGGGTTGATGAGCAGGAGCTTGTTGCCCCTGACTAGACGAAGCAGGATTGCTGCTATTCTTCTCCACAAATTGCTGCAGCTTGTTTTCCCTTATCAACTCTTCAATCAAATTCTTCAATTGGCGGCATTCGTCGTTATCATGACCGGGTTGATTATGGAAGCGGCAGAACTTCCCGCTTTGTATAGCTCTTTTCCCGGTTCTCAGAACAGGAGGTTTAGGATAATCAACAGAATCTTTAGTGGCAAGGTAGATACGCTCCGGCGTATCTGATAAAGGAGTATATTCCGATGGCTTGAAGGAACGAGGCTTCTTCAGAATTTTCTGTTTCTTCCCATCGTTATTTTCCCTTTTCTGCCCTACAGATTCATTCTTGCATGGAGCAGTAGTGTTATCTTCAGCTTTTTCCAATACTGCCTTCACCGGTACAGGATGGCTTTCCAGGCGTATGAACTCATCTGCTTTCTTATAGAATTTTTCAAGGGAATCTGGTTCCTTCATGTTTAGCCATTTTCCAAATTCGCTCGACTTGTCAATGGCCCTCATCAGATAAGTCAAGATCATCCGTGGTTCTGCATTGTCTACCTCGGCCAGCGCTATATTAAAGCGATTCAAGAAAGATCTGATAGTTTCCCCTGGATTCTGTTCTAAACTTGACAACGACATGATATCTTTGGCTTTTGAAGCATATAGTCTGAACTGCTCCTTGAATTTCCGGGTTAGGTCAGAAAACTGATCTATAGACCGGATTGGTAGCTTGGTGAACCAAAGCAGAGCTACACCTTCCAGATATACAGGAAAATATCGGCACTTTATCTCATCAGAAGCTCTGGAACCTGTCATGTGCCAATCATACTTATACAAGAATTCGTTCGGATCGCTTGTCCCCTTGTAAGCTGGAATAGTTGGAGGGACGAACTTCCTCGAAAACTCAGCCTTTAAGATCCTTTCGGTAAACGGGGTTTTACTTGGGGCAAAACCCCATTCTTTCTCGTCTTCATCCCTTTGCACGCTCTCTTTCATGATTTGTTGAACCATTTCAGAAAGATACCCCTCATCATTTCAAGCTTTAGATCCACCAACTTCAGGAAGTGTCTGCTCAAAGGGGCTGGCAGCCCTCTCAGGAACGTTCCTTTCCTCAGCATCATGAATGTTGCCAGCAAAGTTCCTTTCATTACTCGTTGGTTGACGGTTTGCCCCAAGCAAATCGTTCAACTTATTCAAAATTAGAGCATTTTGGGCTTTCTGAGCCTCCAATTGTGCATTTTGGGCATTTATCTGCTGGTTCAGCCCTAAAATTACAGCATCCAATTCTGCTTTTGTAACCCCAACAGGTGGAGTGGCTTGATTAGGTACTGGGGAAGCGGAGGTTCCCTCTTGAACATTTCCATATCTAATAGATCTACTCCTTCTCCCTGGAGCCATGATTTCATATAAACTTCTAGTCTTCAGAGAGATTACTTCAACAAACTTTCATGGAGCAATGATGATAATTCACCTGAGTTCAGCTCTCAGTGAAAGCACCAAAAATGTTAACGTGAAAAATCTGAACGCTAACACCCCAGTGTGTAAAGTGTAGTTGTGAAAGCACCACCCGATGAATACGGGAATCAAGAGATAACAGTAAGTAACAGAAAATGCAGTAAATGAGCACAGAGTTTATAGTGGTTCGGCTTATGATCAAGCCTGCGTCCACTTCAATCCTTTTTATTGCTGACTGAATTACAACTTATTACAATCTCTTTCAATTACAATCCGATTCAATTCAAAAAGACAAATAGCTAGAGAAAACTTCAATGCCACAGAGTTCTTTGAATCCATGATTGAATGTTTCGAATCTTTGTGTGAAGTTTGGTCTAAATGTCTTGCGTGAGCTTGAAGTGACGGAGTGCAGCTTGCTTTGAAGATAGTGAAGTTCCAATGCCTTGAAGAAAATGATCCAAAAGTCCTTTGAATGTTGGAGGTGGTCGCGTATTTGTAGGCGCTTCCGGTGTCAAGTTGTAGGTAGTGGCCGAGATGAGTTGGGTCGTAAGCCGTTGCCGAGATAAGCTAGGTCGTAGGTCGCTTCCTTTCACTCATGCATGGCTAACGGCTTAAGTGGGGGACACATGCTTTCCCGACTTCGAATCTCAAGTCCTAAGTCGTTGCCGAGCTAACGTGCCGCGCGTTAAACTGTTGCACTACTTCCTCCTTCATATCCCTAGGTCTGTTACGACTTATCATAAGCCATAAGCTGGCCACGACTCAGGTGTGGACCAACTTATTCTTAACAGCTAGGTCGGCAAACAACTTGAGTAGTTAGATCGGAAAACATGTTAGGTCGGTAGACTTTTATAAGTCCTAGGTCGGAATCTCCTTGAACTTAAGTCGGCATCATTTCAAGACGTTAGGTCGGAACTTTCTTTAAGGCATTAGGTCGGCATGCTTCTCAAGACCCTTAGGTCGGTATCCCTCTTAGGTCTTATGCAGTTAGGTCGGTCTTCCATGCTAAGATACTAGGTCGGCATCCCTTCGTGCCTTAGGTCGGCAGAACGCTGGGTCGCTAACTGTTTGATGTGCTAGATCGGTGAGTCACGGCCGAGATGGAATTAACAATTTGTATGTGTGCATATATTTAATGGAATATGAGAAAAACAAATGTAAGGATTTGATTAATATATATGTTATTTATTCAGGGTATTGAATAAAATTGGGAATCCAATTGTAATTAATGGTAATAATGTTGGTATTAGCTAATAAATTTAATTTCAATGCAATACCCATAAATTAATGGGATGAAATGAATGTATGTAAATGCATACTAGGTTATTTATCAAACAAAAGGAAAGAATTTGTTATTAAATTCCTTATGTTTGAATGAATTTGGAGACCGTAATTAAATTCCGGATCTGTTGACGCTAGTTTGAATGAATTTGGAGACCGTCAAATTTTTGGATTTAAATTGGATTTGAATTCAATTTAAATCCAAAAGGTGAGTGTTTTAACCCACTCACAACTTCTAAAATTTCTTATGTTTGTTAATTTGACTTAGGATATGAGTAGGAATTTATTTATGGTTGTTTGGCATGTTTTATTCGTCATCTCAGTTAAATCGCATTTATTTAATTTAAACTGTTAGCTAATTTTATTTATTGCATATAATTTGACAGTTAGAATTTATTTATTTGCATATTAACTGCCTGTCATAGTTATGTTAATCTTATTTCATATTAACAGCTAGTTAAATTCACATTTATTTGGCATATAAACTTCTAGTTTAACAGTTATTAAATTTATTGATTGAATATAAACTGTTAGCTAATACCTATTATTTATTACCTGTATAATTTATATGCTCTATATCGATGATTGTTTAAATTGGATGATGATTGCAAATAATGGTTGATGATTGATATTTGGATGAATGGATGCTATATTTATATTGTATAAACTGCAAGTCATCATGCATTTTCATTTCATTCGGGATTGCGGTTTGAAATGATATACAACCGCATTTTTATTTTAAATTGCGGATTGAAATGATAAACATCCGTATCATTTGACCATAGGGTAGAAAATTTTATAAAGGCACCACGGTAAATATATAAAATTATTTTTGAAATGTTTTACTATGGTTTTGTAAAGCAATATATATATATATATATATATATATATATGGTTTATGGGATATTGATTTGGTTATATATATATATATGTATATATATAGTAAATTTTCAGTTTTAAGCTTTGTATAAATTTGATTTGAAGTATAAAATAAAGTTTGATTTTTAAGATCAAATACGATTAAGCATTTATTTAAAATCTAATTTCTGGAGTTTTTATGACTTAAATGAGAATAAGATTTGGAAGATGAATATTAAGTTAAATTGAAATTTAATAATTTTTTTTATAAAGGATATGATTTTTATAACTTGATTTTTTGTAAAGTGATTTAAATGAATATCAGGTTGATTTAAATGAATATATCAAGTTTTATAAATTGAAAGATTTTCCAATTATGAGAAGTTAAAGGTTTTACTTAAATTATATTGAATTCATTAAGTAAACATTTGAAGTCTAAATAATAAGTAATTGAATTTGATATATATGGGTTTGTCAAATGAGTTTGTTTTTGAAATGGTGAAATATTTAAAGCTTTGAAACATAAGAATTAAAAATGGTATTTGGAAGTTTAAATCGATATTTGGAATTGATTGTGAAATGTAAAGAAGCTATTTTGTTTTATAAAAGAAATTTAATATTTAACCATTTGAGAGATGGAAATTTGTTTCAAAGTTATGGTTTTCAAGGTAGTATAATTTGGAAGTATTATATTCAAGAGTTTTGATTTCTAAATATTTTACTTTGAAACCACTATGATTTTTGGAAAGAATATATTGGAAAATAAAGATGATATCATATTGTTTTGGGTTTTAAAAAGAAATGATATCATATTCATATGGTTTTGAAATGGATATTATATTATGGTTTTACAAGTATAAATTATTTTAAAGGACCGCGGTGTTATAATAACGTTTGGTTGTTGAAGAGACCGAGATCGGAAGTTGTCATACTCTCTGCCAACTCCAAAAACCACTTTAACAACCGTGTACGCGGTGGAGATTCCAGAATGAAGTAGGTTGGTGGAGGCGTTTCCTGCAAGGTAAATACGTGTACCCGACTCCCGTTAGTTGGCATAAGGTGGCTAAAACAGGAGCGATTCTCGGGCCAATGAGGTCATTCCTCTGATCGGACATTCCTCTTCGATATTATACTTTGACTTTGGATTGATTCAGTGGCCACTTTTACTTTGATTTTTTTTGGGGAGTTGTTTCGAGGTGGGCGGTAGCTGCGGCTACGCGTTTCCATCAGCCCGGATAGCAATTGGTATATCTACCCTGGCATTGCCTAGCTATGCCGTGTCACCTACCCTATCGCGCCTTGTACGAGTTTGGATTTCTCCCATAGCCCGTTTGGTATCCTCTGGTGGCTTCCCGATCAGGAGGGACTATGATATTGGATGGACTACTGGGACTATTACGTGTTAAGGGCTATACGGGTAACCCCTTAATGCTAAGAAAAAGTAAGTTTATTTTACAATTAGACACTATTATAATAGCGCAATATACTACATAGTAAATAGTTTAATGGATCCTTAGGAGATGTAAATCCCGAGCATCTCTTGAGTTACTGCACTCATATCTATTTCTGTTTATTTAACGTACATAAGATCTTTTAGTTGTGACTCGAGTGTTTTTGTCTTTTCAAATTTGCTCGGGTCAGTCCGAGCGTTTCAGGATTTGAATTTTTAGCTCTAGAGGACGAAGACGAAGATTTGTATTACTATTATCTACTATTAATCCACTACACCATTTAATTCCGCTGCATTGACATTATTGGTATGTGAACTCTGATATTTATTGTATAAAGATGAATCAAATGTTTTGTAAACAGTTTTACGAACTGCATATTTATTATTATATTTTATCCTTCCGCTGTGAGATTCTGTTTTGTTTTATTTCTTTCTCGTTTTTCTTATTTACCCCATAACAATCCGCCCTTCCGTATGGTTGAAATTGGAACGTGTGTCGATTTGAAGCATGTGAAAAGGCGGGACGTTACATCTGGTATCAGAGCTTTGGTTTAGTGATAAACCTTAGTTTTCTGGGGTTTGACTCTTTACTAATAGGTTAGTAATACCCTATGGGAGTCGCTGAGTGTATATATATGAGAGAGCGTATTTGTTAGTGTTATAAAATGGTTTTTATATCGTGTTAATCTGTTCCGTTTTGTATTTATAAATTCTGGTTGGTGCATGGGACGCTGTGACATCAATAGGAAATTCTAAACACTTAATAGGACAGACCAACACAATATTTGTTTCTAATATAGGTGAATGAAATTACTTTGCCTATTATATTTTCTATATATAAAATAAAATTTTCAAAAGATATCTATATTTGGCTGTAATAGATTGGTTGTTAGGTAATAAAGTGTATAAATAATAATAGAAATAAGACTGAAAAATAAAATAAATGAAATTTGAAAATTTAGAACTTAAGTTCCGGGGTTTTGAAATTTCTTTCAAATAAATTTTGGAACATAATAATATTGTTTATAAGTACTTTCTGATATAAACATTCAATATAATTTGGGAAAAATTGTTTTAAAGAAGATTCTGGAGAAAATAAGTTTTGTACTTTCCTCTCTGTCGGTGGAAAATAATTTCGGTGATGACGGCCGCATCATCGGCTTTCATTTTCGAGTTTCGAAGGGAAAAGGCCACTATAGTAGTTTTACTGCAGATTCATTTTGAAAAATATATAAATTTTGAATTGTTTTAAATATAATTAGAGATATATAAGTTGTAAGAATATATTTATCTATTATTTTAAAATAATTTGAAATTTAACCCGGTATTAAATTCTTAGATTTCCATTAATTAATTGTTTCAATTATTGTAGTGAATTGAAACGTAGATAATTAATAAATTAAAACCTCTAAAGGAAATAAGAGATTTAATGATAGGTTATAAATGGTATTAAATGGAATTTGAAATTATAACCTACGAAATAAAGAATATTATTATTGAATTTTAAATTAATCATTGGTAATGAGAAAACTTGTATTACTTTCAAGTACATTCTTTAAAAAACATATATAACTTGCCAAATATTAAAAGTGAAATGTTTAATAGGAAATGTGATGAAAATTATACAAGTAAAAGTAGGTAGTGTAGAATTCAATGAATTTGCTATTATAAATGAGAATTTAATGTTATCAACTTAAGTTACAATTAAAATCTTACTATAAGTGAATAAAATTAAAGGTAAGTAATTCAAATAGATGAATATCAACTTAAGTAAATAAAATGGAAATGCTAACAAATTAAACGAGGGCATGAAATAAATGAATAAATAATTATAATGAGATAAAAAGAACTAGCATGACCTGAGTTAATGAAATTGAATAATTGTAAGTAATAAGTAAAAATAAATGAAGCAAACATTTAATGAGTAAATGTAAATTTAAACAATGAATCACTGTATAAATAAAAAGATAATCAAACAACGGATGTATGAAATGAAATTTATAATAAGTTAATTTGATTTGTTGATTGGAATTGTTATTGTTTGCTTGTGGTTGTTGGGTGAGGAAACTTTAAATTTGTTGGGATGGATGAATAATTCATTAGGTTTAATCTAAGACTGTTGAGTAAATGATGCACTTGATGGTTTATTCTTCATTCCGTACAATTTAAAGGTTTTGAACCCGAACAACTATTTGTTGTATGATTGTATGGTTGTTTTTGTATTTGTTGTGTATGCTGTTTGTTGAAATTGATGGTTGTTGTATTGATTGGTTGTTAGTGATTGAAACCACTTAAATATTTCACTTTAAATTGTTAACCCTTTTGATTTTATAAGTGAAATGCAGGTTATGGAAGCAATTGCTACTGCTTTTGGTTCCATAAATTAAGCATAAATTGCCCAACAAATAGGTACGTTTTCGGATTACGGTTTATAGCGATATTTTATATATTTTCCCGTGTAGGGATATATATTATTTTGGGAAATATTTGTGTATATTGTTATATTTTGATATTATATTTTTCTCCCGAGCCTCTCCGTACAAAGGAGACTCTGCCAAAATTTTCCGTAAGTTTTGGACTTAGAAATTTTTTTGAAAATGTTTACCAAACTTTAGTAATTTAAGTGTGAAAAGATATAATGATTATAAAATGGGTATATTTTATTTAAGGAAATAAATTTAGTAAATTATTGGTTATAAGTTAAATATTTTGAATATGATGTAGTGTTATTTAATTCTTCTTTTCCCTTCTTTTCCTTTTTGGGGACAAAAAGTTTTGAGTGGGGGAGAGTGTAACGACCCGTAAATTTAGTGGATTAAAATTGGTTAAAATTTATACGTTTTGTAATTTAATTTAGTAGAAACTTCAAATTATAAACGATAAATTAAATTATGTAAATGGTGACTTAAGACCTATTTATAGAAATTGTAATAAAATCCAAATGAATTAAGTAGAAAAGGATTTTTTTTACCTAGATATAAAATTTAATATGAGAAATTAACGAAATTATTAAATTGATTTAATGCAATAAAAGAGTGTAAATGATAATTGGAATAAATTAAGCAATTATGTTAATGCAAGTGGATCATTTATAAACTTAAATGAAACATTCCAATTTAATAGAGTTATTCGAATGTTATGACTTATTTTAAAGGTAAAAATTTGATTTAATTGGAATTTGTTATATTTGGTTTAAATAGGAAAGGAGTATACAAAAGTAACTGTGAATAGTGAAGTCGCAACTGTAAATGGAAGAAATTGAAATAAGGGGCAGTAAACATTGAATAAATTAATAGGAATAAATGCCAACATTGAATTGTTATAAATGTAATTAAATATTACAAGTGTGTGAAACGTAAAGATAAGGGTTAAGAGTTGTTGGATAATAAATTGCAATAACTAAAGTTAGTAATTAATGGTTAAAAAGAAAATACCAATTTACTCATAAAGTGAATATAAGTGAATGTAACAAAATAAAAAGGAAACGATACTTATTCGTAAGTGATGGTTAATGTAAAAGGAATAACTAATTGGATTTAGAATCTTAATTTGTATGTGTGCATATATTTAATGGAATATGAGAAAAACAAATGTAAGGATTTGATTAATATATATGTTATTTATTCAGGGTATTGAATAAAATTGGGAATACAATTGTAATTAATGGTAATAATGTTGGTATTAGCTAATAAATTTAATTTCAATGCAATACCCATAAATGAATGGGATGAAATGAATGTATGTAAATGCATACTAGGTTATTTATCAAATAAAAGGAAAGAAAAGTAAATATCGAATTTGAGTGATGAATAAATATGCGTTGAATAGTAATTGGATGTAAAGTTAATGGTAATTGTATAAAATCAAAATAAGATAATGAATTGCAATAATTGTGGGCTGATAATAAGGTGTGAATGGGAAAGTGATTATTATATAAATTGAATGGAATTCAAATTGATGGGAAAAGTAAATGTGTACTTGTAATAAATTTAAACAGACTTAAAAATGGAATTTATTAATTAATAGATATAACAGATAAGGATACTTATAAATGTGGGATTGAGAGTTTTACAACAATTAGTATGAGTTATATGTATATTCAAACATTCAATTTAATTTGTAAATCATTAAAATAAATGGTACGTTTAAATAAATTTAGATAAAAGGGGTATGCATTTATGTAATAGAGTATGAATCTATTATTAAGTTTATTTATAAATGGCAGTTGGGTAAATGAAAGGGTGCAAAAGTAAGCTTGTCAGTATATTGAAGTAATGTATGATAATAGGTTTAATTGAAATAAATGAAAATTTAACATCTAAATATTACGTTAATAGGAAGTAATTGTTCTACTTATCGTTTCATTCATTTAGCCTATTTTGAAACTTAATCAACGGAAATTAATGTAATTGAAAATTTTCAATTAATAGGAGAGAGAATACTAATTGTAATAGGTGCAATTAAAAGCAGCTTATGTTTTGTGAAATATAAGGAAAGTTTTGATTCAAAAAAAAAACATTTACATCAATAAAATGAATGTTTCATCTGTGAATGTAGGTTTAATTTAATTTAAATAAAAAATAGAAAGATTGATTTTATAGAAAGAAATATATGTTTATTTGAACCGTGTTTAGCTTACAGACTGATTACAAGAATAGGAAAATAATCTATTTATTACTCTTGTATATAAACAATTTTTCTATTTTTTTATGCAGTTTAGTTATCTGTTTTAAAATTTAACCTTGTTAGTGATTGCAATTAATGTAGTTCAAATATTTCAATTAAAAGGAAAGAAAACGGTGATTTCAACTAATAGATTTAATAAAAAAACGCACGTTCTGTGGTAAACAAAAAGGGTGTTTCAATGGTAATAAGAGATCATTCTGGGAAAAACAAATCAAACGTTTTCATTTTTAAGGTAAGTATAAAAAAATTATTATGCATAGACAAAAACCCAAATGCATAGAAATTCGAATATTACTTGAGTTAATGAAGTAATTTTGGTGTGTTTAGGGTTAACAAAATTTATTAAGTAAACAAGTGTTTTGAAATTTGAATTCTAAGAGTTTGTTTACAGTATAGGGTTAGTCCATTCATTCCCTTTCTAATTAATAATTGCCTCTTTTTAATACCTGCTACTTTTAAAAAGGCTGTTCATATTTACTATATTTCAAAACCAAGTTTCTTCATATTTACTTTATTTCTTTCCATTCATTTTCCAACTTCATTTTTTTGAAACGCCATTTCATTTATTTCTAATTAATAGCGGTCTCTCTTTTCAAATATCTTTGATCCTAAACCTAATTCTAACCTTATAAATAAGATATGACGCAAATGAAACCGCGGCCTACATTCTAATCTTCTTCTTTTTTTCCTTTTCTTTTGTTTTTCTTTTCTCTTCAAATCTCTTATTATCTCTCATTTTAATTTTTCCTTCCTCTTCAAATATTCTTCTTCTTAAAAATTTTATCCTATTTCAAACTTTCTTCTTTCTTTTCAAATCTAGATCTTCTCTTCCATTTTCAGTTCTTATTTTAATCATTTTCTTTTTCAATTCTTCTTTTTCAAATCTTTTTTTTTCTTTCAACCTTTTAAAAATACATACATTCATATAATAAGGAGGAAAATTAAAGTAAATTGAAATAAAAGAAAAATTACGGAACAAAGCTAGCAATTAAGAAGAAGCATACGCGAGGGAAGAGTGGATGTGGCATGGTATTTTATTTTTGTTTTGTTTATTTTTAATTTCTATTGCAAATCGTTTAATTATGATAACTTTCACATACGAACTCCGTTTCACGCGTGATTTTTTTTTTTAGGATCGTAATTAAATTCCGTTTCTGTTGACGCTCGTTTCAATGAATTTGGAGACCGTCAAATTTTTGGGTTTAAATTGGATTTGAATTCAATTTAAATCCAAAAGGTGAGTGTTTTAACCCACTCACAACTTCTAAAATTTCTTATGTTTGTTAATTTGACTTAGGATATGAGTAGGAATTTATTTATGGTTGTTTGGCATGTTTTATTCATCATCTCAGTTAAATCGCATTTATTTAATTTAAAATGTTAATTAATTTTATTTATTGCATATAATTTGACAGTTAGAATTTATTTATTTGCATATTAACTGCCTGTCATAGTTATGCTAATTTTATTTCATATTAACTGCCTGTTAAATTCACATTTATTTTGCATATAAACTGCTAGTTTAACAGTTATTAAATTTATGATTGAATATAAACTGTTTGTTAATACCTGTTATTTATTACCTATATAATTTATATGCTCTATATCGATGATTGTTTAAATTGGATGATGATTGCAAATAATGGTTGATGATTGATATTTGGATGAATGGATGCTATATTTATATTGTATAAACTGCAAGTCATCATGCATTTTCATTTCATTCGGGATTGCGGTTTGAAATGATATACAACCGCATTTTTATTTTAAATTGCGGATTGAAATGATAAACATCCGTATCATTTGACCATAGGGTAGAAAATTTTATAAAGGCACCACGGTAAATATATAAAATTATTTTTGAAATGTTTTACTATGGTTTTGTAAAGCAATATATACATATACATACATATATATATATATATATATATATATATATATATGGTTTATGGGATATTGATTTGGTTATTTATATATATATAGTAAATTTTCGGTTTTAAGCTTTGTATAAATTTGATTTGAAGTATAAAATAAAGTTTGATTTTTAAGATCAAATACGATTAAGCATTTATTTAAAATCTAATTTGTGGAGTTTTTATGACTTAAATGAGAATAAGATTTGGAAGATGAATATTAAGTTAAATTGAAATTTAATAAAAATTAATTTTTTTAAAGGATATGATTTTTATAACTTGATTTTTTGTAAAGTGATTTAAATGAATATCAGGTTGATTTAAATGAATATATCAAGTTTAATAAATTGAAAGATTTTCCAATTATGAGAAGTTAAAGGTTTTACTTAAATTATATTGAATTCATTAAGTAAACATTTCAAGTCAAAATAATAAGTAATTGAATTTGATATATATGGGTTTGTCAAATGAGTTTGTTTCTGAAATGGTGAAATATTTAAAGCTTTGAAACATAAGAATTAAAAATGGTATTTGGAAGTTTAAATCGATATTTGGAATTGATTGTAAAATGTAAAGAAGCTATTTTGTTTTATAAAAGAAATTTAATATTTAACCATTTGAGAGATGGAAATTTGTTTCAAAGTTATGGTTTTCAAGGTAGTATAATTTGGAAGTATTATATTCAAGAGTTTTGATTTCTAAATATTTTGCTTTGAAACCACTATGATTTTTGGAAAGAATATATTGGAAAATAAAGATGATATCATATTGTTTTAGGTTTTAAAAAAATGATATCATATTCATATGGTTTTGAAATGGATATTATATTCTAGTTTTAAAAGTATAAATTATTTTAAAGGACCACGATGTTATAATAACGTTTGGTTGTTGAAGAGACCGAGATCGGAAGTTGTCATACTCTTTGCCAACTCCGAAAACCACTTTAACAACCGTGTACACAGTGGAGATTCCAGAATGAAGTAGGTTGGTGGAGGTGTTTCCTGCAAGGTAAATACGTGGACCCGACTCCCGTGAGTTGGCATAAGGTGGCTAAAACAGGAGCGATTCTCGGGCCAATGAGGTCATTCCTATGATCGGACACTCCTCTTCGATATTATACTTTGACTTTGGATTGATTCAGTGGCCACTTTTACTTTGATTTTTTTAGGGAGTTGATTCGAGGTGGGCGGTAGCTGCGGCTACGCGTTTCCATCAGCCCGGATAGCAATTGGTATATCTACCCTGGCATTGCCTAGTTGTGCCGTGTCACCTCCCTATCGTGCCTTGTACGAGTGTGGATTTCTTCCGTAACCCGTGTGTTATCCTCTGGTGGCTTCCCGATCAGGAGGGACTATGATATTGGATGGACTACTGGGACTATTATGTGTTAAGGCCTATATGGGTAACCCTTAATGCTAAGAAAAAGTAAGTTTACTTTACAATTAGACACTATTATAATAGCGCAATATACTACATAGTAAATAGTTTAACGGATCCTTAGGAGATGTTAATCCCGAGCATCTCTTGAGTTACTGCACTCATATCTATTTCTGTTTATTTAACATACATAAGATCTTTTAGTTCTGACTCGAGTGTTTTTGTCTTTTCAAATTCGCTCGAGTCAGTCCGAGCGTTTCAAGATTTGAAGTTTTAGCTCTGGAGGACAAAGACGAAGATTTGTATTACTATTATCTACTATTAATCCACTACACCATTTAATTCCGCTGCATTGACATTATTGGTATGTGAACTCTGATATTTATTGTATAAAGATGAATCAAGTGTTTTGTAAACAGTTTTATGAACTGTATATTTATTATTATATTTTATCCTTCCGATGTGAGATTCTGTTTTGTTTTATTTCTTTCTCATTTTTCTTATTTACCCCATAACAATCCACCCTTCCGTATGGTTTGAATTGGAACATGTTTCGATTTGAAGCGTGCGAAAAGGCGGGACGTTACAATATATGTTGTGGTGGATAGATTTTCGAAGATGGCACATTTCATAGCTTGTAAAAAGACCGCCGATGCAGTCCGTGTTGCTCAATTGTTCTTTAAAGAAGTTTATCGACTACATGGACTACCAGAGACCATTGTTTCTGACCGGGATACTCGATTTCTAAGTCATTTTTGGTTGAGTTTGTGGAAGATGGTTGGAACTAAGCTGAATTTTAGTTGCACCTATCATCCGCAAACAGATGGGCAAACGGAAGTGGTGAACATGTCTTTGGGAAACTTGTCGAGATGTCTTGTGAAGGATAATTTGAAGAGCTGGGATGTGAAGTTGTGTTGGGCAGAATTTGCACATAATCATGCAGTGAATCGAAGTACTGGATTCAGTCCATATCAAGTAGTATATTCAGCAATTTCGAAGGGACCGTTGGATTTGTCGACAGTGCCACTTCAGAAAGGGGTTGTTAAACGAGCTTGTGATTTCGTGAATGAGTTGCAGGAGTGCCACAGAATTGTTCATGAACGATTGCTTAAGTCAAATGAGAAGTATAAGTAACGAGCAGATAAGAAGCGAAGAAGTGTGGAATTTAGAGAAGGTGATTTTGTTTACGCAGTATTGATGAAAGATCGTTTTCCAGTTGGAACTTACAACAAATTGAAAGCTCGAAAGATTGGTCCAGTAGAAATCTTGAAGAAGATCAATGATAATGCTTATCAGTTAAGGTCGCTGGACCACGTCTGTACTGTCGATGTTTTTAACGTCAAACACTTGATTCTGTATCATGAGCATAAGCTTGTCGAAGAAGAGGAAAGTGTGAATTCGAGGTCGAATTCTTGTCAAACGGCGGAGGATGATGCAGCGTAGGATGATAACTCGATTTCCTTAAGTCGCTTGCGACCTAATGAGTGTGCCAACAACGAGTTATGTCGCTCCAACGACCTAACGAGGATGCCAAGAGAGCCTTAAGTCGGCAGCGACCTAACTACGCGACCTAACTACTTATGCAGCATCATTTTAGGTCGCATCTCCTTAGGTCGTTCCACTATGCCACTTTTTCGTTAGTTCTTTAAGTCGCTGAAGCTTCTGCCGCATATATCTCTTAAGTCACTACTGAAGATAGGTCGTAAGTTGCGTGTTTTGTTAAGTCGCATGATGATATTTTTGTTGAGTTGCGTATGTATGATGTATTGTAACTCATAAGACGTTTGTATGTTGTTTTGTCATGTGTTGTAGCTCGTGTTGAATTTCCTTTATGTTGTAACTCGATTGTATATAAGTTGTAGGTCGTGTGGATTGTAACTTTGTAAGGCGCAGGTCGTGTGAACTGTTAAGTCGTCTGAGACTTAGGTCGTGGGTGGTAATTTGTAGGTAGTCGAATGAATTAGGTCGGTTGAACTGTGTGTTGTAAGCCTATAAATAGGTGAGTAGTGTCACTTGTAAACTTGGTCGATTTTGAATAAACTTTGTTTGAGTGCTTTGTGCCTCTTTAAAATTGGAAGTTGAGCGTTGTCTCCTTTCTCCATTTTCGGTTATTCGAGTGCGCTCGAATCAACGGATTTGAAGCCGATTCACGGAATCTCGTGCGCGAGATCAACGTAGAAGAATCGTAGATCTTTTAACACGGTATCGTGCGCGATCAACGTGTTAGAGATAGCTAGACTCCGATATCTTTTGAGATCAACGGATTTGGGCATTTATCCTTGGTATCTTTAATCCATCAATCCATATTTACATCATTCCATCATTGTTTTGTTAGTTGTGCATCATTTGATCACAACTTGAAGTTATCCGCTGCGTCATCAGCATAAAACTTAGGAAGAAATAATCCATAGACCAATTTTTTTAGTACATGTTAACTTTGCTCTTCTCCTTCATTTGGAATTTTTGAAGCAAAGTTAGGGTTTTATGCACGGTTACCTTAAAATTTTGAAATCCTTAATCAAAAGGTGGATTGAAGCTTAATCATTCCCTCTTTTATTTGAAGCCAAAACTTCAATTTCAGCTCATGTGAAATCCTTCCTTAAGTTAAGTGCTTTGTAACTTCAAATAAGCTATTTAGTGAAAATTTCTGTTTTTCTTTATAAAACCGTGCAATATTCGTAAAGGTGTATGTTGAAATTATTAATGCGTATCCTTCCTTTTTATTCCCTTTCAAATTTATAGCAACACCCAATATGAATCTTTAATAAGAAAGTGCTTTGTCACAACTGATTGTTTGTTTTACACTTTCACCCTTTTACTTGGGATTATTTTGATCATACCTTTTTTTGTTATTATTTTGTGATTTTACGTCATTATTTATTAGTGAGATCCCTATACTATTGGTTTATGCTATTAGTTTATTAAATATTTGACAATCCATCTTTGCTTTACTTATCTTTTTCCAATTTGGACGATTGCGAACCTATATATGTATATATTAAGTTTTATATCCTTAATGAAAGATAGGTCTAATATTAATTATACACTTGCTACATACAACCTTATAATCATTTTTGTGAATGAATATTGGTAAGCTGGGTCCAAAGGTATGACCTTATTGAAATTGCTAAAATTTCCACCTTGTACAGTTTTGCAGCATAATCAAAAGCATATCAAGTGTCTGAATTATTGTAGAAACAGATTGTTAAGGAGAAATACTAATATTAGCAAGTCTATTTTTCTCTAAGCATAACCAAAATATTTTGAGGGTGATTAGAGTTCTCTTTCCTAGAATAGTTGGTCATGTAAGAGATACTTTTTCTCTATTTTTTGATGATTTGGAAAAAATAATAGTTCATATTGTTCTCTTACAATGTAATAGTTATGAGAAGGCACAACAATTTAGTGAGAGCGTTGAACCAGTTAATAACCTTTAGGATTTAGCTTTTCCATCATGGTAAGATCCTTCTCCTAACATGGCTACTTCTTCACCATCATCAAATGTTATGTTCCCATATAAGGTAATTCTGTTTTGGAAATAATAATTACTTTCGACTATTTGATTCTATGCTTTATTGTAGTTTATTCATTTGCAACACTAAAATTACTTTGTCTACAAAATTTGATTAGTAGATCTATGCATAATCCACCTAAAATGACAAAATTATCAGGCGGGTCTTCTATGATTCAGCTAATTGAGGCTGTTGGATCTCATTTTTCACGATGTAGGTAAGTTTTCTTTATGGAATATATTCCCAAGGACATAGAATCCTTCATGGTACATATCATCAAATGACTGCTGATGATATGATCTTTTCTATCTATTCTACCTTTTAGAAAACTAAAACCAATCACTACATCTTCCGTTTTTTCCTATTTTTTTAAGAATTAAATCTTTGAATCTTACAGATTGGCCATAAACAATAAGTTGCTTATTTTAGTATGTATTATTCTGAAAATGTTGAAAATAATACTGCAAAGTTATTACAGTTTCACTCTTCTTACTTTGTATAAATAAACAGTTTAGACATAGATAAACTATTTTCCTACTGTTATAGTAGATTATTAGTTTAAAATATATTATTTGCAGTATATAAAGCAAAAGTACATCACTGAAGAAATTCAGCTATTTAGGAATGAGGCATGAAATTTACTTTAATTTATCTATTATAATGAATTCTTAGTTTATGCAAAAAAATATTGATGATGACATTTTAATTGAACATTTTATATTATGTAGATGCTTGCTGGGAAGAATACAATCTTATTGAATTCAGACAAAAGGGAGAAAGTGTGGAAGCTCTAAAGCTAATGCAAAAATCCAACATAGGTCATAGGTTGGTTCTTCAAGATCTTGACTAATATTAGTACAATATTACCTTAATTGTAATTATAAAGGCATAACATGTATAATTATTGAGTCTACTGAAACTTTTGTGGCAAATCATAAGTTATTTATGCCATGTAATTAAACATTTGGATGTTCTATGTACATAGAAGAAAAAACATGGTGCTAAATTATGATAACTTTACTACTGTATGTGTCTAAACAACTGTTCTCTGCTATGTGTTCAAATATTAAGTACTCATTATTGGCTCGGTCCACTCATTCTAATTGATTAGAAAACCCTATCGCGAAGAAAGGTAGCTAATAGCGTAATCGACATTAATACTCCCTTGTCAATCAATTAATGTTCGGTTACATTTTTTTTTACTATTGCAACTTTTAAAATTCTTGGAATTCTTTTTTTTTATACTTCTACTGGGTTTTCTGTTTTGAGCTTTAAGATCATGAAAAGGTGAAATATGGTGCTACAATTTTCATGCAAACAAGTTTTCTTGGAGAACTGAATTAATAAGTAATCATGATCAACGGTTGGATAAGAATCTGTTATATATTGTCGATGATTAAAATTATTATCTAATTTGACTTAGTCTTTTGACTTTTGTGCTCAAGTAGGTAAATTCATGTTTCTGAATGTTGACAAGGCTAACTTCAGTAGATGTTTACCAAGCAAACTCTTAATGTTAACCTTATGTGCAGCACGAGACCATGTTTGTTCTGTTATACCTATCATCCATTTATTCTTTTAACAAAAGTTGACAAACTTAATGTATTAATTGTTGAACGAGAGATATGTTATAGAATATGCATATTATAAGATTGTATTTTTCATAAATTAAAGTGTTTTCTTCAAATACATGTAAATTGTACTTTAATTATAGAATACTGATTATATATCTTTTCATCTTAAATGAAAGAGAGTGGTCATACTATTCCTCTTTGACAGCATCATGGTTTTTCTATATATATCAATGCTAGGTTTATCTCGATGCTATTATTTTTACTTTATACAAGCTCTAAAATTGGAAAAGATATCATAATGATCATTGTTGTTTAAGAAATAAGCTCGATTGTAGCAAGTACTACTTATTACTGCCATTAACATGTATACAACAAAAAATGTAACTTTATATTCAAAAACGATGAAATATGCATGATTTACCACATTATGTATGCAAAATTTGACTGCAAAATCATCCTTTGTCGATGAAACGCTCTCTATTTATATCGTGAGGCAATAAAAAGAAGCTATCACACTTTTTTCTTTGCATGCATTCCTTGGACGATGCTTTAGGATTTTTTTTGAGAAACGGGATGAAAACATTCCCATATGACGAATATCATTGGCCACACTAATTATAGTATTTACTTTTTATGCATAGGTGATGAAGGATTTCCAAATTCCAAACTACAAGAAGTGCTAATTTTTATATCTGTTGCATTTCTCAAGATTTGAAATAATAGTTGATTACAATGTTTATTCTACTTTATTATTTCATGAAATAACTTAGTCCAATTTTTCTTTCAACAAACTGTTGATTTGTGCATCATATACATCACAACATACAACATTACATATACTTCAAAGTTATGTTGTAAGATCCAAAAAGTTTTACAAACGTTGTTTTTTAATAAAAGTTCATCATATGCACGTGTTCGCACGTGCCAAAGTACTCATTATATATATATATATATATATATATATATATATACTTTTTATAAAAATACCTTAGCTTATCATATACACACACATATACTCAAGTGTACATGCATATTCACATGTACATTTCCATACCCAAGGCGATTTATAAATGTGTGCATTTGTATACAAAAGTGTTCCGACATTTTCCATAACTTTTAGTCGATGAACAATCGATACAACTTCCGGTCATATTTTCAACCTTTCTTCAAACTAGTTATTTTTTATAAAAAAATTAAAAATGACTTCGTTATCATTTTTTATCATTTAAAAGAGTTTTATTTCCATTTTAATATCTATTATTTGAATATTTAAAATTAATTAAGTATTCGTAAATCAAAGTAGTGAAATTCTGGACCGTTACAAAAACTATTTCACCATCTTTAGCTATTATTTAAAAGGAGTTTAATTGACTTATTAAATTTAATTAGTTAATAAAAATATATTTAAATATTTATTATAAAGGTAATTAAATTCTGGGTCATTACATTCTCCCCCCTTAAAGGAATTTCATCCCGAAATTAGCACATAAGAAGATAACTCAATTACTTGGAAAGTTATATATTCATCGCATAAAACACATACAAAGAAAACCTCTAAACATCCATAGAAAACAGTGCTTAACTATGCATACAAACAAACAACTAGCTATCCTAACGTTAACTCAGGATAGGTTTTCTTCATATAATCTATAGTCTCCCACGTGCAGTTTCTAGGATCCTCACTCCATTGAATTTTAATCAACTACACTACCTTATTGCGTAATCGCTTCTCATCCTAATCTACAATATAAACTGGGTGTCTAACCACTATAAAGTTTGGCTCTACTTCTAGATCCTCCTGCTCTGACAGTTCTAAAATCAAGGTTGGATCATGCACAAATTTCCTTAAATTCAACACATGGAATACATTATAAACATCTACTAATCTCTTCGGCAACTCAACCTTATTAGCAAGGGACCCAGTCCTTTCAAGAATATGGAAAGGTTCAATATACCTTGGTGCTAACTTCCCAAATTTTCCAAATCTAACAGCTCCTCTAATTGGCAAAATCTTAACGAACATAAGGTCTCCAACATTAAATTTCAAATCTCTTTGCCTCTTATTAGCATAACTCTTTTGACAATCTTAGGCTGCATTCTTTCTTTTTTAATCACCACAACTTTCTCCGTCACCTCTCGAATCACATTTGGCCCAAGCACTAGACAATCTCCAGACTCTACCCAACAGGCGGGTGACTTGCGTGGCCTTCCATATAGAGCTTCATAAGGTGCCATACCGACGCTTTCTTGAAAGCTATTGTTGTAGGACAATTCCATTAGATGCAGATGATTTTCCCAAGACCCTCCAAAATCCAAGATTTGTACCCTCAACATATCTTCTAAGATGAGTTTAAACCTCTTAGTTTATCCATTGATTAGAGGGTGGTAGGCAGTTCTCAAACTTAGCTTTGTTCCCAATGCAACTTGCAAGGCTTCGCAGAAGTAACTTGTAAAGATGGGATCTCAATCGTTTCCTATACTCATTGGGATTCCATGTAATCAATCAATCTCCCTCATATAAATTTTCGCCAAAGATGCTGCAGTCCTTGTCGTCTTTACTTGGATAAAATGGGCACTCTTTGTTAACCGATCAACGATAATCCACACACCTTCATTTCCTTTTCTAGTTTTGGGTAAAACATTGATATAATCTCCCATTTTCAATCTGGAATTTCCAAGGGTTGAAGTAATCCAGCGGTCTTTTAGTGATTGCCTTTTATCTGTTGATAATCGAAACATCTGCTGACAAAGATTAAGACATGTCCCTTCATTTCGGGCCACCAAAATACTTGCTTCATATCTCCATGCATCTTAGAAACACCTAGGTGGATACTTAATTTAGATCGACGACATTCCGATAAAACTTTTTTTCTAAGGCCATCGACATTAAGGATGCAGATCCTTCCATTCATACGTAATATACCATGTTTATTTAACTCGAAACTTGAGGACTGACCCCCTCAACATCCTAGATGATCTTCCTTAAACATCGTCCTCCCTTTGCTTCACTACACCAAACATGCACTTTGTAACACTTTTTTGTTTCAATCTATAATGGTTAAAACTGTTACGAATATCTAACGGATATTTCCGTTACAAGCCTTTGCAGTGGTCATTTCTGTTACCAAATATGGCAATCTCATAAATAGGCAAAAGTAGTACGGATAGGATTTTCATTTTACCTATTATTTTTACTCATTCCATTTCTCACGCTTCTATCTTTTCTACGTTCATCGTGATCTGTAAATAAAAATTTTCTTTCTAGGGTTTTCACCCCCTTCATAATCGCCCCCGCCACCTTTATCGCCCCTCTGCCTTATTATCGTTCTAGGGCAACCCTCCTTCTGCCTCGTTATTCGTTCTAGGGTTATCGCCCTCTCCACCTTCGCCTTGTTCCTACGACACCTCCGTAAGGTATTTTTTGTTTTTTAATCTCAAATTGCAATTGAATTTTCGATTGTTGTTCGAATTTAAATTCAATCACTTCTTTATTTTATTCAGGTATTCAACCTAAAGCTCTTAAATTTGACGTGTTACCCGCTGTCAAATTTCTCTCCGTACAAGTATAGATGATTATCAATGAGATCGCATTAAAAAATGGCTATAAGTTATTTATTGCTAAAAATGTAGTTATACTATAAATTAGCTCATACTTGCACCCTATAAATAAATGAAGTAAAAAATAATAATTAATGGTTTATACATTCCTCAAACATTATGTTATTTTGGTTGTTATAAAAGGTTGAAGTTTGAACTTTTCTACTTACGTACTTAATACTGAATTTCCATGTTCTACAAAGTTCAACTAAATAATTTCAGTTATGCTGAGTTCATTTATAAATTTTTGTTTCTATAATGCATTTGTGCATCAGATGAAAGTAACATAGCACATTATTTAAATCATAATGTTATTTTGGTTCTTATAAAAGGCTGAAGTTTGATTTATTTTTCTCATGAATTTTTCTTGGAGAAACGTAATTTTTATATAGGTCTTCATGACTCTTATTGATTCACATTATTTAAATCAATAAGATCTTTAGACAAATGTAAATATGCATAAAATAGGATAAAAGATTAAACATTACAAAGGTTGATGCATTGTTGATAACCGAAACATTTTTTATATAAAAATGCTCTGATATTATCATAATGTCTAGGTTTAAAATAAATATGGAATCATAGCTGAAATTGTTACGTTATTATATTCCAGCATAATAGTAATACAATTAATTTTGAAGGTTCGCATTGGAAAATGGATTCCATTAATGAAAGGGTAAGCACCTACCCACCGAATCCGTACACCTCTAGATAAAATATACGGGAAGCCACAATGCATTGCACCTCTTCTACTCCAGGACTAGCCCTACCCCTTTCTGGGTAGTGCTGAATATGATCAACACTTGGTTGCGATCAATAACCATAAAAAGGGATCTTGAAGCATATATAGACGGAAGATATCGCTCAAGATTTGGAGATGATCATACCGTAATGATACCGATGCACATAGACCAGCTGCATGTCCCTGCTTTAGTCAGTTAATGGATATGAGGCTTGAGGTTACGTTAACCTTTCCTTTAAGCAGACAATCTTGGAATGATAACACTACTTTTTGAGCGACCAATGCAATGCTAGCATTCATCTATATAAGTTATTCCACGATCGATCAAACATTCAACGTTAACTATCTTCCATTTTGGAATCACCTTTATGAAGAATAGTACAACTCCATACCATACTTCATAATATTCCATCACAAACATTATTAGTTTGGAGTGGATCAAATAAATATACATACTTGGAGCTGATGTCTCCAAACTAAGCAATACTTTCCAGCTAATTCAATTCCGGTTCTTTTGGAAATATGTAACCAGTATCCAAGTTCTCATTGGAGAAACTCTAATATACACAACATACTTCCTAAGTTAAAATAGGTCAACTCATGAATACTGAAAAACATCATTATTTGGGTGTGAGGATTTGCTTATGGAATTACCTTTCATATGCTTAAGTTATTATGCCTGCTGATCGAAATAAACTCCCTTGCTATCATATTTCTGAAATGCAGTCTTTATGATAAGTACAAGTTGATTAATTTTCAAAAAAAAATGTCAACGTCATACTATAACTACTTTAATTTGTTTGGCTAGTTAGTGGCATGAACAAGAGATCCTTGGCTTGAAAACAATTCACTGAGAGAAAAGGTTAATTTAAGATAAATAACTATTGGAGTTTAAAATAATTTGAAATAATAAGTAAATTATCAGTAAATCATAAATTAAAGCTTAATTTATCCTTAACTAATTATACTTAAATCAAAATTTAAAACCTTTATTGGCTTAGTTAAGTCTTAATTAATTACTTATAATTCAACTTTGTTATCAAAAATTATTCAAATAATTAATATCTAATCGATTAATATTTAAATTCCAATTAGTAAAATAATAATAATAATAAATTATTAAACTTTAAATATTTACTTTAATTACCTAATTAAGTAAAAAATAACTCTTAATTAAGTAATAATTAATTAAATAATTATATACTAATCAAATAATTAATTTAAAATAATTAAATTGATCAAAAAAATTAATTAAATTGATCAACCCTTAACTTAATCAATCATTAATTAAAACTTCTTAATTAACTACAAATGACTAACTTAATTCATTAATTCTTAAACCCTAATCACTTAACGTAATTACTAAATTAATTAATAATTATCTTTAATAAATAAATAAATTATTTAACTCGTTAATTAAAATTTAATTAAGTTTTATTATACCTAATTATGTTTGAAATGGTTTTTAGAACAATTCGAAAAGGAAACTTGAAAACTTGAAAATCGTATATTTCCGAACTACATCCATAGCGACTATTGTTGTGGGATCGTAACTTAGAATCACTTTTCTAAGTTACCATCCAAAATTTGAACTTCCGCTTATGCTTACCTTTCTAAAACATATTTAAGAATGTTTAAAACTTTAAACAATGCCAAAATCTAAAAAAATTGTGTGTGGTAAGACAAAACATTTTCTAAGTCAAACAAATAAACGATTTATTCTCAAAAATGGATCTGAAATCATTCTCAACATCTCTATTTCAATCTTCCATACTATTTAACCACAAAGCAACATATTATACATACATTAAGTCACCATTACCATAACATATCAATGATCACAACTTTATAGTTAACACGTCACTTTAATCCATCGATTCAAGTCCAAAGCTAAAATACAAGCTATCACATACATATGTATCCAACCATATCACATCCAAACATCAATATCATGCATAAATAACCACATAACCATCATATTAACAAGGGTAAATCTTTTCAAAATTTAGGAGTTTCACTCACCTAGTTTAAATGAAATCTTTTCAAACTTTTGCAAAAAGACTTAGGATTATTGAATCCTATGGAAAGACTTGAACTTTGCTTTGAAACTTTAGAAACAGACTTGGATTGTACTCAATATAGTTCGACGATGGATACATAAGGGTATGGTCTTGGCTATTTAAGGTGAAGATGTGCTTGATTTTGAAAGAGAAAGTGAAGTAATGAGTGTAGAAATCTTTAGCAAGATTTTACAGAGATTTCAAGTAGAAAACTAAGTTTTTTCATAAGTTTGGAATATTTTTAGTAGCTATGAAAAATTATTTACAAGCTTACGAAGTTTAGAAATGAAAAAAGGGATGATAAAAATGAAAATAAATTTGGAAAACTTACTTTTATAATATGTTTACAAGTGAATTTACCAAAATGCTCTTAGTACTATACCCCCTCTCTTCTTTTGCCACCTCACCCCCTCTTTTCTCCCATCAAAATTCCACCAGCTTCCTTAGCCACCTTCATATCAAATCAAAACAAATATGTTTGTCCTCCTTTTGTACTTTTTGTCTAAGGCGGAATCTTTATTTTATATAATATATATATATTGTAAAAATATCTCTTACATTATCATATACGTACACATATACTCAAGTGTACATGCATACTTACATGTACATTTCCATGTCCAAGGCGATTTTTGAATGTGTGCATTTGTACACAAAAGTGTTACGACATTTTCGATAACTTTTAGCCGACAGACAATCGAAACGACTTCCAGTCAAATTTTCAATCTTTCTTCAAACTATTATTTTTGTAAACAAAATTTAAAAATGATTTCATTATCAATTTTTATTATTTAAAAAAATTTATTTTTATTATAATATCTATTATTTGAGTATTTAAAATTTTATTAAATATTCGCAAATCAAAGCAGTGAAATTCCAGGCCTTTACAAAAACTATTTCACCATCTTTAGTTATTATGTAAAAGGAGTTTATTTGAATTATAAGATCCATTAATTAGTTAATAAAAATATATTTAAATATTCATTATCAAGGTAATTAAATTTTGGGTCATCATATGGGTGAGCAATCCAAAACTGGCTTGATATGAGGCATTATTCCCGACGGTGCTTTCTGGTACATACTAAGGTTTTTACCCAGATGTACCGTGAAATTCTAAGCTAAAACTGATGCATGCGTAGGTTATGCCTAATTGAGAGTTTTGACTATCTTTGTATCCTTCTTTGGGTATTATCCATTCATTGCTAAATTTCCCTACAAATACTTATTTTTGGTTTGAAAATCATATTATAACAGAGAACATTCATTTCGTAGTAGCAATTAGCCAATAGTTTATTTATTATGTATAGAGATCCAATCCTCCGATTTTAGCATCGGTTCTTTGATGACTATAAGGCTTAAAACGAGTGTATGGCCGAGGAAGTAATTCTAAGTCTGACATATTCAACATTCCATGCTCGAAGAATGGCAGCGCCATATGGTCTCTTAATATGTATGGACTGGAAGGAATCACCTCATGATTAACTTGTGGCACTTATGAGCTAGAGTCAAGAGTGCCATTATTAGACGAATCTCAAATATTTTGCATAACCTTCCTTTGAATGAGATCTATTTTCTCAAAGTTACAACGTTGGACATTTTAGTTGTAATACCGTTACATCCGTTGCATGTACTAAACATCTTGAAGAATTGCATAGCTCCTTAACCCAGGAATAAAATCTATTGACTCTATTCTCTATTTTACTTTGTCTATAAAACATTTTTCAGTGTCTAGGAATGCCAAGTTATACTTATAGAATTTCTTCAGTTAATGGACCAAGGAGTGCGAAGAAATTCCCATTAGGTATTCAGGTACTCATTGTGTGTAGCCAAAGTACGAAGGGAAACTCTTGGACCCCATTCCCTTTCGTTTTTCTCAGTTGCTTCTTTAGACAAGCCTTGATCGTTTTTTTGGTGGTTCGATGACACCATATTATTTTAGGATGTGCTACCAAAGAAAACTTTTCACGATATCATTCTCTAGACAATAGTCTTAAAATTTGTTGCTTCCACAGTGAGTTTTATTATCAATGATGATTTTATATGAAAGGCTGAAACTTGCCACTATTTTCTTGATAACAAAATTTAACCACTTTTTGAGAAACGATCGTAGCTAGAGGTCCGTCTTTGACTCACTTAGTAAAGTAGTCAATAGCAATTATGACAAAACTTTCCCTACTTTCATTGCTAGTGGGTCTATAAGTTAATACCCTATACGTTGAAGGATTGTGAGCTCATCATTTGGCACTAACTCACTATGAGGAACTCTCAATATTTGGGAGAATTTTCGACATCGATTGCAACTATAAACATAATTAACAGCTTCTCGATTCATGGTCGGCCAGTGATAACCTTGCTGAAGCACTTTCTTGCTTGGCATGCGACTGCAATAATGGTCCCCATATATGCCTTTGTGTGCTTCTGGCCGTAATTCCTAACATTGTTCTTTCATAATGCCACAAGAGTAAGGAGTAGCACATCCTCTTTTATACAAAACACTTTTGTCCACAGTCAAAATGGGAGTATTATACTTGATAAGATGTGTTTCTGGCAACCACAAGAATATACCTTAAGTCACATACTAAATGCAAAGGGTAATTCAAGTATATATCTCCCATATCTTAGCTAAATTGGCTAGAGCATTGGCTTTTGTGTTCTTTTCCTTTGGTATACTCTCAATGGTATGTAAGTGGAAGAAAGAAAGCAATTTCTACGCTACCTATGAGAATAAAGTTAACCGCAGTTCTTTGGCATGATGATGACCAAGGACTAGGTTGACAATTACTAGGAATTACTATATATTCACATTGCAGTAATTCCAATCTTAATAATCTTCAATTCTATAGTCAAAGATTCATGCTCATTCACATTTGTGCCGTGAAATCGAGCTTGATAGCAGTAAAGATCTGATAGTTTGTGGAGTTACCAAAACATAAGCCAAGTTTCGTGTTCATTTGACATGCCATCAACATACAATTATGAGCATAATTTTTGTTTGGCAAGGCCGGCCAGTTTTATAGTGGACCATTCACCTTTTATTAAAAAAAATTAATAAAAACAATACAGATACCGGAGATAGGCAGTTACCTAAGCTACTAACATGGTTTTTATGGTGGCCCGACCACGGACAACTTACGCATGAGAATCTCACATAACTTGTACCACGCAGGGTATAAACATTGACAATCAAGTTGCACTAGGCAATCTCATTAAATACACACCTTACATAACCACAATAACCCTAAAAAGAACAAATTTCAAAAAGCAACAAGATTCCATATCAACTGAAACCAAATCCCACTGACCATCCATCCATTACCAAAATAAGAGCAAAGCAAAAGGAGAAAAATTGCAACAAACCACAGCATTTCTACAAAGACAACATGGCAGCAAGGACCAAATGGCACCAAAATATTAGTTAGTTTGCTAGAAATAAATGTAACAAATAGCAGGCAAGACCAAGAACAGAAACTATTCTGAAAAGCACAACAACCAAACCAAATACATAGACCCTCGTTGCAAGTAGTCGCCAAGGTCAGGAAGGCAGGTGGAGAGAAAATCGCAAGGAAATGAGGCAAGCAACAGAACAAAATTCGCCATCGATTTTTTTTTGGAAATACGGTACAAGCCCAAGGCCAAATCAAAAGAACATAAAAACATGGTAATTACCCGAACACAAACCACAAAGCAAAAACACAAGGGTTTCCACCGACAGAAGAAAACCCTAAAATAAAACCCCAAAACCGCAAAAATGGCGGAAACTCGAACACTTCAACCATATTCTTTAGCTCCGCTCTTCTCCCCTCTTTCCCAGAAAGATAGCGTACTCATAAAATCATTTCTCTTCTCAGCCAGAACACTGTCATGATTAGTGTTGTTGAAATCACTTTGATTGTAAGATCTGAGCTCGCAATTGCCTAGAAGTGCAGAGTCATTCCAGGAAATAGGGTTTTGAGCTTTGGAAGAGCGAAAGTTGTTAGCTTTATCAGAATTAATCTGGTGAAGCTCCAACGTGTTCGAATTGCCTTTCGAGTTCTGCAAATAGCATTCCATATGCTTGTTGCCCGCTTCTCTATTCCACTGCTCAACAAGGAGGGAGTATTTGGTTTGAATTTTAACATTTTTCTTTGATTTTCGAAGAGTGATTCTACTGTCCGATTCTATCAGTAAGCATCTTTGCCCTTTAGTAAGTTTAGAATTGTTGTGAATGCGATTATTTCTTTCTTTCCAAATGTGATAAATAGCAGTAGTAAGAAGAATAGTTGCAAAGTCTTTCTCTAACGAACTGCCCCTGAAATAACTATTGGTATGCTGCACTGCCTACTTAATATCCATATGCCCATTGTTCTTAATTTTCAGTGTTGTTTGAATAAGATTCCAGATATAGTAGGAATATCTGCATTCAAAAAATAGATGATTAATATTTTCATCTTCACTGTTGCATAAGGAACAAAGTGATTTAGACTTTTTGACCCATTTTTTAATTTTATCCCAAGTAGGCAACCTGTTGCTTATAGCAAAGTATGAATAAATTGCCATCTTGGGATTGTTCACTTTGTTCCAGATGCAATGATACCAATCTACAGTAACCTTCTTATTTCTAATATACTCTCAGGTTTTTTTGAAAGAAAAATTCCCTTTTTAGCTGGCAATCCATTCCCAGTAGTCGTTTTCAGCATTAGGGTCAATAGGAATATGTTTGATAATATTCCTAGGTGGATTAGTAATGGGATGCAGATGGGGATGCCAGATATTATCTTTAATAATCATAGAAACATTTGCATTAGCATCACCAAAAATAACTAGATTGTTCCATCCAATTCTATTGACAAAAGAATCATGCTGAAACCATGGGTCAAACCAAAAATTAGTGTTATTTCCAGATTTAAAAATCCTCTGTAAAAGAGGTTTACCAATGCTTCTACATTTTAATATATGTTTCCAAGCATTAGATTGGTTATCTTTAGGTATAATGTTCCAAAAAATACCTTTCTTGAGGTACTTGCTCTTCATCCATTTAGACCATAATGAGTCAGAACTCAAAAATCTCCAAAACATTTTTAAATGGCATGTAATACTTAAATCATTTAAATTTCTGATACCCATCCCCCCCTCTGATTTAGGTTTACAAATATTTTCCCAACTGATTTTATGATACCCCCCTTTCCACAGGAAATCAGCACATCTACTTTCTAATTTTTTAATAGATGCAATTGGGATATTAAATGTTTGGAGCCAATATGAAATAATGGCATAGATAACAGTTTTAATCAGCTCCATTCTTCCAGCTATGGAAAGGAGTTTACATGACCAGGTCTCCATTCTATCTTGTATTTTCTCAATAAGCATAGAGCAATCCTTACCTTTTATTTGATTAACCGAAAGAGGTAAACCTAAATATTTAATAGGAAGCTCACCCTCAGAAACATGCAGAATGTTTAACATATCTATTTTATGCTTGCTACCTTTACTAAAATATGCTTTTCTTTTAAGTTCATTCACCTGCAAACCTGCATACTTATGCAAATTCCTGAGAATTTGAGAAATAGCATAGCCATTCTGTTCATTTGCTTTTGTAAAGATCATTAAGTCATCAACATATATTAGATGAGAAATAGTAGGTTGAACTCTATTAATAGGAGAAATATGACCTTTTAACAATTCTATCTCTGTCAAAATAGAGAAATATTCCATTACAATAGTGAAGAGATAGGGTGATAATGGGTCACCTTGATGTATACCCCCTATTACTTTTGAAAAAACCCACAGGTTTACCTTGAATTAAGATAGAAAAAGTGGGGGTACTAATGCATTCATATATCAAAACACAAAATTTAATGGGGAAACCCAAACTCAACATCATATGGTATATGAATTGTCTATTTACTTTATCATACGCCTTTTGTAAATCTATTTTGAGGCACATATTTTCTCCATTTTTAGTGTTAAAGTTCCTAACCATCTCATGTGCTAGCATAGAATTTTCATATATCAATCTGCCAGGAACAAAAGCACTCTGATTTTATGAAATTAGAAAGGGTAGAAACACCTTTATCCTATTGCTGACAACACTTGCAATGATCTTATAAATAACATTACAACAAGAAATAGGTCTATAGTCTCCTATGCAAGATGGATTTTTATTTTTTGGGATTAAAGTAATAAAAGTATGATTTAAACTTTTTAGAAGTTTACCTTTTTCAAAAAATTCATTAACTACATCAACCACCTGACCTTTCAAGCTGTCCCAATGGTTTTTTAATAGAATTTAGCATTAAAACCATCTGGGCCCGGGCTTTTATTATCCCCAGCATTAATAATTATTACTTTAATATCAGTTTCTAACACAGGGGCAAGAAGAATTTCTTCTGCCATATTGTTCAGCTTATGTTTACAAATAATTTTTGGAAAATTATAGCTTTGATTCTCAGAAAAGTAGAGATCATTATAAAATTTCAAAGCATCTTCAACAAAAGAGGAATAGGAATTGGTAGGCTTGCCAGATCCGTCAATGATATTCCCAATACTATTTACATGTTTTCTAGTTGACATCTTAGCATGAAAAAATTTAGTGCAGTCATCCCCCAAAGTAAGCCAGTCTACTTTAGCTTTTTGTTTGGCATTGACAGAGTTAATATACATATCTTTAGATAGATTTTGCTGATTCTCAAAAAGCAATTTAACAGAATTTAAATCCTCAGGATTTTTATCAACAAGATCTTGATGAAATTTTCCTTTTGCCTTCAGATTATTTAGAATGTTTTTATCCTGAAATTGAGTTTTATTCCATATTTTTATGTTATGTTTAGTATGTTCCAGAAACATACTAAAATAAAACTGCTTATTACCCTCACAGGAGAAATTAAGGCATTCTTTAAATAAATCATCATATTTATCATCACAAATCCAACCATTTTTGAATCTAAAAGGCAAATTTTTATTATCAGAATTATCCATCTCATTCAGGAGCTTTATGAAAATAGGAGTATGATCACTTGCATTCTGTTCTAGGGTACTACATTTGAAATTTGGAAAAGTTATATTAAATTCATTATTAATTAGCACCCTATCAAGTTTGCAGTGGATATTTTTCTCCATCCCAGATTTCCAAGTAAATTTGTTTCCAGAGACACTGGCTTCTATTAAACCAGTTTCTATCATAAATTTATTAATTCTATCGAGTTTACTTTGGGGTATATGACTACCCCCAAATATTTCATAAGAATGAAGAACTGTATTAAAATTCCCCATTATAATCCAAGGAAAATCAATGATCTGATTTATAGCTTTAAGTCTACACCATAGCACATTTCTCTCACTTTCAAAATTACTACCATAAATACAAGTGACTTGAATTGTACATCCACCTATATTTTTAAATCTGCTATCTATAAACTACAGATCTTTGGCAATATTATCTATAGACCAAATTTAGAGTCCTAGACTAACATGATTCTACCCTTACAACCACAGTCATTATTATTAATATACCTCCAATTTCTATCTAGTTTCATACCAAATTTTTCGATACTATCATTATTCATTTTATTTTCAATAAGAGCAATAATAGTGGGTTTATAAATCCTAATTATCTGTAAAATATCAACCTGCTTAGCTGGGGAATTCATCCCCCTAATATTCCGTGCAAAAAGCTTCATAATGAGATAATAAAAAAAAGAGGGGTTTAAATTGTACCTGTCACATTGGCACTCTTACCTTTCCTCTTACACTCATTACTCTTTGTCTTTAATCTGGTTGACATTTCTTTCCATTCTGGATTGCTAGAGAAAGACATATTTCTGCTTAAAATCAGATTTTTCTTTATACTTACCTCTGTTGTTTTTCTTTGGAATGTGCAGTTGAGAAATATCAAATTGCTCAGATATTTGAGGCAGAACTCCGTCATTACTTCCCATGTCCACTGGTTCTGGAATTTGGATTAAGGAGATATCAAATTTAGGAGATGAGCTAGGCAAGGCTGAGCCAGGTTTGATAATCTCCTCAGTCTCTACAGCCTTCTCTGGCGGAGGATCGACCTCTATTGACATAGTTTCGGAGAGATTAGCATTATGTAAAATATTATCAATATCTGCATTGCCAATATTGTCTGTAATTAAACAAGATTCTGGAACTGGAGGGGTTCCAGAGTCTAAGATCATTGTGTTTGCCTCCCCCTCCTTTTCTTTTATTTGACTTCTTTTCAAACTGTTCTTTTTTGATTTCTCTACATGATGAACTCCCTCTACAATGATCTGGTTATCTTGATCAGTGAGCATCATTTCTTGATTGGAGATGACTCCTTTTAGGATGATCCACTTTTCAGTACTATTAGATGCACCAATTCTAACATTTTCAATATTGACATTGCTGACTACCATTGCTATATCGCCCATTTCTTGAAGATTATTATCTTGATGTTCTTGAATATTTTCTTTCGGGACACAAACTTTTTTTGAATCGCATTGCTCCCTAACATGCCCAAAACATTTACAAGCATTACATTTTGGTGGGATCCATTCGTATTCCACCTTCTGTGTTATATTTTCTCCATTATACATTGTAACAGTAATTTCATTTGGGAGTTCATCTTCTGCAGCAACTTCTATCAAAAGACGAGCAAAATTCAATCTCGTTTTCAAAGTGGTTGCTGCATCCATTTTGATGGGTTTGCCGATTAAACTAGCCATGACATTGAAAGCCTCTTTGTCCCATAGCCTAAGATTCATATTGGGTAATTTTACCCAAACTGGCATCGTTGTTAAAAGATCTCTATCTAGTTTTAATGACCCAGACCATCTTTTCATGATGATGAGCTTGCCATTATCGAAATATGGTCCATTTTTCAAAACTGTTTCAACATCTTTCTGAATCTCAAATTTGACAAGGAAGAAACCGTTCTCTCTCGTAAATACTTCAAAAAGCCCAGTTGGGTTCCACACACGTTGAATGTAAGATTTAAAGAACAAGTAGTATGGTTTGGAACTTACCACATAAACAAGAACAGAATTGTTCCAACAATCTCTGGTTCTTTTACATACATATTCTTTAATCACTCCATACTTCTTGTTATTGATCACAATTGGAGCTATTGCTTCAAGATTACATTCTTCCTCTGGTGGATCATCTGACTCGACCGCCACTATGTTCGCCCATGATTTCAAACCTTGCTCTTTATTCAGTGAGAAGGCTACCAGTTTTTGAATTTCTTGATAAGTTTTGCATTTTTGCAGAACTTGCGTTTCTTTTCCTCTTGTAAAACTGGAATTCATGGCCGGTGGCAACTCCTGTCTATTCTTGATCTCTCTCCTCCTTTGAGATCTAGATTGAACGGTTTGAAAATCTTCTTCATCAATGTTGACTCCTAATGGCTTTCTGATATGAGATGAAGGATTTTTATCAGGTGGTCTGCCCATTAGAACTGTTGTAGAGATCTTATTTGCTGTAGTTTGAGGAAAATTTGATTTCCCCATGGCTGAAATGGAAACCCTAGATTTTTTCTTAGACGAAACAGTATATGTTGGAACCGGTGTGGTAAAATTCGCCATCGATAAATACAAAACATAGCAGAGCAAAAACTCCAGAAACATAATAGGAAGGAACCAAAATAGATAACATACCAGATCCATAGCAAAATCCAAACAAGAAGGTAAGGAAAAACGCAGAAGACAACCTGCAGAACAAAAGAACCGCATGGAGCCAACCACGAACAAGAAAGTAGACACCATGGCAAAAGCTACCATTACCAAAAACAGATCGAACACAACACAACACCAATCAAACAGAAAAGCAATGTGAATCGACCGAAATCCAGACCAAAAGAGCTACACGTATGAAGGTTAAAAAGGAAGACAACCGCAACCAAAAAAGGCCAAATCAAATCAATAGCGTGCCACTTTCGCTGCAGGCGGTTACCAAGGGCAAGATGAAAGGTAAGAAGGCGAGGCGAGTAGAACAAAAAAAGGACCCATGTACATCAACCCGAGAGAGGACAAAATCGGGACAGAGAAGTAAACTGTGAAGAAAGGAAAAGCAAATCGAAGATAACCGAGCAATTAAAAAAGGGGTTTTAAGAATGGACAAGGTTGTAAGCAACAGCAACATGGAAAGCTAGAGTTTAGGGAGAATAGAGTGAAGGGGAGGAAAAAGAAGAGGATAAGCACAAAAAAAAAGAGAAGAAGCGATGGGAACAACAATCCTAGTCCCCATTGATGAAAATTCACAACCCAGTGATCATAAAATGAAGATTTTTGGTTTATATTATGAGCGTAACTTAACGTCAACAATGGTGTTTTTACCTTTGAAAGTTGAGTGACAAATAATATTAGACTGACAAAGGAATTGAAATTTGAAAACTAATTAGGGTCGTGCATTAATTAAATGGATTTATAAGTTAAATACTTAAGGGAATATGACAAGAGTAATATGAGAATATTCGAACCCCATAATCCCTAAAGCCCTTACAATCTTTTCATTCTCATTACATTCATAGGAAAAAACATAAACAAAAGAAAAGAAGGCCAGCCATAACCTATGGAGAAAAGGAGCTAAAAAATCAATCAGAGGAAAAGATTCAAGCTAGGAAGATTAAGGTGAAGAACAAATCTCAAATTCCTTATCCAAAACAAGGTAAATAATAAACTAAACCATCTCATATAAGTCGTCTTGAATGTTTTATTCGGGTTTAAGGTTCAAAACCGTATGAATTGGTGAATGATGATATGCTTTGATTTATATGCCGTGTTATAATTAAACAAGGATTTTTTTGGGATAATATAATTAAATTTTAAGGTTAAAATCATGTATATTTTCGAATGCCATGATGTTTGAATATGTTATGAAAAACATTATTTTGGAGAATGGTTTGAATTCTCATAATATTTCAAGCTATGGATAATTTATTATGAATTTTGAATGGAAGAAAAAGATAATTTAGGTTTAAATTATTTAAGGCATGTAATCGGGTCTAAAATTAATATTTGTTAGAAAACTCATTAAAAGCAAATACTTGTGATTTTTGGTGATTTTTTCTAAGTATTTTACTATGGTTATTAAATTATTTAAGTTAGAGGACTTAAATATTTTCGATATTTTGTTATGGGGAAGGGCTTATTTGTCAAAACAATTTCATTTATTAATTGTTGAGTTCGAAAGCCTTTAGAAAAGAATTTTCATAAGTAATTGGCTACCAATCAAATTTTGACAAATTAGACAAGTTAGGTAAAAATGAATTACTTTGAAAGGTATCTAAATTAGTTTTGTTTCAAATTACAACTTCACCAATTCCATTTGCTTACTTCCGTTACCATACTTCCACTAATAACCTTTTGCACCCATTCTAAATCAATGCGCATGTTATCAAGTAATTGATGCATAGTGTATTGGGGAAAGGCAGAAGGGATTGTGTCAAAGGCATGCTTTTGAATGGGTTGAAGCCATTTTTATAATCTTTTGAATCAGTCCAACTTGCCTTTGTTTTTAAAAGAAGCTTTCGAAATAGATGTTGCTTTTGAACCTATTCGATACCAAATTGCCCCATTCATACCTTTCAAATCAGTTAGAGACTGCTTTTCTTTATTGCATTCGAAAGGGAAGTTTTCATCCTTTAAATTTTAAAGTTGCTTCCTCAATGATTTTGAAAGGGTTTGAGTTATAAATTTTTGAGGCAATTTTAAATGAGATAAAAAACTTGTTAGTTTTCTTACTTTTAGATTTCGACCCTTTCGTGAATTCTCTATTTATATAGTGGTCTTGGAAATCGATAGGTGGTTCTTCAAAATAGGAAGCTCTGACGAAGATACTTGTCATAACTTGGTAGTGTCATGTTGATGGAACAAGCAATTAACTTTTGGTCTTTTCTTGGTGGCTTTATTAGCTTTGATTAGTTGGAGGCATTGATTGAACAAGTGAGCTGAAGTGACTTCTATTTAAATATTTAATAAGTTCCAACATTCTTTTGACTTAGGCTTTAAAGATAATGGATTCAAACCCATAAGATATCAAAATGAACGCTCTACTTGAATAAAATATCACTCTTATTATAGAAAATAGTTATTATTAAATTCCAGCATTATTGGGTTGGAGTTAATATGTTTATGCGCTTAAGACCTGGGAGTGATATTTACTTTATCCCTAAGTCGTTTCACACCATGTTCGCGACCACAACTGAAAGTTGAATAAATTGGTGGTCATCTCATAGATTGATCCAAATGTCAGACTAGTAGGGACTTTTGATTCTCATTTTTCAGCTTATATCTTTATCTAAAGCTTCCTTTGTGGTTAAGTCTTTAGGCCTTGGTGTTTATCGTGCACTCTTGGATTTTTGATTAAGGTGGTTTATATAGAGTTTTGAAAGCTAAAATATGTTTAATTCTCATAGCGTTTGATTCACCAAGCTATAGTGAGCTAAAAATTGAGCCTTTCGGGCTATTGTAATATTTTAGCCGCCTAGCCTTTCAATATTAACTTCAGTTCATGAACAAACTATTAACATATCAATGACCTCGGTTATAGTTGAAACAACTTCCATCCATGAAATTTATGGACTTTTTTATTTCAACTATTACCTAGATAATGCCGAAAACATATTTTAACTTGGTAATAATTATAGTATAACACGTCTTCCAAAGTTCACTTCGTAGGAATGGTTCGTGGGCAAAAGTTACGGTCGATGGTAATATTAGTAGTTTTACCGAGCTAACAATACCATGTACATTGTATCTATTATCAACTTTACTTTTATTTATTCATATCTTGCATTTATTTGTGTAGTTGACTTAAAATGAAGCGTCTTTTGGGTGACCTCAAATGAGAGGATTTTAGAGCATATGGCATTACAAAGAAGGATTTAGTTATAGACATTTGCAATGCTGTTTACTCTAGATCCACGGTAGAACTGGGTGGGGAATCCAAAACTGCTTTAACATGGAGGCATTATTCTCGATGTTACTTTATAGTACTCTTGACGTATTGTGAAATTCTAGGCTAAAACCAATGGCATACATAGGCTATGCCTACTTAAGCGTTTTGATTATCTCTGGATCCGTCTTTAGGTATTGTCCGTTCATCACTAAATTCTCTTACAAATACTTAGTTTTTGTTTGAAAATCATATTGTAACGACGAACGTTCATTTAATGGTAGGAATTAGCCAAGAGTTTATTTATTATGTATAGAGATCTAATTCTCCCATTTTGGCATCAGTTCTTCGAGGGATGTAAGGCTTAACATGGATAGATGGTTGAAGAATCAATTTCTAAGGGATTGCTGAGAGCATAGTATGGCTTAACATATTAAACATTCCATGTTCGAGGAATGGCAGAGCCATATGGTCTCTTAATATGTATGTGCTGGGAGTAATTACCTCATGAACGATGTGTAGTACTTCTCAGTTGAGACGAGAGAGCCATTATTAGACGAATCATGAATATTTGACAAAACCTTCCTTTGAATGAGATTAATTTCTCAAAGTTACAATGTTGGATTTTCTAATTGTAATACCATGACATTCGTTGCATGTACTAAACACTTTAGAGGATTGCGTGGATCCTTAACTCAAAGGTTTTTTATTTTCTCTATTTTACATTCTTCGATGGCTAAAATGCCAAGTTATACTGGTAGAATTGCTTCAGTCCATGGGCCAATGAGTATGGACTATTTCTATTAGGTGTTCTGGTACTCATGGTGTGTAGCCGAAGTATGATGGGAAACTCTTCGACCAATTCTCTTTCATTTTGCTCAGTCGCTTCTTTTGACAATCCTTGATTATTTTATTGGTGGCTTCGATGTCACCATTTGGTTTGTGGATGTGCTACTGAAGAAAACTTTCATGATGTCATTCTTTAGCCAATAGTCTAAAAACTCATTGCTTTCAAACCGAGTTTCATTGTTTATGATGATTATATATGGAACATTGTCACTATGTTCTTTATTATCCATATAATTCCAATATCAAGAATGATGCGATAAACAATGACATTATAAAAGGATTGAAGCCACTAAATTCTACATTGAAGAATAAAACCATACTCGTCAACAACATATCTCTTCAAGGTTATCTCTTCACACTTTTTCAATCTTCAATGATGTGCTTCACCACTTCGACATGGCTCTTCTTTGGTAACATATTACACCACTACTCAAATGACTTCGAAGGTGTTGAATATCAAAGATAAACTGGCATCAAAGAGGCATCTCATTAGCAGTCATTGGGATTGCTAAAACCACAGTGGCATCCCACCCGATAACCATGTCAGGTTTATGCAGCTCATCGAAGGCATGCTACTGTCAATAAGCATCTCTGTTTAGCTCACCAAAAATCAAAGCAGGCTCATTGACACACTGCTCTTCAACCAAAAACTCACTTCGCCATTCATAGGGCATTACTTGTTAAAGCAAAGCAACGTCGATGATCTTACATTGCATAAAGGCAGGGACACATCCTGCATTGCCTCGATGAGACAAGCTTACATTAGTAAAGATAGTCAAAAAAGTTGAAGACATTAAATAAGACAATGCTGCCTTCATAGAGACTAGAATTAGAATAACACTGCAGAAGTCAACACTACTGAAGTCATTATCATCAAAGGGTTGGAAGGCGAAGTGGTGCAGCCGCACCTCTATAAATATAATCCTAGGGGTGCCATTTTCAGGATCAGATTTTCATTTCTCCCTCTCTTCTTAAATCAGCGCCTAGAAACCCTAAATCAAATTAAGGACAATTCTATTTGACCATAATCACATTCGAATTGAATAAACATTGACCTAATCTTGCATATTGACTTTGATTATGACCTCACTAAACAATATTGATTTGGACTTGCATAATATGAACATATCACAATTAATTTGGCATAAACCTAGTCAAAGTGCCTTGAACAATGATGAAATCCTACATGCATATTCATATGGACCATGGACTTTGAACATAAGGGGAATGCATAACCTATTGTTATACATAACAAACTTTGGCATGACTCCATGAATTTTATTTTATGCCTATTGAAAAATATGATATACCATAAGCCATGTGGACAACATTATTCAACGACTAATGTAAATCCATATGCATGACAAAGCTCTAAAGGACTTTGAATATAACAGTTCAAAGTAATGAATAAACTTTCATATATTCTTCCTTAAGGGTCAATTTTCATTCATCAATAGATGATTAAGTCTCATGATGAATCACAAGCGTTGAGTTAGACCTTGAGAAATTGTCGAGTCTCTTGAGCGCATCTCCACACATGTTTAAGACCAAGTTGACGAAGTCAATCAACGCTTGGTTACGTCTCTGCATATGTATAAATTAAAGGACTAATTTAGCACAATTTACATCTAAAGTGTTAAACCATTTTTGGTCTAGCATTTGGTGCTAGAAGGATGGCTCGAACCTTCGACTTATTTAATTCCCTCATCATCTTGACTAAATAAGTAAATTTTGTTTCAAGAAAAATGAGATCAGATGACTCAATACTCAACTGAAGAGGTTGCACAAACAATGACACTAGAAGAGAATGTGATTCCTAATTTTAACGTGGGAAACATGGAACACAGGCAACTATCACAATCGGTGCAGCCAACTAGCAGTGAGGCAAAAACCCAAAACTTAGAGCAAGAACTGCTAATGATAAAGAACTCTTGGAGGGAGTGCTTGCCTAGAAATCTTCAAGGATTGCAAAGCTTACAAGAGGGGATGAAGTAGAATATCCAAGAAGAAAGTTGAATGCTTTCCAATTTAGGAATAAGAACAAAAGCAAGCTTGTTGCAACTCTATAGAAAAAGAAAAGAAACCAGCATACCAATGCAGATTATCAAGGAAGGATCGAGAAAAAAATTCTAACGAACAGTTTGGAATCTCTACTTTAGAGTGATATAACCCCAAAGAAGCAATTGTCATACCGATGAGGACTACTTGAGGAATATGGCAACAAAAATGGAAAAGTATATGCTGAATGCCAATGGAAAAAATACTTAAGCTGAGAGAGTAAATGATAACTAGTGAGAAGCTTTGTTCACCGATGAGATAAAGTCTACAAGAATTCCGTCTCACATTAAGATCCCATCAGTCAGATACAATGGAACAATTGATCTAGAAGACCTTTATTGGCCTTTGAGAGTCAGATGGATTTGTATAATGCATCCGTGGCAGTGCGGTGTAGACTTTTCCTAGCCACTTTCAAAGATGCAGCAGTCGAATGGTATCGGCAATATCACGAAAGGACTATATACTTTTGGAATCAATTCTCTTATGAGTTTCAGCTCGACTCTACATCTGTAAAGAAGCTTCTGTTGATTATACTATAGTAGCAAATATTAAACAAAGGCCAAGAGAGCTATTAGGAGATTTCCTTAAAAGTTTTAATATAGAAGCTTTGAAAGCTAAAAACATGACCGATAGGGTAAGCAAGTAGCAGTACACTCAGGGCTAATCGAACAAATCCCATTTTGGAATGAACTATACATTCATGGGTGCAAGAATTTACAAGACTTTCACTTTCAAATAGATAAATTACTCCAAATGGATTAAATATACTATGCCAAAAAGAAATCTCAACTTAAATGGGAAACATGAAAGATTAATCATAGCCATAATCATAAAAAGATGAGTTAGGCAAAAACTCAAACGCAAGTTATGTTGCTTTAAATAAATCAATGTCTTACTTATACACTACAATGAAGGAGAATGGTGATTACCCGATCTCTTACAAGGAAATGACTAACTAGAACTGTAACAACCCGGTATTTTCAACCATTCGCATCCGCACATGCCGGACTTGAATTGCTCAAAATACCGCGTTGTAAATAAAATTTGGCAAATCTCAGAATATACAGTAAATAAAAATCACAGATCACAGACATTGCAGCGGAAGTAAAAGAAATAGTAGTTCATGAAGCTACAATGTAAATATATCAAAGTTATATAAGATACAACAGAAGAAATAGAGTACAACAGAAGTCCCAATACAAGAAGTCTACTAATACAAGAGCTGAAAAGGAAGAACAGATTGAAAAAGATAAAACAAGACAAGTAGATAATCTCCAGCGATTCCAAATTTCTAGAAAGTGGAAATCCAAATCTGCGAATACTCAGGATGACCCGAGCGTAAATAAAAATACGAACACTCGAGTCAGGACATACATACTTATACAATGTAAACCAACTCAAGTGAACAGTAGTAAAGGTACAAGTAACTTAAAGGATGCTTGGGACCGCCTATCCTCTAAGGATCCGTTAAACTATTTACTATGTAGTAATACTGCACTATTATAATAATGTCTATAGTAAAATAAACTTAAAATAGCATCACGAGGTTACCCATATAGCACCAGGCACGTAATAGTCCCAGTAGTCCATCCAATATCTGCATATCTCCTAATCAGGAGATTACAAGAAGATACGCATGGGCTACAGGAGAAAACCAAACTCGTAGTAAAGGCTCGATAGGGTAGCTGACACGGCACACAAGGCAATGCCAGGGTAGATATACCAATTGCGCACACGGGCTGGTGGTAACGCAGCAGCCACATACGCCCACCTCGGAACACATTCCCAAAATCGGAGGGCCCCCCCAAACAATCATAAAAACAATAGAATGGTATCGAAGAAATGTGTCCGACTAGAGGAGCTACACTTTTTGGCCTGAGATCGCTCATGTTTTAGCCACCTTATGCCAACTCACGGGAATTGGGTCCACGTAATAAACCTCAAGAACATCGCCACAATCCTACTTCATTCTGGAATCTCCACCGCGTACACGGTTGTTAAAGTGGTTTTCGGTATTGACAGAGAGTATGCCCATATCCGATCCCGGTCTCTTTGCCAACCAATCGTTATTATAACCCGTGGTTATAACTTAAAAATAATATTTTATACTTCAAAATAAAATATCATTTCAATTCAAATCTTTATCAAAATAAAGATTAAATCATTTCCAAACCATTTCAATATATCAACATACCATATCTTTCAAATTCAAATATTTATCAAAATAAATATCAAGTCATTTCTAGCCATTTCAATATATTAAATTATCATATCCTTTCAAAACTTCCTTTCAAATCATTTTAATACATTAAAATATCATATCCTTCCAAAACTTCATTTCCAAATCAATTTAATATCAAAATATCATATCTTTCAGAACTTCATTTTCAAATCATTATATAAGTTCAAATCCAAATATTCAACTTTGAATACCTTCTAAATTCAAGATAACATTCATTTATTATCCTTTCAAATCACCTTTTAAAATGATTTATATTCCATCAAATTAATTCATTTAAACCATTTAAAAGTGGACTTATTATACATTCAAATTAAGTATTCAATTCCCAAAGTTTCAAACCATTCTGAGCTCATTTACTTAGTTAAAATCCATAAACATTGAAAATTTCAGCCTTACGCAGCATTTAGAAAAAAGCTATTATAAGTTATACTTGAAAACATTTTAATTCAACAAAGATAGCATTTAAAACTGCTATTAATCCTCATTTTAGTTGAATTTTTAGTTTAAAACAGAAAAGACAACATTTTCAGAAATGCGGTAATAGCTTAGCTTTCAAATTAAAGGTTTTATTAATTTCAGCAAAGACAGCAGACCACTACAGCATTTACAAAACTGCTGTAATAGGTCTTTATTAAGTTTTTAGCCTTTTAGTTTACTTTAGCAACTACAGCATTTCAGACTGCTGTAATAGCCTTTTTATTAGGTTTTTAGTTCATTTAAAGAAACTATAGCATTTCTGAATTATATTAAAAGTATTTTCTAGATTTTAGTGTATTTCCAACAAATAATAAACTTCAATTTAAACCCTTTAAACATTATAAAATCAAATTCTGACATTCAAAAATGTTTATTAACATACCTTTAACATATGATTTCTATAAAATAATTTTCTTATAAATAAATTAAATTTTTCAATAAATTTACTTAACAAATTCAAGTGTATAATTTACATTCCTTCACATATGCAATTTGTTAACCTTACATTTTTAAATTTCCATTTTACAAATTAAACTAAATTTCCATTTGATTTCATTTAACTAAAACCTTTAATTAAACCAAATTTCACATTTCCAAGTTAAGTTGTATTTTAAAATTACACATTTAAGCATTCATTTATTTAACCATTTAAATTCATAGAAAAATCAATAACACTTTAATAAATCACTTAAATTCAAATTTAAATCAAATTATCATATTTACCAATTTCCAAATTAAATTAAATTTCCATTTTATTTATATAACTTAAATACCATTTTTAACCAAAATTCCAAATTTCCAAACTTAAGTTGTATTTCAATAATCCAATTTAACGATTCATTAATTACATTTTTAACTCATAGAAAAATCATAATTTCTTCATTTTAAAACATATCGAAATCTATTTAAATCAAATTTCATAAATTTATATTTTTAAAATCCTTAAAAATATCCAAAACACTTTATAAAATAACCACGGGTCTGTATATAATTTTCTAACCTAGGTCAAGTGATACAGATATATATCATTTCAATCCGCAATTTAAAAAGAGAAGTATGGGTTCTATCATTTCAAACCCAAAATCCCAAGTTAAATCAAAATAAATAAAAACCGTTCGGGCCTATCATTTCAACGCATAACGATTTTCCCCTATTCTAAAGTCCGTTCGGGTATGTACCATTTCAACCCATAGTGAACCTAATCTACAGGGAACTTGCAGTGTGATAAACAGAAATAAATGAACAGTTAGCAACATATAGCAATATCAGATGATGACAAGTAAAATAACAGGTTTAACATCATATAATTATTAATCACAGGCAGTTATAACATCATATATAACTCTACACATTCAGTTGTTTTCGCTTCACAATTGCATAAGTATAAAATGTCATGTGAGATTTACTCACCTCTTTGTGCTGGAGATAGCAAATCAAATGAAACAAACGGATTACCAAAGGCACGATGACACAATGATAGATTCAAGTGGATGAGAGTCAAGCTTATTGATCTTGTACACAACCCATGAACAAAACCAAAATAAAGTTATAATTCAATACAACATTAAATTGAAATAACTTTGAAATGAAAAACAATTTGAATGCAACACTTTTTGCCTTGCTTTCTAGACTATTTTACACGGCCTAGGGATGCATTAGGCTCTAGTTTGGACAAGGTTTGGCTTGGGTTTGGGTTCCATAGTGCACGACTATAAGGAATAAAGAATGGAGGAGTTACAAGGTGAGAACATGAAGTGTTTTTAGGCAAATAGTTTGGTTTTGGTTGAACAAAGGGGCTCGGCCATGGGATATTTGGCACGGCCAGTGGAGTGTGGGTAAGGTCAGGGGTGAAGCGGTGAGTAAGGGTCTAGACAGTGATGGTGGTGTCGGCCTAAGGTGGTGGTGGTGAAAAATGAAGTAGTGAAGCAACAAGGCTCAAACTAGCATGTTTTGAGGCATTAGGTTGGATTTTTGTGGATTTTAACATCATAGGGGTCTCGGCCATGGTCAAGGATAAAGGAGTAGGTGGTGATGGTGACCAGGAGGAGTTGTAGGAGGTGGTGGCCATGACAATAGAGAGGAGACCAAGCAAACAAGCTAGAGAAATCGTGGAAAAACATAAGAAAACAATGGAAAAAGAAGAAAAAAGAAGAGGAAAAGAGGAGCCATTACTTTGACGCCCCACCTCTATGCCCACGCTAACCAAGGACACTACGGTGTAATGCCGTCAACTAGCACGGAGAATAAGGCTGTTGAGGAGCGACCATCCGTGTAATTGCTTTGTGCGAGCATCGATAAGTCAGATAGTATAACATGCATTTCTTTTCAAGAGGAAATCCGACATACCGACACAAACTCAAAACTACTACATAGTGGCTATAAAATCTTCGGAAACAAATATAGAAATAAACATAACATAAATCAGTCACGGATAATTCATATCACAAAGGCGGAAATAGATATGAATATATATAACACATAAAAGTATTCATCAGAGTAGTGGTCTAACAAGATCCACAATATCACAAAAGAATAGATACAAGTGCTAAACAAAAGAATATGTATACATCAAGGAGTCTATATCTCAAATTGTACACAACCAAAAACTACAAGCTAAGTAGTTAACCAAAAGATCAGATGATTGTCCGATAAGGAGTCAAGCAGAAGCACCTGTAACATCTCAGTCTGACCCGAGTATTATTTAATAAGAAAATAATAAACGGATCATTCTAGCTATAAATATCAGATGAAATGATATAAAATAAGAGATATAATAAAAAGACGTATGATAACCAAAAATGTCATACTTTGACAAGTATACATTAGAAAATTCACAAAAGTCATACAATATCTCAAGAATCTCATAGCATCAAAAGAATGTCATATTCTTTATTTAATTCACCAAACCACAATAAATGTCATCCATATCAATGCCAACTGAAAAAGGTGGTGAAACATAATGTCCAGAAATCATCATATAGAAATCCAGAAATCACAAGAAAAGGTTGGCCAAGACATTGATGTAGTGCTAACGGTACATCCAATGAATCAAAAAGCAAAGACATTGATGTAGTGCAAACGGTACATCCATTGAATCAAAAGCATAGACATTGATGTAGTGCAAACGGTACATCCAATGAATCAAAAGCAAAGACATTGATGTAGTGCAAACGGTACATCCAATGAATCAAAAGCAAAGACATTGATGTAGTGCAAACGGTACATCCAATGAATCAAAAGCAAAGACATTGATGTAGTGCAAACTGTACATCCAATGAATCAAAAGCAAAGACATTGATGTAGTGCAAACGGTATATCCAATGAATCAAAACACAGTAAAAGTACATGGGATGCCAGCCCACAAAGAAATGAGTCGAAGCTCAATGAATTGAGGTACGGACCGCCACATGGACAAAGAGACATCGCACATTGCTAGTCTAGACCATAAAATGATCACCATCGATCATCAAGAAGTGTCATTCGCACTAAGTTAGTAAATATATGAGCTTAGCTTCATGTCCCATAACCACTAGCTTAACTTAAATATTTACGAACAAACTGTAGATCTCCACTAGAAAATTGTCATAAGAGATTCAATCGGAAAAGTCCAAGAATTAACCGACGAAGTAAACGCAAGCGTTTCATACCACTTGTTTTACTAAGTCGTTTAATTAGATTTCTCATACGAGTGAGGTAAAGATTTGTATATACTAATAGATTGGAAATCGGTTTGAGAAAACGAGCTTTGTTATAAAATAGTGTTGAAATCATTTGAAGAAAGGGTTTGATATTTACAACTAGTATAGAAAACCTTTATATTTTAAAGTGACAAATCGTAGAAGTGATTGTAGAAACAATCAATCATAAAAATTCACATTCGAAGATGTGAAAAAAATCCAAAGAAACCGATAAAGAATCCATCGAAATAGATATTCAAAAATCCATAAAATCGACCAAGAAGCCCAAGATAGTTTGTCTCGACGAATGGTCAACTCAGCATCTCAACAAAGAAAGTTCCGTTGAATGTTTTTCAGATAAGATCCCCTACGGAGGGGGGGTCCGGGGGGGTGGCAACCCCCCAAGGTGGGGGTGCGGGGGCAACGCGCCCGCTACGATGTTCGACCTGCCCGGTCAGGTCGCGGGGGTCCAGGGGGCAGCGCCCTGTCCAAAACGGTACGACCTAGTGAAGGCCTAAGGGAGGATAGGATCGAGCGACCTCGATAATAAATGATAACAACAAATAGGATCATCACGAATCGATTTAAATTTGGAAACCACGCAAAATAGGTGAAATAGGAAAAACAGCAACAGGTCGGTCGGTCGGCTACAGAGCTCGGTCGACCGGACTCTATTCTGGAAAAATCCTCGAGAAGCAGGTCGGTCGACTGAGCTTTGTTGTTTGTCGACCAGACCTGAGACTGAGAAGTGCTATGGACTTTTAGTAGCAGGTCGGTCGACCGGCCCCGTGGTTCGGTCGGCCGAACCTGTATTCTTGCACTTCCTACCCAATGTCAAAAGAGGTGCAAACTCCCTCAATTTGCAAACGGTCGAGCAACGGCACTAAGGGTTTATGCCGATCGACTACCCGGCCATAGAAGCTCTTCGATTCATCACCAAAACATGATCAAAACACCAAAGCTATGATTTTTAAAGAATTGAACCCAAAACACCAAAAATTGGAATATTCACCAAATCAATCCAAACCAAAAGCAAATGCACATGAATAAGTGTTGGGAATTCATACCTAACAATCGAAGATAATTATAAGCATAGATGTGAGATAAAAATCTCACCTTTGAACCCAAATTAATGAAGAAGAAGCTTGAAAGCAAAGGAAGATCAACCACACTTCAATCCCAACTCAAGAAGCTTGATTCTAAGCTTAAAAGAGAAATATTTCCCAAATTAATTTTAGGAATTTTCTAAAATCAAAGAGAGGATGAGATGGGGAAGATGAAGAGAAGGCTTACCAATGGGTTCTCTTGAATTTGGAGCTAGAAGTTGGATTTGCAAAGAAAACTAGGGCTTAGGAATTTCCATTTCCAATCTCTTCCACCATTTTTACTTTAGAACTGAAAAGAGGAGGAAGTGAGAGTGAATGGGGAGGGATGATTCGGTTTGGGGTATTATTATGGCTAGTGGGCTGAACCCATACCCAAACCCTAAGTGAAAAAGGTCAAATTTTTAGCTAGCTCCAAACATATCGATGTTTATACTCAAAAAGGTTGCAAACGGCATTTTGAACTCAATGGAAGGGGTCTCGAGTCCCAATTCGACTGTTTGCAAAAAGTAGCTTTTCGGACTAAAATCCGACGAACGATGAAATATTTAAATAAAATATTTAAATATACAATCGATAAATATGCGGGTTGTTACAATTACCAAACCTTTCTATCAGTGAAAAATGAAGCGAAGAGGAAATGTTTTCATGTGAAATGAATTGAGAAACTCACCGCTAAGCATACGGTAGTGTACGGCCAAGCAAAGCAAATGAAAAAACAAAGAGAAAATGAAAAGACTAGCAAATGAAAGGTCTCATGTTATAAAGTCAAGTCCCTTCATATTTCCTTTTCTTATTTCAACTAAAACAAAAAAAATCAGTAATTTGACTTTAAAAACCAAAAAAAGTAATATAAAATAAAAATAAATAATAAATTTTAAAGAAAATGGAAAAAAATTAAAGAAATTGCTTAAAATTCAAAACAGGGTTCAAAAATTTACAATAAATCATCATTGTCCTTGGAAAAATATATACTTCATTTTAAAAATATTCTAAAGCAAATTTTTTGAAATAAAATAATTTCTTAAACATATTCAAAGTGAAATAAATAAATAAATATAGAGATATTAGAAAAATAATTAAAAAAATTGTTTAAAAATTGGAAATGGGAGATGAAAATTACAAATAAAATACCATTAACTTTGAATAAATTTCTATTTCACTTCAAAACAAATAAAATGTGACGACCCAGAATTTGAAGAAATATCAATTTAATAATCTTTGATAATAATTAAATTAATTTGGTCATTTTACATTATAATTGACAAGTTAAAATTATTTTAAAGGCTGATAATAATAATTTGATAATATCTATCAAAATTTTTCCTAACAATATAAAATTGGCAAATTTAATTCTTTTGAAAACTAATAATTTGAAAATATTTATTTTAGCAATTTAAAATTTTGTAAGATTTAATTTTCAAAAGTTAATCAAAATATTTTCTATTTATAATATATATATATATATATATATATATATTGATATATCTTGTAAATAGGAAGATTTTAATGTAATAAAAGCTATATATTCAAATTGTAATATATATGAATATATGATTTGGTTTGTGTTTAAAAATTTAATATAGTAATAACCAAAACTAATGATTAAATTTTTTTTCTATTTATAATGTAAATGTATATATATATATTTGTATATATATATATTAGAAATAGGAAAAATATTGATTTGAATTTAATAAGTATTTTCAAACCTTATTATATATATAATTTGTAATTTGAAATGTTAATTTGATTTAATACTTTTGAAAATGATATTTGAGATTTAAATTTTTATAACAAGAATAATTTCTTATTTATATATATAGTTTAAGCTTTTGTTTTAAATAAGAATTAAATTGGGAGTTCACATTTAATTGTTTTCAATATTCTTCCATCTTAATTTTATCATAAGATAAATTGTTTTAATTTTTTTATATAAAAAGTTAAAATAAAAATTTCAAATTTATAAACATATGATATATTGATTTGATCAAAAGTATAAGTCATTAGTTAATAAATGTCCACATGAATTTGCTTTTGAATATTTATTAAAATCTAAAACTTGTTTATTAAAAAGATAAGTACATAAATATTACATAATTACATTCATTAAATTTTAAAAAGGGAAAATAATATTTGGAAATTATTAATAAAACATTAGAAAATAACTTTTGTAAATATTAATTAAACATTATAACACTTGTATACAAATTGGTGTATATTAATGACATTTGTAAATAAGAGAGCATATATGTACGCTCGTTAGAGCATTAAAGTGACAAATGTCGTTCTCTTGATTGATTAAGTTTAAAATTAAATTGTAAAATAAAAGAAGAGTTTTAGTTTTAGCTAAGAATTCCTTTATTCTCTTCAACAAAAATGAATATAAATCAAAAACCAAGATCAAAAGAAAGAAGAAGAAAACTGTAAAAGAAATCTGAAAATAAAGGAGTGAAATCTGGAATCAAGTTCAATCAAAGAGCAAGGGAAATTCAACATAAACCTTCAGTTTTTCAAATTCTAGAACATGCAAATCTGGAAATCATCTACAGTAAGATTTATATTCAACATGCAGGGAAAATTTCAAGCTTGGAAAACAGTTTCCGTCTTCTGCATTTTTGGTGAGTAAATGGAATTTTAAAAACAGTTTTAAAACCTGAATTTTATCATGTTCTTATGATGAATATCATGATATTTATGAACACTTAAATTTAAATTTGATGCATGTTTGAATTGTGAATAATTGATTTCCTGTGAAGTTGAAACATTTGCTCTGTGTAAATAACATGGATACAAATTTTATAATAAATTCAATAACTAGATTTTGAATGCGAATTAGACTTTGATTTGTAAAAAGAAGTTGTTTGTAATCAAGTAATCTATCATCTAAAAATAATCACAAATTTTTAAAATGAATAATTGGTTCTAAATCTTTGAATTTACAGTAAAAATTAAATTGGGTAAATTTTTTATTATTTCAATTTTAAGTTTGAATTACATAATTGAATTCATGATGCTAAATCATGATTTTTAATGGTTGAATCACGATTTTTAGGTTAGTATTTAGTGTGAATTTGGAGTTTGACTGCTTTGGGAAAATTGGCCCATTCACGGCGAACTACGGCGAGATGAGCGGCAAGGTTGAGCGTGAGGTCAAGGAGAGGACAAGGATCATCGGAAAATTACTTTGGTAATTTTTAGTGGATCGTGTTGATCGGAATTCGATCGTGTAGGGTTTTGCATCCTTTCTTTATCGACATTATTCATCTTGACTTCGCGGCATCGAGGCGCAACCGGTGTTGATCGCCGGCGTTGCCGTGGGGTTAAGAGGTTGTGACGTAGCTACGGTGGTGATGGTGGGTCTTCTTGAAGCCGGAGTTGCCGTGGAGGGTGGATTTTCTGGTTATGGTTGTTTCGAACTGATGGGTTCGATGGTCAAGATTTGATTCTCCATCGAATGGAGTTTTCTGGGTTTCGATTGAAGTTGTAGAGGTCGAGTGCGACTTAGTGGAGGTCGGAGTGGAGATCAACGTCGGCCAGGGTGACGGTGCATGTTGATGTGCACGGTTGCGTGCATCAGGAAATGGGTTCTGGGAAGAGGAGGATTGGATCTCGAAACATTCATCAGGTATCTGCTACTTTGGCTCGAAGCAGGGTGAAGTTGTGGGGATACTCGGGGTTTTGTTTGATTTACTTGAGATCGACGCGGGATTTTTGCAGTAGGTTGCCCGAGTTTTATGAGCAGGTTTTTGTTTCAGGATAAAGCAGTTTTAAAAGTTTTAAAAATGTAACAGTAATATTTTTTAAAAGTTTGAAACAAAGGAAATATGATTTTGTAAATCATTCAAGTTTTAAAACAAGTAAAACAAGAATTTACTTATAAAAATAATTGGTTTCAAGGTTAAGTTTTAAATAAGTTTTTATATTTTGAAATATAAAAGTTTTTTTTATGAATAAGTGGATTTTTAATAATACGGGTTGTATTAAATTTATTTAAATAACTATGGAAATTTTAAAGATTTAAATAGTTTAATTTGAATATTTAAATTGTTTTAATTATAATTGATTTTTAAAAATATTTTATTTTAAAATAGATTTAATGATTAAAGTTTAGTAATCAACTATAATTAATAAATTAAAGGTTTTGATTAATTGAAGACAAATAAATTTGTGAAAATATTTAAGATAATTCAATTTTTGTTAATAATTGAAGTGTTATTGGTTAATAGAAATGATTTAATTAAGATAATGTTTTTCTTAATTAAGAATCTTTATAAGATAATAAATTAAGGAATCATTTAATTAATTTAAATGATTAGTTAAATAATTAATTAAGTAATTAATTAGTTATTAATTAAAGATAATCACTTTGGAGTTAATTAAGTGTAATTACTGGGTGAAGATTAAGTAATTAATTTCTGAAGGAATTTAAGTAAAAGGAAATTATTGATCAAAGTAATTAGAAGTTAATTACTTTATGGAAATAATTAAGAGGAAGTGATTAAGGGTTAATCACTTATGTTATTAATTAAAGAATTGATTAATACAAGTAATTAAAGGTTTAAATTATTTAATTAATGGTTACTTAATAAAAGGATTAAGAGTATTTAAAGATGTAATTAATTACTTGTTAAAGTAATTAATTAAAAAAGAAATTTAATTAATGAAAGAAATCATTAATTAATGGAAATAATTAATTAATTGTTAATTAATAATTAAAGGATAATTAATCTATAAATAAGTTTTAATTACTAAATGTAATTAAAAAGTAATTAATCAAACGTGATTAATTAAAAGTAATCAATCAAGTATGATTAATTAAAAATAGTTAATCAAGAGTGTTTAATTATAAGTAATTAATCAAATGTGATTAATTAAAAGGGGTGATTAATCAAGTGTGATTAATTAAAGGATAATTAAGGAATAATTATCAAAATAATTAAAGAATAATTAATCAAGTGTGATTAATTTAAAAGGGTAATTAAGAGATAATTACTTGGTATAATTAAGAAGTAATTAATCAAGATGATTAATTAAATTTGTAATCAAGGAATAATTACTTAAAGTAATTAAGTAATAATTAATCAAGGATGATTAATTGAAATGAATAATTAAGTGATGTTTAGTTAATTAATTTGAAATTAATTAATGAATAAGTAAGGTGGATTGATGATAATCCAAGTGATTAAGTAAGAATTAATTTAATTAAGAATTAATTAAATTAATCAAGTTGGATCAAACCTTGTTTATGAATGATTAATGATTGGATGATAAATATCATTGGATGAGATAATGATATTGGATGATATTGAATGTCATTGGTTGATATGTAATGATATGAATGTGATATATCTAAGATGTGATATATATGCTGCTTTGTGATTTGTATGGATGATGCGATAAAAGTGAATTATCTATCCGTGTGTTATGAATCATCCATTTATTGTAAGTGATATTCTGAATATCTACTGTTTAAAACCCTTAAGTACAACTTGGACATTAAAATGGCATTTGGATTCGGTGAGACCGGGATCGGGTTTTCATATTTGGATATCTGAAAACCACATCGATCCAAAATAAACATTAGATCGTGAATCCAAGTGGAGTGCAAGTGAAGACTCGAAGTGTAAGAACTATTCGTCAGTATGACTCTGGGGTGATTCCATGATGAGTTTGATGGAAATAGTGCTTACAGGTTCGAGACGGTGATTTAGAGTGCAAGGGCTATGGTCGTTGACTCTGAGGGTGATTCCAAAATGAGTGCAACGAGATAGTGCCTTCGGTTTCGTTCGAACCTGGAAGGGACTTGTATGGATTGAATGCTTTCAAAACATCATCAAGTGGACGATGAGCATTCTACGATAGATGTGTCTTATAAAGGTAATCGCAGCCTCAAGCCTCATCAACCCGGAATGGCTAAAACAGGGGACGTGCAGCAAGGTTAAGTGGGTCATGCCCAAGTAGGACGAGATTTACCCCGGTCTAGATATCCCTTTTTATTTCGGGTTTGTGGGCGGTTGGATCTGTAGCCAACTGCGGGGTGGTCTTGTTCGGGACTATTCAGTAAGGAATGGTCCCGGTCTTGTGTTGCAGGGGATCGGGAGTGGTCCTCGGTATGGTGATCTAGGCCACGTACTATGACGGGCGGTACCCCAGTAGCTCTGCCATTGCATGGAATCCAATCTCCAATAAGTGTCGTACGTTTTGATTGTGCCCAACTATGTTGGAACGTGAGATGTAAGCATTCCAGCTATTTCTATATTTTACTTGAAAACCCTAGACACTATTATAATATCATTGGATTTCCTAACAAATGTTTTGGTTAGCGTAAGGTAAAAACTCTTCCATGTTTATGTGTGGGAAGTCTTACGTGATACCTTTCTTTTCAAAGGATTTTCTAAAGTTAAGCAATTTTAAACTGTTCACTCACACCAGACCCCTGTCTGACCCGAGTGTTTATTTTCTGTTTTATTAAACTCTTGGATACTCATTTATGTATGAGTAGTCAAGTGATTCAGGTTATCCTTGACAAATTCTGGAGGAGCTTTGGAGCAGGTGGCTTCAGCGTATTGATAGTGTGTTATTCTGTATAGTTGTTCTTGTATTGTATATTAGACAGAAATGTTATAACTGTCTAAATTATGATGTATAGTTGTGTACTTTGATGTATATGATACTATGTATATGTTATATATTATATTTTATTCGTTCCGCCATGAGATTCTGATGTATTGTTGTTCTTTCTTCTCTTTCTTTTCTTCTTCCATACCTTTCTTTCTTAAATAGTGATGTATCTTTCTGATGATAGAAAGTCGGGTCGCTACATAAAATGTAAAATAATAAAATAAACGAGGAACAAAATAAAGTAGGAATGAGAATAAAATAAGATCTTGAAAAAAAATAGAAAAGTAAATAAAGAATTCCTTAAATTAATTGAAGCTAGAAATTAGAAATTGTAAAAAAATACAACTGACCCTGGACAATGTCAATTACACTTTCAAAAATGTTTTAATACCAAAATATATACAATACATGTTATTTACCCATAATATATGAATTAGAACATTACATGACCAAATAAAATATTGTAACAACCCGAAATTTACGATCCCGAAAATTTCAGATAGTTAGGAAAAAGATGGAGATAGAAGAACAAGAAGAACAGAAACACCAACATCTCACATTTGCAGCGGATAAAATATAATAACAAATAATAACACTTATACAAAGGAAAACTGTACTTGTCAAATTTCACATTTATACATCAGAGTTGCAACGTATATACTTATACAATCAACATGACTCAGATATATACAACAATATAATGCAAAGGGAACTCTCCATACGATCCTTTCATCCAGCCCATCTTCTGAGCTCCAGAATGTCCTTACCTGAAAAAAATGTAATACTTGGTCTGACCCGAGCATTACATCAAAGTAACACCCAGGTCAGGCTGGAAACCAGCGTGAGTAAACTCGTCTAACATGAAATACCAGAGCATAAAACTTATTTAAATCCGGGGTAACTCTTGTAAATTTTCAAATTCACAATTTGTTAAAGACATCACTAATTTCACACATCAATATCTAAGTACCAAAAACTTAGATTAAATGGTCCAATTCACTTAAATCATTCCATACGAGCCTATTGGTTTCACATATCAATTTATAAAGAATCGAAGTGGTTTCGGGTATTTACTAATACCCGACTCCGGCCTCTTCGAACTTAATATCATCTTAGCCGAGTTATCTAAGTGAACCATAATTCAACTTTAAATACAAGATGTCACTTTTTACACAGAAATTCGTCATCATTAATAATCACATTATAAATATCCATCCAAACATTTCATACAACAAAACATTTCATATCACAGAATAACTCTACATATCATCTAATTCAAAATTTAGTCAAACAATCATTCATAAGCAATCATTGTTAATTCCTATTATAATTAATTTAATTAACTTAAATCAAATCAATTACTTAAGAATAAATCACTGACTTTGCTTAATCAACCATTAATTAATTACAACCTTTTAATTAATCAAACATTCTTCAAATATCCATCTTAATTAATCACCTAGATTAATTATCTTCAATTACATAGAGTAATTATCCTTCAATAAATTTCACAAATTAACTATCCTTAACCATTTATAGTAATTAACCTTTAATTACTCTCATTTATTACATTAATTAATTGATGCAGCTCAGAACAGAGAAGAAATGCAACCAAAATTTCTAACAAGGATGAGTCGTACACGACTCATAGAGAGGTTAAGTCGTACGCGACTTAGGAAGGCAGGGTTAAGTCGTTTCCGACTTAATGGTGCACGGGATAGCAAGTTTCGAGTTAACAACAATTTGAACCGCATAAAAGAGGCATCGGGTTTGAGTCGTGCGAGCTTGAGTCGTATACGGGATAATGGAACAGGGTTACGACTCAAGGGAAACTTGGAGTGTGCATACTTGATGAGTCGTACACGACTTAACAACGTATCCATAAGTCGTGACCGAGATAGCATCAAGAAGGAGAAGGATTCAACTGATGGGAGCTTGAGTCGAAGGAAGGATGTTGAGTCGCTGAAGTTATGAGTCGTGAGTCGTAGGTCGTTGCCGACCTAGTATGAGTCGTGAGTCGTTTGTTGTGATGAGTCGTGTACTGTTGTATGTTGTAAGTCGTATGTCGTGAGTTTTAAGTCGGTATGTAGTGGATCGTGTTGCATTTTAGGTCGTTACCGACCTATGGGTTGTGAGTGTTGTATTTTAGGTCGTTACCGACCTAGGGGTAATGTTGAGTCGGTCATGTATATGAAGTGTTGGGTCGCATACGACCTATGGTGAGTCGTCTTAAGGTCATATGATGATGTATGAAGGTCGTGCTTGTTAAGTCGGCCAGGGTTGAGTCGTTCTGGAGTTGAGCTGCCTTGTGTTGAGTCGGCCGCGACCTAAGTTAGGTCGTAAGTCGTCGCCGACCTAAGAGTCAGGTGAGGGTTTGTGTGTGTTGAGTTGTGAAAGCTATAAATAGCGCGTGTGTTGTACATTTTGTGGTTGTTGATTTTGAATAAAATTTCTCTTTTGTTAGCTTTGTGCTTTCATACCAATTGGTAGTTGAGTGTAATCTCCTATCTCCACTTACGTCGTTCGAGTGCGCTCGAATCCACGTTTGTTGAAGCCGATTCACGGAATCTAGTGCGCTAGATCAACGTGCGAAGAATCGTAGATCTTTGAACACGGTATAGTGCGCTATCAACGTGTTTGAGATAGCTAGAGTTCGGTATCTTTGGATCAACGAACTTGGGCATTTTTGGTATCTTCAACTCACCGATTGCTACAATCCATCGATTGAAGTTTTGTTTGATTAATCCGCTGCGTCAGTTTGGTATCGGAGCCATACTTAGCCAATCATAGCTAAGTTTGATTCTTGGAGCCAAGTTTTTGAAGTTTGAAGTAGTTCATCGTGTTCATATTGAAGTTGCATCAAGTTTGGAGAGTTTGATCCATTTCATTTTGGATCGAGGAGTTGGATTTTGTTTGGATTTTGAATTGGTGATTTGCGCGCCAAAGTTTTGAAGGTTTTGGAGTGAGCCGAGGCAAGTCTTGACCGAGCCAAGCAAAGTTGTGAAGAGTCAAGGCCGAGACAAGCATTGCCGAGACAGTTGAGCCTAGATTGCCTTATCGTGTGAAATTTTGAAGTATTGTGTTCAATTTGTTGAAGTTTGTGAAAATTTTAACCATGCCACCAAGGAGAGCTAATCGTCATCAAAACGTTGAAGCTTTGTATCGTAGAGAAGAAGCCGAGCTTATGGAACAACGTATTAATGAAAAATTTGATGAAGGCATTGGTAAATTGGAGAGATTGATGAATGATTTGAATCAAAGGAGGAGATCACCAAACTCGAACCATGGAGGAAACCGAGTTTCGCCATTGGTTACGGAAGCGAGGAGGGTATCACCACATTCTTGTAGAGATAGAAGAGAAACATCAATTTCATCACGAAGAGATCATCATGACTATGCACATGAAGAAAGAAGAAGTCATCGAGAATTTGACCATGAAGTATATAGAGATGAAGAGGGACATAGTCAAAGAAGCATGCATGAGAGAAGGGATGATGTTAGTCGAGATCGATGTAGGCGTACCTTTGATTTTGTTGAAGAGGGTGATAGAGCAAGTATTCATTATCGAGATCGAGACCAAGTTCGAAATTCTTACCGTGATGTGGAGGATGACCGTCGTTGGGAGTCGGGTATGAAAATGGAGATTCCGGAGTTTAAAGGCGGGATGGTTGCTGAGGAGTTCTTAGATTGGTTGTCTAATGTGGAGGAAATCTTTGATTTCAAGGAGGTGCCGGAGAATCGAAGGGTGAAGTTGGTTGCTACTAGGTTGAGGGGGAGAGCTTTGGCGTGGTGGCAGCAAACTAAACTTACTCGAGAACGAATGGGGAAGTCAAAGATAGAATCTTGGGAGAAGATGAAAAAGTTGATGAGATCTACATTTTTGCCTTATAACTACCAATCACTTATGTACCAGAGGTTGCAGAATCTGAGGCAAGGGACAAAATCTGTTAGTGATTATGCTGATGAATTTTACCAACTCATCGCCAGGAATGATATCATGGAAACAGAAGAACAGCTAACTGCTAGATTCATTGGGGGCTTGAGAATGCAGATCCAAGATATGGTTAATATGTTTGATCCTAGATCAGTAGCAGAGGCACATCAGAAAGCGTTAGCTTGGGAGAAACAAGGAAGGCGTGGAGGTGGTGTGTTTACTAATTCCAATAATCAAGCAAGGGGTGTTGGCGGAAGTTCTAATGTTCCTAAACCTGTTACAAAGCCAGTGGTCAAGGAGGTTGAGAAGGCGAAGGCTAGTAGTGTTTTCAAATGTTATAATTGTCAGGAGTTGGGTCACAAAAGCAACGAATGTCCGAAGCCGAAGCAGAGAACCATGGTTGCAGAGGTTGAAGCAGATGATGGTGAGGAGGCAGAGTATTCAAATGTACCTTATGTTGAGGAGGAAGAAAAAGTGTCGGGTGATGAAGGTTGTAATCTTATGATGAGGAGAAGTTGTTTGACACCTAAGCAAGAGGAGGATTGTAGTTGGCTGAGAAGCAATATTTTCCAATCGACATGTACTATTCTGGGAAAGGTCTGCAAGTTTGTTATTGATGCAGGAAGTTGTGATAATATTATTTCTACAGAAGCAGTGAGAAAGTTGAATTTGAAGACCGAGAAGCATCCTAAACCATACAAGCTAGCATGGTTAAGAAAAGGAGGTGAAGTGAAAGTGTGTCGAAGAGCTTGTGTGAATTTTTCGATTGGGAAGAAGTACAAAGATGAAATTTGGTGTGATGTTGTGGACATGGATGTTTGTCACTTGTTATTGGGCAGGCCATGGCAGTTTGATAGAGCAGTTCAGCATGACGGTCGTGCCAACAGTTACAGTTTCATGTTCGAGGGTACTAAAATCACTTTGGTTCCTAAGAAGCAACAGCAGAAGGAGAACAAACTGGAGGAGATTGAAGAATTGAAAACTCTGTTGACTTTGAAGGAGTTTGTTAAAGAAGTGGAGGAAGAACCGGAAGTGTTTTTGTTGATTGGGAGAGAGAGTAGTGAAGAAGTTGAGATTCCCGAAGAAGCAAAGCCAGTTTTGGAAGAGTTTGAAGATGTCTTTCCAGAGGAGTTGCCAAAGGAGTTACCACCACTTAGAGACATTCAACATCAGATTGATCTTGTTCCGGGGGCAGTGTTACCACATCGACCACATTATCGTATGAGTCCGAAGGAACATGAGGAATTGAGAAGGCAGGTGGAAGAATTACTTGAACAGGGTCGTATTCAGGAAAGTTTGAGTCCGTGTGCTGTACCTGCATTGTTAGTACCAAAGAAGGACGGAACTTGGAGAATGTGCACTGATAGTAGAGCTTTGAATAAGATCACTGTTCGTTACAGATTTCCTATGCCGAGGTTGGATGATTTGTTGGATCAGTTGAGTGGGGCAACTATATTCTCGAAAATTGATTTGAAGAGTGGTTATCATCAAATTCGTATCAGACCTGGAGACGAATGGAAGACAGCTTTCAAAACTAGAGAGGGGTTGTACGAATGGTTGGTTATGCCATTTGGTTTGTCTAATGCACCTAGTACATTCATGCGGGTGATGAATCAAATTTTTAGACCACTCATTGGAAAGTTCGTCGTGGTTTATTTCGATGATATTTTGATTTATAGCAGGAGTACGGAGGAACATGTTCTACATCTGAGAGAAGTGTTGTTTATTCTTCGTGAAGAACAATTTTATGCTGCTACAAAGAAATGTGTGTTTATGACACCTAGTGTTTTATTCCTGGGGTATGTTGTTTCAGGGAAAGGTATTCAAGTTGACCAGAGCAAAGTTGAAGCAGTCAAGAATTGGCCACAGCCAAAGACAATTACAGAAGTGAGAAGTTTTCATGGGCTAGCGTCATTCTACCGAAGGTTCATACCACACTTCAGTAGCGTGATGGCTCCAGTGACTGATTGCATGAAGGGTAAACAGTTGGTGTGGTCAGAGGAAGCGGGGGTTGCCTTTGAAAGGATCAAGGAATTGTTGACGTCTGCACCAATTCTTGTTCTACCTAATTTTCAGTTATTGTTTGAATTGCATACTGATGCTTCGAAGGTTGGAATTGGAGGAGTTCTGAGCCAGAATGGAAAGCCAGTTGCTTATTTTAGTGAGAAACTGTCAGGGGCAAAGATCAGATACAGTACATATGACGTTGAATTTTATGCTGTTGTTCAGGCTGTTAAGCATTGGAGACATTACTTATTTCAGAAGGAATTTGTTCTGTACACTGATCACGAAGCTTTGAAACATTTACAGGGGCAAGATAAGATTTCAGCAAGACATGCATCATGGATTGCATATTTACAGCAGTTTACTTTTGTCGTTAAGCACAAATCTGGGGTGACCAATCGAGTAGCTGATGCTTTAAGTAGGAGGAGTCATTTACTGACGACAATGAAGGTGGAAGTGACGGGGTTTGAAATGTTGCCAGAGATGATTGAAGAAGATCCTTACTTTGTGAAATATGTTGAAAAAGTGAAGGATGGGAGTACCGATGAATTCATGTTAGTTGATGGTTTTCTGTTTAAAGGAAATCGTTTATGTATTCCGGACTGTAGTTTGAGGATGAAGATTGTGAAGGAATTGCACGAGGAAGGACATGTTGGCCGTGATCGTACTTTACAGTTGATTTCGCAGTCTTACTTTTGGCCGTCGATGAGGAAAGAGGTTGAAAGATTCGTGGAGCGATGTCATATTTGCCAAGTTTCAAAAGGGACAGCAACGAATGCAGGGTTGTATATGCCGTTACCAGTACCATCTAAGCCATGGGTTGATATCAGCATGGATTTCGTTTTGGGTTTGCCGAGAACTCAAAGGGGAAATGATTCGATATTTGTTGTGGTGGACAGGTTTTCAAAGATGGCACATTTTGTTGCTTGCAAGAAGACAGCAGATGCAGTTCGAGTCGCACAGCTATTTTTCAAGGAGATTTATCGACTTCATGGTTTACCAGAATCTATTGTTTCTGACCGAGATACTCGTTTTCTGAGTCACTTTTGGTTGAGTTTGTGGAAGATGGTGGGAACGAAACTGAAGTTTAGCAGTGCTTATCATCCACAAACCGATGGGCAGACAGAAGTTGTTAACAGGTCATTGGGAAATTTGTTGCGATGTCTTGTACAGGATAATTTGAGAAGTTGGGACATGAAACTATGCCAGGCAGAATTTGCTCATAATCATGCAGTAAATCGAAGCACAGGATTCAGTCCGTTTCAGATTATTTATTCAAATTTACCCAGGGGCCATTGGATTTAGCAGCTGTACCACAGTCAAAGAGAACAGTTAAACGAGCTACTGATTTTGTTGATGAGCTGACTGAATGTCATAGAACCGTTCAGGAACGATTGGAGAAATCGAATGAGAAATATAAGAAGTTTGCAGATTTGAAACGTCGAAATGTTGAATTTAAGGAAGGTGATTTGGTTTATGCCGTATTAACAAAGGATCGTTTTCCGGTGGGTGCTTATAACAAGTTGAAGGCACGAAAAATTGGTCCAATTGAAGTTTTGAAGAAAATCAATGAGAATGCTTATCGATTAAAGTTACCAGATGATGTTTATACTTCTGATGTTTTTAACGTCAAACATTTAATTCCATATCATGGAGGTGAGATGGTTGAGGAAGAATTTACAAATTCGAGGTCGAATTTTTCTCAACCAGGGGAGGATGATGCAGCTCAGAACAGAGAAGAAATGCAACCAAAATTTCTAACAAGGATGAGTCGTACACGACTCATAGAGAGGTTAAGTCGTACGCGACTTAGGAAGGCAGGGTTAAGTCGTTTCCGACTTAATGGTGCACGGGATAGCAAGTTTCGAGTTAACAACAATTTGAACCGCATAAAAGAGGCATCGGGTTTGAGTCGTGCGAGCTTGAGTCGTATACGGGATAATGGAACAGGGTTACGACTCAAGGGAAACTTGGAGTGTGCATACTTGATGAGTCGTACACGACTTAACAACGTATCCATAAGTCGTGACCGAGATAGCATCAAGAAGGAGAAGGATTCAACTGATGGGAGCTTGAGTCGAAGGAAGGATGTTGAGTCGCTGAAGTTATGAGTCGTGAGTCGTAGGTCGTTGCCGACCTAGTATGAGTCGTGAGTCGTTTGTTGTGATGAGTCGTGTACTGTTGTATGTTGTAAGTCGTATGTCGTGAGTTTTAAGTCGGTATGTAGTGGATCGTGTTGCATTTTAGGTCGTTACCGACCTATGGGTTGTGAGTGTTGTATTTTAGGTCGTTACCGACCTAGGGGTAATGTTGAGTCGGTCATGTATATGAAGTGTTGGGTCGCATACGACCTATGGTGAGTCGTCTTAAGGTCATATGATGATGTATGAAGGTCGTGCTTGTTAAGTCGGCCAGGGTTGAGTCGTTCTGGAGTTGAGCTGCCTTGTGTTGAGTCGGCCGCGACCTAAGTTAGGTCGTAAGTCGTCGCCGACCTAAGAGTCAGGTGAGGGTTTGTGTGTGTTGAGTTGTGAAAGCTATAAATAGCGCGTGTGTTGTACATTTTGTGGTTGTTGATTTTGAATAAAATTTCTCTTTTGTTAGCTTTGTGCTTTCATACCAATTGGTAGTTGAGTGTAATCTCCTATCTCCACTTACGTCGTTCGAGTGCGCTCGAATCCACGTTTGTTGAAGCCGATTCACGGAATCTAGTGCGCTAGATCAACGTGCGAAGAATCGTAGATCTTTGAACACGGTATAGTGCGCTATCAACGTGTTTGAGATAGCTAGAGTTCGGTATCTTTGGATCAACGAACTTGGGCATTTTTGGTATCTTCAACTCACCGATTGCTACAATCCATCGATTGAAGTTTTGTTTGATTAATCCGCTGCGTCATTAATCATCCTTAATTACTTCTTCAATTAATTATTAATTATTAATTAATCAGCCTTGATTACCACATTAGTAATTAGTTACCCTTTTTATTAATTACACAAGGTAATTAATCCCAAATCATTTCCATTAAAATTACCATTCCAATTAAATTAACATCCAGTAAATATCCATTAATTAATTTACTCAGTAATTACCGCTTCCAATTACACTCAGTAATCATACTTTAACAAAGCATCATATGATTATGTTAATTAAACCAATTAATTAACTTGATCAATCACATTATTTAATTAACTACATTGAGTAATTAATCCCTTAATTACTTTCATTAAGTCATTATGCTTAAACAATTCCATAAATTGATTATCTTTAATTAATTAATCTAATTAATCATTTTAATTAACCATTATACCAAATTATATTATCCAACCATAACACAACATAACAAAATTTTAAATCAATCTATCATGGGTTTCGGCCTCTTAACGTGTGTATATATATACATTTATAAGTATTATTTTAAAATTAAATTCATTTTAAAACAACATTTTCACACGATCTCCAAACAACGCATGCGGACAGGCGACTATAATGTTTACCCGCCTTCCAACACAATGGAACTTGTTTCGGAAGCTAAGTCAATCATATGTGAAAGATAGCCTTTTTGAATTGAGTTTAAATATTAAATTATCGATTTTAATTTCAACGCATTTCTTACCCATACAGACAAACAATAAATCCAAATGCTACGAAATTTGCCATTTGATAATAACTAACTATTACGGATCCAATGGAACTAGTTTCATCGAATTCCGGAACTGTGCCCCGGAATGCTATTTTTAAATTCAATTTAAACATTATATTATTAAAACTGAATTAATCACCTTTAAATTCAATTTTAACACTTTTACTATCTTCAGTATTACCAATATAAATTTTACAAACCCCTAAATTATTTTTAACAGACTTAAAACTCCAGATTCAACATTTTACCCAGCTTTAAGTTATTAAATTCAATAATTTAATTATCAAATAAATAGTGATATTTGAATTCAAGTTAAAAATTAACTTTTGAATATTTAAAATCAATTAAATATTCCAATTTAAATTGTTAAAAATTTCGGGTCGTCACATTCCTCCCCCTTAAAAGAATTTCGTCCCCGAAATTGCTTGTTAAGAGGAATGATTCAATACCATTACTATTTTCCAAAACTAAACAGTTTTTAACAACAACCCAACAATCTTTATTAAAGACACACTATCCATCTTACTAACTTTCCAAACCTTTCCATAGTTTCTGAACAACTTTACTTATTCAACCATTCAAATTATAATTCAAAACCAAGTTTTAAATTTTCAAAATTTCTCAAAATTTTTCAAGCTCCTTAAATTTTGAATTTTTTTGCCAACATCTCCTTTGCGCAGCTAGCTCGGTACAAACACAAAATGCCTCTACGGGATCCCAAATTCCAAAAGAAAACAAAAGCCAAGTGGCTAGATCAAAAACCCAATCAAATTTCATACAGAAATTTAAACACATACCTTTTGTCGAGCAATTCAAATTTATCTTTTGAAATCAAAACCAATTTTCCTTTCCCTTTATAATACCTGCATATCCTACTTAGCAGTATTATCCCATCATAGCTTTTAAAATCATTTTATACATTTTCTTACAGAAGTTTTTATACCTACTTCTATTCAATTTAGTTTTCCCCATTTCCATATGAATTCAATTTATCTTCAACTCTGAATATTGAATTTTATCTTCCATTTATTACTGATTCATATCATTATTTTAAATTAGTTTCATCCACTAATTATTTCAATTTTCAATTTGAAATCGTATTGTCGCTAACAACAATTTTCCCAAAAAATTTCAAAAAATTTCTAACACCCAAAATATCCAAAATTTTTTGGTAGAGTCTCCTTTGTATGGAGGAGCTTCTGCAATTTGACAAGAGATATAAATATATATACATCGACCCACACGGTCGAAAAAACAAAATAGTTCATATTTCCTGTTTTTATTGCATAGGCACACATTTATTTAGCATTTTTAAGAAAGCGGCTTATTATTTTAGCAATTAGCACATCCAAATCCAGCGAAACGGCTTCCCAGTACCTGTACTTACTTAATTCAAACATGTAAGTATAAAATATAGGGAGTTTATTTGCATTTCACTCATTTTCAATAGTTAACACATGGAATAAGCAATGCATACTTATGAACAATTTTAAGACTTCGACACAAGTTTGAATAGCTTCCAACCAAATTTTTATTTAGCTAGAATGGTTTATTATTCAATCACTTACATTCAATTCCTTTTTTAATCCAATCGAACCCAATTCACTTCAATTGATTCCAAAAATCAATTTTTATTAAAGTCTCTTCACATATTAACTTATTTACAAAACATACACGTGCATTTCATTCCATTTCCGCAATTGTTTCATTCAAAGACATTTTATTAAGCTTGGCACATTCAATACTTATAAGTTAATAACCATTTCCCAAATTAATTTAACCCAGACTTTTATTTACTGGACTTTCACTTTTACTCGAAGCCAACTTCTATAAATTTTAAACTTAAGTTAATTATTTTTTTAGGTTATTTAAACTTCATAACTTAAGCTCACTTCTATTTAATTTGATTCTCATCAAATTCAATTACCCCACTCTTTATCCATTTTAATTTTAATCCCATTCTCAGTTTGTCAAAACAATATCCAAGTTTATATTTAACTCATTTACACTTGAATTGGATTTACTTGTAATCTCAATTCATTTCCATTATAATCCAATTCCATTTTTATTTTTTTGCAACATCTCCACTTATTTTAATTAATTATCAAATCCAAGTCGTATTCTATTTATAATTCGAGTTCATTTCCAAAATTCATTATTAACTTACAATCCATTTTATTTAACCGAGTTAAATTTTATTAATATACTCTATCGAATAATTTATTTAGCTAATTATTTACCTCCAAGTTTTAAATCAATATTCGATTTTATTACGAAAATCACTTCATTAAATTTTCCTGAGTTCAAATTTTGTTTTTCATAATTCCAGTTTGGATTTTCTTTCATTTTCCAAAATTCCAACACTTATATTTTAAAATTTTAGAAATACTTTTAAATTCACATAATGCTATTAAAATAGCTTTTATAAAAATACTTCTTATAACTCGATGTCTCAACCAGTCCGTCGTTGTTCTCACAGAAATTCGGTCATATGCTGATCAGTCGTAGGACTAAAAATCTATAAGCACTTGGTAAACCCGTTAAACACCCAGTGAAAATACTTGGAAAAATAATTTTATTGAAAATATAGAAACAATTTTTGAAAATAGAGGAAATATCTTTGGTGAGAATGCTCTGGAAATCACCACCCCCATCCATGGTTGTAGTTACATCATGGGTTGCGTTGCCACCGCAGCAAAAGTCCACGTAACTGTAGGCACTCCGCGACCCTCGATTACGCCATGGAACCCACAACAGATCACAGTTACATTCCTGGGTTACGTTGCCACCGCAGCAAAAGTCCATGTAACTGTAGGCATCAACGCCCTCGATTTTCGTTGTCAAAAATGAAACTTCTCCACTCCTACATAGGCCACAGTCTACCGATGTAAAATCAAACTCAGACTGTTAACTCTCAGCGACACACATGACTTTTGCTATGTTACCATAGGTCGTAGTCTACCGATATAAAATAAAACGTAGACTATTGGCTCTCAGCGGCACACACGACTTTCGCTATGGTCTGTAGTAGATCGCAGTGACATCGAGTTACACTGTCGTCATAGCATAACCCAAATGCCTCTGTAGGCATCAACACCCCTGACTTTCGCTACACACTACTCATAATCCTCAGGAACTAGTTTTGTTCGGACTCCTCACATGATCAACTTTAGAACCCCCCTTAGGGTTCAAGGTAGTACCACTATGTGGCACTCTTGAGAAGTTCATTTCAAGGGAGCGCCTTTTTCTCCAGAGCCATTATCAAAACACTTTACACTATACACATATAGTATCTTCCAAATCATACACCTAGTATGAATCTCATATAAATATCCTTTTCTCAAAATCAATTATCCTAATACCGATAATTCTCAAACTAGGCTTTTCAAATTCCAATATTGATTTTACCTATAAATCAAAAGCCTTTCCAAATCAAAAGGTTCCCAAAACCTTTTTCCAAAATCCTCATAAGATCCTTTATATATAGATATATATAGTATTTTTTAAAAAAAAACTTTGGATCATTTCAAACTTGTATAAAACTCCTTTTATACTTCAAACACTTTCAAATTCCTTTCTTCCAGCAATAGATTTAACAAGGGAAGATTTTATCTTATATATCAAAGATATATAACTTTGTTTATTCAAAATCAAATATTCAAATTTGACTATTCTATAAAGTCACTTACCATTTTACTTATTTCCATAAAATAAATTTTTACTATAGAAATATCAAATTTCCATTTTATTTCATCATATGTTTAACAAAATATACCCTTTCATTTCGAAAACCATTTCAAATCTCTTATCCACAAATTTCCTGTAACGTACGCGATTTTTCGTTGCCGAAAAACCGAATAGTTATGGGTTTAAGAAAAATTTAAGAAAAGAAAAAGTAGAAAGGAAGAGAGAAAAAGGTAGAAGTTGGAGGGAAAAGAAGATAGAAAATTTTAGATAGAAAAAAAAGAAAAGAGAATAGAGAACATAGAAGGGGAAAGAAAAATAGAACATGATTTTAAAATAGAACGGAACAGAAAACAACAGAACAACATCAGAATCTCACAATTCGCAGCGGAACAACATATAATAATAAATGAATAATCTTTAAACAAGGAACTATATCAGTTATTACATTACATCACATTTCATTACATCATATCATCAGAGTGTACAACATCATACAACAACAACAGTGCAGCGGGGAAAGAAATACTATATAAACTAGTAATACGCCATGCCATCCAGCTTGCCTCCAGCAATTCCTGAATATCCAGAATATCCTGATAAACCTTACTCTTGACTGCCCGTGTGAAAATTGGTGGGCACCCAGAGTTTAGGAAGGAAAACAATAAACTCCAAGTCAGTCATGTGACTGGTGTGAGAACTCAAAACAGTTTATTTATCTTTAAAATCAAAAATAGAGAGATATTTTTATTTCAATTCGCAATGCTTTTAAAAATGAGACTACCATAAGACCTCCTGCCACACACACAATGCAAACGCAGACTTGGAGAAGATTTCTCCTTATGATAGTCAAACATGCTTGATACGCATTTAAAAAGAACATTTCATATTATTATTAGTGCATAGTGTAGAAAATTCCTTTCGAAAGTAGAATATAAATCTTAGCCAGCATAGGTACCATTATATTATGCCTACTATAGCTACTTCCTGAGGAAGCAGGTTCTACAACTAAAACCGTACAAGTCACGTATTGTTTCTTTGGATTTCCAACGAATGGTCAGGCCAAGGAACTTCCCATTGCCACATGAGAATGCCTCTGGAAAGACATCCCCGAGAACCAAACCGGAACTCTGCCAACACAAGGCCGGGTTACCCCTAACTGGGTAACTACTGACACGAGCACGCCATTCCTCGATCGTAAACGACCTTTCTCACGGGATCCCGAAAACCAACAACCACAAAGTAATAAATTCGTAGTAACCACATAGGTTAAATATCTGGGCTCCATACCATGATACCACCTCTATCCAGAAGGAAATGTACATACCCTAAAGGGTGCTACCCCTCATAACCTTGCCGCATCTTTCCTGTTTTGACCATTTCCGGGGTGTGAGGTTCGACGAAGTCACGTCCACAAAAACATACTTTATACAAAAGCGATGCTTTGGGTCAACAAATGATCAACACAATGATCACTAAGATAGACGATCAAATAAACGATCCTATCACAATAATCAACACAATGATCATTTCAGCAACATTCAGCATGTCACATTACCAAATTGGGAATATATCGCTGATAACTTCAACTACATAACCTCTGAGCTCGTACGTCTCAGAGAAGGGTGTTAAGCTAAAAGAATAAATTTTCCGCCACCAACAGAAATATATTTGAATGAAATCGGCTTTATATCTCAACTTTTAATGTCAGACACACAATCCATACAAGTCTGTTCCGGGATCGAACAAAACCGAAGGCACTTACAAAGAAGTCCTTGCAATCCGGATATTCACAATCCTGATCGGATTTCCCATCACTTAGGGAGTCTCTATACCGTTGCAACTCAGTGCAGAGACAATCGATAGGTCATCCTATCGCTCTAGCAAATACCGGGTCTTCAACACCGATCTTCAAATGCAATTCACAACGACGTATCACATATTCGGAATGGGTTATACGACCCCATGGTCCTTTCCCGGTTAACCCGAATAGTGAGCGCTTATTCAAAAATAAATGTGCATTCAAATTCAATCAAATCACATCAAATACCCATTCAAAGGGAAATATTGATAGTCGGCTATTGAACTATCAATTGATATGCACACATCACCAGTTTCCAAATAATTTTCCAAATTATTTATTTTTCAAAATATCTTTACAAGATATATTATTTCATACTTCAAAAATAAATCAATATTTATTCTTAAACAAATTCCACTTTCTTTTATAAATTCAATGGTGAATTTACATTCCAAAGTATTAATGAATATACGACTTCAATTCGATTTATAATATTCATTTTCAATTTATCTTCAAAAAGATAAATTCTCTAATATTCACTTTATATTGGAAAAACATTTCCATACTTATTTATTCATAAGTAATTCACAAATTTTATTTATTTTCAACACTTAGAAAATATTAAATATACTTAAATCGAAATTAAGTATATATTTCATTCTTTAAGGAAATCATTCTCTTAAACATATTTATTTGGGCCTAAACGAATGTTGTGTAAAACATCGTTACGACAACCCAAAATCACTAGTATAGGGATTCGAAATTAAAATAGATATATAAATCCCAATACTATACAAAACATTTCCTTTCGGAAATCATTTACTATAACAACAGTGTTATAGTCCACTATTTCCTTTTCATTTCTCGAAAACGTCTATTTCAACAATAAATGTTGAAATCTATGGTTTCGAATCTCAACACATTTTAAAACATCGTTAGATAGTTTTAATTCTATTTGAAATATCACATTCAAAACAATTTCTTTAACATCTTATTCACTATTCAAAAACGTGAATATACTTCATTAACAATTTCATCCTTTTATTCATTTTAATTCAAAGGATTATTCACTATTCAAAAATGTGAATATAACTCCATTTATAGGTTTCAACAATTTACTTATCAAAATAAGTCATTTGCGAATTTATAAAACATCGTTTATAAATTCCATTTCTATTTATTTATAAAAACTTCCTTTTTATAAATTCTTTTATTAACCTATTCCAGTTTATAACTTAATTATAAACTAAAAGTTCATATTATAAGTCAATTACTTATAAAACGATTATTTTACAAAATCGTTCCTTAGAATTTCATAATTATAAATCTTATAACTTATGAGATTCAATTATTTACCCAAGTCTATTCTTTTAATAACTTTACAAATTTTATAAACCTACCGTTTATAAAATTCCATTTATAACTTCACCGTTTATAATTCTATTAATTTCATTCTTTAATGAAATTCATTTTCACTTCATTCGAACACTTATAAAAACTCGTTTTATAATGTCTATATCTCAATTTATAAATATCCATTTATAAATCTCTTAATATAAATCAATTTATATTATTCTTTTAAAACGTCTTTAAATTCCTTTATAATTTCACCATTTTGATTTATAAAATAATTAAATTTTATAAAATCCTATATTTAAACTTTTCACAATAATTCTAAAATTCCGATTAAACTATTTTATAAAATCGTTAGCATCATATTCTCAAAAATCAGTTTTTAACTATTTTTCTCAAAAATCATAATTTTTATAACTTTAAAAATTATAACGTTTATTTATTTAAAATGAATCTATTCCAAACATATAGTATATTTTCAAAAATCACTTTATAAATCATTTTAAAATTCCAAAACTTGGTCCAATGATGCTACACACCAAATAGTCAATCACGACAACAACGATATCATATATCGATATGATAATCAATCAAATATCAAAATATCTGAAATTAAATAAAAACTGTTGAGGAATCCAGTTGGATCCCTCCAACCTGTTTTCCTGCATCCAAAAACATTAGCACAATACCAATTTCGTTCCAGTACGAAATTATCGCGGTATATGTTTTTAATAAATATTATCCGCTTAATAACGGCGCAATAGGGTCTCATCCGCTAAACAAATAAATGCGGGAAATCAATAACTCCAATATATACATATGCCAATATATATATATTGCTATTATATATAATACCAATTTCACTGTTTATGAAATATTCGCGGTATATGTTTTTATTAAATAACATCCGCTTACTAACGGCGTATAATGTCTATTTAACAATCAATAGATATCAATCATTATTCAAACATGCATTCAAATATTTTAAATCTAACTATTTAAAATAAAATCGAAACTGATTCGATTGAGTGAGAAATTCTCACCTTGATTTTATTTTCCGTTTCAGCTTTTATTTCGAATAAAATTAAACGCGCGTTTAATTTTACCCAAAATTCTCACTAACTCCAAACGACTCCAAACCAACTCCATCGCGTAGTGCTCGTCCATACGATTCCAACGCAACTGGTTTCGCGCGTTTTCGACCTCGTATGAAAAAGTTATGAATTGTTGAAGTTACACGATTTAAACTTACTAATTACAACATAACTTAATTAATTTTCAACCTTCATCCAATCCTAGCCCTTGATCCAAACCCAGATACATCTCCACCGTGCGCACCTTCTTCCCACTCCCTCGTTTCTCTTCTACAAATAATGGAACGCACGCACATAACAACCCATAGCACAAATTAGGTTTTCAATTTGCAAACTAATTACTCGATGAAACTCGATCAAACCACCGCCACGCGAAAGCCCTCGACAAGAGCCATACTCGGCTTGAAGCATGTGGAGCTCGGCTCTCTGATGAGCCTCGAATTGCGTGCCAAACGTGAGTCGAACGCGGCTCAATAACTCGGCCTATGGTCGATAACAACGAACTCCACCGTACGGATTTAAAGCTCTCGCAATGCTCTGCAAGTTTCTAGTTGTAAGTTCTTTGAATCGATGCATGGATTTTGAGAAATTGGAGAGGGAAGATGATGAAATTTCGGCCATACAATTTGATGGTGGCGGCTGCAACGTGATTAGGGTTTTGTTTATATTTTTTTTTTTTTATTAAGTGGGGGGCTATTTATAGAGAAAAACGAAACACTATTCATCCCGGAAATTCCGAACTCCGATTTACGCGCCGTAACCAGCGTTTCTAGGGTTTACCCCGCGTTCCGGACACAATGGAACAGGTTTCGGAAGCTAATTCGGACATCTGTACGAGTTATGGCTGTAAACGCTCAATTTGAATTAAACCGATTTAAGTCGATTTCTAGGCGTTTTAATTTGTACCGGACAAACGGTAAATCCAATTGACTTGAAATTTGAAACCTTACAATAATATCACATTATGGATCCGATGAAACTGGTTTCGTCGAAATCCGAGACTTTTTGAAAAATGGCTATTTTAACTCGCCAAATTTAAATTAAAAAAATAAATCGATGCGTTTCGAGCTGCCACGCTCAAACGATAACTCCGATTGACACGAAATTTGAAATCCGGTAATAACTAACTATTACGGATCCAATGGAACTTGTTTCGTTCAATTCTGAGACTGTTCAAAAATTGACTATTTTCACTAGTCGATTTTAATATTAAAATATTCAATTTTCACAAATTTACTTTTAATTCGATTTTAAAAGTTCTAAAATATCGTTCTAACTTCCATATGATAAAATAAAATTTTACAAATCATTTTCAATCATATTTAACTATATTTTCAATTATTTCCATAATTTAACGTATTAAATTATCGATTTAATAATCCAATTAAATTCAATAATTCAAATAAAAATTTATTTGACTTATAAATTCACTTATTAATGTTTAAAATTAATTAAATATTCAAATTTTAATTTCTAAAAATTCTGGGTCGTTACAATCTTCCCCACTTAAAAGAATTTCGTCCTCGAAATTAACAAGTAAGAAAAGTTACAGAATCTATTAATTTTCCAAAATTCATAGTTAAACTTCTTACAAATCTTTACTAAGTTTTCAAATCATACTTAGTTATCTTTTCAAAAACAACTACTATTGTTTAACTTTCAATTCCAAAATCGAAGTTAAAGTTTTCAAAATTTTCCAATTTTCTCAAAAATTTTCTAACGCCTTAAATTTTCGGAAAAATTTGCCATAGTCTCCTTTGCGCGGCTCGATCCGAAAAAAAAAATGACAGTATATATATCACAAATATACATCTCATCAAGTAATGAGGCATCCCGCAGGGAAAAAAGTGTAAAAGTACGATATTTAATCCGAGATATGTACCTTATATTTTATTAGCAAGCATATACGGCTAATATAGCGCAAAAGCGAGCTCCAAATGCGAAGCAAACGCGATCCGCACCTACTAATCACTCAACAAACAACATGAGAACATGCATATATGAAAATAGTATCGATATACAACATATAGCAACATAATAACTATATATGCCAACATAGCAAATGTATGAAAAGCAATATATTCAACCATCAACCAACTATAATCCATAACCAATATCAATATTCATTTATATTCTCATTAATATTTAATGAATTGGTTTTTCAATTTAAATCACATTTGATTTATTTACAGTGGATGTTTTTATTAACATTCATTCTCAATTAGTTTATATTCACTAATTCATATTCAAGTTGGTCCACTTCCAATTCAAATTCAATTCTATTCAAATTTCACTTAACTTCCAATTGAATTTCAATTACTTTAGCTTTCAATTTCATTAACACTTAATGAATTATATACAATCAACTAACAACCATATAACAACCAATGTATATTAATTACAACCAAATTCCTTTACTTATCAATTGGTTTAATTAAATTGATTTGCATTCAATTTTTCAACTTCCAATAACATTAGATTTTAATGAATTAACACTTATATTCATTATTTCATTCCAATTTATTCACATTCAATTGATTAACATTCAATCCTGTCATTCAATTCAATTACAACAGTTGAATTTTATTTATATAACTCAAGTTCACATCTATCACTTAATTTTATTAATTTACTTTGATACTAATATCAACTTCATTCAACATTTAATTGATTAACATTCATTTCATTAATTCAATTCAATTTCAAAAGTTGAATTTCATTTATCTTTGAATTCACTTTCATTTACAACTCATATTCATAAATATATTCATATAGTTTCACTTCTTATATATATATAAGTTTATTTCACAATTGTAAATCACTTTAATTATAATTCAATTCTTATAATTCTTTTTGCTTATACAATTTATTCTTTTATTTAGATTATTCAAACTAAACAATCAACCTATATACACTTTAATAATTTTGAAAAATTATTTCTTTATATATAAAATATACTCAAGGTAAAATTATTTCATTTACCCAATTTAAAACAATATTGTGTCGAATTGTTCTATTCAAGTGTTTAGAGATCCCTATCAACAACGTTAATTACTCGTATTAACCAGAATCTATATACCACTCAACAAACCAATCATCACAATATAAAACAATTTCATATTCACTAACAAATACGCTCTCATAGCTATTATTACACTCAACTCATTCTAGAGTACTGCTGACTCTATCTCTAATGAGTAATACCCAACAGAACCATGGTTGTCGCTTAACCATAAGCTCTGATACCAAATGTAACGTTTCGATTTTTCTTTGCCGAAAAACCGAATAGTTATGGGTTTAAGAAAGAAGAAAGGAAGAAGAAGAGAAGAAGGTAGAAGATGGAGGGAAAAGAAGATAGAAAATTTTAGATAGAAGAAAAAGAAAAGAGAATAGAGAACATAGAAGGGGAAAGAAAAATAGAACATGATTTTAAAATAGAACGGAACAGAAAACAACAGAACAACATCAGAATCTCACAATTCGCAGCGGAACAACATATAATAATAAATGAATAATCTTTAAACAAGGAACTATATCAGTTATTACATTACATCACATTTCATTACATCATATCATCAGAGTGTACAACATCATACAACAACAACAGTGCAGCGGGGAAAGAAATACTATATAAACTAGTAATACGCCATGCCATCCAGCTTGCCTCCAGCAATTCCTGAATATCCAGAATATCCTGATAAACCTTACTCTTGACTGCCCGTGTGAAAATTGGTGGGCACCCAGAGTTTAGAAGGAAAACAATAAACTCCAAGTCAGTCATGTGACTGGTGTGAGAACTCAAAACAGTTTATTTATCTTTAAAATCAAAAATAGAGAGATATTTTTATTTCAATTCGCAATGCTTTTAAAAATGAGACTACCATAAGACCTCCTGCCACACACACAATGCAAACGCAGACTTGGAGAAGATTTCTCCTTATGATAGTCAAACATGCTTGATACGCATTTAAAAAGAACATTTCATATTATTATTAGTGCATAGTGTAGAAAATTCCTTTCGAAAGTAGAATATAAATCTTAGCCAGCATAGGTACCATTATATTATGCCTACTATAGCTACTTCCTGAGGAAGCAGGTTCTACAACTAAAACCGTACAAGTCACGTATTGTTTCTTTGGATTTCCAACGAATGGTCAGGCCAAGGAACTTCGCATTGCCACATGAGAATGCCTCTGGAAAGACATCCCCGAGAACCAAACCGGAACTCTGCCAACACAAGGCCGGGTTACCCCTAACTGGGTAACTACTGACACGAGCACGCCATTCCCCGATCGTAAACGACCTTTCCCACGGGATCCCGAAAACCAACAACCACAAAGTAATAAATTCGTAGTAACCACATAGGTTAAATATCTGGGCTCCATACCATGATACCACCTCTATCCAGAAGGAAATGTACATACCCTAAAGGGTGCTACCCCTCATAACCTTGCCGCATCTTTCCTGTTTTGACCATTTCCGGGGTGTGAGGTTCGACGAAGTCACGTCCACAAAAACATACTTTATACAAAAGCCATGCTTTGGGTCAACAAATGATCAACACAATGATCACTAAGATAGACGATCAAATAAACGATCCTATCACAATAATCAACACAATGATCATTTCAGCAACACTCAGCATGTCACATTACCAAATTGGGAATATATCGCTGATAACTTCAACTACATAACCTCTGAGCTCGTACGTCTCAGAGAAGGGTGTTAAGCTAAAAGAATAAATTCTCCGCCACCAACAGAAATATATTTGAATGAAATCGGCTTTATATCTCAACTTGTAATGTCAGACACACAATCCATACAAGTCTGTTCCGGGATCGAACAAAACCGAAGGCACTTACAAAGAAGTCCTTGCAATCCGGATATTCACAATCCTGATCGGATTTCCCATCACTTAGGGAGTCTCTATACCGTTGCAACTCAGTGCAGAGACAATCGATAGGTCATCCTATCGCTCTAGCAAATACCGGGTCTTCAACACCGATCTTCAAATGCAATTCACAACGACGTATCACATATTCGGAATGGGTTATACGACCCCATGGTCCTTTCCCGGTTAACCCGAATAGTGAGCGCTTATTCAAAAATAAATGTGCATTCAAATTCAATCAAATCACATCAAATACCCATTCAAAGGGAAATATTGATAGTCGGCTATTGAACTATCAATTGATATGCACACATCACCAGTTTCCAAATAATTTTCCAAATTATTTATTTTTCAAAATATCTTTACAAGATATATTATTTCATACTTCAAAAATAAATCAATATTTATTCTTAAACAAATTCCACTTTCTTTTATAAATTCAATGGTGAATTTACATTCCAAAGTATTAATGAATATACGACTTCAATTCGATTTATAATATTCATTTTCAATTTATCTTCAAAAAGATAAATTCTCTAATATTCACTTTATATTGGAAAAACATTTCCATACTTATTTATTCATAAGTAATTCACAAATTTTATTTATTTTCAACACTTAGAAAATATTAAATATACTTAAATCGAAATTAAGTATATATTTCATTCTTTAAGGAAATCATTCTCTTAAACATATTTATTTGGGCCTAAACGAATGTTGTGTAAAACATCGTTACGACAACCCAAAATCACTAGTATAGGGATTCGAAATTAAAATAGATATATAAATCCCAATACTATACAAAACATTTCCTTTCGGAAATCATTTACTATAACAACAGTGTTATAGTCCACTATTTCCTTTTCATTTCTCGAAAACGTCTATTTCAACAATAAATGTTGAAATCTATGGTTTCGAATCTCAACACATTTTAAAACATCGTTAGATAGTTTTAATTCTATTTGAAATATCACATTCAAAACAATTTCTTTAACATCTTATTCACTATTCAAAAACGTGAATATACTTCATTAACAATTTCATCCTTTTATTCATTTTAATTCAAAGGATTATTCACTATTCAAAAATGTGAATATAACTCCATTTATAGGTTTCAACAATTTACTTATCAAAATAAGTCATTTGCGAATTTATAAAACATCGTTTATAAATTCCATTTCTATTTATTTATAAAAACTTCCTTTTTATAAATTCTTTTATTAACCTATTCCAGTTTATAACTTAATTATAAACTAAAAGTTCATATTATAAGTCAATTACTTATAAAACGATTATTTTACAAAATCGTTCCTTAGAATTTCATAATTATAAATCTTATAACTTATGAGATTCAATTATTTACCCAAGTCTATTCTTTTAATAACTTTACAAATTTTATAAACCTACTGTTTATAAAATTCCATTTATAACTTCACCGTTTATAATTCTATTAATTTCATTCTTTAATGAAATTCATTTTCACTTCATTCGAACACTTATAAAAACTCGTTTTATAATGTCTATATCTCAATTTATAAATATCCATTTATAAATCTCTTAATATAAATCAATTTATATTATTCTTTTAAAACGTCTTTAAATTCCTTTATAATTTCACCATTTTGATTTATAAAATAATTAAATTTTATAAAATCCTATATTTAAACTTTTCACAATAATTCTAAAATTCCGATTAAACTATTTTATAAAATCGTTAGCATCATATTCTCAAAAATCAGTTTTTAACTATGTTTCTCAAAAATCATAATTTTTATAACTTTAAAAATTATAACGTTTATTTATTTAAAATGAATCTATTCCAAACATATAGTATATTTTCAAAAATCACTTTATAAATCATTTTAAAATTCCAAAACTTGGTCCAATGATGCTACACACCAAATAGTCAATCACGACAACAACGATATCATATATCGATATGATAATCAATCAAATATCAAAATATCTGAAATTAAATAAAAACTGTTGAGGAATCCAGTTGGATCCCTCCAACCTGTTTTCCTGCATCCAAAAACATTAGCACAATACCAATTTCGTTCCAGTACGAAATTATCGCGGTATATGTTTTTAATAAATATTATCCGCTTAATAACGGCGCAATAGGGTCTCATCCGCTAAACAAATAAATGCGGGAAATCAATAACTCCAATATATACATATGCCAATATATATATATTGCTATTATATATAATACCAATTTCACTGTTTATGAAATATTCGCGGTATATGTTTTTATTAAATAACATCCGCTTACTAACGGCGTATAATGTCTATTTAACAATCAATAGATATCAATCATTATTCAAACATGCATTCAAATATTTTAAATCTAACTATTTAAAATAAAATCGAAACTGATTCGATTGAGTGAGAAATTCTCACCTTGATTTTATTTTCCGTTTCAGCTTTTATTTCGAATAAAATTAAACGCGCGTTTAATTTTACCCAAAATTCTCACTAACTCCAAACGACTCCAAACCAACTCCATCGTGTAGTGCTCGTCCATACGATTCCAACGCAACTGGTTTTGCGCGTTTTCGACCTCGTATGAAAAAGTTATGAATTGTTGAAGTTACACGATTTAAACTTACTAATTACAACATAACTTAATTAATTTTCAACCTTCATCCAATCCTAGCCCTTGATCCAAACCCAAATACATCTCCACCGTGCGCACCTTCTTCCCACTCCCTCGTTTCTCTTCTACAAATAATGGAACGCACGCACATAACAACCCATAGCACAAATTAGGTTTTCAATTTGCAAACTAATTACTCGATGAAACTCGATCAAACCACCGCCACGCGAAAGCCCTCGACAAGAGCCATACTCGGCTTGAAGCATGTGGAGCTCGGCTCTCTGATGAGCCTCGAATTGCGTGCCAAATGTGAGTTGAACGCGGCTCAATAACTCGGCCTATGGTCGATAACAACGAACTCCACCGTACGGATTTAAAGCTCTCGCAATGCTCTACAAGTTTCTAGTTGTAAGTTCTTTGAATCGATGCATGGATTTTGAGAAATTGGAGAGGGAAGATGATGAAATTTCGGCCATACAATTTGATGGTGGCGGCTGCAACGTGATTAGGGTTTTGTTTATATATTTTTTTTTTATTAAGTGGGGGGCTATTTATAGAGAAAAACGAAACACTATTCATCCCGGAAATTCCGAACTCCGATTTACGCACCGTAACCAGCGTTTCTAGGGTTTACCCCGCATTCCGGACACAATGGAACAGGTTTCGGAAGCTAATTCGGACATCTGTGCGAGTTATGGCTGTAAACGCTCAATTTGAATTAAACCGATTTAAGTCGATTTCTAGGCGTTTTAATTTGTACCGGACAAACGGTAAATCCAATTGACTTGAAATTTGAAACCTTACTATAATATCACATTACGGATCCGATGAAACTGGTTTCGTCGAAATCCGAGACTTTTTGAAAAATGGCTATTTTAACTCGCCAAATTTAAATTAAAAAAATAAATCGATGCGTTTCGAGCTGCCACGCTCAAACGATAACTCCGATTGACACGAAATTTGAAATCCGGTAATAACTAACTATTACGGATCCAATGGAACTGGTTTCGTTCAATTCTGAGACTGTTCAAAAATTGACTATTTTCACTAGTCGATTTTAATATTAAAATATTCAATTTTCACAAATTTACTTTTAATTCGATTTTAAAAGTTCTAAAATATCGTTCTAACTCCCATATGATAAAATACAATTTTACAAATCATTTTCAATCATATTTAACTATATTTTCAATTATTTCCATAATTTAACGTATTGAATTATCGATTTAATAATCCAATTAAATTCAATAATTCAAATAAAAATTTATTTGACTTATAAATTCACTTATTAATGTTTAAAATTAATTAAATATTCAAATTTTAATTTCTAAAAATTCTGGGTCGTTACATTTCCAATATCAATTTTTTTCAAATCCGTACGATGTACACATATCATTTGTACGCTATACCAATCTGATCGCTCACTCGATCACACAATTTCACTTCCGAACTAGTATCATCCACCCGACTTCCTAGTGCGGACACAGATCTGGTTTCTTGATCAGAAACCGTCATCCTTCTTGCATAGTCTAGCTATGATAGAGAATATCCAGAATCAATCAACAATCCATATCTAGGTTCGCCGTCGAAAATCGAGTGAAAAATCCCAACTCGGATCGATAAACTATCTCGAAATTTTGTGCTCGAATCTGGATCAAATCACTATGCGAATAGAATAATATACGTACATCCTACGTATTTATCTTCATTGATTATTAGCCAAATCAATTTCCTTTCTATTCATCCTCACTTTGATTTTGTTCACTTATTCACATTTGCCTTAATCTCCATTTGGATTATCACTTCAATTCTTATCTCATTTGGGTATTTAATCAATAACAATTTGAACTTCGAATAGTTTGTATTTAGAAAATAGCTTGAAAATTTTAAAAATAGATAAGTAGTTGAAAAATAATTATTAGTTTGCAAAATACTTGTAAAATAGTTAAGAAATTATAAAATAGTTGGAAAATAGTTAAATAGTTATAATAATTGTAAGTAATTACAAAATAGTTGTAAAATAGTAATTAATTTGTAAAAGAGTTGAAAAATAGTAATTGGTTTATAAAACAGTTGTAAAATAGTTAAATAGTTCCAATAGTAGTTGCAAAACAAGTATAAGATAGTTGGTATTTTTTAAAAGAAAGTTGTATAGTAAATAGATAGGAAAACAGATTTAAAAATCGTTTATATTGAAATATTTCATTTGGAAAATAGTTTAGAGATAAACTGTTCGATTTCCATTCTCCATTTCCAATTAATTCAATTCAAATTTCCACCCTTGTTTAAATCGACTCAACACAAATTTAAATAACTTCAATTTCCACTGAAATTGATTTAACCCCAATTCAAGTTGAATTAACCTCAATTTCTATCCACAGTCAAATCAAGTTCCATTTGAATTTGAAACTATTCAACTTTAATCACAATTTCAATTAATTCAAGTAAATTTCAAATTGAACCAATTTCAATTCATATCAATTTAAGTTTGAATTAATCCCAATTCCCATTTGAATTTAAACTAGTTCAATTCAAATTTCAACTTTAAAGCATTTCGAATTATAAGTTCCCTTAAATCAAATTAACTTTTATTTTTAAGTCAACAATCAAAATCTTTAAACAATTTAGTTCTGAGTCAGAATTTTAAAATTCCATTTTTAATTATCTCTACTTAACTTATCTTGATGTTCAATTAAGAATTCAAAAACAATATTATCGTCAGAATCCAATTTTTACTACTGAATTTTAACTTCAAAACCCATTCTCGGTTTCATAGATTATGTATAATATCCAGATAAATAAACATCCAAATTTATCCAAACACCAATTTACAGTATCCATCTTCAATTTCCAAATCTCAAAACCAATTTTAGATCATACAATCTCCCAATTTCATTTTGAAATTTCGAATTAAGGTTACTTGTTAAATTACTTAACTTTCCCAAAGTAAAATTCAATTCATTCATTCAGTCAACCTCACTCAAATTCGAATTCCCACTTCAAATCTTCCAATTTTTAATAGTATTCTTCCTTACTTATAAGTTCAAAACTTATATCACTTGGGTTTTCACATCACATTCCAAGGAAAATTCAAAACTCAACCTTAGAGTTTATTTCAAATATATATATTTATTTCCTTTACACACCAAGTTACTTTAAATTTTAAACCACCTTTGGTTTTAAATTCAAAACAAATTACTATGAATTTTCAAGCAACTCTTAGTTGAATCAAGCTCTTTTATTCAAATAATACTATTTTTTTCAAACACTTAGAACAAATTCCCTAAATTTTCTGGACTTAGATTTAATACTTCACCATTTAAACCCCTTTTCAATTTCAGTTTGGTTGTATTATATTACTTCTTAATTTAATTCCAATAATTTAACAACCAATCACCTAAATATATATTAGAAGGAAATATTGCTTTATATATCAAAATATATTCATATATAAAATCATTAAAAATCTTTATATAAGCAAATAACAAGTACTCTCTCATATATATACACTCAACTCATTCTAGAGTACCATTGATCCTATCCTTAATGAGTAATCCCACCAGAGCCAAGGTTCTCGCTTAACCTTGCTCTGATACCAACTGTAACGACCCGAAATTTACGATTCCGAAAATTTCAAGTAGTTAGGAAAAAGAAGAAGGAGATAGAAGAATAAGAAGAACAGAAACGCCAACATCTCACATTCGCAGCGGATAAAATATAATAACAAATAATAACAGTTATACAAAGGAAAACTGTACTAGTTAAATTTCACTTTAATACATCGGAGTTACAACATATATACTTATATAATCAACATGACTCAGATATATACAACAATATAAACAAAGGGAACTCTCCATACGATCCTGTCATCCAGCCCGTCTCCTGGGCTCTAGAACGTCCTTACCTGAAAATCTGTAATACTCGGTTTGACCCGAGCATTACATCAAAGTAACACCCGGGTCAGGCTGGAAACCAGCGTGAGTAAACTCGTCTAACATGAAATACCAGAGCATAAAACTTATTTAAACCTGGGGTAACTCGTGTAAATTTTCAAATTCACAATTTGTTAAAGACATCACTAGTTTCACGCATCAATATCTAAGTACCAAAAACTTAGATTAAATGGTCCAATTCACTTAAATCATTCCATAAGAGCCTATTGATTTCACATATCAATTTATAAAGAATTGTAGTGGTTTCGGGTATTTACTAATACCCGACTTCGGTCTCTTCGAACTTAATATCATCTTAGCCGAGTATTTAAGTGAACCATAATTCAACCTTAAATATAAGATGTCACTTTTTACACAGAAATTCATCATAATTAATAACCACATTATAAATGTCCATCCAAACATTTCATATAACAAAACATTTCATATCACAGAATAATTCTGCATATCATCCAATTCCGAATTTACACAAACAATCATTCATAAGCAATCATTGTTAATTCCTATTATAATTAATTTAGTTAACTTAAATCAAATCAAATACTTAAGAATAAATCACCTAACTTTTCTTAATCAACCATTAATTAATTACAACCTTTTAATTAATCAACCATTCTTCAAATATCCATTTTAATCAATCACCTAGATTAATTATCTTTAATTACATAGAGTAATTATCCTTCAATTAATTTCACAAATTAACTATCCTTAACCATTTACAGTAATTAACCTTTAATTACTCTCATTTATTACATAATTAATGATCTTTAATTACTTCTTCAATAAATTATTAATTAATCAGCCTTGATTAATCACATTAGCAATTAATTACCCTTCTTATTAATTACACAAGGTAACTAATTCCAAATCATTTCCATTAAAATTACCATTCCAGTTAAATTAACATCCAGTAAATATCCATTAATTAATTTACTAAGTAACTACCCTTTCCAATTACACTCAGTAATCATACTTTAACAAACTATAATATGATTATGTTAATTAAACCAATTAATTAACAAGATCAATCACATTATTTATTTAACTACATTGAGTGATTAATCCTTAATTACTTTCATTAAGTCATTATACTTAAACAATTCCATAAATTGATTATCTTTAATCAATTAATCTAATTAATCATTTTAATTAACCATTATACAAATTATATTATCCAACCATAACACAGCATAGCAAAATTTTAAATCAATCTATCACGGGTATCAATAAAATATATCACAGATTATAAATAAAATCCTTTTTGTGAGGAATCCAGTTGGATCCCTCCAACCTGCTTCCCTGCATCCACAGATGTTAGCACGACAATAAATATCGATCAAATCTGACAATAATTATCACATTCAAACAATCAATCACTCATTTAAATATTAGCTATTTAGATTAAATGACATCCAGATGTGAGTGAGATTTACTCACCTTGCATCATCGTTTCAAATTTTAAAATAAATCAATCCCGTTCGATTTATTCTAAAACTTCCACTCGCACCATACGTCTCTAGATCTGCACTGCAGCATAGATTGCGACGCTGCGATTCCGGCGCTTCCTGTTTCGTCGAAATCTGACAATGTATGCTTAAGTTACGAATTTATAAAGGTCGAATATAATTTATAAACAAATTTTTCTTTGAAGTTTTTTTTTTATAATATCAAACAAAGGACGTTAGATCAAAAATGAGCCAAAACCGTTACCTTCGTCTTCTACACGCATGCTCCAGGTTGATACCACGCAAAAGAACCCATAGCCGTCCACTAGGGTTAGGCGCCACTCTGCCTCTGGTCGACCAGAGATCGATCGAGCACCACCATCCCGTAGCCCTTTGTCAACTCCACCTCCACCCAGAGTTTCAACGAGCTCCGCCATCCCTTCATCACGAAAAATAAGAGCGACCGTGCGTGCTTCTCGGCAAAATCCTGGCCATCTCGTCGATCTTCACGTCCACCCACCGTACGGATGTGTAGATCTCGAAGCCCTCTACAATCTTCGTTTAGAAATCGAGGCTTAAAGGTGTAAGGATTTTGAGATATCTGAGAAACAAATCCATGAATTTACGGCCATTGAAATATGGGAAGGCGGCGGTTGAGAAAAATGAGGGTTTCGGCCTCTTAACGTGTATATATATACATTTATAAGCATTATTTTAGTATTAAATTCATTTTAAGACAACTTTTTCACACGATCTCCAAACAACGCGTGTCGACAGGCGATTATAATGTTTTACCCGCCTTCCGAACACAATGGAACATGTTTCAGAAGCTAATTCGATCATATGTGGAAGATAGCCTTTTTGAATTGAGTTTAAATATTAAATTAGCGATTTTAATTTCAACGTGTTTCTCACCCATACAAACAAACGGTAAATCCAAATGCTACGAAATTTGAAATCCGATAATAACTAACTATTACAGATCCAATGGAACTAGTTTCGTCGAATTCCGTGACTGTGCCCCGGAAGGCTATTTTTAAATTCAATTTAAACGATATATTATTAAAACTGAATTAATCACCTTTAAATTCAATTTTAACACTTTTACTATCTTCAGTGTTACCAATATAAATTTTACAAACCCCTAAATTATTTTTAACAGACTTAAAACTCCAGATTCAACATTTTACCCAGCTTCAAATTATTAAATTCAATAATTTAATTGTCAAATAAATAGTGGTATTTGAATTCAAGTGAAAAATTAACTTTTAAATATTTAAAATCAATTAAATATTCCAATTTAAATTATTAAAAATTTTGGGCCGTCACAAATATTATTTATATAATTTAAAATAAACAATTTTGTTAAATACAACAAATTTCACACAATAGTTAAAAGGGCATAACTTTCACATTATAAATCAGATTTCAACGAAACGAAAAGAGTGTTCTTAAATTTTATTTACTTTCATAACAAAAGAAAAAAATTCAAATTTTCAAACTTTCAAAATTTAAATTTAAAAGTCAAAGTTTGACCATATTGACCAAAATTCACTTTTTGAAAAATATTCTTTCTAGTCATGTTTTGGAATGATAATTCATATCCAAATCAAAGTTCATATTTTAAAATAAAAAAATTTATACATCAAATAAATAAAATAATGCTTTTAAATCATAAACTCAATTAAAATAATTAAAATATACAATTAAAATAATCACAAAATATAGGGTTATTACACTCTCCCCACTCAAAAATTTTCATCCCCGAAAAGGAATGAGGTACGGGAAAGCACAGAAAAGATAGAAATGAAATAAGATTAAAACAAGGTGACCACAAGATTGAGATTATACCTGATAACTGTTGTTATAGGTAAGTTTAAGAAGGTGGAGATGATCTTTCCTAGATCCTCTAGAATCAAGAACACAAGCACGAAAAAGGTGGATTCAAAATGAGTACCAAAGATTATCAAAGACTAAAGAAAGATTTCTAAATAGAAAGATTATAGAAAGATGTCTATATCAGTCTGTAGCAAGATAAGGATAATAAGGACAAGCAAAAGATAGTTTGAAAAACAAAATAAGGAAATAGATTTGAAACCATGGAAATTTCAACTTAAATAGAAAATAAATTTTTACACAAGTTAAATAAATGTTAACTATCTCAAATTTCATTATCGTATTATCCAATCATCTTAAATTAACAATTTTTAAGACCATGGGTTTGAAAAATAATCATTTATTATACTCATAATGTACTTAATAAATTTAATTCTTCTTTATTCCTAATAAAAATTTAATTTATTTCTCTCAATATACTTATCGCTTATGATAAATATCCTTACACGTATTATAACTGCTTTATTTTATTCTTAGTTCTTTTAACATTATTTTATTGTAAGCTATTCAATTACCCTTTATTATATTTACCTCTGTTAATCATTTTATAACTAAAATTTAAGTGTATAACATTTATTATAACCACTCAAATTTTTATTTATAAAATCTTTTTATATTGTATATTATCCAATTACATTATTAACTTCTGAAATTAAGGTAAGTTATATTTGAACTCAATTGTATTATACAAATAAAACTTTCCAATTAAATCATTTCATGCTTGAATATTCATCCAAAATTTTGATTTTCTTTTTATAATTGAAATTATTATTTAAAATAAAATTTAAGAATTAAATTTTCTATTTCTTCAAACCATTTAGAGATAAATAAATGTATGTACATAATTTATCAAACCAAATTTAAATCATATATCTATATATATTATAAATCAAATCATATTTTAGAAATTCAAAATCAATTTGATTTACCAAAACAAAGCTGTAGCAAGACTACAGAGCGGTCTCTTCACTTCGAAACTCGAAAATGAATGTCGATGATGCTGCAGTCATCACCGAAATTATTTTCCAGCGACAAAGATAAGAGCACTGATTTTTAAACTTTAAAATTCTTTGGAAACATATTCTTATTCGAAAATACTTTAGATAGTATACTTTAAAACTTAAACATGAGGTTTGAAACCAACGAAAATTGAATTCTCAAATTTCTTGTTTTAAATTCATTTCAGTTCCCAAATCAATTTATAAACAACTATTTATAAATTCATTTATATAACAATAAATGATAAATCAAGTATTATCATTTCAAATAATCAATTTAAATCAATTTATTAAATTCCATAAATTTACTTATGTATCAAAATTTATTTCATTAACCAAATTTTAAAATAATATTGTGTCAGTTTGTTCTGTCAAAGTGTTTTAGAAATCATATCGATAGCGTTGATCAGACATATCGATCGGAAATCTAAATCAACATCAACAACTCAAACAACACAATATATAAAACAAAACATAGATTTACAAGTACAATTCAAAATGTTTGAAGGTAGGTTGGAAACAAAAGACAAGATGATTAATTAACAAAACAGGGAGATGGGTAAGCTTAAATAAATTGTAGGCAACCTTAATTGGGTCAACCTTGACTTAAAGGATAAGATCAATGTGGATTGTCTGGGGTAAATCTACCTTTGATCTCATGAGATAGAGTTTGGAATAACAAAAAATCTTAGCATCTAAACCAAGGATAGATATAAATCTTTGGTGAATCGATGCTAATTGTAAAGGAGTTCCCCCTTTTACAATTCAATTTGAAATTGGCGAGACCGTCGACTCACTAAAAAGATCATTCGAAGCGGAGTTATGGGATACTTCAGAATCAAAAGAAGATGAATAGCGAGGGAAACGAATGGACTTTGGAACCGTAGGAAATGTTTCAAAATTTAAAGGAAATTCGAATCGAAGAGGAAAAATTTAAACTCGAACGAAAGTGGTTCTGTAAATAATTTACCTTATATTCTAAGTTTTGCCTCAAAGCCAAAGCTCTGATACCAAATGTAACAACCCGATATTTTCAACCATTCGCATCCGCACATGTCGGACTTGAATTTCTCAAAATACCACGTTGTAAATAAAATTTGGCAAATCTCAGAATATACATTAAACCAAATTCACAGATCACAGAGTAATAATAGTGCAGCGGAAGTAAAAGAAATAGTAATTCATGAAGCTACTATGTAAATATATCAGAGTTACATAAGATACAACAGAAGGAATATAGTACAACAGAAGTCTCAATACAAGAAGTCTACTAATACAAGAGCTAAAAAGGAACAACAGACTGAAAAAGATAAAACTATACAAGTAGATAATCTCCAGCGATTCCAAATCTCCAAAAAGTTGAAATCCAAATCTGTGAATACTCAGGCTGACCCAAGCTTAAATAAAAATACAAACACTCGCGTCAGGACATACATACTTATACAATGTAAATCAATTCAAGTGAACTGTAGTAAAGGTACAAGTAACTTAAAGGATGCTTCGGACCACCCATCCTCTAAGGATTCGTTAAACTATTAACGATGTAGTAATATTGCGCTATTATAATAATATCTATAGTAAAATAAACTTACTTTAAAATAGGATCATGGGGTTACCCATATAGCCCCAGACACGTAATTGTCCCAGTAGTCCATCCAATATCTAAATATCTCCTAATCAGGAGACTACGAGAAGATACGCATGGGCTACGGGAGAAAACCAAACTCATAGTAAAGGCTCGATAGGGTAGGTGACACGACACACAAGGCAATGCCAGGGTAGATGTACCAATTACGCATACGGGCTGGTGGTAACGCAACAGCCACATACGCCCACCTCGAAACACATTCCCAAAATCGAAGTGGCACCCAAACAATCACAAACGCAATAGAATGGTATCGAAGAAATGTGTCCGACCAGAGGAGCTACCCCTTTTGGCCCGAGATCGCTCCTCTTTTATCCACCTTATGCCAACTCATGGGAGTTGGGTCCACGTAATATAGCTCAAGAATGTCACCACCATCCTACTTCATTCTGGAATCTCCACCGCGTACACGATTGTCAAAGTGGTTTTTAGTATCGACAGAGAGTATTCCCATATCCGATCACGGTCTCTTTACCAACCAATCGTTATTATAACCTGTGGTTATAACTTAAAAATAACATTTTATACTTCAAAATAAAACATCATTTCAATCCAAATCTTTATCAAAATAAAGATTAAATCATTTCCAAACCATTTCAATATATCAACATACCATATCTTTGAAATTCAAATATTTATCAAAATAAATATTAAGTCATTTCTAACCATTTCAATACATTAAAATATCATATCCTTTCAAACATCCTTTCAAATCATTTTAATACATTAAAATATCATATCCTTTCAAAACATCGTTTCCAAATCAATTTAATATCAAAATATCATATCTTTCAAAACTTCATTTTTAAATCATTATATAAGTTCAAATCCAAATTTTAACTTTGAATACCTTCTAAACTCAAGATAACATTCATTTATTATCCTTTCAAATCACCTTTTAAAATGATTTATATTCCATCAAATTAACTCATTTAAACCATTTAAAAGTGGTGTTATTATACTTTCAAATTAAGTATTCAATTCCCAAAGTTTCAAAACATTCTGAGCTCATTTACTTAGTTAAAAACCATAAACATTGAAAATTTCAGCCTTACGCAGCATTTAGAAAAAAATTGTTCTAACTTATACTTGAAAACATTTTAATTTTGCAAAGACAGCATTTAAAACTGCTGTTAAATCTCATTTTAGTTGAATTTTTAGTTTAAAACAGCAAAGATAGCATTTCCAGAAATGCTGTAATAGCTCAGTTTTCAAATTAAAGGTTTTTATTAATTTCAGCAAAGACAGCAGACCACTACAACATTTACAGAACTGCTGCAATAGGCTTTTATTAAGTTTTTAGCCTTCTAGTTTACTTCAGCAATTACAGCATTTCAGAACAGCTGTAATAGCTTTTTTTAGGTTTTTAGTTCATTTACAGAAACCATAGCATTTCTAAATGCTATTAAAAGTATTTTCCAGATTTTAGCATATTTCCAGCAAATAATAAACTTCAATTTAAACCCTTTAAACATTATAAAATCATATTTTAATATTCAAAAATGTTTATTGACATACCTTTAACATATGTTTTTTATAAAATAAATTTCTTATAAATAAATCAAAATTTTCAATATATTTACTTAACAAATTCAAGTGTATAATTTCCATTCCTTCGTATATGCAATTTATTAACACTTACATTTTTAAATTTCCATTTCACAAATTAAGCTAAATTTCCAATTGATTTCATTTAACTAAAACCTTTTATTAAACCAAATTTCACATTTCCATGTCAAGTTGTATTTTAAAATTACACATTAAGCATTCATTTATTTAACCATTTAAATTCATAGAAAAATCAATAATGCTTTAATAAATCACTTAAATTCAAATTTAAATCAAATTATCATATTTACCATTTTCCAAATTAAATTAAATTTCCATTTTATTTATATAATTTAAATATCATTTTTAACCACAATTTCAAATTTCCAAACTTAAGTTATATTTCAATAGTCCAATTTATTCATTCAATAATTACATTTTTAACTCGTAGAAAAATCATAATTTCTTAATTTTAAACATTTCAAAATCTATTTAAATCAAATTTCATAAATTTAGATTTTTAAAGTACTTAAAAATATCCAAAACATTTTATAAGATAACCACGGGCCTGTATATAATTTTCCAACCTAGGTTCAAGTGATACGGATATATATATCATTTCAATCCGCAGTTTAAAAAGAAAATTCAGGTTCTATCATTTCAAACCCGAAATCCTAAGTTAAAACAAAATAAAGAAAAATCATTCAGGACTATCATTTCAGTCCATAACGAATTTTTCCTATTCTAAAGTCCGTTCGGGTATGTATCATTTCAACCCATATTGAACCTAATCTACAGGGAACTTGCAGTGTGATAAACAGATATAAATGAACAGCTGACAACATATAGTAGTATCAGACGATGATAGGTAAAATAATAGGTTTAACATCATATAATTAATAATCAAAGGCAGTTATAACAGCATATATAACTCTACACATTCAGTTGTTGTCGCTTCACAATTGCATAAGTATAAAATATCGTGTGAGATTTACTCACCTCTTTGTGCTAGAGATAGCGAATCAAAGGACACAAACGAATTCCCAAAGGCACGATGACACAACAATAGGTTCAAGTGGATAAGAGTCAAGTTATTGATCTTGTACACAACCCATGAACAAAACCAAAATAAAGTTATAATTCAATACAACATTAAATTGAAAAAACTTCGAAATGAAAAACAATTTGAATGCAACACTTTTGGCCTTGCTTTCTAGATTATTTTGCATGGCCGAGGGATGCATTAGGCTCTGGTTTGGACAAGGTTTGGCTCGGGTTTGGGTTCCATAGTGCACAGCCACAAGGCATAAAGCATGGAGGAGTTACAAGGTGAGAATGTGAAGAGTTTTTAGGCAAATAGTTTGGTTTTGGTTGAACAAAGGGCTCAGCCATGGGATGTTTGGCTCGGCCAGTGGAGTGTAGGTCAGGTCAGGGGCTGAAGTGGTGAGTAAGGGTCTGGGCAATGATGGTGGTGGCGGCCTAAGGTGGTGGTTGTGGTGAAAATGAAGTGGTGAAGCAACAAGGCTCAAACTAGCATGTTTTAAGGCATTAGGTTGGATTTTAATGGATTTTAACATCATGGGGTCTCGGCCATGGTCAAGGCTGAAGGAGTAGGTGGTGATGGTGACCAGGAGGAGCTGTAGGAGGTGGTGGCCGTGAAAATAGAGAGGAGGCCGAGCAAACAAGCTAGAGAAATCATGGAAAAACATAAGAAAACAATGGAAAAAGAAGAGAAAAAGAAGAGGAAAAGAGGAGCCATTACCAAACCTTTCTAGCCGTGAAAAATGAAGTGGAGAGGAAATGTTTTCACGTGAAATGAATTGAGAAACTCATGGCTAAGCATAAGGTAGTGTACGGCCAGGCAAAGAAAACGAAAAGACAAAGAGAAAATGAAAAGACTAGCAAATGAAAGGTCTCATGTTATAAAGTCAAGTCTCTTCATATTTCCTTTTCTTAATTCGACTAAAACAAAATAAAATCAGTAATTTGACTTTAAAAACCGAAACAAAGTAATATAAAATAAAAATAAATAATAAATTTAAAATAAAATGGGATTTTTTTTAAAGAAATTGCTTAAAATTCGAAACAGGGTTCCAAAATTTACTATTAAATCATCATTGGCTTTGGAATATACACTTCATTTAAAAAATATTCTAAAGCAAAATTTTGAAATAAAATAATTTCTTAAACATATTCCAAGTGAAATAAGTAATTATATTTATAGAAATTAGAAAAATAATTAAAGAAATTGTTTAAAAATTAGAAACGGGACATCAAAATTACAAATAAAATACCATTAACTTTGGAAAAATTTCTATTTCACTTTAAAATAAATAAAATGCCAAATAAATAAAATAAATGAGGAACAAAATAAAGTAGGAATGAGAATAGAAGAAGATGTTTAAAAAAATAGAAAAATAAACAAAGAATTCCTTAAATTAATTGAAGCTGGAAATTAGAAATTGTAAAAAAATACAACTGACCCTAGAAAATGTCAATTACACTTTCAAAAACGTTTTAAGACCAAAATATATAAAAATACATGTTATTTAAACATACAAACATAAATTATAACAATACATGACCAAATAAAATATTATTTATGTAATTTAAAATAAACAATTTTGTTAAATACAACAAATTTCACAACACTGTTAAAAAGGCATAACTTACACATTACAAATCAGATTTCAACGAAACGAAAAGCAGCGTACTTAAAATTTTATTTACTTTCATAATAAAAGAAAAAATTCAAATTTTCAAACTTTCAAATTTTAAATTTAAAAGTCAAAGTTTGACCATATTGACCAAAATTCACTTTTTGGAAAATATTCTTTTTTGTCATGTTTTGGAATGAAAATTCATATCAAAATCAAAGTTTATATTTTAAAATAACAAAATTTATCCATTTCAAATAAATAAAATAAAGATTTTAAATCATAAATTCAATTAAAATAATTAAAATAATCACAAAATACATGGTTGTTATAAGAACCGAGGAATGTGGGAGAATATTGCTCTTATCGAAAATCCAATGGACATAATATAGATGAATGCTAGTTGTTAGAAAGTATAATCCAATGGATGATTTGTAACAGACATTTAAAGGAGCTTGTTAAGGATTATTAAAAAGGCGCCCGTGTAGAGAAGAGTAACCCAAAACAACCAAATTACACTGCAAATGTGGTAGAAGAAGATGCCTTGATTTCATCCCACCTCTTAATGGAATTGATGTGATCCATGGGGGTCCACATAGATCTGGAAACAACAAAGGTGCCAAATATCATTACATCAAGGAAGTAAAGGAAGAAACTTCCTTAATCCAGGAAGAACTACCACACAAAAACCTTATGTATCAGATTCAGATGCATAACCTAACCGTTACTCCACAAGAACTAAAAGGAGTCTATTTTCCCCACAACGTCCCACTCATGATAGCTACTCAAATTAGACTTCCAGTTGTGACAAAAATCTTTGTTGACAACGAAATTGCAGTTAATGTAATATCTAAGCATGCCTCTAATCAGATGGGAATTCCTAAGGAGAAGATGGAGCCAAACCTAGAGCCTATCTTTGGATTCAACAATAATGGGAAACCCCCCGTAGGGTAAATAAAGCTTCCGGTACATATGCGGCTTCCGCCACACGGCAGGACTTTCAAAACTCCATTTTTATAATTGATTAGCCATCTTATTATAATGCATTCTTCAAAAGGCCAGCCCTGTATGAGTTTGACGTTTTCGTGTCACCAAAATACCTAATGGTGAAGTTTCTAACTAAAAGTGGCTGGGGAACGGTAAGAGGGATGCATTTTGGCTCCCATGAAATGTATTTTTCTGTGCTAGATTAATATAAGTGAAACTATGTTCCTTGTTATGACAATGTGCAAGGTAAGTCAATCCAAACTGAAATTACTCAGCCTTTGAATGAAGGTTCATGCAACTAGTCATTCAAAGAAAAGGCAAAAGCATGCAGTGAAGACCAACATATATTGAGGAATCCAGCTTTTCAAAAAAGAAGAGAAAGAGAAAAGATGCAAATCTAGTGGATGAAGAAGTGGAAAGAGAAGAGATCATCACTGAACTCGATTGTAGAGTTATCAAAAGGGGATGAATCCTGCCAAGGAGCTTGAGGAAATATGTATAGTAACATGACAAAATAGTAAAAGTTGGAAAGGAATTCGATAGAAAGATAAGAGGGGAATTAATTCATTCTCTTCAGTCCAATAAAGACGTGTTTGGTTGGACTCATTCAAATATGGTGGGGACAGACCCAACCATTATATGCCACGCTCTAAACATAGATCCCAATTTCGCCAATTCGATAAAACAAAAGGCAATTCGATAAAATCCGATCTAATACTATCAAGGAAGAAGTCAAAATGTTGCAATGGATTCACCTGAGAGGTGCACTATCCGAAGTGGTTGGCCAACCTAGTTCTAGTCAAGAAATCCAATGGAAAATGGAGAACTTGCATCGATTATACCAATTTAAATATGGTATGCCCAAAAGATTGTTACCACTTTCAAGGATAGATAAATTAGTTGAAGCGACAAGTGGACACCAGATTTTGTCTTTCGTGGATGCTTATTCAGAGTATAACCAGATTCCAATGTTCAAGCCCGATGAAGAGAACACCAGCTTTATAACAGATTGAGGAACTTACTACTACAAAGTAATGCCCTATAGATTGAAAAATACAGGGGCGACATATCAGAGACCGTTGAATAGGATGCTTAGGGAGAAAATTTGTAGGAATATGGAAGTATATGTGGACGACATGTTAGTCAAATATCAAGGAAGAAGCATTCATTTGAAGGACCAAAGAAAGATGTTTGACATATTGCAAAAATATCAAATGAATCTTAATCCACAAAAATGTTGTTTCTGAATACAGTTCAGCAAGTTCTTGGGTTACATAGTTAGTGCAAGAGAAATTGAAGCCAAACCTGACTAGATCCAAGCTATCGGAGAAATGGCAGAACCCAAAACACGTGAGGATGTAATGAGCCTAAACAGGATATTGTTGGCGTAGGTTTATTTCCAACCGATAAATGTATTCCATGTTTCAATGTGATCAAGAAAAAGAAATTTTTTGAATGGAGTGAAGATTGTTGGAAAGCATTCTAAAAGCTAAAAAGTCATTTGGAAAAACCACCAATCTTTCCAGTACCGTGGATGGAGAAAATCTTTATACCCATACAACAGTTTCTGAAAATTAGTGAGAAAAAAGGGGTTCAACTTTTGGTATATTATACTAGTAAATGACTCAAGGTTGCATAAACCAGAATCCAGTTATATAAAACTAGCATATTGCTTAATTCTTACCATGCCAAGTTAAGGGCTTACTTTCAAGCACCTCTAATTAAAGTCCTAACTAATTTTTCATTTAAGCTAGTCTTTAGCAAGACGAAAACTTCAGGATAGTTAGTTAAATGGAGAATTGAGCTTAGCCAATATGATATGGATTTCTAACCATAAGTATCAATCAAAGGACATGCAGTTGTTGACTTCGTTAATGAGTGCACGAGTTTATTAAGGAGCACTCAAAAAAAGAGAAAGATTTGAAACCTCAATGGCAATTGATCATAGATGGACCCTCAAATGAAGCCGGAGCCGGATATGTGGTTATCACTCCTAACAGGCATCGCTTGCACTACACGATGAAGTTAGGGCTCCCAGCTAATAATAACATGGTAGAATATGAGTCGATGATAACAATACTTACCTGGACTTTCAGTTGAAAATCCATAGGATTGAAATCATTAGCGATTCATAATTAATAGTAAATCAATTGAATCAAAGATATTAGGTGAAGGATGCTAAACCAACCCAATATGTCAAGAAGATAATGAAGATTTTAGCTTAATTCAAAAAAATTTCGATAAGTGTTCCAGGAGGCAATAACTCTCAAGCCTACTCTTTAGTTAAATTGGCAAGTTCATGAGGGGAACCAGAAGCCTGAATTGTACCAGTGGGCTATTAAGAGAAACTAAGCATAGAAGTTGAAAGCCCAAATTCGAGAACAAAAACTTGGTAATGACCAGATCTCAAACCCTAACACATAAGAGAATGAAAACAAAATTGAAACCCTTTAAGAAGAATTCTTCAAGATAAGAACTGATGATCAGTACAGAACAATTGGATGACTCCTATCGTGGGGTATCTAACAGAAGAAATACTACCAACAGACTAAAAGGAAGTAAGGAGAATAAGGCGCCAAGCCCTAACTTTTATCATATCAAACAGATAATCTATAAAAAGGGATACTTTTCCCTTACTGAAGTTGTGTTAGTCTAGAAACGAGGTCTAAACTACTAAAGGAAGCTCATGAAGGATTCTGTGGGGATCATTTTCATAGAATAAATCTAGCCAAGAAATTTATCAGGCAAGGTTTTTATTGGCCTCAAATGACTAGTCAAGCTATTAATCATGTAAGAAGATGTGACAGATGTCAAAAATTCTCTAATATTCTTCATTTACGTTCGAGCTAACTGACTTCTATATCAAGCCCATGGCCTTTTGATATATGAGGAATTAACTTGATAGGACCACTGCCAGTGTTTAAAGGAGGAGCTAAGTGTGCAGTGGTATCCATTGATTATTTTATAAAGTGGGTAGAAGCTGAACCACTCCCAAATATCACATTAGGAAGGTCCTCAAATTTGTAATCAAGAATATCATCAAACGATTCGGAATCTCGCACATGATAATCTACGACAATGGAACTTGATTCGAAAGCTATGAATCTACCCGATTTTGCAATATGGGATTATCAAAAGCTTTTTTTCTGTAGCTCATCCCAAAGAAAATGGAGCTATTGAAGCAGCTAACAAAACTGTAAAGACCATTTTTGAAGAAACAACTAAACAAAGAAAAAAGAAATTGGATGTAGGAGCTACCCATTTGTCCCGTGTCGCATAGAACTTCTGCTAAGACTACAACATGGCATACCCCATAGTCCCTTACATATGGTTGTGAAGCCATGCTTCTAATCGAAGTCGAGTTTCCTTCTGATTGGAGGATTGCATATGTTGATCCAAATCAAGAGCTAAAGAAAGAATCCTTAGATATAATCAATGAACTAAGGGATAACACGGCCGTTCGAACAACTGAGTGCCAATGAAGAATAACCAAGTACTACAATTTTAAATTACGAGAAAGACCATTCCAAAAAGGAGACCTAGTACTCTGAAGAGTCATGGAAAACACCAAAAATCCAGCTGATGGGCCTCTAGGACCAAATTGGGAAGGCTCCTTGGTTGTGCACAGAGTAATCCCATTTGAGGCTTATAAACTCTGCCGGCCAAATGACAATGTCATAGAAAGAACATAGAAAACATAACATTTATGACCTTATTTCCCAACAATGAATGAATAAAGAAGGAATTTTGTCAATCTAAGTCTGGAAAGAAATGAGCTTTTCTTAGAGAAAAGAAAGGCCCTAGCCATCAAAGGCTTGACCACAAGAGGTCTCGACCATTAAAGGCCCTACCAATCAAAGGCTTGATCATAAGATGTCTCAGCCTTTGTATCAAAGGCTTGGGCACAAGAGGTCTTGGCCATCAAAGACTTGATTGCAAGAGCTCCCGGGCATCAAAGGCCTTGGTTATCAAAGGCTATAAGCCTTCGGTGCCTCATCAAAGGTCTCACTGAAGCGCCTTCTAGAGGGAGGCTAGAGTGATCCTTTGGTCAGTCCAAAGTTTTTCTACAAGTCTTCAACCCCTGCATACGTGGCCTGGTAGGGGCGCCTCCAGAGGGAGGATGGAGTAAGCCTTTAGTTCCACCATCAAAGGCCTCACTAAAGCACCGACCAAGCCTTTTGCTGTCATCAAAGGCCTCGCTAAAGCACCTCCTAAAGGGAGGATGAAATAAGTCTTTAGTGCTTGCCATCAATGGCCTCACTAAAGCATCAACGTCTTAAGAAGGATGTTCAATCAAAATTAAGCACCAAGCAGTGCTCCAAAGTCCATCAAGATCAAGATCTAAGTAGCTCTCCAAATTCAATCAAAATCAAGAGTCAAGTAGTGCTCCTAAGACAATCAAAATTTGGGCCAAGTAGTGCTTCGAACCAAATCAAGATATAAGTCTCAAATATGAGTTGTTTATGCTCCCTAACAAATACAATTTTCAGCCACCAGATAAGTTATTCCGTCTTCTTCTATTATTACCAAATATGAATTTCTTGTCTTCTTTTATTATTGCTAGATATGGATTTTTGGTGTTTTTACTATTATTGCCAGATATGGATTTCAAATCTTCTTATCTATTACTTTCAGAAATGGACTTTGGAACTACCGATGTTATCATAAAAACATCTAAACATCTAGTCTTTTATTATTATCAGCCATATACGAATTTCCGATCTTCTATTTTAATCAGATGGACTTCTGGCCTTCTATTATTTATTAACAGAGAAAGATTTTCGGTCTTCTTATATCATCATCAAACTTGAATCTCTGGATTTCTACCATCATCATCAGACTTGGACTTATAGACTTCTATTATTATGTCCAAGAATTGAATTTTGGGTCCTTTTCTATAATCTCTAAGATACTGATTTTTGATTTGGATTTTCTGATATTGATTTCTAAGTTTTTTACCTCTAATTGTCGGAAAGAGTTTCTTATATTTACATTCATAACTTGATCAAATAATTTATTAAGCCCATGCTTGAAAGTTTATTTTTATTAACTCTTATGATAAAGTTGTAAGCTTAAATTCACACAAAACAATTTGGACAGTAAATGCTAATTCAAAAGTTTAATCGAATCGAAAAGGAAAATTGCTAACGAAAAATGTCATCTGCTTTATGTTTTACAAAAAAAAAAAAAAAGTCAGCTAGGGGACTTTTGGAAGATTGAAAAATACAAAGGAATTCTTGATTTTACCCTAAAGAGTAAAAAGCTTCTCTTATACTATGGAGGCTAAATGTTATCCGTATAATTCCAACATTGGGAGTGACGTGATAAACGGTGACATCATAAAAGGATTTAAGCTACCAAGCTCTATAATGAAGAATAAAACCACTCCACATCAACAACATATCTCTTCGCGCTTCATCACTTCGTCATGCATCTTCAGTGATGTGCTTCACCACTTCAACATGGTCTTTCTTCGGTAATATATCACACCACTACTCAAATGACTTTGAAGATGTTGAATATCAAAGAGGCATTGAAGAGGCATCTCAATGGAAATCATTGGGATTGCTAAAACCATGGCGGCATCCCACCCTACATGCTCTTTGAGAGTATTTAATTCAAACAAAGTCACATCACTCTTCGCGATAACCACATCGCATTTATGCAACTCATCGTAGGCATTATTCGATCAACAAGCTCCTCTATTTTGCTCACTAAAAAAAAGTAGGCTCATCAACGCACTGCTCTTCGATAATAAACTCGTTTCACCAATCATAGAGCATGCATGTCAAAGCAAAGCAATGACAATGACCTTACATTGTATAAAGGCGGGGACATAGCCTACATTTCTCGATGAGGCCATCTTACATTAGTAGAGATAGTCAACAAAGTCGGAGACAAGAAATAAGGCAATGCCACCATCATAGAGACTATAATTAGGATAACAATGCCAAAGTCAACAATGCTGAAGTCAATTCCATCGAAGAGTTAGAACGCAAAGTGGCTAAGCCGCACATTTATAAATTTAACCCCAGGGGTGCCATTTTGGGGATTGGAGTTTTCTTTCCTCCTCTCTCTTCTTAAATCAAAGCCTTATAACCCTAAATCAAATTAGGGATAATTCTATTTGACTATCATCACATTTGAAGATAATCAACATGGACTTTATTTTGCATATTGACTTCAATTATGACCTCGACGAACAATATTGATTGGAACATGCATAATATGAACTTATCATAATTAATTTGGCATAAACCTAGTCGAAGTGCTTTGAACAATGATGATCTCCTATATGCATATTTATATGGAGTATGGACTTTGAACATAAGGGGGGAATGCATAACCTATTGTTACACATAACAAACTTCAACATGACTCCGTGACTTGTCTTTTATACCTATTTGAATATATGACAAACCATAAGCCATCTGCACAGCATTATTCAACGAATAATGTAGATCCATGTGCATGACAAACCTAATGGCCCTAGAGGACTTCGAATATAACAATTCAAAGTGATGAACAAATTTTCATCTATTTTAACTTAAGCGCCAATAGTCATTCATCAATAAACGATTCAATCTCATAATGAGTCATAGGTGATGAGTTCGACCTTAACAAATTATCGAGTCGCTTGATCACGTCTTCGCACATGATCAAAATCAAGTTAACGAAGTTAATTAATGCTTGGTTACATCTCTGCATATGTATAAATCAAGGAATAACTTAGCATAATTTGCATCTGAAGTGTTAAATCATTTTTTGGTCTAACATTCTTGATAAAAATTTAACCGCTTTTTGAGCAAAGATCATGGCTAAAAGTCCATCTTTGACTTTCTCAGTAAAGTAGTCAATAGCAATTATGACAAAGCCCGCCTTACCTTTCATAGGTAGTGGGCCTATAAGATAATACCCCATACGTTAAAGGGTTGTGAGCTCATCATAGACACTAACTCACAAGGAGGAACTCTTGGTATTTGGTGAATTTTCAACATCGATCGCATCTATGAACATAATCAATAGCTTCTCAATTCGTGATCGGCCAGTGATATCCTTGCTGAAGAACTTTCTTACTTAGCTTGAGACTGGTATAATGGTTCCTACATATACCATAATGTGCTTCTTATAGTAATTCCTAATTGTAACAGCCCGCAAATGGTACCCCTTGAGTCAACACTATTCCACCTAAATCAACTTAAGTTGTACAGAAATACGAACCATTTGGGTTAAAGAAGAAGAGGTAGAAGAAGAAAATAGAAAACAACAACAGAATCTAACCATCGCAGCGGAATAAAATATAATAGATATTAACATATCTTTACACCAAAGCAAATAAATGAGTTTATATATTACATCATCAGAGTACATCAATCACATCTCAACATCAATAACATACATCTGGATATACAGCTAATCAACACAGCGGAATATATATAAAACAAGTATGAAAGTACGTATCGTCATCCAGCTCGTCTCCTGAGCTCCACAACATCATATCCTGTATCCTATAATACTCGGTCTGACCCGAGCATTATAGTTAAATAACACCCGAGTCATTCTGGAATACCAGCGTGAGAAAATCACACTCCATAGTTTACTAAAGTTTTAAAAATCCTTTTGAAAACAAAAGCATCTCGTAAGACCACGCCACAAATAAACATGTCGGGCTTTTACCTTATGATAGCTTAAACAATTTTTATAGAAATCGTCTGATATTATAATAGGGTCTATATACAAATACTTATAAGATAATCGAAATTGTTACATCTATTAAATTCCAGCTACTAGCCACAGAGTGGGTAATACAAACAAAACTCGTACAAGGCTCATAGGGAGAATGGATTTCCAACTAATGACTAGGCACTGGGGTACCACCTGTCACAGTACGTGGCCTGGATCACAATACCGAGGAGTATGCCCGCTCCCCTGCAACACAAGACCGAGACTACCCCTTACTGGATAATCCTGAGTGAGATCACCCCGCGGTTAGGATCAGCAACCGCCCACTAAGCCAAAATAAAAGGGACATCTAGACAGGGATGACCTCACCCTGCTTGGGTGCTACCCACCTAGCCTTGCTGCATAACCCCTGATTTTCGGTCATTCCCATTTGATGAGGCTTGAGGCTAAGCGTTACCTTTTTAGAACATATCCCTTAGAATGCCCATCGTCCCCTTGACGATGTTTACGAAAGCATTCGTCCATACAAGTCCGTCCCGGGTTCGAACGGAACCGAAGGCACTATTCCTACTACATCCATTTTGGAAATATCCTCAGGATTAGTAGCGACTAGCCCTTGCAATTCACTGTTCCATCTTCGAATCCAAACTCGTTTCCACGAAAACGTACAAACCGAAATGAAGTGGTTTTCGAGAAATAAATCTCGATCCCGGTCTCTTCGAAACGATCAACGCATTTAGCCAATATTGGTAATCGGTTATTTAACTATCAATTAATATTCAGAAACAACCATCAACCAATAAATAATTTCCCAAATTATTTATTAACCTCAAAATATCTTCACAAGATATATTTCTATTTTCAACCCTTTGAAAACTGTTTCAAACCATTCTTCCTTCCAAAATAAACTTCCTAAATATTTTCTATCTCCACTGAAATCACCAAACACAAAACTAGATTTTTAAAATAATTTAAAACGCTTTACTTTGAAATGTACTTTAAAACATTTAAGTAAAAAAACTACTTCAATAATTTATTAAAAATACATACTATATGAATATTTGAAAATAAGGTTACTTAATAAAATATAAAACTAGATTTCACCTTTAAAAAACAAAATACTAAGTCATTCTTTAAATAATTACTACCATAATAGATTAAAAGAAAATACTCACTTTAGTATTTAAATATTCCGAAATAATAAATTTTCCAAAACTTGCTTTTTAAATTAACTTTAGAACCTTTAATTTATATTTAAAAATTTACTTTGAAAACGTACTTGGTTATTCAGGGAGAATTTCCAACTTCAATCACATAAATCAATTTCCCAAATTGATTTCAAATTTATTCCATTTGAAATAAACTTCTTTACTTTCTTAATTCAATTCAAAATTCATTAATTATGGACTTTATTATTATTATTATTTCCGTTTGATTTTAAACCTTTTTAACTGAAATATATGAATTTCAGCTTTTCCCGATTTCTTCTTTATTCTTTTCAATAATTTAAATATTAAATTTTAGATAAATGTTTTGTTCTTTTAAAATAATAATACTGAAGTTTAAAATTCATTAATCTTCTGTTTATTCAAAATTACCCTTTCTATACTCAAGATTTATTTATTAGAAATTTTTAAGTCACTTATTTCTTTTTTCCATTCATTCCAAAATTTATTCAAATTTTCTATATTTATTCTACTTACAAATTCACTTCTTTTATTTTCTTTCCAAAATCCAATTTATATATTTTAGGTAATTCATTATACCCAATTATATCCAATCGAATGATAACATTCAATATTCCAATATAACTCATCATAGAATATCAAATAATCACAACAGAGAATGTTAAATAATTTAAATAAAGGTTGAGGGGTCCAGTTGGATCCCTCCAACCTGTTTTCCCTGCATCCACAGACGTTAGCACAACATAAAATACCAATTCCACAATATACCATACCATAGCACATCAATCAATTTAACCATTCAAACAATTATTTAAATTTAATCATTTAAATTTTAATTTAACTGAGTGAGATTAACTCATCTTTGCTTCTTAAATTTGCATGTCCACTTCATTCTTGATTTAAGTCCATGATTTCTCAACCTTGTATGACCATTTACAGTTTATTAATATTCCAAATAACTCAGAAATAAATTCCCATTTATTTATCTTATTAAACTAAAATTTAATTTATCTAAAATAAAATTTAATTTATCTAAAAAAATTAAATTTTAGACTAACTTTATATAGCTACTTTAATGTCTAAACTCCTTTATACTTTTTTTTTCCAATTTACATAAGTTTAACCCAACAACCTTATTTATATAAATTCATTTTCTATTAATTTTAAAATAAAATTTCAAATTTCTCTATAAACCCTTATATAAATTTTTCTTCCAAAATCTTATAAAAACTAAATATACATATATAAATTTAAACTCTGCAAATTTTAAAAACTAGAGAGTAAACATTCTTTACTGTAAAAACTATGACATATATATATATTTTGCTATCTACCATATATAAAATTCTTTTTATACTGTTTACCTACTCAAGTGAATAAATATTAATTATTTTAATTTTAAATTTAAACCAATACCTTACTGGAACGAACCCAAACCATCCCCTTCGACCCAAGTCGCAGCATCCCAAACATCGGCCTCGATCCCTTTACCCACGTTGCTCAGATTCAATGTGAAGCCATCGCCCATGCCACCGCGGCTTCACAACCCTACGCTCGCCTCCACCTTCCTTGTTCGCACGTAAAGTCGCAACCATCGCGAGCTCGAATCCCTTGATTACAGATCAAAGCCCATCGCAGCCCCAACTAGGTCTCGATTTGACTGAATACGATGCTCCCTTAACCTCTGAATCGAATTGAGCATCCGCTTCACCAAGCCCTAGCCTTGCTCGGTCGCAATTGCAAACGTGGATCTCTATGGCTAGTGCCTCGATTTATACGCGAACCCCTCAGTCACGATTTCGGATGTTCGTGCGACTTATTTTTTTTTTTTTTTTTTAGCTTCGAACGAGATTTACACCTTTGAGAGGAAACGTGACTTTGAATAGGAAAAGAGGAACACGGGGGATTTAAAAGGAAGGAGAAAAAAATAATTTGTTAAGAAGGAAAAAGTGTTTCAGACATCCGCCATTTTCTTTTTCGAATTTTGATTTCTGTTTTGAAAGAAGGAGCTCGAGTCTATCTTTAAACAAAAAGGGTTGCGTGCTGTTGTTAAAAGAGGGAACGCATATATGAAAGGAAGTCGGCTTGCTCAGGAAAGATTTCGACTGGTGAGGTTGCTTATGTGATAATATACATATAAAATTTAAATTGAATTTTCGTTGTAAATTTCAACGCATTTATGTAGAGTATGCTCACACAACAATTCCGATCAATACAAAATTTGAAACCCGGTAATAATTCAATATTACAGACCCAATGGAACTGGTTTCGTTGAATTCCAAGACTGTGCCTCGGAAGGCTGTTTTTAAATTCAATTTAAACGATATATTTTTAAAACTGAACAAATCAGTGTTAAATTCAATTTTAAAACTTCTATTATCCTCAGTATTATCAATATAAATTTTATAAGCTTTCAAATTATTTTAATAGGCCAAAAATTATAGATCCAACATTTTACCCAATTTCAAATTATTTAATTCAATTATTTAATTATCAAATAAATAGTGATATTTGAAATTCAAGTTAATAATTAACTTTTAAATATTTAAAATTTGTTAAATATTCCCATTTTAAATGCTCAAAAATTCCGTTTCGTCACATTCCACCCCCTTTTTAAATTCAAGTAATCCCAAATGGCACCTTCTTCTTTTCTATACTCAGAGATCATACTCATCTATATTGTTGTCGCAAAACTTAGCTTGATGGCAAGAAAGATCTGATAGTTGTTTGGGGTTACCAAAATATAACTCATGCTTCTTGTTTATTTGACACGTCGTCAACGTACAATTATGAGCATAACTTAACATCAATAATGGTTTTTTTATCTTTGAAAGTTCTAGTTCCCTTTTTTTGCATTCAGTAACAACATCACCAAGACAATCTTTGAATATCATTTCTTGGGACACGAGTAATATCATACCGGCTTAGTTCCACCAGCTATTTGATTAACTTCCTTGAGGTTTTGGGTTGGTTAAAGAACATTTTTAATGGATAATCAGTTAAAACCTTAGTGGATGATCTTAGAAGTATGACTGAAGCTTCCTCCCAATGGCAGCTAAGCAATATTCTTAGCTTCTCCATCATCAGATAGTTTTTTCAGAAACTGACAAACTTTTATGACGTAATAGATAGGTCGTTTAGCCCTATTATCATCCTTATGCCAGTGTCAAAATTATAGCTTAATTGAGGAGGTCGAATACATAAAATAATCCGCTTTATCTACCAGCTTAGGAAATACTAAAGTTTACTAAGGTGTTATTGAAATCCTGTAAAGGTTGATGGCATTCCAGAGTCTACATAAAGTCCTTGCTCTTTTCAATAGATTAATTAAAGGAATGCACTTATCCGAGGATTGACTAATGAACTGATTTGAGGAAGCTACCTTACCATTAAAGCACATGAGTTCCTTGCTATTTGTATGTGATTTCATATCAGTAATAATGCTAAGCTTTTCTAGGTAAAATTTTATTCCTTGAGCATTGACCATAGAACCTATAGACTTTTCTGAATAGAGGATAGAGGGGAATTTTTCTTGGACATGGCTTCATATTATATTTTTGAAGAACTCGAAATAATTCTTCCAGATCTTCATATGTTGATTGCTTTTCGGACTCACTAACATGGCATTCACATAAATATCCAAATTTTAGCATATTTTTCCTTGAACATCTTATTAACCAATCATTTGATAAGCTTCCCTTGCATTGTTAAGACCGAAGGGCATAACTTTACAGCAAAACAAGCCTTATTAGTTATGAAACTTGCATGTTCTTCATTTGGTTTAAACATTGAAATCTAGTTATACTTGGAATATGAATCCATGAAAGATGTAGCTGGTGTCTACTAGTTGCATCTACTAGTTGACCATTCGAGATGAACAATCGTCTTGACGAGCTTTGTTCAGGTTAATATAATATATGCAATTCGCCGCATATCATTTGGTTTCTTCATAAGCGCATGATCAACAAGCCACTTTGGATATTGCATATGTCCACCACTTCTTGCAACATTGGATACCTTATTTTACCAGGAGGTCTTCAATTTTTTCCATACTAACTTAAACTTCAGATTAAATGTTCAACATGTTGTGCATGCCTGGTAGGACTATACTGACCATATCACAATGCGACCAAGCAAAGATATCTAAACTTCCTTAAGTCGGCATGTTCCTTAACTCTAGACCTAGTTGTGTTCTAGTCTTCATAGCCTTAGTACGACCATTTGGATCAACAACTATAACAACAAGCATTTCCACACTCTTTTCCTTTTCCATTAAAACAGATGCATCAAACAACGGAGTAAAAGGGTGAACTTCTAAAATTTCTTTTAATTCAATACGCACTAGATCATTTATAGTACATTATTATGAATAAGACCATAAACATTAAAGTATATTTAATGTTTGTTGTTTGAATTTGGTTTGAATTTAATTTTAAGAATTATTACTAGTAAGAATAACATTTATTCGAATGCAGTATTTCCCAAAATAATTCCAGTTTTGATTCAAATATTTAAAAAATTATATAATATAATGTATTTATAGTAAATATTATACTAATTTAAGTATCATTTATTCTAGTATTATATTTAATAGAATAATTTTATTAATCTTAGATAATGTTTATTCAAATATAAGGTTTAATGAATTATATATATATATATATATATATATATATATATATATATAACACACACATATATTAATAAATAATTTATGTTTTTTATGTTATGGAATTTTAAAATAACAACCAATGTCCTAATATATTATTTTGTTAATAGCATTAATTTATAGATAACTTATTTACAACTTATTATCTTAACATCTTATTAATATACATGTATGATTTATGACTAAATTATATTAAAATGCAATGGATTTAAATACCAACACCATGACATGAGTTGAATGAAAATGGTAATTTGTTTGTAAAAATTATGTAGACTAGAAATTGTAAAGGACATATTGTAACTAATAAATTATGAGCTACTTGTAAAATTTGCACATACTTTTCTTCAAGACCATTCTCGAGAAATCCTAACCACCTCCTCTACAATTTTTCTTGCCACCAAACACCACTATGAACACTACTAATCCCATAACTATGATTATTTCGATGATTTGATTTTTCTAGTATCCTTATTGTCAAACTCGAATACTTCATGGAGACCATAATTTTCGACAATCCAGCTATCGTCGCCTTCTAATGCTACTGAAGTCATCATCGTTATGCCACTTGACCATATAACAGTCAATCAAAGCCCTTTTTTCCTAAATCAGTTTATGTAGATATCAGACACGATGATGTGCATGCTTGTGCATAGTAGGAAAAATAAGAAAATAAATTTTCTTACAACATTTTAGAAAATAATTATGTATGTAGCAAATCAATTTTTTTAAAAATTAATATGGAATTGTTTTAATTAAAATTATTTTGTATGAGATCCTTGCTAATCCAGTAGATAAATTATGCCGTGAACCATCAACTTTACCTCAGAGAGTACATTTCCCTAGCTTAGTGATGGAGTTGCAAAGTCTATCATTAAGACATGATTGTAATGACTCGGTTTTAAGTAATAATTAATAAACGATAATAATAGAGATTTGATTAATTAAAATGAATATTTGGAATTAAAAATGAGTAATTTGAATACTAAATTTTTTATAATGAAGTAACTTGGAATGAAGTTAAATGGTTTTGAGGATAATTATTTGTTTAAAGAGATTGTGAAATAAATTAATTTGGAAATTTATCAATAAATGGGTTTAAAGTGTGAATATTGCATATTTGAATTTAAATAAATTGAAATGTGGAAATAAGTCATAGTTGATTCTTATAATATTGAGAAAATATTCAGGTGTTGCGAAAATAATTTTATTGTAACTTGTAGATTATAAATAAAAATGAAATAATAAAATAAATATATTTACCTAAAGTCCCAAAGCCCAAGTATTTCAAGCCCAAGCTCCATAACGTAGAGATTTCCATCTATTGACTTTTCGCATCGTTTTATAAATATTTGTTCATCCACGTAGGAAACATAACTGTTGCTTAAACTCCTCATTCTCAAACCATTTTCCCTTATTTACCTTATCTTCTAAATTACAAAAAGAAATACTAAAAATCATTAAAAATATCCAAATTAAAGTATATCCATCTGGATACTCGTATGCTCCTATAGCATGAAGGAATTTGAATTTTTGTTGCAATGTTGAAGTGTTGAGGATGTGCAAGAAGTGAGGAAGATGAAACATAGGTTTTAGGTGTTTAATCTTGCTCATGAACATATGTTTGAATCTTATATGTATGCTTGAATTGATTTATATTATGTATAATGATGTGTGCAATGAATTGGAAGGAAGAAATGGTAAGAATAGCAGTAGATGATTGGAAATCGGCCATCTATGGTCGAAGCAAGCCGTAGTGGCGCAACAGGATTGGGTTATCTGGCGGGGCACCGGTTGCCTAACCCAAAAGAATAAAATATATAAATTAAAAATAAATAATAAATATATATATTTAAGTACTTATAAATAAAACCAACTGATATAAATATAATATCCACTTTATACAGTAGAATAAATATATATTTAAGTTAAGTTATTTAATAATTAAATGAAATTGTGTAATAATATATTAAAGAATGAATAGAAAGATATAGTAATTGTTTATTCTAAATTATCAAAGAATCTTATAGGGTTTGTGAATGATATTGGAAGCCATGAATTATATCATAAATATAGTATATTGAATTATACTGCTTTATATCGTATATATTATTATTTCTTTTTTTATAATTGAATTTTAGTACGAGTGATTCACAGTTAATATTGACTAGATTAGTGTTTTGAGATGAAATGGTGATGACACTCTTCTATATGGATTCATGTTATTGCTATTTTATAATATTTTGTTTATGATTACTTTAGTTTTGTGTAGAAAGAATACTGAATAAACGGAGTTATGGTACTGTCTCGTATGAGACTTTCGGTAATATTTCTTATTATATAGAATATTATGGTGGTTGATTATTGTTTATAAGTAGTGAATAAACATTCAAGTATTACGCAATAATATGGGGGTACATTGTGATATTTATTTGGTTATTCATTGTAAGTAGATGACACTCATGTAATGGGGATTTGTGGAGAGGTCCGTAGGGAGTCGTATATGTAGCCCTGTGCCGGTGATTGTATCGAGCTATGTGTCAACGATTGTATTGAGCAATGTTTCGATGATTATATCAAAACATGTGTCAGTGATTCGTATGGAGCCATATGTCGATAATACATGGAGCTATGTTTCATTATTTATGTGGAGCTACGTCTTAGCTATTGAATATAGATACTATATGTCTATCTATCTTGTTCAGCTTCCATTATATTTCAAAAGTGAACCATATTGGCTAGTATCCACCCTGGTGGCTTGAATGCAGGGTCGTACACTAGATCTGTGACGCCATTATACATATGCAACTATGTTTTAGCCATTGCCATGTGTTGGCATATGAATTTACCCTTGTGACATCTAGGCCAGTAGTCGGTTATCTATTGGGGCATTATGGGAGGTCATGATTATGTAGAGTCCTCGCATTGACGAGCATAAAGGTGGATCTTGTCACGATGCGGAAGGGAGGTAAATGATGACTTTAGGAGTCATATCAAAGGGACACACATCTAGCTCCTAGAGCAAGCAGACATGATGTCAGCCTTCCATCTGGTTCTGGTGTGTGGTAGATAGACATATAATATTTATATTCTTATGAGATATGACTCTACCTAGGACTTTGTATCTTACGTACAGTTATTTACTCGTCATCATATATTCCTTGATATTCCATATGAGAAGATGAGATTATACCGGTGATTGATATCCAGAATTGATGGATTCACATATTATATATATATATATATATATATATATATATATATTTCATATATGATTTTCGACGTATGATGTATTATTATTTTACACATATTTATTATGTGATTTATTTATTATTGTGATTGAGGGATATGCAAAGGCTTTTCTGTGTGCTAGCTTGTTAGTACATGATGTTATCTCATTTGTTGATGATTTCTAGAATTTTATTATGATTTCTAGAATTTGATTATGATTTCTAGATATGGATGATTCACTCATTTGAGGTTGATTTTTTATTCTGATTTGATGTGCCTTTATATGGGTGGTAACATCTTTATGCATGGTTTTGTGATATCTGACGTTATGTAAACTTTTTGGATTTTTCTTGATATCATAAGTTTATACATGTACATATTATCATAAATACACATATATTATATATGGTTATTGACTTATGTTAAATTGTTTGGTATTGACATTATATTTTTCCCAGCATATTCTATGTTATATATGTTTATTGACCTATGATCTAGACATAGTCTAAGCTATGAAGTTATTTACACAATACTCGGGGTCAATCTGAGAAATTTCAAGTGCAGGGACAATAATACCAGCTTGTATTTTTGGCATAGAGGAGACTAGTATTGAATATAATAGTTTACCATCTTGTATTGTATTGTCTCTTGTATGTATATTCATTATGATGTATATCATACCTTGTATATTTTATATTATATCTTATTGCTGCGTTATTGATTCTTTATTCTCTATTATACTGTTTGTTATGTATTATTCTATCTTGGAGGCGCACAAGCTTTTTTGTTTGTGCCGATACTGTGTACGTATAGGTGAGTTATTTATTCGATTTTTAAATACGTACCCCATATTGCATCATTCTTCATTTATCCGACCGTTTTACTTAGTAAACTCTTAGATAATATGGGTATAAAATTAGGGATGTTTCATTTATCGACAGACGAGAAGAAAATTTTGTTTATCTTAGAATAAGGCTTCTAGGTATATTTATAGCATCAATTAGCTATGTAAAATATCCTACCCAGATCCATTATTCAAGGTATGGCCCATTATAAGTGAGATGTTACCTCACTAAATAATTAAACACATTTAACTACTTCATACCCATATATATTTTGGCTCATCCTATTTTAAAACAATTTTTAAATTTTTGACTGATAAAATAATATACATACATACATATATATATTATTTATATATTATACTTAAATTGGTGTATTAGCTTAAAAATAATTAAGTAATATATAACACCCGTATATCTTATTAATTAATTTTTGATCCTCTAATAATAGTAAAAAATAATAAAGTAATTATTTTAACCATTATATTAGTTACACCATAATAGTATTTATAACCTTGCTAAATTATTTCATTAAATTATTTTCTGTAGAATGATGTGACTTACAATTGTATAACTTTTGGGCATGAACTCAACCCTTGATATTACCAAATTACTTAAATATTAAAGCTTGTATAGACTTTATTAAAGCATGGTAGTGAACATGAGTTCAGTTGGTTACATATTATCTAGTTGAATTCTATTTCCAATCATTTAAGTTATACCCTTAAGAAACGATATATTATGTTTTCTCTTCATCATCATTATATCACTTAGACATCTGAACTCGACCAATTATCAAGACTCTAATAATATCCAAATTTAATTACGAATTTCAATAGTAAATTCCATGGTTTAATCAGATAAAAGTTATTAATTAACTAATTTGCCTTGGCCAAATACTACCAATTACAGTGATATTAAAATTATATCCGAATGAGATGAATCCTCTTTTGAATAATATTTCACTTTAAGTGGTTCAACATATACCAAACTATGGCCTTAACACAATCATCATTGTCATGTGATTACCATTGTGATAACCAAGATTTTGGATATCTATCAATTGAAAATTAACAGGATAAAATTATTTAAATACTAATTTGTAAATTTAACAAATAAAATTCTGATTTATATCTAAATGTTTAAAGTGGATTTGAAACCATAATTAATGTATAAATGTATATATGCAAAACTTATCATTTCCAAGCAAAATAAAATATGATAATTGTTTTATTGTTATGCATAAATTTATGGTTTGTGAGTAAAACCTGGATTTAAAAAAAAATCAAGACAATATCTTGAAAATAAATTTACAATTAGCATGTATAAATACTTAGTTAGTAATTAGTATATAATTAGGTTTCACACATTTTATTTTCTTTAGAATTACAAGAATATATTTTAAGAGGATTTAATAAAGGATAATACTTCAAAATATACATAGATTGTATATATAAAAGTATTATATATATATAATAATAATAATTAGTTCTATATTATTATCTTCAAATGCTTTTATAAAAATAAATTCAGAAAAGGTACTTACCAAATAGAGATTTAATATAAAAGTTTTATAAATTTTTTTTTATATATTAACACTGCATAAGTGCTAAATAAAAATTTAAGGGTTTAAAAACAAATCTTTTTTATGAAATTTGTAAATTGGGAGGTTCATGTATTGACAAATGCTGATAAGTAATATAAAATTTAAACAATTGGCTTGATCTCTTCTTAATTGAAATATAGAAAACAATATGATTAAGGAAATAACCAGGTTTCATCTTCATTCTCTAAAACAAAGAAAAATGGAAGCCTGTAACATTAACCCGAGAAAAAGAACCTAAGTAATAAAATCAAACAAATAAATCTGAGCATCTCAATCTTGATTCCAAAGCAAAGACTACTCAGTATAAACAATTAACCTAAGCAAAGATCCAAAACTTCAATCAAGTTCAGAAATATAAGCTTGTAGCTCTGTTCAAGCATTTTTCCTGGTAAGTAAACTTAGATTTAAAAGCAGTTAATTTTGGATTCATGTGTAAAATGTTGAAGTGAAATTGTTACAAATGCTTGAAAATATGTATGCATGCTTGTGTCAAATTTTAATATATGTATATATGAATATAGAAACCTGTATGCATGTGAAGATATGTCTGTATCCCTCTGTTTAAGTTACAAAATTTAAATTTAGAACAAATTTCCTAATCTCCTCATCAAATCTCTTATAGGAATTAATATTCAAACAAATTATGTTTGATTTAACATAAACTAAGGTTTTAATTTTTTTTAGTAGAATAAGTTTGTATAATTCTGTAATCAAGCAAAGACGGGAAATACTTATAAATAGATAAAACCCAAGTATCAAAATTATTTGATCCAATTATATAATCGTAACCATGATGCAGCACAGGAGATAAGTCATTCACAACTTAAAGAAGGCAGTTCGCGAGTTAAGGAAAAGGAACTGCGACTTAATTCTAATGGTTTACGACTTAACGAGAAGAGTGCAAAGAAGTTACGACTTAAAGGGAACCTGAGTCGTTCGAGTTTGATGAGTCGTACACGACTCAACGACTCACCTATAAGTCGTTTCCGACCTAAGAAGTCACAGGGGAAGGCAACACGAGTTAACGACATGGTTTTAAGTCATCTACGATTTAACAAAGCCTGGAGGAAAGAGTTGCGAGTTAACGAGGGATTAAGTTGCTCAGGTTTGAAGAGTCTTATATGACCTAACGACACAGCACTGAGTCGTCCACGACTTATCGAGAGGCAGAGAGAAATTCCAGAAGTTGAAAACCTTAAGTCGGAGGCGAGTTACGACTCAAGATGGGTCGTAAGCCGTTGTTCTTGAGTCGTTCGCTCTTGAGTCGTGTAACCTGTATTGTTTGATGAGTCGTATCTGGGTGAGTCGTCTGCGTTGTAATTTGTTTGTTGTCTTTTATTTGATGAGTCGTATGTCGGTTGTATCTGATGAGTCGTGTTGTATGGTAAGTCATGTGATGTACATAGGTATGTTGTGTTGCTAAGTCGTTAACGACTTATGATGAGTCGTAGGTTATGAGTCGTCAACGACTTATGGAGACAGTTGTAAACGCTATAAATAGCCGTGTTGCGTCATTTGTAGGGGGTTGATTTTTGAAATAAAATTTCTTGTTGATTGCTTTGTGCTTTCTTCTCTAATTGGTAGTTGAGTGTAATCTCCTATCTCCACTTACGTCATTCGAGTGCGCTCAAATCCACGTTTGTTGAAGCCGATTCACGGAATCTAGTGCGCTAGATCAACGTACGAAGAATCGTAGATCTTTGAACACGGTATAGTGCGCTATCAACGTGTTTGAGATAGCTAGAATTCGGTATCTTCGGATCAACGAATTTGGGCAATTCGGTATCTTCATTCCATCGATCGCTACTTTCACCGATTGAAGTTTATTTTGATTAATCCGATGCGTCATTATTGGTATCAGAGCTTGTTTTAGCCAATCATAGATAAATCGGGTCTTGGAGCCAAGTGTTGAAGTTTGAAGTTGTTCATCGTGTTCATCTTGAAGTTGCAACGAGAGGAGAACTTTCGATCTATTCCATTTTGGATCAAAGTGTTGGAAGGTGTTTGAAGTTGAAGTTAGGCCGTGTATACTTGTGAAGTAGCCGAGCCTAGTGAAGGGTCTTGAAGCTTGAAGCCGTGACTTGAAGTTCTATATTGTTTGAATCATGCCACCTAGAAGAGCTAACCGACATTAAAACGTTGAAGCTTTATATCGGAGAGAAGAGGCCGATCAAATGGAACAACGAATGCATGAGAAGATTGATGAAGGCATTGGTAGGTTGGAGAAGCTTATGATTGATATGAATCAAAGTAGAAGAAGAAATTCACCTGAATCCATCCGTGGGGGTAGTAGAGTGTCATCACATTCAGAACGGGAGAGGTGAGAAAGTCAAGAGCCTAGGAGTGTTGATAAACGAAGTAGGAGGAATGTTGATGATCATGATAGACGGGATGTTGGTAGTAGGAGTGGTGGTAGAGATGCTGGAGGGCGTGAAAGACAACGATATGCATCAGACTTTGATGAGGAGTTTGACGGTGATAGGGGAAGTGTTCATTTCAGAGACCGAGATCAGGGACAACGTCAGTATCGGGTTATTGATGATGATCGACGTTGGGAATCGGGTATAAAGATGGAGATTCTGGAGTTTAAAGGAGGGATGGTAGCTGAAGAATTTCTTGATTGGGTGTCAAATGTTGAAGAGATCTTTGATTTCAAGGAGGTTCCTGAGCATAGGAGAGTAAAGTTGGTTGCTACTAGGTTGAGGGGGAGAGCTTTGGCATGGTGGCAGCAAACTAAACTTACCAGGGAGAGAATGGGGAAGTCAAAGATAGAATCTTGGGAGAAGATGAAGAAATTGATGAGGGCTACATTCTTACCATACAACTATCAATCACTTATGTACCAGAGATTACAGAATCTGAGGCAAGGGACGAAGTCTGTTAGTGATTATGCTGACGAATTTTACCAACTCATTGCCAGGAATGATATTATGGAAACGGAAGAACAGCTAACTGCTAGATTCATTGGGGGATTGAGAACGCAGATACAGGATATGGTTAATATGTTCGATCCTAGATCAGTGGCAGAGGCACATCAGAAAGCGTTGGCTTGGGAGAAGCAAGGAAGGCGTGGAGGTGGTGTGTTTACTAATTCCAATAATCAAGCGAGGGGTGTTAGTGGAAGTTCTAATGTTCCAAAACCTGTCAATAAGCCAGTGGTGAAGGAGGCTGAGAAGGCGAAGGTTAACGGTGGTTTCAAATGTTATAATTGTCAGGAGTTGGGTCATAAAAGCAACGAATGTCCGAAGCCGAAGAAGAGAGCAATGGTTGCAGAAGTTGAGGAGGATGATGGTGAGGAGGCAGAATGTTCAAATGCACTTTATGTTGAGGAGGAAGAAGAATTGTTTGGAGATGAAGGTTGTAACCTTATGATGAGGAGGTCATGTCTTACACCAAAGCAGGAGGAAGATAGTTGGTTGAGGAGTAACATATTTCAGTCGACATGCACTATTCTGGGAAAAGTTTGCAAGTTCGTTATTGATGCTGGAAGTTGCGATTATATTATTTCTACCGAGGCTGTGAAGAAGTTGAACTTGAAAACTGAGAAGCATCCTAAACCGTACAAGCTAGCATGGTTAAGGAAGGGTGGTGAAGTGAAGGTGTGTCGAAGGGCTTGTGTTAATTTTTCTATTGGGAAGAAGTACAAAGATGAAATTTGGTGTGATGTAGTGGACATGGACGTGTGTCATCTGTTGTTGGGCAGACCATGGCAGCTTGATAGAGCAGTTCAACATGACGGTCGTGCCAATAGTTACAGTTTCATGTTCGAGGGTACTAAAATCACTTTGGTGCCCAAGAAGCAACAGCAGAAGGACAGCCAGCTGGAGGAGATTGAGGAATTGAAAACTCTGTTGACTTTGAAAGAGTTTGTTAAAGAAGTTGAAGAGGAGCCTGAAGTCTATTTGTTGATTGGGCGAGAGAGCAGTGAAGAGGTTGAAATTCCTGAAGAAGCAAAGCCAGTTTTGAAAGAGTTTGAAGATGTGTTTCCAGAGGAGTTGCCTAAGGAGTTACCACCATTGAGAGACATTCAACATCAAATTGATCTTGTTCCAGGAGCAGTGTTACCACATAGACCACATTACCGAATGAGTCCGAAGGAACATGAAGAGTTACGAAAGCAGGTGGAAGAATTACTTGAGCAGGGACGTGTTCAGGAAAGCTTGAGTCCTTGTGCTGTGCCAGCTTTGTTAGTGCCGAAGAAGGATGGAACATGGAGAATGTGTACAGATAGTCGAGCTTTGAACGAGATTACTGTTCGTTACAGATTTCCTATGCCGAGGTTGGATGATTTGTTAGACCAGTTGAGTGGGGCAACAATATTTTCGAAGATTGATTTGAAGAGTGGTTATCACCAAATTCGGATTAGACCTGGAGATGAATGGAAGACAGCTTTCAAGACAAGAGAGGGGTTATACGAATGGTTGGTTATGCCATTTGGTTTGTCAAATGCACCTAGTACATTCATGCGAGTGATGAATCAAATCTTTAGACCATTCATTGGGAAGTTCGTGGTGGTTTATTTCGATGATATTCTGATATACAGCAGGAGTACGGAAGAGCATGTTCAACATTTGAGGGAAGTATTGATTATTCTTTGTGAGGAACAATTTTATGCTGCTGCAAAGAAGTGCGTGTTTATGACACATAGTGTTTTATTTTTGGGTTATGTTGTTTCAGGAGAAGGTATTCAAGTTGATCAGAGTAAAGTTGAAGCAGTCAGAAATTGGCCACAGCCGAGAACTATCACTGAAGTTAGAAGTTTTCATGGATAGGCATCATTCTACCGAAGGTTCACTCCACACTTCAGCAGCGTGATGGCACCAGTTACCGATTGCATGAAAGGGAAGCAGTTTGTATGGTCAGAGGAAGCGGGAGTTGCTTTTGAACGAATCAAAGAACTATTAACGACAGCACCAATTCTTGTTTTACCGAATTTTCAGTTGTTGTTTGAATTGCACACTGATGCGTCGAAGGTGGGAATTGGAGGAGTCTTGAGTCAGAATGGGAAACCCGTTGCTTATTTCAGTGAGAAATTGTCAGGGGCAAAGATGAGATACAGTACATATGACGTTGAATTCTATGCTGTTGTGCAAACGATTAAACATTGGAGACATTATCTATTTCAGAAGGAGTTTGTTCTGTACACTGATCATGAGGCGTTGAAGCATTTGCAGGGACAGGACAAGATTTCAGCGAGACATGCATCATGGATTGCTTATTTACAGCAGTTTACTTTTGTCGTTAAGCACAAATCAGGGGTGACGAATCGGGTAGCTGATGCTTTGAGTAGGAGGAGTCATTTATTAACAACAATGAAGGTTGAAGTGATAGGGTTTGAAATGTTGCAAGAGCTGATTGAAGAAGATCCTTATTTTGTGAAATTTGTTGAAAAGGTAAAGGAAGGAAGTGATGATGAGTTTTTATTGGTGGATGGTTTTCTGTTTAAAGGGAATCGTTTATGCATACCGGATTGTAGCTTGAGATTGAAAATTATCAAGGAGTTACACGAGGAAGGGCATGTGGGCCGTGATCGTACTTTGCAATTGATTTCACAGTCTTACTTTTGGCCGTCGATGAGGAAAGAAGTGGGAAGGTTTGTGGAACGATGTCATATTTGCCAAGTTTTGAAAGGAACCGCGACCAATGCTGGGTTGTATATGCCGTTGCCTGTACCGGCTAGACCATGGGTTGATGTGAGTATGGACTTTGTATTGGGATTGCCGAGAACGCAGCGTGGTAATGATTCTATATATGTAGTGGTTGACAGATTTTCTAAAATGGCACATTTTATTGCTTGCAAGAAGACGACGGATGCTGTTCGTGTTGCTCAGTTATTTTTCAAGGAGATCTATCGGCTTCATGGATTGCCAGAGTCTATTGTGTCGGATAGAGATACTCGTTTTTTGAGTCACTTTTGGTTAAGTTTGTGGAATATGGTGGGAACGAAGTTGAAGTTCAGCAGTGCTTATCATCCACAAACGGATGGACAGACCGAAGTTGTTAACCGATCGTTGGGGAATTTGTTGCGATGTCTTGTGAAGGACAATCTGAAGAGTTGGGACATGAAGTTATGCCAAGCCGAGTTTGCACACAATCATGCAGTGAATCGTAGCACGGGATTCAGTCCATTTCAGATTGTATATTCAAATTTACCCAGGGGACCGTTGGATTTAGCGGTGGTACCACAACCGAAGGGGACAGTTAAACGAGCTGTTGATTTTGTCGATGAATTAACTGAATGTCACAAAATCGTTCGGGAACGATTGGTAAAGACGAATGAGAAGTATAAGCAAACTGCAGATTTGAAGCGACGAAATGTTGAATTTAACGAAGGTGATTTGGTTTACGCTGTGTTAACGAAGGATCGTTTTCCAATAGGCGCTTATAACAAGTTGAAAGCCAGAAAAATTGGTCCTGTCAAAGTTGTAAGACGAATTAATGACAATGCTTATAAGCTGAAGCTGCCGGAGGATGTGTACACTTCTGACATGTTCAATGTTAAACATCTTATGCCATATTATGGAGATGAACAATCTGGTGTAGAGGAATTTACAAATTCGAGGTCGAATTTTTCTCAACCAGGGGAGGATGATGCAGCACAGGAGATAAGTCATTCACAACTTAAAGAAGGCAGTTCGCGAGTTAAGGAAAAGGAACTGCGACTTAATTCTAGTGGTTTACGACTTAACGAGAAGAGTGCAAAGAAGTTACGACTTAAAGGGAACCTGAGTCGTTCGAGTTTGATGAGTCGTACACGACTCAACGACTCACCTATAAGTCGTTTCCGACCTAAGAAGTCACAGGGGAAGGCAACACGAGTTAACGACATGGTTTTAAGTCATCTACGATTTAACAAAGCCTGGAGGAAAGAGTTGCGAGTTAACGAGGGCTTAAGTTGCTCAGGTTTGAAGAGTCTTATACGACCTAACGACACAGCACTGAGTCGTCCACGACTTATCGAGAGGCAGAGAGAAATTCCAGAAGTTGAAAACCTTAAGTCGGAGGCGAGTTACGACTCAAGATGGGTCGTAAGCCGTTGTTCTTGAGTCGTTCGCTCTTGAGTCGTGTAACCTGTATTGTTTGATGAGTCGTATCTGGGTGAGTCATCTGCGTTGTAATTTGTTTGTTGTCTTTTATTTGATGAGTCGTATGTCGGTTGTATCTGATGAGTCATGTTGTATGGTAAGTTGTGTGATGTACATAGGTATGTTGTGTTGCTAAGTCGTTAACGACTTATGATGAGTCGTAGGTTATGAGTCGTCAACGACTTATGGAGACAGTTGTAAAACGCTATAAATAGCCGTGTTGCGTCATTTGTAGGGGGTTGATTTTTGAAATAAAATTTCTTGTTGATTGCTTTGTGCTTTCTTCTCTAATTGGTAGTTGAGTGTAATCTCTTATCTCCACTTACGTCATTCGAGTGCGCTCGAATCCACGTTTGTTGAAGCCGATTCACGGAATCTAGTGCGCTAGATCAACGTACGAAGAATCGTAGATCTTTGAACACGGTATAATGCGCTATTAACGTGTTTGAGATAGCTAGAATTCGGTATCTTCGGATCAACGAATTTGGGCAATTCGGTATCTTCATTCCATCGATCGCTACTTTCACCGATTGAAGTTTATTTTGATTAATCCGCTGCGTCAAACCACCTTCAAAATTTATGATTTTAGGAGTTAAATCAATATTTTTGATTAGGAATCGAGTGAGAAATTGTATGATGAATGGGAAGTAGGTTTCTGGCTCTTTCAGGCGATCATTGAATTTTTGGTTGTCGTAATTTTGGCTGAAGCAAGAAGGGGGTCGGGTATGTCGGCAAAATTGGTTGTTGGATTTTACGACCAACGTGGGCGATGGGAAATCGACGAACTAGGGTTTTGTACAGTTTTTTGGTCGAGGTAGATATTTGCACCATCGCAACATTGTCAGAGCATCGAGTTGGACGGGTCGGTAAGGGATTGAAGCCTGAGATCGTGGCGAAGCTAGGGATGGAGGATTGGGTTCTCTAGTGGTCAGCATTGCCTAGGTGAGATGAATTTGCATTGGAAGGTTTATTCCAGTTTGAACTGGTAGGCTCGATTTCGATTTTCAAGTATATGTTGGAATCTAGGTGTTTGGATCGGAGTAGATGACGATCGATAAATTGTTAAGGGTGGTCAGGGGTGCCGGAGTGTCGTCAACGGTGGTGCACGTGCACCAGGTTTCAGTGCAGTGGTTTGGGAATGATATTTTCTGGGTTGAAACGGGTAGATAGGAGATGGACTCGGGATTGTATGCGTGCTGTCTTGAAGTGGAAGTGCTGTCTTAAAGTGGAAGTTTGTGCGAATAGATTATGGGGTTGACTCGGGGATTCAATAGGGTTTGGCCTGGGATTTTATCAGTTGAAGGAATAAGTTTTAAAAGCTTATCAAAAAATGGGTAAGATTTAAAGTATTATCAAATTTAAATTGTTTTCAAAATTGTTGTATTAAGTAAGTATATAATATGTTAAATCCTATATATTTAAGGTACTTTAAAAAGTTGTAATTAAATAAAAGTACAAATTGTTTAATGTATCAAGATGGTTAAATTGATTTATGTAATCAGAGGATAATTGATTAATGGTTAATAAATTTGTAAAATCAATTTAAAAGATTTTTTAATATGATTAATTAATTAAGGTATTAATTAAAAGATGATTAATTAAGGATAAATAACTTAGTGTAATTAAATAATGATAATTATTTTAATTAAAAGATAATGACTTAATGTCATTAATTAAGGAGGATAATTAATGGGTGATTAATACATTAATGATAATTATTTTAATTAAAAGATAATGACTTAATGTCATTAATTAAGGAGGATAATTAATGGGTGATTACTAAATATGATTTATTTAATGATAAATACCTAATAAAATTAATTGAGGATTAATTACTTAGTGTAATTACTTAAAGTAAGGATTAAATAAGGAAATTAATTAATGGGTTAGTTAATTAATGAAGGTGATTAATTAAAGAATAATTAATCAATGTAAGTGATTATCGGATAATTTATTTGAGTAATTAATTAAGGACAAAGGTAATTAATGTGAATAGGTGGAAGTTAAATTAATTTGGGTAATTAATGTAAGGCCAATTACTTAATGTAATTAGAGAGGATAATTAAGGGATGATTAATTAATGGTTTATAATTAATTAATGTTAAGTTAGCAGGATTAATAGTGATTAAAGAAATTAATTTAATTTATCTAAATTAATTAGAAATGGGTGACTAATTAATCTTGCTTATGAATGATTGGTTGATTTTTCTAATATGAAATATTTTGTGATATGATATGTTGGGTTTGAACAGTAATAATGTGGTTATCTATCGATGATGAATTACTATGAAAAAGTGACATCCTATATTTAAAATTGAATTGTATCCACTTGAACAACTTGGGTTGAGATGATAATGGATTCGAAGAGACCGGGGTCGGGTATCAGCAAAATACCCGAACCATTTCGATTTGTAATCTGTAATAAGTTTTGTGGATTTGATTTTGGAATAAATAGGTTGGAGTGAAATAAATGATGCAAAGTTGGTCAATTAGTCGAAGTAGTAATGCTTAGATATGATTGTAAGATGTGATTTTGATTAAGGCAAGTTAAAAACTCGTAATAAGATACGAGTTACCTAGGTTTCAAAATAGTTATATGCATTGGTATTTGATATTATATGGGTTTACTCATGCTGGTTTCCAGCCTGACCTGGGTGTTACTTCGATGTAATGCTCGGGTCAGACCGAGTATTATAGATTTTCAGGTAAGGATGTTTTGGAGCTCAGGAGGCGAGTTGGATGGCAGGAACGTTTGAAGTGTAACCCGCTAAGTATTACTGATTTGTATCTGGACAAGTAAACTTTTACTGTCCAACATTTGTGTATTGTTGTAACTCTAATGTATTAAAATTTAAATTGACTAATACAGTTTTCCTTTGTATAACTGCTATTTTATTTTCTATTATATTTTGATCCGCTGCGAATGTGAGAATATGTGTTATTAGGTGTTTCTGTTCTTCTTCTTCTTCCATCTCTTTTCTTTTTCCTAAATATTTGGAATTTTCTGGATCGAAATTTCTAGGTCGTTACATTTGGTATCAGAGCTAAAGGTTAAGCGAGAACTTTGGCTCTGGTGGGTTTACTCATCAAGGGTAGGGTCGGTGGTACCCTAGAATGAATTAAGCGTAGTATATGAGGGCGTAATTTTTTAGTTTCCTATAAAATGATTTTTATATAAGATTATCTTTTGATATATGAAGAAATAATTTTTCTAATTATTAAATATATTAAAGAAATTGGTTGTTAAATCATTGGAATAAAATAAAATAATGAGAATTAAGTGGTAATAGAAATACAACCAAACTGAAATTAAATCTTGAATTTGGAGAAGAGTTTTCATAATAAGATAATAGTGAATTGGTTTCCAGTTGTAATAATCTTGGTTATTGTCCTAAAATGATAAAATATTTGTTAATGATTAAGCAATGATGAAATGTTTTAAGGGAGTAACCTTTATATAAGAATGACTTGTAAATTGAATTGGGTTTTAAATTGTGAACTTTTAAGTCTAGAAAAGAATTTTGAATTGTTTCAAAGTGTTAAAGGAAATAATAAATAATATTATTCAGACTATTTTGAGTATTGTCTTATTTTAAAATAAGAAGTTGTTTGAAAGCTTTAAAAGAAATTTGTTTTGAATTAAAACCAAAGGTGGTTTAAATTTTAAAATTTGGCTTGGTAGACCAAGAAGTAAATATGTGTATATGTGTAGATGTATATAATGTCATAGATGATTTGAAATAAACACTAAGGTGTTGAGTTTTGATTTTCCCTGAAGTGTGATGTAAAACCCAAATGATATAAGTTTTGAACTTATAAGTGGGAAAGAATTTTGAAATTTGAAGTGGGAATTCAAATTTGAGTAAAGTTAACGGGATTAAATTGAATTTAACTTAGAAGAAGTTAAATAAGTTTGAACAATCAACCTGATTTGGAAATTTCAAGATGAAATTAAGATTTAATTTGGGAAGTTAAATGGTTGATTTGAATTAGAAGTTTGTGTGATCTCAAAATAGGTTTGAGATCTGGAAATTGAAAATGGATAGATGTTTTAAAAATTAGATGATATCAACCCATCGTTATTAATAATCTTAAAACTATGAATTGGATTTATTTAAATGAATTGTGGTAATACATCCATTATTGAGATAAATTAGGTAATAAATTGAATTTTGAAGATAAAAAGCGAACTTGTGAAAGTGAAATCCCTTTGAACTTAAGTTTTGGATGTTTAAAGGAACTTGGAAATTCAAATTGTTAAGGATTGGTTTCAAAATTGAAATTTGGTGATAAATTGCATTTCAAAGATTAAGTTGTATAAAAAAGGGTTTGAACTATGATTTGAAGTTAGAAATAAGTCTATGAAGAAGTAAAGGTAATTTAAATTGAAATATGTGAAATTTGGACTCAGAATTAAGTATTTAAAAACTATGAAAGTAAAGGTTAATTTGATTTAAAGGAATTAAATCAACATTTGAAAATTTAACTCAAATTTATATAATTCGAGATGATTTAAAGTGATATTGATTTGAAATTAGTTCAAATTGAAATTGGATTTAAATAATTTGGATTTGTGATTAAAGTTGAATAGTTTTAAAATTCAAATTGAATTTGATTTGAATTTGAGAAGAATCAAGGTTAATTCAACTTGGGGGTTAAATCAATTTCAATGGAAATTGAAGTTATTTAAATTGGCATTTAGTCAATTTAAATGGAAGTGGAAATTTAAATTGAATTTATGAGAATGGAGACTGGGTATTGAATAATTTGGCTCTGGACTATTTTCAAAATAAATTGATTTAATATAAACCCATTTTTCCAAGCTATTTATATATACAACCTTTCTTTTTAAATGCCAAACTATCTTATACTTATTTTAAAATTATTTTGTAACTATTTAACTATTTTACAACTGTTTTATAAACTAATTACTATTTTTCAACCGTTTTATAAAAAATTACTATTTAGAACTATTTTACAATTACTTAAATATTCTATAACTATTGACTATTTTCCAACCATCTTACAATTACTTGACTATTTTACAGCTGTTTTACGAACTAATAGTTATTTTTCAACTACTTATCTATTTTCAATTTTGAAGCTATTTTCTAAATTTAAGCTAGTCAGAGTGCAAACTGTTTATGATTAATTACCAATTGAGATAAGGATTAAAATGGCAATCCAAATGGAATTGAAACAATTGTGAATAAGTGGATAGAAATTAAAGTGAATGTGAATAGAAAGGAGAAATTGATTTTGCTAATAATCAATGAAGATAAATACGTAGGATGTACGTATAATATTTTATTCGCGTAGTGATTCGAGCATAGAATTTCGAGATAGTTATATCGATTCGAGTTGGGATTTTTCACTCGATTTTCGATGGCGAACCTGGATATGGATTTTTGATTGGTTCGGGAAATTATCGATCATAGTTATGGCTATGCAAGGAGAATGACGGTTTCTGATCAAGAAACCAGATCTGAGTCCGCACTAGGAAGTCGGGTGGACAATACTAGTTCGAAAGAGTAATTATGTGATCGAGTGGGCGATCAGATTGATATTGCGTACAGATGATGTATGTACATCGTACGGGTTTGAATGAAATTGGTATTGATAATTTGTGGATAAGAACTGTAAAATGGTTTTTGAAATGAAAAGTACACTGTGCGAAATATATGATGAAGTGAAGTAGGAATTGGATATTTCTATGGTAAGTGACCTTATAGAGTAATCAAGCTTGAATATTGTTTTGGCATAAAAAAGGTGGTGTATATATAATTGATAAACTCCCCTTGTTAAATCTATTTGCAGAAGAAAAGGGTTTTTGAAAGTATTTGAAGTATAAAAAAGGAATATATACAAATTTGAAGTGATCCAAAGATTTTTAAAAAGTTATATATATCTATATATGTAAAGGTTCCTATGAGAATGATTTTGAGGAAAGGTTTTGGAACCTATGGATTTGGAAAGGGTTTTGATTTTTAGAGAAAATCAATTTTGGAGATTCGGAAAGCCCAGTTTGAGAATTATCGATTTTGGGATAATCGATTTTGTGTAAAGGAGCTTTATATGTGATTCATACTAGGTGTATGATTTGAAAAATACTACATGTGTATAGTATAAAGTGTTTTGAAAATGGCTTCCAGGAAAAAGACGCTCCCTTGAATGAACTTCTCAGGAGCACCATAGGTTGGTACTGCCTTGGGCCTCAAAGAGGGTGGAGGGGGCTCTAAAGTGGATCCTGTGAGGAAGTGCAGTCAAACTGAAGTTCCCGAGGATTATTGGGTAGCGAAAGTCGAGGGCGCTGATGCCTATAGAGGCATTTGGGTTATGCTTGACGACAGTGCAACTCGATGTCGCCGCGATCTACTGTGGACCGTAGCGGAAATCGTGTAGAGGTGAGTGTCAAAAGTCTACGTTTGATTTTGTCGGGAAGGCAACGTATCGTCGGTAGACTGCGACCTATGGTCAAGTGGAGTGGAGAATTTTTATTCTTTTGGCAGCAGAATTCGAGGGCGTTGATGCCTATAGTTATATGGGTTCTGCTGTGATAGCAACGTAACCCCAGATGTATCTACGATCTATAGCGGGTTCCATGGCGTAATCGAGGGGCGCGGAGTGCCTACAGTTATCTATGGATTTTGCCAGGATGGCAACGTAACCATGGGGTTAACTGCGACCGTGGATAAGGTTGATGATTTCCAGAGCAATCTCACCAAAGATGTTTCCTCCATTTTCAAAAATGTTTTCTATATTTTCAATAAAATTATTTCCAAGTATTTTCACTAAGTGTTGAAACGGGTTTACCAAGTACTTATAGATTTTCAGTCCTACGCCTCATCAATGTATGACCGAGTTTCTGTGAGAGCGAGGATGAACTTGTTGAGATGTCAAGTTATAAAAGTATTTTTATAAAAATTATTTTTGTGATATTATATAGATTTTTTAAAAAGTATTTTTAAAATGATTAAAAAGTAATTTATCTAATTTTAAGTATTAAATAAATACTGGCTTCGCTCCTTTTCGAGGACGAAAAGATTCAAAGGGGGGAGGAATGTGATAACCCAGATTTTGGATATCTGTTAATTAGAAATTAATAGGATAAAATTATTGAAATACTAATTTGTAAATTTAACAAATAAAATTCTTATTTATATCTGAATGTATAAAGTGGATTTAAACCATAATTAATGCATAAATGTATGTATGCAAAAATTATCATTTCCAAGAAAAATAAAATATGATAACTATTTTATTATTATGCATAAATTTATGGTTTGTGAGTAAAACTTGGATTTAAAAAATAAAATAAAGGCAATATCTTGAAAATAAATTTACAATTAGCATGTATAAATATTTAGTTAGTAATTAGTATGTAATTAGGTTTCACATATTTTATTTTCTTCAGAATTACATGAATATAATTTAAGAGGATTTAATAAAGGATAATACTTCAAATATACATAGGTTGTATATATAAAAGTACTATATATAATAATAATAATTAGTTATATATTATTTTCTTCAAATGCTTTTATAAAAATAAATTCAGAAAAGGTACTTACCAAATAGAGATTTAATGTAAAATTTTTATAATTTTTTTTTTACATTAACATATGCATAAGTGCTAAATAAAAAGTTAAGGGTTTAAAAACAATTTTTTTGACATTTATAATTGGTAGGTTCATGTATTGACAAATGTTGATAAGTAATATAAAATTTAGACAAGTGGCTTCATCTCTTCTTAATTGAAATATAGAAAACAATATGATTAAGGAAATAACCTGGTTTCATCTTCATTCTCTAAAACAAAGAAAAATGGAAGTCTGTAACATTAACCTGAGAAAAAGAACCTAAGGAATAAAATCAAAAAAATAAATCCGAGCATCTCAATCCTGATTCCAGAGCAAAGACTAACTTAGTAAAAACAATTAAGCTAAGCAAAGAATCAAAACTTCAATCAAGTTCAGAAATATAAGCCTATAGCTCTGTTCAAGCATTTTTCCTAGTGAGTAAACTTAGATTTAAAAGTAGTTAAATTTGGATTCATGTGTAAAATGTTGATGTGAAATTGTTATAAATGCTTGAAAATATGTATGCATGTTTGTGTTAAATTTTAATATATGTATATATGAATATAGAAACCTGTGTGCATGTGAAGATACGTCTGTATCCCCTCTGTTTAAGTTACAGAATTTAAATTTAGAACAAATTTCCTAATCTCCTCATCAAATCTCTTATATGACTTAATATTCAAACAAATTATGTTTGATTTAACATAAACTAAGGTTTTAATTTTTTTTTAGTAGAATAAGTTTGTATAATTCTGGTAATCAAGCAAAGAGAGGAAAAATTAATAAATAGATAAAACCCAAGTATCAAAATTCTTTGATCCAATTATATAATCGTAACCACCTTCAAAAATTATGATTTTAGGGAGTTAAATCAATATTTTTAATTAGCAATCGAGTGAGAAATTGTATGATGAACGGGAAGTAGGTTTCTGGCTCTTTCTGGCGATCGTTGAAATTTTGGTAATCGTAATTTTAGCTGAAGCAAGAAGGGGGTCGGGAATGTCGACAAAATTGGTTGTTGGATTTTACGACCAACGTGGCGATGGGAATTCGGCGAATTAGGTTTTTGTAAAGTTTTTTGGTCGAGGTAGATATTTGCGCCGCCACGACTTTGTCAGAGCATCGAGTTGGACAGGTCGGTAAAGAATTAAAGCCTGAGATCTGACGCAGGAGATAATCAATAAAACGATATGGATCGATGAAAGTAGCAACCGGTGGATTGAAGATACTGAAATGCCCAAATTCGCTGATCACAAAGATACCGAATTCTAGCTATCCTCGTCACGTTGATCGCGCACGATACCGTGAAAGAAGATCTTCAATTCTTCAAGCGTTGATCAAGCGCACTTGATTCCGCGAATCGGCTTCAACAATCGTTGATTCGAGCGCACTCGAATAGCCGAAAGTGGAGATAGGAGATCACACTCAACTAACAATTTAGATGAAAGCACAAAGCTAACAAACAAGAATTTTATTCAACAATAACCAAGTTACAAATGCCCACGCCATGCCTATTTATAGGCTTACAATATGTACAAGACTCGCATACACGACTTAACATAGGTCGGCAGCGACCTATCATCGAACGACTCAACATAAGTCGCCACGCGACTCACGACTTAACACGACCCAGGTCGCACGCGACCTAACAACATATAAAAGACGCGACCTACGACTCAACAAACAACGACCGACATATACACGACTTAACAGCTACAACACTGAACATTACAATGACTCAACACAAGACGACTTACGACCTAACAAGGTCGTTAACGACTTAACTACAACACGTTACAACATTTCCATATACAGTTTCCAACGACCTAACACTAGACGACCTATGACTTAAGAAAACTGAGCGACTCAAGGTTCTTCATGCGACTTATCCAAAGAGCGTCATAAGGAAGCACGGCTTCAAGATTATGCGACCCATGAAAATAGCGACCTAACTTAGGTCGTAGCTTGTTAAGGTCGTGGACGACTTATCTTACTTTAACAACTGAACATCATCCTGCGACCTAACTAGGTCGTTAGGTCGTTTGAGCGACTTAAGGAAGCGGCATGTGGAGCAGTAGGTCGTTAACTCGCGTGTCTTTACTAGGTCGTTTCGCGACCTATCATAGGTCGTTAGTTCCCTTTCCTTTACATAACTCGCTGCCCTATATTCCTTTGCTTCTCTGCCTTGCTCCAGCGCTTTGCTAGGTCGTGAGCGACCTTCACTAGGTCGTGAGCGACCTAAAATTCCCCCCTTAGGTCGTGTGTGACCTAAACCACATGATTTTGCAGATCGCGCTGCATCATCCTCCCCTAGTTGACAGAAATTCGTCCTCGAATTTTCACCATCTTCTTCCACCACAAGTTCATTTCCATAATACGGAATTAAGCATTTGACGTTGAAAACATCAGAAGTATGAATGTCATCTGGTAACTTCAATTGATACGCATTTCATTGATTTTCTTCAAAATCTCAACTGGACCAATTTTCCGCGCCTTCAACTTATTGTATGTTCCCATTAGAAAGCGATCTCTTGTTAACACTGCATAAACCAAATCACCTTCCTCGAAATTCACACTTCTCCGTTTCTTATCCGCCAGTCGTTTATACTTCTCATTAGATACAAGCAACCGTTCATGAACAGTTTTGTGGCACTCCTGTAATTCATTTACGAAGTCACTAGCCCGCTTAACTCCTTCTGATGTGGCATTGTTGTCAAATCCAACGGTCCTTTAGGAATTGCAAAGTATACAACTTGAAATGGACTAAATCCAGTACTTCGATTCACCGCATGATTATGTGCAAACTCCGCTTGACATAACTTCATATCCCAACTTTTCAGATTATCTTTCACCAAACATCTCAATAAATTCCCCAACGATCTGTTAACCACCTCCGTTTGTCCATCAATTTGCGGATGATAACCGCTACTAAAATTCAGCTTCGTTCCCACCATCTTCCACAAACTTAGCCAAAAGTGACTCAGAAAATGAGTATCTCTATCCGAAACAATAGACTCTGGTAACCCATGTAAACGATAGATCTCTTTAAAGAACAATTGTGCCACATGAACTACATCCGCTGTCTTCTTACAAGCAACAAAATGTACCATCTTCGAGAAACGATCCACCACAACATATATAGAGTCATTTCCCCTTTGAGTTCTCGGCGACCCCAACAAAAAATCCATGCTGATATCAACCCATGGTTTAGTCGGTACAGGTAACGACATATACAACCCTGCATTTGTCGCTGTTCCTTTTGAAACCTGACAGATATGACATCTCTGAACAAACCTTTCAACTTCTTTCCTCATCGATGGCCAATAGTAGGATTGAGAGATTAACTGCAATATTCGGTCTCTACCCACATGTCCTTCCTCATGAAGCTCCATGATAATCTTCATTCTCAAACTGCTTTCTGGTATACATAATCGATTCCCCTTAAATAAGAAACCATCAACCAATGCAAATTCATCAGTATCTCCATCCTTAACTTTCTCAACGAACTTTGCAAAGTAAGGATCCTCCTCAAACAATTCTGGCAACAACTCAAATCCTGTCACCTCAACTTTCATTGTCGTTAATAAATGACACCTCCTACTCAATGCATCGGCTACATGATTTGTTACCCCAGATTTGTGCTTCACAACAAAAGTAAACTGTTGCAAATAAGCAATCCATGGTGCATGTCTCGCTGAAATCTTGTCTTGCCCCTGCAAATGCTTCAAAGCCTCATGATCAGTGTAAAGAATAAACTCCTTATGGAACAGATAGTGTCTCCAATGTTTCACTGCTTGCACCACAGCATAAAACTCTACATCATACGTACTATATCTCATCTTTGCTCCTGATAACTTCTCACTAAAGTATGCAATAGGACGTCCCTTCTGACTCAACACCCCTTCAATCCCCACCTTAGAAGCATCAATGTGTAACTCAAATAACAACTGAAAGTCTGGTAATACAAGAATTGGTGCTGTCGTCAAAAGTCCTTTGATTCGTTCAAAAGCAAACCCTGCTTCCTCCTTTCAAGAAAACTGTTTCCCTTTCATACAATCAGTAACTGGTGACATCACGCTACTGAAGTGTGGAATGAATCTTCGGTAGAATGATGCCAATCCATGAAAACTTCTAACTTCAGTGATAGTTCTCGGTTGTGGCCAATTTCTAATAGCTTCAACTTTACTTTGGTCCATTTGGATTCCCTTCTCAGATACAACATATCCCAAGAATAAAACACTTCGAGTCATGAACACACATTTCTTCGTAGCTGCATAAAATTGTTCCCCACGAAGAATAATTAACACCTTTCTCAAATGTTGAACATGCTCCTCCGTACTCCTGTTGTATATCAGAATATCATCAAAATACACCACCACGAATTTCCCAATGAATGGTCTAAAGATTTGATTCATCACCCGCATGAACGTACTAGGCGCATTTGATAAACCAAATGGCATAACCAACCATTCGTATAACCCCTCTCTCGTCTTGAAGGCTATCTTCCATTCGTCTCTAGGTCTAATCCGAATTTGATGATATCCTCTTTTCAAATCAATCTTTGAAAAGATAGTAGCCCCACTCAACTGATCTAGCAAGTCATCCAACCTCGGCATAGGAAATCTATAGCGAACGGTAATCTTGTTCAATGCTCGACTATCGGTACACATTCTCCATGTTCCATCCTTCTTCGGCACCAATAAAGCTGGTACTGCACAAGGACTCAAGCTTTCCTGAACACATCCCTGTTTTAACAACTCTTCCACTTGCCTTCTCAACTCCTCATGTTCCTTCGGACTCATTCGAAAATGTGGTCGATGTGGTAAAACTGCTCCCGGAACAAGATCAATTTGATGTTGAATGTCTCTCAGTGGCGGTAACTCCTTAGGCAACTCTTCTGGAAATACATCCTCAAATTCTTTCAAAACTGGCTTTGCTTCTTCTGGAATTTCAAACCCTTCACTGCACTCTCGCCCAATCAACAAAAAGACTTCAGGCTCCTCTTCAACCTCCTTGACAAACTCTTTCAAAGATAGTAAAGTTTTCAGTTCTTCGATCTCCTCTAGCTTGCTTTCCTTCTGTTGTTGCTTCTTGGGAACTAAAGTGATTTTAGTACCTTCGAACATGAAATTGTAACTATTAGCACGACCATCATGTTGCACTGCTCTATCAAATTGCCATGGTCTTCCCAACAACAGATGACACACATCCATGTCCACAACATCACACCAGATTTCATCTTTGTACTTCTTTCCAATAGAAAAATTCACACAAGCTCTTCGACAAACTTTCACTTCACCACCCTTCCTCAACCATGCTAACTTGTATGGTTTAGGATGCTTCTCATTTTTCAAGTTCAACTTCTTTACTACTTCTGTAGAGATAATATTGCCACAACTCCCAGCATCAATAACGAACTTGCAAACCTTCCCCAGAATAGTGCATGTCGACTGAAAAATATTGCTTTTTAACCAACTAGTATCATCCTCTTGCTTCGGTGTAAGACAAGACCTCCTCATCATAAGATTACAACCCTCATCTCCGGAAAATAAATCTTCCTCCTCAACTGGTAATGAATTAGAACATTCTGCATCTACTTCCTCTTCTTCAATCTCTACTACCATTGCTCTCTTCTTCGGCTTCGGACATTCATTGGTTTTGTGACCCAACTCCTGGCAATTGTAACATTTGAAACTTCTATTAACCTTTGGCTTCGCAACTTCATTCACAACTGGTTTACTGATAGATTTAGGAACATTAGAGCTTCCACTAACACCCTTCACTTGATTGTTGGAATTGGTAAACACACCACCTCCACGCCTTCCCTGCCTCTCCCAAGCCAACGCTTTCTGATGTGCCTCCGCCACAGATCTCGGATCAAACATATTAACCATATCCTGGATCTGCATTCTCAGTCGTCCAACAAATCTAGCAGTTAGCTGTTCTTCCGTCTTCATAATATCATTCTTGGCAATGAGTTGGTCAAATTCATCTGCATAATCATTAACTGACTTCGTCCCTTGCCTTAGATTCTGCAACCTCTGGTACATAAGTGATTGATAGTTGTAAGGTAAAAATGTAGCTCTCATCATCTTCTTCATCTTATCCCAAGACTCAACCTTTGACTTCCCCATTCTCTCTCTCGTAAGTTTAGTTCGCTGCCACCATGCCAAAGCTCTCCCCCTCAACCTAGTAGCAACCAACTTCACTCGGCGATTCTCCAGAACCTCCTTGAAATCAAAGATCTCCTCCACATTTGACAACCAGTCTAAGAATTCTTCAGCAACCATCCCACCTTTAAATTCTGGAATCTCCATCTTCATTCCCGATTCCCAACGACGATCATCATCTACATCCCGGTATGAATTTCAAACTTGGTCTCGATCTTGATAATGAATGCTAGCTCTATCACCCTCTTCACCAAAATCAAATGTATGTCTATATCTGTAACATTCCTGAAATATTAGCCAAAATAATTCAATAATTAAATTAATTTTGAATTTAAACTATGGATTTAATTGTGAATTAATTTGAGATTTCCAAAATAAACTTAAAATTTTAGATTATAAATAGAAATTTGGTTTATGGATAATTTTATTAGAGATAAATATGCACTATAATTTGAATAAATATGTATATAGATTGAAAGTTAAAATTTTAAATAAGATTTTTGATTTTGAAAAATTCAAAATGTATATATTTATAAATTTGGATTTTAAAACCACATAATTTTATACTAGTAGAAATTTGGTAATATTTATTTTGAAAATTTATATGAATGTAAATTGTGTTAATATAAATTTTTAAATAAGTATATAAACATTATAAAAAAAAAATTTAATTAAATGTAAGAGAATAATTGGAATAAAATTTTGTTTTGGAAATATAAATAAAAATTAGTTTTAAATCATTTGTTTCTTTAAATAGGTATAAGTTGAAATAACAAACAAAAAATGTATATATGTAAATATTGGCTAAGAAACAAAATTCTTTCAACATCGTATATATGTATATGCTAACGAATAAAAGGTAAATTCATTTATAAAATAAGAAATAAAAATTTGAATTAATATAAATATAAATAATTATTTATTTAAATGGTATACTAGTCTTAAATCAAAAATAAAATAAACTAAGCTTAAAGTTAATATTGGTTTAAAAAGTAATATTATAAAATTGATATAAATAAATAAAAAAAAATTACAAAAGCTATTTCAGAATTTTAATTCAACCATATTATGTACTTTTTTATTTGATTTGATAAAAAGATTTAAAATACATCTTCTTCTGGAAAAGGATATAGTTGTATATTCCCAAAATTTAAAATGTAAAAATATTACAAATGTTAGGAATATGAAAATATAAATAATACAAATCTCTTCCATATTTGCAAATCAATAATACAAAAGGGGTAGAACATGAAAAACATATATATTGTACACATGAATATTGTACAAACAAATGTAAACATACCTTTAGATCTTACATGTTATATACATACAAATAGCATCATTTCTTTTGTTTAAAATAATGAAATTTAAAAAAAAAAAATACAAGAAACTTCACATCTTCCCATATGCCATCATATAGTATCTCACAAAATCTGAAAAAATAGTAGAAGAAGATTTGGCTTCACATCTTTCAAAACCATGAAACTGTTCAAAGCATAGATAAGAAAAACAATTCAGTTTGAACTCAAAACAAAAGGAAACCAGAAATCAAAAAAAAAAAAAAAAAGTGTTCATTGAAATCTGTTTCAGAAATCTAGAGAAAAAGAAAAAAAAAAGAAAAGAAAAGAAGATAATCAAGCTTGAAGTCATGCAAAGGAAAGCCTAAAGGCTGAACAACTTGAAGCTTAGATCAAAACATTCAAAAAGCCTAAACAACTCAAATGGTTCTCTGCAAATCTCAGAGCATAATCAAAGCTGCAGTTTGACAGTGTAGAATGTCTGGAAAACAATCTAAAGGCAAGTAAAATTTTCTTTTAAAGATTTTTTGATTGAATCTGTTAAACATTTATGCAACAAGGATTAAGCTATGGTATCCATCAATCATTTGCAGCAAAATAATCAAGTTCAAAGATAAAAGAATCAATTTCTGATTTGCAACTGAAGACCCTGTTCTTTTTTTCTGACCTTCCCAGTTCTTTCTTTTTGAACAAAGTGAGTAAACCTTGTTTTATTTTTATCCTGGCTTCTATTGCATGTTTGGGTGATGTAGGAAATCTAAACTTTGTTTGCATTTGAATGTATGATGGAATGCTTGGCTTGTCATGTTGATTTTAAAAAAATAAATAAAAAAATAAAAAAATTTGTCACTGTATTAGCTTCAGGAAACCAAAAAATTTTTTTTTAGCCCCTTCCTTCCTCTCTGTTTCTATTCTCTGTTGCTTTAGAAAAATAAAGTAAACATGTTGGAGTTCCAATTTCTCCTGTGTCTGAATGCCTATAGGAGTAGAAATGAGTTGCATATGAATGAAGTGTATGCTTATGCTTTGAATTTCCAGGAAACCTTTGCTCCCTGTTCCTATTTCCTGTAACATTTAGTTACAGGGAAATTATAAATTACTAAATAAGCCTATATGTAGTTCAAATCCTGCACTTGTGTTCAGGATTAAATCAAAGGCACATGCATGATTTTAATCTCTGGTTGATGAAGTAAACCATAACCAAAAAATTCAATATCTTTCTTCTCCCTTCTCTTTGCTTCTGAAAATAATTGTAAGTAAGTTAAGGTATTATTTAACCTGTATTTCATCTCAGTAATGAATCAAGGCAGAGAAACTGGAAATATATTTTTTTTTTCTGGAAAATGGTGAACTCAGCAACAACCCAAATAAGCAATAAATTCGAGTATCTCAGATTTATATCTCAGTAATATGACTTGAATCCCCTTGAAAAACGATGATTTTTGAAACTAAAATGTAGATTTTACATTGAGCCTTCATCAAGAAATTTAAGTTGATACAAAAAGCTAACTTTTGTCAAATTCTGATGATTCAAGTAATCGTAGTCCGCATGATCATCGTCGCAGCTAGATTTAATGCTCAGTATCACCAGAAAAATACTAGATTAATTTTTAAAACGTTGCACTTTTGATTGGAGATCAAACTAGGGTTTAAAAACCCCTTTCTGTTCACGTTGGATACAACAGTGCCGCGCCTCCTAGGGATGATCGGAACCAGTGTCAGGGGGGCTAATGGATGCGTCGCGTGGTGACGAAGCTTTGGGCCAAAATTGGTGGCCGATAACGGCCAGAGGTGGCGGTGCGTGGCGCTTATTGGTTGGCGTCCTGATGGTGGTTTTGGGGCCGATAACTCGATTTTGATTCGAGAGGAGATGGGGCACTTCGGTGGCTGGGGATGGTTGCCGGGATGGTGGTGGACATGCGGCGATGTTCGCCAGAGATCGGAGTTGCCTCCGGTGCCGGTGCATGTGCACGAGGAAGAGTATGTGTCAGTTGGAGCTTGGAAGAAAAGAAGGAGAAGAAGAAGGTGAGGAGCTCGGGTTCGCGTGCGTGCAGTTCAGCGTTTGACTCGAAGTCATACCCGGGGGAAGATACGGGTTTAACTCATTTTGGCTCGGGTATTAATTTTCCCAGTCTAAAGTTTTAAAACATATTGATTTCTAAGAAAAATTGATTTATATAAAATGACAATTGTTTGTTAAGTGGGATGTGAAGTAAAAAGGGTTTTGAAATAAATTGTCTTTAAATAGATCAAGTTAAAGATGTTTTGAACTTATATTTTAAATAGAGTTATTTCAAATAAAACTTAACAAAGTGATTAAGAAGTTAATCAAATGTTTTTATATTTTAACTTAAAGGTAAGTTAATTTAGATTGTTAATAATCATTACGTAATTAATTTTGAAGGTGATTAAAGGATAATAAATTGATTTAGGGTTGATTAATAAATTAAAGATAATTTATTAAATGGTGAATTAAATAATTTATGATTAATTACTAAATAATTAAAGGTTGATAAATTACAATTAAAGGTTAATTAATTTATTATAGATGGTTAATTAACAAATGATTAAAGAATAAAATGATTTATAATTTATTAATGATAAATTAACCAGGATTAGTAATTTTTCATAAGCAATTAATATTGATTTGAATCAAACAATTAACTGATCTTACTTATGGATGTTTGATTGTTAGAAGATATGTGATGGGTTGATGTATCTGTTATGTGATGTGATGCCATGTGATGTTTTGTGCTAAACTATTACATCTGTGATATATATATTGTTATATGTATATGCAACCCCTTGACCCATAGAACGACATTTGAATTTCGATGCGACAGGGAGTCGGATTCCAGCTGGTTATCCGAAACCCACATCGAATCATATTAGTGAATTTTTGTGATTGATAATTTACTTTATCTATGAATCTGTGAATATAGATAAGCGTTATGGGTTATACCGCTTATCTTTATGATTGAATCTGTGATGATGATGTTGTGCACTATTGTGTAGAACCCCTGGACCACACTTATACACACACAAATATGGATTGCACGTGGTAATGGGTTAAGTCACAGATTTTGAAATTGTTTTAAAATTTGAATTTTAGAATCCAAAATAGTTTTGGAATTAGAATTGAAGTTTTTGAAAAAAAATGGATTTCAAAAATAAAAGTTAATTTGAATAACTCGATTGAGTTTTGAAATTTTAAATGATTTGATTTAAAATTTGAAGTCAATATTTGAAGTTGAATTCTATAATTTGGGAACTAGGGTTTAAAAAGTTATTCAACTTATAAATGGGTTTATATGGGTTTTTAAACCATTTTAAAGGTGGTGTTTTGGAATTTAAATTCAAGCCAAGATTTCAACTTGTATAAATTGGATTTTTCTAAAACGAAAACTATTTGTTTTCAAATAATAAAGCTTTCACATAAGAAATGAACTTTCAATTTGTGTTAAAGGGCTTCAGGTCTAAAAATGAAAATAGTATTCCAAGTTTTAGATAAATTTTTGGAAACGTGTTTTGAAAGTTATAAATCTTTAATTTAAAGATTTAATTGGGTTAATCCAAATTGAATGGGAATTGTTTTTGAAATCTATGGATAGATCTTTGTGGAATTTGGTGAAACTTTGTGAAATTAATCTTTTTATTTAAAGATTTAAAATGGTAATTTGTTTAACCATTTGGAAGAAAAGGTTTGGATTTTATAAGTTGTGACTTAACTGAAATCCCATATCCATATGTTTTAAATTATGGCGCTTACTATTCGGTTTAGCCGGGAGAGGACCTTGTGTCATATAGCCCATTCCGAATAGTGATACGACGTTATGGATTGCAATTGAAGACCGGTGGTGAAGACCGGGTATTTGTGAGAACGATAGGATAACCTATCGATTGACTCTGCACTGAGTTGCTCCGGTATAGAGTTCTCCTTAGTGATGGGAAGTCCGATCGAGATTGTGGATACCCGGATTTGCAAGGGCTTCTTCGGAAGTGCCTTCGGTTCTGTTCGAACCCGGAACAGACTTGTATGGTTGTATGTCCGACATTACACTTTGAGATGTTAACTGATCTCTATCAAATACATTTCTGCTTGGTGGCGGAGAATTTATTCTCTTAGCTTAACACCCTTCTCTGAGACGTACGAGCTCATAGGTTATGTAGTTGATATTTATCAGTGATATTCCCAATTTGGTAATGTGGCATGCTGAGTGCTGCTGTGTGATGATCATTGGTTGATCATTTGTGATATGATCATTTGTTTGATCATTTATCTTTGTGATCATTGCTTTGGTCATCTGTTGACCCAAAGCATGGCTTTGTGGCAAAGCGTAGCTTTGTGGACGAGACTGCATCAGGACCTCACTCCCCGGAAATGGTCGAAACAGGAAAGATGCGGCAAGGTTATGAGGGTCGCTCCCTTTAGGGTATGTCATTCCCTTCTGGTAAAGGGTGGTATCATGGTATGGAGTCCAGATACTTACTCATGTGGTTGCTCCAATCTCATTTACTGTGTGGTTGTTGCTTTGAGGCGCCTCGGATAAAGGTCCCAAAGGACCAGGGGATGGCATATTCGTGTAGTAGTTACCTAGTTACAGAGGTAACCCGGCCTTGTGTTGGCAGAGATCTAACCGTAACGTTAGTTTCTTGGGACGTCCCGCTAGAGGCGATCCCATGTGGCAGTAGGAAGTTCCTTAGCCTGACCATTTGTTGGAAATCCATTCACCCAATACGTGCCTTGTACGGTTTTAATTGTAGAACCTGCCATTTAACATGGCAGCTATAGTAGGCATAGCATCATGGTACCTATGCTGGCTAGGATTTATATTATACTTTCGAAAGATTTTCCACTATGCACTAGTAATAATATCAAAGAATTTTTCTCGTAGTAAGCATGTTTGACTATCATAAGGAGAAATCTCCCCCATGTGTGCGTTTGCATTGTGTGTGTGCCGGGAGGCCTTATGGTAGTTTCATTTTCCAAAAAGCATTGCGGATTTCAAATTTAAATTCTCTTGTTTATTTCAAAGACCAAATGTTTTTGTTTGCTCACACCAGTCCCATGACTGACCTGGAGTTTATTGTTTCTTTCCTAAACTCTGGGTGCCCACTATTTTCCCACACGGGCAGTCTAGAGTTGGGATTTTCAGATAATCCATAGTAGGTGTAGATTCGATAGCTTTCAGCCTTAGGATTTGGCAACCGCATTTTGGATCGAGTTGCTTCTGTTCATCTTGATTGGGAGTACAAGCTATTTCTGGATTGGTGCTTTGGAGATGGAGATTACTGATGCTGGAGTTCTTTCTTGAAGACTATTTTGGAGATTTTGTTCCGCTGCTAGTGATATCTTTTTCTTTCCGCTGCTATTTCTTGTATCTCTGATGTATATTCATTGTACCATTCATGTTGTATCAGTTATTGTATCAAATGTTGTATATCGATATATGCTATTCATTTCTTCCGCTGTATTATTTACTTAATGTGTTATAAGCTCCGGCACGACTCGAATTTCGACGTTTGAATCTGCGGCATTCAAGTACAGTGGAGTACGGATGTCGATTTTCGAACGCTGAAATTTGGAACGTGACAATATCGATCTCGACCATCAACATCCCTTTGATCACGCATGTCTCTTCTACTATGTCTCTCTTCATCTCCATGGTCATGGTGATCTCTCCTTGAAGAAATTGATGTTTCCCTTCTTTCTCTAAAAGATTGTGGTGATACCCTTCTCGCTTCCGTAACCGATGGCGAAACTCGGTTTCCTCCATGGTTCGAGATTGGTGATCTCCTCCTTTGACTTTGATTCAAATCATTCATCAACCTCTCTAACTTTCCAATGCCTTCATCAAATTTCTCATTAATGCGTTGTTCCATTTTTTCGGCTTCTTCTCTTCTATACAACGCTTCAACATTTTGATGTCGATTAGCTCTCCTTGGTGGCATGACTGAATCAACACAAAATTTCAACAAATCGAACACAAAACTTCAACAAAACAACAAGCAAGTCACGTCTTGAACTTCACGACTTAGTTCGGCCTCAACAATAACTCGATAGTATGCAACGACCTATGGTAGGTCGGCACGGTTCAACACTTCAAACTCAACTTTGGCGCGCAAACTTCCAACAAGTCCAAATTCAAACACCTTCCAACACTTTGATCCAAAATGAAATGTATCAGAAACTCCCAACTTGTTGCAATCTCGCGATGAACACGATGAGCAACAAACTTCAAATTCCTTGGCTCCAAGGCTCGTCTTAGCTATGATTGGCTAAGTCACGCTCTGATACCAAAACTGACGCAGCGGATAATCAATAAAACGATATGGATCGATGAAAGTAGCAATCGGTGGATTGAAGATACTGAAATGCCCAAATTCGTTGATCACAAAGATACCGAATTCTAGCTATCCTCGTAACGTTGATCGCGCACGATACCGTGAAAGAAGATCTTCAATTCTTCAAGCGTTGATCAAGCGCACTTGATTCCACGAATCGGCTTCAACAATCGTTGATTCGAGCGCACTCGAATAATCGAAAGTGGAGATAGGAGATCACACTCAACTACCAATTTAGATGAAAGCACAAAGCTAACAAACAAGAATTTTATTCAACAATAACCAAGTTACAAATGACCCACACCATGCCTATTTATAGGCTTACAATATGTACAAGACTCGCATACACGACTTAACATAGGTCGGCAGCGACCTATCATCGAACGACTCAACATAAGTCGCCACGCGACTCACGACTTAACACGACCCAGGTCGCATGCGACCTAACAACATATAAAAGACGCGACCTACGACTCAACAAACAACGACCGACATATACACGACTTAAGAGCTACAACACTCAACATTACAATGACTTAACACAAGACGACTTACGACCTAACAAGGTCGTTAACGACTTAATTACAACACGTAACAACATTTCCCTGTACAGTTTCCAACGACCTAACAGTAGACGACCTATGACTTAAGAAAACTGAGCGACTCAAGGTTCTTCATGCGACTTATCCAAAGAGCGTCATAAGGAAGCACGGCTTCAAGATTATGCGACCCATGAAAATAGTGACCTAACTTAGGTCGTAGCTTATTAAGGTCGTGGACGACTTATCTTACTTTAACAACTGAACATCATCCTGCGACCTAACTAGGTCGTTAGGTCGTTTGAGCGACTTAAGGAAGCGGCATGTGGAGTAGTAGGTCGTTAACTCGCGTGTCTTTACTAGGTCGTTTCGCGACCTATCATAGGTTGTTGGTTCCCTTTCCTTTACATAACTCACTGCCCTATATTCCTTTGCTTCTCTGCCTTGCTCCAGTGCTTTGCTAGGTCGTGAGCGACCTTCACTAGGTCGTGAGCGACCTAAAATTCCCCCCTTAGGTCGTGTGTGACCTAAACCACATGATTTTGCAGATCGCGCTGCATCAAGATCATGGCGAAGTTAGGGACGGAGGACTTGGTTCTCTGGTGGTCAGCATTGCTTGGGCGAGGTGAATTTGGACTGGAGGGTTTATTTCTGTTTGAACTGGTAGGGTCGATTTCGATTTTCCAGTATATGTTGGAATCTGGGTGTTTGGATTGGAATAGATGACGATCGATGACTTATTGAGGATGGTCAGAGGAGCCGGAGTGCCACCGGCGGTGGTGCACGTGCACCAAGTTTCTGTGCAGTGGTTTGGGAAAGATAGTTTTTGGGTTGAAACGGGTAGATAGGTGATGGACTCGCGATTGTATGCATGCTATCTCTAATTGGAAGTTTGTGCGAATAGAGTATAAGGTTGACTCGGGGATTCAATAGGGTTTGGCCTGGGATTTTATTAGTTGAAGGAATAAGTTTTCAAAGCTTATCAAAAAATGGGTAAGATTCAAAGTATTAGCAAATTTTAAACAAATTTCCAAAAGTTTAAATTGTTTTCAAAATTGTTGTATTAAGTAAGTATATAATAGGTTAAATCCTATATGTTTTAAGGTAAACTAAAAAGTTGTAATTAAATGAAAGTACAAATTATTTAATGTATCAAGATGGTTAAATTGATTTATGTAATCAGAGGATAATTGATTAAAGGTTAATATATTTGTGAAATCAATTTAAAAGATTGTTTTTTAATATGATTAATTAATTAATTAAGGTATTAATTAAAAGATGATTAATTAAGTATAAATAACTTAATGTAATTAATTAATGATAATTATTTTAGTTAAAATATAATGACTTAATGTCATTAATTAAGTAGGATAATTAATGGGTGATTACTAAATATGATTTATTTAATGATAATTACCTAATAAAAGTAATTGAGGATTAATTACTTAGGATTAATTAAGGAAATTAATTAAAGGGTTAGTTAATTAATGAAGGTGATTAATTAAAGAATAATTAATCAATGTAAGTGATTATCAGATAATTTATCTGAGTAATTAATTAAGGACAAAGGTAAGTAATGTGAATAGGTGGAAGTTAAATTAATTTGGGTAATTAATGTAAGGCCAATTACTTAATGTAATTAGAAAGGATAATTAAGGGATGATTAATTAATGGTTTATAATTAACCAATGTTAAGTAAGTAGGATTAATAGTGAGTAAAGCAATTAATTTAATTTATCTAAATTAATTAGAATTGGGTGACCAATTAATCTTTCTTATGAATGATCATTTGATTTTTCTGATATGAAATGTTTTGTGATATGATACGTTGAGTTTGAACAGTATTAATGTGGTTATCTATGGATGATGAATTACTGTGAAAAAAATGACATCCTATATTTAAAATTGAGTTGTATCCACTTGAATAACATGGATTGAGATGGTAATGGATTCGAAGAGACCGAGGTCGGGTATCAGCAAAATACCCGAACCACTTCGATTTGTAATCTGTAATAATTGTTGTGGATTTTATTTTGGAATAAATAGGTTGGAGTGAAATAAATGATGTAAACTTGGGTTAATTAATCTGATAGTAATGCTTAGATATGATTGTAAGATGTGATTTTGATTAAGGCAAGTTAAGAACTCATAGTAAGATACGAGTTGCCCGGGTTTTAAAATAGTTATATGCATTTGTATTTTATATTATATGTGTTTACTCACGTTGGTTTCTAGCCTGACCCGGGTGTTACTTTGATGTAATGCTCCGGTCAGACCGAGTATTACAGATTTTTAGGTAAGGACGTTCTAGAGCTTAGGAGGCGAGTTGGATGGCAGGAACGTATGAAGTGTAACCCGCTGAGTATTATTAATTTGTATCTGGTCAAGTTAACTTTAACTGTCCAACATTTGTGTATTGTTGTAACTCCGATGTATTAAAATGTAAATTAACTGATACAGTTTTCCTTTGTATAAATGCTATTTTATTTGATATTATATTTTGATCCGCTGCGAATGTAAAAATCTTTGTTTTTGGGTGTTTCTGTCCTTCTTCTTCTTCTATCTGTTTTTCTTTTTCTTAACCATTTGGAATTTTTGGGACTGAAATTTCCGGATCATTACAACCATAATCAAAGTATAGTTTACAAACTTAAGATTCATAGTATTATCAAGTCAAATAACTATTATACATCATTATATATGATCTTCTATTTGATTTTAACCTATAAAAAAATCTTGGTGATTCGCTCAATAATTGTTCCAAACAACTACATGAACGTAACCCCTTGGTGCCTCTAAAAGTCATGAGCAATTCACCCTCCATTATATGGAGAGCGTTATGCACACTAATCTCACTGCATATATCGACATCTCATTTTGGATATATCTTGACTATAAACATTTAAGGACAAGTATTTATTTTATATGATCCAATACCCATTGTTACAAACATATTTATAATAGCAATCGGTTATATAAGGATTTCCAGTTGTATATATTTGATGTATTTGAAATATTATTTATATCTTGACATATATAATAGAAAATTAAAAAATCTTACTTTATTTTGAATAATATTCATTATTAGAAGTTATATAGTAAAACTACATAATTTTCTCTAGGGTACACCCTTAACTTTATCATTTTCTGCTTGGGTTCGAAGATATTTCTTTATCTATATCAGATACTCAGTGATAAGATCTTCTTTAATAGTATTATCATTTCCAATTCAGCAAAATGTTGCATTTGTCGAGTTGCTTACTTCAAACCGTACTCTCATACATTGTACTTTCTTTATAGTTCTCATAGTAGAAGTTCACTACTTATCTTTCAAGGTAAATTTATGAACTTTTGGTTATACAACATCTACTCGACTGATAGTAACAAAGTTTTGGTTGAAGAATTCAAGTCATCATGCGTCACTGCCTTAACGTTATTGTAATTTATATTTATGTCTGGTAATCATGTAGCTATAATGAATTTAGCTTGGATAAATTGCCATATTTCGGTATAATTTAATGTATAAACATCACAATGGTATATTTTCATTTAGTGAGTGTATGAATGTGATTATAGTACAATCGTTTAAATATTAGCTGCTCATCACCAATGCATTCTTTCCTACTATATGTAGGGAGATATACAGTGTTTGGTAAAAATATACCCATACATTATAGATAACGCTAGTCATCAGAAGAAAGCATTGTCCAATGAAATGTGATTCATCACCAAGAAGGTAGTTTTGAACACTTATTCACATGGAGCAGAGTCAACTTTGATGAAAATTTTGCATTGACCGAAGGGAATAACCCTCTTCCATTGCAATAATAGGTTAGTGTTGACCTCAACTAAAGAATGCTTATATAAAGTTTCATATTGTTGGATGTGTCTATAAAAAGATAATTTACACCCTGTAATATCCCCTACTTCGGGACCCAAAAATGAATGTCGATAATGCTGCGATCATTACCTAAATTAATTGCTAAGCCTTATGCTTCATCATTGGAGCTTTATTCATCTTTGAGATAATCTGGCCAATCCAATAAAATCACCATATCAAATGAGTATAAATGAGTTTATAGGGAAAATAATAATAAAATATAGGCAGAGGCAAATGCCAATATAAGTAATACATCTCCCTAATCACAATGCACAGTGACACTCCGTCCAGTGGAATGGGTATCCCCTCGCTAGCAATTAAATTATATCATGTAACGATTAAAAAACATGTTATAAGCATAATACGAGCATCATTTCAAACATAAGTATGCCCTATACTTAACTTCATGTTATGAACCGTGTCATACATTAATTAATTTCAACATAAGTATAACCTATATTTATCAGCAATTTATGAACCATGTCATATAATTATCACTCTCATTCACGTGCATCACCTAAACTCTTATTTAGGTGTCCATTTTACAGGTTGTCCTTAACTTTATTTAGATACCACACTAGTTTTATCTATCACTAATTCATCTTTTTGGAACAATGCTACTAGTGATACAACCACTTATATACCTTAGTAGCTATCTAGACTAGAGCCACCATTGCTCTCCTAATAGGTTGAATGTAAGCACTGTAAATACATTCTATCAAGAGTACTTAGTAAGCGTCAATAGCCTCTTCTAGTCCTAGAATCACTTTCGTGTTCCGTTGTCAATTTGTTCATTCATTACACCCATTTAATGTTATTTTCTCGTGCTAGAGTTAAATTTTTTGAAGTGAAACCATTTGAGCTCCCAAGCCTTCGAACTTGCCATATGTCCATTGAATTTAGATTTAGGGTATATTTTAAGATCTTAGGTTTAGTCCATTTCTTAATTTCATTAATTGTGTACCCTATAGATTCCGTAGATCCTCTTATTTAGGTCCAAATCCTTTAATCTTTTAGGTAAAACATTTTTATCTATCACATTAATTAAATTAATGACTTAACCTTCATACCTTACTTCATGTTTTAGTCATTTCCACCCTCATATAAGTTATCACATTTTAGCTATCATCATTTATTTTAGGGATGGGCATGGTTAGTTAACCGAAAAGAATAATTAAAAAGACGGTTAACTGCCAATCATTAGCGGTTCGGTTTATCGATCGTTGGTTAATTTTGGTCAATCTATACCAATTGATCTGACCAAAATTAATTATAGTTAACCTCTTATTTGAAACGGTTAACCGTTTTAGTGGTAAACCATAGTGAACCGCTCATTTTAAGTGGTCAACTGGTTGTTTGATCAATTAACTGCTCAGTTGAATTGTTAACCACCTTCTTACAAACATTTTTCATAATTGTTGGGTTTTAACTGATAAATAATGTTCCTTTTTTAGTAAAAAAATTATTTAAAAAAATATAATTGATTAACTATTAACTAATCAATCAAAATTCTTTAATTCTTAACCGAATGAAAATGGTAATTTAAGGCAGGTCAGTTAACTATTAATGTCGATTAACCGTTTTGGTCAGTTAAATCGGTTTGGTTATGTCAGTTAAGTCAGTTATGTCCTCATAACTTTATATGAAATGCTTTTGGCTTTATAGTTGTCGACCATGTAATAACAGCTATCAAGTTTATACACTTTAGTTATCGTATTTATACGCTAATGCGCTATCACATGCATAGGTTAATAATATCGACCATATAGCCATTACATATATGTTATTATTTTACAATACTATTGGGCCTATATAATTATTGTCAAGTTTATACGATATAATATTGAGTATATAACTTTTAAATACAATCGACTGCGTAACTCTTATGTGCTATTGAGTCTATAAATCTCATGTGTTGTTGATTCTATAACTCATGTGCTATTGAGTATTTAACATCTATTTGCTATCATATTATTACGAGTCTATTATCAAATCTACATAAAATGTTGTTGAATTAATTTCTATATAAAGTTTGTAGTCTACTATCGAGTTGATAGATTTAGCGCCATCGTATTTTTTTAAGTTGTTTCATCTATGTTGTAACAACCCGTAAAATTTTATTAATTTTTATTTATTTTATTAACGTATTTAATTGAATTTTGGAGAAATTGTAAATAATGAAATTTGAAAATAAAAATTTATATTTGGAATACGTATATTTAAATATAGCAGATGGTAAATTCTCATCAGATTATATGAAAGTTAATTGTATAACTTTATTCCATTTCAAGTCAGTTAATAATTGTTGATAATAAAATATTTTCCAAACCTGAATATTTTACGTAGAAAAATTCTAAATCCTCTTCTGAGTGAGGCGTCAAATTTCGTTTCATCAAATTCAGACTTCTGTAGCTCCGTCGATCTTATTTTCTGCGTTTACACTGCATTTTCCGCAGTAGAAATTTGAATTTTTATGATCCAAGCGTACCACTGATATTTGTATATCGTTTTAATCATCTTTTCGTGCTGATTTCTGCGGTATATTCGATTTTGTGTTTTGAAGTCCGATACGCGGTGGAATCTGCGAAAATGGTTAGCCATTTCGGTGCCCATTTTTAACCTTTTGATTTCCCTGTCTTTTCATTTATCCACCGTGCAAAACCTAGCGGCCATTTGCTTGTATAAATTTCATAAATCCAACCTTTGACCTTCTATATTTCACCGGTTTCATTTACCTTGTATGTTCGGTTTCATATCTCTTCCCATCCGCTCTTTCACTGTTATGCCATTTTCATCAAAAAGAAACAAAGCATCAAAAGAAAATTTTATGGCATATATATGTTTTATGAGAAGCTGTACGTGTTCATCTTTTTCTCCCACTTCTGTTCTTTGTTTTGCAACCTATTGCACCTATCTTCGACGCCAGCTGCCATCTAGGCACGGCTCCTCCAAACTGAGCACGCCTAAAACCTCCAACCCATCAGCGACCTCCGTCGTACACCGCGTGCGACCGTTCCAGCCTCACACCATCACCACGTCTTCTTTCTCGAGCCTAGCCGGACTCCCCACCAACTACCGCCCAGTTCGCCTCTTTTCCACTTCAACTCGCATTCACCTCACTGAGCATGTTTTTTGCCATCTCTGCCTCCTCCACTTTTCTTTTTGCCTGCACTCTTCGGCCTCTCAACTCTTCTGCATAGACGACACTGCTCAGCTTTTCCACCTCCACCATCAACTGAGTTGCCGCGAACCACCACCACCAAAGCATTTTCGACCTCCCTCCGCAGCCCACGTTCCACGCTAGCAGCCGTAAGTTTTTCCCTTGTTTGAAGATGCATGGTTATACTTGGTTTTTTTCTATAACGTATGAAAAATAATATACTAGATGTGAATATATTAGTTATAAGATATATTTTATACGTGTATTTTTTTAGCCTGTAGGTATTTGCATATGTTTTAGGTGATGTATTTTTTATACTGTTATGCGTGAATGTGCATGTATTATGGTATGCAAGCATTAGGGTCATTTTTCTGATATTGCTTTCCAAAAATTTGATGATATGTTAATAAGAATATATCTATTTTTAAAGATTTTTGTGAAAAGTCTTAACTGTACGCATATGTCTACATATCAAATTTTAGTTTATGCGGGTATATATAGCCTATATATAGTCTACAGTGTTATAGTGTTTATATATGTTCAAAGTATGTACAACAATTTGTTAAATATAAATATAACTGCTTCGTTATATTTTGTTTATGTATTTAGTTATAAATAATGCTTTTCAAAGTTTTTGCATATTGCCGACGTATGTTATATATATATATATATATATATATATATATATATGCAGTAATTTGGGCTTTTAAAAAGTAACGATACTGTATGTTATAGGTTCGATATTATTTTATTGCTTTACAAATATTGTTTATGTGTTGTTTTGAAAATATTAATTATTTGACTTTAAGTTATATGTGTTTTAACTTTATTATTGACTTTTAAATATAGGTGTTTAAAGGATAATGATTTTTAACTATATATATTATTTTAATTTTTGGCTTAGATTAAATATTGATTTTTAATAAAATAACAAATATTCATATATATCAAATTGATTGGGATTCATTTCATCAATTCTAGATTATCATCTTCTTCGTCGAATCCGTATCCATCTAGCTTTGCTTTGGAATTCGGGCTTGAATTCGTAATTCAGCTCACTCTCATTCATCCCTAGCCTCGAAAGGTGAGTAATAACTCATACTAATGTTCTTATATTTATTAAATTTGATTTCAATTGAAACGACAATTGAAATATGCTGCCGTTAGTTATTTACATAGATATATATGCTATTATCTATATTTGTTCACTTGTGACATTTGACACTGTTATATTATTACTGATGATATATGTCTGTTGTTAGTATTATTATATTTTTTACTATCACTCTGCAAGTTCCCTGTTAGTATAGAAATCACTATGGGTTGAAATGATAAATATCCGAATGGACTTTAGAATAGGAGAAAATCCTTATGGGTTGAAATGATAGTCCCAAGCGATTTTCATTTGGAATTGAATTAGGGATTGTGGGTCGAAAGGATATCTACCCGTATATATTTAAATTACGGATGGAATAATAAATATCTGTATCATTTAACCATAGAGTAGGAAATTATATACAGACACCGTTGGTCTATATATAAGTATTTAAAAATAAATTCTATGGTTTTGAAAAGAAATATAGGGTTTTAATGAATATTGATTTAAAATATTATATATAAAGGTTACTTTATATATAATTTAATATTAATATATAATTTAATTAAGATTGATTTTATTAATATGAAATATGTTTAAGGATGTATTAAATTTGTATTTCAGATATAGATTTGTGGAATAACTTTATAGCTAAGGTTGGAGGATATATTTGGGACTTATTGAAATTGTCATTAATTAAGGGTTTTTATTTAGTTAAATCGATTTGAAACTATTGAATTTGAAACTTTAAAATATGATCTCATAACTTTAATCTTCATTTATGTAATTTAATGGATATTTCATGTCTAAAGAAATCGAAGGTAATATATAGAAAATGTAAATTTAAGGTCATATAAATAATACTGAATTTATTAAGTGAATATTTCAAAATTAAATAATAGTGAAGTCAAAATGGGAGATAAATACAATTATCAAAATTTAGTCTTTGAAATGTTGAATATTTAAAGCTTCGAAATATATTAACTTTGAGTTATATTGAAATTTAAATGGTTTACTTGATGGTTTAATCTGCATTTGAAATCGATAAAAATTTTAATTTTTTTTAGTTAGAAACTGAATTGAATGGAAATTGGTAAATTTAGATTGAATTAAATTTAAATGGGAAAGTTGAGTTGATTTTGAAGCGATTTATGAAGTTTTAAGGAAATTACAAATGCCTTCCTTTATAAATTATTTAGTATGTATATATATATATATTATTTTGGGAAATATATATATTTGAAATGAAAATGATATTATGATTTTGAAATATAAATCATTTTGAAATGTCCACGGTGTTATACTGTATATTTCTACCTTGTAGATAGTTCCGCAGATCCTTAGAGGATGGTTATCCCAAACATCTTCTGAGACACTTGTATTTTAGTCGATATTTCACTTGAGTTGGATTTATTGATGTAAGAATGTTAGTCCTGACTCGAATGTTTTGTGTTTTGCTTTACGCTCGGGTCAGACTGAAGATATAGCATTTGAGACTCACCTTTGGAGTTTGGAGCTTCGTTTGGAGATCCAACTATTGATCCAGCTTTTAGCCTTTCCAGTTGATTGGTTCAGAGAAGTCGTCTCTATGTACTGGAGACTTCACTATTTTTGTGATATTCTGTTGTAGTTTATTTCAAACTCTGATGTTTACTATTAATCTATTCCGTTGCTTTCTGTTATATACTATGTATATGTGATTTTGTGATTATTTTATTACTGTATATGCTGAGTTTTGCCCAATTTAAATTAACAATATGATATTTTGAGCAATTCAAGTCTGACATGTGTGGATGCGAATGGTTGAAAATATCGGGTTGTTATATATGTGCCATCGAGTTCGTAGTTAGAGTTATAGTGGCAGATTTGCTATTTAGTGGAAAACTAATATATTACATAAAAAAGTAACTACTTTTTACTTAGTCTTTACACATGACATTTTTTCATTTGTTATTTTTGAAATTGTAACCAAAATCTCAACAATAATCCACGATTTACTCCCTTAATAACCACTTGGTCAATCCATTTCCTTCATCAATTCATTAGTCTGGGATATTTCCTCCTTATTATTTGGTTCATTTTAATTCCAAAACTCAAGGAAAATTCCTAAAAAAATCATAGAAAATAAAAAAACATTCCTTTACATTCAGTATAAATTTCAAATCAAAATATTAAAATTTTAGATTTTTAGACATTTGTTTACAGTCTAAATTGCTTGTTTCATCTTAGAAAATTCATAATAATTCGCATAAAAAACCATGAAATTTAAAAAACACTTCTAATTCTAGATTATAAACATCATATCCAAATTTAAATTAATTTTCATAAACATGCCATTAATTATGCTATTTAATATCTAAATTTATATATGATCAATGTATCCATATCAAAACATGTTTATTATCAATATAGATTACGAAAACATATAAAATCAATATCTATATTGATTTGGATATAGGATAAAATTAGTATTACTCACGTAAGTGAAAATAAAACAGAGATGAGAAGATGAGTGACTAGGAGAAACCCACAACTGTTAAGTTAGTATCATTGAAAGCACTCCATTTTGGAAAGAGTGATAATTGTCATGCTTTAAAAGAAATAATTCAAGACAAAACTAGGAGGGATGACTTAAAGGAATATGTTAAATGGGGTCATAATTTTCCATGATCGAGTATTAATGCAAATCCACCCACGAACAAAAGCAATATCTTAAGGGCCCGCATAATGCCGGTGCAGGAAAAGGATCGAGGATTAAAAACATAAGGGAGGCCAAAGAAGGAATCCATTTTATGGGGAACAAACCTCTAAGGAAATCTTATAGAAGTATAATGCTAGTGCTAGACTTAATAATGAATGCTAGGATTTAAGAGGAGTGAGTCGTCCTCATAATGATCCTCTTATGATCATGATGCAAATTAGGCTATCCATAGTATCTAATGTCTTGGTGGATATGGGAAGTGCCGTAATTGAGATCCTAAGCATCCTCTCGATTGGATGGATATCCCTAAAGTAAAGTTTGATCTAAGTCTTGATCCAATCTTTGGGTTCAATAATTAAGGATCCAGTCCAATAAGAAAAATTAAGTTGTATGTTCAATTCACCCATTTAAAATGTTTTTTCTAATTATGTACCAGCCCTCTTAATATTATGCTTTCATTAGGAGACCAATGTTGGATGTCATGGATGCTTTTGCCTCACTAATGCATCACATTTAAAGTTTTTTAAGCCTAGATTACAAACTGTCAAAGGTGAGAAGTTTACTACAGGAGAACTGTATTTCACTAATTTGGAACAACTAAATAAAGAGAACGGATCCATTTACTATTCCACATTGAATACAACTGAATAAACTAACAAATAAAAATCCTTGGAGATCAATCATTAGAAATTGATTCCAAAGGAAAATAAGCAAAATTTTCCTACCAATTTACATAAAGTTTTATACAAATAACTGGTGAGCATAGAAGGAAAATTATTCATAATGAGATAATGAAAGAATATCGAGGAGTAAACCAAGTGGAAGAAGCAAAAGAAAAGATTATTCCTAAAATTAATTCCAGAGATACTGCATGAAATGTCAAGTCTATGGAAGAGTTGAAAGATAATACCATTGATCCCCATGATCTATCGAAACTAGTCAAAAAAGGAAGAGAGTTGATGTGGAAATGAGAAGGAGAGGCTAATTATGTTTCTTCAATCAAGCAAGGATGTCTTTGCCTAGACTCATGTGGTATGTCAAGATTGATGATATGATAATGTTTCACGGTCTTAATATATATCCAAGATTTGCTCCAGCTAAAAAACAAAAAGAAAACTAGATAGAGATTGGTCAATCTCCTTATAAGAAGAGATTAAAAGATTATTGGAAAACAGATTTATCTTGGTGGTTTATCAAATAGTTAGCAAATCAAGTATTAGTTAGTAATTTTAACAGAAATTTTAGAAAATATTTTGATAACATAGATTTTAATAAAGATTTCCCAAAAGATTTCTATCCACTTCTAAGGATTGACTAGCTAGTAAATGAAACCGGGCATAAGCTGTCTTCTTTAATAGATGCCTATTCAGGTTATAATCAGATCCCAATGTTCAGGGCAAATGAAAAACATATTAGTTTTGTCACTAATTGAGGGAGCATATTGCTATAGAGCAATACCTTTGGCGCTAACGAATGAAGGAGCCATTAATCCATGATTTGTTAACATGATGTTCAAAAATCAAATCAGGAAAGTTATGGAAGTTTATATAGATGATATGTTTGTCATGTTTAAGTATGGAGTTGATCATATAAAAGACTTAGATGAAATGTTTGGAGTTTTTCATAAATATAATATGAACCTAAACCAGCAAAAATTATCTTTAGGATGCAGTTAGGAAAATTTCTAGGATGCATAATTGTGCATGTGGAATAGAAGCTAAACCCGACAATATAAAAGCAATTAAAGACATGGTAGAGTCAATAACTAGTAAAGGCATGATGAATTTAAACAAATGGTGGCTTCGAACAATCGATTCATATCAAATCCAACTAACAAATGCATCCCATTTATGATGTAATTAGGAAACATGGGACTTTTGAATGAACAGATGGATTTCATAAAGCTTTCTAGGATTTGAAAAACCATTTGGAAAAACCTTTAATACTTTCTAGCCCAGTCGTGGTGAACATTATTTCCAACATAATGAAATATCAGAATACGTCGCAAGTTCAGTTTTGATAAGAAAGGAAAATAGAGTTCAATTGCCTGTGTATCAAACAAGTAAAAGTTTGAAAGATGTAAAAATCAATACCCGGACATGGAAAACCTAGCTTACCATTTAGTACAAATGCTTCAAAATTTTAGACCTTATTTCTGGGCATATCTAATAAAGATCTTGACCAATTATCACTTAAGTAAGTGTTAGTAATCCAAATAACATTTGGGCATCTAATAAAATAAGAAAAGGAATTAGTCAATATGACATAACTTACTTAACTAAGGTATAACAACCAAAAATTCTGGTCATCTTTTTTTAAATGTCTAATTAATTACAAATATTTAAACAATTGGATTTTATAATTTAATAAATTATAATTCAAATATAATAAATGTTTAAATATTTAAATTTGAATCAAATGTTAATTTAATGAATTTAGTAGTTTTATTCAACTCCATTTAATTAATAAATAATATTGGTGAATTCAATTTGTGTATTTGTTCATAAATATAAATAGATCAAATAAATATGGAAAATTAAATATAAAACGATTTTTAAATCTATGAAACTGTCAATCCGAGGCACCGTCTCGGATTTCGATGAAACCAATATCATGGGATCCGTAATAGCGAATTATAAAATGCCATCAAATTTCATGGTAATCAGAGGAATCGTTTGGTCGTGAGAGTTTGAAACGCATAGAAATTTATTTTGGAAACTAAATATGATGATTGGGTTCAAAAATCAATCTTCTACATATGATTAAATAGGGCTCGGGACAAGTTTCATTGCATTCTAAATAAGGGTATAATATATAGAATGTTAGGCGTCATGTTTCGTTTGGAGTTCGAAGTTTACGTACGTTCTATAACTAATTTAAATTTTGATAATATATATGTATGTGTGTGTGTGTGTGTTTATATATATATATATTCATATTTACCATGACTAGGCCATACCCACTGCCATATTTAGTTCATGCCCTTGCTAATGAGGCCATACCACCCACATTGTCACCCCTTACCTTCTTTCTCTTTATAAGCATCAACTGAAACAAGTAAGGAAGCTTTTACAAACGTAAATAAAATCACTATCAAATAAAATGAACGACTAAAAATATGAAAACAAGCTTTAAAAATCTCGTTTCAAGGAAAGATTCATTTCAACATGCATTTTGTTGGTTACATCTTGGGTTTGGGGTGTTGGACTGTCATAGCCGAGCTTTGGGTCTAGCTACGGTTTCATTTTGGCCTCGATTGGATAGGAATTGGGAAAAAATAGGATTCGATTGGAGTTCGTCAGAGTTTTTAGCAGCAACGACCAAGAAATGGTGAGGGAGATGAAGATTTGGAGGGTGCAACCTTGGCCATGTTGCAGCCTGATGGTGATGGTCATGATTCTTTGAGAGAAGCCAAGCACAAGACAAGGTAGGGGGATTGGATGCTCATGTCAAGAGAAGTTTGATGGTGGAGCTCGATTGCGGTTTCATGGTCTGAGGCATCGTTGTGTTATGCATGCATGAGGCAAAGGATGCATAGACATTTCTTGCACTAGGGAAGTTTAGGAGAAGAAGAAGGTGGATGGTAGACTGTAAATATTATAAAGTTATTTAATTATAAATTTAAATTATCCGGTAACTTATAAATTGAATAACTTTTGCATATGAGGTCGGATTCGAACGCCCTTTTTGTCGTTGGACTCGTGTCATTGACATCTTCGCAATGGTTTTGGTTTTGCTTTGATTCGGAGCTTGTTGTAATTTACGCTAGAATAGGATGACCATTCGGTTTTAGTCTAAATCGAAATAATTCGACGAAAACGAAAATCAATGTGAGTTTAACTCACATTTAATTTTATCACATCATATCTATGATGCTATAAATATTAATTGACTGTTTGGATGTTAGTTAAATTATCTGATTGCTTATTTGGTTGAATTTCCATTTGGAAAATTGATGACATATTAATTTGATCATTATGAACCCATATAATTATATGTATATTATCCATAACCATTGTTTTGCAAGGAAAATCTATAGAGAGACCCTAAGGGGTTCTCTCCGATAATTAGTTATTTATATCCCTATAGTGTATATTGCTGGTTAATTGAAAATAAATCATGATATTCCATTTACTTTGTTAATTGGTATTATAGCAATTTTGCTATATCGTCATTTATTCAATTTCATCTCTAATACCCTGTCTATGAACTTGAGCTTGTGTTTCCGCTAAACAGAATATTAAAATTCATTGATCATTTTGATTAATGATAATTTAAAATATTTAATCATTTTGAATAATGATTTTGATGTTAATTAACTAATTTAATAAAAGATGTTTAAAATTTGCTTTATCTTTATTCTAAATGAGATAGATTTAATTTATCATTTTAACTAATGATTTCTTGAGTTTAGTTACTTATTTTAATTAACGGTAATTAAAATTAATAATCATTTTAATTAATGATATTTAAAAGTAATTAGTCATTTAAATAATGATATTTGTTAATTGTTTTAATTAATGATATTTGGAATTTAGTTACATCATTTTAGTTAATGATGCTTTATAATTAAATAAACCATTTTAACAAATGTAAAGATAAATGACTTTATTTTATTAAAAGAAAATCCGAATACCTATCAAGGATCACATAATAGTTTTGACAAGATAAGGGAAAATTTTGGGTAAATGTTAGGCGACAAATTTTCTATTAGTTAGAAAATCACTGAAAAATCATATCGCTCTAAAATAACCACAAGCGCAAGTGTATACTCGTAGTACGTATGCAAGTACTGATCGATCCATAGGAAAATGAATTAATTTTAAATTCTACTCAATCAAATTAAACCAACACCTGAGATTGTTTTAGCTATAAATCATGTAAAAACTAACTAGAAAAAGTGAATAAAAATATGAGATTAAGAGACAATTTAGGGAGAGATCGACTCTCATCTCTCATATAAATCAACACAAAATCAATCCATGATCTATTATTTTAATATAAGTAGAATTATTGATGTATTTATCATAAATATGGTCTATTTGTGTTATTAATTAACACAATTTAAATCATTAGACTTTAATACAACAACTAAACCACTTATTAAATATCGTTAAAATGAATATGAAAGTAAAACAAAATCTATTTTAAGCATAATCTATTTACTATTTTTGATTAGTAACATAAATCATCAAATTTCGATTCTATTTTAATTCCATGATCAAGATCACTTAATTAGATGTTAATGTAAATTATGTTTATGTTTGACTAAGAATAGCCTATTCGTGATAAACAACATAGACTATCAAATTAACTAATAAACTTATCAACATCTAACTATCCATGAAGCATAAAAAGAGATCATAAATTATCAAATATGTTGAATCTGCATTATTTAGAGAGTTTTAGTACCCCTAAATTGAAGGGGTTTAGCTTCACATTTTTGTTATCATTTCAAAACACATGTAGATTGTAACACTTAAAAAGTAAGGAAAATAAGAGCTAATAAAAAAAGAACTAACTACTTGCTTAATAATAATAATAAACTAATTGCACTGAAGAGAAAGCTAATCTACTAACATGATATAGAAGAAAACATGTAAACAAAAGTGTAACAGCCCGCAAATCCGTACCCCTTGAGTTAACACTATTCTACCTAAACCAACTCAAGTTGCACAGAAATACGAACCATTTGGTTAAAGAAGAAGAGAGATAGAAGAAGAAAATAGAAATCAACAACAGAATCTAACCATCGCAGCGGAATAAAATATAATAGATAATAGATAATTTTACTCAAAAATCAAATACCTCTGTATATATATTACATCATCAGAGTACATCAATCACGGCTCAATCATCAATATCATACAAATGAATACATAACAACTCAATACAGCGGAATATATGTATATATAAACAAGTACGAGAGTACGTGTCGTCATCCAGCTCGTCTCCTGAGCTCCACAGCATTTCCTGTATCCTATAATACTCGGTCTGACCCGAGCATTACAGTTAAATAATACCCGAGTCAGTCTGGAATACCAGCGTGAGAAAATCACACCCAATTGATTATTAAAGTTTCAAAAATTCTTTGAAAAACAAAAGCATCTCGTAAGACCGCGCCACAAATAAACATGTCGGGTTTTTACCTTACGATAGCTAAACCGATTTTTATAGAAATCCTCTGATATTATAATAGTGTCTATAGAAAGTAAATAGAATCTAGCTGAAATGCTTGCATCTCACGTTTCAGCAATAGTTGGGCACAATCAAAACCGTACGGGCGCGTAGGGAAAATGGATTCCAACTAATGGCTAGGCACTGGGGTACCACCTGTCACAGTACCTGGTCTAGATCAGCGTACCGAGGAGCCACCCTAACTCCCCTGCAACACAAGACCGGAACCATCCCTTACTGGACAGTCCCGAGCAAGATCACCCCGCGGTTGGGATCAGCAACCGCCCACACAGCCGAAATAAAGGGACATCTAGACAGGGATGACCTCACCCTCCAGTGGGGGCTACCCACGAAGCCTTGCTGCATATCCCCTGATTTTCAGCCATTCCCATTTGATGAGGCTTGAGGCTAAGCGTTACCTTTTTAGAATATATTCCTTAGAATGCCCATCGTCCTCCTGACGATGTTTCGCAAGCATTCATCCATACAAGTCCGTCCCGGGTTCGAACGGAACCGAAGGCACTATTCCTACTACATCCATTTTGGGAATATCCTCAGGATTAGTAGCGACTAGCCCTTGCATTTCATTGCTCCATCTTCGAATCCAAAATCGTTTTCACGAAACGTACAAACCGGATCGAAGTGGTTTTCGAGAATTAAATCTCGATCCCGGTCTCTTCGAAACGATCAACGCATTGTCCAATATTGATAGTCGGTTATTTAACTATCAATTTCTATTCACAAACATCCATCAAACAATAAATAATTTTCCAAATTATTTATTTATCTCAAATATCTTTACAAGATATATTTCCAGTTTCAAATCCCTTTGATAATAGTTTCAAACCATACTTCCTTTTCCAGAATAAACTTTGCCAAATATTTTCTATCTCCACTGAAATTACCAAGTACAAACTAGAATTTTAGAATAATTTTAAAACACTATACTTTGAAATATATACTTTTAAACATATAAATTAAAACTACCTTAATAATTTTGTTAAAAAATATATCTTACATGAATATTTGAAAATAAAATTACTTAATAAAAGATAAAACTAAATTTTCACTTTTGAAACAAAATACTAAGTCACTTTTAAAATAATTACTACCATAATAGATTTGACAAAAACTTACTTTAGAATTTAAATATTAAAAATAATAAATTGTTCAAAACATACCCTTTAAAACAATTTTAAAAACTATTAACTTATATTTAACATTTACTTGAAAACGTACTTAGTTATCCAGGGAGAATTCCAACTTTCATCACTCAAATCAATTTCCCAAATTGACTTCCAATTTACTCCGTTTGAGATAAGTTTCTTTAATTACTCAATTCCTTTCAAAATTCATTAATTATGGACTTTTTATATATATATTTTTTTATTATTATTATCTTCCGTTTGGGTTTAAGCCATTTAACTGAAATATACAAATTTCAGATCTTATCAAATTTCTTCTTTACTCTTCAACAATTGAAATCTTAAATTTTAAATAGATGTTTTGTTCTTTTGAAACAATAACATTGAAATTTAAATTTTCATTAATTCTCAGTTAATTTAAATTTTCATTCCATACTCAAGATTGATTTAATAAAATTTTAAAGTAACTTTATTTCCATTTCCAAACTCAAATTATATATTTGGTAATTCATTATTGCCCGAATATAACAATCAAGCCATAGCATTCAATGTTTCCACGTACTTCATTACAGGATATCAAACATTCAGAACAGAGAATATTAAATAATTAAATAAAGTTGAGGGGTCCAGTTGGATCCCTCCAACCTGTTTTCCCTGCATCCACAGATATTAGCACAACATAATAAGCCAATCCCAAATATATACCATACTCTAGCACTATAAATCAAACATCCCAAGATGTAGTATATACTATAATATAATCAATCAATTCATCCATTCAACCAATTATTTAAATTTAATCATTTAAATTTAAATTTAATTTACTGAGTGAGATTAACTCACCTTTGGCCAAAGATTTGCAGTCTAATTCCCAACTGGCTTGCTTCCGTGATTTAAAACCTTGTATAACAGTTATACGATTCATTATTATTTTTAAATAATCAAACTAATTAATTACCATTTATTAATTTGGGTTAACTAATAATTTAATCTCAAACTAATTTTCCTATAACAAATATTTTGGTAACTTAAATTAATTAATCATCGTAAATATATTATTTTCTCTTTAATGGTTAATTTTATAACCAAAATTTATTATCAAACTCTATCTGCCAAATTAATTTCTTTCCGGTAAAACAAAAATGATAAATATTATTACAAATCAAAATTAATTTTACTGTAAATCTCTCTTCTTCTTTTTTTTTTGTTTTTTTTTTGTACTGAGTACATACAAATATATACACATAAATTAATTTCGATTAAAACAAAAATTTAAATTATACCTCAAGTGAACTCGAGCCATCTACTGTCAACCCCATTACCGACATCACGTCGTTCGAGAATCGCGACTGTTGGCTCCCAAATCTACGAACCCAGCTCAAAGACGCGATTCCAAAACCCTACCGACCATCGTGCTTTGCCGAGCCCGTCACACTGCGTCGCAGCCTCCATCTCAAGTGGTCAACTACCTCATCGCCTCTTCCAGCGACCAAACCCCTCCAACCCAGACGAAGGCGCGACTCGAATCGCGAGCCTCGAATCGAACGCGACTCCTGGCCGAACAACGATAGCGATGACCCCCTGTCTGGCCTTCGACACCTCCGCCGCCCCAACGAGTGATTACCACCTCGATCGGTCGTGGCCTCACTTGTCCACGCGAGATTGAGTTCGCCCAGATCTCGTTCGATTTCGATTCGAACGAAATTCGATCTCCTCCTTATTTTTTTTATTTTTTTTTCTACACGAGATTGATTTGGGAAGAAGGTTTTGGAAAAGTAGGTTTGTTCGGCCCTAAATTGAATTTTGTTTTCAATTGGAAGCATCGGCCATAAGTTTTAAATTTTTCTTGAGTTTGATTTCAACTGAGAAGTAGTGTAACGACCCGCCGCTCTGACCGCCTCTAGTCGGTAATTAAACCAACTAGAAACGTTCAAAATGACGAATTGTTAGTCAGTTTATAAAGTTTAAACAGAATCAGCCACAGAGTCACAGAATAATCATAATATTATTCATAATTGAATTTTTCTTACATACATATATCAGAGTTTGTACAATGCATTAAATTTTTATATACAGCGGAATATATATCTTTTTAGAGTACAAAGAAAAATTTTACTGAAAACTTTAGTAGAGCTTTAATCCCCCTCTCTCTAACTTCGCGGCCTGAAAATCTTCAAGCTGTAAAAATACTCGGTCCGACCCGAGCGTTAATTGCAAAACACAAAAACACTCGAGTCAGGATTAATCTTAACTAAAGTAAATAAATTTGAAATGAACTGAATAAAATGGATCACATGAATCAATTTAATCTATTATGAATTTTTAAAATCTGACGATCTCGTGTGGCTGCAGTACACACGTGTACTTTGCACACATGTGCACTGCCTCGCCGACACGCGTGCGAGCGCAAATCAGACAAATCACTGCAAAGAAAATGCTCAAGGCAAGACCAGTGCCAATTTGAACCAAAACAGTAAACAACAAATATGCAAGTCCAAAACAAGCACAGGCACAGTGCAAAATAACATGCAGCAGCAACATGCAAAAATGCACACGGATCGTGCACAGGTAGTGAAACAAGTACAGTGAAACAATTCAGTGATCAACACAGTAGCACAAAGGCAAACCCGAGGCAACACAGAGGCAAACCCGAGGCAACACAGAGGCAACCCAGGGGTAACACAGGGAACAGAGGCAACAGAGGCAAAAAGTGGCTTCTAGAAACACATCTAGAAGTATTTTCAGAAAATATGCAGTTTTTGGTGCAAATAAATGCAAATATCTACAAAACAAATAAATGCAACTACGTGCATTAAAACTGGAAATTTTCGCTGCTGAGTTGACAGTGTCATGAAGCATCAGATATTAGCAGATAGAATGTGCCACTTAAATCCCAAATGAAATCATTGGAGATGAACATATAAAAATTAATATGGCAAGGCAGCAGTGCTCCTGCACTGTTGGTTCTGACTAAAATTGTGTTACATCTTTCAATTATTTGTTAAGTCTATAAAATGAGGCAATAATGATTTGCCTGTAGAAACATAAATTTACTTCATGCATGCTAGCACAGACCACAAAGAAGTGCTCAAAGCAACTATTTTTACAACCATCTGCAGACATCTACAAAGTGCAGTGGTACCATCGAATGCACTAATGCGACAAAAATTCAAAAGCTCTTAATGACAATTTAAATTCTATTCAAATGTTAGAAATTGCAGAGCTACAGGATTTTATTCCTGAACTGTTTTGCTTTAAACTTGTTTAAAAAGAATTTAAAACTTGTTTAAATTTATAAGTTTACTTTTAAACTTGGAATTCAAAACTGCCTTTTTAATAGAGCATTAAAATTTGTAATATAACTCAAGTACAAATTCAAATCTGAATATTGTGATGAAGCAAACATATTTGTTTAAGTCATAACTCAAATGAAGAATCAAACTAAAAGACAATGGGAAGTATTACATCTAACTAAAACTTGAATCAGAGAAACCAGAAATGTTCAGGGAATCAATCATGCACACACATACAAACATATCCATATACATATTCACAGCATATTTATAATATAATTTCATACCTAAATCAAAGTATGCAATCAACTTTTACCTATTTAAAAACTTTAAAAAAATTGAGTTACTCACAGGTAAAAGAAATAAGGAAGTCTGGTTTTAGAAGAAGGGTTGCTCATAGGTGAAAGAAATAAAGAACCCAGTTTTTTTTCTTTTTTTTTTCTTTTTTTTTCTTTTTTTTAAACATGCTTTTACAAAACCAAAGCTTAAGTTTATACTAAACAACTATACTCTGTTTACATATAAATTTATTTACAGAAACGATTTAAATAATAAAACTTTACTATTTAAGAAACATCTCTGTTTACAACTAACTAAATATGCAGATTCCAGAAATAAGAAAGACATATAAGCATATTCATTTCTATACACACATAACATTCATGAGTAAGCAATCACCATATCATTTTATTTCTTTCACTTCATATACTCAGATGTCACAAATTCTGTGCATGTAAGTTTACTCATTTCAATTTAAAACAAACAAAACAGTTTTGTTTTAAACCATTTGATTTCTGTAAATAAACATAAGCTCTGTAGTTTAGGTTTGATTTTGATTTCTAAAAAAAAACTATTTTTTTTTTTTAGGATAAGAAGCTTACTCACAATAACATGCAAATGCATAACACATTCATTCAACACCCATGAACAGAAGCTCAAACAAGCACATGCAACAAATTTTTCCTCATCTAGATTAAAAATCCATTATATGCAGCAAAACCAAAATAGGCAAAGTTTTTGATAGCATCTGTTCTTATTAGTTTTAAAAACAAAATTTGGTAGCATCTGTTCTTATTAATTTAAAACAATGAATTACTAGCATCTGCTCCCATCAGTTAAATAACAAATTAAATAGCATTTGTTCTTAACAATTTAGAAATAAAATTTATAGTATCTGTTCATATCAGAAAAAAAAAAGTATCAGATATAACATCTGTCATTATCAATTTAAATCAAGATTTGAGTAGCATCAGTTCTTATCAGTTGATAGTTCAAGACATCGAGCAAAAAGTATCTGCTTTTATCAGTAAAAAAAATTCAAGCAAATCGAGCAAGAGACCCAATTACCCCCAAATGGTTCAGATTCAAGTAACCGAGCAACTGAAACCCACAAATCATCAAAACAAAGCATGCAAATTAACCGAGCAGATGACAACGAATAAACCCCAAATCCATAGTATGCAACCAATCATTCAAGTCAACAAATTTAAGCACTTGAATTAAAATCAACCGTGAGTAAAAACTCACCTTTACAAACGATGTGAAGAGTACGCGAGAGATTTGAAGCCGAAGCAAGAATCGATGACGAATTGAAGCCCCAAATCATAAAGCCCTAATTTGCTGAAGGGAGACGAAATGATTTCACGGCCGCCATTAATTTTCTTTTTTCTTTTTTTTTCCTATCGTATGAAATCTGAAATGATGGTGGGAGGGTTCGCGTATTTTTAAGGGGAAGAGATCGTGGTTGTGGCGTGATAAAAGGCATGGAACACGGCATGTATCATGGGTATGGAGGAATGCTCAAGGTAAGGTAATGTTTACTTTTTATTTATTTATTTATTTTATTTTATTTTATTTTTTTCTCTCCTATTTTTTTTCTTATTTAATTTAAATTCAATTAGCTTTTGTTTTTAAAAATTATCTTGTTAAAATTATGTTGTTAAATTTTCAACTAGTATATTTTTATTTTATTTTATTATATATATATATATATTTTTATTTTTATTTATTTTCATATTATATTTTCATTCTTATTTTAAATCCAAATTATTTTTCTAAATTATCAAATTCAAATTTAAAATATAAGTTAAATATTAAATTTCAACTTTTAAATAGATTAAATTCTAAATTTTAATCACCAATTCATTCTGATAATTTGAAATTTAAGTCAAATTATCATTTAAATATTTAAAATAAATTGAATATTTACAAATTAAATTGTTCAAAAATTTAGGATCGTTACAGTCTCCCCTACTTAAAAGAATTTCGTCCCGAAATTATAAGTTAGGAAAACGATTGCTAAAATCTCACCGATATTTATATCCTACATAATTTCACTCAGTTTCAAACTCATAAATAAATATAGGATTCATTCCATTTATTTCATTTTACTAGTTTTGTTTATCGATTTCAATAATCAAGACACAAAAGTCTTTTACTAAACTTTTTTTGATTTACAAAACTCAGATTTTTAAACTTGAAATCTTTCATGCTAAATATTTGCATAATATATCTTATCCAAAACTGTGGACTTTCAAGATATTCAAAATGATCTTCTTCCTTAATTCATTAAGTTAGAATCATGTAATTCTAATTTCAGATTATTGATTTTCTATTCAAAATTTTGAAAATACTTGATAACTCAAAGTTTAACAAGTCCATCGTCGTTCTCACAGACTTTAGGCATACGCTGATCAGACGCAAGACTAAAAATCTCCAAGTACTAAACATACTTGCTTCAACTCCCAGTGAAAATACTTTTAAAAATTCTTTTAAAAATGGATATGGAAAGTCCGTTCCCCCATGGATCACAGTCACCCGGCGGTTCCGCTACTATCTCAGTAGAATCGCTTGTAACTTAGATTTCTCATCACTCCTGAATTTCGCCATGGTTGTCGCCTTAGATCGCGGTCCACACGGCGGTTACGCTACTATCTCAGTAGAATCGCTCGTAGCCTTAGGCATCACGCCCCTCGAATTACGCTTCGGTTCCCAGATCGCAGTTTACTCGGCGGTTGCGCCACTATCTCAGTGGAATCGCTTGTAACTGTAGGTATCACACCCCACGAATTACGCCAGCATCAATCACATAATCCCAACACAATGGGATATCAAATCAGTCCCATTGGACATTCCACTAAGGGAATTCTACGTAGCTACGATTTACAATGGACACTCCACCGAGTTCCAATCACCTTCACACATAATAATTTGGAAGGTACATTTCCATATCCTCAGTTTTTAGAAAACATATGTCATATACATATAGTACTTCATTCACATTTCGTACATATCATATCTATGTAACCCTACACCGGATTTCCATAATAATGACTTTCTAAACTGATTAGTTTTCGATTATATTCACATATATAAGTTACGAAAACTCAATTCACATTCACAACAAATAGAGGATTCAAAATTTTCTATCACGTTTAAAATTTTCCTCTCAATCGATTTGAAAATTTAAGGTTATCTCAAACCTAATTCACATTCACAATCCAATTCATTATCGATTTCACATTCGATTTGGATTTCACGTTACATCGTCAATTCTCAACATATAATTGATGTCTATCGATATATAACCTCTAAGCTCGTACGTCTCAGAGAAGGGTGTTAAGCTAAAAGAATAAATTCTCCGCCACCACAGATATATATTTAATAGAGATCAAATGATATGTCATCAATTCACAACATTAGACATACAATCCCAATCGACTATCCAAAATTCAAAGCTGAACTTATATTGTTTTTGGTGTCAAAGTTAAACTCAATTTAACTCTAGATTCAATCTTTGAAAAATTTCCAAATTGAACTAATCGTTCACATTTCTCAAAATAATATCTTTAACAAGATATATAATTTTCACACTTAGCCATTTGAAACAAATTTCAAATATTCATTTCTCAATTTATCTTTAAAAGATAAAATTTCAAACCTTTCATTTCACATTGGAAAATATTTCCATACTTATTCAAAAATAAGTAATTCACAAATTCTTTCATTTTCAACACTTTGAAAATATTCAATATACTTGAATCAAAATTAAGTATATATTTCACTCTTTAAGGAAATCATTCTTTTAATCACATTTATTTGAGTTAAAACGAATGTTACGTAAAACATCGTTACGACAACTCAAAATCACTAGTATAGGGATTCGGATTTAAGATAAATATATAAATCCCAATACTATAAATAACATTTCCTTCTGGAAACCATTTACTATAACAATAGAGTTATAGTCCACCATTTCCTTAATTTCTCGAAAAACGTCTATTTCAACAATGAGTGTTGAAATCTATGTATTCGATAGTTAATTCATTTTAAAACTCTTTTAAAACTATTAACTTTTTCAACTTCACTTAATTCATAGTTTGAATTCCTCATACTTTTCACAATATTGGTTTAAACTGATTTCAAACTTTTCAACATTAAGTTTTTCACTTAATTTAATTTTTTTCCGCACGTTTAATTTCAAATTCATCACTGAATTTATTAAACCTATAATGGACTATCATGTTGACAATTTCAAATTCAAAATTTAAATTCTATTTGAACTTTGCATTTGCTTTCTATTTCAAAAATAGTCAACTAGTTCTTTAGTAAATTGTTCATCAATTTAGCTCCATTAAATTCATATCTCCACATTTACTATTTTAGACAATAGTCTAAACTTAAAATATAAACTTCACATCGAAATTAGTTTGATTCATACAGTTAAATCAACAATTAAATTTCATTCCATAATATCACTTCCCAAAATGCTATTCGATTAAAATATTTTCTCCATACGAAATTTTTCATAGCTTAATACTTTTAAAAGACGTACACAGAAGATTGTGGATTACAAAAGATAGTATTACAAAATATATCGATTGGTTTAAGATTCAGAATAATTAAGGACTAACGACTTCTTGTCCGATAGTAGGCATTTTTGCCAAACATTCATCTTCGGATGACACTACTTCATATTGTGTTAAAGGAGGATTAACACATTCAAAATCCACATGTCCCCATTCCTTACAGTTATTGCAATAATATGAGATGTTTCCATCTTTATCTATCACCTTAACACTTTTCGCTCTAGCTGGTCGGGCTATAGCTTGCTCTCCCCGTTGTCTTTCGGTGCAGTTTCTGGCTATATGTCCAGACTGACGACAATGGTAGCAGATTGTCAATCTATCGACGGGTAAATTGAGTACGCACTTTTTCCTTTTCACTTTAGGACAATGACTAAGAAAATGCCCTTTCTCCTGACATTTAAAACACACAATCTCCTGACGAGCGAATCGGTCATCCACATTCCTCTTCTTTCTTCTCTCTCGACACTGACGGGCATAATGTCCCTTTTTATGACATCGATAGCAAATAACCTCATCATATGGACCAGGTGCTTGCCTTTCAGTGAATCTCCTTTCAATTTCCGCACGGGTCGCTTCTGCTTCTCTACGAGCAATTGCTCTTCGTTCACGGCGTGCTGCTTTTTGTGCTTCGGTTTTCGCCATTATAATTAACAAGATGTTTTCAAAGTTTCCTATCAATATTCACAATCCTTTATTAGCAGAGGTTGGATTATTCAATCATTCTCCCTAAAACATATCTGTTTTATTCACTAATATATTCACTGTCCAAAATCGTGAATATACTTTGTCAACCAATTTCATCATTTCTACAACTTATTCTTATTTTTAAAGGATTACCCACTGTCCAAAATCGTGGATATATCTCCTTTAATAAGCTATAACAATTTACTTATCAAATTCAATTGATTTCGAATTTATAACAATCTTCATAAATTCTTTTCTATTTATAAAACTTCAATTTATAAATCTTTTATTAATTCAATTCAATTCATTATATAACTCAGTTATATACCCAAAAGTTCATATTATAAGTTAAATACTTATAATCCATTCATTTACCAATTCGTTCTTCACTTTTAAAAACAATTCCTCCAAATAATTCAGAATCAAATTCCCAAGTTATAGTTCAATAATCCGCTTGATTATAACTAAATTAACATGTCATTTTATTTCACAATTATTACTCGAAATATTCAAGTTATTTGATTTAAACCGATTTAAACCAATTTACTAATTTATAAGTTCACTTTACTCATATTTCATTTTTCATAAATCTCAATAATTCGATAATGAGTTTCTGAACGATTGAAACTCAAATCTAACGAGACCTCACCGAATAGAACTATCGCAAACCTAAATTTAGAGAGGGGAATTTTCAAAATAATTTTAACTTTCCAAAATACTTTTTGTTTTTAAAGAAAACAATTTCATACTTCTTTAAATTTGAAAAGCACTTTCTTTATAGTGGTTCTAGTAACTATTCATATTAAACATCATAAACTGAGCTTTGAGTAAACCAAAGCTCTGATACCACTTTTGTAACGACCCGCCGCTCTGACCGCCTCTAGTCGGTAATTAAACCAACTAGAAACGTTCAAAATGACGAATTGTTAGTCAGTGTATAAAGTTTAAACAGAATCAGCCACAGAGTCACAGAATAATCATAATATTATTCATAATTGAATTTTTCTTACATACATATATCAGAGTTTGTACAATGCATTAAATTTTTATATACAGCGGAATATATATCTTTTTAGAGTACAAAGAAAAATTTTACTGAAAACTTTAGTAGAGCTTTAATCCCCCTCTCTCTAACTTCGCGGCCTGAAAATCTTCAAGCTGTAAAAATACTCGGTCCGACCCGAGCGTTAATTGCAAAACACAAAAACACTCGAGTCAGGATTAATCTTAACTCAAGTAAATAAATTTGAAATGAACTGAATAAAATGGATCACATGAATCAATTTAATCTATTATGAATTTTTAAAATCTGACGATCTCGTGTGGCTGCAGTACACACGTGTACTTTGCACACATGTGCACTGCCTCGCCGACACGCGTGCGAGCGCAAATCAGACAAATCACTGCAAAGAAAATGCTCAAGGCAAGACCAGTGCCAATTTGAACCAAAACAGTAAACAACAAATATGCAAGTCCAAAACAAGCACAGGCACAGTGCAAAATAACATGCAGCAGCAACATGCAAAAATGCACACGGATCGTGCACAGGTAGTGAAACAAGTACAGTGAAACAATTCAGTGATCAACACAGTAGCACAAAGGCAAACCCGAGGCAACACAGAGGCAAACCCGAGGCAACACAGAGGCAACCCAGGGGTAACACAGGGAACAGAGGCAACAGAGGCAAAAAGTGGCTTCTAGAAACACATCTAGAAGTATTTTCAGAAAATATGCAGTTTTTGGTGCAAATAAATGCAAATATCTACAAAACAAATAAATGCAACTACGTGCATTAAAACTGGAAATTTTCGCTGCTGAGTTGACAGTGTCATGAAGCATCAGATATTAGCAGATAGAATGTGCCACTTAAATCCCAAATGAAATCATTGGAGATGAACATATAAAAATTAATATGGCAAGGCAGCAGTGCTCCTGCACTGTTGGTTCTGACTAAAATTGTGTTACATCTTTCAATTATTTGTTAAGTCTATAAAATGAGGCAATAATGATTTGCCTGTAGAAACATAAATTTACTTCATGCATGCTAGCACAGACCACAAAGAAGTGCTCAAAGCAACTATTTTTACAACCATCTGCAGACATCTACAAAGTGCAGTGGTACCATCGAATGCACTAATGCGACAAAAATTCAAAAGCTCTTAATGACAATTTAAATTCTATTCAAATGTTAGAAATTGCAGAGCTACAGGATTTTATTCCTGAACTGTTTTGCTTTAAACTTGTTTAAAAAGAATTTAAAACTTGTTTAAATTTATAAGTTTACTTTTAAACTTGGAATTCAAAACTGCCTTTTTAATAGAGCATTAAAATTTGTAATATAACTCAAGTACAAATTCAAATCTGAATATTGTGATGAAGCAAACATATTTGTTTAAGTCATAACTCAAATGAAGAATCAAACTAAAAGACAATGGGAAGTATTACATCTAACTAAAACTTGAATCAGAGAAACCAGAAATGTTCAGGGAATCAATCATGCACACACATACAAACATATCCATATACATATTCACAGCATATTTATAATATAATTTCATACCTAAATCAAAGTATGCAATCAACTTTTACCTATTTAAAAACTTAAAAAAAATTGAGTTACTCACAGGTAAAAGAAATAAGGAAGTCTGGTTTTAGAAGAAGGGTTGCTCATAGGTGAAAGAAATAAAGAACCCAGTTTTATTTTATTTTATTTTTTTCTTTTCTTTTTTTTTTTTTTTTTAAACATGCTTTTACAAAACCAAAGCTTAAGTTTATACTAAACAACTATACTCTGTTTACATATAAATTTATTTACAGAAACGATTTAAATAATAAAACTTTACTATTTAAGAAACATCTCTGTTTACAACTAACTAAATATGCAGATTCCAGAAATAAGAAAGACATATAAGCATATTCATTTCTATACACACATAACATTCATGAGTAAGCAATCACCATATCATTTTATTTCTTTCACTTCATATACTCAGATGTCACAAATTCTGTGCATGTAAGTTTACTCATTTCAATTTAAAACAAACAAAACAGTTTTGTTTTAAACCATTTGATTTCTGTAAATAAACATAAGCTCTGTAGTTTAGGTTTGATTTTGATTTCTAAAAAAAAAACTATTTTTTTTTTTTTAGGATAAGAAGCTTACTCACAATAACATGTAAATGCATAACACATTCATTCAACACCCATGAACAGAAGCTCAAACAAGCACATGCAACAAATTTTTCCTCATCTAGATTAAAAATCCATTATATGCAGCAAAACCAAAATAGGCAAAGTTTTTGATAGCATCTGTTCTTATTAGTTTTAAAAACAAAATTTGGTAGCATCTGTTCTTATTAATTTAAAACAATGAATTACTAGCATCTGCTCCCATCAGTTAAATAACAAATTAAATAGCATTTGTTCTTAACAATTTAGAAATAAAATTTATAGTATCTGTTCATATCAGAAAAAAAAAGTATCAGATATAACATCTGTCATTATCAATTTAAATCAAGATTTGAGTAGCATCAGTTCTTATCAGTTGATAGTTCAAGACATCGAGCAAAAAGTATCTGCTTTTATCAGTAAAAAAAATTCAAGCAAATCGAGCAAGAGACCGCAATTACCCCCAAATGGTTCAGATTCAAGTAACCGAGCAACTGAAACCCACAAATCATCAAAACAAAGCATGCAAATTAACCGAGCAGATGACAACGAATAAACCCCAAATCCATAGTATGCAACCAATCATTCAAGTCAACAAATTTAAGCACTTGAATTAAAATCAACCGTGAGTAAAAACTCACCTTTACAAACGATGTGAAGAGTACGCGAGAGATTTGAAGCCGAAGCAAGAATCGATGACGAATTGAATCCCCAAATCATAAAGCCCTAATTTGCTGAAGGGAGACGAAATGATTTCACGGCCGCCATTAATTTTATTTTTTTATTTTTTTTCCTATCGTATGAAATCTGAAATGATGGTGGGAGGGTTCGCGTATTTTTAAGGGGAAGAGATCGTGGTTGTGGCGTGATAAAAGGCATGGAACACGGCATGTATCATGGGTATGGAGGAATGCTCAAGGTAAGGTAATGTTTACTTTTTTTTTTTTTATTTATTTTATTTTATTTTTTTCTCTCCTATTTTTTTTCTTATTTAATTTAAATTCAATTAGCTTTTGTTTTTAAAAATTATCTTGTTAAAATTATGTTGTTAAATTTTCAACTAGTATATTTTTATTTTATTTTATTATATATATATATATTTTTATTTTTATTTATTTTCATATTATATTTTCATTCTTATTTTAAATCCAAATTATTTTTCTAAATTATCAAATTCAAATTTAAAATATAAGTTAAATATTAAATTTCAACTTTTAAATAGATTAAATTCTAAATTTTAATCACCAATTCATTCTGATAATTTGAAATTTAAGTCAAATTATCATTTAAATATTTAAAATAAATTGAATATTTACAAATTAAATTGTTCAAAAATTTAGGATCGTTACAAGTAGAAAGGGCGAAGAATAAACATCGATTAGGGAAATAGCTTTCTGCGTACGCTAGTTATAAAAATATCTCTGACTAACGTAGTACAAAATTTATTATATTATAGAATATTGAAAATATCTTGCGTTGAATAACGCGAAATCCCGAATCCCGAATCAGACCTGCCGACGGACGTATACTATGAAAATTGAAAATCCGATAATAACCAACTATTACGGATCCAATGAAACTGGTTTCGTCGAATTCCAAGGCTGCGCCTCGGAAGGCTATTTTTAAATTTAATTTAAACGATATATTTTTAAAACTGAACCAACCACTGTTAAATTCAATTTTACAACCTCTATTATCCTCTGTACCATCAATATAAACTTTACAAGCCTTCAAATTATTTTTAACAGGCTTAAAACTTCAAATTTCATATTTCACCCAATTCCAAATTATTCAATTTATTAATTTAATCATCAAATAAATTGTAACATTCTTGATTCAAGTTAGAATTGCTCTATTTATTATTTAAAATTAATTAAATATCCCGATTTAAAGGCTTAAAAATTTCGGGTCGTCACATTCCTCCCCCCTTAAAAGAATTTCGTCCCCGAAATTACTAGTTAGGAAGAATGATCCATGGTCCATTAACTATCTTCTCAACTCCAATAATTTTTATCAATTTACTAACAAATCTTTTTATTAATGATACACTAATTCCTTTCTTAACTTTTCAACTTATCCATAAGTCCCAAACCATATTACTTACTTAACAATTCAAATTCAATTTTAAAATCGAATTTGAATTGTCAAAATTACTCAAAATTTTTCTAACACCTTAAATTTACGAAAAATTTCGCCAGCGTCTCCTTTGCGCGGCTAGCTCGGTACAACTACAAAATGGCTCTACGGCCTCCCAAATCCAAAAAGAAAACAAAAAGCCAAGTGGCTCAATCCAAATCCAAATCCCAATCAAATTCCATACCAAATTTAAATACATACCTTTTGTCGAGCATTTCAAATTTTATCTTTTCATATCAAACCCAAATTTCTTTTTCCCTTTATAATACCTGCAAACCTGCTTAGCACAGTATAAGCATTTTATATACTTCTTTATTTATTTTCATCTTACCATTATAGTTTATATCCATTTTTATCCACAACGATTCTTTCATTTCCATACGAATTCAATTTATTTTCAACTCTAAACTTTAAATTTTATTTTTCATTTATAACTAATTCACGTCATTATTTTAATTAGCTCCATTTACTAACTTATTTCAATTCTTAGTTTGAAATTGTTTTGTCGCTAATAAATTTTCCAAAAATTTTCAAACAAATTTCTAACTCCCAAAATTTCTGAAAATTTTTGGCAGAGTCTCCTTTGTACGGAGGAGCTTTTGCAATATGACAAAAGAAATAAATATATATACATCGACCCACACGGTCGGAAAAACCAAAAACAGTTCATATTTCCTATTTTTATTGTGTATGCGTACCTTATTTAGCATATTAAGCAAGCGGCTTATTAATTTTAGCAAATAGCACTACCAAATCCAGCCTCACGGCTTCCAGATACCTGTACTTACTCAGTTTAAACTTGTAAGTGTCAAATATAAGAAGTTTAACACATTCCACTTACTTGCAATAGTTAAAACATATGAATTCTAAAAGAAACTCATTCCAAACATTTTTCTGTAAGCAATTTATATCGTTTCCATGCTAATCCAACTGTTTCAATTAATTTATAAACCATTTTTATGCAATTTGAATGGTTTCCAATCCATTCGTATACAACTTTACCAATTCGAATGGTTTAGAACTCAATTTCTTACATTAATTTATTTTTAAATAAAGTGAACTCATATTTAATTCAATTGCTTCCAAAATCAATTTATTTTACTCCAATCAATCCATAGAATTTTTAATTACTTTCATTTACATCAAATAACAATTTATTCTATGCAATTCGATGGGATTTATGTAAATAAATAAGTATTTATGCTTTATAACCAATTTAAATTGATTTTACTCAATTTTATTCTCAATTCTATTCCATTTCCAAATTTTTACACAATCCATATATTCTCGCTTCCATTTCAAGTTTGAATACATTCACTTGTATTTCATTCATTAACCCAACTAGTTCCATTATTCAAACAAGTTCTATTTAAAACCATTAACAATTTAGGTTCATCTTATTTGCCAATTAAACTTCCCTTTTATTTTAATCCATTCACAATCACTTACTTTGCTCGACACATTGCATTTAAATTTTATTTACAATTCATTTATTTACATTTCATTCCATATTTGTTTATTCCAAACTATTTTATTTAGCTCAAAAACAATCCAAGCTATTTCATTTAATAAGCATTTCTCAACTTATTTAAACCAACACTTCATTTGATACTTATTTATTCCATCATTTATTTATTTAACATAATTAACTTATCCACTCAATCCATTACGGATTTTCCATTTCTTAAATATTATTACAACCCACCGAGTTTTATTTCAATCCATATTTATTTTTATTTTATTTTTACTTGATTCAAATTTAATCCAATATCATTAAACTTGATTTAAGTTGAATTAAATTCAACTCTCTTCGATTTACTCAGCTTAAGTCAATTTATTCAAATTTATACTTAAGCTCATTTTCATTTCACAAATAAATATTTTTCTCTTTTATCCAACTTGATGCCATCTCAATTAAATCTCATTTTAAATCTACAATTTCCATTGGTTAGTTATTATAAAATTTAACTTTCCAGACTTAACTCATTCAATTTATTACAAGGCCATTTCCAATTATATTTTCACTTAGTTGGATTTTATTCTCAATACAAACCATTTTTATTTTAATCCAATTTCATTTTTATTTGATACATTTCTAATTTCATTATATTTAATTTGTTAACACTTCAAGTCTAATTTTAATTAATAACTCAAGTTCTGATTCTATTATTCACTTTTAATTTACTATCCAATTTATTAACTCACAATTCAATTTCATTTATTAATCTATTATCTAATTAGTTTTCCTCTATTTATAATCCCACACTTGAATTTTTATTCGAAATATCACTTCATTTTATTTTCTTAAGTTCAATATACTTTACAATTCAAGTTTGGGTTCTCTTTTCATTTTTCAATTCATCAAAATATTGATTTTGGGCATTGTATTCCATTTTCAATTTAATAAGTCACAACCTATTGTTTTATACAATTCCATTCATCATAAGCTTGAATATATTCATCTTTTATTTTTAACTCAAACCTTCTATTTATTTATAACCCAAGCATAATTTTTTTATTTCATGGATTTCTAATTCTTTTACAAGTCATTCTGATTTATTTAACTTAATCTAATTCTTATCCAACTTATTTCCCAGTTATCTAGGTAAAAATTTAATTCCATCTAATAACTTAATTGAATTCTTATTCCAATTCAATTTTATTTTAACTCAGATTTATTTAACTCAATTCGATTTCAACTTAATTCGAATACAACTGGATATTATTTCAGCTTATTCAATTTATTTTAATCCAGTTAAATTTTATTCTCCAATCCAAGTTAATTTCATTTTTAACTTTTCTCTTTAAGTTTAAATTTCAACATTCAAAGCTTATTTATCCTTCCTGATTTAAAAGAACATCCTAACTTATAAGCTTATAACCCATCTTATCAGGATTTTTTTTTTTAAAATACCGGCTTTTTGTTTTCAAAACATTTTGAAATCTCCAACATCTCAAATCACACTTCTCAAAATTTAAATCAATCCTGGATTTATTCCCAGCAAATTTCCTTAGAAATTTTCAAAAACAACTAGCTTTCTGAACAAGTCAATTTGGTAGCAATCCGTCACTTAGGAATTCGAAAATGAATACTGATGATGCGGCCGTCATCATCGGAATTATTTTCCAATAATCCAAGTGATTTCAATGCTATATCACTTTCAAAATCCATCTAAAACAGATTTCTTTTCAGAAACATCACCAAAACAATTGTGCTATTATTTATCTTCAAAACACTTCCAAAATCTCCGGGTTTTAAATTTCCAAATCCTGCTTAAATCAATTTTACTATTATCCATTTGCATATCTTATGCTCATACAAATTCTTATTTGATTATATTTCAATTTATAAATTTCATTTATGACTCATACTTACGAATTTCATTTTATAATGAATTTATTCCCTTCAACTTTGGTTATACTTTTAATTTCTAGTTAAATTCACTTAACAATGATAATACTTTAATATTATCATTCTAACATCCAAGCAACCATATAATAGCTATATAGTTTACCAAAAACTTTCTTTATATCAAAAATATATTTTTAGGTAAAATTATTTCATTTACCTATATTTAAAACAATACTGTGTCGATTGTTCTATTCAAGTGTTTAGAAACCCCTTCGATACAGTTGTCCAGACTGTGTCGACGAAGGTTCATATGCCACTCAATAAACCAATCAACACAATATTAAAACAATTTATATTCACTAACAAATACGCGCTCATATTTATTTATACGCTCAAACTCATTATAGAGTACTACAGACTCTATTTTAAATGAGTAATTCCCACCAGAGCCAAGGTTATCGCCAACCTAAGCTCTGATACCAAGTGTAACAGCCCGCAAATCCGTACCCCTTGAGTTAACACTATTCTACCTAAACCAACTCAAGTTGCAAAGAAATACGAACCATTTGGTTAAAGAAGAAGAGAGATAGAAGAAGAAAATAGAAATCAACAACAGAATCTAACCATCGCAGCGGAATAAAATATAATAGATAATAGATAATTTTACTCAAAAATCAAATATCTCTGTATATATATTACATCATCAGAGTACATCAATCACGGCTCAATCATCAATATCATACAAATGAATACATAACAACTCAATACAGCGGAATATATGTATATATAAACAAGTACGAGAGTACGTGTCGTCATCCAGCTCGTCTCCTGAGCTCCACAGCATTTCCTGTATCCTATAATACTCGGTCTGACCTGAGCATTACAGTTAAATAATACCCGAGTCAGTCTGGAATACCAGCGTGAGAAAATCACACCCAATTGATTATTAAAGTTTCAAAAATTCTTTGAAAAACAAAAGCATCTCGTAAGACCGCGCCACAAATAAACATGTCGGGTTTTTACCTTACGATAGCTAAAACGATTTTTATAGAAATCCTCTGATATTATAATAGTGTCTATAGAAAGTAAATAGAATCTAGCTGAAATGCTTGCATCTCACGTTTCAGCAATAGTTGGGCACAATCAAAACCATACGGGCGCGTAGGGAAAATGAATTCCAACTAATGGCTAGGCACTGGGGTACCACCTGTCACAGTACCTGGTCTAGATCAGCGTACCGAGGAGCCACCCTAACTCCCCTGCAACACAAGACCGGAACCATCCCTTACTGGACAGTCCCGAGCAAGATCACCCCGCGGTTGGGATCAGCAACCACCCACACAGCCGAAATAAAGGGACATCTAGACAGGGATGACCTCACCCTCCAGTGGGGGCTACCCATGAAGCCTTGCTGCATATCCCCTGATTTTCAGCCATTCCCATTTGATGAGGCTTGAGGCTAAGCGTTACCTTTTTAGAATATATTCCTTAGAATGCCCATCGTCCTCCTGACGATGTTTCGCAAGCATTCATCCATACAAGTCCGTCCCGGGTTCGAACGGAACCGAAGGCACTATTCCTACTACATCCATTTTGGGAATATCCTCAGGATTAGTAGCGACTAGCCCTTGCATTTCATTGCTCCATCTTCGAATCCAAAATCGTTTTCACGAAACGTACAAACCGGATCGAAGTGGTTTTCGAGAATTAAATCTCGATCCCGGTCTCTTCGAAACGATCAACGCATTGTCCAATATTGATAGTCGGTTATTTAACTATCAATTTCTATTCACAAACATCCATCAAACAATAAATAATTTTCCAAATTATATCTTTACAAGATATATTTCCAGTTTCAAATCCCTTTGATAATAGTTTCAAACCATACTTCCTTTTCCAGAATAAACTTTGCCAAATATTTTCTATCTCCACTGAAATTACCAAGTACAAACTAGAATTTTAGAATAATTTTAAAACACTATACTTTGAAATATATACTTTTAAACATATAAATTAAAACTACCTTAATAATTTTGTTAAAAATATATCTTATATGAATATTTGAAAATAAAATTACCTAATGAAAGATAAAACTAAATTTTCACTTTTGAAACAAAATACTAAGTCACTTTTAAAATAATTACTACCATAATAGATTTGACAAAAACTTACTTTAGAATTTAAATATTAAAAATAATAAATTGTTCAAAACATACCCTTTAAAACAATTTTAAAAACTATTAACTTATATTTAACATTTACTTGAAAACGTACTTAGTTATCCAGGGAGAATTCCAACTTTGATCACTCAAATCAATTTCCCAAATTGACTTCCAATTTACTCCGTTTGAGATAAGTTTCTTTAATTACTCAATTCCTTTCAAAATTCATTAATTATGGACTTTATTATATATATATATTTTTATTATTATTATCTTCCGTTTGGGTTTAAGCCATTTAACTGAAATATACAAATTTCAGATCTTATCCAAATTTCTTCTTTACTCTTCAACAATTGAAATCTTAAATTTTAAATAGATGTTTTGTTCTTTTGAAACAATAACATTGAAATTTAAATTTTCATTAATTCTCAGTTAATTTAAATTTTCATTCCATACTCAAGATTGATTTAATAAAATTTTAAAGTAACTTTATTTCCATTTCCAAACTCAAATTATATATTTGGTAATTCATTATTGCCCGAATATAACAATCAAGCCATAGCATTCAATGTTTCCACGTACTTCATTACAGGATATCAAACATTCAGAACAGAGAATATTAAATAATTAAATAAAGTTGAGGGGTCCAGTTGGATCCCTCCAACCTGTTTTCCCTGCATCCACAGATATTAGCACAACATAATAAGCCAATCCCAAATATATACCATACTCTAGCACTATAAATCAAACATCCCAAGATGTAGTATATACTATAATATAATCAATCAATTCATCCATTCAACCAATTATTTAAATTTAATCATTTAAATTTAAATTTAATTTACTGAGTGAGATTAACTCACCTTTGGCTAAAGATTTGCAGTCTAATTCCCAACTGGCTTGCTTCCGTGATTTAAAACCTTGTATAACAGTTATACGATTCATTAATATTTTTAAATAATCAAACTAATTAATTACCATTTATTAATTTGGGTTAACTAATAATTTAATCTCAAACTAATTTTCCTATAACAAATATTTTGGTAACTTAAATTAATTAATCATCCTAAATATATTATTTTCTCTTTAATGATTAATTTTATAACCAAAATTTATTATCAAACTCTATCTGCCAAATTAATTTCTTTCCGGTAAAACAAAAATGATAAATATTATTACAAATCAAAATTAATTTTACTGTAAATCTCTCTTCTTTTTTTTTTGTTTTTTTTTTGTACTGAGTACATACAAATATATACACATAAATTAATTTCGATTAAAACAAAAATTTAAATTATACCTCAAGTGAACTCGAGCCATCTACTGTCAACCCCATTACCGACATCACGTCGTTCGAGAATCGCGACTGTTGGCTCCCAAATCTACGAACCCAGCTCAAAGACGCGATTCCAAAACCCTACCGACCATCGTGCTTTGCCGAGCCTGTCACACTGCGTCGCAGCCTCCATCTCAAGTGGTCAACTGCCTCATCGCCTCTTCCAGCGACCAAACCCCTCCAACCCAGACGAAGGCGCGACTCGAATCGCGAGCCTCGAATCGAACGCGACTCCTGGCCGAACAACGATAGCGATGACCCCCTGTCTGGCCTTCGACACCTCCGCCGCCCCAACGAGTGATTACCACCTCGATCGGTCGTGGCCTCACTTGTCCACGCGAGATTGAGTTCGCCCAGATCTCGTTCGATTTCGATTCGAACGAAATTCGATCTCCTCCTTATTTTTTTTATTTTTTTTTTCTACACGAGATTGATTTGGGAAGAAGGTTTTGGAAAAGTAGGTTTGTTCGGCCCTAAATTGAATTTTGTTTTCAATTGGAAGCATCGGCCATAAGTTTTAAATTTTTCTTGAGTTTGATTTCAACTGAGAAGTAGAAAGGGCGAAGAATAAACATCGATTAGGGAAATAGCTTTCTGCGTACGCTAGTTATAAAAATATCTCTGACTAACGTAGTACAAAATTTATTATATTATAGAATATTGAAAATATCTTGCGTTGAATAACGCGAAATCCCGAATCCCGAATCAGACCTGCCGACGGACGTTTATAAGATTCTACCCGCATTCCGAACACAATGGAACGTGTTTCGGAGGCTAATTTGGTCGTATGTGGAAGTTAGCTTTATAAATCGATTTAAAATATTAAATTATCGATTTTAATTTCGACGCGTTTCTCACCCGTACGAGCAAACCGTAAATCCAAATACTATGAAAATTGAAAATCCGATAATAACCAACTATTACGGATCCAATGAAACTGGTTTCGTCGAATTCCAAGGCTGCGCCTCGGAAGGCTATTTTTAAATTTAATTTAAACGATATATTTTTAAAACTGAACCAACCACTGTTAAATTCAATTTTACAACCTCTATTATCCTCTGTACTATCAATATAAACTTTACAAGCCTTCAAATTATTTTTAACAGGCTTAAAACTTCAAATTTCATATTTCACCCAATTCCAAATTATTCAATTTATTAATTTAATCATCAAATAAATTGTAACATTCTTGATTCAAGTTAGAATTGCTCTATTTATTATTTAAAATTAATTAAATATCCCGATTTAAAGGCTTAAAAATTTCGGGTCGTCACAAAAAGTAAGCATAAAATGAAAGAAAGTCATTGAAGAACAAAGAAGAAGAAGAGGCTTAGGAAGACATTTTAATTCTCATTAGTTTTGTAGCTGCTACTTGCATAATATGATAAGATAATGCAAACTAACAACTCCATTACATGACATATTTTAGGGAGCTACCAAAATGTCCTTTGGAAAATATAACATCTAAGTAATCGTTAGCATAAAATTAATCCTCCATTTAATATGCATGTGACTTTAATCCCCGCTAACATGTGCATTAGCTCTAAATTGTTGTTCATGGTTAGGGGGTAGGTAGGGTCCTTTATAATTACATGATTTCTTTTATTTCCTCATTCTTTTGTCTTCCAACCTTTGTATATGCATACATACATGAAGCCTCTTCCATTTTCCAACCAAATTCCTACAAATAAAAATAAAATGTGCAAGGTAATTTTCTTAGAGTAAATCATACGCAAAATTACCTTTTTACCCCCATGTAGATGCATGAATTATGACTTGAAAGCATTTTTGAAATTTGGTTTAAACACATAAAATCTCTGAATAATGACATTTATTTAAATAAAATAAGATTAAATATGAAAGTAAAAATATAACATTTACATACACATTAGTAAGTTAAAAAAGAATTGAAACTTGATTATTGGGATGTTAAGTTGGATAATTTTCTGGATGTCGATCTGATGTTGGTTTAGGCCTTCGGGTTTGGGCACTTGGAAAAATTATTCTCCTAACATCTTAAAATCTGGAACAAATTCTAATGGGAAAGCAAGGGGTTAAGCAACTAATTGAATGAGGCTTAACAATTCTGCATACATTTGAGATAATAAATATAGTTTCCTAAATTATAAATAATTGGTTATAACTCAAAAAATCCTTTAAAAGGGACTATTTATAAATAAAGCTAAGTGTAAATTGTTTTTGGGTTTATAGTAAACCATGTTTTGACGACAATTATTTTTGACCCTGGCTTTTAATACACTTAGTATTATAAATTTTGTCTTATAAAAGAAAGTTTGAAAGAGTATTTCTAAAAATATTTTTACCAATACTAAATATGGAAGTCAACCATAAGTTCAGCACGTTTTTAAACGAAAACATTTGATTCTTTTATGGAAATGAATCATATATGTAATGCGAATCATTAATGTGACGGCCTAGAAATTTGAACATTTGAAATTGAGATATTGAATTGATTTTAAATATTTGAAAGTTATTTTAAAATTGAATTTCAAATATAACTATGAATTTAGTAATTAAATTATTGAATTTAATTTATTTAAGTTGGGTAAAATGTTGAATCTTGATTTTTAAGCTGATTAAAAATATTTCAAAGGCTTGAAAAATCTATATTGATAATACTGAAGATAATGGAAGCATTAATTTTCAACGGAACCGGTTCCACTGGATCTGTAATATTACATTTTTGGGGAATGGTCTCGGAATTTAACGAAACCGGTTCCATTGGATCTGTAATATTGCATTTCAATTTTTATAGTGTTTGGAGTGATAGTTTGGCCGTACGATAAGCAAGCACGCTGGAAATTTAAAATGAAAATTTAATGTAATAACTGATCCAAAAAGCTATCTTCTCCATACAATCGAATTTGGGCTCGAAACCTTTTCCATTGCGTTCGGAATAGGCATATAACATTATAAACCTGGCAGCATGCTTCGATTGCAAGTCAAATTTGTGAGTTACGATAATCGAGATGATTTCAATTTAAATTTGAAATTTAAGAATAAAAAGTAATTGTTGCATTGCAAGCCCTCATTCTGCTCAATCAACATGTATAGAAATGTTTGCACGTGTCTCGTTTACCTTGTTTAATTTTTACATGCATAAGAAGAAAAAAAATATATATGTAAAATAACACAACAGTAATCGAACGAAAACATTATCTTCGTTCCAAACCGATAAAATGCTGAGCCTTTTTCTTTCATGAGTCTGGAAAAGAAAAATTAAAAAATCAAAACCCCTTTCTCGTTAAATCAATGGCCGCATGCCAGTTGACCTATGTCGACACCAAGAAGTAGCACGACTAAAGGTCGATTCGACCTGGAGGGCGATTGAGCTTTGGAAGTGTTTCATGATTACTGGTAGCAAGCTCGACATCAGGGCTATGGAGATGGGGAGGCTCAAATGCGAGGTCGGCGAAGCAGACTGCAAGAGAACCCAGAACTCTCTTTCAAAGGATACGAAGCAAGCGAACCAAGAAGATAGGTGGCACTGAATGGTTCTGTCGCGATTTTACTAGGGCTGGGTCATCGCGAGCGATTAGGGTTTCGTCTTTAAATCGGAGGGGCGGCTTCCTCGCGATGATCGAGAAGCGGTCGGCGAGTGGGTTTAGGTGCTGGAGGTTTGGGCTCGAGTAGTCAGTGGCGGTGAGAATTGGTGGGTTGTCTCTCGTGGTGATGTCCAAATGTGTGTAGGGTTTAGGGATTTTGCTAGAAGTAGTAAGGTATATTTAAGATTATTTCTTGATTTAAAATCTTGATATCCAAAGAAAAATAAACATATAAACATGAATATATATGTGTAAAAATACTCGTACCTGTTTTAATTTAAATACAGTAAAACAAAGGGGTATATGTATAGATAAGCATTGAAAAATATATAGGAATAAGAGTCTAAATTTACGGTAAAGTATAAAAATATTTTTGTTTTCAATATCTACATATACAAGTTAAAAAGGAATTTTAAATATTGAAGGAATTTATATAAGTAAAAATTTTGAAATCTATTCTTATAAGTGTATATATATATATATATATATATTTTTAAAGGGAAAATTATCAGTTAAATTAAATAATTAGATTTCAAACAATAAATTATAGTGGTTAAATTATTTAGTTAACCTATTTAATTATTTTTGGTAACTAAAAGACTTTTTAAAAATGGAAATCGGTTTAAAATTTAATTTTTTGTTTAAATTAATTATTTAGTTAAAATTAAAATCAAAATAAATTTATTAAACGGTAATTAACTTTTCGATTAGTTCGCTTTTTGATAAACCGTATAAATGTTTATACAATGTCAAAAGATCATGAAAATCAAACGGGAATGGAAAAGGGTTGCATGCGTAAGAAAAGGTGAGATCTTCCCACTCAAATTAAAAGTGGAATTTCAGTTATTGATTGACTATTTGATGTGGTAGTGTGTGTGTATATATATATATGCATATATATTGATTTGGAGTGATCGATTTCCCGCATTATATAGCGGATGAGACCCTATGCGTCGCATAATAGTGGATGATATTATTTAAACGCATATACCGCGATATTCCACCTCGAAGTGGAATTGTTATTTAATTGTTGTGCTAACATTTGTGGACTCAAGAAAACAGGCTGGAGGGATCCAACTGGATTCCTCAAATATTTGAATTTTTTTCATATGTTGTGTATTGATTTATTTATAATCTGTGTGTGATTATATTTGTGATTGAAATCGTTGAAGGCTATATTTTAGCTGAATATATTTTTGGTATCGTAGGGTACCAGAAATAAATAAAGTTTAATTTTTGAAATTTAAGTAGAAATTTTATAGTAAAATTAGTTTTTGAAAATTGGATAAATTTAAAAGATGGAATCTTAAAAAAAAGATAAAGATTGATTTTTGTAATCCTATTGAATAAAATTCCAAAATATGAAAAAAAGGTTTAATAAATCGATTTCGAGTAATATTATTCAAAAGTTGAAGAACTTATTTAAAATACTGATTTTAAATAGTTTGGAAGAGATAAAGGAATTTATTTTAAATGGAAATAAATTTAGAAATCGAATTGGAATTTAATTTGGGTTTGAAATGATTTTGGAAATCAATTTAGAATTTGATTTGGTATTGAAATAAAGTTTAGAAAATTAACTTGAAAGTTGATTTGGTGTTTGAAACTGAATCTTTGGGAAATAAATTTGGAAATTAATTTGGTGTCTGAAATAAATTTAGAAATCAATTTGGAATTTGATTTGGTAATAGAAAGTAAATATTTGGAAATCGATTTGAAAATCGTATGTCGGTGCATATCTGGAAATTCACTATGGGAATTTATAAAGAGTAGGGAAATTTGTTTCAAAAATAAATATTAGTTGATTTTTAAAAAGTGTGGAAAGGGATTTACGGATTTGTAATGTAAACATGAAATAAATCAAGAAGGATTTATTGATTGATTTAAATGAACCATCTTAGAATGGAAAGTGTATTTTCCCTGGAAAGCAGAGTATATTTTCAAACTAGATTTTGAAGTATAAATTAAAAGTTCTAGAAATTGGTTTGAAAGAATATTGTTGGAGAAATTATTTTTGGGAATTGTTTCTAAATATTTAAAGTAAATATTTATTAAGTTAATTATAGAAGTGATTATTTTAAAAGATTTAATTGATATTTGATTTAGAAAATGGTTATTTAAATATTTATACTCCATCTACTAATTTTATTTTAAAATTAGTTTGGACTTGAAGTTTTATATGAGATATTGATATAATATTTTCATAACCAGTATTTAAATAAAGTGTTTAAATTTTTTTTTTTAATATATCCTAGTACATATATTTTTGGATAAGTGATTTAAAATTATTTTAAAGCATTTGAACTCGGCAAATTTTCAGTGGAAATAAATAGATATTTGGAAATTTATTCCACGTGAGGAAAGTGATTTGAAATTTGTTTTCAAAGTTTTGAAGTGTTGAAAATATATCCTGCGATGATAATTTGGAAATAAATAATTTGGGAAAAATTATTTAAAAATCTGGTGGTTGTTATGAATATCGATTGATAGTTAAATAACCGACTCTCAATATTGGCCTTTAAATGGCATTTGAATTTCGATGCGACCGGGGGTAGGATTCCAAATGGATATTCGAAAACCACATTGAATCTTTGTGATGGATCTTTTGATTAAAAGATCAAAGTGAAAATTTGTTTTGATTTATTTAAAATCTGAATGTAACATTTATTTTTAAAATAAGCATTCGTTATTTGGATTAGCCGGGAGAGGACTTTGTGTCATAAAACCCATTCCGAATAATGATAAGACGAAATGGGATTGCATTTGAAGATGGTGTTGAAGACCGGGTATTTTTGAAAGCGAAAGGACTACCCGTCGAATGTCTCTACACCGAATGGCCCCGGAATAGAGATTTGATCACACTTTGTGATGGGGAGTCCAGACGTGATTAGTGAATATCCGGATTGCGAGGGCTTCTTTGGAAGTGCCTTCGGCTCCGTTCGAACCCAGGATGGACTTGTATGGATGTGTGTCTGACATTACACTTTGAGATATAAAGCTGGTTTCTATCAAATACATTTCTGTTGGTGACGGAGAATTTATTCTCTTAGCTTAACACCCTTCTCCGAGACGCACGAGCTCAGAGGTTATGTAGTTGATTGTTACTAGTGAAATACTCCCAATTTCGTAGTGTGGCATATGAAGTGCTATTGATCATGTGTTGATCGAAGCATGGCTTTTGTAAAAAACATAACTTTATGGACGAGACCTCGTCGGACCTCACAATCCGGGAATGGTCGAAGCAGGAAAGATACAGCAAGGTTGTTTAGGGTTAGTGCCCTTAAGGTATGTCCATTTCCTTCTGGGAAAAGGTGGAATCATGTTATGGAGCCTAGATATTTAACCTATGTGGTTGCTACAAATTTATTGCTTTGTGGTTGTTGCTGTGTGTTTGAGGATCCTCGGATAAAAGTCGGTAACGACCGGGGGTGGCATACTCGTACGGTTATCTAGTTACAGCTATATTACAGCGTGAGGTAACCCGACCTTGTGTTGGCAGAGATCCGGTTAGGTTCTCAGGGCGTCCCTCCAGAGGCATACCTATATGGCCTAGGAAGTTCCTTTGCCCAACCATTTGTTGAAAATTCTATCACCAATACGCGCCTTGTAGGTTTTAGTTGTATAACCTGCCTTTTACTCATGGCGGTGACCCGTTGTTTAATTGGTAGCTATGGTAGGTATGCCATAATGCTGGTGTGCTAGCTACGATTTATATTATACTTTCGAAATGTTTTCCACACTATGCACAAATGGAAATATTAAAAACAGATTTTGCGTATCAAGCATGTTTAACTATCACAAGGAGAAATCTCCTCCAATTCTGCGTTTGCATTATGTGTGTGGCGGGAGGCCTTATGGTAGTTTCATTTTCAAAAAGCATAGCGGATTTCTTTTCATTTGTTTGTGAAAATAACTGTTTTTAAGATCGCACACCAGTCCCATGACTGACCTTGCTTAATACAACGTGATAAGGAGTTCTCGCTTCGCGTTTGGTGGCGAACGAGTGATTCTTACACCTACATGCCCCGGGGAGGGGTTGGTTAACCGGTTAGGTGAAGAAGTCGAAATGCTAGCCGTAAAAGTAAGGGCAGGGTACCATTGTATGCCACGGCGAAGCTGGAATGGATGAAAAGCCTACCAGCCGAGAGTGGCCACTGTCAATGGTTGAAAAGCCTAGATCGTTACAAAGTCGTATCAGAGCATTTGGTTAAGCGACAACCTTGGCTCTGGTGGGAATTACTTATTAGAGATAGAGTCAGTAGTACTCTAGAATGAATTTGAGTGTAATAATAGATATGAGCGCGTATTTGTTAGTGAATATAAAAATTGTTTTATATTGTGTTGACTTATCGGTTGATTGTTTATAGATTTTATTTGGTGCAGTTTGGCCAACTGTATTGATAGAGGTTTCTAAACTCTTAAAGGAGATAAACCGACACAGTATTGTTTTAAAATCGGGTAAATAAGATAATTTTACCCAAATTATTTTTGTACAGAAAAGAAATCATTTTTCATAAATTATTATAGTATATGGTTGTTTGGATGTTAGGAAGTGATAATATTAAATTGTCATCATTATTGAATAAGAAATTGAAATCATAACCAAAGGTTAAGAAATAAATTCATGTACAAATGAGATTTGTAAATGTAAACTGTAAATGTGATTTATAATTTGAAATAGAATTCCAGAGAAATGTTTGAAAGTGGATTGAAAAGATTTGAGATATGGAAAATTTGGAAATTAAAATTCTTTTTAGTTTGAAAACAATTTTCAAAGATTTTGAAAAAAAATGTTTTGGAGGGCTAAAAAGCACTAAACTCTTTTCGACCATTGGAAAATAACTTTGAGGATGACTGTAACATCATCGATGTTCGTTTTCAAGTTTCCAGGAGAGGAATTGCTGCCAAATTATTTTAAAAGTAACTTGTTTGGAAAACTGGGTTTGGGGTTTGAAATTCAAAAGATAATTTGAATTGATTTCAAAAATGGATTTGAAAAGATGGAAAGACTCTGGAATCCTATGGAATATAATTGAGTTTGATAACTTGTAAAATTTAAAATTTATAGAATAAAATCTAACTTGAGAAAAATTTAAAACTAAAATAGTTGGGATAGTTATCAAAGCTTAAAAGTTCGAATTAAACCGACTATTGGATATTGAATTTGATTTATGATAAACAAAGCGAAGTGGAAAATTTTGTCAAGTTGGACCAAATGAATCAAAGTACTGAAATAAAATTAATAGGTGAAACTAATTGAAGGAATGATAAAATAAATATGATTTGAAATGAATTGAATTAAATATTTATAAATAAAAGGTAAATTGAATTCATATGGAACTGGAAATCCAGTTTAATAAGTAGATATTAACCAAAGTGGAAAAACTGAAAAATAAATATAGGAAGTATGTAAAATACTTGTATCGAACTTAAGAAAACGAATCGTGTAATTCTTAAGTAAATTTAATATTGGAAATATACAAAGCTAATAATTGAGTGAAGGCTAAAATCTGGAAGTTGTAAAATGATGATTTTGAACAAGTGAATTAAAATCAAAATCAATGTCAATAAAAGAAAATTGATATATTTAATAATCAATCGGAATAAATACGTAGGATGTACGTATATTATTTTATTTTCATAACGATTTGATCCAGAATTCGAGCACAGAATTTCGAGATAGTTATATCGGTCCGAGTTGGGATTTTTCACTCGATTTTCGACGACGAACCTGGATATGGATTTTTGGTTGATTTTTGAAATTCTCTATCATAGTTTACGGCTATGCAAGGAGAATGACGGTTTCTGATCAAGAAACCAGATCTGAGTTCACCCTAGGAAGTCGGGTGGATGATACTAGTTTGAAAGTGAAATTGCGTGATCGAGTGAACGATCAAATTTGATATTGCATACGAATGATGTATGTATATCATACAGACTTGAATAAAAATAGATATTGAAACTTTTTTAAAGAAATGCGCAAAATAATTTTAGAATTTTGTAATTGGAGATTATTGTTAAGCAGGATATACAGGTGTGCTAAAGGCAAAGATAAATTGGATTTTTGATCTCGAAGATAAAATTAAATTGCTCGACAATAAAGTATGTGTTTAAATTTCAGCATGAAATTTGATGATTTTCTTATCTAGCCACTTGGCCTTTTGTTTTTTTTTTTGAAATTTTGGGGACCATTATGGCATTTTGTTTTCATACTGAGCTAGCCACGCAAAGGAGACGCTGGCGAAATTTTTTTCGAAAATTTAGGGAGTTAGAAAAAATTTTGTGGAAATTTTGAAAATTTAAAATTTGAATTTGAATTTAAATTTGAATTTTTAAGAAAACAATGTTGTTTAGAATCTATGGAAGATTTGTTTTGACAAGGTGAGAAAACTGTTTGGGATTGAGAAAACAATAAATGGGTTGAGGATCATTCATCTTGACTAGTAATTTGGGGACGAAATTATTTTAAGTGGGGAAGAGTGTGATGACCCAGAATTTTGAACATTTGAAATTGAGATATTTAATTGGTTTTAGATATTTGAAAGTTGTTTTAAACTTGAATTTCAAATATAACTATGAATTTAGTAATTAAATTATTGAATTTAATTTGTTTAAGTTGGGTTAAATGTTGAATCTTGATTTTTAAGCTGATTGAAAATATTTCAAAGGCTTGAAAAATCTATATTGGTAATGATGAAGATAATGGAAGCTTCAGAATTGAATTTGGAAATAATTTGTTCAGTTTTGAAATTTTATCGTTTAAATCGATATTTAAAAATACCCTTCTGGGGCATCGTCTCGGAATTCGACGAAACCAGTTCCATTAGATCCGTAATATTGCATTTCAATTTTCATAGTGTTTGGGGTGATCGTTTGGCCCTACGATAAGCAAGCGTGCTGGAAATTTAAATCGAAAATTTAATTTAATAACTGATCCAAAAAGCTATCTTCTCTATACGATCGAATTTGGCCTCGAAACTTTTCCATTGCGTTCGGAATAGGCGTATAAGATTATAAATGCCTGACGGCATGCTTCGATTGGAAGTCAAATTTGTGAGTTGTCATAATCGAGATGATTTCAATTTAAGTTTGAACTTTAAATATAAATATTAATTGTTGCATTGCAAGCCCTCATTCTACTCAATCAACACGCAGAGGAATGTAATATATATATATATATATATATATATATATATATATATATAAAATAACGCAACAGTAATCGAACGAAAACATTATCTTCGTTCCAAACCGATAAAATTCAGAGCCTTTTTCTTTCGCGGGTCTGGAAATGAAAAATTGAAAAAATCTAAACCCAGTTCTCGTTAAATCAATGGCCGCATGCGAGTTGGCCTGCATCGACACCAAGAAGTAGCACGGCTGAAGGTCGATTTGACTTGGAGGGCGATGGAGCTTTGGAGGTGTTTCGCGATTACTGGTAGCAAGCTCGACATTAGGGCTTTGGAGAGGGAGGCTCGAATGCAAGGTCGGTGAAGAAGATTGCAAGAGAACCCAGAACTCTCTTTCGAAGGATACGAAGCAAGCGAACCAAGAAGACAGGCGGCACTTGGTGGTTCTGTCGCAACTTGGGCTGGGTCGGCGTGAGCAATTAGGTGTTCGTCGGCAAATCGGAGGGGTAGCTTTATCGCGATGATCGGGAAGTGGTCGACTAGTGGGTTTTGGGTGCTGGAGGTTTGTGCTCGAGTAGTCAATGGCAGCGAGAATTGGTGGGTTGTGTCTCATGATGATGTCTAGATGTGTGTAGGGTTTGGGGATTTTGCTGGAAGAAGTGAGGTATATTTGAGATTATTTCTTAATTTTAAATCTCTATATCCAGATAAAAATAAACAAATAAATAAATATATATATATATATATATATATGTGTGTGTGTGTGTAAAAATACTCATACCTACTTTAATTTAAATATAGTAAAACAAAGGGGCATATGTATAGATAAGCTTTGAAAAATATATAGGAATAAGAGTTTACATTTACAGTAAAGTATAAAAATATTTTTGTTTTTAATATCTACATATACAAGTTAAAAAGGAATTTTAAATACTAAAGGAATTTATACAAGTTAAAATCTTGAAATCTATTTTTATAAGTGTGTATATATATTTAAAGGGAAAATTACCCGTTAAAGTAAATAGTTAGTTTTAAACAATAAATTACAGTGGTTAAATTATTTAGTTAACCTATTTAATTATTTTTACTTATTAAAATATTTTTTTTAAAAGGAAATCATTTTAAAATTTAATTTTTTGTTCAAATTAAATTTTTAGTTAAAATTGAAATCAAAATAAATTTATTAAACAGTAATTAATTTTTCAATTAGTTCACTTATTGATAAACTGTATAAATGTTTATACAAGGTCAGAAGACTATGAAAAACAAACGGGAATGGAAATGGGTTGCATGTGTAAGAAAAGGTGAGATCTTCTCACTCAAATTAAAAATGGAATTTCAGTTATTGATTGGCTGTTGGATGTGGTAATATATATAGTAGTGTGTGTGTGTGTATGGAGTGATTGATTTCCCACGTTATATAGCGGATGAGACCCCATGCGTTGCATAATAACGAATGATATTATTTAATCCCATATACCGCGATATTCCACCTCGAAGTGGAATTGGTATTTAATTGTTGTGCCAACATCTGTGGATGCAGGGAAACAGGTTGGAGGGATCCAACTGGATTCCTTAAATATTTGAATTTGTTTCATATGTTATGTGTTGATTTATTTATAATTTGTGTGTGATTATATTTGTGATTGAAATCGTTGAAGGCAATAGTTTAGCCGAATATATTTTTGGTACTGTAGGATACCAGAAATAAATAAAGTTTGATTTTTGAAATTTAAGCAGAAAGTTTATAGTAAAATTAATTTTTGAAAACAGGATAAATTTAAAATATGGAATCTTAAAAAAAAGATAAAGATTGATTTTTGTGATCCTATTGAACAAAATTCCAAAATATGGGAAAAAGGTTTAATAAATGGATTTCGAGTAATATTGTTCAAAAGTTGAAGAATTTATTTAAAATATGTATTTTAAATTGTTTGGTAGAGATAAAGGAATTTATTTTAAAAGCAAATAAATTTAGAAATCAAATTGGAATTTAATTTGGTGTTTGAAATGATTTTGGAAATCAATTTGGAATTTGATTTGGTGTTGAAATAAATTTTAAAAATCAAATTGAAAATTGATTTGGTGTTTGAAAATGAATCTTTGGGAAATCAATTTGGAATTTAATTTGGTGTCTGAAATAAATTTAGAAATCAATTTAGAATTTGATTTGGTGATTGAAAGCAAATATTTGAAATCGATTTGAAAATCGTATATCAGTACATATTTAGAAATTCACTATGGGAATTTATAAAGGGTAGGGAAATTTGTTTTAAAAATAAATATTAGTTGATTTTTAAAAGGTGTGGAAAGGAATTTACGGATTTGGAATGTAAATTTGAAATAAGTCAAAGAAGGATTTATTGATTGATTTAATGAACCATCTTAGAATGGAAAGTGTAATTTCCCTAGAAAGCCGAGTATATTTTAAAAGTAGATTTTAAAGTATAAATTAAAAGTTCTATAAATTGGTTTTGGGAATTATTTTTAAATATTTAAAGAAAATATTTATTAAGTTAATTATAAAAGTGATTATGTTAAAAGATTTAATTGATATTTGATTTAGAAAATGGTTATTTAAATATTTATACTTTATCTACTAATTTTATTTAGTTTGGACTTGAAGTTTTATATGAGATATTGATATAATATTTTCATGACCAGTACTTAAATAAAGTGTTTAAAAATAGTTTTTTTAATATATCAAAGTACGTATATTTTTGGATAAGTGATTTAAAATTATTTTAAAGCATTTGAAGTCGGCAAATTTTCAGTGGAAATAAATAAATATTTGGAAGTTGATTCTACGTGAGGAAAGAGATTTGAAATTTGTTTCAAAGTGTTGAAAAATATCTTGCGAAGATATTTTGGAAATAAATATTTTGGGAATTTTTTTTAAAATCTGGTGATGGTTGTGAATATTGATTGATAGTTAAATAACCGACTATCAATATTGGTCTTTAAATGGCATTTGAATTTCGATGCGATCGGGGGTCGGATTCCAAATGGATATTAGAAAACCACATCGAATCTTTGTGATGGATCTTTTGTTTAAAAGATCAAAGTGGAAATTTGTTGTGATTTATTTGAAATTTGAATGTAACACTTATTTTTACAATAAGCGCTCGTTATTCGGATTAGCCGAGAGAGGACTTTATGTCACAAAACCCATTCTGAATAATGATACGACGAAATGGGATTGCATTTGAAGGTGATGTTGAAGACCGGGTATTTTTGAAAGCGAAAGGATTACCTATCGAATGTCTCTGCACCGAATGGCTCCGGTATAGAGATTTGATCACCCTTTGTGATGGGGAGTCCGGACGTGATTAGTGAATATCCGTATTGCAAGGGCTTCTTTGGAAGTGCCTTCGGTTCCATTCGAACCTGGGATGGACTTGTATGGATGTGTGTCTGACATTACACTTTGAGATATAAAGCTGATTTCTATCAAATACATTTCTGTTGGCGGCGGAGAATTTATTCTCTTAGCTTAACACGCTTCTCTGAGACGCACGAACTCAAAGGTTATGTAGTTGATTATTACTAGTGATGTACTCATAATTTGGTAGTGTGGCATACGAAGTGCTGCTGATCATGTGTTGTTCGAAGCATGGATTTTGTGAAAAGCGTAGCTTTATGGATGAGACCTCGTCGAACCTCACAACCCAGGAATGGTCGAAACAGGAAAGATGCGGCAATGTTATTTGGGGGTAGTGCCCTCAGGGTATATCCATTTCCTTCTGGAAAAATGTGGTATCATGGTATGGAGCCTAGATATTTAACCTATGTGGTTGCTGCAAAATTATTGCTTTGTGGTTGTTGTCATGTGGTTGAGGATCCTCGGATAAAGGTCGGCAACAACTGGGGGCGGCATACTCGTAGGGTTATCTAGTTACAGCTGTATTACAGCGTGAGGTAAGCCGACCTTGTGTTGGCGGAGATCCGGTTAGGTTCTCCAGGCGTCCCTCCAGAGGCGTACCCATGTGGCCCAGGAAGTTCCTTTGTCTGACCATTTGTTGGAAATCCAATCACCAATACGTTGTTTGTACGATTTTAGTTGTATAACCTGCCTTTTACTTGTGGTGGTGACCTGCTGTTTAATTGGTAGCTATAGTAGGTATACCATAATGGTGGTATGCTGGCTAAGATTTACATTATACTTTAGAAATGTTTTCCACACTATGCACTAATGATAATATTAAAAAAATGATTATGCGTATCAAGCGTGTTTGACTATCATAAGGAGAAATCTCCTCCAATTCTGCGTTTGCATTGTGTGTGGCGGGAGGCCTTATGGTAGTTTCATTTTCCAAAAGCATAGCGTATTTATTTTCCTTTCTTTGTGAAAATAACCCTTTTTAAGATCTCACACTAGTCCCATGGCTGACCTGGAATTTATTGTTCCCTTTTTAAACTTTGGGTGCCCATAATTTTCCACACGGGCAGCCTAGAGTCATGTTATCATTATTGTGGAGCGAAGTCAGATAAAAAAATACGCCGTGGAGATCAGGAAGCAAGCTGGATGGAGAGGCATATCACTAGTATATAATATTTCTTTTCCGCCTTTTGTTGTTGTAACACTCTGATAATGTGATGTATAAACTGATATAGCGCTTTTGTTTTAAAGATTATTCATTTAACTATTATATTTGTACCGCTGCAAAATGTGAGATTCTGTTATTGTCTCTGTTTCTTCTTCTTTAACCCTATCAGTTCGTTTTTCGATATTCGACTGTGCGACATTTGATACAGTGGATGTATGGATGTCGACTTTCAGGCGTTGAAAAATTGGGTCGTTACAATTAATATGGAAATGATTTATTTATATAATTAGCACTGAACATCAAAGAAGTAAACTTGTGGCTATTTTAAAAGTTATGAATAATCGTGAGACATGACTTTAAGGTAACAAATCTTGAGTTGTCCAATATTATGTGAACCAAGAAATAGTGCAAGTTTGAATTCAATAAGTGGTGATAAGTATACAAGACTTAATTTACATATACGGTCATTTAATATCCTCGATAGTTGGTATCTTAGCTATCGATTAGTTCAGCTACTTTATTATCGTCATTCTAAGACGATTTATTGCTCCGCTGGGCATTCTACCCTTTGTCGAAAAGTAAGTAAACCAAAAGCATGAGAGGGGGCCAAACTATGTGGGTTGCTTCAATTATGATATTTCATATCTCATCTAGTTTGGATTCGGTTGTGCAATTGGATGTGGAAATATGCCGATACTCGGTAAGGTTTGCTGGGGTCGACTTGGAGGGTCCTGAGAAGTGTCAGAGAGTAAATGAGCTTCTAAGGAGTATAATACTAGAGGTATACTTCAAGGGGGTTCACCTTCGTAGTCATTTGTTGGAAAATTTTCTTTCCTTATTTAATTCGTAAACCCTAAAATGTTTATCTTTAAATTTCCATGAGTAGAACCAACTCCTCTTTATGGCATTTAAGTATTGATTTAGTCCATTCTATTAAGTTGGACTATTACCTTATTTTATTCATTCTATCAAGTTTGGATTGTTATATTATTTTGTCCATTCAATTGAATTTGGACGGTTCCCTTATTTTATCCATTCTGTCAAGTTTGGATTCTACTCAGATTATTTCCATTATTTCAAATCTAGTTTTAATATTAAGTATGCCAATTCATATTTGGATTTTTTTTTATATTTTTTTCCTGCTCTTGTGTTCGTGGATTTTATTCTTGTGAGGTAAAAACCAATTTGTGTTAGCGGTGTAGTCTCATAGAATTTTATTTGTTCTCCATTATTTGAGTTATCTCATTCTGGTGTTTCCAGACCGATCCGAGTGTTATTTTGTTATAATTCTTGGGTCAGACCGAGTATTTTCCTAAGTTGGCTTTGGAATTATAGAGATCTTTGATGGGAGCTGGAGATTCACCTATCGTAATATTTTTATTTTCCACTTTATTATATAGTATCCCTATCAACATTTACAAGGTTAGAATTTTATAACTGTTTAGTTAATACGGTTTGTTTTTAACTTTGATATACTTTGTATTTTAGAAGTGACAGTTTCTACGGTCCTTATTATGTTATATGTTGTCGATTCTGCGTTGAGATTTTGTTTTTTCTCCATTCTCTGTTCTTTTATTTTATTTTACTTTAACAATTTTTCTTTTTATCAATTGGATGCGTGGCATTGCAGCATGATGGTAGTGTTCAGTGTCGACTTTCGATGGTCAAAATGGTGAGTCATTACATTTGGTATCAAAGTGCGAAGTTAAACGAGATCCTTAGCTTTGGTAAGGTTTGGCTCTTTAGAGATAGGATAAGCGATACCCTAGAATGAGTTTGAGAGTATTATATATCGGAAAGCGTATTTGTTAATGTTATGGAAACGTATTATGCTAATTGATCTATTGATTTTTTTTTATGAATTCTATCGAGACATGGGAAGCAACGGTACTGATGGGGATTTCTAAACACTCGACCAAGGCCAACGGACAAGCTATTGGATTTTTGAAAATTTAGGCAGACTTAATATTTGGCTTAGGATTATATTTTTATATATAAAGTAATAATTTTCAAACTTTATACAATCATAAAGTATGTTGGTGTAAATGTGATAATATTTATTTATTGTCACCATTGTTTTTTCAGTTATGCTTAGTTTAAATAAGAAGCAATAATTATTGTTTTTTAATTGAAAAATAGCACTCGGTTTATTAGGGAGCATTTATCACTTCGATTTAAAATGAACCCTTCGTGAATTAATTTTTACTATTTGACTATAAGGTTTTCGGAAGAAATGCTAGCTTAAAAATTTCACCTTTTAATAACGGTGGGTTAAGTTATAAACTTTAAAATAGTTGTTAATATAATATTAATAATGGGATAAGATATTTTGAGAATAAATATTCAAGATAATTCTATTATAATAAAGAAGGATTATTATAACATGAAATAATTTTTATATAAAAGAAATTTAATACAAATTTAGTTTGTGAAATGTGTTTAAAAAGAAATTTTGAATTTAAATCCTAGAATTTTTAAAATAATTTTAAAAGGTTTTAGAGAAATGAAATGGTAATTCTTTTGGAAGTAATTGAAAGTGAAATTATTTTGGGAAGTAGAATTTTAAATGGAATGCATTTTCTTTGGATAATTAAGAGGAAATCATTTCGATTAGCTTTGTGGTAAGTTGAATAATTTTCAAAGTGACGATTGTATGTTTTCTTAGGCGAACATTGTGGAGTACTTTTAAATTGTTGCCGTTCTCATTGTGTGATCGAAACAAGTACAAAATTCGAATAAACCCAAAGTGATTTTTAATAAGTAAGACATTTAAAGTTATTCCATATAAAAATATATGCTGTATGTTTTCAAAGACGAGTTTTTAGAAATTTCAAACCAAGTCTTTAAAATTTAAGTTCCTGTAAAAAGGGAATTGTTTTTTGACATAAAAAGTATTTCTGGTAAGAGTTTGTTTAGAAAACAAGATTTTTCCCTTAGATAAGATAAGGGATAGTTTAACACAGGTAAGTAGGGTTAAATTAAATAAGAAGGTTTTGATAAACATTGTTTTATCAAAACCATATAGTTGTTTAAAACATCTAATTAGTGTAAACTATTTGCTGATTGGGTCAACCCATAACATTAGCTGTTTTAACACTCTAAGTTAAAATGGTAAATAGGTTGACCCAAGTTTTAAGAAAACCATAATTTGATTTGATCCCATCAAGAGCTTTGAAAAAGTAAAATAAAATTTATATGTACTCTCAGGATGTAAAAGAGTATAATACAAGTAAATAAAGTGGAATAAGTTATTATTTGATGTTTTATAAAGAAATGACTTTATCAAATATTTTTAAACTTAAGTGAGAATTTATGAAATAATTCATGTTTAATTTTTGCACCGAATAAAATAATAGGTGAAAATACAAGTGATTTAGATAATTATCTTAGTATAAATGTAGAATTTTTTTAATATAACTAAGAAACTAATAAAATATAAAGCATAATTTTCCATTTTGTCCAAGTGAGTTTGGATTACCTTCTGAGCAATAACCAAAGGCTAATGAGCAAAATGGTATGCTTAGATAATTATCAATATTTTTGGACGGTCAAGAAAGTTTTGAATCTAAGTTGAGACTTGCTTGTTAGTTGTTTGACATTTTGAAACAATGTTAAGTGATAAGTTTTCACTTATGGACTTTGATTGACTATCAGTGTTAGTTTGTTCATTCACAGAATTTGATTGATTTAATTTGATTGTATTAATTGGTTGCATGATTTCATATACCATTGTATATAATGTTTAAATTCCTAGGTAAAGGATTTTGAATTGTTGTTATTAGGACTTTAATCCTGGCGACTTTGAAATAGAGATTTCGGAAGATTTTTGAAAAGCAATGATACTTATTCACTCTGGTTGATATTTTTGGAGGAACCAAAATACCACTAGATGCTCCATGTAGTTTGATTCTAGATTTTCATCATGCTTTATTAGGTGGAGTTTCCTTCTTGTCATTTTGGTTTTTATCTTTGGTTTTTCTCGTTTGATAAATTTGAAAATAAAATTTTGAATTGAAAAATTTAGGTATTTACATCTAAATTTATCATTTGAAATATTTGGATGCGAGCATCTATTATAGAATATTTTATGAATTTTGTCTCACATGGTTGAAATATGGTTGTAAATTTCTTGTAGATTTATAAAATACTAATTTTTGCAAGTAGAGTTACATCACCTTGATTTTGTTAGCATGATTCTCTTTTATATTTCGTAAGCACACGTATGTAAGAGATTGCCATTAGATTCTTGCGCTCCTGTATTTGCATAGAAGATAATAAATTACTCGTCAAAATATAAATAAAACGCAAAACGGTATGTAATAAATTTATAAAAATTAAATTGGTTGTGATTTGATGCCACAGATATGGGAGGCCACTTGGCTTTTATTTTCTTTGATCGGTTAGAGCCCGCAGAGGCAATTTGTAGTACTTCGATCGAGCTGCGCAAAGGTGACGCTGATACAATTTTCTAAAAAATTAAAAGTTAGAAAATTTTAGGAATTTTTGAAAAATTTTGATAACTAAAATTTGAATTTCAAGTTATATCTTGGAATAAATGAATGGAAGAGAATTAGTTGGCATAGGTGGGTGGATTTGAAGGACGTGAAAATTTTAGGATCTATTCCAGCTAATTGGTTTTTGAAATAAGTTTAATAACTCATTTAATTAATATTTTTAAAATTGAGGGTTTGGAAAAATGTTCTTCCTTCGGAATTTTGGGACGATATTCATTTAAGGGGGAAGAATGTAACAAACCAAAATTATGGTCATTTGGCTTTAAATGTTTAATTAATTTTAATTATTTAAATAATTGGATTTTATAATTTAATAACTTCTAATTCAAATATAAGGAATGTTTAAATATTTGAGTTATAAATTAAATGTTAATTAAATGGATTTAATAATTTTATTCAACTCCATTTAATTAATAAATAATATTGGTGAAAAATTTGTAAATTTATTTACAAATATAAATAGATCAGATAAATATAGAAAATTAAAAATAAAACGATATTTAAGTATGTGAAATTGTTATTTCGAGGAACTGCCTCGGTTGGACGAAATTAGTATTATTAGATCCATAATAGTGAATAATAATATACCATCGAATTTTATGGCAGTCAGACGAATCGTTTTGTCAAGCGAGCTCGAAATGCATAGAAATTAATTTTAGAAACTCAGTATAATATTAGGTTCAAAATGTTATCTTCTATTTATGATCGAATCAGAGCTTGGGACGTTCCATTGTGTTTAAAATAGAGATATAACATATAAAATGCAAGGCGACCCGTTCCATTTGGAATTCAAAATTTTTGGACACTGTACAGCTTGATAATTCAAATTAAATAATATATATTCATATTTACTGTAACGACCCGGAATTTCCGATCCCGAAAATTCCAAATAGTTAAAGAAAAGAAGAAAGAGAGAGAAGAAGAACAGAAAAGAAACGTACAATCTCACATTCGCAGCGGATAAAATATAATATCAATAATAGTTATACCAAAGAAAACCGTATCTATCAATTACATTGATATATTAGAGTTACAGCAATTTTATACAAGATTAGATCGATACAATTCTCAGATATACAATATCATAGTGGAAACTCTCCATACGTTCCTGCCATCCAGCTTGCCTCCTGAGCTCCAAAACGTCATTACCTGAAAATCTGTAATACTCGGTCTTAACCGAGCATTACATCAAAGTAACAACCGAGTCAGGCTGGAAACCGGCATGAGTAAACCCATCTAACAAGGAATACAAAAGTATACAAATTATATAAACCCGGGGTAACTTATTTCACAAGTTGTTATAGACATCAACCATTTCACACATCAATTTCTATGTGCCAAAACTTAGATTTAAATGGTCCAATTTACTTAAGTCATTCCACTTCAGCCTATTAATTTTACATATCAAATTATAAGAATCGAAGTGGCTTCGGGTATTTACTAATACCCGAATCCGGTCTCTTCGAATTCAATACCATCTTATCCCAAATTATTCACGTGAAACACAATTCAAACTTCAAATACAGGGTGTCACCTATGCACATTAATTCATCATATCATATCACATAGCATCTCAAATCACATATCCGAGATATCAACCAATCTAAGGCATGCAATATTATTCAATCATCTATAAGTAAAATAAATTAGTCATATCATTTCTAATTAATCTAATCAAATTAAATTAATTACTTCAACCATCCTTAATATTGCTCATTTAACATTAATCAAATAAATAAATTATTCATTTAATTAATCGTCCTTGATTAATTATCTTCAATTACATAAAGTAATTATCCTTTAATTAATTACACAAGTTAACTATCTTCAAACAATTTAATTCACAAATAAATCTTGATTAATCACATTAGCAATTAACTTCCCTTAATTACTTACATTCGTTAAATTAACTTCTTGATTATTTACATTAATTGATCTTTTAATTACATTGAGTAATTATCTCTTTAATTACTTTCCCTAAGTAATTATCCTTTAATCTAATTACATCCAGTATTTGTTCATCCATTACCTCACTAAGTAGTTACACCCCATTATCTACATCAAGTCATTATGCTCAATCCAACATCAAATGATTACCTTTAATTAATTAAAATTAATCATATTAACTTAATTAATTACATTGAGTGATTAATTCCTTATTAATTACCCTGATTAATTACTCTATAATTATTAATTAATTATCTTTTTATTGATCACTTTCATAAATAAAACTAATCTTTTAATTAATTCCTAAATTGATAATCCTTTAACTAATTACAATATGTAATAACTCCTTAATTTCCATCATTAAGTAACTTCACTTAGCTACTTTAATTAATCATTCTAAAATTTTCTTTAATTTAATCAATTAATCACTAGTTACTTAACTAACCTTTATTTACTTATATTAATTTATTTACCCTTTAATTAATCACCTTGGTTAATTATCCAATTATTCATCACGTCCTTATTTTAAGATAACTTTTGTCTAAACTAGCCAATTAATTTTCATTAATAAATTTCATTTGAGAACGCTTAAGAGTATAACTACTTAATTATTTTATCAGAAATCAACAATTCATATTTCAACTTCATTTGACATAAAATAAACTTGGTAAATATTTTACTTGGAATCTTGTTGAATAGTTAGATTAAAACTTGTTGATCAAATTACTTTCGAAACCCAATTCAAGTTTTCTTTGACAACTTGATCCGTATAACCATTTTAATCTAAAGCTTATCCAAGCTAAAATAAAAGAAAGGCAAACAATACCACCAAGCCCACATCTTTTATTCGAGAACGTCACGGCCCAAAGCCCAAGATTTCGATCAAACGTTCGTTCTTTCCTCTCCACTATCCTTCCCTGATTCAAATTACCAAACGCGACCCAAACCAAAAATCTATGCACTGTGCATATGCACGAGCGACCGGAGCCACAATGATCAACGATGAAGCTGCCCCAGAGTCACCGCAGACCACCTTACAATGCCACACTACCCGAAACATCGCCAAAACCCCTCAAACGAAAATCGACCTCCCACTGCCTCGAACAAGAAACTTCGTCTACTTACCTTCCCTCATTCGCCACCGTACCACTGCCGAACAATCGAAACGTCACCGAAAGGTACGCCATCCACCCTCTTCGTTTCTTTCCCCACGCGCGCAGCCTTCCATCACCCGCTTTGCTTTACAAAATAATTCGAACCCAAAGCCAAGTAAAGCCCCCCTTAAACACTAATACTTAAACAAACTGCATTCTCGATCACTTAGAAATTCCAGCTCCAATTTTCTCGAGTTTCCCATGCCCTACTCCTCCTCCACGTCAAGTATCACACCTCCAAATCAACCCAGCCGCACAAATTTGCCGTTATGCCCAATTCAGTTCAACCCTCAAATTCTAGACAACCACATCACTAAAAATTACGATATCTATATTAAAAATCAACATTTTCACTAATGAAAAATCTCATATATTCAATTTACCAAATTAGGTAATTTGGGACTCGGTCAGTTACAAGTGGTTCTCAGTAAAAATCAAAATTTTCCCTATCTATGACCTGATGGGTCTTCAAATGATTTTTAGCATGTTATAAACTCGAATATAAACACTTCATTAGTTTATACTATCTACAGATTCGAAATATAATTCAAGATATGGATTTTCTTTTGAAAAATTAACATGGCAGAAAGGACTGGAACAAGTGTAAGAAGGTTTAATAAAGGCATTCACACACCTATATGCAGACATATGCATACTCATTTAACCGATATCCTCACCTTCAACTGTATATAAAAAAAAATTGAATTTTAAAATAGTTACTCACCAAGATTTTGAAGACTAAGCCTTATTTTAAAAAACTGGAAACTGATTTTTTTTTTCTAGAACAGATTCCTGATCTGTTAAGTAGGATTTTGAAACTTGAATGTTGAATCCCTGAAATTTTTGCATTGCTCAGGATCGAAATTTCAGAAAGCTGGTGTTGTTTAATGCCAGTCCCTCCTCAGGTTGATTTTATTTTATCTTAGTTTCCTTTTAGTTTAGAAAGTGAATTTTTTATTTTTTTATTTTTTTATTTTTAAGGAAAGTTTTAAGTTTGCCACTTGTAACACCAAGCTAACAAATGTCAATGTATATTGTCTTTAACTTCCACTTGGATTTTACATGCCTTATATATTCACAATTGTTAAAAAAAATTATCTTAAATTTATCTTATGTTTTATCCATATATTTATATTTATATGTATTATCAATTTGGTTTCACATTTATTATTTCCTATATGAATATAGTGTGTGTGTGTGTGTATATATACATTTTATAATATGCCCAAATTGGTTCTTATATAAATGTCTTAAGTATATTAAATCCTTTGTCCAATTTTATTCAAATTCTAAATATATTTATAACTTAGCTCATAAGCATTATTAAAAGAAAGACATTAAATCTTTTATAAATCTTATTTAATGTCAAAAGACATGTGTATATATATATAGACTAAACTTTGTATTTTTTTTATTTTTTTTTATTCATATGTTTCCTGTACTTATGCCACTTTTAAGAAAAAAATTATATTCAAATTAATGCTTTCAAATTATTTTACATATATATACACACCTATATACCTGTAGGTATGTACTTAAAATTCAATATTATAAAGTTTACACATATCTATTAATATATTCATTAGTTTACTATAAGATTCATCCTGCTGATTTAATTATTATAGTTTCCAAATTCACTTAAATATAGATATATTCAGACATGTATTTAAATAAAATTAGTCAACTATCCAATTAACGGATGTCCAAATTCCGGGTTATTACATTTACCATGCCTATTCTATACCTACAGCCATATTTAGCCCAAGCCCTCACTGTTGAGGACATACCACCCACATTCTCATTCTCACCCCCTCGTTTTCTTTCTCTTTATAAGCTTCAGCTGAAACAAGAAAAGAAGTTTTTACGAACTTTAAAAAAAATAAAAATCAAGTAAAATGAACAACTAAAAAATCTGAAATAAGCTTTATAGATCTCGTTTTGATGAGAGCTTCATTTCGACATGCTTTGGTTGGTTGCATCATGGGTCTTGGGGTATGTGCGGCTGCCATGGCCAAGCTTTGGTTCCAGCTAGGTTTTCGATTTGGCCTTGATTTGATCGGAATTAGGAAAAAACTTGGACTGGATTCGAGTTCGTCAGAGTTTTTAGCATCAATGGCAAAGAACTGGTAATGGGAGACGAAGGTTTAGAGGGTGCTCCTTGGCCACTTCGCGGGCTATTAGCGATGGTCGCGTTTCTTTGAGAGCTGAGCTCGAAATGAGGTAGGGGGATTGGATGCTTGCGCCGAGAGAAGTTTAATAGTGGAGCTCGATTGGGGTTGTGCATGCATGAGGCAGAGGATGCACAGACATTTCGTGCATAAGGGAAGTTTAGAAGATGGAGAAGGTGGAGGGTAGGATTGTAATTATTAAAAAATTATTTATTCATATTATCTAATAACTTATAAATGAATAACTTTTGCATATGAGGTCGAATTTGAACGCCGTTTTTTGTGTTGGACTCCTATCATCGAAATCTTCACAATGGAGCATGTTTGGTTCGATTTGGAGCTTGTTTGAATTTACTATAAAATCGGACGACTGACCGGTTTTAGTCCAGATCAAAATGTTTCGGCGTAAAAGAAAATCAATGTGAGTATAACTCAAATTTAATTTTATCATATCATATCTATGATGTTATAAACATTAATTGATTGTACGTATGTTAGTTAAATTATTTAATTGCATGTTTGATTGAACTTCCGTTTGGAAAATGGATGACATATTAATTCTATCGTTATGAACTCATATAATTATATATTTATGTATTTATTATCCGTAAGCATTGTTTTGCCGCGAAAATCCGTAGAAATACCATAATTGGTTTCTCGCCAATAATAAGTTATTTACATCCTTATGCTATATATTAATGGTCAATTGAAAATAAATCATGATGTATGATTTAATTTGTTAAGTGGCACTATAGTAATTTCGCTATATCATCATTTATTCAATTTCATCTCAATACCTTATTGTATGAACTTGAACTTCTGTGTCCGCTAAACCGAATATTAAAATTCACTGATCTTTTTAATATGATAATTTAAAATAATTAATCATTTTAACTAATGATTTTGACATTAATTAACCAATTGAATAAAAGATGTTTAAAAATTGTTTTATCTTTGATCTACATGTGATAAGATTTAATTTATCATTTTAACTGAAGATTTCTTAGGTTTGTTGATTATTTTAATTAATGATAATTGAAATTGATAATCATTTTAATTAAAAATATCTAAAAGTAATTAGTTATTTTAAATAATAATATTCGAGTTTAGTTATTCATTTTAATTAATGATTATTTTTAACTTTTAATTAATTGTTTTAACTAATGGTATTTTGAATTTGGTTAAATCATTTTAATTAATGATGTTTTACAATTAAATAAATCATTTTAGCAAATATAAAGATAAACGATTTGTTAATTAAAAGAAAATCCGGATACCTGTCAAAGATTACATAAAAGTTTTGAAAAGATAAGGGAAAATTTTAGATAAGTTAAAAAGGAATTGAAACTCGATTATTAGGATGTTAAGTTGGATAATCTTCTAGGTATTGATTTGATGTTGGTTTAGTCCTTTAGGGTCGAGCACTTGGAAAAATTATTCTCTAAACGTTTTAAAATCAAAAGCTAATCCAATGTAAAAGCAAGGGGTTATGCAATTAATTGGATGAGTTTTAACAATTCTGTATACATTTGAGATAATAAATATTGTTTTAAAATTTATAAATAATAGTTTATAAATGATAAAATCCTTTAAAATGGATTATTTATAAATAAAGCTAAGCGTAAATTGTTTTTGGGTTTACTGTAAACAATGTTTTAACGACAATTATTTTTTTACCCTTATTTTTAATATACTTAGTATTATAAATTTTGTTTTTTAAAAGAATGGTTTGAAAGAGTATTTCTAAAATGTTTTACCAATACTATAATATGGAAATCAAGCACATTCGATTTGTTTTTAAAGAAAAGGTTTGATTCATTTATGAAGATGAATTATTTCTATAAAGCGAATCACTTCTATGGAAATGATTTATTTGTGTAATTAGCACTAAACATCAAAGAAGTACATGTTGCTATTTCAAAAGTTAAGAATAACCGTGAGACATGACTTTGAGGTAATACTACCTTGACTTGTATGGTATTATTGTTAACTCAAAAATAGTACAAGTTTGAATTCAATAAGTGGTGATAAGTGTATAAGAATTAATTTCCATATACGACCATTTTATATCCTCGATAGTTGGTATCTCAGCTATCGATTACTTCAGCTACTTTATTATCGCCATTCTAAGATGATTTATTGCTCCATTGAGCATTGCTATCCTTTGTTATAAAATGACTATACCAAAAGCGTGAGAGGGGACCAAACTATAAGGGGTTACACCCTCGAGGTATTTTCACATCTTACCTAGTTTGGATTCGGTTGTTCATTTAGATGTGGAAATATTTGGATACTCGGTAAGGTCTGTCGGGGTCTGGCTTAGAGGGTCTCGAGAAGTATCACATAGTAAATGATCTTCTAAGGAGTATATTACTAAAGGTATACTTAAAGAGGGGTGCACCTTCCTAGTCATTTGTGTGAAAATTTTCTTTCCTTATTTGATTCGAAATCCCTAAATATGTTTATCTTTAAATTGCCATGAGTATAACCAACTCCTCTTCATGGCATTTAAGTATTGATTTAGTCCATTCAATCAAGTATGACCATTACCTTTTTCTATCAATTATATCAAGTTTGGATTGTCATTTATTTATCCATTTAGTTGAATTTGGATTGTTTCCTTGTTTCATTAATTCTGTCTTGTTTGGACTTCATTCAGGTTATTTCCATTCTTTCAAGTTTAATTTTAATATTAATTATGCCAATTCATATTCAGATTTGTTTTCTAATAGTTATTTCTTCCCTTGCCTACAAGTATGTAATTCTTGTGAGGTAAAAATCCATTCTACATTAGCGTCATGGTCACACTATTTTTCTATATGTTCCTCATTATTTGAGTTATCTCACGCTACTATTTCAAGACTAATCCAGATGTTATTTTATTATAATGCTTGGATCAGATCATGTATTTTTCCAGATTGGCTTCGATTATGGAGATCATAGAGAGAAGCTGAGGATTCACCTATCGTAATGCTTTTATTTTCCACTGTGTTATATAACATGCTGGATTTTATAACCGTCTAGCTGATAAGGTTGGTTTTTAACTCTGATATACTTTGTATATTTGGAGTGAGTTTCTACTACCTTTGTTATATTATATATTATCGATTCCACTATGAGATTCATTATTCTCTATTTTCTTTCCTTTTCTTATTTACCCTAACAGTCTACCCTTTTTATGGATTGGATTCATGACATTAGAAAATGGTGGTAGTGTTTATGTCAACTTCCGATGGTCAAAATAGCGGGTCATTGCATAGGGTGGCAACAAAGGGATAAGCATAGATTGACTTTATAACTAAATGCACATGATTCATTGAGGAAAAAATAAAAAGGGAAAGAGAAGTGAGCCTAAATGGTAGTTATTTGTAGATGGGGCTTCTAATGAACAAAGGGCTAGAGTTGGACATGCGATGATCACTCTAGATGAACATCTATTACATCGTGCGTGAAATTACTATTTTTTGGAACTAATATTATCATCGAGTATGAATCCATGATTATTAGTTTAACTTTATATAACTGCTAAAAATCCAAAAAATCAAAGTATTTAGTGATTCACAATTAACAATGAATTAAATAAATAAGGTTTATAAAACAAAGGATGCACGTTTGTCTTAATATGTAAAGAAAGCCTATGGGATGTTAGTTCTGTTTAAAGATTTCTTAGTCCACCTGATACCAAGAGAGAAGAACTCCTAAGAAAATTCTTTGCAAAATTGTCTAGCTTATAAGGAGTCTTTGAGATGAAGATTATTCCTGTAGGATTCCAAAAGGATTCTAGTATAATATTAAAGGAGAAGTAATCAAATGAGGAAACTATATTAATAACTCGTTCTTAAGCATAACTACAATGTACCAATGAGAATCAATCTTAAAAGCATACTAAATGGGATCAAATGATGAAAGGTAAAAATGCAAGAACAAATGGAAATCCTCGAGATTATCAATACGTTAATAATTGTGTGTACTAGTAGGATATTTAGAAAAGAGAATATTCCATCCCATATCTTTAATGCATACTGCCAAAAAGGGCACGAAACTACTAATTGAATCTCGTGAAGGTTTTGTTGATACCACTCCGATAGAATTAAGTTAGCAAAGAAAGTAACGAGACAATAGTATTATTGACCTCGAGTGAGTGAAGATAGCTTGGCTTATGTAAAATGGTGTGATACATGCCAATGATCCTCAAGAATTCCTTAAGATCCTCCAAGTTAATCATTACTTGTAACTGGTCCTTGTCCTTTGGATGTATGAGTGATTGATTTGATTGGACCCTTACCTTCTTAAAAAGTGGTGCTAGATTTGCGGTTGCGACAATCAATTATATTACCAAATGGGTGAAGGCCGAACCTTTACCTAATATAACTGCAAATATGGACTGGAAGTTTATCATCAAGAATTTTGTTACTCGATTTGGTTTAACCAAAAAAGTCTTTGGTCTAATGCCCAAGAACCATTTTCATAATCCAATGCATATTTACTCGGGGGAAGAAATAAAAGTCGGTTTTAAATTCAACTACAAAGAAAGAATTTCAAGATAAGTAAAATACTCCAAATTAAGGGAAAAATATTTGAAAAACAAATTTCAAAAATAATTCCTAAAAACCAAATTCTAAAGGAAAAACTTTCCTCTATTTACCAATTGAAGGCATGGTTGAAAGAAATTTTGCAAAAGGAAAGCCAACTTTAAAAATAAATTTTTTATAAAGTTAATTTTCGAAATACCTTTTTGGTCCATTGATTATAAACCTTAATAAGGAAAGAATTTTTTTACTCATGCCCTCAATGAGTGTAAGTGACATGGTGATCCAAATGCACTGTGTTTAATAAAGCTTCCATCCTAACAAGGTTGGAAAGATATTTTAAGCAAAGGCATATTTTGCACCCGTTAGTGTTGATATCCTTGAACTAATTCCAAGGCACTTAGAAATGGAGTTGGGAAGCCCTTATAAACCAATACTAAAGGAAACATTTGAATGTCTAATGGAGGATACTAAGAGTGGTCCAAACAAACCTTTAGTATTGCCACTCATGCCCTGCCGAAACAACCATCTAGAGTGAAGAGTTGTGGATGGAAAACAATCAAAGAAAATCAAAAGAATAGGAGGACAATCTAATTAGAGGCAACTAAAGTAACACTTGATGAAAAAGATTTATTAAACCCAATTGAGTGATTCATTATATTAACTAGGTGAAAGCTAAATGACTGAATAAAATATAAAGAATCCATATATTTACCTATAGAAAAGTGGCCACTTTATGGAAGAATTAAAAGCAAGACTATATCAATCAAGATTAGCAAAATATGGACTCACATATGAGAAACAAAACTTTTGTTTAAAAATAATCTCTCATTAATTTATTTTGTGATTTGTAGATCAACAAGAATTTAGCTAGAAGGAAAAACCATTATGGAAAACAATTAACCATAGGCAAAGAGTAGATTCAGAGAAGATTAAAATAAAAGAAAGTAAGAAAGAGTTTCCTTAAGCTAAAGCAAAATCAAACTCTTCAAGATGCAAAATTATACCCAATTTTCAGAAGAAAAGGAAAAAGAAGTAGCAAAGCAAAACTAATAGACCATCAAGTTTTTACCAACAAGCTATCAAAGATATAGAAAGTAGGTTAGTAAAGATATAGAAAGTACGTCAAAGGTATGTAAAGTAAGCTTTCAAAGATATTGAAAGTAAGCTATTGAAGGTACAATAGGTAATGTGATATCCCGGAAATTGGGCAATATAAATTTAATAATCTATGTTGAAAATTAAATTGATTTGATAATTTTAAATAATAAATTTTGAATTAATCTAATAATCATCTTTTAATAAATATTTAAATTGGTAGATTTTGTCTTTTAAAGCTAATAAACTATTTTCTGTTTATAATATATATATATTTGTATATATTGTAAGTTGATAAACTTTGATTTTGAATTTAGTAAATGAATTAATTTTCTAGCTCTAATTTATATTTGATAAATTGGAAATTTGATTTAAATTTGACATTTAATTTTTCAAAGCAATTTAATAAATAATGTTATGGTTTATATTATGATAAATCTCATTTGTTTTAAAATTTTATTTAGCTTAAAAATATGAATTTAAAATAGATAAATATAGAAGCTAAGTTTTATTTTGTACTAGTTGAAATTTAATATAAGAGTTAAAATACAAATCTCAAAATGATCTTAATTTGTTTACAATCTCTTTCATAAAATCATTTTTAATATTGTTTAATTTGTATTTTTAGATAAAAATCATAATACTTAAATTCTTTTGAACATAAATAGATTTGTAGTCATAGGATTTGTTATTTTTAATTTTTACAACAGTTATGTATGCATCTATATATATAACTTGACTTTAAAAATTTGATTTTGATAAATTAATTTAAAATTTGAATTTAATGTCTTGGATTTAAAAGAATAAACACCTAAAAATATTTGAATAAGCTTATAATCACAATTTGTTTGTTTCATTTCTTTTAATTAGAAAAAGGAAGAAATTCATTTGTATATACACAAGAAATAAAAAATAAGATTTAAAAGCTCTTAAAAAAATAAGTTAAAGTTGTATAAACAATTTTAAATTAAAATTTAAATACTTAGTTACATGTGTAGGTCTCTTAAGACATCTTATTAACATGTGTTAGTCATAGAATAAATTAAGGTGACAAATGTTAAAAGTTGAACAAGTGTCTTATTTAATTTTTCTTTTTCCTTTATTTTAATTAAATCAAAATTTTTGTTTATATAAACATTTCTTCTTAATGTCATTCTCTTTTTCTATTCTTCTCCAAAAAGTTTAAGTAATCTTCAACCATGAAATCTTCAAATTTCCTCTTCAAAACAGAAAACTCTGTTCAAGCAAAATCTGCAAATTTCCCTCTCAAACAAATCTAAAAACCCATGTTTCCTCTAATCAAAATAAACCAAAAACTATCTGAATCATATTCATTAACCTGAAATATCAAAACTTGTAAATCAAGTATAAATCTGTAGCCTCTTCAACCAGAAAATCATTCTACAAATTATTTTCTGTTTTAAAAAAAAATTCAAACCTGCATGCATCTGGAAATCACAACCTTTCTGTTTTGAAACATCTTCAAGCCTGCATGTGTTCACCTAGAGACAAGCATGCATGTAGCTGAAAATCAGAGAGCTTAAGAAATGTAGTAAAATCAAGATTAATTTTTTTTAAAGTACTGAAGCAAACTCAAGAATTGAAGTTCTGGAAATTTGAAACAAAATTTAGGTTTCAAGCATCCCCAAAAATATGTGCTCTGCTAATAACATATCAGATACCAGGTGAGTAACTTCTTTTGTTTTAAATTTTAAGTATAAATTCAGTTTATTAATATATACTGGAAATGACTATGATGGTGTGTTGTTGACAAGTTATTATTGGTGTATTCGTGAGTATTTGAAATTTGCATGATGCTGTAACTCTGCATTTGGGTTTTAGATCTTAGAATGGCTTAGGAATATCAATTACATGTAATTTAGTATGTGTTAAGATTTAAGTTTTTAAAACAATATGGTTGTGATACATAAGCTAAGTTTAAAATTGTATTTAATATGAAATTTCTGTAATAACTATCTGTAAATTCAGAGACTACATGAAATTCTTATATAAGTAAAAATCAAACCATCTGGATCTTGTAATTTAAGAATATAAACAAGTTACAAGATCAAAGATGTGAATTCTAAAACTAAAATTTGAATTTTTAGATTATGATTGATTGGGAATTCTGGTTTAAGCAGAAAACTTACTTTGGGTTTGAATCATCAAACAAGGAGACCTGAGTAACTAATTTTGATTCCGGTGATGGATTTATGAACTATGTAGCAGGGAAAATACTGGAGGAAGAATTAATTAAGTGTGGTGATGGGGATTTGGAATTGAAGTTGATAAGCCCTAGTTTTTACTGTGATCAGTAAGTTGATTGTTGCGGCTTATATTGGTAATCGAGTTCTTCATTGTTTTGGGGAAATGACAGATGGTGTATGGTGGATTTTTGGCCGGAGGTAAAGATGTTCTGGTGGTCGGAGTATGGGGATTTGGGAGGGATCTCCTGGTTTGACATTTTTTCCAGTTGAGCTTGAATGTTCGAATTTGAATTTGGGGATGCTGCATTGGATTTGAGAGCCGGGATGGCACTGGAAGTTGACCTTTGATTTGCTCGTGAAGTCGCGAGAGGCCGGAGGTGATGGCCGTGGCGGTGCAGGTGCATGGGGATTCTAGTGTATCAGTTAGCTGTTTTGGGGGAAAAAGGAGCTCGTGTTGTATCGGGTAGTTTTGTGATGAGCTTGAAGCATTTTGGATGATGGTCTCGAAGTTGAAGGGTTGTTGGAAAGGGTATTTTTGGTAGATACAAATTTTGTTAACCTGACGGTATTTGATTTAAATAAGTACAAAAGAAATGATACTTGAGTTGCTCTGGGATTTTTCTCAAATTAGTTTACTTATATTTGAAACTTGCCTGTTTCAAAAATTTAACTGAATTTGAATTATAAAACAAGAATTTAAAGTATGTTGTAAATCTAATTTTTTTATATTATGAATTAAAGTTTTAATTTGAATCTCAAAGATGGAAATGAATAAGTTTCCAAATTCAAATTTTTTTAAAATAACTTTAAAGGGGATTTATTGTTTAAAAATGTTTTGAAAGAAATTTGAATTTAAATTGAAATTTAAATAAAAAGTAATGTTTAAACAAAGTTTAAATTTGATTCAAATCTAATTTTGAATCTTTGGTTTAAAATAAATTTAAGTTTATAAATTTAAGTGTTTTAAACAAATTTGAATGATAATGTAAAAGTTTAAATTGTTTTAATTTTAAAAAGAAATTTGTTTAACTTTTGTAAAATTTCTTTTATAATAAAAGTATTATTTAGCAATTAAAGGTTTTAGATTGATTTTAAAACTTGTTAAGTCAAATAATAATTTAATGTTTGTATTTCATTTAATTATTAGGATAATTAAATGAACAATTAATTTATTTAAGGAATAAATAAAATGGTAATTAAGGGTTAATCATAAAGGTTTAAGATTAATTAATTTTAAAGTAATTAACTTGTAATTAATTAAATAAGATTAGTTTTTAGTTAATAACTAATTAATCAAGTAATAATAGATTAATTAAGTTTTAATTAACACTTCATTATTTAATTAATTTGGAATTAATTAATGGATTAATTAATGATTAATTAATTTGTAGTTAATAATGATTAAAATAAGTTAATTACTTTGAAAAGAAATTAATGAATGGTTAATAGTTAATGAAGGTCATTAACTAAGAATTATTTAATAATTAATTAATGTGATTAATTTTAATTATTAATTAGATTAATTAATTTAAAGATAATCAAATTGTGTAAATTATTTAGTATAATTACTTATGGAAGTAATTAAGTAATTAATTACTTATTAATTGAGTTTAATTTGATTAGTTTAAGTTAATTAATTCAGTTTAATTAATTTAAAATTAATCATTTGATGATTTGTGAAGGTTAATTACTTAATGTAATTTAATGAAGTGGAATTACTTGGAGAAGTAATTAATGGGTAATTACTATATGTAATTAATTAGAAGTGATTTGATAATGAAGTTATTTGAGTATAATTACTTTGTGAATTAATCAAAGGATTAATTAAAGATAATTAATTAATGAGTAATTTATCTAGGCCACGTACTGTGACGGGCGGTGCCCTAGTAGCCCTGCCATTGTATGGAATCCAAAATCCAATAAGTGCCAACGGTTTTGATTGTATTACCCACTTTGTGGCTAATAGCTGGAATTTAATCATGTAACAATTTCGGCTATTTCTTATTTACTTGAAAACCCTAGACCCTATTATAATATCACTGGATTTCCTATCAAATGTTTTGGTTAGCGTAAGGTAAAAACTTTTCCATGTTTATGTGTAGGAAGTCTTACGTGATACCTTTCTTTTGAAAGGTTTTTCAAAGTTAAGCTACTTTAACCTGTTACTCACACCAGACCCATGTCTGACCCAGAGTTTATCTTCTATTTTCTTAAACTCTTGGGTACTCAAATTTTTACGAGTAGCCAAGGGATTCAGGTTAGCTTTTGACGAATTATGGAGGAGTAAATAGAGCAGGAGGCTTCTGCGTTGTAGATATATATAGTTCCTTTGTGTGTTCTCTGTGTTAGTATTGTTTTATTGAGTTGTATTAAGTTGTATAACTAGACAGGTGTTTATAACTGTCTAGTATGTGTTGTATATCTGTGTACTCTAATAGTTGTTGTAAACTATGTAATATTTTATGTTATTAATATAGTTTATTCATTCCGCTGTTGAGATTCTGATGTTGTGTTCTTCTTTCTTCTCTTTCTTTTCTCTTTTCTATCCCTTTCTTTCTTCATGATGATACGACTTTTCTGGGAGAAAAAGTTGGGTCGTCACAGGTAAGCTATTGAAGGCATTAGAAAAAGCTATCGAAGGTCTAAGAAAGTGCTATTTAGGATCTATTAAGGATGTAAATATAAGTCTATCGAAGGCTAAAAGAAAATAGGTATTGAAGTTTAAAAACAGACTTTCTAAGTCTAAGAAAGGATCCATCAAATATCTAAAGAAGAGATATCATGCCTCTACCCACAAGCCATCAGAGATCTAAGAAAAGAAGCCATCGAGGATATAATAAAAAAGGGCTATTAAAGATATATGAAAAGTAGCTTCGAAGATGTAAAAAATGAAAAGCTATCGAAGATCTAAAGAGGAGCTATCGAGGATCTACAAATAAGGTTATTGAAGATCTAACTAAGTGTTATTAAAATTCAAAAGAAAGGTGCTATCGAGGTCATAAAAGTTATCGAAATCATCCACATGTCAAATTTTTATTAGTTTGATTATGCAACGTCGGCATAAAGATAAATGGAAAGGAAGAGAGAAATAACTTATACAAATAGTGCCACTTGTCATGCGAACAACATATAATGTCATCAATCAACCGAAATAGTCTCGATTGTTTTAAGTTGTAACTAGTAATGTGCGAGGAATCTAATTGTGTAATTTTACTGTAAATAGGCATGTGCCTCCATATAAAAAGAGGCCTTTTTTGAATTCTCTTCTTCCTGATTTTTCATTTGTAATCAAAAAGTTTGTAAAATATTGATTCGAGATTTTCACAGACGCAAAATCAAACTGAGGTAAACGAATTTTTCATTTAGTAGTTGCATACTTGTCTTAGAGAATCTCACCTTATACAAGCAAAATTCAGTCCACTCTAAAATTTAAATTTAGGTCAAATTCTAGGCTTAACATTGGTGCTTTCATTGATTAAGCTCTCTAAAACTTTCTTAAAGCCATTAACAATTCAATTGTATCAACTCGAGTAAAATGGCGAGGCCAAAGAAGGCAAATATCTAGGAGCTAGGTTAGTTCATAACAGAATCTAAAAGATAACATGACAACAGATTTCCATATGGATAAACTGTAGTTGGTCTACCTTTCTTGCCCATTGTCGTAGAAAATGAAAGTATTAGAAAAAAATGCAAAAGCAACTCAACACGATGCACGAGTTAATCATGAAGCTTGCATCACAAGAAAACTCGAGCTTAGGCCACTAAGGATAATGGGGAAAAAGTGGAATCTCCTCTAAAGAACAATAACATATATCTTCAAGAAAAAGGAAATATCTGAAAGGACGTCCCAGAATCAAAGGAGAATATAATATCAAACAAAGAGAAAATAGCAAGGAATCCATCAAGACTCTATTGCCACAGAAGAAATGGCATCTAAATAAATGATCAATTATTTTAGATGTTGTTTAAGGAATGCAACTTTTTTTATAAATTGCCATAAGTGCGATTCACATGATCCTTTTTTAGAAAGGGATTATGAGAACTTAAGGTACTTGGCACATAAAATGGTCAAATATATGGTATTTTAAGGAGGAAAAGAACTTTGGATCCAAAAGTCAATTATAATATCAGGGGATTTCACTTCACGAAAGAAGTAATTATAGTCGTGCTTCCTTTCCATACCTATATTCCATCCATAAGATACATGAATCTACATATCTCGATGACCACCTCTTAGCCTTAGAGAGTTAGATGAATATCTATGATGCACTCGAAGTAGAGATCTGTAAGCTGTTCCCAACAACTTTTCTTGGAGCCTCTAGCAAATGATATCAACTATTAGTTATGTAGTCAGTTTACATATGAATTTTCTGCTTATATGTTATACCAAAAGACCCATTATAGGTTCAAATATGCTAGAAAATATTACATAATGTCCAAGAGAGTTGTTAAGAGATTATTCAAGAAGGTTCAATGAAGAGGTTAATAGAGCCAAAAAATTGAATGGTAGGGAGAAATTCATGGCTGTTAAATTATGATTGATTGAAAACATTCCATCACAAAAGGGGTTGCACATTAATAGATGTAGAGGTCTGTAGGGTTTCCATTTCCAAGCCAATAATTTTGTTCACCTAAACGAGGCTATTGATGAGAAAAAGAAATTACAACAAAAAGTAAGGGTAGGAGATAGAGTTAGTTTTTCTACCCCAACAAGAAAGGGAAATGGGATGAGTTTCAGAAGGCTGATTTTGTATCTTTAAATCAACCCATCTTATGCATTTATGCTATTATCAAGGAGGAAAATACCGCACTCCACTCAAATCTTGGACTAATTCGAGGAGAGAATGTAGCACCCCACGTTAAATTACAATTATATATGCAAATAATTTAGTTAAGTTATATGAAATTGAAATTTTAAAACAAAGAAATGTTTGTAAATGGAGCAACTAATAAATATAATTTGGAATACATATATATTTATGTAACAAATAGATTAGAGAGAGAAATTATATACAATTAATTAATTGGGAAGATTAATTGAAGGTGTTTGTTAAAAAAGTAAATTAATATTTAATTAATTAGTAGAGGTGATTAATTGATAGGAACTGACAATAAAGGTAACATATATTGTAACAACTGACTGATATGATTAGAAACATATATGTTAGTTCAAGGGAATCAATTGGAGGAAGAGTAATTTAAGCAAGTAATGAATTGCCAATTAATAAACATGGAGACTTGTAACTTATACAATTAAGACTTAGATTCAAAGTACAATTGTAGAATATATGCATGCAATAATTATTGGAATAAAATAAATTAATATGCATATATGTGACAAATTAATATGGTTTTGATTGGCATATTAATTTGGTAAGAAATCATAGTGTAGGCAGGGATTAATTGGATAGTAAATTAATTCTAGGTATATATGAAATCTATTAATTGGATGATTAAAAGGGGAATGTTATTTAAAAGAAACGTCGCATTTAAAAGTATATGTTTCCATTGATTGCGAGAGAGAAGGGGAAAGTGATTAATGAAAATATTGTTGTAGAATCAATTTGAAATAAAAGCAAAACGCAGAAGAAGACATACTAATTTAATGACCAAAGACTGAGGGTACGCTTTAGATTTTAGAATTTTATATCTAATGGTTAGCATTAATTTGAACCACTATAAATATAGGTGCAGAGCCTCGTTTTTATTCTCATTATTTTTCTCTTTCCTACAGAAGCTCTACCATTTTTTCCTCTGTTCTACACTTTCTTAATAACAAATTTTAGATCCAATTCACACGGATTTAGATCTAAATAGAAAGAGAATAGAATTAATTAGGGAATTAGGAATTGGTTGAAATCAGAAGGCTATGTAAAAGGTAAAACCCTAGATCTGAGTTTTATTTGCTATTTCTAATCCAAATCTCTTCCTTTTCTCTTTCAAATATTACAGATCTATAAATATATCGTTCGTAATTCCAAATAGGGGTTACAAGGTATGTGAATATAGATGTTAAGGACAGATCTAAAATAAAATAGAGGGATTTGGAAAGCTGCCAATGTGAGTGAATTTATTTATATATCTTTTAAGTTTAAGATATATTGTTGCTAAATTCTCGTTTAGTTACTTTTATTCAATAATTAATCCTATTAATTCAGTTATGCTAAACTATAAGGAAATTACAGTTTATTTACAGTATTAGTATTTATTTGCATTTGTTTCTAAATTTTGGATCTCTATGCCAGCGTCACTCTTCTTCTATTTTCTCTTCTCTCTCGCATATGGATTAGAATAGATTAAATGTGTACATAGACTAAATAATTAAGAATACCGAAATGAAGGAAATAAGATGTAAAGTAATAAAAGTTTGAGGAATGGAATCACTATAATAAATTATGTTAAAATGAGAAAAGTTAATTAATCTAATAACTGGATTTGGGAGTAACAAAAAGGTTAATTGGCTGGTTTAGAAAATAGGATACATTTCTATAATTTAATATTTAAAAGACAACAATGAATGTAATTGCTAGAATAAAAGAAAGAAAAAGAGAATTAGTGTAAAATAGAGAAACCACTGTATTTTGCACTATTCCAAAATAGTAAAAGAAATTCCAAAATAGTAAAAGAAATATCTAGCAGTTACAAATTATTATTTATAGTATTATTTAATAGTAAACTATGGAAATGGATTTCTTAAAATAGTTTTCATAACCAACCAGTTAAAATAGAATTATTTCCTAGAATAGAAGATAATAAAGAAAAGTATGACATGAATCAAGTAAACTATTAGGCAAGAACTTGAAGCAGTAAACGACAATGAACCTAGGTCAGCATTTATTGCGTAGACTATTTAAGAAGATAGCTATTAAGATAAGCGAATTATATACTAAAAGAGAATTAAAAAGAATTCTATATCATAATAAAGAAGACAGACTAGAACAGAAAAGAAATACTTGTAATTATATGAAGATTTTAAAAGAAATAATAGTAATAATTACAAGTATAATTATAACATAAGTTATGATTAAGTAAAAGAATATAAAGGCTTATTTGGGAACTTAAAATAATTAAGCAATGATAGCAAAGATACATAGTTAAAACTTATTTTAGATTTCTATTAAATTAATTATCAAATAGAACAAAAGATGCTTATTCAATAAACTTAAGACTTAAATTAAGTTAATAAGCAAGAAGTGGCAGTACCAATAGCATTTCCTATTAGATCAATGGTGGTCTCATAATAGGCAAAAGCGAGGCGAGGGAAAGAATATGCTAATTAGTGTAAATAAGTAGCCAACAAAATAAGAAAAGTAAACTAAACACAAATTAAAAGATTAGACTTAGGGTCTAATAAAAGAATTGAGATGCGTGTGGTGCAGCCCAAAGGATAAAGCGCCTAACAAAGCAGTTCATCATGGATTTCAAAAATGGAGAAGCTCGTCCAACTTAGTATTTTTGGGCTTCAAGGAAGTATGAGACTTCAACGGGACGTGAGGATACTATAGGATGGCCTTTTGGGTGGGCTTAATGAAGCTGACCCCTAGAGGCTGGTCTGTAGGTGTTCCATCAAGAGAGTATGCCTTGACTGCATTTGCATTGTAGGCCTAATGAAGCGGATCTTTGTAGGCACTCAGAAGGGCTTGGTGTTTGGAGTAGGGTATTTGTATGTCCAGTACTTGCAAGTAAGTTTAAGGATAGTCATATGCCGATAACGGCTAACATCAAGACTAAGAGCGATTTTGGAAAAGACTGGAGTTAAACCAACAGACCAATGATTCCTTGACAATCGAGACGTTGGATGGGGAGCACCGCAAATTGAATGTTAGATTGTTTGCAGTAGGGCACGACCACTTAACTCTTTATATGTCTTTTGATTTAGTTAAGGGATGGATGCGTAGGGCCATAGCCACGACGAGAAAAGAGATAGACCAACTAGAATATCTGTATTATAGGCCTAACGAAGCAGTCCTTTACAGACAGAAAATCCTCGACTGAATTCCATAAAAAGTAGACCTTGCTGGCAGGATTCAGATAGTAGACAGAACGATTACGTAGCCCTCAATGTAGGCACTGGTTGGTACATTGTGGTTGTCCAAGCACTGGCATAGACTAGTGCATTACGTTTTCAAAGTAAGTAGTGGAGCATTTGTATTGTAGGCCTTACGAAGAAGTCCTTTACAAATGTGGCTCCAGAATGTTCATGGAGCATGTTAATGGAGTATCTGTATTGTAGGCCTTACGAAGCAGTCCGTTATAGATATAGCTATGAAGCAAGACGATGGAGCATTTGTATTGTAGGCCTTGTGAAGTAGTCCTTTATGGATGTAGTTACGGAACGGTCACGAAGCAAGACGATGGAGCCCTTTTCGAGGAGGATAAAAAATGTACGGTGGATGGTACCCAGGATCAATATGGTCATTGGGCATATAGCTACGTATATGTATATATTAGTTATTAGGTTTTAATCTACTATGGAATAGATGGGCACAGTTCATGAACAAAGGCGACAGTATTGTAACCTAATGAACCTAATAATATAAGTGTGAATGAAAATAAAATGATATATGTAGAATTAAGCCTAGAAGCATATAATTTATTCATTCACCAAAACTTTTGTTCAGACCCCCTCCTTATAGCATCCTGCAGGTTTGGTAGATGGCACAGGTTTCTCAGCTTTAAGACACTTTCTTAGAAAGTGTTATTTGGGTGAGTATTTACTTATGATTATATTTTAGTTAATTCCGTTGTGAGATAAATTATTAAGCTCTGATATATTTGTCTTTGCCTATTTGCAGGAAACCATATACCTAACTCGGGCTTCAGTAGGCTTAGGTATTAGCATTTTTACGAAAAATCCGGACTACAGGAATTCAGGTTGTTACAGTGATTACTACGTTTATCACAAAGCCAATAGACATAGATAGTTGTCATGCTTTCGTCAGTATAGTTCAAGGTATGATCAGGAGGGGAGCTTTAAAGGAATTTGTTAAAGAGAATAAGAAATTCCAACGACTGAGTACTAATGTAAAGCCATCGGAAACAATGTCAACATCTTGGAAAATGAGCCTCGACGAGAATTTCCTTCACCAATAAATCATATTGACGTGTTCCATGGAGCCCATATATTACCGGCGTAAGGAAAGGAGCATGGTTAGTACATAAGGGAGGGAAAGAAAGGAATCTACATTTTGAGAGAGGAACTTCCAACGAAGTCATAAAAAGTGCAATGTAGATGCTGGACTTAAGAATATCGCTACGTGTTATAGGCATTTTCACCCAAGGAATGATGGAGGAAAGTTAGCTGAGCTTGGAAGGAGCAACACGAATATGTGTGCATGCCATAAGGATCACAAATTGCTCGAACAACCTTGAAATGAAGGGACGAAGGAGTGTTAGGAACATTTGAAGGAAGCTAATCAAGCATAAAAGGACACACGACTCCCCAATACTTCACGTGGAGAGAAAGACCGAATAAGATCCTTTATCTAGTATTTTTGCAACTTGACAAAGATTCTTACCTGATAGAGGACCTACCATACAAGAATACTTGCCCAGTGGTTCAGAACCAACCAAGAATGCGTATTTAGTGCAAGGTACTACTGGACATGATATTTTATCCAATGATGCATACACCGAATAAGAAATCTTGTTCGATATAGATCAAAAGCCAAGTTAGGATAGGGGCTATGCCGAACCATGGAGACACATCATGGAATCTGGTTAGGAAGATGTCTACATCCAGCTAACAAACTAACTATGATAGTTGTTTCAACTGAATTAAACAAGGCATTTAAGAAAGGAAATCTGGATATATAAGGAAATTCGGGATCATATCTGCTATATATGGAAATAACTGATCTTTTCATGTTATATAGGGAAACTACCTGATTTACCAATATGACATCCCTGCCTCCTCGCGTCTAAAAATATCCGAGTTTCTAACAGCCATGGTGACAACTTTTTAGAGTAATCAAACTCTACTAAATAAAAATAACTAAACAAAGTGTATAAATTTCAATATTTAATAAAAAAAACAATTTAATTTTGCATTTAAATATTTGTAAAAGCTAAAATATGAGAAAGGAAATAAAAATGAACAGTGGATTTGGGCCCTTTATGGCTAAACCACTATAAATTTGTGTGTACATTACTTTCTTAGCACTTTATTTCTATTTTCTTCACTATTATAAATTCGATATGAGGTGTTTGTCTACTTTTAATATAATTCTTTTGGTGCTTTCATTGAAAATTTGATTATCACCATGCCTCCTAAATCTAAAAGCAAGGTCATTGCTACCAGTGAGAACGCTAACCAAACAACTACCAATCAAGATAACCATTCATCCAATAGTCCGGTACCAATGACCATCATAAGAGGTGACCTAGATAGAGTTGTGGACGATCTTAGTACGTGGTTCGCTGCCCAGTAATAAGAAATTATGGACCAAATCATGATACAATTGAGGGCAGACGTAACCTATTGCACACAAATTGAAGTCAGAGGGAGATCTTAGTTGAAGGGGTCCAAGAAGTGAAGGATATCACATTCCAGCAATGGATCTAATTAAGAAAATCGAGTAGCAAGACAAGTAAATACCAGGTAAGTAAATCATTTAAGAATCTAGCCCAAAGCAGTGCCTGAGGACCGGTTTAACAGCAAACCAACTAAAAGAGGCGATGGATCAAGGCCAGCTATGGATGAACCTTCCTAATCTAGGGGCCGCTCTCCTATCTTAGCAAATGTGGAAGTTGTTGGAAGGCGAACTTACCACCAATAGAACAATCTTGTAGCCAGGATCGAAGCCGAGATCTCAGAACTAGTCATTATAGGAGAAGTGAAAGAAGCCCCTCACCTTGGAGGGAGAGGTTGATCCAGCTCCATTCATCTTCCAAATGAGAAGATAGGATGACATGAATCATAAGAGGATGCGTGGATTGTTAATAAGTAGAGCACAGAATTAGGGCAAGAGTTAGTAGCCCATTGTCCATTGGGATGGAAACCACAAGAAACCTTAGGAATTTTGGATTCCCATCATGGATCCGTACCAAGGTTCTGATGAACCAACTGTGCATTTATAATGGTACACGCAACACATGCTAATTAGTGGAGCAACAGAGGAAGTTTTGGGTAAGTGCTTTCCTTTGTTCTTGTTGGACTTAGTGACTACATGGTTTTTTCGACTTTCCCCTTGCTCACTGCACTCATGGGAAAGGAAAATTTAAAAAACCAATTTCGATCTCATAGAGTTGTCCAAGGACCCATAGTCATTATCATATGTAAAAAACAAAGAGAAGATGAGACAATGAGATTCTTTGGTACTTAACTCGCTTCAACATCACAACTATCAGCATCCAGAATACTGATGAACAATTAACTCTTATGGAATTATGTTGAGGAGCACATCTAAACACGAAGATGGCTCAAATATTACTAAGGAGAAACCACCTTATAGGACTTTTTCTATGAAGTAGCAAAGTATATACGATTGGAGAAAGCCACAGTCGAATGACAGGCCAGAGCTTTGGTTAAATCATCAAAGGCATATAATAGTGAAGGTTATGGCTAAAGGTAATAGAGTTGTTTATGCCGAGAAAAAGAAAGACAATAACCAAAGCGGGTCTTACAAAAAGAAACAGAATGAAAAAGGTTTATTCGTGGGAAAACGTTTGATACTTACAAGAATTTGAATGATACATGGAAAATATCTACCTCATAACAGTTCTAGAACTCAAAAAAAATAAGCCTCCACTAAAAAAAGAGACTAAAGCTGATATGAATACGAGTAAGTATTGTAGATTTCATAAATCTCAAGGGCATAACACTAATGGATGTTGGCATCTATGAGATATTATAGAAGAACACAATAGGAAAAAGAGGTTGGAGTGGTATACTAGGAATCCATACACTCCCTCCATTCCCATAAAGCAAGTGATAAAGCAATTCCTACCTAAAAATGGAGGGGAAGGAGATAATGCTAGTAGTAGGAAGGATGGAAGATTAGGGATTAATACCATAACTGGAGGACTTGACATAGTTGATAAAAGCTGGGCTGAGATGGAAAGTTATGTAAAGGCTTTAAAAAATAGGGAAGCTTTTATGTACACTATAGGCAAAAAGCAAAAGGCCGCTCGTCGAGAGCAGGATGAGATAACTTGAGAGATACCGAATTACAGGGTGATCAATAAATGCATGCGAAACCTATGGTAATTTCGACAACGCTTGGCCTAGTAGAAGTGCATTGGATTCTAGTAGATAGTAGGAGCTCAGTAAACATCTTGTTCAAAGACGCATTTGATAAATGGGGTTGTCTATGGAGTATGTCATACCATGCGACCAACAATTGCATGGCTTCACTGGAGAAGGAACGATAGCCTTAAGAAGATTGGATCTATTTGTCAAACTAGGAACCCATCCCCGATCATCCATACAAAAACAAACTTCCATTTGGTGGGCAGATTCTTTGCGTATAGTGCCTGCTTCGGGTGACCGACCCTATCTAATTTCCATGCTGTAGTGGCCTAACGATGCTTGACTATGAAATCTCCTATGGCTAATGGAGTGGGGCTAATGGAAAGAAAGTAGAATGCAGTTAGGGAGCGTTATATGGCGAAGCTTTGAGAAAACAAACAACGAGGGAAAGGGAAGGGCGTAGCGGTCGCACTTTGTGCCAAAAATGCAATTGCATAGCAACTAAAGGAGGGCCTCCACTCAGGATTACAAGCGATCCTTCTAATAAACTTGACCAGAGAGATGAAGGAGAAGGGGCTATAGTTGAGAACGGAGGGGCAATAGAGTTTGTGGAAGTAGATAGCAATGACCCGACAAAACTGATGAAAATCAATCTAGGCTGGAGCGAGATCTAAAGACATAGGTGATAGAATTCTTGCACGATTGTCAGGATGTGTTCACCTAGTCCCACACGAATATGTGTGGAATCTCTCCCATAGTCGCATGTCATGCTTTAAATATTAACCCAAGGAAGCTCTATGGTGAAGCAAAAAAGGAGAAGTAGGAGCCCCAAGCGGACGTTATCTTTTAACAAAGAGGTGAAAACTTTACTTAAAATGGGTTCATCCGAGAATCTTAGTATCCTTAGTAGATAGCCAACCCAGTCTTGGTGAGGAAACCAAACGGGAAATTATAGACGTGTATCAATTTTCCAATATGATTGACGCATGTCCTAAGGATTTCTTCCCAGTCCCAAGAATCGATCAGCTAGTAAATGGAACCGTGGGATGCAAACTTCTATCTTTCATGGATGCGTTCTTGGGGCATAATTCGATTGCATGTACATCCGAGAACGGAAACACATTAGCCATAGCAACCCACACCTTAATGGACCCAAATTTTGACTAAGTCAAAATCCAAGTCCATTAGGGCATGGATCCTTGCTTTTGGCAACCTATAAAAAATACAAGTATATCAGAGTGCGACCAATATAAACTCACAGGGGAATTGTAAAATATAACATAACATATGTATTGACTAAGGCTACTGCCTTGAAATATCAATCCTTGGATATTTAATTATTTCATCGGCCCTTAGCATGAATAAAAAAGACTTTATCATATATTGTTCCCATCTTGCTTCAATATCCAGTCCTTCTAAATCTAATCTGTGGTTGTTACGAGGAGGTGGAGTTTGAACAACGTTCTGGTGATTGAAAAATTGCACACTTTACTCATCTCATTAATTTGTGCCAATTGATTTCCATTTAAATGGTATGTCAATTGAGCTAGTCCATTAAATCCAATGTGTGTGTAATATGCCTAACCTTACATCCTCTAAGGTATCACTATATATATTTATATACCTGTATTCATATTTTCCAAACATTTCACTATATAAAAACCTCGGTTACTTCATACTTCATGTCTGTGAAGTAGGCCCTAGCAACATAACCGCTTGTCAACCAGTCCTGGCAATAGAGACCGATGACACCTAGATAAGGCTTTATAATGTAATTGTCATATTACTGCATCTCAACTCTATAACTTACCCTCGACTGTAGGCCAAAGGCCATTCCCAGTCCCACGCAACTACCCTCAATCATGTCCTAACAATGTAAGCGACAATACCCTAGCCACTTAATACATTTTGAATGAGAATTAGGCAAAATCTGACCATTTAATACCTATATTTTACGCAGGTCCTCGTCATCTAATACCTATTTCAAAGTAGACTCCTCTTTGATACTATCTAGCTGACATAGCATAGAGTCTCATCAGGCTACTTAATACTTCAACCATAAAGCGGACCCCTTTTGATATTTCCTACTACCGTGCCTAAATGCTAACCCCGACCATTTAATACTTCATAAATAGGGAGGGCGGACCCTATAATAGCTACTTAATACCCCCATCCAAGAAGCAAGTCCTACATCCTACTCATATTCCATGTCCATGGGTCCTATGTTCAGAGACGTCCCATATCGGTATTAAATATACACAACTGCTAGTAGCCTCTAGGTGAAGGAAAAACTTCTATCGTGTAACTCAACTAACCTTGCATCCCACCCATTAATCAAACCTACCATCGAAAACCTAAGTGTTGGGCTAGACCTTATCTTAAACATATAATTTAAGCCATATAATTTCTTGCTATGAAAATTATATTACTTTCTATGTATAATTAATTTTATTAATACTAACCTATTCACTGCATTATTATTCCTAATTTATATGCTTAGGCTTTGTTTCCTTGTAATGTCTAATAAATGTCAATTAGTCTTAATAATTAATCATTGATGTCAAATTAGACAATCTCGAATCAATCCTCATTTAATCCTTTTAATCTATTTATCTATTTCAAAATCCACCTATTATGTCTATTCAGCTCCTCCATAAATGCCATATTGAATTCCCTAATCGGTCCTCATTTAATTCCTTTTTTATTCTCTATTAATATCAAATTTATTTTTATTTAAATTTGCAATCAATGTCCATAAATCCTAGTTCTTTAATTATTACATTATTAGTAATTAATATGTATATAGTCGTAAATTATGCTATGTATATTTATTTATTTTGAGCATTAAACGTTAGTTATTATACTATTTATAATTAATATGTATATAGTCATAAATTATGCTATATATATATTTATTTATTTTTGAACATTATGCATGGTTATACACGTGTGTGTATGTATTTCTAATCATTAATTTCTAAACTAGAACATTCCTTTACATATTTTAATTTATCAAAGATATCATTATATAAAGGAATACCGTTATAATATTCCATTATTGAACCAAAAGTGAGATCTTTGCTTCATTTGAAATTAGTAGGAATTAATTCTTTTCTTTTATTGAAAGACAATGGACTACGAAAAAGAATTTCCATATCTTACACATCACTTCCCTTTTTTGGTGCATACATTGTTAATTCAAATGACGTATATTTATATTTGTTTTGGAATTGATAATTTATGAAAATTACATGAAATCTGCTTCAAATAAATCAAAACACAAAAATTCACATTGAAGCTCAACTAGGGCAAGCTAATTTATATCCAAATTATAGAATTGGAATAAATTTTACAAACCTCATGCAACGATAAATATTTAGGACCGAATTCAAAATTTTAGATTATATGGTTAGTAATATCCTATTCCAATCACCTATTTTGAATATGTAGGCGATAATCTTATACATTTGTTTTAAGCCTGCAATTCATCAGATTTTATCTAGGCATAATAATTATAAAAGAATTCAGTTACATAAATTTCAATTTTATAGATAAATTATATAATTTCCCACTCATCATTATGCTTTCCAAAACTCAAAAGCTAAATCCAGTCCTTTGCGTGACTCCTTTTTCCGTTCTTTATCCATTGTATTGATATGCTTCTTCTCTTCTTCTCTATTATTTTTTGCCCTTCTCCGATTCATGTGTAGGCACGCGCGCATACACACACACACACACATATAATATTTTATAATTTTCAGAAGTAGTGGAGAAGGGAAAATGGCAAAACTCCGCTACTTGGATTAGAAAATATGAGAAGAGAAGTGAGGGGTTAGGCCATTATTTATAGGCGCACAAACGAAAGATATGCGACAACTATGTGGCAACAATAATTATGGTGATAGGATTGCATTATTTACAATGATATTTAAGTCACTATTTATGAGAATAGAGGCAAGGGTTTGGACGTGGCAGGATAATTAGAAGGATGGGATTGTATTCAAATGGGTATGAGATGTTTTACCATTATTACTACTAGTTGATGTATAATTAATTACGGTATTTGATAATGGATGTGGTGTAACTAATATTGATTAAATTAGTATACATTTGATGATATTGATGATTGTGTTACTATTGTGGACTGATTAGTATACACTAGGTGGTTCATGGTTACATCGATATTGTATTATTATAACTCATAATTAATATTGTATGTATGTATATTTCTATTGGGATTTTATAGATTGGAGTTATCATTGGATATTGTTGGTGTTTGAAGGCTGCGTGTTATTATTTTTGTGGTTACCCCATATTATGATTTATTGGAATGGATGAGTAGTAATATTATTTTTTGCTTCAACTATGCATTGGCTGCGATGGTTGCTTTAGTTGCATTGGTTGGAATTGATGCTATGGTTGCAATGTACTAAAAAGTATTTGGATGCGAAAGAAGAACATGGAATAGAACTACAAGGGATTGATCCCCTAAAAAGGGTACGTAGGCATCCTATGAAATAACCACCGGACCCGTAGGTTGAGCTGGGATGTATAGGCGTATGCATAGTCCAAAACATAGTTGAAACCATTTTTTATCTTATATATCTGTATAGGTGTAAAGTTGCATATTAGCGAAAAAGAGGGAATGTAAAGTGGATATTGTTAGGCTATATTAGAGATAGCTAGTTTGGTATATTCTTCTATACATGGTTATATAATTTATGTATTAATGATAGTTGTTGGTAAAATATAAATTGATGCGATGATGTAAAATAACTATGTAATTGAGCTTATAGTTATTTATATTGATATTTGATATCGTTGCGAAGTTTTCTTTTTTTAATCCACTGTTGTATATTTTTCCTTAATTTTTATCTACCCAAGGTCCATTGGTTTTAGTATCTAAAATTGGTTGTAAGCATGGTTGGCATCGTTTATAATTAATTTTAGATTATAAAAAAGGTGTGTCACCACATTTGGTATCAAAACTTAAGTTTAATGGTTCCATAAGCCTTGGGGTAGTTTTGATTATTAGGTTGTAATGATTTATACCTTAGACTGCATTGAAATATGAAATAATGGAGCTTTTGATTTACAATTGTATGCTTTATATGTATGTATTTTTTGTTACCACAATGACCTCACCCCAAAAATGCCATTTACTATGATAATAGAAGATAAATAAAGTAGGAATGGGTTTTGATGAACACTAATAAGAGGGGTTAATGTTTATTTAAAATCAAGTGACACACACAGCCAATGTTAAAATATAACCCGACCTTAATAAAAAGGAACCATATTTTTAAAGTGATTTAAACTTCGTTGAGAATAAAATATTTGATTTGGGAATAAAGTATTTTTATAAAGATATTTTCAAAAGAAAAAGTGAACATGGAAAAATATTTTGTTTGAGAAAGCTTTTGGACAAAAGACGTTTTTAATTAGTAATCAGAAGTTGAATTTAATTTAAAGAAACATTTTAGTGTGTAGATCATTCATTATTTAAAGCATCATTTAAGAAGTATTTTTGTAATGTATGATAGAGGCACTTTGTTAATGAAGGAAAGGAAATTTTTTATTGAAAAGTTGCCTTATAACAACCCCCACATTAATGGACCCGAATTTGGATTAAAAAACAAAATCTAAGTCCATTAGAGTACGGATGGTTTGTTTTTGTAACCTATAATAAATATAAATATACCAGCGATCAAACTGAACATATAGCATAATATAAAAATATTATATAAATGTTGATTGAGGACACTATCTTGAAATCATTGGACATCTAATTGCCTTGTCAATATCGAGCATGAATAAGAAGACTTCTCCATCAACCATTCCATCTTGCTCCAGCGACATGTTCCACTAGGCATATCATGTGGGTTGTAATGAGGAACGGCTTAGGACAATGTTCTAGTGATTGTAAAATTGTATATTTTATCCATAACATAAACTTGCACCATTTGATTTTCAATTTAAATGTTATGTCTACTACTAACTACTATCTTTTTGATTCGATATATGTGCATACTATATCAATCCTAACCTTTTCCAAGGTATACTATACATATTTGTACCTATACATACACAGAAGCACATTCCAGCCATTCTTTACCTAAAACCTCAACCACTTAATACTTCTTAACTATAAAGTAGGTCTTGCGCATCGTCATTGCTAGTCTCTCGATCCTAGCTACAGAGACCAATGACTCTTATATACGACTTTACTAATAATATATAATTTATCTTCCATACTACTACCGTACCTCAAAAACTTATCTAAGGGTTAACTAGCTCACCTCTCATACACTAATTTTCAATTGTCTCTATCATGAGATCCTTGCATATCCCATATGAATTGTATGCTAGTAGGAAACGAAATCCATCAGTGTGCAGCCCAAGTCATTACTTCCCCTCGTTTGGGATCACTGGACATCCAAGCCTGTATGCTAGACCTACAACTTAATATTGGTACGAAATACTGACACAGCTTGCTGGCATCCCCATTTAGACTAATCTAAGTAGTCAAGAGAAATACTGCTTTTGGTAACATACTACCTCTTATTTGATAGGAGCAGACTCTATTTCCTAATCTGAATCTGATTCTTTGATTCAGCACCATATCCTTTATAATCCAAAGAAATATGTATAAAATGGGCTTATACATACATTAGAATTTCAGATCTGAGAAAAGATTTGAGATTGAAGGGGAACATAAATTTACATTATTGAAATTTACACTACTATTTGCACAACTCCAATTCGCTTCTTCTCTTTATATTCTACTCTTCTCTAATTTGAATACATACAAACGATTTTAAGTTTATAAGGAATAGTGGAGAAGAGGAAATGGAAGAGCTACGCTGTCCAATATTAAATAATATGAGAAGAGAAGGGAGAAGTTATGCTTATATTTATAGACTCCTGAATCAGTGGTAACCATTACATTGAAAAGACTAAATATGAGCCGTTGTCCGAGGTTTAGATAGGCCGATAAAGGTGGTTGACTGGTGGGTCCCGGTTAACTTATTATAAATATTAATTTTTTTGTTTAATTATTTTCGTTCTGGTTTCTTTAAACTTCTATACCTTGTTTGTTTGAAGTTCGATTGCAAAACTTCAAATGTTGCTTAAAATATGGCCAAGAACGCAATAGTACGATTTCATAGCCGAATTCCATTGTTTACCGAAATTCCCTTTTTGGAGCCTAATAGATTATTATATTATTAACCTAAATTTATTGGGTGTAACATTTTTCCACCCTTAAAAGAATTTCGTCCTTGAAATTACTACAATGATTAAATCAAGGGATGATGCAGTAACAATCCTAAACCAATCGACCGATTAGTGTATAACCAATTTTGCAGCCAAACGTACACGTATGCATAATGTATCACTGTATAGAAAACATGTATGCATAATGATTCTGAATCGGCCTCTTTTATATGGAGTATTCTTTTAATTTTTATTTTTTAAAATATGATGCAAACAATCTATATATACTTTCATTTCTATATGTATGTGGGTTTTGAAAATCATTTTCACACAAAAATTCCATACCCCTACGTATAAAAGCATGGTTCAACCGATGTTGCATCAAAATTAAACACTCTAAAAATCGAACACGTCAAATTATCGCTTCCTAAACATCCCCTCCTATGCCAAAAAAAAATTTAGTGAAGAATTTTACATTCTTAACACTATACTGGTTACCATTCCCGTTATACATTAGGAATTTTCTTAATACCCCAAATTTTCTTCAAATTTCCAAGGTATAGTATGCACAAGGAGGTGGTTTTCAATGTCTAAAATGGAATTGAATCAAAAATAGACTCTCATACATCGTGATAAGGTATTGAAATATAAATTCCAATGCTAAAACAGCTTTTCCTCTATTATCGTCTGCACTTTGTCCTAACGTAATCCATAATGCACCGCTAAATTCATATTTATAAACTCATCAATCTTTCCTATGATTTCGTACCTGAATTGAAAAGTCAACCTCCAAACATTAAAACGGCAATTCCAACAAAAACAATTCGGGAAAAAATTAAAAAAATTATCTACATACTAAACTTTTTTTTCCAAACGTAAAAATTTTCAAACATTCGTCTTCTCTATTTTTAATAGACAAAGCCACATTTCAATGTAATTGGAATATAGTTGAGTTAATGCGTATACTTAATTCCGACATTCCATAATTAATCTTATGATTTCACACTTCCTTACCTTTATTTATTCATTTATTATAAAATAATGACAAACTAACCTATTTGTAAATTTCATCTTTTTAAGGAACATGAATAATAACCCTTGATTCCAAAACAACCTTAGCTTGTCATTTTCTTGCTAAAGCTTACTATTTACAAACTTCTAGTTCTTACATTGCATTTACATTGGTTAAGTGTTCTTATGAGGTTTCCATATTTATATTATTTATTCAAATACACATATAAGTAGTCCATATATCAAGAAACAATAGTACAATGAATAATAGATAAGAATATTTTTCATAATATTATACCTATCTTTTTATACAAGAGACAACCAACAGTTATAAACCAAACGAATAAGGAAAAGAAAACGTTGAAAGAGAAATAACAACAACACTACTAGGCCTAAAGATACTAACTGCAGACTACGAGATAGTCTTGATCCTCATGGGAGCTCGAGCCATTGCTGTAGCCTTAGAATGGGTGTAGCATATAGGCTATGTCCTAATCTCGTGCCCTGGCACTGCTCAGCCTGAACATCCCATATCTCTACGTGGAACCAATGAATAGCAACTATCTTAAGGCTCTGGTATCCTCTAGCACCCTGCGCTTGCTCTACCTCTTGCTGCGGCTACACCACTGGTGCTGGTGTCATTGGAATTCCACTCTTCTTAAGAGTGGCTCTGTCAAATGTAGGAGGGGCCTTCTTTTAGACTAGCTATCTTGAGAGGTTCACTCTGTACTACCTAAAGATCCAGGCAAAGAGATGATAGTATGAAAATTAGCTTCAAAAAGTATCAAATCCAACTTGCTCATGATAGCACGAGTCCAACTGAAACCTATACCACATATGATTGCATATATGGCCTTTTGAACTGATGGATAAATCTAATCAAAGCTCCTCGTCTTCAAAATGATGCTTTGCAGAACTACGTAAACAACGAGGCAGGCTGTAGTTCGCAAATTGCCTAACCTCCAGGCATTGGCAACTTCAAAAAGGATCCACTACAAAATCTCTAGATCAGTCATCTTCGCATCATCTAAATCTTCTCCCTCTGTGGTTATCCCGAAATGTCGCTGAAATCGTAGTCAAATAAATCAATCTCCACTCCCTTTACTTTCGAATGAATATTGCAGATGCCATCGTCAAAGTTGCATGCTAAATTTGCATCAAACAAACGCATGCAGCATGGTAACATTCCCATTCAAAAGTATCATAACAAAGGACTGGTGCTAATCCTGATGCCATGAACAATTCCTTAAGTTCTTAGGTGGAAAAATCTCCAAATTTAATAAGTCATCCTCGAAGAAAGGTGAAATTTGCAAGGGCAAGTAAATATAGATTTTCTGAACACTCTGATCTAGTCAAGCGATCTCCCAAAGGGTGAGACCTAGATGGTGTGAGCGAAGAGAGGTTCGAGGTGGTGCGATAGATTGAGTAGAGGTCGAAGAGGGGTGATTGGGATCAAATCTGGAGCGGTGGTGGGGACGGGTCTAGCATGCAAAAATTGGCACGTAGGGAAGAGTAATGAAGCTCAGCTGCTGCTTGAGGGAAGTTTTGAGTGGCATTGGCTAATGTGTAGGAGGAGGAGAGGGCGTTGGTAGATTTAGAGGGAGGAGGAGGTAGGTTTTGGGTTCGACGCTTGAGAGCAGTGGGGAAACGAAGGACAATGAGGTGGCTGTAGCTTGGATGTGATAATATGTCATATTCCAGCTTTGAATCGCACCTCAACTTATAAATCGATTGACCGCCTTCGGAAATCAGTCGATCGCTATTGGCCTACAACTAGGGTTGAACGGTCATCAAATTTTAAGCACAGTTGAAGCTGGATCTTTTTCGGGCTCGGTTGATTAATAATAACTATAATAATCATTTCACGCACTTTTCTTTGATCCGACACGATTCGAAAAGTTCTTGTCCTTTTCATGATGGTGCCTTAGCCTACCATCTAGCTCTTTAAACCCTTTCCTTAATTATTTCGCAGTATACTTAACTTTTACAGCTTCTATCATTTGCAACTTCAAAAACCCAAAAATATTCGAGCTACCATTTTCTGTATCACTTTTATAGGGAAATATTCCTCTTATTCATTAATGGGTATTCAACACACTTTCTAACTACATACTCCAACAAAGTTGTTAACCCGCCTTTTGGCAAGGCCATAGACAAGCGGATTTAACTAAGTCGACTTCACGATTATCGAGGTTGAAATATGATGGATTTGGTTTAGAAGGATGGAATTCACCTAGATATTGAGGTGAGGTTATGCAGCTCGGCATCGAGTCGAGGTTATGCTGCTCGGCATCGGGTCGAGGTTATGCCGCTCGGCAGATTTAACTAAGTCGACTTCACGATTATCGAGGTTGAAATATGATGGATTCGTTTTAGAAGGATGGAATTCACCATGATATTGAGGTGAGGTTATGCAGCTTAGCATCGAGTCGAGGTTATGCCGCTCGGCATCGGGTCGAGGTTATGCCGCTCGGCATCGAGGTGAGGTTATGCCGCTCGGCATTGGTGAGGTTATGCCGCTCGGCATTGGTGAGGTCAGGGCTGTTCGGCATGGGACGAATGTGACTCGGTGGAAGGTCGTTTGGCATGGGACGAATGTGGCTCGGTGGAAGGTCGTTCGGCCATGGAGGTAAGTGGTTCGATGGAAGGTCTGGATGGGCCTATACCATTTAGAAGGCCCAACAACTCGGGGTTTGCCTATAAAAACAGCATGTGGAGGTTCAGAAAAGGGATCTTCTTTTGGCTCTCTGACTTTCTCTTCCCTAAAGCTAAGGCACTCGGCCATAGTTAAACTTTGGATTGTAACTATAATCGATTATTACAGCAATAAAAAAGAAATTTCTAGAGTGGACATAGGCCGGAGTTAGCCAAACCACTATAAATTCTGTTTTTCTTTATTGCTTTAATTTTAATTTTCATTGTTCTTCATATTTTTACTCTCTACATAAACTCTGTCTGTGAGCTGTGACTGGTAGTTGGTGCTTTCATCAGGATTTGGGTGTTAGTGACCAATTTGGACGCTAACATTTTGGTGCTTTCACTGAGAAGGCTAGCACTTAGGAATTTTGGAGCTTGGATTTTGGATTGAAAAGCTTAGGAGCTCAATTTTTGGAAAGCAATGGCTAGACCAGCAACAAAGAAGCAAGCAACGGAAAAGAGCAATCAGGAAGGAAGTCAAGCAGCCTCTTTTGGAGCTGGAGAGGATCATGCATCCGTCTACATAACTCGGGATGAGATGTAGGTTATGATGAATTCTATGCAGAAGAAGATGATGAAACGATAAGAGGAGATGATGCGGTCTCTTCTAAGGCAATCTAGACAACGAGGAACTACAGGTGCTCAAGTTCTAGGAATTGGACCAGAGGAACTTAACCAGCAGGTGGATGGAGTGATTCGGTAGGGGGCAGCTCCCAATCAACAAACAACTAACAATATGGATGGACCAAGACTTGGGGGTGCACCACCATGTAATGCTAAACTAGTTCATGGTGGGATACTGGATGACGCTACGCTGTCCGACGCCACGCTGCCCGACGCCAACAGGAATACAGGAGTACGTGATGAGGAATATGTGCCAGAATTTCCTTGGGCACTTGGAGGGCAATTTGGAAACATGGATAGGGGGCAGCCCTTAATTGGAAATGCCGGATTGGTTGACATCATCAGGCGGACTATTCGCGTAGGTCTGACAAACAGGGATTCTGAGGAAGTCAACAAAAGTCCATTTACCCAAAACATCAGGACAGCTAGAATTCTACTCGATTTCAAACTACCCACTTTGGAAGTGTACAACAGGAAGACGGATCCAACTGACCACTTGAAGAGGTACACTAGGCATATGGAAGTGCTAGGGGTAACATAGGAGGTTATGGCCCGATGTTTCCCACTGTACTTGACTGATATAGCTGCCATGTGTTCAGGCAGCTGGAGGATGGATCCATTGGAACTTGGACGGAACTGGTGGATAGGTTCTTAAGTCGGTTTCGAGTTCACATAAAAAGGCCGAAGAACGTGATGATGTTGATGTCAGTTAAACAGGGGGCAGATGAATCGCTCAGGATATTCTTAACTCGATTTAATGCGACAGTTGCTTCGGAGGATCGGCCGGATCCATCAATGGTTCTGATGCCTGTGGTATTAGGAATTAGAGATAATTCGGATTTCAAAGTATCATTGATATGGGACCCACCGGTGGATCTCAGGGAATTCTTCCACGAAGCTAAGAGATTTCTTCGACAAGAAGATGCATGCTTGGACATGAGGTTGTTAACCCCGTTTGGTCAACGAGTTAAGACCTGAGACGACTCACGACTTAAAGAAGCAGAGCGACTTAAGGAGTGGCCGATTCAATAAGTAACCGACTTAACAAGTTAACGACTCAAGGGAGTTACACGACTTAACGAGTCAGGGATTGGTCGACCTAAAGGAGTCAACAGCTTACGGAAGTGAACGACTTACGACATATAGGAGTCTACGACTTAACGGTTTAAGAAAGGAGGGATGGATCACGACTTAAGGTTCTTACCGACTCAATGGGTCTACGACTCAAGGTAATTCACGACTTAAAGGTAGAAACAACTCAACAAGCTGGCGAGTTAGAATTCAAGGCGGCTTAAGAGAAGCGGAACGACTCAAGAGGTTAACGGTTTATGAGACAGGCCGACTCAACGAGTTACCGACTCAGCAAATTGAGGAGTTGCGCGAGTCACAGAATCGTGCAACCTGCGACCTACCTTGAGTCGTTAGCGACTCAGGGAAGCGACTCACGACTCACGACTCAGCATGACTCACCTACAACCTAAAACCACTGGGTCGTAGCCCGTAGTCACAATGTTTATGTAAAAGAGTTGACTCGTGAGCGACTCATGACTCGTAATTCTGAAGAAGTGAACCATTGAGGAACCAAGGCTTAGTCAGATAAGTCGGCCATGATCTCTTAACTCGTGAACGAGTTAGGACTTGCGCTATATCCAGAAGACCGAAGGCGCTTTGACAACAAGCATGAATTCTACCAGCTGAGTCGCACACTACCCCACTTAACTTGGCCACGGGTTACCCTGAGTTGAACACGACTTATGATCCAAGGGGAAGATTTTTCTATAAATACCGACCTACCTCAAACATGAAAAGGACTTTTGGCCAATCACTTCAAGCGCCGATACTCTGCTGAATTCTCGACTCACCCGACACTTCAAGTTCGAAAGGCATCTCAAATAACTTCAAGGGAAATCTAACGCAATCTACATGGATTCGAAGAATTCTTCTCTACCAAAGTTCTAGTTGTTTGTCTCGTCAGAATTGTAATTGAAGATTGTTGTAAAGTTGTAATTGGTTCAGCAACAAAGAGAATTAAAGTGGACGTAGGCTTGCCTTAAGCCGAACCACTATAAAAACTGTTGTCTTTTCTGCTTTGTTGGTGATTTTTCTACTTGTTTTAGTTCCCTTGTTCACGGGTGGTGCTTTCGCTCAACTTCAATTTACACCGGGGTGTTAGCGTCTGATTTTCACATTAACATTTTTGGTGCTTCACTGAGAGGCCAACTCAGGAAACTTCCATCATTGCTTCGCAAAGGTCTGTTGAAAGGATTCTGTTAAAACCAGAAGTTTATTGGAAATAATGGCTCCGGGAAGAAAACGAAGTTCTGCAAGGTCCGATAATGTTCAAGGGAATACTGCTACCTCTCCACCTTCAAGTCAAGCAGCTCCAACTGTTGGAGTTACTCGAGCAGAGTTGGACGCCGTAGTTTTGGGATTGAATCAATAATTGAATGCTCAGAATGCGCAGTTGGAAGCCCAGAATGCCCAGAATGCTCTGATCTTGAGTAAGTTGAATGATCTGCTTGGGGCAAACCGTCAACCGAGTAATAATGATGGGAACCCTATTGTGGGAGTTCAGGATGTTGAAGGAAACATTTCTCAAAGAGCCGCAGACCCTGTAGAAAGGACTCCTCTTTAAGCTGGAGGGTCAGGGCCGCAGCCAACCCTCCGTGAACGATTGTCAAGGCAGAATTCAGAGAGAGTGGCTGATGTGTGTCCTCCTGAGCCTCTAAATGATGAAGAGTATTTTTCGGGTATGGTTCTTCAAATCATGAAGGAAAGTATGCGAAGAGATGAAGATGAGAAAGAGTGGGGATTTGCTCCAAGCAAAACTCCATTTACCGAAAGGATCTTGAATATAATAACTGGAGGACCTCACCCAGCAGGCAAAAGGTGGGGCGAGATGGAAAGGTACGCCCGAGCCTTGAAGCATGTACCAGCTGAAGAGAATGTTTTTGTTTTAGAGAATGATGCGCCTTTAAAGCAACTAAAGACTTCCACAGATGATATTGTGTTCAGTGCCAGGGATCCTTTGGGTATTGAAGCTCCGACCATAGATCCTTTGGTCATATCCGCTGGTATTGGGCCGGCAACTATGAGAAGAGTTCTAGTTGATTGTGGAGCCTCATGCAACATCCTCTTCAAGAAGACCTTTGATCAAATGAAAATTCCAATGGCTAACGTTCAAGCTTCATCACTTAAGATTGCTGGGTTTGCTGGAGAACCCAAACAGCCAATTGGGACCATAGATTTGTTTGTAGAACTCGGAAAGGGACTGAGGAAGGTGGCTCGAAAGCAAACCTTTATAATTGTTGAAGAATTCTCTGCTTACAACGCCTTTTTGGGCCAACCAACTCTTGCTGCATTCAAAGCTGTTCTTGCTCCATGGTGCTTGACTCTAAAATTCCCCACAGATAACGGAGTTGGTGTGGTTAAGGGAGACCAAGATGTGGGGCGAGAATGTTATTTTGCAGAATTACGAGAATCCAGGAAGAGAGAGATGGGAAAAGGTGCGGCGGCTCCATTCCGCATCAAAGAACCAACCTTGTAGCAATTACAGGGTGGACCCTGCACTGGTGAATGTAGTGGGGCACGAAGAGAGAAGGATCCACGAAAAGCCAGTGCAGGGGAGAATAGAGTGGTACCAGTAGAGATAACAGTACCGGTGCCCGTAGACCCAAAGGACCCAAACAAAGTGCTTAATGTGGGTTCACAACTCAATCCGACAGTTCAGAATGTTCTGATTGCATTTTTGAAGGCTAATTTGGATGTATTCGCTTGGACTCATGCTGACATGTGCGGAATATCCCCAGAGATTGCGGTACATACTTTAAACATTGATCCAAAGTTTACACCTGTGAAACAGAAGAGAAGGACTCAGGGTCCTGAGAGAACGGCAACGTTAAAAGAAGAAGTGGATCGGCTCATGGAGAACGGTTTCATTAGAGAATCTATTTATCCAAATTGGGTCTCAAATCCAGTACTGGTTAAGAAAGCTAACGGAAAGTGGAGAGTGTGCATTGATTTTTCGGATTTGAACAAAGCCTGCCCCAAAGACTGCTTCCCGCTGCCCAGGATCGATCAGTTGGTGGATGGGACAGCGGGACATGAATTGTTATCTTTCATGGATGCATACTCCAGATATAACCAGATTATGATGCATGAGCCGGATCAAGAGGATACAATCTTCATCACAGATGTTGGACTCTACTGCTACAAGGTCATGCCTTTCGGACTCAAGAATGCAGGGGCAACTTACCAAAGGCTTGTTAATGCGTTGATGATATGCTAGTAAAGTCCAAGAAAGCAGTGGACCATATGGATCACCTGGCAGAGATGTTTGTAGTACTCCGCAAGTATAGAATGAAGCTTAATCCCCTGAAATGTTCATTTGGAGTGGAGTCCGGAAAGTTTTTGGGTTTCATTGTGAGCGCTAGGGGCATTGAAGCCAATCCAGCTCAAATCACTGCCCTGAGAGTGGTCAAGGCTCCTAAAACGAAGAAGAAATTGCAAAGTCTCAATGGAAAAGTTGCTGCTTTGAGTAGGTTCATTTCCAAAGCCACTGACAAATGCATTCCATTCTGTGATGCTCTGAAGAAAGGAAAAAAAAACTTTGAGTGGACTCCTGAATGTCAGAAAGCATTTGATGAATTGATTCGTCATATGGAAGTGCCTCCGATACTTTCAAAACCTGACAGTGGTGAAGATCTCTTCATATATTTAGCAATTTTGTCTCATGCTCTCAGTGCAGTGTTGGTACGGGAAGATGCAAGGATTCAACGCCCAGTCTATTATATCAGCAAAAGGTTCACTGGGGCAGAGATGGACTATTCAAGATTAAAGAAGCTCGCCTATTGTTTGTTAATCTCATCAAGAAAATTGTGTCCTTATTTCCAACCTCATCCCATCAAAGTCCTCACTGATCAGCCTCTAAAGCAAGTCCTATTCCGTCCTGAGACTTCGGGCCGTCTTTTGAAATGGAATATCGAACTCAGCCAGTATGACGTCACTTATCATCCCCGGAAAGCAATCAATGGACAAGCTTTAGCAGATTTCATCGCAGAATGTACGGATAAGGGTGATAGTGAGGAAGAAGTCATTGATAGCATCCCAATCCAATGGAAATTGTATGTCGATGGCGCAAGGAATGATTACTGTTCCAGAGCAGGGGTTTTCCTTGAAACCCCAGAAGGTCGATCACTATGTTATGCACTGAGGCTGGAATTCCCTTCGACAAATAATGAAGCTGAATACGAAGCTCTCATCGCTGGTTTAAGGATCGCTAAAGAACTAAACATCAAGCCATTGCATATCTTCAGTAATTCTCAACTTATTGTTTGTCAAGTCAAGAAGGAATTTCAAGCCAAAGGAGGAAATTTACCAGCCTATTTGTCAAAGGCCTGGGAGCTCCTTCAAGATTTTGACTGTTATTCAATAAACCATATTCCCCGAGAAGAAAATATGAAGGCGGATTCTCTCGCGAAGTATTTGAGTACTGGTGAAGCTCAACTGTTGGGGTTAGTTCCCGTTGAAGTCTTGTCAGCTCCAAGCACAGATGAAATGGATATTGATTGGATTATGAACATATCCCAAGAGCAAGAATCATGGATGACTCCGATACTTGAATATCTACTCAATGGGTCTTTGCCAGAAAATTCAAAAGAACGACAAAAGCTGATGAGGAAAGCTTCCAGGTATATAGTTCAAGATGGTCGTTTGTACAGACAAGGATTTTCAATGCCATTACTCCGATGTGTGACAAAGAAAGAAGCTAAGACAATTCTAACTGAAGTACACGGAGGGGAATGTGGAGATCATACAGGTGGTCAAACTTTAGCAAAGAAAATCCTCCGTTATGGATACTTTTGGCCAGAAATTAATCAGGATGCTGCTGACTATTCCCGAAAGTGTGATAAATGCCAGAGATTCGCTAAAATTCCTAGATCACCTTCCACTGAGCTAACACAAATGGTCAGTCCATGGTCGTTTGCCATCTGGGGAATAGATCTCATTGGGCCTTTGCCGACTGCCAAATCAGGGATTAAATATGCTATCGTTGTTGTTGATTATTTTACTAAATGGGCTGAGGCCGAACCCTTGGCCACTATTACCTCTAAGAAAATGATAAGTTTTGTGACTAAGAATATCATTTGCAGGTATGGTGTGCCTCAGAAGATAATCACAGACAATGGTACTCAGTTTGAAAGTAAAGAATTCCAAGATTTTTGCAAACGATTCAAAATCCGAAAAAGCTTCTCAGCAGTGGCTCATCCGCAGGCAAACGGGCAAGTGGAAGCAGTAAACAAAATCATCAAATCAACCATCGAAAAGCAGCTGGAAAAAGAGAAAAGTGGTTGGGTTGACAAGTTACCACTTGCACTATGGGCATATAGAACCACCCACAAAACTGCGACTGGGCATACTCCATTTTCATTGGCATATGGATCAGAAGCAATGATTCCAGTAGAAACTGAAGTCCCCTCACACAGAAGGATCCATTTTGATCAAGATGAGAATGAAAAACTGCAATTGGAAGAACTTGACCTCCTTGATGAAAGAAGAGAAGAGGCTAGACTTAGAATTGCAGCTCATCAACAAAGAATAACCAGGCACTTCAATTCCAAAGTTCGTCAGCGCAACTTTGAAGTTGGGGACCTAGTTCTGAAAAGAATCATGACAGCTACAGGTGTGTTTGGGGCAAACTGGAAAGGGCCGTATGTTATAGGCACGAAGCTTCTTGACGGCACATTCAAACTCACAACTGTCGGAGGAGAACAAATCCCAAGAGCTTGGAACAGCAATCATTTGCGTCCTTATTTTACTTGAAAGCTTTGCTGAAATGTTGTAAAAGAATTGCAAATATATGATTCTTGTATTGAAAACAATTGTAAAGCAAGTGAATAATGAAAAGCTATAAAGTGGATGTAGGCCCAGTTTTTGGCCGAACCACTATAAATCTTGTGTTCTCTTCTATTATAAACTGCTTTGTTTTATTTCGACATAAAAAATACTTTAATTGTGTTACTAAAATGCCGACTTAATAATGCAGGCTATAAAAATAAAGCTTACCCATCGCGAGACCAATTGATCTCCGACACCATTTAGCAAGAAAGCACTAAACCATTCAAGATTTCCATACTCAAATCCTACAAAAGAAGTGCTTCGAACGAAAGTGAGCAATGTGGATGCAAATGTTTGAATAAACAAACAACCAGTTAAATAGCCTGTGTCTACCACCACCAACTTGCTTAACTATGAAGTGTATTTCTTTGGATAAGGGAAATCATTGGCAACTAAAAAGTGATGACACTTGAAAAAGACAACGGGGATCGCCAACGTGAATGGATGGCAAAAGAGACATGGGCGAGCAAGCATCAATCAGCAAAAGACCTCTTCGGAGGCACAAGCCCTCTACGGAGGCACAACTCTTCGGAGGATCAAGACCTCGAGCGGGCCTAGCCAGAAAAAGAGAGATCTTTCTCGTTACAAAGTTGCGGAATGATCGGTCGATACACTCCCGTGAATCCGTCCAACCGAGAGAAGAAACTCCAAACTTCCAGGCAAAAGCCCTACTCAGAGGCACACGTTTCACCGAGATCGAAATAAAACTTCCAGGTGTTGAAACTTGAAAAGCCCTCTCCGGAGGCCCATTTCACCACAGTTGAAATGCTAAAAGACCTCGAGCGGGCCAACCAGAAAAAGAGAGATCTTTCTCGATACAAAGTTGCGGAATGATCGATCGATACACTCTGGTGAATCCGTCCAACCGAGAGAAAGAAACTCCAAACTTCCAGGCAGTAACCCAGCTCAGAGGCAAACATTTCATCATCGGTCGATACACTCCCGTGAAATGAAATGTGAAAAGCCCTCTTCGGAGGCCCGCTTCCCAGCGAACAGGGAAAAACAAAAGCCTCTCCCAAGGGGCAGAAACAAAAAAAAGACCTCTTCCCAGAGGCACAACAAAACAAAAAGACCTCCTCCCGGAGGCAGAAATGAAAAGACCTCCTCCCGGAGGCACAATCAAACAGAAAGACCTCTTCGGAGGCACACGTTTCACCAAGATTGAAATAAAACTTCCAGGTGTTGAAACGTGAAAAAAGCCCTCCTCGGAGGCACAACTCTTCGGAGGCACACGTTTCACCGAGATTGAAATAAAACTTCCAAGTGTTGAAACGTGAAAAAGCCCTCCTCAGAGGTGCAACTTTTCAAAGAAGCAAAAATCAAAAAGCCCTTTACTGTGGCGTAAAAAAAAAAAAAAAAAAGAAGCCATCTTCAAAGGCACACTTTAACTCTCAAAGGAAGAATGATCCACCTATTATGTAAAATACTCTTCCTCAAAAAGAAGTTAAAGTACCCTTCAGATGCCCGCTTTACCACATAGAAGAATTCACTTGGTAAAATGTGTATATGCACAAAAGGAAAAGTGATATCTTCGAAGAATGAAGCGTAAAAACTTATACGGAGGGAGTGGTACTCTATTTTTAACAAGATTGTAACGACCCGGAATTTTGGGCAATAAGGATCTAATAATCTGTATTAATAATTGAATTGGTTTGATAAATTTTCTTTATAATTTTAGTTTGAATTGGATAATTTAATCTTTTAAAAGTTAATGAATTTATAATCTGGAAATAAAATTGATAAGATTGTTTTTCAAAGGCTAATAAAATTTTATTCTATTTATAATATATATGTTTGATATATATTGTGAATAGAAACATCATTTGTTTTAATTAAAGATGAATTTTCAAATTGTAATATATATGTACGTATATGTTATAATTTGATGTTACTTTGAAATTTAATATAATCTATTGATAATTTGAATATGTATGAAATTATAATTTAAAGCTTTGTTTAAAAATTGATATTTTTCAAAAGTTAAAGATTAATTCAATTTGTTTTCAAATATAAGATAATTGCTTATTTTAAATATGATAGTTTATATAGGATTTAATCAAAGTTTTGTTTTGTTTTCTTTTTAAAGTATTTCAAAATTAAAATGGTTGTGTAAATATAGATGTTTAGATTTTAAATTACATATATAAGGTTTATTTGTATTGTGATTTGTTTTACAATACTTTCTTTAAAGCAAATTTATATTTACACATATAAGTTACTTAAAAAAAGTAAGATATATTTATATTACAATTTGTTTAGAACATTTTCTTATAAAGGAGAATTTACACTCACATATTTAAGTATTAATTAATAAAGTAAATTAAATATGTTAGTTTATATTTACATATGTAAGTACTCATTTATAAAGTAAAATAAAAATGTAAGTTTATATTTACATTTACATTAAATAAAAGTTTATAAACACTTAAAGACAAATGTTAACATGTGTTGTTTAATTAAATATCATAGTTGACAAATGTAAATTCTTAAGACAAGTGGCATTATTCTCATTTTTATTTTTATTAAAGTTTTAAGAAGAAAATTTGTTTTCTCAAAACATTTTTTTTAGTTCTTTCAATAATGGCAACTACTCTTCATAACCGGAAATTATTCTCAAACCTGAAAATGAAAACCAAAAACAAATCAAAAACTTAAAATCTGCAATGATCAAAACCTGCATATGAAAATGAAGATCAAATCTGCAACTTCAATCTGCTTTTCAAATGGAAGTTTCAACCTGCAATTTTCAAGCCTGCAAATCTTTAAGGCTGCATTTCAAATGTTCAACAGCAAGTTTAATTCAACATGCAATTCAACTTTGAAGTTCAACATTTTTCATCAACTAAAGCATGCAGTAGGATATTATCTGCAAGTTTCAACATTTAAACAACAGATTGTAAGCATGCATGGATTCAGCTTCATCAGCAATTAAAAGCTTTTCAAAATTAAGATTCAATGCCTGGAAATTAAGAAGAACTGCTCTGCATTTTTATCAGGTGAGTAAATGTTTTTAAAAAACAGCTTTGGCTTAATCTATGGTCAAATAATGTTGCATGCAAATGAGTTGTTGCTCTGATAATAAATATTTGTTTATGAATGCATGATTTTTTTCCATAAGTACTTACTGCCTGTATATTTATTCACCCTGTTTCTACTTCAGACCAGGATCTGTTTCAAAATTTTTAAATTCCCAATAACATCATCAATTATCTTTGATGATTATATGAATGAAAGATCGTATGTTGATATTGAGGGAGATTGTAAAATAGTTTCTGGGAATTTTAAAAGTTCAAATAGCTTAAAAATGGGAAGAAAGCACAGTAAATCTATAATGCATGATAAAATCAATGAACTCGGTTTATAGTTTAGATAGTATAAATGGATTTGTGTTTGTAAATCATGAATTTTAACACAAGTTTCATGATTTTTAGTTTAAGGAATTAAGAGAACTTTGAGTTTGAACAATTTTGGGATTTTCTTGAACTGCAGATTGAATGCATAATAATTCGATTTGATTCTTGGGTCGTAGCTTGAATGTAAACTATAGATCATGGAAAAAATGCAAATTAAGTTTTCAAAAGAGTAAATTGAGTGAATTGGATTAAACTAGGGTTATAGATGGGTTTCGGTTCGACTTGTCTGTAATGTCAATTTTGACATGAATGTTGAATCGAGCTTGATCGCATTTTGGAATTATTGGAGCTTGAGATCTTGGCTTTCGATGGTGGTGTCGGCAAGGTGTATCGGTGGCGAGTTCGTCAACGACAATGGGATTTTTTGCGTTCGAGTTTTGCTGTAGCTTTGAGGCATAAGTTCGAATTTCGATTCGAGCAAAAGTTTGGGAATCTGGGTTCACATTCGCGCTCGCGAATGGATTTAGAATTAGGGCGGACCGTCGCGATGGTCAATGGGAGGTGGCGGTGGAGGTGCATGTGCACCATGTCTCGTGCACAGTTGGGGTTGGCGAAAGGAATTGGGAAGAAGGTTTCACGGGTTTGCTCTCAAGTTTCATCAGGGACGACTTGAAGTTGCTCTCGCGATTTTTAGTGTTCGACTCGAAGTGGATGTGTCAGAGTGTTGTCTTGGGCAATGTCGGGTTGTTTGAGTGAGTTTCTCGAGTTTGTTGGGTTTGGATCTGTATCAAGTTAAGAGTAGATTTAACTTACTGATGGATACGAAATCAAGCTTTAAGTTTAAACCAAGTTATGAAGGAGACAATTTGTAAAGGCTAAACATGTTCCTTGATGTAAAAGTAAATCAACCTTTAAAAGGGATAATTGAATTTAATTTCATTTTTAAAATTTATGTAAGATGATTGTTTTTAATTTAGAATTGGATTTCTAAATTTCCTATTTCCAAATAAGTTATTGTTATAATTTTGAAATCCAAATAGAATAAATTTGATTTTAAGCTATTAAAATTTGATGAATTCAAATAATTCAATGATAGAGATATATAGGGTCAATTTATCTTTGTTATTGACTTGAGAATACTTGATTTAATATGTTTGTAATTTAGTAAAGGATTAATTAAGATTTCTTAATAAATTGAGGATTTTTAAATATAAGATGTTAATTAATTAATTGTTTAATTAATTTTAAATAATTAATTAATTGTTTATTTAATCACTTAATTATTGATTTAAGTGTGATTACTTAATGAAGTAATCAATGAGGAATTTCGGAGAGTAATTAAGAATGATAATTACTTATGGAAGTAATTAAGGATAATTACTCATGGAATAATTAGCTGAAGTGATTATTGGTTAATCACTTAATAATATCAATTTAAGAATTGATTAATATAAATGTTTTAGAGATAATTAATTATGAAGTAATTAATTAAAGGGTTAAGGATTGTTTAATGATGGAATTAATTATTAATTAAGAGATTAATTAAGGTTTATTAATGAAGTAATTAGAAATAATTACTCATGTAAGTAATTAAGAGTTAATTACTTAATTATGAATAAGATTAATTTAAGATTAATTACTAAGTGTAATTAATTATAATTGTAATTAATTAAGGATTGATTTATTAATTTAATTGTTTAATAATTACTTGAGGAAGTAATTAAAGATTAATTAATTGGATTAATTAATCAAAGATTAATATAATTAAATTAGAATTTAATTAATTAAGATAAGTAATTACAAATTGTAATTACTAATTATGATTAATGAGTTGATTAATTATAACTTAATTAGTTAATTAAAGTATCAATAAGGATCATTAATGAATGTGATTAATGATATTAATCAAGGTTGATTAATATAAGTAATTAATTTAAATGTGATTGATTAATTGTAATTAATTAAGAATTAATGTAATTAATTATAGTTAATTAATTAATGAATGATCATTAATTATTGTAATTAATGATAGTAATTAAGAGCTAATTACTGAATATGGTTAAAGATAATTACTTGAATGTAATTCAATATAATTAATCAAGGAAGATTAATTAGTGAAGATCATTAGAGATGATTTATTTTATTTGGAATAATAATTAATGAAGAAGGATTTTAGTAATCCAATTGATTAGGAGATAATCAAATTTGTTTTGGATGATTGATTAATATGGATTGATTGATTAATATTGGTTAAATTGATTGATATTGGATGATCAATATTTGGAAATTTGTATTAGATGATTGGTTGATATTGGATGTTTGATATTGGTTTGATACTGGATGATTGGATATATCTGTTTTGTGATATGCTGCTTTGTGTAGATGGATATTGTTATGAATTATCCATTATGATAAATGATTCATCTATTTGTTTATTTCATACCGTATATACGTTTTAAACTGTTTAAACCCTTAAGTACAACTTGGACATTAAAATGGCGTTTGGTTTTGGTGAGACCGGGACCGGGTTTCCATATTTGGATATCCGAAAACCACATCGATTCCAATTAAACGTTAGGTCGTGAACCCAAGTGGAGCAAGTGAAGACTCGAGGTGTAAGGGCTATACGTCAGTATAACTCTGTGGGTGATTCCGTAATGAGTTGACGGAATAGTGCTTATAGGTTCGAGATGGTGATTTAGAGTGCAAGGGCTATGGTCATTGACTCTGAGGGTGATTCCAATAATGAGTGCAACGAGATAGTGCCTTCGGTTTCGTTCGAACCCGTAACGAACTTGTATGGATTGAATGCTTTCAGCACATCGTCAGGTGGACGATGAGCATTCTAAGATAAGGGAGTTCTATAAAGGTAATCGTAACCTCAAGCCTCATCAACCGGGAATGGCTAAAACAGGGGAGGTGCAGCAAGGCTTCGTGGGTAGCTCCCACTTGAGAGCGAGATTTACCCCGGTCTAGAGGTCCCTTTCTATTTCGGCTTAGTGAGTGGTTGGTCGCGCCAACTACGGGGTTGTCTTGTTCGGGACTGTTCAGTAAGGAATGGTTCCGGCCTTGTGTTGCAGGGGAGTTAGGGTGGCTCCTCGGTACGTTGATCTAGGCCACGTACTGTGACGGGCGGTACCCAAGTAGCCCTGCCATTGATGGAAATCCATTTTCCCTACGAGACCCTACGGTTTTGTTTGTATTACCCACTTTTGTGGCTAGTAGCTGGAATTTAATAGATGTAACAATTTCGGCTATTTCTTATTTACTTGAAAAACCTAGACACTATTATAATATCACTGGATTTCCTATCAAATGTTTTGGTTAGCGTAAGGTAAAAACTTTTCCATGTTTATGTGTGGGAAGTCTTACGTGATACCTTTTCTTTTCAAAGGTTTTCTAAAGTTAAGCAATTTTAACCCGTTTACTCACACCAGACCCCTGTCTGACCCGAGTGTTTATTTTCTGTTTTATTAAATTCTTGGGTACTCATATTATGTATGAGTAGTCAAGTGGATCAGGTTAGCTTGACAAATTCTGGAGGAGTAATGGAGCAGGAGGCTTCGACGTGTAGTTATATATGTTGATTCCGCTGTGTATGTTGTGTCTGTATCTTGTATATTTGAGTTGTATAGTTAGACAGAAGTTTATAACCGTCTATTATCTGTTGTTTAAGATGTGTACTCTGATGTAATGAGATACTATGTATTATTTTATGTTAATTATTATATTTTATTCGTTCCACTGTGAGTTCTCTGATGTTGTTTGTGTTCTTCTTTCTCTTTCTTTCTTCTTCTGTCCCTTTCTTTCTTCAAGATGACGCGATTTTCTGGGAGTAGAAAGTCGGGTCGTCACATTTGGTATCGAGAATTAGGCTCTGAAGTGTGTCTTTCTTTAGGAAGCTTTAGGTTGAGTGAATACCTAGGCTCTATAGTAGTGTCTTTCTTGAGAGAGCGTACTTGTAATTTTTATATATAACTATATTTACATATATATATATATATATATATATATATATATATATCTACATAATAGGTTGGGTCATCTGTACGGATTTTCCAACATAAGTTTAGAGGTAGATGGAGTAGTGGTGTTTGTGGGTAACACAACTACCACTGATGGAAGAGGTTCCATATGTTTGAGGTTGGAAGTATTTGTCGAGACTATAGACTTAATACCATCTTGAGTAAGATTTGTAGTTTGGAATAAGGATTTCTCTGATATCCGAAGGAAATTTTTTTAAGATTCGGAGTTTATCTTTGAAGTGTGAGTTTGGATTTCGCTCGGGTAAGCGAATTTTTCTTGAGTTTGGATTTGTTGGAAGTGCAGGAGTAAGTAATGATATCCTGATAAGTGCGTGATGAGATGCAGTATCCTTGGATATTTTTGAAGATGTTTTCTCTTGAAGCTGTTTTAGTAGTGGTTGAGGAGCAGTCTTTACCTGCCGCAGGGAAGATTTATCTGTGTATAAGTTGTTTGGATTTCTAGCAAGGAGTTTGGCTGTTTTGGGATATGGGACTAAGGTCTATAAGTTATTTGTTTTGGCAAGGTCTCACTTGTTATTCCTTAAGGAAAGCGAGTTGTTGATGCTTGGTTTGGAGTCCGAGTTGCTTGGGAGGTTGTCTGCCATCTCGGAGGTCCGTTCTGTGGTTTGTTGATGGTTTTGGATTTTGAGAAGCCTTTGGATTTGAAGTCTTTGGTTAGCTATGGTAGCAGTGCAGCTCGAAGTGTTCGGTGTGCTGTCGAGGAAATCTTTTAGCTTTGCAGTATCATCAAGGGAGGTTTTGAAAGCAGCAATGTAGTTTGTTTCTTCGATGATTCAGGAATCTTATTGGTTCTTCTATCAGCAGTCCGAGCAGGTGGTGAATGTTTTCTTAAAGAGTTAACCTGGGTTGGAAAAGTTTAAAGCTGTTCTAATTGGTAAAGAGAGGACAATTTCTTTGGAATCCGAACTAGGTAGGATCGCAAAAGTGACTTGCGATTAGTTTGGAATTTATCTTGGGTGATCTGTTGTTTGAGATTGAAGATTCTCATGAGAAGTAGGAGTTGCTGGAGTAATCTGAAGTTTGTTTACATCTGGAATTGAGTTCCATATTGTTTTGGTTCCAGAAGCAATTTTTGAAGTTAGCCTGGTAGTAGGATGGTTCTTGAAGCAAGGAGAGTTGGTATAGCAACTCTGGTATCTTTGGAAATTGGAATTGGACTGATTTAGCTTTTGAATAGGATTCTGTTTTGAGGTTGTGTGACTGAGTCAGATGAGTCGCTCAGATTTTTATGGATTTGATGAACAAAATTTCCGGAGATATTGGATAAGTTGGTATTCGTGTTCATCAACAAATATTCCTATCTATTTTAGAATCAGAGTTGTGCAGCGGAAGCGAGGTAGCTGCTGTACAAGGATGGAAGCAAGTTCTGTTTGCTTTCGCTTGAGTAGTAGAGCTTGTGTTCTGGATTTCGACGGATTTTGGAAGGCTTTTCTGTTGAATAGGATCCAGGAAGTGTTTGCTTGGGTCTAGTTATTTCTGGAAGTATCGGCATAGATTGAGCTGATCAGGAAGAGTTTGGCAGTCCAGGATTATCTGTTGAGTTATACAGATATGAGATAAGGAGTTTGAAATTTGAAGTTGGAATCTTCAGTGTTATTAGAATTCTCTGGTTAAGAGAGCTGAAATTGGATAAGATTGGTTGGTTAGAGATGAGGTATTTGAGGATTTCTTATCTGTGTTTTTGATAGGATAAGATTGAATTGCCAGTTTGGATAGCTGGAATTCATTGTGTATCACGTATCTCTGAGGGAATACGTGTATGATTCATCAATTGGTTGTTGAATCTGTAGTTCAGTTAGTTAGAGTTGGATGTTGAGCTGGATTTGGGTATAATTTGATGTTCTGTTCGGATTGAAGAATCTAGAGATGAGAGGAGCTCTGGATTTTGGTTGTGGAATTAGTTTGTTTAGCTTCTATAGAGCGAGTCTCCTGGTGATTTTTACTTGGGGAACTCGAGATAGTATTAGAGTTTTATTCTGACATATGTCAGGATAATTAGTTAAGTTTGTTTGTGTGATAGATTGCTTTAGTTGTTAGTAATTGGATGATAGGTATGCTTTGCTGTTTCAAATTGAAAATCTTTGTTGGGTTATTAAATTACCTTTGCTTTTAAATTTTGGGGACGAAATTCTTTTAAGGGAGGAGGATTGTAACGACCCGGAATTTTGGGCAATAAGGATTTAATAATCTGTATTAATAATTGAATTGGTTTGATAAATTTTCTTTATAATTTTAGTTTGAATTGGATAATTTAATCTTTTAAAAGTTAATGAATTTATAATCTGGAAATAAAATTGATAAGATTATTTTTCAAAGGCTAATAAAATTTTATTCTATTTATAATATATATGTTTGATATATATTGTGAATAGAAACATCATTTGTTTTAATTAAAGATGAATTTTCAAATTGTAATATATATGTACGAATATGTTATAATTTGATGTTACTTTGAAATGTAATATAATCTATTGATAATTTGAATATGTATGAAATTATAATTTAAAGCTTTGTTTAAAAATTGATATTTTTCAAAAGTTAAAGATTAATTCAATTTGTTTTCAAATATAAGATAATTGCTTATTTTAAATATGATAGTTTATATAGGATTTAATCAAAGTTTTGTTTTATTTTCTTTTTAAAGTATTTCAAAATTAAAATGGTTGTGTAAATATAGATGTTTAGATTTTAAATTACATATATAAGGTTTATTTGTATTGTGATTTGTTTTACAATACTTTCTTTAAAGCAAATTTATATTTACACATATAAGTTACTTAAAAAAAGTAAGATATATTTATATTACAATTTGTTTAGAACATTTTCTTATAAAGGAGAATTTACACTCACATATGTAAGTATTAATTAATAAAGTAAATTAAATATGTTAGTTTATATTTACATATGTAAGTACTCATTTATAAAGTAAAATAAAAATGTAAGTTTATATTTACATTTACATTAAATAAAAGTTTATAAACACTTAAAGACAAATGTTAACATGTGTTGTTTAATTAAATATCATAGTTGACAAATGTAAATTCTTAAGACAAGTGGCATTATTCTCATTTTTATTTTTATTAAAGTTTTAAGAAGAAAATTTGTTTTCTCAAAACATTTTTTTTAGTTCTTTCAATAATGGCAACTACTCTTCATAACCGGAAATTATTCTCAAACCTGAAAATGAAAACCAAAAACAAATCAAAAACTTAAAATCTGCAATGATCAAAACCTGCATATGAAAATGAAGATCAAATCTGCAACTTCAATCTGCTTTTCAAATGGAAGTTTCAACCTGCAATTTTCAAGCCTGCAAATCTTTAAGGCTGCATTTCAAATGTTCAACAACAAGTTTAATTCAACATGCAATTCAACTTTGAAGTTCAACATTTTTCATCAACTAAAGCATGCAGTAGGATATTATCTGCAAGTTTCAACATTTAAACAACAGATTGTAAGCATGCATGGATTCAGCTTCATCAGCAATTAAAAGCTTTTCAAAATTAAGATTCAATGCCTGGAAATTAAGAAGAACTGCTCTGCATTTTTATCAGGTGAGTAAATGTTTTTAAAAAACAGCTTTGGCTTAATCTATGGTCAAATAATGTTGCATGCAAATGAGTTGTTGCTCTGATAATAAATATTTGTTTATGAATGCATGATTTTTTTCCATAAGTACTTACTGCCTGTATATTTATTCACCCTGTTTCTACTTCAGACCAGGATCTGTTTCAAAATTTTTAAATTCCCAATAACATCATCAATTATCTTTGATGATTATATGAATGAAAGATCGTATGTTGATATTGAGGGAGATTGTAAAATAGTTTCTGGGAATTTTAAAAGTTCAAATAGCTTAAAAATGGGAAGAAAGCACAGTAAATCTATAATGCATGATAAAATCAATGAATTCGGTTTATAGTTTAGATAGTATAAATGGATTTGTGTTTGTAAATCATGAATTTTAACACAAGTTTCATGATTTTTAGTTTAAGGAATTAAGAGAACTTTGAGTTTGAACAATTTTGGGATTTTCTTGAACTGCAGATTGAATGCATAATAATTCGATTTGATTCTTGGGTCGTAGCTTGAATGTAAACTATAGATCATGGAAAAAATGCAAATTAAGTTTTCAAAAGAGTAAATTGAGTGAATTGGATTAAACTAGGGTTATAGATGGGTTTCGGTTCGACTTGTCTGTAATGTCAATTTTGACATGAATGTTGAATCGAGCTTGATCGCATTTTGGAATTATTGGAGCTTGAGATCTTGGCTTTCGATGGTGGTGTCGGCAAGGTGTATCGGTGGCGAGTTCGTCAACGACAATGGGATTTTTTGCGTTCGAGTTTTGCTGTAGCTTTGAGGCATAAGTTCGAATTTCGATTCGAGCAAAAGTTTGGGAATCTGGGTTCACATTCGCGCTCGCGAATGGATTTAGAATTAGGGCGGACCGTCGCGATGGTCAATGGGAGGTGGCGGTGGAGGTGCATGTGCACCATGTCTCGTGCATAGTTGGGGTTGGCGAAAGGAATTGGGAAGAAGGTTTCACGGGTTTGCTCTCAAGTTTCATCAGGGACGACTTGAAGTTGCTCTCGCGATTTTTAGTGTTCGACTCGAAGTGGATGTGTCAGAGTGTTGTCTTGGGCAATGTCGGGTTGTTTGAGTGAGTTTCTCGAGTTTGTTGGGTTTGGATCTGTATCAAGTTAAGAGTAGATTTAACTTACTGATGGATACGAAATCAAGCTTTAAGTTTAAACCAAGTTATGAAGGAGACAATTTGTAAAGGCTAAACATGTTCCTTGATGTAAAAGTAAATCAACCTTTAAAAGGGATAATTGAATTTAATTTCATTTTTAAAATTTATGTAAGATGATTGTTTTTAATTTAGAATTGGATTTCTAAATTTCCTATTTCCAAATAAGTTATTGTTATAATTTTGAAATCCAAATAGAATAAATTTGATTTTAAGCTATTAAAATTTGATGAATTCAAATAATTCAATGATAGAGATATATAGGGTCAATTTATCTTTGTTATTGACTTGAGAATACTTGATTTAATATGTTTGTAATTTAGTAAAGGATTAATTAAGATTTCTTAATAAATTGAGGATTTTTAAATATAAGATGTTAATTAATTAATTGTTTAATTAATTTTAAATAATTAATTAATTGTTTATTTAATCACTTAATTATTGATTTAAGTGTGATTACTTAATGAAGTAATCAATGAGGAATTTCGGAGAGTAATTAAGAATGATAATTACTTATGGAAGTAATTAAGGATAATTACTCATGGAATAATTAGCTGAAGTGATTATTGGTTAATCACTTAATAATATCAATTTAAGAATTGATTAATATAAATGTTTTAGAGATAATTAATTATGAAGTAATTAATTAAAGGGTTAAGGATTGTTTAATGATGGAATTAATTATTAATTAAGAGATTAATTAAGGTTTATTAATGAAGTAATTAGAAATAATTACTCATGTAAGTAATTAAGAGTTAATTACTTAATTATGAATAAGATTAATTTAAGATTAATTACTAAGTGTAATTAATTATAATTGTAATTAATTAAGGATTGATTTATTAATTTAATTGTTTAATAATTACTTGAGGAAGTAATTAAAGATTAATTAATTGGATTAATTAATCAAAGATTAATATAATTAAATTAGAATTTAATTAATTAAGATAAGTAATTACAAATTGTAATTACTAATTATGATTAATGAGTTGATTAATTATAACTTAATTAGTTAATTAAAGTATCAATAAGGATCATTAATGAATGTGATTAATGATATTAATCAAGGTTGATTAATATAAGTAATTAATTTAAATGTGATTGATTAATTGTAATTAATTAAGAATTAATGTAATTAATTATAGTTAATTAATTAATGAATGATCATTAATTATTGTAATTAATGATAGTAATTAAGAGCTAATTACTGAATATGGTTAAAGATAATTACTTGAATGTAATTCAATATAATTAATCAAGGAAGATTAATTAGTGAAGATCATTAGAGATGATTTATTTTATTTGGAATAATAATTAATGAAGAAGGATTTTAGTAATCCAATTGATTAGGAGATAATCAAATTTGTTTTGGATGATTGATTAATATGGATTGATTGATTAATATTGGTTAAATTGATTGATATTGGATGATCAATATTTGGAAATTTGTATTAGATGATTGGTTGATATTGGATGTTTGATATTGGTTTGATACTGGATGATTGGATATATCTGTTTTGTGATATGCTGCTTTGTGTAGATGGATATTGTTATGAATTATCCATTATGATAAATGATTCATCTATCTGTTTATTTCATACCGTATATACGTTTTAAACTGTTTAAACCCTTAAGTACAACTTGGACATTAAAATGGCGTTTGGTTTTGGTGAGACTGGGACCGGGTTTCCATATTTGGATATCCGAAAACCACATCGATTCCAATTAAACGTTAGGTCGTGAACCCAAGTGGAGCAAGTGAAGACTCGAGGTGTAAGGGCTATACGTCAGTATAACTCTGTGGGTGATTCCGTAATGAGTTGACGGAATAGTGCTTATAGGTTCGAGATGGTGATTTAGAGTGCAAGGGCTATGGTCATTGACTCTGAGGGTGATTCCAATAATGAGTGCAACGAGATAGTGCCTTCGGTTTCGTTCGAACCCGTAACGAACTTGTATGGATTGAATGCTTTCAGCACATCGTCAGGTGGACGATGAGCATTCTAAGATAAGGGAGTTCTATAAAGGTAATCGTAACCTCAAGCCTCATCAACCGGGAATGGCTAAAACAGGGGAGGTGCAGCAAGGCTTCGTGGGTAGCTCCCACTTGAGAGCGAGATTTACCCCGGTCTAGAGGTCCCTTTCTATTTCGGCTTAGTGAGTGGTTGGTCGCGCCAACTACGGGGTTGTCTTGTTCGGGACTGTTCAGTAAGGAATGGTTCCGGCCTTGTGTTGCAGGGGAGTTAGGGTGGCTCCTCGGTACGTTGATCTAGGCCACGTACTGTGACGGGCGGTACCCAAGTAGCCCTGCCATTGATGGAAATCCATTTTCCCTACGAGACCCTACGGTTTTGTTTGTATTACCCACTTTTGTGGCTAGTAGCTGGAATTTAATAGATGTAACAATTTCGGCTATTTCTTATTTACTTGAAAAACCTAGACACTATTATAATATCACTGGATTTCCTATCAAATGTTTTGGTTAGCGTAAGGTAAAAACTTTTCCATGTTTATGTGTGGGAAGTCTTACGTGATACCTTTTCTTTTCAAAGGTTTTCTAAAGTTAAGCAATTTTAACCCGTTTACTCACACCAGACCCCTGTCTGACCCGAGTGTTTATTTTCTGTTTTATTAAATTCTTGGGTACTCATATTATGTATGAGTAGTCAAGTGGATCAGGTTAGCTTGACAAATTCTGGAGGAGTAATGGAGCAGGAGGCTTCGACGTGTAGTTATATATGTTGATTCCGCTGTGTATGTTGTGTCTGTATCTTGTATATTTGAGTTGTATAGTTAGACAGAAGTTTATAACCGTCTATTATCTGTTGTTTAAGATGTGTACTCTGATGTAATGAGATACTATGTATTATTTTATGTTAATTATTATATTTTATTCGTTCCACTGTGAGTTCTCTGATGTTGTTTGTGTTCTTCTTTCTCTTTCTTTCTTCTTCTGTCCCTTTCTTTCTTCAAGATGACGCGATTTTCTGGGAGTAGAAAGTCGGGTCGTCACATTTGGTATCGAGAATTAGGCTCTGAAGTGTGTCTTTCTTTAGGAAGCTTTAGGTTGAGTGAATACCTAGGCTCTATAGTAGTGTCTTTCTTGAGAGAGCGTACTTGTAATTTTTATATATAACTATATTTACATATATATATATATATATATATATATATATATATATATCTACATAATAGGTTGGGTCATCTGTACGGATTTTCCAACATAAGTTTAGAGGTAGATGGAGTAGTGGTGTTTGTGGGTAACACAACTACCACTGATGGAAGAGGTTCCATATGTTTGAGGTTGGAAGTATTTGTCGAGACTATAGACTTAATACCATCTTGAGTAAGATTTGTAGTTTGGAATAAGGATTTCTCTGATATCCGAAGGAATTTTTTTTAAGATTCGGAGTTTATCTTTGAAGTGTGAGTTTGGATTTCGCTCGGGTAAGCGAATTTTTCTTGAGTTTGGATTTGTTGGAAGTGCAGGAGTAAGTAATGATATCCTGATAAGTGCGTGATGAGATGCAGTATCCTTGGATATTTTTGAAGATGTTTTCTCTTGAAGCTGTTTTAGTAGTGGTTGAGGAGCAGTCTTTACCTGCCGCAGGGAAGATTTATCTGTGTATAAGTTGTTTGGATTTCTAGCAAGGAGTTTGGCTGTTTTGGGATATGGGACTAAGGTCTATAAGTTATTTGTTTTGGCAAGGTCTCACTTGTTATTCCTTAAGGAAAGCGAGTTGTTGATGCTTGGTTTGGAGTCCGAGTTGCTTGGGAGGTTGTCTGCCATCTCGGAGGTCCGTTCTGTGGTTTGTTGATGGTTTTGGATTTTGAGAAGCCTTTGGATTTGAAGTCTTTGGTTAGCTATGGTAGCAGTGCAGCTCGAAGTGTTCGGTGTGCTGTCGAGGAAATCTTTTAGCTTTGCAGTATCATCAAGGGAGGTTTTGAAAGCAGCAATGTAGTTTGTTTCTTCGATGATTCAGGAATCTTATTGGTTCTTCTATCAGCAGTCCGAGCAGGTGGTGAATGTTTTCTTAAAGAGTTAACCTGGGTTGGAAAAGTTTAAAGCTGTTCTAATTGGTAAAGAGAGGACAATTTCTTTGGAATCCGAACGAGGTAGGATCGCAAAAGTGACTTGCGATTAGTTTGGAATTTATCTTGGGTGATCTGTTGTTTGAGATTGAAGATTCTCATGAGAAGTAGGAGTTGCTGGAGTAATCTGAAGTTTGTTTACATCTGGAATTGAGTTCCATATTGTTTTGGTTCCAGAAGCAATTTTTGAAGTTAGCCTGGTAGTAGGATGGTTCTTGAAGCAAGGAGAGTTGGTATAGCAACTCTGATATCTTTGGAAATTGGAATTGGACTGATTTAGCTTTTGAATAGGATTCTGTTTTGAGGTTGTGTGACTGAGTCAGATGAGTCGCTCAGATTTTTATGGATTTGATGAACAAAATTTCCGGAGATATTGGATAAGTTGGTATTCGTGTTCATCAACAAATATTCCTATCTATTTTAGAATCAGAGTTGTGCAGCGGAAGCGAGGTAGCTGCTGTACAAGGATGGAAGCAAGTTCTGTTTGCTTTCGCTTGAGTAGTAGAGCTTGTGTTCTGGATTTCGACGGATTTTGGAAGGCTTTTCTGTTGAATAGGATCCAGGAAGTGTTTGCTTGGGTCTAGTTATTTCTGGAAGTATCGGCATAGATTGAGCTGATCAGGAAGAGTTTGGCAGTCCAGGATTATCTGTTGAGTTATACAGATATGAGATAAGGAGTTTGAAATTTGAAGTTGGAATCTTCAGTGTTATTAGAATTCTCTGGTTAAGAGAGCTGAAATTGGATAAGATTGGTTGGTTAGAGATGAGGTATTTGAGGATTTCTTATCTGTGTTTTTGATAGGATAAGATTGAATTGCCAGTTTGGATAGCTGGAATTCATTGTGTATCACGTATCTCTGAGGGAATACGTGTATGATTCATCAATTGGTTGTTGAATCTGTAGTTCAGTTAGTTAGAGTTGGATGTTGAGCTGGATTTGGGTATAATTTGATGTTCTGTTCGGATTGAAGAATCTAGAGATGAGAGGAGCTCTGGATTTTGGTTGTGGAATTAGTTTGTTTAGCTTCTATAGAGCGAGTCTCCTGGTGATTTTTACTTGGGGAACTCGAGATAGTATTAGAGTTTTATTCTGACATATGTCAGGATAATTAGTTAAGTTTGTTTGTGTGATAGATTGCTTTAGTTGTTAGTAATTGGATGATAGGTATGCTTTGCTGTTTCAAATTGAAAATCTTTGTTGGGTTATTAAATTACCTTTGCTTTTAAATTTTGGGGACGAAATTCTTTTAAGGGAGGAGGATTGTAACGACCCGGAATTTTGGGCAATAAGGATTTAATAATCTGTATTAATAATTGAATTGGTTTGATAAATTTTCTTTATAATTTTAGTTTGAATTGGATAATTTAATCTTTTAAAAGTTAATGAATTTATAATCTGGAAATAAAATTGATAAGATTATTTTTCAAAGGCTAATAAAATTTTATTCTATTTATAATATATATGTTTGATATATATTGTGAATAGAAACATCATTTGTTTTAATTAAAGATGAATTTTCAAATTGTAATATATATGTACGAATATGTTATAATTTGATGTTACTTTGAAATGTAATATAATCTATTGATAATTTGAATATGTATGAAATTATAATTTAAAGCTTTGTTTAAAAATTGATATTTTTCAAAAGTTAAAGATTAATTCAATTTGTTTTCAAATATAAGATAATTGCTTATTTTAAATATGATAGTTTATATAGGATTTAATCAAAGTTTTGTTTTATTTTCTTTTTAAAGTATTTCAAAATTAAAATGGTTGTGTAAATATAGATGTTTAGATTTTAAATTACATATATAAGGTTTATTTGTATTGTGATTTGTTTTACAATACTTTCTTTAAAGCAAATTTATATTTACACATATAAGTTACTTAAAAAAAGTAAGATATATTTATATTACAATTTGTTTAGAACATTTTCTTATAAAGGAGAATTTACACTCACATATGTAAGTATTAATTAATAAAGTAAATTAAATATGTTAGTTTATATTTACATATGTAAGTACTCATTTATAAAGTAAAATAAAAATGTAAGTTTATATTTACATTTACATTAAATAAAAGTTTATAAACACTTAAAGACAAATGTTAACATGTGTTGTTTAATTAAATATCATAGTTGACAAATGTAAATTCTTAAGACAAGTGGCATTATTCTCATTTTTATTTTTATTAAAGTTTTAAGAAGAAAATTTGTTTTCTCAAAACATTTTTTTTAGTTCTTTCAATAATGGCAACTACTCTTCATAACCGGAAATTATTCTCAAACCTGAAAATGAAAACCAAAAACAAATCAAAAACTTAAAATCTGCAATGATCAAAACCTGCATATGAAAATGAAGATCAAATCTGCAACTTCAATCTGCTTTTCAAATGGAAGTTTCAACCTGCAATTTTCAAGCCTGCAAATCTTTAAGGCTGCATTTCAAATGTTCAACAGCAAGTTTAATTCAACATGCAATTCAACTTTGAAGTTCAACATTTTTCATCAACTAAAGCATGCAGTAGGATATTATCTGCAAGTTTCAACATTTAAACAACAGATTGTAAGCATGCATGGATTCAACTTCATCAGCAATTAAAAGCTTTTCAAAATTAAGATTCAATGCCTGGAAATTAAGAAGAACTGCTCTGCATTTTTATCAGGTGAGTAAATGTTTTTAAAAAACAGCTTTAGCTTAATCTATGGTCAAATAATGTTGCATGCAAATGAGTTGTTGCTGTGATAATAAATATTTGTTTATGAATGCATGATTTTTTTCCATAAGTACTTACTGCCTGTATATTTATTCACCCTGTTTCTACTTCAGACCAGGATCTGTTTCAAAATTTTTAAATTCCCAATAACATCATCAATTATCTTTGATGATTATATGAATGAAAGATCGTATGTTGATATTGAGGAAGATTGTAAAATAGTTTATGGAAATTTTAAAAGTTCAAATAGCTTAAAAATGGGAAGAAAACACAGTAAATCTCTATTGCATGATAAAATCAATGAATTCAGTTTATAGTTTAGATAGTATAAATGGATTTGTGTTTGTAAATCATGAATTTTAACACAAGTTTCATGATTTTTAGTTTAAGGAATTAAGAGAATTTTGAGTTTGAACAATTTTGGGATTTTCTTGAACTGCAGATTGAATGCATAATAATTTGATTTGATTCTTGGGTCGTAGCTTGAATGTAAACTATAGATCATGGAAAAAATGCAAATTAATTTTTCAAATGAGTAAATTGGGTGAATTGGATTAAACTAGGGTTATAGATGGGTTTCGGTTCGACTTGTCTGTAATGTCAATTTCGACATGAATGTTGAATCGAGCTTGATCGCATTTTGGAATTATTGGAGCTTGAGATCTTGGCTTTCGATGGTGGTGTCGGCAAGGTGTATCGGTGGCGAGTTCGTCAACGGCAATGGGATTTTTTGCGTTCGAGTTTTGCTTTAGCTTTGAGGCGTAAGTTCGAATTTCAATTCGAGCAAAAGTTTAGGAATCTGGGTTCACATTCGCGCTCGCGAATGGATTTAGAATTAGGGCGGACCATCGCGATGGTCAATGGGAGGTGGCGGTGGAGGTGCATGTGCACCATGTCTCGTGCACAGTTGGGGTTGGCAAAAGGAATTGGGGAAGAAGGTTTCACGGGTTTGCTCTCAAGTTTCATCAGGGACGACTCGAAGTTGCTCTCGCGATTTTTAGTGTTCGACTCGAAGTGGATGTGTCAGAGTGTTGTCTCGGGGCAATGTCGGGTTGTTTGAGTGAGTTTCTCGAGTTTGTTGGGTTTGGATCTGTATCAAGTTAAGAGTAGATTTAACTTACTGATGGATACGAAATCAAGCTTTAAGTTTAAACCAAGTTATGAAGGAGACAATTTGTAAAGGCTAAACATGTTCCTTGATGTAAAAGTAAATCAACCTTTAAAAGGGATAATTGAATTTAATTTCATTTTTAAAATTTATGTAAGATGATTGTTTTTAATTTAGAATTGGATTTCTAAATTTCCTATTTCCAAATAAGTTATTGTTATAATTTTGAAATCCAAATAGAATAAATTTGATTTTAAGGGATTAAAATTTGATGAATTCAAATAATTCAATGATAAAGATATATAGGGTCAACTTATCTTTGTTATTGACTTGAGAATACTTGATTTAATATGTTTGTAATTTAGTAAAGGATTAATTAAGATTTCTTAATAAATTGAGGATTTTTAAATATAAGATGTTAATTAATTAATTGTTTAATTAATTTTAAATAATTAATTAATTGTTTATTTAATCACTTAATTATTGATTAATTAAGTGTGATTACTTAATAAAGTAATCAATGAGGAATTTCGGAGAGTAATTAAGAATGATAATTACTTATGGAAGTAATTAAGGTTAATTACTCATGGAATAATTAGTTGAAGTGATTATTGGTTAATCACTTAATAATATCAATTTAAGAATTGATTAATATAAATGTTTTAGAGATAATTAATTATGAAGTAATTAATTAAAGGGTTAAGGATTGTTTAATGATGGAATTAATTATTAATTAAGAGATTAATTAAGGTTTATTAATGAAGTAATTAGAAATAATTACTCATGTAAGTAATTAAGAGTTAATTACTTAATTATGAATAAGATTAATTTAAGATTAATTACTAAGTTTAATTAATTATAATTGTAATTAATTAATTAAGTAATTAATTAAGGATTGATTTATTAATTTAATTGTTTAATAATTACTTGAGGAAGTAATTAAAGATTAATTAATTGGATTAATTAATCAAAGATTAATATAATTAAATTAGAATTTAATTAATTAAGATAAGTAATTACAAATTGTAATTACTAATTATGATTAATGAGTTGATTAATTATAACTTAATTAGTTAATTAAAGTATCAATAAGGATCATTAATGAATGTGATTAATGATATTAATCAAGGTTGATTAATATAAGTAATTAATTTAAATATGATTGATTAATTGTAATTAATTAAGAATTATTGTAATTAATTATAGTTAATTAATTAATGAATGATCATTAATTATTGTAATTAATGATAGTAATTAAGAGCTAATTACTAAATATGGTTAAAGATAATTACTTGAATGTAATTCAATATAATTAATCAAGGAAGATTAATTAGTGAAGATCATTAGAGATTATTTATTTTATTTGGAATAATAATTAATGAAGAAGGATTTTAGTAATCCAATTGATTAGGAGATAATCAAATTTGTTTTGGATGATTGATTAATATGGATTGATTGATTAATATTGGTTAAATTGATTGATATTGGATGATCAATATTTGGAAATTTGTATTAGATGATTGGTTGATATTGGATGTTTGATATTGGTTTGATACTGGATGATTGGATATATCTGTTTTGTGATATGTTGCTTTGTGTAGATGGATATTGTTATGAATTATCCATCATGATAAATGATTCATCTATCTGTTTATTTCATACTGTATATAAGTTTTAAACTGTTTAAACCCTTAAGTACAACTTGGACATTAAAATGGCGTTTGGTTTTGGTGAGACCGGGATCGGGTTTCCATATTTGGATATCCGCAAACCACATCGATTCCAATTAAACGTTAGGTCGTGAACCCAAGTGGAGCAAGTGAAGACTCGAGGTGTAAGGGCTATACGTTAGTATAACTCTGTGGGTGATTCTGTAATGAGTTGACGGAATTGTGCTTATAGGTTCAAGATGGTGATTTAGAGTGCAAGGGCTATGGTCGTTGACTCTGAGGGTGATTCCAATAATGAGTGCAACGAGATAGTGCCTTCGGTTTCGTTCGAACCCGGAACGAACTTGTATGGATTGAATGCTTTCAATACATCGTCAGGTGGACGATGAGCATTCTAAGATAAGGGAGTTCTATAAAGGTAATCGTAACCTCAAGCCTCATCAACCGGGAATGGCTAATACATGGGAGGTGCAGCAAGGCTTCGTGGGTAGCTCCCACTTGAGAGCGAGATTTACCCCTGTCTAGAGGTCCCTTTCTATTTCGGCTTAGTGTGTGGTTGGTCGCGCCAACTACGGGGTTGTCTTGTTCGGGACTGTTCAGTAAGGAATGGTTCCGGCCTTGTGTTGTAGGGGAGTTAGGGTGGCTCCCCGGTACGTTGATCTAGGCCACGTACTGGATGGACGGTACCCCAGTAGCCCTGCCATTGATGGAAACCCATTTTCCCTACTAGACCCTACGGTTTTGTTTGTATTACCCACTTTTGTGGCTAGTAGCTGGAATTTAATAGATGTAACAATTTCGGCTATTTCTTATTTACTTGAAAACCCTAGACACTATTATAATATCACTGGATTTCCTATCAAATGTTTTGGTTAGCGTAAGGTAAAAACTTTTCCATGTTTATGTGTGGGAAGTCTTACGTGATACCTTTTCTTTTCAAAGGTTTTCTAAAGTTATGCAATTTTAACCCGTTTACTCACACCAGACCCCTGTCTGACCCGTGTGTTTATTTTCTGTTTTATTAAACTCTTGGATACTCATATTATGTATGAGTAGTCAAGTGGATCAGGTTAGCTTGACAAATTCTGGAGGAGTAATGGAGCAGGAGGCTTCGACGTGTAGTTATATATATTGATTCCGCTGTGTATGTTGTGTCTGTATCTTGTATATTTGAGTTGTATAGTTAGACAGAAGTTTATAACTGTCTATTATCTGTTGTTTAAGATGTGTACTCTGATGTAATGAGATACTATGTAATATTTTATGTTAATTATTATATTTTATTCGTTCCACTGTGAGTTCTCTGATGTTGTTTGTGTTCTTCTTTCTCTTTCTTTCTTCTTCTATCCCTTTCTTTCTTCAAGATGACGCGATTTTCTGGGAGTAGAAAGTCGGGTCGTCACAAAGATAATATTCCTCCAAGTATGGAATAATTATTCTCCAGAAAATAGGAGTACAAGTCCCCTCAAAGTATAAAATATTGCAACGAGCTTATGGTATAGGGGCAACATGGTATAACTACATCGGTAAAATTGCGCTCGAACAATATACCACAAGCTCACTGCAATATCGTGCAAAGAAACTTGTACAAAAATGAATAATAAATGCATTCTCAGATACAGACAGAAGTTTGTACAAAGAAAAAGAATCATTTTATTCAACACTGTTAAAATTTTGTACAGGTACAGGTTTCAAAATGAAAAGAAAAAGAAAAGCGTGGGCCGGTACCCGCACAATCTCCGGTCAGTACATGCAAAAAGCAAAAAGCGATATGAAAGCCACAGAACCAGAGCCATCATTTCTTCTTCCGTCCACCTTTTGAGCCCGCACCTGGCCGGATGACCAACTTCTTAGGCCGGCTTGTGAAAGTAGGGGACGAAGGAGAAAGGGGCACAGTCGGACTTTCTTCCGTTTTTTCTTCGCCAGTTGAAGATTCCTTCTTCTTCTTGGAGACCCCCTGCTTTCCTATCTTCTTGGAGGAAGACCCACTCCCTGGAGAAAGAAGTTTAGCTAACGGTTCGTCATCGAAGCCAGTTGGTTCTGGGGTCTTCTCGCTTCCTTCAGTTTCTCCTCCTCTCGGATCTTGAGAAGCAACAGGATCATCTAAGCCGTGAAGAGCTTCTATTTGCTCCTCTTGTGACCCGGGTTGAGAGGCGGACGGAGGAGTGACTTGGAGAACCGAAGGAGGAATAATTGAAGGAGGAGAAGCTTGAACAATACTCGGTGCTTTCTCTATAGAAGAAAAGAAGTTAAAGTCAGTAAAGAGAGGAGATAAAGGCTCGCTGAGGTTCAGAAAATAGTCAAGAAGCTCATCAAGCTCGTAAGAAATAGATGAGCAGTCTACTTGGGAAAGATTAACAGTAGAGTTACCTGGAGAAGTCGGTTTCCTGACATCAACCTCATAAGCCTGTGCCTTAGCACTCTCGTCGCCTTCATCTCCACCCTGTAAACTTGTGATCTCGGTGGTAACTTTAGTAGGGGATGGAGAATGGGAACTGGAACCGATGATATCGATTTCGGCCGAAGGAGAAGGCTGAATCGGAGCAGTTAAGATAGTTTTTCCTGAATGTTCCCCTACCGCCATTTCGGCCCTTAATTTTGCAAGTTGTTCCCTTCCCTTGGCGAGAGCGGCACGAGCATCGTCATCAAAATAATGCTCCTCAAGAGCTGGTTCGACGTTGCCAGCACCTTTAGCACCGAGCATATCAAGTGCGGCCTCCCATACCTCAGCCAGAGTAATTTCGTACTTGGGGCCTAGAAAGGCGAGGCTACCGCGCCCCAAGACGCTATGCAGGTAGAAGTCAAATAATGTTGAGCTGATGTTGGTCTTCGTTGCCTCATGAGATTCTTCAGCTGCAATTTTGCCGGTAACGGCCTCATCACGCTCTCTCTCAGCTTTGTAAAGTTGAAGCTTAAGCATTTGAATTTCCGCCTCCTGAGAGCTGACTTTCTCCTGTAGTCCTGTAACCTCAGCATGATACATTCCTGCTGTTTTCTGCTCAGCTTCAAGTTATGCCTCGGCATGTCGCTGAGCCGCGTGAGCATCGCGAACTTGCTTCTGAAATACTTCTTCTTTTTGAGTATATGTGGTAGAAGAAGTAGCAAGATCTTGTTTAAGTTCCTCAACTTTCGCTTCAAGCTCTTCGTTGTAAGTAGCGATGCTCCTCATTTCAGTATCATGCTGCTCAAGAACCTTCTGCCATTCGGCTTTATCGTTCTCCATAGTAAGCATGGCTCTATATTTGCACAGTTGACCCTTTGAAGCTCGTCCACAAGCTTTTGCCAGTTCGACATCCTTTCAATATCAAGCTTGATGGCATCGAGATTTCGTAGCATGGCAGGCTTGTCGATAGGGATCAGGTCAAGATCGAACCGCACTCCCTTCAGGCACCACTATGGAAACCGGCTTTGCAAAGTGGCTGGGCCCGGTCCAACTTGGAATTTAGGCTTGCTAATTATTGTTTGGATGTCTAGCTTTCCGAGAGCGGGAGAGCCGGAAGGAATGTCAAGCGAGACGGGGGCAGTGATTTTTTCGGGAGTTGTAGAAGTATGCTTCTCACCGTGTCGGGCACGTTTGTTTAGTTCCTCAACCATATGACTTTTTCCCCGGTCATCGTGGGATTTTCTCTTATGGGAATCATCGCCTTTATGGGAAGAATCGTGGCGCTCCTCCCTCTCTTTTCTCTCAGAACGCTCTTCTTGCGCCCTCCTCTCCTGAGCCTTTCGGGCGTCTCTCTCTTCATCGGATTCTATGTAAGAGGGGAGGTAGCGCCTATAATCATATTGGCTACGCCTCCCGTAGCGCTGGAAGTCATCATAGTAGGATCCGCTGCGTCCCATCGGAGGATCTGAAATAAAAAGAGATAAGTTTTAGAAGTCTTCAAAGTACAAAGAGTCAGAAGCATAAAAGTGCCGAAAGATTCTAAGTGTGTGTGATGTGCACACTACGCGCAGCAAAATACGAACCACTCTTTAATTGTGGAGTAGTTGTGGGTGTAGTAATTAGCGTCAACTCTTGAGTCGACGGAGTCTGTTGCAGAGTAGAGGTCGCCTCAGCTACTGAAGAAGAAACCCTGGTGGTAGCAGGGTCGTCTTTAAAAAGCTCCTGTGAAGTGACAAACAGGTCGCTCAACCCTTCGAAAGTGTCATCTCCACTCTGTTTGACGGGGCTTGTTTTCCCAGCTTCTTCGTCACCAAACTTCTTTGAATGAGGAGGAGATTCCTGAAGCTCTTTTTCTTCAGTGACCGGGGCAAGTTTGCCAGATGACCCCACGACATCAACAGAAGTGGAGCACTTCACTAGAGAAGCCTCAGAGGCAGGTTCTTTCGGTATGGGTGCATCGGTTAAAACTGGGGCATCCAGTGCTTGGGTTGGGGAGTCTGGGACTTCATGAGGGTGTGTAGAGCGAGAGGTATGCAAAAGCCCGTATTGACGCAAAAATTCATCCCTCAACAAATTTTTTACACTTCTCTCTTCTACGGCCACGGCACTTAGTCTCTCAAAAACTTGCTTATGGCCTGGATCTCTAGAGTGGGGAGGAAGTGCTGAAAAAGGAAAGAGTGAAATTAAAGACTAACAACTCAAAACTTGAAAAGCTCGGGAATGGAAAATAGAAGTAAGTAATCTTACTTCCTACTCTCCAGATGGCATAAAACCCTGGAGGGCAGCGAACAAAGAAAAACTGATTTAAAAATCCATGAGCACTTTCAGAAAGGTCAGTCACGAGTTTGCGATTCCTAGCACTCCTTATGACGACAATGGAAGGATGATATTTAGTCTTGGTGAAGGAACATAAGTAACAAATTTCACCGAAACTCGGTAGCCGATCCAGGGTTCTCATGAATAAAACACACAACCCCATTAGAATGGCATAACCATTGGGGTGCAGTTGAAACGGGGAGATGGTTAATCGAAGTAGAAATTGCTGAAGAAACTCGTTGAAGGGAGGAATAGCACCGCACAAGCACATTTGGCGATTGACAGCGACGAAACCACGGGGATGTCTATCAGCAAAATCATTTGGCCCGGGCAATATAGCATCCGTTTCAACAATGCCAAATTGAGTGCGCAATAAGTTAAACGTCCGATGGTTCAAGGAAGTTGAGACTCTTTCCGGTGGAGTAGTCAGTGGAGCAGCTATTGGAAGAGCCTCTCCAATCTGTTCCGTTACTTCTTCTTGATGTGAGGCCATTCTACATAAGCAACTGGATATTCAAATTTGAAGGTGCACGTTTCCTAAAAGTGTGAAGTGTTGTGCAAAACTAATAAAAATAAACAAGTAAATATAACTGGAGTTAAGTTCGTCGACAATTGATCGATTATCAAATTTCAGGACTTGTTAATTTGAAGTTCAAGCACAGTGTTAATGCAAACAGGAAAGTTTAGTTGACTATTCCAATGTTGCCTTGATACTTTGCCTGAATTCGTTGTTTTAAAGCACTTCGTTCACACAATCTGTTCAAGTTGATTAATTGTTATTAACTAATCTGTCATTTGATGTGGGCAGTCAGTGGCAGTATATTCGTCCCAATTTTTTGTAAACGTTGTATTAGACAGGTTATTAGCTTGCAAGAGTGACCTGTGAAAAAATGCAACAAAGTTTAACAAGTTAAAGTCCAAACAATTCAGCACTCAGGCAGTTTACTTCAGCAAATCAAGTTAAAGTTCAAGGTTCAAGCAAAATTGTCAACTGCGACAACTTAAGTGTTGACTCGGCGACGACTTAAGTGTTGGCAACGACTTAAGAAATTCTTCCTACGGGTTAAACCAAATCATTGGTTATCTGGCTAACTCGTCCACGACCTAAGGATTACGAGGCGAGTTAAGTTAGGTCGTTTCAATCTTGGATTGTTGGTGCCTTAAGTCGGCCATGCTCTAAGTCGTAAACCATGGAAAATAGAAAAGGCTTCAGTCCGAAACAACGTGAAATTCTCCAAGTCCTATCCCGGCTATGACTTAAGACTTATGTCGTGAAGGTTGGTAAGTCGGTCAAGAATTGAGTCGCGAAGGTTATTGAATCGCTCAAAATTATGGCGCTCAAAATTACTGGATCACGTCCAAGTTAACGTCATGCTTCCTCCAACCGACCAACCCCTTCTCAGAACTCCAAACCCATTATCCTCCTAAACCTTAACCCGTTATCCTTCTAACCCCTAACCCGTTATCCTCCCATCTCCTAACCCGATAACTCGTACAAGACAGTATCATCTCCTCTAAATTCATGGATCAACTGACTCGGAATATAAAAACCCATCATCTCCTCCTTGCAAATCGCCTAAGAATTCAAATCAAACCGCTCCAAGCTTGTCAGAAATCAATCATAACATGACCCGAAATAGTGCACGGTGCGAGGATTTGGATTAAGGTTAAGAAATGGGAATTCCATGATTGAAGGGTAACGGTAATTGCGAAATAAAGCAGGCGATGAGTTTACTTACGTAGCATAATGATGAAGATTGTAGGAATTTGATTGGAAATGAGGTGAGCTGGATGAATTCGACTCTGAAAGCTTCGAAGGATGCTAATGGCGGAAGTAAACAGTTAAGCAAGAAGGTGAAGTAGAAGGAGCGACTTAAGCCTTTTATACACCAGGACAGTGGAACTCGAAACGGCACACGCGGGTCAAGAGAAAGTCAAAGCACGCGACCTACAACTTAGGAACGCACTTCGAGGGGCAAATGTTAACCCCGTTTGATCAACGAGTTAAGACCTGAGACGACTCACGACTTAAAGAAGCAGAGTGACTTAAGGAGTGGTCCGATTCAATAAGTAACCGACTTAACAAGTTAACGACTCAAGGGAGTTACACGACTTAACGAGTCAGGGATTGGTCGACCTAAAGGAGTCAACAGCTTATGGAAGTGAACGACTTACGACATATAGGAGTCTACGACTTAACGGTTTAAGAAAGGAGGGATGGATCACGACTTAAGGTTCTTACCGACTCAATGGGTTTACGACTCAAGGTAATTCACGACTTAAAGGTAGAAGCGACTCAACAAGCTGGCGAGTTAGAATTCAAGGCGGCTTAAGAGAAGCAGAACGACTCAAGAGTTTAACGGTTTATGAGAGAGGCCGACCCAACGAGTTACCGACTCAGCAAATTGAGGAGTTGCGCGAGTCACAGAATCGTGCAACCTACGACCTACCTTGAGTCGTCAGCGACTCAGGGAAGCGACTCACGACTCACGACTCAGCATGACTCACCTACAACCTAAAACCACTGAGTCGTAGCCCTCAGTCACAATGCTTATGTAAGAGAGTTGACTCGTGAACGACTCATGACTTGTAATTCTGAAGAAGTGAACCATTGAGGAACCAAGGGCTTAGTCAGATAAGTCGGCCATGATCTCTTAACTCGTGAACGAGTTAGGACTTGCGCTATATCCAAAAGACCGAAGGCGTTTTGACACCAAGCATGAATTCTACCAGCTGAGTCACCCACGACCCAACTTAACTCGGCCACGGGTTACCATGAGTCGAACACGACTTATGATCCAAGGGGAAGATTTTTCTATAAATACCGACCTACCTCAAACATGAAAAGGACTTTTGGCCAATCACTTCAAGCGCCAATACTCTGCTGAATTCTCGACTCACCCGACACTTCAAGTTCGAAAGGAATCTCAACTAACTTCAAGGGAAAATCTAACGCAATCTACATGGATTCGAAGAATTCTTCTCTACCAAAGTTTTAGTTGTTTGTCTCGTCAGAATTGTAATTGAAGATTGTTGTAAAGTTGTAATTGGTTCAGCAATAAAGAGAATTAAAGTGGACGTAGGCTTGCCTTAAGCCGAACCACTATAAAAACTATTGTCTTTTCTGCTTTGTTGGTAATTTTTCTACTTGTTTTAGTTCCCGTGTTCATGGGTGGTGCTTTCGCTCAACTTCAATTTACACCGGGGTGTTAGCGTCTGATTTTCACGTTAACAGAGGTCAAAAGAAGTAAACCTGGTTAAGGACGGAGGACAACCTGGCGAAAGCTCAAGTAAGGACAAGGATAAAGGGAAAAGTAAATGTTGGGGAGAACCAAAGTTCTCCACTTACACCGGACCGAACGCAACCTTGGAAAGGATATTCTTGGATACTCGAGATCGCCCTTCGTATCGAAGGCCGACGAGGAGGGAGCTCTCAGATCGCGAAAGGGCATCAGGATGACACTGTCTTTTTCATAACCTGGACGAGCATCATACTAGCAGTTGCCGGCATTTGAAGGACATAATCGAGGAGCATGTTAGGAATGGTCATTTGTGACAATATACCGGAACTAGAAATGCGACGGTGGAACATGAGCAACCACCGTTTACCTTGAACGACAAGGGAGTGAGGCCCAAAAATGGTGGGCGGTTTGTCATCAGTTAATCTTGATGGTTTGAAATAAGTAAAATACTCTGGGAAATTGGCTAAATCACTTACTCTTGTATGGGGTTGGATATAACACTCAGGCATGCTCTGAGATGATGGTTTACCGAAATGCCTTGGTTTATGAAATCTGTTTTTTCCCTTTGACTTGAACATTTTCTTTTTCTAGTTTGTTTTGGAGTTTGGTTTGAACTCCCTGTTTTGCTCGTTTTTTGGTTTGGATTTTTGATATGGATTTCTGGTTTCCTGGTTGGATTTGGATTTCGAATTGGATTTCGATCAGAGTTTCCTTTGGATTTTGGCTAAAAGGTCATCGAGCATGTACTATGCTCAGCAAGGGTCTGGAGAGACTAGGATTCGGCCTGGGACTTAGGCCATATATTATCGGATATTATTTCGGGTCATCGAGCATGGACTTTGCTTGGCAAGGGTCTGGAGAGACCAGGATTCGACCTAGGATTTAGGCCCTATGTTATCAGTTATTATTACAGGTCGTCGAGTATGGACTATGCTCAGCAAGGGTCCAGAGCGGCCAGGAATCGACTTAAGACTTAAGCCATGGCATTATTTAGCGTTCAGGGACATTGAACCAGGAACACCATGGAGTTACTTAAAATAGGTCGTTAAATGTGGATTGCGCTTGGCAAGACATCGAAGAGGTTACAGATTTGGATACTCGCTATAAACAACTAAGTATTCGGGCATGGACCTGGAGCAGTCCAGGATTTGGACATCGACCCGGAGAGGTCATGGACGTGGTTATTAGTTATTGGATATGGTTGGATTAGAACTCTGTTGTCGAGTTCAGATGGATATGAATTTTGGCTAAGGATTTGGTTACAGGATTCGGAATCGAATGTCGACTCAGAATATTCGTAGACTCGAATAAGGATACGGCGATGGAATTTGGATAAAATGGATTGGATTATGAATCGAAAAGTATGGATGTAACTAACATACATACTTCAGATATTGGACTTGAGGCTATCCAAGCAAATGTTAACCCGCCTTTTGGTAATGCCATAGACAGGTGGATTTAACTAAGTCGACTTCACGATTATCGAGGTTGAAATATGATGGATTCGGTTTAAAGGGATGGAATTCACCTAGATATGCCGCTCGTCGTTGAGGTGAGGATATGCAACTTGGCATTGAGTTGAGGTTATGCCGCTCGACATCGAGGTGGGGTTACGCCGCTCGGCATCGAGGTGGGGTTACGCCGCTCGGCATCGAGGTGAGGGTCGTTCAGCATGGGACGAATGTGGCTCGGTGGATAGCCGTTTGGCATGGGATGAATGTAGCTTAGTGGAAGGTCGTTCGGCTTGGGAAGAATGTGGCTCGTTGGAAGGTCGTTCGGTTTTGGAGGTATGTGGTTCGATGGAAGGACTTGATGGTCCTATACCGTTCAAAAGCCTAACAACTTAGGGTTTGCCTATAAATACAGCATGTGGAGGTTCAGAAAATTGATCATCTTTCGGCTCTTTGATTTTCTCTTCTCTAAGGCTAAGGCACTCAGCCATCGTTAAAATTTGTATTGTAACCATAATCGATTATTACAGCAATAAAATGGAAATTTCTAGAGTGGACATAGGCCGGAGTTAGCCGAACCACTATAAATCCTGTTTTTCTTTATTGCTTTCATTTTAATTTTCATTGTTCTTTAAATTTATACTCCCTACATAAACTCTATATATGAGCTGTGATTGGTACTTGGTGCTTTCATTAGGATTTGGGTGTTAGTGACCAATTTTGGTGCTAACAAATGTTAAGTGTCATTTCTATTTATCCACCCATTTAAAAGAAAGAAATTTAAAAACATTCAATTTTATAAATAGGAAAAATCTTTGAGCTATACACATGCACATTTTAATTTTTCAAAAATGAGAAACTCATTTTTGCCCAAAAAACCTTTTAAAAAAATCAAGCTTTATATATATATTAAGCATCTCAAGACTTGCACATTTATAGCCAAGACTTTTCAGTACGGCTAAATAAAATTCCGAATTTTTTTTATTTTTCAAAACAAATAGTTTCGGAATAGACCTTTTCGAAATCTCCTTTGAAAATATCACTTAGATATTTTAAGGCATTTTTCAAAATATTCTATCAAATTCTCTCTTTTGAGGTTGGACTAAGAAATAGACTTTACTCATTTTAAAATAACTACTTCTTCATCTTGTGATGATTGACGAACATGCTCTACGAGAGCTTTCGTCCGGATTTTTTGCGATATATTTACCCTTATTTCCCACTTAACTGGATAAAATGTGCATCTTCCTCTGCCAATCCATCAAAGCCCATACTCATACGGTAGCTATATCTTAACAATCAAGTCAAACACCGTCCAACCTTCAAGATCAAAGTTCACAGTCATACGGTAGTTATGTCTTAACAATCAAGTCAAACACTATCCAGCCTTCAAGATCCTTCCATACTCTCCTAGGTTAATGCCTTATGTGAAGCCAACGCTCCGTGGGGTAATCAAAGTAGGTGCGGAATTTTTGACCCACTAAAATTTTCCATACTCATGTTGCCTTGTTCATCGTTTTGAAATATAGTCGTAACAATTCCATAGTTAGAATTTTTAGTGTTAAGCGTATAATATATATATTTATAGCTAGAAAAATGCAATACTCTTAGAGTATCCTAATACATATGAACGACAAACCTAGGCTCTGATACAAAATTTAACAACCCAGATCATAATGGGACTGAATTTCGATAAAATCGACACCCAATTCCATTAAGGTATGGATCGTTGGTTTTGGTAACCTGTAATAGACATATGTATATCAAAGATCGATCAAACTAAACTCACAACGGATATAAAAATATAATAGGATATAAATAATGATTAAGGCCACTTCTCGAAATCAATGGTATTCCTTGGACATCCAATCGCCTTATTAGTACCGAGCATAAATAAGAAGATTATTCCATCATGCTCTAGTGACTTGTTCCTCTAAATCTATCCTCTGGATTGTGATGATGATGGGGTCCGAATATCATTCTAGTGATTGGAAAATTGTATACTTTATCCATAACATACACCATTTCATTTCCATTTGAATGTTACATCTTTAATTAACGGCTAACCCGTTTAATTTAATATATGCGCATACGATATATTATCCTAATCTTCTCTAGGTATACAACACATATATATACCCATATATATATATATGCATTCTAACCATTCTTTACCCAAAACCCCGACCACTTAATACTTACTTAACCATGAAGTGGGCCTTCCACATCATCATCACTAGTCCATCTGTCCTAGCTACAGAGACCGGTGACTCCTATATACGGCTTTACTAATAATATATAATTTATTTGTCGTACTATTACTGTAATTCAAAGACTTATCTAAAGGTCAACCAGCCCACCTAAACTAAACTAATTTTCAACTCTCTATATCATGAGGTTCATGCATATCCCCTACGGATTCTACACTAGCAGAAAGAAAAATCCGTTAGGGCATAACCTAAGTCTTTCTACCGCTTGTTTGGGATCGCTTGGCATCTAAGTCTATATGCCAGACCTACTACCAGATACTGGTACCAACTACTGAAATAGCATGTTGACCCTCCATACCTGACATCCTCATTTAAACTAATCTAAATAGTTGTAACGACCCAGGATTAATGTCATTTGAAATTTTTATATTTAATTGATTTTTTTATATTAACAAGTAAAATTTGTAAGTCGAATAAATTTTTATTTCGAATATCTAGATTTAATTGGATAATTAAATCGATAATTTAATATTCGAAATTACACAAAATAATTGGAAATTGGTTTTAATGTGATTTAAATTGATTTGTAAAGTTGTATTAAATCATATTGGAGTTAGAATGATGTCATAGAACTTTTAAAATAGAATTAAAAGTTAATTTGCAGAAATTGAATATTTTAATATTTAATTGACGAGTAAAAATAGTCATTTTTCACACATTCTCGGATTTTGACGAAACTAGTTTCATCAGATTCGTAATGTTATATTATAGTAAGATTTCGAATTTCGTGTCAATCGGATTTACGGTTTGTCCGGGGCAAGCCAAAACGCATAGAAATTAGTTTAACCAATTTAATTTAAATTTGATCGTTTATTTCCGTAACTCGCACATACAATCAAATTCGCTTCTAAAACATGTTCTGTTGTGTCCTGAACGCGGGTTAAACCCTAGAAACGTCAGCCGGCATGCTTTGTTTTGGAGTTCGGAAAATCTCGGATGAATAGTGCGGTGAAAAATTTCTATAAAGGGACCTCAACACTTTCACTTTTGCACTCAGAAACCCTAACTAAGTTTCCAGCCGGCACTCTACCCTTCAAAGGCCGAAATCGTGTCTTCGTCTGCTTCATTTTTGTTCAAATCCATCGACAATTACACGAAGTGTTCAACTGCAAACTTGTAGAGCCCAGCATGACGAGAAAATCCAACGGCTGTGATCGAAAACGGAGCTGCGAATCGATGGCAAATCTCATTCGAACATTCCACGCTCGTATAGAATTTTCCTTGCACAGGGGAGGCCGAGTGCCACGTCTTTCAGGGCGCCGGTGAAGCTCGTGAAGCCCATTCGAATGGAGGTGTTTGATCATCTCCTCAACATCGGTAGAAGGTGCGGCTGTTTGGGTTTCGAATGGCAAGATGGGTTTCGTGCGCGATTTTAGCCTGGAATGGGAGAAGAAACAAAGTGCGGCCAAAATCTGGAGTGCTAACTCCTCTTTTTCACGAATCAGCGATGTAACGAGCTAGATATGGCAGCGACCTAACGACCTAGAGTATGAACGAGTTAACTTAGACGCGACTTAATGACCTAGAGCATAGAGCAGTTCAATGTGACAGGACCTAACAGCCCAAGCAACCTAACATGGATGCGAGACCAACAGCAAGCTAGCGACCTAAAGTACTAAACAAGTTAAGCCACTCAGCGAGCTAAAGAGTTTAACTATCTGAAGAATGTACGACTTAAGGCAGAGTGCGACCTAGCGACTTAAGTATCCAACAACCTAGCGAGCCAAAAAAGGAAGCGACCCAGCGAGCTCCAGAACAAAGCCGCATGTATACTCTCTCTCATTAGGTCGCTTGCGACCTAAGCAAGCCGATATAACATTTATGCTTTAAGTGCCAAGTCGCTGACAGCCAGTACCTGGTTGAAAAGGGGCTTCACTAGGTCGTGGACAACTTAAGCTACTTCAGGACCGACCTCCCATAGGTCGCTACTACCTACTAACTCGCTCAGATGACCTAGTACGACCTTATTAAGTCGTAAACCACATCCCCTAGGTCGCTAGCGACCTATGACCCATCCAAGTTCGCTCGCGACGTACGACCTAGTCCAGAAATCTCCTATAAATACCCCATCTATTCCAACTGAAAGGGGGCTTTTTGGCTCATTCCTGGAAAGCCGATACTCTGCTGAATTTTCGACTCACTCGACACTTCAAACACGAAAGGCATCTCGACTAACTTCAAGAGGAAATCTAATACAATCAACATGGATTCAAAGAATTCTTCTACATCGGAGTTCTAGTTGTTTGTCTCATCAGTATTGTAATTGAAGATTATTGTAAAGTTGTAATTGATATAGTAATAAAGAGGATTAAAATGGACGTAGGCTTAACCTGAAGCCGAACCACTATAAAATTGTTGTCTTTTACTGCTTTCTCTATGACTTTCCTACTTGTTTCTAATTCATGTGTTCACGGGTGGTGCTTTCACTTAACCTCTACATACACCAGGGTGTTAGCGTTCAATTTTTAGCGTTAACATTTTTGGTGCTTTCACTGAGAATTGAACTCAGGCTATCTTCGTCATTGCTTCGCAAAAGTTTGTGGAAAGGGTCTCTATCAAAACCAGAAGTCTATCAGAAATAATGGCTCCTGGAAGAAAGCGTGGATATACAAGACCTAGTAATGTCCATGAAAATACTGCCACTTCTCCTTCGTCAAGTCAAGTAGCACCAAGTGCCGGAATTATACGAGCAGAGTTAGATGCTGCAGTATCTCGATTATACCAGCAGATGGAAACTCAGAATGCGTTAATGCTTGAGAGGATAAATGCGTTGCTCGGAGCAAACTGTCAACCGGTGAATAACGAAGAAAACCTTGTAGATGATATTCATGATCCTGAGGAAAGGAATATTCCACAAGCAGCTAGCCTTGCCAAAGAAACACCTCCTCAAGCTGGAGGATCGAGACCACAGCCAACTCTCCGCGAACGTTTGTCCCGACAAACTTTCAAGAAAATGGCCGAAGTCTTTTCTACAGATCCTTTAAATGATGAGGAATATCTTTCGGGCATGGTGCGATAAATCATGAAAGAAATCATGCAGAGAGATGAAGATGAGAAGGAATGGGGATTCGCTCCGAGCAAAACTCCGTTCACTGTGAAGATTCTAAAGGCAGAATTCCCAAGGAAGCTTGTTCCTCCGACCATCCCGGCTTATAAGGGAACAAGCGACCCCAATCAATTCCTGTATAAGTATGATTGGCACATGACTGGTGCTAGAGTGTCTGATGAGATCAAATGCCGGTACTTTTGGGTATACTTGGAAGGAGTGGCTCTGCTCTGGTTCACAAAACTTCCGGTCCGATCCATAGACCATTTCGCCGATTTGACTTGGAAGTTTAAAGATCAATTTAGATTGTATGCTTCAAAGGCGAAGGATATTATGTCGCTGTCAAGTTTGGAACAAAATCCTGGGGAATCTATCAGGTCTTTCTTGAACCGCTTCAACATAGCTTTGGATGAAGTGGACAATGCAGAGCCACGAATGGTCTTAACATACCTGATGAGGGCAATTGACAAATCAAGCGAATTTGGGAAGTGGCTGAAGATGAAAGAACCGAATTCACCTGAGAAATTCTATAAGTAAGCCGATGAATTCATGCGCTTGGAAAACCTTCGGGCACCATTTAAAGTGGCATTGACAGAAGTTAAGGATAATACTGCTGCCCCTATCAAAAAGGAATCCGGAAGTCATAAGAGGGAAAATAACGGCGGAAAAAAACAGAAAGATATGAAGAAACCTCGCTTCTAAAAATCTTCAGATTTCACTCCTTTGACTGACACTCTAGAGAATATCTTCTTTGCTACCAAAGATGAGGTAGAATATCCTAAACCGCCTGAGATGAGAGTTAACAAAAAAGCTGCTCAAAGTGGGAGATTCTGTCAGTTTCATAATCAACCCGGTTATGATACCAACGAATGTCGCCATCTGAAAAATTTAATTGAAGAACTATTGAGAGAGAAAAAGTTGCAGCAGTATGTTAGGAGAAGTAGAAATGACCCAACTTCGTCTACTAAGGGTCAGCAACTTCCTGCTCATCCATCTGGCTCGGGTGAGAGGAATACTGTGCATGAATCAGAAAGGCCTGTTATTAATGTGATTACAGGAGGTCCTCACCCAGCAAGCAGAAGCCGGGGCGAGATGGAAAGATATGGCCGTGCCTTGAAGTATACACCAACATAAGAGAGTGTTTTTATGCTAGAAGACGCTGCACCTTTGAAGCAGCAGAAAACTTTTAACGATGATATTGTGTTCAGAGCCAGGGACTCTATGGGTATTGAACCTCCAACCATGGATCCCTTGGTCATCGCTGCGGGTATTGGGTCGGCTATTGTGAGAAGAGGGCTTGTAGATTGCGGCGCTTCTTGCAATATTCTCTTCAAAAAGACGTTCGACCAAATGAAAGTTCCAATGGCTGACGTTCTAGCTTCATCTCAGAAAATTGTTTGGTTTACTGGGCAACCGAAGCAGCCCATTGGAACTATTGACTTGTTCGTAGATCTTGGAGAGGGGCAGAAAAAGGTAGTTCGGAAACAGACTTTTGTAATTGTTGATGAATTTTCTATCTACAACGCCTTCCTAGGCCGACCAACTCTTGCGGCTTTTAAGGCAATTCTATCCCTGTGGTGCCTCACTATGAAATTTTCCACAGATAATGCCGTTGGAGTTATTAAAGGGGATCAGAATGCTGGGCGAGAATGTTATCTAATAGAGCTGCGTGAAGCAAGGAAAAGGGAGATGGGAAAAGATGCGGCAGCCCCAGTCCGCATCAAAGAACCAACTTTGTAGCAATTACAGGGTGGACCCTGCACTGGCGAGCATAGCGGGGCACGAAGATAAATGGATCCCAGAAAAGCTAGTGCAGGGGAGAATAGAGTGGTGCCAGTGGAAGTAATGGTGCCAGTACCTGTTGACCCGAAAGATCCGAACAAAGTGGTGAATGTGGGTTCGCAACTTAATGTGACGGCTCAAAATTCCTTAATATCATTCTTGAAGGTAGATCTGGACGTATTCGCTTGGACTCATGCTGATAGGTGCGGAATATACCCAAAAATTGCAGTACATACTCTGAATATTGATCCGAAGTTTACACTGGTAAAACAGAAAAGAAGAACCCAGGGTCCTGAAAGGTCAGAAACATTGAAAGAAGAGGTAGACAGGCTTATGGAGAATGGTTTCATCACGGAGTCTACTTATCCGAATTAGGTTTCAAATCCAGTACTGGTTAAGAAAGCTAATGGGAAATGGAGAGTTTGCATTGACTTCTCAGATTTAAACAAAGCCTGCCCCAAAGACTGCTTCCCATTACCCCGGATAGATCAGTTGGTGGATGGAACAGCAAGGCACGAATTGATATCTTTCGTGGATGCTTACTCTGGATACAACCAGATTATGATGCATGAGCCGGATCAGGAGGATACAAGCTTCATCACCGATGTTGGTCTCTACTGCTATAGAGTCATGTCTTTCGGACTTAAGAATGCAGAGACAACTTACCAAAGACTCGTCAATGCTATGTTCAAACCGCAGATTGGCAAAACTATGGATGTTTATGTTGATGATATGTTGGTGAAGTCAAAGAACGCGGTAGAACATATGGACCACTTGGCGGAAATGTTTGCAATCCTCCGAAAGTATGGAATGAAACTTAATCCTTTGAAATGTTCGTTTGAGGTGGAGTCCGGAAAGTTTCTGAGTTTCATTGTTAGTGCTAGGGGCATTGAAGCAAATCCTACTCAGATTGCTGCCTTAAAAGAAGTAAAAGCTCCTAGAACGAAGAAGGAATTGCAAAGTCTTAATGGAAAAGTCGCTGCCTTGAGTCGATTCATTTCCAAAGCTACTGATAAATGCATTTCATTCTTTGATGCACTGAAGAAAGGAAGTAAAATTTTTGACTGGACTCCTGAATGCCAGAAAGCTTTCGATGAGTTGATTCGTCATATGGAAATGCCTCCAATGCTTTCTAAGCCGGACAATGGTGAAGATCTTTTTGTATATTTGGAAATCTCGTCCCAAGCTCTCAGTGCAGCGTTGGTATGGGAAGACGGAAGATTTCAGTGCCCAGTCTATTATATCAGCAAGAGATTCACCGGGGCAGAGATAAATTATACAAAATTGGAAAAACTCTCCTATTGTCTACTGATTGCATCAAGAAAGTTGAGGCTGTATTTCCAAGCTCATCCTATCAAAGTCCTCACTGATCAACCTCTAAAGCAAGTCCTGTTTCGTCCTGAGACTTCGGGTCGTCTTCTGAAGTGGAATATTGAACTCAGCCAATACGACATCACTTATCATCCCCGAAGAGAAATCAATGGACAAGCTTTGGCAGATTTTATCGCAGAATGTACAGATAAAGGTGATAGTGAGGAAGAAGTGACTGATAATCCCCCAATTCAATGGAAATTATATATTGATGGTGCAAGAAACGATTACTGTTCCGGAGCTGGGGTTGTGCTTGAAACCCCTGAAGGGCGGTCGTTGTGCTATGCATTGAGATTGGAATTCCCTTCGACAAACAATGAAGCAGAATATGAAGCTCTTATTGTCGGCTTGAGAATTGCTAATGAGTTGAATGTCAAAGTGTTGCAGATCTTCAGTGATTCACAGCTTATTGTATGTCAAGTCAAGATAGAGTTTCAGACTAAAGGAGGAAATCTGCCTGCTTATTTGTCAAGAGCTTGGGAACTTCTCGATGATCTTGACCATTATACGATAAATCATATACCCCGGGAAGAGAACATGAAGGCAGATTCTCTCCCAAAGTACGCAAGCACTGGTGAAGCTCAATTATTGGGATTAGTTCCTATGGAAGTCCTGTCATCTCCAAGCATTGATGAGATGGATATTGACTGGATCATGACTATATCTCAAGAGCAAGAATCATGGATGACTCCGATAATGGAATATCTGCTCAACGGTTCTCTACCAGAAAATTCAAAAGAACGACAAAAGTTGCTAAGAAAAGCCTCCAAATACATAATTCAAGATGGCCGATTGTACAGGCGGGGATTCTCAATGCCATTACTCCGATGTGTGACCAAGAAAGCAGCTAAAACAATTCTAACTGAAGTACACGGAGGAGAGTGTGGAGACCATTCAGGTGGTCAAACTGTAGCAAAGAAAATCCTCCGTTATGTGTATTTTTGGCCAGATATTAATCGTGATGCTGCAAGCTATGCCCAAAAATGTGATCGATGCCAGAGATTTGCAAAAATCCCAAGAGCACCTTCCACTGAGATAACACAGATGGTCAGTCCGTGGCCATTTGCTATTTGGGGAATAGATCTCATTGGGCCTTTTCCAACCGCCAAATCCGGAATCAGATATGTTATTGTTGCTGTTGATTATTTTACTAAGTGGGCTGAATCTGAACCATTAACTATTATTACCTCTAAAAAGATGATAAACTTTGTAACTAAGAATATCATTTGTAGGTATGGTGTGCCTCAAAAGATAATTACAGATAATGGAACCCAATTCAAAAGTGAAGAGTTCCAAGATTTTTGCAAGCGATTCAAGATCCAGAAAAGCTTCTCAGCAGTGGCTCATCCGCAGGCAAACGGGGAAGTGGAAGCAGTAAACAAAATTATCAAATCAACCATCAAAAAACAGCCAGAAAAAACGAAAGGTGGTTGGGTCGATAAGCTCCCACTAGCACTATGGGATATAGAACTACCCACAAAACTGCAACCGGACACACTCATTTTCATTAGCATATGGATCAAAAGCAATGATTCCGGTGGAAATAGAAGTCCCTTCACATAGAAGAATTCATTTCAACCAAGCTGAAAATGGAGAGTTGCAACTTGAAACACTTGACTTCCTTGATGAAAAAAGGGAAGAGGCTCAGCTCAGAATTGCAGCCCATCAACAAAGAATTGCCAGGCATTTCAATTCCAATGTTCGCCAACGCAGCTTTGAGATTGGAGATCTAGTCTTAAAAAGGGTCATGACAGCAACAGGAGTGTTTGCGCCAAACTGGGAAGGGCCATATGTCATAGGCCAAAAAATTCTTGATGGCACTTTCAAACTGACAACTGTCGAAGGAGATCCAATTCCAAGAGCTTGGAACAGCAATCATTTGCGTCCATATTTTACTTAAAAGCTTTGCTTAAGTTTGTAAAAAGAATTATGAATGTATGATTCTTGTATTGAATGCCATTGTAAAGCCAGTGCAAGTGAATAATAAGAACTATAAAGTGGATGTAGGCCCAGTTCTTGGCCGAACCACTATAAATCTTGTGTTCTCTACTGCTTGTTTTATTTCAATATATAAAGTACTTCAATTGTATTGCTAAAATGTCAATTTAATATTGCAGGCTATTAAAACAAAGCTTACCCATCATAAGACCAAGCGATCCCTAACATCACTCAACAAATGAATACCTAGCCACAAAAATTCCAGATTCAAATCCTATATAAGAAGTGCTTCAAGAAAACAGTTAGTGGTTCCGCCAGAGGTAGACCCTTCCTAACTAATTGTGATCGTTTGTGCAAACAAACATTCGATTAATTAGCCTGTGTCTATCCCTGCGAACTCATTTAACAATGAAGTACACTTCTTTGGATAGAATAAGCTACTTGCAAAAGAAAGGAATGTGCGCTTGGAAACGATAACAGAAAACCGCTGATATGAAAAATAGCGAAAAGGCATGGGCGAGCAGGCAGCAAACAGCAAAAGACCTCCTCGGAGGCACAAGCCCTCTTCGGAGGCACAACTGTTCGGAGGATAAAGACCTCTAATGGGACGTGCCAGAAAAAGAGAGTTCTCTTTCTCGATAGAAAGTTGTGGACTGAACGGTGGCACAGGACACTCGTTAACTAGCTGAGAACGTTTGTGCAAACAGACAATCCAAGTAACTTGTGTCCGCCCTTTGAATCCATCCAATCGAGAGAAGGAAACTCCAAACTTCCAGGCAACGGCCCTACTCGGAGGCATGCATTCCACCGAGATTTGAAATAAACCTTCACAAGTGCTGGAATGTGAAAAGCCCTCTTCGGAGTCCCATTTCTCCATAGTTGAAATGCTAAAAGACCTTTAATGGGACTAGCTAGAAAAAGAGAGTTCTCTTTCTCGATAGAAAGTTGTGGACTGACCGGTGGCATAGGACACTCGTTAACTAGCTGAGAACGTTTGTGCAAACAAACAATCCAAGTAACTCGTGTCGCCCCGTGAATCCATCCAACCAAGAGAAGGAAACTCCAATCTTCCAGGAAAAAGCCCTACTCAGAGGCACACATTTCACCGTGATCTGAAATAAAACTTCACATGAGTGGAAATGTGAAAATCCCTCTTCGGAGGTCCGCTTCCCAACGGACAGGGAAAAAATAAAAGCCTCTCTCCAGAGGCAGAAACAAAAAAGCCCTCTCCCCAGAGGCACAAACAAAAATCCCTCTTCCCAGAGGCACAATCAAACAAAAAGCCCTCTTCCCAGAGGCACAATCAAACAAAAAGCCCTCTTCCCAGAGGCACAATCAAACAAAAGCCCTCTTCGGAGGCACAAGCAGGTCAAAGCCCTTTTTCGGAGGCCCACTGTACCACGAAGGAAAATTCACTTGCCAAAATAAAAGTGAAGTGTAAAACTTCGTGACAAAAAAAAAGAGAAAACTTCTCCAATACGAGGAGCATTCTACTAAATCAGAAAAATATTTCCTTAAAACGGAAATATTATCCTATAAAGTACAGATGCAAACCTCCTTCAAATGGAAAAGTTGTTCTCTAAAGATAGAGCACAAGTCTTCTCGAAACAGAAGAGTTGTTCTCCAAAATTATGCCAATGTGAAAGTGGTTGCAATAAACCATGGTATGGGGGCAATATAATATAGTCGAAAAAATAAAAACAATGCTCAAGCAACATACCATAGGTTTACTGCAACGTCACACAGGGAAAATAAAGAAACTTGTATAAAGAAAAAAGAATAAATGCATTCTCAAATACGGACATAAGTTTGTACAAGTAAAAGAATCATTTAATTCCATACTATAAATTTTTTATACATGTCCAGGTTTCAAAACAAAAGAAGGCGGGGACCGGTACCCGCACAATCACCGGTCAACATAAGTCTTTGTATATACAAGCAAAAAAGAAAAAAGCAAGGTGAAAAGCATAAGTCCTAAACCGACCACTTCTTCTTCCTGCCACCTTTTGAGCCTTCACCTGGCCGGATGATTAACTTTTTGGGCCGGCTTGTGGGAGTAGGGGAAGAAAGAGGAAGGGGTGCAATTGGACTTTCTTCTGTTTTTTCTTCGCCAGTAGAAGCTTCTCTCCTTTTCTTTGAAACTACACGCTTCCCCTTCTTCCTTGAGGAAGGATCACTGCCCGGAGTGAAAAGTGCAGACAACGTTATGTCATCAGAAATAGTCTGCTCCAGGGTTCTTTCACCTTCTTCAGGTTCCTCGGCTTTCTGTTCTTGAGAAGCAACCGGGTCATCCAAGCCTTGAAGAGCTTCAGTCTGCTCCTCTTGTGACCCCGGTTGAGAAACGGAAGGAGGAGTAATCTGAAGTGGCGGAGAGGAAACAGCCGGAAGAGCAGAAGGCTGAATAACACTTGGCTCTTTCTCTACAGGAGAAGAAAAGTAAAGTGAGTATTCCTCATAAAAAGAGGGAATAATGGCTCATCGACACTTAAGAAATAAGCAAGAAGCTCATCGAACTCAGTCGAAGTGAACAAGCAGTCCACTTGAGCGAGATCAACATTGAGGTTACCTGGAGAAGTAGACTTTACTATGTCAACTTCGTAGTCCTGCGCTTCAGCGCTTTCTTGAGTCTCATCTCCAGTGTGGGAAGTGGTGCTTTCACCAACAGCTTTAGCAGGAGGAGAAGAATGGGAACTGGAACCAGCAATATCGATATCGGCCTAAACTGAAGATAGAGCTGGGTCGGTTAAGATTGTCTGTCCTAAATGTTCTCCTTTTGTCGTTTCGGCTCTCTCTTTGGCGAGTTGCTCCTTTCCCCTGGCAAGGGCGGCACACGGATCATCAACTAGATAGTGGGCCATTAAATCTACTTCGGCATATCTGGCTCCTCCAAGCATGTCAAGAATGGCCTCCCACACTTTGGCCAAAGTGATTTCATATGCCGGTCCTAAAAACTTAATTCTAACGTTCCCCAGAACACCATGGATGTAAAACTCGAATAGAGTGGAGCTGACTTCAGCTTTAGTGGCCATGTGAGATTCTTCGGTTGCAGCTTTGCCGACAATAGCTTCATCGCGCTTTCTTTCAGCTTTAGAAAGTCGAGTTCTTAGCAGTTCAATTTCCAGGTTCTAGGAGTTGGTCTTTCCTTGTAAATGAGCAATATCGGCTCGGGAGCTGTCCACAACTTGTTGCTGTGCTTCAAATTTAGCTTCGGCATCTCTCTGTGCCGCGTGAGCATCTCTCACTTGTTTTAGAAGCACTTCTTCTCTCTGAGGATAAGAAGTGGAAGAAGTGATGAGCTCTTCCTTAAGTTTTTCGACCTCTGCTTCAAGCTTTTCATTATAAGCGGCTATGCTCCTCATTTCCACGTCATGCTGCTCAAGAGTTTTCTGCCATTCAGATTTGTCGTTTTCCATTGTTAGCATGGCCAAAAGATTTGCATGGTTTACCCTTTGGAGCTCGTCGACAAGATTTTGCCAACCCGACATACTCTCAATATCGAGTTTGACGGCATCAAGATTGCCCAGCATAGCCTGTTTGTCAATCGGGACCAAATCAAGGTCAAAGCGCACTCCCTTCAAGCACCAATGCGGAAACCGACTTTGAAGACTGGTCGGGCCTTGTCCAACCTGATATGAGGGCCTGCCAATAATTGTTTGAATATCAGTACGAGTAAGGGCATGAGATTGAGAAGGTACAGGAGCAGCGGGCCTTTTAGGAAGTTCGGACGCCGGCTTTTCGCCATGTTTGGCCCTTTTACTAGCATCTTCAGGGATGTGGCTTTTCCCTTTATCATCACGGGATTTCCGTTTATGAGAATCATCTTTCCTCTGGGAAGAGTCATGTCCCTCATCTCGTCTTTCGTGGTTCTTCATAGGCACGCCTTTCACGAGCTTTCCTCGTAGCTCTTTCTTCGTCAGTTTCCCAAGAGGCAGGAAGATACCTCCTGGGGTCATAAGCACCGCGCTTCCCATAACGCTGGAAATCGTCGTAGTAGGAGCCACTTCTTCCCTTTGGAGAATCTGAAAATGAAGAAAAGATAAACTTAGAAATCTTGAAAGCAAGAGAGTTGAACGAATATAAGTGCTGAAAAGTCCTAAGTGTGTGTAACGTGCAAACTACGTGCGTCGAATCACGAACCACTCCTGGGTTGGGAGGTGATGATGGATTTAACAGCCAGTGTCAACTCTTGGGCTGACGGAGTTTGTTGCAGAACGGATGTCGCTTCGACTGATGGAGAAGTAACTTTAGCAGTGATAGGATCATCTTTAAAAAGCTCCTATGAAGTAATCATCAGGTCGATCAACCCCTCAAAAGTATCATCACCGCTGTGCCTAGCGGGACTTGTTCTCTCAGCCCCTTCGTCACCAGATTTCCCAGGTTGTTGAGGAGGCTCCTCTTCTTTGATGACCGGGACAAGTGCATGTTTGACGGATGACCCTGCAACATCAGTTGAAGTAGAACACTTTACCAATGAAGCCTCAACAGTGCGTTCTTTCGACGTAGGTTCTCCAACGGAAACTAGGGCATCCGATGCCTCTACTGGAGAGCCGGGTACTTCATGAGGTTGAGTGGAACGGGAGGGGTGTAGAAGCCTGTATTAGTGAAGAAGTTCATCTTTCAGCAAAAACTTAATACTTCTTTCTTCAACCGGCACGACACTTAATCTATCAAAAGTCGTCTTGTGACTGGGATTTCTAAAGGGAGGAGGAAGTGCTGTAAAGAAAAGAATGAAGTTAGCACTTAGCAATTCGGATCTTGAAAAGTTGAAACGGAAAGAACGGGGATGAGCAATCTTACTTCCTATTCTCCAGATGGCATAAAACCCTTGGGGGCAATGGACGAAGAAGAATTGATTCAGAAAACCATGAGCGCTTTCGGAAAGATCGGTGATAAGTTTACGATTTCTGGCACTTCTCACGAGTATAATGGAGGGGTGGTCTTTACTCTTTGCGAATGTGCATACGTAGCAAATTTCTTCGAAGCTCGGAAGACGGTTAAGTGTCCTCCTGAATAAGACACACAATCCCATCAGGATGGCATAGCCATTGGGATGCAGTTGAAAGGGAGAGATGGTTAGTCGGAAAAGGAGTTGATGAAGAAATTCATTGAAAGGAGGAATGGCACCACAAAAGCACATCTGACGGTTGACGGCGACAAAACCGAGAGGTGGCCTGTCAGCAGTATCATTTGGGCCAGGAAGTATAGCATCCGCTTCGACAATCCCAAATTGAATACGTAATTGAAAAGTGCGGTGTGTATACGAATGCACGTGCTAATATAGTACACACGGATCGTGTAATATGGACTATAATATAAATGCGGAAATAGATGATAATAGCATAGTAAATAAAAATAGAAAAATCACACCAGAGATTTTTATACTGGTTCGGAGCACCGTCCTACGTCCAGTCCCAGACTTCTATCTGGATTTTCACTATTAACTACCTCGCTTCACCCGGAGGAACAGGTTTACAACACCCGAGCAAACGAACGGGATTTCACGCCTCTAATACACTGAGGAATTCAACACTTGCCTCTTACAACACAGAGGACTTCAACACTTGCCTCTTACAACACAGAGGACTTCAACAACAATGAATATAATTGTTTGTCGACGGTATGTGTTCTAGATAACACAGTTTTGTCACTTGTAGTACAAATTTCCTATAATCTTATCCTCAAAATATACGAATGATGTTTTGTGAAGATTAAGGAAAGTATATTACTTATTGAATCAAAAGATATGAAATAATTTCAATGATTCAATAAGCAATTAAAATAATTGAGAGCTTTTAGAATGCAGGAGTATGTAGAAAGTAAGATCAGAGATTAGAGTAAAAAGCATATACAATCATGTTGTTTTAATCAACGATTTAGATGAGTTTATATAGAGAAGAATGGTTGTAACTCTTTGTGAGAAGTTGCCATTAAGAGATATGATCTTTGATGAAAGGTAAGAGATGCAACCTTTGGAGAAAAGAAGTGTCTTTTGGAAAAATTGCTTTCTGTTTAAAAACGGTCGACAGGTTAAAAAGTGACCAGTAGACAGGAATTCAAATATATATACGTTATGTGCATGTGTGCACGTTCAGTGTGCAAATTATGCAGGAACGGTCGACCGCATATATTATGACCGGTCGACCGGTCCCTGTAAAGTTGCACACTGAATGTGCAACTACAATTTAGTCGTATATATATTGATTTCCTTGAAATGCATGATTATTTGAGGATAGATTTTAACAAGTTTATCACTATTATAATATCAAATAATCAACCTACAATCTAGAGTACCATATGTAGCTCTTTATAGCCATAATGACCTTGTTTTGTCGATCGCCTTTATTTATTTGTCAGAAATCAAAACCTTCATAAAACTTGTGACTCAACATTCTCTCCCTTTTTGATTGATGACAATATATATCTGCAAATATGAATCTCCCCCTGAGTATGTGATCTCTCTCTTTGAATTCTTATATATGTACGTTCCTGCAAACAATTGTTAGCCCTTTCTCCCCCTTTGTCATCGACAAAAAGGAGTAACAGATACTAGAATAGTAGAAAAGTGTAATTTATATGATATGCATAGCAAAATAAAACATTAACACATCCAAAACATAACAGAGTATAATACAGACCATAATGTCAAACGAAAAATAAGAATAATGACACTATTTAGTACAAGTGTCGATGAATGTTTTTAAAGTGCTAAACCATAATAGAATCTAAGATGAAGCAGATCGTATCTCCTCTTCATCATCATCATCGTCGTCATCATCATTATCTTCTTCTTCTTCCTCATCATTGTTCCCTCTAGATGATTCTCCATGTCCATGACCACTCATACCAGTAGACTCGTCAGATGATGTCCAGGTGAAAACAGGAGCAGCAGGACGTTTTCCTGGGTCTTGTGCTTGAACAGAGGTGGATGTGGAACATGATATAGCATCCCATAGCATACCAAAGAATGACTTGACCTTATTGAAGCGCTTATCAATTTTAGAGTCCATGCGCTTGAGACGTGATTCAAGCAAAAATTGGTTACGCGCAATAGTTTCAAGTGATTCTTTTGTGGATGATTTTGATTTTAATAGTTTTACTTCATCGGAACGAGGACGAGAGGAAGTTGCTTTTTGTTTTCTTGGTCCTCTTTGTTGCCATTCTTCAAAAGGCATAATCTCAAGATAAGGTGGAGGAAGCTTCATTCGTTTGATGGTTATGGAATCAATGCATTTTGGTTTTGAGGTTACAGAATCAGGAGGCTTTACCCCACAAGCTAACAAAAGTCGCATGACATATTCATTGTAGAAGAAATGAGGTCGTGTAGAGTTATTTACCTTGAGAATTTCATCAAAAAGCATGTGTACCCAGTTGATTTGGATTTCACCATAAATAGCATAGAGAGCTTTGAAGTTTTCTTTATATACAGCATCATAATTTCCAAGTCTAGGAAAAAGAGAATGCATCAAAACACGATGAAGTAGTTTGGCTGTGGGTCGAAGTCCAATAGACTTTGTGCCATCACTATTGTCTTCTATGAACTGATGACTGGTACTATTGCGAGTGAAGACTTCGCAGAAAGTAGATGAAAACTCATCGCCTCGATTTGGTATACCAAGTATAGAGGCAATTCTAGCATGAGTAAGAAAAATTTGCCTGCCACAGACGACAGACCAGATGATTCCGTTTGGATTATCAGGTTGATACTCGTCGAGATTCATGTTGGCGTAAAACAATTTGATCATCAAATGATTTATCTCCACATTATTTTCTGAAAAATCTATCAATGGATTAATGTTGGAATTATTGGCTAACCTCCGAACTCCATAAGCCGTGAACTCATCAAATTTGATGAAAGAGCCTGGATGAAACTTGTAATTTGTCATCTGATTCCATCTTGTTACAGCAATTGGACTTTCAAGCCACTTTTTGGCGGAGATGCTCAGAGATGAAGTTTCAGAGGATGTTCCTTTCTTGGATTTCTTTTGAGGAGGAGCCATTGTTGGAAGATTTGAGATTTGGGAAATGAAAATAGGAAACTAGGGTTTGTGATTTTGGAAAAAATAACGGCTTGAGTCAAAAGAGAAGGAGGGTAGAAAGAAAATGACGCATAGATATATATATAAAAACTGAAAATACGTCAACCGGTCGACCAATGAATTATGGCCGGTCGACCGTTTTCAACCAGGGAGCAAACGGTCGACCGACTATAAATGGGGCGGTCGACCGGTTTTGCATGCTGAGTAAGAACGTTTTATTTTGCAAGTTTTTATAATATATCAAGCTATATATATTATATTTCATTCTTAATACAAAATATAGCCGTTATTACACAAGTGATAGATAAAGATATAATAACTATATATAAATCTAATGAGAAGTGGAAGGTTCGTCATTAGAATTATCATTGTTTCCTTCAATACGTTTTGACCATGGACTCCAGTGTTTCTGAGCACCTTCATTCTTCTCATAGTTCCGATCCCAAGAGTTAGGACTTTTAGATGTTGATGGCCTAGACGGCATTGGTTCATGCACGTCATGCTTGTTGGAACTACAGAAAAATGTTGCCAACTTTTCTAAAATGGATAATCATGCCGATGTCCGTTGTTGCTCATGATAAAGTTGACTTTGCCCATAATAGAGTTGTCTCTGAAGATCTATTTGATGTTTCTGATAGTGGTGAATCTCATCGATTTGTGCTTTGGTACGAGGAGAACAAAACAGTGTCCTCTTTACTCGTTTTGAATTTGGAGTATTATCAGAAATACAAGAGCATTGATGATGACAACTTGGTTTTTGTTTTGGTGTTGTAGGAGAATAATATTCCTCCGACTCAGAACTCGTAATAGAAATGTGTGATTCTTGAGCACATTTATCACAAATGTGAGCCATAGGGAATGTTGTATAGAATATTATGGTTAGATAAGAAAAGATGAACAAAATATGAAATTTTTGCAAGCTTATATACAAGTTTCTTATGTATAAACCTATGGATGTGAGTTAAAAGAAAATTTTGACCAAGAAAACATAAGCAGAGACTTTATGTTAACTCTAAAAATAGCTCTCCTTCTAAAACTGAAATTATAAAATAAGAAAGGAAAGGACGATCACTAAAAGAAAAGAATGAGAAATGAGTAAAGAGAATTAACCATTAAATCAAGCAGTGGCTTAAATTTAATGTAAAAAATAGTTTATGCAAAAGTTATGGTTAAAGAATAACTAAGAGAGAAGATGTTCTTTAGAAATTACTTAGTCAAGATTTTTTCTTGAAATTAAACCAAGCTCTCTTCGTAATCTAATAAAATTAGATTCGAGCAGAGGCTTAGTAAAAATGTCCGCTAATTGATTGTCAGTATGGACATATTCAAGACATATATTTCCTTTGTCAATATTATCTCGAAGGAAATGATGACGGATATCAATGTGTTTGGTTCTGGAGTGATTTACTGGATTTTTGGAGAGATTTATAGCACTAGTGTTATCACAGTATATAATAGAATTTGATAAATGAATATCAAAATCTTGAAGTGTTTGTTGCATATATAGTACTTGAGTACAAGCGAGAGCTGCTGATATATATTCAGCTTCACATGTTGATAGTGAAACACAATTCTGTTTCTTACTAAACCAAGAGACAAGTGATTTTCCAATAAAATGGCACGTACCACTTGTACTTTTTCTATCCGTTCGTGAGCCACCGAAATCAGCATCACTATATGATACAAATTCAAATGGACATTCTTTTGGATAAAAAAGACCGAAATCTTTGGTATTATTAAGATAACGAATTATACGTTTCACTGCTCGTAGATGTGATTCCTTTGGATCGGCTTGAAAACGAGCACATAAACAAACACTCATTATTATATCTGGACGACTAGCTGTAAGATAAAGAAGAGAACCAATCATGCTTCGATATAATTTCTGGTCAACATTCTTACCACTTTCATCTTTTTCAAGATGTGTAGTTGTACTCATAGGAGTTGGTTTACCAGATGTATTTTCTAATCCGAAGCGTTTGATAAGGTATTCACAGTATTTTTCTTGATTGATAAAAATACCATTTGAAAGTTGCTTTATTTGAAGTCCAAGAAAATAAGATAGTTCTCCCATATGAGACATTTCGAATTCTTTGGTCATAATACTTGCAAATTCCTTGCAGAGTTTATCGTTTGTTGAACCAAAGATGATATCGTCTACACATATCTGGATAACTAGAATATCTTTTCGAGAATGTTTAATAAACAAAGTTTGATCGACTTTGCCTATTTGAAATCCTGAGTTAATAAGGTAGCTACGTAGTCGTTCATACCAAGCACGAGGTGCTTGTTTTAAACCATACAGAGCTTTCTTAAGTTTGAACACATGGTCAGGATATTTTTCATGTACGAACAAAGGAGGTTGTTCGACATAGACATTCTCTTTGATAAATCCATTGAGAAAAGCACTTTTGACATCCATCTGATAAAGTTTGAAATTATGGTGACAAGCAAAAGATAATAGGATTCTAATAGCTTCTAGTCGAGCAATTGGTGCAAAAGTTTCTTCATAATCGATACCTTCTTCCTGATTATATCCTTGTGCTACTAATCTTGCTTTATTTTTGGTGATATTTCCTTGTTCGTCAGCCTTATTTTTATAGACCCATTTAGTACCAATAACTGACTGATCAGTTGGTCTTGGAACAAGTTCCCAAACGTCATTGCGCTCAAACTGATTTACTTCTTCCTGCATGGCAATGATCCAGTAACCATCTGTAGCAGCTTCTTTTGGATTCTTAGGTTCGATATTTGAGAGAAAAGCGACATGACCCATTTGATTGAGTTGACTCCTTGTTCTGACATGTGATGTTATTTCACTGATTATATTTTGGGCCGGATGGTCTCTTAATATTCTTGGTGGTGATTGTAACTCACATATTTGAGGAATATTCTCAATAATTATTTCCGAGTCAGAATCAATATTTGTGATGATTGGATTGTCAGTGACTATTGATTCGTCATCATCTGATATAGTGTGAGGATGCTGATAGATTTCATCAAAAGAGACATGAAGTGATTCTTCAATAGTTTTGGTTCGTTTATTAAATATCCGATAGGCCTTACTTCGTTCCGAATAACCGACAAATATTCCTTCATCGGCTTTTGGATTGAATTTGCCAAGCTAGTCTTTCGTATTTAAAATAAAGCACTTGGAACCAAAAACTTTGAAGTATGAGATTTTAGGCTTCCTTTTGTTAAATAATTCATAAGGAGTATTCTTGGTAAGAGGTCTTATGGACACGATTTAAAACATAACAGGCAGTTGCGACAGCTTCCGCCCAAAAATGTTTTGGTAAGGTAGTTCCATTCAATAATGTTCTTGCACATTCTTGTAAAGTTCGGTTCTTCCGTTCTACAACTCCGTTCTGTTGTGGAGTTCTGGGAAACGAAAAATTATGATATATACCTTTCTTTGTACAAAAATGTTCAAATTCATTATTTTCAAACTCTCCGCCATGATCACTTCTTATATTTTTAACTTTAATCCCTTTTGATTTTTGAATTCTTTTGACGAAAGATTTGAAATAATCGAAAGTGTCACTTTTATTTTTTAAGAAAATTGTCCATGTATAACGAGAGAAATCATCAACAATTACAAGCACATATTGACTGTGATTTATTGATTGAACCCTAGTAGGTCCAAATACATCCATGTGTAGTAACTCAAGTGGTTGTAATGTTGATATGACTTTCTTGGATTTAAAAGATGATTTGGTCAATTTTCCTAATTGACATGCATCACAAATGTTGTTAACTTTAAAACTCATTTTGGGTAGTCCTCTAACTAGATTGTTTTTGGCTAGCTTGTCAATAGTTCTGAAGTTTATATGACAGAAGCTTTGTGCCATAGCCATGGATCATTGTCATTAGCCACAAGACACATATCTGAATTATGATTAATATTCATATTCAGAATATATATATTTCTGTCTCTATAACCTTCGAAAACCAAATTATGGTCTTTATCTAAAATACTACACTTATTATTCGAAAATGAAATTATAAAACCCTTGTCACATAACTGACTAATACTAAGCAAATTGTGTTTTAAATTTCTAACTAGCATGACATTAGTAATAAGAGGTAAGTTAGATGTACCGCAATTGCTCACATCGCCTTTGCCGATGATATAGCCTTTTGAATTGTCTCCAAAAGTGACGGAGCCACCATTTGAGTATGTAATGTTTGTTAATAAGCTCTTGTCTCCCGTCATGTGCTTTGAGCAACCACTGTCCAATATCCACTTTCCTCTTTTCTTAAGTGGGACCTGCAAAAAATAGAATTAAGTCCATGGTACCCACTTTTTATAGGGTCCTAAGAGTTAGGTCTTAGGAGTCCAAACCCATATGGGTCCGGTATCCCCTTTATATATATAATTATTATTAAAATGCACAGTATTCATGAATTGCTGAATGTATTTGTTCCTAACCAAATTGTTATTTGTTTTAGGAACCCATATTTTGATAGTCTTGACATTTTTCTTTTGAAATTTCACAACTGGTTTTGGTTTGGAATATAATAAACTAAGATTTTTCTTAGCTTCAGTTTTTTGTACTTTCTTCTTCCTTTTATTTCCAAGATGTTTCTTGGTTTCTTGTTTGTTATATCCCAATCCTTGTTTGTCTGAAATAGATTGTGAACTTTCAATGATTTTTGTCAAATTTTCTCGACCTTTGTTGAAGTTAGAAACATTTTGAGTAATGTCATCAAACTTTGTTTGTAAGCTAGCTTTTTCTAGGTCTAGAATTTTGACTTTTGCTTTAAGCTCATGATTTTCAGTAGTGAGAGCATTATTTTTCTCTTTTTGAGCTTCTATTTCTTGACTCAAAAGAGATATTTGAGAGTCAAAATTAGATGATGATTCTTGAATATTTTCAAGTTCCTCTTCTAATATTTTCTTCTCATCTTTTAACATATCTCGTTCAAACTCTGCTCTACTTAAATCTGCTTTGACTACTTTTAATTGACGTTTTATGTTTTTATATTTGACTATCAATTCAGCATTAATATCAAGTAATTCATCAAATGTACAAATTTGTACCTCATCTTCTGTTGCCATAAAACAAACATTAGCTTGTTCATTTTACGAATCACTTTCACTTTCTGATGAAGATGACTCCGAATCATCCCATGTTACTGAGAAGGCTCGTTTCTTTGATTTGTCCTTCTTATATTTGAATTTGTCATTTTCTGGCTTCTTCTTTTGTTCTGGACAATCCTTCTGCATGTGTCCCTTTTTGTGGCAGTTGAAACATTCTATAGCAGATGAAGGTGGTTTATTTTATCCAGGTTTCCTTTTATTGCAACGACTGGCTTTTCGATATTTTAGGAATTTTTTGAATCCTTTCGCAATAAACGCCAAATCTTCGTCTTCAGAATCTGATTCATTTTCATCTTTCTCAACATGAAATGCTACATTTTTCTTTTTTTCTTTCTGTTCTTTTCTAGCCTGCAAATTTGCTTCAAAGGACATTAAATTTCCTATCAATTCATCTGGCTTCATGACGGAAAGGTCATTAGCTTCTTCAATTGCTAATACTTTTCCTTCCCATTCACTAGTCAGAGAATGTAGGACTGTTGAAACAACATCGTAATCAGAATACTTTTATCCTAAGCCAATAAGTGCATGGTGAATAGTTTGAAACCGTGAATACATGTCATTGATTGTCTCATTTGGTTTCATTTTGAAATTTTGAAATTGACTTTTCAGCATGGCTATTTTGGCTTGTTTAACCTTGTTAGTACCTTCATGAGTGATTTTTAGTGTTTGCCAAATTTGATATGCAGTAGTGTAGATACAAACACGGTTATATTCATTTTGGTCTAATGCACAGAACAACATATTTATTGCTCTTGCATTTACGGCTGCTGCCGTTTTCTCAGCTGCAGTCCATTCTGAATAATCAGTTGTTGGATTCACTATTTCTCTTTGAGTGGCATTCCAAGCATCATAGCTATTTGATTGCATAAAGAATGACATACGTGTTGCCCAATAACCATAGTTAAGAACATTGAAAAATGGAGGTCTTTGTGTCGATTGACCCTCCGTGTAAGTGGTGTTTTGAGTGCTAGTACTTACGTTATTTGCCATATTACTATAATATATCAAATAACTGTGTTACGGTTATATGATGACCGTGCTCTGATACCAAATGAAAAGTGCGGTGTGTATACGAATGCACGTGCCAATATAGTACACACGGATCGTGTAATATGGACTATAATATAAATGCGGAAATAGATGATAATAGCATAGTAAATAAAAATAGAAAAATCACACCAGAGATTTTTATACTGGTTCGGAGCACCGTCCTATGTCCAGTCCCAGACTTCTATCTGGATTTTCACTATTAACTACCTCGCTTCACCTGGAGGAACAGGTTTACAACACCCGAGCAAACGAACGGGATTTCACGCCTCTAATACACTAAGGACTTCAACACTTGCCTCTTACAACACAGAGGACTTCAACGCTTGCCTCTTACAACACAGAGGACTTCAACAACAATGAATATAATTGTTTGTCGACGGTATGTGTTCTTGATAATACAGTTTTGTCACTTGTAGTACAAATTTCCTATGATCTTATCCTCAAAATATACGAATGATGTTTTGTGAAGATTAAGGAAAGTATATTACTTATTGAATCAAAAGATATGAAATAATTTCAATGATTCAATAAGCAATTAAAATAACTGAGAGCTTTTAGAATGCAGGAGTATGTAGAAAGTAAGATCGGAGATTAGAGTAAAAAGCATATACAATCATGTTGTTTTAATCAACGATTTAGATGAGTTTATATAGAGAAGAATGGTTGTAACTCTTTGTGAGCAGTTGCCATTAAGAGATATGATCTTTGATGAAAGGTAAGAGATGCAACCTTTGGAGAAAAGAAGTGTCTTTTGGAAAAATTGCTTTCTGTTTAAAAACGGTCGACAGGTTAAAAAGTGACCAGTAGACAGGAATTCAAATATATATATATACGTTATGTGCATGTGTGCATGTTCAGTGTGCAAATTATGCAGGAACGGTCGACCGCATATATTATGACCGGTCGATCGGTCCCTGTAAAGTTGCACACTGAATGTGCAACTACAATTTAGTCGTATATATATTGATTTCCTTGAAATGCATGATTATTTGAGGATAGATTTTAACAAGTTTATCACTATTATAATATCAAATAATCAACCTACAATCTAGAGTACCATATGTAGCTCTTTATAGCCATAATGACCTTGCTTTGTCGATCGCCTTTATTTATTTGTCAGAAATCAAAACCTTCATAAAACTTGTGACTCAACAGTAATTGGTTGAATGCCCGCTAACTCAGGGTTGTTGGAGTTCTTTCTGGAGGATTATCCAATGGGTCGGCTATCGGGAAGACTCCTTCAGATTGCTCGATTATCTCTTCTTGAGAAGACATTCTACACAAGGAACTAGATATTCAAATGTGAAGGTGCACGTTTCCTAAATGTGTGAAGTGTTGTGCAAAACTAATAAAATAACGAGAAAATATAACTGAAATTAAACTAGTTAATAGTTGTCAGTTAAAAAGCTTTAGGGCTTGTTGTTTTAAGTTCAAGTACAGTGTTGAAGCAAACAGATTAGCTTTGTTTTATTAATTCAGCATTGCTTTAATACTTCACTTGAGTTTTGTTGATTCACAGCATTTCATATAATTTCTTTAAGTTGATTATTTTTTATAGACTAATCTATCATTCAATGTGGGCTGTCAATGGCAGTATATTCGTCCCATTTTCTGCAAATGTTGTATTTAATAGGTTAATAGCATTAAAGTTAATATAATCTGTAAAAGAGTATGACGGGTTCAAGCAGTTCATTCTAGCTGTTCAAGTTGGAAATTCATTCAAGTTCTGTCAAAGCTTTGCAAATGTCCAAGGCGAACTTTCTTAGGTCGCATTGTTCAAGTCAAAGAGTTCAAGGCATAGAACTTCAGAGCAAGGCAATGCAAATTTGGTTAAGTATTAGGTCGTTCAGACACTCTGATGACCTAAAAGCTTAAGTCGCAGGAAGTTAAGCCACAGCAAGTGTCTAAGTGTTAGCTCGTCTGCGACTTAAAAGTTGTGTTGCAAAGGTTAGCTCGCCCAAGTCATGATGCGACCTAGAGGTAGGTCGTTAAAATGGATGATTTGTCCAAAGTAACGGGTCATGCATCATAAGTCGCAAGTCCCTTAGGTCGTCTGACTCATTAGGTCGCTCTGAGAGTATTTCAGGAATATGCCAAGCTTTCTTCCATCAAGAAATCCTAAGTCTTATTCTCCACTCGCATGCTGCCACGTATTCGTCTCCCTTACCTCACCGAAGTATTACAGCATAGACTAAAACCTATTAACCCGACAACCATCTCCTTGTCTCCTCCAAACTCCCAAAACATCCTCAAAAACCCCTGATCGATTCTAAAAACTTTACGTTCAACAAGATAACTCCATGAAACCCTAGGCCGACTCACTTTTTAAAGCAATCGCCAACGATTCAACAATAATCGAAAGGCGAATCAAGACATAATCTTACAGCATGGTGGCGAAAATTGTATTGAAATGATTATGGAGGAATCAGTGGTGAACGTGACGAATAGGTGATCGGAATTACCTTCGTTTGCTGTTGGAATCAACAATTGGGGATGAAAAGGAGGAGATTTTGCGATTAGCTTCTGAGCTTGAATGACAACAATGGCGATAAAGGGATAGGTAATAAAGTGAGGAGAACGAAGCGACTTACAGTTTATAAAGGAGACAAGGGAAGAAGATGATTGGGTGCGCGAGTTAGCAATCTTCTTGAGTCGCTGACGACCTAGCAGAGTTATATCGAAGCATATGACCTATAACCTAGGCATATGCTTCGAGCGACAATTGTTAACTCCTCTTTTTCACGAATCAGCGATGTAACGAGCTAGATATGGCAGCGACCTAACGACCTAGAGTATGAACGAGTTAACTTAGACGTGACTTAACGACCTAGAGCATAGAGCAGTTCAATGTGGCACGACCTAACAGCCCAAGCGACTTAACATGGATGCGAGACCAATAGCGAGCTAGCGACCTAAAGTACTAAACGAGTTAAGCCACTCAGCGAGCTAATGAGTTTAACTATCTGAAGAATGTACGACTTAAGGAAGAATGGGACCTAGCGACTTAAGTATCCAACGACCTAGCGAGCCAAAAAAGGAAGCGACCTAGCGAGCTCCAGAACAAAGCCGCATGTATAGTCTCTCTCATTAGGTCGCTTGCGACCTAAGCAAGCCGATATAACATTTATGCTTTAAGTGCTAAGTCGCTGACAGCCAGTACCTATTGGAAAGGGGCTTCACTAGGTCGTGGACGACTTAAGCTACTTCAGGACCGACCTCCCATAGGTCGCTACTACCTAATAACTCGCTCAAATGACCTAGTACGACCTTATTAAGTCGTAAACCACATCCCCTAGGTCGCTTGCGACTTACGACCCATCCAAGGTCGCTCGCGACCTACGACCTAGTCCAGAAATCTCCAATAAATACACCAACTCTCCAACTGAACGAGTGCGTTTTGGCTTATTCCTAGAACGCCGATACTCTGCTCAATTCTCGACTCACTCGACACTTTAAAAACGAAAGGCATCTCAACTAACTTCAAGAGGAAATCTAACACAATCAACATGGATTCAAAGAATTCTTCTATATCGGAGTTCTAGTTGTTTGTCTCATCAGTATTGTAATTGAAGATTGTTGTAAAGTTGTAATTGATTCGGTAATAAAGAGGATTAAAGTGGACGTAGGCTTAACCTGAAGTCGAACCACTATAAAATTGTTGTCTTTTACTGCTTTCTCTGTGACTTTCCTACTTGTTTCTAATTCCCGTGTTCACGGGTGGTGCTTTCACTTTACCTCTACATACACCAGGGTGTTAGCGTTCAATTTTTAGCGTTAACATGGAGGAATGGAATCGAACGGCTCTGATTGAATGTAGGGTTTGAAAATAAATAAAAGTGTAAATTATTATATAATTAAATTGTATAAACTTTAAAAAGCTGTAACTTGTTCAAACGAGGTCGAAAAATGACGAAACGACTTGTGTCGGGTTCGTATTGACGAGCACTACGCAATGGAGCGGGATTGGGATTGATTGGAGCTAGTGGAATTTTGGATAAAAATTAAACGTGTGTTTAATTTTGTTCGGAATGAAACACTACAACTGTTATTGGAAGCAAGGTGAGAACTTCTCGCTCAATTGAATTTGTTTCGATTTAAATTTTAAATAGTTAAATTTAAAATTGCTTGATTGTGTGATTGAATGATTGTTACTATCTGTTGTATTGAAATAGACCTTATACGCCGCATATTAAGAGGAGGTTATTATATTAAACACGTATACCGCGATATTCCACCTTGAAGTGGAATTCGTATTATATATGTACTTGGAGTTGATTTCCCGCCTTATATAGCGGATAAGACCCATTTGCGCCGCATAATAGCAGATAATATTTTATATAAACCCATGTACCGCGATATCCCGTCTTGGAACGGGATTGGTATTGTGCTAACATCTGTGGATGCAAGGAAAGAGGTTGGAGGGATCTAAACGGATTCCTCAAATAATTGAATTTGTTTCAATGTTGTGTGTTGATTATTTATAATCTGTGTGTGGTTATTTTTGTGATTGAAATCGTTGAAGGATAAAATTTAGCCTAATATAATTTTGGTATCGTTAGATACCGGAAATAAATAAAAATTTGATTTTAGAAAATCCAGGTTGAAAGTTTATATTAAAAATTTATTTTTGTGAATTGGATAAATTTAAAAGAAGGAATTCTAAAATAATAAAGTTTTATTTTTAATCTTATTGAATAAAATTTCAAAATATGGGAAAAGATTTAATAAATGGATTTCGGGTAATATTATTCAAAGGTTGAAGAATTTATTCAAAATACGGATTTTAAAGAGTTTGAAAAATAAAAGAATTTGTTTTCTTTAAAAGAATTTATTTTTAATAGGAAATAAAATTTGAAATTCATTTGGGAATTATTTTTGGTGATTGAATTTAAATCTTTTGAAAATCCATTTGGAAATTTATTTGGTGTTTTGAAAAGAATTTGAAATCAATTGAAAAACTGAATTGTTGTTGAGAGTGAATATTTGAAATCGATTTGAAAATCGTATATCAGTGGATATTTGAAAATTTAAATTCACCATGGAATTTATAAAGAAAAGGGAAAAAATTTTAAAAATAAACATTGATTTATTTTTGAAGTGTAGAAATAAATTTACGGATTTGGAACATAAAATTAAAGTAAATCGGTAAGGATTTATTTAATTAATGAAAGTGTATTCTCCCTGGAAAGCCGAATAAAATTTCTGAAAAACTTTGAAAATACATACGTACATATATATATATATATATATATAATTCTAGAATTGGTTTTGAAAAGGATACTTTGGAGAAATTAACTTCTTAAATTGTTTTCACTTCTCTAAGTAAAGATTTATTAAGTTGATATAGAAATGATCGTTTCTAAGATTTAATCAATAATTGTTTTAGAAAGTAGTTATTTAAATAGTTATACTCTATCTACTAATTTTATTTTGAAAATTAGTTTGGACTTAAGTTATATGTAATAGTGGAATAATATCTTTATAACTAATACTTTAAGTAAAGTGTTTAAAGAAAAATAGTTTTATTTCAAAGTGTTTTCCCGATATATTTTGGATAAGCGTTATAAATTATTTTAAAGTATTTGAACTCGACAGATTTCCAGTGAAAATGAATAAATATTTGGAAATGTTTCCGTGTAAGGTAAAATGATTTGAAATTTGTTTTTAAAAGTGGTAAAGGTGAAAAGTGATTTGAATTTGTTTTCAATTGGTTGAAGTGTGGAAAAATATATCTTGTAAAGATATTTTTGGAAAATAAATAATTGGGAAATTATTTGGAATCTGGTGATGTTGTGCATATCTATCGATAGTAAATAACCGACTATCAATATTTACCTTTAAATGGGTATTTGTTGTGATTTGCTTGAATTTCAATGCTACACTTATTTTAAAATAAGCGCTCGTTTTTCGGTTTAGCCGGGAGAGGAACTTTGGGTAATGAATCCCATTCCGGATAGTGATACGTCGTAATGGATAGCATTTGAAGACCGGTGTTGAAGACCGGATATTTTCGAAAATGGAAGGATTACCATCGAATGTCTCTGCATCAGCTGATTTCCGATATAGAGATTTTATCACCCTTTGTGATGGAAGTCCGGACGTGATTAGTGAATATCCGGATTGCAAGGGCTTCTTTCGAAGTGCCTTTGGTTTCGTTCGATCTCGGAACGGACTTGTATGGATGTGTGTCTGACGTTACAATTTGAGATGTAAAGCTGGTTTCTATCAAATACATTTCTGTTGGTGGGGGAGAATTTATTCTTTTAGCCTAACACCCTTCTCTAAGACGTACGAGCTCAGAGGTTATGTAGTTTATGGTTACTAGTGATACATCCCCAATTTGGTAATGTGGCATACGAAGTGATGCTGATCATTTGTTGATCAAAGCATAGCTTTTTTGAAAAGCGTAGCTTTATGGACGAGACTTGCTTGTCTTAGTGAAATGTGATGGGGGTTCTCGCTTTTTGTTTGGTGGCGAGCAGGAGACTCTTACCCCCACATGTCCTCTTTACGGGGTTTGTTAAGCGTAAGCCATGACAGTCGAAAGGATGGCCGTAAAAGCAAGTTTCGAGTACCATTATATGCCCCGGCGGGGCTGGGATGGTTGAGAAGCCTACCAGTCGAGAGTGGCCACTGTCGATGGTTGAAAAGCCTAGACCGTGACATGTGGTATAAAAGCATTTGGTTAAGCGACAACCTTGGCTCTGTTGGGATTACTCATTAGAGATAGAGTCAGTAATACTCTAGAATGAGTGTGAGTGTAATAATAGATATAAGCGCGTATTTGTTAGTGAATATAAAAATGTTTTATATTGTGTTTTCTTTTCCGTTGAGCTGTTTGTGAATTCTGGTCGGTATGTGGGACGCCATATTATCGATAGGACTTCTAAACATTTAAACGAGGCAAGTCGACATAGTATCATTTTAAATTGGGTAAATGAAATAATTTTACCTCGATTATACTTTACATATAAAGGAAATAATTTTTCAAAAATTATTAAAGTGCATATAAATTGATTATTTGGTTGTTGAAAATATAAGAATATATATAAGTTAATTAAAAGAATAATTGTATAAGCAAATAAATTATTAAGTATGGAATTATAATTAATATGATTTACAATTGTGAAATAATCTTATATATAAGAAGTGAAACTATATGAATATATTTATAAATGTTAATTGTAAATAAAATTGATTTTGGACTATGAATTTGAAAGTTTTGAATCCCGTCTATTTTGAAAGTTGTTTTTTTCAAAGTTAAAGATGTTATTAAGAAAGATAAATCAATTTGGAATAATCTTATGTAAGTGAAGTGGAATAGTGAAATTCTATAAGAAAAAGATTTATGAATGTGATTTATAAGTAAAAGGAAATATTTTGAAAGAATATTAAGCACCGGATTCGCTACAGTTGCTGGGAAATAATATGGGTGATGACTGCAGCATCATTAGTATCATTTTCGTATTTCTGTGTGATGGATTTGCTACCATAGTAAATTGAAAAAAATTAAAGTTTTGTTGTGATAAACAAATTTGAAAATTTAAAATCCAAGTTGTAATTGTTAAATATAAGTAATCTAGTTTTGGACTTATAATATGAAATAATAAAGATTTTACTTTCGTAAAGTTGAAATAAATTTGCGTTGGTATAATAAAACATATGATTTGAAATTTAACTAAACGAAGGTTAAATAAATTGAATTGGATTAGATAAGCTATCGAAATGGAAATTAAACTGAAATGATTACATAAAATAACTTTGAAGTTTAAGTAAGTTGTATAACTTGTAAAGTGAGAAAATGTAAGTGAAACCTAATGATAAAATGGTTAAACAATTTTTGTTAAGCAAAACGAGATATGAATTTGAATAAGTATGACATTTGACTTTGGTAAAAGTTAAATAGAATTGGAATCTGAATTGGATTTATAAGTGGAAATTTAAGTTAAGTTAAACAAATGATGTTCGAAATGGAATATAACTTAAGTAATGTTAATTGAAGTTGATTTTGGTATCGAAGTAAATTAATAAAGTGAAGTGATGAATATGAACTTGAGTCATGAATGAAATTCAACTTTTATGGTTAAATGAATTAGCAATTGAATTGAACTAATGAATTAAATATTAATCAATCTAATGTAAATGAATTGATATGGAATAAGGGATGTAAATGTTAATTCATAAAAAACTAGTAAATTGGAAATTGAATAATTGAATGGAAGTCAATTTAATATCAACCAATTGGAATTAAAAGTGTTAAACCAAATTGAATGTAAATTTAATAATTTGGTTATGTTGGTTATGATTTGGTTGTTATATGATTGTTAGTTGATTGTAGATAATTCATTAAGTGTTAATGAAATTGAATTGATAAATTGAAAGCTATGTAATTGAATTTGAGTTAAAAGTGAACTAATGTGAATTGGTTGTAAGCAATTAAAATTTGTATCGAAACCTTATAAATTGCTTATGGGAATTATTTTGATTGCATTGCTTATGAAAACAATGTGTTTTCTATTGAAAACTAGTGAAATGTAAATGAATTTCCTATATATGTCACTTACATGTTTAAATTGAGTAAGTACAGGTACCAGGGCTGTAGTTGGCTGGATTTGGTCATGCTAAAATGCTAATAAATAACTGCTTTGCTTAAAAATGCTAAAAAGGTACGCCTACGCAATAAAAATAGGAAATTTGAACCGTTTTACTGTTTTCCACCGTGTGGGTCGACGTATACATATTTATATCTATTGTGATATTGCAAAAGCTCCTCTGTACAAGGGAGACTCTACCAAATTTTTCCATAAATTTTGGGAGTTAGGAAAATTTTGAAAATTTTTGGAAATTTTTTGTTAACGAAAAGTCAATTTCCAAATTGAAATGAAAATGTAGGAATTAAACTAGAAAAGTGTAACCATCGGATTTTGGAAAAGTTAAGAAATTAAAATGAATCTGGAATCAAGTTGGAACGGTTTGTTTTTGAAAAGTAAATGGATTCTGTGACTTTTTCTTACTTGGTAATTTCGAGGACGAAATTCTTTTAAGGGGGGAAGTTTGTAACGACCCAGGATTCCTGTAATTTGAAATTCGTATATTTAATTGATTTTTTTATATTAACAAGTAAAATTTGTAAGTCAAATAAATTTTTATTCGAATATCTAGATTTAATTAGATAATTAAGTCGATAATTTAATATTTGAAATTACGCAAAATAATTGGAAATTGGGTTTAATGTGTTTTAAATTGATTTGTAAAGTTGTATTAAATCATATTGGAGTTAGAATAATGTTATAGAACTTTTAAAATTGAATCAAAAATTAATTTGCAGAAATTGAATATTTTAATAATTAATTGACGAGTAAAATAGTCATTTTTCAGACAGTCTCGGATTTCGACGAAACCAGTTTCATCGGATCCATAATGTTATACTATAGTAAGATTTCAAATTTCGTTTCAATCGGATTTACGGTTTGTCCGGGGCAAGCCAAAACACATAGAAATTAGTTTAACCGATTTAATTTAAATTTGATCGTTTATTTCCGTAACTCGCACATATGATCAAATTAGCTTCCGAAACATGTTCCGTTGTGTCCAGAATGCAGGTTAAACCCTAGAAACGTCAGCTAGCACGCTTCGTTGGAGTTCGGAAAATTTCGGATGAATAGTGCGTTAAAAAATTTCTATAATGGGACCTCAACACTTTCACTTTTGCGCTCAGAAACCCTAACTAGGTTTCCAGTCGCCACTCTACTCTTCAATGGCCGAAATCGTGTCTCATCTTCTTTATTTTTTTTCAAGTCCATCAACTTTTAGGCGAAGTGTTCAACTGCAAACTTGTAGAGCTCGGCACGACGAGCAAATCCAACGGCTGTGATCGGAAATGGAGCTGCGTATAGATGGCAAATCTCATTCGAACATTCCACGTTCGTACACGTTTTTCGCTGCACAGTGTAGGCCGAGTGCCACGTCTTTCAGGACACGGGTGAAGCTCATGAAGCCCGTTCGAATGGAGGTGTTTGATCATCTCCTCAACGTCGGTAGAAGGTCCGGCTATTTGGGTTTCGAATGGCAAGATAGGTTTCGTGCGCGATTTTAGCCTGGGAGGGGAGAAGAAACAAAGTGCGGCCGAGATCTGGAGGAATGGAATCGAACGGCTCTGTAACGACCCAATATTTTCACACCCAGAAAATTTCAGATAGTTATAAAAAGAAGAAAGAGATAGAAGAAGAAGAAGAACAGAAACATTAACATCTCACATTCGCAGTGGATAAAATATAATAATAAATAATAACAGTTTACAAAAGAATACTATATCCGTCGATTACAATCTAATACATCAGAGTTTCACATTATATACAGTTACAGAATATTCACAATTATCATGTCTCATATTAACAATAATATAAATACAGCGGAAATACTCTATACGATATTGCCATCCAGCTCGCCTCCAGAGCTCCAGAACGTTCTAACCTGGAAATCTGTAATACTCGGTGTGACCCGAGCATTACACCAAAGTAACACCCGGGTCAGGCTGGAAACCAGCGTGAGTAAACCCAACTAACATAGAATACCAAAGCAAACAACTTATATAAAACCCGGGTAACTAAATCAAATTTTACAAGTTCACAATATGGTTTAGGCAACACTTAGCCCACGTATAAATTTCCAAATACCAAAGATTTAGATTTTTAAAACAGTCCAATACCTCCAAATCACTTCATTCTAGTATATAGATTTTATATATCAATCTACAAACATTCGTGGTGGTTTCGGGTATTTCCCCAATACCCGACCCCGGTCTCTTCGAATCTCATATCATTCCATTCCAAGTTATTCAAAAGAAATACTCAACATTTCATATCAGAGTTATCAACTCCTTCAAATCATCCAATACCATTCAATCATTCAGAAGCAAAGCTTAATCACATAAAAATCAAATCAATTGATTCTAAATGAATTTCAAACCTCAATCACTTAGATTTCTTTACTTGTCAATTAATTACTTTCAATCAAATAATTCAATCATCCCTTCAATATTCATCTTAATTAATCACCCTGGATTATATATCCTTTAATTTCATTCAAGCAACTATCTTTAATTAATTTCACGATATTAATTATACTTAACCAAAATCAATATGTACTCTTAATTACCTCCTGAATTAATTAACTATGTTAATTACATTAATCCTTAATTACTTATATTAGTTAACTTCTCATAAGTCACTTATATTGATTTATTTTATTAACTAATCAATTTCCATTTACATCATTAATTATATAAGTTAATGATTTCTCATTTACATTTTAATTTATTCTAATCTGATTTAATTTCTCTTTTTATAATGGAAGCTTAAAGGAATTTAAAACCACATTTATTTTTAAATTCAATTCGGTTTACAATTGCACTTTGACATTCAAGTTATTTTATTTTTTGAAAAAGGGTTCAAACTTTTCTATTACGTGAGAAAATCAACATACAAATGCCATAAGGCAAAAGTCACAATGGACATAACAAAATCGCTTTGACATTCAAGTTATTAAAACACTTAATATTTTAAAACTTTATTTGTTAGATTTAGCTTGAATTCAGAACTTGTTTTAAATCTCTATTTTACAATTTAACTCCCGCCTTTAAATATCAACTTTATTTCTTTCCACTTCGTTTTTATTTTATTCTATAATTATTTCGCTTTCAAATTTTCACCACTTACTTTCTTTCAAATCAAATTTTATATATTTCGATAACTCAAGGTACCGAAACATCCAATCAAACCACAGCATCCAATTACCAAAATATTCATCACAGAATATCAACCATTTCATTATAGACTATACATTACTTTATAATATAGCACATCAATTCAATTTCAACCATTCCAACAATCATTAAATTTAACCATTTAAATTTAAATAAAAGTTCAGAAGCGTGAGATTACTCACCTTTGATTTTCGATTTGCAAATCCGATCCAATCTCGGTTTGGCTTCACGGTTTCGACCTAGTATAAACATTTTATAATTTATCAATAACTTGATCTAATTCGACAATTTATTTTTAACATTAAATAAATTTGAATTAACTAGTTTTAATAATAGTTCTCATTTTTGAAATGAAATCTACTAGGATAATAAAACTCTAAATTTAACTTTACCATTAGATTTTGGTAATCAATTTAATTTACAAGTTTATACCTATTTAAGAATCCACTAATTTTCTTCAAACTCTACCGACATTTTAAAGTTTTCCTATTTTAAAAATCTTACATCTATTATATTCTTACTGTTTAAATAAAATATGTGAGTTGGTAAATATATAAATATGTATATTGAACTAAAATAAATTATAATAAAGAAAGAGAAAGGAACGGGGGTAGATAAGGGTTTGGGATAGCTTCTTGAATACGACTACTTATTTTAATTTTTTTTATCATTAAAAACTTCAACATCTTGTTAATCGCCAATTAAAAATTTAAACTCCTCTTAAGGAATGCCGCTAGGCGATTATAAAGTTTTACCCACGTTTCAAACATGATGGAACGTGTTTCGAAGGCTAATTTGATCGTATGCGCAAGTTACGGAATTGAACGATCGATATTAAATTAAATCGATTGAAATAATTCTAAGCGTTTTGAGCTGCCAGGGTCAAACGACAACTCCGATTGCTACGAAAATTGAAATCCGATAATAACTAACTATTATGGATCCAATGGAACTGGTTTCGTCGAACTCCGAGACTGTGCCTCGGAAGGCTATTTTAAATATCAATTTAAACGATAAATTATTAAAACTGATCAAATCATCTTTTAATTAAATTTCAACCATTCTATTATCTTCAGTATCGTCATTATAAATTTTAGAAGCCTCCAAATTATTTAAACAGGCTTAGAAATTTCAGCTTCAACAATTTACCCAATTTCACTTATTAAATTCAATATTTAAACTATATAATTCAATGATTTAATTACCAAGTAAATATTGATATCTTGAATTCAAGTTAAAATTAAATTTAAATATTTTAAATCAATTAAATATTCAAATTTAAATTGTTAGAAATTCCGGGTCGTCACAGGCTCTGAATGAATGTAGGGTTTGAAAATAAATAAAAATGTAAATTATTATATAATTAAATTGTATAAACTTTAAAAAGCTGTAACTTGTTCATACGAGCTCGAAAAATGATGAAACGACTTGCGTCGGGTTTGTATTGACGAGCACTACGCAATGGAGCTGGATTGAGATTGATTGGAGCTAGTGGAATTTTGGGTTAAAATTAAACGTGTGTTTAATTTTATTCGGAACGAAACACTGCAACTGTTATTGGAAGCAAGGTGAGAACTTCTCACTCAATCGAATTTGTTTCGATTTAAATTTTAAATAGATAAATTTAAAATTGCTTGATTTTGTGATTGAATGATGGTTGATATATGTTGTATTGAAACAGAGCCTATACGCCGCATGTTAAGCGGGGGTTATTATATTAAACACATATACCGCGATATTCCACCTTGAAGTGGAATTGGTATTATATATGTACTTGGAGTTGATTTCCCGCATTATATAACGGATGAGACCCTATTGTGCCACATAATAGCGGATAATATTTTATATAAACCCTTGTACTTCGATATCCCATCTTGAAACGGGATTGGTATTGTGCTAACATCTGTGGATGAAGGGAAACAGGTTGGAGGGATCCAACTGGATTCCTCAAATAATTGAATTTGTTTCAATGTTGTGTGTTGATTATTTATAATCTCTATGTGATTATCTTTGTGATTGAAATCGTTGAAGGCTAAAATTTTGCCGACTATAATTTTGGTATCGTTAGATACCCGAAATAAATAAAAATTTGATTTTTGAAAATTCAGGTCGAAAGTTTATATTAAAAATTTATTTTTGAGAACTGGATAAATTTAAAAGAAGGAATTCTAAAATAATAAAGTTTTATTTTTAATCTTATTGAATAAAATTTCAAAATATGGGAAAAGCTTTAATAAATGGATTTCGGGCAATATTATTCAAAGGTTGAAAAATTTATTCAAAATACGGATTTTAAAGAGTTTGAAAAATAAAAGAATTTGTTTTCTTTAAAAGGAATTTATTTTTAAAAGGAAACAAAATTTGAAATCCATTTGGGAATTAATTTTTGGTGATTGAATTTAAATCTTTTGAAAATCCATTTGATATTTATTTGGTGTTTTGAAGAGAATTTGAAATCAACTGAAAAATTGAATTGTTGTTGAAAGTGCATATTTGAAATCAATTTGAAAATTGTATACCAGTAGATATTTGGAAATTTAAATTCACCATGGAATTTATAAAGAAAAGGTAAAATTGTTTAAAAATAAAAATTGGTTTATTTTTGAAGTGTAGAAATAAATTTACGGATGTGGAACGTAAAATTAAAGTTAATCGGCAAGGATTCATTTAATTGGTTTAAATGAACCATTTTGAAATGAAAGTGTATTCTCCCTGGAAAGCCGAATAAATTTTTTGAATAACTTTGAATATATATATATATATATATATATATATATATATATATATATATATATATATATATAATTCTAGAATTAGTTTTGAAAAGGATACTTTGGAGAAATTGACTTCTTAAATTGTTTTAAATCCTTTATGTAAAAATTTATTAAGTTGATATAGAAATGATTGTTTCTAAGATTTAATCAATAATTGTTTTAGAAAATAGTTATTTAAATAGTTAAACTCTATCTACTAATTTTATTTTGAAAATTAGTTTGGACTTAAGTTATATGTAATATTGGTATAATATTTTTATAACTAATATTTTGAGTAAAGTGTTTAAAGAAAAATAGTTTTATTTCAAAGTGTTTTCCCGATTTATTTAGGATAAGTGTTATAAATTATTTTAAAGTATTTGAACTCGGCAGATTTCCAGTGAAAATGAAAAAATATTTGGAAATGTTTCCGCGTAAGGAAAAATGACTTGAAATTTGTTTTCAAAAGTTGTAAGGTTGAAAAGTGATTTGAAATTTGTTTTCAAATGGTTGAAGTGTGGAAAAATATATCTTGTAAAGACATTTTTGGAAAATAAATAATTGGGAAATTATTTGGAATCGGGTGATGTTGTGCATATCTATTGATAGTTAAATAACCGACTATCAATATTTACCTTTAAATGGGTATTTGTTGTGATTTGCTTGAAGTTGAATTCTATACTTATTTATAAATAAGCGCTCGTTATTTGGTTTAGCCGGGAGAGGATCTTTGGGTCATAAATCCCATTCTGAATAGTGATACGTCGTAATGGATAGCATTTGAAGACCGTTGTTGAAGACCGAATATTTTCGAAAACGGAAGGATTACCATCGAATGTCCCTGCATCGGCTGATCTCCGATATAGAGATTTTATCACCCTTTGTGATGGAAGTCCGGACGTGATTAGTGAATATCTGGATTGCAAGGGCTTCTTTAAAAGTGCCTTCGGTTCCGTTCGATCCCAGAACCGACTTGTATGGATGTGTGTCTGACATTACAATTTGAGATGTAAAGCTGGTTTCTATCAAATACATTTCTGCTGGTGGCGTAGAATTTATTCTTTTATCTTAACACCCTTCTCTAAGACATACGAGCTCAGAGGTTATGTAGTTGATGATTACTAGTGATACATCGCCAATTTGGTAATGTGGCATACGAAGTGCTGCTGATCATTTGTTGATCAAAGCATAGCTTTTGTGAAAAGCGTAGCTTTGTGGACGAGACTTCGTCGGACCTCACAACCCGGTAATGGTCAAAATAGGAAAGATGCAGCAAGGTTATATGGAGTAGCGCCCCTCAGGGTATGTGCATTTCCTTCTGGATAAAAGTGGTATCATGGTATGGAGCCGAGATACTTAACTTATGTAAATATCGCAAATATATATATGACTTTGTGATTGTTGTTGGTCGAGGATCCTCGGATAAAGGTTGTTTACAACCGGGGGATGGCATACTCGTGTCAGTAGTTACCTACTTTTGCAGAGGTAACCCGGCCTTGTATTGGCAGAGATCCGGTCAGGTTCTCGGGGCGTCTCTGCAGAGGCGTACCCATGTGGCAATGGGAATTTCCTTGGCCAGACCATTTGTTAGAAATCCAAACTCCAATATGCACCTTGTACGGTTTTAGTTGTAGAACCTGCCATTTACTTATGGTGGTCACCACTGTTTGGATGGTAGCTATAGTAGGCATACGATAATGGTCGTATTTTGGCTAAGATTTATATTATACTTTCGAAATGTTTTCCTGCACTGTGCACTTATAGTAATAATATCAAAGAATTTTTTTTTTTGCGTATCAAGCATGTTTGACTATCATAAGGAGAATTCTCCTCCAATTTTGTGTTTGCATGGTGTATGTGGCGGGAGGCCTTTTGGTACTTACATTTTCTAAAAAGCATTGCGGATCTATCTTAAAATATTTCTTTGTTTGTTTTTTAAGATAAACTGTTTTAAGTTCTCACACCAGTCCCATGACTGACCTGGAGTTTATTATTCCCTTCCTGAACTCTAGGTGCCCATCATTTTCCACACGGGCAGCCTAGAGTTAGGTTATCAGGATATTCTGGAATTCCAGAGGTGCTGTGGAGCTCAAGAGGCGAGCTGGATGGCGGAACTATCACTTGTATATGATATTATCTTTTCCGCTGTGTATCCACTTGTAAGGACAAGTTCATATAATTTTCCAGTTGTGTTGTGTTGTAAGTTGATGATGTAATGTATAAAATGTACAGTTCTTTTGATTTAAAGATTATTCATTTACCTATTATATGTTGTTCCGCTGCGAATTGTGTGATTCTGATATTGTTTCTGTTTCATCTTCGTCCTTTCTTCTTCTACCTCTTCTTCTTTAACCCTAATAATTCGGTTTTCTGGCCTTCGATTGCTCGGCAGTAGATACAATGGACGTATTAATGTCGATTTTTGAAAGTCAAAAATCCCGAAACGTTACAATAGTCAAGGAAAATACCCTATTTGGTTACATACTGCTTTTTATTGGATAGGATCATACCCTATTTCCAAAAAGGTACTAGACCATTTGATACTATAAATCCAAGGCAAACCCATAGGCATACTTTCCACACACCTATATGCAATGAAAATCCGTTTCCTACGGCTCTTAAGATTAGAGTTTTCCTACAGCTGTAGGAAACGTACACAACTGCTCATACCTCTGAGCGAAGGTAGACTTCTATTGTGTAACTCTACTGGCCTTGCATCCCAACCCACTAAATAAAACTAATTACCCTAAAGTTTAATACTGGGTAAAGCCCACTAACATCTATTTTCATATTTAGGGCTATATAATTTACTCTAATGATAACCATGCTGCCCTAAATATTCAATTACTACCTAACATTTTTATTTATTATTTTTAAAATTTAAACTTTTTCATAATAAATTATTATTGTCTCAACGGATGTTTCATAAAGACATTTATTCACTTATTCAAATTCTGCCTAGCATTCCTTCTTTACCTCACAGTATTTATTGTTCTAACAATCTTATTAATTAGTCTCATTACTCTATTCATACCCTATTTTATCTCTTGTAACTCCCACATTTATCTGCATTTATTACCTATTCAATTGGAGTTACAATATTTCCATTTGTATTTCCTAATCCTATTATTCATAGAATGATTTACTCTAATGTTATAATTATACCTAATGCGAATATTATGCATAAATCATCATATTAGTTAAGTTTCATTTTTAATTGATTGGCAACATTAAATATGTAAATGTGCATGCATACATACATATGCATATACACTAATTATATTTCTGGATAATCACTAAGTAGAATATTCTTTTCCATATTTTAATATATTGGAACTATATTTTTAGAAAGGTTTTCCATAATTTCCATCAAATTATCCCAAATCAAGAGATTTTCTTCGTTTTAAATTATAAGGAACGATTTATTACCTTTTATTTAAAATAGACAGTGTAAACTATGAACATAAATCCGTACTTTACCCATCTCTTTTCTTTATATATGCATATTTCTTGTCAAATCAAACTATGCATTTTTCTATGAAATTAGGATCATTAGGCAAATATATAAAAATTAAATGGATAATATTCCCAACAAATAAAATACAAAAAGACCACTTTCCAATAGAATTAAGGTATAAATCTAGATTATACTAATGTCTTTATAGCCCAATTGTACAGCTGGAATAAATTCTAAATCTTATCAACATTTAACTTATAATATCTTGGGGATCCATTTCCAGTTCTTGGTGTAAACGGTATTTCTGATCAAACCTGCTAATTTGCATAATAGTATGCAACTTTTTCTAGCCTATAACTCTTAGATCATCATTTAGGCATAATAGAGGGCAACACTATGAGCGGTCGACCATTGAATCCTCTTTAATTTATTATTAATGTTAAATTTTTTTGGTGTAATTATGTTCGTTCCGATTTATTTAAACGTCCGTAACTGCTTCCTCTGAACTCCAATCGTGAACTTCAAATATGGAAATTGCTTAGAAAATTACCATAAATGCAATGGTGCAAGTTTCATGGCCAAATTCCATCATTTGCTCAAATTCCATTATAAGTGCCTAATTTATTATAAAATTATTAATCTAAATTTACAGGGTATCACATTCTTCCTCACTTAAAAGAATTTCATCCCAAAATTACTCCAACGATTAAACAATAGGGTAATGCAATAACCATCCTAAACTAATCAACCTATTTTATAGTTAAGCGTGCACAAGTGTATCACCACATAGAAAACAGTATGAAGAATGGTTCTAAATCAACATTAAGAACATGTATTAAGAATGATTCTAAATAGGGGCCTCTTATATAAATGTATTCTTTTAAAAACGTTTTTGAGAATGTGATGCAAACAACCATGTATACTGCAAGTTAAGTATGTATGCAGGTTTTGAAAATATGTTTCACACAAACATTCCATACTCTTATATATAAAAGCGTGGTTCAACCAATTTTACATCCAGTTCCTACCTTCCAAAAATCTAATGCATCAAATTATCGCTTCTTAAGCGTCCATTTCTAAGTCGGAAAAAGGAATGTAGATGAGAATTTTATATTCTTTCCCCTTTATTAGTTACCAATCCCATTGTACCTTGGGAATTTACGTTGCCCCCGATTTTCTCCAAATTTTTCCATGTACAATACGCATAAAGAGGCTTGTTTTCAAGCTTTAAAATGGAATTGAGTCAAAATGGATTCTCGTACGTCGTTGATAAGGTATGGAAGTAGAAACTCCAGGGCTAAAGTAGCTTTTCCCATATTATCTTCTTCGCTCTATCCTAATGTCATCCTAAATGAAACACTAGATTCATATTTATTAACTCATATATCTTACTTACGCTTAGTATGTGGAAACTAAAAATAAAAAATTTCTAGAAAATTCTTTTCCATTTTTTAATCAAATTTGCACATGATTTGAAAAGTCAACTTCCAAAACATTTAGACATTAATTCCCACAAAAACAATTTGGGAAAAAAATCCAAAATTATTTGAACGCCAAAACTTTTTTCTAAGCATAAAATTTTTCCGATATTCGCATTTTCTATTTTTAATAAAGCAAGCCATATTTCAACATAATTGGAATTTAGTTATGAGTTAACGCATATGTTCGATTCTAGCATTCCACAGTTAACTTTAGAATTTAAAACTTACTTCCTTACCTTTATTTATTCATTTATTTTGAAACGATGATAAACTAAACTATTTATGAATTTTATCTTTTTAAGGAACATGAACAATGATATATGATTTCAAAACAACCTTAGCTTGACTTTCACTTACTCAAACCTACTATTTGTAAAATTTTAGTCTTACATTGTATTTACGGTTAGTTGGATGTCCTTATGAGATTTTCGTATTTATACTGTTTCTTTCAAATACACATACGAGAATGGTTTACAGATTCAGAAACAACAGGAACAATAAATAAATAAGAATATTTCTCGTAATATCATACACATTATTTTATACAAAGGTGATTAATAGTTACAACACAAACAACTAAAAGAGAAGAACAAACATTTGAAGGGAAATGACAATAACAACACCATTAGGCCAAAGATACTCATTGCAGACTATGAGATGGTCTCGATCCTCTATGGGAGCTCGAGCCATTCCAATGGCTTGAAACAGGTGTAGTTTAGAGGCTATGCACTTTGCCTGTACCTGACGAATAACAAGTAGCTTGGTACTCTGGTATCCTCTAGCACCCTGCCCTTACTCTACCTCCTACTATAGCTGCTCTCCTTCTGCTGGTGGCTCCAAAATTCACATATTTCTAAGAGATGCTCAATTGAATGTAGGAGGAACCTTCTCCTAGACTGACTCTCTAGAGAGGTTCACTTATACTGCCTAAAGATATAGCGAAAAGATAGCAATTGGGAAAGTAACTCCATGGAGTACCAACTCCAGGACTAATGCGGTTGCTCATGATAACATGAGCCCACTTGGCACCCATACCATTTAGGATGGCGTATGTGGCCTTCTAAACCAGTGGATAAATCTGATCAAAGTTCCCTATCTTTGGAATGTAGTTCTGCTGAATTAAGTGTATGACTATGTAACGACCCGAAATTTTCAATCCCGAAAATTCCAGATAGTTAGGAAAAAGAAGAAAGAGATAGAAGAAGAAGAAGATCAGAAACACCAACATCTCACATTCGCAGCGGATAAAATATAATAAATAAAAATAACAGTTTACAAAGGATTCTGTATCTGTCAAAATACCTTTATAATACATCAGAGTTAAACATATATACAGACACTCGATATACACAATCATCATGTCCCAGATATACAACAATATAATACAATGGAGACACTCCATACGTTCTTGCCATACAGCTCGCCTCTTGAGCTCCAGAACGTCCTTACCTGAAAATCTGTAATACTCAGTCTGACCCGAGCATTACATCAAAGTAACACCTGGGTCAGGCTGGAAACCAGCGTGAGTAAACCTATCTAACATGGAATACAAAGCATACAATTTAAATAAAACCTGGGGTAACTCGTATCAATTTACGAATTCACAATTTGTTATAGACAACACTCATTTCACACATCAATTTTCTAAGTACCAAAATTTTAGATTAAATAGTCTAATTCACTTGAATCATTTCATTCCAGCCTATAGATTTCACATATCAATCTATAAAAATTCGAAGTAATTTCGGGTATTTTCTAATATCCGACCCCGGTCTATTCGAGTCTCATTCAAGGCATCCAATATCGTTCAATCATCCATAAGCAAACATGAACACTTCCAAAATTAGTTTAATTAATTCTAATTGAATTTCTAACCTCAATCACTTAAATTCCTTTACTTAACATTAATTTATTTCAAATCAATTAATTAATTATCCCTTAATTATCCATCTTTATTAATCACCCTAGATTAATTATCCTTCAATTACATTCAAGTAATTATCTTTAATTAATTACACAAAATTAATTATTCTTAACCAAAATAGTAATTAATCTCAAATTACTTCACAAATTAATTAACTATAATTAATTATATTAATCCTTAATTACTTATATTAACTTATTTCTCATATATCACTTATCATTTTAATTTATACTAATCTAAATTAATTACATTAAGCAATTAATCATTAATTAAACCACAAATATTAATCACTCTTGATTAATCTCAACCAGTAATTAACTAACTTTTTATTTACTTCATTAAATATATTAATTACTCATTTTATAAAAGAAGTTTAAAGGAATTTAAAACCAAATTCATTTTTAAATTCAAATCAATTTAAAAATGCACTTTAACAGTAAAGGTGTTAAAACAATTTAAATTTAAAAACTTCATTTGTTTAAAAACTGAGATTCACTAACTTGAATTCCAAATTTAATTTTGATTTAAAACTTGTTTTAAACCTCTACTTCACAATTTAACTTTAGTTTTTAAAAAATCACTTTTATTTCTTTCCAATTCATTTCTTATTTTTATTTTATAATTATTTCACTTCCAAAATTTACTCTTATATTTCTTTTCAAAAAACCCAATTCTATATATTTCGACGACCCAGTGTATCGAAATATATTCAAGAAAAGTGAAAAAAAGTGCAGTGTACGTGCTAATATAGTACAAACGGATCGTGTAATATGGAATATAATATAAATGCGAAAATAGATGATAATAGCAAAGTAAATAAAAAATAGAAAAATCACACCAGGGATTTTTATACTGGTTCGGAGCACCGTCCTACGTCCAGTCCCAGACTTCTATCTGGATTTTCACTACTAACTACCTCACTTCACCCGGAGGAACAGTTTTACAACACCCGAGCAGACGAACGTGATTTCACGCCTCTAATATACTTAGGACTTCAATACTTGCCTCTTACAACACCGAGGACTTCAACACTTGCCTCTTGCAACAACGAGGACTTCAACAAATGAAAATAATTGTTTGGTGATGGTATGTGTTCTTGCTAACACTATTTTGTCACTTATAGTACAAACTTCCTATAATCTTATCCTCAAATAGAATATTTGTATATATGAAGATTTGGAAGTGGATATCGTATTGAATCAAAAGAATGTTAAATAAATTTCAGGATTCAAAAACGATATATGATAGAATATGAGCAATTTGAGCGCTTTTAAAGTATAAGATTGAGATCAATAGAATAGAGATTAGAGTAATAGAAATTAGTTGATTGGAATAATGATTTCATGATGTTTATATAAGAAATAAACAGTTGTAACCCTTTGTGAAAAGGTACAAGCAAAGGTCATGATCATTGGTGAAGAGAAAGAGAAGCAACCGTTGAAGAAAAAGGAAGTGTCTATACGAAGGGTTGCTTTCTGTTTGAAAACGGTCGACAGGTCAAAAAGGACCAGTGGACAAGAATTTGAATATATATACATTATGGTCACTTGTGCATGTTATCTGTGCATTCTGGGCATAAACGGTCGACCGCCATATTTTAACCGGTCGACAGGTTTAGCCCAGTTTGCACAGTTAATGTGCATTCATTCATATATATACATATATAAGAAAATTGAAGTTATACGATTATTTGAGGATAGATTTTAACATAAATAATATTACTAACATACCAAATAATCAACCTCTAACATATGGAGCTCTTTGTGTCCGAAATAACTTCTTTTTGTCGATCACGACTTATCCCTTTGTTAGAAATCAAAACTCTATAAAAATCTTGACTCATCACAAACCATAGTATTCAATATTCCAATTATCATTATAATTCATCATAGAACATCAAATATTCATAACACAGAATATTAAACAATCTAAATAATTTTGAGGAATCCAGTTGGATTCCTCCAACCAATTTCCCCTGCATCCACAGATGTTAGCACAATACCAATTCCACTTCGAGGTGGTATATCACGGTATATGGGATTTATATAATATCATCCGCTATTATGCGGCGCATAGGGTCTCATCCACTATATAATGTGGGAAATCAATCACTCTAATATATACTACATATTACTATATAATATACCACATCAAATCAATTCAATAATTCATCTAATTATTTAAATTCAACCATTTAAATTTAAATAATCCAGATGAGTGAGATTTACTCACCTTTGATTTTATTTGCAATCCAATCCAAACGGCTTGTTTCCTTCACGTTTCAGACCTTGTACAAATATTGTATGGTTTGTTAATATTTAAACTAACCAAACAATCTATTACTACTTACTTATTTAATTTGGACTAGTAATTTGATTTTAAACTAATTTTCCTTTCAATAAATTACTTTTTTAACTAAATAGCTAAATAAGTTTATTAAATTAATTAATCACCTAAATACAAAACTTTAAAGTAGACTAGTTATGTGACAACCCACCCTTCTTACCGCAGATAGACGTATCATCAATAAGAAAAGAAAGGGATACAAATAGAAAAAAATAGGAAGAAAGAATAACAATATCAGAATCTCACAGCGAAATGGAATAAAATATAATACATCACATAACTATTACATAGTTTAACATATATCAGAGTTACACTGTATCATACACATGACAGTCATATACATATCTGTCACTACATACATTTCAAAATACAACATACTATAGCTAACACAGCGGAACCAAATAGATATATAGATAGTATGGAACTCCTGCTCCAAGCTCCTCCAGAAACCAAAATCCAAAACCTATCACTTGGCTACTCATAAAAGTTTGAGTACCCAAGAGTTTATGAAAAACAGAAATAAACTCCAGGTCAGACATGGGTCTGGTGTGAGTAAACAGTTTAAAGTTGTTTAACTTTTTGAAAACATTTGAAAATAAAGGTATCACGTAAGACTACCCACACATAAATACGAATAAGTTTTTCCTTACGCTAACCAAAACAATTTAATAGGAAATCCAGTGATATTATAATAGTGTCTAGGGTTTTCAAGTAAAAAACAGAAATAGCTGAAATGCTTACATCTCACATTCCAACATAGTTGGGCACAATCAAAACGTACGGCTCTTATTGTAAATTGGATTCCATACAATGGCAGGTGTGACGCCCCACCTCTATACTCACGCTAGCCAAGGACACTACAGAGTAATGCCAATAACTAGCGCGAAGAATAAGGCTGTTGAGGAGCGACCATCCTATAATTTCTTTGTGCGAGCGTCGATATGTCAGATAGTATGACATGCATTTCATTTCAAGAGGAAATACGACATGCGGACACAAACTCAAAGCTACTACACAAAGACTATAATATCTTCGAAAACAAATATAAAAATAAACATAACATAAATCAGTCACAGAAGTTCATATCTCAAAGGCGGAAACAGATATGAATATTACACATAAAAGTGTATATCATAGTGGTGGTCTAACAAGATCCATAATATCACAAAAGAATAGATACAAGTGCTAGACAAAAGAATATGTATACATCAATGAGTCTATATCTCAAATGTACACAACAAAAACTACTAATCTAAATTAGTTAGCTAAAAGTCAGATGATGGTCCGATGAGGTGTCAAGCAGAAGCATCTGTAAAATCCCAGTCCGACCCGAGTATTATTTAAGAAGAAAATAATAAACGGATCAGTCTAGCTACAATTATTAGATAAAAAATGAGATATAAGACGAGATATAACCATAAAACATATGATAATAAAAAATGTCATACCATGACAACAAGTATACGTCGGAAAATTCACAAAAGTCATACAATATTTCAAGAATCTCATAGCACTAAAAGGAATGTCACATTCTTTGCTTTATTCACTAAACCACGAATATTGATAAACATATCAATACCAATCACAAAAGTTATTGACACACGAATTCACTGATGCACAAATATTTATAAAGCTTATCAAAGTAAATCACGAAAATTGATGAAGCACAATTTCTAGAAATCAATCAATAAAAATCCAGAAGTCACAAAAGGGGGAAAGATGCCTATCACAAGAACGGGAGCATGAAAACTCCCAACACGTGTATCGCAAAACGAGCCGAAGCTCCTCCAATCGAGCCGAAGCTCCTCCAAACGAGCCGAAGCTCCACAAACGAGCCGAAGCTCCATCAAACGAGCCGAAGCTCCACAAATGAGCCGAAGCTCCACAAACGAGCCGAAGCTCCTCCAAACGAGGCAAAGCTCCTCTAAACGAGCCGAAGCTCCACAAAATGAAGTATCGTCCTCGATGTGGACAAAGAGACATCGCACATTGCTAGTCTAAACCATAAAATGATCATCATCGATAATCAAGAATTGTCAACTACAGTAAGCTAGTAAATATATGAGTTTAGCTTCATGTCCCATAACCACTAGCTTAACTTAAATATTTACAAACAAATTGTAGATCTTCACTAGAAAATTGTCACAAGAGTTTCAATCGAACAAGACCAGAATTAACCGACGAAGTAAACGCAAGCATTTCATACCACTTGTTTTACGAAGCCGTTTAATTAGATTTCTCATATGAATGAGGTAAAGATTTGTATATACTAGTAGATTTAAAAAAATGGTTTTTAGAAAACGAGCATTGTAATAAAATAGTGTTGAAATCATTTTGATGAAGGAGTTTTGATATTTTCTATTAGTATTGAAACCTTTATATTTTTAAAGTGACAAATCATAAAAATGATTGTAGAAACAATCAATCATCAAAATTCACATACGAAGACGTGAATTAAATCCAAAGAAATCGATACCAAATCCATCAAAGTGGATATACCCAAAAATTCGTAAGATAGAAGTTATCAAAGTCAACAAAGGTGATAACAACTAATTGAAGAAAAAGAATCGATTAAAGATTGGAAAACCGAGCAAATTTAGTATAAATGGGCAAAACAGGCAAAATAGGAGAAGGTCAGTCAACTAAACTCCCTGAGCAGTCGACTGAACACAGCCCTGAAAAATTCTCGGGCTTCAGCTCAGTCGACTGACTCAGAGAATTCAGTCGACTGAACCTGATTTCCGGCATTTCCTGCCCTATTATAAATGATGCGCAAACTCTCTCAATTTGCAATAGGACAAGCATGGACGCTAGGGGTTTATGCCTATCGGCTAACCAGCCCTATAAGCTCTTCGATTCGTCACCAAAAACATGATCAAACAACAAAGTTAAGATTTTTAAAAAATTGAACTCAAAACACCAAAAATTGGAATATTCACCAATTCAATCCAAACCAAAAGCAAATGCACATGAATAAGTGTTAGGAATTCGTACCCAACACTCAAAGATAAATATAGGCATAGATGTGAGATAAAAATCTCACCTTTGAACCCAAAAACAATGAATGAGAAGCTTGAAGACAAGGGAAGATCAACCACACTTCAATCTCAACACAAGAAGCTTGAATCTAAGATTAAAAGAGAAACATTTCCCAAATTAGGTTTAGGAATTTTCTGAAATCAAAGAGAGAATGAGTTGGAGAAGAAGGAGATGATACTTACCAATGCTTCTCTTTGAATTTAGTGCTAGAAATTGATTTGCAAATGGAAACTAGGGCTTAGGATTTTAATTCGTTTTCTTTTCCCCCATTATTCTCTTTAGAACTAAAAAGATAAGGAAGAGGGAATGAATGAAGAGAAGTGGTTCAGTTTGGGGTATTAAGTTGGCTAGTGGGCTGAACCTAAACCCAAACCCAAAGTGAAAATGTCAAATTTTTAGCTATATCGAAGTTTATACTTAAAAAGGTCGCAAGAGACATTTTGAACTCAATGGAAGTGGTCTTGAGTCCTAATTCGACCGTTTGCAAAAAGTAGTTTTTCGCACTATAATCCGATTAATGGTGGAATATTTAAATAAAATATTTAAATATACAACCGATCAATATGCGAGTTGTTACAGACTCCCCTCCTTAAGGAAATTGCGTCCTCGCAATACTTAGAAATTAAATTAACAACCATAAAGGCATATCAACACAAAAGAAAATTTGAAATAAGAAGTTCGCCAAAAAGAGCACGAAAGAGCAAACCCGGACGAGTTCGCTCGATGAATTCTCTAGATTTTCGAAGAGTAATCCTTGTGAAACGACCCGCAAATCCGTACCCCTTGAGTCAACACTATTATAAAACAATTAACTCAAGTTGTGCAGAAATACGAACCATTTGTGTTAAAAAAGAATAGGTAGAAGAAGAAAAATGGAAAACATCAACAGAATCTAACCATCGCAGCGGAATAAAATATAATAGATAATAAATGATCTTTACTCAAAATCAAATATATCTGCTTAAATATTTTACATCATTAGAGTACATCAATCAAATCTCAACATCAATAGCATACAAATGGATACACAGCAGCTCAACACAACATAATATATATACATAATCAAGTACGGAAATACGTATCATCATCCAGCCCGTTCCCTGAGCTCCACTGCATCATATCCTGTATCCTATAATACTCAGTCTGACCCGAGCATTATTGTTAAATAACACTCGAGTCGGTCTGGAATACAAGCATGAGAAAATCACATCCAATTGATTATTAAAGTTCCAAAAATCCTTTGAAAATAAAAGCATCTCGTAAGACCACGCCACAAATAAACATGTCGGGTTTTTACCTTACGATAGCTAAAACAATTTTTATAGAAATCCTCTGATATTATAATAGGGTCTATTTACAAATATTTATAAAATAGCCGAAATTGTGACATTCATTAAATTCCAGCTACTAGCCACAGAGTGGGTAGTACAAACAAAACTCGTACAAGGCTCTAGGGAAAATGGATTTCCAACTAATGACTAGGCACTGGGGTAATACCTGTCACAGTACGGGGCCTAGATCACCGTACCGAGGAGTACGCCCGCTCCCCTACAACACAAGGCCAGGACTACCCCTTACTGGATAATCCCGAGTGAGATCATCCCGCGGTTGGGATCAGCAACCGCCTACTAAGCCGAAATAAAAAGGGACATCTAGACTGGGATGACCTCACCCTGCTTGGGTGCTACCCACCTAGCCTTGCTGCATAACCCCTGATTTTCAGTCATTCCCATTTGATAAGGCTTGAGGCTAAGCGTTACCTTTTTAGAATATATCCCTTAGAATGCCCATCATCCGCCTGACGATGTTTTCGCAAGCATTCAACCATATAAGTCCGTCCCGGGTTCGAACTGAACCGAAGGCACTATTCCTACTACATCAGTTTTGGAAATATCCTCAGGATTAGTAGCGACTAGCCCTTGCACTTCTCTGCTCCATCTTCGAATCCAAAATCGTTTCCACGAAACGTACAAACCGGATCGAAGTGGTTTTCGGGAAATAAATCTCGATCCCGGTCTCTTCGAAACGATCAACGCATTTGTCCAATATTGATAGTCGGTTATTTAACTATCAATTTATATTCACAAACATCCATCAAAACAATAAAGAATTTCCCAAATTATTTATTTATCTCAAAAATATCTTCACAAGATAGAATTTCACTTTTCAAATTCCTTGAAAACAGTTTTCAAAACTATCTGCCTTTCTCAGAATAAATTCCAAGTGTTTCTATTTCCACTGGAATCATCAAGCACAAGACTTTAAATTTTTAAAATAATTTAAAAACACTTTATTGAAATATACTTTAAAACCTTTTAGTTAAAAACTATTTCAAAAATTGGTTAAAAATACATACTATATAAATATCTGAAAATAATGTTTCTTTATAAATATAAAACTAGTTTTCACTTCTTTTTTTACAAAATACTAAGTCACATTTAAATAATTATTACAATAATAGATTTGAAAAAAATATTTACTTAAGAATTTTAAACATTCAGAAATAATAAATTTTCTAAAACATGCTTTTTAAACAACTTAAACTTTTATCTTATATTTAAAAATTTACTTAAAACGTACTTGGCTATCCAGAGAAATATACTTCTCTTCACAACCTTTAGAAAAAATAAAACACTATTTATTTTTAAACAAATTTTCTCATTCCTTTAATAAATTCCCACCTGAATTCGTTCTTCCAAATATCCAATTTCGACGCTTAAATCTATTCCAAATTAATTTCCAATTTACTTCATTTGTTCAAAAATCCTTTAATTTTAGATTTTATTCCTTAATTATGATTTAAAATACTTTTAATTGAAATACCAATTTAGATTTCTCAATTTACTACTTATTCCTTTAGTTAAATTTAAAACTTTAAGTTTTAAAATAATTCTTTATTCATTTAAATTAATATCAAAATTTTTTACAATTCATTAATTACTGTTTATTCAAATCCTTTTCTTTTCATATTCGAAGTTATAATTAATTATCTTCATTAATCACTTGATAAATTTTCAAAGTAATTTAAATCCAAATTACTTCTATAATAAATATCCTTAATTACATTCAGTAATTATTAATTAATTACTTCCTAAGTAATTACAATCCATAAATTACATAAAGTAATTATCAATAATCAACAATTGTTTAAATTAGTTAAACTAAATAAATCTAAACTAATCACATAAATTAAATTAATTACACCAAGTAATTAATTTATTAATTACTTTCATTAAGTAATTAAACAATTGATTATTATTAATTAATTAATCTAATTAATTATCAAAAATTAATCACATTAATTAATTGTCAAAAAATCCTTAAGTTAATGACCTTCATTAACATTTCTTAATTACTTAATTAAGAATTAACTTATATTAATCATTATTAATTATCAATTAATTAATCTCTAATTATTAATTAATTAAGTGTTAATTGAAATCTTAATTATCTCTAATTATTTGATTAAATAAATATTAATCATTAATTAAAATTTAATTAACCATCCTTAATTTTAGATTAATTAACCTTAATTAATTAATCTCAAATCTAATCAACTAACTTAAAAATTATTAATTACCTAATTAATCATTCACATTATTAATTAATTAAATAATTAATATTCCATTTAAATTAACTTAATAATTTAAATGAAACCAATTTCCTTAAGTTCAAAATTAAGAAACATTCTTCTTTATACAAAGTAATTTAAACACTTTATTTCAAAACAAAATTCAATTTAAAATTTCTTTTTAAATTTCAAACTGAAACACAATTCAAATTTTCTTTTCAGATTCAAACTTAAAAAGTTAAAACATTACTTACTTTTCCATCTCCATTTTTAAATTCAAATCATATAACCTTTCCTAAAATAGTTAAAACAAATTTAAATTTAAAAACTTATTTAAATTTTAAAAACTAACATTAAAGTCAAATTCCAGATTTTCAAAACTGAATTTAAACTTATTTAAACCTTATTTCATAAATTTAAAACTTATAGTTCAAACTCAAAGTCAAGGTTCCTTAATACTGTAATGTTTAAAATCTAAATTTAAATTCCAGATTTAAATTCAAACTCAGGTTCCATATCTCTGTTTTTTTTCTAGGTTTTAAACTTGTTTTAAATATTCAATTGCATTTTTAAAATTTACTTTTCAATTTAAAACAGAAAACATAAAACAGTTTTCTGTTATAGTTTAACATCTTAAATTTGAATTCAAAATAATTTCAAATCTCAGATTTAAATTATTGAATTCAAAATTTAAGTTTCAGGTTTAAACATTACAAATTGAACTTCATCTTTAAATTTTAAACTCTACTTTTAAATTTTCAGAATAGAAAGACAGTTTCTGTTTTAAGTTTAAAACCAAATTTGGATTTAAAAACATTCAAATTTATTGCAAAGATCTAAAATTTAAACTTATTGAATTTAAATTCAATTTCAGGTTTAAGTTAGTTTCAGATTTGGTTTTGCAATCAACTTTTATTCCAATTTAATAAACCTGGAAAACAGGTTTTCTATTTTAGTTTTAGAAACCCAAACTAAGATTTTAAAAACTGAATAATTACAAAAACTAATATTCGAATTATTTGAATTTATATCTAAATTCAGGTTACAAGCTAGTTTTCAAATTTGGTTTCAAATTTTAGTTTGCAATTTACTTTCATTTCCAATTTTTGAAACCTGGAAAACAGGTTTCTGATACATTTTCTAAAACCTGAAACAGAACTTCACTCAAGCTATCCTATAGTTTACTTCGAGCAAATTACTTACTTGCTCCGAGTTCCAACCCCATTTACCTCAAGACAAACACTAGATATTACAGTTGCTTCAACCCCAACCTGGAACAACACAGCACCTCAACATCCCAACCTGTCATCACCTCCTTCATGCCCCTCCGGCCACCGTTACCCCTAAAACTCCGGCAAAGCCTTCGACTACCCACTACCTTCCAATGTCCAAAGCATAGTTGAACTCGATCAACTGTAATGGCCGGACAGTTCAATTTTTTCCCAACTCAGCAAAACTAGGGCTCTTAACTAAAAATCTCAAATTCAACATCATAATTGAATTTCAGTTCAAACTAAAATTTTTCCCTATGTCACTGATCATTACACTATCACCACAAGAAATTTCAATCCAAACGGTCGTCAAAATCCATAGAGTTTACTCAAATTATGAAATACAGAAAGGTTTAAAGTGTTCCCAGTGTAAGGTAATAGAATTTTAAATTTTTCTTTTGAAAATCAGAATGTTGGAAGTAGTTTTAATTTCTAATCCTGAACCATTGATTCATGATACTTAAATTTTTTCCAATTTTACAAAATCTAGCTGTACTGTTAAGATCCAGGCAACACAGAACTATACAACTTATAAAACTTTTAAATTTTTATTTTATCATGCAATAAACAAATTCCATTCAAATGCTAAACCATAATAGCAACAGATCAAGTAAAAAAACTATTTATCAAATTTTGAACTTAACTGTAATAATCAGAAACTTGGAAATCAGACATGCATTGCATATCATATATACACAGGCAGTTTTAATAAAACATATACAAAAAAAAACTCATCAGATAACAAGCATGCAACCCTACTTAATTTATTTAAATTAGGTGTTACTCACATGTACCAAAATGCAGAGCAAACTTTCAATTTGCAGGTTCCAGATTTGTAAGAAATAGATGAATGCAGTCATGAAGAAGTTGCATGCAGGCCTTCAGTTTTTTAATGCTTTTAATCTTTGATTTATACATGCTTCCAGTTCTTACATGCAGGCTTCAACTTGAAATTGCAGATGCAAACTTGAGTTTGTTGCATGCAGATTAAGTTTTGGAGGATGCAGACTTATATTTGAGGAGTTACAAGCTTTTGGAAATGAAATGTATGGGTTCTGATTCAAAGAGATGTTACAGGGATTTAAATTTTGGTATGAAGAATTTTCAGCTGAGAATGTTTTCTTTAGTTAAGAAATGAAAATGAGAAAAGGCAAGGAAGAAAGAATGCAAGTGTTTACTAAATTTATGATTTATTAAAAATCCAAAAGAATTGCAAATAATTATGACACTTGTAAAAAGAAATGGACACATGTAAATTTACTCACTTAAAAATTTAACACATGTTTAACTATGCTTACATATGTCTTTTAAATGTTTTTGTTATTTAAATTAAGTGTTAAAGAAAATTATACTTAATGAATGCATGTTCATATTTTAAATTGTATTTTAAATTTCAAATTAAATTTACAAATCAAAATTATCAATCAACATTTAAAAAGAATTAACACAAACATTTTGTAACTTATTTTAATATTCAACCTTTAAGTCAAAAAAGAATTTTAAACCAATTAAAACATTTTTCTTATATATTTAAAAATCATGTAGTATTTTATTAAATATTTTTGAAAAGCTTAATATTACAAATAAATCACAATTCCTATTTTCAAAACATTAAAATTATGCTATACTAATTTTAATTGAAAACAACTTGCCTATTTAAAATATATATAAATACATATACATTACTAAATAGAAAACAATTTATCGGTTTATTAAAAATAAATTCACAAATTAAATATTTAAATAAAGAAGATTATTAAATCAAACCAAATTTATTAACAAAAATCATCAATTCAATTTAAATTTAAACACAGATTATTAAATTTATATTGTCCAAAATTCCGGGATATTACAGGCGTAGTATAATAAAGGTACGCCAGATGAACCGAACACCATAAAAGAACATCGGACGCTAGTCCATAAAAGAAATGAGGCGAAGCTCAATAAAATGAAGTACATCTAAATTTGTCCGATGAACTTGGTAAAAAGATCATAAGATACAAGGAATCTCGAGCCAATGGGTTGACGCAAATTAAGTTCCTTATGAGAAATAAATATTCCAAAAATTTATGATCGAGGTGGAGAACAATTTCTCTCCAAAAATGATGATGCCAAATTCTAAAAGCGAAAACAATAGCTGCGAGCACTAGATCATGAGTGGCATACCTAGTCTCAATAGGCTTTTATGACTTAGAAGCACAAGTGGTAGAACGTTCTCTTTCGCAAGAGGACAGCACCCAAACCAATACGACTAGCATTGGTACAAAAAGATAAAATCTTGGTTCCCTTCGGGGAACACAAGAATAAGAGTATCGGAAAAGAATTCTTTCAAATAATCTTCTTTCCAAAAAGCTGAAACTTTCAAAATTACAATCATCTTTATGAAATTATCTTTCTAGAAAAATTTACATTTTTACAATACAATATATCGTGTCTGACTGTCTCATCAAAACGTTTAGGAGATTCCTATCGATAACGTTGATCAAGCGCATCGACCAGAATTCTTAAAGCACTCAACGGGCAATACAATCACAAAATCATCTTCTATATGATAAAAATATCTCTTAAAAAGTTTTAATAATATTCTTTGCTCGTTTAAGAACAAAATCCAACTATACTTATAAAATATCTTCTTAAAAAAAAGATTTGCAACAATTTTAAATTGTTGTTTTCATCCAAAATCAATAAATACAAGAATGGAGTCATCGAGATATTCGTAGAATTACTTGATTCATAAAATGGATGAAATAAGCCGGACAAACTGAATGACATAATAAGTCACTCATAAGAATCATAACGAGTGTGGAATGCGGTAAGTTGAATGCTAACTTCGGCAGCTCGTAGCTAATGAAAACCAGTGGCAAGGTCAAGCTGAAAAGACCTTAACACCACTCAAAAGATTGCCTAGGTGATAATCCTAAGACAAGCTCAAAGATACCGGAAAATCCACAACTACCCAAATGAGAGAAATAACACTTTACTCAACTTGTGAGCTTAAAGAATAAAATGATGCCATCAAATTGGAATCGAAATCATAAAGGAAAAATAGAAATCTGCTTAATAGATTTAGAATGTCGAGGATGGATAGTCCACCCAGAAAATAGGTTATGGGCTTCATAATGATTAAGCCAATCCTTTCACACAAATCAATTCCGAAGCGAGAGTAACGCATAACATGCAAATCGGCTCAGAGAGAAAAAAATCACATAAAATAATCCTGACGTCAAAGAAAAGCAAACAAACTAAGTGCTGCGGATCCACCAACCGGATCCGCAAATCTCAGTAAAGTTCCCAAACCAAAAATGTTTAAAGAAAAAGAATCAACAAGTTCTGTTGATATTAAATGATGCGATGATCCCATATCAAAAAGAACTCAAATAGGAAGATCACAAAATAAAACAATGCCATCGAGGATTGAATTAAAAATACCTTAACCAAGAGAAGAGTCGTTCAGCTCCCTCTCTCTCTTGCTTTAAAGTTTGGGACATGAAGACATATAATGGTCCGCACCTTTGCAATAGCGGCAAGAGATAGGTCTAGGACACTTATTTATATAGTGGTCCCTAGAGCCACAATTGTAGCATTCTCCACGATTAGGGATTGGAGTCTTTGCTACCGAAGCTTCCAGCTTCCCCTTTTTATTGGAATTTGTTGAATATGCGCTTTGCGCTTATATGATTTTTGTTTGATGATAATAAACATATATACATTCGTTTAAATGTATTTGTTAATATACTATTCTATTTTTCACAGTCTAAATAAATATTTGTTGAATAAAACAAATTACACAGAATTTGAATTCAAACAAATATTTTATTCAAATAAATATTTATTACATTTTTGAATAGTACAATTTCAAGCTCTCACTATAACTATACAACTTTGATTACAATTATATCACATTTCACATTTACAGTTCACCTCACTACACATCACTCACACTCGTATTTTAATCTTCAACTTCATTCCAGTTTGAACCCAGCATCTGAGCAATCTGCAAAAATATTCACTAACGCAGTAAAATTGAAAAAGAAATATTTTTGCAATTCAAAAATAAAAGATAATTTTTGAAAATATGATTTGCCTCAGTTATTTGGGTTGTTCGTCATCATTTATATTTGAACTCATCATACACGAACAACTTGTGACATACACAGTGTATTACTGTAAATGCCACAAGGCCGTGCACGCCAATATATACACTTGATTGATTTATAGGGACAGGTGAGCACAGGTCAAGCCCAAATGAAAAATCGGGTTCAACTCACATGCAATATATCACAACACGAGCATAAGGTCAAACCCGAGTTTTTGAAACTGGATTCAACACAGGGCAGTTAACATGTCAAAAACAGTTGCAACATGGATATTACAAGAAATGAAACACTAATCAGTAGCATGCTAATGAAGACCTCATCAAAATGCAAGCACAAAAGTGCACATCAACCATTAACTGCAACAAGTTGATATGCAAACTACAACAAGTTGATATGCAAACTAAGAAATGCTTAGTGTACAACATACACATGAACTAAGCACAACAGACAAATGACTGGTATAACTCAAATGATACAATGAAACATTTACAACATAGCAGCAGTGTGCAAATGCTTAAACTCAGAGGCAACAAAGGTCAGGGACCAAGTGCACAACTAGACCAAAGTACAACATACACTACAATGAATACAGGCAGTGCAACAGAGCTATTCTAGACCAGGGCATATTGAAGCAACACTCAAGTAAACACTATAGGCCGTAACAGTAGCAAATCAAACCATACCAGTAAATCAATGAACCAACACAAGCATACACACACACATACATATGCATGTGTATACATGAGGAAGGTTACAGATTCAAGTCCAAATGCACAGTTCAAACTACAGCGGACAGTGAAGTTCAAGTTACAAGTTGAAATGCAGCAATAAAGGAAAATGCACATGTCACCAGTATATGAAGACAATATGATCAACGGACTGGCATCAACAGAGACACGAGTACTACCAGAACACAACCAGTGATAAAAATGCAGTGATATGCAGCAGGGTAAACAACACATTGAAACAAATTCAAGCCGCAAGAAGGATGCAAGTTCGAGGTAAATTCAAGCCAAAGCCAGAAACTCACAAAATCAAAAAAAGGCCGAAGTCAATATTGAACGAGTCAATAATCAAAACCGTGTCAACCAAGCCGTGGGAAGCAAGTAACAAAATTATACGCGTATGAAAAAGTCAATCAAAATCGCAAGCATCCAAGCATAAACGATCGGCCGAGATAAATTCAAATAGAGAATTGTACGAACGCAAATCTAGGGTTACAAACCCTATATAAACTATCATCATCGGCAATCTCAGATTCATTCGAGTTCGAGCTTAACAAAGAACAAATCATCCAACTCGAATCACGATCGAATTCATGCAAGCATAAAATCAGTAAAAGCAAAAGCATATAATTACATACCGAAGTAAGGAAGGAATTCGATCAACGAAGCAGCCACGTAAGCAACGAGGAATCAATCGATCAAGGCGACACGCAAAACATCACTGGATCGATCGAATTAAAGCCGGCGACTTCAAGCCCTAATTTCCAGAGCAGAGAGAACGAAAGCAAAGCCCTAATTTCAGAACTAAGAAAGGAAGCAGGCCGACAATTGTTTTCACAGAGCAAAATAAACTAAAGAAGACAACGGGCTAGAGTAAAAGGGGGCTGACTTTGTTTAAAAGGGCTTTAGTTTTTGGGTTTATTGTTAATTAGGGTTTAAGTGTTTTTAATTCTTGTTTAATTTTTTTTTGTTTTTACTTTTCGAAACAAAACTTTGTAAATCACCACCTAGGGTTTAGGTAGTGTCAGATTGTCTAGTTAGAATTAGTTCAGTGAGCAGGGTGTGCGAGTTTGCAAAGCTCTATAGGCGGGAGCAGAGTTTGCGAGTAAGCGAAGCTCTATAGGCGGGAAGCAAAGTTTGCGAGTAAGCGAAACTCTATAGGCGGAGCAGGGTGTGCGAGTCTAGTAGAGTGTTTGTGAGCGGGAGCAAATGTTTGCGAGCAGGGTGTGCGAGTCTAGTAGAGTGTTTGTGAGCGGGAGCAAATGTTTGCGAGTCTAGTAGAGTGTTTGTAAGCGAGATACTATTTAATTCTAATAGAAATCTGGGAATACTGCAGTAGGCAGGGGTTGCCGAAGCTGGGTAAATTTTGTGTGTGAATTACGTTTCAGCATATTTATTTCTGCAGTTTTGTTTCTGTGTTTAAAATCAAGAAAATTTGCTATAACCCTATTCACCCCCCTCTAGGGTTAATCTAGATCCTACAAGTGGTATCAGAGCGAGGTTTTTCTTTAACTCTAGAGTCATGAATCCACCAAATAATATTTTTGTTGAGGGTCATTTCAATATTATTCCTTCTATTTTCGATGGAACAGATTTTTTAAATTGGAAATTGAAAATGGAATTTTATTTAAAATCTGTTAATATTAAATGTTGGGATATTATTGAAAATGGGTGTGATATAGCAAATAAGGAAATTATCTCGATTAATTCTCTTGCTATGCATATATTATATTCTCATATTAATCGTGATAATTTTTATTTCGTCTCTCATTGTGAAAATGCACAGAAAATTTGGAAAACTCTCGATGCAATATATGGTGCAAAAGTCATCAGCAATGAGAAGTCCTCCACAACCGACTCAGTTAAAGATATATGCTTAATAGGATTGGTAAATAGCAGTTGTGATGAGGATGATGAAGCAGCCGAGCTGGCATTACTAATGAAGAATTCAAAAAGGAATTTTGCAGCCACGTGGAATAAAAGCGATAGCAGTGAAAGTGAGAAAACAGATATGAGCCTTCATGGGAATATAACCGATAGCAACGACGACGAGCCAAGCGAGGTAAAAAACTTACTTACTCTGAATTACTTATTTATTTCCACAAAGTAAATGGCTGTTTTGAACGACTTGGGGAAAAATACGCTAAACTTGAATCACAAAAAGACACTTTGATAAAATTAAATGAACAACTTGACCAACTAGTTAAAACCTATCAAAGTAGGATCCCTAAGTGTGATAAGTGTCCAACATTTGAAGAAGAAATAAAAAAATCAGAAATTAAAATGAAATCACTTGAAAATGAAATTCTGATTTTAAAAATTGAAAATACTAGAAGAGAAAATTCTATTAAAAGGTGCACTCAATTGTTGAAAGAAAATGAATCTTTAAAAACAAAAGTCCAACAATTGTCAACGACTTTAGAAAAATTTTCCAAAAGTGAAAAATCATTGAATATGTTAATAGGAAAAAAAGCTGTCAATATTGATAGACAAGGACTTGGATATACTCATTCTGAATATGTTAGAAATGAGATTAATCAAGAAAATCCAATGTGCACAATTTGTAGAAAATTTGGACACAATCAAAATAATTGCTGGTATAGACCCAAACATGTGAAAACTATACCGATTTGGGTTCCAAAAGGCACAAATATAAAATCTTTGAAAGTCAAACAAATTTGGGTGCCAAAAGGAACATATATAAATAGTTTTGGGTCTCCACAAACATATTTTTCATATTCTGCCACTAACAATCATGGACCTATAAAAACAAATAGGTCACATAAATCTTTCATCGTGTAGGTGTGGTGGTAGGCTAAGGAACAACAACAGTGTTCTTTGGATTTTGGCTGTTCCAGAAACACAACGGGCGACAAAGCAAAATTCCTTAGCTTAGTACAAAGGTGACAGAATCACAATGGGCAATCACGAAAAATTATCGTAAAGGTAAAACAGGTAATTTTGTTTTGAACGATATATTAAATGTGATAATCTGCACCGTATTCTGAATGAAATCAGCCAAAGATTGTGATGATGAAAAGAGATGATTCTGACTTATTCTTAATTGATATGATTTCTTTTGACTTGTTCTTACTTTGATTTGTGCTTAAATGATGACCAATCAGATTTTCAACCTTGAACTAATCCATATAAATTTGTTCGGTCAAACGTTGGTTACTCATGCTACACGTAGATATATTTGTTTTGACATTTTTTTGGTCACTGCTTGTAAATTTGCACGATTTCAAATTTCATGTGAAAGTTGTTAAAAAGGATTTTGAGAAATTGTTGAAACTTCAAGAAATTGTTTTTGAAATAATTATGATGTTGATTGACTGTTGATTACTCTGAATATAACTGTTTATCCAAAGGTGTCTGAAATTAACACTATGATATTTGTTTGAGTGTTAACATAGCTTCACTTCAAATTTTATTCTGAGATAATTTGTTGAAATTTCACAATCTGGTCTTTGACATCCAACGAGTGAATATTGAGTGAAATTAAAATTCAGATGCAGATTACACTGGTAATATAGTTGATAGAAAAATTACTAGTGGAACGTGATTAATTTTTGAAACATTCATTTGCTGCATCGTTTTTCAAAGAAAATATCTGCATATTTTTCACTTGAAATAATTTTCAAATAGCAGAAAATTTTCTTATAAAACCCCCTCGAGAAAATCGTGTTTGACCATATTTACAGATTAGTCATTTTTGAAAAATTGATTTTATAATTTTTGAATTTGATTTTAAATGACTATTTTGACTAATCTGACTCCCTTTGATTATCGAAAAGATGAATAGTGATTGAAAAAGTGATGAGTGTTGATATTTATCATATATTATAACTCAAGACAGTATATTTAGAAAAATTTCTTTAGAATTTCATAACAAGAGTTATAAAAAAAATTTGTTGGGTAAAAAATTCCACGACCATTTCTATTTCTATCATCTTTCTATCGACCATCACTCATCAAAATTACACATAGTATGTAAATTTGTGGTAATTTACAAAGGAAATCATTTGTTCTTCAATATCTTTAAATTTGTGAAGGAAATTATTTGTGCTTCAATTTATTGTATTCTTCAATAAAAATAAATATCCAAAGTATTCACTCTCATTTAAAAGACCTCACGGTTATGCATGGGTGAATTACTTGGATTTTTGATTATGTGCTTCCATGCTCATTTAAAAGTCCTCACGGTTATGCATGTATGGAACGCATATCAAAATTAATTGATTTAAATAGACAAGTTGATTCTAATCCCATTTAAAAGTCCTCACGGTCATGCGTGGTTAGAAGATACTTGATTTCATTTTTTAAATAAAAATTGTGAATACTACTAATCTCATTTAAAAGTCCTAACGGTTATGCATGGTTAGTAGATATTCAAATTTCCCGAAATAAATATACCACAAATTGTCAGAACTGTATGATTTTTGATGATTTTATGCCCATCACTTCTGAAAGTGGAATATGCGTCTAACAAGGGCAATTATGATTTTTGTTTGAGTTTTATTGAAATTTGATATTTATATTCAATTGAGTTAAATGTTTGATTCATGTCTGTCACTTCATCCCTATTTTTATAACACTGTTATTCTTTTGCTGTTAACAAAAGGGGGAGAAAAAAGTTAAGATTTTGTCAAATAGAATCAAGCAAAGGTCAAATAATTTTCCATTTGCATATAGGCTCATTTACATATTTTTATTTGTATGCATATATGTAGGGGGAGTATCATGTAGAGTGGAAGCATTCAAATAGGGGGAGCAAATTGAACTATCAAATACATTTAATACATTCAAAATCTTAAATATATGTTTGTTATCATCAAAAGGGGGAGATTGTTGAATATGCGCTTTGCGCTTATATGATTTTTGTTTGATGATAATAAACATATATACATTCGTTTAAATGTATTTGTTAATATACTATTCTATTTTTCACAGTCTAAATAAATATTTGTTGAATAAAACAAATTACACAGAATTTGAATTCAAACAAATATTTTATTCAAATAAATATTTATTACATTTTTGAATAGTACAATTTCAAGCTCTTACTATAACTATACAACTTTGATTACAATTATATCACATTTCACATTTACAGTTGACCTCACTACACATCACTCACACTCGTATTTTAATCTTCAACTTCATTCCAGTTTGAATCCAGCATCTGAGCAATCTGCAAAAATATTCACTAACGCAGTAAAATTGAAAAAGAAATATTTTTGCAATTCAAAAATAAAAGATAATTTTTGAAAATATGATTTGCCTCAGTTATTTGGGTTGTTCGTCATCATTTATATTTGAATTCATCATACACGAACAACTTGTGACATACACAGTGTATTGCTGTATATGCCACAAGGCCGTGCACGCCAATATATACACTTGATTGATTTACAGGGACAGGTGAGCACAAGTCAAACCCAAATGAAAAACCGGGTTCAACTCACATGCAATATATCACAACACGAGCACAAGGTCAAACCCGAGTTTTTGAAACTGGATTCAACACAGGGCAGTTAACATGTCAAAAACAGTTGCAACATGGATATCACAAGAAATGAAACACCAATCAGTAGCATGCTAATGAAGACTGCATCAAAATGCAAGCACAAAAGTGCACAGCAACCATTAACTGCAACAAGTTGATATGAAAACTACAACAAGTTGATATGCAAACTAAGAAATGCTTAGTGTACAGCATACACATGAACTAAGCACAATAGACAAATGACTGCTACAACTCAAATGATACAATGAAACATTTACAACATAGCAGCAGTGTGCAAATGCTTAAACTCAGAGGCAACAAAGGTCAGGGACCAAGTGCACAACTAGACCAAAGTACAACATACACTACAATGAATACAGGCAGTGCAACAGAGCTATTCCAGACCAGGGCATATTGAAGCAACACTCAAGTAAACACTATAGGCCGTAACAGTAGCAAATCAAACCATACCAGTAAATCAATGAACCAACACAAGCATACACACACACACACACACATATGCATGTGTATACATGAGGAAGGTTACAGATTCAAGTCCAAATGCACAGTTCAAACTACAGCGGACAGTGAAGTTCAAGTTACAGGTTGAAATGCACCAACAAAGGCAAATGCACATGTCACCAGTATATGAAGACAATATGATCAAGGGACTGGCATCAACAGAGACTCGAGTACTACCAGAACACAACCAGTGATAAAAATGCAGTCATACGCAGCAGGTTAAACAACACATTGAAACAAATTCAAGCCGCAAGAAGGATGCAAGTTCGAGATAAATTCAAGCCAAAGCCAGAAACTCACAAAATCAAAAAAAGGCCGAAGTCAATATTGAACGAGTCAATAATCAAAACCGTGTCAACCAAGCCGTGGGAAGCAAGTAACAAAATTATACGCGTATGAAAAAGTCAATCAAAATCGCAAGCATCCAAGCATAAACGATCGGCCGAGATAAATTCAAATAGAGAATTGTATGAATGCAAATCTAGGATTACAAACCCTATATAAACTATCATCATCGGCAATCTCAGATTCATTCGAGTTCGAGCTTAACAAAGAACAAATCATCCAACTCGAATCACGATTGAATTCATGCAAGCATAAAATCAGTAAAAGCAAAAGCATATAATTACATACCAAAGTAAGGAAGGAATTCGATCAACGAAGCAGCCGCGTAAGCAACGAGGAATCAATCGATCAAGGCGACACGCAAAACATCACTGGATCGATCGAATTAAAGCCGGTGACTTCAAGCCCTAATTTCCAGAGCAGAGAGAACGAAAGCAAAGCCCTAATTTCAGAACTAAGAAAGGAAGCAGACCGACAATTGTTTTCACAGAGCAAAATAAACTAAAGAAGACAACGGGCTAGAGTAAAAGGGGGCCGGCTTTGTTTAAAAGGGCTTTAGTTTTTGGGTTTCTTGTTAATTAGGGTTTAAGTGTTTTTAATTGTTGTTTAATTGTTTTTTTGTTTTTACTTTTCGAAACAAAACTTTGTAAATCACCACCTAGGGTTTAGGTAGTGTCCGATTGTCTAGTTAGAATTAGTTCAGTGAGCAGGGTGTGCGAGTTTGCAAAGCTCTATAGGCGGGAGCAGAGTTTGCGAGTAAGCGAAGCTCTATAGGCGGGAAGCAAAGTTTGCGAGTAAGCAAACTCTATAGGCGGACCAGGGTGTGCGAGTCTAGTAGAGTGTTTGTGAGCAGGAGCAAATGTTTGCGAGCAGGGTGTGCGAGTCTAGTAGAGTGTTTGTGAGCGGGAGCAAATGTTTGCGAGTCTAGTAGAGTGTTTGTAAGCGAGATACTGTTTAATTCTAATAGAAATCTGGGAATGCAGCAGTAGGCAGGGGTTGCCGAAGCTGGGTAAATTTTGTGTGTGATTTACGCTTCAGCATATTTATTTCTGCAGTTTTGTTTCTATGTTTAAAATCAAGAAAATTTGTTATAACCCTATTCACCCCCCATCTAGGGTTAATCTAGATCCTACAGAATTGGGGCCTTTTAACATAATAGGCCTCTTCATGTTGTTGTTGAAGTTTTGTTTGGCAACCACAACTTCAACATCACACTCTTTATCGGCCTCTTCAAGACGAAGAGCGATAGCAATAAGCTGATCAAAACAAACTTCTAGTTTCAAAAGTAATGGCTTCTTAAGATTCTTATTCAAGCCATAGAAAAATCTCTGATTTTTCTTCAAGGGAGTATTAATATAATCGACCCCATACTTAGAGAGAGATTCAAAAGATGCGACGTAATCCGTCACAGAAGATTCAACTTGAAGAAGGTCATTAAAATGCCGGGTCAAAGTTACTTTTTCAGCCTCTGGCACAAATTTCAATTCGAATCTTTCCCGGAATTGCTCCCAAGTAAGATCTGCTTCAACAATTTTAGGAACTAAAAGCTCATACCAACCAAATTCTCTTTCTTGGAGCATGCTAGAAGCCATTTGGACTCGATGTAGATCAATAAGGTTCATGCGAGAAAAGATGCGATCGCATGATTTGAGCCAAGCTTGAATTTCTATAACACTCTCGGATCCCCTTAATGGCCTTCCACCCAAATTGGTATAGTCTCTGCACAAGCGTGCAAAACCGGATCTAGGATAAGTAGGCTCTGGAATGGGTCCGGCTGCTTGAGCGTTCTTTACTAGATCAAGAAGCTGCTGGGCAGACATAAATACTCCATACCGGGGAGTAGCACTAGATTGTCCGACGCTGGGACGATTTGATCTAACCATTTCTCTTCTTTAAGAAAGAAAGAAGAAGAAAAGTTACTCTCAAAATAAATATCAAGCAATCTTGATAGATAAAACAAGGAATCATAAAGAAAATAGGATGAATCGGTACGAAGACTCGAAGTAAATCCTAAAGCACGACTCCTAAGAAAGACTTAGGACGATGATCCTTGCTAGATTATTCTGCACTATTCCGAAGATTGGCTTTGATACCAAGCTGTGACGCCCCACCTTTATACTCATGCTAGCCAATGACACTACGGAGTAATGCCATCAACTAGCGCGAAGAATAAGGCTGTTAAGGAGCGACCATCCGTGTAATTGCTTTGTGCGAGCGTCGATATGTCAGATAGTATAACATGCATTTCATTTCAAGAGGAAATCCGACATGCCGACACAAACTCAAAGCTACTACACAGAGATTATAATATCTTTGGAAACAAATATAGAAATAAACATAACACAAATTAGTCACAGAAGTTCATATCTCAAAGGCGGAAACAGATATGAATAGTACACATAAAAGTGTATATCAGAGTAGTGGTCTAACAAGATCCACAATATCACAAAAGAATAGATACAAGTGCTACACAAAATATGTATACATCAATGAGTCTATATCTCAAATGTATACAACAAAAACTACTAATCTAAATTAGTTAGCCAAAAGTCAGATGATGGTCCGATAAGGATTCAAGAAGAAGCACCTGTAAAATCTCAGTCTGACCCGAGTATATTTAAGAAGAAAATAATAAACGGATCAGTCTAGCTATAATTATCAGATAAAAAATGAGATATAAGAAGAGATATAACAATAAGACGTACGATAATCAAAAATGTCATACCATGATAACAAGTATATGTTAGAAAATTCACAAAAGTCATACAATATCTCAAGAATCTCATAGCACTAGAAAGAATGTCACATTCTTTGCTTTATTCACTAAACCACAAATATTGATAAACATATCAATACCAATCACAAAAGTTAATGACACACAAATTCACCGATGCACAAATATTGATAAAGCTTATCAAAGTAAATCACGAAAATTGGTGAAGCACAAATTCTAGAAATCAATCAATAGAAATCCAGAAGTCACAAAAGGTGGAAAGAGGCCTATCACAAGAACGGGAGCATGAAAACTCCCGACACGTGTATCGCAAAATGAGCCGAAGCTCCTCCAAATGAGCCGAAGCTCCTCCAAACATGCCGAAGCTCCTCCAAACGAGCCGAAGCTCCACCAAACGAGCCGAAGCTCCTCCAAACGAGCCGAAGCTCCACAAAATGAAGTATCGTCCTCGACGTGGACAAAGAGACATCGCACATTGATAGTCTAAACCATAAAATGATCATCATCGATCATCAAGAAGTGTCAATTATAGTAAGCTAGTAAATATATGAGTTTAGCTTCATGTCCCATAACCACTAGCTTAACTTAAATATTTACAAACAAATTGTAGATTTTCACTAGAAAATTGTCACAAGAGTTTCAATCGAACAAGTCCAAGAATTAACCGACGAAGTAAACGGAAGCGTTTCATACCACTTGTTTTACTAAGCCGTTTAATTAGATTTCTCATACGAGTGAGGTAAAGGTTTGTATATACCAGTAGATTAAAAAAAATGGTTTTAAGAATACAAGCTTTGTAATAAAATAGTGTTGAAATCATTTTGATGAAGGAGTTCTGATATTTTCTATTAGTATTGAAACCTTTATATTTTTAAAGTGACAAATCACAAAAATGATTGTAGAAACAATCAATCATCAAAATTCACATACGCAGACGTGAAGTCAATCCAAAGAAATCGATACCAAATCCATCAAAGTGGATATACCCAAAAATTCCTAAGATAGAAGTTATCAAAGTCAACAAAGGCGATAACAACTAATCGGAGAAAAAGAATCGATTAAAGATTGGAAAGCCAAGCAAATTTAGAATAATGGGAAAAACAGGCAAAATAGGAGCAGGTCAGTCGACTAAACTCCCTGAGTCAGTCGACTGAACACAGCCTTGAAAAATTTTCTGGCTTCAGCTCAGTCGACTGACTCGGAGAATTCAGTTGACTGAACCTGATTTCCTGCCCTATTTTAAATGATGTGCAAACTCTCTCAAATTGCAATCAAACAAGCATGGATGCTAGGGGTTTACGCCTATCGGCTATCCGGCCCTGTAAGCTCTTCGATTCGTCACCAAAAACATGATCAAACAACAAAGTTAGGATTTTTAAAGAATTGAACTCAAAACACCAAAAATTGGAATATTCACCAATTCAATCCAAACCAAAATCAAATGCACATCAATAAGTGTTAGGAATTCATACCCAACAATCAACAATAAATATAGGCATAGATGTGAGATAAAAATCTCACCTTTGAACCCAAAAACAATGAATGAGAAGCTTGAAGACAAGGGAAGATCAACCACACTTCAATCTCAACACAAGAAGCTTGAATCTAAGCTTAAAAGAGAAACATTTCCCAAATTAGGTATAAGAATTTTCTGAAATCAAAGAGAGAATGAGTTGGAGAAGAAGGAGATGATACTTACTAATCTTCTCTTTGAATTTGGAGCTAGAACTTTATTTGCAAATGGAAACTAGGGCTTAGGATTTTAATTCCTTTTCTTTTCCCCCATTATTCTCTTTAGAACTGAAAAGATAAGAAAGAGGGAATGAACGAAGAGAAGTGGTTCAGTTTGGGTTATTTAGTTGGCTAGTGGGATGAACCCAAACCCAAACCCAAAGCGAAAAAGGTCAAATTTTTAGCTAGCTCCGAACATATCGAAGTTTATACATAAAAAGGTCGCAAATGCCATTTTGAACTCAATGGAAGTGGTCTGGAGTCCTAATTCGACCGTTTGTAAAAAGTAGCTTTTCGGACTTTAATCCGACTAACGGTGAAGTATTTAAATAAAATATTTAAATATACAATCGATAAATATGCGGGTTGTTACAGCAGGGCTATTGGGGTACCGCCTGTCATAGTACGGGGCCTAGATCATCGTACCGAGAATCGCTCCCGATCCCCTACAACACAAGGCCGGAACCATTCCTTACTGAACAGTCCCGAACAAGAAAACCCTACGGTTGTAGCTAGCAACCGCCCAAACAACCGAAATTAAAAGGAACATCTAGACTGGGGTATATCTCATCCTGCTTGGGTTCTACCCACCTAACGTTGCTGCACATCCCTATTTTAGCCATTCCCAGTTGATGAGGCTTGAGGGTACGATTACCTTTATAGAACATAACTCTTAGAATGCTTATCGTCCGCCTGACGATGTTCTGAAAGCATTCAATCCATACAAGTTCATTCCGGGTTCGAATGAAACCGAAGGCATTATCTCGTTACACTCATTTTGGAATCACCTTCAGAGTCAACGACAATAATCCTTGCATTCTGAAACACCATCTCGATCTTCACTTGAGAAACCACGACCTAACGTTTAATTTGGATCGATGTGGTTTTTGGATAATCATAAATGACACCCGATCCCGGTCTTATCAAAATCCAAACGCCATTTTAAAGGTGAAGTTGTTTAATTAATTTAAATAGTTTAAATTCAACACTTGAATTCATATATCGTTTATCATAGATAAATCGTACACAATCATCATAGATATATCAAAGCATATCATAGAACATCATAGAATATCACCAAATAGATATCACAAATAAGATATTCTACTTACACAATTATTCATAAGCAAACATCTTTGATTCTTATTGTAATTAATTCAGTTTAAATCAATTACTTGAGAATTCATCACTTAATCTTGTTTAATTAATCATCAATTAATTATTTATTGCATTTCATATCATTTAATTAATCAATAAATTTTTAAATTTTTTTTAAATCCTAGTTACTTAATTAATTATCCTTAATCATTAATTTATAACCTTAATTATTAATTAATAAAACTTAATTGCCCATTTATTAACCACTAATTACTTAATTAATCAATTATTAATTCTTAATTAAATTACTTAATTAGCTAATTACTAATTATACATTAATTAACTTTAATTGGTTAATTACAAATTCATTTATCACGTAATCATTAGTTAACCAATCTTTAATTACAATTATAAAGTAATCATTTTTAATTTCATTCCAAAAATAATTAATTTGTATTAATTATTCATCTCAACTAACATTTTAAAAGAAATTTTCTTTAAACTTTTAAAATCAATTTATTATTAACTACAAAACTTTAATGTTAATAAATTTATATTTCACTTAAATTAATTACTTAATAATGATAATTCGTCAAGAGTTTAAACATTGTTATTAACTAAAATCATTAAAACTTGTATCAAAGTCTTAATTCAAATTATTAAACATTTATTAAGTCAACAGTGCTTAAACTTATAGAAAACAATTTACTTAACTTTATTTTTATATAATACTACAGTAAGAAAACCCGAGAACTCCCTTAATTAACTCGAGTGTCACTTCGAGTTACTCTTCCACTTGTCCCAAGTCTCTCTCCTACACGCCTTCTTCTTCTTCCCTCTTTTTTTTCTTCAGTAAAGCTTAAGTTTCGGTTAAAGTATAAAGTATAACTTCAGAAACTCTCACGCGCTCGCATCACTAACCCGAAGCAACGATTCCCTTAACTCGAGTAACGACTCGAGTAACTCACCCCACATCAACACAGAAACCAACCAACATCGCCGTACAGGTACACGGCGATGCGCCCAAGCTCCGGCGATCTCCATCACCACAGGCAAGTCGCAAATCTCCCATAGATTCAAAATCCAAACACGATTTGCCTTTAAAAATTTGAAATCGAAATTTAAGCATTTCGCTCAAAAAAACTATAACCAACCCCCTCAGCAAAAATGCCTCGCCACCGCCGCTCAAGCTACCTGCGATGCCCAAACTTCGCCCACACCACGATAACACACCAAGCCACCAATTCCCGGAGTTACGCGAAGCTCGATCATGTAAAGAAGACGAACTCGTCACATTTTCTAATCATAACACAAACGAAACTTAAACCCTAAATTAGATTCGTTCGACCAATTCATGCATTTGAAAAATTATTCAACAATTTTCTCAACATCATAGATGTTCATTCTTGCTTTAAAACAAATTTCAACATTTTAAATTGATTCGATTGTCAGGAATTTGTAAAGTGCAATTTTAGTTCAAATACAAACTGCTCTTAAATTACTAATCTGAAAATCTTCATTTTTGTTTTAAAAATCATAAATTGCAGTAAGAATTCAAGTTATAAACTTGAATTAGCTTTTTGTAACAATTGAATTTATCAATTTATTTCATGATTGCCTGTAAACAAGGTTTCCAGAAGTATATTTTACAAACATGGTTTAACCAGCTTCTAAAAATCTTGATTTAGGTTTAACATCTTGTTTTGTTGAGAAATTAAAGCTTAGCAATGATTTGATAAAGCTAATTTGAGTTTTTGAACAAAATATGCAACCTGTAACAATTTACAGAGAAGTATAGGGCAACACAGAATCATATGCAAACTGAAGCATATACAAACCATATTATTAATGAATCATGAACTATTTTTAATTAACTTAAAGCTTTAAAAATTATGTTTACTCACTTGCAAGGTCGCTGAACAAATAACACTCTGATGTTATGAAAACTTGTAGTTGGAACTGCCCTTGAATCTGTTTGAGTCCTTGTCTGTTTTAGTTTGAATTAAATTTGAGTTTTGAAAAGATGAAGATGCTTATTTCCTATTCTCTGGTTTTCTATGTTTGCTGAACGAACTAAATAGGAGATGCATCCATATATATATATATATATATATATATACACACACACACACACATATATATAAGAAAAGAACAGGATGTATAAGGGAGGTATTATCTGGCTATACTGTTTTCTTTTTTGTTTTACGTTGATTAGATTTTTGATACTGAAATGTAAAGATTTGTAAATATTTTGAATTCACAAAATATTGGCTGAGATAATGGCATTTAATGCCATGGTTTCCAAATTTGTTTACATTATTATTATTTATATCTTGGTTGTATATAGATATTTGTATGAAAATATCCACTTGCGGGTAGACTTTAGCTTTTTGTATGAAGATTTTTTTTGTATAAAGATATTTGTTTTGTTATCTTCTAGCTTGAATAATTTATATATATGTTTGTGTCAGGTTTTACTTTATACTTTGCTTACAAATTTTAAAGTTATGTTGTATGCATACCTTAACTACCTAATTCTTTCTTTTATTTTATTTCTATATTAACATATAAATTATATTCATAAGTTTTACTTATATTTTATACTTACATTTTATATTGATAGAATTTGATTTTATTTTAAACATTATCATCCATATATATACTTATACCAAATGTTAACAGGATAAAGCATTTCAATTTAATTATATAAGATAAATTTTATTGTAAACATTATTAAAAAAATTTATTTTAAATTTTCAAATCAAATCTTCCTTTTCAAAATACAAATCTATATAAATAAATGGAAAATATTTCCAAAAGACTTATTCATTTTAAAATGATGAGTTTACATTTTATTTAATTGGATTAAATATCTAATAAAATAATACTACTAAAATTCCGGGTCGTTACATTCCTCCTCCCTTAAAAGAATTTCGTCCCCGAAATTTAAAAAGATAATTCAAAAACTTTTATACCAACCATTCAAACATACATATCATTCATACATTAGCAGACAACCTAACAATCTATCCTAACAAACATCACTAGCTATCTGGACACAAATCTGGATAAGCTTTCCTAAAACTATTCAGAGTTTCCCAGGTGCAATCTCTGGGATCCTCGCCCCACTGCACTTTGACAAGTTTCACTACCTTACTCCTGAGTTTCCTCTCGTCATGATCAACAATCCGAACTGGATCCCTGACCATAGTCAAATTCGACTCGACATCCAAATCTTCCTAGACTATTGGTTCCATAACTAATGATGGATCATGAAAAAAATTCCATAGATGGGATACATGGAATACATTATGAATTTCAAACATCCGTTCTGGCAATTCAACTCTGTAAGCTACCGCACCAACCCTTTCCAATACCCGAAATGGTCCAATATATCTCGAGGCAAGTTTTCCCGTTAACCCGAATCTAATAGCTCCTTTGATCAAGGAAACTTTGACAAAAAAAAATCACCAATCTCAAATTCTATTTGTCTTCGCCTCTTATCTGCGTACTTCTTCTGACGATCCTGAGCAGCTCTCGTCCTTCTCTTGATAAGCTCAACTTCAGCAGAAGCTTCTCGAATCAAATCTGGTCCAAGCACAAGACGATCTTTCGACTCTATCCAACAGGATGGGGATCTATACGGTCTTCCGTAAAGAGCTTCATATGGTGCCATCTTAATACTAGCTTGGTAACTGTTATTATAGGAGAATTCCATGAAATGAAGATGGTCTTTCCAAGATGCACCAAAATCCAAAGCACCAGCTCGCAGCATATCCTCTAGAATTTGGTTCAGCCTCTCCGTTTGTCCATCTGTCTGAGGATGATAGGCTATACTCAATCTCAAATTCGTTCCCATAGCCGATTGCAGAGCCTTCCAAAATTTGCTGTTAAAGATAGGATCACGATCACTTACTATGCTAACAAAAACACCATGCAATCTAATTATCTCCCTCAAGAAAATCACTGCTAGAGAAACTGCAGTACGAGTTGCCTTAACCGGTATAAAATGGGCGCTCTTAGTTAATCGATCCACAATAACCCATATTCCACCGTTTCCTTTCTTGTTTCTTGGCAAACTGTCAATGAAATCCATCGAAATCTTCTCCCATTTCCATTCTGGGAGTTCGAAAGGCTGCAACAAACCCGCTGACTTCTGCTAATCCCCTTAACTTGCTGACCGATAACACGACTGTTAACGAAAGCAGCTACATCCCTCTTCATGCTCAGCCACCAAAAAATTCCTCTCATATTTTTATACATCTTAGGGATTCCTGGATGAATATTCAGTCTGGAGCGATGACACTCAGCTAAAACTTCTTGCCTCAATCCATCTATATTTGGCACACACAAATGACCATTAATCCTCAAAACACCTTGGCCATCCACCTTGAAATCCAAATATCGACCATCTTTAGTTTCGAGAATCAGTTCCTAAAAACATATATCCTCCATTTGCTTGCTTATGATTCTGTCCTGAAGAGATGGAATGACTTCCAAAAGAGACAAAACCGCATTCCTTCTAAGAGCATCAGCCACAGCAGTTTCCTTTCCTAGGGTATACAGGATATCCAAATCATATGACGCTAGAAACTCGACCCATCGCTGTTGCCTCATATTAAGATCCTTTTGAGAGAAAAGATATTTCAATGGCTTGTGGTCCATGAATAACTCAGACTTCTCTCCCAAGAGATAGTGTCTCCAGATCTTCAGAGCAAAAACAATGGCTAACAACTCAAGATCATGCGTAGCGTAGTTCTTTTCATGTGGCTTTAATTGCCGACTCGCGTACGCAATTACTCTTCCATTCTGCATCAAAACTGCTCCCAGTCCTACTATACAAGCATCTGTATAAACTTCAAATTTGCTCTTCCCATCCGGAATAGCTGGCATTGGTGCACTGGTTAGCCTTGTCTTTAATTCTTGAAAAGTTTCTTCACACTGGGATGTCCATTTGAACTTAGCTCCTTTTCTTGTCAACTTGGTCAGATGTGAAGAAACCTTGGAATAGTCCTTGATAAACTTCATGTAGTAGTCTGCCAAACCCAGAAAACTGCGAATTTTCGTTGGTGACTTCAGTTTCTTCCATTCCACAATAGTCTCCACCTTCGCTGGATCTACAGAGATACCTTCACCAGAAACAATGTGCCCCAAAATCTTTTGACTTCCGATTTCCAAAAATGTCACTTAGAGAACTTTTCCTTCAAAACATGCCTCCTAAGTGTCTCTAACACTATTCTTAAATGTTGCTTGTGCTCTTCTTCAGACTTAGAATAGACCAGAATATCATCAATGAACACCATAACAAACTTATTCAATACATCCTGAAAGACTCGATTCATCAGATCAACGAAGTAGGCAGAAGCGTTGGTTAACCCGAAAGGCATAACCAACCATTCATAGAAACAATTTGGTCCCCTAAATGCAGTCAAAGGTATATTGTCCCCAACTACCCTTAACTGATGGAAACCTGAAGCTAAATCTAGTTGAGAAAAGATAGAAGCTCCATGCAACTACTCAAAAAGATCATCAATACAAGGAAGAGGATATTTATTTCGAATGGTCACCTTGTTCAATTCTCAATAATCCACACAGAACCTTAGCGATCCATCCGACTTAGTGACAAACGCTGCCACAGAACCCCAACAAGAAAAACTAGGCCTAATCAACCCCTTCAAAGATCCTGAGTCTGCTTAACTAACTCTCCTCTCTCCCTAGGAGCCATCCTCCTACTAGGCTGAATCACCGGCACTACTCCTGGAATCAAATCAATGTGAAACTCTATCTCTTGATGTGGAGGAAAACATTTGACTTCCTCAAGTATATCAGGGAAATCTTGGACCACATCAATATCTTCAACCTTCTCTTGAGAAGTCTCAACTCCATGTAAAAGACTGCTCAAGTGAATTCCAGAATTATCACACGTCACTATGGCAATCCTAGCCAAATCGGTTTCCGACGAAACTGCTCTCTCATCATAATTTAGAATAGCCTTATAATTATCGAGCCAATCCATCAAAGAAATGGATCCACTCTGCTACTTTTGAAATTACCTCAAGAAAAACTGCTAACCAGAAAGCCTTCTCGACGGCACACAGAACACTTCGAGCTACATTGCTGACCCAGATGCCCAAAGACTTCCTATCCAAAGCTCTTCGAGAGACTCGGATCTCGAACCAAACAGAAACACCCTACTGAACTTAGCCGCAACACCGAAGCAGACATACTTCCTTAACTTGTTTCAAAGAAACATCTTCGGAGACATCCATAGTCACCGTGTCTCATCACACAGCTACTACATCCTTAGGTATCAAGATATCATTACTTGCTTCTGTCCAATCAACAGCAAAATCTAGCTCATCCAAACTTACACTTCAAATATGAACTTCGAACCTTAACAGGTTTCCTTCAGAGATCGATGAAATCCTTACACCACCCAAAGCTCACTCGAGATGGTAATCGGTCTACAGTCTCGACAGATACACTTCCAACCTCAACCATTCAAACTCCAACCATTGGTAGTCGTGTTACACACACCACTACATTATCTACCTTCATAACTCATATTAGGAAACTAGAACATGTAACCCAAAAAATAGGTAGAAATAAATAAATATATATATATATATATATATATATATACATACATATCAAAATTACAAATAAGCTTTCTCAAGAAAGAAATAACTCAAGCGCCTAGGTATTCGCTTAACCTAGTGCTCTGATGCCAGCTGTGACGACCCGCCCTTCTTACCACAGAAAGACGTATCATCAATAAGAAAAGAAAGGGATAGAAATAGAAAAGAATAGGAAGAAAGAATAACAATATCAGAATCTCACAGTGGAATGGGACAAAATATAATACATCACATAACTATTACATAGTTTTACATATATTAGAGTTACACAATATCATACACATGACAGTCATATACATATCTTTCATTACATACATTCCAAAATACAACATACTCTAGCTAACACAGTGGAACCAAATAGATATATAGATACGTCTCGAAATCCTGCTCCAAGCTCCTTCAGAAATCAAAATCCAAAACCTATCACTTGGCTACTCATAAAAATTTGAGTACCCAAAAGTTTATGAACAACAGAAATGAACACCGGGTCAGACATGGGTCTGGTGTAAGTAAACGATTTAAAGTTGTTTAACTTTTTGAAAACATTTGAAAATAACGGCATCATGTAAGCCTCCCCACACATAAATACGGGTAAGTTTTTCCCTTACGCTAACCAAAACAATTTAATAGGAAATCCAGTGATATTATAATTGTGTCTAGGGTTTTCAAGTAAAATACAGAAATAGCTGAAATGCTTACATCTCACATTCCAACATAGTTGGGCACAATCAAAACGTACGGCTCTTATTGGAAATTGAATTCCATACAATGGCAGGGCTACTAGGGTAACGCCCGTCACACCGAGGATCACTCCTGACCCCCTACAACACAAGGCCGGAACCATTCCTTACTGAACAGTCCCGAACAAGATAACCCCACGGTTGTATCTAGCAACCGCCCACACAACCGAAATAAAAAGGGACATCTAGACAGGGGTATATCTCTTCTGGCTTGGGTGCTACCCACCTAACCTTGCTGCACATCCCCTATATTAGACATTCACGGTTGATGAGGCTTGAAGCTAAGATTACCTTTATAGAACATATCTCTTAGAATGCTCATCGTCCGCCTGACGATGTTCTGAAAGCATTCAATCTGTATAAGTTCGTTCCGGGTTCGAATAAAACCGTAGGCGTTATCTCGTTACACTCATTTTGGAATCACCATCAGAGTCAACGACAATAATCCTTGCATTCTGAAACACCATCTCGACCTTCACTTGAGAAATCACGACCTAGTTTAATTTGGATCGATGTGGTTTTTGGATAATCATAAATGACACCCGATCCCGGTCTCATTGAAATCCAAACGCCATTTTAAAGGTCAAGTTTTTTAATTAATTTAAACAGTTTAAATTCAACACTTAAATTCACATAGCATTTATCACAGATAAATCATACACAATCATCATAGATATATTAAAGCATATCATAGAACATCACAGAATATCACCAAATAGATATCACAAATCAGATATTCTACTTACACAATTATTCATAAGCAAACATCTTTGATTCTTATTGTAATTAATTCAATTTAAATCAATTACTTGAGAATTCATCACTTAATCTTGTTTAACTAAACATCAATTAATTATTTATTCCATTTCATATCATTTAATTAATCAATCAATTTTTAAACAATTTATTAAATCTTAATTACTTAATTAATTATCCTTAGTCATTAATTTATAACCTTAATTATTAATTAATAAAACTTAAATACCCATTTATTAACCACTAATTCCTTAATTAATCAATTATTAATTCTTAATTAAATTACTTAATTAGTTAACCACTAATCATACATTAATTAACTTTAATTAGTTAATTACAAATTCATTTATCATGTAATCATTAGTTAACCGATCTTTAATTACAATTATAAAGTCATCATTTTTAATTTCTTTCCAAAAATAATTAATTGATATTAATTATTCATCTTAACTAACATTTTAAAAGAAATTTTATTTAAACTTTGGAAATCAATTTATTATTAACTACAAAACATTAATGTTAATAAATTTATACTGAACTTAAATTAATTACTTAATTAAAATAATTCATTAAGAGTTTAAACGTTGTTATTAACTAAAACCATTAAAACGTGTATCAAAGTCTTAATTAAGTGATTAAACATTTATTAAGTCTATAGTGTTTAAACTTGTAGAAAAAAATTTACTTAACTTTATATTTATATAATACTACAGTAAGAAAACCCGAGAACTCCCCTAATTAACTTGAGTGTCACTTCGAGTTACTCACCCACTTGTCCCGAGTCTCTCTCCTACACGCCTTCTTCTTCTCTTTTTTTTTTCTTCCGTAAAGCTTAAGTTTTGGTTAAAGCATAAAGTATAGCATCAGAAACTCTCACGCGCTCGCATCACTAACCCGAAGCAACAATTCCCTTAACTCGAGTAACTCACCCTACATTAACACAGACACCAACCCACATCGCCGTACACGTGCACGGCGACGCGCCCATGCTCCGACAATCTCGATCACCACAGGCAAGTCGCAAATCTCCCATAGATTCGAAATCCAAACACGATTTGCCTTCAAAAATTCGAAATCGAAATTTAAGCATTTCGCTCAAAAAAACTATAACCAACCCCCTCAGAAAAACGCCTCGCCACTGCCGCTCAAGCCACCTGCGATACCCAAACTTTGCCCACACCACGACAATACACCAAGCTACCAAATCCCAGAATTACGTGAAGCTCGATCATGTAAAGAAGACGAACTCATCATATTTTCCGATCATAACACAAACGAACGTTAAACCCTAAATTAGATTCATTTGACCAATTCATGCATTTGGAAAATTATTCAACAATTTTCTCAACATCACAGATGTTCATTCTAGCTTCAAAGAAAATTTAAACATTTTAAATTGATTCGATTGTCAGGAATTTGTAAAAATGCAATTTTTGTCCAAATACAAACTTCTCTTAAAATACTAATCAAAAAATCTTCATTTTTGTTTTAAAAATCATAAATTGCAGTAAGAATTCAAGTTATGAACTCGAATTAGCTTTTTGTAACAATCGAACTTATCAATTTATTTCTTGATTGTGTAACGACCTGTAAAATTTTAATAATTAAGTTGGTTATTTTAATTAAAATTGAGTAATTTAATTTTGAAGGAATCAAAATTTGGTAATTTATAATGAAGTAAACGTTAAAAAAAGGGTAATGTAAATGGTAAATCACGTAAGACTTTGTGATTTAATAATTGGAGAATAAAATTTGGGTAACTTATTTATGAAATAATAAGTGAATTAAAAACGTAACAATGCTAATTAAATTTATAATTAATGGATCTAATGAAATTTCCAATTTATTGTAATACAGGAAAATGAATAGTTATTAATAAATTTAATATAAGAAACGAAATTTAATATTGAATTTATGAATTTATATATATATCGAATAACAACTGAACGTAAATTTAGGTAATAAGGTTAGAACAAGTTGATAAATATTAAATGTGTAGTGCAATCCCAATTGATTTAAACCATTGTGAAGTTTTAACTGATCATAATGTTTAATAATTGTTAAAATAATAATGGAAGTGTGAATGGAAGTTTAATAGAAATGTTAATTTTATGCATAGATGGCAATTGATTTAATTAAAAATTTGAAACCAAGATAAAACAATGAATTGGGATATTAAATGGGTATAAGCGCCTAAATTTTAGCATAATGAAATAAAATATTGAACACAAATAAAAGATGAAATTTGAATTATATAGCTGATTGGAACATTTGTTGTAATTAATGAACTTTTAAAGGTAATTAAGAGTTAAGGGTAACAATGGTTATAAGTTACATATTTATTTAGTTCGTAAAAGTTAGTGTGAAATCAATTACAGTTAATTCACTTAATTAGTGCAATTTTATGTAGATTAATTTGGTAATCGGAGAATGTTAATTCAATAGGATGTAACCAATGAAATTTTAATCTAATACTACGGTATGGCTAACTAAGGTAAGTATTAATAAAGCGAATGAAATGCAATACCAATTGAGGGAAACCAATTCGTAAGGGTATAATTGAATGAAATCGGTAAATTGGGAAATAAATTCAAAAGTGATATTAATTGATGAAATAATGCATAATAAATTGTTAGTTGATAATTAAAAGTATGAAGTGTGTAAATAGGCATATATTAATTGCAATGAAATAAATTAGCGTTGAATATGGAATTATAAATCTTGTTAGATGACTAACGAACTTAAATGCAAGTAATATAGGTGGCTTGTTATATAAGGTGCTAAATAAACTATGTAAATTTAATGTTTTATTTATGTAATTTAAAGTAACGATCAATGTAATAAAGGATGGCACCAAGGTAAATTAGTCAATTGGTTTTAAAATCCAAATTTATGAGTGAAATTGACAAATTTCAATATAGTAGTTATTACACAATAAGTGGAATCAAAATAGTTAATACGAAAAGGTGAAATTGGAAGTGTCAATGTAATGTAACGTAAACAAATGGTCAATATGTTTAGAGGATAATGTTTGTTTAAATAATAAGAATGGGAATCAACATTTTTTCATTTATTTGAATTTAAATTACGATAATATGATTTATTGCAATTAAATGGAAACTTAATATTTGAAATATTGCATAAATGGAAATGTAGATGAAACCTAAGAAAATAAATGTAAACAATCGTGAACCAATGTAAATTGCATCCTTCTGATAACGATGAATTTAATAATAGAATGAATAGTGAATTTAATAGAATTGTTGGAAATTTTATTTATAATTTCGAAATTTATGAAATTGAAGGTTTATATTGAAATTTATAAATTTATCTTCTCTAAATAGACATTTAAATTTGTTTAAATCATTAAAAATGTTTGAGAAATATAAGATGATAAAATTGTTAATTTTAGAATTGAAATTTAAAAATTTGATTTAATCAATTAATTATACGTTTATTTAATTAATATAAAAATAGCCATTTTGCCACTGACTCGGATTTCGACGAAACTAGTTTCATCGGATCAGTAACGGTGAATTATAATAGTGTTTCAAGTTTCGTAGCGATCGGACTTGGCGTTTGATCGTACAGACTCGAAAAGCCGTGAAATTTATGCAATTTAAATCAGTTGAAATTAATTTGGAAAAATTGAATTTAGCATAACTTCTTCATACGATGGAATTTGGACGTAAAACTTTTTCCACCGCGTTAAAAATATTTTTAAACATATATTTTGATATATGCGTTTACCCTTTTCCGTTCCGGTATCGAAATGGGCTTTTCGGGTCAATTATCGTTCAAAACCCAAATCCAACCTAGCCCATTCTTTCTATTATGATTGCCTATATATATGTGGTTATAAACTCTAGGTCATTGCTTATTCCTCATTCTGAACGTATGCTCTTCCTCATTCCACTGCAAACCCTAATCTTCCCAATCCAATTTCAATTTCAAAAAAAAAAAAGAAAAAAAAAGAAGAAAAAAATTTGCGGACCTGTAGCAACTTTTGGTCGCGCTTCGAGTTTCAGAGGCAAAAATGCTGTATCTACTTCTGCTCAGGAAGAAAATGACTTGGGTTGCTTTGGGTCGTTTTGGCAAAAACTCCAAGCAAGCACCGGGGATTTGAGGCGGCGCACCGAAGTCGAACCCGAAGTCGACTGAGGACCAGAATTTTCCAATTTTCAAATTTTTATAACTATTGCATACGAGCTCGGATTCATGCACGGTTTGTTTTGCTGGGATCATATTGGAATTTCAGACATTTTGGCACCGGTTTGGATTAATTTGAAGACTGTCCAATTTTTGGGTTTAAATTGAATTTGAATTCAATTTAAATTCAAAAGGTGAGTGTTTTAATCCACTCACAATTTCTAAAATTTCTTATGTTGGTTAAATTGATTAATGAGGTGTTTAAAGTTTTATTTACAGCTGTTTGGCGTATATTTCATCATTTTCTCAATTAAATTGCATTCATTAATTTACGCTTTATTTAATTCATTATCGCATTTAAAACTGACAGTTAATTGTTAATTTATTTATTCATTGCATTAAAACTGTCAGTTAAAATTTTAGTCAAATTTATTTATTGCATATAACGTGCAAGTTAAATTTATTTATTATTGCATATAAAATACAGTTAAACAGTTATTTAATTCATTATTGAAAATGTAACTATCAGTAATTAATTATTATTTATTGTCGTGATTGTTTGAATTGGATGATAAATTTATGAGTGTTTGATGATTGATATGGTGGATGAATGGATGTTGTATTTATATTATATAAACTGCAAGTTATTATGCATTTTCATTTCATTCGGGATTGCGGTTTGAAATGATATACAACTGCATTTTTATTTTTAAATTGCGGATTGAAATTATAGATATCCGTATCACTTGACCATAGGGTAGAAAATTATATACAGACACCGTCGGTCTATATATATATATATATATATATATATATATATATATATATAAATATTTTGAAAATGATTTCTATGGTTTGGATAGGATACGGTTTAATAAATATTAATTTTTGATCTTATATAAAATCTTATTTTTATGTACATATATAGTTAAATTATTGAATTTAAGTTGTGTATAAATTTGTTAAATAAAATAAATAAGATGAATAATGGAGTTTGATTATTTTATATTATATGGCAAGGTGCATGTTAAGATATTGAGAATATATAGAGTTTTAAATGATTTAAATCGATTAATATTAGGAGTTAAATTGAAAAATTGATTTGGAATTGAGTTTAATTAAGAATTTAACATCATAAGTTGATGTAGAATTTATTAACTTGAAATTTTTAAAAAGGTATGATATTTATAACTGAATTTTTATTCAAGATGAATTAAATGAATATTTCTAGTATAAATAAATTGAAGGAAATTTTTAGTTAAAAGTAAATTGAGTTTTATTTAAATGATTTCGGATTTATTATGCAAATATTTCAAACTAAATAAATAGGACTTTAAATTGTTGAATAGAAATTTCCAACCTTAGTTCCAATTTTTTTAAAATTAAAGTTTGAAATATATTGAAACTGAAGTGGTTTATTGAAACTGAAAGCGATTTTAAAGTTTATGGATTTTGACTTAATCTTTAATGAAATAATTTGTAAGTGCGGAAATTATTTATTTTATAAAGTAATTTTAATTTCAAACTATTTTATTCTATATACAGTTTGAATATCCAAACCATTCAAGTTTTTGAAGTTATGGTTTCAAAGCTAAGAATTTCGAAGTATTATGTTGAAAGTTATAATTCAAATGTTTGGTTTCCAGATATTATAAAATTTAAAGCAGTATGTTTTTGGAATTGAAATATATCTGAAATAAAAAACATATTATTGATTTGGGTTTTATGAAAATAATATCAAAATGAGTTGTTTTGGAAATGAAAATGATATCGTATTTATGGGTTTTGAAATGGATAATTATTTTCTGGTTTTGAAGTATAAACTATTTTAAAGACCGCGGTGTTATAATAACGTTTGGTTGTTAAAGAGACCGGGATCGGAAGTTGTCATACTCTCTGCCAACTCTGAAAATCACTTTAACAACCGTGTACGCAGTGGAGATTCCAGAATGAAGTAGGTTGGTGGCGGCGTTTCCTGTAAGGTAAATACATGGACCTGACTCCCGTGAGTTGGCATAAGGTGGCTAAAACAGGAGTGATTCTCGGGCCAAGGGGGTTAGCGCCCTTTATCGGACACATCCCTTCGATACTATACTCTGACTTTGGATTGATCTGGTGGTGTAACGACCCTGAAATTCAGACCCAGTTTAAAATTTTTAAAATCGTATATTAGTGTAGAAATTCAATTTTCACAAACAAATTCCGTTGCTATTCAAACTTCACCTTTGGAATGCATCTAGATAGACATAGGTATGCCAAAATTCGTTGAAAAATATTGAAGTAAATTTCGTTCTCACGTTTACATACTAGTTTAAATTTTATGTGTAAATTTTCTATTGTCCGAACTCAAATATTTTCCACAATGTTGCATAAGAAAAATATTTTGACATGACGGCGCAATTCGTTTTTTCAAATTTCGCTTTCAATGGCTAGTCAAATTGTTCGCCCGAGCAAATGGTTCAATAAGATTTACCACTTCGCAAACAGTGTAAAACCATCAATATCTCCATACCGTTGTGTCCGCCTCGTCGTGCTGATCAAAGCGGCATATTTATTGTGTCAATCGGAGTTCGGCGTTATAAATTATAATTGGTTAACGGAGTACCAACTGGTCCGTTACGCAGCACGAACCAGTACCCAACTGTCTCCCGCTTAGAATTCTAAAGGCCTTTGACCATTCAGAAACCCAATAGCCATCACGTTTACCGAAGACATCATTTCCTTGACCTTGGGACTCTAAAATTCTCTGTATATACCTACCCTCTGCCCTCATTAATTCCTCACTGCTTCTTGGGTACGCATTTTCTCTCCCTCCTCTTCATCATTTTGTTTTGTTTTGTGTCCTCTCCAGTGAAACTCACGTCCCCACTGCTCCACCCCCTCCACACGCCACCCATCGCCCGCCTGCTCCACCCACATCGCCAGCGGCCACTCGAGTCCACTGCCCTCCCCGATCCACTGCCGCTCCACTTTTCCCCACGACCGCCCCTGCTCCATGCCCAGCCCAGTCCACCAGCGACCACCCAAATCCACGGCCCACCCCATTGTTCTGCCTCTGTCCACTCGCCATGATCCTACGCCGCGCCGCCTCCTAACCAACCCACCATCGAACTAGATCTTCCACACCCTTGCCGCTGCTCATCCCTCTCCCCACCGCCCTCCCAAATTCCCGTAGCACCCAGCTCGTCTTCGACATTTGCTGTTTTGTTGATATAAATACGTTTAAATACATATATATGTATCTAGAGTGTTTCTATAGTTTCTATAGCTGATCACGTATATAGTTTATATAGCTTCGGTTTTGATGTTAGTTTAGTTTTATATGTTGTTTATAAAGTTTAACATAAAGTTTCTATATCTCTGTTTTGTTTTGTTTAGTTATATACAGTATAAAGTTTATATAAAGATTTTATATATAGTTATAGTTTTATAGGTTCATACACATACGGTTGTATATATGGTTTTACACAATCAGTTGCTTATGAACTTTGTATACATATAATCAGTTGTATATCTATGTTTTCAGTTATGAAGTTATGATTCTGTATAGTTTTTTTGTGTGTGTGCGCGTGTGTGTATTAGACATCAGAGTATATAGCAGTATATAACTTTGAAAATTCTGGTTGCTCACATACAGCGTTTTACTGTGTTTTGTTCCAGCTACCGCTTCGGAGACTTAGATTTCCATCCCGCTTGTCGAGTCTGTCTTGCTTCGCTGTTTGGTATGGTTTATATATATATATATATTCAATTGATAAATATTGCAATAAATAAATTGTTGATTAATTATTTGTTTGATTGCAGTTTGTGTCGTTTTGCATCGTGCTTGTTAGTGTCTCTTATCTATTCCTCTTCGTGCTTCGTCATCTTGTAACGAATGCGACTTGTCGACGCTCGAAAACCGACATCAATACATCTACTGTATCAACTGTCGAGCAATCGAATGCCGGAAAACCGTACCGTTATGGTTAAAGAAGAAGAAAAAGATAGAAGAAGAGAGAAAAAGATAGAACAGAACAGAAAGAAGCAATAGAACAATATCAGAATCTCACAATCGCAGCGGAACAACATATAATGAATAATCTTTAAACAAAGAACTATATCAGTTATTCTATTACATTACATCATTAGAGTGTACAAAAACAAACAACAACAAACAGCGGAAAAGAAATACTATATACTAGTGAATATGCTACGCCATCCAGCTCGCCTGCAGATTTCTGTAGCAACTCCTGAATTCCAGAATATCTTGAAAACCTAACTCTAGACTGCCCGTGTGGAAATTGGTGGGCACCCAGAGTTTAGGAGGGAAAACAATAAACTCCGAGTCAGTCATGTGACTGGTGTGAGAACTAAAACAGTTTATTTTTAAAACATAGAACAGGATAATTTTAAAATAGATTCGCAATGCTTTTTAGAAAATGAGATTACCATAAGGCCTCCCGCACACACACACAATGCAAACGCAGAATCAGAGGAGATTTCTCCTTATGATAGTCAAAGATGCTTGATACGCATTAAAAAGAAACATTTGATATTATTACTAGTGCATAGTATAGGAAAAATCCTTTCGAAAGTAAAGATATAAATCTTAGCCAGCATAGGCATTTCACACTTATGCCTACTATAGCTACCATCCAAACAGTGGGGCGCCACCATAAGTGAATGATGGTATCTACAACTAAAACCGTACAAGATCGTATTGTTTCTTTGGATTTCCAACAAATGGTCAGGTCAAGGAACTTCCCATTGCCACATGGGTACGCCTCTGGAAAGACGACCCGAGAACCTAACAGGATCTCTACCAACACAGGGTCGGGTTACCTTTCAAACTAGGTAACTACTGATACAAATATGTCATTCCCCGATCGTAACCGATCTATATCCGAGGATCCTCGATTTCCAACAACCACAAAGCAATAAATTTGCAGCAACAACATAGGTTAAGTATCTGGGCTCCATACCATGATACCACCTCTATCCATAAGGAATGACATACACTAAAGGGGGGCTACCCCCTAATAACCTTGCTGCATCCTTCCCATTTTGACCATTTTCGGGGTGTGTGGTCCGACGAAGTCTCGTCCACAAAGCCACTCTTTATACAAAAGCTGTGCTTTGATCATCAAATGCTCAACAGTACTTCGTATACCACATTACCAATTTGGGAATGTATCACTAGTAACCATCAAGTACGTAACCTTTAAGGGTGCTAAGCTAAGAGAATAAATTCTCCGCCACCAACGGGAACATATTTGATAGAAACCAGCTTTACATCTCAAATTGTAACGTCAGACACACATCCATACAAGTCCGTTCCGGGATTGAACCGAACCGAAGGCACTTACAAAGAAGTCATTGCAATTCGGATATTCACTAATCACAACTGGACTTCCCATCACAAAGGGTAATAAATTTCTATATCGAGGATCAGCCGATGCAGAAACATTCGACGGTAATCCTTCCGTTTTCACAAATATCCAGTCTTCAACATCGGTCATCAAATGCAATCCATAACGACGTATCACATATTCAGAATGGGTTATACAATCCCAAGGTCCTTTCCCGGCTAACCCGAATAGTGAGCGCTTATTTCAAAAATAACCGTGGCATTCAAATTCAAGCAATTCACAACAAATACTTATTTAAAGGTAAATATTGATAGTCGGATTATTTAACTATCAATAAGTGTTAATTCCTCTTTTCTGGCGACCTAAAGATGGACGACCCAACAGCTTGCCGACTTAACTGCCCTAAGAGAATAGACCGACTCAATACCTTAAGGAAGTTGTCGACTCAGAGTACTTCACGACCTACGACTCAAGGTATGGACGACCTAACACTTTAACAGCCCAACAAGGATACCGATCTAACAGGCTTAACAAGGATACCGACCTAACAGGCTTAACAGGGATACCGACCTAACAGGCTTGAGAGGGATGTCGACCTAAGGCCTAAGAGGGATACCGACTTAAGGCTGAACAGTTGCCGACCTAATGCTTTAACAAGAACGCCGACTCGGCTGTCTAAGATAGCTACCGATCTAAGACAACTACCGACCTAAGTCAAAACCGACCTATGACCTATATTAATTCTTTCACGACCCAAGCAAAGGAAGACAAGTTCAATGCATCTACTTGGCATAGTGTCCTCTTAAATCTTACACGATTCAGGACTTGGGTTATTATCTGAAGGGAACAAGCTTATTAGTTAACTCGTACACGGCTCACGACCTAGCTTGAGTCGTCCACGACCTAAAGCTACTGGGTGAAGGTTCAATGCCGCATGAAGAAGACCAGTTGACTCATTTGCGACTTAGGTGTTGACTCGTGGGCGACTTAGGACTTGTACAAATGAACTTTTGTGAGACCATGGGGCCAGATGAGTCGGCCACGACTTACTTTAGACCGGTCACGACTTACGACCTAAGGGGGGAACTTACCTATAAATACCAACCCACCTCAAGCATGGAGGGGACTTATGGCCGACCTCTTTAAGCGCCGATACTCTGCTGAATTCTCGACTCACTCGACACTTCAAGCACGAAAGGCATCTCAACTAACTTCGAGAGGAAATCTAATGCAATCTACATGGATTTAAAGAATTCTTCTGCATCAAAGTTCTAGTTGTTTGTCTCATCGGAATTGTAATTGAAGATTGTTGTAAAGTTGTAATCAATTTAGTAATAAAGAGAATTAAAGTGGACGTAGGCTTACCTTAAACCGAACCACTATAAAAACTGTTGTTTTCTCTGCTTTCTCTATGATTTCTCTACTTTTTTTCAGTTCCCGTGTTCACGGGTGGTGCTTTCGCTCAACTTCAATCTACACCGGGGTGTTAGCGTCTGATTTTTTACGTTAACATTTTTGGTGCTTTCACTGAGAACCCAACTCAGGAAACTTCCACTATTGCTCCGCGAAGGATTGCTGAAAGGATTTCTTTTAAAACCAGAAGTTTATTGGAAATAATGGCTGCTGAGAGAAAACGAAGTTCTGTAAGATCCGACAATGTTCAAGAGAATACTGCTACTTCTCCTCCTTCAAGTCAAGCAGCCCTAACTGTTGGAGTTACACGGGCAGAGTTGGACGCCGTAGTTTTGGGATTGAATCAACAATTGAATACTCAGAATGCGCAGTTGGAAGCCCAGAATGCCCAGAATGCCCTGATCTTGAGTAAATTGAATGATCTACTTGGGGCAAACTGTCAACCGGGTAATAATGATGGGAACCCTACTATGGGAGTTCAGGATGTTGAAGGGAACATTTCTCAAAGAGCCGCAGACCCTGTAGAAAGGACTCCTCTTCAAGCTGGAGGATCAGGGGCGCAGCCGACCCTCCGTGAACGATTGTCAAGGCAGAATTCAAAGAGAGTGGCTGATGTGCGCCCTCCAGAGCCTCTAAATGATGAAGAGTATTTTTCGGGTATGGTTCGTCAAATCATGAAAGAAAGTATGCGAAGAGATGAAGACGAGAAAGAGTGGGGTTTTTCTCCAAACAAAACTCCATTTACTGAAAGGATCTTAAAGGCGGAGTTCCCAGGGAAATTCGTTCCCTCTACTATTCCAGCTTACAAGGGGACGAGTGATCCTAACGAGTTTCTGTATAAATACGACTGGCATATGACAGGTGCCAGGGCGTCTGATGAAATTAAATGTCGATATTTCCCGGTATATCTGGAAGGTGTGGCTCTATTGTGGTTTACGAAGCTACCAGTCAGGTTCATTGATCAATTCTACGATTTGACAGGAAATTGAAGGAGCAATTTCAATTGTATGCTTCTAAAGCAAAGGATATAATGTCACTGTCAAGTCTAGAGCAAAATCCGGGAGAATCCATCAGGTCATTTTTGAATCGTTTTAACATAGCATTGGCCGAGGTAGATAATGCTGAACCACGCATGGTCCTAACATACTTGATGAGGGCGATTGACAAGTCTAGCAAATTTGGAAAGTGGTTGAAAATGAAAGAACCAAACTCGCTCGACAAATTCTACAAGAAAGCGGATGAATTCATGCGCTTGGAGAGCCTCCAAACACCGGCTAAGGTGGTATCAGCAGAAGCCGGAAACAATGGTCCTCCTTCGAACAAGAAAGAACCTAACACTCAGAAAAGGGGAAATGATGGTGGAAAGAAACAGGGAGACGCTAAGAAAGGTCGTTCTTTCAATTTCACACCCTTGACCGATACCCCTGAAAACATCTTCTTTGCAACCAAAGATGATGTCAATTATCGAACACCACCTAAAATGAGAGTTGCAATTAAAATGGAAAAAAGTGGAAGGTTCTGCCGGTTCCACAACCAGCCCGGCCATGACACCAACGAATGTCGTCAGTTGAAAGAGGTAATTGAACAACTCTTGAAGGAAAACAAACTCCAGCAGTATGTGAAAAGGAACAGAAATGCCCCAGCTTCGTCAACTCAAGGACAACAAGTTCCCGCTCACCGTCCTGCCTCAAGTGAGAAGGCCGTAGAGCATGAATCAGAAAGACCTGTTATCAATATAATAACTGGAGGACCTCACCCAGCAGGCAAAAGCTGGGGCGAGATGGAAAGGTATGCCCGGGCCTTGAGGCATGTACCAGCTGAAGAGAATGTTTTTGTTTTAGAGAATGATGCGCCTTTAAAGCAGCAAAAGACTTCCACAGATGATATTGTGTTCAGTGCCAGGGATTCTTCAGGTATCGAGGCTCCGACCATAGATCCTTTGGTCATATCCGCTGGTATTGGGCCGACAACTGTGAGAAGAGTTCTAGTTGATTGTGGAGCTTCATGCAACATCCTCTTCAAGAAGACCTTTGATCAAATGAAAATTCCAATGGCCGACGTTCAAGCTTCATCACTTAAGATTGCTGGGTTTGCTGGAGAACCCAAACAGCCGATTGGGACGATAGATTTGTTGGTAGAACTTGGAAAGGGATTGAGGAAGGTGGCTCGAAAGCAAACTTTTATAATTGTTGAAGAATTCTCTGCCTACAATGCCTTTTTAGGCCGACCAACTCTTGCTGCATTTAAAGCTGTTCTTGCCCCATGGTGTCTAACTTTAAAATTCCCCACAGATAACAGAGTTGGTATGATTAAGGGAGACCAATATGCGGGGCGAGAATGTTACTTTGCAGAGTTGCGAGAATCAAGGAAAAGAGAAATAGGAAAAGGTGCGGCGGCTCCAGTCCGCACCAAGGAACCAACCTTGTAGCAATTACAGGGTGGACCCTGCACTGGCGAATGTAGTGGCGCACGAAGAGAGATGGATCCAAGGAAAGCCAGTGCAGGGGAGAATAGGGTAGTACCGGTAGAGGTAACAGTGTCGGTGCCCGTTGACCACAAGGACCCAAACAAAGTGCTTAATGTGGGTTCACAACTCAACACAACAGTTCAGAATGTTCTGATTTCATTTTTGAAGGCTAATTTGGATGTATTCGCTTGGACTCATGCTGACATGTGTGGAATATCCCCAGAGATTGCAGTACACACTCTGAACATTGATCCAAATTTTACATCTGTGAAACAGAAGAGAAGAACCCAGGGTCCTGAGAGAACGACAGCATTAAAAGAAGAAGTGGATCGGCTCATGGAGAACGGTTTCATCAGAGAATCTACTTATCCAAATTGGGTGTCAAATCCAGTGCTGGTTAGAAAAGCTAACGGAAAGTGGAGAGTGTGCACTGACTTTTCAGATCTGAACAAAGCCTCCCCCAAAGACTGTTTCCCGCTGCCCAGGATCGATCAGTTGGTGGATGGGACGGCAGGACATGAATTGTTATCTTTTATGGATGCATACTCCGGATAAAACCAGATTATGATGCATGAGCCAGATCAAGAGGATACGAGCTTCATCACAGATGTTGGTCTCTACTGCTACAAGGTCATGCCTTTCGGCCTCAAGAATGCAGGGGCAACTTACCAAAGGCTTGTTAATGCCATGTTTAAACCGCAGATTGGCAAGACAATGGAAGTTTATGTTGATGATATGCTAGTAAAGTCTAAGAAAGCAGTGGACCACATGGATCACTTAGCAGAGAAGTTCGCAGTACTCCGAAAGTACAGAATGAAGCTTAATCCCTTAAAATGTTCATTTGGAGTGGAGTCCGGAAAGTTTTTGGGTTTCATTGTGAGCGCTAGGGGCTTTGAAGCCAATCCAGCTCAGATCACTGCCCTGAGAGAGGTCAAGGCTCCTAGAACGAAGAAGGAATTGCAAAGTCTCAATGGAAAGGTTGCTGCTTTGAGTCGGTTCATTTCCAAAGCTACTGACAAATGCATTCCATTCTTTGATGCTCTGAAGAAAGGAAGAAAAAACTTTGAGTGGACTCCTGAATGTCAGAAAGCATTTGATGAGTTGGTTCGTCATATGGAAGTGCCTCCGATACTTTCAAAGCCTGACAGTGGTGAAGATCTCTTCATATATTTGGCAATTTCGTCTCATGCTCTCAGTGCAGTGTTGGTACGTGAAGACGCAAGGATTCAACGCCCAGTCTATTATATCAGCAAAAGATTCACTGGGGCAGAGACGAACTATTCAAGATTAGAAAAGCTCGCCTATTGTTTGTTGATCGCATCAAGAAAATTAAGGCCGTATTTCCAAGCTCATCCCATCAAAGTCCTCACTGATCAACCTCTAAAGCAAGTCCTATTCCGTCCTGAGACTTCGGGCCGTCTTTTGAAATGGAATATTGAACTCATCCAATATGATATCACCTACCATCCCCGAAGAGCAATCAATGGACAATCTTTGGCAGATTTCATCGCAGAATGTACGGATAAGGGTGATAGTGAGGAAGAAGTCACTGATAGCATCCCAATCCAATGGAAATTGTATGTCGATGGCGCAAGGAATGATTACTGTTCCGGAGCAGGGGTTGTCCTTGAAACCCCAGAGGGGCGATCGCTATGTTATGCGCTGATACTAGAATTCCCTTCGACAAACAATGAAGCTGAATATGAAGCTCTCATCGCTGGTTTAAGGATCGCTAAAGAACTAAACATCAAGGCATTACAGATCTTCAGTGATTCTCAACTTATTATTTGCCAAGTCAGGAAGGAATTTCAAGCTAAAGGAGGGAATCTTCCCTTCTATTTATCAAAAGCCTGGGAGCTCCTTCAAGATTTTGACTGTTATTCAATAAACCATATACCCCGAGAAGAAAACATGAAGACGGATTCTCTCGCAAAGTATTCGAGTACTGGTGAAGCTCAACTATTGGGATTAGTTCCCGTCGAAGTCTTGTCAGCTCCAAGCACAGATGAAATAGATGTTGATTGGATTATGAATGTATCACGAGAGCAAGAATCATGGATGACTCCGATACTTGAATATTTACTCAATGGTTCTTTGCCAGAAAGTTCAAAATAACGACAGAAGCTGATGAGGAAAGCCTCCAGATATATAGTTCAAGATGGTCGTTTGTACAGACGAGGATTTTCAATGCCATTACTCCGATGCGTGACAAAGGAAGAAGCTAAGACAATTCTGACTGAAGTACACGGAGGGGAATGTGGGGATCATACAGGTGGTCAAACTTTAGCAAAGAAAATCCTCCGTTATGGATACTTTTGGCCAGAAATTAATCAGGATGCTGCTAACTATTCCCGAAAGTGTGATAAATGCCAGAGATTCGCTAAAATTCCTAGGGCACCTTCCACTGAGCTAACACAAATGGTAAGTCCATGGTCGTTTGCCATCTGGGGAATAGATCTCATTGGGCCTTTGCCGACTGCCAAATCGGGGATTAAATATGCTATCGTTGCTGTTGATTACTTCACTAAATGGGCTGAACCCGAACCATTGGCTACTATTACCTCTAAGAAAATGATAAGTTTTGTGACTAAAAATATCATTTGCAGGTATGGTGTGCCTCAGAAGATAATCACAGACAATGGTACTCAGTTTGAAAGTGAGGAGTTCCAAGATTTCTGCAAACGATTCAAGATCCAAAAAAGCTTCTCAGCAGTGGCTCATCCGCTGGCAAACGGGCAAGTGGAAGCAGTAAACAAAATAATCAAATCAACCATCAAAAGCAGCTGGAAAAAGCAAAAGGTGGTTGGGTCGATAAGTTACCGCTTGCACTATGGGCATACAGAACCACCCACAAAACTGCGACTGAGCATACTCCATTTTCATTGGCATACGGATCAGAAGCGATGATTCCAGTGGAAACTGAAGTCCTCTCACACAGAAGGATCCATTTTGATCAAAATGAGAATGAAAAATTGCAATTAGAAGCACTTGACCTCCTCGATGAAAAAAGAGAAGAGGCTAGACTTAGAATTGCAGCTCACCAGCAAAGAATAGCCAGGCACTTCAATTCCAAAGTTCTTCAGCGCAGCTTTGAAGTTGGTGACTTAGTCCTGAAGAGAATCATGACAGCCATAGGTGTGTTTGGGCCAAACTGGGAAGGGCCATATGTTATAGGCACGAAACTCCTTGATGGCACATTCAAACTCACAACTGTCGAAGGGGAACCAATCCCAAGAGCTTGGAACAGCAATCATTTGCGTCCCTATTTTACTTGAAAGCACTGCTGAAATGTTGCAAAAGAATTACAAATATATGATTCTTGTATTGAAAACAATTGTAAAGCAAGTGAATAATGAAAAGCTATAAAGTGGATGTAGGCCCAGCTTTTGGCCGAACCACTATAAATCTTGTGTTCTCTACTATTATAAACTGCTTTGTTTTATTTCGACATATAAAATACGTTAATTGTGTCACTAAAATGTCGATTTAATAATGCAGGCCATAAAAGCAAAGCTTACCCATCGCAAGACCAAGCGATCTCCAACATCACTCAGCAAGCAAACACTAAACCATTCAAAATTTCCATACTCAAATACTACAAAAGAAGTGCTTCGAACAAAAGTTAGCAATGTGGATGGAAGTGGACCATTTCTAACTAACTGCAAATGTTTGAACATACAAACAACCAGTTAAATAGCCTGTGTCTACCACCACCAACTCGCTTAACTATGAAGAATATTTCTTTGGATAAGGGAAATTATTGGCAACTAAAAAGGGATGACACTTGTGAAAGACAACAGAGATCGCCAACATGAATAGATGGCCAAGAGACATGGGCAAGCAAGCATCAAACAACAAAAGACCTCTTCGGAGGCACAAGCCCTCTTCGGAGGCACAACTCTTCGGAGGATAAAGACCTCGAGCGGGCCTAGCCAGAAAAAGAGAGATCTTTCTCGATACAAAGTTGCGGAATGATCGGTCGATACACTCCCGTGAATCCGTCCAACCGACAGAAAGAAACTCCAAACTTCCAGGCAAAAGCCCTACTCAGAGGCACACGTTTCACCGAGATTGAAATAAAACTTCCAAGTGTTGAAACGTGAAAAAGCCCTCTTCGGAGGCCCATTTCACCACAGTTGAAATGCTAAAAGACCTCGAGCGGGCTAAACCAGAAAAAGAGAGATCTTTCTCGATACAAAGTTGCGGAATGATCGGTCGATACACTCCCGTGAATCCGTCCAACCGAGAGAAAGAAACTCCAAACTTCCAGGCAGTAACCCTACTCAGAGGCACATATTTCACCATGATCGGTGATACACTCCCGTGAGACGAAATGTGAAAAGCCCTCTTCGGAGGCCCGCTTCCCAGCGAACAGGGAAAAATAAAAGCCTCTCCCAAGGGGAAGAAACAAAAGAGCTCTTCCCAGAGGCGCAATAAAACAAAAAGACCCCTTCCCATGGACACAATCAAACAAAAAACCTCTTCCCAGAGGTGCAATCAAACAGAAAGACCTCTTCGGAGGCACACGTTTCACCGAGATTGAAATAAAACTTCCAAGTGTTGAAACGTGGAAAGCCCTCTTCGGAGGCACAACTCTTCGGAGGCACACATTTCACCGAGATTGAAATAAAACTTCCAAGTGTTGAAACGTGAAACAGCCCTCCTCAGAGGTACAACTTTCCAAAGAAGCATTTCGTCAGAAATGCAAAGCAAAGATCAAAAGCCCTCCACCGAGGCGCAATATAAAAAAAAGGAAGCCCTCTTCAAAGGCATACTTTAGCTTTCAAAGGAAGATTGGTTCTTCTATTCTTGAAAATACTCTTCCTCAAAAAGAAGTTAAGGTGCCCTTCAGAGGCCCGCTTTACCACATAGAAGAATTCACTTGGTAAAATGTGTGTATGCTGTTTGCGTAAAAAATGGTCACAAACACCCAATACCGTGAAAGCACCAGTGTATGAATATAAATCAGCGATATTCAAACACAAATCACAGATCTCAGCAAATAACCCAAATACGTTTGCACAAAAGATGGGCAAACAACTCCAAGTCGTATGATTTAGTTGATTTTATGTTGTTCGTAATGATTTATGTGGTTTATGCAAATACGTAAAAAGCAGGGACTGAACTGTAAAAGACACACAGATTTATAGTGGTTCGGCCAAAATGTGCCTACGTCCACTTTATATGTTATTCTCCTTTTCCAATCCGATTACGAGTACAAAGCTTGTAGTACAAGTGTATGAAAGTTGTTTGAAAGTTCCTTCCAGGTTTGAGCTCTCAAACTTCTCTGCCATTGTTGTACCCCTGCCCCTCTATTTATAGAGTGAGGCTGGGGGCGGAGGTCTTGCATGTATATAGCTGCTGGTGGGCTTGGGCTGATGCAATCTGGCCTTGCAGCATTCTGGTTCGGCAGCGTCTTGGTTCGGCGGTGAGTGGTAACATGGGTGATTCGGCAGGTAGTGGAGATAGGGGTTCGGTGGTAGGTTGGACCGGTGGTAGCGTGGAGATGGAGCTAGACGGTGGTTGGTTCGGTAGTATGGTAGGTAGAGGAGGTTGGTTCGGCAGTAGTTAGTCCGGCAGCTGGTTCGGTATGGTTGGTTCGGTAGGTAGTGGAGACAAGGGTGATTCGGCAGTGGAATGGAGGCAGGGGTGATTCGGCAGTGGCGTGGAGAGGTGGTGGTTCAGTGAGGGTACTACCGAATGGAGCTTATAGAATGCCGAATGATCCCTTCATATTAGAGAATGCCGAATGAGCCTTCGGATCCGAGAATGCCGAATGAACCTGGTGGAGTTCGAATACCGAACGAACTCTTGCCTCGCTTCCAATCGATTTTCAATCCCGACATCCATCATTCCTTGCCAGTTTGTTGATATTCCAGTTTTGACCAAAAAATGGGATAACACTTTGCCCCCCAAAACATGCCTTGTGATAACAAGGCGTGTTTTGAATAGTTCCGAATCCAATATCCAAGGTCCATAGCCATATCGGCAGAGTAGATCATCCTTGACTGCTCCGAGTCGATATCCAATTCCAAATCCAATAACCAAAGCTTGAGCCAATTCCATGTCCATCCGAACTCGACAACCGAGCCCCAAACCATCCTTATCCAATAGCCAATAACCGAATCTAGGACCTCTCTGGGTCGATATCCAAATCCATAACCTCTCCAGGCTCTTGCCAAGCGCAATCCACACCTGATGGTCGTGATCCAGTGTCCCTAGACGTTAAGCTAGCCTCCTCGTGTTCTTGTTGAGTGTAATCCACACATGACGACCTTGGTCCAGTGTCCCTGGATGTTGAGCTAACCTCTCTGGGTTCTTGCCAAGCGCAATTCACACTTGACGATCTTGGTCCAGTGTCCCTGGACGTTGAGCTAACCTCCCCGAGTTCTTTCCAAGCGTAATCCACACTTGACGACCTTGGCCCAGTGTCCCTGGGCACTGTACAATGCCATGGCTTAAGTCCTAAGCCGAATCCTGGTCTCTCCGGACCCTTGCCGAGCATAGTCCATACTCGACGACCTGAAAATAACAATTGATAATATAGGGCCTAAGTCCTAGGCCGAATCCTGGTCACTCCGGACCCTTGCCGAGCATAGTCCATACTCGACGACCTGAATGAGTCAATTTACCACGTTCGGGCAAAGCGACTCACCCCTTGCCAGGCATAATCCATACCCGACGACTGTTTATCAAAAATCAGATAAAAATCCAATCAAAATCCAATCCAAAATCCAAATCCAAATCCAAAATCCAAATCCAGAATCCAAATCCGAAGATCCAAATCCAGAATCCAAATTCAAAATCCAAATCCAAAACTAGAAAACTAGAAATCCAAATCAGCATCCAAAGTTGAAAATAATCATCCAGAGGAAAATCCAAATCAAAAGGCGAGAAAAACCAGGAGTTCAATCCAAGCTCCAAAACCGAAAACCAAAAAGAAAAGCAGTGTCCAATCCAAAAGCAAAAGATAAATTTCACAAACCATAGCATCGCAGCTTATTATCATTCAGAGCATGCCTAGGGGCCATCTCTGTCCCTGTACATGTGTAAATGACTTGGTTGCTTTCCAATAGTTTGCTACTTATTTCATATTAACCTAGTCAAGGGACGATCAACCGACCATCATTCCTGGGCCTCCCACCATCGTAGCTTGAGGCAGGCGGCGGTTGCTCCTGCCTCGCTGTTGCATTCCGAGGTCCAACATATTGTGGCAGCTGTCCATTCCTCACATGCTCCTCAATTATGTCCTTTAAGTGCCTGCAGCTGTTGGTGTCGTGTCCATCCAAATCATGGAAGAGACAGTGCCTTCCCGATGTCCTTTCCCGTTCTGTTGGTTCTCTCCTAGCCGGCCTCCGGTAGTGAAGGCGATTTCGAGTATCCAGGTATATCCGCTCCAGTGTCTCGTTCAATCCTGTGTATGTGGAAAACTTTGGATCCTTCCATTGCTTCCTAGCATTTCCAGAATCACCGTCCAACTTCCTTTTTCCTTTGTCTTTATCCGAACCATTGCTGGATGGTCCTCCCACCTCAACTGCATTAACCTTTTTCAATTTTAAATCCGTACTCGCATCTTCTTGTCGAAGGAACCTTTCTGCCTCATGAAAGAATTCGTCGAGATTCCATGGGGGATCTCGTATCAGAGATACCTTGAAATCCGAGTTCTCCCTGACTTCTGATACTGCTGCCATTAAAACCATCGATGGATCGGGCCGATCCACCGAAGCAACTGCGGCACTGAATCGAGTCAGAAAAGCTCTAAGCAATTCATCCATCCTTTGCCTTACCGATGTCAATGTCATCACGTTCTTCGGTCTCTTGACATGAACCCGAAACTGTCCCAAAAACCTTTCCACCAATTCCCTCCAAGTCCTGATAGATCCTTCTTCCAACTGCCTGAACCACATCGCAGCTAAGTCCGTCAAGTACAAAGGGAAGCATCGGGCCATCACCTACTCTGATGCCCCCAGCACCTCCATGTGTCTGGTGTATCTCATCAAGTGATCCGTAGGGTCTTCCTTGCCATTGTATACCTCCACGCTAGGTAGCTTGAACTTAGGTGGATTCTGAGCCATCCTTATTTCCCGAGTGAACGGACTCCTGTTTACTCCTTCCAAGTCTCCGTTGGTCAAACCACCTCGCACAGTCTTCCTGATTATATCTACCAATCCACCGTTGTCTGTCGGGGGTTGCCCCCGAGGGAACTCCGGTACATACTCTTTGTGTAGCTCGTTAGTAGCAACGTTGGTTCTAGCCTGTTGAACTCCTTCCAAAGGTTCTCCTGTGTTGAATCCTGTGGGCCTGCCCCCAAGCCCTTGTTGATTGCCACCTGGCTCCGTATCCTGTCCTTCATTGGGTTCCGTAACCCTAGCTTCTTGTCCTGCATCCACAGCCGTTGTAGCTGTTCCTAAGTTCTGCATCCCTGCAGCTCTCATTTGCTCCAAGAAAGTTTGCATCATTTCCTGTTGACTTTTCAACAACCTCTCTTGCAGCGAATTTGTTATGGCTTCCATTTCATTCCGGGTTATGTAGATCGAAGCCGGTCCTTCCTCACCTCCGGAGGATGCTTGTTGACTTCCTCCTTGTTGGCTTCTCTCAGCCCTTAGCCTTCTACTGTTTTGCCTAGTCATTGTCTTCCAAATCCAAACTTCTATCCGATGTAGCGGGTGCTGGTCCCTCTCAATGAAAGCACCAAAATGTTTGCGTAAAAAATGGTCACAAACACCCAATACCGTGAAAGCACCAGTGTATGAATATAAATCAGCGATATTTAAACACAAATCACAGATCTCAGCAAATAACCCAAATACGTTTGCACAAAAGATGGGCAAACAACTCCAAGTCGTATGATTTAGTTGATTTTATGTTGTTCGTAATGATTTAGGTGGTTTATGCAAATACGTAAAAAGCAGGGACTGAACTGTAAAAGACACACAGATTTATAGTGGTTCGGCCAAAATGTGCCTACGTCCACTTTATATGTTATTCTCCTTTTCCAATCCGATTACGAGTACAAAGCTTGTAGTACAAGTGTATGAAAGTTGTTTGAAAGTTCCTTCCAGGTTTGAGCTCTCAAACTTCTCTGCCATTGTTGTACCCCTGCCCCTCTATTTATAGAGTGAGGCTGGGGGCGGAGGTCTTGGTGTATATAGCTACTGGTGGGCTTGGGCTGATGCAATCTGGCCTTGCAGCATTCTGGTTCGGCAGCGTCTTGGTTCGGCGGTGAGTGGTAACATGGGTGATTCGGTAGGTAGTGGAGATAGGGGTTCGGTGGTAGGTTGGACCGGTGGTAGCGTGGAGATGGAGCTGGACCGGTGGTTGGTTCGGTAGTATGGTAGGTAGAGGAGGTTGGTTCGGCAGTAGTTAGTCCGACAGCTGGTTCGGTATGGTTGGTTCGGTAGGTAGTGGAGACAAGGGTGATTCGGCAGTGGAATGGAGGCAGGGGTGATTCGGCAGTGGCGTGGAGAGGTGGTGGTTCGGTGAGGGTACTACCGAATGGAGCTTATAGAATGCCGAATGATCCCTTCATATTCGAGAATGCCGAATGAGCCTTCGGATCCGAGAATGCCGAATGAACCTGGTGGAGTTCGAATACCGAACGAACTCTTGCCTCGCTTCCAATCGATTTTCAATCCCGACATCCATCATTCCTTGCCATTTTGTTGATATTCCAGTTTTGACCAAAAAATGGGATAACATATGCACAAAAGAAAAAAGTGATATCTTCGAAGGATAAAGCGTAAAAACTCATATGGAAGGAGCTGTACTCTATTTTTAACAAGATAATATTCCTCCAAGTATGGAATAATTATTCTCCAGAAAATAAGACTACAAGTCCCGTCAAAGTATAAAATATTGCAACGAGCTTATGGTATAGGGAAACATGGTATAACTACATTGGTAAAATTACACTCGAACAACATACCACAAGCTCACTGCAATATCATATAAAGAAACTTGTACAAAAATGGATAGTAAATGCATTCTCAAATACAGACAGAAGTTTGTACAAACAAAAAGAATCATTTTATTTAATACTGTCAAAATTTTGTACAGGTACAGGTATAAAAAGAAGAAGAAAAGCGGAGGCCGGTATCCGCACAATCTCCGGCCAGTACATGCAAAAAGCAAAAAGTAAAGATAAATCGAAGCAGGACCCATTACTTCTTCTTGCCACCACCCTTAGAGCCTTCACCTGACCTAATAGGCAGCTTTTCAGGGCGGCTTGGGAGAGTCGGGGATGAAGGAGAAAGGGTTACCGCTGGATCGACTTTCGTTTCCTCTTCAGAAACAAGAATGCCTTTCCTTCTCTTCTTGGAAGTGGCACGCTTCCTCCTTCTCCTTGAAGAAGACTCACTTCCCGGAGTAACAAGAGCAGATAATTTTATGTTATCAGAAGTGGTTCGCTCCGGAGACTCATTGCCTTCTCCAAGCCCTTCTCCCCCATGTTCTTGAGAAGCAATAGGATCATCTAAGCCATGAAGAGCTTCTATTTGCTCCTCTTGCGACCCGGGTTGAGAGGCGGACGGAGGAGTGACCTGGAGAACCGAAGGAGGAATAATTGGAGGAGGGGAAGTTTGAACAATGCTCGATGCTTTCTCTACAGAAGAAAAGAAGTTAAAGTCGGTAAAGAGAGGAGATAAAGGCTCATTGAGGTTCAGGAAATAGTCGAGAAGCTCATCGAACTCATAAGAAGCAAATGAGCAGTCTACTTAGGCAAGATTAACAGTAGAGTTACCTGGAGAAGTCGGCTTCCTGATATCAACCTCATAGGCCTGTGCTTCGGCGCTATCTTCACCTTCATCTCCACCCTGCGTACTTGTAATCTCAGTTGTAACTTTGACCAGGGATGGAGAATGAGAATTGGAGCCAATAATGTCGATTTCGGCCGAAGGAGAAGGCTGGACTGGAATAGTTGAAGTAGTTTTTCCTAACTGTTCCCCTTCTGCCATTTCAGCTCTTAATTTTGCAAGTTTTTCTTTTCCCTTGGCGAGAGCAGCGCGAGCATCTTCATCCAAGTAATGCTCCTCAAGAGCTGATTCGGCATAGCCAGCACCTTTACAACCAAGCATGTCAAGTGCAGCCTCCCACACTTCAGCCAGTGTAACTTCATATTTGGAGCCTAGAAAGGCGAGACTACCGTGCCCCAAGATGCTGTGCAAGTAAAAGTCAAACAGTGTCGAGCTGATTTTGGTCTTCGTTGCCTCATGAGATTCTTCAGCTGCAATTTTACCGGCAATGGCCTCATCACGCTCTCTTTCAGTCTTGGAAAGTTGAAGCTTTAGCATTTGAATTTCCGCCCCCTAAGAGTTGACTTTCTCCCATAACTCTGTAACCTCAGCACGATACCTTCCCGCTGTTTTCTGCTCAGCTTCAAGTTGTGCCTCGGCATGTCGCTGAGCGGCGTGAGCATCACGAACTTGCTTTTGAAGTACTTCTTCTTTTTGAGTATATGTGGTAGAAGAAGTAGCAAGCTCTTGTTTAAGTTCCTCAACTTTCGCTTCGAAATCTTCATTGTAAGTAGTGATGCTCCTCATTTCGGTATCAAGCTGCTCAAGAACCTTCTGCCATTCGGCCTTATCATTCTCCATAGTAAGCATGGCCTCTATATTCGCACGGTTGACCCTTTGAAACTCGTCAACAAGCTTTTGCCAGTTCGACATCCTTCCAATATCAAGCCTGACGGCATCGAGATTTCGCAGCATGGCAGGCTTGTCAATAGGGACCAAGTCAAGATCGAACCGCACTCCCTTCAGGCACCAGTGCGGGAACCGGCTTTGTAGAGTAGTCGGGCCTGATCCAACTTGGAATTTAGGCCTGCTGATTATTGTCTGAATGTCTGTCTTCCCGAGAGTAGGAGAGCCAGAAGGAATGTCAAGTGAGACGGGGGCAGTGACCTTTTCAGGAGTTGTAGAAGCATGCTTTTCACCGTGCCGGGCACGCTTGCTCGGGTCCTCAACTATGTGGCTTTTTCCTCGATCATCATGCGACTTTCTCTTGTGAGAATCGTCACCTCTTTGGGAAGAATCATGGTGCTCCTCCCTTTCTTTTCTCTCATAACACTCTTCTTGAGCCCTCCTCTCCTGAGCTTTTCGGGCGGCTCTCTCTTCATCGGTTTCTCTGTGAACGGGAAGATAGCGCCTATAATCATATTGACTACACCTCCCATAGCGCTGAAAGTCGTCATAGTAAGAGCCGCTGCGTCCCATCAGAGAATCTGAAATAAAAAAAAGACAAGTCTTAAAGGTCTTCAGAGAAAAGAAGTGTAACTATAGAATCTTCAAAGTACAAAGAATTAGGTGTATGAAAATGCCGAAAGATTCTACGTGTGTGTGATGTGCAAACTACGCGCATCAAACTACGAACCACTCTTCGATTGCGGAGTAGTTGTGGGGGTGGTAGTTAACGTCAACTCTTGGGTCGACGGAGCTTGTTGCAAAGAAGAAGTCGCTTCCACTACTGAAGAAGAAACCCTAGTAGTGACAGGGTCGTCTTTAAAGATCTCCTGTGAGGTGGCAAAGAGGCCGCTCAACCCTTCGAAAGTGTCGTCCCCGCTCTGCCTGACAGGGCTTGTTTTCCCGGCTTCTTCGCCAGACTTCTGTGAACGTTGAGGAGATCCCTGAGGCTCTTCTTCCTCAATAACTGGGGCAAGTGTGAATTTACCAGACGACCCCGCAACATCGACAATAGTATAGCACTTCACCAGAGAAGTCTCAGGAGTAGGTTCTTTTGGTATGGGTGCGTCAGATGAAACCGGGACATCTAATGCTCTAGCCGGGGAATCTGGGACCTCATGAGGATTTGTAGAACGAGAAATGTGTAAAAGCCCGTACTGATGCAAAACTTCATCCCTCAACAAAAAATTTATACTTCTCTCTTCTGCGGCCACGGCACTCAATCTTTCAAAAATTTGCTTATGGCTTGGATCTCTAGAAGGGAGAGGAAGTGCTGAAAAGAGCAAAGAATGAAATTAGCAATTGGTAATTCAGATCTTGAAAAGTTTGGAAATGGAGAAAATAGAAACAGGTAATCTTACTTCCTACTCTCCAGATGGCATAAAACCCTGGGGGCAGCGAGCAAAGAAAAACTGATTCAAAAATCCATGAACACTTTCGGTAAGATCAGAAATAAGCTTTCGGTTTCTAGCGCTTCTCACGATAATAAGGGAAGGATGGTCTTTACTCTTTGCAAACGAGCATAAGTAGCGAATTTCTTCAAAACTTGGCAAGCGATCAAGAGTCCTCCTGAACAAGACACACAACCCCATCAAAATGGCATAGCCATTAGGATGAAGTTGGAATGGAGAGATTGTCAACCGAAGGAGAAGGGTTCGAAGGAAGTCGTTAAAGGGAGGAATCGCCCCGCTTAAACACATTTGACGATTGACTGCGACGAAACCGTGGGGAGGACTGTCGGCAGTATCATTTGGCCCGAGAAGTATGGCATCATTTTCAGCAAAACCAAATTGAGTATGTAGCTGAATAAATGCTCTCGGAGTTAGGATAGTCGAAGTTCTCTCTAGAGGATTCTCTATGGGAATAACTATCGGAAAGGTCTCTTCAGCTTGAGCTACCCCTTCTTCTTGATAGGAAGTCATTCTACACAAACAACTGGATATTCAAACATGAAGGTGCACGTTTCCTAAAGTGTGTGGAGTGTTGTGTAAAATCAATCAAGCAATGAGCAAATGTAACTGGAATAAAAACTAGCAAGTATTTGTCAGTTATAAAGTCCAGGGCACGTTGTTTTAATATGCAAGTGTAATGTTGATGCAAACAAATCAGTTCAAGTTAGCGATGCTTTGCATTAATACTTCACTTTAGTTGATTGGTTCACAGCATTTCATACAGTGTGTTTAAGTTGATTACTTTATGTCGATTAATCTGTCATTTGATGTGGGCAGTCAATGGCAGTATATTCGCCTTGGTTTTTCGTGATTGTTGTTTTCAGCAGGTGGTTAGCCTATAAGTTAATGTGGTCTGTGAAATAAGGCAGCAAAGTTGAATTAATCCAAAATTTAAGCAGTTCAGTACAATAGATCAGGTTAAGAATTCAAATTGGAACTATGCTTTTAAATAAGAATTCAAGTTGGGAATCCAAGTGTTAACTCGGTTGCGACTCAAGGAATCTTTCGCGAGTTAAGATTAAAGTTTCCAATTCCTTAAATCGGTGGTTCTTTAAGTCATGAGGAGTAGTAAGGAAGAAGGCTCCAGTGGTGCGAAATTCCCCAAGGGTTAACTCGGCCACGGATTATAGGTTAACTCGGCCACGGTTTAAAGGTTGGATCGGCAGAAGGTTGGGTCTGCAGTTTTCCCCCAGGGTTAACTCGGCCACGGTTTAAGGGTTGGATCGGCAGGAAATTAGGTCGGCAGTTTTTCCCCAAGGGTTAACTCGACCACGATTTAAGGATTAGGTCGGCCAAAGGTTAGGTCACCCAAAATCACTGGGTCGCGTCCAAGGCAGTATCTCACTCCACTCAACTCGATAACCCGTTAACTTCCAGTAACAACAGAATCCACCATCTTCTCAAGAAAAACCCAAAAACTGATCCAAATCACCACAGAGCTACCATAAACCTAGCACAATGCTATAATCCTATGAATCGCAATGACGACATTGCCAATAACGATTGAAATCATCGCAACTTAACTCGAGAGTCATGCAAGGCGTGCAAAGGTGATTTGGGGTCAGAAGGTAAAGGTTCGTGTTTCAATAATAGTCGCAATTGAATAAGGGACCAAATTCACTTACGTGGGATAATGTAAGATGGATTGTTGGTCGATTAACTTGGATTCGCCTTTGGGAACTCAAAAAGTCTCTAATGGCAGAAAAGGATGTGGGAGCAGTTGATGAGGAGGAAGAAAACGAGCTAACGCTTATATAGGGCAGAAGCAAATAGATGTGCAGAATAAGCCATCTCTTAGGTCGCCCGCGACTTAGTAAAGTTTGGTCAAAGCACACGACCTACGACCTAGGCGTGTACTTCGAGGGGCAAGTGTTAATTCCTCTTTTCTGGCGACCTAAAGATGGACGACCCAACAGCTTGCCGACTTAACTGCCCTAAGAGAATAGACCGACTCAATACCTTAAAGAAGTTGCCGACTCAGAGTACTTCACGACCTACGACTCAAGGTATGGACGACCTAACACTTTAACATCCCAACAAGGATACCGACCTAACAGGCTTAACGAGGATACCGACCTAACAGGCTTAACAAGGATACGGACCTAACAGGCTTCAGAGGGCTGCCGACCTAAGGCCTAAGAGGGATACTGACTTAAGGCTGAACAGTTGTCGACCTAATGCTTTAACAAGAACGCCGACTCAACTGCCTAAGATAGCTACCGATCTAAGACAACTACCGACCTAAGTCACAACCGACCAATGACCTATATTAAGTCCTTCACGACCCAAGCAAAGGAAGACAAGTTCAATGCAGCTACTTGGCATAGTGGCCTCTTAACTCGTACACGATTCAGGACTTGGGTTATTATCTGAAGGGAACAAGCTTATCAGTTAACTCATACACGGCTCACGACCTAGCTTGAGTCGTCCACGACCTAAAGCTACCGGGTGAAGGTTCAATGCCGCATGAAGAAGACCAGTTGACTCATTTGCGACTTAGATGTTGACTCGTGGGCGACTTAGGACTTGTACAAATGAACTTTTGTGAAACCATGGGGCCAAATGAGTCGGCCACGACTTACTTTAGACCGGTCACGACTTACGACCTAAAGGGGGAAATTCCCTATAAATACCAACCCACCTCAAGCATGGAGGGGACTTTTGGCCGACCTCTTTAAGCGCCGATACTCTGCTGAATTCTCGACTCACTCGACACTTCAAGCACGAAAGGCATCTCAACTAACTTCGAGAGGAAATCTAACGCAATCTACATGGATTTAAAGAATTCTTCTGCATCAAAGTTCTAGTTATTTGTCTCATCGGAATTGTAATTGAAGATTGTTGTAAAGTTGTAATCAATTCAGTAATAAAGAGAATTAAAGTGGACGTAGGCTTACCCTAAGCCGAACCACTATAAAAACTGTTGTTTTTTATGCTTTCTCTGTGATTTATCTACTTTTTTTCAGTTCCCGTGTTCACGGGTGGTGCTTTTGCTCAACTTCAATCTACACCAGGGTGTTAGCGTCTGATTTTTACGTTAACAATAGGTATGCTCAACATCACCAGATTCCAAATAATTTCCAAAATTATTTACTATCGAAAATATCTTTACTAGATATATAATTTTCGCACTTCAACCATTTGGAAACAAATTTTCTAATCACTTTTCACCCTTACCACTTTTGAAAACAAATTTCAATCATTTTCCTTAGCGGAAATACTTTCATTTCAAAATGGTTCATTTAAACCAATTAAATAAATCCTTACCGATTTGCTTTATATTTACGTTCCAAATCCGTAAATTTATTCCCACACTTCAAAAATAAATCAACGTTTAATTTTAAACAAATTTCCCTTTCTTTTATAAATTCCATAGTGAATTTACAATTCCAAAATATCTATGAATATACGATTTTTAAATCGATTTCTAATATTCATTTTCAACTTATCTTTAAAAGATAAAATCTCAAAATATTCACTTCATATTGGAAAACATTTCCATACTTTTTTGATAATAAGTAATTCACAACAAATACCTATTTATTTTCAACACTTGGAAAATATTCAATGTACTTAAATCGAAATTAAGTATATATTTCATTCTTTAAGGGAAACATTCTCTTAAAACACTTTATTTGGGTCAAAACGAATGTTGCGTAAAACATCGTTACGACGACCCAAAATCACTAGTATAGAGATTCGAAATTAAAATAGATATATAAATCCCAATACTATACAAAATATTTCCTTTCGGAAATCATTTACTATAACAACAGTGTTATAGTATACCATTTCCTTCTATTTCTTGAAAACTTCTATTTCAACAATGAATGTTGAAATCTACGGTTTCGATAGTCAATTCTTATTTACTTGTAAAACTAGGTACAACTTTATTTTAACACTTATAAAAGCTCGTTTTATTATTCCAATATCTTTAACTTATAAAATATCAATTTTATAAATCTTTTATATAAACCATTTATAATAATTCAAAAATCCCAATTTAAACCATTTTATAAATTTATCAGCTATTTATTTCAAAAATCATGCTTTGGTTATATTTCACAAAAGTAAAATTTTTATGACATAAAAATTTATAACGTTTTAATTATTTAAAATGAATCGATTCGAAAATTTAATAAATGTATAATTTCAAAAATCACTTTAAAAATCCCTTAAAAATCAAAATCGTTATTTTTAAACTTCAAAATGGATCCGATGATGCAACACACCAAATAGTCAATCACGACTTCCAAACATCATATATCGATATGATAATCAATCAAATATCACAATATCTAAAATCAAATAAATACTGGTGAGGAATCCAGTTGGATCCCTCCCACCTGTTTCCCTGCATCCACAGATGTTAGCACAATACCAATCCCGTTTCAAGACAGGATATCACGGTATATGGAATTTATAAAATATTATCCGCTATTATGCGGCGCAATAGGTTCTCATCCGCTATATAATGTGGGAAATCAACTCCAAGTACATATATAATACCAATTCCACTCAAGGTGGAATATCGCGGTATATGTGTGTAATAAATAACCTCCGCTTAATAGGCGGCGTATAGGGTCTATTTCAATCATATATATATATATATATATATATATATATATATATATATATACATACACACACACAGAGATAATAATCATCATTCAAATACACAATCACTCAATCAACCAATTTAATTTTAACTATTTGAAATTTAAATCAAAACAAAATTTTGATTGAGTGAGAAGTTCTTACCTTTATTTCCGTTTGCAGTCCATTTCTTTTGCGACTTGATTTTCTTCACAACTTCGACCTTGTATAAACATTTATACACAATTGATTAATATTTGAATACTTTAATTAACCCGTGATTTTATTTTAAAATAACACTTTTAATTTTGAACAAATTTCTATTTAATAATTTAAGTTAACCAATGATTTTCTTTTCAAAATAAAAATTTAAAATTCGAACTGATTCCTTTTAAATAAATCTATCCAACTAAGATTTTATTTTAAATTAATATCCCTATTTTAAATCAATTTGCTTTTAATGATTAAATTAACAAAAAGTTCAAATAAAACTAAATTTTTTTAAATAAATATTTTTAGCAACAAAAATCATTGCTTAAGTTTGTTAACAAATCAATCTCCCCAATATATATACCCTTCAACTTATTAAACAATTTATTAATATTCAAATTTTGTCAAACAAATTTAATTTCTATTTAAATAAATTTTTTATTAACTAACTATTTAATTTAAACCATTCTTCCTTTTAAAATATCTTTTAGTAACTAGATAATTTTAAATAAGTTTATTAACCACTTTAATCACCTTAATAAATTATTTATAATATAATTTAGTAAATTAAAATACATGCATATAAAAAAATTATTTTAATTTGCTATAAACGGACTGTATAAATATTCGATTTATATATTATTATTATTTTCTTGATTTCAGCATATATAATTATATAAATAAATTTTCAAAAGAAAATACCTCGCAGTCGAATTCGAGAACAACCGAAGCCCTCGCTGACATCGTCGCCCCATCTCGCGAATGAGCTCGCAACCATCCCCCTCTATCCTCGCCTTAGCCTTGCAGTCGTCATCCAAACTCTAGGTGCATCCACCATCGCGCGCGCGCCTCCAGTAGCTGCCGCACTTGCTCCCTGACCTCGTCGTCGCTGCTTTATCCATCGCGTCGCCGTTAGAAGCCATCGTGACGAGCTTTGTGACATCGCAGGGTCTGCTCAGGGTCGAGATCGATTTGGGTTTCCCTGAATTCCATTCGAGAACCGTATCTTTATTTTTCTCTTCATTCTGACATTTGATTTGAAATTAGGTTTGAAGAGGGGAAGAATGTTTGAATTAAATCGAAGAAAGGAGGGACGCACGATTCCTTTTCCCCTGTTGAATGCGGTTCGAACCGAGAATGAGAAAAATAAGGGAAAGACGAGTTTAAATTTTGATTTTTACATTCTGCTCAGCCATTAAAATTTCGAAGCGACAGATTTTACTCTGATTTTTGAACGATAAAGGAAGAAGTTTATTTAAAAATGTTCTCGGAATGCTTGGCACGATTTCGTATCATGATTTTAGGCAAAATTTATGGAAGGTAACGTGCTGACGTTGACCAATTATAAATTTAAATTTAAATTGAATTCAATTTAAATTTCAACGCATTTATATATCGTATGATCACATAACAACTCCAAATGCTACGAAATTTGAAATCCGGTAATAATTCAATATTACGGACCCAATGGAACTGGTTTCGTCAAATTCCGAGACTGTGCCTCGGAAGGCTATTTTTAAATATCGATTTAAATGATATAATTTCAAAACTGATCAAATCACTTTCAAATTCAATTCTCAAGCTTCTATTATCTTCAGTATTATCAATATGTGTTTGTGTCAAAATTGGGCACAACACTCTTCGGGAGTCGTTGAAGAGATAATAGTCAAGAATGCAAGTTCAAAACAGATATTATCTAACAAAAACTCCAATCAACAGTAAAGTAAATGCGTAGACGAGCGATTTATAGTGGTTCGGCGTGTTGCCTACGTCCACTGTGAAGTTTTTTGATGTTTTATTGATTCTCTTTCAATGATTACAAGTTGTTACAGCGGTCCACAGCAAGTTACAACTGGAAATTCGAAATCAACAATAGAATTATGATGTAGGATGATGAAGATCTTGATCCGGCAGAGTCTCGGCGTCTCAGAGTCAGAAGATCCCTTTTCTGTTGGCCCTGGGGCTCTATTTATAGGTGTAGGCTGCTGGTATCTCGCTGAAAACTCGGGAGACCACTTCTGGCACGTGAGGGGGCCCACGCATACGGCCTCGGGAAGTTTGGGCCCACTTTGGCATCGGTTCGAACTCCATTCGAACCGATCAAGAATTCATCCAATCGAGGTGAAATTTGGCGTGGACATTCTTCAACATGTATGCAAACATCTGTGAAAGTTTCATTGCATTTGGATCAGTAGGCTAGGAGATATGTTGGGTTCGAAATAGACATCACGGCAAGGCTGTTTGATTCGAACCCATGGTCTCGAAACGATGGTTTCGAACCCAGTGTGGCACGCGACTTCGTGGTGACGTGGAGCGCAAGTTTCGAATCGATCCGGACTTCTCTCCGTGTTGACCGCTTCGACTCCATGTATCTCGGCTATTTCGAACCGATGGAAGACACGTGGGTTGACCCAGTGGGTTCGAACAAGGCAACGCAGGATGGGTTCGAACATGGCTCCGTGATGGTTTCGAACGTGGCTTCTGCGATGGGTTCGAAGATGGCACTGTGATGGGTTCGAACGTAACATGTCGATGGGTTCGAAGCATGCTTGTCTGGTGGTTTCGAAGTTAGGTCGTGGAACATGGATTCGAAACAGCTACTCTCTGATGGATTCGAAGTCCATTGTTATGGACTTGGTAGGTATGGACCTGATGGTTTCGAAACCGAGGCATCGCGAGGGTTTCGAAGATGATGGTTTCGAACAGGAGCGCTCCGATGGATTCGAAGTTGAGGGATTCGAAGGTGATGGTTTCGAATCGTTGACAAATGATGGGTTCGAAACCCGGGCTTTCCCCTTCAAATTGAATTGATCATAACTCGAGCGTATGAACTCGGATTGCCTTGAAATTTGAAATGCTGACTCCTGTAGTCTTTCTTGCCGTGTCCTATCAATTGTGGCTCATTCTGGACTCGGATAAAATTCAGTGATATCCATGGCTAAAGGAAGTACGATCAACCTCTGAGGCGAACTGTCCTTCGTTTTCGATCAATCTTTTGGTATCGCGGCTTTGCCAAAAAGCGGGATAACATTTTGCCCCCCAAAGTACGTCTTGTGGGAACATGACGTGCTTTGAATAGCTGCCATTTCTCTCTGAACAATCATTGTTCTCTTTTTTGTTGAAACTCGTATGCTGTACTGCTGTAACCCTGCGTTGATATGATTGACTGCTGTATAATAGTGCTTAGCCGTTGGCTGTCGCATTTGTAACAGGATGACTGTTTGATCCCTGTGAATACTCAAAATCGAATGTTAGTCCGACATGTATGCACATATGTTAATTTGGACCTTGTTAACGTCGTGCGTCCACGAGTCGTTATCAGTTAGGTTTGCTGCGGAATTTCGTATCGATTCTCTCTTGAACCGATTTTGAAATTTGACTTTGAAACAACGCTTGATGGTTGTTTTGAAAAGTTTCTTCGTATCGATCCTCTCCTGAACCGATATTGAAGGTTGAAGAAAATGAATTTGTATTGCGCAAGCGTAATGTTTCGAACCGATGTACTTGAGCATCAATGGTTTCGAAATTCAAACTTGTATGGATGCAATATGTCCGTGTAAGGATGGGTCGTGTGAAAATGAGATTTCGAGTCGATGCGTTGGAGCATGGATGGATTCGAAATTGATATTCGACCCAACGGAGTGCACTCGTGTCATGATGGGTTCGAAGTCGACTTTCGAACCGATGTTAAGAGATGGAGTATGCTTTGTACTACGACGGGTTCGAAATTCTCATTCGAACTGATGTTAAAGGATGGTTTCGAACTAGCAGTTCGTTTCGATGGGTTCGAAAATGATCTTCGAACCGATGATTTGGATGGGTACGAAACTTCGGTTCTTGGCAGTTGTTCGTGTGCTTCACACGACGGAGTCTCAGGCATTTGGGTTCGAAAGTTGGTTTCGAAACGATTTTGCCTTTTGACCTAATGTACTCGGTCAATTCTCACCGGAACTCGAATCGTCCCGGTCACTTTCTACCCACCATATAAATAGCAGTGGTCCAGCCTCATTTTCACTTTTTACTTTTACTTGCTCTCTGCATCGTCTCGAAGCTTCAAAAGAGAAAAACACTGCGTCGTGTTTTCGAATCCATCAAGATCTAAGACCTAAATCTTCTTGAATCCACTGATCGAACTAGGTAATTAGCCTTGGATTCAAGTGACGATGCTATTTCGAATCCACTTCTCTCTTCATCGATTGCATAACCTAGAGTTTGGCAAAACCAGATCTGGTTTAGGAAGGATTCGAACCGATGTGTGGATTCGAGTTCGAACCGACGACGGTGGTGTGTTTTCATTGGATTTCGAATCGATCCTTGGAATGTCCTTGTTGGGATGCGCAGTTCGCACCGATTGGGGGATTCGAGGGATCCATTCGAATCGATGGATTCGAACCCATAGGTTATCGGTTCGAAGTCGACAACTTCGTATCGATACGAAGTGGATCGGTTCGAACGCGACCGATGCCAAGTTTAAGGAATTCGGTACCGTTTCGAACTTGTCATTAGGCTATCGGTTCGAAGCGCGTCTAACTGTATGGTTTCGAAGTGATGTCAGGATGGTTTCGAGCGCATGGGTTCGAAGCAATGACATGATGGTTTCGAACGCGTGGGTTCGAAAGGAGTTTGGACGGGTTCGAACGAAGAGGTGTTTGGTTGGGTTCGAACGAAGCCTCTGTGATGGTTTCGAACCCTGTGTGATGGACTCCAAAATTTGAAATTTTTCAAGCATAACTCCGACGAGCTTCATCCCTGCATATCTGGACTTGAATATTGAACTGCATATTTGATTGCCTTTTGAAGCTCGTCGATGGAACTATAACAACTTCTATTTGAATTGACTTCCATCATATAAACGATTTAGTGATGACGGTCAGCGATGACGGTCATTATAGCTGAACTTTGTAGCTTTGTCGTTTGAATGTTCACTTTAATTCTGCAACATTCGTTCAAGCAATGCATGGCACGGTACCACACACATTCATACACTTTACACTGGGGAACACACGGGTTCTTTGTCGTCTAACGATGGTTTCTCATGAGTTAGTTAGTTATGGAATCTTCAAGTTCACAGCAGCAAGAGATTCAAGGTACAGCCCCTCCGAGGCTAGAAGTTCCGGATATAGATCCTGAGATCATCGGTCCGGCTCCGGACGAACTTCCTGATGCGTCGTTCATTGCCAATCCATCAGATTCCGTTCCATCGAATATCTCTGAAGACATGTTGGGAAGAATTTGTTTGAGGCACGGCTTGTCATTGGACGATGTATTACTGCCGGGGCCGAATGATAGACCGCATAATCCGCCAGAAGGGTATACAGCATTTAATCGCCACGCGTGTGCGGCCGGGACACTTCCCCCGTTCAACGAGTATATAAGAGAGGTATTGTCGTTTTTGAGGATCGCCCCATCTCAGTTGCATCCGAACGGATATGCGTCGATCAATAGCTTGTTCATTGCATTTATGGAATGTCTCCATCGACCGCCGCTTCCAATCGAAATTAGATATTTGTTCAACTTCAAAACTCGTGGTGATTATCCTTCTTTCACATTTCTGGAGGCGGTGAGAAATTGTCAAGTGGTCACCGGATCCTGGACAAGGCTGAGTTACTATAGGACAGAATGGTTCTATGTCAGATGTCCTCCAGGATTTGCTCGACGATGGTTATTCAGACGTGAGTATAACCGAGTTTTCAAATATTTACTATGACAATTGTAGCCGAAGTGAGACTTATATTAATTTTTTCTTTTTACAGCAACGATCCCGAGACCCGAAGGTGAAGAGTTTAAGGAGATGGTGCGAATACTTCGAGAAGTCCCGAGCGAAGATAGGGACATCGAGTTGCTTTTGACCGATAGGAATCTCCGGATCTTTGGGCTGATTGAACGAGGACAGAGTATAAGGTTTGAGGTGGCACAAAGGATCGTTCCTAAGAAACGAGTCAAACATAAGAATCCCGAAGTTGTCATAGCCGAGGAGGCTGATTCTGAAAGAACTCACACTGATGATGAGCCGCTGACTGAGCCTACGGATGTAGCTTCGGATGTCGCGGAGCAGAGAAAAGGCAAGGCTGCCATGGTTAAGCCAACTAAGCGGGGGAGACGGAAATCGGTTGTCATTGCCCGACCCTCCTCCGGAGTTAGAATCTTTGAGATGTCTCCCCCGCGTACCGAAAGTCTCTACGAAGGGCTTGCCGACCTTCCAATCCCGGAAGATGTGTCTTTTCAACATGATGCCGGGTTGGAGGAGTTCCATCGTAATCTAGAATTGAGCGAGCCTCTTATTACTAGCGAGGTCGACATTTCTGGTTGGTCGGGGGGAAATGCATATTCATACACATTTCACGACACTGCATAAACTTTGACCGTAAATTATCTGTTTCGAAGGGTGATTGATTCGATTTTACTTTGCTTTTGCAGATACTATGTCTAAACGAGGCTCAATGCTTGGTAGTCTTCGACATGCTCGCAAGTCTTCTTATTATGATTCGCGCAGGCGAGAGGGAGATAGAGATTATGATCAGGGACGCCCTGGATACTATGACCAAGGACGTTCCGGATATTCTAGTCATGAGAGATACGATTCGGACAAGGGCCACAGGCGTCGATCGCGATCGCGTACCCCTCCTCCTTCCAGAGGTCCCGTACAACATCCCGTTCATGCTCCTCGTGACTCTTCTCGACATGCGCCAGTTTCTCAAGCTTCTAGATCTGAGGTGACGGCACCGATGGCTGCGGAGGAACCTCCTACTGAAATCATGGGGGAAGGAGCAATCAGGCTCGCGCAATTGAAAAGGGAGTTCCCGAATATATGCTTCGACAACTACGTATTCCCCCCGAACTTGAAAAGAATCCCACAGGAGGCCGAGCAGTGGGCGCTTGATTATGTGCACGATTTCTATGCACAGTACAAAGTGTGGTATAGAGCGGCCGAAAAAGCATCGGCCTTGGCCTTCGAAAGAGCAGCCACCATTGAAAAATTGCAAGCCGAGTTAGCACAAAAAGATCGCATCATACAAGTGCTAAATACTGAGGCTGAATCATCCCGTAAATCTGAAATAGAGGCCACTAAAAAAGCTGATGAAGCCCAGGCAATCATGGATAGGATGAAACGCGAACACTACGCCACGGTTGAGGACATGGGTCATCGAAACACATTGGTTACTGCAGAGAGGGATGCGGCGTTAAAGGAACTCAGTGAGCTCAAAGCTAAACTTGCCGAAATCGCCAAGGAAAGGGATGACGCGAATAAGGCGGCGCAGGAGGCATGCGAACAGGCCGTAGTGCTTCGCACCGAAAGAGATGCGGCAGTGGGGAAAGTTCGAGCAGTCGAGGCAGAGGTGGAGGATAAAGTTCAACGCGCGGAGGCCAGGCTAGAGGCCGATATCGAAGATCTGCTTATAACTTATAACGCCAACGTGTTAAAACACCGAAATTTAGCCTGGCTTCAAGATTATCCCGTTCACCTTCGCAGCGCTTGGGAGCGATTGGTCGAGGAAGAGGGGGAAACGCACCCGGGCGAATCGGTTGACCGATTCGAGCTTGAGAACCGGCTGCTAACTGAGGATGAAAAGAAGGTCCTTCACGATGCTATCATTGCTCATGAGAAGGAGATGGTGGGTGGTCGTTCCCTGGAAGTTGGAGAGGGATCGGGCGTTGAGCACCATGCGGATGTCACTGAAGTCACCACATCGCCTTCGTCCGTGTCTGCGTCTGCGGTCAGCTTGCCACCTGTTCCTGCTTACGACCCGGAGCGGCCGCACTTATCTCCGATCCATGAGCACACTTCCGAGGTCGTTCAGCCGTCTGTGAGTCAAACTGGAGAAGGTATTTCGAAATTATCTCAAGTGTTTTCTAAATAAAGAGTTTGTTTTGAAGAAGTTACTGATAACTTATCGTTTTGCCTAGTGACGGAGGTTGCGCCGACAGTCACGGCTCAAGAATCAAGCCAAAAGGTTAAGGCCATCGCCACCGAGACCACTGCTGTAACTGCGGTATCGATCGAGGCGGCACAGGGGAGCGGGTTATCTCTCGAGGAACAGATGGTGAGCGAGCTGCTCGGTGAGCAGGGCGGTTTCTCTACGGACTTACAGTTTATCATCGTTAGCGATCCCCTGCCGACCTCAAGTTCTTCGACGCAAGCTGCGGATGCCCCCAGCCAAGCCCAAGCGACTCGAGAAGAGGAAATTTTGGCTGAAATCAGCGCTGAAATAGAAGCTGCGGGGCACAGTGGTAGCGCCGGTGGCAGCGCGACGGCGCATAGCTCAACACCTGCCAGGATAGTACCATCGGGTGGCACTATCTCAATTTCCGTCACAGATCCAGTCCCCCCTACTCCTCCGGCGGGAAGCCTCCCTGTAGATTCGAGCTCTGAGGGGGACATCGATATCATGCCCCCGGCCGAAGAGTCACCGCCGAAGAGGAGGCACTCAAAAAGAATTTCTGTCGCTAGTGATTCTGATAACGATGAACCACTAATAAGGAAGACGAAGAAGAGGAAGAAGTAGATCGGCTTTACAAGTAGATGTTTTGGTGGATAAGTACTTGTTTTTGTTTTTTATTAGTAAGCCGTGTATAGATGCAGGTTCGGCTCCTGCTAGTAGGGATTGTTTTTGGGAAAACTTTTTCATATGTAAGCCCCCATTTTTGGTTAGTTGAAATAAACTTTAGTTTCTTTGTTTCAACTCTTGCTTTATTTGTGCTTAAGTACTTGCAATGCCTTGTTTTCGGTCCGGTGTACTTGTGGTGTTTTTACCGTTTAAGTGGAGTTCGTTTCATTTGCCACGCTTGAGAACCTTGGTCACAAGTTGTGATTGATGAATGAGTTGAACTTCGGACGTTGTATCACTTCGGTGAGTGATTGACACTTAACTTCCGTGCCCCCCAGTCTTGGGGAACAACACTTATATTTTTGGCAGTCGATTGCACTTGTTGCGAATCTTAAGTACACGTCCGTCTTCCGGGGACTTAGAGTAATTTGAGATCGATAACCTGGTATGCATTCTAGGAGTTCAAGTGTTATTGATACTTGTAACATGGCTCACGCTCCGGGAACTTGGGGATGGTGTTCACATTCCAACTTGCACTCTACTAACTCGGAGTTAGTATTAACGCTTTAGTTCGCACTACGGGAACTTTGACTTGGTGTTGGTGCTCCAATTCACACGCCGGGAGCTTGGATAAAACATGTAAGTTTGGGTTCGTACTTCAGGAACCCGGAATTGACATTTATACCCCAACTCGCACTTCGGGAATATGGAGTTTGCACGGATGCTTCGGTTCGCGCTCCGGGAGCCCGTAACTTATGTTCATACCCCAATTCATGTTTTGGGGATTCGGAGTCCGCATTGATGGGTCAGTTCACGCAGTGGGAACGAATTATTAAATGTTTATACTCCAATTCACGCTGCGGGAAGTTGGAGTCCGTTCGCACTCCAGGAACGAGTTGTTAAATGTTTATACTCCAATTCACGCTGCGGGAAGTTGGAGTCCGTTCGCACTCCGGGAACGAATTGTTAAATGTTTATACTCCAATTCACGCAGTGGGAAGTTGGAGTCCGTTCGCACTCCGGGAACGAGTTGTTAAATGTTTATACTCCAATTCACGCAGTGGGAAGTTGGAGTCCGTTCGCACTCCGGGAACGAATTGTTAATTGTTTATACTCCAATTCACGCAGTGGGAAGTTGGAGTCCGTTCGCACTCCAGGAACGAGTTGTTAAATGTTTATACTCCAATTCACGCTGCGGGAAGTTGGAGTCCGTTCGCACTCCGGGAACGAATTGTTAAATGTTTATACTCCAATTCACGCAGTGGGAAGTTGGAGTCCGTTCGCACTCCGGGAACGAGTTGTTAAATGTTTATACTCCAATTCACGCAGTGGGAAGTTGGAGTTCGTTCGCACTCCGGGAACGAATTGTTAATTGTTTATACTCCAATTCACGCAGTGGGAAGTTGGAGTCCGTTCGCACTCCAGGAACGAGTTGTTAAATGTTTATACTCCAATTCACGCTGCGGGAAGTTGGAGTCCGTTCGCACTCCGGGAACGAATTGTTAAATGTTTATACTCCAATTCACGCAGTGGGAAGTTGGAGTCCGTTCGCACTCCGGGAACGAGTTGTTAAATATTTATACTCCAATTCACGCAGTGGGAAGTTGGAGTCCGTTCGCACTCCGGGAACGAATTGTTAATTGTTTATACTCCAATTCACGCAGTGGGAAGTTGGAGTCCGTTCGCACTCCGGGAACGAGTTGTTAAATGTTTATACTCCAATTCACGCAGTGGGAAGTTGGAGTCCGTTCGCACTCCGGGAACGAGTTGTTAAATGTTTATACTCCAATTCACGCAGTGGGAAGTTGGAGTCCGTTCGCACTCCGGGAACGAATTGTTAATTGTTTATACTCCAATTCACGCAGTGGGAAGTTGGAGTCCGTTCGCACTCCGGGAACGAATTGTTAAATGTTTATACTCCAATTCACGCAGTGGGAAGTTGGAGTCCGTTCGCACTCCGGGAACGAATTGTTAAATGTTTATACTCCAATTCACGCAGTGGGAAGTTGGAGTCCGTTCGCACTCCGGGAACGAATTATTGAATGGACTGTCGTGTGTCGGTCCAGTTCAGCCTTTAGTGTGACGTATTGCCCCCGAGCTGGGGTTTCACTTAGTGAGTGGCCGGTTGTATCGCAGTCACTCGCTATTTGAATAAACTCCATTGTTTGATGGAGTTTAGCTCTTCGTGTGTCGTGATTGTTGAACGTTGCATTCGGTGAATCACTGCTCTAGCTTGAAGAGATAATGTTTTATTGCTGAAATAAGAAAATATGGCAAAGTCAGTGCCTTATTACAAAATCAAATTTCAGAATGTAAAGGAAATTGCAAATTTTTCATAGACAGAATGAGCCTGTCATGTGTGGCAATGGCGAAGGTCCTTGTCTTTCCAGATTCTTGGCAAAATAGGACCGCCCAACGTTGACAACAAGAATAAGTCGTCCCCAAACTTTTGCTCAATTACATAGGGCCCTTTCCACGTTGGTTTCGCGTGCGGTGGTGTTGAGTGTACTCTCCCGTGGACTAAATCACCAATTTCGAAGGTTTGGGGTTGACCATTGACATCGTGTGACCGGAAAACTCGCTTTCGGAGTATGATGGTCCTTAGGTCGGCCTGGTCTCCCATGACAACACCAACCCCTTTTTCGGTGGGGAATTTTAAGGTTAGGCACCACGGGGCGATAACAGCCCTGAATTCAGCAAGGGCTGGTCGGCCTAAGAAAGCATTGTATGGTGAATCTATGTCCATCACCGCGAATCGCAACGTCCGGATTCTGCGGCGCTGCCCTGTTCCCAACTCCGTTGGTATTTCTAGTTCTCCGATGGGTATGACTGCGTTCCCGTTGATGCCATGGATTCTGGACCGGTATGGTTTCAAGTATTTGGCCTTTAGATTCATTTGGTCGTAGGCTCGCTTAAATATTATATTCACGGAGCTTCCGCTGTCGATCAGAATCCTTTTCATCCATACGTGGCCTATCTGAGCTGATATGACTAGTGGTTCGGTAGTCGGGACTACGATTCTGTCATCATTACCACACTGGAATACAATGTCATCAGTCATTGCTTTCCGTCGTTTAACCGGAACTCCATCTTTCAAATCTCTACAGCATGCAAAATCCGCATGCCTAGTGGGACTGGCATACGTCTTCATCTCATCCCAGCTTTGCTTTGTTGGATGAGGGGTAGCGCCTCCTCGGGAGGAGGGCCTGATTTGGAAACTGGCCGATGGACCGACTCTCAGTTGCCCAACTGTCAGTGTTGGTTGATCTCCAGCAGTTGGCATGCGATTCCCATCTAACTGGGGTCGTGGGGGTCGATTGTGATAATCAGAAGATGAAGAACTCTCGCTGGAGGAACGAGACACGTGGTCTCTCTTGGATCTCTTTCGCTTCTGGCGATCCAATTTGTTGATTAGTTCAGCGTTAGTGCGTAGCTGAATTTTCAGTTGTTGCTGACTCTGGGTCGGCTCTTGGATTAGCGACTGCAACTCTTGTCGGATTACCGGAGCTGAGGGTTCCGAGTGTGCAGTAGTATCCTGATTAGGTGGAGGCAGAGTTACAGGATTCTGTCGATCCTGTTCTTCTTGAACGACGGCGTTAGAAGTGGTTCTTGTGCTAACCATCTCAAACGCTGGATTCCTTTCCTTAGACTTTTGCAAATCTGAATAGAATGGAAGGAATTTGAATTCAAAGATCTGGATCTCGCTCTTAGAATTATTCAATCCGGTATCGATGACAGATCCAACGAGCAGGAGAAAATCTGGGTTTTCTCAGTGAAAGCACCAAAGTGTTTGTGTCAAAATTGGGCACAACACTCTTCGGGAGTCGTTGAAGAGATAATAGTCAAGAATGCAAGTTCAAAACAGATATTATCTAACAAAAACTCCAATCAACAGTAAAGTAAATGCGTAGACGAGCGATTTATAGTGGTTCGGCGTGTTGCCTACGTCCACTGTGAAGTTTTTTGATGTTTTATTGATTCTCTTTCAATGATTACAAGTTGTTACAGCGGTCCACAGCAAGTTACAACTGGAAATTCGAAATCAACAATAGAATTATGATGTAGGATGATGGAGATCTTGATCCGGCAGAGTCTCGGCGTCTCAGAGTCAGAAGATCCCTTTTCTGTTGGCCCTGGGGCTCTATTTATAGGTGTAGGCTGCTGGTATCTCGCTGAAAACTCGGGAGACCACTTCTGGCACGTGAGGGGGCCCACGCGTACGGCCTCGGGAAGTTTGGGCCCACTTTGGCATCGGTTCGAACTCCATTCGAACCGATCAAGAATTCATCCAATCGAGGTGAAATTTGGCGTGGACATTCTTCAACATGTATGCAAACATCTGTGAAAGTTTCATTGCATTTGGATCAGTAGGCTAGGAGATATGTTGGGTTCGAAATAGACATCACGGCAAGGCTGTTTGATTCGAACCCATGGTCTCGAAACGATGGTTTCGAACCCAGTGTGGCATGCGACTTCGTGGTGACGTGGAGCGCAAGTTTCGAATCGATCCGGACTTCTCTCCGTGTTGACCGCTTCGACTCCATGTATCTCGGCTATTTCGAACCGATGGAAGACACGTGGGTTGACCCAGTGGGTTCGAACAAGGCAACGCAGGATGGGTTCGAACATGGCTCCGTGATGGTTTCGAACGTGGCTTCTGCGATGGGTTCGAAGATGGCACTGTGATGGGTTCGAACGTAACATGTCGATGGGTTCGAAGCATGCTTGTCTGGTGGTTTCGAAGTTAGGTCGTGGAACATGGATTCGAAACAGCTACTCTCTGATGGATTCGAAGTCCATTGTTATGGACTTGGTAGGTATGGACCTGATGGTTTCGAAACCGAGGCATCGCGAGGGTTTCGAAGATGATGGTTTCGAACAGGAGCGCTCCGATGGATACGAAGTTGAGGGATTCGAAGGTGATGGTTTCGAACCGTTGACAAATGATGGGTTCGAAACCCGGGCTTTCCCCTTCAAATTGAATTGATCATAACTCGAGCGTATGAACTCGGATTGCCTTGAAATTTGAAATGCTGACTCCTGTAGTCTTTCTTGCCGTGTCCTATCAATTGTGGCTCATTCTGGACTCGGATAAAATTCAGTGATATCCATGGCTAAAGGAAGTACGATCAACCTCTGAGGCGAACTGTCCTTCGTTTTCGATCAATCTTTTGGTATCGCGGCTTTGCCAAAAAGCGGGATAACAATATGAATTTTACAATCATTTTAAATATTTTTAATCAGCTTAAAATTGAAGATTCAAATTTTTATTCAACTTTCAATAGATAAAATTCTATAATTTAATTGCCAAATTCAAAGTTAAATTGATAATTCAAACTAAACCATCATTCAAATATTTAAAATTTAATTGAATATTTTCAATTTAAATTGTTCAAAATTCTGGGTCGTTACAACCTTCCCCCCTTAAAAGAATTTCGTCCCGAAATTACAAGTTAGGAAAAATGATCCTTAACCTGTTTATTATTTTTCACAATCCAAATAGTTTTATCAACTTTCTAAAAAAAAAAAATCTTTTTTTATTAAATATCCATTTTCATTTCAACTAACTTTCGAACTCCAATTATAAGTTCCAACCAACATTGTTCTCCTAACAATTCAAATTTAAATTTAAATTTAAATTTCAAACTTCCAAAATTTTCTCAAAAATTTTCTAACACTCTAAATTTTCGAAAAATTGCGCCAGCATCTCCTTTGCGCGGCTAGCTCGGTACGACTACAAAATGGCACCATGGCCCCTCAGATTCAAAAAGAAAACGAAAAGCCAAGCGGCTGGACAAGAAAATCACCAAATTTCATATTGAAATTGAAATACGTACCTTTTTGTCGAGCAATTCAATTTTATCTTTGAAATAAAAATCCTAATTCCATTTCTTTTAATACACCTGTATATCCTGCTAGCCATAATATCCAATTACAACATTTAAATATCATTTTGCATATTCCATTACAAAATTTCGATACTTACTTCTTGTATCATCTTTAGTTTACCATTGAAGTTATATATTCATTTTCATTCAATCTTACATTTCCAATTTCAATTGAATTCAGTTTACAATTTCAATTTAATTTGGATTGAGTTTACTTTCTAAATATTGAATTTTATCAACTATCTTTTATACACAACTGATTCATAGCATTATTTTAAATTAGTTTCATTCACCAATTCATTACAAATTCCAATTCATTTTATTCAAATTTTTTTTCAACATTCAGTTCCAATTCCAGTTTTATTCTTTTGTTCATTCCTAAAATTTATTTTCAAATCATTATTTTGGTTTATAACCACTTATATTTAAGCTGGATTTCAAATTCCATACGAATTTTAATTCATTTTTCATTTGATTGCAATTGTAAATTTATTCATTCTTTCACAATTTATTTCCATAATTCAAATTCAATTCCAATTCTAAAGTAAATTCTATTTAACTTTTACCAAAGTCAAATTTATTATCCCATATTATAAGTTCAAAACTCATTCTACTTATATTCATCAATTACAGCTTGGATTTTAATTTTAAATTTGTTTTGATTTAAATTTTAAATCATTTTTTTTAACTAATTCAGCTTGATCCCCAATCAAATCTCATTTTTATTTTTATTTTTCCTTAGCTTTTGGTATTGATTTCAATTTCTTATTTAACAACCAACGATAATTTAATATTATCATCTCCTAGCAACCAAGCAATCATATACCATAATAATTTATAGAAAATCATTTCCTTTATATACAAAAATTTCTTTGGGTAAAATTATTTCATTTACCCTATTTTAAAACAATACTGTGTCGGTTTATCTTGTTTAAGAGTTTAGAAACCCCTATCGAAACAGGTGGCCAGACTGCACCGACCAGAATCTATAAACAATCAACAATAAGTCAACACAATACAAAACAATTTCATATTCACTAACAAATACGCGCTCATATCTATTATTACACTCAAACTTATTCTAGAATACTGCTGACTCTATCTCTAATGAGTAACACCCAACAGAGCCATGGTTGTCGCTTAACCATATGGTCTGATACCAAATGTAACAATTGCGACTTTTCGATGCTCGAAAACCGACATCAATACGTCCATTGTATCAACTGTCTAGCAATCAAATGCCAGAAAACCATACCGTTATGGTTAAAGAAGGAGAAAAAGATAGAAGAAGAGAGAAAAAGATAGAACAGAACAGAAAGATACAATAGAACAATATCAGAATCTCACAACCGCAGCGGAACAACATATAATGAATAATCTTTAAACAAAGAACTATATCAGTTATTACATTACATTACATTACATCATTAGAGTGTACAACAACAAACAACAACAAACAGCGGAAAAGAAATACTATATAATAGTGAATATGCTACGCCATCCAGCTCGCCTCCAGACTTCTATAGCAACTCCTGAATTCCAGAATATCCTGATAACCTAACTCTAGACTGTCCGTGTGGAAATTGGTGGGCACCTAGAGTTTAGGAGGGAAAACAATAAACTCCGAGTCAGTCATGTGACTGGTGTGAGAACTTAAACAGTTTATTTTTAAAACATAGAACAGGATAATTCTAAACTAGATTCGTAATGCTTTTTAGAAAATGAGATTACCATAAGGCCTCCCGCACACACACACAATGCAAACGCAGAATCGAAGGAGATTTCTCCTTATGTTAGTCAAAGATGCTTGATACGCATTAAAAAGAAACATTTGATATTATTACTAGTGCATAGTGTAGAAAAAATCCTTTCGAAAGTAAAGATATAACTTAGCCAGCATAGGCATTCCGCACTTATGCCTACTATAGCTACCATCCAAACAGTAGGGCGCCACCATAAGTGAATGATAGGTGCTACAACTAAAACCGTACGAGATCATATTGTTTCTTTGGATTTCCAACAAATGGTCAGGCCAAGGAACTTCCCATTGCCACATGGGTATGCCTCTGGAAAGACGACCTGAGAACTTAACCGGATCTCTGCCAACACAAGGCCGGGTTACCTTTCAAACTACGTAATTACTGACACGAATATGTCATTCCCGGATCGTAACCGATCTATATCCGAAGATCCTCGATTTCCAACAACCACAAAGCAATAAATTTGCAGCAACAACATAGGTTAAGTATCTGGGCTCCATATCATGATACCACCTCTATCCAGAAGGAATGACATACACTAAAGGGGCGCTACCCCCTAATAACCTTGCTGCATCCTTCCTGTTTTGACCATTTTCGGGGTGTGAGGTCCGACGAAGTCTCGTCACCAAAGCCACGCTTTATAAAAAAGCTGTGTTTTGATCATCAAATGCTCAACAGCACTTCGTATGCCACATTACCAATTTGGGAATGTATCGCTAGTAACCATCAACTACATAACCTCTGAGGGTGTTAAGCTAAGGGAATAAATTCTCCGCCACCAACGGGAACTTATTTGATAGAAACCAGCTTTACATCTCAAATTGTAATGTCAGACACACATCCATACAAGTCCATTCCGGGATCGAACTGAACCGAAGGCACTTACAAAGAAGTCCTTGCAATCCGGATATTCACTAATCACGGCCGGACTTCCCATCACAAAGCGTAATAAATTTCTATATCGGGGATCAGCCGATGTAGAAACATTCGACGGTAATCCTTCCGTTTTCATATCCGATCTTCAACTCCGGTCATCAAATGCAATCCATAACGACGTATCACATATTCGGAATGGGTTATACGACCCCAAGGTCCTTTACCGGCTAACCCGAATAGTGATCTCTTATTTCAAAAATAAGTGTGGCATTCAAATTCAAGCAATTCACAACAAACCTATTTAAAGGTAAATATTGATAGTCGGATTTATTAAGTATCAATAGGTATGCTCAACATCACCAGATTCCAAATAATTTCCCAAATTATTTACTTTCCAAAATATCTTTACTAGATATATAATTTCCCCACTACAACCATTTGAAAACAAATTTTCAAATCACTTTTCAGCCTTACCACTTTTGAAAACAAATTTCAATCATTTTCCTTACGCGGAAATACTTTCATTTCAAAATGGTTCATTTAAACCAATTAAATAAATCCTTACCGATTTACTTTATATTTACGTTCCAAATCCGTAAATTTATTCCCACAATTCAAAAATAAATCAACGTTTATTTTAAACAAATTTTCCTTTCTTTTATAAATTCCTTAGTGAATTTACAATTCCAAAATATCTATGAATATACGATTTTCAAATCAATTTCTAATATTCATTTTCAATTTATCTTTAAAAGATAAAATCTCAAAATATTCACTTCATATTGGAAAACATTTCCATACTTATTTAATAATAAGTAATTCACAACAAATACCTATTTATTTTCAACACTTGGAAAATATTCAATATACTTAAATCAAAATTAAGTATATATTTCATTCTTTAAAGGAAACATTCTCTTAAAACACATTTATTTGGGTCAAAACGAATGTTGCGTAAAACATCGTTACAACGACCCAAAATCACTAGTATAGAGATTCGAAATTAAAATAAATATATAAATCCCAATACTATACAAAATATTTCCTTTCGGAAATCATTTACTATAACAACGGTGTTATTGTCTACCATTTCCTTCTATTTCTCGAAAACATCTATTTCAACAAACAATGTTGAAATCTACGGTTTCGATAGTCAATACATTTTAAAACATCTTTTAAAACAATTAACTTCATTTTAAAATTTCACTTCTCCAAATCACACCCGTTTTATTCAATAATATATTCACTGTCCAAAACCATGAATATACCTTATTTACCCAATTCAGTATTTCTACACTTTTATTAAAAGATTATCCACTAACCAAAATCGTGGATATACATCGTTTACCAAATTCAACACTTCCACATATTTAATTAAAGGATTTTCCACAGTCCAAAATCGTGGATAAAATTCCTTTAATAATTTCTATGTTTACTTATCAAATTTATTTGATTACGGATTTATAAAACAACGTTTATAAATTCCATTTCTATTTCATAACTACTTCGATTTATAAATCTCCTTTAATAACCAATTCTATTTATATTTCGTTTACATGTCGAATCCAACTTATAAATAAATTACTTATAATCCATTTATTCACAAATCCATTCTTTTATATCATCATTAATTTATATATCTAAAGTCCTTATTTACTTATAAAACTAGGTACAACTTTATTTTAACGCTTATAAAAGCTCGTTTTATAATTCCAATATCTTTAACTTATAAAATATGAATTTTATAAATCTTTTATATAAACCGTTTATAATAATTCAAAAATCCCAATTTAAACCATTTTATAAATTTATCAGCTATTTATTTCAAAAATCATGCTTTGGTTATATTTCACAAAAATAAAATTTTTATGACATAAAAATTTATAACGTTTTAATTATTTAAAATGAATCAATTCGAAAATTTAATAAACGTATAATTTCAAAAATCACTTTAAAAATCTCTTAAAAATCAAAATCGTTATTTTTAAACTTCAAAAATGGATCCGATGATGCAACACACCAAATAGTCAATCACGACTTCCAAACATCATATATCGATATGATAATCAATCGAATATCACAATATCTAAAATCAAATAAATACTGGTGAGGAATCCAGTTGGATCCCTCCAACCTGTTTCCTTACATCCACAGATGTTAGCTCAATACCAATCCCGTTTCAAGACGGGATTTCATGGTATATGGGATTTATAAAACATTATCGGCTATTATGCGGCGCAATAGGGTCTCATCTACTATATAATGCGGGAAATCAACTCCAAGTACATATATAATACCAATTCCACTTTAAGGTGGAATATCGCGGTATATGTGTGTAATAAATAGCCTCCGCTTAATAGGCGGCGTATAGGGTCTATTTCAATCAAATACACACACACACAACAATCATCATTCAAACACACAATCACTCAATCAACCAATTTAAATTTAACTATTTAAAATCTAAATCAAAACAAAATTTTGATTGAGTGAGAAGTTCTCACCTTTATTTCCGTTTGCAGTCCATTTCTTTTGCGACTTGATTTTCTTCACAACTTCGACCTTGTATAAACATTTATACACAAATGATTAATATTTGAATAATTTAATTAACCCGTGATTTTATTTTAAAATAACACTTTTAATTTTGAACAAAAAACTATTTAATAATTTAAATTAACCAAATATTTTCTTTTCAAAATAAAAATTTAAAATTTGAGCTGATTCCTTTTAAATAAATCTATCCAACTAAGATTTTATTTTAAATTAATATCCCTATTTTAAATCAATTTGCTTTTAATGATTAAATTAACAAAAAGTATAATTAAAACTAAATTTCTTTTAAATAAATATTTTTAGCAACAAAAATCATTGCTTAAGTTTGTTAACAAATCAATCTCCCCAATATATATACCCTTCAACTTATTAAACAATTTATTAATATTCAAATTTTGTCAAACAAATTTAATTTCTGTTTAAATAAAAAATTTATTAACTAACTATTTAATTTAAACCATTCTTCCTTTTAAAATACCTTTAGTAACTAGATAATTTTAAATAAGTTTATTAACCATTTTAACCGCCTTAATAAATAATTTATAATATAACTTAGTAAATTAAAATACATGCATATAAAAAAATTCTTTTAATTTGCTGTAAACGGACTGTATAAATATTCGATTTATATATTATTATTTTCTTGATTTCAGTATATATAATTATATAAATAAATTTTCAAAAGAAAATACCTCACAGTCGAATTCGAGAACAACCGAAGCCCTCGCTGACATCGTCGCCACCATCTCGCGAACGAGCTCGCGACCATCCCCCTCTATCCTCGCCTTAGCCTCGCAGTCGTCATCCATACCCTAGCCGCATCCACCATCGCGCGCGCGCCTCCAGTAGCCGCCGCACTTGCTCCCTGACCTCGTCGTCGCTACCTTATCCATCGCGTCGCCGCTAGAAGCCATCGTGACGAGCTTTGCGACATCGTGGGGTCTGCTCGGGGTCGAGATCGATTTGGGTTTCCTTGAATTCCATTCGAGAACTGTATCTTTTTTTTCTCTTCATTCTGGCATTTGATATGAAATTAGGTTTGAAGAGGGGAAGAATGTTTGAATTAAATCAAAGAAAGGAGTGGCTCGCGATTTCTTTTCCCCTGTTGAATGCGGTTCGAACCGAGAATGAGAAAAATAAGGGAAAGACGAGACTAAATTTTGATTTTGACATTCTGCTCAGCCATTAAAATTTCGAAGCAACAGATTTTACTCTGATTTTTGAACGATAAAGGAAGAAGTTTATTTAAAAATGTTCTCGGCATGCTTGGCATGATTTCGTATCGTGATTTTAGGCAAAATTTATGGAAGTAACGTGCTGACGTTGACCAATTATAAATTTAAATTTAAATTGAATTCAATTTAAATTTCAACGCGTTTATAAATCCTATGATCAGACAACAACTCCAAACGCTACGAAATTTGAAATCCGGTAATAATTCAATATTATGGACCCAATGGAACTGGTTTCGTCGAATTCCGAGACTGTGCCTCGGAAGGCTATTTTTAAATATCGATTTAAACAATATAATTTCAAAACCGATCAAATCACTTTCAAATTCAATTCTGAAGCTTCTATTATCTTCAGTATTATCAATATGAATTTTACAATCCTTTGAAATATTTTTAATCAGCTTAAAATTGAAGATTCAAATTTTTATTCAACTTTCAATAGATTAAATTCTATAATTTAATTGCCAAATTCAAAGTTATATTGAGAATTCAAACTAAAAAATCATTCAAATATTTAAAATTGAATTAAATATTTTCAATTTAAATTGTTCAAAATTCTGGGTCATTACACATCTTCTCTAACCACGCAGGTGAATATTTCATTCATGACTCAATCTATTATGCTATGATAATCAAGTGATAATTGTTGTTAATATTAATTTGGATATTAAATTGTTGATTGTTAAAATTGTTGAAATAAAGTTGTAAATCGCTATGCAAGTTAAGTTTGAATATTGTTAGTTTATGACAAATAGTTGTGACATTAAATATGTTATGTGATGTTGAATTTGATTGTTAATATAAGTAAAATATAATATGAAATTGAATTTGATATGGGATAGTTAACAATTTAAAATGTATTATATATGTTGAATTTGACCCCTTTAAATGTTATATAAATCGACACGTAGAAATAGCGTTAACCTCACTTTGAACCATTGAATGTATAATTGATATAGTAAATTGATAATAGACACCAAGTGAAATCATAATGTAATAATCTTTAATCTGCATGAAATGATAGTGTGGATTCTAGGAATAATTATATTAATTTGCATAAATAACAAATGTGAGTTAATACGATTATTTCAGGATTATTTAATAAATTGTTGAATTGTTATGTATGGTTGCAATTGCTTGTTTGTTTACTTTGACACCATCCCAGTTATCACATTGCAAGTTCCCTTTGCTTTGTTTTATATTGAATGATATTGGGTTGAAATGATAAGTACCCAGTTAAACAACTTGGCCTAGGATAGGTAAATAAAAATAAGAAACCCGATTGGTTAACAAAAATCATTTTCGAAATTGAAAAATATTTTAAATTAAGGAATGAACTTAACGATTTGTTTGGAAATTAAGTAACAAACTTAAGGGATTTAAATTGAAATAAATTAATGGATTTAATTGAAACGAATGATTAAACCTATTTAATTGAATAAAATGAATTGGCAAATTTAATTGAAATAGGATTTAGAAACAAGTATGTTCTAGAATTTAATAACTTAAAAATTTATTAGATTTGTTAGACTTAACTTTAAACTCGGTTTTAATTAAATAGATTTGGAACTTGTTATAAATTTGATTTGAGATTAAGAAACTTTGACTTAAGGGGAATACAAAACTAACTAAAGTTTTATGGATTAAATTGAGTGATAATTTAAAATTTAAATGATTTTAAATTTAATGAATTAATCAAATCAGGACATTTTAAACGGAATGTTGATTGAGTTGATTTGTAACTCGGAAATAACTTATTTGTGATGTGTAGATCATTGAACCAAATAAATGGAAATGGATTCCTTTAAATAGAAATTTAATTGAATTGGTAAATAAATCAAATGAAGTTTTGATAAAAGGAATTTAGTTAATGAAATTTGATTTAATCGAATTTATGATAACAGTGAGTGTAATATGAATTGAAATGAATAGAATTTAATTTAATGATTCGAACTAAGTTAACCATTAAATTGAATTCATTGATTATGAACTAAATTTAATACGCGAAACTTAGATCTTATTGAATTGAACATTGAATGCTTAATTATATTGTTAACTCAAATGTTTGAACTAAAATTGCATTTGGAATATGTTTTAAATATCTAAAATAAATTGAATTGTGAAATGTCAAATTTTGGAAGTCAAATTTGCACCTTGACTTTTGGACTTTGATTTGTTTAAAATTTAATTTAACCAACCATCGGGTAATAAATACGTAGTAATTAAAGAGATCGGGATCGGGTATGGACATACTCTCTGTCGATACTGAAAACCACTTTAATAACTATTATACGCGAAGTGTTGATCCAGAACGAAGTGGATGATTTGGTGAACGCGTTGAGTAAAGAAAGAAAACGATATTGGATGACCCCTGACATGACTAAAACAGGAGCCGCGCCGGGCCATTGAGGTTCGCCACCTCTAGCGGATACGCTTCTTCGATACCATATCTATTACTTTTGTGATTCGATTTGGGTGTACCCCTTGATTTGGGAGTGTTATTTCGCGGTGTTGAGGTAGTAGCTGCTATGCTCAACATCAGTCCGAATCACGCAACTACTAGTATCCTAGTTGGTATCGCCTCATGTACCTTATCATACTGATTATCCTACTCACGACCACTACGTTTTTTTGTGTTATACCTATGGGGTACCCTCTGATAACCACTAGTTTACGGTGGGGTTTACGGTGCTGTATAGACTATGGCATTATAAAATGTGTTAAGGGGAATATGGTAATGCCTTAACGCTATTTTAATATCGTACTTTACTGATTAGACATTATCTACATATCATATTCTATTGTATATATAGATAGTTTATCGAATCCTTAGAGATGTTATTTTATTCATCTTTGAGTTATGGACTTTATTCCTTGCACTTGATTATCCTATATAAGATTTTGAGTCCTGACTCAAGTATTTCTTTTGTATATGCTCGGGTCAGTCTGAAGCTATCCAGTTGTTGATCAAGGTTGGTTGAAGATGCCGAAGCCTTAGCATTTATCTTTATCAGTCTATTTCTATCCCTGTATTGATGTCCTAGTCTGTTGGACATTTATGTATTTCCTTTTAGTCACTTTATGTTAAGACATTGTTGTACTTCATGTAGTAGTTTCATGAACTGCTATTATGACGATGTATTTTCCGCTGCATTATTCTGTGACTATTCTGTGTCTGTGTTGTTGTATTGATTCTCATTTACATTTATGTATTTATAATCCCATAATGATTCGTGTTTTGTATTATTTAAGTTGACATGTGTGGATTATTGTCAATTTAAATGGTCCAAATATACGGTTTTTTACAGTTGGTATCAGAGCTTTGGTTTCCCTAAAATCCTTAGTTTGGGGTTATATAAGCTCATTAGAGATAGGGTAGCAATACCCTAGAATGAGGAGAACCGATTCAATATCCAGATCCTTTTAATTCAAACTTCTTTTGATTCGTAAAATTAGATTTTTCTTTAAGCTTTATGATTTTTCTATCCTTGGTTCTAAATCTCTTTCGATATTTCAGGATGAGTACCGAAAGAAATAATAGGGGAGGAAGAGGCCATGGTCCTGCCTAGGCTGCACCTGCCGCCCAAGCTCCAGTCAAATTCACCACTCTTAGTAAAGAGTATACCCAGCTAGGGGGTATTAAGTTTTCCGGATCCAAGGGCATTATCGAAGCTCAGCAATAGCTCAAAGGCTTAGAGAAGATATTTTCTGGTTTGGAAATCACTGACGCTCAGAAGCGTCAGCTTGCTGCATGGCAACTTCGGGATGCCGCACAAGACTGGTGGGAATCTGTTACTTCTCGTATTGAGGAAAACACCATCACTTGGGCCCAGTTTAGGTATAAATTTGTTTGGATTCCGTAGTCTAAATTCTTATTTCAATCTTTGGAATGTTATTCATCTAGTCTATCGTGTGATTAGGGATACCTTCTCGGCACAATGGATGCCCGCTGCTGGGAGAACCCAACTTTATAGAGCTTTTATGGACCTTAACCAAGGCAGTATGACTTTTTCCGAGTACGAGAGGAAATTCAACGAACTCTCCAAGTTTGGCCCAGGGTTGATTGATACACCCCTTCTGAAGAATGAGAAGTTCATTTTGGGAGCTAGACCAGAGTATTATGACTTGCTTACTGGCCACACTCACTGCACCTTCGCAGAGCTTGTTGATTATGCTCTTAGATATGAGGCAAAGCCAAGGGGACCCACTGCTAAGGCCACTCCTACTCAGTCCTCTTCTAGCCAGCTCAGAAAGAGGAAGATGAGCTTTGATCAACAAAAGAAATCTTGGCAAAAGACTACAGGATTGGGACATGCCCAGAAAAGCCCAATCGACTTTTCTAATATCACTTGCTTCAAATACGATAAGAAAGGCCATTATGCTAATAGTTGTCCATCTACCGGAGCTGCTATTCCGCCACCTTCTCAGATGAGGAGTGATTTATGCCATGTCTGCCTCTAGCCTGGTCACTTCAAGAAAGACTGCCCATTGCGGAAGAAAGGCACACCATCTGGAGTATATGCTATCACCACTCCTGCACCACTTCCACCACCTGCTCAGGATGACCGAGGTACCTTACGAAGTACTTTTTCATTACATGATTTACCTGTTAGGGTATTATTCGATACTGGTGCTTCTCATAGCTTCATATCTATTGATCTTTGTAATAAGCTCAAATTATAACCTACTCTCGCTACTACTTCCTTATGTGTCTCCAACCCTATTGGAGGACTTGCCAACCTCAGTAGAATTTATAAAGAGGTTGTGCTTTTGTATGGAAGAGATCGATTCACTTGGGATTTTTATGTGCTTGGCTTCGTAGCATTTGACATTTTGTTGGGTGCTGATTGGTTAAGAAAATTTGAGGTTGTTATTTCTTGCAAAGCTCATTCTGCTTCTCTAATCAATGACAAGGGCCAACCACTTGTCATTGAATGCAAATCACCTTAGAAATATGCCTAAAGCTTCATATTCTCTCTTGATGCTCACCCACATGATCTTAGTACCACTCCTATTGTTCAGAAATTTCCTAATGTATTTGGAGAGGTCAACTCTCTACGCCTAAACGGGAGATCGATTTTCGCATTTACCTTATTCCTGGAGCTACTCCCGTAGTTCTCCCTCATAGAAGGATGGCTCCTAAAGAGAAAGCTGAACTTAAAACTCAAATTGATGATCTATTTGCTAGGAGTTTGATCAGGAGAAGTTGTTCTGAAAGGGGCGCCGCAGTCGTATTTGTCACCAAATTAGATGGATCTCTTCGCATGTGTGTTGATTACAGGGAATTAAAAAAATCACTCTCAGAAATCGCTATCCAATGCCTCGCATAAATGATTTATTCGATCATCTCGATGGAGCTAAAGTCTTCTCACAACTTGATCTAACTACTGGGTTCTACCAACTCAGAGTAGCAGAAGATAGTATCCATAAGACAACTTTCTATACCGAGAGCGGATTCTATGAATGGTTGGTCATGCCATTCGGGTTGACCAATGCCCCTGCTTATTTCGCCAACTTGATGAATCGAGTCTTCCGTGATGTCCTTAACAAGTTTGTTCTTGTCTTCATTGATGATATTCTCGTCTTCTCCAAAGATGAGAAAGAGCATGAGACACATCTTGCTTATGTTCTGGAAACACTCCAAAATCATCAGCTTAAAGCCAACTTCTCGAAATGCCACTTCTGGCGAGACGAAGTACGATTCCTTGGCCATATTGTTTCTGAAAAAGGGATTTCGGTCGATCCAACTAAGATCGCCGTAATCCATGTAAGTTCTATCCTATTCGTTATTTCTATTCAATCCATCTTATTCCTTTCTAATTTGAAAACTTATCTACAGGATTGGGAGGCTCCCAAAACTCCTACTGATATTCGTAGCTTCTTGGGCTTGGGCGGTTATTATCGCAGATTTATTGAGCACTTTGCCTAGATTTCTGCCCCACTTACTGCTTTAACTTGAAAGGATGTCAAGTTTATTTGGAGTGATAAGTGTGAATCAGCTTTTAATGAGTTTAAACGTAAGTTAACTTCAGCCCCAGTTCTTGCGGTAATTGACGGGAGTGAAGGATTAACTGTCTATACCGATGCTTGTCGAGAAGGTTTAGGCGCTGTCTTGATGCAAAATGGTAAGGTTGTTGCTTATGTTGGTCGTCAGTTGAAAACCCATGAAGTAAACTATGCAACCCATGATTTAGAGCTTCTTGCAGTTGTATTTGCTTTGAAACTATGGAGGCATCACCTTTTAGGAACAAAATTTGAATTATTCACAGATCATAAGTCCTTAAGGTATATTTTTTCTCAGATGGATTTGAACCAGAGACAAGTCTGATGGCTCGAATTCTTAGTTGCATATGATATCGACATCAATTATAGTCCTGGATAAGCAAATGTTGTAGCTGATGCTTTAAGCCGTAGCAAAGCATTGTCATGTTGTAATCTTGTCGAAGGCATGCTATTTCATCTTGTTATCTCCCCATCTCATATGGATCGCATCAAAGCTAAGTAATATGAGGACACCTTGCTCTATCGCATGAAGGAGTTAGTTCTTGGTAGAGTTGGAAATGCTGACAGTAAAGTGGGAGAACAGATAGATAGTAATGGAGTTTTGAGGATTGACAACCGTATTCGTGTTCCTAATGTTGATGGATAGGGACAAGAAGTGCTTAGAGAGAACCATCAGTCATCGCTTTCATTTCATCCTAGTGTCACCAAGATGTATCGAAATATGAAGCATTTATATTGGTGGAGTGGGATGAAGAGAGATATTCTGTATATGTCAGTAGATGCACCACTTGCCAGCAAGTCAAGGCCGATCACCGAAAGACGGCAGGATTACTTCAACCCCTAGAGATTCCGTATTGGAAATGGGATCAGATTTCTATGAACTTCATTGACGGATTACCAGGACCAGAAAAGGAAACAAGAGTATATGGGTGATTGTTGATAGGTTGACCAAATCTGCTCACTTTATTCCTGTTAAGACCACTCGTATTGCTTCGAGTTTGGCCGAGATTTATATGAGAGAGATTGTTAGACTTCATGGAGTTCCATCTAGTATTGTATGCGATAGAGATCCTTTATTCACTAGTAGATACTGGAAGGCATTTCATGACATCTTGGGCACTAAACTGAATCTGAGTATAGCTTGTCATCCTCAGACAGATGGCCAAACTGAGAGGGTAAATCAGATTTTAGAGGATCTGCTCCAAGCTTGCATTATTGATTTCGGTGGATCTTGGGAAGACCATCTCCATTTGATTGAATTCACTTATAATAACAGTTATCAGGTAATCAAAAAAATTCAATTTGAATAAGTAAAATTTAATTGAAATTTAACTATCTTTATAATCAGGCAAGTATCGATATGGCACCGTTCGAAGCTTTATATGGACGGCCATGCAAATCGCTAGCTTGTTGGATTGAGCCTGGTGATAGATTAGTTCTTGGCCCAGATATGATTGTGGAAGCATCCGAGAAGGTTAATGAGATCAGAAGGAAGATGAAAACCGCATAAGATAGGCAGAAGAGCTATGCAGATAGGCGTAGAAGAGATTTTAAAATTCCAGGTTGGGGATGAGGTATTTCTTAAGGTATCGCCTTTGAAGAATGTTATTCGATTTGGTCGTAGAGGAAAGCTCGCTCCTAGATTTGTTGGACCATTCACTATCACTGAGAGAATTGGTACACTAGCCTACAGAGTTGCACTGCCGGAGAAATTTGAGGGCGTGCACAACGTATTCCATGTTTCACATCTTCGGAAGGTTGTACATGATCCATCCATGACCATTCCTATTGCTCAGTTAGATGAGGTTGATACTGAGCCGGATTTGACTATAGAGAGGAGACGACTTCGTACTATTGATAGGGATACGAAGCAGCTTAGAAGGAAATCTGTTAGCCTAGTCAAAGTCCAATGGAGTCCCGATGATCGTGATTGTACTTGGGAAACCGAGGAGAGTATCCGGGATTCTAATCCAGAATTGTTTGTTGAAGGTAAACTCCATTCTATATTCTATATTCTGTTCCATAATCTATTATATATCCATCATGTCTCTTCTATCTATTCTTCTACTTATTACAGCATTCCTTTTCGAGGACGAAAAGTTTTGAGTGGGGGAGAATGTAATGACCCTGAAATTCAGACCCAGTTTAAAATTTTAAAATCGTATATTAATGTAAAAATTCGAATTTTCACAAACAAATTCCGTTGCTATTCAAGCTTCACCTTTGGAATGCGTCTAGATAGACATAGGCGTACGCTAAATTTCATTGAAAAATATTGAAGTAAATTTCGTTCGTCACATTTACATACTAGTTTAAATTTTATGTGTAAATTTCTACCGTTCGAACTCAAATATTTTCCACAATGTTTGTAACGACCCAAAATTTTTGATAATTTAAATTTGAATATTTAATTGATTTTAAATATTAATAAGTGAAATTTATAAGTTGAATAATTTATTGTTGAATATTGGATTTAATTGAATAATTAAATCGATAATTTGGATAGTGAAAATATAGAAATAATTGAAAATGGGGTTAAATATGATTGAAAATGATTCGTAAAATTTTATTTTATCATATTGGGGTTAGAATGATGTTTTAGAACTTTTAAAATTGAATTAAAAGTTAATTTGTGAAAATTGAATATTTTAATATTTAATCGACTAGTGAAATTAGCCAATTTTCGAACAGTCTCAGAATTGGACGAAACTAGTTCCATTGGATCCGTAATAGTTTGTTATTATCGGATTCCAATTTTCGTAGCAATTGGAGTTATCGTTTGACCGTGACAGCTCGAAACGCATAGAAATTGTTTTAATATTAATTTGGCGAGTTAAAATAGTCATTTTTCAAACAGTCTCGGATTTCGACGAAACTAGTTTCATCAGATCCGTAATGTGATATTATTGTAAGGTTTAAAATTTCATGTCAATCGGATTTACCGTTTGTCCGGTGCAAGCTAAAACGCCTAGAAAATCGTTTAATCGGTTTAATTTTAAATCGAACGCTTATTGCCATAACTCGAACAGATGACCGAATTAGCTTCCGAAACCTGTTCCATTGTGTCCGAAACGTGGGATAAACCCCAGAAACGCCAGTTACGGTGCGTAAATCGGATTCCGGAAAACCGGAATGAATAGTGATTGAGAAATTTCTATAAATAGCACCTTATTATTTTCTTTTTTCCAAAATATTTCAAACCCTAACCCTAAACCCTTTCAGCCGCCACTTTATGAAACAACGACCGAGAATTCTTCATCTTCTTCCACTAAATTCTCCAAATTCGTGAAGTTTTAGCCAAAATTTCTGACTACAATATCGTAGACAACAACAAGAACTACGAATCCATACGGATATGATGGATTTTAGAGCAACGTAGTGGACGTTTCGTGGCCGCATTTGCACTTGGTTCGTGCACGTCTTTCGAAGGGAGAGGGGGACCGAGCTCTGCAGGCTTCTGGCTGTTGGTGGAGCACACGTAGGCGAATGGAATGGCTCCATCAGATCGTCGAGGAAAGGCTTGAGCTTGTCGCGGCCTTAAGCCCTAGTTCGTGACTTCATGGGTTCGTGCACGCGATGTCTACTGGGAAGAGAAGAAGAAACGCGGTCGGCCTTGGATCGTGATCTAACGGCCAGAAGTTGTTAGGTTTAAAATTTATTAAAGAAAATGTAAATTATATTTATATTAATTCGTTTAAAGTTTAAAATGTTGTAACTTTTTGCTGCGAGGTCGAAAAATTTCAAAACGAAGTGCATTGCGTTCGTTTCGTCGAGCACTACGCTATGGAATTGGATTGGAGTCGTTTGGAGTTAGTGAGGACTTCGGGTAAAATTAAACGCACGTTTAATTTTATTCGAAATAAATCGCTAAAACGAAATTGAAATCAAGGTGAGAACTTCTCACTCAATCGAATAGTTTCGATTTAATATTTTAAATAGTTAGATTTGAAATACTTGAATGCATGTTTGAATGATGATTGTTATCTATTGATTGTTAAAATAGACATTATGCGCCGTTAGTAAGCGGATGTTATTTATTAAAAACATATACCGCGAATATTTCATAAACAGTGAAATTGGTATTATATATAATAGTAATATATATATATATATGACGCAGCGGATTAATCAAACAAAACTTCAATCGATGAAATGTAGCAATCGGTGAGTTGAAGATACCAAAATGCCCAAGTTCGTTGATCCAAAGATACCGAACTCTAGCTATCTCAAACACGTTGATAGCGCACTATACCGTGTTTCAAGATCTACGATTCTTCGCACGTTGATCTAGCGCACTAGATTCCGTGAATCGGCTTCTACGATCGTTGAATCGAGCGCACTCGATTAACCGAAAGAGGAGATAGGAGATTACACTCAACTACCAATTGGAATGAAAGCACAAAGCTAACAAAAGGAAATTTTATTCAAAATCAACCACCACAAAATATACAACACACCCTCTATTTATAGCTTGACACAACGGCCCCTTTAACTCGTTGCCGACTCATAGGCTCCGACTCATCATAAGTCGTTGCCGACTTAACATCGCAACACAATCTACACGACTCAAAGATAACAAACGACTCAACATACAACATAACATATACGACTCAACACGACCGAGTCATATACATTACCGACTCAACATATTACATACTGACCGACTCAAGCTATTTACAAACATATTACAACTTTACGACTTGCGACTCATGAGACATACGACTCATCAAATTACAACACAATACGACACATCATAACAACACAGGTTACACGACTCACGACATAGCACTGACTCGCGACCTACGACTCAGCTTAACTCGGCAGCGACTTATGGAAGGCCTTTATCTTCGAACGACTCATCTCCGAGCGACTCATTCCTGGACGACTCATCTCTATGTGGTCTAACTCCGTTCCTTCATTAGGTCGTATAATGATAGGTCGTAGCTTGTTCCTGTTAGGTCGCGGCAACGACTTATCATAATATGGCACTACCTTGTTATCTCGTAAGTTGATGAGTCGGGTTTCCTTTAGGTCGTAACTCGTAGACTCCTTAGGTCGTAAACTTAATGCCACTTCCCTCTCTGGTTCCTTGTTAAGTCGCAGACGACTTATGGATGAGTCGTTGTGTCGTGTACGACTCATCAAACTCGAACACCTCAAACTCTTATTAAATCGTAACTCCTTTGCCTCCTTCTCGTTAAGTCGCAAATGACTTAAGATCACTCCGTTAGGTCGCAAACCATTGGAAATAAGTCGCAGCTTCTTTATCTCGGACCTGTTAGGTCGTAGCCTCCCTTTACTCGCCGTGTTAAGTCGTGGACGACTCATGTTAGGTCGTGGACGACTCATAGTTGCTTCTTTAACTCGTAACAACTTAGGTCGTGACCCTCTTCTGTTGAGTCGGAAACGACTAAAAATTCCTGAATGACTTAAGATTGTGGCCTTCTCCCAACGACCTAAAGAACTTGAACACTTCAACCATACTAATTTCATAGATCGTTTTGCATCATGACTTGAATCAATCGATCCCTCCTCCTGGCCTGCATCATCCTCCCCTGGTTGGGAAGAATTCGTCCTCGAATTTACAAACTTTCTTCTCCGAGATGCTGTCTTCCATTCATTATCTGGTTTGATGTGGCTCTGGCGATAACCACTCTTGAGATTGTCCTTGTCTCGACCCTTTAACGATGCGGTTTGGAATAAACAATGCATAGAATAGAATATACGTGGCATTAGGCAGGCGGCATAAGGAAGTGATCTAAGAGAGATGACATCTGAAACGATGCGGAATAAACTAAGCACTAGGTACCAAATCCACTTTATGTAGCACAGGACTTCATAAAAATAGTGTCGTAAACCATATTGTTTCTGCCAATAGGACGACGTGATATAGAACCAAAACTCATCCAAAATGTGAGACGATATAAGGAAATTTAAAATCATAGAATGACTTAGGAAATCCTGTCCTAAGAAGTGTGATGATTCATGCTCAGATTCTTGTCTTTCCGTATATCGTTCAGAGATGTTATCATCTAGCATCTGTCCTCGAAGTGTGGTATCAAATTCTCCTGACTGAAATGAACTCCCGCTCACTTCTCCTTCAACATAGTTATTTCCATAAGATAGTTCCAAGCAATTGACACTGGCAATGTTTGCAGGGTGGACATCATCAGACGACTTTAACTGGCAATCATTCTCTTCCTCCTGTCGTATCAACTCTTCCTGTTCTTTCGGACTCACAAGATCATATGATATTGGCAGTGAAATAGCTTCTGGTAGGAGTTCAGTATGAGGTTGAACGTCCTGGAGTGATGGTAACTCTTCGGATAATGCCTCAGAATATTCAAATTCAGACTCATCGAATTCTGATCCAACTTCCTCGAAAATATCAAGATCTTCACTCGCTTCTTGCTTGGTTAATTCAAACACTCCATTCCTCATTTCCACATACTCTTTCAAACATACAAAATTAGTTTCTTCAGGTAGTTCCTCAAACATTTCATCTTCACATACTTCATCCTCCTCAGGGTTCTCAACATCAAAATCTTTTCCGGATTCAATCAATATTGATAACTCCTCATCATCTTCCATTTCATCGACGAACTCTCTTAAAGATAATAAACAATCTGATTCTGCCTTTTCTTTCATTTCACTGTCACTTTGCCCAGGCTCCTCGAAAATCACGGAATTAATACTCGTCTGGTTCTCAGCCATAAGCTCAGGTATCAAACAAAAATCCTCCATAAAAAAATGAATTCCCTCAACTCCGAACACAATTTCTTCTTCCATACTATCGATATCAAACTTTGGCAATGACGAGTAATCCACTTCTACATCCACATACTTTGACTCAATCTCTTCGTTATCATCAAATTTCAGCGGTTGATAAAAGTCAAATTCATCATTCCTCCTCAACATATTACTCTCCTCATTACTTGATAAAGATTCTTTATCTTCATTATCAAACTTTAGTGGTAAGGCTGCGAATGATTCTGTAGGACCAACCTCTTCTAGCTCTTCCAACATTGGTTTAACTTCCTCCGGAAATTGAAGTTCTTCTCTTGCCTCATACATAACCAATGTTTCAGCACTACCTTCCGATTCTTCAACACTCTCGCTAAATGATATTGGACTAGTCTGTTCCTCTTCTTCTTCTGTCCCGCTGTCAGTAGAATCATCCACTTCCTCACTTTCACATTCTTCTATAACAAAGGGTTTCTTCTGGGACTTTGTACTTTTAAAACTTCGATGGTTAGACTCCTGATAATGATAGCGCTTAACTTGGTCATCAACATTCGTCGTAATGATTCTGTGTGCAACTGGTTCGTTGATTCTTTTGGAAATTTCTCCACTATAAGGAACGCCATCAAACTGATTACTGGGTCTTATAACCATACCCTTCCCTTGACTACCTGGATTCCTCTTCTGCAACTGTTGGTTAACACGAGATTGATAATTGTAGGGTAAGAAATTTGCTTTCATCATCCTTTTCATCTTATCCCACTTGACAACTTTAGATTTCTTCATTCTCTCTCTGGTTGATTTAGTTTGTTGCCACCAGTCCATAGCTCTACCTCTCAAGCTTGCAACAACTAACTTAACTTGGCGATCTTCAGGAATATCATTGAGTTCAAACATTCTTTCAACCTTTGACAACCAATCAAGGAATTCCTCTGCTTGTAACCCACCTCGGAATTCTGGAATTTCTGTATCCTTCCTAGATTCCTGAAATCGAAAATGAACACTATCACCATAACGATCTTCTTCAAATTTAGATGAGCTTCGATATCGATTCTGAACATTGCTTCTGCTATGAACATGCTCATCCTTTCTACTTCCTCTTTCATAATCACGATGATCTCTCCTCATCGAAACTGATGATTCTCTTCTGTCACGACTAGATGATGGTAACACCCTCCTCGCTTCCGTAACCAATGGCGAAACTCGGTTTCCTCCATGGTCCGAGATTGGCGACCTTCTGCTTTGACTTGTATTCAAATCCATCATCAATTTCTCCAATCTACCAAAACTTTCATCGAACTTCTCATGCATACGTTGCTCCATTTGATCGGCTTCTTCTTTTCGATACAAAGCTTCAACGTTTTGATGTCGGTTAGCTCTTCTAGGTGGCATGATTGAACAACAAAATCTTCAAGTGACGGCTTCACAAGCTTCCACACAACTTCACAAGGCTCGGCCTTAAACTTCTCTTGACTCGGCCTATACCACTACACAACTTAGCTCGGCTCAAGCTCAAGTACTTCAACACAAATCAAATTCAAACAAATCTCCACTCTAGATCCAAAATGGAATGGATCGGAATCTTCAAACTTGTTGCAACTTCAAGATGAACACGATAAACTCCAAATACTTGGCTCCAAGAATCAACTTAGCTATGATTGGCTAAGTATGGCTCTGATACCAAAACTGACGCAGCGGATTAATCAAACAAAACTTCAATCGATGAAATGTAGCAATCGGTGAGTTGAAGATACCAAAATGCCCAAGTTCGTTGATCCAAAGATACCGAACTCTAGCTATCTCAAACACGTTGATAGCGCACTATACCGTGTTTCAAGATCTACGATTCTTCGCACGTTGATCTAGCGCACTAGATTCCGTGAATCGGCTTCTACGATCGTTGAATCGAGCGCACTCGATTAACCGAAAGAGGAGATAGGAGATTACACTCAACTACCAATTGGAATGAAAGCACAAAGCTAACAAAAGGAAATTTTATTCAAAATCAACCACCACAAAATATACAACACACCCTCTATTTATAGCTTGACACAACGGCCCCTTTAACTCGTTGCCGACTCATAGGCTCCGACTCATCATAAGTCGTTGCCGACTTAACATCGCAACACAATCTACACGACTCAAAGATAACAAACGACTCAACATACAACATAACATATACGACTCAACACGACCGAGTCATATACATTACCGACTCAACATATTACATACTGACCGACTCAAGCTATTTACAAACATATTACAACTTTACGACTTGCGACTCATGAGACATACGACTCATCAAATTACAACACAATACGACACATCATAACAACACAGGTTACACGACTCACGACATAGCACTGACTCGCGACCTACGACTCAGCTTAACTCGGCAGCGACTTATGGAAGGCCTTTATCTTCGAACGACTCATCTCCGAGCGACTCATTCCTGGACGACTCATCTCTATGTGGTCTAACTCCGTTCCTTCATTAGGTCGTATAATGATAGGTCGTAGCTTGTTCCTGTTAGGTCGCGGCAACGACTTATCATAATATGGCACTACCTTGTTATCTCGTAAGTTGATGAGTCGGGTTTCCTTTAGGTCGTAACTCGTAGACTCCTTAGGTCGTAAACTTAATGCCACTTCCCTCTCTGGTTCCTTGTTAAGTCGCAGACGACTTATGGATGAGTCGTTGTGTCGTGTACGACTCATCAAACTCGAACACCTCAAACTCTTATTAAATCGTAACTCCTTTGCCTCCTTCTCGTTAAGTCGCAAATGACTTAAGATCACTCCGTTAGGTCGCAAACCATTGGAAATAAGTCGCAGCTTCTTTATCTCGGACCTGTTAGGTCGTAGCCTCCCTTTACTCGCCGTGTTAAGTCGTGGACGACTCATGTTAGGTCGTGGACGACTCATAGTTGCTTCTTTAACTCGTAACAACTTAGGTCGTGACCCTCTTCTGTTGAGTCGGAAACGACTAAAAATTCCTGAATGACTTAAGATTGTGGCCTTCTCCCAACGACCTAAAGAACTTGAACACTTCAACCATACTAATTTCATAGATCGTTTTGCATCATGACTTGAATCAATCGATCCCTCCTCCTGGCCTGCATCAATATATATATATATTGGCATATGTATATATTGCAGTTGTTGATTTCCCGCATTATATAGCGGATGAGACCCTATTGTACCGCCTATTAAGCGGATAATATTTATAAATCACATATACCGCGATAATTCCGTACTGGAGCGGAATTGGTATTGTGCTAACATTTTTGGATGCAAGGAAACAGGTTGGAGGGATCCAACTGGATTCCTACACTGTATTGATTTATTTACAGATATTGTGATATTTGTTGATTATCATATTGATATATGATATTTGGATGTCGTGATTGACTATTTGGTGCTGCTGCATCATCGGATCCATTTCTGAAGTTTTAAAAATGATGATTTTGGTTTTAAAAGGAATTTTAAAGCGATTTTCAAAAGTATACGTTTTATTAAATTTTGAATTGTTAAAAATAAATAAACGTTAAAATCTTAATGTTATAAAAGTATGATTTTCATGAAATGTAAGCGAAAAGTGATTTTTGAAATAAATAGTTAATAAATTTATGAAATGGTTTAAATTGGAATTTTTGAAATATTACAAACAATTTTTATAAAAGATTTAAAAAATGAATATTTATAAATTAAAAATATTGGAATTATAAAATGAAGTTTTTATAAGTGTTAAAATGAAGTATAATGGATTCATAAGTGAATGAGAATTTATAAGATTTATAATTTGTGAAGTTTAAAAGAACGATTTTATAAATAAATGGATTATAAGCATTTAACTTATAATATGGACTTTTGGTATATAATTGAGTTATATAAATTGAATTGAATTTATAAAGGAGATTATAAATCGAAGCTTATAAATAGAAATGGAATTTATAAACATTGTTTTATAAATTCGAAATCAATTGAATTTGATAAATTGAATATTGAAGTTTATTAAAGGAAATATATTCACGATTTTGGACAGTGAATACATTTTTTGAATAAAATGGTCATGTTTGGCAAAATGAATATTGTAAAATGAAGTTAATTATTTTAAAGATGTTTTAAAATGTATTATGAATCGAAACCATAGATTTCAACATTTATTGTTGAAATAGACGTTTTCGAGAAAGAAGGAAATGGTGGACTATAACACTATTGTTATAGTAAATGATTTCCGAAAGGAAATGTTTTATGTAGTATTGGGATTTATATATCTATCTAAATTTCGAATCCCTATACTAGTGATTTTGGGTCGTAGCAACGATGTTTTACGCAACATTCGTTTTAGCCCAAATAAATGTGTTAAGTGAATGATTTCCGTAAGGAATGAAATATACACTAAATTTTGATTTAAGTATATCGAATATTTTCAAATGTTGAAAATAAATAGATTTGTGATGTACTTATTATTAAATAAGTATGGAAATATTTTTCCAATGTGAAATGAAACGTTTTGAGAATTTATCTTTTTGAAGATAAATTGAAAATGAATATTAGAAATCGGTTTGGGAAATCATATATTCACAAATATTTTAGAATGTAAATTCACTATGGAATTCATAAATGAAAAGGGGAATTTGTTTAAAAGTAAATGTTGATTTATTTTTGAAGTGTGGGAATTAATTTACGGATTTGGAACGTAAATATAAAGTAAATCGTTAAGGATTTATTTAATTGGTTTAAATGAACCATGTTGAAATGAAAGTATTTCCGAGTAAGGAAAATGATTGAAATTTGTTTTCAAAAGTGATAAAGGATTGAAAAGGGATTTGAAAATTAGTTTTCAAATGTTTGAAGTGTGGGAAATTTATATCTAGTAAATATATTTTGGAAAGTAAATAGTTTGGGAAATTATTTGGAATTTGGTGATGTTGAGCATGCCTATTGATAGTTAAATAATCCGACTATCAATATTTACCTTTAAATAGGTATTTGTTGTGATTTGTTTGAATTTGAATGCCACACTTATTTTTGAATAAGCGCTCACTATTCGGGTTAGCCGGGAAAGGACCTTGGGGTCGTATAACCCATTCTAAATATGTGATACGTCGTTATGGATTGCATTTGATGACCGGTGTTGAAGACCGGATGTTTGTGAAAACAGAAGGATTACCGTCGAGTTACTCTACATCGGCTAATCTCCGATATAGAGGTTTTATCACCCTTAGTGACGGGAAGTCTGATCGTGATTAGTGAATATCCGGATTGCAAGGACTTATTTGGAAGTGCATTCGGTTCTGTTCGAGCCCGGAACAGACTTGCATGGATTGTATGTCTGACATTACAAATTGAGATATAAAGCTAATTTCTTTCAAATATATTTTTGTTGGTGGCGGAGAATTTATTCTCTTAGCTTAACACCCTTCTCTGAGACGTATGAGCTTAGAGGTTATATAGTTGAAGGTTATTAGTTATATACTCCCAATTTGGTAGTGTGGCATGCTGAGTGTTGCTGTGAAATGATCATTGTTTGATCATTTGTGATAGGATCATTTATTTGATCATTTATCTTGGTGATCATTTCTATGATCATTTGTTGACCCACAGCACGGCTTTTGTATAAAGCGTGGCATTATGGACGAGACTTCGTCGGACCTCACACCCCGGAAATGGTCAAAACAGGAAGGATGCAGCAAGGTTATTAGGGGGTAGCACCCCTTTAGTGTATGTCATTCCTTCTGGATAGAGGTGGTATCATGGTATGGAGCCCAGATACTTAACCTATGTTGTTGCTGCAAATTTTGTGGTTGTTGGAAATCGAGGATCCTCGGATAGATCGGTTAAGATCGGGGGATGACATATTCGTGTCAGTAGTTACCCAGTTAGGGGTAACCCGGCCTTGTGTTGGCAGAGATCCGGTTTGGTTCTAGGGACGTCATTCCAGAGGCGTTTCCATGTGGCAATGGGAAGTTCCTTGGCCTGACCATTTGTTGGAAATCCAAAGAAACAATACGATCTTGTACGGTTTTAGTTGTATAACCTGCCATGGAATGTGGCGGTAACCTGCTATTGAACATTGTAGCTATAGTAGGCATAAGTGCGGAATGCCTATGCTGGCTAAGATTTATATCTTTACTTTCGAAATGTTTTATACACTATGCACTAGTAATAATATCAAATGTCTCTTTTAATGCGTATCAAGTATCTTTGACTATCATAAGGAGAAATCTCCTCCGATTCTGCGTTTGCATTGTGTGTGTGTGCGGGAGGCCTTATGGTAGTCTCATTTTTAAAAAGCATTGCGAATTGACTTTAAAAATATTCCTCTATTTTGATTTTTAAAGAAAAATAAACTGTTTTGAGTTCTCACACCAGTCACATGACTGACTCGGAGTTTATTGTTTTCCTTCCTAAACTCTGGGTGCCCACCAATTTCCACACGGGCAGTCAAGAGACAGGTTTATCAGGATATTCTGGAATTCAGGAGTTGCTGGAGGCAAGCTGGATGGCATGGCGTATTACTTGTATATAGTATTTCTTTCCGCTGTTTGTTTGTTGTTGTACACTCTGATGATGTGATGTAATGTAATATGATGTAATGTAATAACTGATATAGTTCTTTGTTTAAAGATTATTCATTTATCTATTATATGTTGTTCCGCTGCGAATTGTGAGATTCTGATGTTGTTCTGTTATTTCTTTCTGTTCTGTTCTATCTTTTTCTCTCTTCTTCTATCTTTTTCTTCTTCTTCAACCCTAAGGGTTCGTATTTCCGTTCATCTTGAGTTAATCACTGGAGATTAGTGTCTATTCAAGGAGTACGGATTTACGGGTCTTGACAATTTGGTATCAGAGCATATGGTTAAGCGACAACCATGGCTCTGTTGGGTATTTCTCATTAGAGATAGAGTCAGTGGTACTCTAGAATGAGTTTGAGTGTAATAATAGATACGAGCGCGTATTTGTTAGTGAATATAAATTGTTTTATATTGTGATGATTGGTTTGTTGAGTGGTATATGGATTTTGGTCAACACGAGTAATTAACGTTGTTGATAGGGATCTCTAAACACTTGTACAGAACAAATTGACACGATATCGTTTTAATAGGGTAAATGAAATAATTTTACCTTGATTATATTTTATATATAAAGGAATAATTTTTCAGAATTATTAAAGTGTATATGAATTGATTGTTTGGTTGTTGAATAAGTTAAAAAAAACAACAATTGTAAAAGAAAATTGTATAAGCAAATGAATTATAAGTATGGAACTATAATTAATATGATTACAATTGTGAAATAATCTTGTGTATATATAAAGTGAAACTCTATAAGAAAAAGATTTATAAATGTCATTTATAAATGAAAGGAAAATTCTTGAAAGAATATTAAGCACTGAATTCACTATTGTTACTGGAAAATAATAAGGGTGATGACTGCAGCATCATCAGTATCATTTTCGAGTCTCCATGTGATAGGTTTGCTACCATAGTAATTAGGGAATGATAAATGAGTTGATAACTTATACAATTTGAGTTTTAATAGAATAAATTTAACTTAAAGGATGGAGTTAAATTAAAGGAAGTATAAGTAAATCAATAAAATCCAAGTTGAAATAAATTTGAGTTGTCATCGAAGACATGTAATTTGAAATTTAACAAAAGGAAAGTTAAATAAATTGAATTGGATTTATAAATGAAAACTTCGGTTAAATTAAACAAAAGGTGTTTGGAATGAAATATAACTTAAGTAATGTTGAATGAAGTTGAATTTTGGTATCGAAGTAAATTAATAAGTGAATTAATGAAATGAAGTCATTAAGAATTTGAACTTGAGTTATATAAATGAAATTCAACTTGAAATGGTTAACTAATTGAAAGTTAATCAATTGAATGTGAATAATTGGTATGAAATAATGAATGTAGGTGTAAATTTATTAAAAGCTAATGTTATTAGAAATTGAATAAATTGAATGACAGTCAATTTAAATATGATCCAATTGGAATTAAATGTGTTGAACCAAATTGAATGTAAAATAAATAAATTTGGTTGTATTGAATAAACATTGGTTGTTATTTGATTGTTGATTGATGTATATAAATTCATTAAGTGTTAATGAAATTGAATTAGTGAAATTAGAAGCTAAAGTAATTGAATTCAAATTCAAAGTAAATAAATTTGAATAGAATTGAATATGAATTGGACTTGAATTAGTGAATGCAAACTAATTAAAATTGAATATGAATGAATGTTAGTAAATCCAATGTAAATAAATCAAATGTGATTTAAATTGAAAACCAATTCATTGAATATTAATGAGAATATGAATGAATATTGATTTGGTTATGCATGATAGTTGGTTGATGTTTGCATTTGTTGTTTTGTTGCATTTGCTATGTTGGCATATGTAGTTGTTATGTTGTTATATGTTGTATATTGATACTATTTTCATATATGCATGATTCTCATGTTGTTGTTGAGTGTTTAGTAGGTGCGGATCGCGTTTACTTAGCATTTGGAGCTCGTTTCCGCGCTATATTAGCCGTATACGCTCGCTAATAATAAATAAGGTACATATCTCGGATTACATACCGTACGTTTACACTTTTTTCCCTGCGGGATGCCGCATCACTTGATGAGATGTATATTTGTGATATATATACTGTCATTTTTTTCGGATCGAGCCGCGCAAAGGAGACTATGGCGAATTTTTCCGAAAATTTAAGGCGTTAGAAATTTTTTGAGAAAATTGGAAAATTTGTGAAAACTATAATTTTGGTTTTGGAATTGGAAATTAAACGATATAGTCTGGTTTTGAAAAGATAACTAAGTATAGATTTGAAAACATAGTAAAGTATGGTAAGAAGTTTAAATTTGTTTTGGAAAGTTAATGAATTCTGTAACTTTTCTTACTTGGTAATTTCGAGGACGAAATTCTTTTAAGGGGGGAAGTATGTAACGACCCAGAATTTTTGATAATTTAAATTTGAATATTTAATTGATTTTAAATATTAATAAGTGAAATTTATAAGTTGAATAATTTATTTTTGAATATTGGATTTAATTGAATAATTAAATCGATAATTTGGATAGTGAAAATATAGAAATAATTGAAAATGGGGTTAAATATGATTGAAAATGATTCGTAAAATTTTATTTTATCATACTGGGGTTAGAATGATGTTTTAGAACTTTTAAAATTGAATTAAAAGTTAGTTTGTGAAAATTGAATATTTTAATATTTAATCGACTAGTGAAAATAGCCAATTTTCAAACAGTCTCAGAATTGGACGAAACTAGTTCCATCGGATCCGTAATAGTTTGTTATTATCGGATTTCAATTTTCGTAGCAATTGGAGTTATCATTTGACCGTGGCAGCTCGAAACACATAGAAATTGTTTTAATATTAATTTGGCGAGTTAAAATAGCCATTTTTCAAATAGTCTCGGATTTCGACGAAAATAGTTTCATCGAATTTGTAATGTGATATTATTGTAAGGTTTAAAATTTCATGTCAATCGGATTTACCGTTTGTCCGATGCAAGCTAAAACGCCTAGAAAATCGTTTAATCGGTTTAATTTTAAATCGAACGTTTATTGCCATAACTCGCACAGATGACCGAATTAGCTTCCGAAAACTGTTCCATTGTGTCCGGAACGTGGGATAAACCCCAGAAACGCCAGTTACGGCGCGTAAATCGGATTCCGAAAAACTGGAATGAATAGTGATTGAGAAATTTCTATAAATAGCACCTTATTATTTTCTTTTTTCCAAAATATTTCAAACCCTAACCCTAAACCCTTTCAGCCGCCACTTTATGAAACAACGACCGAGAATTCTTCATCTTCTTCCACTAAATTCTCCAAATTCGTGAAGTTTTAGCCAAAATTTCTAACTACAATATCGTAGACAACAACAAGAACTACGAATCCATACGGATATGATGGATTTTAGAGCAACGTAGTGGACGTTTCGTGGCCGCATTTGCACTCGGTTCGTGCACGTCTTTCGAAGGGAGAGGGGGACCGAGCTCTGCAGGCTTCTGGCTGTTGGTGGAGCACACGTAGGCGAATGGAATGGCTCCATCAGATCGCCGAGGAAAGGCTTGAGCTTGTCGCGGCCTTAAGCCCTAGTTCGTGACTTCATGGGTTCGTGCACGCGATGTCTACTAGGAAGAGAAGAAGAAATGCGGTCGGCCTTGGATCGTGATCTAACGGCCCAGAAGTTGTTAGGTTTAAAATTTATTAAAGAAAATGTAAATTATATTTATATTAATTCGTTTAAAGTTTAAAATGTTGTATCTTTTTGCTGCGAGGTCGAAAAATTTCAAAACGAAGTGCATTGCGTTCGTTTCGTCGAGCACTACGCTATGGAATTGGATTGGAGTCGTTTGGAGTTAGTGAGAATTTCGGGTAAAATTAAACGCACGTTTAAATTTATTCGAAATAAATCGCTAAAACGAAATTGAAATCAAGGTGAGAACTTCTCACTCAATCGAATAGTTTCGATTTAATATTTTAAATAGTTAGATTTGAAATACTTGAATGCATGTTTGAATGATGATTGTTATCTATTGATTGCTAAAATAGACATTATGCGCCGTTAGTAAGCGGATGTTATTTATTAAAAACATATACCACGAATATTTCATAAACAGTGAAATTGGTATTATATATAATAGCAATATATATATATTGGCATATGTATATATTGCAGTTGTTGATTTCCCGCATTATATAGCGGATGAGACCCTATTGCGCTGCCTATTAAGCGGATAATATTTATAAATCCCATATACCGCGATAATTCCGTACTGGAGCGGAATTGGTATTGTGCTAACATCTTTGGATGCAGGGAAACAGGTTGGAGGGATCCAACTGGATTCCTCAACTGTATTAATTTATTTACAGATATTGTGATATTTATTGATTATCATATCGATATATGATATTTGGATGTCGTGATTGACTATTTGGTGCTGATGCATCATCGGATCCATTTTTGAAGTTTTAAAAATAATGGTTTTGGTTTTAAAAGGAATTTTAAAGTGATTTTCAAAAGTATATGTTTTATTAAATTTTGAATTGTTAAAAATAAATAAACGTTAAAATCTTAATGTTATAAAAGTATGATTTTTATGAAATGTAAGCAAAAAGTGATTTTTGAAATAAATAGTTAATAAATTTATGAAACGGTTTAAATTGGAATTTTTGAAATATTACAAACAATTTTTATAAAAGATTTAAAAAATGGATATTTATAAATTAAAAATATTGGAATTATAAAATGAAGTTTTTATAAGCGTTAAAATGAAGTATAATGGATTCATAAGTGAATGAGAATTTATAAGATTTATAATTTGTGAAGTTTAAAAGAACGATTTTATAAATAAATGGATTATAAGTATTTAACTTATAATATGGACTTTTGGTATATAATTGAGTTATATAAATTGAATTGAATTTATAAAGGAGATTATAAATCGAAGCTTATAAATAGAAATGGAATTTATAAACATTGTTTTATAAATTCCAAATCAATAGAATTTGATAAATTGAATATTGAAGTTTATTAAAGGAAATATATTCACGATTTTGGACGATGAATACATTTTTTGAATAAAATGGTCATGTTTGGCAAAATGAATATTGTAAAATGAAGTTAATTATTTTAAAGATGTTTTAAAATGTATTATGAATCGAAACCATAGATTTCAACATTTATTGTTGAAATAGACGTTTTCGAGAAAGAAGGAAATGGTGGACTATAACACTATTGTTATAGTAAATGATTTCCGAAAGGAAATGTTTTATATAGTATTGGGATTTATATATCTATCTAAATTTCGAATCCCTATACTAGTGATTTTGGGTCGTAGCAACGATGTTTTACGCAACATTCGTTTTAGCCCAAATAAATGTGTTAAGTGAATGATTTCCTTAAGGAATGAAATATACACTAAATTTTGATTTAAGTATATCGAATATTTTCAAATGTTGAAAATAAATATATTTGTGATGTACTTATTATTAAATAAGTATGGAAATATTTTTCCAGTGTGAAATGAAACGTTTTGAGAATTTATCTTTTTGAAGATAAATTGAAAATGAATATTAGAAATCGGTTTGGGAAATCATATATTCACAAATATTTTAGAATGTAAATTCACTATGGAATTCATAAATGAAAAGGGGAATTTGTTTAAAAGTAAATGTTGATTTATTTTTGAAGTGTGGGAATTAATTTACGGATTTGGAACATAAATATAAAGTAAATCGTTAAGGATTTATTTAATTGGTTTAAATGAACCATGTTGAAATGAAAGTATTTCCGAGTAAGGAAAATGATTGAAATTTGTTTTCAAAAGTGATAAAGGATTGAAAAGAGATTTGAAAATTAGTTTTCAAATGTTTGAAGTGTGGGAAATTTATATCTTGTAAAGATATTTTTGGAAAGTAAATAATTTGGGAAATTATTTGGAATTTGGTGATGTTGAGCATGCCTATTGATAGTTAAATAATCCGACTATCAATGTTTATCTTTAAATATGTATTTGTTGTGATTTGTTTGAATTTGAATGCCACACTTATTTTTGAATAAGTGCTCACTATTCGGGTTAGCCGGGAAAGGACCTTGGGGTCGCATAACCCATTCTGAATATGTGATACGTCGTTATGGATTGCATTTGATGACCAGTGTTGAAGACCGGATGTTTGTGAAAACGGAAGGATTACCGTCGAGTTACTCTACATCGGTTGATCTCCGATATAGAGGTTTTATCACCCTTAGTGACGGGAAGTCCGATCGTGATTAGTGAATATCCAGATTGCAAGGACTTCTTTGGAAGTGCCTTCGGTTCTGTTCGAGCCTGGAACCGACTTGTATGGATTGTATGTTTGACATTACAAATTGAGATATAAAGCTGATTTCTTTCAAATATATTTCTGTTGGTGGCGGAGAATTTATTCTCTTAGCTTAACACCCTTCTTTGAGACGTATAAGCTTAGAGGTTATATAGTTGAAGGTTATTAGTGATATACTCCCAATTTGGTAGTGTGGCATGCTGAGTGTTGCTGTGAAATGATCATTGTTTGATCATTTGTGATAGGATCATTTATTTGATCATTTATCTTGGTGATCATTTCTATGATCATTTGTTGACCCAAAGCACGGCTTTTGTATAAAGCGTGGCTTTGTAGACGAGACTTCGTCGGACTTCACACCCCGTAAATGGTCAAAACAGGAAGGATGCAGCAAGGTTATTAGGAGGTAGCACCCCTTTATATGTCATTCCTTCTGGATAGAGGTGGTATCATGGTATGGAGCCCAGATACTTAACCTATGTTGTTGCTGCAAATTTTGTGGTTGTTGGAAATCGAGGATCCTCGGATAGATCGGTTACGATCGGTGGATGACATATTCGTGTCAGTAGTTACCCAGTTAGGGGTAACCCGGCCTTGTGTTGGCAGAGATCCGGTTTGGTTCTCAGGACGTCATTCCAGAGGCGTTTCCTTGTGGCAATGGGAAGTTCCTTGGCCTGACCATTTGTTGGAAATCTAAAGAAACAATACGATCTTGTACGGTTTTAGTTGTATAACCTGCCATGGAATGTGGCGGTAACCTGCTATTGAACATGGTAGCTATAGTAAGCATAAGTGCGGAATGCCTATGCTGGCTAAGATTTATATCTTTACTTTCGAAATGTTTTATACACTATGCACTAGTAATAATATCAAATGTCTCTTTTAATGCGTATCAAACATCTTTGACTATCATAAGGAGAAATCTCCTCCGATTCTGCGTTTGCTTTGTGTGTGTGTGCGGGAGGCCTTATGGTAGTCTCATTTTTAAAAAGCATTGCGAATTGACTTTAAAAATATTCCTCTATTTTGATTTTTAAAGAAAAATAAACTGTTTTGAGTTCTCACACCGGTCACATGACTGACTCGGAGTTTATTATTTTCCTTCCTAAACTCTGGATGCCCACCAATTTCCACACGGGCAGTCAAGAGACAGGTTTATCAGGATATTCTGGAATTCAGGAGTTGCTGGAGGCAAGCTGGATGGCATGGCGTATTACTTGTATATAGTATTTCTTTCCGCTGTTTGTTTGTTGTTGTACACTCTGATGATGTGATGTAATGTAATATGATGTAATGTAATAACTGATATAGTTCTTTGTTTAAAGATTATTCATTTATCTATTATATGTTGTTCCGCTGCGAATTGTGAGATTCTAATGTTGTTCTGTTATTTCTTTCTGTTCTGTTCTATCTTTTTCTCTCTTCTTCTATCTTTTTCTTTTTCTTCAACCTTAAGGGTTCGTATTTCGTTCATCTTGAGTTAATCACTGGAGATTAGTGTCTATTCAAGGAGTATGGATTTACGGGTCTTGACAATGTTGCATAAGAAAAATATTCTGAACATGACGACGCAATTCGTTTTGTCAAATTTCTCTTTCAATGGCTAGTCAAATTGTTCGCCCGAGCAAATGGTTCAATAAGATTTACCACTTCGCAAACAGTGTAGAACCATCAATATCTCCATACCATTGTGTCCGCCTCGTTGCGCTGATCAAAACGGTATATTTATTTTGTCAATCGGAGTTCGGCATTGCAAATTATAATTGGTTAACAGAGTATCAACTGGTCCGTTAGCAGCACGAACCGGTACCCAACTGTCTCCCGCTCAGAATTCTAAAGGCCTTTGACTATTCAGAAACCCAATAGACATCACGTTTACCGAAGACATCATTGCCTTGACCTTGGGACTCTAAACTTATTTGTATATACCTGCCTTTTGCCTTCATTAATTCCTCTGCTTTCATTTATTGCTCACTGCATCTCGGGTACGCATTTTTTCTCCCTCCTCTTCATCATTTTGTTTTGTTTTGTGTCATCTCCAGTGAAACTCACGTCCCCACTGCTCCACCCCATCCACACGCCACCCATCGCCCGCCTGCTCCACCCACATCGCCAGCGGCCACCCAAGTCCACTTCCCTCCCCGATCCACCTCCGCTCCACTTTTCCCCACGATCGCCCCCGCTCCACGCCCAGTCCAGTCCACCAGCGACCACCCAAATCCACAGCCTTCCCCACTTTTCCGCCTCCGTCCACTCGCCATGATCCTACGCCGCGCCGCCTCCCAACCAACCTACCATCGAACCAGATCTGCCACACCCTCGTCGCTGCTCAGCCCTCTCCCCACCGCCCTCCCAGATTCCCATAGCACCCAGCTCGTCTTCGACGTTTGCTGTTTTGTTGCTATAAATACGTTTAAATACATACATATGTATCTAGAGTGTTTCTATAGTTTCTACAGCTGATCACGTATATAGTTTATATAGCTTCGATTTTGATGTTAGTTTATTTTATATGTTGTTTATAAAGTTTAACATAAAGTTTCTATATCTCTGTTTTGTTTTGTTTTGTTATATACAATATAAAGTTTATATAAAGATTTTATATATAGTTATAGTTTTATAGGTTCATACACATACGGTTGTATATATGGTTTTACACAATTAGTTGCTTATGAACTTTGTATACATATAATCAGTTGTATATCTATGTTTTCAGTTACGAAGTTATGATTCTGTATTGTTTTGTATGTGTGTGTGTGTGTATATATATATATATATATATATATATATTAGACGTCTTAGTATATAGCAGTATATAACTTTGAAAATTCTAGTTGCTCACATACAGCGTTTTACTGTGTTTTGTTCCAGCTACTGCTTCGGAGACTTATATTTCCATCCCGCTTGTCGAGTCTGTCTTGCTTCGCTGTTTGGTATGGTTTATATATATATATATATATATATATTCAATTGATATATATTGCAATAAATAAATTGTTGATTAATTATTTGTTTGATTGTAGTTTGTGTCTTTTTGCATCGTGCTTGTTAGTGTCTCTTATCTATTCGTCTTCGTGCTTCGTCATCTTCTCTAACCACGCAAGGTGAATATTTCATTCACGACCCAATCTATTATGCTATGATAATAAAGTGATAATTGTTGTTAATATTAATTTGGATATTAAATTGTTGATTGTTAAAATTGTTGAAATAAAGCTGTAAATCGCTATGCAAGTTAAGTTTGAATATTGTTAGTTTACGACAAATAGCTGTGACAATAAATGTGTTATGTGATGTTAAATTTGGTTGTTAATATAAGTAAAATTTAATATGAAATTGGATTTGATATAGGATAGTTAACAATTTAAAATGGATTATATATGTTGAATTTGACCCCTTTAAATGTTAAATAAATCGACCCATAGAAATAGTGAGACGACCCGACTTCCTACTCCCAGAAAATCGCATCATCTTGAAGAAAGAAAGGGATAGAAGAAGAAAAGAAAGAGAAAGAAGAACACAAACAACATCAGAGAAATCACAGCGAAACGAATAAAATATAATATATCACTTATAATATTACATAGTATCTCATTACATCAGAGTACACAACTTAAACAACAGATAATAGACAGTTATAAACTTCTGTCTAACTATACAACTTAAGTATACATGATACAGACACAACATACACAGTGGAAATCAATATATATCTACACGTCGAAGCCTCCTGCTCCATATCTCCTCCAGAATTCGTCAAGCTAACCTGAACCACTTGACTACTCATACATAATATGAGTACCCAAGAGTTTAATAAAACAGAAAATAAACACTCGGGTCAGACAGGGGTCTGGTGTGAGTAAACGGGTTAAAGTTGCTTAACTTTAGAAAACCTTTGAAAAGAAAAGGTATCACGTAAGACTTCCCACACATAAACATGGAAAAGTTTTTACCTTACGCTAACCAAACCATTTGATAGGAAATCCAGTGATATTATAATAGTGTCTAGGGTTTTCAAGTAAATAAGAAATAGCCGAAATTGTTACATGATTAAATTCCAGCTACTAGCCACAAAAGTGGGTAATACAATAAAAACCGTAGGGTCTCGTAGGGAAAATGGGTTTCCATCAATGGCAGGGCTACTGGGGTACCGCCCGTCACAGTACGTGGCCTAGATCAATGTACCGAGGAGTACTCCCACTCCCCTGCAACACAAGGCCGGAACCATCCCTTACTGGACAGTCCCGAACAAGACAACCCCGCAGTTGGCCGCGACCGAACTGCCCACACAGCCGAATAAAAAGGGACTTCTAGACAGAGGAAAATCTTGCTCTCCAGTGGGAGCTACCCACGAAGCCTTGCTGCACCTCCCCTGTTTTAGCCATTCCCGGTTGATGAGGCTTGAGGTTACTATTACCTTTATAGGACATCAAATCTTAGAATGCTCATCGTCCACCTAACGTTGTGTTGAAAGCATTCAATCCATACAAGTTCGTTCCGGGTTCGAAAGAAACCGAAGGCACTATCTCGTTGCACTCATTATTGGAATCACCCTCGGAGTCAACGACCATAGCCCTTGCACTCTAATTCACCATCTCGAATCTATAAGCACTATTCCGTCAACTCATTACGGAATCACCCACAGAGTTATACTGACGTATAGCCCTTACACCTCGAGTCTTCACTTGCTCCACTTGGATTATCGACCTAACGTTTAATTGGAATCGATGTGGTTTTCGGATACCAAATATGGAAACCCGATCCCGGTCTCACCGAAACCAAACGCCATTTTAAATGTCCAAGTTGTACTTAAGGGTTTTAAACCGATTAACTCATATTTAGGATGATATAAACAAATAGATGAATCATATTATCAATTAGATAATTCATACCAACATTCATCTTCACAAAGCAACATATCATATAACAAAGATATCCGGTATCAACCAATATCAACATCCAATATCAACCAATCACCCAATATCATTCAACATCCAATATCAATTAATCTTCCAATATTAATCATTCATCCATAACAGAATTGATTAACTCAAATCAATTGGATTACTTAAATTATTCTTCATTTATTTATCCCAAATAAATAAATTAATCATCTCTAATGATCTTCACTAATTAATCTTTCTTTGATTAATTATTCTTTAATTACATTCAAGTAATTATCCTATCCATATTCAGTAATTAACCTTTAATTACTATCATTAATTACAATAATTAATGATCATTCATTAATTAATTAACTATAATTAATTACATTAATCCTTAATTAATTACAACTAATTAATCACATTTAAATTAAACACTTATATTAAACAATCTTGATTAATATCCTAAATCGCATTAATTAACGATCCTTATTGATTAATAATTACTTTAATTAATTAAATGATTAACTTGTAATTAATCAATTCATTAATCATAATTGATAATTAACAATTTGTAATTACTTAACAAAATTAATTAACTTCTAATTTAATTATTTTAATCCTTCATTAATTAATCTAATTAATTAAATCCTTAATTACTTCATTAAGTAATTATTAAACAATTATATTAATTAATAATGCTTAATTAATTACTTTATTAATTAATTTCAATTTTAATTAATTACACTTAGTAATTACCCTTAAGTTAAATTCATTAATTAATCAATCACATTGATTAATTAAATGAACAATTAAGTAATTAACTCATAATTACTTACATAAGTAATTACCTCTAATTACTTTCATTAATAAGTCTTAATTAATCCTTAATCAATCACTTAACAAACAATTAACTTCATCATTTAAATAATTCTTTAATTAATTACTTTATAATTAATTATCTTTAAAACCATTATATTAAATTATTCTTTAATTGATATCATTAAGTGATTAACTAATAATCACTTCAACTAATTAATTAACCTTGAGAAATTTTCATTAATTACTTCCATAAGTAATTATCATTCTTAATTACTCTCAATAATTTGTCATTGATTACTTCATTAAGTAATCACACTTAATTAATCCATAATTAAGTGATTATTTAAAATTAATTAACTAATTATTTAAAATTAATTAAACAATTAATTAATTAACAAATCTTCTTATAATTAAAGAAAATCTTTAATTAATTAAGAAAAACATAAATCTTATTTAATCTCTTACCTATTAACAATTATACTTAATTAAGTATTCTTAAGATCACACAATTAAATCTTAATCATCATAAACTTAATCATTTGCAATTATTATATCTTAATAACCTTAAAGACAATCTATTTTATTGGTTACAACATTCTAACCTTCCCTTATCTGAAACAAAACATTTAGAAATCAAATTGGAAATTTAAAACACTTTAAATTATCCAGTTTGAACCTATTTATTTTAAAATAATTTGTAAAATTCTGTTATTAAACATTACTTAACAATTACTTGTAAACTTTGATTAATATTGTAAATCCAAACGTTTCCTTTAAAGATAACGTTCAAATCAAATGAAGTTAATTACCTTGAAAGAATCATTTTAAACAAATGTAAGTTTTAAAATAACTTCGGTTAATATCTTTAAAAGTTTGATTTATATTTTAATTCAACATAATCATGTTTTAAGTTGCTTTCCTATATAAACTTGTCTACACTAATAAGCTTACCTCCATTATTCAACACAAGTCGAATTAACACCAATCATCATTACAGCCCTATCTACAAACCACCTTCTAACCTAACCCGAGACATACACCCCACATCCTCGTGCCTTCCCCGAAGCAAAATCCCAACTCCCTGCTTCGAGGCACCCATGAGACACACGCGAATGTTTCCTCGGTACGAACCTTTCTTCCCCAAAAACAACTTCCCTGATACAACGTCGTGCACAGTGCACGTGCACCGTTCATCTCGGCCGATGTCGATCACCAAGGCAATCCCTAACAATCCCAAAACCTCACGCGAACATGAAACCAATCCAGTTCGAGCGATAACTACGCGAAACAAAAAAATGGATCATCGCCCCCGAAAGTCTGAAGAACAACACGACACAAACTTCCACATCACTGTCACCACGACGCCGTTCGGCCCTCGCCTTCTTCACTACAGCACCACCACATCACGAGCTCCACCTTCCCCATGTGCGATCACCCCCAAACTTCATGCGCGACGCAAACTCCTCCACAGTTAAGCCTAGTAAAACAAGCTTTAAAACCCTACTTTGATTCAATTCGAAATATTTTACCATTTAAAAATTTTAGTTGTATTTTTCCCTAAATCTCTAACATGCAAGCAAGCTTCACCCGAAAAATCAAATCGAATAATTTAGTAAATCATCTGCAGTTCACAATAATTCCTAAAATGTTCAAACTAAAACTTCTCTTAATTCCTTAAACTAGAAATCATAATTTTATTTTTAAAATTTCTAATTTTTGAAGACAAAACAGAACATATAAGTGAATTCGAAAATCAACAAGCTTGAATTTTCACCTATTCCCCAAATTTCACTGTAACTTTAAAGTTTACATTATTTTCATTTTTCTTTTATATTCATATGTGATTTAGAAATTACAGAAACTACTCTTAAGTTTCTACTTATCATTAACATGCAAAGTTTCATTTGAACGTTATAATCAATCAATGGAGTAGTGGAAGATTTAAGTTTTCTGAAGAATTGAACAGCCTGTCTAAATGAAACAGGAAGCATGGTGTTTTCATTTTTGCATAAATACACAGAGTTATGAACATAACTACAAATTCAATAATAACTGAATGATTTCCAGGCCATATAAATCAAACTTTTAGATCATCATATGCATATAATAATTCCCAATTCAACTTTTTTTTAAAATTGTTTACTCACTTTTCTAGAATGTGCAGAGCAGATTTCGATGCCCAGGTGTGAACTTTTTAAATTTGAAAACTGTTTGAAACTCCCTGCATGCTTGTCACTTTTTGTTGTTTACTGGTTTCTTTGCTCTTGCCCATTATTCTTTATTTTAGTTGCAGAAGAAATTGAAGTTTGCAGGTTGCCATTTTCAGGTTGAAGTAGATATTGCAGATTTCATTGAATTTCCAGAGAACTTGGAGTTGCAGATTGAATTGAATTGCAGGTTTTAACTTTTTAGGTTTTGATATTTTCAGATTTGTAGTTGCTGATTTAATTTTTGCTTTGTAGAATTTAAATTTTTCTTTTTCCCTTAAAGAAGACCCAAATTTCTTTGTATGAATATATTTCAAATAAAAGAAATATGAAGGCCACTTGTCCCTTAAACTTACATTTGTCACATTAATGTTTAATTGCTTTACAAATGTCTTTAATATATTTTAAAAAGTTTTACAAGTGTTACTCCATTTTATTAAATCATTTAAATTATATATGTATTCATAAAGTATTATATACATTTATGAAATATTCATATGCATTAGTGAAATGATTTTATAAGAAGCCCCTTTGAATTTTTAAATAAATATACAAGTATAAAATCTTTATAAACTTTTATCCTATAAATAACTTATGTTTTACAAAAATTCTTAGTTCAAGAGATATTTAAAAAGAAAGTTTATTTATAACTTTATATATATTTATAACCATTTAATTTAAACACTTTAAAAGAAAACAAAGATAAAACATTGATAAATTTCTTTAGAAACTATCATATTAAAATAAATATCCATCTTATATTTGAAAACAAATTGAATTAAACTTTAAATTAACTTTTTGAAAAGTATTAAATTTTAAAACAAAGCTTCAGGTTACAATTCATTCATATACAAATTATAAATGGATTAAAATTAAATCGCAAAACAACTCGAACTATAACATATACATACATATATGTTATAATTTGAAAGTTTTATCTTTAATTAAAAACAAAAGCTCTTCTATTCACAATATATATCAATTGTATATATTATAAACAGAACAAAATCTGATTATTCTTTGAAAAACAATTCTTATCGAATTTAAATTGTCAGAAAGATATTGATTACTATTAACAGATTATATATTTATTAACCTTTAAAAAGAATAAACTTATCAGTTTAAATTAAAATTATAAAGAAAAATTATCAAACCAGTTAAATTATTAATACAGATTATTAAATTGTTATTGCCCAAAATTCCGGGTCGTTACAATCCTCCCCCCTTAAAAGAATTTCGTCCCCGAAATTTAAAAGCAAAGGTAATTTAATAATCCAGTACAGATTTTAATTTCAAACAGCAAAGCATTATAAACAACCAGTTACTAACATCCATAGCAATCAAATAAACAATCAAACTTAACTAATTATTCTGACACAAATCAGATTAAAACTCTAATACTATCCCGAGTTTCCCCAAGTATAAATCACCGGGAGACTCGCTCTACAAAAGCCAACAAACTAACTACACAACCAAATTCCACAGCTCCACTCATCTCTAGATCCAAAATCTAAACAGAACATCAGACTACTCTCAAATCCAGCTCAACCTCCAACTCCAACTAAACTACAGATTCAACAACCAATAACGAATCACGCACGTATTCCCTCAGAGATACGTGATACACAATGAACTCCAGCTATCCAAACTGGAAATTCAATCTTATCCTATCTAAAACACAAATAAGACATCTCATATGCTTACAGCACTAACCAACCAATCTTATCCAATATTTGCTCTCTTAGCCAGAGAATTTGAACAACAATGAAGTCTCTAACTTCGAATTCCAAAACTCATTATCTCTTATCTGCATAACTCAACAAATAATCCAAGGCTGCCAAACTTCTTCCTGATCAGCTCAACCTATGTTGATACTTCCAGAAACGACAAGACCAAAGCAAACAGTTTCTATATCCTATTCAACAGAAAAGCCTTCCAAAATCCGTCGAAATCCAGAACTTAAGCTCTACTACTCAAGCAATGTCAAACAGAACTTGCTTCCTTCCTTGCACAGCAGCTACCTTGCTTCCGCTGCATAACTCTGATTCTAAAATAGATAAGAATATTGTTGATGAACACGAATACAAACTTATCCACTATCTCCGAGAAAACTTTTCCATCAAATCCATAAAAATCTGAGTGACTCATCTGACTCAGTCACACATCATTACAACAGAATCCAAATCAAAAGCTAGATCAGTCCAATTCCAATTCCAAAAATAATTCCGAGCTGCTATACCAACTCTCCTTACCGAAAACCATCCTACTACCAGGCTAACTATCAACATAGATTCTGGAACCAAAACAAATGGAACTCAATTCCAGATGCAAACAAACTCCTGATTGCATCAGCAGCTCCTACTTCTACAGGAGAATCCTCAGTCTCAACAAAAGATAACCTAAGAAAAATTCCCAAATTAATCGCAAGTCACTTTTGCGATCGTACCTAGTTCGGATTCCAAAGAAACTGTCCTCACTTTACCAATTAGAAAAGCTTTAAACCTTTCCAAACAAAGGTTAACCTTTCAAGATAACACCACCAACTGCCCGGGCTGCTGATAGAAGAACCACCCAAGAAACAACCAACACTGTTGCTTCCAAACTCTACCTCGATGATACTGCAAAGCCAAAAGATCTCCTCATCAGCACACTAAACACTTCGAGCTGCACTACTACCACATCTAACCAAAGACTCTGATCCAAAGGCTTCTCCAAAACCAAAACCTTCAACAAACCACACAACGGACCTCCGAGATGGCAAACAACCCTTCAAGAAACTCGGACTCCAAACCAAGCATCCATAACTCGTTTACCTTAAGGAATAACAATGAGACCATGTCAAAATAAATAACTTATAGACCTTAGTCTCATATTCCAAAACAGCCAAACTCCTTGCTGAGGATCCAAACAACTTCTACACAGATGAATCTCCCTGCGGCAGATAAAGACTGCTCCTCAACCTCTTCTAAGACTGCTTCAAGAGAAAACACCTTCAGAAAATATCCATGGATACTGCATCTCATCACGCAGTTATCAAGATACCATCACTATTATCCGCACTTCCGACAAATACAAACTCAAGAATAATTCGCTTACCCAAGCGAAATCCAAACTTACATTCCAAACATAAACTCCGAATCTTCAAAAGATTTCCTTCGGATATCAGAGAAATCCTCACCTCAAGCTACAAATCTTACTTGAGACGGTATTAGGTCTACAGTCTCGACAAATACTTCCAACCTAAAATGTATGGACCCTCATTCATCAGTGGTAGTCGTGTTACACACACACACACACCACTACTCCATCTACCTCTAAAATTATGTTGGAAAATCCGTACAGATAACCCAACCTATAAGGTAGATATATATATATATATACATATATATATATAAATTACAAGTACGCTCTCTCAAGAAAGACACCAGTACAGAGCCTAGGTATTCAATCAACCTAATGCTCCCTAAAGAAAGACATACTTTAGAGCCTAATGCTCTGATACCAAATGAGACGACCCGACTTCCTACTCCCAGAAATCGCATCATCTTGAAGAAAGAAAGGGATAGAAGAAGAAAAGAAAGAGAAAGAAGAACACAAACAACATCAGAGAACTCACAGCGGAACGAATAAAATATGAAATATCACTTATAATATTACATAGTATCTCATTACATCTGAGTACACAACTTAAACAATAGATAATAGACAGTTATAAACTTCTGTCTAACTATACAACTCAAGTATACATGATACAGACACAACATACACAGCGGAAATCAATATATATCTACACGTCGAAGCCTCCTGCTCCATATCTCCTCCAGAATTCGTCAAGCTAACCTGAACCACTTGACTACTCATACATAGTATGAGTACCCAAGAGTTTAATAAAACAAAAAATAAACACTCGGGTTAGACAGGGGTCTGGTGTGAGTAAACGGGTTAAAATTGCTTAACTTTAGAAAACCTTTGAAAAGAAAAGGTATCACGTAAGACTTCCCACACATAAACATGGAAAAGTTTTTACCTTACGCTAACCAAACCATTTGATAGGAAATCCAGTGATATTATAATAGTGTCTAGGGTTTTCAAGTAAATAAGAAATAGCCGAAATTGTTACATGATTAAATTCCAGCTACTAGCCACAAAAGTGGGTAATACAATCAAAACCGTAGGGTCTCGTAGGGAAAATGGGTTTCCATCAATGGCAGGGCTACTGGGGTACCGTCCGTCACAGTACGTGGCCTAGATCAACGTACCGAGGAGTACTCCCACTCCCCTGCAACACAAGGCCGGAACCATCCCTTACTGGACAGTCCCGAACAAGACAACCCCGCAGTTGGCCGCGACCGAACTGCCCACACAGCCGAATAAAAAGGGACTTATAGACAGAGGAAAATCTTGCTCTCCAGTGGGATCTACCCACGAAGCCTTGCTGCACCTCCCCTGTTTTAGCCATTCCCGGTTGATAAGGCTTGAGGTTACGATTACCTTTACAGGACATCAAATCTTAGAATGCTCATTGTCCACCTGACGATGTGCTGAAAGCATTCAACCCATACAAGTTCGTTCCGGGTTCGAACGAAACCGAAGGCAATATCTCATTGCACTCATTATTGGAATCACCCTCAGAGTCAACGACCATAGCCCTTGCACTCTAATTCACCATCTCGAATCTATAAGCACTATTCCGTCAACTCATTACGGAATCACCCACAGAGTTATACTGACGTATAGCCCTTACACCTCGAGTCTTCACTTGCTCCACTTGTATTTATCGACCTAACGTTTAATTGGAATCGATGTGGTTTTCGGATACCAAATACGGAAACCTGATCCCGGTCTCACCGAAACCAAATGCCATTTTAAATGTCCAAGTTGTACTTAAGGGTTTTAAACCGATTAACTCATATTTAGGATGATATAAACAAATAGATGAATCATATTATCAATTAGATAATTCATACCAACATTCATCTTCACAAAGCAACATATCATATAACAAAGATATCCAGTATCAACCAATATCAACATCCAATATCAACCAATCACCCAATATCATTCAACATCCAATATCAATCAATCATCCAATATTAATCATTCATCCATAACAGAATTGATTAACTCAAATCAATTGGATTACTTAAATTATTCTTCATTTATTTATCCCAAATAAATAAATTAATCATCTCTAATAATCTTCACTAATTAATCTTTCTTTGATTAATTATTCTTTAATTACATTCAAGTAATTATCCTATCCATATTCAGTAATTAACCTTTAATTACTATCATTAATTACAATAATTAATGATCATTCATTAATTAATTAACTATAATTAATTACATTAATTCTTAATTAATTACAATTAATTAATCACATTTAAATTAAACACTTATTTAATCAATCTTGATTAATATCCTAAATCGCATTAATTAACGATCCTTATTGATTAATAATTACTTTAATTAATTAAATGATTAACTTGTAATTAATCAATTCATTAATCATAATTGATAATTAACAATTTGTAATTACTTAACAAAATTAATTAACTTCTAATTTAATTATTTTAATCCTTGATTAATTAATCTAGTTAATTAAATCCTTAATTACTTCATTAAGTAATTATTAAACAATTATATTAATTAATAATCCTTAATTAATTACTTTATTAATTAATTTCAATTTTAATTAATTACACTTAGTAATTACCCTTAAGTTAAATTCATTAATTAATCAATCATATTGATTAATTAAATAAACAATTAAGTAATTAACTCATAATTACTTACATAAGTAATTACCTCTAATTACTTTCATTAATAAGTCTTAATTAATCCTTAATTAATCACTTAACAAACAATTAACTTCATCATTTAAATAATTCTTCAATTAATTACTTTATAATTAATTATCTTTAAAACCATTATATTAAATTGTTCTTTAATTGATATCATTAAGTGATGAACTAATAATCACTTCAACTAATTAATTAACCCTTGAGAAATTTTCATTAATTACTTCCATAAGTAATTATCATTCTTAATTACTCTCAATAATTCGTCATTGATTACTTCATTAAGTAATCACACTTAATTAATCCATAATTAAGTGATTATTTAAAATTAATTAACTAATTATTTAAAATTAATTAAACAATTAATTAATTAACAAATCTTCTTATAATTAAAGAAAATCTATAATTAATTAAGAAAAACATAAATCTTATTTAATCTCTTACCTATTAACAATTATACTTAACTAAGTATTCTTAAGATCACACAATTAAGTCTTAATCATCATAAACTTAATCATTTGCATTTTTTATATCTTAATAACCTTAAAGACAATCTATTTTATTGGTTACAACATTCTAACGTTCCCTTATCTGAAACAAAACATTTAGAAATCAAATCGGAAATTTAAAACACTTTAAATTATCCAGTTTGAACCTATTTATTTTAAAATAATTTGTAAAATTCTGTTATTAAACATTACTTAACAATTACTTGGAAACTTTGATTAATATTGTAAATCCAAACGTTTCCTTTAAAGATAACGTTCAAATCAAATGAAGTTAATTACCTTGAAAGAATCATTTTAAACAAATGTAAGTTTTAAAATAACTTCGGTTAATATCTTTAAAAGTTTGATTTATATTTTAATTCAACATAATCATGTTTTAAGTTGCTTTCCTATATAAACTTGTCTACACTAATAAGCTTACCTCCATTATTCAAAACAAGTCGAATTAACACCAATCATCATTACAGCCCTATCTACAAACCACCTTCCAACCTAACCCGAGACATACACCCCACATCCTCGTGCCTTCCCCGAAGCAAAATCCCAACTCCCTGCTTCGAGCCACCCCTGAGACACACGCGAATGTTTCCTCGGTACGAACCTTTCTTCCCCAAAAACAACTTCCCTGATACAACGGCGTGCACAGTGCACGTGCACCGTTCATCTCGGCCGACGTCGATCACCACGACAATCCCTAACAATCCCAAAACCTCACGCGAACACGAAACCAATCCAGTTCGAGCGATAACTACGCGAAACAAAAAAATGGATCATCGCGCCCGAAAGTCTGAAGAACAACACGACACAAACTTCCACATCACTGTCACCACGACGCCGTTCGGCCCTCGCCTTCTTCACTACAGCACCACCACATCACGAGCTCCACCTTCCCCATGTGCGATCGCCCCCAAACCTTCATGCGCGACGCAAACTCCTCCACAGTTAAGCCTGGTAAAACAAGCTTTAAACCCCTACTTTGATTCAATTCGAAATATTTTGCCATTTAAAAATTTTAGTTGTATTTTTCCCAATATCTCTAACATGCAAGCAAGCTTCACCCGAAAAATCAAATCGAATAATTTACTAAATCATCTGCAGTTCACAATAATTCCTAAAATGTTCAAACTAAAAATTCTCTTAATTCCTTAAACTAGAAATCATAATTTTATTTTTAAAATTACTAATTTTTGAAGACAAAACAGAACATATAAGTGAATTCGAAAATCAACAAGCTTGAATTTTCACCTATTCCCCAAATTTCACTGTAACTTTAAAGTTTACAGTATTTTCATTTTTCTTTTATATTCATATGTGATTTACAAATTACAGAAACTACTCTTAAGTTTCTAGTTATCATTAACATGTAAAGTTTCATTTGAACGTTATAATCAATCAATGGAGTAGTGGAAGATTTAAGTTTTCTGAAGAATTGAACAGCCTGTCTAAATGAAACAGGAAGCATGGTGTTTTCATTTTTGCATAAATACACAGAGTTATGAACATAACTACAAATTCAATAATAACTGAATGATTTCCAGGCCATATAAATCAAACTTTCAGATCATCGTATGCATATAATAAATCCCAATTCAACTGTTTTTAAAACTGTTTACTCACTTTTCTAGAATGTGCAGAGCAGATTTTGATGCCCAGGTTTGAACTTTTTAAATTTGAAAACTGTTTGAAACTCCCTGCATGCTTGTCACTTTTTGTTGTTTACTGGTTTCTTTGCTTTTGCCCATGATTCTTTATTTTAGTTGCAGAAGAAATTGAAGATTGCAGGTTGCCATTTTCAGGTTGAAGTAGATATTGCAGATTTCATTGAATTTCCAGAGAACTTGGAGTTGCAGATTGAATTGAATTGCAGGTTTTAACTTTTTAGGTTTTGATATTTTCAGATTTGTAGTTGCTGATTTAATTTTTGCTTTGTAGAATTTAAATTTTGCTTTTTCCCTTAAAGAAGACCCAAATTTCTTTGTATGAATATATTTCAAATAAAAGAAATATGAAGGCCACTTGTCCCTTAAACTTACATTTGTTACATTAATGTTTAATTGCTTTACAAATGTCTTTAATATATTTTAAAAAGTTTTACAAGTGTTACTCCATTTTATTAAATCATTTAAATTATATATGTATTCATAAAGTATTATATTCATTTATGAAATATTCATATGCATTAGTGAAATGATTTTATAAGAAGCCCCTTTGAATTTTTAAATAAATATAAAAGTATAAAATCTTTATAAACTTTTATCCTATAAATAGCTTATGTTTTACAAAAATTCTTAGTTCAAGAGATATTTAAAAAGAAAGTTTATTTATAACTTTATATATATTTATAACCATTTAATTTAAACACTTTAAAAGAAAACAAAGATAAAACATTGATAAATTTCTTTAGAAACTATCATATTAAAATAAATATCCATCTTATATTTGAAAATGAATTGAATTAAACTTTAAATTAACTTTTTGAAAAGTATTAAATTTTAAAACAAAGCTTCAGGTTACAATTCATTCATATACAAATTATAAATGGATTAAAATTAAATCTCAAAACAACTCAAACTATAACATATACATACAAATATATTATAATTTGAAAGTTTTATCTTTAATTAAAAACAAAAGCCCTTCTATTCACAATATATATCAATTGTATATATTATAAACAGAATAAAATCTGATTAGTCTTTGAAAAAAAATTCTTATCAAATTTAAATTGTCAGAAAGATATTGATTACTATTAACAGATTAAATATTTATTAACCTTTAAAAAGAATAAACTTATCAGTTTAAATTAAAATTATAAAGAAAAATTATCAAACCAGTTAAATTATTAATACAGATTATTAAATTGTTATTGCCCAAAATTCCGGGTCGTTACAAATAGCGTTAACCTCACTTTGAACCATTAAATGTATAACTGATATATTAAATTGATAATAGACACCAAGTGAAACCTTAATGTATAATCTTTAATCTGCATGAAATGATAGTGTGGATTCTAGGAATAATTATATTAATTTGCATAAATAACAAATGTGCGTTAATACGATTATTTCGGGATTATTTAATAAATTGTTGAATTGTTATGTATGGTTGCTATTGCTTGTTTGTTTACTTTGACACCATTCCAGTTATCACACTACAAGTTCCCTTTGCTTTGCTTTGTTTTATATTGAATGATATTGGGTTGAAATGATAAATACCCATTAAACAACTTGGCCTAGGATAGATAATTAAAAATAAGAAACTCGATTGGTCAACAAAAATCATTTTCGAAATTGAAAAATATTTTAAATTAAGGAATGAACTTAACGATTTGTTTGGAAATTAAGTAACGAACTTAAGGGATTTAAATTGAAATAAATTAATGGATTTAATTGAAACGAATGAATAAACCTATTTAATTGAATAAAAATGAATTGGCAAATTTAATTGAAATAGGATTTAGAAACAAGTAAGTTCTAGAATTTAATAACTTAAAAATTTATTAGATTTGTTAGATTTAGCTTTAAACTCAATTTTAATTAAATAGATTTGAACTTGTTATAAATTTGATTTGAGATTAAGAAAATTTTGACTTAAGGGGAATACAAAACTAACTAAAGTTTTATGGATTAAATTGAATGATAATTTAAAATTTAATGAATTAATCAAATCAGGACATTTTAAACGGAATGTGGATTGAGTTGATTTGTAACTCGGAAATAACTTATTTGTGATGTGTAGATCATTGAACCAAATAAATGGAAATGGATTCCTTTAAATAGAAATTTAATTGAATTGGTAAATAAATCAAATGAAGTTTTGATAAAAGGAATTTAGTTAATGAAATTTGATTTAATCGAATTTATGATAACAGTAAGTGTAATATGAATTGAAATGAATAGAATTTGATTTAATGAGAACATTGAATGCTTAATTATATTGTTAACTCAAATGTTTGAACTAAAATTGCATTTGGAAACATGTTTTAAATATCTGAAATAAATTGAATCGTGAAATGTCAAATTTTGGAAGTCAAATTTGCACCTTGACTTTTGGACTTTGATTTGTTTAAACTTTAATTTAACCAACCATCGGGTAATAAATACATAGTTATTAAAGAGACCGAGATCGGGTATGGACATACTCTCTGTCGATTTTGAAAATCACTTTAATAACTATTATACGCGGAGTGTTGATCCAGAACGAAGTGGATGATTTGGTGAATGCATGGACTAAAGAAAGAGAACAATATTGGATGACCCCTGACATGACTAAAACAGGAGCCGCGCTGGGCCTTTGAGGTTCGCCACCTCTAGCGGACACGCTTCTTCGATACCATATCTTTTACTTTTGTGATTCGATTTGGGTGCACCCCTTGATTTGGGAGTGTTGTTTCGCGGTGTTGAGGTAGTAGCTGTTATGCTCAACGTCAGTCCGGATCACGCAACTACTAGTATCCTAGTTGGTATCGCCTCACGTACCTTGTCATACTGATTATCCTATTCGCGACCACTACGTTACGTTTTGTGTTATGCCTATGGGGTACCCTCTGATAACCACTAGTTTACGGTGGGGTTTACGGTGCTGTATAGACTATGGCATTATAAAATATGTTAAGGGGAATTATGGTAACGCCTTAACGCTATTTTAATATCGTACTTTACTGATTAGACATTATCTACATATCGTATTCTATTGTATATATAGATAGTTTATCGAATCCTTAGAGATGTTATTTTATTCATCTTTGATTTATGGACTTTATCCTTGCACTTGATTATCCTGTATAAGATTTTGATTCCTGACTCGAGTATTTCTTTTGTATATGCTCGGGTCAGTCTTAAGCTATCCAGTTGCTGATCAAGGTTGGTTGAAGATGCTGAAGGCTTAGCATTTGTCTTTATCTGTCTATTTCTGTTCCTGTATTGATGTCCTAGTCTGTTGGACATTTATATATTACCTTTTAGTCATTTTATGTTAAGACATTGTTGTACTTCATGTAGTAGCTTCATGGACTGCTATTACGACGATGTATTTTCCGTTGCATTATTCTATGACTGTTCTGTGTCTGTGCTGTTGTATTGATTCTCATTTACATTTATGTATTTATAATCCCATAATGATTTGTGTTTTGTATTATTTAAGTTGACATGTGTGGATTATTGTCAATTTAAATGGTCCAAATATACGGGTTGTTACAGGTGGCCACCTTCACTTTTGATTTCTTTGATTTTGGGGGTGTTTGTTCGAGGTGGGCAGTAGCTGCGGCTATGCGTTACCACCAGTCGGGATAGAAATTAGTATATCTACCCTGGCATTGCCTAGTTGTGCCGTGTCACCTACCCTAGCGCGCCTTGTACGATTTTGGTTTTGTACCATACCTATGGATTACCCCCTGACGATGCCCAATACGGGAGAGATTACGGTACTGTATAGACTATGGGAATATATAACTATGTTAAGGTGGAAAATGTAAAGCCTTAACGCTATTTAAAAGTAAATTTATTTTACAATTAGGCACTATTATAATAGCGAAATATACTACATAGTAAATAGTTTAACGGATCCTTAAGAGATGTGAATCCCGAGCATCTTTTAAGTTACTACACTCATATTTATCCCTGTTGATTTAACTTACATAAGATCTTTTAGTTCTGACTCGAGTGTTTTGTCTTTTCAATTCGCTCGGGTCAGTCCGAGCGTTTCAGGATTTGAAGATTTTACTCTGGAGGACGAAGACGAAGATTTGTAGTATTACTATCTATTATATTATTCCACTACACCATTTGATTCTGCTGCATTGATGTTTATTTGTATGTGAACTCCGATATTTATTGTATAAAGAAAATCAAATGTTTTGTAAACAGTTTTATGAACTGTATATTTATTATTATATTTTATCGTTCCGCTGCAAGATTCTATTTTGTTTTTTTCTTCTTTCTTCATCTTCTCTGTATTTATCTTATTTACCCCATAACAATCCGCCCTTCCGTATGGTTTGAATTGGCAGTGTGTCGATTTAAAGCGTGTGAAAAGGTGGGACGTTACATATTGCCTGTAAACATGGTTTCCAGAAGTATATTTTACAAACATGGTTTAATCAGCTTCTAAAAATCTTGATTTAGGTTTAACATCTTGTTTTGTTGAGAAACTAAAGCTTAGCAATGATTTGATAAAAATAGTTTGAGTTTTTGAACAAAATTTGCAAACTGTAACAATTTATAGAGAAGTACAGGGCAACATAGAATCGTATGCAAACTAAAGCATATACAAACCGTATTATTAATGTATCATGAGCTGTTTTTAATTAACTTAAAGCTTTAAAAATTATGTTTGCTTGCTTGCAAGGTTGTTGAACAAATAACACTCTGATGTTATGAAAACCTGTAGTTGGAACTGCCTTTGAATCTGTTTGAGTTCTTGTCTGTTTTTAGTTTGAATTAAATTTGAGTTTTGAAAAGATGAAGATGCTTATTTCTTATTCTCTGGTTTTTATGTTTGCTGAATGAACTAAATAGAAGTTGCATCCATATATATATAAGAAAAGAACATGTGTATAAGGGAGGTATTATCTGGTTATGCTGTTTTCTTTTTTGTTTTACCTTGATCAGATTTTTGATACTGAAATGTAAAGATTTGTAAATATTTTGAATTGACAAAATATTAGCTAAGATGGTAGCATTTAATGCCATGGTTTCCAAATTTTTTTACACTATTATTGTAACGACCCGATTTTTCGATGCCCGAAAGTCGACATTTATACGTCCACTATATCAAATGTCGTGCAATCGAATGCTGGAAAACCAAACCATTAGGGTTTAAGAAGAAGAAGAGGTAGAAGAACAGAAACAGAAACAGAATCTCACATTTCGCAGCGGAACAAATATAATAGATAAATGAATATCTTTAAACAGAATCACTATATTAGTTATTACATTACATCCCACTACATTATCAGAGTGTACAGCAACAAACAGCAGAAGAAAATATAACATATACTAGTAATGCGCTTTTCCATACAGCTTGCTCCTGATCTCTACAGCAACTCCTGAATTCCAGAATGACCTGATAATCTAATTCTAGGCTGCACGTGTGGAAAATTATGGGCACCCAGAGTTTAGAAAGGGAACAATAAACTCCAGGTCAGTCATGGGACTGGTGTGAGATCTTAAAACAGTTATTCCTTTACTAAAGAAAAACAAAGGAATTTAAAAGAAATCCGCAATGCTTTTTAGAAAATGAAACTACCATAAGGCCTCCCGCCACACACACAATGCAAACGCAGAATTTGGGGAGATTTCTCCTTTTGATAGTCAAATATGCTTGACACGCAAAATCATTTGATATTATTATTATTAGTGCATAGTGTGGAAAACATTTCGAAAGTATAATATTAATCTTGGCCAGCATACGTACCATTATAGTATGCCTACTATAGCTACCATATTAGATGGCAGGTTATACAACTAAAATTGTACTGGGTTCGTATTGGGAATTGGATTTCAAACAAATGGTCAGGCCAAGGAACTTCCCATTGCCACATGGGTACACCTCTGGATGGACGCCCCGAGAACCTAATCAGATCTCTGCCAACACAAGGCCGGGTTACCTCTGCAAAAATAGGTAACTACTACACGAGTATGCCATTTCCCGGTTGTAAACAACCTTTATCCGAGGATCCTCAACAACAACAATCACAAAGTAATATATATATTTGCGACATTCACATAAGTTAAGTATCTGGGCTCCATACCATGATACCACTTCTATCCAGAAGGAAATGTACATACCCTAAGGGGAGCTACCCCCTAAAACCTTGTCGCATCCTTCCTGTTTTGACCATTCCGGGGTGTGAGTTCCGACGAAGTCTCCTCCACAAAGCTACGCTTTTCACAAAATCCATGCTTCGATCAACAAATAATCAGCAACACTTCGTATGCCACATTACCAAATGGGGAATGTATCACTAGTAACCATCAACTACATAACCTCTGAGCTCGTACGTCTCAGAGAAGGGTGTTAAGCTAAGAGAATAAATTTTCCACCACCAATAGAAATGTATTTGATAGAAACCAGCTTTATATCTCAAAGTGTAACGTCAGACACACATCCATTCAAGTCCATTCCGGGATCGAACGGAACGGAAGGCACTTCCAAAGAAGCCCTTGCAATCCAGATATTCACTAATCACGTCCGGAATTCCCATCACAAAGGGTGATAAAATCTCTATACCGAAGCAACTCGGGGCAGAGACATTCGACATGTATCCTTTCGCTTTCGAAAATACCCGGTCTTCAACACCGTCTTCAAATGCAATCCCATTTCGTCGTATCGTTATTCAGAATGGGTTTTATGACACAAGGTCCTCTCTCGGCTAATCCGAATAACGAGCGCTTATTTTTATAAAAATAAGTGTTAATTCAGATTCAAATAAATCACAATAATTTCATTTTGATCTTTTAAACAAAAGATCCATCACAATCACAAAGGTTCGATGTGGGTTTCGAATATCCATTTGGAATTCGACTCCCAGTCGCATCGAAATTCAAATGCCGATTAAGGCCAATATTGATAGTCGATTATTTAACTATCAATCATCATTCACAACAGTCATTGGATTTCAAATAATTTTTTTCCCCAGTTTTTATTATTCTCAATTTATCTTCGCAAGACAAAATTCCACTCTTCAATCCTTTGAAAAATAAATTTCAAATCAATTTCCAAACATTTATTCATTTCCACTGAAAATCGCTGATTTCAAATATTTTAAAATAATATAAAAATGGTTATTCAAAATACACTTGGAAATATTTAGAATAAACCATTTTAGAATATTTGCTAAAAATATTATACTAAAATATCATACAAAATTCATGTCCAAAAACTAATTTTAAAATAAAATTAGTAGATAGAGTATAAATATTTAAATACCTATTTTCTAAATCAAAAATCAATTTAATCTTTTAAATAATCCTTATATAATTAATTAAATAATTTTTTAACTTTAAACAATTTCCAAAACTAATTTCTCCAACAATATTATTTTTAGAACCAAATCTAAAACTTTTAAATTCTATTCAAAGACTACTTTAAAAAAAATATACTCGGCTTTCCAGGGAAGAATTCTTTTCCCAATATAATTGAGTCCATTCAAATAAACTAATAAATCTTCTCGATTTATTTTAAATTTACATTCCGAATATCAACTGATATATGAATTTAAATCGATTCCTAAATATCATCTTCACAAACAATTGAATTCCAAATTGATTTCTAGTTTATCTAAACTACAAAATCAACTTCCAATTTGATTTTCCCAAATTAATTTTCCAATATCAAATCAAATCAGTTTCAAATTGATAACCTAAAATTATTTCCAACACACCAAACCAAATTTCCAAATCGATTCCTGAGGTTTATTTTAAATCCAAATTAATTCCTGAATCGATTTCTAAAATTAATTTCAACTCTAAATTAAATTTCTACATTTATTTCCTTTTGAAATAAATTTCCTTATCTCTTTTAATTATTTAAAATCCGTATCTTAAATAAATTCTTCAACTATTTAACAACATTACTTGAAATTCCTTTATAAAAATATTTCCCATATTTTTGGAATTTATTCAATAAGTTTTCAAAGATAAAACTTTATCTATTTAAATTTTCTTCTTTTAAAATTCACCTGATTCCTTTGCGTGAATTCATCATAAATTTTCTATCCAAAATTTCAAAATCAATTAACCATTTATTTCTAGTATCCTACGATACCAAAAATATATTCGGCTGAATTACAGCCTTTACGGTTTCAATCACAAACATTCACACGAATTAAAAATAATCAGTACACAACATAAGCAACAAGTTAAACATTCGAGGAATCTAGTTGGATCCCTCCAACTTGTTTTCCTGCATCCACAGACGTTAGCACCACAATTAAATACCCATTCCACTTCAAGGTGGAATATCGCGGTATATGGGATTAATAAAATATTATCCGCTATTATACGGCGCAAAAGGTCTAAACCAATATAACTAACAATAAATATTATCCAAACACACAATCAATCAATTTTAATTTAACTATCACAATTCCACAACCAATCAATAACTGAAATTTTCATTTAAAATTTTGAGTGAGAAGATCTCACCTTTGCCCTTTTATTTGCAATCCAATTCAATCCAATCCAGTTTGTTTTCACGATCTCTTGACCTTGTATAAACATCGGATGATTTTATTAATATTCGAACTCATCGAACAATTAAATTTCCATTTGATTATATTTAAATTAACCAATGATTTTATTTTAACAAATGATTTAATTTTAAAAGAATAATTTGATTTTTTTAATAAATCTTCCTTTTAATAAACTATTCTAATAACTAAAATAGTTAAATAAGTTTATTAGACAAATTTATTTCCCTTTTCCAATTTCTTAAGTAACCAAAAAGTAATTAAATAAGTTAAATAAACAAATAAATCATCTAAATGGATTTTTTTTTATATTAGCAGTAAGTTAAAATTTGCATATTTATTTCATTGGACTACATGCATGTTTGAAATAACCTATATAGATAAAAATCAAACCTCTATATATAAACTTTACCAAAACCCCTATATTTTTCAAAACTTTACCTGTATATAAAATCTTTTAGTATCTAAAATAATTTAGATAAGTCAGATAAATAATTTTTTCCACCAAATCCAATATTTTAAAATAAACTTGTAAATTTGGAATACATATGTATATATTTACAATAATGAAATTCTATGCGAAACGTAAATACACCTAAAATTTTCAAACTTTATTTTTTTAATTTTTTTATCTATATACTAACTGACTGTAAAATCAAAGGTGATATATATATATATATATATATATATATATATATATTATTTTTCCTAAATCGAACGAGACTACACAAGTGAATACCTCACTGCCAATGTTCCACTAGCACACTGCCGACCCTAAATCAATTTCGAGCCGATCTTCCACCACGTTGTTGTCGCGCGAGACCACTTTGTCGCGAGCTTGGTCACCAAACCCTAATCGACCATTGTTCAATGAAGTCTCGATCTCTGACCATCGCCTCTCGAGCCAACTACCGTAGTGCTCAGAAAAGCCTACTGTATCTCATGTGGTTCGAGCATCGATCATGACATTTCACTCTATCGCCACCATCCACGGCTCTACGAAATCGCCAGTGCCTCCATCGTTTATTGCGACAAAGTCGCCCAGGTATCCTCACCCCAAACACGCACATGCAAGTGTGATTCCAACCTCTCTCGGTTATCGAAACGGTGAGGAAGCCCTAACATCGATGAATGAATGACGCCAGCTATCTTCCCTCTTTTTTTATTTACGAACGAAACGATTTCATTTCTTGTTGGAATGATTTGAGGAAGAGGAATTTTTTTTTGAATCGTTGTTCAGCCATTTTTTTTTCCTTCTCAGATTCGAAATTTTTCTTTCTCTGAATTGGCTGGCTTGTTTTTTTTCATTTGAACGAAGAAAAATTGCTTCATTCGATTTTTTATATATATCAAAACAAACGCGTGTGCAATTAACCAGAAGATAGGAAACACGTGCTCGAGGGGTGGGAACAGGTGTCGAACGAAGCTAATTAGTAAATTTAGGGGAACATATATGTTTATTTTTAAATTCAAATTTTAGATCGTTTTCAAATTACGCAATTCAAATCTTAACCTCCAATCGAAACGTGCCGCCAGGTGTTCATAAGGTTATACGCCTATTCCGAACGCAATGGAAAAGGTTCCGAATCCAAATTTGATCGTATGGAGAAGATAGCTTTTTGAAACAGTTAAAACATCGAATTTTCCGATTTACATTTCAACGCGTTTGCTTATCGTACGGCCAAAAGACAACTCCGAATGCTACGAAAATTGAAATCCGATAATAATACAATATTACGGATCCAATGGGACTGGCTTCGTCGAATTCCGAGACTGTGCCTCGGACGGCTATTTTTAAATATCGATTTAAACGATAAAATTCCAAAACTGAACAAATCATTTTCAAATTCAATTCTGAAGCTTCCATTATCTTCAGTATTATCAATATAAATTTTCTAAGCCATCAAATTATTTTTAACAGCTCAAAAATTGAAGATTTACAATTTTACCCAAATTTCTATAATTAAATTTGATAATTAAATTGCTAAATTCATTGTTAAAATTAAAATTAAAGTTAAATTAACAATTCAGATATTTGAAATCATTTGAATATTTTCAGTTTCAAATGTTGAAAATTTTGGGTCATCACAATTATTATTTATATCTTGGTTGTATGTAGATATTTGTATGAAAATATCCACTTGCAGGTAGACTTTGGCTTTGTGTATGAAGATTTTTTGGTATAAAGATATTTGTTTTGTTATGTTCTAGCTTGAATAATTATATGCATATGTTTGTGTCAGGTTTTACTTCATACTTTGCTTACGAATTTTAAAGTTATGTTGTATGCATACCTTAACTACCTAATTCTTGCTTTTATTTTATTCCCATATTAACATTTAAATTATATTCATAAGTTTTACTTATATTTTATGCTTACATTTCATATTGATAGAATTTGATTTTATTTTAAACATTATCATCCATATATATACTTATACCAAATGTTAATAGGATAAAGCATTTCAATTTAATTATATAAGATAAATTTTATTGTAAACATTATCAAAAGATTTTATTTTAAATTTTCAAATCAAATCTTCCTTTTCAAAATACAAATCTATATAAATAAATGGAAAATATTTCCAAAAGACTTATTCATTTTGAAATGATGAGTTTACATTTTATTAATTGGATTAAATATTTATTAAAATAATACTGTTACAAGTTAGTAAAAAGGTGTATATTTATTTTATTTTTATTTCTTACTTTAAAACTACATATCCTTGTGAATATAGATTATAAATTTCAAAAATCTAACTTTTATAAATTTTTCAAACACTTTGAAAAATCCTGTATATTTTTCTCTTTCTGTACATAACAACAGTAATTTACTTTACTGTGTATATATATATAAATTGATGAAAATAAATTGTTTTATAAACTTACGGTTATTATTACTTTCTCTAACCTGTATGTATATATATATTTATATATTAAATAAAATTAAAATTGGCTATATACCTCACCGCCATCGCCCATCACTGTGACCTCCCCCTAGGCACGCTCAGCCTTAGAGACATTCGAACCTCCACCACAACGCGAATACCTCCCCTCCACTTATGGCCAGGCTCATGCGATGTTGACCTCAAGACCTCCATTTACTCGCGCGCGAACATCGCGTCCATGCCCTAGCCTTAAGCCTCTCGAATCCCCAACGCTGCTCGACCTTGCTTCATGCTCGCGCCTCAAGGCTGGCGTTCCCCTAGCAATCGCGACATTCTATCCTTTTCGTACTCTGACAACTCTAAGTTATTATTTAGAATGAGGGATAACGAAGCTCTTTTTTTTGTTTCGTTCATAAGAATTGAAGAAAGGGAAAGGGGAAAAACTCACGTTTTGATTTCGATTTTCTAAGAAAGAGGGGGGATGCGCGAGTTATACGTGAAGGGTAGGGTATGGCGTGCTTTAGAAGATTTGGCATAGGGTTTTTAATTTTTCTTTTTCATTATAATATTTTATAATTTTCTTTCTAAAGTATCTCTTTTTCGCAAATTAAAATTTAGACCTCCTATCGAGGTGTGCCGCCAGGCATTTATAATGTTTTACCCGCGTTCCGAACACAATGGAACGTGTTTCGGAGGCTAATTCGATAATATGCGCAAGTTACGGAAATAAATGATCAATTTTAAATTAAATCGATTAAAATAGTTTCTATGCGTTTTGAGCTTCCAGGGTCAAACAACAACTTCGATTTCCACAAAAATTGAAATCCAATAATAATTAACCAGTAGGATCTAATGGAACTGGTTTCGTCGAATTCGGAGATTGTGCCAAGTAAGGCTATTTTAAAATTCACTTTAAACGATATATTATTAAAACTGAACAAATCACCTTTAGATTAAATTTCAACCATTCTATTATCCTCAGTATCATCATTATAAATTTTATAAGCCTTTAAATTATTTTAACAGGCTTAAAACTGATGGTTCAATAATTCACCCAAATTTAAATTATTAAATTCAATAAATTCAATTTCCAAATTCAAACTGATATTTGAAATCCAAGTTAAACTATCTTGCAAATATTTAAAATTAATTAAATATTCCAAATTTCAAATGTCTAAAATTTCGGGTTGTCATTAACTAGGCGGGTTGTAGGTCCCAAATTTTCTGACCTTCAAACACTGATAGCTCTAGAAAAGATCTATTGCAAAATCTTCAGATTAGTCATCTCCACATCATCTAAGTTCTTCGCTTCTATGACTATCCTCAAATTATCTCTAAAATCATTGTCAGATAAATCAATCTCGACTCACTTTACTTTCGACCTTAGATTGTGGATGCCTTCATTAAAATTGTATTGGTAGATTTGTGTCAAATAAATGCATACAGTACGGGTAGCACTCCTGCTTAAAAGTATCATAGTGAGAATCCATGCTTGCCTTGCCATCTTGAACAATTCCTCCAGCTCGAAGGCGGCAAAATCTCTAAATTTGAGGTCGTCCTTGAGGAAAGGTGAAATTTTCTTAGGCTAAGCAAACAGAGATTTTTTGATCGCTCTGGTCGAACCAAGCGATCTCCTGAGGGGTGAGATTCAGATGGTGTAAGGAAGAACTGAAGGTTCAAGGCAGTGCCATTGATTGAGTGGAGGTCGGAGAGGGGGGATTGGGTTCAGATATAGAGTGGTGGTGGGGATAGTTCTGACGTACACAAATTAGTGTGCAGCGAAGGGGAAAGAGGTCGACTGTTGCTTGAGGGAGGATTGAGCATCATCGCTTGATGTGGAGGAGAAGGAAAGGACGGTGGATGATTTGGAGGGAGGAGGAGGGAGGCACTTGAGAGATAAAGGGAACGAAGGAAAATGTAGGCAATGGGATCATGGACATAACTATATGTCGTGCTCCAGGTTTGATTTGCACCTCAACCTATAAATATTGACTGCCATAGGGAAACGGTTGACCGTTAGGATTCGACCTGTCATCAAATTTTGATCGCATGTTGAACTTGGGCCCTGTTCAGGCCACGCTAATTAATAATAACAAAAATAACTGTTTCATGCCGTTTTCTTCTACCCGACACGATCCGAAAAATTATTGTCCTCTTCGTGACGATGCCTAAGTTTACCATCTAGCTCTTTGAACCCTTTCCTCAATTATTTCATAGTATACCTAACTAATACTACTTTTGCAATCACCAACTTCGAAAACCCAAAAATATTCCAGCTATTATACTCCGTTTTATTTCTATACAGGAATATTTCTCCTATTCACTAGTAGGCAATCAACACACTACTTACAGCATTCCTCAACTAAGTTAAGTCTTAGTTTTATTTTATCCTCCCCTTTAAAAGAGAGAAATTAAAATAAAATTCTAATTTTTTTAAATAGGAAAAATCATCAAGCTATACAAATGTTCTATTTGTTTCAAAAATGGGAAACTCTTTTCCACCCAAAAACCTTTTTAAACCAAAATCAAGCTTTTATTTTACTCCATATATATTTTTTAAGAATCTCAAGACTTACTTTTAAAGTCAAAACTTTTTAGCATAGCCAAATAAAATTCCAAAACCTATTTATTACTCGAAACAATAACTTCCAAATATGTCCATTGGAAAAATCCTTTGAAAATCTCATTCAAGCATTTCAAGGCATTTTTTGAAATATTTTGTCAAATTCTCCATTTTAAGGTTAGACTAAGAAATGGACTTTACTCTTTTTAATAAAAGTGTGGTTCATCATCTTATAGGAATTAATGAATATTCTCTATGCGGACTTGCCTCCAGATGTTTGCGGCATATAGACTCTTTCTCCCACTTTCGCGAATAAAATATGCATCTTCAAGTGCCAATCCATCAAAGTTCATAGTCATGCGGTAGTTATGTCTCAACAATTAAGTCAAGAACCATCTAGCCTTCCAGATTCTTCTGTATGATGTGCTAATGCTTCCCTAGGTTAACGCCTTATGCACTGCGAACACTCTGTGTGGTAATAGAGTATGTGCAAAAAATTTAACCCTATAAAATTTTCCTTCTTCCTGTCTCATCCATCCTTTCAGAATATGGTCACAACGATTCCATAATTGGAATTCATAGAGTTCGACGTGCAATATATATTTATAGCTAGAAAAATACTAATACATATTCTTAGAGTATCCTAACCTCTATAATCGACTAACTTAGGCTTTGATACCAAATGTCACAACCCACACCTTAATATGCCCAAATTCAACAAAAATAGAAAGCCAAGTCCATTACGGATCGTTGATTTTGGTAACTTATAATAAGTATAAGTATATTAGAGATTGATCAAACTAAAATCATGGTGAAATAGAAAAATATAATATGATATAAATACCGACTTAGGCAACTATCTCAAAATCAACGGTACTCCTTGGACATCCAATCATCTTTTTAGTAACAAGCACGATTAAAAAGACTTCTCCATCAACCATTCTGTCTTGCTTCAGTAACATATTCCTTAAATCTATGATGTAAGTTGTGATGAGGAGGGGGTTAGTAAAACATTCTAGTGATTGGAAAATCATATGTTTTCTCCATAACATAAATTTACACCATCTGGTTTTCATTTAAATGTTATGTCCACTATTAATGGCTAACTGGTTTAATTTAATATATATGTGTGGATATATCTATCTTAACCTTCTTCGAGGTATACTATACATACATACATACATATGAAGACATACATACCAATCCATATATACATTCTAACCATTCTTTACCCAAAATCTCGAGCACTTAATATTTCCAAACTATGAAGCGGGCCTTGCGCATCGTCATCACTAGTCTATCAGTCCTAGCTACAGAGGCTGATGAATCCTGTATATAAATTTACTAATAATGTATAAAAAAAATTCCATACTATTATCGCAACTTAAAGACTTAGCTAGTGGTTAACTAGACCACCTCCACTAAACTAGTTTTCAATTATCTCTTTCATAAGGTCCATGTGTATCCCATACGAATTCTACACTAATGGGAATTGAAATCCATCAAGGCGTAACCCAATTCTTTACCACCTCTCATTTGGGATCACTGGGCATCCAAGCTTATAAGCCAGAGCTACTAGTAAATTTTGGTACCAATTACTTGCATAGCCTACTGGCCCTCCATGTCCGACATCACCATTTAGACAAATCCAATTAGTCAAGGAAAATTCCCTCTTCGGTACTTACTACCTCTTATTGGATAAGAGTAGACCCCGTTACCCAAAAGGTACCGGGTCATTTAATACTTCAAATCTTAGGTGAACCTCTAGGCTTGCTTTCTCTTAACCTATCTGCAACATAAATCCCTTTCAAACAAGTCATAACAATAGGGATGTCTCACATCAGTAGTAAGTGTATGCAACTGTCGGTAGCCTCTAAATGAAGGGCAAACTTCTGTTGTGTAACTCTATTTACCTTGCATTCCAATCCATTAAATCTAGTTAATTACACTAAAGTTTAATATTGGACACCCATTAACCTCTATCTGCATATTTAGGGCATATAAATCTAACGATAACTATACTACCTTAAAATATTCAATTACTACATAACGATTTTATTTATTGTTTTTATAGATGTCAACTTGCTCATAATAAATGGTTATTATTTCAACGAATGAAATTTATTCACTTATTTAAATTTTTCCTAGAATTCCTTTTTTACCTCTCAGTATTTATTATACTTTCAATCTCATTAATCAACATTATTGCTCCATTCGTACCCTATTTTAACTCTTGTAACTCCTAAATTCATTCCACGTTTACTACCTATTTAATTGGAGTTACAATATTTCCAACTTTATTTCCTAATCCTATTATTCGTAGTGTGATTTATTGTAATGTTCTAATTATATCTAATGTGAATATTATATGTCAATAATCGTATTGGTTAAGTTTTCATTATTAATGATTGGTGTGGGTAAATACGTGTGTGTGTTTATTTACTAATTATATTTTTAGTTATCAATCTCTAAATAAAATATTATTTAATATTTCAATTTGTTGGAACTATATTTCTAAAAAGGTTTTCCATTATAATTTTCATAAATTAGCCCAAATTAAGAGATTTGCTTCGTTTGAAATTAGAAGGAATGGATTATTTTCTTTGTATAAATCAGACAGTGTAAATTATGGAAGATAAATCCATACTTTACACATCGCTTTCCTCAATTTACACATATTCCTTGGAAAATCAAATGCTATACTCTTTTATGAAATTAAGAAAATTACTCAAGTTTAAAAATTAATGGATAATATTCCCAACAATTACAGAAAGTTTACATTTCAATAGAATTAGGGTATAAATTTAGATTATACTAACATTTTTACAACCCAATTATAGATTTAGAATAAATTCTTTGTCTTATCAGCATTCAACTCTTAATATCTTGGGGATTGATTTCCAGATCTGGACGTAAACGATATTTCTAATCAAATTTCCTAAGTTGCACAATATGTACGCAATGTTTTATACATTTAACTCGAACCTACAACTCTTAAATCTTTATCTAGACATAATAATTAAATAAAAATCCAGCAAAATAAATTTCAATGTTATACACCAATTAAATAATTTCCTACTCACCTTTAGAGCGTTCCAAATCTTCAAATTTGAATCTGATTCCCTAATTAAAATCCATCTCCTTTTTCATTCAAAGAAATATATATAAAAAGATATATACATGGATTAGAATTTCATATCCGAGAAGAGATTTTGATTAAAGGGGAATATGAATTTACGATATTGAAATTTAGCTTACTATTTGCACAACGTCGATTTGTTTCTTCTCTTCTTATATTTTCTGCTCTTCTCTAATTTTTATAAATATAAACTGTTTTAAAGCTACGAGGAATAGTGGAGAAGAGGAAATGGCTGAGCTTCGCTGCTCTAGACCATATAATATGAGAAGATATGGAAGGGGATAGCCTATATTTATATGCTCTCAAATGATTCGTAACCATAAGTTTGAGAATATTAAATCTAGACCGTTAATTGAGGCTTAGATCACGTTGAAAACCCTCGACCGGTTAACTACATCTTTATGACAGTCGACTACTACTGGTCGATCTACCCATAAAGAGGGTCGACATAGGGGTCTCGATTAACTTATTATAAATGTTAAATTTTATTGTGTAATTATTTTTGTTTTGATTTCTTACGTTTATAACTTCTTCTTTTGAATCCAAATTTGAAAGTTGCTCAAAACTTAGAAAATCGCCTCAAACGCACTGGTATAAGTTTCATGACCAAATTTCATCGTTTGCTTAAATTCCATTTTGAAGCCTATTTAATTATTGAATTATTAACCTAAATTTATGGGTGTTATAGTCCTATTTGAAAGTATTTTTATAGAAGGCTATTTCTATTTAAAATATTTTGGAGTGCTTTGGAAAGTTTATATTTAAAGGATATTTCGAAAAGAAAAAGTTGCATTAAAGAACATTTTGAAATATTTACTATAAGGTTTGAAGGATGTTCATTTAATAAGATGTTTTTAGGGAGAAAACTAGTCTGATAATAGTAAAAGATTTTAGATTATTGGTGCCAAGAGTACCTTGTTGGAGAGTGGTTAAAGAGAGCTCTTATTTTTAAATAAAGTAATATTTTGTTAAAACATTCTTTATGGTTTGAAACATTTTTATTTTAAGGATACTTTGTAGGAAGGTTATTTCCACAAAAGGATGTTTTATTGTGAATGAATTATTTTTTCAATTGAAGTATTTCATATAAATACATACGCATATGTGTGTGTATATAAGGAGAACACCTCCATTTGAAGCTTTTGAATTGTCTAAAATTTCCTTCTCAATTATTAAGCATGAACGGGTATTTATATCACTTTTTTGCCCCCAATCTCTTATCCCCTATCTCTAACGGTTTAAAACATTTCTAAAAAAAATATCTCCTTCATCGTAGAATAAGGAATTACAACACTTGAACCTTACGTAGTTCAAATATGTTCACCCACATCGCAATGAGCATTTAAAGGAGGTTAAGTCACAATTGCATAGATGCTTGGCTGATATGCTTGCAAATTATTTATGTATTTTTTGCATAATTAGGATTGGACTTGAGAGATTTTCTAATTACCAAGCATGATATTATTTGGCCATTGTGTTTGGATTTAAATTCTCTAAATGAATTCTGGTTCAAATGGATCAAACAAAGTAAATATGTTATTTTCTTTATAATCCATCACAAATTTAGAATTTTTTTCATTTTGAGTATTTTACTTTTCTTTCGCAAATTCAAGTTTGTGAAGAAAGGCAACGAAGATGATGGCTTCATATTTGAATAGCTTCAAATTATATAACTAAATATCAGTTATGGTTAAAGTTGTGTGATATTGTGAGGCTTTGGACCTCACTGGCAGATTATAATTCTAGGAGGAGGTGATGTGGGAAGGCAAGATGTGTGTTTAAAGGCAGGATACATATAGCTGTGATTGCAAAAACTAAATTAGAAGAAGAAAATTTCAAAAAAATTCACTGATATATTTACTCTCAATTTGTGCATGACAAAGCTTTTGTTGTTAAAGGTAAAACTTTGTCTCTATACTACTTATGTTAAAGAAATAGCATAAGAACTCTTAACTCATTTCCTTTATTATTTCATTTGGAATAACGACATAGTGCATAAAGGATGATTTTATAAAGTAATTTGAGAAATTTTCATCAATTATATCTTATTTAGCTTCTATATAATGTTGTTCAACATTTTATTTTGGTAAGATCCTATTCCTATATGATTTTTATAGCTCAACTGACACTTTGGTGATAATATGTAAACTAATTGGTAGACAGTATTGGAAACAAATTATATGCTATATGCTACCCCTTTTTTTTACTTTTCATTGTAGTCTCGTAGGAACTGAAGCTTTGCTCAAGGCAAAGCTTCCAATTTAATGAACTTGAACATTTTTTTAATCTAACTTGCATTTTCTTTGTTGGTCACCTTAAGCTGGTAAAGCCGCTAATCACTTTAGTCTATCTTGCGGACTCTATTAAATCGATGAATTCTTATGCAGCCTCACAGAAACTCCTCCAAAGTTTATGGAGACACAAGAACATAATATAGCCAACCATCATAGGGAATGTCAAATGAATCCAAGATGAAATGAAATAACTTCACTAGTATTACTTACTTTCTTTCTGCCTAGGTCTGTATCTTTTGTCTTAGTGCAGGTACTATATGTTTTCTACAATTTACTTTATCAGATTTAACTATGGAAAAAATATGTTGACTTAAACCTTAATCAAAGCTTCCTTTAAAACTACCAGATTTTTCTATATATAAAGATTTAGAAAAAAGACAATTAATATTCCATGGTTTGGGGATTGATACATTCATGCCTATATTTTCTGCCAAGAGATGGATATATGCATCTTCATCCACAAGTTACCCATTATCCGCATTAGCATTCGCAATCATGATGTTCTCCATGCTGATAACAGTTTTATCCCATTACCATTTATTTAGATAGTGAATTACTTGATTTGTAACGACTTCCTTCTCCTTTATTTGTTGTAATCTTTAATAATGCAATGACAATGTGTTTATTATTTTCTGGGGTACAAAGTTGCGAACATAATAGCTACATGGGTTACATCAAAATTCCCCTAATAAAACTATACTTTTAACTCCGCCATCATAGCCTTTTGTTTATTAGTGTCGGTCTCAAGTCCGGCATAAAGGATGAAAGATTTTTTTTTATGTACAAATGCTATATTCTTTGCAAGTTATACGTGTTACTTCATCAGAAATCCATGTTAATTCATTACGTTATTAAAGCAAGTGATAACTCTTCAACATTCTCTTAAAGTAAATCCTTAGAAAAACAAAGCATGCCCTATAGAAAGGTATGACATACAAATCGAATCAAATGATAATCATGAATTTTGGTTCTTTTAGGGCTTTTTGTAAACCATGATGTGTAGAGCGTGTTTAACTAACAACCATAAGATATGTAGTTATGATACCACTATTGATCCATGCATGCTTATTAGTGAATCATAATTATTTTAATACAATGGTAGTGTCGAGTATTTAAGTATATTGAAATTCCCTCAAATTAAATTAAAGAATGAGTTTGAGAATTCATAGCATAATGATTATGTTCAAATTTGCAAGTTCTTGGAATTTGAAATAAGTTAGGCCATTTTTTCCATGCTTTTATTTTAAGCTTTTGGGTGTAAATCCGAAAAATTATCCTTTTGCCATTTCAATATCTACGTAGAAACCTGATTGATACTAAAAAATACAATGATCTTTATTCATATTTGTTCATAGTATTTCACAATAATAAAAAAATTATTCTACGTATTTATAAGTCGAGTATAATTTATGGATATGACCATAGTAAATAATTTTGTTCTCGGTTTTCTTTATATACATCCAACGGACGTGCCTAATGTACTAGTATATAGAGAAGAGATATTTTAAATTGAGAAATTAGATTATTCATGGAAATAGTTTGATTCATGTATTTTTGAAGTATCATTTTAAAGTAGAGAATGCAATAAAATATTTATTTTAGACAAAAGTTTTATTAAAAGGGCATATTTGATTATAGAAAAATTTTGTTTAGAAATTAAATATACTGTAAGAATTTCCACATAAACGATGCATTGGTAAATTATGGTTTGAAAAGAAAAACATTTTTTTTGAATAAAAAGTTTTAGTTGACAAAAAGGTCAAAATACAAAAAAATTCATTTGAGAATATATTTGGAAAAAACGATGTTATATAAAATATCTAGTTTACAGTACCTTAAAAAAAAGGAGCAGAAAATATTTTACTAAAAAGAGGATGATTTAATTTGAAAGTAAATATATGAAAAATTAAAAGATTTCATTGATCAACAAACTTTAGAGGTGTTTGCTAAAAAGGTATTAAAAAGATGTTTCATTTGTGAATTTTAGCCGAATACTATAAAATTGGATTTTATAACATAGGGTGTAAGATGAGTTTTGAGTCTACTTAACACCCATTTTGACAATGTTATCTTATGTTTGTTGTATGCGGCTTTCCCTTAGGAGTTGTGGGAATGTTTAGTTATTTCCTTCTATGGAGAGGGTTGGAAAATGATGTAGAGATCGCCTAGTTGGACGTGTGGATTTATGACCTTTTACTTGTGATTGGTTACTTTTGTTGAATTTCTTATATCTTTAATAAATAAAAAAATATCATTGCTTGGTGGCTTATGTTTACGTATTACTCCATGTTATGCTTATCTAAATTAATTTCTCCCAATTATGGCATGTTGTTGGTTGTTTTATTTCTTTTATTATGGTTGATTGAATTATTTGCATGTTTATTTGTTTTTTAATTTGTTGTTATATGTTTAATTGTTTACTTGGTTGTTGTTGGTTGTAAATATAATTGGTTTGCTTATTTGTTGGCCTATTGTTTGCTTGTCTGTCCTTCTATTGTCTGCTTACTAGTTTGTTTGCAATGCAAGATGACTGTATGATAGGAAAAGGTTAAGGGACATATTTGACTTAGTCATGATGGAATGACGTAACACCACCTTTTAATTTGGATTTTTATTTGAATTTGTTTCTGAAATTTTAAGCCATGGAGGCCATAAAAGTCTTGATTATGCTTTGATGGAGAGAGTGGGAGGGAGCAAAAGACTAAATAAATGAAATAATTTAAGGTGGCAATAAAAGATAATTAAAAGTTTAAGATGATTTACTTTCCTTTAACTATTCTATAGTGTTCGGTTCAAAATTGGAACACTTCCTCTCTCCACTTGGGCGACCAAAGAATAAGGAAATATGAGCCATAAAATTTTCCAAACCCATTTAGCATTTGTTTTATTTAAGTTTTATTTAAGTCATCTATTGATACCTATACTGATATGAGTCTACATAACTTTTAAATACGAATTTTTATAAAATACTTAAAGTGTTCAAACATAAAATAAAATTTAATAGATAATAATTCATAAATATTAATTAATTCAGTTAATTTACTGTAACGACCCGGAATTTTTGGATATTTCAATTTAATTGATTATAAATATTTAAAATTTAATTTTTAACTTGAATTTCAAATACTACTATTTATTGGATAATTAAATTTTTGAATTTAATAATTGGAAGTTGGGTAAAATATTGAATATTCAGTTTTAAGCTTGTTAAAAATATTTCAAAGGCTTATAAATTTTATATTGATGATACTGAAGATAATAAAAGCTGCAAAATTGAAATCAAAATTGGTTTGTTCAGTTTAAAAATATATCGTTTAAATTGACATTTAAAAATTTCCTTCCAAGGCACAGTCTCGGAATTCGACGAAACCTATTTTACTGGATCCGTAATAGTGTATATTTATCGGATTTCAATTTTTGTAGAATTTGGAGTTATCATGTGGTTGTATGGTAGATAAACGTGCTGAATCTATATCGAAAATTCAAAATACACTGGATCCAAAAAGCTATCTTCTCCATACGATCGAATCAGGACACGAAACCTTTTCCATTATATTCGGAATAGGGGTATAACATTATAAATACCCAGCGGCATGCCTCGATAGGAGTTTGAGATTTTAATTACGATTTCGAGATGATTCAAAATTTAATAATATATATATACATATATATATTTACATTGATTGACATTATATTCAAATCAGAACTTTTTGCCTTCATTTCAATGTCACTCTAGCTAGTTGATTCAAACACTCTAGCATCTCATCTTGTCTCCCCCTATTACATTTTTGAAATCACGCAAGCATTCAAGGGAATTTCATTATCATTTCAGAAATAAGTAAAGAAAGCATGGCCGACAACAATTTTTCATGCTCTAAAATCTAGTCTCCAGTGCAAGGCAAAATCAAAAAACCCCCAAATTATATCAAATCGTATTCCATTCACAAATATATATAAAAAAGGGTGTTGTTCATCTTGAAGTCAAATTCGTGTCATGACCGAATCGTTTGGGAAGGGCATCACGAGTTTGGGTTTGATCGACAAAAGGGATGTCGCTCGAATTGGGAGCGTGTGTGCGGCTGTAAAGACCCGGAAATTTCGATCCCGAAATTTCCAAATAGTTAGTGAAAAGAAGAAAGAGGAAGAAAAAGAACAGAAAAGAACACACAAACTCACATCCGCAGCGGGCAAAATATAATATCAATAATAGTTATATCAAAGAAAACTGTATCTATCAATTTACGTCGATATATCAGAGTTACAACAATTTTATACGACATTGGATAGATACAATTTAACATGTCTCAAATATATACAATATCATAGTGGAAACTCTCCATACGTTGCTGCTATCTAGCTCACCTGCTGAGCTCCAGAACTTCCTTACCTGAAAATCTGTAATACTCGGTCTGACCCGAGCATTACATCAAAGTAACACCCGGGTCAGGCTGGAAACCAGCGTGAGTAAACCATCTAACATAAATTTCAAAAGCATACAATTTATACATAACCCGGGTAACTTATATCAATTACAATTTCACAAATTGTTACCGACATCATTTATTTCACTCACCAATTTCTAAGTACTAAACTTAGATTAAATGGTCTAATTTACTTAAATCATTCCATTACTACTTATTGACTCCACGTATCGAGATTATATAGAATCGAAGTGGTTTCGGGTATTAACTAATACCCGACTCCAGTCTCTTCGAATTCCGTTCATCATAACACATATATTCAAGTGAAATGCAATTCAACTTTGAGTAAAAGATGTCATCCTCTTTACTCAATAATTCATCGTTGACAGACAACCATATTATCATTGCCCACCCAAACACATTATCTCACGAACCATTTCATATCAGAGGTATCAATCAATTCAGGGCATTTAAACAATCACTTAATCATACATAAGCAAGATAACCAATACACCATCTCGAATAAATCTAATTAACCGTAATTGATTTAAATCAATTACCTTTAAGTCCTGCTTATTAATTACAACCCAATTGATTTACCATCCCATAATCATTCATCTTTAATTATATTAAGATTATCATCATTATCTAATTACTTCCATTAAGTAATTATACCTACCACATTCCATGAATGATTATCCTTAATTAATTGCATCCATTAATTAAACCCCCAATTACTCATAAATAGTAATTACCCCTCTGTAATTACTTTTCTTAAGTAATTAACCCCTTACTTAATTATTAATCCTATTTGATTAATTACTCCAAGTAATTTGTCCTTGATCACTTCTATTAGTAATTACCCTTTTATTACTTCCCATTAAGTAATTCCCTTTACTTTGTTCATCCTGTAATTATAAATTACTTCACTAAATCTCATCGAGTATTTATATTTAATTAATCTGCAAGAGATTACCTTGTATTAATTAACAAATTAATTTCAATCGGGTAATCCATCCCTCAATTACCCTTAAACCCAGTTTATAAACCTTAATTGCAGATTAATTATTCTTTAACAATTAATTAAACAACCTTAATTATTGATTACACAACTTTATTACAACTTAAGTATTCCTTAATTATCAATTAATTTACCATTAATCATTGGTTAATTAAATTACGTAATTACTTATCTATTAATCATTCATTACTAAACTATAAGTAGTTAATTACAAATTTATTTATCAGTTAATCATTAATTAACTAATCTCTAATTACAATTATAAGGTAATTATCCTTGATTAACTAATCTTAAACCTTAACTGATTCATATCAAAATAATTTGATCCACTTAATTCATTACTTAAGGGAAAACCATTTAATCCTGGGTTAATTACTTACGTCAATCACTATCAATTAACTTTAAGTAGTTAATAAATCTTTAAGTTCAAATTTATTAAACATATAATTATCAATCTTTAATTATCAATTTATTTAATCTTCAACCACTAGTTACTTACCATTATAAAGTTGATTTACATTCTAAATCAATTGATACTTTAAGTTAATTAATTTTCTTACATTCGCAAATCTTCCCTTTAATAAAATTTTAAATCAGATCTTAGCTTATCGCTAACCAACTTTATCTATTTAATTTATATTAAACTTTGTATAACAAAGTGCTTAAAAGTACCGAAGCAATTTCCCAAGACAATGGAATTCCGAGGTCAACACCTGCTTAACTGGAGTAAATCTCGTACCTTTACCCTTACCCTAAGCTTCTTCTACTGAGTTTCCTTTTCCCTTTTTTTTATTTGCTACGTTAAGTTTAAGTTTAAACGAAACTAGAAAAGGTGGACTACTCGAACACGAGTTCAGACTCGTGCAAAACTCCCACCCACTCGAATACTTCTTCGAGTTACACACACGAACCTGACCCTTCCCCTGACACAACCCCATGGCTGTGCACGTGCACCGACGTTGCCGAACTCCGGTGATCAACATGCCTACCCACGACCATCACTCGATCCCTCACGACCCCAAATGAAAACCAGTTCGCACGAAAATCCACTGAAACGAAAACGAGTCAAAATTTCATCAACAGGAAATAATACTTCACCGAAAACCCTCATCCCCTTTTTCCTCCGACCACGAGAACACCGGTCGTCTTCACCGAAGCTACGATACTCCTTCTAGCGACTATTCCCACCGATGCGATCATCTCCGGTCATCACGCGAGGATACATGAACCCCAAACATCACGTCTACAAGAAACAGCAGCCAAGCCCTAGTTTGCCTATTTCCGATCACCACGTCAAGCTATAAATCCATCTACTAATTTTCCCAATATCCCTGATCATCATCCCTGCCTCCACCCAAGCCCCGACCTTTCCAATGATGTTGATTACCATGAATCCCTCAAAAACCATTTTCTGGTTAACCCAGAATTTCTCACAGAATATCCAAATTAAAATCATGATTTTTGTTTTAAAAATCCTAAATTTGAGAGACAATTCAAGATACATACTTGAATTAATAAAATTCCACATTTGATTTTATCATAATATTTAGATTGGTACTGTATTTTTCCAGATGCAAGCATATTTTCAACTAATATACTTGTATGTATTTGTAGCACTTGATTATGGTTTAACTAAACTATTTGATTTGAAATTCAAATCCTAACAGTGATTCATTAAAAAGAGATTGGATTTTTGATTTTATTATAACTTTGTAACATGAAAACAGAAAAGCATAGATGTGCATATTCAACAAATACAATTATACAGAGATCATACATATGCAAACAAACTTTATTCATATAGCCATGTTTCAGAACTTAAAACAACATGAATACACATTTTCAAATATACATGCCAAGCAACCATCGACACAGTAATTCTTATGCAAGAGGTATTTGTTACTGAAGTTTAATTTAAATGTTTACTCACAGGCATTTCTAAAAAAAATAAAGATGCTGGGTGAGATTACTCACAGTGTTAGGTTTAAACAGAGTAAATATTTTTTTCAAACATGCATGCATCAATTTCATGTATAGATATACTTCAATGGTTAATTAATATCCATCAAGAACCAGATAGATTTGAGATGTTGAAGGGTAGGCCACTCACCTTTCTTTTGAGAAGAGAGGTTGTTTCTGAGAAAAGCATAATGCTTGTTGATCCTCCTCTGTTGAGTTCTTTTGCTTGATTCTTCAGTTTCAAATGTTCTTATCTTTTTTTTTAAAGTAGCTAACATCCCTCTATTACAGGCTTTATAATCTGTACTGGAAATTAAATTGCTTTGTTTTTTTGATCATCTACATCTTGCTTTGCTGTTTACAGGTTTGCTTCCATTTTTTTCTTCTAAACATGATTTCTTAAGCCTTTGTTACATAAAAGAAAAAAATAAAGTTTTTGCCACTTGTTCCTTTTCTAAGCTAACATTTGTTTGCAAACCTAACATTTGTCCTTTCCATAAGCTATGTAACTTACATTTGTTAATTGTCTGCTAATATTTCTACATTTGAATTTTGTATGTACAAATACATCTTTAAATGTTTTATAAACCCTTGTATTTAATTTCTATTTAGTTATACCTTTCTTAATTTATACTTAGCAAATCCTTCAAACTAATTTTATACTTAATAAAATCATATATATATATATATATATATATATATATAATTCCAATTTACTTCAAAAACATTTGTCTTTAGAATTCAAAATTCAAATTCAAATTCAACTTAAAATCACTCATATAAATTAATATATTTTAGACAAACACAAATTTAATTTGTAAATAATAATTCTATTTAAAATCCATTTATATAATTAAAAATAACACAATATTATTGTTTTGGAAACAACAATTTTACCAATTTTAAATAATTATAAAGAAGATTATCAAATACATATCTATCCAATATTTAAAACCTAGCATTATTATAATTCAGATTCTTATATATATCTCAAAATTTTATTTGTTCAATTTACTGTAGGATCTAGATTAACCCTAGAGGGGGGGGGGGTGAATAGGGTTATAGCAAATTTTCTCGATTTAAACATAGAAATAAACTGCAGAAATAAATATGCTGAAAAGTAAATCACACACAAAATTTACCCAGCTTCGGCAACCCCTGCCTACTGCTGCATTCACAGATTTCTATTAGAATTAAACAGTATCACGCTTACAACAACTCTACTAGACTCGCAGACCCTTTTGCTCCCGCTCACAAACACTCTACTAGACTCGCACACCCTGCTCCCGCCTATAGAGTTTCGCTTACTCGCAAACACTGCTCCCGCCTATAGAGCTTTGCAAACTCGCACTCCCTGCTCACTGAACTAATTCTAAATAGACAATCTGACACTACCTAAACTCTAGGTGGTGATTTACAAATTCTTTGACACGAAAAGAAAAAACAACTTCAAAAATAACCGCAGGAGCAAAAAATTTAAAATACGAATGTGAATGCGTAATTTTTGCTCAATTATAAAAACTAAAAAAAACCCCTTTTATAAAATTTAAAAGCTAAACCCCCTTTTTAATAATTAGGCCGGCCCACTATTCTTTCAACCCGTTCCCTTCTTTTGCTTGTGAAAAATGTCGGCCTCTCTTTGTTGAATTAGGGCTTCGGCTCTTTCTCGAATTAGGGCTTCGTTCCGATGCTCGATTCTCTGATTTGATGGCTTGCGTCGCTCATTCTCTGATATTCGATTGTGGTTAACTTTGAAATTGTGAATTGTTGCAGCTGCTTCTTCTGATGACCGAGTTCGTTGAATTTGCGGTATGTAATTCTTCGTTTGCTGGTTCAATTGCTTGCTTTAACTTGATTGCTCTTGATTGAACTCGATAGTCGATGATGTGAATTTGGGATTGGATTTATATGAATTTGAGACACTTGAATTCGTTCGAATTAACTTGATACTTTCCTAAATTCTTAATTGCCTGAAGCGCACGTCGTTCCTGATTTTGTTACACGTGATACTCACGGCTTTCCTGATATGTTTTAACTTGATAATCACGGTTTTGATTTCACGCGTTCGATTGTCACTGCAGAAACTTTCCCCTTTTTCATTTCTGACTTTTTCAAAGACGTATTGATACACTGTCATCAATCGAATTCACTGGTTCTTCCATGATTTCGACTTCACTGTGAATTGCCACTGCTTCTTTTGTACTACTTCACCATGTCACTTGGTACTGCTGTTGCATGCTTCATTCTGATTCACTTGCACCTGTACACGGTCATTGCATTTGCTGTTGCACTTTTGTGCTTTGTGTCAGTGTAGTCATATACATTCATTAATGTTGACCTGAAGTGTATGTTGGCAACTTGTGATGTTCTTGTAATTGAATTTGTGTACTTGATGTCCACTATTTTCACTGGTTCCTCTGGTCTGCACTTGAATTTGAAGTCGTTGTTCACCTGTACTTACACTGTCTCTGGCTTCATCTGTAGTCTTCAAACATTTGTATAATTCTCGACCATTATCACTGCTGACTTCATTTGGTCTTTGTTCTCTTGTAATGTTGTACTGTCGTGGTTACATGCATTTGGTATTGGCACACATGTAAACTTGTGTATCTCTGACCTTTTGGTTGCAGTCTTGTGTTGGTAACCATCTTCAAGCATGTTGCAGTTTGTAGCTTTCATGCATTTTCTTTGACATGATTTACTTCACCTGTACTTGGTCATTTGTGTAGTCTTCGAGCATGTTGCCACTGTGTCGTTGTTTTGCATTGTTCATGTCATGTTGTTCATGTGCATATATGTTTACTGAGTTTGCATTTGTTAGTTTAGTCATGCACTTGGTATATGTACTTGTGATAATATGCATTTATCCTCCTGTACATGTATTCTGGTTCTTCATGTAACTTGGTACTGGCTGCATCACTGTAGTTTGCTACTGTATCATTGAGTAGCTGTCGTGACTTGTCCATTCTCGAGTGTTCATCCCTGCTAGTGATACATTTTCTCCAGTGGCATGTGGTATTTGCTGTTATGTTGTTTGATGAAGAGAATGGACTTGCATACTTCATGTAGCCTTTTGGTCTGACTGTTGCTTCATGTTGCCTTCAGTAGCTTCACTGCAGTTTCATTATGACTGCTCTATGTGTCTGCACTTGTGAACTTTGTTGCATTCATGTCTTCGACTGTTTGGTCTGAACTTGAATTTCTGGTTGGAGCTGTGCACACGAGTTGGCGAGGCAATGCACACGTGTATGAATGTACACGTGTGTATTGCAGCCACTTATGATTACCTGTCCCTATAATATCTATGTGCACTACTTTGTGATGAAATCAAGTGTGAATAATGACGAACAACCCAAATAACTGAGGCAAACCATTTTTTCAAAAATCGTATTTCATTTTATATTGCAAAAATATTTCTTTTTCAATTTTACTGCGTTAGTGAATATTTTTGCAGATTGCTCAGATGCTGGATTCAAACTGGAATGCAGTTGAAGACAAAATACGAGTGTGAGTGATATGTAGTGAGGTTATAAATGTAAATTGAAATATTTGTGATGTAATCAAAAATGTATATGTATAGTGAGAGCATGTATTTGTACTATTCAAGATTGTAATAAATATTTGTTTGAATAAAATTTCTGTTTGAATTCAAAATCTGTGTAACTTGTTCTGTTTGAATTCAAATTCAAATTCTGTATAATTTATTTTATTCAACAAATATTTATTTAATCTATGCAAAACAAAATAGTACATAACCAAATACATTTAAATGAATATATATGTTTATTATCATCAAACAAAAACATATAAGCGATGAATATATATGTTTATTATCATCAAACAAAAACATATAAGCGCATATTCAACAATCTCCCCCTTTTGATGATAACAAACATATATTTAAGATTTTGACCGTGTTAAATGTATTTGACCAATTATATACTCTAATTGCTCCCCCTATTTAAATGCTTCCTCTCTACATGATGCTCCCCCTACATATATGCATAGAAATATATTCAACTGAGCCTAGTTGCATATGGAAAAATTATTTGACCTTTGCTTGATTCTATTTTACAAAATCTTAACTTTTCTCTCCCCCTTTTGTTATCAGCAAAAGAATAATAGTGTGAGAGAAAAATAGAGATAAAGTGATCGATATTAATCCAACATTAATCTCAAATTGAATATAAATATTAAACTTCAATAAGAATCAAACAAAAACCATAACTACCCTTGTTAGGCGCATATTCCAATTTTAGAAATGATGGATATGGTGTTCATATAAAATCATACAGTTGAATCAACTTGTGGTATTTATATCAGGAATTTGAATATCTACTAATCATGCATAACCGTTAGGACTTTTAAATGAGATTAGTAGTATTCGAATTTAATTTTAAAAAAAAAACGAAATCAAGTATCTTCTAACCACGCATGACCGTGAGGACTTTTAAATGGGATTAGAATCAACTTGTCTATTTAAACAATTTAATTTTGATATGCGTTCCATACATGCATAACCGTAAGGACTTTTAAATGAGCATGGAAGCACATAATAATAAAAAAAAATTCAAGTAATTCACCCATGCATAACCGTGAGGACTTTTAAATGAGAGTGAATACTTTGAATATTTATTTATTTATTTAAAAAATATGACATGAAAAAACAAATGATTCCTGATTATAGTACCACATATCGACAAACTATATTGAATATTTGATAAACCATGGTCGATAGAAATAATGATAGATATAGAAATGGTCATGGAATCTTTACCCAACAAAAAGTTTTATAATTCTTGTTTTAATTCCTAAAGAAATTTTCCAAATATACTCTCTTGAGTAATGTATGTTAAATATCAACACTCATCACTTTTTCAATCACTATTTATCTCTTTGATAATTAGTAGGGAGTCGGATCAGTCAAAATTTGTCATTTAAAATCAAATAAAATTAACTAATCTGAAAAAAATGGTCAAACAATTATTTTCTCGAAGGGGTTATATGAGAAAAAAATTCTGCTAAATGAAAAATTATTTCAAGTGAAAAATATGCAGATATTTTCTTTTAAAAAAAACGATGCAGCAAATGAATAAATCACGTTCAACTCGTAAGTTTTCTATCAACTAGATTACTAGTATGAATTGCATCTGAATTTCTTTTTCAATCCAAAATATCACTAACTGGATTTGGTAAACCATACATGAAGTGTGCATCAAAAATTTCAAACCCAATTTTAGCAACAATTTAAATGACATTCTTTGGATTTTGAATTGAAGCCATGTTCACACTCAAACAAATATCATGGTGTTAATTTCAGAAACCATAGGATAAACAATTATATTCATGAGTAATCAACAGTCAATCAACATCTTAATTATTTCAAAAACAATTTCTTGAAGTTTCAACAATTTCTTAAAATCCTTTTTCACATGAGTTTGAAATCGTGCAAATTTACAAGCAGTGATCAAAATGTCAAAATATGTCTAAGTGTAGCACGAGTAATCAAGGATCAATAAGATACCATCATTTGACTAAACAAATTAAATTCAATGATGAAAGGATGGTTGGTCTTCTTTTAAACACAAATCAAAGTAAGAACAAGTCAAAAGAAATCATATCAATTAAGAATAAGTCAGAATTAAAGACATCATCTCATTATCACAATTTTGGATGATTTAATTCAGAATATGGTGCATATTATCACAGAATTATACCTTCACCTGTTTTACCTTTACGATAATTTTACGTGATTGCCCATTGTGATTCTGTCACCTTTATACTAGGCTAAGGAACTTTGCTTTGTTGCCCGTTGTGTTTCTGGAACAGCCAAAATCCAGAGAACACCGTTGTCGTTCCTTAGCCTGCCACCACACCTACACGATGAAAGATTTTTGTGACCTATTTCTAGGTCCATGATTGTTAGTGGCAGTAACATTATGAATAAACAAACCCTTTGGAACCCAAACTTGTTTAGACTTTTCATTCTTGTTCCAATAGACATGAAATTTGTTTGTAGAATTCTTAGGAACCCAAACTTGTATAAATTTTGTGTTCTTGTTCCTATGACTACAATTTTCAGAATGATGTCCAATTATTTCATATATATCAAAGACACTTTTCCCTTTTGCATTATCCTCAGCTTGTGTTTTCCCAAAACCAAGTCCTTTTCTGTTGTTAGCAAAAATTTGATTTCCCAATAGCATGTTGAAAGATTTTTCGCCTCTTGAAAAGTTATTCAAAGATTTCTCAAGATCTTGGACTTTGGTTTTTAGTGTTGTATTTTCTGTGACAAGTGAGGTGCATCGATTTATAAAATCCTTTTTCCTAGTGTCGATGGTTTCCTTAAGATTCAAGTTTTCTTTTTCAAGATTCTCAGAGTTATTCTTAAGTTTTGTCAATTCTGAATCTAAAACTTTACATCTTTTACATTCTAGGTTTTGAATATTTTCAAGTTCAGTTTCTAACCTAAAATTTTTACGGGCAAGTTCTCTCCTATCAGTTTTCAGTTTTTCAATTTTAGATTCAAGAGCATCAACTACTTTAGTAAGATCAGAACACATAAAAACAAGATCTCTATAGGAATACTCACCTTCCTCACTAGATTCCTCTGAGCTTGAATCTGAATTTGATTTCGCCATAAGACACAAGTTAGCCTCCTCTACGCTGCTATCCGAAGCTTCTTCTCCTTCTTCATCATCCCAAGTCGCTGCAAATACCTTCTTCGCCTTTTTCTTTCCTTTGTTGTTTTTGAGAAGTGGACATTTTGGTTTGATGTGGCCAGGCTTGTTGCAGTTATAACATGTCGGTTCATTATCGGAATTGTCAGAATCTTTTGGCCTATTACGATTTGTTTTCTTCTTGCGTGGCTTGAATTTCGACCATTTTCTAAGATTATTGACAGCCATTGCAAGCTCTTCAATTGGATCTTCTTCATCGCTTTCTTCTTTGCTCTTTAAGGCAATCGTCTTTTTCTTTGGTTCGGAGTTGTTGCGCTCTTCCTTTGCTTTTAGCTCAAGCTCATATGTCATCAAGTTTCCAATCAACTCCTCCATGCTTAGCTTACTCAGATCTTTCGATTCTTGGATTGCCGTGACTTTTGCCTCAAAGTTCATTGGTAAGACTCGTAGTATCTTCCGCACAAGCTCTACCTCAGTGAATACCTTCCCAAGTGCTCTAGCGTTGTACACCAAAGTTGAAAAGCGTCCAAACATGTCTTTTATGTTCTCGCCTTTGTCCATCACAAAGTTCTCGTATTCATTGCTGAATAGGGCTAGACGAGACTCCTTGACTTGAGAAGTTCCTTCGTGTGTCACCTCCAAAGTGTGCCAAATTTCATGTGCTGTTGTACAATGAGAAATTCTATTAAATTCATTTTTATCAAGAGCACATATCAAAGCATTCATGGCTTTAGCATTTGTTGTTTTCAATCTCTTATCGTTAGCATCCCATCTATCCTTAGGTTTAGGAATCTCAGTACCACCAACGATTATAGTGGGAGGTTTATAGCCAGTTTCAATAATATCCCAAACATCATAATCAACGGAACTAAGATAAATACTCATCCTAACTTTCCAATAAGCATAATCATTCCCGTTAAACATGGGTGGCCTAACGATGGATTGCCCCTCAGAAAAAGCATTATTTGACGGATTCATGACTCTAGAGTTAAATAAAATATATACCGGGCTCTGATACCACTTGTAGGATCTAGATTAACCCTAGAGGGGGGGGGGGTGAATAGGGTTATAGCAAATTTTCTCGATTTAAACACAGAAATAAACTGCAGAAATAAATATGCTGAAAAGTAAATCACACACAAAATTTACCCAGCTTCGGCAACCCCTGCCTACTGCTGCATTCACAGATTTCTATTAGAATTAAACAGTATCACGCTTACAACAACTCTACTAGACTCGCAGACCCTTTTGCTCCCGCTCACAAACACTCTACTAGACTCGCACACCCTGCTCCCGCCTATAGAGTTTCGCTTACTCGCAAACACTGCTCCCGCCTATAGAGCTTTGCAAACTCGCACTCCCTGCTCACTGAACTAATTCTAAATAGACAATCTGACACTACCTAAACTCTAGGTGGTGATTTACAAATTCTTTGACACGAAAAGAAAAAACAACTTCAAAAATAACCGCAGGAGCAAAAAATTTAAAATATGAATGTGAATGCGTAATTTTTGCTCAATTATAAAAACTAAAAAAAACCCCTTTTATAAAATTTAAAAGCTAAACCCCCTTTTTAATAATTAGGCCGGCCCACTATTCTTTCAACCCGTTCCCTTCTTTTGCTTGTGAAAAATGTTGGCCTCTCTTTGTTGAATTAGGGCTTCGGCTCTTTCTCGAATTAGGGCTTCGTTCTGATGCTCGATTCTCTGATTTGATGGCTTGCGTCGCTCGTTCTCTGATATTCGATTGTGGTTAACTTTGAAATTGTGAATTGTTGCAGCTGCTTCTTCTGATGACCGAGTTCGTTGAATTTGCGGTATGTAATTCTTCGTTTGCTGGTTCAATTGCTTGCTTTAACTTGATTGCTCTTGATTGAACTCGATAGTCGATGATGTGAATTTGGGATTGGATTTATATGAATTTGAGACACTTGAATTCGTTCGAATTAACTTGATACTTTCCTAAATTCTTAATTGCCTGAAGCGCACGTCGTTCCTGATTTTGTTACACGTGATACTCACGGCTTTCCTGATATGTTTTAACTTGATAATCACGGTTTTGATTTCACGCGTTCGATTGTCACTGCAGAAACTTTCCCCTTTTTCAAAGACGTATTGATACACTGTCATCAATTCGAATTCACTGGTTCTTCCATGATTTCGACTTCACTGTGAATTGCCACTGCTTCTTTTGTACTACTTCACCATGTCACTTGGTACTGCTGTTGCATGCTTCATTCTGATTCACTTGCACCTGTACACGGTCATTGCATTTGCTGTTGCACTTTTGTGCTTTGTGTCAGTGTAGTCATATACATTCATTAATGTTGACCTGAAGTGTATGTTGGCAACTTGTGATGTTCTTGTAATTGAATTTGTGTACTTGATGTCCACTATTTTCACTGGTTCCTCTGGTCTGCACTTGAATTTGAAGTCGTTGTTCACCTGTACTTACACTGTCTCTGGCTTCATCTGTAGTCTTCAAACATTTGTATAATTCTCGACCATTATCACTGCTGACTTCATTTGGTCTTTGTTCTCTTGTAATGTTGTACTGTCTTGGTTACATGCATTTGGTATTGGCACACATGTAAACTTGTGTATCTCTGACCTTTTGGTTGCAGTCTTGTGTTGGTAACCATCTTCAAGCATGTTGCAGTTTGTAGCTTTCATGCATTTTCTTTGACATGATTTACTTCACCTGTACTTGGTCATTTGTGTAGTCTTCGAGCATGTTGCCACTGTATCGTTGTTTTGCATTGTTCATGTCATGTTGTTCATGTGCATATATGTTTACTGAGTTTGCATTTGTTAGTTTAGTCATGCACTTGGTATATGTACTTGTGATAATATGCATTTATCCTCCTGTACATGTATTCTGGTTCTTCATGTAACTTGGTACTGGCTGCATCACTGTAGTTTGCTACTGTATCATTGAGTAGCTGTCGTGACTTGTCCATTCTCGAGTGTTCATCCCTGCTAGTGATACATTTTCTCCAGTGGCATGTGGTATTTGCTGTTATGTTGTTTGATGAAGAGAATGGACTTGCATACTTCATGTAGCCTTTTGGTCTGACTGTTGCTTCATGTTGCCTTCAGTAGCTTCACTGCAGTTTCATTATGACTGCTCTATGTGTCTGTACTTGTGAACTTTGTTGCATTCATGTCTTCGACTGTTTGGTCTGAACTTGAATTTCTGGTTGGAGCTGTGCACACGAGTTGGCGAGGCAATGCACACGTGTATGAATGTACACGTGTGTATTGCAGCCACTTATGATTACCTGTCCCTGTAATATCTATGTGCACTACTTTGTGATGAAATCAAGTGTGAATAATGACGAACAACTCAAATAACTGAGGCAAACCATTTTTTCAAAAATCGTATTTCATTTTATATTGCAAAAATATTTCTTTTTCAATTTTACTGCGTTAGTGAATATTTTTGCAGATTGCTCAGATGCTGGATTCAAACTGGAATGCAGTTGAAGACAAAATACGAGTGTGAGTGATATGTAGTGAGGTTATAAATGTAAATTGAAATATTTGTGATGTAATCAAAAATGTATATGTATAGTGAGAGCATGTATTTGTACTATTCAAGATTGTAATAAATATTTGTTTGAATAAAATTTCTGTTTGAATTCAAAATCTGTGTAACTTGTTCTGTTTGAATTCAAATTCAAATTCTGTATAATTTATTTTATTCAACAAATATTTATTTAATCTATGCAAAACAAAATAGTACATAACCAAATACATTTAAATGAATATATATGTTTATTATCATCAAACAAAAACATATAAGCGATGAATATATATGTTTATTATCATCAAACAAAAACATATAAGCGCATATTCAACATTTACAAATAAGTATTTTAGTAAATTTAATTTTGTTAATTTTCAATTAGCAGATGCCCAAAATTTGGGTTATCACATTCCTCCACCCTTTGAATCTTTTCGTCCTCGAAAAGGAACGAAGCCAGAATTTATTAAATATTTTAAAATCAGTTAAAATATTCTTTGGTAATTTTAAAACACCTTTGAAATCTATAATACTGCCAAATAGTTTTATAAAAATACTTTTTATAACTCGATGTTTCAACCAGTCTGTCCTTGTTCTTACAGAAATTCGGTCATACGTTGATCAGGCGTACAACTGAAAATCTATAAGTGCTTAGTAGACTGATCTTCAATATCCAGTGAAAATACTTTGAAAATAATTTTATTGGAAATACAGAAAACAGTGTTTTTTTTTTGAAAATAGAGGATATATCTTTGGTGAGAATGCTCTGGAAATCATCACCCCCATCCATGGTCACAGTTGCATTCCAGGGTTACTTTGCCATCACAGCAAAAGTCCATGTAACTGCAGGCTCTCCGCGGCCTCTCAATTACGCCATGGAACCCACACAACAGATCACAGTTACACCCAGGGTTACGTTGCCGTCGCAGCAAAAGTCCATGTAACTGCAGGCTCTCAGCGGCCTCTGATTTTCGTTGTCGAAATGAAACTTCTCCACTCCAACATAGGTTGCAGTCTACCGATGTAAAATCAAACGTAGACTGTTGGCTCTCAGCGACGCACACGACTTCCGCTAGGTTATCACAGGTCGCAGTCTGCCGATATAAAATCAAACACAAACTGTTGGCTCTCAGCGACACACACAACCTTCACTATGTTACCATAGATCGCAGTCTACCGATATAAAATCAAACGTAGACCTTGGCTCCCAGTGACACACACGACTTTCGCTATGGTAACCTCTACTCAAGATCCCCAGGAACTAGTTTTGTCCGGACTCCTCACAGGATCAACTTTAGAACCCCTCCTTGGGGCTCAAGGCAGCACCACCCGGTGGTACTCCTGAGAAGTTCATTTCAAGGGAGTGCCTTTTTCCCCAGAGCCATCATCAAAACATTTTATACTATATACAAATAGTATCTTCAAATCATACACCTAGTATGATCTCATACAAAGCTCCTTTACACAAAATCGATTCCCAAAATCATAATTCTCAAACTAGGCTTTTCCAAATTCTCATATTGATTTTACCCAAAAATCAAAAGCCTTTCCAAATCCATAGGTTCCCAAAACCTTTTTCCAAAATCCTCATATGATCCTTTACATATATATATACAGATATATATAAATTTTAAAACTTCGGATCATTTCAAACTTGTATAAAACTCCTTTTATACTTCAAAACACCTTCAAAAATCCTTTTCCTCTGGCAATAGATTCAACAAGGGGAGTTTTATCTTATAAAGATATTTAATTTTGTTTACTCAAAATCAGATATTCAAATTTGATTACTCTTTTCAATATCAATTTCATTCAAATCCGTACGATGTACACATACCATTCGTACGCCATACCAATCTGATCGCTCACTCGATCACACAATTTCACTTCCGAACTAGTATCGTCCACCCGACTTCCTAGTGCGGACGCAGATCTGGTTTCTTGATCAGAAACCGTCATTCTCCTTGCATAGTCATAACTATGATAGAGAATATCCAGTACCAATCAACAATCCGTATCCAGATTCGCCGTCGAAAATCGAGAGAAAAATCCCAACTCGGATCGACCTAATTATCCCGAAATTATGTGCTCGAATCTGGATCAAATCACTCTGCAAATAGAATAACATACGTACATCCTACGTATTTATCTTTATTGGTTATTAGCCAAATCAATTCCATTTTTATTCACATTCACTTTGATTTTCATTCACTTACTCACAATTGCTTTAATCCATTTGGATAATCACCTCTATTCTTATCTTGATTGGGTATCTAACCAATAACAGTTTGAACTCCGTCCAGTTTATTTAGAAAATAGCTTGAAAATTTTAAAATAGATAAGTAGTTGGAAAATAATTACTAGTTTGTAAAATAGTTAGAAAATAGTTAAATAATTATAGAAATTTTAGATAATCGCAAAATAATAGTAAGGTAGAACTAGTTTATAAAATAGTTAAAATATAGTAATTAGTTTATAAAACAGTTGGAAAATTGTTAAACAGTTTCAAAAATAATTGTAAAACAAGTATAAGATAATTTGGCTTTTAAAATAAAGGTTGTATATATAATGAATAGCTTAGAAAAATAGGTTTATATTAAAACAATTTATATTAAAAATAGTCCAGAGTCAAAACTGCTCACTTCCCAATCTTCATTCTCATCAATTCAATTTAAATTCCCTTTTATATTTAAATTGACCCAATTCCAATTTAAATAACTTCCATTTCCATTGAAATTGATTCAATCCCAATTCAAGTTGAATTAACCTTTGTTTCTTTCCAAATTTAACTTTATTCAACCTTGATCTCAATTCTACTAATTCAAATAATTTCAATTTAACTAGTTTCAATTTCAATTCATTTAAACTCCCGTTTGAATTAATCCCAATTTCATACTCCATTTCCAAATCAAGTTGTATTATTCTTGATTTCTTCCCAAATTCAATTCAAATTCCATTTGGTTTTAAAAATTATTCAACTTTAATTACAATTTCAAATTATTCAAATCATTCCAATTCAAATTTTCCATTTGAACCTTATATTCATACATCTTCAATCACTATTTCAATTAATTCAAATCAAATTCAATTTGAACTAATTCAAATTCAAATTTAAACCATCTCGAATTATATAAATTCGAGTTAATACTTCAATTGTTGATTTAATTCCTTTAAATCAATTTACCTTTTAATCCAGACAATGGATTACCATACTCCATTTCTCATTCATTTAAACAAATTTAATTCACATTTTAAAGATTATTAATAACAATAGGATGATATCATCCAATTATTTCAAAACATCCATCCATTTTCAATTTTCGGATCTCAAACCCAATTTAAGATCACTCAAACTCTCAAATATAATCAATCATTAAACTTTCATTTCAAATTTTAAACTTCTCATAAATAATCTTCCCACTTATTAAGTTCAAAAACTTATCACCTTGGGTATCACATCTTATTCCAAACTCAAAACTCACCATTAAGAGTTTATTTCCAAACACCTTTGATATTATGTATATCCACATGTATACATATTAATTTCTTTTACATACCAAGTTATACTTTAAAATTTTAAACCGCCTTTGGTTTTAATTCAAAACAAATTTATTTTTAAATTTTCCAACAACTCTAGTTTGAAATAGGACCATTTCATTCAGATGCATTAAATAATATTATTTGTTATTTCTTTAAATTAATTACATCATTAATTAATCACATTCGGTAATTAACTTATTTCTTAATTACCTTCATTAAGTAATTGTCCTTTAAATTACTTACCTCTAGTTACTTCATTAAGTAACTCCCTCTTTATTTATCATTTCCAATTATTATCCATTAATTAATCTCATTAAATAAAGTTTAATTAATTACATAAATTAATTGATTATCCTGAACCCTTTCCCAATTTCAAGATTTAATTCCAGTTTGAATCCATTTCAAACTTGTCTTTAATTTAATTTCAATTTGGTTGTAATTCTATTACCACTTAATTCTTACTATTACTTTTAGTTTAATTAATACTACAACCAATTTCCTTAATATAATAGATAATCTATTCTTATATTAGATTCATTTACTTTTGAAATCATTTAAAAATCTTTATATAAGAAAATAACAAGTACACTCTCTCATATTTATACACTCAACTCATCCTAGGGTAACACTTACCATATCCCTAAATGAGTAATCCCACCAGAGCTAAGGTTCTTGCTTAACCACCAGCTCTGATACCAAATGTAACGACCCGGAAATTTCGATCCCGAAATTTCCAGATACTTAGTGAAAAGAAGAAAGAGGAAGAAAAAGAACAGAAAAGAACACACAAACTCACATTCGCTGCGAATAAAATATAATATCAATAATAGTTATATCAAAGAAAACTGTATCTATCAATTTACATCGATATATCAGAGTTACAACAATTTTATACGACATTGGATAGATACAATTTAACATGTCTCAAATATATACAATATCATAGTGGAAACTCTCCATACGTTCCTGCTATCTAGCTCGCCTGCTGAGCTCAAGAACTTCCTTACCTGAAAATCTGTAATACTCGGTCTGACCCGAGCATTACATCAAAGTAACACCCGGGTCAGGCTGGAAACCAGCGTGAGTAAACCATCTAACATAAATTTCAAAAGCATACAATTTATACATAACCCGGTTAACTTATATCAATTACAATTTCACAAATTGTTACTGACATCATTTATTTCACTCACCAATTTCTAAGTACTAAACTTAGATTAAATGGTCTAATTTACTTAAATCATTCCATTACTACCTATTGACTCCACGTATCGAGATTATATAGAATCGAAGTGGTTTCGGGTATTAACTAATACCCGACTCCGGTCTCTTCGAATTCCGTTCATCATAACACATATATTCAAGTGAAATGCAATTCAACTTTGAATAAAAGATGTCATCCTCTTTACTCAATAATTCATCGTTGACAGACAACCATATTATCATTGCCTACCCAAACACATCATCTCACGAACCATTTCATATCAGAGGTATCAATCAATTCAGGGCATTTAAACAATCACTTAATCATACATAAGCAAGATAACCAATACACCATCTCGAATAAATCTAATTAACCGTAATTGAATTAAATCAATTACCTTTAAGTCCTGCTTATTAATTAATTACAACCAAATTGATTTACCATCCCATAATCATTCATCTTTAATTATATTAAGATTATCATCATTATCTAATTACTTCCATTAAGTAATCATACCTACCACATTCCATGAATGATTATCCTTAATTAATTGCATCCATTAATCAACCCCCCAATTACTCATAAACAGTAATTACCCCTCTGTAATTACTTTTCTTAAGTAATTAACCACTTACTTAATTATTAATCCTATTTTATTAATTACTCCAAGTAATTTATCCTTGATCACTTTTATTAAGTAATTACCCTTTTATTACTTCCCATTAAGTAATTCCCTTTACTTTGTTACATCCTGTAATTATAAATTACTTCACTAAATCTCATCGAGTATTTATATTTAATTAATCTGCAAGAGATTACCTTTTATTAATCAACAAATTAATTTCAATCGGGTAATCCATCCCTCAATTACCCCTAAACCCAGTTTATAAACCTTAATTGCAGATTAATTATTCTTTAACAATTAATTAAACAACCTTAATTATTGATTACACAACTTTATTACAACTTAAATATTCCTTAATTATCAATTAAATTACCATTAATCATTGTTTAATTAAATTACTTAATTACTTATCTATTAATCATTCATTACTAAACTATAAGTAGTTAATTACAAATTTATTTATCAATTAATCATTAATTAACTAATCTCTAATTACAATTATAAAGTAATTATCCTTGATTAACTAATCTTAAACTTTAACTGATACATATCAAAATAATTTGATCCACTTTATTCATTACTTAAGGGAAAACCATTTAATCCTGGGTTAATTACTTACGTCAACCACTATCAATTAACTTTAAGTAGTTAATAAATCTTTAAGTTCAAATTTATTAAACATATAATCATCAATCTTTAATTATCAATTTATTTAATCTTCAACCACTAGTTAATTACCATTATAAAGTTGATTTACATTCTAAATCAATTGATACTTTAAGTTAATTAATTTTCTTACATTCACAAATCTTCCCTTTAATAAAATTTTAAATCAGATCTTAGCTTATCGCTAACCAACTTTATCTATTTAATTTATATTAAACTTTGTATAACAAAGTTCTTAAAAGTATTTAAGCAATTCCCCACGACAATGGAATTCCGAGGTCAACACCTGGTTAACTCGAGTAAATCTCGTATCTTTACCCTTACCCTAAGCTTCTTCTACTGAGTTTCCTTTTCCCTTTTTTTTATTTGCTACGTTAAGTTTAAGTTTAAACGAAACTAGAAAAGGTGGACTACTCGAACTGTTCAGACTCGTGCAAAACTCCCACCCACTCGAATACTTCTTCGAGTTACACACACGAACCTGACCCTTCCCCTGACACAACCCCATGGCTGTGCACGTGCACCGACGTTGCCGAACTTCGGTGATCAACATGCCTACCCACGACCATCACTCGATCCCTCACGACCCCAAATGAAAACCTAGTTCGCACGAAAATCCACTAAAACGAAAATGAGTCAAAATTTCATCAACAGGAAATAGTACTTCACCGAAAACCCTCGTCCCCTTTTTCCTCCGACCACGAGAACACCGGTCGACTTCACCGAAGCTACGATACTCCTTCTAGCAACTATTCCCATCGATGCGATCATCTCCGGTCATCACGCGAGGATACATGAACCCCAAACATCACGTCTACAAGAAACAGCAGTCAAGCCCTAGTTTGCCTATTTCCGATCACCACGTCAAGCTATAAATCCATCTACTAATTTTCCTAATATCCCTGATCATCATCCCTGCCTCAACCCAAGCCCCGACCTTCCCAATGACGTCGATTACCATGAATCCCTCATAAACCATTTTCTGGTTAACCCAGAATTTCTCACAGAATATCCAACTTAAAATCATGATTTTTGTTTTAAAAATCCTAAATTTCAGAGACAATTCAAGATACATACTTGAATTAATAAAATTCCACATTTGATTTTATCATAATATTTAGATTGGTACTGTATTTTTCCAGATGCAAGCATATTTTCAACTAATATACTTGTATGTATTTGTAGTACTTGATTATGGTTTAACTAAACTATTTGATTTGAAATTCAAATCCTAACAGTGATTCATTAAAAAGAGATTGGATTTTTGATTTTATTATAACTCTGTACCATGAAAAAGAAAAGCATAGATGTGCATATTCAACAAATACAATTATACAGAGATCATACATATGCAAACAAACTTCATTCATATAGCCATGTTTCAGAACTTAAAACAACATGAATACACATTTTCAAACATACATGCCAAGCAACCATCGACACAGTAATTCTTATGCAAGAGGTATTTGTTACTGAAGTTTAATTTAAATGTTTACTCACAGGCATTTCTAAAAAAAATAAAGATGCTGGGTGAGATTACTCACGGTGTTAGGTTTAAACAGAGTAAATATATTTTTTCAAACATGCATGCATCAATTTCATGTATACATAGGCTTCAATGATTAATTAATATCCATCAAGAACCAGATAGATTTGAGATGTTGAAGGGTAGGTCACTAACCTTTCTTTTGAGAAGAGAGGTTGTTTCTGAGAAAAGCATAATGTTTGTTGATCCTCCTCTGTTGAGTTCTTTTGCTTGATTCTTCAGTTTCAAATGTTCTTATCTTTTCTTTAAAAGTAGCTAACATCCCTCTATTACAGGTTTTATAATCTCTACTGGAAATTAAATTGCTTTGTTTATTTGATCATCTACATCTTGCTTTGTTGTTTTCAGGTTTGCTTCCATTTTTTTTTCTAAACATGATTTCTTAAGCCTATGTTACATAAAAGAAAAAAAATAAAGTTTTTTCCACTTGTTCCTTTTCTAAGCTAACATTTGTTTGCAAACCTAACATTTGTCATTTCCATAAGCTATGTAACTTACATTTGTTAATTATATGCTAATATTTCAACATTTGAATTTTGTATGTATAAATACATCTTTAAATGTTTTTTAAACCCTTGTATTTAATTTCTATTTAGTTAATACCTTTCTTAATTTATACTTAGCAAATCCTTTAAACTAATTTTATACTTAATAAAATCATATATATATATATATATATATATATAATTCCAATTTACTTCCAAAACATTTGTCTTTAGAATTCGAAATTCAAATTCAAATTCAACTTAAAATCACTCATATAAATTAATATATTTTAAACAAACACAAATTTAATTTGTATATAATAATTCTATTAAAAATCCATTTATATAAATAAAAATAACACAATATTATTGTTTTGGAAACAAAAATTTTACCAATTTTAAATAATTATAAAGAAGATTATCAAATACATATCTATCCAATATTTAAAACCTAGCATTATTATAATTCAGATTCTTATATATATCTCAAAATTTTATTTGTTCAATTTACAAATAAGTATTTTAGTAAATTTAATTCTGTTAATTTTCAATTAACAGATGCCCAAAATTTGGGTTATCACAGCGGCTGTGTTTAAGCAGCGATGGAGAAGAGGAGTTCGACGATTTGGGTTTGGGCTTCCTCGCGGTGACAGACGCGGGTGCGATTCGTGAAGTGCGGTGGTTCTGAAGGAGGAGCTGGAGGGTTCGAAATTTCGTTTCGAAGGGGAGTCGTACATTTTGGTTCCTTGGTACGAGTGTTTGCAGTCGAGACGGCGGCCTGGAGGGGGCCTCGAGAGCTGTGTGGGTCAAAAGAGGAGGCAGTTAGGTATTTTCTAAAATTAATTTTAGCTTATTGGAAATTGGTAGTAAATCTTATTATAGAGAAATATATATATATACACACACACATACATATATATATATATATATATATATATATAAGATTTTTAAAAAAAACAGAAGCTTTAAAATGTTTTGATTCAAAAAGAGAAAAAAAATCTATAGTAAGGTATAAGATAATTTTGTTTTAATATATAGGTTAAAGGGAGATCGTATTTTTATTAGACTTTATATATATATATGTATGTATGTATGTATATATATATACGTATATGTATATAAGGTTTAGAACAGAAAATGTATATACATACATAAGATTTTGGATTATAAGAGTTTATATAAAAGTTAGATTTTTAAGCCTATATAGATTATTTTTATATGTAGTTGAAAATGGAAAATAAATTTAAAGTACATATACACATTCTAAATAATGTATTATAGTAGTTAATTTGTTTAATAAGTTTATTTAAATTTTTTAGTTACTAAAAGATTTTTAAAGGGAAATTATTAGTTTAAATTAGATTACTAGTGATTTAAATTTATTAAATGATAATTAATTTGTTCAAATGCAAATAAACCATTATACAAGGTCTAAAATAGTGGAGAGACAAGCCGGTTTGGATCGGATCGCTACTAAAGGTCAAAGGTGAGTTAATCTCACTCAAATTGGATTTCTAGTGAATTTAAATAATTAAAATTAAGTTATTGGTTGATTGATTAAACTAATAATTTATTATCAGTCTGGACGTGATATTATATATAATAGTATATGTGTGTATATATATATTGGAGTGATTGATATTCCCGCATTATATAGCGGATGAGGCCCTATGCACCCCGCATAATAGCGGATGATCCTTTATACTGCGATATCCCCCTCGAAGTGGGAGTGGTATTTTTATATTTTGCTAACATCCGTGGACGTAGGAAAACAGGTTGGAGGGATCCAATTGGATTCCTCAAAATAGTTGAATTTATTTTCATATTCAGTTTTATTAAGTGTTGAATAATCTGTGATATATTATGTTGGGAAATTAATTTATTTGATGTTAATATATTGTTGGATATCTTGTGGCATTTTAAAAATACAAATATTGAATTTTAAAAGGAAAATAGAAAGGGAAAATTTAAGGAAGGAAATTTATAATAAAGATGGATAAATTTAAAAGGGGTGAATTTGGAAAAAAGTAAATTGTTGATTTTAAAATCCTATTTAATAAATTTTGGAATATGGGAAACAGATAGAGTCTTTGGATAAATGTGAATTAAAAGATTTTAAAATTTAGGACTTAAGAAATATTGATTTTAAGGTGCAAAAGATTTATTTTTAAATTTAAGTTTTAAAATGAGTTGGGATAAGTAAAAGAAGAATTTTGAAATAGAGTATGAAATTGATATTTCAGATTTAAATAAGATTTTGCATCAAAATAGAAGAGTAAAGCTGGAGTTAATGGATTTTGGAAGATATTTAGGTCAATTGAGAAATAAATTTTGAAGGGAATTTAATGTAGAGAATAGGTTTGAAAATCAATTAAGCGTTTGAAAATAGAGACTAAAAGGAGAATGAGACTATGGGATTTATAAACTGGGCTTGAAAATAAAGTGAAATAAATATCAGTGGATGTTTAGGATTTTAAATTCACGGTGGGAAATTATAAGGGAAGGGTAACTGGTGTTAAAAATAAAAGGGTGGTTTTATTTTTAAAAGTATGGAAAGAAAATTTATGGGTTGGGACGTAAATTAAATTAGAAATAAATTGAGAAGGATTTATAAATGGTTAGACGGTTATATTGGAATGAAAAGTGTATTTTCCCGAAGAGCCAAGTATAATTTCAAAGGAGACTTTTAAGTATAAATTAGAAGTTTTAAAAGTGATTTTGAAATAGTGTTTTAGAAAAAAACTATTATTTAGTTGTTTTAAAATTGTTAAAGTAAATATTTGTTTAAGTTAATTTTAGTAGTTAATTATTTTTTAAGGTTAAAGTGGTATTATGATTTAAATGGATAATTATTTAATATTTATCATTTATATAATAGCTTTATTCTAAAAGTATTTTTTTGGATAATGTTTTACTTAGAAAATTAGTATAAAATTTCATAACTATTATTTTTTAATAAAGTGATTCAAGTAGTTTTATTTTAAATGTTTTAAGTGTATATTTCTGGATAAAGTGATTTAATTTATTTAAAATCTAATTTAACAAGGCTTGGTGCTTTTCAACGGAAATAAAATAATTGGTTGAATGGTGTTTAAATTTGATAGTTAAATAACTGACTATTAATATTGGCCAATGTGCTGATCATTTCAAAGAGACTGGGATCGCATTCAATTATCCAAAAACCTCTTTGATCTGGTTTGAATGTATCGAATGAGGACCGTGAAGATTATGAAGACGGTGATTCGGTTTGTCTAGACCCATGGCAACTTGTATGGACGAATGCTACCAGACCATCGTCATTGGAGGACAATGAGCATTCTAAGCGAAATGTGTTTTGAAAGGGTAACGCTTAGCGTCAAACCTCATCAACCGGGAATGGCTAAAACATGGGAGGTGTAGCAAGGCTAAGTAGGTAGCACCCAAGTAGGGTAAGGTCATATTTGTCTACAGTCCCTTTTGATCTCGGCTTAGTGGGCGGTTGTTGATCCCAAGCATGGGGTGATCTTATTCGGACTATCCAGAAAGGGATAGCACCGATCATGTGTTGTAGGGGATCAGGATTGGTCCTTGGTACTCTGATCTTGGCAAGGTACTATGACGGGCGGTACCCCAGTAGCCCTACCATTGTATGGAATCCAATCTCCAATAAGCGTCCGTACGATTTTAATTGTGTCCAACTATTGCTGGAACATGAGATGTAAGCATTTCAGCTAGATTCTATTTTACTTTCTATAGACGCTATTATAATATGAGACGAATTTGATAAAAATGTTTTGGTTATCGTAAGGCAAAAGCAGGCATGTTTATTTGTGGCGTGGTCTTAAGAAATACCTTTGATTTCAAAAGATTTTGAAAATTTTAATAATCCACTTGAGTATGTTTTCTCACGCTAGTTTTTAAGACTGACTCGGGTGTTATTTTATTTTAATGCTTGGGTCAGACTGAGTACTACAGATACATGATATGATGCTTTGGAGCTCAGGAGACGAGCTGGATGATGGAAACGTATATCACATATCTGACTTATATTTCGTTGTGCAGTGTAAGCTGTGTATCGGTTTTGTAAGGAAAAGTTACTACAAATGTCCAATGTTAGGCTATTGTTTGTTGTGTACTTTGATGATTGTAAGTATTATACAATTATAGATTCTTTTACATAAAAGTTTGTGTTAGATATTATATTTTATTCCACTACAATTGCAAGATTTTTTGTTGTTGTTTTATCTTCTTCTTCTACCTCTTCTACTTTTACCCTAATGGTTTGTATTTCCGTTCTCCTTGAGTTGAACTGATGGAGAATATTGTCGATCAAAGGGGTACAGGTTTGCAAGCTGTTATAGTGGTATCAGAGCTGAAGGTTAAGCGAGAACCTTGTCTCTAGTGGGTATTACTCATTAGAGATAGGGTCAGTAGCGCCCTAGAATGAGTTTAAGTGTATTAATAGATATAAGCGTGTATTTATTGGTGAATATAAAATTGTTTAATATTGTGTTGATTGGTTTGTTGAGTGGTTTATGCATTCTGGTCAATACGAGTAGTTAACATTATTGATAGGGATCTCTAAACACTTCTACAGAACAATTCGACAAGGTATTGTTTTAAATAGGGTGAATGAAATAGTTTTATCCAAATTATTTTTTATACGAAAGAAATAATTTTTCGTAAATTATCATAAGTATATATGGTTGCTTGGTTATTAGGGAATGATAATATTAAATTATTATCATTGTTGTGTGGAAATTGAATAAGGAATTGAAAATAATAACCAAAAGCTAAGAAATAAATCATATAACAAAATGGAATTCGCAAATGTGGATTATAAATGTGATTTATAATTGAGACAGGATAAAATTCCAGAGAAATATTTAAATATATATTGAAAAGATTTGAAATTTGAAACTTTGAGAAATTTAATTCCCTTTGAGTTGGAAAATGATTTTCAAAGGCCATGGAGGAATAATGGTGAAATCGTTCGAAAATGTTGTTGAATTGGGTATGAAATCTGGTGAGATTTGGAATTAAAAATACTTGAAAGGTTTATGAAAAAGAATAAAAAGCACTAGACTCACTTAGGTCGCTGGAAAATAATTTCGGCGATGACTACAACATCGTCGATGTTCATTTTTGAGTTTCAAGGGATGAATTTGTAACATCCCGTATTTTTAAGCCATTGAATTTGAACATTTAATTCGTTTTAAATGTTTAATGTGGATTCTTAATTGATTTTGAAATGAATGGATTCGGGTTCAATCAACGAAATAAGCTATAATTTTTAATTATAGTAATTCCGGTTGAATTTGAATAATGGGAAAATAATAATTTAGATATTCGGAATTGAAATAAAAGTAAATCTGAATGTAAATAGTGATGAAAATGGTTTTAAAAATTTATTTTGAGTTATTTGAGTATAAATAGCGTGGTGGGAATTTTAGATGAATTTTAAAGTTGATAAATTAATATTTGGGATTTTATGCTAATTTAAAAATGAATTTAATATTTATTAAAATGCAATTTAATCAGATTTTGGTCCGGAATGAGCCAGAATGATTTTTAATGTGTTTATAAATTTTATATGATTTATTATTAAGTTATCAAAATTTTAAAAGTGAAATTTAAAGCGTTTTCGTTAATTTTGAAAATCACTCGATTTAATAGACGAGTTAAAATAGCCTTCCGGGGCACAGTCTCGGAATTCGACGAAACCAGTTCCATTGGATCCGTAATAGTTAGTTATTATCGGATTTCAATTTTCGTAGCAATCGGAGTTGTCGTTTGACCGTGGCAGCTCGAAACGCATAGAAATCGATTTAACCGATTTAATTTTAAATTGATCGTTTAATTCTGTAACTCGCACGTACGACCGAATTAGCTCACAAACATGTTCCATTGTGTCCGGAACGCATAAAAACCCTAGGAATGCCTGTTGGTACGCGAGAATTGGAGTTCGTTTGCATTGATTGTTAAAATTTGAAGAAGGAGAATTAAATAATATTAAATAATAATATATATACATTTATCCTTAAACCCTAGCTTAAAAACGTGAGCCGCCACTATATCGTTTAATGGCCGACAGCTCCAGTTTTCCCCTCTCGATCTCTTTCTATCCACTTGGTTTTAGACTACGACTTCAACTAGGAAGTTGTAGATCATAGAGAGATCTACACATCTAACGGCTGTGATGGGTTTTGGCTCTGCGATTTGGCAGCAGTTCGACCGTGAAGCGCGCGCGTTCGTTCGCGAATTCTGGTGTAGATGGAGCACCGAGCTTCACCGCGTATTAGCTTGTGTTGCGTGGCGAGGTGCTCTTTGATGTAGTGGAGGCCGATCTTCGTCAAGCTCGTCGCGATGGTCGCGTAATTTGAAGAGGGTAGCGGCAACGATGGATTTCTTCATTCTGTACGATCGCGTGAAGGAAGATGAAGCAGGGAGGGGGTCGGCCGTAATTTTGTTAGTAAAACTAAAATTTAAAGAAATTTGTTTTATAAAATTTTAGTCGAAACTTTAAAATCAAATATCTAATGCATACTGTATCAGATTTCGACGATTTTGGTAACGCCGGGATCGTAGAGACGAGCACTACGAAATGGTGCAGTTCGGGAATCTTTTCGGGCAAGTAAGAATTTGAGTTAAATCGAACGTCGTTCGGTTTAATTTGAATTTCGAACGCTCGCCGAAACTCAAGGTGAGGTAATCTCACTCACATTTGGAATGTTAGCCGATTTGAATAGTTAATATTTAAATATCTATGTGATTGGTTGCATATAACTGTGGTTATCATTCTGGATTGATATTTATATATGTGATGTGCTAATATCTGTGGATGTAGGGAAACAGGTTGGAGGGATCCAACTAGATTCCTCATATTATAGTAATTATCTTTATAATTGATGTTGTGATCTGTTTATATGTTGTGGTTGATAAAACTGAAATAAAGTTGTATTGGAATATTGTTGGATAAATTATAAATCATAATTTAGTTATAAATGGATAAATTGAGTTTTAGAGAAATAAAGGATATTGTTAAATAATGAATTTAAAAGAATTAAAATTTGAAATCTATATAGAATGAAAATTGAAAATTGGTAAAATCTGGAATGCTAAACGAAGAGAAACGTTATCAGTTGATAAATGTGAAAGTAGATTTATGTTATTAAAACGTAAACCTGAATTGAAATAAATTGACATAATTTATAAGAAGGATCTTCTTGGATGCTTAAGTGAGAATGAGATCCCCTGGGAAAAACCAAGTTCGAGTTTAAACAGATTTTATAAAAAAGAAAGTTGACTTGTTTAAAAGAGTGTTTTGGGAGTTATTATTTTAAAGTAATTATTAATAAATTAGCAATAGTAAATTTTTGTGAATACCTTAGTAATTATCGTTACCAATGGTTTTATTTAAAGGCTATTTTGGAATAAAGTTATTTGAAATTTATTATTAATCCTTTTAAAACTCTACTTTTAAATTTAGTTTAACTAAACTTTTATGTAAACCAAGTTTAGATCTTAATAAATAGTTTTACTTCACTTATTTTAAAATTCATATTTTGGAGTAAGTAACTAGGAGTAAATTTACATATTTTAATGTATATTTCAATGTGAAATGTTTTAACTATTTTTAAATCTAAATGTTTTGAACTTGGTTATTTCCAATGGGAATATAGGGTAAAGGATTACCTTGTAAAGGAAGAACTTTGGGAATTGTTTTCAAATGGGTTTTGGAAATTTGAAAATATATCTTTTAAAGGTATTTGGGGCAAATAAATAATGTGGAATATTATTTATGGTGTGATGGATGCTTATGGATGTTTATAAATATAAATTGATAGTTAAATCACCGACTATCAATATTGGCCAAATGCGTTGATCGTTTCGAAGAGGCCGGGATCGAGATTTATTTCTCGAAAACCACTTCGATCCGGTTTGTACGTTTCGTGCGAAAAACGTGTTCGGAGTCGAAGATGGAGCAGTGAAGTGCAAGGGCTAGTCGCTACTAATCCTCAGGATATTTCCAAAATGGATGTAGTAGGAGTAGTGCCTTCGGTTCCGTTCGAACCCGGGACGGACTTGTATGGACGATTGCTTGCGAAACATCGTCAGGTGGACGATGGGCATTCTAAGTGAAAACGTTCTAAAGGTAACGCTTAGCCTCACGCCTCATCGACCGGGAATGACTGAAAACCAGGGGATATGCAGCAAGGTTAGGTGGGTCATGCCCAAGCAGGACAAGATATTTCCCCTGTCTAGATGCCCCTTATATATTTCGGCTTAGTGGGTGGTTGGTCGTGCCAACCACGGGGTTTATCTTGTTCGGGACTTGTCAGTAAGGAATGGTTCCGGCCTTGTGTTGCAGGGGACGAAGGGAGTAATCCTCGATACGGTGATCTAGGCCCCGTACTGTGACAGGTGGTACCCCAGTGCCTAGTCATTGTTGGAAATCCATTCTCCCTACGAGCCTTGTACGAGTTTTGTTTGTATTACCCACTTTTGTGGCTAGTAGCTGGAATTTAATGAATGTAACAATTTCGGCTATTTTATAAGTATTTGTAAATAGACACTATTATAATATCAGAGGATTTCTATAAAAAGTGTTTTAGCTATCGTAAGGTAAAAACCCGACATGTTTATTTGTAGCGTGGTCTTATGAGATGCTTTTGTTTTCAAAGGATTTTTGAAACTTTAATAATCAATTTGGATGCATTATTATTAGCTGGTATTCCAGACTGACTCGGGTGTTATTTCATTATAATGCTCGGGTCAGACCGAGTATGATATGTTCAGGTTAGGTTGCTATGGAGCAGGAGAGGAGCTGGAGTCCGAGACGTATTATCCGTGTGTGTATATATATATATATATATATATATATATATATATATATATCCACTGCTGTGATTGTATGGTAGGTCTTATTTGTGATTGTTGATGTATGAGATACTCTGATGATATGATGTATAAAACAGTAATAGATTTCATTTTGTGTAAAGTTCTATAGTTACTATTATACTTTATTCCGCTGCGACTGTGAGATTCTGATATTGTTTAGTTTCCTTCTTCTTCTATCTCTTCTTCTTTCACCCTAATGGTTCGTAATTCTGTGCCACTTGAGTTAATAGAGGTAGAATAGTGTTGATTCAAAGGGGTACGGATTTGCGGGCTGTCACAGAATTGCTACTTGAATGTTTTAAATTTGAGTTGTTTGGAAAGGTGGGTTTGGTTTTGAAATTCAAAGAAATAATTGGATATACCAAAGGATTTTGGATATAGTTGATTTCAAAGATGATTTTAAAATATTGAGAAATTGCTTAAACTCTGGAAGTTATTTAAAAATGTTTATGGAATAAATAAATGGGTTTAAAAACTTATAAAAGTTTGAAATTTGTTTAGAATAGAAATTTAACTTAAGAAGAGTTAAATTAAAGTAAGTGTGAAAATGAAACAAGTTAGAAAAGTAAGCCAATTAGATGAAGTAAATTAAAGAGATTAGTGAATGGAATTTAAATATGTTGGAAAAACTTGTAGAAGTTTAAATTTGAATTAAACTGGAATGTAACTGAATCAAGATAAATAAAAGTGAATTTTGAGGAAAAAGTCTAAGTAGGCAAAATGAAATGGACATTGAAATAAATTTATTAAGTTTGAAATAAATTTATGTATGAACAAACAAATTTAAATGGGTAAGAAAATGAATTGAAATTTAATATTGGAATGATATTTAATTTAAATTGTGTAATCAAGGTTAAATTGGAAAATTAGTTCAAATGGGCTAAATAAAATGAAAGGTTTGGAAAAAAAAATTGATTGAGATATAAATAAATGAGTAAATGGAACTAATTGGTTAATTAAACGTGGTTTGAGAGGTGGTCGGTAAAAATTCAATACAGAAAAATTGGAAGGTAAATTGAATTCAAATGGAATTGAAAATGCAAAGTGAATAAAAATGGACATAAAACCGAAGTGATAAAGAGGAAATAAATATAAGAGGTTGTATAAAATATTTATATTGAACTTTAGAAATGGGTGGCGAAATTCTTAAGTAAATATGGAATTGAGAGATATGCTATGTTAGTTAAGGAATGGAGATTTAATAAAGGCATGTGAAATGATAAGTGAGGATAAGGAATAGAAATTAAAATTGATGTGAATAAAAAGAGAATTGATATAGCTAATAATCAATTGAGATAAATACGTAGGATGTACGTATATTATTTTATTCACAGAGCGATTTGATCCAGATTCGAGCATAGAATTTCAAGATATTTATATCGATATGAGTTGGGATTTTTCATTCAATTTTCGACAGCGAACCCTGGATATGGATTTTTGATTGATTTTGGAAATTATCTATCATAGTATATAGCTATGTAAGGAGAATGACGGTTTCTGATCAAGGAACCAGATCAGAGTCCACACTAGGGAGTCAGGTGAACAAAACTAGTTCGGAAGTGAAATTGTATGATCGAGTGAGCGATCGGATTTGATATTGCATACGGATGATATATGTACATCGTACGTCTTAACTAAAGGAAACATGGAAATTTTGAACAGAAGTGAATAAAATGATTTTGAACTCTATGATTGGATATTATTGCTAAGTGAGGTCCAGGTATTTAAAAGCAAAAGGAAATTGGTGTTTTGATTTCAGAAGATAATTTTGAATCACCCAACAAAAGGAATGTATTTAAATTGGCATACGAAGTTTAACGATTTTGTGTTCTAGCCACTTTGTGATGACCCGCCCTTCTACTACTAGAAAGAAGTATCATCAGTTAAGAAAGAACGGGATAGAAATAGCAAAGAATAGAAAGAAAGAACAACAACATCAGAATCTCACAGCGGAATGGAACAAAATATAATATATCACAAAACAATTACATAGTTTTGCATATATCAGAGTTATACAATATCAATACACATGACAGTCATACATACATCTGTCACTATATACATCAGAGATACACCATACAGTAGAGCTAGGTAGATATATAGATACGTCTGGAACTCCTGCTCCAAGCTCCTCCAGAAACTCGACAATCCAAAACCTATCACTTGGCTACTCATAAAAATTTGAGTACCCAAGAGTTTATGAAAAAAAATATAAACTCTGGGTCAGACATGGGTCTGGTATGAGTAAATGGTTTAAATTGTTTAACTTTGAAAAATATTTGAAAATAAAGGTATCACGTAAGACTCCCCACAAATAAATACAGGTAAGTTTTTACCTTACGCTAACCAAAACATTTTATAGGAAATCCAGTGATATTATAATAGTGTCTAGGGTTTTCAAGTAAAATACAGAAATAGCTGAAATGCTTACTTCTCACATTTCAACGTAGTTGGGCACAATCAAAACGTACGGCGCTTATTGGAGATTGGATTCCATACAAAGGCAGGAATACTGGGTACCGCCCGTCACAGTACGTGGCCTAGATCACCGTACCGAGGAGCCACCCTAACTCCCCTGCAACACAACGCCGGAACCATTCCTTACTGAACAGTCCCGAACAAGATAACCCCGTAGTTGGTGCGCATATCCAACTGCCCACACAGCCGAAATAAAAAGGGACATCTAGACAGGGGTATACCTCATCCTACTTGGGCATGACCCACCTAACCTTGCTGCACCTCCCATGTTTTAGCTTTTCCCGGTTGGTGAGGCTTGAGGCTACGATTACCTTTACATGACATATCTCTTAGAATGCTCATCGTCCGCTTGACGATGTGCTGAAAGCATTCAATCCATACAAGTTTGTTCCGAGTTCGAACGAAACCGAAGGCATTATCTCGTCACACTCATTTTGGAATCACCCTCAGAGTCGACGACGATAATCCTTGCATTCTGAAAACACCATCTCAATCTTCACTTGAGAATTCACGACCTAACGTTTAATTTGGATCGATGTGGTTTTCCGAATATCAAATTGACACCCGATCCCAGTCTCATCGAAATCCAAACGCCATTTTGAAGGCCAAGTTGTCTAATTAACTTAAACAGTTTAATTCAATGATTGAATTCATATAACATTTATTCAGATAAATCGTACACAATTGCCACAGATATATTAAAGCATATCAGTGAGCATCACAGAATATCATCAATAAACATCACAATCCGATATTCTACATATACAACATCCACAAGCAATCATCTTAAGTTCTTAATTTAATCAATTCAATTAAACCAATTACTTGAGAATTAATTGCTTAACCTGGTTTAATTAATCATCAATCATCAATTAATTTCTTATTTCATTTTAAATTATTTAATTAATAAATCATTTCTTAATTAATATTTATGTCTTAATTACTTAATTACTAAATTACTTTATTCACACTATTTAATTAATTACTTCTTAATCAAGTTATTTATCTTTAATTTCTTAAGTAATTATTTCTTAATCGTTAATTAACAACCTAAATAAAACTTAATTACCTATTTATTTACTGCTAATTACTTCATTAATCATTTCTTAATTCTTAGTTAAATCACTTGATTAATTAACTATTAATCGTTCATTAATTAACTTAAATAGTTAATTACAAATTCATTTATTTCTTATAATCCATTGCTAATTACAATTAAAAAGTAATTCTTCTTAATTACTTCTGAAAATAATAAATTAATATTGATTATTCACTTAATTAACATTTAAGTCTTCTTAAAATTTGAAATCAATTATATTACTAACTACAACATTATTTGTTAATTGACTTTATTTATTATTTAATTAAAATATTAACAAGGTTTTAAAACATGGTTAAGCCTTAACTAAAGTAATTAGTTAATTAAAATAATTAATTACGAGTTAAACCGTTGTTAAACCTTAACTAGGATAATTTAAAACTTGAATTGAGTTTAACTTAAATTTTAAACATTTATTCAGTTTACTGTGATAATTTGTTGAAACATTTATTCACCAAACATCCTTTATTTAACCTTACACTTCAGTTAGCAAAGAACTTGAGACCTCCCCTGATAAAGCTCTAGTGCTACTTCGAGTAGCTCGTCCAATTCACCGGAGTCACAAACCCAGGTACGCAAACTTCATCTTCTTCTCTTTTTTTTCCAGCAAGTTTACATTTTAAACTTAATCAAAAGATAAAGCATCAGGCAACTTCACGCACACGAACCAAAACCCCTGAAGCAAACATCCAATTTTCTCGAGAACGACTCGCGATCGTGCTCCCCTCAAAAATTGCTGATACACCATCGATGCCGTACACGTGTACGGCGCACGAGGCTCTGGCGAACTTCCAATGCTCAGGCAAATCACAGTTAACACGAACACTAGAAAATTAAAATCGAATTACCTATAAAAATTCGATTTCGAAATTTTGCAGTTCGAACGAAAATAGCAAACACCCTCACTGACTCAAATCGCCTTGCCACCATCGTACTAACAACCGGAGGTGACGAAAATTCGTCCACACCTCGTCAACACTCCCAGCAACCCTCCACCAGAGCATCGAACAACTCGATCGCGTACAGGAGTCAAACCCAACATATTACTGACATGAACGCAAACTTGAAAGAAAACCCTATGATGATCCGGTACCCAAATTTCATGCAATAGAAAAATCATTGCACATTTTTCTTGACATCACAATCATTTATAATTGCTTCAATTCGAGTTTCAACATTTATTATTGATTCAATTTCGAGTATTTGATAAAAATTCAATTTTTATTCAAGCGAACTGCTCTTGAAATACTGAGCTAAAAATCTTCATTCAAAATTTAAAAATCATAACTTTAAGTATTAATCAAGATATAAACTTGAATTAGCAATTTATGGCATTCAAATTTATCAAAGAAAAATTAGATTACTTGTTGAACAAGTTACAGTGATATATTTGTTACACTAAGTTTAATCAGCTAGTTAAAAATCTTAATCTAGTTTAATCATATTGTTTAAGTTGAATACTTACAGATTAACACTGTTTGATGAGAATAATATGTGTTTTGAACAAAATATGTAACTGTATCAACAGAGTAACACAAAGCAGAGATGCATAGAATATATGTAAACCCAGATTCATATCAGTATAAAACACATGCAACCCCCTGGATTCCATGAATTATCATACTGCTTTTAAATTAAACTCAAGCATGCAAATTTTAATGTTTACTCACATGCAATTTCTGTAGAACAGAGAACAATTTCTTGTTTTCCTTTTGAAACCTATAGTTGATACTATCTTTGAACTTGTCCTATAGTTTTGAATTGAATTTTGATTTTACTTCTTTTTTTTCTAAGGTTTACTGAACGAACTAAAGCATATGTATACATATAAATACAAGATAACAGTGCTTAAGGGAGGTGTTATCTGATTATACTGTTTTCCTTAGCTTTACTTTATTTTAACCAGATTTGATTAATATTGAAATGACAAAATATTGGGATGAAATTAAAGCAATTAATGCCTAGTTTCCTACTTAGTTTACATTTTATATTTATGTTGTACTAGATATATAGATATTTATATGAAGACATACCTTTAGCAGGTAGGCTTAGCTTGTGTATGAAGACATTTGTTAATAAATATTTGCTTTGATAGCTTCTAGTTTGAACTTGCAGGCAACACTTGATCTTGTATATGAAGCTATTTATTTATAAATATTTGTTTTGTTATTAGCTTTCAGTTTGAATATTTTACATATATGTGTCAGATTTCATTTTACTTTGCTTACTTATTTTAAGGTTATGTTGTATGCCTACCTTATTACTTAATCCTTGTTATTATTTATTTTACATTTCTATGTTATGTTTTATAGGTAGACTATGGTGTTGTATATGATGATAATATATATATATATATATATATATATATATATTTGTCTTATGAACTTATAGCTTGAATAGTTTATATACATATGTTGTGTTATTTTATTTTATTTTGTCTATTCTTGCTTACATTTATATTTTATATTTTGACAATCAATATTTATATGGTATTCATGCTTACTTATTTATGTTGTATGTTTACCAAAATTATTTAATTCTTGTTTCCTTTTTATTTTTATTTCTAACTAACAATATTTAGGTTATATTCAATATGGTTTATTTATTTTCATTCCTATTTGTATTTTATCAATAATTAAGTTATACTCTTATATTTCTATTTTATATTGATAGGACTAGATTTTAATTTAAACATTATCATTTATAGATATTTCTATACTAAATGTAAATAAGGTAAAGCATTTTAATTCAATTTTATAAGAAAGGTTTTATTGTAAATATTATTAAGATATTTTATTTTAAAATTTTCAAATCAATTCCCTTTTAAAATACCATCTATATAAGCAATGGCAATTATTTAAAAATCATATTCATTTTAAATTTGTTAGTTTACACTTTATTTAAATTAGGTTAAATATTTATTAAATAAACATGGCCAAAATCCAGGGTCGTTACATTCCTCCCCCCTTAAAAGAATTTTGTCCCCGAAATTTTAAAACAAAGGTAATTTAAAAGCTTTTATACCGACAATTCAAACATAGATATCATTCATATATTAACAAACAACCAACAGTCTATCCCAACAAACATCACTAGCTATCCGAACACAAGTCCGGATAAGCTTCCTAAAACTATCCAGAGTTTTCCAGGTGTAATTTCTGGGATCCTTACTCCACTGCACTTCGACAAGCTTCACTACTAATTCCTGAGTTTCCTCTCGTCTTGATCAAAAATCCAAACTGGATTCTCGACCACAGTCAAATTCAGCTCAACTTCCAAATCTTCCTGTACTACTTGTTCTACAACTAACGATGGATCATAAACAGATTTCCTTAGATGGGATACACATAATACATTATGAATTCCAGACATCCGTTCTGGAAATTAAACTCTGCGAACTACCTCACCAACTCTCCTGTTAACGCTTAAATTTAAACGCCAACACCCTAGTGTATAAGATGTGATTGTGAAAGCACCACCCACTTGTATGGGAATCAGAAATAAGCAGAAAGTATGTAGAAAAACAGTAAGAGACACAGTATTTATAGTGGTTCGGCTTAGGATCAAGCCTACGTCCACTTTGAAGCTCTTTATTGTTTTTTTTAGATACAGTTTTTTACAATCAACTCCGATTACAACACACTTAGACAAATATCTCAAACCCCGATGTAGAAGAATCCTTTGAATGCATGATGAATGAGTTATTTTTCTTCACGAGATTTGTTGAAATGTCTTTGGTGATTGGAGTGATTGAAATGTTGCTTGAGTGTTGCTTGAAGTCGAGACAATAGCAGAGTAATGGCCCGTAGGAAGTCAGTCCCCAAAAGTCCTTTGAACGTTGGAAGTGGCTACGTATTTATAGGCAAACTTCCTAGGCTGAAATTGCAAAGTCATGAGTCGTGGTCGACTCATCATGAGTCGTGACCGACTCATGATGAGTCGTGAGTCGTCTGCAAGTCACTTCTTTGCAGCATGATCTTGAACTTGCCTCTGAGTCTTGTGTCGTGTGTCGGCCCATCTTTTGAGTCGTAGCGGCCTCTTGAGTCGTTGAATTGGTCTAGGCCTTGAGTCGCAGACCCTGCTGAGTCGTTAATCCACACTGTACCTTTAAAGCACTAGCTCGCTGAGTCGTTGCCACCAATGAGTCGCTGACTGCCCTACATGTTGAGTCGCTGACGCTTTAACTTATTAGGCTCCTTAAGTCGTGAGTCGCTCCTTTGAGTGGCCTTATAGGATGAGTCGTTGAATTGGTCTAGGCCTTGAGTCGCAGACCCTGCTGAGTCGTTAATCCACACTGTACCTTTAAAGCACTAGCTCGCTGAGTCGTTGCCACCAATGAGTCGCTGACTGCCCTACATGTTGAGTCGCTGACGCTTTAACTTATTAGGCTCCTTAAGTCGTGAGTCGCTCCTTTGAGTGGCCTTATAGGATGAGTCGTGGGCTAGTTGAGTCGCTAGTCTTGATGAGTCGGCACTTACTGAGTCGCTCCTTTACATGAGTCGGTAACTATTATGGGTCGTAGGCTCCTTGAGTCGCTCGGCGTTAACAATTGCCCCTCGAAGTACACGCTTATATCATGAGTCGTGTGCTTCGACTTTCTTCTTGAGTCGTGACCGACTCAGGGCGGCCTATGACTCGTGAGTCCTTTCTCATTCTCCCCTGCCTTGTATATAAGCTATTGCGTTGTTCTTCTTCCTCACTTGATCTCTGTCTCATCATCTTGTGACGCCATTAACGCATCTTTGAATCTCATTTCCGAAGGCGAATTCAACCCTGCTATTCTCCGATTCATCCCAACCATTATACTTCGTAAGCAAATTCAATCTTAATCCATAATAATCAACGTTGAATCACAAATTCTCATCTTTCGGCTTTAGTTTGTTTTCATGTGCTGCGCTTCACTTTGAATTGTTGTAATCGATTCTAGATCACTATTCGATACGCGAGTTCAGCAATGCATTGAATTTAAGATCGATGCGAAACATTTCAGATTGTTTCTCGGGTGATTTGTTGGTATGGAAGGACGATGGGCTCCATTGGGAATGTGACAGATCCTTGTTGCCTTAGCATTACCGGGTTAGTGGATTGAGACAGGAAAAGGGGGGCTGTGAGATGAGGCGTGATGAGGAATTCCAAGAGTTAGCGAATTAGGTTTTGCCTTTCGACCACTGATTTTGAAAAGCCTTGCAATCTCAGCCGTATACGACTCAATGCTTTAGCCATAAACCGTAGATGACTTAAACTATAAGTCGCGAACGACTCAAGCCATGAGCCGTGAACGACTCAGCACTTGGGTTACTTTCCATGACTCAACCTTTCAAACTATACACGACTCAAACCATAAGCCCTGAACGACTCAGTACTTGAGCCTCTTTTCCATGCTTGAACCTATGACCGACTCAACTAAATGCCTCCTTAGATTTGAGTCGCGGCCGAGACAGGATTTAAAGAAATTTGCATTGTTCTGATTTGAGGCTTTTTCCTTCATGCACATTACAACTTATAGAACTTAACTTAACTCGCCGCATATCCTTTAGGCCGTAACCGAGTCATCCAAATAACCAATGACTTAGCTTAACCAATACAAAGAATTATTGAGTCGTTGACGACTTAACACTTGTAAATTTTGCTTGAACTTTGAACTGTTGAACTTTGTCGTATTTTTTCCACAGGTCACTCTTGCAAGCTAATAACCTGTCTAACACAATGTTTACAGAAAATTGGGACGAATATACTGTCATTGATTGCCCACACCGAATGACAGATTAGTTAACGATAGATGATTAACTTGAATGAACTGCATATATGAAGTGCCTTTAATATATTTATTTCAAACAAAATATCAAAGCAATGCTGAAGTAGTCAATTGAAATCGACTTGCTTGCACTAATATTATGTTTGAACTTTTAAGTTAACAAGTTCTGAAATGTTTACCATCGATCAAGCATCGATTAGTGTAATCCTAGTTATATATACTTGTCACTTTTCTAGTCTTGCACAACACTTCACACTTTTTAGGAAACGCGCACCTTCGCATTTGAACATCCAGTTGCTTGTGTAGAATGACTTCTCATCAAGAAGAGCCGATGAGTCAGACTGAAGATACCTTTCCGGTAGCTATTCCTGTGGATAACCCTCCAGAGAGAATACCAACAACTCTGAATCAACGGACGTTTAATCAATTGCGCGTCCAGTTTGGCATCGATGATGCTGACGCCTTACTACCGGGGCCAAATGATACTGCCGATAGGCCACCTCTTGGTTTTGTTGCTGTCAATCGCCAAACGTGCTTAAATGGCGCTATTCCTCCTTTTAACGACTTTCTTCAACAGTTCTTGCTTCGGCTGTCTATCTCTCCATTCCAATTACACCCCAATGGCTATGCTATTCTGATGGGGTTATGTGTTCTATTTAGGAGAACCTTGGATCGACTACCAAGCTTCGGGGAGATCTGTTATTTTTGCTCATTTACAAAAATTAAAGACCATCCCTCCATTGTGGTTATAAGAAGCGCTCGAAACCGCAAACTTATTACTGATCTCCCCGAAAGCGCTCACGGATTTTTGAATCAGTTTTTCTTCGTTCGTTGCCCTCCAGGGTTTTATGCCATCTGGAGAGTAGGAAGTAAGATTTCCTGTCTATATTCTTTCCGCTTTGAAGCCATTTTTGAGATCCGAACTTTTAGTTGCTAACTTCATTCTTTGTTCCTGTTTTAGCGCTTCCACCCCCTACCAGGGACCCAAGTTTTAAGCAAATTTTAGAAAGATTAAATGCTGTGCCGGCAGAAGAAAGGAGCATAAAGTTTCTGCTAAGCGATGAATTTTTACACCAATACGGACTTCTCCATCCCTCTCGCTTTACTCAGCCTCATGAAGCCCCGACTGAAGTTCCCGATTCTCCGACGAAAACTCTCGACGCCTCGGTCTCCACTAAAGATCGTGTGCAGGGAGAAACTTCTACTGGAACTCCATTAGTGAAGTGCTCTACTCCACGAGACGACACGGGGCCATCCGAAAAGTCCGCGCTTCCCCCCATTACTGAAGAAGAAGAGGAGCAACCTTCCCAAACTATGAAAAATGCCGATAAAGGAACTGATGGAGGGAACCAGGCTAGGCATGACGATGATGATGTCTTTGGGGATTTAAGTGACTTATTTATCTCTTCCCAAGAGCTCTCTAAAGATGATCCTGCTCGTGGTAAAGTTATACCTCCAACAATTGAAGCGACATCTGCCCTCCAACTGACTCCAACTCCTTTATCCCAAGAATTGCCACCGATAGCGAAACCTATTACATCCCCCCAACTGAGAAGTGGTTCGTTAGCCCAACGCGAGTAGTTTGCACTTCACACACCACTTAAGAATTTTCCAGCACACTTATGCACTTATCTTCTTATGATTTAAAGATTTCTGAAGCTTATCTTTTCTTATTTCAGATTCTCCAATGACACGCGGTGGATCATACTATCAAGATTTTCAACGCTATGGTGGGCGTGGACAGTATAATTATGGGCGCTACTTCTCTTCCTATAGGGAGTCTGATGAAGAGAGGGCTGCTCGAAAAGCTCGGGAAAGGAGGGATGCCGAAGAACGTCGTGATAGAAGGGATAGGGATGAGCATCGCGACTCCCCGCAGAGAGGTGACGATTCCTATAAAAGGAAATCACACGATGACCGGGGAAAAGGTCATGTAGTAGAAGATTCGAGCAAACGAGCTCGACATGGTGAGAGACATGCTTCCACCACTCCCGACAAGCCTACTGCCCCTGCCCCTCTTGATATTTCTTCCGACTCTCCTGCTCTCGGAAAGGAGGACATCCAGACAATAATAAGCAGGCCTAAATTTCAAGTGGGGCCTGGCCCAGCCACCTTACAAAGTCGCTTTCCACAATGGTGCTTAAAAGGCGTGAGATTCGATCTTGACCTGGTTCCAATCGACAAGCCCGCCATGCTGCGAAATCTTGACGCTGTTAAACTTGACATCGAGAGGATGTCAAACTGGCAGAAGCTTGTTGATGAGCTTCAACGAGTTAACCGCGCCAACTTAGAGGCCATGCTCACCATGGAAAATGATAAGGCTGAGTGGCAAAAGGTCCTTGAGCAGCATGATACCGAGATGAGAAGCATTACTTCCTACAACGAGGAGCTTGAAGCAAAGGTCGAGAAGTTGAGAGATGAGCTTGCTGCTTCCTCTACCTCATATTCTCAAAAAGAAGAAGTGCTTCTCAGACAGGTAAAAGATGCTCATGCCAGCCAACGGGATGCTGAGGATAGGCTCGAAGCTCAGAAAAGAATTAATGAGGGCTACATTACTGATGTTGCGGAGCTCCAAATGAAAAACAAATCCCAGGAAGCGGAGATACAAATGCTCAAACTTCAGCTTTCTAAAACGGAGAGGGAGCGCGATGAGGCCGTCGCCGGCAGAATCGCAGCTGAGGAATCTCACGAGGAGACTAAGAATAGCTTTGGCTCGACACTATTCGACTTCTACTTACATAGCGTCTTGGGGCGTGGAAGCCTTGCTTTTCTAGGTCCCAAGTACGAGATCACTTTAGCCGAAGTGTGGGAGGCTGCCCTCGATATGCTTGGTGCTGAGGGTGCTGGTTATGATGAGTCAGCCTTGGAAAGGCATTATTTTGATGAGGACGCTCGCACTGCTCTCGCCAGGGGAAAGGAACAACTTGCTAAACTAAGAACCGAAGCGACAGAAGGGGGGCAGGTTGAAGGAACTACTTCAACTACCCCGGTTCAGCCACCTTCTTTGTCCGAAATCAACATCATTGGTTCCAGTTCCCATTTTGCTTCTCCTACCAAAATTACTACTGAGATTACAAGTGTACATGGTGGAGATGAGGGCGATGAGAGCGCTGACGCGCAAGCATATGAAGTTGATATCAGGAGATCAGCTTCACCAGGTAACCTCACTGTTAATCCCGCCACTGTCAATTCTGTTCAAGCGGGTTATTCATTTGCTTCACATGAGTTTCATGAACTCCTTGGTTATCTTCTCAATCTCGATGAGCCTTCATCTCCTCTCTCTACTAACTTTATTGGTGAGCCTTCATCTCCTCTTTTTACTGACTTTAACCTCTTTTCTTCTGTAGAGAAAGCACCAAGTACTGCTCAAACTTCTACTCCTCCGGTTATCCTTCCTCCATCTCTTCAGGTGGCGCCTCCTACTGCCTCGCAACCCAGATCACAGGAAGAACAAATAGAGGCTCTTCACGGCTTGGATGATCCCGTCGCTTCGCAAGAGCAGAAAGATGAGAGACTTGAAGGAGGTGATATATCCCCGGAGCGAACTCCTTCTGACGACGTTGTTCTATCTAAACTTGTCACTCCGGGGAGTGAGTCTTCCTCGCAAAGGAGAAAGAAGCGTGGGACATCCAAGAGGAGGGGGAAGAAAATCATCGCCACTGAAGAGGAGCCGGAAGTTGAACCGGTTGCGCCTTCCTCTCCTACTTCCCTTATGCCCACCGATCGTCCTGAAAAACTGATCATCCGGCCGGGTAAAGGGTCTAAAGGCAGCAAAAAAGAAGTGAAGATCTTTAGTTTCTAGTTTTTTGTGTTTTGCATGTACTGGCCGAGAATTGTGCGGGTACCGGCCCCCGCTTTTCTTTATTTTGAGACCTGTACCTGCACTATAATTGAATAAAATGATTCTTCGTTTGTACAAACTTTTGTTTGAATTAGAGAGTACATTTGTTATTCGTTTTGGCATGAGTTCATTTGATATTGCAGCGAGCTCATGGTATGTTACTTGAGCGTTACCTTTTGCTGGTTTAGTTATATCATACAGTGTGTAATTATACTATATTGCCCCCATTCCATAAGTTTGCTGCAATATTCTATACTTCGAGGGGACTTGCACTCTTATTCGCTAAAGAATAATTATGTTATTTTTATTTTAAAAAGAATTCTTGTAGAGTACAACCCCCTTCGTATGAGTTTCTACGCGCTTTGTCCTTTGAAGAAATCACTTCTTTCTTTTTGCTTAAGTACATTTTCTTTTTTGCCGAGTGATTTCTTTTATGTAGCAAAGCGGACCTCTGAAGGGTACTTTAACTCCTTTTCTCTTCTCTTCTTCTTTTTTTTTTTTTTTTTTTTTTTAAAGAAGATCATTTTCCAGAATAGGTAAATTACTTTTCCTTTGTGAGTTAAAGCATGCCCCTGATGAGGATTTTTTTTTTTTTTTTTTTTTTTTATATATGGAAAGTTGTACCTCTGAGGAGGGATTTTTTCACGTTTCAACACTTGAAAGTTTTATTTCAATCTCGGCGAAACGTGTACCTCCAAAGAGTTTTGCCTTAGAAAGTCTTTCCACGTTTCAACACTTGGAAGTTTTATTTCAATCTCGGCGAAACGTGGGCTTCCGAAGAGGTCTTTCTTCTTGATTGTGCCTCCGAAGAGGTCTTTATTTTGCTTGTCTTTCAACTCCGGTGAAGTGAAATTCCGAAGAGCGGCTGTTACACTTCAACTCCTGGTGAAATATGCCCCCGAAGAGGTCTTTATTTTGTTTGCATTTCAACTTTGGTGAAGCGCAATTCCGAAGAGCGGCTGTTACACTTCAACTCCTGGTGAAATGTGCCCCCGAAGAGGTCTTTATTTTGTTTGCATTTCAACTCTGGTGAAGCGTAATTCCGAAGAGCGGCTGTTACACTTCAACTCCTGGTGAAATGTGCCCCCGAAGAGGTCTTTATTTTGTTTGCATTTCAACTCTGGTGAAGCGTAATTCCGAAGAGCGGCTGTTACGCTTCAACTCCTGGTGAAATGTGCCCCCGAAGAGGTCTTTATTTTGTTTGCATTTCAACTCTGGTGAAGCGTAATTCCGAAGAGCGGCTGTTACACTTCAACTCCTGGTGAAATGTGCCCCCGAAGAGGTCTTTATTTTGTTTGCATTTCAACTCTGGTGAAGCGTAATTCCGAAGAGCGGCTGTTACGCTTCAACTCCTGGTGAAATGTGCCCCCGATAGGGTTTGCATCGCCTGGAAGTTACTCTCTCATGGTTGGAGGGTCATGACTTCTCCAATCTTTTTTGTTGAGTAGAGAACTTTCTTTTTTGTGGCATATATCCCATTAGGGGTCTTTGTAGAGAAGCATTTGGCCTCTGAAGAGGGCTTTTGGCCTCCGAAGAGGGCTTTGGTCTCTGAGGAGAAGCGTTCGGTCTCCGTAGAGAAGCATTCGGCCTCTGAAGAGGGCTTTTGGCCTCCGAAGAGGGCTTTGGTCTCTGAGGAGAAGCATTCGGTCTCCATAGAGAAGCATTTGGCCTCTGAAGAGGGCTTTTGGCCTCCGAAGAGGGCTTTGGTCTCTGAGGAGAAGCATTCGGTCTCCGTAGAGAAGCATTCGGCCTCTGAAGAGGGCTTTTGGCCTCCGAAGAGGGCTTTGGTCTCTGAGGAGAAGCATTCGGTCTCCGTAGAGAAGCATTCGGCCTCTGAAGAGGGCTTTTGGCCTCCGAAGAGGGCTTTGGTCTCTGAGGAGAAGCATTCGGTCTCCGTAGAGAAGCATTCGGCCTCTGAAGAGGGCTTTTGGCCTCCGAAGAGGGCTTTGGTCTCTGAGGAGAAGCATTCGGTCTCCGTAGAGAAGCATTCGGCCTCTGAAGAGGGCTTTTGGCCTCCGAAGAGGGCTTTGGTCTCTGAGGAGAAGCATTCGGTCTCCATAGAGAAGCATTTGGCCTCTGAAGAGGGCTTTTGGCCTCCGAAGAGGGCTTTTCATCTCACGGGAATATGTCGACCGATTGTGGTGAAATGTGTGCCCCAGAGGAGGGTTATTGTCAGGAAGTTTGGAGTTTCCTTTTCTTGTTTGGATGGATTCTCGGGAGTGTGTTGGCTGGTAACTCCACGACTTTGTAACGAGAGAGACACCTTTTTCGATGGAGCCCGCTTGAGGTCTCTATCCCCTGAGGAATTATGCCTTCAAAAAGGGCTGGCACTTCCGAAATGATCTTTTGTTGGCTGATGCTTGCTCTCGCATACTTTTTTGCCGTTGATTCATGTTGACAATTCCCATTACTTCGCAAGGGTCATTGCTTTTAGCTGCCAAGCCTCTCCCTTACCCAAAGGAATATATTTTATAGTTAAGCAAATTGGTGGTGGCAGATGTAGGTTCTTTAACTGGCCGTTTGTTTGTTCATACATTTGCGGTTAGCTATATATGATCTGCTTTTATCCCCCTTGCTTACTTTCGGTTGAAGTTCTCCTTTTGTAAGATTTGGATATGGGAATTTTGAATGGCTCAGTGCTTGACTACTGGATGTTGTTGCGGATCGCTTCGTCTCATGACTGGTAAGTCTTGTTTTTATGGCCTGCATTATTAAATGGTCTTTTTAGCAACACGCTCAACGTATTTCATACGCCAAAATAAAACAGAGCAGTTTATAATAGTAGGGAACACGAGAATTATAGTGATTTAGCCAGAATTGGGCCTATATTCACTTTACTGCTGTTGTTATTCGCCTGCCTTGCAATTGCCCTTAACAAGAGAATCATATATCTGTAAATTTATTGCAATATCTCAGCAGAGTTTTTATGTAAAATATGGATGTAAGTGGCTATTATTCCAAGTTCTTGGAATTGGTTCTCTTTTGACAGTTGCGAACTTGATTGATTATATTAGCAGTGCCTCAGTGCCATCCTTAAGTGTGCACTATCTTCTTCTGTTGGCGGGTGGTTTTAACTGAAGAAGCATACTCTAGCCAAATCTTATTTATTTGCTTAGAGTATTTCTTATTTAGGTTTTGCCCCTGGACTTTCGTCACTTAAGACTTGCTTTAGAAAGCTACCAAGGGTTGCTTGATATTGTAACGAATCGGCTGGACATTGATTGCCTGCAAATTTAGATCGATAATTTTAGTGACATTCTTAGAATATTTCACATATCGAAATAAAATAAGCGACTTGTAATAATAGGGAGAACAAGGCTTATAGTTTTTATTATTTATTTGCACTGTCTTTATAACAGATTTTGATACAAGAATTATTGGATCAGCATTCCTTTATAAATTTGAAACATAGTATTCAAGTAAAGTAAGAAAGCAGTTGTTGCCCCAAGCTTTAGGGATTGAATCTTTTGGCTTGAAAGGATTGGATGGCAACGTTTTTCAGAATCGAAACTTCCTTTCACTTTGAAGGTCTTCCTGAAGCGTGTGCATGTCTTCCCGTCTCATCCAATTTTTTCCTACCTGGTGAGGGCTTGCTGTGACGATACTGATGATAGGACCTTCATTTCCCTGTGCCACGGTTCTTTTATTTGAGCTACATTGTTGAGCGGACACCAGCTGCACCTTGGAGGATGAGGAGTAGTTAATTCCATCTCTTTTCACATATTGTTGCAGTTCATTCTGTTTGAGCAACTCTTCAATCTCCTTCCTTAAATGGCGACATTGATTGGTGTCATGGCCAGGCTGATTGTGAAATCGGCAGAATTTTCCATTGTCTGTTGCGCTTCTTCTCAACAGAGATGGTTTGGGGTACACAACAACATCCTTTGTTGCCAAGAAGATATTTTCCGGAGTGTCGGTCAAGGGAGTGAAGTCAGAGGATCTGAAGCGTCGAGCTTTTTTCAAGAGCTTCTGCTTTCTTTTCCCTCCATCGTCCTCTCTTTGTTCAATCATCTCCGGTATGTATTCTTCATCGTTACCAGGACTCAATGGGTAGTCGTCAACTATTCTCTCGAAAGTTGCCCTTGACAAACGTTCGTGGATAGTTGGTCGTGGCCATGAACTTTCTGTTTGGGGGAATGGTCCAATAATGCCAGTTGCTCGTTGAGGAATATTCCATTCTTCTGAAACCTGAGCCTCCTTAGCAATGGTTTTTATATTGCTTTCTAGTCGACGGACTTCCTCTTGCAATGTGTTCATCTTGTCCAGTATTCTATTACTTTGAACTTCCATGTGTTGATATATTCCATAAATCACAGCATTTAATTCAGCCTTTGTGACCCCAATAGTTGAAGCTGTTTCCCCTAATGCGGGAAGAGCAATGGCGTTGCTGCTAGTACCTTCAAACCTCAAAAACTTTCGTTTCCTTTCAGAAGCCATAATTTCTGCTAGACTTCTAGTCTTCAAGGAAATTCTCTCTACAAATCTTCTGTAAAGCAATGATGATAGAAGTCCTGAGTTCAATTCTCAGTGAAAGCACCAAAATGTTAACGCTTAAATTTAAACGCCAACACCCTAGTGTATAAGATGTGATTGTGAAAGCACCACCCACTTGTATGGGAATCAGAAATAAGCAGAAAGTATGTAGAAAAACAGTAAGAGACACAGTATTTATAGTGGTTCGGCTTAGGATCAAGCCTACGTCCACTTTGAAGCTCTTTATTGTTTTTTTTAGATACAGTTTTTTACAATCAACTCCGATTACAACACACTTAGACAAATATCTCAAACCCCGATGTAGAAGAATCCTTTGAATGCATGATGAATGAGTTATTTTTCTTCACGAGATTTGTTGAAATGTCTTTGGTGATTGGAGTGATTGAAATGTTGCTTGAGTGTTGCTTGAAGTCGAGACAATAGCAGAGTAATGGCCCGTAGGAAGTCAGTCCCCAAAAGTCCTTTGAACGTTGGAAGTGGCTACGTATTTATAGGCAAACTTCCTAGGCTGAAATTGCAAAGTCATGAGTCGTGGTCGACTCATCATGAGTCGTGACCGACTCATGATGAGTCGTGAGTCGTCTGCAAGTCACTTCTTTGCAGCATGATCTTGAACTTGCCTCTGAGTCTTGTGTCGTGTGTCGGCCCATCTTTTGAGTCGTAGCGGCCTCTTGAGTCGTTGAATTGGTCTAGGCCTTGAGTCGCAGACCCTGCTGAGTCGTTAATCCACACTGTACCTTTAAAGCACTAGCTCGCTGAGTCGTTGCCACCAATGAGTCGCTGACTGCCCTACATGTTGAGTCGCTGACGCTTTAACTTATTAGGCTCCTTAAGTCGTGAGTCGCTCCTTTGAGTGGCCTTATAGGATGAGTCGTTGAATTGGTCTAGGCCTTGAGTCGCAGACCCTGCTGAGTCGTTAATCCACACTGTACCTTTAAAGCACTAGCTCGCTGAGTCGTTGCCACCAATGAGTCGCTGACTGCCCTACATGTTGAGTCGCTGACGCTTTAACTTATTAGGCTCCTTAAGTCGTGAGTCGCTCCTTTGAGTGGCCTTATAGGATGAGTCGTGGGCTAGTTGAGTCGCTAGTCTTGATGAGTCGGCACTTACTGAGTCGCTCCTTTACATGAGTCGGTAACTATTATGGGTCGTAGGCTCCTTGAGTCGCTCGGCGTTAACATCTCCAATACCTGAAATGAACCAATATATCTCGGGCAAGTTTTCCCGTCTTTCCGAATCTAATAGCTCCTTTTAATCGGGAAAACCTTGGCCAAAAACAAAATTACGAATCTCAATTCCAGTTTGCCTCCTTCTCTTATCTGCGTACTTCTTTTGACGGTCCTGAGCAGCTCTCATCCTTTTCTTGATAAGCTCAACTTTAGCAGAAGCTTCTCGAATCAAATCTGACCCAAGAACAAGACAATCTTCCGACCCTATTTAACCAGAATGGGGATTTACACGGTTTTCCATATAGAGCTTCATAAGGCGCCATCTTAATACTCGCTTGGTAATTGTCATTATAGGAGAATATTACCAAATGAAGATGGTCTCCCTAAGATCTACTAAAACCCAAAACATAAGATCGCAGCATATCTTCTAGAATACGATTCAGTCTCTTCGTATGTAAATCTGTCTGAGGATGATAGGCTCTACTCAATCTCAAACTTGTTCCCAAAGCTGATTGCAGAGCCTCTCAGAATTTACTGGTAGAGATAGGTTCACGATCACTTACTATGCTAACAGAAACACCAAGCAATCTGACTACCTCCCTCAAGAAAATCTTGGCCAGAGAAACTACAGTACGAGTTGCCTTAACTGGTACACAATGAGCACTCTTAGTTAACCGATCCACAATAATCCATATTCCATTGTTTACTTTCTTGGTTCTTGGCAAACCGTCGAAAAATTCATCAAAATCATTTCCCATTTCCATTCGGGAATTTCCAAAGACTACAACAAATCGGCTGACTTCTACTGATCTCCTTTCACTTGCTGATAGCAGAACTATTCCAAAAGCAGCTACATCCTTCTCCATACTCAGCTACCAGAAAATTCTTCACATATCTTTATACATCTTAAAGATTCCGGCGTGAATATTCTGTCTGGTGCGATGACATTCAGCTAAAACTTATTGCCTCAATCCAACTATATTTGGTACACACCAACGACTATTAATTCTCAAAACACCTTGATCGTCCACCTTGAAATCAGAATACCGATCATTCTTAGTTCCAAGAATTTTTTTTGCTTACTTATGATTCTGTCCTGGAGAGATGAAACAACTTCCAAAAGAAACAAAACTGCAGTCCTGCTAAGAGCATCAATCACACATTTTCCCTTCCCAAAGTATACAGAATATCCAAACCATATGATTCCAGAAATTCGACCCAGCATGGCCGCCTCAGATTAATATCCTTTGAGAGAAAAGATATTTGAATGGTTTGTGATTCGTGAATAACCCAACTTCTCTCCTAACAGATAGTGTCTTCAAATCTTCAAAGCACAAACAATGGCTAACAATTCAAGTCCGTGCGTAGCATAGTTCCTTCCATGAGGCTTTAATTGCCGAATCGCAAACGCAATTACACTACAATTCTGCATCAACGATGCTTCCCAAACGAACTATACAAGCGTCGGTATAAACTTCGAATTTTCTTTTCCCATCCAAAATAACAAACACTGGTGCACTGGTTAGCCTCGTCTTCAATTCTTAAAAAACTCCTTCACACTGGGATGTCCATTTGTATTTAGCTCCTTTTCTTGTCAACTTGGCCAGATGTGAAGAAATCTTGGAATAATCCTTGGTAAACTTCCTGTAGTAGCCAACTAATCCAGATAACTTCGAACTTCCGTTGGTGACTTCGGTTGCTTCCATTCCAGAATAGATTCCACCTTCGCTGGATCTACAAAGATACCTTTGCCAGAAATAGTGTGCCCTAAAATATAACTTCCGATTTCCAAATCAAAGAACTTCGCCTTCAAAACATGCCTCCTCAGTGTCTCCAACACTATCCTCAAATACTGCTTGTGCTCTTCTTCCAACTTAGAGAAGACTAGGTTATCATCGATGAATACCAGAACAAACTTATTCAGTTCTCGATATTCCACACAGAACCTTATCGATCCATCCGATTAGTGATAAACATCGCCGCAGAACCCCAACAAGAAAAACTAGGCCTGATCAACCCTTTTTGCCAAAAGATTGCGAGTCTGCTTAACCAACTCTTCTCTCTCTCTCGGAACCATTCTCCTACTAGGCTGAATCACCGGTACTGCTCCTGGAATCAAGTCAACACGAAACTCTATCTCTCGATGGGAAGGCAAAACTTAACTTTATCAAATACATCAGGCAAATCTTAGACCACATCGATATCTTCAATATCCTCTTGAGAAGTATCAATTCCATGTAAAAGACTACTCAAGTGAATTCCAGAATTATCACATGACACTCTGGCAATTCTACCCAAATCAGTTTCCAACGAAACTGTTCTCTCCTCACAATCCAGAACAGCCTATACTATCGAGCCAATTCATCAAAGAAATGGATCCACTCTGCTACTTCTAAAAGTATCTCAAGAGAAACTGCTAATCAGAAAATCTTCTCGATGGCACACAAAACACTTTGAGCTATGCCACTGACCTAGATGCCAAAAACTTCATATTCAAAGCTCTTCAAGAAACCCGGACCTCGAGTTAAACAAAAACACCCAACTGAACTTAGCCACAACACCGAAACAGACCCACCTCCTTAGCTTGTTCCAAAGAAACATCTTTAGAGACATCCATGGTCACTGTGTCTCATCACACAGCTACTACATCTTGAGGTATCAAAATATCATAGCTTGCTTCCGTCCTACCAATAGGTCCAAACTCAAGCTTATCCAAACTTACACTTCATAAATGAACTCCGAACCTTAACAGATTTCCTTCAGAGATCGATGAAATTTTTCCATCACTCAAAGTTTACTCGAGATGGTATTAGGTCTACAGTCTCGACAGATACACTTCCAAACTCAAACATTCAAAACTCCAACCATTGTTAGTCATGTTACACACACCACTACCCTATCTACCTTTATATCTTATATTGGAAAACCCGAACAGGTAACCCAACAAATAGGTAGAAATAAATATATATATATATATATATATATATATATATGTATGTATATGTATATGTATCAAAATTACAAATACGCTCTCTTAAGAAAGAAATCACTCAAGAGCCTAGGTATTAGCTCAACCTAGCGCTCAGATACCAAATGTGATGACCCGACCTTCTACTACCAGAAAGACGCATCATCAGTTAAGAAAGAAAGGGATAGAAATAGAAAAGAATAGAAAGAAAGAACAACAACATCAGAATCTCACAGCGAAATGGAACAAAATATAATATATCACAAAACTATTACATAGTTTTACATAGATCAGAGTTATACAATATCAATACACATGACAGTCATACATACACCTGTCACTATATACATCAGAGATACACCATACAGCCATACATACATCTGTCACTATATGCCATAATAAATATACTATCCAACATTTGGAGAGTGTTTTATACTCTAGTCTCAATGAATGTATTGATATCCCATCTCAAAACATCTTGGTTGGGAATGTTTGAATAATATAATATTTTAATGTGATAAATTTCTCATGGTCACAACACATTGTAATTACTATCATTTAATATATCACAATATGACAAAAATATAATATAGAGATAAATACATTTCATTTCAAATAATATTTTATTACCAAGTTAATAATTTATAATAAATTAAAAAGTTATACCTAGGCCATACGCTAAGTCTATAAGAAGATAGACAGAAAAGAGAAGTTCCTGAATAGAAAAGTCATGAGAATTAGTGGTTCGAGAGCCGGATTCCTACGTCCATTATTGAGAAGTTCCTTTAGTTCTTTTGTCAATAACTAAAAAGGTTTTACAATGTTGATTTGGTTAAGCCCAACATTATTGAGTTATAGTCAAGAGCTTAAGTCCAAAAAGAAAATGTGATTACAAATGGTTTCAGTTATCAATCAATCAGTCAGTTCTTATCGGATTAGATCATGTACATAGGACTGGTGGCCTTTATTTATGGACGTTTTATAGGTCTTCTGTAACAATCCACCCCCGAGTAGGCCTAAATTTCAACCCAAAAAGGTCCATCGAAACTTAGGTCCATTCTATGGCAAGCTATTGTTAGTAAAAAGAAATTACTTTGAAGGGCCATAATTAAATTTTCAAAACTCATAGTGGATAGAGAAAAATACAATAGCAAAGTGTGCCCATTTATTTCAAAACCATAAAAATCGTAACATAATATCTGTTACAACAATTGTCTAAATCCATAGGTATACATAGAAGCAAATAATAATAATAATAAATACTACCACAAGTCAAGCTTCTCCATCTTTAAGCATCATCATCGCCATCACTCCGTCCTCAACCTATGTTGTAATGAGAAGGGAATCAGAACAACAATTTTCTGGTTAATAAAAACCTCATGTCTTACCTTTTCGGTACTTGGGCAGTATATTGCAAAATAAGAATATGTCTATGAACATAAAACCATTAAAACCATTCAATTTTTTATAAGGAAAGGAGGCGGGTCCAACCACTTAATACCTTCCATTCCAAAAGCAGGTTTCTAAAATAATATATCCCCATCATATATCAAAAATAGCTAATAATGTGAGAGACGATACCTAAGCCACTTAATACCTTTCATTGGAAAATAGATAGATTCTGGTAATTTAATACCTTAATTAAGGCAGACCCTATCATTTAAGACCTATTTTCAAGGCGGACTCCTATAGAGATACCACCTAATGTTTCCCCTTGGCCATTTAGTACTACATCCAAGGAAAAGAGAATGGTCCAACCACTTTATACCTCAAAACCCCAAAGTAGGTCCTCGATCTTGTGGCCTATGCTCATAATGATGCCTCACATTAATTTGCTATTCATTGGAACTAGTAGCCAGATTAACTGGGAAGATTTCCTCTACAGAGTTTAGGACCAACTTCACGCCATTAAAAATATTTATCATAAAGATATATCACATCAATAAAAGTGTACACAACTACTGGTAGCCTAAAAGTGAAGGGTAGACTTCCGTTATGTAATTATATTGACCTCACATCCCCTATGACTTAGGCACAAATCAATTACTCCAAACGTATACACACACACACACAAACATACACACTCTTTTCACCATTTCATAAATAAGGCCTTATAAGGGATCTTACTTATTGTGCCTTAAAATAATAGTTAGGCTATATAAGAGTTTCCTCTTATTTTCACCTCACGATCAATTACCCTCCTAACAGGAATGATAAATGTAACGCCATTTACGCAATAATTATACCTTAATTATGAAAATAAAGATAAATAAATATTCTCGCCTAATAAGTTTTAAAAGCATGGATTTTATGTCTAAACTAGCATTAAATTTCAATTCCCTAATCAATTATTATAACAAGTCTTTTTCTTCAAATTCCCAACATATCATATGATCCTAATATCCAAAGAAGGGAATAAATATTCATAACCAAAACCATAATAACAGACTATAAATAAAATAGAAACTCAGTTTACTACACCAATTCAATGGAATATCTTGAACAATAAAATTGCAATCTGAACCTCATACTCTACTCAACTCCCATCTTTTACAAAGAAATAGATAAGAATAAGTGGTGTAAACTATACATAGAATTTGTAATCTAAACCCCTTATTTTATTAAAAATCACAATTTGACCCAACAAAGAAGGCAAAGTGGAATATACTATGAAATTATAAAAAATTGAATTAACAAAACAAAATCCATCAAATTAATGTAAATAATTGGGAATCCTAGCATAGAATTGACATATCGAAATGATAAGGAATTTTAGAGGATTTTACCTAACATATTTTTGGAATCCCAAAATCCCCAAGGTATATTCATATCTAAATGGAAATACATTAAACAATTACTGAAAAGAAATACTAAGGTTTCCACTCACAAATTAGCCTTAACTTCATTCAAATAGATATGTAGCCTTTTGATCTCTTTCAGAATCTCTCTCTCTCTCTCTTTTGATATAGCACACACAATAGGGAAGAAGTGTATATATTCATTAGATTCGGGATAATTGGAGAAGAACAGGATAAAAATAGAATGGAGGAAGAAGAGACAAATAGGAAATAAGTTGAATTCTTATCTTAAATCTCTATGAAGTTTTTGAATCTTATTAGAGAGAGATGGAAATGGCAGAATTTTGTCGTATTTCCCAAAATAATATGAATAAAAGCAGTGAGGATAAAGTTCTATGTATAGTGATTGAAATGCGCCAAAACCGTAGGATGGAAGTTGGTTGAAAACGGGTAAATCTGGAGCGTACAACTAAATAAAAATAGCTTCGAACCCTAGCTGCCACTGGCAACATTCGTTGCCAAGCGATAGATCGCTTATATGTGGCCTATCGACCTCTATGGTTGAATGGTTGTCCTATATAGGTCAGCCGCTCCTCTATTTCGGAGAACGTTTATTTTGTTTCATGACACAATTATTTTATTCCCTAATTAACTTTTTGATGTTAAATGTTAATTAAATGTTTACTTAGCCCTAAGCTAATTTTTAAATTTAAACACTAAATTTGATTTCTCCTTTGAATTGACTTCAAATTAAATTAATTTAAATATAAAAATTTCAAATGCTCATAACTTCTTTGTTTGAGCTCCATTTTCAACATTTTATATATGCAAACCTATCATAATTTTGCCACAAATGCAACAGAATAAATTTCATGGTCAAATTCCAACGCTTATAAAATTTCCATATTCAACGCTTATCATATTTAATCCAATTTACTTTATTTATTTATGGTTCATTTTATGGAGTGTTACATCTGCCATTCAAGGAGAACATTTCTCTTGAATTGCTAACATGGCCCACTTTTGGGACTGTGGTTTGGCCATGTGTCATCATTTATTTGCTTGCAATTTGATGTAGATTGATGACTATCGCTTTTATGTATAAATTTTTGTACTTTGACCTTTATTCTTTATATTAGCTTTATGTTTTGCATTAGCTTTAGGCTGTCTAAGCTATTGATATATATTGATGTTACTTGAGTTGTCAATCGAGTTGTACATGGTGGTGCTTCTGACTTAGGTGGAGACAGCTTCGGTCTTTATGCTGAATAAGGCTTTCTAGCCTTTGCTTTCTATTATGGCTAGCTTAAGCCATTGCTTTAAGTATAGACAATTGTGGGGTCTAGATATACGAACCATAAACTTTAGGATGCCTTGGTGTTTGAGTAATAGTGGCACGGTTCGATGCTTTCATCTTTCGGTCAAAATTCTGTTTGATGGCTTATGCTTTCGGTTTAGAGCCAACCTTATACCCTATACAATCGGTTGAGCATGTGTCATGTATGCTTTTGGAGTGGGCTGACTTGGGCCATAACAACCATATTTTAAGATGAGTGACACTTGTGGTCATCGATTCTCATTATATTTGGACCCGTTCTTTAGGTCATGGTATTGTGAACCATTCGGCCGGTCATTTAGGTTCGACATCTAGCCTTCAGTGCCTTGGCCATTTATAAGGAGCATCTAGCTTTCAGATCTTATTTATTCTTCAACATGAGTACTTAACCTTGGATCTAATATACCGTACGGAGTTATGCGAGCTAATACACGAAGTATATACTGGCATTTAATACTTATGGAAGGTCAAGAATAAAGTATGGTTTTTAGGCTTCAGCCAAAGGATTAAACCTTAACTAATTCATATGCAAAGAATGTCTAAGAATTTTCCTTTCGATTCTCGGCTTTTGTGGCCAAATTTCAAATAACTTAAGTAAAAATTATGGTATAACATGGATAATCAACAAAGCAAAGATAAAGACTACATAAGAAAGAAAAGTTACAGGTTCTTACCTAAAAGAATGATGATGGATCGATACTTATTCTACGTAGACAATTGAAAAAACGTTCATCTTACATGTTTTTTGAAGAATAGGAAGAAATAAAGAGCAAGAGAAACAAGTAGAGATTAGATCCAAAAGTAGTCTATTTATCGATAAAAATTCAAATTAATAAAATCTTTCATTACCTTCGTATTAACATTTTAATTGTAGAAAAGGAGAAATTTGGTTTTCCTAACGAAGACCGAGAACCTTGAATTTTTTTATGGAAAATTACAAGAACAATAAATAAATTAGGCTAGATATATTTGTTTTTTCAAATTAGTATTTTTCATATATGAAAGAGATAAATGAAAATTAAAGTTCATGGGATAAACTGAGTCAGTTGACTTTATAATTGTTATATTGGTAAAATGACGTAATTAGTTTAGTTTACATGTGTTTCTTCAAATATAGTGAATTAAGGGAAAAAACATAAAATCAAAATTACTACTCTAAACTAGGTACATTTTGGTATCGATATTTTCATTAACTTTTATGTTATAGTTTACCCAGAACCAACGAAATTCAAATATAAATCATGCTTAATTATTTAAAATAACTATAGAAAAAAGTCATATAGCTGTTAAATTTGGATAACTAAGGAAGTACATTTTATATCTTGTATATCATATGTGATTAATGCTAAAACTAACAAAAGAGCTTAGTCGGGGTGTTACAGTTACGATAACCATTGTCATTACCAACAACCGTAATTGTAACCATTGTTAACAATTATAAATTCCTAGAACCATTACCGCAATCGTCTATGATGATTAACCGATATATTTTCAATTTTGAAGCATATTATATTTTTTTCAGTATGCATTATTGATGATAAATTCACATAGCTCTAAATGTTTTTTGCAAATTTATCCATTTGTTTATAAAACGACCAGTATGCATGCACATGTTATTAATTCATGAAGGCATATATTATTAATAATACAAGCAATTACTTTAACTTAAATTACTAAATTTTATACTTAAATGTTAAATATTATATAAAACAGCTAGGTGTGCTTGATATGATAAACCGTGGTTATCTAATTCTTCAACCGTTATCGTAACCATTACCGTTATAGATGATAACTGCATGAACGGTTGGTACGGCTGAATAGTTGATGGTTCAATCGCAATAGCCCTAGAGCTTAGGATAGACAACGTTGAATCAATATGTATGTATGTATGCATGTATCTATATAGTTAAAGCCATGCTAGAGCTCCGTAGAATCTCACCATGGCGCATAACGCCCTTTAATTACTATGCTATTTTAATATAATACCGCTGAACAGTACATTCACTTTAAGCCTCGCTATTTTCTGTTATGTTTGCTAAATCAAGGCTTTTTAGCATCCGTTTTAGCAATATTACTATGCAAGTTGATTTAACTAGTTTTTACTTTTAAAAATCAACAAAGTTAAGATAAAGCATAATTTTAAGGCATAAGTTCTTAATATAAGTTCAAAATCTATTATAGTCATCAAATTTAGTCTGTATAAATCATGATATTCTTCGATTTTGTTATATATGATTAAAGATTATTTATTTGTCCTAAAAAAAGATACGAGAATGAGAACAAATCAACTTTAAATATTTCGTTTTATATCTAATAAAGCTTTTTACACCTCCATTATTTTTTCCCGTTTTATATCCTTTGCACCTTTTTGCACCTTCATCGCTATAGGACCACTAAGCGCTTTGACTGCATACGCATGTGTACATATTCACTACTCTTCATTTTATAATTTATTTACTAGTTTTTATTTTAAGATTGATATTATGATATGTTGAAATATATTATTTTTAATACATTTTACGGTTCAAAAGAGTAGAATAAATTAAATTTAAATGCAAGCTGTAACATCTCCTATCTAAAGGCCAAAAGCTAAGCGTTATAGATGCTGCAGTCATCCATACTATTAACTTTTGGTGATAAAAATATGGAAATGCTAATGGTATCTATAGTGATAAAAATATGGAAATGCTAATGGTATCTATAATATCAGAAGCATTTGGATATGGAAAAAAAAATCGAATTTTTTTACTGATTACATTACGAAACAGTAATTCATATCTAAGTTACCTAATCCTAAAACATTTCTCACATAATGATAAATTATAATTACAATAATACGCTAAGAGCGACATATGATGCTTCCCACTTAGTTGATTAGAGAAATATAGTCATATATGACTTAATATACATAGTAGAATCAAAATAAAATAAACTGAACTCCTAAATAGCCATCCATCAGCCATCTGCTCATCTCCGAAATCTTTATTCGCCAAAAAATCGAAAACCTAAAAACCTCAACCCTCGGCCTACTTAAATTAATTTTGAGCACCCAAGAGTTTATGGAGAAATGAAAACTTTGAGTCAGACATAAAGCCTGGTGTGAATAATACTCTCCATCTCTGTTATTTTATATTAAGTTAGACTATGTTGCTTAGTAGAATGGGTTTCCCCTCACTAAGTAAACATTAAGTAAACATACATATCAGGTAATAAAATAAACTATTTGTTAAACACTTTAGTTTTTTTGGTTAACTACTAACCTTTGGCAAACTCGGACCTACCAGAAAATATATCAAAATTTATCTGTCATCTGTTAGAAACTGCTCTCTTTCGGACGTTCTATCATTAACTGTCTGTTAGATTCTTCTCTTTTGGATGGTCTGTCCTTAACTTATTATCTCCTATGGTCACATGATCCTAATGGTTTTGCAGGCTCACCAATAACCAATCTGTATACAAACGTATATTCTTTTCTATGTGTAATCATAATTTTGGTCTTACTTGTGACAAAGCCCTACAAACTAGAATTTCAGACAAAATTGGCTTGGACGAATAGCATTGTATAAGGCATGACCCTGTACCAATCGCATCTTATATTCTAATATTTGAGTCATTTTATTTAGGGATCCCTTTCCATAATTTTCCTTGAAAACCTTTACAAAATGATTTAAAACCTTAAAATTAGACTTAAACAAGGAAAATATAAAATCTATATACTTTACTCGAAATCACCTTGCCATGTTATATATATATACTTTACCAAAAACTTAGTTGATGAAAACCATTTCTTTCGAATCTATTAAAAATACCCCTTTCGAAACCGGTGAAAGTACCCCTTTCGAAACCATTGAAAGTACCTCTTTCTAAACCAAGTAAACCCTTTCTTTTATCTAGGCCGAAAGGCCAAAACTTTCCTTTCAAAACCATTCTCAAAACCCTTTCAAAACTATTGGGAATCCTTACTTTCGAAAGCTTTAAAAACCTTAGACATCTTTCTTCGAAAAGCTTTAAACATTGCTCTTCGGAATCCTTGGAAAAACCTTTTCCTTCAGCCCTTTTGAAACAATCAGAAATACAACACCTTTCGATTCCTTTGAAACCATTGAAGGAACCAATCTTCGGAACCGTTCTTTAAAACCTTTCGAAGCCACTTGGGTTCAATTTAAAACATGTGGAATGATGCCTTTCAAAACCATTCAAAACTGACTCTTTTAAATCATTTAGGTTATATTTCAATTGAGTAAAAGGGTTATTAAAACCATTTAATTCAAAAGCCATTCTTTCTAAACCATTCCTAAAAGAAGTGATGGTGTCGAAAGCATCCCTTCGAAAGCATTGGAGAAGTGGCAAAGTTTTAAAATAAATAATCCCGTTCGAAACTCTCTGGGTCGAAAGGTATAAAGGCAGCATCATAAGGTATCAACTTAGTCAAAAGCATTTATATAAAACAGAGGTGCTACCCAAGTGAAACCATTTATTTAAAGCTAACCAAGTCAAAAGCAAGCAGTCGCATTTTCCTTTATAAATAGAGTAATGCTTCAACCCCTTCGAAACCCCTCGGTTTCGACTCCTTACCTTTCGCCTACCACCAATTCACTACGCATTAGTTCCTTGATACCACGTGCATTGGTTTCGACTGCGTCGGAGGCGATGGTAGAAAGGCGGAACCTGGTGTCGAATGCATCGAGACAGTGAAAAACCTATTTATTTGTCCTTTTAAACTATTTCTTTTGTACTTACCCTGCTTTATTTGTCTAAATCTGATTGGTTGCCATTTTACCTTTTCAAAAGTGCTGCCAATTTCTAGAAATAAAAAATTTGAACTATTTGCATAAAGCCCATTATCCTTTTAAAATATATAAAACAATTAAGTCACATACCTTAAATAATTTTATATATTCATCAAAACACATCGGAAAATTCTATAAAAATTACAGAAAATCTCTATTGATATTTTTACAACATATAAAAATTTCACATCCAACCTTTTATTATTTAACCGTAAATAATTTGTAACCAAAATAACCTTTTCATTCCTAGAAAATTTAAATAAATTCCAAAAAATTTCTAGAAATTCTAAAATTGAAACCCATTTCCAAAATATTATTTCTGATCTATATAAAAATTCGCATGGCATTTAGATGTCATTTAATAGGGTTTTCACCTTTAAATATATCATAAAATCAATATGAACACGTATAAATCTTCAGCAAGCATATATGATCATTCCATCATTCAAAACATAAAACATTGCAAAGCATTTCAGATTTCTCCTTAAAACTGAAAAAACAAATTAGAGATGTAAATGGTATTCACCATAGCTTTAGAGATTAAGGATATGTGATTTGAATGGATTTAATGTTGATAAAGCTTCCCCTTTCTCTTTCTTTCTCTAGGTCTTGTTAATAGTGGTCGACCATAACTTTTAAATTTTGGAAACGAAATGAATGTGTATACATTACATGGCCCAGGGTTAAAGATATAGGAATGGCATCTTTCCTATTTTACTCCTCCTATATTTCATTTTAAACTCTTTTTTTAATTCATTGGTTATACGGCAGGACTACCCCTTGATTAAATCAAATCTCAATCTTTTAATCAACACATTATTTTATTTAGTCCAGTTAATTAAATATCCTAAATAATGTTATCAAAATGGGGTGTTGCAGAAATGATGCTTATTTATTCAAAATAGACACAAAATATATGGTTATAGGTTTTGAGCTTAAATTTGAAAGAAATTTAAAACAAGAAAAGTCCTAATAAGAAAATATATTTTTTCAAACGAAATAAGTTACTAGTGCAATTCAATAATTTGAATTTGTGACGTTCGTATGGTATAATGAAAATGAATATTATTTTGGTTTTCCACTTAAACTACAAGATCAGTTCTAAAACACAAACAAAATGAAATTCAGATAATAAAAATAGAGACAAAGGACATTAAAAGTGGATAGGGGTAATGTGCCTTAAAATGCAGTGTTACCAGTTTTGGTGAGCATTTCATCTTCCCACATTCAACTTGATCTTAAAGAAATCTTAGATGCCAATTTTCTTTCACAATTTGAATCAAAAGATCTAGAATGTTAAATCTACCTTGGAGAAGTGGCCATGTTGTCAGATGCTTACATAGCCTTGTAGTCGCACTTTAAATGTTTGTCGAAATATCGAAGTGTTGTAAGCAAATGAAATCAAAATCTAATAGAAGAATAGTAAAAATTAAGGACATGGAAATTTTTACTTGGTATGGATTATAGCCTAACCTACGTCTATAGGATAATCCACTAGATATTTTTGTTTTTGATGTAGATTATAATAGCCTAGAGGCCTATAATGTTTTAGATTTTCCTTATTTTCGGAACAAAAAGATGCTAAAAACAAAGATCCCCTTTCTCCATCCTCTAGTAATTCGTTTTAGAGAACAAAAAAGTGCATTGTCGGTTGTTGCAATCGTCTTTGATTTTTTCTTCAATCTCCACCTTTAGGTTTTTCCGGTTGTCATTCATCTACAATGCCTTTTCATTATGCTTGAACTGATGGCTGGTTTTTGGCTGATAATCATGAATTTGGAAGGACTTTGGAAATTTGAAGTGAGATGCCTGAAAAATTTGGGCAACAAACCCAAATCCGTGGTCTCCTCTCTCTTGGAATGGCAGATACCTTAAGAGAAATGGTAGGGGACTGTCCTGTAGCTTCGCAGTGTTGTTGATGCACATGAAGAGGTGTGGTGGTGAATATTGCCTAGTGTTTAACTTGCATTGTCTTGTTGATAATTTTGACATCTTTGCTTAATCTGATAAAGTGTCAGGTCAAAAGGGAGTAGCATTTTCTCATTTTTTTTCTAAGTTTTGAATTGGCATATGCCTAGAACATGCCTAAGGTATTCATAATTTGAGTCATCCTCTAAGAAATTATGCTTTGATTGCTAATGAGGGAAAAGGAACTTCACACCTATCGTTTACATTTAAGTTTAGTTCTACATTGAGGCATATTCTGAGTGGCTCTATAGATAGCCCATTTTGAATGCTTTTGGTTCCATACGGCACATTCTTGGTTGCCCTCGGTATTTGCGGGAGCAGACATGTTCCTATAGGCATTGACAAAATATGAGCTTTGAAAGTTGTGAGAAATGCATATTACGAATCTTAAGGCTGGAATAACACTAGAGGAGGGTGAATAGTGTTTTGTGGATTTTCTTTATCTTTTTGAAACTTGTGTAATTTAATCGCCAACAAATGCAATTCACAGACATAGATATAATAACAGAATCATACATAGATGCAAATACTAAATAAAAGCAGTAAAGGAAAGAACATACCATGATTTTATACTGGTTTGGAGTTACCCTACATCCTGTCTCGTACAATTGTATGGATTTCTTATCAAAATAATCTCCCAGATTACACCCTCGGTTTCAAGGCTCTGAGGTACACCCTCCTGTATTCGAGTTCAGGGAAACTATCTCGATTTAACCAGGCTACAAGATCACCTAATTAATTTCCGGGGACATAATCACACCTAGTTGATTTCAAGGCTCAACCGCACCTTTTACTCAACAGTTTGATTTACAAAAGATCCTATAACTCTGAATAGCACCGAGATCATATGTAGATAGTGGCAGAGAATCAAACAAGATATAATCAAGTTCAATTCACTTAGTATTTTAGCATAGTATAGTGTAGGATTATTTAGAATAAATGTGGAAGATGAAGAGGAGAGAAAATAAATGAAATCTGATAAAAAATTCGTTTAGAACTACTGGTATTTATAGAAGATCAACTGTCATATCTATTCGTGAAAGGATACGACGAATAGATGCTTCTATTGAAAATTTGAATTTTGAATTTAACGGGCACCATGTCGACATGGGGGATTGAAGGATGTCGACATGATCTAGGAAAAATTGGTAATTTTGAATTTCTTATTAAAATTGGTTTCTATAATTTGTTAAAACAATTTCTAAACTTTATAAATATATTTGAATATAGTTTAAACATATCAAAGTAGTTTTTAATATATATAATCTTAATCTATAAACTTATTTAAGAAACTAAGTATACAAATATTTAAAAGCTAAATATTTAAAACAAGTTATAGTTTAAAATCAAGGACAATTTTGAAATCAAAATATTAAAAATGATAAAGATAATTTTGAGACTAAAATATTTCAAACAAGAGAGATGTCTTTTAGAAGATTTTGAAAACATTTAAAATAAGAGATATATTTTTGAAAAGCATTTTCATAAAATTAGTGGATATCAAACTTAGACTAGTTCCACTAGATATTGTCGTGGGTTCCATCCCACTAGGATTCCATCCCCTTAATAGGCTCGAAGTGGATTTCATTCCACGAATAAATTTTGAATAAAGATGTAAGTGCTTTCAAGAAGTTTTAACATAATTCTAGACTCAATACTTATTTTGTATTCTTGACATCTTGAACCCTTGATATCTTGATCTCATAAGTCTTCAATCTAGATATCTCCGGTCTTGAATCTCAATACTGTACAGTCTTCATTCTTGGTACATGCATGGTTATATCTGCATATTATATATATATATACACATATATATAAAGATAATGTTAGTATTTATATTTTATGGCAAGTCCTAAGGTTGTTGTCATCAAAACAATCATCTCAAGGACTAACAAAAATTTGGTCACTTTAGTACATCTAACTGCTTCTTACGCCTTTGTTTATTTCATGTCTTTGATTCTGGATATGGCCACTGTGGCTTGCCTTATTTCTAGATGCATGCAATGTTTGTCTTTTGCTGCAGTCCCTTGACTGCGAGACACGAAATGTAACGATCCAGAATTTGACCAATTTAAAATATACTATTTAAAGTGATTTTAACTGTAAAATAAGTAAGGCTATATGATTAAAATAATATTAGATAGGATTTGAAAAGAGAAGTATACACAAAAATAATAACATTTGCCTATATCGACAAAAGTAACAAAATGCTGATTTTAGAAAAGCATGTTTCAATGTTTAAATAAATTATCTTAATTTATTTATGAGTGTTTATATTTTTAAATCACATTATATAAATCTATTTTTAAATTTGTTTTGTATAAATAAATAGTTTAACTAAAACGTCAAAATGCGACCGTAAACATTTTGTCGAAAATCAACATTTTGTTGATTAAAAGTTGTCGCAACATCGTTGCACCTTTATTTTCTTAGATAGGAAGATATATTCAAATAATATAAGTATTAATTAATTCAGTAATCAAGTTTACTATTCTTAATGTACTTAGAAAATTCTAGAATATAATTAAGAAAAAGTAAGCACAAAAAGACAAACATGTCATTTCAAAGCAAAAGGTGAACATCAAACCAAACATAATTATTATATTCCTTACTTACTTCTTAAGTGAAAATGATATAAAGTAATGATTTGGAATGTGAATTTAAGTGTTGAAAAAATAAGGTTGCTATAAAATAAGTAATGGGCATTTTTGGTCTTTCTATAAAATATTATTTTAATCCAAAACTTTATCTATAAATAAGCTTCGACTTACTCTGTTTTTTACACTTCTTCTTCTTCTTCTTCTTTTCTCAAGCTTTTCTTCCACTCTCTAATGGCAATTCTCTTCTCTTTCCTTACTAACTTTTCTTAAAATCAGATCAAATCAACTTCAAACACCACCAAATTTTGCCAAAAACCTTATAATACCATTAAAACATGGTTTATCGTCTAAAAATGGAAAAACCAATAGAGGGGAGGTTAGAACTCATGGAGGTCGAGCACATCAAGAAGGAGGGGCAAGTTCAAGGAGCTTTGGAGCAAGAAAAAAAGAAAGAAGTGCTCCCGAAATCAATTCGTGAACCTACATATAAGATTGAAGGAGTGGAACTAATCGTGAGTACTCAATGTTTATTTGAAGTTAAATCATTTTATAACTATTTTAATATGTCCATTAAAACCCTTAAATAAATTGTTTGAATGTTTGATAACTTGGATGCAAAAATGGTTGATTATATGATTGTTTATGTGGTTCATATCTTGTTTGATAAATGATAAGAGAAATGACTAGAAATAAACCAAGTTAATTTAATAAGAATTTAAACCCATAGAAATATGTGTATGGAAATTATTTAGCCTCCTAATGATTTCAAAGTATCTAAAAAGATTAGAAATGATATTATAATAATATAACATTATAATATAAAGTGAAATGAAAAATGAGTTTAAAATGATGAAAATATTGCTTTACATAAGTTAAAACAGTTAAAATATGGTTTGAAACAAAGTTGAAGTGTTTCGGACAAGTTCCAAAGCAATTCACAAAATTGGTTAAAATCGAGCTCGTCGCGTAGCGGTAGGTCATAAATTTCGATCCGTAACTTCAAATTAAAGTAGAGAATGATTTATAAGTCGGATTTCTTTGAAATAATAATTCTCTAGTCCACAATGAAAATAGTTTTCCGATGAATAAAGAAAATCAAGATTTCATCAAGTAGAGTTTGAAATATGTCCAAAACAATGTTCTAACAACATCGCGGTTTTGCAGTTCGAAACCCAAAAAGGGATTTCTTTAAAAATAATATTTTTAAACGATTAAAAAAATGAAATAAATTTGATAAATCTATTAAAATGGTTTAAAAAGATTTGGAATGGAAAATATGAAATTTCAAATATTTAAAAAAAATTCAAATCAAATAAGCTTATATAACACTTTCCGTAGCACTTTTATGCCTCGAATTCTATAACCTTTTGAATGCGAGTTTAACGTAACGATATTTCCTAGAATCAGTTATGAATGTTTTTAAAAAAGTAAAATTAAGTGTTTAAAAGATAATGTGGAATCTTATAATAAATTCCAAAGTAAAGCTAATAACTGAGTATGTGGAAACAACTAGTACATTTGTCCTGCTTGTAAGATCTGGAAAGATAAAACAAGGTGTTTAACTAAGGTAGAAGTAGTGCAACTAGTGTCCTGAACATATCTGGCCTATGTTTTCTCCTTTTAGGCAAGGGATGGAATAGATCGAAAGGATACCGGAATGCTCAAAAAGATCATATTTAAGTTTTTCCAACATAAAAGAAAAGAAACAAATTCTTTAAATGTTAATTAACCACTTAATATCTTTTATCGATGATCAGCCGAAGGAACTGGAATCGGATTTGGGCGATTCCTATCCGCGAATATCTTCAAACTAATTTTCGAATTAAAATATATTGAAGATAATGATCATTTATGATAAATATCTTCATGATGTAGGTCTACTTGCCATTAGTCCCTAGAGGTGAAATTTACCATATTTAAAGTGGTACTGGTGCTCCATTATGAAAATCTTCGATTTGCAAGAATATGATTTGAAGTTAAGAAAGAAACCTTTGATTAAGATTTAATGAGTGGTTTGGGAATATTTCCCAAAGTTAAAAGTTATAACTTGAATATAAGAAACTTTGATTAAGAATTAGTTAATGATTCAGGAATATTTTCCCTAAGTTAAAAGTTATAACTTAAATATATGAAATTTTTGATTAAGATTTAATGAATGTGTGATGACCCTGTATTTTGGCAACATTATTTTAATAAATGATTTAATCCAATTAAATAAAATGTAAACTCATCTTTTTTTAAATGAATAAATCTTTTGGAAATATTTGCCAGTTATTTATATATATTTGTATTTTGAGAAGGGAAATTGATTTGAAAATTTAAAATAAATATCTTAATAATATTTACAATAAAAATTCATCTTATATAATTGAATTAAAATGCCTTACCTTGTTAACATTTGGTAAATGTATATATGGATAGTAATGTTTGAAATAACATAAAATTCTATCAATATAAAATTTAAGTATAGAATGTAAGTCAAACTTATGAATAATTTAAATATTGATAGTTAAAATACAAAAGCCAAAGCAATAAGTATGTAAACAAAGTATAAAAAGTTAAACGAGTCAAACAAACATGTATATATATAAATTATTCAAGCAAGAAGACAAAATGTTTACATACATAATATCTATGTTCATAAAAAGATAAAACAGAATATCTTCATATACAAAATCCATGTCAACCTACAAGTGTATATTTTTATACAAATATTTATACACAGCCAAACATAATAATAACTATGTAAACTAATTAGGAAACCTTAGCATTTATTGCCATCACCTCAGCCTAATTAGAGTCAATTCAAAATATTTAGCAATCTTTTCTTTTTCAGGAAGCAAAAATCTGTTCATATCAATCTAAAGGAAGAAGCTGACCAGATAACACCTACCTTATTACATCATGTTCTTTCTATATATATGTATACATCTGTTATTTTAGTTCGTTCAAAACTTTGCAAACTTGAAAAAAAAGGAAATAAATATCATTACAAACTTAAAACATCGTTCAACAGTAATTAGGCAAGAAGATTTAAATGAAATCAAGTAGTGGCTTCCAGAAATTATTCTCTGTTCCCAAACTTTTTTGTTTTCAATTGAGTAAGCTACTGTTTTTAGAAACTTAATCTGGTTTAAAACTTGATGTAAGAGATAATTCTTGAAGTTATGGGTGTAAATCTTGTTGTATGTCTGTATTTAGGAAGGTTCGGTGTATGCAAGTTAGTGTAAATGTTTATACTTCTCTGTTTAAAGTTACAGGCCTTAACAATTTAAGAAAATCAAATATTCATCTCCTAATCCTTCTAGGATTTAATGTTTAAACAAAGGTTGTTTGAATCAACCAGATCTTATCCTTAAAAATATTTCTAAGTGTTATTGGTTTAGAATTTTAGGGGAAGTTTGAAAATACAGTAGATTTTTTTTAAGTAGGTAAAACCCAAAAATTTTAAATTGTTGATTTGAATTCACAACTTGAATCGTCATTCAAAAACTTGATTTTTAAGATGAAGATCATGAATTTTAGGTTTTAAATTGGGTGATATTACATGTTGATCGAAATTGGGTATAGTGGCAAATTATGGCGATTGGGATACTTTCTGTGGTCGGGATTGTGCTCGAAGGTGGAGGAGGATCTGAAGACCTCGGTAAAAATGTCAAACGAATTTATCAATCGTCGTAGAGGCCGGACGTTGACGATATAGGATTTTAAGCTTGTGTTTGTGTATGGATCGAATTCTAAGTGCTGCGTCGTCCTTAGTTGATCGGGTCGGTTCCCACCCATGGCAATTAAAAGAAGAGAAGTTGGAGAAGCTTTGACCAGAGTATCATCGTCTCTGGTGGCCTATGGATCCAGGGCAATGCGTTTCATTGAAGATTGTCTTGGTTCCAGTTGGGTTGTGTTGCTCGATTTCGCTTTCACCGTCGTCTTCGATTTCTGGGTGAAGTGGGTGTTCGTGGGATCATTGCCGATGTGCTGATGACCCTAGCTTCGATCTGTAGTGGCTGGAATCATGTGCACGTGCACGAATTCTTGATGTGTCAATGGCTTTGTGAGGTTTAGATGGATTGGGGGCATGCTCGAGAAATGAGGAAGATGACTCGAATTTTATAACGACCCTGACTCGACCTTCGAAAATCGGCACCGAATACGACACTCGTATTCAAATGCCGCAGATCCAAACGTCGAGTCTGGTTCGCCGGAGCTTATAACACATCAAGTATAACAACACAGTGGAAGAAAAGAATTGAATATTATTGATAAATGTTAACTCTGCTTTCTCTACGACCTTACGACTTAAGGAAGCTTACGACTTAAGGGAGTACACGACTCAAGGAAGGAACACGACTTAAGGCATTGACGACCTAACAACTCAGAGTACTTCACAACCTATGACTTAAGGTCTGGACGACCTAACGAGTTAGGGCCTCCACAACTTAAGGTTTCTACGACTTAACGAAGTATACAGTCTACGACTTAAGGAAGTCCATGACTCAAGGACAGGATGACTTAACGATTCAAGAGATGGCACGACTTAAGAAGGAAATGAGTTAACGACTTAAAGCTATCCGCGACTTACGACCTAGCACGTGTCGTGAGCGACTTAAGCAAATGAAGCGCTGCTTCTTATTTAACACGGTGGCCTCTTAACTCGTACACGATTCAGGACTTGTGTTATTATCTGAAATAAACGAGCATAGCTGTTAAGCCACGACTCACGACCAAGCTTGAGTCGTCCACGACCTAAAGCTACTGAGTAAAAGTCCGATGCCGCGTTACTTATACAAGAGGATGTTGACTCGTGGGCGACTTAGTACTTGTAACATAAATTCTTATAGATGAGTGAACCTTTGTGAGACCATGGGCTTGGCCAGATAAGTCGGCCATGACCTACCATAAGTCGATCACAACTTACGACCCAAGGGGGAAATTTCCCTATAAATACCAACCTACCTCAAGCATGAAGGGGACTTTTGGACAATCTCTTCAAGCACCGATACTCTGCCAGTTTCTAAACCGACTTTATACTTGAAGTTTCGAAGAACACTACAAGCTACTTTGAAAGACCTTCAAGCGTCCGACATGTATTCGAAGACTTTCATCTACATCGAAGCTTAAGCTACTTGCTCAAAGTGTTTTGTAACTAAAGAGATTTGTACTTGAAGAGCATTGTATCGCTTTGTAACAAGATCAGTAATAAAGATACTTAAAGTGGACGTAGGCTACTCCCTAAGCCGAACCACTATAAAATCACTGTCACTTACTGTATTTTCTGTTATTTTAGCTGATATTCTGTTCCCGAACAGTCGGGTGGTGCTTTCACATTCACACTTCACACACCGGGGTGTTAGCGTTCGATTTTAAGCGTTAACATTTTTGGTTTGCCCCTCGAAGTACACGCCTAAGTCGTAGGTCGTGTGCTTCGACTTTCCTTAACTCGCGTATGCAGATTCGGGTTCCACTGCCCTGAGATATAAAAGACTTGAGTCGTTTCTCCTACTTTTTTCTGCTCATTACCTATCTCCTAAGTCGCATCTGCCATTAGCATTTCTCTGAGCTCCCTACGGCGATTCCTTCCTGATTCGTTTTCGATTCTCTCTAGCATCACACTACGTAAGTGATCCTGCTTCTTTTTCAATCGTCGAACATTGTCAATCTATGAGCCCCGTCCTTCGTCTCTGATTCACCCCTTTAGGTGTGCGAGTATTGTTGCATTGGTCATTGATGGATTTAGGGCTGTTTGATTTGACTTAAGATGACTCACGATTTGTGGCGATTCAATGGTGTGATAGAACTAGGGTTATTGTTGATTGAGATGTTATTGGGTTAACGGGTTACGAGTTAGAAGGTTAACGGGTTAGCAGTTAGATGAGAATGTAAGTTGGCCAAATAGAGTGGGACATTGCCTCGGGTACGACCTAGCAACTTTATGCGGCCCAGTGATCTTTGCGATTTAACTACGAACCGACCTAGCAACCTTTACGACTTAAGCCTTGAGTCATGGTCGAGTTAGGACTTGAAGAATTCCTCATTGCTTTGAACTGAAGCTTTTCCTTCTTTCCATGACTTACGACTCAAAGCGCTGCCGACTTAAGACATCAACGAATCAAAATTGAAGCGACCTAACCTGACTCGCCTCATAATCCTTGGGTCATGGATGAGTTAGCCAGAGAACCAACGACTTACCTTAACCCGTAGGAAAAATTCTTAACTCGTCGGCGAGTTAGCACTTGATCTTTCTGAACTTTGGATTGCTTGAACCTTGAACTGTTTAGTCTTTAAACTGTTAGACTTTGTTGCATTCTTTCACATATCACTTTTGACTTGCAAGCTAACAATCTGTCAATACATCATTTACAGAAAATTGAGACGAATATACTGCCACTGACTGCCCACATCAAATGGCAGATTTGTTAACAACATATAATCAACTTAAATAGATTGTGTGAACGAAGTACTTTTAAATCATCAAATTCAAGTAAAGTATTAAAGCAACATTGAAATAGTCAACTGAAACTACCCAGTTTGCACTAATACTGTACCTGAACTTTAAATTAACAAGTCCTGAAATTTGGTAATCGATCAATTGTCGACTAGTTTAATTCCAGTTATATTTACTTGTTATTTTTATTAGTTCTACACAACACTTCATACTTCTAGGAAACGTGCACCTTCACATTTGAATATCCAATTACTTATGTAGAATGACTTCTCAACAAGAAGAGATAACAGTCCAGACTGGAGAAGCCACTCTTATTCCGGCTCCCCTAGTTAATCCTCCAGAGAGTGCCTCTACCACTTTATCATACAAAGTTTTTCGTCAATTAAGCATCCAGTTTGGCATTGCTGAAGCAGATGCCATTCTTCCTGAGAAAACTAACATTGCTGATGTGGCGCCTCTTGGCTTTGTAGCGGTTAACCGGCAAATGTGCCTGAGCGGGGCCATTCCCCCTTTCAACAACTTTCTCCAGAATCTTCTTCGTCAACTAGCCATCTCCCCATTCCAGCTACACCCCAATGGCTACGCCATTCTGATGGGGCTGTGTGTGCTATTTAGGAGAATATTTGATCGTCTTCCAAGCTTCGACAAGATTTGCTTCTTATGCTCCTTTACCAGGACTAAGGATCACCCTTCTATCACCGTCGTGAGAAGCGCCCGAAATCGCAAATTAATCGTTGGCCTTCCCGACACTGCTCATGGGTTCTTAACTCAGTTCTTCTTTGTCCGCTGCCCCCCAAGATTTTATGTTGTGTAGAGTGAAGGAAGTAAGATCATCTACCTTTACTTCTTCTATTCTCTGGGTTTTGCGAAGTCCGAATTGCCAAGTGTTAACTTCGTTTTTTCCATTTCAGCGCTCCCCCCTCCTTCTAGAGATCCTAGCCACAAGCAACTCTGGAGAGGCTCATGGTTGTACCGGTTGAAGAGCGGGACATGAAATTTTTGTTGAACGACGAATTCCTCCACCAGTTCGGACTTCTTCACCCTTCTCGCTCCACTCAGCCTCATGAAGTCCCCGATTCTCCAGCGGAGGCACCAGATGTCTCAATCCTTGATGAAAAGCTTATGCCGAAGGAGCCCTCTACTGAAATCTCACTGGTGAAGTGCCCCACACTTACCGATGTTGCGGGTCCATCTAGCAAATCGGCACTTGCCCCAGTTATTGAGGAGGAAGAAACTCTTCATTGCTCTGAAGATGCGGCCGGTCTGGAAGCCAAAAAAGAAACTCCCGTCGAGCATGGCGGTGATGATACTTTTGAGGGTCTAAGCAACCTGATCATAACTTCACAGGGACTTTTTAAAGATGATGTCCCTAAAGCTTCTTCTCCTATTGTCGAGGCAACATCCACTTTTCAGCAAATTTTGACGCCTGCCACTCAAGTCACTACCACCCCTGTGCCGAAGAGTGGTTTGTATAGTGACGCGTGTAGTTTGCACACCACACACATATAGGATTTTCAGCACTTATTCGTACTTAACTTCTTTTCTCTGAAGACTTTTAAGACTTGTCTTTTATTCAATTTCAGATTCTCCGATGGGACGCAGCGGCTCTAATTACGACGACTTTCAGCGCTACGGTAGGCGTAATCAATATGACTATAGGCGCTACCTTCCCATTTACAGAGAAACTGACGAAGAGAGAGCCGCTCGAAAGGCTCCGGAGAGGAGGGATCAAGAAGAGCGTTATGAGAGGAGAGAAAGGGAGGAGCACCATGATTCTTTCCAGAGAGGTGACGACTCTCACAAAAGAAAGTCGCATGACGATCGGGGAAAAAGTCATGTAGTTGAGGACCCAAGCAAGCGTTCCAGGCACGGTGAAAAGTCTACATCTACAATTTCTAAAAAGGCCGCTGCCCCCGTCTCACTTGACATCCCTTCCGTCTCTCCTGCTCTCGGGAAGACAGACATTTAGACAATAGTCAACAGGCCTAAATTCCAAATTGGACCAGGCCCGGCTACTCTGCAAAGCCGGTTCCCGCACTGGTGCCTAAAGGGAGTGCGGTTCGATCTTGACTTGGTCCCTATTGACAAACAAGCAATGCTGCAAAATCTTGATGCTGTTAGACTTGATATCGAGCAGATGTCAGGGTGGCAAAAGCTTGTTGATGAGCTTCAGAGGGTCAACCGCGTGAATTTAGAGGCCATGCTGACCATGGAAAATGATAAGGCCGAGTGGCAGAAAACTTTAAGCCAGCATGATACTGAGATGAGGAACATCGCTGATTACAACAAGAAGCTTGAAGCAGAAGTTGAAAAACTTAAACAAGAGCTTGCTACTTCTTCTACCTCATATACTCAAAAAGAAGAAGTACTTCAAAAGCAAGTTCGCGATGCTCACGCTGCTCAGCGACATGCCGAGGCACAACTTGAGGCTGAGCAGAAAACAACGGAAAGGTATCGTGCTGACGTTGCAGAGTTACGGGAGAAGGTCAACTCCCAGGATTTGGAGATTATGAGGCTAAAGGCCCAACTATTAAAGACTGAGAAGGAACGTGATGAAGCTATCGCTGGAAGGCAGGCTGCCGAACAGTCGCATGAGGCGACTAAAGCCAATGTCAGCTCCACTTTATTTGACTTCTACGTGCATAGCGTTATGCGGCGCGGGAGCCTTTCATTCTTAGGACCGAAGTATGAGATTACCCTGGCCGAGGTTTGGGAGTCAATTCTTGACATGCTCGGAGGTGCAGGCGCCGGCTATGTTGAAGCATCTCTTGCAGAACACTTTCTAGATGATGACGCCATAGCTGCTCTAGCTCGGGGAAAAGAGCAGCTTGCCAAAGCACGAGCTGAGGCAGGGGAGCCACATTTTGTGAAAGAAGCACCATTAACTGCCCCGTCCCTCCTTCGGTTTCGGCCAATGTTGACATCACAGGCTCCGGTTCTCATTCTCCGTCCCCTGTTAAAGTTATAACTGAGATCACAAGCACGCAGGGTGGAGATGAAGGCGAAGAGAGCACCGAAGCACAGGCTTATGAGGTTGACATTAGAAAGCCGACTTCTCCAGGTAACTCTACTGTTAATCTTTCCCAAGTGGACTACTTGTTTGCTCCTCTTGAGTTTGACGAACTTTTTGATTATTTCTTAAATCTCAATGAGCCGCTATCTCCTTTCTTCACGGGAGATACTAATATTTTTGGCTTTTCTTCTTCTGTAGCAAAAACACCAAGTGCCACACAGACTTCTCCTCCTCTAGCTGTCCCTCCTCCGTTCCTTCAAATCACTCCTATTTCCCAGCCGGATCATAGGAAGAATTAATAGGAGCCCTTCAAGGCTTGGATGATCCAATCGCTTCGCAGGAGCAGAAGGGCTAAGGACTTGAAGGAGGCGACGAATCCTCGAAGCGTACTATTTCTGATGACGTAAAACTGGCTGCTCTTGTTACCCCGAGAAGTGAGTCTTCTTCAAGGAGGAGGAGGAAGCGTACCACTTCCAAGAATAAAAGGAAAAACATTCTTGTTTCTGAAGAGGAAGCGAAGGTTGATTCGGCAGTAACCCTCTCTCCTTCATCCCCGACTCTCCCAAGCCGTCCTGAAAAACTGCCTATTTGGTCAGGTGAAGGCTCTAAAGGTGGTGGCAAAAAGAAGTAACGGGCCCTGATTCCCCTTATTTTTACTTTTTGCTTTTTGCATGTACTGGCCGGAGATTGTGCGGGTACCGGCCTCCGCTTTTCTTTTTATTTTGAAACTTGTACCTGTACAAAATTTTGACAGTATTGAATAAAATGATTTTTTTGTTTGTAAAAACTTCTGCCTTTATTTGAGAATGCATTTACTCTTCTTTTTTGTACAAGTTTCTTTATATGATATTGCAGTGAGCTTGTGGTATGTTGTTTGAGCGTTATTTTTACCAATGTAGCTATACCATGTTTCCCCTATACCATAAGCTCGTTGCAATTTTTTCAACTTTGAGGGGACTTGTACTCTTATTTTCTGGAGAATAATTATTCCATACTTGGAGGAATATTATTCTGCTCAAAATAGAGTACAGCTCGTTTCATATGAGTTTTCACTCTCCACCCTTCGGAGATATCACTTTTTCTTTTGCAGATATACATTCTTACAAAATGAATTCTCCTATGTGGTAAAACGGGCCTCCGAAGGGCACTTTTACTTTTTTGAGGAAGAGTATTTTCAAGCATAGATGAACCAATCTTCCTTTGAAAGCTAAAGTGTGCCTTTAAAGAGGGCTTCCTTTTTTTTGCAAAGTTTTTGCACTCCTCTTTTTCTTTTTTTCTGAAAAAGGTCACTTTTTCTTTGGCTAGTGAGTTTCACTTCATAGTGCAGTGGGCCTTTCGAAAAGAAAAAGGGGTTTCAACCTGCTTGAGTCTCTAATGAGAGTTTTTGATTGTGCCTCTGGGAAGAGGTCTTTTTGTTTCTGCCTCTTGGGAGAGGCTTTTATCTTTTCCCTGTTCGCTGGGAAGCGGGCCTTTGAAGAGGGCTTTTCACATTTCGACTCATGTGAAGTTTTATTTCAGATCACGGTGAAATGTGTGCCTCTGAGTAGGGCTTTTGCGTGGAAGTTTGGAGCTTCTTTCTCTTAGTTGGATGGATTCACGGGAGTGTATCACTGATCAGTCCATAACTTTATGTCGAGAAAGAACTCTCTTTTTCTGGCGAGGCCCGCTCGAGGTCTTTTAGCATTTCAACTGTGGTGAAATGGGCCTCCGAAGAGGGCTTTTCACATTTCGACTCGTGTGAAGTTTTATTTCAGATCACGGTGAAATGTGTGCCTCTGAGTAGGGCTTTTGCCTGGAAGTTTGGAGATTCTTTCTCTTAGTTGGATGGATTCACGAGAGTGTATCACCGATCAGTCCACAACTTTATGTCGAGAAAGAACTCTCTTTTTCTTGCGAGGCCCGCTCGAGGTCTTTTGGTATTTCAACTATGGTGAAATGGGCCTCCGAGACTATCGGGAAGTTTCTTTCTCATGGTTGGCCGGATTCACGGGGAGAGCGCAAGTTACTTGGACGTTTGTTTACGTAGATTGTCTCAACTAGTGAACGAGCGCCTTGCCTTCCACTTGGGAAGGTGCCTCCGGTCGTCTCATGGACTCACGGGGCGGACGCAAGTTACTTGGACGCTTGTCTACGCAGACTGTCTCAACTAGTGAACAAGCGCTTTGCCTTCCTGTTGGGAAGGTGCTTCCGATCATTCCATACCATGTTGAGAAAGTCTTCTGGCACACCTCGTTCGAGGTCTTTATCCTCCGAAGATTTGTGCCTCTGAAGAGGGCTTGTGCCTCTGAAGAGGTCTTTTGCTATTTGATGCTTGTTCGCCCATGTCTCTTTGCCATCTATTCATGTCGAAGACCCCCGTTATCTTTTCCAAATATCATCCCTTTTTAGTTGCCAATAATTTTCCTTATCCAAAGAAATATACTTCATAGTTAAGCGAGTTGGTGGTGGTAGACACAGGCTATTTAACCGAATGCTCGTTTGTACAAACATTCGCAGTTAGTTAGAAATGTTCCACTTCCAGCCACATCGCTAACTTTTGTTCGAAGCACTTCTTTCGTAGGATTTGAGTATGGAAATTTTGAATGGTTTGGCATTTGCTTGCTGGGTGATGTCGGAGATCGCTTGGTCTTGCGATGGGTAAGCTTTGTTTTTATGGCCTGCATTATTAAATCGACATTTTTAGTAACACAATTAACGTATTTTATATGTCGAAATAAAACAAAGTAGTTTATAGTAGTAGTGAACACAAGATTTATAGTGGTTCGGCCAAAAGCTGGGCCTACTTCCACTTTATAGCTTTTCATTATTCACTTGCTTTACAATTGCTTTTAATACAAGAATCATATATTCATAATTCTTTTACAACATTTCAGCAAAGCTTTTAAGTAAAATATGGACGCAAATGATTGCTGTTCCAAGCTCTTGGAATTGGTTCTCCTTCGACAGTTGTGAGTTTGAATGTGCCATCAAGAAGTTTCGTGCCTATGACATATGGCCCCTCCCAGTTTGGCCCAAACACACCTGTGGGTGTCATAATTCTCTTCAGGACTAAGTCCCCAACTTCAAAGCTGCGCTGACGAACTTTGGAATTGAAGTGCCTGGCTATCATTTGCTGATGGGCTGCAATTCTAAGCTTAGCCTCTTCTCTTCTTTCATCAAGGAGGTCAAGTGCTTCCAATTGCAGTTTTTCATTCTCATCTTGATCAAAATGGATCCTTCTGTGTGAGGGAACTTCCGTTTCTACTGGAATCATTGCTTCTGATCCGTATGCCAATGAAAATGGAGTATGCCCGGTCGCAGTTTTGTGGGTAGTTCTGTATGCCCACAGTGCAAGTGGTAACTTATTGACCCAACCACCTTTTTCTTTTTCTAGCTGCTTTTTGATGGTTGATTTGATGATCTTGTTTACTGCTTCCACTTGCCCGTTTCCCTGCGAATGAGCCACTGCTGAGAAGCTTTTTCGGATCTTGAATCGTTTGCAGAAATCTTGGAATTCCTCACATTCGAACTACGTACCATTGTCTGTGATTATCTTCTGAGGCACACCATACCTGCAAATGATATTTTTAGTCACAAAACTTATCATTTTCTTAGAGGTAATGGTAGCCAATGGTTCAGCTTCAGCCCATTTAGTGAAATAATCAACAGCAACGATAGCATATTTAATCCCCGATTTGGCAGTCGGCAAAGGCCCAATGAAATCTATTCCCCAGATGGCAAACGGCCATGGACTGACCATTTGTGTTAGCTCAGTGGAAGGTGCTCTAGGAATTTTGGCAAATCTCTGGCATTTATCACACTTTCGGGAATAGTCAGCAGCATCTAGATTAATCTCTGGCCAAAAATATCCATACCGGAGAATTTTCTTTGCTAAAGTTTGACCTCCTGTATGATCTCCACACTCCCCTCCGTGTACTTCAATTAGAATTGTCTTGGCTTCTTCTTTAGTCACACAACGGAGTAGTGGCATTGAAAATCCCCGTCTGTACAATCGGCCATCCTGGATCATATATCTAGAGGCTGTCCTTAGCAGCTTCTGTCGTTCTTTTAAACTTTCTGGCAAAGAACCATTGAGCAAATATTCAAGTATCGGAGTCATCCATGATCCTTGATCTTGGGATACATTCATAATCCAATCAACATCCATTTCATCTGTGCTCGGAGCTGACAGGACTTCGATGGGAACTAATCCCAATAGTTGAGCTTCACCAGTACTTGAATACTTTGCGAGAGAATCCGCCTTCATGTTCTCTTCTCGGGGTGTATGGCTTATTGAATAACAGTCAAAATCTTCAAGAAGCTCCCAGGCTTTTGATAAATAAGCGGGTAGATTCCCTCCTTTAGCTTGAAATTCCTTCTTGACTTGGTAGACAATAAGCTGAGAATCACTGAAGATCTGCAATGCCTTGATGTTTAGTTCTTTAGCGATCCTTAAACCAGCGATGAGGGCTTCATATTCTGCTTCATTATTTGTCGAAGGAAATTCTTGTCCCAGTGCATAACATAGCGATCGCCCTTCTGGGGTTTCAAGGACAACCCCTGTTCAAATCATTCCTTACGCCATCGACATATAATTTTCATTGAATTGGGATGTTATCAGTGGCTTCTTCCTCACTATCACCTTTATCCGTACATTCTGCGATGAAATCTGCTAAGGCTTGTCCATTGATTTCTTTCCGGGGATGATAAGTGATGTCATATTGGCTGAGCTCAATATTCCATTTCAAAAGACGACACGAAGTCTCAGGACGGAATAGGACTTTCTTTAGAGGTTGATCAGTGAGGACTTTGATGGGATGAGCTTGGAAATACGGCCTCAATTTTCTTGATGCGATTAACAAACAATAGGCGAGCTTTTCCAACCTTGAATAGTTCGTCTTTGCCCCAATGAATCTCTTGCTGATATAATAGACCGGGCGTTGAATCCTTGTGTCTTCCCGTACCAACACTGCACTGAGAGCATGAGATGAAATTGCCAAATACATGAAGAGATCTTCACCGTTGTCAGGCTTTGAAAGTATCGGAGGCACTTCCATATGACGAACCAACTCACCAAATGCTTTCTGACACTCATGAGTCCACTCAGAGTTTTTTCTTCCTTTTTTCAGAGCATCAAAGAATGGAATGCATTTGTCAGTAGCTTTTGAAATGAACCGACTCAAGGCAGAAACCTTTCCATTGAGACTTTGCAATTCCCTCTTCGTTCTAGGAGCTTTGACCTCTCTCAGGGCAGTGATCTGAGCAGGATTTGCTTCAATGCCCCTAGCGCTCACAATGAAACCCAAAAACTTTCCAGACTCCACTCCAAATGAACATTTCAAGGGATTAAGCTTCATTCTGTACTTTCGGAGTACTGCAAACATCTCTGCCAAGTGATCCATGTGGTCCACTGCTTTCTTAGACTTCACTAGCATATCATCAACATAAACTTCCATTGTCTTGCCAATCTGCGGTTTAAACATGGCATTAACAAGCCTTTGGTAAGTTGCCCCTGCATTCTTGAGTCCGAAAGGCATGACCTTGTAGCAGTAGAGTCCAACATCTGTGATGAAGCTTGTGTCCTCTTGATCTGGCTCATGCATCATAATATGGTTATATCCGAAGTACGCATCCATAAAAGATAACAATTCATGCCTCGCCGTCCCATCCACCAACTGATCAATCCTGGGCAGCGGGAAGAAGTCTTTGGGGCAGGCTTTTGTTCAAATCTGAAAAGTCAATGCACACTCTCCATTTTCCGTTAGATTTTTTAACCAGCACTGGATTTGATACCCAATTTGGATAAGTAGATTCTCTGATGAAACCGTTCTCCATGAGCCGATCCACTTCTTCTTTCAATGCTGCTGACCTTTCTGGACTCTGAGTTCTTCTTTTCTGTTTCACGAGTGTAAACTTTGGATCAATGTTTAGAGTGTGTACTGCAATCTCTGGGGATATTCCATACATGTCAGCATGAGTCCAAGCGAATACATCCAAATTTGCCTTCAAAAATGAAATCAGAACATTCTGAACTGTTGTGTTGAGTTGTGAACCCACATTCAGCACTTTGTTTGGGTCCTTTGGGTCAACGGGTACCGACACTGTTACTTCTACCGGTACTACCCTATTCTCCCCTACACCGGCTTTCCTTGGATCCATCTCTCTTCGTGCGCCACTATATTCACCAGTGCAGGGTCCACCCTTAATTGCTACAAGGTTGGTTCTTTGATGCGGACTGGAGCCACCGCACCCTTTCCCGTTTCTCTTTTCCTTGATTCATGCAACTCTGTAAGATAACATTCTTGCCCCGCATCTTGGTCTCCTTTAATCACACCAACTCCATTATCTATGGGGAATTTTATAGTCAGACACTATGGGGCAAGAACAGCTTTGAATGCAGCGAGAGTTGGTCGGCCTAAAAAGGCATTGTAGGCAGAGAATTCTTCAACAATTATAAAGGTTTGCTTTCGAGCCACCTTCCTCAGCCCTTTTCCAAGTTCTACCAACAAATCTATGGTCCCAATCGACTGTTTGGGTTCTCCAGCAAACCCAGCAATCTTAAGTGATGAAGCTTGAACATCAGCCATTGGAATTTTCATCTGATCAAAAGTCTTCTTGAAGAGAATGTTGCATGAAGCTCCACAATCAACTAGAACTCTTCTCACAGTAGCCGGCCCAATACCAGCGGATATGACCAAAGGATCTACGGTAGGAGCATCGATACCCAAAGAATCTCTGGCACTGAATACAATATCATCAGTGGAAGTCTTTTGTTGCTTTAAAGGTGTATCATTTTCTAATACAAAAACATTCTCTTCAGCCGGTACATGCCTCAAGGCCCGGGCATACCTTTCCATCTTGCCCCAGCTTTTGCCTGCTGGGTGAGGCCCTCCAGTTATTATATTGATGGTCTTTCTGACTCATGTTCTACGGCCTTCTCACTTGAGCCAGGACGGTGAGCGGGAACTTGTTGTCCTTGAGTCGACGAGGCTGGGGCATTTCTATTCCTTTTCATATACTGTTGGAGCTTGTTCTCTTTCAAGAGTTGTTCAATTACCTCTTTCAAATGACGGCATTCGTTGGTGTCATGGCCGGGTTGGTTGTGGAACCGGTAGAACCTTCCACTTTTTTTCCATCTTACTTCCCACTCTCATTTTAGGTGGTGTCGGATAATTGACATCATCCTTGGCCGCAAAGAAGATGTTCTCAGGGTTATCGGTCAAGGGCGTGAAATTGAAATGACGGCCTTTCTTAGCATCTCCTTGTTTCTTTCCACCATCATTTCCCCTTTTCTGAGTGTTAGGTTCTTTCTTGTTTGAAGCAGCACCATTGTTCCCGGCTTCTACTGATACCGCCTTAGTCGGTGTTTGGAGGCTCTCCAAGCGCATGAATTCATCCGCTTTCTTGTAGAATTTGTCGAGCGAGTTTGGTTCTTTCATTTTCAACCATTTTCTAAATTCGCTTGATTTGTCAATCGCCCTCATCAAGTATGTTAGGACCATGCATGGCTCAGCATTATCTACCTCAGCCAATGCTATGTTGAAACGATTCAAAAATGATCTGATCGATTCTCCTAGATTTTGCTCTAGACTTGACAGCGACATTATGTCCTTTGCTTTTGAAGCATACAATCGAAATTGCTCCTTGAATTTCCTAGTCAAATCGGAGAACTGATCAATGGACCTGGACGGCAGCTTTGTAAACCACAATAGAGCCACACCTTCCAGATATACCGGGAAATATCGACACTTGATTTCATCAGACGCTCTGGCACCCGTCATATGCCAATCGTACTTATACAGAAACTCATTAGGATCACTTGTCCCTTTGTATGCCGGAATAGTAGGAGGAACGGATTTTCTTGAGAATTCTGCCTTCAAGATTTTCTCAGTAAACGGAGTTTTGCTTGGAGCAAAACCCATTCTTTCTCGTCTTCAACACTTCGCATACTTTCCTTCATGATCTGACGAACCATGCCTGAGAAATATTCTTCATCATTTAAAGGCTCTGGAGGGAAAACATCAGCCATTCGTTCTGAATTCTGTCTTGACAACCGTCCACAAAGGGTCAGCTGCGGTCCGGATCCTCCAGCCTGGAGTGGTGTCTTTTCCACAGGGTCTGCGGCTCTTTGAGAAACGTTCCCTCCTACACCATCTTGATCTCCCGCAGTAGGGTTTCCATCATTACTAACCGGTTGACGGTTAGCCCCAAGTAGGTCATTCAACTTACTTAAGATCAGGGCGTTCTGGGCATTCTGAGCCTCCAACTGTGCATTCTGGGCATTCAATTGTTGATTCAACCCCAAAACTACGGCGTCCAATTCTGCTCGTGTAACTCCAGCAGTTGGAGCTGCTTGACTTGAAGGAGGAGAGATAGCGGTATTCTCTTGAACATTGTCGGATCTTACAGAACTTCGTTTTCTCCCAGGAGCCATTATTTCCAGTAAATTTCTGGTTTTAAAAGAAATCCTTTCGATAACCTTTTGAGAAACAATGGTGAGACCAATCTGAGTTCAATTCTCAGTGAAAGCACCAAAAATGTTAACGCTTAAAATCGAACGCTAACACCCCGGTGTGTGAAGTGTGAATGTGAAAGCACCACCCGATGGTTCGGGAACAGAATATCAGCTAAAATAACAGAAAATACAGTAAGAGACAGCGATTTTATAGTGGTTCAGCTTAGGGAGTAGCCTACGTCCACTTTAAGTATCTTTCTTACTGATCTTGTTACAAAGCGATACAATGCTCTTCAAGTACAAATCTCTTTAGTTACAAAACACTTTGAGCAAGTAGCTTAAGCTTCGATGTTGATGAAAGTCTTCGAATCCATGTCGGATGTGTGAAAGTCTTTCAAAGTAGCTTGTAGTGTTCTTCGAAACTTCAAGTACAAAGTCGGTTTAGAAACTGGCAGAGTATCGGCGCTTGAAGAGACTGTCCAAAAGTCCCCTTCATGCTTGAGGTAGGTTGGTATTTATAGGGAAATTTTCCCCTTGGGTCGTAAGTCGTGATCGACTTATGGTAGGTCGTGGCCGACTTATCTGGCCAAGCCCATGGTCTCACAAAGGTTCACTCATCTATCAGAATTTATGTTACAAGTCCTAAGTCACCCACGAGTCAACATCCTCTTGTATAAGTAACGCAGCATCGAACTTTTACTCAGTAGCTTTAGGTCGTGGACGACTCAAGCTAGGTCGTGAGTCGTGGCTTAACTGGTAAGCTCGTTTATTTCAGATAATAACACAAGTCCTGAATCGTGTACGAGTTAAGAGGCCACCGTGTTAAATAAGAAGCAGCGCTTCATTTTCTTAAGTCGCTCACGACACGTGCTAGGTCGTAAGTCGTGTATAGCTTTAATTCGTTAACTCATTTCCTTCTTAAGTCGTGCCATCTCTTGAATCGTTAAGTCATCCTGTCCTTGAGTCGTGGACTTCCTTAAGTCGTAGACTGTATACTTCCTTAAGTCGTAGAAACCTTAAGTCGTGGAGGCCTTAACTCGTTAGGTCGTCCAGACCTTAAGTCGTAGGTTGTGAAGTACTCTGAGTTGTTAGGTCGTCAATGCCTTAAGTCATGTTCCTTCCTTGAGTCGTGTACTCCCTTAAGTCGTAAGCTTCCTTAAGTCGTAAGGTCGTAGAGAAAGCGGAATTAACAATAAACAACCCCAATAAATACAATATCCAGAATGATATACAATAGTGATATCAATAATGCTCAACAAAAATCAGAGTGACATATACAATGCTACAGTGGAAATGATATCAATAGAAGGGATAACTCCAAGTGAACTGCAACTCCAATCCAATGCTCCAAAGCAAAAACTCCAAATCACTAGGTCGAACCACCATCAATTTTTACCAAGACAAGCATGTCTCGTCCATGAATCCAAAGACTCCGATATCCAAGATCTCCAAGGAATACTAAAGGGAAAGTTAAAAGCTACCAAATCGATATCTATATCTACTATCTAAAAAAAACCAACTCTAGACTGCCGGTGTGGAAAATTTTGTGCATCCAGGGTTTAGGAAAGGAACAATAAACTCCGGGTAAGTCATGGGACTAGCATGAGCAAACAAAAACAGTTTATCTTTAAAACAAACAAAAGAATATTAAAACATTGAAAATCCGCAATGCTTTTTGAAAAATGAAACTGCCATAAGGCCTCCCATCACACACACAATGCAAACGCACACTAGGAGGAGATTTCTCCTTATGACAGTCAAAAATGCTTGATACGCAAAAAAAAACCATTTGATATAATTATTAGTGCATAGTGGAAAACATTTCCAAAGTATAATATTAATCTTAGCCAGCATACAACATTCCGTCGTATGCCTACTATAGCTACCATGTTCAATAGCAGGTTACCGCCACATTCAATGGCAGGTTATACAACTAAAACCGTATTGGGCGCATATTGTTTCTTTGGGTTTTCCAACAAATGGTCAGGCCAAGGAACTTCCCATTGCCACATGGGTACGCATCTAGAGGGAGGCCCCGAGAACCATCCCTCAGTTCTCTGCCAACATAAGGCCGGTGTACCCCTGCCCGGGAGTATCACCTAAGATATTCCACCCCCGGTCGTAACCAACCTTTATCCGAGGTACCTCTCAACCAACAACCACAAAGCAATGTATTTGCAGTAACCACATAGGTTAAATATCCGGGCTCCATACCATGATGTCACCTCTATCCAGAAGAGATGGACATACCCTAGGGGCGCGACCACTGAAACCTTGCTGCATCTTTCCTGTTTCGACCATTTCCGGGGTGCGTGGTCCTGATGCAGTCTCGTCCATAAAGCTACGCTTTTCACAAAAGCCTTGCTTTGATCAACAAATGATCAGCAGCACTTCGTATGCCACATTACCAAATTGGGAATGTATTGCTAGTAACCATCAGCTACATAACCTCTGAGCTCGTACGTCTCAGAGAAGGGTGTTATGCTAGGAGAATAAATCTCCGCCACCAAACAGAAATGTATTTGATAGAAACCAGCTTTACATCTCAAAGTGTAACGTCAGACACACATCCATACAAGTCTATTCCGGGTTCGAACAGAACCGAAGGCACTTCCGAATTAGCCCTTGTAAATCCTGATAATCTCTAATCACGTCCGGACTTCCCATCACAATGGGTGCTCAAATCTCTATACCGGGGATCAGCCGATGCAGAGACATTCGACAAGAAATCCTTTTGCTTTCGAACGTATTCGGTCTTCACCACCGGTCTTCAATTGCTATCGATAACGTCGTATCATTTTTCGGAATGGGTTATATGACATAAGGTCCTCTCCCGACTAAACCGGATAATGAGCGCAATATTTAAAAACATATGGATAATGGGATTTCGATTAAGTCACAATTTAAAATCCAAAATCTTTCATTCAAATGGTTAAACAAATTACCATTTCCAATCTTTTAAACAAAAAGATTCATTTCAAAAACCTTCAATGGTTTAAACTATTTCCATACTTAAATCTTTTAAACAAAAGATTTATCTTTTAAGACCCTTTCAATTTAAAACAAGGATCACCAATCTTTAACAAAGATTCATTTCTAGCCTTCCAAAACAATTCTGTTTTTCAAATTGAATTAACTCATCTGGTCTTTAAATCAAAGACTCATTTCATAGCTTTCAAAACAATTTTCAAAGATTCATCCATACCTTTCAAAATAATTCCCGTTTTCAAATCTTTTTATATATAAAAGATACATCATTTAAAATCCTCTTCAACTAAAATAGGGTTCAACTATTTTTCACAAAATTCAATTATAGCTTCCAAAACCATTCCATTCCAAACATGAAATCTTTTCATCATAATTGGGAAATTCTTTTCTTATATAAAAGCTATTATTATTACTTGAAACCACTTGTTTTTTATTTCAAAAAACCCGACTATAATTCCACGAGTTAAGGCCTTTTAAATGTAAACTTGGGTTAAATTCAATTTCTCAAAACCATACTTCTAAAATGGTTTAAAAACCCATATAAACACATTTATAGTTTGTATAACCTTTTTACGTCATAAATACCAGATATAGAATTCAATATCAGATATTGAATTCTAATTTAAATCGAATTATTCAAATTTCAAATCTTTATTAAGTTATTCAAAATAACTTTCATTTCTTTAAAATACCTTTTCAAAAGTTTTTCGCTTTAAACCCCATCCATTTCCAAAACCATTTGGATTTAAAATTCAAATTCAAAACTATTTAAAAACCTATGACTTAACCGATTTCCACGTGCAACCCATATTTGTGTGTGTATAGTGTGGTCCAAGGGTTTTACGTAATGGTGCAACATCATTCAATCATCACAGATTCAATCATATCGATAAGCGGTATAACCCATAACACTTATCTTCATTCACAGATTCATCGATAAAATAATTATATCAAATCACAAGGATTCATTAATATGATTCGATGTGGGTTTCAGATAACCAACTGGAATCCGACTCCCTACCGCATCGAAATCCAAATGCTGTTTCACGGCCAAGGGGTATTTACACCAAAAACATATAACAGATATCACAGATCAATACATAGCATATTTCACATCACAGAACATTACAGTCCAGAGATAACAATCAATGCAAGGCAATACAATCATTCATAAGCAAGCATACCTCTGATTCAAATTTTAATTAATTTAATTAATTCAAATTAAATTTATTACTTAAGAATTAATCAACTTACCTTGCTTAACCAACCATTAATTAATTAATCACAATCATTTAATTAATTAATCACTTCTTAATTAACCTCATTATCAATTAATTAATCTTTATTTAATTAATTATTCTTTAACAATTAATTAATAATCTCTAATTATTCATTATTAAAACTTGATTAAATAAAATTTAATCTTTCCTTAATTAATTACTAATTAATCCTTAATTTACAATTAATTAATCTTAATTAATTGCTTAATTTATTACAAATTAGAAATTAATTTATCTTAATTACTTTATTAATTATAAATTAATCAACCTTAATTATTGAATTAATTAATCCTTAATCATTAATTAATTAACTTCTAATTACAAATTATTACATATTTAAAACATTTCCACTTTGTTTAAACTTAATTACTTTTTAAAAATTAAATTTAAAGGAATACATTAAAATTTATTCATAATTACATGACTAATTAATCTTCAATTAATAAATAATCCTTAATTAATTATTCTTAATTAATTATAATAACTAATTAAATACTTCTTAATTAATAATTATTCTTAATCACTTCCATTAATTACATCTAGTAATTATCAATTAATTACTTTACTAAGTATTACCATCCATTAAGTAATTAAATTAGATTAACCATTGTTAATCACAAATTAATTTATCTTTAATTATCCATTAATTAATATCTAATTATTTAATTAGTTAAATTAACTAATTATTCCGTAATTAGCTCATTAATTTAATTAATTTCAAATCATTAAATCTTAATCTAATTTTAAGATAAAAACATTCTTAATTATGACTAAATTGTCATTAACAAAAAATTTGAAAACAATTTAGTTTAATAAGTAAAAACTTGTTTTACCTTTGTTTTTAAAACTTGAATTATTTACAAAATCAAATTCTCTTTGTTTCAAAACTTTTGTTGTTTTAAAAACATTTGTTGTACAATACTAAAACCTGCATTGTACTGGATTTTACAAACCCGAGCCAAGAATAAGAAAACTCGAGCACGACTTCGGGTCTTCCACCAAATTCTTCGGGTTCAAACCAGAGTAACTTTTTTTATCTCTCTGTCGTATTTTAAACTTCTACTACAGTTAATTCTTCGCGAATGCTTCGAAACAAACCCGATCAATCTCGAATTCTACTTCGAGTCCAACCTCTTCATACCAAACCAACAACATTTTCCCAGATACACGAAATCGCTTTCACATGTATGCCACGACCACCAATCACCGACCATCGACGCTCCCTCCAGTATGTCGCCTAACCTCCCTCTAGTCGATTTCGACCCCCCAAAATCACCACATAGCCCAAAATCTGAAACGAGCATATAAGAACCCCACCAGGAACCACTCGGTCACCAACACGCACCTCGTATCGCCAACCACGACCACTTAAGACCACTGCCTCACGATTATAACTTCGCCGACCATCCACTCGCCTTTTCCCCCATAAGCGATCTATTCCGATGTCCAAAACGACGCCGATGTGACCTCGTAAACCCAGACAACCCAAACTGTACGTGAAACCCTAAATCATGGTCGTGCCATTGCATCGATCATCTAAAAATTTAGCAACCATTTTTCCTTTGCTCCTCTACTCATGCACCACCTTCGGTAGCAAACCCAACCCATCTGATTTTATCGATCATCAGAAAAGGTTCAAAACCCCTTTTCTGATCAAGCCCAAATATCTCCTTCGATTCCCACCTAAAAATTTAGATTTAGCACTTAAAATTCCTAATTTTCAATAGCAATTCAAACTATATTGGTGAATTCAAGAATTATCAAGTTTGAAATTTCCTACTTTCTGGTTTTTCACTATAACTTTAAACTTTATGCAGTATTAACTAAATATACTTAACTGAATTTACTTTTAAAAGCAAGAACAAAATGTTATTAACCATTTCTCTTTAGTAATTAAAGTCAAATTTTAATTATACTGTGAGATATGAATTTATTTGTGATAAAGATGGGTCTGTTATCAACAACAGAGCACAAAAATGTAATACTCAGAAACAAGTATGCAAGCAAAAATTTATCAGAGTAATCGCATTCAAGATACTTAACTACCTAAATTTCTTTAATTTATGTGTTTACTCACATGCAAAAAAATTTTTGTTAAGAATTAAAGCCTAAAAATCATTTAGGTGGATAGTTTGAATTTTCAAATCTGGTTTTTGAACCTGTTATATTTGAACAGAAACCTGCTTAGCTTGTTTCCAGACATGTATACAACTATCGACACACATCTGTATATAAATCCTCAGGCATTCAATCATACAAGCATGTTTCAGATCATAATTTCAAGAATCATCCAAAAATATCAGGTTTAATAAATTTTTTTAAAACAGGTTTGCTCACCTTAAAAAGCAGAGAACAAAGTGGAGAACTGGAATTTTGTTATTTCCAGGTTTGCATCCCAGATTTTCTTTATTTTGCGTTATCATCCCCTCGGCATGAAAATGATAGAGTTAATTAAGTTTTTAATTGCTTCAAATACTAAAAAAAATTACTCATGAGTTTTCTTTAATTTACCTGAGAAATGATTATTTTTTGAAAAAAAACTAGAACTGCATTTGATCTGCATTGTCTTAGATTTCCTGAAGCTTTAATCCTGATGTTGATCTTCCATTTGATTTACATTTAAATTTTAGTTTAAACTTATTTAATTTTGAACTGCTACTTAAATTTTGAAAACTGAAACTTGGCTTACCTGGTTTCGATCTGTTCTTACTTTGATTAAACTTGAAGTTGCAGTCTTTTCTTTTATCTTTGCTTTGTTTCTTTTCCGTTTTTAGATCTAGTTTTGTAATTTTGTTTTTTTTAAATGAAGATAAAACCAAGTTTGCCACTTGTTTCATATATTTACACTTGTACAAATGCTTGACAAAAATGTTTACAATTGTTATTACATGATCTTATTTGGTTTACAATTGTCACACATAACAAAATTACGTCTAAATCCTTAATTTTAATTAATTTATAGATTTATGTTTTAAGCCCTTCACTTATTAATATTTCAAAAAAATGTATTATGTTTTTCTTATTCATACTATTATACATTTACAAACCAAAATTTTAAAAGAAATAAATATAATTGTATTTATAAATAAAAGTTTATACAAATATTTTAAAATCCAAAACAATTAAAAATATCTGTATTTTTTTCTCAAATTTCAAAACTTTAAATTCTAACCCAAATCAAACTGTAAAATTCAATTTTTGAAGTAACAACTATTTTTTTATCAAATTCATATCCAACTTTAAACTTTCATAAATTATTGTTTCACATCATTCATACATTATACAAATTAAAGTAAAATGGTTTGAGATTATACATTACTAATAAATATTTATAAGTTAGCAAATACAATTTTTATTTTCAATACATTTATATTTTTAACTTAAGATATTAAACTTATTTTTTAACTCCAATCCAAAATTCTATATAAAGTACATATTTTTATTTGTTCTGGAAATTTCATATTATTTTACCAATAATTTCATAATTAAATTCCAAAAATTAAATAAATTGTCAAATTAAACTTGTTCAAAATTTAGGAATGTTACAGATTTCCCCTCCTTAAAAAATTTCGTCCTCGAAATTTGAAAGTAGGGAGACAATCAAGAACAGATGAAAGACAGAGAAATATTTTTTCGATAAAATTGAATATTTATTCTGCATTTGGCTTCCCAAATCAGAATATCAATAATAGATACAAGAATGAATCAAGATACTCGGGTCACCTGATCTACGAATATACAAGGATATTGATTAGTTCAAAAGATAACTAACCATTCGTATATTATACCGGAACCCAACAGAATAAACAGATATATGGATGCAATCCAAAACCTTTAGTTTAAACAACCAAAATATATCTATCAACCATAACAACCAAAGCAAACAGTTCATCCAAATAAACAATTCTAACCCGTCTGGAGTTTATGTTCCATGCAAAATCAAAGCTTCTTTCTGGAGCTGCCAAGAATCATCAAAGAATTGAAAAGACAAATCAAAGGAGATTGATAGAGAAAGTTATTTTCGCTATTGCAGGGTATCAACCATGTATATTGGTACTCCCCTTTCCCCTATCTCGTCCTCTTCTTGCACTCAAACCCACTATCAGTGGATAGTAAGAGAATTTACTGAGGCATTCGAACGGATATCTTAGGAATATACTCATTCTAGGGTATACTTCACCCTATCTCTAATGAGTTACTTAACGTGTTATACTCCTGAGCTAAAGTTTCAAACTTCAGCCCTGATGCCAATTATAACGACCCTAATTCGACCTATGAAAATCGGCACCGAATACGACACTCGTATTCAAATGCCGCAGATCCAAACGTCGAATCTGGTTCGCCGGAGCTTATAATACATCAAGTATAACAACAAAGCGGAATAAAAGAATTTAATATTATTGATATACAGCCCTAATAAATAAAATATTCAGAATGATATACAATAGTGATATCAATAATGATCAACAAAAATTAGAGTGACATATACAATGCTACAGCGGAAATGATATCAATAGAAGGGATAATTCCAAGTGAACTGCAACTCCAATCCAATGATCCAAAGCAAAAACTCCAAATCACTAGCTCGAGCAACCATCAATTTTTACCAAGACAAGCAAGTCTCGTCCATGAATCCAAAGACTTCGATATCCAAGATCTCCAAGGAATACCAAAGGGAAAGCTAAAAGCTACCAAATCGATATCTATATCTACTATCTGAAAAAAAACCAACTCTAGACTGCCCGTGTGGTAAATTGTGGACACCCAGAGTTTAGGAAAGGAATAATAAACTCCGGGCCGGTCATGGGACTGGTATGAGCAAACAAAAACAGTTTATCTTTAAAACAAACAAAAGAATTTTAAAACATTGAAAATCCACAATGCTTTTTGGAAAATGAAACTGCCATAAGCCCTCCCGCCACACACACAATGCAAACGCACACTTGAAGGAGATTTCTCCTTATGACAGTCAAAAATGCTTGATACACGAAAAAAACCATTTGATATAATTATTAGTGCATAGTGGTAAACATTTCGAAAGTATAATATTAATCTTAACCAGCATACAACATTTCGTCGTATGCCTACTATAGCTACCATGTTCAATAGCAGGTTACCGCCACATTCCATGGTAGGTTATACAACTAAAATCGTATTAAGCGAGTATTGTTTCTTTGGGTTTTCCAATAAATGATCAGGCCAAGGAACTTCCCATTGCCACATGGGTACGCCTCTGGAGGGAGGCCCCGAGAACCATCCCTCGGTTCTCTGCCAACACAAGGCCGGTATACCCCTGCCTAGGAGTATCACCTAAGATATTCCACCCCCGGTCGTAACCAACCTTTATCTGAGGTACCTCTCAACCAACAACCATAAAGAAATGTATTTGCAGTAACCACATAGGTTAAATATTTGGGCTCCGTACCATGATATCACCTCTATCCAGAAGAGATGGACATACCCTAGGGGCGCGACCACTGAAACCTTGCTGCATCTTTCCTGTTTCGACCATTTCTGGGGTGTGAGGTCCTGATGCAGTCTCGTCCACAAAGCTACGCTTTTCACAAAAGCCATTCTTTGATGAACAAATGATCAGCGGCACTTCGTATGCCACATTACCAAATGGAATGTATCGCTAGTAACCATTAACTACATAACCTCTGAGCTCGTACGTCTCAGAGAAGGGTGTTAAGCTAAGAGAATAAATCTCCGCCACCAAACAGAAATGTATTTGATAGAAACCAGCTTTAGGTCTCAAAGTGTAACGTCAGACACACATCCATACAAGTATGTTCCGGGTTCGAACAGAACCGAAGGCACTTCCGAAGAAGCCTTTGTAAATCCTGATAATCTCTAATCACGTCCGGACTTCCCATCACAATGGGTGCTCAAATCTCTATACCGGGGATCAGCCGATGCAGAGACATTCGATAAGAAATCCTTTCGCTTTCGAAAGTATCCGGTCTTCAACACTGGTTGGAATGGGTTATACGACACAAGGCCCTCTCTCGGCTAAACCGAATAATGAGCGCAATATTTAAAAACATATGGATAATGGGATTTCAGTTAAGTCACAACTTAAAATCCAAAACCTTTCATTCAAATGGTTAAACAAATTACCATTTCCAATTTTTTTAACAAACAGATGCATTTCAAAAGCCTTCAATGGTTTAAACTATTTCCATACTTAAATCTGTTAAACAAAATATTTATCTTTTAAGACCCTTTCAATTTAAAACAAGCATCACCAATCTTTAACAAAGATTCATTTCTAGCCTTCCAAAACAATTCCTTTTTCAAATTGAATTAACTCATCTGGTCTTTAAATCAAAGACTCATTTCATAGCTTTCAAAACAATTTTCAAAAACTCATCCATACCTTCAAAACAATTTCCGTTTTCAAATCTTTTATATATAAAAGATAAATCATTTAAAATCCTTTTCTATTTCAAAATAGGGTTCAACGATTTTTCACAAAATTCAATTATAGATTTCAAAACCATTCCATTCCAAACATGAAATCTTTTCATCATAATTGGGAAATTCTTTTCTTATATAAAAGCTATTATTATTATTATTTGAAACCACTTGTTTTCTGTTTCAGAAAACCCGATTATAATTCCACGAGTTAAGGCCTTTCAAATGTAAACATGGGTTAAATTCAATTTCTCAAAACCATACTTCTAAAATGGTTTAAAAATCCATATAAACACATTTATAGTTTGTATAACCTTTTCACGTCATAAATATCAAATATAGAATTCAATTTCAGATATTGAATTCTAATTTAAATCGAATTATTCAAATTTCAAATCTTTATTAAGTTATTCAAAATAACTTTCATTTTTTTAAAATACCTTTTCAAAAGTTTTTCACTTTAAACCCCATCCATTTACAAAACCATTTGGATTTAAAATTCAAATTCAAAACTATTTAAAAACCTGTGACTTAACTGATTTCCACATGCAACCCATATTTGTGTGTGTATAGTGTGGTCCAGGGGTTTTACATAATGGTGCAACATCATTCAATCATCACAGATTCAATCATATCGATAAGCGGTATAACCCATAACACTTATCTTCATTCATAGATTCATCGATAAAATAAATTTATCAAATCACAAGGATTCATTAATATGATTCCATGTGGGTTTCGGATAACCAACTAGAATCCGACTCCCTGTCGCATCGAAATCCAAATGTCGTTTTACGGCCAAGGGGTATTTACACAGAAAACATATCACAGATCTCACAGATCAATACACAACATATTTCACATCACAGAACATTACCGTCCAGAGATAACAATCAATGCAAGGCAATACAATCATTCATAAGCTAGCATATCTCTAATTCAAATTTTGATTAATTTAATTAATTCAAATTAAATTTATTACTTAAGAATTAATCAACTTACCTTTCTTAACCAACCATTAATTAATTAATCACAATCATTTAATTAATTAATCACTTCTTAATTAACCTCATTATCAATTAATTAATCTTTAATTAATTAATTAATTATTCTTTAAAAATTAATTAATAATCTCTAATTATTCATTATTATAACTTGATTAAATAAAATTTAATATTTCCTTAATTAATTACTAATTAATCCTTAATTTACAATTAGTTAATCTTAATTAATTGCTTAATTTATTACAAACTAGAAATTAATTTTTCTTAATTACTTAATTAATTATAAATTAATCAACCTTAATTATTTAATTAATTAATCCTTAATCATTAATTAATTAACTTCTAATTATAAATTATTACATATTTAAAACATTTCCACTTTGTTTAAACTTAATTACTTTTTAAAAATTAAATTTAAAGGAATACATTAACATTTATTCATAATTACTTGATTAATTAACCATTATTTAATAAATAATCCTTAATTAATTATTCTTAATTAATTACAATAACTAATTAATTACTTCTTAATTAATAATTATTCTTAATCACTTCCACTAATTACATCTAGTAATTATCAATTAATTACTTTACTAAGTAATTACCATCCATTAAGTAATTAAATTAGATTAACCATTGTTAATCACAAATTAATTTATCTTTAATTATACATTGATTAATCTATAATTATTTAATTAAATAAATTAACTAATTATTCCTTAATTACCTCATTAATTTAATTAATTTCAAATCATTAGATTTAATTTAATTTTAAGATAAAAACTTTCTTAATTATGACGGTCATTAACAAAACATTTGAAAACAATTTAGTTTAATAAGTAAAAACTTATTTACCTTTGTTTTTAAAACTTGAATTATTTACAAAATCAAATTCTCTTTGTTTCAAAACTTTTATTTTTTTTAAAATATTAGCTGTACAATACTAAAACCTGCATTGTACTGGGTTTTACAAACCCAAGCCAAGAACAGGAAAACTCGAGCACGACTTCGGGTCTTCCACCAAATTCTTCGGATTCAAACCCGAGTAACTTTTTTCTCTCTGTTATATTTTAAACTTCTACTATAGTTAACTCTTCGCGAATGCTTCGGACAAACCCGATCAATCTCAAATTCAACTTCGAGTCCATCCTCTTCGTACCAAACCAACATCATTTTCCCAGATAGACGAAATCGCGGGCACATGTACGCCACGACCATCGATCACTGACCATCGAAGCTCCCTCCAGTATGTCGTCCAACCTCCCTCTAGTCGATTTCGACCACCCAAAATCACCACATAGCCCAAAATATGAAACGATAATATAAGAACCCTACCTGGAACCACTCGATCACCAACAAGCACCTCTTATCGCTAACCACGACCACTTGAGACCACTGCCTCACGATCACAACTTCGTCGACCATCCACTTGCTTTTTCCACCATATGCAATCTGTTCCGATGTCCAAATGACGCCGATGAGACCTCGTAAACCCAGACAACCCAAACTATACGTGAAACCATAAATCATGGTCGTGCCATTGCATCGATCATCTAAAAATTTAGCAACCATTTTTCCTTTGCTCCTCTACTCATGCACCACCTTCGGTAGCAAACCCGACCCATCTGATTTCATCGATCATCAGAAAAGGTTCAAATGCCTTTTTTGATCAAACCCAAATATCTCCTTTGATTCCCACTCAAAAATTTAGATTTAGCTCTTAAAATTCCTAATTTTCGAAAGCAATTCAAACTATAGCGGTGAATTCAAGAATTATCAAGTTTGAAATTTCCTACTTTCTGGTTTTTCACTATAACTTTAAACTTTATATAGTATTAACTAAATATACTTACCTGAATTTATTTTTAAAAGCAAGAACACAATGTTATTAACCATTTCTCTTTAGTAATCAAAGTCAAGTTTTAATTATATAGTGAGATATGAATTTATTTGTGACAAAGATGGGTCTGTTATCAACAACAGAGCGCAAAAATGTAATACTCAGAAATAAGTATGCAAGCAAAAATTTATCAGAGTAATCACATGTAAGATACTTAACTTCCTAAATTTATTTAATTTATGTGTTTACTCACATGCAAACATTTTTTTTGTTAAGAATTAAAGCCTAAAAATCATTTAGGTGGATAGTTTGAATTTTCAAATCAGGTTTTAGAACCTGTTATGTTTGAACAGAAACCTGCTTAGCTTGTTTCCAGACATGTATACAAATATCAACACACATATGTATATATAAATCCTCAGGCATTCAATCATAAAAGCATGTTTCAGATCATAATTTCAAGAATCATCCAAAAATACCAGGTTTAATATTTTTTTTTTAAAAAAAAAAGGTTTGCTCACCTTAAAAAGCGGAGAACAAAGTGGAGAACTGGAATTTTGTTGTTTCCAGGTTTGCTTCCCAAATTTTCTTTATTTTGGGTTATCATCCCCTCAGCATGAAAATGATAGAGTTAATTAAGTTTTTAATTGCTTCAAATACTAAAAAAATTATTTTACTCATGAGTTTTCTTTAATTTACCTGAGAAATGATTAATTTTGGAAAAAAACTGGAACTGCATTTGATCTGCATTGTCTTAAATTTCCTGAAGCTTCAATCCTGATGTTGATCTGCAATTTGATTTGCATTGAAATTTAAGTTTAAACTTATCTAATTTTGAACTGCTACTTAAATTTTGAAAACTGAAGCATGGTTTCCCTGAAGCTTGTCTTTTCTTTTATCTTTTCTTTGTTTCCTTTCTGTTTTCAGATCTGGTTTTGTAATTTTGCTTTTTTTAAATGAAGATAAAACCAAGTTTGCCACTTGTTTCATATATTTACACTTGTACAAATGCTTGACAAAAATGTTTACAATTATTATTACATGATCTTATTTGGTTTACAATTGTCACACATAACAAAATTATGTCTAAATCCTTAATTTTAATTAATTTATAGATTTATGTTTTAACCCCTTCACTTATTAATATTTCAAAAAATTGTATTATGTTTTCCTTATTCATACTATTATACGTTTACAAACCAAAAGTTTAAAAGAAATAAAAATAATTGTATTTATAAATAAAAGTTATACAAATATTTTAAAATCCAAAATAATTAAAAATATCTGTATTTTTTTCTCAAATTTCAGAACTTTAAATTCAAACCCAAGTCAAATTCTAAAATTCAATTTTTGAAATAACAACATTTTTTTTATCAAATTCATGTCCAACTTTAAACTTTTATAAATTCTTGTTTCACATCATTCATACATTATACAAATTAAAGTAAAATGGTTTGAGATTATACATTACTAATAAATATTTATAAGTTAGTAAATAAAATTTTTATTTTCAATACATTTATATTTTTAACTTAAGATATTAAACTTATTTTTGAACTCCAATCCAAAATTCTATATAAAGTACATATTTTTATTTGTTTTGGAAATTTCATATTATTTTACCAATAATTTAATGATTAAATTCCGAAAATTAAATAAATTGTCAAATTAAACTTGTTTAAAATTTAGGATATTACAAGTGTTGTATCGAGTTTTCCTATGAGATTACTAACAGTCTGAATATAAGAAGAAAGGAAACCTGGGCTTGAACTCGAGTAAATTAAGATCTTGCTCGGGTCTCAGATTTCAGGATGTTAACCTGATAAATTTAGTTGTAAACCATTATTGGAACTTGGGAAAAAAATATGATATGATTTTTACAGTTTCAAAGCAAGATGTTTTTAACAAGCTTTCAAAGTGTTTAAAAGAATTTTATGTTATTCGGAATTGATATGCAGAATGTTTCAAATGGAAATTTAATGATAAACATCAAAGGATAATTACTAGACGTAAGTAATTTAAAGGACAATTACTAAATGAAGGTAATTAAGAAATAAGTTAATTACTGAATGTGACTAATTGGAATTAATTGATGATGTAATTAATTCAAATAATTACTTAGAGTAAGTGATAACGAATAGTTAATGTTGGGATCATTAACTAGTGGTTAAGAAACGATTAGTTCATTTAGGTAATTAATTTAAGAGAATTAATTGGTTTAAATTAATTAAGAATAAACTTGGAATTGATTAAGGATTAGTTACTTAATGAGATTAATCAAGTGAATTACTTAGTGTAAGTAGTTAATGTGTAATTTCTAAAGGTAATTAATTTAAGAGGGTAATTACTTTATGGAAGTAATTAAGGGAAGTAATAAAGGATTAATTAGTTGGAGAATAAATTAAGGATAATCAATTAATTTGTGTAAATAATTAAACTTTATTAATTAATGGATAATAAGTGAAAATGATAAATAAAGAGGTAGTTACTTAATGAAGTTACTAGAGGTAAATTAATAAAGTAATACAAGGTTAACTAATGTGAATGGTGAAATAATTAATCTATTTGAATAATTAAAGATTAATTATTTAATGAAATTAAAGTATAATTAATCAAGGAAGATTAATTAAGATGGATGATTATTGGATGATTGATTTATTGGTTTATAATTAATGTATGAGTAGGATTTAAAAGTAATTAAATAATTGATTTGATTTAATGTGGTTAATTAAATTAACTAGAGAGGGTATGGTTGAGAAATTTTACTCATAAAAGATTAAGTGCGTTGGAATTGTTGATATTTCTGGTATGAAATATCAATGATATGATTTGGTTGAACGGTGATAAGGTGGTTACCTTTCTATGATGAATTGTTATGTAAAATGACATCCTATATATAAAGTGAATTGTATATCACTTGAATAAATTGGATTAGAATGATATTGAATTCAAAGCTACGAGGGACGGGTATCAGTAGTACCCGAACCCACTTCGATTTGCAATCTAAATCTCATAAGTGTGACGTGTGGAAGCAAACAGGCTGGAATGGAATAAATTGTGAAATATGAATATTAACCTGAAACCGTTGTGTGTTAAATGCTGACCATGAGAACTCGTAAAGGATACGAGTTACCCTAATATTCACATATGTTTTAGCTTGGAATTTCATATTATATAGGTTTACTCATGCTGGTTTCCAGCCTGACCCGGGTGTTACTTTGATGTAATGCTCGGGTCGGACCGAGTATTACAGATTTTCAGGTGGGGACGTTCTGGCGCTCAAGAGACGAGTTGGATGGCTGGAACGTATAGAGTATTTCCGTTGTATTATATTATTGTAAAACTGAGGCATGTTGATTTGTGTATATTCATTGTCTGTATATATGTGCAACTCTGATGTATTGAAATGTAATCGACAGATATAGTATTCTTTTGTAAACTATTATTATTTATTATTATATTTTATCCGCTGCGAATGGGAGATGGTGTTTCTAATCTTCTTCTTCTTCTTTTTCTATCTCTTTCTTCTTTTTTATAACTATCTGGAATTTTTGGGTTCGAAAATTTTCGAGTCATTACAGTTGGTATCAGAGCTGAAAGGTTAAGTAAGAACCTTGGCTCTAGTGGGAGTTAATCACTAAATAGAGTCCATAGTACTCTAGAATGGGTTGAGTGTGTGTGTGTGTGTGTGTGTCTATATATATATATATATATATATATATATATATATATATATATATATATATATATATATGAGTGTGTGCTTGTTATATAAAGGATTTAAATGATTTTATATAAAAGCATATTTTGATATATAAGGAAATATTTCATTCTAATAAATATTAAGGCGATTGGTTGTTAAATTATTGAAATTAAAATTAAGAAGTAATATAATATAACCAAATTGAAGTCCTGAATTGGAATTAAATTAAGTAAAAACGGAAATACAAACGAATTAAAATTTAATTAATTGAAAATGAAATTCTAAAATTAGAATTTAGAAATTAAATTGTTTAAAGCTTTAAATAAAGGTAAGTTTGTAATGGATTTAAATTGAAATTTAATCTCGAATTTATAGAAGTAAGAATAATATAAAAAAAGATGGGTATCTAGATATGATTACCTTGGATATTTTCATAAATAGTTATTGTGTTTAATAATGATATATGTTTTAAGGGAGTAAACTTTTACATAAAGTATAACTGGGAAGCAAATTAATATAAGAGTAAAAGTTGAATTCTTCTAATTAAGTTTAATTTAGGGGTTAGGAAGCCCTTCTAGAATTCAGTTTTTGAGAGAAATGACTAAGAGGGAAAAGTGCAAGGGTCGATGCATAGAGCAAAGTACAGCTGCACATAAGAATCGAGAAGAGAAAATTCAAGAGTATGAGAAACAGGTTATGGAAAAGGCTGAACCTGGACCTTATGATAATGTCTCCTGCTATAGATGTTTCAATAAAGGACATAACACAGCCAAGTGCAGTAAAACAAAGGAGGAATTGAAGGGTACATTCCAACAGTTTCGCTCTGAGATCTTGTGTTTTAAGTGCCATAAGAAGGGTCATTTTCTAAATCATTGCCCTGAAGTGAGAAAGGCGAAGCGTAAACTAGTGGAACTGGTCAATGAGTCGACTATCTGCTATCATTGTAAAAAGACAGGACACGTTGCTAGGAATTGTTCCGAGAGGCAGAAGAGGAGTAAGGCTGTAGAACATACTATTGGAGCCGTGAAGGTTATCCAGATTGATGACAGGTTAGAAACATTTTGTGTTAAATTTTGTAAGTGGGGACATCCTGTTGAGAAGTGTATGTTCGGGCTTTGCCCTTTGGAAGGAAGTCCAAAGGAAGGATACTTGTAGGAGTATTAGGGCTCTGTTCTTTCCAAGCCTCTAAGTTATAGGAAGGCATCTAGATTTATTACTTCTGTAAGACTCTTATTTTTTATAAATGTATGTAATGTATGAACTACTAGTATGTAGTGAATTAATATATGGAATCATTTTGGACTTAAGACTGAAATGTTTAAGATAAAAGTTCAAAAGTTGGGTTATAAAAATTTAAGTTTGGTGATAAATTGAATTTCAAGACTTAGTTGTTTAAAAGAGATTTGAAATATTGTTTGAATTTTGAAATAAGTTTAAAATGGATGTTGGATTCAGGATTAAATTGTTTAAAGAGATAAGTTGATTTGATTTAAAGGATTAAATCAACATTTAAAAATTTAACTCAAATTTATATAATTCGAGATGGTTTAAAATTGAGATTGAAATTGAATGAACTTAGAGGAAGTTAAATAAGTTTAAATGGACGACCTGATTTGGAAATTTCAATATGAAATTGGGATTAGACTTGGGAAGCTAAATGGTTAATTTGTATGGAGAGTTTGTGTGATCCTAAAACGGGTTTGAGATCTAGAAATTGAAAATGGATGGATGTTTTTAAATAAATTAGATGATATCGTCCTATTGTTGTTAAAAATCTTTAAAAGTGAAAATTGGATTGTAACGACCCAGGATTTTTAGTAATTAAAATTTGAATATTTAATTAATTTTAAATATTAATAAGTGAATTTATAAGTCGAATAAATTTTATTTCGAATAATTGGATTTAATTGGATAATTAAATCGATAATTTAATATGTTAAATTATGGAAATAATTGAAAATCGAGTTAAATATGATTGAAAATGATTTGTAAAATTTTATTTTATCATATTGGAGTTAGAACGATATTTTAGAACTTCTAAAATCGAATTAAAAGTTTATTTGTGAAAATTGAATATTTTTAATATTTAATCGACTAGTGAAAATAGCCAATTTTTGAACAATCTCAGAATTGGACGAAACTAGTTCCATTGGATCCGTAATAGTTAGTTATTACCGGATTTCAATTTTCGTGTCAATCGGAGTTATCGTTTAATCGTGGCAGCTCAAAACGCATCGAAATTGTTTTAATATTAATTTGGCGAGTTAAAATAGCCATTTTTCAAAAAGTTTCGGATTTCGACGAAACTAGTTTCATCGGATCCGTAGTGTGATATTATTGTAAGGTTTCAAATTTCGTGTCAATTGGATTTACCGTTTGTCCGGTACAAATTAAAACGCCTAGAAAATCGTTTAAATCGGTTTAATTCAAATTGAACGTTTATAGCCATAACTCGCACAGATGTCCAAATTAGCTTTCGAAACCTATTCCATTGTGTCCGGAACGCGGGGTAAACACTAGAAATGCTGGTTACGACGCATGAATCGGAGTTTAGAAAACCCGGATGAATAGTGTCGTTCGTTTTCCTATAAATAGACCAACCTTTCAAAAAAAATATAAAAAAAATAAACCTAACCCTAAACCTAAGCCAGCCGCCACCATTGGAATAGAGGGCCGAAAATTGTTTGCTTTCACCCCTCAATCTCTCCCAATCTACAAATAATTAGCGAATGTTGTCAACTACAACATTGTAGAGCATCTCGTGCTCTATCGATCTATACGGTTGTGATCAAGTTTCGTTGCCAGGATTGTCGACAAGATGGCCGCGTTTGGGGTCAGTTGCGCACGCATTTCGAGCGTAAGGGGGTGGCCGAGTTTGGAGATGCTTGGGCCGAGCATGGAGGTTGGGTCGGCCTTGGACGTGGAGGTGCCTGATCAAATTTTTATTGAGCGATGAAGTTGCAAAATCAAAACCTAATTTTGGAGCATTGGGTTCTTGCGTGAATTACAACCTGGAGAGGAGTTCGCATACGAAGAGAAGCAAGAAGATGCGTTCAAGGGCATGGATGCATGCGGCCCAGATCCTACGGTCCAGATAGTTAGGTTAAAACTATGATTAATGTTGTAAATTATTATATTTAAAAATCGTGTAACTTCATAAAATCATAACTTTTTCATACGAGGTCGAAAACGCGCGAAACCAGTTGCGTTGGAATCGTATGGACCAGCACTACGCTATGGAATTGGAATGGAGTCGTTTGGAGTTAGTGAAAATTTTAGGTAAAATTAAACGTCCGTTTAATTTTATTCGAAATAAATCGCTAAAATGAAATTGAAATCAAGGTGAGAACTTCTCACTCAATCGAATCAGTTTCGATTTTATTTTAAATAGTTAGATTTAAAATATTTGAATGCATGTTTGAATGATGATTGTTATCTATTGATTGTTAAACTAGACATTATGCGCCGTTAGTAAGCGGATGTTATTTATTAAAAACATATACCACGAATATTTCATAAACAGTGAAATTGGTATTATATATAATAGCAATATATATATATTGGCATATGTATATATTGCAGTTATTGATTTCCCGCATTTGTATAGCGGATGAGACCCTATTGCGCCGTCTATTAAGCGGATAATATTTTAAGTCCCATATACCGCGATAATTTCGTACTGGAGCGGAGTTGGTATTGTGCTAATGTTTGTGGATGTAGGAAAACAGGTTGGAGGGATCCAACTAGATTCCTCAACAGTATTTATTTGATTTCAGATATTTTGATATTTGATGGATTATCATATCGATATTTGATATCGTTGTTGTCGTGATTGGCTATTTGGTATGTAGCATCATTGGACCAAATTTTGGAATTTTAAAAGGATTTCAAAGTGATTTTTTGAAAGTATACGTTTATAAAATATTTTTGGAATTGATTCATTTTAAATAAATAAACGTATAAATTTTAATGTTATAAAATTATGATTTTTGAGAAAAATAGTTAAAAGTTGATTTTTGAAAATATGGGTTAATAATTTTATATAAAAAAAAGAGTTTAAATTGAGATTTTTGGATTTATTGTAAAAAGTTTAAAAATAGGATTTATAAAATTTGATTATTTTATAAATCAAAATGGTGAAATTATAAAGGAGATTAAAGACATTTTAAAATATTAATATAAATTGATTTATATAAAAGAATTTATAAATTGATATTTATAAATTAAAAATATTTGAGTTATAAAACGAGTTTTTATAAGTGTTAGAATGAATTATGAATGAATTTCATAAATGAATGAAATTTATAGAATTATAAACGGTGAAGTTAGAAATAGAATTTTATAAACAGTAGGTTTATAAAATTTGTAAAGTTATTTGAAGAATAGGTTTGGATAAATAAACAAATCTTATAAGTTATAAGATTTATAATTATGAAGTTCAAAGGAACGATTTTGCAAACAAATAAATTATAAGTATTTCACTTATAATATGAACCTTTGGTATATAATTGAGTTATGAATTGAATAGGTTAATAAAGGAATTTATAAACATTGTTTTATAAATTCGCAAACGACTTATTTTGATAAGTAGATTGTTATAACTTATTTATGGAGTTATATTCACGTTTTAGACGGTGAATAATCCTTTAAAATGAAATGTATAGAAATGATGAAATTGGTTAACGTAGTATATTCACGTTTTTGAATAGTGAATAATATGTTAAAGAAATTGTTTTGAATGTGATGTTTTAAATTGAATTAAAACAAGTTAACGATGTTTTAAAATGTGTTGAGATTCGAAACCATAGATTTCAACATTCATTGTTGAAATAGACGTTTTCGAGAAATAGAAGGAAATGGTGGACTATAACACTGTTGTTATAGTAAATGATTTCCGAAAGGAAATGTTTTGTATAGTATTGGGATTTATATATCTATTTTAATTTCGAATCCCTATACTATTGATTTTGGGTTGTCGTAATGATGTTTTACGCAACATTCGTTTTGGCCCAAATAAATATGTTAAAGAGAATGATTTCCTTAAAGAATGAAATATGTACTTAATCTCCATTTAAGTATATTGAATATTTTCCAAGTGTTGAAAATAAATGGATTTGTGAATTACTTATTAAATAAGTATGGAAATGTTTTCCAATATAAAGTGAATATTTTAAGAATTTATCTTTTTGAAGATAAATTGAAATGAATAATTGAAATCGGATATCAGTAGATATTGTGAAATATAAATTCACTAAGGAACTTATAGAAAGGGGAATTTGTTTAAAAACAAATATTGATTTATTTTTGAGTTATTGAAATTATATATCTTGTAAAGATATTTTTGGGAAATAAATTATTTGGAAAATTATTTGGAATCTGGTGATGTTGTGCATATCCATTGATAGTTCAATAACTGACTATCAATATTTACCTTTGAAAGGTATTTGTTGTGATTTGCTGAATTTGAATGCTACACTTATTTTTAAATTATTGCGCTCGTTATTCGTATTACCCATTCCGAATAGTGATACGACGTAATGGATAGCATTGAAGATCGATGTTGAAGACCCGGTATTTGCGAGAGCGATAGGATGACCTGTCGATTGACTCTGCACCGAGTTGCTCCGGTATTGAGTTCTCCATATGTGATGGGAAATCCGATCAGGATTGTGGATATCCGGATTGCAAAGACTTCTTTGTAAGTGCCTTCGGTTCTGTTCGAGCCCGGAACAGACTTGTATGGATTATATGTCTGACATTACAAATTGAGATATAAAGCAGATTTCTTTCAAATATATTTCTGTTGGTGGCGGAGAATTTATTCTTTTAGCTTAACACCCTTCTCTGAGACATACGAGCTCAGAGGTTATGTAGTTGAAGGTTATCAGCAATATATTCCCAATTTGGTAATGTGAGATGCTGAGTGTTGCAGTGAAATGATCATTGTGTTGATTATTTGGGATAGGATCATTTATTTGATCGTCTATCTTGGTGATCATTTCTATGATCATTTGTTGACCCAAAGCATGGCTTTTGTATAAAGTATGTTTTTGTGGACGTGACTTCGTCGAGCCTCACACCCCGGAATGGTCAAAACAGGAAAGATGCGGCAAGGTTATCAGGGGTAGCGCCCTTTAGGGTATGTGCATTTCCTTCTGGAAAAGGGTGGTATCATGGTATGGAGCCCAGATACTTACTCATGTTGAAAACACTTTATGATTGTGTGATGATGGTGACGAGCGCTCGGTAAAAGGTCCCAAAGGACCGGGGGATGGCATACTCGTGTAGTAGTTACCTAGTGATAAAGGTAACCCAGCCTTGTGTTGGCAGAGAGCTGGTTAAGTTCTCGAGACGTCCATCCAGAGGCGTTTCCATGTGGCAATGGGAAGTTCCTTGGCCTGATAATTTGTTGGAAATCCAAAGAAACAATACGAGACTTGTACGGTTTTAGTTGTATAACCTGCCATGGAATGTGGCGGTAACCTGCTATTGAACATGGTAGCTATAGTAGGCATAAGTGCGGAATGTCTATGCTGGCTAAGATTTATATCTTTATTTTCGAAATGAATTTTCCTACACTATGCACTAATAATAATATCAAATGTTCTTTTTAATACGTATCAAGCATCTTTGACTATCATAAGGAGAAATCTCCTCCGATTCTGCGTTTGCATTGTGTGTGTGTGTGCGGGAGGCCTTATGGTAGTCTCATTTTTAAAAGCATTGCGAATTGACTTTAAAAATATTCATCTATTTTGTTTTTAAAGATAAATAAACTATTTTGAGTTCTCACATCAGTCACATGACTGACTCGGAGTTTATTGTTTTCCTTCCTAAACTCTAGGTGCCCACCAATTTCCACACGGGCAGTCAAGTGTTAAGGTTTATCAGGATATTCTGGAATTCAGGAGTTGCTGGAGGCAAGATGGATGACATAGCGTATTACTAGTTATATAGTATTTCTTTTTCCGCTGTTTGTTGTTGTTTGTTGTTGTACACTCTGATGTAATGAAATGTAATGTGATGTAATGTAATAACTGATATAGTTCTTTGTTTGAAGATTATTCATTTATGTATGATATGTTGTTCCGCTGCGAATTGTGAGATTCTGATATTGTTCTGTTGCTTTCTGTTCCGTTCTATTTTCTATTTTCTTTCCTCTCTATTTTTCTTCTTTTTCCCTCTTCTTCTGTGACGCCCCACCTCTATACCCACGCTAGCCAAGAACACTACGGTGTAGTGCTGTCAACTAGCGCGGAGAATAAGGCTGTTGAGGAGCGACCATCCATGTAATTTCTTATCACATGGTGGCTATAAAATAATCTTCGGAAACAAATATAGAAGTAAGCATAACATGCGAATCAATCACAGATATCCATATCACAAAGGCGGAAAGAGATATGAATATATATCACATAAAAGTGTACATCAGAGTAGTGGTCTAAAAAGATCCACGATAATACAAAAGAATAGCAACGCGTGCTATACAAAAGAATACAACTATGAGTCTATATCTCAAGTGTAAACAACAAAAGCTGCTAATCTAAACAAGTAGCCAAAAGTCTGAGTAGTGAATCACTGGGGGAGGATTCAAGCAGTAGCACCTGTAACATCTCGGTCTGACCCGAGTATTATTTATAAGAAAATAATAAACGGATCAGTCTAACTATAAATATCAGATGACATGATATAAAATAAAAGATATGGCATAAGCATAAAATATCCATACTGACATACTACTATAAGTATGCAAATAATGATCAACAGGAGATCAACCGATAAGAGATAAATCAATATCACAAGAATCTTCTCAAAGATCCAAAGAGGGCATCATACCCTAAACTTGTACTCATGACAAGTCAAAGAGATAAATTCCAGAAATCAACACGAGAAATCCAAAAATCACAGAAAAAGGGAAAGAGGCCTATCACATGACGGTCCGAAGACCAAGGGGAGCTACCCCGCATGTGTGAATGGAATCACACAGATTGAGGTCAAGACTAACCAAAAAGCAGAAAGGTATGTGTGAATGGAATCACACAAGTGGTGTCTAGTCTAACCTTGCAATGAAAGAGACATCGCGCAATTGCTAGTCTAATTCATAAAGCGATCATCAAGATCAACGAGAAGTGTCAATTACACTAAGCTAGTAAATATAGAAGTTTAGCCTCATGTCCCATAACCACTTGCTTAACTTAAATATTTACGAACAAACTGTAAATCTTCACTAATAAAATTGTCACAAGAGGTTCAATCGAACAAGTCCAAGAATTAACCGACGAAGTGAACGCAAGCGTTTCATACCACTTGTTTTACTAAGTCGTTTAATTAGATTTCTCATCCGAGTGAGGTAAAGGCTTGTATATACTAATAGATTGGAAAACGGTTTAAGAAAAGAGCTTTGTTATTAAAAATAGAGTTGAAATCATTTTGTTGAAAGAGTTTTGATATTTACTACTAGTACTGAAACCTTTATATTATAAAGTGACAAAACACAGAAGCAATTGTAGAAACAATCATTCACAAAAATCGCATACGGAGATGTGAATAAAATCCAAGGAAATCAGCTCAATGTTTTTCAGATAAGATCCCCTACGGAGGGGGGGTCCAGAGGGGTGGCAACCCCCCAAGGTGGGGGTGCGGGGGCAACGCCACCGCTTACGGGGTTCGACCTAGTGAAGACCTAATGGTCTAACGACCTAAGAGGAATAGGGTCGAGCGACCTAATGGTTGCGACCTAGGGGTCTAAGGGGTCAAGCGACCTATCGGGATAAGGTCCAACGACCTACGAGTCAAAGGTCCAACGACCTATAGGGTTATAATGTCATGCGACCTATCGGTTTATAAGGTCATGCGACCTAACGAGTTATGGCCAAACGACCTAGTAATGGTAGTAGGATTGAGTGACCTAAAGGTTTAACCGGTCAAGCGACCTAAGGAAGGTAAGGTCTAACGACCTAACGCTTACGACCTAACGGGCTAAAAGCCACGCGACCTAGAGGATCTGCAAGCTAACGAGGCCGACCTAAGGTGCAAGCGACCTAAGGGACTCCGGCCTAAAGTATGGTACGCGACCTAAAAGATGGCGCGAACAAGGTGAGAGCAGGTCGAGCGACTTAAGGCGATGCGCGACCTAAGACCTAGCGACCTAAGGGGATGCGCGACCTAAGGGGATGCGCGACCTAAGGGGATGCGCGACCTAAGAGAGGCATCAGGTCGAACGACTTAAGGGTTATGCGACCTACGACCTAAGCTCAAATACGAGCTACGAGCTACGAGCTAGCGACCTACGACCTAAGCTCAAATGCGAGCTAAGGCCATAACGTACTAACATTTGTCGCGACCTAACTGGTGACGACCTAACAAGGAAAGGCTGAGCGGCCTAACGCTGCAAAGGGGATTTAAGGCCAGAAAAGACCTACGACCTAAACCCTATACGACCTAACGTGAAACGACCTAACTCCGAAGTGAAAATTCAAGGCAGTGCGACCTAGCGCGATAACACGCGAACGACCTAAGGGTTAGGTCGCGAGCGACCTAACTCCGAACACCAAAAATGGCCAGAACGACCTAAGTGCGGAAAATTCACCAAAACGCTAAAAATTGGAGTTTTTCACCAATCCAATCCAAACCAAATGCTAATGTGCATGCAAAAGTGATAGGGAATCATTCCCAACAGTCCAATATAGTTATAGACTAGATTTGTGAGATAAAAATCTCACATTTTCACCAAATTTATGAAGAAAGAGCTTGAAGGCAATGGAGAAGCAACCACAAGCTTGAATCAATGTCTTCTTCTTGAATTTGGAGTTGAATGATGAATTGCAATTGAATTTGAGTTTTGGAATTTTAATTTCCCATTCCCTCCACCATTAATGCCAAAGCTTGATTAGTTAGGAAATTTATGAAGAGTGAGGAGAAGAGGGTTGGAACTTGGGCTTAATAGGCTAAACTAACCCAAAGTCCAAAGCGGGAAAAGTTAGTGAAATTTCACTAACTCCAAACCTATCGATGTTTATACTTAAAAAAGTTGTAAACGACATTTCGAACTCAATGGAAGTGGTCTCGAGTCCTAATTTGACCGTTTGCAAAAAGTAGCTTTTCGGACCAAAATTCGATTAACGAGTTAATATTTAAATAAAATATTTAAATACAAACTCGATAAATATGCGGGTTGTTACATCTTCTGTCTCTTTCTTTTTCTTAAACATTGAGAATTCGTATTTCTGTTCATCTTGAATTAATCAATGGAGATTAGTGTATATTCAAGGAGTACGGATTTGCGTTCCTCACAGGGATTTGTTTAAATGAATGCGAAGTGAAGTGTGGTAATATATCCATTATTGAGATAAAAAGGGAAATTAAACTTTAATTTGAAAATAAGGATATGGAATTACTTTAAACTGAAAATTTGAATAATTGAATTTGTGAATTAAAATTGTTTAAGAACTGGTTTCAAATCCGAAAGAGAAAAACTGGGTAATAAATTAAAAAATTTAAGATAAAATTGTTTTTTTTTTGAACTTTTATTTGAACTTAAAGATAATTTTTAGCGGAATTTTGAGAATTTGTCTCAAAATTTAAATTGTCTAAATATTTGGGTTAAAATTGAAATTTAGATTCCATTAGTTCAAATTGAATTTAGTTTGAATCAATTAGAATTGAAGATGGATAAGTATGGAATTCAAATGGAAAATTTGAATTGGATTAATTGGAAAAAAATGGAAAAAAAAAAGATTTCAAATTCAAATGGGAATTGGAATTAATTCTTATAGAAATTTAAATGATTTGAAATTAAAGTGGATTCAATTTGAAATTAGTCCAAATTTATTTGAATAATTAGGAACTTTAATTAAAGTTAAGTAAAAATCAAATGGAATTTGATTTGAAGTTGGGAAAGTGAACAGTTTGGCTCTGGACTATTTTCCAAATTATTTATTATATATACAACCTTTCTTATTAAACCTAAAGCTTTCTTATATTTATTTAATAACTACTTTTGGAGTTATTTAACTATTTTGTAACTATTTTATAATCTAATTGTTATTTTTCAACTTTTCATAATTAATTACTATTTTACAACTATTTTGCAATTATCTAAAATTTCTATAACTATTTAACTATTTTCCAACTATTTTACAGCTATTTTGTAAAATAGTAATTATTTTTCAACTACATATCTATTTTTAATTTTTTCAAGCTATTTTTGAAATATACACTGGTCGGAGTTCAAACTGTTATTGGTTTAAATACCCAACCGAGATAAGAATTGAAGTGATAATCCAAATGGGGATTATGGAAAATGTAAATAAGTGAATGAAAATTTAAGTGAATGTGAATGGAAAGGAAATTGATTTGGCAAATAATTAATGAAGTTAAATACATAGGATGTATGTATATTATTCTATTCGCATAGTAATTTGATCCAGATTCGAGCATAGAATTTCGAGATAGTTATATTGATCTGAGTTGGGATTTTCACTCGATTTTCGACGGCGAGCCTGGGTATGGATTGTTGATTGGTTCTGGATATTCTCCATCATAGTTATGGCTATGCAAGGAGAATGATGGTTTCTAATCAAGAAACCAGATCTGTGTCCGCACTAGGAAGTCGGGTGAACGATACTAGTTCGGAAGTAAAATTGTGTGATTGAGTGAGCGATCAGATTGGTATAACATACGGATGATAAGTGTACATCGTATGGATTTGAATGAAATTGATATTGAAAAAGTAATCAAATTTGAATAAATAAAGTTATATATCTTTGTTATGTAAGATAAATATTCTCTTGCTGAATCTATTGCCAGAAGGAAAGGATTTTTGAAAATGTTTGAAGTATAAAAGGAGTTTTATACAAGTTTGAAATGATCCAAAGTTTTAAAAATTATGTATATCTATATATATAAAGCATCTTACGAGGATTTTGAGAAAAGGTTTTTGGAACCTTTGGATTTGGAAAGCTTTGGATTTTTGGGTAAAATCAATATTAAAATTTGGAAAGCCTAGTTTGAGAATTATCTATTTTGGGATAACCGATTTTGTGTAAAGGAGCTTTGTATGAGATCATACTAGGTGTATGATTTGAAAGATACTATTTATGTATAGTATAAAGTGTTTTGATGATGGCTCTTGTGAAAAAGGCGCTCCCTTGAAATGAACTTCTAAGGAGTGCCACCGGGTGGTGCTGCCTTGAGCCCCAAAGGAGGGTTCTAAAGTTGATCCTGTGAGGTGTCCAGACAAAACTAGTTCCTGAAGATTATGAGTAGAGTATACCATAGCGAAAGTCATGTGTGCCGCTGAGAGCCAATAGTTACATGGACTTTTGCTGCGATGGCAATGTAACCAAGGATGTAAATACGACCTATGGTAACATAGCGAAAGTCGTGTGTGCCGCTGAGAGCCAACAGTCTACGTTTGATTTTATATCGGTAGACTGCGACCTATGTACGAGTGGAGAAGCTTCATTTTGACTGCGAAAGTCGTGTGTGCCGCTGAGAGCCAACAGTTACATGGACTTTTGCTGCAATGGCAACGTAACCCTGAAATGTAACTACGATCTGTTGTGGGTTCCATGGCGTAATCGAGGGGCGCGGAGTGCCTACAGTTACATGGACTTTTGCTGCGATGACAACGTAACCCTGAATGTAACTGCGACCATGGATGGAGGTGATGATTCCCAGAGCATTCTCACCAAAGACATCTCCTCTATTTTCAAAAATAGTTTTCTATATTTTCAATAAAATTATTTTCAAAGTATTTTCACTGGTATTGAAACGGGTCTGCCAAGCACTTACAGATTTTCAGTCGTACGCCTGATCAACGTATGACCGAATTTCTGTGAGAATAAGGATGGACTTGTCGAAACATCGAGTAATAAAAGTATTTTTATAAAAACTATTTTAGAAATATTATATAGATTTTTAAAGTAGTTTAAAAATGATCAAAGAAAATTTATCTGATTTCGAGCATTTTAATAAGTCTGACTTCGTTCCTTTTCGAGGACGAAAAGATTCAAAGGGGGGAGGAATGTGATGACCTAGTATTTTGGAAACATTATTTTAATAAATAATTTAATCCAATTAAATAAAATGTAAACTCATCTTTTCAAAATGAATAAATCTTTTGGAAATATTTGCAGTTATTTATATAGATTTGTATTTTGAGAAGGGAAATTGATTTGAAAATTTAAAATAAATCTCTTAATAATATTTACCATAAAAATATATCTTATATAATTGAATTAAAATGCTTTACCTTGTTAACATTTGGTAAATATATATAAATATATGGATAGTAATGTTTGAAATAACATCAAATTCTATCAACATAAAATTTAAGTATAAAATCTAAGTCAAACTTATGAATAATTTAAATATTGATAGCTAAAATACAAAAGCCAAAGGAATATGTATGTAAACAAAGTATAAAAGGTTAAACCAGTCAAACAAACATGTATATATATAAATTATTCAAGCAAGAAGACAAAATGTTTACATACATAATATCTATGTTCATAAAAAGATAAAACAAAATATCTTCATATACAAAACCCATGTCAACCTACGAGTGTATATTTTTATACAAATATCTATACACAGCTAAACATAATAATAAGTGTGTAAACTAATTAGGAAACCTTAGCATTTATTGTCGTCACCTCAGCCTAATTTGAGTCAATTCAAAATATTTAGCAATCATTTCTTTTTCAGGAAGAAAAATCCATTCATATCAATCTTAAGGAAGAAGCTGACCAGATAATACCTACCTTATTACATCCTGTTCTTTCTATATATATGTATACATCTATTATTTTAGTTCGTTCAAAACGTTGCAAACTTGCAAAAAAGAAAATAAATATCATTACAAACTTAAAACATCATTCAACAGCAATTAGGCGAGAAGATTTAAAGGAAATCAAGTAGTGGCTTCTAGAAATTATTCTCTGTTCCCAAACTTTTTTATTTTCAGGTGAGTAAGCTACTGTTTTAAGAAACTTAATCTGGTTTAAAACTTGATGTATGAGATAATTCTTGAAGTTATGGGTGTAAATCATGTTGTATGTCTGTATTTAGGAAGGTTCAGCGTATGCAAGTTAGTGTAAATGTTTATACTTCTCTGTTTAAAGTTACAGGCCTTAACAATTTAAGAAAATCAATTATTCATCTCCTAATCCTTCCAGGATTTAATGTTTAAACACAGGCTGTTTGAATCAACCAGATCTTAACCTTAAAAATATTTCTAAGTGTAATTGGTTTAGAATTTTATGGGAAGTTTGAAAATGCAGTAGATTTTCTTTAAGTAGGTAAAACCCAAACATTTTAAATTGTTGATTTGAATCCACCACTTGAATCGTCATTCAAAAACTTGATTTTTAGGATGAAGATCACGAATTTTAGGTTTGTAAATTGGGCGATATTACATGTTGATTGAAATTGGGTATAGTGGCAAATTCTGGCGATCGGGATACTTTCTATGGTCGGGAATGTGCTCGAAGGTGGAGGACGATCTGAAGACCTCAGTAAAATTGTTTGACGAATTTATCAATCGTCGTAGAGGCCGGACTTTGACGATATATGGTTTTAAGCTTGTGTTTGTGTATGGGTCGAATTCTAAGTGATGCATTGTCCTGGGTTGATCGATCGGGTCGGTTCGTACCCATGGCAATTGAAAGAAGAGGAGTTGGAGAAGCTCTGACCAGGGTATCATTGTCTCTGGCGGTCTGTGGATTCGGGGCGAGGCGTTTCATTAAAGATTGTCTTGGTTCCAATTGGGTTGTGTTGCTCGATTTCGCCTTCACCGTCGTCTTCGATTTCTAGGTGAAGGTGGGTGTTCGTGGGATCATCACCAATGTGTTGATGACCCTTGCTTCGATCGACAGTGGCTGGAATCGTGGTGCACGCGCACAAATTCCAATCGTGTCAATGGCTTTGTGAGGTTGAGATGGATTGGGGGCATGCTCGAGAAATGAGGAAGATGACTCGAGTGTTGTATCGAGTTTTCCTATGAGATTACCCGGGTCTTCATCTGGTTTCGCATGAGAAACTCGAACAGGTTTCTCAAAACATTTCTAATAGTCTGAGTATAAGAAGAAAGGAAACACTGGGCTTGAACTCGAGTAAATTAAGATCTTGCTCGGGTCTCAGTTTTCAAGATGTTAACCTGATAAATTTAGTTGTAAACCATTGTTGGAACTTGAGAAAAAAATATAATATGATTTTAACAGTTTCAAAGCAAGACGTTTTTAACAAGCTTTCAAAGTGTTTAAAGAATTTTAAGTTATTCGGAATTGATTTGCAGAATGTTTCAAATGGAAATTTAATGATAAACATCAAAGGATAATTACTAGAGGTATGTAATTTAAAGGACAATTACTAAATGAAGGTAATTAAGAAATAAGTTAATTACTGAATGTGACTAATTGGAATTAATTAATGACGTAATTAAATCAAATAATTACTTAGAGTAAGTTATAATGAATAGTTAATGCTGGGATTATTAACTAGTGTTTAAGAAATGATTAGTTAATTTAGGTAATTAATTTAAGAGAATTAATTGGTTTAAATTAATTAAGAATAAACTTGGAATTGATTGAGGATTAGTTACTTAATGAGATTAATCAAGTGAATTAATTAGTTTAAGTAGTTAATGTGTAATTTCTAAATGTAATTAAGTTAAGAGGGTAATTACTCTATGGACGTAATTAAGGGAAGTATTTGAGGATTAATTACTTGGAGAATTAATTAAGGATAATCAATTAATTTATGTTGATAATTAAACTTTATTAATTAATGGATAATAAATGAAAATGATAAATAAAGAGGTAGTTACTTAATGAAGTAACTAGAGGTAAACTAATAAAGTAATTTAAGGTTAATTATTGTGAATGGTGAAATAATTAATCTATGTGATTAATTAAAGATTAATTATTTAATGAAATTAAAGAATAATTAATCAAGGAAGATTAATTAAGATGGAGGATTATTGGATGATTCATTTATTGGTTTATAATTAATGTATGAGCAGGATTTAAAAGTAATTAAAGTAATTGATTTAATTTAATGTGGTTAATTAAATTAACTAGAGAGGGTATGGTTGATAATTCTTGCTCATAAAAGATTGAATGCGTTGGAATTATTGATATTTTTGATATGAAATATCAATGATATGATTTGGTTGAACGGTGATAAGGTGGTTACCATTCTATGATGAATTGTTATGTAAAATGACATCCTGTATATAAAGTGAATTGTATATCACTTGAATAAATTGGATTAGAATGATATTGAATTCAAAGTGACCAAGGACGGGTATCAGTAATACCCGAACCCACTTTGATTTGTGATCTAAATTCTCATAAGTGTGACGTGTGGAAGCAAACAGGCTGGAATGGAATAAATTACAAAATACGAATATTAACCTGAAACCGTTGTGTGATAAATGCTGACTATGAGAACTCGTAAAGGATACGAGTTACCCTAATATTCACATATGTTTTAGCTTGGAATTTCATATTATATGGGATAACTCACGCTGGTTTCCAGCCTGACCGGGTGTTACTTTGATGTAATGCTCTGGTAAGACCGAATATAACAGATTTTCAGGTAGGGACGTTCTGGTGCTCAAGAGACGAGTTGGATGGCTGGAACGTATAGAGTATTTTCGTTGTATTATATTATTGTAAAACTGAGACATGTTGATTTGTGTATATTCAGTGTCTGTATATATGTGCAACTCTAATGTATTGAAATGTAATCGACAGATATAGTATTCTTTTATAAACTGTTATTATTTATTATTATATTTTATCCGCTGTGAATGTGAGATGTTGTTTCTGATCTTCTTCTTCTTCTTTTTCTATCTCTTTCTTCTTTTTCTATCTCTTTCTTCTTTTTCATAACAATCTGGAATTTTCGGGTTCAAAAATTTTCGAGTCGTTATAGAATGATATGGAAAGGTATTCCTTAGTAAAAGAGAAAATGATTTGGAATTATTCTGGGATTTAAGAAATGTTTAATTAAACCAAATGATTTGATAAATGAGGCTTAATGATTTCATATACACTTAAAAAGAAAATGGAATAAATTAAAAAGAATATATCTAAGAAAGATATTTGATTTAAATAAAAGATGAAGTAATTGATTGATGATTGATACCATATATGAACTTAACATCTTTTTATCGATAATTGGCTGCTAAAGAACAGGGGTTGGATTTGGGTGATTCCTATCCGAAAACCACTTCAAACCAATGTATACGTCCGAAAGTGAAAACATGTTGAAGATGATGATTATTGATGACCGTGGGCCTTCATAGCATGAGGCCTTCTTGTTGACATGCTCTGGGCTGCTCCCATTATAGAGTTATTTATAGTAGTGGTCTCCTTTTTGTGGAGATTTTTTTGATTTCAAGAGCTTCTCGCCTAGTAATGGCCGAGGAAAGTGCCTTCGGTTTCGTTTAGTCCCAGAACGAACTTGTATGGACGAATGTCTGACATTGCATTTCTAAGCCACAACGTTTGACTTTTACTAATGTACATCTACTTGCTGGCGGAGAAGGCAACGTCTCTTAGCTTAACACCCATCTCTGAGACATACGAGCTCAGAGGTTGTGTGCTTGTGAGAGTCAAATAGTGATCAAAGGAATGGCAGTGTGGCATTCAAAGGGGAACTTGTTATGACCAAAGCATGGTGTTGTATGAAAAGCGTGGCTTTGAAGAAATTGAGCATAGCCTTATGAGCCTCACACCCGGGTTATGATGGGATTCTATATGGTCAGATGTATGCTCGCATTTTGAATAGTAGTGATTTTGGTTATTAGATGTTCTGAGACCAAGGTACCAGATACGTTCGGGCCTTACGGCGGGGATGTGCGATGTCTGAGTCCTTGGATGTTAATCGCAGATTGTATTCCCTTTTATCCATTTGTGTTGTTGTACAACAGCGTCTGTGTCTTGGACGTAAGCCGTGGACACAAATTGATCTTTCCATTACTTCCCAATTATGTTGGAAATCCAATCCAAATACGAGATTTATGATTTTGATAGTAGTCCCAAAATAGTTGTAATGACTAGCAACATTTCAGCTACCCCTTTCTGGTATCATATATGCCATTCGGTATATTCCGTTGACCTGGTCTGATATATTGCTTTAGACTTAGTCCGGATATTGATACCTTATTTGAATAAGTTTATTTGAAAGATGTTTTTCAATGGAATGTCATTAAAAATAATATCAAGTGTATTGGTATAAATTTTATCATAAGGCAAAAACCTGTCCGTATTTATGTGTGGGAGTGGTCTTATGAGATACCCTTCTTGTCAAAGGTTTTGATAATATATTCATTTAAAATTTCGAGTATCTCACGTTGGTTTATCAAGCCTGATCCGAGTATTTTTAATACTCGGGTTAGATCCGAGTAGTTTCAAGTTGAGTTGAAGAAGGTTGGCATTCCCATAAGAGATATGGAGATCATCATCGTATAGACATATTCTATTATCCGCTGCATCTATTTCATTTGTTTTGTAGTTTGTCAGCATTTGTAAGGGTAAATGTTATAACTGTCCAAGCTGAATCCAGGTTAGACTCTGATATTGTATTTTAAAATTTTCCTCTGTAAAGACTACTATTGAAATAATATATGTTATTCCATTCGTGCGAGATTCAAAGGGTATGAGAAAAAGGGCCATCACAGGTTAGGTGTTGTGATTTCAGACCGGTTCCATATTCAATGCGAACTTCTTGACATGAAGGTGGCCTCCCTGATCTTACGTTCTACCCAATTTTCCTTTATTGCAGTTTATGGTAAGAATGGGTGTAACACTATCCCCCTAGTCTACGGCGGTTTTAGGTCGGGGAAGACTCGTTGTCTTAAGCAACCAGCATGTGTGTCTAATCAGCACTGTCAAATCTATCCTTTCAGCGCTGGGGGAAAGTCTATTCAGCTATACTCGAATTTAATGCTCTTGCATACATGCCATCCCTTGCCAGATCGTCTTTGAATTCACTTTGGCTTTTCATTTTTCAAGGTGGATTTTTATAAATCTTTGCACTCATCAGTTCATAAAAATCTTTGATCACTTCAATCGTATTGCCATTATTCAAGTTGAGGTACATACATTCTTTCTTCATCTTTCCCAAACTCTCTTTTATCCTTTTGTATTCTTTTATTTGAATGGAATTTCTATTGGGTTAATTTCTAAATTTTGAGGTATTTTGGTAGATTGACCATAGGAAAAATTATTTTGATCCTTGATCGTTACTTCTTCGAAGTAATCTTTAGAACTTTAACATGGATTCTTCTTCGTCTTCCTTTACATTTCCTCCCTCTAATATTAGAATATTAGTCGTCTGAAGGAGGTTATTGGCTTGCTTAGGTTATTTGGGTTTTCTGGCATTGCAGTTAGGGTTTCGAAGTCTCACAAATGCATTAAGACACCATTGAAGGGATATATTGCCATCACTTCTGAACATATGCGATGTGGGTTGTATCTTCCTATGCATTCGATTATCCGATAATGACTTGCTATACTAGATTTTTGCTCCTGCTCAACTTTCTCCTTATTTATATACCATTGTTTTGGGCACCTTCATTCTTTACGTTGAAAAATGTATCAACCTCACTAGTGAGAAAATTTGGAAGAATACAACAAAAGAAGGTGATGGCTTCTTTTATACCCAATCCATGGCATCAGTTTTCTTGATGTCCCAATTAGAACTGGAAAATGCACCGAATTCTATTTCTTTATCAAATTTTGACAAATTTCCTTCTTTCTCTCGTAATTATTCTATCTATACCGTCTCTTCAGAGAAGAACGAACAATTATATAATTCTCATAGGAAATAGATTTTGCGATTGGCGGAAAATGATAAAAAGATAAATGTTTTTTTCAACAAGCCAAATTTGATTGAGCATCGTTTTCTGCATCCTCAACACACATTCTCTCATAGCATAATTAAGCCAGCTTCCTCCTCCACTGAATCCATGGGTATCAATTGCTGGTAATAGATTTCAAAAATTGTCATATCTATGATTTTAATTTTATCATATTTGTTCTTGTGCAGAACTATGGATGCTGAGGCTACTGCTAAATTTTATGCTTCCTTGATAAGGACAAAGAAAAGGAAAAGCTCAAAAAGGAAAACCAAGGGATCCATTGATTCTCTCATTGCTTCAAAAAGATCGAATGTTTATCCTTCTGCTTCAAAATTTCTGTTGAGTCACAGGTTCTATGAAGGTTTTGATTTCTGACAAAGAAATAAAGGCGATCGACAAAACAAAGACATCATGGCTACATATGGTACTCTAGATTATAGGTTGATTATTTGATATTGTATTAGTGATAAACTTGTTAAAATCTATCCTCAAATAATCATGCATTTCAATATAATCAATATATATACATTTGAATAGCATTGCACATTCACTGTGCAAATTATCAGAGACCGGTCGACTGGTAGTAAAAGAGGCGGTCGACCGTTTCTGCATAATATGCACAATGAACGTGCACACATACACATAACGACTATATATTTGAAATCCTGTCTACTGGTCATTTTTTGACCTGTCGACCGTTTTTAAACAGAGAGCAACCTTTCCCAAAAGACACTTCTTTCTCCAATGGTTGCATCTCTTACCTTTCATCAATGATCATAACTATTAATGGCGACTGTTCACAAAGAGTTACAACTATTTTTTCTCTATATATACTCATCTAAATCATTGATTCAAATAATATAAAACATGATTGTATATGCTTTTTACTCTAATCTCTGATCTTACTTTCTACATACTCCTGCATTCTAAAAGCTCTCAATTATTTATTGAATCATTGAAACTATTTCATATCTTTTGATTCAATAAGTAATATACTTTCCTTAATCTTTTCAAAACATCATTCGCATACTTTGAGGATAAGATTATAGGAAGGGTGTACTACTAGTGACAAATCCGTGTTTTCAAGAGCACAAGTTGTCAACAACAATTGTATTTGTTCTTTTGTTGAAGTCCTCTGTGTTGTAAGAGGCAAGTGTTGAAGTCCTCAGTGTATTAGAGGCGTGAAATCCCGTTCGTTTGCTCGGGTGTTGTAAACCTGTTCCTCCGGGTGAAGCGAGGTAGTTAATAGTGAAAATCCAGATAGAAGTCTGGGACTGGACGTAGGACGGTGCTCCGAACCAGTATAAAAATCTCTGGTGTGATTTTTCTATTTTTATTTACTATGCTATTATCATCTATTTCCGCATTTATATTATAGTCCATGTTACACGATCCGTGTGTACTATACTAGCACATACATTCGTATACACACCGCACTTTCATTTGGTATCAGAGCAAGGTTATCACATAACCATAACACAGTTATTTGATATATTCTTGTAATATGGCAAATAACGCAAGTACTAGCACTCAAAACACTACGTACATGGAAAGTCAATCGACACAAAGACCTCCATTTTTCAATGGTCTTAACTATAGTTATTGGGCAACACGTACGTCATTCTTTATGCAATCAAATAGCTATGATGCTTGGAATGCCACTCAAAGAGAAATAGTGAATCCAACAACTGATTATTCAGAATGGACTGCGGCTGAGAAAACGGCAGCAGCCGTAAATGCAAGAGCAATAAATATGTTGTTCTGTGCATTAGACCAAAATGAATATAACCGTGTTAGTATCTACACTACTGCATATCAAATTTGGAAAACGCTAAAAACCACTCATGAAGGTACCAACAAGGTTAAACAAGCCAAAATAGCCATGTTGAAAAGTCAATTTCAAAATTTCAAAATGAAACCAAATGAGACAATCAATGATATGTATTCACGATTTCAAACTATCCACCATGCACTTATTGGCTTAGGACAAAAATATTCTGATTTTGATGTTGTTTCAACAGTCCTACATTCTCTGACTAGTGAATGGGAAGGAAAAGTATTAGCAATTGAAGAAGCTAATGACCTTTCCGTCATGAAGCCAGATGAATTGATAGGAAATTTAATGTCCTATGAAGCAAATTTGCAGGATAGAAAAGAACAAAAAGAAGAAAAGAAAAATGTAGCATTTCATGTTGAGAAAGATGAAAATGAATCAGATTCTGAAGACGAAGATTTGGCATTTATTGCGAAAGGATTCAAAAAATTCCTAAAATATCGAAAAGCCGGTCGTTACAATAAAAGGAAACCTGGATCAAATAAACCATCTTCATCTGCTATAGAATGTTTCAACTGCCACAAAAAGGGACACATGCAGAAGGATTGTCCAGAACAAAAGAAGAAGTCAGAAAATGACAAACTCAAATATAAGAAGGACAAATCAAAGAAACGAGCCTTCTCAGTAACATGGGATGATTCAGAGTCATCTTCATCAGAAAGTGAAAGTGATTCGGAAAATGAACAAGCTAATGTTTGTTTTATGGCAACAGAAGATGAGGTACAAATTCCTACATTTGATGAATTACTTGATATTAATGCTGAATTGATAGTCAAATATAAAGACATAAAACGTCAATTAAAAGTAGTCAAAGCAGATTTAAGTAAAGCAGAGTTTGAACGAGATATGTTAAAAGATGAGAAGAAAATATTAGAAGAGGAACTTGAAAAAATTCAAGAATCATCATCTAATGTTGACTCTCAACTATCTCTTTTGAGTCAAGAAATAGAAGCTCAAAAAGAGAAAAATAATGCTCTCACTACTGAAAATCATGAGCTTAAGGCAAAAGTCAAAATTCTAGACCTAGAAAAAGCTAGTTTACAAACAAAGTTTGATGACATTACTCAAAATGTTTCTAACTTTAACAAAGGTCGAGAAAATTTGACAAAAATCATTGAAAACTCTCAACCTGCTTCAAATAAGAAGGGATTAGGTTATGTTAAAAATTCAAAAGATCACAATGATAGAAGTGGTGTAGGCTATAAACAAGCTAAAAGTAAAAATAGTACTAGATATGCATTCATGTATACTAACTTTAGTGCTAGTTCTAGTAGTCAAGATAGTTTTAAAACCACTTATAGTCATAATAGTACTTTGTTTAGAAATGATAGAAATTATTCTTCAAGTACTAAGCTAATGACTAATTGTAACGACCCAAAATTTTCGAACCCGAAAATTCCAGATAGTTATGAAGAAAAGAAGAAAGAGATAGAAGAAGAACAGAAACACCAAACATCTCACAATCGCAGCGGATAAAATATAATAATAAATAATAATAGTTTACAAAAGAATACTATATCTATCGATTACATTTAATATACATCAGAGTTTCACATAATATACAGTCACTGAATATTTACAATTATCATGACTCAGACAGACAATAATATAAATACAGCGGATATACTCTATACGATACTGCCACCAGCTCGCCTCCTGAGCTCCCGAACGTCCTAACCTGAAAATCTGTAATACTCGGTCTGACCCGAGCATTACACCAAAGTAACACCCGGGTCAGGCTGGAAACCAGCGTGAGTAAACCCATCTAACATGATTAACCAGACAAACAAACCACTTATATAAACCCGGGGTCCCTTTTATTAATTTAACAAATTCTCAATTTACTATAGACAACACTTATCCCACACATCAATTTCTAAGTATCAAACTTAGATAAAATAATCCAATTCACTTAAATCATTTCATTCCAGGCCATTGATTTCACACATCAATTTATTTATTTTCTATTTTTCAAATTATTTTCGGGTATTTCCTAATACCCGATCCCGGTCTCCTCGGATCTCATGTCATCCTAACCCAAATTATCCAAATGAAATACACAACATTTCATATCAGAGATATCAACTCATTCAAAGCATCCAATACCATTCAATCATCCATAAGCAAAACTTGATTGCTACCAAGATTCATTTAATTCGTTCTAATTAAATTTCTAATCTAAATTACTTATATTTCTTCACTCGTCATTAATAAATTTTCAATCATTAAATCAATCATCCGTTCATTAACTCATCTTAATCAATTACCTTGGATTAATTATACTTCAAATTTACTCAAGAAATTACCCTTAATTAACTTCACAATATAATTATGTTTCAACAAAAATCAATAAGTAATCTTTAATTACCTCGTAATTAACTAACTATATTAGGCTCATTTATCCTTCCTTGCTTATATTAGTTCATTGCACATAAGTCACTTATTTTGGATTAATCAATCTTAATTAATAAATCTTTGATTACATCCTTAATTATATAAATTACGGATCTCCAATTTTATTTTAAATTTATTCTAATCAAATTTAATTACATTAATTCAAACCACGATATTAGTCATTTCGATTAATCCCAAACTGTATTTAACATTCCTTTATTTATCTCACTAAATAAATCAATTATTTCTTAATTCATCATCTTAACATAATTCACAAAGTAATTTTATTTTATCAATTACATTTAGTAATTAATTATCAAACCATCCAATGGTTATTCTGAATTACTTACACTTACTTAATTCACATAAACTAAATTAATAAATCCAAACCCTTACTTCTTAATGTAATTAACCCAATTCATTAATTTATTGAATAACTTATTTATCCATTTTAATTATCCTATAAATTAAAAAAAAATCACAAATCATTAAGTCCTTGCCAACATTAAAATTAAAACATTTTCTTATTTATGATTTGAGTATAAACAATTTAAAACCCCATCACTTTGAGTCAAACAACAATTTACTCGAGAACCATTCAACAAACCAAAGTCACCAAATCATCAATTCTCAGCACACACCAAATCAATTCAACCATTCAAACATTCATTTAAATTTGACTAGCGAAATTTAATAATAACTCAGCTGAGTGAGATTTACTCACCTTTGATTTTAATTTGCAGTCCCAACCAACCCGCTTGTTTCCTTCACGCTTCAGACCTTGTATAAACATCATATAAATTAACTACCACTTGAATTTTTAAATCAACAATTTATTATTATTTACTTATTTTATTTAATTTAACTTATAAATGGACTTAAATTCTTAAACTGAAATTTCCTTAAACATATAATTTTAGTCCAAAAATTAATTAAGTTAATGGAAACAGTTTAATCCACCACATCCATCATTTTTAAATTCAAATCTTATATTTTCAAAATCTATAGTAACTTCTGTTACTTAAATATGTATATACACTATATGGATTCATTTAAATTTTATAGCATTTAAAATCTTTCTCCTTGTTCATATCTATATTTTAGTTTTAAGCCTTATAAAACAAAGTGTTTGGAAAATCACAATTTCAACTTGCATTTCCAAAAATTTACCTTACTGTATACACCTTTTTTTTTTATAACATGCATTGTTTTCTTCTTACTTTAGTAATAGCACAAGAATAAACATTTTAGATCTCAAATCTAAGAAGAAATAAGAAACACGAATACTGCTCACCTCACCATGCTGTCGCCGCCGCAGTCCTCCTAGTCGCGAATAGGAAACCCTCACCACGTCCCTTCACTGTCACCCAATCAGTCAACTACTCAACCGAAGACGATCGAACCCACTACCCTCGAATTCAAAGCACGGCAACCCTCATCCTAAAATCGAACGCGTCACCACCTCTGCCGCGTTCACCAGCGAGACGCCACAGCACCCACGCGAGGCCCCTTCCCAGAACTCACGATCGAAACCAGAGACAGCGACACCCATGCCCTAACTCGCGCCGTACCCCCAAATCGATTGCGTCTTCCCCCATCATCATCACCCACAAAATCACCATCGGCATGAGTTGCGCTTGGCTTCGATTGAAGTCGCCTGGACACGAGAGACAACTCGATCGATAACCTCCTCTCTTCTTCTTTTTTTCTTTTTTTTTTTACAGCCATCATTAATTTCGAAACAATTGGGGAAAAACGCGGCTCGATCGAAGTTAAGAGGATTCACGAATAAATTTGGGGATGGGAGAAAATGAACCGAGGTTTAGTAATTTTCTTTTCGTGAAATTTTGGTTTCCTCCCTTCACGGTTAGAGATGGGTCGGGAATAAAATATAAGGTGGAGAAGCTTCCTGAGAACGCTTTGTGGATAAAAATATCTTTACTATCTTATTTTAATACATTCTTTTTTTTTTATATTTTTTTTTTATTTATTATTATCTTAAATAAAACTTCCAAAATACCTCATCGATTGCTACTAAAATTGAAATCCGATAACATATCGCCTTTAATTTAAATTTCAACAAATTCTATTACCTTCAGTATTGTCATTATAAATTTTATAAGCCTTCACATTATTTTAAACAGGCTTAGAATCTCAGATTGAGCAATTTGCCCAATCTCAATTATTAAATTCAACCTTTAAACTATATAATTTAATGATTTAATCATCAAGAAAATATTGATATCTTGAATTCAAGTTGGAATTAACTTTTCAAACGTTAAAAATCAATTTATTATTCCATTTTAAATTGTCAAAATTTTCGAGTCGTCACATTCCTCCCCCCTTAAAAGAATTTCGTCCCCGAAATTACTAGTTAGGAACTTTTTATCTTTTCTCCAAAACCAACAGGTTTATCAACTTGCCACAATATCTTTTATTAAAGATTCACTATATCTCAACTACCTTCCAAAACCTCTCATGGTTTCTAATAATCCATTGTTACCTAATCGTTTAAATTTCAATTTAAGACCAAATTTGGAATTATCAAAATTTTCTCAAAAATTTTCTAACTCTCTAAATTCACGAAAATTTTTGCCAGCGTCTCCTTTGCGCGGCTAGCTCGGTACTACTACAAAAGGCCTCTACGGGCTCCCAATTTCTAAAAGAAAACAAAAGCCAAATGGCTACATCCAAAAACCCAATCCAATATCATACAAAAATCAAAATACGTACCTTTTAGACGGGCAATTCGAATTTATCTTTTGGAATTACAATCAATTTTCCTTTCTCTTTATAGTACCTGCATATCCCACTTAGCAACCATATCCAATCGTAACATTTCAAATCATTTTATACCTCATTTTACATAAGTTTCATATCCACTTCTATTCAAATTAGTTTTCGCCATTTCATATGAATTCAATTCATTTTCGATTTCTAATATTGAGTTATATCATTCATTTAAATTGCTTCATATTAGTTTCATTTACTAGTTTACTTTAAGTTTCCCGTTTGAAATTGTTTTGTCGTTAACCAAAATTTTCCAAAAATTTTCTAACTCCCAAAATTTCCGGAAAATTTTGGCAGAGTCTCCTTTGTACGGAGGAGCTTTTGCAATTTGACAAGAGATATAAATATGTATACATCGACCCACACGGTCGGAAAAAGCAAAAACAGTTCATATTTCCTATTTTTATTGCGTAGGCGTACCTTATTTAGCATTTTAAGCAAGCAGCTTATTTATATTAACAATTAGCGCAATCCAAATCAACCAAACGGCTTCCCTGTACCTGTACTTACTCAATTTAAATATGTAAGTGCCATATATAGAAAATTTATTAACCTAACACTTACTTTCAAAAGCCAAACACATGCATTACATAAATAACAAGCACCAAACATTTCCAATAAGCAATTTATATGTTTTAAAGCACATCTAATTGTTTCCAACCAAATTTATATGCCCTTTTCATTCAATTTTAATGGTTTACACACAATTACTTGCATTCAACTCATTTTAAGCGAAACAATCTCATATTCACTTCAATTGATTCAAAAATCAATTATACCGCTTTCCACTAATTCATAGCATTTAATTGGATTAAAACTCGCTTACGTTAAACGATAATCATTTCTACGCAATTTGACAATATCCATGCGAATAATTAACTATTTAAGTTTTATAACCAATTAAAATGGATTCCAACTCAGTTTTATTTAATTCAGTTCCATTTTAATTTATACACAATCATTTTATTTAGCTCGACACACTCCATGCTTGTGTAATACTAACCATTCCCAAATTAATTTAAACCGAGCTTTTATTCAATGGGCTTTTATCCTTATTCGAAGCCAAGCTTTCATAAATTTTAAACTTAGGTTAATTACTTTACTTTATTCCAACATTAACTTAAGTTCACTTCCATTAAACTTGATTCTCATTAAATCAAATTCCATTTAATTCAGTTAACCCATCTCCTTCATTGTAAATTTAATCCACCTTCTCAATTTATCAAAACAATATCCAGGCACATATGCCACCGAACTTAAGTCCAGTCTGATAATCCAATTCCAATTAAAGTTTGATTCAATTTTTTTTTTTTTTCATCAGGCTTCATCCATTTATTATATAACTCCAGTGATCCCATTAAAATTTTTAATTTACTTGTTTATTTCGAATTTATTTTATTAATACATGGTCATTCTCAATTTATTTTTATTCACTTGGGTTTTGTGTGCAACCCAAACCATTTCTATTATAATTCGCTTTTATTTCATTCAAAAACACTTCCATTTTGTCACAATTTACTTGCAAATTACACTATATATTATTCAAATCACTTAAATTTTATGTGCAAGTCAAACCATCACCCTTTCAAGCCAACTTTATTTTATTTTTTTACAACACCACTTATTTAATTCATTACCAAATCCAAGTCGAATTCTATTTATAATTCAAATTCATTTCCAAACTTCATTATCAACTTACAATCCATTTATTAACCAAAGTTAAATTTTATTAACATTCTCTATTAAATAATTTATTTAGATAATTATCTTACTTCCACTTTTAATTCAACATTGGATTTTTAATTACAAAGAGTCACTTCATTAAAATTTTCCCGAGTTTCAATTTTATTTTACAATTTCAGTTTGAACTTCCCTTGATTTTCCAAAATTTCATCTCCTTTATTTTAAATTTTTTTTAGAAATGCCTATAAAATCTCATAATAATATTAAAATAGCTTTTATAAAATATTTCTCATAACTCGATGTCTCAACCAGTCCATCCTTGTTCTCACAGAAATTCAGTCATACGTTGATCAGGCGTAGGACCGAAAATCTATAAGTACTTGGTAAACCCGTTTTCAACATCCAGTAAAAATATTTGGAAAATAATTTTATTGAAAATATTGAAAACATTTTGAAATAGAGGAAATATCTTTGGTGACAATGCTCTGAAAATCATCACCCCCATCCATGGTCACAGTTACATACCAGGGTTACGTTGCAGTCACAACAAAAGTCCATGTAACTGCAGGCTCTCCGCGGCCTCTCGATTACGCCATGGATCCTACACAACAGATCACAGTTACATCCAGGGTTACGTTGCCGTCGCAGCAAAAGTCCATGTAACTGCAGGCTCTCAGCGGCCTCTGATTTTCGCTGATGAAATGAAACTTCTCCACTCCTACATAAGTCGCAGTCTACCGAGATAAACTCAACCGCAGACTGTTGGCTCTCAGCGGCACACACGACTTCCTCAATGTTACCATAGGTCGCAGTTACATCCTGGGTTACGTTGCAGTCACAACAAAAGTCCATGTAACTGTTGGTTCTCTGCGGCACACACGACTTACGCTATGGTAAACTCAACTCATAATCCTCAGGAACTAGTTTTGTCCGGACTCCTCACAGGATCAACTTTAGAACCCCCCTTGGGGCTCAAGGCAGCGCCACTCAGTGGCACTCCTGAGAAGTCCATTCCAAGGGAGCGCCTTTTTCCCCAGAGCTATCATCAAAACACTTTATACTATACACATATAGTATTTTTCAAATTATACACCTAGTATGAATTTTATCAAAGCTCCTTTACACAAAATCGATTATTTCCAAAATCGATAATTCTCAAACTAGGCTTTCCAAATTCAATATTGATTTTACCCAAAAATCAAAAGCCTTTCCCAAAATCCTCATAAGATCCTTTACATATATTCAGATATATATATATATATATATAAATTTTTAAAACTTTGGATCCTTACTTTCTTGTATAAAACCCTTTTTATACTCCAAACACTCTCAAAAACCATAGAAATATCCAATTTCCATCTTTATTCATTTCATATTTCTCAAAATATTCTTTCAGTTCAAAAGAACCATTTCACCTTCCTTATTCACCTTTACATTAATCCTCATTTGGATTATTACTTCAATCCTTATCTCGATTGGGTACTTTAATCAATAACAGTTTGAACTCTGACCAATTTAGAAAAATAGCTTGAAATTTTTTTTTTAAAATAGTTAAGTAGTTGAAAAATAATTATTAGTTTGCAAAATAATTGTAAAATAGTTAACTAATTATAAAATAGTTGGAAAATAGTTAAATAGTTATAGAAATCTTAATAATTGCAAAATAGTTGTAAATTAGTAATTAATTTGTAACATAGTTAAAATATAGTAATAAGTTTAGAAAACAGTTGAAAAAATGTTAAATTGTTCCAAAGTAATTGTAAAATAGGTATAAAATAACTTAGCTTTAAGAAAGAAAGGTTGTATATATTTAATAGCTTAAAAAAAATAAGTTCATATTAAGACAATTTATATTGAAAATAGCCCAGAGTCATAACTGTTCACTTCCCCAACGATTCAATTTAAATAATCTTCAATTTCCATTGAAATTGATTTAAATCCACTTCAAGTTGAATCAATCATGATTTCTTTTCCAATTCAAATTAAATTCTAGTTGATCTTTAAACTTGTGTAACTTAATTATAATTTCAATTTTACGATTACTATTTAAAATCAATTACATTCACATTTTGCTTTTAACTCAGAATTATACATTTTATTTAGTCAATATATTTTTATTATTCCATAAACATTTAATCAAGGTTCCAGAGTTTAAACAAATTTCCAAAATTTCAATATCACCTTAGAATTCAACTATATCCAAAATTCTTTGGCGAATTCAATTATCCCTTTGAATTTCAAAACCAAACCCAGTCCACAAACAATTCCAATTTAAAACAATTTGGTAGCAATTTCTCTTCTAGAAACTCGAAAATGAACATCGATGATGCTACAGTCATCACCGACTTTATTTTCCAGTGACCAAAAGAGTTCAATGCTTTTATCTCTCTAAAAAAACACTTCCAAATATTTTTGATTTCAAATCTCTCAAATTTCAAACACAAAAATATTTTTGAAATAATACTATTCTTTCTTTAAAACCCTTGGAAACCACTTCAATTTCAATCATTACAATTCTATCCAAATCGTCCATTTAAATTTTTGAACTTATACATCTTCAATTCCAAATTCAATTAATTCAAATCGGGTTCAATTTGAATGAGTTCAATTCCAACTTCAAATTTAAATCATCTCGAATTATATAAATTCGAGTTAAATTCTCAAGGATTGGTTTAACCTTTTTAAACCAAATTAACTTGTTCATTTAAAGTTTCAAACAATTCTAATTTCTGAGTTCTAATTCTAGAACTTCATGTTTAATTGATTTAATTTTAATTTGGTTGTATTATATTCCTTCTTCACTTAGTCCCAATTCAAGATTTCAATTTGATTGTATTATTTTACTTCTTAATTTAATTACAATAATTTAACAACCAATCTCCTTAATACTTATTAGAAGAAGATATAGCTTTATATATCAAATTACATTCTTATATAAAATCATTTAAAACCGTTATATAAGAAAATAACAAGTACGCACTCATATATATATAGTCACTCAACTCATTATAGAGTACTACAGACTCTATTAAATGAGTAATCCCCACCAGAGCCAAGATTCTCGCTTAACCTTTCAGCTCTGATACCAAATGTAACGACCCAAAATTTTCGAACCCGAAAATTCCAGATAGTTATGAAGAAAAGAAGAAAGAGATAGAAGAAGAACAGAAACACCAAACATCTCACAATCGCAGCGGATAAAATATAATAATAAATAATAATAGTTTACAAAAGAATACTATATCTATCGATTACATTTAATATACATCAGAGTTTCACATAATATACAGTCACTAAATATTTACAATTATCATGACTCAAACAGACAATAATATAAATACAGCGGATATACTCTATACGATACTGCCACCAGCTCGCCTCCTGAGCTCCCGAACGTCCTAACCTGAAAATCTGTAATACTCGGTCTGACCCGAGCATTACACCAAAGTAACACCCGGGTCAGGCTGGAAACCAGCGTGAGTAAACCCATCTAACATGATTAACCAGACAAACAAACCACTTATATAAACCCGGGGTCCCTTTTATTAATTTAACAAATTCTCAATTTACTATAGACAACAGTTATCCCACACATCAATTTCTAAGTATCAAACTTAGATAAAATAATCCAATTCACTTAAATCATTTCATTCCAGGCCATTGATTTCACACATCAATTTATTTATTTTCTATTTTTCAAATTATTTTCGGGTATTTCCTAATACCCGATCCCGGTCTCCTCGGATCTCATGTCATCCTAACCCAAATTATCCAAATGAAATACACAACATTTCATATCAGAGATATCAGCTCATTCAAAGCATCCAATACCATTCAATCATCCATAAGCAAAACTTGATTGCTACCAAGATTCATTTAATTCGTTCTAATTAAATTTCTAATCTAAATTACTTATATTTCTTCACTCGTCATTAATAAATTTTCAATCATTAAATCAATCATCCGTTCATTAACTCATCTTAATCAATTACCTTGGATTAATTATACTTCAAATTTACTCAAGAAATTACCCTTAATTAACTTCACAATATAATTATGTTTCAACAAAAATCAATAAGTAATCTTTAATTACCTCGTAATTAACTAACTATATTAGGCTCATTTACCCTTCCTTGCTTATATTAGTTCATTGCACATAAGTCACTTATTTTGGATTAATCAATCTTAATTAATAAATCTTTGATTACATCCTTAATTATATAAATTACGGATCTCCAATTTTATTTTAAATTTATTCTAATCAAATTTAATTACATTAATTCAAACCACGATATTAGTCATTTCGATTAATCCCAAACTGTATTTAACATTCCTTTATTTATCTCACTAAATAAATCAATTATTTCTTAATTCATCATCTTAACATAATTCACAAAGTAATTTTATTTTATCAATTACATTTAGTAATTAATTATCAAACCATCCAATGGTTATTCTGAATTACTTACACTTACTTAATTCACATAAACTAAATTAATAAATCCAAACCCTTACTTCTTAATGTAATTAACCCAATTCATTAATTTATTGAATAACTTATTTATCCATTTTAATTATCCTATAAATTAAAAAAAAATCACAAATCATTAAGTCCTTGCCAACATTAAAATTAAAAAATTTTCTTATTTATGATTTGAGTATAAACAATTTAAAACCCCATCACTTTGAGTCAAACAACAATTTACTCGAGAACCATTCAACAAACCAAAGTCACCAAATCATCAATTCTCAGCACACACCAAATCAATTCAACCATTCAAACATTCATTTAAATTTGACTAGCGAAATTTAATAATAACTCAGCTGAGTGAGATTTACTCACCTTTGATTTTAATTTGCAGTCCCAACCAACCCGCTTGTTTCCTTCACGCTTCAGACCTTGTATAAACATCATATAAATTAACTACCACTTGAATTTTTAAATCAACAATTTATTATTATTTACTTATTTTATTTAATTTAACTTATAAATGGACTTAAATTCTTAAACTGAAATTTCCTTAAACATATAATTTTAGTCCAAAAATTAATTAAGTTAATGGAAACAGTTTAATCCACCACATCCATCATTTTTAAATTCAAATCTTATATTTTCAAAATCTATAGTAACTTCTGTTACTTAAATATGTATATACACTATATGGATTCATTTAAATTTTATAGCATTTAAAATCTTTCTCCTTGTTCATATCTATATTTTAGTTTTAAGCCTTATAAAACAAAGTGTTTGGAAAATCACAATTTCAACTTGCATTTCCAAAAATTTACCTTACTGTATACACCTTTTTTTTTATAACATGCATTGTTTTCTTCTTACTTTAGTAATAGCACAAGAATAAACATTTTAGATCTCAAATCTAAGAAGAAATAAGAAACACGAATACTGCTCACCTCACCATGCTGTCGCCGCCGCAGTCCTCCTAGTCGCGAATAGGAAACCCTCACCACGTCCCTTCACTGTCACCCAATCAGTCAACTACTCAACCGAAGACGATCGAACCCACTACCCTCGAATTCAAAGCACGGCAACCCTCATCCTAAAATCGAACGCGTCACCACCTCTGCCGCGTTCACCAGCGAGACGCCACAGCACCCACGCGAGGTCCCTTCCCAGAACTCACGATCGAAACCAGAGACAGCGACACCCATGCCCTAACTCGCGCCGTACCCCCAAATCGATTGCGTCTTCCCCCATCATCATCACCCACAAAATCACCATCGGCATGAGTTGCGCTTGGCTTCGATTGAAGTCGCCTGGACACGAGAGACAACTCGATCGATAACCTCCTCTCTTCTTCTTTTTTTCTTTTTTTTATTTACAGCCATCATTAATTTCGAAACAATTGGGGAAAAACGCGGCTCGATCGAAGTTAAGAGGATTCACGAATAAATTTGGGGATGGGAGAAAATGAACCGAGGTTTAGTAATTTTCTTTTCGTGAAATTTTGGTTTCCTCCCTTCACGGTTAGAGATGGGTCGGGAATAAAATATAAGGTGGAGAAGCTTCCTGAGAACGCTTTGTGGATAAAAATATCTTTACTATCTTATTTTAATACATTCTTTTTTTATATATATATTTTTTTTTTATTTATTATTATCTTAAATAAAACTTCCAAAATACCTCATCGATTGCTACTAAAATTGAAATCCGATAACATATCGCCTTTAATTTAAATTTCAACAAATTCTATTACCTTCAGTATTGTCATTATAAATTTTATAAGCCTTCACATTGTTTTAAACAGGCTTAGAATCTCAGATTGAGCAATTTGCCCAATCTCAATTATTAAATTCAACCTTTAAACTATATAATTTAATGATTTAATCATCAAGAAAATATTGATATCTTGAATTCAAGTTGGAATTAACTTTTCAAACGTTAAAAATCAATTTATTATTCCATTTTAAATTGTCAAAATTTTCGAGTCGTCACACTAATAGTATTAAGATATGGATTCCAGCTAATGACTAATAGTATTAAGCTAATGACTAATAGTATTAAGATATGGATTCCAGCTAATGACTAATAGCAACTATTATAAGAATGTAATTTGTAATGAAAATTGTATTTATAAAAGTTCAACCACACCCAAATGGGTATGGTTTCCAAAGACCTAACCCCCGGACCCTAACATAGTAAGTGGGTACCGAAAATTATTATTATTTTTTGCAGGTACTCAGAGAAACAAAAGGAAAAGTATAGATTTTGGAATTTCAAAGAATGTTCCATATGTTTAATAGAATTACGTGCTTACAATAAAATATGGACTTCGGTAAATATGGTAAAATTTATTTTACTTTTCCTTCATAATTAATAATGAGTTTATCTCGTTATATACAAGATATTTTATATAATTTTATATATTTCCTCATTCTTTTTTTATAATGACAAAGGGTTATAAATTCATATGCATATAAATAGAGGGAGATATTATACATGCATATAAATAGAGGGAGATATTATACTTAGGATACTTAGGTGGAGCTTTAAAGACATTATCTGGCACTTGTACTAAATAGTGTCGTTACTTTTATTCGTATGATATTATGGTGTGTATGATACTCTGTTATGTTTGGATATGTTATATTTTCTGCTATGCATAAATATTCTGGTTGATATACTCCTATATTATTCCATTATCTATTACTCCTTTTTGTCGATGACAAAGGGGGAGAAAGGGCTAACAATTGATTGCAGGAACATACATACATACATATATATATATATATATATATATATATATAAATTCAAAGAGGGAGATCACATACTCAGGGGGAGATTCAGATTTTCAGATATATATTGTCATCAATCAAAAAGGGGGAGAATGTTGAGTCACAGGTTCTATGAAGGTTTTGATTTCTGACAAAGAAATAAAGGCGATCGACAAAACAAAGACATCATGGCTACATATGGTACTCTAGATTATAGGTTGATTATTTGATATTGTATTAGTGATAAACTTGTTAAAATCTATCCTCAAATAATCATGCATTTCAATATAATCAATATATATACATTTGAATAGCATTGCACATTCACTGTGCAAATTATCAGAGACCGGTCGACCGGTAGTAAAAGAGGCGGTCGACCGTTTCTGCATAATATGCACAATGATCGTGCACACATACACATAACGACTATATATTTGAAATCCTGTCTACTGGTCATTTTTTGACCTGTCGACCGTTTTTAAACAGAGAGCAACCTTTCCCAAAAGACACTTCTTTCTCCAATGGTTGCATCTCTTACCTTTCATCAATGATCATAACTATTAATGGCAACTGTTCACAAAGAGTTACAACTATTTTTTCTCTATATATACTCATCTAAATCATTGATTCAAATAATATAAAAACATGATTGTATATGCTTTTTACTCTAATCTCTGATCTTACTTTCTACATACTCCTGCATTCTAAAAGCTCTCAATTATTTATTGAATCACTGAAACTATTTCATATCTTTTGATTCAATAAGTAATATACTTTCCTTAATCTTTTCAAAACATCATTCGCATACTTTGAGGATAAGATTATAGGAAGGGTGTACTACTAGTGACAAATCCGTGTTTTCAAGAGCACAAGTTGTCAACAACAATTGTATTTGTTCTTTTGTTGAAGTCCTCTGTGTTGTAAGAGGCAAGTGTTGAAGTCCTCAGTGTATTAGAGGCGTGAAATCCCGTTCGTTTGCTCGGGTGTTGTAAACCTGTTCCTCCGGGTGAAGCGAGGTAGTTAATAGTGAAAATCCAGATAGAAGTCTGGGACTGGACGTAGGACGGTGCTCCGAACCAGTATAAAAATCTCTGGTGTGATTTTTCTATTTTTATTTACTATGCTATTATCATCTATTTCCGCATTTATATTATAGTCCATATTACACGATCCGTGTGTACTATACTAGCACGTGCATTCGTATACACACCGCACTTTCAATTTCCACTTCTTTCCATCTTAGAGAATCTCCCCCCTCCTATTTTCGCATCTGTTGGACTGACTGCTTCTTCTCTGCCTAGTGGTCCTACCCCCAATATAAGTGGACTAATTAGATCAGAAGTTGCTATCTCTGCATTAATAGAGATAGTGGAAAGAACTGCATAAATTCCTCCTCTCCTCTCTACTCTAGTTTTTGTAATGTCTCCTTTTGTTGTCCTATCTGAATTTAAGAAGCTCTGGCCTTACGTGAGTGGTTATATTTTTTCCTTTTTCTTCTTTAAGTCGCTTGTTTTTTATTTTGAATATTTCATTTTCCTGTAGTTTGCTGCCTTGATGATGAAGCACGCGAGATAGAAAGTGCCCAAACCATGCTTTCATTGTCAGATGGCTAAAATCAAAGCTGAACTTGCTTTCAATAATACTGGGAAGGCAGCCCAGGCTTTTGGTAGGGCCAAGAATAAAGAGGAGGCTAGGGTGCTTCAAGGGAAGATGAAGAGGGTCGAGAGAGAAGCCAAAGCTATTGAGGATGAATGAAAACAAAAATACTCTATTACAACAGTTCAAAGAAGCCCATTGCAATAGATATCAATTACAACGGTTTCTTCTAATCTGCTATAATAGACGCCAGTTTTTAATAACACAATGCAATGGTCCAATAAGCCTGTTGTAATAGGTATATATACAATGGTTTTGTCTTGTCTGTTGTAATAGACGCCAATTTTTAATAACATAATACAACGGTCCAAAAAAGCCCGTTGTAATAGATACCTATCACAGTGGTTTCTTCTAGTCTATTGTAATAGGCGCCAGTTTTCAACAACGCAACACAACGGTCCAATAAAGCCCATTGAAATGTGTATCTATTACAATAGTTTTATCTAGTCAGTTGTAATAGACTCAAGTTTTCCATGACATAACGGTCCAAAAAAGCCCCTTGTAATAGATACCTATTACAACGGCTTCATCCAGTCTATTGCAATAGTCGCTAGTTTTCCAAATCTCTTTTACTTGCTCATTATGATAGGCGCCAAATACAATATTTTTCATTTTTCCATTATAATAGATGCATATTACAACATTTTTCATTTGTTAGTTGTAATAGATGTCAATTTTCACAACTCTTTTTTTAATAGTTGTCATCGGTACATATTACAGCCTTTTTAGTTTACCATTTGTACTAAATGTCAATTTTTAACAACTATTGACTAACCAACGTTACCTTTGATTTTTAGATATCGTAAGAAGATTTAATCAGTATTCCAATCGACTTAAATTAAATAAATATATACAAAGTTTCCAAAATAAAAATAAAATGAGAATGTTTTAACAATTCATTGTGTTAAAAAATAACATATTCGAAAGGAAAAAATCAAAATTGAGAAACTCATTTTTTATTAAACATTATGTTTGCGTAATCATTTTAGCAGTTTTGTTTGATCACCTTAGAATAATTTTATTTAATAGGACAATGTATGTACTAAAGTATTTATTGAAATATTTTCTTATATTTACAAATATTTTTATAAAATTAGATAGAAATTATCCTATTATACTTCTCAACATGAATTTGTTGCCACAATTTTTTTTTTACATTAATTATTAGATATTTAGTTAAGTAGTATTGTATATGTGTTGAGTTGCAAATATTTGGTTAAGTAATATTTCACATATGTTTATTTGCCACAAAAACGAATTTAGGTAATATTTAGTTAAGTAATATTAGATATTTAGTTAAGTAATATTTCAGCTATGTTTTGGTTTCCGTGAACATGATCATGCAATATTTGATTAAGTACGTGCTAAAAATTTCATAAGGACCTACGCTTTGTACCCTTACCGCCTTTTACCACTTCGTACCCTCCATAGAAATAAAACGCTTTCTTTCGTTTCTCCTACCTAGGGCACGTGAAATCCAAATCGAAATTCAGTTTGCCAAGGCAGTGAAATAAGGGAAAATATTATGGATCAACTTCCAATTTGAAAACCTTAGGCGAAATCGGTGAAAAGTAAAGAGGTATCATAGTACAGGCAAAGAAAATGCCATTCCAAAGCCGTCTTCAACCTATTTTGGTGCATGTAAGTATTATCTGCATTTTCCTTCCATTTCGGTATCATTATATATAGATGTTAACTGTTTATTATTTATGGTAATATGTAATATTAATGTTCGATGGAGTGAATATGATAAAGTGAGTGAAAATTTATTTGAATTTGGGATTATTGATTTGAAATAATATTTATATCGACTTCTACTATTATTCTTGTACTAGTGCGAACCCATGCTACGAACACGGATTGCATAAAATATGAGTAAATAATGCATCGATTGTGATTTTAGCTAAATAAACATGATACTATTTATGGGTTGATCATATATCTTTTTCACGTTATAATCTTTTTTTCACACATTTCCAGTTAATTTAGAAATTATACCATTATTCCACATTAATAATTTGTTTTGAGGAAGGTTTGATACCATATAAAACATTTTCATTCTTGATAGTTATTAAAAAAAGCTTTACATGCGAACTTGGATAATTAACACCGGTAGCAAAATATAATGACCATGAAGTAGTTTCAAAAAACCCGAACCTTAATACGGTAATTTCTATGATATCAACATGGTTTGTGAATATAACCATATATTATTCATTAAATGAAATCATATGTATGAGACACCGACAAAAAGGGAAAATAAATTCACCAAATTAATAGCTGTAAAGAACATAAACACTAAATAGCAAAAAAAAGTAATACAAAATTTTAGGATAATTGCATACAAACAATCTTGGAACTCAATTTGTAAACTGATATTTTACCAGTATAGTGGACAACTTGTATTTTATTTGCAAATATAGCAATTGAAATGTTGCAAACCTTGATAGGAAAACATAATTTTTTATACACTTTCCTATAATTCACTTTAAACACCTTTTTTCTTAGATATCCATGCTAACAATGTGCATGAAAAATTACACAAGTACCAGTAGTTATTCCACTTGTCGTGTCTTCAAGTGCCCATTTCTTTAAAACATGTACACTATTAATTTTGCAAGTACTTCCATCAAATTCAGATCGTTCAAAAATGTCAGCATGAGCAGAAGGTTATTTGTTGGCGTTCTAATTTAGTAGCATTGATATTTATCGCATTGGTATGCAACGATGTGGCAATTGTATAGTTTCAAAATTTTGCCTCCTTATTCATATTTAATTTTCATAAAACAAAATTAGGTTAAATAACGTGAAAATAAAACTAAGCGATAAATTCTTGCTCCAAATATATATAATATGTATAGTTCACAATTTATACTATAATATGTGTTGCAAATACAATATTGGGATAGTGTAATTTATTCATAATTGAAACATGTGTTGCCCAAAGTATCTCTATAGTTGTTTCTCACTTTCGTAAAACTTCCAAATATTGTATAATTTTATATCTATATAAGTTCACTTTTGAGGTATGCAAACTCCATAAGACGGTCACATATCCATTTCAGCAACATCAAAGTATCATCTAGATATGCTAAGGAATATTTTGAAAAACTAACTTTATAATATACAAAGTCTAAAAGGGTTTATACTAGAATTAAAATGATGTTTGTAATGAAATATAAATTGAAAAACATTTTTACTTGAGTTTCATGAAGCAGATTTTGAAATGAGCTAGTGAAAATGAGCACAGTTGTCATTAATATATACTGTATGGCTAGGCTAAAGCATCCATGTGAAAAACTAACGACGTAGTTCAAGATAACGAGTCTGGTCTGGTTCGATATTTGTTTACACATTCAAATGGGCGACTACAAGCTATTATCAAATTCATCTAGTGCATAGTCAAATGCACACACATATAAATAAATAATTTCATGATATTTATGCAGCTCAAAATATTAATGGGTGTAAACCAAATTATTATTAGAACAACATTTTTCTTGTATTACCCTAGTTTTGTCTATTATGATCTTGTCCATAGCATAACAATCATAATATAAACTATTTTATTCAAATTGGACAAATTAATCATCATCTTTGTGAGTTCCATATGACATAATGGAAAAAATGAATTTTTACAAAGAAAACAATTTGTGAGTAGTTCTTTATCACAAACCTATGACATGGCATATGTTAAAGGATATATTTAATGACAGACCATAGGTCCCTATTTTTGACTAAAAATAAGGTAGACATGATTCCACCCATTTTAAATTGATAATGCAAAATCATTGCCGCATTATAAAGTTAGAAATTATCTATAGTTTGTATTGCAAAGAGCGGGCACTTATCGAATTATAAGTATGGAAAAATAGCATGCACCGCGCATCAGATTCTAAAAATAAAACGTGCAAAATTTAAGCACTTAGATAAAATTAGGAGAATATTGGATATAAATTAATATATATACTTAAGTAACAATGATTTTTAACCCGGTGAATGGGAAAATGAATCCAACTCGCAAAAATATAGTAAATGAAGTATAGTGAGAAAATGAAGGAGAACATACAATTTAGCCAAGCAGCCATCTGATATACGGTCTTAGCGAGAACATCAGAATTTGATCATTGGAAAATATCAAATATATTGTGATAAAGAGGAGGTAAAATTATTTAGATGAACATAACGAGGGTAATTTATTGTAAATTACACATCTTGGATTCTGAGTATGATATTTAATTATTAAAGGAAACAATGTAACGGCGATAATAGCTATAGTAGATCTCAATTAAGTAAAATTGATAAATTGCTGAGAAACCCAAAGTCTAATTGATATTGTTTATTTATTTGATTTAGGAGTCCATTTTTTATCTATTTAAGAGCATATAAAAACAATAACTAAGTAATTTGACAGCTTGATAAATGACATTTTAATTAAACAACAAATGAAAGAGGCAATAAATTTTTATAATGCCTCTAAAATCCCACTTTACAGGTTATAAGGTACAACCGCTGTTAATTCACTATACGGACTGTTACTTTGCCAACATGTGTTTTAGGCGATGCATCTGCATCAAATATACATAATGGTGGTACTCTAAGGAATTCACCACAACCATAATGTTGGCTAATTTATGTTAATTGCACATTTTTCACAATTTTACAAACATCAATTTCATTCTAGATTTCATATATCCATCAGTTTCATATGTACTCAAATGATATTTGATCATCTTATGATGTAGACATATAATTTTGCATCCCCGAGTGTTCATGTCATCTCTGATAAACGTATATGAAATGCATGGTCAAATGTACTGGATTTCAATTTCTTTCTTTCCTCTGCTAAAGAAACATGTAAGCTCATATTCCAAATTCCAATATTTCATAAACCTTCGAGCACACTTTTCACCCTCAGTCGCTCCTGTCGAATTGTTAGTCGAAGCGGCCAACAATTACCCCAATACCCTTGAAGACTCTGTTTTGTCAAAGAGTCACTCTCGCTATCAGGGAGAAGAAAACTCCATATTATTATTAGCTGGTTGATCTCAGCAATAAACCCAGCTGGTTCTTGGGAGTCAATCCAGACGGAGAAGTTCCCGTGTATAAAGATGATGAAGGGAAATGAATTTCAGATTCTAACGTGATCACTATGTGATAACTCGGATCTTTAGGCATCAGATAATTGGATAATTATCTTGTTTAACTATTGAAAATACTAATTTATGTATTGAACAAATAAATGTGATAATCTCCTTTATAAATTATTTAATATTGGCAAAATTGTTATTTTCAAACAGTAATAATAATGTGTTGGTTTACATATTTATATAGATTTTAAATGGTATTATTATTTACAAATTGAATTTGTGTTTGTTTAGATATATATATATATATATATATATATATATATGTTGATTTTAAATTGGATTTTAAATTGAATTTGTATTTGAACTTGGATTAGAATTTGAAATTCAAAAGATATATATCTAAAATACATTTTGGATTTAAAAATATATTATATATAATTTTATTTAGAATATAGTTTGTTTTATATTATTTTCTTTTAAAGGTTTTATTATATAAATTAAGATATGTAATTATTGATTAGAAAATTAATTATAAAAGCTTTTTAAATCATTTAAAAATTAATAAATTCATGCATAATTACATGTGTTAGCATATTCGTCTTTTTAATAACAAGTGTAAGGTGATGAACTATTGTAAAAGGAAAATGCCATTACTTAATTTTTTTATTTTGTTTATTTTTAATAAAGCCTAATTAAACCAATATAAACATATATCTATTCTCTTCATATTTTTCTACCTTCATTTTCAAAAACAAACTAAGAAACAAAAATCTGGAACAATCTAGTAAAACAAAATCAAGAAATCTTTTCTCAAATTCAAAATCTGAAAACAAATTCAAGTTGAAGCAAAAACAAGATCGTCTCAGAATAGTGGCAATTCAAGTTTAAAAGCAAGCTATTCAAATTCATCTCAGTTTCAAGCAACTTAGATCAGTAGCAAATCAAAGCCCCAGTTAAACAAGTTTCAGAGTTCAGTAACAATTCAAGTTTGCAAAGTTTAAACTTCTTCAAAACCTGCTCTGTTCAAACAAAAGAGGTGAGTAACCACTGCTTTATAAAGCATAAACCTGTTCGCTGTTTTATAGATACAGATGGGTAAAACTCTTAAAACCAGAAATATCTTGAACTAGCATGCGATGAATGCTTGAAGTATGATATGAATTTTGTTATGTATGATGTTAAAAATGATTTTTATATTTATATATTTGTTCACGTCCGAAAAAGGCTAAGCATGCCTCTATTGAAAATACTGCAGGTATGAAAAACCTGATTCAAAATTTTAAATCTTCCCCTTAAGTGATTTTTAGGCTTTGATATCTGAAATAAAAATGTTTGTAGGTGAGTAAACATCATTTTTAAAATTGATTCAAGTAAAAATATTTTGTAAAAATTTCAGAAATAAAATACTTCAGTGAAGGACAAATTTATGTCAGAATTTGATTAACAAATTACTAGATTTGGAATTTATAATTGAATTTGACTTCGAAATCTAAGATTTTTAAAAGCAAAACTATAATTTTTAGACTTGTAAATAGTGAGATATTGCGAGTTGATCAGTTTTGGGTTAACTGTCAATTGCCGTCGATCGATGTCAACCTGAGACTCGTGGTTCATCAGAGGTGGCTCGTGGGACGAGGATGGCGTGAAAAATAGTCTACTATTTTCTGGAATGTCGTGGTGAGCGGGCGATGGAAATCTAGGGTTTAGGATGTGTTTGAGTCGTGGTTGTTCTCGAAGCGAATGCGGCAACGACATTGAATTAGGTTAGATCAGACAAGGGGTAATAGAGCGTAGGGCTTTGGCGAAGGTCTAGACGGAGTTGTGGGTTCTCCGGTGGGCAGTAGTGGCGGCGCGAAGGGGATGTGATGAGCAGGTTGGGTTATAGGTTGAGGCTGAGTGGCTCGCTTTTAATTTTCGGCGTAATCGATGGTGATGGGCGGTGGGTATGTTCAAGGAAGGCTGGGACGACTTGCTGAAGGTTTCGGAGTTGATCAACGATGGTTAGATCGTAGTGCATGGTGCACGAGTGTACGGTGTAGCTAGGAGTTGTAGAGGAGTGGGGAAGATCGTCATTCTCGTGTCCGGCTCGAACTCACATTCGTGTTGGACTCGAAGTTTGTGAGTCTGTGAGTAACTTGAGTTTTGACTTGAGAATTTTGATATGTGGCTTAAGTTTTCATTTGGGAATCGGGTTTGCTTTGATTTTCTTTTAAGATTAAAAAAATAGGAAATTTGTTGTCAGTTTTCAAAGCACATAGATAGGAACACATTTCCAAAGCCCTTATCAAACAGTTTTCAAAATGTAAGTATATTAAAAACTTTAATAAGAGGTGTTTTGACTAAATTAATTTCAAAGCTTTTGAATTTATTGATGAAAATAAATGATTAAAGTAGGTGGTTTATCTTAATTATTTAAGATTTTACAAATTTAAGAGTAATTACTGAATGTAATTAATTAGAGGATAATTAATTACTTTAAGTGATAAGTTTAAGGTTAATAAATGAATGTAATTAGTTAAAAATAATTAACTAATGTTAAGGGTTAATTAATATAATTTAAGTGATTATAGGATAATTAACTAAAGTAATTAATTAAAGGATTAATTAAAGGATAATTAATTAATGAATATGATTAATTAAGGATAAATAATTATTGAATATGATTAATCAAGGATAATTAATCATTGAATATGATTAATCAAGGATAATTGATTAAAGATTATTTGTTAAATGTAATTAAATAAAAAGATGATCAATTAAGGTAAGTGATTAGAGAATCATTAATTAATGTAATTAATTAAGCTGATTAATTAAAGGTTATTTAATGTGAATAATTAAGGCTAATTTATATATGTGGTAACTAAAGGTTAATTACTTAATGTAATTAAAAGGTAATTAATCAAGGATGATTAATTAAGATGGATGATTAAAGAATGATTTATTATTTGGGTTGTAATTAATAAATGTTAAGCAAGTAGGATTAAGGTAATCCAAGTGATTAAAGTTGGTAATTAAGTTCATTGGAGATTAATTAAATTAATTAGGAATTATATATCTAATAAATCTTGTTTATGGATGGTTGAATGATATTGGATGACTTGGATTAATGATATCTCTGATGGGCAATTGAGATGTGCCATGATATGAATGGGTTGGACTGTGATAATGTAGGTTACCTATCTGAGTTGAATTGTTATATGATATGATATCCTGGATATGAATTGTATTGTTTAAAACTTATCAACTTAGATTAGAGATGACATTGAATTCAAAGAGACTGGGGTCGGGTACTAGAAAATACCCGAAACCACTTCGATTCTTTATAGATTTGGTATGTGAAATTAATAGGCTGGAATGGAATAAATTTAAACGACTGGACGATTTAAAACTAAGTAGGGATACTTAGGATTTGATTTGTGAGAATAAGTGTAGACTATAACGAGTTATGAACTCGTAGTAAGGTACAAGTTACCCTGGATTTTAAATAAAGTTCCATGCAATATTATTTCTTGTTAGATGGATTTACTCACGCTGGTGTCCAGCCTGACCCAAGTGTTACTCTAATGTAATGCTCGGATGAGACCAGTATTATAGATTTTCAGGTTAGGACGTTCTGGAGCTCAGGAGGTGAGCTGGATGGCATGACGTATGGAGTATTCTGTTGTATATATTATTGTTTGTATTTCTAGGACAAGTTAATTTTAGCTATCTAGTTTTCTTTAATGACTGTAACTATGATGTATCGAATATAATTTAACTGATATAGTTTTCCTTTGTATAACTGCTATTATTTGATATAATATTTTGTCGCTACAAAGGTGAGAATCTGTGATTTGTTTTTGTTCCTTCTTCTACCTCTGATCTTCTTTACCCTAGCAATCTAGGATTTTCGGCGTTCGGGTGCTAGAAACCTTTACAGTGAACGTATTAATGTCGAATTTTCGAGGTCGAAAATTTTGAGTCGTTGCATTTGATAACAGAGTTGAAGGTTAAGCGAGAACCTTGGCTCTGGTGCGTTTACTCATTAAGGATAGGATAGGATCAGTGGTACCTTAGAAAGAGTTGACTGTGTGTGTGTGTGTATGAGAGCGTACTTGTTATTTTCTTAAATAAAGGTTTTAAAAATGGTTTTAATGAATGACTTTTATAAAAGCTTATATTTTATAAAGCGGTAAATGGTTGTTGGATATTGAATTTGAATAAGAATTAAGTGATATATATATATATATATGGGAATTGAATAGAATGAACTATACAGATAAGATGAATTAGAATTGGTTTCAAACCAGAATATGGAATGGTTATTGTGTTTAATAATGGGATGTTGTTTTCTAGTAAACATTGATAAAGCAAAATGAAAAGGTTTTAGGGAAGTAAACTTTTAAATGCATATAACTTATAAATTGAAGTGGGTTTTACATTGTGAAGTTTTGAATCCTAAGTCTAGAAACATTTGAAATTGTTTTCAAAATGTTAAAAGAAACGATATTATTCATACTATTTTGAATGTGATCTTATTTTAAAATAACAGATGTTTAGAAAATTTAAAGAAATTTGTTTTGAATTAAAAAAAAGGTGGTTTAAAATTTAAAATATAACTTAGTGGGCTAAGAAATAAATATGTATATATGTGAGGATATACATAATATTAAAAATGATTTGGAATAAATTCTAAGTGTTGAGTTTTGATTTTCTCTGGAATGTGATGTAAAAACCCATAGTGAAATAAGTTTTTGAATTTATAAGCAAGAGAGAATATTGTTAGAAATTTGAAATATGAAATGGGAATTCAAATTTAGTAAAAGTTGACTAGATTAAAATGAGATTTAACTTAGGGGAAGCTAAATAAGTTTTGAACAAACAACCTGAATTGGAAATTTCAACATGAAATGGGGATTTAACTTAAGAAGTTAAATGGGTTGATTAGAGATGGGAATTATGCGTGATCTCAAACGGATATGAGATCTGGAAATGGGTAAAGGATGATATTGATTGGTGTTTGGATAATTTGGATGTTTATTTACTTTGACTTATCCTAATATCATCATGTTGTTATCAATAATCTATGAAACTATGAATTGGTTTGCTTAAAATGAATTAAGAAGTGGATTGTGATATTTATATCCATTGCAGAATTAAAAGGAAATCATTTCGGACTTAAGATTTAATGTTTAAAGGGTAACTTACAAATATAAATTGCTAAGAATTAGTTTCAAAGTTGACACTAGGTAATAAATTGAATTTTAAAAGATAAAAGGGTTTGAACTATGATTTGAACCTAGAAATAAGTTTATGAAGAAGTAAAATTTGATTTGATTTAAAGAAATTAAATCAACGTTTGAAATTTAACTCGAATTTATATAATTCGAGATGATTTAAAGTGAAATTGAATTTGAAGTTAGTTCAAATTGAAATTTGATTTGAATGATTTGGAATTTTGATTAAAGTTGAATAAGTAAATTCAAATGGAATTTGATTTGAATTTGGGAAAGAAATTGAGGTTAATTCAACTTGAATTGGGATTGAATCAATTTAATGGGATGGAAAACTGATTGGAAATGGAAATTGGGAGATGAAATTAGTTTAATTTGAATTAAAATTAAATCAATTCGAAAGGAAGTGGAAATTTAAATTGAATTGATTGGAATGAGAGATTGGGAAATGGAACAGCTTGGCTGGGAACTATTTTCAAATAAATTATTTTAACATGAACTGTTTTTGAATCTATTTTTTCCTAGCTATTTACTATACAATTTTTCTTATTAAACCCAAAACTATCTTATACTTGTTTTACAACTACTTTTGGAACTATTTAACTATTTTTACAACAATTTTACAACTGTTTTATGAACTAATTACTCTTTTATAGCTATTTGACTATTTTACAACTATTTTTCTATTTTACAACTATTTGACTATTTTACAACTATTTTATAATTACTCAAGTATTCTACTATTATTTTGCAAATAATCACTATTTTACAACTACTTATCTGTTTTTAAGTATTCAAGCTACTTTCTATATATAAACTGGTCAGAGTGCAAACTGTTTATGATTAAAGTGGTACTGATAGGCAACCGAAGAGACATTTTGGGCAGAATATCGATAGGGGGCACAACCGGAATAAGAATTCTAGATAAGTATGCCTAGTTCTTTTAGTTCCTCGCTATCAGTCCCCAAGTAATCGATAGGAAATTACCAATCGAGAAAGAAATTGAAGTTATAATCCAAATGGAAATTGAGACAATCGTGAATAAATGAATAAGAATCTTAGGGAATGTGAATAGAAAAGAGAAATTGATTTAGCTAATAATCAATGAGGGTAAATATATAGGATGTACGTATATTATTCTATTCGCATAGTGATTTGATCCAGATTCGAGCATGGAATTTTGAGATAGAATATAGATCTGAATTGGGATATTTTCAGTCGATTTTCGACGGCAAACCCTAGATATGGAATTTTTTGGTTGATTCTGGATATTCTCTGTCATAGTTATGACTATGCAAGGAGAATGACGGTTTCTGATCAGGAAACCAGATCTGAGTCCGTAATAGGAAGTCGGGTGGAGGATACTAGTTTGGAAGTGAAATTGTGTGATCGATTGAGCGATCAAATTTGAAATTGTGTACGAATGGTATATGTACATCGTAAGTGCTTAAATGAAATTGATATTGGAAATTTTGAAAGTAATGAAAGATTATTTTTGGAAAGAGAAGTATGTTTTGAGAATATGCATATGGAATAAAATGGGAGCTGGATATTTCTTTGATTAGAACTCATTTTATAGAAAAATAATATGGTTAATAACTTTATAAAAGAGTAATCAAATTGACTATTTGATTTGGAATAAACAAGGTTATATATCTTTGTTATATAAGATAAATCTCCCCTTGTTGAATCTATGGCCAGAAGAAAAGGGTTTTTGAGAAGTATTTGAAGTATAAAAAGGGAATTTATGCAAGTATGAAGTGATCCAAAGATTTTCAAGATTATATGTATACAAAGGATCTTATGAGAATGATTTTGGGAAATGGTTTTTGGAACCTATGGATTTTGGAAAGGCTTTGATTTTTGGGGAAAATTCGATTATGGAAGGCCTAGTTTTAGAATTATCGACTTTGGAATAATCGATTTTGAGAAAAGAAGATCTATATGGGATTCATACTAGGTGTATGATTTGGAAGATACTATATGTGTATAGTATGAAGAGTTTTGAAAATGGTTGTAGAGAAAAAGGCGCTCCCTTGAAATAAGCTTCTTAGGAGTTCCATAGGTTGGTACTGCCTTGAGCCTCAAGGAGGCGGCTCTAAAGTGGATCCTGTGAGGAAGTCCAAACAAACTGAAGTTCCTGAGGATTATTGGGTAGCGAAAGTCGAGGGAGCTGACGCCTACAGAGGCATTTGGGTTATGCTGTGACGACAGTGTAACTCAATGTCACTATGATATACTATGGACCATAGCGGAAATCGTGTGGAGGTGAGTGTCAACGATCTACGCCTTATTTTGCCGGGAAGGCAACATAACATCGGTAGACTGTGATCTATGGTCGAGTGGAGAAGTTTCGTTTTATTTGGCAGCGAAATTCGAGGGCGCTGATGCCTACGGTTATATGGGTTTCTGCTGTGATAGCAACGTAACCCCAGATGTAGCAGTGATCTGTAGCGGGTTCCATGGTGTAATCGAGGGGCGCGGCGTGCCTACAGTTATCTATGGATTTTGCTGAGATGGCAACGTAACCATCAGGTTAACTGCAACCATGGTGGGGGTGTTGATTTCCAGAGCATTCTCACCAAAGATATTCCTCTAGTTTCAAAAATGTTTTCTATATTTTCACAAAGTTTTCGAAAATGTTTTCCAAGTATTTTCACTAGGTGTTGAAAATGGGTCTGCTAAGTACTTATAGATTTTTAGTCCTACGCCTGATCAACGTATGACCGGATTTTCATAAGAATGAGAATGGATTTGTTGAGACATCAAGTTATAAAAAATACTTTTTATAAAACTATTTTGGTAATATTATATAGATTTTGAAGTATTAAAGGATAATTTAGCTGATAAATTAGCAATATAATTAAAATTATGGTTTCGTTCATTTTCGAGGACGAAAAGATTCAAATGGGGAAGGAATGTGATAACCCGGATTTTTGGGCATCAGATAATTGGATAATTATTTGGTTTAACTATTGAAATTGCTTATTTATAGGTTAAACAAATATATGCAATAATCTCCTTTATAAATTATTTAAAATTAGCACAATTGTTATTTTCAAACAATAATAATAATGTATTGTTTATAAATTTATACAGATTTTAAATAGAATTATTATTTACAAATTGAAGTTGTGTTTGTTTAAATATATATGTGTGTGTGTGTGTGTGTGTGTGTTGATTTTAAATTGGATTTTAAATTGAATTTTAATTTGGATTAGAATTTGAAATTCAAAATATATATATCTAAAATACATTTTGGATTTAAAAATATATTATATATGATTTTATTTAGAATATAGTTTGTTTCATACTATTTTCTTTTAAAGTATTTTATTATATAAATTAAGATTTGTAATTACTAAATTAGAAAATTAATTATAAAAGCTTTTTAAATCATTTAAAAATTAATAAATTCATGCATAATTACATGTTTTAGCATATTAGTTTTTTTAATAACAAGTGTAAGGTGATTAACTATTGTAAAAGACAAGTGTCAATACTTTATTTTCTTTTATTTTCTTTATTTTTAATAAAGCTTAATTAAAGCAATATAAACATATATCTATTATCTTCATATATTTTTCCTACCTTCATTTTCATAAACAAACTAAGAAACAAAAATATGGAACAATCCAGTAAAACAAAATCAAAAAATCTTTTCTCAAATTCAAAATCTGGAAAAAATTCAAGCTGAAGCAAAAACAAGATCATCTAAGATCAGTAGGCAATTCAAGTTTAAAAGCTAGCTATTCAAATTCATCTTAGTTTCAAGAAACTTAGATCAGTAGCAAATCAAAGTTCCAGTTAAATAATTTTCAGAGTTCAGTAACAATTCAAGTTTTCAAAGTTTAAACTGGTTCAAAACTTGCTTTGTTCAAACAAAAGAGGTGAGTAACAACTACTTTAGAAAGCATAAATTGTTCTCTGTTTTATGGATACAGATGGGTAAAACTCTTAAAATCTGAAATATCTTGAATTGGCATGTGATGAATGCTTGACGTATGATATGAATTTTGTTATGTATGATGTTGAAAATGATTTTTATATTTATATATGTGTTCATGTCTGAAAAAAACTAAGCATGCCTCTTTCGAAAACATTACAGGTTTGAAAAACTTGATTCAAAATTTTAAATCTTCAGCTTAAGTGATTTTAGGCTTTGATCTCTGAAATAAAAATGTTTGTAGGTGAGTAAACATCATTTTTAAAATTGATTCAAGTAAAAATATTTTACAAATATTTCAGAAATAAAATACTTCAGTGAAGGACAAATTTATGTTAGAATTTGATGATCAAATTACTAGATTTTGATTGTATAATTTAATTTGACTTCGAAATCTAAGATTTTTAAAAGCAAAACCATGATTTTTAGACTTGTAAATAGTGAGATATTGCGAGTTGATTAGTTTTGGGTTAACAGTCAATTGTCGTCGATTGATGTCGATTTGAGACTCGTGGTTCATGCCAGAGGTGGCTCGTGGGACGAGGATGGTGGGAAAAATAGTCTAGTATTTTCTGGAACGCCGTAGTGAGCGGGCGATGGCAGTCTAGGGTTTAGGTTGTGTTTGAGTCGTGGTTGTTCTCAAAGCGAATACGGCAACGACGTTGAATCTGGTTGGATCGGATGAAGGGGTAATGGAGCATAGGGCTCTGGCGAAGGTCTGGACGGAGTTATGGGTTCTCCAGTGGGTAGTAGTGGCTGCACGGAGTGGATTTGATGAGAAGGTTGGGTTATAGGTTGAGGCTGAGTGGCTCTTTTTTGATTTCCAACCTAATTGATGGTGGTGGGTGGTCGGTATGTTCGGGGAAGGTTGGGACGACTTGCTGAAGGTTTCAAAGTTGATCGACGATGGTTAGATCATCATGCATGGTGCGTGAGTGTACGGTGTAGCTGGGAGTTGTAGTGGAGTTGGGGAAGATGGTCATTCTCGTGCTCGGTTCGAAGTCACATTCGCGTTGGACTCGAAGTTTGTGAGTTTGTGAGTAACTCGAGTTTTGACTCGAGAATTTTGATATGTGTCTTGGGTTTTCTTTTTGGAATCAGGTTTGCTTTGATTTTCTTTTTAAGGTTAAAAACAAAAAGGAAATTTTTAGTCAGTTTTCAAAGCCAATAGATAGGAACATGTTTCCAAGGCCCTTATCAAACAGTTTTCAAAATATAAGTATATTAAAAACTTTAATAAGAGGTGTTTTGACAAAATTAATTTCAAAGCTTTTGAATTCAAATAAATTTATTGATGAAAATAAGTGATTAACGTAGGTGGTTTATCTTAATTATTTAAGATTTTACAAATTTAAGAGTGCTTACTGAATGTAATTAATTAGAGGATAGTTAATTACTTTAAGTGATAAATTTAAGGTTAATAAATGAATGTAATTGGTTAAAGATAATTAACTAATGGAAGTGATTAAGGGCTAATTAATATAATTTAAGTGATTATAGGATAATCAATTAAAGTAATTAATTAAAGGAGTAATTAAAGGATAATTAATTAATGAATATGATTAATTAAGGATAATTAATTACTGAATATGATTAATCAAGGATATTGATTAAAGATTATTTGTTAAATGTAATTAATTAAAAGGACAATTAATTAAGGGAAGTGATTAGAGAATCATTAATTAATGTAACTAATTAATTAAGGTAATTAATTAAAGGTTATTTAACGTGAATGGTTAAGGCTAATTTATCTTTGTGGTAATTAAATGTTAATTACTTAATGTAATTAAAAGATAATTAATCAAAGATGATTAATTAAGATGGATGATTAAAGAATGATTTATTATTTGGGTTGTAACTAATAAATGTTAAGTAAGCAGGATCAAGGTAATCCGAGTAATTAAAGTTGGTAATTAATTTAATTAGAGATTAATTAAATTAATTAGGAATTAAAAATCTAATAAATCTTGTTTATAGATGGTTGAATGATATTAGATGACTTGGTTTAATGATATCTCTGATGGGCAATTAAGATGTGCTGTGATATGATTGGGTTGAACTGTGATAATGTAGGTTACCTATCTGTGTTGAATTGTTATGTGATATGATATCCTGGATATGAATTGTATTGTTTAAAACTTATCAACTTGGATTAGAGATGACATTGAATTCGCAGAGACCGGGGTCGGGTATTAGCAAATACCTGAAACCACTTCGATTCTTTATAGATTTGGTATGTGAAATCAATAGGCTGGAATGGAATAAATTTAAATGACTGGACCATTTAAAACTAAGTAGGGATACTTAGGATTTGATTTGTGAGAATAAGTGTAGACTATAACGAGTTATGAACACGTAGTAAGGTACGAGTTACCCTGGATTTTAAATAAAGTTCTATGCAATAATATTTCTTGTTAGAGGGTTTACTCACGCTGGTTTTCAGCTGACCCGGGTGTTACTCTGATGTAATGCTCGGATGAGACCCAGTATTACAGATTTTCAGGTTAGGATGTTCTGGAGCTCAGAAGACGAGCTGGATGGTAGAATGTATGGAGTATTCCGTTGTATATATTATTGTTTGTATTTCTAGGACAAGTTAATTTTAACTGTCCATTTTTGTGTAATGATTGTAACTATGATGTATTGAATGTAATTAACCGGTACAGTTTTCCCTTCTATAACTGCTATTCTTTGATATTGTATTTTTCCACTGTGAAAGTTAGAATCTGTGATTTGTTTCTATTTTTTCTTCTACCTCTGATCTTCTTTACCCTAACAATCTAGGATTTTAGGCGCTCGAATGCTGGGCACTTCTACAGTAAACGTATTAGTGTCGAATTTTCGAGGTCGAAAATTTTGGATCGTTACAACTATAGTCATTGAAGAAAAGTTTCTTGATCCATCTTTTAGTTACTCCACCTGAATATTCTTCAATGGGGTCAAATATATTTTCTTCTTTTATTAAATTCTTGAAAAGCAAGGATCCTAATGATGGAACATAGTAGGCTTTGAACTGCAAGCTTTAGATGATCGCCTAATGGCTTATGGGCCATTAATTAATAGTGAGAGCTTCCCTGTAGCCAACTTGAGCTTAGAACCTATGTTACATCATCTTGATATTACACGTGATCATTTCAAAGGCTAGACGATTTTTGATAGTTTGAAAAATATTAGTGCTTATATAAAGTTCATGTTTAGTCGAGAATCATTTCAAAAGAGTAAGGCTGCAAGAGAGATTGTCATTGCTGGTTAGGAGCCAAAAGCAAATGCTTAATGTTACTATAATACACTGTTTACTACCTTAAAATAGGTGGATGTATGCTGTTTGCAATGAATTTGACTTGTTTTTGCATGTCATGATTAACTCCGTAAGAATGGTGAATAAATAAGGTAATTTTTGGCATGTTATGCACGCTGCTTTAGTTGTTTATTTCAGACATGCCAATATGATATTATGTGGAATCTATGAAATACTTCAGTAAAAAAAGAAAGAAAAAATTGATAAACATGTAAACTCAAAAAATCTAGTATGAGAACACAAATAATATGTTTCTTTATAACTCTTCTATAAATATAAAAAGTTTTATTCAAACTGTTTGACTTGTCTATTTTAACATCTTGTTATTTCAGCCAAATTATGGAAAATATCTATGCATGTGTGTATATATATACACATATACTTACATCCATAACATGCATGTGTGTATGAGAGAGAAAGAGTGAATTCTTTCCCCGTGTTGCATAAATATTTGAAATAGTTGGCAGGTTCTCATTTGTTCACACTATATCAGCATATCTGGCCTTGGATCAGCAGTTTCCTACCAAAGGTAATACAAACATAGTTTACTTATATACCATTCAGGTAACTGGAACCTTTAAGGATGAAGCAAGATAAAAATTTACATATAACAATTGCTAAAATATTACGACATCATTTTAAATTTTTGATTATTTTAGTAATCAAGAAATCTTTCAGCCAATGTTCTTGATTTAGTTCGGCATTTTAATGAGTGAAGTAGTATTGCCTTTCTATTAATACACATACACACACTCTCTTTCAACAACTTGCGTAATCTAAAAACATTAAGTGCAATAAACCCATAATAAATTATTGCACCTTAACACTTCAAAAACCACCCTAACATTTGACTTATCGTTTTTCACTATGTAAATATGCAGAAATTGTGGAAATAACTCTTATGCCAATGAGGTTGTATAAATCTTTTGCTGTAGTGTGCAAAATACATTGCATTGTTGCCAAACTCACAGTTGTTCCCACTATTAGCATAATAATAGTTCTTAGATCATCATTTTCCTATCTAAAGGTAATGGAAACATAATTTATTTTGATAACATACATGTAAGAGCGGATAAGAGCACAAATTAAATGTACATGTACTATGGATAACTTACGAAAAGAAAGAGCTTAATCAATTTGGAATGATCATGCCGATCTTATTCTTCCACAAATCTTTTCCCTTTACCATTCAAAACCCCAAAGCAAAGAAAGAAGATAAAAATTCTAATTGACCAATTTTCCAAGCATTCCCATTGACCTACTGTTTTGCTTAGCATTTTCATCCCTAACTTACAAATCATAAAAACTAAGACTCAAGATTACAATCATCACATTTCGATCCAATTCAGATATATATCAGAATATACCAACAGAAAATCTGTAGTACCAACCAAAGAATGCTGAGCAACCCATCTCTTCACTATGGCAGCAGCAACCTGATGTCCGCGTGCTAGAAACAGCCGATTTCATAGGCCCGAGCTCGAAAACCTAAGGAGATTTAGCTGAAGCGGCGGACAAGGCAGTGAAACTGGAGATATTGAAAGTTGCCATTGAGCGGGAATGAAGAAACAGAGACGGAAAAGGGACGAAGAAGCTGATGTGCTCGCAATTCAAAAACTCACACAATTTTCATGTTGAAATCATAACTAAAAACCTAACTTAAGAATTGAATCTTAAAGACACCCTTCGATGGACCAATTTTGAGTGATGGCAAGAGCGATCGAAGAAGCGAAAAACTATATTCGGGAGGATAGGAAAAAGGAGGAAAGGGAGAAGACATGCTACGAAAGAAAAAGATAAGAGGCGGGACTATTCAGTTCACAAAATACTCAAAGGGCCTCTGTGCTCTTGAAATGTAAATTAGTAACAATATAATAGTCTATATTTGTTCTTTTTTCCTTTGGACACAGTAGATATATCTGTCGTTTAATTTACATAATTTATTACAAGTGACTTTTCAAGCTTGGAGGATACTGCTTCAGTACAAGATTATTTTAAGCACATAGACACTTTGTCTCTTTGTTCAAATAATTGTGTCACTGCTCAAAAAATTAAGAAAGTTGAATCAGTTGTTTGTCTTAAGTTGAGTTTTTTTTTGGCATAGGATATTGTGTTATAGATGTAGGAGAGTGATGTTGTACAGTGAGGTTTGGCACAGATCAATATAGTCACCTGCATTTGTCGCTATCAAATAATAAAGGGAAAAGGACAGATGTTTGGTCTTTATTTAGCATTTTTCCATTTTAGAAATACATAGCAGACATTTGGATTGAGTTGTAGAATATTATCTGAACAATCAATGATTCAAGATTGTTGAATTCATGTTAAATCAAGTTAATGCAACAGGGTAGCATTTAACTTTGATTTTCATTCAAATAGTCAGGTGTCAGACATTAATGCTTTTATTCATCACCACAACAAACTAAATGTACATTCATTAATAAATAATAATAAAAACTTGATTCTATTGATCTTTAATTTTTTTTCCTTCGGATTTTTAGATTCACTTCATTTTTTGAATCAGTGCTTTAAGGAAATCGGTGAAGTCTAAAATGCAATGATTTGAAAACTTAAAGAATGTGCCACTTGCATTTTCATTTATCCTTACAAATAAGATTTTGTTAGGCTAACTAGGACAACCTATTTATAATTGATATGCATGCATTTTGAAAATGAAAATGACCGTAGATTTTCACACCAAGACATGACTAAATCGTTGGATAAGCAAAAAAATTAGGCTAGTTTCAGAACTATTTACAAGGCCTCTTTTATCCACGTTAGTGCCAATTAATAGAAATAAGCAAACGACATCTCAAATATTACAAATACATATATTTAGAGAATATCCTAAAGAGACATTTCATCCTGATAAAGAGTCATATTTTTTTGAGCATAACGTCTTTTCATTAGGTTCAAACATTAACGGATTATCAAGATGGACAAAGAATGGATCCACCTACCAAAGTTTCATCAATTTTTATTGTTGGTTTCATATTTGTAATTATTTAAGGTTGATTATTGCTATCTTCATATTTCATATAATGTAAGAAGAATACATGCAAGCAGTTCAGAATTTTGTGGGCATGCAAAAAGGAATGGAGATCCAAAAAAAAAGTATTTTACCTTACATAAAATGTAGGGATCTTTTCGCCACTCGTCAAGGGATGTTGTATCACACTTGATATGTTCTGAAATTGACCAAATATATGATATATAGATTTTTCATGAGGAAGCATGCTCTTCAAAAAATGAAGATGACAAGTGATAGATACATATAGAATGTACTTTGACATACAAATATGTAATTATGCTAATGCAAGACATGGGGTAAGGATTAAGGAGATGATGGAGATGAAATTCCTTTGCATCCTGGTTCTACAAGCCACACAAAGTTGTCAACTACAATACTTCTTTATAAACACAAGGCTTGAAAAGGTCTATCTGACATAGGATTTATGGAACTTCTTAAAATCCTCAAGGATATGCTTCCTATGGAAAGCACGGTTCCTAATTCGACGTATGCAATAAAGAAACAGCTTAAACCATTTGGTTTAGGCTATAGACAAATACATGCATGTATAAATGATTATAGTCTATTTAAAAAAGAGCTTCGACATAGTAATTTTGTCCAAAATGTGCCAAATCTGGTTGGAAAAAGAAAAAGATAGAGGAAGACATAAAGCAAGCCAAAATAATTACAAAGGTCTTGAGATACTTTCCAATAATACCAACATTGAAAAGAATTTTTATATCCATGGAAACATCAGTGCAATTAAGATGGCATAGCAATCATAAGAGTGAAGTTGGTACATTAGACCACCCAGTAGATTCTTCTCAATGGGTTACAATTGATAAGATGCATCCTTTCTTTGCATCCAATCCCCAAAATTTAAGGCTTGGAATTGCAAATGATGGCTTTAATCCCTTTGGTAACTGGAGCTGTGCATATAGTTATTGGCCAATGTTTCTTATTGCTTACAACTTCACTCAATGGCTTTGTATGCATAAAGATAATATAATGTTATCTTTATTAATTCCTAGGCCACAACAATCAGGGAATGATGTATGTCCATGACCACTTGTTAAAGATTTGAAAAAATTATTGGATAAAGGAGTGAAGTTGTATGATGCATACCCTCGTAGCGAATTCATATTAAATGCTATTCTGATGTGGATGATAGATGATTTTCCAGCTTATGGAAATTTAGCAGGTTGCAACGTAAAGGGTAAGAGGGTTTGTCTTGTTTGTGGCGTTAATACATGCTCAATATGGTTTACATTTAATAAGTAGTGTGCATACTTAGACCATTGGCAATTCCATGGACCTAACTATGAATATTGTTAACGAAAAAACTTGTTTGATGGAACCATGGAGAATAGAAAAAGGCCTCTAGTACAAACCGATTATCAAGTATGCGATTGATAAAGATATTTGTAATGACTGAGGGAAAACCATAGGAGGAAGAGAAGGATAAAGAGCAAGAGAAAGAAAAGGAGGAAAATAAAATGAATGATGGGAAGGAAAAGGGAAGTCACATGTGGAAGAAGAATTCTATTTTCTTTGATTTTCCATATTGGCAGGTAAAATTTAATTAGAAACAAAATTGCCTTTTCTTTTCTATGTAATCAATACTTTATTATCAATTGGTTGTATTCAAATTTTAATTTTCTTAGGCACTCCTTTGCATCGCAATTTAGATGAAATGCATATTGAAAAATATAACGGTGAAAGAATTCTTAGTACCTTGATATTAAAGGAAAATCAAAAGATGGAATTAATTCAAGCAAAGATCTAGAAGTATTATAGACATGGGAATCAAAACATTACTTCTAGTTGCCTCATGCACCTAAACTGACCAAGAAAAGAAGATCTTTTACAATGGAATGAGAAATTTGAAAGTATCTGATGGGTATAGCTCGAATATTGGGAATTATTTTGCAAAATAAAACAAAATTTCAAATTTTAGGTTTCATAATTATCATTTTTTATGCAATAACTGTGGTCTATATCACTGAGAGGTCATCTACCTAAAGGGACAGGGAATGCATTGCTATGACTACGTTACATTTATCAAAAGATGTTTGATAAAGATAAATTTGAATCCATCGAGAATTACGTCGCACTAACACTAAGAAATCTTAAGAGATTCTTTCATCCTTCCTTTTTAGATATCGTCATTCACTTGACAGTATATTTAAGGAGGGAAGAAAGAATTTGTGGGCCAGTACAATATCGGTGGATGTATCCATCTGAAAGGTAAAATTTAGCATGAGTACTTAAAGTAGTTAATGGTATACGTGCTTGTGAAAGTAATTGTGTATGCATCTTGATTATAGATATATGAAAACACTGAAAGGGTATGTTAAAATCAAGCATGGGTAGACGGATGCATAGCTAAGTGTTATTTTGCCAAAGAATTCATGAAGTATTGTGCTAGACATATTAAAGATGCATTAGAATTTGGACAAAGGAAAAATATAAATGAAGTGGAACAAAGTGAATCTATACCCAAAATACATCCTATTTCACATCACAACACTTTTAAAGATACACTAAAATTACTCTTTAAAATATTATTTTAAATAGGAATATTAAATTTTTTACATGTGTTAAAACTAAAGTCTAAACGAATGTCAAAACATTGTTATTATTACCCAAAATAACTTACACTTAGGTCTAATTGAAACAATTCTTTTAAAAAATATCTTCTTATTTATAAAGTACTATTTAAAATTTTAAAACAATATTTATTATCTTAAAGGATAGTAAATCAATTAAAATATTTTTATAAATTTTAAATGAAAGGTTAATCATCCCAAAGGATAATTTACAAATCTTTTTATAACTTTTAAACCACATTAATTTTCCTAAACAAAACAAATCAAACAAAAAATCCCTTTTATAAATTCAAACCAACATAAATTATACTGAAAGATAATTTATCAAATTTATAATCCTTTTAATAAACCAATCAAATATCTTTATTAAATAGTTAATTATCTCAAAACCACTTTACTTAACCAGTGAATTAACTTTTAAACCTTATCAAATCAAATCATTAACTTTAACACACTAAATTAGTTGGTCAACTTTTAAACAATTATTTACTTTAAAATTCTTTCATTAAATTAGTAAATCAAATTTGAAAACACCAATAGTTTAAAATATTAACTAAATTCAAATATCGTTCATTAAAACGATAAATTAGATTCAAACATCTTTAACTAAAATGATTAACTAAATTTAACACATCATTAATTAAAATAATTAATTAAACTCAAATATCATCATTTAAAATGGTTAATTACTTTTAAACATCATTAATTAAAATGATTTATTTAACTCAAATATCGTTAAATAAAACGATTATTTCATTTAAATACCATTAATCAAAACGATTAATTAAATTTAAACGTCTTTAATTAAAATGATTTATTAAATTCAAATAATCATTAATTATACTTAATGAATATTTAAATACCATTAATAAAAATGATTAATGAATTTAAATATCTATTTTGTGAAAATACAAGCTCAAGACAACACACACAAAGGATTTAGGAGATGATATTCAATAATTGAAGATATAGCAGAAATTGCTATAACGACACTTAAACAATTTAAATGGAATATCATGATTAATTACAACTAAACATCAATATAAGCAGCTTAAATAACAAATTATTGCCAAGAAACCTCTTAGGGTCTCTCTACAAATATTCCCTGCAAAATAATTGTTATGGACAATATATTTAATCATACGGGTTCACAACAATCAAGTAAATATGCCATCCGTTTTCCAAACCTATGATTTTCAACCAATAAAATAATCAAACAACCATGCAAATAATCAAATAACCAAAACAATATCTAAACTATCAATCGAGCATTCAACAATAAATTTATAGCATCACAGATATTAAATAGTAAATTCGAAGGTGAGTAAACTCATGGAAATTCTAGTTATCATCGAATCATTCCGTTTTAAACTAAAATCGAATGGGCATTCGATTTTAGCTTGATATTTTAAAGGCTCCAATCTCCTTCAATCCAATTCCATAACATAGACGTCTTCATTATGAACCTAACGCAGCTGACCACATTTAATTTGGACCTAGTATGGATAAGTTATTAGGTTATGCAACGACCCATTTTTCCATACCCTTTGAATCGATAATAAACCACAAATGTCCAACTTAAATTGCACGAACAAGTGGACAATTAAGGGTAGTGTGAAAAATAAAGATAGAACGAAACAGAAAAATAGAATCTCATACGAATGAAATAACATATATTATTTCAACAGTAATCTTTACAGTGGAAAATTTTAAAACATATATTAACCTAGATTCAGCCTAGACAGTTATAACACTTACCCTTGCAAATGTTGAAAAACAACAAAACTAATGAAACTGATGAAGCGGATAATAAAATATGTCCATATAACGATGAAGATCTCTAGCTCTTGATGCAGCGCACCATGATAGTTACAGTTCCTTAAGTCGCTATCTTCTTAAGTCGCAGTCCATGAGTCGGCGGCGCACCATGATAGCTTAAGTCGCTAAGTTGCTCATGAAGTTTAAACTGTTCCTGCATCTTAAGTCGCTCATTCTTATGTCGCGCCATGATAGGTCGTTGGTTCTTAAGTCGCTTGCCTTATGCCGCAGTTCTTTAAGTCGTTCAGCATGCCACATCTCTTAAGTCGTTCGCGGGCCAACCAACAATGCCGCCTTTCTTAAGTCGTGATGTCTTAAATCGCTGATGTCTTATGTCATTGGGTTCTTATGTCGTGTGTGTTGTTATTTTGTTATGTCGCATGGTGTTGTATTTTCCTTATATCTCATGTGTTAGGTCGTGTGAGGTTGTAACTTGTATTGTTGATATGTTGGTGTATTGTTAAGTCGTATGTTGTAACTCATGTGATGTTGGTCGTGACTTGTTAAGTCGCAGGTGATAGGTCGTAGGTCGTGTGTTGTATGTTAAGTCGGTCTGTGTGTTGTATTTTCTATAAATAGGGGTGTGTTGTCATTTTACAAAGGAGTTGATTTTTGAATAAAATTTGTGTGTGTGCTTTTGCCACCATTGTTGAAGTTGAGCGTGATCTCCTTCTTCTTTCCTTCTTCGGGTTATTCGTTCGCGAATCAACGAAGTAGAAGCCAATTCTCGGTATCACTTGCGAGTGATCAACGATCGAATTGTAGATCTCTCAACACGGTATCTTGCGAGATCAACGGGTTGGAGATAGCTAGATTCCGGCATTGTCACGATCAATGGAATTGGGCATTTATCATTCTACCGGTTTGTTTGACACGAAATCTTCATTTCGTGGAGAAGATCCTGGATAGAGCTAGATTAGAGATTGAAACGCATCAATTTGTATCAAAGTTAAAGTAGAGACCGAAGCATCAATTCGTATCAAAGATGTACCGCTGCGTAAAATCAAAGCCATATCAGAGATTGTGTCAAATCAGAGCCAAGTCGAGACATATCAGAGTCAAGTCGAGCCATATCAGAGTCAAGTCAAGCCAGATCAAAGTTAGATCAAAGACAGAAACGAGATTGCTTAATAATCATGCCTCCGAGACATGCTAATCGCCATCAAAATGTTGAAGATTTGTATCGAAGACAAGAAGCTGAGCAGATGGAGCAGCGTATCAATGAAAAGTTCATTGAGGGTATTGAAAAGTTGGAGAAATTGATGAAAGACATGAATCACAATCAAAGGAGAACGTCACCAGTTTCGAACCAGAGTGGAAACAGGGTTTCACCATCAGTTTCGGGAGAAAGGAGAATGTCACATCAGTCTTATCGAGATAGGAGAGATTCATCAGTTTCAATGATGCAAGACACCATGGGTATCGAAATGAATAGAGAAGAACTCAACATGGGTACGACAATGAACCATATCGTGATGTTGAAAGACAGGGTAGAAGGGACATGCTTGGTCGTAGGGACATGTATGGTCAGGATCGATATCAAAATACATTTGATTTTGAGGAGGATGGTGATGGAGGAAGTATTCATTATCGAAATCGAGGCCAAGTGCGAAATCAATATGTGGATTCAGAAAATGATCGTAAATGGGAGTCAGGTATGAGGATGGAAATTCCAGAATTCAAAGGTGGTATACAAGCGGAAGAATTTATTGATTGGTTGTCGAGTGTGGAAGAAATTTTGAAATACAAGGAGGTGCCTGAGAATCGCAAAGTCCAGTTAGTTGCTACAAGACAAAGGGGAAGAGCTATGGTTTGTTGGCAACAAACTAAACAAACTCGGGAGAGGATGGGAAAATCAAAAGATGTCACTTGGGAGAAGATGAGAAAGATGATGAAAGAGACATTTTTGCCGTACAATTATTAATGTCTTATGTATCAACGTTTATAGAATTTGAGACAAGGGACGAAGACAGTGAATGATTATGCAGATGAATTCTATCAATTGATTAAAAGGAATGATATTATGAAAACCGAGGAGCAGCTAACGGCTAGATATGTTGGAGGGTTACGAACGCAAATTCATGACATGGTTAATATGTTTAATCCAATGTCTGTTGCTGAAGCACATCAGAAAGCTCTAGCTCAGAAGAAACAAGGGAGGCGAGGAAGTGGTGTGTTTGCGGGTTCTAAAAACCAGAATAAGGGTGCTAGTAGCAGTGCTAATGTTTCCAAGGCAGTCAATAAACCAATTGTCAATGAAGCCGCTAAAGCAAAGGTCACTAACAGTATCAAGTGCTATAATTGTCAGGAGTTTGGCCATAAAAGTAATGAATGTACAAAGCCAAAGAAGAGAGCATTGGTTGTAGAGGAATGTGAGTATGAGGATGTGGAAGCTGAAATTGATTATTCTCAACCATCGAATTTTGATGAAGATGAAGAGGTTGTGTCAGGAGATGAAGGGTGAAACTTGATGATAAGGTGGTCTTGTTTAGTGCCAAAGTATGAGAATGATTCTAGTTAGCCGAGGAGCAATATTTTTCAGTCTACATGTACTATCTTGGAAAAGGTTTTTCGATTTGTTATTGATGCGGGAATCTTGCGATAACATTATTTCTGAAGAAGCCTTCATGAAGTTAGGGTTAAAGACTGAAAAACACACTAGACCTTATAAACTGGCATGGCTAAAGAAAGGTGGAGAAGTGACAGTGGGAAGACGAGCATTTGTTACATTTTCTATTGGGAAGAAGTAAAAAGATGATATATGGTGTGATGTTGTCAATATGGATGTGTGTCATTTACTTTTGGGAAGACCATGGCAATACGATAGAGCTGTACAACATAATGGTCGCACCAACAGCTACAGTTTCATGTTTGAAGGTACACAAATTACTTTAGTTCCTAAGAAGCATGAACAAAGTGAAAGCAAGTCACAGAAGAAAGCGGAATCAACTAGTCTATTATCTACGAGAGAATTTGTTGAAGAAGTGAAAGATAGTGCTGAAATGTTTATGTTGATTGGGTATGAAACAAGTGAAGACCTTGAAGTTCCTACGGAGGTTAGACCGGTGTTGAATGAATTTGAAGATGTCTTTCCTATGGAATTACCTAAGGAATTATCGCCACTGAGGGATATACAACATCAAATTGATCTAGTGCCTGGTGTTGTTTTACCGCATAGGCCACATTATCGTATGAATCCAAAAGAGCATGAAGAGTTGAGGAGACAAGTGGAAGAGTTGCTTGAGCAAGGGCGTGTTCGAGAGAGTCTCAGTCCTTGTGCTGTACCAGCTCTGTTGGTACCCAAGAAAGATGGTTCATGAAGAATGTGTACCGACAGTAGGGCACTCAACAAAATAACTGTCAGTTACAGATTTCTTATGCCAAGACTTGATGATCTATTGGATCAGCTCAGTGGTTCTGTAATTTTTTCGAAGATCGATCTTAAGAGTGGTTATCATCAGATTCGCATAAGACCAGGTGATGAATGGAAGACAACATTCAAGACTCGAGAAGGATTATATGAATGGTTAGTCATGCCATTTGGTCTATCTAATGCACCAAGTACATTTATGAGGGTGATGAATCAAATTTTTGGACCTTACATCGGGAAGTTTGTTGTAGTCTACTTTGATGATATCTTGATATATAGTGCTAGCACAGAGGAGCACATTCAACACTTGCGAAAGGTGTTAACTATTCTTCGTCAAGAACAATTCTATGCAGCGACGAAGAAATGCGTGTTCATGACGCCAAGTGTTTTATTTCTAGGATATGTCATGTCTAAGGAAGGGATACAAGTGGATCAGAGTAAAGTAGCCGCAATCAAAAATTGGCCACAGTCGAAAACTATCACAGAAGTCAGAAGTTTCCATGGGTTAGCTTCATTTTATCGAAGATTTATACCGCACTTTAGTAGTGTAATGGCCCCTGTTGCTGATTGTATGAAAGGAAAGCAGTTTTCATGGACGAAAGAGGCAGGATATGCTTTTGAACAAATCAAGGAACTTTTAACTTCAGCACCGATTCTAGTGTTGCCGGATTTTCAGTTACTATTTGAGTTACATACGGATGCATCAAAGGTTGGAATTGGAGGAGTGTTGAGTCAGAAGGGACGTACAATCGCCTATTTTAGTGAAAAACTTTCTGGAACAAAGATGAGATACAATACTTATGATGTGGAGTTTTATGCTATTGTGCAGGCTGTGAAGCATTGGAGACATTACTTGTTCCACAAAGAATTTGTTTTGTATACGGACCATGAAGTGTTGAAACATTTACAAGGGCAGACTAAAATTGCAGCTAGGCATGCATCGTGGATAGCTTATTTGCAACAATTTACATTTGTCGTAAAGCACAAGTCTGGAGTAACTAATCACGTCGCTGATGCATTAAGTCGGAGGGAGAATTTACTAACAACCATGCGAGTAGAGATGATGGGTTTTGACTTACTTCCAGATGTGCTTACTTCAGATTCATATTTTTTTCGAAATCCTAGACAAAGTCAAGCAGGGAAGCATGGATGGATATATGCTGGTTGAAGGTTTTCTATTCAAAGGAAATCAGTTGTGTATTCCAGATTGCAGTCTACGAATGAAGATCATTAAAGAATTACATGAAGAAGGGCACATGGGCCGCGACCGTACTATGCAGTTGATCTCAAAGTCTTATTTTTGGCCGTCAATGAGGAAGGAGGTTGAAAATTTTGTTCAGAGGTGCCATATTTGTCAAGTTTCAAAGGGGACCACGACAAATGCAGGTTTATATATGTCGTTGCCTATACCTATTAAACCATGGGTGGATGTTAGTATGGACTTTATATTAGGTTTGCCGAGGACGCAACGTGGCAATGATTCTATCTATGTAGTGGTTGATCGGTTTTCAAAAATGGTACATTTTATTGCATGCAAGAAGACGACAGATGCAGTTAATGTCGCACAGTTATACTTCAGAGAGATCTATCGACTTCACGGGTTACCTAAATCTATTGTATCAGATAGAGACACTCGTTTTCTGAGTCATTTTTGGATGAGTCTATGGAGAATGGTCGGGACAAAGCTGAAATTTAGTAGTGCTTACCATCCACAGATGGATGGACAGACAGAAGTTGTGAATATATCCCTAGGTAATCTATTGAGATGCCATGTAAATGACAATTTGAAGAGTTGGGATTCCAAGCTGTGTCAAGCCGAGTTTACACATAACCATGCAGTTAATCGTAGCACTGGGTTCAGTCCATTCCAGGTCGTTTACTCGACAATTCCTAAAGGACCATTGGATTTATCTATAGTACCATAGCAGAAAGGAGTGATCAAACGAACTAGTGATTTTGTGAATGAATTACAAGAGTGCCACAAGGTTGTGCAGGAATGATTGCTTAAGGCGAATGAGAAATATAAGCAATCCACAGATATTAAATGATGAAATGTTGAATTTAAAGAAGGAGATTTTGTATATGCAGTATTGACTAAGGATCGATTTCCTATTGGTGCTTACAACAAGCTAGCTGCTAGAAAGATTGGTCCTTCGAAAATCGTGAAAATGATTAATGAGAATGCTTATTAGTTAAGATTGCCGGATTATATTCATACTGCTGACGTTTTCAACATCAAACACTTGATTCAATAACATGAGAATAAGCATGTCGAAGAAGAGGAAAGTGTGAATTCGGGGTCGAATTCTTTTGAACCAGGGGAGGATGATGCAGCGCACCATGATAGTCACTGTTCCTTAAGTCGCTATCTTCTTAAGTCGCAGTCCATTAGCCGGCAGCGCACCATGATAGCTTAAGTCGCTTAAGTCACTAAGTCGCTCATGAAGTTTAAACTGTTCCTACATCTTAAGTCGCTCATTCTTATGTCGCGCCATGATAGGTCGCTGGTTCTTAAGTCGCTTGCCTTATGCCGCAATTCTTTAAGTCGTTCAGCATGCCGCATCTCTTAAGTCGTTCGCAGGCCAACCAACCAATGTCGCCTTTCTTATATCGTTGATGTCTTAAATCGCTGATGTCTTATGTCACTGGGTTCTTATGTCGTGTGTGTTGTAATTTTGTTATGTCGCATGGTGTTGTATTTTCCTTATATCTCATGTGTTAGGTCGTGTGAGGTTGTAACTTGTATTGTTGATATGTTGATGTATTGTTAAGTCGCATGTTGTAACTCGTGTGATGTTGGGTCGTGACTTGTTAAGTCGCAGGTGTTAGGTCGCAGGTCGTGTGTTGTATGTTAAGTCAGTCTATGTGTTGTATTTTCTATAAATAGGGGTGTGTTGTCATTGTACAAAGGAGTTGATTTTTGAATAAAATTTGTGTGTGCGCTTTTGCCACCATTGTTGAAGTTGAGTGTGATCTCCTTCTTCTTTCCTTCTTCGGGTTATTTGTGCACGAATCAAAGAAGTAGAAGCCAATTCTCAGTATCTCTTGCGAGTTATCAACGATCGAATTGTAGATCTCTCAACACGACATCTTGCGAGATCAACGGGTTGGAGATAGCTAGATTTCGGCATCGTCACGATCAACGAAATTGGACATTTATCGTTCTACCGGTTTATTTGACACGAAATCTTCATTTCGTGGAGAAGATCCTGCATCTAGCTAGATTAGAGATTGAAACGCGTCAATTTGTATCAAAGTTAAAGTAGAGACCGAAGCATCAATTCGTATCAAAGCTATACCGCTGCGTCAAATTGGTATCAATGCTTAACCTGCGTCGGCTCTCCTTTGGAAAATCCAAGCATCTTTAGCTAATCCTAAAACTACTCAGATCTGGTCCGAGAATTAAAAATACCTAGATCAAGCTTAGTAAACTAGGGTGAGATACTCAAAATTTTAAATGTATAACTTATGATGATGTTATCAAAACCTTTGAAAAGAAGAGTATCTCATATGACCACGCCCACACAAAAATAGGACGAGTTTTCACCTTATGATAACCAAAACACCTTTAATAAATAATTTGATATTATTTTTAATGACATTCTTTTGGAAAACAACTTTCAAATAAACTTATTCAAAATAAGATATCAATGCCTAGAATAAGTCTAATGGAATATACCCAGACCGGATCAATGGAATATATCAAACGGAATATATGATACCAAAAAGCGTAGCCGAAATGTTTGCAAGTCATTATAGCTATTTTGGGACTACAATCAAAACTATAAAGCTCGTATTGGAATTGGATTTTCCAACTTGATAGGGAAACTCGATAACCGCACATAGCAACCGAAACCCGATGGTTTTTCATGCAAGGACTCACACATCACTATTTCTCATATTGCCAAACTTCTTGAAATCCCGTAGCTTCTCTGCAAGGACTCGCACGCCACTATACTGTACAATAAGGGTCTTGTCTGGACACCTTGGTGACCTAGATCATATGCCGCCAATCACCTTAAGGGATCATATGCCACTTTGCTATACTAAGCCTGAAATATGTAACATAGTTCCCATATCATTTTCGAGATGTGAGGCTTGGGAGTGAGGTTACGCTCAACTTGGACAAAGCCACGCTTTTCATACAAAACCACGCATTGATCATAACTGGTTCCACTTTGAATGCCACATTATCATTTCTTTGATCACTATTTGACTTCCACAAACATACAACCTGTGAGCTCATACATCTCAAAGAAGGGTGTTATGCTAAGCGAAGTTGCCTTCTCCGCCACCAAACAGATGTACGTTTGCAAAAGTCAACGTTTGTGACTCCGAAATAGAATGCTAGACACCGATCCATACAAGTTCATTCTGGGATTCAACGAAACCCAAGGCACTTCTCCTACCGCGTCCTCTCGAGAGACCCTAGGATTAGTAGAGATTAGTCGTTATAATCTGAAGATTTCAAAACACGATAGGACCACTGCTATAAATGTCTCTATATTAAAAGTTACCTAGAGAATGTCAACAAGCAAACCTTCCGCTATGAAGATTTACGATCTTCAATACAACAAATATTTTCAGAATATATTCATCGCTGCCATATAAATATAATGTGGGGTAAACCCTTGGGACTCATGACAGCAATCCCTACATTCTAAAGATCTCAAGTCTTCAATAATCATCATCCTCAATATATCTTCACTTTAGAACTTACACATTGATTCGAAGTTGTTTCCGATTGGAGTTACCCATATCCGACCCTGGTTCCTTCGCACCAATCATCGATTAGAAAGATGTTAAGTTCATATACGACTATCAATCGTCATTCAATTTAATTCATCTTTAATTCATTCTTAAATATCTATTAGAGATATATTCATAAATCATTACTTCATCTTTCTAGAGTATATGGAATTATTAAATCTCATTTTATCAAATATTTTGGTTAATTAAAACCTTTTCTGTCATAGAATAATTCCAAATCAATTGACGTTTTACTTAGGAAAACATTTTCAAATCATTTAATTAACTCTTTAACAAAGATTTTCCATTTCAAATCATAAATTTTAAATGGTTCAAAAACTATGTTGTTTAAGACATAGTTTACTGCAAAACCCAAAACAATTAATTTTAAGTACATGAATTTAAAATAATTCCAAATCATTTATTTAAATCTCATATTGGAAAATATTATTTTAGAGCATCGAGCTTTCCTTCGATCTGTTCCACTCCTCGTCTAAAAAGAGAAGAACAATGGCCTGGTAAGTTCAAGGTATTGATTGCTCCATTCCTAACCTTAGTTACATGCCTTGTTTTACTGTTTAGCTCTCACAGGCAGGAAAAATGTACTAGTCGTTTTCGCATACCCGGTGATTAACTTTTGTTTTAAAATTGATTGTAAAGTTCCTACTTCATCATTAAAAACGCTTAATTAACTTCATAAAAATGATTATAAAAGATTATAAAAATAATGGTCGAGTTAAAATGTTTATTTCACATGTTACATAAAACTGCTAAAAAAGAGTTGCAGATAACGTTTAAAGCTATATTGACCAACCTGACATTTCTATCATTTAAAATTTCATTTTTTTCAACTTAGATCACTTTTAAAACGTTTTAAAGGATTTTTGGAGATTTTTTTTCATATTTTTCAAATATTACAAATATCAACTTATAACTCTGGTCAATTTACTAAAAACATTCGATTTTTTTTAAATTTGTTTTGGACATATTTCAAAATCTACAAGATGAAATTTTGTTCCTTTTCCATCTGAAAACTATAGATATAATAGTCTAGACATTTCTTGTTTCGAAGAAGTCTGGGTTATATTCCACTTTATACACTTATTTGAACTTTTCGACGTGAAATCGCGAACTGCCATTGCGCGACGCGCCTAGTTTTAACTTGATTTTCAAAACTTGAAATAAATTCTCCAAATTTAACTTAATTACTTATAAACTCATTACAAATCATTTTAAATCAATATTTTCACTTATTAAATCTCTTTTCACTTTTAAATCATTTTATGATATTATAGTATTATAATATTCATTTTCAACCTTTTTTATATTTTCAAAACAATTAAGTGACTAAATAAACTCCATACACATATTGTATAATTCATTTCCCATTAACTATTCATGCTTAATTTCTTAATCATTTCACTTATCATTTATCAAACCAAGAAATCATCCATACTAAGAATCATCTAAAAAACCTACTATGCGTCCAATTTATCAAACATATTAATCATCTAAGATATTTAACTTTCATATTATCAAACTTGGAATTATTAGTTAATTCAAAAAAGAGTGCTCACCATTAACTATATTGATTAACTTCCTACCAACATCTTATCTAACCACACTTCACTAAACTAACTTACACGTCACTAATACAACCATAAACAACTCCACCACCTTGCTCATGCTCACGACCATCCTTCCTCCTTCACTTTGCTCTTGGCCCAAACCTTCCTCCCACCTCCATAGCTCATGGCCATCGCCTCCTCACCTAAATACTAATGGCTAAGGCAATTTAAAGAAGAGAAGAAGAAGAAGTGATTTAAGAAGTGGTTAGAGAGTAATTAGTGGATTGGTGGTTAAGCACTCCATATTTTTAACCCTCCTACCTCTCTTAAAGAAGAGAAGCCATTAATGAGAAAAATAAAGCTCAAAATGAAGAAAAAGAAGAAAGAAAAGTGTGATAAAAATGAGAAGAATTAATGGGTATTTATAGGAAAAGTAAGCAGTGGTGAATTACAAAATTAACCCTTTACAAAATTACCTAATTAGCCTTACTTATATTACCTTTTTAACACTTACCATCACTTTGTTACATCACTACTTTATGTCTAAATCACTAATGCGTAAGGAAAATAAAGGAAAGATTTTATTCGATTTAATTTAACATGATTTTGTCCTTTTATGTTTATTTTCCAGAAATTTCTAACCTTAATTAGCAAAAGTGAACTTGATTAGTTAATTGTTAATATTTACATATTTAAAAATGTGTACATGTATATGTACATAAAGGTGCAACAACGTTGTCGCAACTTTTATTCAACAAAACGTTGATGTTCGACAAAATGTTTTACGGTCACATTTTTGACGTTTTTGTTAAACTACTATTCATGTAAACCAAACTTAAAAATAAATTTCTTATCATTTTTAAATAATTAAAACAAGTATGTTTTGCCTAAAAAATAATACAAAACAATATCAAAGTTCATTTACAAACAACGAAATTTGTCAATCACTATAACATAAGTATATATACAGTTGTCAAACTTTTAGAAACCAATTATTATCATTATATCATGATTTTAAAATAAATAAATATCCTTTGAAACAATTATTGGACTGTATATTCAAATTTATCCAAAATCGGCTTTTGTCAATTTTATCGATGTTACGGTGAAAGTCCAAAATTTTAACTCAATTCTAAAAATAAGTTAACCATTCTTATTTATTATATAAAACATAATAATTTAAGTTCGAAAACTCTATATTTGAATATTTAAATACATTAAATTTTTCATTTTCAAAGTGGTAAAATTGCGGATCATTACAGACTTTACCGTTAAAAGAATTTCTTCCTCGAAATTCGCCCAAAATAAAAGTTAAAGGTACTTACCAAAAATATTTATTTTTAACCTTAATTCTTTAGGATATACATAGACCATCTGTATGCAATATATGATTTGATCTTTTATTCAAATACACAACTTTTCTTCCGAACTAGGTTTGATCCCCCAATCCTCTAGTGCGGACTCTAATCAGGCTCCTAGATCAGAAACCTTTGCTTTCCTTGCATGGCTCTCAAGTATGATAGAAAAATAAAGTACCTAACCAAAAACCTTAATCAGTATTTACCATTAAGAATCTAGTGATAAATTCTTTTTCGGACTGTTGTAATCACCTCGATGTTCCGTACTCGAATCCTAGATCAAATTCATGTAATGAAATGTTCTACATATTACATATATTTATTAACTTCCAAAAGCTTTTCATAAACACTTTTATCTTAAGTTCAACATCTTATAAAGATATTTCTTTATGTAATCCCTTTAATTAGAAAAACGGTTCCTTTGTAATATTTCTTTATGCAATCCCTTTAATTAATTATTTCCAAGTATTTTTTTATTAAAGGAAAATATTACAAAGGAACCATTTTTCAATCATTGGATAATTTATCTTTATTATAAAAAAAATTGTTTTTCATCTTCTTATTCACAATCACTTTTAATTAGTATATTTTCCTTTAATACTAATATTATTTATGAATCATTTTGTAAAACTATTACTTAAGTTTATAATATCTTACAACTTATGCAAATCTATCACTTTTAAATTCAAATTCTTAATTTATGCAAGAAAACATTTTATAGGTTATAATTATCTTTTTAAAGAGTCATTACTTTACCCTAGTGTATAAATAGTTCTTGACTTAAAATCTTTATTTGTATGATATACCATTACATCCTAAGAGTATATACAAATCCAAATTTCAAATTGATTTTACTTAAATACATCTATTTAACAATTTTAAATTTTGTTGTAATTTACTATTATCTTAAATTCATAAGTTACACAGCTAATTTCTTTTTTAATACTATTATTATTTTTCTAGCTTTGAATTTTTTAAAAACTACATGTATTTAAATCATCAAAGTCTCATCTTTTAAATCCTTTTTATTTATAAATCATATTTATAAATTATACTTATCTAATTTCATTTATTTAGCATATTTCACAATCTTTTATCAAAACTTTTCATCAATTTCTTAGCTTTGAGTTAGGTATGAGACAAAAAAAATTGACTGTCCAAAATCATCGAAAATTCCGCTTTATCTTATCAATAGGTGATCCCAATTTATCTTTGGTTTAAACACTTTTATAAAGATTACTAATCAATTTATCAATTAACAATTCACATTATCTATTTAACTTAAGAAAATTACATAGATCGAGTAACTCCAAAACCATACCAAGGAACTGGGTACAAGCAATAGTATCACATATCCCTTTAACAAGAAGAGTAATACCTAAGAGAAGTGTTTTACCATCCAAATACATCCCTTACCAATTATTAGTTTATTTTCGAGCCGCTCGAACTAATTATCATAAAATACTTCTTTGTATTTAAAATAATACCATTATTATTTTCAAAATCCTTCAGTGATTAATTTGTTCATAAAATCTATTTAATAAATTCATCTTACATTAACTTACTTTCTTTTATCACCTTTAAATTTTCATATCTTCCATATCTACCTCTTATCACTACTAGAAAAGGCTAATATACCGACAGCACGTAGCGACGACTTCAGGCGATGGATTTTCGATGGCTTCCGACAGACCGTTGGCGGCCATCGGAAGCCGTTGGAAATTCACAAATTATAGGCCCAATCAAGCCTTCTTCTTCCTCATTTTCTAGCATGAAAAACCACCATTGAAACCCCCAAATCCCACCTTCAAGCTTCCAATCTCAAATTTCAAGTTTTTGGATCCTCTACGGCTGCCGAATCAAAATCTATTGCTCTCAATCTTAGGTATAATATCTTGTTTTTGCCAAAAATCAAATTTTTACCCAAAATCTAGATTGCATAAGTTGATAAATTAGGGCTACTTAGTGATTTCAATTGTTTCCAATAGCATAATAATGGTTTATAGCATCCCATGGTATACTATTTCATATGTTATCGTGAAATTTTAAAGAGTATGTAAAATTTTTGATTGTGTGTGTATATATAAACCATTATATATGTGTTATTTCTACCATTGTATTGCGTTATTTGGAATAAGACATGATATGTATAACATCTTGACTTGTATAACAATAATATATGCATGAGTCAAAAAAAAATTGATTGTATTGGAAAATGACAACAATACTAAAGCAGCCTTATTCAATAAAATATGTGGAACAAATGTGGTAATTAATAATTTTTGAAATGTATAAATTAGTAAATATATTTTTATAAACTACTTTTTTTAAGTCCCTTAGAGAGTTTTTGCCCGGTCTGACGGGTGTTGTACATGATCATTATATAAATAGCCGTAATTGTCACAAAACGGCCATTTATATTCATATGGTACAATACTTGTTGGATTTGTCCCAATATTGGACAAACTATAAACACAGTAAACAATTACATTTCGCACATTATTTCATTTCAGACGGTTCACAAAATTTCGCCGCCACTTCTCTTTTTTGTTTCCTGCATACCCGCGTTTGGTGTACAATGTAGGAAACAAAAGAAAAGTGCTGTCGAATTTTTTTTGAATCATTTAGAATGAAATAATGTACAAAATGTAAGTGTTTACTGTGTTTGTAATGGGAAGTAGGATGACTAACCAGAAAAAAGATAACCATAAACCAACATTTCTATATTGTATTTTTAAGTGAGGTAAAATTGATGCGTATAAATTTTTATGTCGATACATTTAAAAATAAATTGTGAATTCGTAATATGACCAATATTTATTTTTGAATTTGTGACATTTTTTTCAAATAGAAAAAATGATCGATCATTTTGTTGATCGGAGAAGATGGATGTATCAAAGAAGGGGATTGAGAGGCTCAACAAAAGAAGATTTTTATAATGGTATAAATGTATTTGTTGAATTTGCTTCAAGTAATAACAGAAACGATGTAGAAATTCATTGTTTGTGTAATAGGTGTAAACATTTGAAGTATTTGTTACCTGATATTGTGAAAGTCCATTTGTGTAAAAATGGTTTCATGTCGGAGTATTATGCTTGGGATAATCATAGAGAAGTTGTAGAAAATATTTTTGTAGAGTTTATACGTTATTGGTAATGAAATTTTTATGATGAACCATATAGAAAATATGGCTGAAGATGTAACATGAGCAATGTTCCCTATGATAGAAGTTGACGACGATGATGAAAATGCTGAAGAACCAAATATTGAAGGAAATTTTTATGATTTATTGGATGCTACAAAGAAACCTCTTTGGGATGGTTGTAAAAGCAGCACCTAGCTATTAGTAACCGCAAAATACATTGAGATAGAGTCGAAATACAACATCACCGAAGCCGCATTTACAACCATTGTACAAACTGCAAGAAGACATATGCCGCCCGATAATTTAATGTGCAAAAATCACAATGAAGTTAAAAAAATTATGCCGGCTTTTGGTTTACCTTATCAGAAAATAGATAAATGTTTAAATGGCTGCATGTTGTTTTGAAAAGAGGACATCACTCTTAGGAAGTGTAGAATATGTAATGAGGAAAGGTGCAAACTAAGAAAAAAGAAGGGAAAAGAAGTTCCATACAAACGTATGCATTTTTTACCCATCACTCCTAGACTTTAAAGATTTTACGCATATTCTGTAACTGCATCTCATATGAGATGGCATAGGGTGAGAGCAAAGAAAGAGAGTATGTTGACACATCTAACTGATGGGGAAGAATAGAAGTATTTCGAAAAAACTTATCTCAATTTTGCAGCGGAGAGTCGTAATATTTGACTTAGACTATGTATGGATGATTTTCCACCATTTTCTTAATTTGGTGTTGAATATGCATCTTGGCCCATTATCATCACACCTTATAATTTACTTCCGTGGATATGTATGAAAACGCAATATATGTTTCTTACTGTTGTCATTCCTAGCCTAGCCCCGACAATTCGACATAAGAAATTGATGTTTATTTAGAACCGTTGATTGAGGAGTTAAAAACATTGTGGAACGAAGGAGTAGAAACATACGAAGTTTCAATGAATTTTTTTCATATGTTTGCTTCTTTATTGTGAACTATAAGTTATTTTCATGCCAATGCAATGCTTTTAGGATAAAGTACATCTGGACGTTTTTCTTCACCGAATGGTAAGAAAAGTTCATGTTTGACTACTATCGATGTTTTCTCCATGTCAATCAACCCTTTAGAGGAGACAGGAATATTTTTTTAGCTAATAGAGTAGAAACCAGACAATCAACAATGATTGGTCAAGCGAAGACATATACGATTTTGTAAGGGAATATCCAAAACATATGAAATTGGAGTGCAAACTGAAATTGTAGGCAAATCGACTACTCACAATTTGTGTGAACAAAGTATATTTTGGGAGTTGCCTTATTGGACAGATCTTATGCTTTGTCATAATAATGATGAGATGCACAACGAGAAAAATGTCTTTGATAATGTTTTTAACACAATTTTGAATGTCAAGGGAAAGACTAAGGATGATTTGAAATCAAGATACGATATACAAGAATTATGCAAACGTCCTGAGCTTCATATGAAACCAAACGACAGTAAAAAACTCAAAGCGTGTTATGAGTTAGATAATAATCAAGCTAAAGTTGTGTTGAATTGGGTGGAAGGATTAAGATTTCCTGATGGGATTTCATCAAATCTTTGTAGATGTGCTGATTTTAAAAACGGTAGATTGAGCAGAATGAAAAGCCATGACTGTCACATATTGATGGAAAATTTATTGCCCATTTTATTCAAAGAACCATTACCGTTAAAAGTTTGGAAGGTAATGATGGAGCTTAGTATGTTTTACGAAGATCTTTGTTCGATTGCTTTAAAGTGCAATGTTTACGTAGATTTGAAGAAGATATTCCTATATTTCTCTGCAAATTGGAGAAAATATTTCCATCAGGTTTTTTTTAATGTAATAGAACATTTACCTGTTCATCTCCCATCTGAAGCACGTTTTCGAAGTCCTGTGCAATATGGGTGGGTGTTTCCATTTGAGAGGTATGTAATATGTTACCTATTAATTTAATTACATTCGAAAGTTAAAATCAATGTAAATTACCTTTGCATAGATACTTGAATTATCCAAAGAAAAAATAAGGCAAAAAGCACAAGTTGAAGGTTTAACATGTAAATATTACATCGAAAAAGAAGCTTCGTTCTTGTTCTCTCACTATTTCAATGACCATGTGAACATATCATTTGAAAGTGTTCCTCATAATGATGAAGGCGATGAACAAGAGTCCTCTCAAACAATGTTATCTATTTTTAGACAACATGGTTGACGTTTTGGAAAAATGTGTAGAAGTATGGTCAGACGATAGAGATCTTTATGCAGCACACACTTATATTCTTCTTAATTATGCTGAGGTTGAACCATTTGTTAGGTAATCTGAAATAATAATTTATTATTTATCCATTTCCATAATGCGCGCACGTGTAGAATTTAATTTAATATTTTATTCATATATGCAGTATTTATGAAAGTGAAAATCTGCACGGAGATCTTAGTAAAGAATGTTCTGATTGGTATTCAAAGTATGTTTATGAATCGATAAATTGTATGGTTGATGAAGGTTTGAAATATCTTGCATTGGAACCAAAACTAAATGTCAAGACATATCCAACATACATCAATGGATATGAATTTAACACCAAAGAAAATGATGCAGAAAAATTAACTAATAATACAGGTGTATTTGTTAAAGGTAGCGATGATCCAAAATTAACATGAATGGTTTTTATGGCATTTCAACACAAATTTTGCAACTGGCATATTTCTCACGACCCGTGGAGGAGGTGTTTGGTGAAATTAGCAATATTCCAAGTTCTGGAATTAATGTGAACAAGGATTATATTCTTATTGAAATGAAGCATACATCGCATTATCACAAGTACGATCCTTATGTACTAGCTAAACAAGCATTGCAATTATTATACTCCTTATCCGTCTTTAAAAAGAGATAAAGCAGATACGTCGGCAGCTTTTAAAACAAAAGAAAGATTTACATTTGATGGGAAGAATATTTTAGATGAACAAGCTTATCAGGCAGATCTTGAGCAAAGTAACGAAATAATAATTACAGATAATCGTACTGATTTTGGCCTTTGAACGATGAATCAAACGTTTTGGTAGAAGCATTCGAGAGTAGGAAGGAAAATAATATAGAATATGAGACCAAATCTAAATCTGAAGACAATGAGGATTGTTGTAATTAATGAGATTTATTTTGTTAGTTATGTAATTATGAAATTGATGTAATTTTGCAATTGATGTAATTATGTTGAATTCTTAATGTATTATGCAATTGATGTAATTGATGCGATTTATTTTGCTAGTTATGTAATTTATGTCATTTATGAAACCGAATCTGATTATTGTCATTTACATCATTTATGTCATTACCATTTCTGTCTTTTATTTAGCAATTTAAAAATCCAATGCATTCTACTTATTGTCTGAATATGAGACCCAATCTGAATTAGGTATACTTTGCACTTTATGTACTTTATATCACTTTTGTCATTTAACTACAAAATATATTTCATTATCATGTTATTGTTCTCTTTTAAAATGATGTGTCTATGACAGGTATCATGTCGTCCAGAAGGAGGAGTTATTCCCATTCTTCAGGGGGCGGTAGCAACGGTCCATCGCAACTGCCATAACGACCCATTGTGTCCCTAGAGCGGAGGGGTAATTATTAAAACTTCTTCGGCTTCTTAAATATTTTGTGTACGATATACTAATCTGTATCTTATTTAACACGGGGTTTAACGTACAACCATCATTTGGAGTGTATTTGGCAAGATTTCATTGTAAGTATAATCTTTTGTTTTCTATCTTAGTTTTTTTGCCCCTTATTTATTGTTCACCTTTTATTATTTAATTTCTGGTTGCTTATTTATTATGAATAGAAGCTGCGGCGGACATACAATCAGATGACCTGGAGCTGGTGCAACATTACTGGATGCAGAAGTTAAGAAAGAACTACAAGGATTCCATGTTGGCGGTGAAGCATAAAAGGCAGAAGCCGAACTAGATGGGGACGACTGTGTGGGAAGGGTCGCAAGCACATTGGGATAGCGACGAAGCGAAGATAAGTGTACTGAACTTCTATTAATTATTTGATTAATACGTAAATATCAAAAAATATTTGATAAGTAATGTATTAAATTCTAATGTACAGACAGAGTCGGAAAGAAACTCTACAAATAGGAACAAAAATCCCATCACTCATGGAGGAGGGTCAAAGTCATTCTTGTAATATCACCAGGAGTTGGTAAATTTATTAAATGTGAACTGTAAATAGTAATTGTGCTATATAATTTTGAATATACGATAACAGTACATAATAATCAATTTCAGGAAGCTAAGGAGCAGGGTCCTGTGCCGTATACGGATGTGTTTACCCGCACTCATGTCGTTGAGCATGTAAATTCGGACAGGACAGTTTCATATACATGGCATGATGATAAATCGAGAAAGAGCCATGTAAGAATATTTTAATTTATATACTATTAGTAATTGTTTTAATTATCAAAGTATAATGAATTAAGATATCATGCTTTCAATTTTAATTGCATTTTTATTTGTTCATGTAGGCAAGATTTATGGAGAACGCCAGAAACTCCAGGAGGATACCGGTCGAGAGCAGTTGACGATGGATGAGGATGGCGTTATTTTTGAGTTAGTCATGGATCCACCATCATGGAACAGGCATTACGTCTTTGGCAATCAAGTGGCAATGAGTAATATATTAAAATATAACAATTAAATAATCTTTTTGTTCTAAAGAACTTCACATTGCTTTAGTTTCAGTAATAAGTTTATAGATATAACAATTAACACATTATGTTGTAGCTATGATAGTAAAATTATGGACTAAATTAAATAAGTGTTGCAGGCCAGCAGGCAAAGGAGAGCCAGCCAAGTGGGCAGAGATGGTATCGATCTAGTAGAGATCGAAGAGTTGAGAGCTAGGGTGGCACAGTTGGAAGAGAAAAACCATCACCAGGCCATAGAGATGACACAGCTGCTGGATTAGCATATTGCTGAGTATATGCAACAGTATGGTGGCTGCTTTCCATCCTGAGCCGGTTTGGTAGGTTCTGGAGCTGATTGACTGGAGTGATAGGTATGTTTTTTTATTTTTCTATCATTTTTTAGTGACTTTGGATGATACATTGAGTTTGTGGAGTTGGATTTGAAACTTGTGTATATTGTTTGATGATGCACTAAGATGTTGGAGTTGGATTTGAAATATTGTGTGTATAATTTGACCATACATTTGGTGGTAGTAATTCTGACATTTAGGACTTGATGGTAAGGGGTTGGTGAAGGATTAATGTATATATTATATAATTAGATGTATGTAAATTATCGTAGCGAAGTTTGGTTTTATTTTATATGAATTATGCTTAATTTATTCCTCTAATGATATTTGATTATGTATGTATGGTTTGATTTCATACTGAATATCTGAGTTGGATATATGCTTGCTAGATGGAATATATTGTGTTTATGGATTGTGGAGGCAAGATGAAAATACAATAGAAGTAAATAAAAACAGTAGTAGAATTTCCAATGGCTCTTGATGACCTGCAAGGCAAAAAATCCCAACAACTTTCGACGACTTGGGACGGCACAATTCCGACGGCTCCCGATGGCTCCCGACGGATTTCGGCACACATCATGATCATCCGCCTGTCTTTCGACGATTATCGAAAGCCGTCAGAAGATCGGTGATGGGAAATTCTGTTCAGTGACGAATTTGTTTACTGTGGAATTTTCAGACGGCTAGCGACAGCTTTCGACAGCCGCTGACGGTCATCTGCCATCAGAAATTGATCTGATTCTTATAGTGTATAAAATTATCTTATCTTTGAAAAATACCTCCTTTTTTAAGATGTTCTCATTTATTATCTTATAAAAATTCATTTATATTAACCCGGTATTATTATCAAACATCTTATAGTCAAATCATGAAACTTAATTCACAAGGTGTTTGTTAAATCAATGAATGATAATTCTTAAAGGTTATCATTCCCTTAATTACAAGTTAACACACAATTAATAACTATACCATTTTCAAAAGTTATGTCTTTATAAATAATACATAAGCTTAAGTACAATTATTTCATTTACCTAAAATTTTCATAATCAGTGTATCGCTTGACCATATTTAAGTGTTTAGGAACCTTCATTGATAACGGTGATCAAACACGTTAATCAGGATCCATAAATCACTCAACAGATAAATCAACACAAATTTTTTTATTAGTTTAAATACACGCTCATATATAATACTTTTGAACTCATTCTAGAGTGTTACTAATCCTATCTCTAATTAGATGCTTATTCTAGGGTATTACTAACCCTATCTATAATGAGTTTTACCCTACCATAGCCTAGTTGTTAGCTCAACCTAAGCTCTGATACCAAATGTAATGATCCATTTTTCCATACCTTTTGAATCAACAATAAACTACAAATGTCCAACTCAAATTGCATGCACAAGCAGATCATTAAGGGTAGAAAGAAAAATAAAGATAGAACAAAGCAGAAAAACTGAATTTCACACGAATGGAATAACCTATACTATTTCAACAATAATCTTTACAGTGGAAATATTAAAACATATATCAAAGTCAAACCTAGATTGAACCAGGACAATTATAACACTTGCCCTTACAAATGCTGATAAACAACAAAACAAATGCAATAGATGTGGCGGACAATAAAATACGTCCATACGAAGATGAAGATCTTTAGCTCTTCTTTGGAAACTTCAACCGTCTTTAGCTATTCTTGAAACCACTCAGATCTAACCCGAGTATTGAAAATATTCAGATCGGACTTGGTAAACCATCATGAGATACTCAAAATTTTAAATGTATAGCTCGTGACGATGTTATCCAAACCTTTGAAAAGAAGGGTATCTTATAAGGCCATGCCCATACATAAATATGGATGGGTTTTTACCTTATGATAACCAAAAAACTTTTTTATTAAAATAATTTGGTATTATCGTTAATTACATTCTTTTGGAAAACAACTTTCAAATAAACTTACTCAAAATAAGGTATCTACACCGAACTAAGTCCAATGGAATATTGTAATGACCTAGAATTTCAGATATTTGAAATTGGAATATTTAATTGATTATAAATATTTAAAGTTAATTTTTTAACTTGAACTTCAAATATAACTATTTATCAGATAATTTAATCATTGAATTTAATAATTGAAAATTTGGTAAAATGTTGAATCTGGAGCTTTAAAGTTGTTAAAAATAATTTAAAGGCTTATAAAATTTATAATACTGAAGATAATAAAAGCTTTAAAATTGAATTTGGAAGTGATTTGTTCAGTTTTAAAAATATATCATTTAAATTGACATTTAAAAATAGCCTTCCGGGGCATAGTCTCGCATTTTGACAAAGCTAGTTCCATTGGATCCGCAATAGTGTATTATTATCGGCTTTCAAATTTCATAACGTTTGGAGTTATCATTTGGACATACGGGATATAAACGCGCTGAAATTTATATCAAAAATTCTATATAATAATTGGGTCCAAAAAGCTATCTTCTCCATACGATCAAATTAGAACTCGAAACCTTTTCCATTGCATTTGGAATAAGTATATAACATTGTAAATGCCTAGTGGCATGACTCGATAGGAGTTCAAAACTTTAAGTTGCTTAAATCGAGATATTTGAAAATTAAATTGAAATATTGTCAAATTCAAACACTTCCTTTCAACCGAAAATTCTATCCAATCTACCTGGTGAGGTGTATGTAACCCTTACCTCTTCTAACACGCATCTTCCTCTTTTAAAACATTCAACCGCGTATTTCGAACAAAAAATAAAACACAGTGCATAAATAGAAGTTATAAATAAGGAGAAGAAATTGTTAGTAGATAAATAGAAGTTATAAATCCATGAATGGAATTTATAATGAGATGGGTAAATCGTTTTAAAAATAAATCGTAGTTTTAGTTTTATAAATGTGAAAAATAAAATTTACCAAATTGGAACGTAAATCAAACTGGAAAGAAATCGAGAGGGATTTATAAATAATTAGACTGGCTATATCGCAATTGAAAATATACTTTTTTTCGAAAAGTTAAGTTTATTTTTAAAAGGAGGATTTTTAAGTACTAGAAAGAAAATTTAAAACGATTGAGAATATTTCAAAAAAATTAATTATTTAGTTGTTTGAAATTTTTTTAAAGTATAATTAAGTATTAATTGAGTAGTTTATAAATGGTTGATATTAATTTAGTTTTTATTTAAAGAATTAACCAATATTATTATTTTAAAAGGATAAATTATCCATCATTTATATTATATGATAACTTCTTATTTTAAAGTGTAATTGCCTAAAATTAACTTTGGAAAAATTATTATAGAAATTTCTTTTGTATTATTCTAAAAAATTTTGAACAAAATTTTCAGGGAATAATGGTATACTCACATGGCATAATCCGAGGCAGCGAGTTCCTGAAATTAAGTCTTGAATTTCTATGGGATAGAGACTTAACCATTGAACTGTGAGCCCATGGTTTGATACCGAACTGGTACTTTCCATATTATTTTTAAAGGGGGTTTTCAAATATTCTTTTGGAAAAAGATAGTTGGTGAATTTACTCAATTTGATAAGACAAGTATGTATATTTTGGATAAAGAAGTTAATTTATTGGAAATCGAATTTAAAAGAGGTTTGGAGTTATTCAATGGAAAATGAAGTATTTGGATGAATGATTGTTTATTTGATAGTTAAATAAGCGACATCAAAAAAAATCTGGACCCAAAATATAACTTTGGAATATGTAGAAGAAATATGGGAATTATATGGTACAATTAACGTTTGAGGTGCTATACTGTACGTATGAACTCATTTCGTTCTTCCAGGACGATGATAAGGAAATCCATCCACTAACGGTTAGGAGGTGATCTCTGATCTTATTCTTATCTGTTTATTTCGTAAAGTACCGGGGTTGAGTTTACCAGAAATATCGAACGTTGTTTCGAAGAGTCCGGGATTAGATTTGTTATCCGAAAACCACTTCGATCCAACGAGTACGTTTTCGCTGTGAAAAAAAGAGCATGGAGTCGAAGATAGAGCAGTGAAGTGCAAGGGCTAATCGTGACTAATCCTAATGATTATTCCAAAATGGATGTAGTAGGAATAGTTCCTCGGGTCCCGTTTGGACCCGAATCGGACTTGTATGGATGAATGCTATCAGTACATTATCATTGGAGGACAGTGAGCATTCTAAGTGAAAATCGCTTACAAAGGTAATCGTAGCCTCTAGCCTCATCAACCAGGGATGACCGAAAAGCAGGGAAGATGCAGTAAGGCTAAGTTGATAGCACCCAATTTGGGTATTTTTATCACCCTTCTAGATACCCTCGGATGTTATTACTACGATTTATGGAAGGAGCTCAGAAAGGGTGGGAACAACTGGGGTGGTAGCACATTCGGTCTGACTAGGTTAGGGATAGTCCGATCTTGTGTAGCAGAGGAACCCAGCGTGGTCCTTGGTACGCTGTTCTAGACGTGTACTGTGATAGGTGATACCCTAATACCTAGTCATTCATATAGAATCCATTCTCCAACAAGCGCCATACGGTCTTGATTATGCCCAACGATGCTGAAAAATGAGATGTAAGAATTTCAACTATTTGAATAAGTATTTGTACTTAGACACTGTTATAATATCAGATGATTTGATATGAAATGTTTTTGGTTATCGTAAGGTAAAAACCCTTCATTGTTATTTGTGGTATGGTCTTTCGAGATACCTTTGTTTTTCAAAGGTTTTCGATAGTTTAGTAATTCAATTTGAGTGTGTTTTCTCACGTTGGCTTTCCAGACTGACTCGGGTATTATTTTATTATAATGCTCGGGTCAGACCGAGTATTGCAGATATAGAATAGGATGCTATGGAGCTCAGGAGATGAGCTGGACGATGAAGACATATTTCACATATTTTATTTATATTGCACTGTGTACTATAGGTTGTATATTCAGCACTTGTGAGGACAAATTACTATAACTACCCAATATTGTATTACTGATGTATTGTACTCTGATGGTGTAATGTATATATAACAGTTTTAGTTCTTTTTGTACAAAGACATGTTGTTATCTATTATATATTGTTCAACTACAATTGTAGGATTCTGTTTTGTAGTTTCTAATTTATTCTTCTACCTCGTTCTTCTTTTTACCTAACGATCTGGTATTTCCGGCATTCGATTGTTTGGCTCGTAAACAGTGGACATATTGATGTCGATTTTTGAACGTTGAAAATCCCATGTCGTGACTCTTAGTGTCAGAGCTGATGATTATGTGAGAACCTTAGCTCTGGTGGGAATTACTCAGTAGAGATAGGGTCAGTAGCACCCTAGAGTGAGTTGAGTGTATTAGTAGATATGAGCATGTATTTGTTAGTGAATATAAAAATTGTTTTATATTGTAATGATTGGTTTGTTGAGTGGTCATGGATTCTGGACAATAGAGTAATTAAAGTTATTGATAGGCATCTCTAAACAATTGAATAAGGCAATTCGACATAGTATTGTTTTAAAATGAGGTCAATGAAATAGTTTTACCCAAATTATTTTTATATATGAGAGAAATAATTTTCAGAAATTATTATAGATATATATGGTTTGCTTGGACGCTAGGAAATGATAATATTAAATGTTATCATTTGTTGTTATGGTAATTGGAATAAAAGTTTGGTATTATAACCAAAGGTTAGGAAATAAATCCATATGGCGATAATGGAGTTTGTAAATATGAGTTTATAAATGTAATTTATAATTTGAAATAAAATGAAATCTCTCGAGGGACATTAAAAGATGATGTAGTTTATAAATATAAATTTAAAAGGATTTAAAAGGTGGAGATTTGGGAACTTAAATCCCGTTGGTTCTGAAATGTTTTTCAAAGTTGGAAAATAATAGTGATATTATTTGGAGAATATTTTTAAATTAAAATGTTTTTGAAATGGTTTCAAGGGAAATAAAAGCACCGAACTCACTTCGGTCGCTGGTAAATAACTTCGGTGATGACTGCAGCATCATCAATGCTCATTTTCTAGTTTCCAAGGGAGGAATTGCTATCTGAATGTTTTGAATTGAAATTTTGGTTTGCTAAAAATGGTTTGATATGAAATTCAAAGGAATATTTTGAAGGATTTTGGGTATATATGATTTCAAAAATGATTTTGAATGTTTAAGAAATTGCCTAAATTCTAGGAGTTTATTTAAAGATGTTTATGGAATATAAATAAGTTTGAAAAAGTTATAAAACTTGGAATTTGATTATTGGAATAAAATTTAACTTAAGAAGAGTAAAATGGAAAAAAGTGTGATAATGAAATGAATTAGTAAAGTAAACCAATTAAATGAAGTGAATTGGAAGAATTGGTGAATAGAATATTAGTAAGTTGGACAACTTAAAAAATTTAAAGGTTTAATTTGGTGGAGTGAAAATTTAACTGGATTATGTTAAATAAAAGTGAATTTAAAGGGAATAAGCCTAAGTAGGAGAAACGAAATACTTACCGAAATAAAATTTATTATGTTGGGAATGATTATTGGGTGAACAAATTAATTTAATTCGTAAGTAAATGGAATTGAAATTTAATATTGGAATGGCGATTAATTTGAATTATGTAAATTAAGTGGAGTTGATGAATTAGTTCGAGTGGACTAAATAAAATAAAGGTTTGGAAATAAAATTCATTGAGATATGGAATTAATTTGTAGGTGGAACTAATTTAAAATAATTAGTGGATTAAATAAGGTTTGAGATATGGTCAGTAAAATTCAATATTTGAAATTTGGAAGATAAATTGAGTTCGAATGGAATTGAAATTTGAATTTGAATAGAAATGGATATAAACAAAAGTGATGAAGTGGAAATAAATCTAAGTGAATTGTATAAAATATTTATATTAAGCTTAAGAAATTGATGGAAAAATCTTAAATAAAAATTGGTATTCGGAAATATGCTAAGTTAATGAAGATTAAATAAAAGTTGTGTAAATAAATAATTGTGAACAAGTGAATGGAAATGAAAGAAATGTGGATAAATAGAATTTGGTATAGCTAAGAACCAATTGTAATAAATACATAGGATGTACGTATATTAATTTATTCGCATAACGATTTGATCTAGATTTGAGCTCAAAATTTTGAGATAGTTATATCGATCCAAGTTGGGATTTTTCACTCGATTTTCGACGACGAACCCTGGATAGGGATTTTTTATTGATCCAAGAATTCTCTATCATAGTACATGGCTATGCAAGGAGAATGATGGTTTCTGATCAAGGAACCAGATCTGAGTCCGCATTAGAAAGTCGAGTGAATGATACTAGTTCGCAAGTGACATTGTATGATCGAGTGAGCGATCGGATTTGATATTACATACGAATTGTATATGTATATCGTGCGGGTTTTAGTGGAATAAATGTTGAAATTTTAAAGTTGCTAAGTAAAATGATTTTGAATTGTATGAATTGATACTATTAGTAAGTGAGATGCAGGATATTCAAAAGCAAAAACTAAAATGATGTCTTCGATTTCAGAAGAAGAAATTAAATTGCCATACAAAAAGGTATGTGTTTAAATTGTCATATGTGATTGATGATTTTCTGATTGAGCCACTTGGCTTCTATCTTCTTTTGATGATTTGGGCCGTAGAGGCGTTTTGTACTTTTTCGGATCTAGCCGCGCAAAGGAGACGCTGGCGAAATTTTCTGAAATTTAAGGGGTTAGAAAATTTTGATAATTAAAATTTGATTTTTAAATTATAATTTGGATAATTGAGGAAGTAATATTATTTGAAATCTAGGGATGAGTTGGAAAGTTAGTTAGAGTAACAACGTGTCTTAAATAAAAAAAATTGTTTTTGGAAAGTTGTTTGAAACTGTGTAGTTTTGGAAAATAGTTAACGGATTTTTGGACCATTCTTCTAAATGAGCAATTTCAAGGACGAAATTCTTATAAGGGGAGGGAGTGTAACGACCTACAATTTTGGATATTTGAAATTGGACTATTTAATTGATTTCAAATATTTAAAAGTTAACTTTTAACTTGAATTTCAAATAAAACTATTTATTGGATAATTTAATTATGGAATTTAATAATTGAAAATTTGGTAAGTTGTTGAATCTGGAGTTTTAAGCTTATTAAAAATAAATTAAAGGCTTATAACATTTATATTGACAATACTGAAGATAATAAAAACTTTAAAATTGAAGTTGGAAGTGATTTGTTCAGTTTTATAAATATATCGTTTAAATTGGCATTTAAAAATAGCCTTCCAGGGCACAGTCTCAGTTTTCGATGAAACTGGTTCCATTGGATACGTAATAGAATATTATTATCGGATTTCAAATTTCATAACGTTTGGAGTTATCGTTTGGGCGTACATGATATAAACGCGCTGAAATTTATATCGAAGATTCTATATAATAACTGGGTCCAAAATGCTATCTTTTCCACACGATCAAACTAGGACCCAAAACCTTTTCCGTTACGTTCGAAATAGGTGTATAACATTATAAACGCCTAGCAGCATGACTTGATAGGAGTTCAAAGCTTTAATTTGCTTAAATCGAGATATTTGAAAATTAAATTAATATATTGTCAAATTCAAACACTTACTTATAACCGAAAATTCTAAACAATCAGTTTAGTGATGTGTACGTGACCTTACCTCTTCAAACATGCATATTCCCCTTTTAAACATTTAACCGCGCATTTCAAACAAAAAATAAAGCCCGTTCGAAAAAAATCGATACTCGAGAAAAAAATTCAGATTCTTTTCGAACTGCTATATTGGTTGTGAGGCGTAGCATCAGTTGGAGGTGCTCAACTTTGTACAGTGACGAGCAAAGGGATTTGGGTTTCGGTTGTCTAGAATTGTGGTCGTCGATTTATGGATCTAGGTGTAGACTCGAGTTCGGCATGGTGAAGCGCACCTCGGGGAGGATTTGGAGGCGAGCGGCACTCTCGTTTGATGGCCGCGACCTTTGCTACAGTAGCTGTCAAAAAGGGGGCGTTGTGATTTCTTACAGGCATGGAGTTGGATCGTCTTTCGTTCGTTCGGCCAGGGATGGCAAGGGTGTGGGCAGTGAAGGGTGGACGGTGCAGAGATGAGTTCGTGGTGATCTCAGATCGTTGGGAGGTGGAGTCATTTGTTTATGCATATGCACTTGTTCGTGCATATGCACGAACTCACGAGTGCATTACTGTACGAGAGGGAGATGAAGTACTGTAGGGAGTGGGTGGAAATGAGATGTGGGCTTTGGGCCAAAAGTTTGTAGGTAATGGAATTTAAAATAGTGAATTTAGTGATATAAATTATTTGCCAAAATTGAAAGCATATGAAATTCATAACTCGCCCCTTTTAGGTCCAATTCGAACACGGTGTGTCTGTTAGGCTCGTATCGTTGGTAGCGACATCGCGGAATTAATTTGGGTGCATCTAGAGTTTGTTGGAAATTCAGATAAATTCAAAACGCATTCGAAATAAATCGGTGCCGGAATGCAAGAGCGATAATAAAAATAAGAGTGAGTTAATCTCACTTAAATTTGGAATACGGCTGTTAATTTTAAATAGTTAAATTAGTTATTTGTTGATTGTTGAATTTGATAGTTATTATCAGTTGAATGTGGTATTGTACACATAGTAGTAAATATATTGGAGTGATTAATATTCCTACATATATATATATAGCGGATGAGACCCTATGGTCCTCCATAATAGCAGTTGACCTATATACCGCGATATCCCCTTCGACATGGGATTGGTATTTTTATATTGTACTAACATCTATGGATGCAGGGGAAATAGGTTGGAGGGATCAAACTGGATTCCTCAAAAATGCTGATTTCATTTTCATATTCAGTTATATGATTTGTTTGAATAATCTGTGATAGATTATATTGGAAATTGAATTTTTTGGATGCTACGGTATTGCTGGATATATTTTGGCATTTTAAAATATCACAAGTATGAATATTGATTTTTTTAAGAGGAGGGTAAAAAGGGAATTTTAAAGTAAATATTTATAGTGAAGTTGGATAAATTAAAATTAATGAATCTGGGAAAAATAAATAGTTGATTTTAGAATCCTATTTAATAATTCAGTAATATAGAAAAATAGAGATTTTTTAATAAATGTGAATAAAAGGATTTTTTTAAAAATAGAATTTAAGCGATATTGTTTAAGTATAAAAGAATTTATTTTTAAATTTGAGATATAAATAATTTTGGAAAATAAAAGGGGAAATTTGAAAATAAAATATGAAATTGATGTTCCAGATTTAAATAAGATTTTAAATTATAAAGAGGAAGGGAAATATGAATTTAGTGGGCTTTGAATATATTTGGGTTATCTAAGGAATTAATTTGAAATTAGAATTTAATTTAGAAAATTGATTTAAAAATCCATTAACTGTTGGAAAAACCGTTTAAAAGTGGGTAATGAGACTATGGAATTTATAAACTAAGTTCATAAATAAGGTGAAGAAATTATCAGTGGATAAATAGAAGTTATAAATTCACGGACGGAATTTATAAGGAGATGGGTAAATCGTTTTAAAAATAAATAGTAGTTTTATTTTTAGAAATGTGAACAAGGAAATATATGGAATTGGAACATAAATCAAACTAGAAATAAATCGAGATGGATTTATAAACAATTAGACTGGCTATATTGGAGTTGAAAATATACTTTTTTCGAAAATGTTAAGTTCATTTTAAAAAGAAGAATTTTTAAGTACTAGCAAGAAAATTTAAAAGTGTTAAGAAATATTTCATAAAAATTAATTATTTTGTTGTTTGAAAATTGTTCAAAGTATAATTAAGTATTAATTGAGTATTTTATAAATGGTTGATATTAAGTTAATTTTTATTTCAAGAATAAACCGGTATTATTATTTTAAAAGGATAAATTATTCAACATTTATATCACATGATAACTTTTCATTTTAAAGTGCAATTGCCAAAAATTAACTTTGGAAAAATTATTATATAAATTTCATAAGTATTATTTTGTTTTAAACAAAGTTTTTGGAGAGTGGTAATATACTCACGTGGTGTAATCGGAGGTAGTGAGTTCCTAAAATTAAGTCTTTAATTTCTCTAGGATGAGATGTAACCATTGAACGGTGAATCCACGGTTTGGTACCGCAGTGGTACTTTCCATATTATTTTTAAAGGGGTTTTCAAATATTCTTTTCGAAAAAAGATAGTTGGTGAATTTACTCAATTTGATAAGATAAGTACGTATATTTTGGATAGAGAAATTGATTTATTAAAATTTAAATTTAAAAGAGATTTGGAGTTATTCAGTGGAAAATGAAGTATTTGGATGAATGATTGTTTATTTGATAGTTAAATATTCTACTATTAAAAAAATCTAAATCCAAAATAGAACTTTGGAAATATTTGGAAGAAATACGGGATTTATATGTTATAGTTACTGTTCGAGGTGTTGTACTGTACATATGAACTCCTTTCGTTCTTCTAGGGCGATGATAAAGAAAACCATCCACTAACGGTTAGGAGGTGATCCCCGATCTTATTCTTATTAATTTACTTCCTACAGAACTGGGGTTGAGTTTACCGAAAATGTCAAACGTTGTTTCGAAGAGACTGGGATCGAATTTGTTATCCAAAAACCAATTCGATCCAACGAGTACGTTTTCGCTGTGAAAACCAGAGCATGCAGTCGAAGATGGAGCAGTGAAGTGCAAGGGCTAATCGCTACTAATCCGGAGGATTATTCCAAAATGGAAGTAGTAGGAATAGTGCCTTTGGTTTCGTTCAGACCCGGAACTGCTTGCATGGATGAATGCTGTCAGTACATTGTCATTGGAAGACAATGAGCATTCTAAGTGAAAATTCCTTAAAAAGGCAATAGTAGCCTCTAGCCTCGTCAACCGGAAATGACTAAAAAGCAGGGGAGATGAAGCAAGACTAAGTGGATAGCACCCAATTAGGGTATGTTTATCACCCTTCTAGATACCTTCGGATATTATTACTATGATTTATGGAAGGAGCTCGAAAAGAGTGGGAACACCTAGGGTTCGGTCTTGTGTAGTAGGGGATCCCAGCGTGGTCCTCGATGCACTATTCTAAACGTGTACTGTGATAGGTGATACCCAGTACCTAGTCATTCATATGAAATCCATTCTCCAATAAGCGTCGTACGGTTTTGATTTTGCCCGACTATGCTGAAATGTGAGATGCGAGCATTTCAGTTATTTGAATAAGTATTTGTACTTAGACACTATTATAATATCGGATGATTTGATATGAAACGCTTTTGGTTATTGTAAGGTAAAAACCCATCGTGTTTATTTGTGGCGTGTTCTTACGAGATACCTTTGTTTTTCAAAGGTTTTCGATAGCTTTAATAATTCAATTTGATTGTATTTTCTCACGCTGGGTTCTCCAAACTGACTCAAATGTTATTTTATTACAATGTTTGGGTCAGACCGAGTATTACAGATACTGGTTAGGATGCCATGGAGCTCAGAAAATGAGTTGGATGGTGAAGACGTATTCCACGTAACTGATTTATATTCCGCTGTGTACCGTAGGCTGTATATTCAGCACTTGTGAGGACAAGTTGCTATAACTGTCATTATTGTGTTATTGATGTATTTTACTCTGATGATGTAAAATATATATATATATATATATATATATATAACAGTTATAATTCTTTTTGTATAAAGACATGTAGTTATTTATTATATATTGTTCCGCTGAGATTGTGAGATTCTGTGTTGTTGTTTCTATTTTCTTCTTCTACCTCTTTTTGCTTTTTCCCTTATGATCTGGTATTTCTGGCATTCAATTGTTCGGTATGTAATACAGTAGATGTATTGATAACGGTTTTCAAATGTCGGAAATCCCTGGTCATGACAAATATATTTGGACTGGGTCCACGAAATATACTGTAACAACCCGCATATTTGTCGATTTTATATTTAAATATATTATTTAAATATTTTATCGATACTCGGAAATTAGTCCGAAAAGCTACTTTTTGCATACGGTCGAATTAGGACTCGGGACCACTCCCATTGAGTTCAAAACGCCGTTTGCGACCTTTTTAAGTGTAAACTTTGATATGTTTGGAGTTAGTCAAGTTTTGCTACTTTTTCACTTTGGGTTTGGGTTTGGGTTCAGCCCTATGTTTAACTTATACTCAAATCTGAACCACTTCCCCCCCCCCCATTCACTCTCTCTTCCTCCTCTTTTCAGTTCTAAGGCATCAATGGTGGGAGAGATGGGAAATTAAAACTCCAAAACCCTAGTCTTCCTTAGCAAAACCAACTTCTAGCTCCAAATTCAAGAGGACCCATTGGTAAGCACCTCCTTCATCTTCTCCAACTCTTTCTCCATTCAATTTCAGAAATTTCCTAAACCTAATTTAGGAAATGTTTCTCCTTTAAGCTTAGATTCAAGCTTGTTGGGTTGGAATTGAAGAGTGATTGTTCTTACCATTGCTCTATAGCTTCTTCTTCAATCGTTTGGGTTCAAAGGTGAGATTTTTATCTCACATCTTAGTCTATAATTATCTTCGATTGTTGGGTATGAATTCCTAACACTTATTTTTGTGCAATTGATTTTGGTTTGGATTGATTTGGTGTATATTCCAATTTTTGGTGTTTTGAAATCAAAATCTATGAAAATCCTATTATGGATATTTGGACATTGATATTTGAGGTGTATCGAAGAGCCGTTAAGGCTGGGTTGACGCTCGACGCAATTCCTTAGTCGTTGTCGCTCGATCGATCGCTTTCGGTATCCCTTTGGCCATTTTTGGCCTAGGTTCAGGGAATGCCCTGAACCCTTCATTCAGACGTCTGAAACGTAAGATTCAGACGTCTGAATATTGTTCTGGGAAGACTTCTATTCCCAGATTCAGACGTCTGAATATATGATTTCAGACGTCTGAGTTGGTTCATTTTGAACCAGAAAGGAAATAGGCTAAAAAGTGCCTATTTCAGACGTCTGGATTAAAGGATTCAGACTTCTGAATTCTGTCTTTGGAAAATATTTATTTTCCAGATTCAGACGTCTGAATCCTTGATTTCAGACGTCTGAATCTGCACTCTTTTTTCCTATTTGCCTTTTTGCTGGAGAATTCCAATTTAAATCGATTCGTGATGATCCTATTGGTTGTTATCATTTATTATGCCTTTGATGACTCCTTTTTAGGGATTTTTGAATATCCATTTCGATGGATTCTTTATCGGTTTCTTTGGATTTTATTCACATCTTCGTATGTGAATTTTAGTGATTGATTGTTCCTACAATCTTCTTTGTGATTTGTCACTTTAAAAATATAAAGGTTTTCTATACTAGTAGTAAATATCAAAACTCTTTCTTCAAATGATTTCAACACTATTTTATTACAAAGCTTGTTTTCTCAAACCGACTTCTAATCTATTAGTATATATAAACCTTTACCTCACTCGTATGAGAAATCTAATTAAACGGCTTAGTAAAACTAGTGGTATGAAACGCTTGCGTTTACTTCGTTGGTTAATTCTTGGACTTGTTCGATTGAAACTCTTGTGACAATTTTCTAGTGGAGATCTACAGTTTGTTCGTAAATATTTAAGTTAAGCAAGTGGCTATGGGACATGAAGCTAAACTCATATATTTACTAGCTTAGTGTAATTGACACTTCTCGTTTATCATGACGATCATCTTTGTGATTTAGACTAGCAATGTGCGATGTCTCTTTGTCTGCGAGGGAGACTAAACCCCGTTTTGTGGAGTTTCGACTCAAATTGGTGGGGTAGCAACCCATGGTCTTCGGGCCGTTTGTGGAGCTTCGGCTCAATTTGTGATGGTTAGCAACCATGGAATTAGCGTTCCGTTTGTGATACACGTGTTGGTGAGCTTTATGCTCCCGTTTGTGATAGGCCTCCCCCCTTTTGTGATTTCTGGATTTCTTGTGATGATTTCTAGAAATTGTGTTTCACCAATTTTCGTGATTTCCATTGATAAGTTTTATCAATATTTGTGCATTGGTGAATTTGTGTGTCATTGACTTTTGTGATTGACATTGATATAATCGTCAATATTTATGGTTTGGTGAACGAAACAAGGAGTATGACATTTCTTTGATTCTTGTATAGATTTGGTGATATTGATTAATCTCTTGTTGATTTTCAATTACTTATATATATCACAGCTTGGCATGGTGATTATTATGTGTTTAGTGATATCTCTTATTCTATATCGTTTCATCTGATATTTATAGTTAGACTGATCCGTTTATTATTTTCTTATTAAATAATACTCGGGTCAGACCGAGATGTTACAGGTGCTTCTGCTTGACTTTACATCCGGGATTACCTCCTTGACTTTTGGTTAACTACTTAGATTAGTAGTTTATTTTGTTGTATACATTTGAGATATAGACTCCATAATGTATACTTATTCTTTTGTGTAGTTCGTGTAACTATTCTTTTGTGATATTGTGGATCTTTTTAGACCACTACTCTGATGTACACTTCCTAGTGTAATATTCATATCTATTTCCGCCTTTGTGATATGAATTGTATGTGACAGATTTATGTTATGTTTATTTCTATATTTGTTTCTGAAGATATTATAGCCACTGTGTAGTAGTTTTGAGTTTATGTCGGTATGTCGGATTTCCCTTTTGATAAAGAAATGCATGTTATACTATCTGACATATCGATGCTCGCGCAAAGCAATTACACGGATGGTCGCTCCTCAACAGCCTTATTCTCCATGCTAATTGACAGCATTCACCGTAATGTTCTTGGCTATCATGGGTATAGAGGTGGGGCGTCACAGCTTGGTATCAGAGCCAAACTTCGGAACAATGTAGAATAATTTAAAAAGGATCATCGTCCTAAGTCCATCTTAGGAGTCGTGCTTAAGGATTTTATTCGGGTCTACGTACCGTCCTATCCTATTTTCTTTTATGATTCCTTGTTTTGTCTATCAAGATTGCTTGATATTCATTTTGTGAATAACCTTTTTTCTTCTTCTTTATTTCTTTCTAAAGGAAGAGAAATGGTTAGACCTGGTCATTCCAGAGCTGGACCATCTAGTGCTACTCCCCAAGATGGAGTTTTTATGACTACCCAACAACTTCTTGACCTTGTCGCGAATGCTCAAGCAGCTGGTTCTAATCCGTAACCTACTCACCCTAAATCTGGGTTTGCACGTTTGTGCAATGATTACACCAACCTTGGCGGGAAGCCATTTAAAGGTTCTGAAACTATTATTGAAGTCCAGGCTTGGTTAAGGACATGCGATCGAATCTTTTCTCGCATAAACCTTATTGATCTTCACCGAGTTCAGGTGGCTTCTAGTATGCTCCAAGAAAGAGCATTGGACTGGTACGAACTTCTTGTTTCTGAGATTAATGAAGCGGATCTCACCTGGGAGCAATTCCGGGAACGCTTCGAATTAAAATTCGTGCCAGAAGCAGAGAAGGTGACATTGGCTCGGCGTTTCATAGACCTTATTCAAGGTGAATCTTCCGTGGCAGATTATGTCGCGTCTTTTGAATCTCTCTCCAAATATGGGGTTGAATACATCAACACCCCATTGAAGAAAAATCAGAGATTTGTCTATGGCCTGAACAAGAGTCTCAAGAAGCCATTACTTCTAAAATTAGAAGTTTCTTTCGACCAACTCATTGATATCGCTCTTCGTCTTGAAGAGGCAGATAGGGAGAATGATGTTAAAGTGGTAGGTTCCAAACCAAACTTCAACAACAACAAGAAAAGGCCAAACAAATTCAAAGGCCCTTATCCCAATAAGAAAGGAAAGTGAGCAACCCCTGTGGCAAAGACTTCTTCCTTTGGTCGTGGGGAATGCTATAATTGTGGTTCAAAGGACCATTATGCGAACAAGTGCCCAAGGTCTCTCTCTTGTCGTTACTCCAAAGTTCCCGGTCATGTTATATCTTCATGCCCCAAGCTTCAGGGCAAGAAGGAGGGAAAGTTAAATGTTGCCCAAGCCCCTGGAAACACATCTCGTGGTCAAGGTATGCTTCATTCTATCCTTGATGGCATTATTGTGTTTCGTGATCATCCTATTCGAGTTCTTTTTGATACGGGTGCATCCCATTCTTTTATTTCAAAAGAGCTTGTTGATACTTTTTCTTTGGATGTTTTGTGTTTAATGACTTCTTTGAGAATTGCGAATCTGTTTGGTGGATCCGCAACAATCAGTTTATTGTGTAATGATGTCGAGATTATTTTGGGTGATCTTTCTTTCCGAGCCGATTTGCATGTCATCCGTTATTTAGGCTTTGGAATGATTTTGGGAATGGATTGGCTTAACCGTTACGAAGCTCATATCCTATGTCCTGAGCGGACTATTCATCTTCGACATCCTCAATCTGTTAATCAGGTTTCTGTTATTCTTAAAGATTCGGATTCTGCTTTGGTTGCATCTTTATATTCTTTGAACCCTCGTGCTGACGATAATGATGATGAGGGTGATATTATTTCTCTTATTCACGTCGTTCGTGAATTTTCCGACATATTTGAGCCCGTTTTAGGATTACCACCTAAGCGAGCAATCGAGTTCAGAATTAATCTTATCCCTGGAGCTCAACCTATTACTCATCCTCCTTATCGTATGTCCAATAAAGAAAACGAGGAGATGCGTAAACAATTATTCGAATTGGAGACGAAGCAATTTATTCGCTCTAGTTCCTCGCCTTGGGGAGCTTCACCTATTTTTGTGAAGAAATCTGATGGAACACTTAGGCTTTGCGTTGACTACCGCAAGCTTAATGATCTTACTATCAAAAATAAATATCCTTTACCTCGGATTGATGATCTATTCGATCATCTTAGTGGTGCTAGAGTCTTTTCACAATTAGACTTAGCTACTGGATTCCATCAGCATCGTATTGCAGAGGATAGCATTCCTTTGACATCGTTCCGAACTCGATATGGATCTTATGAATGGCTTGTTATGCCATTTGGTCTAATGAATGCTCCGGCTTATTTCGTTGACCTTATAAATAGATTTTTCAAGGACTTCCTCGACCGGTTTGTTCTCATCTTTATTGATGATATTCTTGTGTATTCAAAAACCGAAGAGGAACATGAGAAGCATCTTCGGATTGTGTTGGAAACTCTTAGGAGTAATCAACTGAAAGCAAAATTTTCTAAATGCCATTTTTGGAAATCTCGTGTGAAGTTTCTCGGTCATATTATTTCCGAATCTAGAATTTCCGTGGATCCTTCAAAGATTGAAGCGATTCAAGATTGGAAGAGACCGGAGAGTGTGATGGAGATTCGTAGTTTCATTGGATTGGCGGGTTATTACCGCCGTTTTATCAAAGAGTTTTCTAAGATTGTCGTGCCTCTCACTAGCTTAACGAAGAAAGGTGTTAAATACATTTGGTCGGACAAATGTGAAACTTCTTTTCAGAAACTAAAGGAACTTCTTTCTTATGCTCCTATTCTTGTTATTCTCGAGAGGAATCCAGATTTCGTTGTTTATACCGATGCTAGTCGCGTTGGTCTGGGTGCCGTTTTTATGCAAAAAGAACGTGTTATTGCTTATGCTTCAAGGCAGTTAAAACCGGCCGAGACTAGATATGCCACACATGATTTAGAACTCGCGGCTATTGTTTTTGCTCTTTGGGTTTGGCATCATTATCTTTTAGGAGAGAAATTTATTCTTTATACCGATTATAAGTCCTTGAAGTATTTATTCTCTCAAAAGGAACTTAATTTGCGTCAACAGCGTTGGCTCGAATTTCTTGCACCATATGATCTTGATATCCTTTATACTCCCGGAAAAGGGAATCGCGTTGCGGATGCACTTAGTCGAAAGCAACAAGCCGTTGTTTCTATGATGATATCCGAATGTAACGATCTCGAGATCTTATCCATTTGTGAGATTCGAGACCGCGTATCGGATTTATGCTCATCATTTGTTTTATGTAGCCTTGAGGCTCACCCTTCTCTTTTAGACCGCATTCTTGAAGCTCAAAGGCTAGATGCCGACTTGGCTCTTCTTGGCCAAAATATTAAGAATAGAGGTGATATTGAAGGTTTGAAAGACTTTGATATCGATTCCCGTGGCGGCATTCGGAGATTTGGTAGACTTATCGTGCCAAATATTAGTGATCTTCGTAAAGATATTTTAGAAGATTCCCATCATTCTAAATTTACCATTCATCCCGGTAGTAGTAAAATGTACGCGGATATGAAGCGACTTTATTATTGGGAGGGAATGAAACTTGACATCGCTAACTTCGTTAAGAGTTGCATGACTTGCCAACTCGTTAAGGCCGAACATCAAAAGCCCGGTGGGTTATTGCAACCTTTAGAAATTCTAATTTGGAAGTGGGACCAAATTTCCATGGATTTTATAGATGGCCTTCCCCGTTCTCGTTCGGGTCATGATAGCTTATGGGTAATTGTTGATAGACTTACTAAATCCGCCCATTTTATTCCCGTTCGGTCTAACCGAACCGTTCCTCTTTTGGCCAAGCTCTTTGTTAAAGAGATTGTTAAATTACATGGGGTCCTACTTCTATTGTTAGTGATCGTGATCCATTGTTTACTAGTGGATTTTGGAAGAGTCTTCAAAAAGCTTTAGGAACGAAGCTTAATTTTAGCACCGCTTATCATCCTCAGTCCGATGGACAAACCGAGCGTGTGAATCAAACTCTTGAAGATCTTCTTCGTGCATGTGTTCTTGATTTGGTGGAAGTTGGGAAGATCATATTTCACTTGTTGAATTTTCCTATAATAATAGCTTCCAATCTAGTATTGGTATGGCACCTTTCGAGGCACTCTATGGAAGGCCATGCCGATCTCCTTCTTGTTGGCTTGAGGCCGATGAGAAGCGGGTTTTAGGTTCAGATTTTAATCGGAATTCCACAGAAAAGATTGATCTTATTCGTCATAGGATGAAAGAAGCCCAGAGTAGACAAAAATCCTATGCCGATAAACGAAGAAGGAAGTTAGAATTTTCTGTGGGAGATCTTGTGTTCATTCGTGTGTCACCGATGAAAGGTGTTGTATGTTTCAGTCGATCAGGAAAGTTAGCGCCTCGATACATTGGGCCATTTCCTATCACCAAACGTATTGGTTCCGTGGCTTATCGCCTTTTATTACCGGCTCAGTTTTCTGCTATGCATGACGTGTTTCGTGTTTCTCATTTACGGAAGTGCCTTCGAGATTCCGATTCTATTCTTGAGTCCGGTGTTGTGGAAGAAATCGAAGTTTCACCTAATTTAACTTATGAGCAACATCCTATTCGTATTATTACTTCAAAGGTCAAGCGCCTTCGAAATAAAGAAGTTCCGCTTGTTAAAGTCCAATGGTCTTCAAATCCTAAGGATTGTTCTTTGGAATCTAGAGAGTTCATCGAGCGAACACATCCGGACTTACTTTCTCATGCTCTTTGAGGTGAACTTCTTGTTTCAAACTTCTTTTGTGTTGAATATATTTTTATGGTTGTTACTATATATCTTCTTCTTAAGTATTGCGGGGACGCAATTTCTTTAAGGTGGGGAGTCTGTAACAACCCGCATATTTGTCGATTTTATATTTAAATAGTTTATCGATACTCGGAAGTTAGTCCGAAAAGCTACTTTTTGCATACGGTCGAATTAGGACTCGGGACCACTCCCATTGAGTTCAAAACGCCGTTTGCGACCTTTTTAAGTGTAAACTTTGACATGTTTAGAGTTAGTCAAGTTTTGCTACTTTTTCACTTTGGGTTTAGGTTTGGGTTCAGCCCTATGTTTAACTTATACTCAAATCTGAACCACTTCCCCCCCCCCATTCACTCTCACTTCCTCCTCTTTTCAGTTCTAAGGCATCAATGGTGGGAGATATGGGAAATTAAAACTCCAAAACCCTAGTCTTCCTTAGAAAATCCAACTTCTAGCTCCAAATTCAAGAGAACCCATTGGTAAGCACCTCCTTCATCTTCTCCAACTCTTTCTCCATTCAATTTCAGAAATTTCCTAAACCTAATTTAGGAAATGTTTCTCCTTTAAGCTTAGATTCAAGCTTGTTGGGTTGGAATTGAAGAGTGATTGTTCTTACCATTGCTCTATAGCTTCTTCTTCAATCGTTTGGGTTCAAAGGTGAGATTTTTATCTCACATCTTAGTCTATAATTATCTTCGACTGTTAGGTATGAATTCCTAACACTTATTTTTGTGCAATTGATTTTGGTTTGGATTGATTTGGTGTATATTCCAATTTTTGGTGTTTTGAAATCAAAATCTATGAAAATCCTATTATGGATATTTGGACATTGATATTTGAGGCTTATCGAAGAGCCGTTAAGGCTGGATTGACGTTCGACGTAATTCCTTAGTCATTGTCACTCGATCGATCGCTTTCGGTATCCCTTTGGCCATTTTTGGCCTAGGTTCAGGGAATGCTCTGAATCCTTCATTCATACGTCTGAAACGTAAGATTCAGACATCTGAATATTGTTTTGGGAAGACTTCTATTCCTAGATTCAGACGTCTGAATATATGATTTCAGACGTCTGAGTTGGTTCATTTTGGACAAGAAAGGAAATAGGCTAAAAAGTGCCTATTTCAGACATCTGAATTCAAGGATTCAGACGTCTGAATTCTGTCTTTGGAAAATATTTATTTTCCAGATTCAGACGTCTGAATCCTTGATTTCAGACGTCTGAATCTGCACTCTTTTCGCCTATTTGCCTATTCGCTTGAGAATTCCAATTTAAATCGATTCGTGATGATCCTATTTGTTGTTATCATTTATTATGCCTTTGATGATTCCTTTTTAGGGATTTTTGAATATCCATTTCGATGGATTCTTTATCGGTTTCTTTTGATTTTATTCACATCTTCGTATGTGAATTTTAGTGATTGATTGTTCCTACAATCTTCTTTGTGATTTGTCACTTTAAAAATATAAAGGTTTTCTATACTAGTAGTAAATATCAAAACTCTTTCTTCAAATGATTTCAACACTATTTTATTACAAAGCTCGTTTTCTCAAACCGACTTCTAATCTTTTAGTATATACAAACCTTTACCTCACTCGTATGAGAAATCTAATTAAACGGCTTAGTAAAACTAGCGGTATGAAACGCTTGCGTTTACTTCGTCTGTTAATTCTTGGACTTGTTCGATTGAAACTCTTGTGACAATTTTCTAGTGGAGATCTACAGTTTGTTCGTAAATATTTAAGTTAAGCAAGTGGTTATGGGACATAAAGCTAAACTCATATATTTACTAGCTTAGTGTAATTGACACTTCTCGTTGATCATGACGACCATCTTTGTGATTTAGACTAGCAATGTGCGATGTCTCTTTGTCTGCGAGGGAGACTAAACCCCGTTTTGTGGAGTTTCGACTCAAATTGGTGGGGTAGCAACCCATGGTATTCGGGCCGTTTGTGGAGCTTCAGCTCAATTTGTGATGGTTAGCAACCATGGAATTAGCATTCCGTTTGTGATACACGTGTTGGTGAGCTTTATGCTCCCGTTTGTGATAGGCCTCCCCCCTTCTGTGATTTCTGGATTTCTTGTGATGATTTCTAGAATTTGTGTTTCACCAATTTTCGTGATTTCCATTGATAAATTTTATCAATATTTGTGCATTGGTGAATTTGTGTGTCGTTGACTTTTGTGATTGGCATTGATATAATCGTCAATATTTATGGTTTGGTGAACGAAATAAGGAGTATGACATTTCTTTGATTCTTGTGTAGATTTGGTGATATTGATTAATCTCTTGTTGATTTTCAATTACTTATATATCACAGCTTGGCATGGTGATTATTATCTGTTTAGTCATATCTCTTATTCTATACCGTTTCATCTGATATTTATAGTTAGACTAATCCGTTTATTATTTTCTTATTAAATAATACTCGGGTCAGACCGAGATGTTACAGGTGCTTCTGCTTGACTTTACATCCGGGATTACCTCCTTGACTTTTGGTTAAGTACTTAGATTAGTAGTTTATTTTGTTGCATACATTTGAGATATAGACTCCATAATGTATACTTATTCTTTTGTGTAGTTCGTGTAACTATTCTTTTGTGATATTGTGGATCTTTTTATACCACTACTCTGATGTACACTTCCTAGTGTAATATTCATATCTATTTTCGCCTTTGTGATATGAATTGTCTATGACTGATTTATGTTATGTTTATTTCTATATTTGTTTCTGAAGATATTATAGCCACTGTGTAGTAGTTTTGAGTTTGTGTCGGTATGTCGGATTTCCCTCTTGATAAAGAAATGCATGCTATACTATCTGACATATCGATGCTCGCGCAAAGCAATTACACGGATGGTCGCTCCTCAACAGCCTTATTCTCCGTGCTAGTTGACAGCATTCACCATAACGTACTTGGCTAGCATGGGTATAGAGGTGGGGCGTCACATATACTAGACGAAATATATGATACCAAAAGGGGTAGCTGAAATGTTTGCATGTCATTACAACTATTTTGGGACTACAATCAAAACGTTAAAGCTCATATTGTAATTGTATTTTCCAATATGATAGGGAACCTTGATAACCACACACAGCAAATGGAACCCCGTGGTTTTTCATGCCAGGACTCACACACCACTATTCCTCATATTTCCACACTTCTTAATGTCCGGTGGCTTCTCATGTAAGGACTCACACGCCAGTGTACCATACAATAAGGGTCTCGTTTGGACACCTTAGTAACCTAGATCATACGCCGCCAATCACCTTGACGGATCATATGCCACCCTTGTCATACTAAGCCTGAAATATGTAACTAGTTCCCATATCATTTTCGAGATATGAGGCTTGGGAGTGAGGTTATGCACAACTTAGACAAAGCCACCTTTTCATACAAAACCATGCCCATAACGGGTTCTACTTTGAATGCCACGTTGTCATTCCTTTGATCACTATTTGACTTCCACGAACAACCTCCGAGCTCATACATCTTGGACAACGGTGTTAAGATAAGAGAAGTTTCCTTATCTACCACCAAACAGGTGTACATTTGTAAAAGTCAACATTTCCGACTCTGCAATACAATATCAAACACTCATTCATAACAAGTTTGTTTTGGGATTGAACGAAATCGAAGACGCTTCTCCTGCCGTATCTTGTTGAGAATCACCCTTAGAATCAGTAGGATTAGTTCTTGTAATCCAAAAATTTCAAAACATAATAGGACATGTGCTATAAATGTCTCTATATTGGGGTCTACCCAGAGAATGTCAACAAGTTGTCCTTCCGCTACGAAGATCTTCGGTCTTCAATACAACGAAAATTTTCAGAATGTAGTCATCACTGCCATATAAATAAGGGTAAACCCTTAGGACTCGTGACAACAACCCTACATTCTAAAAATATCTGGACTTCAATAATCATCATATTCGACATATCTTCACTTTCGAACGTATACATTGGTTAGTACTGGTTTTCAGATAGGAGTTACCCAAATCCAACCCCTATTCCTTTACACCAATCATCGATTCAAAGATGTTAGGTTCATATGTGATATCAATCATCATTTAATTTAATTCATCTTTTATTCATTCATAAATGTCTCTTAGAGATATATTCGTTAAATCATTTCTTTATCTTTTTAGAGTATATGGAATTATTAAGACTCATTTTTTCTAATACTTTGGTTAATTAAACCTTTTTAGTCTTGGAATAATTCCAAATCAATTCACCTATTAATTAGGAAAACATTTTCAAATTATTTACTTAAATCTTTAACAAATATTTTCCATTTCAAATCATAACTTTTAAATGAGTCAAAAACTATGTTATTTAAGACATAGTTTATTGCAAAACTATAAAAATTAATTTTAAGTATAGGAATTTAAAATAATTCCAAATCATTTATTTAAATCTCATATTGGAAAACCATTATAGAGCATTTGGCCTTTCCCTTCGATCTATTCCACCCTTCGTTTAAAAAGGGTAAACGAAGGCCGGATAAGTTCAAGGCACTGGTTGCATCATTTCTAACCTTAGTTACACATCTCGTTTTACCGTTTAGCTCTCATAAGCGAGACAAATATACTAGTCATTTTCGCATACTCAGTGACTAAATTTTATTTTAGAATTGATTATAAAGTTCCAAATTCATCATTAAAAACACTTAATTATGTTTGTAAAAATGATTATAAAAGATTCTAAAAAGAATCGCCAAGTTAAAATGTCTACTTCACATGTTACACAAAATTGCCACAAAAAGGTTGCAAATAGCATTTAAAGCTATATTAACCAAATTGACTTTTTTATCATTTAAAATTCCATTTTTCGACTTAGATCACTTTTGAAACATTTTAAAGAGGTTTTAGATTTTTTTCCACATTTTTAAAATATTAAAAATATCAATTTCTAATTTAGGACGCTTTAGTGCCAAAGCGCGATTTTTCGAAAATTTTTCTTTGGACATATTTCAAAATATATACAATGAAATCTTGATTTCCTTTTTCCATTTGAAAACTATGGATATAATAGTCTGGGATTTCTTTTTTTGAAGAAACTTGAGTTATATTCCACTCTATACACTTATTTGAACGTTTCAGCGCGAAATTGCGAACTACCGTTGCGCGACGCGCCAAGCTTTAACTTGATTCAAAACTTGAAATAAATTCTCCAAATTTGACGTAATCAGTTATAAAATCATTATAAATAATTTCAAACCAATATTTTCACTTATTAAATCACTCTTTCACTTTTAAATCATTTCATAATATTATATTATTATAATGTTCATTTTCAACCTTTTTTATTTTTTAAAACCATTAAGAGGCTAAATAAACTTCATACACATATTATATGAATCCATTTTTCATTAATTATTCATGCATAATTTCTTAACCATTTCTCTTATCATTTATCAAATTAAGTAATCATCCATATTAACAATCATGTAAACAACCAACTTTGCATCCAAGTTATCAAACATATTAATCATCTATGATATTTAACTTTCATATTATTAAAATTGGAATTATTAGTTAATTCAAAAATGAGTACCCATCTTTAACTAAATTGATTAACTTCCTACCAACATTCTTATCCAACCACACTTCACTAAACTAATTTATACTTCACTAATACATCCATAAGCAACCCCACCACCTTGTCCATGCTCACGACCATCCTTCCTCCTCCACTTTACTCTCTCCTAAACCTTCCTTCCACCTACATAGCTCAGGGCCATAGCCTCCACATCCCAATACTCATGGCCTAAGGCCATTTAAAGAAGCAAAGAAGAAGAAGTGAATGAAGAAGAGGTTAGAGAGTAATTATTGGATTGGTGCTTAAGCACTCCACTAATTTTAACCCTCCTACCTCTCTTAAAGAAGAGAAGCCGTCGATGAGCAAAAGAAAACTCAATAACAAAGAAGAAGAAGAATGAGAAGTGTGATGAAAATGAAAAGAATGGATGAGAATTTATAGGAAAATTAAGCAGTGGTGAATTATAAAATCAACCCTTTACAAAATTACCTACATATACTAATTTTATCCTAATTTTTCAACACTTACCATCACTTTGTCACTTGACTGCTCTATGTCTTAATCACTTAATGCAAAAGGAAAATAAAGTAAATGTTTTATTTGATTTGATTCGACTTGATTTTGTCCTATTATGTTTAATTTTTCTTAATGATTTTGTTGAAATTTCTAACCTTAATTAGCAAAGTAAACTTCATTAGTTAATTATTAATACTTAATATATTTAAAAATGTATAAATCTATGTAAAGGCGTAACAACGTTGTGGCAACTTTTATTCAATAAAATGTTGACTTTCGACAAAATATTTTATGGTCACATTTTATTGTTTTTGTTATACTATTAATTCATGTAAACCAAACTTGAAAATAAATTTCTTATCATTTTTAAATAATTAAAAAAAGTATATTTGGCTTATAAAATAATATAAAACAATATCAAAATTCATTTGCAAATATACGACATTGATTATGTCAATGCGTAATGAAATTTGTCAATCACTATAACATAAGTTTATATTCAGTTATCAAACTTTTATCAACCAATTTTTATCATTATATAAATATTTTAAAAGCAATGATTTATCCTTTGAAATAATTATTGGATTATATATTCAATTTATCTAGAATTGGCTTTTGTCAATTTTGTCAATGTTACGGCAAAAGCTCAAAATTTTTATTCGGTTCTAAAAATAAGTTTACCATTCTTATTTATTATATAAAACATGATTATTTAAGTTTGAAAATTCTATATTTGAATATTTAGATACATTAAATGTTCCATTTTCAAAGTGATAAAATTACTGATCGTTATAGTTTTAAATTTTGGAAATTAAATAATATAATTATTCATTAATTACACAATTAATCACTAGTTACCACTAAAAATCATCTCCCACAAACAAATAATCAACCTGCCACCGATACTGCACATTGACCGAATGCCGACCACTTCTACCACCCATTTCTCCGTCACCCCTCATCAGAATAATGATTTGACAATTCGTATGAACTCCTTGCCTCAATCTCGTTTTGCCACGAAACCAAACTCGAGCCAACATAACCCATTGTAACATGACAGTTATTCGAGCGAACCTAAAAATATCGCAACTCCGATTCGACCATCGCATTCCTTCAAAAGAACACCACCAGTACCATTTAACCACACGAACTCGAAACAACCATCCAAAACGCCTATCTCCACTCATAACAACTGGCTATCCAAACCCTATATCGACTATCAAAAGTCCAACAACCAAAATCTTCATTGCAACACACCAAACCAAAAGCCCCATCTCACATGAGATCAAAGATACCCTCTTTACAATTTTTAGTGATTTGTTATTGAAATTACAAGAGGTGGATTCTTTTTTTTTTTGTTTCCTGGTGATTTTCAATCAAATGATAGTCAAATGAGAGTGAAGAGGCTAACAAACCAACAAAAAGATGTGCTGATTGTAGTAAATGTTTATGGTTAGGTTATAATTCAATTTTTCAGCACTTTGTTGCATATGATTTTGTTCGCGTACGAACCATGAATGATTAGAAAAAATCCGGTCACACTTTGAAATGCGACATGATCTCAAATCGATATAGCATACTCTGGATATTACATTGAATGAAACCTCGAACTTATCATCGTTCGCTACAGTATTGTCAAATGAAAATTTAAATATTTATGAAATTAAAAATTATATAAAAGTTTAATAAATTAAATTAAAAATATGTTATTATAAATCTATTTTTTATTGCAATTTGATTTTCTTATTATTTAATATTTTCAAACCATTATTTTTATAAATAGATTTACAAAAAATGTTCACCACTATCATTTATTAATCAAGAGAGTTAAATAAGGCTCTTAAATTCATTTAATTATTATCTAATCCACAATTCAAATATTAAAATAATCCTAATATTTAAATATAAGTTATTAAATTTCAAAATCCAATTATTCAAATATCTAAAATTAATTAAACATTTTAAAATTCAATGATCAAAATTTTTGTTACATTCTAACCCTTTAAAGAATTTCGTCCTCGAAATTCCGAAGGTAGGAATAATGCTTCAAAACCCTTAAATTCAAAAACAATTAGTTGCAATTTTTTATCAAAATTTTCTAAGTTTTAAAATTTTGAAAAATTTCGCCAGCATCTCCTCTACGCAGTTCGATTGGGACAAATACAAGTTGCCACTATGGGACTAAACCAATCAAAAGATAACAAAAGCCAAGTGACCTTCCATATCTAGAGCATAAAATCATTAACAATTCAAAATTTTAAATCTACTATTTTCCTTTATGAATTGAATTTCTATTATAGCAAGTAGTTTATTATCTTGATGCAAACGTTGGTGAGTAAGAAGTTAATTAGAAATCTCTTGCTTCCTTATACTTACATAATCTAAAAGGGTCATATTGATAAAAGAAAATTATACTGGCTATCTCTGTCATAAATTCAAATAGCATGTGAAATATAATTATTATATGCAATAAAGCAAGATGATGCAACAACGAATAATGATGCAACTGATAATAATGAGGCAAACTTACATGCTAAAACTAGCATGATATAAAGCTACATATAACTCTAATATAGAATAAAACTACATGCAACCTAAAACAACATATCAACCATTTGCAACAAAGTACAAAACATGTCCTGTAACAATTTCTATGCACCCAATATTTTCAAACTATAAATTTAAAACCAAATACATGGGTTTTATATTCAAAAACATATTTTAAAATTCCCTCAAAAAGAATATATCAAAACTACATCTAACATGACTAGGAGGATGTGCCCCTTTTCCAAGCATGGTATTACTCTAGAAAAAACAATGGATCCTCCAGTGGTATATATACAGGTACCTCCTAAAAATGATAGAGTAAATATAGCCGACGAGTCTCAAAATGGGGAAACTTCCAATGGCACTTTGGTTTTAGTCATTCATCGAAATAAATAAAAATATTTATAAAATACTTTGTAAATATCTATTGGAATAAATTTTATTTTTTTTGAAATAATAATATTTCTCGAATACTTCAAATCATACTATTATTATTTCTTTTCACAATCATTCTAAATTTTTTTTAAGCTATTTCAAAACCATCGGGATTTAATTCCTAATAAACCACAGTCCAAAAAGTTTTACTTGTAAATTCAAAATGTATAAACTATGGTGTACAAACTACATGACCAAACAGTCGAATCTAACCAAATTCTACAAAGTAATAAACTAAAATTATCAACCAATCAAATTTGATAGTGAAAATTCAAACCTTAACATTATTTTAAATTGTCAAATGACTAAAAACCTGATTTAGAATTTTTCTTAAGTTCATAATTTTACTTAAGCCAAATACTAAGCATACAATTATACTTAAGTCCTTATGATATACATAAATCATTTGTATGCTATATTTAATCTGATTACTTGCTTGGATACGTAGACTTCTACTTTTGAACTAGTATTGCTTACTCGACCTCACTTAGGGCGGACTCCTATCAAGTTTCTCGATTTCCTTGCATAGCCATAAGCTATGATAGACAACTTCAATATCATATCGAGAATCCGAATCAAGTGTTCGTTAAGAAGAATCAAGCGAGAAACCCTTTTTCGTATTGGTGAGAATCACCCATAGTTATGTATTTGAATCCTAGATCAGAACCCATGCGAATAAAATGATTACGTATAAGTTACGTACTTAGTTCAATGGGTTTCTTAATTATACCAATCTCTTTCTAAATCTGTCAAAATCTCCATTTAGTATTTCATTCAACATTAAAATTAATTTACGAATTATTTCGTTAATTTTCACATTTACAATCATTTTACAAAGATAATTCTTTTCCAAACAACACATAATACACTATTTATTTTCTTGTATGATACCCTTCTAGATCCTAAGAGTATATATATAAACATCAATTTTATTTTATTTATTTGTTATTTATTTAATTTTTCTAAAAATTTAAGTGTAAGTCCAAATAAAATATGGGTTTTCAAAACTGAGTCAACTCTTCGATCTCTTTACCTTAGAGTGCTCTAAGGAAAATGTCCATGGGTTGATATCACTAAATAATTTATACAACTTATTTGATTAACAAAATCTATGGTTTTAATTAGATAAATTTTACCAAAACCTCTCTATCTAATTTAAGCCATTTAAAACTTTAGTTAAATTATTTGTTGTCTATGTAAGAGTTTTAAAATTGACATTTTTCCTTATTTAAACCGATGTCCTTTAAAGGAACTTAAAAATTAAATACCGGGCTTTTATTTCAAACTTCCACCTTTAAATCATACTACTTATATTTCTTAATGAAATAACTTCAAACAATTTATTTGTTAAAACTCACTTTAGGTTCATCCGGATTTGAACTCGTTTAGATTGCATAATGATAAAAGAATAATTTACTAACTACTCCATGGCATTTTCCTAAGTAAACATATGATTGTCACTTAGAAGATTATTCAAATTACTACAAAAATAATCGAGAAAATTTCCTTCGAATTACCTTGAAGGAAATGTATTCCTTTTAAAATTTATCTTCCAAAATATTTTTATTTAGAAATACATTCAACTAGTACTACTTTATATATTTTTTCAAAAAAAATTAAAATTATTTCAAACAACTTCGGGATTTAAATTCAAAAATCATTTTAAAAACATATTTTATACATCAAATTTATACAAAGTTACCTTTATATAAAAATCATTTCACATTATAACAATTCTCCATTATTATAACAATTTTTTTAAAATATTTATTCTCTAAATGACTTATCATACCATTTCGATTATTTTAAATAACATTTATCAAAATTTCGTTTCTAACTTATCATTATAACCGAACACCTTATAGTCAAATTGTAAAACTTAATTCACATGGGATTCATTTATAAATTCAAACAATAAATGCTTGTAAATAAGCTAAACATAATTAACCGACACTTTAACAAATGATAATCAAAGCTTCTAAATTAATCAAGCATGACTGATTAGTTATAATAAATAGATATTATCATTTTCAAATAAATAAACACAGTCGATAACTATTTATAAATATTTGAATATTATTCCTTTATATATAAAAATAGAGGTAAAGTATTTTATTTACCAAATTTTCAAAAATCAATACCATGTTTGTTCGTCATATTCAAGTGTTTAGAAATCACTATCGACACCATATATGATGACCCGGATTTTTTAGCAATATCAATTTAATAATCTGTATTAAAAATTAAATTGATTTGATAATTTTCTTTTATAATCTTAATTTAATTTGACAAGTTTATTCTTTTAAAAGAAAATAAATATTTAATTGGTGAACTTTATCTTTTAAAGCTAATATAATATTTTCTATTTATAATATACATATATTGTAACAGAAAAAACCTTGGTTTGAAGTTTAATAAATAAATAAAAATCATGTTTTCAAATTCTAATATATTTTGGTAATTTGGAAATTATGATTAAAATGTAATATAAGACTTTTTAAAGATTATTTAAATAGATAACCATGTAGTTTTAAAATACTTAAGGTAAATGTTAATTGTTTAAGATATATTTTTAGCTTAAGTTTAAATTTAAATAAAATTAACATAAAGGCTTGTTTTATATTCTTTTAAATATTGCTTGATAAATATGATTTTAAAATATGTATATAAGTTTAAAATACAATTAGCATATGATACATTAATTCTTTTAGTAATATAAGTAATTTATAAATGATGAGATAATCACTTTTATAAATTATTTTAAATGGAAAATTTGTTATTTTTAAAACAATGTTAATAATGTGTTAGATATAAATAGATTTAAAAAAAAATATAATAAAATTGTTATGTTCAAATTTAATGGGTTGTATATATATAAATTGACTTTAAAATGGATTTTTAGTTTAATTTGAATTTGAATTTGGATTTAATTTTGAAAATTCAAAGGGTAGATGTTTTGAAATATTTTGGATTCAAGAATATGTGTATAAGGTTTTATTTTGAATATAATTTGTTTTGTTCCAGTTTCTTTAAAGAAATTCAGATATGTATTTAGATAAGCATTTATAAAATTGTAAATTTAATATAAAAGCCTTTTATTAACATTTAAATAAATAAAAATTATGTTATGACAAGTGTTAATACATTAAGACACATTAATAACAAGTCTTAATAAATAAACTAGTGCAATGACAAATGTTGAGATGTTAAACAAGTGTCATTTTATTTTGATTTTTTCTTTTTAAATAAAATACATTTTCACCTATATAAACATAAGGTTCCTTCTCTTCATCCTTTTCCTATCTTCGTAAATTCAAAACTAAGAGAAACTCAAACCATTACTCAAAAACAATCTGTAATCAATCCTTCCTCAAACTAGAAATCAATCCAATAACCTGCAAATTCATTTTCAAGATCAAAACTAGAAACTTATTCAAATCATAGCCTGTATATCATCTTCAAAATCAAACATCAAAACCTGAACATCATTCTTCAACCTGAGATTTTCAAAAGCCTGCATTCTTCAACCTAAGTTTTAAACAAAAGCAAGTTCAAAGATCAAAGCAGTCTCATCTCTTCAACAAATTTCAATAACAAGCATTCCACTTTCAAATCAAAGAAGCATTCAAGTTTTAAAGTTTTCAAAAGCAATGGCATTCAAGTTTTCAAATTCCTGATTTAAACTTCAAGATGTACACCGCTCTCTGTTTTTACATGCCTGGTGGGTAACATTTTTTTAAAAAAAAGTTTAAGTATACAAATCTTGTTGCATGATTAATATCTGGAATAAGTATGTTATGAGAATATATATAAGTGCATTTTTCTACGTATATATATGAGTGTATGGATGTGTGTGCATGCCTGTTATTTGAGATCTTTCTGTTCTTAGTTTTTCAAGTTTAAGTTTTTAATCAAAATTCATTTCCTCTTGACCTAATCTCTTTTAGGACATAGGTTCTTAACAAAATTTGTTTGTTAAATGATAGAGTAAAGTTTAAAATTATATTTAAGTTATTAAATTTGCTCTGGAAAACCAAAAGAACAGTAAAGCTTGAGTTTTGTGGAAGTTTCAAACATCTTAGTTTATCAATTTAGATTTATAAACTGAATTCTTGTCCAAAAACTTGATTTTAAAAAATAAAATCACAAATTTTAGTAACAAGTTGTGGGAGCAGCTCATGTTTGATCAGATTTGGTATTTTGGGTGGTTTCTGGTGATCTAGTTGCTTAGGAAAGTCACGTTCATCACTGGTAGTAGTGGAGCGATCGGAGAATGTCGAAAAAATGACAGGAAGGTGGACAGACCACCGTGGCAGTGGCTGTTGGTCGTTTGGATTTTAAACTCTAGTTTTTATCATAGTCGGAAATATGGTCGCCGTGGCGTCTCGGTGGACCGAGTTCCACCAAATTCTGGGAAATGGGAGCAGGGTTATTGGCGAAGTTATGGCTGGAAGCTCCGGTGCTCTGGTGGTTGGCATTGAAAATTCGAGGGTGTTCCAGGCTGGTCTGTTGTTCCATGTTTTGTTCTGAGTTACTCGATTTCGATTTCGAGCGAGAATCGAAGAAGTTGGGGTTTGGTTAATCAGAGGATCGGGTCGTCGACTTTGGGAAGGCCGCAACGTTGACCAGAGGTGGTCGGAGCCTTCGTGCATATGCATGATGCATTTCTTGGTGTTAATGTTTTGGTTTAGAATGTTGTCTCGAAGAGGTTCTCGTGATTTTGGGAAGGAGGCTCGGGTGAGTCCTCGGGTTGGTTTGAGAGTGTTGTTGGTTACAGTTTTTAAAACTTAAACTTTAAAACTTAAAAAAAAATTGAAAAAAAGTAAGCAGTGTGGTTTTCTCGAGTATGTACTCGAGTAGCTTACGGATTGAACCCGAAGCAACTTTATAGAACAGAGTTTTTTTATAAAAAATGTTTTCAAAGTAAAGCAATATTTTGAATTTGAATTAATTTGTTTTAAAACTCTTGTAAAATTGTTTTATAAGATAAGTGTTTTTTAACATTTGATTTAAAAATGTTTTTTAATTGTTTTAAATTTTGTTAAATTTAAATTTGTAATTATTTTAGATCTTTAATTTGAAATGAAAAGGATTTTATTAATGATAATTAAGTAATTATAGAGGCTAATAATTTATCTTAAAGATTAATTAAGATTTAGTGATTTAGGATTAATTAAATTATTAAGTTAATTAAGAGGAATTAACTAATTTAATTAATTAATGATTAAGGATTGATAAATAAGTAATTAAGGGTTGTAAATTAATTAATTGAGGGTAAATTAATTTGTAATTAAGGATCATTAATTAGATAAGTTAAGATTATAAAATAATGATTAGAAATTAATTAATCAAGTGATTAAAGATTGATTAAGTTACAATTAGGCATTAAATAGTTAAGTAATTAGAGATTAACTAATTGATAATTAAGAATTAATTAATAAGGGTTGATTTAAATTTAGTTACTTAGAGAAGTAATTAAAGAATTGTTAATAGTTAATGTAAAGATCATTAACCAGTGATTATGAAATGATTAATTAATGTGATTAATTTAAAATAATTAATTAGATTAATTAATTAAGGATAATCATTTGTGGAATTGGTTAAGTATAATTACTTAATGAAAGTAATTAAAGGGATTAATTACTCAATGTAATTAATTAAATTAGTGAGATTTGTTTAAGTTAAATAATTAGTTTAATTAATTTAAGATAATCTCTTGATGATTTGTTAAGTATAATTACTTAATGTAATTAATAAAGTGTAATTCACTTAGTGAAGTAATCAATGGATAATACCTGGATGTAATTAATTAAAGAATGGAAGTAATTTGGGTTTAATTACTTTGTATAATTAATAAGAAGGATAATTACTCGGTGGAAGTAATTAATAATTAATTACATAGTGTAATTAATTTAAGAATTAATTAATAAATTTTGTTTGGAAGTTAATTGAGTAATGTAATTAATTAAGGGCAATTAATTACTGAATGTGATTGATCAAGGTGGATTAATGAATGTGATTAATTAAAGACTAATCATTAAATGTGATTAATTTCAATAATAATTAATTAAAGAAGTAATTAAGGATCATTAGTTAATAAAATTAATGAAGTAATTAAGGTTTGTGTAACGACCTGCATATTTATCGATTTTATATTTAAATATTTTATTTAAATATTTTATCGTTAGTCGGATTTTAGTCCGAAAAGCTACTTTTTGCATACGGTCGAATTAGGACTCGGGACCACTCCCATTGAGTTTAAAATGCCGTTTGCGACCTTTTTGAGTATAAGCTTCGATATGTTTGGAGAAAGTTGATTTTTGCTACTTTTCACTTTGGGTTTGAGTTTGGGTTTAGCCATTAGCCAACTTATACTTCAAAACTGAACCCCTCCTCCCCATTCTCCCTCACTTCTTTCTCTTTTCAGTTTTTATAGCATTAATGGTGGGAGAGATTGGAAATTAAAACTCCAAAACCCTAGTTCCTTTTGCAACTTCAAATTCCTAGCTCCAAACTCAAGAAGAACCCATTGGTAAGCTTCTCTCCTTCTTCTCCAACTTATTCTCTTACCAATTTCAGAAATTCCTAAACCTAATTTTGGGAATGTTCTTGTTTTGAGCTTAGATTCAAGCTCATTTGGGTTGTGTTGAAGAGAGGTTGATTCTCCATTTGCTTTCAAGCTTCTTCTTGTTTGACTTTGTGAAAAGGTGAGATTTTTAATCTCACATCTATGCTTATAATTATCTCCGGTTGTTAGGTATGAATTCCTAACACTTATTCGTGTGCATTTGCTTTCGGTTTGGAATGATTTGGTGAATATTTCAATTTTTAGTGTTTTGAGTTCAATTCGTTAAAAATCCTAACTTGGATGTTTGAACATGTTTTTGGTGATGCATCGAGGAGCTTATAGGGCCGGTAGTCGATTGGCATAATCCCTTAGCGCCGTTGCTCGAGAGAATGCAATTTGGTCAAGATTGAACCTCATTTGTAATAGGCAGGGAAGAGGCTGGAAACAGGTTCGGCCGACCGACCCCCCTGGTCCGATCGACCGACCTGCTAGTAAAAGTGCAGAGAACTTCTCTGTTTCTGGTTCGGCCGACCGACCCCCCTGGTTCGGTCGACCGACCCCCCTGGTTCGGTCGACCGACCTGATGCCCGAGAGGTTTTTCATATCAAGGTTCGGTCGACCGAGCCCTGCTGCCGACCGACCTGATGATTTTTGCCTACTTCACCTTGTTGCTTGAAATTCCAACTTAAATCGATTCATGTTGTTTCCTATTTATTGTTATCAATTATTATGACTTTGATGACTCCTTTTTTTTGGGATTTTTGAATATCCATTTCGATGGATACATTATCGATTTCTTTGGATTTTCATTCATATCTTTGAATGTGAATTTTGTGATTGATTGTTTCTACAATCATGTTTGTGATTTGTCACTTCAAAAATATAAAGGTTTTCTATACTAGTAGTAAATATCAAAAATCTTTCCTCAAACGATTTCAATACTATTTTAATACCAAATGCGTTTATAAAACCGTTTTCCAATCTATTAGTATATATATAAACCTTTACCTCACTCGTATGAGAAATCTAATTAAACGACTTAGTAAAACGAGTGGTATGAAACGCTTGCGTTTACTTCGTCGGTTAATTCTTGGACTTGTTCGATTGCATCTCTTGTGACAATTTTCTAGTGGAGATCTACAATTTGTTCGTAAATATTTAAGTTAAGCTAGTGGTTATGGGACATGAAGCTAAGCTCATATATTTACTAGCTTATTGTAATTGACACTTCTTGATGATCGATGATGATCATTTTATGGTTTAGACTAGCAATTGTGCGACGTCTCTTTGTCTACGAGGGAGACTAAACCCCGTTTGTGTGAGTTTCAACTCACATATGTGGGGTAGCGCCCCATGGTCTTCGGGCCGTTCGTGTGTCAAATTAATGGCTAGCTACCATGAGATAGCTTCTCGTTCGTGTGTTACAACTGTTGGTGAGTTTTCATACTCCCGTTCGTGTGATAGGCCTTTCCCCCCTTATCGTGTGTGATTTCTGGGTTTCGTGTGTCGAATTCTGGAATTTTCTTCTTCACCTATTCTTTTGTGATTTCTATTGATAGGATTTATCAATTTTTGTGCATAGGTGAATTTGTGTGTCATTGACTGGATTTCTTGAGATGATTTCTAGAATTTATGTTTCACCAATTTTCGTGAGTTCTATTGATAAGCCTTATCGATATTTGTGCATTGGTGAATTTGTGTGTCATTGACTTTAGTGATTTCTGGATTTCTTGTGTAGTCTTCTGGAATTTGTGTCATTGACTTTTGTGATTGACATTGATATTATCGTCAATATTTATGGTTTGGTGAACGAAATAAGGAGTATGACGTTTCTTTGATTCTTGTGTAGATTTGGTGACACCGATTAATCTCTTGATGATTATCAACTAAGTATATATATATATATATATATATCACAGCTTGGCATTGTGATTATTATGTGTTTAGTCATATCTCTTATTCTATATCGTTTCATCTGATATTTATAGCTAGATTGATCCGTTTATTATTTTCTTCTTAAATAATACTCGGGTCAGACCGAGATATTACAGGTGCTTCTGCTTGACTTCTCCCCTGGGATTCATTTCTCTAACTTTTGGCAAACTACTTAGATTAGTAGTTTATTTTGTTGTATACATTTGTGATACAGACTCCATAATGTATACTTATTCTTTTGTGTAGTTCGTGAAACTATTCTTTTGTGATATTGTGGATCTTTTTAGACCACTACTCTGATGTACACTTTTATGTGTAATATTCATATCTTATTCCGCCTTTGTGATATGAATTGTCTGTGACTGATTTATGTTATGTTTATTTCTATATTTGTTTCCGAAGGATTTATATAGCCACCGTGTAGTAGCTTTGAGTTTGTGTCGGTATGTCGGATTTCCTCTTGAAATAGAATGCATGTTATATTATCTGACATATCGGTGCTCGCGCAAAGAAATTACAAGGATGGTCGCTCCTCAACAGCCTTATTCTCCGTGCTAGTTGACAGCATTACACCGCAGTGTTCTTGGCTAGCGTGGGTATAGAGGTGGGGTGTCACAGCTTGGTATCAGAGCCAAACTTCGGAACAATATGGAATATTATAACACGGATCATCGTCCTAAGTCCATCTTAGGAGTCGTGCTTTAGGATTTAATTCGAGTCTTCGTACCGATTCATCCTATTTTCCTTATGATTCCTTGTTTATCTATCAAGATTTCTTGATATTCAATTTGGTGAATAACCTTTTTATTCTTCTTCTTTCTTTCTAAAGGAAGAGAAATGTCTAGACCTGGCCGCCCCAGAGCCGTTCCATCTAGCACTCCACCCCAGGATGGAGTTTTTATGACTGTTCAACAGCTTCTTGATTTAGTGACGAATGCTCAAGCAGCTAGAGCTAACCCGGAACCTACTCACCCAAAGTCGGGATTTGCACGCTTGTGTAGCGATTACACTAATTTGGGTGGGGAGCCATTTAGAGGTTCCGAAACTGTTATTGAAGTACAGGCTTGGCTAAGGTCATGCGATCGAATCTTTTCTCGCATGAATCTTATTGACCTTCACCGAGTTCAGGTGGCCTCTAGTATGCTCCGAGAAAGAGCATTGGACTGGTACGAGCTTCTTATTTCTGAGATTAATGAAGTGGATCTCACCTGGGAGAAATTCCGGGAACGCTTCGAGTTGAAATTTGTACCAGAAGCAGAGAAAGTGACATTGGCTCGACGATTTATAGACCTTGTTCAAGGTGAGTCCTCCGTGACTGATTACGTCGCCTCCTTCGAGTCGCTTTCTAAATACGGGGTTGAATACATCAACACCCTTTAAAGAAGAACCAGAGGTTCGTCTATGGCTTAAACAAAAGTCTCAAGAAGCCATTACTTCTAAAATTAGAAGTTTCTTTCGACCAACTCGTTGATATCGCTCTTGGTCTTGAAGTGGCGGATAGGGAGAATGATGTTGAAGTGGTGGGTTCCAAACCAAACTTCAACAAAAAGAAGAGGCCAAGCAAATTCAAAGGTCCTTATCCCAATAAGAAAGGGAGGCAACCAACTCCTGCTGCAAAGACCTTTTCCTCTACTGAAGGGAAATGCTATAACTGTGGATCCAGAGACCATTTTGCGAACAAGTGTTCAAAGCCTCGTACTTGTCGCTATTGTAAAAGCCCGGACCATTTTATGCATGTGTGTCCCAAACTTCAAACTAGGAAGGAGGGAAAGCTTAATGTTGCTCAAGCCCCTGGCAAAACATCTCGTGGCCAAGATATTTCTCATTCTATTCTGGATGGAATTATTTTATTTCGTGATCATCCTATTCGAGTTCTTTTTGATACGGGTGCGTCCTATTCTTTTATATCGAAAGAACTTGTTGATGCCTTTTCTTTGGATGTTTTGTGTTTAATGACTTCTTTGAGAATTGCGAATCCGGTTGGTGGATCCGCAACAATCAGTTTATTGTGTAAAGATGTCGAGATTATTTTGTGTGGTTTTTCTTTCCTAGCCGATTTGCATGTCATGCGTTATTTAGGCTTTGGAATGATTTTGGGAATGGATTGGCCTAACCGTTATGAAGCTCATATCCTATGTCCTGAGCGGACTATTCATCTTCGACATCCTCAATCTGTTAATCAGGTTTCTGTTATTCTTAAAGATTCGGATTCTGCTTTGGTTGCATCTTTATATTCTTTAAATCCTCGTGATGACGATGATGATGATGAGGGTGATATTATTTCTCTTATTCATGTCGTTTGTGAATTTTCCGACATATTCGAGCCCGTTTTAGGATTACCACCTAAGTGAGCAATTGAGTTCATAATTAATCTTATTCCTGGAGCTCAACCTATCACTCGTCCTCCTTATCGTATGTCCAATAAAGAAAACGAGGAGATGCGTAAACAATTATCCGAATTGGAGACGAAGAAATTTTTTCGCTCTAGTTCCTCGCCTTGGGGAGCTTCGGCTATTTTCGTGAAGAAATCCGATGGTACACTTAGGCTTTGCGTTGACTACCGCAAGCTTAATGATCTTACTATCAAAAATAAATATCCTTTACCTCGGATTGATGATTTATTTGACCAACTTAGTGGTGCTAGAGTCTTTTCACAATTGAACTTGGCTACCGGTTTTCATCAGCTTCGTATTGCAGAGGATAGCATTCCTTTGACATCGTTCCGTACTCGGTATGGATCTTACGAATGACTTGTTATGCCATTTGGTTTGACGAATGCTCCGGCGTATTTCGTTGACCTTATGAATCGGGTTTTCAAAGATTTTCTCGACCGATTTGTTCTCATCTTTATCGATGATATTCTTGTGTATTCTAAAACCGAGGAGGAGCATGAAAAACATCTTCAGATTGTGTTGGAGACTCTTAGAGTAACCAATTAAAGGCAAAATTTTCTAAATGCCACTTTTGGCAATCCCGTGTGAAGTTTCTCGGTCATATTATTTCCGAATCCGGAATTTCCGTGGATCCTTCAAAGATTGAAGCGATTCAAGATTGGAAGAGACCGGAGAGTGTGACAGAGATTCGTAGTTTTCTCGGATTGGCGGGCTATTACCGTCGTTTTATCAAAGACTTTTCTAAGATTGTCGTGCCTCTCACTAGCTTGACCAAGAAAGGCATTAAATACATTTGGTCGGACAAATGTGAAACTTCTTTTCATAAATTAGAAGAACTCCTTTCTGATGCTCCTATTCTTGTTATTCCCGAGGGGAATCAAGATTTTGTTGTTTATACCGATGCTAGTCGCGTTGGTTTGGGTGCCGTTCTTATGCAAAGAGAACGTGTTATTGCTTATGCTTCTAGGCAATTAAAGCCTGCTGAGACTAGATATGCCACTCAAGATTTAGAGCTCGCGGCTAGTGTTTTTGCCCTTCGGATTTGGCGTCATTATCTTTTAGGAGAGAAATTTGTTCTTTATACCGATCATAAGTCCTTGAAGTATTTATTCTCTCAAAAGGAACTTAATTTACGTCAACAGCGTTGGCTCGAGTTCCTTGCGCCTTATGATCCTGATATTATTTATACACCCGGTAAGGGTAATCGTGTCGCCGATGCTCTTAGCCGTAAACAACAAGCTGTTGTTTCTATGATGATATCTGAATGGAACGATCTCGATATCTTATCCACTTGTGAGATTCGAGACCGCGTATCCGATTTATGCTCATCATTTGTTTTATGTAGCCTTGAGGCTCATCCTTTTCTTTTAGACCGCAATTTTGAAGCTCAAAGGCTAGATACCGAAATGGCTCTTCTTGGCCAAAATATTAGGGATAAAATTGATATTGAAGGTTTGAAAGACTTTGATATCGATTCTCGTGGCGGCATTCAGAGATTTGGTAGACTTATCGTACCAAATATTAGTGATCTTCGTAAAGATATTTTAGAAGATTCTCATCGTTCTAAATTTACCATTCATCCCGGAAGTAGTAAAATGTACGCGGATATGAAGCGACTATATTATTGGGAGGGAATGAAATTCGATTTTGCTAACTTTGTTAAGTGTTGCATGACTTGCCAACTCGTTAAGGCCGAACATCAAAGGCCCGGTGGGCTATTGCAACCTTTAGAAATTCCAATTTGGAAGTGGGACCAAATTTCCATGGATTTTATAGATGGCCTTCCCCATTCTCGTTCGGGTCATGATAGCTTATGGGTGATTGTTGATAGACTTACTAAATCTGCCCATTTTATTCCCGTTCGGTCTAACCGAACCGTTCCTCTTTTGGCCAAACTCTTTATCAAAGAGATTGTTAAATTACATGGAGTTCCTACTTCTATAGTTAGTGATCGTGATCCATTGTTTACTAGTGGATTTTGGAAGAGTCTTCAAAAAGCTTTGGGAACGAAGCTTAATTTTAGCACCGCTTATCACCCCCAGTCCGATGGACAAACGGAGCGTGTGAATCAAACTCTTGAAGATCTTCTTCGTGCTTGTGTTCTTGATTTTGGTGGAAGTTGGGAAGATCATATTTCTCTTGTCGAATTTTCCTATAATAATAGCTTCCAATCTAGTATTGGTATGGCACCTTTCGAGGCACTCTATGGAAGGCCATGCCGATCTCCTTCTTGTTGGCTTGAGACCGGTGAGAGGCTGGTTTTAGGTCCAGACTTTATTCGTGATTCCACAGAGAAAATTGAACTTATTCGTCATAAGATGAAAGAAGCTCAGAGTAGACAAAAATCCTATGCCGATAACCGGAGAAGGAGATTAGAATTTTCTGTTGGAGATCTTGTTTTTATTCGTGTTTCACCAATGAAGGGTGTTGTACGTTTCAGTCGATCGGGAAAGTTAGTGCCTCAATATATTGGGCCATTTCCTATCACTGAATGTATTGGTTCCATGGCTTATCGCCTTTTATTACCGGCTCAATTTTCTGCTATCCATGACGTGTTTCACGTTTCTCAACTTCGGAAGTGCCTTCGAGATTCCGATTCTGTTCTTGAGCCCGGTGTTGTGGAGGAGATTGAAGTTTCGCCTAATTTAACTTATGAGCAACATCCTGTTCGTATCATTGCTTCGGAAGTCAAACGACTTTGAAATAAAGATGTTCCGCTTGTTATAGTTCAGTGGTCTTCAAATCCTAAGGATTGTTCTTGGGAGTCTAGGGAATTCATCGAGCGATCACATCCGGACTTGCTTTCCCGTGCTCTTTAAGGTGTACCTTTTATTTCAAATTTCTTTTGTGTTGAATATGCTTTTATGGTTGTTACTTTATGTTCTCTTCTTAAATATTGCAAGGACACAATTTCTTTAAGGAGGGGAGTCTGTAACAACCCGCATATTTATCGATTTTATATTTAAATATTTTATTTAAATATTTTATCGTTAGTCGGATTTTATTCCGAAAAGCTACTTTTTGCATACGGTCGAATTAGGACTCGGGACCACTCCCATTGAGTTTAAAATGTCGTTTGCGACCTTTTTGAGTATAAGCTTCGATATGTTTGGAGAAAGTTGATTTTTGCTACTTTTCACTTTGGGTTTGAGTTTGGGTTTAGCCATTAGCCAACTTATATTTAAAAACTGAACCCCTCCTCCCCATTCTCCCTCACTTCTTTCTCTTTTCAGTTTTTATAGCATTAATGGTGGGAGAGATTGGAAATTAAAACTCCAAAACCCTAGTTCCTTTTGCAACTTCAAATTCCTAGCTCCAAACTCAAGAAGAACCCATTGGTAAGCTTCTCTCCTTCTTCTCTAACTTATTCTCTTACCAATTTCAGAAATTCCTAAACCTAATTTTGGGAATGATCTTGTTTTGAGCTTAGATTCAAGCTCATTTGGGTTGTGTTGAAGAGAGGTTGATTCTCCATTTGCTTTCAAGCTTCTTCTTATTTGATTTTGTGAAAATGTGAGATTTTTAATCTCACATCTATGCTTATAATTATCTCCGGTTGTTAGGTATGAATTCCGAACACTTATTCGTGTGCATTTGCTTTCGGTTTGGATTGATTTGGTGAATATTCCAATTTTTAGTGTTTTGAGTTCAATTCGTTAAAAATCCTAACTTGAATGTTTGAACATGTTTTTGGTGATGCATCGAGGAGCTTATAGGGCCGGGTAGTCGATCGGCATAATCCCTTAGCGCCGTTGCTCGAGAGAATGCAATTTGGTCAAGATTGAACCTCATTTGTAATAGGCAGGGAAGAGGCTGGAAACAGGTTCGGCCGACCGACCCCTGGTCCGGTCGACCGACCTGCTAGTAAAAGTGCAGAGAACTTCTCTGTTTCTGGTTCGGCCGACCGACCCCCCTGGTTCGGTCGACCGACCTGATGCCCGAGAGGTTTGTCATATCAAGGTTCGGTCGACCGAGCCCTGCTGCTGGCCGACCGACCTGATGATTTTTGCCTACTTCACCTTGTTGCTTGAAATTCCAACTTAAATCGATTCATGTTGTTTCCTATTTATTGTTATCAATTATTATGACTTTGATGACTCCTTTTTTTAGGGATTTTTGAATATCCATTTCGATGGATACATTATCGATTTCTTTGGATTTTCATTCACGTCTTTGAATGTGAATTTTGTGATTGATTGTTTCTACAATCATGTTTGTGATTTGTCACTTCAAAAATATAAAGGTTTTCTATACTAGTAGTAAATATCAAAACTCTTTCCTTAAATGATTTCAATGCTATTTTAATACCAAATACGTTTATAAAACCGTTTTCCAATCTATTAGTATATATAAACCTTTACCTCACTCGTATGAGAAATCTAATTAAACGACTTAGTAAAACGAGTGGTATGAAACGCTTGCGTTTACTTCGTCGGTTAATTCTTGGACTTGTTCGATTGAATCTCTTGTGACAATTTTCTAGTGGAGATCTACAATTTGTTCGTAAATATTTAAGTTAAGCTAGTGGTTATGGGACATGAATCTAAGCTCATATATTTACTAGCTTATTGTAATTGACACTTCTTGATGATCGATGATGATCATTTTATGGTTTAGACTAGCAATTGTGCGATGTCTCTTTGTCTACGAGGGAGACTAAACCCCGTTTGTGTGAGTTTCAACTCACATATGTGGGGTAGCGCCCCATGGTCTTCGGGCCGTTCGTGTGTCAAATTAATGGCTAGCTACCATGAGATAGCTTCTCGTTCGTGTGTTACAGCTGTTGGTGAGTTTTCATACTCCCGTTCGTGTAATAGGCCTTTCCCCCCTTATCGTGTGTGATTTCTGGGTTTCGTGTGTCGAATTCTGGAATTTTCTTCTTCACCTATTTTTTTGTGATTTCTATTGATAGGATTTATCAATTTTTGTGCATAGGTGAATTTGTGTGTCATTGACTGGATTTCTCGAGATGATTTCTTGAATTTATGCTTCACCAATTTTCGTGATTTCTATTGATAAGCCTTATCGATATTTGTGCATTGGTGAATTTGTGTGTCATTGACTTTAGTGATTTCTGGATTTCTTGTGTAGTCTTCTGGAATTTGTGTCATTGACTTTTGTGATTGACATTGATATTATCGTCAATATTTATGGTTTGGTGAACGAAATAAGGAGTATGACGTTTCTTTGATTCTTGTGTAGATTTGGTGACATTGATTAATCTCTTGATGATTATCAACTAAGTATGTATATATATATATATATATATATATATATATATATATATATATCACAGCTTGGCATTGTGATTATTATGTGTTTAGTCATATCTCTTATTCTATATCGTTTCATCTGATATTTATAGCTAGACTGATCCGTTTATTATTTTCTTCTTAAATAATACTCGGGTCAGACCGAGATGTTACAGGTGCTTCTGCTTAATTTCTCCCCTGGGATTCATTTCTCTAACTTTTGGCAAACTACTTAGATTAGTAGTTTATTTTGTTGTATACATTTGAGATACAGACTCCATAATGTATGCTTATTCTTTTGTGTAGTTCGTGAAACTATTCTTTTGTGATATTGTGGATCTTTTTAGACCACAACTCTGATGTACACTTTTATGTGTAATATTCATATCCTATTCCGCCTTTGTGATATGAATTGTCTGTGACTGATTTATGTTATGTTTATTTCTATATTTGTTTCCGAAGGATTTATATAGCCACCTGTAGTAGCTTTGAGTTTGTGTCGGTATGTCAGATTTCCTCTTGCATGTTATATTATCTGACATATCGGTGCTCGCGCAAAGAAATTACAAGGATGGTCGCTCCTCAATAGCCTTATTCTCCGTGCTAGTTGACAGCATTACACCGTAGTGTTCTTGGCTAGCGTGGGTATAGAGGTGGGGCGTCACAGTTTGATCAATTAAAGGATAATTAATCAATGAGGTGATTATAAAATCTCTACTACTAATAAAGAAATTCGTTGAACTAATTTACTTGGCGTCTTTTTGAAATTTCAAAAATGCCATTGCTTTCCGTATACAATAATATAAACAGCCCGTGTGCGAAGCACGGACCAATTCTAGTAATTAATTAATGTAATTAATTAAGGATTAATGTAATTAATTATAATTAATTAATTAATGAAGTAATTAAAGGTTAATACTGTAAATGGTTAAGGATGATTAATTTATGTAATTAATTAAGGCTAATTACTCAATGTAATTAGAGAATAATTAATCAAGGATGATTAATTAAGATGGATAATTGGAGAATGGTTAATTAATTGGTTTGTAATTAATTAATGGTTAAGAAAGCAAGATTTATAATAATGGAAGTAATTAATTTAATTCATTTTAAATTAATTAGTGATGATGTGATCAATGAATCTTTGCTTATGGATGGCTGAATATTATTGAATGCCTTAAATTTATTTGATATCTCGGATATGGGATATATACTTATCTGTGATATTAAATGCATTGGTTGAATTGTCATGATATGGATTATCTGTTTGTGATGAGGTGAATTATCTATTTATGTGAATATAGATAATGAAATGAATTGTTTTAACTTTAAAACAACTTGGCCTTAAAAGATGGCATTTTGGATTTCGCTGAGACTGGGATCGGATTTCCTACATTATAACATGATAGGGGGTTCTGTCGTGAATCTCAAGTGAAGATAAAGATTCATAGTGCAAGGGCGATTGTCATTAACTCTGAAGGTGATTCCAAAATGAGTGTAACGAGATAATGCCTTCGGTTTCGTTCGAACCCGGAACGAACTTGTATGGATTGAATGCTTATAGAACATCGTCAGGTGGACGATGAGCATTCTAAGATATATGTATTCTATAAAGATAATCTTAGCCTCAGGCCTCATCAAACGGGAATGGCTCAAACAGGGGAGGTGCAGCAAGGCTAAGTGAGTCGCGCTCAAGTAGGACAAGATGTTCCCCTATCTAAAAGTCCCTTTTATTTCGGCTGTGTGGGACAGTTGATTACAACAACTACGGGGGATATCTTGTTCGGGACCATCCAGTGAGGGATGGTTCCGACCTTGTGTTGCAGGGGATTTAGGATGGATCCTCGGTACGGTGATCTAGGCTACGTACTGTGACGAACGGTACACCAGTAGCCCTGCCATTATATGGAATCCAATCTCCAATAAGTGCCGTACATTTTAGTTGTGCCCAACTATGTTGGAACGTCATATGTAAGCATTCCAGCTAGTACTTGACAACCCAAGACACTATTATAATATAATTGGATTTCCTATCAAATGTTTTGGTTATCGTAAGGTAAAAACATTTCCGTATTTATGTGCGGGAAGTCTTCGAGATACCCTTTTATTTGAAAAGCTTTTCAAAAATCAAGAAATTTTAATATGTTACTCACACCAGACCCACGTCTGACATGGAGTTTATTTTCTGTTTTTTTAAACTCATAGGTACTCAAATTTTTACGAGTAGCCAAGGGATTAAGGTTAGCTTTGACGAACACTGGAGGAGAATTGGAGCAGGAGGCTTCAGTGTTTGTAGATATACAGTGTTACGTTGTGTTGGTATCTTTATGTTGTATTTGAGTTGTAATGACTAGATAGGTGTTTATAACTGTCTAGTATGGGTTGTATAAGCTATGTAACTCTTATAGATGTTGTATATTATGTAATGCTTATGTGATTAATGTAATTTATTCGTCCCACTGCTGAGATTCTGATGTTGTTTCGTTCTTTCTTCTCTATCTTTCTCTTTTCTATCCCTTTCTTTCTTAATGATGATGCGTCTTTCTGTTGAGAGAAAGGCGGGTCGTCACACCATAACATCCCACGTCTCAACTAGAATTCATAAACAGCTCATCAGACCAATTAACACATATAACAATAAAAATTACACTATCATATATCTATAATACTCTTAAACTCATTCTAATGTGTTACTTACCCTACATCTAATGAATTACTCACTCTAGGGACTAACTTTATCTCTAGTGAGCCATACCCTACTAAAGCAAAGGTTCTCACTTAAACTTCGGCCCTGATACCACTTTGTAACAACCCATCTTTTTTACCATCGAAAGTTGACACCAAACACTACCATTATGTTCAAATGTCACATATCCAATCAACAAAAGGGTAGATTACTAGGGTAATTAAAAAGAAAAAAAACAGGGAATAGACAAAATCGGAATCTCATAGCGGAATTAACAACATATAATATAATAAGGACAATAAAAATTGCCACTTCAAATTACAGAGTGTAGTAGCGTAAGAAAAACCTTATCAACTAGATGGTTATAAAATCCTAACCTTACAAATGCTGATAGGATACCATATAATACAGTGGAAATAAAACACTACGATAGGTGAATCTCTAGCACTCCTCTAAGATCTCCTTAACACCAAGGACAACCTGGAAATACTCGATTTGACCCGAGCATTATAATAAAATAACTCTCGGATCAGTCTGGAAATACCTTTGTGAGATAACTCAAATAATGGGGAACATATAAAAGCTTTATGAGACTACACCACTAATGTTGAATAGGTTTAACCTATAAGAAAGTATAGAAATAAAACTCTGGAAACAAATCCAAATAAAAATAGGCATGTATAATATTAAAAACCGACTTGAAATAATGAAAATAACCTGAGTAAAATCCAAACTGGACAGAATGGATAAAATAAGGAGACAGTCCAAGTTTGACAGAATGGATAGAATTAAGGTAATGGTCCAAGCTTGATAGAATGGACAAAAATCAGTACTTAAACGCTGTGGAGAGTGGTTGACTCTTCTCGTGGCAATCTAAAGGAAAACAGAATCAAGGATTTGAATCAAAATAAGAAAAGGAAAATTTTCAACAAATGACTAGGAAGGTATACCCCTCTTGAAGTACACCTATAGTAATATACTTTCGAGCTCGGTCATATTTTGTGTGACACTTCTCAGGAATCTCCAAACCGGACCCCGCTAGAACTTACCGAGAACCGAATATTTTGCATCCAAATCTTAATCGTTTTTCACGCAACGGCATACAAAAATCTAGAAGATATGTGAAATACATTAATGGAAGCTACCTACATAATTGCCCCTTTCGCGCTTTTTGTTTAATCATTTCCAACAATGGATAACAAAGCTCAAACAGCAAAACATCGCCTTAGATTGACGAAATGTACAGCAGAATCAATGACTATAATCGTTAAATCCACTATCGAGAATGATAAGATGGTTGTTTCACTTGTGCTTGATTTTCACATCACAACACTTTTAAAGATACATTAAAATTACACTTTAAAATATACTTGTAAAAGAGAAAATTAAATTTTCTAAGTGCATAAAACCAAGGTCTAAAAAAAATGTGAAAACATTGTTATTATAACCCAAAACAATTTACACTTAGCTCTAATTGAAACAATTATTTTAAAAGATCTTCTTGTTTATAAACTATTACTTATAAATTTTAAACATTATTTATTATCCCAGGATAGTAAATCAACTAAAATATTTTTTATATATTTTAAATTAAAGGTTAGCCATCTAGAAGTATAATTTATAAACCTTTTTATGACATTTAAACCCATTAATTTTTCTAAACAAAATAAATCAAATTAAAATCCCTTTTTTAAATTTAAACCAACATAAATTATCAAAAGATACTTTATCAAATTGATAAACCCTTTTAATAAACCAATCAAATATCTTGTTAAATAGTTATTTATCTCAAAACCCCTTTATTTAACCAGTAAATTAACCTTTAAACCTAGTTAAATCGGTTTATTAACTTTAACACACTAAATTAGTTGACTAACTTTTAAACAATTAGTTAACTTTAAAATTGTTTTAGTAAATTGGTAAATTAAATTTTAAAATACCATTATTATAAATATTAACCAAATTCAAATATTATTAATTAAAATGATAAATTAGATTCAAACATCGTTAATTAAAATGATTAACTAAATTTAATACATCACTAATTTAAATAATTAATTAAACTCAAATATCACCATTAAAAATGGTTAATAACTTTTTAACATCATTAGTTAAAATGATTTATTTAACTCAAACAACGTTAATTAAAATGATTTAATTCATTTAAATAGCATTAATCAAAATGATTAATTAAATTTAAACGTCTTTAATTAAAATGATTTATTAAATTCAAATAATCATTAATTATAATTAATTAATTTAAATATCATTGATAAAAATGATTAATGAATTAAAATATTCTTTTTGCGAAAATACAAGCTCAAGACAACACATGTAAAAGGTTTAGGAGATGATATTCAATAATTGACGATATAGCGAAAATTGCTATAACGACATTTAAAAAATTTAAGTAGAATATCATAATTAATTGCAATTAAACCTGAATGTAAGCAACCTACGGAATAATAATAAGTTATTGGTGAGAAACCTCTTCGGGTCTCTCTATAAATGTTCTTTGCAAAACAATGGTCGTGGATAACATATATAATCATATGGGTTCACAACAATCAATTTAATATGTCATCCATTTTCCGAATGGAATTTTCAACTAAGCAAGCAATTAAACAACCACAATAATATCTAACTATCAACCAAGCATTTAACAATATAATTATAGCACTACAAATATTATATAGTAAATTTGAAGATGAGTAAACTTATAGAAATTCCGGTTATTGTTGAATCGTTCCATTTTGATCTAAAATCGAATAGGCATTCAATTTTAGCTTGATATTCTACAAGCTCCAAACTCCTTCAATCCAATTCCATAACGTAGAAGTCATCATTACGAACCTAACGAAACTAGCCACGTCGATTTGGACCTAGCATGGATAGGTTATTGGGTTTATAAGATTTGGAACTTGAATAATATAATTATTCCATTAATTACACGATTAATCTATAATTACCACTCAAAACAAATAATCAACCCACCACTCATACGTGCACACTGATAAAAAGCCGTCTTCTTGCACCACCTATTTCTCCATCACCCCTTGTCAAAACCAAGATCTAACAATTCGTGCGAACTCCTCGCCTCTATCTCGACTTGTCGATTACCACGGAACCAAACCCGAGCCTGCATAACCCGTCAGAACATGACAGTTATTCGAGTGAACCCAAAAATATTACAACTCCCATTCTTCCACTACACACCTCCAAAAGCACACCACCAGTACCATTCAACCACACGAACTTGAAAAAAACCCTCCAAAATGCCTACCCCACTTATAACCACCGCCTATCCAAACCCAAAATCGACTTTTAGAAGTAAAACAACCTAAATCGCCGTCACAAAGCATCAAACTACCCTCGATTGAAAGCCCCATCTCACATGAGATCAAAAACAACCTTTTTATAATTTTTAGTATTTTATTGGATTTGTTATTGAGTTTACAAAAGGGGATTCTTTTTCTTCGATTTCCAGGTGATTTTGAATAGAACGATAACAAATGAGAGAAAAGAGTCAAACAAACCAACAAAAAGGTGTGCTGGTTGTACTAAATGTTTAAAGTTAGGTTATAATTAAATTTCTTCGATACTTCGCTGCACATGAATTCGCTCGCCTATGGACTGTGCATGATGAAAATAAAAATGGTCAAACTTAGAAATGCGACAAGATCTCAAATCGATAATAAAATGCTCTGGTTATCACATTCGATGAAATCTTAAACATATCATCGTTTGCTAAAATATCATCAAACAAAAATTTAAATATTTTCCAAATTTAGATTATCGAGTAATCTAATAAATTAAATTAAAAACACGTTATTAAAAATCAAATTGTTCTATTGCAATTTGATTTTCTTATTATTTAATATATTCGAACAATTTATTTTTGTAAATAGATTTATAAAAAGAATTCTCCTTTATCGTTTATTAATTAAGAGAGTTAAATAAGGCTATTAAATTTATTTAATTATTATCTACTTCATAATTCAAATATTTAAATGATCCTCATATTTGAATATAAGTTATTAAATTTCAAATCCAATTATTTAGATATTTAAAATTAACTAAACATTTATAAATTCAATGACCAAAATTTTAGGTTGTTACAATTGACGTTGCTCATCGGTATGTGTTGTTTAATACCAAGCAAGTGGAGCCATATATAAAATAAGTATAAGTTCAATTCAACTATCCTGTGCGAAATAAATTAGATTTTTGGCAAAGCCAGTGGGGTTAAATGGCCCCTACCATATATTTATAACCAATAAGAAGAATTCTTACAATCATAAATGGAAGGATGAGGACAACTAAGAAGAGAAAGAAAGAAATTAAAAAGGAAAAAAGAAAAAGACATACCAAATTAAAGCACTGAGAGGAAGCAAGCAAGAGGGCTCAGGACCATAAGTCAACCACAAGAGGGTAAAAATGGTGGGGGGAGAGGATTATCACTTGTTGTAAGTTACTGCAGATGCAATGAAATAATTCCATTCTTTGTCGTCTCTTATTATTGAATATGATTTCATTTCTTTCCCTCCAAATCGCCAAGGCAGTAACCATTATGTTAATCAACAGTTCATAAGTTGAAGCAGTTTTCCACTTAGTTGCCTTTAGAATATTTAACCATTCAATTCTGCTATCAATAACTGGTTGCATACAGCCTCCTCTTCCCTTTATCTTAGACCAAATAAAATTGAAGAATGGACAAGCAAAGAAGAGATGGTGAATATCTTCAACTACAGGATGACAAAAGCAACAAAAGGATTTCACGTTCAACCCTTTCCTTCTCATGTTTGCTTTAGTGTGCATGGCATTTTTTAATATTTTCCAAAGCATGAAATCAGGCTTTTCATTGTTATGACATATCCATGTGCTTTTGTTCCGAACAAATCTATTACATGATTCGGGAGGAGATAGGAGATTATATATTATGGAAATTGAGTGTTCCTCTCTATGATCCATCCAGGAATATTCATCATGTGAAACATGCTCATAAGGAGATAAGTTATGAGCAGACCATTGTCTGTTGGTATCAGGGCAGTTGGAAATAGGAAGGGAAATAATTCCATTCCTAATATAAGAAACATCTTCTGCACTCATAGGAATTCCAGTCAATTGAACTTCCTCATAGGACAAGGTTTTACACAAAATTAGACCTCTATCAAGCCAAGGAACACTCACAATTTTTCATGACTAAACAGACTTAGAGTAATCAAAGCATGGGGCATAACAAAGTCTCTAATCTTCGTCACTGTTTTACAGACCCAGCTGCTACCTTGTTGTTCCTTAACCAACCATATGTCCCCATATTTTAGATTGTGTCTGATACACCAAGCAACCCATAAAGTATCTCTTTTGCTGATCAGGTTGTCTAAGTGTTTAGATAGGGCAGCAATATTCCATCTCTTGAGATTTTTAATGCCTAGACCACCATTTGGTGTCTTAAGTTTTTCGAAAGCTATTAGAGTTATCTTTCTGTTGTGGGTTGTACCAGTCCATAGAAATCTGAGCATAATAGATCTGATCATAACAATGATTTTAATTGGTCGGAGAAACGTTCTACACCAATAAACAGACATAGAGAAGATAAGGGAGTTTACAATGACCAGTCTTCCTGGCCGAGAAAGGAACCTATTATGCCATTTACTTAGAACAGAAGTAATTTTCTCATATAAAAGGATATATTATGCGACTGGTATTCTTTTTCTTGCTAGAGGAATGCCTAAATAAGTCATTGAAAACTCAAGAGCAGACATTTTACTAATTCTGAGGCAGTTAGAAGCTTCGTCGGAGTTCAGACCCACAAGAAGGATGTGGGACTTTACATGGTTAATCATCAGTAGAGATAATCTATAGAAAGAATCAAGAGTGGACATAATGGCAGTGAGTGATTAGGGTGTTGGTTTTGTGAAAATTATTATGCCATCAGCGAAGGCCATGGAGGTGATCATAGGTGAACGCCTAGGATAAAGAATAAATTGTTTGAGAGCAACTTGTTTTTGGAAGGCAAGAGTAAGGGTTTCAATAAGGATGATGAAGAGGTACGTAGAAATTGGATCACCTTGCTGAAGGCCATTAGTGCCCTTAAAAAACCAATAGAGTGGGCACTGAATACTAAAGAGTACCTGACAGTTGATATGCATTGGAAAATCCAGTTGCAAAAATGGGTGGAAAGTTCACCTTATTTAGAATATGCATTAGAGCTGACCAGTTGACAGAGTCAAAAGCTTTTCGAATATCAATTTTAAGCATGGCTCTCTTAGAGGTATTAGGGGAAGAGCAGACATTGAGGAGCTCATGTGTGAGAATAACATTGTGAAGAATGGACCTCTTAGGAAGAAAGGAAGCCAGATTCGAAGAAATGATGAAAGAGAGAACTTCCTTTAACCTTGAAGCTAAGATTCTAGATATACTTTTGTAAATTACGTTGCAGCATGCAATTGGCCTAAAGTGCGAAACACTGGAAGGATTGTCAATCTTAGGAATTAAAGCAATATTAGTACAGTTTATTGAGCTAAGCATTCTGGATTTGTTGAAAAAATTATGAACAGCTTTAAGAACATCAGCAGAGATAATGTGCCAACATGTAACGTAAAAAACTACATTGAAGCCTGAAAGTGTGCTATGGATCGTGTAATACAGATATATAATAATGCAGAGTATAATGATGATGATAATACTGTAAATAGTGCGGAATAAAAAGAAGTATAGTAAAATGACACCAAAGATTTTTATACTGGTTCGGAGCACCATCCTACGTCCAGTCCCAGACTCATTCTGGAATTTCACTAAAACAACAACCCTCACTTAACCTGAAGGAATAGGTCTATACAACCCCTGAGCAGCCGAACAGGGACCTGAGCAGCAGAACAGGATTTCGCCTCAACGGCTGAAGAGGACTTCACTCACCTGTGCAGCGGAACAGGACTTCAACTAATACAGAAAATAGTTTGACTAATGTGTGTTCTGATAACACGGATTTGTAATTTGTAGTACACCCTTCCTATAATCTTCTCCTCGAATATAAATATTTATATTTGAAGTATATGAAGAATAGAAAGGTATAGCATTGCTTTAATGCAGAATATTTGAAAGTGTAATAGCAAATAGATTTCAGAAAATTAAATCAGAGAATAAGAGAAATCGATTGTGATTAAGTGATTTGAAATGAAGTTGGAGTTTGAATTTATAAAGGTTAGAAAGCAGCAACTGTTGGTGAAGAGCTTTGATCGAAATGTTGCATCTGAATCTTTTCGTTTACGGTTCGTAACTCTTCACAAAAGTCGTGTCCTTTCAAATAAGTGGCTGTTATAGAAATTCAGTCGATTGAGCTACAAAGTCATTCGACTGAAGATTCAAAAGTAGTTTGAAATTTAAATTCATGTATATTTATGTAACTGTGCATGCTGTACAAAAACTCCAGTGTCAGTCGACTGTCTCAGTAGGTCAGTCGACTGACATAGTCATTTTTGTGTAGTTTTCACAATTATATATATATATATATATATATTTATTTCTATAACTTTAAATTACTTTAATACTTTAAATGTGTGCTTATATATGTATAAAATATTTAGTAAATGTAGTGATTAAATATGTAAGCTAGTGTAGACATAATTGAGGAGATATTTTAACAAATATTGACCTAAGACTTAAAAACAAAATACCATAGTTGATGCACCGGTTTTTAAGCTCTCGTCTCCTTATATCTTTTTTGTCGTAGCAGTCCTCAAATTTGTATGTTGTTGTGATATCTTCGTGTCATGAATCAAAACCAAGTCTCAACATTCTCCCCCTTTTTGATTGATGACAACCTATAAATAGATATAGATTTCGACTGTATATATATATATATAAAACATAAATAGTTACTCCCCTTGAATCTTTGACGCTCTATATCCTGCATTCTTATTAATAGCATTAATATTTCTCCCCCTTTGTCATCGACAAAAAATAATAAGTAATATGATATCATAATGTGAAAGATAATATGAAATAAAACCAAAAACAATCATCCGCACATTTAACAACCATAGTCAAGAGTGTTCAAAAATAAATAAACTAGAATGGCTATTTAGTACAAGCCATATAAATTGAAAAATAAATGTTTGGAATAAAATTAAATGAACATCTTAAGCCATCAATTGTTTACCCCTACCACTATCTCCTTCACCACCACCATCATCACTACTACTAGCTTGATCATCGCCATAAGTAGAAGACCATGTAAATACGGGTTGCTTACCCAGATCACCTATAGTAGCAGTAGATGTACCAAAAGAGCATGATATAGCTTGCCACAATTTGGTGAAAAATCTTTGACTTTATCGAGCTTCTTATCAACTTTGATGATATTCGATTGTAGAATCTCTTGATTACAGCACATTACAATGATGGCTTCACGTGGTTGAAGACCTTCATTTGGAATCATAATTTCTTCTTGTTGATAGCGAGTTGATCATTGACGAGATGGTCAGTGAGATGGCTCGCCATGTTGTTCTGGTTGGACTTGAGCTATTTGCCTTTGGGTCCATTCTTCAAAAGATATTATATGAGGGGTTCGGGCAACTGGTAATTTCATTAAGGCTAAAGTCCGAGCGTTCGATCATCCAATGGTAGACACTGGTGTATCTGGTTCTCGAACTTCACAAGCTTTTCGAAGATGCATAATATGTTCGCCATAGTAAATTATATTCATCTTACCATTGTTAAAGCTTAAAAACTCATCAAGAATTAAATGAAGCCAGTTTACTTTGATGTTCCCAAAAATTGCATACAAGGCTTTAACATTATTTTCATAGACAAGTTCATAACTCCCGATTCAAGGAGTTACAGTTTTCATTAGAGCTTGATGGATAATTCGTGCTTTTGGTTGTAAAGATATCGATTTTAACTGACGCATATCGTCTTCTAGAAACAAATGGCTTACACGGTCTCGAACAATCAAATCAACATCAATAGTAGCTGATTCAACACCTTCATTTTCTACTTTTAGAATATGAGCCATGTGGTCTAGAGAAAAGAAGATGAGCTTACCACATACGAGAAACCACATGCGATCTTGTTGATTTGGAACATCTTGATGACCCAAATTTAGGTTAGCGTAGAACAACTTCACCATAATTTGGTTGATTTTGTGTTTACTATCATCGATATCAATTAACGACTCTAAATTGCTCGTCGAACTAATTCTTGAATGAGATAGGGTGAAAAACCAGCGAATGTAACAGCCTGCCTTTTTGTACGTTTAAATCGACGATAAACTACACACGTCAGACTTAAACCATACAAAAGAGCGGATTGTTATTGGGGTAAACAGGAAAAACGGAGAAAGAAATAAAACAAAACAAAACCTCACAACGGAATAACAAAATATAAAAAATCAAATAACAGCTCATGAAGCTGTTTTACAAACATTTGATTATACTTATACAACACATATCAGAGTTACACATACCAAAGAATAATAAATAATGCAGCGGAACAGTATGAATGTAGTGGAATAATATAACAAATAATAATAAAATCTTTATCTTCATCCTCCAGAAATAAGGTCTTCAAATCCTGAAATGCTCAGATTGACCCAAGCGAATTGAAAAGACAAAACACTCGAGTCAGAACTAAAAGATCTTATGTAAGTTAAATCAACGGTAAATAATATGAGTGAAACGACATCAGAGATGTTTATGGGATTTGACATCTCCTATCGAGTGTCAAAGTGAGTGCAGTAACTTAAGAGATGCTCGGGATTCACATCTCCTAAGGATCCGTTAAACTATTTACTATGTAGTGATATTTTGCTATTATAATAGTGTCTAATAGTAAAATAAACTTACTTTTAAATAAAGTTAAGGGGTTACCCATATAGCCCTTAACACGTAATAGTGTCAATAGTCTATACAGTACCGTAATACCTCCTGATCGGGAGGCTACCAGAGTAAGACACAAATCAAACTCATACAAGGCGCGCTAGGGTAGGTGACACGGCACAACTAGGCAATGCCAGGCCGGGCCGGTGGTAACGCGTAGCAGCTACTACCACCCACCTTGAGCCACACCCCCAAAATCAAAAATCAAAAGTGGCCACCGAATCAATCTCAAAATCCAAATATAATAGCGAAGGAGTGTGTCCAATCAAAGGAGGAACCTCATTAGCCCATCGATTGCTCCTGCTTTAGCCACCTTATGACAACTCACGGGGTCGGGTCCACGTTCATACCTTAAAGGATGTTGCGACCATCCTACTTCATTCTGGAATCTCCACCGCGTACACGGTTGTTAAAGTGGTTTTCAGAGTTAGCAGAGAGTATGACAACTTCTGATCCCGGTCTCTTCAACAACCAAACGTTATTATAACACCACGGTTATTTCAAAATAATCTATACTTCAAAACCAGAATATTATATCCATTTAAAAACCATAAAGGTACGATATCATTACCATTTCAAAACCAAACCGATGTGATATCATTTTATTAAAACTCAAGTCACTTAAATATCATTTTATTTCAAATATATCCTTTCCAAAAATCATAGCACTTTCAACGTTATAACACTTCGATATCATAACACTGAAATATAACATTATCAAATCATGACTTTGAATGTAACTTCCACCAATGGTTTAAATATTTAAAATACTTTATATAATAAATAGCTTCTTCAATTTCACAAATCAATTCCAAAACAACTAGGATTTCCAAATCAAAATTTCAATTCAATTCAGTTTTCGAATAAACTATTCCAAATTATATCGATTTCATATCAGATTTGGTCCACAAAATAAACCATCCCAAATTCATTATATTTCAGAACTTTAAGTAGTCAACAATTTCAAAACTAAGTTTGATATCATATAAATATATATGTGTGTGTGTGTGTATGCATATATGAAATTCAATTTTCTATTATTTAGTTTAGAATTATTTACTTAATAAATCCATTATCATATAAATAAATCCTGAATTACAAATAACTAAATATTTCCTTAACTATTCATTTCATTCACCTTAACCCAAAATCAAGGTATAAAAATCATACCCCTTTAAAATTTCCAATTTAATAAAATTCACATCAAACTTATTTGAGTTTAATTCTTCAAATTCAAATAAATTTCTAATTTATCTTCCAACCTTAATTTATTTAAATCATTATAAACTCCATATTAAAATATAATTTAAATACTTACCTCATTATCTCCAATAAAATCAACTTATTATTAAGCTTATTCTATATTAAAACAAATTTATACATTGCTTAAAAATCAAGAACATATGTTATATAACATCGAAAATCAATATTTATATAAAACCATATATTTCTTTACAAAACAATAGAAACCATTTCAAAAATATTTTTATATATAGACCATGATGTCTGTATATAATTTTCTATCCTATGGTCAAGTGATACAGATATTTATCATTTCAATCCGCAATTTAAAATATAAATATGGTTATGTATCATTTCAAACCGCAATCTCGAATGAAATAAAACCATAACAACTTGCAGTTTATACAATATAAAATACGACATCCATTCATCCAATATCAATCATTAGCCATTTATCATATCATCCAATTCGAACAACAACATCAATATAGAATAGATATTAAATACCAGGTATTTACTGGCAGTTTATATTCAATAATAAATTAAATAACATTTTAACTGGCAGTTTATATTCAGTAATAAATTAAATGACAATTTAATTCAATAAATTCAATTTAACTAAGATGATGATTAAAAATATGCTAAACATCCATAAATAAATTTTTAATCACATCATAAATCAATTTAACAATCATAAGAAATTTTAGAAGTTGTGAGTGGGTTAAAACACTCTCCTTTTGAATTTAAATCCAATTTAAACCTCAAATTTGAACAGTCTCGAAATCCATCCAAACTAGCACCGCAGTGTTCGAAATTTCGATACGAACCTAGCGGAGAAAACCGCGTATGAAACGGACCTCATATGCGAAATTTATTGCAATTAGAACATTCTAAATAAAATTTTAAATAAAATAATTAAATAAAAAGATGAAAACACGTCACCATCTCTCTCAGCAAAAACCGAGCCTGCACGAACCTATGAACACATTTTTAGCTTTGCGTTGACCGTCGCTTAACTCATCCAGACGCCGCCGATGGCTTTGGCATCATCGCCGTAAGCTTCACCTGACCCTGTCGCCTTCCCCCACGAACGCCTCCCGTCCCAGGTCGAAGTGTCGTCATTGTTTAACTAGGGTTTTGAAACCCTAGTTCGTCAATTCCAACCACCATAGGTCGAATCAGCCCATGGTTACACTGCCAATCAACTCCATACGATGAACTCTCCAAAACCCACATCTTGATTTTGCCAATTAGATCCAAAATCAGAAAAGCCCAATTAGCCTTAGGGTTTCGAAAATTCCAAGGTTTGACCGCGATTTGCCGATGATTCGAGCATCAATTCTGAAAATGAACACTTGACGTGGATTCATATTGTCGATATATTCGATATATAATTTTTCTGAATTTTTTTGAGGAATTAGAATTTTTTGATTTGGATTTGATTTGCAGTCGGATCTAGACTTTGTTTGTCTGCCGTTAAGAAGGAGAGATAGCTGAATTGTACGTACAATAAATGAAAGTAAGGAGTAGGCTAGGGTTTATAACAAGGTATTTATAGACAAAGCTGAAAATAGAATAGACGGACCAGATTTGATTGAACGATAATGACCTGAAAAGCCCGTTTCGACTCAGTAACGAAAATAGGCCAACTCATATATCAAAATAGAGGTTTTTAAAAACTTTAAACACAATGGAGTAGGTTTCAAGTCCAAATTCCATCGTATGAAGAAGTTATGCTAAAATCAAATTATTTTAAATTGATTTCAATTAAATTGATTTCTAGACATTTCGAGTCCGTGTGATCAAACGACTAGCCGATCGCTACGAAACTTGGAATCCTACAATAATTTGCCGTTACGATCCGATGAAACTGGTTTCGTTGAAATCCGAGTCAGTGGCTAAAATGGCTATTTTTACATAATTTAAATAAATTAATAATTAATTAATTAAATCAAATTTTCAATTTCAATGCTATAATTGACAAATTTTATCATTTTTAAATTTCTTGATCATTAATACTAATTTAAATAAATTTAGATGTCAATTTAGAGTTGGTTAGTTTATCAATTTCAGTGTTAATCTCAATTTCATTAAATTCAGAAGTTACAAATTTAATTTCCAATAATTCCATTTAATTTACTTTTCATTCTACTATTCAACTCGTCGTTGTCAATTGAACGAAATTAACATTGGATTCAGGATCTATTGCATTAATATTCACAAATTCCATCTTAATTTCAATTAACGTAATATTTAGATATTTAATTTCATTTAATTGCAATTAATCCAATTATTATAGTTCATATCCTAATAAATTGACAAATCTTTATTTCCATTCTTCTTATCTAACCAATTGTCATATTATCAATAAAGTTAACAGTATTTTCAAATATCAACTTAATTTGCATTAACATAATATTCAATTTAGATTTATTGCGATTAATTCCAATTATCTTTCACGGATTAAATATATATATGTAACTTATAATAATTGTTGCCATTTAAATCGCCCTTTATAAGTTTATCACTTCCAAACTAATATTATAGTTACTTACAGAACATTGATTTTATCCAACATTTTACATTAATTCATTAGTTAATTCAATATTTACGTTTGTTTTCTTATATTCAATTTATTGCCTAGTGTACATTTATTGAAATTTATTTCCCAATTGACTAAATACAATCAATTATGAACTTACAACTTTTTTATTTCTTCTTATACTAAAAAACAAGATTCATTAAATTAACAAATTTAATTATCGAGATTTTACGGGTCGTTACACTCTCCTCCACTCAAAACTTTTCGCCCCCTAAAAAGGAAAAAGAAGGGGAAAAGAAAGAATTAAGTAGTTAATACATCTTATTCAAAAATATCAACTTTATAAACAAATAAGTTTACAAAATTTAATATTTTAAATAAAATATACCAATTTATAACCATTAAATCCCTATTATATTCATGTAAATTTTTTTTTGCAAAATGTTTCAAAAAAATTTCTAAGTCCAAAATTCATGAAAAATTTAGCAGTCTCCTTTGTACGTTGAGGCTCGGGAGCAAATATTATATCAAATATAACAATATATAACATATATTTTCCAATAATATATCCCAACATGGGAAAAACAATACAATAATGCTATAAAATCATAATCCGAAAACGTACCTATTTGTTGGGCAATTAACGCTTATTTATGAAACCAAAAGCAGTAGCAATTGCTTCCATAACATGTATTTCACACATATAATCTAAAAAGAGTTAACAATTATATAAAATGAAATATTTAAGGTATTCTCAACCACTAACAATCAAACCAATATAAGTAATAATCACTTGCAATCAATATACAACCAAAAATCAACATAATCAATTATCCATTCATATCAAACAAAACAAATAGTTGTTCGGGTTCAAAACTTTAAATTGTACATAATGAAAAATAAACTATTAAGTGCACCATTTACTCAACAATCTTTGATGAGACTAAATAAACTATTTATACATCTCAACAAATTTAAAGTATCCTTGCCCAAACAACCATAAACCACAACAATTCCAACAATAGATCAAGTTCATTTTTATCAATTTCATTTTATAACATTTGCTGTTTGATTTCTCTTTTCATTCATATAATGATTTATCTTTTTAATTTAAATTTAATTTCTTACAATTTTCCCTTTATTTTCATTTATTTATATCACGTAAATTTTCTTATTATTGTATTACATTCATTTATTCACTACTTAATTTCATTTTTTTACAGTATTCATCTTTCTACTTATTTTTATTATAAATAACATCAACATTTAATTAAGTTTATTATCATTTCTTTATAACTTTTCTATTATTTTTAATTAGTGGCCTTTCAGTCATACTTAAGTTTACAACAACTATAACATTAAATTCTTATTCATAAAAGTAAATTCATTGAATCCTTTCATTACTTCAAGTTTTCCTTGTAAAATTTCCCACTACATTTTCTTTAGCATTTTAACTTTTTATTGTTGGTAAGTTATATATATATATATATATATATATATATATATATATATATATAAGCTAAAGAATGAAATTGAAAATTATACAAGTTTATCTCATTTCCTTTAAACTACTTTAATGTTCAATAATCCTATCTTTTGTCTTATAGGTTACAATTTCAACTTTCTTGAAATTTCATTTATAACCTAGCATTAATCTCTTATTCCATTTAGAGGTTCCAATTATTAATTAGTTACATTCCATTTCACTACAATAATTGAAACTATTAATTAATGGAAATTTAAGAACTAAATACCGGGTTAAATTTCAAATCATTTTAAAATAACAGATAGTTTTATACACTTACAATTTATATATCCAATTATATTTAAAACAATTAGAAATTTATATTTGTTTATCAAAATGAATCTGTAGTAAAACTACAACAGTGCCTTCCCACTTTGAAACTCGAAATTGAATGTCGATGATGTGTGCACTCATCACCGAAATTATTTTCCAGCGACAGAGAGGAGAGTACAGAACTTATTTCATTTCAAAGTTTCTTTAAAACACTTCTTTTAAATTATACTGAAATATTCATATCAGAAAATGACAATTTAATTGGCAATTTATATTTAATAATAAATTAAATAACAATTTAACTGGCAATTTGTATGAAATAATAAATTAAATAACATTTTAATTCAATAAATTCAATTTAACTGAGATGATGATTAAAAATATGCTAAACGGTCATAAATAAATTTCTAATCACATCATAAATAAATTTAACAATCATAAGAAATTTTAGAAGTTGTGAGTGGGTTAAAACACTAATCTTTTGAATCTAAATTGAATTTAAGTCCATTTTAAACCCAAAATTTGAACAGTCTCAAAATCTATCCAAACCAATGCAAAAGTGTCCAGAATTTTAATACAACCTAATGGAGAAAACCGCGCATGAAACGGACCTCGTATGCGAAAGTTATTGCAATTAGAACATTCGAAATAAAATTTAAATAAAATAATTAAATAAAAATATGAAAACACGTCACCATCTCTCTCAGCAAAAATCGAGCCTGCACGAATCCATGAACACGTCTTCAGCTTTGTGTTGACTGTCCCTTAACTCATCCAGATGCCGCTGATAGCTTCGGCACCACCGCTGCAAACTTCACCTGACCCCGTCGCCTTCCACCACGAACGCCTCCCGGTCCCAGGTCGAAGTGCCGCCGTTTTTTAACAAAGGTTTCAAAACCCTAGATCGTCAATTCCAACCACCATAGGTCGAATCATCCTACGATTACAGCGGTGTTCAACTCCATACGACGAACTCTCCAAAACACACATTTTGATTTCGCCAATTAGATCCAAAATCTGAAAAGCCCAATTAGCCTTAGAGTTTTAAAAATTCCAAGGTTTGACCGTAATTTTCCCATGATTCGAGCATCAATTCCGAAAAAAAACACTTGACGTAGATTCGTATTGTCGATATATTCAATATATATTTTTTCTGAATTTTTTTGAGGGGTTTGAATTTTTTGATTTGGATTCGATTTGCAGTTGGATCTAGACTTTGTTTGTCTGCCATTGAGAAGGAGAGATAGCTGAATTGTATGTGCAATAAATGAAAGTAAGCAGTAGGCTAGGGTTTATAACAAGGTATTTATAGACAAAGCTGAAAATAGAATAGACGGACCAGATTTTATTGAATGATAATGACCCGAAAAGCCCGTTTAGACTCCGTAACGAAAATAGGTCAACTCATATATCTAAATAGAGGTTTTTAAATATTTTAAAGGCAATGGAGCAGGTTTCAAGTCCAAATTCCATTGTATGAAGAAGTTATTCTAAAATCAAGTTATTTTAAATTGATTTCAATTAAATTCATTTCCAAGCGTTTCGAGTCCGTACGATTAAATGACAAGCCCGATCGCTACGAAACTTGAAATCCTACAATAATTTACGGTTACGGATCCGATAAACTAGTTTCATCGAAATCGGAGTCACTGGCCAAAATGGCTATTTTTACATTAATCAAATAAATTGGTAATTAATTAATTAAATCATATTTTCAATTTCAATGTTATAATTGACAAATTTTACCGTTTTTAAATTTATTGATCATTTATGCTAATATAAACAAATTTAGATGTCAATTTAGAGTTGATTAATTTATCAATTTCAGTGTTAACCTCAACATCATTAAATTCAGAAATTATAAATTTAATTTCCAATAATTCCATTTAATTTACTTTTCATTCTATTATTTAACTCATTGTTGTCAAATGGATGAAATTAACATTAGATTCAGGATCTATTACATTAATATTCTCAAATTCCATCTTAATTTCTATTAACGTAATTTTCAGTTATTTAATTTCATTTGATTGCAATTAGTCCAATTGTTATAGTTCAAATCCTAATAAATTGAAAAATCTTTATTTCCAGTCTTCTTATCAAACCAATTGTCATACTATGAATAAAGTTAACATTATTTCCAAATATCAACTTAATTTACATTAACATAATATTCAATTTAGATTTATTGCGATTAATTCAAATTAAATTTAACGGATTAAACATATATGTAACTTGTAATAATTGTTGCCATTTACTCTCAATCGTCCTTTATAAGTTTATCATTTCCAAACCAATATTATAATTATTTATAGAACATTGGTTTTATCCAACATTTTACATTAATTCATTAATTAATTCAATATTTACGTTTGTTTTCTTATATTCAATTTATAGCCTAGTGTAACATTTATTGAAATTTATTTCCCAATTAACTAAATACAATCAATTATGACCTTACAACTTTATTTCTTCCAATATTAAATAACAAGATTCATTAAGTTAACAAATTTAATTATCGAGATTTTACGGGTCGTTACACTCTCCCCCACTCAAAACTTTTCATCCCCAAAAAGGAAAAAGAAGGGGAAAAGAAAGAATTAAGTAGTCAATACATCTTATTCATAAATATCAACTTTATAAACAGATAAATTTTCAAAATTCAATAATTTAAAAAAAATATACCAATTTATAAACATTAAATCCCTATTATATTCAAGTAACAAAATTTTTGGAAAATGTTTCATAAAATTTTCTAAGTCCAAAATTAATGAAAAATTTCGGCAGAGTCTCCTTTGTACGGAGAGGCTCGGGAGCAAATATAACATCAAATATAACAATATATAACATATATTTTTCAAATAATATATCCTAACATCGGAAAAGCAATATAATAATGCTATAAAATCATAATCCAAAAACGTACCTATTTGTCGGGCAATTGACGCTTATTTATGAAACCAAAAGCACTAGCAATTGCTTCCATAACCTGCATTTCACTCATATAATCTAAAACGAGTTAACAATTATATAAAATGAAATATTTAAGGTTGTTTCAACCACTAACAATCAAACCAATATAAGCAATAATCACTTGCAATCAATATACAATCAAAAATCAACACAATCAGTTATCCATTCATATCAAACAAAACAAATAGCTATTCAGATTCAAAATTTTAAATTGTACAGAATGGAAAATAAACTATTAAGTGCACCATTTATTCAATAGTCTTTGATGAGACTAAATAGATTATTTATATATCTAAACAAACTAAAAGTATCCTTGCCCAAACAACCATAAACCAAACAAACAACAATTCCAAACAATAGATCAAGTTCATTTTTATCAATTTCGCTTCATAACATTTGTTGTTTGATTTCTCTTTTCATTCATATAATGATTTATCTTTCTAATTTACATTTAACTTCTTACAATTTTCCCTTTATTTTCATTTATTCATATCATGTAAATTTTCTTATTATTGTATTACATTCATTTATTCACTACTTAATTTATTTATTTACAGTATTCATCTTTCTACTTATTTTTATTATAGATAACCTCAACATTTACTTACGTTTATTATCATTTCTTTATAACTTTTCTATTATTTTTAATTAGTGGCCTTTCAGTCATACTTAAGTTTACAATAATTATAACATTAAGTTCTTATTTTTAAAAGCAAATCCTTTCAATCCTTTCATTACTTCAAGTTTTACTTGTAAAATTTACCATTACATTTTCTTTTAGCATTTTAACTTTTTATATTTGGTAAGTTATATATATACGCTAAAGAATGAAATTGAAAATTATACAAGTTTATCTCATTTCCTTTAAACTACTTTAATGTTCAATAATCCTATCTTTTGTCTTATAGGTTACAATTTCAACTTTCTTGAAATTTCATTTATAACCTAGCATTAATCTCTTATTCCGTTTAGAGGTTCCAATTATTAATTAGTTACTTTCCATTTCACTACAATAATTGAAACTATTAATTAACGGAAACTTAAGAACTAAATACCGCGTTAAATTTCAAATCATTTTAAAATAACAGATAGATTTATACACTTATAATTTACATATCCAATTATATTTAAAACAATTTGAAATTTATATTTGTTTATCAAAATGAATCTGTAGTAAAACTACTACAGTGGCCTTTCCAATTTGAAACTTGAAAATGAATGTCGATGATGCGTGCACTCATCACTAAAATTATTTTCCACCGACGGAGATGGGAGTACAGAACTTATTTCTTTTCAAAGTTTCTTTAAAACACTTCTTTTAAATTATACTGAAATATTTATATCAAAAAATACTTCTAAATTATTTTATTATTATATTCGAAAATCATTTGAAAGGAATTTTCAAAACCTCGATCTAACGACCCTGACTCGACCTTCGAAAATCGGCACCGAATACGACACTCGTATTCAAATGCTGCAAATCCAAATGTCGAATCTGGTTCGCCGGAGCTTACAACACATCAAGTATAACTACATAGCGGAAGAAAAAGAAATGAATATCATTGATATACAACATTCGATACAAAGATACAATATGAATCAATGTCAGAGATACAAGATAACAATGCTACAGCGGAAAACCCAATGAACTGGTAGCGGAAACAAACAGAACTTGAAACTCCAAAAGAAACACCAATATCAGCAATCTCCATAGATAGCTCGAACCACCATCATGTTGCACCAAGCTAAGTAAGTCTTGTCCATGAATCCAAAAACTCCAATATCCAAGATCTCCAAAGAATACCAATGAGAAAGCTAAAAGCTACCCCATCAATATTTATATCTACTATCTGAAAAACCTAACTCTAGACTGCCCGTGTGGAAATTGTGGGCACCCAGAGTTTAGGAAGGGAACAATAAACTTCGGGTCAGTCACGGGATTGATATGAGAAAACTAAAACATTTTATCTTTAAAACAAACAAAAGATTTTAAATTTTGAAATCCGTAATGCTATTTGAAAAATGAAACTACCATAAGGCCTCCCGCCACACACACACACCATGCAAACACAGAATTGGAGGAGATTTCTCCTTATGATAGTCAAATATGCTTGATACGAGAAAGTTTCTTTGATATTATTATTATTAGTGCATAGTGGGAAAATATTTAGAAAGTATAATATTAATCTAAGCCAGCATAGACATTCCGAACCATGCCTACTATAGATACCATCTAAACAGTGGGGCGCCACCATAAGTAAATGGCAGGTTATACAACTAAAACCGTACAAGGCGCGTATTGTTTCTTTGGATTTTCCAACAAATGGTCAGGCCAAGGAACTTGTAACAACCCGCATATTTAACGATTTTATATTTAAATGTTTTATTTAAATATAGTGTCGTTAGTCGGATTTTAGGTCCGAAATGTTACTTTTTGCAAACGGCCGAATTGGAACTCGAAACCACCTCCATTGATTCCAAAATGGCATTTGCGATCTTTTTAAGTATAAGCTTTGATATTTTTGGGGTAAGTTGAATTTTGCTACCTTTTCTAGGGTTGGGTTCAGCCCACTAACTAACAGTTAACCCTAAATCAGTCCCTCTCCTCTCCACTCATTTATTTCATTTCATAAAACTTAAGCTAAAAACTGAAAATGGTGGAAAGGAAAGAGAAATAGAAATTCCTAGCTCTAGTTTCTTCTTGCAACTTGAATTCTTGCTCCAAAATCAAAGAGAAGCTATTGGTAAGCCTCTTCTTCATCTTCTTCAACTCTTCCCCTCTTCAATTTCAGAAGTTTCCTAAACCAAATTTGGGAAATATGTGTTTTATTCTTAGATTGAAGCTTGTAGAGTTGAAGTGAAGAGTAGTTAGTCTCCTTCTTGTGTTTGATCTTCTTCTTCTTTGTTTGTGTGTAAAAGGTGAGTTTTGAACTCACATCTACTTCTCTTGATATTATTGATGTAAGGTGAGATTTTTATTTCTCATCTATGCTTATATCTATCTTTGATTGTTGGGTATGAATTCCTAACACTTCTTCATATGCACTTGCTTTTGGTTTGGATTGAATTGGTGAATATCCAAATTATTAGTGTTTGGGTTCAATTCTTTGAAGATCCTAACTTTGATGTTTGAACATGCTTTGGTGGCGAATCGGAGAGCTAATGGAGCTGGGGTATCTATTGGCTAAGGCTCCTTAGGTCCATTGCTCAACCGGTTGCGTTTTAGAAGAGTTTGCACTTCGATGAGAAAGGGCAGGAACTGTAGAAAATTGCAGTTCGGCCAACCGAACCCCTGGGCCGGTCGACCGACCTGCTACCCCGAGCAATTTTTTTTGCCTCTGGATCAGGTCAGCCGACCGACTCAGGAAGTCCAGTCGACCGACCTGCTCCTATTTTCTATTTTGCCTATGTTTGCTCATTTTGATTGGTTTTCCAAATTTTATCGATTCAAGTGGGGTCTTAGTGGTTGTCATTGCATCTTTTGGCTTTGATGACTTATTTTAACTTCATTCACGAATTTTCCTAAATAACCCTCTAAATCGCATTAAAAGCTCATTTCTTCGATTTATAAATTCTATTTAAACACACACGATTTTGCACTTCGAGCGGAGTGGAAGGGAGATTAAATGGTTAGGTAAAATAGGACCATGAATCCATGCGTTTATCTTTCCGATTAGTCCCCGACCTATTCGATTGATCGTTTTGGCCTTTTGGTCTGGCTTACCGATGAGACGAGGTAAACTTTGTACTGCTTTGAGTGTGAAATTAACTAACGGATAGTAAACCGTTTAGTGCGAACGAGTGGTTATGGGACTCACGTTACCACTTTTCGGATTCCTTTTTGAGAGTTATGACACATTCCGCCAGTTAGTGGTGTCCAGTACTGGGCCTCCGAACCTTCACCACTATGGTTTGTTGCCTTCGGGTTTGCACCTTCAGGTTTGTTGCCTTCGGGTATGTTGCCTTCGGGTTTGTACCTTCGGGTTTGTTGCCCTATTGTATCGCTTTCGGAGTTAGGTCTTTATGTTCCGCTCGAGTGATATTTGGGTTTGGAGTCTTTGGGCACATGGATCCTTATTTATACAGTACTGAGCACGTGCAAATTTTATGATGTTTCATTGATATGTATATTCCCTAGGTATCGCCCTTCGGTGTTAGTCTTTTTGAGTCGCATGATATGTAGCGATTACTTGGTGGAACTTGTGTTACCTTCATTGATATTTTTTATTTGCCTTTATGGCTTGTTTTGGGATATTCCTATCCTTTGTTTCTATGAGTTGCCGATGATATGGGGCTTGTTATGATATGATTCATATTTTTGTTAGATGATTGTGTTATCTCTTTTAGAGATATTTGTTATACATTGTGACCTTGCAGGTTATTGTTGTTCATTTTATCTAACTAATTTGTTTAGCTAGACTGACCCATGTATTTTATACTCGGGTCAGACCGAGATGTTTCAGGTTAGGTGCATTTGGAATTAGCCTATTTTGCTTCTGCATGGACTATCCAGCTTGTTCCTTTTTGTTAAAGCTTTTTGTGTAGTCCTTTTTATTGTAACTCTGATATATGTATTCTTTTGACTCGTCTGTATATTGTGGTTTGCTATACCACTTGACATGTATTATTTTATACACTCTGTTATGTATCAATGTATGTGTATATGATGATCTACTGTTATGTGGTGTATATTACATTTGAGTTGTTATATTCTGTTCTGATAGATCCTCCAACCACCTATGGAATTGTTGTAAGTATTCATTGGGTATGTCGACCTGCTCGGTATGATTATTTTCGATGTATTCAATAGATAGTTAGAGCAAGGCTATAGATGGTCGCTCCCAACCAGCCTTATTCTCCATGTTAGTTGACGGCATTACCATGTAGTGTCCGTGGCTAGCGTGGGTATAGAGGTGGGGCGTCGCAGCGTGGCATCAGAGCTGAGTTCAGAACAAGATATGATAAACACAGAATAGATGCACATATTCTGGTACATCAAAGTGTATAAGTGATACAAATCTTTGAACCATCGTGTCTCTCTATTCCTTCTACCATTAGGGTTAGATAGAATGTGGTAATACGTCTAGGAATGCATTTTATTCCGTAGTATTCCACACTTGAATTAATGACATCTACCTTGTGAATAATCTTGTTCTTATCTTACTTTCAGCGTATGGCTGGAAGAGGCAGGGGACGACGTTCGGATGCTGGGCAATCCAGTGGCACAAATCCGGATGGCGTTTATATGCCTACCGATTAGTTTTTGGAATTGTTTAGGAACACTCAGCCTCCAGTTCCTCCTCGAGTTTCTCCGCCTCGCAAGTCTGCCTTTGCACATCTGTGCAGTGATTTTTCTCGTCTTGGAGGAAAGCCGTTTAAGGGCTCCGAGTCTGTTCTTGAAGTCCAAGCTTGGTTTCACACGTGCGAGCGTATCTTCTCTCGTATGAATCTTTCTGACCATGATAGAGTTCTTGTAACTTCTAGCTTATTACAAGAGCGTGCTCTTGATTGGTATGAGCTTCTTATAGCCGAAATTGATGAGTCTACTCTTTCTTGGACTCAGTTTCAGGAGCGATTTGAACTCAAGTTTGTTCCTGAATCTGAAAAAGTTTTATTGACCCGTCGCCTCCTTGAGTTGAAGCAAGGGAAATCTTTTGTTTCTGAGTATGTTGCATCATTCGAGGCTTTATCTAAGTATGGTCTTGAATTTATTAGCACTTCTTATAAGAAGAATTTGAAGTTTGTTTCTGGTCTTAAGAAATATCTTAAGAAGTCTTTGTTGCTAGAGCTTAAGCTTTCTTTTGAGGAGTTGGTTGATTCAGCACTTCATCTCGAGACCGTCGAGAAGGAGTGTGATAGTGAGGTTGATGTTGAGGTTTCCAAGAACCCCAACAAGAGGCCGTTTCCATTCTACAAGTCCAGGTCTTTTCCTTCTAAGACGAAGAAGACTGGTGGTTCTAGTTCTCAGCCTCAGCCTTCCGGAACACCTTTCGTTCGGAAGTGTTTCAATTGTGGTTCTCCTGATCATATTATTCAAGCTTGTTCCAAGCCTCTCTTCTGCCGTTATTGCAAAAAGGAAGGTCATCATGTTTCCACTTGCCCTACTATTCCGGCTGGTGCCAAGTCTAGCAAGCTTTATGCTGCTAAGGCTTCCGAAGGTCCTTCTCAGCCCAAAGGTATATCTCCATCTATTTTGGAAGGTTCTATTTTATTTCATGATCATAGTATACGAGTTCTTTTCGATACGGGTGCTTCACATTCCTTCGTATCGAAGAAGCTCGTCGATGATTTATCTTTGGATGTTTCTTGTTTGGTTACTTCTTTAAGGATTGCGAATCCTATTGGGGAATCCACGACCTTTAGTATGCTTTGTGATAATGTTGAGATTGTTCTATGTGGCTTTTCTTTTCGTGCGAATCTGCACGTTATTTCTTGTCTGGGATTTGATATCATTTTGGGAATTAACTGGCTAGTGAGGTATGATGCCAGGATTATTTGTTCGGAGAGAATTTTGTATCTTCGACATCCGAATTCGCCTACTCAGTTATCTCTTGTTCTTGGGGATGTGGATAATTCCAAAATGGCTTTATATTCTCTTGATTCGCGAGATGATGATGATATATCTCGTATTCATGTTGCTTGTGACTTTTCTGATGTTTTTGAACCTGTTTCGGGTTTACCACCTAAGCGGGCAATTGAGTTCCGCATTGATCTCATTCCAGGCATGCAACCAGTTAGTCGTCCTCCCACGAGGATATCTACAAAGGAAAATGAGGAACTCAAGAAGCAGCTTTTAGAGCTTGAGTCCAAGCAGTTGATTCGGTCCATTTTTTCTCCGTGGGGATCCGCGGTCGTCTTCGTGAAGAAGTCTGATGGAACTCTTAGGCTTTGCATTGACTATCGCAAGCTTAACGAGTTAACCATCAGGAACAGGTATCCATCACCTAGGATTGATGATATGTTCGATCTATTGAGTGGTTCTAAGGTCTTTTCTAAGATTGACCTTGCCACGGGTTTTCATCAATTACGAGTCGCGAAGGATAGCATACCTCTTACCACTTTCCGCACTCGTTATGGTTCTTTTGAGTGGCTCGTTATGCCGTTCGGGTTGACGAACGCTCCTGCTTTCTTTGTTGATCTCATGAATCGAGTATTCCGAGAATATCTCAATAAGTTCGTCCTTGTCTTCATTGATGATATCCTTATTTATTCTAAGTCTGAAGCTGAGCATGCTAATCACTTGAGAATTGTCTTGAGTACTCTCCGTCATCATCAGCTTAGGGCCAAATTCTCCAAATACCCTTTTTGGGAGAATAGGGTTAAGTTCTTAGGCCATGTTGTATCTTCCGATGGCATTTCTGTCGATCCCTCGAAGATTGAAGCTATCCAGAATTGGAAGAGGCCTGAGAATGTGCATGAGATTCGTAGTTTCCTTGGATTGGCGGGTTATTACCGTCGGTTCATTAAGGATTTTTCCCGTGTTGTGCTTCCTCTCACCAGCCTTACTCGGAAAGGCATTCGTTTTATTTGGTCCGACAAGTGTGAAGCTTCCTTTCAGACATTGAAGGAACTTCTCGCTAATGCTCCTATTTTCATGGTTCCCGAGGAGAATCAGGATCTTGTTGTCTACACCGATGCTTGTGGTAGTGGTCTCGGTGCTGTCCTTATGTAGAAGGATCGGGTAGTTGCTTATGCTTCTAGGAAACTGCATCCGAATGAAGTTCGCTATGCCACTCGTGATCTTGAGTTAGCCGCCATTGTCGACACTATTTATTGGGCGAGCGCTTCATTCTCTATACCAATCATAAATCCTTGAAGTATTTGTTCACTCAGAAGGAACTCAATATGAGACAACAGCATTGGCTCGAGTTTCTTGCCTCCTATGACTTTGATATCCAGTATACCCAAGGTAAGGGAAATCGTGTTGCTCATGCGCTTAGTCGTAAACATTCGGTTGTTGTTTCTATGATGCTTGCCGAATGGGATATTCTTGAGACTCTATCTTTTTGTGAAATTCATGATCGAGGTTCATCTTCTGATTCTCCTATTCTATTATTTAGTTTGGGAGCTCGACCCATTTTGTTGGATCGTATTGCCGATGCCCAACGGCGTGATCCTGATTTGTTGCATCTTATTCAGCTTTGTGAGCCTGGATCCTGTGATGAGGCATTGCAGGATTTCAACATTGATTCTCATGGGTGTCTTCGCAAGAAGAACCGTCTTTTTGTGTCTTCTGATTTTGCACTTAGGCTTTACATTCTTGTTGACTGTCACCGTTCTAAGTATACCATTCATCCTGGTAGTAGTAAGATGTATGCGGATATGCGTCGTCTTTATTATTGGGAAGGCATGAAGCGTTATGTGATGAGTTATGTGAGTAATTGCATAACTTGTCAACGTTTTAAGGCCGAACATCAGCGTCCTTCGGGTCTTCTTCAGCCTCTAGAGATTCCATTGTGGAAATGGGATCAGATTTCTATGGATTTCATTGACGGCCTACCTCGTTCGAGATCAGGCCATTCTAGCATTTGGGTCATTGTTGATCGCCTCACTAAGTCTGCTCATTTTATCCCTATTAAGTCTAATAGGACTGCTTCGCATTTGGCTAAGTTGTATGTCAAGGAAATTGTGAGACTTCATGGTGTTCCTAGTTCTATTGTGAGTGATCGTGATCCTTTATTCACGAGTAATTTTTGGAAGAGTCTTCAGCAAGCTTTAGGAACAAAGCTTAATTTTAGCACAGCTTATCATCCGCAGTCTAACGAACAGACTGAACAGGTGAATCGTGTCTTGGAAGATCTTCTCCGTATTTGTATTTTTGATTTTGGTGGTAGTTGGGAGGATCACCTACCTCTTGTAGAGTTCTCCTACAATAATAGTTTTCAGTCTAGTATCGGTATGGCTCCTTTCGAAGCTTTATATGGAAGGCCATGTCGATCACCTTCTTGTTGGTTGGAATCCAGGGAGAAGCTTATTCTTGGTCCATATTTTGTTCATGATTCTTCCAAGAAGATTGATCTTATTCGATTGAGAATGAAAGACGCACAGAGCCGCCAGAAATCCTACGCTGATAACCGTAGGAAGCCTCTCGAATTCTCAGTTGGTGATCTTGTCTTTGTTCATGTTTCTCCTTTGAAAAGGGTGATGCGCTTTAGTACGACTGGGAAATTGGCTCCTCGCTTTATAGGACCATTTTCTATTACTGAACCTACTGGCCCTGTGGCTTATAGAGTTTCACTTTCTGCTCATTTATCTGGCATTCATGACGTGTTTCACGTCTCTCAACTTCGGAAGTGTCTTCGGGAGTCGGATTTTGTTATTGCTTCTCCTGATTTGCAAGAGCTTGAGGTCTCACCAGACTTATCTATTGTATCGCAGCCTATTCGCGTACTTGACACGGAGGTGCGACACCTTCGAAACAAGGACGTGCCGCTCGTTAAAGTTCAATGGTCTGCTAACCCCAATGACTGTACTTGGGAAACCAGAGAGTATATCGAGCGATCTTATCCGGGTTTTCTATCTTTGCTTGGCAACGGTGAGAATATCTTTTCGTCTCATGCTTATTTCCTTTTCTTTTGAATGTTGTATGTATGTAGTTGTTACAAATATCGTCTCTGGGAATTACGGGGACGCAATTTTGTAAGGATGGGAAATCTGTAGCAACCCGCATATTTAACGATTTTATATTTAAATGGTTTATTTAAACATAGTGTTGTTAGTCGGATTTTTGGTCTGAAATGTTACTTTTTGCAAATGGCCGAATTGGAACTCGAAACCACCTCCATTGAGTCCAAAATGGCGTTTGCGATCTTTTTAAGTATAAGCTTTGACATTTTTGGAGTAAGTTGAATTTCGCTAATTTTTCTAGTTGGGTTTTGGGTTAGGTTCAGCCCACTAACTAACTAGTTAACCCTAACTCCGTCCCTCTCCTCTCCACTCATTTATTTCATTTCATAAAACTTAAGCTAAAAAACTAAAAATGGTGGAAAGGAAAGAGAACTAGAAATTCCTAGCCCTAGTTTCTTCTTGCAACTGGAATTCTTGCTCCAAAATCAAAGAGAAGATATTGGTAAGCCTCTTCTTCATCTCCTCCAACTCTTTTCCTCTTCAATTTCAGAAGTTTCCTAAACCTAATTTGGGAAATATGTGTTTTATTCTTAGATTGAAGCTTGTAGAGTTGAAGTGAAGAGTAGTTAGTCTCCTTCTTGTGTTTGAGCTTCTTCTTCTTTGTTTGTGTGTAAAAGGTGAGTTTTGAACTCACATCTACTTCTCTTGATATTATTGATGTAAGATGAGATTTTTATTTCTCATGTATGCTTATATCTATCTTTGATTGCTGGGTATGAATTCCTAACACTTGTTCATATGCACTTGCTTTTGGTTTGGATTGAATTGGTGAATATCCAAATTTTTAGTGTTTGGATTCAATTCTTTAAAGATCCTAACTTTGATGTTTGAACATGTTTTGGTGGCGAATCGGAGAGCTAATGGAGTTGGGGTATCTATTGGCTAATGCTCCTTAGGTCCATTGCTCAACCGGTTGCGTTTTAGAAGAGTTTGCACTTCGATGAGAAAGGGCAGGAACTGTAGAAAATTGCAGTTCGGCCGACCGAACCCCTGGGCCGGTCGACCGACCTGCTACCTCGAGCATTTTTTTCTCTGGATCAGGTTAGCCGACCGACTCAGGAAGTCCGGTCAACCGACCTGCTCTTATTTTCTGTTTTGCCTATTTTTGCTCATTTTGATTGGTTTTCCAAATTTTATCGATTCAAGTGGGGTCTTAGTGGTTGTCATTGCATCTTTTGGCTTTGATGACTTATTTTAACTTCATTCACGGGTTTTCATAAATAATCCCTCTAAATCGCATTAAAAGCTCGTTTCTCCGATTTATAAATTCTATTTAAACACACACAATTTCGCACTTCGAGCGGAGTGGAAGGGAGATTAAATGGTTAGGTAAAACACGGACCATGAATTCATGCGTTTATCTTTCCGATTAGTCCCTGACCTATTGGACTGATCGTTTTGGCCTTTTGGTCTGGTTTACCGATGAGACGAGGTAAACTTTGTACTACTTTGAGTGTGAAATTAACTAACGGATAGTAAACCGTTTAGTAAGAACGAGTGGTTATGGGAGTCATCTTACCACTTTTCGGATTCCTTTTTGAGAGTAATGACACATTCCGCCAATTAGTGGTGTCCAGTACTTGGCCTCCGGACCTTCACCACTACGGTTTGTTGCCTTCGGATGTGTTGCCTTCGGGTTTGCACCTTCAGGTTTGTTGCCTTCTGGTATGTTGCCTTCGGGTACGTTGCCTTCGGGTTTGTACCTTCGGGTTTGTGCCTTCGGTTATGTTGCCCTAATGTATCGCTTTCGGAGTTAGGTCTTTATGAGCCGCTCGAGTGATATTTGGGTTTGGAGTCTTCGGGCACATGGATCCTTATTTATACAGTACTGAGCACGCGCAAATTTTATGATGTTTCGTTGATATGTATATTCCCTAGGTATCACCCTTCGGTGTTGGTCTTTTTGAGCCGCATGATATGTAGCGATTACCTGGTGGAACTTGTGTTACCTTCATTGGTATTTGTTATTTGCCTTTATGGCTTGTTTTAGGATATTCCTATCCTTTGTTTCTATGAGTTACCGATGATATGAGGCTTGTTATGATATGATTCATCTTTTTGTTAGATGATTGTGTTATCTCTTTCAGAGATATTTGTTATACATTGTGACCTTGCGGGTTATTGTTGTTTTGTTTATCTAACTGATTTGTTTAGCTAGACTGACCCGTCTATTTTATACTCGGGTCAGACCGAGATGTTTCAGGTTAGGTGCATTTGGACTTAGCCTATTTTGCTTCCGCATGGACTATCCAGCTTGTTCCTTTTTGTTAAAGCTTTTTGTGTAGTCCTTTTTATTGTAACTCTGATATATGTATTCTTTTGACTCGTCTGTATATTGTGGTTTGCTATACCACTTGACGTGTATTATTTTGTATGCTCTGTTATGTATCAATATATGTGTATATGATGATCTACTGTTCTGTGATGTATATTACATTTGAGTTGTTATATTCTGTTCTGATAGATCCTCCAACCACCTATGGTTTTGTTGTAAGTATTCATTGGGTATGTCGACCTGCTTGGTATGACTATTGTCGATGTATTCAATAGATAGTTAGAGCAAGGCTATAGATGGTCGCTCCCAACCAGCCTTATTCTCTGTGTTAGTTGACGGCATTACCCTGTAGTGTCATTTGCTAGCGTGGGCATAGAGGTGGAGCGTCACATCACTTCCCATTACCACTTGGGTACGCCTCTGGAGGGACGCCCCGAGAACCTAACCGGATCTCTTCCAACACAAGGCCGGGTTACCTCTACAAAAGTAGGTAAGTACTGACACGAGTATGCCATCCCCCAGTTGTAAACAACCTTTATCCGTGGATCCTTAATACCAACAATCACAAAGTAATATATATTTGCGATATACACATAAGATAAGTATCTGGGCTCCATACCATGATACCACTTCTATCCAGAAGGAAATGCACATACCCTAAGGGGCGCTACTCCCTATAACCTTGGTGCATTCTTCCTGTTTTGACCATTCCGGGGTGTGAGGTCCGACCAAATCTCGTCCACAAAGCTACGCTTTTCACAAAAGCCATGCTTCGCTCAACAAATGATAAGCAGCACTTCGTATGCCACGTTACCAAATTGAGAATGTATCACTAGTAACCATCAACTACATAATCTCTAAGCTCTACACCTCAGAGAAGAGTGTTAAACTAAGAGAACAAAACTCCGCCACCAAACAGAAATGTATTTGATAGAAACTGATTTTACATCTCAAAGTGTAATGTAAGACACACGTCCATACAAGTCTATTCCGGGTTCGAACAGAGCCGAAGGCACTTCCAAAGAAGCCCTTGCAATCCGGATAATTTCTAATCGCGTCCGGACTTCCCATCACAATGGGTGCTCAAATCTCTATACCGAGGCCATTCGGTGCAGAGACATTCGACAGGTCATCCTTTCGTTTTCGAAAGTATCCGGTCTTCACCACCGGTCTTCAATGCTGTCCATATCATCGTATCATTATTTGGAATGGGTTATATGACACAAGGTCCACTCCCGGCTAGACCGAATAATGAGCGCAATATTTAAAAACACATGGACAATGGGATTTCAGTTAAGTCACAACTTTAAAACCCAAAACTTTTTTTTAAATGGTTTAAACAAATTACCATTTACAAATCTTTTAAACAAAAAGATTTTCTTCCAGAAACCTTTCAATGGTTTAAACAATTTCCATACTTAAATCTTTTAAACAAAAGATTTATCTTTAAAACCCCTTTTCAATTTTAAACAAAGTTCAACAGGCTTTCACAAAGATTCAATTATAGCTTTCAAAACCATTCTATTTAAAAATAGAAATCCTTTCAGTACAATTTGGAAATCCTTTCTTTATATGAAAGATATTATTATTTGAGAACAAATAGTTTTCGTTTCGGAAAATCCGATTACATTTATACAAGCTAAAGCCCTTCAAATATAAAAACTTGGGTTAATTCAAATTCCCAAACAAATAGGATCAAATTTCAAATCTTGAATTTAAATTCAAATCAGACTGTTTAAATTTCAAAACTTAATCCATTTATTCAAAATAACTTTTATCTTTGAAAACTCCTTTTCAAAAGCTATTCATTTTTAACCCAATTCCATTTTCAAAACCATTTGAATTCAAAATCCAACTTTTAAAACCATTTCAAAAATCTGTGACTTAACTGATTTCCTCGTGAAATCCATATTTGTGTGTGTATGAGTGTGGTCCAGGGGTTTTACACACAATAGTGCAACAACATCAATCATTACAGATTCAAATATAGAAATATCGATAAGCAGTATAAACTATAACGCTTATATCTGATAAGCGGTACAAACCAATCGTAACGCTTGTCTTTCATTCACAAATCACAGATGTATATATCACAGAAAAAAATTACGGTAAACATAGCTCAAATCAAACAGAGCATCTCAATCAGGGATATCAAACAATTCAATCATCTAATAGAATCCAAACACTCATAAGTAAGAGCAGTCAATTATCTAATTAACTCAAATCAGATTTAATTACCTATGAATTACTAATCCTAGTTAATTAATATTAATAAATTACAATCATTTTGATCAACTATTCTTTAATCATTTACTAATTAACAATTAATAATTAATTAATTAACCTTTAATTTTAATTCATTAACCTTTAATTATTAAATAATTATCCTTTAATTATTTAATTCACCATTTAATTAATTATCTTTAATTAATTAACCCTTAATTAATTATTCTTCATTAATTTCACTAAGAAATTAGCTTTCATTTAATTACACAAAGTAATTATCTTTTATTTACTTTCATAAATAAATTTATCTTTAGACTTATTACCCTTAATTACAATGAAATTTTAATAATTAAATAATTTACCTTAATTTATTTAATTCATCATTTCGTTAATCATCTTCCAATTAATCATATTAATTAGTTATCCTTAAATGAATTATTTTTTGATCACTTGGTAAATATCCTTTTAATCATAAATTAGTTACTTCTAATTAAGTAGTTATCTCCAAGCAATTAATTGCCCTTGATTTTCTTAATTATGTCATTAATTATTAGATTCTTCTCAAAAGCATAAAAAATAAAATACATAGTATCTATATTATTTTAAAACAAATCAACTTTTTTTAATGTTTAACTTAAAAATTTAAATTTTGTAACTTTGTTAAAACTTATTAAATTTTCATTTTAACTTCTAAAATATGATTAATAAATTTGAAAACTTTATTTAATTCATCATTGGTTCCCCCTCCTATATTTGTCAAACTTGTTTTAAACATTTCGATAGTTTAAACTTGTTAAATATTTAACTAAACTAAGAAAAACTTGTTGTACTATTACTCCCTAAGCCATACTTCCATCTACCCGAGCAAAACCCTCAGATTCACTAACTCGACTTCAAGTTCTTCCCAGAACAACTCGAGTTTATTCCCCTCCTATATTTTTAAACTTATTTTGACTTACAAGTTTAGAACTTGGAAAACATATGCCTAAGTGAACACACGCGAAATGGACTCGAGCCCATCATTCATTTTTCTCGAGCTCAACTTCAAGTTACGCGATTGAAATCTCGAGCCCATCCTCAGCTCTACACTTCTCCTTCCTCCCCAATTTCCTGATACACCAAACCCACGCATGCACGGAGCACATCAAACTAGCTATCACCGATCAAGTCACCACCCACCACCAAGTCGACGCTGGCCCCCCCAAGCTTCCCAAGCACCCAGAAAACATATGCCTAAGTTTTGAAATTTGATTTAATTTATTAATAATTTATATATATATATATCGTAATTTAAAGCTTTTTTTTTATTTATATTTTTCAAAAGTTAATTTAAAGATTAATTCAATTTGTTTCAAAATATAAGATAATTATTTATTTTTAAGATGATAGTTTAAAAAGTATTTAATCAAGGTTTTATTTTTTTTCTTTAAAATGTCTGATTTTAAAATGGTTATAAAATGTACATATATAAATGTTTTAGATTTTAAAAACACATGTATAAGGAATTTATTTATATTATAATTAGTTTTAGCATATTTTATTTTAAAGGTAAACTAATATTTATTAATTAAGTAACTTAAAAAGTAAGTTATATTTACATTTAAATTAAATAAAAATTTATTAAAAACACAAAGACATGTGTAAACATGTTAATTATCTTAATAACACTTGTAAGCTAAAGAAATTTGCATTTGACATTTGTTCAATTTATTAACAAGTGGCTTCATTTCCAATTATTTGAAAATTTAAACATATAAGACAAAATTTGTTTTCTCTTTCATTTTCCAAATTTTCTTTCTTCTTCTCTTCAACCTATTTTCTATTTCCAGCTGAGAAAAAAATTAATGCTAAACCTGAAATTTGAATCGAAATCAAATCTGAAGTATAATCTGGAAAGTAAAAATCTGCATTTGTACAAAGCTGCAACATCAATTTTCAACCTACATTTCAAATGGGATTAAGAATCAAGAGCAACTACAGTTCAACATCTGTTCAATTTTTAAATCAACAATCTGCAAGCATCCATGGATTCAATTTCTACAGCAAATCAAAGAATTTTTCAAATTAAAGTTGTTCAAACGTGAAAATAAAGTCAAATCTGCTATGTGTGCTCTGCATATTAAAACAGGTGAGTAAATATTCTTAAAAACAGTTTGATCTGGTATTACTGCCTGCATGTGATGATCTTGACTTGTATTAAAGTACTTTAGCTTTAATTTATATGAAATTGTATGTATATGTTTTTGAGTTTTTCTGTTATATACATTCAAGTGTTCTCTGTTTGTTTACTTTGAATGTTCTGCTTAAAAATTTCAATATCTACAAATCTAATCCATAGAAGCCTTAAGCATTTAAATGAAAACTGTTTGCAATTATATGAGGAAGATTTTAAAATAGTTCCAAGAATTTTAAATAACACAAATCATGTTTAAAATGAAAATTAATAGTAGAACTAAATTTTTGTAAAAAAACCAACTATCTTAAATTTTAAATTGAATTATATGCATGTAATCATGATTAAAAATCATGAATTTTGATATGAAATTTGTAATTTTTAGTTTGATAATTTATGCGAATTTGGGGTTTGTTCGTTTGGGGGTGTTTTGATGATTTGCCGTTGATCGGCATGGTGTTTGAAGCTGGATTTTTGGGTGAAGCTTGCTTTGGTGTTGAGGATGAAAGGAAAATCCAATTGAATTTTCCCAATGGTTGAATCGATGGGAATTGATCGATCTAGGGTTTTATGTTTGTTTTTGTTCGGCTTGGTTTTAGAGGATTTCGCGATTTGGATGATGAACCGGAGTGTGTCGTGAGGTGTTAAATTGTTTGGCGAAGTGTGGAACACCATCAGGTACGACGGCGTAGTTCATCAACGTCGAGCTCGTCGGCAATGGGGTTTTTGGGTGGTCGAAGTTTCTGCAGTTTCGAGCAATAGGGTCGTATTTCGATTCACTGGTGAATTCTCGAATCTGGGTATGTTGTTGGGTTCGCGCGCGATCTGTGATGGTAGTTGAGGGTCTCGTTGATTGTCGTTGGCCGGAGGCAGTGGTATACATGCACCGTGCATGGAATTGTATCCAGGTGAAGTTTGATTGGGGAAGACGAGTTAACTCGGGTATGCTCTTATGTATTCTTAGGGTTGACTCGAAGTAGTGGAGACGAGTTTTTTTCTTGGAGATGGTTCGAGTAGTTAGAGGGTTTGTCTCGGGTTTTATAGGTTGATGTGTTAAGTTTTAAAGTAAGGTTTTAATAACTAAAGTTTTCAAATTTATTTAAAATGAATAAGTTTGAATTAGATAATTTAAGTATTTTAAATTTTAAATTTGATTTCTAAATGCCTTATTTCCAAATAAGGTTATTATTATGAAAAACCAAATTGAATAATTTGTTTTAAGTTATTGAAATTTGATTTAAATTCAAATAATTTATTTATGATAAATAATGTTAAATTATTATTGATATGAATTTAAGAATACTCAATATGATTTGTTGATAAGTGAGTTTAATTAAGAATAATGTTTTCTTAATCAATTAAAGATTTTAAAATATAAGATGTTAATTAATTATTTAATTAATTTTAAAAAATTAATTAATTGATTATTTAATTTTTAATAATCACTTAATTATGAATTAGTTAAGTGAAATTACTTAATGAAGTAATTAAAGGTTATTTATTGAATGGTAATTACTTATGGAAGTAATTAATGGAATTACTCATGGGAGTAATTAAAGTGATTAATGGAAAATCACTTAATGTTATTAATTATGGAATTGATTAATATAATTGTTTGAAGTTAATTAATTATGGAGTAATTAATTAATTATAGAATTAAGAATGATTAATAATGAGATTAATTCTTTGTTAAATAATTAATTAAGAGAATAATCAAGACTTATTAATGGAAGTAATTTGAAGGTAATTACTTATGTAAGTAATTAAGAGTTAATTGCGTAATTATTTTAGTTAATTAATTAATGTGATTAATTAAATTAAGGAATGTGATTAATCTAAGATTAATTACTAAGTGTAATTAATTAAAATTGTAATTAATAAATAAAGTAATTAATTAAGGATTAATTAATTTTAGTTGATTTATGATTACTTAATGAAGTAATTAAAGATTAATTAATTAGATTAATTAATCAAAGGGCTAATATAATTAATTAAGAAATTAATTAATTAAGATAAGAAATTATAAGTTGTTAATTACTGATTATAATTAATGAGATGATTAGTTATAAGTTAACTATTTAATTAGTTAAAATAATTATTAATCAATAAGGATTATTAGTTAATGTAATTAATTAAGTAATCATGGTTGATTAATAAAAATAATTAATTAAAGTGTGATTAATTAATTGTAATTAATTATAATTGATTAATTAATAGAAGCAAATGAATGATCATTAATTATTGTAATTAATGGTAGTAATTTAAGGTTAATTACTGTATATGATTAAGGATAATTACTTGAATATAATTAAAAGATGATTAATCAAGAAAGATTAATTAAAGAAGATCATTAGGAGATGATTTATTTATTTATTTGGAATAAATTAATAAAGAAGGATTTAGATAATCCAATTGATTTAAAAGTTAATCAATTCTGCTTATGGGTGATTGGTTGATATTGGATGATTGATTAATATTGGATGATTGATATTGGGTTATTAGTTGATACTGGATGATTTGGATATCTCTGATATATGTTATGCTGCTTTGTGAGACGAATGGTTGTTATGAATTATCTATTATGATAATGTGATTCATCTATCTGTTTATATCATCATGAATATAAGTTTAATTGTTTTAAACCCTTTAAACAACTTGGACATTAAAATGGCGTTTGGATTTCGGTGAGACGGGGATCGGGTTTCCATATTTGGATATCCGAAACCACATCGATCCAAATTAAAAGTTAGGTCGTGAATCCAAGTGGAGCAAGTGAAGACTCGAGGTGTAAGGACTATTCGTCAGTATAACTCTGTGGGTGATTCCGTGATGAGTTTGACGGAGATAGTACTTATAGGTTCGAGATGGTGATTCAGAGTGCAAGGGCTATGGTCGTTGACTCTGAGGGTGATTCCAAAATGAGTGTAACGAAATAGTGTCTTCGGTTTCGTTCGAACCCGGAACAAACTTGTATGGATTAAATGCTTTCAGAACATCGTCAGGTGGACGATGAGAATTCTAAGATAGATGTGTTCTATAAAGGTAATCGCAGCCTCAAGCCTCATCAACCCGGGAATGGCTAAAACAGGGGAGGTGCGGCAAGGCTAGGTGGGTAGCACCCATTTCAGGGTGAGGTCATTCCTGTCTAGATGTCCCTTTATTTCGGCTTAGTGTGTGGTTGGTCGCGCCAACCAGGGGGTGATCTTACTCGGGACTATTTAGTAAGGAACGATTTCGGCTTTGTGTTACAGGTGATTGGGTGTAATCCTCGGTACAGTGATCTAGGCCACGTACTATGACGGGCGGTACCCCGGTATCCCTGCCATTGATGGAAACCCATTCTTCACACGAGACCCTACGGTTTTTTTTGTATTATCCACTTTTGTGGCTAGTAGATGGAATTTAATACTATAACAATTTCGGCTATTTCATATTTACTTGAAAACCCTAGACACTATTATAATATCACTGGATTTCCTATCAAATGTTTTGGTTAGCGTAAGGTAAAAACTTTTCCATGTTTATGTGTGGGAAGTCTTACGTAATACCTTTTCTTTTCAAAGGTTTTTCTAAAGTTAAGAAATTTTAACCCGTTTACTCACACCAGACCCCTGTCTGACCCGAGTGTTTATTTTCTGTTTTATTAAACTCTTGGGTACTCATATTATGTATGAGTAGTCGAGTGATTCAGGTTTGCTTGACGAATTCTGGAGGAGTAATGGAGCAGGAGGCTTCCACGTGTAGATATATTATGGTTCCACTGTGTTTGTATGGTATATGTATCTTGTGTTCTTGAGTTGTATAGTTAGACAGATGTTTATAGCTGTCTAGTATGTGTTGTATAAGTTGTGTACTCTGATGTAATATGATACTATGTAATATTTTATGTGATGGATTATATTTCATTCGTTCTGTTGTGAGTTCTCTGATGTTGTTGTGTTTCTTCTTTCTCTTTCTTTTCTTCTTCTATCCCTTTCTTTCTTAATTAGTGATGCGACTTTCTGGTGTTAGGAAGTCGGGTCGTTATAGTTTCACTGTAAATAAACAATTTCATAGTGTTTACTTGATATTTTTTTTGAAAATATTTTTAAAATTAGCATTTCTTGGTTATAAATATTTTTTGTTTAGAAATTGAGTCTGGAAATCATCTAGATAGGATGATTTTGAATTTTATAACAGGTTCCACAACCCTGTAACAATGAACAAGGACGGATGAATATGCACAAGCAAATTCACAGCCATGCAAACATATTGACATAGTTATCAACTAAACAAATATATTTCAAGCATCAACTCAACTATCAAAACATATAAATGGATTCGAGTATGTTTGCTCACCTGACATTAGAGTTTGAATAGAGCAGTATTTTCTTTTTCTTTTGTCCAGGTTTTAGTTTTGATTTGCTCTTCTTCTTCTTTTCTTCTGCCTTAAATCTGAAGATGATCATGATGTTGTACTTGTTTTGATCTTCTAGTTTCCTGCTTGAATCAAACTTGGATTTTGATGTAATCCACAGGCTTCAGGTTGAAGTTTGAATTGCTTGCTTGTAAACTGATGTTAGAGCTGAATCGTGAATTGCTACCAGGTTTGGATTTTTGAGGATATCTTGCTTGCCTTTAAAGTGGATTATAGATATAGTTTAAAACATGATTTCTGATTCCAGATTTTGATCTGGTTTTGCTTTTTGATCTGATTTTTACTTTTAAGATTTAATATAGAAAGAAGAAGACTTAGTTGAGAAAACGAAGAAGCCTGGTTTTGCTTTTTTTGTTAACATTATGTTTTTAAACAAAAATGCCACTTGTTTATTTAGTGTTAACACTTGTAAACACATAGCTTAAAAAAATTTACACTTGTTAATGTATGCTTTTAAAATAACACCACTTGTTAAAATAATAAATTTTGTGTTTAAACCCTTATTTCATAAAATTTGAAATTTGTATTTTAAATCCTTTAATTAATTACATTTATATATATGTGTGTGTGTGTGTGTGTGTGTGTGTGTGTAAGTGTTTTTACATTTTATATTCATGAATATACAACTATTGTTTATATGTTCCAATGTTTTTAAAACTTTTTATCAAATCTAATTTTATATTCAAATCTAATTTTACATCTTAAATTCAAATTCAAAATTTAATATATAATCAATTTGTACTTATAAATGAATAAATAATCAAATACCTTTTTATAAATATATCTTTGTGTTCCATTTATCATTTATTTCTCTTAAATTCCAATATATTAACATTTGAATTTCAAATTCACATTTTCAAATTATATTTAAAATTAACACTATAAATAACTAATATTTTATAAACAACTAATATTTATTTTGAAAAACTCTATTTAATCCACAAATTCATTTCAAAAAATTAAATTAATTATCAAATTATTTTAAATAAAATTTCGGGGATGTTACACCCGGGACATAAATTCTAAATTCCCAACTTTCATTTATTCTATTTTCAATCTCATTTTAATAATTATTTATAAATTCCATTACCTAATAACCAATATATTGCAAACAAATATATATATCATTTATAAAAAAAATATTTTATATATATAGAAAATATAATAGGCAAAATTATTTCATTCACCTATATTCAAAACAAATATTGTGTCGGTCTGTCCTATTAAGTGTTTAGAAATCCCTATTGATGTCATAGTGTCCTATGAACCAACCAAAATTTATAAATACAAAACAGAACAAATTAACATAATATAAAACATTTATAACACTAACAAATAAGCTCTCTCATATATACACACTCAGCGACTCATTACAGGGTATTACTACCCTATTGATAAAGAGTCAGACCTCATAAGGCTAAGGTTTATCGCTAAACCAAAGCTTTGATACCAGATGTAACAGCCCGCCTTTTTATACGATTAAATCGATGATAAACCACACATATCATACTCAAACCATACAAAAGAGAGGATTGTTATTGGGGTTAATAAGAAAAATAGAGAAAGAAATTAAAAAAACAGAATCTCACAGCGGAATGACAAAATATAATAATCAAATAACAGTTCATGAAGCTGTTTTACAAACATTTGATTATACTTACACAACATATCAGAGTTACACATATCAGAGAATAACAAATAATGCAATGGAACAGTATGAATGCAGTGGTATAATATAATAAATAATAATAATACAATCTTCATCTTCGTCCTCCAGAAATAAGGTCTTCAAATCCTAAAATGCTCAGACTGACCCGAGCGAATTGAAAAGACAAAACACTCGAGTCAGGACTAAAAGATCTTATGTAAGTTAAATCAACGGTAAATAATATGAGTAGAATGACGTCAGAGATGTTTATGGAATTTGACATCTCCTATCCAGTGTCAACACGAGTGCAGTAACTCAAGAGATGCTCGGGATTCACATCTCCTAAGGATCCTTTAAACTATTTACTATGTAATAGTACTTTGCTATTATAATAGTGTCCAATAGTAAAATAAACTTACTTTTAAATAACGTTTAGGGGTTAACCATATAGCCCTTAACACGTAATAGTGTTAATAGTCTATACGGTACCATAATATCTCCTGATCGGAAGGCTACCAAGGGATACTCCATAGGTATGATACAACTCAAACTCGTACAAGGCGCGTTAGGGTAGGTGACACGGCACAACTAGGCAATGCCAGGGTAGATATACTAATTACACTTTCGGGCCGGTGGTAACGCGTAGCAGCTAATACCTCCGACCTCGAGCCACACCCTCAAAATAAAAAATCAAAGTGGCCACCGAATAAATCTCAAAGTCAAAAGATAATAGCGAAGGAGTGTGCCCGATCAGAGGAGTGACCTCATTAGCTCGTCGATTGCTCCTGTTATAGCCACCTTATGCCAACTCACGGGAGTCGGGTCCATGTTCATACCTTAAAGGACGTCCTTTCATTCTGGAATCTCCACCGCGTACACGGTTGTCAAAGTGGTTTTCAGAGTTGGCAGAGAGTATGACAACTTTCGATCCCGGTCTCTTCAATAACCAAATGTTATTATAACACCGCGGTCATTTCAAAATAATTTATATTTCAAAACCAGAATATAACATCCATTTCAAAGCCATAAAGGTACGGTATCATTTCTATTTCAAAACCAAACCAATATGATATAATTTTATTAAAACCCAAATCACTAAAATATCATTTTATTTCAAATATATCCTTTCCAAAAATCATAGCACTTTCAACGTTGTAACACTTCGAAATCATAACACTTGAAATATAACGTTTTCAAATCATGATACTTTGAACGTAACTTCCACCACTTAAATGGTTTAAATATTTAAAATACTTTATATAATAAATAGCTTCTTCAATTTCACAAATAAATTCCAAAACAACTAGAATTTCCAAATCAGAATTTCAATTCAACTCAGTTTCCGAATAAACTATTCCAAATTATATCGATTTCATATTAGATTTGGTCCACAAAATAAATCATCCCAAATTCATTATATTTCAGAACTTTATGTATTCAACAATTTCAAAACTAAGTTTGATAATTTCATATATATATATATATATATATATATATATCAAATTCAATTTTCTATTATTTAGTTTCGAATTATCTACTTAATAAATCCATTATCATTTAAATAAATCCTGAGTTACAAATAACTAAATATTTCCTTCAATTTATTTACACTTGAACTGTTCATTTAATTCACCTTGACCCAAAATCAAGGTATAAAATCATAACCCTTTAGAATTTCCAATTTAATAAATTTCACATCAAACTTATTTGAGTTTAATTCTTAAATAAATTCAAATTCAAATAAATTTCCAATTTATCTTCCAACCTTAATGTATTTAAATCATTACAAACTCCATATTAAAATATAATTTAAATACTTAACCATGTTATATCCAATAAAATCAACTTATTATTAAGCTTATTCTATATTAAAACAAACTTATACATAGCTTAAAAATCAATAATAAAATAACATTATATAACATCGAAAATCAATATTTATATAAAACCGTATATTTCTTTACAAAACCATAGAAACCATTTCAAAAATATGTTTATATATAAATCATGGTGTTTGTATATAATTTTCTATCCTATGGTCAAGTGATACAAATATTTATCATTTCAATACGCAATTTAAAATATAAATACAGTTATATATCATTTCAAACCGCAATCTCGAATGAAATAAAATCCATAACAACTTGCAGTTTATACTATATAAAATGCATCATCCATTCATCCAATATCAATCATCAACCATTTATCACAATCATCATCCAGTTCAATCAACAACATCAATATAGAACATATAATAAATACCTTTTATTTACTAGCAGTTTATATTTAATAATAAATTAAATAACAATTTAACTGGCAATTTATATGCAATAATAAATTAAATAAAATTTTAATTCAATAAATTCAATTTAACTGAGATGATGATTAAAAATATGCTAAACGGTCATAAATAAATTTCTAATCACATCATAAATAAATTTAACAGTCATAAGAAATTTTAGAAGTTGTGAGTGGGTTAAAAGAGTCACCTTTTGAATTTAAATTGAATTTAAATCCAATTTAAATCCAAATTTGAACAGTCTCAAAATCCGTCCAAGCTAGCGCAAAAGTGTCCAGAATTTCGATACGAACCTAGCGGAGAAAACTGCGTGTGAAACGTCCCTCGTATGCGAAAGTTGTTGCAATTAGAACATTCAACATAAAATTTTAATTTAAATAATTAAGTAAAAAGATGAAAACACGTCACCATCTCTCTCAGCAAAAACCGAGCCTGCACGAACCCACGAACACGCCTTCAGCTTTGCGCGGATCGTCGCTTAACTCATCCGAACGCCTCCCGGTCCTAGGTCGAAGTGCCCCGTTGTTTAACTGGGGTTTCGAAACCCTAAATTCCAACCATCACAGGTTGAATCAGCCCACGATTACACCGCCAATCAACTCCATATGACGAACTCTCCAAAACCCACATCTTGATTTCGCCGATTAGATCCAAAATCAAAAAAAACCCCAATTAGACTTAGGGTTTTGAAAATTCCAAGGTTTGTCCACGATTTGCCGATGATTCGAGCATTAATTCTGAAAACGAACATTGGTCGTAGATTCATATTGTAGAAATATTTGATATATAATTTGTTCGAATTTTTTTGAGGAGTTTGAATTTTTGGATTTGGATTTGATTTTCAATTGGTTCTAGACTTTGTTTGTCTGCCATTGAGAAGGAGAGATAGCTGAATTCTACGTACAAAAAATGAAAGTAAGGAGTAGGCTAGGTTTTATAACGAGGTATTTATAGACAAAGCTGAAAATAGAATAGGTGGACCGGATTTGATTAAACGATAATGACCCGAAAAGCCTGTTTCGACTCCGGAACGAAAATGGGTCAACTCATATATCAAAATTGAGGTTTTTAAAAATTTTAAATGCAATGGAGCATGTTTCAAGTCCAAATTCCATCGTATGAAGAAGTTATGCTAAAATCAAGTTATTTTAAATTGATTTCAATTAAATTGATTTCTAAGCGTTTCGGTTCCGTATGATCAAACGACAAGCCCAGTCGCTACAAAAACTTGAAGTCCTACAATAATTCACCATTACGGATCCGATCAAACTAGTTTCATCGAAATTCGAGTCAGTGGCCAAAATGGCTATTTTTAAATTAATTAAATAAATTAATAATTAAATAATTAAATCAAATTTTCAATTTCAATGCTATAATTGACAAATTTTACCCTTTTTAAATTTCTTGATCATTTATACTAATTTAAATAAATTTAGATGTCAATTTAGAGTTGATTAATTTATATATTTCAGTGTTAACCTCAATTTCGTTAATTTTAGAAATTATAAGTTTAATTTCTAGTAATTCCATTTAATTTACTTTTCGTTCTATTATTAAACTCATTGTTGTCAAATGGATGAAATTTACATTGGATTCAGGATCTATTACATTAATATTCGCAAATTCCATCTTAATTTCATTTAACGTAATATTTAGATATTTAATTTCATTTAATTGCAATTAATCCAATTATTATACTTCAAATACTAATAAATTGGCAAATCTTTATTTCCATTCTTCTTATCTAACCAATTGTCATATTATCAATAAAGTTAACAGTGTTTTCAAATATCAACTTAATTTGCATTAACATAATATTCAATTTAGATTTATTGCGATTAATTCCAATTAACTTTCACGGATTAAATATATATATTTAACTTATAATAATTGTTGCCATTTACTCCCAATCGCCCTTTATAAGTTTATCACTTCCAAACTAATATTATAATTACTTACAGAACATTGATTTTATCCAACATTTTACATTAATTCATTAGTTAATTCAATATTTACGTTTGTTTTCTTATATTCAATTTATTGCCTAGTGTATATTTATTGAAATTTATTTCCCAATTGACTAAATACAATCAATTATGACCTTACAACTTTTTTATTTCTTCTAATACTAAAAAACAAGATTCATTAAATTAACAAATTTAATTATCTAGATTTTAAGGGTCGTTACACTATCCTCCACTCAAAACTTTTCGCCCCCAAAAAGGAAAAAGAAGGGGAAAAGAAAGAATTAAGTAGTCAATACATCTTATTCAAAAATATCAACCTTATAAACAAATAAATTTACAAAATTTAATATTTTAAATAAAATATACCAATTTATAACCATTAAATCCCTATTATATTCATGTAACAAAATTTTTGCAAAATGTTTCATAAAATTTTCTAAGTCCAAAATTCATGAAAAATTTGGCAGAGTCTCCTTTGTACGTTGAGGCTCGGGAGCAAATATTATATCAAATATAACAATATATAACATATATTTTCCAATAATATATCCCAACATGGGAAAACAATACAATAATGCTATAAAATCATAATCCGAAAACGTACCTATTTGTTGGGCAATTAACGCTTATTTATGAAAGCCAAAGCAGTAGCAATTACTTCCATAACCTGTATTTCACACATATAATCTAAAAAGAGTTAACAATTATATAAAATGAAATATTTAAGGTATTCTCAACCACTAACAATCAAACCAATATAAGTAATAATCACTTGCAATCAATATACAATCAAAAATCAACACAATCAATTATCCATTCATATCAAACAAAACAAATAGTAGTTCGGGTTCAAAACTTTAAATTGTACATAATGAAAAATAAACTATTAAGTGCACCATTTACTCAACAATCTTTGATGAGACTAAATAAATTATTTATACATCTCAACAAATTTAAAGTATCCTCGCCCAAACAACCATAAACCAAACAAACAACAATTCCAACAATAGATCAAGTTCATTTTTATCAATTTCATTTTATAACATTTGCTGTTTGATTTCTCTTTTCATTCATATAATGATTTATCTTTTTAATTTAAATTTAATTTATTACAATTTTCCCTTTATTTTCATTTATTTATATCACGTAAATTTTCTTATTATTGTATTACATTCATTTATTCACTACTTAATTTCATTTTTTTACAGTATTCATCTTTCTACTTATTTTTATTATAAATAACATCAACATTTAATTAAGTTTATTATCATTTCTTTATAACTTTTCTATTATTTTTAATTAGTGGCCTTTCAGTCATACTTAAGTTTACAACAACTATAACATTAAATTCTTATTCATAAAAGCAAATTCATTGAATCCTTTCATTACTTCAAGTTTTCCTTGTAAAATTTCCCACTACATTTTCTTTTAGCATTTTAACTTTTTATTGTTGGTAAGTTATATATATATATATAAGCTAAAGAATGAAATTGAAAATTATACAAGTTTATCTTATTTCCTTTAAACTACTTTAATGTTCAATAATCCTATCTTTTGTCTTATAGGTTACAATTTCAACTTTCTTGAAATTTCATTTATAACCTAGCATTAATCTCTTATTCCACTTAGAGGTTCCAATTATTAATTAGTTACATTCCATTTCACTACAATAATTGAAACTATTAATTAATGGAAATTTAAGAACTAAATATCGGGTTAAATTTCAAATCATTTTAAAATAACAGATAGTTTTATACACTTACAATTTAAATATCCAATTATATTTAAAACAATTAGAAATTTATATTTGTTTATCAAAATGAATCTGTAGTAAAACTACAACAGTGCCTTCCCACTTTGAAACTCGAAATTGAATGTCGATGATGTGTGCACTCATCACCGAAATTATTTTCCAACGACAGAGAGGGGAGTAAAGAACTTATTTCATTTCAAAATTTCTTTAAAACACTTCTTTTGAATTATACTGAAATATTCATATCAGAAAATAACAATTTAACTGGCAAATTATATTTAATAATAAATTAAATAACAATTTAACTGGCAATTTGTATGCAATAATAAATTAAATAACATTTTAATTCAATAAATACAATTTAACTGAGATGATGATTAAAAATATGCTAAACTGTCATAAATAAATTTCTAATCACATCATAAATAAATTTAACAATCATAAGAAATTTTAGAAGTTGTGACTGGGTTAAAACACTAATCTTTTGAATCTAAATTAAATTTAAATCTATTTTAAACCCAAAATTTGAACAGTCTCAAAATCTATCCCAACCAATGCAAAAGTGTCCAGAATTTTAATACAACCTAATGGAGAAAACCGCGCGTGAAACGGACCTCGTATGCGAAAGTTATTGCAATTAGAACATTCGAAATAAAATTTAAATAAAAAGATGAAAACACGTCACTATCTCTCTCAGCAAAAATCGAGCCTGCACGAATCCATGAACACGTCTTCAGCTTTGCGTTGACTGTCCCATAACTCATCCAGATGCCGCTGATAGCTTCGGCACCACCGCTGCAAGCTTCACCTGACCCCGTCGCCTTCCCCTATGAACGCCTCACGGTCCGAGGTCGAAGTGCCGTCGTTTTTTAACTAAGGTTTCAAAACCCTAGATCCTCAATTCCAACCACCATAGGTCGAATCAGCCTACGATTACAGCGGTGTTCAACTCCATATGACGAACTCTCCAAAACACACATCTTGATTTCGCCAATTAGATCCAAAATCAGAAAAGCCCAATTAGCCTTAGAGTTTTAAAAATTCCAAGGTTTGACCAGGATTTTTCCATGATTCGAGCATCAATTTCGAAAACGAACACTTGACGTAGATTCGTATTGTCGATATATTCAATATATATTTTTTCTGAATTTTTTTGAGGGGTTTGAATTTTTTGATTTGGATTTGATTTGCAGTTGGATCTTGACTTTGTTTGTCTGCCATTGAGAAGGAGAGATAGCTGAATTGTATGTACAATAAATGAAAGTAAGCAGTAGGCTAGGGTTTATAACAAGGTATTTATAGACAAAGCTGAAAATAGAATAGACGGACCAGATTTGATTGAACGATAATGATCTGAAAAGCCCGTTTCGACTCAGTAACGAAAATGGGCCAACTCATATATCAAAATAGAGGTTTTTAAAAACTTTAAACACAATGGAGTAGGTTTCAAGGCCAAATTCCATCGTATGAAGAAGCTATGCTAAAATCAAATTATTTTAAATTGATTTCAATTAAATTGATTTCTAGACGTTTCGAGTCCGTGTGATCAAACGACTAGCTGATCGCTACGAAACTTGGAATCCTACAATAATTCGCCGTTACGATCCGATGAAACTGGTTTCGTAACGAAAATAGGTCAACTCATATATCAAAATAGAGGTTTTTAAATATTTTAAAGGCAATGGAGCAGGTTTCAAGTCCAAATTCCGTTGTATGAAGAAGTTATTCTAAAATCAAGTTATTTTAAATTGATTTCAATTAAATTGATTTCTAAGCGTTTCGTGTCCGTACGATTAAATGACAAGCCCGGTCGCTACGAAACTTGAAATCCTACAATAATTCACGGTTACGGATCCGATGAAACTAGTTTCATCAAAATCCGAGTCAGTGGCCAAAATGGCTATTTTTAAATTAATTAAATAAATTGGTAATTAATTAACTAATCGTATTTTCAATTTCAATGTTATAATTGACAAATTTTACCGTTTTTAAATTTATTGATCATTTATACTAATATAAATAAATTGAGATGTCAATTTAGAGTTGATTAATTTATCAATTTCAGTGTTAACCTCAACTTCATTAAATTCAGAAATTATAAATTTAATTTCCAATACTTCCATTTAATTTACTTTTCATTCTATTATTTAACTCATTGTTGTGAAATGGATGAAATTAACATTGGATTCAGGATCTATTACATTAATATTCTCAAATTCCATCTTAATTTCTATTAACGTAATATTCAGTTATTTAATTTCATTTGATTGCAATTAGTCCAATTGTTATAGTTCAAATCCTAATAAATTGAAAAATCTTTATTTCCATTCTTCTTATCTAACCAGTTGTCATACTATGAATAAAGTTAACATTATTTCTAAATATCAACTTAATTTACATTAACATAATATTCAATTTAGATTTATTGCGATTAATTCCAATTAAATTTAACGGATTAAACATATATGTAACTTGTAATAATTGTTGCCATTTACTCTCAATCGTCCTTTATAAGTTTATCATTTCCAAACCAATATTATAATTATTTATAGAACATTGATTTTATCCAACATTTTACATTAATGCATTAATTAATTCAATATTTACGTTTGTTTTCTTATATTCAATTTATAGCCTAGTGTAACATTTATTGAAATTTATTTCCCAATTAACTAAATACAATCAATTATGACCTTACAACTTTTTTATTTCTTCCAATATTAAATAACAAGATTCATTAAATTAACAAATTAAATTATCGATATTTTGCGGGTCGTTACACTCTCCCCCACTCAAAACTTTTCATCCCCAAAAAGGAAAAAGAAGGGAAAAGAAAGAATTAAGTAGTCAATACATCTTATTCATAAATATCAACTTTATAAACAAATAAATTTTCAAAATTCTATAATTTAAAAAAATACCAATTTATAAACATTAAATCCCTATTATATTCAAGTAACAAAATTTTTGGAAAATGTTTCATAAAATTTTCTAAGTCCAAAATTCATGAAAAATTTCGGCAGAGTCTCCTTTGTACGGAGAGGCTCGGGAGCAAATATAACATCAAATATAACAATATATAACATATATTTTTCAAATAATATATCCTAACATGGGAAAAGCAATAAAATAATGCTATAAAATCATAATCCGAAAACTTACCTATTTGTCGGGCAATAACGCTTATTTATGAAACCAAAATCAGTAGCAATTGCTTCCATAACCTGTATTTCACACATATAATCTAAAAAGAGTTAACAATTATATAAAATGAAATATTTAAGGTTGTTTCAACCACTAACAATCAAACCAATATAAGCAATAATCACTTGCAATCAATATACAATCAAAAATCAACACAATCAATTATCCATTCATATCAAACAAAACAAATAGCTATTCGGATTCAAAATTTTAAATTGTACAGAATGGAAAATAAACTATTAAGTGCACCATTTATTCAATAGTCTTTGATGAGACTAAATAGATTATTTATACATCTAAACAAATTTAAAGTATCCCCAAACAAACATAAACCAAACAAACAACAATTCCAAACAATAGATCAAGTTCATTTTTATCAATTTCGTTTCATAACATTTGTTGTTTGATTTCTCTTTTCGTTCATATAATGATTTATCTTTCTAGTTTACATTTAACTTCTTACAATTTTCCCTTTATTTTCATTTATTCATATCATGTAAATTTTCTTATTATTGTATTACATTCATTTATTCACTACTTAATTTATTTATTTACAGTATTCATCTTTCTACTTATTTTTATTATAGATAACCTCAACATTTACTTACGTTTGTTATCATTTCTTTATAACTTTTCTATTATTACAGTATTCATCATTCTTCTTATCTAACCAATTATCATGCTATGAAAAAAGTTAACATTATTTTCAAATATCAACTTAATTTACATTAACATAATATTCAATTTAGATTTATTGCGATTAATTCCAATTAAATTTAGCGGATTAAATATATATGTAACTTATAATATAATTGTTGCCATTTACTCTCAATCGCCCTTCATAAGTTTATCATTTCCAAACCAATATTATAATTGCTTACAGAACATTGATTTTATCCAACATTTTACATTAATTCATTAATTAATTCAATATCTACATTTGTTTTCTTATATTCAATTTATAGCCTAGTGTAACATTTATTGAAATTTATTTCCCAATTTACTAAACACAATCAATTATGACCTTACAACTTTTTTATTTCTTCCAATATTAAATAACAAGATTCATTAAATTAACAAACTTAATTATCGAGATTTTACGGGTCGTTACAGCGAATTTGACGAACGAACCTTCGAATATTCTTGAATATTGCATCCGTCTCCACCTCTTTATTGTGGTGTCATCAAATAGCCACCGCTGAATTTGTTCATTCGATGGAGGTTGAGATAAGGAGGAGGCCTGACCTTTACGCTTTGGAGCCATTAAAATTTGATTTTGAGGAAAAAATTGGAGTTTTGGAGAGCTTTAGGGTTTTGAAAAACTGAAGTGTTAAAGAGGAGAGAAGGTAAAGTGAAAGATAAAGGGGTAAAGGGGTAGGTGAATAGGTAAAAAGCAATTCATATCTATGGCTCAGTCGACTGGCTCAGGGCTTTAGTCGACTGAAGCTGAAGGTTGATAATTTTCGACCTCCTGGTCCAATCGACTGAGGCCTTGCAACAGTCGATTGGGACTGTTATATAAACCTTTATATTACAGCGTCAGTTGACTGGCTCAGGACTTCAGTCGACTGAAGGTAAAGGTTGATAATATTCGACCTTTTGGTCCTGTCGACTGAGGCCCTACAACAGTTAACTGGTCATGTTTAAACTTAAAATTGTTTGCAGTTTCAGTCGACTGATCTCCAGATCCAGTCGACTGACCTGTAGCATTTTACACAATGAATTTTTATGATGTGAATTGTTTATATTTTATTTATGTTTGTTAATTTTATTAATATATATAATTTTTTATTTTAATGAATAATATAGAACTAACTTTATTTTGCTATTAAATGTTAATATATTTTATATATGAGTTGTCGTTTATTGCACCGGAAATAAATTTATTTCAAATATAAACATACATATATAGAGAATTTATTTGAAAATACAACAAAAAAGGATTAAAAACTATGATTCTTTCTTAGGACTCGGTGTCTTGAATTCTTTCAGTTGCTTTTTTATTTAACTGGAAATAAATTTATTTCAAATATAAACGTACATATATAGAGAATTTATTTGAAAATACAACGAAAATGATTAAAAACTATGATTCTTTCTTAGGACTCGGTGTCTTGAATTCTTTCAGTTGCTTATGACGAACATTCGAAGCTTCGCTACGATCCCATGAATTTGGTGAGTATGTGGTCGCGGAGGAGACGAAGTTGATGGTCTATGATAGGTGAAACAGCATTTTCGTCTATTGGGTGTGACGATGCCCTGTAGAATTTCATAGCTATATGCTCGATTATACCTATATGTCTAGAGTATATTTTCTGTTTGTAATACATCTCCCGTTGTAGCATTAGAGATTCCTGCTGATACTGGTGGAGATCGTTGATTTTTTGTTTTGTGTTTGGGGTGATATCAGCGGTCTTCTTTCCCTTTTTCTTGTCCGGAGTATATCCAATGTGGTAGACCGATGATGGTGAACCTTTATGGTCCGGAGTTTTCGGAGAGTTGGTCCAGGCAATGATTTCGATAGATCTGACGTGGAGGAAGTTGACATTGTTTTAAAACTGCTGTTAATTAATGTTTTACTTCAGAGAGAATCGAATGATGTATTTTGAGTGCATAAGGAAAGGAATATGCACCTATTTATAGTTTAAGTTTAGAAAAAATTGGATACTAATTGGTGGACTATATTTATTCTAGCCAAAAAGTATGTAGAGACATTGGTTTTCTGTTGGCTGAGCTAATTTGAACAAATTTTATAATTATAAAATTAGTAATGTAGATTATAAAGATAAATGTGACATATAATGTAAAATAAAATACTTGAAATGGTCATAATAGACTAAAATAGAAAACATTAATAGCTTAAGTGGTTAAGGCACATGGGCTATATACAATAGGTCACAAGTTCGAGTCTCATCATGGTCAAAATTTTGATTTTTTCGTAAAAATTTTATTTTTGAATTTTTTGTTTAAAAATTTTATATTTTTATTTAATATCCTTACTTGAAATTATACCGAGCTCACATCGCAGTTTTATAAATGCATTCTCTAACAGTGGTTTAGTAAAAATATCGGCTAACTGATTTTCTGATGGTACGTAGTCCAGATTTATTATATCTTTTTCTATATTATCACATAGAAAGTGATGTCTAATATCTATATATTTAGTTCTCGAGTGATTTACTGCATTTTTAGATAAATTTATTGCACTAAAATTAGCGTAGTAAATTGTTGATTTTGATAGATCGATTCGAAAGTCTTTAAGTGTCTGTTGCATATAAATTGCTTATGTTCAAGCTAGTGCTGCGGAAATATATTCTGCTTCACAAGTTGATAGAGAGACACAGTTTGATTCTTATTGAACCATGAAAGTAACGATTTACCAATGAAGCGACAAGTACCACTTGTACTTTTTCTATCTGTTCGTGATCCTCCGAAATCAACATCACTCTATGATACTACTTCGAACGAACACTCTTTTGGATAGAAAAGTCCGAAATTTATAGTTTTACTAAGATAGCGTAGTATATGTTTTACTGCACGTAGATGTGATTCTTTCGGGTCTACTTGAAATCGTGCACATAAGCATACACTCATCATAATATCTGGTCTACTTGCTGTAAATGAAGTAGTGATCCTATCATACTACGATATAATTTCTGGTCTACACTTTTGTCGTTTTCATCTTTATCAAGATGTGTTGTTGTACTCATAGGAGTTGGTTTGGCAGAAGTGTTTTCCATTCCAAAGCATTTGATAAGATTATTGTAACGGCCCGCAAATCCGTACCCCTTGAGTCAACACTATTATACATCAATTTACTCAAGTGGAACAGAAATACGAACCATTAGGGTTAAAGAAGAAGAGATAGAAGAAGCAGGAACTAAACATATCGGAATCTCACAGTCGCAGCGGAATAAATATAATAGTAAATTATAGATCTTTACACAAAATGAAAACTATATCTGTTTTATACATAATATCATCAGAGTATCTCATACAAACAACATTTACCAGTCATACAATTCCTTACAATCATAGTAGCGGATAAATATACAAATACGGATAATACGTCTCGGACTCCAACTCCTCTCCTGCTCCAAAGCGTCCTATCCTGAACATATAATACTCGATCTGACCTGAGCATTATAATGAAATAACACCCGAGTCAGTCTGGAATACCAGCTGTTAATAATGCACCCAAATTGATTGTTAAAGTTTCAAAAATCCTTTGAAAACAAAAGCATCTCGTAAGACCACGCCACAAATAAACATGTCGGTTTTTTACCTTACAATAGCTAAAAACACTTTTTATAGAAATCCTCTGATATTATAATAGGGTTTATATAAAAATACTTATAAAATATCCGAAATTGTTACATTCATTAAATTCCAGCTACTAGCCACAGTCGTGGGTAATATAAACAAAACTCGTAAAAGGCTCGTAGGGAGAATGGATTTCCAACAATGACTAGGCACTGGGGTACCACCTGTCACAGTATCTGGTCTAGATCAGTGTACCAAGGACCACGCCCGTTCCCCTGCAACACAAGGCCCGGACTACCCCTTATTGGATAGTCCCGAGTAAGATCACCCCGCGGTTGGGATCAGCAACCACACCACTAAGCTGAAATAAAAGGGGCATCTAGACAGGAATGATCTTACCCGGAAATGGGTGCTGCCCACTAAACCTTGCTGCATATCCCCTGATTTTCAGTCATTCTCGGTTGATGAGGCTTGAGGCTAAGCGTTACCTTTTAGAATGTTTCACTTAAAAAGCCCATCGCCCACCTGACGATGTTCCGAAAGCATTCGTCCATACAAGTCTGTCCCGGGTTCGAACGGTACCGAAAGCACTACTCCTACTACATCCATTTTGGAAATATCCTCAGGATTAGTAGCGACTAGCCCTTGCACTTCACTGCTCCGTCTTTGAATCCGAACACGTTTTTCCACGAAACGTACAAACCGGGTCGAAGTGGTTTTCGAGAAATAAATCTCAATTTCGGTCTCTTCGAAACGATCAACGCATTTGTCCAATATTGATAGTCGGTGATTTAACTATCAATTAACATTTACAAACATCCATCACACAACAAATATTTGCCCAATAATTTATTTCCCCAAAAATATCTTGCGAGATATAAATTCATTTCAAAATCCCTTTGAAACACTTTTCAAACCCAATTTCCTCATGGGATAGGTTTCCCAAATCCTTACTTCCTCTGAAAACATCCAAGTACCAATATTTAAGGTTTCAAATAATTTAAATACTTTATTCTTGAAAATACATCAAAACACTAATATTAAAACTTCATACATATTGATTTAAAATATATATATCCTTTAGAAATAACTTGAATAAAACTGCTTAATAAAATATAAACTATTATCTTAAAAATAAAGTTAAGTCACCCTAGATTTTAAAATAAAGCTATGAAATGCTATACAAGTTTCAAATAAAACTTTAACTAATTATCTTTTCAAAATATAACCATTTTACAAACATAAATATTAATAATATCACTTTAAAACTTAATGCAAATTTTTCCTTAATTAATTATTACTATAACTACTTAAGTACATATTTACTTTTGAAAACTCTGCAACCTACATAAGAATTTTCTTAAAACATTCTTTTGAAATCAAATTTAAAACTTTTATCTTATACTTAGAAATCTACTTAAACGTACTTGGCTTTCAGTGAAATACACTTCCGTTTAGGATAACCCAAGGAATTCTTTTTATCAATCCAACCTGATTTACCCAATTCAATTTTACTTCATTCCGTAAAATTCCTTTTCATACTTTAAATTAAACTCCTTTTATTTTTAAAGACATTGCTATTTCCTGGAAATCACTTACAAATACATGTTAAAATATTTAAAATAAAGCTTCTAGAAATTACTCGATTGAAAATAATACTTAAGGAAATATATAGAGGTTTCTTAAGTACTTTAAGTCAAATTTAACTTTTAAAATAAAGTTATTAAATCAAATATTTAGATTACAATTCCCTTTTTGAAAACATAATACTACTTTACTTATTAAAAATAATTAAACACCATAATTACATAATCGAATATTTTCTTTCGCTTAAAAACAATTTAAAATAATATTTCTTTCTAAAATATACCAAATCATATTTAAAATGCAGATTTATATTTAAAAACTTTTCTTAAAAATATACTAGAATTTCCAGGAGAAAGCATACTTCCCATCCTTTAAAAATAAACCCCGCTATTATTTTAAACAATTCACATTTTCTTTATATATCTCATCTTCAAATATTTCAAATTATCAACAAATTTCTTGAATTTAATTCCTTTTAAATTCTTTACTTAGGAATTTCTTTTATATCCTTTAAACCCAATTCATCTATTTATATTTAAAGTTTTCAGGTTGTATTCACCCAATCACAGCACAACACAATTTAAGTTTCAATTTAATTCATCACAGTATATAAATAAAGCACAGCATAACAAGACGTAAACAAATCATCACAGAAAAATAAATAAGATATATCACAGAATATAAATTAATTCTTATTTGTGTGGTATCCAATTGGATCCCACCAACCTGTTTTTCTGCATCCATAGATATTAGCACAATAAATAAATATCGATTCAATTTGACAATAATTATCATACTCAACCAATCAAGCAATCATTCAATTATTGACTATTTAAATTAACTAATATTCCAAATGTGAGTGAGTTAAACGCACCTTCGGTTTTCGGCGAGCGTTCAAATTTAAATTAAATCGAACGGCGTTCGATTTAACCTAAATTTTTACTTGCTTGAAACGATTCCAGAACTGCTCCACTGCGTAGTACGCGTCTCTACGATTCCAACATCGCCTGTTTCGTTGAAATCTAATAACGTACGTAATAGATATGAATTTTATAAATTTCAATTTCAAATTTAAACCTATTTCTTCTTTTTTTAATAATTACCAAAACAAACCAGGCCGATGCTTTCACTCTCGTTCGTTCAAAACGCGAACGCTCCAGGAGTTCAAAACCCAAACACGCCATGTAGGGCTCGCCGCCGCACCACCATCGACCCACGTAGAACCCATCAGGCACCGCCACTACATGCGCCAACACGAGCTCCACCGACGCCTAGAACCACGCGAAGCTCGGTCATCCCCCGGCCTTCGAAGTCTAGCATGAACGCGTGAACTTTGCAGCAAGATTTTGGCCACCACGACGACTAGTACACGATCTCGACCGTCGACTTCGTAGATCTCAATGCCCTCTTCGACTTTCTAGTAGGACGAATGTTATAAAACTCGATGGATTAGGGTAGATTTGAGATGGAAGGTGAATGAATTTCGGCCGTTGGAGTTAAAGAAGTGGCGACCGGTGAAAATAGATTAGGGTTGGTCAAAACGTGTATATTTAAATGTTTAGTAATATTATTTTAATATTATCTCCAATTTAACAAGCTTTTACTAACGAACTCCAAATCTCACGTGCCGCTAGGCGTTCCTAAGGTTTTACCTACGTTTTGAACACAGTGGAATGTGTTTAGTAGGCTAATTCAATCATATACGCGAGTTATGGAAATAAACGGTCAATTTTAATTTAAATCGATTAAAGTATTTTCTATGCGTTTTAAGCTGTCGGGGTCAAACGATGTTAACCCCTATGATCAGCGGCTCAAAAGGAAGACGATTTAAGGGTACAATGGCTTAACGACCTACCGACTTAAGGAAGCCATGTCTTAGCGAGTTAAGAGAATGGACCGACTCAACGGCCTTGAAGGGTTACCGACTTAGGAGTTTCCCGATCCAACGACTCAAGAAGGACAGCGACTCAATGGATAAGCGACTCATCGAGTTATCAACTTAGCGACTTAAGAAATGGCGCAACTTAACGAGTTAAGGGAGGCGTGACTCAGCGAGTCAAGAGGTTGTACGACTTAACAGTCTAAGGGGGGCAAACGACTCAAGAGACTGCCGACCTGACGACTAAACGAGATAAAGAATAAGACGACCCAATGACTCAAGAAAGAAATAAGTTAACGACCTAAAGCTGTCTACGACTTACGACCTAGCATGTGTCGTAAACGACTTAGGCAAACAAAGCGCTGATACTCATTAAACATAGCCTCCTAACTCGTGAACGGGTTAAGACTTGGAAATAAACAAGCTTACCAGTTAAGCCGTGACTCACGACTTAGCTTAAGTCGTCCATGACCTAAAGCCGCTAAGCTATAATCCGCTGCCACAACATTTATGCCGCATCCTGTTAACTCGGTCACGACCTACGATCTATGATGAGTCGTACATGACTTAAGTAAACAAATGAAGCCGCGTCCGGTTAACTCGTGCATGACTTAGGACTTGACATGGATTCAAGCAGATGGGCAAATTTCTACCAAGCTACGAGCTAGACTCAATAAGTCGGCCAAGACCTACCTTAACTCGGTCACGAGTTACGACTTAAGGGTAAAATTTTCCTATAAATACCAACCTACCACAAGCATGAAAGGGGACTTTTTAGGGGGGCCAATTTCTTTAAGCGCCGATACTCTGCTGAATTCTCAACTCACTCGAAACTTCAAGTTCAAGAGGCATCTCAACCAACTTCGAGAGGAAATCTAACGCAATCTACATGGATTCAAAGAATTCTTCTGCATCAAAGTTTTAGTTGTTTGTCTCATCAGAATTGTAATTGAAGATTGTTGTAAAGTTGTAATTGATCCAGCAATAAAGAGAATTTAAAGTGGACGTAGGCTTACCCTAAGCCGAACCACTATAAAGCTGTTGTCTTTTCTGCTTTCTCTGTGTTTTTGCTACTCGTTCTTAGTTCCCGTATTCACGGGTGGTGCTTTCGCTTAACTTCAATTTTCACCGGGGTGTTAGCGTCTGATTTTTACGTTAACATTTTTGGTACTTTCACTGAGAACCCAACTCAGGAAACTTCCACTATTGCTCCGCGAAGGATTGTTGAAAGGATTTCTTTCAAAACCAGAAGTTTATTGGAAATAATGGCTCCGGGGAGAAAACGAAGTTCTGTAAGATCCGACAATGTTCAAGAGAATGCTGCTACCTCTCCTCCTTCAAGTCAAGAAGCTTCAACTGTTGGAGTTACACGAGCAGAATTGGACGCCGTAGTTTTGGGATTGAATCAGCAATTGAATGGTCAGAATGCGCAGTTGGAAGCCCAGAATGCCCAGAATGCTCTGATCTTGAGTAAATTGAATGATCTACTTGGGGAAAATCGTCGACTGGGTAATAATGATGGGAACCCTACTTTGGGAGTTCAGGATGTTGAAGGGAACATTTCTCAAAGAGCCGCAGACCCAGTAGAAAGGACTCCTCTTCAAGCTGGAGGATCAGGGCCGCAGCCGACCCTCCGTGAACGATTGTCAAGGCAGAATTCAGAGAGAGTGGCTGATGTGTGCCCTCCAGAGCCTCTAAATGACAAAGAGTATTTTTCAGGTATGGTTCGTCAAATCATGAAAGAAAGTATGCGAAGAGATGAAGACGAGAAAGAGTGGGGTTTTGCTCCAAGCAAAACTCCATTTACTGAAAAGATCTTGAAGGCAGAGTTCCCAAGGAAATTCGTTCCCCCTACTATTCCGGCTTACAAGGGGACGAGTGATCCTAACGAGTTTCTGTATAAGTACGACTGGCATATGACTGGTGCCAGGGCGTCTGATGAAATTAAATGCCGATACTTCCCGGTTTATCTAGAAGGTGTAGCTCTATTGTGGTTTACAAAGTTGCCGGTCAGGTCCATCGATCAATTCTCCGATTTGACCAGGAAGTTCAAGGAGCAATTTCGATTGTATGCTTCTAAAGCAATTGATATAATGTCGCTATCAAGTCTAGAGCAAAATCCGGGAGAATCCATCAGATCATTTTTGAATCGCTTTAACATAGCATTGGCTGAGGTGGACAATGCTGAGCCACGCATGGTCTTGACATACTTGATGAGGGCAATTGACAAGTCAAGAGAATTTGGAAAATGGTTGAAAATGAAAGAACCGAACTCACTTGACAATTCTACAAGAAAGCGGATGAATTCATGCGCTTGGAAAGCCTTCAAACACCGGCTAAAGTGGTATCAGCAGAAGCCGGGAACAATGGTGCTCCTTCGAACAAGAAAGAGCCTAACACTCAGAAAAGGGGAAACGATGGTGGAAAGAAACAAGGAGACGCTAAGAAAGGCCGTTCTTTCAATTACACACCCTTGACCGATACCCCTGAAAACATCTACTTTGCAACCAAAGATGATGTCAATTATCCAACACCACCTAAAATGAGAGTTGCGGTTAAGATGGAAAAAAGTGGAAGGTTCTACCGGTTCCACAACTAGCCCGGCCATGACACCAACGAAAGCCGCCAGTTGAAAGAGGTAATTGAACAACTCTTGAAGGAAAACAAACTCCAGTAGTATGTGAAAAGGAACAGAAATGCCCCAGCTTCATTAACTCAAGGACAGCAAGTTCCCACTCACCGCCCTGGTTCAAGTGAGAAGGCCGTGGAACACGAATCGGAAAGGCCTGTCATCAATATAATAACTGGAGGACCTCACCCAGCAGGCAAAAGCTGGGGCGAGATGGAAAGGTATGCCTGGGCCATGAAGCATGTACCAGCTGAAGAGAATGTTTTTGTTTTAGAGAATGATGCGCCTTTAAAGCAACAAAAGACTTCCACAGATGATATTGTGTTCAGTGCCAGGGATTCTTTGGGTATCGAGGCTCCGACCATAGATCCTTTGGTCATATCCGCTGGTATTGGGCCGGCAACTGTAAGAAGAGTTCTAGTTGATTGTGGAGCTTCATGCAACATCCTCTACAAGAAGACCTTTGATCAAATGAAAATTCCAATGGCTGACGTTCAAGCTTCATCACTTAAGATTGCTGGATTTGCTGGAGAACCCAAACAGCCGATTGGGACCATAGATTTGTTTGTAGAACTCGGAAAGGGACTGAGGAAGGTGGCTCGAAAGCAAACCTTTATAATTGTTGAAGAATTCTCTGCCTACAACGCCTTTTTAGGCCGACCAACTCTTGCTGCATTCAAAGCTGTTCTTGCCCCATGGTGCTTGACTCTAAAATTCCCTACAGATAATGGAGTTGGTGTGATTAAGGGAGACCAAGATGCGGGGCGAGAATGTTATTTTGCAGAATTGCAAGAATCCAGGAAGAGAGAAATGGGAAAAGGTGTGGCGATTCCAGTCCGCATCAAAGAACCAACCTTGTAGCAATTACAGGGTGGACCCTGCACTGGTGAATGTAGTGGGGCACGAAGAGAGATGGATCCAAGGAAAGCCAGTGCAGGGGAGAATAGAGTGGTACCAGTAGAGGTAACAGTACCGGTGCCTGTTGACCCAAAGGACCCAAACAAAGTGCTTAATGTGGGTTCATAACTCAATCCGACAATTCAGAATGTTCTGATTTCATTTTTGAAGGCTAATTTGGATGTATTCGCTTGGACTCATGCTGACATGTGTGGAATATCCCCAGAGATTGCAGTACAAACTCTAAATATTGATCCGAAGTTTACACCTGTGAAATAGAAAAGAAGAACTCAGGGTCCTGAGAGGACGGCAGCATTGAAAGAAGAAGTTGATCGGCTCATGGAGAACGGTTTCATCAGAGAATCTACTTATCCAAATTGGGTGTCAAATCCAGTGCTGGTAAAAAAGGCTAACGGAAAGTGGAGAGTATGCATTGATTTTTCATATTTGAACAAAGCCTGTCCCAAAGACTGTTTCCCGCTGCCCAGGATCGATCAGTTGGTGGATGGGATGGCATGGCATGAATTGTTATCTTTTATGGATGCATACTTTGGATATAACCAGATTATGATGCATGAGCCAGATCAAGAGGATACAAGCTTCATCACAGATGTTGGACTCTACTGCTACAAGGTCATGCCTTTCAGACTCAAGAATGCAGGGGCAACTTACCAAAGGCTTGTTAATGCCATGTTTAAACCACAGATTGGCAAGACAATGGAAGTTTATGTTGATGATATGCTAGTAAAGTCTAAGAAAGCAGTGGACCACATGGATCACTTGGCAGAGATGTTTGCAGTACTCCGCAAGTACAGGATGAAGCTTAATCCCCTGAAATGTTCATTTGGAGTGGAGTCCGGAAAGTTTTTGGGTTTCATTGTGAGCGTTAGGGGCATTGAAGCCAATCCAGCTCAGATCACTGCCCTGAGAGAGGTCAAGGCTCCTAGAACGAAAAAGGAATTGCAAAGTCTCAATGGAAAGGTTGCTGCTTTAAGTCGGTTCATTTCCAAAGCTACTGACAAATGCATCCCATTCTTTGATGCTCTGAAGAAAGGAAGGAAAAACTTCGAGTGGACTCTTGAATGTCAAAAATCATTTGATGAGTTGGTTCGTCATATGGAAGTGCCTCCGATACTTTCAAAGCCTGACAGTGGTGAAGATCTCTTCATATATTTGGCAATTTCGTCTCATGCTCTCAGTGTAGTGTTGGTACGGGAAGACGCAAGGATTCAACGCCCAGTCTATTATATCAGCAAAAGATTCACTGGAGCAGAGATGAACTATTCAAGGTTGGAGAAGCTCGCCTATTGTTTGTTGATTGTATCGAGAAAATTGAGGCCGTATTTCCAAGCTCATCCCATCAAAGTCCTCACTAATCAGCCTCTAAAGCAAGTCCTATTCTGTCCTGAGACTCCGGGCCGTCTTTTGAAATGGAATATCGAACTCAGCCAGTATGACGTCACTTATCATCCCCGAAAAGCAATCAATGGACAAGCTTTAGCAGATTTCATCGCAGAATGTACAGATAAAGGTGATAGTGAGGAGGAAGTCATTGATAGCATCCCAATCCAATGGAAATTGTATGTCGATGGTGCAAGGAATGGTTACTGTTCCGGAGCAGGGGTCGTCCTTGAAACCCCAGAAGGGCGATCGCTATTTTATGCACTGAGACTAGAATTCCCTTCGACAAATAATGAAGCTGAATACGAAGCTCTCATCGTTGGTTTAAGGATCGCTAAAGAACTAAACATCAAGGCATTGCATACCTTCAGTGATTCTCAACTTATTGTGTTAACGCTAAAATTTGAACGCTAACACCCCGGTGTATGAGTTGTAGTTGTGAAAGCACCACCCGACGACTCGGGAACAGATTACAAGCAGATAATAGCAGAAAAGCGGTAAACAACAACAATTTTATAGTGGTTCGGCTTAAGGGTATAGCCTACGTCCACTTTAAGTACTTTTATTAATAATCTCGTTACAAGCTGATACAATTCTTCCCAAATACAATACACTTTGAATTACAAGAGACTTAGAACAAGTAGCTTAAACTTCAATGAAAATGAGAGTTTTCGAATCCATGTTGGATGTATGTGATCTCTTCTTGAAGTTGTTTGTAGCGTTCTTAATGTCTTGAGAGCTTCAAGTGTTGGATTGGATTGGTTTGGAATGCAGCAGAGTAACGGCGTTTGAAGGAAATGAGCCAAAAGTCCTTTTCTAGTTGGAGCTAGGGTCGTATTTATAGGCATTTCTCGGAATTAGGTCATGACTCGTACACGACTCATGATGAGCCATAACCCGTTCACGACTCACAGTAGGTTGCGGCCGACCTACTGGATTAGCTCACTGCTTGGTCCAAAGCTAGGCTCCCATTTAGATGAATAACACAAGTTCTGAGCCGTTCACGAGTTAACCAGTGCAACCTTCCTTGATGTTAGTATGAGTCGTAAGGTTATCTCATTATAAGTCGTATGTCGTCATAAGTCGTATGTCGTCATAAGTCGTATGTCGTCAACGAGTTATCTCATTATAGCACGGTATTGAACTTGTCTCTGAAGTCTTAGGTCGTATCACCTTTATGTCGCATACCTCTTGAGTCGTAGACTTCCATAAGTCATGACATTCCTCAGGTCGTTAATGTTCTTAGGTTGTGAAGGCCTTAAGTCGTAGATCCTTATCTCGTAGACTCTTTAACTCGTGGAGGCCTTAAGTCGTAGATCCTTATCTCGTAGACTCCTTAACTCGTAGAGGCCTTAAGTCGTAGATCCTTATCTCGTAGACTCCTTAACTCGTAGAGGCCTTAAGTCGTAGATCCTTATCTCATAGACTCCTTAACTCGTAGAGGAAACTGGGTTAACACTTGCCCCTCGAAGCACATGCCTTAAGTCGTAAGTCGTGTGCTTCGACTCATCATAACCCGGGTGTGCCGATTCGAGTTCCACTTCCCTGAGGTATAAAATGCTTGGGTCGTTCCTCCTATTTCCTTCTTCTCATTACTTACCCCTGAGCTATTTCTGCCATTAACACGTCCTCGAGCTTTCGGAAACAAATTCCACCAGTTCTTCCTACCGTTGATTCAGTCCCTATAATCCTCATCATCGCATCGCGTAAGTAAATCCGCAGTTCATTTGATTCCGCGATAGCCATTAACTTGCGAATCTGGACTCCTTATTGACAACTTTAATCCAGTTCCTTATACCATGCTTCATCACGATTGTTGCCACGATCGATTGCTGGTGAGCTCGAGGAAGTTTGATTAGGTTTTGGATAATTCGCGAGGAGAAGATAATGGGTTTCAATATATCATATATTTTTTTTAGGCTGTTAGGGGTTTGGAGAAGACGAGATAATAGTTAGTGGGTTCATCGGTTTAGGGGTGAGACGGTTTATGGGTTTAGGAGTGGAGATAAGGTTATTCGTCTAGTTGAGGCATGAGTTTTAGGTCGTAATTGAGTTAAGACTTAGAAGAATTCGTATCTTTCTGACTTGAAGTCTTGTCTCTCTTTTATGACTCACGATTCAAAGGACTACCGACTCAAGGCATCAACGACTCAAAAGTGAAGCGACCTATCCTGTCTCTCCTCATAATCCTTTAGGTCGTGGACGAGTCATCCAGAGAACCAACGACTTAACTTAACCCGAAGGAAAAATTCTTAACTCGTAGACGAGTTAGCACTTAAGTTGTTGCTGAGTTAGCACTTGAGTCGTTTACGACTTAGCTCTTGAGTCGTCTACGACTCAGCACTTGCATTTTTAAACTCTGCTTAGACCTTGAACTGTTGTATGGATTTTGAACTGTTGAACTTTGCTGCATTCTTTTACAGATTACTTTAACTTGTAGGTTAACAATCTGTTTATTTACAGAAAATTGGGACGAATATACTGCCATCGACTGCCCACATCAAATGACAGATTAGTTAATAACAGATAATTAACTTAAATAAATTGTGTGAACGAAGTGCTATCGATTTCAAGTAGAATATTAAAGCAACACTGAAATAGTCAATTGAAACTGACCAGCCTGCACTAATATTATGCTTGAACTTTAAATTAACAAGTTCTGAAATTACCGTAGTCGATCAATCGTCGACCAGTTTAATTCCAGTTATATTTACTTGTTATTTTTATCAGTTTTGCACGACACTTCACACTTTTAGGAAACGTGCACCTTCATATTTGAATATCCAGTTGCTTGTGTAGAATGACTTCTCAGGAAGAAGATGCAACAGTTCAGACGGGAGAGGCAACTGTTCTTCCAGCTCCACTAGTTAATCCTCCCGAAAGAGTTCCTACTACACTATCATACAAAGTTTTTCGCCAGCTGTGTGCTCAGTTTGGCATTGCTGAATCAGATGCCATTCTTCCTGAGAGAAGTAACACTGCTGACATAGCACCTTCTGGCTTTGTGACAGTTAACCGACAAATGTGCCTAAGTGGGGGCGTTCCTCCTTTCAATGACTTTTTCCAACAACTTCTTCATCAATTGGCCATTGCTCCATCCCAACTACACCCCAATGGCTACGCCATTCTAATGGGGTTGTGTGTGCTATTTAGGAGAACACTTGATCGACTTCCGAGCTTTGATGAAATTTGTTACTTATGCTCCTTTACCCGGACCAAAGATCATCCTTCTATTACTGTTGTGAGAAGTGCCCGAAACCGCAAATTAATTGTTGGCCTTCCTGATACTGCTCACGGGTTTCTAACCCAGTTCTTCTTCGTTCGTTGCCCCCCGGGGTTTTATGCTCTGTGGAGGGAAGGAAGTAAGATCACCCATCCTTGCTTCGTTTGTTATCTGGCCTTTGTGAGACTGACCTGCTAAGTGTTAACTCTACTTCTTTTTATTTTCAGCGCTGCCTCCTCCCTCTAGGAATCCCAGTCACAAGTCGACTTTTGAGAGGCTTAAGGCCGTGCCGGTTGAGGAGAGAGATATTCAATTTCTGTTGAAAGATGAATTTTTGCATCAGTACGGACTTTTGCATACTTCTCGTTCTACGCGTCCTCATGAAATTCCAGACTCCTCAGCTAGAGTGTTGGATGCCTCAGTTTCTACTAGCACATCCATATCTAAAGGACCTGCTCCTGAGGCTTCGCTAGTGAAGTGCTCCACTTCTGTTAATGCTGCGGGGCCATCTGACAAACTTGCCCCGGTTATCGAGGAAGAAGAGCCTCAGGGATCTTCCCATCATTCACAAGAATCTGGTGAAAAAGCTGAGAAATCCAGTCCTGTTAAGCAGAGCAGGGACGATACTTTCGAAGGACTGAGCGACCTTTTTGCTACTTCACAAGAGATCTTTAAAGAAGATCCTATCACTGCCGGGATTTCTTCTTCAGTAGTTGAAGCTACTTCTACTTTGCAACAGTCGCCGTCGACTCAAGAGTTGACGCTATCTATTACATCCACAACTACTCCCCAATTAAAGAGTGGTTCGTAGATTGATGCGCGTAGTTTGCACATCACACACACTTAGAATTCCTGGCACTTTTATGCTCTCTCTTTTTTAACGTTTGAAGGATTCTCAAGTTTTATTTCTTTTTTTTAAATTTTAGGTTTACCAATGAGGCGAGGCAGCTCGTACTATGATGACTTTCTGCGATATGGGAAACGCAGCCAGTATGGCTATCAATCCTATCCTCCTGTTCATAGAGAGATTGATGAAGAAAGGGCAGCCCGGAAGGCTCGGGAAAGACGTGATTATGAAGAACGCTTTGGAAGACCAGATAGTCGACATGATTCCTCCCACACAGAGAGTGACTCCCTTAAACGCAAATCTCATGATGATAGAGGGAAGAGTCACACAACTGATGACTCGAGCAAACGAGCCAAATTTATTGAGGAGCCAATGCCTGCGCCTTCAGAGAAGATTACTGCTCCTACTTCTTCTCAGTCTCATGCCCCTTCCCCTACTGATATCCAAGCAATCATCAATAGGCCATCTTACCAAGTTGGACCAGGTCCATCCACTCTTCAACGCCGATTTCCTAATTGGTGTTTAAAAGGAGTTCGCTTTGACCTCGATCTGGTTCCCATAGATAAAAGTGCTATGCTACGGAACCTTGATGCAGTCAGAACCGATATTGAGAGGATGTCATCTTGGCAGAAACTCGTTGATGAGCTCCAAAGGGTGAATAGGGCCAATCTCGAAGCTATGCTTACCATGGAGAACGACAAAACTGAATGGCAAAAGATCCTTAAACAGCATGATGCAGAAATGAGGAGTATTGCCGATTATAATGAGAAACTTGAGGCAGAAGTTGGGAAACTTAAAGAGGAGCTTGCTACTTCTTCCACTTCTTATTCTCAAAGGGAGAGTGTGCTTCTTCAACAGGTGCGGGATGCTCATGCCGCGCAAAGGGATGCTGAGGCCAAGGCTGATGAGTTGGAGCAGATTATTGAGGGCAACCGTACTGATATTACTCAGTTACGAGGACAAACTGGCCTTCAGGCTTCAGAGATTGAAAAATTGAAAGCCCAGTTATCCAAAGTCGAGAGAGAGCGGGATGAGGCTGTTGCGGGTAGAATTACAGCTGAAGAGGCCCATGAAGCTACCAAAGCTGATATTGGCTCGACACTATTTGATTTCTACTTGCAATGTATATTAGGGCGTGGCAGTCTTGCATTCCTGGGCCCCAAGTATGAGATTACCCTGGCCGAAGTGTGGGAGGCCGCACTAGATATGTTTAAAGGGGCCGGGTACACTGAAGAGGAGTTGGAGATGCACTACTTAGACTTTGAGGCTCGTGCAGCCCTTGCCAGAGGGAAGGAGCAACTCGCCAGATCGCGGGTTGAAATAGTGGGGGAAGAGCATCAAGAAAAAGAAACAAATTTGACTGTTCCTGTCCCTCCTTCAACTTCGGCCGATGCTGGCATTATTGGCTCTAGCTCTTATGTACCGATCCCTGCTCAAACTGATACCGGGGCCAAGATTACTCAAGTCACAGATGAATCACAAGAGAGTGCTGAAGCCCCGGACTATGAAATTGACGTAATAAAGACAACTTCTGCAGGTAATTCCACTGTAAATTTCGCTCAAGTGGATTGCTCATTTATTTCACATGGGTTTAATGAGCTTCTTGACTATTTTCTCAACCTTGATGAGCCTTCATCTCCTCTCTTTACTGACTTTAACCTCTTTTCTTCTACAGAGAAAGTATCAAGCACCGCTCAGATTTCTCCTCCTCCGGTTATCCCTCCTCCGTCTCTCCAGGTGGCTCTTCCTTCTGCTTCTCAGCCCGGGTCGCAAGAGGAACAAATAGAAGCCCTTCACGGTTTAGACGATCCCATCGCTTCGCAAGAGCATAGAGACGAGGGACTTGAGGGAGGTGAGATATCTCCGGAGCGGACCCCTTCTGATGACATAACTTTGTCTAAACTTGCCACTCCGGGAAGTGAGTCTTCCTCAAAGAGGAGGAAAAAGCACGGAACGTCAAAGAGGAGAGGGAAGAAAATCACTGTTACTGAAGGAGAGCCAGAAGTTGGACCAGCTGCGCCTACCCCTCCTTCTTCCCTTGTGCCAACTGACCGGCCTGAAAAGCTAATCATTCGGCCGGGAAAAGGGTCCAAAGGTAGTAAAAAGAAGTGAACATTTTAGCTTTTTGCCTTTTGTATGTACTGGTCGAGAATTGTGCGGGTACCGGCCCCCGCTTTTCTTTATTTTGAAACCAAGTGAATTCTTCTATGTGGTAAAGCGGACCTCTGAAGGGCACTTTAACTTCTTTTCTTTTTTTTTATATACAAAGTTGTACCTCTGAGGAGGGATTTTTCACGTTTCAACACTTGGAAGTTTTATTTCAATCTCGGTGAAACGTGTACCTCCAAAGAGTTGTGCCTTTGAAGAAAGCCTTTTCACGTTTCAACACTTGGAAGTTTTACTTCAATCTTGGTGAAACGTGGGCTTCCGAAGAGGTCTTTCTTCTTGATTGTGCCCTTGAAGAGGTCTTTCCTTTGAACTGTGTCCCCGGGAGGGGGTTGTACCTCTAAGGAGGGGTTTTTCACGTTTCAACACCTGGAAGTTTTATTTCAATCTTGGTGAAACGTGTACCTCCAAAGAGTTGTGCCCTCGAAGAAAGCCTTTTCACGTTTCAACACTTGGAAGTTTTATTTCAATCTCAGTGAAACGTGGGCTTTCAGGAAGGTCTTTATTTTGTCTTTGCATTTCAACTTTGGTGAAGTGAAATTCCGAAGAGCGGTTGTTACACTTCAACTCCTGGCGAAATGTGCCTCCGAAGAGGGCTTTTATTTTGTTTACATTTCAACTCTGGTGAAGTGAAATCTCGAAGAGCGGTCATAACACTTCAACTCCTGGTGAAATGGGCCTCCGAAGAGGGCTTTTATTTCGTTTGCATTTCAACTCTGGTGAAGTGAAACCTCGAAGAGCGGTCATAACACTACAACTCCTGGTGAAATGGGCCTCCGAAGAGGGCTTTTATTTCGTTTGCATTTCAACTCTGGTGAAGTGGAATCCCGAAGAGGGGTCATAACACTTCAACTCCTGGTGAAATGTGCCTCAGAGAGGGTTTTCATCGCCTGGAAGTTACTCTCTCATGGTTGGAGGGTCATGACTCCTCCAATCTTTTTTTGTTGAGTAGAGAACTTTCTTTTTTGTGGCGTATGACCCATTAGAGGTCTTTATCCTCCGAAGAGTTGTGTCTCCGAAGAGGACTTGTGCTGCCGATGATGGCTTTGGTTGTTCCTCTGTTCACTTGCTTATGCCTTTTCAATGATCCTCTGCCTCCTCTTTCTTTCTTTTTTTTCTTTTTTTTTAAGTAACTTGTTTAATCCAAGGAAGTGCGCTTCACTGTCAGGCAATTTCGTGAGAACGAGCACTAGCTTCTTAATTGGACGTTTGTTTGTTCAAACGATCTCAATTTATTAGCAAACACCCGTTTCTGTCGAAATCATAGGCCGTTCAATTGAAGTACTTCCTATCTAGGATTTGAATTCGGGGCTTTTGTGACTTGAAATTTGGCGAGAATCACTCGGTCTTTTTATGTGCAAGTTTCACTTCCACTGTCTGCAAAAATTTAAATCACATTTCAGCAATACATTCTATGTACTTTTCATATCGAAAATAAAGCAAACATGTAATAATAATAAGGAACACAAGATTTATAGTGGTTCGGCCAGGAAATTGGGCCTACATCCACTTTATATTCTTTCATTATTTACTTGCATCAGTTTTACAATTGCTTTCAATTACAAGAATCATACATTTATAATTCTTTTTACAATCAACAAAATTTTCAAGTAAAGTATGGACGCAAATGGTTGCTGTTCCATGCCCTTGGAATTTGATCTCCATCAACAGTGGTGAGTTTGAATGTGCCGTCAAGAAGCTTCTGACCTATTACATACGGTCCTTCCCAATTTGGCCCAAACACACCTGTCGCTGTCATAATTCTCTTCAGGACTAGGTCTCCAATCTCAAAGCTGCGTTGGCGAACTTTGGAATTAAAATGTCTGGCTATTCTTTGCTGATGAGCTGCAATTCTGAGATTAGCCTCATCTCTTTTTTCATCAAGGAAGTCTAGCGCTTCAAGCTGTAGCCTTTCGTTCTCTGCTTGGTTGAAATGGATCCTTCTGTGTGAAGGAACCTCTGTTTCTACCGGGATCATTGCTTCCGACCCGTATGCTAATGAGAAAGGAGTGTGTCCAGTCGCACTTTTGTGAGTGGTTCTGTATGCCCATAGTGCAAGTGGTAGCTTATCGACCCAACCACTTTTTGCTCTTTCAAGTTGCTTTTTGATGGTTGATTTGATGATCTTGTTTACTGCTTCCACTTGCCCGTTTGCCTGCGGATGAGCAACTGCTGAAAAGCTTTTCTGGATTTTGAATCGCCTGCAAAAATCTTGGAATTCCTCGCTTTCAAACTGAGTACCATTGTCTGTGATTATTTTCTGAGGCACACCATACCTGCAAATGATATTCTTGGTCATGAAACTTATCATCTTCTTAGAGGTGATAGTAGCCAATGGTTCAGCTTCAGCCCATTTAGTAAAATAATCAACTGCAACAATAGCATATTTAATCCCTGATTTGGCAGTCGGTAGCGGCCCAATGAGATCCATTCCCCAAATTGCAAATGGCCATGGACTGACCATTTGTGTGAGTTCAGTTGAAGGTGCTCTAGGAATTTTGGCAAATCTTTGGCATCTGTCACACTTTCGGGAATAGCTTGCAACATCATGATTAATTTCTGGCCAAAAATATCCGTATCGGAGAATTTTCTTTGCTAATGTTTGACCACCTGAATGATCACCACATTCTCCTCCATGTACCTCAGCTAGGATTGTTTTGGACTCTTCCCTGGATACACATCGAAGCAATGGCATTGAGAATCCCCGTCTGTATAATCGGCCATCCTGAATTACATAGCGAGAGGCTTTCCTTAGTAGCTTCCGTCTCTCTATCGAATTTTCTGGCAGAGAACCTCTGAGTAGGTAGTCCAGTATTGGAGTCATCCATGACTCTTGTTCTTGAGATACATTCATAATCCAGTCAATATCCATCTCGTCTATACTTGGTGCTGAAAGGACTTCTACGGGGACCAATCCCAATAGTTGAGCTTCACCAGAACTTGAATACTTTGCGAGGGAATCTGCCTTCATATTCTCTTCCCGAGGAATGTGGCTTATTGAATAGTGATCGAGCTCACACAGAAGTTCCCAAGCCTTTGACAAGTAAGCGGACAGGTTTCCCCCTTTCGTTTGAAATTCCTTCTTGACTTGGCATACAATAAGCTGAGAATCGCTAAAGATCTGTAATGCTCGTATGTTTAGTTCTTTAGCGATTTTCAGTCCTGCGATAAGAGCTTCATATTCGGCTTCATTGTTTGTTGAAGGAAATTCCAATCTTAGTGCATAGCATAATGACCGACCTTCAGGAGTCTCAAGTACAACTCCGGCTCCAGAACAGTAATCATTTCTTGCACCATCGACATATAACTTCCATTGGATAGGGGAATTGTCGAACGTTTCTTCCTCACTGTTACCCTTATCTGTAAACTCTGCAATGAAATCCGCTAAAGCTTGTCCATTGATTGCTTTCCGGGGATGATAAGTGATGTCATACTGACTGATTTCAATATTCCACTTTAGAAGACGACCCGAAGTTTCAGGGCGAAACAGGACTTGCTTTAAAGGTTGATCAGTGAGGACTCTGATAGGATGAGCTTGAAAATATTGCCTCAATTTCCTATATGCAATTAGCAAGCAATAGGCGAGTTTTTCCAACTTAGAGTAATTCATCTCTGCCCCAGTGAGTCTTTTGCTGATATAGTAAACTGGATGTTGAATCCTTTTGTCTTCCCGTATCAGCGCTGCACTTAAAGCGTGTGATGATACTGCCAAGTATATAAGAAGATCCTCGCCATCGCCATGCCTAGAAAGTATTGGAGGCGTCTCCATATGGCGAATCAATTCATCAAAGGCTTTTTGGCATTCGGGAGTCCAATTGAAGTTTTTCTTTCCTTTCTTTAGGGCGTCAAAGAATGGGATGCATTTATCTGTGGCTTTGGAAATGAACCGACTCAAGGCGGCAACTTTTCCATTGAGACTTTGCAATTCCTTCTTTGTTCTAGGAGCTTTGACTTCTTTCAAGGCAGTAATTTGAGCTGGACTAGCCTCAATGCCCCTAGCGCTGACGATAAAACCTAAGAACTTTCCGGACTCGACCCCAAACGTGCATTTCGGAGGGTTATGCTTCATTCTGTATTTCCGGAGGACTGCGAACATTTCTGCCAAGTGTTCAATGTGATCCGCTGCTTTCTTAGACTTTACTAACATGTCGTCGACGTAGACTTCCATAGTTTTGCCCAATTGCGGTTTGAACATAGCATTAACAAGTCTTTGGTAGGTTGCCCCTGCATTCTTCAATCCGAAGGGCATAACTCTGTAGCAATAAAGACCAACATCGGTGATAAAGCTCGTGTCCTCCTGATCCGGTTCATGCATCATGATCTGGTTATATCCGGAGTAGGCATCCATGAAAGATAACAATTCATGTCCCGCTGTTCCATCTACCAGTTGATCGATCATGGGTAAAGGAAAGCAATCTTTGGGGCAGGCCTTGTTCAGATCTGAAAAATCAATGCACACTCTCCATTTTCCATTAGCTTTCTTAACCAACACAGGATTTGAAACCCAATTCGGATATGTAGATTCTTTGATGAAGTTATTTTCCATGAGTCGATCAATTTCCTCTTTTAATGCTGCTGACCTTTCTGGACCTTGGGTTCTTCTTTTCTGTTTTACTGGTGTAAACTTTGGGTCAATATTCAGAGCGTGTACTGCAACTTCTGGAGATATTCCACACATATCAGCATGAGTCCAAGCGAAGACATCCAGATTTGCTTTCAGGAATGATATCAAGATATTCTGAATTGACACATTAAGTTGTGAACCCACATTCAACACCTTATTTGGGTCCTTCGGGTCAACAGGTACCGGTACCGTCGTTTCAACCGGCACTACTCTATTCTCCCCTGCACTGGCTTTTCTGGGATCCATCTCTTTCCGTGCCCCGCTATGCTCGCCAGTGCAGGGTCCGCCCCGTAATTGCTACAAGGCTGGCTCTTTGATGCGGACCGGGGTGGCCGCATCCTTTCCCATTTCCCTTTTTCTTGACTCTCGCAACTCTGTCAGATAGCACTCTCGTGCAGCATTTTGATGCCCTTTTATAACTCCTACTCCATTGTCTGTAGGGAATTTAATAGTGAGGCACCACGGGGTTAGGATAGCTTTGAACGCTGCGAGCGTTGGACGGCCAAGGAAAGCATTATAAGCAGAAAATTCATCGACAATCACAAATGTTTGCTTGCGGACTACTTTCCTTTCTCCTTCCCCAAGTTCTACTAGCAGATCGATGGTTCCTATTGGTTGCTTTGGCTCCCCGGTGAAGCCAGCGATCTTCTGCGATGAGGCCTGCACATCGACCATAGGGATTTTCATTTGGTCGAATGTCTTCTTGAAGAGGATATTACATGATGCTCCGCAGTCAATGAGAACTCTTCTGACAATGGCCGGTCCAATACCAGCTGAGATGACCAAGGGATCTAAGGTAGGAGCTTCGATACCTGAGGAATCTCTGGCTCTGAAAATAATATCATCACTGAAAGTTTTCTGTTGTTTCAGGGGCGTAGTGTCTTCTAAAACAAAGACGTCTTCTTCGGCTGGAACATATTTCAAAGCCCTGGTATATCTCTCCATCTCTCCCCAGCTCTTGCCAGCTGGGTGAGGCCCTCCTGTAATGACATTGATAATGGGCCTTCCAGATTCATGCCCCGTAGCTTTCTCACCTATCCTAGGCTGATGAACAGGAGCCTGTTGCCCCTGACTTGACGATGCAGGATTGTTGCTATTCTTTTTCACGAATTGCTGCAGCTTGTTTTCTCTTAGCAATTCTTCAATCAGATTTTTCAACTGGCGGCATTCATCGGTCTCATGACCGGGTTGATTATGGAAGCGGCAGAACTTCCCACTTTGTATAGCCTTTTTTCCGGTCGTCAAAGGGATAGGTTTAGGGAGGTCAACAGAATCTTTAATGGCAAGGTAGATATGCTCCGGCGTGTCTGATAAAGGAGTATACTCTGATGGCTTGAAGGATCGGGGCTTCTTCAGATTACCCTGTTTCTTCCCATTGTTATTTTCCCTTTTTTGCCCTACAGATTCATTCTTGCGTGGAGCAACAGTGTTATCTTCAGCTTTTTCCGACACTGCCTTCACCGGTACAGGACGGCTTTCCAGGCGTATGAATTCATCTGCCTTTTTGTAGAACTTTTCGAGGGAGGTTGGCTCCTTCATGTTTAGCCATTTCCCAAATTCGTTCGACTTATCAAAGCCCTCATCAGATAAGTCAATATCATTCGCGGTTCAGCATTGACCACCTCTGCCAGCGCTATATTAAAGCGGTTCAAGAAAGATCTGATAGATTCACCAGGATTCTGTTCTATACTTGACAACGACATGATGTCCTTGGCCTTTGAAGCATATAGTCTAAACTGTTCCTTGAACTTTCGGGTCAAGTCTGAAAACTGATCAATAGATCGGACTGGCAACTTGGTGAACCACAGTAGAGCCACACCTTCAAGGTATACGGGGAAATATCGGCACTTTATCTCGTCTGAGGCTCTGGCACCTGTCATGTGCCAATCATATTTATACAAGAATTCATTCGGATCACTTGTCCCTTTGTAAGCTGGGATAGTTGGAGGGACAAACTTCCTTGGAAATTCCGCCTTTAAGATTTTCTCAGTAAATGGAGTTTCACTTAGGGCGAAACCCCATTCTTTCTCATCTTAAACCCTTTGCATACTTTCTCTCATGATTTGCCGGACCATTCCAGAAAGATACTCCTCATCATGTCGAGTTCCAGATCCACCAACCTCAGGAAGCGTTTGCTCAAAGGGACTGGCAGCCCTTTCTGGAGCATTCCTTTCATTAGCATCATGAATGTTGCCAGCATAATTCCTTCCATTACCAGCCGTTTGATTGTTTGCCCCGAGCAAATCATTCAACTTATTCAGAATTAGAGCATTTTGGGCACTCTGAGCCTCTAATTGTGCATTCTGGGCGTTTATCTGCTGGTGCAGCCCTAATATTACAGCATCCAACTCCGCTTTCGTAACCCCAGCAGACGGAGTGGGTTGATTAGGTACAGGAGAAGCGGAGGTTCCCTCTTGAATATTCCCAGATCTGACAGATCTACTCTTCCTTCCAGGAGCCATTATCTCGGATAGACTTCTGGTTTTCAGGGAAATTCTCTCTACAAACCTCTGTGAAGCAATGATGATAACTTGCCTGAGTTCGAGTTCTCAGTGAAAGCACCAAAAATGTTAACGCTAAAATTTGAACGCTAACACCCCGGTGTATGAGTTGTAGTTGTGAAAGCACCACCCGACGACTCGGGAACAGATTACAAGCAGATAATAGCAGAAAAGCAGTAAACAACAACAATTTTATAGTGGTTCGGCTTAAGGGTATAGCCTACATCCACTTTAAGTACTTTTATTAATAATCTCGTTACAAGCTGATACAATTCTTCCCAAATACAATACACTTTGAATTACAAGAGACTTAGAACAAGTAGCTTAAACTTCGATGAAAATGAGAGTTTTCGAATCCATGTTGGATGTATGTGATCTCTTCTTGAAGTTGTTTGTAGCATTCTTAATGTCTTGAGAGCTTCAAGTGTTGGATTGGATTGGTTTGGAATGCAGCAGAGTAACGGCGTTTGAAGGAAATGAGCCAAAAGTCCTTTTCTAGTTGGAGCTAGGGTCGTATTTATAGGCATTTCTCAGAATTAGGTCATGACTCGTACACGACTCATGATGAGCCATAACCCGTTCACGACTCATAGTAGGTTGCGGCCGACCTACTGGATTAGCTCACTGCTTGGTCCAAAGCTAGGCTCCCATTTAGATGAATAACACAAGTCCTGAGCCGTTCACGAGTTAACCAGTGCAACCTTCCTTGATGTTAGTATGAGTCGTAGGGTTATCTCATTATAAGTCGTATGTCGTCATAAGTCGTATGTCGTCAACGAGTTATCTCATTATAGCACGGTATTGAACTTGTCTCTGAAGTCTTAGGTCGTATCACCTTTATGTCGCATACCTCTTGAGTCGTAGACTTCCATAAGTCGTGACATTCCTCAGGTCGTTAATGTTCTTAGGTTGTGAAGGCCTTAAGTCGTAGATCCTTATCTCATAGACTCTTTAACTCGTGGAGGCCTTAAGTCGTAGATCCTTATCTCGTAGACTCCTTAACTCGTAGAGGCCTTAAGTCGTAGATCCTTATCTCGTAGACTCCTTAACTCGTAGAGGCCTTAAGTCGTAGATCCTTATCTCGTAGACTCCTTAACTCGTAGAGGAAACTGGGTTAACATATTGTTTGTCAAGTCAAGAAGGAATTTCAAGCTAAAGGAGGGAATTTACCAGCCTATTTATCAAAATCCTGGGAGCTCCTTCAAGATTTTGATCGTTATTCAATAAACCATATCCCCCGAGAAGAAAATATGAAGGCGGATTCTCTCACGAAGTATTCAAGTACTAGTAAAGCTGAACTATTGGGGTTAGTTCCCGTTGAAGTCTTGTCAGCTTCAAGCACAGATGAAATGGATGTTGATTGGATTATGAATGTATCCCAAGAGCAAGAATCATGGATGACTCCGATACTTGAATATCTACTCAATGGTTCTTTCCCAGAAAATTCAAAAGAACGACAAAAGCTGATGAGGAAAGCCTCCAGATATATAGTTCAAGATAGCCGCTTGTACAGGCGAGGGTTTTCAATGCCATTACTCCGATGTGTGACAAAGGAAGAAGCTAAGACAATTCTAACTGAAGTACACGGAGGGGAATGTGGGGATCATACAGGTGGTCAAACTTTAGTAAAGAAAATCCTCCGCTATGGATACTTTTGGCCAGAAATTAATCAGGATGCTGCTGACTATTCCCGAAAATGTGATAAATGCCAGAGATTCGCTAAAGTTCCTAGAGCACCTTCCACTGAGCTAACACAGATGGTCAGTCCATGGTCGTTTGCCATCTGGGGAATAGATCTCATTGGGCCTTTGCCGACTGCCAAATCAGGGATTAAATATGCTATCGTTGCTGTTGATTATTTTACTAAATGGGCTGAGGCCGAACCATTGGCCACTATTACCTCTAAGAAAATGATAATTTTTGTGACTAAAAATATCATTTGCAGGTATGGTCTGCCTCAGAAGATAATCACAGACAATGGCACTCAGTTTGAAAGTGAGGAGTTCCAAGATTTTTGCAAACGATTCAAGATCCGAAAAAGCTTCTCAGCATTGGATCATCCGCAGGCAAACGGGCAAGTGAAAGCAGTAAACAAAATCATCAAATCAACCATCAAAAAGCAGCTGGAAAAGCGAAAGGTGGTTGGGTCGACAAGTTACCGCTTGCACTATGGGCATACAGAACCACCCACAAAACTGCGACTGGGCATACTCCATTTTCATTGGCATACGGATCAGAAGCAATGATTCCAGTGGAAACTGAAGTCCCATCACACAGAAGGATCCATTTTGATCAAGATGAGAATGAAAAATTGCAATTGGAAGCACTTGACCTCCTTGATGAAAGAAGAGAAGAGGCTAGGCTTAGAAGTGCAGCTCATCAGCAAAGAATAGCCAGGCACTTCAATTCCAAAGTTCGTCAACGCAGCTTTGAAGTTGGGGACCTAGTTCTGAAGAGAATCATGACAGCTACAGGTGTGTTTGGGCCAAACTGGGAAGGGCCATATGTTATAGGCACGAAGCTTCTTGGCGGCACATTCAAACTTACAACTATCGAAGGAGAACCAATCTCAAGAGCTTGGAACAGCAATCATTTGCGTCCTTATTTTACTTGAAAGCTTTGATGAAATGTTGTAAAAGAATTGCAAATATATGATTCTTGTATTGAAAGCAATTGTAAAGCAAGTGAATAATGAAAAGCTATAAAGTGGATGTAGGCCCAGTTTTTGGCCGAACCACTATAAATCTTGTGTTCTCTACTATTATAAACTGCTTTGTTTTATTTCGACATATAAAATACGTTAATTGTGTTACTAAAATGTCTATTTAATAATGCAGGCCATAAAAATAAAGCTTACCCATCGCAAGACCAAGCGATCTCCGACATCACTCAACAAGCAAACACTAAACCATTCAAAATTTCCACATTCAAATCCTACAAAAGAAAAATGCTTCAAACAAAAGTTAGCAACGTGGATAGAAGTGGACCATATCTAATAACTGCAAATGTTTGAACAAACAAACAACCAGTTAAATAGCCTGTGTCTACCACCACAAACTCGCTTAACTATGAAGTATATTTCTTTGGACAAGGGAAATTATTGGCAGCTAAAAAGTGATAACACTTGCAAAAGACAATGGGGATCGCCAACATGAATCGATGGTAAAGAAATATGGGCGAGCAAGCATCAATCAGCAAAAGACCTCTTCAGAGGCACAAGCCCTCTTCGGAGGCACAACTCTTCGGAAGATAAAGACCTCGAGCGGGCCTAGCCAGAAAAAGAGAGATCTTTCTCGATACAAAGTTGCGGAATGATCGGTCGATACACTCCTGTGAATCCGTCCAACCGAGAGAAAGAAACTCCAAACTTCCAAGCAAAAGCCCTACTCAGAGGCACACGTTTCACCGAGATTGAAATAAAACTTCCAGGTGTTGAAATGTGAAAAGCCCTCTTCGGAGGCCCATTTCACCATAGTTGAAATGTTAAAAGTCCTCGAGCGGGCCAAACCAGAAAAAGAGAGATCTTTCTCGATACAAAGTTGCGGAATGATCGGTCGATACACTCCCGTGAATCCGTCCAACCGAGAGAAAGAAACTCCAAACTTCCAGGCAGTAACCCTACTCAGAGGCACACATTTCATCGTGATCGGTCGATACACTCCCGTGAAATGAAATGTGAAAAGCCCTCTTCGGAGGCCCGCTTCCCAGCGAACAGGGAAAAATAAAAGCCTCTCCCAAGGGGCAGAAACAAAAAAGACCTCTTCCTAGAGGCACAACCAAACAAAAAGACCTCTTCCCGGAGGCAGAAATAAAAAGACCTCCTCCCAGAGGCACAATCGAACAGAAAGATCTCTTCGGAGGCACACATTTCACCGAGATTGAAATAAAACTTCCAGGTGTTGAAACGTGGAAAGCTCTCCTCGGAGGCACAACTCTTCGGAGGCACACGTTTCATCGAGATTGAAATAAAACTTCCAAGTGTTGAAACATGAAAAAGCCCTCCTCAGAGGTACAACTTTTCAAAGAAGCATTTCGTCAGAAACACAAAGCAAAGATCAGAAAGCCCTTTACTGAGGCGTAAAAAAAAAAAAGAGAAGCCCTCTTTGAAGGAACACTTTAACTTACAAAGGAAGAATGGTTCACCTATTCTGGAAAATACTCTTCCTCAAAAAGAAGTTAAAGTGCCCTTCAGAGGCCCGCTTTACTACATAGAAGAATTCACTTGGTAAAATGTGTGTATGCACAAAAGAAAAAGTAATATCTTCGAAGGACAAAGCGTAAAAAACTCATATGGAAGGAGCTGTACTCTGTTTTTAACAAGATAATATTCCTCCAAGTATGGAATAATTGTTCTCCAGAAAATAAGAGTACAAGTCCCCTCAAAGTATAAAATATTGCAACGAGCTTATGGTATAGGGGCAACATGAAATAGCTACAGACAACATGGTATAACTACATTGGTAAAATTACGCTCGAACAACATACCACAAGCTCATTGCAATATCAAATAAAGAAACTTGTACAAAAAAAGAATAGTAAATGCATTCTCAAATACAGACAGAAGTTTGTACAAACAAAAAGAATCATTTTATTTAACACTGTCAAAATTCTGTACAGGTACAGGTATGAAAAGAAAAGGAAAAGCGGAGGCCGGTATCCGCACAATCTCCGGCCAGTACATGCAGAAAGCAAAAACTAAAAATAAATCGAAGCAGGACCCCTTACTTCTTCTTGCCACCACCCTTAGAGCCTTCACCTGACCTAATAGGCAGCTTTTCTGGACGGGTTGAGAGAGTCGGGGATGAAGGAGAAAGGGTTACTGCCGGATCAACTTTCACTTCCTCCTCAGAATAAGAATGTCTTTCCTTCTCCTCCTGGAAGTGACACGCTTCCTCCTCCTCCTTGAAGAAGACTCACTTCCCGGGGTAACAAGAGCAGATAATTTTATGTTATCAGAAGTGGTTCGCTCCGGAGACTTATCGCCTTCTCTAAGCCCTTTTCCCCCATGTTCTTGAGAAGCAATAGGATCATCTAAGCCATGAAGAGCTTCTATTTGCTCCTCTTGCGACCTGGGTTGAGAGGCGGACGGAGGAGTGACCTGAAGAATCGAAGGAGGAATAATTGGAGGAGGGGAAGTCTAAACGATGCCCGACACTTTCTCTACAGAAGAAAAGAGGTTAAAGTCAGTAAAAAGATGAGATAATGGCTCGTTGAGATTCAGGAAATAGTCAAGAAGCTCATCGAACCCATAAGAAGCAAATGAGCAGTCTACTTGAGCAAGATTGACAGTAGAGTTACCTGGAGAAGTCGGCTTCCTGATATCAATCTCGTAAGCCTGTGCTTCAGCACTCTCGTCGCCTTCATCTCCACCCTGTATGCTTGTGATCTTAGCAGTAACTTTAGCAGGGGATGGAGAATGGGAACTGGAGCCGATAATGTCGATTTCGACCGAAGGAGAAGGCTGCACTGGAATAGTTGAAGTAGTTTTTCCTAAACATTCCCCTTCTGCCATTTCAGCTCTTAATTTTGCAAGTTGTTCTTTTCCCTTGGCAAGAGCAGCGCGAGCATCTTCATCAAAGTAATGCTCCTCAAGAGCTGATTCGACATAGCCGGCACCTTTGGCACCAAGCATATCAAGTGCAGCCTCCCACACTTCGGCCAAAGTAATTTCATACTTGGGACCTAGAAAGGAAAGACTGCCACGCCCCAAGACGCTATGCAGGTAGAAGTCAAACAGCGTCAAGTTGATGTTAGTCTTCGTTGCCTCATGATATTCTTCAGCTGCAATTTTACTGGCAACGGCCTCATCACGCTCTCTTTCAGTCTTTGAAAGTTGAAGCTTTAGTATTTGAATTTCCGCCTCCTGAGAGTTGACTTTCTCCCGTAACTCTGTAACCTCAGCGCGATACCTTCCTGCTGTTTTCTGCTCATCTTCAAGTTGTGCCTCGGCATGTCGCTGAGCTGCGTGAGCATCGCGAACTTGCTTCTGAAATACTTCTTCTTTTTGAGTATATGTGGTAGAAGAAGTAGCAAGCTCTTGTTTAACTTCCTCAACTTTCGCTTCAAGCTCTTCATTGTAAGTAGCGATGCTCCTCATTTCGGTATCATGCTGCTCAAGAACCTTCTGCCATTCGGCCTTATCATTCTCCATAGTAAGCATGGCCTCTATATTCGCACGGTTAACCCTTTGGAGCTCGTCAACAAGCTTTTGCCAGTTCGACATCCTTTCAATATCAATCCTAACGGCATCGAGATTTCGCAGCATGGCAGGCTTGTCGATAGGGACCAAGTCAAGATCGAACCGCACTCCCTTTAGGCACCAGTGCGGGAACCGGCTTTGCAGAGCAGCCGGGCCTGATCCAACTTGGAATTTAGGCCTACTGATTATTGTTTGAATGTCTGTTTTCCCGAGAGCAGGAGAGCCAGAAGGAATGTCAAGGGGGACGGGGGCAGTGACCTTTTCAGGAGTTGTAGAAGTATGCTTCTCACCGTATCGAGCACGCTTTCTTGGGTCCTCAACCATATGGCTTTTTCCCCGGTCATCATGGGATTTTCTCTTGTGGGAATCGTCGTCTTTATGGGAAGAATCATGGTACGCCTCCCTTTCTTTTCTCTCATAACGCTCTTCTTGAGCTCTCCTCTCCTGAGCTTTTCGGGCGGCTCTCTCTTCATCGGTTTCTCTGTGAACGGGAAGGTAGCGCCTATAATCATATTGACTACGCCTCCCGTAACGCTGGAATTCGTCATAGTAGGAGCCGCTGCGTCCCATCGGAGAATCTGAAATAAAAAGAGAGGCAAGTCTTAAAAGTCTTCAGAGAAAAGAAGCATAACTTTAGAATCTTCAAAGTACAAAGAGTTAGGAGTATAAAAGTGCCCAAAGATTTTAAGTGTGTGTGATGTGCAAACTACGCGCATCAAACTACGAACCACTCTTTGATTGTGGAGTAATTGTGGGGGTAGTAGTTAACGTCAACTCTTGGGTCGACGGAACTTGTTGCAAAGAAGAAGTCGCTTCCACTAGTAAAGAAGAAACCCCGATAGTGATAGGATCATCTTTAAAGATCTCTTGTGAGGTGGCAAAGAGGTCGCTCAACCCTTCGAAAGTGCCGTCCCTACTCTGCTTGACAGGGTTGGTTTTCTCGGCTTCTTCACCAGATTTCTGTGACCGTTGGGGAGATCCCTGAGGCTCTTCTTCCTCAATGACCGGGGCAAGTGTGAATTTGCCAGATGACCCCGCAACATCGACAGTAGTAGAGCATTTCACTAGAGAAGCTTCGGAAGCGGGATCCTTTGGTACGGGTACGTCAGAAGAAGCCGGGGCATCTGATGCTTTAGGTGGGGAGTCTGGAACCTCACAGGGGTGTGTGGAGCGAGAAGGGTGAAGAAGTCCGAACTGGTGAAGTAATTCGTCATTCAACAAAAATTTCATATCCGGCCCTTCAACCGGCACAGCTACAAGCCTCTCCAGAGTTGGCTTGTGACTGGGATCTCTAGAAGGAGGGGGAAGCGCTGAAATGAAAAAATGAAGTTAACACTTGGCAATTCGAACTTCACAAAACTCAGAGTATAGAAGAATAAAAGGTAGATGATCTTACATCCTTCTCTCCACACAGCATAAAACCCCGGGGGGCAACGGACATAGAAGAATTGAGTTAAGAACCCATGGGCAGTGTCAGGGAGGCCAACGATCAATTTACGATTTCGTGCGCTCCTCACGACGGTGATAGAAGGATGATCCTTAGTCCTAGTAAAGGAGCATAGGAAACAGATCTCGTCAAAGCTTGGAAGCCGGTCAAATGTTCTCCTAAATAGCACGCACAACCCCATCAGAATGGCATAGCCATTGGGGTGTAGCTGGAATGGGGAGATAGCTAATCGAAGAAGTAGATTCTGGAGAAAGTTGTTGAAAGGGGGAATGGCCCCGCTTAGGCACAATTGCCGGTTAACCGCTACAAAGCCAGTAGGCGCCACATCAGCAGTGTCACCTTTTTCAGGAAGAATGGCATCTGCTTCAGCAATGCCAAACCGACCACACAACTGACGAAAAGCTTTGTACGATAAGGTGGTAGGGGCTCTTTCTGGAGGATTGACTAATGGAGCTGGAATAAGAGTGGCCTCTCCAGCCTGGGCTGTTGTATCCTCTTGCTGAGAAGTCATTCTACACAAGCAACTGGATATTCAAATATGAAGGTGCAGGTTTCCTAAAATGTGTGAAGTGTTGTGTAAAATCAACAAAGCAATAAGCGAATAAAACTGGAATGAAAACTAGCAAGCATTTGTCAGTTATGAAGTCCAGGGTTCGTTGTTTTAAAATATGAAAGAGAAATGTAAATGCAAACAAATCAGTTCAAGGTAGCAGTGCTTTGCATTAATATTTCACTTTAGTTGATTGGTTCACGGCATTTCATACAGTATGTTTAAGTTGATTACTCTATGTTAACTAATCTGTCATTTGATATGGGCAGTCAGTGGCAGTATATTTGTCCCATTTTTCTGCAAGTGTTGTGTTTAACAGGTTGATAGCGTTAAAGTTAGAATAATCTGTAAAGAAACGCAACAAAGTTCAAGCAGTTTATTCTGGCAATTCAAATTGGAAGTACAATCAAGTTTTGTCGACATCTTGAAGTTTACAAATTTTTGTTCAAGCAATTTAGTCACAGTCCAAAAATCCTCTAAGCCCTAAGTCGTTCATAACCTAACAGAGGGATGAAATTGGCTTAGGCTAAAGGAAACAATTCGGCAGTAAAAGATTGTCCAAGTGCTGAGTCGTCCACGACCTAAAGGATAAGTCGTCCACGACCGAAAGGATAAGTCGTCCACGACCTAAAGGTTAAGTCGCCCATGACTTAAGGATTTCCTGCAAGTTGAGTCGTCGGCTCCTTAAATCGTTGGTCCTATAAGTCGTAAATCGTTGGCCGCGACTCAAAGCTCATGCCGTATCTCGTTAAGTCGCGAAAGGTTATAAGTCGCCAAAAATGCTGGGTCGTATCCAACTTAGTATCTCACTTCACCCAATCGACAAACCCCCATCCAATCAGAAACTCCTCATCCTCTCAACCCGTTAACCCGTTAGCCTCTCCATCAACAGAAGCCTTCATTTTCTCATGGTGTCGAATCATCCAAAAAACCAAGTCACCACAGATTCAATGCCCTGTCACTTTAACCCAAATCAAGCTGGCTCAAGTGCGACAACTATTGAAGTAACAAGACTCGCGATGGAACATTGCGTGAAGAATTGGATTAGGATTGAGAAAATGGAATTCATGAATCACTGATATTAAAGGATCGAGAAAGAAGCAAGATCACTTACGTGATGTAATCTCAAGTTAATCGATGACTGATCGGGTCGAGATCGCCTTTGGAAGCTCGGGGAAGTGTTAATGGCGAAAACAGATAAGGAGGTGAGTAATGAGAAGAAAGAAGGGGGTGTACGACTTATAATGGAGGAATCTGAAGCGGCTCATACGACCTAACCTTTAGGTCGCGCACGACTTAGCGACCTAGAGGGAGACGGGTTAAAAATATCGAAGCACACGACCTAGCCATTAGGCGTGTACTTCGAGGGGCAAAATGTTAACCCCTATGATCAGCGGCTCAAAAGGAAGACGACTTAAGGGTACAACGGCTTGACGACCTACCGACTTAAGGAAGCCATGTCTTAGCGAGTTAAGAGAATGGACCGACTCAACGGCCTTGAAGGGTTACCGACTTAGGAGGTTCCCGATCCAATGACTCAAGAAGGACAGCGACTCAATGGATAAGCGACTCATCGAGTTATCAACTTAGCGACTTAAGAAATGGCGCAACTTAACGAGTTAAGGGAGGCGTGACTCAGCGAGTCAAGAGGTTGTATGACTTAACAGTCTAAGGGGGGCAAACGACTCAAGAGACTGCCGACCTGACGACTCAACGAGATAAAGAATAAGACGACCTAACGACTCAAGAAAGAAATAAGTTAACGACCTAAAGCTGTCTATGACTTACGACCTAGCATGTGTCGTAAACGACTTAGGCAAACAAAGCGCTGATACTCATTAAACATAGCCTCCTAACTCGTGAACGGGTTAAGACTTGGAAATAAACGAGCTTACCAGTTAAGCCGTGACTCACGACTTAGCTTAAGTCGTCCATGACCTAAAGCCGCTAAGCTATAATCTGCTGCCACAACATTTATGCCGCATCCTGTTAACTCGGTCACGACCATCGATCTATGATGAGTCGTACATGACTTAAGTAAACAAATGAAGCCGCATCCGGTTAACTCGTGCATGACTTAGGACTTGACATGGATTCAAGCAGATGGGCAAATTTCTACCAAGCTACGAGCTAGACTCAATAAGTCGGCCACGACCTACCTTAACTTGGTCACGAGTTACGACTTAAGGGTAAAATTTTCCTATAAATACCAACCTACCACAAGCATGAAAGGGGACTTTTTGGGGGGGGGGGCAATTTCTTTAAGTGCTGATACTCTGCTGAATTCTCAACTCACTCGACACTTCAAGTTCAAGAGGCATCTCAACCAAGTTCGAGAGGAAATCTAACGCAATCTACATGGATTCAAAGAATTCTTCTGCATCAAAGTTTTAGTTGTTTGTCTCATCAGAATTGTAATTGAAGATTGTTGTAAAGTTGTAATTGATCCAGCAATAAAGAGAATTTAAAGTGGACGTAGGCTTACCCTAAGCCGAACCACTATAAAACTGTTGTCTTTTCTTCTTTCTCTGTGTTTTTGCTACTCGTTCTTAGTTCCCGTATTCATGGGTGGTGCTTTCGCTTAACTTCAATTTTCACCGGGGTGTTAGCGTCTGATTTTTACGTTAACAAACGACAACTCCGATTACTACGAAAATTGAAATCCAATAGTAACTAACTATTACGGATCTAATGGAACTAGTTTCATCGAATTCCGAGACTGTGCCTTGGAAAGCTATTTTAACTCGTCGATTAAATCGAGCGATTTTCAAAATCATCGAAATCACTTAAAATTTCATTTTTAAAACTTTATTAACTCTATTATAACTCGTATAAAATTTATATTCATATTAGAAATCATTCCGATTCATTTCGAACCAAAATCTAATTATTTGCATTATTATATTATTAAATTCCATTATTAAATTAATATAAAATTCCAAATTTAATCTATCGACTTTTAATTCCATCCAATGGTCCGATATTAAAATTCAAACCCAAATAGACTTAAAATAAATTAAAAAACTAATTTTATATCTATTTATACTCAAAATTTCCAATTATAACAATTCCAATATTAAGTTATTTTATTCAAACTTCAATTAAATTACTGTATATAAAGTTTGAACCAATTTTATTAATTTAACCAAAGTCTTTTATTTCAAAATTCAAATTATAACACATATTTAACATTTAAAATGAATTAAATGTTCAAATCTAGCGACCCAAAATTCCGAGTCGTTACATTCCTCCCCCTTTATAAAAATTTTGTCCCCGAAATTTGCTAAGGTAGAAAGAATGTTCCAAACTCAATAGCAAAACTTACTTAGTGAAATCTCAATTTCACTTTGCTCAAATTCTTTAGTTACAAATCGAAACTGCTAGTTTCGATTCCTATTCCAAAATCCTTTTTATTTTAATTATTATTTGAAATCACTTTGTTGTTAACAAAACGTTTTCAAAATTTTCAAAAAATTTCTAACTCCCAAAATTTCCAAAAATTTTTGGCAGAGTCTCCCATGTACGGAGGAGCTTTTGAAATATTACAATAGATATAAATATATATACATCGACCCACACGGTCGAAAAAACCAATAACATTTCATATTTCCTATTTTTTTATTGCGTAGGCGTACCTTTATTAGCATTTTAAGAGCAAACAGCTAATTTATTATGCATATACGTGCTCCAACTCTATGTACTGTCTCCCGTACCTGTACTTACTTAGACAAACACATCAATTTTCAATAATATGAGAATTTTAATAACATTCCATTTATTAATCTTAACCAAACACATCAATTACATGGTTTAAACAAGCAAACTTCATAATTATGCATGTTAACTTCCTTTATAAGCAATTCACAACTTCAACACCATTTTAAATCCTCTTTACAAACCCAAACTTCATAGTCTAACAATGTTAATCATATTTTATCATAAATTCAAAGACTTCAATCGCCCTTTTAAATTTCTTATACAAGTCCAAACTTCATTTTATTTCACTTGAATGATTTACATTCAAGTTTAATATTCTGAATCCATATTCACATCAATATGATTACATGTGTATCACTTGCATCAATTTACTTCAATTCAATTTCAAATTGATTCACAATCAAATTCTTATTCTTGAATTTGATATATTGACATTTCCTTTATGATTCACTTGTATTAATATACAAAATCACTTAATACAACTCCAATCCATTACAATTTATTCAAAAACCAATTATTTAATTACTTTAAACTATTTACCTCCGTTTACCACAAAATGAAAAATTACAATGCAAATTTAAATGTTATTCATGTAATAACCATTACTAAAGCTTATAGTTATTTTAAATTAATTTTAGCTCACCTTATATCAATTTTATTCAATTATGCATGGTTCACAATCCAAACATTCTTATCACATTGCAATTATTAAATTAAATCCTTATTCTCACTTCAAATTTATCATCCAATTTAAGTTTAAATTAATATCATTCCATTCTATATTATTTACAACACACACATTCTTTGTAATATCCTGGAATTTTAGACAATATAAATTTAATAATCTGTGTTTAAATTTAAATTGAATTGATAATTTTTGTTAATAAATTTGATTTGATTTAATAATCTTCTTTATTTAAATATTTAATTTGTGAATTTATTTTTAATACACTAATAAATCTATTTTCTATTTAATAATGTATATGTATTTATATATATTTTAAATAGGTAAGTTGTTTTTAAATAAATTAGTATAGCATAATTTTAATATTTTGAATTAGGAATTGTGATTTATTTTTGGATTTAAGCTTTTCAAAAATATTTAATAAATAACTAAATGATTTTAAAAATATAAGATAAATGTTTTATTGATTTAAAATTCATTTTAATTTAAGTTTGAATATTTAAAATAAGTTACAAAAATTGTTTGTGTTATTCTTATTAAAATATTGATTTATAAAATGTGATTTGTAAGTTTAATATGAAATTTAAAATATAATTTAATTTATGAAACATGTACTCAAGTAAGTTATAAACTCTTATAATTTTATTTTCATTGTTTAAAAGTTTCTCTTTCAAATGATAAATTTGTATATTGTTGTATTTATAATAACACTTTGGTTTATTATTAGAAATTAATTATATATATAACTAAGTATTTAAAAACTAATTAACTAAGTTAAACTCTATTTAACACATAATTAAAATACTAATTGCTTTGATTTACAAGTGTAAGTGTCTTAAAGCTTAAACTAACAAATGTAAACTAAATACCATTTTTAAATGACAAGTGTTCATAGCTTAAGCCATGTGTCAAATTTTGGTTTTAATTTTCCTTTAATTTTAATTTAAATCAAATATTGTTATTTAAACTTGCATATTCTCTTTTTCCTTTCTTTTCTCATTTTTCCCTTTCATAAACAAAGAGAATTTTCAGATAAAAATAAGAAACACCCCACTCTAAAAACAAATCTGCAAGTTCATCTCCTCAAAATACAAAAATCAAATGCATAGCAATCTGTTCATCAAATCATAGCAACCTGCATGTTCTTGTTTACTGAAACAAAGGCCTGCAAGGATTTTTTTTGTTTCTTCAATCTGAAAGCATTTTTAAAACAAGAAGTCTGCAAATTCTTCTTCAATCTACAATCTGGGATGAAACTGCAAATCAAGTAGAACTGCATGTTCAAAAATCAAATTTCTGTCTGCATTTTAAATACAGGTGAGTAAATCATTTTTTTCTAAAATTTGTTAATAGGTAAAGTTGTGCATGCTTTTTAAATCACAAATGAACTTATATGAAATTGCTATAAATATTACACCTGTAATTATATGCATGTATACCTGAAGTTAACTGTTGCATGACTGTGCCTCAAAATCTTATGCTCCTGTTGATTCTTGAATTCTTTGTTTTGAATTAATTGATGTTAGGACTAAAACGTTTGAATAAAACATGTTTGTTTTAGAATAGAGTAAATACAAATTTTATATGAATCAAATTAAATTATCTGTAACCTGGAAAATTTAATTATACAGAGCAAATTAGCATAGAGTGAAAATTCAAACTTTATGATTTATTGTTTCAGGTTTATTAATAGAAACATCAAGTGAATTCATGAATTTTAAATCAAAAATTAAAATTTAAAGTGTTGTAAACATGGAACAGTTTCAAATTTACTGTTTTATACATAATTGATAAGCACAGTTGATGCTTGAAATTGAATTGGTTGAATTTGTTTCTGGAGACAGTGTATCTATCATAGATTATAGGAAAATTCTTAAATTGAGTTGAAATTAAATTTTTAGATTGTAATTTGGGAATTATAGTTAGGAACCCTAGTTTTACTGGGTTACTGTGTTTGCTCGAGTGTGATCACCTCGGTTGATCGAGTTCAACCATGTTTCGCGTGTTGGTAGATGGTGGTTCGAAGAAGTCTTCGAAATTTGAGTGGAGATGGTGGCCGGAGGCGCGGTGGAACGTCATGTTGACAGGTTGGTGGTATTGGGTATTGATTGTTTCCAGGTTTGGAAATTGGGTCGAAGTCTTGATTTCGTGCGTATGTCGATCAATTGATGGTTTGGTTGGCTCGAGGGGATGTACGGTGGCTGAGGGAAGGTCGCGGCGGTGATCAGCGGTGGCCGGTTTAGTTGTACAGGTGCACGGTGATAGGTGGCATGATGGTTGGTTTCAGGGATTGGGTTACTCGAGGTGATCTCGGGAAGTTTGAGTGGTAACTCGAAGTAAGTTTGAATTTAACTCGAAGCAAGTATAGGGTAGCTCGGGTTTGTGTAGTGTTGTAGGTTTTAAAACAAAACCAGGAAACCTGTTTTCCAAGTTTTATAAATAAAAATTTAAGTGAAAGTAGAAATGCAAACTAATTTTTTTGAAACTAGTTTGGAACCTGAATTTAGTTATAAGTTCAAATAATTTAAATCAGGGTATTTGTAAATTATTCAGTTTTTAAAATTTTGGTTTGGGTTTTAAATCTAGAATCAGAAACTATCTTTCTGTTTTGCAAAATTTAAAAGTAAAATTTAAATTGTAAGAGGAAGTTCAAACTGAAATTCTTAAACCTGAAACTTAATTATGAATTCAATAATTTAAATTTTGGTTTCTGAAACATGTTTGAATTCAAAAATGTAAGATGTTTTACACTAAAACAGGAAACTGTTTTTTTTTTTTGTTTTAAATTTTAAAAGTAAATTTTTAAGATGTAACTGAAAATTTAAACAAAATTTAAATCTGGGAAACTGAAATATGAAATACAAGTAGGTCTGAGTTTGAATTTAATTTAAATTTGGAAAGTTAAATTTAGATTTTAAACTTTTTAAAGTATAAAAGAACATTGTTTTGAATTTTAAACTATGGGTTTTAATTTATGAAATAAGAATTTAAAATAAGTTTAAAATTCAGTGTTAAAACCTGGGATTTGACTTTAATGTCAGTTTTAAAAATAAAATAAGTTTTTTAAATTTAAATTTATTTTAACTATTTTAGAAAAGTTTAAATTATTTGAGTTTAAAAATGAAGATGGAAAAGTAGGTAATGATTTAAATTTTTAAGATTAAATCTGGAATGAAATTTAATTATATTTCAGTTTGAAATTTAAAAAGAAATTTTAAAATTGATTTTGTTTGAAATAAATTGTTTAAAATACTTTATATAAGAAGAATGTTTCTTAATTTAGAACTTAAGAAATTAATTTCATCTAAATTATTTAATTAGTTTAAATGGAATATTAATTATTTAATTAATGAATTATGTGGATGTTTAATTAACTTATTAATAAATTTTTAGGTTAAATAATTAGATTTGAGGTTAATTAATTAATCTATAACTAAAGATTGCTAATTAAATTTTATTTTAATGATTAAGATTTACGTAATCATGTGATTAAAGAAAATTTAGATTTTAATTAATACTTAATTAATTGATAATTAGAGATTAATTAAATTGTAATTAAATATTAATTAATTGATAATTAATAATGATTTAAATAAGTTAATTCTTAATTAAGTAATTAAGAAATGTTAATGAAGGTCATTAACTTAAGATTATTTAACAATTAATTAATGCGATTAATTTAAATAATTAATTAAATTAATTAATTAATAATAATCAATTATTTATGTTAACTACTTAATGAAAGTAATTAATGAATTAATTACTTGGTGTAATTAATTTGATGAATGTGATTAGTTTAGAATAATTAAGTTTAATTAATTTAAACAATTATGGATTGATGAATAATCACTGTATGTAATTAATGAAATTGTAATTACTTAAGGAAGTAATTAACTAATAATTACTGAATGTAACTAAAGATAATTATTATAGAAGTAATTCGGATTTAAATTATTCTAAAATTAATCAAAGGATTAATTTAGATAATTAATTAAGAGTAATTAATTTACGGGATGAGTAATTAAAGTAGTTAATTACTGAATGGTTATTAATCATGGGTGATTAATATATATTTGGTTTAAATTGAAGAATAATTACTTATGTAATTAATTTATATAAAGATTGATTAGATGTAATCAGAAATCATTAATTAGTTAATTAATGATGTAATTTGGAATTGATTAATTAGGGTATAATTAATAATGAATAAATGATTAATGTAATTAAGAAATTAATTAAGTAATTACAAGTTAATTATTTGCAAAGAGTTTAATCTATAATTAACTTGTGTAATTAATTTTAAAGACTAATTACTTATTGTAATTAGAGATGGTTAATCAGTAATGATTAATTGAAATGAATATTGAGATGATGATTTATAAATTGATTTGTAATCAATTGATGGTTAAGTTAAGCAGGATTATAATGATAAAGTAATTAATTTAATTTAATTTAAATTAATTAGAGATTAAGTAATTAATTTAATTCATTTTAAATTAATTGTAAATGGCGTGATCATTAGATCATTGCTTATGTTTGATGATTGGCATTAATTGCCATGTATGGTTTATAATCTCAGCTATGGAATGAGTAATGTTATGTGATATGGATGTATTGGTTGCTTTGGATGATAATATGGATTATTTGATTATGATATGAATTATCTGTTGATGATAATGTTGATTATCTATTGTGTTGTGAATTATCTATCTGTGTATATATAGATAATGAATTGAATTGTTTTAAACTTAAACAACTTGAACTTAAAAGTCACGCTTTGTATTTCGATGAGACCGGGATCGGGTTTCCATATTTGGGATCTGAAAACCACATCGATTCCAAATTAACGTTAGGTCGTTAATCCAAATGGAGCGAGTGAAGACTCGAGGTGTAAGGGCTATACGTCAGTATAACTCTGTGGGTGATTCCGTAATGAGTTGACGGAATAGTACTTATAGATTCGAGATGGTGATTCAGAGTGCAAGGGTTATCGTCGTTAAATCTGAGGGTGATTCCAAAATGAGTGTAACGAGATAATGCCTTCGGTTTCGTTCGAACCCGGAATGAACTTGTATGGATAGAATGCTTTTAGAACATCGTCAGGTGGACGATGAGCATTCTAAGTGATATGTCCTATAAAGGTAATTGTAGCCTCAAGCCTCATCAACGGGGAATGGCTAAAACAGGGGAGGTGCAACAAAGCTTCGTGGGTAGCCCCCACTTGAGAGCATGATTTATCCCTATCTAGAGGTCCCTTTATTTCGGCTTAGTGGTGCGGTTGCTGATCACAACTGCGGGGTGGTCTTGTTTGGAACTGTTCAGTAAGGAATGGGTGCAGCTTTGTGTTGCAGGGGAGCGGGCGTACTCCTCGGTACGGTGATCTAGGCCACGTACTGTGACGGGCAGTACCCCAGTAGCCCAGCCATTGATGGAATCCAAAATCCAATAAGTGCCAACGGTTTTGATTGTATTACCCACTTTTGTGGCTAGTAGCTGGAATTTAATGAATGTAACAATTTCATCTATTTCTTATTACTTGAAAACCCTAGACACTATTATAATATCATCGTATTTCCTATCAAATGTTTTGGTTAGCGTAAGGTAAAAACTTTTCCATGTTTATGTGTGGGAAGTCTTACGTGATACCTTTTCTTTTCAAGGTTTTTCAAAATTAAGCAACTTTAACCTGTTACTCACACCAGACCCATGTCTGACCCGGAGTTATTTCTGTTTTTCTTTAACTCTTGGGTACTCAAATTTTTATGAGTAGTCAAGGGAATTCAGGTTAGGATTCGGGTTAGCTTTGACGAATTGTGGAGGAGCATATGGAGCAAGAGGCTTCTGCGTATAGTTATATAGTTTTCCGCTGTGTTGGTATCTCTGAGTATCTTCTGTATTATTGAGTTGTAATAACTAGACAGGTGTTTATAACTGTCTAGTATGTGTTGTATTGACTGTGTAACTCTGATAATTGTTGTAATACTATGTAATACTTATGTTATTAATATAATTTATTAGTTCCGCTGTTGAGATTCTTGTGTTGTTTTTTCTTTCTCTTCTTTCTTTTCTTTTTTCTATCTTTTTCTTTCTTAAGGATGATACGACTTTTTATGGAGAAAAGTCGGGTCGTCTCAGCTGGTATCAGAGCATTAGGTTGAGTGAATACCTAGACTCTGTAGTGGTGTCTATCTTGAGAGAGCGTATTTGTATTTTTAATATATATATATATATATATATATAATTGTTTCTACCTATTTGTTGGGATACTCGTTCAGGTTTTTCCAGTATAAGTTATAAAGGTAGATAAGGTAGAAGTGTGTGTAACACGACTACCATTGGTTGGAGTTTGATGGATGGGGTTGGAAGTGTATTTGTCGAGACTGTAGATCGAATACCGTCTCGAGTGAGTTTTGCTTGGAATAAGTACTTCATCAATCTCTGAAGGTAACCTGTTAAGATTCGAAGTTCATCTTTGAAGTGCAGAACAGAGTTTTGATCTGTCGGTTGGGTAGAAGTAAGATTATTGATGATATTTTGATATCTCAGGAAGTTGTAGCTACGTGATGAGATGCAATGACTATGGATATTTCCGAAGATGTTTCTTTGGAACAAGAGTAGGAAGTGAGTCAGCTCGGTGATGTAGTTGAGTTTAGCAGAGTGTTCTGAGTTGGTAAGGAGTCTTCTGGCTGAGTAGTTTTTCTGAAGGGGAAATCAGAAGGAGCAGTATGGACTCATTTCTCTGGTAAGTTGGCTAGGCCAGCATATGCTGTTCTGTTTGGAATAGAGAGCAGTTTCTTTGGATTTAGGCTGAGTTGATCGCAAAAGTGACTTGTGATAGTGTTCCTTTGAGTTGTTGGAGATTGTCCGGATTTCTTCCAGGAAGTCAGAGTTTGTCCGCATCTGGAGATCGAGTTTTCTTTCCAGGAATGGAACAGGTGGTTCAGTTTGTAGTTGGATGATTCCATGAGATAGAAGTTGGTGAAGCAACTTAGGTTTCGAGGGAACATCTGAGTTTTCTTTTATGGAAATGTGGAACCATATTTCTGTGCTGGGTTGTCTAGTCTGTGCTTGTATTCTTCAGCATTTTCTTCTGCTTCGGATCAGAGTTGTGCTGATCAGGATGGATGTTGGTAACCCAGGATCGTCCGAAGAGTTTATATGGATAAGAGACGAAGAATTTGGATTCTGGAATCGGAGATTTGATTTGGGATAAGTTTTTCTCTAATCCAAGGAGCTATAAGTTTGGGGAATCTAGCTTCGAAGTGTTTTGGTTTATTCTATGTTTTGGTAAGATGAGAGTTTGGTTTTCTAGAGTTGAATTGCCAGTTTGGATAACTGGGATTCAGTAAGTTTCACGTATCTCTAAGGGTGTACGTGTTTGATATTTCTAGTTGTAGAACCAGCAGTTTAGGATGGATTGGTTATTGAGTCAGACTCGTTGGTAGTCTGATATTCTGTATAGAATTGTTGATAGGAGATCTATAGCTTAGTAGTATAGATTGATTGGATTCCATGGAGCGAGTATCCCGATATATACACACACACACACACACACACACACATATACGGGGGAAACTCGTGAAAGTTTTATCCAAAATTCTTTTGGATAATTAGATTTGTTCTGTTTGTGTGAATTGGTTGCTTTGATTGTTAGCATATGCTGCATTTTAAAATAAAATCAGTAAAATAGATTATTAAATTACGTTTGTTTTAAATTTTGGGGACGAAATTCTTTTAAGGGGGAAGGATTGTAATATTCCGGAATTTTGGACAATATAAATTTAATAATCTGTGTTTAAATTTAAACTGAATTGATAATTTTTGTTAATAAATTGGATTTGATTTAATAATCTTCTTTATTTAAATACTTAATTTGTGAATTTATTTTTAATACACTAATAAATCTATTTTATATTTAATAATGTATATGTATTTATATATATTTTAAATAGATAAGTTGTTTTTTATATAAATTAGTATAGCATAATTTTAATATTTTGAATTAAGAATTGTGATTTATTTTTGGATTTAAGCTTTTCAAAAATATTTAATAAATAACTAAATGATTTTAAAAATATAAGATAAATGTTTTATTGATTTAAAATTCATTTTAATTTAAGTTTGAATATTTAAAATAAGTTACAAAAATTGTTTGTGTAAAATATTGATCTATAAAATGCGATTTGTAAGTTTAATATAAAATTTAAAATATAATTTAATTTATGAAACATGTATTCAAGTAAGTTATAAACTCTTTTATAAATTTATTTTAATTGTTTAAAAGTTTCTCTTTCAAATGATAAATTTGTATATTGTTGTATTTATAATAACACTTTGGTTTATTCTTTAGAAATTAATTATACATATAACTAAGTATTTAAAAACTAATTAACTAAGTTAAACTCTCTTTAACACATAATTAAAATACTAATTGCATAGATTTACAAGTGTAAGTGTCTTAAAGCTTAAACTAACAAATGTAAACTAAATACCATTTTTAAATGACAAGTGTTCATAGCTTAAGCCATGTGTCAAATTTTGGTTTTAATTTCCCTTTAATTTTAATTTGAATCAAATATTGTTATTTAGACTTGCATATTCTCTTTTTCCTTTCTTTTCTCATTTTTTCCTTTCATAAACAAAGAGAATTTTCAGATAAAAATGAGAAACACCCCACTCTAAAAACAACTTTGCAAGTTCATATCCTCCAAATACAAAAATCAAATGCATAGCAATCTGTTCATCAAATCATAGCAACCTGCATGCTCTTGTTTACTGAAACAAAGGCCTGCAAGGATTTTTTTTGTTTCTTCACTCTGGAAGCATTTTTAAAACAAGAAGTCTGCAAATTCTTCTTCAATCTACAATCTGGGATGAAACTGCAAATCAAGTAAAACTGCATGTTCAAAAATCAAAGTTCTGTCTGCATTTTAAATACAGGTGAGTAACTCATTTTTTTCTAAAATTTGTTTATAGGTAAAGTTGTGCATGCTTTTTAAATCACAAATGAACTTATATGAAATTGCCATAAATATTACACCTGTAATTATATGCATGTATACCTGAAGTTAACTGTTGCATGACCGTGCCTCAAAATCTTATGCTCCTGTTGATTCTTGAATTCTTTGTTTTGAATTGATTGATGTTAGGACTAAAACGTTTGAATAAAACATGTTTGTTTTAGAATAGAGTAAATACAAATTTTATATGAATCAAATTAAATTATCTGTAACCTGGAAAATTTAATTATACAGAGCAAATTAGCATAGAGTGAAAATTCAAACTTTATGATTTATTGTTTCAGGTTTATTAATAGAAACATCAAGTGAATTCATGAATTTTTAAATCAAAAATTAAAATTTAAAGTGCTGTAAACATGGAACAGTTTCAAATTTACTGTTTTATACATAATTGATAAGCACAGTTGATGCTTGCAATTGAATTGCTTGAATTTGTTTCTAGAGACAGTGTATCTATCATAGATTATAGGAAAATTCTTAAATTGAGTTGAAATTAAATTGTTAGATTGTAATTTGGGAATTATAGTTAGGAACCCTAGTTTTACTGGGTTACTGTGTTTGCTCGAGTGTGATCTCCTCGGTTGATCGAGTTCAACCATGTTTCGCGTGTTGGTAGATGGTGGTTCGAAGAAGTCGTCGCCGAAATTTGAGTGGAGATGGTGGCCGGAGACGCGGGGGAACAGCATGTTGACAGGTTGGTGGTATCGGGTATTGATTGTTTCCAGGTTTGGAAATTGGGTCGACATCTTGATTTTGTACGTATGTCGATCAATTGATGGTTTGGTTGGCCTGAGGGGATGTGCGGTGGCTGAGGGAAGGTCGCGGCGGTGATCAGCGGTGGCCGGTTTAGTTGTAAAGGTGAACGGTGATAGGTGGTATGATGGGTGGTTTAAGAGATTGGGTTACTCGAGGTGATCTCGGGAAGTTTGAGTGGTAACTCGAAGTAAGTTTGAATTTAACTCGAAGCAAGTATAGGGTCGCTCGGGTTTGTGTAGTGTTGCAGGTTTTAAAACAAAACCAGGAAACCTGTTTTCCAAGTTTTATAAATAAAAATTTAAGTGAAAGTAGAAATGCAAACTAATTTTTTTGAAACTAGTTTGGAACCTGAATTTAGTTATAAGTTCAAATAATTTAAATCAGGGTATTTGTAAATTATTCAGTTTTTAAAATTTTGGTTTGGGTTTTAAATCTAGAATCAAAAACTGTCTTTCTGTTTTGCAAAATTTAAAAGTAAAATTTAAACTGTAAGAGGAAGTTCAAACTGAAATTCTTAAACTTGAAACTTAATTATGAATTCAATAATTTAAATTTTGGTTTTTGAAACATGTTTGAATTCAAAAATGTAAGATGTTTCAAACTAAAACAGAAAACTGTTTTTTTCTATTTTAAATTTTAAAAGTAAATTTTTAAGATGTAACTGAAAATTTAAACAAAATTTAAATCTGGAAAACTGAAATATGAAATACAAGTAGGTCTGAGTTTGAATTTAATTTAAATTTGGAAAGTTAAATTTAGATTTTAAACTTTTTAAAGTATAAAAGAACATTGTTTTGAATTTTAAACTATGGGTTTTAATTTATTAAATAAGAATTTAAAATAAGTTTAAAATTCAGTTTTAAAACCTGGGATTTGAATTTAATGTCTGTTTTAAAAATAAAATAAGTTTATTTAAATTTAAATTTGTTTTAACTATTCTAGAAAAGTTTAAATAATTTGAATTTAAAAATGAAGATGGAAGAGTGGGTAATGATTTAAATTTTTAAGATTAAATCTGGAATGAAATTTAATTATATTTCACTTTGAAATTTAAAAAGAGATTTTAAAATTGAATTTTGTTTGAAATAAATTGTTTAAAATACTTTATATAAGAAGAATGTTTCTTAATTTAGAACTTCAGAAATTGATTTCATTTAAATTATTTAAATAATTTAAATGGAATATTAGTTATTTAATTAATGAATTATGTGGATGTTTAATTAAGTTATTGATAAATTTTTAGGTTAAATAATTAGATTTGAGGTTAATTAATTAATCTATAACTAAGGATTGTTAATTAAATTTTATTTTAATAATTAAGATTTATTTAATCATGTGATTAAAGAAAATTTAGATTTTAATTAATACTTAATTAATTGATCATTAGAGATTAATTAAATTGTAATTAAATATTAATTAATTGATAATTAATAATGATTTAAATAAGTTAATTCTTAATTAAGTAATTAAGAAATGTTAATGAAGGTCATTAACTTAAGATTATTTAACAATTAATTAATGTGATTAATTTTAATAATTAATTAAATTAATTAATTAATAATAATCAATTATTTATGTTAATTACTTAATGAAAGTAATTAATGAATTAATTACTTGGTGTAATTAATTTGATGAATGTGATTAGTTTAGAATAATTAAGTTTAATTAATTTAAACAATTGTGGATTGATGAATAATTACTGTATGTAATTAATGAAATTGTAATTACTTAAGGAAGTAATTAATTAATAATTACTGAATGTAATTAAAGATAATTATTATAGAAGTAATTCGGATTTAAATTATTCTAAAATTAATCAAAGGATTAATTTAGATAATTAATTAAGAGTAATTAATTTATGGGATGAGTAATTAAAGTAGTTAATTGCTGAATGGTTATTAATCATGGTGATTAATATATATTTGGTTTAAATTGAAGAATAATTACTTATGTAATTAATTTATATAAAGATTGATTAGATGTAATCAGAAATCATTAGTTAGTTAATTAATGATGTAATTTGGAATTGATTCATTAAGGTATAATTAATAATGAATAAATGATTAATGTAATTAAGAAATTAATTAAGTAATTACAAGTTGATTATTTGCAAAGAGTTTGATCTATAATTAACTTGTGAAATTAATTTTAAAGACTAATTACTGATTGTACTTAGAGATGGTTAATCAGTAATGATTAATTGAAATGAATATTGAGATGATGATTTATAAATTGATTTGTAATCAATTGATGGTTAAGTTAAGCAGGATTATAATGATAAAGTATTTAATTTAAATTAATTAGAGATTAAGTAATTAATTTAATTCATTTTAAATTAATTATAAATGGCGTGATCATTAGATCATTGCATATGTTTGATGATTGGTATTAATTGCCATGTATGGTTTATAATCTCAGCTATGGGATGAGTAATGTTATGTGATATGGATGTATTGGTTGCTTTGGATGATAATATGGATTATCTGATTATGATATGAATTATCTGTTGATGATAATGTTGATTATCTATTGTGTTGTGAATTATCTATCTGTGTATATATAGATAATGAATTGAATTGTTTTAAACTTAAAACAACTTGAACTTAAAAGACACGCTTTGGATTTCGATGAGACCGGAATCGGGTTTACATATTTAGGATCCAAAAACCACATCGATTCCAAATTAACGTTAGGTCGTTAATCCAAATGGAGCGAGTGAAGACTCGAGGTGTAAGGGCTATATGTCAATATAACTCTATGGGTGATTCCGTAATGAGTTGACGGAATAGTACTTATAGATTCGAGATGGTGATTCAGAGTGCAAGAATTATCGTCGTTAACTCTGAGGGTGATTCCAAAATGAGTGTAACGAGATAATGCCTTCGGTTTCGTTCGAACCCGGAACGAACTTGTATGGATTGAATGCTTTCAGAACATCATCAGGTGGACGATGAGCATTCTAAGTGATATGTCCTATAAAGGTAATCGTAGCCTCAAGCCTCATCAACCGGGAATGGCTAAAACATGGGAGGTGCAGCAAAGCTTCGTGGGTAGCCCCCACTCGAGAGTAAGATTTATCCCTGTCTAGAGGTCCCTTCATTTCGGCTTAGTGGTGCGGTTGCTGATCACAACTGCAGGGTGGTCTTGTTTGGAACTATTCAGTAAGGAATGGGTCCGGCTTTGTGTTGCAGGGGAGCGGGCGTACTCCTCGGTACGGTGATCTAGGCCACGTACTGTGACGGGCGGTACCCCAGTAGCCCAGCCATTGATGGAATCCAAAATCCAATAAGTGCCAACGGTTTTGATTGTATTACCCACTTTTATGGCTAGTAGCTGGAATTTAATGAATGTAACAATTTCATCTATTTCTTATTACTTGAAAACCCTAGACACTATTATAATATCATCGGATTTCCTATCAAATGTTTTGGTTAGCGTAAGGTAAAAACTTTTCCATGTTTATGCGTGAGAAGTCTTACGTGATACCTTTTCTTTTCAAAGGTTTTTCAAAACTAAGCAACTTTAACCAGTTACTCACACCAGACCCATGTCTGACCCGGAGTTATTTCTGTTTTTTTTTAACTCTTGGGTACTCAAATTTTTATGAGTAGTCAAGAGAATTCAGGTTAGGATTCGGGTTAGCTTTGACGAATTGTGGAGGGGCATATGGAGCAGGAGGCTTCTGCGTATAGTTATATAGTTTTCCGCTGTGTTGGTTTCTCTGAGTATCTTCTGTATTATTGAGTTGTAATAACTAGACAGGTGTTTATAACTGTCTAGTATGTGTTGTATTGACTGTGTAACTCTGATAATTGTTGTAATACTATGTAATACTTATGTTATTAATATAATTTATTCATTCCGCTGTTGAGATTCTTGTGTTGTTTCTTCTTTCTCTTCTTTCTTTTCTCTTTTCTATCCCTTTCTTTCTTAAGGATGATACGACTTTTTGTGGAGAAAAGTCGGGTCGTCTCATTCTTATTTCATTACAATATTTAATTAAAATCTTTTCACTTGCATTTCAATGTTTATTACCTAACCCAATTTATCCAAGACAACATTATAAAGTTCGACCACAATTATTATTTAGTTTGCTTCAGCTCTTTCACAATATTTTCATTATCTTCTTATATCAGTTTTATTTAATTTGATTCTCATCCAACCAAATTCTAATTCATATACAAATTTTAATTCAATTTGTTTATTTATTCAGTCCATTTTAAATTTATTTTATTGACAAATGACACCACTTTAAATTATTTCACTCGTTTGAATTTATTTATAATTCAAACCATCACTATTATAATCCAATTCCATTATTCATTTACACTCTCAACTTTCATTGTCAAAATTAAATCCCATACTAGAACTTGGATTTTATTTTTCTTTTCAAAATTTCCTTAACAAATCACCAAAATTTCATCCATGCCAATACAAATTCCATTTAATTTAGTTTACACTAAATTCATCTTCAAGCTCTTCTTTATTTAATTTAGCTTACGCTAAATTCATTCTCAAACAATTTCTCTGGATTTAGTTGACTGAGAATTACATTTATTCACTGTCATTCTTACTTAACTTAAATTCCACTTAATTCAATTCTTTTCCCGAATTTAATTCAAGTTTAACTAATTTATCCAGCCAACTTAAATTCATGCTATTTCTTTTACTATTTTAAATAAGAATTTAATTCTATTAATAATTATTTGTAGTACAACTGAATTTTGATTTTAATTCGAACCAAATTCAACTCAATTCCATTTAATCGAAGTTAAATCCAATTTTAATTTTCCATATACAAGTTCAAACCTTATTTACTAACTTAAGTTCATTCACATCTTTTATATTTTCTTCACCTTATTTCAATTTACATTTCATCTTGGATTTAAATTTTTGAATTCACCATACCATTCAACTATTTCCCAATTGTGATTATGATTCCATTTGCTATTTATTAGTTCACTAACTTATTCACTTAATGGTTTATATTGCTCATTTGAGTTATTTTCATCTTATAATCACAATCCCAAATTTTCTATCTATATGAATCACTGAATTCTTAAAGATACAAAAAAAAATCACCTTAATCCTTTGCAAATTTTAAATCCACAATTTCAGATTATAAGTATAATACTTAATAGCTTGTGGGTATAATTCATTACACAATGACCCACCATTACAAAGTCATTTTACATTTCAATTTAATTCAAAACAATTAAATTCTAAGTTCAATTTATTTTACTTATCCCAAGTTAAATTCAAGTTTTCTATTCATTTCCATGTATTTTATTCACTTCCATTTACTCAAGTTAAATTCTCATTCCAGGATTAAAATTTTCATTCTTCCTTATTAATATCAACTTCACTTAATAAGTTCAATAGTTCATCCATTTTAGCCTTCACATTATTTAAATAGAATTTTCCAGAATTCAATTGCCCGGGTTTATTTCAAAACCATTTTGAAATAATAATAACTCATACTCTCCTGGTATATCAAATCAAACTTCCAAATTTCTAAAACAATCTGTTTTTACCAAAGCAATTCCCTTTTTGAAACTTCTAAAACCACTTGTATCTCAAACAAGTCCAACAAATATCATAATCACTCAATATGGTAGCAATCCATCACTTAAGAAACTCGAAAAAGAATTCTAATGATGTGGCCAGCATCATCAGGATTATTTTCCAATGACTGAAGTGAGTTTAGTGCTTCCTTACTTTCCCAAATTCATTCAAAACAATTTCCATCCATAAATACTTTCCACAATAATATTCCATCATTGCTTGCAAACACATTGGAAAACATTTCAAACATTCCCAAGGTTTTAAATTTCCCAAACCTTTGTTTTCAATACATTTAAAACACTTTTCAAAATCCCTGGGATTTATATTCTGGTTTTATTCATATTTAATTATTCTCCTCTTGTATAATTTATACTTATAGAATTTTATTCGATTGTAACCATTTCAATTTTAGATTAAATTTTAGATTCTTATTTGATTAAGATATTAACAACCAAACAATCGAATATATATAATAATTTCAAGAAATTATTTCTTTTATATCAAAATATGATTTTGGGTAAAATTATTTCATTTACCCCTTTTGAAACAATATTATGTCGGTTTATCTTGTTTAAGAGTTTATAAACCCCTATCGATACGGTTGTATTTCCCGCACCGACCAGAAATCATAAACACTCAACCGATAAGTAAACACAATGTAAAAACAATTTTTATATTCACTAACAAGTACGCTCTCATATCTATTATTACACTCAACTCATTATAGAGTACTACTGACTCTATTTAAAGAGTAATTTCCCCACCAAAGCCTAGGTTGTCGCCAACCTAAGCTCTGATACCAAGTGTAACGCCCCGCAAATCCGTACCCCTTGAGTCGACACTATTATACATCAATTTACTCAAGTGGAACAGAAATACGAACCATTAGGGTTAAAGAAGAAGAGATAGAAGAAGCAGGAACAAAACAATATCAGAATCTCACAGTCGCAGCGGAATAAAGTATAATAGTAAATAATAGATCTTTACACAAAATGAAAACTATATCTGTTTTATACATCATATCATCAGAGTATCACATACAAACAACATTTACCAGTCAGACAATTCCATACAATCATAGTAGCAGATAAATATACAAATATGGATAATACGTCTCGGACTCTCGCTCCTCTCCTGCTCCAAAGCATCCTGTCCTGAACATATAATACTCGATCTGACCCAATCATTATAATGAAATAACACCCGAGTCAGTCTGGAATACCAGCTGATAATAATGCACCCAAATTGATTATTAAAGTTTCAAAAATCCTTTGAAAACAAAAGCATCTCGTAAGACCACGCCATAAATAAACATGTCGGTTTTTTACCTTACGATAGCTAAAAACACTTTTTATAGAAATCCTCTGATATTATAATAGGGTTTATATAAAAATACTTATAAAATAGCCGAAATTGTTACATTCATTAAATTCCAGCTACTAGCCACAGTCGTGGGTAATATAAACAAAACACGTAAAAGGCTCATAGGGAGAATGGATTTCCAACAATGACTAGGCACTGGGGTACCACCTGTCACAGTACCTGGTCTAGATCAGTGTACCGAGGACCACGCTCGATCCCCTGCAACACAAGGCCTGGACTACCCCTTACTAGATAGTCCCAAGTGAGATCACCCCGCGGTTGGGATCAGCAGCCGCACCACTAAGCCGAAATAAAAGGGACATCTAGACAGAAAAGATCTTACCCGGAAATGGGTGCTGCCCACCAAACCTTGCTGCATATCCCCTGATTTTCAGTCATTCTCGGTTGATGCGGCTTGAGGCTAAGCGTTACCTTTTAGAACGTTTCACTTAGAATGCCCATCGTCCACCTGATGATGTTCCGAAAGCATTCGTCCCTACAAGTACGTCCCGGGTTCGAACGGAACCGAAGGCACTACTCCTACTACATCCATTTTGTAAATATCCTCAGGATTAGTAGCGACTAGCCCTTGCACTTCACTGCTCCATCTTTGAGTCCGAACACGTTTTTCCATGAAACGTACAAACTGGGTCGAAGTGGTTTTCGAGAAATAAATCACAATCCCGGTCTCTTCGAAACGATCAATGCAATTGTCCAATGTTGAAAGTCGGTGATTTAACTATCAATTAACATTCACAAACACCCATCACAAAACAAATATTTGCCCAATTATTTATTTCCTCAAAAATATCTTGCGAGATATAAATTCATTTCAAAATCCCTTTGAAACACTTTTCAAACCCAATTTCCTCATGGGATAGGTTTCCAAAATCCTTACTTCCTCTGAAAACATCCAAGTACCAATATTTAAGGTTAAAATAATTTAAATACTTTATTCTTGAAAATACATCAAAACATTCATATTAAAACTTCCTATATATTGATTTAAAATATATATCCTTTAGAAATAACTTGAATAAAACTGCTTAATAAAATATAAACTATTATCTTTAAAATAAAGTTAAGTCATACTAGATTTTAAAATAAAGGAAATGCTATACAAGTTTCAAATAAAACTTTAACTAATTATCTTTCTAAAATATAACCATTTTACAAACACAAATATTAATAATATCACCTTAAAACTTAATGCAAATTTTTCCTTAATTAATTATTACTATAACTACTTTAGTACATGTTTACTTTCTAAAACTCTGCAACCTACATAAGAATTTTCTTAAAACATTCTTTTGGAATCAAATTTAAAACTTTTATCTTATACTTAGAAATCTACTTAAACGTACTTGGCTTTCAGTGAAATACACTTCCGTTTAGGATAACCCAAGGAATTCTTTTTATCAATCCAACCTAATTTACCCAATTCAATTTTACTTCATTCTGTAAAATTCCTTTCCATGCTTCAAATTAAACTCCTTTTATTTTTAAAGACATTGCTATTTCCTGGAAATCACTTACAAATACATGTTAAAATATTTAAAATAAAGCTTCTAGAAATTACTCGATTGAAAATAATACTTAAGGAAATATATAGAGGTTTCCTAAGTACTTTAAGTCAAATTTAACTTCTAAAATAAAGTTATTAAATCAAATATTTATATTATAATTCGCTTTTTGAAAACTTAATACTACTTTACTTATTAAAAATAATTAAACACCATAATTACATAATCGAATATTTTCTTTCGCTTAAAAAAAATTTAAAATAATATTTCTTTCTAAAATATACCAAATCATATTTAAACTGCAGATTTATATTTAAAAACTTTTCTTAAAAAACACTAGAATTTCCTGAGAGAAAGCATACTTCCCATCCTTTAAAAATAAATCTCACTATTATTTTAAACAATTCACATTTCCTTTATATATCACATCTTCAAACATTTCAAATTATCAACAAATTTCTTGAATTTAATTGCTTTTAAATTCTTTACTTAGGAATTTCTTTTATATCCTTTAAACCCAATTCATCTATTTATATTTAAAGTTTTCAGGTTGTATTCACCCAATCACAGCACAACACAATTTAAATTTCAATTTAATTCATCACATTATATAAATAAAACACAGCATAACAAGATCTAAAAAAATCATCACAGAAAAATAAATAAGATATATCGTAGAATATAAATTAATTCCTATTTTTGAGGGATACAGTTGGATCCCTCCAACCTATTTTCCTGCATCCACGGATATTAGTATATAAATAAATATCGATTCAATTTGATAATAATTATCATACTCAACCAATCAAGCAATCATTCAATTATTGACTATTTAAATTAACTAATATTCCAGATGTGAGTGAGTTAAACTCACTTTGGGTTTTCGGCGAGCATTCAAATTTAAATTAAATCGAACGGCGTTCGATTTAACCTAAATTTTTACTTGCTCCGAACGATTCCAAAACTGCTCCACTACGTAGTACGTGCCTCTGCGATTCCGGCGTCGTCAGTTTCATCGAAATCTGATGACTTACGTAATAGATATGAATTTTATAAATTTCAGTTTCAAATTTAAACCAATTTCTTTTTTAATTACCAAAACAAACCAGGCCGATGCTTTCCCTCTCGTTCTTTCAAAACGTGAACACTCCAAGAGTTCGAAACCCAAGTACGCCATATAGGGCTCGCCGCCACACCACCATCGACCCATGTGGAACCCATCAGGCACCGCCACTACATGCGCCAACACAAGCTCCACCGACGCCTAGAACCATGCAAAGCTCAGTCTTCCCCAGGCCTTCGAATTCTAGCATGAACATGCGAACATCGCGGCAAGATTCTAGCCACCACGACAACTAATACACGATCTCGACCGTCCACTTCGTAGATCTCGACACCCTCTTCGACTTTCTAGTAGGAAGAATCTTCTAAAACTCGATGGATTGAGGTAGATCTGAGATGGAAGGCGAATGAATTTCGTCCATTGGAGTTAAAGAAGTGGTGGCCGGTGAAAATAGATTAGGGTTTGGTCAAAACATGTATATTTAAATGTTTATTAATATTATTTTAATATTATCTCTAATTTAACAAGCTTTTACAAATGAACTTCAAATCTCATGTGCCGCCAGGCGCTCCTAAGGTTTCACCTACGTTCCAAACACAATGGAACGTGTTTCGAAGGCTCATTCAATCATATACGCGAGTTACGGAAATAAACAGTCAATTTTAATTTTAATCGATTAAAGTATTGTCTATGCGTTTTAAGCCGCCGGGGTCAAACGACAACTCCGATTGCTACAAAAATTGAAATCCGATAATAACTAACTATTACGGATCCAATGGAACTTGTTTCGTCGAATTCCAAGACTATGCTCCGAAAGGCTATTTTAACTTGTCGATTAAATCGAGCGATTTTCAAAATCGTCGAAATCACTTAAAATTTCATTTTTAAAACTTTATTAACTCTATTATAACTCGTATAAAATTTATATTCACATTAGAAATCATTCTAATTCATTTCGAACCAAAATCTAATTATTTGCATTATTATTTTATTAAATTCCATTATTAAATTAATATAAAATTCCAAATTTAATCTATCGACTTTTAATTCCATCCAATGGTCCAATGTTAAAATTTAAACCCTAATAGACTTAAAATAAATTTTAGAATCTAATTTTATATCTATTTATACTCAAAATTAACAATTATTCCAATTCGAATATTGAGTTATTATTATTCAAACTTCAATTAAATTACCGTATATAAAGTTTTAACCAATTTTATTAATTTAACCAAAGTCTATTATTTCAAAATTCAAATTATAACACATGTTCAACATTTAAAATGAATTAAATGTTCAATTCTAGCTACCCAAAATTCCGAGTCGTTACAATTATTACAATATTTTTCTTGATTAATAAAAATTCCATTTGAAACTTGTTTTATTTGAAGTCCTAGAAAATATGATAATTCTCCCATATGAGACATTTTAAATTCTCTAGTTATTATTTCAAAAAATATTTTACATAATTCATCATTAGTTGAGCCAAATATAATGTCACTGACATATATTTGAACTATTATTATATCATTTTTAGAGCGTTTTATAAATAATGTTTGAACTACTTTTCCTATTTCGAATCCAGAATTAATTAGATAGCTTTTAAGGCATTCATACCAAGCACGTGGTGCTTGTTTTAAACCATATAAAGCTTTCTTAATTTTATATACATGATCTGGATATTTTTCATGTATGAATAAAGGAGGTTATTCAACATAAACATTTTCTTTAATATAACCATTTAAAAATGCACTTTTAACATCCATTTGATAAAGTTTAAAATTATTAAAACACGCGTATGCTAGTAAGATTCATATTGCTTCAAGTCTAGCAACTAGAGCATACATATTTTCGTAGTCTATTCCTTCTTCCTGGTTATATCCTTGTGCTACTAGTCTTGCTTTATTTCTAGTTATATTTCCTAATTCGTCTGCTTTATTTTTATAAACCCAATTAGTTCCTATAACCGTCTGATCGGTCGGTCTGTGTACTTGTTCCCATACTTCATTTCGTTCAAACTGATTTAATTCTTCTTGCATAGCAATAATCCAATTTTTATCGGATGATGCTTTTTTAGTATTTTTAGGCTCTATAGTAGAGAGAAAAGCTACATTACTCATTAAATTTAATTAACGAACATTTGAATTTATTTCTCCAATTATATTTTCCATAGGATGCTTTCGTAAAACTCTTCGAGGAGATCTTATTGTATTAGTAGTATTTCTATTTTCTAAATTATAAACAATGTTTTCATCTTCCCTAGAAAAAATGATATCGTCATCATCTCTTGAATTGTTTATTATTGTTTTTGTTTTATTAAGTAAGTCATCGTCATTAATTTTAGTAGAAACAAGTTTAGCATTTTCATTAAAAGATATATGGAGTGATTCTTCGATGGTATTTGTTCGTTTATTAAAAATTCGATAAGCTTTACTTCGATTCGAATATCCAAGGAATATTCCTTCGTCACATTTTGAATCGAATTTGCCAAGCTGATCTTTAGTATTTAATATAAAACATTTTGATCTAAATATTTTAAAATAAGATATATTTGGTTTTCTACCTTTAAAAAGTTCGTAAGGAGTATTTTGGTGAGAGGTCTAATAGAAACATGCTTCAAAACATAACAAGCAGTTGGAACAGCTTCAGCCCAAAATTGTTTTGGTAATGTTCTTTCATTTAGTAAAGTTCTTGCACATTCTTGTAGAGTTCGATTCTTTCGCTCTACAACTCCGTTTTGTTGTGGCGTTCTAGGAAATGAAAAGTTACAAAATATTCCTTCCTTTTATAATAGTTATCAAATTGTATATTTTCAAATTCATATCCATGATCACTTCTAATATTTTTAATTTTAATACCTTTTAAAATTTGAATTTGTTTAACAAATGTTTTGAAATTTTCAAAGGTATCACTTTTATTTTTCATAAAAATAGTCCATGTATATCTAGAAAAATCATCAACTATTACAAATACGTACTTATTATGATTTATGGATTGAATTTTGGTAGGGCCAAATAAATCCATATGAAATAATTCGAGTGGTTGTAATGTCGAGATAACTTTCTTAGATTTTAACGAGGATTTAGTTAGTTTACCTAATTGACAGGAGTCACATATATTATTTACTTTAAAATTCATATTTGGTAATCCTTTTACAAGATTATTTTTAGAAATTTTATTTACATTTTGGAAATTTATATGACAAAATCGTTTATGCCATATCCATGGATCATTTTCTTTAGCTATTAAACACATATCTGAGTTATGATTAACTTTCATATTTACAATGTAAATGTTTTTATCTCTATTTTCCTCGAAAATAATATTTTGATTATGATCAAAAATGTTGCACTTATTTTCAGAAAATGATATTTTAAATCATTTATCGCATAACTGACTTATACTTAATAAATTTTGTTTTAAACTCTTAACTAATAAAACATTTGTAATTAGAGGTAAATTAGATGTACTGTAATTGCTCACATCGCCTTTGCCGATGATATATCCCTTGGAATTGTCTCCAAAAGTGACAGAACCTCCATCTAAATATGTAATATTTATCTGCATATCCTTATCTCCTGTCATATGTTTTGAGCAACCACTGATGAGTATCCATTTTACTCTTTTTTCGAGTGGGACCTTCAAAAAATATGAGATATCGTTGGTACCCACCTTTTAATAGAGTCCTAAGAGTTAGGTCCTAGGAAACAAAACCCAAGAAGTTTAGTATCCCTTTTACAAATATAGTTTTTATTATTATGAACATCTTCCATGAATGAACTAATATGCTTCTTTCCTATTAGTTTGTTATTAGTTTTAGGTATCCATATACTTATAGTTTTAGAAACTGATCTATTTGAAGATGTGGATGTTTAACTTTATTACTAGATTGTGACTCTTTTACTTTCTTTTTATATCCTAAACCATGTTTATTATTAACAGATTTTGAATTCTCAATAATTCTAAATAAATTTTCTCTTCCTTTATTAAAATTTGAAATATTTTTAGTAATTTCATCTAGTTTGGTCTTTAGGCATGAATTTTCTAGTTCTACTATTTTAATATTGGTTTTTAAAACATGATTTTTAAAAACAAGACTATCATTCTTTTCTTTTTGAGTTTTAATTTCTTGACTTAATAATATAAGTTGAGATTAACATTAGAGAGAGATTCTTGAGTTTTCTCAAGTTCTTTTCCAATATTTTCTTCTCATCTTTAAGCATATCTCTTTCGAATTCTGCCTTGCTCTTAATTTCTGCAGCTTCTTTATATTTTCTTTTAAGACTATTTAAAGTATCCAATAATTCAGAATTTATTTCTATCATATCATCAAAAGTAAAATTGCTAACCTCATTAGCTTTAGCCATGAAACATACGTTAGCTTGTTCATTATCGCTGTCGCTTTCACTTCCCGAAGAAGAGGATGAGGAATCTGAATCATCCCATGTGACTGAAAAGGCTTTTCTTTTGAATTTGTCCTTCCTTTTATTTCGGTATTCTTTCTTTTGATCTGGACAGTTTTTCTGAATATGCCCCTTTTCGCGACAGTTAAAACATTCCATAATTGATAAAGACGGTGATTTATTGCTAGTTGAGCTTCTCTTGCCATTATTTCTGTTTCCTTTTCAATATTTCAAGAATTTCTTTAAGTTCTTTGCAATAAAAGATAGGTCATCTTTATCTGAGTTTGAATCTTCTTGTTCTACATGAAATGCTATATTCCTTTTATCTTGAGCCTAAACTCTTTTTGCCTGCAAATTCACTTCATAGGACATTAGGTTTCCTATTAATTCTTCTGGAGTTATTTTGGCAATATCGTTTGCTTCTTCAATAGCGAGAACTTTTCTTTCCCATTCTTCTTTTAAAGAATTAAGGATTTTGGATATGATATCATAATCTGAATATTTTTCTCCTAGTCCAACTAATGAATGATAGACGTCCTGAAATCTTGAGTACATGTCATTTATGGATTCATTTTATTTCATTCTAAAGTTTTGAAACTAACTCTTGAGCATGGAAATTTTGCTTTGTTTAACCTTGTTGGTTCCTTTATGTGTGACTTTGAGTGTATGCCAAATTTTATATGCAATATTGCACATGCTAACGCGGTTAAACTCATTTTTATCTAAGGTGCAAAATAACATATTCATGGCTTTTGCATTAGCTATGGCATCTAATTTTTGTGCATTTGACCGAGTGGAATATTCTTCAGTAGGAATAGTATATTTTGTCTGAGTTATATTCCATGACTTAAAACTGTTTGCTTGCATATATATTCTCATTCGTGTGGCCCAATAGTTATAATTCATGACATTAAATAGTGGTGGACGTGTAGTGGATTGTCCTTCAACAAAGCTAGTGTTAATGCTAGTGCTAGTGCTGGTGTAAGTGTCCATGTTATTGGATTATCATATAACTGTGTTACGCCGAAATTGTTACATTCATTAAATTCCAGCTACTAGCCACAAAAGTGGGTAATACAATCAAAACCGTTGGCACTTATTGGATTTTGGATTCCATCAATGGCTGGGCTACTGGGGAACCGCCCGTCACAGTACGTGGCCTAGATCACCGTACCGAGGATTACTTCCAATCCCCTGCAATACAAAGCCGGACCCATTCCTTACTGAATAGTTTCAAACAAGACAACCCCGCAGTTGTGATCAGCAACCGCACCACTAAGCCGAAAATAAAGGGACCTCTAGACAGGGATAAATCTTGCTCTCAAGTGGGGGCTACCCACAAAGCTTTGCTGCACCTCCCCTGTTTTAGCCATTCCCAGTTGATGAGGCTTGAGGCTACGATTAACTTTATAGGACATATCACTTAGAATGCTCATCGTTCACCTGACGAAGTTCTAAAAGCATTCAATCCATACAAGTTCGTTCCGGGTTCGAACGAAACCGAAGGCATTATCTCGTTACACTCGTATTGGAATCACCCTCAGAGTTAACGACAATAACCCTTGCACTCTGAATCACCATCTCGAATCTATAAGTACTACTCCGTCAACTCATTATGGAATCACCCACAGAGTTATACTGACGTATAGCCCTTATACCTCGAGTCTTCACTCGCTCCTCTTGGATTAACGACCTAACGTTTATTTGGAATCGATGTTGTTTTCGGATTCCAAATATGGAAACCTGATCCCGGTCTCATCGAAATCCAAAGCGTGCCTTTTAAGGACCAAGTTGTTTTAAAGTTTAAAACAATTCAATTCATTATCTAAATATACACAGATAGATAATTCACCACGCAATAGATAATCAACATTATCATTATCAACAGATAATTCATATCATAATCAGATAATTCATACTATCATCCAAAAGCAACCAATGCATCCATATCACATACACTACTCATCTCATAACTGAGATTAATTAATTAAAAATCTGTGTATATTAACCAATTCCAACTGAGACGACCCGACTTTCCACTCCTGGAAAATCGCATCATCTTTAAGGAAAAAAGGGATAGAAAATAGAATAGAAAGAAGAGAAGAAAGAAACAACATCAGAATCTACACAGCGAAACGAATAAATTATATTAATAACATAAATATTACATAGTTTACAACCATTATCAGATACACGGATATACAACACATACTAGACAGTTATAAACACCTGTCAAGTTATACAACTCAATACAACAACTCAGAGAACACACAGCGGAATACTATAGATATATATCTACACGTAGAAGCCTCTTGCTCCATTGCTCCTCCACAATTCGTCAAAGCAAACCTGAATCCTAACCTGAATTCCCTTGGCTACTCGTAAAAATTTGAGTACCCAAGAGTTTATGAAAAACAAAAACAAACTTCGGGTCAGACATGGGTCTGGTGTGAGTAACAGGTTAAAGTTGCTTAACTTTCAAAAAACCTTTTGAAAAGAAAGGTATCACGTAAGACTTCCCACACATAAGCATGGAAAAGTTTTTACCTTACGCTAACCAAAACATTTGATAGGAAATCCGATGATATTATAATAGTGTCTAGGGTTTTCAAATAAATAAGAAATAGCCGAAATTGTTACATTATTAAATTCCAGCTACTAGCCACAAAAGTGGGTAATACAATCAAATCCGTTGGCACTTATTGGATTTTGGATTCCATACAATGGCAGGGCTACTGGGTACCGCCCGTCACAGTACGTGGCCTAGATCAACGTACCGAGGATCACTCCCGACCCCCTACAACACAAAGCCGGACCCATTCCTTACTGAATAGTTCCGAACAAGACAACCCCGTGGTTGTAGCTAGCAACCACCCACACAGCCGAATATAAAGGGACTTCTAGACAGGGATCAATCTTGATCTCCAGTGGGCGCGACCCACGAAGCCTTGCTGCACCTCCCCTATTTTAGCCATTTCCGGTTGATGAGGCTTGAGGCTACGATTACCTTTATAGTACATATCACTTAGAATGCTCATCGTCCACCTGACGATGTTCTGAAAGCATTCAATCCATACAAGTTCGTTCCGGGTTCGAACAAAATCGAAGGAATTATCTCGTTACACTCATTTTGGAATCACCCTCAGAGTTAACGACAATAACCCTTGCACTCTAAACCACCATCTCGATTCTATAAGAACTGATTCTGTAATCCAAAGTGATTATCTTAATTAATCACAAGTTAATTACTTAATTAATTATTTAACTTAATCATTTAAAATTAATTAAATGATTCTTAACTTCATATATTATAACGATTCTTAATTAAGAAAACATCATCTTAATTTAAATCATTTATATTAACGAATAACCTTAAATGGTTAATAATCTAATTATCTTAATTAGAATAAATTTATCAGTTTAAATTAAAATTATAAAGAAAATTATCAAACCAGTTAAATTATTTACATAGATTATTAAATTTATATTGCCCAAAATTCCAGGTCGTTACAATCCTCCACAGTTAAGCCCAGTAAAACAAGCTTTAAAACCCTACTTTGCTCGATTACCAACTCCTCAATCATTAGAAAAATCAAATTACATTTCCCCATGATCCTTGATTCATAAACAAACTTCGAACAAGATTCAAGCTCCGATTATCATGCCAATCAATGGCAATTACTAAAACCCCCAAAAACACTCAAACCCAAATTTCTCAATGAATACTCAACTAAAAATCACAATTTACATATCAAAATTCATGATTTCCTACCAAGATTACATGCATGTAATCCAAATTAAAAATTAAGGTTGTTATTTTTTAACCAATATCTTAGTTTCACTGTAATTCTTTTATTTATGCTTATCTGATATCTTAAAAATCATAGAAATATTTTTGTGATCTTTATTACACATATTCAAGCAAACTTCATTCATATATTCAAGGCTAATATGGACCATTTTGGGAAATTTTGATTTTTTTGAAAACAAAGGTTACAGTTTTCTTCAAATAGAGAAGAACATCAATATATACAGCCATATATTTAAATTTTAAAAATAAAACATTTCTTATTCATGATTACTTTATCATTAATAAAGTAACTTAAAACAATTTAAAACCTGTAACGACCCAACTTCCACACTCCAGGAAGTCGCATCGCTAATAAGAAAAGAAAGGGTTAGAAAGAGAAAGAAAGAGAAGAAGAAGAAACAACACATCAGAATCTGAATAGCGGAACGAATAAATTATATTAATAACATAAAACATTACATAGTTTACAACCACTATCAGAGTACACAGATAATACAACACATATTAGACAGTTATAAACACCTGTCTAGTATTTACAACATAATACAACTCAGAGACAACACAGAACACACAGCGGAATACTAATATCTAAAGCAGAAGCCTCCTGCTCCATTGCTCCTCCATTATTCGTCAAAGCTAACCTGATCCCTTGGCTACTCATAAAAATTTGAGTACCCAAGAGTTTATGAAAACAAAAGATAAACTCCGGGTCAGACATGGGTCTGGTGTGAGTAACAGGTTAAAGTTGCTTAATTTTCAAATCCTTTGAAAAGAAAGGTATCACGTAAGACTTCCCATCATAAACATGGAAAAGTTTTTACCTTACGCTAACCAAAACATTTGATAGGAAATCCAGTGATATTATAATAGATCTAGGGTTTTCAAGTAAATATGAAATAGCCGAAATTGTTACATTCATTAAATTCCAGCTACTAGCCACAAAATTGGGTAATACAATCAAAACCGTTTGCACTTATTGGATTTTGGATTCCATACAATGGCAGGGCTACTGGTTTATATTTGATTAAATGATAATTAAATATTAATTGATAATTAATAATGATTAATTTAAGTTAACTCTTAATTAAGTAATTAAGAAATGTTAATGAAGTCATTAACTTAAGATTATTTAACAATTAATTAATGTGATTAATTTTGATAATTAATTGGATTAATTAAATAATAATAATCAATTGTTTATTACTTAATGAAGGTAATTAATGGATTAATTACTTAGTGTAATTAATTTAATGAATGTGATTAGTTTAGATTAATTAAGTTAAATTAATTTAAACATTTGTTGATTGTTTGATAATTACTTTATGTAATTTATGAATTTGTAATTACTTAAGGAAGTAATTAATTAATAATTACAGGATGTAATTAAAGATATTTGATATAAAAGTAAATTGGATTTAAATTACTTTGAAATTAATCAAGGGGATTAATTTAGATAATTAATTAAGAATAATAAATTATGGGATGAGTAATTAAAGTAGTTAATTACTGAATGGTTATTAATCATGGGTGATTAATATATATGTGGATTAATTTCAGATTAATTACTTATGTAATTAATTTATATTTAGAATTTATTAAATGTAATTAGGATCATTAATTAATTCGTTAATGATGTAATTTGGAATTGATTAATTCAGGTTAGGATTCAGGTTAGCTTTGACGAATTGTGGAGGAGCATATGGAGCAGGAGGCTTCTGCATATAGTTATATAGTTCCGCTGTGTTGGTATCTCTGAGTGTTTCTGTATTGTGATTGAGTTGTAATAACTAGATAGGTGTTTATAACTATCTAGTATGTGTTGTATATGTCTGTGTAACTCTGATATTTGATGTATACTATGTTATACTTATGTTACTAATATAATTTATTCGTTCCGCTGTTGATATTCTTGTGTTGTTTCTTCTTTCTCTTCTTTCTTTTCTCTTTTCTATCCCTTTCTTTCTTAAGGATGATACGACTTTTTGTGGAGAAAAAGTCGGGTCGTATAAACTTGGTTCCAAATGCGATGACCCGACTTCCTACTCCCAGAAAATCGCATCATCTTGAAGAAAGAAAGGGATAGAAGAAGGAAAGAGAAGAAGAAAGACAACAACAACAACAGATAACTCACAGCGGAACGAATAAAATATAATATATCACATAAAATATTACATAGTATCTCATTACATCAGAGTACACAACTTAAACAACAAATAATAGACAGTTATAAACTTCTGTCTAACTATACAACTCAAGATACAAGAGAAACAGATACCAAACAAACACAGCGGAATCAATATATATCTACACGTCGAAGCCTCCTGCTCCATATCTCCTCCAGAATTCATCAAGAAAACCTGAACCACTTGACTACTCATACATAATATGAGTACCCAAGAGTTTAATGAAACAGAAAATAAACACTCGGGTCAAACAGGGGTCTGGTGTGAGTAAACGAGTTAAAATTGCTTAACTTTAGAAAACCTTTGAAAAGTATCACGGAAGACTTCCCACACATAAAGATGGAAAAGTTTTTACCTTACGCTAACCAAAACATTTGATAGGAAATCCAGTGATATTATAACAGTGTCTAGGATTTTCAAGTAAATAAGAAATTGCCGAAATTGTTACATTCATTAAATTCCAGCTACTAGCCACAAAAGTGGGTAATACAAACAAAACTGTAGGGTCTCGTAGGAAGAATGGGTTTCCATCAATGGCAGGGCTACTGGGGTACCGCCCGTCACATTACGTGGCCTAGATCACCGTACCGAGGAGTACTCCCACTCCCCTGCAACACAAGGCCAGGACCATTCCTTACTGAACAGTCCCAAACAAGACAACCCCGGCAGTTGTTCGGATCAACCACCCCACACAGCCGAATAAAAAGGGACTTCTAGACAGGAGTAAATCTTGCTCTCCAGTGGGAGCTACCCACGAAGCCTTGCTGCACCTCCCCTGCTTTAGCCATTCCCGGTTGATGAGGCTTGAGGCTGCGATTACCTTTATAGAACACATTTATCTTAGAATGCTCATCGTCCACCTGACGATGTGCTGAAAGCATTCAATCCATACAAGTTCGTTCCGGGTTCGAACGAAATCGAAGGCACTATCTCGTTGCACTCATTTTGGAATCACCCTCAAAGTCAACGACCATAGCCCTTGCACTCTAAATCTTCATCTCGAACCTATAAGCACTATTCCGTCAAACTCATTACGGAATCACCCACAGAGTTATACTGACGTATAGCCCTTACACCTCGAGTCTTCACTTGCTCCACTTGGATTAACGACCTACGTTTAATTGGAATCGATGTCGTTTTCGGATTCCAAATATGGAAACCCGATACCGGTCCAATCGAAACCAAATGCCATTTTAATGTCCAAGTTGTACTTAAGGGATTTAAACAGTTTAACTTATTCAGGATGATATAAACAGATAGATGAATAACATTATCACAATAGATAATTCATATCAACATTCTTCTCACAAAGCAGCATATCACAACATAGATATCCAAATCATCCAGTATCAACCAATCACCCAATATCAATCATCCAATATCATTCAATAACCAATATCAATCATTCAATATCAACCATTCAATATTTATCAATCACCCATAGCAGAATTGATTATCAATTTAATTAACCTTTTAATTAAATTAATTACTATCCTTTAATCACTTGGATAATTGATTTATTACAAATCAAATTCATTATCATCTCTTAATGATCTTCCTTAATTAATCTTCTTCGATTAATTATTCCTTAATTACATTCAAGTAATTATCCTTAACCATATTCAGTAATTAACCTTTAATTACTATCATTAATTACAATAATTAATGATCCTTCATTAATTAATTAACTATAATTAATTACATTAATCCTTAATTAATTACAATTAATTAATCATATTTAAATTAATTACTTAAATTAATTACTTCATTAATTATATTAAATTTGGAATTATTAATTTCTGTTTTATTTAAACATTTTTAATTTAAATTTAGATTTTAAACTTTTTAAAGTATAAAAGAACATTGATTTGAATTTAAAACTATAAGTTTTGAATTTATGAAATAAGGTTTAAAATAAGTTAAATTCAGTTTTGAAAATCTAGAATTTGACTTTAATGTCAGTTTTAAAAATAAAATAAGTTTTTAAATTTAAATTTGTTTTAACCATTTTTAGAAAAGGTTAAATAACTTGAATTTAAAAATGAAGATGAAAGAGTAAGTAATGTTTTAAATTTTTAAGATTTAATCTGGAATGAAAATTTAAATTGTATTTCAATTTGAAATTTTAAAAGAAATTTATAAATTTGAATTTTTGTTTGAAATAAATTGTTTGAAATACTTTGTATAAAGAAGAATGTTTCTTAATTTTGAACTTAAGAAATTGATTTCATTTAGATTATTAAATTAATTTAAATGGAATATTAATTATTTAATTAATTAATAATGTGGATTTTTAATTTAGTAATTAATAATTTTTAAGTTAATTAATTAAGATTTAAGATTAATTAATTAAGGTTAATTAATCTATAGTTAAAGATGGTTAATTAAATTTTAATTAATGATTAAGATTTATTTAATCAAGTGATTAATGATTAATTTAGATTTTAATTAACACTTAATAAATTAATAATTAGGGATTAATTAAATTGTAATTAAATATTAATTGGTAATTAATAAGATTAATATAAGTTAATTCTTAATTAAGTAATTAAGAGATGTTAATGAAGATCATTAACTTAAGATTATTTAACAATTAATTAATGTGATTAATTTTAATAATTAATTAGATTAATTAATTAATAATAATCAATTGTTTATGTTAATTACTTAATGGAAGTAATTAATGAATTAATTACTTGGTGTAATTAATTTGATTAATGTGATTAGTTTAGATTAATTAAGTTAAATTAATTTAAACATTTGTGTATTGTTGATAATTACTTTATGAAATTTATGGATTTGTAATTATTTAAGGGAGTAATTAAATAAATAAATTACAGAATGTAATTGAAGATATTTATTATAAAAGTAATTTGAATTTAAATTACTTTGAAAGTTATCTAGGGAAGTAATTAATTATGAGAAATTAATTATGGGATGAGTAATTATAGTAGTTAATTACTAGTATTATTAATCATGGGTGATTAATATATACATGGTTTAAATTGAAGATTAATTACTTTTGTAACTAAAATAGAGACTGATTTAATGTAATCAGAAATCATTAATAACTTAATTTATGATGTACTTTGGAATTGATTAATTAAGGTATAATTAATAATGAATAAATGATTAATGTAATTGATTTTAGTTAATTAATTAATTAAAGCAATTACAAGTTAATCATTTGCAAAGGGTTTAATATAATTAACTTGTGAAATTAATTAGAGATGGTTAATCAATGAGGAATAATTGGAATGAATATTGAGATGATGATGTTGTGATTTGTTGTATAGAACCCTAGTTTTACTGAGTTGGGTAAAGATCGAACTGTCCGGCCATTACAGTTGATCGAGTTCAACTATGCTTTAGACATTAGAAGGTAGCGGGTAGTCGAAGGCTTCACCGGAGTTTTAGGGGTAGCGATGGCCGGAGGTGCGTGAAGGAGGTGATGACAGGTTGGGAAGTGAAGGGGGCACTGTGTTGTTCCCAGGTTTGAATGTTTGGCTTTGGTTTCAAATCCAAGCAAGTGATGACTGTATTGATGTTTGTTTGGCATGAGCAACTCATTGTTGGCAGTAGGATGGTTGTATGGGTGGCCTGTGATGGCCGGAGACCGTGTGCAGGTGCACAGGAGCAAGGTGATTATGGTGATGATGGTGGTGTTCTGTTTTTGGGTTGCAGGGTTTCTACCTCGGGTTGGTCTCGGGGGAAATTGGGGAGTGACTCGAAGAAGTATGGCTTCTGATCGAAGTAGATTATAGGATGGCTCGGGTTGTAATGTTTCAGGTTTTAAACAGAGCCTTATTTCCAGTTTTAAAAATTTTAAAAGTAAGTTTTTAAAATATAAATTTAAAACCTGAACTAAGTATAAAATTTAAACTGAATTTAAATATAAATTCAACTAGTTAAATTTTGGGTTTTTGAAATATTTTGAAATTTTGAAATTTTTAAGCAAATCTGAAACCTGTTTTCCAGATTTATATGAATTGCAGTGAAAAGTAGAATTGCAAACTTAAAATTTGAAAACTAGCTTGTAACCTGAATTTAGATATAAATTCAAATAATTTGAATCTTGGTCTTTGTAATTATTGAGTTTTTTTTTAAATTTAGTTTGGGTTTTAAACAAAACAGAAACTGTTTTCTGTTTTTAGATTTAAAAGTAAAATTTCAAATTGAAGATGGCAGTGTAGCGACCCAACTTCCACACTCCAGGAAGTCGCATCGCTAAGAAGAAAGAAAGGGATAGAAAAGAGAAAAGAGAGGAAAGAAAAAACAGACAACATCAGAATCTCAAGCGGAATCGAATAAATTATAATATATCACATAAAACTTTACATAGTATCATATACATCAGAGTTAAACAGCTAATACAACACAAACTAGACAGTTATAAACATCTGTCTAGCAATTACAATCCAAGTACATCAGAGAGAACCAGATACAACTCAAACACAGCGGAACCACTACATATATCTACACGTTGAAGCCTCTTGCTCCATTATCCCCTCCAGAACTTGTCAAAGCAATCCTGAATCACTTGACTACTCATACATAATATGAGTACCCAAGAGTTTAATAAACAGAAAATAAACACTCAGGTCAGACAGGGGTCTGGTGTGAGTAAACGGGGATAAAAGTTGCTTAACTTTAGAAAATCCTTTGAAAACAAAGGTATCACGTAAGACTTCCCACACATAAACATGGAAAAGTTTTTACCTTACGCTAACCAAAACATTTGATAGGAAATCCAATGATATTATAATAGGGTCTAGGGTTTCCAAGTAAATAAGAAATAGCCGAAATTGTTACATTCATTAAATTCCAGCTACTAGCCACAAAAGTGGGTAATACAAACAAAACCGTAGGGTCTCGTAGGGAAAATGAGTTTCCATCAATGGCAGGGCTACTGGGGTACCGCCCGTCACAGTACGTGGCCTAGATCACCGTATCGAGGAGTACTCCCACTCCCCTGCAACACAAAGTCGGACCCGTTCCTTACTGAACAGTTCCAAACAAGACCATCCCGCAGATTGGTCATTACCAACTGCCACACAACCGAATATAAAGGGACCTCTAGACAGGAGTAAATCTTGCTATCCAGTGGGAGCTACCCACGAAGCTTTGCTGCACCTCCCATGTTTTAGCCATTCCCGGTTGATGAGGCTTGAGGTTACGATTACCTTTATAGGACATATCAATCTTAGAATGCTCATCGTCCACCTGACGATGTTCTGAAAGCATTCAATCCATACAAGTTCGTTCCGGGTTCGAACGAAACCGAAGGCATTATCTCGTTACACTCGTATTGGAATCACCCTCAGAGTTAACGACGATAACCCTTGCACTCTAAATCTCCATCTCGAACCTATAAGTACTATTCCGTCAAACTCATTACGGAATCACCCACAGAGTTATACTGACGTATTGCCCTTACACCTTGAGTCTTCACTTGCTCCACTTGGATTAACGACCTAACGTTTAATTGGAATCGATGTGGTTTTCGGATAACCAAATATGGAAACCTGATCCCGGTCTCATCGAAACCAAACGCCATCTTAATGTCCAAGTTGTACTTAAGTGTTTTAATCAATTAACTCATTTCATTATTATCTATTTCACACAGATAGATAAACTACATCTAACAATAGATAATCACATTCATATCATAACAGATAATATGTATCATCCATAAACAGATAATCATCACAACCAAATAATCCATCACAAACCATCATACTTTAACCAAACATCCATATAATATAATTAATTACATTAATTAATTAATTTATGAAGTAATTAAAGGTTAATTACTGATATTGGTTAAGGATAATTAATTTGTAAAATTAATTAAAGATAATTACTTGAATGTAATTAATGGATAATTAATCAAGGGTGATTAATTAAGATGATTAATTTGAGGATAAATATTTAATTGATTGGTAATCAATTAAGGGTTAAGTAAGCAAGTTTTAAATGGTGAAGTAATTAATTTAATTCATTTTAAATTAATTAAAGATAGGTAATTAATTTAATTCACTTTAAATTAATTAGAAATAGAGGTAATTAATTTAATTCATTTTAAATTAATTATAGATTGTGTGATTGTAGATCCTTGCTTATGAATGGATGATTTGGTTTGACTTGAATGGTTTGAATCTCATATATGAGAATAGTATTATGTGATATGGATGCATTGGTTGCATTGTGATGGTATGAGTTATCTATTGGTGATGATAATATAGATTATCAATTTGTGATGATTACCTGTTATGATAATATTGATGATTATCTATTATAATGATGTGAATTATCTATCTGTGTGTATATGGATAATTAGATTTAATTGTTTTAAACTTAAAACAACTTGGACCTAAAAGACACGCTTTGGATTTCGATTAGACCAGGATCAAGTTTCCATATTTGGATATCCGAAAACCACATCGATTCCAATTAACGTTAGGTCGTTAATCTAAGTGGAGCAAGTGAAGACTCGAGGTGTAAGGGCTATACGTCAGTATAACTCTATGGGTGATTCCGTAATGAGTTTGACGGAATAGTGCTTATAGATTCGAGATGGTGAATCAGAGTGCAAGGGCTATGGTCGTTGACTCTGAGGGTGATTCCAATAATGAGTGCAACGAGATAGTGCCTTCGGTTTCGTTCGAATCCGAAACGAACTTGTATGGATTGAATGCTTTCAGAACATCGTCAGGTGGACGATGAGCATTCTAAGATTTGATGTTCTATAAAGGTAATCGTAGCCTCAAGCCTCATCAACCGGGAATGGCTAAAACAGGGGAGGTACAACAAGGCTTCGTGGGTAGCTCCCACTAGAGAGCAAGATTGATTCCTTTCTAGAGGTCCCTTTTTATTTCGGCTGTATGGGCGGTTGAATCGCGACAACTGCTGGGGTTGTCTTGTTCGGAACTGTTCAGTAAGGAACGGGTCCGGCCTTGTGTTGCAGGGGAGTGGGAGTACTCCTCGGTACGGTGATCTAGGCCACGTACTGTGGCAGGCGGTACCCCAGTAGCCCTGCCATTGTATGGAATCCAAAATCCAATAAGTGCCAACGGTTTTGATTGTATTACCCACTTTTGTGGCTAGTAGCTGGAATTTAATAAATGTAACAATTTCGGCTATTTCATATTTATTTGAAAACCCTAGACACTATTATAATATCATCGGATTTCCTATCAAATGTTTTGGTTAGCGTAAGGTAAAAACTTTTCCATGTTTATGTGTGGGAAGTCTTACGTGATATCTTTCTTTTAAAGGATTTTTGAAAGTTAAGCAACTTTAACCTATTACTCACACCAGACCCATGTCTGACCCGGAGTTTATTCTTGTTTTCCATAAACTCTTGGGTACTCAAATTTTTATGAGTAGCCAAGGGATTCAGATTAGCTTTGACGAATTGTGGAGGAGCAATGGAGCAGGAGGCTTCTGCATGTAGATATATATAGTTTTCCGCTGCATGTAGATATATCGACCACAATCCCCACATCACACTTCAACACTCCAAAATCCAGAATTCAACTTGAATTTAAATTCAAGTTTTTAAAACCCAAGAACCTGGAAACACTTTCCCACCTAAGTGTCTAACCTATCAACATCCAATTTCTCCTCTTCCCGACCATCATCAACTTCCATACTCCGGTGACAACTCCATCAACCCATCATCTATCAATACCCAAAATATCTTTGAACTCGATTCATTTTTGAAGCCGCAGCACCCAATTTTCCTAAACCCAGTAAACTAGGGTTCTACACTTTAAATCCCAAATACAAACCCGAATTAGAATTTTAATCCACTTTAGTAATTTTCCTACAATCTTGGATAGCTAAACTATTCCCAGAATCAAATTCACCCAATTCCGATGCAAGCTTCAATTAAACTTGACCAAAATGTAAAATACAGTGTTTTTGAAACTACACTATATTTAGAACATAATAAATTGAAATTTCTGTTTTAGAATTCCTGAATTCACTTAATGATTCTATTAATAAACCTGAAACAAAAATTATAACATTTGAATTTTACTCTAAGCAAATTGGTTCTGTGTAACTTGATTTTTCAGGTTACAGACCATCAGATTTAATTCATATAAAATTTGAACTTACACCATCCTAAAACAAACATAATTTGTTCAAAAATTTAAGTCCTAATCAACGAACAAGTCAAAGGAAAAAAAATCAAAAATCAAACATAAGTTTGAAATTTTGAAGACCACACATGCACAGTCATCATCTTGTTTACAGACACATACTTGCAGGTACTTTCATATATATTCATTTGTAATTTATAAACATGCACAACTTACCTATTAAACAGTTTTAAAAAGATGAGTTACTCACCTGTATTTGCCAAAATGCTGAGCGCTGTCCAGATTTTTAGCATGCAGTAGCTTGAATGCTTTATAAACTTGCATGTTGTAGAAACTGGAAATACTTTTGATGTTTGGGTTGAAAATGTTTTGAACTTGAAAATGAAGTTGTATGCAGTAAAATAATTTCAGATTGAAGAAAAATGATGTAGAGGCTTCAATATTGAGGATAATTACAGATTTAAAAACCTAGATTTGAATTCACTTTGGATTTCTAATTTAAAATTTAACCTTCCAATTCAAATACAAAACACATATGCATTTACACTTGTGAGTTTGAAATCAAATTTAAATTTAAAAACGTAAATGAATTCAAATCTCAGACAATCTAATTTGAATTCATATTCAAATTTCAGATTAAAAACTCAGTTTAAATCTCCACTTGCAATTTAAACTTTACCTTTAAATTTAAAAACAGAAAACAGTTTCTTTAAATGATTACCTTGCTCTGATACCAAATGAAAGTGCGCTATGGATCATGTAATATGGATATATGATAATGCAGAGTATAATGATGATGATAATACTGTAAATAGTGTGGAATAAAAAGCAGTATAGTAAAACGACACCAGAGATTTTTATACTGGTTCAGAGCACCGTCCTACGTCCAGTCCCAGACTCCTTCAAGAATTTCAAACAACAGCCGTCACTTAACCTAGAGGAGCAGGTCTATACAACCCCTGAGTAGCCGAACATGGACCTCTGCAGCAGAATAGGAATTTGCGTCAACAGCCAAAGAGGACTTCACTCGCCTGAGCATCAGAACAGGACTTCAACTAATAATAAAAAATAGTTTGACTAATTTGTGTTCGGATAACACGGATTTATAACTTGTAATATACCCTCCATATAATCTTCTGCTCGAGTATTAATATTTATATTTGAAGTATACAAAGAATAGAAAGGTATAGTATTGCTTTAATGTAGAATATTTGAAAGTATAATAGCAAATGGATTTCAGAAAGTTAGATCAGAGAATAAGAGAAATCGATTGTGATTAAGTGATTTGAAATGAAGTTGGAGTTTGTATTTATAAAGGTTATAAATCAACAATAGTCGGTGAAGAGTTTCAATCGAAATTTTGCATCCGAATCTTTTCATTTAAGGTCCGTAACTCTTCACAAAAGTCGTATCCTTTCAAATAAGTAACTGTTATAGATATTCAGTCGACTGAGCTATAGAGCCAGTCAACTGAAGATTCAAAAGTAATTTGAAATTTAAATTTGTATATATTCATGTAACTGTGCATGATGCACAAAAACTCCAGTGTCAGTCGACTGTCTCAGTAGGTCATTCGACTGATCTGGTCATTTTTGTGCAATTTGCACAATTACATATATATATATATATATATATATAACTTTAAATTACTTTAATAATTCAAATATGTTCTTATATATGTATAAAATATTTAGTAAATATAGTTATTAAATATATAAGCTAGTGTAGACATAATCGAGGAGAGATTTTAACAAATGTTGACCTAAGACTCAAAAACAAAATACCATAGTTGATGCACCGGTTTTTAAAGTCTCGTCTCCTTGTCTCTTTTTGTCGTAGGAGTCGTCAAGTCTGTATGTTGTAGTGATAGCTTATGAATCAAAACCAAGTATCAACAAAGCCATCAGGTCCACTAGCTGCAGTTTTCCTCATAGTAAATATAGAGTTCTTGATGTCCTCATCAGAAATAGGGGATGATAGAATGTTTTGCATATCATTAGATAGGGAGGGGAGGGAAAGGTCATCAAGGAAGGAGAAATCAAGAGGGGATTTGAAGAAACCAAGCAGGGTGGTGAAGCAGTTCAGAAAAGCAGAATCCATACTATCACTAGATGAGTGGGAGATACCTTGTTAATCATTTATTTGGTGAATGTATGATCTGGTTTGCTTTATCTTTAGAGAAGCATGGTAGCGCTTGGTATTTCTGTCTCCATTCATTGTCCAGTTCTCCTTATATTTTTGTCTTGCCATTCCAGCTTCATTAAATAAAGCAGATTTGAGCTGTTTGGTCAACTCTTGTTCAAGATGGATGTGTGCTAGGTCATTGGAGTTGCTCATGAGAAGGACTTGTACCTGTTCAAGTTTGTGTTGTATGTTAGCTGATAATTTCTTACCATTACCATAAATAATTCCATACCACTTCCTTAAAGCATTTTTTGTATTCTTTAGTTTTCTTTGCAGCTTTAACATTGGATTCCCAGAGGTGTGAATGCTCCAAGCCTTAGAAACCACCTATAAGAAATCATGGTTACGAATCCAAGCATCAAAAAATTTAAAATTTATATTTTTTTAATGGCTTCAGCTCCAAACATCAAGATTAAGGGACAGGGTCGGATAGTGGGGGCATTGGTATATGTATTTGTATGGTTGGCCATAGGGTCAACGCTTTTTGGTTGATGAAACCGTGATCTATCTTAGTGAGAACTCTTTGTCTATAATGGCTTTTATTGGTCCAGGTATAAGAAGAGCCAGTTGTAGGAATATCAGTCAGAGCAGCATTGTGAATGGTTTCATTAAGGGGGGAAAGATCTCTAAAGAGAAGAGGATTGTCGCCCTATTTATGGGAAGCTTGAAAAGAGCAATTGAAGTCACCTATAAGAATCCAAGTATTGGAGTTTTTTCTTAGGTGAGGAATATAATCATGTAGTTTTTTCCTCTTAGAGGGGGAGTTATTAGCATAAATGAATGAGAAGTATAAAGAAAAGGAGGAGGGATGGTAAAGAACATGGGAATGAACAAATTGCCTATCAGTTAGAATGGGAAGAATCTTGAATATAGAGGGATCATATATAACAAGAAGTCTCCCATAAGGAGCATGTGAGTGGTTGGTGATAAATTGCCATGAGGGATTGATGTATTTGCATTCTCACATTGATTGAGTTGGGTTAAGTTTTGCTTCAGAAATTGAGAGAAGGGATAGATTATGATCATGAATGATAGATTTTGCTAGTTCAATTTTAGATACCATGTGTGCTCCTCTAACATTCCATGTGCCAACTTTATGTATCATTGAGTATACTTTTTAATTTTTTTTCTTTAGGTTTATCTTACCTCTATAAGAGGTTGTAGGAGTAGCTTCAGGGATTACAGAATTGAAACAGTTAGAGTTTTCATCAGAATCTATAGGAGTCGGGCTCACCAAGTAGTAGTTTTTATTTCTTTTTGAGGAATTTGTCATGGGGATGTTTTGTTCAGAGCTTGCTACAACAGCTTTTAGTTTGTTATTTTTTGATTTGAGAATTTTATGAGGGTGGAAAGGTTTTGTAGAAGACAAGGACAGAGGAGGCTGAGTAGTAGAAAGGTGGTCATTGGTCTGGATAAATTTGTCATGGTCAGGTGAGCATGAGTTAATGAAGAAAATGGATTGAGGACCAATATGCAAGAGGTTGGTGTAATCAAAATGAAGAGTGGTGAATTTTAAAGGTGGGGTGATGGCTAGATTATCTTGAGAGAGGGTAGTAATTAGTGTAGAGGGATGAATTGCTGGAGCAAAGGAAGGAGTTTGTGTGGATGAATTAGAGAAGGTTGGAGGGGAGACAAATGGGTCTGTGTTGAGAGATTTAATTGCTTCAGCTTCACATGAAAGATTGCATGCATGTCTGTCCTTTTCATTCACGCGGGAAAGCTCTTCATATTCGGTAGTTGATAACACATTCACAACATGAGTATCTGTTGTTGCAAGGGACAATGCATTATCAACAAGTACAGCATGTTCAGAAACAAAGTTCTTTTTCTTTTCTATCTCAGTATCATTTCTTTGCCTTAAGTCCACACATTCATTATATATATGAGAACAATCAAGATTAAATCCATTCTCATCGTCATCCTTTTCATCGTTGCTTTGCAATACAGCGTATTTATTTTTCAAGTGAATATTGTCCTCATGAGACGAAATAGATTTGGCATGTTTGGACAGTTGCACAACTTCAGAATTAGTGTGGACTTGTGCACTTTCATTTCTATGTGCTTCCTATTTTCTTCCTTCATAGTTGTTGTTTCTCTTTTTAGTTATCACTTTTTTCCAGACCTTTTTGTTAGCAAATTTGGCATGTCTTACTTTGCAGTGATTAACCTTTAATCTATGAACAGAGGTTGTAACATTTTTAATCTTGGATTTATCATTTCCATTTTCTTTATCAATTACTTTTTCAAACTGACAGTTCTCAGTCATGTGTCCAAAGACTTTACAATTTACGCATATGTCTAGCCAACAAAAACTGATTGAGGGGAACCATCAGGAAGTTGAACGCTGAAGGATTCGACCAGTTCACAATGAGGAGGTATTTCTATCAAACATTTAGCAAAGTTAATTCTCTCTAATTTCTCTATCATTTCATCCATACATATTAGCTTTCCCAGCCTGGAAGACAACCAGTTTACTCCCAGAAGAGACCACACAAAAAGAAGGATATTAGATAACTGAACCCATATGGGTGCATCTTTTATGGAGCCACATACATTACTGATAGTGGGATCCCATTGCTTGATAATAAATAGCCTGTTTTTCATTAGAATAGGTCACTTCTAATAATTCTGTTTTGGTCTCTTCGTCAGAAAGAAGAAAAGGAAATGTAGTACCATCAGATCTAACCTTTACATTGCCATGAAGCTTCCATACTTTCTTCAAGTGACCAATAACAGCTGCGTAAGACAAAGGCTTGTCAAGGAAGAAGCCTACCAGAAAACCACCCCAAACATCAGATCCAGCAGAGATGACAGAAGCAGGTAGAATCATCACATCACCATCAAAAGAGAGGTCCAGATGGATAGCCTTATATTATCTCGCATTGCGAGGAAGTTTATTGAAAAGAGAAAACCAAGCTTGGTCTTGAGGGGGGGTTTGCTAAAAGAGAGAGGAGGGAGGCAGGGCTGAGGCAGAAGCATAGGTTAAGATAACAGGGAGGGATAGGAAAGGGCTATAAGAAGGAGAGGATAAGGGAGGTGGGTCAGAAGGGAGAGACGGTGGAGGAGGCAATTGGTTTAGGATAGGAGGAGGAGGGAAGACAGTGGATTGGAAAAGAGTGGATGGGAAAAGGGCAGGAAGATTTAGAGGAGCTGCCATTAAATTTTTGGTCTACTAATTGAAATAAATTAGATTTTGACCTGCATATTTACATATATAGGATGCACAACGAGGAGCTAAAATGTTTGTGTCCTCGACTTTACAAAGCTGCATTTGGGGAATTTTATTCATTGTTTGGAAAAAAAAGGTTGAAAGATTTATATCTTCTTTTAAGATGGATAAGTTTGACATCGAACTATATTCTATCGTGATCACTTTTCATATATAATGTTATGCTTTTCAAGGTTAAAGATGATTGAAAAACGTCTGATGTTAGCAAAATAATAAATTGACTTTCATATGGTCCTCATGGTCAAGTAATTTTTTATACTAGTTACATTATTAATGGCTAGTATTTTCATCCAAAATTCTGCAAGAAGTCTACACAAAATAGCATTGTTTCCATTGAGGCAAGTACTGATTACGTTGATGGATCCATTGAGAAAGTAATAAATTATAGGGATTTGTGTGAGATATTTTTGGTATACTACCGTCGGTTTCAAATTACCTTGTTTAAGTGTTATTGGGAAAATATTGATCGTGGAGTTAAGGTTGAAGATGGATTTACATTACTCAATTTACATCGGTTCCAAAATAAATTTGCAAGTGATCCTTTCATCTTAGAAACACAAGCTGTACTGGTGCTTTTTGTCGAGAAAGTAGTTTTTCAAATTGGTATTGTACTAAGATCACCCCTAGATATTCTCATAAGTTGGAAAACTGTGATGAAGAGGATAAGTCAACTAGCAAACCAACAGATGAGTCAATACTTGATGATAGAAATGTAGATGATGGGGATGAAAGTTATATAAGGAACGATTGTGATGGCACTTTGTATGACATAAGCATCCTTTATGGATATTCGTTTTATACATAGTTATATTCGTAAAGAGTGTAAATATACGTACTTTTGTACATAATTATATTAATTAATCATCAACTAGATTAGTAAAATTAGGAAAAAAAAATCATTCTTTTGCAAATTACTACCATTTTATATTATGATTTTTATATTTTATAAAAATGACTAATTAGTATGATGTTTTAATAATTTTTATATTAATTTTTATATTATGATTTATTTCCCAGGTTGATCATTTAGTAGAAGACAATTGAACTTGAAGCATCAATCGGTAAGAATGAGCAAGATCAAGGAGAGGTAAAATATAACTATCCCATGTATATAATAATAATTGAATACAAAGCTTATATAAATGGAGTAGTAATCATAAATTGAACAATCCAATGTAGACGTAACACTTTATACCTTGGTTCTGATTTTTCTGGACTGTTACCAAATTATCTTGCTAATAAAGTTGCAAGTGTGGTATTTTATATCAATGTGTGTAATTTTTTAAGGTTAACCTTGGTTAGATCATAACTATTATTATCTCATATTTCATCATAATATCATCACACTCATAGTTTTTTTTTACTTTTGGCAAAAAGAAACTTTACAAAAAAAGAGCATTTATTCATTTTCTATGCATTTCACTTGTTGTCTGCATCTAGTTTGTGCAATTGTTTTTTCTTTTTTGTGCATTTGGTTGTTCTTGTGAATTGATTTGAGGTAGCCCATTGTAACATCCCTAACTTTAATAACATAATTCAAAAGATTCAATTAGATAAGTGAAATAGAATAATGTAAAGGTTAGAGTAGTTAATAGATTGAGATTTGTAAAATTATAAGGTAGTCGTGCCTTAAGCTATGAAGAAAGAAACAAAAATATAAAATGAAGAAAGAAGGGGTAGTAAGCTAAGGGAAAAATAGGAATAGGTTATACCCTTATACCCTAAACCCTTATTCCATTTTACCTTATTATGTTCACAAAAAAAACTAAACTAAAGTTTGGCCGGCCAACCATAAGAAGGAAAACAAGAGGAAGATAAGCAAGAAAGCAAGCAGGGAGCTTAAACAAATTAATACAAGGGAAAATCTCAACCTCCTTAATGGAAAGATAAGATGAATAATAGTTCTTACATCTCATTTTTATGTTTTTGGTTTCTAGCTAAGGTTCGAATTTGTTCTGCAAATTATATGCCATGATTTATTCGTTTAAATGGATATATACTTGATGATGAATTATGATGCTTCATATTGGTTATATGAAAAGTTTTTATTTGGAAAACCTACTAAATGACATCCTTCTAACTTGCCTTTTTGATATAAGGTCAGAAATGTTATTTTAGAACGGGTTTCAAATTTGATAATTTTCTGAGATTTCGTGGATTTATTATGAATTTTCTAGTAAAGAAAATAGTTATATTGGGTTTAAATTAATATCGGCAATTATATGTTAGCTTTGGGTCTGAAATTTAAATATGCTAGAAATATATAAAAATTGATTTAAGGGAATTTTTGGTGAATTTTCCCAATTAGTTTATTAAAGATATAAGATTATTTAAGGTATGAGACTTAAATGTTTTTATGTTTAAAAAGGAGAAGGGGCAATTTTTTAAATGCTTTAAAAAAAATTAATTACTGAATTAGGCAACACCTTTTAGAATAAGATTTTGAAAACAAGTGGACAACTAATTACATGTTGACAAATAAGGCAAGTTAGTTGGAAAGATATTACTTTTAAAGGATAAAAATCAGTTTTGCAAAGTATTATTGCTCGCCACTTACACCAACCACCTTTCGACCCCATATTGCTGCCTCCAACAAAGTCAAATCAATATATAAGGTATCAATACCTTGGTACATGGTGGATTGGAGATAGACGAAAGTTATAGAGTCGAAATGTGCTTTCAAAGGGGAGATGTAGTCTTCAAAAACTTAGAACTAATTGGGTTACCAAAAAGAGGTTTTCGAAGGAATTAGCTTCTGACTTAGTCAAAAATATATTTGTTTTAGAAAAAGGCATTCGAAAGAAGTTGCCACCTTTTGTTTTTAAATAAAGCTTTCTAAGGGGTCGAAACCCTACTGTCATATTCAATCTTTCGAATCAATGCTTTCGAAAGGGTTCTTTTGTATTTAAACTTTGAAGCCACTTCTCTATGCTTTCGAAATTGTTGGTTTCGAAACTATCCACTTTCTTTTACTTAGGAATAATGCTTTCGATTGAGATGCTTTCGTCCCAGTTCTTTTAAGACCCATAGATGTATTGAAAGTCAAACCTAAAGGTATCGAAAGGAATGGTTTTAAATGGTCTCGAAGCTATGTTCCACAAATTTTTACTTGAAACTAATACTTTCGAAAGGTATGTTTTAAGTAAGACATTTATTGCTTTCGAAAGGTATATAATGAACGATTCGAAGGGGTGGCACCCTAATGTTTTTTCTAAAGGTACTTAGAGCATTCAAATGGAAGGTTTTCGATGCTTTCTAATGACAAGCTTAAAGTGATTTGAAAAGTGGATGTCTATGGTTTTAATATAGGTTTCGAAGGGTTATTATCAATGGTTTCGAAAAATTTATTTTTAAGGGTTTCGAAAGGTATGTTTTGGCCTTTCGGCCTAGTGTTTCAAGATAAAATAGTCAACTTATTTTGAATGGGCTACTTTTAATGTATTCGAAAGGATATGTTTAAAATTTTAAATAAAGGTTCCAAATGGTTTACCTTGGCTTCATGGCCCAAGATCTTTTAAGTTAAAAGGGTTTTAACTTACTTTGGAGGGATAGACAATCCCAATAGATTTCATCAACATTGTTTTGTGTATGGTATATATATCATGGCTTATGTGTTTTGAGTAAAGCAAAGTATATGGTTTCCTTATTTTAAAAGTATGATTTCAGGTGTAAATCATTTGTAAAGGATGTTCACAAGGAAATAAAGTTTTGACAGGGCAGTTAACCCTACGATAGGAAATATATAAAAAGGGTAGTTAATCCTAAATTTATGACTCGGATATTAAAAGAATAGACAAGACTGGTGTAGTGTCGCGCCCTATACTTTAGCTATTACTCCTAGTTAATTAAGTCAAAAATTACGGTGTGTAGGGCTTGTCACAGAGGGATTAATTTGGGGTTACACACCGAAAAGAATATATAGGGAAAAGATAGGTTGTGGGTAAACCCACAAAAAAACCGTTAGGTACAACTGATCCTAGGAAAGAAGTTAAGGGAAGTTAGCCCAAAAATTATGGGTGGTTAGCCCAGAATTGTGTCTAACAGAAGTTAGATTTCGATTAAGTGTAGAAGGCCCGAGTCAGCCAGTGGTTAATAATCGGCGAGGTAAAAATACAGTATGGGCAGTAGTCCATTGATTTCCTATTTTTATGCATATTTATATACTTGCTATTATTACTTCAATCATTTTGATTGCATGATTCTTATTTGCAAAAGATATGTTTTAAAAAGGGAAATTAGCGGGAAACTTGTTCCACCAAGCAGTGTTGTATCACTTAATATCAAAAAACCGAGATGTAATAATATTATTCACCCCAGGCTTTATGTTTGATAGAAGTTTATGTTTTCCCAACAAACTCTTGGGTGCCTAAAATTAATTCGAGTAAATTGGGAGTTAAACTTTTACAGGTCGAGTAGGTGGACGAATAAGCTTCCAAAGACACGTAGGAGGAAAGGATAGATATATATGAGCTTTTAATTTTATTTCTGTTGTGGTGTATTAAGATAGTTTTATTATCCAAAAACATGGATTTGAAATGCAATCAGGAAAATATGATTTTGGAATCTATGATTTTTTTCATATTCGTGTGCTTGTGATATTATGGATGCCATTAACATTACCGTATTTTGTCACCAGAAGTTAATACTATAGATGATTGCAACATCTGTAGCGCTTAGCTTCGGGCCTTAAGATAGGGGATGTTACATCCATGTATTCTGCTCCTAATGCTTATCTTAGTGCAACTCATGGTTAACCCATTGGCATAAACGTGGAAAGAAAGCATTTTCATGAAAACGGTTTTGTATTTGGGTTAGTTTTTCTTTTTTCCTTTTCAAATTTGAAATTTCATTACTTGTTCCTTTATTCTAATATTATATATAATTTTTTGACATCACTATTCCATTTTATGAAAAATTGCTTTAGTTTTGGCTTTATTGCCATTGATAGGTCAATTTTGTTTTCCTTGTATCTTTGCCAGGCTTTGAATTTTTTATGTCAAGTCACAATCTGCTTGTATTGAACTTTCAGACCATATACTGTATATTGTTTAACTTCTTCCTTTTTTATTTGATGATTTTAAGTTGAAGGTTTACGAAGTTATTTTAGTTTAATATTGTTTAAAATACGTTCTAATCACCATTGCAGTATGTGTTTATAGAAAATATGCCTTCATTAATAAATTCAAAATAATTTATACTGGTATTTTCTAACCGTGCTAATGTGGTTGATTCTAAAACATATAGATATACATTACAGAGACTCTGGCAAGCCCTTGCATTATTTTAGTCCCTATATTTATTATATTTTCGTAAATAATACAAAAGCACATATATACGAACACAGAATGCTAAATTTGAATTATGGGCTAGAGAGTTAGCTCTACCTCCTTGTACTTGTTTATTATTTAGTTAAAAAAAATTTATTATTTTACCGTATTATTAATAACTGAGATATGGTTGATCAGTTACGTCTCTGTGTATGTAATAAGTTGAATGTAGATTCAGTTAGAAGTGTGTCCATAGTTATACATTTATTTTGCTCGTATTGTCTTAAAACAAATGCATCCATGCTTACTCGAAAATTGATGCTTAATTTAATAATCGTTGTATATTAATCAACATATATATGCATGTGAAATAATGATATAAAAGAGGCACCCCCATGGTTCATGAGATCATAACCGTTTTTATTTTGAACCAGGTACAAAATAGTAATTTCATATCATCTTTAGCTAACCTAACCTAACTAGTCTCCAACCAACTATTTGCTAAAACTATTCTGCTTTGATTGGCTTAGCTATTTTCACTAGCTAGATTCAACCCCTATGCTATGTTCATAGCAATAGGTTCACATCATATTTCTCTTCAAAATATGATGTTGTACTTATATGTTCAAGTTCATTATTTACTATTATAATTCACATTAAATAACACGCTATAATTCAACCTCCTATTCATGACAAGTATTTGCTAATTTCATACATCAGGGGTAGCAGGCAGGCATTCGAAGAGGCATACCTTAGCTACAGTTGCAGCTTTTTGATACAAAAGATAAGTTAAGTGGTGTAAAAATTAATGAATCAAGCGATGCTGATGTTGAAGTTGCTCACATTACGTTAAATAGGTAAATAGTACATACAACTTCCATCATCAGGTATATCAGTGTTTTGTATTCACCAACCCAACCAGGAACAATTATAACTGCCTACTCCCACACTTTTTGGCATTACTAACTTGTACACATGGGAAAACAAAAATAGATAGATAGATATCGCTATCTAGTGCTCCAGCTTCATGCTTCAAAATTCTCCTCCAGCATGCTCCTCCTAAAATACATTAAACAAAATCTTGACTACTTGGCTGCCCAGGAAAATAAGGCACCTAAAGTTCAAAGGAAAAACAAAGTAAACTCCCAGTCGGTCATGGGAGTGGTGTGAGAACTCAAAATACGTGTTTTGAAAACAAAACGTTATCTCATAAGAACACGCCATACATAAACACGGAACAGGCATTTAGCATATGACAACCAAAACATTTTATCTTAAAATATTGATATTATTTTTAATGACATATCTTTGAAAACATTTGCAAATAAACTTATATTAATTTCAGCCAAAATTGTTACCATTATTAAATTTCATCATGCTTGGCTCTACAAACAAAATGGTAGGCATTTATTAGAGATTGGATTACATACAAATGACCAAGTGAAGGGGCTACCATCAACAATACATCTCTATAGGAATGTACTGAGGCCAGTAGAACATCTACACCTCTACCAACACAAGACCGGCCTACCTTTCCTTAGATAGTATTGAGTACGTTATCACCTTGGTCGTTATCAACCTATCCGAGACGTCTCTTAGCTACATCCACAATAATTTACATTCCGAACATCATAGCGGGAAGAAATACATCCAGAAGGGGATGATCATACTCTAATGGTTGCGAACCACATAGCCTTGCTGCATCTAACCCCATTTTGGTCATTTTATGGTGTAAGGCCTGAGATAACGATTACCTTTTCACACAGCACATCATCTTCCTTTAAATGCCACATTGCCACTCTATGGATAGCTTGTTGACTTCCATATACGTACAACCGTTAATATCATATGTCTCAGAGAAGGGTGTTAAGCTAAGATAAGTTGTCTTCTTTGCCACCAAATAGATGAACGTTTATAAAATTCAATGATGTAAATTTCAAGAATGCAATGTCAGACATCCATCCATCAAGTTCATTCTGGGACTGAATAAAACCGAAGGCACTCTCCTACCACATCCTATCGGGGATTTACGCTAGTATTAGTAGCGAGAAGTCCTTACAACACAAAGAATTTCAGAAATGAAGGGACCACTGCTACTTTAGTACTTGGGAGCTAACTAGAATTATCAACAAGTGGTCCTTTCTTCCAGAAAATCCCTGGTCTTCATTCTTCATTCTATCCATCAGATCTTTCTTTTTTGAATGCATACATTGTTTCAAAGTGGTTTTCGGATGGGGATTTCCCCAGATCCGACCCAGGTTACTCTGAACCAATCATCGATAAAAGAGGTCAAGTTAATAAGGAATCATTCTTTAATTTAATAAGTTCTTCTATCGAAATCTCTTTTCAATATATATATTTATAAACATTCTTTTCGGGTATAGATGAAAATATTAAACCTCTCTTGTAACATTCCTTAATAATCTTTTAAACTTTTTTTACTAAGAATAAACTCGAAATTGTTTCATTTTTTCTTTTAGGAAGATATTGATTCGAATAAAGAAAATTCACTATTTCCTTCGCTGGGCCAATCGGGATAGCTAGGGAGAGTAGGAAACTAGTTTTCCAAACTCAAGCCCAGACACTATCTCTTTGATACTCATAAGGCGGTCAAGTTATTTGATCAACTTTAAATCTTCAATCATTCCAAAAAAAATTAAATCGTCTTAAAAAACTTTATAACTCATTTTAAAATATTTACAAAAAATTTGTAAAAGAGTTGTTAAGTTTAAAACCATACTTCAAAAGTTATAGGAAAGTGCTGCGAAAGAGTGATGTAGAAAGTGCTTTTTAGGATATATTGATCAAAACAACTTTTTATTATTTAAAACCTCACTTTTATTCCTAAAATCTCATTTAAACCATTTTAAAACATTTATAAAATTTATTTCACATTTTTAAACAATTTAAAAACATCATTTTCAAAAAAATCCAGTTTGGATTCCAAACTGCAAATTTGGGATTTTTCAGAAACTTGTTTCACTCATATCCCCATTTTCTTTCTTCATTGGAAAACTGTGGACATAATAGTTTTGAAATTTCTTATCTCTAAGAATTCCGAGTATATTTCAACTTTTACACTAGTTTGACTTTTATAGCGGGAAATCGTGAAATAGCATTACGCGACGCGCTAATTTTTGACCAAACTTTATATTTCTTATAAAACTTCACCAAACCAATTTCAAATATTTATAAAACATTTCAAATACATTATAAACCATTTATAAGAGGCTTAACACTTCCGTATGCACCATTCATTAATTCTAAGAAAGTGGTTACATTTTATGTTTATCGACGTGTATGTTCGTGATTTGCATATATATTCAACATTCATATGAAAACAACCAAACTTGATGATCAAAGCATATTAAACATCCATTTGTAACATCGTATCATCGTCTAATATATAGTATAATAAATTAGGAGTTCTCACCTTGGATTTAAAATGATTCACAAAAAAACGCTATAGCTCCGCTCTTCGAGTTTCGAAGCTCGCTATTCTTCAGATTTTAGCTCCTAAATGTCTTGACCAAGCTTTGTGGTAGCTAAAGAGTGCATACACTAGGGTGTATCTTGGGTTAGGCTTGGCCAAGGGTGGAATGAAGAAGAGTTTGTGAAGAATAAAGGGAAACGAAGAGCTTTTGGATCGTTTTTGAGGTGTTTTACTATATATGGCTATAGTTTATGATTTTAGTTTCTTTTTCTGACATTATTTCTTTCGGTTTAGAAGCCATTTAAGAGGATGCAAAATCTTGAGAAATATGAAGAAGAAGATGAATGGAAAAAGGAAGAAGAAGGTTGTGACGACCCGGAATTTTTGGATGTTTGAAATCAGGATATTTAATTGATTTTAAATATTTAAAAGTTAATTTTTAACGTGAATTCAAGTATCACATTTATTGGGATAATTTAATTATTAAATTAAATAATTTGAAATTGGGTAAAATGTTGAATCTGGAGTTTTAAGCCTATTAAAAATAATTTGAAGGCTTGTAAAATTTATATTGATGGTGCTGAGGATAATAGAAGTTTTAGAATTGAATTTAAGAGTGGTTTGTTCAGTTTTAAAATTTTATAATTTAAACTGAATTTAAAAATACCCTTCTGAGGCACAGTCTCGGAATTTGATGAAACAAGTTCCATTGGATCCATAATATTGTATTATTGTTGGATTTCAAATTTCGTAATGATTGGAGTTGTTGTGTGAGCGTACGATGTATAAACGCGCTGAAATTTATGTCGAAAATTCAATATAATAACTGATCCAAAAAGCTGTCTTCTCCATACGATCGAATTAGGACTCGAAACCTTTTCCATTACGTCCGGAATAGGGGTTTAACATTATAGACGCCTAACGACATGCCTCGATAGGAAGTCACAATTTTGTGTTGTGTTTATCAAAACAAATTAAAATTCAAATAATATATATTAGTTAATTGACGTATATATTCACATCAGCATAAAAAATATCATCTCGTTTCAATTTAACTCGGAAAATACATAAAGAATCTCAGGCCGATGTCTCGTCTTGTTCCCTTTATTGTTTTCTTCTTTTTCCTTTTCTTTGCATCAGATCAAATTTTAAAGGAAAAACAAAAAAATTCACGAGTTGGCAATTGGAAAAAAAAGACTGCGAAATGAAAATCAGTTTAGGGTCACGGGTTTACTTCGGCAATTTAGGAATTTGGGTTGTACTGTTGACTAGATGCGCTGTGAGGAGTTTGGTCAGGTTGCGAATTGAGTGGTGGAATTGTCGATTTGCTAAGGCTGTTGTGAAGGTTTAAGCCGTAGTTTGGTTTGGGGTTGTGAAGTTAGTCGGAGATGGTAGATTTGGGCATTTGGCTTGTGATATTTGTGGGATGGTTTCGGCCGATTTACGGATGGTTTTAGGCAGTAGAAATTTGTTCTAGGGCAGGCAATTGTTGAGGTTATGCTTCGGGTATGCAGTAGTGGTGATGTAGGTTGGTTGTTGCAGGTGAGGAAGTGCGTATTTGGGTCGTGAGGAGGAAGTTTGGTAACAGTAGATTGATGGCTTTGGGTGCTTTCACTGAGGAGTGTTCGTAGTGAGGTTCTAGGATGTGTTGAGGAGTTTGGTGGTTGTTGGGTACGCGATTTTTGTTCTGCGACGATTCTGTTGGAGGCCGAAGCATGTGGTGGTAAAGAAGGGCTAGACGAGATCGATTTGCGAGGCTGAAGGTATAGCTTTGTTAATTTAATTCATCTCTGTGTTTAATCAGTTAATGAAAAAAATACATATGTAAATTTATTTACAGTAAAGTATATGTAAAGGCAGTTTTCAATATTTATATATTTATTTGGAAAACAGAAAATTAAATATAGTAAGATATAAAACTTTTCTATTTCAATATATAGTAGGTTTAAAAACAGAATGTGTGTGTATATATATATATATGAATAAGATTTTAGAATATAAGAGAATCCATAAAAGTTATATATATTTTTTAAATCTATAAATTATTTTTATAAATGTATAAGTAGTTTCAAGAGGAAAATTTCTAGTTTAAAATTAAATCATTAATTTAATTAATAAATGGAAATTTACTATTCGCTTGTTTCAAATATTAATAAATTATATAATGTTTGTACAAGGTCAAATCGTAGAAATAAGTCGGATGGGAAGTGGGTTGCAACATAAAATCAAAGGTGAGTTAATCTCACTCATCTGGGTTTGATTTAAATTTAAATAGTTAAATTTAAATAATTGGTTGAATGGTTGAATTGATTGGATGTGATATATTATATAGTAGTATATAGTATATTAGAGTGATTGATTTCCCGCATTATATAGCGGATGAGACCCTATGCGCCGCATAATAGCGGATGATATTATATTAATCCCATATACCGCAATATTCCACCACGAAGTGGAATTGGTATTGTGCTAACATCTGTGGATGCAGGGAAACGGGTTGGAGGGATCCAACTGGATTTCTCAAAATTATTTAGGTTGTTTAATACTCTGTGTTATGAATATTTGATATTCTGTGATGAATTATATTGATAACTGGAATATTGATGTTATCCCGCCTTTTGGCAAGGCCGTGATACCAAAAGATTGATTGAAAACTAAAGACAGTTCGTCCCGAAGATCGGTTATACACTACTTCGCTATGGATATTGATGAATTTTATCCGAGTCCGAATCAGGCCACAATTGACCAAACATGACAAGCAAAGCATTAAAAGCCAGCATTCCAAATTTCAAGTCAATTCGAGTTCGTATGCTCAAGTTATGATAGATGCAAGTTGAAGGAAAAATACACATTTTCGTATCCATCGAGGAACCATGGTTCGAATCCATCCATGTTGCATCCATCGTTTCGCATCGATCATCTTCGCATCCATCAACAGGCGGTACATTTCGTATCGATCGACCCATGCCAACTACGTATCCGTCGGGGAATATTGGTTCGTATCCAACACAGATGACTAGTTCGTATCCATTCTGGAGGGCTTCCTTCGAACCGTTCAAAGTTCCTGCTTTCGTATCCATCATGCTCCTATTTGAATCATCAAGACCTCTTTTGTTCGTATCCACCCACCGGTACGAACAAAGGTCGGTTTGGTGGATGCGAACAGAGCCATCGGTACGAACTTCACTACTTCAATCGATACGAGCAGTACTCCCTTTAGTGATCGATACGAAATAACACCCCAGACGTCGATACGAACAAACCCACTTCCATCAATACGAATTGGCAACGGCTATCGAATCGGACAAGGCAACGGTATCGATACAAATGAGGCGAAGTTCATAGATGTGACACGGTCAACTCGGAGCAAAAGGCGGATTGATGCGAGGAGTGCATGCCACGTCGCCGCGCTGTCACGTGATTCATCGATTCGAAGAGCATCGATTCAGATCATGGATTCGAACTAGACACCATTCTAAAAATCATAAACCTTCTTCGATCATATCTCACAAACCACAGGTCCAAATGCTATGAAATTTTCGCAGGAGCTTACGTACAAGCCAAAGAACATTCCTGCCAAGTTTCAGCTCGATTGGATCATTTTCTGATCGATACAAAATTGATTTGTATCAATCACAAATCGAGTCGAAACTTGGTGGGGTCAGTCGTGTGGGCCCACTCACGTGCCAGAAGAAGTCTCCCGAAGTTTGAGCGCGATATCAACCTCCTACACCTATAAATAGCCCCTTGAAGCCTATGGAAAAGGGATCTTTTGGCTATTAAACATCCTGACTGTACCGGATTCAATTATACATCTTACCATCACCGTTATATTCAAACTTCAGAGCTATAATCTACCGTAACCTACTGTAATAAATTGAAATCATCAAGTGAATCAATAAAGTCAAAATTCAAAGTGGACGTAGGCCAAATCGCCAAACTACTATAAAATTTGTGTTGTTTACTGCTTTCTTTTGAACTTTTTGAGTGATCTCCATACGTGTTATTTATCTGAAATCTGTGATTGTGAATTATCAAATATCGGGTGTTTGTGACCAATTTTGGCACATTCTTTCACCGAAAAGGCTAATTCAGGAGTTCAGTCGGTTGAATTTGAAAGTTTAGAGATTCAGATCTGAAGAGTCATGACAAGGCAATCTAGCAGAAGGCAGAGACCAGAGAGAAGTCAACACGAAGGGAGTTAAGAGGCTTCCTCAGGAGCTAACCAAGCTTCAGTCTTCATCGCCAGGGATGAGATGGAGACAATTATGAGAAGGCAAGAAGAGATGATCCATAATTTGTTTCAACAGATTAGGCAACTTGGAGCGCAGAATCGAGGAGTAGACGGAGTTCAGAATAGAGCAGGGCCATCCGCCGTAGCACCAGGAGTAGGGGCACACACTTAGAGCATGTTGATCCAATCCCAAGGAGAGAGACAGGGGCATCCGAGCAACCTGATGGTGGTAGTGGGATGAACGTTCAGCCGAGGGTAGATTCCTGAAAGCTCTCATGGACTCGGGGAGGCAGGTCGAAGGCAATGAAGGAGGATTACATCTTGGAGACAATGATAGATTGGCGGAGATGGCCAGGTGAGCCATGAGGGGCGGATTAGTAAATAGAGATCTTGAAGATGTGAACAAGAGTCCCTTTTCCCCTGCAATTAGGATGGCTAGAAACCCACCAGAGTTCAAGTTACCATCAGTGGAGATGTACGATGGGAGGACGGACCCCACGGTCCATTTCACGAAGTATATGAGGCACATGGAAGTGCTGGGGGCATCACAGGAAGTCATGGCCCGGTGCTTTCCATTGTATCTGACAGATATCGCAGCACTATGGTTTAGGAAGCTGGAGAGCAACTCCATAGGAACGTGGGCTGATTTAGCCGAGAAGTTCATGAGGCAACTTAAGGTTCACATCGCAAGACCCAGGAATGTGATGAGTTTGGCAACTTTAAACCAGAAAGCTGGGGAGTCTTTGAGGAATTTTCTGACGCGATTCAATGCAGCAGCAGCGTCAGTTGGCCGACCAGATCCATCCATGGTTATGATGGCGGCTGTATCTGGAATAGCTGATGGCACAGAGTTCAAAATTTCGTTAACTAAAGATCCGCCTATGGATCTAGGAGAATTCTATCATGAGGCCGAAAAGTTTTTACGATTGGAGGATGCCAATGCAGAAAGGGAAGAGGGAATCGATGTTTATGCTGTCAAGGGTGGAAACCCATCTGGAAAAGGTGCAGAGATTGGTAAAGGGAAACGAAAGGCTGGGGATAATGATGAAAAGTCAAAGCGGCCGCGGAGGGAGCCGCGATTCACCACTTATTCAGAGTTGAATGAAAGTTTGGAGCAAATCTACCAAGACACCAAAGAGCAAGTTCCCTATCGTAGACCAATGCAAAGGGATCCAACTGTTGACGAGAGGAAATCAGACAATTATTGCTATTCCATAAACTAAACGGTCATTACACAAATGAATGTAGACATCTGAAGGATGAGGTGGAAGGACATATCAGGAACGGTAGGCTACTTCGGTGTGTGAGGAGACGAGCTCCAGCGGTGGAGCCAGAACGACCATCGTCTATCAGCTAGGGGTGACCCTGAACCGGGACACCGGATGATTATCAATTGATTGAAATAACGATGAACAATTTGTAAATTTCTCACTAACGCGGTTAAACCATTTACACATGTACAGGATCGCGAACGATCCACAGGCATGCTCTAAATGATTATTGACCGTATCATAGTAAGAATGTGCACATTGACATCCTTGTCTTGCTTCTGTTTAGTTTTGATTTGAACATTTGGATTTGGTTTGTTTGGACATTTCAATTAGAGAATTCACATAAGCATTAGTTTGATATTTGCAATTCTGTAAAAGAAGTTACTTATATATCCGTTGGATCACGAACGGTCCACAAGCACACCTTGTATGGCGATGAACCGCCAAAGTCTTTAATTCAGAAATTCACCTAAACGTGATATCTGACTCTAGTAATGCCAAGTCCCCCTCAATATCCGATTGCGGATGATCACAATCAGCCTCGTGCGGCGTTCGATCGTGAATGATCACACTCTGCCTCGTGCGGCACCCGACCGCGAACGGTCACAATTCACCTAGTATGACATCCGATCACGAACGATCACATTTTGCTTCTTGCGGCAGCCGACCGCGAACGGTCACTATTCACAAGAACGATGCCTGATCGCGAATGATCGTAAATCGTCTAGAATGACATTCAACCTCGAACGGCCGCCCTTCGTTTGAAGCGGCATCTGACCGCGAACGGCCCCATTCCACCATTTGCCGCGAATGGCATTCGACCGCGAACAATCACGTTTCACCATAAATGGCATACGATCCCGAACGATCGTCATTCGAGGTCATATGAAACTACCAAGTTCTTTATAGGTCGTCAACAGGATATGAACATCCAGCCTATAGCATTACAAAACACACCTTCCTATCGCAATGCATGTTTTGGAGGTCAAGTGTCATCCCGCCTTTTGGCAAGGCCGTGATACCAAAAGATTGATCGAAAACCAAGGACAGTTCGTCCCAAAGATCGGTTATACACTGCTTCGCAATGGATATCAATGAATTTTTTTCGAGTCCGTATCGGGACACAATTGATCAAACATGACAAGCAAAGCAATAAAAGCTAGCATTCCAAATTTCAAGTCAATTCGAGTTCGTATGCTCAAGTTATGATCGATGCAAGTTAAATGAAAAATCCACATTTCCGTATCCGTCGAGGAACCATGGTTAGAATCCATCCATGTCTCATCCATCATTTCGCACCAGTCATCTTCGCATCCATCAGCAGGCGGTACATTTCGTATCGATCAACCCATGCCAACTTCCGTGTCCATCTGGGAATATTGGTTCGTATCCAACACAGAGGACTAGTTTGTATCCATTCTGGAGGGCTTCCTTCGAACCCTTCAAAGTTCCTGCTTTCGTATCCATCATGCTCCTATTCGAACTCATCAAGACCCCTTTTGTTCATATCCACCCATCGGTATGAACAAGGGTCGGTGTGGTGGATGCGAACAGAGCCATCGGACGAACTTCACTACTTCAATCGATACGAGCAGTACTCCCTTTAGTGATCGATACGAAATAACACCCCAGACATCGATACGAACAAACTCACTTCCATCAATATGAATTGGCAACGGCTATCGAATCGAACAAGGCAACGGTCATCGATGCAAACGAGGCGAAGTTCATGGATGCGACACGGTCAACTCGGAGCAAAAGGCGGATCGATGCGAGGGGTGCGCGCCACGTTGCCGCTCTGTCACGTGCTTCATCGATTCGAAGAGCATCGATTCAAGATCATGGATTCGAACTGGACAGCATGTCGAAAATCATAAATTTTCATCGATCAGATCTCACAAACCTACGAAATTTTCACATGATCTTACATACAAGACAAAGAACATTCCTGCTAAGTTTCAGCTCGATTCGATCATTTTCTGATCGATACGAAATTGATTCGAATCGATCGCAGATCGAGTCGAAACTTGGTGGGTTTGGTTGCATGGGCCCACTCATGTGCCAGAAGAAGTCTCCTGAAGTTTGAGCGCGATATCAACCTCTTACACCTATAAATAGCCTCCTGAAGCCTATGGAAAAGGGATCTTTTGGCTATTGGACGTCCAGACTCTGCCGAGTTCAATTCTACATTTTACCATCACCGTTGTACTCAAACTTCAGAGCTATAATCCACTGCAATCTGCTGTAATAGATTGAAATCATCAAGTGAATCAATAAAGACAAACTTTAAAGTGGACATAGGCCAGATCGCCGAACCACTATAAATTTTGTGTTGTTTACTGCTTTCTTTTGAATTTTCTGAGTGATCTCCATACGTGTTATTTATCTAAAATCTGTGATTGTGAATTATCAAATATCGGGTGTTTGTGACCAATTTTGGCGCAAACAATTGAATGCTATGGTTCGTTAGGATATATTTTCGGTGCACTGAGTTATCAAAATATATAGAATTAGATTTTTGAAATGAAAATAGAAGAGTGAATTTTTAAATAAAATAATCATAGAAAATTTGAATAAATTTAAGAATGAACTGGATAAGAATAAAAGTGATTTTAAAATTCTAATAAATAATTCCAAGTATGAAAAAAGAGGGGATTTTGAATAAACAGAAAATAATGAGTTGTAAATCCCAAGTGATATTGTTTAAAGGAATAAAAAATTTACTTTAAAATTCAAGGTTCAAATTTATTTGAAAGGATAAAGAAGAAATTTTGGGAAATATGAAATTGGTATTTTCAGTTAAAAGATTTTAAATCATAATGGTGTAATAAAATCTGAAATTAATGGATTTTGGAATAAATGGAGTAAGTAAGGAAATTTATTTAAAAACGAAGAAAATTGGAAATAAATTTGAAGATTGCTTAAGTGTTCAAAACCAGGATTGTTGAAAGAGAAGTGAGACTTTGGAATTTATAAACTGGGTTTATAAAGATGAAGTAATATATCAGTGGATATTAGAAGAATAAATTCACGATGGGAATTTATTAAAGGAATGGAAAATTTGTCTAAAAATAAATAGTGATTTATTTTTAAAAGATGTAGAAGAGAAACGTATTTCCCTGAATAGCCAAGTACGTTTTCAAAACAAATTTTAAGTATAAGTAAAAAGTTTTTAGGTTGTTTAAAAGTATGTTTGGAAAACTTGTCATATCTAAATGTTTAAATTCTAAGTAAGTATTTGTTTTGAATCTATTATAGCATTAATTAATAAAGGTGGCTTGGTATTATGTTTTAGAAGTTAGGAATTTAGTTTTATATTGTAAAAAGTAGTTTTATTTTAAATATTCTTAAAAGTATATAGTTTGAATAAGTATTAAAGTAATTTTTAATTTAAATGTTTTACAGGGTATTTTATAATAAAATGTTTTAAATTATTTTAAAAATATAAAGTTTTGTGCTTGGTGATTTCAGTGGAAATAGAAAATATTTGGAAAATGTATTCCGTGAGAGGAAGATGGTTTGAAACTGTTTTCAAAAGGGTTTGAAAGGTGGAAATATATCTTGTGAAGATATTTTGAGGATTAATGAATAATTTGGTGAAATTATTTATTTTTAATGGTTGTTTGTGAATGTTAATTGATAGTTAAATAACCGACTATCAATATTGGCCAATGCGCTGATCGTTTCGAAGAGGCCGGAATCGGGATTAATTTCTTGAAAACCACTTCAATCCGATTTGAACGTTTTCGTAAAGAAGATGAGTTTGGATTCGAAGATGGAGCAGTGAAGTGCAAGGGCTAGTCGCTACAAATCCTGAGGATGATTCCAAAATGGATGTAGTATGAGTAGTGCCTTCGGTTCCGTTCGAACCTAGGACGGACTTGTATGGATGAATGCTTTCAGAACATCGTCAGGTGGATGATGGGCATTCTAAATGAAACGATCTAAAAAGGTAACGCTTAGCCTCGTACCTCATCAACTGAGAATGACTGAAAATCAAGGGTTATGCAGCAAGGCTTGGTAGGTAGCCCCCATTAGGGTGAGGTCATCCCTGTCTAGATGTCCCTTTTTATTTCGGCTTAGTGGTGCGGTTGCTGATCCCAACCGTGGGGTGATCTTACTCGGGATTATCCAATAAGGGGTAGTCCCGGTCTTGTGTTGCAGGGGATTGGGAGTAATCCTCGGTACGGTGATCTAGGCCACGTACTATGACAGGTGGTACCCCAGTGCCTAGTCATTAGTTGGAAATCCATTCTCCCTACGCGCCTGTACGGTTTTGATTGTGCCCAACTATTACTGAAACATGAGATGCAAGCATTTCGGCTAGATTCTATTTTACTTTCTATAGACACTATTATAATATCAAAGGATTTTAATAAAAAGTGTTTTAGCTATCGTAAGGTAAAAACCCGACATGTTTATTTGCGGCGTGGTCTTACGAGATGCTTTTGTTTTCAAAGGATTTTGAAACTTTAATAATCAATTTGAGTGTGATTTCTCACACTGGTATTCCAGACTGACTCGGGTGTTATTTAACTATAATGCTCAGGTCAGACCGAGAATTATAGAATACAGGATATGTTGCTGTGGAGCTCAAGAGACGAGCTGGATGGCGATATGTACTTCCGTACTTGTTTTATATATTCTGTTTTGTTGATTGGGTGTGTATTCAGTTTTGAGGATAATTTTGTATGACTGTCCGGTTGTATGTTATTGATGTTGTTGAACTTTGATGATGTATTCTGATGATGTATGTATAAAACAGATATAGTTTTCTTTTGTGTAAAGATTTGTTATTATCTATTATATTTTATTCCGCTGCGATGGTTAGATTCTGATGTTGTTCTATTTTCTATTCATCTATCTCTTCTTCTTTAACCCAAATGGTTCATATTTCTGTTCATCTTGAGTTGTTTGTTGGAGAATAGTGTCGACTCAAGCGGTACGGAACTGCGGGTCGTTTCAATGGTAGGGTATTTATAGAAAAAAGAAGTGTGTAAATGAAGATATGTAAACACCACTTTTTCCAAGCTTCTCCAACACACCTCCCCCTTCAAAATGCATGGAAATAAACCATCCTCCATGTGCACATCACTTCCGTCCACTCATATATGCACATATTGATTTGTTCAGGCTTAAGGAGGAAGCTTTACTTAAAAATCTTAGATTTTGTACTATGTATGTATTTTTAAATGCATAAGTATATTTATATGTATACATATGTTCACATGCATGTTAGTACATGCATTTGTATGTTATATATGGGTACATGACAATAAACAACATTGCATTGATTCTGAACAACTTTCGTTTGACAAACCGTTGTCGATCGGAGAACCGATTCGTGGTCACATTTTCACTTATACTTTCACATACATATATTTGTAGACAAAATTTCAAACTAAATTTCTTATCATTTTAAATGAATTAAAATGATCACATTTCATTTATGAAACCATATAAATTTATATTAACAATTGTTAACAAAAATCGCTATTACAACGACAAAGCGATCTCGATTTTTCCTTATATTTTCAAATCAATTATGTCTCTATATAAAAATATTATAAATGATTTATTATCACTTTATAAATATTCAAAATGAATTATAAAATTTTTAAAATCATTGTTTGAATGATTATAATAATTATTTAATCATTAGATCTCAATTTTAAATTAAATAAACCAATTATCATACTTAAAGGCATTTTTGACAAAGCTAAAAGCATATTTTATTTCCAAAAGCAAATCAATTGATTTTATTTCATATTCTTGTTTAATTATAAATATAAGTGTATGTATCCAGCTCTATGCGTTACGCTTTACGATTATATTGTTGTTTACTGATATAACTATTTTCGGCCATTTTATCGATTTAGATTTAAAGGAAATTTTTTTGTAAATATTTATTCAAAATAAGATTACTATTACTTATTATCACTAAAACAATATTATTTGTATAATCAACCTTTTGACTTAAAAATAAATATAATTTATCAAGTGATAAATTTGAGGGACATTACAAACTCCCCTTCTTAAAAGAATTTCATCCCCGAAATTAAGATAAGAGAGAATAGTTAAAAAGGAAATATATTTGATATGATGGAACATATACAAAAGTATGAATAAGTAATTGCACCGCAAGTGGTGAGTACACTATAATGATATAGTTCATTCTTCAATTCTAAACTTGGGGTATCCCTTTTCCATCCTATCCTCTGTTTACCAAGAGCAATCCATTACATCACTACTTCATTGAACTTTAACTAGCCTTACTACCGTTCTTTTTAGTTGTTTTTCATCTCGATCAGTGATTCAAATAGGCCGCCTGATAATAGCCAAATTCGGTTCCACCTCTAAGTCTTCTTGAGCAGTTGTTTCTATGATTCGCTCTAGATCATGCATATGCTTCCTTAAACGAGATACATGAAATAACATTATGCACTCTTGCCAACCTTTCTGGAAATTGCACTCAATAAGATAGTGAGCCAATCCGTTCAAGAATAGGACATGGCCCAATATATCGAGGTGCTAACTTTCATGTTCTTCCAAACGTCGGTACCCCTCTCATCGAAGAGACTTCCAAAAAGCCGAATCTCCAACTGAAAATTCCAGATTCCTACGCCTTTGATCCGCATAAATTTTCTATCTGCTTTGGCCTTCCTTTAGTTTCTTCCTAATTACACAATCTTTTCTGAAGCTTCTCGTATCATATCAGGACCAAGTATAACCGATCTCGATTTCGATCCAACATGTTGATGACCAGCATGGACAGCTATATAGAACTTCATATGGTTCCATGACGATACTAGCTTGATAACTATTATTACAAGAGAACTCCACTAAATGCAGATGATTTTCCCGGGAGTCTTTAAAATCTAGAATACATCCCCTGAGAAGATCTTCCAAAACGTGGTTGACCCTTTCCATCTGTCCATCGGTTTGGGGGTGAAAGGCAGTACATATATTCAATCTTTTCCCAAACCTCTCTATAATGCTTCCCAAAACTAGCTAGTAAATATCGAATCTCGATCGCTGACTATGCTGCTCAAAACTCTAAGCAATCTTATAATCTCTTTCATATATATATCGACAAGGCTTGTGGCGGTCCTTGTTGGCTTAATTGGAATGAAGTGTACATTTTTAGTTAATCGATCTATGATAAACCAAATGCTTTCATTCCCTTTCCTCATCAGAGGTAAGCCATCAACGAAATCCATTGATATTTGATCCCACTTCCAAACTGGAATCTTCAGAGGTTAAAGTAACCCTGCAATTTTCTGTTGGTCGCTTTTGAATCGTTGACAATTGGCGCATTTGTTAACATAAATAGATGTATCCCTTTTTATACTCCACCGAAATGTGTGCTTCATATCTCTATACATTTGGTTAACTCCTGGATGAATGCTTTGGATTTGTGACATTCCGCTAACACCTCCTACTTAAGATTTTCCAAATTAGGAACACAAATTCACCTGTTCAATCGTAATACTCCATGGCCATCCATTTCAAAGGTTGAATTCTCCCTTTTGTATTTATTTTTAAAACTCTTCTTTAATAATTGATCTTCTTTTTATTTGCCGGTAATTCTTTCCAAAAGAGTTGAAGTTATTACCAAACAAGAAATAGTAGCATATTCCCTACTTAACGCACCAGCTATTACGTTGGCTTTCCCAGGTATGTATAAAATACCTAGATCATAAGATGCGATAAATTCCATCCAACGTTGCTGCCTCAGATTTAAATCCTTCTGAGTGAAAAGATACTTCAAAGATTTATGATCCGTAAAGAGCTTAAATTTTTCACCTAGTTAAAAGAGGAATTTTCTATTTTCTAAGACCAACTCAAAGTTTTAATTGAAACAAACTATGAAAACTTCTTACCCAGTAAATAGTGCCTTCATATTTTTAAAGTGAACACAATGGCAATTAATTCTAAGTCGTGTGTTGCATAATTCTTCTCATGAACCTTCAATTGCCTACCTACATAAGCAATCACCCTCCCTTTCTGCATCAAAACTGCACCAACTCCTTCGCCATAAGCATCAATATAAGTAGTTAATCCGTTATTTCCATTTATGATTGCTAAGACTGGGGCAGTTGTTGGCCTCTTCTTGAGTTCCTGGAATGCTGCTTCACATTTAGGAGTCCAGATAAATTTATTCACCTTCTATTAATTCATATAATTTTATTTACTTCCATTTACGACAAACGACAATTTTTTTCCATGCAAGTTCGGCGTTATTCATTTAATAGAATAATCATTTCAGTTTATAGCAATATAAGTTGATTCCAAATCAATTTATATTCAGTTTTATTCCATTTCAAATTGATTCTCAATCAATTTATTACATTCCATTCATATCCACATTCATTATATTCAAATCCTTTTTATTTGGCTCAGAATCATTCCATGCTACTTCGGTAAATAACCATTTCACGAATTTTATTTAAGCCAAGCTTCCATCAAAAATATTAACTCAAGTTAATTCATTTATTTCATATTATTTCAGTTGTATAACTTAAGTTTATTGCCCATGCAACCAAATCCCGTTTCAATTTTAGATTGATTCTTATTCAATCCAATTCCAATCCAATTACTAATTAATTGGATTAGTTCATTTACTTAATCCATTTGAATTTTTAATTCCATACTCAAATTAATTCTTGAATTTATTTAATTAGTATCCAAGGCCACATTCAATTTATTTACACTTTAATCTGAATTTATTTATAACTTAAGTCATTATTAATTCAATACATTTCTATTTTATTCGATCACATTTTCAAATATATTTTATTTGCATACATTTTAGTCAAATTTTATTTATAACTCAAGTTCTACATTAAATTTCAATTTTAACCCACAATCCAATTTACTCAACCAAGTTAAGCTCCATTCCCATGTTCAAATAACTCAATTATTTAGCTAATTGGTTCACTTCCATTTTATAATTCAATATTTTTATTTTTGTTTCAACTCACTTCATTGAATTTCTTGAGTCCCAAATTCGTTTTATAATTCAAGTTTGGATTTTATTTCCTTCAGCCGGATATCACACCATTTTTATTTTGGTTGTTCTGTTCCATTTTTTCCCCAGCTTTTTGTGTTACACAACTTACTTCTCACATTTCCGTTAATTTTATACTCGAGTATATTCACATTTTATTTTTAACTCAAGATGTACATCACTTCATAGCTTAAATTTATATTTATTCCAATCAAAATTTCATAACTTATAGTTATTTAGTCACTTTACAATACAAGTTGATATATTCCATTCAATTTTCATTGAACTTGCATATGTTAAATTTTAGTTTCACATAATTCATTTGAATTTAATCAAGTAAGAATTTCATTCCAACTTTAAATTTTTCCATACTTCCTTACTTATATTTATTTCTCCCATTCACTTATACATTTTCAATTCATTTTATTAGTTCACTTTACCAATTTATTTCATTTAACTTTGCTTGAGTTAACTCACCATTTCATTAATTTATTCCATTCAATTCATTAAAATCACCATCAATTAAATTTCTAAAATTTAATTCATTTAATTTAACTCTGATTTGTTTTATATCTCAATCCCAATCGATACCACTTCCAATCCAATTTTATTTAACTTAACTTAGGTTAAATTTTATTCATTTTAACTTACTCAAGTTAAAATTTATTTCTAAAATTCAGTTTCCACCCTTCTTTTCTTATAAACATCATCCTCCACTTATAAGTTTTAAAAACTTATTTCTGATATTCTCTAAAACATTTAAATAAGGATTCCATAATTTTTAAACACCTGGTATTTATTTCAAATCACTTGGAAATCAAATATATACACACACACTATTTTTAGTTTAACAAACCACTTCCTTGGACTTTCAAAATCAACACGATTTTTTCCAAAACAATTCCTTTTGGAACAAAACTCGTTTGCTCGATATCTGAAATAAATCAAATTACGATAGCAATCGGTCACTTAGAAACTCGAAAGTGAACACTGATGATGTTGCAATCATCATCAGAATTATTTTCCAACGACTGAAGTGAATTCCGTGTTATATTACTTCAAAAATCCATCTAAAACATCTTCTATTCAAAAATATCTCCAAAATAATATTAATATTATTCATTTCAAACTATTTAGAAAACATTTCCAAAAATCTCTGGGATTTAATTTCCCAATTTCACGTTTGAATCCATCTTTAGTTTTCAACTCATTAGTATAATTTGTACTTACACAATCTATATTTTGTTATATATAACCATTTCAATTTTATAATCTTGTCTTAATTATAATAATAGCATCCAAACACACTATTGTACTATAATTTAAGAAAATTATTTCTTTTATATCAAAATATATTTTGGGTGAAATTATTTCATTTACCCGCTTCAAAAAAATTCTGTGTCGGTTTACTTAGTTCAAGTGTTTAGAAACTCCTATTGATTTAGTGACGTCCCACTACTCAGCCAAAATTTATATGCCACTCAATAGATAAATCAACACAATATAAAACAATTTATATTCACTAACATATACGCGCTCATATCTATTTATACATTCAACTCATTCTAGGGTAGTACTAACCCTATCTCTAATGAGTAATCTCCACTAAAGCCAAGGTTCTCACTTAACCTTCAGCTCTGATACCAACTGTAACGAACACGATTTTCGACCCTTGAAAATCGACATCTACACATTCAATATATAACATGCTGAATATTCAAGTACCACAAACACCAATTGCTAGGGGTTGAAAAAAGGTAGAAGAAGAAATAGAAAAACGACAACACGGAATCACACAATCGCAGCGTAACAAAATATAATATATAATAACAGATTTTAAATACAAGAACTGTACTTTTAATACACATAACGTTATTAGAGTACAATAGACGACAACCAATATAGTTAGTTGTAATAACTTGTCCTAATATACATGACTCACATAACGAGAATAACGAAGTACGTGATATACGTCTGAAATCCTCCAGCTCATCTCCTAAGATCCATAGCATTCTATCTTGAATCTATAATACTCAATCCACCCCAAGTATTATAATAAAATAACACACTCAATTTGAATTATTAAAGTTATCAAAATCCTTTGAAACACAAAAGTATCTCGTAAGACCGCGTCACATATAAACATGACGGGTTTTTCCCTTACGATAACCAAAACATTGATATCAAAATCATCCGATATTATAACAGTGTTAACAGAAAGTAAGTTAGAAAATAGCTGAAATGCTTGCATCTCACGTTTCAGCATAGTTGGACACAATCAAAACTGTATGGCGCATATTGGAGAATGGATTCCATATAATGACTGGGCTACTGGGGCATCACCCATCATAGTACATCTCTATAAGAATGTACCGAGGACCTCGCCGAGATCCCCTGTCAACACAAGACCGGCTTACCCCTAAGCTAGATAGTGCAGAATATGTTATCACCCCGGGTGTTCCCACCCTTAATCGAGCTCTCATTTTTTCATGCACAACCATATCCATAATTAACATATATTCGAGGGTATCTAGAAAGGTGATAACATACCCTAATTGGGTGCGACCCGATTAGCCTTGCTGCATCTCCAATGTTTTAGTCATTCCAGGTTGATGAGGATTGAGGCTAACGTTTACCTTTTAAGAACAATTTCACTTAAGATGCTCATCGTCCTGCAATGACGATGTTCTGATAGCATTTGTCCATACAAGTTGTTCTAGGTCTGGACAAACTGAGATGTCATCTTCACCATCTTCATGATATTACCATTCGTAACATTCAAACCGGATGAAAGTGATTTTCGGATAATTTAATCCGATCCCGGTCTCTTCAAAACGATCAATGAATTTGGCCAAAATTGATAGTCGGTTATTTAACTATCAAATAACATCCATAAGCAGTCACTAGGCCCTATTATAAGTTTTTCAAAATATTTTTTTCAAAATATCTTTATAGGATATATATTCAAATCCCTTCCAAAATTTTAATATTTGAGACAACTCAAATACTTATATCCATATCAAGATATTTTTTCAAAGCATCCCAATATTTAGAAATATTCAAAATTCCCTTTATAATTCATTGCTTAGGAAGTATTTCTATACAAATCATCTCATTGCTAAAATATTTTCAAAATCTTCTATTTCAATACTTAGGAAAATATTGCAAGTCTATTTTCCAAAATCATTTCTAATATCGAAACTTACGAATATTTTATAACGTATTCCACAAACCTCAGGAATTTTATAAAATTCAATTTTACAATTTTCAAAATCCGATTATACTTATTTATAATCCCATCTTACAAGAAATAGCTTCTTTTATGAATTAAGATTTATTTTGAAGTTCCTATCTCTAAACATTTTGGAAATCTCTCAAGTTTCCAAAAACCCGTTATAACGTTCCTCTTACAAAAACCATCTCCATGTACTAACTTAATTCACAAATCTCGAGGGTATTTGTAAATCACTTCAATCACTTACCTTTAAAACACACACACACACACACACAGATATATATATATAATGATAATAAATATTTTTATAAAAAATATTAATTTATTTTTAAAACATGTTCAGGCAATTAATTAAAATTTCGAAAATCTTTTTATAAACATCAATAACACATTTTTGATAAACAAATCAATTTCCAAAGCTGATTATAAAGAAAATAGGATTTATTAAAATAAATACTAAGTATTTGGAAAATTCACTTTTCAATGTATTTCAATTCTACTAGTTTACAATTACATAGTTTGATAATATAAAACTTCCCTTTCTAGAAACAACTTAATTTCTTGGTAATAAAATATTTAAAATCTCAATAAATAATCAATTTATAGATTCCTCTCGATTCATAACCCATCGATTTCATTCTGATTCTCCTAACTATTTCCACTTTTCAAAAATAGTGTCCATTATTTCCTTAACCATGTTTCTATATTCTAATACAAATTCACCCTATAAATTTTATATTCCCAATTTAGCAACTACTATCGTTTTCCTTAATTTATAAACATCGTTTATAAATTTTTGTAACTCCTTAGGTTAGGTTTTTACTTGTTTATAAAAACACCTTATTTATAAAATTTCATTTTATAAATCCATTTTCTTATAAATTTCATTTATTCCACAAATCTATTTTTAATATCGATTTCAGTTCCTCTTCATATTTCTCATAAATATCATTTAAAAATCCATTGTTTAAAAACCTTCTATATAAATTATTTTTGAATCTCTATTTAAAATATATTTTTCCCGAATAGTTAAGTACGAGCCAAAAATCAAATTATCATTTTATCCAAATCAATTTTCTTTCAAAATAAGCCAAACTTCGATATCCATGTTTTTATATTGAAAATTTACTTTTTATTCCTTAAAATTCAAAAACAATATTTACTATATTTAAAATACCAAAATTTATGCCAGTGATATTATAGCATCCAATAATTCACATCACAACAATAACCTATAACATATTATTCTAACACACCATATATTACTATATATGAAAAATAGTCAATATAAATTATGAGAAATCCAGTTTGATGCAGCAAGGCATATAGGAATTCAGAAGTTAAACCATATTAAATCGTGCACGAGTCAAGGAGCTTCGAATTTAACCCGTGAGTCGTACACAAGCGTGAAACGTGCATGCTTGATGAGTCGGTCACGAGATAGGGGGAGCATGAGTCGGTGCCGGTTTAACAAAGCTTGGAGGAATTCGAGTTTGATGAGTCATCCACGACTCAACACAGGGATGAGTCGTTTCCGACTTAATGGGGCACGGGATAGCAAGGTCCGAGTTAACAACAATTCAAGCTGTATCAAGGAGGCAGATTTGAGTCGTATACGACTTAACGAAGAGGGCTTGAGTCGTAGACGAGTTAACCAAGATCAGGAGAAGATGTTACGACCTAAAGACATTCGCATAAGTCGTCTACGACTTAACAGGAAGCAAAGGGAAAAACCAGCAAGTGAAGACTTGAGTCGGAGACAGTTGAAGCGGCAAGGAGATGAGTCGGCATGCACTTGAGTCGGTTACTTTTGAGTCGGACATGTATGTAAATACGTTGAGTCGTGTGTGGGTCGTACTTGGTTAAGTCGGCCAGGCATGAGTCGTTTGCTTTGTGTTCTGTTGTAAAGGGTTAGTGTTGTGATGTGTTGGCGATGAGTCGTAAATGATGAGTCGTTGGGAATGAGTCGTTGATGTTAAGTCGTATGTAGTGTTTTTCTTCTTGAGTCGTTACACTGTATGTTTGTGTCCTTGAGTCGTTTGTATTTTTTGAGTCGTGTACTGTCTTGAGTCGGTACATATTTTGAGTCGTGTCACCTGTATTGCTGATGAGTCGAAGGAGTGATGAGTCGCTGGGTTTTAACTGTGTGTTTGTGTCGTGAGTCGTAGGCCGATGCCGACCTAGTGGTCCAGATGAGTCGTAAGCTGGGTTGGAGAGTATGTTGTAATGAGTCGTTGTAGATGTGCTAATGTGATGAGTCGGGGCCGACTCAAGATGAGTCGTGAGTCGCAAACGACTCAAGGGGGCTGTGTTGTAAAACTCTATAAATACGCGTGTGTTGTACATTTTTGAGGTTGTTGAATATTGAATAAAATTTCCTTTTGTTAGCTTTGTGCTTTCATACCAAATTGGTAGTTGAGTGTAATCTCCTATCTCCTCTTTCGGATAATCGAGTGCGCTCGATTCAACGATTGCAGAAGCCGATTCACGGAATCTAGTGCGCTAGATCAACGTGCGAAGAATCGTAGATCTTTAACACGGTATAGTGCGCTATCAACGTGTTTGAGATAGCTAGAGTTCGGTATCTTTGGATCAACGAACTTGGGCGTTTTGGTACTTTCAACTCACCGATTGCTACATTCACAGATTGAAGTTTATTTCGAATTATCCGCTGCGTCATTATTGGTATCAGAGCCATACTTAGCCAATCATAGCTAAGTTTGATTCTTGGAGCCAAGTTTTTGAAGTTTTTGAAGTTTGAAGTAGTTCATCGTGTTCATTTTGGATTGCATCAAGTTTGGAGTGTTGGATCCATTTCATTTTGGATCAAAAGGAGCAAAGGTGTTTGAATTTGGTATTGGGTTTTTGTGCGCCAAGGTTTGAAGTGTGAAGGCCGTGTATACTTGGAAGTGGCCGTGCCTTGTTGTGTGCATTGAAGTGTTTGTAGTGGGTAGCCGAGACAAGTTTGAACCGAGCCAAGTTAAGTCGTGAAGCCTTGCCGAGACAAGTGTGCCGAGTTAAGGTAGAGCCGTATATAAGCATAGCCGGGCTAAGGCCGAACTTTGTGAAGTGTACATTCTTTGCCGAGCTAAGTGTGCCGATCCAACTGTGCCGAGCTAAGTGTGAACCGTATATAAAGCATTGTTGAGCCGAGTTTGCTTGTGTTGGGAGTTTTGAAGATTTGTTCAATTTGTTGAAGTTTTGTGAAGTTTTTAACCATGCCACCGAGGAGAGCTAATCGTCATCAAAACGTTGAAGCTTTGTATCGTAGAGAAGAAGCCGAGCTTATGGAACAACGTATTAATGAAAAATTTGATGAAGGCATTGGTAAATTGGAGAGATTGATGAATGATTTGAATCAAAGGAGGAGATCACCAAACTCGAACCATGGAGGAAACCGAGTTTCGCCATTGGTTACGGAAGCGAGGAGGGTATCACCACATTCTTGTAGAGATAGAAGAGAAACATCAATTTCATCACGAAGAGATCATCATGACTATGCACATGAAGAAAGAAGAAGTCATCGAGAATTTGACCATGAAGTATATAGAGATGAAGAGAGACATAGTCAAAGAAGCATGCATGAGAGAAGGGATGATGTTAGTCGAGATCGATGTAGGCGTACCTTTGATTTTGTTGAAGAGGGTGATAGAGCTAGTATTCCTTATAGAGATCGAGACCAAATTCGAAATTCTTACCGTGATGTGGAGGATGACCGTCGTTGGGAGTCGGGTATGAAAATGGAGATTCCGGAGTTTAAAGGCGGGATGGTTGCTGAGGAGTTTTTGGATTGGTTATCTAATGTGGAGGAAATCTTTGATTTCAAGGAGGTGCCGGAGAATAGAAGGGTGAAGTTAGTTGCTACAAGGCTGAGGGGAAGAGCATTGGCATGGTGGCAGCAAACTAAACTTACTCGTGAACGGATGGGGAAGTCAAAGATAGAATCTTGGGAGAAGATGAAGAAGTTGATGAGATCTACTTTCTTACCTTATAACTATCAATCACTTATGTACCAGAGGTTGCAGAATCTGAGGCAGGGGACGAAATCTGTTAGTGATTATGCTGATGAATTCTACCAACTCATTGCCAGGAATGATATCATGGAGACAGAAGAGCAGCTGACTGCTAGATTCATTGGGGGATTGAGAATGCAGATCCAGGATATGGTTAATATGTTTGATCCTAGATCAGTTGCAGAAGCACATCAGAAAGCGTTAGCTTGGGAGAAACAAGGAAGGCGTGGAGGTGGTGTGTTTACTAATTCCAATAATCCGGTGAAGGGGGTCAGTGGAAGTTCTCATGTTCCTAAACCTGTCAGTAAGCCAGTGGTGAAGGAGGCTGAGAAAGCGAAGGCTAGTACTGTTTTCAAATGCTATAACTGTCAGGAGTTTGGTCATAAAAGCAATGAGTGTCCGAAGCCGAAGAAGAGGACCATGGTTGCAGAGGTTGAGGCAGATGATGGTGAGGAGGCAGAATGTTCAAATACACTTTATGTTGAGGAGGAAGAAGAAGTGTCGGGTGATGAAGGTTGTAATCTTATGTTGAGGAGAAGTTGTTTGACACCAAAGCAAGAGGAGGATTGTAGTTGGCTGAGAAGCAATATTTTTCAATCGACATGTACTATTCTGGGAAAAGTCTGCAAGTTCGTTATTGATGCGGGAAGTTGTGATAATATTATTTCTACAGAGGCAGTGAGAAAGTTGAACTTGAAGACCGAGAAGCATCCTAAACCATACAAGCTAGCATGGTTAAGAAAAGGAGGTGAAGTGAAAGTGTGTCGAAGAGCTTGTGTGAATTTTTCGATTGGGAAGAAGTACAAAGATGAAATTTGGTGTGATGTTGTGAACATGGATGTTTGTCACTTGTTATTGGGCAGGCCATGGCAGTTTGATAGAGCAGTTCAGCATGACGGTCGTGCCAACAGTTACAGTTTCATGTTCGAGGGTACTAAGATCACTTTGGTTCCCAAGAGACAGCAACAGAAGGAGAGCAAGCTAGAAGAGATTGAAGAATTGAAAACTCTGTTGACTTTGAAGGAGTTTGTTAAAGAAGTAGAGGAAGAGCCTGAGATGTTTTTGTTGATTGGGAGAGAGAGCAGCGAAGAAGTTGAGATTCCAGAAGAAGTAAAGCCTGTTTTGAAAGAATTTGAAGATGTCTTTCCAGATGAGTTACCAAAGGAGTTACCACCACTTAGAGACATTCAGCATCAGATTGATCTTGTTCCAGGAGCAGTGTTACCACACCGACCACATTACAGAATGAGTCCGAAGGAACATGAGGAGTTACGAAGGCAGGTGGAAGAGTTGCTTGAGCAGGGTCGTATCCAGGAAAGTTTGAGTCCGTGTGCTGTGCCTGCATTGTTAGTACCAAAGAAGGACGGAACTTGGAGGATGTGCACTGATAGTAGAGCTTTGAATAAGATCACTGTTCGTTACAGATTTCCTATGCCGAGGTTGGATGATTTGTTAGATCAGTTGAGTGGGGCAACTATATTTTCGAAGATTGATTTGAAGAGTGGTTATCATCAGATTCGAATCAGACCTGGAGATGAATGGAAGACAGCTTTCAAAACTAGAGAAGGGTTGTACGAATGGTTGGTTATGCCATTTGGGTTGTCTAATGCACCTAGTACATTCATGCGGGTGATGAATCAAATCTTTCGACCATTCATTGGGAAGTTTGTCGTGGTGTATTTCGATGATATTCTGATTTATAGCAGAAGTACGGAGGAGCATGTTCTACATTTGAGGGAAGTGTTGCTTATTCTTCGAGAAGAACAATTTTATGCTGCTACAAAGAAATGTGTGTTTATGACACCTACTGTTTTATTCCTGGGTTATGTTGTTTCAGGGGAAGGAATCCAAGTTGACCAGAGCAAAGTTGAAGCAGTCAGGAATTGGCCACAGCCAAAGACAATTACAGAAGTGAGAAGTTTTCATGGGCTAGCGTCATTCTACCGAAGATTCATTCCACACTTCAGTAGCGTGATGGCTCCAGTGACTGATTGCATGAAGGGTAAACAGTTTGTGTGGTCAGAGGAAGCGGGGGTTGCCTTTGAGAAGATCAAGGAATTGTTGACGTCTGCACCAATTCTTGTTCTACCTAATTTTCAGTTGTTATTTGAATTGCATACTGATGCTTCGAAGGTTGGAATTGGAGGAGTTCTGAGTCAGAATGGGAAGCCAGTTGCTTATTTTAGTGAGAAGTTGTCAGGGGCGAAGATGAGATACAGCACATACGATGTTGAGTTTTATGCTGTTGTTCAGGCTGTCAAGCATTGGAGGCATTATCTGTTTCAGAAGGAATTTGTTCTTTACACAGATCATGAAGCATTGAAGCATTTACAGGGGCAGGATAAAATTTCAGCGAGACATGCATCGTGGATTGCATATTTACAGCAGTTTACTTTTGTCGTTAAGCACAAATCAGGGGTGACAAATCGAGTAGCTGATGCTTTGAGTAGGAGGAGTCATTTACTAACGACAATGAAGGTTGAAGTGACAGGGTTTGAAATGTTGCCTGAGATGATTGAAGGAGATCCTTACTTTGGGAAATATGTTGAAAAAGTGAAGGATGGGAGTACCGATGAATTCATGTTGGTTGATGGTTTTCTGTTTAAAGGAAATCGTTTATGTATTCCGGATTGTAGTCTGAGGATGAAGATTGTGAAGGAGTTACATGAAGAGGGGCATGTGGGCCGTGATCGTACTTTACAGTTGATTTCGCAGTCTTACTTTTGGCCGTCGATGAGAAAAGAGGTTGAAAGATTCGTGGAGCGATGTCATATTTGCCAGGTTTCAAAGGGAGCAGCAACGAATGCAGGGTTGTATATGCCATTACCAGTACCATCTAAGCCATGGGTTGATATTAGCATGGATTTCGTTTTGGGTTTGCCAAGAACTCAAAGGGGAAATGATTCGATATTTGTTGTGGTGGACAGGTTTTCAAAGATGGCACATTTTGTTGCTTGCAAGAAGACAGCAGATGCAGTTCGAGTAGCACAGTTATTTTTCAAGGAGATTTATCGACTTCATGGATTGCCAGAATCTATTGTTTCTGATCGAGATACTCGTTTTCTGAGTCACTTTTGGCTGAGTTTGTGGAAAATGATGGGAACGAAGTTGAATTTCAGCAGTGCTTATCATCCACAAACCGATGGGCAGACGGAAGTTGTTAACAGGTCATTGGGTAATTTGTTGCGTTGCCTTGTACAGGATAATTTGAGAAGTTGGGACCTGAAGCTATGCCAGGCAGAATTTGCTCACAATCATGCAGTAAATCGAAGCACAGGATTCAGTCCGTTTCAGATTGTTTATTCAAGTTTACCCAGGGGGCCTTTGGATTTAGCAGTAGTACCACAGTCAAAGGGAACGGTTAAACGAGCTGCTGATTTTATTGATGAGCTGAATGAATGTCATAAAATCGTTCAGGAACGATTAGAGAAATCAAATGAGAAATATAAGAAGTTTGCAGATTTGAAACGTAGAAATGTTGAATTTAAGGAAGGAGATTTGGTTTATGCTGTGTTAACAAAGGATCGTTTTCCAGTAGGTGCTTATAACAAGTTAAAGGCGCGGAAAATTGGTCCTGTTGAAGTTTTGAAGAGGATTAATGAGAATGCTTATCGATTACAATTACCAGTTGATGTTTATACTTCTGATGTTTTTAACGTTAAACACTTAATTCCGTATCATGGAGATGAACATTTTGATGAGAAAGAATTTGCAAATTCGAGGTCGAATTTTTCTCAACCAGGGGAGGATGATGCAGCAAGGCATATAGGAATTCAGAAGTTAAACCATATTAAATCGTGCACGAGTCAAGGAGCTTCGAATTTAACCCGTGAGTCGTACACAAGCGTGAAACGTGCATGCTTGATGAGTCGGTCACGAGATAGGGGGAGCATGAGTCGGTGCCGGTTTAACAAAGCTTGGAGGAATTCGAGTTTGATGAGTCATCCACGACTCAACACAGGGATGAGTCGTTTCCGACTTAATGGGGCACGGGATAGCAAGGTCCGAGTTAACAACAATTCAAGCTGTATCAAGGAGGCAGATTTGAGTCGTATACGACTTAACGAAGAGGGCTTGAGTCGTAGACGAGTTAACCAAGATCAGGAGAAGATGTTACGACCTAAAGACATTCGCATAAGTCGTCTACGACTTAACAGGAAGCAAAGGGAAAAACCAGCAAGTGAAGACTTGAGTCGGAGACAGTTGAAGCGGCAAGGAGATGAGTCGGCATGCACTTGAGTCGGTTACTTTTGAGTCGGACATGTATGTAAATACGTTGAGTCGTGTGTGGGTCGTACTTGGTTAAGTCGGCCAGGCATGAGTCGTTTGCTTTGTGTTCTGTTGTAAAGGGTTAGTGTTGTGATGTGTTGGCGATGAGTCGTAAATGATGAGTCGTTGGGAATGAGTCGTTGATGTTAAGTCGTATGTAGTGTTTTTCTTCTTGAGTCGTTACACTGTATGTTTGTGTCCTTGAGTCGTTTGTATTTTTTGAGTCGTGTACTGTCTTGAGTCGGTACATATTTTGAGTCGTGTCACCTGTATTGCTGATGAGTCGAAGGAGTGATGAGTCGCTGGGTTTTAACTGTGTGTTTGTGTCGTGAGTCGTAGGCCGATGCCGACCTAGTGGTCCAGATGAGTCGTAAGCTGGGTTGGAGAGTATGTTGTAATGAGTCGTTGTAGATGTGCTAATGTGATGAGTCGGGGCCGACTCAAGATGAGTCGTGAGTCGCAAACGACTCAAGGGGGCTGTGTTGTAAAACTCTATAAATACGCGTGTGTTGTACATTTTTGAGGTTGTTGAATATTGAATAAAATTTCCTTTTGTTAGCTTTGTGCTTTCATACCAAATTGGTAGTTGAGTGTAATCTCCTATCTCCTCTTTCGGATAATCGAGTGCGCTCGATTCAACGATTGCAGAAGCCGATTCACGGAATCTAGTGCGCTAGATCAACGTGCGAAGAATCGTAGATCTTTAACACGGTATAGTGCGCTATCAACGTGTTTGAGATAGCTAGAGTTCGGTATCTTTGGATCAACGAACTTGGGCGTTTTGGTACTTTCAACTCACCGATTGCTACATTCACAGATTGAAGTTTATTTCGAATTATCCGCTGCGTCACAGTTGGATCCCCCAACCTATTTTCCTGCATCCACAGTTGTTAATACAATATAAAAATACCAATCCTATTTCGAGGGGGATATCGCGGTATATAGGGTCATCTGCTATTATGCGGGCATATAGGGTCTCATGCAACGATCCATAATTTAAGCACTTTGAATTTGAATAATTAATATGTTTTTAAATGGATAACTAATGGATTTTATATCTAGAATAAAAAATTTGGATTAAACTTCTCGAATGGTTTTCTTTAAACCGATGTAAAATGTTAGTTCAAAGATGGTTCGAGTTATAAGGCGGTTAGGGGTGCCAATTTATTTAAGAATAAGTTTGCTTAATAAAATAGAGTAGTATAATTTCTTGCCTAATAAAACATGAAAGAATTATTAACCCTGCCTAATAAAACAGAGCAGTATAATTATTTGCCTAATAAAATAAGGGAGAATTATTAACCTTGCATACTAAAATAGAATAGTATATTTACTTGCCTAATAAAACAAGAAAGAAATATTAACCCTGCCTAATAAAATATAATAGTATAATTACTTTCCTAATACAACAAGAGTGAATTATTAGCCTTGTCTAATAAAACTGAATAGTATAATTACTTGCCTAATAAAATAGAACAGTATAATTACTTGTCTAACGAAACAAAATAGCATAATGATTATTATATTCCATGCGGATGATTGCCATTGGACCAAAATCTGATCAATCAGGTTTTGCTATGCGGATGGTTGCTATTGGACCAAAATTTATTCTAATCATGTTATGCCATAGTTGATAGGGAGGATTCCTATTGGACCAAAATGTAGTCAAATCAAATTAAGTCATCAAGATGTTTCCTATTAGACCAAAATCTAGTCAAATCAAATTAGTCCATCAAGATGTTTTCTTTGGACCAAAATGTAGTCGAATCAAATTAGGCCATAAGGCTGGTTCCTATTGGACCAAAATCTGGTCGAATTAGGTGAGGCTATAGGAAATGACAAAAGTACCCCATCTCTTCACCTATAAATAGCAAGTCCATATCTCATTTTAATTTATTCACAAAATAAAGAAAATAACTAAAATTAATTATCAAAGGTGACATATTCCAAGTCTCCATCAAAGTAAATAGGATGTAACTATATTCCTTGTTTTCATAGTTTAGTGGGTATGAATTATTCTATGAGTATAATTCAATTATTTTATAGTGAGTGTAACCGTAATATCTTTCCTTTGACTCATTCACATTTTATATCACCACATTTCGCCTCATCCTCGTCTCCACTAATCGCTCGAGTCGCTTCCCCTCGTTCGCTCGATCGCGAATTTTATCACGAGTTTGTATTATTTTATTTTTTTGAACTGGGTTACGATTTTGGAAGAAGAAAGAAGACTCAATTTCATTGATCTAAATAAGATAGAGAGGGTTACGCGATTTAAAAAAGAGAGCGTCGTGTTTATTTGTATATTTTGATTTCGATTTGAGAATTTGAACTAAGAAGGGAGAAGGAAGAAAGGATATGCATTTTTAAAAAGAAGAGAGCGACTGAATCAATAGGGTAGGGTGGCTTGATAGGGAATAGGGTGGTTTATATTGACGTTTTTGTTGCTAATGTGAAATGAAGGTAAATATATATAATTTAAAATACCAAAAGTATCAAGATATTTATTTCGAATCCTTATCGAGGTGTGCCGCCTAGCGTTTCTAATGTTGTACACCTATTCCGAACGTAGTGAAACACGTCTCGGGACTTAATTCGATCGTATGTGGAAGATAGCATTTTAAATCGACTATTTAAATTTTCTTCCAGGCGTTCTTATCCCGTACGACTAAACGTTAATTCCAAACGTTACGAAATTTGAAATCCGGTAATAGTACACTATCATGGATCCAAAGGAACTAGTTTCATCGAATTTCAAGACTGTGCCCCGGATCGCTATTTAAATGCGTCGATTAAATCGACGATTTCAAAATTGATGAAACCGCTTGAAATTTCAGTTTTGAAATCCTACTAACTAAATTATAATTCCAAATCCAATATTTAAAACCATTTAAATATTCAAAATTAACCATCGAAAATTCCAGGTTGTTACAAAGACTATGAGAAGCTCCTGTGTCAAATAATACTAACTAAAATATCTTCAACAAAAAATTACCTTCGAGAACTCCCTTTCACTTTACATCCTGAGTGGTTGAAGGCTCATCTTTTATTGCATGGGCTTAGGCTTGCTCTCCCTTCCTTATGATCGAACAATCCGTGATCATGTGCCGCTGTTGATGGCAATTATAGCAAAGGCTACTTAGGACCACAGGAGAGATGAAATCTTAGACCTTTGGGATTCTACAGTCCTTCGAAATATTGCCTTCTTTTTTGAATTGTGATAAGTGTATCCCTTAAAATGGTTTCCTCGAGTTCCTTCTTTGAGTTTTCCTGACAACAGCTTTTCCCACTTTTATTGAACATTCTTTTCTTCCAGTTGTTGGCGTTGTTGTTGGTCTGAACTACCACGGGACTCTTCTTATCCAATATTTCGTAACGGAATCCCATATCCAGCAAATCTATAAATGACCTTTTAACATGGGTAGTTATCATGCTTTAGCACTTGTCATTCATCCTTGAAATAAATTTCTCATTCTTCTTTAAAGGTGTGTCGATTAGACCTGGCCCAAAATAAGATAATTCATTAAACTTATTTGCATACACCTCAATAGTCATTTCTCCTTACTTAAGATCCATAAAGCTTTAGTAAAGACGAGATTCCTTGGATGCTGGCATGTACTTCTCCTCCAAACCTCCTTAAACCTTCCCCAAGTGATAGTATCTTCTAACTTACTTAGGGAAATGGACTCCCACGAAGCCAAAGACCCTTCCTATAACTGCCATGAGGCCAAGAACCTCTTTTACTCATTATTAATATCCAATGCCTTAACGATCCTTTCGCATGATTTAACCCAAGCTTGTACTTCAATGATGGCTTCTATGCCCTTGAATAGTTTTCCCCCTAAGCTGGTATAATTCTTGCACAGAGTGGCAAAATTAGTACGGGGTTGTATGGGAACTATTTCTTCTACAGAGGTGGTTGGAGCTTGACCGTTAATTATTGTGGTGTTGTTATTTGCTCGCCCTCATCCTCTGTGAGTACTCATGTCTTACTACTTGGATTTAGTAAGCTAACATTAGAATACAAGGACGAAATTATCTTCAGGAAATATATACACCTTTTAGAGATTTCTAAATGCACACTCTCAAAATTTTAAACTCATTCTAGGGCATTACTAACCCTATCTCTAATGAGTTATACCCTACCAAAGTCAAGGTTCTCGCTTAACCTTCAACTCTGATACCAAATATGAAGAACCATCTCGTCGTCTTTTGGAAATCGACATTATTACATCCACAGTATTCACCTGCCATAAATCCAAGTACCGAGGAGGCATATTTTATGGGGTAAAGTAAAATACAGAAACATAAATTATCACCTTATGTTAAATAGGTAAATAGTACATACGACTTCCATCATCAGGGTACATCAGAGTTTTATATGCACTAACCCAACCAGGAATAATTATAACTGCTTGCTCTAACACTTGTTGGCATTATACACAATGGAAAACAAAAATAGATAGAAGATAGATAGATAGATATCCCCATCTAGTGCTCCAGATTCATGCTCCAAAAATCTCCTCCAGCATGCTCCTCCCAAAATACTCTAAATAGAATCCTGACTACTTGGCTACACTGAAAAATAGGACACCTAGAGTTTAAAGGGAAAACAAAGTAAACTCCAGGTCAGTCGAGGGACTGGCATTAGAATTCAAAATATGTGTTTTGTAAACAAAAAGGTATCTCATAAGACCACGCCACACATAACCATGAGACGGGTTTTTTACCTTATGATAAACAAAACACTTTACATCAAAATACTTGATATTATTTTTAATGACATATCTTTGAAACAATTTACAAATAAACTTATTAATCTAAGTTGAAATTGTTACCATTATTAAATTCCATCATAGTAGGCTCTACGAACAAAACGGTTGGCACTTATTAGAGAACGGATTCCATATAAATGACTAGGTGAAGGGACTGCTTCCGGCAGTACATCTCTAGAGGAATGTACCAAGGCCAGTTGAACATATGCACCTCTATCAACACAAGATAGGCCTACCGCTCCTTAGATAGTACCGAATATGTAATCACCCCAGTTATTACAGACCTATTCGAGACGTCTCTTAGTATAAATTCACAATAATATACATCCCTAACATCATAGCAGGAAGAAACACATCTAGAAGGGGATAATCATACCCTAAGTGGTTGCGAACCACATAGCTCTACTACATCCAACCCTGTTTCGATCATTTTAGGGTGTGAGGCCTGAGGTAACGATTACAATTTTGCATAGCACATTATCTTCCTTTGAGTGCCCCACTACCATTCTATTAATCGCTTGTTGACTTCCACAAACATACCACCTTCGAGCTCATACATCTCAGAGAAGGGTGTTAAGCTAAGAGAAGTTGTCTTCTCCGCCACCAAACAGATGTACGTTTATAAAAGTCAATGATGTAAATCTCAAGAATGCAGTGTCAGACATCCATCCATAAAAGTTTGTTCTAGCACTAAACGAAACCAAAGGCACTCTCCTACCACATCCTATGAGGAATTTACCCTAGGATTAGTAGTAAGAAGTCCTTGCAACCAAAAGAATTTAACAAATGAAGGGACCACTGCTACTTTAGTATTTGGGAGCTAACCAAAATTATCAATAAGTGGTCCTTTCATCCCGAAAATCCATGGTCTTCATTCCTTATTCTATCCATCAAATCTTTATTTTTCGAATGCATACATTGGTTCGAAGTGCTTTCGAATAGGGATTTCCCCAGATCCGACCCCGATTTCTCCGAACCAATCATTGATGAAAGAGGTCAAGTTAATAAGGAATCATTCTTTAATTTATTAAAGTTCTTTTATCGAAATTACTTCTGGAGATATACATTTATAAAACATTATTTTCGATATATATGGAAATATTAAACCTCTCTTATAACATTCCTTGATAATCTTTTAAACTCCTTTTTACCAAGAATAAACTCGAAATCCTTTCATTTTTATTTTAGGAAGATATTGATCCGAGTAAAAAAAATTCACTACTCCCTGTATTGGGCCTGTTCGGATAGTCAGGAAGAGTAGCAAGCTGGTTTTCCAAACTCAAGCCTAGACACTATCTCTCTAATACACATAAGGCGGTCAAGTTATTAGATCGACTCTAAATCTTTAATCATTTCAAAAATTCTTTTAAATCATCTTTAAAAATATTTATAATTTATTTTAAAATATTTACAAAAGATTCGTAAAAGAGTTTTTAGTTTAAAACAATACTTCAAAAGTTAAAGAAAAGTGCTGCGAAAGAGTGCTACGGAAAGTGCTTTTTTGGCTATATTGATCATAACAACTTTTTATTATTTGAAACCTCGATTTTATTTTTTAAATATCTTTTAAACCATTTTGAAACATTTATATGATTTATTCACATTTTTAAACAATTTAAAAACATCATTTTCAAAGAGATCCAGCTTTGGATTCCAGACTGCAAATTCAGGATTTTTCAAAAACTTGTTTTACTTATATTTCGAAATCTATTCAACGAAATACCAATTTTCTTCCTTTTTTGTAAAACTATAGACATAATAGTTTAGAAAATCCTTATCTTGAAAAATTCCAAGCTATATTCCAACTTTTACATTAGTTTGACTTTTATAGCGTGAAATCGTGAACTACAATTACGCGACGCGCTTATTTTTGACCGAACTTTCTATTTTTTTCAAACTTCATCAAACCACTTTTAAATGTTTATAAAACAATTCAAATACATTATAAACCATTTATAAAATGTTTAATACTTATATATACTCTATTTCATTAATTCAAGGAAAGTGATTTCCTTTTGTGTTTATCGACGTGTATATTCACGACTTGCATATATATATATATATATATATATATATATATATTCAACATTCATATGTAAACAACCAAAATTGATGATCAAAGCATATTAAATATCCATTTGCAACATCGTATCATCATCCAATATATAGTATAATAAATTAGGAGTTCTCACCTTGGATTTCAAATAATTCACAAAAAAACGCTATAGCTCCGCTATTCGAGTTCTGAAGCAGAATATTCTTCGGATTTAAGCTCCTAAATGTCTCGACCAAGCTTTGTGGATGCCAAGAAGTGCACGTCCTCAGGTGTATCTTAGGATAGGCTCGGCTTAGGGTGGAAAGAAAAAGAGTTTGTGAAGAATAAAGGGAAATGAAGAGCTTTGGATCGTTGTTGAGGTGTTTTACTATATATGACTATAGTTTATGATTTTAGTTTCTTTTTAAATAATTTTTGGCATTATGTCTTTTAGTTTAGAATCCATTAAATAGGAAGCAAAAGCATGACAAATATGAAGAAGAACATGAATGGAAAAAGAGAGAAGACGGTAAGGTATTTATAGGAAAAAAGAAGTGCATAAAGGAAGATATGTAAACACCACTTTTCCAAGCTTCTCTAGTACGCCTCCCCCTTCAACATGCACGGAAATAACCCTTACCCTTTGTGCACATCACTTCCATCCCCTCATGTATGCATATGTTGACTTGTTTATGCTTAAGAAGGAAGTTTTACTTAAAGTACCTTAGATTTTTGTACTATATGTATATTTTTAAATGTATAAGTATATATGTATGCATACATTTGTCCTGTACATGTTAATGGATTTATTTATATGTTACATATGTGTATATGACATATAAACAAAGTTTCATTGATTCCGAACAACTTTCATTGGATAAACCATTGCCCATCGGAGAGCCGATTCCCGGTCACATTTTCACTTATACTTTCACGTACATATATTTGTAAACAAAATTTCAAAATAAATTTCTTGTCATTTTAAATGAATTAGAATGATCACATTTCATTTATAAAACCATATGAATTTATAATAACAATTATTTAAAAAAATCGCTATTATATCGATAAAGCGATATTGATTTTTCGTTATATTTTCAAATCAAATATATCTCTTTATAAAACTATTATAAATGATTTATTATCACTTTATAACTATTAAAATTAATTATAACCTTTTTAAATCATTATTTGAATAATTATAATAATTATTTAATCATTAAATCTCAATTTAAATTAAATAAATCAATTATCATATTTAAGGATATTATTAATAATGTTAAAAACATATTTTATTTCCAAAAGAAAATAAATTGATTTTATTTCATATTATTGTTTAATTATAAAATTAAGTATATGTATCCAGCTCTGTGCATGACATTTCACAATCATAGAGCTATTTACTGGTAAAACGGTTTTGGCCATTTTATTGATTTAGATTTCGAAAAAAAATATTTTTGTAAATATTTATTCAAAATAAGATTACTATCACTTATTATCAATCAAAAAATATTATTTTTATTATCAAATTTTTATTTAAAAATAAATATAATTTATCAAATTGATATATTTGAGTGTCGTTACATAAAGACCTTGAATTCTTTAGTAATCAAATTCGGAATGCTCAAATAACTCATGTTTATATGAATATCCATGTTATGCCTTAATGCTAACATATTTAAGTATATTTTTCATATCATCGAATAGTGCTCATCCTTTGATCAACTAAAATTTGAAGAAATTGAAATGTGTAACAATGATGCTGATATTGAAAACAAAAAATACCAAATATCAGTTAACATAATGATGTTTGGACGTAAATATCTAGTTTATCAAAGAATCTGATATGGTTACTGTATGATGTGTTATGAACTAAGGATGGACCAATATCAAAATAAACATGGAAAAATAGAAAAAGGATATGCACGATTATTAAATCTTTTCAAGATATATCAAATATGGATCTTAAAGTATACAATTACCTGAGTAATAGTAATGCAACTTGCAAATTGTTGGACTTCTATTCTAAGACCTTAATTATATTTAAGAAAATCGTAAACTCAAACCTCTTAATTGCAACGGGAAAATTGAAGTATTAACGTGATGAGTAGATGTTTAGTTGATGTAAACCACTTAATTGCTGCAAAAGTTTCATCCATATTTAAATTATAACTGATTTCTTAAAATTGCATTTGTAGCTGATATAATGTAAAATAAATATGATGCACAAAACTTCTTAGAATTAGCATTGTATGAAATCTTATTTTATGAACAATAGTTTTCTCTAAGCATCACAACTTAGAGAAATCTTACTTTATGAACAATGGTTTTCCTATTATGCCACTAGCGAGTTAGTTCCTATAATTCTTTATATTTTTTATTAGTCAATAACTAGAACGAAGGAATTGACTTGAAATTTCACTGTTGTTTGACCAATGTGCATTGTATAACAATTAGATTTTTGTTGTGCAGACAAGATTAAAGATGGATGAATATACAAAGATTTATTTCTTAAGATGTTGGGACTACGATGGAGAGAGTCAAAATCAAGGTTGGTTTACTTATTATGACTCTCCCTCTAGATAATCCATGCTAAAAACTGACAGTATTCAAGAATGGAATGACTTTTTAAAGGAAAAACTGTTGGAGAAATTTGAGGTAATATGGTATATTTATTATTATAAATTAGAAGGTAAATTACAGTTTATTAAAGAATTTCTCATATGTATACAACTAGCAACAAATACATAGCATTAAGAGATAAGAAAAAAATTCCACACATAATGAGTAGAAAAGGTAACGCAAGATTGGCAGAGGACATGGTAAGGAAGGCATGCCTGTTTACATCAATTATATTATTATTTTTGGTTATTACTATTAATATTAATATTATTATTATTATTACTAGAAAAAGGGAAATGGGATAATGGATATTAGCGGAGACAATCTGTGGTTCAAAACCCATAGAAATAAAAATGGTGACCCACCGAATTCTATTATTGTCAAATGCATTGTAGGCTTTTTCATATTATTATCATAATATTTCCACACTATATATTGCTTATAGATTATCAACCTAATTATTCATTTATTTAGAAGTGTGAGTGTAATACTTAACTCTGTCGGCAGTTGTACCAAATTTTGATATGTCAAATTTAGTCTCAAGCATAACAAGCATGCTCGGTTGTTCCATTATTATTCTTATTCAAACAACGTGCCAAATCTTATTCAAAATTACAAAGTTACAAAATTTGATAATATAAAACTTCCCTTTTTAAAAACAACTTAATTTCTTAGTAATAAAATATATTTTTAAAATCTCAATAAGCAATTAATTTATAGATTCCTCTCGATTTTCAGTCTATCGAGTTCATTTCGATTCTCCTAACTATTTCCACTTTTCAAAAACAGTATCCACTATTTTCTCAACCCTATTTCCATATTCTAGTATAAATTCACCATATGAATTTTATATTCCCAGTTTAGCAACTACTATCATTTTCCTTATTTATAAACATCGTTTATAAATTTTTGTAACTCCCTAGGTTTTTACTTGTTTATAAAAACAAATCTTATTTATAAAATTTCATTTTATAAATCCATTTCCTTATAAATTTCATTTATTCCACAAATCTATTTTTAATATTGATTTCAACTCCTCTTCATATTTCTCATAAATATCATTTAAAAATCCATTGTTTAAAAATCTTCTATATAAATTATTTTTGAATCTCTATTTAAAAAAAAAATTCGAATAGTTAAGTACAACCCAAAAATCAAATTATCGTTTTATCCAAATCAATTTTCTTTTAAAATAAGCCAAACTTCGATATTCATATTTTTATATTGAAAAACTCCTTTTAATTCCTTCAAATTCAAAAATAATATTTACGGTATTTAAAATACCAAAATTTAGGCCAGTGCTACTATAGCATCCAATTATTCACATCACAACAATAATCTATAACAAATTATTCTAACACATCATACATCACTATATATGAAAAACAATCAATCTAAATTTTGAGAAATCCAGTTGGATCCAATTGTATCCCTCCAGCCTGTTTTTCTCCATCCATAGATATTAATACAATATTAAAAAATATCAATCCTACTTCGAGGGGGATATCGCTGTATATATAATCATCCAATATTATGCGGCCTTATAGGGTCTCATGCAACGATCCATAATTTAAGCACTTTGAAATTGAATAGTTAATATGTTTTTAAATGATTAAATAATGGATTTTATATCTAGAATAAAAAAATTGGATAAAACGTCTCGAATGAATTTTTTTAAAATGATGTAAAATGTTAGTTCCAGTTATAAAGCGGTTAGGGGTACCAATTTATTTAAGAATAAGTTTGCTTAATAAAATAGAGTAGTATAATTAATTGCCTAATAAAACAAGAAAGAATTATTAATCCTGCCTAATAAAACAGAATAGTATAATTACTTGCCAAATAAAACAAGGAAGAATTATTAACCTTGCATAATAAAATAGAATAGTATAATTACTTGCCTAATAAACCAAGAAAGAATTATTAACCCTGCCTAATAAAATAGAATAGTATATTTACTTGCTTAATACAATAAGAGAGAATTATTAACCTAGCCTAATAAAACAGAATAGTGTAATTACATGCCTAATAAAACAGAATAGTATAATTACTTGCTTAACGAAACAAAATAGCATAATGATTATTATATTCCATGTGGATGGTTGCCATTAGACCAAAATCTGGTCAAATCAAGTTTTGCCAGGCAGATGGTTGCTATTGGACCAAAATCTAGTCGAATCATATTATGCCATAGTTGATAAGGGGGATTCCTATTGGACCAAAATATGGTCAAATCAAATTAAACCATCAAGATGTTTCCTATTGGACCAAAATGTGGTCGAATCAAATTAGACTATCAAGATGTTTTTTATAGGTCCAAAATGTGATCGAATCAAATTAGGCCATAAGGCTGGTTTCTATTGGACCAAAATCTGGTCGAATCTGGTTAGGCTATAGGTAATGACAAAAGTACCCTTATCTTCACCTATAAATAGCCGAGTCCATATCCCATTTTAATTCATTCACAAACTAAAGAAAATAACTAGAATTCATTACCAAAGGTGAAGTATTCCAAGTCTCCATCAAAAAGAAAATATGATGTAACAACCCGCATATTTGGCAATTTTATATTTAAATATTTTATCGATACTCGGAATTTAGTCCGAAAAGCTACTTTTTGCATACGGTCGAATTAGGACTCGGGACCACTTCCATTGAGTTCAAAATGATGTTTGCGACCTTTTTGAGTATAAATTCGATATGTTTGGAGATAGTAGAGTTTTGCTACTTTTTCACTTTGGGTTTGGGTTTGGTTCAGCCCTATGTTTAACTTATACTCAAATCTGAACCACTCTCCCCATTCACTCTCACTTCCTTCTCTTTTTAGTTCTAAAGCATCAATGGTGGGAGAGATGGGAAATTAAAACTCCAAAACCCTAGTTTTCTTTTGCAAATCAAGCTCTATCTCCAAACTAATAGTAGAACCCATTGGTAAGCTTCTCTTCTTCTTCTCCAACTCATTCTCTTATCAAATTCAGAAAATTCCTAAACCTAATTTAGGAAATGTTTCTCTTTTAAGCTTAGATTGAAGCTTCTTGAGTTGTTATTGAAGAGGAATTGATCTTAGCTTGTTTTTAAAGCTTCTTCTTCAATCGTTTGGGTTCAAAGGTGAGATTTTTATCTCACATCTTTTTCTATATCTATCATTGTTGTTAGGTATGAATTCCTAACATATGTGCATATTTATTTGCTTTCAATTTGAATTGATTTGGTGAATTTTCCAAATTTGTGTGCTTTGGTCCAATTTTATGAAAATCCTTTTATGGACATTTGGACATTGATATTCGGGGTGTATCGAAGAGCTTTTAAGGCCGGGTTGTCGCTTGGCGTAAATCCTTAGTCGTCAGTGCTCGTCTGATCGCTTCCGATATGTTTTGGTCACTTTGGCCTAGGCAAATTGTTGCCCGGACCAGGTGACCAAGTTCAGACGTCTGGTTTGGACCTGGAAAGAAAAATGTATGCACGCATATTATAAAAAAATGCAAAAGACTATTTTCAGACATTTGAAATTCAAATCAGACATCTGGATAAGTCTCAGACGTCTGACTTGATGTTTTAGACGTCTGGGTGTTCTCTGGGTTATTTCCAGGGAACAAAACCAGACGTCTGGATTCAAAACCAGACGTCTGGCCATGGCTCAGACGTCTGTTTTGGCTATTCCAGACGTCTGGGTAGCTTTCTGAACTATTTTTCAGAAAACAAATCCAGACGTCTAGATTCCAAATCAGACGTCTGGAGATGTTTATTTTTGCCTATTCAGGCTGTTTTGTTAGAATTTCCATTGTTTATCGATTTTAGCGATCCTATTAGTCGTTATCACTTTTTATCGACTTTGATGACTTCTTTTTATGGATTTTTGGAAATATCCATTTTGACGGATTTGGTATCGATTTCTTTGGATTTGATTCACGTCTTCGAATGTGAATTTTGGTGATTGATTGTTCTACAATCATTTTTGTGATTTTTCACTTTAAAAATATAAAGGTTTTAATACTTGTATTAAATATCAAAACCTCTTCATCAAAACAATTTCAATACTATTTTATTTACAAAGCTCGTTTTTCTCAAACCGTTTTTCAATTTACTAGTATATACAAACCTTTACCTCACTCGTATGAGAAATCTAATTAAACGGCTTAGTAAAACAAGTGGTATGAAACGCTTGCGTTTAATTCGTCGGTTAATTCTTGGACTTGTTCGATTGAATCTCTTGTGCAATTTACTAGTGGAAATCTACAGTTTGTTCGTAAATATTTAAGTTAAGCAAGTGGTTATGGGACATGAAGCTAAACTCATATATTTAATAGCTTACTGTAATAGACACTTCTTGATGATCATGATGATTATTTTGTGATTTAGACTAGCAAATGTACGATGTCTCTTTGTCTGCGAGGGAGACTAAACCCCGTTTTGTGGAGTTTCGACTCAAATTGGTGGGGTAGCGCCCCATAGTCTTCGGGCCGTTCGTGTGTCAAAAATTAATGGCTAGCTACCATGAGATAGCGTCTCGTTCATGTGATACATATGTTGGTGAGTTTTCATGCTCCCGTTTGTGATAGGCCTTCCTTTTTTTTGTGATTTCTTGATTTCGTGTGTTGAATTCTGGAATTTATGCTTCACCTATTTTTGTGATTTCTATTGATATGATTTATCAATTTTTGTGCATAGGTGAATTTGTGTGTCATTGACTGGATTTCTTGAGATGATTTCTAGAATTTGTGTTTCACCAATTTTCGTGATTTCCATTGATAAGTTTTATCAATATTTGTGCATTGGTGAATTTGTGTGTTATTGACTTTTGTGATTGACATTGATATAATCGTCAATATTTATGTTTTGGTGAACGAAATAAGGAGTATGACATTTCCTTTGATTCTTGTGTAGATTTGGTGATATTGATTAATCTCTTGTTGATTTTCAATTACTTATATATATCACAGCTTGGTTTTGTGATTATTATGTGTTTAGTCATAGCTCTTATTCTATATCGTTTCATCTGATATTTATAGTTAGACTGATCCATTTATTATTTTCTTATTAAATAATACTCGGGTCAGATCGAGATGTTACAGGTGCTTCAGCTTGACTTCTCACTTAGGATTGATTTCTCTGACTTTTGGTTAACTACTTAGATTAGTAGTTTTTGGATTGTATACAATTGAGATATAGATTCCATGATGTATACTTATTCTTTTGGTGTAGTTCTTGTAACTATTCTTTTGTGATATTGCGGATCTTTTTAGACCGCTACTCTGATATACACTTCTTAGTGTAATACTCATATCTATTTCCGCCTTTGTGATATGAATTGTCTGTGACTGATTTGTGTTGTGTTTATTTCTATATTTGTTCTCGAAGACCTTTATAGCCACTGTGTAGTAGCTTTGAGTTTGTGTCGGTATGTCGGATTTCCTAGATGAAAAGTTATATTTTTATTTGGCATATCGGTACTCGCACAAAGCAATTATACAGATGGTCGCTCCTCAACAGCCTTATTCTCCGTGCTAGTTGACAGCATTCACCGTAATGTTCTTGGCTAGCGTGAGTATGGAGGTGGGGCGTCACAGCTTGGTATCAAAGCGAAACTTCGGAACAATATGGAATATTATAACAAGGTTCATCGTCCTAAGCCTTTCTTAGGAGTCGTGCATTAGGATTTTATTCGAGTCTTCGTACCTATTCATCCTATTGTCTTTATGTTTCCTTGTTTTATCTATCAAGATTGCTTGATATTCCTTTTGTGAATAACCTTTTTCTTCTTCTTTATTTATTTCTAAGAGAAGAGAAATGGTTAGACCTGGTCGTCCCAGAGCTGGGCCATCTAGTGCTCCACCCCAAGATGGAGTTTTTATGACTACCCAACAACTTCTTGACCCTGTCACGAATGCTCAAGCAGCTGGTTCTAATCCGGAACCTACTCACCCTAAATCTGGGTTTTCACGTTTGTGCAGTGATTACACCAACCTGGGCGGGAAGCCATTTAAAGGTTCTGAAACTATTATTGAAGTCCAGGCTTGGTTAAGGACATGCGATCAAATCTTTTCTCGCATGAACCTCATTGATCTTCACCGAGTTCAGGTGGCTTCTAGTATGCTCCAAGAAAGAGCATTAGACTGGTACGAGCTTCTGATTTCTGAAATAAATGAAGCGGATCTCACTTGGGAGAAATTCCGAGAACGCTTCGAATTAAAATTCATGCCAGAAGCAGAGAAAGTGACGTTGGCTCGGCGTTTCATAGACCTTGTTCAAGGTGAATCTTCCATGGCAGATTATGTCGCGTCTTTTGAATCTCTCTCCAAATACGGGGTTGAATATATTAATACCCATTGAAGAAAAATTAGAGATTCGTCTATGGCATGACCAAAAATCTCAAGAAGCCATTACTTCTAAAGTTAGAAGTTTCTTTCGACCAACTCATTGATATCGCTCTTCGTCTTGAAGAGGCGGATAGGGAGAATGATGTTGAGGTGGTGGGTTCCAAACCAAACTTCAACAACAAGAAGAGGCCAAACAAATTCAAAGGCACTTATCCCAATAAGAAAGGGAAGCAAGCAACCCCTATGGCAAAGACTTCTTCCTTTGGTCGTGGGGAATGCTATAATTGTGGTTCGAAGGACCATTACGCGAACAAGTGCCCAAAGTCTCTCTCTTGTCGTTACTGCAAAGGTCCCGGCCATGTTATATCTTCATGCCCCAAGCTTCAGGGCAGGAAGGAGGGAAAGTTAAATGTTGCTCAAACCCCTGGCAACACATCTCGTGACCAAGGTATTTCTCATTCTATTCTTGATGGTATTATTTTATTTCGTGATCATCCTATTCGAGTTCTTTTTGATACGGGTGAGTCCCATTCTTTTATATCGAAAGAACTTGTTGATACTTTTTTTTTGGATGTTTTGTGTTTAATGACTTCTTTGAGAATTGCGAATCCGGTTGGTGGATCTACAACAATCAGTTTATTGTGTAAAGATGTCGAGATTATTTTGTGTGATTTTTCCTTCCGATCCGATTTGCATGTCATGCGTTATTTAGGCTTTGGAATGATTTTGGGAATGGATTGGCTTAACCATTATGAGGCTCATATCCTATGTCCTGAGTGGACTATTCATCTTCGACATCCTCAATCTGTAAAGCAGATTTCTATTAATCATAAAGATTCGGATTCCAGCTTGGTTGCATCTTTATATTCTTTAAATCCTCGTGATGACGATAATGATGATGAGGAAGATATTATTTCTCTTATTCACGTTGTTCGTGAATTTTCCGACATATTTGAGCCCGTTTTAGGATTACACCTAAGCGAGAAATTGAGTTCAGAATTAATCTCATTCCTGGAGCTCAACCTATCACTCGTCCTCCTTATCGTATGTCCAATAAAGAAAACGAGGAGATGCGTAAACAATTATCCGAATTGGAGATGAAGCAATTTATTCGCTCTAGTTCCTCGCCTTGGGGAGCTTCGGCTATTTTTGTGAAGAAATCCGACGGTACGCTTAGGCTTTGCGTTGACTACCGCAAGCTTAATGATCTTACTATCAAAAATAAATATCCTTTACCTCGGATTGATGATCTATTCGATCAGCTTAGTGGTGCTAGAGTCTTTTCACAATTAGACTTAGCTACTGGTTTTCACCAGCTTCGTATTGCAGAGGATAGTATTCCTTTGACATCATTCCGTACCCGTTATGGATCTTATGAATGGCTTGTTATGCCATTTGGGTTGACGAATGCCCCAGCTTATTTCGTTGACCTAATGAATCGAGTTTTCAAAGACTTCCTCGATCGATTTGTTCACATCTTTATTGATGATATTCTTGTGTATTCAAAAACCGAGGAGGAGCATGAAAAGCATCTTTGGATTGTGTTGGAAACTCTTAGGAGTAATCAATTAAAGGCAAAGTTTTCTAAATGCCACTTTTGGCAATCTCGTGTGAAGTTCTCGGTCATATTATTTCCGAATCCGGAATTTCCGTGGATCCTTCAAAGATTGAAGCGATTCAAGATTGGAAGGGACCGGAGAGTGTGACGGAGATTCGTAGTTTTCTTGGATTGGCGGGTTATTACCGCCGTTTTACCAAAGACTTTTCTAAGATTGTCGTGCCTCTCACTAGCTTAACGAAGAAAGGTGTTAAATACATTTGGTCGGACAAATGTGAAACTTCTTTTCAGGAATTAAAAGAACTCCTCTCTAATGCTCCTATTCTTGTTATTCCCGAGGGGAATCAAGATTTCGTTGTTTATACCGATGCTAGTCGCGTTGGTTTGGGTGCCGTTCTTATGCAAAAAGAACGTGTTATGCAATAGGCAATTGAAGCCTGCCGAGACTAGGTATGCCACACATGATTTAGAGCTCGCGGCTATTGTTTTTGCTCTTCGTATTTGGCGTCATTATCTTTTAGGAGAGAAATTTGTTCTTTATACCGATCATAAGTCCTTGAAGTATTTATTCTCTCAGAAGGAACTTAATTTGCGTCAACAATGTTGGCTCGAGTTCCTTGCTCCTTATGATCTTAATATTCTTTATACCCCGGGTAAGGGTAATCGTGTCGTCGATGCTCTTAGCCGTAAACAACAAGCTGTTGTTTCTATGATGATATCCAAATGGAACGATCTCGAGATTTTATCCACTTGCGAAATTCAAGACCGTGTTTTCGATTTATGCTCATCTCTTGTTTTATGTAGCCTTGAGGCTCATCCTTCTCTTTTAGACCGCATTCTTGAAGCTCAAGGGCTAGATCCTGAATTGGCTCTTCTTGGCCAAAATATTATGGATAAAATTGATATTGAAGGTTTAAAAGACTTTGATATCGATTCTCGTGGCGGCATTCGGAAATTTGGTAGACTTATCGTACCAAATATTAGTGATCTTCGTAAAGATATTTTAGAAGAATCACATCGTTCTAAATTTACCATTCATCCCAGAAGTAGTAAAATGTACGCGGATATGAAGCGGCTTTATTATTGGGAGGGAATGAAACTTGACATCGCTAACTTCGTTAAGCATTGCATGACTTGCCAACTCGTTAAGGCCGAGCATCAAAGGCCCGGTGGGTTATTGCAACCTTTAGAAATTCCAATTTGGAAGTGGGATCAAATTTCCATGGATTTTATCGATGGCCTTCCCCATTCTCGTTCGGGTCATGATAGCTTATGGGTGATCGTTGATAGGCTTACTAAATCCGCCCATTTTATTCTCGTTCGATCTAACCGAACCGTTCCTCTTTTGGCCAAACTCTTTATCAAAGAAATGTTAAATTGCATGGAGTTCCTACTTCTATTGTTAGTGATCGTGATCCATTGTTTACTAGTGGATTTTGGAAGAGTCTTCAAAAAGCTTTGGGAACGAAGCTTAATTTTAGCACTGCTTATCATCCTCAGTCCGATGGACAAACCGAGCGTGTGAATCAAACTCTTGAAGATCTTCTTCGTGCTTGTGTGCTTGATTTCGGTGGAAGCTGGGAAGATCATATTTCCCTTGTTGAATTTTCCTATAATAATAGCTTCCATTCTAGTATTGGTATGGCACCTTTCAAGGCACTCTATCGAAGGCCATGCCGATCTCCTTCTTGTTGGCTTGAGGCCGGTGAGAGGTTGGTTTTAGGTCCAGATTTTATTCGGGATTCCACAGAAAAGATTGATCTTATTCGTCATAGGATGAAAGAAGCCCAGAGTAGACAAAAATCCTTTGCCGATAACCGGAGAACGAAGTTAGAATTTTCTGTGGAAGATCTTTTTTTTATTCGTGTTTCACCTATGAAAGGTGTTGTACGTTTCAGCCGATTGGGAAAATTGGCGCCTCGATATATTGGGCCATTTCCTATCACTGAACGTATGGATTCCATGGCTTATCGCCTTTTATTACCGGCTCAATTTTTGGCTATCCATGACGTGTTTCACGTTTCTCAACTTCGGAAGTGTCTTCGAGATTCCGATTCTATTCTTGAGCCCGGTGTTGTGGAAGAGATTGAAGTTTCGTCTAATTTAACTTATGAGCAACATCCTATTCGTATCATTGCTTCGGAAGTCAAACGACTTCGAAATAAAGATGTTCCGCTTGTTAAAGTCCAATGGTCTTCAAATCCTAAGGATTGTTCTTGGGAATCTAGAGAGTTCATCGAGCGAACACATCCGGACTTACTTTCTCGTGCTCTTTGAGGTGAACTTCTTATTTCAAACTTCTTTTGTGTTGAATATGCTTTTATGGTTGTTACTATATATCTTCTTCTTAAATATTGCGAGGACGCAATTTCTTTAAGGAGGGGAGTCTATAACAACCCGCATGTTTAGTGATTTTATATTTAAATATTTTATTTAAATATTTTATCGATACTCGGAATCTAGTTCGAAAAGCTACTTTTTGCATACGGTCGAATTAGGACTCGAGACCACTTCCATTGAGTTCAAATGACGTTTGCGACCTTTTTGAGTATAAACTTCGATATGTTTGGAGATAGTAGAGTTTTGCTACTTTTTCACTTTGGGTTTGGGTTTGGTTCAGCCCTATGTTTAACTTATACTCAAATCTGAACCACTCTCCCCATTCACTCTCACTTCCTTCTCTTTTCAGTTCTAAAGCATCAATGGTGGGAGAGATGGGAAATTAAAACTCCAAAACCCTAGTTTTCTTTTGCAAATCAAGCTCTAGCTCCAAACTAATAGAAGAACCCATTAGTAAGCTTCTCTTCTTCTTCTCAAACTCATTCTCTTATCAAATTCAGAAAATTCCTAAACCTAATTTAGGAAATGTTTCTCTTTTAAGCTTAGATTGAAGCTTCTTGAGTTGTTATTGAAGAGGAATTGATCTTAGCTTGTTTTTAAAGCTTCTTCTTCAATCGTTTGGGTTCAAAGGTGAGATTTTTATCTCACATCTTTTTCTATATCTATCATTGTTGTTAGGTATGAATTCCTAACATATGTGCATATTTATTTGCTTTCAATTTGAATTGATTTGGTGAATTTTCCAAATTTGTGTGCTTTGGTCCAATTTTATGAAAATCCTTTTATGGACATTTGGACATTGATATTCGGGGTGTATCGAAGAGCTTTTAAGGTCGGGTTGTCGCTTGGCGTAAATCCTTAGTCGTCAGTGCTTGTCTGATCGCTTCCGATACGTTTTGGCCACTTTGGCCTTGGCAAATTGTTGCCCAGACCAGGTGACCAGACGTCTGGTGACCAAGTCCAAACGTCTGGTTTGGACCAGGAAAGAAAAATGTATGCACGCATATTATAAAAAAATGCCAGAGACTACTTTCAGACATCTTAAATTCAAATCAGACGTCTGGATAAGTCTCAGACGTCTGACTTGATGTTTCAGACGTCTGGGTGTTCTCTGGGTTATTTCGAGAGAACAAAACCAGACGTCTGGATTCAAAACCAGACGTCTGGCCATGGCTCAGACATCTGTTTTGGCTATTCCAGACGTCTGGGTAGCTTTCTGAACTATTTTTCAAAAAACAAATCCAGACGTCTGGATTCCAAATCAGACGTCTGGAGATGTTTATTTTTGCCTATTCAGGCTGTTTTGTGTGAATTTCCATTGTTTATCGATTTTAGCGATCCTACTAGTCGTTATCACTTATTATCGACTTTGATGACTTCTTTTTATGGATTTTTGGAATATTCATTTTGACTGATTTGGTATCGATTTCTTTGGATTTGATTCACGTCTTCGAATGTGAATTTTGGTGATTGATTGTTCTACAATCATTTTTGTGATTTGTCACTTTAAAAATATAAAGGTTTCAATACTAGTATTAAATATCAAAACCTCTTCATCAAAACGATTTCAATACTATTTTATTTACAAAGCTCGTTTTTCTCAAACCGTTTTCTAATTTACTAATATATACAAACCTTTACCTCACTCGTACGAGAAATCTAATTAAATGGCTTAGTAAAATAAGTGGTATGAAACGCTTGCGTTTACTTCGTCGGTTAATTCTTGGACTTGTTCGATTGAATCTCTTGTGACAATTTTCTAGTGGAAATCTACAGTTTGTTCGTAAATATTTAAGTTAAGCAAGTGGTTATGGGGCATGAAGCTAAACTCATATATTTACTAGCTTACTGTAATAGACACCTCTTGATGATCATGATGATTATTTTGTGATTTAGACTAGCAAATGTGTGATGTCTCTTTGTCTGCGAGGGAGACTAAACCCTGTTTTGTGGAGTTTCGACTCAAATTGGTGGGGTAGTGCCCCATGGTCTTCTGGCCGTTCGTGTGTTAAAAATTAATGGCTAGCTACCATGAGATAGCGTCTCGTTCGTGTGATACATATGTTGGTGAGTTTTCATGATCCCGTTTGTGATAGGCATTCCCCCTTCTTTTTGTGATTTCTGGATTTCGTGTGTTGAATTCTGGAATTTATGCTTCACCTATTTTTGTGATTTCTATTGATATGATTTATCAATTTTTGTGCATAGGTGAATTTGTGTGTCATTGACTGGATTTCTTGAGATGATTTCTATAGTTTGTGTTTCACCAATTTTCGTGATTTCCATTGATAAGTTTTATCAATATTTGTGCATTGGTGAATTTGTGTGTCATTGACTTTTGTGATTGACATTGATATAATCGTTAATATTTATGTTTTGGTGAACGAAATAAGGAGTATGACATTTCCTTTGATTCTTGTGTAGATTTGGTGATATTGATTAATCTCTTGTTGATTTTCAATTACTTATATATATCACAGCTTGGCTTTGTGATTTTTATGTGTTTAGTCATAGCTCTTATTCTATATCGTTTCATCTGATATTTATAGTTAGACTGATCCGTTTATTATTTTCTTATTAAATAATACTCGGGTCAGACCGAGATGTTACAGGTGCTTCAGCTTGACTTCTCACTTGGGATTGATTTCTCTGACTTTTGGTTAACTACTTAGATTAGTAGTTTTTGGATTGTATACAATTGAGATATAGACTCCATGATGTATACTTATTCTTTTGTGTAGTTCTTGTAACTATTCTTTTGTGATATTGCGGATCTTTTTAGACCGCTACTCTGATATACACTTCTTAGTGTAATACTCATATCTATTTCCGCCTTTGTGATATGAATTGTCTGTGACTGATTTGTGTTGTGTTTATTTCTATATTTGTTTCTGAAGACCTTTATAGCCACTGTGTAGTAGCTTTGAGTTTGTGTCGGTATGTCGGATTTCCTAGATGAAAAGTTATATTTTTATCTGGCATATCGGTACTCGCACAAAGCAATTATGCAGATGGTCGCTCCTCAAAAGCCTTATTCTCCGTGCTAGTTGACAGCATTCACCGTAATGTTCTTGGCTAGCGTGGGTATAGAGGTGGGGCGTCACATATGGTGTGAGTATATTCCTTGTTTTCATAGTTTAGTGGATATAAATTATTCTGTGTGTATAATTCAATTATTTTATAGTGAGTGTAACCTTAATATCTTTCCTTTGACTTGTTCACATTTCAACAAATGTTGTGTAACTATTGATTGTAAATTTTTAATAATAATGAGTCTGTTATTATTCTTGTTTGGTTGTTTGATTTGTGCTCGGCCTGTTAATGAGCAATAACTTTGAAGTTTATTTAAAGGGAACTTACACCATCTTTAAACTTAGGATTGACATTTAGTGACTTTTTGGTTAAAAGGAAATAACACCCCTTTTAGCTATCTCATTTGATTAAGAGGGAGCTTAACCGCTCTTGGTGGTATTCTCCTTTGAAGATGATGGGTTTAAGTTATGATTTGAATGAAAGTTTTAAATCTTTGTTTAAAGTATTATAAAGCAGCTTCAAAATTTATGTAATGATTTAAATGAGTAATATATGGAAATTAAGCAGTCCTATACTTGGCACCAAAAGCCGATGAGTAGATTGATCCTCTATCTGTGAGATATGGAACCAAAGTGTCTAGGCAAGGCTAGGAGCAACCAGTGTTTTGACTTTCCTGGCTTTGTTTTTGGGCAAAGGGTAGAGTAAGTCGAGAATAACGAAAATGTGACAAATGTAGGAAATTTCATTTCCATAAACGATCTTTATAATTATAATGGAAAACTTTTTCATTTTTTATAGACAATTGTTTTTGACCCATCTAAGTTTGCTTTTGAAATACGAAATCCTTCCAAAATTTTTGTGAATATGCTTATACTGATGGGATAAGCATACTGATATTTTCCAAGCACTGAAAAGGTATAAGATTTAATTTCCTTAAGTGATAGTTTTGTTATCCCCGATAGTTGATATCTTGACTATCATTTTGATACCCTTCTTCCTTTTATTTTTGTTTCGTCAAAACTAAGACGATTTGTTACCCATTTAGAGCATTGATATCCATTATGGAAAATGATTGAATAAAGAGCAAGTGGGGGCAAAGCTATGTGGAGTTGCTCCCATTAGGGTATTTTCACATCTACTCTAGATTGGTTTCGGTTGTATGTGCACAGAGATGTGAAATACTCGGATACTCGGTAAGGTTGACGGGGTCTGACTTGGAGGTTTTCGAGAGCCATCGTAGTTCTCAAGTATATTTTCTAGAGGTATACTTTCGATAAGGGGGGCGCACCCTCCTAGTCATTGCAGGAAAAATTCCCTTTCCTTATTTTGATTCAAATCTTTGGATTGATTCTTTCTTAAATGCGTTGGGAAGAGTCTTGCACTCTTCATGATGCTTAATTATTTGTGTCCGTTCTTTTGTACTTGGATGTTGTCCTTGTGAGGGAAAAACCCGTTTTGCATTTTTACAACGTGGTCTTACTATTTATTTTGTATGTTCTATTTTTTGGAGTTTACTCATACCAGACGTATTGTCTGACCCAAATTGTTTGTTTTCCCTAAACTTTCGGGTACTCGTTTATATTTCAGTACTCCGAAAATGATAGGTTTTTTGGGCTTTTTTGAAGATGGTGGACGAGCAGGAGGCTCCATACTATCTATCTATTTATTTCCGATGTTATGGGGTGTTGGTTCTATATATGTATATTTAAAAGATGGTTGTTATAACTACCTAGATTGATAGTAGTACTTTTGTTGTAACTCTGATAACTCTATGTTGGGGAGTAACCTTATGTACTATCTTAATTTTATGTTATATTTAATCATTCTATTGTGAGACTATTGTTCTGTTCTTATATTTTTACCCCATGTTAACTCGTCTTTCAGATACTTGGCAACGACACATGAACACCGTAGATGTATTAAGTCTCGTTCTCATTGGTCGGAAAGGTGGGTCGTCACATCTCATCTGCTCCAACGGCGGGAAATATATCCAAATACTTATATATACTAATATATATTTTTATAATAAACATCCAGTTGATAATAATTAAAAATTCAATCGGGCATCCAATAATAAATTTTAATCGTTTAAAACAAATTGCAGTAACCCAAATGATTGAGAATTTTTCACCTTTTATTTTATTTTTATTTTTCTCGAACATCCAAATTTTAATTTACCTAAACTTCCAACTGCCTCCAAAAAATCCCAAACCAATGTTGTTGCGTAGTTTTTCGCCATAACGATCGAAATGCAACTTCTTTCATTGGATTTCAACCTCGTATGAAAACATCGTAATATTTATAGGATTTCAATTCATTAATATAAATAAAATTTTCAGTTAGTTACAGAATAAAAGCTCTATTAACCTTAATTCCACGTTTAAAAAAATATGGTTGCATGTCATCTGCTCGAGCATGCCATCCAGTCTCGGCAAAAAAATTGCCATTGCCTCCTCTGAAACCCACGTGAATAGCCATCCTTCTCGCGACCTGACGACGTCGCATGTCCACGCATTTCCTCTCCTCCAACCATCACGGCCACCACAAGCTTCGCCGATCTCCTCCAACCATCATATGAATGCTCGAACTGCCTTCGCGAAGGTTCTCGACCACCACTGCCACGCCAGTTCTCACCCACGAGTCAAAACCCTACCCGGTCATGAACAGCATCGGCCTCGGGTCTCAAATCACCACATTTCGCTATGCGCCTCATCCTCGTCTCCATGTATAACTCGAGATGCTTCCCCTTGTTTGCTCGATCGTGATTTTTATCGCGAGTTTGTATTATTTCATTTTTTTGAACTGGGTTTTGATTTTGAAAGAGGAAGATAGTCTGGTTTTCGTCGATCTAAAAAAGATAGAGAGGGTTACGTGATTTAAAGAAGATAGTGTCTTGTTTTTTATATATTTCGATTTCGATTTGAGAATTTGAACTGAGAAGGAAGAAGGAGGAAAGGATACGCATTTTTAAAAAGAAGAGGATGGTTGAATCAATAGGGTATGGTGGCTTGATAGGGAATAGAGTGGCTGATATTGATGTTTTTGTGGCTAATGTGAAATGAAGGTAAATATTTATATTTTAAAATACCAAAAGTATCTAGATATTTATTTCAAATCCCTATCGTGGCGTGCCGCCTAGCGTTTTTAATATTATACCCCTATTCCGAACGTAATGGAACATGTATCGGGACTTAATTCGAAGTATGTGGAAGAGAGCTTTTTAAATCGACTATTTAAATTAAATTCAATCAAATTATTTCTAGGCGTTTTTACCCCGTATGACTAAACGTTAATTCCAAATGCTATGAAATTTGAAATCCGATGATAATACACTATTACGGATCCAAAGGAATTAGTTTCGTTGAATTTCGAGACTGTGCCCCGGATCGCTATTTAAATGCGTCGATTAAATCGACGATTTCAAAGTTGATGAAATTGCTTGAAATTTCAGTTTTAAAATCTTACTAACTAAATTATAATTCCAAACTCAATGTTTAAAATCATTCAAATATTCAAAATTAACCATCAATAATTCTAGGTTATTACAAAAACTATGAGAAGCTCCTATATCAAACAATACTCTAACTAAAATATCTTCAACAAAAAATTACCTTCAAGAACTCCCTTTCCCTTTACATCTTGAGAGGTTGAAGGCTCGTCTTTTATTGCGTGGACTCGAGCTTGCTCTCCCTTCCTCATGATCGAATAATTCGTGATCATGTGCCCTGGTTGATGGCAATTATAGCAAAGGCTACTTTGGACCACAGGAGAGATGAAATCTTGGACCTTTGTGCTTCTACAGTCCTTCGAAATATTGTCCTTCTTCTTAGAACTGTGACAAGTGTATCCCTTAAAATGGTTTCCTTAAGATCCTTCTTTGGGTTTTCCTAACCACGGCTTCTTCCCACTGTTATTGAACACCCTTTTCTTCCAGTTGTTGGCATTGTTGTTGGTCTGAACTAACACGGTATTCTTCTTGTCCAATATTTCGTAACGGAATACCATATCCAGAAAATCTATAAATAACCTTTTAACATGGGCAGTTATCCAGCATTGGTACTTGTCATTCATTTTCAAAATAAACTTCACATTCTTCTTTAAAGGCATGTCGATTAGACTTTGCCCAAAAAAAGATTATTCGTGCATACACCTCATAGTCATTTCACCTTACTTAAGATCCATAAAGCTTCAATAAAGACGAGATTCCCCAGATGCTAGCATGTACTGCTCCTCCAAAACCTCCTTAAACCTTTCGTAAGTGATAGTATCTTCTGACTTACTTAGGGTAATGGACTCCTACAAAGCCAAAGTCCCTTCCTATAACTACGACGAGGCCAAGAACCGCTTTTGCTCATTACTAATATCCAATGCTTTAAAGATCCTTTCACATGATTTAACCCAAGCTTGTACTTCAATGATAGCTTCTGTGCCCTTGAATGGTTTTCCCCCTAAGCTGGTATAATTCTTGGGCGGAGTGGCAAAATTAAGATGGGGTTGTACGGGAGCTATCTCTTCTACCGCGGTGGTTGGAGGTCGACCATTAGTTATTGTGGTGCTGCTATTTCCTCGCCCTCATCCTCTATGAGTATACTCATGTATTACTACTTGGATTTAGAAAGCTAACATTAGAATACAAGGACGAAATTATCTTCGGGAAATATATACACCTTTTAGAGATTTATAAATGCGCACTCTCAAAATTTTAAACTCATTCTTGGGCATTACTAACCCTATCTCTAATGAGCTATACCCCACCAAAGTCAAGGTTGTCGCTTAACCTTCAGCTTTGATACCAAATATGAAGACCCGTCTCCTCGACTCTTGGAAATCGACATTATTACATCCACGGTATTCACCTGCCGCAAATCCAAGTACCGGGGAGGCATATTTCAAGGGGTAAAGTAAAAGATAGAAACATAAATTATCATCTTATGTCAAATAGGTAAATAGTACATACAACTTCCATCATCAGGGTACATTAGAGTTTTACATGCACTAACCCAGCCAGGAACAGTTATAACTGCCTGCTCTCACACTTGCTAGCATTATACACAGAGGAAAACAAAAATAGATAGATAGATAGATAGATATCCCCATCTAGTGCTCCAGATTCATGCTCCAAAAATCTCCTCCAGCATGCTCCTCCCAAAATACTTCAATAGAATCCTGACTACTTGGCTACCCGAAAAAATAGGGTGCCTAAAGTTTAAAGGGAAAACAAAGTAAGCTCTAGGTCAGTCATGGGACTGGCATTAGAAGTCAAAGTACGTGTTTTGAAAACAAAAAGGGTTTCTCATAAGATCACGTCACACATAAAAAAGAAATGGGTTTTTACCTTATGAAAAACAAAACATTTTACGTCAAAATACTTGATATTATTTTTAATGACATATCTTTGGAAATATTTTCGAATAAACTTATTAATCTTAGTTGAAATTGTTACCATTATTAAATTACAGCATAGTAGGATCTATAAACAAAATGGTAGGCACTTATTAGAGAACGGATTCCATACAAATGACTAGGTGAAGGGACTACTTCCGGCAGTACATCTCTAGAGGAATGTACTGAGGCCAATAGAACATCTGCATCTCTATCAACATAAGACAGACCTATCACTTCTTAAATAGTACCGAATATGTCATCACCCCCGTCGTTACCGACCTATCCAAGGCATCTATTAGCATACATTCACAATAATTTACATCCCTAACATCATAGCGAGAAGAAATACATCTGAAAGGGGATGATCATACCCTAATGCTTGCGAATCACATAGCCTTGCTGCATCCAACCCTGTTTCGGTCATTTTCGGTTGTGAGGCCGGAGGTAACGATTACCTTTTCGCATAGAATATCAACTTCCTTTGAATGCCCCATTACCATTCAATCGGTCGCTTGTTGACTTCCACAAACATACAACCATCGAGCTCATACGTCTCAAAGAAGGGTGTTAAGCTAAGAGAAGTTGCCTTCACCGCCATCAAACAGATGTACATTTATAAAAGTCAAAAATGTAAATCTCAAGAATGCATTGTCAGACATCCATCCATAAAAGTTTTTTCTAGGACTAAACGAAACCAAAGGCACTCTCCTACCACATCCTATCGGGAATTTACCCTAGGATTAGTCATAAGAAGTCCTTGCAACCAAAAGGATTTCACAAATGAAGGGACCACTGCTACTTTAGTATTTGGGAGCCAACCAAAATTATCAACAAGTGGTCCTTTCATCCTGAAAATCCCTAGTCTCCATTCTTTATTATATCCATTGGATCTTTATTTTTCGAATGCATACATTGGTTCGAAGTCGGATAGGGATTTCCCCAGATCTGAACGTGATTTGTCTGAACCAATCATTGATAAAAGAGATCAAATGAATAAGGAATCATTCGTTAATTTATTAAGTTCTTTTATTGAAATCACTTTTGGAGATATACATTTACAAAACATACTTTCCGGTATATATGGGAATATTAAACCTCTCTTATAGCATTCCTTGATAGTCTTTTAAACTTCTTTTTACTAAGAATAAACTCGAAATCATTTCATTTTTCTTTTAGGAAGATATTGATCCGAGTAAAAAAAATTCATTACTCCCTCTATCGGGCCAGCTCGGATAGCCAGGGAGAGTAGAAACTGGTTTTCCAAACTCAAGCCTAGACACTATCTCTCTAAACCTATAAGGCGGTCAAGTTATTAGATCGACTCAAAATCTTTAATCATTTAAAAAATTCTTTCAAACAATATTTAAAAATATTTATAATTCATTTTAATATTTTTTCAAAAGATTTGTAAAAGAGTTGTTAAGTTTAAAACAATACTTCAGAAGTTATAGAAAAGTGTTGCGAAAGAGTGCTACGGAAAGTGCTTTTTAAGCTATATTAATCAAAACAACTCTTTATTATTTGAAACCTCAATTTTATTTTTTAAATATCTTTTAAACCATTTTAAAACATTTATAAGTTTTATTCACATTTTTAAACAATTTAAAAACGTCAATTTCAAAGAAATCTAGTTTTGGATTCCAGACTGCAAATTCAAGATTTTTCAAAAACATTTTTTACTCATATTCTGAAATTTATTCGACGAAATCCCAATTTTCTTCCATTTTTGGAAAACTATGGACATAATAGTTTGGAAAATTCTTATCTTAAAGAATTCCGAGCTATATTCCAACTTTTACACTAGTTTGACTTTTATAGCGTGAAATCGCGAACTACAATTACGCGACGTGCTTATTTTTGACCAAACTTTCTATTTCTTTTCAAACTTCACCAAACCATTTTTAAATGTTTATAAAAAATTTCAAATACATTATAAACCATTTATAAGAGGTTTAACACTTCTATATACATTATTTCATTAATTCAAGGAAAGTGATTTCCTTTTGCGTTTATCGACGTGTATATTCGTGACTCGCATATATATATATATATATATATATATATATATATATATATATAACATTCATATGTAAACAACCAAACTTGTTGATCAAAGCATATTAAACATCCATTTGCAGCATCATATCATCATCCTATGAGAAATGCGGATTACGGATCTTAAGGCTAGGATTAACACTAGAGGGTGGTGAATAGTGTTTAAAAAGAATTACTTAATCTTTTTGAGTTTATGTTAATTTAAACACAGATATGTGCAATGTACAGACACAGATATGATCATAGAAACAAACACAGATGCATAAATAAAATAAAAAGCAGTAAAGGAAAGAACACGCCGGATTTTATACTGGTTCGAGGTTACCCTACATCCAGTCCCGCAACACAAGTATGAATTTCCTTTCTAAAGCAATCTTTACAATTACACCCTCGATTTCAAGGCTACGAGGTACATCCTCCAGAATCATAATCCTTTGGGTAGAGATACTTGATTTTCCGGGCTATAAGTTCACTCACTTGATTTTACGGGCAACAAGTTCACCCAATTGATTTCCCAAGGCTACAATTACAACTTATCACGCTTGATTGATTTTCAAGGCTACAATCACACCTTTTCTCGCTAAGTTTATTACAAAAGCCCTATAACTCTGAATAGCACCGAGGATCTTGTTGAGATAGTGATAGAGAATCAAACTACGAATGATCGAGTTCAATTCAATGTAAATTTCGACAGAGTAATGATAAGAATTTTTATTAAGAAAAGTGGAAGAAGAAGAGGAGTGAAAAACCAGAAAATCTGATGCAAAATTCGTTGAAACTGACCCCTACTTATAGTAGAACAACAATCATGTCCATTCGTGAAGAGTTATGGCGAATAGACACTTCTTTTGAAATCGAAATTTTGAACTCAACTGACACCGTGTCGACATGGTCACCATGAGTATGTCGACATCCTAAAGAATTTTTTGATGATTTGATTTTCTTTGAAAATAACCTTTATCTTATATTAAAACTATTTTAAACTCTATAAATATACTTGACTATAGTTACAATTCATAAGTAAATATAGAGAATAATATATATATATAATTTAACTATAATTTTATATTTAAATCCAAGTATAAATATTTAAAAGTTAAATATATTATATTAAAAGATAGTTTAAAATCAGGAGTAATTTAACTTTGAAATTAAATATGATTTTGAGGCTAAAATTATTTAAAATCAGGATAGATGTTTTTGATGCTTTTAAAAGGAAGGTTTTGAAATCATTTTGAAAACAAGATATAATTTTTAAAATTGATTTGAATAAAAGGTTAGCGGATGCAAAACAATGTTCCACTAGATTTTTCGTAGGTCCCATCCTACTTAGGGTTCCATCCCTTTAACAGGCCCGAAGTGGATCCATTCCACGAATAAATTGAATTTTAAGATGCCAGTGCTTTTCTAGGAGTTTTAACAAAATTTTCTAACTAAAGAAATAAATTACTGAATTCTTGAACTCTTGATAATCTGGATACTCATGAGTCTTCAGTCTTGATATCTTGAATCTCTATATTGTACAATCTTCATTCTTGGTACCTGCATGGTTAAATCCTGCATATACATATATATCTAAACTTATAATGTTAGTATTTATATTTTATAATCTATTCCAAGGTTGTTGTCATCAAAACCATCATCTCATGGACTAACAATCTCCTCCATTTTTGATGATGACAGCCTTTGTTTATAAAATATTACTTCTATCCTAATAACTCCCCCTAAAACTAATAACTCCCCCTTAATATATGCCTAACTACCCTATTTTATACTTCTTCCCCTTTGCCATCAACAAAAAAAAACTCTAAACTTTATAACTCCAAACTATATAACTCCTCTTAAATCTAATACCCTATGATATGTGATTATAATGATAGTGTTATCATAAATAATCAACACTTAGATAATCCTAGTCCTAAACTACTAACTATTCTAAGTATATGATAACCATATAGTCATATTTATTAATAGGGAGGAACACATATAAGAACACAATTTATTAATCATATATTATATTTACATTTTTGTTGTAAAAGTAAGAAGGAATAAACAACAAAGGTAAAGAAAGAGAAGAAACTAATGTTTTTTTGAACATGGGAGATTTATGAATCGAACAGTTTGGATAATCGAAATAGAAATTTCCACGTTGTTCGACAAGATTCCCATCTTTTTCAAAGCACACTTCTCCAACGCACACAACTTTGTCGTCATCCTCCGCTTGTGCTTCTTCTATGAGTTCTTCTTCTTCTTCTTTGCTGGCCTCTTATTCTTGATTAAGTGAAGAATCTTCATCAATCAAGATAGGGTTGGCTTGATTATCCATTAGAAATTTTTGCAAATTCCTAAGAATCTTGCCTTGTCTCTCTTGTTCCTTTGCCATACGGAGTTGAATCACTTGAATTTCAGTCATCATCTAAAGTGCATCCTTCAGAGACTCCTCCATTTTTGTTACACAAGCAAGAGTAGTACGTTGAAATGGAACAGAAGTAGGAGAGAGGAACGAAAATGTTGATTTTATGTTTGATTTGAAAGATGATGCCATGATTTTATTTGTTTCAGAAGATAGAATAGAAAGAGAACAGAGCGAATGATCAAAAATTCGAAAATAAGAAGAATATATAACCAATTTTTTGAATTTTGGTGGTAAAAAATTTTAAAAAAATAAAAACATTGTATGTCGACATGGGTATATGGGGGATGTCGACATGCTCCTTTATATTTCTACTATTTGATTTATTTTAGTATTAATTATTTATTATAATGGATATTTATATTTTATATTTCAGTTATTGAACAAGTACCTAATTCTCTTCTTAGTTTAGTAAATATTGATTCATTTAAGGGTTTTGTTAAAATATCAGCAATTTGATTCTTAGAATTGATATAATCGAGAGTAACTACTTCCTTACTTATATTATCTTTGAGAAAATGATGTCTGATATCAATATGTTTAGTTCCAGCATGATGAGTAGTATTTTTGGATAAATTTATTGCACTAGTATTATCACAATAAGTTGGTGATTTCGAGATATTTAAACCATAATCTTTTAAAGTTTATTGCATATATTTTACTTGAGAACAAGCCAAAGCAGCAGAAATATACTCTGCTTCAGTTGTTGATAAAGAGACTGTATTTTGCTTTTTACTAAACCAGGAAACCAGAGAATGCCTCAAAAAGTGACAAGTCCCACTTGTACTTTTTCGGTCTGATTTACAACCAGCATGATCAGCATCACAGTAAGATATTAAGTCAAAAGAATCATTTTTAGGGTAAAATAAACCATAATCGGATGTGTGTTTAACATGTCTTATGTTTCATTTTACGGCTTCTAAGTGGGTCTCTTTAGGTTGGGTTTGATATCTGGCACAGAGACAAACACTATGCATGATATCCAGTCTACTAGCAGTAATATAGAGTAGTGATCCAATCATTCCTCTATATAATTTTTGATCTACATCTTTCGAGAGATCTTCTTTATTAAGGTACACATTGGTTTCCATGGGAGTGGGTTTTCCACTTGCGGTAGTCTATCCAAATTTACTAATTAGGTCTTTAGCATATTTTTCTTGACTAATAAAGATACCATTATCTAATTGTTTTATTTGTAATCCTAAAAAGAAATTTAATTCACCCATATGACTCATCTCAAACTCTTTTGTCATTATTTCAGAAAATTCTTTATTCATTTCAAAATTAGTTGATCCAAAAATGATATCATCTACGTAAACTTGTACTAGTTGAATACCATTTTTATTTCTTTTAATAAAAAGAGTATTATCTACTTTACCAATTTCAAAATTTGATTGTAATAAATAAGATCTTAGTCTATCATACCAGGCTCTAGGTGCTTGTTTTAGACCATATAAAGCTTTCTTAAGTTTGTAAACATGATTTGGTAATTTATCATTTTCAAAAAGTGGTGGTTGTTCAACATATACTTCTTCTTTTATAAATCCATTTAAAAAGGCACTTTTAACATCCATTTGAAATAATTTGAAATTATTATGATTTGCGAAAGCAAGTAGAATCCTAATGGCTTCTAATCTTGCTACGGGAGCAAAGGTTTCATCAAAATCTATTCCTTCTTCTTGACAATATCCTTGAGCGACTAATCGAGCTTTATTTCTAACTACCTCTCCTTGTTTATTCATTTTATTTTTATAAACCCATTTAGTTCCAATTGTAGTTTTATTTTCAGGTCTAGGAACAAGTTCCCAAACATCATTTCTAGTAAATTGATTGAATTCTTCTTGCATAGCCAAAATCCATGAATCACCAGTTGATGCTTCTTTTGGATTTTTGGGTTCAATAGTTAATATAAAAGCTACATTACTCGTTTGACTTAGTTGATTTCTATTTTTAACAACAGATTTCATATCTCCCAGTATATCTTCTATAGGATGATCTTTTAAAAGTTTAGTCCTTTTATTAGGACGATTAATATCAATATTAGTTTCAACTGATTCTTAATTTTGAGTGATTAAATCCTCTTCATCATTTGTATCTTCAAAATTTTTGAAATTTTCATCAAATGAAACATGCATAGTTTCTTCAATGGTGTTAGTTTTTAAATTAAACACTCTGTATGCTTTACTTCTATTAGAGTATCCGATAAAGATTCCTTTGTCGGATTTAGGATCAAATTTATCTAAATTGTCTTTTGTATTTAAAATAAAGCATTTACTTCCAAAATTCTGAAATAAGATACCTTAGGTTTCTTTGAATAAAGAAGTTCATAAGATATCTTATCAGTTAAAGGTCTAATTAAAATTTTATTTAAAATACAACAGGCGGTAGCAACTGCTTCTGCCTAAAAATTCTTTGGTAAATTACTACCTGAAAGCATAGTTCTCGCACACTCTTGAATCGAATTATTTTTACGTTCTAGTACTCCGTTTTGTTGTGGAGTTCTTGAAAATGAAAAATCGTGAGTTATTCCCTTTTTATTGCAGAACTCCTCAAACTTTTCATTTTCAAATTCACCACCGTGATCACTTCAAATATTTATAATTTTTAGAGAAAATTGATTTTGAATTCTTTTTGAAAAGGTCTTAAAACATTCAAAAGTATCACTTTTATGTTTCAAAAATATTGTCCAATTAAATCTAGAATAATCATCTACAATTACAAAAACATATTTACTATGATTTATTGACAGAATTTGAGATGGACCAAATAAATCAAGACGAAGTAATTCAAGAGGTTTTGAAGTTGAAATCATATCTTTAATTTAAAAGAACTTTCTCTAAGTTTTTCTAATTTATAAGCATCACATAGACTATCTACTTTAAAATTCATTTTAGGAAGCCCTCTTATTAGATCATGTTTTGACAATCTAGATAAGAGTTTGAAATCAAATGCCCAAATCTCTTATGCCAAATCCAAGGGTCACTTGTATTTGCCAACAGACACAGGTTATCATTTGAAACTTTCATACTAAGGATATAAATATTCTTTTTCATGACTCCCTCAAATATAATGGTTGAATTATTATCTTCAATGTGACATTTATCTTTTTCAAATTTAATTTTATATCCTTTATCGCATAGTTGACTTATACTTAGCAGATTATGTTTCAGATTCTTAACTAGCAAAACATTAGTAATAGTAGGAGTCTTAGAATTACCGACTTTGCCGATGCCAATCACATATCCTTTTGAATTGTATTCAAAATTAACCAGTCCTTCGTCTTTGTATATAATATCATTCAGTATATCTGGATTGCTAGTCATGTATCTAGAACATCCACTATCAAGTATCCATTTGTTCTTTCTGATCTACACAATTTGTCCGTTGTGATTGATTCCTCAACAGCCATAAAGCTTGATTCCTGCACATCAAATAATTTTGGTAGATAACTTGTATTTGAATATTGATTATATGCAGACTCATGAAACAATGATGATTTGAATATTTCTAAACTAGTATTAACAAATATAGCCATTTTAAAAAAAAATTCAAAAATCAGATTATGAAACTTTGAAAACCTTGCTCCGATACCAATTGTGAAAAATGCGGATTACGGATCTTAAGGCTAGGATTAACACTAGAGGGGGGTGAATAGTGTTTATAAAGGATTACTAAATCTTTTTGAATTTATGTTAATTTAAACACAGATATGTGCAATATATAGACACAGATATGATCACAGAAACAAACACAGATGCAGAAATAAAATAAAAAGCAGTAAAGGAAAGAACACGCCGTATTTTATACTAGTTCGGAGTTACCCTACATCCAGTCCCGCAAAACAAGCACGGATTTCCTTTCAAAAGCAATCTTTACAATTACACCCTCAATTTCAAGGCTACGAGGTACACCCTTCAGAATCACAATCCTCTGGGTAGAGATACTTGATTTTCTGGGCTACAAGTTCACCCACTTGATTTTACAGGCAACAAGTTCACCCAATTGATTTCCCAAGGCTACAATCACACCTTATCACGCTTGATTGATTTTCAAGGCTACAATCACACCTTTTCTCGCTACGTTGGTTACAAAAGCCCTATAACTCTGAATAGCACTGAGGATCTTGTTGAGATAGTGACAGAGAATCAAACTACGAATGATCGAGTTCAATTCAATGTAGATTTCGAAAGAGTAATGATAAGAATTTTTATTAAGAAAAGTGGAAGAAGAAGAGGAGTGAAAAACCAGAAAATTTGATGTAAAATTCGTTGAAACTGACCCCTATTTATAGTAGAACAACAGTCATGTCCATTCGTGAAGAGTTATGGCGAATAGACACTTCTTTTGAAATTGAAATTTTTATCTCAACTAACACCATGTCAACATGGTCACCATGAGTATGTCGACATCCTAATGCATTTTTTGATGATTTGATTTTCTTTGAAAATAACCTTTATCCTATATTAAAACTATTTTAAACTTTATAAATATACTTGACTACAGTTAAAATTCATAAGTAAATATAGAGAATAATATAAATAGAATTTAACTATAATTTTATATTTAAATCTAAGTATAAATATTTAAAAGTTAAATATATTATATTAAAAGATAGTTTAAAATCATGAGTAATTTAACTTTGAAATTAAAGATGATTTTGAGGCTAAAATTATTTAAAATTTGGATAGATGTTTTTTATGCTTTTAAAAAGAAGGTTTTGAAATCATTTTGAAAACAAGATATAATTTTGAAAATCATTTTGAATAAAATGTTAGCGGGTAAAAAAAATATTCCACTAGATTTCTCATAGGTTCCATCCTACTTAGGGCCCATCCCTTTAACAGGCTCGAAGTGGATTCCATTCCACGAATAAATTGGATTTTAAGATGCTAGTGCTTTTCTAGGAGTTTTAACAAAATTTTCTAACTAAAGAATAAATTACTGAATTCTTGAACTCTTGATAATCTTGATACTCATGAGTCTTTAGTCTTGATAACTTGAATCTTTATATTATACAGTCTTCATTCTTGGTACCTGCATGGTTAAATCCTGCATATAAATATATATCTAAACTTATAATGTTAGTATTTATATTTTATAATCTATTCTAAGGTTGTTGTCATCAAAACCATCATCTCACAGACTAACACATCCAACATATAGTATAATAAATTAGGAGTTCTCACCTTCGGTTTCAAATGATTCACAAAAAAATGCTATAGCTCCGCTATTCAAGTTCTGAAGCTCACTATTCTTTCGATTTTAGCTCCCAAATGTCTCGACCAAGCTTTGTGGATGCAGGGAGTGCATATCCTAGTAGGAAAGCAATGGGGCAGGTTGGGGTGGGTTTGTAGTGCCCCATACCCGTCTCGGATTTTTTAGACCTCGTCCCAGACCCGCCACATAGACCCGGTGCGGGTCTGAAATTTTGCCCCGTACTTGGGCCCCGTACGGATCAGGGTAGACCCGACCCGCCCCAAGACCCGATGAGTCTCATGTATTGATTCAAAATTATGTATCAACTTACATATATTTATTTTTTATACTCATTATCACCAAATAATACATGAAATACAAATAACAACGTGTCTAAGTAAGGAAAGTTAGTAAAAATGATGTGTACAATAACAATTCAAAAAATACATACATATGTTATTGTATAATTATCAATGGCGCAACTTAATACTCTAATTTTTTACATAGAGTATTTATTGGAACATTTTAATATCCTTGCTAGAATCACTTATATCTAAGAAGATTAATAAATCATTATAGTAATAAAGCAGTTTCATGAGATGTTAGTAGTGCGGGTCGGGTTGGGGCGGGTCAACCGAGCCCCGACCCAACCCTAGACCCGAAGCACTCAAGAACGGGTCACGGGTCTACCCGCCCCATTGACCCAATGGGGCGGGTCTTGACAGGCCAAAACATGGGCGGGTCGACCGGGTTTGGACCCTAAACCCGCCACATTGCCATCCCTACATCCTAGGGTGTATCTTGAGTTGGGCTTGGCCTAGGGTGGAAAGAAAAAGAGTTTGTGAAGAATAAAGGGATATGTAGAGCTTTGGATCGTTTTTGAGGTGTTTTACTATATATGACTATAGTTTATAATTCTAGCTTCTATTTTAAATAATTTTTGACATTATTTCTTTTATTTTAAAATCCATTAAATAGGAAGCAAAACTTAACAAATATATAGAAGAAGATGAATAGTGTAACGACCCGGAATTTTCGATCCTAAAAATTTCAGATAGTTAGAGAAAAGTAGAAAGAAATAGAAGAAAAGAAGGAACAGAAACACCAACATCTCACATTTGCAGCAGATAAAATATAATATCAAATAATAACAGTTATACAAAGGAAAACTGTACTTATCAAATTTCACTTTAATACATCAGAGTTACAACATATATACAAACACTGGTCAGATACAATTAACATGTCTCAGATATATACAACAATAATACAGCGGAAACACTCCATACATTCCTGTCATCCAGCTCGTCTCCTGAGCTGCATAACATCCTTACCTAAAAGTCTGTAATACTCGGTTTGACCCGAGCATTACATCAAAGTAACACCCGGGTCAGGCTGGAAACCAGTGTGAGTTGAACTCATCTATCAAGAAATTATAATGCATAGAACTTAATTAAAACCCGGGTAACTCTTATCAATTTACAAATTCACAATTTGTTATAGACATCACTTATTTCACACATCAATTTCTAAGTACCAAAGCTTAGATTAAATGCTCCAATTCACTTAAATCATTCCATTCCAGTCTATTGATTTCACATATCAATCTATAAAGAATCGAAGTTATTTCGGGTATTTACTAATAACCGACTCCGGTCTCTTCGAATCCAATGTCATCTTAACCCAAGTTATTCAAGTGAATACAATTTAAATTTAAATAGTAGACGTCACTTTTACACAGCAATTCACCATTGATAAATAACCGCATTATCACTGTCTACCAAAACATATCATATCATAAAATATTTCATATCAGAGATATCCACCAATTCAAGGCATTTAATCATCATTCATAAGCAAGATTGATTACTTCCAAAATTAATTTAATTTATCCCTAATTAAATTAATTACTAATCTTAATTACTTAGATTATCCTTACTTAACATTAATTAATTACAAACCAATTAATTAATCATCTTTAATTATCTAACTTAATCAATCATTTTTGATTAATTATTATTTAAGTACAATAAGTAATTAACTCTCAATCAATTGCACAAATTAATTATCCTTTACCTATCCAGATTAATTATATATCAACTGAGACGACCCATCTTAATTACTTCACTAAGTAATTATACTTAATAAATTACTTTCATTAGTAACTATACTTAAACAATTCCACAAATGATTATCCTTAATTAATTAATCAATCTAATTAATTATTAAAAATTAATCATATTAATTAATTATGTAATAATCCCTAGTTAATGATCTTCATTAACTATTAACAATTCCTTAATTACTTCTCTTAAGTAATTAATCTTGGATTAATAATTATTAATTACAAATTAATTAATCTTTAATAACCAATTAATTAATTTCTAATTATTTAATTAATTAAGTGTTTAACTGTAACTTAATTAACTTTTAATTACTCTCGTTGCTAATTAATTACATTGATCCTTAATTAATTATTCTATAATCATTTACATTGATTAATTACCCTTTTATTTATCACATTCAAAAATTAACTAACCCTTTAATTAATTTCCTTAATTAATCCATTATTTGCTAATTACACTAAGTAATTAATCCTTACCTACTTCCATTAAGGAATTATCATTTATTGATTTCATTGAGTGATTAACCTTCAATAAATTAATCATCTTTTATATCTTAATTATTTAAACTCACTAATAAATCAATCTTTTAAAATTGATTTCATAAATTAATTAACCCTTAATTAATTATCTAAATAATTAAATTAATTAGCCATTCTTAATACATTAAATAATTATATATATATATATATATATTTATATTTACTTTATTTAATTTACCTTCGAAAATGTATAGGTTTTAATCTATTATATTTTAGAAAGAAAATGGATTGTGGATTTTTTTTATTTTATCCAAATTCATTTATTAACAATCTTGCTTTTGAAACAAAGAAAAACAGTGGGCCAAAACCCGAAGCCCATTCCTATACAACCCTGATGTTATTAAAATATGCAACCCCAAAACCAGCCCAATCCAAAACCGAACAAGCATAAACCGATACCATCTTCTTCCAACAGCCCTCTTGTTATAGATCCAACTCCGATGTCCCAAACCAAATTCGACACAAAAATCAACTCCAGAATTCGATCATCACTTCTGAATACACAAGACCTTGATCACATGAACATAAAAGAATCTGGAATTCACTGCTTTACTTGGATAAATTCTGCTCGGAGACATACGTGCACGTCGTGCACGTGTACATCCTCCTCCCCGACCATCAGTCCATCGTGACACTGCCATCCAATCACTCTACCACTCCCGACTTAAGTGCAATAATCGTCGAAGTCAGAAACCCCTTTGATCAAAAATCGAACAGTATCATCATCCTTCGAAACTTAGGAACAAAACACCAACCTTCCCAAACGACGGTTGGCACACGCCAAGCACCTCTGACCAACACGTCTCTTCACCAACCGGAATCCCACTCACTACACTATCTTCTGGCCAAACCTTACGCACTCTGGTTTTCTCCAACAACCTCTAGATTTCTTGCGTTCGTCGATTACAAAACCCATACCCAAAACTCTAACATCGAACGACTACCCTTATCTAGGCCCAAAAACCCATATGTGCCACGGTCGACACCTCCCTGGTGAACATCATCACCCTCCAGTCAAGCCGCGCCGACTCCTGTTGACTAGTTCGATGTAGAAAATTTTTTGAAGGGAAAACATTCATTTGTAAATTTCTCAGAACAAAGAATGCAAAAAATTCAATTTAACTGCTAAAATTCACAATTTCAAACAACAATCGAGTCTGCATGTTTAAATTACAGGATTAAACAAGTTTATTTTTCGCTAAAATTTAGTTTCCATTGTAAATTTCCAATTTCCAGATATATTGCTTATTAAATTTACTTGTTTTGGTTTTTAGAATCTGTATGATGTCAACACACACAAATTTCTTAAACATTAGGTGTTCATAGTGATCAGGGAAAGAAATATTAAATTTTAATGTAATCTACCTTGTAAATTTTTACAGAGGCATGTATATGCCTGGACACAAGCATGCATTCCTTTTCCTACATATATACATGAGAAATATTTACAGCCATTCAAACAAATTAATAGATTTGAATCCTTGTGAAGGTAGTTTACTTACAAGCATACATTTTCAAACAAGATTTAGCATTTAATAAGTATCAATTTACTCACTTGCTAAGGAACAAAGGACAGAGATGCACTTGATTAGATCGGATCTTTCCTGAATTGATATTGAGTAGGATTGATTCTTTGCATAGCTTTGCTCAAGTTTGAAGCTTGAAAACTGGTCTGGGTTTTGAAATTTGATGTTGATCTTTGCATTGATTTTCTTTGCTTCCAGGATATGCAAGATGAAGATGAAGAAGAAATTTAGAAGTGAAAAGTATCCTGGCTTCTCACTTACATTTTTTCTTTTTGCCACATGTTCACTTTGTTTACACTTGTTTATTACCTATTTCATTTATTTAAACATTTGTCATCAATATGTATTTTATGCCTAAACCCCTCTTTGTTTAATTTATTTATAAATTATGTTTTTAAACCTTGTCATTTTAATATTTGCAAATTTATTTACCTCTAACTTTTTTTCAACTTAAGTTATAATATCCAAACCATTTATATTACAGAAGATATATATATATATATATACACGCACATTTAAACAACACTTATTTAATTTTAAAAAAGATAAGTCCATTTAAAATATATTTATACCTATATATATAAACAGCACATTATTTTTTTTGAAATAAAAATTTTTCCAATTTAAAATTAAGTAAATTAGGAGATTATCAAATAAATATTTATCTAGATATTGATAATTCAGCATTTACTATAGATCAGTTCATCAATATACATATCCAGATATCTTCATTTACCAAATTTTATTTCTTTAATTAAATGAAATCAGTATCTCAACTGTTTAAAATCAGATAAATTTTCAAATTAACAGATGTTCAAAATCCGGGTTATCACATTCCTTTCCCCTTTGAATCTTTTCGTCCTCGAAAAGGAACGAAGCCAAAATTTATTAAAATGCTTAAAACCGGATAAATTTCCTTTGATTAGTTTCAAAAAACTTTTAAAATCTACATAGTATTACAAAAATAGTTTTTATAAAAAATACTTTTTATAATTCGATGTCTCAACCAGTCCATCCTTGTTCTCACAGAAATTCGGTCGTACGCTGATCAGGCGTAGGACTGAAAATCTATAAGTACTTAGCAGGCCTGTTTAAACACCAAGTGAAAATACTTGAAAAATAATTTTATTGAAAATATAGAAATATTATTGAAAATAGAAGAATATCTTTGGTGAGAATGCTCTAGAAGTCATCACCCCCATCCATGGTCGCAGTTACATCCTGGGTTACGTTGCCATCGCAGCAAAAGTCTATGTAATTATAGGCACTCCGCGCCCCCTCGATTACGCCATGGAACCCACAACAGACCGCAGTTACATTTCAGGGTTACGTTGCCATCACAGCAAAAGTCCATGAAACTGTAGGCATCAGCGCCCTCGATTTTCACTGCCAAAAAAATGAAACATCTCCACTCCCACATAGGTCGCAGTCCACCGATATAAATTCAAACGTAGACTGTTGGCTCTCAGCAGCACACACGACTTCTATAATGACCCAGAATTTATATTAATTAAAATTTGGATATTTAATTAATTTTAAATATTAATAAGTGAAATTTATAAGTCGAATAATTTATTTTTCGAATAATTGGATTTAATTGGATAATTAAATCGATTATTTAATAGTTGAAATTTCTGAAATAATCGAAAATCGAGTTAAATATGATTGAAAATGATTTGTAAAATTTTATTTTATCATGTTGGAGTTAGAACGATATTCTAGAACTTTTAAAATTGAATTAAGAGTTAATTTGTGAAAATTGAATATTTTAATATTTAATCGACTAGTGAAATTAGTCAATTTTCGAACAGTCTCAGAATTGGACGAAACTAGTTCCATTGGATCCGTAATAGTTTGTTATTATCGGATTTCAATTTTTATAGCAATCGGAGTTTTCGTTTGACTGTGGCAGCTCGAAACGCATCGAAATTGTTTTAATATTAATTTAGCGAGTTAAAATAGCCATTTTTCAAACAGTCTCGGATTCTGACGAAACTAGTTTCATCAGATCCGTAATTTTATATTATTGTACGGTTTCAAATTTCGTGTCAATCGGATTTATCGTTTGTCCGGGGCAAGCCAAAACGCCTAGAAATTTGATTAACCGATTTAATTTTAAATCGATCGTTTATTGCCGTAACTCGCACAGATGATCGAATTAGCTTCCGAAACCTATTCCATTGTGTCCGGAACGTGGGGTAAACCCTAGAAACGTCGGTCATCGCGCGTAAATAGGAGTTCGGAAATTCCGGGATGAATAGTGTTCGTTAAATTTTCTATATAAGCCCCCTCCCCATTTATCACTTTTGCAAGAAGATGAAAACCCTAGGGTTTGAAAGGCCAGCCGCCGCCTCTTATAATATCAATGGCCAGAATCTTCCGTTCTTCTTCCTCAAATTTCTCGCAATCCGTCAGTTATTAGCAAAAGTTGTCAACTGTAAAGTGGTAGAGGACGATGAGATCTATGATCTCAACGGTGATGATCGATTTATACTGAGTGAATCAACGGCAATTTCTATCTAAAGTCGCACGTTTCGTACGCAATTTTCGAGGCCTATTGATGGCAGAGCTTCAAATGTTTCTGGGCATTCTTGCTAGGCGATGGTGGCTTCAAAATGGAAGTGGTTGATCGATGTAAAGGCGAGCGTAGTGGGGGCGTTCGAAGCCCTAGGTCGGCTTGATGGGTTCGGTTTTGAAACGTTATAACCTGGAGTTTGCGTTGAGGAAGAAGATAGCAAGTGCGGCTCTGATTTCTCATCAAAGAATTGAACGGTCCAGATATGGTTATGGTTAGAAATGAAATATAAATTGTAAATAAATTATAATTTAAATCCTCTAATCTTTGTAATGTTATATCTTGTTCATACGAGGTCGAAAACGCGCAAAACGACTTGCGTTGGAAACGTATTGTCGAGCACTACACTATGAAGCTGGTTTGGAGTCGTTTAGACCTAGTGAAAATTTCGGGTAAAATTAAACGCCCGTTTAATTTTATTCGAAATAAACGCTGAAACCGAAATTGAAATCAAGGTGAGAACTTCTCACTCAATCGAATCGATTTCGATTTTAATTTAAAATAGTTATATTTAAAATTCTTGAATGCATGTTTGAATGATGATTGTTATCTATTGATTGTTAAAATAGACATTATACGCCATTAGTAAGCGGAGGTTATTTATTAAAAACATATACCGCGAATATTTCACAGTACAGTGAAATTGGTATTATTTATGTACTTGGAGTTGATTTCCCGCATTATATAGCGGATGAGACCCTATTGCGCCGTCGATTAAGCGGATAATATTTTAAATCCCATATACCGCGATAATTCCATACTGGAACGGAATTGGTATTGTGCTAACATCTTTGGATGCAGGAAATCAGGTTGGAGGGATCCAACTGGATTCCTCAACTGTATTGATTTATTTACAGATATTGTGATATTTGTTGATTATCATATTGATATATGATATTTGGATGTCGTGATTGACTATTTGGTGCTGTTGCATCATCGGATCCATTTTTTTTAAAGTTTAAAAATAACGATTTTGATTTTAAAGGGATTTTTAAAGTAATTTTTGAAATTATACGTTTTATTCAAATTTTGGATTGATTCACCTTAAATAAAATAAACGTTAAAATTTTAATATTTTAAAATTACGATTTATTGTGAAATAAAACTGAAATGTGATTTTTGAAATAAGTACTTGATAAATTATAAAATAGTTTAAATTGAGATTTTTGAATTATTATAAACAATTTATATAAAAGTTGTATAAAATTGATATTTATAAATTAAAATATAGAAATGATAAAACGAGCTTTTATAAGTGTTAAAATAAAGTTTGAACCTAGATTCATAAGTAAATAAGAATTTTTTATTTGTAAATTATTGTTGATATAAAAGAATGGATTTGTGAATAAATGAATTATAAGTAATTTACTTATAAACCGGATTTCGACTTGTAAAGGGAATATAAATAGAATTGGTTAATAAAGGAGATTTATAAAAATGAAGTTGTTATAAAATATAGAAATTGAATTTATAGACATTGTTTATAAATCCGAAAACGACTTATTTTGATAAGTTAATTATTATAGCTTATTAAAGGAAGTATATTCACGATTTTGGACGATGAATATATTATCAAATAAAATGGATATGCTTGTGAAAATGAATATTATCAAATGAAGTTAATTGTTTTAAAAATGTTTTAAAATGGATTAACTATCGAAACCATAGATTTCAACCTTTATTGTTGAAATAGATGTTTTCGAGGAATAAGGAAATGGTGGACTATAACACTGTTGTTACAGTAAATGATTTCCGAAAGGAAATGTTTTATATATAGTATTGGGATTTATATATCAATTTTAAATTTTGAATCCCTATATTTGTGATTTTGGGTCGTCGTAACGGTGTTTTACGCAACATTCATTTTGATTCAAATAAATGAAGTGAATGTTTTCCTTAAAGAATGAAATATATACTTAATTTCGATATTAAGTATATTGAATATTTACTGAGTATTGAAAATAAATAGATTTGTGAATTACTTATTAATAAGTAAGTATGGAAATGTTTTTCCAATGTGAAATGAAACGTTTTGAGAATTTATCTTTTTGAAGATAAATTGAAAATGAATAATTGAAATCGTATATTCATAAATATTTTGGAATGTAAATTCACTATGGAATTTATAAATAAAAAAGGGAATTTGTTTAAAAATAAACGTTGATTTATTTTTGAAGTGTGGAATTAATTTACGGATTTGGAACGTAAATATAAAGTAAATCGTTAAGGATTTATTTAATTGGTTTAAATGAACCATGTTGAAATGAAAGTAATCCCGTATTGGGAAATGATTTGAAATTTGTTTTCAAAAGTGGTAAAGGTGAAAAGTGATTTGAAAATTTGTTTTCAAATGTTGAAGTGTGAAAAAAAAATATCTTGTAAAGATATTTTGGAAAGTAAATAATTTGAGAAATTATTTGGAATCTGGTGATGTTGAATACGCCTACTAATAGTTAAATAACCAACTATCAATATTTACCTTTAAATAGGTATTTGTTGCGAATTGCTTGAATTTGAATGCCACACTTATTTTTAAAATAAGCGCTCACTATTCGGGTTAGTCGGGAAAGGACCTGGGGGTCGTATAACCCATTCCGAATATGTGATACGTCGTAATGGATTGCATTTGATGACCGGTGTTGAAGACCGAATATTGTTGAAAACGGAAGGATTACCGTTGAGTTACTCTGCATCGGCTGATCTCCGATATAGAGGTTTTATCACCCTTAGTGACGGGAAGTCCGGACGGGATTAGAAATTTTCTGGAATGCAAGGACTTCTTTGTAAATGCCTTCGGTTCTGTTCAAGCCGGAACAGACTTTTATGGATTGTATGTCTGACATTACAAGTTGAGATATAAAGCTGATTTCTTTCAAATATATTTCTATTGGTGGCGGAGAATTTATTCTCTTAGCTTAACACCCTTCTCTGAGACGTACGAGCTCAGAGGTTATGTAGTTGAAGGTTATTAGTGATATACTCCCAATTTGGTAATGTGACATGCTGAGTGTTGCTGTGAAATGATCATTGTTGATCATTTGTGATAGGATCATTTGTTTGATCATTTATCTTTATGATCATTACTTTGATCATTTGTTGACCCAAAGCATGGCTTTGTACCAAAGCATGGCTTTGTACCAAAGCGTGGCTTTGTGGACGAGACTTCGTCGGACCTCACACCCCGGAAATGGTCAAAACAGGAAGGATGCGGCAAGGTTATTAGGGGTAGCGCCCTTTAGTGTATGTCATTCCTTCTGGATAGAGGTGGTATCATGGTATGGAGCCCAGATACTTAACCTATGTTGTTGCTGTAAATTTATTGCTTTGTGGTTGTTGGAAATCGAGGATCCTCGGATAGATCGGTTACGATCGGGGGATGGCATATTCGTGTCAGTAGTTACCCAGTTAGGGGTAACCCGGCCTTGTGTTGGCAGAGATCCGGTTTGGTTCTCGGGACGTCATTCCAGAGGCGTTTCCATGTGGCAATGGGAAGTTCCTTGGCGTGACCATTCGTTGGAAATCCAAAGAAACAATACGAGCCTTGTACGGTTTTAGTTGCAGAACCCGCCATCTAATATGGTAGCTATAGTAGGCATAATATAATGGTACCTATGCTGACTAAGATTTATATTCTACTTTCGAAATGTTTTCTGCACTATTCACTGATAATAATATCAAAAATGATTTGATTTTACGTAGTAAGCATCTTTGACTAACATAAGAAGAAATCTCCTCTAAGTCTGCGTTTGCATTGTGTTTGTGGTGCGACGTCTTATGGTAGTCTCATTTTTAAAAGCATTGCGAATTGACTTTAAAAATATTCCTCTATTTTGTTTTTGAAGATAAAATAAATCGTTTTTAGTTCTCACACCAGTCACATGACTGACTCAGAGTTTATTGTTTTCCTTCCTAAACTCTGGGTGCCCACCAATTTCCACACGGGCAGTCAAGAGTCAGGTTATCAGGATATTCTGGAATTCAGGAGTTGCTGGAGGCAAGCTGGATGACATGGCGTATTCACTAGTATATAGTATTTCTTTTCCGCTGTTATGTTGTTGTACACTCTGATGATGTAATGTAATGTAATGTGATGTAATGTAATAACTGATATAGTTCTTTGTTTAAATATTATTCATTTATCTATTATGTGTTGTTCCGCTGCGATTGTGAGATTCTGATATTGTTCTGTTGTTTCTTTTCTGTTCTTCTTCTATCTTTTTCTTTCTTCTTCTACCTCTTTCTTCTTCTTAAAACCCTAAGAATTCGTATTTCCGTTCATCTTGAGTTAATCAATGGAGATTAGTATCTATTCAAGGAGTACGGATTTGCGGGTCTTCACATCTGGTATCAGAGCATATGGTTAAGCGACAACTATGGCTCTGTTGGGTATTACTTATTAGAGATAGAGTCAGTAGTACTCTAGAATGAGTTTGAGTGTAATAATAGATACGAGCGCGTATTTGTTAGTGAATATAAATTTTTTTTTATTGTGATGATGGGTTTGTTGAGTGGTATATGGATTTTGGTCAACACGAGTAATTAACGTTGTTGATAGGGATCTCTAAACACTTGAATAGAACAATTCGACACAATATTGTTTTAATAGGGTAAATGAAATAATTTTACCTTGATTATATTTTATATATAAAGGAAATAATTTTTCAGAATTATTAAAGTGTATGTGAATTGATTATTTGGTTGTTGAATAAAACAACAATTTTTAAAGAATAATTGTATAAGCAGATGAATTATAAGTATGGAACTATAATTAATGTGATTTACAATTGTGAAATAATCTTATATACAAGAAGTGAAATTATATAAGTAAAAGACTTATAAATGTGATTTATAATCTGAAGAAAAAAATTCCAGAGAAGTGTTTTGAAAGGATTTGATATTTTGGAAAATTATTTTGGAGAAATTAAAGCTCTAAACTCTTTTTGGTCGCTGGAAAATAATTCCAATGATGATCATGACATCATCGGTGTTCATTTTCGGGTTTCCAAAAGAGGGATTGCTGCCAAATTGTTTAAAAGAAAGTTGTTTGGAAAATTTGGATTTGGTTTTGGAAATTCAAAAGGTAATTTGAATTGATTTCAAAAAAATGGTTTTTGAAAGGTTGAAAAGACTCTGGAATCCTATTTAAAATATTTATGAGAATGATAAATGAGTTGATAACTTATACAATTTGAGTTTTAATAGAGTAAATTTAACTTAAAGGATGGAGTTAAATTAAAGGAAGTACAAGTAAATCAATAAAATCCAAGTTGAAATAAATTTGAGTTGTCCTCAAAGACATGTGATTTGAAATTTAACAAAAGGAAAGTTAAATAAATTGATTTGGATTTGATAAGATGTTGGAATGGAATATAGCTTAAGTAAAGTTGAAAGAAGTTGATTGTGGTGTCGAAGTAAATTAATAAGTGAATAAATGAAATTCAAAATTTATTTGTGAAATGAATTAGCAATTAAATTAATGAAATCAATCTAATGTAAAAGAATCGATATGGAAAAATGGATGAAGTGTTAATTCATTAAAAGCTAGTTGAATAAATTGAATGGAAGCCAATTTAATGTTAAATCAATTGGAATTAAAAGTGTTGAACCAAATTGAATGTAAATTTAATAATTTGGTTGTGTTGAAAATACATTGGTTGTTATATGATTATTAGTTGATTGTATATAAATTCATTAAGTGTTAATGAAATTGAATTAGCGAAATTAAAAGCTAAAGTAATTGAATCCAACTTGGAAGAAAATGAACTTGAATAAAATTGAATTAGATTTGGAAGTGAACCAACTTGAATGAAAATTAGTGAATGCAAACTAATTAAAATTGAATATGAATGAATGTTGGTAAAATTCCAACATTAATGAATCAAATATGATTAAATTGAAAACCAATTCATTGAATATTAATGAGAATATGAATGAATATTGATTTGGTTATGGATGATAGTTGGTTGATGTTTGCATTTGTTGTTTTGTTGCATTTGCTATGTTGGCATATATAGTTATTATGTTGCTATATGTTGTATATCGATACTATTGTCTATATACATGTTTCTCATCTGTTTGTTGAGTGTTTAGTAGGTGCGGATTGCGGTTGCTTCACATTTGGAGCTCGCTTTCGCGCTATATTAGCCGTATATGCTCGTTAATAAAATATAAGGTACATATCTCGGATTAAATATCGTACTTTTACACTTTTTTCCCTACAGGATGCCTCATCACTTGATGAGATGTATATTTGTGATATATATACTGTCATTTTTTTTGGATCGAGCCGCGCAAAGGAGACTATGGCGAATTTTTTCGAAAATCTAAGGCGTTAGAAAATTTTTGAGAAAATTGGGAAAATTTGTGAAAACTATAATTTTGATTTGGAATTGAAAGTTAAACGATAGTATTTGTTTTTGATAAGATAACTAAGTATGATTTGGAAACTTAGTAAAGTTATTGTAACAAGTTTAACTATGGATTTATGGAAAGTTAATAGATTCTGTAACTTTTCTTACTTGGTAATTTCGAGGACGAAATTCTTTTAAGGGGAGAAGTCTGTAACGACCCAGAATTTATATTAATTAAAATTTGTATATTTAATTAGTTTTAAATATTAATAAGTGAAATTTATAAGACGAATAATTTATTTTTCGAATAATTGGATTTAATTGGATAATTAAATCGATTATTTAATAGTTGAAATTTCTAAAATAATTGAAAATCGAGTTAAATATGATTGAAAATGATTTGTAAAATTTTATTTTATCATGTTGGAGTTAGAACGATATTCTGGAACTTTTAATATTGAATTAAGAGTTAATTTGTGAAAATTGAATATTTTAATATTTAATCGACTAGTGAAATTAGTCAATTTTCAAACAGTCTCAGAATTGGACGAAACTAGTTCCATTGGATCGTAATAGTTTGTTATTATTGGATTTCAATTTTTATAGCAATCGGAGTTTTTGTTTGACTGTGGCAGCTCGAAACGCATCGAAATTGTTTTAATATTAATTTAGCGAGTTAAAATAGCCATTTTTCAAACAGTCTCGGATTCTGACGAAACTAGTTTCATCAGATCCGTAATTTTATATTATTGTACGGTTTCAAATTTCGTGTCAATCGGATTTATCGTTTGTCCGGGGCAAGCCAAAACGCCTAGAAATTTGATTAACCGATTTAATTTTAAATCGATCGTTTATTGCCGTAACTCGCACAGATGATCGAATTAGCTTCCGAAACCTATTCCATTGTGTCCGGAACGTGGGGTAAACCCTAGAAACGTCGGTCATCGCGCGTAAATAGGAGTTCGGAAATTCCGGGATGAATAGTGTTCGTTAAATTTTCTATATAAGCCCCCTCCCCATTTATCACTTTTGCAAGAAGATGAAAACCCTAGGGTTTGAAAGGCCAGCCGCCGCCTCTTATAATATCAATGGCCAGAATCTTCCGTTCTTCTTCCTCAAATTTCTCGCAATCCGTCAGTTATTAGCAAAAGTTGTCAACTGTAAAGTGGTAGAGGACGATGAGATCTATGATCTCAACGGTGATGATCGATTTATACTGAGTGAATCAACGGAAATTTCCATTTAAAGTCGCACTTTTCGTACGCAATTTTCGAGGCCTATTGATGGTCGAGCTTCAAATGTTTCTGGGCGTTCGTGCTAGGCGATGGTGGCTTCGAAATGGAAGTGGTTGATCGATGTAAAGGCGAGCGTAGTGGGGGCGTTCGAAGCCCTAGGTCGGCTTGATGGGTTCGGTTTTGAAACGTTATAACCTGGAGTTTGCGTTGAGGAAGAAGATAGCAAGTGCGGCTCTGATTTCTCATCAAAGAATTGAACGGTCCAGATATGGTTAGGGTTAGAAATGAAATATAAATTGTAAATAAATTATAATTTAAATCCTCTAATCTTTGTAATGATATATCTTGTTCATACGAGGTCGAAAACGCGCGAAACTACTTGCGTTGGAAACGTATTGTCGAGCACTACACTATGAAGCTGGTTTGGAGTCGTTTGGAACTAGCGAAAATTTCGGGTAAAATTAAAAGCCCGTTTAATTCTATTCGAAATAAATGTTGAAACCGAAATTGAAATCAAGGTGAGAACTTCTCACTCAATCGAATCGGTTTCGATTTTAATTTAAAATAGTTATATTTAAAATTCTTGAATGCATGTTTGAATGATGATTGTTATCTATTGATTGTTAAAATAGACACTATACGCCGTTAGTAAGCGGAGGTTATTTATTAAAAACATATACCGTGAATATTTCACAGTACAGTGAAATTGGTATTATTTATGTACTTGGAGTTGATTTCCCGCATTATATAGCGGATGAGACCCTATTGCGCCGTCTATTAAGAGGATAATATTTTAAATCCCATATACCGCGATAATTCCATACTGCAACGGAATTGGTATTGTGCTAACATCTTTGGATGCAGGAAAACAGGTTGGAGGGATCCAACTGGATTCCTCAACTGTATTGATTTATTTACAGGTATTGTGATATTTGTTGATTATCATATTGATATATGATATTTGGATGTCGTGATTGACTATTTGGTGTTGTTGCATCATCGGATCCATTTTTTTAAAGTTTAAAAATAACGATTTTGATTTTAAAGGGATTTTTAAAGTGATTTTTGAAATTATACGTTTTATTCAAATTTTGGATTGATTCACCTTAAATAAAATAAACGTTAAAATTTTAATATTTTAAAATTATGATTTTTTGCGAAATATAACTGAAATGTGATTTTTGAAATAAGTACTTGATAAATTATAAAATAGTTTAAATTGGGATTTTTGAATTATTATAAACAATTTATATAAAAGTTGTTTAAAATTGATATTTATAAATTAAAATATAGAAATGATAAAACAAGCTTTTATAAGTGTTAAAATAAAGTTTGAACCTAGATTCATAAGTAAATAAGAATTTTTTATTTGTAAATTATTGTTGATATAAAAGAATGGATTTGTGAATAAATGAATTATAAGTAATTTACTTATAAACCGGATTTCGACTTGTAAATGGAATATAAATAGAATTGGTTAATAAAGGAGATTTATAAAACGAAGTTGTTATAAAATATAGAAATGGAATTTATAGACATCGTTTATAAATCCGAAAACGACTTATTTTGATTAGTTAATTATTATAGCTTATTAAAGGAAGTATATTCACGATTTTGGACAGTGAATATATTATCAAATAAAATGGATATGCTTGGGAAAATGAATATTATCAAATGAAGTTAATTGTTTTAAAAATGTTTTAAAATGGATTAACTATCGAAACCATAAATTTCAACCTTTATTATTGAAATAGACGTTTTCGAGGAATAAGAAAATGGTGGATTATAACACTGTTGTTATAGTAAATGATTTCCGAAAGAAAATGTTTTATATATAGTATTGGGATTTATATATCTATATTAAATTTTGAATCCCTATATTAGTGATTTTGAGTCGTCGTAACGGTTTTTTACGCAACGTTCGTTTTGATTCAAATAAATGAAGTGAATGTTTTCCTTAAAGAATGAAATATATACTTAATTTCGATATTAAGTATATTGAATATTTTCTAAGTATTAAAAATAAATAGATTTGTGAATTACTTATTAATAAATAAGTATGGAAATGTTTTTCTAATGTAAAATGAAACGTTTTGAGAATTTATCTTTTTGATGATAAATTGAAAATGAATAATTGAAATCGTATATTCATAAATATTTTGGAATGTAAATTCACTATGGAATTTATAAATAAAAAGGGGAATTTGTTTAAAAATAAACGTTGATTTATTTTTGAAGTGTGGAATTAATTTACGGATTTGGAACGTAAATATAAAGTAAATTGTTAAGGATTTATTTAATTGGTTTAAATGAACCATGTTGAAATGAAAGTAATCCCGTATTGGGAAATGATTTGAAATTTGTTTTCAAAAGTGGTAAAGGTGAAAAGTGATTTGAAAATTTGTTTTCAAATGTTGAAGTGTGAAAAAAAAATATCTTGTAAAGATATTTTGGAAAGTAAATAATTTGGGAAATTATTTGGAATCTGGTGATGTTGAATACGCCTATTGATAGTTAAATAACCGACTATCAATATTTACCTTTAAATAGGTATTTGTTGTGAATTGCTTGAATTTGAATGTCACACTTATTTTTAAAATAAGCGCTCACTATTCGGGTTAGCCGGGAAAGTACCTTGGGGTCGTATAACCCATTCCGAATATGTGATACGTCGTAATGGATTGCATTTGATGACCGGTGTTGAAGACCGGATATTGTTGAAAACGGAAGGATTACCTTTGAGTTACTCTGCATCGGCTGATCTCCGATATAGAAGTTTTATCACCCTTAGTGATAGGAAGTCCGGACGTGATTAGAAATTTTCTGGAATGCAAGGACTTCTTTGTAAGTGCCTTCGGTTCTGTTCAAGCCTAGAACAGACTTTTATGGATTGTATGTCTGACATTACAAGTTGAGATATAAAGATGATTTCTTTCAAATATATTTCTATTGGTGGCGGAGAATTTATTCTCTTAGCTTAACACCCTTCTCTGAGACGTACGAGCTCAGAGGTTATGTAGTTGAAGGTTATTAGTGATATACTCCCAATTTGGTAATGTGACATGCTGAGTGTTGATGTGAAATGATCATTGTTGATCATTTGTGATAGGATCATTTGTTTGATCATTTATCTTTGTGATCATTACTTTGATCATTTGTTGACCCAAAGCATGGCTTTGTACCAAAGCATGGCTTTGTACCAAAGCATGGCTTTGTGGACGAGACTTCGTCGGACCTCACACCCCGGAAATGGTCAAAACAGGAAGGATGCAGCAAGGTTATTAGGGGTAGCGTCCTTTAGTGTATGTCATTCCTTCTGGATAGAGGTGGTATCATGGTATGGAGCCCAGATACTTAACCTATGTTGTTGCTGCAAATTTATTGTTTTGTGGTTGTTGGAAATCGAGGATCCTCGGATAGATCGGTTACGATCGGGGGATGGCATATTCGTGTCAGTAGTTACCCAGTTAGGGGTAACCCGGCCTTGTGTTGGCAGAGATCCGGTTTGGTTCTCGGGACGTCATTCCAAATGCGTTTCCATGTGGCAATGGGAAGTTCCTTGGCGTGACCATTCGTTGGAAATCCAAAGAAACAATACGAGCCTTGTACGGTTTTAGTTGTAGAACCCGCCATCTAATATGGTAGCTATAGTAGGCATAATATAATGGTACCTATGCTGGCTAAGATTTATATTCTACTTTCGAAATGTTTTCTTCACTATGCACTAATAATAATATCAAAAATGATTTGATTTTACGTAGTAAGCATCTTTGACTAACATAAGAAGAAATCTCCTCCAAGTATGCGTTTGCATTGTGTTTGTGGTGCGACGTCTTATGGTAGTCTCATTTTTAAAAGCATTGCGAATTGACTTTAAAAATATTCCTCTATTTTGTTTTTGAAGATAAAATAAACCGTTTTTAGTTCTCACACCAGTCACATGACTGACTCGGAGTTTATTGTTTTCCTTCCTAAACTCTGGGTGCCCACCAATTTCCACACGGGCAGTCAAGAGTCAGGTTATCAGGATATTCTGGAATTCAGGAGTTGCTGGAGGCAAGCTGGATGACATGGCGTATTCACTAGTATATAGTATTTCTTTTCCGCTCTTATGTTGTTGTACACTCTGATGATGTAATGTAATGTGATGTGATGTAATAACTGATATAGTTCTTTGTTTAAAGATTATTCATTTATCTATTATATGTTGTTCCGCTGCGATTGTGAGATTCTGATAATGTTCCGTTGTTTCTTTTCTGTTCTTCTTCTATCTTTTTCTTTCTTCTTCTACCTCTTTCTTCTTCTTAAAACCCTAAGAATTCGTATTTCCGTTCATCTTGAGTTAATCAATGGAGATTAGTGTCTATTCAAGGAGTACGGATTTGCGGATCATCACAACTTCCACTATGTCACCATAGGTCGCAGCCTACTGATATAAAATCAAACGTAGACTGTTGGCTCTCAATGGCACACACGACTTTCGCTATGGTCTGCAGTAGATCGCAGTGACATCGAGTTAAACTGTCGTCACAGCATAACTCAAATGCCTTTGTAGGCCCCAGCACCTTCGACTTCCGCTGCATACTACACAAAATCCTCAGGAACTAGTTTTGTCTGGACTCCTCATAGGATCAACTTTAGAACCTCCCCCTTTGAGGCTCAAGGCAGTACCAACCTATGGTACTCCTGAGAAGTTCATTCCACAGGAGCGCCTTTTTCTCCAGAGCCATTTTCAAAAAACTTTATACTATACACATATAATATCTTCCAAATCATACACCAAACATGAATCCCATATAAATCTCCTTTACTCAAAATCGATTATCTCAAAATCGATAATTCTCAAACTAGGCTTTCCAAATTCCAATATTGATTTTATCCAAAAATCAAAAGCCTTTCCAAAATCCATAAGTTCCAAAAATCTTTCCTCCAAAATCATTCTCAAATGATCCTTTACACACACACACACACACACACACACACACACACACATATATTTATATAAAGCTTTTAAAAATTTTGGATCCCTTCAAACTTGTATAAATTCCCTTTTTATACTTTAAATACTTTTAAAAACCTTTCCTTCTGGCTATAGATTCAACAAGGGGAGTTTTATCTTATATAACAAAGATATATAACTTTGTTTATTCAAAATCAAATATTCAAATTTGATTACTCTATAAAGTCACTTACCAGTTTACTTCCATGAAGTAAATTTTTACCATAGAAATATCCAATTTCCAGTTTTATTCATTGTATATTTTACGAAATATACGTTTCATTTCAAAAACCATTTTACATTTCTTATTCAAAAATTTCCCAATATCAATTTTATTCAAATCCGTACGATGTACACATATCATCCGTACAATATATCAATCTGATCGCTCACTCGATCACACAATTTCACTTCCGAACTAGTATCATCCACCCGACTTTCTAGTGAGGACTCAGATCTGGTTTCTTGATCAGAAACCGTCATTCTCCTTGCATAGCTATAACTATGACAGAGAATATCCAGAACCAAGCAACAATCCATATCCAAGTTCGCCGTCGAAAATCGAGTGAAAAATCCCAACTTGGATCGATAAACTATCTCGAAATTCTGTGCTCGAATCCGGATCAAATCACTATGCGAATAGAATAATATATGTACATCTACTATCTATCCTCATTGATTTATTAGCCAAAACAATTCCCTTTCTATTCACATTCACTTTAGTTTTCATTCACTTATTCACAATTGCTTCAATCCCATTTGGATTATCACTTCTATTTTTATCTCAATTGGGTAATTAATCATAAACAGTTTGCACTCTGTCCAGCATACATTTCGAAAATGGTTTGAAAAGTTTAAAATAGATAAATAGTAGAAAAATACTTATTAATTTGTAAAATAGCTGTAAAATAATTAAGTAATTGTAAAATAGTTGGAAAATAGTCAAATAATTATAGAAATTTTAAATAATTACAAAAGAGTTGTAAAATAGTAATTAATTTTAAAATAGTTGAAAAATAGTAATTAGTTTATAAAACAGTTGCAAAATAGTTAAATAATTCCAAAAATATTTGTAAAACAAGTATAAGATAGTTTTGGGTTCAATAAAAAAGTTGTATATATAATAAATAGCTTAGAAAAATAGATTCGTACTAAAACAATTTATTTTGAAAATAGTCCAGAGCCAAACTGTTCAATCCCAATCTCTAATCCCATCAATTCAATTTAAATTTCCACTTCCATTTAAATTGACTCAATTCCAATTTGCATTGATCCCAATTCCCATCAATTGCCAATTTCCAATTAACTTTCAATTTCAATTCAGATTAAGTTAACTTCCATTCTCATCCAAATTCACATTAACTTCCTATTTGAATTTAAACTCATTCAACTTCAATTTTATTTCAATTTATCCAATTCAAATTTCCATTTGAATTTTTAAAATTATCCATCACCAATCAAAATTCCAAGTAATTCAAATAAATTTCAAATTGAACCAATTTAAATTTTCAATTCATTTCAACTCTAGTTTGAATTTAACCCCAATTCAAGTTGAATTATCCTTGATCCTTTCCAAATTCAAATCAAATTCCGTTTGATTTTAAAACTATTCAACTTTAATTATAAATCCAAATTATTTAAATCAAATTTCAATTTGAACTAATTTCAAATTCAATCTCACTTTAAATCATTTCGAGTTAAATTTCAAATATTGGTTCAATCCTTTAAATAAAATCAACTTATATCTTTAAACCATTTAATTCGGAATCCAACTTCCATTTTTAACCTATTTCAAAGTTCAAATAATAATTCAAATCCTTTTTTAAGCAACTAAATCTTTGAAATTTAATTTATCATTAAATTTCAATTTTGAAACCAACCCTTTGAAGTTTAATCTTAAACATTACAACCTTAAGTCCAAAATAATTCCATTTTATCTTAATAATGGATATATTACCACACCCCATTTCTTTATTCATTTAAACAAATCCAATTTCAGCTTAAAGATTATTAGTAACAACAGAATGGTATCATTCAAATTATTTTAAAATATCCATTCATTTCCAATTTACAGATCTCAAACCCATTTTGAGATCACACAAACTCCCAATTCAAACTAACCATTTCACTTTCCAAGCTAAATCCCAATTTCATCTTGAAATTTCCAATTCAGGTAGCTTGTTAAATTATTTGTCTTTGCCAAAGTTAAATTCAATTACTTAATCCAGAAAACCTTACCCAATTTGAATTCCCATTTCAAATTTTAAACTTCACATTAATAATCTTTCCACTTATAAGTTCAAAAACTTATTACTTTGGGTTCCACTTAAATTTTAAACCACCTTTGATTTTTAATTCAAAACAAATTCCTTTAAATTTTCAAACAACTCTTGTTTGAAACAGGACCCTCATTCAAATACATTAAATAACATTATTTATTATTTCTTTATCACTTTGAAACTATTTTTTGAATTTTTGTTCCTAGATTTAAAACTTCACAAATTAAATCACCTTCAGTTCTATTTTTTAAGTCATACTTACTTAAATGTTTTACTACCCTAAAACATTTCATTTTTCTTACTCATTAATACACATTTTATTATTAAACACAACAATCATTTATAATAATAACCAAGATTATCATATCTAGAAACCAATGCATTATTACCTTATTCTGAAACTCTTCTCTAAATTTAAGATTTAAATTTCAGTTTGAATCCATTTCAAACTTATCTTTATTCAATTTAAATTTGGTTGTATTTCTAATACCACTTAATTTAATTCCAAAAATTTAACAATCAATTACTTTAATATTTATTAGAAAGAAATATTGCTTTATATATCAAAATATATTAAATCATATAAAATCTTTATATAAGAAAATAACAAGTACGCTCTCATATACACACACACACACACACACTCAACTCATTCTAGGGTACCATTGACCCTATCCTTAATGAGTAAACCCACCAGAGCCATGGTTCTCGCTTAACCTTCGGATCTGATACCAAATGTAACGACCCAAAACTTTCGATCCCAAAAGTTCCAGATAGTTAGAGAAAAGAACAAAGAAATAGAAGAAAAGAAGGAACGGAAACACCAACATCTCACATTCGCAGCGGATAAATATAATATCAAATAATAACAGTTATACAAAGGAAAACTGTACTTGTCAAATTTCAGTTTAATACATCATAGTTACAACATATATACAAACACTGGTCAGATACAATCAACATGCCTCAGATATATACAACAATAATACATCGGAAACACTTCATACTTTCCTATCATCCAACTCGTCTCCTGGGCTCCAGAACGTCCTTACCTGAAAATCTGTAATACTCAGTCTGACCCGAGCATTACATCAAAGTAACACCTGGGTCAGGCTTGAAACCAGCATGAGTTAAACTCATCTATCAAGAAATTACAATGCATAGAACTTAACTAAAAGCCGGGTAACTCGTATCAATTTACAAATTCACAATTTGTTATAGACATCACTTATTTCACACATCAGTTTCTAAGTACCAAAGCTTAGATTAAATGGTCCAATTCACTTAAATCATTCCATTCTAGTCTATTGATTTCACATATCAATCTATAAAGAATCGAAGTGGTTTCGGGTATTTACTTACACCTGACTTCGGTCTCTTCGAATCCAGTGTCATCTTAACCCAAGTTATTCAAGTGAATACAATTTAAATTTAAATACTGGATGTCGCTTTTACACAGTAATTCACCATTGATAAATAACCACATTATCACCGTCTACCCAAACATATCATATCATAAAATATTTCGTATTCAAGGCATTTAATCACTCATAAGCAAGATTAATTACTTCCAAAATTAATTTAATTTATCCCTAATTAAATTAGTTACTAATCTTAATTACTTAGATTATCCTTACTTAACATTAATTAATTACAAACCAATTAATTAATCATCTTTAATTATCCAACTTAATTAATCATTTTGATTAATTATTCTTTAATTACAATAAGTAATTAACTCTCAGTTATTTACACAAAGTAATTATCCTTTACCTATCCAGATTAATTACATATCATCTGAGACGACCCATCTTAATTACTTCACTAAGTAATTATACTTAATAAATTTTTTCATTAGTAATTATACTAAAACAATTCCATAAATGATTATCCTTGATTAATTAATCTAATTAATTATTAAAAATTAATCACATTAATTAATTATGTAATAATCTCTAGTTAATGATCTTCATTAACTATTAACAATTCCTTAATTACTTCTCTTAAGTAATTAAACTTAGATTAATCATTATTAATTACAAATTAATTAATCTTTAATAACCAATTAATTAATCTCTAACTATTTAATTAGTTAAGTGCTTAACTGTAACTTAATTAACCTTTAATTACTCTCATTGCTAATTAATTACATTGATCCTTAATTAATTACTATTAATTAATTATTCTGTAATCATTTACATTGATTAATTACCCTTTTATTTATCACGTTCAAAAATTAACCCTCCCTTTAATTAATTTCCTTAATTAATCCATTATTTGCTAATTACACTAAGTAATTAATCCTTAACATCTTCCATTAAGGAATTATCATTTATTGATTTCATTGAGTGGTTAACCTTTAATAAATTAATCATCTTTTATATCTTAATTATTTAATCTCATTAATAAATCAATCTTTTAAAATTGATTTCACAAATTAATTAACCCTTAACTAATTATCTAAATAATTAAATTAATTACCCATTTTTAATACATTAAATAATTATATATATTTATTTATTTATTTATTTACTTTATTTAATTTACCTTTGAAAACGTATAGGTTTTAATCTGTTATATTTCGGAAAGAAAATGGATTATGGATTTTTTTTATCCAAATTCATTTATTAACAATCTTGCTTTTGAAACAAAGAAAAACGGTGGGCCAAAACCTGAAGCATATTCCTATATAACCCTAATGTTATTAAAATATGCAACCCCAAACCGGCCCATGGCCCAATCCAAAAACGAACGAGCAAAAACCAATACCATCTTCTTCCAACAGCCCTCCTATTCTAGATCCAACTCCGATGTCCCAAACCAAATTCGACACAAAACTCAACTCCAGAATTCGTTCATCACTTCTGAAAACACAAGACCTTCGCCGATCACATGAACACAAAAGAATCTGGAAATCACTACTTTACCTGGATAAATTCTGCTCGGAGACATATGTGCACGTCGTGCACGTGTACGTCCTCCTTCCCGACCATCAATCCATCGCGACACCACCATCCAGTCACTCTACCACACCAGACCCAAGTGTGATAATCGTCGAAGTCAGAAACCCCTTTGATTAAAAATCGAACAGTATCATCATCCTTCGAAACTCAGGAACAAAACGCCAACCTTCCCAAACGACGATCGGCACATGCCAAACACCTCTGACCAACACGTCCCTTCATCAACCAGAAGCCCACTCACTATGCTATCTTCTGGCCAAACCTTACGCACTCTGGTTTGCTCCAATACCCTCCAAATTTCTTGCGTTCGTTGATCACAGAACCCAAAACCCTAAAATCGATCGACTACCCTAATCTAGGCCTGAAAACCGAAATGTCCCACGGTGACACCTCCCTGGTGAAAACCATTACCCTCCAGTCAAGCTGCGCCGACTCCTGTTGACTAGTTCGATGTAGAAAATTTTGTTGATGGGAAAACATTCATGTGTAAATTTCTCAAAACATAGATTGCTAAAAATTTCAATTTAACTGCTAAAATTCATAATTTCAAACAACAGCCGAGTCTGCATGTTTAAATTCCAGAATTAAACAAGTTTATTTTTCGCTAAAATTTAGTTTCCACTATAAATTTCCAATTTCCAGATAAATTGTTTATTAAATTTACTTGTTTTGGTTTTTAGAATCCGTATGATGTAAACACACACAAATTTCTTTTAAACATCAGGTGTTCATAGTGATCAGGGAAAGAAATATTAAATTTTAATGTAACTTACCCTATAATTTTTTTATAGAGGCATGTATATGCCTGGACACAAGCATGCATTCCTTTTCTTACATATATACACGAGCAATATTTACAGCCATTCAAACAAATTAATAGATTTGAATCCTAGTTTACTCACAAGCATAAATTTTCAAACAAGATTTAGCATTTAATGAGTATCATTTTGTTCCCTAGCTAATGAACAGAGGATAGAGCTGCACTTGATTAGATCAGATCTTTCTTGAATTGATATTGAGTAGGATTAATTCTTTGCATAGCTTTGCTCAAGTTTGAAGCTTGAAAACTGATCTGGGTTTTGAAATTTGATGTTGACCTTTGCATTGATTTTCTTTTTGCTTCTAGGATATGCAAGATGAAGATAAAGAAGAAATTTAGAAGTGAAAAGTATCCTGGCTTCTCACTTACATTATTTTTTTTCTAAATCAAAAGAAAATTTTATTTTTATATTTTTTTCTTTTTGCCACATGTTCATTTTGTTTACACTTGTTTATTACCTGTTTCATTTGTTTAAACATTTGTCATCAATATGTATTTTATGCCTAAACCCCTCTTTGTTGAATTTATTTATAAATTATGTTTTTAAACCTTGTCATTTTAATATTTGCAAATTTATTTACCTCTTATTTTTTTCAACTTAAGTTAAAATATCCAAACCATTTATATTTCAAAATATATATAAACACACACACACACACACACATTTAAACAACACTTATTTAATTTAAAAAAAATAAGCCATTTAAAATATATTTATACCTATATATATAAATAGCACATTATTATTTTTGTTTGAAATAAAATTTTGCCTGTTTAAAATTAAGTAAATTAGGAGATTATCAAATAAATATTTAGGGGGAATTAATTTAAAGGACAAAAATTGGTATATTTTTAGGCTCAAGGACACAACCTCAATATTTTAACCACGAGGACAAACATTCTTATAAAATTATTCAGAAGGACAAACATTCTTCCCAAATTATCCATAAGGACAAACAGTCTTTCAAAACTGCTACCGAACTAAAAACTGATACCTAAAAACTGCTAGCGATAACTACAAACTGATACCTAAAAAAATTCTATCAATAACCAAAAGCCGTTACTTAAAGAAAGTTGTCCTTCAAGCTAAAATACTAAAGGTCTGTCCTTGAGGCTAAAATGCTGAAAATTTTTGTCCTTCACAGCAATTTCCTGTAAATATTTATCTAGATATTTATAATTCAGCATTTACTATAGATCAATTCATCAATATACATATCCAGATATCTTTATTTACCAAATTTTATTTGTTTAATCAAATGAAATCAGTATCTCAATTGTTTAAAATCATATAAATTTTCAAATTAACAGATGTTCAAAATCCGGGTTATCACAAATGGAAAAAGAGAGAAGATGGTAGGGTATTTATAGGAAAAAAGAAGTGAATAAAGAAGATATATAAACACCACTTTTTCCAAGCTTGTATAACACACCTCCTCCTTCAAAATGCATGGAAATAACCTCTCCCCCATGTATACATCACTTCCACCCACTCAAGTATGCATATGTTGACTTGTTTATGCTTAAGAAGGAAGTTTTACTTAAAATACCTTAGATTTTGCTACTATTTGTGTACTTTAAATGTATAAGTATATAGTACACATTTGTTCATGTGCATGTTAGTGGATGCATTTTGTATGTTACATATGTGTACATGACATATAAACAAAGTTGCATTGATTCCAAACAACTTCAGTTCAATAAACCGTTACCGATCGGAACTGATTCCCGGTCACATTTTCACTAATACTTTCACGTATATATATTTGTAAACAAAATTTCAAATAAATTCATTATCATTTTAAATGAATTAGAATGATCACATTTCATTTATAAAACCATATAAATTTATAATAATAATTATTTAAAAAAATCACTATTATATCGATAAAGCGATATCGATTTTTCGTTATATTTTCAAATCAAATATGTCTCTTTATAAAATTATTATAAATGATTTATTATCATTGTATAACTATTCAAAATGAATTCTAATCTTTTCAGATCATTATTTGAATAATTATAATAATTATTTAATCATTAGATCTCAATTTAAATTAAATAAATCAATTATCATATTTAAGGGCATTATTAACGATGTTAAAAACATATTTTATTTCCAAAAGCAAATCAATTGATTTTATTTCATATTCTTGTTTAATTATAAACACAAGTATATGTATCCAGCTCTGTGCATGACATTTTACAATTATAGAGCTGTTTACTGATAAAACGGTTTTAAGCCATTTTATCGATTTAGATTTCGAGAAAAATCTTTTTGTAAATGTTTATACAAAGTAAGATTACTATCACTTATTATCAATCAAAAAAGTATTATTTGTATTATCAAAGTTTTATTTAAAAATAGATATAACTTATCAAAGTGATATATTTGCGGATCGTTACATATAAAGACCTTGGATTCTTTAGTAATCAAATTCGAAATGCTCAAATAGCTCATGTCTATATTAATATCCAAGTTATGCCTTAATGCTTACATATTTAAGTATATTTCTCATATCAACGAGTAGTGCTCATCTTTTAATCAACTAAAATTTAAAGAAATTGAAATGTGTAACGATGATGCTGATACTGAAAACAAAAAATATCAAATATCAATTAATTTAATGATGTTTGGACGTAAAAATCTAGTTTATCAAAGAATCTAATACCGTTAATGTGTGACATGTTATGAACTAAGGATAGACCAATATAAAAATAAACATGCAAAAATAGAAAAAGGATATGCATGATTATTAAAGCTTTTTAAGATATATCAAATATGGATCTTAAAGTATATAATTACCTGAACAATAGTAATGCAACTTGCAAATTGTTGAACTTATCAACTGAGACCTCAATCATATTTAAGAAAATCGTAAACTCAAACCTCTTAATTGCAACAGGCTAATTGAAGTATTAACTTGATGAGTAGATGTTTAGTTGATGCAAACCACTTAATTGCTGCAAAAATTTCATCCGTATTTTAGATTCTAACTGCTTTCCTAAAATTGCATTTGTAATTGATATAGTATAAAATAGATATGGTGCACAAAACTTCTTAGAATTATTATTGTATGAAATCTTATTTTACGAACAATAGTTTTCTCTAAGCATCACAACTTAGAGAAATCTCATTTTATGAATAATGGTTTACTTATTATGCCACTAGCGAGTTAGTTCCTATAATTCTTTATATTTTTGATTAGTCAACAACTAGAACGAAGGAATTGACTTGAAATTTCGCCATTGTTTGACCAATGTGCATTGTATAACAATTGGATTTTTTTGTGGAGACAAGATTAAAGATGGATGAATATACAAGGATTTATTGCTTAAGATGTTGGGATTACGATGGAGAGTGTCAAAATCAAGGTTGATTTCCGCTATTAAAGTGCATCTACTTATTGTGACTCTCCCTCTAGATAAGCCATGCTAAAAACTGACAATATTCAAGAATGGAATGAATTTTTAAAGGAAAAACTGTTGGAGAAATTTGAGGCAATAAGTTATATTTTGTTATTACAAATTAGAAGGTAAATTATAGTTTATTAATGAATTTCTCATATGTATGCAACTAGCAACAAATACTTAGCACTAAGAGATAAGAATAAAATTCCGCACACAATGAGTAGAAAAGGTTACGCAAGATTGGAAGAGGACATGGTAAGGAATGCATGCCTGTTTACATCGATTATATTAATATTTTTGGCTACTATTATTATTTGAAGAAAAAGGAAAATGGAATAATGGATATTAGCGGAGACAATCTGCGGTTCAAAGCCCATAAAAAGGAAAATGGTGACCCACCGAATTCTGTTGTCGAATGCATTGTAGGCTTTTTTATATTATTATCATAATATTTCCACACTATATATTACTTATAGATTATCAACCTAATTATTCATTTATTTAGAAGTCTGAGTGTAATACTTAACTCTATCGGTAGTTGTACCAACTTTTGATATGTCAAATTTAGTCTCTAGCACAAAAAACATTCTCAGTTGTTCCATTATTATTCTTATTCAAAAAACATGTCAAATCTTATTCATAACATTATGTTTGGTATGCCGACTCTCTCATCGAGTTCTTAACCTTATTCCTTACAGACGGCATCACTTATAGTCTAGATAACTATCAACATATAACATTACATTATAAGCTGATTTGGAATATGACAATACCTAATATAACAATTTTTACATCTACTATAAACAGTTTCAAAGTAGGATAAACTTTACGCTCTAGTTTATAATCACAAAATTGCACACATACTGTCATGCCATTCTAGCTCTGACTTCTTCTAACATAGGTGAAGTTTCATCATGACATGATTTCACCATAACACCACCCTTCTTCTTTATAACATCATCATCATATCAAATCACAAATAATCAGAAAAAGGTCACTAAATATTGTACCACTGCTAATATAATGGTTCACAACTAGAACTTGCACCACTTTTAATTTAATGGACCATCTATGAAGTGCAAGTTTGATCATTATTAGGAAGTTTAATTAATTTGCAATTATTTTTGTTGAAATTCAAAATAAGTTCTAGGAACTGCAGGTTATTGGAAAATATTAATCACTTTAAATAATAATTATTTGTAATTTGTAAAGAAATGTTTTTGTACTTTGATGAAATGAATATAAACTTATTGCTATTAAATTCTTTGTTCTGAATTTTATTTTCCTTTCTTTAGTATCAATATATATTTATAGTGCTTAATTTATGATTCATTTCATACAGTTTACCTATTCTAACAATAACCACATGTTGCCTATTTGAACGTTTGGCCCTTCTGAGCATAAACACATGTCTTAATTTCGGTAACTAGGTACTATTTTTGTACACCTTAAATTATCTTTTGTTCGGCTGAATTAAATGGTGTCTCCAAATGGTTATATGTGTAGTAATTTTTTTTGATTTCGTAGTATTGGATCTATTTTAATTTGTAGGCTAAGAAAAAAGAGCACGATAGTAATGCTTAGAGCTCTCAAGGAACGATGTCGATAAGTGGAGATGGAGTGTCAAAGGTTTTTGGCAATGAACATAAGGGAAGAGTGAGAGGACTAGGATTTGGTGTTGTACCATCATAAACGAGTTTTTATTCATGTAATTCGAAAAAGATGTGTGCATTAGAAAACCAAGTTGCTCGCTTGGAGGTTAGAGTAGAAGAACCGACCGATTTGTTCATGGCTGTAAGTTATAGTTAATTAGTTACTGTTAATGAATATGCGATATGTGCTTATGAATTACTAAGTGCATGTCTTGTACTCTTTACAGAGCATGAATAAAAGGCAAAATGATAATGTGACGGGAGACTCCTTGTGTTCATACACCTCAAGTTAGAACACTTCATGCTTAATTTATGAACTCACCAAGGTATATAATGAAATAACTAGAAATTAATGACCTCTAATAGAAAAGGTACTTCTATGAAATTCCATATAAAGCGGCTATTCATATATACTAAATATTAGCTGCATGAAAATATAACGATGAAATCCATACTCGTGTAGAGTATCACACATTTGGCTTGTTTGTGCCATGTTATTTATTGTTATTTTCACTGCTGCAATTTGTAATTGCATCAGAAGGATTTCAAAAAATGACTAATAGATGAAAGAAAATTGCCAATATGTTTGCAAACAAGTCGGTACGATATTCATTGTTTATGAGTAACTTTTATTTTTCTCTTTTGTTAATTCAATAGATAAATTGATATGGTTCCATTAATGAACTAAATAATCAAAATCAGATCCATTTATTAGTAAGGACTCAATTCAATATCTGGTCCATTGGTAGTTTTAATTACATATGTTAAGTTGAATGTTTATTTGATTGTATATATGACTTAGGTTACGAAGTGGTTAATAAATATAATTCATCTTCAACCGACCTCAGAAAAGTTGAGCAATTTAGAAAAGAATAATAAGAAGTAGGTTGAATGGGTTACTGGTAGCATTGAACCTTTAGTTTCACCTAATAGCTAAAATAGCCATTATCCTCCCGTGAAATATTATCAAAATAATTTCCCAAAAGTATTCAAATTTTTATTAATTTTTTGTAGTTAGTAGTCTATAAATATTGATTACGAAGAACCCAAATTAAAATGATGGTTAAAACTCTAAAGATTCCTAAGAATACTGCAAGAAGAATAAAGAAGAAAATTGTTAATTAACTCAAATTCAGCTACTAATAATTTGTATAGCAGCGCTTCGGTTCCTTCACTGTGTGAAACGTTCTTCACCTTAAAGAGTTCATTTCCCGTCACCTTCTTCATCCAAATACCCTTTCTTAAAGCACCTTACAACATCCCATATAAGCATTAAAAAAGGCAAACCTACCATGGTTGAAATCGTGGTCACTAGAAGAGGTTGTTGATATTGGTTAAAGACTCGCAGTCCACTATGTAGCTTGAGATGGTCAAAAGCAGCGGACATATGACTAGCAGTAGTGGATGAGTTTCGGGAACAGGCAATGATCGTGTAATGGAGTTATAATGGATGGCAATACTAGGTGTGTCTGGTGATGCGTATTCTTTTGTTGGTGGTTGCACGAGCTAAAGCTGGACATGGCTGCGGCAGCAATAGGAGGTTGACATTGTCGGTTCTGGTTATGGGTTATAGTTGGAGAGCACCAGATTCGGAGTGCTGAGAAAAGATTAATTCTGATGACGATGGAAAGTATGATGGTGTCTTAGTCTGTCTATTGGTAGCTTGTAGTTACAGTGGCAGTGAGGCATCCATCGATCAGATTTTGGGTTGCTAGATTGAACTACATCTAAGAGATTAGTGTGGAAAACTAATTGTTCTATTGAAGTCATATACATATATAGATAAAAAGAAATCAAAAATGAAACAAAATAGATTTACAGATTAGTTAATGTTAACGATAACAATCGGTTTAACGCTAACACCCGGTGTATCTCGTGACGAAGTGAAAGCACCACCCGTTTATACAGGAAACGAAGTAAAAAGGAAAATAGTCGAAAAGTAAAAGAGACGGAGATTTTTATAGTGGTTCGGCTTCTAGTAAGCCTACATCCACTTTACATTCTCCATTATCTTCTTTGTACACACTTTTACAAGGTCACAACACTTTACAACATGACTTCAAGATTACAACACTTTACAACATGACTTCAATATTACAATACGATTTACAACGCGATTGAAGAGAGAGATTATAACTTTGATGATGTATTGCTTCTTAGATTCACTTTAATGATGTAGATCTCTTGATGAAGATTCTTCGATGGTTGAAGCGCTGGAAGAGTTGAGAAAGTGGCAGAGTATCGGCGCCTTGGAATCCGGGAAAAAAGTCCCTTTGTCGTTGAAGTAGGTGGAGTATTTATATGAGAGTTCGGAGTTAGGTCGGCTGGGTTTAGGTCGTGAGCGACCTAAGGTAGGTCGTAGGTCGTGGGTGACTTATGGTGTGGCAGAAGAAGGAGTACGACCTAATGGATAACGGCATTAGGAGTTATGGCATGGTACGACCTAAGGGAAAAAGGTGGGGTCTGCTCTAGGTCGTAAGCGACCTAACTTGGAGGGATATAGGTCGTAAGTCGAAGGTTGCGACCTAAGTAGGTCGTAGGTCGAAGGTTGCGACCTAAGATACCAGCTTCAGCCCTTCTTGATTGCACTCGTTTCTTCTGAGCGAGTTTATAGGTTGTGGGCGACCTAGTGGTTAGGTCGGCTATGATTTAGGTCGTGAGCGACCTAATAGATAGGTTGTGTGAAGTTCTGTGGAAGATGCTAGCTCGCTAGGTCGTGATAGCGTTAAGTCGCTAGGTCGTGATAGCGCTAAGCCGCTAGGTCGTGGCTTCCTGTAGGTCGCGAACTCCTTTGGATAGTTAGGTCGCGAACTCCTTCAAGTAGTTAGGTCGCGAACTCCTCTAGGCAGTTAGGTCGCGAACTCCTTCAAGTAGTTGGGTCGCTGGAAACCTTAACTCGTTAGGCCGCCGAAGGTCTTCGGCTTTGTTATCTCGCTAAGTACTTAAGTCGTTGGACGCTATAGATCGCCGCATACTTGAGAAGTTAGGTCGCTAGGTCGTGAACCATCCTAGGTCGCTGCCTTTAGACCGTTGATCTTAACTCGCTGAGTTGCTTTAGATCGTTGGATACTCCATGCCCCAGGTCGCATACCGTTTTGGATGGGGCGCTGCCCCCTGGACCCCTACGACCAGACCGGTCAGGTCGAACACCGTAGCGGTGGCGTTGCCCCCGCACCCCCCTGGATCCCCCCTCCGTAGGGGATCTTAGATGAGAAATCTTTCAACGGAACTTGCCTTATTGAGATGCTGAGTTGACCAATCTTTGAGACGAGCTATCTTTGGTTTTCTCGGTCGATCTTTTGATATCACGGCCTTGCTGAAAAAGGTGGGATAACAGTTAATCTCTATTAACAATTTTTCTTCTTTAAACTCTATTTCTATCCTTTCACTTTCTGTGTTTGAAAGTTGTGAGAAGGAGAGAGTGGCTACTATATATACTATATTATACTTTAATTTTTTTAGATCTAATAATATGTGAAAGCTTAATATCAATTCTTACATAATTTGATTCTTATAGATGGACCAGAAGTAAAATATATATGATACACTAAATTGACTAATCAGTAAGTCAAGTTCGTAAATCGATAACTGAGGATAAAATGATTAATTTGATATCAGTATTTAAATAGGCTTCTCTATTTTGAGAACGTGTGACTCACACAACCTAAATTTCCTTTTATAAATTAGTATATGTATAAGAATAATATAACGCTAGTTTGAACTTAATGTGTTAAAGCCTTATCTTTGAAAGTGAATCTATGAATAAAAGAATTATATACCACCTCAGATAGTCATCCTAATGTAAATATACACCAGCCAAATCTAATAACCTAACATCTGATCATCAAAGTGCTAAGAATTAATTGTTGTTGTCATGAGTTAGAGTTTGCTTACAAATTAACTTTGTTGTTCTAGTTCTCTACTTCAACACCGATTTATTTTGGAATACTTGTTAAGTGCTAATAATACTTATAATATTAAAGAAGATGCATATAATTTCTAGATATATATGCTTCTATTTAAAGTGACAGAAGTTTCGTATGCCAATGAATGGTTAGGCTTGTTTATATGCCAATGAACTATTTTTTCTTTGCTTATAGCCACACCATGATAATAACAATATGCAGGCTCAAGATCAGCAAAATTAGGAAACTCGTGATGTTTTGGTGAAAATAAAGTGCATGTTATTGAGTTGTTAAAAGAACATAGTTGCGGAAGGGATGGCAGCAAGCACTGATCCTGATGCTTTGGTACACTTTGTTAAAGTTTAGAATAGATGCTTGGAAGGTATGGGTGAACGTAGTGGTGGAACCGGAAGCTTTTTTATCTAGGACGAATTCAGAGATATCCACTTTTAAAGAGACCGCTGGATCAACAGTCGCTTGGCACAAATACTTCATATCCTTGGCCTAGTATGTATGTGCCTTTTGGTATGTATTTGTACTTAGAACTTGATATGTATTTTTTGATTAGATGGTATGTGTTAGTGCTTGTTGTGGATGGAGCTTACCACGATGGTTTATGCTTGTTGTAGTTGAGGCTTATTACAACGGGCTTGTTCAGTTGTTTTATAATGTACTACAACAGCCAGTGCACGTTGCAATATTATGTTTTCAACTAAATGTTATCTATTTATAATGAGCAGTAACTATTGTAAAAGACTCTGTTACAACTGTCTATGCTTGTTGTAGTCGCGGTCGATTAAAACAAGCAATAACTATTGTAAAAGACTTTTATGACAATGGTCTATGCCTATTGTAATTGAGATCTATTGCAATGGGCTTGGCCTGTTGTATTATAATGTACTACAACAGCCATTACGCGTTACAATATCATATTTTCTAGAGAAATTATTGCACATTTACAACAGGAATTAACCGTTGTAAAAGACTCTATTGCAGTGGCTCTGGACCATTGTAAAAATGTTTATTACAATGGGTTTGTACAACGATTTTAAACCATTGTAAAATCTTCTAAGTCTATTACAATATCGCATAAGATAACGGGCGCTGGCCCATTGCAAAATCCTTACTACAACAGGTATTGCCCATTGTAAAAGGGTATTTTGTTGTAGTGATGCTCGAGCTTATAAAGCACAAGAGTTGAGAAAGAAGGATGAGGCGCTTGCCAAGGTTGAGAGGGAGTACAAGGCAGTGAAGAAAGAATTATTTCAATCGAAGAAAGACCTTCACGGTCACTTCCAATGTGACCTATGGTTTTTATGCTTCGGCTAAGCGTAATTTTGGGTTAGAGGTCAAGCCTTATTTCTTGGATGACCGGTCTGTGGCTACTTCAATTTATGAGTATTGCCATGGTAGGTGGAAGGAGAAAGAGGTTGAAGAGCAAAATGTTGGCCCAAAATATTCTTGGCTCCCTTCTGAGGAGAACACGACTGAGGTTGATAGAGATTGAGGGAACTTGTAACCCATGGATAAGAGTACAACATCTATAAGAAAAGTTAATCTACATTCTTCTATAGAATTATATGATTAGTCCCGAATTTCTTTTGTTTGTTGTTGTATTAAGAATTTGGAGTTTGTTCTAGTGTTTGTGATGAAACATGGTATTCATTATGTTCTTCTTGAGAATGATTGCATTTTCCTTATTGTTTTGTTTAGTTTGGAGAGAATATGCTCACAAAACTATTGAGTGAGACTAAGGCTAGGCTCGAAAAATAAACTTTAGATCGTCTTGGATTAAGTGTCGCGGCTATGTGAAGGCATGAAAAATAGTTAGAAAAAATGTTCGTGGAGCTTAAGGATAAGATATAAGAATTACTGTCCCAAATAGATCAAGTAGTTCGGGAGAAAGAGACCCTTAGTAATTTCGCGTTGTATCGATTATGATTTACATTAGAAAAAGGTTCATTTCCACCTTATAGCCCTTACCTAGAGTGGTTTAAGCTTATTTTTAGAACCTTGGTTAACGGATGACCTTTCTTAATTAATGAATGACCTTTCCCTGTCATAGTTAATTTACATATGATTTTCAAGTATGTGAACAAGTAGAGATGATGTAATAAGTAATGATGCTTTATTGTTGAAACTTAGTCTTTTATGTTCTGATTAAGTAACTAAGTTTTATTCCAAACGTTGGTTCTTTTCAAACTCTATTAAACATTAATTATATCTGTTGCTAGGTTGTTTCTGAAGATGAAGTTACCCAACTCGGATACAAAATTAAGAGGCTTGAAACAAAGCTGAATCTTAATCGTAAAGAGCTTGCAAATGCCAAGCTTGAGCTCGAACGTCAGCACGATTGTAATAGGAGGTTGCACGCATGGTTAGAGGATGTCGCATTAGAGCTGGAAGAGATAGAGCAGACCATAAAGGTGGGCAAAGAACTCTATGGTATTGTTTATAGAGAAGAGATTTCATAATACAAGAAACAAGTGGAGGACATGTCTGCAAAGGTTACCAAATTTCTCGGTAAGCAAGAGACTGCAGAATATGAGAGGATGATTTTAGTGCCCCATTGGGTACCACTTCTATTCCTCCCACAAGCTAGATCTTTTTATCTTTGTGTTGATGGGTGGAAGATTATTGCGAGCAGATTATTTTATGATTTTTCATATAAAGGTAGGAAAATAAAATCTCGGTTAATTGAGATCCTAAATGATACCAGGAGAAGGGTGGTAACAAAGCTGTATGAGCTCGAGGACACATTGCAGGTTTCTCAAGATATGATTTCTTCTTACTTGAATAAGCTTAGGCAAGAGAAATTTAAAAGCAAGAGGGCTAGGGCACTGTAATAACGGTCTCGAGATGTCCCAGAGTTCTTCTACCCCACATTGGACCAAAGTTTTCTAGATGAAAAGGAAGACATTGAAGTGTCAATTTGCCAACCTATGGATCATAGGGGCAGGAGCAAGCTATGACCCGTCAGACATTTGTTATTAACATGGCCCCACCTCTTCCTCGTGCTCATTAGGCAACATTTTAGTGCTTAACTACTAGTGTCTTAGGATAAGAAGAATACTTTTTGCAATCTGACAGTTTTTTTTAATGATATAGAAGTTTGTTGACTAACTTTACTTTACAGAAATTGCAAATTTCTGTTGGTTTCATTTTTCTTATTTATAGTATTATTTAATTCTCATATGTATTGATTTGTTTAACCTTTTTTCGGTCAGCTTCTCTCAATTAGGGTTCATATATAACCATTCTCCTGAAGAGTAGCAGAACTAAAAAGCTTATTAAAGAATACTGAAAGCATATATGGAGCTGTATAGAAGGATCGTGGGGATGGATAAAGAGGTTGCATTGTGTATAAATGCAGAAAATGATCCTCTAATGACCACGGCTACCTAGACCTCCCTCGGGTCGGATGCAATTCCTATGCTCATGTTTGGAGCTGACCCGCATGAGATCCTTAAATGGAAGAAGGATGTGAAGGATTATTATGAGGTCAAATTAAAAAATTAGAGAATTATTATAAGGGAGAATTGGGGACGCTGGTTACTTGGGTTTCACTATTTAGATCTCCTAAGGATGAGTTCTTTGGTCATTTCTCTAAGGATATCCAAAAGACAAGGGCATACATCTTGGACGAAATTGAGAGGACCAGGAAAGTGGCTATGAGGTGAGTAATTGCCCTAGAAAACAAAATATACAATTTAGAGTGTGAGGCCAGATTAGATTCTATCGTGGTTTCTTAAGGTGGGATGGATATGACATCTCTTTTGGAAGAGCTTTATAAAGAAAAGGTGAAGATAAAAAAATAGAAGAAATTAGCCAACAATGCGCAATTGACATTTTCTAGTGTTTCTGGCCTAGACTTGATTTGTCCTTCTTGTATAATTTGGCTGATTATAAGTATAAGTCCTCGAACTATGAAAATGTCTAGGTCGGTGCTAATTACAATCTCCACGTTTCGTACGCGACTCTAGTCATGGTAGGGTTACCTGTACTGAATCTTCCGTTGTGATTATCGAACTGGAAATTGATTTTTTGTCCTTATGTTTAGTAGATGGTTTTTCTCAGCTCACAGCATCGCTTTTCCACAAATTGCAACGGCATAGTGCGGTCATGCTTAGTTTGTTTTCCGGATCTGGACCAGATCGTAGTATTTTTCATTAGGGGATGATATTTTTTGTAATACGACGCAGATTACAACCTTTTGTAGATTATGCGCGTATATAAAAATAGACAACATTATATTTGGCAGACATATAAGATTCATAACTAATTATTGATAACCCAGTTTTCTGATATACGCATAGCAAGCTTTAAGCAGCATCTTGATGCATTCCCGATTGATAGCTTTTTGGTACATTCCATGTATTGTACTTTCTTGCCATGCTTAGGATAAGCTCTTGGAGTATTATATGCCCCCGATCGTGACTCTATAAGCCGTGGAATTTTCCTGCATATTGATGTGATTCGATCCCTTATGCGAAGGTAGCATCCTACATTTGTCTAATCATATGTGCAACATGACATGCCCCCTTGTTTGAGGGCGTAATACTCGTTTTTAGTCTAATTGCGGGTTGAGCATGACTTGCCTTCGGTTAGGGGGCGTAATGTCATTAGCCGTATGCTTGGCCATATACCTAGTGTGACATGCCCCCTTGTTTGGGGGGTGTAATGCCCTTGGCTGCGTGCTTGGTAAACCTACCCCTTTATTCAAGGGCATACTACTATACATATGCCGAGCCGCATTCTTCTCTGGCATCACCGTTCTTATTTTCGAGATTGTCGTTGTCATTCATAAATGGCATTATACCTCTAGAATGATGGCGGTGAACTATGAAGAGTAATTTGTTCGTGTGATTGGCACGGTCCTCCATGTTGTCTGTGGGAGAACTAAAGAAGATTTGACTGAGAAGTCAAGTCATGTATATACAACCCCTGTCTCATGCATATGGTTTATTTATACAGGTTATGGCTGTCTAATATTCATACGTTCAGTACGGTATGTCAGATTAACTAACATATATGTTTTTTTTATACTGGTTCGAACAGTCCAATATCCATATGACCAGCTTTCTATGATTATTGTCATAGGAGTATTAATACTGGCTAAGGGCAGTTTAACATCCCAACCAATGCAGTATTTTGGTTGAAAAGTCGGTCACTCATTGATGCAAGTCCAAATGTGTAAGGCTAGTATTACCGTTCTCAGTGTTGATACTGTCCTTTTTTACTACCGATCTTGCATTAAACTTAATCGGCGAATATTGACGGTGAGCTATGAAGGTGTATTTAACGTTTTCAAATAGAAATAATACAAAGATTTTTTATATTGGTTCGGACTGTCTAGTATCGCTACGACCAGTTTAGTACAAAAGCATATACATATTATATATATATATATATATATATTTGGTATTATGAACCGCTCTATGTGAACTTTGGTGTCCTCGGTGCGGTTCTCGCTTGAAATCTTCGACTCGATTTACCGCTTATTTACCTCCGCATGTCATTTTGTGCAGGACGATGGTTGCTGTTGAAGTCTAAGCAAATGAGTTCTTTGTTCTTCGGGTAGCAAATACGGATATGTCTGTTGACCTGATTGCATAGCGTTCTCTTAGACCCGCTTCTTCCTTTATCAAAATTGCTGACAACACCAGCACATCTTCACAGGTCTGGGCGATCATTAGTTGGTATGGAGGAGGACTGGGGGAGGTAGACGAGGCGATTAGGGAAGATGAAAAGCTTAAATGTGTCGGGAGCCTACCGCAATTATGGTTATTCCTTTCTTGTGGTCAAGGATTGATTGAGTCAGTCTAGCAAATAGTTTGTGGACAATCTCATCATTTTCATTCTTAAAAGTGCCAAAATCATTTATCTGTTGCATGAAATATGCAACAGATATGTAAGGGCGGTGAGTCGTAGAAGATAGAGAAATGGAAGTTGGAATTATAGGTTTGGTGGAGATTGAGGAAAGTGAATTGGAGAGTCGGGCCCTCATTTTAGCACCAAAGGTGGTGAAGTATTTCATCTTCACCACTCTCAACTAGATCATGAAGAAATCTTAGATGTCAATTTGTTTCCACAATTTAAATCAATAGGTTTAAGCAGTGTTAAAACTGCCTTGAAAAACGGCCATGTCGTCGATGCTTACACAGCCTTGTAGTTGTATGTCAATTGTTTTGTTGAAATGTCGAAGTGATTTTTATAAACAAATGGCAATCAAAATCAAATAATGGAACAATAAAAATAAAGGACACAAATTTTTTTATGTGGTTCAGATTATAGCCTATCTTACGTCCACGGGATAGACCACTATACATTTGTCTTTTTTATACAGATTATAATGACCCAGTGGTCTACAATATATTTTTATTTTCCTTATTTTTGGAAGAAGAAGAAACTAAAAAAGTAGATCCCCTTTCTCCGTCATCTAGTATTTTCTATTATAGTATGAAAAGTGCATTGTTGGTTGTTGTGATAATCTTTGATCTTTTCTCTTTAATCTCCACATTCAGATCTTGCCACTTGTCATTCATCTACAACTCCTATTCGTTGTGCCTGGATTGATTACGGCTTTTTTGTGGGAAATCATGACTTTAGTGAGATGTTAGAAATTCGAAGCGGGATGGCTGAAAAATTTAGGCGGCAAGCCTAAGTCTGTATGGGTCGATCGCCTCTCTCTGAATAGAAAATGTCTTAAGAGAAATGGCAGAAGACCGCCTTGTAGCTTCATTGTGTTGTTGATGCCTACGAAGAAGTGCAATGATGAATATTACTTGGTGTTCATGTCACACTATTATGTTGACACTTTTGCTATCTTTTCTTGACCTAATAACATATCGGGTCGAAATGGAGTTGCATTTTCTCATTTTGTTTCGAGGGTTGACTTGGCATATGCTTGGAACATGCTTGAGGCAATTCGTGATTTGAGTCTCCATCTAAGCAGTTATGCTTCGACTGTTGATGAGGGAGAAGGAACTCCACAGTTGTCGTTTTCTTGTAAGTTTGGTTTTGCGTTGAGGCGTATTCTGAGTGGTCATGTATACAACCCCTTTGGTGTGCTTTTGGCTCCGTTTGGCATTGTCTAGGTTGCCCGCGGTATGTGCTGGAGCAGACCTATTTCTGTTGGCATCGACATAATGTAGCTTTAGAAGTTTGGTTACCTTAATACATCTGGTACTGCTTCTTATGCCCCAGTTCACTTTATGTTATTGATTTTGGATATGATCACTTTGGCATGCCCCTGTTTCTTGATGCGTGCAGTGTTTGTCTTTTACTATGGTCCCTTGGTTGTGGGGTTCAGGTCGAGTTAGGTTTTGTGACTTCAGACCAGTTCCTTATTCAGTACAAACTTCTTGACACTGTGGTGGCTTCCATGATCTTACGTTCTACCCCATTTTCCTTTATTGCAGTTCATGGTAAGAATGGATGTAACACTATTTGCATTCATCTAAATATTCACAAAACCATTTAAACGTTTAATAAATTTTAATTGTAAAAACAACTTCAAATACTTGCCTTAAACTTAAAAAAAGACAATTTGAAATAAACATGATCGATTATGCTTAACTTATCAATGTAAAAATAAAATGAAATATAAATCTTAAATATAAATCCTTTTATCCTTCCAACAATCAATGGTAGGAAAAAAAATTAAGATATTAAATTATATTTAGAACATGTAAATTAAAGTTTTTGTGACTTCGTTCATGTTATAGTAAAGGATAATTAACACTTGCATTTCCCATCCCCTTAATTTTTCTTTTTTAAAAATAATTGACTAGTTTGCTCTTATAATTATTTAGATTAATATGTTTTATGTCTTTTCATATTATCTAGTTTTTCTTGCTTTTATCTTTTACTATTAAACATGAATGAACACGTGGATGGAATTTTTCGAATCGTACAACTTATTAGAAGAAGATAATGTTTTTGAAAAGGGAATGTAATTGAATCTCGGGATTTGCTAACTTGGATGTTTAATTTGGTGGAATTAAACTTTTTTTTAGTTTTATAAAGTAATAGGATTTGATAGCAACCAAACCAATGCCTATCTTGGATTGTTAGTAAATCTAGTGCATGACGTATTTGGAATGATACTAAACCTAGTACGAGGGAATACGATGCATAAGTTTTTTATTTTTATTTTACTATACTAGACTTTAACTTAATTTTCTCTTTTAGATTGCGTTACTGGACTAGAAAAGGATGTAGAAATCATCATGGACAGTACGAACGAGTTTAAATTGCATTGTTGGATAAAAAACAAGATGAAAAAAAATACCTTATTTGTTCTTTGATCTGATCTCCTTTTCTACGATTTATTGGCTAGGATTTGTTTTTTTACCAAACGATGAGTAAGATAGAAAGAAATAAGATAATAATAAAGGCAGGTGTATTTGGTAATGAAACAAGATGAGAAAATAAAAAGCGGGGTGTTCATTTTTTTATATAAAAACACTAAGGCGAGAAAGACAAAAAAGTTGTCTAGTGGTAGAATTGCTCTTAAATATGTTTAGTGTGCCATTATTGGCACTCGGTTTTTTTCTTTCATCCACAATTATAATTATACTAGACATCAATATTTTTTATTTACTTCTGATCACTATATTCTATTCTTTCATTTAGCCTTACACAACCGTACATTTCCTCTCTTTTCAACAAATCTTACATGTTTCTCAAAATTCAAAACCCTAAACCAAAAAAAAAAAAATTACTTTTTGCCTAATAGATGATGGAAGGTAAACATTCAGCGGATGATCTCAGTTGTGATGAACAAAAAGATGTTAGTTCCCTTTTTATGTATTAAAGTCTATTTTTATCAACAAATCAATCATATGTACATTGTTTGAACTTTTTTTATTATTCTAGAAATCAATCTACCATGCCCAATTCGACCACCATTTGAAAATCTAGGGTTTCACAACGACGACTACATAGGTTGTAAGTTGTTGAGTGAGTTTCTGACTTGACCTGACTTCTTCATTTTTTTTCTTTCGATGGTTGCATTCATTTTGGGAGAAAGAGAGAAAGCAATTTGAATTATGGGTGCATGTTCATGTGAAAAAAATAGTAATTGTTGGTAGAAAAAGAAAAATGAAATTGTTTAAGGTAGGCTTTAGTTTTGGTGGCAAGAAGAAAAATATTTGGATGCCAATATTACCACACCGTATTTAAATCTTTATTGGTAGTTGCCTTGAAAGAGCAAACTTTGGTCCGACCACAAACTTCGAAAATTGCACTTTATATTAAACATTGAAAAAAATGTTAATGTATAATTAATTTAAACAAATGAATATATCTTGATTTACTGTATAACATATTTATTGTATAACATATCTAGAGGTTTACGAATTGAAGATTATGCATTAAATTGTGAACAAATGGTATAAATATCAAAACGGACATGGTTTTACAATGTTGGAAATGATTTAATTAGTTGATTTTGATTAATTAATTTAAATAAATGAATATATCTTTATTTACTGTATACCATATTCGAAGATTTATGAATTTCAAGGTTATATATTAAACTGTGAATATTTGCAATTATCAAAACGCATATTTATGAGAAATTTAATGCGTGCAAAAATAGATTTAAGGGAAGATGAATAAAATGTTGGAAAGTGGAATTAATAAGTATTAATTTGTTATACATAATTTATCTTCCGTGTTTCTACAACTGCAACTTCTACACGTTGTTTTATATGAAAAAGGTAATTTGCACTTTTTAGAATTTGTTTGTTTGTTTTTTAAGTGCATTGCTCTATGTATTCTTAAAATAATAACATGATCGCATGTTATTTACGGACATAAAATCAATTGATGGATGACGATTTATTCTTTCTTATTTTTAAATATATTTTGGTCTTATTTTATAGGAAAAAAAATCATTTCAATGATTACAACTTCTGCACTTTTGTTTTATATGAAAAATGTAATTTGCAATTTTTAGAATTTGTTTGTATTGTTTTTTAAGTGTATTGCTCTGCGTATTTTCAAAACAGGAAAATAGACATAAGGAAGAAGTTGGCAAAAAAATTAATATTATGGACAACATGTTTGCTTATTAGTCTGAATGACACTTTTTAGTGTAAATAGAAAATGATAGTTACAACTATCATTCTGTGATTTACACTAGAAAGTGTCCTTTAGCCTAAAAGGTAAACTTCTTTTCCATAATACTAAATTTTTCTTCAACTTTTTCTTCAACTTTTTCCTTGAGCCTAAAAACCCATTTTTAAAATAATATTATGATTACACGTTATTTACGGACATAAAATCAATTGATCATTGGAAATTCATTCTTTGTTCATGTTATTTTTTATTTATAAATATGCATAAAGATTATGTTTCTCATAAAAAATGTTCTAAAAGTACGTGTCAGTCATTAAGTTATTATTGCTTTAATCTATATATTGAAATTAATTTCAACATACAACATAATTTATCGGCTAACCGATGGATATTAAACACTCTGATAATCGAAGATGAACTCAGAAAGATGATATATCTTCAAAAGCATCTTCAATGAAAGATAGTATACATGTCCAGAAATCAACGAATAACGATAAAAAATCCCCCTCGAAATATGGTTATGGCTGAGATGATAAATTTACTTCTGAAGTGGTAAGTGATATATCATTCAAAAATTAAAAAAAAAAATATAATTAAATTTTATCATCTTATCGATTTTCTCTTCCTGTTTTTGCTATTAGAGTAGACTTCTACAAATGCATATCTATAAATGTTACTAAATGTTAATATCACTTAAAAATATAATCCAACAACTATACTATTTTACAAATTCAATACACTATCATACATATATTTCCAAACTTAATATTGCCTAAATGTATAATCTAACAGTTAAACTTTCATGTTTTTGTTCTTTATAATTGACAACAGAAACAAAAATTCAACCTAACAAAAAATTAAACATTCCAGCTTAGAAGCGAAATTCAAACCGATTACATATGATTTCAACGCAAAAATATAGCTACATATTTAAAATAATTATTTATCTTAGATATGTTAAATACATATAATTTGTAAAAAATCAATTTACTCTCGAAGCATGCGTTATCCTCACGCACGAAGCGCGTGTCGTTACACTCGTATATCATAATGTTTTCAATTACATTTGGTTTAGTCGTTCTTTTTTCTCTTCTTATCTACACAACAATAGAAGTAACAATGATTGGACATTTTTGATTGATTTAGTAACGGTGGTTCTTTATAACGTTACATAACGATACCGAATTTGAATTGCAAATTATCTTTTACCATGTTAGTCTTGGTTAGAACACATGATTTAAAAAAATGCATACTAATGATACAATTAAAGACTATAATAGCATAGCTACAACCAAATTAGTTGGATTTATGCATTGATAAAACATTAGTGGTGAAAAGAACCCGTTGTAAAAAAATTGGATGAAAGAAATTTGGGAGAGAGAGTAAAACTTGAATGAGGATTTTAGGCTCACAAAATAAGTTGCACAAAAATTTAAGTTCAGGAGCAAGAAGTTTGCCTTTTAGGTTGAAAAACATTTTTTAGTGTAATAGTTGCAGCTATCTTTTTTGTTCACACTAAAATGTTGCATTCGGCCTAATAAACAAACTTGTTGTTTCTGGGGTTAATTTTTTTTTCAACTTCTTTTCAATGCCTATGTTCTATTGTTATTGTGAAAAGTTATAAAAAGTGAAAAATAGGTATGAGAACAAATTTTGAAAAAAAAAAAAATTGATTGAAGAACAACAAGTTTTATTTTTAGTTTGAAAGAAAAACTCTAAAATTAATTAGGCTGAAGAGGTACACCAACTATTTATATATGGTTTCCTTTACGCTCATTCTCTCTGCTAAAAATTAAGAAAACATGGGCGTGGGGCTAGCAAACGAGCTGAGACGAGACAACAGTATATGCCCTAGAAATAAACGAAATTAGCGAATAGCATATCTTATCAAATTCCAGTCAATTCCGATTAGATCAGATCTATGGCGGCGAGCCTATGGCGTGCGGCGATGGGTTCGAAATCACCGATGGAACAAAGCGGCGGCGTCGAATTCTGGTTGAGTCCAGAACGGAGCGGGTGGCTGAACAAACAAGGCGAGTACATAAAAACATGGAGGCGCAGGTGGTTCGTTCTCAAACAAGGAAAGCTCTTCTGGTTCAAAGAGTCCACAGTCACACCCTTCTCCGTGCCACGTGGTGTTATCCCCGCCGCCACGTGTCTCACTGTGAAAGGTGCGGAGGATGTCCTGAATCGCCAGTTTGCTTTCGAGCTTTCTTTTAGCAACGAGACGATGTATTTTATTGCTGATTCGGAAAAGGAGAAGGAGGACTGGATCAATTCGATTGGGAGATCTATTGTTCAACATTCCAGATCTGTTACTGATTCTGAAGTTGTGGATTACGATAGCAGCATCAGTAGTAACGGAAAGCGGCAATCTCAAGTACAGGCAAAACAGGAGGATTGATGGTATATATTTGTGTGAGATCCTTACTTTGTTACTGTTGTTTTCAAGGTGTGGTATGTCATATGATCTTTGGTTTTTAGAAGAATTATAAGTCTGTTTGGGTGTTGTGTGATTTTTGTTTGTTCTAATAAATTGGAGTGTTGCTATCCATCCCGCGTTTTGCACGTATTTTTACCCAAAAAATTTCAATTTCATCAGGCAGCAAGTTGCCTATTATTGTTCATTGCGATCAACAAATTGCTACCTACTGTAATCAAGAAATCATAAAAAAAAAAAATTCTTATTTACAGTCGGCAGCAAATTGCCGATCGCAATGAACGACTGCCGGCCCAAGCCCAAGACAGGCAAGACAAATGTCTAGGGCATTAAAATGCGGAGGGGCAACATTTCTGCTATCGCGCTTAAAAATTATAGCCGGGTTGCTTTCCTCCTCCGCTTCTCGACGCTCGACGTTGCTGCTGACCGGAACGGACCATGACGCTGTGGCTGCAACCATCGCCATTCGCCACCATCCCAACACAGCCCACCACCACTCGGCTGCCAAGTTGCCAACGGCACGGCAGCGAATCGCGACTCGATTCGACGAATCAACAGGTGCGGCTCCTTCTTGGCTGTTTAGACTTTAATCTCTTCATCAATTGATTCGATTTGCGTTTGATTTTACCTTCCCTGAATCTAGTTATGCTAATTTTAGTTTTAATTTTGATGTTGAATTGAGTATTGAGTTTTAATTTTGATGTTGAATTTTGATGGCTCATGTTCCCTCAGTCTCTCATTTCAAGTAGAAATACTAAATTTGGATATTGACACCGACCAGGAAAACAAAATTGAGCACATAAGAAACCAACTGAACACCAAAATTATAATCAGAAATTGTTGTGCAAAAATTGCACAAATGCGGAAAAACAATAAACATGATCTAGATTTGCCAATTTGAACATCACTTAATCTAGCATCAGTTATTCCATTACTCCAAATAAATAGCAAATAACTATAAAAAAGGAAAAGAGACGCGCAATATTTATACTGGTTCCACTATCATCTTGATAGTGTACGTCCAATCCAAAGGAGAGAGATTTTATTACACTTGAGAGAATTACAAAAGATTACAAGATAAGAGTTTACATACCAAAGTCCCAAATTAGGGATAACAAGAAGAGACGCTCTATTTGGAGATCGCTGGTTGAATACCAGGATGAGTTTACAATGAAGTCTACCCTCAATATATAACCAACATAAATTCATGTGAATCATCAATCAAATTATCAAAATATGGTAAGAAGATAATGGAGGCAAATTAAAACGGTAACAAATCGCGCAAACATAGCAAGTAATTCACTTGTTCCAAAGATGGAAGAAAATAATTTCAAAGCAATGCGATTACGAAGAAAGAAATAATATGCATATCATTTTGCATATATATTATTCCACAACATGCGCATGCATATATTCCTTACCATCAAAAGCAATCCAATTATTTATGCATTTTCATAATGAACAAACGTGATTACTTTCTCTTTTGCATATTTGTTTCCTTCAATTTGTGATTTTGTATCACCAAAATTTAACACTCCGCCTTGATGCAAAATCACATATTTCCAACACTCCACCTCGAGTCAAATTCTCTTTTCAACGTAAAACTCTTCAAATCAAACTCCACCTTTAACCAAAATCTCTTAACGAGATACAAAAGAAAAATGAATATTTTCCCAATGGGTTCCGACAAGGCCACCCCCATTACACCTTGCTAACGAGCTCAGACTATGTCCCCGCCCGCCAACAAAATGTTGCAAATATACAAAATCAAAAGAAGGTAGATACCAAAATAATCTTTAAGCCAGCAAGGCCAAAAAATTCTCTCAATCACCAATCCAAATACAGAGCCAAAAAACAAAAGCCAATGAACATAACAAAGCTAATCTAAATCTCTGTATACAAGACAAATCTCTCTCCTTCCACATACATTATCTGTCAAACAATAAATTTCGCATGGAAATAAACATAAGACTCTCACATCAACATCGAGCTATAAAGCAGATACAAGTTCTCAAATCCAGATGTCTCTTCAACACAGTAAACTCTTTATCACCAAATTTCCAAGACTGGAACGCTCTTCTCTCTCAACATAATCTCCTCCACTCCATATTGCACAAAATCTCCTTTTCCATCCAAATGAGTAATAGCATAATTACCACCGGATCTACCGCTCTTTCTATAGGCCATTGATGCACAAATTTGAACAAATCGTCTGGCTCTGATACCAATCTGTTGTGCAAAAATTGCACAAATGCGGAAAAACAATAAACATGATCTAGATTTGCCAATTTGAACATCACTTAATCTAGCATCAATTATTCCATTACTCCAAATAAATAGCAAATAACTATAAAAAAGGTAAAGAGACGCACAATATTTATACTGGTTCCACTATCATCTTGATAGTGTACGTCCAGTCCAAAGGAGAGAGATTTTATTACACTTGAGAGAATTACAAGAGATTACAAGATAAGAGTTTACATACCAAAGCCTCAGATTAGGGATAACAAGAAGAGACACTCTATCTGGAGATCGCTGGCTGAATACCAGGATGGGTTTACAATGAAGTGTACCCTCAATATACAACCAACATAAATTCATGTGAATCATCAATCAAATTACCAAAATATGGTAAGAAGATAATGGAGGCAAATTAAAACGGTAACAAATCGCGCAAACATAGCAAGTAATTCACTTGTTTCAAAGATGGAAGAAAATAATTCCAAAGCAATGCGATTACGAAGAAAGAAATAATATGCATATCATTTTGCATATATAATATTCCACAACATGCGCATGCATATATTCCTTACCATTTCATTCAAATGCAATCCAATTATTTATGCATTTTCATAATGAACAAACGTGATTACTTTCTCTTTTGCATATTTGTTTTCTTCAATTTGTGATTTTGTATCATCAAAATTTAACAGAAATATCATGTTATCAACCAAAAATATATAAATATATAAACAATAATGATTTATTACTGTACCAAACTAGCTAACTTGAAAGAACTATGAAAATTGTTTCAGCTGATTTAACAATTTCATATGTCTTGAGAGATGGCAGGAAACACAATGGGAAGTGAACAAAATTTAGCAATTTACCAGGAGACAGGTAACATAAGTTACATAACACAAAAACCAAATAAAGCATTATGCTGTTTAAAATTGGCATTCACAATTCTATGCTTCTCTGCGAAGGAATGATCATACACTGATCACTACTGAAAAAAGAAGCAACCATTCAACAAATTTTTTAAATTAAAACAGCAAAAATCAACATAGCGATTCTGCTACAGGTCGGAGGTGTGCAGTGTGTGCTGCTAGCCTGCTGTCATGTTGTGTTGCTACATCTTTTCTTATTTGTGAATTGTGAATTGTGAATGGGTTAATTTGGTTTGCAGACAGTGAGACAGAGAGAGCAGACTTCAGACTTAGACTGGTAGGGCTGAGAAGGAAGAAGCTACTCCAAATACAAATCTACAATAAACATGTGAGTTTTATAAGTTTTGAATTTTGACGTTGGATAATTTGGCATTATAATTATATTATTGGTTAATTTGTTAAATGAACGAATAATTTGTTGAATTGATTAATTAAACTTGTTGGATTATGCACAATAAAATTGTTTATTGTTTTTGAGGTGTGTAAAACGCTAATCATTAGATTAATAATATTATATTGTTTATTTGAGATAGGAATCGAAAACAGAATTCTGGATATTAAAATAGGAAGAAAAAACAACGCATAGATGAGGAAGCAAAATCACTAGTCGGTTCAATTTAAAATTTATTTAAAAAATTCAAAATTCAAATTCTAGTCAAGTTGAAGAAACTAATTTGGAGCATGAGAATATTGGTTCTAATGTTGATATCCATGAAGATAACGAGCCTATAAACGATTATATTGAAGTAGAAGTTGAAGATCATATCGTAGAGGTTCCGGAGGAGGATAATAATGTAAATGTCAATGCTAATGCTCATGAAGAAGATGTTGATGATGTACCGATACTTGACCTTGAAAGAAATGTTGATATCAACTATGATCCGGGATTATGGAAAAGAATTACGGGTACTAAAAGAATTATGTTAATTCAACACGGCTCCATCAAAATTGTAAAAGAAAATGACGTATTTCCAAGAAATAAGATTAATGGTAGACATTTTACCGCTAAACACTACATTGGTGGCTATCCACGTGGAGAAGAGTATGAAAGAAAATGGCTTGTGTATTCAAATGCATATGATAAAGTTTTTTGTTTTTGTTGTAAGCTTAAAAACACACAAAAAGCATCTAAATTGGCAGGTGAAGGAATCGACGATTGGCATAATCTATCTACCAAGTTAAGAGAGCATGAAAGCAATCCATTGCACAATGCAAATCTTATCAAATGGGTCGATTTGCATAAAGGGCTTCTACGAAAAGCAACAATTGATAATGCAATGGAAGCTCAAATTGACCAAGAAAAACAACATTGGAAAAAAGTACTTGTGCGCATAATTGATGTTGTCAAGACACTTTCTCGAAATAATTTGTTATTTCGTGGATCAAATGAGAAAATTTATGAGAAAAATAATGGACTTACAAAAATAAAGGAAGCAAAGTACTTCTCAATTATAGTTGATTGCACTGCGGATTTGAGCCATAAGGAGCAAATGTCTATTGTTATAAGATGTGTGAATGTTGAAGATACAAATGATATTAAAGTGGAGGAATATTTTCTTGGATTTATAACCGTTTGTGATACATCCGGGATTGGTCTTTTCAAAGCACTTCAAAATGAGTTGATCGATCTCAAACTTGATATCAATGACGTGAGAGGACAAAGCTATGATAATGGTTCAAATATGAAAGGTATAAGATTAAATTAAATTTTACCTTATGCTTGACTATAGCATTAACCATGCATTTAATTGACTTTGTTTTAGGTAAACATCAAGGTGTACAAAAAAGACTACTTGATGTAAATCCTAGAGCTTTCTACATTTCATGCGGGTGTCACAGTCTAAATCTTGCTTTATGTGATATGACAAAATCATGTATAAAAGCAAGAAATTTTTTCGCTTTTGTGCAAAAGATTTATACTTTATTTTCTGGCTCAACTCAACGATGAGAAATACTTCGAAGTTATGTGAAGGGTTTGACTCCAAAATCATTATCAGCAACACGTTGGGAAAGTCATATTGAAAGTGTTAAAGCAATACAAACTCAAGCACCGGAGCTAAGAGATGCTTTAATTGACATTGCAAATAATTCTAAAGATGATGTTGTGATGATGGAGGCTAAAGGCTTGTGCCAAAATGCTTTGGAAAATTTTGAGTTTTTAATTAGTTTGTGTATTTGGTACACGATATTGCAAAAAATTAATCGAGTGAGTAAAATACTTCAACGAGAAGAAATGGATATTGAAGATGCAATTACAAAAATTAAGGAGCTTGTAGTATTTTTTGAAAAATTTAAAGAAGATGGATTTGAAACGATGATGAAGGAGGCTAAAGAACTTGCAAATGATGTTGGTATTGATCCAAAGTTTATTGAAAAGAGAATCGTACATAGAAAAAAACAATTTGATGAAGATATTGTAGAGAATGATCACAAACAATTTTCGGAGGACAATTTTAGAATTACTTATTTTCTTCATATAATTGACCAAGCTTTAACTTCATTTAGAGATCGATTTGAGCAATTTAAACGTTATGAAGAAACTTTTGGCTTTTTGTTAAATTTGAGATTTAAAAATATTGATGAAGAGGAATTGAAGAAGCATTGTATGAAATTAGAATTTTTTTTTGGAATACGATGAAGAGCAAAATATTTGTGGTAAAAAATTATTCTTTGAGCTTCGACAACTAAAAGAAATTTTACCATCGGAACTAACTAAATCAATTGATGTTCTAAATTTCTTGAGATTATATAGAGATGTAAGTGGATTTCTAAATGTTTGGGTTGCTTATCGAACTTTATTGATTATTCCGATTACGGTTGCTACGGCGGAAAGAAGTTTCTCAAAATTGAAATTAATAAAAACATATCTTCGAAGTATTATGTCGCAAGAGAGATTAAGTGGACTATCTATTATTTCAATTGAAAATGAGTATTTGGATAAATTTAACTATGAGGAGATCATAGAAGAATTCGCTTCAAAGAATGCAAGAAGAAGTTGTTTTCGTTAGCTTGTATTTTGACATTATATCATGTTGACATTTTGATTTTTTGGCATGTAGATTAATGGAATTGATTTAGTTTAACAATATTTTGTGCATAGTAATTGGATTTGATTTTGTGCATATGAAGTGCTGCTGCATGTAAACTATTTTGTGCATATTTTGCACATACTCATACTATTTTTTAAAATGGGGCAACAGAAAATGGAAAAAAAAAATTCGTCTAGGGCATGAAAAACCATCGGACCGGCCCTGTGGATATTGTGGGGTGGATAGCAACACTCATAAACTGTGGGTTGTTCATATGTTTGGGTTACTGTGGGTAAAGTGTAGTCTATTTTTGTGCAAGCAATCACGTTCTGCTAGCGAAGAAAGAAACAATTTTTGTTACTTAACATATTATTTTCGCCCTTCAACTTGCCCATGAGTCATATCACAGAGAAGCACAAAGTTAGTTTATTTCTGAAAGGACATCGAATAATCTAAGCAGGAATTTTATTTCTGAAAAGTCATCCAATAATACAGAAAAGCACAAAGTCAGTTTATCTATGATTGTGGCATGAGCTCTTTTTTTCATAGTTTGTTACCAAATACTCTTATGAGATAAGCATTGATTTCATTGTTTCACCTAAAGTGCTTAGCATTCCTTCATATTTCACTTACCAACATCCTATTGACAAACAATTTTCCATGATGTTATTAGGAACTCTGGCATTCAACCCTTTGCTCCATCTGTAACATTGTATATGTTTTCAGTATGCTATCTATCATTGGCATATGACTAAAACATTCCTCATGTATTTATCACTGTAGTTGATAATAATTGTTAATATTGAAAATGTGAAAATGATAAGCCGTATCTTAAATACCAGTTATATTATTGACAATCATCGTACTAGCGTCTAATCCATTGTTGTGAAAAAGGCACAACATAAGTGTCTTTTCTATCATTTCTATATATGACACAACGAACATGAAAATCTGCACCAAAAATGTTGTGTGCGTCATTGGCTTTGTAAAGGACATGCTGCGCAAATAAGGTGGAATTTTTATTATTTGGACTACTTGTAAAATTTTGTTTGTTCCTTCTTTTCTCATTATCTTAAAAAACAAAGTTCTGTTGCCTATTTTTCTCTAATCAGATGCAAATGTCAATAATAACTGTTGTTTTCTATAGAACAATTTCAAAGTTTAATGAATTTTACTGGTAATATTGTTTTTACATATGCGTCTGCACGACTAATTTTAATTTATATATGTGTACATAAATGACCAATAACTTTCTTGATTTGGTGGATGTTAGTTTATATTAACTTTATTGTTATGAAAATAAAAATAGGAATGCTATTTTGATTGACTTTATATGCACATCCATACAGTCTAACATTTTTCAAGTATAATAATATTTACACAAATTAACTAATAATTGATGTGGTATGGTTATTTCATAGAGCACATCATAATTTAACAAGGCTAGGATGTTATGCTTGGTACCAGTATATATTTGCATCTTCGTGATTATATGTCATTAATGATTCTATCATGTAACCAATGGGTTGTACAAGGTACAACTCAAAAGAATAGTGTTTTTTTCTTTCGTAGTGAGTGAAAATGCATAATTTGTTTGATATGTAAATAATGGGCACTTTGTACTTTGCAGAATTATGGGTCTGTCAACGGATACTTTTTCATGTAGATAGTGACATATTCGCGTCATCATTTGAAATCATTTTCGGATATCGAATCCGTGGATACGGATGGATGTCGGATATTTATCATGTTCGCCGATGATTGATAAACAAGAAACATTTGTAGAAAATATTGATTTAGCTTATTTTTTCTTCTTTCAATTCCATTGATTTAAAAGTATAAAAATAAACAAATATGATAATAAATAGTTTGGAACGGTTAATATGGATGCATATATAATATAAACTATTAACTTAATAAAACAATAAACGCGTATCTGTACTCAAATATATATAACATAAATTATAATCTTGACAAAACCCGACAAATGCATCTGCATCCTTTTTTCCTGATATTGGATATTTTTCGTTTTTCTAACACAGATACGGACGAATTTTGTATTTTTTGGATATCCATTAACATGCCGAAAGAATTATGTTGCTTTATAAGTATTTGTCTCTCGAAAAATAGTTTGAGAAGGAAATCTCAAATGAATGAATATTTTAAAAGACATATCGTGCGTGCGCACACGTGCTTGCGTGCACGTTCTAGTTATATATTTTTTGTAATTGCATTATACAACGTACATACATATAATTAATTGATTTTTGTTATGTTCATTATAATAATTATATAATGTATAAATATAATAAAATGGAAAAGATGTAGCAAATTAAAGGTTTTGATAATAATAATAACAATATATCTTCTAAGATAAAATAAGTAGTATGTGGTTCGCAAACATAATTTGATTTATCAAAATAATAATAAAAATGACATTATCATATATCCGATTAGAGATTTTTGGGAAAAATTAATAATAAATATGTTAAAGTAGAATCCAAATGAAAAATAGAAGAATTGTAACAATATCAAAAATTGGAGAATGCTATATGAATTTCTTAGCAAGCAAATTAAATCAAACTCATGAAAAAAGATTGAAGGATAATTGACATTGGTTCTTTCAAACCTAATCTTTTCTCTACGAGAAAATGAGAGAACAAAAAATAAATCTAAAGGTTGAAAGATAATTGAGATCTCACTATTTTGATCAAATAAGGTAAACTTCGAGACTAATTTACACTCTTTAGTTATGGGGTATATCATGCCTATTAAAATGTATTCTCATTTATTAGCAATGCTAAGTTCAAGCACTCGCCAACTAATATTTTTAAATAAATTCTTCTAAAATAACAATTTTTTGGTGGTTCAAGTTATTAATTGTTTTTTGTTTTCAAAAATAAGAAACACAAGATTATCATTTTATTTTTTGGAAATTAGATTTTATTTTTTGTTTATTTAAAGAGTATATAAAGTCAAAATAAAATTTAGAAGATTGCAATGATATCATGGTAGTTGAATATATATGTTTGGAATCAGTGAACAAATAAAAATGAATGTAAAAGAGGAAACTGAAGAAAAATCAATCTTGGTTCTTTTAAATCTATTTCTTTATATTAATAAGGTAAAAAGAAAATGAATGATATAATGAGTTTTTTATACCTATATCTTCATGTGTGTCTGAAACGACTATATGTACTTCGTATTTTTGAAAGGAAAAAAAATGTTACACAATCTTATAAGCTTTATAGTTATGCCATTGTTTCAAATCTTGCTCATCTTGATTCAGATTTTGTTTTCACATTTACGAAGCAGTAAATTTCGATGGAATCTCTTTTGAACCTTATTTCGGTTGATATATGGAAATTTTGGGTGAGTTTTTGGTTGAGGTCTTAATCCAAGATTTCGATCCGGATCATTTACTTTGCTTGCAAAGACCTTTTCACTTTAAAGTTGACCATGTTTACCATTCCAAAGTAGCTTTCTTGCTATGTATCCAGTTAACATTTGCTGATTTTAAACATATATGGTTTGATTCCAAAAAAAATAAGAAAAAGAGGAGCATTACTTAAGGTTGGGTTTTTTTTTTTTTTTCCTTCTGTTTTTCCAGTATTTTTCTTCTGAACAATTCCAAAATTTTCAGTTTCCGTATTTTTCCAGAATAAACAATTTGATAAACAATTTGGAAGGAATTTCTTCCAATACATAGCGGTAAAAAAAAGGAAATTTCCATGTTTTCCACAATAATTCCGTTCCATCGTAATTATCCATCAGTTAGTTGTTTAATTGGGCCAAGCCCAAAAACTTGGACTTCTATTTCTTAAAAATAGATACTATTTCCATATTTCGTTTCATTTCTACCCACGTACTAAACCTAACCCTAATTTCCTTTTCATCCATCTTCTTAACCGTCCCATCTCCATCTTCAGATCAATGTCGCCAGGTTGCTAATTATTGTCATCACCATCTCCATCTTCTGGTCGGTTATCTTTAGCTTGCCCTAATTTCCATATCTATCATGTATTTTCATTTGCCCTAATTATTATGTTTGATAGTGGTAATAGTAGGTTTTACTGTTGCTAATTTTTGTATTTACATTCGCTGCTACACATAGTAGGTTTTCAGTTTTTACTTCAGTTGTAAATGATGTATATGTTAAAATTTTGAATTTCGAGAACAATTCAACATGCTGATTTGGTCAAGGTCATTGGTATTGTTCTATCATTTCATTCCAGCATCCTGTTTACCCTCTTATGATACATAATTAGTTTGGTATGTTGGGTAATAAGTGTCTACTATAGCTAGTATGATGTCTCTATTTTGGGTTCTCTTCTTTTTGTCGAATCATTCATAGCCTGTTTCTTTTTTTTCCCGTGAAAACTAGTGAGTTTTTAACGTGAACCCGACCTCAAATATAAATCCATGTGTAGAATAGTAGTGTTAACACTAATGTTTAAAACGCACCATGCAAATGCATGCAAACAATAAATGAGATTGAAGACGAAGACTAATAAATAATTAAAAGTAATTAAAAGGGTAGAGAGTGATATATTAAATAAACCTGAATCCTTGCATAACAAATATGGCAGGTCATTTTGGACCAAAATTCGGACCATTTTCTGTTAGATTAGTTGCTTGTGAAGTTGGTTGCTGTTTCATACTTTGTTGTATTCTATATATTTCTGTAGACACAGATTAACTAAGTTACATGCTTGATATTTTTATGCTTTTGCAAATGAAGAACAGCCTTTATTTTCCAAAATAATAAATGAAATTACCTCAGATTGACATGTTATATTTTCCAATCTTTGAATTCTTAATTTGCAATAAGAAAAGAATAAAAATAAAAATAAAACAAACCTTATTTTAATGTAAAGTAGACACATGTCTCGTTATATTTTAAAGTAAATATAGCTTGTCAACGACACATCGTAGCAGGGAAAAAAGTAGCTTCATGTTAGATTTTCTTTTCACAAAAACTGTACATTAGTCGATTAAAAATTTGTTTCTAAAATTAGAAACAGGTTTGTAAACCATTCTAAAAAAAATGAAAAACAAAACTCAAATAATAGACGTCAAAACAAAAGAGTGACAATAAATGTGATAATGGATAAAAGATAACTTTTAATGCTCTAGCTAGAGTATAAAATGCGCCTAACATACATATCATTCTCTTCCTCATTCAAACCTAAATGCTAAGAGAAAAAAGAATGTTGAACCCAAGCTCCTCCCCTTTTATATATCAACCAAGTCGCAGTACCTACACCATAGGAACCTTGTGTTCCCGAGTTTCTAATCTTTCTCTTGGTCATTATAATGACTATGCTAATTCCTACTACCCACTTTGTTCTACTGGTTTAGGAGGAAGCAGATCAGAATCAGCACCCTCTAGTTCTTTTACTTATTTTGGGTGTGACCACTGAGCACCAGTAGCACATGTATACTGTCAGAAGGTGTAGTGCTCCACGGGTCAGGGATGGTGTGCATGTGTTGCTCCCCTCCTTTTCTTAACAAATATCATATGTTCCCCCCACACACACACAGAGACACACGCATATCCAGTCATGTAAGAAGGTTATATATGTATGTATGTATGTATGTACGGGCGGGCGGGCGCGCGTCGTGCGTGCGTGCGTGCGTGCGTACGTACGTACATGTCGTGTGTGTGTGTGTATATATATATATTCATATGTATATGTATATGTATATGTATATGTATGTATATATGTGTATACATATACATATGTATATATAGAACTTTTTTTTAAAATTACCGGATATAAATTATCGCTTTTCTTTTTCTTTCTAAATTTCGTAGACCTTCAACCAAAATATATAATACGCCCCATTTCGTATATTCTTTTCACCTATACGAATTGATATTAAATATACACCCCCAACTCTTTTGAAATGTATATCTGAAAGGCAATGAGTTGGAAGTTTTGAATATCAATTATTAATTTCTTTAGAACAAAAATAAGTAAAAGCATTTGCGATTGGGCACGCACTAAGCTTTGGTATATATGGTCCTTGATGTAAAACGTGTGGGATACGGTGCATTGTAATATTCTATTAATGCTAGTCTTTACCTCATAAACTACATGCTATTATTGCCATTTCTTTTGGCTGAATGCTCTTCTGTGTCTATGATAAACTTTGGCAGTCTAACGATATTCCAAAATTTACGTACGTGAATAAAAATAAAATATATGAATGCGCCTAACAGTTAATGCACGCTCTCTTCTAGTTTTATCGTATTATTACTAAAAGCATTTAAATTTATGCTTAATGCTTCTAAATCTGTCACATACCACAAAACTTTTTGACACGTTAAACAAAACATGTGAGAAATATAACTAGGCAACTACCATGTATGTACACACGCGTAGAGACATGTACACATACATACATACATGATGCAATTGTTGAGTAGAAAAGGAGCTGATAGAATGTTTGCATGCTTATTTTGCATGTGTTGTAATGTCATGAATCTGTCTTTGAAAAATGCAGTAGATGTATATTTTACTGCCAGAGAAGAAACAAATAATATATTAAATTTTTTATTTTATTATTTTATTTTTATTTTTATTTTTTACCTTAAGTTGTAAATTTGTCAATAAGCACGTTTCTAACATTATGTGCGATGCTTGAAATGCAGCTCCCCTAATCTTCTAACATTATGTACAGTGTTTTTTGACCTTCAGTTTTAATGCACTACATTGGCAGCCATATATGATAATCATACCTGCAATAATCCATAGTAATGATTACAGAAGATTAGAAGATTTGTAACAATAAAAAATAGCAATTAGCGAGAATAAAACCTATTTGATTGCGGATATTTTTTATCTTTTGCGAATAATATCATACCATTTCCTTATGATTTCTAAACAACTTCTAAAACTGTATGCAGGGACTTCTTCTTTATCGTTTGCAGCATCGTCATCGCAGAATATGATGCAATAAATGAGTAAAAGGGCATGGTTCTTTTAAACAAGTATGTATGATTAGAAATATGAAATTGTCCAACTTGAGTTGTTACGTTTTGAGAGCAATCCATTATTGCATCATTATCAATTTATATACATCTCTCTATGTATTATTGCATCATTAACATATGATATCATGAACACCTTAGCATTCATCAAAACCTATTTTATTCTGCGAGCAAACGATAACTTTATTGTTAAATGTTTATTAGATTCACAAAGCATTTGATGAAAATTTTGAAACATGGTTTAAATGCTCTTTTTTCTTTCTTGGATATGAAGCAGGCTGGAAAAGGATAGAGATGGAATGGGAGATTTCTGTTATTAGTTTGCGTGTCTTGCATTATCTAACATGATCTGTACATTGTCCTTTTAACTTGTTTGTCTCAACTTTTGGTTTGCTAATAGTTTGTACTTGTAAGAAGGATATTTACTGTTCAGTCTGGTATTTGACATCAGTCCATACTCATACTAGCTTTATTATTCATTGTTCAGTCTGGTGCATATTCACTGTTCTGTGAAGCGTTAATATTTTAGTCTTGTGATGTTAATATTAGTCATATTACGAATTCGCACTCCAGTCGTCAATTATAATTGTAATATTGAGGATAATATTATGTTTGTAATTCAGAATCCGCAATTGGGTTTGGACGTCCATTTTATAGGCGTCTGACCTTAGGCGTTCATTTTATAGGCGTCTGACCTCAGGCGCGGGCATTCTATATTTTTAAAAATAATAATAAAAGAAAATGCTAAAAATTAAAAAAAGTGCTAAATATTAAGGTCAGGCGCCGAACACTGGGCCTTTCTGTGCAAGTAAGCATGTAATATTCAGCCTCTTGAATATTACTTGCGTTGAATATTACTTGCGTAATCCACTGGAGATGCATGGTGGATCATTGTTCTATAATTCATGTTTCGTAAAGCATTTTTTTAAAATTCTTTGATCGAAAAAATATGGAATTCCATGTTCTGTTACATTTCTGGTTTCCATTAAATGGAATTTCGAAGTTGGCTAAGAGAATTTGGAACATAAAATTTTGTTCCATCAATTATTGTAAGAAACATAAAATATCGTTCCATCAATTATTGTAAGAAACAGAATATGGATCGTACGTAAAATTTTCATTCAGTTAAAAGACATTTAACTATCAAACAATAGGGCATCGGTTTTATTCTCACTATAAAACTTGCTAGTTTTGCAAAAGTTATGTTCTCAAACTTGTAGCTAAGGAAATTATATATATATATATATATATATATATATATATATATATATATATAAAAGCGTTTTATGGCGCTTCTGTTTGGGAGCATTCAGTTGTCCTTTATTTTCGGAATTTTAGCCACAAGTCTTTATTTAAATAATGGTTTAAAATGAAAGAAAACTAGTGGAAAGGCGAAAAAACAAAACATGAAACGAATATCGGAGGTTGTAGGGCGCTGCACTGTTTGGGATGCAGTTGGAGAATCTTCACATGTGTGATTTTGTGTTTTTATTCATTTATGCGTGTGTATATTTAAAAATGGAATTGAAACCCCACTTGGCGTCTGACCCATCTATTGTGTGAGAAAAAAAAATAAAAAATTCAATGTTCGTGGTTTGAAATTTTCGTAGTGGGATGGAAACGTTTGCATTTGGTGCTGTTGAAAAAATAACTATGTTTATACCTTTTTCAGCTAGATAAAAATACATATCAAATAAACTTTTATGTATTTTACCATGGATGTTAAAAATATATTTTGATCAGGAAATCTATAAAAGAAGTGAACACGTGGAAAGAAAAATGTATACTTTATCTAAAAAAAATTTTGAGCATGAAATCCTTAAAATAAATGATGCACTTGAAAGAAAAATATATTCTTCTATTGCACTAAAAATAAGCAAGAAATGCATAAAAAACATTTGATAGGTTGGAATAAAGTAAATGATAAATATTTTGAATTAGAGGCAATGAAGTGAGTAGGAATTTCTATATTATTGAACTTAAATTGCTTATTCCTTTTGACTATGCAAACTTGATTATTTCTAGTAACTTTAATGTATGTAGTTTTGTTGTTGCATCTCCAATAGCTTTCAGTCCTAAATTTAGGGCTGAACCAACCCCTTAGGGAGGATGTGTAGTGGTAAGTGTCTCCTGCTCACTACCAAACAAAAAGCGAGAACCCCCCATCACGTTTTACAAGGTCAGTCGTGACAGTCGAAAGGCTGACCGTAAAAACAAGTTTGGGGTACCATTGTATGCCACGGCGGGGCTGGTGGTTGAAAAGCCTACCAGTCGAGATTGACCGCTGTCGATGGTTGAAAAGCCTAGACTATTACATTGGTATGGTCCTAAATTTAGGGTCGAATTTGAAAGAAAAACCCAACAGCCATGCTTCTATTTAATAAGCATAAGCGTGTGATGTTATTAAATGAACGTCCAACATTAAATATCTAACGTGTTCGTTGCATTTGGTATCAGAGTCTAATCTAAATTCAAGCTGGATAATTATAAACATCTATCCTTACAAATGCTGGCAATCAAACCAAACGAATGAAGTATATGCAGATGTGAATAAAGATTTTCAGCTTTCCTCTAGAAACTTCAAGTGTTTTTAACTAAGCCTGAAACTACTTAGATCTGATCCGAATATTAAAAGGTGTGTTGTTGGACGTCCATTAAATGAACGTCCAGTTCTATTTCAGTTTGTTGAAGTGGAAACTGAACATTCAGCTGAATATTCAGACTCTATTGGCTCATAATTGTGCAATTTCAAGTACTTTTTGAGAGGATACTGGTGTTTCTGTTTCAATTGTATGCATCTGATATCGATATATTACATTGTTACAAAAATTTTGTTCTTAGTTTTGTTTTTATCTGTATTTGTTACTCAAATATTTTTGTTGTAAGAGTATTTTTACAGAAGTATTTTTGTTTTTTACTACTGGAAAAAAAACTTTGGAGCAGTTTTTTTAATCAAATTGATCGGTAGGAAGATTTACATTAGCATATGATGAAAAATGAAATTCTTAAGATAAAAAAAGTCAAGGTGAAACAAAGATTTTAATCTTTGACATGCCTTTTAGGTCTCTTCAAAACTATATAAAAGTTATATATTCGACTCTCTTCATAAAGATTCTGAATCAGGTTCACATACTTGATAAAAAGCAATTGTTGTTCCTACAAAAAACATGGTTTATCATTTTTTTTCACTTTTTAGGAAAAAAATTGTCCCATTAAGTTGCTAAGAAATAGGTTAAAAAATAAAACTTGTGTAACGACCCAGAATTCCGGTCATTCGAAATTCGTATATTTAATTGATTTTAAATAATTAACAAGTAAAATTTGTTAGTCGAATAAATGTTATTTCGAATATTTAGATTTAATTGGATAATTAAATCGATAATTTAATACTTGAAATTACAGAAATAATTGGTTTAATGTGATTAAATTTGACTTGTAAAGTTGTATTAAATCATATTGGAGTTATAATGATGTTATAAAACTTTTAAAATTGAATTAAAAGTTAATTTGTTGAAATTGATATTTTAATATTTAATTGACGAGTAAAATTAGTCATTTTTCAAACAGTCTCGGATTTCGATGAAACTAGTTTCATCGGATCCATAATGTTAAATTATTGTAAGATTTCAAATTTCGTGTCAATCGGATTTACGGTTTGTCCGGGGCAAGCTAAAATGCACTGAAATCAGTTTAAGTGAATTTTTAATTTAAATAGTCTATTTGAAAACCTATCTTTCAAATATGATCGAATTGGCTTCCGATATATATTCCATTGCGTTCGAAATGCGCGTAAAACATTATAAACGCCAGGCGGCACGCTTCGTTTGGAGTTCGGAAAAATTTCTAGTGAATAGTGTTTCAGAATTTTCTATAAAAGGACCCATTATCTTCTGATTTACAAAACCCTAATTCCTCTAGGTTAGAGCAGCCGCCATTAGCTTCAAACGGCCAGAAACTTCCTTCGTTTCTCCTCATTTTTCTTTCGATGCATCCCATGTTACCAAAAACTTTCAACTAGAAGGTTGTAGAGCTCGGCACGGCCTATAAATCCAACGGTTATGATCGACAAAGACGAGATGGATCGTCGGCAAATTGCATTGGAATGCGCAACGTTCACGCGTGTCTTTTGAGGCTGAATCGCGACTGAGCTTGATGCTATTTGAGCCGAGATTGGAGCTTGCTTCGACGCGTAAAACGATGGCCTCTGATCAATGTATAGGTGAACGGGGTGGCCGCGGTAATTGGCCAAACAACGGCGGCTATGGGTTATAATCGCGTTCGTTTTCTTGATCCTGGAAAGAAGATGGCCGATCGGCCCTGATTGATGAAGGATGAAATCAACGGCTTAGATTGAAGCTAGGGTTTGTTAATAAAAATTGAAGTTATTATATTATATAATTCGTACAATCTTTAAAATACTATAACTTGTTCATACAAGGTCGAAAATTGACGAAACGAATTGCATCAGGTTCGTATTGACGAGCACTACGCGATGGAGCTTGTTTGAAGTTGATTTAAGTAGTGTGAATTTTGGGTAAAATTAAACGGTCGTTTAATTTTATTTGGAAAGGAACACTGCAACTGTATTGGAAGCAACGTGAGAACTTCCCACTCAATCGAATTTGTTTCGATTTAAATTTTAAATAGTTAAATTTTAAATTGCTTGATTGTGTGATTGAATGACAAATTGCCATTTGTTGTATTGAAATAGACCCTATACGCCGCATATTAAGCGGAGGTTATTTTATTAAACATATATACCGCGATATTCCACCTTGAAGTGGAATTGGTATTATATATATACTTGAAGTTGATTTTTCGCATTATATAGCGGATGAGACCATATTGCGCCGCATAATAGCGGATGATATTTTATATAAACCCATGTACCGCGATATCCCGTCTTGAAACGGGATTCGTATTGTGCTAACATCTGTGGATGCAGGGAAACAGGTTGGAGGGATCCAACTGGATTTCTCAAATAATTGAATTTGTTTCAATGTTGTGTGTTGGTTATTTATAATCTCTGTGTGATCATCTTTGCGATTGGAATCGTTGAAGGCTAAAATTTAGCCGAATATAATTTGGTATCGTTGGATACCGAAAATAAAAATTTGACTTTTGAAAATTTAGGTTGAAAGTTTATATTAAAATTTATTTTTGAGGATTGGATAAATTTAAAAGAAGGAATTCTAGATTAGTAAATTTTTATTTTTAATCTTATTGAATAAAATTTCAAAATATGGAAAAAACTTTAATAAATGGATTTCGGGTAATATTATTCAAAGGTTGAAGAATTTATTCAAAATACGGATTTTAAAAATTTTGAAAAATAAAAGAATTGGTTTTCTTTAAAAGGAATTCACCTTTTTAAAGGAAATAAAACTTGAAACCCATTTGGGAATTGATTTATGGTGATTGAATTTAAATCCTTTGAAAATCCATTTTGAAATTTATTTGGTGTTTTGAAAAGAATTTGGAATTAATTTGAAAACTGATTTGGGGTTTAGTAGAAACTGATTTCAATTTGAGATTTGAATGAAATTCACTTGGTGTTTAATTTCTTGGAAAATCAATATGGAATTTGATTTGGTTGTTTTTGAAATCAATTGAAAAATTGAATTGGTGTTGGAAATGAATAATAGAAATTGATTTGAAAATCGTATACAAATAGATATTTTGGAAATGTGAATTCACATGGAATGTATAAAGAAAAGGGAAATTTGTTTAAAAATAAACATTGATTTATTTTTGAAGCGTGTGAATAAATTTACGGATTTGGAACGTAAATTTAAAGTAAATCGGTAAGGATTTATTTAATTGGTTTAAATGAACCATTTTGAAATGAAAGTGTATTCTCCCTGGAAAGCCAAATAAAATTTTTGAATAACTTTGAAAGATATATATATATATATATATATATATATATATATATATATACATATATAATTCTAGAATTGGTTTTGAAAAGAATGCTTTGGAGAAATTAACTTCTTAAATTATTTTAAATCCTTTAAGTAAAGGTTTATTAAGTTGATATAGAAATGATTATTTCTAAGATTTAATCAATAATTGTTTTAGAAAATAGTTATACTCTATCTACTAATTTTATTTTGAAAATTAGTTTGGACTTAAGTTATATGTAATATTGGTATAATATTTTTATAACTAATATTTTAAGTAAAGTGGTTAAAGAAAAAAAGTTTTATTTCAAAGTGTTTTTCTCGATATATTTTGGATAGGTGTTATAAATTATTTTTAAATTATTTGAACTCGGCAGATTTCCAGTGAAAATGAATAAATATTTGGAAGTGTTTCTGCGTAAGGAAAATGATTTGAAATTTGTTTTCAAAAATTGTAAAGGTGAAAAGTGATTTGATTTTTTTTTTCAAATGGTTGAAGTGTGGGAAAATATATCTTGTAAAGATATTGTTGGAAAATATATAATTTGGGAAATTATTTAGATTCTGGTGATGTTGTTCATATCTATTGATAATTAAATAATCGACTATCAATATTTACCTTTAAATGGGTATTTGTTGTGATTTGCTTGAATTTGAATGCTACACTTTTTAAAATAAGCGTTTCGCTATTCGGTTTAGCCGAGAGAGGATCTTTGGGTCATAAATCCCATTCTGAATAGTGATACATCGTAATGGATAACATTTGAAGACCGGTGTTGAAGACCGGATATTTTCGAAATTGGAAGGATTACCATCGAATGTCTCTGCATCGGCCGATCCCCGATATTGAGATTTTATCACCCTTTGTGATGAGAAGTCCGGACGTGATTAGTGAATACTCAGATTTGCAAGGGCTTCTTTAGAAGTGCCGTCGGTTCCATTCGATCCCGGAACGGACTTGTATGGATGTGTGTCTGACGTTACAATTTGAGATGTAAAGCTGGTTTCTATCAAATACATTTTTGTTGGTGGCGGAGAATTTATTCTCTTAGCTTAACACCCTTCTCTGAGATGTACGAGCTCAGAGGTTATGTAGTTGATGGTTACTAGTGATATATTCCCAATTTGGTAACATGGCATACTGAGTGCTGCAGATCGTTTGTTGATCAAAGCGTGGCTTTTTTGAAAAGCGTAGCTTTGTGGACGAGACTTCGTCGAACCTCACAACCCGGTAATGGTCAAAACAAGAAGAATGCAGCAAGGTTATTTGGGGATAGCGTCCCCATAGGGTATGTACATTTCCTTCTGGATAGATGTGGTATTATGGTATGGAGCCCAGATACTTAACCTATGTGGTTGCTGCAAATTTATTTCTTTGTGGTTGTTGGTGAATCCCGGGATAAAGGTCGGTTACGACCGAGGGATGGCATACTCGTGTCAGTAGTTACCTAGTTCAAAGGTAACCCGGCCTTGTGTTGGCAGAGATCTGGTCAGGTTCTCGAGGCGTCCTTCCAGAGGCGTACCCATATGGCAATTGGAAGTTCTTTGGCCTGACCATTTGTTGGAAAATCCAGAGAAACAATATGAGCCTTGTACGGTTTTAGTTGTAGAACCTACCATCTAATATGGCAGCTATAGTAGGCATACTATAATGCTACCTATGCCGGCTAAGATTAATATTGTACTTTTGAAATATTTTTTTGCACTTTGCACTTATAATAATAATATCAAAGGAATTCATGTATCAGGCATGTTTGACTATCATAAGGAGAAATCTCCTCCAAGTCTGCGTTTGCATTATGTGTGTGGCTGGAGGCCTTTATGGTAGTTGCATTTTCTAAAAGCGTTGCGGATCTATTTTAAAATATTTCTTTGTTTGTTTTAAAGATATAATTGTTTAAGTTCTCACACCAGTCCCATTACTGACCTGGAGTTTATTGTTCCCATCCTAAATTCTCGGTGCCCATCAATTTCCACACGGGCAGCCTAGAGTCAGGTTATTAGGTCATTCTGGAATTTAGGAGATGCTGTGGAGATCAAGAGCAAGCTGGATGGCGATGCGTATCACTTATATATGATATTATCTTTTCCGCCGTGTATTCAGTTGTGAGGACAGGTTTATATAGCTGTCCATTATTGTGTGGTGTTGTGTATTGACTCTGATGATGTAATGCATAAAATGTACAGTTCTTTTGATTTAAAGATTATTCATTTATCTATTATATGTTGTTCCGCTGCGATTGTGGGATTCTGATATCGTTTCTGTTGCTTTTCTTTCTTTCTTACTTCTTTTATCTTTTTCTTCTTCTTAAACCCTAAGGGTTCGGTTTTCCGGCCTTTGATTGCTCAGCAGTTGATACAGTGGACGTATTAATGTCGATTTTCGAAAGTCGAAGAATCGGGTCCTCACATTTGGCATCGGAGCATTTGGTTAAGCGACAACCTTGGCTCTGTTGGGAATTACTCATTAGAGATAGAGTCAGTAGTACTCTAGAATGAGTGTGAGTGTAATAATAGTTATGAGCGCGTATTTATTAGTGAATATAAAATTGTTTGTATTGTGTTGACTTATCGGTTGATTGTTTATAGATTCTAGTCAGTGCAGTCTAGTTAACTGTGTCGATAGGAGTTTCTAAACTCTTAATCAAAAGCTGAGAAATAAATCCATATACAAATGAGATTTGTAAATTTAAATTGTAAATGTGATTCATAATTTGAAATGGAACTCCAGAGTAATATTTGAAAACAAATTCAAAGAATTTGAAATTTTGAGATTTGGGAAATTTAAATTCTTTGGAGTTTGAAAATAATTTTCAAGGGTTTTGGAAAATTGTTTTGAAGGGAAGAAAGCACTAAACTCTTTTCGGTCGCTGGAAAATAATTCCGATGATGATCGCGACATCATCGGTGTTCATTTTCGAGTTTCCATGAGAGGAATTGCTGCCGAATTATAATTAAACGGAAGTTGTTTGTGAAATTGAGTTTGGTTTTGGAAATTCAGAAGATAATTTGAATAGATTTCAAAAATAATTTTTAAAAGTTGGAATAATAAATAAGTTTGGATAACTTAGGAAATTCAGATTTAAACTGAAACTGACCCGAGTTAATGGGAACAAAGGTGAATTAGAAGTCTAATAGACTAAATGATTGGAATACAATTATTAAGTTGGAAAATAAATTGTGAATGAATAAATAAAATTTGCAATTGCAAGTGCAAGAAAATGAAATTGAATGTTGAAATTCATTTCGAATTTGTAAGTAAGTAGAACTGGAATTGGAATTGAATTTGATTTGTGAAAAACAAAGTGAAGTATTAAACTAAAATTAGTAAGCGCAGCTAATTGAAGAATGACTAAATGAATAAGGTTTAAAATGAATTGAATCCAATATTTTTTTTTATTTATGGAAGTAAATTTGGAAATCCAGTGTAATATATGTAAGTGAAACCAAATGATAAAATTGAACAATTTTTGTTAAGCAAAACGAGATATGAATTTGAATAAGTAACGAAATTTCACTTTGGTAAAGTTAAATAGAATTTACTTTAGAATTGGAATCTGAATTGGATTTATAAGTGGAAATTTAAGTTAAGTTAAACAAATGATGTTTGAAATGGAATATAACTTAAGTAATGTTGAATGAAGTTGATTTTGGTATCGAAGTAAATTAATAAAGTGAAGTGATGAATATGAACTTGAGTCATGTAATGAAATTCAACTTTTGTGGTTAAATGAATTAGCAATTGAATTGAACTAATGAATTGAATGCTAAACAATCGAATGTAAAAGAATTGATATGGAATAATGGATGTAAATGTTAATTCATTAAAAACTAATAAATTGGAAATTGAATAATTGAAAGAAAAGTCAATTAGATATTAAACCAATTGGAAAATAAAAGTGTTAAATCAAATTGAATGTAAATTTAATAAATTTGGTTATCTTGGTTATGATTTGGTTGTTATATGATTGTTAGTTGATTGTATATAATTCATTAAGTGTTAATGAAATTGAATTGATAAATGGAAAGCTATGTAATTGAATTTGAATTGAAAGTGAACTAATGTAAATTGGTTGTAAGCAATTAAAATTTGTATCGAAACCTTATAAAATGCTTATGGGAATTATTTTGATTGCATTGCTTGTGAAAACTATGTATTTTCTATTGAAAATTAGTGAAATGTAAATGAATTTCCTATATATGTCACTTACATGTTTAAATTGAGTAAGTACAGGTACCGGGGTTGTAGTTGGCTGGATTTGGTCATGCTAAAATGCTAATAAATAACCGCTTTGCTTAAAAATGTTAAAAAGGTACGCCTACGTAATAAAAATAGGAAATATGAACTATTTTTCTGTTTTCCAACCGTGTGGGTCGATGTATATATATTTCTATCTATTATGATATCGCAAAAGCTCTTCCGTACAAAGGAGACTCTGCCAAAATTTTCCGTAAATTTTAGGGGTTAGAAATTTTTTTGAAAACTTTTGGAAAATTTTTATTAACGAAAAGTCAATTTCTAAATTGAAATGAAAATGTAGGAATTGAACTAGAAAAGTGTAACCATCGGATTTTGAAAAAGTTAAGAAATTAAAATGAATCTGAAATCAAGTTGGAATGATTTGTTTTTGAAAAAAAAAGTTAATGGATTTCAAGACTTTTTCTTACTTGCCAATTTCGAGGACGGAATTCTTTTAAGGGGGAAATTTTGTAATGACTCAGAATTCCAGTCATTCGAAATTCGTATATTTAATTGATTTTAAATAATTAACAATTAAAATTTGTAAGTCGAATAAATTTTATTTCGAATATCTAGATTTAATTGGATAATTGAATCGATAATTTAATACTTGAAATTACAGAAATAATTGGGTTTAATGTGATTAAATTTGACTTGTAAAGTTGCATTAAATCATATTAGAGCTAGAATGATGTTATAGAACTTTTAAAATTGAATTAAAAGTTAATTTGTAGAAATTGAATATTTTAATATTTAGTTGACGAGTAAAAATAGTCGTTTTTCAAACAGTCTTGGATTTCGACGAAACTAGTTTCATTGGATCCGTAATTTTAAATTATTGTAAGATTACAAATTTCGTGTCAATCGGATTTACGGTTTGTTCGGGACAAGATAAAACGCACTGAAATCGGTATAAGTGAATTTTAAATATAAATAGTTGATTTGGAAACCTATCTTTCAAATATGATCGAATCAGCTTCCGATATATATTCCATTGCGTTCGGAATGGGGGTAAAACATTATAAACGCCGGCGGCACGCTTCGTTTGGAGTTCGGAATTTTTTTGGGTGAATAGTGTTTCAGAATTTTCTATAAAGAACCCATTATCTTTTGATTTACAAAACCCTAATTCCTCTAGGGTAGAGCAGCCGCCATTAGCTTCAAACGGCCAGAAACTTCCCTCGTTTCTCCTCATTTATCTTGCGATCCATCCCATATTACCAAAAACTTTCAACTAGATTGCATTGGAACAAACTGCATTACAACAAATTGCATTGGAACACGCAACGTTCACGTGCGTCTTTCGAGGCTGAATCTCGACTGAGCTTGATGCTATTTGAGCCGAGATTGGGGCTTGCTCCGTGCGTAAAACGATGGCCTCTGATCAATGTATAGGTGAACGGGGTGGCCACGATAATTGGCCAAACAACGGCGGCTATGGGTTATAATCGCGTGCGTTTTCTTGAACCTGGGAAGAAGATGGCCGATCGGTCCTGATTTATGAAGGATGAAATGAACGGCTTAGATTGAAGCTAGGGTTTGTTAATAAAAATTGAAGTTATTATATTTTATAATTCGTACAATCTTTAAAATATTATAACTTGTTAATACGAGGTCGAAAATTGACGAAACGAATTGCGTCGGGTTTGTATTGACGAGCACTACCCGATGGAGCTAGTTTGGAGTTGATTGGAGCTAGTGTGCATTTTGGGTAAAATTAAACGGTCGTTTAATTTTATTTGGAACGAAACACTGCAACCGTATTGGAAGCAAGGTGAGAGCTTCTAACTCAATCGAATTTGTTTCGATTTCAATTTTAAATAGTTAAATTTAAAATTACTTGATTGTGTGATTGAATGATAAATTTCTATTTGTTGTAATGAAATAGACCATATACGCCGCATATTAAGCGGAAGTTATTTTATTAAACACATATACCGCGATATTCCACCTTGAAGTGGAAATGGTATTATATACGTACTTGGAGTTGATTATCCACATTATATAGCGGATGAGACCCTATTGCGCCGCATAATAGCTGATGATATTTTATATAAACCCATGTACCGCGATATCCCATCTTGAAACGGGACTGGTATGTGCTAACATCTGTGGATGTAGAGAAATAGGTTGGAGGGATCCAACTTGACGCAGCGGATATAACGGATGACAGCGAAATGAAAATTTTATGCCAAACTAATTGATGAAACGATTAGATGAAACAAGATAAATCGATGGATTGAAAAATACCGAACGCCCAAATTCGTTGATCTCGAGAGATACCGAATTCTAGCTATCTCCAACACGTTGATCGCGTACGATACCGTGTTAAAAGATCTACGACTCTTCTACATTGATCTCGCGCACGAGATTCCGTGAATCAGCTTCAAATCTGTTGATTCGAGCGCACTCGAATAGCCGAAAATGGTGAAAGGAGACAATGCTCAACTTCCAATTTTCAAGAGGCACAAAGCACTCAAACAAAAGTTTATTCAAAATCAACCACTTTTACAATGACCCGACATCCTTATTTATAGGGTTACAACACAACATTTGCAACTCAACATACACGGCCGACCTAACCAGGTACTCGCGACCTACGAGTTACGACCTAAGCAACAAACAGTGCAAACGACCTTACAACAATGCGACTCAACATATATACAACATGAGTTACGACTTAAGGAAAATACGACTACAACATATTACACGAGTTAACAAATATACGACCTAACAGACCCCTGAGCTAACACATGCACGGCTCAACAAAGACAGTTACAACACACGCGACCTAAGCTCCATGCGACCTAAAGATCTTGCGACCTAAAGTTTGAGCGACTGAAGCTCTGGACGACCTAAAGTGGACAGCGGCATAATATATCAACGGCTCAAGAAGATAGTGGCATCAGCGAACTAACTCACTAGGTCGTTTATTCCCATAGGTCGTAGCTCATTGGAATTAGGTCGGAGCGACCTAAAGACATGAGCGCTGAAATGCTTAACTCGCTTGGTTGCTTTAATGCCTTCACGCTTAATCTGTTAACTCGCGAGCGACCTTCACAAGGTCGTGAGTAGCCTAAGGCCCTTGAACGACCTAAATCCATTGAGTTGGTAGATTGCGCTGCATCGTCCTCCCCCGGTTGACAAGAATTCGACCTCGAATTTACACCTTCCTCTTCCTCAACAAGCTCATCCCCATGATACGGAATCAAGTATTTAACGTTGAAAACGTCTACAGTGTGAATATGATCTGGGAACCTTAACTGATAAGCATTATCATTGATCTTCTTCAAGATTTCTACTGGACCAATCTTTCGAGCTTTCAATTTATTGTAAGTTCCAACTGGAAAACGATCTTTCGTCAATACTGCGTAAACCAAATCACCTTCTTTAAATTTCACACTCCTTCCATTCTTATCTGCCAATTGTTTATGCTTCTCATTTGATGCAAGAAATCGTTCATGAGCAGTTCTGTGACACTCCTGCAACTCATTCACTAAATCACAAGCTCGCTTAACAACTCCCTTCTGATATGGCACTGTCGTCAAATCCAACGGTCCCTTCGGAATTGCTGAATATACAATTTGAAATGGACTGAATCCAGTACTTCGATTAACAGCGTGATTATGTGCAAATTCCGCCTGACATAACTTCATATCCCAGATCTTCAAATTATCTTTCACAAGACATCTCAACAAGTTTCCCACTGATCTATTCACCACTTCTGTTTGCCCATCTGTTTGTGGATGATAGGCGCTACTAAAGTTCAGCTTAGTCCCCACCATCTTTCACAGACTTAACCAAAAATGACTCAGAAATCTAGTATCCTGATCAAAAACAATGGTCTCAGGTAGCCCATGCAGTCGATAAACCTCTTTAATGAACAATTGAGCAACACGGACTGCGTCGGCGGTCTTTTTACAGGCTTGAAATGTGCCATCTTCGAAAATCTATCTACCACCGAATATATGGAATCATTTCCATGTTGAGTTCTTGGCAAACCCAAAACGAAATCCATGCCGATATCAACCCATGGTCTGGTAGGCACGGGTAATGGTATATATAATCCAGCGTTCGTAGCTGTCCCTTTGGAAACTTGACATATGTGACATCTCTCCACAAACCTCTCAACTTCATTTCTCATGGAAGGCCAAAAATATGATTGAGAAATCAACTGCAAAGTACGATCTCTTCCCACATGACCTTCTTCATGCAGTTCTTTCAAAATCTTCATTCGCAAACTGCAATCTGGTATACATAATTGATTTCCCTTGAAAAGAAAACCATCCACTAACACGTACTCATCCGTCTTTCCCTTCTCGACGTTAACTACAATCTTGGCAAAGTAAGGATCATCAACAAATAATTCTGGAAATACATCAAACCCTGTCACTTCAATCCTCATTGTAGTCAACAAATGATTCCTTCTACTCAATGCATCTGCCACACGGTTTGTAACTCCCGATTTATGTTTCACAACAAATGTAAACTGTTGTAAGTATGCAATCCACGAGGCATGTCTAGCTGCAATCTTGTCCTGCCCTTGCAAATGCTTTAACGCTTCATGATCAGTATTAAAACAAATTCTTTATGGAACAAATAGTGTCTGCAATGCTTCACAGCTTGCACAACAGCGTTAAATTCTACATCATAAGTATTATATCTCATCTTTTCTCTAGAAAGTTTCTCACTGAAATATGCAATAGGACGGCCCCTCTGACTCAACACCCCTCCAATTCCAACCTTAGATGCATCAGTATGTAGCTCGAACAACAACTGAAAGTCTGGTAATACTAGAATGGGCGCTGACGTCAAAAGTTCCTTGATCTGCTCAAAAGCAAATCCTGCTTCTTCTGACCATGAAAATTGCTTCCCCTTCATACAATCAGTAACTGGTGCCATCACACTACTAAAGTGAGGTATAAATCTCCGATAAAACGAAGCCAACCCATGAAAACTTCGGACTTCTGTTATAGTCTTGGGCTGTGGCCAATCTCTGATTGCTTCAACTTTATTCTGATCCACCCGTATTCCTTCTTCCGATACAATATATCCCAGAAATAAAACACTCCGCGTCACAAACACGCATTTCTTTGTCCCTGCATAGAACTGCTCTCGACGAAGAATAATTAGCACCTTTCACAAATGCTGAATATGCTCCTCTGTGCTTGCACTATAAATCAAATATCATCAAAGTAAACTACCACAAACTTCCCAATGTACGGTCTAAAAATTTGGTTCATCACCCTCATAAATGTACTTGGTGCATTCGATAGACCAAACGGTATAACCAGCCATTCATACAACCCTTCGCGTGTCTTGAATGCTGTCTTCCACTCGTCCCCTGGTCTAATTCGGATCTGATGATAACCACTCTTAAGATCAATCTTCGAAAAGATAACAGCTTCACTGATTTGATCCAACAGGTCATCAAGCCTTGGCATCAGAAACCTGTATCTGACAGTTATTTTGTTGAGCGCCTTGCTATCTGTACACATCCTCCATGGACCATCCTTCTTCGGCACTAACAATGCTGGTACAACACAAGGATTGATGATGCAGTACGAACTACGGAATCAATATGTTTAAATTGTTCAAAGCCTTTGAGTCGTTTGGAGTTGGCTTCGTTTTTAAGTCGTTCGGGGGTTATAAGTCGCTCATGACGTAACAAAGGGTATTCACGACCTAATGTTAAGGTCTTAAGTCATTCGCGACTTAATGAGATAAAGGGGAACGATTTAAAGAATGAGGCGCCCCGAGTCAAAAACCAGAAACATAACGATCTGGACGATGTACTACATTGTTGTATTGAAGATCTAAGTCGGCTACGACCTAAGGAAAGGGTAGGTCGTCTACGACTTATCATGAAGCGGAAGGAAGCTCTAGTGGTTGAAGACCTTAAACCGGAAGCGAGTTACGACTCAGTTGAGTCGTAGAAAGTTAAGTCGCGAGAAGATGCTGTGATGTGATTAGGTCGGCAACGACCTAGTATAAGTCGTTATGTCGCCTGTTTCTTATATCGTATACTGTGTTGTATCGTTAGGTCGTCTACGACGTAAGTTTTGTAATTTGCTTGTTTTCTTTGAGTCATAAGTCGTCTTGTGTTGAGTTGGTTGTAACTCGTTAAGTCTTAAAGTCCTGAGTCGTTATCTGTTTGTAATTTTTCCTTGAGTCTTGAGTCGTTGAATGTAAGTCGTAAGTCGTATGTCGCATTGTAAGGGAATGAGTCGCGTGATGTTGAGTCGCTGCCGACCTATGTGTTGTGTTGTAATTTGGGTATAGTGTTGTTGCTGAGTCGTGAGCCTTAAGTCGTGAGTCGTGGAGGATGAGTCGTATACGACTTAAGGGTCAGGGGTTGGAAACTTCTATAAATAGGGAGTGAGTTGTAACTTTTTGGAGGTTGATTTTTGAATAAAATTTCTTGTTGATTGCTGTGTGCTTTCATCTTAAATTGGTAGTTGAGTGTAATCTCCTATCTCCACTTTCGGTTATTCGAGTGCGCTCGAATCAACAATTGTTGAAGCCGATTCACGGAATCAAGTGCGCTTGATCAACGCTTGAAGAATTGAAGATCTTCTTTCACGGTATCGTGCGCGATCAACGTGTTAGAGATAGCTAGAATTCGGTATCTTCGGATCAACGAATTTGGGCATTTTGGTATTCATCAATTCACCGATTGCTATTTTCACCGATTGAAGTTTATTTTGATTAATCCGCTGCGCCAGTTTTGGTATCAGAGCTAGACTTAGCCAATCATAGCTAAGCCGAGACTTGGAGCCAATTTTTGAAGTTGAAGTTTGAAGTTGTTGTTCATCGTGTTCATCTTGAAGTTGCAACGAGTTTGAAGATTTTGATCCATTTCATTTTGGATCTAGAGTTGAAAAGGTGATTGAAGTATTGAGACCGAGCTAGTGATTGGAGCCGTGCCTTGTTGTTGTTTGAGTTGAAGGGTTGCAAGTGAGGCCGAGTCAAGTTGCAAGTGAACCGAGCTTGTTTGTCTTGTGTTGAAGCTTTGTTGAAGAATTTTGAAGTATTTATTGAAGTGTTGTGAAATTTAATCATGCCACCAAGGATAGCTAACCGTCATCAAAATGTTGAAGCTTTGTATAGAAGAGAAGAAGCCGAGCTTATGGAACAACGTATTAATGAGAAATTTGATGAAGGCATTGGAAAGTTAGAGAAGTTGATGAATGATTTGAATCAAACTCAAAGGAGGAGATCACCAAACTCGAACCATGGAGGAAACTGAGTTTCGCCATCGGTTACGGAAGCGAGGAGGGTATCACCGCAATCTTGTAGAGAAAGAAGGGAAACATCAATTTCATCAAGGAGAGATCACCATGACTATGGACATGAAGAGAGAAGAAGTCAACATGAATTTGACAATGAGGCGTATAAAGATGAAGAGAGACATAGTCGAAGAAGCATGCGTGATCGAAGGGATGTTGATGGTCGAGATCGATATAGACGTACATTTGATTTTGATGAAGAGGGTGATAGAGCTAGCATTCATTATCAAGATCGAGACCAAGTTCGAAATTCATATCGAGATGTAGATGATGATCGTCGATGGGAATCGGGTATGAAGATGAAAATTCCAGAATTTAAAAGTGGGATGGTTGCTGAAGAATTCTTAGACTGGTTGTCAAATGTGGAGGAGATCTTTGATTTCAAGGAGGTTCCGGAGAATCGTCGAGTGAAGTTGGTTGCTACTAGGTTGAGGGGGAGAGCTTTGGCGTGGTGGCAACAAACTAAACTTACGAGGGAGAGAATGGGGAAGTCAAAGATTGAGTCTTGGGATAAGATGAAGAAGTTGATGAGAGCTACTTTCTTACCTTACAACTATCAATCACTTATATACCAGAGGTTGCAGAATCTGAGGCAAGGGACGAAGTCTGTTAGTGATTATGCTGATGAATTTTACCAACTCATTGCCAGAAATGATATTATGGAGATGGAAGAACGGCCAACTGCTAGATTTGTTGGAGGATTGCGAATGCAGATCCAGGATATGGTTAGTATGTTCGATCCAAGATCTGTTGCAGAGGCACATCAGAAAGCGTTAGCTTGGGAGAAGCAAGGAAGGCGTGGAGGTGGTGTGTTTACTAATTCTAATAATCAAGCGAAGGGTGTTAGTGGAAGTTCTAATGTTCCTAAACCTGTTACAAAACCAGTGGTGAAGGAGGCTGAGAAGGCGAAGGTTAGCAGTGGTTTCAAATGTTATAATTGTCAGGAGTTGGGTCACAAAAGCAATGAATGTCCGAAGCCGAAAAAGAGAGCAATGGTTGCTAAGATTGAGGATGATGGTGAGGAGGCAGAATGTTCAAATGCACCTTATGTTGAGGAGGAAGACTTATTGTCCGGGGATGAAGGTTGTAATTTGATGATGAGGAGATCTTGTCTTACACCAAAGCAAGAGGAAGATTCTAGTTGGTTGAGGAACAATATTTTTCAGTCTACATGTACTATTCTGGGAAAAGTTTGCAAGTTCGTTATTGATGCTGGGAGTTGTGACAATATTACCTCTACCGAAGCAGTAAAGAAGTTGAACTTGAAAACTGAGAAGCATCCTAAACCGTACAAGTTAGCATGGTTGAGGAAAGGTGGTGAAGTGAAGGTGTGTCGAAGAGCTTGTGTGAATTTTTCAATTGGGAAGAAGTACAAAGACGAAATTTGGTGTGACGTTGTAGACATGGATGTGTGTCATCTGTTGTTGGGCAGATCATGGCAGTTTGATAGAGCAGTACAACATGATGGTCGTGCTAATAGCTATAGTTTCATGTTCGAAGGTACTAAAATCACTTTAGTTCCCAAGAAGCAGCAATAGAAGGAAAGCAAGCTAGAGGAGATTGAAGAGCTGAAAACTTTATTATCTTTGAAAGAGTTTGTCAAGGAGGTTGAAGAGGAGCCTGAAGTTTTTTTATTGATTGGGCGAGAGTGTAGTGAAGAGGTTGAAATTCCAGAAGAAGCAAAGCCAGTTTTGAAAGAATTTGAAGATGTATTTTCAGAAGAGTTGCCGAAGGAGTTACCGCCACTGAGGGACATTCAACATCAAATTGATCTTGTTTCGAGAGCAGTTTTACCACATCGACCACATTACCGAATGAGTCCGAAGAAGGATTGGAGGAGTGTTGAGTCAGAGTGGAAATACATCTACAAACAGTGCAAACGACCTTACAACAATGCGACTTAACACATATACAACATGAGTTACGACTTAAGGAAAATACAACTACAACACATTACACGAGTTAACAAATATACGACCTAACAGACCCCTGAGCTAACACATGCACGGCTCAACAAAGACTGTTACAACACACGCAACCTAAGCTCCATGCGACCTAAAGATCTTGCGACCTAAAGTTTGAGCGACTGAAGCTCTGGATGACCTAAAGTGGACAGCGGCATAAGATATCAACGGCTCAAGAAGATAGTGGCATCAGCGAACTAACTCACTAGGTCGTTTATTCCTGTAGGTCGTAGCTCGTCGGAATTAGGTCGGAGCGACCTAAAGACATGAGCGCTGAAATGCTTAACTCGCCTGGTTGCTTGAATGCCTTCAAAATATGGATTTTATTCAAAATACAGATTTTATAGAGTTTGAAAAATAAAAGAATTGGTTTTCTTTAAAAGGAATTTAATTTTTTAAAGGAAATAAAATTTGAAACCCATTTGGGAATTGATTTTTGGTGATTGAATTTAAATCGTTTGAAAATCCATTTTGAAATTTATTTGGTGTTTTGAAAAGAATTTGGAATCAATTTGAAAACTGATTTGGGGTTTAGAAGAAAATGATTTCAGATTGAGATGTGAATGAAATTCACTTGGTGTTTAATTTCTTGGAAAATCAATATGGAATTTGATTTGGTTGTTTTTGAAGTCAATTGAAAAATTAAATTGGTGTTGAAAGTGAATAATTGAAATCGATTTGAAAATCGTATGTAAATAGATATTTTGGAGATGTGAATTCACATGGAATGTATAAAGAAAAGGGAAATTTGTTTAAAAATAAACATCGATTTATTTTTGAAGCATGAGAATAAATTTATGGATTTGGAACGTAAATTTAAGGTAAATCGGTAAGGATTTATTTAATTGGTTTAAATGAACCATTTTGAAATGAAAGTGTATTTTCCCTGGAAAGCCGAATAAAATTTCTAAATAACTTTAAAAGATGTAGAAATATATATATATATATATGTATATATATATAATTCTAGAATTGGTTTTGAAAAGGATGCTTTGGAGAAATTAACTTCTTAAATTATTTTAAATCCTTTAAGTAAAGGTTTATTAAGTTGACATAGAAATGATTATTTCTAAGATTTAATCAATAATTGTTTTAGAAAATAGTTATTTAAATAGTTATACTCTATATACTAATTTTATTTTGAAAATTAGTTTGGACTTAAGTTATATGTAATATTGGTATAATATTTTTATAACTTATATTTTAAGTAAAGTGGTTAAAGAAAAACAGTTTTATTTCAAAGTGTTTTTCCCGATATATTTTGGATAGGTGTTATAAATTATTTTTAAAGTATTTGAACTCGGCAGATTTCCAGTGAAAATGAGTATATATTTGGAAGTGTTTCCGTGTAAGGAAAATGATTTGAAATTTGTTTTCAAAAATTTTAAAGGTGAAAAGTGATTTGAAATTTGTTTTCAAATGGTTGAAGTGTGGGAAAATATATCTTGCAAAGATATTTTTGGAAAATTTATAATTTGGAAAATTATTTGGAATCTGGTGATGTTGTGCATATCTATTGATAGTTAAGTAACCGACTATCAATATTTACCTTTAAATGGGTATTTGTTGTGACTTGCTTGAATTTGAATGCTACACTTATTTTAAAATAAGCGCTTGTTATTCGGTTTAGCCGGGAGAGGACCTTTGGGTCATAAATCCCATTCCGAATAGTGATACGTCATAATGGATAGCATTTGAAGGCCGGTATGGAAGACTGGATATTTTCAAAAACGGAAAGATTACCGTCGAATGTCTCTGCATCGGCTGCGATATAGAGATTTTATCACCCTTTGTGATGGGAAGTCTGGATGTGATTAGTGAATACCCGGACTTGCAAGGGCTTCTTTGGAAGTGCCTTCGGTTCCGTTCGATCTCGGAACGGACTTGTATGGATGTGTGTCTGACGTTACAGTTTGAGATGTAAAGCTGGTTTCTATCAAATACATTTTTGTTGGTGGCAGAGAATTTATTCTCTTAGCTTAACACCCTTCTCTGACACGTACGAGCTCAGAGGTTATGTAGTTGATGGTTACTAGTGATATATTCCCAATTTGGTAACGTGGCATGCTGAGTGCTACGGATCATTTGTTGATCAAAGCGTTGCTTTTGTGAAAAGCATAGCTTTGTGAATGAGACTTCGTCGAACCTCATAACTCGGTAATGGTCAAAACAGGAAGAATGCAGCAAGGTTATTTGGGGATAGCGCCCCCACAGGGTATGTACATATCCTTCTGGATAGAGGTGGTATTATGGTATGGAGCCCGGATACTTAACCTATGTGGTTGCTGCAAATTTATTTCTTTGTGGTTGTTGGTGACTCCCGGGATAAAGGTCGGTTACGACCGGGGGATGGCATACTCGTGTCAGTAGTTACCTAGTTCAGTGGTAACCCGGCCTTGTATTGGCAGAGATCCGGTTAGGTTCTCAGGGCGTCCTTCCAGAGGCGTACCCACGTGGCAATGGGAAGTTTCTTGGCCTGACCATTTGTTGGAAAATCCAAAGAAACAATACGAGCCTTGTACGGTTTTAGTTGTAGAACATGCCATCTAATATGGTAGCTATAGTAGGCGTACTATAATGGTACCTGTGCTGGCTAAGATTAATATTATACTTTCGAAATGTTTTTCTGCACTTTGCACTTATAGTAATAATATCAAAGGAATTCACGTATCAACCATGTTTGACTATCATAAGGAGAAATCTCCTCCAAGTCTGCATTTGCATTATGTGTGTGGAGGGCGGCCTTATGGTAGTTACATTTTCTAAAAGCGACGCGGATCTATTTTAAAATATTTCTTTGTTTGTTTTAAAGATATAACCGATTTAAGTTCTAACACCGGTCTCATTACTGTCCTGGAGTTTATTGTTCCCTTCCTTAACTTTGGGTGCCCATCAATTTCCACACGGGCAGCCTAGAGTCAGGTTATTAGGTCATTTTGGAATTCAGGAGATGCTGTGGAGATCAGGAGCAACCTGGATGGCGAAGCATATCACTTGTATATGTTATTATCTTTTCCGCTGTGTATTCAGTTGTGAGGACAGGTTTATATAACTGTCCATTATTGTGTGGTGTTGTATATTGACTCTGATGATGTAATGCATAAAATGTACAGTTCTTTTGATTTAAAGATTATTCATTTATCTATTGTATGTTGTTCCGCTGCGATTGTGAGATTCTGATATCGTTTCTGTTGCTTTTCTTTCATTCTTACTTCTTCTATCTTTTTCTTCTTCTTAAACCCTAAGGGTTCGGTTTTTCGGCCTTCGATTGCTCGGTAGTTAATACAGTGGACGTATTAACGTCGATTTTCGGAAGTCGAAGAATCGGTTCCTCACAACCACAGAAAGCAAAAAGAAGTGTAAAAAGATCAGATCGGATCGAGCAAAGGTGTGCTCTAGTGTTGTTGTATGAAAGATTCAGACGGACACTGATTGAACAAGCATTAAGCTCGGACGTTGTCCTTACAAGCCGGACGATGGAAGGACAAGTTCGAACAATGAAGAACAACATACATATTCAGATAGCTAATTTTTCTAGTAGAATCGTACAGACAAGAATCTGACGTCTTACAGTTTCGAACCGAGCCTGTCATTGGACAATTCCTACAAAACCACCCTACTTACGTTGAAGGTACAATCTAAAGATATATTACCCTCTAACATCCAATTTAAATTTACATTGTAAAACAAATATTACAAGCCAAGCACGTTAGTAAGATTGAAAACTTTAAGTCTTTAACAAGCAACTTGACAATAATATTCAAAGAACTTTAAAAAACAAAAAACCGATCATAATTACTTTCACCGCCACATCCAAATCATTAATGTTGATGAACTTAGGGTAATATAAGGCTAATCACTCCAAGGCATGAATAATCGTTGTCTTTCAAGAATGTTTTCTCCTTCTTTGTCACAGCGGATTGTATGAAAAACTTCTTTCAGGATAAAATGGAGATTAATCTGTGCAAGTTGTGATTACTTGCTCAGATCAGAAGAAACACTCAGAAGTTAATAATGCTATCGATTTTAGATTTAGATGAAAGTGGAGTGAAGTCTGCTTTGATGGAATGCACTGTTATATAGGGATTGAGACGTCTATTCGTCTACAGGTGCCTATTCGAACGGTCATGACCGTTTTCTAACGGTTGTTACCATTGGCTATTGAATTTGAATTCAATTGCCAATAAAACGTACCGTTTTGGATGGGACGCTGCCCCGCATCCAGCCGAGGGACAGCCCTTGGACCCTTGCGACCTAATCGGGCAGGTCGAACCCTGTAGCGAGGGAGTTGCCCCCGTACCTCCAACTTGGAGGTTTTCCACCCCCGGACCCCTCCTCCATAGGGGATCTTATTTGACAAAAGTTTTTTTTTTGAAAAAACATTCAACAATTAGTGCACCCTCCTCCGTGTTTTCTTCTTCGCCATTAAATTCACATTTATTTAACCTATCAACTCTACCAGTAGAGGAGGAACTTGGTCTACTTTGTATTTGATGCCCCTCTTCTTATTCGTTCATTTTATGTAGATTGCAACGATGAGTCTATAATTACTTCAGACGAGCAAGAAAAAAAGGCAAATAATAATAATATATATACTTTGCTCTATCCAAAAAACTTATATTTTATCACCATGAACCTTTCATGTGTTTGGGATTGTAATTCTCCACCATATCAATTTCTTTACAATTTTGTAAGTTTCTCTTGTAGCTCCTCATTTATTCAAACAAAAAATAAAGGAAAAATTTGAGTCTAATTTATGAATTCTCCTATTTATATCCATTTTTATTTATTATTTGATCGTCTATGATCAAGTGATTCTAGATTTTGGATCTTTATTTGTTCGCATAGATTAAGATTTTGAGCTACCAAAATCTTAACAGTCGGTACCAAAACAAGGGTGTCATTGGAGATTGATAGGTACTGACTAGACAATGATTTGAAAAACTATGTGGTGAATAGATTAAATAGAAACGAGATTTTAGGATATTGAGACAAAAGATCGAAGCAGTATCGGAAAAAGTGAAAACCTTACCCAACTATGGGATGAAGTTGCTTCGGATTATATGAAAATTGGAAGCGATGTTGAAAGAAGAGAAGAACGAATCCAACTTATGAGGAAGTTGTTTCAAATCCTAATAAACTGAGAGATATTAATGTAGATAAAATGGAAGAGATGAAGGATGAAGCTCTTACAACTATCGAACTATGTCTTTCTGACGAGGGCCTTATAGTGTTTGTTTATATCACAGATGCACATAAACTGTTGGATGCATTGAAAGATGCTTGCTGGAGTTAATCTCTCACCAACAATTTTATTACTAGTCACAAATTAATATTATTCAGATGAAATTGGTTGCTACACTCTCAAAGCACTTAGATACTTCTAATACTTTAATTACGAATTTGAAGGCAACTGATGTAAAAATTATCTGCACATGCATTAATGCTGATAAGTTCTTTTAGGTCCCATGCATGAGTATTTGTTAATTACATGATTTATGTGGACATTCCATAAGCGTGCCTGATGTGATGGTAGGGTTGCATAATGAAGTATTATGTAGGATGTTTGTTGGGAGTGAGAGTAGTAGTGATGTTTTGGAGGCATTATTTATGTGGATTGAGAGAACGAAAAAGAGGTCCAAATTTGATGAAGGTAGACAAAAGTCTAGGTTCAAATCTAAAAGGCCTAGAAGGGGCTCGTTTCTTTTGTAGGAAACATAAGCATCACAAGACCGAGTGTCCAAATCTCAAGGCAAAGAGAGATGCTAAAAATACATTAGCATCTATTCCATAGGTACGAACAACGGTGATGAGGGTACCATGGTTTTCTTAGTTGGCGACCTTATTACTAAGAGTGCACTAAGGCATCCTATCACATGACACACATAGGAATTGTTTCATCATTTAGAGAGAGGTGAATGAAGGTTTTATTCCTATAGGAAATGATGCTTTTTGTCATACGGTTCACGTTGGGAATGTGTAGATAAGATATATGATGGGATTGTTAGGGCTATTTTTATTGTGAGGCATGTACCATAGTTGCATAGGAGTTTATTATTGATGGATGCTTTTACATGCTTGGTTTGAGGATTATTATGGAGGACGAGAATTTGAGGATAGCGTAGGGTTCATTGGTTATAATGAATGGTGTTGGGGATGGAAACTAATTTCTATTGAAATAGAACACTATCAACAGGCAGTTGGTTGTAGTAGTTTGTTCTTTTGATCTAGACTTGATAGGGGTACAATGTCGTAGTTTGGGATATGATGGCGAGAAAAATTTGGAGATATTACACAAATGATGTTTGATTTACGGCATTGACCGATCAAAGCGTGGGTTCTGTAAATGGTGTGTACTTGAAAAACAGAAGAAGGTTTTGTTTGATGTTGGATCACACAAGGCAAAGATAGTATTGTATTTTGTTCATGATGATATATAGGGGATTGCACTAGGCACTTCGATTGGGGGCCAAACCAATTTGTTTCCTTTATTGATGATTTCTTGCGGAAAGTCTAGATTTATTTTATGAAATCCAAAGATCGGACTTTTGACCTATTTCTTAAGTATAAGGTAGCAGTGGTAAGCAATTGGAAAATATGTTGATTCTTAGATCATATGATGGTTGGAATTCGTAAGGACTTGCATTTTACATATCGAAGGACCCTAAAATATACCTATTTAATTTATATGAGACCATATAATTCTGTAATTTTAGGATACGACTCTTGCAAGTATTTTCCACACTTTCGATTTTTTCTGAATTTCCGTGTGACCATTTTGACCCTGAAAATCATATTTGGACTATAGCTTTTGATAAAAGTAGATTTAGGGGGTTTATCCTATTTCATTACTTTGGAATGGTGGTTTCCTATTCCGTAGATTGGTCATAATAGAAAACCAAACTTATGGTTGGGAATTGACATATGTTTTAAGCTTTACAAACTATTGACCATAATCAGTGTGTAATTAGCAAGCCTAATTAATTGACGCATTTTTCTAAATAGTGAAACCTATGAATAGGAGCTAAGATAGTTGAATGAAAAGATTCCCTCCCATTCCAAATCAGTTCCAAACCCTAATTTGCCCTAGATCTACTCTAATTCACCTAGATTTCATCCTATATCGTAGTAGATTGCTAATTAGTGATTGGATCCTCATTTAGAAGATTGTCCTTATCATCTTTCTTGAATTGAACTATGATTTGATACTGTATGGACATGATCTACCATCATTTAGCTTGAGTTTGGTGATTAGTAAGTGGTTTATGACTTCTTACTGTTCTATGTAGGATTATATGTTAGGATTTTACGATTATATGCTAGAATTGTAAGAATTCACATAAATTTGATAAAATCTAACATAATTTGGTAGTAGAAACTAAATTTAGCACTAATTTCATATTTATAAGCATATAATCTAAATTAGCTTAGAATTCGTCCTATATATGTATACATGTTCATTGATTTAGGACAATCTATGATTAGATTGTGTGTGTGGCGGGAGGCCTTTATGGTAGTTGCATTTTCTAAAAGCATTGCGGATCTATTTTAACATATTTCTTTGTTTGTTTTAAAGATATAACTTTTTTACGTTCTCACACCAGTCCCATTACTGACCTGAAGTTTATTGTTCCCTTCCTAAACTCTGGGTGCCCATCAATTTCCACACGGGCAGCCTAGAGTCAGGTTATTAGGTCATTCTGGAATTCAGGAGATGCTGTGGAGATCAAGAGCAAGCTGGATGGCGAAGCATATCACTTATATATGATATTATCTTTTCCGCTGTGTATTCAGTTGTGAGGACAAGTTTATATAACTGTCCATTATTGTGTGGTGTTGTGTATTGACTCTGATGATGTAATGCATAAAATGTACAGTTCTTTTGATTTAAAGATTATTCATTTATCTATTATATGTTGTTCCGCTGCGATTGTTAGATTCTGATATCGTTTCTGTTGCTTTTCTTTCTTTCTTACTTCTCCCATCTTTTTCTTCATCTTAAACCCTAAGGGTTCGGTTTTCCGGCCTTTGATTGCTCGGAAGTTGATACAGTGGACGTATTAATGATGATTTTCGGAAGCCGAAGAATCGGTTCCTCACATTTGGTATTGGAGTATTTGGTTAAGCGACAACCTTGGCTCTGTTGGGAATTACTCATTAGAGATAGAGTCAGTAGTACTCTAGAATGAGTGTGAGTGTAATAATAGATATGAGCACGTATTTGTTAGTGAATATAAATTTGTTTTGTATTGTGTTGACTTATCAGTTGATTGTTTATAGATTCTAGTCGATGCAGTCTAGCTAACTGTGTCGATAGGAGTTTCTAAACTCTTAAACAAGATAAACCGACACGGTATTGTTTTAAAATAGGGTAAATGGAATAATGTTACCCAGACTATTTCGTAAATAAAAGGAATGATTTTTCGAAAATTATTATGGTTGCTTGTTTGTTAGGAAGTGATAATATTAAATTATTATAATCGATTATTGAATAAGAAATTGAAATCATAATCAAAAGCTAAGAAATAAATCCATATACAAATGAGATTTGTAAATTTAAATTGTAACTGTGATTCATAATTTGAAATGGAACTCCAGAGTAATATTTGAAAACAAATTTAAGAATTTGAAATTTTGAGATTTGGGAAATTCAAATTCTTTGGAGTTTGAAAATGATTTTCAAGGGTTTTGGAAAATTGTTTTAAAGGGAAGAAAGCACTAAACTCTTTTCGGTCGCTGGAAAATAATTCCGATGATGATCGCGACACCATCGGTGTTCATTTTCGAGTTTCCATGAGAGGAATTGCTGCCGAATTATAATTAAACGGAAGTTGTTTGTGAAATTGAGTTTGTTTTTGGAAATTCATAAGATAATTTGAATAGATTTCAAAAATAATTTTTGAAAGATTGAAAAGACTTTGGAATGTTGTACAAAATGTTTATGGAATAATAAATAAGTTTGGATGACTTAGGAAATTCAGATTTAAACTGAAACTGAACTGAGTTAATTGGAATAAAGGTGAATTTTAGAAGTCTAATAGACTAAATGATTGGAATACAATTATTAAGTTGGAAAATAAATTGTGAATGAATAAATAAAATTTGCAATTGCAAGTGCAAGAAAATGAAATTGAATGTTGAAATTCATTTCGAATTTGTAAGTAAATAGAACTGGAATTGGTGAATTTGATTTGTGAAAAACAAAGTGAAGTATTAAACTAAAATTAGTAAGCGCAACTAATTGAAGAATGATTAAATGAATAAGGTTTAAAATGAATTGAATCCAATATTTTTTTTATTTATGGAAGTAAATTGTATTCATATAGAATTGGAAATCCAGTGTAATATATGTAAGTGAAACCAAAAGATAAAATTGTTAAACAATTTTTGTTAAGCAAAAGGAGATATAAATTTGAATAAGTAACGAAATTTTACTTTGGTAAAAGTTAAATAGAATTTACTTTAGAATTGGAATCTGAATTGGATTTATAAGTGGAAATTTAAGTTAAGTTAAACAAATGATGTTTGAAATGGAATATAACTTAAGTAATGTTGAATGAAGTTGATTTTGGTATCGAAGTAAATTAATAAAGTGAAGTGATGAATATGAACTTGAGTCATGTAATGAAGTTCAACTTTTGTGGTTAAATGAATTAGCAATTGAATTGAACTAATGAATTGAATTTTAATCAATCGAATGTAAAAGAATTGATATGGAATAATGCATGTAAATGTTAATTCATTAAAAACTAGTAAATTGGAAATTGAATAATTGAAAGAAAAGTCAATTAGATATTAAACCAATTGGAAATTAAAAGTGTTAAACCAAATTGAATGTAAATTTAATAAATTTGGTTATGTTGGTTATGATTTGGTTGTTATATGATTGTTAGTTGATTGTATATAATTCATTAAGTGTTAATGAAATTGAATTGATAAATGGAAAGCTATGTAATTGAATTTGAATTGAAAGTGAACTAATGTAAATTGGTTGTAAGCAATTAAAATTTGTATCGAAACCTTATAAAATGCTTAAGGGAATTATTTTGATTGCATTGCTTGTGAAAACTATGTATTTTCTATTGAAAATTAGTGAAATGTAAATGAATTTCCTATATATGTCACTTACATGTTTAAATTGAGTAAGTACAGGTACCGGAGCTGTAGTTGGCTAGATTTGGTCACGCTAAAATGCTAATAAATAACTGCTTTGCTTAAAAATGCTAAAAAGGTACGCCTACGCAATAAAAATAGGAAATATGAACTGTTTTTCTATTTTCCGACCGTGTGGGTCGATGTATATATATTTATATCTACTGTGATACCGCAAAAGCTCCTTCATACAAAGGAGACTCTGCCAAAATTTTCCGTAAATTTTGAGAGTTAGAAAATTTTTTGGAAATTTTTGGAAAATTTTTGTTGACGAAAAGTCAATTTCTAAATTGAAATTAAAATGTAGGAATTGAACTAGAAAAGTGTAACCATCGGATTTTGGAAAAGTTAAGATATTAAAATGAATCTGAAATCAAGTTGGAATGATTTCTTTTTGAAAAAAAAAGTTAAAGGATTTCAAGATTTTTTCTTACTTGCCAATTTCGAGGACGAAATTCTTTTAAGGGGGGAAAGTTCGTAATGACCCAGAATTTCGGTCATTCGAAATTGGTATATTTAATTGATTTTAAATAATTAACAAGTAAAATTTGTAAGTCGAATAAATTTTATTTCGAATATCTAGATTTAATTGGATAATTAAATCGATAATTTAATATTTGAAATTATAGAAATAATTGGGTTTAATGTGATTAAATTTGACTTGTAAAGTTGCATTAAATCATATTGGAGTTAGAATGATGTTATAGAACTTTTAAAATTGAATTAAAAGTTAATTTGTAGAAATTGAATATTTTAATATTTAGTCGACGAGTACAAATAGTCATTTTTCAAACAGTCTTGGATTTTGACGAAACTAGTTTCATCGGATCCGTAATGTTAAATCGTGGTAAGATTTTAAATTTCGTGTCAATCGGATTTACGGTTTGTTCGGGACAAGCTAAAACGCAATGAAATTGGTATAAGTGAATTTTAAATTTAAATAGTTGATTTGAAAACCTATTTTTCAAATATGATCGAATTGGCTTCCGATATATATTCCATTGCGTTCGAAATGGGGGTAAAACATTATAAACGCCAGACGGCTTGCTTCATTTGGAGTGCGGAAAAATTTCGGATGAATATTGTTTCAGAATTTTCTATAAAAGGACCCATTATCTTCTGATTTACAAAACCCTAATTCCTCTAGGGTAGAGCAGCCGCCATTAGTTTCAAACGGCCAGAAACTTCCCTCGTTTCTCCTCATTTTTCTTTCGATCCATCCCATATTACCAAAAACTTTTAACTAGAAGGTTGTAGAGCTCGGCACGACCTATAAATCCAATGGTTTTGATCGACAAAGACGAGATGGATCGTCGATAAATTGCATTGGAACACGCAACGTTCACGTGCGTCTTTCGAGGCTGAATCGCGACCGAGCTTGATGCAATTTGACCTGAGATTGGAGCTTGCTCCGACGCGTAAAACGATGGCCTCTGATCAATGTATAGGTGAAGGGGTGGCTGTGATAATTGGCCAAACAACGGCGGCTATGGGTTATAATCGCGTGCATTTTCTTGAACCTGGGAAGAAGATGGCCGATCGGTCCTGATTGATGAAGGATGAAATCAACGGCTTAGATTTAAGCTAGGGTTTGTTAATAAAAATTGAAGTTATTATATTATATAATTCGTACAATCTTTAAAATACTATAACTTGTTCATACGAGGTCGAAAATTGACGAAACGAATTGCGTCGGGTTCGTATTGACGAGCACTACGCGATGGAGCTGGTTTGGAGTTGATTGGAGCTAGTGTGAATTTTGGATAAAATTAAACAGTCGTCTAATTTTATTTGGAACGAAACACTGCAACTGTATTGGAAGTAAGGTGAGAACTTCTAACTCAATCGAATTTGTTTCGATTTAAATAGTTAAATTTAAAATTACTTGATTGTGTGATTGAATGATAAATTTCTATTTGTTGTAATGAAATAGACCCTATACGCCGCATATTAAGCGGAGGTTATTTTATTAAACACATATACCGCGATATTCCACCTTGAAGTGGAATTAGTATTATGTACGTACTTGGAGTAGATTTCCTGCATTATATAGCGGATGAGACCCTATTACGCCGCATAATAGCTGATGATATTTTATATAAACCCATGTACCGCGATATCCCGTCTTGAAACGGGATTGGTATGTGCTAACATCTGTGGATGCAGGGAAACAGGTTGGGGGATCATACTGGATTCCTCAAATAATTGAATTTGTTTCAATGTTGTGGGTCGATTATTTATAATCTCTGTGTGATTATCTTTGTGATTGGAATCGTTGAAGGCTAAAATTTAGCCGAATATAATTCTGGCATCGTTGGATACCGAAAATAAAAATTTGATTTTTGAAAATTTAGGTTGAAAATTTATCTTAAAATTTATTTTTGAGGATTGGATAAATTTAAAAGAAGGAATTCTAGATTAATAAAGTTTTATTTTTAATCTTATTGAATAAAATTTCAAAATATGGGAAAAACTTTAATAAATGGATTTCGGGTAATATTATTCAAAGGTTGAAGAATTTATTCAAAATACGGATTTTAAAGAGTTTGAAAAATAAAAGAATTGGTTTTCTTTAAAAGGAATTTATTTTTTTAAAGGAAATAAAATTTGAAACCCATTTGGGAATTGATTTTTGGTGATTCAATTTAAATCCTATGAAAATCCATTTTGAAATTTATTTGGTGTTTTGAAAAGAATTTGGAATCAATTTGAAAACTGATTTGGGGTTTAGTAGAAATTGATTTCAATTTGAGATGTGAATGAAATTCACTTGGTGTTTAATTTCTTGGAAAATCAATATGGAATTTGATTTGGTTGTTTTTGAAGTCAATTGAAATATTGAATTGGTGTTGAAAGTGAATAATTGAAATCGATTTGAAACCATATATAAATAGATATTTTGGAGATGTGAATTCACATGGAATGTATAAAGAAAAGGAAATTTGTTTAAAAATAAACATTGATTTATTTTTGAAGCGTGGGGATAAATTTACGGATTTGGAACGTAAATTTAAAGTAAATCGGTAAGCATTTATTTAATTGGTTTAAATGAACCATTTTGAAATGAAAGTGTATTTTCCCTGGAAAGCCGAATAAAATTTCTGAATAACTTTGAAAGATATAGAAATATATTATAGAATTGGTTTTGAAAAGGATGCTTTGGAGAAATTAACTTCTTAAATTATTTTAAATCCTTTAAGTAAAGGTTTATTAAGTTGATATAGAAATGATTATTTCTAAAATTTAATCAATAATTGTTTTAGAAAATAGTTATTTAAATAGTTATACTCTATCTACTAATTTTATTTTGAAAATTAGTTTGGACTTAAGTTATATGTAATATTGGTATAATATTTTTATAACTAATATTTTAAGTAAAGTGGTTAAAGAAAAATAGTTTTATTTCAATGTGTTTTTCCCGATATATTTGGATAGGTGTTATAAATTATTTTTAAAGTATTTGAACTCAGCAGATTTCCAGTGAAAATGATTAAATATTTGGAAGTGTTTTCGCGTAAGGAAAATGATTTGAAATTTGTTTTCAAAAATTGTAAAGGTGAAAAGTGATTTGAAATTTGTTTTCAATTGGTTGAAGTGTGGGAAAATATATCTTGTAAAGATATTTTTGGAAAATATATAATTTGGAAAATTATTTGGAATCTGATGATGTTGTGCATATCTGTAACGACCCGTTAAGTTCGACCATTTAAAATTGTTTGTTTAATAGGATTTTGTAATTTATTTTAGTTGAAAGAATAAAGGTGGTAGATAAGTATTAAAATGAAGGCTAGAATAAATTATATAGAAGTGACTTAGAAACCTATTTAAAGACATTTGAATAAAATTCAAATGAATTAAGTAGAGAATGAAAGAAAAATTCTTACCTGTACATAAAATTTAATATGGGAATATTAAACCAATTTAATGCAATAAAAGATTGTGAACGATAAATTGAATAGATTAAGAAACCCTGTTATTGCAAGTCAATAAATTTGTAAACCCTAATGAACATCTCAAAATTTATAAATTTATTGAAATTTAAGACATAGCATAAGCGTAGAACTATAGGTATGATGACAAACTTTTATAAATTGTCTAATTAAGGGTCAGCAAATTTATTTGGAAATCAAACTCAATTAAGGGTAAGTAATTATGATGGATTGATGGCATAAACGTTACTAATTTTTATCATAGTAACGGAAGTGCAGATGGAAGGCAACTGTAGAAATTTAAGTACGTATTAACAATTGAAAGGGACTGTCGATTGAGTGGAGTACTTTAGGTTGTCTTACTAAATTTAGAATTTAACATAAGACAAATAGAAATAAATCAATAAACGTATAGATTTTAAGTTTATTATGATGAATTATTTTAGTGATATGACTTAGAATAAATGAAATAATTTGGGTTAATTGGTATTTAATGGAATTAAAGGTTGCAATATTCATAGGTAAGGATTTAGATGAAATAGATTGATGTATGAAAAATTTAATTTGATAAATGGCAATTAATTCCTTTAATTTGTGCAATTAATGTATGTTTAATTGATAACGATAAAAAGTTGATTTTTTTTCAGTGTAACCAACGTAAAATATTATCATAGCATGATACTTGGTTTGAATAGAAGGATTTGATTTAATGTGAAAATTTTTGTTCTAAGTATTGAATAAAATTGGGAATCAAATTTTTTTTTATGATAATAACGTTAGTATTGGTTAATAAATAGATTTCAATGCAGTAACCAAATAAATGGAATAAGATGAGTATATATTGCATAGAAATGAAATGATAAATTATTGATGTAATGGAAGATATAACCATGTCAATTATGCATATAAGGTAATAAGGTAATGAAACCGAGGTAAATTAATTAATTGAGACTTTAAGTAAAATTAACGTGTGGAATTGACCAAGGTTCAATAAAATGAGAATTTGATTGGTTATATTTATTGGTTGAGAAATGTAAATGTGTATTTGGGGAATAAATTTAGTCAGACTTAAGTATTGAATTTATTTAATTAATATATATGATAAATGATGATTAAATAAAAACCCAATACTCTATATATATGTATAATATTTGAGTGAAAATAATAATACACTTATAAATGTGGAATTAAGAGTTTACAACAACTATTTTAAGTAAAGAAATTGTTCATTCAAGTAAATTTGAAACATCGCAATAGGTGTAGATTAAGTGTTGCGTTAAATAAATTATAAAGGAATAAATTTATAGAAACGTAGGAACGGAAGAATGAACATTATAGTAACGTAAAACGTATTGTAGGATAATAATTAAGTATAGGCTTGTAAATTAGATGTATGACAATAAATTTTGTACGTAAATCTTTCTATTAGTTGATAAGTCTTATTTTGATCAATTTAAAGGAATACACTAAATTTTGTAGTTAGTACGGAATATTGATGAGTGAATGAATAAGATGAAACAAAGGTGGAATGTATTAGTTGAGGTTTTAAGTTATTTATGTGATAAGTTACCAAAATTACAATTTTATCTAAATACAGTAATTTATGCAAACAAAAGATGAACATTTTGAAGTATTACCACAGTGATATATAAAAGAAACGTTAACTATGTAGTTGGAGAATAATTGATATATTTTGAGTTGGATAATAGAAATCAAGTTATTTATATAATTAGATTTAAGATGAGAGTATAAGTATATGATTAAATAATTGGGTTTTGCGAATAAAATTTATAATTCCCAAATAATAAGAAAACGCAGAGGTTAACACTGCGAAATTTATATACTTATAAATTTTAATTCACATCCAAGCTTGCTAAATTATTGGGAATTGATTGGATTATATAAGTAATGAAATTTGGCCAATATTTAAAGTTGAAAGAAAATTTGGATTTTATGATTTATTTTAATTTATTTAATAAATATTAAAAATAGTCATTTTTGTCACGGACTCGGATTTCGACGAAACTAGTTTCATCGGATCCGTAACGGTGAATTATAATAATGTTTCAAGTTTCGTTGCGATCGGACTTGTCGTTTGATCGTACGGACTCGAAACGCCTTGAAATTTACGCATTTTGAAATCAATTTGAAATTTTTATTTTTTTAGCATAACTTCTTCATACGATCGAATTTGGTCGCGAAACTTTTTCCATCGCGTTCAGAATATTTTGAAACACCTATTTGGATATATAGTTTTAACAAATTCGACTCCGGAGGCAGAACGGGCTTTTTGGGCCAACTATCGTTTAGCACGTTCGTTATCCGTACCCACCTAGCCTTCTTTTATCTGTCTATATATTTGCGATTATAAACCCTAGCCACTCCTTATTTTCATTTTTCTATACGTACATCTCCTTCTCAACTCCTCATTCCAATGGCAGAAAAAAACCTAGAGCAACTTCGGGTCGCTCTTCGGGTTTCAGAGGAGAAAACCCTAGAGCAACTTCGGGTCAGGAAGAAAATGACTCGGGTCGCTCCAGGTCGTTTTGGCGAAAACTCCAAGCAACCATCGGGGAAATGAGGCGGCGCCCCGAAGTCGAACCCGAAGTTGACCCAGGACCAGAATTTTTCATTTTTCAAATTTTCATAACTTTTGCATACGAGCTCGGATTCACGCGCGGTTTGTTTTGCTGGGATCGTATCGGAATTTCTGACGTTTTGGCACTGGTTTGGATGAATTTGGAGACTGTCCAATTTTTGGGTTTAAATTGGATTTGAATTCAATTTAAATTCAAAAGGTGAGTGTTTTAACCCACTCACAACTACTAGAAGCTTTTATGTTTGTTAAATAAATTTTAGAAATGAATAGAAATTTATTTATGAGCTTTTGGCATGTTATTTCATTCATATCTGTTGAATTGCATTTTATTGAATGTAACTGTTAATTTAATTGATTTATTGCGTGTTAATTGGCTGTTAGAAATTTTTGGTTGCATATGAACTGCTAGTTAACAGTTATGTCAATTATCACTGAATATAAATTGTTAGATTAATAGTTGAAAAATTTAATTTGAATAAACTGCCAGTTATCACCTGTTATATATGATCATATATATAATTGTTATTGATTGATATTGCTTGATGTTTGTGACTGGATGATGGATGTTTTGTTGAATGGATGTTTTATTTGATATCATTAAACTGCAAGTTAGCATACATTTTACATTTCATTCGGGATTGTGGTTTGAAATGATAAAACCGCAAAGTTTTATTTTTTTAAATTGCGGATTGAAATGATAAATATCCGTATCACTTGACCATAGGATAGAAAATTATATACAGGCACCGCGGTCTATATATAACTATTTTAATGTGATTTCTATGGTTTGGATTGAATACGGTCTATAAATCTTAAATTTATATTGTATAAATATTTTATTTCATATTTATATACCTATGAAGTTGAAATTTTGAAATTAAAAGGAATATAAATTTCTTTATTGAAAATGGAAGAAATTAAGAAAATGGAGTTTGATGATTTATATCCTATGTTTAAATATTAAGTTGGAAATTTTAAAGATATGATATTTATAATTGGATTTTTCCCAAAATATTTTGAAATGAATATTCTAGTAAAAATTGAATTTGGAAATATATATATATATATTTTACTAGAAATTGAAGTCTTATTAATTATGGATTTTATGTGAATGGTCAAGATTAATTAATAGAATATTGATTTTGAAAGGATAAAAATCCAACTTTAGTTGAAATATTAATGCTCAAAAATGGATATAAATATATATAAAATTGAAATGGTTTTGGGACTTGAAGTAATATTTTGGATTTTGGTTTAACTTTAAAAGAAGAAATATTTGGAAAGCCATGTAATTTATTTCTTTGTAAAGCAACAGTAAAGTTAAACCTTTTTAATTCGCATACCGTTGAATATCCAAACCATTTAGTTTTGAAAATAATGGTTTTAAAATACTATGGATTTTCGAAGAATTATGTTGAAAGTTACAAACAGAATATTGGTTACATGGGATATTAAATAATAAAAAGTGACATAATTTTTTTGGAAAGGAATAATTTTATTTGGGATAAACGATATCATATTGTTTTGGGTTTTAAAAGAAGAAATGATATCGTAATATTACGGTTTGAAATGGATTATATTCTGGTTTTAAAAGTATAAACTATTTTTAAATGACCGCGGTGTTATAATAACGATTGGTTGGTAAAGAGACCGGGATCGGATATGGACATACTCTCTGTCGATACCGAAAACCACTTTGACTAACCGTGTACGCGGTGGAGATTCCAGAATGAAGTAGGTGGTGGCGACGTTTCCTGTAAGGTAAATACGTGGACCCAACTCCCATGAGTTGGCATAAGGTGGCTAAAACAGGAGCGATTCTCAGGCCAATGAGGTCATTCCTCTGATCGGACGCTCCTCTTCGATATTATAATTTGACTTGGATTTGATTCAGTGGCCACTTCTATATTTTGATTTTGGGGAGTTAGTCCGAGGTGGGCGGTAACTGCGGCTACGCGTTTCCACCAGCCTGGATAGCAATTGGTATATCTACCCTGGCATTGCCTAGTTGTGCCGTGTCACCTACCATATCGCGCCTTGTACGAGTTTGGTTTTCTCCCGTAGCCCGTGTGGTATCCTCTAGTGGCTTCCCGATCAGGAGGGGCTATGATATTGGACGGACTACTGGGACTATTACGTGTTAAGGTGGAAAATGTAAAGCCTTAACGCTATTTAAAAGTAAGTTTATTTTATAAATAGACACTATTATAATAGCGCAATATACTACATAGTAAATAGTTTAACGGATCCTTAGGAGATGTAAATCCCGAACATCTCTTGAGTTACTGTACTCATATTTATATTCTGTTTATTTAACTCACATAAGATATTCTAGTCTGACTCGGGTGTTTTTGTCTATTCAAATTCGCTCGGGTCAGTCCGAGCATTTCAGGATAGCAGATTTTAGCTTTGGAGGACGAAGACGAAGAATAAGTATTATGTTATATATAGTATTACACCACACTCTTTCTATTCCGCTGCATTGCTTGTATTGGTATGTGTAACTCTGATATTTATTGTAAAAGAAGGATCAAGCTTTTGTAAACTGTTTATGAACTGTATATTTGTTATTATATTTTATCCTTCCGCTGTGAGATTCTGTTTTTGTTTTTATTTCTTCTCTGTTTTCTTATTTACCCCATAACAATCCGCCCTTGCGTATGCTTTGAATTGGCACGTGTGTCGGTTTAAAGTGTGCAAAAAGGCGGGATGTTACAGTTGGTATCAGAGCTTTGGTTTAGCGATAAACCTTGGCTTTGTGGGGTTTGACTCTTTGTTAATAGGGTAGAAATATCCTATGGGAGTCGCTGAGTGTATATATAAGAGAGAGCGTACTTGTTAGTATTAATAAAAAGATTTTAATATTGTGTTAATCTGTTCCGCTTTGTATTTATAAATTCTGGTTGATGCATGGGACGCTATGTCATCAATTGGGATTTCTAAACACTTAATAGGACAGACCGACATAATATTTGTTTTTAATATAGGTGAATGAAATAATTTTGCCTATTATATTTCTATATATAAAAATAGTTTTATAAAGATATATAAATATTTGGTTGCTATAGATTGGATGTTAGGCAATAAAAATATTTATAATAACTGAAGCTAAGTGAAATTATAATAAACCAAATTTGGAGATTTAGAACTTAAGTCCGGGATTTTTGAAAATTTGCTTTCAAAGAATTTGTGAAATTTATTGATTTGGTTTATAAGTATTTTCTTATATAAATATTTCGTATAAATTGGAAGAATTGTTTTAAAGAAGATTTTGGAAAAGAATTAAATTCTGTACTTTCCTCTCTGTCGCTGGAAAATAAATTCGGTGATGACGGCCGCATCATCGACTTTCATTTTCGAGTTTCGAAGGGGAAAGGCCACTGTAGTAAATTCTACTGCAGATTTATTTTTGAAATTTTCTAAAAATTTTCTTTTATTGTTCTAAATATAATTAGAGATATAAAAGTTGTAAGAACTTATTTATCTATTATTTTGAAATAGATTAAAATTTGACCCGGTATTTAATTCTAAATTTTTCCGTTAATTAATTGTTTAAACTTTGTTAGTGAAATATTAAGTAAGAAAGTTAATGCTAGGGATAAGGGAAGTAAAAGTTTTTAACTGATAAATAATGGAAAAGATTTATTGAAGAATGAATGAATTGAAACCTCTAATTGGAATAAGAGAATAACTGCAAAGCTATAAAGAGGAATTTGCATACATATGAGACAAAGGGTAATATGAATAAACATTAAATTTAATTAAAAGAATGGAGATTAAACTTGTATAAGTTCAATTGCAATTTCCTTAACATAAATAACTTACCCAAATATAAAAGTTGAAGTGTTAAATGAGAAACTGGAATTGAATATTTTACAAGTAGGAATTTAGGAAATAATGAAAGAATTTATTGGTATAAACTTAAGTGATAATTGAAATTTTACCCAAATTAAAGGTGAGTATTATTAATAGGTGATTTTAACTTAAGTAAATAAAATGAAATTCTTTAATATTGATGTGTAGGGTTATAAACTTAAGTATGATTTAAAATGCTACTAGTAATATAATAAAAAGTAGGTAATATAAATAAATGTCTGTAAACCCTAGATAATGAATTAATAAAATCCTTTATTTATAAAAATGGAGGTTTTAAGGTTAATAATTTAAGTGTAAGTAGAGGGTTACTGTAATTAAATATAATAAAACATAAACATTAAATAAAGGAATGAAATTAAGGGTAAGTTGAAATTGTAATTTATAAAACGAATATATATTTATTGAACCGTTAATAAATAAAAAGGAATTGAGAAGAAACTTGTAAATTTTCACTTGCATTCTTAAATATACATAACTTACCATATAATAAAAGTTGCAATGTTAGTAAGAAAATGTAAGGGGAAATCTTACAAGTGAAGCTTGAGGTAATTAAGGTATTCAATAAATTTGCTGTTATAAATGAGAATTAACTGTATAAACTTAAGTTAAATTGGAAATTTTACTATATAAGAAAGGGTAAGTAGTATAAATAGATGATATAAACCTTAGTCAATAAATTGGAATACAATATAATGAATTTTGTAACAAATGGAAAATGAAAATTGTAAGAAACAAAGAAATCCCTCCATAAATGAAAGAAAGAAAATCAAACCACCGAAGCATGAAATAAATGTATAATAAGTTAATTTGGCTGTTAGTTTGAATTGTTATTGTTTGATTTATGTTTGTTGGGTAAGGAATTTGAAGTTGTTGGGGAATAAATAATCTATCCTTGTTCCATCTAAGACTGTTGAGTAAAGGATGCACTTGATAGTTAATTTCATTTCATACAAATTTCAAATTTGAACCCAGACAACTAATTGTTTGATGGTTTAAATGGTTGCTTCACTTTGTGTATGTATGTTATTTGTAAGATTGATAATTGTTGTATTGATTGGGTGATTAATGGTTGAAACCACCTAAACATTTCACTTTAATATAAATATTTAACCTTTTAGATTATATAAGTGAATGCAGGTGATGGAAGCAACTGCTTTTGGTTCCATAATAATAAGCGTATTGCCCGACAAATAGGTACGTTTTCGGATTACGTTTAAAGCGCTATTTTATATAGTTGCCCGTGTTGGGATATAATATTTTGATAATATTTGTAATATATTTGTTATATTTTGATATTTTATTTTCTCCCGAGCCTCTCCGTACAAAGGAGACTCTGCCAAAATTTTCCGTAAATTTTGGACTTAGAATTTTGTTGAAAATGTTTTTCCAACTTTAATTATTTAAGTATAAAAGTTTATAATGGCTATAAAACGGGTATATTTCATTAAAGGAAATTAATCCAGTAAATTATTATTTATAAGCTAATATTGAATTGAGATGTACTGTTTTATTCTTCCTTCTCCCTTCTTTTTCCTTTTCGGGGACGAAAAGTTTTGAGTGGGGGAGAGTGTAACGACCCGTTAAGTTCGACCATTTAAAATTGTTTGTTTAATAGGATTTTGTAATTTATTTTAGTTGAAAGAATAAAGGTGGTAGATAAGTATTAAAATGAAGGCTAGAATAAATTATATAGAAGTGACTTAGAAACCTATTTAAAGACATTTGAATAAAATTCAAATGAATTAAGTAGAGAAAGAAAGAAAAATTCTTACCTGTACATAAAATTTAATATGGGAATATTAAACCAATTTAATGCAATAAAAGATTGTGAACGATAAATTGAATAGATTAAGAAACCCTGTTATTGCAAGTCAATAAATTTGTAAACCCTAATGAACATCTCAAAATTTATAAATTTATTGAAATTTAAGACATAGCATAAGCGTAGAACTATAGGTATGATGACAAACTTTTATAAATTGTCTAATTAAGGGTCAGCAAATTTATTTGGAAATCAAACTCAATTAAGGGTAAGTAATTATGATGGATTGATGGCATAAACGTTACTAATTTTTATCATAGTAACGGAAGTGCAGATGGAAGGCAACTGTAGAAATTTAAGTACGTATTAACAATTGAAAGGGACTGTCGATTGAGTGGAGTACTTTAGGTTGTCTTACTAAATTTAGAATTTAACATAAGACAAATAGAAATAAATCAATAAACGTATAGATTTTAAGTTTATTATGATGAATTATTTTAGTGATATGACTTAGAATAAATGAAATAATTTGGGTTAATTGGTATTTAATGGAATTAAAGGTTGCAATATTCATAGGTAAGGATTTAGATGAAATAGATTGATGTATGAAAAATTTAATTTGATAAATGGCAATTAATTCCTTTAATTTGTGCAATTAATGTATGTTTAATTGATAACGATAAAAAGTTGATTTTTTTTCAGTGTAACCAACGTAAAATATTATCATAGCATGATACTTGGTTTGAATAGAAGGATTTGATTTAATGTGAAAATTTTTGTTCTAAGTATTGAATAAAATTGGGAATCAAATTTTTTTTTATGATAATAACGTTAGTATTGGTTAATAAATAGATTTCAATGCAGTAACCAAATAAATGGAATAAGATGAGTATATATTGCATAGAAATGAAATGATAAATTATTGATGTAATGGAAGATATAACCATGTCAATTATGCATATAAGGTAATAAGGTAATGAAACCGAGGTAAATTAATTAATTGAGACTTTAAGTAAAATTAACGTGTGGAATTGACCAAGGTTCAATAAAATGAGAATTTGATTGGTTATATTTATTGGTTGAGAAATGTAAATGTGTATTTGGGGAATAAATTTAGTCAGACTTAAGTATTGAATTTAATTAATTAATATATATGATAAATGATGATTAAATAAAAACCCAATACTCTATATATATGTATAATATTTGAGTGAAAATAATAATACACTTATAAATGTGGAATTAAGAGTTTACAACAACTATTTTAAGTAAAGAAATTGTTCATTCAAGTAAATTTGAAACATCGCAATAGGTGTAGATTAAGTGTTGCGTTAAATAAATTATAAAGGAATAAATTTATAGAAACGTAGGAACGGAAGAATGAACATTATAGTAACGTAAAACGTATTGTAGGATAATAATTAAGTATAGGCTTGTAAATTAGATGTATGACAATAAATTTTGTACGTAAATCTTTCTATTAGTTGATAAGTCTTATTTTGATCAATTTAAAGGAATACACTAAATTTTGTAGTTAGTACGGAATATTGATGAGTGAATGAATAAGATGAAACAAAGGTGGAATGTATTAGTTGAGGTTTTAAGTTATTTATGTGATAAGTTACCAAAATTACAATTTTATCTAAATACAGTAATTTATGCAAACAAAAGATGAACATTTTGAAATATTACCACAGTGATATATAAAAGAAACGTTAACTATGTAGTTGGAGAATAATTGATATATTTTGAGTTGGATAATAGAAATCAAGTTATTTATATAATTAGATTTAAGATGAGAGTATAAGTATATGATTAAATAATTGGGTTTTGCGAATAAAATTTATAATTCCCAAATAATAAGAAAACGCAGAGGTTAACACTGCGAAATTTATATACTTATAAATTTTAATTCACATCCAAGCTTGCTAAATTATTGGGAATTGATTGGATTATATAAGTAATGAAATTTGGCCAATATTTAAAGTTGAAAGAAAATTTGGATTTTATGATTTATTTTAATTTATTTAATAAATATTAAAAATAGTCATTTTTGTCACGGACTCGGATTTCGACGAAACTAGTTTCATCGGATCCGTAACGGTGAATTATAATAATGTTTCAAGTTTCGTTGCGATCGGACTTGTCGTTTGATCGTACGGACTCGAAACGCCTTGAAATTTACGCATTTTGAAATCAATTTGAAATTTTTATTTTTTTAGCATAACTTCTTCATACGATCGAATTTGGTCGCGAAACTTTTTCCATCGCGTTCAGAATATTTTGAAACACCTATTTGGATATATAGTTTTAACAAATTCGACTCCGGAGGCAGAACGGGCTTTTTGGGCCAACTATCGTTTAGCACGTTCGTTATCCGTACCCACCTAGCCTTCTTTTATCTGTCTATATATTTGCGATTATAAACCCTAGCCACTCCTTATTTTCATTTTTCTATACGTACATCTCCTTCTCAACTCCTCATTCCAATGGCAGAAAAAAACCTAGAGCAACTTCGGGTCGCTCTTCGGGTTTCAGAGGAGAAAACCCTAGAGCAACTTCGGGTCAGGAAGAAAATGACTCGGGTCGCTCCAGGTCGTTTTGGCGAAAACTCCAAGCAACCATCGGGGAAATGAGGCGGCGCCCCGAAGTCGAACCCGAAGTTGACCCAGGACCAGAATTTTTCATTTTTCAAATTTTCATAACTTTTGCATACGAGCTCGGATTCACGCGCGGTTTGTTTTGCTGGGATCGTATCGGAATTTCTGACGTTTTGGCACTGGTTTGGATGAATTTGGAGACTGTCCAATTTTTGGGTTTAAATTGGATTTGAATTCAATTTAAATTCAAAAGGTGAGTGTTTTAACCCACTCACAACTACTAGAAGCTTTTATGTTTGTTAAATAAATTTTAGAAATGAATAGAAATTTATTTATGAGCTTTTGGCATGTTATTTCATTCATATCTGTTGAATTGCATTTTATTGAATGTAACTGTTAATTTAATTGATTTATTGCGTGTTAATTGGCTGTTAGAAATTTTTGGTTGCATATGAACTGCTAGTTAACAGTTATGTCAATTATCACTGAATATAAATTGTTAGATTAATAGTTGAAAAATTTAATTTGAATAAACTGCCAGTTATCACCTGTTATATATGATCATATATATAATTGTTATTGATTGATATTGCTTGATGTTTGTGACTGGATGATGGATGTTTTGTTGAATGGATGTTTTATTTGATATCATTAAACTGCAAGTTAGCATACATTTTACATTTCATTCGGGATTGTGGTTTGAAATGATAAAACCGCAAAGTTTTATTTTTTTAAATTGCGGATTGAAATGATAAATATCCGTATCACTTGACCATAGGATAGAAAATTATATACAGGCACCGCGGTCTATATATAACTATTTTAATGTGATTTCTATGGTTTGGATTGAATACGGTCTATAAATCTTAAATTTATATTGTATAAATATTTTATTTCATATTTATATACCTATGAAGTTGAAATTTTGAAATTAAAAGGAATATAAATTTCTTTATTGAAAATGGAAGAAATTAAGAAAATGGAGTTTGATGATTTATATCCTATGTTTAAATATTAAGTTGGAAATTTTAAAGATATGATATTTATAATTGGATTTTTCCCAAAATATTTTGAAATGAATATTCTAGTAAAAATTGAATTTGGAAATATATATATATATATATTTTACTAGAAATTGAAGTCTTATTAATTATGGATTTTATGTGAATGGTCAAGATTAATTAATAGAATATTGATTTTGAAAGGATAAAAATCCAACTTTAGTTGAAATATTAATGCTCAAAAATGGATATAAATATATATAAAATTGAAATGGTTTTGGGACTTGAAGTAATATTTTGGATTTTGGTTTAACTTTAAAAGAAGAAATATTTGGAAAGCCATGTAATTTATTTCTTTGTAAAGCAACAGTAAAGTTAAACCTTTTTAATTCGCATACCGTTGAATATCCAAACCATTTAGTTTTGAAAATAATGGTTTTAAAATACTATGGATTTTCGAAGAATTATGTTGAAAGTTACAAACAGAATATTGGTTACATGGGATATTAAATAATAAAAAGTGACATAATTTTTTTGGAAAGGAATAATTTTATTTGGGATAAACGATATCATATTGTTTTGGGTTTTAAAAGAAGAAATGATATCGTAATATTACGGTTTGAAATGGATTATATTCTGGTTTTAAAAGTATAAACTATTTTTAAATGACCGCGGTGTTATAATAACGATTGGTTGGCAAAGAGACCGGGATCGGATATGGACATACTCTCTGTCGATACCGAAAACCACTTTGACTAACCGTGTACGCGGTGGAGATTCCAGAATGAAGTAGGTGGTGGCGACGTTTCCTGTAAGGTAAATACGTGGACCCAACTCCCATGAGTTGGCATAAGGTGGCTAAAACAGGAGCGATTCTCAGGCCAATGAGGTCATTCCTCTGATCGGACGCTCCTCTTCGATATTATAATTTGACTTGGATTTGATTCAGTGGCCACTTCTATATTTTGATTTTGGGGAGTTAGTCCAAGGTGGGCGGTAACTGCGGCTACGCGTTTCCACCAGCCTGGATAGCAATTGGTATATCTACCCTGGCATTGCCTAGTTGTGCCGTGTCACCTACCATATCGCGCCTTGTACGAGTTTGGTTTTCTCCCGTAGCCCGTGTGGTATCCTCTAGTGGCTTCTCGATCAGGAGGGGCTATGATATTGGACGGACTACTGGGACTATTACGTGTTAAGGTGGAAAATGTAAAGCCTTAACGCTATTTAAAAGTAAGTTTATTTTATAAATAGACACTATTATAATAGCGCAATATACTACATAGTAAATAGTTTAACGGATCCTTAGGAGATGTAAATCCCGAACATCTCTTGAGTTACTGTACTCATATTTATATTCTGTTTATTTAACTCACATAAGATATTCTAGTCTGACTCGGGTGTTTTTGTCTATTCAAATTCGCTCGGGTCAGTCCGAGCATTTCAGGATAGCAGATTTTAGCTTTGGAGGACGAAGACGAAGAATAAGTATTATGTTATATATAGTATTACACCACACTCTTTCTATTCCGCTGCATTGCTTGTATTGGTATGTGTAACTCTGATATTTATTGTAAAAGAAGGATCAAGCTTTTGTAAACTGTTTATGAACTGTATATTTGTTATTATATTTTATCCTTCCGCTGTGAGATTCTGTTTTTGTTTTTATTTCTTCTCTGTTTTCTTATTTACCCCATAACAATCCGCCCTTGCGTATGCTTTGAATTGGCACGTGTGTCGGTTTAAAGTGTGCAAAAAGGCGGGATGTTACAATATCTATTGATAGTTAAATAACCGACTATCAATATTTACCTTTAAATGAGTATTTGTTGTGATTTGCTTGAATTTGAATGCTACACTTATTTTAAAATAAGCGCTTGTTATTCGGTTTAGCGAGGAGAGGACCTTTGGGTCATAAATCCCATTCCGAATAGTGATACGTAGTAATGGATAGCATTTGAAGACCGGTGTTGAAGACTGGATATTTTCGAAAACGGAAAGATTGTCGTCGAATTTCTCTGCATCGGCTGATCCCCGATATAGATATTTTATCACCCTTTGTGATGGGAAGTCTGGATGTGATTAGTGAATACCCGGATTTGCAAGGGCTTCTTTGGAAGTGCCTTCGGTTCCGTTCGATCCCGGAACGGACTTGTATGGATGTGTGCCTGACGTTACAATTTGAGATGTAAAGCTGGTTTCTATCAGATACATTTCTGTTGGTGGCGGAAAATTTATTCTCTTAGCTTGACACCCTTCTGTGACACGTACGAGCTCAGAGGTTATGTAGTTGATGGTTACTGGTGATATATTCCCAACTTGGTAATGTGGCATGCTGGGTGCTGCAGATCATTTGTTGATAAAAGCGTTGCTTTTGTGAAAAGCATAGCTTTGTGGACGATACTTCGTCGAACCTCACAACTCGGTAATGGTCAAAACAGGAAGAATGCAGCAAGGTTATTTGGGGATAGCGTCCCCATAGGGTATGTACATTTCCTTCTGGATAGAGGTGGTATTATGGTGTGGAGCCCATATACTTAACCTATGTGGTTGCTGCAAATTTATTTCTTTGTGGTTGTTGGTGAATCCCGAGATAAAGGTTGGTTACGACCGGGGAATGGCATACTCGTGTCAGTAGTTACCTAGTTCAGAGGTAATCCGGCCTTGTGTTGGCAGAGATCCGGTTAGGTTCTCGGGGCGTCCTTCGAGAGGCGTACCCATGTGGCAATGGGAAGTTCCTTGGCCTGACCATTTGTTGGAAAACCCAAAGAAACAATACGAGCCTTGTACGGTTTTAGTTGTAGAACCTGCCATCTAATATGGTAGCTATAGTAGGCATACTATAATGGTACCTATGCTGGCTAAGATTAATATTATACTTTCAAAATGTTTTTTTGCACTTTGCACTTATAGTAATAATATCAAAGGAATTCGCGTATCAAGCATGTTTGACTAACATAAGGAGAAATCTCCTCCAAGTCTGCGTTTGCATTGTGTGTGTGTGTGGCGGGCGGCCTTATGGTAGTTACATTTTCTAAAAGCATTGCGGATCTATTTTAAAATATTTCTTTGTTTGTTTTAAAGATATAACTGTTTTAAGTTTTAACACTGGTCCCATGACTGTCCTAGAGTTTATTGTTCCCTTCCTAAACTTTGGGTGCCCATCAATTTCCACACGGGCAGCCTAGAGTCAGGTTATTAGGTCACTCTAGAATTCAGGAGATGCTGTGGAGATCAGGAGCAACCTGGATGGCGAAGCATCTCACTTGTATATGATATTATCTTTTCCGCTGTGTATTCAGTTGTGAGGACAAGTTTATATAACTGTCGATTATTGTGTGGTGTTGTATATTGACTCTGATGATGTAATGTATAAAATGTACAGTTCTTTTGATTTAAAGATTATTCGTCTATCTATTGTATGTTGTTCCGCTGCGATTGTGAGATTCTGATATCGTTTCTGTTGCTTTTCTTTCATTCTTACTTCTTCTATCTTTTTCTTCTTCTTAAACCCTAAGGGTTCGGTTTTTCGGCCTTCGATTGCTCGGCAGTTGATACAGTGGACGCATTAATGTCGATGTTTGGAAGTCGAAGAATCGGTTCCTCACAATCACAGAAAGCAAAAAGCAGTGTAAAAAGATCAGATCGGACCGAGCAAAGTTGTGCTCTAGTGTTGTTCTATGAAAGATTTAGACGAACACTGATTGAACAAGCATTAAGCTCGAACGTTGTCCTTACAACCCGGACGATGGAAGGACAAGTTCGAACAATAAAGAGCAACAGACATATTCAGATAGCTAATTTTTCTAGTAGAATCGTACAGACAAGAATCTGACGTCTTATAGTTTCGAACCGAGCCTGTCATTGGACAATCCCTACAAAACAACCCGACTTACGTTGAAGGTACAATCTAAAGATATATTACCCTCTAACATCCAATTTAAATTTACATTATAAAACAAATATTACAAGCCAAGCACGTTAGTAAGATTGAAAACTTTAAGTCTTTAACAAGCAACTTGACAATAATATTCAAACAACTTTAAAAAACAAAAAACCGATCGTAATTACTTTCACCGCCACATACAAATCATTAGTGTTGATGAACTTAGGGTAATATAAGACTAATCACTCCAAGGCATGAATAATCGTTGTCTTTCAAGAATGTTTTCTCCTTCTTTGTCACAGCGGGTTGTATGAAAAATTTCTTTCAGGATACAACGGAGATTAATCTGTGCAAGTTGTGATTACTTGCTCAGATCAGAAGAAACACTCAGAAGCTAATAATGCTATCGATTTTAGATTTAGATGAAAAGAGAAGTGAAGTCTGCGTTGATGGAATGCACTGTTATATAGGGAGTGAGACGTCTATTCGTCTACAGGTGCCTATTCGAACGGTCATGACTATTTTCTAATGGTTGTTACCGTTGGCTGTTGAATTTGAATTTAATAGTCAATAAAACGTACCGTCTTCGATGAGGCGCTGTCCCGCATCTAGCCGAAGCGCTGCCCTTGGGCCCCAGCGACCTGATTGGGCAGGTTGAACCCCGTAGCGGGGGAGTTGCCCCTGCACCTCCAACTTGGAGGGTTGCCACCCCCGGACCCCTCCTCCATAGGGGATCTTATTTGACAAAAGTTTTTTTTTTTGAAAAAACATTCAACAATTAGTGCACCCTCCTCCGTGTTTTCTTCTTCGCCATTAAATTCACAGTTATTTAACCTATCAACTCTACCAGTAGAGGAGGAATTTGGTCTACTTTGTGTTTGATGCCCCTCTTCTTATTCGCTCATTTTATGTAGATTGCAACGATGAGTCTATAATTACTTCAGACGAGCAAGAAAAAAAGGCAAAAAATAATAATATACATACTTTGCTCTATCCAAAAAACTTTTATTTTATCTCCATGAACCTTTCATGTGTTTAGGATTGTAATTCTCCACCATATCAATTTCTTCACAATTTTGTAAGTTTCTCTTAGAGCTCCTCATTTATTCAAACAAACAATAAAGGAAAAAGTTGAGTCTAATTTGTGAGTTCTCCTATTTATATCCATTTTTATTTATTATTTGATCGTCTACGATCAAGTGATTCTAGATTTTGGATCTTTATTTGTTCGCAAAGATTAAGATTTTGAGCTACCAAAATCTTAACAGTCGGTACCAAAACAAGGGTGTCATTGGAGATTGATAGGTACTGACTAGATCAAGGATTTGAATGACTATGTGGTGAATAGATTAAATAAAAACGAGGTTTTAGGACATTGAGACAAAAGATCGAAGCAGTATTGGAAAACGAGAAAACCTTACCTAACTATGGGATGAAGTTGCTTCAGATTATATGAAAATTGGAAGCGATATTGAAAGAAGAGAAGAACTGTATCCAACTTATTAGGAAGTAGTTTCAAATCCTAATAAACTGAGAGATATTAATGTAGATAAAATGGAAGAGATGAAGGATGAAGCTCTTACAACTATCGAACTATGTCTTTCTGACGAGGGCCTTATAGTGTTTGCTTATATCACAGATGCACATAAACTGTTGGATGCATTGAAAGATGTTTGCCGGAGTTAATCTCTCAACAACCATTTTATTACTAGTCACAAATTAATATCGTTCAGATGAAATTGGTTGCTACACTCTCAAAGCACTTAGATACTTCTAATACTTTAATTACGAATTGAAGGCAACTGATGTAAAAATTATCTGCACATGCATTAATGCTGATAAGTTCTTTTAGGTCCCATGCATGAGTATTTGTTAATTACATGATTTATGTGGAGATTTCATAAGCGTGCCTGATGTGATGGTAGGGTTGCATAATGAAGTATTATGGAGGATGTTTGTTGGGAGTGAGAGTAGTAGTGATGTTTTGGAGGCATTATTTATGTGGATTGAGAGAACGAAAAAGAGGTCCAAATTTGATGAAGGTAGACAAAAGTCTAGGTTCAAATCTAAAAGGCCTAGAAGGGGCTCGTTTCTTTTGTAGGAAACATAAGCATCACAAGACTGAGTGTCCAAATCTCAAGGCAAAGAGAGATGCTAAAAATACATTAGCATCTATTCTATAGGTACGAACAACGGTGATGAGGGTACCTTGGTTTTCTTAGTTGGTGACCTTATTACTAAGAGTGCACTATGGCATCCTATCACATCACACACGTAGGAATTGTTTCATCATTTAGAGAGAGGTGAATGAAGGTTTTATTCCTATAGGAAATGATGCTTTTTGTCATACGGTTCACATTGGGAATGTGTAGATAAGATATATGATGGGATGGTTAGGGCTATTTTTAATGTGAGGCATGTACCATAGTTGCATAGGAGTTTATTATTGATGGATGCTTTTACATGCTTGGTTTGAGGATTATTATGAAGGGCGAGAATTTGAGGATAGCATAGGGTTCATTGGTTATAATGAATGGTGTTGGGGATGGAAACTAATTTCTATTGAAATAGAACACTATCATCAGGCAGTTGGTTGTAGTAGTTTGTTCTTTTGATCTAGACTTGATAGGGGTACGATGTCTTAGTTTGGGATATGATGGCGTAAAAATTTGGAGATATTACACAAATGAGGTTTGATTTATGGCACTGACCGATCAAAGCGTGGGTTCTGTAAATGGTGTGTACTTGAAAAACAGAAGAAGGTTTTGTTTGATGTTGGATCACACAAGGCAAAGATAGTATTGGATTTTGTTCATGATGATATATGGGGGATTGCACTAGGTACTTCGATTGGTGGCCAAACTAATTTGTTTCCTTTATTGATGATTTCTTGTGGAAAGTCTAGATTTATGTTATGAAATCCAAAGATCGTACTTTTGACCTATTTCTTAAGTATAAGATAGCAGCGGTAAGCAATTGGAAAATATGTTGATTCTTAGATCATATGATGGTTGGAATTCGTAAGGACTTGCATTTTACATATCGAAGGATCCTAAAATATACCTATTTAATTTATATGAGACCATATAATTCTGTAATTTTAGGATATGACTCTTGCAAGTATTTTACACACTTTCGATTTTTTCTGAATTTCCGTGTGACCATTTTGACCCTGAAAATCATATTTGGACTATAGCTTTTGATAAAAGTAGATTTAGGGGGTTTAGCCTATTTCATTACTTTGGAATGGTGGTTTCCCATTCCGTAGATTGGTCATATTAGAAAACCAAACTTACGGTTGGGAATTGACGTCTGTTTTAAGCTTTAGAAACTATTAGCCATAATCAGTTTGTAATTAGCAAGCCCAATTAATTGACACATTTTTCTAAATAGCGAAACCTATGAATAGGAGCTAAGATAGTTGAATGAAAAGATTCCCTCCCATTCCAAATCAGTTCCAAACCCTAATTTGTCCTAGATCTACTCTAATTCACCTAGATTTCATCCTATACCGTAGTAGATTGCTAATTAGTGATTGGATCCTCATTTAAAAGATTGTCCTTATCATCTTTCTTGAATTGAATTATGATTTGCTACTGTATGGACATGATCTACCATCATTTAGCTTGAGTTTGGTGATTAGTAAGTGATTTAGCTTGAGTTTGGTGATCAGTAAGTGGTTTATGACTTCTTACTCTTCTTTGTAGGATTATATGTTAGGATTTTATGATTATATGCTAGAATTGTAAGAATTCACATAAATTTGATAAAATCTAACATAATTTGGTAGTAGAAACTAAATTTATCACTAATTGCATATTTATAAGCATATAATCTAAATTAGCTTAGAATTCGTCCTATATATGTATACATGTTCATTGGTTTAGGACAATCTATGATTAGAAACTGGTTGCTTGTCTTATTTGATCATTTGCATGTTTGATCAGATGAAATTGTATGCTATGTTTTGTTTGGATGCTATGCGTTGTTGTGTTTACTAGTGTTACGATTGCATAGGAAGTTAGATTGGGGAATTGAGCACATCAAAGCTATGTTGGACAGAATTGGATGAAACTTGGAGGATAGGCTCTAGAGCATGATGGAAGATGGCATGGAAATTCGCATCAAAATTAGTGCCTAGATTTGGTACTGAGTTAGGGCTAGTGTCTTCACTGACTCAAGAGTTTAACTCGGATGCCATGGAAACTTTGAGGATAGGGTGAGCAAGGCTCTAGGACATTGTTTATGGAGTTAACTACTATGACTTGAAGGTGGATGCTTAGAAGTGAAGATTTGGATACTATGATTGATTGGTTAGGTCTATGGCATTTGGGAGAAAGGCAAAAGAAGTTGGAAAGAAGCATGGACCAAAATCTGGATATAGGTAGACTCAGTATCGAGTTAACCCACTAAGTTAGTACAGAGTTAAGCAGGGAGGTCCAGAGAAAGTGTAGCCTTTAGGGATGGATACAAGGGTTCAGAAGGTCATGCTAGAGGTGGTGGCTCGTTCACATCATGAAGGATTGTAACATAATAGCACGATGAAACTATGGTTCTTCGGTTGGTGACTCATTTTGGAGTAGGTATCGAAGATGGCCGGTTGGGATATACGAGGCTGTGAATAATGAATGGATTGAGTGAGTATGGATCGTTATCCATTGAGGAGCAGTTAAGGCTCGGATGCTATGGGAGTGCTAGAGAATCAATGATAAATCAGAGTGTTATTATTGTACTCAAAGCAGGGGAATTATATGGTGGGAAGCTCATGGATTGGTAGCAAGAATCCCTATATCCTGGACTATTGGACTAGGTATAATGTCTAGCATCGAGCTGAGTGATAGAGAGTACAATAGGAATCGTGATTTCCATTAGTCCTTGGTATTTGAAGATGGCTATACAAGTTCTCATATATTCGGGCATGTAGAGGGTGATAGCTAGGTATTGTTTTATGGATGCTATGTTTGTTATGATTGATTGCTCTTTTGGGTAGGATATCACCTATAAGTATTACGGAGAGAAGGGATACTGGAGATAGGGCTAATTAGATTCTTTCCATCCTACGATATGTATGACACCCTTATGATATTGTTATTTAGCATTTTATTATATGCACCGACTCTTTGGTTGTAGGAACATGTTAGGTATGAATCATGTGACTCTGTCTGTTACCATATTTTTTTACATAGCATTTTAAGACTCATTTAACGCTCACACCAGACTGTTGTCTGATGTAAGATTTTATGCTTTTTGCTTCTTATTATCTTGGGTATTTTTACGAGTAGAATATATGACAGGTCCAAGTGACGCGGTAGTTGTTTGGAGGACAAGCTAGGAGGAGCTATGACATATACTATACTATATATGGATTCCTTTGCTTTCCGCTGGGTAACACTGTATAGCCTCGGTAGTGCTGCTATTTTTGATCCTTTGTTTTATTTGAGAGTGTTGTAGTGAAGATTTATTGTTTACATGATATATGACATTTGTGTATAACTTTGTGATATTACTATGAGGTTGATTTACTTGGTTATCACCCACCCTTCTGATATGCGATATATTTTTTCCATGCGCCGTGAGATATATGACAGGTTATATGATGCATTTGTTTATTTCATCCCCGACGATTGTTCTGAATCGACTGGTTATGGTCATAAGGCACTATTTTGTTATATATGTCATGGTATAGGGCGGTCGTCACATTGGTATCAGAGCTTTGGTTACATGAGTAACCAAAGTGGATGTAAGGATCTAGTAGAGATAATGAAGGAGCTATCATCTTAGACTGAATTGAGCATCATTTATGGCTTTCCTTTGTAAGAGTGTTCTTATTACAGATAAGAATGAATCGAAACACAACGAACACTGTTAGGACTTTGCTTCAGGATTTGCGGAAGGGGTGGGGTCGGGAGCTGCTACACATGGACTTTCGGGCTATGTTTGATGCGATAATGGCATCAATGATGAGGAAAGACCAGATACTTCTACAGTGGCTATAGGCGGAGGTGCTCTTATGCGAGTACTTAGGATTGATTTCGTCAAACTTAGCAAGGATTATTCTATTCTTAGGGGGAAGCCATTCCTTGGATGAAGTCTGCCATAGAGGTTCAGGCCTGGGAAGATACTTGTGAGCGCATCTTCAAAGATACGGTGGTGGAAAATGCAATGAAAAATAATTTAGCTTCGATACAACTTCAAGGCTATGCTATGAATTGGTGTAATGTTGTCACCATTGCTACTCTGGAAGGCAGTTCTATTGGGATCAATTTAAAATGAGATTTGAGGAGAAGTTCATGCCATTTTCTCAGATGTCTATGCTATTCCGGAACTTTTCTGAGCTAAAGAAAAGGGATATGACGGTTTCTGAGTATGTAGTGGAGTTTAATGCTTTGTCTAATTATGAGATGTCATTCATTGATACTTCCTTAAGGAAGAATGAGAAGTTCATGACAGAACTGGACGACTTTCTTGCATAGAAGCTTGTTGATCATACTGAAGAATCTTTTGATAAGTTGGTGGAGAAGGCACTTAGGCATGAAAATCTGTAACCCAAATATAGAGCGGTTATTGTTGTTGCTCCTATAGAGAAAGAAGAGCCAAAGCTGTAGCAAGGTGGTGGAGGCAAGAAGTGGAATGGAAAGAGGAAGCAACTACAATGAAAGAGGGGGGAATGGAAAAAGGAAAGTCTGTACCAACTTACTATGGATGTAAAGAGAGAGACCATTTGATAAAGTACTGCAAAGCTACTAAGTAAAGGAAGTGCTACAACTGCGACAAGCCAGGGCACTCAATAAAGGATTGCCCGAAACCGATGAAGGACAAGGAAATAGTGTAGGCATATGCTTTGGAAGCGATCTCAACTTCATCATGTGCTCCCCCAGCGAAGAATAAGGGGAAAGGAGTTGTGGTGCAAGGTATGCTTTCCATTATAGATGTTCCTATTAGAGTACTATTTGATATTAGGGCTTCGCATTTTTTTATTTGTAGTGACCTAGAAGTTAGATGGGACCTAAAACCTAAGATAGTAGATCGACCCTTGATTGTGACAAACCCTATCAAAGGCTCTACTGGTCTTTACAGGTTTTTCGTAGTCTATTATTGTCGAGTCATGGATGCTCTTTTGTTTGTAATTGGTTTATTTTGAATTTTGTTGGGTTCGAGATTATCTTGGGGATGAAATAGCTTAGGAAGTATGCAAAAATTATGGATTGTGAAAAGCCAGAAGTTACAACCGAGGATGTGGAAGGATGAACGGTAGAGATAGGCTGCCTACCAGAAGGTGGGGTATTGGTCAGCTTTCTATATTCACTTTAAATTCCACAAGTAGGGTTGTTACCTATGCCTATCGCTAGAGAATATCCGGATGTTCTTTGAGGAAGTGACAGGATTGCCACCGCAAAGGGAGATTGAGTATAAAATCAACATGCTGAAGGAAGTCAGAACTATAGTTATGCCTTTGAGGTGTATACCACCTGGAAAGCAGAAGAAATTAGAAGTGTAAGTGAATGACGTATTAAGGAAAGGCTTCATTTGTAGAAGAATATCTAAGTGGGGTGCACTTGTTGTGTTTGTAACTACGGCTGGTGGTTCTTTGAGGCCATGTATGGATTATCGTGAGCTGAATAAGGTGACAAGGAAGAACAAGCGCCCACTTCTGCGTATTGATGACCTGTTCGATTAGCTGCATGGAGCAAGGGTGTTTTCTCAAATGGATTTGACGACGGTATTTTACCAGCTTAGAGTAGCAAAGGAAAGTGTATTTATTACTATGCTTTGTGTGCCACCAGGTTTTTTAAGAGTGGTTGGTGATGTCATTCGGATTGACTAACGCTCCAACATATTTTTGGATCTGATGAATAAAGTTTTTAGAGACCAGCTAAAAAATTTCATGCTTGTGTTCATGAATGATATTTCGCTCTACTCTAAAACTGCAGAGGACTATAAGATGCACTTAAGAGTTATGCTAGAGATATTAAGGAAGCATAAGTTAAGAGCGAAGTTCTTTAAGTGTCACTTCTAGAAGGAACAAGCGAGATTTTTAGGTCATGTCGTGTCAGGATAAGGAATAGCAGTAGATTTTACAAAGGTTGCATCAATCTAGGATTGGAGCCAACCCAAGAATGTTAAAGAGGAGAGGAGTTTCCTAAGATTAATGGGATATTATAGATGCTTCGTAAAGGACTTCTTGAAGATAGCAGCACTGTTGACAACCTGACTAAGAAGAAACAAGCCTTTATATGAGATGCAAGATGTAAGCATGCATTCATGATCCTAAAGAAGAGGTTAACGAGTGCACCAATTTGACCATTCCAAGTGGAAATGAAGAGTTGACTGCGTACACCGATGCTTTTGGTACTGGGTTAGGTACAGTGTTGATGCATAATGGAAATGTTATTGCTTATGCTAGTCGATAACTAAAGCCGCATGAAAGGAATTATCCAACTCATGACTTGGAATTGGCAGCGATAGTTTTTGCTTTGAAAATGTAGAGGTATTATCTATTGGGAGAGAGGTTTGAGCTATATATGGAACATAAATCCTTGAAGTACATCTTTTTTAAAAGGACCTTATCCTTCGGCAGCAACGGTGGTTGGAGTTTTGGCCTCTTATGATTTTGGTATCTCCTACACTCTAGGAAAAGGGAATAACGTTGCCAATGCCTTAAGCAGAAGACATCCTGAATTAGGAGCAATGTTCTTGGAGTGGAAGCATGTGGAATATATGGCTGAATTTGATTCATACCACATTTTGAGCTTGAGCCTGAAATGTTGACAAGTTCGTTGATCATACCTACTCATATAGAAAGGATTAGTACTAGTCAGAAGCGATATGCTAGGGTAGTAGAAATCATGGCAAGGATAGAAGAGGAAGTAGAATTTGAAGACATGAAGCAGCATGGAATTGACCGAGATGGTTGGCTTCGTAAGGATGGAAGAGTGTTTGTTACCGACGTTGATGAATTACGGAATGAAGTACTTAAAAAAGCCACTATTTCATATTGATTATTCATCATGGTAGTAATAAGATGTATAGAGATATGAGGCAGACATTCTATGGGGAAAGCATGAAGAGGGATGTTGGGAAATTTATCTCGAAGTGTATGAGCTACCAGTTAGTGAAACCAGAGTAGAAAAGGACTAGTGGGTTACTACAACCACTAGACATTCTTGAGTGGGAATGGAAACAAATATCTGTAGATTTTATAGATGAATTGCCGAGGACTAAAATAGGATATGATAACATATGGGTGGTGATAGATCGGCTAACCAAAAGCGCAAAGTTCATACCTATCAAGTCAAATAGGATGGCATCCAAGCTAGTCGAGTTGTATGTGAAGTGGATTGTATGATTTCGTGGTTTGTTGAAAAGCATTGTGAGTGATAGAAACCCATTGTTTACCAATTGGTTTTGGAAGAGATTATAAGAAGCATTGGGAACAGAGCTGCATCTTAGCGTAGCTTATCACCCATAGACAAATGGACAAACTGAGAGAGTGAATAGTATATTAAAGGACCTTTTGCAAGCATGCATCATAGACTTTCAAGGATCATGGGAAGATAATTTGCATTTGGTAGGATTCGCACACAATAACAGCTATCAGTCAAGTATTTGAATGGCTCTGTATGAAGCACTGTATGGACGACCGTGTAACACATCTTCATATTGTGGGAAGCGGGAGAGAAACTGGTACTTGGGCCAGAAATGATTAGGGAGACTTAAGATAAAATTGAGATCATCAAGCAACGAATGAAAGCTGCTTAGGATCGATAAAAAAGCTATGTAGATAAAAGAAGGAAAGATCTGGAGTTTTCTGCCAGAGATAAGGCTTTTGTGAAGGCTTCTCCTCAAGGAACGTAGTTTGATTCGAGAAAAAAGGGAAATTGGCACCAAGATTTGTAGGACACTTTCCGTAATAAAGTGGATTGGAAAGCTAGCATATAGAGTTAATTTGCCTCAGAAGATGGAGACGTTTACAATGTTATTCATATCTTTTATCTTCGAAAGTTTGTGCATGACTTGGGCATTATGATGGAACTAGATCAGCTAGAAGATGTCAAGGTAGAACTAGAAATTTCTAGGTCTCCTAAGCTACTTTGCATTGAGGGCAATGACATGTAACAGCTTAGGACAAAGATGGTTAAGTTAGTTACGATGCAATGGAGTGAAATTGATAGCGATTGTATAGAAGAGACAAAAGAGAGCATGAAGACGACTTATCCGGAGTTCTTTGAGTGGTGAGAACCATTTTTACCATATCTACTTTTATCAAAATATATTATGATTGGTTAATTAGTATTCTGCAAGCTAGGGTAGGCTTATTTTGTTATTGGTTGCATCGCTTCTTGGTTGTTATGTTTGATGGTCGCAAGTGGCTAGTGGGCATATGAGATAACTATGGTTGCTTATACTTTGACATGCGTAGGATTTTGGGGGAGACATTCCTAAGGAGGGGAGAGTGCAACAGCACATATTTTACGTATCTGAAGATCATAAAATATTCCTATTTAATTCATATGAGGTCACATGGTTCTATAATTTTAGGACATGACTCTTGGAGGTATTCTATACATTTGTGATTTTTTTTCTAAATTTCTATGTTACCAGTTTGAGCTGGAAATTTTATTTAGGCTAAAACTTTTGATAAGAGTTGAATTAGGGCTTAAACCTATTTCATTGCTTTGTGATAGTGGTTTCCCATTCCATAGAGTTATCATATTAGAAAATCAGACTTCCAGTTAGGAAGTTATGTCTGTATTAAGTGTTAGAAACTGCTAGCCAGAATTAGTGTGTAATTAGCAAGCCCAATCAGTTGGCCCATTAGTCTAGTTAGTGAAACCTATAAATAGGGGCTGAGATAGTTTGATGAAAGATTTCCCTCTCATTCTAAATCAGTTTCAAATCCTAATTTGCCCTAGAACTACTCTAATCCATCTATATTTCATCCTAAATCATAATAGATTGCTAATTATGATTAGGTCCTCATTTAGAAGATTACGCTCATTATTTTGCTCGAATTGAAGTACGATTTGCTAATGTCCGGATCAGATCTACCATTTTTTGCTTGAATTTGGTGATTGGTGAGTGGTTTATGACTTCTCACTCATCTATGTAGGATTATATGTTAGGGTTTTATGATTATATGCTAGAACTGTAAAATTTGACATAAGGTCAAAGCATATTTTGGTAGTAGAAACCTAATCTAACCCTAGTTACATGTTTAATAAGCATATAATCTAAATTGGCTTAGAACCCATCCTATATACGTACGCATATTCATGATTTTAGCAAGATCCATGATTAGAAAATGATTGCATGTCTTATTTTGATGATTTGTTTGTTAAATTGGATGAAATTGTATGATATGTTTTGTTTGGATGATATGCATTGATGTGTTTACCAATGTTATGATTGCATAAGAAGTTAGATCGGAGAATTGAGCATATTGAAAGTTAAGTCGGTCAAATTAGATGAAAGTTGGAAGATAGGCTTTGGAGCATGGTGGAGGACGACATAGAAACTCATATCGAAATTGGAGCTAAGTTTTAGAGTCTGCACTTAATCATGGGCTTGAATTGGCACCGAGTCAGGGGATTGAGTCGGATAGCATGGCTACTTTTGGGATGATGTGATTAAAGCTCTAGGACATTGTTTATGGTTTGTAGTAGGAAACTTGCTAAGTGTGTAAGGACTAGACGAGTTAGCTTTTATGACTCGAAGGTGGATGCTTGGAAGAGAAGACTTGGATGCTACGACTGATAGGTCAGGGTCTATGGCATTTTGGAGGAAGGCAAAAGAAGATGGAAAGAAGCATTGTCCAAAATCTACCTAAGGGTAGACTCGGTATCATAACCCACTAAGCCAGTATCGAGTTAAGCATGGAGGTCTAGGGAAGGTGAAACCTTTGGGGATAGATACAGGGGTTCAGTAGGTCGTGCTGGAGGTGGTGGCTCGTTTACATCATGAAGGATTATGATATAACAACGTGATTAAACTATAGTTCTTGGTTGGTGACTCTTATTTGGAGTAGGTATCGAAGATGGTAGGTCGGATTGCGAATAATGGAATGGCTTGAGTGAGTAGGGCTCGTTATTTAATGTGGAGCGGTGAAGGCTCGGATGCTATGGGAGTTCCAAGGATTCATTGACAACTCAGAGTGCTCGAAGCATGGGAATAATATAATGAAGATGCCTTTGGATTGGTAGCGAAGATTCGTATACCCTAGATTTCTTGATTGGGTCTTGTGTCCAGTTTCGGGCTAAGTAATAGAGAGTACAACAAGAACCATGATTTCTATTAGTCCCTGATATTTAAAGAGAGCCATACGAGTTATCATATATTCAGGCATGTAGAGGGTGTTAACTGGGGTTTGCATGATGGATGTTAAGATTGTTATGATTGCTATGGTTTCTCTTTTGGTTACGCTATCACCTATAAGTATTATGGAGAGAAGGGATAATCGAGATACGGATGATTGGATTCTTTCCATCCTATATTGTGTATGGTACCATTATGATGTTGTTATTTAGCTTATTATTATATGTGCTAACTCTTTGGTTATAAGGAGGTCAGGTATGAGCCATGTGACTTTGTATTTTACCATATTATTCTACAAGCATCTTAAGACTCATTCAACGCTCACACGAAACTACTGTTTGACCCAATTTTTTATGTTTTTGCTTCATGTTATCTTGGGAACTCTTAAATGAATAGACTAGATGACAGGTCCAGGTGACACAGTAGCCGTTCGAAGGACGTGCTAGATGAAGCTATGATGTATACTATACTATATTAATGGATCCCTTTGCTTTCCCCTGGGTAGCACAATAAAGCCTTGGCAGTGCTGCTACTTCTAATTCTTTGTTTTATTTAAGGGTGCTATAGTGAGGATTTGTTATACACATTCTATATGACATTTATGTATAATTTTATGATATTGCTATGAGGTTGTTTCACTTGTTTATCATTCACTCTATTATTGTATATGTGGTATAATATTTTGTCCATATGCCATGAGATGTACAACAAGATATATGTTGTATTTGTTTATTTCAACCCCGATGATTATTTATATATAGGCAAGGCATGGTCACAATGCACTATCAAATTATATTTATGCCAGCTGTATGGGGCGGTCATCATAGAATTTTTGTCACAAAAATTCACCAATTATTGTGAGCTAAGAATATCATCAAATATTAGATGATCCATTGTAAGACTGGCCGCTGGTTTGAAAAAGATTTTTGTGGTAGAAGCATTATCAATGGACATTTCCTTATCAACCACACACCCTCTACAACCACAGATATGAAAATCATAAAAGAGCTATGGAAATTTGAGCCCACTAAGTATTCATTGCTTAGCATATTTGGTTGTGCAACTTATGTTTATTAGAAAGAGGGTATGTTGGATCCAAGGATAAGCATGTATGTTTTTCTTAGGTATCGTTAAACCTATATTGAAGGTAGAACCTACGTACGTTCAGTTGATGACATTTTGAGGACAAAAGAATACCAAAAAAGGCAATTCATTAGATTCTTTCATAGGGAGACAGATAATGGAATTAGTGATGGCACCATGTGTAAAACCCATAATTTTGTTTACTAATTAATTATGATTAATCATTTAACTAGAACGCTATGTGAATTAATGACTTGATGGAATTTTGTTTTCAAAAGATAAATGAATTAGAACTCAAGACCTATTCTATTGATTTTCTAATATCACATATATATGAAATAAAAATTATATTTGTTAAATTGAACGAAGTTTGGAAAATGAGAAGAAATAAACAAGAGGACAAATTGATCTGTCGACCATTTAGCATGTATGACTCCTCTCTTCCTCATTTTCTTCATTATTCCTCCTCTTTCTTAAATAGAAACAAATTTAAGGATTTCAACCTTTAAACCTTCATAACTTTCGATTTTCTCAACCAAAAACCCAAGATAAATCTCTAAATTTAAGTAAAGAGATTCTCTATAAATCAATACCATCCAAGTTTCTTTGGAAAATATTGAGGCCGGATTTCGAAAATCAAAGAACGGCTCTAAAATTGGGTGCCAGTATGCATTGATTTCTTGAAAATTTGATGAGTGAGATCTCTCCTCTAAGTTGTATGACCATTGCTATTCTAAAGTCATGTTTTATTGTAATGCTGGTTAGGACTTGAGTAATGAGCTTGATTAATGATTTTAGAGATGAGAATCGTGTTTAATGAATGTTTTAAATCATAAGTTTCACAAATTGATGCATTAGGAATTTGCAGAAATTGAATGTTTATTTATATGAATATGCGTTTAGTTATTAGTGAAACTATACGATTGTATTGAATGGTAGTTGAAGTTATAAGTTATGGAGTTGAAATGGTTGGTACAGTGATTAAATTCATATGTTTATAAGCATTTGAGTTTCAGAATGATCGTCGAATTTCAGTCTAGTGGTATTCATCTCATGGAAAATCATGAAGATGCGAACTCAAGTGCAAGGTTCAGTTGGTGGCATGAGGTCACAAAGCGAGGCTTAACTATGGGGAAAGGAAAGCTGAGATGATGGTTGAACATAGTTGAAATGGTGGAATAAATTAACATAATGAAATTTACCCCATCTACGTTCGACTGTGCCCACTATAGGTGAATGGTCGACCGAACATTTGTCATCAGTTGACTGTTTTAGCAGAGATGTGCAACATTTTGTGGCCGAAAGAAAATAAGTCAAAATTAGCCTTAAACAGTCGAGTGGCCATGCAAAACTAATCGATCAATAAAGGTGTTAGTCAACTTATTGGACTAGATCGGTCAACTTGTTCGATTGGACCAGTCGACTATTAGTTGTAACCAATTTTGGTTAGAGCAAGCCAGTCGACTAATCATTTTTAATTAATCGACCTATGGGCTAAGGCTTGGGTTTTTTTTATATATTTCTTTGAGATGTTTTGAAAAATTTCAGGAAGTGATATCTTTTTTATACGAGGTTGGATTGAGTTAAGGTTTGGGCCTAAAGTTCCATAAAGTTTTGGTATGTTTTGAAACAATATGATTTTAAGGCCTATGCATGACCCGCTCCTACACATACTACGAAACCTTAGATTTTTAGAATTGGCTAAAAAGGTGCATCGGATATGTTGATGGCATGAAGGCCGTAGGTGATGTTGGAGACATATTTTGATTTGTATGGTAGTTTCCTTTTATAGAGTTGTCGAATGATTTTGAGACGCAATGATTAGAGTATTTCAATACGATTCCATACGATATTATGTATCTAGAGTGAGTCTGTACCTCTTGGTCTCAACCTTTGAGTTAATTACCAATTGATGGTTGGTTTTGGTCCTACATTCATGACATGACTAGTATTACACTTATATTAGCGACCATACATAGTCTTGGTCTTATATTAGTAATCGTGCACCGTATTGGTCTTACATTAGTGAACATATACATTATCGGTCTTATATTAGTGACCATATGCGTTAGGACATGGTAGGTCTTATATTAGTGATCATATTTATTTGGTTTTAGCCTTACTTAGAGACCCGTGGTTCACTATCCTTGTGTGGAGCTTTTTATGGATAGTTGAGGCTATGATGTTTTGTATATGATAGTTTCAACTTATAACATAGCATGGTAGTACAAATATGCTATCTTGCTGGATGTCGGTGATGATGTAGGTTCTATTACCTCAAATAGTACCACTTAGCATTATTCATGATGTATTAGTGATATTTTCTTTTCACTAGGCCTTATGTCCGACCCTCTCTTTATTATTTCTTTTTATTTATTTATTTTAGATATAAGGATTTCTAATAGCTAGAGACGGTTCATAGAGCCATAGCTATATTAATACTATGATTATATATCTATTCAGTTTTTGGTGTATTGACATATGGACTTATGTATTATTTTGAGACTTATATTCTTATGGGATTCGTTGTATCACTTACTTTGTATTATGATGTTGGATCTTATGTATTTTTATATGATGTGCACCTAGTCTTTTGAATGTTTATGTTAATATTATATTTTATTATCTGCTATGAGTATGAGATTGTATAGATATATCTGCTTTATGATACTCATCATTGTTTTTATATCTTACCTTTAAAGGAACGCTGTACATGACATCGTTATAGGATTTGTTGCCTGTATGCATGGTTTACGGGTGCCATGGAAGGCGGGTCATTACATTTGGCAAGAGCTTATGTTACTCGATCACCATAAATAAGGATAAGCTATGAAAGCTTGTATTTGTTATATTTATGCATATAGAATTTAGGCACTCACACTTTTATTCTAGCATCTTGGAGTATCTTTTGGGAAAGTTGCTAATAATTTCCATCTACAAGTAGCTACTATGGAATACGTTATTATTATATTTATGCCTAGTTTGTTCTATGCGTATTTAGTGATTCGTCTATTTCTTATTTGGGGTATTATATTATTTAATATTAACAAGTACAACAATTATACAAGTCAATTCATTATAGCAATTACAAAATAATCAACATTATAAATATATGAGGTAAAAATATAGACCTACATAAATAAAAAAAGAATCCATAGCATGTGGTTTGTTATGTTAATATAATAGAATTTTGCTTCCCTTGTCAAGAAGTCAATTTACCATATAAATCTTTTATATTCCATTCAAGTTTTTTAATGAATACCGTTGAAAAGACAAAGAAAACACACTTATTCATGAAATATGCAGTACAAACTATGATTTTTCCTTATTTGCACACCTCTTTCTGCTTTCATGTTTGGAATTATTAGCCACTAAAATCTCTAATATAAAAGTGAAATCAAATAGAATAAAAATTATTTATATTATAAATAATCAAGAATTAAATTCTACTACATTAAAATAAAACAATGAACTTCATCAAATTAAAAAATTCATATATAAGGGGGGAAATTTAGGGTTTAAACTGATAGTTTTTGCATACAAAATCCCTTAAGGAAAAATACTAATCTAACTATCAAACCACATAGTACGATCAAGGAAAATCAAGATTTCCACTCACAAATAATCCCAATAAAGAAGCTTGGATTTTCTTTGTGCTTTAGCCTTTCCCTTTCTCTAAATTATCTCTTTTTCATCACATAAATTTGTTTAGGCATATTAGATCTAGAAATTATAAGTTAGGAAAGAAGAAAGATACATACATATATAATTACCTTTCTTTTTAGCTAAATCTCTCTAAATCTTTCTCTAACACTTGGACATACATATTTATTTTTGAAGTTGGAGTTTGAGAAGTTTTATTATGGATAAAGAGAATGGTAGAGTTTCGTGAAGGCTTAAGATACGTATGGAAAGAATGAGGAGGCTAGCCTCTTATTTATTGTAGTTTGATGCATTGGAACCATCCGATGGAGAATATTTTAATAATTTTAAATCCAGGCCGTTCAAGCCACTCAAAATCCTAGCCAATAGTTTATGATCGATCAATTGGTCCCCTATAGGTGGTCTAATAGTTGTGGTCATCCCCATTTAATATGTTAACATCAACGGTATATATTTTTTCATAATGACCGGACCCTTTCTGTAACAACCCGGAGTTTAGTAACAGTTAATTATCGTCAAATGACGATTATATTGGTCTTTAATTGCTAATCGGAGTTTTAATAGGTTAAATTCGTTTGAAAATTTGGTTAAGTGTTTGTGGGCTTTAAATTTAATCTCATCCCATGGGTTTTTCTTTGTTGCCAAATTACTTCGAGTCATACCCGTCCCCCTATTCATTTTTAATCATTGGAAACCCTAAATAAATCATACGAGAGAAAAGAAAAAATGGCGGCCTCAGAAATTTTCTTTTTCGATTGAAAATGAGGGCTTTCGCTCCTCCGTTTCAAATTAGGTATTCGATTCGTGGTTTGCTTCGTTTTGGGTTGCTTGCCGATCAAATCTCGTGCTCATCAAAGCTAAGGTGAATGAATATTTCACTCACATCTATTTCTATCTACTGCTTAGTTATAATCTGATGCTTTTGAATTCTTGTTCGTGTCCTTTTGATTTTTTTCTTTAATTCAACACTGCTTCGATTCTGGCTTTGCTGGTCACCACTGTGTTGACTTTTGACTTGTTCGACTTCGATTTTGATTTCATGAAAGAAATTTGGCTCGGCCTCCTTTTGTTTTGCGAACTCAACTTTGTTATGCTCTTGACCAATTGCTGTTTGTTTGAGGTGTACGTGTGCTAGGTTGTAGCTTCGAGCTCTGCATAGTACTTATGCGTTGAGTCTTGTTGCTGTGAGGTTTTGGTATGTTGGATTTTGGTTCACTGGCTTGTTTTTGATTTCTGATCTGAGCTTGTTAGCTCCATTTTGCTGCATTTGTTAAAACATAACTTGAAGTATTTGTATTCTGCCGTCCTCTTGAAAACTGCTTCACTTGAATACTTCTGCATTTTTGAAAATCAGAACTTTGAAAGTGATCTTTGGTTTTATTAAACTGTTGACTAATCTGAACATTGAGTTTTGATTTCCACGATATATACAAACATATGTGTGTTGAGCTTTGTTAGTTTTGCTTGGTCTGGACTGAACTGGTACCATGCTAACCTTGTTCTTTAACATGAACTAATGCTCCAAGTCCTCTGTATATCATATTACTACTTATGTTTCTCTTGTACATGCCTGATGCATTCACTGTTTTTGCTTGATGGACTTCCTATGTGTACTGCCGTGTTTCTTGAACTAGCTTGTCTACATTTTGCTGAACCTGGTTCTTGTTTGTTTTGTTGGTTGCTTGGCCCTGAGTTGAATCCAGTCGATGGTTCGGGTTTGACCTTGTGCCGTGTCCATTTTTTTTTTGCTTGTCTGCATATCTGGCTGCATTTGAGTATGAACTTGCACTTGAGTAGTTTCTTATACCAAACCCTATGATGCATGTATGTTCATCCATGTATATGCATCTCTTGGTCATGTTATGTTTTCTGCTGTCTTCATGTACATGTATACGCTTGTTGTATATTTGAGCAATTGGGTTGCATTGAGCTCGTGTGGTCTTCATTTATGTGCAGTTTACATTTATACTGCCTCTGATATTTTTGGCACACAGACTTCATTTCATTGTTGTTGTGTATCACTGCATATATTGTCCACTTTTGCTCTTTGGTCTGCATATATGATGTGCTCATTGACCTGAGCGGTTGCATTTGTTATCCACTTGACTTGGTTATTTGTTCGAGACAGTTTGCATTTATATTGCCTCTGACCTTTTGGGCATGCAAACATCTTTTCATGTTGTCCCTTACTGTAACATGTTGCCACAGTATGAATTTTGGGCCTCGATTTTGTTATACACTATATATACATGTGTAATTTCTTTGCTTACGTCTGCTCATCCCTGTCATCCTTGTTGTCATGGTAGCTGTGCCTGGTGGTATGTGCAGTCCCACATGAGTCATGTTGTCTGGTCTCCATGTAGCATGCATTGTTCATATTATTTCTCTGCCGTAGTTCGGTTTGCATCACCATTTGAGACAGTTACTTATCTGTTTCATGTAGTATTTGAATTTCCCTGACCACACATGCTTGTATCCTCTTGTTGCTGACCTGATACTCTGACTGTTAAGGCAGTGCAATTTATATTCGAGCCTTCGTGCTCTGTTGGTTCAGGTTGCATAATCCATTCTGTTGTGTCTTCATGTTTGTACCAATGCCTTTGTGCACTTGGTCATTCAAGTTGAGTTGCTTTACCGTTGCGTTGAGGTAGTTTGCATATGAATTAGCTGTCTTGACCACTTGATATGCATTTAGATTTGTTTTCTAATTTCACTTGAGTTGAATCCAACCTGTAGCTTGGGTTTGACCTTGTGTTCGTTTATGAATTTTCATTGTGTACATATCACCGTAGTGGCAAGGCAGTGCACGCAAGCGTGATCTGCAGCCACACGGTATTCGTTAGGTACATCATCACTGTAGTGGCAAGGCAGTGCACGCAAGCGTGAACTGCAGCCACACGGTATTGCTTTTATTGATATTTCAATTACTTTTGATCCATTGATCTTTTACGTATTTCATATGCCGTATAGGCGAGGCAGTACACGTTAGCGTGTACTGCAGCCAATTAGAATTGATGTTTTTAAGTGTTATTTCAATTGTTTGAATTGATTTAGTTTCATTTGATCATTTTGTTGTTATCTGATTATCTATTTGATAATTAGATTATGAGTTTCTAGTTATTTCTTAATAATTAGATTTTGATGTTAATTGCCGATTAGGCAATTATGATGTTTTTCTAAATTATCTTCATTAATAATCCTTTCATCTATCTTCGTTGATAATTTGAGTTTGTTGAATTGTTGTTTAACACTATACGTGTTATATTCACCGTTATCCGATTTTCTTGTTAAAGGATCGGATAGGCGAATTTATTTTGACTGTCGCCTAATTGTTTATTAATTATTATTGCTTCTGTGCACTAATAACTGAGTTTGAATTAGACTGACCCGTGTATTATTTTCTTTTGAATGTAATACTCGGGTCAGACCGAATATTTACAGGTTGTAGATTTTTTGCTTTGGGTTGCTGCTAGAGCTATGAAGTCTTTCATATCTTTTGGAGTAGTCGTCGTCATGTTTAGTAGCCAGTATATTTGTATAGGATGTTGTACATTCATGTATATTATTCACGATAATGTACTTGTATATGTAACTTCCAGAGTCGACAGTTGTAGTTGTATCATCTGTATTGTATCACATGTATATCAACCGACATCATTTATATATATATGAGACTTTCTATTATATCTGTATTCCGCATTTACATTATCTGTGTTATTATTATATATATTGTCCTAAACTATTATGAACCATCATAGTTCGTTTTATACTAGAATTGGATATGTCGATGGGAGTAAATAAATATGAGATGGAAGATAAAAATATATACCACTCCTATCGAGGTAACTAATACTAGTGTAAGGCCTAACTACGGATGGCCGCTCCTATCCATCCTTATTCTTCGTGATAACAGACAGTATTTCTTTTAATACTCTTTGTTATTGCGAGCATAGAGGTGGGGCGTCACAGTTGGTATCAGAGCTTGGGGTTTATGGACATAATATAAAACATAACTTAGATGGAACATGTGTTACAACTATATGTCGATGTTTTATTATGTTTTGAGTCAAAACTAAAGTTTTGAAATTAGGATGGAATTTTTAAATATCTTTATTTAAAAATAAAAAGTGAAATTGTGTTTTGATGATTGATTGAGTGTGTTCTGTTTATCAGAGTGCGCAGCGGAAACAGTGACTGTCTTTGCTGAGTATGGCTGATAACCTTTTTGATTTAAAAATAAAATTATGAAATTGAAATAAATTTCATTTGTTGCTTACATAGCTGTGTTTAATTTGTTTTCTTTGGAAATTTCGAATCCAATTTGAGAATTCGAAGCGATTGCAGTTATGTGAAAATGTTGATATTTCTGCTGTTTTGAATTATCTTCATTGAAGATATATTTGAATGATTTCTTTGTTCATTTTGCGGTATACGTGCAAATTTATGTTGCACGTTACTACACTAATTTTACGTTGAACCGATGCTTGGTTATGAAACGTATATTGTTGCCGTTATTCTTATAACGAGATTTTTACACCAATGCTATATTTTGAAGCAAGGTGTTTTGTTGACATTTTAATGAATGAAAATTCACTGATATTATATTTTGATGCAAATTATTTAGATGAGATTTTGACGTTTAAAAATTACTGTCGCTTTGACTTAAGTATCCGTCATATTTTAAAGTGGATTTTCAAGCGGTTATCCCGCAATGCTGATTTTGAGATCCGTTTCTACGGTGTTTTGAGAAGTACAATTTTCTTATTGAAATTGTCACTAATGTTGCTGTTTTTATCACGGATTTGCAAATCATTTTAAAAATAAAATTGTTTTTCAAAATTTTTATAGCTTATGCTTTCAAAAGAATGAGGAAGCGATTTAAACGATTCAGAAAAATCGAGGACTATGAACGCTTTCTTTTACTGATTCGCTTAATTCCGGACTTGTTCGTTTGAGAATGTAGATTATTTACTTTTATAAAATAAATGAAATTGTTTTCAGAATTTTTACAGTTTGCGTTTTCAGAAGAATGAGAAAGTGACTTAAACGTTTCAGAAAAATCGAGGATTATGACCCCTTTCTTTAACTGATTCGCTTAATTCCGGACTTGTCCGTTTGAGAATGTGAAATGTTATTTTTTTTTTTGAATACACAATATGCACTTTCAAGGAAACGATGAAGAGATTTAAACGATGTAGCAAAAGTGCGGAGTAAGGAACCACACTTTTACTATTTCGGTTAATTCCGGACTCGTTAATTGAAACATTTGCTGTTTGATGATTTTGATGATTTTACACGTTCAAGGAAACGATGAAGAGAATCAAACGATTTAGTAAAACACGTGGTATGGGACATGCGCGTTTGCTATTTCGGTTAATTCCGGACTCGTTAATTGAATATATGATGATTTTCGTGTGCTTTCGAGCCACTATGTTGGACCTTCGGGTCATATGTTGGACCTTCGGGTCAATACCAGTACCGGACCTACGGGTCATTTGTTGGACCTTCGGGTCATTTGTTGGGCGCCAAAATTATGTTGGGTACTTGGTAGGCTTCGGCCATATGTTGATGCACGTGCGGCGTAGCTAAAACTCGCCATTTGTTGGGATCGATCCACCTTTTATGTTGATTTTCTAGATCATCTTAATTGATTTCTAGATATTTGTTGTTTCCAATTATCTGCAGGTAATTGGATATTTGTTGATATGAGTTCTAATTATCGTTTTTGATAATTAGATATTTATTGATTTGATTATCGCTTGTGATAATTAAATATTTGTTGATATGATTTCTAATTATCATTTTTGATAATTAGATATTTGTTGATTTAATTATCGCTTGTGATAATTAGATATTTGTTGATATGAGTTCTAATTATCGTTTTTGATAATTAGATATTTGTTGATTTGATTATCGCTTGAGATAATTAAATAATTGTTGATTTGAGATTTGATTATCTTTTTTGATAATCGAATATTTGTTGATTTGAGATTTGATGATCGTTTTGATAATCGAATATTTGTTGATTTGAGATTTGATTATCGTTTTTGATAATCGAATATTTGTTGATTTGAGATTTGATTATCGTTTTTGATAATCGAATATTTTTTGATTTGATATTTGATTATCGTTTTGATAATCGAATATTTGTTGATTTGAGATTGGATTATTGTTTTTGATAATCGAATATTTGTTGATTTGTTGAAATTTAATTATCGTTTTTGATAATTGAATATTTGATTGATTTTAGATTTAATTATCGCTTGAGATAATTAAATATTTGTTGATTTGAGATTTAATTATCGTTTTTGATAATTGAATATTTGATTGATTGGGGATTTAATTATCGCTTGAGATAATTAAATATTTGTTGATTTGAGATTTAATTATCGTTTTTGATAATTGAATATGTGTTGAATCGAGATTTCTGGTTGTTGTTTTTGATAATTAGACCTTTGTTGTTTTCTGATTATCTACTTGATAGTTAGATTTTGTTGAGAGTTTGTGAATTTCTTTTATTGAAATTAAAAGATTTCTTCGGCGTTTGTATTCCCAACTTTATTTTTCTAGCTTAACCAGTTTATGTTAGAAAAATAATTGTTATTGACATCCTTAATTATGAAAATTGCGGGGACGCAATTTTTATAAGGAGAGGAGTCAATCTATAAAAGTCGACATTGATTCATCTACGGTATTCATGTGTCGAGGATCTAAGTGCCAAAAAGACAAATTTTTAGGGAAAAAGAATAAAAAGGTAGTAAAGAATCTCACATCATGACGAGTAATATATAATATACAATAGATCTTTACTAAAAAAACTATAATGTACATACATCAAATTAGAGTCTACTAATCAATCAACAACCTGGATAGTTATAGCAACATATCCTCATAATTTTTGATAGATATAAATAGCCAATGCAGTGGAAGTGAAAATAGAATATACATGAAAACAACTTAGAGGCATTCGGCTCATCTTTTGAAGTTCCAATTATCCAAATTGTATTTGTAAATATATTTGGTCTGACTTGAGCATTATATGAAAAATAACATCCGAATCAGTTTGGTAAACCAGCATGAGAAACACACCTCAATTGAATATTAATTTTATAAAAATCTTTCAAAATAAAGATATCTCGTAAGATCATACTGCTTGTAAACATGGATGAGTTTTTACCTTACGTTAACCAAAACATTTCATGAGAAATCTTCTAACATCATCATAAAGTCTAGGGTTTAATGTAAATAATGAATATAGCCGAAATCATTACGTTAATTAAATATTAGCATAATAGGTATACCACTAAGTTCGTAAAGGAACGTATTAGAAAATGGATTCCATACAATAGCAAGGTACCAGGGTACCACCCACCACATTACACCTCTAGAGAATGTACCGAGAGACACATATGGACTTCCTGCCAGCATAGGGCTAGCCTACCACTTACTGGATAGTAATGAATATTTCATAACCCTGGTTGCTTTTGCAACCTTTCTGAGAGCTCTCATGCACAACCAAATCAATAAATGAATTTATCTAGAAAGGAGATGACAATACCCTAATGGGTGAGACCCACTTAGCCCTATTACGTTTCCTCGGTCATTCCTGGTTGATTCGGTTAGAGGCTAAATTTTACCTTTTATATGGCAACCCCACTGTGAATTCAAGCATTGCCCTTCTGGTAGAAATGCAATGTCAGCATTCATCCATACAAGTTCATTCTGGGTCTGAAGGAAACCGAAAACACTAATTTCACTACAACCATTCTGGAATCACCCTCAAGATTAGTTGTAAGTAGCCCTTGCACTTCAAAGAGCTCCGTCTACGATTATCTTTAAGATATTCCGATACGAAATGCTAGTGCCAGTTTGAAGTGGTTTGCGAAAAAAATATCTGATCCCGGTCTCTTCGAACTGACAACGATAGTTTAGAAAAGCCAAGATTTGATAATCGGTTATTTAACTATCAAATAAACAACAATTCAACCAGATATTTAATTTTCAAAGGAAAATAACAATGGTTAAACACAAAGCACCTATTAGCCTTTTAAATTAGTCCTTTTATTAATTAAATTCACTTTGTAAATACTTGTATCAAAATAATTTAACAAAGATATATTCAAAACCCTTTATGCTCCTTTCAATACTTAGAAAAATATCCATATACTTGTTTCAATGGTATAAGTTTATTCACAGAAACACTACACTTTTCCCTGCTTAGAAGATGTATTCATATACTTATCTCAACAATATAAGTATATTTACAAGACATTATGAAAGATTTCTCATTTTAAAATCCTATCAAATTATTCAAATAAATATTGTTTTAAAAGAAACGGAGATAAGGAGAAACCCAAACACTATTCCTTGATTGTTAAGCATGGAACGAATGTGCACACCACTACAATTAAGAAGGTCAACTTGAGGAAATCCAATCTCAACTTTTATAAATTCCTTTTCTTTATACAACTCTAAAATCATTTATAAAACTCCTTTTATAAACCTCTAAAATAATTTATAAAACGCTTTTATAAATATCTAAAGCATTTATAAAACTTCTTTATAAATCTCTAAAATAATTTATAAAACTTCTTTATATAGATCCTTTATAAAAATCCCTTCTAAAATCCCTTCATAAAAATTCTTATAAATCTAAACCCTATTTTCACTTATAAACTCTCAAATAAATCTTTTTTATTAATTGAGATTCCTTTTATAAATTAATTTGTTATCTATAAATACAATAAATCAGATAAATTAATTTACTTTAAGCATCCTAAATATATAATCGATTAACTTTCCAACACCATTAGTAAAATAATTTATTAACTCCAAAACATTATTAGTATAGTAATTAATAAATTCAAAACTCTATAAATAAATAATAGTTATTTACTTCAAAACATTATTATATAGTAATTATTATTAATAGAAAAGAATTATAAACATAATAATTAATAGTTTCAAACATGATTCATAAAACAATAATAATTAATCGTCAAACAATATTATAATAAATAATAATAAACTTCTAAAACATTATTAATTAATAATAATTATTAATTCCAAAACGTTATTAACAAATAAGTATTATAGAACCTAAAACATTGTTAATAACTAGTAATTATTAATTATCTTCAGACAATATTAATTATTTAAATAAATAACTTTTTATAATATTAAAGTATTAATAAATACGTCAAAATAATTAAATATAGATTAAAAAAACATCTTTTAAACATTGTTAAACAAATATTAAACAACTTTAAAACATTTCTAAATGGTTTATACAAAAAAATGGTTAGGGTAAAATAGGGAAGTTCAAAATCTGCTTAAATAAAATATACGAGAAAACCCAATTGTTAGATTTAAAATCATTTTTCGAAAAACTAATTTCATGCCAAACAATAGTTAAAAGCATTTCTAAAATACTAAATTGAGGCCAATAGCCTCCAAAGTACTTTACCAATGTTGTTAGTGATTTTTATCACTATAAGGATTAAGTTTAAAACATCATGATTCAGCAATTAACGGCCTATATGATAGGGTTATAACTAAAATAGAATCAACATGAATATAATTTTAAATTCAAAAGTAACTATACCGTATCCGGATTTCTCAGTAAAATTCCTGTATTCCAATTTTTATATGCCAATAACTTGTAGAAGCGAATATTTAATCAAACAACTAATAATTTCAACTAAAACACAAACAGTAATTTTTTATTTACTATATAACATATTGATTTGACAAAAAAGGTGAGTTAAACTCACTGTGATACCATTTATCGCCAAAGCGTTCTGACTCCGTCAAAAATGGAACAATACTCAAATTTAGCTTGAAATTCTACAAGCTCCAGTCTGAACCAATCTAATTCCAAAGTCTAATTAACGTCACTACGAATTCAACGCGACTGACCACGTTGGATTTGGGCCTTGTACGAACAAGTTATTTAATTTAGAAGTTCTTGATTTTAGATTATATTAATATAACACTAATTACATTATAAATTTATATACCCTTCTTAGTTACTCCTCAAATCCTTCTTCCTTCTCCCTAACCAATATATACACACATGAAACATACCTATTTTAAGCACATATATGTACGCCGCCCCCCTACATACACAATAGAAACACCCAAAATGCTTCGATGAACTTCTCCTCACCCAAGCACTTGATCGACCACCCTCATGCTACGCTCCACTTCCTTTTTCGAGCCGTGAATGGATAAGCTCATAAGCAACAACCATGGGTCATGTTCTGCCTCATTCGATCGGAGCCCTCCAAAATCACGCTGCCACTTCACCTTGTCTCGAAAAATAAAAATCCACCCTTCAATCCATAAATCGTTGACTAAAATCTCCAAAAATCCAAAACCCTAGGTCAAAATTACCATGGCCATTGCTGCCGCACCCTCAAGATCAACACTGCATCTCACCAAAATCATACCAAAACTAGATTTAGACCAAAAAGTAACAACGATCTTTGGTTTGGAATTTTTAGATAAGTATTTTAATTATTTTGATTTTTCAAAGGAGTGGCAGCTTGCTTTTCTTTGATCAGTTAAAAGGATGGAAACATACAAAGATTATGACAAAATGTGTGCTAATGGTATACTATTAAGTGTTGTCTCTTATTTGAATTGAAGTTTCCAACATTTTGTTGTACATATCCTTATTTGCATGTGAACTCCGAATGACCAAAGAAAAATATGGTTGCACTCAGAGTAGTGACGCGACCTACACTAGTTACTAATTTTCGAAAAGTCGCAAAAACACTGACATTTGCTAATAAATTGCCAAATGATTAATTTCAGTATTTTCCAAATTAAAAATTAGGGGAAAATTAAATAAATTAAACTAAAAATACATCAAATGAAATCGACTCGTTATATTAAAATTTTATTTTCTCCTTTTTTTTGAAACATTTATTATTGATATAAATTTGCAAAATAAATTTATCGTTATTATTTGTATATTAAAATGGGTTAATAAAACAAATAACCCACTAAAATAATTTTTCGATTAAAAATCCAAATATTTAGATCACTATCCAAATATTAAACTCACAATTCAAATATTAGATAATCTCTATATTTAAATTCAAGTCATTTAACTTTAAAACCAAATTATTCAATATTTGAAATCAATTAAATATCCCAAATCAAATGACCAAAAATTTCAAATGGTTACATTCTTCCTCCTTACAAGAATTTCGTCCTAGAAATTTCTAAATTAAGAAAAATGACTCCAAACACATTTACTTTTCAAAATTCATTTTAGTTGAAATAGATTATTAAATCCCTTAGTCTCTTAAGCTTATGGAAAATTTTGGCAGTGTCTCCTTTGCATGACTTGATCAGAAAAACTAAAAATTGACACTACGGGCCCAAACCAACAAAAGAAAAAAAACCAAGTGGACTCCCATATTTGGGGCATAAGACCATCAAATTAAAAAATATTATAAACATGTAACTATTTGTCGAGCAAACAAACTCAGCACATGAAACCAAAATCATCAAACTAGCCTTTGCTTCCTTATACCTGCATCTCATTTACAAATATAACCAACCATATAATTTACATCTATAATATCAAAAGTTTATAATCATGTTTAATCTTGTACGATATACATATACCATTCATACGCAATATCAAATCTAATTGCTTGCTCGATCACCCGATTTCTATTCCAAACTAGTATCGCTCACTCGACTTCCCTAGTATGGATGCCGATGCGGTTCCTTGATTAGAAATCGCCATTCTTCTTGCCTAACCATATACTATTGTAGAAAACTTTGGATTCAAATAAAAAATTGTATCAAGTGTTCGCTGTCAAGGATAGAGTGAAAAATCTTTACTCGGACCACTGGAAATCACCTCGAAATCGTGGATTCAAATCTAGATCTAAAAATCATGCGAATAAAATAATCTACGCACAACTTATGTATTATTCTATTAGTTTCTTGATTATACCAAATTACTTTATTTACATTCAAGTTAAATCCCAATTTATTAAACCAATAATATTTCATTTAATACTAATACTACTTATGAATCATTCCATACAGTCATTTTTCTTATGTTTATTAACAACTTATATAACACAACTTATGTTTATCAACTATATTTTAACCGAAGTTTATACACATTTCAAACAACCATAGCTTCATCATAAAGCTCTCCCATACTTAAGTTTATTATAAGTATTTTCTAAAGTACACTTTGTTAACTCCGCCTCGACCATGACTTACCGACCTAACAGTTAGAAGCATGCCGACCTAAGGCCTAAGGGTATGCCGACTTAACACTTTAACAAGGCTACCGACTCAACTGGTTGCCGACCTAACTGCCTTATCAGGGAGACCGACCTAAGGCACGAAGGGATACCGACCTAAGGAGCTTGAGTAGCATGCCGACTTAAGACTCGGAGAGGTGCCGACCTAACAGGCTAAGGAGATGCCGACTTAAGGCCCAAATGGATACCGACTTAGGGCTAAACAGTTGCCGACCTAAAACTTAACAAGATGGCTACCGACCTAAGATAGCTACCGACCTAAGACAGAAGACGACCTAACCATCCAGAGAATTTACCGATCTAACCACTTAGGACAGGGACAAGATCATGAACTACACCTAAGTCGTGACCGACCTATGACCTATGTTAAGTCGTTCACGACCCAAGGCCACTGAATATAAGTCCGATGCCATATTACTGAGAAGAGGTGGTGTTGACTCGGAGGCGACCTTAGACCGGTCACGACTCAACTTAAGTCGGCTGCGTCTTAACTTGAGTCGGCCGCGGTTTAGGACTTGGCAAATTTCAGAATCAGAACTCTCTATAAATAGGCACCCATCTCCAACATTCAAAGGACTTTTGGCGCATTCTCTTTACACACCGTTACCTTGCTGCATTGAGAACTTCATCAACACTTAGAGCTTCCAAGATTAGAGGAATACATCAAAGAAATTCACGAAGAAACCACACATCTTCAACATGAATCTAAGAACTTTAATCGACATTGAAGCTTAAGACTTGTTCCAAATCACTTGTAACTTGAAGTGTATTGTACTTGAGAAGAATTGTATCAGTTTGTAACGGGATTATTAATAAAAGTACTTAGAGTGGACGTAGGCTATACCCTTAAGCCGAACCACTATAAAATTGTTGTTGTTTACTGCTTTTCTGCTATTACTTGCTTGTAATTCTTTCCCGATTTATCGGGTGGTGCTTTCACAACTACACTTTACACACCGGGGTGTTAGCGTTCACATTTTAGCGTTAACATTTTTGGTGCTTTCACTGAGAATTGAACTCAGGAAAACTGTCATCATTGCTTCACAGAGATTTGAAGAAAGAATTTCCTTAAAAACCAGAAGTCTATCTGAGATTATGGCTCCTGGAAGGAAAAGTAGATCTATCAGATCTGGAAACATTCAAGAGGGAACTTCCGCTTCCCCTGTACCTAATCAACCCACTCCGTCTGTTGGAGTTACGAAAGCGGAATTGGATGCTGTGATTCTAGGGCTAAACCAGCAGATAAACGCCCAAAATGCACAATTAGAGGCTCAAAGTGCCCAGAATGCTCTGATTCTGAATAAATTGAACGATTTACTTGGGGCAAACAATCAACCAGCTTGTAATGAAAGGAACTGTGCTGGCAACATTCATGAGGTTAGTGAGAGGAATGCTCCTGAAAGGGCTACTAGTCCCTTTGAGCAGGCAGTTCCTGAGGCTGGTGGATCTAGAATTCGGCATGATGAGGAATATCTTTCTGGAATGGTCCGGCAGATCATGAAAGAAAGTATGCAAAGGGTTGAAGATGAGAAGGAATGAGGTTTCGCTCCAAGTAAAACTCCGTTCACTGAAAAAATCTTGAAGGCGGAATTTCCAAGGAAGTTTGTCCCTCCGACTATTCCAGCTTACAAAGGGACAAGTGATACGAATGAGTTCTTGTATAAATATGATTGGCACATGACAGGTGCCAGGGCCTCTGACGAAATAAAGTGTCGATATTTCCCCGTATACCTGGAAGGGGTGGCTCTACTATGGTTCACCAAGTTGCCAGTCCGATCTATCGATCAGTTTTCAGACTTGACCAGAAAATTCAAGGAGCAGTTTAGACTATATGCTTCGAAGGCCAAGGACATTATGTCACTATCGAGTTTAGAGCAGAATCCTGGTGAGTCTATCAGATCCTTCTTGAACCGCTTTAATATAGCGCTGGCTGAGGTGGACAATGCTGAACCACGAATGATATTGACTTATCTGATGAGGGCTATTGATAAGTCGAGCGAATTTGGGAAATGGTTAAATATGAAGGAGCCAACCTCTCTCGAAAAGTTCAACAAAAAAGCAGATGAATTCATTCGCCTGGAAAGCCGTCCTTTACCAGTAAAGACAGTGTTAGAGAAAGCAGAAGACAACACTGTCGCTCCACGCAAGAATGAATCGGTGGGGCAAAAAAGGGAGAATAATAATGGGAAGAAACAGGGTAATCTGAAGAAGCCCCGATCCTTCAAGCCATCAGAATATACTCCATTATCACATACACCGGAGCACATCTACCTGGCCACTAAAGATTCCGTCGATTTCCCTAAACCTATCCCTTTGAGGACCGGGAAAAAAGCCATACAGAGTGGGAAATTCTGTCGCTTCCACAATCAACCCGGTCATAAAACTGATGAATGCCGTCAGTTGAAAAATCTGATTGAAGAGTTGCTAAGAGAGAACAAACTGCAGCAATTTGTGAAGAAGAATAGCAACAATCCTGCATCGTCAAGTCAGGGGCAACAGGTTCCTGTTCATCAGCCCAGGACAGGTGAGAAAGCTACGGGACATGAATCTGGAAGGCCCGTTATCAATGTCATTACAGGAGGGCCTCACCCAGCTGGCAAGAGCTGGGGTGAGATGGAGAGATATTCCAGGGCTTTGAAATATGCTCCAGCCGAAGAAGACGTCTTTGTTTTAGAAGACACTACGCCCCTGAAACAACAGAAAACTTTCAGCGATGATATTGTTTTCAGAGCCAGAGATTCCACAGGTATAGAAGCTCCTACCCTAGATCCCTTGGTCATCTCGGCTGGTATTGGACCGGCCATTGTCAGAAGAGTCCTCATTGACTGCGGAGCATCATGCAATATCCTCTTCAAGAAGACATTTGACCAGATGAAAATCCCTATGATTGATGTACAAGCCTCATCACAGAAGATCGCTGGCTTCACTGGGGAGCCAAAACAACCAATTGGGACCATCGATCTGCTTGTAGAACTTGGAGAAGCAGAAAGGAAAGTGGTCCGCAAGCAAACATTTGTGATTGTCGATGAGTTTTCTGCTTATAATGCTTTTCTTGGCCGTCCAACACTCGCAGCATTCAAAGCTATCCTAGCCCCGTGGTGCCTCACTATTAAATTCCCTACTGACAATGGAGTAGGAGTTATAAAAGGGGATCAAAATGCTGCGCGAGAGTGCTATTTGACAGAGCTGCGAGAGTCAAGAAAAAGAGAAATGGGGAAGGATGCGGCAACCCCAGTCCGCATCAAAGAACCAGCCTTGTAGCAATTACGGGGCGGACCCTGCACTGGCGAGCACAGCGGGGCACGGAAAGAAATGGATCCCAGAAAAGCCAGTGCAGGGGAGAATAGAGTGGTACCGGTGGAAACGACAGTTCCGGTACCTGTTGACCCGAAGGACCCAAATAAGGTGTTAAATGTGGGTTCACAGCTTAATGTGTCAATTCAGAATATCTTGATATCTTTCCTGAAAGCAAATCTGGATGTCTTTGCTTGGACTCATGCCGATATGTGTGGAATATCCCCAGAAGTTGTAGTACACGCTCTGAATATTGACCCAAAGTTTACGCCAGTTAAACAGAAAAGAAGAACCCAAGGTCCAGAAAGGTCAGCAGCATTAAAAGAAGAAGTTGATCGACTCATGGAAAATAACTTCATCAAAGAATCTACATATCCGAATTGGGTTTCAAATCCTGTGTTGGTCAAGAAAGCTAATGGAAAATGGAGAGTGTGCATTGATTTTTCTGATCTAAACAAGGCTTGCCCCAAAGATTGCTTCCCATTACCCAGGATCGATCAACTGGTAGACGGAACTGCGGGACATGAACTGTTGTCTTTCATGGATGCCTACTCCGGTTATAACCAAATCATGATGCACGAGCCGGATCAGGAAGATACAAGCTTTATCACAGATGTTGGACTTTATTGCTACAGAGTTATGCCCTTCGGATTGAAAAATGCAGGGGCAACCTACCAAAGACTTGTTAATGCTATGATCAAACTGCAATTGGGCAAAACTATGGAAGTCTACGTCGACGACATGTTAGTGAAGTCCAGGAAAGCAGCGGATCACATTGAACACCTAGCAGAAATGTTCGCAGTCCTCCGGAAATACAGAATGAAACTTAACCCTCTGAAATGTACATTTGGGGTCGAGTCCGGAAAGTTCTTAGGTTTCATCGTCAGTGCTAGGGGCATTGAGGCTAGTCCAGCTCAAATTACTGCCTTGAAAGAAGTTAAAGCTCCTAGAACGAAGAGGGAATTGCAGAGTCTCAACGGAAAGGTCGCCGCCCTGAGTCGGTTCATTTCCAAAGCCACTGATAAATGCATCCCATTCTTTGACGCCCTGAAGAAAGGAAAGAAGAATTTTGAATGGATTTCCGAATGCCAAAAAGCCTTCGATGAGTTGATCCGTCATATGGAAACGCCTCCAATACTTTCTAGGCCAGGCAATGGTGAGGATCTTCTTATATACTTGGCAGTATCATCTCATGCTCTAAGTGCAGCGCTGATACGGGAAGACAAAAGGATTCAACATCCGGTTTACTATATCAGCAAAAGACTCACTGGGGCAGAGCTGAATTACTCCAAGTTGGAAAAACTCGCCTATTGCCTACTAGTTGCATCAAGGAAACTGAGGCAATATTTCCAAGCTCATCCTATCAAAGTACTCACTGATCAACCTCTAAAGCAAGTCCTATTTCGCCCTGAAACTTCGGGTCGCCTTCTAAAATGGAACATTGAACTCAGTCAATATGACATCACCTATCACCCCCGAAAAGCAATCAACGGACAAGCTTTAGCTGATTTCATTGCAGAATTCACAGAGAAAGACAATGGTGAGGAAGAAACGATCAATAATTCCCCAATCCAGTGGAAGATGTATGTTGATGGCGCAAGAAATGACTACTGTTCTGGAGCCGGAGTGGTACTTGAAACTCCTGAAGGTCGATCATTATGTTATGCATTAAGATTGGAATTTCCTTCAACAAACAATGAAGCAGAATATGAAGCTCTTATTGCAGGTCTGAAAATCGCTAAAGAGCTAAACATTCGAGCATTACAGATCTTCAGTGATTCTCAGCTTATTGTATGCCAAGTCAAGAAGGAATTTCAAGCAAAAGGTGGAAACCTGCCTTCCTACTTGTCAAAGGCTTGGGAACTCCTATGTGAACTTGATCACTATTCAATAAGCCACATTCCTCGGGAAGAGAATATGAAGGCAGATTCCCTCGCAAAGTATTCAAGTTCTGGTGAAGCTCAACTATTGGGATTGGTCCCTGTAGAAGTCCTTTCAGCACCGAGTATAGACGAGATGGATATAGACTGGATTATGAATGTATCTCAAGAACAAGAGTCATGGATGACTCCAATACTGGACTACCTACTCAGAGGTTCTCTGCCAGAAAATTCGATAGAAAGACGAAAGATACTAGGGAAAGCCTCTCGCTATGTAATTCAGGATGGCCGATTGTACAGACAGGGATTCTCAATGCCATTGCTTCGATGTGTATCCCGGGAAGAGTCCAAAACAATCCTAGCTGAGGTGCATGGAGGAGAATGTGGTGATCATTCAGGTGGTCAAACATTAGCAAAGAAAATTCTCCGATACAGATATTTTTGGCCAGAAATTAATCGAGATGCTGCAGATTACTCCCGAAAATGTGACAAATGCCAAAGATTTGCCAAAATTCCTAGAGCACCTTCTACCGAACTCACACAGATGGTCAGTCCATGGCCATTTGCAATTTGGGGAATGGATCTCATTGGGCCGCTACCAACTGCTAAATCAGGGATTAAATATGCTATTGTTGCAGTTGATTATTTTACTAAATGGGCTGAAGCTGAACCATTGGCTACTATCACTTCTAAGAAAATGATAAGCTTTGTGACCAAGAATATCATTTGCAGATACGGTGTGCCTCAGAAAATAATCACAGACAATGGTACTCAGTTTGAAAGCGAGGAATTCCAGGATTTTTGCAAACGATTCAAAATCCAGAAAAGCTTTTCGGCAGTAGCTCATCCGCAGGCAAACGGGCAAGTGGAAGCAGTGAACAAGATCATCAAATCAACCATCAAAAAGCAACTCGAAAGAGCAAAAGGTGGTTGGGTCGATAAACTACCACTTGCACTATGGGCATACAGAACTACTCACAAAACTGCAACTGGGCATACTCCTTTTTCGTTAGCATACGGATCGGAAGCAATGATCCCGGTTGAAACAGAGGTCCCTTCACACAGAAGAATCCATTTCAATCAAGCAGAAAATGAGAAGCTACAACTTGAAGCGCTGGATCTCCTTGATGAAAAAAGAGATGAAGCTAGCCTCAGAGTTGCAGCTCATCAGCAAAGGATAGCCAGACATTTCAATTCCAAAGTTCGTCAACGCAGCTTTGAAATTGGAGATCTAGTCCTGAAAAGAATTATGACCGCGACAGGTGTGTTTGGGCCAAATTGGGAAGGACCGTATGTAATAGGTCAGAAGCTTCTTGACGGCACATTCAAGCTCACCACTGTTGATGGAGATCAAATTCCAAGGGCATGGAACAGCAACCATTTGCGTCCATACTTTACTTGAAAATTTTGTTGAAACATTGTAAAAAGAATTATGAATGTATGATTCTTGTAATTGGAAGCAATTGTGAAACTGATGCAAGTAAATAATGAAAGAATATAAAGTGGATGTAGGCCCAATTTCATGGCCGAACCACTATAAATCTTGTGTTCCTTATTATTATTATATGTTTGCTTTGTTTTCGATATAAAAGTACATAAAATGTATTGCTGAAATGTCGATTTAAATTTTTGCAGACAATGGAAATAAAACTTGCGCATAATAAGACCGAGCGATTCTCACCATCATTCAACAAACAAATTTCAAGTCACAAAGACCCCGAATTCAAATCCTAGATAGGACATACTTCAATTGAACGGCTAATGATTTCGATAGAAACGAGCCCTTGCTGATAAATTGAGATTGTTTGAACAAACAAACATCCAATTAGGAAGCTAGTGCCCGTTCTCACGAACTTGCCAGACAATGAAGTACACTTCCTTGGATTAAACAAGCCACTTGCGAGAAAAGGGGAATGAAAACTTGAAAAGAGAAAAAAAAAAAAGAGGAAAAAAAGAGAGGATCGCTGAAAAGGCATAAGCAAGTGAATAGAGGAACAACCAAAGCTACCATCAGCAGCACAAGTCCACTTCGGAGGCGCAACTCTTCGGAGGATAAAAGACCTCTAATGGGTCATACGCCACAAAAAAGAAAGTTCTCTACTCAACAAAAAAGATTGGAGGAGTCATGACCCTCCAACCATGAGAGAGTAACTTCCAGGCGATGAAAACCCTCTCTGAGGCACATTTCACCAGGAGTTGAAGTGTTATGACCGCTCTTCGGGATTTCACTTCACCAGAGTTGAAATGTAAACAAAATAAAAGCCCTCTTCGGAGGCCCATTTCACCAGGAGTTGAAGTGTTATGACCGCTCTTCGGGATTTCACTTCACCAGAGTTGAAATGTAAACAAAATAAAAGCCCTCTTCGGAGGCACATTTCGCCAGGAGTTGAAGTGTAACAACCGCTCTTCGGAATTTCACTTCACCAAAGTTGAAATGCAAAAACAAAATAAAGACCTTCCTGAAAGCCCACGTTTCACCGAGATTGAAATAAAACTTCCAAGTGTTGAAACGCGAAAAGGCTTTCTTCGAAGGCACAACTCTTTGGAGGTACACGTTTCACCAAGATTGAAATAAAACTTCCAAGTGTTGAAACGTGAAAAATCCCTCCTTAGAGGTACAGCCCCCTCCCGGGGACACCATCAAGAAGAAAGACCTCTTCGGAAGCCCACGTTTCACCAAGATTGAAATAAAACTTCCAAGTGTTGAAACGTGAAAAGGCTTTCTTCAAAGGCACAACTCTTTGGAGGTACACGTTTCACCGAGATTGAAATAAAACTTCCAAGTGTTGAAACGTGAAAAATCCCTCCTCAGAGGTACAACTTTGTATAAAAAAAAATCCTCATCAAAAGCGTACTTTAACTTTCAAAGGAAGAGTAATTTACCTACTATGGAAAATGATCGTTAAAAAAAAAAAAAAAAAAAAAAAGAAAAAGAAAAGAAGTTAAAGTACCCTTCAGAGGTCCGCTTTACCACATAGAGGAATTCACTTGGTAAAATATGCACATAAGCAAAAGAAAAAAGTGATTTCTTCGAACGACAAAGCGTAGAAACTTATACGAAGGGAGTTGTACTCTACAAAAATTTTCTTTAAAGAATAAAATAATTATTCTTTAGCAAATAAGAGTGCAAGTCCCCTCGAAGTATAAAATATTGCAGCAAGCTTAAGGTATGGGGGCAACATGGTATAATAGTGTAGCTGCATCAGTAAAGTAATACTCAAACAACATACCATAAGCCCGCTGCAATATCATATAAATAAACTTGTGCAAAAATGAATAATAAATGCATACTTAAATTCAAACAGAAGTATGTACAAATAAAGAATCATTTTATTCAATTGCAGATATTGCAGATACAGGTTTCAAAATAAGAAGCAGGGGCCGGTGCCTGCACAACATCCGACCATTACACAAAAAAGGAATCAAAAAGCTCTATTCTTCATTTCTTCTTGCCGCCTTTAGACCCTTTACCTGGCCGAGTGGTTAGCTTTTCGGGTCTTCCAGGTTGGTCTGAAGGCATGAGGGAAGAAGGGGAGGGAGGTACAACTGGCGCAATTTCCGGTTCCTCTTCAGTGGTGATAATTTTCTTCCCCCTCCTCTTCGATGTCCCAAGCTTCTTTCTTCTCTGCGAAGAAGACTCACTCCCCGGAGTAACGAGAGCGGACAAAACTACGTCGTCAGAAGGAGTCCGCTCCGGAGAGATCTCGCCTCCTTCGAGTCCCTCATCTTTTTGCTCCTGCGAGGCAACAGGGTCATCCAAACCATGAAGAGCCTCAATTTTCTCCTCTTGTGACCCAGGTTGTGAAGCAGAAGGAGGAGTCACTTGAAGAGATGGAGGAGGAATAACCAGAGAAGGCGAAGTCTGCACGGCACTTGTTGTTTCAACTGCAGAAGAAGAAAAATTGAAAATGTTAGTATCTTCCCGAAAGAAGGGAGATATGGGTTCATCGAGATTCAGGAGGTAATCGAGAAGCTCATCAAATTTTTAAGGAATAAGCAGGCAATCCACCTGAATCGGACCAATGTCGAAATTACCTGAAGATATTGGCTTTGTCAGTTCAATCTCATAATTCTGAACCCCAATGTCCTCCAAAGCCTCTTCATCAGTAGGGGTGATTACCCCAGTTCTTGTAGGAGGCGGCAAATGAGCACTAGGGCCTGTAATGTCCACCTCGGGGGAAACTGGAGGACGTCTGGAGATGGTAGGCGGTACTTCTTTTTCAGAACGTTCTTCTTCCACCATCCCGGCCCGCGCTCTGGCAAGCTGCTCCTTACCCTTGGCAAGAGCGGCACGGGCTTCGTCATCGAGATAATGCTCTTCAAGGGCTGACTCAGCATATCCAGCACCTTTACCACCGAGCATATCAAGTGCTGTCTCCCAAACTTCAACCAGTGTGATTTCATACTTGGGGCCTAGAAAGGCAAGGCTTCCACGCCCCAAGACGCTGTGCAAATAGAAGTCGAATAATGTTGAGCTGACGCTGTTTTTAGTCGCCTCGTGAGATTCTTCAGCTGTGATTCTGCCGGCGACAGCCTCATCACGCTCCCTTTCAGTTTTGGCAAGCTGAAGCTTAAGCATTTGTATCTCCGCCTCCTGGGAGTTGTTTTTCTTTCGGAGCTCAGCAATATCAGTAGCATAGCCTTCACTGATTCTTTTTTGTACTTCTAGCCTGTCTTCGGCATCCCTTTGGCTAGCGTGAGCGTCTCTCACTTGTTTCAGAAGCACTTCTTCTTTTTGGGAATAGGAAGTAGAGGAAGCAGCAAGTTCATGTTTCAATTCCTCGACTTTTGCTTCGAGCTCCTCATTGTAAGAAGCAATGTTCCTCATCTCGGTGTCGTGTTGCTCAACGACCTTTTGCCATTCGGCCTTATCATTTTCCATAGTAAGCATGGCCTCTATGTTGGCACGGTTAACTCTTTGAAGCTCATCGACAAGTTTCTGCCAGTTTGACATCCTCTCGATATCGAGCTTAACTGCATCAAGATTGCGCAACATAGCAGACTTGTCGATGGGGACCAAGTCTAGGTCGAACCTCACCCCCTTAAGGCACCATTGAGGAAATCGGCTCTGCAGAATGGCAGGACCCGGTCCAACTTGAAATTTGGGCCTGTTAATTATCGTTTGAATATCTGATTTCCCAAGAGCGGGAGAGTCAGAAGGGATGTCGAGTGAGGCAGGAATAGTAACTTTCTCAGGAGTAGTAGAGGCCTGCTTTTCACTGTGACGAGCTCGTTTGCTTAAGTCTTCACTCATGTGACCTTTTCCTCGATCGTCATGAGATTTTCTCTTGTGAGAGTCATCGCCTTTTTGCCAAGAATCATGGCGCTCTTCTCTCTCCCTTCTTTCACGATGTTCTTCTTCAGTTCTCCTTTCATGAGCCTTTCGGGCAGCCCTCTCTTCATCCGACTCTCTGTAGGAAGGAAGGTAACGCCTGTAATCATACTGGCTACGCCTCCCATAGCGCTGGAAATCGTCATAATACGAGCCGCTGCGCCCCATAGGAGAATCTGGAATTAAAATAATAAGCTTTAGAAATCTTTAAAGTGCAAGAAGATAAGTGCATAGAAGTGATGAGAAATTCTAAGTGTGTGTGTTGTGCAAACTACGCGCATTAATCTACGAACCACTCTTTATTTGGGGAGTGGTTGTGGGTGTAATAGTTAACGTCAACTCTTGAGTCGACGACGGCTGTTGCAAAATAGAAGTAGCTTCAACTACTGAAGAAGAAATCCCAGCAGTAGTAGGGTCATCTTTGAAGATCTCTTGTGAAGTAGCGAAGAGGTCGCTCAATCCTTCGAAGGTATCGTCCCTGCTTTGCTTGACAGGACTGGATTTCTTAGCCTTTTCACCAGATTCTTGTGAATGGTGAGAGGATCCCTGAGGCTCTTCTTCCTCGATAACCGGGGCAAGTTTACCAGATGGCTCCGCAACATCGACAGAAGTGGAGCACTTCACCAGCGAAGATTCAGGAGTCTTTATCGGAGAATCGGGGACTTCCGTTGGAACTTCATGAGCATGCATAGAGCGAGAAGTGTGTAGAAGCCCATGTTGATGTAAAAATTCATCCCTCAACAGAAATTTTATGCTCCTCTCTTCTGTGGCCACGGCACTCAACCTCTCAAAAACTTGCTTGTGAATTGGGTCTCTAGAGGGGAGAGGAAGTGCTGAAAGGAACAAAGAATGAAATTAGCAACTGAAAGTTCGGATCTCGAAAAAGTTTCAAAACGGAGAAAATAGAAACACTAATCTTACTTCCTACTCTCTAGATGGCATAAAAGCCTGAGGGACAGCGGGCAAAGAAAAACTGGTTCAAAAATCCATGAACGCTTTCAGTAAGATCGGAAATGAGCTTGCGGTTTCTGGCACTTCTCACAATAATAAGGGAAGGATGATCTTTACTCTTTGCAAACGAGCACAGATAACGAATTTCTTCAAAACTCGGTAGGCGATCAAGGGTTCTTCTGAACAAAACACATAACCCCGTCAAGATGGCATAGCCATTGGGATGAAGTTGAAACGGAGAGATTGTCAACCGAAGGAGAAGAGTTCGAAGGAAGTCGTTAAAAGGAGGAATCGCCCCACTTAAGCACATTTGGCGATTGACTGCAACAAAGCCATAGGGAGGATTGTCAGCAGTATCACTTGGCCCAGGGAGAAGAACATCACTTTCAGCAAAGCCAAATTGAGTGCGCAGCTGGACAAACGCCCTCGAAGTTAGAATAGTCGGGGTTCTCTCCGGAGGATTCTCTATGGGAACAGCTATCGGAAAAGTTTCTTCCTCTGGAGTTACCACTTCTTCTTCTCGGTGGGAAGTCATTCTACATAAACAACTGGGTATTCAAACATGAAGGTGCACGTTTCCTAAAGTGTGTGAAGTGTTGTGTAAAATCAATCAAGCAGTGAACAAATATAACTGGAATGAAAACTAGCAAGCATTCGTTAGTTATGAAATTCAGGGACTATTGTTTTAAGCCTAAATATGCAAGTAAGATGTTGATGCAGATAAATCAGTTCAGATTATTGATACTTTGCATTAATGTTTAACTTTAATTGATTGATTCACAAACATTTCATGCAATATAGTTAAGTTGCTCGTCTTGTCTTGACTAATCTGTCATCTGACGTGGGCAGTCAATGGCAGTATTTTCGCCTTGGTTTTCTTTGTTTGTCATTTTTAGCAGGTTAGCAGCTTATAAGTTAATGCGGCCTGTGAAATAATACAATGAGATTCAAGCAAATTTAAAGTTGGGGCAGTTCAAAATTCAGGCAACTTAGTTAGGCAGTTCGAGTCAGAAATTCAAAGTGGATCTATGCTCTCAAAAAGTCAGCATGCCCAAAGCCTAAGTGTTAACTCGGCAGCGGTTTAAGAGCCAACTCGGCAGCGGTTTAAGGGCTTAGCTCGGTCACGACTTAGGGGTTAACTTGGCCGCGGTTCAAGGTTAAATTAGTAGAAGGTTAAATCGGCAGATTTCCCCAAGTATTAAGTCGGCTACGGTTCAAAAGTTTTTCGCGAGATAAGGCTAGGTCGGTAGCGGGTCAGAGCCTAAGCATTTTTATTTGGCAACTCAGTCCTCTAGGTCGCAAGAGAGAGATAAGAATGTAAGCTCCGGTCCGAAAGACAGGAACTTTTCCAAGTATTAACTCGGTCACGATTCAGGCCTTAAAGTTTAAATCGGCAAGTGTTCTTCAAGCACTATCTCAGCCACGACTTAAGGTTGCTAAGATCCAGGTCGGCTAAAGGATAAGCCACCCAAAATCACTGACTCGCTCCCGAACCAACATCACACTCCATCTACCCATTAACCCGATAACCATTCCTTCAACAACAGCCTTCATTCATGCTATCAAATCACCCAATACAACAGTTCGAAGTTATCACAAATCCAATACCCTGCCATCAGAGATCATCGAGCCTAAGGTGATAAGTCACCTTCGTTGTATCAGCGGTCATCTGAAGCCGAATTGAGCAACCTAGGCTTCATCAGCTATGAACGTGATGGGATTCGTGATGAAGCATCATATAGGGAGGCGGTTCGAGTTTAAGCAACAGAATTCACGAATCAATAGCGATCTACGGTCGAAAAAAAAGAATGAAATCACTTACGTGATGAATAGCAGATGTTTTCAGTAGTTGATTGAAATTAAATCGCCTTTTTTGGAGCTCGGAAGATTTTTAATGGCGGAATCGAAGAAATAGGTAATGAAAAGGAAGAAGAAGATGGATGTTTTATACCTTACAGTAGGGAGAACTGAAGCGGCAGATGCGGTCTAACTGTTGGGTCGCGTACGACCTACCGACCTAAGAGGGGACGGGTTAAGGACTATCGAAGCACACGACCTAACATTCAGGCGTATACTTCGAGGGGCAAATGTTAACTCCGCCTCGACCATGACTTACCGACCTAACAGTTAGAAGCATGCCGACCTAAGGCCTAAGGGTATGCCGACTTAACACTTTAACAAGGCTACCGACTCAACTGGTTGCCGACCTAACTGCCTTATCAGGGAGACCGACCTAAGGCACGAAGGGATACCGACCTAAGGAGCTTGAGTAGCATGCCGACTTAAGACTCGGAGAGGTGCTGACCTAACAGGCTAAGGAGATGCCGACTTAAGGCCCAAATGGATACCGACTTAGGGCTAAACAGTTGCCGACCTAAAACTTAACAAGATGGCTACCGACCTAAGATAGCTACCGACCTAAGACAGAAGACGACCTAACCATCCAGAGAATTTACCGATCTAACCACTTAGGACAGGGACAAGATCATGAACTACACCTAAGTCGCGACCGACCTATGACCTATGTTAAGTCGTTCATGACCCAAGGCCACTGAATATAAGTCCGATGCCACATTACTGAGAAGAGGTGGTGTTGACTCGGAGGCGACCTTAGACCGGTCACGACTCAACTTAAGTCGGCTGCGTCTTAACTTGAGTCGGCCGCGGTTTAGGACTTGGCAAATTTCAGAATCAGAACTCTCTATAAATAGGCACCCATCTCCAACATTCAAAGGACTTTTGGCGCATTCTCTTCACACACCGTTACCTTGCTGCATTGAGAACTTCATCAACACTTAGAGCTTCCAAGATTAGAGGAATACATCAAAGAAATTCACGAAGAAACCACACATCTTCAACATGAATCTAAGAACTTTAATCGACATTGAAGCTTAAGACTTGTTCCAAATCACTTGTAACTTGAAGTGTATTGTACTTGAGAAGAATTGTATCAGTTTGTAACGGGATTATTAATAAAAGTACTTAGAGTGGACGTAGGCTATACCCTTAAGCCGAACCACTATAAAATTGTTGTTGTTTACTGCTTTTCTGCTATTACTTGCTTGTAATTCTTTCCCGATTTATCGGGTGGTGCTTTCACAACTACACTTTACACACCGGGGTGTTAGCGTTCACATTTTAGCGTTAACACACTTATGTTCATAGTCCACTTTAAAATTTAATTTTATATTTGTATAACATTCTGCTACAATTAAGAGTATACTAAAGTCCAACAAATTAAAATTTGTTTTATCATACTAATTTCTCAAATTTATAAGTTATAGCAACTTATTCTCTTATGTTTTAACAAAACACTTAGCTTAATTTTCCAATTTAACTTGGAAGTTCCGACGGTCCCAAATTATCGAAAATTCCTTTTCATTTCAATAAACGATAATTACCAAACAATATCCTAAAATGAGATACATAAGTCAGACTATCCTAATGGATATGATACATGAATCTAAAATATCACTTAGCTTAAAATTTTAAAATTCAAACACATAGTTTTATTTCAAATTATTTGAAATAATATACATATGTCCTTTACATATTGAATCACCCTTTAGGAATTTTAAACAAATTTGTTTTAATCAAATCAACTCAATAACCAATTTCTATTACTTTGGTAGCAATCTCTTACTTAGAAACTCGAAAATGAACACAAAAGTATACGCCGATGATGCTGCAGTCATCACCAGAGTTATTTTTCAACAACCGAAGTGAGTTCATTGCTTTCTATCTCTTTTAAGTTCATCTTTTCTTAAAGTTTTTCTGTACATATATACTTCCAAACAATACTATTATTATTTTCTCAAAAATTTGAAAAACAATTTTCCAAAATAGTGGGATATAAGTTCTCAAATTCTCAATTTAAATCCTTTTTATACAGGAAATCTATTTATAAATCAGACTTATAAAATTTCACTCTTCTTATAAAACATTTCACAATGTTTATCATTGTTTAGATTATAATAATAACCATTTCTGTAAGAATTAAATTTTAACTCAGCTTTAGTGTTGAACGCCTTACAGTCAAATCATGAAAGTGAATAGACAGAGTGTTCATTTCTATGTTCCCACAATTACTATTGACCCAACTTATGCAGTGAAAAGGATAGAATTGCTCCTAATCAACCACAATAGTCAATGCTCATAAACTGATCGATACAACTGCTCGATCAACAAACAATAGCCAATGCTTCTAACTGGGTAAGAACGACTAATCAAATAATGAAGGATAATAATTAAGACTTATCATTTCCTAACAAACAACGCATCAATAATAACTACACTTAGTTTACAAAATTATCCTTTTGTATACAAAATATAAAATCTTGGCAAATTATTTCTTTTACCAATTTTCAAAGCAATACTGTATCGATTTGCCTTATTTAAGTATTTAGATACCACTATCGATATAGTTGTTCCTTATGTACCGACCAGAATTCATAAATAACCCAAAAGATAAATCAACACAACATAATTTTTTTTATAGCACTAAAAATGCATGCTTATATATATAATACACTCAAATTCATCCTAAGGTCTCATTTACTCTATTCAATGAGTAAACCCCACCAAAGCCCAAGTGTTCGCTCAACCTAAGCTTTGATACCAACTGTAACAACCCCCCTTTCAATCTGTAGAAGTCAACAGTAATATATCCATAGTATTCACGTGCCGAGCATCCAAGTGCCTGAAAGACAAATTATTAGGAAAAAGAAAGAAAAGACAGAAGAGAATCGCATATCGTGATGAGTAATACATAACATACAATAGATCTTTACTAAAAGAAAACTATAATATATACATCAAATCAAGGTCAACTAATCAATCAACAACCTGGACAGTATAATAATTCGTCCTCACAAAAGCTGATAAATATAAACAACCAATGTAGAGGAAATAAAAATAGAATATGTGTAAATAAAACTTGGAGGCATCCAACATGTATTCTAAAGCTCCACATATCCAAATTGAATATGTGAATATGCTCGGTCTGACCCGAGCATTATAAGAAAAATGACGCCCGGATCAGTCAGGTAAACCAACATGAGAAACACATTTCAATTGAATTTTAATGTTATAAAAACCATTCAAATAAAGATATCTCGTAAAACCACGTACATAAACATAGACGAGTTTTTATCTTACGATAATCAAAACATTTCATAGGTAATCTTCTGATGTTATCATGGTGCCTATGGTTTAGAGTAATATTGAATATATTCGAAATTATTACATCAATTAAATTCCAGCATAATAAGTATACAACTAAATCTGCAAAGACACATATTGGAAAATGGATTCCATACAATGACAAAGCACCAAGGTACCGTCTACTACAGTACACCTCTAGAAAATGTACCCAGAGCCACACATGTAATCCCTGTCAACAAAGGATCGGTCTAACCCTTACTAGATAGTACCAAATATTTCATCAGCCAGGTTGCTTTTTCAACCTTTTCGAGATCTCTTATGGACAACCAAACCCATAAATGAATATACCTAGAAAGGTGATGACAATAGCCTACTCAGTGCGAACCCACTTAGCCCTGCTGCATCTCCCATGATTTAAGTCATTCTCAGTTGATGAGGCTAAAGACAATGTTTTATCTTTTATATATCAATCCCACTTGGAATGCGAACATTGGTCGCCGAGTAGAAATACAATATCAACATTCATCCATACAAGTTTGTTTTGGGTTTGAATGAAACTGAAGGCATTACTTTTACTGCATCCAACTTGGAATCACCCCTCAGGATTAGTAGCAAGTAGCCCTTGCACTTCAAAGAGCTCCATCTTCGATTGTTTTTAAGGTTTTCCAATTTGAAACGCTTATGCCAGTTCGAAGTGGTTTTTGCACAAAATATATGATCTCGGTCTCTCTGAACTGACAGCGATAGTTTAAAATAGGCCAACATTTGATAGTTGTTTATTTTACTATCAAATAACCGATAGTTCAACCAGAAATTTAATTTCTAAAGGAAAATAACATTGGTAAAGCACAATGCACATATTAGCCTCTTTAATTAATCCTTTTATTAGTTAAAATCACTTTATAAATACTTGTATCAAAATACTTTTATAAAGATATATTCAAAAACCCTTTATACTTCTTTTAATACTCGAAAAAATATCCATATACTAATTTCAACGATATAAGTATATTCATAGAAACACTACATTTTTCTTAATTAGAAAAGTATTCATATATATCTCAACGATATAAGTATATTCACAAGACATTATGAAAGATTTCTTATTTCAAAATCATATCAAAGGATTCAAATAAATATTGTCTCAAAAGAAATGAAGATAAGGAGAAACCCAAACACTATTCGTTCAGTGTTAAGCATGGAATGAATGTCCACACCACCAAAATTAAGAAGATCAATTTGAGGAAATCCAATCTTAATTTCTTTTATAAATTCATTTCCTTTATACAAATTCTAAAATCATTTATTAAAACTCCTTTTATAAATTTATAAAATCATTTACAAAATGCTTTTATAAATTTCTAAAACAATTTATAGAACTCATTTATAAATCTCTAAAAAAATTTATGAAATTCCTTTGTAAGATCCTTTATATAAATCCCTTTTAAAATTCCTTTATAAAAACCTTAGAAATCTAAACCCTATTTTCATTTAAAAACTCTTTAATAAATCTCTTTTATAAATTGAGATTCCTTTTATAAATCTGTTTTTTTATCTATAAGTATAATAATCCAAAAAATTAATTTACTTTAAACATCCTAAATAAATAATACAGGAAATTATTGTCAAGGACAAAATTTCACAGCTTTTTAGCCTCAAGGACAGACCTTCAATATTTTATTCTGAAGGACAACTTTATGTAGGTATCAGTTTTTAGTTATTGATAACAGTTTTTAGGTATCAGTTTGTAGTTATCGGTAGCAGTCTTTAGGTATCCGTTTTTAGCTCGGTATCAGTTTTGTTGTCCTTATGAATAATTTTGGAAAATGTTGTCCTTATGAATAATTTTTAGAAGAATGTTTGTCCTTGTGGTAAAAATATTGAGGTCGTGTCCTTGAGGCAAAAAATATAGAAATTTTTGTCTTTTAAATTAATTCCCCCTAAATAATATATTAACTTTCCAACATCATTAATAAAATAATTTATTAACTCCAAATATTATTAATATAATAATTTATGACTTCAAAAGATTATAAATAAATAATAATAATTTACTTCAAAACATTATTATATAATAATAACTATTAACAACAAAACATCATAAATGTAATAGCTAATAATTTTAAACATTAATTATAAAACAATATTAATTAATCTTCAAACATTATTATAATAAATAGTAATTAACTTCTAAAACATTACTAATAAATATTAATTATTAATTCAAAAACATTATTATTAATAAATATTTTAAATTCCAAAAAATTATTAATAAATAATTATTATTAATTATCTTCAAACAATATTAATTATTTAAATAAGTAACGTTTTACAGTATTAAAATGTTGATAAATAACTTCTAAATAAATAAATATAGATAAACAAACAGCTTTTAAAAAGTATTAACCAAAAATTAAACATCTTTAAAATATTTCTAAATAGTTATAAAAAAAATGTTGGGTCAAACAGAGAAGTTCGAAATCTGCTTAAATAAAAATATTCCAAAAAACCTTAAGGTTAGATATAAAATCATTTTCCAGATCAAAAACAAATTTCAAACCAGCAATTAATAGTATTTTCAAATACTAAATTGAGGCTAATAGCTGCTAAAGTTCTTAACCATGTTATTGATTTTTGCCACTATAGGGCTTATGTTTTTTAGCATATCATATTGTCATAACTAATAGTGCTAAACAACCAAGATTCAGCAATGAACAATCTATATAAGAATATTATAACCGAAATAGAATCGACAGGAATATAACTGGAAATTTAAAAGTAATTATATCAATAAATCTGGATTTTCCAATAAAATTCCTATATTTCAATTTTTAAATGTCAACCGCTCGTAAAAGCGAATATTTAACCAAACAGCTAAAAATTTCAACCAAAGACAAACAATAAATTTTTAGTCTGCTATACAACATACTGATTTGACCAAAAATGCAAGTTGAACTCACTGAAATCACAGTTATGGCCAAAGTGTTCTGGTTCCGTCTAAAATCGAACAACGTTCGAATTTAACTTGAAATTCGACAAGCTCCAATCTCAACCAATTCAATTTCGAAGCATAGGAAATGTCATTACGAACCTATCGTGATTGACCGCATTCGATTTGGGCCTTGTGTGAATAAGTATTCAATATATAAGTTCTCAATTTTAAATTATATCAATTTAACACCAATTACATTATAAATAAATCTAATAATTACCCTTCTCAATTACTAATCAAATCCTTCTTCCTAAACCAATCCCATCCCAAGCTCATACAGGCACGCCGCCCCTCGCCATACACACAACGGAAACGACCAACTAATGCTCCGACAAAATTTCTCCTAATCCAAGCACCTCATCGAACACCCTCACGCCATGCTTCACTAGCTATTTCAAACCGCGACCTAATAAGCTTGCATGCCACAACCCATGGGTCGCATTCTGTCTCAATCGCTCCTCAAAATCGAGCTGAAATCTTGCCTTGCTTCGATAAACAAAAAATCGACCCTCCAATCCACAAATCACTGACTAAAATCTCCAAAAATCCAAAACCCTAGATCAAAACTGCTCACAATCATAACTGCCGCAACCCCAAGGTCAACCTGCACTTCACCAAAATCGTACCAAAAGTAGATCTAGGCTAAATAAGAATAACGATTTTTGATTTGGGATAGACGAGTATTTGAATTGTTTTGATTTTTCAAAGGAGGGAAGCTTGTGTTTCTTTGATCGGCGAAAAGGATGGAAACATACGAAGATTAGGAGAAAATGCATGCTTAAGGAAACTTCTAAGGGTCGACTTTTACTTAAAGTTGAAGTTTCTAGTATTTCTTGTACGGATCTTTATTTGTGTATGATCTTCAAAATAATAAAACAAAAATATATAGAGTAGCAACGCGACCGCAAGATAATAATAATATATATGCACTTGTTATTTATTTTTGAAAAATCATAAAAATACTGTCTTTTGTTAATAAATTGTCAAGCGAATAATTTCAATATTTTTAAAATTAAAAATTAGGAAAAAAATCAAACAAATTAAATATAGAATACGTCAAACGAAATTGAGTTATTATATTAAAATTTTGTTTTCTTATTATTTATTTGAAATTTGTTACCGAAATACATTTACAAAATAAATTCACCGTTATTATTTATTTATTAAAATGAGTTAAACAAAACCGCTAACCCACTAAAATAATTTTCAACTAAAAATCCAAATATTTAGATCACTATCCAAATATTAAACTCACAATTGAAATATTTATATAATCTCTGTATTTGAATTCAAGTCATTTAACTTTAAAACCAAATTATTCAATATTTAAAATTAAATAAATATCCCAAATCAAACGACCAAAAATTCTAGGCCGTTATATTTATTGCTTATTTTTAATAACATTATCGATTACTTAGATGCTAAGTGTTATATTTACATTTTATTTTGACATTGATTTTAATAATATTTGTTGTCTTAATTTGTGATATGTGATATGTTGTCTCAGTGATATATTGTATATAAAGTACCATTTCAAAAGAAAGTTTTGTAGTCAGATTCTATGTTTTTTAAACTTTTTAGCATTATTATTAACTAATCAATTTTCTTAGTTTGATTTCCTATTAATTTTACGAGGTGTTATATGTTTCCCCTTAAAAGAATTTCATCCTTGAAATTCCTAAGAGGTAGATAATGTAACGGGTACTCTACAACCATGTTGCGTAACCAAGTTATCTACAATACAATCTACTCAACCAAAAGTAGCGTACTTATGTATGCAACATATCTATAGATGTGCTCAAACCTAGCGTGAATGCAAGATCGTAACATATGGCATGTATGCAAACAACCTAGATATGCATAAAATTCTATATAAGTGCAAAAATAACAGGAAAAAGTAAGGTAATCAACCCCTACTTTCCAGTCTAGGAGCCATGATGTAGCTAAAACGTATATCATACTAAATCTAGAGAAGAAAAATTCTCTAAAGGAAAGCTGTATATGAGAAGCCTTCATTTTCTCCTCTATTTCCTAGATGTTTTTCGCTGGATTATCTCCTCATTAAACTCGGACCAACCTTATTTCTTCCTCGTGAAGCTTCCTAACTCCGTGCTTCACTATGTGTATGGAGGCATGCGGCACTATCAGCTTCGACGCTATATCTATTAACTGATCATGGTTTATCTTAACTGCCGTATCATATATGTATTTTTCCAAGTGTGAAACATCGAAGGCACTGTGAACTCCAGAGTTTTCTGTCTCCCTAGTGGTGCTTGATCTTTTGTTCCAAGTTTTTAGTTCCATTTAAGTGGTGTCATGTCATTCCATGCCATTTCTTTTTTAACTTCAACCTCAGAAACGTGGGTCTCCTAAATGTAGAATTTATTAATTTCCTATCCTAAAGTGAACAAGCATTGTTTAAATTCCTAAATTTTTATGCTACCTAATCCTAAAATTTGTGAGGTTTCCTAGATACCTAAAAGTATACTTTCTTACTAAGTTTCATTCAATGTATGGTCTCCTTTAATCCAACGGTTAACTGAAAGGAAGCTTCTAATCTTCATATTAACATACTTCTAAGTTCTAAATATTGTTTCTGTAACATCCCGAAAATTATGAATTTAAATTTTAGTAATATATTTGAACTTTTTGAAAAAAAAAATTGAAAAGTTATAAAGAAATTAAATATTCAACAAAACAAGAAATTGTTTAAGCCTAAAAAAAAAAAGAAGAATATAAACTGTACATATAAAAGAAAATGCAAGAAAGTAAAACATTCAAACAAATAAACATGTTAATAAATCAAATCAGGTAAGTCTAAGAACCTAAAACAAAACAAAATATGCTGAAATTAGCAAAGTAATTACAAACCAGTCAACTAAAATATGTAAGCAAAAGAAAATAAAAGAAAATAAAACAAACTCTTACATTAGCAAAATAAACAAGACAGCATGCTGCGATAGATAAGTACACAGGATAGAAGCATCACAAAACATGCTTACATTAAATGCAAGCCTCTACAAAGCAACATACCTGCATTCAATGCTTTTTACTTCCAGCATGGTTTATTCTGTACTTGTTTTAATAAGCCTCAGTACACAATCTGTCATATATAAACATCAACCTGCCTCTTTTTTTCGTTCAACAAACTTCTGCAAACCTGGAAAAGAAAAAAAAGAAAAAGGCATCACTTTATATATTACAAGTTGAAAGGCAAAATTACTGAAAGAAGAAAAGAAACCAGAAAAAATTAAGCTGCAGTCTTCCAAAAAAAAACCATAGTGCTTTCTGTTTCAAAACAAATAGGTGAGTAAAATAATCTTAATAGCTTAAATTTATTTAAACAGTTTAAACTTCATTTATAAGCTGTTGTATATGCTTCAGTTTATAAATAGGATTTTGTATGCTCTGCATTTCATCTTCTCTGTATTTATCACAGCACTTGATCATTTATTCGAAGAATTTAAATTATTTACATTGGAACATTGTTAAGTAATACAAGTCTTCAATCAAACAAGCAGTTGAATCTGTAATCAAGTTTTAAAAAAACTGTTTCAACATGATTTGAAGAAATATAACTACTGTAACTTTGGTTACAGGTAATCAAGAAGAAATTGGATAAATTCAAGTATTATAAAAAGCTAATCCAAGTTAATAGCTTAAATTATTATTACAAATCATGATTTTTACAACAGAAATGAAGATTTTTAGTTGGGTATATACAGAGCAGTTAGAGCATGAACACAAAATCGTTTTCTTTGAATTTCCAGAGATCGAGTTAATGATAAATGTTGTAATTTGAATTGAAGTGAGTTTGAACTTCCATAATGACAAGAAAAATATTAAATAAAATTTCGAATGTGTGAAGTTGCCGTTCGAACCCAAAATAGGGTTTAAACTGGAAGTTGCAGTACGAAAAAAAATATGGTGATTTTGTCGAAATGAAATGATCGAGCTCCATGATATTGAGGGAAATGGAAGAGCATCGGGCTAGCGTGCTATGGCCGGAAGCATGGACATTTCAGGTGGACGGTGCGAGGCGGAGAGGCGATTTTCGCGTGGTGGTTTAAGTTACAGGGACGAGCAAAGTTGCTACTTTTTGAATTTGAACCGATGGCTTCGAATGGAGGTTGGAATTCGAGCGTATGTGAGATTTTCGACCTGTTGAGAGTCGCGAGGTTCACCAGAGCATCGCCATGGTGATGTGCACGTGCACGTGAATGTATCAGTGATGATGCGTGCGTGAGTGTTTAGCTTAGCTAATAAATAGGAAGGAGAAGAAGATGGATTTGTGAACGATCAGGGTAGGCTCTGGGTTTTTTTTTTGGAGTTTACTCGAGTTTCTCGTCGCATAGGCTCGAGTCTTTAAAATGAAGTTTACAAGTTTTAAACTTAAGAAAAAAAAAGAGAGGAGTAGGAACAGACGCGGGGAAGAAGAAGAAAATACTACGGGGAAAATTGGTGGCATGCTCGAGTTGACTCGAAGTTTTGATCGGGGAAAACTGGGCAGAACTCGAAGGGAGACTCGGGAGGTTTCAGGGTTATGTCGTGACAAAAAAATTAGGACTTAACAAGATTTGTAAAATTTTATTACTCGGGTAGCTTTGGGATGAAACTCGAAGCAGGCAGCGTTCGAACTCGAGCGTGACTCGGGGGAGACTCGGGCTGGCCACCTGAAACAGCATAATTGTTTGAAGCTGTAGAAAACTTGAGTTTTAAACAATTTTTTTTTTATAGCATTCTTTATGAAATGAGGATTGTTTATTAATGGAATGTGGAGTTAACAAAATAATAAGTAAATCTTAATTTATTTAATTTTGATACATCATTATAAAGTCATAAATAATAAATAATATAATGTAAAAGAAAATTTAAAACATAATGTTGTTTAAAACTAAATTTTAACTTATTGAGGTGAATTATTGAACATGGTTTAAAAGAGATAATCAAAGCAATTTAAATTATCCTTTGGTTCATTTAAACAATTAATGATTAGTTAATATAATCCCTTAAGAAAAATATTATCTAGTAAATTAATTAATATTAAAGTTTTTAAATAAAAAGATAATTAAGATTTAATAAATTAATAATTAAGATGACTTGTTTTTGAAATAAATAAATAAGTGATAAATTTATGGAAATGATTAAGATCTAATCAACTGTAATTAATTGTAAGTAATCATTGATTGAAAAATCAATAAAATAATATTTGGTTAATTTATCTCATTCGTTTTGATTAGTAAATAATTAACTATTGTTGTTAACTTATATTGATATCTCTGTTCTGTTTGTAATTCTGTATGATGTAATTGCCAAGTTATTGCACTGTGATTATGATTTGTTCTGTATTGATGTGAAAACCCTGTTGTCCGTAAAACGGCATTTAAACTTCGATGCGACAGGGAATCGGATTTCAGTTTTGTTATCCGAAACCCACATCGACTCTGTGAATATTTGTGAATGACATCCACATGTTTTAAAATTTGACACTCACTATTTGAATTAGCCGGGAAAGGACCTTTGTGTCATATAACCCATTTCGAATATGTGATTCGACGTTATGGATAGCAATTGAAGACCGGTGTTGAAGACCGGATATTTGCGAGAGCGATAGGATGATCTGTCGATTGACTCTGCACCGAGTTGCTCCGGTATAGAGTTCTCCATATGTGATGGGGAATACGATCAGGATTGTGGATATCCGGATTTGCAAGGACTTCTTTGGAAGTGCCTTCGGTTCTGTTCGAGCCCGGAACAGACTTGTATGGATAGTATGTCCGACATTACAAATTGAGATATAAAGCCGATTTCTTTCAAATATATTTCTGTTGGTGGCGGAGAATTTATTCTTTTAGCTTAACACCCTTCTCTGAGACGTACGAGCTCAGAGGTTATGTAGTTGAAAGTTATCAGCAATATATTCCCAATTTGGTAATGTGACATGCTGAGTGTTGCTGTGAAATGATCATTGTGTTGATTATTTGTGATAGGATCATTTGTTTGATCGTCTATCTTTGTGATCATTTCTATGATCATTTGTTGACCCAAAGCACGGCTTTTGTATAAAGTGTGTTTTTGTGGACGTGACTTCGTCGGACCTCACACCTCGAAATGGTCGAAACAGGAAAGATGCAGCAAGGTTATTGGGGGTAGCACCCCTTAGGGTATGTGCATTTCCTTCTGGATAGAAGTGGTATCATGGTATGGAGCCCAGATACTTAACTTATGTGGATATCGCAGATATATATATATGATTTTGTGATTTGTTGCTGGGGCCCCGGTTAAAGGTTGGTTACGACCGGGAGATGGCATACTCGTGTCAGTAGTTACCCAGTTAGGGGTAACCCGGCCTTGTGTTGGTAGAGATCCGGTTTGGTTCTCGGGGACGTCCTTCCAGAGGCGTTCTCATGTGGCAATGGGAAGTTTCTTGGCCTGACCATTTGTTGGAAATCCAAAGAAACAATACGGAGCCCTGTACGGTTTTAGTTGTATAACCTGTCACCTCAGGTGACAGCTATAGTAGGCATAATATAATGGTACCTATGCTGGCTAAGATTAATATTCTACTTTTGAAATGTTTTACTTCACTATGCACTAGTAATAATATCAAAGAATTCTTTTCTCGTATCAAGCATATTTAACTATCATAAGAAGAAATCTCCTCCAACTCTGCGTTTGCATTGTGTGTGTGGCGGGAGGTCTTATGGTAGTTCCATTTTTAAAAGCATTCCGAAAATTCTTTTATAAATCTTGTTTTATTTAAATGCAACTGTTTTGTTTACTCATACCAGTCCCATGACTGATCCGGAGTTTATTGTTTTCTTTCCTAAACTCTAGGTGCCCATTATTTCCACACGGGCAGCCTAGTAGCAGGTTTCTATATTTTGAAGTAGCAGTATTTTGGAGCTCTTATCTTAGAGCTATCTTGGAAGCTTTTGGAGATTACAGGTGTTTGGCTTTTGGAAGTTCTTAATCATCTCTCTCATTTGAGGATTTTTGGATATATGTTCACTGTTATATTATCATGATGTTGTATTTAGAGATTATGGTGTATGTATTATGTACTCTGTTGCAGTATGGATATTATGTTGATGTTGTAACAGTGATGTTATATATGATATTGATTCTGTTCCGCTGTTTTATATTCATCTAATTGTTGTTATAAGCTCCGGCGATGCGAATTTGATGTCGTTTATTGGACATCGAGTTTGGGTCGTCACAAAGTGGTATCAGAGCTGTTGGTTGAGTAAGAACTTTAGCTACGGAGTATAACACATTAGATGGCTCATTGGAGATAGGGTGAAGTATACCCTAGAATGAGTATAATCAAAATTGAAACTTTGAAATTTCTTAGTCTATTTCTTTTTACTGCTGATATTCCTTAAGATATTTCGTCTGCATATCTAAATCAATTTTCTTACTAATCTTAGATAGTGAAAATGAGTGGACGCAGAGGAAGAGTTAGGGGTCAAGGCAATGCTGCAGCACCAAATCAAATTCCTGCAGCCGCAGAAGCAGTAATAGAAATTCAGCAGCAGCCGGACTTGGCTGAATTATATAAGAAATTTGAAAAGCTTGGTGGCAAACCATTTATTGGCAAAGAGTCAATTATTGACGCTCAAGCTTGGGTAAGATCGTGTGAAAAGATTTTTAAAGGGCTAAAATTGCAGGATGAGCAGAAAAGACTTATAGCTTCTTGGCAACTCCAAGGAGAAGCTTTAGCTTGGTGGGAAACCATCATTATAGATGAACCCGAGGAAGAATTTACTTGGGATCGTTTTAAGGAAGTGTTTGAGAAACGTTACATGCCATCGGCGGGAGTTTCCAGAATGTATCAGGAATTTCTGGATTTGAAACAAGGAAGTTTGTCGTTTGAAGAATACTTGAATAAATTCAGTGAACTATCTCGGTTTGGCTCGGAATTTCTAAATACACCTCTGAAGAAAAACGAAAGGTTTATCCGGGGAATGAACCAGAAATATCATGGAAGAATGACAGGTCATGTTAAAGAATCTTTTTCAGATTTGGTAGATATGGGGTACAGGTACGCTACTCTTGATATACAAGAAGCAACTATGGAGAAAGGTAATTCAGGTAGTCAGAATTATAAAAAGCGAAAATTCGGAGGCAAGAAACCTTGGCAAGGCAATGAGAAGAAGAGGAACATTCAAGGAAGCGCAACAGAAAATGTCACTTGTTACAACTGCAAAGAGAAAGGCCACTATTCAAATGACTGCCTAAAACCGAAGAAACCAGCTAGAGAATGTTACAATTGTCATAAACCGGGACATTTAGTTAAAGATTGCCCAGTGATGAAGCCAGCGCAGGTGACAAAAGTTTACACGATAAAGGAGGACCCCTCATCTTCAAAAGCTGACAAAGGGAAAAGTGTTTTGGAAGGTAACCTTACTATTAATAATAGAACTGTTAGAGTTTTATTTGATACAGGAGCTTCACATAGCTTTATCTCCCAACAAACCGTAAATGAATTGGGACTTGAAACTAAATTTGCTAACGATCTTATTTGCGTGAAAAATCCGGTTGGAGGTCCCGCAAATCTTAGTTCATATTGTAAGAGAGTTCCTATTTCATATGCTAGCTATAAATTTCCTATCAACCTTTATGTCCTCGAATTTGACGAATTTGAAATCTTACTCGGTATGAACTGGTTATCGAGATACGATGCTAGATTGGAGTGTAGTAATCGGACAGTTTTAATCAAAACAAGCCTTAGAAATTTTATTGAAATCTCTTGTGAGAATCCAAGTCCAAGGAGCGACAGATTGATATATACTTTGGGAAGTCTTGAACCCACTTTGCAGTCTATACCTGTTGTTTGGGATTTTTCCGACGTATTTGAAGAAGTGAAATCTTTACCTCCTCATCGAGAAATAGAATTCCGAATCGATCTTGTACCTAATACCCGTCCTGTTGTTCACGCAAGTCGCAGGATGGCACCCAGGGAAAAGATTGAATTGGTTCATCAAACTAATGAGCTACTAGCAAAAGGATTAATTCGACCCAGTGTTTCTGAATGGGGCTCAGCGGTCGTATTTGTTGCTAAATCAGACGGATCTTTGAGATTGTGTGTAGATTACCACGATCTAAATAAACAAACTCTCAAGAATAAATTTCCACTGCCCAGGATTGATGATTTATTTGATCAGTTGCACGGCGCTCGTTTCTTTTCAAAAATGGATCTAGCCCAGGGATTCCATCAATTACGAATCGCCGAAGATTGTGTACATCTGACTGCTTTCAGAGGTCCTAATATGTTCTATGAATGGTTAGTTATGCCTTTCGGGCTAACCAATGCTCCAGCATACTTTGTAGATCTTATGACTCGTGTGTTTCGGGAAGTTTTGAATAAATTTGTGCTAGTATTCATTGATGATATTTTGATCTATTCTAAGACTAAAGAAGAGCATGCTGAACATCTTAAAATCGTATTGGAAATATTGAGGAGAAATGTTCTATATGCAAAATTTTCCAAATGCCACTTCTAGGTCAATGAAGTCAAATTCCTTGGCCATATTGTTAATGAAGAAGGAATTCAGTAGATCCTAGCAAAATTTCCGCTATTCTTGATTGGAAACAACCCACTACTCCAAGAGAAGTTCGAAGCTTTTTGGGTTTAGCAGGCTATTATCGGAAATTCGTTCAAGATTTTTCTAAGTTGGCTAGTCCGCTGACTAAGCTAACAATGAAGAATGCAAAGTTCATTTGGACTTCAAGATGTGAGGAAGTTTTTCAAGAGTTGAAAAAGAGATTGACCACTGCTCCTGTTCTCACTATTGTTAACGGGAACCAAGGCTTGTCTGTCTATACTGATGCATGTGGTGAAGGGGTAGGTGCAGTATTAATGCAAAATGGAAAGGTAGTTGCCTACGCGAGTAGACAATTACGTCCGCATGAGAAGAACTACCCGACGCACGATTTGGAACTTTTGGCTGTTGTTTTCGCTTTGAAAATATGGCGACATTATCTTCTGGGTAAGAATCTTTTCAGCTTTCTTAATAATTTGCGAAATTAACTAAAGAAATATACTTAATAAACTCTCCTTTGTTTTAGGTGAAAAATTCGAATTATTCACCGATCATAAAAACTTGAAATATCTTTTCACCCAGAAGGATCTGAATCTGCGACAACAACGTTGGTTGGAATTTCTAGCATCATATGACTTAGATATTCTGTATACACCCGGAAAGGCCAATGTAGTTGCAGACGCTTTGAGCAGAAGTTATGCTGTTCTTGCTTATCTGGTTATCACTCCTACTCTTCTTGAGAAAATTGCCAGTAAACAAAAATGGGACGAGTTCCTTCATCAAATTTATGAGAAAATCCGTCATGGTGAAGATACGAGTTTTGAAGTTGACGACAATAAAATCATTAGATTAAAAGGCAGAATTTGTGTCCCTGACATTCCAGAACTGAAACGTGAAGTATTGGATGAATGCCACAAGTCAAAATTCAACATCCATCCAGGAGTCAACAAAATGTATCGAGATGTTAAAAGAACATTCTGGTGGAAGACAATGAAGAGAGACATATCTATTTATGTTAGTCGCTGTGCTACCTGTCAGCAAATCAAGAGCGACCAAAAGAAAGTGGCCGGTTTACTTCAACCTTTTGACATTTCTAAATTAAATATTTTCCTCAATCAATGGTGTGACCAAATGGACTTAAAACAAAAGGCCCAACACATTTAATTTTATTTATTCCTATATTTTCATCATTACTATTTATTTATAATTTTTTTAGTATGAACCAAGACTTAATAAGTAACCAAAAATAAAGAGATCTAAAATTAGTCATTTAGTTAAGCCTCCTTAAAGGAAAGATTTATTGTTTTAGAAGGAATTTATTAGGCTAAATTTACAAAAGTCCATTGTCAAATCTTAACTATCTGTTTATTTACTCCTTTTACCTTACTCTGTTCTACTTAAAAAGTTCTAAGGGCTCAACTTACCGACAATTAATTGAAGTTTTATAAAAGTCATTTTACTCTTCTTTTAATAAGATAAACATTTCAAATTCCACCAATTGGTAACTTTTTAAAATCATATTTTAGCCTTAAAGTATAAATTGTAAGCTTATGTCATGTAACAATGCCTTTTTCATTTACTATGTTCACCAACAATTTTGCATTTCTCGATAAGCACCATTGTCCCAGTGGTTAAGTGATTTGGCTTTGATACTAGAGGTCACAAGTTCTAAACTTGCATAGCATGATTCAAATGTTTATTGACATGTGCTATGTTTTCATAGTGATTTGTTGTATATAAAGTACCATTTCAGAAAAAAGAATTTTACATTCCAATTTTACTGGTGGAAAGAGATATTCATGCGGTTTGAGTCCAATTTGCTGCTTTACATATAAAACTCAAGTAATAGTGGCTCATTTCTATTAGCATGGACATGCTTCATAAAGTGAGGTCAATATCTTCTAAATTTCCCTTTTTAGTTTACTTTTATTTAGTATTAACCTCCTTAAACAAAATGTGATGTTTCAAAACCTTTCCAATGTTCCACTTCCAATCACTGTAACATTTGTAGCCGTTTGTAACATCCCGCCTTTTCGCACGATTTAAATCGACACACGTGCCAATTCAAACCATACGGAAGGGCGGATTGTTATGGGGTAAATAAGAAAAAAACGGAGAAGAAAAAAACTAAACAGAATCTCACAGCGGAAGGATAAAATATAATAATCAAATGTACAGTTTATAAATCTGTTTACAAAACCATTTATATAATACATATAAGAGTTACACATACCAATAACAATGCGGCGGAAAAGTGTGTAGTATACTAATATAAATAATAATAATATAAATCTTCGTCTTCGTCCTCCAGAGCTAAATCTTGCAATCCTAAAATGCTCGGACTGACCCGAGCGAATTTGAAAAGACAAAAACACTCGAGTCAGAACTAAAAGATCTTATGTGAGTTAAATTAACAGAAATAAATATAAGTGCAGTAACTCAAGAGATGCTCGGGATTTACATCTCCTAAGGATCCGTTAAACTATTTACTATGTAGTATATTGCGCTATTATAATAGTGTCCATTTGTAAAATAAACTTACTTTTTAATAGCGTTAAGGGGTTACCCATATAGCCCTTAACACAGAATATATTCCCATAGTCTATACAGTACCGTAATCTCCCCCGTACTGGGCGTCGTCAGAGGGCACTCCATAGGTATGGTACAAAACCAAAATCGTATAAGGCGCGCTAGGGTAGGTGACACGGCACAACTAGGCAATGCCAGGGTAGATATACCAATTGCTATCCGGGCTGGTGGTAACGCTTAGCCACAGCTACCGCCCACCTTGAACTAACACCCTCAAATCAAAGAAATCAATAGTGGCCACCGAATCAATCCAAAGTCAGAGTATAGTGTCGAAGGAGTGCGTTCGATTAGATGAATGACCTCATTGGCCCGAGAATCGCTCCTGTTTTAGCCACCTTATGCCAACTCACGGGAGTTGGGTCCACGTATTTACCTTACAGGAAACGTCGCCACCAACCTACTTCATTCTGGAATCTCCACCGCGTACACGGTTAGTCAAAGTGGTTTTCGGTATCGACAGAGAGTATGTCCATATCCGATCCTGGGCTCTTTGCCAACCCATCGTTATTATAACACCGCGGTCATTTAAAAATAGTTTATACTTTAAAACCAGAATAAAATTTCCCATATGATATCAAATTAAAACCCAAAATAATATGATATCATTTTATCTCAAATATAATCCTTTTCCAAAATCATACTGGTTTAAAATTTAAAATATCTGGAAACCAAACATTTGAATTATACTTTCAAAACATAATATTTCGGAATTCATACTTTTAAAACCATAACTTCTAAAACTTGAATGGTTTGGATATTCAACGGTATATAAAATAAATGGTTTAACTTTAAGGTAACTTTGTAAAGAAAAATAATTTCCATGGCTTTACAAATATGTTTCTTTATTTAAAGTCTAAACCAAAATTTAAATGTCACTACCAAGTTCCAAAACTACTTCAATTTCTCTATATATATATATATATATCCATTGGAGTATTAATATTTCAAAACTAAAGTTGGAAATTTTTCTTTCAGCAAATTAAACGTACTATTATTTAGTCTTGAATATTTACATAAAAACCATAAATAAAACTCCAATTTCTAACAATTAAATATTTTCTTCAATTTAATTTATACTAACATATTCATTTCTAATTATCTTGAAAAAGTCCAGTTATAAATATCATATCTTAAAATTTCCAAACTTAAACATTAAACCTATGATATAAATTATCAAATCCCATTTCTCAAAATTTTTCCATTTTCATTTGCAGATTTATACCCAGCTTGAATTCAAAATTTTAACTTCATATGTATATATATAGGAAAAATATACTATTTATAAAGTATCAAATTTTTTTTTTTTTATAAACCGTATCCCATCCAAACCATAGAAATCACTTAAAAATAATATATATATAGACCACGGTGCCTGTATAAAAATTTCTATACTATGGTCAAGTGATACGGATATTTATCATTTCAATCCGCAATTTAAAAATAAAATTTGCGGTTGTATATCATTTCAAACCGCAATCCCGAATGAAATGAAAATGCATGATGACTTGCAGTTTATACAATATAGTTATAGCATTCATTCATCCAAATATAAATCATCAATCATCAATTGCAATCATCATCCAATTTTAAACAATCATCGATACATAGCATATGAATTTATACAGAAATCAATAACAGATATTAATTAACAGTTTATATTCCATAATAAATTAAATGACTGTTAACTAGCAGTTTATGTGCAAAAATAAATTCTAACTGTCAAATTTTATGTAATAAATAAAATAAATTAACAGTTAAATTAACTAAATGCAAATTAACAGATATGTTGAATAAAACATACCAAACAGTCATAATTAAATTTCTACTCATATCTAAAATAAACTTAACAAACATAAAAACTTTTAGAAGTTGTGGGTGGGTTAAAACACTCACCTTTTTTAATTTAAATCGAATTTAAATCCGATTTAAACCCAAAAATTTGACGGTCTCCAAATCCATCCAAACCGAAATTAAATTACGATCCGAACAAAAAAAGATTCGCGTAAATCGGACTACGTATGAGAAAGTTTTAGCGAATAAACGTTTGAAAAATAAAATTAAAATAAAATAAATAATAAAATAAACCTCCCACACACGTTCTGCCACGTCACCAGACTCACGCAAGCCAAATCACGTGAACAGCGCCCACTCCATCCTCTCCAGATCGAGACACCACGAGTCGCCACTTGATAAAACCCTAAGTTGAATTTTAGGCGTCGCCTCAGTTGATAATTGTCAGATCCATGGTCATCGTTGCACTAAGAATGACAAGCCGCCCCTAGCCGTACCCATGCCAGCGTGCGACTCCGTGGCCCCACGACGTCGCACGCCTTCTACAGCCAATCACGTCGAATTTACACGCCTCGATCCAAGTGAACCGTATGGATCTGCTCCATACGTCGAGCTCTACGCTTCAGTGCCCCCTGATCGTCCCAGAAATGAAGATCCACCGTTGAAAACTCGAGATCACCACGGACGGCCGAAACAAATCGCCCAGTTTCTGGTCAAACCTCAAACCGAAACGAAAAACGAGTTGTACCAGCAGATTACGTATCTCGAGAACTCTAACATATATTTTTCTCGAATTTTTCTGGAGAGTTTGAATTTCCATTGAAATTTTGAATTGAAATAGATCTAGGTTTGCATCCATTTGAGGAGGAGAAGGAGTTTGAAGAAAAGAACATACAGACAAATGATAGAAGATGGAGGCTAGGGTTTATCACAACATATATATAGACAAATTGTAGAAGGCTAGGTGGGCACGAATTACGAACGTGCTAAGCGGTAGTTGGCCCAAAAAGCCCGTTCTGACCCCGGAACGAAATTTGTTAAACCCATATATCCAAATAAATATTTCAAAATATCCTGAACGCGATGGAAAAAGTTTCACGTCCAAATTTGATCGTATGAAGAAGTTATGCTGAAAACAAAATTTCCAAATTGATTTCAAATTGATTTTAATTAAATCGATTTCAAGGCGTTCCGCGTCTGTACGATCAAACGACAGGTCCGATCGATACGAAACTTGAAACCCTACAATAATTCACCGATACGGATCCGATGAAACTGGTTTCGTCGAAATCCGAGTCCGTGGCCAAAATGGCTATTTTTATATTCATTAAATAAATTAAAATAAATTATAAAATCCAATTTTATATTAAAATTCTAAAATTGACCAAATTTTATCACTTATATATTTCTTAATAAATCTAAATGATTCAACAAATTTAGATGTGAATTAAAAGTTGACAAGTCTATGAATTGCAGTATTAATTTCTCCACTTCCTTATATTTAGAAATTATAAATTATTTTCTCAAAAACCCATTTATTAGATTTTCAACTTTTATATTCTCACCTTTTATCCAAAATAAGGATGCAACTAACCTTGGTTCATGATTTCACATTATTTTCCTCAAAGTCCATTTTAATTTCAATAACGTAATATTTAACCGTTTAATTCCTTTTTATTATGCAATAAATGCAATGGTTGAATTTGATACTCTAATTAAGTTTATAAATCCTGCTTCCTATACTTTAAAACAACCCATGGTCCTATTATAAATAGAATTAGCATAAATTTCGTCTATAAAATTAACCCTCTTCAATCACAAACCAAATCTACGCTACTGCACAAATTAAGTCAATTAATTTACATTGAGTCTACATTAAATGTTATAAATTATGAATTGGAACCTCAATAAATTCGTTTATTGATTTAAAATCTTTATATTCAGTAAATAGACATTTTATGGGTATAAATAACATTTGAATTATAATACACTTCATTAGTGCAAGCTTCATTTCTTATAAATTCCCTTTTATTACTAGAACATATTAACAAAACAAAATAAATAAATTTAGATTTATTTCAATCTATTTCCATTCTTAACTTAATATACTCAAAATGGTTAACCTAAATAATTGTTACCCTTTTACATTCAAATTCACTTACAACCATCATTACAACAATGTTGCCATAGATTTAGATTTAATTAAATAAATTAGATAAATGGGTAAAGTTTTGTAATTATCACAAATGCCAAATATATTTATGCATTAATTACTACTTATTATTATGAATTCATTTATTAATTTACTAGTTGCCTTTATCATCTTATTTCCTATTTACTACCAAACTTCCTACTTAGTTATAGTTTATCAATATATACATACCTAGGCAAATCAAGTTCTTGTCCTTTCTGTTATTTCAATTAAATCGGGTATGCACAAATAGATTGTTAATTAACTTATTCCTACAAAATTATTTACATACATTCAGTTCCAAATTTTATAGAATTAAATTCTAATTACTTACCACTTAATCCAACAATTATATATTCTATCCAACATGCATTTAAATCTTTTTATTTTAAATAAATTTATTAAATGTTGACATCCACTACATAAAATTTACTTTCATTTATATAGTTGCAATTCAATTCAGTTATTATTCCATTAATACTATTTTCGATTTATATCTTTCAGTATAAATCAACAAATTATAACTTATAACCACAAACGCCAATTTACGTTATTTCAATCTATTGCCATATAAACATTTAAATTGTTAACCTTTAATTACAGTTACTATATCTAATTGCTACATTTACTCAAATAAAATCTTAATACTTTTATTTCATTCTAAATTAGATTAGAAATCATATTAAATTAACTCATTTAATATCATTGAATTTAACGGGTCGTTACACTCTCCCCCACTCAAAACTTTTCGTCCCCGAAAAGGAAAAAGAAGGGAGAAGGAAGAATTTAAAACAGTACATCTTATTTCAATTATTAACTTATAAACAATAATTTACTAAATTAATTTCCTTAAATAAAATATACCCATTTTATAATCATTATATCCTTTTATACTTAAATAATTAAAGTTTGGAAAACATTTTCAACATAATTCTAAGTCCAAAATTTACGGAAAATTTTGGCAGAGTCTCCTTTGTACTGAGAGGTTGGGGAGAAAAATATAGTATTAAAATATAACAAATATATTACATATATTATCAAAATAAAATATCCCAACACGGGAAAATTTATATAAAATAGCGCTACAAAACGTAATCCGAAAACGTACCTATTTGTCGGGCATTTTACGCTTATTATTATGGAACCCAAAGTAGTAGCAATTGTTTCCATACCTGCATTTCCCTTATATAATCTAAAAGGTTAACTATTTATTTTAAAGTGAAATATTTTCATAGTTTCAACTACTAACAATAATCAATACACAATCATCAATTTCAACAAACAGCATACACAACAAAACAAAACAACCATTCAATCAAACCAGCAAATAGTTGTTCGGGTTCAAAACTTGAAATGGTACGGAATGAAAAATAACTATCCAGTGCATCATTTACTCAACAGTCTTAGATGGGACAAAATAGCTTATTTATTCATCCAACAACTTCAAATTTCCTTACCCAACCAACCCTAAATCAAACAATACAAATTCAACCAACAAATCAATTAACTCATTATACATTTTTATTTCATACATTAGCTGTTTGATCTTTTCATTCATATAACAGTTTATCTTTTATTTTCATTTATTTCTAACAACTTTAAATTTTATTTACTCATTAAATATTTATTTTCACTCATCACCTCCAATTATCCATTGCATTTATCTAGGTCATGTAAGTTTCTTTTATTTGTATTATATTTAATGCACTTCTTCAAATTCAATCATTTATTTAATGCTTACATATCTATTATATTTAATTATAGTAATCATTTTTAATTTCACTTAAATTCTTAACCTTATAACATTCATTTTATAAGTAAAGGATTTTTTATTTATTCATTAACTATGGTTTGCAATCATTTATTTATATTACCTACTTTCCATTATATTTAACTAGTAGCATTTATATCATACTAAAGTTTATAACCATTAAATTCTTATTTATAATAGCAATTCATTGAATACTTCATTTTTCCCAAAATTTTCTACTTGTATAATATTCTATTCAAATCTCTTATTTAACATTTCAACTTTTCATATTTGGTAAGTTATATATGTTAAAGAAAATGCAAAAGAACTTATACAAAATTTTATCTCATCTTTTAATTAAATTCATTGTTCAATAAATCTTCACCTTTTCTTATAAGTCACAATTTAAACTTCATTTATAACTTAGCATTTTAGTCTCTTATTTTATTTAGGGTTTCAATTATTAATTTAATTCTGTTTTACTACCATAATTTAAACAATTTTATAAATGGAAATTTAAGAATTAAATACCGGGTTAAATTTCAATTTATTTTTAAAATAATAGATAAATAATTTCTTACAACTTTTATATCTCTAATTATATTTTAAAACAATTAAATTTTTGATAATTTCAAAATAAATCTGCAGTAGAATCTACTACAGTGGCCTTTCCCCTTCGAAACTCGAAAATGAAAGTCGATGATGCGGCCGCCATCACCGAAATTATTTTCCAGCGACAGAGAGGAAAGTACAAATTTATTTTCTCCAAAATCTTCTTTAAAACAATTCTTCCAAATTATACTAATTATTTATAAAAAAATACTTATAAACCAAATCATTATATTTCATAAATCCTTTGAAAGCAGATTTTCAAAATCCCGGACTTAATTTCTAAAATCTCCAATTTGATTTATTTTAATTTCAACTTAGCTTCAATTATTATAAATATTTTTATTACCTAACACCAAATCTATAGCAACCAAATATATATATCTTCATAAAATATTTTTATATATAGAAAATATAATAGGCAAAATTATTTCATTCACCTATATTAAAAACAAATATTATGTCGGTCTGTCCTATTAAGTATTTAGAAATCCCTATTGATGACATAACGTCCCATGCACCAACCAGAATTTATAAATACAAAACGGAACAGATTAACAAAATATTAAAATCTTTTTATAACACTAACAAATACGCTCTCTCGTATATATACGCTCAGTGACTCCAATAGGGTATTACTACCCTATTAACAAAGAGTCAAACCCCACAAAGCTAAAGTTTATCGCTAAACCAAAGCTCTGATACCAACTGTAACATCCCGCCTTTTCGCACGATTTAAATCGACACACGTGCCAATTCAAACCATACGGAAGGGCGGATTGTTATGGGGTAAATAAGAAAAAAACAGAGAAGAAAAAAACTTAACAGAATCTCATAGCGGAAGGATAAAATATAATAATAAAATGTACAGTTTATAAATCTGTTTACAAAACCATTTATATAATACATATCAGAGTTACACATACCAATAACAATGCAGCGGAACAGTGTGTAGTGCACTAGTATAAATAATAATAACATAAATCTTCGTCTTCGTCCTCCAGAGCTAAATCTTGCAATCCTGAAACGCTCGGACTGACCCGAGCAAATTTGAAAAGACAAAAACACTCGAGTCAGAACTAAAAGATCTTATGTGAGTTAAATTAACAGAAATAAATATGAGTGCAGTAACTCAAGAGATGCTCGGGATTTACATCTCCTAAGGATCCGTTAAACTATTTACTATGTAGTATATTGCGCTATTATAATAGTGTCTATTTGTAAAATAAACTTACTTTTTAATAGCGTTAAGGGGTTACCCATATAGCCCTTAACACAGAATATATTCCCATAGTCTATACAGTACCGTAATCTCCCCCGTACTGGGCGTCGTCAGAGGGCACTCCATAGGTATGGTACAAATCCAAAATCGTATAAGGCGCGCTAGGGTAGGTGACACGGCACAACTAGGCAATGCCAGGGTCGATATACCAATTGCTATCCGGGCTGGTGGTAACGCGTAGCCGCAGCTACCGCCCACCTCGAACTAACACCCCCAAATCAAAGAAATCAATAGTGGTCACCGAATCAATCCAAAGTCAGAGTATAGTATCGAAGAAGTGCGTTCGATTAGAGGAATGACCTCATTGGCCCGAGAATCGCTCCTATTTTAGCCACCTTATGCCAACTCACGGGAGTTGGGTCCACGTATTTACCTTACAGGAAACGTCGCCACCAACCTACTTCATTCTGGAATCTCCACCGCGTACACGGTTAGTCAAAGTGGTTTTCGGTATCGACAGAGAGTATGTCCATATCCGATCCCGGCCTCTTTGCCAACCCATCGTTATTATAACACCGCGATCATTTAAAAATAGTTTATACTTTAAAACCATAATAAAATTTCCCATACGATATCAAATTAAAACCCAAAATAATATGATATCATTTTATCTCAAATATAATCCTTTTCCAAAATCATACTGGTTTAAAATTTAAAATATCTGGAAACCAAACATTTGAATTATACTTTCAAAACATAATATTTCGGAATTCATACTTTTAAAACCATAACTTCTAAAACTTGAATGGTTTGGATATTCAACGGTATATAAAATAAATGGTTTAACTTTAAGGTAACTTTTGTAAAGAAAAATAATTTCCATGGCTTTACAAATATGTTTCTTTATTTAAAGTCTAAACCAAAATTTAAATGTCACTTCCACGTTCCAAAACTACTTCAATTTCTATATATATATATATATATCCATTGGAGTATTTATATTTCAAAACTAAAGTTGGAAAATTTTCTTTCAGCAAATTAAACGTACTATTATTTAGTCTTGAATATTTACATAAAAACCATAAATAAAACTCCAATTTCTAACAATTAAATATTTTCTTCAATTTAATTTATACTAACATATTCATTTCTAATTATCTTGAAAAAGTCCAGTTATAAATATCATATCTTAAAATTTTCAAACTTAAACATTAAACCTATGATATAAATTATCAAATCCCATTTCTCAAAATTTTTCCATTTTCATTTGCAGATTTATACCCAGCTTGAATTCAAAATTTTAACTTCATATGTATATATATAGGAAAAATATACTATTTATAAAGTATCAAAATTAAAATTTTTATAAACCGTATCCCATCCAAACCTTAGAAATCACTTAAAAATAATATATATATAGACCACGGTGCCTGTATAAAAATTTCTATACTACGGTCAAGTGATACGGATATTTATCATTTCAATCCGCAATTTAAAAATAAAATTTGCAGTTGTATATCATTTCAAACCGCAATCCCGAATGAAATGAAAATGCATGATGACTTGCAGTTTATACAATATAATTATAGCATTCATTCATCCAAATATCAATCATCAATCATCAATTGCAATCATCATCCAATTTTAAACAATCATCGATACATAGCATATGAATTTATACAGAAATCAATAACAGATATTAATTAACAGTTTATATTCCATAATAAATTAAATGACTGTTAACTAGCAGTTTATGTGCAAAAATAAATTCTAACTGTCAAATTTTATGTAATAAATAAAATAAATTAACAGTTAAATTAACTAAATGCAAATTAACAGATATGCTGAATAAAACATACCAAACAGTCATAATTAAATTTCTACTCATATCTAAAATAAATTTAACAAACATAAAAACTTTTAGAAGTTGTGAGTGGGTTAAAACACTCACCTTTTTGAATTTAAATCGAATTTAAATCCGATTTAAACCCAAAAATTTGACGTTCTCCAAATCCATCCAAACTAGCGTCAACAGATCCGAAATTAAATTACGATCCTAACAAAAAAAGATTCGCGTAAATCGGACTACGTATGAGAAAGTTTTAGCGAATAAACGTTTGAAAAATAAAATTAAAATAAATAAATAATAAAACAAACCTCCCACACACGTTCTACCATGTCACCAAACTCACGCAAGCCAAATCACGTGAACATCGCCCACTCCATCCTCTCCAGATCGAGACACCACGAGCCGCCACTTGATAAAACCCTAAGTTGAATTTTAGGCGTCGCCTCGGTTGATAATTGTCAGATCCATGGTCATCGTTGCACTCAGAATGACAAGCCGCCCCTAGCCGTACCCATGCCATCGACTTCGGTCCTCCCTGGCCCCACGACGTCGCACGCCTTCTACAGCCAATCACGTCGAATTTACACGCCTCTGATCCAAGTGAACCATATGGATCTGCTCCATACGTCGAGCTCTACGCTTCAGTGCCCCCTGATCGTCCCAGAAATGAAGATCCACCGTTGAAAACTCGAGATCACCACGGACGGCCGAAACAAATCGCCCAGTTTCTGGTCAAACCTCAAACCTCAAACCGAAAAACGAGTTGTACCAGCAGATTACGTATCTCGAGAACTCTAACATATATTTTTCTCGAATTTTTCTGGAGAGTTTGAATTTCCATTGAAATTTTGAATTGAAATAGATCTAGGTTTGCATCCATTTGAGGAGGAGAAGGAGTTTGAAGAAAAGAACGTACAGACAAATGATAGAAGATGGAGGCTAGGGTTTATCACAACATATATATAGACAAATTGTAGAAGGCTAGGTGGGCACGAATTACGAACGTGCTAAGCGGTAGTTGGCCCAAAAAGCCCGTTCTGACCCCGGAACGAAATTTGTTAAACCCATATATCCAAATAGGTATTTTAAAATATCCTGAACGCGATGGAAAAAGTTTCACATCCAAATTTGATCGTATGAAGAAGTTATGCTGAAAAAAAAGTTTCCAAATTGATTTCAAATTGATTTTAATTAAATCGATTTCAAGGCGTTCCGCGTCCGTACGATCAAACGACAGGTCCGATCGATACGAAACTTGAAACCCTACAATAATTCACCGATACGGATCCGATGAAACTGGTTTCGTCAAAATCCGAGCCCGTGGCCAAAATGGCTATTTTTATATTCATTAAATAAATTAAAATAAATTATAAAATCCAATTTTATATTAAAATTCTAAAATTGACCAAATTTTATCACTTATATATTTCTTAATAAATCTAAATGATTCAACAAATTTAGATGTGAATTAAAAGTTGACAAGTCTATGAATTGCAGTATTAATTTCTCCACTTCCTTATATTTAGAAATTATAAATTATTTTCTCAAAAACCCATTTATTAGATTTTCAACTTTTATATTCTCACCTTTTATCCAAAATAAGGATGCAACTAACCTTGGTTCATGATTTCACATTATTTTCCTCAAAGTCCATTTTAATTTCAATAACGTAATATTTAACCGTTTAATTCCTTTTTATTATGCAATAAATGCAATGGTTGAATTTGATACTCTAATTAAGTTTATAAATCCTGCTTCCTATACTTTAAAACAACCCATGGTCCTATTATAAATAGAATTAGCATAAATTTCGTCTATAAAATTAACCCTCTTCAATCACAAACCAAATCTACGCTACTGCACAAATTAAGTCAATTAATTTACATTGAGTCTACATTAAATGTTATAAATTATGAATTGGAACCTCAATAAATTCGTTTATTGATTTAAAATCTTTCTATTCAGTAAATAGACATTTTATGGGTATAAATAACATTTGAATTATAATACACTTCATTAGTGCAGGCTTCATTTCTTATAAATTCCCTTTTATTACTAGAACATATTAACAAAACAAAATAAATAAATTTAGATTTATTTCAATCTATTTCCATTCTTAACTTAATATACTCAAAATGGTTAACCTAAATAATTGTTACCCTTTTACATTCAAATTCACTTACAACCATCATTATAACAATGTTGCCATAGATTTAGATTTAATTAAATAAATTAGATAAATGGGTAAAGTTTTGTAATTATCACAAATGCCAAATATATTTATGCATTAATTACTACTTATTATTATGAATTCATTTATTAATTTACTAGTTGCCTTTGTCATCTTATTTCCTATTTACTACCAAACTTCCTACTTAGTTATAGTTTATCAATATATACATACCTAGGCAAATCAAGTTCTTGTCCTTTCTGTTATTTCAATTAAATCGGGTATGCACAAATAGATTGTTAATTAACTTATTCCTACAAAATTATTTACGTACATTCAGTTCCAAATTTTATAGAATTAAATTCTACTTACTTACCACTTAACCCAACAATTATATATTCTATCCAACATGCATTTAAATCTTTTTATTTTAAATAAATTTATTAAATGTTGACATCCACTACATAAAATTTATTTTCATTTATATAGTTGCAATTCAATTCAGTTATTATTCCATTAATACTATTTCCGATTTATATCTTTCAGTATAAATCAACAAATTATAACTTATAACCACAAACGCCAATTTACGTTATTTCAATCTATTGCCATATAAACATTTAAATTGTTAACCTTTAATTACAGTTACTATATCTAATTCCTACATTTACTCAAATAAAATCTTAAGACTTTTATTTCATTCTAAATTAGATTAGAAATCATACTAAATTAACTCATTTAATATCATTGAATTTAACGGGTCGTTACATGCTCATAGCTTTTAGGTTTTCCTTATTTTTCCCCAACTAGCTGTCCCCATATACTCCATATCATGGTTGATTTGGCCTTCACTTCTTTTTATAAGGTCATTAAATTTCATAGTCATGAAGTACTTAGCCAAACTTTTACCCTTTAGAAAAATATGAACAATAGAAACTTTTAGTAATATGCTACATTTTCTTGGTTTCACAAAGGAGCCGGGAAAACTGCCTAACTTAACCAACTTTAACTGTATATGTTATAGCTTTTAGATTATAATTTATTATTAATGAAGTAAGTTTATATATTAGGTTCAAAAGTTAATGTTAGCAATTTAATCTAAAGGATATTCTCCTTTAAATCCTTTTTTTTACAATGGAGATTTACTTAAAAGATAGAATTTTTAACTTAAAAAATTTATCAAATTTTACATTCAAAAACTCCACTTTTATACCAAACATTTTTCAAAAATGCATTATTACCATGTTTCTACAGTATCTTTTATAACTTCAAACAATAAAACTGGAGTAGAGAAGGACAATTTTCACACCATTATTATCATATTACTCTTGTTATTTCCTAAAGTTGCTACAATTTAAATTCCTTCTACCTAAATTGCTTTCATTTAAAGTACTCCTCCTTATATAGCTTATTTCCTTACCTTTTATTTGGTTATTTCTTTCATTAGACCATTGAAGTGCATTCGGCTGTTACTTTAGCCATTGGGCTTTTCTCCATTAACATGAAACGATGTGCTTTTTAGGTATAAATCTACTATTACAAATATGTATGTCAAGCATCTAAAGTGGACATATCAATTTGAAGAAAACAAGTGATGTCCAGCTTAAAGAAGGTAAAGTTATCAAGTAAAGGGATGACAAGTCTTTAAAGGAATCAAATATCTAATAACAAAGAAGTATCGAGTTTCTAAGGATGTCGAACGTTTAAGTGATTAAGAAGCTGTGAAGAGGTGCCGAGTCTTTAAGGGGTAACGAGCCCCTACAGCAACAAGTGTTGTCGAGAATTTAACAAGTGGAAAGTGAAGTCTAATATTTTAGTGAAGAAGGCCGATCTTGTAGAAGGATGAATATGTTGAACTAGTAAATGGTAGAGATGTCGTGTTACAACAAACTTGGAAGAATAAGACATGTCGAGCCTTTATAAGACAAACCATTGTAGAGTATGTAGCAAAGGAAAGATGCTACACACTAAAAGATATCTAGCATCTAATCATAAGGGAAGGGGGATATCAAGTTTCCATGGATAACAAGCCAACGATGCATCAAATATTATTGAGTCTCTACAATAGTAACTGTTGTAGACCATCTACTAATAAATGATATCGAGCTTCAACATTAGCGAAGTGTTTTGAGCTTTTACAGGCAGCAAGGGATACCGAAATTTTAAAGATGTAGAAGATGTCAAGTTTCGGAAAGGGAGATTATATTGTCGAACTTACGTAAGCAAGTGATGTCGAATCTCAACAACGGGATCCTAGGTTTCATTGAGATGGTGCCATTAAAGCCTTTGGATTGAAAGCCATGCCACTTGTCAATCATCTCACATGATTGACATCCTATGAATAGGCCCTCATCGACACCTAAAAGGAGGCGATTTACTTTTTCTCTATTTTCTAAAATTTTAAAGTTGTAAACTTTAAATCGAATTATGGACTTTTTTAGAGCTGATTGTACTCTTGTAATTTTTTACGCATAAGGATTTGTACATTCAATTTGCAGAGCGTACTACTCTTGTACTCACCTAACTGATTATTTGTGACAGTGAACATGCATATGACTTATCTTTGGACTTAGGCTCAGACTTGAACATTCATATGACTTGCCTTACATATTTAGTTAGCAAAGGAATTTGCTAACAAAATCTATTTCAGTTCTTTTTCATCATATTTTTCTTATATGGGAATATTCTTCCTGTTTTCACCATTGAGTGTTCTTACACTTCTATTCTCTTTATCCCATTTAACTCAAGCAGTTCATGCCATAATTTTTTTTTTAAATTTATAGAAATTGAAAAATCCTCAGGCTAAACATACGCCTTATTTTTTGTCTGCTTAAGAAAAAAGAGATTACTAGTTTCTCTTTATTCTCTACTAAAACTCTTTACTTGGAATTTTAGTCAAGAAAATTTCTAAATAACCCGTTTAAATAAAATTTCCTAGTTTTTCAAGAATTTATTTTTAAAGGATGTTTTATATGGAGAAAAATTTAGTATGTACTCATTTTAAAAAATAATATCTTAATAATGATAGGGTTCTTTTAATAGACTCCTTAAAAACTATTTTAAATATTTTAAGAAAATTTAAAATCTTTTTTAAATTCTTAGCATTGGCCTCAAAAATGGATTTTATTTGTCATTTCTTTTGAACTTTTCTTCTTTTTCAATTACTCTTAACTTATCTTCATCAAGAGCATATTAAAATTCAGCTATCATCTTGTAGTGGTTAATATTTATCTTATTATGCAAACTTACTCATTCCTATTTACACCTTATCCCTAGATATCTACAGCATATAGGTTCTTACTTTCCATCATTCCAGTGGAAATCCATAATCGTAGGTTAGTTTGGGCTCAGCAAAAGGAGTCAAGTGTTATCTAGCTTTAAGGACCTTTCTATATGTCATGCTCTCTTTACGACAACATCTTATGGTGCGACCTACATCCCGCATGGTAGTCGAGGTAGGTGTATAATCTTAACCCAACTCATAGTTTCACTATCCATCTTTTTAGAATTTGATCCCAATTACTTCTATAGTCAAAATTTGTAGATTTTAGCTTGTAATACATAACATACAAATTTATAGGTAAAAGTACAAATACGTTTACCCAATGTATCCTAATCCCGCTGATTGGGTAACCTATGTTATGGTATTAAATGTAACAGCCTATTCTGAAATGGGCCTAATTTTCAACCATTAAAAGCCCATCGAACCATAGGTCCATTCTAGAACCGGCTGTTGGTTGGTATACATAAACAAATCGCAGAGCTATCCATCTATACTTTAAGAATCTCACAATGGAAGGGAAAAGTATAATAATCAAATAAATACCCATTGCATAACATCCACGTATCAGAAATACGATGTATCAAAACACAAAGACCAAGTTAAATACATTTTTTTAGGATGCATCAAAATACAGATAGATAACAAGTACTGCCACCAGGATTTCGCTGTCTTCTATTCCACCCACATCGTCAAATCTAACACAAATACAGTAATGATGAGAAGTATAAGCAACGAAGTTTGGTAATTGTAAATCTCAAGTTTCACAGTAATAGTATATAAGTAGTAAGTATTCATATATATATATATCATGTCTATGTATTTATCATTTTTCTCCTTGGCGCTATGGAACATGTCATCAAAAATCCATAATAGAATCCAACCATAACACATGAATTTATCATCTTCGTGCATAAGGATAATAGACTTCCTAGAATAAATGATTTTAAAATCATCACAAAGCTCCTTTTTCCTTTTCTATTTCAATTTCTCGATTATTTTATGATGATATCGTAACTCTCCACATATAGAAAGAGATAGACTAAAATGACATCTCCTATGTCAACGATACCATCTTCTTCAATTGAATGACATCTCTTATGTCAATTAGACCAAAGAAATATTAAATGAATGGAATTGATATATATATATGGAATATAATGAAATAGAGCCACTTTAAGGTTCCCAATGAAATAAGATAGTCTGATGACCTACCTTTTTAGGACGGTTCAAGTCGACAATAAACCACACATATCCAACTCAAACTGTCTAAAAGATAGATGTTCAATGACTTTATTTTAAGAAAAGAAAAGAAGAAAAAACAGAATCTTGCAGCGGAACGATAAAATACAATAATCACGTGAATAGTTCATGAACCTGTTTAACAATATATACTCAATTTAATCTACAACATAAATCAGAGTTATACAATATTATCAGAGTTTTACAATATTACTGGAGCGATGCAATTTAATGGACAAAATGAAATAGTGCAGCAAAATGAATACTAGTAAATATGATATACCAAATCTTCATTTTCATTCTCTAGAATAACTGTCATCTATAACTGAAAAATTCGGTCTGACCCGAGCGTAACGAAAAGATGAACCACTCGAGTCAGGACTAAAAATTCTCATGTAAGTTATATCAAAATCAGGTGAAATATAGTTGTAAATAAATTTATTCTTTTACTTTTCACATGAAAAGTTTCACGGTTTCAAAACTTCTATTCAAGGGTTTCAGTAATTTATCAACTTTAAATCAATTTAATAAACTTCACAGTTTAAACAACTTCAACGTTTAAATCAAATTTTATTTAAATTGCTGAAACAAATACAAGTTCTTTACCAATCATTACTTAAATAGCTGATTTCAGTTTGAGATGGTCTCTTATTACTTTACAAATTTCCAAAGTGCCAACAACTCCATTTTCTGTATAAAATGCCAAAATCATCATTTTTTTAAATTCTAAGTTAAATTTCAAAAAAAATTTAGAATTTAAAATTCAATTTATCAAAATCTCCAATTTGGCCACACGGTTATAGAATCATAACAATCACATTTCTGCAAAAGCAGTCAATAATGCATTCAACAATTCACACATCAAATAGGATGTCTAAAGTTCCATATCTAGATTCAATGTACAGATGATCAGTCGTAATAATAGTGATAATAACAGGGTGATAATATAGATATATCAAAATCACTAAACAACTTAACAACCAATCACAAATCCCATCCATTGCAATACCAACATCCAAAGCAATCAATTCATCCACATCAAAACAATCAATAACTATTAATGTCGGGTGTTTAAAAGTGATATGAAATTTCAATTATCAACATCAATTTGAATATCAAATTAAATGTCAATTTAACTATCGGATTAAATGTCACATTTTTAACTGTCAAATTAAATGTCAAATTATTTATCAATTTTCAGCATCAAATTTATTGTCTAATTTAACAATCAAGTTAAAATATTAATTTAACGGTCAAATTTAAATATCGATTTAAATTCAATCTGTTCAAATTTAATCAATTCTATTTAAGTCAATTGAGTTTCCAAATAAAAATCAATATAAATTTTTCACTTCGCTAAATTGGTTTAACTAACTATACGAAATTTAGTTCTTCGTGAATGGGTTTAACCATTCACCTTTATTTAAAACTGAAACTTTTCCAACATCAGATAAATCTCAATCCAACTCCATGTCGCAGAAGATGTCGATAGTAACCCAGCGTGAATTTTTTCGCTCATAACGGACCCCGTATGAAAAAGTTACAAATTTATGAACATACGGTAATTAAATTATATTTAAAATAAATAATTAACTTATAAATTAAAATGTTTATACCTTCCCTCCCCTTCTTTCTCAGGCCAATGCCCATCAGCGTGACCAACTTCGACGACTGCCCATTAGCAGTCCCTAGCGGACCCAGATCCAAGCTAGCTGCCGCAACCGCCTCTCCAAGCACCACCATCGCCTACGACCGAGCGGCCTCCGGCACTGTCATCTCGCCTCGAGAACCCAAAATCACGCGATCTTCAAGCGTAGATTCTTGCAGGTTTGGGCGATCGAACAAACCATTGGATGTGTAGAGGAGATTGAGCTTTACCACTTTCATGTTGAAGCCGAGTCGAGATTGGCTGATTGAGAAAAATCTAGGGAGGATGGATTAAACGATTTCAGCCATTCAAACCGTTAAAAGGGTCGGCAAAAGGTTCTTAAACAAGGTTTTTGCAAATGAAGAAATATGATTGGCTTATATAGAAAATTTCACAGCACTATTCATCCATGAAATTTTTAAACTCCAAGCGAAGCGTACTGCTTGGTGTTTTATATGTCATGCCCCTGTTCTGAACACTATTGAACATACGTAGGGAGCCAATTCCATCATATTCAAAAGATAGCTTTTCAAATCAAATTATTTTAATTAAATTCGTTTAATTGATTTCTATGCGATTCAAGCTCGCACGACCAAATGATTAGTCCGATCGCTATGAAACTTGAAATCCTATAATAATTCAATAACACGGATCTAATGAAACTAGTGTCGTTGAAATCCGAGACAGTGTCCAAAAAGACTATTTTTACACGCTAATTAAAACAAGCTATTTTAAAAATTAATTTAATCAATTTTAAATTCAAATTTAAAAGTCAACAATTTTCATTCTTATTTAAATAAAATCAATCAACTTTTGAAATCATTTCATTTGTATTAAATCCAGGATTCAATTATTTAAATAATTATAATATTAAATGTAACAATTTAATTATCAAATAATCACTATGTTCGAAATATAAGTCATTTAACTTATGATATTAACCTTTCAATTTTTAAAATCAATTATAGATTCCAAATTCAATTTATCCTAAACTATTTTGTTCGATAACTATATTATCTTTAATAATATAAAATAATTAAAAATACTGGTCGTTACAATCTCCCCTACTCAAATCTTTTTCACCTTCGAAGATGGATTAAGGAATCTAATATACGATATATTTTACTCAAAATAATCAACTTATAAAACTTTAAAATCTTATTTGTAAAACCCTTACTATGCTTCACTATGCCATTCTTATACTAGCTTATTTGTTAAACATGGTATAAAATTTAAAATCTCAAATTTATTCTAACACCCGAATTTATGGGAAATTTCGGCAGCATCTTCTTTGCGAGGCTCGATTATAAAATTTGCAATACAGATATATAACACAAATACACATCTCATCTCAATAATGCAGCATCTAATAGGAAAAATATAAAAGTACATTATTAATCCGATATATGTACCTTAATATTATTAACTCTATATTAAAGCGAGCAAAAGCAAGTCGAGTGGCATATACATCCAAATGGCTTCATAGGTACGCATCTTAACTCCATTTGAATATTAGTTCTTATAGAAAGATACAGAAAGCATGCATGAGTTTGATAAAACTATATAACATGAATTCTTAATCTAAACTATAAGCATAAACACTAATACACGACCTAATAATCATATGTAATCAAAACAGTTATAACAATGATTTGCAACAAAAGAAACAATTAAGCAAATAATATTCATCCAATTATTTCTTAACTATGTCAGTTTACAATAGAATTTTAAGCTTCGGTACTCATCTTTGAAACGGAAAGAAGTATTTTTAATATATATTAAAATTAAACTAAAACATTTTAAACTTATTTACTAGCAAAATATAAGATATATTTAAATATCCTTGTAATATTATGCAAAGATTTTCCAAAATCTTGAAATACTATTACAAATCCATATCAAATCATTTAAACTACTTTAAAATAGGGTTACTTAAATCCAATAGTTTTATTAAACGCATTTTGCATTTTTAGAATAAGTATAATCTTAAAGATTTGTTAAACTGAAACAAACAATATACTTGCATTTTACATTAAATTTCTACTTCAAATCAAAGTACAGAATTTCGTATCTTTATAATCAATTTATAAAAATAATTATTTTAAAAATATATATTTTTTCAAATCTTGAAAGCATGTGCTTAGGTTTGTGTAAAATCTAAATAGTGCAGAACTCTTAGATTTCATATAAAATTTTGAATCAAGAGAATATAAAATTTGATACGTTTCTTTCAAAAATAAATATTCAACTTGTTTATTCTTTGTTTTTTTATTTTTTTCAAACATATTATACTATAAATAGAACTTCCCAAATCATTTCTTCAATAAAATTTTAAAATAGAAAATTTTAAATGTACAGTTGATTTATATAATATCTTTAGATTGAATTTTTTAAAATAAATTTATATAAATATCATTTAAAAAGATTTCATTTGGAAATCCATATGCAAAATCACTATGTTCGATATATCAATACTTCTACAAAATTTCAATGTAAAATTTCTTACTTTATATAATGTAACTTCATTTAAAAAGTAAAAATAGACATCCTTATAAAATGTGTAAACTATTTGAAACTAATCATCAACATCCTCACTTATATTTAGAAAGAAGCTATTTAAATTCTTAAAATCATCGCTTATAAATTTCTAGTTTTAATCTCGAAATACTTTTCAAGCATTATCAATCTCTAACATTATTATAATCATTGTAGTTTACTTCTAAATATTTTAAATAAATGATAATAATTAATTCGAAAACATTATAATAATTGTTAACTTTAAACAATATTTAGGATATAAATTAGATAATGTGAGCATTGCTAATAATAATCACTATGTAAACATTTCGCTAAAATAATATTTATAAATATTTAAGTTGAGCATAAAACATTAAATTATATATAAAAAAAACCTTTTAAAACATTTCCAAAACAATTACGGAACAAATGATTGAGAAAATGTAATAATTTTTATATCAAAATACATTTTATATTTCATTATCTTAAAAATTTATCCTCATTCTACATATTTTAGCCACATGCTGATCAAGTGCAAGACTAAAATCTTTAAGTACTTAGTAGATCTATTTCAACATCTAGTAAAAATACTTGAAAAACCTTTAAAACAGATATGGAAAGTACCGCTCAACTATCCAATGTCAAATGATGGTAATCGGTTAGCAGTGGCCCGCTCCTGATTCCATTGTTTACGCAATGGACACAAAACCTTCCAGAAGATCCATCTACCTTTCGGATTCTAGAAAAATATCGTAGCCATTTCATAAACAAGGGACCATCGTCCCCTGCTGGATTGGTATGCTGCCGATTCAATGATTTACACAACAGTAGCACTTCCTTCCTAGAAGATCCACAACCAACAGATCCTTGGATTGAAAGCATATCCATTGGGTGAACTAAAGAACCATCTACCCTGGAAAAAAATTCAAGGAACTCATGAGTTTAATTTCGGACATCCTATAAGTGAGAAATGCAGATCACCAATCTTAAGGCTGGAATAACACTAGAGATGGGTAAATAGAATTTTGTGGGTTTTCTAATTCTTTTTGAAACTTATGTAATTTGATCACCAACAAATGCAATTCATAGACATAGATATAATCACAAAATCAAACACAGATGAAAATACTAAATAAAAGCAGTAAAGGAAAGAACACAACAGGATTTTATACTGGTTCAGAATTACCCTACATCCAGTTCCGTACAATCGTACGGATTTATTATCAAAATAATCTCCTAGATTACACCCCCTGTTTCAGGGCTACGAGGTACACCCTCCTGTATTCGAGTCCATGGCAAACTCTCTTGATTTAACAAAGCTACAAGATCACCTAATTGATTTCTGCGGCTACAATCTCATCCAATTGATTTCAAGGGTCAACTGCACCTTTTACTAAACAGTTTGATTTACAAAAGATTCAATAACTCTGAATAGCACTAAGTTCTTATGGAGAGAGTGGTAGAGAATCAAACAAGAGATAATCAAGTTGGATTTACTTTGTATTTTGGTAGAGTATAGTTTAGGATTCTTTAGGATAAATGTGGAAGATGAAGAGGAGAGAAAATAAATGAATTTTGATAAAAAATTCGTTTAGGACTTAATGGTATTTATAGTAGAGCAAAAACCATATCTACTCGTGAAAGGATACGACGAATAGACACTTCTTTTGAAAATTGAAATTTGAAAACAATTGACACCATGTTGACATGGGGGGTTGAGGGATGTCTACATGCTCAAGGCAAAAGTGATGTTTTGATTTTCTTATTAAAATTGGTTTCTATAATTTGTCAAAACAATTTCTAGACTTTGTAAATATATTTGAATATAATTAAACATATAAAAGGGTCTAGAAAGTAATTTTTAATATATATAATCTTAATCTATAAAGTGATTTAAAATCCGAATTTATAAATATTTTAAAGCTAAATATTTAAAACAAGATATGGTTTAAACACAAGGAAAATTTTGAAATCAAAATATTAAGAATGATAAAAATAGTCTTGGGGCTAAAATATTTAAAACCAAGAGAGATGTCTTTTGAAAAGCAAGTTTTTGAAAACATTTTTTGAAAACAAGAGATATATTTTTGAAAAGAATTTTTATAAAATTAGTGGATATCAAAATAAGACCACTATATGTTCCACTAGATATTGTCGTGGGTTCCATCCCTTGAACATGCTCAAAGTAGATTCCATTCCATGAATAAATTTCGAATAAAGATGTAAGTGATTTCAAGAAGTTTTAACATAACTCTAGACTCAATACTTATCTTGTACTATTGAAATCTTGAACTCTTGATATCTTGATATCTTGATACTCATGAGTCTTCAATCTTGGTATCTACAGTCTTGAATCTCTATACAGTACAGTCTTCATTCTTGGTACCTGCATGTTTATATCCTGCATATACATATATAACTAAACTATAATGTTAGTATTTATATTTTATAACAAGTCCTAAGGTTGTTGTCATTAAAATCATCATCTCAAGGACTAACAATCTCCTCCTTTTTGATGATGACAACCTATGTTTATAAAATTTACTTAACCTTCACTACAACTCCCCCTAAAACTAATAACTCCCCCTTAATCTAAGCCTAATGACTCTAACTACTCTACTTTATACTTCTTCTCCTTTGTCATCAAAAATAATAATTCTAAATTTATATATAGCTCCCCCTTAATCTAATACTATTCAAACTAAATACTAATAAGGAAGTATAATAAGAGAAACAAAATTTTTATTACATGCGATGTTATATATATTTATATATATTGAACATAAACACAAATATATTCATGTACATAAATTATAGAATAACACTATTAACAAGAGTCTTTTACAATTGGAGATTTGTGAATCGAACAATTTGGATAATGAAAACAAAAGTTTCCACGTTGTTCGACCAAATTTCCATCTTTGTCAAAACAGACTTCGCCTACGTAGACCATGTTGTCGTCTTCTTCCATAGGTGCTTCTTCCTCTTCTTCTTCTTCCTCTTCACTGTGCTTTTAGGGTTTATGCACTTGAATGTTGGGAGAATCTTCTTTAATCACAATAGGATTTGCATGATTATCCATTAGGAATTTTTGCAAATTTCGAAGAATTTTGCCTTGCTTTTCTTGTTCTTTTGCCATCCTTATTTGCACAACTTGAAGTTCGGTCAACATTTGCATGGAATCCTTCATAGACTTTTCAATCTTTATCACATGTGCTAGTGTAGTTCGTTGAAATTGTTGATCCAAAATCTTTTAGGGTTTGTTGCGTATAAATGACTTAAGATGTAACAACCCTGGTGTAAATTCACTAATTAATTTAATTTAATTAGGAATGATTAGTTTTAATTTATGAAATTAATTGAGTAAGTAAAACATATTTGATAATAATTGATTAGATTTAATTAAGCGATGAGTTTCAATTATTGAATAGGATTTAAATTTAAAATTTTGAAATATTATAAAAAAATTATTTAAATTTGGTGTTTAGAGTAAAGTGTTAATATTGAGAATTTTTGTTAAAATTCCATTTTTAAATGGTTAATTGGTTTTTTCAAATTGAGAAACTAGTGAAAATTTTGTGTTAGAACATTGTTAGAAAAAAATTGGTTTATTAATGAAAGAACTAAAAAATATATTAGTAACACTTAGGAGAATTAGCAACGCCTTGATAGTGGATCCCCATCTCAACTCTCTTGACCCATTAGTGCAAATAAGAGAAAGTATCACCCCTTAGTATGTATTCAACTTCATTCTAAAGTCAAAAAAGAGAAAATCAAAAACTAAACTCCTCATTCTCAAAACTTTAAAACCCTTGTTCCTAATTTCCAAATTCAAAGCTCAAATCAAAAGGATTTTGTCCAATAATGTAGAGTAAGTGTTTTAACTCTATCTCAATCCTTTAGAACTCTAAAAGTATGATTTTGATCCCTTTTTTCATCAAATTGCTTTCTTTTCAAATTTTGTTCTTGAGTTTTTTGGTGATTTTGGAGAAGCTAAGAGGTTAGCAAGGCTTAAAAGAGGATTTATCAAGCTATAAGAAAATAAAAGGTGAGTTATTTACAACTCACACTTACTATCTCTAATCCATATGTGTGATTGTTAGTTGTTATTTGGATTGAATTAGATGGTTGTTGATTGAATTGCTTTCAATTTGATTGTGAATTGATTGTACGTGTTAAATAAATCCAATGATTGTTCGCTAAAATTTTTATATGAAAATCACTGTAGTAAAACAGTGAAATATTGGTGCAAAATGATCCGAAATGGCTTAATCTTTTTAGGTTAGAAAATAGATTCAATAATAAACAATTTTTTTGGGTTACTATTCAAAATTTTACCATTTACTTGACCTGAAATAGAATTGAACAAAGAAGAACAATGCTGTCTTTATCAAAAAATTTCTTATTTTGAATCTGAAATTGTTTTCGTCATAACTTTTTCAATTTTCGTCAGTATTTAAAAATTATTGATGTTCTAGAAAGCCTCGACTATGTTCTAGAACTTTCATGTTGTATGTTTTGGAAACACTGTGATTTAAAGGATCAAAATTGGGTTTGAAATTGATACATGCTCTGATGTGTCAATTTTCTAAGTTGAAATCTGAAATAAAAATCATCATAACTTTTGAGTGTAAGTCATAATTGAGTGAATTTTTATTCAGTTGAAAGGAATTTCTATATGGAACTACTTTTATGTTTTGTGTTTTGCATAATTTTGAAGTTTAAATGTTCAAAAACTTGTTTTTTTTTGTCGCTAGCTTGTTGATTAAAAGACAGGATTAACAAACTCAAATCTGAGAAATTGTTTCAATCGTAACTTTTGAACCATATGTCCAAATTAAATGATATTATTTTTGTTTAAAAGATAAATCATTTATCTACAATTTTATGTGTTGAGTTTTCTTTAATTTTGAGATTATCTATGTCCAAATTGAATTTTCTTTCAGCTATACCGAGAGCAAAATCTATATTTGCTCTGTGTTAGAAGCTGAAACAAAATTAGCCATAACTTCTTCGTTTCTTAACCGAATAATAATTTTGGATGTTCCCGAAAGCTTAGATCATGTGCTACAAGTTTCAATCTTTGTGTTTTCTGTAATTTTAAAGTTTGCTTGGTCGAAATTATGGTTGTATGTTGCTATCCTGAAAGCAAGATGACATCAGTAGACATTCATTGAACTTTGAATTGTATTAGCTTATTTTTGCTCTCATTCTTATTTGATTTGGACATTGTTTTGAGTGCTATGATGCCTATCAATAGGATAGCTATATTTGGAGAAATTGAAATTGAAATTGAATTGATTTTGGATTAAAATTGAAATGAATTCGTATTAAACTCAATTTATCGGCCTTGGATTGTCTTCCTTGTTTTTCATTGTTTTCGAGCATGGTTTTCACTAAACCATTTTGAAGTAATTTTTGAAAAAAATGGAAATTTCAAACTATTATTATATAGTATCTTAAAATTATTTTTCTAATATAAAATCTATTTATTTCCTATGAAAAGGAATTTCAAAAATTAGTTTTATTAATCTTCTCAGGAATTTTTTTTAGAAGCTTGTTTCTCTAGTAAACAATTTTATAAATAAAACATACATTTTTACACTCTTCGAATGTATGAGAAAGAGAATTAAACGATTTAGTAAAATACGTGGTATGAGACATGCGCATTTACTATTTTGGTTAATTCCGGACTTGTACGATCGAAGCTATTTGAGATTATTGATTCTGAGATGTTTAGCCATTTTATGGCGTATTTTGAGTTTTATAATTCCTATTTATTAGAATTATTTAAGATGGCCAATATTTGGTAAGTATTATGCTTTGAGATCTCCTATGTAGGAGTATGGTCGATGAGAACCATTACGATGTTTTATTTACTTGCCAATGATATAAGGCAAGTCTTGAGTATACGGTTTCATATTTTGAGATTTATGGTTTATGAGGAACCATCATGATGTTTTCACTTGTCAAGGAGATGAGACAAGTTATGATGCCATTTAATACTTGTAGATGAGATGAGACGAGGATGATGTCTCTTTATCACTTGTCAATGAGACAAGGCAAGATATGATTTTCTGAGTTTTATGATGTTTCTAGTGTAGCATCGACTAGCAACTAGTAGACCGCTAACTGCGAACATGTGGTATGGGACACATGTTAACACTTTTCGGGCTTCGAGAGGTGTTAGCGGCCTTGTCATGGGGACGAACTGCTTTGAGTGGTGTTAGCAACCTTGTTAGGGCTGACGAAATGGCTTGGAAAGGTGTCAGCGGCCTTTTCATGAGGAAGAACTACTTTGGGAGGTGTTAGCGACCGTGTCTAAGGCTTCGGCCGTTTGAGTTTAGCACGTGCAACATTGCTTCGACATCGTAATTGGGGATTTGGCCAATCCGGGTTTTCTGAGTTTTGAGTTCGCCATTTTTGGCGTATTAGTGTTAAGATTTTCTAAGTTTTGAACTTGCATTTAATTCTTTATTGAGTTTGAGATTTTACGAGTTTGAATTCGTATCACGTTCCATAAGCTTTTAAGATTGAGATGTATGTGTGAGTTTTAGCCGCCTTGGCTTACTTATGAGTTTGAGATCTCACATTCATATGGAGTTATCTTGTTTTGCTTTCATGACTTTTATTTTTGATTAAGATGAGTTTTCTCCTTTTCGGAGTAATTGTTCGTCGGAACATTTGAGTTTTTCTTGAGTTTTATATGAGGCGTTTTGAGTTTATTATGGGTTATCACTAATGATATGAGGAACTTGTGTTTTATTTGAGTATTGAGATTGAATTACCTCTTTCGAGGTATTTAGTCACATAGGTAGAGTTTGTTACTTATGTATTGAGCTATGAGTTATCTAATCCTTCTCCTCATTTGAGAAGAAGTATCACTATATTCATTCTGCTTCATATTATCGATATTGACTGATTTATGTAGCTAGACTGACCCGTGTATTTATATTCGGGTCAGACCGAGTTATTTCAAATATCATCTATTGGACTTAGCTTGAAGTTGATGTTGGATAATGTTAACTCCGCCTCGGTTTTGACTTAGCGACTTGAAACGATACCGACCTAAGACTCAAAGAGATGCCGACCTAAGGCTTAACAGGGGTGCCGACCTAAGGCCTAAGGGGTATGCCGACCTAACACTTCAACAAGTATGCCGACCTAATACTTTAAAAAGGCTACCGACTCAACATAGATACCGACCGAACAGTCTAAGGAGATTGCCGACTTAACTAGTTGTCGACCTAACTGCCTTAACAGGAATGCCGACCTAAGGCCGAAAAGGGATACCGACTTAAGAGAGGTGGCGACCCAATGCTCTAACATGTGTACCAACTTAAGACTTAAAGAACGCCAACCCAAGATAGCTACCGACCTAAGTCGCAGCCGACCTATGACCAATGTTAAGTCGGTCACGGCCTAAGCAAAGGAAGGTAAGTTCAATGCAGCTACTTGGCACAGTGGCCTCTTAACTCGTACACGATCCAGGACTTACCAGTTGGACCGTGACTTGCGACTCACCGAGTTAACTCGTCCACGACCTAAAGCCACTGAATATAAGCCCGATGCCATATTACTGAGAAGAGGTGGTGTTGACTCGGAGGCGACCTAGGACTTGTGCAAGGGAACCTTTGTGAAACCATGGAGGGGCCAGATGAGTCAGCCACGACTTACCTTAGACCGGCCATAACTTACCTTAGACCGGTCACGGCTTACGACCTAAGGAGGGAGATTTCCTATAAATACCAACCTACCTCAAACATGAAATGGACTTTTGGCCGATCTCTTGAAGCGCCAATACTCTGCTGAATTCTCGACTCACTCAACACTTCAAGTACGAAAGACATCTCAACTAACTTCGAGAGGAAATCTAACACAATCTACATGGATTTAAAGAATTCTTCTACATCAAAGTTCTAGTTGTTTGTCTCATCAGAATTGTAATTGAAGATTGTTGTAAAAGTTGTAATCAATTCAGTAATAAAGAGAGTTAAAGTGGACGTAGGCTTACCCTAAGCCGAACCACTATAAAAACTGTTGTTTTTTCTGCTTTTTCTGTGATTTCTCTACTTGTTTGTAGTTCCCGTGTACACGGGTGGTGCTTTCACTCAACTTCAATCTACACCGGGGTGTTAGCGTCAGATTTTTACGTTAACATTTTTGGTGCTCTCACTGAGAGTCCCAACTCAAGAAACTTCCACTATTGCTCCGCGAAGGATCGTTGAAATGATTTCTTTTAAAACCAGAAGTTTATTGGAAATAATGGCTCCTGGGAGAAAACGAAGTTCTGTAAGATCCGACAATGTTCAAGAGAATACTGCTACCTCTCCTCATTCAAGCCAAGCAGCTCCAACTGTTGGAGTTACACGAGCAGAATTGGACGCCGTAGTTTTGGGATTGAATCGGCAATTGAATGCTCAGAATGCGCAGTTGGAAGCCCAGAATGCCCATAATGCCCTGATCTTGAGTAAGTTGAATGATCTACTAGGGGCAAATCGTCAACCGGTTAATAATGATGGGAACCCTACTGCGGGAGTTCAGGATGTTGAAGGAAACATTTCTCAAAGAGCCACAGACCCTATAGAAAGGACTCCTCCTCAAGCTGGAGGATCAGGACCGCAGCCGATCCTCCGTGAACGACTGTCAAGGCCGAATTTAGAGAGAGTGGCTGATGTGTGCCCTCCAGAGCCTCTAAATGATGAAGAGTATTTTTCGGGTATGGTTCGTCAAATCATGAAAGAAAGTATGCGAAGAGATGAAGACGAGAAAGAGAGGGGTTTTGCTCCAAGCAAGACTCCATTTACTGAAAAGATCTTGAAGGCAGAGTTCCCAAGGAAATTCGTTCCCCCTACTATTCCGGCTTACAAGGGGACAAGTGATCCTAACGAGTTTCTGTATAAGTACGACTGGCATATGACTGGTGCCAGGCGGTCTGATGAAATTAAATGCCGATACTTCCCGGTTTATCTAGAAGGTGTAGCTCTGTTGTGGTTTACAAAGCTGCCAGTCAGGTCCATCGATCAATTCTCCGATTTGACCAGGAAGTTCAAGGAGCAATTTCGATTGTATGCTTCTAAAGCAAAGGATATAATGTCGCTATCAAGTCTAGAGAAAAATCCGGGAGAATCCATCAGGTCATTTTTGAATCGTTTTAACATAGCATTGGCCGAAGTAGATAATGCTGAGCCACGCATGGTCCTAACATACTTGATGAGGGCGATTGACAAATCAAGTGAATTTGGAAAGTGGTTGAAAATGAAAGAGCCAAACTCACTTGACAAATTCTACAAAAAAGCGGATGAATTCATGCGCTTGGAGAGCCTCTAAACACCGGCTAAGGTGGTATCAGCGGAAGCCGGGAATAATGGTGCTGCTTCGAATAAGAAAGAACCTAACACTCAGAAAAGGGAAAATGATGGTGGAAAGAAACAGGGAGACGCTAAGAAAGGCCTTTCTTTCAATTTCACACCCTTGACCGATACCCCCGAAAACATCTTCTTTGCAACCAAAGATGATGTCAATTATCCGACACCGCCTAAAATGAGAGTTGCGATTAAGATGGAAAAAAGTGGAAGGTTCTGCCGGTTCCACAACCAGCCCGGCCATGACACCAACGAATGCCGTCAGTTGAAAGAGGTAATTGAACAACTCTTGAAGGAAAACAAACTCCAGCAGTATGTGAAAAGGAACAGAAATGCCAGCTTCGTCAACTCAAGGACAACAAGTTCCCGCTCATCGTCCTGCCTCAAGTGAGAAGGCCGTGGAACATGAATCAGAAAGGCCTGTCATCAATATAATAACTGGAGGACCTCACCCAGCAGGCAAAAGCTGGGGCGAGATGGAAAGGTATGCCCGGGCCTTGAGGCATGTACCAGCTGAAGAGAATGTTTTTGTTTTAGAGAATGATGCGCCTTTAAAGCAACAAAAGACTTCCACAGATGATATTGTGTTCAGTGCCAGGGATTCTTTGGGTATCGAAGCTCCGACCAAAGATCCTTTGGTCATATCCGCTGGTATTGGGCCGGCAACTGTGAGGAGAGTTCTAGTTGATTGTGGAGCTTCATGCAACATCCTCTTCAAGAAGACCTTCGATCAAATGAAAATTCCAATGGCTGACGTTCAAGCTTCATTACTTAAGATTGCTGGGTTTGCTGGAGAACCCAAGCAGCCGATTGGGACCATTGATTTGTTTGTAGAACTCGGAAAGGGACTAAGGAAGGTAGCTCGAAAGCAAACCTTTATAATTGTTAAAGAATTCTCTGCCTACAATGCCTTTTTAGGCCGACCAACTCTTGCTGCGTTTAAAGCTGTTCTTGCCCCATGGTGTCTGACTCTAAAATTCCCCACAGATAACGGAGTTGGTGTGATTAAGGGAGACCAAGATGCGGGGCGAGAATGTTATTTTGCAGAGTTGCAAGAATCAAGGAAAAGAGAAATGGGAAAAGGTGCGGCGGCTCCAGTCCACACCAAGGAACCAACCTTGTAGCAATTACAGGGTGGACCCTGCACTGGCGAATGTAGTGGCGCACGAAGAGAGATGGATACAAGGAAAGCCAGTGCAATGGAGAATAGGGTAGTACCGGTAGAGGTAACAGTGTCGGTGCCCGTTGACCCAAAGGACCCAAACAAAGTACTTAATGTGGGTTCGCAGCTCAACACAACAGTTCAGAATGTTCTGATTTCATTTTTGAAGGCTAATTTGGATGTATTCGCTTGGACTCATGCTGACACGTGCGGAATATCCCCAGAGATTGCAGTACATACTATGAACATTGATCCAAAGTTTACACCTGTGAAACAGAAGAGAAGGACTCAAGGTCCTGAGAGAACGGCAGCGTTAAAAGAAGAAGTGGATCGGCTCATGGAGAACGGTTTCATCAGAGAATCTACTTATCCAAATTGGGTATCAAATCCAGTGCTGGTGAAAAAGGCTAATGGAAAGTGGAGAGTATGCATTGATTTTTCAGATCTGAACAAAGCCTGCCCTAAAGACTGTTTCCCGCTGCCCAGGATCGATCAGTTGGTGGATGGGACGGCAGGACACAAATTGTTATCTTTTATGGATGCATACTCCGGATATAACCAGATTATGATGCATGAGCCAGATCAAGAGGATACTAGTTTCATCACAGGTGTTGGACTCTACTGCTACAAGGTCATGCCTTTCGGACTCAAGAATGCAGGGGCGACTTACCAAAGGCTTGTTAATGCCATGTTTAAACCACAGATTGGCAAGACAATGGAAGTTTATGTTGATGATATGCTAGTAAAGTCTAAGAAAGCAGTGGACCATATGGATCACTTGGCAGAGATGTTTGCAGTACTCCGCAAGTACAGAATGAAGCTTAATCCCCTAAAATGTTCATTTGGAGTGGAGTCCGGAAAGTTTTTGGGTTTCATTGTGAGCGCTAGGGGCATTGAAGCCAATCCAGCTCAGATCACTGCCCTGAGAGAGGTTAAGGCTCCTAGAACGAAGAAGGAATTGCAAAGTCTCAATGGAAAGGTTGCTGCTTTGAGTCGGTTCATTTCCAAAGCTACTGATAATTGCATTCCATTCTTCGATGCTCTGAAGAAAGGAAGGAAAAACTTTAAGTGGACTCCTGAATGTCAGAAAGCATTTGATGAGTTGGTTCGTCATATGGAAGTGCCTCCGATACTTTCAAAGCCTGACAGCGGTGAAGATCTCTTCGTATATTTGGCAATTTCATCGCATGCTCTCAGTGCAATGTTGGTACGGGAAGACGCAAGGATTCAACGCCCAGTCTATTATATCAGCAAAAGATTCACTGGGGCAGAGATGAACTATTCAAGATTAGAAAAGCTCGCCTATTGTCTGTTGATCGCATCAAGAAAATTGAGGCCGTATTTCCAAGCTCATCCCATCAAAGTCCTCACTGATCAACTTCTAAAGCAAGTCCTATTCCGTCCTGAGACTTCGGACCGTCTTTTGAAATGGAATATTGAACTCAGCCAATATGACATCACTTACCATCCCCGAAAAGCAATCAATGGACAAGCTTTGGCAGATTTCATCGCAGAATGTACGGATAAGGGTGATAGTGAGGAAGAAGTCACTGATAGCATCCCAATCCAATGGAAATTGTATGTCGATGGCGCGAGGAATGATTACTGTTCCGGAGCAGGGGTTGTCCTTGAAACCCCAGAGGGGCGATCACTATGTTATGCGCTGAGACTGGAATTCCCTTCGACAAACAATGAAGCTGAATATGAAGCTCTCATCGCTGGTCTAAGGATCGCTAAAGAACTAAACATCAAGGCATTGCAGATCTTCAGTGATTCTCAACTTATTGTTTGCCAAGTAAAGAAGGAATTTCAAGCTAAAGGAGGGAATCTACCCGCCTATTTATCAAGAGCCTGGGAGCTCCTTCAAGATTTCGACCGTTACTCAATAAACCATATACCCCGCGAAGAGAACATGAAAGCGGATTCTCTTGCAAAGTATTCGAGTACCGGTGAAGCTCAACTACTGGGATTAGTTCCCGTCGAAGTCCTGTCAGCTCCAAGCACAAATGAAATGGATGTTGATTGGATTATGAGTGTATCCCAAGAATGAGAATCATGGATGACTCCGATACTTGAATATTTACTCAATGGTTCTTTGCCAGAAAGTTCAAAAGAACGACAGAAGCTCATGAGGAAAGCCTCTAGATATATAGTTCAAGATGGTCGTTTGTACAGACGGGGATTTTCAATGCCATTACTTTGATGTGTGACAAAGGAAGAAGCTAAGACAATTCTGACTGAAATACACGGAGGGGAATGTGGGGATCATACAGGTGGTCAAACTTTAGCAAAGAAAATCCTCCGTTATGGATACTTTTGGCCAGAGATTAATCAGGATGCTGCTGACTATTCCCGAAAGTGTGATAAATGCCACAGATTCGCTAAAATTCCTAGAGCACCTTCCACTGAGCTAACACAAATGGTCAGTCCATGGCCGTTTGCTATCTGGGGAATAGATCTCATTGGGCCTTTGCCGACTGCCAAATCAGGGGTTAAATATGCTATCGTGGCTGTTGATTACTTCACTAAATGGGCTGAAGCCGAACCATTGGCTACTATTACCTCTAAGAAAATGATAAGTTTTGTGACTAAAAATATCATTTGCAGGTATGGTGTGCCTCAGAAGATAATCACTGACAATGGTACTCAGTTTGAAAGTGGGGAATTTCAAAATTTCTGCAAACGATTCAGGATCCGAAAAAGCTTCTCAGTAGTGGCTCATCCGCAGGCAAACGGGCAAGTGGAAGCAGTAAACAAAATCATCAAATCAACCATCAAAAAGCAGCTGGAAAAAGCAAAAGGTGGTTGGGTCGATAAGTTACCGCTTGCACTATGGGCATACATGACCACTCACAAAACTGCGACTGGGCATACTCCATTTTCATTGGCATACGGATCAGAAGCGATGATTCCAGTGGAAACTGAAGTCCCCTCACACAGAAGGATCCATTTTGATCAAAATGAGAATGAAAAATTGCAATTGGAAGCACTTGACCTCCTCGATGAAAGAAGAGAAGAGGCAAGGCTTAGAATTGCAGCTCACCAGCAAAGAATAGCCAGACACTTCAATTCCAAAGTTCGTCAGCGCAGCTTTGAAGTTGGGGACTTAGTCCTGAAGAGGATCATGACAGCCATAGGTGTGTTTAGACCAAACTGGGAAGGGCCGTATGTTATTGGCGCAAAACTTCTTGATGGCACATTCAAACTCACAACTGTCGAAGGAGAACCAATCCCAAGAGCTTGAACATCAATCATTTGCGTCCCTATTTTACTTGAAAGCATTGCTGAAATGTTGTAAAAAGAATTGCGAATATATGATTCTTGTATTGAAAGCAATTGTAAAGCAAGTGAATAATGAAAAGCTATAAAGTGGATGTAGGCCCAGCCTTTGGCCGAACCACTATAAATCTTGTGTTCTCTACTATTATGAATTGCTTTGTTTTATTTTGACATATAAAATACGTTAACTGTGTTACTAAAATGTCGATTTAATAACGCAGGCCACATAGACAAAGCTTACCCATCGCAAGACCAAGCGATCTCTGACATCACTCAGCAAGCAAACATCAAACCATTCAAAATTTCCATACTCAAATCCTACAAAAGAAGTGCTTCGAACAAAAGTTAGCAATGTGGATGGAAGTGGACCATTTCTAACTAACTGCAAATGTTTGAACAAACAAACAACCAGTTAAATAGCCTGTGTCTACCACCACCAACTCGCTTAACTATGAAGTATATTTCTTTGGATAAGGGAAATTGTTGGCAACTAAAAAGTGATGACACTTGCAAAAGACAACGGGGATCGCCAACATGAATAGATGGCAAAGAGACATGGGCGAGCAAGCATCAATCAGCAAAAGACCTCTTCGGAGGCACAAGCCCTTTTCGAAGGCACAACTCTTTGGAGGATAAAGACCTCGAGCGGGCCTAGCCAGAAAAAGAGAGATCTTTCTCGATACAAAGTTGCGGAATGATCGGTCGATACACTCCCGTGAATCCGTCCAACCGAGAGAAAGAAACTCCAAACTTCCAGGCAAAAGCCCTACTCAGAGGCACACGTTTCACCGAGATTGAAATAAAACTTCCAGGTGTTGAAACGTGAAAAGCCCTCTTCGAAGGCCCATTTCACCACAGTTGAAACGCTAAAAGACCTCGAGCGGGCCAAACCAGAAAAAGAGAGATCTTTCTCGATACAAAGTTGCGGAATGATCGGTCGATACACTCCCGTGAATCCGTCCAACCGAGAGAAAGAAACTCCAAACTTCCAGGCAGTAATCCTACTCAGAGGCACACATTTCACCATGATCGGTGATACACTCCCGTGAGACGAAATGTGAAAAGCCCTCTTCGGAGGCCCGCTTCCCAGCGAACAGGGAAAAAATAAAAGCCTCTCCCAAGAGGCAGAAACAAAAAGACCTCTTCCCAGAGGCACAACCAAACAAAAAGACCTCTTCCCAGAGGCAGAAACAAAAAAGACCTCTTCCCAGAGGCACAATCGAACATAAAGACCTCTTCGGAGGCACACGTTTCACCGAGATTGAAATAAAACTTCCAGGTGTTGAAACGTGGAAAGCCCTCCTAGGAGGCACAACTCTTTGGAGGCACACGTTTCACCGAGATTGAAATAAAACTTCCAAGTGTTGAAACGTGAAAAAGCCCTCCTCAGAGGTACAACTTTTCAAAGAAGCATTTCATCAGAAATGCAAAGCAAAGATCAAAGCCCTCCACCGAGGCGCAATAAAAAAAAAGGGGAAGCCAAAGGCACACTTTAGCTTTCAAAGGAAGATTTGTTCTTCTATTCTTGGAAATACTCTTCCTCAAAAAGAAGTTAAAGTGTCCTTCAGAGGCCCGCTTTACCACATAGAAGAATTCACTTGGTAAAATGTGTGTATGCATAAAAGAAAAAGTGATATCTTCGAAGGATAAAGCGTAAAAACTCATATGGAGGGAGCTGTACTCTATTTTTAACAAGATAATATTCCTCCAAGTATGGAATAATTATTCTCCAGAAAATAAGAGTACAAGTCCCCTCAAAGTATAAAATATTGCAACGAGCTTATGGCATAGGGGCAACATGGTATAGCTACATACAACATGGTATAACTACATTGGTAAAATTACGCTCGAACAACATACCACAAGCTCACTGCAATATCATATAAAGACCTTGTACAAAAAAGTGAATAGTAAATGCATTCTCAGATACAGACAGAAGTTTGTACAAACAAAAAGAATCATTTTATTCAACACTGTCAAAATTTTGTACAGGTACATGTTTCAAAATTAAAAGAAAAAAGAAAAGCGGAGGCCGGTACCCGCACAATCTCCGGCCAGTACATGCAAAAAGCAAAAAGTAAAGACAAATCAAAGCAGGACCCCTTACTTCTTCTTGCCACCACCCTTAGAGCCTTCGCCTGACCTAATAGGCAGCTTTTCACGACGGCTTGGGAGAGTCGGGGATGAAGGAGAAAGGGTTACTGCCGGATCAACTGTCGTTTCCTCTTCAGAAACAAGAATGCCTTTCCTTCTCTTCTTGGAAGTGGCATGCTTCCTCCTTCTCCTTGAAGAAGACTCACTTCCCGGAGTTACAAGAGCAGATAATTTTATGTTATTAGAAGTGGTTCACTCCGGAGACTCATTGCCTTCTCCAAGCCCTTCTTCCCCGTGTTCTTGAGAAGCAATAGGATCATCTAAGCCATGAAGAGCTTCTATTTGCTCCTCTTGCGACCCGGGTTGAGAGGCAGATGGAGGAGTGACCTGGAGAACTGAAGGAGGAATAATTGGAGGAGGGGAAGCTTGAACGATGCTTGGTGCTTTCTCTACATAAGAAAAGAAGTTAAAGTCAGTAAAGAGAGGAGATAAAGGCTCATTGAGGTTCAGGAAATAGTCGAGAAGCTCATCGAACTCATAAGAGGCAAATGAGCAGTCTACTTAGGCAAGATTAACAGTAGAGTTACCTGGAGAAGTCGGCTTCCTGATATCAACCTCATAAGCCTGTGCTTCGGCGCTCTCTTCACCTTCATCTCCACCCTGTGTACTTGTAATCTCAGTTGTAACTTTGACCAGGGATGGAGAATGAGAACTGGAGCCGACGATGTCGATTTCGGCAGAAGGAGAAGGCTGGACTGGAATAGTCGAAGCAATTTTTCCTAAACGTTCCCCTTCGGCCATCTCGGCTCTTAATTTTGCAAGTTTTTCTTTTCCCTTGGCGAGAGCAGCGCGAGTGTCATCATCCAAATAATGCTCCTCAAGAGCTGATTCGGCATAACCAGCGCCTTTACCGCCAAGCATGTCAAGTGCGGCCTCTCACACTTCAGCCAGAGTAATTTCATACTTGGGGCCTAGAAAGGCGAGACTACCGCGTCCCAAGATGCTGTGCAGGTAGAAGTCAAATAGTGTCGAGCTGATGTTGGCCTTCGTTGCCTCATGAGATTCTTCAGCTGCAATTTTACCGGCAACGACCTCATCACGCTCTCTTTCAGCTTTGGAGAGTTGAAGCTTTAGCATTTGAATTTCCGCCTCTTGAGAGTTGACTTTCTCCCGTAACTCTGTAGCCTCGGTGTAACGATCCCGAATTTTAATTTATTTTAAATTGATAATTAAATTCATTTTTGATTTAAAATGGTGAAATTTGTTGATAAATTGATTTGAAAATTCAAAATGAAGTCTTTGAAATAAAATAAACAAATTCGCTAAATTCAAACAACATATTAATAAACTTTGTAAATTATAACGTGACTACATTGATGAAATTATAACAACATGTTAACTAGGACTTCACTTCAACAAGCAAAGCAAATAAAAAGAGAAAACAAAAAAATTACATATGTAAAGCAATAAGACAAAGCAAAAGGAAAGAAGGAATATATGTACACAAGTAAACAAAAAAAAATTTAATATAGGTATGTAAATAAATTAATATGCATGTAAATTAAGCTTGCAAAGGAAGCCAAAGAAAATATCTCAAATTTGTACAAAAAAAAAAAAAAATATATGAGTTGTACAAAGTTAATTAATGCAGCCATCAAAAATGTAAACTATCAGCCGAAATAAGCTACATCTGGTAAACAAGAAATAAGTCAAAGACAAAGGAAAAAAATACATGATAAACATAAGCTTATAAAATAAGACAATGGCAATTAATGTTAGCACACAACATTATCTTATCAGCCAACAAAGAAAGGGAAATATCTAATCCCATTGTACAACACAGTATAATCACTTGTACAAGATATTTATCACCCTGTAGTCTGTTAATTCAATTTATATATACATCACACTTCTTCATTTTTTCGTGCATCTGAGCTAAAAAAATATCTGAGTAAACAATCTCTTTAAAACTCAAACAACAAAACCTTAAAACAACTCAACATGAACAACAATCTACTTCAAGATTCAAACCCGAAGGTTCCAGCTTGAAATTTTCAAAGCTACTCAACAAACAGAACAGGATCTGTTCATCTTCTTGTTCTGGGAACCAATGTGAGTAACTTTATTTTTAAATTTTTTTTAAAGGATGAAATTGTTGTGAATACATTTGTGAATACTTATGGTTGTATCTACCCATATATGAATGCTCTGTGAATGATGATAGTATTTGTGAGCAAGCTGTAGTTATATTTGCTCACTGTTTCATGTTTAAATACAACGTCCCTGTTTTTTTTTTTAAAAAAAAAAAGCTTTCTCTCCCGATCTATTGGATTTCTGGACGTGGAGTTAAAACAAGAAGTAATTGTTATAGACTATACTTGGGATTAAAATTTTGTTCAACCCCAAACAAACTGTTTCTGGTTCAGGAACGCAAGAAATCTGATAACCTCTTTCAATGGGTCAAATTCCAAACTTCATGATTTACAAATTTAGGTATGCGAATGAAATCTTCATACCAAAACATGATTTTTAAAACTTAAATTGTGATTTTTAGATATGTGATGAGAGAGCGATTCAGGGGGTTCAAATTTTCGTTCTTTTATCGAGTTCAGGTGATCAATCCGATGAGGGAGGTCGGACTTCTCGAGGAGGGTAGCCGAGTGACCAGTGGTTCATGGAAAAATAGTGGAAGGGTGGTCAGGTGAACGTGGTGGCGACGGTGATGTTTTCTTTTTCGTAAACCTAGTTTTAGTATAGGATCGCATTTTTGATCGTCTTGTTCTCTTCAGTGCATCGAGTTGCACGTGGTCTCAGGTGGTGGTAGTTTGGTCATGGACGAGTGCGTGGCTGGAATTTCAAGGATTCTGGTGGACGAGGTTGCGGAGGCGAGTGATTTTCAGGTTTGCGGGGGTATCCTGTTCGTTTCCAGGTTAGTTCGAACATTTCAATTTCGATACTGGTTTAGTTTAGGGGTTGGGATGGTTGGAACTAGATGGGTAGGCGAACGTCGACGTGCTCGGCGTCAAAGTATCGCCTGTACTTGGTCGGAGGTACTGTAGACGTGCACCGTGCACTTTGGTATCCTGGTGAACTTTGGGTTTGGGTAGGAAGAACGCTCGTGTTTTACTCGGGTCATTCCAACATTTTAATCGAAGCAAGGGGGGGTTGGACTCGAAGGAGATATGGGGTAGCTCAGGTATAACTTGATTTCTTGGTTTAAACAGAAACCCTGTTCTGTTTCTTTTCAAACTTAAACTGATTGTTTTATTTAAAGTTTAAGTATAAATTTAAGTTAGGTTAGATCATAGATTGAAAACAAAAGTTTTAAATTTAAGATTGTTTTAATAACTAGAAAAAATGTTGCTGCGGTTAAATACGATTTTTGTTAAAAGTTTTTGATTCAAATGGATATTTGAATTTTAAAGTTTAAAATAGATTCGGATTTAAGAATCGAGTTCCTAATTCTAGTTGTCAAAAGAAAGTTAAATCGAAGTTTTAAATCAAGATGAATTGATGGAATTCAAGTTTACTTGGAATCCAAATCTGAAAACTTAAATCAGTTTTAAAAAAAATGAATGTTTTGAAAATAAGTTCAAATAAATTAGTTTTGGAAAGTAAATTTGTTTCAATAAAAATTAACTTGATTTCAAGAATTTTTTTTGATTAAAGATTTTTGAATGAAAATAAATAAATTGTTTAACTTGAAATTGCAAGTTAAAATATTAATGTATTTTGGAAATTTAAATTTGAATTAAAATTCAAGTAGTTTAATTTAAAAGATTTTCTTATATAAGTTCATATGTAAATAATAAATGTTATTTACATTTACTTAAAAGATTTTAAATTGAATTTAAATTATAGTCATTTTGAATCTTCAATTCAATTGATATTTGAATTTAAATTTTAAATGTAATGTTAATGAAGTCATTAATAAAAGAATAAATTATCTTAAGAATAATAGGGTAATTAAGGAATGACTTATGTATTTAAGTTAATAATTTAAATTGATTTATAACTAAAGATCAATTAAGAAGTAAATTAAGAAATGTTATTGGTTAATAAAGATAATTAACTAAGGATTATTAAATATTGATTAAAGCTAATTAATTATGTAATTGGTTTAAAAGGTTAATTTAATTTATATGATTAATTTAGAATAATTTTAAATTAATTAAAGTGTTTGATAAATTAATTTATATCAAATGATTCGTAAGTAATAAATCAGAATTGGATAATCAATTCATAAGTAAATAAATGTAATTGGAAATAAATTGAATTAATTTGGATTTAACAATTAGTTAATCCTGCTTATAAATGATTATTGAATGCTTGACCTTACTTATGAATGATTGAATTGAATGGGTTGCCTTGAATTGATTGTCCCAACTGATTGTGATATTTTGTACTGTGGATTGAGCTGTGTATGATTTATCCATTTATTTACACTATTATATTATCTGTGAATCTGTGAATGAGTGATAAGCGTTATGTTTATATCGTTTATCAACTATATATCTGTGTTTTGATCTATGATGATTGGATGATGTTGCACTATTGTGTTGAACCCCTGGACCACACTTATACACACACAAATATGGATTTCACGAGGAAATCGATTAAGTCACAGATTTCGAAATGATTTATAAAATTGAATATTTTAATTCAAATGATTTTGGAAATGGATTGGGTTTAAAGTGAAAAGCTTTTGAAATAGAATTTCAAAGATAAAACTTATTTTCGAATAACTTGATTAAGTTTTGAAATTTAAATAATTTGATTTGAATTCAAGTTTGAAGTTAAATTCTATGATTCGAAACTAGGGATTTAAGATGCTGTACAAGTTATATGAATTTAAACCATTCTAAAAGTAAAATTTTGGGAATTTGAATTTAACCCAAAGATTTCAACTTGTATGGATGAATCAGATTTTTTGAAATAAAACTGTTGTTTTCAAATGATAAAAGCTTTCATATAAGAAATGAAATTCCAGTTTAAGTTAAAGGAATTTCAGGATTGAATTGAAAAAATAGTTTTCCAAGTTATGAACGAAATTGTTTTGAAAGCTATAAATTGAATCTGTTTATTTTTAACAGATTTAAAATGATGATTTGTTTAAACCATTTGAAATGAAATTATTTTGAAAGCTATAAGTTGAATCTTTATTTTAAAGATTTAACGAGTTAATCAAATTGAAATGGAAATCGATTTGGAAAATTTATGAATGAATCATTGGAAACGGTTTCAAAAGCTAAAAGATAAATCTTGATTTAAAGATTTAAAATGAGTAAATCAAATTGAAAATGGAAATTGTCTTGAAATCCGTAAATAGATCTTTGTGAAACTAAATGAACTTTATGAAGTAAATCTTTTTATTTAAAAGATTTGGAATGGAAATTGGTTTAAACCATGTGAAAGAAAATTGGAATTATTAAGTTGTGACTTAATTGAAATCCCATATCCATATGTTTTAAATGTTGCGCTCACTATTCGGTTTAGCCGGGAGAGAACCTTTGTGTCATATATCCCATTCCGAATATGTGCTTCGTCGTATATGGATAGCATTTGAAGACCGGTGGTGAAGACCGGGTATTTGCGAGAACGATAGGATGACCTATCGATTGTCTCTGCACTGAGTTGCTCCGGTATAGAGATTCCCTAAGTGATGGGAAGTCCAATCGGGATTGTGAATACCCGGATTGCAAGGGCTTCTTCGGAAGTGCCTTCGGATCTGTTCGAACCCGGAACAGACTTGTATGGTTACATGTCTGACACTACACTTTGAGATATAAAGCAGATTTCTTTCAAATACATTTCTGTTGGTGGCGGAGAATTTATTCTCTTACCTTAACACCCTTCTCTGAGACGTATGAGCTCAGAGGTTATGTAGTTGAAGGTTATCAGCAATATACTCCCAATTTGGTAGTGTGGCATGCTGAGTGCTGCTGTGTGTTGATGATCATTGTTTGATCATTTGTGATATGATCATTTGTTTGATCATTTATCTTTGTGATCATTACTTTGATCATTTGTTGACCCAAAGCATGGCTTTGTACCAAAGCATAGCTTTGTGGACGAGACTGCATCAGGACCTCACACCCCGGAAATGGTCAGAACAGGAAAGATGCGGCAAGGTTATGAGGGTCGCGCCCTTTAGGGTGTGTCATTCCCTTCTGGTAAAGGGTGATATTAGGTATGGAGCCCTGATATTTAACCTATGTGGTTGCTCCAATCTCATTACTGTGTGGTTGTTGCTTAGAGGTACCTCGGATAAAGGTCCCAAAGGACCGGGGGATGGCTTGCTCGAGTAGTAGTTACCTAGTTACAGAGGTAACCCGGCCTTGTGTTGGCAGAGATCCGGTTAGGTTCTCGGGACGTCCCGCCAGAGGCGATCCCATGTGGCAGTAGGAAGTTCCTTAGCCTGACCATTTGTTGGAAAATCCAATCAAAACAATACGAGCCTTGTACGGTTTTAGTTGTATTACCTGCCATTCACTTATGGTGGCGCCCCACTATTTGGATGGTAGCTATAGTAGGCATAGTTCGGAATGTCTATGCTGGCTAAGATTAATATTCTACTTTCGAAATGTTTTCTGCACTATGCACTTGTAATAATAATATCCAAGAAATTTTCTGCGTATTAAGCATGTTTGACTATCATAAGAAGAAATCTCCTCCAATTCTGCGTTTGCATTGTGTGTGTGGCGGGAGGTCTTATGGTAGTTTCATTTTCAAAAAGCATTGCGAATTTACTTTAAAAATTCTTTTGTTGTTTGTGTTAAAGATAAGCTGTTTTTTGTTACTCACACCAGTCTTGCTTGTATCTTATCGCTGATGTATATCGATATCTATTGTATCATCTGTTGTATCAGGATGTTGTATCAGATGTTGTATATTGATATTCATTTTTTTTTCTTCCGCTGTGTTGTTTGTTTACTTAATGGTGTTATAAGCTCCGGCGACTCGAATTTGAACGGTCGAATCTACGGCATTCGAATACGATGTGAAGTATGGATGTCGATTTTCGAACGGGCAAAATCCGCTTCGTTACACTCGGCATGATACCTTCCCGCTGTTTTCTGCTCAGCTTCAAGTTGTGCCTCGGCATGTCGCTGAGCGGCGTGAGCATCGCGAACTTGCTTTTGAAGTACTTCTTCTTTTTGAGTATATGTGGTAGAAGAAGTAGCAAGCTCTTGTTTAAGTTCCTCAACTTTCGCTTCAATCTCTTCATTGTAAGTAGTAATGCTCCTCATTTGGTATCATGCTGCTCAAGAACCTTCTGCCATTCGGCCTTATCATTCTCCATAGTAAGTATGGCCTCTATATTCGCACGGTTGACCCTTTGAAGCTCGTCAACAAGCTTTTGCCAGTTCGACATCCTTTCAATATCAAGCCTGACAGCATCGAGATTTCATAGCATGGCAGGCTTGTCAATAGGGACCAAGTCAAGATCGAACCGCACTCCCTTCAGGCACCAGTGCAGGAACCGGCTTTCCAGAGTAGCCGGGCCTGATCCAACTTGGAATTTAGGCCTGCTGATTATTGTCTGAATGTCTGTCTTCCCGAGAGCAGGAGAGCCAGAAGGAATGTCAAGTGAGATGGGGGCAGTGACCTTTTCAGGAGTTGTAGAAGCATGCTTTTCACCGTGCCGGGCATGCTTGCTTGGGTCCTCAACTATGTGGCTTTCCCCCCGATCATCATGCGACTTTCTCTTGTGAGAATCGTCACCTCTCTGGGAAGAATCGTGGCGCTCCTCCTTTTCTTTCCTCTTATAACGCTCTTCTTGATCCCTCCTCTCCTGAGCCTTTCGGGCGGCTCTCTCCTCATCGGTTTCTCTATGAACGGGAAGGTAGCGCCTATAATCATATTGATTACGCCTCCCATAGCGCTAAAAGTCATCATAGTAAGAGCCGCTGCGTCCCATCGGAGAATCTGAAATAAAAAAAGGGGAGACAAGTCTTAAAGGTCTTCAAAGAAAAGAAGTGTAACCGTAGAATCTTCAAAGTACAAAGAATTAAATGTATGGAAATGCTGAAAGATTCTAAGTGTGTGTGATGTGCAAAGTACGCGCATCATACTACGAACCACTCTTCGATTGCGGAGTAGTTGTGGGCGTGGTAGTTAACGTCAACTCTTGGGTCGACGGAGCTTGTTGCAAGGAAGAAGTCACTTCCACTACTGAAGAAGAAACCCTAGTAGTGATAGGGTCGTCTTTAAAGATCTCCTGTGAGGTGGCAAAGAGGTCGCTCAACCCTTCGAAAGTGTCGTCCCCGCTCTGCTTAACAGGGCTTGTTTTCCTGGCTTCTTCGATGAACTTCTGCAAACGTTGGGGAGATCTCTGAGGTTCTTCTTCCTCAATAACTGGGGCAAGTGTGAATTTTCCAGATGACCCCGCAACATCGACAGTAGTAGAGCATTTCACTAGAGAAGCTTCGGAAGTGGGATCTTTTGGTACGGGTGCGTTAGAAGAAACCGGGGCATCTGATGCTCTAGCCGGGGAGTCTGGGATCTCATGAGGATGTGTAGAGCGAGAGATGTGTAAAAGCCCGTACTGATGTAAAAGTTCATCCCTCAACAAAATTTTTATACTTCTCTCTTCGTCGGCCACGGCACTCAGTCTTTCAAAAACTAGCTTATGGATTGGGTCTCTAGAAGGGAGAGGAAGTGCTGAAAAGAGCAAAGAATGAGATTAGCAATTGATAATTCGGATCTCGGAAAAGTTTGGAAATAGAGAAAATAGAAACAGGTAATCTTACTTCCTACTCTGCAGATGGCATAAAACTCTGGGGGGCAGCGAGCGAAGAAAAACTGATTCAAAAATCCATGAATGCTTTCTGTAAGATCAGAAATAAGCTTGCGATTTCTAGCACTTCTCACGATAATGAGGGAAGGATGGTCTTTACTCTTTGCAAACGAGCATAAGTAGCGAATTTCTTCAAAACTCGGCAAGCGATCAAGAGTTCTCCTAAACAAAACACACAACCCCATCAAAATGGCGTAGCCATTAGGATGAAATTGGAATGGAGAGATTATCAGCCGAAGGAGAAGGGTTCGGAGGAAGTCGTTGAAAAGAGGAATCACCCCGCTTAAGCACATTTGGCGATTGACTGCAACAAAACCATGAGGAGGACCGTCGGCAGTATCATTTGGCCCGGGAAGTAGAGCATCATTTTCAGCAAAGCCAAATTGAGTGCGTAGCTGAATAAACTCTCTCAAAGTTAAGATAGTCGAAGTTCTCTCTGGAGGGTTCTCTATGGGAATAACTATCGAAAAGGTCACTTCAGCTTGAGCTACCCCTTCTTCTTCTTGATGGGAAGTCATTCTACACAAACAACTGGATATTCAAACATGAAGGTGCACGTTTCCTAAAGTGTGTGGAGTGTTGTGTAAAATCAATCAAACAATAAGCAAATGTAACTGGAATAAGAACTAGCAAGTATTTGTCAGTTATAAAGTCAAGGGTTCGTTGTTTTAATATGCAAGTGCAATGTTGATGCAAACAAATTAGTTCAAATTAGCGATGCTTTGCATTAATACTTCACTTTAGTTGATTGATTCACAGCATTTCATACAGTGTATTTAAGTTGATTACTTCATGTCGACTAGTCTGTCATATGATGTGGGCAGTCAATGGCAGTATATTCGCCTTGTTTTTCTTTTTTGTGATTGTTGTTTTCAGCAGGTTGTTAGCCTATGAGTCAATGTGGTCTGTGAAATGAGGCAACAAAGTTAAAACAATCCAGGATTTAAGCAGTTCAGTCAAGTAGATTAAGTTAAGAATTCAAATTCAAATTGGAACTATGCTTTTAAGTGAGAATTCGAGTTGGGCATCCAAGTGTTAACTCGACCACGGTTCAAGGGATAACTCGGCCACGGTTTAAGGGATAACTCGGCCACGGCTTAAGGGTTAACTCGGCCACGGTTTAAGGTTTAACTCGGCCACGGTTCAAGGTTAAATCGGTAGAAGATTAGATCGGAAGATTTCCCCCAAGGATTAATTCGGCTACGACTTAAGGGTAAGGGCGGCCAAGGGTTAGGTCACTTAAAATTACTGGGTCGCGTCCAGGTCAGTATCTCATTCCCCTCAACTTGTTAACCCGCTAACCGCTCCATCCACAAAAAACCCTCACTCCATTCACGCTGTCTCATTCATGATATCGGATCATCCACTAAGTAGTTCAAAATCACCCAAATTCAATGCTTAGCCATCCTAACGCAAATCAAAATCAACTAGCCAGAAGCAGTACACCATCTCCATCATCTCGTCGATCATTTAGAGCCAAAACCAAGCAAACTCGAGCTTACAAGCTGCTGGCGCAATAAGGTTCGCAGTAAAGCAGCGCGCAAGAGGTGGGTTCGGTTTGAATAGAATTCGTGAATCGATGACAATAAGGGATCAAGAGAAGAGCAGGTTTTACTTACGTGATGAACACCAAAGATTATCGGTGATTGTTTGGAATGGAATCGCCTTTTGGAGCTTGAGAAAGTCTTTAATGGAAGAAGCAAGAGAGTAAGTAATGAGAAGAAAGGAGAGAATATGCGACTTATAGTAGAGAGACCTGAAGCAGCGCGTGTGACCAAACTGTTAGGTCGTACACGACCTACCAACCTAAAGAGTGGATGATTTAGAAGATATCGAAGCACACGACCTAACCAGTAGGTGTATACTTCGAGGGGCAATTGTTAACTCCGCCTCGGTTTTGAATCAGCGACTTGAAACGATACCGACCTAAGACTCAAAGAGATGCCGACCTAAGGCTTAACAGGGGTGCCGACCTAAGGCCTAAGGGGTATGTCGACCTAACACTTCAACAAGTATGCCGACCTAATATTTAAAAAGGCTACCGACTCAACATAGATACCGACCTAACAGTCTAGGGAGATTGCCGACTTAACTGGTTGCCGACCTAACTGCCTTAACAAGAATGCCGACCTAAGGCCGAAAAGGGATACCGACTTAAGAGAGGTGCCGACCCAATGCTCTAACATGTGTACCAACTTAAGACTTATAGAACGCCGACCCAAGATAGCTACCGACCTAAGTCGCGGCCGACCTATGACCAATGTTAAGTTGGTCACGGCCTAAGCAAAGGAAGGTAAGTTCAATGCAGCTACTTGGCACAGTGGCCTCTTAACTCGTACACGATCCAGGACTTACCAGTTGGACCATGACTTGCGACTCACCGAGTTAACTCGTTCACGACCTAAAGCCACTGAATATAAGCCCGATGCCATATTACTGAGAAGAGGTGGTGTTGACTCGGAGGCGACCTAGGACTTGTGCAAGGGAACCTTTGTGAAACCATGGAAGGGCCAGATGAGTCGGCCACGACTTACCTTAGACCGGCCATAACTTACCTTAGACCGGTCATGGCTAACGACCTAAGGAGGGAGATTTTCCTATAAATACCAACCTACCTCAAACATGAAAAGGACTTTTGGCCGATCTCTTGAAGCGCCAATACTCTGCTGAATTCTCGACTCACTCAACACTTCAAGTACGAAAGACATCTCAACTAACTTCGAGAGGAAATCTAACACAATCTACATGGATTTAAAGAATTCTTCTACATCAAAGTTCTAGTTGTTTGTCTCATCGGAATTGTAATTGAAGATTGTCGTAAAAGTTGTAATCAATTCAGTAATAAAGAGAGTTAAAGTGGACGTAGGCTTACCCTAAGCCGAACCACTATAAAAACTGTTGTTTTTTCTGCTTTTTCTTTGATTTCTCTACTTGTTTGTAGTTCCCGTGTACATGGGTGGTGCTTTCACTCAACTTCAATCTACACCGGGGTGTTAGCGTCAGATTTTTACGTTAACAGATAACAACTTCTCTTTCTCTTGAGTAATTTCTATTCTACCACATACTCTGATGTATTTATATTTGATTAGATGTATATGTTGTAGTCGAGTACCGCCTTTATTGTATTTATATTGTATTGTACTAAATATGTATCAGTGTATATGTATATATATGAGGTTGATTACTGTTCTGTGATGTGCTTTACATTTAGTTATTGGATTTTGTTCTGATAGATCCATTAGCCACCTATAGTTTTGGATTAAACATTTACTGGGTATGTCGATCCGCTTGAGATAGACAAAAAAATCGTAGTGCATTTACCGACGTGTTCAGTAGATGTTTAAGACAAAGTTGTAGATGGTCGCCCTTAACCAGCCCTATTCGCCGCTTTAGTAGATGGAATTACTCGTTAATTCTCTTTAAGGTGGGTCTCAGGGTGGGGCATTATAGCATGGTATCAGAGCTATGGTCAGAACAAAGTAGAATAAACATAGAACAATAGGTATATCGCGATACGTCGAAGTACAATATGAGTGAATCATTGTCCTTTATTCGAGCTTGTTTTCGAATCGTGCTTTGATTCTTTTTCGAGTTTTGGGATATGTTGAGATGGAATACGTCTTGGAATATATATTGTATTCCGTGTATTCCATAATTAAGTTTGATGTTATCTTATCTTATGAATAATCTTATTTGGGATTATTCTATTCTTATTTTTTTCGATGTGAGTGAGTTCGTATCGATGAAGCTTATTGATTCCTTTGAGTATTCTTATTTTGTTCCTTTGAGAGTTGTGAATCGTATTTTGGGGATCCTTGGATCATTTTGAGCATTCTGAGATTTCTAATTGATGTTGCTTTTGTGAGTATTTGTTTGCTACTCACAATCATGAGATGCATTTGATTTGAGATGGATTGACTTATTTGATATTAAGTCCAACCCTTTATTTTATAGGATCCTATTTTATATTTAGGTTTCCTATTTTGATTGGTTTAGTATTTCTATCACATTGGAATGTTAGTGATGATTTCGAAGTTTCTGAATTCACTCTTGAGTATGAAGATGTTGGTGATATATCTCGAGCTCCAGTCAAGGTGACTTTGTTGAGTATTGATGAGTCTGTTTGGGTTTAATATCCAATCGGCCAATCAAGTGTTGAATTTACCTTATTCCTGGCTTTTAGCCTTCATATCCTTCCATGAGGACATCCACTAAGGAATGAAGTGAGTTTCTAGATTGTTCGAGCTTGATTGAGTATATCATTCAATTTCTTTGAGCTAACCTTTTTGGATACTCAATCTGTGTTATCCTTTATAGCATTACTTTGTTTGAAGTAATGATTTGTTGTTTGTGTGCTTCTTCTCCTTCAAGAAGAATATCTTTCTTATCTTGTGTCTTGATGATTTCCAAGAATTTCTTGTCATCTTGTAGGAGTTGACGAACACTCCATCTTCTTATGTTGATTTTGTGAATCGCGTATTCTAGGAATATCTCGATGTATTCTCTTAATTTTCTTTGGTTTGAATTTTGAAGCGATATATATATATATATATATATATATATATATATATATATATGAGTTTTAGAAAGGGAAATTGGAGTTTTGAGATATTTTAAAAATCAAAGAATGTTTTGAGAATATAATTATATGAGTAGTATTCTTTTATAGAAATAATTTGAGAGTGTTGGGTTATCCATCGAGTAGTTAAGAGTTCTGGTCGATACACCTGATCAATGTTATCGATAGGAATCTCCTAAATGCTACGATGAGGCAATCAGATACGATGATTTGTGTTTTAAAGATTGAGATTTTGAAAATAATATTTGATATTATTTTTGAGCCGTGCTTTATTGATAGTATATTTTGAGATTTTAGAATCTATATTATATACATTGGATGTTTCAAGGGAAGAGTATAATAAGAGAATTTGAAGATTGTTTTAAAAAAATTTGAACTTATACCCTTAATTTATTTTGAGGAATATTATTATGGATTTACAAAATTATTTGAAAATTAATTTTGAAGTAAGAGAAGAAATTTGAATTTTATCTTTGAGTTTTAAATTACTTACTAAGTAATATAGTAAAGAGTTTGAGAAATTTTCAAATGTTGAAAATTGAGATTTAAAAATTTAAAAGATGTCGAGATTTAAAATTCTAAATATCTTGGATTAAAAAAATAATTCGAGCTTATATCCTTGTTTTGGAGTATATTATATCTTTTAGCTATTATCAACGACGTGCATATTTCGCGGTAGTTCGAGTTGGTGGCCTTGTGAGAAGCCATCTTGTGATTTACAATCTTGTCTATTGTGTCTAGCCTGTTGTGAGGATGTTTTTTCGTATATTTATGTGGAAAATCTTATTGATGATCTTCTTTATTGCTTAGAGTTTGAGTTTGAGTGAGTTTGATCCCGACTCTATTCGTAGAGTTATTTGAAATCAATCATTTTCGATTGATTAATTGTTGAGAATCTTATTAAGTTTTGATTCGAAGATGGGATATCTTCGAAATTCTGTCGAGTTACTTGGAAAATTCGATGGTTTGCTAATCACTATATTAGCATTTGATGGGTCATTGGATTAACCAAGTGAGTTTTTCCTTATTTCTCTCCATCATTCTATGTTGAGAGCATGAATGGTTTGAGTTTCGAGCTTGTCTTTTATCCTTTGTCGATTGAATTTTTGTGTTGTTTATGGCTCTTTTTCTAGAAAATTGTGGGGACGTAATTTTTGTAAGGGGGAATCTATAACAACCCTGGTGTAAATTCACTAATTAATTAAATTTAATTAGGAATGAATAATTTTAATTTATGATTTGTGAAATTTAATTGAGTAATTAAAACATATTTTGAGAATAATTGATTACATTTAATTAAGGAACGAGTTTCATTTCTTAAATAGGATTTCAATTTAAATTTTTGAATATTATAAAATCAATTATTTGAATTTGGTGTTTAGAGGAAAGTTTTAATATTGAGAATTTTTGTTAAAATGCAATTTTTAAATGGTTAATTGGTTTTGTCAAGTTTGAGAAATTAGTGAAATTATTTTTGGTAAAACATTGTTAGAAAAAAAAATTGGTTTATTAATGAAAGAACTAAAAATATATTAGTAACACTTAGGAGAATTAGCAACACCTTGATAGTGGATCCCCATCTCAACTCTCTTGACTCATTAGTGCAAATAAGAGAAAGTATCCCCCCTTAGTATGTATTCACCTTCATTCTAAAGATAGGAAAGAGAAAGTCAAAAACTAAACTCCTCCTTCTCAAAGCTTTAAAACCCGAGTTCCTAATTACCAAATTCAAAGCTCAAATCAAAAGGATTTTATCCAATAAAGTAGAGTAAGTGTTTTAAACTCTATCTCTATCCTTTGAAACTCTAAAAGAATGATTATGATCCCCTTTTTGATCAAATTGCTTGCTGTCCAAATTTTGTTCTTGCGTTTTTAGGTGATTTTGGAGAAGCTAAGAGGTTAGCAAGGCTTAAAAGAGGATTTAGCAAGCTATAGGGAACTAAGGTTAGTTATTTACAGCTCACACTTACTATCTCTAATCCATATGTATAACTGTTAGTTGTTATTTGGATTGAATTAGATGATTGTTGATTGAATTGCTTTCAAATTGATCATGAATTATTATATGTGTTAAATAAATCCAATGATTGTTTGTTGAAATTTTATATCAAAATCACTGTAGTAAAACAGTGATATATTGGTGCAAAATGATTCGAAATGGTTCATTCTTTTCAGGTTAGAAAATAGATTCAGTGATAAACAATTTCTCTTTTGGTTACTATTCGAAATTTTTCCATTTATTTGACCTGAAATAGAATTGAACAAAAAAGAACAATTCTGTCTTTGTCAAAATTTTCTTATTTTGAATCTGAAATTGTTTTCGTCATAACTTTTACCATTTTCATCAGAATATGATAATTCATGATGTTCTGGAAAGCCTAGACTATGTTCTAAAACTTTCATGTTGTATGTTTTCCAAAACTCTATGATTTATAGGGTCAAAATTTGTTTTGAAACTGATACATGCTCTGTAGTGTCGAATTTCTAAGTTGAAATCTGAAATAAAAATCATCATAACTTTTGATTGGTAAGTCATAATTGAGTGAGGTTTTATTTCAGTTGAAAGGAATTTTTATAAAAAAAACTTTTTTGTTTTGTGTTTTGCATAATTTTGAAGCTTAAATGTTCAAAAAATTGTTTTTTTGTCGCTAGCCTGTTGATAAAAAGACAAAATTAACAAACTCAAATCTAAGAAATTGTTTCAACCGTAACTTTTGAACCATATGTCCAAATTGAATGTTTTTTTTGGTTTAAAAGGTAAATCATTTATCTACAACTTTCATGTATGAGTTTTCTGTAATTTTGAGATTAGCTATGTCAAAATTGAATTTTGTTTCAGCTATCCCAAGAGTAAAATCTATGTTTGAAGCTGAAACAAAATTAGCCATAACTTATTCGTTTCTTAATCGAATTTAATAATTTTGAATGTTTCGGAAATCTTAGATCATGTGCGACAAGTTTTAGTCTTTGTGTTTTCTGTAATTTTAAATTTTGCTTGGCCGAAATTATGGTTGTATGTTGCTCCCCGGAGAGCAAGATGACAACAACAAACATTCATTGAACTTAGAATTATATTAGCTTATTTTTGCTCTTATTCTTATACGATTTTGATGTTGTTTTGAGATGTTTTGAGAGCTATAATTCCTATCAATAGGCTAGCTATATTTGAAGAATTTTAAATTCAAATTTAAATAGTATTTGAATTGATTTTGGGTTAAAATTGAATTGAATTCATATTGAACTTAAGTTATCGGTCTTGGGTTATTTTCCTTGTTTTTCATTGTTTTTTAACACGGTTTTCACTAAACCATTATTGAAGTGATTTTTGAAATAAATGGAAAATTCAAATTATTATTATATAGTATTTCAAAATTATTTTTGTAATAAAAAATCTATTTGCTTTCTGTAATAAAGGAATTTCAAATATTGGTTTTATTAAACTTCTCAGGGATTTTTTTTAGAAGTTTGTTTTCTCTAGTAAACTATTTTATATATAAAACATACACGTATACACTATTCAAATGTATGAGAAAGATAATTAAACGATTTAGTAAAATACAAGTTGTGAAACATATGCATTTACTATTTCGGTTAATTCCGAATTTGTACGATCGAAGCTATTTGAGATTATTGATTCTGAGTTGTTTTGCCATTTTATGGCGTATTTTAAGTTTTATAAGTCCTAATTATTGGAATATTTAAGATGGCCAATATTTGGTAAGTATTATGGTTTGAGATCTCCTATGTAGGAGTATGGTCGATGAGAACATCATGATGTTTTATTTATTGCCAATGATATAAGGCAAGTCTTGAGTATATGATTTCATATTTTGAGATTTATGGTTTATGAGGAACCATCACGACGTTTTCACTTGTCAAGGAGATGCGAAAAGTTATGATTCCATTTAATACTTGTAGATGAGACGAGATGATTATGGTGTCTCTTTATCACTTGCCAAGGAGACGAGACGAGATATGATTTTCTAAGTTTTATGATGTTCCTAGTATGACATCGACTAGCAGCTAGTAAAATGTTAATTGCGAACATATGGTATGGGACACACGTTAACACTTTTCTGGTTTCTATCTGTGAGTTTGTGACACATTCATGATGCTTACCTAGCAGAACTGCTTTGAAAGGTTTTAGCGACTTTGTCATGGGGATGAACTGCTTTGGGAGATGTTAGCAACCTTGTTAGGACAGACAAAATGGCTTGAAAGGTGTCAGCGACCTTGTGATGAGGACGAATTGCTTTGGGAGGTGTTAAAGACCTTGTCTAAGGCTTTGGCCATTTGTGTTTAGCACGTGCAGCATTGCTTCGGCATTGTAATCGGTGATTTGGCCATCTGGGTTTTCTGAGTTTTGAGTTCGCCATTTTTGGCGCATTGGTGTTAAGACTTTCTGAGTTTTGTACTGCCATTTAATTCTTTATTGAGTTTGAGATTTTATGAGTTTGAATTCTTATCGAGTTCCATGAACTTTTAAGATTAAGATGTATGTGTGATATTTAGCCGTCTTGGCTTACTTATGAGTTTGAGATCTCACATTCTTATGGAGTTATCTTGTGTTGCCATGACTTTTATTTGTGATTAAGATGAGTTTTCTCCTTTTTGGAGTAATGGTTCATCGAACCATTTGAGTTTTGCTTGAGTTTTATATGAGTTGATTTGAGTTCATTATGGGTTATCACCAATGATATGAGGTACTTGTGTTTTATTTGAGTATTGAGTTTGAGTTACCTCTTTCGAGGTATTTAGTTACTCAGGTAGCGTTTGTTACTTAAGTATTGAGCTATGAGTTATCTAATCCTTCTCCTCATTTGAAAAGAAGTATCACTATATCCATTCCGCTTCATATTATCGATATTGATGTTTGCACAAAAAATGGGCAAACACCTCCAAGTCGTATGATTTAGTCGATTTTATGTTGTTCTTTGGGTGATTTATGCAAATATGTGAAAAGTAGGGACTAAATTGTAAAAGACACACAGATTTATAGTGGTTCGGCTAGAATGTGCCTTTGTCCACTTCATATGTTATTCTCTTTCACTATTCAGATTACAAGTACAAAGCTTTGATTACAAGTGTATGAAAGTTGTTTGAAAGTTCCGTCCGTGATTGAGCTCTCAAACTTGTCCTCCATTATTGTAACTCTGCCCCTCTATTTATAGTGTGAGGTTAGGAGTAGGGTTCTTGGATGTATATAGCTGCTGGTGCGCCTGGGATATTGTGATCTGGCCTGGCATTGTTGATTCGGTAACGCCCTGGCTCGATAGTGAGTGGAGCATGGATTGGTCCGGTGGTGGGTGGAGTGTTGTGTTCTGGTCCAGTGGTGCTTTGGTTCGGCAGTGGATGGAGGCGTTGATTGGTTCGGTGATGGTTGGATGTGGCTGGTTCGGTAGTGCCTTCTTAGCCTTGATTCGGTAGTGTGGTTCGGTCAGCGTTACCGAATCAACAATGCCAGGCCAGATCACATCAGCCCAATCCCACCAGCAGCTATATACATCCAAGACCCCTACTCCTAACCTCACTCTATAAATAGAGGGGCAGGGGTACAACAATGGAGGACAAGTTTGAGAGCTCAAGCACGGATAGAACTTTCAAACAGCTTTCATACACTTGTAATCAAAGCTTTGTACTTGCAATCTGAATAGTGAAAGAGAATAACATATGAAGTGGACATAGGCACACTCTAGCCGAACCACTATAAATCTGTGTGTCTTTTACAATTTAGTCCCTGCTTTTCACATATTTGCATAAATCACCCAAATCACTAAGTACAACATAAAATCGACTAAATCATACGACTTGGAGGTGTTTGCCCATTTTTGGTGCTTTCACCGAGAAGATTCGAGCTGGAAGCTTTAGCTTCCCGCACTTAAAACTTCTTCCCGACAGCATCGCTCATTGCTTGAAAGACATGCCTCCCAGGCAGAAGAAAGATGTTAGCAAAGGAAAGAACATCGCAACTAGCAGCGTTTCAGATCCAGTGATCACAGATCAAGAGAACCATCCCATTTCAACAGTAGTACGAAATGGAAATCAGGCAAATCTGACAATCCCTGCCACGGAACAACCGACAGCAATTACTAGGGCAGATCTGGACGGGTTGTGGCTGAAGTAATTAATCGCTTCACATCCCAACAAGAAGCCTTGGTGGACCGACTCATGTCACGCTTAAGGGATGCTGAAGAATCCAACCGCAACATTGAATCATAGGATGAGTCCCAGTCTGAAGGATCTGGGAGGCGGCACAGATCTTTCTTCTTCGAAGAAACTAACAACAGAAACAGCAATGATAGGAGCCGAGCTTGAACTCAGCCCGAACTCTGACCCGAGGAAACATTTGGAACCAAACCCGACGGGGGAGGTACCAGGCGAGGGTCGGCTGTGGCTGAGCCGGTCATGCTACCTAGCCATGGAAACACCAATGAACGGGGCCGAGCTAGAATCCAGCCCGAAGTTGGACCTAAGGAAGTGCTCAGAACAGAACCCAGCACGGGAAGATCAAGGAAAGGGCCAACTGTAGCTGACCCTAACATGCTCCCAGAAGACCAGAGACAGCCACTGGAAAATATTAGGAGTGATAGACGATACAACCCCTAGAGATCATCTGGACAGATTCAATCCCGCAGAGAAGAACCAAACTCATTTCTATCTGCTCCAAATTCTGATGAAAGGATGGCGCGATTGTTCAGAGAGTGCGTCCAACGGGATCAAAGAGAACGAGGGATAGACGCTAGGGTGACCAGCCCTTTCACTCGCAATATCGAAATTGCCATCACCCCCCGAGAATGGAAAATGCCAACAATGGAACCTTACAAGGGAATCTCTGACCTCGTTGTGCACTTGCAGAGATACACACAGCATATGCTCATGAGCGGAGCCATAAAAGGAGTATTGTGCAAATGCTTTCCACTATTCTTGGCAGATCTAGCTACCTCCTAGTTCTGCCATCTACCCCAAGGATCCATCATCTCATGGGAAATGTTGAAAGAAAAGTTCATCAGCCAGTTCCGCATCCATGTGGAACAACCCAAGGATGCTTATTCCTTATCTAATATCAAACAGAAGCCTGGAGAGACAGTGCAACAATATCTAACCCGATTCAATGCTGCAGCGGCCGCAGTCCAAGACGCCGATGAGAAGCTTATCTTAATGGCCCTCTGTAGTGGTGTGCATCAGAATAATAAGTTTGCTAGAAGATTAACGAAAGAAAAACCAGCTACCTTACCCGATTTCTTAAATGAAGCCGGAAGATATATGAGACTTGAAGACGCTGCCACTGAAAGACAGACAGGGCAACAAACCAAGGCAGCTCATGGCAACACACCCGCTGTAGTAAAGGACGTTCGAAGAAGTGACTCTAGAGACAATGCTGGGGGCAAGAAGGGAGAAAAACGTCTATATCGGCCAGGACCGAGATTTGATACTTACACTCCTTTGAATGAAACAATCGAAAACATCTTCCTGGCCAACCAAGACGAAGTTAAATACAAACGTCCCCAGTACAAGAAGGAATCAGGTAACGTAATTAAGTCTGGAAAGTTCTGCCGCTTCCACGAATCTCATGGGCATGATACCAATGAATGCCATCATCTCTGGGACTTAATTGAAGAACACATCAGACGGAAGAGACTGGAACGCTATGTAAAAGGTCAGAACATAACCCCAGCTCCGGCCACTGAAAACCTAAGACCACCCCTCCTAGAAACAGGAGGGGGAAATCGCAACACCAGCGGCTCCAGTCAAGAGAAGATAGTGGTCCATGCCATATCGGGAGGACCACACATCGCCGACAGAAGCTGGGAAGAGATGGAAAGATACGGAAAGTCACTTAGAAACAATGAAGGCTACGTTAATTCTATTATGGAAGAACGCTACCCGAAGCGAAAAGAGAACGATGACATTACATTCAATAGGCGTGACCTAGAAGGAAGGCAGTACCCTCACATGGATCCAATGGTCATCTCTGCCTGGTTCGGCCCAGCCAAAGTTTTCAGAATTCTAGTAGACATTAGAAGCTCAGTAAATATCCTATTCAAGCATGCTTTCGACAGAATGAAGCTGTCAATGAAGGATGCGTCTCCCTGCAAAAAACCACTACACGGTTTCACTGGAGACGCGAAGATGCCCCTCGGGCAATTGGACCTTTTTGTTGAGACAGGAAGTCGCCCCCACTCCGTTGTGTGGAAACAAACATTTGTGCTAATAGATAACCACTCGGCCTACAACGCCTTTTTAGGGAGACCAGCCCTGTCTGACTTCCAGATTGTCCTGGCCCCGTGATGCCTGAAGATGAAATTTCCAACAGATAATGGAATAGGGGAGGTAGAAGGAGATCAAGGCACCGCTCGATATTGCTATATAACTGAACTTCGCAATAATCGCAGGAAGGATAGAGGGAAGAATGCAAAGACTACTCTCGGCATGAAAAACTCGAAAGCATAGCAACTAAAAAAAGCCCCTCCTCTTCGATATACCAGTGCTCCTTTCAATGAATTAGACCCAGGGACGAAGAGGGGGAGGCCACCGCCAAGCCTGCAGAGGCTATGGACTTTGTATCTGTAGACAAACATGACTCGAGTAGACTGTTGAAAATCGGATCTCAGCTAAGAGCAAAATTGAGGGACCAACTCACTGATTTTCTCTGCCATAACTTGACGTATTTGCATGGACGCACGCTGACATGACTGGAATCTCCCCAGACGTGGCATGCCATGTTCTAAACATCGATCCTACCAAGGCGCCAGTAAAGCAGAAAAAGAGAAGTATGGGGGCAGAACGATCAGCAGCCCTCGATGAAGAAGTAAAGAACCTACTTGCCAATAACTTCATACGAGAAGCCATCTACCCAGAGTGGATCGCTAACCCGATACTAGTAAAGAAGGCTAACAGGAAGTGGCGAACATGCATTGACTTCTCCAACTTAAATGACGCTTGCCCGAAGGATTGTTTCCCACTCCCCCGAATCGATCAGCTGGTGGACAGCACAACCGGACACGAACTCTTATCTTTTATCGACGCATACTCAGGATATAACCAAATTCCTATGCATGCCCTCGATCAAGACCACACTAGTTTCATCACTGACCGGGGATTGTACTGCTATAGAGTAATGCCTTTTGGGCTTAAGAACGCCAGAGCTACCTACCAGCGCCCTGTCAACAAGATGTTTGCAGAACTGATAGGACGAACTATGGAGGTTTATGTGGATGACATGCTAGTAAAATCGAGGAAAGCCAACGATCACGTAAGCCACCTGGACGAGATGTTTCAAGTACTTCGCCAATATGGAATGAAGCTGAATCCTCTAAAGTGCTCATTCGGATATCGTCAGGAAAGTTCATGGGATTTGTCGTCCATGCCATAGGAATTAAAGCAAACCCCGAACAAGTCCGAGCCCTGAAAGATATCAGGATACCTTCCACTCGAAAAAATGCAAAGCCTAAATGGGAAGGTGGCCGCCCTAAGAAGATTCATCACTAAAGCGACTGACAAGTGCGTCCCCTTCTTCGAGGCTCTAAAGAAAGACAAAGGAAAGTTCGAATGGACTGACGAATGCTTAACAGCCTTCCTTAACCTAATCGAACACCTCCAGAGACCACCGGTACTCTCAACTCCAAACGAAGGCGAAGAGCTATACCTAAACCTTACTGTGTCATCTCATGCTCTAAGCGCCGCTTTGGTGAGAGAAGACAACCGTGCGCAACGGCCAGTATACTTTATAAGCAAGAGGTTAACGGGGGCAGAAGCCAGATATCCTAAACTTTAGAAGCTAGCATACTGTTTACTAATCACGTCATGGAAACTACGACACTATTTCCAACCTCATTCCATCAGAGTTCTTACCGATCAACCGCTAAGGCAGGTACTCCATCGTCCTGACACTTCTAGATGACTACTTAAATGGTGCATTGAACTGAGTCAATATGATATCACCTACCATCCTCGCACCGCCATCAAGGGACAAGCCATGGCCGATTTCATTGCCGAATTCACTTCCAACGAAAATAAGGAGAAATCTGAAATAGTAAAAGACATCAAGTGGAATCTCTTTGTGGATGGAGCATCAAACGAACAAGGCTCGGGGGCAGGTATTGTAATAATCACTCTTAGGGGAAGGAAGCTGCATTATGCTCTATGGTTGGAATTCACTGCCACCAACAACGATGCGGAATATGAAGCAGTAATAACTGGATTATAACTTGCCTTAGAGATTGGAGTTAGTTCTTTATGTCTTCATAGTGATTCTCAACTTATTGTAAACAAAATACTAGGAGAATTTCAGACTCGAGGAGAACGACTCACAACATATCTAAAGAAGACCAAGCTGCTACTCGGACAATTGGATCACTATTTAATCAAACACATTCCCCGAGAAGAGAACCAAGAGGCCGATGAATTGGCAAAGCAAGCTAGCATGAAAGGCGGCACCATTTCCGGAACAGTAGCCATCTCAAGGCAACTAACCCCGAATTTTGGGCAAGTGAATCTGATAGCTGCAATCAAAGAGGAAACTTGGATGACCCCCATTCGAAAATACTTACAAGATGGCACGCTGCCCGACGAGCATAACGAAGTCAAGAAAGTCTTGAGGAAAGCTTCCCGCTACACATTACAAGAAGGCATCCTCTATCGGCGCGACTTCTCTAACCCCTTATTAAGGTGTGTTGCTGGAAAGGAAGCCAAGGAAATCTTATCTAACATCCATCAAGGAAGCTGCGGAGATCACACCGGAGGGCAGACTCTGGCAAAGAAGATACTCCGATATGGATATTTCCGGCCCACCTTAAACAAAGATGCCTTAGACTTCGTCAAAAGATGTGACAGATGTTAGAAATTTGCTAAGGTTCCTCGGCTACCAACAAATGAGATTACTCAAATGACCAGCCCTTGGCCCTTTGCAGTATGGGGAATTTACTTGATTGGCGAACTGCCAATGGGCCGGGGCGGAGCCAAATATGCTATAGTGGCAGTTGACTATTTCACCAAATGGGTGGAAGCGGAACCTCTAAATAAAATATCTTCGGCAAAAGTTATCAACTTCTTGATCAAAAATGTTCTATGCAGGTATGGACTCCCACTCAAAATCATATTGGACAATGGACTTCAGTTTGACAGCGAGGAATTCGCCGAATGGTGCTAAGAGCATGAAATTCACAAAAGCTTCTCATCTGTAGCTTATCCCCAGGCAAACGGACAAGTCGAAGCTGTCAACAAAATTCTCAAAACTCAAATCAAGAAGAAACTTAAGAAGTCGAAAGGCACTTGGGTGGATGAACTTCCTACGGCACTTTGGGCCTACCGCACATCTTTCAAAACATCAACGGGACATACTCCCTTCTCTTTGGCATACGGATCGAAGGCCATGCTCCCAGTCGAAACTATAGTGCCTTCCCACCATAGGATCCACTATAATCCAGAAGAGAACGAAGAAATCCTTCACATGTCTTTGGATCTAATTGAAGAGAGAAGAAACGACGCAGCACTCAAAGCAGCAGCTCACAAGCAGAAAGTGGCAGCACAATACAACTCCAAAGTCAAGCATCGTAGCTTACAAGAAGGAGATCTTGTACTCAAGCGAATTTTCCCACGTCCCGGTGCACTAGATCCAATCTGGGACGGACCATATGTAATTCATAAAGATCTCCACAACGGAGCTTATATTTTGTCAACAGTGGACGGAGAGGTGTTCCAGAGGGCATGGAACATCCAACACCTTCGTCGATACTTTTCTTAACTTGTACTGCCCATATGAAGTGAATTAACAAAGAGAATCAGTGGACGTAGGCATTTTCGTGCCGAACCACTTTAAAAACTTGTCTCTTTTTTAACTTGTTCCTTTATATCTTGGCTGCTTGTTGAGCTTTATCCTTTTCTGTTGAACAAAATCCTGTGTAAACGACATTTCCATTCAAGACACATCACAACGCGACTTCACCTGGACAAGACCTAACAGGTACTATACGAATCTATGCCCTCGCCAATGAGACACTTTTGCTCCAGCATCCCTCTGCTGCAGGTTAACTCATTGCTCGTGACGGCCCTTAAAGCCAACTGTAATGAGCCGATTATAAGCCACCGAGTAGGCCAACCATAGCCTAGGCAGCTCATTACGGCGTTCGGCTCGTCGGCAACCGTGAACCTACTTTAAGCCCCAACATAAGGTATGGCCAGCCAGGGGTAGTTCACAGTTGACGATCGGCACCCACGCTAGCCGGCCACGGTAAATCGAATAATACCCACGATTACGGGCCATAATGGCCCGGATAGTTACCGTGCACGATCTTGGCTCCGAGTGTCTTAAGTACGGCTGTGGTAAAAAAGAAAACTCCACGCGGAGGCGTAAGATGGGTGACAAATGTCTCCAAGACCCACATCTAGGGAAAGTGACTACAAAATCCGTTTGCCACGAACTTAAGCACATCGAAGGCCTTCCGTTATTGGAAGTTTTACTGTTTATTATATTCCTATTCTTAAAAAACTTTCCTCCTATCCTCTATAACGATGCCTAAAGTACAGGACACAAAATAAGAGACGCTCGCTAATGGAGATAGGAACTCACAACTAGATGACGCGTCACTCAGCTGCATTCCATACTCAGTCATACAAGACATTCAAAGCTACCATCTATAACTAAAACATGAAGGGCGGTACCTTCTACTTTTGTATATGAATACGTAGCTATAATTTATTCGCATGTCACACTAGCATTACAAGATATTGAATTATATTTTAAGCAAGAACTTGACATCAAACACGATCGAATCACAGAAATATGCACAACTATATTTCAACACACCAAAATAACGATAGCATTCAAATATGACAGAATCAGCTTAGGTTAAAAATTACATGCCAAGAATAAAGTCATTCATTATGAATAACATAATTACAGCCTAAAAGTTACATTAATGTTTTGGGACTACCATAGACAGCAATGTTAAGCAAACCAAAAGATATCCAGATCAAGTCAAGGAGTCGACTGCATCAGAGCTTCACCTCTATCCTGTTGGTCCTCCGAGATCTACTTAACCGCAGGATCAGAACTCTCAGCATGTCGACCAGAGGTAGTTGGTGCTTCATAGGTCCCGCTTGTCCAATTCAGGAGAAGAATCCATTGAATAAACAATAAGCAATCAAGTTACGAAAAGCTAAAAGGGAAGACTTACCAGCATCTGCTCCTTGATCATCATCCTCTAATTGCACACCTACCTCCTCAGCGGTAAGTAGCCGCATACCCTCCTTCACTGCCACTTTCTCCTCCTTGGTGAATTGAACTGTAACCACGTCCATTCTAAAGGCCACGCCACCCTCCTTATCAACATCGGCCTTAGCCTCCTCCAGGGCCCTAAGATAAATCCTGGCAATAACTTGGGGATAATCGTCCATCCAAGATAAGTTACCCTGCTTTCAAGTGCGAAAGTATATATCCTGAAGCATCTCATCCATTATCCCCTCATTCTCCTCGAACTCCCTTATTCGGTCCTCAAAAGCCAACAGCTTTGCAGTGGCGGCATCCCTCTCTGATTGGTATCGCGAGCAGTCAGCCTTAAAGGATTTCCTCATCGCCTCCATCTCCTCCTTCAGCTTGATTTGAGCAAGCTCTACAGCTTCAAGCTTCTCGGATAACTCCTGTACCCGCTCGAGATCCGCTTTCCGAACCTCATCCACCGTTGCAATAGCCATGTCAATCCGTTCCTTACAAACAGCCTCCATTTTCCGTAATTCTGCCCTGCTAGCCTCTTCCATGGTTTTCTTTAATTGCCTAGAAGCAGCCTCATGTTGAGAGATCTAAATGGCCTGATCAGCAAGCTATTTGGCCTGGTCGGAAACCATTAACCGCAGTCGAATATTAGCGCTCCCAATTTCTTCTCCAGCCTTGACCAGTCGGGCATGATGCCCCATCAGCTTCCTGGTTTCCTCAGCGACCCGGTCAATGTTTTCCTTAGCTTCGTCCCCCAAAGTTACGACCCGAGTGGTAAGCAAATCAAGGTCCAGGGATTTAGCTTCATCCAATACTCTCACCATAGGATTACGGGGAAGGAGGTGCTCACCGGTAGCCTCATCAAAAGTAATATCACAAGAACCCGGATCCAGATCCGGATGACCTGCAAACGGATTATGAGCCAAGCCGGGATGGCCTATCCGGGTAACGGTAGGATTTTCAAACGGGTGCGGAGGTGGTATAGACTCAGTATTCTCCTCCGTGGTATCCTGAAGAGGCTGAGTTGGGGGCTGAGGGCCAGATGGAGATTCGAACAAGGAGTGACTCCTCTTCTTCTTCTGGATATCCTCTTCGATAACTCCAAGAAGAGGACGGTAGCCAACTACGTCTCCAGGGTGGTTAATCGGAGGCTTTGGTTTAGTAGAAGCCCTGAGGAGTTTGTATTCTTCAAGACGGTGCCGAACATCTAATGTCTTGGCCGCTTTACCCACTCCTGGGATGAAAAGACAAGTGTTACAAGCATACATTAATCTATGACTCAAGAAATATACCAAGTTAAGAGGAGTCAAGAGACGCTTTTATTATACAAACCCTGGGGAGGAGTAGGATACTGCAATAAGTCCTGGATCTCATTCCAGGACGGGAGATGACTATAAAATATTCCTAAATCCTTATCATAAATGAAGTCCGCAGAAGTCAAAAATTCACCTTGGATCGTGGGAGTTGCCTCAGCTAAAACACTCTTGGAAGATGAATCGGCACCGGTCCCGACCTTGTCAGCTTTCTTAGGCTCCTCTACCAGAGCCGGTTCTCCCCCCAACCCTTCGAAAGCTAGACGGAAAGCATCATCCGTCCACTCCTAGATCACACCTGCTTGCTCAGAAGACAAAACCCCAGCACCACTACCACTCTGTCCATCGCCACCATCATCACCATGACCATGACCATCACCTTCTCCATCACTTCCTCTTTCCTTCTCACCTCCTTCATCCTCACTTCTTTCCTCCTCCACATCTTCCTCCTCCGGGATGTCTGGACATGTGCTGGGGGAGGGACCGTCGGACTTCTTAAGTTTCTTCCCCCCGGAAATTGGATGTTTCGAGAAGGGATTCCTTTTGCCGCTCTTCGCCGTGGCCCCTCCTTTAGCTTTGACGGTCCTCTCCTCAGCTGTGTCTCTTTGCTTGACTACAGACTGGCGTGCAGAATCAAGTTGTGCTCCAAAAGAGTGGCATTCCTGATCAAGTAAGAAGCTGCCCTCTCCTTTTCCGGGATGGCTTCTATTTCCCTAGCCATCCGAACCAAACGATCATTCTCTACAACCGCAAAGCCACCTGTCGCTGCAAGAAACAAAGCACATAAGGAGGAGCATTGCAGTCAGAACGGAGATTATAAATAAGAGTCAACTTACAACCAGAAGTGAAGCGGTGGAAAGAAACAACGTCATCTCTAACAAAGAACCATTCCTTCTTGAACATGCTAAAATTTGAATATAAGTCCAGGACCGGCTTGAAAGACACAGCCGATTCTAGGCTAATATATGAGGACCCCTTCTTATAGCCTCTCATGTTGTACAGGTACTGAATTTCCCGGTTGGAAGGGGGACGCCCGTACTTTCTATGGAAAATAATAAACAGGCTCACCAAGATGGCATAGGAGTTGGGTTGAAGCTGGAAAGGGCCACCTTCAAGTATGTGATAAAGCTGACGATCCAAGCGTTGATCGGAGGAATGGCCCCGCACATGCAGTGATACCTACTATAAGCAAAATATCCTTCAGGGGGTTATACGGCATCACTCCTTTCCCTGCAATAGCAGATGCGCTCTGTCAATCCCAAAGGATCTTGATATAACGTCAAGCTGCTCGTCTTTGAGGGAGCTGGTAAAGCAGTCAGGCGGTGAATTCAAAAGCTCCTGAGGACTGTACCCATCTACTAATGATCTCGGGGATGGTCCATGTCGTTCTAGATCTGACTGAACTGGGGAACTATGGAGGACTCTCCTTTATCCTTGGACTTCTTCTTGTCAGAACGAGTTTCTACTTTATGAGACATTATCTGCAATACGTGGAAATGCATCGTTAGGACAAGAGATATAAACAAGCGAGTACGTGCGGCTTGGAATCTCATTCATAATTCAAAACACAAAATTTCATTCGGTAGTTCAGGTCTAGGATTCCATTCGGTACTCATCCTCCATAAGTTTCATTCGGCAATTCAAGCATAATGTTTATTCGGCAAGAGAATGCCTCACCTGGTCCGGCAGTCAAATCTGATTCGGCACTATGATTGATTCGGCAGTTAAGAATTTGGATCGGCTCTTTCAAACGGTAAGGAATAACAGAGGCATGGAGCCCATACTTATAGGCAAGAGAAGGATAGTCGGACCAACCGGTTCGGCACTCGAGCCGAATGAGGGTGTCCAAATAAACATAGCGCGGCATATGCAGGCATATGCCCCACTTTGGGGGGCAAATGTTGGACAAAGTCCCACCGGACCGAGACCACCGAACCAACCCCTTCGACACCAATCCTCTACCACCGGACCGAGACCACCGAACCAACCCCTTCGGCACCAATCCTCTGCCACCGGACCAACTCCACTCACCACCGAATCCATCCCAACTCCACTCACCACCGAATCAATCCACACCCCTCTCATCACCGAACCACACTACCGAATCACGGCTAAGAAGGCACTACTGAACTAGCCACCTCCAACCATCACCGAACCAATCAACGCCTCCGTCTACTGTCGAACCAAAGCACCACCGGACCAGAACACAACGCTCCACCCACCACCGGACCAATCCATGCTCCACTCACTACCGAGCCAGGGAGCTACCGAATCAACAATGCCAAGCCAGATCACATCAGCCTAGGCCCACCAGCAGCTATATACATCCAAGACCCCTACTCCTAACCTCACTGTATAAATAGAGGGGTAGGGGTACAACAATGGAGGACAAGTTTGAGAGCTCAAGCACGGACGGAACTTTCAAACAACTTTCATACACTTGTAATCAAAGCTTTGTACTTGTAATCTGAACAGTGAAAGAGAATAACATATGAAGTGGATGTAGGCACATTCTAGTCGAACCACTATAAATCTGTGTGTCTTTTACAATTTAGTCCCTTCTTTTCACATATTTGCATAAATCACCCAAATCACTAAGAACAACATAAAATCAACTAAATCATACGACTTGGAGGTGTTTGCCCATTTTTTGTGCAAATAATTGACTGATTTATGTAGATAGACTGACCCATGTATTTATACTCTGGTCAGACCGAGTTGTTTCAAATATCATCTATTGGACTTAGCTTGAAGTTGATGTGGGATAATAGCTCCTCTTTCTCTTGAGTAATTTCTGTTCTACTGCACACTTTGATGTATTTATATTTGATTCGATGTATATGTTGTAGTCAAGTACCACCTTTATTGTATTCATATTGTGTTGTACTAAACATGTATCAGAGTATATGTATACGTATGAGGTTGATTACTGTTCTGTGATGTGCTTTACATTTAGTTATTGTATTTTATTTTGATAGATCCGTTAGCCACCTATAGTTTTGGATTAAACATTTACTGGGTATGTCGGACCACTTAAGATAGAAAAGAAAAATCACAGTGCATTTATCAACGTATTCGGTAGATGTTTAAGACAAAGTTATAGATGTTCGCCCTTAACCAACCCTATTCTCCGCTTTAGTAGATGAAATTACTCGTTAATTCACTTTACTAAGGTCGGTCTCAGGGTGGAGCGTTGCATAAGATCAAGCCAAAGCAGCAGAGATATATTCTACTTCTGTTTTTGATAAAGAAACAGTGTTTTTTTTTACTAAACCATGAAACCAGAGAATGCCCCAAAAAGTGACAAGTTCCACTTGCACTTTTTCGGTCAGATTTGCAACCAGCATAGTCAGCATCACAATAAGAGATTAAATCAAATGAATCATTTTTAGGGTAAAATAAACCATAGTCAAAAGTATGTTTAACATATCTTATGATACGTTTCACAACTTTTAAGTGAGTCTCTTTTAGTTGAGATTAGTATCTTGCACAGAGACAAACGCTGTGCATGATATCAGGTCTGCTCGTAGTGATATAAAGTAGTGATCCAATCATTCCCCTATATAGTTTTTGATTTACATCTTTTGAAAGATCTTCCTTATTTAAAGCTTCATTGGTTGCCATGGGAGTGGGTTTTCCACTCACAGTAGTCATACCAAATTTACAAACTAGATCCCTAGCATGTTTTTCTTGACTAATAAAAATACCATTATCTAATAGTTTTATTTATAAACCTAAGAAGAAAGTAAGTTCACCCATATGACTCATCTGAAACTCTTTTTTCATTATTACAGCAAATTCTTTATTCATTTCATGATTAGTTGAACAAAAAATAATATCATCTACAATTACAAAGACATATTTATTGTGATTTATTGATTGAATTTGAGATGGAACAAACAAATCAAGATGAAGTAACTCAAGAGGTTTTGAAGTTGAAATCATATCTTTTAATTTGAAAGAACTCTTCCTAAGTTTTCCTAATTGACAAGCATCACATATACTATCTATTTTAAAATTCATTCTAGGGAGACCTCTTACTAGATCAAGTTTAGAAAGTCTAGATTAGAGTTTAAAATTAAAAATGCCCAAACTTTTACGCCAAATCCAAGGGTCACTTGTATTAGCCAAAAGACATAGATTATCATTTGAGATTTTCATACAAAGAAATATTTTTCTTCTTAATTCCTTCAAATATAATATTTGAATTATTATCTTCGATGTGACACTTATCTTTTTCAAATTTAATTTTGTATCCTTTATAGCAAAGTTGACTAGTGCAAAGCCAATTGTGTTTCAGATTCTTAACTCATAAAACATTAGAAATAGTCGGAGTTTTAGAGTTACCAACATTGTCGATGCCAATCACATATCCTTTTGAGTTTTCTCCAAAATTAACCAATCCTCCATCTTTATAGATAATATCATTCAGCATATCTGGATTACCAGTCATGTGTCTTGAACATCCACTATCAAATATCCACTTATTCTTCTTGATTTGCACAATTTGTCCATTGAGTGTTGATTCTTCAAAGACCATGTAACATTTTTCTTTCTACATAGAATACAAACCCGGTAGATAACTTGATTTTCTATAATAACTATATGCAGACTTATAAGACAATAATGATTTGAACAATTTTAAACTAGTGTTAACAAAATCCCCAAAAATAGCCTTTTTAAAAACTTTTTCAAAATTAAGATTATGAAAACTTTGAAAACCAATGGTTTGATGCGAAACGTGCGAAATGCAGATTACATATCTTAAGGCTGGAATAACACTAGAGGGGGAGGGGGGTTGAATAGTGTTTTGTGGATTTTCTAAATATTTTTGAGACTTAAGTAATTTAATCACGAAAAAATGCGATTCACAGACACAGATATAATCACAGAATCAAATAAAGATGCAAATACTAAATAAAAGCAGTAAAGGAAAGAACACCCCAGGATTTTATACTGATTCGGAGTTACCCTACATCTAGTCCCGTACAATCGTACGGATTTCTTATTAAAATAATGTGACTACCCAAAATTTTTGGATATTTGCAAACGAAATATTTAATTGATTTTAAATATTGGAAAGGTATTTTAACTTGAATTTCAATTATTATTATTATTTAGCAATTAAGTTATTGGATTTAATAAACTGAAATTGGGTAAATTGTTGAATCTTCAGTTTTTAAGCCTGTTAAAAATAATTTGAAGGCTTGTAAATTTATATTGATAATACTGAAGATTTTAAAAGTGTTAAAATTGAATTTGGAAGTGCTTTGTTAAGTTTTGAAATTTTATCGTTTAAATTAAATTTAAAAATAGCCTTCCGAGGCACAGTATCGGAATTTGACGAAACTAGTTCCATGGGATCCGTAATATTGTATTATTATTGGATTTCAAATTTTGTCCTATTTGGAGTTGTCGTGCGATCGTACGTTAGATAAACGCGCTGAAATTTATATAGAAAATTCAATATAATAACTGGGTCCAAAAAGCTATCTCTACCATACGATCGAATAGGACTCGAAACCTTTTCCATTGCATTCGGAATATGGGTATAATAGTACAAACGCCTAGTGGCACGCCTCGATAAGGGGTCAAGATTTATAGTTGAGTTTATCGAGACGATTTGAATTTGAATTTGAATTAATATATAAAAATTTAAAAACCCTGGTCAACATAGCAGAGATTCCTTCCCTAGCCTATTTTCTTTCTCCATCACAACTTTCTGTCTCCTCTGTAGCAAGTTATCCGAGCATGCTAGCATCTCATCGTACCTTTTCTTATCCCCTCCCTCTTCTTTTAAAATAAGCCGATCGTTCAAAGGAAAACCCAAGCAGAAAATAAAATTTAATAGCCGAGACGAAATCGGTTTTTAAAGAATGGTGTCGATTCTATTTGAACTCGAAAAATCAAAAATGAGATAAGCTCGTTCTTTCCTTTTCCTTCTTTCTCTCAGATCCAGAGTTCGATTCCTTATGTAAGATTTTGAGTGAACGAATCGATCCTTCGTTCGAAAAGGAGGGGTGGAAGTGGATTCGTGATTGATTACACTTCAGATTTGTATGGGGTGTGTGTATCGATTGTCGCGTGGCGTTCGATCAAAGCTAGGTGGCGTGAGGGATTTTGCACCATGAGCTGGGGTGTCGCGCGCTCGCGGGTGACTCGGAGAGGGCGACAGTTGGAATAGGAGAGGGATAGACATTCGTTCGAAGCAACTGTGATGTGTGTTTCGAGAATCGCGTTTGGGAATTTGGTGACACTGGTTTGTCAGAGTCGTTACTGAAGAGGATCGAGTTCGAGGTGTTGGTAGGCGAACGAAGGGGAGCAGCGGTGGGTGACGGGGTCCGTGGCTGGGGTCGATCTGAGTTTAGTATGGTTTCCGTTGGTTTTTGTTTTAATCCATTCGAATCTATTTCTAGTTAATTTTGATTTATATATATGAATATAGGATAAAAATGTCAGAGAATATACATGGATCAGAAGCAAAAAGAGTTTTACAGCAAAGAAATGTGCTATTTTGTTATTGACAGAGAAATGTTATGTAGAAAAGGTTTTAAAAATGTTTTTGAGAATTTTTATTTAAGATGTTAATAGCGTAAATATTTATTAAATTAGTTATAGTGGTAATTATTTTAAAAAGGTAAATTGGTATTCAGTTTAAATAAGAATTTATATAACTTAGTTTATTAGGGAATTTTATATAATATAGTTTATAAGTATATAAATGTAGTTTCAAAAGAGGGTAAATATCATTTTTAAACTTACTAGATTTTTTTTAAAAATGGATTTAGTGATTTATGTGTCCAATTAACTTGTATAATTTAATTTAGCTACCAAAAAGTTTCAAAGGAAAATAATTAATTTAAAATTAAATCATTAGTTTAAATTAAAATTATTAAACAGTAATTGTTTGTTCGATTTATTCGAATATTAATAAGGATCATCTAATACTCATACAAGGTCTTAAATTGTGAAGAAATCAAGCCGAGATGGATCGGATTGCAAAATAAAAAGCAAAGGTGAGTTAATCTCACTCTTCTGGATTGCTATTTAAGTTTAAATGGTTAAATTTGAATAATGGGTTAAATGATTGAATTGATTTGATGTGCTATATTATATATAGTATATATTGGAGTGATTGATTTCCCGCATTATATAGCGGATGAGACCCTATGCGTCGCATAATAGCGGATGATATTATATAAACCCATATACCACAATATTCCACCTCGAAGTGGAACTGGTATTTTATATTGTGCTAACATCTGTGAATGCAGGAAACGGGTTGGAGGGATCCAACTGGATTCCTCAAAATATTCAGATTTGTTTAAATATTCTGTGATATGATTATTGGATATCCTGTGATGAATTATATTGATAATTGGAGTATTGGATGTTATGGTTTGATATATTTGGATATACGGAGTTACCAAAAATATATATATAAATAGGATTTTTGAAAAGAAAATAAAAGAAGAGGATTTGCAAGTAAAATAATCATAGAGAATTTGGGATAAATTATGGAATAAATGGAAAAAGGATAAAAGTGGATTTTAAAATTTTAATAAATAAAATTCGAGTATGGGAAGAGAGATTTGGAATAAAAGAGAGATAATGAATTTTAAAACCCAAGTGATATGATAAAGAATTTACTTTAAAATTCAGGTTTTAAATATACAAAGAAGGAATTTAGGAAATCTGAAATTGGTATTTTTCAGTTAAAAGATTTTAAATCATAAGTGAGGATTAAAATATGAGTTTAATGGGATTTTGAAGTAAATGAGTAAGTAAAGGGATTTATTCCAAAATAGAGTAATTTGGAAATCAATTTGGAAATTGATTTAAGTGTTTGAAATTAGAATTTTAAGAAGGATGGGGTAAAAATTTATAATCTGGGTTTATAAAAGTGAATTAATATATCAGTGGATATTGGAAGGATAAATTCATGGTGGGAATTTATTAATGGAATGGGTAAATTTGTTTAAGAATAAATAGTGATTTATTTTTAAAAGATGTGAAAGAGAAGCGTATTTCCCTGGATGGCCAAGTATGTTTTCAAAACAAATTTATAAGTCTAAGTTAAAAGTTTAAATTTGTTTTAAGAATTATGTTTTGGAAAATTTATTATTTTTAGATGTTTAAATTTTAAAGTAAGTCTTTTTCAAATTAATTATAGTAGTAATTATTTAAAGGTGACTTGGTATTTTGTTTTAAAAGAGAAAATTAGTTTTATATTTTATAAAGTAGCATTATTTTAAATATTATTAAAGTATATATTTTTGAATAAAGTATTAAAGTAGTTTTTAATTTAAATGGTTTAAAGTATATTTTATAATAAAGTGTTTAAAATTATTTTAAAAATCTAACGTATTTGTACTTGGTGTTTTCGATGGAAATAATTATTTAGGAACTCATTCCATGAGAAGAGTGTGGTTTGAAAACCGTTTTCAAAGGATTGAAAAGTGGAAATATATCTTGTGAAGATATTTTGAGATTAATAAATAATTTGGGGAAATTATTTATGTTTGATGGTTGTTTGTGAATGTTATTTGATAGTTAAATAACCGATTATCAATATTGGCCAATGTGCTGATCGTTTCGAAGAGACCGGGATCGGGATTTATTTCCTGAAAACCACTTCGATTCGATTTGAACATTTTCGTATGGAAAACAAGAGTTTGGATTCGAAGGTGGAGCATTGAAGTGCAAGGGCTAGTCGTTACTAATCTTGAGGTGATTCCCAAATGGATGTAGTAGGAGTGGTGCCTTCAGTTCTGTTCGAACCCGGAATGGACTTGTATGGATGAATGCTTTCAGAACATCGTCAGGTGGACGGTGAGCGTTCTAAGAGATGTGTTCCAAAAGGTAACACTTAGCCTCGAGCCTCATCAACCGAGGATGACTGAAAATCAAGGTTGTGAAGCAAGGCTAAGTCGGTAGCACCCATTAGGGTGAGGTCATCCCTGTCTAAATGTCCCTTTTTATTTCGGCTTAGTGGGCAGTTGCTGATCCCAACCGCGGGGTGATCTTACTCGGGATTATCCAATACGGGGTAGTCCCGGTCTTGTGTTGCAGGGGATTTAGGGTGGATCCTCGATACGCTGATCTAAACCAGGTACTGTGACAGGTGGTACCCTAGTGCCTAGTCATTAATTGGAAATCCATTCTCCCTACGTGCCCGTATGGTTTTGACTGTACCCGACTATTGCTGAAACGTGAGATGCAAGTATTTCATCTAGATTCTATTTTACTTTCTATAGACACTATTATAATATCAGACGGATTTGATAAGAAATGTTTTAGCTATCGTAAGGTAAAAACCCGACATGTTTATTTGTGGTGTGGTCTTACAAGATGCTTTTGATTTCAAAGGATTTTGAAAATTTAATAACCAATTCGGGTGTATTTTTCTCGCGTTGGTATTCTAGACTAACTCGGGTGTTAACTATAATGTTCATATCAAATCGAGTATTGTAAAGTATAGATTCTGGATGGACTGCAGTGGAGCTCAGGAGACGAGCTGGATGTCGAGACGTATCCAACGTATATGATGTAAATTCCGCTATGTATTCAGTTTTAGTGGGACGAGTGTTTGTATTGTACGCTGATAATGTAATGTATAAAACAGATATAGTTTTCTTTTTTGTAAAGATCAATTATTATCTATTATATTTTATTCCGCTATGATGGTAAGATTTTGTTGTTTTGTTTTCTCTTCTTCTACCTTCTTCTTCTTTATATTTTCGTTCACTTTGAGTTGATATGATGGAGAATAGTGTCGACTCAAGGGGTATGGATTTGTGGGTCATTATAGTGGTATCAGAGCTGAAGGTTAAATGAGAACCTTGGCACTAGTGGGGATTACTCATTGGAAATAGAGTTCGTAGTACTCTAGAAATGAGTTTGAGTGTATTAATAGATATGAGCGCGTATTTGTTAGTGTATAAAAAAATTGTTTTATATTGTGTTGACTTATCGGTTGAGTGTTTATGGATTCTGGTCGATGTGTGGGACGCCATGTCATCGACAGGGATTTCTAAACTCTTAGCAAGATAAACTGACACAGTATTGTTTTAAATAGGGTAAACGAAATAATCTTACCCAAATTATTTTTTTGTATGAATGAAATAATTTTTCGTAAATTATTATAGATATATATGGTTGCTTGTTGTTAGGAGATGATAATATTAAATTATTATCATTGTTAAGTGAACGATGGATGAAGAATTCAAATTATAACCAAAGATTGAGAAATAAATTCATTAACAAAATGAAAATTTTAAATATAAATGTGAACTATAATTGAAGATGAAATAAAAATTCCAGGGTAATGTTCCAATATGAATTGGCAGGGTTGGAATTTGGAATTTTTGGAAAAGTTTAAATTCCTTTAGGTTTGAAAATGGTTTTCGAAGGTTTTGGGGAAATAATAGTGATATTATTTGGAAAACATTTTTGAATTGGGTATGAAATCTAGTGAGATTTGGAATTTCAAAATATTTAAAATGTTTTGGAAGGATAAAAGAACTAAACTCTTTCCGGTCGCTAGAAAATAACTTCGGTGATGACTGTAGTATCATCGATGTTCATTTTCGAGTTTCTAAGAAAGGAATTGCTACCAAATTTTTTTGAATTGAAATTATTTGCAAAAGTTGGGTTGATTTTAGAAATGCGAAGGATTTTGGATATAATCGATTTCAAATGATTTTTGAAATGCTTAAGTGATTATTGAAGACTTTGGAATTGGTTTAAATGTTTTGAGTGTCTAAGTAATGGCTTAAGCTCTAGAGGTTTTAACTAAAAATGTTATGAATTATAAAAATATTTGAAAATTTATAAAGTTTGAAAATTTCCTGGAATAGAATTAACTTGTAAAAGTTAATAAGTTAGGAGAGTAAGTCGAATTAAATGAACTTAAGCTAAGTCTAATTATATTGTGATTAGATTTGAATTAAAGTTTGAAATATCATTGAGATGGAATTGTATCATGTGGTGGATACATTAAATGAAACTCAGTTCTTACTTAATAAAATTTGTATGAATGGTGTGAAGTGAAAAGAATAGTATGAGGCTAGATTTAACTGGAGTTAAGTTAAATAAGGTTTAATTGGAATAAATAGATTTCGAGGGCTTATAAAAGAATTGAAAACCCATTGAATAAAAATATATACTTGGCTAAATTAAATGTATAATCCCGAGTTAAAAAGTAAAATGTGAACGGGATTGATTGTAACGGATGAAAGTATGGATATAAACAAGTTGCGACTTATAAAACTTAGTAGTGGAATAAATAAGCTAAAATAAAATTGTTTGTATTTTGGGAAATGAATAAAAATCCAAAACTTGAATTATAAAATAGATTGAACTCGAGAAAATTAAGTGAAGTGATTTTTGGAAGGTAAAAATCAAATATTGAATTAAAAGTGGGAAATGAACTGATTTGAATAAATTGGTTAAGTATGTTAATGGAATATTAAATTGGTTAAATGAAGGTCGAATTGTGAGTTAGTAATGAAGTTGGATTGAAATAGCGATGGTTTGAGTTGTAAATAAAATCCAAGTGAATAGAAATAAAATTGAAATGTAGCAGAATTAACTTAATTAAAAGTCAATTGAGGAAAGGTCTAAGTAGACTAGACTAAGTAAATGGACATCGAAATAAAATTTACGAAGTTGGGAATAATTTGTAAATGAACAAATTAATTTAATTTGTAACTAAATGGAAGTGAAATTTAATGTTGGAATTAAATTTAAAATTGGTAAGCAAATAGAATTGAAACTGAATATTGAAATCCAATTTAAATTGTATAAGTAAAGTAAAGATGAAGAATTAGTTCTAAGTGGACTGAAAATAATAAAGGGTATATAATGCTTATATTGAACTTAAGAAATGAATGGTGAAATTCTTAAGTAAGGTTGATTTTGGAAATATACTAAGTAATTTTGCAAAGGAGATTAACCAAATTGGTGAAATGGGATAAATGTGGATAAGTAGATATAAATCAAATAATGCGAATGAAAGAGAATTGATATAGTTAATAATCAATGGACATAAATACGTAGGATGTACGTATATTATTTTATTCGCATAGAAATTTAATCCAGATTAGAGCATAGAATTTCGAGATAGCTATATCGATTCAAGTTAGGATTTTTCATTTGATTTTCGACGGTGAACCCTGTATATGGATATTTGTTTTTGAAATTCACTATCATAGTTTGTCGCTATGCAAGGAGAATGACGGTTTCTGATCAAGAAACCAGATCTGAGTGCGCACTAGGAAGTCGGGTGGACGATACTAGTTCGGAAGTGAAATTGTGTAATTGAGCGAGTGGTCGAATTTGATATTGCGTATGGATGATATATGTACGTTGTACGGGCTTGGATGGATAAATATTTAAATTTTGTAAGGGAGTCAATAAAATGATTTTGAATGTTGTAATTGGATATTATTGCTAAGTAAGATATACAGGTATTATAAAGGAAAAGGAAAATTGGTTTTGATTTCAGAAGATAAATTTGAATTAGACGGAAAAAAGGTATGTGTTTAAATTTCTGTATGAAATTTGATTGGGTTTTTGATCTAGCCACTTGGCCTTTTATTTTCTTTTGGAATTTGGAAACCGGTAGAGGCATTTTGTAGTTATACCGAGCTAGCCGTGCAAAGGAGACGCTGGCGAAACTTTTTGAAAATTTAGGGAGTTAGAAAACTTTTGAGAAAATTTTGATAATTCAAAATTTGGTTTTAAATTGAAATTTGAATGATTAAGAAAATAGTATTGTTTGAAAACTATGGGAGAGTTTGGGAAGTTAGTAAGAATGATAATGGGTCTTTTATAAAAAAATAGTTGGTAGGATGTTGAATTGTTGGTTTTGGGAAAATAGTAAACGGGTACTGGACCACTCTTCCTAACCAGCAATTTCGGGGACGAAATTCTTTTAATGGGGGAGGAATGTGACGAACCGAAATATCTGGATATTTGAAAATGAAATATTTAATTGATTTTAAATATTGGAAAGTAGTCTAACTTGAATTTCAAATATTATTATTATTTAGCAGTTAAGTTATTGGATTTAAAAAACTAAAATTGGGAAAATTATTGAATCTTCAGTTTTTAATCCTGTTAAAAATAATTTGAAGTCTTTTAAAATTTATATTGATAATACTGAAGATAGTAAAAGTGTTAAAATTGAATTTGGAAGTGCTTTGTTAAGTTTTGAAATTTTATCGTTTAAATTGAATTTAAAAATAGCCTTCCGAGGCACAGTCTCAGAATTCGACGAAACCATTTCCATTGGATCCGTAATATTGTATTATTATTGGATTTCAAATTTCGTAATATTTGTAGTTGTCGTGTGATCGTATGGTAGATAAACGCGCTGAAATTTATATCGAAAATTCAATATAATAACTGAGTCCAAAAAGCTATCTCCTCCATACGATGGAATTAGGACTCGAAACCTTTTCCATTACATCCGAAATAGGGGTACAAGATTATAAACGCCTAATGGAACGCCTCGATAAAGGGTCAAGATTTAGTTGAGTTTATCGAGATGATTTGAATTTGAATTAATATATATAAATTTAAAAACCCTGGTCAACATAGCAGAGATTCCTTCCCCAGCCTGTTTTCTTTCTCCAGCACAACTTTCTGTCTCCTCTGTAGCAAGTTATCCCAGCACGCTAGCATCTCATCGTACCTTTTCTTGTCCCAATCCTCTTCTTTTAAAATAACCCGATCGTTCAAAGGAAAATCCAAGCAGTAAATAAAATTTAATGGCCGAAACGAAATCGATTTTTAAAGAATGGTGTCGGTTCTATTTGAAATCGAAAAATCAAAACCGAGAGAAGCTAGTTCTTTCCCTTCCCTTCTTTCTCTCAGATCCAGAGTTCGATTCCTTATGTATCTTGTGAAGATATCTTGTGAAGATATTTTGAGATTAATAAATAATTTAGGGAAATTATTTATGTTTGATGGTTGTTTGTGAATATTATTTGATAGTTAAATGACCAACTATCAATATTGGCCAACGCGTTGATCGTTTCGAAGAGACCGGGATTTATTTCCTGAAAACCACTTCGATCCGGTTTGAACATTTTAGTATGGAAAACAAGAGTTTAGATTCGAAGGTGGAGTAGTGAAGTGCAAGGCTAGTCGCTACTAATCCTGAGGTGATTCCAAAATGGATGTAGTAGGAGTAATGCATTCGGTTCCGTTCGAACCTGGAACTGACTTGTATGGATGAATGCTTTCAGAACATCGTCAGGTGGACGGTGCGCATTCTAAGAGATGTTTTCTAAAAGGTAACGCTTAGCCTCGAGCCTCATCAACTAGGAATGACTGAAAATCAGGGGTTATGTAGCAAGGCTAAGTGGGTAGCACCCATTAGGGTGAGGTCATCCCTATATAGATGTCCCTTTTTATTTCGGCTTAGTGGGCGCTTACTGATCCCAACCGCAGGGTGATCTTACTCGGGATTATCCAGTAAGGGGTAGTCCCGGTTTTGTGATGCAGGGGATTTAGGGTGGATCCTCTATACGCTGATCTAGACCAGGTACTGTGACAGGTGGTACCCCAGTGCCTATTCATTAGTTGGAAAACCATTCTCCCTACATGCTTGTATAGTTTTGATTGTGCCCAACTATTGTTGAAGCATGAGATGCAAACATTTCAGCTAGATTCTATTTTACTTTCTATAGACACTAATATAATATCAGACGGATTTGATAAGAAATGTTTTCGCTATCGTAAGGTAAAAACCCGACATGTTTATTTGTGATGTGGTCTTACGAGATGCTTTTGATTTCAAAGGATTTTGAAACTTTAATAATCAATTTGGGTGTATTTTTCTCACGTTGGTATTCCAGACTAACTCGGGTGTTATTTAACTAATCCCCAGGTCAGACCGTGTATTATAGAGTACAGATTTTGGATGGACTTCTGTGGAGCTCAAGAGACGAGCTGGATGGCGAGACTTATCCAAGATATATGATGTAAATTCCGCTGCGTATTCAGTTTTAGAGGGACGAGATATTATAATCATCTTGAATTGTGTTGTTGTTTGTATTGTACTCTGATAATGTAATGTATAAAACAGATATAGTTTTCTTTTGTGTAAAGATCAATTATTATCTATTATATTTTATTCCGCTGCGATGGTAAGATTCTATTGTTTTGTTTTCTCTTCTTCTATCTTCTTCTTCTTTAACCCTAATGGTTCGTATTTTCGTTCACTTTGAGTTGATATGTTGGAGAATAGTGTCGACTCAAGGGGTACGGATTTGTGGGTCGTTACAAGTAATCTCCCGGATTACACCCTCGGTTTCAAGGCTACAAGGTACACCCTCCTATATTCGAGTCTAGCCGAAAATCTCTTGATTTAACTGGGCTACAAGATCATTTAATTGATTTCTGGGGCTACAATCACGCCCAATTGATTTCTAGGCTCAACCGCACATTTTACTCAATAGTTTGATTTACAAAAGATTATATAACTCTGAATAGCACTGAGATCTTATGGAGAGAGTGGCAGAGAATCAAACAAGAGATAATCAAGTTTGATTCACTTGGTATTTCGGTAGAGTATAGTTCAGGATCCTTTAGAATGAATGTGGAAGATGAAGAGGAGAGAAAATAAATGAAATCTGGTAAAAAATTCGTTAAAACTTATTGATATTTATAGTAGAGCAACAGCCATATCTATTCGTGAAAGGATACGACGAATAGACACTTCTTTTGAAAATTGAAATTTTGAAATAATTGACACCATGTCGACATGGGGGGTTGAGGGATGTCGACATGTGGTATGCACGTAATTGTGCATATATTTACATCCATATTTTATCTCTTTTTATTTAAATAATCATCATATTTGGGCATTTTAACATGTTTAAAACTAAAATTCAACTATTTCAAACCATCATATTTTCATCTTCATTCAGGGGCAAAACGGTCATTTTGTGCATGTGTCAATATTAGAATTTTTACTTGGACATTTTTTGACAATTTTTATAGGAATTTGGATGCATATGAAAGAGGCTTATATGAAGATATATGCATGCACAAATGAATACAAAGGAAAGAAGAGGGAAATAATTCAAGCCATGAACATGGAGGACCCCACCCACTTACCTAAAAGTACAATTTGGAGCTAATGGACAACTAAGTGGAGGTTAAAGCTTCATGCAAAACAAATGATGGATTAATTAGTGGTTAATGGTTACTTGTTGGCCACACTTCCTAAAGGACATTTTAGGTAGCCCCCTAAAAATAGAATTAGGGTTTTATGCATGTATATATAGCCCTCTTATGTATATGAAACAATCATCTACTCTTTCATTTTACTTAGGAAATTAAGAAATCAAAGTGTAAGCTCAATGTTCTATGAAATAATAATGGCTGTTTGCGTAAAAAATGGCCGCAAACACCCAAAGTCGTATGAGTTGGTTGATTTTATGTTGTGTTTAGTGATTTGGGTGATTTATGCAAATATGTAAAAAGCAAGGACTAAAATGTAAAAGACACACAGATTTATAGTGGTTCGGCAAGAACGTGCCTACGTCCACTTTATATGTTATTCTCCTTTTTTCTTCAGATTACAAGTACAAAGCTTTGATTACAAGTATCTAAAGTTGTTTGAGAGTTCCTTCCAGGCTTGAGCTCTCAAACTTGTCTTCAAAAAATTGTCCCCATTGTTGTACCCCTGCCCCTCTATTTATAGAATGAGGTAGGGGGCAGGGGTCTTGGAAGTATATAGCTGCTGGTGGGCCCGGGCTGATGCAATCTGGACTGGCAATCTTCTGGTTCGGCGGAGCTTGGTTCGGTCATGCTTGGTGAAGGTGGAGTTTGGTTCGGTGGTAGGTGTGGGCCGGCAATGTGGACCGGTGGTTGTTTGGACCGGTTGTGAAGGGGTTATGGATGTGGTTCGGTAGTAGGGCTGGTCCGGTAGGCCTTTTGGTTCGGTACAGGGGTGTGAAGTTTTGGTTCGGTGGTGATGGTAGGTTGGTTCGGTGGTGGAGATGAGGCCTCGGTCCGGTGGCCGAATAGGAATGCCGAATGAGCCGAATAGGAATGCCGAATGTGCTTTAGGCCTTAGTGCCGAATGACTCGTATACTTGCATAGCCGAATGAACATGAGGGTATGAGGCCGAATGGACTTGGTATTCGGGAACTCTGGACTTAGGTACGCTTGTTGGTTGCTTCTTCTTAGCTCGATCGTGGTGGAGACGCGCTCAACATTGATATTCCAGTTTTGACCAAAAAATGGGATAACACTTTGCCCCCCAAAATATGCCTTGCGGTAGGAAGGCGTGTTTTGTAATGCCATGAGCTGGATGTTCATATCCTGTCATCTACCTGTAAAGAACTTGATAGTTTATATGGCCCCAACTGATGACCGTTCGGGATCGAGCTATTTGGGATGAAGCGCGGCCGTTCATGGTCAAGCGCCTAACTTCAAATGACGATCGTTCGTGATCAAGTCATTCGAGGGAAAGTGCGACCCTGCGCGGTCAAGCGCGTAAATCCATGCGTCGATCGTTCGGGATCGAGTCATCTGCAGTGAAATGTGACCGTTCAAGGTCAAGCGCTTTACTTCAAATGACGACCGTTCGGGATCGAGTCATTCGAGGTAAAGTGCGACAGTGCGCGGTCGAGTGGGGACCGTTCAAGGTCAAGCGCTTAACTTCAAATGACGATCGTTCGTGATCGAGTCATTCGAGGTAAAGTGCGACAGTGCGCGGTCGAGTCTGTAAGTCCACGCGTCGATCGTTCGAGACCGAGCCATTTGTGATGAAATGCGACCGTTCAAGGTCAAGCGCCTAACTTCAAATGACGATCGTTCGTGATCAAGTCATTCGAGGTAAGGTGCGACAGTGCGCGGTCAAGTGGCGGTCCTCAAATGACGACCGTTCGCGATCAAGCCATTTGAGGTAAGGTGTAATAGTTAGTGATCAGGTGGCGGACCTCAAATGACGACCGTTCGCGATCGAGCCATTTGAGGTAAGGTGAGTTGTGCCGTTCGAGGCGAGTGGTGCCGTTCGAGGCGAGTGGTGCCGTTCGAGGCGAGTTGTGCCGTTCGAGGCGAGTTGTGACCGTTCGCGATCGGGTGCCGTTCGAGGCGAGTTGTGACTGTTCGAAGTCGGGTGCCGTTCGAGGCGAATTGTGACTGTTCGAAGTCGGGTGCCGTTCGAGGCGAATTGTGACTGTTCGAAGTCGGGTGCCGTTCGAGGCGAATGAGTGTGCCCGGGGGGGACTTAATATTATCAGTGTTGGAGTCATTGTTTGGGGGAATTTTTAATCAAAGACTTCGGCAGTTCGTTGCCATGCAATAGGTGCTCGTGGACCGTTCGCGATCCAACGGGCATACAAGTAAATAATTTTTTCATAGAATTGTAAATGTTAAAGCAATAGTACCTTACAGCAGAAATGTCCAAACAGGAAGAATTCAAATGTTCAAATCGGAACAAAGGCAAAGTAAGGATGTCAAAGTGTAAGTTCCCACCCCGAAGCAGTCATTGATCATTCAGAGCATGCCTGGAGATCGTTCGCGATCTCGTACATGTGTAAATGATTTAATTGCTTTAGTGGAAGCTTACGACTTGTTCATCGTTATCTTAATCAAGCAATCAATGGATAATCAAATGGTGCCCTGATCCAGGGTCACCTCTAGCTGATGTAGAGGGTGGTCGCTCTGGCTCCACTGCTGGAGTTCGCCTCCTTACATACTGAAGGAGCATGCCGTTCCTGATAAGCCCTTCCACCTCGTCCTTCAAATGCCTACAATCATTAGTGTTATGACCATTCAATTCATGAAATACACAAAACTTATCTGATTTTCTTTCGTCAGAGGTTGGATCCCTTCGCATTGGTCTACGATACGGAACCTGCCCCTTGGTATCCTGATAAATCCGTTCCAAATTCTCATTCAGCTCTGAATAGGTGGTGAATCGTGGCTCTCTTCGTAGCCACTTCGCCCTGTCATCATTATCCTCAGCCTTTCTTTTTCCTTTGCTAGTCTCCGCACCCTTTCCAGGTAGGTTTCCGTTCTTGATTGTGTAAACGTCATCTTCTTCCTCTCTTTCTGCACTAGCATCTTCCAAACGCAGAAACTTTTCAGCCTCATGATAGAACTCTCCCAGATTCATAGGCGGGTCCTTGGTTAATGAATTCTTGAACTCTGTATTACCAGCTATTCCAGATACAGCCGCCATCATGACCATAGATGGATCTGGTCGATCCACTGATGCTGCCGCCGCATTAAATCGCGTTAGAAAGCTCCTCAAAGTCTCTCCAGTTTTCTGTTTCAAGGTTGCCAAAGTCATCACATTCTTGGGTCGCGCAATATGAACCCTGAATTGCCTCATGAATCTCTCAGTTAAATCTGCCCATGTTCCTATGGAGCCGCTCTCCAGTTGCCTAAACCATAACGCTGCAATGTCCGTCAAATACAGTGGAAAGCACCGGGCCATAACCTCCTCTGATGCCCCCAGCACTTCCATATGTCTCATATACTTCGTTAGATGGACCGTGGGGTCCGTTTTCCCGTTGTACATGTCCAATGATGGTAGCTTGAATTCTGGTGGGTTCCTAGCCGTCCTAATCGCAGAAGAAAAAGGACTCCTGTTTACATCTTCCAAGTCTCTGTTTACTAAACCGCCTCTCATAGCTCTTCTAACCATCTCTGCTAATCTGTCGTTGTTTCCAAGCTGTAGTTCTCGTTCACTGTCTTCGACCTGCCCCCCAAGTCCGCGGGAGTTTCCATGTGTATGCCTCCCTGGCTGAACGTTCATTCCTCTGTTGCTACCAGGTGGCTCGGATGCCCCCATCTCTCCTCCCGGGGTTGGATCAACATGCTCTGTGTAAGTGCCCCCTAGCTCTGGTGCTGTGCCAGATGGTCCTGCTCCATTCTGAATTCCAGCCGCTCCTTGGATTTGTGCTCCAATTTGCCCAATTTGTTGAAGTAAGTTCTGGATCATCTCTTCTTGTCTTCTCATCATGACCTCCATCTCATCCCTAGTGATGAAGATCGACGCTTGATTCCCTCCTGAGGAAGCCTCTTGACTTCCTTGGTGTTCACTTCTCTCTGGCCTTTGCCTTTTACTTGTTTGTCTCGTCATAACTCTTAGATCTGAACTCTTAGATTTTCAAATTCAACTTCTGTCCGTGTAGCGGAAGCTGGTTCCTCTCAATGAAAGCACCAAAATGTTTGCGTAAAAAATGGCCGCAAACACCCAAAGTCGTATGAGTTGGTTGATTTTATGTTGTGTTTAGTGATTTGGGTGATTTATGCAAATATGTAAAAAGCAAGGACTAAAATGTAAAAGACACACAGATTTATAGTGGTTCGGCAAGAACGTGCCTACGTCCACTTTATATGTTATTCTCCTTTTTTCTTCAGATTACAAGTACAAAGCTTTGATTACAAGTATCTAAAGTTGTTTGAGAGTTCCTTCCAGGCTTGAGCTCTCAAACTTGTCTTCAAAAAATTGTCCCCATTGTTGTACCCCTGCCCCTCTATTTATAGAATGAGGTAGGGGGCAGGGGTCTTGGAAGTATATAGCTGCTGGTGGGCCCGGGCTGATGCAATCTGGACTGGCAATCTTCTGGTTCGGCGGAGCTTGGTTCGGTCATGCTTGGTGAAGGTGGAGTTTGGTTCGGTGGTAGGTGTGGGCCGGCAATGTGGACCGGTGGTTGTTTGGACCGGTTGTGAAGGGGTTATGGATGTGGTTCGGTAGTAGGGCTGGTCCGGTAGGCCTTTTGGTTCGGTACAGGGGTGTGAAGTTTTGGTTCGGTGGTGATGGTAGGTTGGTTCGGTGGTGGAGATGAGGCCTCGGTCCGGTGGCCGAATAGGAATGCCGAATGAGCCGAATAGGAATGCCGAATGTGCTTTAGGCCTTAGTGCCGAATGACTCGTATACTTGCATAGCCGAATGAACATGAGGGTATGAGGCCGAATGGACTTGGTATTCGGGAACTCTGGACTTAGGTACGCTTGTTGGTTGCTTCTTCTTAGCTCGATCGTGGTGGAGACGCGCTCAACATTGATATTCCAGTTTTGACCAAAAAATGGGATAACAATGGCTTCCAGGCCTCTTTCTTCTCTCTTTTCTACATGCTCTTCTTTGTTTTATTGTTAATGTTTATTTATATGCTCTCTTTCTCCTTATGTTCATAGCTTAGATTTACATTTATGCAAGTAGTTAGTAGCTAATCTCTTTTGCTTTCTTTGCTTATTTTCTATTTTCTTTGCTTTTTAATGTTGAAACTTACTTGTGTTTCTTCAATGCCACAAATGAGTAGCTAAACTCCTTCCATTTAGGGGTGACGAAGCTCTCTAACTTTATGTAATTTCAACATTTTATGATTTATGATCTCATTTGGTTTATGCTTCATGAAGTGGATTTTGATGCAAGTTTATACAAGTGAGTTTGATAGCTTATATTGCTTATGGAAATGAGCTATTCTTATTCAACATAAACACAAGTTGCATCATCATTTGCTAATCCATTTTTGATTGTGAAATTAAAGTAAAAATAAAATTTGATGATCTATATTACTAGATACAATAGTAAATAGATCATGCTTAAAATAGCTTTTGCTTTTGCTTCATTTTCATGAGAATTATAAGTGGGTATTTGTTGCATTATAGTTTGATGGTTTGAGTTATGTTAATTAATAACATAAACGAAGCATGCTTATGATAAATACAATAATATTTCACTTAAATCAAAGTTAGAGATCATAAATTGTTTGTTGTTGATTTACAAAAATATGAGAGTGGATTTGCCACTAAATTGTTCTCTAGTTCAATAGTTTACTAATCACATTTTAATTCTAGTTTAGCTTCGTTTTAGTTCTATCCAACAATTCACTCGACTTTGGTATAATTTGATTGAATAGAAATTTTAAAATCATCAATTCCCTGCGGATCGACCCGTATTCGCCACGTGCTACATTCGTACACCGTGCGCTTGCGGTATAAATTTTATTATAAATTCTTCGACGGTTTTCTAACTCGATAGAATTTCCGTCGTTGAACAAGTTTTTGGCGCCGTTGCCGGGGAATTGATTCGATTTTGATTTTCTATTCTTCGAATTATTGTTCTTTGATTTAAGTGTGTTTTGTTTGTTTTGTGTGTGTTGTGTTAAAAAAAAATAAAAAAAATATTGTTTGTGTGTTTGGCTTTTGTGTGCATTTGTTTGTGTTTTTGTTTGTATTGCATTTCCATATTAAAAAAAAAGTTTCAGTTATTCACAATCTTCATTGTTCTTAATCCTTTGATTACACTGATTGCATTACATTTTGATTTCACAATCTGTTGTGTACATTTGATTTCACAATTCTCATTGCAGTATTATATACATTCTCCGTTTCAAGTTGAAACTGTGCAAACACTCACGTGCACTGTCAACCCCTCATAAGCAAGCCTCTGTTAACAAACTTCATCTTGCTTCTGTTAACAAACTTGCATCACCAGAACAATCACAGCCATTTCATTTCAAATCTGTCTTCATATCTCTCTCCTGCCATCAAAGTCTGATCATCAACAACAGCTCCTCAACGTTGTCTAACCACTTCTCCTTCACCACTTCCACTGACAAACATTCATACATCATCACTGGACCGTTCATACATCATCACTGGACGGTCATACATCACAGTTTCACACATCCACACATTCATACATCTTCTGTCATCTACTTCATCCATCTCCACCAAACAGTCACATATCACATAACTCCTCTGCATCCACAAGTGCAGCCTCCACCTTATATCAATACTATCACAAACATACATCACTTCACTCCCTCATTACTGTCACAATACCCTCACACTTCTGCTCCATCCTTCACCAAAGTTGCATAACCACACAGCAAGCAATACTTTTACCGATTGCACAACACAAACAACCAACTCTTCACTGCTCCACAAATTACTCCCCTTCCATCATCTACTTCAACATCTACTTTACAGTTCATCCAACAAGCCTCTGTCCCTCCCTACATCAGATAACCACATCGCTCACCTCCATCATAAAACTGCAACACACCCATCCGCACTTCTCAAACAACATCACCTTTAGCCTAACCCATACACACCATCATTCATCAAAAAAAAAAAACAAAAACAAAAAAGAATCCTCATACAAACTGCTGCCTCACATAAACAAGCCTCTGCTATCCACGTTGCAACTCTCATCAACCATCACAGTGCCATAAACCACAACCTGATCCCATTTCACACTTACCTGACCTTCGAAACTGCTCAGCCTACCACCGACAACAAAACAGCAGTATACGCCTGTGCCAATAAAATGCTAGCATAGTAGCATACTTCCCACCTTCAAAGATCATCACCAACAACAACCACCTTTCTTCACAATTCTTCCTCCCCCCCGCCTGCAGAACATCGTTCAACTTCAGAGCAACCTCGCCATCCAACCATTGCTTCACTATCAAACTTCAACCAGCAGTACAAACATACCACTAGCAGTTCCCACTCTTCACAACATCGCACTCTGTTACCACTTTACTGACGACCACCAACTGAAACAAGCCTCATCAACTTCCCGAACACCCCTTCCGTCAATCACAGCAAAACCCAATCGACGAACTCCTGAAAAACAAACCCCTAAAATCCTGAACCATCACCATAAAATTGAAGCCAACACCCAAATCCGCAGCAGTAACCACTCGCGAAATCCACTATCGAACCTCGCAAATCCAACCTACAATTTCGATTTTTTTCTTTGGAGACTGAGCATTTTGTTAACTTTGATTGCTAATTTTTGAAATCGCTCAGAAATTGGGAATTGAACGAGAGTTTTTGTTTGTTTGTTTTGGGAAGCAAGAATAGAACGAGAATTTATTCTTCGTGAAATATTCATTCATAAGTTATTAGGCTTGTCGGTTGAAATGGGTTACAATTGATATAATTTTGTTTGTGGTCTGTGGGTTGAGTAGATTGTTCTTCAATTTCTCTTTGTTTTTTTTATAGAGACAGTAACTTTTTTTTAAGTAAAACTTTACTTTTCAATTTTCTTTCCTTTTCACAAAAAAAACATAAAACATAAAAAAAGGTTTCTCTTTGTTTGATTTTCATTTGTTTTCACTTGTTTTAGTTTTCATTTTTTTCTTTGTTTTTCATCTTTGATAAATATAATAAAAGAAAACAAAAAGTGTTGTATTTATCTTCATTCACTCCTTTTCAGTTTGCCAAAGCAGATTAAAAGGAAGAATTGCTTGCCTAAAAATAAATGCTGCTTGCTTATAAAAAAATTGCCGCAAAAAAAAAATTAATTGCCAATAATCTACACGCTCTGGTATTGTGCGTCCATCTCTATTTGCATTGTTGGTTGCTTGCATTTGCATAAAAAAAATTTCAAAATCCAAAAAAAACAAAAACAAACTTCATCTTAGTTGCATTGTTAATACACGTTTAATTTCTTGTTTTCAATTCATCTCATCTTATTTTCTTTTCTAAGGGCAATACCACAATTCACATAAGGTGAGGGATTTCATCACCCTTTACGTAGCCCACAAACGCATTTCATCGTAGAATTTGACTAATAATAAAGATTAGACGTTGGACCTAAGGGTGTCACGAGCTCACTTAGGGCTTAATTATATCTTCATAATTGTTTTATTTGAACGATTTTATTTCTTGGTGTCTAGGCTACGGTAGAGTAATAACCAGTTATAAAAATTACGGTGATATGTAAATATTATACTGGTTGTTCCTTTGAAGGTACTTAAACCTTCGGCTGCATTGCTACGATGATTCGTGGTGCACCGATAACTCCTGTACGTTACCTGGCTGAGAAATATTTTTGTTGATTTAAGACAAAGTATGATTATACAATTTTGGGTTAGGAGCTACTAAGGACAGAAAATTGTAATTAAGTCCTTTGCATTCATTTAGTTGCATTAGTTCATGCATATTTAAAAAAATTAAAAAATCCAAAAAAATTGTAAATTTTAACTTGATTTTTCATTCAAAAAAAAAAATCCTTTTCTTTCTTTCCTTTGAAAATATTCAATCAAAAACAAAAATACAAAACCAAAAACATATAAAAAAAATTTGAAAAACCAAAAACAAAATAAAAATCAAACTTTTCTTTTGAAAATAAATCTCACTTGTTAAATAGTTTTCTCCCTTGTAAAAAAAATTCAAAAAAAGAACAAATAAAAACACGTTTTCAAATCTTCTTTCACTCCCTAAACTCAATTCTAACTCCTTTTTCTTCTCTACTTTCACTTGTGCATGAGTACTTGGACTCGTGACACAACAACGAATCGTTGGACTCGCGACCCTTCTACAAACCGTTTAACTCGAACAGACGATCCTCCTGAAATGGCGAACGAAAACGCCCCTCGAACTCTTATGGGTAGAATCTTTCCCGATAGAGTTTCTATTCCATCTTGCATCACGTTACCCGCCCCTACAGGTAACCATTTCGAAATCCATTCGAACCATATTGCCACACTTCCAAAATTTGGCAATTTCGAGCACGATGATCCATACATCTTTTTGACTAAATTCGAACAAGTTTGTGCAACCATTAAACTCCAACAACTTTCTGATGACGGAATCAAACTTTGATTAATCCCATTTGCTCTTACGGATAACGCTGAAAAATGGTTGTACAGCTTACCTTCGAATTCAATTAAAACGTGGGAAGAATTTGTAAAAGCTTTCTTAAAAAAGTTCTACCCCTTGGAAAAAACAAGTAGAATTCGAAACGAAATTGTAAATTTTCATCAATTCAAGGGTGAACCATTTGGAAAATATTTTGAAGATTCAAAGAGCTTCAAATAAAATGTTCACACCATAACTTTGAAAAATGGACGATTTGCCAAATCTTATACGATGCACTAGAAAACAGCTTACGAACGATGCTCGAATCAATGTGCCAAGGCAATTTTCTTGCCCAACATCATGATGATGCTTGGCAATTTCTTGAAAACCTCGCTAAAAAGTCGTCCTAATGGGAACGCTCGAACGAAAAATCAATCTACTCACGATCGAGTGCACACTCGATAGGATCTTCTGTTGCTTTGGAAGTTAAGATCGACGCAATGATTAGAAAATTCGATAACGTTTTCTCATCGAATCAAATGAACCAAGCTTCCCAACCGATTTTTTATAAATGCAATGATCCAAATCATATAGTCGATCAGTGTCCCAACTCTATCGAACAAATCAATGCTTTCAATAAAGCCAAAAACGACCCGTTTTCTCCAACGTACAACCTTGGTTGGAGAAATCATCCGAATTTTGCATGGAGCCAAAACAATCCCAACACGAATACGATTCGTCCCAATTTTCAAGCATTTCCAAATAATGTTTCGAATCCTCCCTTTTAGCACAACAATTTTCAACCAAACTTTGCGGGTCCATCCCATAATCAACCACAACAATCAAATTTTCAAACAAATTCTGCTCATCCTCCCCAAGACGATAAACGTTTAACTTCACTTGAGAAAACTCTTGAAACGTTGGCTAAGGCAACTACTCAAAGCCTTCAATCAAACAATAATTTGCAAAATTCATTGACTTCATATATGCAAAACACGAACCAATCAATTGCAAAACTCGAAATGCAAATAAGTCAATTAGCCACATCTTTAAGTGAACGTGAACGAGGAACATTCCCAAGCCAGCCCCTTCCAAATCCCAGAAATCAAAACGCAAATTCAAATCAAGCCCATGTTGTTCAAGATAACAACGTCACCCAGTTGAATGCTATCACAACTCTCCGTTCTGGTAAACAAATCGATAATCATGTCGTTAATCCAAATGATCCGCAGGGAATTTGTCCCACTCTTGTTCAACATTGCATCTATTTAATCGACGATGCCAAGCCTACTCGTGATGCGCAGCGAAGGCTTAATCCAAAAATGAAAGATGCGGTGCATGTTGAAATTCTTAAACTTCTCGATAACGGAATCATTTACCCAATCTCCGATAGTTCATGGGTTAGCCCAATTCACGTTGTACCGAAAAAGTCTGGCCTAACCGTTGTCAAGAACGAATCAAACGAGCTTATTCCAACTCGTACTCAAACAGGTTGGCGTGTTTGCATTGACTATCGAAAACTAAATGCCGCAACACGTAAGGATCACTTCCCCCTTCCTTTCATCGACCAAATGCTCGAACATTTAGCCGGCCATGAATTTTACTGCTTCCTTGATGGTTATTCTGGCTATAACCAAATTCCAATCGCTCCCGTAGATCAAGAGAAAACGACTTTAACATGTCCATTCGGTACCTTTGCTTATCGACGTATGCCATTCGGACTATGTAACGCTCCTGCGACTTTCCAACGATGCATGGTTGGCACCTTTTCCGACATGATTGAACGCTTTTTAGAAGTTTTTATGGACGATTTCTCTATCTTTGGTGATTCTTTTTCCCAGTGTTTACATCACCTCGAGTTGGTTCTGAATCGATGTAAAGAAAGACATTTGACTTTGAATTGGGAAAAATGCCACTTTATGGTCAAACAAGGCATAGTCCTTGGACATATCATCTCAAATAGAGGCATTGAGGTAGACAAAACAAAAATCGATGTCATTGCAAATCTACCTATTCCAAAATCTGTTAAGGACATTCGATCATTTCTAGGACATGCTGGCTTTTACCGTCGTTTTGTGGAAGACTTTAGCAAAATGGCCCTTCCTTTGACGACCCTTCTTGGAAAAGACGTTCCGTTCGATTTTAACTCTGATTGTATCTCTTCTTTTGAACGCCTTAAGAGCGAACTAATTTCTGCCCCAATCATTTGCGCACCCAATTGGGATCTTCCTATCGAAATAATATGTGATGCTTCGAACTTTGCCGTTGGTGCTGTCTTGGGACAACGCATCACAAGATCCTTCATGTCATTTACTACGCAAGTATGACCTTGAACGACGCTCAACTCAACTGCACAACAACCGAAAAAGAGCTTCTAGCTGTCTTTTTTGCGCTTGAAAAGTTTTGACCATACTTGATAGGTTCACACATTATGGTCTACACTGACCATTCTGCGCTTCGATATCTCTTCACTAAAAAGATGCTAAATCCCGTTTGATTTGTTGGATCCTTTTACTTCAAGAATTTGACCTTCCAATCAAAGACAAAAAAGGATCCGATATTGTCATAGCCGATCACTTATCTCGCCTTTCGAATGCACCATCTTCCTTACCGATCAATGAAAACTTCCCCGATGAACAACTTCTTTCGATTTCTATCGATCCATGGTACGCTGATATAGCGAACTACTTAGTCACTAAAGAAACTCCCTCATCTTGGTCCAAACAGGACAAATGTAAATTCATGTCCCAAGTGAAATATTTCTATTGGGACGATCCATACTTGTTCAAATATTGTCCCGACCAAATCATGCGACGTTGCATTCCGGATAATGAGATACGGAGCGTTCTTTCATTTTGCCACGATCAAGCGTGCGGTGGACATTTCGGTCCTCGAAAAACTGGGGAAAAGGTGCTTTAGTGTGGTTTCTATTGGCTTTCTCTTTTCAAAGACTCATTCGAATTTTGTAAAACTTGTGATCGATGTCAAATGCTTGGACGAATTTCTCGACGAGATATGATGCCTCTAAACCCCATTCTTACGATCGAAATCTTTGATGTTTGGGGTATCTACTTTATGGGACCTTTTCCAAATTCTTTTGGAAACTTGTATATCCTTCTCGCTGTCGATTACGTTTCAAAATGGGTCGAAGCCGTTCCTTGCAAAACCAATGACCATAGAATTATTGTGAAATTTCTCAAAGAAAACATCTTTTCGAGGTTCGACACACCTCGCACAATAATCAGTGATAACAGAACCCATTTTTGCAACCATTCTTTTGAACTTTAATGAAAAAATACTCGATAACCCACAAGCTACCCACTCCGTATCATCCTCAGACTTGTGGCCAAGTTGAAGTTTCAAATCGACAAATAAAACAAATCTTGGAGAAAACTGTCAATAAAAATCGAAAAGATTGGTCTCAGAAATTGATCGACGCGCTGTGGGCTTACCGTACTGCTTTTAAAACTAACCTTGGGATGTCCCCATTTCATTTAGTTTAGGTAAAGCTTGCCACTTACCCGTTGAAATTGAACACAAAGCGTTGTGGGCAATAAAAAACTTAAACTTTGATCATGAAAAAGCTGGTGAAAATCGAAAACTACAACTCAACGAACTAGAAGAACTTAGGAATGACGCGTATGAAAACGAGAAAATTTACAAAGAAAGAACCAAAGTTTTTCATGGCAAGTCAATCCTAAGGAAAAAGTTTTCGCCTGACCAGAAAGTTCTTTTATATGACTTGAGACTTCATTTAGTCCTTGGGAAACTTAAATCAAGATGGACTGGACCATTTGTTGACGAACTATTTTTCCACATGGTGCCATAGAAATAGAAAACCCAAAGGATGGATTGATTTTCAAAGTCAACGGTCATCGGTTAAAACCCTTCTTGGAAATTCCCGGTAACCAAGAGGAGGAGCTCATGATCCTTCATGAGCCAAGCTACGTCTAGTAAAAATGTTAACCCCATTTTGTAAATATGTACATATTTTTCCCCGCTACACTCATTATATCATGCATCGACTGTGGGGACACGGTCAAAATTAAGTGTAGGAGGGAGTCTCATTTTCATTTTTTTTAGTTTTTCATGGCATTTTTGAATTTTCATTTTCTTCAAAAAAAAATCTCAAAACTCCTAAATCGCAAAAACATTTTCTTTTTACCATTTTGATTTATTTTTGAAGAAACACTATGGGATAAGTATAAGTTTTGGTTAATAAATTGAAATTTTTGAAAATTTATTTGTCTTAACAAAAATAAAAATAAAGTTTGATTACAAATAACAATGGTTTTACTAGTATATAGGAAGGTTCATCTATGTTAATTATGAAGTATGTTCTAATTGAAAATCTTTGTTTAAAAAAGTGGTAAATTTAAAGTAAGGATATAACATTTTTGTCTTCTAAGTTAAATGGTGCTAAGATGGTTTTGCAAAACTCTCTCTCATAAAACTATATATATATATATATATATATATAATACAAAATAATAACATCTAAAGTATTCACTCTCATTTAAAAGTCCTCACGGTTATGCATGGGTGAATTACTTGGAATCTTCGATTATGTGTTTTCATACTCATTTAAAAGTCCTCACGGTTATGTATGTATGGAACACATACACACAAAAAAACAGACTTAATAAAAACCACCTACGGTCGATAGGTGCATGAACAAAAGTGTGTGCACTCGCCATGCTCTGTACTCCCCTCACATAAGCCCGAAAGGCAGTGCATGGGTGGTATATCTGGCCTCAGTTTAACCGTGCTAGGTGTGTAATTTTTCTTGCAAAAAATGAGAGAGCAAGCAATTGAAATCCTAACACTATTTTAACTTGTTTGATTTAACTTGTTATTGAAAAGAAATGAAAATACCACTTTAATAAACTTTGATAATCAAGGATCCATTTCATAATTACATTGTGTTATCAACCGAAACAACTAGCCAAACTATGGTCTACCTGTTATGACAACTTGATTTTTATTGGAAATTTTGTCGAGTAAAATTTTCAAGACAATGACCAAAAATTGTATTTAACTTATTCGTGTCAATTTAAAAATAAATCCATCATTTGTAAATATTTTCAAAAACTCGCATTCATCTCTTTGTAAATAAATCTTGCATTTTGTAAATATTTTCATCCTGCATTTGGATTTTGTGGGTAGTATCTGCTGAAAACCCTCACGAGACAACACTCGTCCTACTGGGGACACCCAGAGGTTTAACGGCTTGTTGCATACGCTCAATGCAATCGTGCTCCCTACGAAAACAGATTTATCTTAGTTTTCCTTTATTCAAGGACGAATAAAAAGATAAGTGTGGGGGTATTTGATATGCTAATTGTGCATATATTTACATCCATATTTTATCTCTTTTATTTAAATAATCATCATATTTGGGCATTTTAACATGTTTAAAACTAAAATTCAACTATTTCCAACCATCATATTTTCATCTTCATTCAGGGCAAAACGGTCATTTTGTGCATGTGTCAATATAAGAATTTTTACTTGGACATTTTTTGAAATTTTTTATAAGAATTTGGATGCATATGGAAGAGGCTTATATGAAGATATATGCATGCACAAATGAATACAAAGGAAAGAAGAGGGAAATAATTCAAGCCATGAACATGGAGGACCCCACCCACTTACCTAAAAGTACAATTTGGAGCTAATGGACAACTAAGTGGAGGTTAAAGCTTCATGCAAAACAAATGATGGATCAATTAGTGGTTAATGGTTACTTGTTGGCCACATTTCCTAAAGGGCATTTTAGGTAGCCCCATAAAAATAGAATTAGGGTTTTATGCATGTATATATAGCCCTCTTATGTATATGAAACAATCATCTACTCTTTCATTTTACTTAGGAAACTAAGAAATCAAAGGGTAAGCTCAATGTTCTATGAAATAATAATGGCTTCCAAGCCTCTTTATTCTCTCTTTTCTACATGCTCTTATTTGTTTTATTGTTAATGTTTATTTATATGCTCTCTTTCTCCTTATTTCATAGCTTAGATTTACATTTATGCAAGTAGTTAGTAGCTAATCTCTTTTGCTTTCTTTGCTTATTTTCTATTTTCTTTTCTTTTTAATGTTGAAACTTACTTGTGTTGCTTCAGTGCCACAAATGAGTAGCTAATCTCCTTCAATTTAGGGGTGATGAAGCTCTCTAACTTTATGTAATTTCAACATTTTATGATTTATGATCTCATTTGGTTTATGCTTCATGAAGTGGATTTTGATGCAAGTTTATACAAGTGAGTTTGATAACTTATATTGCATATGCAATTGAGCTATTCTTATTCAACATAAACACAAGTTGCATCATCATGTGCTAATCCATTTTTGATTGTGAAATTAAAGTAAAAATGAAATTTGATGATCTATATTACTAGATACAATAGTAAATAGATCATGCTTAAAATAACTTTTGCTTTTGCTTCATTTTCATGAGAATTATAAGTGGGTATTTGTTGCATTATAGTTTGATGGTTTGAGTTATGTTAATTAATAACTTAAACAAACCATGCTTATGATAAATACAACAATATTTCACTTAAATCAAAGTTAGAGATCATAAATTTTTTGTTGTTGATTTACAAAAATATTAGAGTGGATTTGCCACTAAATTGTTCTCTAGTTCAATAGTTTACTAATCACATTTTAATTCTAGTTTAGCTTCATTTTAGTTCTATCCAACAATTTCACTCGACTTTGGTATAATTTGATTGAATAGAAATTTTAAAATCATCAATTCCCTGCGGATCGACCCGTATTCGCCACGTGCTACATTCGTACACCGTGCGCTTGCGGTATAAATTTTATTATAAATTCTTCGACGGTTTTCTAACTCGATAGAATTTCCGTCGTCGAACAACATGCTCAAGGCAAAATTGATGTTTTGATTTTCTTATTAAAATTGGTCTCTATAATTTGTCAAAACAATTTCTAAACTTTGTAAATATATTTGAATATAGTTAACAAAAAAAATAGTTCAGAAAGTAATTTTTAATATATATAATCTTAATCTATAAAGTGATTTAAAATCTGAGTATATAAATATTTTAAAGCTAAATATTTAAACAAGATATGCTTAAAAACAAGGACAATTTTGAAATCAAAATATTAAAAAGGATAAAAATAGTTTTGAGGCTAAAATATTTAAAACCAAGAGAGATGTCTTTTTGAAAAGAAAGTTTTTGAAAACATTTTTTAAGAACAAGAGATATATCTTTGAAAAGCAATTTTATAAAATTAGTGGATATCAAAATAGGACCACTATATGTTCCACTAGATATTGTCGTGGGTTCCATCCCACTAGAGTTCCATCCCTTTAATACGCTCGAAGTGGATTCCATTCCACGAATAAATTTCGAATAAAGATGTAAGTGCTTTCAAGAAGTTTTAACATAATTCTAGACTCAATACTTATCTTGTACTATTGAAATCTTAAACTCTTGATATCTTGATACTAATGAGTCTTCAATCTTGGTATCTTTAGTCTTGAATTTCTATACTATACAGTCTTCATTCTTGGTATCTGCATGTTTATATCCTACATATTCATATATATATATATATATATATATATATATATATATATCTAAACTATAAGATTAGTATTTACATTTTATAAAAAGTCCTAAGGTTGTTGTCATCAAAACCATCTTCTCAAGGACTAACACTATATTGGTTCGAATCCATTTTTGGATTCATTTAAGTCCATTAGTGTTATCGGTCAATCCACTCCTATATTCACCCTAAGTCCATTAGGGTTCGAAACATATCATACAGTGCTTCTTTTCGAAGGGTACTTCTCCATATATTTTACTCCGAATTATTTCATACTATATATGACCATTTTCAAATCATAACTTCAAATATCACACTTATATAGATTCCATTATATATAAGATTTCACTCCCAAATCGAGTACTCCAAAGTCAACAGTCTCAAATATATCGTATCATTCCTATATAAATTCTGTTATATATCAGATTATGGCTTTTTAGTTCTAATACCTTCCAAAATCAATAGTGTTCAAATAACTTCGTACTTATACAAACCATTTTCATATAAGAATCGAAAACTTTCACATCAAATATATTTTAAGAGTCAAAGGTCCTCGAAATCAAGTAATTTCGAATACTGGTTCATTTCAAATTCATATAGGATTTCAAAATTAAATTTTTCAATCACATATCATTCAAACTCAAAATTTTCAAAATTTTAAATCAATAGTTTTGAACAACTTCTGTTTTACATTTATCTTAAATTCAGATAAAATCAAATTTCTTTCCAAATCAAATATTTTTAAAAATCTTTATTTACAAAACATTTACTAGGTCCAAATTTTTCTTAAAAATATTCCTTTATAAAACTTTCAAAACTATTTTTCATATTTATACAAAGTTAGAACTTTTTAAAAAAAATCCAATAGTAGATTTTTATAAATGTTTATTATGTTCAAAACATTTCTTAAAACTCTTTTCATTTACATCTCAAAATTTAATTTCATGCTTGTATAATTCAAAATAAATTTATATAATTTCCTTATCAAAATATTTAACATTTTAAAACTTGTTCAACTTCTATTAGTCTTTATTTTAAAAAATGTCAAAACTAAACTTTATAAACTTCCCAAAATACTTAGCTTTGGAATTGTTGATTCAAGAGTTTTGATTCATGTCACAAGCTTCATATATCATACGACGAAAGCGACAAAAAGAGAATAAGTGTATATTATGCACTACAAAGGAGACAAGACTACAATCCAGAGTTTATTATGAATATTTTAATGTATTTAGTCTTAGAATATTGTTAAAATCATTCCTCAAATAGTCACATACACACACAAATTAATTTATACACAAATAAGTGTGCACTGTGCATATAACTACAGGTCGGCTGACCGACCAGGATATTCGGTCGACCGACCCTGTAGTCAGTGCCATAGATACCCTCTGTTTTTGTACACGATTTCAAACTCAGCTGACCGGCCAGTTTTTCTGGTCGACCGACCTGCATATAACGGCTAGTTTTCTGAAGAGTTGCGATTGTTTCATGAAAAGGAATGTCCCTCAATCCAAGAGATACGGACACAACTTTTGATTGAAACTCTTCATGAAAGATTGTAACTATTATACAACTATATAGACATGTTCAAATCACTTCTACAATTAACGATTCTTGTTTATAATTCTGAAATCTATTCTCTATTTATTTCTGCAAATAAAGGCATTCATTCTTATTTAATATCACTAGAATCCTTGATTTAAATCATAAACTTCGATTCTACGTGATTATCTTCCTTCTAAATCTTCACACACATATATACTCTTGAGGATTTGATTATAGGAAAGTTGTACTATCAAAAGACAATCAGTGTCATTCAGAACACATTCGTCAACAAACTATTTTTATTGAAGTTAAAGTCTTCTTCGGCTGTTGTGGCGGAAAAATTCCTGTTCGGCTGCTCAGGTGTCGTATACCTATTCCTCCGGGTTAAGTGAGGGGTTTAGTTTAAATCCAGAGGATATTCTGGGACTGGACGTAGAACGGGAAGTTCGAACCAGTATAAAAATTCCTGGTGTGCTTAATTTAATTTTTATTTTACTGCTATTAATACTAATTTCGCAAAGGGTCAATCAACTTCACGACCTCCATTTTTTAATGGTATAAATTATAATTATTGGTCAACTAGAATGAGAATTTATATACAATCTAGTGGATTTGATATCTGGAATATACAAAGAGAATACATAACTCCAACTGGAGAATTCTCAACTTGGAGTAACACACAAAAACTAGACGTTACATCAAATGCAAAGGCTATGAATATTTTATTTTGTGCATTAGATAGAAATGAATTCAATAGAGTTAGCATGTGCACTTCAGGTTATGAAATTTGGAGAACGCTTAAGATAACACATGAAGGTACAAACAAAGTTAAATTAAGCAAAATCTCTATGTTGAAAAATCAATTTGAAAATTTCAAAATGAGGCCAAATGAATCTATAAATGACATGTACTCTAGATTTCAGGATATTTATCATGCTTTATTATCACTAGAACAAAAGTTTACTGATTTTGATGTTGTTACAAAAATCTTGAATTCTTTAATGGACGAATGGGAAAGAAAAGTCTTAGCCATTGAAGAAGCAAGTGATTTGTCAACATTAAAACCAGAAGAATTGATAGATAACCTAATGTCCTACGAAGTAAATTTGCAGGCAAAAAGAAATGGAGCATAAGAAAAGAAAAATGTGGCTTTTCAAGCAGAAAAAGACGATTCCGACTCAGATAACGAAAATATGGCGATGATCGCTAAAAATTTCAAAAAGATTTTGAAATTCAACAGAAAAAATTCAAGGGAAACAAAAATAACTCCAACAACAATTCTAATAGCAGCAAACCATCATCTTCAGCAATAGAATGTTATGAATGTCACAAGAAAGGTCACATGAAGAAAGATTGTCCAGAAAGCAAAAAGAGCAATTTTAAGAAGGACAAAACCAAACGAAGAGCTTTTTCTGTCACTTGGGACGACACTGACTCATCATCCTCTTTAGAGAGTGAAAGTGATAATGAACAAGCAAATGTGTGCTTCATGGCTTCATCAGACGATGTAAGTGATTTTACTTTTGAAGTTTTAATTGAGATAAATTCTGAATTAGTAAATGTAACAAAGCAACTTAAAAAGAAAAATAAGTAGTTGCAAAGAAAATTAGATAGAACAGTCTTAGAAGTAGATACGCTGAAAGATGAAAAGAAAATATTAGAAGAAGAACTTGAAAATTCTCAACAATCAAATTCTAACTTATCCTCTCAAATTTCGTCAATATCTGAAGAACTAGAAATTCAAAAGTATAAAAATGATGATTTACTTTTCAAAAATAATAGTTTAAACTCTAAGATTAAGGATTTAGAGTTAGAAAAATCTAGTCTTAAAATAAAATTTGATGATATGTCTAAAATGTATCTAATTTCAATAAAGGAAGAGAGAATCTTTCTAATATACTAGAAAATTCTCTATCCTCTAACAATAAATCTGGAATAGGATTTAAGAAACAAAATAATTTTACTAAAAGTAGGATTAATGATAATATTAAGAAGAATATTAAGAAAATAGTTTACCCAAATACTAAAACCATAAAGATATGGATTCCAAAAACAAATAATGTTTTGATAAGGTATAAACATATCAAAATGTTCATGGAAACTATTCATAATAACAAAAACTATATTTATAAAGGGAATTCTGAACCCGTATGGGTTTGGCTTCCTAAGATCTAACTCTTAGGACCCTAAAAAGAAACGGGTACCAACTTTTTATAAATGTTTTTGCAGGTACCACATAAGGAGAGAGGAAAATGGATTTTGGATAGCGATTGCTCAAAACACATGACTGGAAACAAAGAAATGTTGTCAAACATTATATACTCAAATGGAGGAGCAGTCACCTTCGGAGATAACTCAAAAGGATATATCATCGGCAAAGGCGATGTCAGTAGCAACGGTATCTCTAATTTACCTCTCATTACTGATGTTTTATTAGTTAAAAATTTAAAACACAATTTATTAAGTATTAGTCAGCTATGTGATAAAGGTTTTAATATAAAATTCTCTGAAAATAAATGTAATATTCTCGATAAAAATCATACCACTATCTTTGAAGGAATAAGAGATAAAAATATTTATATTTTAAATATGAATGTTAACAATGATTCAAATTTATGTCTAATAGCTAAGGAAAACGATTCATGTCTTTGGCACAAAAGATTTTGTCACATCAATTTTAAAACCATTAATATGATAGCTAAAAATAAATTAGTTAAAGGATTACCTGACATAAAATTTAAAACTAATATATTTTGTGATGCATGTAAATTAGGAAAATTAACAAAATCGTCCTTTAAGTCAAAGAAAGTAATATGTACAGAACAACCACTTGAACTTTTACACATGGATCTTTTTGGTCCAACTCAAGTGCAATCTATGAATCATAATAGATATGTATTTGTTATTGTAGATGATTTTTCTAGATATACTTGGATTTTCTTTTTGAAAAATAAAAGTGATACGTTTGATAATTTTAAAATCTTTGTTAAAAGAATTCAAAATATTAAAAGTTTGAAAATTAAAAATATAAGAAGTGATCATGGGGGAGAATTTGAAAATGAAGCTTTTGAACAATTTTGTAACAAGAAAGGTATTAATCATAATTTTTCGTTTCCTAGAAAACCACAACAAAATGGAATTGTAGAAAGAAAAAATAGAACGTTACAAGAATGTGCAAGAACTTTATTAAATAGAGCCACTTTATCGAAACACTTTTGGGCAGAAGCTGTGGCTACTACTTGTTATGTATTAAATCGTGTTTCCATTCGACCATTAACTAAGAATACTTCATATGAACTACTAAATGGAAGAAAACCAAATATTTCATATCTTAAAGTTTTTGGCTCTAAATGTTTTATTTTAAATACTAAAGATCAACTAGGTAAATTCGATCCAAAATCCGATGAAGGAATATTCGTTGGATATTCGGAATGAAGCAAGGCTTATCGAATTTATAATAAAAGAACTAAAATTATTGAAGAAAGTTTACATGTTTCTTTTGACGAAAATTTTAAAAATATAAATCCAAATGCTGTTATTGATTCTGATGATGAAACTACGCAGAATGAAAATAATAATACCGAAGAAACTTTCGATAATGGTCATGATATTACTGAAAGTGAGAATATTTCTACTAATATAATAAAATCTCCACCTAAAATTTTACGACATCATCCTATGCAAAATATAATTGGAGAAGTAAATACGAATGTTAAAACCAGACATCAATTAAATCAAGTTGGTCATGTAGCTTTTCTCTCTAACATAGAACCTAAAAATATAAAAGAAGCTTCAACTGATGAGTACTGGATTCTTGCCATGCAAGAAGAACTAAATCAATTCGAACGAAACGAAGTTTGGGAACTTGTTCCTAGACCTAGTGATCAAACAGTCATTGGTACTAAATGGGTTTTTAAAAATAAAGCAGATGAACTAGGAAATATAACTAGGAATAAAGCTAGATTAGTTGCACAAGGATATAATCAAGAAGAGGGAATAGACTAGGAAGAAACGTTTGCTCCAGTCGCTCGACTTGAAGCAATACGAATTTTATTAGAGTTTGCGTGTTTTCATAATTTTAAACTTTATTAAATGGATGTTAAAAGTGCATTCTTAAATGGTTACATAAAAGAAAATGTTTTTGTTGAACAACCAACTCTTTTTAATCATGAAAAATATCCTGATCATGTGTATAAACTAAAAAAAAGCTTTATATGGTTTAAAACAAGCACCACGTGCTTGGTATGATCGTCTTAAAAGCTATTTATTAGAATCTGGTTTTGAAATTGGTAAAGTAGATCAAACACTTTTTATTAAGAAAACTAATAAAGATATTCTAATAATTCAAATATATGATGATGATATCATCTTTGGTTCAACAAATGAAAAACTATGTCAGGATTTTTCAACTATAATGACAAATGAATTTGAAATGTCTCATATGGGAGAATTGTCATATTTTCTTGGATTACAAATTAAACAAATAAAAAATGGAATTTTTATTAATCAAGAAAAATATTGTTATAATTTAATTAAACGATTTGGTCTGGAAAACACTTCTGCCAAACCAACATCAATGAGCATAACAATTCGTCTCGATAGAGATGAAGAAGGCAAAAGCGTTGATCAAAAACTATATCGTAGTATGATTGGATTGTTATTATATTTAATAGCAAGTCGACCTGACATTATGATGAGTGTTTGTCTATGTGCTCGATTTCAAGCAAATCCCAAAGAATCACATATGCGAGCAGTTAAACGCATTATTTGTTATCTAACTAAAACCAAAGATTTCAATCTATTTTATCTGAAAGAATGTCCTTCCGAATTAGCCTCCTATAGCGATGCTGATTTTGGAGGAAGTCGAACGGATCGAAAAAGTACGAGCGGAACGTGTCATTTCATTGGACGTTCCTTAATCTTTTGGTTTGGTAAGAAACAAAATTGTGTTTCCTTATCAACATGTGAAGCAGAATATATATCTGCTGCTTTGGCATGTGCACAAGTCGTATACATGCAACAGACACTACAAGATTTTAATTGTTATCTACAAAAATCTATTATTTATTGTGATAATACTAGTGCAATAAATCTTTCTAAAAATCCAGTAAATCACTCACGAACAAAACACATTGATATCCGTCATCACTTTCTTCGTGATTGTTTGGAAAAAGGTTTAATAAATTTAGAATTTATTAATACTGAAAATCAAATTGCAGACATTTATACTAAACCGTTAAATGAAAATAATTTTATAAAATTAAGACGTGACTTAGGTATAATGTCTTTAAAAGATTTATAAATAGAAAATATGCAAAAATATTGAAAAACGAAAATTGTTTTATTTCTGACCAAAGCAGGATTCGAACTCATGATTTCTGACTAGTTTGATAGATGTCATATTATAGCCACTTGAGCTATGGGTGTTTCTTGTCTTAGCTTTTCTTAAATTTTATTATATTACTGTTGTTTTTCAGTAATACTATTCTTAGCCCTAAAACTCATGAACATTAACAACCGTTTGTTTCATAAAATCTCTGTGATAATCTTTGAAAACAATCCTTATCCACATATTTTTCAGAAAATATACGATTATAAATACAATGCTTATTTTTTTTCTAAGGATATTCTAAAACAAAACCTTACAAAAATTATAATGTCTTCAAACAATGAAGTTTACAATTCCGACAATTCCCATCTATCATTCCCATCTCCAGATGATGATTGTTCCGTTCGTATTCCGGTGAATGGTCCCTATCCTACTTTTCCAATGCCTAATCGTGTCCTTGATTTTTCCTCTCCGGATAAAGATCCCAGACACAGATGGAAACCATGGGAAGATTCCCATATAGGCTATACACCTAACAATAAAAAGGGGAAGCATACAATGGTTATATCTCCATCAACAAAGCAAAAGATTGATCAAATACACCATTACCAACAACAGCAAATGAATATGCAACGAGAGATCTACTATGAACAGAAAGTAACGGCAAGACGTCTCAGCTTTCTAGAAAAAATTGCCATGAAAGTTTGTTCATCAAAAAAGGATGATTTGCTGAACCTTCCTATAGAACTTCATCCTCTTCAAAACCTGTTTAAACTCCAATAGCTCCAAAATGGTCACCTGTAGAAGATGTTCCATCTCCAAACTCATGGAAGCGTAAATTTTAAAGAATGGTGGCTAAATTTATTTATATATATATATGTATATTGCTTTAAATAAAATGTATAAATATAATATAATAATAAAATTTATATGTCCCTACATATATATAAAATTTATATTTTAAATAAAATGTGCATTTCTAACAATTCGGCCGACCGAATAACCTGAGTCGCTCAGCCGACACCAGGACGCAAGCATCAAATATGCACATTTAACAGGGTCGGTCGACCGAAACTCTGAGTCGATCAGCCGAATCCTTCCCGAGAGTTTCAGCTACTCTCTGTTTATCAAATCGGTCAACCGACCCAGTGTTTTCGGTCGACCGATCGTGAAATCTTCAAATTTTTATCTCATATTAATATCCCATCTATTCACCTTTTCAATCTACCTCTTCACTTCTACTTTCCCAATTTCGGTTTTTACCCTAGCCCCCATTACAATTCTCTCAAATTATATTTTTTCTTCAAAAACAATGGCTCCAAAGAAAAAATCAAAGACTACCGGTGGCTCATCTTCATCAACTCCCGTAGATACTCAAATCGCCTCATGGCTTGTTAATGATGTAGCACTTCAAAGATGGATATGACTTCAAGATGCCAAAATCTTTGAAGAATCATTCGTAAGTTATCCTGATTTCGTTACCTATCGAATTGAAGATGCCGCAATTAGAAGTGGGTTAGATGCTTTTCTAGACTACCGAAAAAATAATTTGAAAATTAACCACATTATGGTTAAATTGTTTTTGGCTAACCTAAATCTTGTCAGTCCACCTAGAAACACTGAAAATTGTGTTTGGACATCGGTTTGTGGCACCTCAATCTTTCTCTTCAATGATAGAATTAACCACATATTAGATGCTAGACCAGGTGGAATTTCATTACACGACGTAAACTGTAATATATCAAGTCGTGACCACATAAGTCATTTATTTTTCGAAGATGATGCTACGTATTTTAGACAGACATCATCACTTAGACCCAAAGCTCGACTCTTTCATCGTTTCATGATGAAATCAATTATACCAAGAGGTAGCTCCTACCACTTAGTGTATCCTGAGAATTTTAAAGCTTTATATGCTTTGTGTTCAAATGCACAAGTGAATTGGGCACAATTACTCATGGATGAGTTTCTTACATTCAATCAAGGAAAGATGCTTCATATCTATTATGGAGAATACATAATGAGATTGATTAATAGCTTCATCCAACATGCTCCGGAATCCGAAACTTCCAAAGTTCGTTCTTTTGATTCAAGGACCATAAAACTAATGAAGTTGCCCGATGCACCACCTAGATTTTTAACCTTTAACCAATAGCAGAGTACTCCTCGAGAACAACTACGCAGTAGTCAATCTACACCTCATCCATCAACTCATGCTCCGGAGCGTCTAACACGTCAACACCCTGTTCAAAGACCAACTCCCGGAATGAGTACAGAGGCGGCTATTGATATTTGGCTCAAAATCAAATAGCCTTAGATGCCCGCCTTCGAAAAATTGACGGTCGTTTTAAGGAAATCAAGGGCTTCTTCGTGAATTTATGGGATGCCTTATCATGTAATACCGAAGCCGGTGCCTCTTATGTTGCTCCCAGAAAAAGGCCAGCACCAAACTTCTCTTTTTCAACTTCGGAGAATACAAGTTCCGGTACATCGGGAACTCACACTTCTAACACTCAAAGACGTGGTAAGGAACATGCTCCTCCGGACGAAAATATCCGTCCAGAATTTGGGGATTCCGATGATAATGAGGAGTGATCATATTGTTTTACAATTTTCTATCTCATAGTTTCTAATATTCTGTTTTTAGATGTTGTGTACTACAGTATCACATCAGTAATATTCCTATTTGCTTTGAGTATGTATTATTTAAAAAAAATCGATGTTTTCTTATGTTCTGTCACATATTCCATATTTTTTAAACATCCACTAAGTATTCCTTTTTGTCGATGACAAAGGGGGAGAAATATATGCAAGCTAACAAATTTTTGCAGAAATGTCGCCATATATTCAGGGGGAGAATTACAATATATACTACTTCGTCACATAGGTATTGTCATCAATCAAAAAGGGGGAGAATGTTGATTCAAGAGTTTTGATTCATGACACAAGCTTCATATATCATACGACGAAAGCGACAAAAAGAGAATAAGTGTATATTATGCACTACAAAGGAGACAAGACTACAATCCAGAGTTCGTTATGAATATTTTAATGTATTTAGTCTTAGAATATTGTTAAAATCATTCCTAAAGTAGTCACATACACACACGAATTAATTTATACACAAATAAGTGTGCACTGTGCATATAACTACAGGTCGGCTGACCGACCAGGATATTCGGTCGACCGACCCTGTAGTCAGTGCCATAGATACCCTCTGTTTTTGTACACGATTTCAAACTCAGCTGACCGGCCAGTTTTTCTGGTCGACCGACCTGCATATAACGGCTAGTTTTCTGAAGAGTTGCAATTGTTTCATGAAAAGGAATGTCCCTCAATCCAAGAGATACAGACACAACTTTTGATTGAAACTCTTCATGAAAGATTGTAACTATTCTATAACTATATAAACATGTTCAAATCACTTCTACAATTAACGACTCTTGTTTATAATTCTGAAATCTATTCTCTATTTATTTCTGCAAATAAAAGCATTCATTCTTATTTAATATCACTAGAATCCTTGATTTAAATCATAAACTTCGATTCTACGTGATTATCTTCCTTCTAAATCTTCACACACATATATACTCTTAAGGATTTGATTATAGGAAAGTTGTACTATCAAAAGACAATCAGTGTTCTTCAGAACACATTCGTCAACAAACTATTTGTATTGAAGTTAAAGTCCTCTTCGGCTGTTGAGGCGGAAAAATTCCTGTTCGGCTGCTCAGGTGTCGTATACCTATTCCTCCGGGTTAACTGAGGGGTTTAGTTTAAATGCAGAGGATATTCTGGGATTGGACGTAGAACGGGAAGTTCGAACCAGTATAAAAATTCCTGATGTGCTTACTTTAATTTTTATTTTACTGCTATTATCAGTTTCCGCATTTATATACCATATTACACGATCCTTAGTACTGCACGTTCACTTTCAGGAATTAATTCTCAATTTGGAAGTGTTGAATATCCAAAATAGTCAGAATAATCAAATTCCAATTCAAAATTGGAAATCAGCAATCAATCATCTCAAAAGATGCATAACCAATCGATTAATCAATCCTAATGCACATGATGCATATGCTCATAATATTATTCAATTGAAAACTCGAGAACTGAACACCAGGTTTTATTTCAAATCGTTTGGAATAAATATATAGATATCTCTTTCGAGTATCAAATCATACTTCAGGGATTTAAATCAAATCAGTTTTATTAAACAATCAAGTAGAAAAGCTACTAAAGTGGCCACCCCTACATTGAAACTTGAAAAAGAATGCCAATAATGCTGCAGTCATCACCAAAATTTATTTTCCAGCAACTGAAGTGAGTTATGGACTTTTATTTCTTTTTAGTCTTTTGAAAATCCCCTTTAAAATCATTTTCAAATCATTTACAAACATTTCTATTAGGAAAATACTTTCAAATTATGCTATTATATATTTTCGAAATATTAAAACCAACTTCAAAACTCCAGGAATTTAAATTCTTAAATTTCCAATTTGAATTTCTTTTTAGTCATAAATCGTATTTGTATGAGTCATTATCTTACAATATTCATTTCAAAATTCATAATTATTTGTTTGGATTAAAATAAATAGCTTCAGTCTAAACAATAAATTTTCATTTCAACATTCCCATAAGTTTACAATTTCTACCCTTCCCATGCATGAAAAGTTAAATTTCTAACAACTGGTTATGAACTTCGAAAATCAACAACACGAGTCAAATGCTCATAAAACGGCCTAACATAACTAAGTAATCAGTATAACACAACCATATCAATTGATGAATCAATCAGTAAAGAGATAACATCCAATCATCATCAAACAGTCATGAATAATTTTATCAGCTTATAGAGTTCATTCTTTTGTATTCAAAATATAGTCCAGGTTAAAACCATTTCATTTATTAATTTAAAAATATTTTTATATCACTAACAAATAAGCTCTCTCATATATGTATATACACTCAATGAGCTTATCCTACAGGTTTAGGTGTACGCAAAACCAAAGCTCTAATACTAACTATGTCGACCCACCTTTTTGGAACAGTTCAATTTGGAAATAAACCACATATATCCAACTCAAACCATTTAAAAGATAGATGATCAATGGGTTATTTTAAAGAAATAAGAAGAAAAGAATAAAACAACAACAAAATCTCACGACGGAATGATTAAATACAATAATCACAACAGTTCATGAAGCTGTTTAATAATATATACTCAGTTCAATTTACAACATAAATCAAAGTTATACAATATTATCGTAGTTATACAATATTATTAAAGTGATATAATTTTAATAGACAAAAAGAAATAGCACAGTGGCGTAAATACTAGTAAATATGATATACCAAATCTTCATCTTCGTCCTCCAGAACAATTATCTTTGATAACTGAAAAACTCGGTCTAACCCAAGCGCAAAAAAAGGACAGAACACTTGGGTCAGGACTAAAAATTCTCATATAAGTCACATCGAAAGTAGGTGAAATATAATTGTAAATTACTTCATTCTTTTACTTCGCAATTTCACATGAAAAGTTTCATAGTTTCAAAACTTCTACTCAGGGGTTTCAGTATTTTATCAACTTCAAATCAATTTAATAAACTTCAAAGTTTAAACAATTTTAATGTTAAATCAAATTTATTTAAATCGTCGAAACAAATACAAGGTTTTTTACCAATCATTGCTCAAATAGTTGATTTCAGTTTCATATGGTTTCTCCTTACTTTATAAATTACCAAAGTGTTGACGATTCCATTTTCAGTATAAAATACCAAAATCAACAGTTTGTTAAATTATCAAGTTAAATTTCAAAACTTTTCAGAATTTAAAATTCAATTTTTCAAAATCTCCAGTTTTGCCAAACGGCGATAAAATCACAACAATCACGTTTTCGAAAAAGAAATCAACGATGCATTAAACAATTCACATATCAAGTAGGATGTCCAAAATTCCATATCCAAATTCAATGTACATATGATTAATCATATCAATAATGATAAGACAGGGTGATAATATGGACATATTGAAATCACTAAACGACACAAAACCAATCACAAATCTCATCCATTGCAATGTCAACCAACATCCAAAGCAACCAATTCATTCATGTCACAACAATCAATATCTACCAATGTTGGGCTTTTAAAAGTGATGAAATTTCAATTATCAACATTAGTTGGAATATCAAGTTAAATGTGTGATTAAATGCCACATTTTTAACTATCAAATTAAATGTCACATTAATTATCAATCTTCACTCTCAAATTTATTGTCTAATTTAAATTCAAGTTAAACTGTGAATTTAATGGTCAAATTTAAATACCGATTTAAATCCAATCAGTTCAAATTTAATCAATTTAATTTTAGTCAATCAATATAAATTTGAAAATAAAGATTTTCCAACATCAAATAAATCCTAATCTAGCTCTATGTCATAGGTGATGTCGATACGAACCCAATGCGACCTATTTCGCCCGAATGGGACCTCGTATGAAAAAGTTAAAATTTATGAACATACGATAATTAAATTATAATTAACATAAATAGTTAACTTATAAATTAAAATATTCAAACCTCCCCCCTTCGTTTTCAGGTCGAAACCCATCAATGCAACCAACTTCAACGACTATCCACCACCAGACCCTATCGGACCCAGATCCATGCCCACCGCTGCAACCGCCTCTCCTAGGTCCACCATCATCTGTGACCATGCTACCTCCGCAACCTCTATCTCGCCTCAAGAACCCAAAAACCATGCCATCTCCAGGCCCAGATTCTAGAAAATTCGAGAGAAAATGACTCGATCCAACCATTGGATGCATAAAGGAGATTGAGCTCTGCAACTCTCGTGTTGAAGCCAAGTCAAGATTGTGAGAAGATTGATAGAAATCAAGGAAGGAAGGATTGAATGATTTCAACCATTTAAATCGTTAAAAAGGTTGGCTGAAAATTCTCAGACCGGGGTTTTGCAAATGAAGAAATATGATGGCCTTATATAGAAAATTTTATGGCACTATTGAAATTTTCGAGCTCCAAACGAAGCATGCCGCTAGGCGTTCTACATGTTATACCCTATCTTGAACACAATGGAACATATATCGAGAGCCAATTCCATCATATTCAGAAGATAGCTTTTCTAATCTTATTATTTTAATTGAATTCTTTAAATTGATTTCTGTAACAACCCTAGATTTTTGAAAATATTTTTAAATTATATTTTATTTCATTTTGAAAATATTTTGAAAATTGATTTTATTTCAAGATTTTATTTTTAAAAACATTTTAAAAGTGTAGTGGTAATTTTCCAATGTTAATAGTATTTTGTTTACAATTTTAAATTCTAGTTTCAATTAAATAAACTATTTTCTTATTTATTTTCTATTTTTTCTAAAAATATTTATTTATTTTCGTTTCTACTTTATTTTTTTTCATTTTCTATTTTATTTACCTAATTTTTATTTTCTTATCTTGAATTAAAAGAATTGGAAATTTGAAGAGACAAAGCTTTTATAACCTGTGACTTTTCATTAGCCTTGTCTTTTCACTTCCTTTGGCCTTTCGTTTTCTTTGCTTTGGCCGTACATTTCCTATGCTATAGCCGTGTATTTATATTTATTTTTCACATAAAAAAATTCCTCCTCATTTTCATTTCTCACGGCTATCTCATTTGAGAAACATTTTGTAAGTAATGGCTTCTTCTCATGCTTTTCTTCTTCATTTTTCTATTGTTTTTGCCTTGCTTCCTCTAGTCTTGCTCGGCCACAACCACCACCATCTTCTTCGATCACCACCATCATATCCTCCTCCTCCTCCTCCTCATCCACTACTAAAAACCCACTCCTCAGACCAGATTTGGCCGTGAGTTCTACATAAGCAAACACCTCAAAAAAATCCTTGCTAAAACACCACAAAACAATGCCTAGCCGACCTATATTCCACCACCACCTCCATGTTTTGCCTCAGCCACCACCCCTAGCTCCACCACCATCATGATCTGCACTCTGGCCACCAGCATGACCTCTGACCTGACTTGAACCATGCATGCCCGAGCCCAAATGATGACAAGACCGAGCCTGTATGCACCATATTCCACCTATGTGCACTTGTCCCTTTGTATTCTTCATGTTGTAACTCCTACCCCTTCACATTCCTAGCCTAGCCATATGTTTTGACCCATACCCGAGCCTATAACACCACTATGGCCGAGATTTCCCTTAGGCCGAGCACTTGAGTGGTTAAAGCATGGTCAAGCCATCTTGTTCTTTGTTGCCTCTGATTTCCAATTGTTTCAATGATGTTTTGTGTTGAATATATATGTTCATATTGTCTTGTTTTATTTGTTGTTTACAAGATCAACATCTTGGCTCTCTACCTAGTTGAATCAAAAGTCGTGTTGTATCATTCTTTTTGGATTTATCTGTGTGTTGATTTGCTGACTCCATCTTGAAAAGATGAGTATTCACGCTTGACATTCATACTTATAGAACTGTGAAGTGATAACAAGTGAATGTGTAGAAATATTATATCACGTTATACCTGCCTGTGATATGAATCATATGATGTTAACCCATGTTTATAAACCTGTCACATCATCTAATACTGCTATATGTTGCTATATTGTTTGTTTTATTCTGTTCTCACACTGCAAGTTCCCTGTAGAATACAATCACTACGGATTGAAATGATACATACCCGAACGGACATTAAAATAAGGAAAAATCGTTATGGGTTGAAATGATAGGCTTGAGCGATTTTTATTTATTTTATTTAAGTTAGGATTGCGGGTTTGAAATGATAGAACCTGGATTTTTGTTTGTAAATTGCGGATTGAAATGATATATTATCCGTATCACTTGATTTAGGTTAGAAAATTTTATACAGACCCGTGGTTATTTTATATATTTTTATAGAAATTTTTAAGTTTTAAAATTGTATATTATGATATTTTGATTTAAATTGAATCAAAAATGATTTATAAAGTTTTAGTTTTTTTTCTACAAGTTAAAATGTGAAATAAATAAATGGTAAAATTGTAATTTGCATATTTCTTAATTTAGAAATTTGAGATTTTGTTTAAAAATGAAGTTTAGTTAAGTAAACAAAATGGAAATTATGTTATATGTTGAAATGATAATTAAAACTTAAGTGTTAAGTTAATTTTTAAAATACAAAGAATAGAAAATTGTAACTTGAATTTAATAAGTGAATTATTAAAAAAATTTGATTTTGCGTATAAAATTTTACTTTATAAAAATCATTAGTTAAAGGGTATTTAAATGAACATTTTTGAGTGGAAAAATATGATTTTATAAGTTAAAAGGGTTAAAATCAAAGTTTAATTGTTTCTGAAATTTTGTTGAAAATTTGAAAATTGAATTAACAACATTTCAAAAATGCTATCATTTCTTAAGCTACTTAAAATCTGAAGTAAAGGATACTACAGCACTTTGTAAGTGTCGTGGTTGATGCAAATAAACTGTGGCAGAAATTTAACTACGAGATACTATAGCACTTGGTAAGTACTGTGGTTGTAGAAAGAAAACTAAAATCTAAAACTAATAAAAGGGCTAAAGTAGCACTTAATAAGTGCTGCAGTTGGCTGAAATGAAGATTTTTCTAGTGTAACTGAACTAATACAGCAGTTATAAATGCTGTCTTTGCTGAAATGAATTGTTTTCAAATATAACTTACCGCAACATTTTCTAAGTGCTGTGAAAAGAAATTTCAATGTTTTGTAGTTTTTAACTAAATAAAAGAGCTCAGAAAAGGCTAATTTGTTTGGGAATTGAATATTTGATTAGTAGGTATAATGACTTCACTTTAAATAGTTTAAATGGAGTATTTTGATTTGAAGTATAAACCATTGTGAAATGTGATTTGGAATGGTATTTAAAAAAAATGAATGAGGTTTTGAAAGGATAAGATATTTTGATATTTTGAAATGGATTGGAAGTGATTTGATCTTTATTCTCATAAAGATTTGAATTTGAAATGATATTTGATTTTTGAAGTATAAAATTCCATTTTGAAATGCATAACCATGGGTTATAATAATGATCGGTTGTTAAAAAGACCGGGATCGGAAATGGACATACTCTTTGTCAATACCGAAAACCACTTTAACAACTGTGTACGCGGTGGAGTTTCCAGAATGAAGTAGAATGGTGGCGACGATCCTATTGTGGTATGAATGTGGACCGGGCTCCCATGAGTTGGCTTAAGGTAGCTAAAATAGGTGCGATCTCGGGCCAAAAGCGATAGCTCCTCTGGTCGGACACATTTCTTCAATAACATTCTATTACTTTGTGATTGTCTTGTTGGCCACCCTTTTATTTGGGAGTGTGTTTCGAGGTGGGCGTAGTGGCTGCTACATTACCACCAGCCCGTGTGCGTAATTGGTATATCTACCCTAGCATTGCCTTGTGTGCCGCGTCACCTACCATAGCGAGCTTTACTACGAGTTTGGTGTGTGTCGTACCTATGGAGTATCTTCTCATAGCCTCCCAATCTAGAGGTACACAGGTACTGTGTAGTCTACTGGCACTATTACGTGTTAAGGGCTATATGGGCAACCCCTTGACACTATTTTAAAGTATGTTTATTTTACTATTAGACATTATTATAATAGCGAATATTACTTCATAGTAAATAGTTTAACTGATCCTTAGAGGATGGGCGGTCCCAAGCATCATTTAGTTACTTGTACATTTATTGCAGTTCACTTGAGTTGGTTTACATTGTATAAGTATGTATGTCCTGACTCGAGTGTTTGTGTTTTATTTATACTCGGGTCAGCCTGAGTATTCACAGCTTTGGTTTTCTCTTTCTAGAGCTAGGAATCGCTGGAGATTCCGTTTATCTAGTTATTTATATATTTCAGTTTCAGATGTTCTATTTCAGTTCTTGTATTAGTGGACTTCTATGTATTTGTGATTTCTATTATGTTTGTTTTTAGACTGATATTATGTATTTGTTTTGGGATTTTGTTATAGTAGTTTCATGAACTACTATGGTATTTTATTTTCCGCTGTGAGACATTCTGATATTTCTGTGTCTGTGATTCTATGATTTATTTTATTTTCTCCAAATGTTATTACAATCTGTTATTTTTAATTATTCAAGTCTGACATGTGTGGATTACTATCCATTTGAATGGTCCCAAATAATGGGTCGTCACAATTTCTGTGCATTTCAAGCTCACACGACCAAATGAAAAGTCCGATCATTACCAAACTTGAAGTCCTATAATATTCACAATTATAGGTCCAATGAACTGGTTTCGTTGAAATCCGAGACAGTGCCTAAAAAAACTATTTTTACCCGTTAATTAAGACAAGCTATTTTAAAAATCAATTTAATCAATTTAAAATTCAAATTTAAAAGTTAACAATTTTCATTCTTGTTTAAACAAAATTTAATCAACTTTTGAAATTATTTTCATTCATACTAAATTTAGGATTCAATTATTTAAATAATTCCAATATTAAATATAACAATTTAATTATCAAATAATCATTATAATCGAAACAAAAGTTATTTAACTTATGAAATTAGCCTTTCAATATTTAAAATTAATTTAATATTCGAAATTCGATTTTATCCTAAACTAACTTGTCCAATAATTATATTAAATTTAATAATTTAAAATAGTTAAAAACCTGGGTCGTTACAGGAAGTAAGTTACCAATTCGGTCTCAGCAGGACATGCATTTTCTATTACAATGAAATTCATAAATGAAAATGAAGTACTTATTGGTGGGGTTACCATTATTCTTTTTCTTGTATGTGTTCCTAAGAAAAGGAATTTGTCCATAATAGTGCGAAAAGAAGGCCCTACTCCACGTTGTTCAGGAATGGTGTCATTAAGTTTCTCGACCATTTTCGATAGGATTAGTTAGTTCTATTTCTTGGTAGGGCCAGGAAGGAATGTTGCTCAATGGTAGAATGTCACCTTGATGTCGTGGAAGTCATTAGTATGAGATTGATTATCCCCAAACCCAACAGGAGTTTTTCTATTTTGACTTGCTCCCCTTAACGATCAAATGAGAATGGATAAGAGGCTTGTGGGAATGATGTGATAGGGTAGAGATGGTTATATGGCTGGGAGCGAACTCCAGGTTAATATGAAGTATCAGATCCAAGTTATGCTTGGAAACAAAGAAATTCCAAATCGTCTTTGTCTAGGAACAAGGAAGCTATAAGTAATGCAACTGTGAATCTCATGAAGAGTTCGATCCTGGCTCAGGACGAATGCTAGAGGCATTCTTAACAAATGCAAGTTGGATGGGAAGTGGTGTTTCCAGTGGCGGACAAGTGAGTTATATGTAAGAATCTACCTTTGGAAGGGGAAGATTCAATCCTCTTACTACAAATTTATAAGTAGTTTTCTTTTGCTCGTCTAACTGTCTAGCTTAATTCATCAACCCTAATGATAAATAAAAAAAGAACATATCCATTTAATATAATATATTAAATTTCTTTATTCTATTTTTAGTTCTAGAAAAGTGGGAAAATAATAATGTTCTCTATGGGTATTTCTATACATATATCTCTAACTATGGTCATTTCTCTGCCTATATCTCCAACTTTGGACTAGTGGCCCTATAAGTCATAGTCCACAACTATAAAAGTGGGTGCACACAACTATATTATATTGGGTTCAATAACCCTTTCCCATTCAGTCATATCCTAACAATGCTAAGAAGGAAGTATTTGGGCTACTTAATACTCTTAGTTTGTGAAAAAGACATGACCTCACGCTATTTAATACCTAAACCCAAGCTAAGCCCTCCGGGTACTCCTTAACCATCATACAAAATCCCTCATAGTCCATCTAATACTTATTAGATAAGAAGTGGCAGACGCTAACACAACTATTTAATACCTCAATTTTGAAGCAAATCCCTCCCAAGATATTTCCTCTAATGCATATAAGTGATAATCTCGACCATCTATTAATCACCTATAAAATTATCTCACCATTTAAAACTTCTAAATGAGGAGTGGAAGATCCTAACATAGCCATTTATTACCTTCGATATCGATGCAGGCCAATCCTGGCATATCTGTCATCTCACATTATTTCGGCTATTCATAGGCACTGGTAGGCAAATAAGTTGGACAGGCTTACCCTGCATAATTGGGAATAACCTAGCATCCATCATTGGGTACTTATAATAGGCGTTGTCTCATATCAGTTCCCAAGTCACACCGTTGGTAGCCAGATTATCTAGATAGACATCTGTGTGCTTTTAACTAACCTCTCATTCCTATAATTTAGCTATATTTCCACTCTCAAACATTTCAAAACAATACCAACATATTTGTATAATACACACACACAAAAACACAAACACACACACACATACATAATGTACCTCATTTGTATTTACACTTTAAAGGCCATATACGAGAAACTCCTTATTTCGTTTTCATTTATGGATTAAATTCCATAATTGTCCTAACTCTTTTTTTTAGATTAGTTGTTAATGGATAGTTGTATGTTACATGTTTATAATTATAACTGTCAATTCCAAGGTTTACAGGAATATGTTATAATTATATATTTTCCTGGTTCGTTCTATGCGTGTTTAGGTGATTTTTCAGTTTCTTAATTAGGGAGTTATATTATTTAATCTTAACAACTAAAACAATTATATAGTTCAATTCATTACAATAAGTACAGAATAACCAATATTATAAATAAATTGGGTACATAAAATAGAGTTATATACATAAAAAAGAATCCAAAGCATATGATTCGTTTTATATATTAATATAGCAGAACTATGCCTCCTTTTCTGAGAAGTTAATTTACAATATGAATCATTTATATTTCATTTAAGATTTTTAATGAATAATGTTGAATAACCAACAGTTCATAACCGGTTGATTGGTCCTAACTGGTGGCCGACCGATTATGGTTCAGACCATTTAATATGTTAACCTTAACTTTATACACACTTTTTTCTTACCTATTTTCAATTTTAATGTTAATGATTACACAGATGTTAAGTATCATATTTACGTATTTATTTTGACATTGATTTCAATAATGCTTATTATCTTAATTCGTTTTGAATTATTTTTTACTCGAAATTTTCAAACATCGATAACTTCTTCGTTTGAACATCGATCACGAAACTCTATGCACAAACATTGCTCAGAAAATTACCACGAATGCAATGGTGGAAATTCATAGCTAAATTATGGTTTTCGAAAAATTTCCTTTTCGGTGTTAGTATTAATTAATTTTCCTAATTTAGTTTTCTATTAATTTTATAGGGGTTTACACGCAGGCACCCTACATCTAATGGGTGTCCCTCCTCTACTAGTAGCAGTTGTGTAATGCCTATTCCTTCACTGCTCATTCTTAGTTTTCCCTAACTTGTAGAGAATACCTACGTGTATGAGGGAAGCCAAATTTTAGGATGGAGTCCTTCATTGAGACCTGGGTATGGCTCTACACTAATGAGTGGATATTCGATGAAAATAGGTTAAGAGATGGCTTGCCTTTAAGAAACTTCAAGAAAAAGCTGTATGTTGGTGCTACCTTATAACTGGAGAGGTGGACCAGCATTATATGACTTGGTAAGAGTTCCAAAGAAGGTTTGAGGCTTATCTTCTATGGCCAAGTCAGGGTTGTAAGACGAGAAGTTCTTGTATCTCCAACAATAGTATAAGACAATGAATGATTACATAAATGAGTTCATACTTTTTGCTTTTTTAGGATGAACATGATAAAATACTTCAACTAAGAAGGCCAAGAAATTTTATATATGACTTAATCAACTTCATAAGGACCTAGCTCTTGGCCATATTCCTACGGGTACTACTTTTAAGAGTCTCATGGAAGTGATTTCCTCAACTTTATTTCTCAAAGGAGTTCTAAAGAATAAAAGGCTAAGCTGGAAGTTAAACCAAAGTTATAAAGAAAGAATAAGGGAAAGTGGAGAAAGAATGACCAAGGCCAAAATAAGAAGGAAGGGTTGACTTAAAATATGTACTATTTGCAGAGATGCTTTGCTAAAGATTCTAAATTCAACATCCAAGGAAATAAACGTTTCAATTGTGATCAATTAGTTATTTTAAGAACAATTGTCCATCTCCTCCAAAGGTTAGGGAAATGGTCAATCTTAATGCCATCTAAGAAATTCATGGTTCGAGTGCTCCACCAATGCTCGATAAGGGGAAAAACTCATCATGGAAGGTGCTTTTTCTGTTTATGATTTTCCTATTTGTGCTTTGTTTGATACAAAAACTTCGTATTCTTTTACATCTAAACATCTTATTAATATTTTATTCCTAGTGCCCTACGTTATTGACAGCCCTCTTAATGTGCCTAATCCCATTAGGGAATCGACACGTCTTTCTATGATATGTAGGCACATTAAGTTGTCTATATGGGACTGGATTTTCTTGTGATGCTTTTATGCTTGGGTTTTTGGGTTATGGACTTATACAAGGGATGGATGGGATGACGAAGCATGGTGCTGTTATAGATTGTGACGATATTATGGTTCATATAAAGGATAGTTCAGGAAAGGGCTTATTGTTCTTTGTGAGTTGGATAGTTCAATGATATTGAGCTATTTCTACACCTTGGACCTATTTTATGATGAATTGGTGCAAATTCTCCTTTTTAGGAATTTTGCATATGTGTTTGAAGATGTTTTACGTTTACCTTCTCATTTTGAAAATTGAATTCCGTATTAATTTAGACAACATGTGAAGCCAGTTGTCTTACTTATTTGATGAATGGCTTTTAGAGAATGAAAGAGCTAGAAACTAAATTTTCAAGCTTTCAAATGAGGGCCTTAGTCGGAGAAGTACATAAGAGTGGAGAGCACCCACCGTGTTTGGGACTAAAACGAATGGATCCTTGAGATTATGTGTTGACTGTAGAGAGACCAATAAGTTAATAAGGAAGAATAAATATCCCTTTCCTTGTATGTATGATTTGTTCAACCAACTAGAAGGAGCTAAGATTTTCTCTCAACTTGGTCTTCCTAGCTGGTTTCATTGACTAAGGGTGGCTAATGATAGCATTTCGAAAGCCTCATTTATAATCCTTATTGCATCTTATGTCTGGTTGGTGATCTCTTATTTTGTTGATCTCAGGAGTCGTGTCTTTTGGAACCAACTCAGTAAATTTATGATGACGTTTGTAGATGATATTTTGATATGCTCTTCAAGTGTAAAAATCACAAATTAACTTCTAAGTAGAGTTAGAGGTGTTTAGGAAAAATTGCATGAAAGAAAAAGTTTCAAAATTTTGCTTTTGGAGGAAGTTAGATTCTTGGGTCATGTCGTATATGAGTTTGGGATTTTAATTGATCCTAGCGAGGATTCCATGTTGCAAGCTTGATAAGTACCTAGTAATGCGATCGATATTAGTTGTTTTCTTAAGTTGGGGGATATTGTTGAAAGTTGTTTGCGGACTTTGCAAACATTGCTATACCTTTGACTCATGTAACTAGAAAGAACTAAGTTTTCTTATATGATGCATGTTGTAAGGGCATTTTTACTGTGATGAAGCAATTGTTGACTAGGTAACCATGTACCCTGATGCTTTTGGTATAGGATTTAATGCAGTTCTTATGCAAGAGGGCAAGGAGGTTGCATCTGCTAATTGAAAACATAAAACCTAATATAAGAACTATCCAACTCATGATTTTATATTGGTGGCCATTATCTTTGCTTTGAAGACATGGAGACATTATTTTTTAGATAAGAAGTTTTAGCTATACATCGATCACAAATCTTTGAAATGCTTATTCTCCCAAATAGATCTTAATCTTAGGCAAAAAAATTGATGGAATTCTTGGCATCTTATAATTTTTGAATTTTTTACATGCTTAGAATGAGGAATGTTATGGCAGATGCATTGAGTAAATGGAATGCTATGTTGGGTTTTATGTTCGTTGAATGGATAGGTTTCTAGTTTCTTGTGGAGTTAGATTTCTTACTTTCCTATGATGTACTACCTGCTTTATTGGCAACATTATAAATTAGGCCCACATTTAACGATCAGATTGATTCTAGCTAAAAACACTATGCAAGCATTTTGGAGATCTTGGACCATATTTGTAAAGGGGAGAACTTTACGCATGTTAATAGGTATTCCATTGATGCGAAGGGCTGAATTCATGGAGATGGAAGGTTGTGTTCCTAAAATGGAAATTTATATTGATGAGGTGCATCGAGAACACCATAATTCTTAGATGATTATTTATCTTGGTGCAAGTTTCATTGTAAAATTAAGACATTTAAAAATTTCCTCTTTTTAATATTATTATTAATTAATTAATTTTCTTAATTTAATTTCCAATTAATTTATAACATGTTACAGTAGCTACCTCATGTCTAATGGGTGTCCCTTCTCTAGTAGTAGCAATTGTGCAATGCCTATTCCTCCATTGCGTGTTCTTAATTTTCCTAAATTTGTAGTGCATATCTCCATGTGGGAGGTAAGCATGATATTGGGATGTAGTTGTTCATTAAGCCCCATGCATGGCTTTGCACTAATGAGTGGATCTTTGATGACATAATGCTTGAGTTTGGTTTAGAGATGACTTTCTTCTAGAAAATTTCAAGAAAAGACTTTGTGTTTGTAATTGTGTTTGTAGGATGTTGCAATTAGAGGGGTGGATAAGCATCCTATGACATAGTAAGAGTTTTAGAAGAAGATTTGAAGCTCAGTTTATTTCATAGGCCGGGTGGGGCTTTAAGATGAGAGTTCTTGCATCTCGAACAAGAGTATAAGACCATGAAGGATTCCATAAATAAGTTCACACTGCTAGTTTGTTTCGGGGTGGACATGATCAACACCTAGCTAAGAAGGCCAAGAAATTTTCTATATGAATTAATCAACTTCTTAAGGACCAATTAGCCATATTCCTACGGGTGATACATTTAAGAGTCTTGTGGAAGTGATTTTCTAAATATTATTTCTAAAGTGGCTTCTAAAGAACAAGTAGCTAAGGTGGAAGACAAGCCAAAGTTCTTACGCGAGAAGAAGGGGAAGGGGAAAAAGAATGACCAAGGCCAAAAGAAGAAGGAAAGGGTGACTTAAATTATGAACCGTTAAAAGGGATGCTTTGCTAAAGATTATAAAGTCAACCACCATGAAAAAATGTTTGTAGTCAATCAAACATTTCAAGAACAATTGTCTGTCTCTTCCAAAGGGTAGGCAAATAGTCAAAGCTTATGCCATCCAAGTGACACATGGTTCGAGCGCTCCACCAATGCTCGATAAGGGAAAGACATCACCATGAAAGGTGCACTCTATACTTATGATCTTCCTATTCATGTTTTATTTGATATAAGATCTTCATATTTTTTACTATTAAACATTTTATTGATATTTTATTGCAAGTGCCTCATTTTATCAATGATTCTCTTTTTATGCCTAATCTTAATGGGGAATCGACACATCTTTCTATGATATGTAGGGACATTAAGTTGTCTCAAGGTGGGTCTGGATTTTCTTGTCATGCTTTTATGCTTAGGTTTTCTGAGTAATGGACTTATAATTGGGATGGATAGGATGACGAAGCATGATGTTGTTATAGATTGTGATTGTATCGTGGTTCATATGAAGGATAGTATCAAGAAAGGGCTTAATGTTCATTATGAGTTGATTGGTTCAATGATATTGAGCCATTTATACACCTTAGATCTCTCTTCTGATGAATTGGTGTAAGTTCCAATTTTTAAGAATTTTGCTGACATGTTTGAAGATGTTTTAGTTTTATATCTTCGAAAAATGAATTCGATATTGATTTAGAGCAAAATTTGAAGCTAGTTGTCTTACCTATTCGACGAACCGCTCTAAGAGAAAGAAAAGAGCTAGAAACTCAAATTTCCAAGATTTCAAAAGAGGCTCTTGGTCAAAGAAGTATATCAAAGTGGGAACCACCCATCATGTTTGCAACTAAAATGGTTGGATCCTTGAGCTTATATGTTGACTATAAAGAGACAATTAAATTGACAAGGTAGAATAAATATCTCCTTGTATTTGTGATTTGTTCAACTAACTCGGAGGAGTGGATATTTTCTCTCAACTGATCTTACTAGATGGTTTCATCAACTAAGGGTGGCTAAGGATAGTATTTCGAAAACCTATTTTAAAATCCTCGATCCATCTTATGAATGGTTGATGATGTCATTTAGGCTTATGAATGCACCAGCATATTTTTCGTTGATCTCATGAATTGCATCTTTCAAGACCAGCTAGATAAATTTATGGTGATGTTCGTAGATGATATTTTGATATTCTCTAAAAGTGAAAAAAGAACAAATTGACTTATAAGAAGCATTAGAGGTGTTAAGGAAAAATCGTTTGAAAGAAAAAATTTCGAAATGTCACTTTTGGAGGAGGGAAGTTAGATTCTTGGGTGATGCTGTATTTGAGCATGGGATTTCAATCAATCATAGCAAGGTTACCATGATTTAAGATTGGAAAGCACTAAGTAATGTGATTAATATTCGTAGTTTTCTTTGATAGGGGAATATTATCGAAAGTTCATTAAGGACTTTGCAAACGTTGCTATACGTTTGACTTGTATAACTAGGAAAAACCAAGTTTTCTTATAGGGTGCATGTTGTGGGGACATTTTTACTATGATGAAGCAACTGTTGACAAGTGCTTAGGTTTTCGTTACTCCAAAAGGACCTAACCATTAACCATATGCCCCAATGCTTATGGAATGGGACCTAATGCGGTTCTTGTGTAAAAAGAAAAAGTGGTTGCGCATGCTAGTTGGTAACATAAGACCCATGATAAGAACCAGTAAACTCATGCTTGGATATTGGCAGCCATTGATTTTTCTTTGAAGAGATGGAGACATTATTTGTTAGGTAAGAAGTTTGAGCTGTACACCGATCATAAATCTTTACAATATTTATTCACCCAAAAAGATCTCAATCTTAGGAAAAAATTTAATGGAATTATTGGCATCTTATAATTTGCGAATTTTATGTACTCTCAGAATAAGGAATGTTGTGGCAAATGCATTGAGTAGAAGACATGTTATGTTGGTTTCTATGTCTATTGAATGGATGATTTTTGGATTTTGTTGGTTCCTGAAATGATGGTTTTGATGACAACTACCTTAGGACTTGTTACAAAATATAAATACTAATATTCTTATATATATATATATATATATATATATATATGTGTGTGTGTGTTTGTGTGTGTGTGTGCAGGATCATATACGTAGGTACTAAGAATGAAGATTGTACTGTATAGAGATTCAAGACTGACGAATTCAAGATTGAAGAAATCAAGACAGAAGACTCATGAATATCAAGAGTTCACGATATCAAAATTAAGTTCGAGATATCAAGATAAATAATAGAGTCTAGATTTATGTTAAAACTTCATAATAGCACTGAAATCTTTATTTGAATTTTTATTATGGAATGGAATCCACCTTCTCGCTTTAATAGTGGGATGGAACCCACAACCTCTTTAGTGGGGTGGAACCTATTACCTTCTCTAGTGGAATTGAATCCACGAAATTTCAAAATGATTTATTTTTAAGATTTTTTCGAAAATATCTTTTTAAAAGATATCTCTCTCTATTTAAATATTTTAGCCTTAATTATTTTTATTAATTTCAAAATCATTTATTGTTTTTAAACCATCTCCTAGTTTTAATAGTTTAGCTTTAAAATCTCAAATATATATTCTATACTTAGTTTTTTTAATATTTTTTATATTATAGATTATATATTTTACGATTACTTTCTGCATCTCTGTTATAAGTTTAAACTATATTCAAAATGGTTTATAAAGTTTAGGAATTATTTTGAAAAGTTTTGTAATAGAAAATTTTAAAACAAAATCAATTTTCAAAATTCACATAGGCATATCGACAACCCTCATACCCCCATGTCGACATGATGACCGTAGAATTCAAAATTTTAAATTTTCAAATGAAGTGTCTATTCGTCATAGGCTTTTACGAATGGACATGACCGTTATTGTCTTATAAATACCAGTATTTTTCAACGAATTTTAAGTTAGTTTTTCTTCATTTCTTCACTTCTTCTTCTCCACTCAAATATTCTATTATTGTTAACTCCGCTTTGATAATGACTCAGCAACTTAAAAGGTAATGACGTACCAGCTTAAAAGGTTACGACCTACCGGCTTAAAAGGTTACGACCTAACGACTTAAAAGGTTACGACCTAACGGCTTAAAAGGTTACGACCTAACGACTTAAGATGTGGGGCGACCTAACTGTTCAACGACCTAATTACTTAAAGAGGTTTGCAACCTAATGAGTTCAGTGACCCGGGGGTCCGCGACTTAATGAGCTAAAGGTGGACAACCTAACTACCTAAAAGAATGGGACGACCTAATGACTTAAAAGGTTACGACCTACGACTTAAAAGGTTACCGACCTAACGACTTAAAAGGTTACCAACCTAGCAACTCAAGACAGGAAAAACTCAAACCAGCTACACTTAAGTCGCGACCGACTTACGACTTATGTTAGGTCGTAAGCGACCTAGGCAAACGAAGACAAATCCAATGCAGCGTCACTTAAGCCGTGGCTTGTTAACTCGTTCGCGACTTGGGACTTGTGATATGAATCCAGAAGAGCATGCTTATCCCAGTTAAGCCGTGAGCCATGCATGAGAGATGGAGCACGACCTACGACCTATCTTAGGTCGGCTACGATCCACGACCTATTTTAGGTCGGCTACTACTTACGACCTGGCATGGAAACTCCTCTATAAATACAGCGCTATCAGCAACTTGAGGGGGACTTTTTCGATCATTTTCTTCAAAGCATCGAGATTCTGCCATCTTCAAGCCAAGCCTTATTCCAACATTCAAAACTCACAAGAAGCTTCAGTCAACTTCAAACATGGATTCAACATATTCAACCATGAATTCGGAGAACTCTCTTGCATCAAAGTTTTTCTAGCTACTTGCCTTTTGAAGTGAATTGTAATTGAAGGAAATTGTAAAGGATTGTAATCATATAAGCAATAAAAAAAGGATTGAAGTGGACGTAGGCTTGATTATAAGCCGAACGACCATAAACTCTGTGTCCCTAACTGCTTTTTCAGCGAACTACCGTTTTTTCTGATTCCCGTGTTAACGGGTGGTGCTTTCATTCAGTCTTTATTTGCATCGGGGTGTTAGCGTCTGACTTTTTACGTTAACATTTTTGGTGCTTTCACTGAGAACCCAACTCAGGATACTATCATCATAGCTTCACAAAAATTTGTAGAAAGGATCTCTCTAAAAACCAGAAGTTTATCAGAAATAATGGCCCCCGGAAGAAAATGAAAGTCGGTTAGATCTGACGATGTTCGAGAGACTACTTCCACTTCTCCTCCTTTAAGTCAAACAACTCCAACCGTCGGAGTTACACGGGCAGAGCTGGACGCCGTGGTATCTGGGCCACATCGACAAATGGAAGCTCAAAATAACCTAATGATGGAAAGGTTGAATGCTTTATTTGAGGCAAACCGCCAACCGGCAACTAAGGAGGGAAACCTTGCCGATGAAGTGCAGAATGTGGAAGGAAGGAATATCACTCATAGGCCAGCTGACCCAGTGGAAAGGACACCTCCCCAAGCCGGAGGATCGGGGCCGCAACCAACCCTCCGTGAGTGACTGTCAAGACAAAATTCCGAGAGAATGGCTGATGTTTGTCCCGCTAAGCCTCAAAATGATGAAGAGTATTTCTCAGGCATGGTTCATCAGATTATGAAGGAAAGTATGCAAAGAAATGAAGATGAGAAAGAATGGAGTTTCGCTCCGAGCAAAACTCCATTCACTGAAAATATCCTGAAGGAAAAATTCCCAAGGAAGTTTGTCCCTCCAACTATTCTAGCTTACAAGGGAACGAGCGATCCTAATGAGTTTCTGTATAAGTATGATTGGCACATGACGGGTGCCAGAGCCTCTGATGAAATCAAATGCCGGTATTTTCCAGTGTACCTGGAGGGAATTGCTTTACTTTGGTTCATAAAGCTCCCGGTCCGATCGATAGACCAATTTTCTGATTTGACTCGAAAATCCAAGGAACAATTTCGATTGTATGCGTCAAAGGCAAAGGATATAATGTCATTGTCCAGCTTGGAGCACAATCCTGGAGAATCCATTAGAGCCTTCTTGAATCGCTTCAATATAGCTCTGGCTGAAGTAGACAACGCAGAGCCGAGAATGATTTTGACGTACCTGATGAAGGCTATTGGTAAGACAAGTGAGTTTGGGAAGTGGTTAAAAATGAAAGAACCGAATTCGCTTGACAAGTTTTATAAAAAAACCGATGAATTCATGCGTCTGGAAAGCCTCCAAGCACCGGCTAAGGTGGTATCAACAGGGGCTGGAAATATTAATGACGTTCTGAATAAGAAGGAACTTAGCAATCAGAAGAGGGGGAACGATGGTCAGAAGAGGCAAGGAGATGCAAAGAAAGGTCGTCCCTTCAACTTCACCCCTCTGACCGATACCCCGGAGAACATCTACTTTGCAAACAAAGACACGGTCAAATTCCCCGCGCCAGCTAAGCAAAGAGTTAATAACAAAGCTGAGAAGAATGGAAGGTTTTTCCGGTTCCATAACCAACCCGGGCATGATACTAACGAGTGCCGTCACTTGAAGGAGGTATTGAGGAACTATTGAAGGAAAACAAGCTCCAGCAATATGTAAAAAGGAGCAAGAATAGCCCAACTTCGGCAACTCAAGGACAACAGGTTTCTGTTCATCGTCCTAGCTCAAGTGAGAAGGCGGTAGCTCATAAGTCAGAGAGGCCTGTTATAAATGCGGTTATAGGGGGCCCTCACCCAACTGGCAGGAGTTGGGGCGAAATGGAAAGATACGCCCGTGCTTTGAAGTATGCACCGGCAGATGAAAGTGTTTTTGTGTTAGAAGATGCTGCGCCCCTGAAGCAGCAGAAAACCTTTAATGATGACATTATATTCAGTACTAGGGATTCGATGGGTGTTGAAGCTCCTACCATTGATCCTTTGGTCATCTCCGCTGGCATTGGGCCAGCTACTGTGAAAAGAGTTCTGGTTGATTGTGGAGCTTCGTGCAACATTCTCTTCAAGAAGACTTTTGATTAGATGAAGATTCCAATGGCCGACGTTCAAGTTTCATCACTAAAGATTGCTGGTTTTACTGGGAAGCCGAAACAGCCAATTGGGACTATAGATTTGTTCGTAGAGCTTGGAGAGGGGCAGAGAAAAGTGGCTCGAAAACAGACCTTTGTTATCGTTGAAGAGTTTTCTGCCTACAATGCCTTCCTAGGTCGACCAACTCTGGCAGCATTCAAAGCTGTTCTTGCCCCATGGTGTCTGACCATAAAATTCCCCACAGATAATGGAGTTGGTGTGGTGAGAGGGGATCAGAATGCTGGGCGAGAATGTTATCTTACAGAGTTGCGTGAAACGAGGAAGAGAGAAATGAGAAAAGATGCGGCGGCCCCAGTCCGCATCAAAGAATCAACCTTGTAGCAATTATAGGGTGGACCCTGCACAGGCGAACACAGCGGTGCACGAAGAGAGATGGATCCCAGAAAAGCCAGTGCAGGGGAGAATAGAGTGGTACCAGTTGAAGTGACAGTGCCGATACCTGTTGACCCGAAAGACCCGAACAAAGTGTTGAATGTGGGTTCGTAGCTTAATGCAATGGTTCAAAATGTTTTGATATCATTTTTGAAAGAAAATCTGGATGTATTCGCTTGGACTCATGCCGATATGTGTGGAATATCTCTAGAAATTGCAGTGCATACCTTGAATATTGATCCAAAGTTTACACCGGTAAAGCAGAAAAGGAGAACTCAATGTCCTGAAAGGTCAGCAGCATTGAAAGAAGAGGTTGATCGACTCATGGAGAATGGTTTTATCAGGGAATCCACTTATCCGAATTGGGTTTCAAATCCAGTACTGGTTAAAAAAGCTAATGGGAAATGGAGAGTGTGCATTGACTTTTCAGATCTAAACAAAGCCTGCCCCAAGGATTGCTTCCCGTTACCCAGGATTGACTAGTTGGTGGATGGAACGGTGGGGCATGAATTGCTATCTTTTATGGATGCCTACTCCGGATATAACCAGATAATGATGCATGAGCCAGACCAAGAGGACACAAGCTTTATCACTAATGTTGGTCTCTACTGCTACAGAGTCATGCCTTTCGAACTTAAGAATGCGGGGCCAACTTACCAAAGACTTGTTAATGCCATGTTTAAACCACAGATGGGCAAGACTATGGAAGTTTATGTCGATGATTTGCTGGTAAAGTCAAAGAAAGCAGTGGACCACATGGATCACTTGGTAGGGATGTTTTCGATCCTCCGAAAGTACGGTATGAAGCTGAATTCTTTGAAGTGTTCATTTGGGGTAGAATCTGGAAAGTTTTTGGGTTTCATTGTAAGTGCAAGGGGCATTGAAGCTAATCCTGCTCAGATAACTGCCTTAAGAGAAGTCAAAGCTCCTAGAACGAAGAAGGAATTGTAAAGTCTCAATGGAAAAGTTGCTGCTTTGAGTCGGTTCATTTCCAAAGCTACTGATAAATGCATTCCATTCTTTGATGCTCTAAAGAAAGGAAGAAAAAACTTTGACTGGACTCCTGAGTGCCAGAAAGCTTTCGATGAGCTGATTCGTCATATGGAAACACCTCCTATACTTCTAAGCCTGACAATGGTGAAGATCTTTTTGTATATTTGGCAATCTTGTCTCATGCCCTCAGTGCAGCTTTGGTACGGGAGGATGCGAAAATTCAGCGCCCGGTCTACTACATCAGCAAGAGACTCACTGGGGCAGAATTGAACTATTCAAAGTTGGAAAAGCTCGCTTATTGTCTACTGATTGCATCGAGAAAATTGAGGCCATATTTCCAAGCTCATCCCATCAAGGTCCTCATCGATCAGCCCTTGAAGCAAGTCCTATTTCGTCCTGAAACCTCGGGTCGTCTTTTGAAGTGGAATATTGAGCTCAGTCAATATGACATCACGTATCATCCCCCGAAAGCAATCAATGGACAAGCTTTGGCTGAGTTCATCGCGGAATGTACAGACAAAGGTGATAGCGAGGAGGTGGTAGCCGATAATTCCCTAATTCTATGGAAATTGTATGTCGATGGCGTAAGAAACGATTACTGTTCCGAGGCTGGGGTTGTGCTTGAAACCCTTGAAGGACGGTCACTGTGTTATGCATTAAGATTAGAATTTCCTTCGACTAATAACGAGGTAGAGTATGAAGCTCTCGTTGCTGGCCTGAAGATTGCTAAAGAACTGAACATCAAGGCATTGCAAATCTTCAGTGATTCACAGCTTATTGTGTGTCAAGTCAAGAAAGAGTTTCAAACCAAAGGAGGAAATCTGCCCGCTTACTTGTCAAGAGCCTGGGAGCTTCTCGAGGACTTGGACCATTATACGATAAACCATATACCTCGGGAAGAAAACATGAAGGCAGATTCCCTCGCAAAGTATGCAAGCACTGGTGAAGCTCAATTATTGGGATTAGTTCCTGTGGAATTCCTGTCAACTCCAAGCATTGATGAAATGAATATTGACTGGATCATGACTGTATCACAGGAGCGAGAATCATGGATGACTCTGATATTGGAATACCTGCGCGATGGTTCTCTACCAGAAAACCCAAGAGAACGGCAGAAGTTGTTAAGAAAAGCATCCAGATTTGTAATTCAAGATGGCCGATTGTATAGGCGGGGATTCTCAATGCCATTACTCCGATGTATGACCAAGGAAGAAGCTGGAACAATTCTAACTGAGGTACACGGAGAAGAGTGTGGAGACCATTCAGGAGGTCAAACTTTAACAAAGAAAATTCTCCGTTATGGATATTTTTGGCCGGATATTAATCGTGATGCCGCGAGTTACACCCTAAAATGTGACCGATGCCAGAGATTTGCAAAAATCCCAAGAGAACCTTCCACTGAGATAACACAGATAGTCAGTCCGTGGCCATTTGCTATTTGGGGAATGGATCTCATCGGGCCTCTGCCAACTGCAAAATCCGGAATCAGATATGCTATTGTTGTTGTAGATTATTTTACAAAATGGACTAAATCTGAACCCTTAGCTACTATTACCTCTAAGAAAACGATAAACTTTGTAACTAAGAATATCATTTGCAGGTATGGAGTGCCTCAAAAGATAATCACAGACAATGGAACCCAATTTGAAAGTAAAGAGTTCCAAGATTTTTGCAAAAAATTCAAGATTCAGAAAAGTTTCTCAGCAATGGCTCATCCGCAGGCAAACGGGCAAGTGGAAGCAGTAAACAAAATTATCCAATCAACCATCAAAAAACAGCTGGAAAAAGCAAAAGGTGGTTGGGTCGATAAACTTCCGCTAGCACTATGGGCATATAGAACTACACATAAAACTGCAACGGGGTACACTCCATTTTCTTTGGCATATGGATCAGAGGCAATGATTCCTGTAGAAATAGAGATCCCTTCACAAAGAAGAATCCATTTCAATCAAGCCGAAAATGAAAAGCTACAACTTGAAGCCCTTGACTTCCTTGATGAAAAAAGGGAAGAAGCTGACCTCAGAATTACGGCTCATCAGCAAAGAATAGCCAGGCACTTCAATTCCAAAGTTCGCCAACGCAGCTTTGAAGTTGGGGGTCTAATCTTAAAAAGAATTATGACACCTACAGGCGTGCTTGGACCGAACTGGGAAGGTCTGTATGTTATAGGCCAAAAACTTCTCGATGGCACATTCAAACTTGTAACTGCCGAAGGAGACGCAATTCCAAGAGCTTGGAACAGCAATCATTTGCGCCCATATTTTACTTAAAGGCTTTAATGAAATATTGTAAAAGAATGATGAATGTATGATTCTTGTATTGAAAGCCGTTGTAAAGTCAGTGCAAGTGAATAATAAGAACTATAAAGTGGATGTAGGTCCAGTTCTTGGCCGAACCACTATAAATCTTGTGTTCTTTACTATTATAGACTGCTTTGCTTTATTTCGATATATAAAATACGTCAACTGTATTACTAAAATGTCGATTTAATAATGCAGGCCATAAAAACAAAGCTTACCCATCACAAGACCAAGCAATCCTTAATATCACCCGACAAGCAAATGCTAAGCCGTTTAAAATTTCCATACACAAATCCTACGAAAGAAGTGCTTCGAACAAAAGTTAACGATTCGGCTGGAAGTGGGCCATTGCTAACTAACTGTGAATGTTTGTACAAACGAACATCTAGTTAAATAGCCTGTGTCTGCCACCACCAACTTGCTTAACTATGAAATATATTTCTTTGGATAAGGGAAATTGTTGGCAACTAAAAAGGGAATGGTATTTGGAAAAGATAACGGGGATCACCGATATGAATAGATGGCAAAGAGACATGGGCAAGCAAGCATCAAACAGCAAAAGACCTCTTCGGAGGCACAAGCCCTCTTCGGAGGTACAACTCTTCGGAGGATAAAGACCTCAAATGGGGCACGCCAGAAGACTTTCTCAACAAAAAAGATTGGTATGGAATGACCGGGAGCACCTTCCCGACTGGAAGGCAAGGCGCTTGTTCACTAGCCGAGACAGTTTGCGTAGACAAGCGTCCAAGTAACTTGCATCCACCCCGTGAATCCATACGATGATCGGAGGCACCTTCCCAAGTAGAAGGCAAGGCGCTTGTTCACTAGTTGAGACAATCTGCGCAAATAAGCGTCCAAGTAACTTGCGTCCGCCCCGTGAATCTAGCCAATCATGAGGAAGAAACTTCCAGGTAGACTCGGAGGCACGCATTCCACCGAGATTTGAAATAAAACGTCACAAGTGCTGGAATGTGAAAAGCCCTCTTCAGAGGCCCATTTCACCATAGTTGAAATGCTAAAAAACCTCGAGCGGGCCTCGCCAGAAAAAGAGAGTTCTTTCTCGACATAAAGTTGCGGACTGATCGGTGGCACAGAACACTTTGTGTCCGCCCCGTGAATCCATCCAACTAAGAGAAAGAAGCTCCAAACTTCCAGGCAAAAGCCCTACTCAGAGGCACACATTTCACCGTGATCTGAAATAAAACTTCACACGAGTCAAAATGTGAAAAGCCCTCTTCGGAGGCCCACTTCCCAGCGAACAGGGAAAAGATAAAACCCTCTCCCAAGTGGCAGAAACAAAAAGACCTCTTCTCAGAGGCACAATCAAACAAAAAGACCTCTTTCCAGAGGCGCAGCCAAACAAAAAGACCTCTTCCCAGAGGCACAATCAAACAAAAAGACCTCTTCCCAGAGGCGCAACCAAACAAAAAGAACTCTTCCCAGAGGCACAATAAAAAACTCTCTTCAGAGGCTCAAGCAGGTTGAAACCCCTTTTTCAAAAGGCCCACTGCACTACGAAGTGAAATTCACTTGCCAAAGAAAAAGTGACTTTTTTCAAAAAGTGAAGTGTAAAAACTTTGCAACAAAAAAAGAAGAAGGAGAAAACTCCTCCAATATGAAGTGCATTCTACTAAGCTAGAAAAATATTTTCTTGAAACGGAAATATTATCCTATAAAGTACAAATGCAAACTTCCTTCAAATGGATGAGTTGTTCTCTAAAGGAAGAGTACAAGTCTTCTTGAAATAGAAGAGTTGTTCTTCGAAACTTTGCCAACATGAAAAAAGATTGCAATAAACCTATGGTATGGGGGCAATACAGTATAGTCATCACAAAAATGAAGACAATCCCCAATAAACATACCATAGGTTTACTGCTACCTCACATAAAGAGGATAAAGAAACTTGCATAAAAACAGAAAGTAAAAGCGTTCTCAAATACAGACACAAATTTGTATAAGTAAAAGAACCATTTTATTCCATACTATGAGAATTTTATACATATGCAGGTTTCAAAATAAAAGAAAGCGGGGACTGGTACCCGCACAATCTCCAGTGAACACAGGCTTATATACATGCAAAAGAGAAAAAAAGTAAAGCAAAGAAGGGAAAGCGAGACTAATCACTTCTTTCTCCCACCACCTTTAGAGCCTTCACTTGCTTAATAGGCAATTTTTCAGGCCGGCTTGGGAGAGTTGGGGGAGAAGGAGAGAGAGAGAGAGCTAGTGCTGGATCAACTTCCGTTTCCTTTTCGGCAACAGAAATGCTTCTCCCTTTCTTCTTTGAAGTTGTACGCTTCCTCCTCCTCTTTGAAGAAGACTCACTCCCCGGAGTGACAAGAGCTGACAATTTTATGTCATCAGAAAGGGTTCGCTTTGGAGATTCTTCGCTTCCTTCAAGTCCTTCGGCCTTCTGCTCCTGTAAAGCGGTTGGATTGTCCAAGTCTTGAAGGGCTCCTATTAATTCTTCCTGCGATCCCGGCTGGGAAGTAGGAGTGATTTGAAAGGATGGAGGAGGAACAGCTGGAGGAGGAGAAGTTTCTATGACACTAGGCATTTTCGCTACAGAAGAAAAGCAAAACATATTAGTATCTCCCATGAAGAGAGGAGATAACGGCTCATCAAGTCTTAAGTAATAAGCAAGAATTTCATCAAGCTCGGCCGAAGCAAATGAGTAATCCGCTTGACCTGGTTCGACATTAATAATACCTGGGGAAGTGGGCTTCCTAATGTCAACTTCATAAGCTTGTGCTTCAGTTCTTTCTTCGCCTTCATCTCCACCCTGTGCACTTATAATCTCAGTTATGACTTTAGCAGGGGACGGAGAATGTGAACCGGATCCTGTGATATCAACGTCGGCTGAAATTGGAGGAGGGACATGGGCAATTAATTGTGCTTCTTTCTCTGGTTGCTCCTCTCTCATCGTCCTAGCACGCTCTCTAGCGAGCTGCTCTTTTCCTCTGGCAAGGGCTGCACGAGCTCCGTCATCCAGATAATGTGCCTCGAGTTCTTCTTCGACATACCTAGCATCTTTGAGCATATCAAGCTCAGCTTCCCATACTTCAGCCAAAGTGATTTCGTATTTGGGGCCCAAAAATGCGAGACTGCCACGCCTTAGGACACTTTGCAAGTAGAAGTCAAATAATGTCGAACTGATATCGGCTTTAGTGGCTTGATGAGCTTCTTCAGCTGCAATTTTACCAGCAACAGCCTCATCGCGCTCTTTCTCAACTATAGCAAGTCGAGCTTTTAATGTCTCAATTTCGAGGTTCTGGGAGCTGGTCTGTTGTTGCAACTATGCAACTTCAACGCGATAATCTTCTATAACCTTTTCCTGCCACTTGAGTTTATCTTCGGCCTCTCGTTGGCTAGCACGAGAATTCCACACTTGTTGCTGAAGCACACTTTCACTTTGAGAGTAGGAAGTGGAGGAAGTAGCAAGCTCCTCTTTAAGTTTTCCAACTTCCGCTTCAAGCTTTTCATTATAAGCGGCGATGCTCCTCATCTCTGCATCATGTTGATCAAGTGTCTTTTGCCATTCAGATTTATCGTTCTCCATGGTCAACATAGCCTCAAGGTTCGCGCGATTCACTCCCTGGAGTTCGTCAACAAGTTTCTGCCAATTCGACATTCTCTCAATATCAAGCTTGACAGCATCAAGATTTCGCAACATGGCTGGTTTGTCGATTGGAACCAGATCAAGATCAAAGCGAACTCCCTTCAAGCACCAGTTTGGAAATCAGCTTTGAAGAGTAGCTGGGCCTGGTCCAACCTGATATGAGGGCCTGCCGATGATCGTCTGAATGTCGGAACGAGCGAGAGCGGGTGATTGAGGAGGCACCGAAGCAATGGGCTCTTTAAGAATGTTAGATGATGAATTTTCATCGTGCTTGGTCCGTTTGCTCGAATCTTCGGCAGCGTGGCTCTTTCCTTTGTCATCATGGGATTTTCGTTTGAGGGAATCACCCTCTCTGTGGGAAGAGTCGTGACGTTCATCCCCTCTCCCTTACCATTCTTCGTATGCTCTTCTCTCCTGAGCTTTTCGAGCAGCCCTCTCTTCATCAGTTTCCCTATGAGGGGGAAGATAGCGTCTGTAATCATATTAACTGCGCCTTCCATACTGCTTAAAGTCATCATAATACGAGCCACTTCGCCCATTGGAGAACCTGAAATTAAAAAAAAGCATAACTTGAGAATCTTCAAATTGCAAGGAGTTAAGTGCATATAAGTGCTGAAAAATCCTAAGTGTGTGCAACGTGTAGACTACGCGCGTTGAACTACAAACCACTCCTCGGTTGTGAAGGAATGATGGGTGTAGTAGTTAACATCAACTCTTGAGTCGACGGGATCTGTTGCAAAACAGAAGTTGCTTCAACCACTGAAGAGGAAACCCTAGTGGAAACATGATCATCTTTGAAGAGTTCTTGTGACGTGATAAACAGGTCGCTCAACCCTTCAAAAGTGTCGTCCCCGCTCTGCTCGGCAGGACTTGTTTTCCTGGCTCCGCCGTCATCGGACTTCCCTGAATGTTGGGGGTATTCCCGAGGCTCTTCTTCTTCAATGACCGGGGCAAGTGCTAATTTTCCAGATGACCCCGCGACATCAGTAGAAGTAGAGCATTTCACCAGAGAAACTTCAGGAGCAGGATCTTTCAGTGTAGGCTCATCAACAGAAACTGGGGCATCCGGTGCCTCGACCGGAGAATCAGGAACTTCGTAAGGCTGAGTAGAGCGGGAAGGGTGTAAGAGTCCGAATTGATGAAGGAACTCGTCTCTTAGAAAAAACTTGATACTTCTCTCCTCAGCCGCCATAGCGTTAAGCCTCTCAAAAGTCTGCTTGTGGCTTGGATCTCTACAAAGAGGAGGAAGGACTGCAAAAGTAGAAAGCGAGGTTAACATTTAGTAATCTGGATCTCGCAAAGCTCAGAAGAGGAAAGAATGGGGATAAGTAAGCTTACCTCCTACTCTCCAGATAGCGTAGAATCCCTGGAGGCAACGGACAAAAAAGAATTGGTTTAGGAAACCATGAGCGCTATCAGGGAGATCGGTGATAAGCTTGCGTTTCCTGGCGCTCCTCACATATATAATGGAAGGATGGTCTTTGTTTCTCGCAAATGTGCACAAATAGCAAATTTATTCAAAGCTTGGGAGGCGATCAAGCGTCCTTCTGAAGAGAACGCATAATCCCATCAAAATGGCATAGCCGTTGGGGTGCAATTAAAAAGGAGAAATAACCAATCGGCGAAGGATTTGTTGGAAAAAACTGTTGAAAGGTGGAACAGCTCCACAAAGGCACATTTGGCGGTTAACGGAAACAAACCCAAAGGGAGGACTGTCAGCATAATCATTTGGCACAGGGAGAATAGCATCTGCTTCTACAATCCCAAATTGGGCGCGTAGCTGGTTAAACACCCGGTAACTCAGGGTGGTAGGAGTTCTTTCTGGTGGGTTAACCAGTGGACCAGCCATCGGGAGGGCCTCTCCAGTTGGTACTGCTCCTTCTTCTTGATGAGAAGCCATTCTACATAAGCAGCCGGATATTCAAATATGAAGGTGCATGTTTCCTAAATGTGTGAAGTGTTGTTCAAAACTAGTAGAGTGACAAGCAAACATGACTGAAATTAAATTAATAAACGTGAAAAATTTCAGGACTTGCCCGAATACAAGTGCAGTATTGATGCAAAAAATCAGCTCTAGTTGAATAATATCGCTTTACTACTTCACTTGATTCGCAGCATTTCATACGATTTATTTAAGTTGATTATATTTTATCGACTAATCTGTCATTTGATGTGGGCGATCAGTGGCAGTGTATTCGCCCTAGTTTATTGCAAATGTTATATTTAATAGGTTATTAGCATCGAATTTGGTATAATTTGTAAAGAGAGCATAGCAAAGTCATGCAAGTTGTCTTGGCAATTCAAAGTTCAAACAATTCAAAGTTCAAGCAATTCAGAGTTTAGGCATTTCAGTCCGGTAGTTCAAGTTAAGCACTCAAGTTGAGATTATGCTTCTAAGTGCGAATTCGAGTTGAGCATCGAGGTACTAAATCATCCACAACCTAAAGGACTTCTTGCGAGTTAAGTTAAGTCGTTGGTTCTTTAAGTCATTGGTCCTTTAAATCGTGAGGCATAGTAAGGAGAAAAGGCTTCAGTTCAAAATGACGTGAATTTCTCGAAGTCCAAACTCGACCGCGACTCAAGGTTTATGTCGCGTCTAGTTAGGTCGGTCAAAAGTTAAGTCGTGAAGGTTTATAGGTCGAAGGTTTATAGGCCGCGAAGGTTTATAGGTCGCGAAGGCTTATAGGTCGAAGATTTAAAGGTCGCCCAAAATTGCTGGGTGGTGTCCAAGCTAATGCCTTACTTCACTCAACCGACAAACCTCCAATCTAATCGGTAAGTCGTCGTCCTTTTGACCCCTTAACCCGTTAGCCTCTCCATCAACAGAAGCCCTCATTTTCCCATGCTTTCGAATCATCAAAAGAACTAATTCGAAATCACCACAAACTCAATGCCCTGCCATTCTAACGCAAATCAAAAATCAGTTGGCCTGAAGCATCGCAACCCATCGCCATCGTCTCCTCAATCGTTCAAAGCCAAACCGAGCCAACTCAAGTTCATCAGCTGTTGATATAACGAGATTCGCGATGAAACATTGCGTAAGGAGGTGGGTTAAGATTGAAGAAAAAAATGAAATTCATGAATCAATGATGATAAAGGACCGAGAAAAGAGCAGGTTCACTTACGTGATGTAATATCGAGGATAATCGGTGATTGGTTGGATTGAGATCGCCTTTGGGAGCTTGGGAAAATGTTAATGGCAGAATCGAATGAGGAAGTAGGTAATGGTAAGAAAGAAGAGGATGAATGACTTATACGTTACAGTGGAGAAAGCTGAAGCCGGACCTACGACCTAACCATTAGGTCGCACACGACCTAGCGACCCAGGGGGGACGGGTTAAAAGATATCGAAGCACACGACCTAACCATTAGGCGTGTACTTCGAGGGGAAAATTTTAACTCCGCTTTGATAATGACTCAGCGACTTAAAAGGTTACGACCTAACGGCTTAAAAGGTTACGACCTAACGACTTAAAGGGTTACGACCTAACGGCTTAAAAGGTTACGACCTAACGACTTAAAAGGGTACGACCTAACGACTTAAGATGTGGGGCGACCTAACTGTTCAATGACCTAATTACTTAAAGAGGTTTGCGACCTAATGAGTTCAGTGACCCGGGGGTCCGCGACTTAACGAGCTAAAGGTGGACGACCTAACTGCCTAAAAGAATGGGACGACCTAACGACTTAAAAGGTTACGACCTAACGACTTAAAAGGTTACCGACCTAATGACTTAAAAGGTTACCAACCTAGCAACTCAAGACTGGAAAACCTCAAAACAACCACACTTAAGTCGCGACCGACTTACCACTTATGTTAGGTCGTAAGCGACCTAGGAAAACGAAGACAAATCCAATGCAGCGTCACTTAAGCCATGGCTTGTTAACTCGTCCGCGACTTGGGACTTGTTATATGAATCCAGAAGAGCATGCTTATCCCAGTTAAGCCGTGAGACATGCATGAGAGATGGAGCACGACCTACGACCTATCTTAGGTCAGCTACGATCCACGACCTATTTTAGGTCGGTTACTACTTACGACCTGGCATGGAAACTCCTCTATAAATACACCGCTATCACCAACTTGAGGGGGACTTTTCCGATCATTTTCTTCAAAGCATCGAGACTCTGCCATCTTCAAGCCGAGCCTTATTCCTGTAACAACCCGCAATTCCGTACCCTTTGAGTCAACACTATTCTACAACAATCAACTCAAGTTGCATAGAAATACGAACCATTTGGGTTTAAGAAGAAGAGTTAGAAGAAGAGAAAACAAAATCAACATCTGAATCTAACCATCGCAGCGGAATAAAATATAATAAATAGTAAATAATCTTTACTCAAAATCAAATATATCAGTTTACATATATTACATCATCAGAGTACATCAGTCACAGCTCACATCAATAACATACAATGGGAACACAACAACTCAACACAACAGATATATATATACAAGTACGAGAATACGTATCGTCATCCAGCTCGTCTCCTGAGCTCCACAGCATCATATCGTGTATTTTATAATACTCGGTCTGACCCGAGCATTACAGTTAAATAGTACCCGAGTCAGTCTGGAATACCAGCGTGAGAAAATCACACCCAATTGATTTTTAAAGTTTCAAAATCCTTTGAAAACAAAAGCATCTCGTAAGACCACGCCACAAATAAACATGTCGGGTTTTTACCTTACGATAGCTAAAACAATTTTTATAGAAATCCTCTGATATTATAATAGGGTCTATATACAAGTACTTATAAAACAGCCGAAATTGTTACATCTATTAAATTCCAGCTACTAGCCACAGAGTGGGTAATACAAACAAAACTCGTACAAGGCTCGTAGGAAGAATGGATTTCCAACAATGACTAGGCACTGGGGTACCACCTGTCACAGTACGGGGCCTAGATCACCGTACCGAGGATTACTCCCTTCATCCCCTGCAACACAAGGCCGGAACCATTCCTTACTAAACATTTTCGAACAAGATAAACCCCGTGGTTGGCGCGACCAACCACCCACTAAGCCGAAATATATAAAAAGGGACATCTAGACAGGGGAAATATCTTGTCCTGCTTGGGCATGACCCACCTAACCTTGCTGCATATCCCCTGATTTTCAGTCATTCCCATTTGATGAGGCTTGAGGCTAAGCGTTACCTTTAGAACGTTTTCTCTTAGAATGCCCATCGTCCACCTGACGATGTTTCGCAAGCATTCGTCCATACAAGTCCATCCCGGGTTCGAACGGAACCGAAGGCACTATTCCTACTACATCCATTTTGGAAATATCCTCAGGATTAGTAGCGACTAGCCCTTGCACTTCACCGCTCCATCTTCGAATCCAAAAATCGTTTTTTGCACGAAAACGTACAAACCGGATCGAAGTGGTTTTCGAGAAATAAATCTCGATCCCGGTCTCTTCGAAACGATCAACGCATTTGTCCAATATTGATAGTCGGTGATTTAACTATCAATTAATATTCACAAACAACCATCAACCAATAAATAATTTCCCAAATTATTTATTAATTTCCAAAAATATCTTCACAAGACATATTTCTATTTCCAATCCTTTGAAAACAGTTTCAAATCCCTCATCCTTTTCAGAATCAACTTTCCCAAATATTTTCTATCTTCTCTGAAATCACCAAGTACAAAACTAGATTTAAAAATAATTTAAAACACCTTACTTTGAAATATATACTTTAAACATTTAAGTTAAATTCCTTCAATAATTTGTTAAAACTACATACTATTGGACTGTTTGATAATAAGGTTACTTAATAAAACATAAAACCAGATTTGAACTTTGTTTTTTAAACAAATACTAAATCACTCTGTAACTAATTATTGCTACAATATATTAAAAGGAAATACTTGCTTTAGAAATTTAATATTAGACATAATAAATTTTACAAAACATACTTCTTAAACAACTTTAAACTTTTAATTCATATTTAAAAATTTACCTTGAAAACGTACTTGGTTATTCAGAGAGAAATTTCCAATCTCAATCACTTAAATCAATTAAATTGATTCCCAATTTATTCCATTTGAAATAAATTTCCTTACTTATCAGTTCATTTCGAAATTCAAATAATTATGGACTTTATTGTTATTTTCAGTTTGATTTTTAAATTCTTCAACTGAAATATACGAATTTCAGGTTATTTCCAATTCCTTCTTTATTTTTCTTAAATAATTTAAATCCTAAATTTAAAATAATGATTTTATTCTTTAAACAGTAGTTTTGAAGTTTGAGTTTTTCTTAACTTTCTGTTTATTCATAAATTTCTTTCCACACACATAATTTATTAATTAGCATTTTGAAAACACTAATATTCTTATCCAATTTATTTTAGTTTATTCACATTCTTTATAATTATTTTCTTAAAAATTTACTCTTTTTATTATATTTTTTTTTCTTCTTTCCAAAAATCCAATGCTATATAATTTGATAACTCAGAGTCTAGAATATATCCAAGCAACTATAGCATTCAATATTTCAATATAATTCATCACAGAATATTCACAAAGCATAACAAAGAATAAATAAACAATATATATATATATATATATATATATATATATGATGAGGGACCTAGTTGGATCCCTCCAACCTGTTTTTCCTGCATCCACAAACGTCAGCATAATATAATATATCAGTTCCAAAATATCATACTATATTTCATCAATTCATTCAACCATTCAAACAATTGTTTAAATTTAATTATTTAAATTTAAATTTTAAACTGAGTGAGATTAACTCACCTTTGCTCTCTTAAATTTGCAAATCCACTTTATTCTCGACTTGCTTCCTCGATTATTGACCTTGTATAATAGTTATACGATTCATTAATATTTTAATTTATCGAACAATTAATTTCCATTAAATAAGCAACTAATAATTTAGTTAAACCAATCGTTCTCTTACAATTTATTTTAGTAATTAAAAATTGAAATAGGTTTATTAATCGTCTCAGTCACTAATATGCATTATTAAATAAACTGGAAATTTTCCTTTCTAAACTGCATATGAAATAAGTTTTTTTTATACATATACATACATATATATATATATATATATATATATATATATATATATATATATATATTCGAATAAGAACCCCAAAAATACCTCACGGCGACGAACAGTTCCTCTCCATAACTGCGACCTTCCCAACATCGGCCATCGCATCACCTACCACCAACAAGCCCAAGCACTAACTCGAACGGCCCCACAACCGCTGACAATCAACGCGACCCCTAGCTGACATACGGTGCCATAAACAAAGCTCCACCTTGCGGCGACCCAAGCCCTACACTGCCGCCCACAAATCTGCTATTAACCTCGCGTCTTCCATCTTGAACTAAGCACGCGATTACAAGCTTTGATATTAATTTTCGATCGGCCAAGAAAAGTACGGTAGTGGAGGTTTCGGTTTCAAATGGAGAGAGAGGAGAAGGTTATGGTGGACAAAATAGGTAAATTTACAGCGGCCATGGATTATTTCCTGAACGCGATTTTTTTTTCCAAAATGCGTAATCGGTTTCGATTTATTAAAAGAGGGGAAGAGATGAAGACTGTCGCCCCCTTTTTTTTTATTTGATTTCGTTTGGGAATTTCGTTCACCGGCTAAAAAGGAGAAGGTCATTAAAAATCAAAAGAGGCGTATAGAGGAAGACTTCTATCTTTATTTTATATTTACTTTTACTTTTTTTTTTATTTTTTTTATAAATTTCATTAGATTAATAACAATTAGATGTCCAACGCGTTTACAAATCGTACACAAACCCCCTAACTCCAATCAATATGAAACTTGAAATCCGATAATAATTCAATATTACGGACCCAATGGAACTGGTTTCGTCAAATTTCGAGACGGTGCCTCGGAAGGCTATTTTCAAATTCAATCTAACTGGTATAAATTTCAAAACTTAACAAATCACTGTTAAACTCAATTTTAAAACTTCTACTATCTTCAATATTATCGATATAAATTTCATAAGCCTTCAAATTTATTTTCAACGGGCTTAAAATTCCAGATTCAACAATTCACTCAACTTCTAATTATTAAATTCTATTATTTAATTATCCAATAAATAGCGATATTCGTAATTCAAGTTGAAATTATTATCTTGAATATTTAAAATCAATCAAATATTCAAATTTTGAACTCTCAAAAACTCCGGGTCGTCACATTCCTCCCCCCTTAAAAGAATTCGTCCCAGAAATTACTAATTAGGAAGAATGGTCCAATACCCGTTTATTATTTCCCTAAACCAAACAGTTTTCTAACAATTCAACATCTTACCAATTATCTTTTATATAAAAGACTCATTATCTTTCTTACTAACTTCCAAACCTTTCTCTAGTTCCAAACCATATCATTTGGTTAACCATTCAAGTTTCAATTTAAAACCAAATTTTGAATTATCAAAATTTCTCAAAATTTTTCTAACTCTCTAATTTTTCGAAAAATTTCGCCAGCGTCTCCTTTGCGCGGCTAGCTCGGTACTACTGCAAAATGGCTCTATGGCCTCCCAAATCCAAAAAGAAAACAAAAAGCCAAGTGGCTCAATCCAAATCCAAATCCCAATCAAATTTCGTACCAAATTTAAATACATACCTTTGTCGAGCATTTCAAATTTATCTTTTTGAAATCAAGTCCAATTTTCTTTTCCCTTTAGATTACCTGCAAATCCTGCTTAAGCACTAATATCCAATCATAACATTCCAAAACATTATATCAACCTTCTTACCAATGTCAATATTTATTAATCCCAAATATCAACTTAGAATGTATTTGTGATATTCCATTTCCAATTAAGAATGCACCATTTTATACTTAAGTTAGTATAAGTATTTTATATGCTTTTTATATTCATTATCACCTTACCACTTCAGTTTATATCATTTCTATTCAAATTAATTCTTTCATTTTCATATGAATTCAATCTATCTCTAACTTGAAACATTTGAATTTTATTTTTCATTTATTACTAATTCATGTCATTACTTTAGTTAGTTTCATTTACTAATTAATTTTAGTTTCAAATTCTAAATAGTTTTGTCGTTAACAAAATTTTCCAAAATTTTCAAAAAATTTCTAACTCCCAAAATTTCTGAAATTTTTTGGCAGAGTCCCCTTTGTACGGAGGAGCTTTTGCAATTTGATAAAAGAGATAAATATATATACATCGACCCACCCGGCCGGAAAAACCAAAAACAGTTCATATTTCCTATTTTTATTGCGTAGGCGTACCTTATTTAGCATTTTAAGCAAGCAGCTTATTATTTTTAGCAAATAGCACTACCAAATCCAACCACACGGCTTCCAGGTACCTGTACTTACTCAATTTAAACATGTAAGTGCCGAATATTTGAAGTTTAACAGTATATCACTTATTCACACTAGTTAAAACATATGAATTCTAAAAGAATCTCATACCAAACATTTTTCCGTAAGCAATTATATAGTTTCATGCTAATTCAACTGTTTCAATTGATTTATAAACCATTCTCATCCAATGTGAATGTTTTTCAATCCATTTGTATATAACTTCATTAATTTGAAGGGTTTGAAACTCAATTGCTTACATTTAATTTATTTTTAAGCAAATTGAACTCATATTTGATTCAATTGCTTTCAAAATCAATTTATTTTACTTCCACCAACTCATAGAATTTTAATTACTTCCATTTACATCCAATGACAATTTATTCTATGCAATTTGACAAGATTTATGTGAATAAATAAGTATTTATGTTTATAACCAATTTAAATTGGCTTCAACTCAATTTATACTTAATTCTATTCCATTTTGGATTTATTCACAATTCATATATTCTCAGTTTCATTGCATTTCAATTTTATTAACCAAAATTAATTCATTCAAAACCATTAACAATTTAGGTACATCTCCATTACCAATTAAATTTTCCTTCTTATTTTAATTCATTCACATCCATTCATTTACATTTAATATAATTAGTTTATCCACATTCACTTAAACCATTCTAATAAACTCGAAACATTCTATTTTCCTTATTGTCTCAAGTTATTTCAATTCCTTAATAATTTAAATGGTTTACAATTATTTATTTAAGCATTTTCATCCCATTAAATATTATCGGCAACTCACCGAATTTTATTTCAATTAAAATTTATTTTTACTTGATTTAAATCCAATCCACTATTATTAAACTTAATTTTTAGTTGAATGCAATTCAACTCATTTCCGTTCATTTTTTTTAAAATCTGCAATTTCATTTGATTGGTTATTATAAAATTTAACTTTCCAGATTCACTCATTCAATTTATTACAAGGCCGTTTCCAATTTACTTTCACTTATATGGATTTTTATTTGTAATTAATTCCATCACAATTTTAATCCATTTCATTTTTTATTCTATACTTCCCTAATTATATTTACTTTGTTTACACTTCAAGTCTAATTTTAATTAATAACTCAAGTTCTGATTCTATTATTCACCTTTTATTTACCATCCAATTTATTCACTCACAATTCAGCTTCATTCTCAATTACTTTCACTTCATCAACAATTCGAATCAATTTTAATTTATAACTTGAGTTTATTTCCAAACTTTATCATAAACTTATAATTCAATTCCATTAACTAATTTATTATTCAATTAGTTCTCCCCTTATTCATAATCCAACACTTGGATTTTTATTCCAAATATCACTCCATTTAATTTTCTTAAGTTCAATATTTATTTTATACTTCAAGTTTGGATCCTCATTTCATTTTTCAATTTATCAAAATATTGATTTTGGGCATTGTATTCCATTTTAAATTTAATAAGTCACACTTATTATTTTATACAATTCCATTCATCTTAAGCTGGAATATATTCATCTTTTATTTTTAACTCAAGCCTTATGCTTATTAATAACCCAAGCATATTTTTATTTCATGGATTTCTAATTCTTTTATAAGTTATTCTGATTTATCTATTTCAACCCAATTCTTATCCAACTTATTTTCCATTTATTCAGGTAAGGATTTAATTCCATTTGATTATTCAATTGAATATTTTATTCCAATTAAATTTTATTTTAACTCGGATTTATTTAATCTCAATTCAATTTTAACTTATTTCGAATACAACTGGATATTATTCCAGTCCTATTTAAATAAATTAAATTTTCAATCCAGTTAAATCTTATTCCCCAATCCAAGTTAATTTTCATTTTTAACTGTTTCCTTTAAATTTAAATCCCAACATTCAAAGCTTATATTTCCTTCCCCGATTAAAAATATCAATCTATAAGCTTACAACTATCTCATCCGTTTTTTTTTTTCAAAACACCTGGCTTTGGTTTCAAATCATTTTGAAATTTCCAACATCTCAAATCACATTTCTCAAAAGTTAAACCAATCCTGGTTTTTATTTCCAACAAATTTCCTTTGAAATTTTCAAAAACATCTGCTTTCCTAAACAAATCAATTTGGTAGCAATTCTTCACTCAGAAATTCGAAAATGAATACTGATGATGCGGCCGTCATCATCAGAATTATTTCCCAATAATCCAAGTGATTTCAATGCTATATCACCTTCAAAATCCATTTTAAACAGATTTCCATTCAGAATTATCTCCAAAACAATGCTATCATTTATCTTCAAAACACTTCCAAAATTCAAATCCTGCTTAAATCCATTTTACTATCAATCATTTGCATAGCTTATGCTCATACAAATTCTTATTTGATTTTATTTCAATTCATAAATTACATCTATAATTCATATTTAAAAATTTCATTCTATAATGAATTTATCCCTTAAATTTTAGTTATATTTCAATTTTTATTTAAATTTACAATGATAATACTTTAATATTATCATTTCTAACATCCAAGCATCCACATATTAGCTAAAATAGTTTACAAAAATTATTCTTTATATCAAAATATGTTTTTGGGTAAAATTATTTCATTCACCTATATTTAAAACAATACCGTCTCGATTTCTCTATTCAAATGTTTAGAAACCCCTTCGATACAGTTGCGCAGACTGTGCCGACGAAGGTTCATATGCCACTCAATAAATCAATCAACACAATATTAAAACAATTTATACTCACTAACAAATACGCGCTCATATCTATTAATACGCTCAAACTCATTATAGAGTACTACGGACTCTAATTTATGAGTAATTCCCACCAGAGCCAAGGTTATCACCAACCTAAGCTCTGATACCAACTGTAACAGCCCACAAATCCGTACCCTTTGAGTCAACACTATTCTACAACAACCAACTCAAGTTGCACAGAAATACGAACCATTTGGGTTTAAGAAGAAGAGGTAGAAGAAGAGAAAACAAAATGAACATCAGAATCTAACCATCACAGCGGAATAAAATATAATAAATAGTAAATAATCTTTACTCAAAATCAAATATATCAGTTTACATATATTACATCATCAGAGTACATCAGTCACAGCTCACATCAATAACATACAATGGGTACACAACAACTCAACACAGCGGAAATATATATATACAAGTACGAGAATACGTATCGTCATCCAGCTCGTCTCCTGAGCTCCACAGCATCATATCCTGTATTTTATAATACTCGGTCTGACCCGAGCATTACAGTTAAATAATACCCGAGTCAGTCTGGAATACCAGCGTGAGAAAATCACACCCAATTGATTTTTAAAGTTTCAAAATCCTTTGAAAACAAAAGCATCTCGTAAGACCACGCCACAAATAAACATGTCGGGTTTTTACCTTACGATAGCTAAAACAATTTTTATAGAAATCCTCTGATATTATAATAGGGTCTATATACAAGTACTTATAAAATAGACGAAATTGTTACATCTATTAAATTCCAGCTACTAGCCACAGAGTGGGTAATACAAACAAAACTCGTACAAGGCTCGTAGGAAGAATGGATTTCCAACAATGACTAGGCACTGGGGTACCACCTGTCACAGTACGGGGCCTAGATCACCGTACCGAGGATTACTCCCTTCATCCCCTGCAAAACAAGGCCGGAACCATTCCTTACTGAACATTTCCGAACAAGATAAACCCCGTGGTTGGCGCGACCAACCACCCACTAAGCCGAAATATATAAAAAGGGACATCTAGACAGGGGAAATATCTTGTCCTGCTTGGGCATGACCCACCTAACCTTGCTGCATATCCCCTGATTTTCAGTCATTCCCATTTGATGAGGCTTGAGGCTAAGCGTTACCTTTAGAACGTTTTCTCTTAGAATGCCCATCGTCCACCTGACGATGTTTCGCAAGCATTCGTCCATACAAGTCCGTCCCGGGTTCGAACGGAACCGAAGGCACTATTCCTACTGCATCCATTTTGGAAATATCCTCAGGATTAGTAGCGACTAGCCCTTGCACTTCACCGCTCCATCTTCGAATCCAAAAATCGTTTTTCGCACGAAAACGTACAAACCGGATCGAAGTGGTTTTCGAGAAATAAATCTCGATCCCGGTCTCTTCGAAACGATCAACGCATTTGTCCAATATTGATAGTCGGTGATTTAACTATCAATTAATATTCACATACAACCATCAACCAATAATAATTTCCCAAATTATTTATTAATTTCCAAAAATATCTTCACAAGACATATTTCTATTTCCAATCCTTTGAAAACAGTTTCAAATCCCTCATCCTTTTCAGAATCAACTTTCCCAAATATTTTCTATCTTCTCTGAAATCACCAAGTACAAAACTAGATTTAAAAATAATTTAAAACACCTTACTTTGAAATATATACTTTAAACATTTAAGTTAAATTCCTTCAATAATTTGTTAAAACTACATACTATTGGACTGTTTGATAATAAGGTTACTTAATAAAACATAAAACCAGATTTGAACTTTGTTTTTTAAACAAATACTAAATCACTCTGTAACTAATTATTGCTATAATATATTAAAAGGAAATACTTGCTTTAGAAATTTAATATTAGACATAATAAATTTTACAAAACATACTTCTTAAACAACTTTAAACTTTTAATTCATATTTAAAAATTTACCTTGAAAACGTACTTGGTTATTCAGAGAGAAATTTCCAATCTCAATCACTTAAATCAATTAAATTAATTCCCAATTTATTCCATTTGAAATAAATTTCCTTACTTATCAGTTCATTTCGAAATTCAAATAATTATGGACTTTATTGTTATTTTCAGTTTGATTTTTAAATTCTTCAACTGAAATATACGAATTTCAGGTTATTTCCAATTCCTTCTTTATTTTTCTTAAATAATTTAAATCCTAAATTTAAAATAATGATTTTATTCTTTAAACAGTAGTTTTGAAGTTTGAGTTTTTCTTAACTTTCTGTTTATTCATAAATTTCTTTCCACACACATAATTTATTAATTAGCATTTTGAAAACACTAATATTCTTATCCAATTTATTTTAGTTTATTCACATTCTTTATAATTATTTTCTTAAAAATTTACTCTTTTTATTATATTTTTTTTTCTTCTTTCCAAAAATCCAATGCTATATAATTTGATAACTCAGAGTCTAGAATATATCCAAGCAACTATAGCATTCAATATTTCAATATAATTCATCACAGAATATTCACAAAGCATAACAAAGAATAAATAAACAATATATATATATATGATGAGGGTCCCAGTTGGATCCCTCCAACCTGTTTTTCCTGCATCCACAAACGTCAGCACAATATAATATATCAGTTCCAAAATATCATACTATATTTCATCAATTCATTCAACCATTCAAACAATTGTTTAAATTTAATTATTTAAATTTAAATTTTAAACTGAGTGAGATTAACTCACCTTTGCTCTCTTAAATTTTCAAATCCACTTTATTCTCGACTTGCTTCCTCGATTATTGACCTTGTATAACAGTTATACGATTCATTAATATTTTAATTTATCGAACAATTAATTGCCATTAAATAAGAAACTAATAATTTAGTTAAACCAATCGTTCTCTTACAATTTATTTTAGTAACTAAAAATTGAAATAGGTTTATTAATCGTCTCAGTCACTAATATGCATTATTAAATAAACTGGAAATTTTCGTTTCTAAAATGCATATGAAATAAGTTTTTTTATACATATATACATATATATATATATATATATATATATATATATTCGAATCAGAACCCTAAAAATACCTCACGGCGACGAACAGTTCCTCTCCATAACTGCGACCTTCCCAACATCGGCCATCCCATCACCTACCACCAACAAGCCCAAGCCCTAACTCGAACGGCCCCACAACCGCTGACAATCAACGCGACCCCTAGCTGACATACGGTGCCATAAACAAAGCTCCACCTCGCGGAGACCCAAGCCCTACACTGTCGCCCACAAATCTGCTATTAACCTCGCGTCTTCCATCTCGAACTAAGCACACGATTACAAGCTTTGATATTAATTTTCGATCGGCCAAGAAAAGTACGGTAGTGGAGGTTTCGGTTTCAAATCGAGAGAGAGGAGAAGGTTATGGTGGACAAAATAGGGAAATTTACAGCGGCCATGGATTATTTCCTGAACGCGATTTTTTTTCCAAAATGCGTAATCGGTTTCGATTTATTAAAAGAGGGGAAGAGAAGAAGACTGTCGCCCCCCTTTTTTTTATTTGATTTCGTTTGGGAATTTCGTTCACCGGCTAAAAAGGAGAAGGTCATTAAAAATCAAAAGAGGCGTATAGAGGAAGACTTCTATCTTTATTTTATATTTACTTTTACTTTTTTTTTATTTTTTTATTTTTTATAAATTTCATTGGATTAATAACAATTAGATGTCCAGCGCGTTTACAAATCGTACACACACCCCTAACTCCAATCAATATGAAACTTGAAATCCGATAATAATTCAATATTACAGACCCAATGGAACTGGTTTCGTCAAATTTCGAGACGGTGCCTCGGAAGGCTATTTTCAAATTCAATCTAACCGGTATAAATTTCAAAACTTAACAAATCACTGTTAAACTCAATTTTAGAACTTCTATTATCTTCAATATTATCAATATAAATTTCATAAGCCTTCAAATTTATTTTCAACGGGCTTAAAATTCCAGATTCAACAATTCACTCAACTTCTAATTATTAAATTCTATTATTTAATTATGAAATAAATAGCGATATTCGTAATTCAAGTTGAAATTATTATCTTGAATATTTAAAGTCAATCAAATATTCAAATTTTGAACGCTCAAAAATTCCGGGTCGTCACAATTCCAACATTCAAAACTCACAAGAAGCTTCAGTCAACTTCAAACAGGGATTCAACATATTCAACCATGAATTCGGAGAACTCTCTTGCATCGAAGTTTTTCTAGCTACTTGCCTTTTGAAGTGAATTGTAATTGAAGGAAATTGTAAAGGATTGTAATCATATAAGCAATAAAAAAAGGATTGAAGTGGACGTAGACTTGATTATAAGCCGAACCACTATAAACTCTGTGTCCCTAACTGATTTTTCAGTGAATTACCGTTTTTTCCGATTCCCGTGTTAACGGGTGGTGCTTTCATTCAGCCTTTATTTGCATCGGGGTGTTAGCGTCTGACTTTTTACGTTAACAATTATATTTAAAATGCTTTAACAAAACTCTATCGATATTCTAAGTGAAACAAACTTGATCATCTCTAGTTTAATTCTCTACCACTCTCTCTCTCAAAGATCTCGGTGTTTAAGAATTATAGAATCATTTATAATCAAAGAGGTATATCGAGTCTCTCTATCTATCAAAGTGTTATTGGAAACAGTGTGATTATAGTCTGAAAATCAATTGGGTGCGATTGTAGCCTGTAAATCAATTAGGTGATCTTGTAGCCTCATAAAATCAAGAGAGTTTACGCTGGACTCGGAGACAGGAGGGTGAATCTTGTGGCCTTGAAATCGAGGTTGTAATATCGATATTATATTTGAAAAGAGATATGAACAAGAAATTGTGTGAGATTGGATTTAGGGTAACTACGAACTAGTATAAATTTCCGGTGTGTTCTTTCCTTTACTATTTGCATCTATCTCTGGTTCTGTGATTGTCACTTTGTTTGAGAATTGCATCTGTTTGTGTTTAATTTGAAAAGATTTCAAAAACTCCATGAAATCTATTAAACACTGTTCACCCCCTCTAGTGTTAATCCAGACTTAAGATCCGCAATCCCCATTTTCGAGTTTGTTATGGAGTTCAATTTTAGACCTTCCTATGAGGCCCTAACTAGTTTGCTGGCAACATAAGAACTTAGGCCTACACTTATCGATCAGATCGGTTCTAGCCAAAAACTCGATAAAAGCAATAAAGAGATCTTGGACCAGATTAGAAAAGAAAAGAAGTTTACACATATTGATTGGTATTCCATTGATGCGAAGGGTTGACTTTGTAGAGATTGCTGGTTGTGATTTAGATTGATGAGGTCCATCGAGATTGCTATTGTTCTAGGATAACTATCTATCTTGGTGGCGTATAATTATGTGAAGAACACTTATTATTGAAATCATTTGATGTGGAATCTTTCAGAATTCTTGGAAAACTGCACGACTTGTCAATAAGTCAAGGCTGAGAACATCTCATCTCCAGTGAAATCGTGTGTGCCAGAGATAGTGGGGTTAGTTGGTGCACCTTTAAGTATCGTGATCAAGATCACTCTTTATAAGTGAGTTTTGGAATAACTTGCAATAAGCTTTGGACATGAAAGTAAACTTAAGTACCACCTATCATCCTCAAACCAAAGGCCAAACCAAACGAGTGAATCATATATTTGAAGACTTGAGAGCATATTTCTTGATTTTAGGGATTCTTAGAAGGATCACTATCCTCTTGTAAAATTCACATGCAACAATATATTTCAAGCTAGTTGTTAATTCATGAGTTTTGATTCATGACACAAGCTTCAGAGACCATACGACGAGAATACTATACGAAAGTGACAAAAAGAGAATAAGTGTATATTATGCACTACAAAGGAGAGAAGACTACAATCCAGAGATTAGTATGAATATTTTAATGTATTGAGTCTTAGAATATTGTTAAAATCATTCCTCAAGTAGTCACACACATACACAAATTGATTCATACTAAGCTTATACATAAATTAGTGTATACTGTGCAATTGACAATAGGTCGGCTGACCGACCAAATACCTCGGTCGACCGACCCTGTGTCAAGTGCACAGATATACATTATTTTGTATACGTTTTTAAAACTCAGCTGACCGACCAGTTTTTTAGGTCGACCGACCTGAACATAACGGCTAGTTTTCCTGAAGAGTTGCCATTGATCATGAAGAGGAATGTCTCTCAATCCAAGAGATACAGACACAACTTTTGATTGGAACTCTTCATGAAAGATTATAACTATTCTACAACTATATAAACATGTTCAAATCACTTCTACAATCACCGATTCTTGTTTATAATTCTGCAATCTATTCTCTATTTATTTTTGCAAATAAAAGCATTCATTCTCATTCAATATCTCTAGAATCTCTGAATTAATTTATATACTTCAATTCTACGAGATTATCTTCCTTCTAAGTCTTCACATACACTACATATTCTTGAGGATTTGATTATAGGAATACTATCAAAAGACAATCCGTGTTATTCAGAACACACTCGTCAACAAATTATTTGTATTAAGTTGAAGTCCTCTTCGGCTGTTGAGGCGGAAAAATTCCTGTTCGGCTGCTCAGGTGTTATATACCTATTCCTCCGGGTTAAGTAAGGGGTTTTAGTTTAAATCCAGAGGATATTCTGGGACTGGACGTAGAACGGGAAGTTCGAACCAGTATAAAAATTCCTGGTGTGCTTACTTTAATTTTTATTTTACTGCTATTATTAGTTTCCACATTTATATATTATATTACACGATCCTTAGTACTGCACGTACACTTTCATTTGGTATCAGAGCAAGGATTCTTATAACTGTCACAAAGTTATTTGATTTTTATTTCTAGTAATATGGCAACGACACAAACTAACAATATTAGCACGAACACTAATACAAGTTTCACAGAGGGTCAATCAACTTCATGACCTCCACTTTTTAATGGGTTAAATTACAATTATTGGTCAACTAGAATGAGAATCTATATGCAATCTAGTCGTTTTGATATCTGGAATATTATACAAAGAGAGTACATAACTCCTACTGGAGAATACTCAACTTGGAGTAACACACAAAAACTAGATGCTATATCAAATGCAAAGGCTATGAATATTTTATTTTGTGCATTAGATAGAAATGAATTCAATAGAGTTAGCATGTTCACTTATGGTTATGAAATATGGAGAACACTTAAGATAACACACGAGGGAACAAAAAAAGTTTAATTAAGAAAAATTTCTATGTTGAAAAATCAATTTGAAAATTTCAAAATGAGGCCAAATGAATCTATAAATGATATGTACTCTAGATTTCAGGATATTCGTCATGCTCTACTGTCGTTAGAACAAACATTTACTGATTTTGATGTTGTCACAAAAATCTTAAATTCTTTAACTAACGAATGGGGAAGAAAAGTCCTAGCCATTGAAGAAGCAAGTGATTTGTCAACATTAAAACCAGAAGAATTGATAGGTAATTTAATGTCCTATGAAGTAAATTTGCAGGCAAAGAGAAATGTAGCACAAGAAAAGAAGAATGTGGCATTTCAAGCAGAAAAAGATGATTTCGACTCAAAAATGAAGATATGGCAATGATTGCTAAAAATTTCAAAAAGTTCCTGAAATTCAAAAGAAATAAATTTAGGGGAAACAAAAATAATTCCAACAACAATATCAACAGTAGCAAACCATCATCTTCAGCAATGGAATGTTATGAATATCACAAGAAAGGTCACATGAAGAAAGATTGTCCTGAACGTAAAAAGGGCAATTTTAAGAAAGACAAAACCAAACGAAGAGCTTTTTCAGTCACTTGGGACGACATAGACTCATCATCTTCATCAGAAAGTGAAAGTGACAATGAAAATGAACAAGCAAATGTGTGCTTCAGGGCTTCATCAGACGATGTAAGTGATCTTAGTTTTGAAGATTTAATTGAAATTAATTCTGAATTAGTAGATTTAGCAAAGCAACTTAAAAAGAAAAATAAAGATTTACAAAGAAAATTAGATAGGACAGTCTTAGAAGTAGATATGCTGAAAGATGAAAAGAAAATATTAGAAGAAGAACTTGAAATTTCTCAACAATTTAATTCTAACTTATCTTCTCAATTTTCTTCAACAACCGAAGAACTAGAAATTCAGAAAAGTAAAAATGATGTTTTATCTTTTTAAAATAATGGTTTAAATTCTAAAATTAAAGATTTAGATTTAGAAAAATCTAGTCTACAAATAAAATTTGATGACATCTCTAACAATATCTCAAATTTCAATAAAGGAAGAGATAGTCTTTCTAAAATACTAGAAAATTCTCAATCCACCAATAACAAATCTGGACTAGGATTTAAGAAACAAAATAAGTTTGCTAAAAGTAGAATTAATAATAATTAAAAAGGATATTAAGAAAACAGTTTGGTCAAACACTAAAACCACTAAGATATGGATTCCAAAAACAAACAATGTTTTAATAAGAAATAACATATCAAAATGTTCATGGAAACTGTCCATAATAACAAAAACTATGTTTATAAAGGGAATTCTGAACCTGTATGGTTTTAGCTTCCTAAGATCTAACTCTTAGGACCCTAAAAAGAAATGGGTACCAACTTTTTATAATTTTTTTGTAGGTACCACATAAAAGGAAAGGAAAATTGATTTAGATAGCGGTTGCTCAAAATATATGACTGGAAACAAAGAAATGTTGTCAAATATTATCTACTCAAATGGAGGATCAGTCACTTTTGGAGATAACTCTAAAGGTTACATCATCGATAAAGGCGATGTCAGCAGCAATGGTACCACTAATTTATCTCTCATTACTGATGTTTTATTAGTCAAAAATTTAAAACATAATTTATTGAGTATTAGTCAGTTATGTAATAAAGGTTTTAATATTACTTTTTCAGAAAATAAATGTAATATTTTCGATAAAAATCATAACACTATTTTTGAAGGAATAAGAGGTAAAAACATTTATATTTTAAATATGAATGTTAAAAATGATACAAATTTGTGTTTAATAGCTAAGGAAAATGATTCCTGTCTTTGGCACAAAAGATTTTGTCACAACAATTTTAAAACCATCAACAAATTAGCGAAAAATAAATTAGTTAAAGGTTTACCTGACATGAAATTCAAAACGAATATATTTTGTGATCCATGTAAATTAGGAAAATTAACAAAATCTTCTTTTAAATCAAAAAAAGTAATTTCTACAGAACAGCCACTTGAACTTTTACACATGGATCTTTTTGGTCCAACTCAAATTCAATCTATTAATCATAATAGATATGTGTTTATTATTGTAGATGGTTTTTCTAGATACACTTGGATTTTCTTTTTAAAAAATAAAAGTGGTACTTTTTATAATTTTAAAGTGTTTGTTAAAAGAGTTCAAAATATTAAAAGTTTGAAAATTAAAAATATCAGAAGTGATCATGGAGGAGAATTTGAAAATGAAGTTTTTGAACAATTTTGTGACAAGAAACGTATTAACCATAATTCTTCATTTCCTAGAACACCACAACAAAATGGTGTTGTAGAAAGAAAAAATAGAACATTACAAGAATGTGCAAGAACTTTATTAAATGGAACCAATTTATCAAAATATTTTTGGGCAGAAGCTGTAGCTACTGCTTGTTATGTATTGAATCGTGTTTCCATTCGACCATTAATTATGAATACTCCATATGAACTTATAAATGGAAGAAAACCAAATATTTCATATCTTAAAGTTGTTGGCTCTAAATATTTTATTTTAAATACTAAAGATCAACTAGGCAAGTTCGATTTAAAATCCGATGAAGGAATTTTCGTTGGATATTCGAAACGAAGTAAAGCTTATCGAATTTTTAATAAAAGAACTCAAATTATCGAATAAAGTTTACATGTTTCATTTGACGAAAATTTTAAATATATAAATCCAAATATTACTATCGATTCTGATGATGAAACTACTCAGAATGAAAATAGTAATATTGAAGAAATTGTCAATAATGGTCATGGTATTACTGAAAATGAGAATACTACTATAAATATAATAAAATCTCCACCTAAAATTTTACGACATCATCCTGTGCAAAATATAATTGGAGAAGTAAAAACGAACGTTAAAACTAGAGATCAATTAAATCAAGTTGGTCATGTAGCTTTTCTCTCTACCGTAGAACCTAAGAACATAAAAGAAGCCTCAACTGATGACTACTGGATTCTTGCTATGCAAGAAGAACTAAATCAATTTGAACGAAACAAAGTTTGGGAACTTGTTCCTAGACCAAGTGATTAATCAGTTATCGGTACTAAATGGGTCTTTAAAAATAAAGCAGATGAATTAGGAAATACAACTTGGAATAAAGCTAGATTATTTGCACAAGGATATAATCAAGAAGAAGGAATAGACTATGAAGAAACGTTTGCTCCAGTCGCTCGACTTGAAGAAATACGAATCTTATTAGCTTTCGCATGTTTTCATAATTTTAAACTTTATCAAATGGATGTTAAAAGTGCTTTTTTAAATGGCTTTATAAAAGAAAATGTTTATGTTGAACAACCTCCATTATTTGTACATGAACAATTTCCTGATCATGTCTATAATTCAAAAAGGCTTTATACGGTTTAAAACAAGCACCTCGTGCTTGGTAGATCGTCTTAAAAGTTTTTACTAAATTTTTCTTTTGAAATTGGAAAGGTTGATCAAAATCTTTTTATTAAAAGAAACAAGCATGATATTTTAATTATCCAAATTTATGTTGACGATATAATTTTTGGATCTACAAATGAAAAGCTTTGTCAATAATTTTCTAAAATAATGACAAATGAATTTGAAATGTCTCATATGGGTGAGTTAAACTATTTTCTTGGTTTACAAATAAAACAAATAGAAAATGGAATTTTTATTAATCAAGAAAAATATTGTTATAATTTAATTAAACGATTTGGTCTAGAAGACACTTCTGCCAAACCAACTCCGATGAGCACAACGATTCATCTCGACAGAGACGAAGAAGGCAAAAGTGTTGATCAAAAACTATATCGTAGTATGATTGGATCGTTATTATATTTAACAGCGCGTCGACCCGATATTATGATGAGTGTTTGTTTATGTGCTCGATTTCAACCAAACCCCAAAGAATCACATATGCGAGCAGTTAAACGTATTATTCGTTATCTAACTAAAACCAAAGATTTCAGACTATTCTATCCAAAAGAATGTCCTTTCGAATTAGTTTCATATAGCGATGCTGATTTTGGAGGAAGTTGGACGGATCGAAAAAGTACGAGTGGAAGTGTCATTTCATTGGACGTTCCTTAATCTCTTAGTTTAGTAAGAAACAAAACTGTGTTTCTTTATCAACATGTGAAGCAGAATATATATCTGCTGCTTTGGCATGTGCACAAGTCGTATACATGCAACAAACACTACAAGATTTTAATTGTTATCTTGAAAAATCTATAATTTATTGTGATAATACTAGTGCAATAAATCGCTCTAAAAATCCGGTAAATCACTCACGAACAAAACACATTGATATGTGATTGTTTGGAAAAAGGATTGATAAACTTAGAATTTATTAATACTGAAAATTAAATTACTGACATTTTTACTAAACCTTTAAATGAAAATTGTTTTATCAAACTTAGACGAGATTAAGGAATAATGTCTTTAAAAGATTTATAGATAAAAATATGCAAAAATTTTTAAAAATAAAAATCGTTTTATTTCTGACTAAAGCGGAACTCAAACTCATGATCTCTGACTTGTTTGATAGATGTTGTGTTATAGCCACTTGGGCTATGGGCGTTTCTTGTTCTAGTTTACCTTAACTTTTTTTTATCTGTTTCTTTTTTCAAAAATAACTATTTTTAGTTCTAAAACCTATAAATCATACATTTACAAACGGCTTGTTGTTAAACTTCTATGAATATTTTTAAAATTAGTTTCTATCCATTAGTTTTCAGCAAACAGATGATTATATATACACTATGCTTATCCTTCAAACCATATACTAAGAAAAATAAAACCTGAAAAATGTCTTCAAACAATGATAGCTATAATTCCGAAAACTCACATCTATCATACTCATCTCCGGACGATGATATTTCCGATCAAATTCCTGAAAATGGCCCCTATCCTACCTTTCCCATGCTTAAACGTATCCTTGATTTCTCTTCTCTTGATAAAGACCCCCGACACGGGTGGAAACCATGGGATGAATCTCATACATGCTATACACCTGAAAAGAAAAAAGGGAAGAAATGCATAATCCAAATGTTTTAAGTCGAAACGTTTTCATTCTAGAAATTACTCATGGCGTCCAGATCTAGATCTAGATCTGGAGACTAGGGTTTCCCCCTTTCTTCTCTTGTTTCTTCTTTCAATTTTCTTAACTCTCTCTCCTCAAAGCTCTCCGCATCTTCAATTCTTTCTCCTCTAAACTCAGACGTCATTGCTGCATCATGGTCCAGTTGCGGGATGAAGAAGGATGGGAGGAGGTGAGAAGGAAAAGGGGAAAAGCTCCCCTACCTTCAGGCCCTGAGGCAAGGCTAAATCTAGGAGGTCACGAATCAAAGAAAGCAGGATCAATTCCAGACCGAAACCTCGGCAAATCAGGAATAATTCTGGATCGGAATCGAGGGGGAAGAGCGCTGGAAGCTTATGAAGGGCGATATCCAACCAGATTATCGAAAGTCTCTAAGCAGATCGCCAACCAGTCCGGAAGTATTTCGAAAATTAAATTTACTGTTTCAGAGAATGCGAAAAAAGGATGATGTTGCTGAACCTTCTTATAGAACCCCATCCTCTTCAAATCCTGTTCAAATTCCAATAGCTCCAAGATGGTCACATATAGAAGATGTTCCGTCCCTAAACTCATGGGAACGTAAAGTTTAATGATAGTTGGCTAAAACTTATATATATATATATATGTTGTTGTTTTCAATAAGATGTATAAATATAATGCAATGATAATAAAATTTAAATTTCTATCATTTTTTATAATAACAGCAAAAATGTGCATTTCTAACAGCGTCGGCCGACCGAAGACCCTGAGTCGGTCGACCGAAAGTATCAAATACACATTTTTTAAACAGGGTCAGTCGACCGAAGGGCCTGCACCGGTCAGCCGGACCCTTCCTGAGAGTTTCAGCAACTCTCTGTTAACAAAGTCGGTCGGCCGACCTAGTATTTTCGGTCGACCGAACGTATAGACAGCTGGTTACTTTCCCTTTTCACCTCATATTAGTAACCCATCCTTTCACCTTTTCAACCTACCTCTTTACTCTTGCTTTTCAATTTTGGTTTTTGCCCTAGTCTCCATTAATTTTTTTCTCAAATTTCTATTTTTACTTCAAAAACAATGGCCCCCAAAGAAGAAATCAAAGACTACCGATAGATCATCTTCATCAACTCCCGTAGATACTCAAATCGCCTCATGGCTTGTCAATGACGTAGCACTTCAAAGATGGATACAACTTCAAGATGCCAAAATCTTTGAAGAATCATTTGTAAGTTATCCTGATTTCGCTGCCTAATGTATTGAAAATGCCGCAATTAAAAGTGGGCTAGATATTTTTCTAGACCACAGAAAGAACAATTTGAAGATTAACCACATTATGGTCAAATTGTTCCTTGCTAACCTAAATCTTGTCAACCCTCCTAGAAACATTGAAAATTGTGTTTGGACATCGGTATGTGGCACCTCATTTTTCCTTTCCATTGATCGAATTAACCACGTTTTAGGTGCTAGACCGGGTGGAATCTCATTACACGATGTAGATTGTAATATATCAAGTCGTGACCACATAAGCCATTTATTTTTCGAAGATGATGCTACGGATTTTAGACAAACATCATCACTTAGACCTAGAGCTAGATTTTTTCATCGTTTCATGATGAAATCCATTATACCAAGAGGCGGCTCCTATCACTTAGTATATCCTAAAAATTTTAAAGCTCTATATGCTATATGTTCGAATACACACGTCAGTTGGGCACAATTACTCATGGATGAGTTTCAAGCATTTAATCAAGGCAAAATGCTTCATATTTACTATGGAGAATACAAAATGAGATTTATCAATGCCTTCGTCCCACATGCTCCAGAATCCGAAACCTCCAAAGTTCGTACTTTTGATTCAAGGACCATAAAACTAATGAAGTTGCCCGATGCACCTCCTAGATTCATACCATTTAACCAATGGAGTACTACTCCTCAAGAACAACTACGCCGTAGCTTCTCTACATCTCAACCATCAACTCATGCTACGGAATGTCTAACACGCCAACATTCAATTCAAAGACCAACTCCCGGAATCAGCACAGAGGCGGCCATTGATATTTTGGCTCAAAATCAACTAGCCTTGGATGCCCGGGTACGAAAAATGGATGGTCGTTTCAAGAAAATCAAGGGTTTCTTCGTGAACTTATGGGGTGCCTTATCATGTACTTCCGAAGCCGGTGCCTCTTATATTGCTCCTGGTAAAAGACTAGCGCCAAACTTCTCTTTTTCCACTTCGGAGAATACAAGCTCCGGTACATCAAGAACTCACACTTCTACCGCTCAAAGAGTGGTAAGGAACATGCTCCTCCGGAAGAAAATATCCGTCCAGAATTTTAGGATTCCGATGATGATGAGGAGTGATCATGATGTTTTTAAATATTGTGTACTAAGTGAACATCATTAATATTCCTATTTTCTTTGAATATGTACTATTTAAAACTCGATGTTTTCTTATGTTGTGTTACATGTTCCATATTTTTTTTATAAACATCCAATTAGTATTCCTTTTTGTCGATGACAAAGGGGGAGAAATATATGAAAGCTAACAAATTTTTGCAGAAAAGTCAGAAAAGTCGCCATATATTCAAGGGAAGGATATATATACTACTTCGTCACATAAGTATTGCCATTAATCAAAAAGGGAGAAAATGTTGATTCATGAGTTTTGATTCATGACACAAGCTTCAGAGATCATACGACGATAATACTATACGAAAGCGACAAAAAGAGAATAAGTGTATATTATGCACTACAAAGGAGAGAAGACTACAATCCAGAGATTAGTATGAATATTTTAATGAATTGAGTCTTAGAATATTGTTAAAATCATTCCTCAAGTAGTCACACACATACACAAATTGATTTATACTAAGATTATGCACAAATTAGTGTATACTGTGCAATTGACAACAGGTCGGTTGACCGACCAGATACATCGGTCGACCGACCCTGTGTCAAGTGCACGGATATACATTATTTTGTATACGTTTTTAAAACTCAGCTGATCGACCAGTTTTTTAGGTCGACCGACCTGAACATAACGGCTAGTTTTCCTGAAGAATTTCCATTGATCATGAAGAGGAATGTCTCTCAATCCAAGAGATACGGACACAACTTTTGATTGAAACTCTTCATGAAAGATTATAACTATTCTACAACTATATAAACATGTTCAAATCAATTCTACAATCACCGATTCTTGTTTATAATTCTGCAATCTATTCTAGATTTATTTCTACAAATAAAAGCATTCATTCTCATTCAATATCTCTAGAATCTCTGAATTAATTTATATACTTCGATTCTATGAGATTATCTTCCTTCTAAATCTTCACATGCACTACATATTCTTGAGGATTTGATTATAGGAAATTGTACTATCAAAAGACAATCCATGTTATTCAGAACACACTCGTCAACAAATTATTTGTATTAGGTTGAAGTCCTCTTCGGCTGTTGAGGCGGAAAAATTCCTGTTTGGCTGCTCACGTGATATATTCCTATTCCTCTGGGTTAAGTGAGGGGTTTTAGTCTAAATCCAGAGGATATTATGGGACTGGACGTAGAACGGGAAGTTCGAACCAGTATAAAAATTCCTGGTGTGCTTACTTTAATTACTGCTATTATTAGTTTTTGCATTTATATATTATATTACACGATCCTTAGTACTGCACATACACTTTCACTAGTATCGACACTACACCACTTGAAACTTTGTATGGAATACCTTGTAGTTGCCTATATGTTTATGGATGACGATCGATAAGGTGATAAAAAGATCAGAAGTGATTTGCGGGACTTCGGATAAAATTGAATTGATACAGAGTAGAATGTAAACATCTCGAGATCGACGAAAGTCCTATGCCGATAAGTGACATATTGACCTTAAATTTAAAGTTGGTTATTCAATCTTTGTGGTGATGAAGCCTCTGAAAAAAGTAGCAAGGCTTGGCAATTTCGATGGAATTGCATCTAGTTTCATTGGATCATTTCCTATTGTGGAATGTTTCAAAAACCTTTCACATCAAGTTGAACTTCTCAAAAAGATGTCCAAAACAACCAATGCGTTCTATGTTTCACATTTATGAAAGCATGTGGATGGCACAAGTTAGGTAGTTAAGCCAATCCAACCGGAGGAAGTGGATGTGGAACTGGAAGTTTCTATGCCTAAAAGACCTAGTTGTATTATAAAGTAGTGTCAAGAGACTTCGGAATAAGGTTGTGAAGCTTATTTGAGTCCAATGGAACGAAGATTCTAGGTAACATTTGGAATCAGGAAAAAAGAATGCATGCTTCGGTCTAGAACTATTTACCTATATGACTCCATTTACTCAAGTACTTTTGTTTCAACTTAGTTGATTATAATTACGTGCTAATATAGAACTTGCTTTGTATTGCTATGAATGGTGTGCAATCTTTATTATTGTGTGTGCTAAGACTGTTTTACAGGGGAACATGAGTGTCAGTGTGATACTTTGTTCCACTCTTGATGATTTCAGGGGCAAAATTCTATTGAGGGGAGAATGCAACAACCCATAATTTTCACTTATTAATTAATTAGGATCAATTAGATGATTGAAATATAAGAAAAAATAATGATTTAAAAGAATAATTCTTAAAGTTAAACGAATTAGATCTTGATACCTATTTCATTCAGTTTGTAATGTCGTTTATATATGAAATATGTATTAAATTTGTTAAAATTAAATGAAGTATGCAAAATAAGAAAAAAGAGAAGGGAATGGAAAATTGGTCTTTTGACCATATAGCCTATATCATTCCTGGAATAACCACTCTCCTCTTCACTCTCTTCACTCTTATTCCCTATCATTTTCAAAAAAAAGAAATTTGGCATTTCAATCATTAAACCTATATAACAATTGGGTTCCACAACCAAATATTCTGAAATAATTCTCTAAATTCAAGTTAGAACATTCTCTACAAATCTGTAACATCAATTTCACATTTTGGAGAGGACTAAGGCCATATTCTAGAAATCAAAAGAAGAATCTAAAATTAGGTTTCACTTAGCTTAGATTTCTTAAAGATTAGGTGACTTGGATCTCTCATCTAGGCTAATCATATTTTAGTTAGAATCTTGTTTTGATGCTAATATTGGTTAGTGCTTGAGTAGTAAGATTGGTTAAGGATTTTAGAGATGAGAATCTTGTTGGATGAATGTTTTAAATTATAATGTTCATAAAATATGTGTTTGAAATTTGAAGAAATTGAACGATGACTGATATGAATGTATAGTACATGTAGTTTATCTATTCGAAATGACATAATTGCATTGAATGGTAGTTGCAGTTGTCATTTATTGATGGGCTGTGAAGTTGGAATAGTTAGTAGAGTGATTAAATTTGTATGGTTTGTACAGTGTTTGAGTTCCAGGATGATTCATCAAATTACCATCTAGTGTTATTCGTCCTATGGTCGATCATCAAAGATGTGAACTTGACTGCAAGGTATAACAGACGACGTAAGGTCATAAAGTGCCGAGTCTCGACATTGGGGTGAAGAAAGCCGAGATGATGGTTAACCATGGTTGAAAGGGTGGGATAAATTTCCATAAAGAACTTTACCCTATCCCAGGTCAACCCGTGTCCCATACTGAACGATCGACTAACCGTTTGTCACCAGTCGACTATTCTAGCAGCAATGTATAGGGTTTTATAGACGAAGAAGAATTGGTCAAAAATGGACCTAAATAGTTGACTGGTCATACCTAACTAGTTGGTTAATGAAGGGTTTGATGGACTTGCTGTAATGGACCAGTAAACTATTTAGCTGTAATTAGTTTTTGCTATAGCAAGTTGGTTAAATGACTACTTCTGATTAGTGAACCGAGGGCTGCTGTTGGGGTTTTTTAGGTTTTTTTGGGGTGTTTCGATGAACTTTGAGATGCGATACCTTTCGCAACCTAGGTCAAATTGAGACGTGCCTTGGAACACTATTGTTGGAGGACAACGATCTACAATTTTTTTTATAGGTTTCAAGTACCTTGATTTTTAGGCATACATGGGACCCACTCCGTCACATACATCGAAACTATAGATCTTTAAGATGCACCATAAATGTGCATCATGGATGTTCATGGAATGAAGTCCATATAGGATGTTGGGAAGGCATTTGTACTTGTATGGTAGTTTTCTTTTTTTGAAGGAAGGTCATTACACTATAGTTTATGAGGTGGTTCATAATCAAGGTGGAGATTAGTTTAAACCTAAGTTTGTTTGAGAAGAAAAGAAGTTTGCATAGTTATGTGTAATTAAGGATGTGCCTTAGGGAAAATTATGCAATTTATTATGTAAACTTAACTCTATAAGGAATCTTGTTTGCAATAACATACGTTTTTGGTTTTGTTTTCTATTATATATGTTTTCATATTGCGATATGTGTACCGGTTAATAACATTGAAATATATGTAGAATATCCTTAGGCCTAATGTTTCATGGGTTGCGGTTAAGAACGATTCGTAACTAGAGTATTAAATTGATATAAACAAAAACAACCACCCTTTAAATGTTTCGAGCTATGATGTATCGATAAAAAAATATCGATAAGTTTATTGAAACTAGTGTACACAATGCTGTCCAAATAATAAATGTTGATTTACTCATGACTGTTGGGGAGAACTAAGGGTTTACGTACTTGTGTTGTTTAGAACCATCACCAAACAACTCGCCGAGAGTCTTCTACATGTTAATATAACTGAGTCAAATTAGAAGATCTCAGGTAACTACGTATCGCAGTCTTTTGACTTGAGAGTACTATCAAACTTAAGTATGTAGACTATACTTTAATTATGGTCAACTATATGGCATGGGGACCATGTAACGATCATAATTAGGTACACATCAATACATTTGTAGCGACACAATACTCAAGAGAGGGTTCGTCGCATTCGTTATAAAAGCCATATCATCATAATTGGTAAGTCAAAATCTCTAGCTAAAATAAACCTGCTATTTGATGCTATTAGATTGAACCATGGGACTTAAAGTGATTCTGCCATTAATACATATCTCAATATTTTTTTTTGGCTTAGACCAAACTCTTAGTATTTAAATAATACAGTGATGATGAAAAAATTGTGTACAAATTATCACTACTAAGCAAGATTATTTAGGATTACAAATACAGTTTCTCCTATGGTCTGTAAGAGTTGAACTTGATCCTATACCATGCTTTAGTATTTAGATTGTTAAAGTATTGACTATGGATTGGGTCCATATCAAAGAGTTAATGCAATCCTAAGGTCAATTATTTTCGAATTCGATCAAAGGTAAAATTAATTTATATTGGTTATAAACTTATATAAATGTTGTATTAATATATGGCTATTTCAATTACTTATTCCAAGCTTAAAATTGGACAGAATGATGAATGATAGTTATATGACGTTTGACTAATTGAGGAGCTAGAAGTTAATTAATTAAACATTGATTCAAATATAAGTCATTGACATGTTTCACCTTACTTGGTCAACATTAGGGCTGATGACATATAAAGGCATTCAAAGGCTTTACCAAGTCTTCAAGGATTAGATGATATGGTCTAAACCATCAATTAGAAATAAAGTACCCTCTACCATAAGTTTGTATATAAATATTCTAATGTTTTGTTTTAACCCTTACCACCAACCTTTGGTCTTGCTGAAATCATCATTTCAACTTTGTAACTTGAAGAGAAGAAGGAGACAGTGTTTGTAATTATAGGTTAGGAGCATGATATAGTGAATATAATTAAATACAATTTTTTGAATATATTGAGATTTTTAAATAAGGATATTGTATTTTTGGATTTAAAAATGCATATTTTTGTAATATTAATTATTTGTAGTTTTGAAAATGATTAAATAATATAAAATATGAAAATTTTAACAAATGAAATAATTATTTTAGGATATTATTTGAAATAAGTTTGGTTAAACACTTTAATTTAAGAATTTTTTTAAAATTTTGTACTGATTACTTGATTTGAATTCGAAATATGACTTCGTGGAATAAATTTATAAATGTGATAGCACATTATTTTTGATAAATGAATAATGATTTAGTTATATCTTTTAATATTTGTAAATTTAAAATAGCTAGCGAAATTATTATCAAGACAATAAAATATGAGAAAAATATTTTTGTGAATTAGAAGTTTTTTAAATAATTAATATAGGTAAAAAAATGATTAAAAGAAGTTGGTAATCTTCATAGGAAAGAATAAAAGAATTTCAGGTGGAAATGGGTGTTATGGGTAAGATGTAAGTCCAAACGCAGTTCAACTTTTCTATTCGTCCCGAAAATCATTTCCCCTCATTTTTTATTTTCTAAAAGTTTTCAAAGCTTCAAAAACTAAAGCAAATGGTGGGAACCACCAAACCTTATGTAAAAATTAGGATTTTTGGCAAAATTAAGAAAAACAAAGAAAGATAAGTGCTCATGTACCTTCATACACTTCCACTATCTCATTAGCCTGAAATTTTGGATTTTTATCATATGTCCCCTTCACGTCATAAGGCTTAGGAGAGGTTTTTTCCTTTAAAAGCAAAGGAAGGGAAAAATCAAATTTCTAAAGGCAATTAGTGAGTGTAAAATTTTGTGGCTTGCATGGCACTTAAATATTTTGATTAATGCATATGATGTTACCTAAAATGTTTTGGCTTAAATCGTGGATAACATGGATGACATGTTTTGGCTCAAGGGAATATTCATGTGTGCACCCTATATAGCCTCATTTTTCATATTATCTGACAGTATCACCTAGTAATACTTGGATAGTATGAGTATAGAAATGGAGTGTTTCACCGGCCGCATTTGTGCCGGCTTGGACTAGGTTGGGCTAAGAAGCACCAATTAACATGGATTTGGGCTTGACTTAGAATTGTAGGCCGACTTGTCTTTGATGCCATAAGTCTTGTAATGCAGATTTACCTAGAATGTCCTAGGCTTTAGCATGATAGCTAGCTTGTCTTTTACTAGCTAAAAAAGTAAGCAACATTTTCTCCCTAGCCCGGGTTCTTTGAGCAAAGGCGATCTTGTCAAATCATGAAGGTCCTACCACTTGGGCTTTTTGCTCTGTATCTAATTCGAGCACCGCATGTCAACAATTGATTGATTAAGACGATTTTTTTTCAAAGTGACATCGTAGCAATTCAGTCATAAGGGCTATTGATGTGACCACAATATTAATTATACCTTGATAGCTAAGGTCTTCCATTGGATTTCGATAGCAATGATTGAAAAGGTTAGTTTATAAATACTTCTCTTCTCTTCTTCCTTATCATTTACCAAAACTAAGAAAATACACTGCCATTAAAAAAATCTTCAAGCTCGCTCAAATTTTCAGAGCTTTTCTCCTTACAACCAATAAGCCTCTTCATCTGCTTCAATGATTCTTTATTTTCGAACGAATGTAAATTTATTTTACCATTATAAAATAATTCCTTTTGTTTTTCCTTTTTTCTATTTCTAAAGCATTTGATATTGGATTGATTCCAAGTTATTGCCCAGCTAGAGTTTGCGTTTCTAAGTCATCTTTTAGACGTTAATCAACCATCGTTGCCAAATCAGTGGTGATCGATCAAAGCTGGCGAACTTTCCAATGACTAACAAATTTAGAAAGCGTATTAGTGCTATAGGCCATAATTTTAGGTCCAAACTAGAAGTCTTGGGCTTGAACTCAAAAGATAATCGTAGTTATAGGCTATAAGGAATATGACAAGAAAAAGTGCGACTATACAAAGGTCGCATTCTTGGATCCAAATTCCTGGCTGGTTACAAATGAAAACCAAGGATTCAATGATGTTAACAATGGTGAGGGTTTGGGAAAATGACAGTAACTTTATTTTGATAAGCCTAGTGACGTAGTGTCAATGCCTCAATGTGAAATTTTTGACCCACAACCACTAGTTGCCATCCCGGCCTATAACTTAGGACATCTGTCATCTCTTATGATAGTGAAGAGAGTTCCGACGAAGACAATGTCGAGGGTATGACCATAGAAATAGAGCATTGGTGAAAGCGTGGGTCCCTCCTGCAGGTCCCATCCTCCCAGTGATCCATGTATCCTTGTTAATATATTTTGTCACCATGTATGTCCTATGTCAGGGTTGACCATTCAAGCATAGGCAGTTTGGTCTCATCCTGCTCGCCCCTTGTCAAAATGCTGTATCAGGCAAGTGTAAACGGTAAAGATGCATTTCACTTCCTTATCTAACACTTGATCTAATTATGGCTTTTTGTTGTTTTAGTGGCCGATAATCTCAGCTTTGATACCTTCAAATCCGCCATCCAGCAGGAGAAGACCATCTCAAGCAAAGAGATAATTGATGTACCCTTCAGCGTCGTACGATCGGACCACCTATCAGCAGAAAGAAGAGGAAGGGAACAAGTGTAACGATCCACTTTTTTGAAGGGTTCAAATTGACAATGAACCACACATGTCAGACTCAAACCATTCAAAATAGAGGATTTTTGATGGGGTAAATAAGGAAAAAAAGAAAAAAAAGAAAACAAAACACAAAATCTCACAGCGAAACGACAAAATATATTAATCAAATAAACAGTTCACGAAGCTGTTTTACAAATAACATTTGATTACACATTTACAATTCAAATCAAAGTAATATATACATTAGAAATAAACAAATAATGCAGCGAAACACATAATGTAGTGGAATAATAAATAGCAATAATATACCGAATCTTCGTCTTCATCCTCTAGAAAATAGACTTCAATACACTGAAAAGTTCAGACTGACCCGAGCATAATGAAAAGACAAAATATTCGAGTCAGAACTAAAAGATCTTATATAAGTCAAAACAAAATAAGTAAAATAGAAATATTAGTGCAATGGTTTCGTAGATGTTACAGGATTTTCATCTCCTATCAAGTGTACAACGTGAAAATAATTATTTAAAGGGTTTTTGATAATTTGAAACATCAATCTTAATCATCTAATTAAAACAAATCCAAAGTTTGAATTAACTTAAATCGTTATAATAATTCAATTCCAAACAAAAATCCAAATTCAAGAAATTATATAGGTATATGTCATTTCAACCAGTATCAAAAATCAACATTTCCAAATCGATGAAAATAACTTAGGTTTATCATTTCAAACCATAATGATTTTCCCCTAAACTATAAGATTTTTCGAGTATGTATCATTTCAATCCATAGGGATAACAGAGATATAGACATAAATAACATCCAATCATCCAAAATGTCAACAAATAAATCCATCCAATCATCCAAATATAACCAATTGAACATACAACACAATCATCATTGAAATCAACCAATAACTACCAACAATTTACTGGTTATCATTAATAGGTACTTAAATGGCAATTTATATTTCAATATTAAATAAATGGTAATTAAATTCAATAAAAGTTAGATTTAACTGGAATGACAATTTAAAATATACTAAACAGCAAACAATCAATTTCTAATCACATCATAAATTCAATTTAACTAACATAAGAAAATCTTGTAGTTGTGAGTGTTTGCTCACCTTTTGTGGCTACGAAGGTGATGATACAAATAGGGCAATATGGAGATTCCTAGAAAAGATCCAAATGCAAATCAATTATAACAATACTTTGATACGAACAAGAACCAATAAACAAGTTTCAACTACTTTCAACTTTCTAACAACCCAAGATTAAATCTATGGACAAACCCGAAATTAAGTCATCTTTAAGAAAATATTCGGATCAGAATATTACTGAATCTGTAAAAGTGACTAACTAGAAAATTGTTGAAAATTCTTTTCTCTCCACTTTTAATAAAAGAACCACCAAAAAAGCTTCTATCTTGAGGAAGTTATGGTCGAAACAAAGAGAGGTACTTTCTGAGTTGAAAAATATGAGTTCAAAAATACTTCGAAACGATTTGCGCTTTCGGGATAGAAAATTGAGGAATTTGATGAACTGATCCAAAAGAAAGTTGAAGATACTGGAAAAATAAATGGTCTGAAAAAAGAATCACAAAATTTGATTCAATTTGGATGGAGATATGATTGATACAATATGGGGTATTTTTGACCAAAACTGGACCCGACAAAAGATTTGAAAAATGGAGTTTTTGATATAGAAATATTTAGAATGGAAAGAAGGGTTCGACAACAAAGATGTTGGCATTGAAATCATACATGGTTTCAAAAACAATTATTTGGTTTGGAGTAGTTTAGTGGAATATAGAAGCCATGGAAATAAGGGGAAGAAAGTGGGAAAATAAGAAAGAGGAAAAGAAGGGAAAAAGGACAAAGAAGAGGAGAGAGAAGGTGGAAGGAGATGGCCTTGGAGATGGTGGAGAGGGCGGTGGTTATAGTGGAGGAAGGTAGGATTGAAGGTGAAGAGGAAAGGAGTTTTGATTTGTGAGGTTTTTGGAGTTTTTGATCTAGAGTTCTCTATAGAATTTGAGGAGGGAGAAGAAGTGTGAAGAGAAAGTTTCTTAGGAAAAATACTATGTACGTAGATGTTATTAGATAAGAAACATAACGTCGCTGGCAAAAATAGTCACATGACCGAATAGAGTCTCTTGGTTAAAAAAGACCTATTAGACTAAACAAATCCAGTATGCCTTAGCCAAACAAAATACAACTAAACACTACCAATAAATATTAATTTTTCACAGTAATTCAAATTTTTAGAGCAATAAGAATTTGATTTTGACGAAAAGGTCAGAGGAAAGATTAGAGTTCAATCTAGTGTCATATAAAAAGAATAAAATTTGAAAATTCAAATATAAATTTTTTAACCAAAAGTTTAACTTTGACCAAGCTTGACAAAAAATTGAAATTTCACAAAAATTTTATTCTACTGAATTTGATCACGTAAAACACTCAACATCAAAAATTCAAATCTTTCAATTTAATTTTTATTTAAATTCAAAATATTGCCATTTTAATGTTGTTAAAAGTTATAGATCATTATAATTTTTCTTAATTAAAACATGTAATATCAATTAATGCAATATTAATTTGTTTCCCCTTATCATATTAAAAAGGTAGATGCCATTAACTGCGCATCCAATTCTCATCCAATTACATTCAAACCTATGTTATCATCCTTATTATTCAATCAACAATGCCTTATGAATTATATTAACATAAGTTTACATTTTACTACATTCATTATTTTACCGTAACATCTTTTTCCATATTAACCGCAATAATTAACTACATAAATTTTCATTGATTTTCACATTAATTCCAAACATATTAAATAATGAGATGATAAATGAACAATCATTACTTTTAAGTAATTTAATCATATTTATAAGTTTGTTATCTCAAACAAATGTTGTGACTACTTACATATCACTGTTTATATTCAATTTCAGCTAACAACATATAATTCCAACATTCAGCTGCTTTAATGCCATTAATTACCCATTTAATATTCAAGCGGTCAAATTAATGACAAGATAATTACAACTATCGTTTATAATAATAGTTCATATCCATTATCTTATCATTTACAACCAAGGGTTATAACAGAATGATCTTATATTCTATATTAACATATTCCAATCAATTACATGCAATCTCATCATTAAATGCATCATTTAATTTATTTCATTATGTACAATCTTAACCAAATAACCTTACAATTAAATCCAATGATTGAAATTATATTAGATGGTTATCTAGAACATTCAAAAAACATCACCGATTTCATATTCAACATTATCCAACTCTAATTGATCACACATAATTTCAACATTCAATATAGTTCCTTATTTATAGTTTATAGCCAATTATAACTTTACAATCACTTCAATTAATTGGAATTACATTAAAATAGTTAGAAATTACCTTAAATTAACATTACTAACATTACATTCTACGTATTACTCTCGTTATAAAATCATAAATTTTGTTTTCTTTCAATATTAAATTCTAAAATCTTATTTAATTAATATTTTATTTATTTAAAAAATACGGGTCGTTACACTCTCCCCTACTCAAATATTTTCGTCCTCGAAAATGGAAAAAGGAGGGATTAAGGAATTAATATATTATATTCAAAGTATTCAATTTATAAACAACTAATTTACGTAATTAAGTACTTTAAATTAAATATACTAATTTTTAACAATTAAATCTTCATATTCAAGTTTACTAAAGTTTGAAAATATTTTCACTTTTCATAAAATTTTCAAAGTAAAAAAATCATGAAAAAATTCGACAGAGTCTTCTATGTACGGAGAGGTCCGAAAAATAATAATATCAATAACAACCATGTATATTCATATTTTAAAAATAAAATATCTCAAACCATGGAAAAACAATACAATATTGCTATAAAACCGTAATCCGAGAACACACCTATTTGTCGGGCTAACAATGTTTAATTTATGAAACCAAAAGCAGTAAATATTGCTTCTCTAAACTTGTACTTCACTTTTTTAATCCAAAATAGTGAGAATTATGTACCAGAGAAATATTTAAGTTGTTGCAATCAATAGCAAAACAAACCAACATAATATAACAATTGTCACTTGCAAACAAAGCCATACAATCATTATATGCAACCAAAGTAATCAATCATATATCCATAGCAACCAGAACCAATGGTTTGTTTAGTTTAGAAACTTTTAATCATGCAAGGAGACAAATAAACTATCAAGTGTACCCTACGCTCAACAGGCTTGGATAATTACTTAACAGATTATCGATACAACCTAAAACAATTAGAAGTATCCATTACCGAACATCCCATGAGCCAAAACAACCAAGAATTTCAAATTTTATTTATGTTTATTCAGTTGATTTCTTTTCACATCATATTTACCTTTTATTTATTTTCTTTCATTCATATAATGTTTTTTTCTTTCTTTCATGTACTTATATAAATTATTTCACAATATTAACTTTCATCCATAACATTTCTTATGCATTCCAACTTCTTATTTGTAGAAATAATTCCGTTAAACACTTCCATCACTCAAGTTTTACTCATATAATATTCCATTACAGTTTCCTATTTAACATTTCAAATTTTTAAATATTTTAGGTAAGTTATATATATGTTTATAGAATGTAATTGAATGTTACTCAAGTTTATCTTATTTATTTTAGTTAACAAAATGTTCAATATTTCATATCTTCCGATTTACAAGTTACAAATTTTCAATATCTTATATATTTCATTAATCACTTAACATATATTTTCTTATTGTCATTTTAGCAGTTTCCAATTATTAATATAGCCAAGATTTCATTACATTACAATATTTGAAAGCTACTAATTATCAGAAAGTTTTAAGAACTAAATTCCAGGTTCACTTCAAATCGTATGAAATAATATATATACTTATAACTTTTATATATGTCAAATCGCATTTTGAAATTAAAATTAAGATTCGTTTATCAAAATAAATATGCAGTAAAGCTACTATGGTAGTCTTTCCACTTTGAAACTCAAAAATGAACGTCGATGATGTGTGCACTCATCAACGAAATTATTTTCCAGCGATAGAAAGGGGAGTACAGAACTTATTTCCTTTTAAAGACTCCTTTGAAACATTTCTTTCAAATCATGTTTGAGAATATTTATGCCAAAATACTCCCAAATAATACTTAGTATTATATTCCAAAATCCATTGAAAACAATGTAAAAATTCCGAAATTTAAGTTCTCAAATTTCCAATTAAATTCATTTTATTTATAAATCCTATTTTGAAATCAATATTTATAAAATTTCACTTACTATCAAACAGATATATCACATACAACTAGTAGTACTTCGTAATCAAGTAACTGTTTCAAACCATACTCAAAATAGCAGTTCCATTTTTTTTTTCAAGCATGTTATAAATTTCCAAATCATTTAATACCTTTAAAATTATAAATTCAAAGAAAGTAACAGAAACTTACATGAAATATTCATTTGAAAACTTCATTTGAAAATCAATCGTCTTTAATACTTTACAAAATTCATCTGCAAAATTTCTTGCCTCGTTTATGAACACCATTTAAAATCTTAAATAACATTTTTATAAATATATGCAACTATTTAAAAATAATTATTTACATCATTACTTATTTTTAAAAAGGGTTATTGAAAACCTTAAAACCATTATTTACAAATTTTATTGGTTTTAAATTTAAAATATTTTTTCAAACATTATCTATAAATCAACAATCATTAACTTTATATATGTTTTATTGAATTAATAACTTCTCACAATATTTACAACATTGATAATAACTATTAAACTAACTTGTACATAAATAAAAAATATTTTAAACAATTTATAGGCATTTAGAAAAGAAAAAGAAAAATGAACAAAATATCCTTTATATTTATGTAATACTTAATCAAAGTTCTTTTATAACTCGATGTCTTAACAAGTTCATCCTCGTTCTTGCAGACTCTAGCCATGTGCTGATCAATCGCAAGGCTAGAAATCTCCAAGTGCTTAGTAGACCTGTTTAAACACCCAATGAAAATATTAAAAATATTAAAAACAGACATGGAAAGCCCATTCCTCCAGGGATCACGGTTACATAATGGTTACGCCGTTATCCCAGTGGAATCACCTATCACTATAAGCATACCGCCTCTCGACTTATGCCATGGTTGATAGATAGCAGCTACACAATGCTTACGCCACTATCCCAGTGAAATCACTTGTTGCTATAGGCATTCCGCCCCTCGATTTACGCTATTCAACAATACCAAACGAATACAATAAGTGACCCACCAAAGGGATCAGATACATAAACAACCAAAGGTATCCAATAAATGACCAACCAAAGGGATCCAATGAATGACCCACCAAAGGGATCCGATGGAAGGTACTTCCCATATCATTTACTTCAAAATATATCATACCATAAATAGTACTTTCAAAATCATAGCTTCAAATATCACACTTATATAAATTCCATTATATATAAGATTTCATTTTCAGATAGAGTACTTTTCTAAATCAATAGTCTCGAATATATCAGATCATTCTTATATAAGTTCCGTTATATATAAGATTTATTTCTTCAAATCAAATACCTTCCAAAATCAGCAGTTTTCAAAAACGCCTTATACTTATATAAAGTTCGTCTTATACAAGAATCAAAATTTTTCCAAAATCAATTACGCCGCATGAAGAGCCATATGGGATTTAACATCTTTGCTTTATAAAAGGTTTTGAATTTAGAATATTTTTGTATATAAAATTGTTTTGTGCAATAGTTTTGTATGTAAAATAGTTTTGTTAAACAGTTTGTAAATAAAATAGTTTTTAAAATAGTTTTGTATATAAAATAGAATAAAATAGTTTGTATAAGAAAAACAAAATAAAATAGTTTGTATAATAAGAAGTAAAAGAAAATAGTTTGTACAAGAAAAAAATAGTTTTTATAAGAAAAATAAAAGAAAATATTTTGTATAAGAAAAATAAAAGAAAATAGTTTTGTAAAATAGTTTTAAATTAATGGTAGTTTTGCATAAAAGAAAAATTCCAATTTAAATTTCAAAGATATCCAACCCAACAACTTTCAATTTCAGCATTAAAGCATATCAATAATATTAGACATAAGATGTACATAAGTCATCATTTTACAAAATCACGTTCGACAGCTCGCTCAATCACACAAGTTCGCTATCAAACTAGTATTTTCCATTCGACTTTCCTAATGCGGACTTCGATATGGTTTCTTGACTAGGAACCATCATTCTTCTTGCATAGCTATATACTATGATAGAGAATTCTAAAATCAAACAAAAATCTATATCAAATATTTTCCATCAAGAATCAAATGAAAATTCCTAACACGAAATGGTGTAATTCACCTAGAAGTGTACTCAAATCTCGATCAAATTAGTTATGCGAATAAAATAATATACGTACAACTTACGTATCTATTCCACTTGTTTCATCACAATTTCATTTTCAGTTTGACTACATTATAAATCTCATTGATTAACACAAATATCACTTCATACTTTAATACTTGTTTCATAGAATTTCTCTAATTAACATAAAACATTAATATATTCATACATTGCTTATATTTATCTTCTATTTTAAATTACATTCAATTTCACATGTAATCTTTCTCATTTAATACTAGATTTATTTGCAAATAATTTCATAAGAAGTTTCCTTCAGTACATAACCAATTTATAAAAGCTTAACCTCTTTTATAAAACATTATTCGAGCTTAAAGTTATCACAACTTTAATTATAACTATTTATTGCAACTTCCATTTATTTTGTTAGCAATTTACAGCCAATGACTTTATTTATATTCATTTCATTTTAGTTCATATTTTTTTATCCAATTAGTATACAAGTTTACTTCCCAATTTTTTTTCTCGTAAATTGTTAACTAAGTTCACAATCGCAACATTTCTTCAATCACAATTTCAATTTTAAATATTTCAAGGCTTAAAGTTTGCATTTGAATATTATTACATTACATGCCAGTAATGTACACAACAATTCTATTCATTTATTAAACATAGATATAACAAATTAAACCTTGTTTCACTTGCTTTCAAATTAAGGTTGTCAAATTCAACGACATAATTCAACACAATTACTATGTTTAAACCATATACTAATTCAGAAGTTTCGACAATCCAAAATGTCTAGATATTCCATTTTATTTCAACAATTCAAACTGCCAGTGAACAAATAACCAAAATTCACAACAACATTTCAGTTTCATATCGAATATCATAATTATTCATTTAATTCTCTTTAATACACCATTATTATACTAGTGTTTGGTCCATAAATTCAACCAACAATAATAGCCAATGCTTATAATTTGACTAAATACAAAAGTAAAAAATAAATGATAAAATTTAGATATTACCATTTCATAACTATTATAAAAAATTTCCTTTATATATAACATATAATATTAGGAAAGACATTTCGAAACTTATATAAAGCATTTTTATAATACTGACAAATACGCGCTCTCATATATACACACACTCAGTAAAACTCATTCTAGAATATTACTACCATATCTCTAATGACTTAAGCCCAACAGGCTAAGGTATGTCTAAACCAAAGCTCTGAAAAAAATTGTAATGACCCAGCTTTTTAGATGGTTCAAATCGACAATAAACCCCACATGTCTAACTCAAATCATTCAAAATGGAGGATTCTTAATGGGGTAAATAAAAAAAAGGAAAATGAAACACTAAATCTCGCAGTGGAATGGCGAATATAATAATCAAATAAACAGTTCATGAAGCTGTTTTACAAATAAAATTTGATTACACTATTAAAATTCAAATCAGAGTTATATGTACATCACAAATAAACTATTAATGTAGCGGAACACAAAATGTAGTGGAATAATAAATAGCAATAATATACTGAATCTTCGTCTTCGCCCTACATAAAATAGTCTTTGTTTGCGCCAAAATTGGTCACAAACCCCAAGTATCGTAAAGGCACCAATATATGAATATAAATCGATGATATTCAAGCATAAGTCACAGATCTAAGCAATAACAAATAGCAATCCAGAAATAACGAACATGAAAGAAAGATTTATAGTGGATCGGTGATCTGGCCTATGTCCACTTTGAAGTTTATGAGTTTATTGATTCACTCAATGATTTCAATCTATTACAGCAGGTTACAGTAGATTATAACTCTGAAGTTCGAATACAACGGTGATGGTAAGATGTAGAATTGAATCCGGTAGAGTCTGGACGTTGAGTAGCCAAAAAGATCCACTTTCTATAGGCTTTATGGGGCTATTTATAGGTGAAGGAGGCTGATATCGCGCTCAAACTTCGGGAGACTCCCTATGGCATGTGAATGGGCCAACGCGACCGATCTCGGAAAGTTTCAACTCGATCCGTGATCAATACGAACCAATTTCGCATCGATCAAAAATGATCCAATCGAGCTGAAACTTGGCATGAATATTCTTTAGCTTGTACGTAAGCTCCTGTGAAAATTTCGTAGCATTTGGACCCGTGGTTTGTGAGATATGATCGATGCAAGTTTGTGATTTTTGTATGTTGCTGAGTTTGAACCCATAGTTTCGCATCCATCCCTTCGAATCGACCTAGACACGTGAGTGCATGGTGACATGGCGCGAGATTTTTGGATCGCTCCACCTTCTACTCCGAGTTGACCTTGTCGCATCCATGAACTTCGCCTTGTTTGTATCGATGACCGTTACACGGGTCGCATCGATTAGCAACACGCACTTCGTATCGATCTACAGTTTCCTCATTTCGATTCGAAGGAAGTGGCTCAGCTCGTATCGCTGGAAGTACTAAAGTTCGTATCGATAGTTATGACTTCTGTTCTTATCCACTAAACCGACTTTTGTTCGTATCGATGAGTACATTGACTATTTGACAGCTGGATACAAATAAAAGAGGGCTCGATGGATTCGAATGGAAGTAACACGATGGATTCAAAAGGGAGAGCCTCGAAGAGTTCGAAGGAAGCCCTCTAAAATCGATATGAACTAGTCCTATGTGTTGGATACGAACCAATATTCCACGATGGATACGAAGTTGGCGTGAGTCGATTGATACGAAATGCACCGCCTACTAATGGATACGGAGATGATCGACGCGAAATGATGGATATGATATGGATGGGTTTGAACTGTGCAACATTGATCGATTTGAACGTGATGGATTTAAATTGATCGAGGCAGACCCAACCTAATGGATGCGAATCTGATCGATTCGAGTAGATCATCATCTTGCCTTTCTGATGGATATAAAAAGCACATTTTCTTTAACTTCTATCGATCATATCTCATTCAAACGAACTCCGATTAACCTGATATTTAAAATGCTAGCTTTTATGGATTTGCTTGTCACATCCTGTCGATTACAGCATGATCTGGAATTGGACAAAATTCCTCGATATGTGTAGCGAACCTGCATTGCAACCATCTTCGTCACGAACTGCCATTGCTTTCCAGCCGACGTTTTGGTATCGTGGCCTTGCTAAAAGGCAGGATATATAACACTTGGCCCCCAAAACATGCCTTGCAATAGGAAGGTGTGTTTTGTAATGCCATATGCTGGATGTGCGCATCCTAAAAATGACCTGCAAGGAATTTGATAGTCTTATATGACCACGAATGACGACCGTTCGGGATCGTCTGCCATTTGAGGTGAAATGGGACCGTTCGCGATCGGGTGCCGTTCGCGACGAATTGTGATCGTTCGCGATCGGGTGCCGTTCGTGGCGAGTTGTGATCGTTCGCGATCGGGTGCCGTTCGTGGCGAGTTGTGATCGTTCGTGATCGGGTGCCATTCGTGACGAGTTGTGATCGTTCGTGATTGGGTGTCATTCGTGGCGAGTTGTGATCATTTGCGATCAAGTGCCATTCGTGGCGAATTGTGTGTGCCCGGGGGGGGGGAGGGGGGGAATTAGTTTTATCAGTACCAGATTTCACGTTCAAGTGAGTTTCTAGATTGTTTGTTAAGGCAGTTTATCGCTACCTCAGAGCATGCCTAAGGATCGTTCGCGACCCTGTGCATGTGTATGTAGCTTAGTCATTTTAGAATTATCAAAACCAAATATCCATTCAACTGATGAGTTTTAAAACATAAATGTCCGACAAAATCAAATCCAAACATGAGAAGCAAGAAAAACGAAAGCAAAACAGTGACGTCAGAGTGCAAACACCTACATCGGCATGATTTATAGTTGTATCAGAGCATGCCTGAGGATCGTTCACAGTCCTATACATGTGTAAACAGCTTAATCACGTCGGTGTGGAGTTTTCCACTCGTCCGTCATTATTTCAATTAATTAATAATCAGCTGACATCTCGATCCTGTGCCATCTTCAGTTGGTGCCGGCAGTGGTCGCTCTTGTTCCACCGTTGTGGTTCTCCTTCTCACATATTGCGATAGCAAGCTATTTCGGATATGCCCCTCAATTTTGTCTTTCAAGTGTCTGCAGTCGTTTGTGCTATGACCATTTAAATCATGGAAAGAGCAATACTTATCTGACCTTCTCTCGTTGCTAGTCGGATCTCTCCTCATCGACTTTCGGTAAGGAACTTGTCCCCTGGTGTCCTGCTAGATCCGCTCCAAAGTTTTGTTCAGCTGTGTATACGAAATGAATCTTGGTTCTTTTCGTGGTTGTGTTGATCTATTGTTGTTATCCTCAGTCTTTCGCTTCCCTTTGCTTGTTTTTGAACCTTTTTCTGTAGGATTTCCACCTTTAATCGCATAAACATCAACTCCCTCTCCTTCCTCTCTTTAAGCATTTGCATCTTCTAACCGTAAAAATCCTTCAGCTTCAGGATAAAATTCCCCTAGGTCCATAAGGGAATCTCTTGTCAGTGAATTCTTGAATTCTGTGCCATCAGCTATCCCGATACAACTTCCATCAAGACCATGGATGGATCCGATCGATCCACCGATGCTGCAGCTACATTGAATCATGTCAAGAAGTTGCTCAAAGACTCCCCAGCTCTTTGTTTCAGTGCCGCCAAACTCATCACATTCTTGGGTCTCGAAATGTGAACCCTGAATTGCCTCATAAACCATTCATTCAAATCATTCCATGTTTCGATAGATCACCCTCCAGTTGCCTAAACCATAATGCTGCAATATCCACCAAGTACAATGGAAAGCACCGGGCCATGACCTCCTCAGATGCCCCCCAACACTTCCATATGCCTCATATACTTTGTCAGATGTACCGTAGGGTCCGTCCTCCCATTATACATATCCAATGATGGTAGCTTAAAATCTGGTGGGTTCCTAGCTCGCCTGATTGCTGTGGTAAAAGGACTCCTATTCACATCCTCCAAGTCTTTGTTTACTAATCCACCTCTCATAGCCCGTCTAACCATCTCTGCCAGCCTGTCATTGTCTTCGAGTCATAGTCCTCTTCCATTGCTTTCGACCTACCATCCGAGTTCACAAGGGAATTCTGGAATCTGTTCTCCTGGCTGATCTTTCGCTTCTCTGCCAATGCCATGCTATTCGCATCCACTCGATGCTCTTCTCAGTGTTGGGTCAACACGCTCTAGGCGAATGCCCCTAGCTCTGGTGCTGCCCCAGATGGTCTTGCTCCGTTCTAAATTCCAGTAGCTCCTTGATTTTACGCACCAAGTTGCCCAACCTGTCGAAACAAATTCTGGATCATTTCTTCTTGCCTTCCCATCATTGTCTCCATTTCATCCCTGGTGATGAAGACCGAGGCTTGGTTCGCTCCCGAGGAAGCCTCTCGACTCCTTTCGTGTTGACTTCTCTCTGGTCTTTGCCTTCTACTTGATTTCCTTGTCATAGCTTTTTAGATCTGAATCTCTAAGCCTTCGAATTTAACTTCCAAATGATAGAATTCCTGAGTTAGCATTCTCAGTGAAAGCACCAAAGTGTTTGCGCCAAAATTGGTCACAAATCCCAAGTACCATGAAAGCACCAATATATGAATATGAATCGACGATATTCAAGCACAAGTCACAGATCTAAGCAATAACAAATAGCAATCCAGAAATAACGAACAAGAAAGCAAGATTTATAGTGGTTCGGCGATTTGGCCTACGTCCACTTTGAAGTTCATGACTTTATTGATTCACTCGATTATTTCAATCTACTACAGTAGGTTACAGTATATTATAGCTCTAAAGTTCGAATAATGGTAAGATGTAGAATTGAATCCGGTAGAGTTTGGACGTTGAATAGCCAAAAAGATCCTCTTTCTGTAGGCATCAGGGGGCTATTTATAGGTGTAGGAGGCTGATATGGTGCTCAAACTTCGGGAGACTCCTTCTGGCACGTGAGTGGGCCCACGCGACCGTTCCTGGAAAGTTTTGACTCGATCCGTGATCGATACGAACCGATTTCGTATCGATAAAAAAATGATCCAATCGTGCTGAAACTTGGCAGGAATGTTCATTAGCTTGTACGTAAGCTCCTGTGAAAATTTCGTAGCATTTGGACCTGTGGTCTGTGAGATATGATCGATGCAAGTTTGTGGTTTTCGTATGTTGCTAAGTTCGAACCCATAGTTTCGCATCCATCACTTCGAATCGACCTGGACACAAGAGTGCGTGGTGACGTGGCGCGAGAAGTTTGGATCGCTCCACCTTCTACTCCGAGTTGACCGTGTCGCATCCATGAACTTCGCCTTGTTTGTATCGATGACCGTTACATGGCTCGCATCGATCAACAGCGTGCACTTCGTATCGATCTACAATTTTCTCATTTTAATTCGAAGGAAGTGGCTCAGCTCGTATCGATAGAAGTAGTGAAGTTCGTATCGATAGTTACGACTTCTGTTCGTATCAACTAAACCGACCCTTGTTCGAATCGATGAGTACGTTGGCTATTTGACAGCTGGATACGAACAAAAGAGGGCTCTATGGATTCGAATGGAAGTAACATGATGGATTCGAAAGAAGGAGCCTCGAAGAGTTCGAAGGAAGTCCTCCAAAATCGATACAAACTAGTCCTCTGTGTTGGTTACGAACCAATATTCCCCGATGGATACGAAGTTGGCATGAGTTGATCAATACGAAATGCACCGCCTGCTGACGGATATGGAGATGATTGACATGAAATGATAGATACAAGATGGATGGGCTCGAACTGTGCAATCGTGGATCTATTCGAACGTGATGGATTTGAATTGATCAAGGCAGACCTAACCTGATGGATGCGAATCTGATCGATTCGAGTAGACCATCATCTTGCCTTTCTGATGGATACGAACAACACATTTTCTCTAACTTGTATCAATCATATCTCATTCAAATAAACTCCGATTAACCTGAAATTTAAAATGCTAGCTTTTATGGCTTTTCTTGTCATATCCTGTCGATTACGGCATGATCCGGATTCAGACAAAATTCCTCGATATCCATAGTGAACCTACAATGCAACCCATCTTCATGACGAACTGCCATTGCTTTCCAGCCGAATTTTTGGTATCGTGGCCTTGCTAAAAAGCAGGATAACAGTCTTCAATACACCGAAAAGCTCAAATTGACTCGAGCATAATGAAAAGACAAAACATTCGAGTCAGAACTAAAAGATCTTATGTAAATCAGATCAAAATTAGTAAAATAGATATATTAGTGCGATGGTTTCATAGATGTTATAGGATTTTCATCTCCTATCGAGTGTATAACGTGAACATAATTATTTAAAGGGTTTCAGACTATCCGAAATATCAATTTGAATCGTCCAATTAAAACAAATCCGAAGTTTTCATTAACTTAAACACTTTAAATAATTAAATTCCAAGTAAAAATCCAAATTCAAGAAATTATATCGGTATATGTCATTTCAACCAGTACCAAAAATCAACATTCCAAATCGATGAAAACCACTCCTGCTTATCATTTCAACCTATAACGATTTTCCTCTAATATATAAGATCGTACGGTTATGTATCATTTCAACCCATAGGGATAACAAAGATATAGACATGATTACCATCCAATCATCCAAAAAATCAACCAATAACATCCACCCAATAACCCAAATATCAACAATTAAACATACAACACAATCATCATTGAAATCAACCAATAACTAATAACAATTTACTAGTTGTCATCAACAGGTATTTAACTGGCAATTTAAATTTCAATATCAAATTAAATGGCAATTAAATTCAATAAAAATAAAATTTAACTGGAATGACAATTTAAAATCACTAAACAGCAATCAACCAATTTCTAATCACATCATAAATTCAATTTAACTAACATAAGAAAATCTAGTAGTGGTGAGTATTTACTCACCTTTCGTGGCTATAAAGGCGATGATAAAAATGGAGAATATAGAGATTCCTAGCATAGATCCAAATGTAAAGCAAATCCAACAAAGCTTAGACACGAATACGAATCAATAAACAAGTTTCAACTACTTCCAACTTCCAAACAACCTAAAATCCAAACTATCGTCAAACCCGAAACTAGGTCATCTTTAAGAAAATATACGGACTAGAATATTACTGAATCTATAAAAGTGGCTAACTAGAAAGTTGTTGCAAATTATATTCTCTCTACTACCAAAAAAAGAATCACTCAAAAAGATTTAGTCTTGAGGAAGTTATGGTCAAAACAAGAAGAGGTGTTTTCTGAGTTGAAAATCTGAGTTCAAAAATATTCGAAAAGATTTGATTTTTTTGGCATAGCAAACTAAGGAATTTGAAGAATTTATCCAAAAAAGTTTAAGCCGTTGGAAAAATAAATGGTTTGATAAAAAGAATCACAAAATTTGGTTCATTCCTGAAGAAGATATGATTGATATAATATGGGGTATTTTTGGCCGAACTGGACCCGAGAAAGGAATTGAAAAATGAAGTTTTTGATATAGAAATATTTGGGATGGGAAGAAGGGTTCAAGAACAAAGTTGTTTCCATTGAAATTATACATATTTCCAAAAAAAACGTTTGATTTGGAGTAGCTTAATGGAATATAGAAGCTATGGAAATAAGGGGAAGAAAGAGGGAAAATATGGAAGAGGTAAAGAAGGGAAAAAGGAGAAAGAAGGGGAGAGGGAAGTTGGAAGAAGAGTGCCTTGGAGATGGTGGAGAGGACGGCGGCTATAGGTGAGGTAGGAAGGGTTAAAAGATAGGAGGAAAGGAGTATTGATTTGTGAGGTTTTTGGAGTTTTAGATCTATAGTTCTCAGTAGATTTCGAGGAGGAAGAAGAAGTGTGAAGAAAAAGTTTTTCAGGAGAAAAATTATGCACATAGATGTTATCAAATAAGAAATATAAGGTCGCAGGCAAAGGAATGGTCACATGACTGACTAGAGTCTCTTGGTTAACCAAGGCCCATTAGGCCAAATAAACCCAATATGCCTTAGTCAAATAAAATACAACTAAACACTACAAATTCATGTTAATTTTTCACAGTAATTCAAATATATAGAGCAACATGAATCTAATTTTGACGAAACGAAAAGTGGAGGGAAGATTAGAATTCAGTTTAGTATCAAATAGTGAGAACAAAATTCTCAAATTCAAATTAATTTTTTTTAAACAAAAGTCAAACTTTGACTAAGTTGGACCAAAATTTGAAATTTCACAAAAATTTCATTCTATTAAATTTAGTCAAATAAAACACTCAACATCACAAATTCAAACATTTTTATTTAATTTTTATTTATATTCAAAATACTTCCATTTTAAAGTTGTTAAAAGTTATAGATCGTTACACTTTATCTTAAGATAAAAGATGTAATTTAATTATTGCAATATTAATTTGTTTCTCCTTATCATATTAAAAAGGTCAAATGCCATTAACTATGCATCTAATTCTCATCCAATTACATTCAAACAATTGTTATTATCCTTATTATTCAATCAACAATACTTTATGAATTATATTAACATAAGTACATTTTATTACATTCACTATTTTATCATTACCATCTTTTACCATATTAACTACAATAATTAGTTATATAAATTTTCATTGATTTCCAAATTAATTCGAAACATATTAAATAATGAAATGATAAATGAATAATTTTCACTTTTAAGTAATTTAATCATATTTATAAGTTTATTATCCACAACAAATGTTATGAATACTTACATATCACCAGTTATATTCAGTTTCAATTAGTAACATATAATTCCAACATTCAATTGCCATAATTCCATTAATTAACCCTTTAATATTCAAACGAACAAATTAATGAGAAGATAATTACAACCATCGTTTATAATAGTAGTTCATATCCATTATCTTATCATTTACAACCAAGTGTTATAACAAAATGGTTTTATATTCTATGTTAACCAATTCCAATCAATTACATACAATCTCATCATTAAATACATCATTTAATTTATTTCATTATTACAATTATAACTAAATAACCTTATAATTAAATCCATCGGTTGAAATTACATCAAATAGTTATCAATAGCTTTCAAATAACATCACTGATTTCATATTCAATATTAGCCTATTCTATTAGACCATATATAATTTCAACATTAAATGTATTTCCTTGCTTACAGTTTATAACCCATTATAACTTTACAATCACTTCAATTAATTGGAATTACATTAAAATAGTTAGCAATTACCTTAAATTAACATTACTAACATTACATTCTACTTATTACTCTCATTATAAAATCACAAATTTTGTTTTCTTTCAATATTAAATTCTAAAATTTTATTTAATTAGTATTTTATTGATTGGAAAAATGCGGGTTGTTACACCGAGGGAGATAAGCCCCGAACTTATAAGGCCAATGCTCCTTATGGTAAATGGAAGAAGCTTAATGATGTGGAGGGGATTGCTGAAATGAAGAAGGTGGTTTCGATTGAGTATGTAACTCTGGAGATGCTCCATGCATGGGACCACGACAACCTGGACTATCAGTTAAGAGCATTTAGCTCATGACCACAATGTCCCTAATAAATGCTCATTGGCCCAGAGGTGGTTGTTGTCGGGACCATTTGGAGAACGTGGTCAACGCGCATGCCCAGGACACTCTAATGGTAAGCTTTTGACCTTGAATTTTCTTTTTTGCAAATTGTATTTTTCTAAAGTTTGCTTTTAAGGTCATGCTACACTCATTTGCATGCAGAATGAGATCATACAAGTTATAAAGAGTGCCAATGCTAAGGAAGCAATCCAAGATATGGCGGAGGAGGCTTTGAAGATGGCCAGGAAGGCCATTGTTGCAAAGGAGGTGATAGAGAAGGCTGAGTGAGTGGTGAGGGTTAATGCTAAGGCAAGGGAGATGGCGGAGAAGGCTGTGGAGAACCACATGAAGAGCCTAGCGAAGGTGGAGAGGGAGGCCTAAACTTTGCAGGCTGAGAAATAACATCTAGCTAGACAATGTAGAGGATGCTAGGGCAACAGAGGAGGATACGTGGAAGAATTAGCTAAAGAATATGGTAAAGGCCCTAGTTAGGGAAAATTATCATATCTTGATCTCTATTAGCGACTTCAAGGCCAAGGTCCTTACCAAGACCTAGGCTAAGATTGCAGCCGAGATAAAGGCGGCTTGGTTAGCTGTGCCTAACAGTTTTTACATGGGAGAAAATATCTTTCTTGGCAGGATGGGCTAACTGACCAACGTTGTAAGTATTTTTTTATCTTATCATTTGTAAGCTCAATGCGGTTGCTTTTAGCCATGCATTTTTGGAATAAATGAACAGAACCATCTTTTGTCATGTGGAATTTGTTCAAGTACTTGATTATCTACCTTTTCATGCTTTTACATGCGTAATTAATTGGGTAGTGTACTTTGAGTAATTGGCATAGTCCTTTGGTTATATGCAACCGAACCTTTTCACAAGTCAGGTAAAATAAAAGTGTATCATAATTAGAGGTTGGTGATTGCAGTCTGTCTATGGAAACCATGTATTTAGTTGACCATGTAAAAACTTATCTTTAATTCATTGGTTATGAAGCCAAGTCATAGTCAAACACAGAGGTAGGGTGCCGAGCCTGCTTATGTTGTTTACAATATTAGGTGGTTTCGAAATGAACATGAGCATTGATGTGCTCGAGGGTTCTCCTGGGTAACATGTGACAGGACTGAGTGGCGGGCAGTCCCGGCATAAACCGTAGCATTCAGCAGTGAAGTATTCTCTTGCTAGATGCATAGCCGTTTGATATGTTGCCTATCTTATTTTTGTGTTGAAGCACCATAGATGCCGGACCTTGACGTAATTTGAAGTAACATTGCCAGTCTCGATAATATTGTCGGTAAGGAGGTAAATGTTGAATAGCTCACTCCGCCCTTGGCAGAAAAGGTCAATAGTCCACGAGTAAGGAAGTAAATGAATGGTATTTCACCCTTATTGGATATTCGATCGACAAGGAGGGGCGTATGGCCTTTGTAGTACTTGGAAAAAGTGGATGGAAATCCCCAAACAAGGTAAAGAGAACATAATAACTCATTCTTGTTGGATAGCCAGTAATGATGGCAATCCCCAAGCAAGGAAGTGAATGCTTGGTAATTCGCCCTTATTGGACATCCGTTCGACCTGGATGGGAGCATGGCTTGCATAATCCTTGGTGGAAGAGACTGGTAGTCCCCAAATAAGGTATTGAGCACATAATAACTCATCTTCGTTAAATAACCCATAGTGACGGAAGTCTGTGTATGAGGAAGTGAATGCTCAATAACTAATCATTGTTGGATGGCTTGTGGGCAAGGGGAGGAGTGTTAGATGGCACATGTAATTATTTGCGAAAAGGATGGTGGTCACCAAGCAAGGAAGTAAGCACATAATTTCTCACCTTCACCAGATAGCCTATAAAAAAAGCCCCAAATCAAGGATATGGCCAGGAAACAATGCACTATAGGCCCAAGAAACAAAGGAAGGAGCAACTGATAGGCGACTAGTAGGCAACCTCTAGTATATTAACTGGGTCTAGTGTCACCCAATATACTTATAGGCAACTAACGTCCAATATATTAATTAGGGACGATCTTAGGGAGATAATGACCATGAATAATTGGTGGAGGGAGGCTGTATATCAGTGGTTGCCCAACTCTCCAGGCACTCCTCGACATGGAAGAGTGATGTATCCCATCCCCACTGGATAGCCTTAGTAAGGTTAGATAGAAATGGCTTCGAAGTCTTAGTCTTATTCTTTACAAAATAATTTTACAACAACCTTATAATTAGGGCTCATATATGACAGGCCTACAGATGCTCTTTGTTCCAACATAGGATATGTTTGTCTCATCCAGGCGACAAAGGTGATAGGTGCCATTTGACAAGGTGGTGTTGATGACATACGGCCATCCCAGTTCGGACCATACATCCCTTCAGCTAGGTTATTGTGTTTGTGAACACCCCATTAGTGCTAGATCATCAACAATGAATTACCAAAGCTTCACTCTAAGGAAAGAGAAAGAAATAATAGTAACAAGGTCTTGAGCATCTATTGAGTCATAATGTTGGGCTATCTTCCATTTGTAAGCTTCCATATAGAGTTCGACTTCAGTCTTCATTCTTCAATGGTGTCGTGCCCAAGGTTGAGTTACTCATCATTTTGTTTAGGCTTATTTGTAAGATGTTGAAAGTAAGGAATATCAAATTTAATGCGCAGCTTGGCTTCATACTCATAGAAAAGCAAGAAAGGAGTATGGCCGGTCGAAGTGCGGTTGAAAGTGTAGTAGAACAGGAGGACGAGTGATTATTCCTTGGCCTAGTTTCCCTTAGCTTTTATGAGGTGATTCTTGAGGGTGTGCTTGATGTTCTTATTGATGGCCACAACCTGGCTATTTTCTTTAGAATTGAGATGGAAAAGAATCACTTCTCGATCCTATTTGTGACGACCCGAAATTTCTAGATATTTAGAATTGAAATATTTAATTTATTTCAGATATTTGAAAGGTAATTAACTTGAATTTCAGATATTACTATTTATTTGACAACTAAATTATTGAATTTAATAATCTGAAATAGGTTTAAATAGTGAATCTTGGATTTTAAGCTGGATAAAAATATTTCGAAGGGTTGTATAATTTATATTGATAATACTGAAGATAGAAAAAAAATGTTAAACTTGAATTTAGAAGTGTTTTGTTAAGTTTTGAAATTATATAGTTTAAATTGAATTTAAAATTAGCCTTCTGAGGCACATTCTCGGATTTCGACGAAACCAGTTTCATTGGATCCGTAATTGCGTAGTATTATCGGATTTCAATTGCTGAAATCTATTATCAAAATTTTAATATAATAACTGGGTCCGAAAAGCTATCTTCTCTATACAATCAAATTAGGACTCGAAACCTTTTCCATTGCATTCGAAATAGGGGTTTAACATTATAAACGCCTAGCGGTACGTCTTGATCGGAGATTGTGAGTTGCGGGAACCGAGACGATTTGAATTTGAATTTAAATTTAAATAATATATATATATATGTTGACTTGTCAAAAATTTATTCACATTAGTTTCCTTATAATTATTTTATTTTAAATTACCTTTTTATTTACTTTAAAAATCTAAACTTCATATGTATTCCAATTCTCAAAATTCCAATATATATATTTAACCAAGCCAGATTATTCAATAAATTCCAATTCCCAATATGATTAATATAATTCATCACAGATTATCACATAATCATATTGCCGAATATATAAAAAAATTCAAATGTTTTGAGCAATCCAGTTGGATCCCTCCAACCTATTTTCCCTACATCCACAGATGTTAGCACAATATAACAATATCAGTTCCACTTCGAGATGGAATATCATGGTATATGGGATCATATTATCTCGTCCGCTATTATGCGGCGCATAGGGTCTCATCCGCTATATAATGCGGGAAATCAATCACTCTAATATATATATATATATATATATATATATATATTATACCATCCAATCAACCCAAATGAGTGAGATTATCTCACCTTTGATTTTAATTTGCAGTCCGATCCAAAACCGGCTTGTCTCTTCACAATCTTCGACCTTGTATAAACATTAGATGATTTTTATTATCATTTGAAATAACCTACAAATAATCTACCATTTAAAATTTCTATTCCTAAATCTTATCTGTATACATATATATATTTCAGGAAAATAGTCATAAGGAAATAGTTACAAAAAAATTTAGTCTCAGGGACAATAAGTTTGTTTTTTAGTCTGAAGGACACTTTATAGTGTAAACAGGAAATGATAGCTACATCTATCATTCTGTGATTTACACTACAGAGTGTCCTTCAGACTAAAAAACAAACTTGTTGTCCCTGAAACAATTTTTTTTGCAACTTCTTCCCTGTGCCTAAAAACCCCTATATAATTTTCTGTTTTACTGTTTATCTATTAAATTTTAAACATAAATTCTTCACTCCTTTTAAATATTATCACTTGAATTTCAAAATATTTCTTTTCCCACACTTGACTTATTTGTTACAATTTAAAAAATCAACTTTTATTCTTCCAAATCATAATTATCTAAATCCTTATAAACATGCCTTTAAACAAACTTAAAACTTTTAACTTATAAATTTTTCTTTTGAAAACGTACTTGGCTTTTTTAGGAAATACACTTTCCTTTCACACCTTTAAAAATAAACCACTATCTACTTTTAAAATTCAAGGTTTAAATTTGTTTGGAAAAGATAAAGAAGAAATTTGAAAAGTATGAAATTTGTATTTTTAGTGTGACGACCCGCCTTTCTAACCCCAGAAAGACGTAACATCGTTAAGAAAGAAAGGGATAGAAATAGAAAAGAATAGAGAGAAAGAATAACACATCAGAATATCACAGTGGAATGGAACAAAATATAATACATCACATAACTATTACATAGTTTTTACATATAACAGGATTATACAACATCATACAACAGGATAGCCATATACATATCTGCCAGTACACACATCAAAAATATAGCATACACTAACTACACAGTGGAACTATATAGATAGATACATACGTCTGGTCTTCTTCTCCAAGATCCCCTAGAAACTCAGCACTCCAAAAACCTATCACTTGGCTACTCATAAAAATTTGAGTACCCAAGAGTTTATGAAAAACCAAAATATAAACTCCGGGTCAAACATGGATCTGGTGTGAGTAAACGGGTTAAAGTTGTTTAACTTTAAAAATCATTTGAAAGTAAAGGTATCACGTAAGACTCCCCAAACATAAACACGGTAAGTTTTTACCTTACGCTAACCAAAACATTTTATAGGAAATCCAGTGATATTATAATAGTGTCAAGGGTTTCCGAGTAAATAGAAAATAGCCGAAATTGTTACATCTATTAAATTCCAGCTACTAGCCACAAAAGTGGGTAATACAAATCAAAACCGTAGGGTCTCGTAGGGAAAATGGGTTTCCATCAATGGCAGGGCTACTGGGGTACCGCCCGTTACAGTATGGGGTCTAGATCACCGTACCGAGGATCACTCCCGACCCCCTACAACACAAGGCCAGAACCATTCCTTACTGAACAGTCCCGAACAAGATAACCCCACAGTTGTGGCCAACAACAACCCACACAGCCGAAATAAAGGGACATCTAGACAGGGGTATACCTCGTCCTGCTTGGGCATGACCCACCTAACCTTGCTGCTTCTCCCCTATTTTTGCCATTCTCGATTGATTAGGCTTGAGGCTGCGATTACCTTTATAAAACATATCTCTTAGAATGCTCATCGTCCACCTGACGATCCGCCTGACGATGTGCTGAAAGCATTCAATCCATACAAGCTCGTTCTGTGTTCGAACGAAACCGAAGGCATTATCTCAGTACACTCATTTTGGAATCACCCTCAGAGTTAACGACGACAACCCTTGCATTCTGAAACACCATGTCGATCTTCAATTGAGATGCCATGACCTATCGTTTAATTTGGATCGATGTGGTTTCCGGAATATCGAATTGATTCCCGATCCCGGTCTCATCGAAATCCAAACGCCATTTTAAGGGCCCAGTTGTTTAATAATTTAAAACAGTTTAATTCAATACTTGGAATTCCCATAACAGCTATCACAGTTTAATCATACAGTGTCATCACAGTTATATCCAGAATATATCACAAAATATCACAGAATATCACCAAATAGATATCAGAATCAATCAAACAAAAATCATTAATTCATATCAAATTTAGTTTGATTAACTTGTCTTAATTAATTACTTAAGGATAAATCATTATTATTCTGTTTGATTAATCACCGATAAATCAACTTATTACCTTTATTAATTACTTCTTAATTACATAATTAATTAATTCTTAAGTATTAATTTATAACCTTAATCATTAATTAATAAAAGTTAATTGCCCATTTAATTACCAATTAATTTCTTAATTAATCTTTAATTACTAATTTATTAAGCATTTAATTAGTCAATTACTATTCATTAATTAACTTTAAGTAGTTAATTAAAATTCTAAAGTTCAAATTGGTTTAAACACAAAGTTATAAATATTAATCTTCAATTAAACATTTATTAAATCTTAAATTATTTATTTAATTACAATTATAAATTAATTGCATTCTTAATTAACTTATACCTTAAAATAACTAACCATCTGACATTAGCAAATCTTTCTCGGTAAAATTTAAGTCAAATCTTAGCTTAAGACTTGTCAACAATGTTTACTTAAATAAATATTAAACTTTACTTAACAAAATAACCTAAAAAAAGATATTAGGCTAATCCCTAGATATTTGAACCCGATGTAACGACACGAAATTTTAGGCAATATTAATTTAATAATCTGTATTAATAATTTAAACTGATTAGATAATTTTTCTTAATAATTTTAATTTAAATTGGTAAAATTTAATCTTTTAAAGGTTAATAAATTTTTAATCTGGCAATATTGATAAGAATTATCTTTCAAAGCTAATAAAATTTTATTCTATTTATAATGTATATATTTGATATATATTGTGAATAGCAAAGTCTTTTGTTTTAAATAAAAGATAAATTTTCAAATTGTAATATATATGTACGTATATGTTATAATTTGATGTTATTTTGAAATTAAATTTAATCTATTGATAATTTATATGTGTAAGAATTGTAAATGAAAGCTTTGTTTTAAATATTTTTTTTCAAAGGGTAATTTAGGATGTATTCATTTGTTTTCAAAATATAAGGTAACTATTTGTTTATTTTAAATATGATAGCTTAAAAAGAGATTTAATCAAAGTTTTATTTTGTTTTCTTTAAATTGTTTAAATTAAAATGGTTATAGATGTATATATATAAATGTTTTAGTTTTTTTTAAATACATATATAAGAATTTATTGGTATTATAATTAGTTTTAGAATAATTTCTTTTAAAAGTAAATTTATATATACATGTGTAAATTATATTTATTAAGAGAATTAAATTAAGTAAGTTATATTTACATTTAAATTAAATAAAAATTAATTAAAAATTACTTAAGTAACATGAGTAGACATGTTAGCATATCTTAATAACACATGTAAAGAAATTAAGTATTAAAGTGACAAATGCCAATTCTTAAGGGACAAGTGTTTTAGTTTTTTTTAGTTTTTTTAAATACATATATAAGAATTTATTGGTATTATAATTAGTTTTAGAATAATTTCTTTTAAAAGTAAATTTATATATACATGTGTAAATTATATTTATTAAGAGAATTAAATTAAGTAAGTTATATTTACATTTAAATTAAATAAAAATTAATTAAAAATTACTTAAGTAACATGAGTAGACATGTTAGCATATCTTAATAACACATGTAAAGAAATTAAGTATTAAAGTGACAAATGCAAATTCTTAAGGGACAAGTGTCTTTATTTTAAAATCTTACTTTCATTAATTTTTATAAACATAACATGATTTAATTTAAAACAAACTTTGCATATCTTTCTTCATTTCTTAACTGCAAGACTGAAAATTTAAACCCAACACAAATCTGAAACTTTAGTTCAAATCTGAAATTTAAACAAAAATCAAAAACCTGGAGTATAAATCTGCATTGTACAAAGCTGCAACATCAATTTTCAACTTGCATTTCAAATGGGATTAAGAATCAAGAGCAACTACAGTTCAACATCTGTTCAACTTTTAAATCAACAATCAGTGAGCATGCAAAGGGATTAACTTCAAAAGCAAGACCTGGAAGAATTTAAAATCTGCTCTGCATATTAAATTGGTGAGTAAATTTTGTTTTAAAAAACAGTTTTTATTCTAGTGTAGTTGAATTTATTGTTGCATGTGTTGGATTCGGCTTTGTTAACGAATATTTGTATTGTTGTATGTGTATGTTGTTGATAGGAAATGTTTGAGAATAGGAAACTGTTATTGTTCATCTCTGTTCTTTTACAAAAACTGTTTTCTTAAGGAAAATTTCAAAAGGGAAATAAAAATCTTTTAATCTAAACTATATTAGATCTGGATATATGAATAAAAGTTGTTTGTTATTGTTAGTTGTTAATTTTAAAAATAGTTTCTTAATTTAAAATGCAAAAAATAATTTTTAAAATAGATATTACAGTAAGTAACTGATGCATGTCAAAAATTTATACCCTTAATTCTTGCTTTTGGTTGTACAGTTGGATTAATAGTTAAAAATCATGAATTTTGATATGCAATTCATAATTTTTAGTTTGGTATTTCGTATGTATTTGGGTTCAAAATTTGGTTTTAGTGATTTGCCGAAGATCAAGGTGATAATCGAAGCTGGATTTTTGATCGAAGCTTGTTCTTAGATTGTAGATTTTAGGAAAAATAAAGTTGAAATTTTTAAGTGGGTGAATTGTTCGAATTTGAAGGAACTAGGGTTTAAGTTTGCTTTTGGCTCGGCTTGTCTGTCGTGGATTTTGCGACTTGAATGTTGAACCGGAGGTGATCGCGTGTTGATGGAAGGTGGCACAGTGATGCTGCGGTGCTTGGGAGAGGTTGGTGGAGCTTCCGGAGGTGGTCCGATCATCTGAGGCGTTGGCTTTTGGGTGTTGAGTTGCTGCAGATTTTCAAGTTTTGGGTCGAATTTCGATTTGTGTTTGGATAGTGGATTATAGGTTGAGGTTCTGGTCATTGGAGTCGTTTGTGGTTGGTCGGGGTTCAGATGGTTGGTCAGAGAGGTTTGGTTGGGTCGCGCACGTACACGCGTGTACTTGTGCGTGACCTTGGTTTTGGAATTTGTGAATTGGGGAAGAAGGTTTTTAACCGAAGTTTCGCTCGCGATTTCATCGGGTTGGTCTCGAAGTTGCGTTACTGGGTTTCGCCTTGAAGATAGGTCGGGTTTCTTTGGGGTTTGTCTCGAGTTTTTAGGGTGATGTTTCTAGTTAAGTTCTGTGTAGATATTTTAGTTGCACATTTAAAACTTGAGTTTGAAAAAAATGAAATCTAGCATTGAGTTATAAAACAAGTTTATAAAAGTAAACTTGTGTTTGAATAAATGAAAGTAAAATTTAAATTATAGACAAGTTTTATAAAAAGAAAATAGATTTACAAAGTTAAAAAGTTTGTTCTTGAAAAAAAGTAAATCAAACTTTTAAAGTATTAATTGAATTTATTTAAATTTAAATTGTTAAGATGTTGGTTTTTGAAAGTGATTATCATAAATTTTGAAATTCAATTTAAAAGAGTGTTTTGAATTTAAATATTGAATCAAAGTTTAAAGTAAATTTTAAAGTAATGATTCAAAAACTAAGTTTCAATTTACATTGGAAATAAATAAGTTTAAGTTATAGTTATGTAAACCAAATTGAATGAATTTGTCTTTAAGGTTACTAAAATTTGATTAATTTCAAATGATTTATTTATGTAGAGAAATATGGTTAATTTATCTTTGATATGAACTTAAGAATACTTGATTACATGATTTGAAAATAAGTAAAGAATTAATTAAGATAAATGATTTTCTTAGTTAATTAAAGATTTTCTTTAAATATAAGAAGTTAATTAATTAATTATTTAATTAATTTTAAATAATTAGTTAATTGTTTATTTAATTTTTAAATAATCACTTAATTATGGATTAATTAAGTGCAATTACTTAATGAAGTAATTAATGGTGAATTTTTGAATGTAATTAAAAATGGAAATTACTTATGGAGATAATTACTCATGGGAGTAATCAGTTGAAGTGTTTAAAGGATAATCACATGATGTTATTAATATAAGGATTGATTAATATAATTGTTTTCGAGTTAATTAATTATAGAGTAATTAATTAAATAAATGAATTAAGAATTATTTAATGATGGAACTAATTACTTGTTAAGTAAATAATTAAAGGGTAATCATCTAATGGAAGTAATTAGAAGATAATTACTTATGTAAGTAATTAAGAGTTAATTACTTAGTTAATTTTTAGTTAATTAATAAATGTGATTAATTAATTAATAAATGTGATTAAATATAGGATTAATTACTAAGTGTAATTAATTAAAATTTAATTAATTAATAAAGTAATTAACTAAGGATTATTAATTTATTAATAATTAATTAATGAAGTAATTAAATTAATTAATCAAAGGGTTAATATATAATCAATTAAGAAGTTAATTAACTAAGATAAGTAATTACAAATTGTTAATTACTGTTTATGACTAATGAGATGATTAATTACAAGTTAATTATTTAATTAATTAAAAGAATTATTAATTAATAAGGATCATTAGTTAATATAATTAATGAGTTCATCAAGGTTGATTAATTTAAGTATGATTAATTAATTGTAATTAATTGAGATTTAATATAATTAATTATAATTGATTAATTAATGGAAGTAAAGGAAGGATCATTAATTAATGTAATTAATGATAGTAATTAAAAGTTAATTACAGTATATGGTTAAAGGATGATTACTTGAATGTAATTAAAGGATAATTAATCAAGAAAGATTAATTAAGGAAGATCACTAAGAGATGATGGATTAATTTATTATTTGGAATAAATTAATGAGGAAGGATTTAAGTAATCCAGTTGATTAAGAGTTAATCAATTCTGCTTATGAATGATTAATTGTATTTAGGTGATTGATATTGGATGATTGATATTGGGTGATTGGTTGATACTGGATGATTTGGATATCTATGATATGTGACATGTTCCTTTGTGAGGTGAATGTTTGATATGAATTATCTATTGTGATAATGTGATTCATCTATCTGTTTATATCATCCTGAATATAAGTTTAAAGTTTTAAACCCTTAAAAAGTTTGGACATTAAAATGGCGTTTGGTTTCGGTGAGACCGTGATCGGTTTTCCATATTTGGATATCCGAAAACCACATCGATCCAAATTAAACGTTAGGCCATGAATCCAAATGGAGCTTAGTGAAGACTCGAGGTGTAAGAACAACTCGTCAGTATAACTCTGGGGGTGATTTCGTAATGAGTTTGACGGAGAAAGTACTTACAGATTTGAGATGATGATTTTGAGTGCAAGGGCTATGGTCGTTGACTCTGAGGGTGATTCCAAAATGAGTGCAATGAGATAGTGCCTTCGGTTTCGTTCGAACCCGGAACGAACTTGTATGGATTGAATGCTTTTAGGACATCGTCAGGTGGACGATGAGCATTCTAAGATAGATGTGTTATATAAGGTAATCGCAGCCTCAAGCCTCATCAACCCGGGAATGGCTAAAACTGGGGAGGTGCAGCAAGTCTAGGTGGGTAGCACCCATTTCAGGGTGAGGTCATTCCTGTCTAGATGTCCCTTTTATTTCGGCTTTGTGGGTGGTTGATCGCACCAATCACAGGGTGATCTTACTCGGGACTGTTCAGTAAGGAATGGTTCCGGCTTTGTGATGCAGGGGATTGGGTGTAATCCTTGGTACTGTGATCGAGGCCACGTACTGTGACGGGCGGTACCCCGGTACCCCTGCCATTGATGGAAACCCAATCTTCCTACGAGACCCTATGGTTTTGTTTGTATTACCCACTTTTGTGGCTAGTAACTGGAATTTAATGAATGTAACAATTTTGGCTATTTCTTATTTACTTGAAACCCTAGACACTATTATAATATCACTGGATTTCCTATCAAATGTTTTGGTTAGCATAAGGCAAAAACTTTTCCATGTTTATGTGTGGGAAGTCTTACGTGATACCTTTTTCTTTCAAAGGTTTTTCTAAAGTTAAGCAATTTTAACCGTTTACTCACACCAGACCCCTGTCTGACCTGAGTGTTTATTTTTTGTTTTATTAAACTTTTGGGTACTCATATTATGTACGAGTAGTCAAGTGATTCAGGTTAGCTTGACGAATTCTGGAGGAGATATAGAGCAGGAGGCTTCCACATGTTGATATATTATGGTTCCGCTATGTTTGTGATGGTATCTGTATCTTGTGTACTTGAGTTGTATAGTTAGACAGATGTTTATAACTGTTTAATATGTGTTGAATAAGTTGTGTACTCTAATGTAATATGATACTATGTAATATTTTATGTGATAAATTATATTTCATTCGTTCCACTGTGAGTTCTCTGATGTTGTTGTGTTCCTTTCTTTCTCTTTCCTTTCTTCTTCTATCCCTTTCTTTCTTAATTAGTTATGCGACTTTCTGGTGTTAGGAAGTTAGGTCGCTACAGTTGGTATCAGAGCATTAGGTTGAATGAATACCAAGGCTCTGGAGCGGTGTCTTTCTTGAGAGAGCGTACTTGTAATTTTTATATATAACTATGTATATATATCTATATCTACCTGATTTGTTGGGTTATCTGCTCGGATTTTCCAACATAAGTTTTAAAGGTAGATAGAGTAGTGGTGTGTGTGTGTGTAACACGACTACCACTAATGGAAGAGGTCCCTATGTTTGAGGTTGGAAGTATTTGTCGAGACTGTAGAACTAATACCGTCTTGAGTTAGATTTGTAGCTTGGAGTAAGGATTTCTCTGATATCCGAAGGAAATCTTTTAGGAGTTTATCTTTGAAATGTAAGCTTGGATCTGTTGGAAGTGCAGAAGTAAGTAATGATATCTTGATAACTGTGTGATGAGATGTAGTATCCTTGGATATTTCCGAAGATGTTTTCTCTTGAAGCAGTTTTAGAAGTGTTTGCGGAGCAGTCTTTACCTGCTGCAGGGAAGATTTGTCTTTGTAGAAGTTATCTGGATCTTTGACTTGGAGGTTGGCTGTTTTGGAATATGAGACTAAGGTCTATGAATTGTTTCACTTCGGCATGGTCTCATTTGTCATTCCTTAAGGAGAGCGAGATGTTGATGCTTGGTTTGGAGCCCGAATTTCTTGGGAGGATGTCTGCCATCTCGAAGGTCTTTTGTGTGGTTTGTTGATCATTTTGGTTTTTGAGCAGTCTTTGGATTAGAAGTCTTTGGTTAGCTATGGTAGAAGTTCGATTCAAAGTGTTCGGTGTGCTGACGAGAAGGTCTTTTAGCTTTGCAGTATCTTCGAGGTAGAGTTTGGAAGCAGCAGTGCGGCTCGTTTCTCCGATGGTTCGGGAATCTTTGTGGTTCTTCTATCAGCAGTCCGGGTAGTTGGTGGAAGTTTTCTTGAAAAGTTAACCTTGTTTGGAGAAGCTTAAAGATGTTCTAATTGGTAAAGAGAGGATAGTACCTTTAGAATCCGAACTAGGATGGATCGCAAAAGTGACTTGTGATTAATTTGGGAATTTTTCTTGGGCAATCTTTTGTTGAGACTTAGGGTTCTCATGTGGAATTAGGAGCAAGTGGAGTAATCCGTAGTTTGTCTGCATCTGGAGTTGAGTTCCATATTGTTTTGGTTCAAGAAGTGGTTCTGGTAGTTAGCCTGGAAGTAGGATGGTTCCTTGAGAAAGGGAGAGTTGGTGTAGCAGCTCAGAAATTTTTGGAATTTGGATTGATCAGATCTAGTTTTTGAGTTAGATTCTGTTATAAGGTTGTGTGACCGAGTCAGATGTGTCATAAGATTTTATGGGTTTGATGAATAAAGTTTCTCGGATATATTGGATAAGTTTGTACTCGTGTTCATCAACAGTATTCTCATCTATTTCAGAATCAAAGTTGTGCAGCTGAAGCGAGGTAGCAGCTGTACACGGAAGAAAGCAGGTTCAGTTTACTATTGCTAGGGAAGTAGAGCTTGTGTTCTGGATTTCGACGGATCTTGGAAGAATTTTCTGTTGGATAGGATTCAGAAACTTGTTTGTTTTGTCTAGTTGTTTCTGGAAGCATCGACATAGGTTGAGCTGGTCAGGAAGAAGATTGGCAGCCTAGGATTGTCTGTTGAGTTATGCAGATATGAGATAAGGAGTTTGGAATTCGAAGTTGAAGACTTCATTGTGATAAGATTTCTCTGGTTAAGAGAGCATCATTTGGCTAAGATTGGATGGCTAGTTCTGAGGCATTTGGGATTTCTTATCTTGTTTTTGAATAAGATAAGATTAAATTGCTAGTTTGGATAGCTGAAATTCATTGTATTTCACATATCTCTGAGGGAGTACGTGTATGATTTATTGTTGGATGTAGTCTGTAGTTCAGTTGGATTTGGAAGTTGAGCTAGACTTGGGTATAGTCTGATGTTCTATTAAGATCAATGGATCTAGAGATGAGAGGAACTTTGGATTTTGGTGGTGTAGTTAGTTTAGCTTATGTAGAGCGATTCTCCTGGTGATTTATACTTGGGAAACTCTAGCTAGTATTAGTAAGATTTAATTTGATTTATGTCAGGATAATAAGTTAGGTTGGTTTGTTTGATTGATTGCTAGGTTTTTTTGTTACAGGTTGGTAGGTATGCTTTGCTGTTTGAAATTTAAATCTTTGCTGGGTTATTAAATTACCTTTGCTTTTAAATTTCGGGGACGAAATTCTTTTAAGGGGGGAGGAATGTAACGACCCAGAATTTTGGGCAATATCAATTTAATAATCTGTATTGATAATTTAAATTGATTAGATGATTTTTCTTAATAATTTTAATTTAAATTGGTAAAATTTAATGTTTTAAAGGTTAATAAATTTTTAATCTCGCAATATTGATAAGAATTATCTTTCAAAGCTAATAAAATTTTATTCTATTTGTAATATATATATTTGATATATATTGTGAATAGCAAAATCTTTTGTTTTAAATAAAAGATGAATTTTCAAATTGTAATATATATGTGTGTATATGTTATAATTTGATGTTATTTTGAAATTAAATTTAATCTATTGATAATTTATATATGTAAGAATTGTAAATGAAAGCTTTGTGTTAAAAATTTATTTTTTTCAAAGGATAATTTAAGATGTTTTCATTTGTTTTAAAAATATAATATAGCTATTTGTTTATTTTAAATATGATAGTTTAAAAAGAGATTTAATCAAAGTTTTATTTTGTTTTCTTTAAATTGTTTAAATTAAAATGGTTATAGATGTATATATGTAAAAGTTTTAGTTTTTTTAAATACATATATAATATTTATTGGTATTATAATTAGTTTTATAATAATTTCTTTTAAAAGTAAATTTATATATACATGTGTAAATTATATTTATTAGAAGAATTAAAATAAGTAAGTTATATTTACATTTAAATTAAGTAAAAATTAATTAAAAATTACTTAAGTAACATGTGTAGACATGTTAGCATGTCTTAATAACACATGTAAAGAAATTAAGTATTAAAGTGACAAATGTAAATTCTTAAGGAACAAGTGTCTTTATTTTAAAATCTTACTTTCTTTAATTTTTATAAACATAACATGATTCAATTTAAAACAAACTTTGCATATCTTTCTTCTTTTCTTTACTACAAGTTTGAAAATTTAAACCCAACACAAATCTGAAACTTTAATTCAAATCCGAAATTTAAACAAAAATCAAAAACCTGGAGTATAAATCTGCATTGTACAAAGCTGCAACATCAATTTTCAACTTGCATTTCAAATGGGATTAAGAATCAAGAGCAACTACAGTTCAACATCTGTTCAACTTTTAAATCAACAATCAGTGAGCATGCAAAGGGATTAACTTCAAAAGCAAGACCTGGAAGAATTTAAAATCTGCTCTGCATATTAAATTGGTGAGTAAATTTTGTTTTAAAAACAGTTTTTATTCTAGTGTAGTTGAATTTATTGTTGCATGTGTTGGATTTGGCTTTGTTAATGAATATTTGTACTGTTATATGTGTATGTTGTTGATAGGAAATGTTTGAGAATAGGAAACTGTTATTGTTCATCTCTGTTCTTTTACAAAAGCTGTTTTTTAAGGAAAATTTCAAAAGAAAAATAAAAATACTTTAATCTAAACTATATTAGATCTGGGTATATGAATAAAAGTTGTTTGTTGTTGTTAGTTGTTAATTTTAAAAATAGTTTCTTAATTTAAAATGCAACAAATAATTTTTAAAATAGATATTACAGTAAGTAACTGATGCATGTCAAAAATTTATACCCTTAATTCTTGCTTTTGGTTGTACAGTAGGATTAATAGTTAAAAATCATGAATTTTGATATGCAATTCATAATTTTTAGTTGGGTATTTCGTATGTATTTGGGGTTTGTTCGAAATTGGGTTTGAGTGATTTGCCGAAGATCAAGGTGATAATTGAAGCTGGATTTTTGATCGTAGATTGTTCTTAGGTTGTAGATTTTAGGAAAAATACAGTTGAAATTTTTAAGTGGGTGAATTGTTCGAATTTGAAGGAACGACGGTTTAAGTTAGTTTTTGGCTCGGCTTGTCTGTCGTGGATTTTGCGACTTGAATGTTGAACCGGAGGTGATCACGTGTTGATGGAAGGTGGCACGATGAAGCTGCGGTGCTTGGGAGAGGTTGCTGGAGCTTCCGCTGGTGGTGCGATCATCTGAGGCATTGGCTTTTGGGTGTTGAGTTGTTGCAGATTTTCAAGTTTTGGGTCGAAATTCGATTTAGGTTGAGGTTCTGGTCGTCGGAGTCGTTTGCGGTTGGTCGGCGTTTAGATGGTTGGTTGGAGAGGTTTGGTTGGGTCGTGTACGTACACACGTGTACGTTGTGCACGGCCTAGGTTCTGGAATTTGTGAATTGGGGAAGAAGGTTTTTAACCAAAGTTTCGTTCGCGATTTCATCGGGTTGGTCTCGAAGTTGCGTTGCTGGGTTTCGCCTCGAAGATAGTCGGGTGTCTTTGAGGGTTGTCTCAAGTTGAGTTCTGTGTAGAAATTTTAGTTGCAAATTTAAAACTTGAGTTTGAAAAAAAATGAAATATAGCATTGAGTTATAAAACAAGTTTATAAAAGTAAACTTGTGTTTGAATAAATGAAAGTAAACTTTAAATTACAAACAAGTTTTATAAAAAGAAAATAGATTTACAAAGTTAAAAAGTTTGTTCTTGAAAAAAAAGAGTAAATCAAACCTTTAAAGTATTAATTGAATTTATTTTAAATTTAAATTGTTAAGATGTTGGTTTTTGAAAGTGATTATCTTAAATTTTGAAATTCAATTTAAAAGAGTGTTTTGAATTTAAATATTGAATCAAAGTTTAAAGTAAATTTTAAAGTAATGATTTAAAAACTAAGTTTCAATTTACACTAGAAATAAATAAGTTTAAGTTATAATTATGTAAACCAAATTGAATGAATTTGTCTTTAAGGATATTAAAATTTGATTAATTTCAAATGGTTTATTTATGTAGAAAAATATGGTTAATTTATCTTTGATATGAACTTAAGAGTACTTGATTACATGAGTTGATAATAAGTAAAGAATTAATTAAGATAAATGATTTTCTTAATTAATTAAGGATTTTCTTTAAATCTAAGGAGTTAATTAATTAATTATTTAATTAATTTTAAATAATTAGTTAATCGTTTATTTGATTTTTAAATAATCACTTAATTATGGATTGATTAAGTGCATTACTTAATGAAGTAATTAATGGCGAATTTTTGAATGTAATTAAAAATGGAAATTACTTATGGAGATAATTACTCATGGGAGTAATTAGTTGAAGTTATTAAAGGATAATCACGTGATGTTATTAATCTAAGGATTGATTAATATAATTGTTTTGAAGTTAATTAATTATAGAGTAATTAATTAAATAAATGAATTAAGAATTATTTAATGATGGAATTAATTACTTGTTAAGTAAATAATTAAGGGTAATCATCTAATGGAAGTAATTAGAAGATAATTACTTATGTAAGTAATTAAGTGTTAATTATTTAGTTAATTACTAAATGTGATTAATTAATTAATAAATGTGATTAAATGTAGGATTAATTACTAAATGTAATTAATTAAAATGTAATTAATTAATAAAATAATTAATTAAGGATTAGTAATTTATTAATAATTACCTAACGAAGTAATTAAATTAATTAATCAAAGGGTCAATATATAATCTATTAAGAAGTTAATTAATTAAGATAAGTAATTACAAATTGTTAATTACTGTTTATGATTAATGAGATGATTAATTACAAGTTAATTATTTATTTAATTAAAAGAATTATTAATTAATAAGGATTAGTTTACATAATTAATGACTTATTCAAGATTGATTAATTTAAGTATGATTAATTCATTGTAATTAATTGAGATTTAATGTAATTAATTATAATTGATTAATTAATGGAAGTAAAGGAAGATAATTAATTAATGTAATTAATGATAGTAATTAAAGGTTAATTACTATATATGGTTAAAGGATAATTACTTGAATGTAATTAAAGGATAATTAATCAAGAAAGATTAATTAAGGAAGATCATTAAGAGATGATATATTAATTTATTATTTGGAATAAATTCATGAGGAAGGATTTAAGTAATCCAATTGATTAAGAGTTAATCAATTCTGCTTGTGAATGATTAATTGTATTTGGGTGATTGATATTGGGTGATTGATGTTGGGTGATTGGTTGATACTGGATGATTTAGATATCTATGATATGTGATATGCTCCTTCGTGAGATGAATGTTTGATATGAATTATCTATTGTGATAATGTGATTCATCTATCTGTTTATATCATCCTGAATATAAGTTTAAATGTTTTAAAACCTTAAACAACTTGGACATTAAAATGGCGTTTGGTTTTGGTGAAACCGGGATCAGGTTTCCATATTTGGGTATCTGAAAATCACGTCGATCCAAATTAAACGTTAGGTCGTGAATCCAAGTGGAGCTTAGTGAAGACTCGAGGTGTAAGAACTACTCGTCAGTATAACTCTGGGGGTGATTCCGTAATGAATTTGACGGAGACAGTACTTACAGATTCAAGATAATGATTTAGAGTGCAAGGGCTATAGTCGTTGACTCCGAGGGTGATTCCAAAATGTGTGCAACGAGATAGTGCCTTCGGTTTCGTTCGAACCCGAAACGAACTTGTATGGATTGAATGCTTTCAGAACATCGTCAGGTGGACGATGAGCATTCTAAGATAGATGTGTTCTATAAAGGTAATCGCAGCCTCAAGCCTCATCAACCCGGGAATGGCTAAAACAAGGGAGGTGCAACAAGGCTAGGTGGGTAGCACCCATTTCAGGGTGAGGTTATTCCTGCCTAGATGTCCCTTTTATTTCGGCTTTGTGGGTGGTTGGTCGCGCAAATCACGGGGTGATCTTACTCGGGACTGTCCAGTAAGGAATGGTTCCGACTTTGTGATGTAGGGGATTGGGCGTAATCCTTGATACTGTGATCTAGGCCATGTACTGTGACGGGCGGTACCCCGGTTCCCCTGCCATTGATGGAAACCCATTCTTCCTACGAGACCCTATGGTTTTGTTTGTAATACCCACTTTTGTGGCTAGTAGCTGGAATTTAATGAATGTAACAATTTCGGCTAATTTTTTATTTACTCGAAAACCGTAGACACTATTATAATATCACTGGATTTCCTATCAAATGTTTTGGTTAGCGTAAGGCAAAAACTTTTCCATGTTTATGTGTGGGAAGTCTTACGTGATACCTTTTTCTTTCAAAGGTTTTTCTAAAGTTAAGCAATTTTAACCATTTACTCACACCAGACCCCTGTCTGACCCGAGTATTTATTTTCTGTTTTATTAATCTTGGGTACTCATATTATGTATGAGTAGTCAAGTGACTCAGGTTAGTTTGACGAATTCTAGAGGAGATATGGAGCAGGAGGCTTCCACTTGTAGATATATTATGGTTCCGTTGTGCTTGTGATGGTATCTGTATCTTGTGTACTTGAGTTGTATAGTTAGACAGATGTTTATAACTGTCTAATATGTGTTGATAAGTTGTGTACTCCGATGTAATATGATACTATATAATATTTTATGTGATATATTATATTTCATTCGTTCCGCTGTGAGTTCTCTAATGTTGTTGTGTTCCTTTCTTCTTCTATCCCTTTCTTTCTTAATTAGTGATGCGAATTTCTGGTGTTAGGAAGTCGGGTCGCTACACTCGAAGTAAACGATACGTTTACTCGAGTAAAGCTCGAGTCTTCTCCCCTGTTTTCCAGCGTACATTCTCCCTCTGCTCTTTCTTCTTCTTCTTCTACCTGATCTTTTTCTTTAGTTTCAAGTTAGATTAACGACTGCAGTACTATAACACTCAAGCGTACCAACAGATACTACTCAAAGCAATCCTCAAAGAGTCTCGTGTAACAACTCGTGACAACTCCAACACCCAAAATCAGACACCCAATCGCCATCGTGCACGTGCACGGTGGTTCGCCACCCTTCCGACAACCCACGCTGCATCCAACAAACCATGAATCGACCCAACATTCGAAATCAAAACCCAGTTCGTCGTGAAATGATCGAAATTAAAATTACCCCATCTGTTCGAACAACAACTCGAATGCGCCCAAAACAATCGTCTCAACCTATTAATGCCGACCACTAGTGGCAACGCCGCTTCGTCCACGCCATGAGCATACCCTCCTTGACCCTCACCCAAATTTGCGTGCAGCTCGATCGACGTACGGTGACGCAATCAACAATTTACAGAACACAAGAAAACTCAAATCCAAACCCTATTTTTGATTCGACTCAACAAATCTCGCATTAGAAAATTTATTTAGCATTTTTCCTGTCGTCAACGAGTATCAAGCAGGCTCCAACATGAATTACAGCATCTAGTATTTGTTGGATCATCAGATATTCACAAAAAAACATTTTCGGTTCCTTTTTAAACTGCACTTTGATGTCTTACTTAAAAATCATCATTTTTATTTTAAAAATCTTAACTTTGTGTGTTAAATCAAGATATGGGATCAAATTAACAAATTAAAACATTTAAATTTTAACAACTTATTTCTTTCTTACTTTAAACCTGAATAAACAGTATTTATATTATATTGTCATGCTTTAAAACCATTTCCAAGTTATGATTTTAAGTTTTAAAACTTACTTAGTTAAAAATCCTAAGCTTAAGATGTTTATATGAAGATGCATTAGTTTTCTTTACATTTATTTGCTCAGAACTTGAAATATTGAAGACCATCACATATTAAACTTCTAGAGAACATCTCAGAACCGCATACTTACAATGTATATCAAACACAAGATTTACATGAACTAATTACCAAAACTTAAAATTTAAAAACTATATGTTTACTCACTTTAAAGTAGTGTTGAAACAGAAAGCAATTATTGTAGAAAGACTGTAGATTTGAATCCCTGAAAATCACTCTGCTTTGTTGAACTTGTTTGAAAATACAAGTTGATGTTTATTTCTTTTTTTCTTATCTTAGGTTTTCTTCTAAGTTTTGTAAACGAACAAGTATATTATGATGTGTATAAATAGAAATAACTTTGAACAGCTGTAGGTTACAACTGGTACAAGCCTTACTTGTTTTGATCAGGTTGGGTTTTTATTAAATTACTGTAGATTGAAGTGATACTAGCATAATTCGGCTGAAAGATTTCTTCACAAATTGTTGTGCTAATTTAATGTATGTCTTCATATTAGTTTGCATCTAATTAATATTGCTTGATATTTGTATTTGTGTATAAAGATATTTTGTATTTGATGTGAATAATTTGTCTTCTTTGCATTGCTCAGATGCATATATTATACAGTAATGTAAATAGTTTGTCTTCTTTACATTCATGTTTTACACAACAAACTTGTTATAATCTTTGTTAAAGATTTTGTATTGTACAAATGTATTTTACAGGTCAATGTTTATACTAAACTTATCTTATATATTTGGGTAAAATTATTATAGTTATTGTTAGCATATTAGTTTTATTCTATTTGTAATTTAAATTTAAAATATTTGATTTATAACATTGTATTTGCATTTATATATTTTATATTTCTATATATATCTTATATTTACATTATGGTCTTATTATGTTGATGTATTTAGGTTTATAACCATATATTGTTTTATACTCATGTTTAACATTCATGTTTAATATTGATAAGGTTGTTTATTTTTTTAAACATTAATATTAAAGCATACATTTATATTCATGTATATTAGATCAAATATTAATAATATAGAACCTTTAATTTTAATTAAATAGGACAGATTTTTATTTTAAATAGTTTGAAAGAGTTTATTTTAGATTTTCAAATCAAAATTTCCTTTACAGACACATATATAACTGGTAAATATTCAATGATCTTATTTATTTATAAAATGAAAAGCTTGTATTTAATTTAAATTAGATTAAATATCTATTAAAATATATTGCCAAAATCCCTGGTCGTTACATTCCTCCCCCTTTAATGGAATTTCGTCCCCGAAATTTAAAACAACAGTTAATTCAAAAGCTTTTATATTAATAATCCAAACATATATATCATTATACAATAGCAAACTATCAAACAGTCTACCCTAACAAATATCACTAGTTATCCGGACACAAATCTAGATAAGCTTTCCTAAAACTATCCAGAGTTTTCCAGGTACAATCTCTGGAATCCTCACTCCACTGCACTTTGACGGGCTTCACTACTTTGCTCCTGAGTTGCTTCTCGTCTTGATCCACAATCCGAACAGGATTTCGGACCACAGTCAAATTAGGTTCTACTTCCAAATCTTCCTGAACTACTGGTTCTACAACAAGTGATGGGTTATGAACAAATTTCCTTAAATGGGATACATGAAATACATTATGAATTCCAGACATCCGTTTTGGGAATTCAATCCTGTAAGCTACAGCTCCAATTCTTTCCAATACTCGTAATGGTCCAATATATCTTGGAGAAAGTTTTCCCGTCTTTCCGAATCTTATAGCACCTTTGATTGGGGAAACTTTGATAAACACTAAATCTCCGATCTCAAATTCCAATGGTCTTCGTCTTTTATCAGCATATTTCTTCTAGCGATCCTAAGCATCTTTCAATCTTTTCTTGAGGAGCTCAACCATCACAGAAGCTTCTCGAATTAGATCAAGTTCGAGCACAAGACGATCCTTCGATTTATCCAACAAGATGGGTATCTACACGATCTTCCGTATAAAGCTTCATAAGGAGCCATCTTAATACTTGCCTGATAACTGTTATTGTTAACTCCTATGTTAAGCGACTCAGCGACCCAAGGCAATAGCGAGGCAACTTAAATGAGACTCTGCATCACAACTTAGCGACTTAGAGACAGAAGCGACCTACGAGTTAACAAGATAAGGACCTAACGACCTAACACACGAAGCAGCCCGTAAGCGACTTAAAGCATAAAAAAGTTAACAATTATGGACCCCGCGACCTAAAGATTGAACAACCTAATGACTTTAGTCCTCAGCGACCTAAGAGCTCCGGCGACTTAAAAGGTAGAACACTGCCAAGCGACCTAACAGGTAACGACTTAAGGAAAACAACGACCTAAAAGATTAGATGGTCCAGCGACCTAACAGCTTGAAGGATAGGCGACTTAATGGTCCAACAACTCACGACTTACCGAGTTAACGATATAAGGAGTGAAGTGGCTCAACAACCTAGCCTAGATCGCTACATTGGATATCTCAACGTTGTTGGGTCTCTAACTACTCCCATAAGTCACCACCGACCTACGACTTACCCTAGGTCGTTCACGACCTAGTACTTGGTGATAAAATTGTGCCACTTTCCTGTAGGTAGTTACCATCTGCCAGCTAATTCAAATGACCAAGTACGAACCAGTTAAGTCGTAGCTCGTATTCCCTTAACTCACCAGCGACCTATGACCCACCTTAGGTCATGCACGACTTATACCTCGCCCAGGAAATCTCCTATAAATATAGCCCTTACTCCAAGACGAGGGGGGACTTTTGGCTCATTCTCGAAGCGCCAATACTCTGCCATTTTCTCAACTCGAACAACACTTCAAGCACTTCAAACACCAAGGGCATTACGAAAAACTTCAAGAGAAAAATCTACATCATTCGAAATGGATTTGAAAGATCATTCTACATCGAAGTTTGAACTACTAGTCTAAAGTGTGTTGTAATTGAAGAAAGTTGTATAAATTGTACTTGAGTCAGCAATAAAGAGATTGAAAGTGGACGTAGGCTTTACTATAAGCCGAACCACTATAAAAACTGTGTCTTTTACTGTTTTTCTGAGATTTTCCTGCTTATTTCCGATTCCCGTATCGACGGGTGGTGCTTTCACACTTACACAACTCGCACCGGGGTGTTAGCGTTTGATTTTTACGTTAACATTTTTGGTGCTTTCACTGAGAACTGAACTCAGGATACTGTCATCATAGCTTCGCAGAAACCTGTGGAAAGGATCTCTCTAAAAACCATAAGTTTGTCAGAAATAATGGCTCCTAGAAGAAAGCGCAAATCTGTTAGATCCGACGATGTTCACGAGAATACTGCCACTTCTCCTCCTTTAAGTCAAACAACTCCAATTGTTGGAGTAACGCGAGAAGAATTGGATGTTGCGGTTTCTGGGCTATATCAGCAGATGGAATCCCAAAACAATCTGATGTTGGAAAGGTTGAACACTTTGCTTGGGGCTAACCGTCATCCAGTGAATAACGAACCAAACTTTGCTGATAATGTTCATGATGTTGAAGAAAGAGATGTTCCTCAAAGGGCAGCCGGCCCAGTCAAAGACACACCTCCCCAAGTTGGAGGATCGGGACAACAGCCAACTTTCCGTGAGCGTCTATCAAGGCAAACTTCTGAAAAGATGGCCGATGCCAATCCTGCCGAGCCCCTTAATGATGAGGAATATTTCTCAGGGATGGTCTGACAAATCATGAAGGAAAGTATGCAAAGAGAGGAAGACGAAAAAGAATGGGGGTTCGCTCCGAGAAAGACTCCATTCACTGAAAGGATTTTGAAAGCAGAATTTCCTAGGAAGTTTGTTCCTCCTACCATACCGGCTTATAAGGGGACAAGTGATCCTAATAAATTTCTGTACAAGTATGATTGGCACATGACTGGTGCCAGAGCGTCTGATGAGATCAAATGCCGATATTTTCCGGTATACCTGGAAGGAGTTGCTCTACTCTAGTCCACAAAGCTGCCGGTCCGGTCGATAGACCAATTTTCTGATTTGACTCAAAAGTTTAAGGAAAAGTTCAGATTGTACGCTTCGAAGGCGAAAGATATAATGTCGTTATCCATCTTGGAGCAGAATCCTGGAGAATCCATAAGATCTTTCTTGAATCGCTTCAATATAGCTTTGGCTGAAGTAGACAACGCAGAGCCGAGAATGATTTTAACGTACCTGATGAGGGCTATTGATAAGGCAAGTGAGTTCGAGAAGTGGTTGAAAATGAAAGAACCGAATTCGCTTGACAAGTTTTATAAGAAAGCCGATGAATTCATGCGGTTGGAAAGCCTCCAAGCGCCGGCTAAGGTGGTATCGACAGGGGCTGGAAATAGTAATGCTGTTCCGAATAGGAAGGAATCTGGCAATCAGAAGAGGGGAAACGATGGTAAGAAGAAGCAAGGAGATGTAAAGAAAAGTCGTCCCTTCAACTTCACCCCTCTGACTGATACCCCGGAAAACATCTACTTTGCAAACAAAGACACAGTCGAATTCCCCGCACCAGCTAAGCAAAGGGTTAATAAGAAAGCCGAGAAGAATGGAAGGTTTTGCCGGTTCCTCAACCAACCCGAGCATGATACCAATGAGTTCCGTCACTTGAAGGAGTTGATTGAGGAACTATTGAAAGAAAACAAGCTCCAGCAATATGTAAGGAGGAACAGGAATGGCCCAACTTCGCCAACTCAAGGACAACAGCTCCTGTTCATCGTCCTATCTCAAGTGAAAAGGCAGTAGATCATGAAACAGAGAGGCCCATTATTAATGTGATTACAGGAGGACCTCACCCAGCTGGCACAAGCTGGGGCGAGATGGAACGGTACGCTCGTGCATTGAAATTACACCAACAGAGGAGAGTGTTTTTGTGTTGGAAGATGTTGCACCTCTGAAGCAGCAGAAAACTTTTAATGATGACATTATCTTCAGAGTCAGGGATTCTATAGGTGTTGAAGCCCATACCATAGGTCCCTTGGTTATTTCTGCTGGCATTGGGCCAGATATTGTAAGAAGAGTACTTGTTGATTGTGGTGCTTCTTGCAATATTCTTTTCAAGAAGACTTTTGATCAGATGAAGATCCCAATGGCTGATGTTCAAGCTTCGTCACAAAAGATCGTTGGTTTTACTAGGGAACCCATGCAGCCGATTGGGACTATTGACCTGTTCGTGGAACTTGGAGAGGGGCAGAAGAAGGTCGTTCGAAGGCAGACTTTTGTAATAGTTGATGAATTTTCTACTTACAACGCCTTCCTAGGCCGTCCAACTCTTGCAGCCTTTAAAGCAATCCTCGCCCCGTGGTGCCTTACCAGGAAATTCCCCACAGATAATGGAGTTGGTGTTGTTAAAGGGATCAGAATGCGGGGCGGGAATGTTATCTGATAGAACTGCGTGAAGCAAGAAAGAGAGAGATGGCAAAGGATGCGGCTGCCCCAGTCTGCATCAAAGAATCAACCTTGTAGCAATTACAGGGCGGACCCTGTACCGGCGAATGTAGCAAAGACGAAGAAAAATGGATCCCAGAAAAGCCAGTGCAGGGGAGAATCGAGTGGTGCCATTGGAAGTAACTGTACCAGTACCCATTGACCCAAAAGACCCAAACAAGGTGCTGAATGTGGGTTCACAACTTAGTACGACAGCTCAGAATATTTTGATATCATTCCTGAAAGCAAATCTGGATGTATTCGCTTGGACCCATGCTGATATGTGTGGAATATCACCTGAAGTTGCAGTACATACTTTGAATATTGATCCGAAGTTTACACCTGTGAAGCAGAAAAGAGGAACCCAGGGTCCCGAAAGGTCAGCAACATTGAAAGAAGAGGTGGATCGGCTCATGGAGAATGACTTTATCAGAGAATCAACTTATCCGAATTGGGTTTCAAATCCTGTACTAGTTAAGAAAGCTAACGGAAAGTGGAGAGTATGCATCGACTTTTCAGATTTAAACAAAGCCTGCCCCAAAGATTGCTTTCCGCTACCCTGGATTGACCAGTTGGTTGACGGAACAGCGGGACATGAATTGTTATCTTTTATGGATGCTTACTCCGGATATAAACAGATCATGATGCATGAGCCAGATCAAGAGGACACGAGCTTTATTACCGATGTCGGTCTTTACTGCTACAGAGTCATGCCCTTCGGACTGTAGAATGTAGGGGCAACTTACCAAAGGCTTGTTAATGCGATGTTCAAGCCACAGATTGGAAAGACCATGGAAGTTTATGTTGACGATATGTTGGTTAAATCAAAGAAAGCAGTAGACCATATGGACCACTTAGCGGAAATGTTCACCGTCCTACGAAAGTATGGAATGAAGCTTAATCCTTTGAAGTGTTCATTTGGGGTGGAGTCCGGAAAGTTCTTGGGTTTCATTGTGAGCACTAGGGGCATTGAGGCTAATCCTGCTCAAATCACTGCCTTAAGAGAAATCCAAGCTCCTAGAACGAAGAAGGAACTGCAAAGTCTCAATGGAAAAGTCGCTGCTTTAAGACGATTCATTTCCAAAGCTACTGATAAATGCATTCCATTCTTTGATGCTCTGAAGAAAGGAAGAAAAAACTTTGACTGGACTCCAGAATGCCAGAAAGCTTTCGATGAGTTAATTCGTCATTTGGAAACTCCTCCGATACTTTCTAAGCCCGACGATGGTGAAGATCTCTTTGCATACTTGGCGATCTCAGCTCATGCTCTTAGTGCGACACTGGTGCGAGAAGACGCCAAAATTCAGCACCCAGTCTACTATATTAGCAAAAGGTTTACTGGGGCAGAAATGAATTATTCAAAGTTGGAGAAGCTTGCCTATTGTCTACTGATCGCGTCAAGAAAATTGAGGCCATATTTCAAGCTCATCCAATCAAAGTCCTCACTGATCAGCCTCTGAAGCAAGTCCTTTTTCGCCCTGAGACATAGGGTCGCCTTTTGAAGTGGAATATTGAACTCAGTCAATATGACATCACTTATCATCCCCGGAGAGCAATCAATGGACAAGCTTTGGCAGATTTCATGGCAGAATGTATAGACAAAGGTGATAGTGAGGAAGCAGTGACCGATAATCCCCCAATTCGATGGAAATTGTATGTTGATGGCGCAAAAAACGATTACTGTTCCTGGGCTGGGGTTGTGCTTGAAACCCTTGAAGGGCGGTCATTGTGTTATGCTTTAAGATTGGAATTCCCTTCGACAAACAATGAAGCAGAGTATGAAGCTCTTATTGCCGGTTTGAGAATTGCTAAAGAATTGAATGTCAAAATATTGCAGATCTTCAGTGATTCACAGCTTATTGTGTGTCAAGTCAAGAAAGAGTTTCAAACTAAAGGAGGAAATCTGCCCGCTTACTTGTCAAGAGCCTGGGAGCTTCTTGATGACCTTGACCATTGTATGATAAATCATATACCCCGGGAAGAAAACATGAAGGCAGATTCCCTCGCAAAGTATGCAAGCACTGGTTAAGCTCAATTATTGGGATTAGTTCCTATGGAAGTCCTGTCAACTCCAAGCATTGACGAGATGGATATTAACTGGATCATGACTATATCATAGGAGCGAGTATCATGGATGACTCCGATATTGAAATATCTGCGCGACGGTTCTCTACCAGAAAACTCAAAGGAACAACAGAAGTTGTTAAGAAAAGCCTCCAGATACATAATCCAAGATGGCCGATTGTATAGGCGGGGATTCTCAATGCCATTACTTCGATGTGTGACCAAGGAAGAAGATGAGACAATTCTAACTGAGGTACACGGAGGAGAGTGTGGAGATCATTCAGGTGGTCAAACTCTAGCAAAGAAAATTCTCCATTATGGTTATTTTTGTACAGATATTAATCGTAATGCTGCAAGTTATGCCCGAAAATATGACCGATGCCAGAGATTTGCAAAAATCCCAAGGGCACCTTCTACTGAGATAACGCAGATGGTCAGTCCGTGGCCATTTTCTGTTTGGGGAATAGATCTCATCGGGCCTTTGCCAACTGCCAAATCTGGAATCAGATATGCTATTGTTGCCGTTGATTATTTTACTAAATGGGCTGAATCTGAAGCATTAGCTACTATTACCTCTAAGAAGATGATAAACTTTGTAACTAAGAATATCATTTGCAGGTATGGTGTGCCTCAAAAGATAATCACAGACAATGGAACCCAATTCTAAAGTGAAGAGTTCCAAGATTTTTGCAAGAAATTCAAGATCTAGAAAAATTTCTCAGCATTGGCTCATCCGCAGGCAAATGGGCAAGTGGAAGTAGTAAACAAAATTATCAAATCGACCATCAAAAAACAGCTGGAAAAAGAAAAAGGTGGTTGGGTCGATAAGCTTCCACTAGCACTATGGGCATATAGAACTACACATAAAACTGCGACAGGGAACACTCCATTTTCATTGGCATATGGATCAGAGGCAATGATTCCGGTAGAAATAGAGGTCCCTTCACATAGAAGAATCCATTTCAATCAAGCCGAAAATGAAAAGTTGAAAATTGAAGCCCTTGAATTCCTTGATGAAAAAAGAGAAGAGGCTGAGCTCAGAATTGCGGCGCATCAGCAAAGAATAGCCAGACACTTCAATTCCAAAGTTCGCCAACACAGCTTTGAAGTTGGGGATCTAATCTTAAAAAGAATTATGACACCTACAAGCATGTTTGGGCCACACTGGGAAGGGTCGTATGTCATAGGCCAAAAACTTCTTGATGGCACATTCAAACTCGTAACTGTCGAAGGAGACCCAATTCCAAGAGCTTGGAACAACAATCATTTGCGCCCATATTTTACTTAGAGGCTTTAATGAAATATTGTAAACGAATGATGAATGTATGATTCTTGTATTGAAAGCCATTGTAAAGCCAGTGCAAGTGAATAATAAGAACTATAAAGTGGATGTAGGCCCAGTTCTTGGCCGAACCACTATAAATCTTGTGTTCTTTACTATTATAAACTGCTTTGTTTTATTTCGATATATAAAATACGTCAATTGTATTACTAAAATGTCGATTTAATAATGCAGGCCATAAAAACGAAGCTTACCCATCAGAAGACCAAGCAATCCCTGACATCACCCAACAAGAAAACGCTAAGCCATTCCAAATTTCCATACTCAAATCCTACGAAAGAAGTGCTTCAAGCAAAAAGTTAGTGATTCTGCTGGAAGTGGGCCCTTGCTAACTAATTGTGGTTGTTTGTACAAACGAGCATCCAGTTAAATAGCCTGTGTCTGCCCCCACAAACTCGCTTAACTATGAAGTATACTTCTTTGGATAAAGGAAATTGTTGGCAATTAAAAGAGAAGTGTGTTTGGAAAAGATAACGGGGATCGCCGTTATGAATCAATGGCAAAGAGACATTGGCGAGCAAGCATCAAACAGCCAAAGACCTCTTCGGAGGCGAAAGCCCTCTTCGGAGGCACAACTCTTCGGAGGATAAAGACCTCAAACGGGGCATGCCAGAAAACGAAAGTTCTCTTTCTCAACAAAAAAAAAAAGATTGGTATGGAATGACCGGGAGCACCTTCCCAACTGGAAGGCAAGGCACTTGTTCACTAGCTGAGACAGTTTGCACAGACAAGCGTCCAAGTAACTTGCGTCCGCCCCGTGAATCCATGCGGTGATTGGAGGCACCTTCCCAAGTGGAAGGCAAGGCGCTTGTTCACTAGCTAAGACAGTCTACGCAAATAAACGTCCAAGTAACTCGCGTCCGCCCCGTGAATCCAGCCAACCATGAGGAAGAAAATTCCAGGCATACTCGGAGGCACGCATTCCACCGAGATTTGAAATAAAACTTCACAAGTGTTGGAATGTGAAAAGCCCTCTTCGGAGGCCCATTTCACCATAGTTGAAATGCTAAAAGACCTCTAACAGGCCTCACCAGAAAAAGAGAGTTCTTTCTCGACAGAAAGTTGCGGACTGATCGGTGGCACAGAACACTCGTGTCCGCCCCGTGAATCCATCCAACTAAGTGAAGGAAACTCCAAACTTCCAGGCAAAAGCCCTACTCAGAGGCACACATTTCACCGTGATCTGAAATAAAACTTCACACGAGTCGAAATGTGAAAAGCCCTCTACGGAGGCCCGCTTCCCAACGAACAAGGAAAAGATAAAAGCCTCTCCCAAGAGGCAGAAACAAAAAGACCTCTTCCTAGAGGCACAATCAAACAAAAAGACCTATTCCCAGAGGCGCAACAAAACAAAAAGACCTCTTCCCAGAGGCGCAATCAAACAAAAAACCCTCTTCGGAGGCTCAAGCAGGTTGAAGCCCTCTTTCGGAAGGCCCACTGTATTATGAAGTAAAATTCACTTGCCAAAGCAAAAGCGACTTTTTCCAAAAGTGAAGTGTAAAAACTTCGAAACAAGAAAAAAAAGAAGAAGAGAAGACTCCTCCAATATGAAGTGAATTCTACTAAATTAGAAAAATATTTCCTTGGAACGGAAATATTATCCTATATAGTACAAATGCAAACCTCCTTCAAATGGAAGAGTTGTTCTCTAAAGGAAGAGTTCAAGTCTCCTCGAAACAGAAGAGTTGTTCTCTGAAACTTTGCGAATGTGAAAGAAATTGCAATAAACCATGGTATGGGGGCAATACAATATAGTCATCGCAAAAATAAAAACAGTGCTCAAGCAACATACCATAGGTTTACCGCAACTTCACATAAATAAGATAAAGAAACTTGCATGAAAACGGAAAATAAATGTGTTCTCAAATACAGACAGAAATTTGTATAAGTAAAAGAACCATTTTATTCCATACTATGAGAATTTTATACATGTGCAGGTTTCAAAGTAAAAGAAGGCGGGGACTGGTACCCACACAATCTCCAGTCAACACAAGCTTATATATAAGCAAAAAGCAAAGAGCGAGATAAAAAGCACAGGACTAAATCCATCATTTCTTCTTCCCTCCACCTTTTGAGCCTACACCTGGCCGGATGACCAACTTCTTGCGCCGGCTTGAAAGAGTAGGGGAAGAAGGAGAAAGGGGAACAATTGGACTTGCTTCTGCTTTTTCCTCGTCGGTTGAAGCTTCCTTCTTCTTTGAGACTCCACTTTTCCCCCTTTCCTTAGAAGAAGACCCGCTTCCTGAAATGAAAAGTGTGGCTAACGGCTGTTAACGCGAAATCAGACGCTAACACCTCAGTGTAAATGTACTGGATGTGAAAGCACTACCCGTTAATACGGGAATCATAGAGAAACAGTAATTCACAAAAAATGCAGTAAAGAACAGAGAGTTTATAGTGGTTCGGCCTATAATCAAGCCTACGTCCACTTCAATCCTTTCTTATTGCTGATTTGATTACAACTTGTTACAATCTCTTTCAAGTACAATTTACTTCAAAAGACAAGTAGCTAGAAAAACTTCGATGCGAGAAAGTTCTTCGAATTCATGATTGAATGTCTTGAATTTCTGTTTGAAGTTGATCTAAGCGTCTTGTGTGTGCTTGGAATGTTGGAGTGTAGATTGGCTTGAAGATAGCAGAGTCGTGATGCCTTGAAGAAAATGATCCAAAAAGTCCCTTCCACGTTGGAGTTAATGCTCTATTTATAGAGGAGCTTTCATGGGTCTTAAGTCATTTACAACTTAAAGTGAGTCGTAAGCCGTGAGTTACGGTATAGGATAAGTCGTGGGTCGTTGGTGGGTTAAGGCATCAGGAGTTTGACTTAGCTGGCTCGCTTATGTCCTTTAGTACTAACTGATAGGTACTAGCGACTTAAGGAAAGCGGCACGGTCAAAACCTCTAAGTACTAGGTCGTTACCGACTTAAGCCAGGTTATAGGCCGGCAGCGACTTAGGGATAGGTCATAAGTCGCGTTTCCGAGATAAGGCTTACCTGGGTTGCTGTGTTTACTGAGTACAAGTCCTGAGTCGCGAACGAGTTAACAGGCACTGGTTTAAGTAACACAACATTGGATTTGCCTTTGTGCTTAGGTCGTGAGCGACCTAGCATAAGTTGTAAGTCGGCCATGGCTTAAGTGAAGTTGCTTTGGGCCTTTCGTGTCTTGAGTCGTTAGGTCGGCCATCTCTTGAGTCGTTTGCCCCCCTTAAACTGTTAAGTCGTCCAACCTCTTGACTCGCTGAGTTGCGTCATTGCTTAAGTCGCTAAGTTGATAACTCGATGAGTCGCTTATCCTTTGAGTCGCTGTCTCCCTTGAGTTGTTGAGTCGGTAACTACCTAAGGTATTGAGTTGGTAACCCTTCAAGGCTGTTGAGTCGGTCTATTCTCTTAGGGCAGTTAAGTCGGCAAGCTATTAGGTCGGCATCCTTTTAAGTCGCTGAGTCTCCTTAAGTCGTGAGCCTTTTTGAGCCGTTGAACATAGGAGTTAACATTTGCCCCTCGAAGTACACGCTTAAGTCATGAGTCGTGTGCTTCGACCTAGTTCCTGTGTCGTGAACGACTCAAGGAGGCTCGTTAACTCGCTCGTCCTCCCATCTTCTCCCCTGCCTCCTACATAAGTTGCCAAGTCGCTTCTTCCTTCTCACTCATCACTTACCTCCTCATTCGATTCTGCCATTAGCATTCTTCCGAGCACCCAAAGGCAATTTCGATTCAATCAGTTACCGGTTAACCTGAGATTACATTACGTAAGTGATCTTGCTCCTTTCTCGATCCTTTATTATCACTGATTCGTGAATTCCACCTTTCAATCTTAAATCACCTCCTTGTGCAATGATTCGTCGTGAATCTCGTTACACCAATGATTGATGGACCCGAGTTAGCTTGATTTGGCTTTAAACGATTGATGAGATGATGTCGATGGGTTACTGCTTCAGGCTCATTGATCTTTGATTTGCGTTAGGGTGGCTAAGCATTGAATTTGGGGTGATCCCGAGCTAGTTTTTTACGGATGATTCGATAGCATGAATAAAATGAGGGTTCTTTGTTGATGGAGCGGCTAACGGGTTAACGGGTTAATAGGATGAGGAGTTTCTGATTTGATGGGGGGCTTGCTGGTTGAGTAAAGTGGAGCATTTAACTTGGACACGACCCAGTACTTTTGGGTGACTTAGAAACCTTACGACCTAACTCTTGACCGACTCAACTGGATGTGACATAGGCTTTGAGTCGCAGCCGAGCCAGGACTTAGAGAAATTCATGCCATTTTGAACTGAAGCCTTTCCTCCTTATTATTCCTTACAAGTTAAAAGACCAACGAATTAACTTAACTCGCAGGGAACCTCTTAGGTCGTAGACGACTTAGAACGTGGAAAATTTCTGGGTTGAATTGCTATAACAAACTGCTTGGATTTAATTGCTTAAATTCTGGACTGCTTGAACTTTGTTGTACTTTTTCACAGATCATATCAACTTATAAGCTAACAACCTGCTTAAAGACAACAATTGTAGAAAACCAGGGCGAATATACTGCCATTGACTGCCCACATCAAATGACAGATTAGTCGATAAAACATAATCAACTTTAAAGAGATTGTATGTAATGCTGTGAATCCAACTCAAATGAAGTATTAAAGCAAAGCATTGTTTGACTGAAACTAATTTGTTTGCATCAACACTGCACTTGTACTTAGATTTAAAACAACAAACTTTGAAACTTTACAGTTAACAAATGTATGTTAGTTCAATTTCAGTTATATCCGCTTATTGCTTTATTAGTTTTACACAGCACTTCACACATTTAGGAAACGTGCACCTTCTCGTTTGAATATACAGTTTTTTATGTAGAATGGCCTCACATCAAGAAGAAGTAACGGAACAAACTGGAGAGGCTCTTCTAATAGATGCTCCGCTGACCACTCCACCGGAAAGAGTCTCAACTTCCTTGAGTCAATGAGCGTTTAATCTATTACGCGCCCAATTTGGCATTGTTGAAACGGATGTTATACTTCCCGGGCCAAATGATTTTGCTGATAGACCTCCTCGCGGCTTCGTTGCTGTCAACCTCCAAATGTGCTTGTGCGGTGCTATTCCTCCCTTCAATGACTTTCTTCAACAGTTTCTACTTCGGTTGACCATCTCTCCGTACCAACTGCACCCCAATGGTTATGCCATTCTGATGGGGTTGTGTGTTTTATTCATGAGAACTCTGGATCGACTGCCGAGTTTCGAGGAAATTTGTTATTTATGTTCTTTCACAAATACTAAAGATCATCCCTCCATTGTTGTTATAAGAAGCGCTAGGAATCGCAAACTCATCACTGATCTTTCCGAAAGTGTTCATGGTTTCTTAAATCTGTTTTTCTTTGTTCAGTGCCCCTAGGGTTTTACGCCATCTGGAGAGTAGGAAGTAAGATTACCTGCTTCTATTTTTCATTCCTGAGCTTTTCGAGATCTGAGTCGCTAATTGCTAATTTCACTCTTTTCCTTTTTCAACACTTCCTCCCCCCTCTAGAGATCCAGGTCATAAGCAAGTTTTTGAAAGATTGAATGCCGTGACCGTAGAAGAGAGAAGTATAAAGTTTTTATTGAGGGACGAATTTTTACATCAGTTTGAACTTCTGCATTCTTCTCGCTCTACACACCACCATGAGGTTCCAGACTCCCCATCTAAAGCATTAGATGCCCCAGTTTCTACTGACGAACCCATACCAAAAGAACCTGGCTCCGAGGCTTCTCTGGTGAAGTGCTCTACTACTGCCGACGTTGCAGGGTCGTCTGGCAAATTCGCACTTGCCCCAGTCATTGAGGAAGAAGAGCCTCAGGGATCTCCCCAACATTCACAGAAGTCTGGTGGAGAAGCCGAGAAAACAAGCCCTGTCAAGCAGAGCGGGGACGACACTTTTGAAGGGTTGAGCGACCTGTATGTCACCTCACAGGAGCTCTTTAAAGACGACCCTGTCACTACTAGGGTTTCTTCTTCAGTAGTTGAAGCGACTTCTACATTGCAACAAGCTCCATCGACTCAAGAGTTGACGTTCACTACTACCCCCACGATTCCTCCGTGATCGAAGAGTGGTTCGTAGTTTGACGCGCGTAGTTTGCACATTACACACACTTAGAACTTTTCGACACTTTCATGCACCTAACACTTTGTACTTTGAAGATTCTAAAGTTACGCTTCTTTTCCATTTTCAGGTTCTCCAATGAGGCGAAGTGGTTCATATTACGACGACTTCAAGCAATACGGAAAGCATGGTCAGTATGACTACAGGCGCTATCTTCCCACTTATAGGGAAACTGATGAAGAGAGGGCTGCTCGAAAGGCTCAGGAGAGACGTTCTTATGAAGAACTCTATGGAAGATGTAACGACGCGTATTTTTACGGATCGAAACATTGTTAAACTATATGCTTTAAGTCGTATTGTTGATAAGTCGTTCAGAGTTTAAGTCATTGGAGCTTGAGTCGTGTAGGAGCATAGATGACTTAAGGTGTTGCCGAGCTAAGGTAGGTAGCGACTTATAGGGTTAACGACTTAGAGCTTAAGTCGTATGGGAGGTTAACTCGTGGGTTAGATTAGGTCGTAGTTGACAACTTATAGGAACAGACGACCTATAGGATGTGACCGACTCATAGAAGAGACCGACCTAAGAAGGCTACGGCTTAACAGGGTTAGCGGGTTAACGAGTTAAGACAGTGGACGGGTTAAGGATGTAACGACTTAAAGATTAGTGGCTTAGGCCGTGAGTCTCTGTGTGCTGGGATGAGTCGTAAGTCGCGTATAGCTAAGTCGTGTAAGTCTTTAGGTCGCATAGATGATAAGTCGTTCGTAGGCCTGAGTCGTAAGGTCGTAGGTCGTGGGTTAGGTCCATACGGCTTAGAACTTAGGAAGGGATGCGCGCAGGAGTTAAGTCGCGTATAGGTTGTGAGCTGTGAGTCGTGTGTGTGTTGAATCGTATGTCGTTGAGTCGTTAGGGGCTTGAGTCGTGGACGACTCATAGGTTAGGTCGTGGGCGACTTAAGGGGGGACGACTCATGGGGATTTCAGCCTATAAATAGAGGGGTTTGGCTCACTTTTTGGCACCAGATTTTGAAGCGACGAAGTGCTGCCATTTTGAGAGCTCGACTACAACTCTTCTTCACTTCTTTTCTCCACTCTAATCTAGTGATTCCATCCATCCAAGATCGAAGATCAAGATCAAAGATTCAAGAGCCAAAGTTGAAGATTTTCATCCAACAAAGAGAGATTTCATCGTTTGAAGCGAGATTTTAGCCGGATCAAGCTTGGTTCCTTGCTGTCCAGATCTGGAGTTGATTGTTTTTAAGGTGTTTAGGTGATTCGGTGAGTGGTGGTTATCTCTCACACGGACCCAAGGGAGTATATTGGATTGGTGGCTTGTTTATGTGTTAAAGATAGTGATTTCTTGCATTTTCCTTAAGTCTACATGTAGATCTATCACCTATGAAGTTTTGATATCTATTTTACTACATGTTCACTTATGCAAGTTCATTCATCAAGTTATAGAGACATTTGCCTATGATTCATACTTGTTAGATTTGGACACTTTAATTACCAAATTGCCATTATTGTTGTAATTGCTTATTAGATCTTGTTGAATGTTTGATTGCTTGGATTAAGGATTGATTTATGATTGATTTGATTGTTTCAAATTAGCTAGTAGTTGATTTGAACAAGTTGGTCGAAGATGATTCAAAAGCTAAGTGGAAAGGCTCTTGAATAGTGAAAGCTGCTTGTGGCATATGAAGCGGATGTGGAAGCTCATATGGATAGATTCGATGATGATGGACTTTGCCATGATGCGATGAGGCAAACCATGATGTGAGATGAGACTTTGCTATGATGCGTTGAAGCAAAGCACAATGTGTGAAAGCCTTGGTTTAATCCAGACGGGATCATCCCAAGCATGTTGATAACTCGGTGATGCGGTCCGGGTTGGTTGATAATGGTGGGCTCGAGAGGCGCTTGGGCCAGTATGAGAATAGTCGTCGAGGAGGATGACTAGGAGGCTTGGATCTTATCGTTATTGAAGCTTCTAGCATGCTCAAAGCAAGAGTACGTTGGAACAGGTCATGACGACGTTCCAGACACGGGTCATGATGACGTGTTAGTACTATGGGCAGATGCGATAGTCCTGGGCACGGGTCATGATGACGTGCGGAGTTATGTCTAGAATCGGGGTTGCCATTAGCCCTTGACGGACGGCTGAAAGAAGGTGCCGGTCATTCAATTAACGGTGATATCGAGGCAACGTTAACAGTGATAGCCAGAGTCATGGATGTTTGATTGTACCATCATTCGGTCTCAAGAGCGGTGTTTTCTGGGTGCTTATCTGATCTTGGTTTAGGCCTTGGGGGTTAGTACTTGAAAAACATCGACCTTGACTCGAGTGATAATTACTTTACTTAAATTGTCTGCTTTGCTATCCTTGTTTATGCTTAGTGGGTCTGGGGGCTATCACTGTGGAATGAGGTGGAGTGGGATGGTTGAATTCCTATTCCTTTTATCCTTTATGCTCTTTTGGTATGTTTGATAGTTAATTTACTGCTCACTAAGACTGTTGTCTGACTCAAGGTTTTATGTTCAACTCTTATTACCTTGGGCTGTTCATCCATGTTGGGATGAGCAGACTAGGTAGCAGGTGACAGGTGCTGTTCTTGGTTATCAACGATGCAGATGACGAAGATGAGCTGAAGGCTAGCATATTAGTTTTCTTACTATATGTACTGGATGTTCCGCTGCTTGTATATTTTTGAGTGTTATGTAGTGAGGCTTGATGTATTGATTGTTCAGATGCTTGTATCAAACCTTTATGAAGTCTATAAGATGATATTCTGTTATGAGCTTCACTATATACATATATTTCTCTATTGTATTTTATCCATGCGTTGTGAGTTTTACGTTAGAGTTTCTGTTTTACCTTACCTTGACTATCGTCCATGGCTGCCTGGCACGCTCTTCAGCGCACTATTTCCTTGTTTTGGTGCGGGAGTCTTGGGCGGTCGTCACATTTGGTATCAGAGCTTTGGTTAATCGATTTTAGCCAACGCTCGCTGATGATTACTATATATAATATAGTAGTTTAGAAGTATTTGAACTCCTTATGTAGTTGTTTCTCAAGGTGTTCTGAATCATTCCTTTTTGTAGATATTAAGGATGAGTCAAAGTGAGAGACAAGCTGCTAGGGAAAGCCGTGCTGTTGGGGGAGCTACTGACTATGCTGCGATGTTCGAAGCTATGATGACTTCGATCATGAGAAGGATACCAACTTCAGGACAGTCAGTAGATGTTGGAGTTCAAGTTCAAGCTCCAAGATCAGTGGATTTTGCTAAGTTGTGTATGGACTATACTGCTTTTGGAGGGAAGGTTTTCTTGGGAATGGAATCAACCGTTGATGTTCAGAGGTGGATTGATGCTTGTAGAAGGATCTTTGGTGATTTGGGAATTGAGGATGCAACTAAGAGGAAGCTTGCATCAAGGCAGCTTCAGGGAAGGGCTTCTGATTGGTGGAATTCTATCACCACTGATACTCCTGAGGAAGAGATTACTTGGGAGCAGTTCCAAGTCAGATTTGAAGCTAAGTTCATCTCTACGGCACGGAAATCTGTCCTGTTTAAGAAGTTTGTGGAACTCAAGCAAGGTGAGAGACCAGTTCTTGAGTATGTTTCTGAGTTTGAAGCTTTGTCCAAGTATGCTCGGTCATATATTGAATCTCCCTATCAGAAGAATGAGAAGTTTGTGACAGGCATGGACAATTATCTTGGGAGACAGTTGGTGGATCATCTGGACGATCCATTTGAGAAGCTTGTGGAGAAAGCTCTCAGGCATGAGAGTTTGTTTCCTATGGAAGGGTCTGTTGTTGCTGTGACCAAGGAAGAGTCCAAACCACAGCAGGGTGGAAACAAGAAGAGGAAGCAGCAGCATCAGAAGGGTAAGGATGGCCAGAAAAAGCCAAAGGGTGAAGTGACCTGCTACAATTGTCGGCAGAAGGGCCATTTCTCTAGGGATTGCAAGAATCCAAAGGTGCAGTTGAAGTGTCACAACTGTGATAAGCTGGGACATATCAAGAAGGACTGTCCAGAACCGAGGAAAGATAAGCAGATTGTGCAAGCTTATGCTTTGGGAGCCGTTCCATCGTCTTCGAAAGCTCCTACTGTTGATGAGAAAAGGAAGAGTGTGGTGGTTCAAGGTACTCTTTCCATTTGTGGTGTTCCAGTTAGAGTGTTGTTTGACACTGGGGCGTCACATTCGTTTGTTTGTGATGATCTTGTAGGCCGGTTGGGTTTGGAACCGGAAATTGTTGATAGACCATTGGTTGTGACTAATCCAGTTGGGGGTTCATCTTGTTTGTGTATGGTATGCCGTGGTCTAGTTGTATCGAATCATGATTGCTCTTTTGTTTGTGATTGTTTTGTTCTGAACTTTGCGGGGTTCGGAATTATTTTGGGTATGGACTGGCTTAGGAAGTATGCGGCAAAGGTTGATTGTGAGAAAATGGAAGTGACAGTCGGGAATGTGGAAGGGCGAAAGGTTGTGATACGATGTAAGCATGAAGAAGGCGTCTTCATGGGCTTCATGTATTCGCTGGTTGTTCCACGGGATGGACTGTCATCGATGCCGGTTGTGAATGGATTTGAGGACGTCTTTGACGAGGTCAAAGGGTTACCGCCGCATAGGGAGATCGAGTTTCGTTTCGATCTATTTGAGGGAGCCAGACCTGTTGTGATGCCTCTTAGACGGATGGCGCCTAGAGAACAACAAGAGCTGAAGGTGCAGGTTGATGACCTTTTTCGGAAAGGATTCATTCGGCGCAGTGTGTCCGAATGGGGTGCACCAGTTGTGTTCGCAACCAAAGCGGATGGATCGTTGAGGTTGTGTGTGGATTATCGTGAGCTGAATAAGGTGGCTAAGAAGAACAAGTATCCATTGCCGAGAATAGATGACTTGTTTGATCAGCTTCACGAAGCTAAGGTGTTTTCTCAGATGGATTTGGCAACGGGATTTCACCAGTTGAGAGTGGCTAAGGATAGTGTGCCGAAGACTGCTTTTAGGACACCATCCGGTTTTTATGAGTGGCTGGTAATGCCGTTTGGATTGACTAACGCACCAGCATATTTTGTGGATCTTATGAATAGAGTGTTCAGAGATCAGTTGAACAAGTTTGTACTTGTGTTCGTGGATGATATTCTGATTTATTCCAGAACTGAGGAAGAGCACAAGACACACTTGCGTATTGTTTTGGGAATCTTGCGGGAACATCAGCTAAAGGCTAAGTTTTCGAAGTGTCACTTCTGGAAGAGTGAAGTGGGGTTCTTAGGCCATGTTGTCTCTGGAAATGGAATAGCGGTTGATCCCGCTAAGGTGGCAGCGATCCAGGATTGGATTAGACCTAAGAATGCATCTGATGTGAGAAGTTTTCTTGGATTAGCAGGATATTATCGTCGGTTTATCAAAGACTTTTCCAAGATAGCTGCACCGTAACAGGATTGACGAAAAAGAACCAAGTGTTCAGATGGGATGATAAGTGTGAACAAGCTTTTGTAACCCTGAAAGAGCGATTGACGAGTGCTCCTGTTTTGACTATTCCAAGTGGAAATGATGAGATGGTGGTTTACACCGATGCTTGTGGCACTGGACTTGGAGCAGTGCTAATGCAAAAAGATAAAGTTGTTGTGTATGCAAGTCGACAACTGAAGCCGCACGAAAGGAATTACCCGACTCATGATTTGGAGTTAGCGGCGATTATTTTTGCTCTGAAGATGTGGAGACATTATCTGTTGGGAGTTCGATTCGAGTTGTTTACGGATCATAAGTCGTTGAAGTATCTGTTCTCCCAAAAGGATTTGAATCTTCGGCAACAACGATGGCTAGAGTTCTTAGCATCGTATGATTTTGGTATAGCCTATACTCCGGGAAAAGGTAACGCAGTGGCAGATGCGTTAAGCCGAAGACATGCAGGGTTAGGAGCCATGTTTTCGGAATGGAAGAATCTTGAGTATTTGGCTGGATTTGACTTCAGGCCTAGATGTGAATTGGAACCTGAGATGTTGGCAAACCTATCGATAAGACCTACTCTAGTGGAAAGGATTGGCGAGAGCCAAAAGCGAGACGATAAGTTTGTCAAGATTATCCGAGATTTGGAATCCGGATTGAACCCAGAAAAGGATAAGGGATACGAGGTTGATCGAGAGGGTTGGCTTCGGAAACAAGGACGACTAGTTGTTCCCGATATAGATGGATTGAGAGATGAAGTTCTTAGGGAAAGTCATCACTCGAAGCTGACAATTCATCCAGGTGGAAATAAGATGTATCGGGATATGAAGAGAACCTACTACTGGGAAGGTATGAAGAAGGATGTAGGAAATTTTATTTCCAAGTGTATGAACTGCCAGTTGGTGAAAGCTGAGCAGAAGAAGCCCAGTGGATTGCATCAGCCATTAGAGGTTCCTACATGGAAGTGGGAGCATGTATCGATGGATTTTATCGATGGTCTACCTAGAACCAGGGCAGGAAATGAAGGGATTTGGGTCATTGTAGATCGTTTGACTAAGAGTGCAAGATTCATTCCTGTTCGATCAACTAGGACTGCATCGAAGTTGGCTGAGCTTTATGTTAAGTGGATAGTTCGATTCCATGGTATTCCGAAGAATATAGTGAGCGATCGAGACCCATTGTTCACTAGTGGATTTTGGAAGAGCTTCCAGGAAGTTTTGGGAACCGAGTTGTGTTTGAGTACAGCTTATCACCCCCAAACAGATGGTCAGACTGAGAGAGTCAACCGAGTTTTGGAAGATCTCCTGAGGGCATGTGTTTTAGATTTCAGAGGATCATGGGAAGATCACCTTCATTTGGTGGAATTTGCATATAATAACAGTTACCAGTCAAGTATTGGTATGGCACCGTATGAAGCATTGTATGGAAGACTGTGTAACTCTCCGATATGTTGGTTGGAAACCGGAGAAAAGCTGATGCTTGGGCCAGAAATGATTCGACAGACTACGGATTGTGTAGAGATCATTCAGCGACGAATGCAGGCAGCCCAAGATCGTCAGAAAAGTTATGCTGATAAGCGTCGAAAGGATTTGGAATTCGACATAGGAGATATGGTTTTTGTGAAGATTTCTCCTCTGAAGAATGTTATTAGATTCGGGAAGAAAGGGAAATTGACTCCGAGATTTGTTGGACCATTCCCGATTATCGAGCGAATTGGAAAGCTCGCTTATAGATTGGAGTTACCGGAAAAGATGGCGGGTATGCACAATGTTTTTCATGTATCTCATCTACGGAAGTATGTGCACGACTCGAATACGGTGGTTTCTGCTGATAGCAATGAAGATTTAGAGGTTGATCCAGTTGTTATGAGACCTCGTAAGCCGCTTCGTGTTGTCAAAACCGACACGAAACAGCTTAGGAGGAAGGAGATTACGTTGCTCAAGGTAAAATGGAGTGATGATGTTGACGACTGTACGTGGGAGGAGGAAGAGAGGATGAAAGCAGCTCATCCTGAACTCTTCGAGGTATGGCCCTAAGGTGTCGTGACATCTCACGAATTTGTAGCTTGTTCTAGTCTTAGAATTCTGCATGCTAGGCTAGTAATTGGATGCATGGTTTGTTGATTGCTATGGATGGTAGGCATGCGGAATAACTTTGGTTGCTCTTGTTTGTTTGGAATTACGGGGGCGAAATTCCTAAGAGGGAGAGAATGTAACGACCCGTATTTTTACGGATCGAAACATTGTTAAACTATATGCTTTAAGTCATATTGTTGATAAGTCGTTCAGAGTTTAAGTCATTGGAGCTTGAGTCGTGTAGGAGCATAGATGACTTAAGGTGTTGCCGAGCTAAGGTAGGTAGCGACTTATAGGGTTAACGACTTAGAGCTTAAGTCGTATGGGAGGTTAACTTGTGGGTTAGCTTAGGTCGTAGTTGACAACTTATAGGAACAGACGACCTATAGGATGTGACCGACTCATAGAAGAGACCGACCTAAGAAGGCTACGGCTTAACAGGGTTAGCGGGTTAACGAGTTAAGACAATGGACGGGTTAAGGATGTAACGACTTAAAGATTAGTGGCTTAGGCCGTGAGTCTCTGTGTGCTGGGATGAGTCGTAAGTCGCGTATAGCTAAGTCGTGTAAGTCTTTAGGTCGCATAGATGATAAGTCGTTCGTAGGCCTGAGTCGTAAGGTCGTAGGTCGTGGGTTAGGTCCATACGGCTTAGGACTTAGGAAGGGATGCGCGCAGGAGTTAAGTCGCGTATAGGTTGTGAGCTGTGAGTCGTGTGTGTGTTGAATCGTATGTCGTTGAGTCGTTAGGGGCTTGAGTCGTGGACGACTCATGGGTTAGGTCGTGGGCGACTTAAGGGGGGACGACTCATGGGGATTTCAGCCCATAAATAGAGGGGTTTGGCTCACTTTTTGGCACCAGATTTTGAAGCGACGAAGTGCTGCCATTTTGAGAGCTCGACTACAACACTTCTTCACTTCTTTTCTCCACTCTAATCTAGTGATTCCATCCATCCAAGATCGAAGATCAAGATTAAAGATTCAAGAGCCAAAGTTGAAAATTTTCATCCAACAAAGAGAGATTTCATCGTTTGAACCGAGATTTTTGCCGGATCAAGCTTGGTTCCTTGCTGTCCAGATCTGGAGTTGATTGTTTTTAAGGTGTTTAGGTGATTCGATGAGTGGTGGTTATCTCTCACACGGACCCAAGGGAGTATATTGGATTGGTGGCTTGTTTATGTGTTAAAGATAGTGATTTCTTGCATTTTCCTTAAGTCTACATGTAGATCTATCACCTATGAAGTTTTGATATCTATTTTACTACATGTTCACTTATGCAAGTTCATTCATCAAGTTATAGAGACATTTGCCTATGATTCATACTTGTTAGATTTGGACACTTTAATTACCAAATTGCCATTATTGTTGTAATTGCTTATTAGATCTTGTTGAATGTTTGATTGCTTGGATTAAGGATTGATTTATGATTGATTTGATTGTTTCAAATTAGCTAGTAGTTGATTTGAACAAGTTGGTCGAAGATGATTCAAAAGCTAAGTGGAAAGGCTCTTGAATGGTGAAAGCTGCTTGTGGCATATGAAGCGGATGTGGAAGCTCATATGGATAGATTCGATGATGATGGACTTTGCCATGATGCAATGAGGAAAACCATGATGTGAGATGAGACTTTGCTATGATGCGTTGAAGCAAAGCATAATGTGTGAAAGCCTTGGTTTAATCCAGACGGGATCATCCCAAGCATGTTGATAACTCGGTGATGCGGTTCGGGTTGGTTGATAATGGTGGGCTCGAGAGGCGCTTGGGCCAGTATGAGAATAGTCGTCGAGGAGGATGACTAGGAGGCTTGGATCTTATCGTTATTGAAGGTTCTAGCATGCTCAAAGCAAGAGTACGTTGGAACGGGTCATTTGCTTCCTATGAGTTTGATGAGCTTCTTGACTACTTCCTGAATCTCAACGAGCCTTTATCTCCTCTCTTTACTGACTTTAACTTCTATTCTTCTGTAGAGAAAGTGCCGAGCATCGTTCAGACTCCCCCTCCTCCAGTTATTCCTCCCCCGTCCCTTCAGGTTACTTCCCCTTCAGTCTCTCAACCAGGGTCACAAGGGGAGCAAATAGAAGCTCTTTGAGATTTGGACGATCGTAATGCTTCAAAAGAACATGGAGGAGAAGGACTTGGAAAAGGCGAGAAGACCCCGGAACCATCTGGTTCTGATGATATGCCACTAATTACACTTTTCTCTCCAGGGAGCGGGTCTTCTTCAAAGAAGAGAGGGAAACATGGAGTCTCTAAGAAGAAGAAGGAGGCTTCTGCTAGCGGAGAGCAAGCAGGAGAAGGACCTATAGTACCGCTTTCCCCTTCCTCTCCTACCACTCGTCCTAAAAAATTAGTTATCTGGCCAAGCGAGACCTCGAAGGGTGGTAGGAAGAAGAAGTGATGGGACTGGTCTCTATGCTCTTCATTTTGCTTTTGGCTTTTTGTTTGTACTGACCGGTCATTGTGCGGGTAATGGCCTCCGCTTTTCTTTTTATTTTGAAATCTGTACCTGTAAAAAAATTTGACAGTATTGAATAAAATGATTCTTTTTGTTTGTGCAAACTTCTGTCTGTATTTGAGAATGCATTTACTCTTCGTTTTTTTACAAGTTTCTTTATATGATATTGCAGTGAGCTTGTGGTATGTTGTTCGAGCGTTATTTTTACCAATGTAGCTATACCATGTTGCCCCTATACCATAAGCTCGTTGCAATATTTTCAACTTTGAGGGGACTTGTACTCTTATTTTCCGGAGAATAATTATTCCATACTTGGAGGAATATTATTCTGCTCAAAATAGAGTACAGCTCGTTTCATATGAGTTTTCACGCTCCACCCTTCGGAGATATCACTTTTTCTTTTGTATATATACATTCTTACAAAATGAATTCTCCTATGTGGTAAAGCGGGCCTCCAAAGGGCACTTTAACTTTTATGAGGAAGAGTATTTTCAAGAATAGATGAACCAATCTTCCTTTGAAAGCTAAAGTGTGCCTTTAAAGAGGGCTTCCTTTTTTTTTATTGACAAAGTTTCGGAGAACAATTCTTCTATTTCAAGAAGATTTGTACTCTTCCTTTTAGAGAACAACTCATCCGTTTGAAAGAAGTTTGCATTTATACTTTATATGATAATATTTCCGTTTCAAGAAAGTATTTTTCTAGCTTAGTAAAATGCACTTCATATTGGAGGAGTCTTCTCTTTCTTTCTTCTTTTTTTTATTGCAAAGTTTTTGCACTCCTCGTTTTCTTTTTCTTTTTGAAAAAAGTCACCTTTGCTTTGGCTAGTGAGTTTCACTTCATAGTGCAGTGGGCCTTTCGAAAAGAAAAAGGGGTTTCAACCTGCTTGAGCCTCTGATGAGAGTTTTTGATTGTGCCTCTGGGAAGAGGTCTTTTTGTTTGATTGTGTCTCTGGGAAGAGGGCTTTTTGTTTCTGCCACTTGGAAGAGGCTTTTATCTTTTCCTTGTTCGTTGGGAAGCGGGCCTCCGAAGAGGGCTTTTCACATTTCGACTCGTGTGAAGTTTTATTTCAGATCACAGTTAAATGTGTGCCTCTGAGTAGGGCTTTTGCCTGGAAGTTTGGAGCTTCTTTCTCTTAGTTGGATGGATTCACGGGGGTGTACCACCGATCAGTCCGCAACTTTATGTCGAGAAAGACTCTCTTTTTCTGGCGAGGCCCGCTCGAGGCCTTTTAGCATCTCAACTATGGTGAAATGGGCCTCCGAAGAGGGCTTTTCACATTCCAGCACTTGTGAAGTTCTATTTCAGATCTCGGTGGAATGCGTGCCTCCGAGTCTACTAGAAGTTTCTTTCTTATGGTTGGCCGGATTCACGGGGCGGATGCAAGTTACTTGGACGCTTATTTGCGCAGATTGTCTCAGCTAGTGAACAAGCGCCTTGCTCTCCACTTGAGAGGGTGCCTCCGATCATCGTATGGATTCACGGGGCGGACGCAATTACTTGGACGCTTGTCTGCGCAAACTGTCTTAGCTAGTAAACGAGCGACTTGCCTTCCAGTTGGGAAGGTGCTCCCAGTAATTCCATACCAATATTTTTTGTTGAGAAAGCCTTCTGGCATGCCCCGTTTGAGGTCTTTATCCTCCGAAGAGTTGTGCCTCCGAAGAGGGCTTGTGCCTCCGAAAAGGGCTTTTGCTGTTTGATGCTTGCTCACCCATGTCTCTATGCCATCTATTCATGTCGGCGATCCCCGTTATCTTTTTCAAATATCATCCCTTTTTAGTTGCCAACAATTTTCCTTATACAAAGAAATATACTTCATAGTTCAGCAAGTTGGTGGTGGTAGACACAGGCTATTTAACTGGATGCTCGTTTATACAAACATTCGCAGTTAGTTAGAAATGTTCCACTTCCAGCTACATCGCTAACTTTTTTTCGAAGCACTTCTTTCGTAGGATTTGAGTATGGAAATTTTGAATGGTTTAGCGTTTGCTTGCTGGGTGATGTCGGAGATCGCTTGGTCTTGCGATGGGTAAGCTTTGTTTTTATGGCCTGCATTATTAAATCGACATTTTAGTAACACATTCAGAGTACTTTACATATCGAAATAAAATGAGCGACTTGCAATAGTAAAGAACACAAGATTTATAGTGGTTCGGCCAAAAGCTGGGCCTATATCCACTTTATAGCTTTTCATTATTCACTTGCACCGGCTTTTACAATTGCTTTCAATACAAGAATCATATATTCGTGATTCTTTTACATCATTTCAACAAAAAATTTCAAGTAAAGTATGGGCGCAAGTGATTGCTGTTCCAAGCTCTTGGGATTGGTTCTCCTTTGACTGTTGTGAGTTTGAATGTGCCATCAAGAAGTTTCGTGCCTATGACATATGGCCCCTCCCAGTTTGTCCCAAACACACCTGTGGCTGTCATAATTCTCTTCAGGACTAGGTCCCCAACTTCAAAGTTGCACTGACGAACTTTGGAATTGAAGTGCCTTGCTATCCTTTGCTGATGGGCTGCAATTCTAAGCTTAGCCTCTTCTCTTCTTTCATCAAGGAGGTCAAGCGCTTCCAATTGTAGTTTTTCATTCTCATCTTGATCAAAATGGATCCTTCTGGGGAACTTCCGTTTCCACTGGAATCATTGCTTCTGATCCGTATGCCAATGAAAATGGAGTATGCCCAGTCGCAGTTTTGTGGGTAGTTCTGTATGCCCATAGTGCAAGTGGTAACTTATCGACCCAACCACCTTTTGCTTTTTCCAGCTGCTTTTTGATGGTTGATTTGATGATTTTGTTTACTGCTTCCACTTGGCCGTTGGCCTGCGGATGAGCCACTGCTGAGAAGCTTTTTCGGATCTTGAATCGTTTGCAGAAATCTTGGAATTCCTCACTTTCGAACTGCGTACCATTGTCTGTGATTATCTTCTGAGGCACATCATACCTGCAAATGATATTTTTAGTCACAAAACTTATCATTTTCTTAGAGGTAACGGTAGCCAATGGTTCAACTTCAGCCCATTTAGTGAAATAATCAACAATAACGATAGCATATTTAATCCCCGATTTAGCAGTCGGAAAAGGCCCAATGAGATCTATTCCCCAGATGGCAAACGACCATGGACTGACCATTTGTGTTAGCTCAGTGGAAGGTGCTCTAGGAATTTTGGCAAATCTCTGGCATTTATCACACTTTCGGGAATAGTCAGCAGCATCTCGATTAATCTCTGGCCAAAAATATCCATAACGGAGAATTTTCTTTGCTAAAGTTTGACCTCCTGTATGATCTCCACACTCCCCTCCGCGTACTTCAGTTAGAATTGTCTTGGCTTCTTCTTTAGTTAAACAGCGGAGTAGTGGCATTGAAAATCCCCGTCTGTACAATCGGCCATCTTGAACTATATATCTGGGGCTTTCCTCATCAACTTCTGTCTTTCTTTTGAACTTTCTGGCAAAGATCCATTGAGTAAATATTCCAATATCGGAGTCATCCAAGATTCTTGCTCTTGAGATACACTCATAATCCAATCAACATCCATCTCATCTGTGCTCGGAGTTGACAAGACTTCCACGGGAACTAATCCCAATAGTTGATCTTCGCCAGTACTTGAATACTTTGCAAGAGAATCCGCCTTCATGTTCTCTTCCCGGGGTATGTGACAAATTGAATAATGATCAAAATCATCAAGAAGTTCCCAGGCCTTTGACAAATAAGGCGATGATTTCCCCCTCTAGCTTGAAATTCCCTCTTGACTTGGCATACGATAAGTTGAGAATCGCTGAAGATTTGCAATGCTCTGATATTTAGTTCTTTAGCAATCCTCAAGCCAGCGATAAGAGCTTCATATTCCGCTTCATTATTTGTCGAAGGAAATTCTAATCTCAGTGCATAACATAGTGATCGCCCTTCAGGAGTTTCAAGGATAATCCCTGCTCCGGAACAGTAATCATTCCTTGCACCATCAACATATAACTTCCATCGAATCGGGGCATTATCGGTCACCTCTTCCTCACTATCACCTTTGTCTGTACATTCTGCAATGAAATCCGCTAAAGCTTTTCCATTAATCGCTCTTAGGGGGTTATAAGTGATGTCGTACTGGCTGAGTTCAACATTCCATTTCAGAAGACGACCCGAAGTTTCAGGGCGAAAAAGGACTTGCTTTAGAGGCTGATCAGTGAGGACTTTGATGGGATGAGCTTGAAAGTATGGCCTCAGTTTTCTTGATGCTATCAGTAGACAATAGGCAAGTTTTTCCAGCTTTGAATAGTTCATTTCTGCCCCAGTGAATCTTTTACTAATGTAGTAAACTAGACGCTGAATTCTTGCATCCTCGCGAACTAATGCTGCGCTGAGAGCATGAGACGAAATTGTTAAGTATATGAAAAGATCTTCACCATTGTCGGGCTTTGAAAGTATTAGAGGCACTTCCATATGACGAATCAACTCATCAAAAGCTTTCTGGCATTCAGGAGTCCACTCAAAGTTTTTTCTTCCTTTCTTTAGAGCATCAAAGAATGGAATACATTTATCAGTGGCTTTGGAAATGAACCGACTCAAGGCGGCAACTTTTCCATTGAGACTTTGCAATTCCTTCTTTGTTCTAGGAGCTATGACTTCTCTTAAAGCAGTGATCTGAGCAGGGTTAGCTTCGATGCCCCTAGCAATTACAATGAAACCCAAAACTTTCCGGACTCCACCCCAAATGAACATTTCAAGGGATTAAGCTTCATTCCGTACTTTCGGAGAACTGAAAACATTTCTGCCAGGTGATCAATATGGTCTACTGCTTTCTTAGACTTCACTAGCATATCATCAACATAAACTTCCATTGTCTTGCCAATCTGCGGTTTAAACATGGCATTAACAAGCCTTTGGTAAGTTGCCCCCGCATTCTTAAGTCCGAAAGGCATCACTTTATAGCAGTAGAGACCAATATCGGTGATAAAGCTCGTGTCCTCCTGATCCGGCTCATGCATCATGATCTGGTTATATCCGGAGTAGGCATCCATAAAAGATAGTAATTCATGTCCCGCTGTTCCATCCACCAACAGGTCAATTCTGGGTAATGGGAAGCAGTCTTTGGGGCAAGCTTTGTTTAGATCTGAAAAGTCAATGCACACTCTCCACTTCCCATTAGCCTTTTAACTAGTACTGGATTTGAGACCCAATTTGGATAAGTAGACTCCCTGATAAAATCATTCTCCATGAGCCGGTGAACTTCTTCTTTCAATGCTGCTGACCTTTCTGGACCTTGAGTTCTTCTCTTCTGTTTTACCGGTGTAAATTTCGGGTCAATGTTTAGAGTGTGCACTGCAATCTCTGGAGATATCCCATACATATCAGCATGAGACCAAGCGAATACATCCAGATTTTCTTTTAAGAATGATATCAGAATATTCCGAGTTGTTGCGTTGAGTTGTGAGCCTACATTTAACACCTTGTCAAGATCTTTTGAGTCAACAGGAACCGACAACGTTACTTCCATCGGCACCACTCTATTCCCCCTGCACTGGCTTTTCTCGGATCCATCTCTTTCCATGCACCACTATGTTCGCCTGTGTAGGGTCCACCCTGTAGTTGCTACAAGGTTGATTCTTTGATGCGGACTGGGGCTGCCGCACCTTTTCCTGTTTCTCTTTTCCTCGCCTCACGCAACTCTGTGAGATAACATTCCCGCCCTACATCTTGGTCCCCCTTAATCACCCCGACTCCATTATCCGTGGGGAACTTTATAGTCAGACACCATGGGGCAAGAACATCTTTGAATGCAGCAAGAGTGGGGCAGCCTAAAAAGGCATTGTAAGCGGAAAATTTTTCAACAATTATAAAGGTCTGCTTTGGAGCTACTTTTCTTGGCCCTTTTCCAAGTTCCACGAACAAATCTATAGTCCCAATTAGCTGTTTGGGTTCCCCAGCGAACCCAGCAATCTTAAGTGATGAAGCTTGAACGTCAGTCATTGGAATTTTCATCTGATCGAAAGTCTTCTTGAAGAGAATGTTGCATGAAGCTCCACAGTCAACTAGAACTCTTCTCACAGTAGCCGGCCCAATACCAGCAGATATGACCAAAGGATCTATGGTAGGAGCCTCGATACGCAAAGAATCTCTGGCACTAAATACAATATCGTCATTAGAAGTCTTTTGTTGCTTCGAAGGTGCATCATTTTCTAATACAAAAACATTCTCTTCCATCGGTGCATGCCTAAAGGCCCGGGCATATCTTTCCATCTCGCCCCAGCTTCTGCCTGCTGGGTGAGGACCTCTAGTTATTACATTGATGACGGGTCTTTCCGATTCATGTTCTTCGGACTTCTCACTTGAGCCAGGACGGTGAGCGGGAACTTGTTGTACTTGAGTCGACGAGGTTGGGCCGTTTCTATTCCTTTTCACATACTGTTGGAGCTTATTCTCTTTCAATAGTTGTTTAATTACCTCTTTCAAGTGACGGCATTCGTTGGTGTCATGGCCGGGTTGGTTGTGGAATTGGCAGAACCTTCCACTTTTCTCCATCTTACTTCCAACCCTCAGTTTGGCTGGTGCCGGATAATTGACATCATCTTTGGTTGCAAAGAAGATGTTTTCAGGGGTATCAGTTAAGGGTGTGAAGTTGAAAGGACAGCCTTTCTTTGCATCTCCCTGTTTCTTTCCACCATCATTTCTCCTTTTCTAAGTGTTAGGTTCTTTCTTGTTCGAAGCAACACCATTGTTCCCGGCCTCTGCTGATACTACCTTAGCCGGTGCTTGGAGGCTCTTCAAGCGCATGAATTCATCCGCTTTCTTGTAAAATTTGTCAAGCGAGTCTGGTTCTTTCATTTTCAGCCACTTTCCAAATTCACTTGACTTATCAATTGCCCTCATCAGATATGTCAGGATCATGCGTGGCTCAGCGTTATCTACCTCAGCCAAAGCTATGTTAAAACGATTCAAGAATGATCTGATGGATTCTCCTGGATTTTGCTCTAGACTTGACAGCGACATTATAACTTTTGCCTTCGAAGCATATAACCGAATTTGCTCCTTGAATTTCCGGGTCAGGTCAGAAAATTGATCTATGGATCGGACCGGCAACTTGGTGAACCAAAGTAAGGCTACTCCCTCCAAATACACCGGGAAATATCGGCACTTGATCTCGTCGGATGCCCTGGCACCTGTCACATGCCAGTCATATTTATACAGAAACTCATTAGGATCGCTTGTCCCTTTGTATGCCGGAATAGTAGGAGGAACGAATTTTCTTGGGAATTTTGCCTTCAAGATTTTCTCAGTAAACAGAGTTTTGCTTGGAGCAAAACGCCATTCTTTCTCATCTTCATCCCTTCGCATACTTTCCTTCATGATCTGACGAACCATGCCTGAGAAATACTCTTCATCATCTAAAGGCTTTAGAGGGCAAACATCAGCCATTCTCTCTGAATTCTGTCTTGACAACTGTTCCAAGAGGGTCGGCTGTGGCCCTGATCCTCTAACCTGGGGAGGTGTCTTCTCCATAGGGTTTGCGGCTCTTCGAGAGACGTTCCCTCCTTCAACATCTTGAACTCCCGCAGTAGGGTTTCCATCATTATTAACCGGTTGCTGGTTAGCCCCAAGCAAATCATTCAACTTACTCAAGATCAAGGCATTCTGGGCATTCTGAGCCTCCAACTGTGCATTCTGGGCATTCAATTGCTGATTCAATCCTAAAACTACGGTTTCCAATTCTGCTCGCATAACTCCAACAGTAGGAGCTGCTTGACTTGAAGGAGGAGAAGTAGCTTTATTTTCTAGAACATTGTCGGATCTCACAGAACTTCGCTTTCTTCCTGGAGCCATTATTTCAGATAAACTTATGGCTTTTAAAGAAATCCTTTCAACAACTTTTCGAGAAGCAATGATGAGAGTTTCCTGAGTTTAACTCTCAATGAAAGCACCAAAAATGTTAACGCGAAAATCAGACGCTAACACCTCAGTGTAAGTGTAGTGGATGTGAAAGCACCACCCATTAATATGGGAATCATAGAGAAACAGTAATTCACAAAAAATCCAGTAAAGAACACAGAGTTTATAGTGGTTCGGCCTATAATCAAGGCTACGTCCACTTCAATCCTTTCTTATTGCTGATTTGATTACAACTTGTTACAATCTCTTTCAAGTACAATTTACTTCAAAAGACAAGTAGCTAGAAAAACTTCGATGCGAGAAAGTTCTTCGAGTTCATGATTGAATGTCTTGAATTTCTGTTTGAAGTTGATCTAAGCGTCTTATGTGTGCTTGGAATGTTGGAGTGTAGATTGGCTTGAAGATAGCAGAGTCTCGATGCCTTGAAGAAAATGATCCAAAAAGTCCCTTCTGAAAGTGCGGTGTGTATACAATTATATGTGCTAATATAGTATACACGGATCGTGTAATATGGATTACAATACAAATGCAGAAATAGATGATAATAGCATTGTAAATAAAAAATAGAAAAATCACACCAGAGATTTTTATACTGGTTCGGAGCACCGTCCTACGTCCAGTCCCAAACTACTATCTGGATTTTCACTAATTACAACCTCGCTTCACCCGGAGGAACAGGTTTACAATTACCCGAACAGCCGAACGGGATTTCACGCATCTACAACACTGAGGGCTTCAACACTTGCCTCTTACAATACTGAGGACTTCAACACTTGCCTCTTACAATACTGAGGACTTCAACAAAAACAATTACAATTGTTGTTGACAACTTGTGCTCTTGTAAACACGGATTTGTCACTTGTAGTACACTCTTCCTATAATCTTATCCTCAAATTGTGAATGATGTTTGTGAAGATTATGGAATTTATATTGCTTATTGAATCAAAATATATGAGATAGTGTCAATGATTCAATAAGGAATGAAAGTAGTTTAGAGCTTTTTGAATGCAAGTGAATTCAAAGAATAGATAGAGAGCATATATAATCTTAATAAAACTTCTTGTTTTAATCAATGATATTGATGTGTATTTATAGAGAGAAAATAGTTATAACCCTTGGTGAAAAGTTGCAGTCAAAAGTTATGATCATTGATGAAGAAGAAGAGACGCAACCATTGAAGAAAGATGTGTCTTTTGGAAGAAGTTGCTCTCTGTTTAAAAACGGTCGACAGGTCAAAAACTAACCGGTAGACAGGTTTTTAAAAATATAGTCGTTATGTGCATGTGTGCACGTTTATTGTGCACATTCAACAGGAACGGTCGACCGTTCATTTTTGGACCGGTCGACCGGTCTCTGTTAAGTTGCACAATAAAGTGCACAACCTATATAAATGTGTATATATATATATTATATTTTGTGCATGATTATTTGAGGATAGATTTTGACAATTTTATTACTATTATAACATCAAATAATCAACCTATAATCTAGAGTACCATATGTAGGTCTTGATTTGTCGATCGCTTTAATATTGTTGTCAGCAATCAAAATCTTCATAGAAGCTGTGACTCAACATTCTCCCCCTTTTTGATTGATGACAATATAAAAACTCAAGTATAGGATCTCCCCCTGAATATGTGATTTCCTGCAGACAATTATTAGCTTCTTTCATCCTGCAAACAATTATTAGCACCTTTCTCCCCCTTTGTCATCGACAAAAAGGAGTAAACAATAGAAAATATAAACCAAAGAGAACAATGCATACATTCAAACACAGGATGTTTTGATGAAGTACAATGCAAGTCATAGTCTACTACGAATAAAAAGATGGACACTATTTAGTACAAGTGCCATATATGTTTTTAAAGAAATGAAAAGAAAAACAAACTAACTTCATTCCGACTGAATCTCTTCCTCGTCATCATCATCATCATCATCATCATCGTCGTCGTCATCGTCATCGTCATCATCATCGTCATTGTCCCCACGACCTTGTCCGCTTGTACCACCGGATTCCTCGGATGTCGACCAAGTAAAAGTTGGATGAGCCGGACGTTTTCCGGGGTCTTGATGTTGGGTCGAGACGGATGTGCTACATGATATAGCATCCCATATAGCGCCGAAGAATGACTTTACCTTATTGAATCGTCTATCAATTTTCGAATCCATTCGTTTTAGTCTTGATTCAAGTAAAAATTGATTCCGAGCGATGGTTTCAAGAGATTCTCTTGTAGATGATTTAGATTTCAATAATCTAACATCTTCAGAACGACGACGAGATGGTGGAGCTTGTTGTTCTTGAGTATCGCGTTGTTGCCATTGTTCGAATGGCATAATATGAACATATGGAGGAGGAAGCTTCATCCGTTTGATAGTAGTGGAGTCAATACACTTTGGTGTAGAATATGCCGAATCCGGGGGTGTGACTCCACATGCAAGCAACATACGCATAATATACTCGTTATAGAAGAAATGTGGACGAGTAGAGTTATTTACCTTAAGAATTTCATCGAAAATCATGTGAACCCAATTTATTTCGATATCATCGTAGATAGCATAAAGAGCCTTGAAATTCTCTTTGTAAACGGCATCATAGTTTCCTAATCGAGGAAATAGAGAGTGCATTAGGACATGGTGTAACAACCTTGCAGTCGGTCGTAGCCCAATCGATTTGGTGCCGTTACTATCATCTTCTATAAATTTATGACTCGTACTATTCCGGGTGAAAACTTCACAAAATGTCGATGAAAACTCTTCACCCCTATTCGGTATTCCCAAAATAGAAGCAATTCTATCATAAGTGAGATAGATTCGTTTGCCACATACTACTGACCAAATAACTCCATTTGGATTTTCCGGAGTATATTCCTCTAAATTCATATTCGCATAAAATAGCTTAATCATCAAATGATTAATTTGTACGCTATTTACAGAAAAATCAATAAGAGGAGAGATACGAGATCTATTTGCTAATCTTTGAATACCGTATGCAGTGAAATCGTCGAATTTGATTAATGAGCCCGGATGGAATTTGTAATTTGTCATTTGATTCCATCTAGTTACTGCAACCGGAGATTCTAGCCATTTTCTAGCAGTGAGAGTAAGAGAAGAAGTTTCTGATGTTGCTCTTTTCTTTGATTTCTTCTGAGGAGGAGCCATTGAAGAGAATTTGAGAGTTTGTGAAGCTTGAGAATATGAACTAGGGTTTGGAAATGGGAAAATTTTCAGTAGAGAGTAGAAAGTAAAGAGGGTTGGTGGCAAAATATATACGTGAAGTATAAGAAAAAAAAAAAAGAAATAACTGCCGACCGGTCGACCGCCTGCGTATTGCCGGTCGACCGTTTTCAACCAGAGAGCAAAACGGTCGACCGGTCATATTTCAGGCTGTCGACCGGTTTGGCTCTGTGTGCAAAAATGCAGAATTTGGCAAAAATTTTGAAAACGAGTCGAATGAATATATTATATATTATGTTATTATTGCAAAAATATACTGTATTACAAGAATTATATATGAAAGCAAAATAATATACATTATGGAATTCTAATGAGAAGGTGAGTTGTTATTAGAATTCTTGTCGTTTTCAATGCGTTTAGCCCACGGACTCCACTTATATCGAGCTCCTTCATTCTCGTTATAGTTTTTATCCCAAGAGTTTGGAGTTGTTGAAGTCGATGGTCTTGACGGCATTGGTTCATGAACATCGTGTTTGTTTGAACCGCAGAAGAATGAAGCCATTCGTTCTAAAGCGGATAAACGAGTTGAAGTACGTTGTTGTTCATGGTATAGTAGGTTTTGACCATAATGTAGTTGTCGTTGAAGATCGATTTGATGCTTTTGGTAGTGATGAATCTCATCGATTTGCGCCTTCGTGCGCGGAGAGCAGAATAGTGCTTTCTTTGCACGCTTGGATGTTGGAGTATGGCCAGGTGTGCGAAAACAATGGTGAGGGCATTCCGGCCTTTGTTTCGGTGTAATCGGAGAATATTGTTCCTCCGACTCCGAGCTTGTGATAGAAATATGAGATTCCTCTGCGCATTTGTCGCAAATGTGTGCCATGGTAGCTTGTTTAAGGTGATTTATAATTTTCAGCAAGAAGGTGAATGAATGAAAGTGTATTTTTCAAACGTTTATATAGAAAAAAGTTTGCCAATGAACTTGAGGATAGGATTTGTTAGAGATAATTAGCCGTAAACAAAAACAATGATAGATAAAAAAGTTATAAAAATAGGTATAGTTTGTTATAGGCTGAAATTTAAGAATTATTTGAAAAATATATAGCCTAAGTTTGAAGGTTACTTATTCTATTCTAGATCTTTCCGAGATACTAAGCCAAGCTCTCTTCGTAGTTTAATAAAACTAGATTCAAGTAATGGTTTAGTGAAAATATCGGCTATTTGATTGTCAGTGTGAACATATTCAAGATGTATATTACCTTTTTCAATATTATCTCTAAGGAAATGATGACGGATATCAATATGTTTGGTTCTAGAATGATTTACTGGATTTTTAGAGAGATTTATTGCACTCGTGTTATCACAGTATATAATAGAATTCGATAAATGTATATCGAAATCTTGAAGTGTTTGTTGCATATATAGTACTTGAGTACAAGCAAGAGCCGCTGATATATATTCAGCTTCACATGTTGATAGTGAAACACAATTCTGTTTCTTACTAAACCAAGAGACAAGTGATTTTCCAATAAAATGGCACGTACCACTTGTACTTTTTCTATCCGTCCGTGAGCCACCAAAATCAGCATCACTATATGATACTAATTCAAATGGACATTCTTTTGGATAGAAAAGACCAAAATCTTTGGTATTATTAAGATAACGAATTATACGTTTCACTGCTCGTAAATGTGATTCCTTTGGATCGGCTTGAAAACGAGCACATAAACAAACACTCATTAATATATCTGGACGACTAGCTGTAAGATAAAGAAGAGAACCAATCATTCTTCGATATAATTTCTGGTCAACATTCTTACCACTTTCATCTTTTTCAAGATGTGTAGTTGTACTCATAGGAGTTGGTTTACCAGATGTATTTTGTAATCCGAAGCGTTTGATAAGATTTTCACAGTATTTTTCTTGATTGATAAAAATACCGTTTGAAAGTTGTTTGATTTGAAGTCCAAGAAAATAAGATAGTTCTCCCATATGAGACATTTCGAATTCTTTGGTCATAATACTTGCAAATTCCTTGCAGAGTTTATCGTTTGTTGAACCAAAGATGATATCGTCTACATATATTTGGATAACCAGAATATCATTTCGAGAATGTTTAATAAACAAAGTTTGATCGACTTTGCCTATTTCAAATCCTGAATTAATAAGATAGCTACGTAAACGTTCATACCAAGCACGAGGTGCTTGTTTTAAACCATATAGAGCTTTCTTAAGTTTGAACACATGGTCAGGATATTTTTCATGTACGAATAAAGGTGGTTGTTCGACATAGACATTCTCTTTGATAAATCCATTGAGAAAAGCACTTTTGACATCCATCTGATAAAGTTTGAAATTATGATAACAAGCAAAAGATAATAGAATTCTAATAGCTTCTAGTCGAGCAACTGGTGCAAAAGTTTCTTCATAATCGATACCTTCTTCCTGATTGTATCCTTGTGCTACTAATCTTGCTTTATTTTTGGTGATATTTCCTTGTTCGTCAGCCTTATTTTTATAGACCCATTTAGTACCAATTACTGACTGATCAGTTGGTCTCGGAACAAGTTCCCAAACGTCATTGCGCTCAAACTGATTTAGTTCTTCCTGCATGGCAATGATCCAGTAATCATCTGTAGCAGCTTCTTTTGAATTCTTGGGTTCGATATTTGAGAGAAAAGCGACATGACCCATTTGATTGAGTTGACTCCTTGTTCTGACATGTGATGTTATTTCACCTATTATATTTTGGGCCGGATGGTCTCTTAATATTCTTGGTGGTGATTGTAATTCACACATTTGAGGAGTATTCTCAATAATTCTTCTGAGTCAGAATCAGTATTTGAGATGATTGGATTATTAATGACTATTGATTCGTCATCATCTGATATTGTGTGAGGATGCTGATAGATTTCATCAAAAGATACATGAAGTGATTCTTCAATAGTTTTGGTTCGTTTATTAAATATTCGATAGGCCTTACTTCGTTCCGAATAACCGACAAATATTCCTTCATCGGCTTTTGGATCGAATTTTCCAAGCTGGTCTTTCGTATTTAAAATAAAGCACTTAGAACCAAAAACTTTGAAGTATGAGATTTTGGGCTTTCTTTTGTTAAACAATTCATAAGGAGTATTCTTGGTAAGAGGTCTTATGGACACACGATTTAAAACATAACAGGCAGTTGCAACAGCTTCTGCCCAGAAGTGTTTTGGTAAGGTGGTTCCATTTAATAATGTTCTTGCACATTCTTGTAAAGTTCGGTTCTTTCGTTCTACTACTCCGTTCTGTTGTGGAGTTCTGGGAAACGAAAAATTATGATATATACCTTTCTTTGTACAAAAATGTTCAAATTCATTATTTTCAAACTCTCCGCCATGATCACTTCTTATATTTTTAACTTTAATCCCTTTTGATTTTTGAATTCTTTTGACGAAAGATTTGAAATGATCGAAAGTATCACTTTTATTTTTTAAGAAAATTGTCCATGTATAACGAGAGAAATCATCAACAATTACAAGCACATATTGACTGTGATTTATTGATTGAACTCTAGTAGGTCCAAATAAATCCATGTGCAGTAACTCAAGCGGTTGTAATGTTGATATGACTTTCTTGGATTTAAATGATGATTTGGTCAATTTTCCTAATTGACATGCATCACAAATGTTGTTAACTTTAAAACTCATTTTGGGTAGTCCTCTAACTAGATTGTTTTTGGCTAGCTTGTCAATAGTTCTGAAGTTTATATGACAGAAACGTTTGTGCCATAGCCATGGATCATTGTCATTAGCCATAAGACACATATCTGAATTATGATTAATATTCATATTTAGAATATATATATTTCTGTCTCTATAACCTTCAAAAACCAAATTATGGTCTTTATCTAAAATACTACACTTATTATTTGAAAAGGAAATTATAAAACCCTTGTCACATAACTGACTAATACTAAGTAAATTGTGTTTTAAATTTCTAACTAGCATGACATTAGTAATAAGAGGTAAGTTAGATGTACCACAATTGCTCACATCGCCTTTGCCGATGATATAACCTTTTGAATTGTCTCCAAAAGTGACTGAGCCACCATCTGAGTATTTAATATTTGTTAGTAAGCTCTTGTCTCCCGTCATATGCTTTGAGCAACCACTGTCCAATATCCACTTTCCTCTTTTCTTCAGTGGGACCTGCAAACATAGAATTAAGTTCATGGTACCCACTTTTTATAGGGTCCTAAGAGTTAGGTCTTAGGAGTCCAAACCCATTTGGGTCCGGTATCCCCTTTATATATATAATTGTTATTAAAATGTACATTATTCATGAATTGCTGAATGTACTTGTTCCTAATCAAGTTATTATTTGTTTTAGGAACCCATATTTTGATAGTCTTGACATTTCTCTTTTGAAATTTCACAACTGGTTTTGGTTTGAAATATAATAAACTAAGATTTTTCTTAGCTTCAGTTTTTTGTACTTTCTTCTTCCTTTTATTTCTAAGATGTTTTTTAGTTTCATGTTTGTTATATCCCAAACCTTGTTTATCTGAAATAGATTGTGAACTTTTAATGATTTTAGTCAAATTTTCTCGACCTTTGTTAAAGTTAGAAACATTTTGAGTAATGTCATCAAATTTTGTTTGTAAACTAGCTTTTTCTAGGTCTAGAATTTTGACTTTTGCTTTAAGTTCATGATTTTCAGTAGTGAGAGCATTATTTTTCTCTTTTTGAGCTTCTATTTCTTGACTCAAAAGAGATATTTGAGAGTCAACATTAGATGATGATTCTTGAATATTTTCAAGTTCTTCTTCTAATATTTTCTTCTCATCTTTTAACATATCTCGTTCAAACTCTGCTTTACTTAAATCTGCTTTGACTACTTTTAATTGACGTTTTAAGTCTTTATATTTGACTATCAATTCAGCATTAATATCAAGTAATTCATCAAATGTAGGAATTTGTACCTCATCTTCTGTTGCCATAAAGCAAACATTAGCTTGTTCATTCTCCGAATCACTTTCACTTTCTGATGAAGATGACTCTGAATCATCCCATGTTACTGAGAAGGCTCGTTTCTTTGATTTGTCCTTCTTATATTTGAATTTGTCATTTTCTGACTTTTTCTTTTGTTCTGGACAATCCTTCTGCATGTGTCCCTTTTTATGGCAGTTGAAACATTCTATAGCAGATGAAGATGGTTTATTTGATCCAGGTTTCCTTTTATTGTAGCGACTGGCTTTTCGATATTTTAGGAATTTTTTGAAACCTTTAGCAATGAACGCCAAATCTTCATCTTCAGAATCTGATTCATTTTCATCTTTCTCAACATGAAATGCTACATTTTTCTTTTCTTCTTTCTGTTCTTTTCTAGCCTGCAAATTTGCTTCATAGGACATTAAATTTCCTATCAATTCATCTGGCTTCATGACGGAAAGATCATTAGCTTCTTCAATTGCTAATACTTTTCCTTCCCATTCATTAGTCAGAGAATGTAGGACTGTTGAAACAACATCAAAATCAGAATACTTTTGTCCTAACCCAATAAGTGCATGGTGAATAGTTTGAAACCGTGAATACATGTCATTGATTGTTTCATTTGGTTTCATTTTGAAATTTTGAAATTGACTTTTCAGCATGGCTATTTTGGCTTGTTTAACCTTGTTAGTACCTTCATGAGTGATTTTTAGCGTTTGCCAAATTTGATATGCAGTAGTGCAGATACTAACACGATTATATTCATTTTGGTCTAATGCACAGAACAACATATTTATTGCTCTTGCATTAACGGCTGCTGCCGTTTTCTCAGCCACAGTCCATTCTGAATAATCAGTTGTTGGATTCACTATTTCTCTTTGAGTAGCATTCCAAGCATCATAGCTACTTGATTGCATAAAGAATGACATACGTGTTGCCCAATAACTATAGTTAAGACCATTGAAAAATGGAGGTCTTTGTGTCGATTGCCCTTCTGTGTAAGTGGTGTTTTGAGTGCTAGTACTTGCGTTATTTGCCATATTACAAGAATATATCAAATAACTGTGTTACGGTTATACGATGACCTAGCTCTGATACCAAATCATATAATTGTATACACACCGCACTTTCATTTGGTATCGGAGCACCGTCCTACGTCCAGTCCCAGACTACTATCTGGATTTTCACTAATTACAACCTCGCTTCACCCGGAGGAACAGGTTTACAATTACCCGAACAGCCGAACGGGATTTCACGCCTCTACAACACTGAGGGCTTCAACACTTGCCTCTTACAATACTGAGGACTTCAACACTTGCCTCTTACAATACTGAGGACTTCAACAAAAACAATTACAATTGTTGTTGACAACTTGTGCTCTTGTAAACACGGATTTGTCACTTGTAGTACACTCTTCCTATAATCTTATCCTCAAATTGTGAATGATGTTTGTGAAGATTATGGAATTTATATTGCTTATTGAATCAAAATATATGAGATAGTGTCAATGATTCAATAAGGAATGAAAGTAGTTTAGAGCTTTTTGAATGCAAGTGAATTCAAAGAATAGATAGAGAGCATATATAATCTTAATAAAACTTCTTGTTTTAATCAATGATATTGATGTGTATTTATAGAGAGAAAATAGTTATAACCCTTGGTGAAAAGTTGCAGTCAAAAGTTATGATCATTGATGAAGAAGAAGAGACGCAACCATTGAAGAAAGATGTGTCTTTTGGAAGAAGTTGCTCTCTGTTTAAAAACGGTCGACAGGTCAAAAACTAACCGGTAGACAGGTTTTTAAAAATATAGTCGTTATGTGCATGTGTGCACGTTTATTGTGCACATTCAACAGGAACGGTCGACCGTTCATTTTTGGACCGGTCGACCGGTCTCTGTTAAGTTGCACAATAAAGTGCACAACCTATATAAATGTGTATATATATATATTATATTTTGTGCATGATTATTTGAGGATAGATTTTGACAATTTTATTACTATTATAACATCAAATAATCAACCTATAATCTAGAGTACCATATGTAGGTCTTGATTTGTCGATCGCTTTAATATTGTTGTCAGCAATCAAAATCTTCATAGAAGCTGTGACTCAACACCTTCCACGTTGGAGTTAATTCTCTATTTATAGAGGAGCTTTCATGGGTCTTAAGTCATTTACGACTTAAAGTGAGTCGTAAGCCGTGAGTTACGGTATAGGATAAGTCGTGGGTCGTTGGCAGATTAAGGCATCAGGAGTTATGACTTAGCTGGCTCGCTTATGTCCTTTAGTACTAACTGATAGGTACTAGCGACTTAAGGAAAGAGGCACGGTCAAAACCTCTAAGTACAAGGTCGTTAACGACTTAAGCCAGGTTATAGGCCGGCAGCGACTTAGGGATAGGTCATAAGTCGCGTTTCCGAGATAAGGCTTAACTGGGTTGCTGTGTCTAGTGAGTACAAGTCCTGAGTCGCGAACGAGTTAACAGGCACCGGTTTAAGTAACACAACATTGGATTTGCCTTTGTGCTTAGGTCGTGAGCGACCTAGCATAAGTAGTAAGTCGGCCATGGCTTAAGTGAAGTTGCTTTGGGCCTTTCGTGTCTTGAGTCGTTAGGTCGGCCATCTCTTGAGTCGTTTGCCCCCCTTAAACTGTTAAGTCGTCCAACCTCTTGACTCGCTGAGTTGTGTCATTGCTTAAGTGGCTAAGTTGATAACTCGATGAGTCACTTATCCTTTGAGTCGCTGTCTCCCTTGAGTCGTTGAGTCGGTAACTACCTTATGGTATTGAGTCGGTACAAGGCAGTTTAGTCGGTCTATTCTCTTAGGGCTGTTAAGTCGGCAAGCTGTTGGTCGGCATCCTTTTAAGTCGCTGAGTCTCCTTAAGTCGTGAGCCTTTTTGAGTCGTTGAACATAGGAGTTAACAACGGCGTATCGTCAGAACCAGTTAGTTCCGGAGTCTTTTCGCCCTCTTCAGTTTCTTCTCCCCTATGTTCTTGTGAAGACATGGGATCGTCCAAGTCTTGGAGAGCTTCTATTTGCTCCTCTTGTGACCCCGTTTGAGAGGCAGAAGGAGGAGTGACCTGAAGAGACGGGGGAGGAATAACTGGAGGAGGGGAAGTCTGAACAATGCTCGGTACTTTCTCTATAGAAGAAAAGAAGTTAAAGTTAGTATCTCCCGAAAAGAGAGGAGTTAGTGGCATGTCGAGATTTAAAAAATAATCAAGAAGTTCATCAAACTCATGTGAAGCGAACGAGCAGTCCACTTGAGCAAGATCAGCAGTAAGGTTACCTGGCGAAGCAGGCTTTACTATGTCAACTTCAATGCTCCGCGCTTCACCACTCTCTTGACTATCATCTCCATTGTGAGCAGTTGCACCTTCAGTGATGGCTTTAGTAGGAGGCGGAGAATGGGAACCGGAACCAATAATGTCGATATCGGCTGAAATCGAAGGTTGAACTGGGTCGGTTAAAGTTGCCTTTCCTACATGTTCTCCTTCGGCCATCAGGCTCTCTCTTCGGCCTGTTGCTCCTTTCCTCTGGCAAGAGCGGCGCGGGCATCGTCATCAAGATAATTTGCCTCTAAATCCGCCTCAGTATAGTCAGCACTGCCAAACATGTCAAGTATAGCCTCCCACACTTCAGCCAGAGTTATTTCATATTTGGGGCCTAGAAAGGAGAGACTACCACGCCCCAGGACGCCATGCAAGTAGAAGTCAAACAATGTTGAGCTGATATTGGCCTTCGTTGCTTCGTGAGACTCTTCAGCTGTAATTTTACCAGCAACAGCCTCATCACGCTCTCTTTCAGCTTTAGAGAGTTGAAGTTTTAGCATTTCGATCTCCACGTCCTTGGAGCTAGTCTTCTTTCGCAACTCTGCGATGTCAGCAATATGGCCCTCATTAATTCTTTTTTGCACATCAAGCCTATCTTCGGCATCTCTTTGAGCGGCATGAGCATCTCGCACCTGTTGTTGAAGCACTTGCTCCCTTTGCGAACAGGAAGTGGAGGAAGTGGCAAGCTCTTTTTTGAGTTTTTCAACTTCCGCTTCGAGCTTTTCATTATAAGTAGCAATGCTTCTCATCTCGGCATCATGTTGCTCAAGAATCTTCTACCATTCAGATTTGTCATTTTCCATTGTTAACATGGCTTCAAGATTCGCACGATTTACCCTCTGGATCTCATCGACAAGCTTTTGTCAACCTGACATTCTTTCAATGTCAAGTTTGACAGCATCAAGGTTGCGCAACATTGCCTGCTTATCGATCGGGACCAGGTCAAGATCAAAGCGCACTCCTTTCCGGCACCAGCTCGAGAATCGGCTTTGAAGAGTAGCTGAGCCTGGACCAACTCGATATGGGGGCCTTCCAATGATTGTTTGAATATCAATATGTGCCAGGGCAGGAGATTGAGACAGTACCGGAGCAGCAGGTTGTTCGAAAATTTCGGACGCTGGTCTTTCGCCATGTTTGGCTCTTTTACTCACATCTTCGGCAATATGACTTTTCCCCTTGTTGTCACGGGACTTCCGTTTATGAGAATCATCTTCCCTCTGGGAAGAATCGTGTCGCTCGTCCCATCTTTCATGACATTCTTCGTAGGCACGCCTTTCACGAGCTTTTCATGCGGCTCTTTCTTCGTCAGTTTCCCTATAAGAGGGAAGATATCTCTTGGGATCAAAAGAGCCACGTCTCCCGTAGCTCTAAAAGTCGTCGTAATAAGAGCGTCGCCCCGTTGAAAGACCTGAAAATGGAAATGAGGCAAAGCTTGAGAATCTTTGAAGTAAAGTGCATGTAAGTGCATAAGAATGCTAAAAATCCTAAGTGTGTGAAACGTGCAAACTACACGCGTCGAACTACGAACCACTCCTCGGTTGCGGGGAAATGATGGGTTTTATGGCTAACGTCAACTCTTGAGCTGACGAAGTCTGTTTTAAAGTGGATGTTGCTTCAACTGCTGAAGAGGTAGCTCTAACAGAAACAGGTTCGTCTTTAAAGAGCTCCTGTGAAGTGATCATCAGATCGCTCAACCCTTCAAAAATGTCATCCCCACTCTACTTGGCAGGACTCGCTCTCTCAGTTTTCTCATCATCGGATTTCCCTGAATGATGAAAAGGCTCTTCCTCTTCGATGATCGGGGCAAGTGTAAGCTTGTCAGATGGCCCTGCAATATCAGTAGAAGTAGAGCACTTCACCAGTAAAGCTTCAGAAGTAGGTTCCTTCGGTATAGGTCCCTCAGCAGTAACGGGGGCATCTGGCGATTTGGCCAGAGAGTCGGGAACTTCGTGAGGTTGAGTGGAGCGAGAAGTGTGCAAAAGCTCATATTGGTGCAGAAGTTGATCTCTCAGCAGAAACTTAATACTTCTTTCTTCAGCCGGCACGGCACTTAATCTGTCGAAGGTCGTTTTGTGAATAGGGTTTTTAGATGGAGGGGGAAGTGCTATAAAAGAAAAGAATGAAGTTAGCACTTAGCAATTCGAATCTTTGAAAGCTGAAACGAAGAAACAGGGATGGGCAATCTCACTTCCTTTTCTCCAGATGGCATAAAACCCTAGAGAACAACAGACAAAAAAGAATTGATTCAGAAAGCCGTGAGCGCTTTCAGAAAGATCAGTAATAAGTTTGCATTTTCTGGCACTTCTCACAAATATAAAGGAGGGGTGGTCTTTATTCTTTGCAAATATACAGAAGTAGCAAATTTCTTCGAAGCTCGGAAGACGGTTAAGTGTCCTCTTAAATAAAACACACAATCCCATCAAGATGGCGTAGCCATTGGGATGAAGTTGAAAGGGAGAAAAGGTTAGCCGGAAAAGGAGTTGATGAAGAAACTCATTGAAAGGGGGAATGGCACCACAAAGGAACATATGACGGTTGACGGCAACAAAACAAAGAGGCGGCCTATCGGCAGTATCATTTGGGCTAGGAAGTCTAGCATCTGCTTCGGCAATCCCAAATTGAACACGTAGTTGATTGAATGTCCGCTGACTCAAGGTAGTTGGAGTTCTCTCCGGAGGATCAACCAATGGTTCAGCTATCGAGAAGACTCTTTCAGGTTGCTCGATTATTTCTTCTTGGGAAGGCATTCTACACAAGGAACTGGATATTCAAATATGAAGGTGCACGTTTCCTAAATGTTTGAAGTGTTGTGTAAAACTAACAAAATGACAAGCAAGTATAACTGGAATTAAAATTACTAAACATATGACAAGTGTAAAATTTCAGGACTTGTCGCCTTAAGTCCAGATGCAGGTGCAGTATTGATGCAAACAAATCGAATTTAGTTGATTAACATTGCTTTACTACTTCATTTGAATTTGTTGGTTCACAATATTTCATATAATTTCTTTAAGTTGATTGTATTTTATCAGCTAATCTGTCATTCGATGTGAGAAATCAGTGGCAGTATACTCGTCCCATTTTCTACAAAAGTTGTATTTAACAGGTTCTTAGCTTCCAAGTTAGTACAATCTGTAAAGAAGTGCAACAAAGTTCAGGCAGTTCACTCTAGCTGTTCAAGTTGGAGATTCAAGTTAAGTTCTGTCAATTTTTTTTGCAAGAAAACAAGTTTAAGCAACTTAATATAAGACAAAGTTCCGTTAAGTCGTTCTTTTAAGTCAAAAAGTTCATTATCATCCTCCGCGAGTTAAGATTGTGATTCATGTTAAAGAATAACGCTTCAAGTCAAAATGCCATAAAATTGCTCAAGTCCAAGCTCGTCCATGACTTAAGAAGTTAAGTCGCCTACAATTAAGGTCGTCAGGAAGCTACTACGACTTAAGAATGTAAGTCGCGTAAAATTAAGGTCGTCAGGAAGCTAACACGACCTAAGAGGTTAAGTCGCGTGCAATTAAGGTCGCAAAAGTTCTTAGGTCGGTCAATTCGAAAATTGTGCAAATCAATTAAATTGCAAGAATTTCAAGGTTGTCCAAAATCTGTTTGGTCGCTTCAGGTGATTATTCGACAATTTCAAGTTATCTCTTTAACCCGCTAGCTCATCTCCAACCCGATAACCCACTATCGCCCAAACAACGAAAAATCCATCATCCTCTCCGCTAAGTCCGTTATTCATACCACCATCACACCCAATTCCGATTCGAATCATCTCAAATCCATCTCACTGCTTTGCTCCCATGAATCGCAACAGTAGCATAACTCATCGCGATCAAAAGTGAAGCGAAGCACACAAAGTTGGATTGGATCAGACGATGGGGTTTCGAGGTTTAAAGCTGATCGTGGTTGGATAAAAGTTGAATTCACTTACATAATGTGAAGGTAGTGATGAATTGACAGCTTGATTGGAAAGGATTTGCCTTAGGAAGCTCGAAAGATCGTTAATGGTGGAGGAGGTTATTAAGACAGTTCAGTTAAGGGGAAGGAGCTAGTCAATGGCTTAAATAAGGTAAAAAAAAAGAAGATGAATGACCATACGAATTATCTCTTGGGTCGCTCACGACCTAACGAAACTAGATCGAAGCACACGACCTACGACCTAGGAGTGTACTTCGAGGGGCAAATGTTAACTCCTATGTTAAGCGACTCAGTGACCCAAGGCAATAGCGAGGCAACTAGAATGAGACTCTGCATCACAACTTAGCGACTTAGAGACCGAAGTGACCTACGAGTTAATAAGATAAGGACCTAACGACCTAACACACGAAGCAGCCCGTAAGCGACTTAAAACATAAACAAGTTAACAATTATGGACCCCACGACCTAAAGTTTGAACGACCTAATGACTCCTCAGCGACCTAAGATCTCCTGCGACTTAAAAGGTAGAACATTGCCAAGCGACCTAACAGGTAACGACTTAAGGAAAACAGCGACCTAAAAGATTAGATAGTCCAGCGACCTAACAGCTTGAAGGCTAGGCGACTCAATGGTCCAACGACTCACGACTTACTGAGTTAACGATATAAGGAGTGAAGTGGCTCAACAACCTAGCCTAGGTTGCTACATTGGATATCTCAACGTTGTTGGGTCACTAACTACTCCCATAAGTCACCACCGACCTATGACTTACCCTAGGTTGTTCACGACCTAGTACTTGGTGATAAAATTGTGCCGCTTTCCTCTAGGTCGTTACCATCTGCCGGCTAATTCAAATGACCAAGTGCGAACCAGTTAAGTCGTAGCTTGTATTCCCATAACTCACTAGCGACCTATGACCCACCTTAGGTCGTGCATGACTTATACCTCGCTCAGGAAATCTCTTATAAATACTGCCCTTACTCCAAGACGAGGGGGGACTTTTGGCTCATTCTCGAAGCGCCAATACTCTGCCATTTTCTTAACTCGAACAACACTTCAAGCACTTCAAACACCAAGGGCATTACGACAAACTTCAAGAGAAAAATCTACATCATTCGACATGGATTTGAAAGATTATTCTACATCGAAGTTTGAACTACTAGTCTAAAGTGTGTTGTAATCGAAGAAAGTTGTATAAATTGTACTTGAGTCGACAATAAAGAGATTAAAAGTGGACGTAGGCTTGACTATAAGCCGAACCACTATAAAAACTGTGTCTTTTACTGCTTTTCTGAGATTTTCCTGCTTATTTCTGATTCCCGTATCGACGGGTGGTGCTTTCACACTTACACAACTCGCACCGAGGTGTTAGCGTTTGAGTTTTATGTTAACAGTTATTATAATAGAATTCCACTAGATGAAGATGGTCTTCCCATGATCCTCGAAAATCCAAAGCACAAGCCCGCAGCATGTCCTCAAGAATATGATTAAGCCTCTACGTCTGTCCGTCTGTCTGAGGATGATAGGCTATACTCAATCTCAAACTTGTTCGCATTGCTGATTACAGAGCCTCCAAGAATTTGCTAGTGAAAATAGGATCACGGTCACTTACTATACTGACGGAAGCACCATGCAATTTGACTATCTCCCTCAAGAAAATCTCTGCCAGAGAAGCTGCAGTACGAGTTGCCTTAATGGGTATAAAATGGACATTCTTCGTTAAACGATCCACAATAACCCATATTCCATCATTTCCTTTCCTGGTTCTAGGCAAACCGTCGACGAAATAAATCGAAATCATCTCCCACTTCCAATTTGGAATTTCCAAAGGCTGTAATAATCAGGCTGACTTCTGCTGATCTCCTTTAACTTGTTGGCAGACGGCATGACTATTCATGAATCTAGCTACATCCTTCTTCATATTCGGCCACCAGAAAACTCTCCTCATATCCATATACATCTTCGAGATTCTCGGGTGAATATTCAATCTGTAAGGACGACTCTCTAACAACACTTCCTGTCTCATATACCTATAATTCGGAACACAAATTCTCCCGTTAATTCTTAATGTTCCTTGGCCATCAATTTCAAAACTGGGACAGTGACCCTTCCTAATTCTTTTGATGATCCTTCTCAACATCTTATCGGATGCTTGCTTGCTTGAGATCCTTTCAATAACAGATGGAACCACTTCCAGAAGGGACAAGACTACATTCTTGCTAAGAGCATCGCTACAACATTTGCCTTTCCCGGAGTATACAGAATACCAAATCATAGGATGCCAAAAATTCGACCCACCGCTGCAGTCTCAGATTAAGATCTTTCTGAAAGAAAAGATATTTCAACGATTTGTGATCCGTGAATAATTTGAATTCTCTCCGAAGAGATAGTGTCTCCAAATCTTCAAAGCAAAAACAATGGCTAACAACTCAAGATCGTGCGTAGTGTAGTTCTTTTCATGTAGCTTCAACTGTCGACTCGCATACGCAATTACTCTTCCATTCTGCATCAGAGCTGCTCCCAGACTAATTATACAAGCGTCAATATAAACTTTGAATTTGCTCTTCCCATCCGAAATAGCAAGCACTGGTGCACTAGTTAGCATTGTCTTCAATTCTTGGAAAGCTTCTTCACACTGGGGTATCCACTTAAATTTCGCTCATTTCCTAGTCAGCTTTGTCAGATGCGAAGAAATCTTGGAATATTCCTTGATAAATTTCTTGTAGTAGCCAGCAATCCCAAAAAACTACGAACTTCAGTCGGTGTCTCCGGCTGCTTCCACTCCAGAATAGTTTCAACCTTCGCTGGGTCTACAAAGATGCCTTCACCAGAAAAAAATCCGACTTTCGATTTCCAAAAATGGCACTTGGAGAACTTTGCCTTCAACACATTCCTCCTCAGAGTCTCCAACATAATTCTCAAATGCTGCCTGTGCTCTTCTTCATATTTGGATTAGACAAAGATATCATGAACACCAAAACGAACTTATTCAATACATCCCAAAAGACTCGGTTCATCAGGTCGACAAAATAGGCAGGAGTGTTGGTTAACCCGAAAGGCATAACCAACCATTCATAAAAACAATTTGGTCCCCTAAATGCAGTCAAGGGAATACTATCCTCAGCTACCCTCAACTGATGGAAACCTGAAGCTAAATCCAGTTGAGAAAAGATAGAAGCTCCATGCAACTGGTCAAAGAGATCATCGATACGAGGAAGAGGATATTTATTACGGATAGTCACTTTGTTCAATTTTCGATAATCCATGCAGAACCTTAGTGATCCATCCGATTTGGTGACAAACACCGCAGCAGAGCCCCAATAAGAAAAACTGAGCCGAATCAACCCCTTCTCCAAAAGATCCTGAGTCTGCTTAATTAACTCCTCTCTCTCCTTAGGAGGCATTCTCCTACTAGGCTGAATCACCGGCACTGCTCCTGGAATCAAATCAATACGAAACTCTATCTCTCAATGTGGCGGCAGACACTTAACTTCCTCAAATACATCAAAAAAATCTTAGACCACATCGATATCTTCTACCTTCTCTTCAGAAGTCTCAATTCCATGTAAAAGACTACTCAAGTGAATTCCAAAATTATCACACGACACTCTGGCAATTCTTCCTAAATCAGTTTCCAGCGAAACTGTTCTCTCATCACAATTCAGGACTTCTTTATACTTATCAAGCCAATCCATCCCCAAAATAAGGTCAAATCCCTTAAAATTCAACACATAAGGGTCATAAGAAAAACTATGGGATAGATAGAAAATCTTCAAGTCCTTACAGATCGTATCTTATTTGGTCACCCCTCCTATAGGATTAGATACCAAGATAGGACAGTCTATAGTGCTAGGGGTAAGAAAGAACTTCTCTATAGATTCCAGAGAAATAAAACTCAAAGAAGCACCCGAATCAAATAAGACTTTAATATACTTGCCATCTAAAAGTAACGTACCTTCCAATACCCCTTTTCCTTGAGAAGAAGAATATGGACCGGCTTGCAGAGCAAAGATCTTACTCCGAGGCTAGTGACAATTGAAACACAACGATCTCTGAACCATTGCTGATCCTGGACTACTCTGATGCTGCTGCTGCTGAAATCCTTTCCTAGGACACTTATTCGCTACCTCTGCCTCTGCCTCTCCTTCCAGAACTCATGTTGGCCACCTTGACAGGTAACTCAACAAATTTAGATAGATATATAATTATACAAAAATACAAATACACAGTCTCAAGATAGATATTACTCAAGAGCCTAGGTATTCGCTCAACCTAGCGCTCTGATATCAACTGTGACGACCCTCCTTTCTAACCCCAGAAAGACGTATCATCATTAAGAAAGAAAGGGATAGAAATAGAAAAGAATAGAAAGAAACAATAACAACATCATAATATCACAGCGGAAAGGAACAAAATATAATACATCACATAACTATTACATAGTTTTTTGCATATAACAGGGTTATACAATATCATACAACAAGACAGTCATATATATATCCACCAATACATGCATCTAAAATATAGCATACACTAACTACATAGCAGAACTTTATAGATAGATACATACGTCTGGTCTTTTTCTCCAAGCTCCTCTAGAAACTCAGCACTCCAAAAACCTATCACTTGGCTACTTATAAAAATTTGAGTACCTAAGAGTATATGAAAAACCAAAATATAAACTCTGGGTCAGACATGAGTCTGGTGTGAGTAAATGGGTCAAAGTTGTTTAACTTTGAAAATCATTTGAAAATAAAGGTATCACGTAAGACTCCCCACACATAAACACGGGTAAGTTTTTACCTTACACTAACCAAAACATTTTATAGGAAATCCAGTAATATTATAATAGTGTCTAGGGTTTTCAAGTAAATAGAAAATAACCGAAATTTTTACATGTAATAAATTCCAGCTACTAGCCACAAAAGTGGGTAATACAAATCAAAACCGTAGGGTCTCGTAGGGAAAATGGATTTCCATCAATGGCAGGGCTACTGGGGTACCGCCTGTCAATGTACGGGGCCTAGACCACCGTACCGAGGATCACTTTCGATCACCTACAACACAAGGCCGGAACCATTCCTTACTAAACAGTTCCGAACAAGATAACCCCGCAGTTGTGGCCAACAACTGCCCATACAGCCGAAATAAAGAGACATCTAGACAGGGGTATACCTCGTCCTGCTTGGGCATGAGCCACCTAACCTTGCTGCATCTCCCATGTTTTTGCCATTCTCGGTTGATGAGTCTTGAGGCTTTGATTACCTTTATAGAACATATCTCTTAGAATGCTCATCGTCTGCCTGACGATGTGCTGAAGCATTCAATCCATACAAGTTCGTTCCGGGTTCGAATGAAACCGAAGGCATTATCTCGTTACACTCATTTTGGAATTACCCTCAGAGTTAACGACGATAATCCTTGCATTCTGAAACACCATCTCGCTCTTCAATTGAGATGCCATAACCTATTGTTTAATTTGGATTGATGTGGTTTTCAAAATATAGAATTGATGCCCGATCCCGGTCTCATTGAAATCCAAACGCCATTTTAAGGGCCAAGTTGTTTAATAATTTAAAACAATTTAATTCAATACTTGGAATTCACATAACAGCTATCACAGTTAAATCATACACAGTCATCATAGATATATCCAGAATATATCACAAAATATCATAGAATATCACCAAATAGATATCAGAATCAATCAAACAAAAATCATTAATTCATATCAAATTTAGTTTGATTAACTTAACTTAATTAATTACTTAAGGATAAATCATTATTATTTTGTTCGATTAATCACTAATAAATCAACTTATTACCTTTATTAATTACTTCTTAATTACTTAATTAATTAATTCTTAATTATTAATTTATAACCTTAACCATTAATTAATAAAATTTAACTACCCATTTAATTACTAATTAATTTCTTAATTAATCTTTAATTACCAATTTATTAAGCATTTAATTAGTTAATTACTATTCATTAATTAACTTTTAGTAGTTAATTAAAATTCTTAAGGTCAAATTGGTTTAAACACAAAGTTATAAATATTAATCTTTAATTACACATTTATTAAATCTTAAATTACTTATTTAATTACAAGTATAAATTAATTACATTCTTAATTAACTTATACCTTAAATTAATTAAACATCTTACATTAGCAAATCTTTCTTACCAAAATTTAAGTCAAATCTTAGCTTAAGACTTGTCAACAATGTTTACTTAAATAAATATTAAACTTTACTTGACAAAATAACGTAAAAAGTTATTAGGCTAATCCTTAGAAATTTGAACCCGAAGTAAACGATACGTTTACTCGAGTAAAGCTTGAGTCTTCTCCCCTGTTTTCCCGCGTACATTCTCCCTCTACTCTTTCTTCTTCTTCTGCTACCTGATCTTTTCTTCTTCTTGTTTTTTTAGTTTCAAGTTAGATTAATGACTGCAGTATTATAACACTCACGCGTACCAACAGATACTACTCGAAGCAATCCCTAAAGAGTCTCGTGCAACAACTCGCGACAACCCCAAAACCCAAAATCAGATACCCATTCGCCACCGTGCACGTGCACGGTGGTTCGCCTCCCTTCCGACAACCCACCCCGCCTCCAGGAAACCACGAATCGACCCTACATTCGAAATCAAAACCCAGTTCGTCGCGAAATGATCGAAATCAAAATTACCCCGCTTGTTCGAACAGCAACTCGAATACGCCCAAAACAATATCCTCAACCTACTAACGCCGACCATTGGTGGCGATGCCTCTTCGTCCACGCCATGACCATACCCTCCTCGACCATCATCCAAATTTGTGTGCAGCTCGGTCGACGTACGGTGACGCAATCAACAATTTATAGAACATAGGAAAACTCAAATCCAAACCCTATTTTCGATTCGACTCAACAAATATCGCATTAGAAAATTTATTTAGCATTTTTCCTGTCATCAACGAGTATCAAGAAAGCTCCAACATGAATTACAACATCTAATATTTGTTGGATCGTCAGATATTCACAAAAAAACATTTTCTGTTCCTTTTAAACTGCACCTTGATGTCTTACTTAAAAATCACCGTTTTTATGTTAAAAATCTTAACTTTGTGTGTTAAATCAAGATATGGGCTCAAATTAACAAATTGAAACATTTAAATTTTAACTTATTTCTTTCTTACTTTAAACCTGAATAAACAGTATTTATATTATACTGTCATGCTTTAAAACCATTTCCAGGTTATGATTTTAAGTTTAAAAGTTACTTAGTTAAAAATCCTAAGCTTAAGACGTTTATATGAAGATGTATTAGTTTTCTTTACATTTCTTTGCTCAAAACTTGAAATATTGAAGAACATCACATATTAAACTTCTAGAGAACATCTCAGAACCACATACTTACAATATATATCAAACAAAAGATTTACATGAACTAATTACCAAAACATAAAATTTAAAAATTGTATGTTTACTCACCTTAAAGTACTATTGAAGCAGAAAGCAACTGTTGTAGAAAAGATGCAGATTTGAATCCCTGAAAATCTCTCTGCTTTGTTGAACTTGTTTGAAAATACAAGATGATGTTTATTTCTTTTTTCCTTATCTCGGGTTTGCTTCTATGTTTTGTAAACGAACAAGTATATTATGATGTGTATAAATAGAAATAACTTTGAACAGCTGTAGGTTACAACTGGTAAAAGCCTTGCTTGTTTTGATCAGGTTAGATTTCTATTAAATTACTATAAATTGAAGTGATACTAGCATAATTCGGCTGAAAGATTTCTTGACAAAATGTTGTGCTAACTTAATGCATGTCTTCATATTAGTTTACATCTAATTAATATTGGCTGCTATTTGTATTTATGTATAAAGATATTTTGTATCTGATGTGAATAGTTTGTCTTCTTTGCATTGTTCATATGCATATATTATACAGTAATGTAAATAGTTTGTCTTCTTTACATATATTATTTAAACAGCAAACTTGTTATAATCTTTGTTAAAGATTTTGTATTGTACAAATGTATTTTACAGGACAATGTTTATACTAAACTTATCTTATATGTTTGGGTAAAATTATTATAGTTATTGTTAGCATATTAATTTTATTCTATTTGTAATTTAATTTTCAAATATTTGATTTATAACATTGCATTTGTATTTATATATTTTATATTTCTATATATATCTTATATTTACATTATGGTTTTCTTATGTTTATGTATTTAGGTTTATAACCATATATTGTTTTATACTCATGTTTAATATTCATGTTTAATATTAATAAGGTTGTTTATATTTTTAAACATTATTATTAGAGACTACATTTATATTCATATATATTAGATCAAATATTAATAATATAGAACCTTTAATTTTAATTGAATAGGACAGATTTTTATTTTAAAAAGTTTGAAAGAATTTATTTTAGATTTTCGAATCAAAATTTCCTTTACAGACACATATATAACTGGTAAATATTCAAAGATCTTATTTATGTATAAATGAAAAGCTTGTATTCAATTTAAATTAGATTAAATATTTATTAAAATATATTACCGAAATCCTGGGTCGTTACATTTTGTTTAAATAAGATTTTAAATCAGGATAAAGAAGTTAAATCTGAAATTAATGAGTTTTGAAATAAATTTGGAGAAGAAAAGAAATTTATCTTTAAAATGGAGTCAATGAAACTGTGTTTTTTTGAAGAAAGGTGAGACTGTGGAATTTATAAACTGGTTTATAATGTGAAATACGATATTAATGGATATTTAGAAGCATAAATTCACGATGGTTGCTTGGTAACAGTATGTATCTGAGTTTCTGTATAAAATTTGATGATTTTCTTGTCTAGCCACTTGGCTTTTTGTTTTCTTTCGAAATTTGGAGGCCGTAGAGGCGATTTGTAGTTGTATTGAGCTAGTCGCGCAAAGGAGACGCTGGCGAAATTTTTTGAAAATTTAGGGAGTTAGAAAAATATTGAGTAAATTTTGATAATTTTAAATTTGGATAAAATCAAAATTTGTATGGTTGAGTAAATAATATTGTTAGGAAACCATGGATAAGTTTGAAAGATAGTAAAGGTGTTAGGGCATCTTTAATAAAAAGATGGTTTTGGGAATTGTTAAAAATCACTTGTTTGGGAAAATAGTGAACGGTTGTGGAGCATTCCTCTTAACTAGTAATTTCGGGGACAAAATTCTTTTAATAGGGAAGGAATTTGACGACCCAATTTTTTTGGATAATTAGAATTGAAATATTTAATTTATTTTAAATGTTTGAAAGGTAATTTAACTTGAATTTCAAATATTACCATTTATTTGACAATTAAATTATTGAGTTTAATAATCTGAAATTGGTTTAAATAGTGAATCTTAGACTTTAATCTGGATAAAAATATTTCAAAGGCTTATAAAATTTATATTGATAGTACTGAAGACAGAAAAAATGTTAAACTTGAATTTGGAAGTGTTTTGTTAAGTTTTGAAATTATATAGTTTAAATTGAATTTAAAAATAGCCTTCCGAGGCACATTCTTGGATTTCGACAAAACCAGTTCCATTGGATCCGTAATAGTGTATCATTATCGAATTTCAATTTTCGTAGTGTTTGGAGTGATCGTATGGTCGTACGATAGATAAACGTGGTCAAATCTGTATCGAAAATTTAATATAATAACTGGGTCCAAAAAGCTATCTTCTCCATACAATCGAATTAGGACTCGAAACCTTTTCCATTATGTTCGGAATAGGGGTTTAACATTATAAATGCCTAGCGGCACGTCTCGATCGGAGATCGAGATTGTGAGTTGCGGGAACCGAGACGATTTGAATTTGAATTTAAATTTAAATAATATATATATGTTGACTAGGCAAAAATTTATTCACATCAGTTTCCTTTTTATATGATATATTACTCCAACACCTGTACAAAGGAAACAATGTTTCCTCCATTTGTCATTCATGCAATAGGATTTTAAACACGTATCTTCTCCTTAAAATAAAAACTATAATAAAATAAACAAAGAAATATGGAGCCTCGTCTTTGTTCAACAAATAGTTGCGTATCTTCTCAACTCGAAAATCAAAATTCAAATAAACAAGGGGGAAGGGCTGCTTCTTGTTAAAACCACGAATTCTTCTTCTTCTTAAATCATAAAGCTGCCTTTCTGTTCGATTCGAGACAAACCGATCGAATCGCGTATCCTCTTCAAATCTTTTCGTCAAACCGGGAGAGAAGAGTACGTTATCGGAAGGCAGATGATCAAATTGAGGATTTTGGAGCTCACGATAGAGGATGGTGATCTTGTATTTGCATGGCGACTGCAGGGGATGGTCGCGACGCGAGTTAGAGCTCGAGGTTCCGATCAAGGATTTTAGGGCTTGGTATTCTCTCTAAGGGGTCATCGCGGCTGAATTCGCATGCGGGGGAGAGGGCTTGGCAAAATATTTGGTGGGTTCCGTAGCTGTGAGGTGATCTCGGCGAATGTCTGGTAGGGTTGGAGTCGAATGTGATGGAAGGGGGAGTCGGGGTCGTTGGCGTGCAATCTGGGTAGGATAGGTTCGTGGGTAGACAGTTAACTCTGAATTAATTTTAGCTTATTTAATTTGGAAAAGTTAAATTTATTTTTTAGAAATTCCAAACTGTTTTGATTTACAAGAGGAAGAAAATTACAGTAAAGTAAATTAATATTATTGATATTTACTGAAGAGGAAAAATATTTACACATGTATATTTCAAATATATATATATATATATATATATAGGTAAACAATAATTTATATTGATAGTATAGTTAAACATAAAATTTATTTTATAGAAGGTATAAGATTGAATTTAATAGATATGAGCGCGTATTTGTTAGTGAATATAAAAATTATTTTTATATTGTGTTGACTTGTCAGTTAAGTGTCTATGGATTCTGGTCGATACATGGGACGCCATGTGATCGATAGGTGTTTCTAAACTCTTAAACAAGATAAGCCGACACGGTATTGTTTTAAAAATAGGGTAAATGAAATAATTTTACCTAATTATTTTTACATATAAAAGAGGTAATTTTCTATAAATTATTAAGGTTATATATGATTGCTTGGTTATTAGGAAGTGATAATATTAAAATATTACCATTGATGTGTGGAAATTGAAATAAGAAAATAATATAATAATCAAAGGTTAAGGAAATAAATTCATTAATAGAAATTGAAGCATAAATTATGAATGTGATTGATAATTGAAATTGAAATAAAATTCCAGAGTAATTTTTTGAATATGAGTTGATCGGATTTGAAATTTGAAGTTTTAGAAATTAAATTCCTTTGGTTTGAAAATGGTTTTCAAAGGTTTTTGAGAGATAATAGTGATATTATTTTGGAAATACTTTCGAATTGTATTTGAAATCTGATGAGATTTGGAATTTAAATTTTTTTAGGGGTTTTAAAGAGATAAAGGATTGAACTCTTTTTGGTCACTAGAAAATAACTTTGGTGATGACTGCAGCATCATTGATGTTCATTTTCGAGTTTCCAAGAGAGGAATTGCTACCCGAATGATTTAATTTGGAGTTGTTTGCAAAACTAGGTTGGTTTTAAAAATTCAACGAGTAATTGGATATGCAATTGAATTATGGATTTAAAAAATAGTTTTTTAAATGTTGAAGTTTTGGTTTGGTAAAGACCTTTTGATTTTAAAATTTAAAGGATAATTTGATACCAAAGGATTTTGGATATAGTTAATTTCAAAATAATTTTGAAATACTTAAATGATTGTTGAAGACTTGGGAATTGGATTAAAATGTTTTGAGTGTTTAAGTTATGGTTTGAACTTTGGAAGCTTGACTAAAAATGTTTATGGATTTATAAACAGGTTCGGAAACTTAGAAGTTATTGAAACTGGATATTGAAATTAAATTTGAATGGTGTTAAATAAAGTAAAATGGAAAATATGGTTGAGTTATACTTAATAGAACTAAAGAAGGTTAGTAAATGGAATGGGAATAAATTGAAAACTTATAGAAGTTTAAAATTTGAATTGAATTAGCGTGTAACTAAATATAGTTAAGTGAAGGTCAATTTAAAGAAAGTCTAAGGAGATTAAGTGAAATTGTTACTTAAATAAAAGTTATAAGTTGGAAATAAAATTTTGGATAGACAAATGAATTTGGATTTGTAAGTAGTAGAATGAAAGCTGAATTTGGAATTAAATTTGACTTATGTTAAATAAAGTTAGATGGATAACTAGTCAAGTTGAATTAAATAAAACAAAGGTTTGAAAATAAAATTGTGAGTAAACTAATTGATTTAAGTGGATTCAAGTGGGTAAGCAAATGAATTTGAATTGTATATTGGATAATATTCAATTCGAAATGTGTAAAATAAAGTGAAGTTATAAACTTAATTCGCAGTGAACTAAAATTATAAAGTTTGGTAATAAAAATTGTTTGAGATTTAAAATAATTAGTAAGTGGAATTAATTTAAAATAATGATCAGTTGTGAATGGAATATAGTTAATAAAATTCAATATTAAAAAACTTGAAGATAAATTGAATTCATGAAAATGAAAATCTGGATGAAAATTAGGAAAAAGTATTTAGATTTAAAATTAAAGTAAATTGAAGCAAATGGAATCTATATGGAATTGGAATCCAATCTGAATAAATGTAGATAAGAACCAAGTGGTAAAGTGAAAGTAATAATGTAAGATATATAAAATACTTAGATTAAACTTACGAAAAGTTAAGAGTGAAAGTTCTTAAGTAAATTTGTTATTGGAAATATACTTAGTAATTTTTGAATGGAGATTAAGTAAAGTTATGAAATGGGATAATTGTGTATAAGTGAATGGAAATCAAAATAATGTGAACAAAGGAGAATTGATATACTTAATAATCAATGGATATAAATACGTAGGATGTACGTATATTATTTTATTCTCTTAGTGATTTGATCTAGATTCGAGCACAGATTTTTGAGGTAGTCATACCGATCTGAGTTGGGTTTTTTCTCCTGATTTTCGACGGCGAACCCTGGATATGGATTTTTGATTGATTCTGGAAATTCTCTATCATAGTTGTGGCTATGCAAGGAGAATGACAGTTTTCGATCAAGAAACTAGTTCTAAGTCCGCACTAGGAAGTTGGATGGACAATACTGGTTCGGAAGTGAAATTTGTGTGGTCGAGTGAGCGATTGAATTTTGCATATGGATGATATATGTGCATCGTACGGATGTGAATGAAATGGATATGAAAACTTTTATAAAGAAATGTGTAAAATGATTTTGAAAGCTATGGATGGATGTTATTGCTTAATAGGTTATTCAGGTGCTAAAAAGCAAACGGAAAACTTGTATAGAATTTCGTAACTCTTATTTTAAATTTAGTTTGGCTTAACTTTTATGTTAAAAATTAGTTTAATATTTTATAAAGCAGTTTTATTTAAAAAAAAAATTTAAAAGCATACATATTTGGATAAAGTGTTTAAGTAGTTTAATTTAAATGTTTTAAAGTATATTTTAGAATAAAATGACTTAAATTATTTTTAAATCTAAAGTATTTGGACTTTGTAATTTCAGTGGAAAATAAACAATTTTGGGAATTTATTCCGCGAGTGAAAAGAGATTTGAAATAGTTTTCAAAAGATTGAGGTGAAGAAAATATCTTGCAAAGATATTTTGAATAATAAAATAATTTGGAAAATTATTTAAATCTGATGGTTGTTTGTGGGTGTTAGTTGATAGTTAAATAAATGACAATCAATGTTGGCCAAATGCGCTGATCGTTTCGAAGAGAACGGGATCAGGATTTATTTCTCGAAAACCACTTCGATCCTGTTGAATGTTTTTGTGAGGAAGACAAGTGCTTGGAATTGAAGATGGAGTAGTGAAGTGCAAGCGCTAATCGCTACTAATCTTGAAGGTGACTCCAAAATGGATATAGTAAGAGTAGTGCTTTCGGTTCCGTTCGAACCCGAAACGAATTTGTATGGACGAATGCTTTCAGAACATCGTAAGGAGGACGATGAGCATTCTAAGTGAATGTGTGCTAAAAAGGTAACGCTCAATCTCGAGCCTCATCAACCGGGAATGGCTAAATCAGAGGAGGTGCACACAAGGCTAAATGGCTAGCAGCCAATTAGGGTAAGGTCACCCCTGTCTTAATGTCCCTTTTATATTCGGTTGTGTGGGCGGTTGCTGATCCCAACTGCGGGGTGAACTTATTCGGACTATCCAGTAATGGGTAGCTCCGGTCTTATGATGCAGGGTATCAGGGTGCATCCTCGGTACAGTGATCTAGACCACGTACTATGATGGACGGTACCCCAGTTGCCCTACCATTGATGGAAATTCAATCTCCCAACGCGCCTTTATGGTTTTTGTTTGTAGAACCACTTTGTGGCTAGTAGCCGGAATTTAATAATGTAACAATTTCGACTATTTGAATAAGTATTTGTATATAGACACTATTATAATATTAGAGGATTTTATAAGAAATATTTTGGTTATCGTAAGGTAAAAACCCGACATGTTTATTTGTGCGTGGTATTACGAGATACCTTTGATTTTCAAATTGATTATGAAACGTTAATAATCCAATTGAGTGTATTTTATCACGCTGGTTTTGTAGACTGACTCGGGTGTTATTTAACTATAATGCTCGGATCAGACCGAGCATTATAAAGTACAGGGAAGGATGCTGTGAAGCTCAGGAGACGGGCTGGATGGCGAGATGTACTTGATGTATAATTTCGCTGTATTGAAACTTGCATTGTCTGTTTAGTAAGGGTAAGTTAATATAACTGTCCAGTTGTGTGTTATAGATGTTGTTGAACTCTGATATTGTATTCTGATGATGTACGTATAAATAGATATAGTTTCTTTTGTGTAAAGATCAGTTATTATGTATTATATTTTATTCCGCTACGATGGTAAGATTCTATTATGTCGTTTTATTTTCTTCTACCTCCTTCTTCTTTTAACCCTAATGGTTTGATTTTTCGGGCGTCGAAAAATCTGGTCGTTACACTATTTCTTTTAAAGAACTCTTGGAAGGGGCTGCTGTCGAACTGAATGTCATTATTAGTGATGATTTTTTTGGCAAGCTGAACCAGCAAATAATGTTTTTAAGATGAATTTAAGCATCTTTGGGCGGTGACCTTGTGAAGGCCTTTGTCTCAACCCATATGGTGAAGCATTCGATGTGAACCATTGCATGGTTGTATCCTACCTTAGCTTTTGGGAGCTTTCCTATCAAGTTAATTCCCAATTATCGAACGACTAGACGCATGTCATCGAGTAAGGAGGGTAGTAGATGATATTAGCACCTTGACAAACCTCTAACCTGGTCATACTTATTGATGTATCCCATTGAATTCTCGATCGTTGCAAGCCAATAATAGCCTGCTCAGGTGGCTTTTTTCTGTTCTTTGCCTGCCAACATGATCCTACCAAAATCTTTTAGCAACTTTTCCAGAATTTAACCGGCTTTATCTTTCGACATGCACCGATGAAGCGGTGCAGATTAACCCCATCTATTGTACTTTTGGCCCATGACTGTGTAATGTGGAGCTTTATAGAAGACTTTTCGAGCTTCCTTGTAATCAACAGGAAGTTATTTGTTCACTAAATACTCTATTAAGTGGGCATCTTTTGGGTTGCTTATCGTGTTGGCCAATTGGTTAGCCTCAACCTTTTGTTCCCTGGGAATCTACCCTAGCTTAAACTCTATGTAGGTGCTAATTACCCTCTTGGCATCTACAAAATACAAGGCCAATCTTTTTCTTTTGACTTGAAATCACTCGTCAATTTGTTTTACCATTAGTGCAGAGTCTCTGAACACATGGATGGAATCCATATGCAACTCTTTTGCTATATTGAGACCAGCCCAGTACATCCTCATACTCACCTTCATTGTTGGTTGCCTTAAAGGTGAGGGGGATTGCAAAAAAAAGTTCTCTTCCTTTAAGGGTTACAAAGTCATGTCTGCCCAAACCCTTTGTCATTTGATGCCCATCCATATGCAGCCACAAGCTTTCTGAGTAGCGATAGTCTGCTCTTTTTCATCGTCCAAGCTTAACCACTCGGTTGTGATATCTACAATAGTCGGGCCTTTGATAAAAGTCTGAGGCATGAAAGATACATGATGTTGCTCAAGCTCAATGGAGTAGATTATTAGTCAGCCTATAGTGTGAAGTTGGTTGACAACTTTCTTTAATGGTTAGTTGGCCCGGACTTTGATGGGAGGAGCACAGAAGTATAGCCAAAGTTTTTGGGCTACCAAGAGTTGGTTGAAAGCTAGAATCTCCAACCGTGTGTGCCTTATTTCTGAGCTTGATAACTTTTTACCGATATAGTGTACTGGCTGTTCAACCTTCTCGTCTTCACTGATTAACGAATGTTGATCGCATTGTTAGACACTATAAGGTAACGGTACAAGTACTCCTCGTTGACGGGCTTGGATTTTACCCGGATTGACTTCAATTCCCTTGGCGATTACTACAAAGTTAAGGAACTTTCCGACTAGATGGCGAATGAGCATTCTTTAGATTCAGCTTCGTATTATGTATCTACAGAACATTGAAAGTCTCAGCTAGGTTTTGTATATTCTCTTAGCCTTTACTGACCTTACTAGAGACCAAATGACATTGAATGATAGCAATATAGGTGAACATTTGTAACAACCTGCTATCTACGCCATAGTAATACGTAGATTTAACTAAAAATAAAATTGTTTTAATTCAATATTTGATAATTATTATTTTTGAAAGTGAACATTTATTTAATTAAAGTCTATTGAATAAAAGATTTTCTTTAAATAAATTGAACTAAATTTATAAATTCTCTTTGTATAATATATTGAGACTGGATAAAATGTTTTAATCAGTATAAAATAATTTTTAAGTGTAAATAAATTTTATGTCAGTAAAATATAGAAAAGTAAACAAATATTAAATTAAAGGAAATTGCGTAGTCATCGAGATATATCATACAGAATGGAGAGTAAATCACTTATATTGGGCAAAAATTTATTTAGAAACAAAAATAGAAGTTATTATAAGAAAAGAGAAGTTAAGAAAATTAAAATCAGATCCAAAATAGACAAAGCTCAAGCCCACAACCTCTTCTCTATTCTAAACTCCTCTTTTTCTTTCCCAAATATTCTACCTTTTGTCCCTAAATTAGAACCTGATGCATGCTGTTTCGATATTTTCCCTTGGAGCCTAAAAAATTCAAACACAAGCAGCAAATAAAAAATGACGACGAAGTGGATGTTGCATTGGATTTACAAAAAAGAAAACAAATAGATGAATGGCAATAACGGCGACAGCATTCAAGGTGAAGTAGGTAGCGTGCCTATGGTAGAGCAACATGAGGGCTGGCAATTGGCTATATACGCAGGCTATGGATATGACTTCACGCATACATTTTGGTGGCGCTTGATATTGGGTCTGACATAGCATGTTAAATACATGGATGATAGCCGTGCAGGCTGATGTCAATAGTTAAGGCTTGGCATAGTGAAGTCTGGTAACATGCTGAAGTGTAGATGATGGGGATTAGGTTAGCTTTGGCTTGAGGTGAGCTTTATACTCACAACTATATTTATATTCTACTTCGTACTATATTTATCCCATTACCGATTGAATTACTTGCTTGAGACGTTTGTTTAGGATGTTTAATTAATTGTGGTGATATTGGATGTTATTTTGATGTTTGATAATGGAGTTTTGTATAAGTTGGATTTATCAAAATTAAAGGAAATGTCCTCCATTTGCATTTTAAGTCGTGTAATTTACTCAAGTTGTGTGTGCATTGTTTCGATGGCCAAAATTCATTGTAATTTGACTTGGGCCACATAATATAGTTTCAATTGATAACTGATGATTTTGGAGAATTTTGTTTTATGATTAATATTTTGAGATGTTTGATTGATTTTCTAATTTCTAAAATTTGTTTAAAAAGCTTTGAAATTTATTTAAGGGTCTTAAAATTGAATTATAAGTATTTTATAAATAATATACTAAAATTTTCCTCAATATAATTATATATATAATTAAAATTTTCTTTTGGTTTCAAAAAAACGATCAAAAGTCGCTATTATTGTTATATTATAAAGTTGAAATTGTTTTGAAGACAAAAGTAGTAGTATATTAATATTTTATGAAATATATTATCAATGTAATTACTTTTTAGAGTGTTTTTGACCATAAATTTTATTTAAATATTGTAGGATGAGTTTTAAAACTTTTGGCAATAAAGAAATCACTTTTAGAAATAATTATAATGATTTTGATATGATTTATATAAATAGAAATTCTGTTATATAACATGAGAATTTCAAATATGTTATAATTTAATGGAAAATGTTTTATCTCTAACAAATTAGAATAGAAAGTGAAAATTTTGAATTAACTCTACGGTTTGAAGTAGATATAATTTATTTTTGTAAATTATAAATACATTTTGAAATAGTATTTTAATATAAAAGATTCTGAAATGGATTAAAAGTTATACTAGGTGGCTTTAAATATGTGACTTAAAGATTTTGAGTATGTAAAGAAGGTTTTGAATTATAAATTATTTTTTATAATGAAAAGAATTATTTGGAAAGTTTACAAATTTATAAGTAAATTTTATGAAATTTTGAAAACACTTAAGGTTCTGAAAAATATATAAATCTATGCTATTATGATAACCGAAATTTTCGGACATCGGTTTAGTGGATAATTAACTTTAACTAATTTTATTTGGTTAAATAAATGGAATTTTGATAATTTAGGAATATCAGAATATAATATATTTATAAATGAATTTAAAACTATAATAAATCTTATGATAAATTTAATTATGTTAATAGGTATATGTCAAACTTTATAATAGTGAAAATTTTAAAGTATATACACCTATAGATATATAAGTATGTATATATATATAATACATGAAATGCCATGTAAAGTAGTATACATGGAAATTTGTAAAAGTTGTGGATATACATATATAAACATAAATTAATAAAACATTAAGCACAAAAAAATAATGTTTGTTAAGTTAAATCTTAGTAGCTTAAGTTTAAAATAGGATTTAATAAGGTTTATACTTTCTTTAATATAAGTGTTAAATAATAATAAATATATAAATATAATACAAAAAACAAATATAAGTATAAAAGTAAATAACAAATATAATATAACTTTATATCAAGACATTTGTACATATTTTAACAAGTGCAGTTAAATAAATTCATGACATTACAAGTGTTGGCTTAGATTAATATGTATAGGCTAACAAAATAACAAGTGGCAATTAATAAAGATTAAACAACATGTTTTAAAAAGAAGAAACCAGTTTTCATATCTTTAATTATTTTCAAATCTGAAAACAAAGACAAAGCAGCTCAGGAAAAAAAATTAACAACAACAATACCTGAAGCAAATTCAAGTACAAAGATAAAATTTCAATTCAATATACATTCAAGTTCAGATCAACATCAAAAATTCCGGTTTCCAATAGCAGATAAGTTTTCCAGCTTCCTCTGTTCTTCAAATATTGGTGAGTAAACACTTTATTTAAAAGCTTTAAATCTGGATGAATGCTGGATGCTTGAGAAAGATTGTAAAGTTGAGCTGTTGCATGGACGATCTAACTGGCATATGGTTGAATTGTTATACTATAAGTTTGCATACATGTCAGTGTGTATGTTATTGAGTTCTGCTGTGAACACAGATTCTAGGATAAACAAATTAATTCAATCTCTTCACGCATATTCAATTTTAGGCCAAGATCTTTAAAGATTAAATGATTGTATTAGTGTAACATTATTATTAAAAATCAACTCAAGTGTAATATGGAGTATTTATTTTAAAAATTTATAAATAACAGTGGAAATCTAAAAAGGGTTAAAAATCGATCATGCTAATTTCAAATTTTTGTTATATAATCTGAAAATTGGAGCAAAATTATGAATTTTGATCTATAAATCTAGATTTTTAAGTTTGGTTATGTTGAGGAATTTTGGGTTGATTGGATTTGGTACTTTCGTCGATTGTAGTTAATCGATAAGCGTTAGGGGTCGGGCTTGTTGTTAGAGCTGGCTAGGAAGAAGGTGGTCACAGGAAAAATAATCGACGATGTTCTTGATCACCATGGTGGCACGGTAGGGTTAAAGTAGGGTTTTAGTTGGGTGTTTGGTCAACGTTGGATTTTGTGTTGCCGCACCATCGACATAGCAATGGAGGAGACCGGTCGAGGGGGTAACGGAGTATGGATCATCGGCAGGACTGTGGGCAGGATGGCGAGGACTCCGATGGTTGGAATCGTCAAAGTCGTGGCCTTTTCAGGATGGTGGTTCGTTCCAGACTTTGGATCATCATGCTCGATTTTGTTTGGATGTCATTTTTGTTGTTCTGGGTGATCGTATTATTTTTTGAGATCGTCGTCGACATGGAGGATGGTCGGTGAGTTGATCAAAGGGCGAGGGTATGGCGTGCACGTACACACGTGCACGTTGATGGTTGTGATGATCTGGGCATAGGAGAAGAGGGTGTTTTCATGGGTTAGTCTCGAGTGGGCTTGGAAATTTACTCAGGGAAGAAGGGTTCGCATAGAAGTTGCATTGGCTCGAAGTTTTATTCGGAATATTGAAGATAGAGCCCGGGATTGTTTTTGGGTTAGCCTGTTAGTTTTGTTGTAATAGGTTTCATTTTAATATTTACTCAAGTTTTTAAAAGGAAAGGAGAAAAATAAAAGAGAGGCAATGGTCTCGGGTAGGGGATCGAGTATTATTCAGGTTTGACCCGAAATAAATTTTATAGTTTTTAAGTTTAAAAATAAATAAGTTTTTAAATTTAAAATGAATCTAGTTTTGATCCCTTTCTTAACATTCATTCCATTATATTATAAATGCCTTAAATAATTATTTAAGGAAATTATATAATTTGTTTAACTAAAATTTGTTAAGTTAAATGCTTAAGTTATTTTAAACTTAAATTAATGATCTAATTAATTAAGGTAATTATTAAAGATAAAGGTTCGAATATGATTTTGATAATTAATAAATTTAATAAAGATAAATGGTTTATCTTACGGTTAATTAAGACTTGGATGATAAGGATAATGGAATTAATGAAGTAATTAAAGTGTAATTAATTTATTTAATAAATTAATGATTTTAAGGGTAGTTAATTAATTTAATTAATTATGAGTTAATTAATTAAAGAAAATAAATTCGTAATTAAGGATAAATTGATTAAGTAATTAGAAATTAATTACTCAAATCATAATTACTTAATGTAAGTAATTAAAGGATTAATCTGTTGAGGGTTAATTAATTTAACTGGCAATCAAAGGTTAAATTAATTAATGATTAAGGTTAATTAATTGGGAATAATTAACCAGTGGGATTACTTGATGAAAATAATTAAAGGTAAATTATTTAAGGGAAGTAATTAATGATTAATTACTTAGTGTAATTAATTAAAAGATCGATTAATTAAGGAAATTAATTAAGGGTTAGTAAATTAATGAATGTGATTAGTTAAAGGATAATTAATCAATATAAGTGGTTATAAGATAAGTAGTTTGAGTAATCAATTAAGGACCACTGTAATTAATATGGATAGGTAAAGGTTAATTTATTTGTGTAATTAATTAAGAGTTAATTACTTATTGTAATTAAATGATAACTAATCAAGGGTGATTGATTAAGATGGATAACTAAAAGATGATTAATTAATGGTTTGTAATTAATTAATGTTAAGCAAGAAGGATTAAAAGTGATTAAAGGAATTAATTTAATTTATTTAAATTAATTAGAATGGTATGACTAATTAATCTTGCTTATGAATGATTGAATGATATTGAATGCCTTGGATTGAACAGTGATAATGTGGTTATCTATCGAGATGAATTGCTATATAAGCGGCATCCTGTGTTTTAAGTTTGAATTGTATTTCATTTAAATAACTTGGGTTAAGATGACAACGGACTCGAAGATATCGGGGGTTGGTATCAGTAAATACCCAACACCACTTCAATTTGAAATCTTCTATAATTCCTTATAAATTTGATATGTGTAATAAATAGGGTGGAATGAAATAATTAAATAAACTAGATCATTGAATTTTAGTAAGGGAACTTAGAGGTTGATTTGTGAACTAAGTATTGAATATAACAAGTTAAGAACTCGCAGTAAGGTACAAGTTACCCCGGGTTTTAAATAAGTTCCGTGCATTAGAATTTCATGTTATATGGGTTTACTCACGCTGGTTTCAGCCTGAACCGCGTGTTACTTTGATGTATATCTCAGGTCAGAACGAATATTACATATTTTCAGGTTAGGACGTTCTGGAGCTCAAGAGGCGAGCTGGATGGCAGGAACGTATGGAGTATACCTTTGTATATAGAGCTTATATTGATGATAGTCTGGGACAAGTCGATTTCAACTGTCCAGTGTTTGTGTAATTGTTGTAACTCTGATGTATTGATGTAATAAATAGCTATAGCTTTCCTTTGTATAACTGTTATTATTTGATATTATATTTTGATCCGTTGTGGATGTGAGATTCTATGACTTGTTTTCTGTTTCTTCTTCTATCTCTTTTCTTTTTTTACCTGACTATCTGGAATTTTCGCGGTCGAAAATTCCAGGTCGTTACAGTTGGTATTAGAGTAGAAGGTTAAGCGAGAACCTTGGCTCGGGTAGGTTTACTCGTTAAGGATACAGTCGGTGGTACCCTAGAATGAGTCGAGTGTGTGTGTGTGTATACATGAGAGCGTACTTGTTACTTTCTTATATAAAGGTTTAAAAATGGTTTTAAAAATAAATGATTTTTATTTAAATTTATATTTTGATATATAAAGCAATATTTCTTTCTAATTATTGTAAATACTAAGAAATTGGTTGTTGATCATTGGAATTAAATAAAAATAATGAGAATTACGTGGTAATAGTAATACAACCAAATTGAAATTAAATGAAGATAAGTTTGAAACTGGAACTAAATCCTGAATTTGTAGAAGTAAGAATAAGATAAAAATGAATTGGTATCTAGATATGATAATCTTGAGTATTATCATAAATGGTTGTTGTGTTTAATAATGAAACATTTGTTAATGAGTAAGCAAAATGAAGTAAAATTTTAGATGAATATAACTTATAAATTGAAGTGGGTTTTACATTGTGAAGTTTTGAATCCTAAGTCTAGAAACATCTGAAATTGTTTTCAAAGTGTTAAAAAAATGATATTATTCAGACTATTTTGAATGTGATCTTATTTTAAAATAAGAGATATTTGAAAATTTTAAAGAAAATTTGATTTAAATTAAAACCAAAGGTGGTTTAAATTTTAAGGTATAACTTGGTGTGTAAAGGAAATAACATTGTATGTATAAGGGATATACATGATATCAAAGATGATTTGAAAACAAACTCTAAGTGTTGAGTTCTAAATTTTTCCTTGGAATGTGATATGGAAACCCAAAGTGATAATTGTTTGAACTTATAAGTAAGAAAGAATATTGATAAAATTTAAAATTTGAGATGTAGGATTCAAATTTAGGTAAGATTCACGGGATTAAATTGAATTTAACTTGGAGGAAGTTAAATAAGTTTGAATGAACAACCTGATTGGAAATTTCAAGGTGAAATTGAGATTTAACTTAGGGAAGTTAAATGACTTGATTTAAAAGGAAGATATATACCATCTCAAACGGGTTTGAGTTCTGGGAATGGGTAATAGATGCTATTGATGGATGTTTTAAATAAATTGGATGTTTATTTACTTTGACTTATCCTAATATCATCCTGTTGTTATCAATAATCTATGGAACTGTGAATTGGTTTATTTAAAATGAATTAAGAAGTAGATTGAGATAATATCTATTCCATTATTGGAATTTAATGGAATTAAACTTTAATTTGAAATTACTTAAGTAATTTTGATTTTAATGATAAAAATTGAACTTGTGAAATTAAGGTCAATTTGAACATTAAGATTTGATTGTTTAAAATGAATATGTAAACTGAAATGGTTAAGGATTGGTTTCAAGATTGAAATTGGGTAATAAATTGAATTTCAAAGATTAAATTGTTTAAAAAGGATTTGAACTATGATTTGAACCTAGAAATAAGTATGTGAAGAAGTAAAGGTTAACTTGATTTAAAGGAATTAAATCAGCAATTGAGAATTTAACTCGAATTTATATAATTCGAGATGATTTAAAAGTGGAGATTAGAATTGGGATTAATTCAAACTGGAATAGAAATGAATTGAAAATGGTTCAATTTAAAATTTATTTGAATTAAGTGAAATTGTGATTAAAGCCGAATAAGTAAATTTAAATGGAATGCGATATGAATTTAGAAAAGAAATTGAGGTTAATTCAACTTGAATTGGGATTGCATCAATTTTAATGGGACGAGAAATTGATTGGAAATGGAGATTGGGAAGTTGTACAGTTTGGCTCTGGACTATTTTCAAAATAAGTTATTTTAATATAAACTTATTTTTCCAAGCTATTTACTACACAATCTTTCTTTTAAAAAGCCCAAACTATCTTACACTTATATTACAATCATTTTTGGTACTACTTAACTATTTTACAACTGTTTTACAAACCAATAATTATTTTCAACTACTTATCTATTTTTAAACTTTTCAAGCTACTTTCTAAATTTAAGCTGGTTAGAGTGCAAATTGTTTGTGATTAAATATCCATTTGAGATAAGAATCGAGGTGATTATCCAAATGTGTATTGAGGCAATTTTGAATAAATGAATTAGAATCTAAGGGAATGTGAATAGAAAGGAGAAATTGATTTAGCTAATAATCAATGAAGATAAATAAGTAGGATGTAAGTATATTATTCTATTCGCATAGTGATTTGATCCAGATTCGAGCATAGAATTTCGAGATAGTATATCGATTCGAGTTGGGATTTTTCACTCGATTTTCAATGGCAAACTTGGATATGGATTTTTGATTGGTTCTGAAAATTCTCTATCATATTTAGGCTAATGATGGTTTTTGATCAAGAAACCAGATCTGAGTCCGCACTTGAAAATCGGGCGGACGATACTAGTTCGGAAGTGAAATTATGTGATCGAGCGAGCGACCAAATTGATATAGCATGCAGATGATATATGTACATCGTACGGGTTTGAACGAAATTGATATTGAAAATTTGTGGATAAAAACTATAAAATGATTTTTGAAATGGAAAAGTATATTTTGAACAATAAATGATGAAATAAAATGGAAATTGGATATTTCTGTGATTAAAGGTTTACTTTATAAAGAAAGGTAATATGGTTGATAACTTTATAAAGAGCAATCAAATTTGATGATTTGGAATAAACAAAGTTATGTATTTTTGTTATATATATATATATATATATAATAAACTCCCTTTGTTGAATCTATAACTAGAAGAAAAGGGTTTTTGAAAAGTATTTGAAGTATAAAAAGGGAATTTATACAAGTATGAAGTGATCCAAAGATTTTCAAAGTTTTATATATATACATATACATATATATATATATATATATATATGAAGGATTTTATGAGAATGATTTTGGGAAAAAGGTTTGGGAAACTTATGTACTTTCGAAAGGCTTTTGATTTTTGGGGAAAAATCAAAATTTGGAAAGCCTAGTTTGATAGAAAAGAAGATTTATATGGGATTCATACTAGGTGTATGAATTGGAAGATACCATATGTGTATAGTATAAAGTGTTTCGAAAATGGCTCAAGAGAAAAAGACGCTCCTTTGAAATGAACTTCTCAGGAGTACCATAGGTCGGTACTGCATTGAGCCCCAAGGGGGTGGCTCTAAAGTGGATCCTGTAAGGAAGTCCAGACAAACTGAAGTTTGTGAGGTTCATTGGGCAGCAAAAGTCGAGGCGTTGATGCCTATAGAGACATTTGGGTTATACTGTGACGACAGTGTAACTCGATGTCGCTGCGATCTACTTTGGACCATAGCGGAAATCATGTGAAGGTGAGTGCCAATGGTTTACGTTTGATTTTGCTGGGAAGGCAACGTAACATCGGTAGACTATGATCTATGGTAGAGTGGAGAAGTTTCATTCTTTTGGTAGCGAAATTCGAGGGCACTGATGCCTACAGTTATATGGGTTTTGCTATGATAGCAATGTAACTCCTGATGTAGCTGCGATCTATAGCAGGTTCCATGGTGTAATCGAGGGTGCGGAGTGCCTACAGTTACCTATGGATTTTGCCGAGATGGCAGCGTAACCATCGGGTTAACTGCGACCATGGAGGGGGTGATGATTTCCAGAGCATTCTCACCAAAGATGTTTCCTCTATTTTCAAAAATGTTTTCTATATTTTCAACAAAATATTTTCCATTTATTTTAACTGGGTGTTGAAAACGGGTCTGCTAAGTACTCATAGATCTTCAGTCCCACACCTGATCAACGTATGAACGAATTTCTGTGGGAACAAAGATGGATTGGTTGGGACATCGAGTTATATAAAGTATTTTATAAAACTATTTTTAGTAATATTATATAGATTTTTAAAGTGTTTCAAAAAAATTCTTAACAAAAAGATTTTGTAGTAAAAAGTGATCAAAAGAGTAATTTTTCTGATAATAAGCATTTTAATAAATTCTACATTCTTTCCTTTCGAGGATGAAAAGATTCAAAGAGGGGAGGAATGTGATAACCCGAATTTTTAGACATCGGTTAAGTGGATAATTAACTGATTTTATTTGGTTACATAAATGGAATTTTGATAATTTAGGAATATCTGAATATATATTTATAAATGAATTCAAAACTATAATAAATGTTATGATAAACTTAATTATGTTAATAGGTATATGCTAAACTTTATAATAGTGAAAATTTTAAAGTATATACACCTATAGGTATATAAGTCTGTATATATATAATACATGAATGCCATGTGAAGTAGTATATACGGAGATTTGTAAAGGTGTGGATATACATATATAAACATAAATTAATAAAACATAAAGCACTAAAAAAAACTAATGTTTATTAAGTTAAATCTTAGAAGCTTAAGTTTAAAATTTGATTTAATAAAGTTTATACTTCCTTTAATATAAGTATTAAATATATATATATATAAATATAATATAAAAACACATATAAGTATAAAAGTAAATAATAAATATAATATAAAATTATATCAAGACATTTGTACATATTTCAACAAGTGTAGTTTAATAAATTCATGATACAAGTGTTAGCGTAGATTAATATGCGTAGGCTAACAAAATAACAAGTGGCAATTAATAAAGATTAAACAACATGTTTTTAAAAGAAGAAACTAGTTTTCACATCTTTCTTTATTTTAAAATCTAAAAACCAAGACAAAGCAGCTCAGAAAAAAAAAGAAAAAAAAATTAATAACAACAAAACCTGAAGCAAATTCAAGTACAAAAATAAAAGTTCAATTCAATATACAATCAAGTTCAAATCTACATCAAAATTCCAGTTTCCAGTAGCAGATCGGTTTTCCAGCTTCCTCTGTTCTTCAAATATAGGTTAGTTAACACTTTATTTAAAAGCTTTAAATCTGGATGAATGCTGGATGCTTGATAAAAATTGTAAATTTGAGTTGTTGGATGGATGATCTAACTAGTATGTGGTTGAATTGTTATACTGTAAGTTTGTATACATGTTTGTGTGTATGTTATTGAATTCTGCTATGAAAACAGATTCCAGGACAGAACAAATTAATTTAATATGTTCATGCATATTCAATTTTAGGCGTAGATCTTTAAAGATGAAATGATTGTATCAGTGTAACATTATTTTTAAAAATAAATTCAGGTGTATATATGGAGTATTTATTTTAAAAATTTATAAATAACAGTGGAAATCTAAAAAGGGTTAAAAATTGATCATGCTAATTTCATATTTTGGTTATATAATCTGAAACTTGGAGAAAAATGATGAATTTTGATCTATAAATCTCGATTTTTAAGTTTGGTTATGTTGAGGAATTTTTGGTTAACCGGATTTGGTACTTTCGTCGATTACCATTGATCGACAAGGCATTGGGGGTTGGGCTTGTTGTCAGATCTTGTTGGGAAGAAGGTGGTCACAGGAAAAATAATCGGCGATATTCTTGATCATCGTGACGGCATGGCAGGGTTAAATTAGGGTTTTAGCTGGGTGTTTGGTCGAAGTTGGATTTTGGATTGCCACGCCGTCGACAAGGCATTGGAGGAGATGGTCGAGGGGGTGTCGGAGTATGGGTCGTCGGCAAGACAGTATGTAGGGTGGCATGGTCTCCGATGGTCGGAATCGTCGAAGTCCATGCCATTTATAGATGATGGTTCGTTCCAGAATTTGGATCATCGTGCTCGATTTTGTTTGGATGTCGTTTTTCTTGTTCTGGGTGGTCGTATTATTTGTCGAGGTTGTCGTCGCCTTAAAGGATGGACGGTGAGTCGATCGGAGGGCGAGGGTATGACATGCACACGTGCACGTTGATGGCTGTGATGATCTAGGCATAAGAGAAGAGGGTTTTTTCTCGGGTTATGCTCGAGTGGGCTTGAGGATTTACTCAGGGAAGAAAAGTTCGCGTAGACGTTGCGTTGGCTCGAAGTTTTATTCGGGATATTAAAGATAGAGCTCGGTATCATTTTTGGGTTAGCCTGTGAGTTTTAGTGCAACAGGTTTTAAGTTTAATATTTATCCAAGTTTTTAAAAAGGAAAAGAGAAAAATAGAAGAGAGGTAATGGTCTCAAGTAGGAGATAGAGTATTATTCAGGCTTGACCCGAAATAAATTTTGTATAGTTTTTAAGTTTAAAAATAAATATGTTTTTTAAATTTAAAATGAATCTAGTTTTGATCCCTTTCTTAAAATTCATTCCTTTATATTATATATTTCTTAAATAATTGTTTAAGGAAATTAAATAATTTGTTTAACTAAATTTTTTTAAGTTAAATGCTTAAATTATTTTAAACTTAAATTAATGATTTAATTAAGTAAGATATTATAAAAGATAAAGGTTTAAATATGATTTTGATAACTAAGAAATTTAATAAAGTTAAACGGTTTATCCAAACATTAATTAAGATTTGGATGATTAAGGATAATTAAATTAATGTAGTAATTAAAGAGTAATTAGTTTATTTGGTTAATTAATGATTTTAAAGGTAGTTGATTAATTTAATTAATTATGAGTTAATTAATTAGAGATAAATCAATACGTAATTAAAGAAAAATTTATTAAGTAATTAGAGATTAATTACTCAAATGATAATTACTTAATGTAAGTAATTAATGGTTAATCTGTTGAGGGTTAATTAATTTAATTGGCAATTAAAGGTTAAATCAAGGTTAATTAATTGGGAATAATTAACCAATGGGATAATTACTTGATGAATGTAACTAAAGGTAAATTATTTAAGGGAAGTAATTAAGGATTAATTACTTAGTGCAATTAATTAAAAGATTGATTAATTAAGGTAATTAATTAAGGGGTGGTTAATTAATGAGTGTGATTAATTAAAGGATAATTAATCAATGTGAGTGGTTATAAGATTGGAGTAATTAATTAAGGATCAATGTAATTAATATGAATGGGTGAAGGTTAGTTATTTGTGTAATTAATTAAGAGTTAATTACTTACTGTAATTAAAGGATAATTAATCAAGGGCGATTGATTAAGATGGATAATTAAAAGATGATTAATTAATGGTTTGTAGTTAATTAATGTTAAGTAAGCAGGATTAAAAGTGATTAAAGGAATTAATTTAATTTATTTAAATTATTGGAATGGTGTGACTAATTAATCCTGCTTATGAATGATTGAATGATATTGAATGCCTAGGATTATTTGATATTTCTAATATGAAATGTTTTGTGAATTGATTGGGTTGAACAGTGATAATGTGGTTATCTATCGAGATGAATTGCTGTATAAGAGACATCTTGTGTTTTAAGTTTAAATTGTATTTTATTTAAATAACTTGGTTTAAGATGACATAGGACTCGAAGAGACCGAGGTCGGGTATCAGTAAATACCCGACACCACTTCGATTTGAAATCTTCTATAATTCTTTATAGATTTGATATGTGTAATAAATAGGTTGGAATGAAATAATTTAATTAAACTGGATCATTGAAATTAAGTAAGGGAACTTAGAGGTTGATTTGTAATTTAAGTATTGAATATAACAAGTTAAAAACTCGCAGTAAGATACAAGTTACCCCAGGTTTTAAATAAGTTTTGTGCATTAGAATGTCATGTTATATGGGTTTACTCCTGCTGGTTTCCAGCCTGACCCTGGTATTACTTTGATGTAATGCTCGGGTCTTACCGAGTATTACATATTTTCAGGTTAGGACGTTTTGGAGCTCAGGAGACGAGTTGGATGGTAGGAACATATGGAGTATACCATTGTATATAGAGTTTTTATTAATGATAGTCTGGGACAATTTGATTTTAACTGTCCAGTGTTTGTGTAATGGTTGTAACCCTGATGTATTGATGTAATAAACAACTATAGCTTTCCTTTGTATAACTATTATTATCTGATATTATATTTTGATCCACCGTGGATGTGAGATTTTATGACTTGTTTTCTTTTTCTTCTTCTATCTCTTTTCTTCTTTTTCCTAACTATCTGGAATTTTCAAGGTCGAAAATTCTGGGTCATTACACATATGGAATATAATTAATTGATTTGGATATTTAATATAAAAATGTATTTAGCTATTAAAAATTATAAAATATTTGTTTTTTGTAATATTTGTTTTTATAAATTACTTTTGGGGTTCTCAAAGGAAAGAAAGAGTTTTTTTAATGTTTTTGGTGAAGGTTAAATTAATATTTAAGGTTGTGAAATTAGTTATTTATTGTAAAGAATCTATTATACTTAAGTATATTTAATTATATAGTTAATTCTGTATTATGTATTTAATATTTAATTCTTAAGTATTTAATTTTGTTATATAAGATCATTCGTTGTAAATGATTCACTATTAATTATTGATTTGTTTGTTGTTATGTTTATTTATTTAAATAATCTACGTTTTATATTACTTTTCTAAACATTCATCTCTTGTATATTGAGTTGGATTATATGATTGTTTCACCATTGACGTTGATTTATTTGGCGGTTTGGAATGATACTGTGATGATATCTTTCTATATGTCTTGTGATGAGTTTTATTCAGTGCAGTGAAAAATTCGAGTAAACTAAGTCATAATTTCATTTGAGATGAGGCATCTGGTAATATTTCTTTGGTTATTTTTTAAACTCGTTATATAGAATATTATGAAGATTGAATATAGTTTATGAGCGGGGAAAAACATTTGAGTATCTGCGCGTAGCGGTCTGGGGTGCTATTTTGACATTTACATTAATTTTTTATTTTAAGTGGATGACACTCACATGATGAATTGGTATGATGAGATTGTACTTACTTGAAGTGAAGCTCATAGGTGTGAGTAGGTTTGGTGCCCCAATATTTATTAATAATGCATACCACTATCATGATGTACTCCCTTTTATTGGCATTGGAGTGAACCAAATGGTTAGAATCCACCTCAGTGGCTTGATTTTAGGGTCGCCCCAAAACCCAGACACTGTTGTTGGATATTTTATTTAATGCGCATCACACGATTTAGGTTAGGTGACCAATTAGGCAGGTGCCAAATATTATGTGATTTGGGTTAGGTGACACATAAGATAGGTCTCCTTAACCCCTTTTTTGTGACATAGGCCAGTAATCTGTTACCTATTGAGGCAAAGCAGGGTCGTGACTAAGTGGCTACGCTTTGATGAGTCATTGGTGGATATTGTCACGATGTCCGTCGAGCTAATTGAAGATTATAGGAACAGATCCGATTAGGTGACCCTGGGCTCCTAAAGCAGGTAGATGACCATCGGTCGCCTTTTTGGTTCTAACGGAGTGGAGGTTGACTTTCTATTGGTACAACTCACTTAAGTATAGATATGGGTTAGGTGACCCACATATTGATGCATATATAAATCCTCTGAGGACTTCAAGTCTTTCATACATTCATTCTGTATTATACATTTTGATTTATATTTAAGGAGATGAGATTATATCTGGATATGTTTCCAGAGCACAGTGGATTATTATATCTTTTATTCTATCCGACAAATGGGTACATGCCTATATTTTACATTCAGACAGTCTATTTTATATTGTTTCGATGATAGTATTTTATTATTGGAGGCAAAGAGATAAACTTGGTGATATATAATATATGATGATGCGTGGACTTTGATGAAAATTTCAGATATAGATGATTCACCTATTTGATATTATTTCGATTAGATAATATTTTATGTAATTTTATATGGGTGATGACAAATTCGTATTAGACTCCATGGTATTGTTTTGTAATATTGTTGTCTTATACATCATTGCTATTATAATATGCATATTCTATATGTATTTATTTATTGATCTTTGTATATGATATAGTCCAACCTAGGTATATGGACGTTGAGACCAACTTATGAATTTTATGGGCAATGAGGAATCTAGATATTTAGCGTTGTAGATTATTATTTTATTTTGCATAGTCTCTTGTGTATATATCAATATATTGTATATTGGACATATCTTGTATATTTCTGTATTATATATTATCGCTGCGATTGACTTTGTATTCTATGATATTTTTATATATTGTGTATTGTTATTTCTTAGAGGCTTACGTGTCTATTGCTATGTGATGATACCGTATATGTTTAATGGTGAGTTATTTTCGAAGTTTAAATACATACTAGTGGTTGCCCAAGAAATGTTAACGTGTATACCCCATATAACCTCATTATCCGTATTATCTAACGGTATATCTTAGTAGTACTTTTGGATAGTATGGGTATAGAGGTGAGGTGTTTTACATTTGATATCAGAGCACGTTCATAATACATCATATATATGAGACACAAGTCAAGACCTTAGAGAGACTTAGAGTCACTATCCGTTGGTTGTATTGGGTAGTTACCCTATATTGAAGGGATGGTAGGAATATGCAATTGAGATATATGGTGTTGAAAGAGTAGAAGGAACCTAAGGTGCAAATGAATGACCTACTACGACAAGGGTTTAATTGATGGAGTATATTTTAGTGGGGAACATCTATAGTGTATACCTCTAAGGCGAGCAATTCTTTGAGATAGTCGTAAATTACCATGAGCTGAAAAAGGTGATAGAGAAGAACAAGTATCCACTTCCACATATTGATGATTTGTCCGATCATCTTCATCATGCTAGGATGTTATCTAATTTGGACCTTCTAATGAGGTTTCATCAACTTAGAGTGATAAAGGAGACTGCGTCAGTTCTAATGCTTCGTAGGCCGTCTAGATTCTGTGAATAGTTGGTTAAGCCATTCGGGCTAACCAACGCACTAACATACTTTATTCATCTTATCAACTGTGATTTTATGGATCAACTAAATATGTTTATACTATGTTCGTGGATGATATCCTTGTTCATTCGAGGACAAAATTTGAACACAAGGAGCATTTGAGGATTGTGATCGAGGGGTTAAGGATACACCGATTGAAAGTGAAGTTTTCAAAGTGTCACTTCTGAAGGAGGGAAGTGCGATTTTAGGCTCATGTTGTTTTTAAGTAGGGTATTTTATAAGATCTATGAAGGTGGCATTAGTAGATCTGGAATAGACCAAGACCACTACAAATGTAATAAGTTTTGAATTGGCTGGATACCCTAGACATTTTATCAAGGATTTCTCTAAGGTAGCAGGGCCATTAACCATCCTAATGAAGAAGAATCGAATTTTTATTTAGGACGCAAGGTGCGAGTACGCTTCCATGAGTTTGAAAGGGAGGCTGACAAGTGCACTGGTGTTAAGTCATTTCGAGCGGGAATGAGGAGCTAATAGTATACATAGATGCCCGTGGTACTAGAGTAGTGCGGTGTTGATGTAGAGGGGAATGGTTGTCGCCTACGCTAGTCAATAGTTGAAGCCGCATGAGAAGAAGTACCTAGCTCACAATTTGGAGTTGGCAGTGATAATATTTTCTTTAAAGATATGATGTCATTATTTGCTTGTAGAGAGATTCGAGTTGTATATGGACCACAAGTCATTGAAGTACCTATTCTCCCAAAAGGATATTAACCTTCATCAACAGGATGGTTGTCGTTCCTAACCTCCTATGATTTTGACATTTCCTATACGCTTAGAATGGAAAATGCAGTTATTTTGGCTTTGAGCATGAGACATGCTAGCTTGGGAGCGGTGTACCTAAAATAGAAGCAGTTGGAGTATATTACGGGCTATGATTTTAGACCTTGATGTAAGCTAGATCTATCATGATTGAGTGGATCGTTAATAGTCATAGGCGTGATGTTAGACTAGAGAAGATTGTGAATAGAGTCTGAGAACATGAACTAGTACAGGATAAGTGGTAATGGTTATCTCCATTAACACGAGAGATTGTATGTTTCTGATATCGAATGGTTGAGGGATGAGGTGCTAGGATAGCGCCATCATTTGAGATTGATTATACATTTGGCGGCAATAAAATGTATAGTGATATAAGGAAGTCACTTTATTGGGAAGGGATGAAGAAGGACGTTGGGCATTCATCTCAAAGTGCATGAACTATCAATTGGTGAAGGCAGAGCAGAAGTGGGCGAGTGGTTTGCTGCAATCGCTCGAGGTTCCCGAGTGGAAATGGGAACAAGTTTCGATGGATTTCATTTTTGGATTGCCGAGGACCAGAGAAGGGTATGATAGCTTTTGGATCATGGTTGATAAATTAACGAAGAGCGCTTGATTCATACCTGTCAAGTCTAGTTGGATGACACTCAAATTGGTTGAGCTGTATGTGAAGTGGATTGTATGATTCAACGGTGTGCGAAAATAGCATTGTGGGATGTAGTTGCATCTTTATATAGCTTATCATCCATAAGCTGGTGAGAAGATAAAAAGGGTGTATTGTATCTTGGAGAATCTCTTGCAATCTTTCATTCTTGATTTCAGTGGCTCATGGGACAATCATTTACCCTCAGTAGAATTCGCATACAACAATAGCTAAAAGTCCAGCAGTAGCATGGAGCCTTTTGAAGCATTATATGGCCAACCATGCAGCGCTTCTTCATGTTGGTAGGAAGTGGGTGAGAACTGATACTAGGATCGGATATGATTGGAGAAACTATGGAGAAGATCAAGATAATTTGACAATAGCTAAAAGCTGCTAAGGATAAACAGAAGAGCTACATCGATGGGAGAAGATGTGACTTCGAGATCTTTGTTAGCGATATGGTATTTGTCAAGACATCTCTACTAAAGAATGTTATTCGATTTGGTAGTGTTAGGAAGTTAGTGCCGATATTCATTTTCTATTTCGACACTTAAGAGAACTAGGAACCTGGCTTATAGAGTCAACTTACTTAGAAGATGGCTAGCTTACACAATGTATTCCAGGTCTCTCACTTGTGGAACATTTCATGCAAGACTCAGGTGTAATAGTTTGGCTAGATCATCTTGATGAATTGAGATTGAACCGGAGTTGTTGAAACCTCATACGCTTATTCGTATCGTTGGACGCGATATGAAGCGGCTTAGGAGAAAGATGATGAAGTTGGTAAATGTTCGATGGAGCAAGAGCGAGGACGACTATATTTAGGAGACCGGTGAGAGCATGAGTACCGATTATCTAGAGCTCTTTTCTTGGTGAGACTCCTAGTTATTGCGTTTACTTTCACTTTCGATATCATATAGAGAGCATAATATCCTACATGCCAGGTTAGGCATAAATATCATTACCGACTTCTGTGTGCATGTTTGATATGTTTACTTGTCGATATTTGGCATGTGGCTAGTAATGTTTGATTTTACCTTGGTTGGGTGGGTGATTTCGGGAGCGCAATTCCTAAGAAGGGAGAGTATAACGACCATATTTGTGCATCGGATGATCGCAAAATATTATTTTTAAATTCATATGAGGTGTATGGCTCTATATCTTTAGGAAATCCTATCAGTGACATTACTCATATTTAGAATTTTTCCAGATGATTTTATTCTTGAAAACTTGTAATTGCTTTAACTTTAGATAGAAGCCAAATTAATTGTCAGGACCCGATTCTCCGACTCCCGAAAATCGACATTAATACGTCCACTGTATCAAATGCCGCCTAATCGAAGGCCGGAAAACCGAACCATGAGGGTAGAAGAAGAAGAATGAGGTAGAACAAGAGAGAAAAGAAGAAGCAACAGAACAGGAAGAAAACAACAGAACAATATCAGAATCTCACAATCGCAGCGGAACAACATATAATAGATAAATGAATAATCTTTAAATCAAAGAACTATATCAGTTATTACATATAATACATTTCATCACATTACATTCATTATCAGAGTTTACAACAATAAGCAGCGAAAAAGAAAAACTACATATATAAGTGATATGCTACGCCATCCAGCTCGCCTCCATATTTCTATAGCAAGTCCTGAATCCAAAATATCCTGATAACCTAAATCTAGACTGCCCGTGTGGAAATTGGTGGGCACCCAGAGTTTAGGAAGGGAAACAATAAACTCCGAGTCAGTCATGTGACTGGTGTGAGAACTTAAAACAGTTTATTGTTAAAAACAAACAGCATGATAATTTTAAAAATAGATTCGCAATGCTTTTGAATCAATGAAAATGAGACTACCATAAGGTCTCCCGCCACACACGCAATGCAAACGCAAACTTGGAGGAGGTTTCTCCTTATGATAGTCAAAGATGCTTACTACGCCAAATCAAATCATTTTTGATATTATTATTAGTGCACAGTGTAGAAAACATTTTGAAAATAGAATATAAATCTTAGCCAGCATACGTACCATGATGGTATGCTTACTATAGCTACCATATTAAATGGCAGGTTCTGCAACTAAAACCGTACAAGGCACGTATTGTTTTGTTTGGATTTCCAACAAATGGTCGGGCAAAGGAACTTCCCAAATAAAATAGAACGCCTTTGGAGAAAGGTTCCTGGATCTAACGTTACGGTTAGATCTCTGCTACACAAGGCCGGGTTACCCCTAGCTGGGTAACTACTGACACGAGTATGTCATCCCCCGGTCCTTTGGGACCTTAAACCGAGCGCTCGATAACCAACATCACACAGAAATAAATATAGTGTGTCGACAAAGTAAGTATCTGGGCTCTATACCATGATACTACTTATAATCCAGATAGGAAATGACATAACCTATGGAGGAGCGACCCCCAAATAACCTTGCAGCCACGATTCCTGTTTCGACCATAACCGGTCTGTGAGGCTTGACGAAGTCTCGTTCACAAAGCAATGCTTTATATAAAAGCTGTGCTTTAATTCACAAATGCTCAATAGCACTTATATGCCACATTACCAACTTGGGAATGTATCACTAGTAACCATCAACTACATAACCTCTGAGCTCGTACGTCTCAGAGGAGGGTGTTAAGCTAAGAGAATAAATTCTCCGCCACCAATAGAAATATATTTGATAGAAACCAGTTTTACATCTCAAATTGTAATGTCAGACACACATCCATACAAGTACATTTCAGGATCGAACGTAACCGAAGGCACTTCCAAAGAAGTCCTTGCAATCCGGGTATTCACAAACCCGATCGAATTTCCCATCACAAAGGAAATCTCCATACCGTAGCTAACGGTGCGAAGACAATCGATAGGTCATTCTATCGTTTTCACAAATCCCCGGTCTTCAAATGCAATTTATAACGACGTAACACTGTTCGAAATGGGTTATACGACCCCAAGGTCCTTTCCCGGCTAACCCAAATAGTGAGCGCTTATTTTAAAAATAAGTGTAGCATTCAAATTCAAGCAATTCACCACAAATACATATTTAAAGGTAAATATTGATAGTCGGTAATTTAACTATAAATAGCATGCACAACATCACCAGATTCCAAATAATTTCCCAATTATTTATTTTCAGAAATATCTTTACTAGATATATTTTTCCACACTTCAAAAATAAATCGATATTTATTTTTAAAAGAAATTTCCCTTTCTTATATAAATCCCATATTGAATTTATATTTCCAAAATATCTGTGAATATATGATTTCCAAATCGATTTCTAATTTTCATTTTCAGTTTATCTTTAAAAAGATAATTCTCAAAACGTTCATTTCATATTGGAAAAGCATTTCCATGCTTATTTAATAATAAGTAATTCGCAAATCTCATTTATTCTCAACATTTGGAAATATTCGATATTCTTAAATCAAAATTAAGTATATATTTTATTCTTTAAGGAAAACTTCCTTTTAACACATTTATTTGGGTCAAAACGAATGTTGCGTAAAACATTGCTACGACAACCCCAAAAATCACTAGTATAGGTTTTCGAAATTAAGATAGATATATAAATCCCAATACTATATAAAACATTTCCTTTCGGAAATCATTTACTATAACAACAGTGTTATAGTCCACCATTTCCTTATTTCTCGAAAATGTCTATTTCAAAAATGAATGTTGAAATCTATGTATTCGATATTTAATGCATTTTAAAACATCTTTAAAAACATTAACTTCATTTCTTAATATCACTTTCCCGAAAACATATCCGTTTATTCAATAATATATTCACTGTCCAAAATCGTGAATACACTTTATTTACCCAGTTCAATGTTTCTACACATTTATTAAAAGATTATCCACTGTCCAAAATCGTTGATAAAATTCCCAATCAACTTTTATTATCACAACATTTAACTTAAAGGATAATTCGCTGTCCAAAATCACGAATATATCTCTTTTAATAACTTCTATGTTTAAATTTATCAAATTCAATTGATTTCGAATTTATAAACAATCTTTATAAATTCCATTTCTATTTATAAAACTTCGATTTATAAATCTCCTTTATTTGTCCAATTCAATTTATATAACTCAGTTATATGCCAACATCTAATTTATAAGTTATTTACTAATAAATATTTTATTTTTCAAAAATCTATTCACTTTATAACTTCACAATTTATAAATCTAAAATTTCATTCACTTATGAAGTCCCTTTATACTTCATCTTAACACTTATAAAAACTCGTTTTATAATTCCAATATTTTTAATTTATAAATATCAATTTTATAAATCTTTTATATAAATTGTCTATAATAGTTCAAAAGTCCCAATTTAAATAAACCAATCCTTTTCGTAATTTACAAATCGTTATTTTAAGGTTTAAATAACTCCAAAACCAAACTTAAGTATTATTTTTTCCAAAAATAATAACTTTTATGACAATAAAAATTATAACATTTATTTATTTAAAATAAATCAATTTAAAATTTTAATGAAACATATACTTTTACAAATCACTTTAAAATCTTTTTATATTAGAAATTTTTTTTTACTTTAACATTTAAAACTTTAAAATAGGCCCAGTGACACAACACACCAAATAATCAATCACTACATTCAAACATCATATATCATCATATGATAAACAACAAATATCACAATATTTGTAAATAAATAAATACAGTTGAGGAATCCAGTTGGATCCCTCCAACCTGTTTTCCTGCATACACAGACAATAGCACAATACCAATCCCGTTTCAAGACGGGATATCGCGGTATATGGGATTTATTAAAAATATTATCCGCTTAATAGGCGGCGGAATAGGGTCTCATCCGCTATATAATGCGGGAAATCAATCAACTGGAATATATACATATGCCAATATATATATATATATATATATATATATATATATATATTGCTATATATATAATACCAATTCCACTTCAAGGTGGAATATCGCGGTATATGTGTGTAATAAATAACATCCGCTTACTAACGGCATATAGGGTCTATTTACATCCAATATATATATATATATATATATATATATATATATATATATAACAATCATCATTCAAGCATTCAATCAACACAGTCAAACAATTTTAAATCTAACTATTTAAAATTTTAAACAAACAACAAAATTCCGAGTGAGAAGTTCTCACCTTTGATTTTAATTTGCAGTCCATTTCCATCCCAAACTTGTTTTCTCGATTTATAGAACTTGTATAAATATTATACAAATTAATTAACATTTGAACCAACTGAACACTTAAATTATCGCTTTTGATTGTTTAATTAACTAATAGTTTCATTTAAACCAATTTCTTATTTAAATATCCTTTGCGACAACATTATAAGGTTTATTAATATTAGAATGATCGAACAATTCAATTGCCATTTGATAATTTAAATTAACTAATGATTTTTTTAAACTAATTTTCTTCTTTTAATAAATTATTCTTAGTAACACAAAAATAAATTTAGATTTAATTAACTCGTGACTTAATTTTTTTTAAACTAATATTCTCTAACCATTTCTAAACAATTAAATTAAACAAATTTTCTTCTTCATCATTATTTCCCTTTTAACAAAATTTCTATTAAATAAATTTATTTAACTAAACATTTTACTTTCAAACTAACTTTCCTTTTACTGTAAACTAAAATCTCATTTACACATATATTTATGTTCTGTTTGTAAGTTTTTTTTCTTATTTCTAGTTCAACTAATATTTTAAATTTTAAATTTAATGATTTATTAAAATTAGAGATAACCTACCAAAAATTTACCAATTAATAAATTTAATTGACCAATATTTAAATTATACAATTTTTCTGGTTTCAAACTAAAATTATGAATTCAAACTCATTTTCCTTTTAACCAAAAGTTTTAAAACTAAGTTTTCTTTAATAAATCATTTCACCTAGCAAATAAAATTCCTAACAAATTTTCTTTAATAAATTATTTTTCTGTACTGTGACTATTTTTTTCTGTTTATAAATTAAATCGAGTTTAAACAAATACCTTACTATTGATTAATAATCTATCCTCTACAGCAATCATCACCACACGGCCATCGATCTTCAGCCCACCGCTCGTACATCAACCATCTGCTCGAGCACATCCCCTACAGCATCGTCGCCGCCACTTCATTGCCCTAACCGCCATTGTCGATCGTGACTCAGTAGCTCCTACGGTGCTTCCACCGGTTCTTGCGAAGCCCTAGACTTCGTCGCCCCTAGCACGGGCCTCTACGCGCTCGCGGCCTTCCTATGCCGCCATCATCGATCGAGCTCCCCTCGTCTTGAAACCCCTAATCAAGTTCGCGGCCATGATTTCGTTTGTTTTTTTTTACTGAAGAGGATTTTGATTTTAAATGAAAAAAGAAGAGGGGCTTCGGCTTCCCATTGTTCGCCATTTTTATTTTGTTTGCAGAGAGAGAGATTTTTGAATCGAGGATTGGAACGAGAGAAAAAAGGGGGCTTCGGCCATTTTTTATTTTCTTTGAGATTTGTTTCCATTTGAATCTAAAGAGGGATTTTTAAAATGGAACGACGCATGTTCTACACGATTTTTGGCGTGAATCCCTGCGTGTTTTAAGGAAGAGGAATAGTTGATGTTGACCAATTTAAATTTTATATTTAAATTGAATCTTGATAAAAATTCAATGCGTTTACACGTCGTGTGCTCACAAATCAACTCCAAAAAATACGAAATTTGAAATCCAATAATAATTCAATATTACGGATCCAATGGAACTTGTTTCGTCGAATTCTGAGACTGTGCCTCGGAAGGCCATTTTTAAATTCAATTTAAACGATATAAATTCAAAACTGATCAGATCACTTTCAAATTCAATTCTGAGGCTTCTTTTATCTTCAGTCTTATCAATATGAATTTTACATGCCTTTGAAATATTTTTAAATTAGCTTAAAATTGAAGATTCAAATTTTTATTCAACTTTCAATAGATTAAATCTATAATTTAATCGCCAAATTCAAAGTTGTATTGAAAATTCAATCTAAACCATTATTCAACAATTTAAAATTAATTAAATATTTCATTTTAAATTGTTCAAAATTCTGGGTCGTTACAATCTTCCCCCTTAAAAGAATTTCGTCCCGAAATTACAAGTTAGGAAGAATGGTCCTTAACTCATCTACTATTTTTCACAATTCAAATAGTTTTATCAACTCACCAACCTAAATCTTTTCATTAAAGATCCATTATCATTTCAACTAGCTTTCCTACTTCACTTATAAGTTTTAACAACATTGTTCACTTCAAAATTCAAATTTAAATTTAAATTCAAATTTTAAACTTTCAAAATTTCTCAAAAATTTTCTAACACCCTAAATTTCCGAAAAATTTCGCCAGCGTCTCCTTTGCGCGGCTAGCTCGGTACAACTACAAAATGGCTCTACGGCCTCCCAATTTCAAAAAGAAAAGAAAAAGCCAAGCGGCTAGACGAGAAAATCATCAAATCCCATATTGAAATTCAAATACGTACCTTTTTGTCGAGCAATCAAATTTTTATCTTCGAATCAAAATTCCAATTCCTTTATACACCTGTATATCCTACTAACAGAAGTATCCATAATATCCAATTACAATATTCAAATCAATTTGCCAATTCTATTATAAAATTTTGATATATGCTTCCTATACATCTTTAGCTTTACTATTGAAGTTACATACCCAATTTCAATTAATTTTGCATTTCAATTATATTTGAATTCAATTCACAATTTCAATTCTATTCAAATTCAATTTATCTCCTGAATATTGAATTTCATTGATTAATTTCATTTACAACTACACTATTTTAAGTTAGTTCCAATTACTAATTCATTACAAATTTCAATTCCTTTATTCAAATTTGTTTTATTCGTTCACAATTTAGTTCTATAATTCAGTACTCAATTCCAATTTATTTTAATTACCCTAAATTTATTTTCAACTTAATAAATTTCCTTTAAGTAATTATTTCACTTCGCCTCCTTTGACATTTCCTTTTACTGAATTCAAATGTTAAATCTTATCTTTCAATTTTAACTGATTCATATTACTATTTTACATTAGTTTCATTCACTAATCTCATTTCAATTCCCATTTTGAAATCGTTTGTCGATAACTAATTTTTTTTAACAATTTTCAAAAAAATTTCTAACTCCCAAAATTTTCGAAAATTTTTGGCGAAGTCTCCTTTGTACGGAGGAGCTTTTGCAATTTGACAAATGATATAAATATACATACATCGACCCACACGGTCGGAAAAGCAGAAAAACAGTTCATACTTCCTATTTTTATTGCGTAGGCGTACATTTTTAGTATTATTAAGCAAAGCGATTTATTTATTAAGCATTTGTGCGGCCAAACCCAGCCATACGGCATTCCTGTACCCGTACTTACTTAATTTAAATACGTAAGTAACATATATAAGAAACTCATTAACATTTCATTTATTCTCAATAGCAAATACATAGATTTCGTGAGCAATACATCCAAAGTTCTTTTCCATTTGCAATTTATAAAGTTTCAACACAAATTAAATTGCTTACGACCAGTTCACATACAATTTTTATTCAATTCAATGGTTCACAATTCATTTTCTACTATTCAATTCATGTTTAAATGAATCGAATTCACATCTATTTCAATCGATTCAAAAATTAATTTTATTTGCTTTCATTAACTCATATAATTTTATGCCATCTCGTTTGCGTCAAACCACAATCATTTCTATTCAATTCAACGATATTCACTTAATTGAATATCCATTCAATTTTATAACTAATTCAAATTGGTAACAATTCAATTTATTTTAAATTTCATTTCACTTTCAATTGATTCCGTTCAATTTTATTCACATTCCATATTTATATTCATTCCATTTGAAATTATTTCACAAATTAATAAATTTTCAAGTTAATTTACTTGAATTCAATCCACTTTATTTTATTTTATTTTCCAAGTTTGGGTTTTACTCAACTTGATTCAAATCAAATCTCATTCCAATCAAATTTCAAATATTCTATAAGTTATCAACTTATTTACATTCCAAAGCAATTTAAAGAAATCCCAGATCTTTTAAACAATAACTCTGGCACTTTATTTTAATTTAGAGAACTCATTTATAAATTCACATTTACCATTTATTTTACAAATGCCAATTGTATATGAATTCATTTCTTTATATTTTTTATTCATATTTATAAATTTCATTTGTTAAATGAATTTACTTTCAAATCTTTGGTTATCCCATTATTTCTTATTCAATTTTTCATATAATAACGATAATATTTCAATGTTATTACTAACAATCAAGCATCCATATACTATCATAATTCATAGAAAATCATTTCTTTTCTATATATATAAAAAAAATAGTTTTGGGTAAAATTATTTCATTTACCCTATTTTTAAAACAATAATGTATCGAATTGTTCTACTCAAGTATTTAGAAACCCCTTCGGCACAGTTGTGCAGACCGCGCCGACGAAGGTTCATATGCCGCTCAATAAATCAACCAAAACAATATAAAAATCATTTTATATTCACTAACAAATACGCGCTCATATCTATTATTACACTCAAACTCATTCTAGAGTACTACTGACTCTATCTCTAATGAGTAATACCCAACAGAGCAGGGTTGTCGCTTAACCATATGCTCTGATACCACATTGTCAGATCTAGGCTTTTCAACCATCGACAGCGGTCACAACCGGTAGGCTTTTCAACCATCCCAGCCCCACCGTGGTTATAACTGGTATCCCAAACTTGCTTTTACGGCCAGCCTCTCGACTGTCTCAGCTTACGCCTAACCAACCCCGTAAAGAGGATGTGTAGGGGTAAGAGTCTCCCGTTCGGCACCTAACCGCGAAGCGAGAACCCCACATCACATAGCCCTAAGCTAAGCAAGACTGGTGTGAGAACTTAAAACAGTTTATTGTTAAAAACAAACAGCACGATAATTTTAAAAATAGATTCGCAATGCTTTTGAATCATTGAAAATGGGACTACCATAAGGTCTCCCGCCACACACACAATGCAAATGCAAACTTGGAGGAGGTTTCTCCTTATGATAGTCAAAGATGCTTACTACGCCAAATCAAATCATTTTTGATATTATTATTAGTGCACAGTGTAGAAAACATTTTGAAAATAGAATATAAATCTTAGCCAGCATATGTACCATGATGGTATGCTTACTATAGCTACCATATTAAATGGCAGGTTCTACAACTAAAACCGTACAAGGAACGTATTGTTTTGTTTGGATTTCCAACAAATGGTCGGGCAAAGGAACTTCCCAAATAAACTAGAACGCCTCTGGAGAAACGTTCCCGGATCTAACGTTACGGTTAGATCTCTGCTACACAAGGCCGGGTTACCCCTAGCTGGGTAACTACTGACACGAATATGTCATCCCCCGGTCCTTTGGGACCTTAAACCGAGCGCTTGATAACCAACATCACACAGAAATAAATATAGTGTGTCGACAAAGTAAGTATCTGGGCTCCATACCATGATACTACTTATAATCCAGATAGGAAATGACATACCCTATGGAGGAGCGACCCCCAAATAACCTTGCTGCCACGATTCCTGTTTCGACCATAACCGGTCTGTGAGGCTTGACGAAGTCTCGTTCAAAAAGCAATGCTTTATATAAAAGTTGTGCTTTAATTCACAAATGCTCAATAGCACTTATATGCCACATTACCAACTTGGGAATGTATCACTAGTAACCATCAACTACATAACCTCTGAGCTCGTACGTCTCAGAGAAGGGTGTTAAGCTAAGAGAATAAATTCTCGACCACCAACAGAAATATATTTGATAGAAACCAGTTTTACATCTCAAATTGTAATGTCAGACACACATCCATACAAGTGCGTTCCGAGATCGAACGTAACCGAAGGCACTTCCAAAGAAGTCCTTGCAATCCGGGTATTCACAAACTCGATCGAATTTTCCATCACAAAGGAAGTCTCCATACCGTAGCTAATGGTGCGGAGACAATCGATAGGTCATTCTATCGTTTTCACAAATCACCGGTCTTCAACACCGGTCTTCAAATGCAATTTATAACGACGTAACACTATTCGAAATGGGTTATACGACCCCAAGGTCCTTTCTCGGCTAACCCGAATAGTGAGCTCTTATTTTAAAAATAAGTGTAGCATTCAAATTCAAGCAATTCACAACAAATACATATTTAAAGGTAAATATTGATAGTCGGTTATTTAACTATCAATAGCATGCACAACATTACCAGATTCCAAATAATTTCCCAATTATTTATTTTCAAAAATATCTTTACTAGATATATTTTTCCACACTTCAAAAATAAATTGATATTTATTTTTAAAACAAATTCCCCTTTCTTATATAAATTCCATATTGAATTTATATTTCCAAAATATCTGTGAATATATGATTTCCAAATCGATTTTTAATTTTCATTTTCAATTTATCTTTAAAAAGATAATTCTCAAAACGTTCATTTCATATTGGAAAAGCATTTCCATACTTATTTAATAATAAGTAATTCGCAAATCTCATTTATTCTCAACATTTGGAAATATTCGATATACTTAAATCAAAATTAAGTATATATTTTATTCTTTTAGGAAAACATCCTTTTAACACATTTATTTGGGTCAAAACGAATGTTGCGTAAAACATTGCTACGACAACCCCAAAAATCACTAGTATAGGGATTCGAAATTAAGATATATATATATATATATATATCCAAATACTATATAAAACATTTCCCTTCGGAAATCATTTACTATAATAACAGTGTTATAGTCCACCATTTCCTTATTTCTCGAAAATGTCTATTTCAAAAATGAATGTTGAAATCTATGTATTCGATATTTAATGCGTTTTAAAACATCTTTAAAAACATTAACTTCATTTCATAATATCACTTTCCCGAAAACATATCCGTTTATTCAATAATATATTCACTGTCCAAAATCGTGAATACACTTTATTTACCCAGTTCAATGTTTCTACACATTTATTAAAAGATTATCCACTGTCCAAAATCGTGGATAAAATTCCCAATCAACTTTTATTATCACAACATTTAACTTAAAGGATAATTCCCTGTCCAAAATCACGAATATATCTCTTTTAATAACTTCTATGTTTAAATTTATCAAATTCAATTGATTTCGAATTTATAAACAATCTTTATAAATTCCATTTCTATTTATAAAACTTCGATTTATAAATCTCCTTTATTTCTCCAATTCAATTTATATAACTCAGTTATATGCCAACATCTAATTTATAAGTTATTTACTAATAAATATTTTATTTTTCAAAAATCTATTCACTTTATAACTTAACAATTTATAAATCTAAAATTTCATTCACTTATGAAGTCCCTTTATACTTCATCTTAACACTTATAAAAACTTGTTTTATAATTCCAATATTTTTAATTTATAAATATCAATTTTATATATCTTTTATATAAATTGTCTATAATAGTTCAAAAGTCCCAATTTAAATAAACCAATCCTTTTCATAATTTACAAATCGTTATTTTAAGGTTTAAATAACTCCAAAATCAAACTTAAGTATTTTTTTTCCAGAAATAATAACTTTTATAACAATTAAAATTATAACATTTATTTATTTAAAATAAATCAATTTAAAATTTTAATGAAACATATACTTTCACAAATCACTTTAAAATCTTTTTATATTAGAATTTTTTTTTACTTTAACATTTAAAACTTTAAAATAGGCCCAGTGATACAACACACCAAACAATCAGTCACAACATTCAAACATCATATATCATCATATGATAAACAACAAATATCATGATATTTGTAAATAAATAAATACAGTTGAGGAATCCAGTTGGATCCCTCCAACCTGTTTTCCTGCATCCACAGACATTAGCACAATACCAATCTCATTTCAAGACGGGATATCGTGGTATATGGGATTTATTAAAAATATTATCCGCTTAATAGGCGGCGGAATAGGGTCTCATCCGCTATATAATGCGGGAAATCAATCAACTGCAATATATACATATGCCAATATATATATATATATATATAGATTGCTATATATATAATACCAATTCCACTTCAAGGTGGAATATCGCGGTATATGTGTGTAATAAATAACATCCGCTTACTAACGGCGTATAGGGTCTATTTACATCCAATATATATATATATATATATATATATATATATATATATATATATATAACAATCATCATTCAAGCATTCAATCAACACAGTCAAACAATTTTAAATCTAACTATTTAAAATTTTAAACAAACAACAAAATTCCGAGTGAGAAGTTCTCACCTTTGATTTTAATTTGCAGTCCATTTCCATCCCAGACTTGTTTTCTCGATTTATAGACCTTGTATAAATATTATACAAATTAATTAACATTTGAACCAACTGAACTCTTAAATTATCGTTTTTGATTGTTAATTTAACTAATAGTTTCATTTAAACCAATTTCTTATTTAAATATCCTTTGCGACAACATTATAAGGTTTTATTAATATTAGAATGATCGAACAATTCAATTGCCATTTGATAATTTAAATTAACTAATGATTTTTTTAAACTAATTTTCTTCTTTTAATAAATTATTCTTAGTAACACAAAAATAAATTTAGATTTAATTAACTCATGACTTAATTTTTTTTAAACTAATATTCTCTAACCATTTCTAAACAATTAAATTAAACAAATTTTCTTCTTCATCATTATTTCCCTTTTAACAAAATTTCTGTTAAATAAATTTATTTAACTAAACATTTTACTTTCAAACTAACTTTCCTTTTACTTTAAACTAAAATCTCATTTACACATATATTTATGTTCTGTTTATAATTTTTTTTTCTTATTTCTAGTTCAACTAATATTTTAAATTTTCAATTTAATGATTTATTAAAATTAGAGATAACCTACCAAAAATTTACCAATTAATAAATTTAATTGACCAATATTTAATTTATACAAATTTTCTGGTTTCAAACTAAAAATCTGAATTCAAACTCATTTTCCTTTTAACCAAAAGTTTTAAAACTAAATTTCTTTAATAAATCATTTCACCTAGCAAATTAAATTCCTAACAAATTTTCTTTAATAAATTATTTTTCTGTACTGTGACTATTTTTTTCTGTTTATATATTAAATCGTGTCTAAACAAATACCTTACTGCTGATTAATAATCTATCCTCTACAGCAATCATCCCCACGCGGCCATCGATCTTCAGCCCAACGCTCGTACATCAACCATCTGCTCGAGCGCATCCCCTACAGCATCGTCGCCGCCACTTCATTGCCCTAGCCGCCATTGTCGATCGCGATTCAGTAGCTCCCCACGGTGCTCCCACCGATTCTTGCGAAGCCCTAGACTTCGTCGCCCCTAGCACGAGCCTCCACGCGCTCGTGGCCTTCCAATGCTGCCATCATCGATCGAGCTCCCCTCGTCTTGAAACCCCTAATCGAGTTCGCGACCATGATTTCGTTTGTTTTTTTTTTACTGAAGAGGATTTTGATTTTAAATGAAAAAAGAAGAGGGGCTTCGGCATCCCATTGTTTCGCCATTTTTATTTTGTTTGCAGGGATAGGGATTTTTGAATCGAGGATTGGAACGAGAAAAAAAAGGGGGCTTCGGCCATTTTTTAGTTTCTTTGAGATTTGTTTCCATTTGAATCTAAAGAGGGATTTTTAAAATGGAACGACGCATGCTCTACATGATTTTTGGCGTGAATCCCTGCGTGTTTTAAGGAAGAGGAATAGTTGATGTTGACCAATTTAAATTTTATATTTAAATTGAATCTTGATAAAAATTCAATGTGTTTACACGTCGTGTGCTCACAAATCAACTCCGAAAAATAGGATATTTGAAATCCGATAATAATTCAATATTACGGACCCAATGGAACTGGTTTCGTCGAATTCCGAGACTGTGCCAAGGAAGGCCATTTTTAAATTTAATTTAAACGATATAAATTCAAAACTAATCAGATCACTTTCAAATTCAATTCTGAGGCTTCTTTTATCTTCAGTATTACCAATATGAATTTTACATGCCTTTGAAATATTTTTAAATTAGCTTAAAATTGAAGATTCAAATTTTTATTCAACTTTCAATAGATTAAATCAATAATTTAATCGCCAAATTCAAAGTTGTATTGAAAATTCAACCTAAACCATTATTCAACAATTTAAAATTAATTAAATATTTCATTTTAAATTGTTCAAAATTCTGGGTCGTTACATTAATGTTTGAGACCACTTCCATTGGAAAGATATGATGGTTTCCCTTTTGTAGAGTGGTCATAATAGGGATTTGGACTTTCTGGCTAGAAGATATGGCTGTTTGAAGATTCGTAGTTTTTGGATCATTAGTTAATTTGTGAGTTTGGAGATAGGCCCATAAACCCGGTTTTTACACCTATATTGGCTGAAATAACATCCCTAAATCATTTCTAACATCATCCAAATAGATTTAAGTGCCCATTAACCCTAAATCATAGATTGAAGGTGGTTTAGCGAGGAGATTCGCCAGAGATCTTTAAATATACATATCCTTGGGGAATAAAACTTGGGTCTTGGCTATTAATTTTTGAAAATGCCTTCATTTTCATGCAAAACTTTGATTTTTGAGGTTTTGACGATTGATTTTGATATGTCATTATGGATCATATATAACATTATAGATTTTCGGACAACTCTCACCTTACTCTATATATATCATTATAGATCTTGATATCTTTTAAACTCATTTTTAAAGTCAAAATCATGTTTTGTGACTATTTTGAAGTTAAAAGTAATTTAAAAAAAATGAATTTCAAATGTTTTAAAGTTTTCCAATTAGGATTATTTGATGTATGGTTGCCTTGTGTGTGTTAAGCCATGTTAGAGACATATTATATGATGACTTGCAATGTTTTATATGTTTTCTTGTTTGAATGTTGTTTGGTGCATGTATAGTGTTTTCTTATATTCTTATATGGTTGAAAATGCTCATTGAAGCGACTTAAAGTTAGAAACCATGAAATCAAACTTTGACGGATAGGGTATAAGGCGTTTGGATTCGTATAGTTGCATAAGCTATGTAGAATGGTCAAAGAGTTGAGTGTAGTGATGGAATCAGGATGATGTTTATGTGCTAAAGGGGCTTCGAGTTTTGGTCAGTGGAGTTTGCTCTGGTATAGGGATGATCCACTTGTTGGCTTTAGGAAGAAAAAGTGTTGGTTCAGATCTTAATTGACTTAACAGTAGAAAATGGGACAGGAACTCCTATTCAGTAGATGCTTTGCTCGGTAAGGGAGAACCATCGGTAGCTAATTGGATAGGCAATGGAGTACCGGACAGAAAATTCTTTCTGGTAGTTACTTGGTTCAATAGTGGGTACCTGATATGAAATCATGTCCGGTAGTTATCTTTAATCGATGGCCGAGCAGGAACTGTAGTTTGAAAAATTTAGTTCGGTGGTAGGAGAATGGTTGGATAGAGTATGAAATGGGATCTTAGGTGTTGGCCTCGTGCTTGACAGGAAGTGGGCTTCGAGGCAGGTGTTGGGCTACTTGGTGGTTTTCGGCAGTAGGCTTGGAGTAAGGGTGGATAACTCAGTATGACCTTGGATCTCATGTAGTGATTAGTGAAGCGATAGCCTAACCCTTTGACATAACGTCGCCAAGGACGATGAAGACAACGTTATAACCCTTGTAGATGGCTTATGACTTACGATGGGTGTCTAAAGGCATTCTGAAGATGATGACATAACGATGGGAGTCGTGATGGTGATTCATAAGGGAGAGTTCAATGATGGGGGCTTGTAAGTAGAATTTATGGTTGTGTCTGACTGTGGAGAGAGGTGGGATGGAATAACGATTGAGTTCCATTATGGAGATGCATGCAAAGAAGCCATTGACAACTCGAACATTTCTAGTATGCTGACTAAGATAGGGTATGTGAGGATACCCATCTGGATTTGAGATTGTGTCCAGATCTTGCGGTAGTAGATTACCCTGGGCTTTTACGATTATCGGTTAGCTTCTAGCCTATGGAGTGGCATTGATTTGAGCATCGATTAAGTTGGGATTTTAGTCGAGTCACTGGTTTGTGATTGTGCCATATGAGTTATCATATATCACATGCACATGAATGATGGTAAGGATTGTTTGATGGATACTATGATTTCCATGGTTTTTTATCACTCTAGGGTATCGCACGATATAGGTATTTTTAACCGTATGCCTAGACACTACACACCGTACTCCGACTGTAGTATACTTATATGTAGATCATAGTATATTAGCATATATCGACTGTTGCGAGCTAACTATTTAGATGTAGGGAAATGTTAGGTATGGTTCTTTATACCCTATGCTTCTATTAACTATATACAGTTTTTATAGTATTTTTGAGATGATGTATCATTCCCGCCGACAGTTGTTTGACCCAAAGTTTTATGCTTTGCTTCTTATTATCTTAGGTGCTCTTACATGAGCATATTAGGAATAATAGGTCTAGACAGAGCGTGGCGCCGTATAAATAATGAGCAGGAGGCTATGCTTTCATATGTCCATACTATAGAGCTTACAATCGTTTATATTCCGTTGTATGGTACCATGGAGCTTTGTTAGTGATATAGTACGGTGTATGCCCTAGTGGCAATTCTATAATTTATTGTAAATTAATTAACTCTGCAGTCAATTCTTGTTTATAACAAATGTATTTTCTTTTCTGTTATATATTTATTATAACGTGTTATAAAAAAGTAAATGCTTAATTAAAATATATTTAGCAGAATGTCCATATATGATGTATTTGTGGTAATAATTATAAATAGTTATAATCATGAGTATTATATCACAATATTAAGACACATCATTTTAATGTTTCAAGTCAAGATGCATTGAGACTGGATATCATTGTATCCATTAAGACTAGAGTACATAATACTCTCCAAATGTTGGGCAGTGGATTACTCATGACCGTTGAGGAACATAAGAGTTACGTGCTGATAATTATTGGATAACTATGGAATGACTCACTCGATTGTTTTCTATTGGTTAATATAACTAAGGCCAAACAGAAAATATAAACGCAAGCGATTTACATAGTTCTATCGACTTGGGAATATTGTGGCTCTTTACTATGAAAGCTCTACTTTGATTATTGTCAAATAATGGAAAGAGTCCATTGAGTGACTATAGTTAAGTCGAGTGGAAGTATTGAAAGTAAAGCATTATTCAAGGAAGGATTCGTCTCCTCAGCTATCTAAGGTTAATATCATGATCAACTCAAGTTAATAGAAATCAAAATCTTTAGCCATAGTAGTTCAGTTAACAATAATTATTATTATTAAACCAAGAACTTTGTATTTGGATTATAGAGTTAAATGTGGATGATATTCGAATTTTCATCGTCACTATATTCCATAAGCGCAAAGTGGTATAGTTTTGACGAAGAGAATTGGTGTATATAAAAGTCGCAACCATGTAGCGCTTAACAAATTAAAATTGGATTTTTCAACAACCAAATAAGTGAAAAATTCGAAAAAATATCACACCACCTGCTAACTGATGTGTGAACATTAATATTCAAAAGTTCTTTATTAATTGCTAACCAAAATTACACATAACGAGTCATGCAACCAAAATGACGAATTTTCTTTTGACCAAACAAGTTACTTTGTTTATAACAAAATAAATTAATTAATTCAATTAATATCTGTGAAATATTAATTATAAAATTTGATCATGATTTGAGGAATAAATATTATCAAATATATTTATAGTAGCTATAGATATATTTATCGATTTACGATATCGATAAGTGGTTAAATTGGATTTGATAAAATAATATTTCTTTGGTCTCAAATGAGATTTTGGTGCATTATGGTCGGTGGTAATTTCGGTAGAAATATGGACAAAAGGGGTGGCTTAAATAAGATTAGAGATATTTGATTTTGGATGGCTTAGATTAAGTGAAAACTAGTATGGGAAGAGATCCACTATTTTCTCGCTTCTTTCCACCATTTAGACATCGCTAACACTAATTGCTAAGATCTTTGGTTGCCACTCACTCCTTCCATTATCATGTCGAAAATATTCCATAGGTGCTCCATTAGATCAAGTTCAAATAAACTCAAGGTCAATCATTGTCTGATTGCCAAAGGTAAACGATTCAAGGATTGACATTCTACTGAATGGAAACAGTTTCTGTTAACTCCGCCTTGACCATGACTCACCGATCTAGTGCATCAAGAGGTTCCGACCTAACAGTTAGAAGCATGCCGACTTAAAGCTCAACAGGGGGTGCCGACCTAAGGCTCAACAGGGGGTGCCGACCTAAGGCCTAAGGGTTATGCCGACTTAACACTTCAACAAGTATGCCGACTTAACACTTCAACGAGGCTACCGACTCAACATAAATACCGACCCAACAGCCTTAGCTCATTGCGGACCTAAAATGAATGGCGACTCAATGGTTACCGACTTAATGGCTCAGAAGGGACAGCGACTCAAGGGAGACCGACTTAAGATTCAAAGGGTTACCGACCTAGTAGGATTGAGAGGCATACCGACTTGAGAAATACCGAGTTAAGGCTAAAACAGTTGCCGACCTAACGTGGGTACTGGCCTAAGACTCAGAGGATGCCGACTTAATAAGAAGGCCGACCTAAGGTCTAAAAAAGATACCGACTCAGTGACTTGACCGAGTTACCGATCTAATGCCTTACCAAGCTGGCGACCTAGAATAGTTGCCGACCCAAGTCACAACCGATCCAGCTCCCAGTTATCTCGTTCACGATCCAGGACTTATCATTTGGACCGTGACTTGCGACTTACCAAGTTAACTCGTCCACGACCTAATATAAGCCCGATGCCATGTTACTGAGAAGAGGTGGTGTTGACTCGGAGGCGACCTTAGACCGGTCACGACTCACCTTAAGTCGGCTGCGGCTTAACTTGAGTCGGCCACGGTTTAGGACTTGGCAAAAATTTCAGAATCAGAACTCTCTATAAATAGGCAACCACCTCCAACATTCAAAGGGCTTTGGGCACATTCTCTTCATACACCGTTACCTTGCTGCATTGAGAACTTCATCAACACTTAGAGCTTTCAAGATTAGAGGAATACATCAAAGAACTTCACGAAGAAACCACACATCTTCAACATGAATTTAAGGACTTTAATCGACATTGAAGCTGAAGCTACTTGTTCCAAATCACTTGTAACTTGAAGTATATTGTACTTGAGAAGAAGTGTATCAGTTTGTAACGGGATTATTAATAAAAGTACCTAAAGTGGACGTAGGCTAAACCCTTAAGCCGAACCACTATAAAATTGTTGTTGCTTACTGTTTTTCTGCTATTACCTGCTTGTAATTCATTCCCGATCTATCGGGTGGTGCTTTCACAACTACACTTCACACACCGGGGTGTTAGCGTTCAAATTTTAGCGTTAACATTTTTGGTGCTTTCACTGAGAATCCAACTCAGGAAAACTGTCATCATTGCTTCACAGAGATTTGAAGAAAGAATTTCCTTAAAAACCAGAAGTCTATCTGAGATTATGGCTCCTGGAAGGAAAAGTAGATCTGTCAGATCTGGAAACATTCAAGAGGGAACCTCCGCTTCCCCTGTACCTAATCAACCCACTCCGTCTGTTGGAGTTACGAAAGCGGAGTTGGATGCTGTGATTCTAGGGCTAAACCAGCAGATAAACGCCCAAAATGCACAATTAGAGGCTCAAAGTGCCCAGAATGCTCTAATTCTGAATAAGTTAAACGACTTACTTGGGGCAAACAATCAACCGGCTGGTAATGAAAGGAACTATGCTGGCAACGTTCATGATGTTAATGAAAGGAATGCTCCTGAAAGGGCTACTAGTCCCTTTGAGCAGGCAGTTCCTGAGGCTGGTGGATCTAGAACTCGGCATGATGAGGAATATCTTTCTGGAATGGTCCGGCAGATCATGAAAGAAAGTATGCAAAGGGTTGAAGATGAGAAGGAATGGGGTTTCGCCCCAAGTAAAACTCCGTTTACTGAAAAATCTTAAAGGCGGAATTTCCAAGGAAGTTTGTCCCTCCGACTATTCCAGCTTACAAAGGGACAAGTGATCCGAATGAATTCTTGTATAAATATGATTGGCACATGACAGGTGCCAGAGCCTCTGACGAAATAAAGTGCCGATATTTCCCCGTGTACCTGGAAGGTGTGGCTCTACTATGGTTCACAAAGTTGCCAGTCCGATCTATTGATCAGTTTTCAGACTTGACCAGAAAATTCAAGGAGCAGTTTAGACTATATGCTTCGAAGGCCAAGGGCATCATGTCACTGTCGAGTTTAGAGCAGAACCCTGGTGAGTCTATCAGATCTTTCTTGAACCGCTTTAATATAGCGCTGGCTGAGGTGGACAATGCTGAACCACGAATGATACTGACTTATCTGATGAAGGCTATTGATAAGTCAAGCGAATTTGGGAAATGGTTAAATATGAAAGAGCCAACCTCTCTCGAAAAGTTCTACAAAAAAGCAGATGAATTCATTCGCTTGGAAAGTCGTCCTTTGCCAGTAAAGGCAGTGTTGGAGAAAGCTGAAGACAACACTGTCGCTCCACGCAAGAGTGAATCGGTGGGGCAGAAAAGGGAGAATAATAATGGAAAGAAACAGGGTAATCTGAAGAAGCCCCGATCCTTCAAGCCATCAGAGTATACTCCATTATCACATACGCCGGAGCACATCTACCTTGCCACTAAAGATTCCGTCGATTTCCCTAAACCTATCCCTTTGAGAACCGGGAAAAAAGCCATACAGAGTGGGAAATTCTGCCGCTTCCACAATCAACCCGGTCATGAGACTGATGAATGCCGCCAGTTGAAAAATCTGATTGAAGAGTTGCTAAGAGAAAACAAACTGCAGCAATTTGTGAAGAAGAATAGCAACAATCCTGCATCGTCAAGTCAGGGGCAACAGGTTCCTGTTCATCAGCCGAGGACAGGTGAGAAAGCTACGGGGCATGAATCTGGAAGGCCCATTATCAATGTCATTACAGGAGGGCCTCACCCAGCTGGCAAGAGCTGGGGTGAGATGGAGAGATATTCCAGGGCTTTGAAATATGCTCCAGCCGAAGAAGACGTCTTTGTTTTAGAAGACACTACGCCCCTGAAACAACAGAAAACTTTCAGTGATGATATTATTTTCAAAGCCAGAGATTCCTCAGGTATCGAAGCTCCTACCCTAGATCCCTTGGTCATCTCTGCTGGTATTGGACCGGCCATTGTCAGAAGAGTTCTCATTGACTGCGGAGCATCATGTAATCAAGAAGACATTCGACCAAATGAAAATCCCTATGGTCGATGTACAAGCCTCATCGCAGAAGATCGCTGGCTTCACCGGGGAGCCAAAGCAACCAATAGGAACCATCGATCTGCTAGTAGAACTTGGGGAAGGAGAAAGGAAAGTGGTCCGCAAGCAAACATTAGTGATTGTCGATGAATTTTCTGCTTATAATGCTTTCCTTGGCCGTCCAACGCTCGCAGCATTCAAAGCTATTCTAGCCCCGTGGTGCCTCACTATTAAATTCCCTACAGACAATGGAGTAGGAGTTATAAAAGGGGATCAAAATGCTGCGCGAGAGTGCTATTTGACAGAACTGCGAGAGTCAAGAAAAAGAGAAATGGGAAAGGATGCGGCAACCCCAGTCCGCATCAAGGAACCAGCCTTGTAGCAATTACGGGGCGGACCCTGCACCGGCGAGCACAGCGGGGCACGGAAAGAAATGGATCCCAGAAAAGCCAGTGTAGGGGAGAATAGAGTGGTACCGGTGGAAACGACAGTTCCGGTATCTGTTGACCCGAAGGACCCAAATAAGGTGTTGAATGTGGGGTCACAGCTTAATGTGTCAATTCAGAATATCTTGATATCTTTCCTGAAAGCAAATCTGGATGTCTTTGCTTGGACTCATGCCGATATGTGTGGAATATCTCCAGAAGTTGCAGTACACACTCTGAATATTGACCCCAAGTTTACACCGGTAAAACAGAAAAGAAGAACCCAAGGTCCAGAAAGGTCAGCAGCATTAAAAGAAGAAGTTGATCGACTCATGGAAAATAACTTCATTAAAGAATCTACTTATCCGAATTGGGTGTCAAATCCAGTGCTGGTTAAAAAAGCTAATGGAAAATGGAGAGTGTGCATCGATTTTTCAGATCTAAACAAGGCCTGCCCCAAAGATTGCTTCCCTTTACCCAGGATCGATCAACTAGTAGATGGAACAGCGGGGCATGAGTTGTTGTCTTTCATGGATGCCTACTCCGGATACAACCAGATCATGATGCATGAGCCGGATCAGGAGGATACAAGCTTTATCACTGATGTTGGTCTTTATTGTTACAGAGTTATGCCCTTCGGATTGAAAAATGCAGGGGCAACCTACCAAAGACTTGTTAATGCTATGTTCAAACCGCAACTGGGCAAAACTATGGAAGTCTACGTCGACGACATGTTAGTGAAGTCCAAGAAAGCAACGGATCACATTGAACACTTAGCAGAAATGTTCACAGTCCTCCGGAAATACAGAATGAAGCTTAACCCTCTGAAATGTACATTTGGGGTCGAGTCCGGAAAGTTCTTAGGTTTCATTGTCAGTGCTAGGGGTATTGAGGCAAGTCCAGCTCAAATTACTGCCTTGAAAGAAGTTAAAGCTCCTAGAACGAAGAAGGAATTGCAGAGTCTCAACGGAAAGGTCGCCGCCCTGAGTCGGTTCATTTCCAAAGCCACTGATAAATGCATCCCATTCTTTGACGCCCTGAAGAAAGGAAAGAAGAATTTTGAATGGACTTCCGAATGCCAAAAAGCCTTCGATGAGTTGATCCGTCATATGGAAACGCCTTCAATACTTTCTAGGCCAGGCAATGGTGAGGATCTTCTTATATACTTGGCAGTATCATCTCATGCTCTAAGTGCAGCGCTGATATGGGAAGACAAAAGGATTCAACATCCGGTTTACTATATCAGCAAAAGACTCACTGGGGCAGAGCTGAATTACTCCAAGTTGGAAAAACTCGCCTATTGCCTACTAGTTGCATCAAGGAAACTGAGGCAATATTTCCAAGCTCATCCTATCAGAGTACTCACTGATCAACCTCTAAAGCAAGTCCTATTTCGCCCTGAAACTTCGGGTCGCCTTCTAAAATGGAACATTGAACTCAGTCAATATGACATCACTTATCACCCCCGAAAAGCAATCAATGGACAAGCTTTAGCAGATTTCATTGCAGAGTTTACAGATAAAGGAAACAGTGAGGAAGAAACGTTCGACAATTCCCCTATCCAGTGGAGGTTATATGTCGATGGTGCAAGAAATGATTACTGTTCTGGAGCCGGAGTCGTACTTGAGACTCCTGAAGGTCGGTCATTATGCTATGCACTGAGATTGGAATTTCCTTCAACAAACAATGAAGCCGAATATGAAGCTCTTATCGCAGGACTGAAAATCGCTAAAGAACTAAACATACGAGCATTACAGATCTTTAGCGATTCTCAGCTTATTGTATGTCAAGTCAAGAAGGAATTTCAAACGAAAGGGGGAAACCTGCCCGCTTACTTGTCAAAGGCTTGGGGACTTCTGTGTGAGCTCGATCACTATTCAATAAGCCACATTCCTCGGGAAGAGAATATGAAAGCAGATTCCCTCGCAAAGTATTCAAGTTCTGGTGAAGCTCAACTATTGGGATTGGTCCCTGTAGAAGTCCTTTCAGCACCAAGTATAGACGAGATGGATATTGACTGGATTATGAATGTATCTCAAGAACAAGAGTCATGGATGACTCCAATACTGGACTACCTACTCAGAGGTTCTCTGCCAGAAAATTCGATAGAAAGACGAAAGCTACTAAGGAAAGCCTCTCGCTATGTAATTCAGGATGGCCGATTATACAGACGGGGATTCTCAATGCCACTGCTTCGATGTGTATCCAGGGAAGAGTCCAAAACAATCCTAGCTGAGGTGCATGGAGGAGAATGTGGTGATCATTCAGGTGGTCAAACATTAGCAAAGAAAATTCTCCGATACGGATATTTTTGGCCAGAAATTAATCATGATGCTGCAAGCTATTCCCGAAAGTGTGACAAATGCCAAAGATTTGCCAAAATTCCTAGAGCACCTTCAACTGAACTCACACAAATGGTCAGTCCATGGCCATTTGCAATTTGGGGAATGGATCTCATTGGGCCGCTACCGACTGCCAAATCAGGGATTAGATATGCTATTGTTGCAGTTGATTATTTTACGAAATGGGCTGAAGCTGAACCATTGGCTACTATCACCTCTAAGAAGATGATAAGTTTCGTGACCAAGAATATCATTTGCAGGTATGGTGTGCCTCAGAAAATAATCACAGACAATGGTACTCAGTTTGAAAGCGAGGAATTCCAGGATTTTTGCAAACGATTCAAAATCCAGAAAAGCTTTTCGGCAGTAGCTCATCCGCAGGCAAACGGGCAAGTGGAAGCAGTGAACAAGATCATCAAATCAACCATCAAAAAGCAACTCGAAAGAGCAAAAGGTGGTTGGGTCGATAAGCTACCACTTGCACTATGGGCATACAGAACTACTCACAAAACTGCGACTGGGCATACTCCTTTTTCGTTAGCATACGGATCGGAAGCAATGATCCCGGTTGAAACAGAGGTCCCTTCACACAGAAGAATCCATTTCAATCAAGCAGAAAATGAAAAGCTACAACTTGAAGCGCTAGATCTCCTTGATGAAAAAAGAGACGAAGCTAATCTCAGAGCTGCAGCTCATCAGCAAAGGATAGCCAGACATTTCAATTCCAAAGTTCGCCAACGCAGCTTTGAGATTGGAGACCTAGTCCTGAAGAGAATTATGACAGCGACAGGTGTGTTTGGGCCAAATTGGGAAGGACCGTATGTAATAGGTCAGAAGCTTCTTGACGGCACATTCAAACTCACCACTGTTGATGGAGATCAAATTCCAAGGGCATGGAACAGCAACCATTTGCGTCCATACTTTACTTGAAAATTTTGTTGAAACATTGTAAAAAGAATTATGAATGTATGATTCTTGTAATTCAAAGCAATTGTAAAACTGATGCAAGTAAATAATGAAAGAATATAAAGTGGATGTAGGCCCAATTTCATGGCCGAACCACTATAAATCTTGTGTTCCTTATTATTATTACATGTTTGCTTTATTCTCGATATAAAAGGTACGTAGAATGTATTGCTGAAATGTCGATTTGAATTTTTGCAGACAATGGAAGTGAAACTTGCACATAAAAAGACCAAGTGATTCTCGCCAAATTTCAAGTCACAAAAGCCTCGAATTCAAATCCTAGATAGGAAGTACTTCAATTGAACAGCCTATGATTTCGACAGAAACGGGTCTTTGCTAATAAATTGAGATCGTTTGAACAAACAAACATCCAATTAAAAAGCTAGTGCTCGTTCTCACGAAATTGCCCGGCAATGAAGCACACTTCCTTGGATTAAACAAGTTACTTGTAAAAAAAAAAAAGGGGGGGGGCAGAGGATCATTGAAAAGGCATGAGCAAGTGAACAGAGGAACAACCAAAGCCATCATCGGCAGCACAAGTCCTCTTCGGAGGCACAACTCTTCGGAGGATAAAGACCTCTAATGGGTCATACGCCACAAAAAAGAAAGTTCTCTACTCAACAAAAAAGATTGGAGGAGTCATGACCCTCCAACCATGAGAGAGTAACTTCCAGGCGATGAAAACCCTCTCTGAGGCCCATTTCACCAGGAGTTGAAGTGTTATGACCGCTCTTCGGGATTTCACTTCACCAGAGTTGAAATGCAAACAAAATAAAAGCCCTCTTCGGAGGCCCATTTCACCAGGAGTTGAAGTGTTATGACCGCTCTTCGGGATTTCACTTCACCAGAGTTGAAATGCAAACAAAATAAAAGCCCTCTTCGGAGGCCCATTTCACCAGGAGTTGAAGTGTTATGACCGCTCTTCGGGATTTCACTTCACCAGAGTTGAAATGCAAACAAAATAAAAGCCCTCTTCGGAGGCACATTTCGCCAGGAGTTGAAGTGTAACAACCGCTCTTCGGAATTTCACTTCACCAAAGTTGAAATGCAAAACAAGATAAAGACCTTCCTGGAAGCCCATGTTTCACCGAGATTGAAATAAAACTTCCAAGTGTCGAAACGTGAAAAGGCTTTCCTCGAAGGCACAACTCTTTGGAGGTACACGTTTCACCAAGATTGAAATAAAACTTCCAAGTGTCGAAACGTGAAAAGGCTTTCCTCGAAGGCACAACTCTTTGGAGGTACACGTTTCACCAAGATTGAAATAAAACTTCCAAGTGTTGAAACGTGAGAAATCCCTCCTCAGAGGTACAACCCCCTCCCGGGGACACAATTAAAAAGAAAGACCTCTTCAGAAGCCCACGTTTCACCGAGATTGAAATAAAACTTCCAAGTGTTGAAACGTGAAAAAATATCTCCTCAGAGGCACAAATTTTTATTAAAAAAAAAAGAAGAAGGGGGAAAGAAAGTTAAAGTACATTCAGAGGTCCGCTTTACCACATAGAAGAATTCACTTGGCAAAATGTATACATACGCAAAAGGAAAAAGTGATTTCTTCGAAGGGCAAAGCGTAGAAACTTATATGAAGGAAGTTGCACTCTACGAAAATTCTCTTCGAGAATGAAGTAATTATTCTTTAGAAAACGAGAGTGCAAGTCCCCTCAAAGTATACGATATTGCAGTAAGCTCGTGGTATAGGGGCAACATGGTATAGTTACATACAAAGCGGTATAACTATGTCGGTAAAGTACGCTCAAACAACATACCACAAGCTCACCGCAACATCGTATAAATAAACTTGTGCAAAAATGAATAATAAATGCATTCTCAAATTCAAACAAAAGTCTGTACAAATAAAGAATCATTTTATTCAATTGCAGATATTGCAGATACAGGTTTCAAAATAAAAAAGCAGGGGCCGGTGCCTGCACAACATCCGACCATTACACAAAAAAGGAATCAAAAAGCTCAACTCTTCATTTCTTCTTGCCGCCTTTAGACCCTTTACCCGGCCGAGTGGTTAACTTTTCAGGTCTTTCAGGTTGGTCTGAAGGCATAAGGGAAGAAGGGGAGGGAGGTGCAACTGGTGCAATTTCCGGTTCCTCTTCTGTGGTGATAATTTTCTTCCCCCTCCTCTTCGATGTCCCATGCTTCTTCCTTTTCTTCGAAGAAGACTCACTCCCCGGAGTAACGAGAGCGGACAAAACTACGTCGTCAGAAGGAGTCCACTCCGGAGAGATCTCGCCTCCTTCGAGTCCCTCATCTTTTTGCTCCTGCGAAGCAATATGGTCATCCAAACCATGAAGAGCCTCAATTTTCTCCTCTTGTGACCCAGGTTGTGAAGCAGAAGGAGGAGTCACCTGAAGAGATGGAGGAGGAATAACCAGAGAAGGCGAAGTCTGCACGGCACTTGTTGTTTCAACTGCAGAAGAAGAAAAATTGAAAATGTTAGTATCTTCCCGAAAGAAGGGAGATATGGGTTCATCGAGATTCAAGAGGTAATCGAGAAGCTCATCAAATTTTTGAGGAATAAGCAGGTAATCCACCTGAATCGGACCAATGTCAAAATTACCTAAAGATGTTGGCTTCGTCAGTTCAATCTCATAATTCTGAGCCCCAATGTCCTCCAAAGCCTCTTCATCAGTAGGGGTAATTACCCCGGTTCTTATAGGAGGCGGCGAATGAGCACTAGAGCCTGTAATGTCCACCTCGGGAGAAACTAGAGGACGTTTGGAGGTAGTAGGCGGTACTTCTTTTTCAGAACGCTCCTCTTCCGCCATCCCGGCCCGCGCTCTGGCAAGCTGCTCCTTTCCCTTGGCAAGAGCGGCACGGGCTTCATCATCAAGATAATGCTCTTCAAGGGCTGACTCAGCATATCCAGCACCATTACCACCGAGCATATCAAGTGCTGCCTCCCAAACTTCAGCCAGTGTGATTTCATACTTGGGGCCTAGAAAGGCAAGGCTGCCACGTCCCAAAATGCTGTGCAGATAAAAATCGAATAATGTGGAGCTAATGTCAGCTTTGGTTGCTTGATGAGCCTCTTCGGCCGCAAGTTTCCCAGCAACAGCCTCGTCGCGCTCCTTTTCGGCCATAGCAAGTCGAGTTTTTAACAACTCTATCTCCAAGCTTTGAGAGCCGGTCTGTTCTCGCAATTGTACAGTTTCAGCACGATATTCTTCTATGACCTTTTCTTTGTATGCAAGCTTATCTTCGACTGCTCTTTGACTGGCATGCGCATCTCGTACTTGTTGCTGAAGCATGCTCTCCTTTTGTGAATGGAAAGTAGATGAAGTAGCTAATTCTTCCTTAAGTTTTTCTACTTCCGCTTCCAGCTTTTCATTGTAGGAAGCAATACTTCTCATTTCGGCGTCATGCTGTTCGAGAGTCTTCTGCCACTCAGCCTTATCATTCTCCATTGTTAGCATGGCCTCGAGATTGGCTCGATTAACCCTCTGAAGTTCGTCGACGAGTTTTTGCCAGTTCGACATTCTTTCGATATCGGTCCTGACAGTATCAAGATTTCGCAGCATAGCCGGTTTGTCGAGAGGAACCAAGTCGAGATCAAATCGAACCCCTCTCAGGCACCACTGATGAAATCGACTTTGAAGAGTGGGAGGACCTTGCCCGACTTGGTATGCGGGCCGGTTGATGATTGCTTGAATGTCGGAGCGAACGGGAGCAGGAGATTGAGCAGGGACATGTTCAGAAGCTGAAGGAGTTGTTTCTTCAGTAAGTCTAGCCCGCTTGCTAGAAGAATCGTCTATGTGACTCTTTCCTCTATCATCATGAGCTTTTCTCTTTTGGGTATCATCATCTCTGTGGGGAAGATCATGTCTTTCTTGTTCCCTTCGGCGACGTTCTTCATATGCTCGTCTCTCGTCGGCTTTCCTCACGGCCCTCTCTTCATCCGACTCTCTGTAAGAAGGAAGGTAACGCCTGTAATCATACTGGCTACGCCTCCCGTAGCGCTGGAAATCATCATAGTACGAGCCGCTGCGCCCCATAGGAGAATCTGGAATTAAAATAATAAGCTTTAGAAATCTTTAAAGTACAAGAAGATAAGTGCATAGAAGTGATGAGAGATCCAAAGTGTCGTGTAACGTGTAAACTACGCGCATCAATCTACGAACCACTCTTTAATTGAGGAGTGGTTGTAGGTGTGATAGTTAGCGTCAACTCTTGAGTCGACGACGACTGTTGCAAGATAGAAGTAGCCTCAACTACTGAAGAAGAAATCCCGGCAGTGATAGGATCGTCTTTAAAGATCTCGTGTGAAGTAGCAAAGAGATCGCTCAGTCCTTCGAAAGTATCATCCCTGCTCTACTTAACAGGACTGGATTTCTCAGCTTTTTCACCAGATTCTTGTGAATGATGGGAAGATCCCAGAGGCTCTTCTTCCTCGATAACCGGGGCAAGTTTGTCGGATGGCCCCGCAACATCAACAGAAGTGGAGCACTTCACTAACAAAGACTCAGGAGTCTTTATCGGAGAATCGGGGACTTCCGTTGGAATTTCATGAGCATGCATAGAACGAGAAGCGTGTAGAAGCCCATATTGATGTAAAAATTCATCTCTCAACAGAAATTTTATGCTCCTCTCTTCTGCGGCCACGGCACTCAACCTCTCAAAAACTTGCTTATGAATCGGATCTCTAGAAGGGAGAGGAAGTGTTGAAAGGAACAAAGAATGAAATTAGCAACTGAAATTTCGGATCTCGAAAAAGTTTCAAAACGGAAAAAATAGAAGCACTAATCTTACTTCCTACTCTCCAGATGGCGTAAAACCCTGGGGGACAGCGGGCAAAGAAAAACTGGTTCAAAAATCCATGAACGCTTTCAGTAAGATCGGAAATGAGCTTGCGGTTTCTAGCACTTCTCACAATAATGAGGGAAGGATGATCTTTACTCTTTGCAAACGAGCACAGATAACGAATTTCTTCAAAACTCGGTAGGCGATCAAGAGTTCTTCTAAACAAAACACATAACCCCGTCAAGATGGCATAGCCATTGGGATGAAGTTGAAACGGAGAGATTGTCAACCGAAGGAGAAGAGTTCGAAGGAAGTCGTTAAAAGGAGGAATCGCCCCACTTAAGCACATTTGGCAATTGACTGCAACAAAACCATGGGGAGGATTGTCAGCAGTATCACTTGGCCCAGGGAGAAGAACATCACTTTCAGCAAAGCCAAATTGAGTGCGCAGCTGGATAAACGCTCTCGAAGTTAGAATAGTCGAGGTTCTCTCCGGAGGATTCTCTATGGGAACAGCTATCGGAAAAGTTTCTTCCTCTTGAGTTACCACTTCTTCTTCTCGGTGGGAAGTCATTCTACATAAACAACTGGGTATTCAAACATGAAGGTGCATGTTTCCTAAGGTGTGTGAAGTGTTGTGTAAAATCAATCAAGCAGTGAACAAATATAACTGGAATGAAAACTAGCAAGCATTTGTTAGTTATGAAATTCAGGGACTATTGTTTTAAGCCTAAATATGCAAGTAAGATGTTGATGCAGATAAATCAGTTCAGATTATTGATACTTTGCATTAATGTTTAACTTTAATTGATTGATTCACAAACATTTCATGCAATATAATTAAGTTGCTTGTCTTGTCTTGACTAATCTGTCATCTGACATGGGCAGTCAATGGCAGTATTTTCGCCTTGGTTTTCTTTGTTTGTTATTTTCAGCAGGTTAGCAGCTTATAAGTTAATGCGATCTGTGAAATAATACAATGAGATTCAAACAAATTTAAAGTTGGGGCAGTTCAAAATTTAGGCAACTTAGTTTTGCAGTTCAAGTTAGAAACTCAAAGTGGATCTATGCTCTCAAAAAGTCAGCATGCCCAAAGCTTAAGTGTTAACTCGGCAGCGGTTTAAGAGCCAACTCGGTCACGGTTTAAGGGTTTAACTCGGCCACGACTTAGGGATTAACTTGGCTGCGGTTCAAGGTTAAATCAGTAGAAGGTTAAATCGGCAGATTTCCCCAAGAATTAATTTGGCTACGATCTAAGGGTAAGGTCGGCCAAATGTTAAGCTACCCAAATTCACTGAGTCGCTTCCGAGCTAACATCTCACTACATTCAACCCGTTAACCCAATAACCATTCCATCAGCAGCCGCCTTCATTCACATAATCCAATAACCCAATAAAACAATTTGAAATTGTCACAGATCTGATGTCCTGCCATCAAAGACCATCGAGCCTGAGGCGATAAACCCCTTCATTGTATCAACAATCATCTCAAGCAACCTAAACTTCACCAATTACGAAAACGATGGTATTCTTGATGGAGCATCACACAAAGAGGCGATTCGTGTTTGAGCGACAGGATTCATGAATCGACAAGTAATCTACGATCGAAAGAGAAATAGAATCACTTACGCAATGGATGGTAGAGGTTATCGGTGATTAGTTGGAAGGAAATTGCTTCTAGGAATTTGAGAATACTTTAATGGCGGAATCAGGCAAGAGAGTAAGTGACGAAGAAAGAGGAAGAAAGTTAACTTATACCCTGCAGTGGAAAATTTGGAGCAACACATACGGTCTAACTGTTAGGTCGCATACGACCTACCGACCTAAGAGGGGACGGGTTAAGGGCTATCGAAGCACACGACCTAACATTTAGGCGTATACTTCGAGGGGCAAATGTTAACTCCGCCTTGACCATGACTCACCGATCTAGTGCATCAAGAGGTTCCGACCTAACAGTTAGAAGCATGCCGACTTAAAGCTCAACAGGGGGTGCCGACCTAAGGCTCAACAGGGGGTGCCGACCTAAGGCCTAAGGGTTATGCCGACTTAACACTTCAACAAGTATGCCGACTTAACACTTCAACGAGGCTACCGACTCAGCATAAATACCGACCCAACAGCCTTAGCTCATTGCCGACCTAAAATGAATGGCGACTCAATGGTTACCGACTTAATGGCTCAGAAGGGACAGCGACTCAAGGGAGACCGACTTAAGATTCAAAGGGTTACCGACCTAGTAGGATTGAGAGGCATACCGACTTGAGAAATACCGAGTTAAGGCTAAAACAGTTGCCGACCTAACGTGGGTACTGGCCTAAGACTCAGAGGATGCCGACTTAATAAGAAGGCCGACCTAAGGTCTAAAAAAGATACCGACTCAGTGACTTGACCGAGTTACCGATCTAATGCCTTACCAAGCTGGCGACCTAGAATAGTTGCCGACCCAAGTCACAACCGATCCAGCTCCCGAGTTATCTCGTTCACGATCCAGGACTTATCATTTGGACCGTGACTTGCGACTTACCAAGTTAACTCGTCCACGACCTAATATAAGCCCGATGCCATGTTACTGAGAAGAGGTGGTGTTGACTCGGAGGCGACCTTAGACCGGTCACGACTCACCTTAAGTCGGCTGCGGCTTAACTTGAGTCGGCCACGGTTTAGGACTTGGCAAAAATTTCAGAATTAGAACTCTCTATAAATAGGCAACCACCTCCAACATTCAAAGGGCTTTGGGCACATTCTCTTCATACACCATTACCTTGCTGCATTGAGAACTTCATCAACACTTAGAGCTTTCAAGATTAGAGGAATACATCAAAGAACTTCACGAAGAAACCACACATCTTCAACATGAATTTAAGGACTTTAATCGACATTGAAGCTGAAGCTACTTGTTCCAAATCACTTGTAACTTGAAGTATATTGTACTTGAGAAGAAGTGTATCAGTTTGTAACGGGATTATTAATAAAAGTACCTAAAGTGGACGTAGGTTAAACCCTTAAGCCGAACCACTATAAAATTGTTGTTGTTTACTGTTTTTCTGCTATTACCTGCTTGTAATTCATTCCCGATCTATCGGGTGGTGCTTTCACAACTACACTTCACACACCGAGGTGTTATCGTTCAAATTTTAGCGTTAACAGTTTCAAAGGAGAGAGAGTTCATCTGTTTAAGGTATTCTTTAAGGCTTTAATTCTTAAGTATGGTTTTCATTGAATTATAGTTTATAATTTCTAAATAATATTTTATTAAGTATATATTATTATTATATTGTTAGTTAGGCGATGATTTTGAAACATATTAATGTTGTCACATGTTAGTGTAGTTATATGTATGTATATACATACAAATTAAAAAAAATCAATTTTTTTATACAAATCAAATATGTACAGCCACCTATTATAAATATATGTATATATATATTCATTATCATTATATTAAATTAGATATTTATATTATTTAGTTATACATCTATGATTTTTATTTAATTTCAATATCATACTATTGTTTAAATTTATTATATTATACATATATCTTATTTTATGGCAATATTAATTTTATACTGAAAGAAATTAATTTTTGTAATTATTTATTAATATTTAAATTAGTATATTACATAAATCAATTATATAAGATCAAATGTTTTACAAAAATTATTTTTTTATATTTTATAAAATTATATTATCGTAAGGTAAGCTCTAGAGAAATCAAAATTAGAGAAACAATTTTCGATTTTTTTACAAACTATTATAATTGGTCGAAAATCAATAAATTAATTAAAATTAAATATTATCGCAAAAAATATGGAATCTATTTTCAAACTTCAAAATATCTTCTATGATTTACAGAAAATTTGAAATTTGAAAAGGTTTCGAAAATAATATATTACTAATTTCTAATTTGAATGAATATTCAATTAAAATATATTTTGTAACAATTAAAATAATAATATTTTTTACGTTGTACACATGATCTGGAATTTAAATTTTGAAAAAAATAAAGAAATATTTTTATATTTATTAAATAATATGTATTTTTTATATCTTACAGACACACACACTCATATATATATATATATATATATATTATAATAAAAATAAAGCATTATATTATTGTTATAAATATATTAGTACATGTATTTTTCTTGGTTTTTAATTTAAAAAATTATCATTTATTTTAATATTTGAATAATTTATTGGCATTTAAATGGATGTATTATAATATTATGCATACATACACATAAATATTCAATTATTTTATTTACAAAATTTTATATATACATATATATAAATATACAATAATATTTACATATAAGTAATAGTTTATATACATACATATATTTGGATAACATACATTTGTATTTTGGATGAGCTAACATGTGCGTTGCGATGTAAATCCCAACATCTACACACCGACGTGTTATACCTTGCACAGATTGACATGTTACACATGCACACATTTATGCATTTGTGTATTTGATATATATTTAAATTTATATATATAAATTAAATAAAACTATATAATTTATAAATTTAAATAAAATAAAATATTTTATTTGAATAGTATTTTGAAATGTCCTAAATGAATTAGATTTCGTTGGCCCGATTTAAATCCAATAAGGGAGTTTTTTTTTAAAATTCATTCATAACTTCTGCTATAGGCTGACCTAGTTTTAACAACAATATCAAAGTCCAATAGCCTATATGGTCTAAACTAATCATGTTAGGGTTAAATAATTAATCTTGACACCTAGATACCATATATACATATATCAATCAGAGTTCAACAATCAATCACTAATCATCGGCCTGGACAATTATAATAACTTGTCCTCACAATTGCCGATAATATACAACAGTTAGGCAAAGGATAATCAAAACAGATACGTATATACGAAAATGAAGATCTCCAGCTCTCCTGCTGAAGCTCTAATAGCACTAGATCTGAACCTGCAAATATGCTCAGTCTGACATGAGCATTGAAAGGGAAGAACGCCCGGATCAGTCTAGTAAACTACGTGAGAAACACACTCAACTGAATTTATTAAATTACCAAACTTTTCCTTTCAAAACACATGTATCTCGTAAGACAAGTCCACACATAAACATGAAAATGTTTTTACCTTACGATAACCAAAACATTTCATATCAAATCCTCTAATATTATACTAGTGTCTAGTATACGAATAATATTAATCATACCCAAAATTGTTACATTGATTAAATTCCAGCATATAGCCTAAAATGGTTATTACAATCAAAATAGCAGGTACGTAGTGGAGTTTGGATTTTCGTACAAATGACTAGGTGAAGGGACTACCTTCCGGCAGTACATCTCTAGAGGAATGCACCGAGGACCATCATAAAGGATCTTCTACCAACACAAGACCGGCCTATCTCTGTAATTAGATAGTACCGAATATATCATCCTTCGTCGTTATCGACCTTTTTTGATATCCCTCATAGCATACAAACCACAACAATTAGATGCATGACGTCATAACGTGCAAAGATATATCTAGAAAAGGATGATCATAGCTTACTTAGGAGCGTCCCACTTAGCCTTGCTGCATCTAATCCTATTTCGGTGATTTCCGATTGATGAGGCCTGAGGTAACGATTAACTTTCACATATCACATCACTTTGAATGCCACACTGCCATTTCCATTGACTACTAATTTCCTTCCACAAAAATACAACCTTTAAGATCATAGTCTCAAGGAGGGTGTTAAGCTAAGAGAAGTTGTCTTCCCTGCCACCACTGATGTATGTTTGTAAAAACCAATGTACGTAATCTTTATAAATGCAATGTCAGACAAACATCCATAAAAGCTGTCCAGGAACAGGACAAACCGAAGGTACTTTCCTACCACATCCTATCAGAAAACCCTAGGATTAGTAGCGAATAGTCCTTGCATTAGATATTTCATAATGAAGAGACAACTGCTACTGGATGTACATTAGTATTTTAGCCCTAAACGATCAACAAGCAGTCCTCTACTATGAAAATCCTGAATATCAATATCATTGACCAACCTGCACAATCATCGCATATACGCTAGACTGAAGCGATATTTAGATAAACCGATCCTGGTCTCCTCTCATCAACAACGCAAAAGCGTTTCTCAAATTCACCCAAAAACTAAGTCTCATAGATTTATCACGTTTCCAACTTTCAACTTGTTATCCTTCGGCCAAGAAGGAAGCTCGATAGATTGGAGTAATACTTCGCACTACACAAATCAACATACTCAGCACAAACTGTATCATGTTCCGCCCATAAATCTAACTCAAATATGTCCATACTGTTTGAATCCACAATAAACCATACATATCCGACCCAAAATGTGCCAACTGCTGAAAAATCGGGAGAAAGAAAAGAAGAGAGAAGAAGAGAAGAGAAGAAAGAGAGTAGATAGAACCAAAACAGAATAATACGGAATCTCAATTCGCAGCGGAAAACATATAATGTCATATCAGTGATCTTTACAAAACAGAAAATTTATGTACATACATCAATCAAAGTAAAATAATCAATCAATAGTTATCAGCCTAGACAGTTATAATAACCTATCCTCACAATTGCCGATAATATACAACAACAAAGCAGTTAGTAATCAAAACAGATACATGTATACGAAAATGAAGATCTCCAGCTCACCTGCTAAAGCTCCAAAAGCACCAAATTTAAACTTGTAAATATATTCGATCTGACCTGAGCATTGAAAGGGAAGAACGTCTAGATCAGTCTGGAAACCAGCATGAGAAACACACTCAACTGATTTTATTAAATTACCAAACTTTTCCTTTATCAAAATAAAAGTATCTCGTAAGGCACGTCCACACAAAACACGGACATGTTTTTTACCAAAGATAACTAAAACGTTTCGTATAAATCCTCTTATATTATACCAGTGTCTAGTATACAAATAATATTAATCATAGTCGAAATGGTTACCCATATTGCATTTCGGGGATACTCCTTAGCCATTACAAACAAAACCGCAAGCTCATAGTGGGGTTTGGATTTCCATACAAATGACCAGGTGAAGGGACCACCTACCGACAGTGCATCTATAAAAGAATGCATCGAGGACCATCACAAAGGATCCTCTACCAACTCAAGACCGACCTATCTCTATAACTAGATAGTACCAAACATATCATCCTTCCGTCGTTAATGACCTTTTCCGAGGGCCCTCAAAGCATACGAACCACAATAATCAGATACACGATGTCATAGCATATAAAGATATATCTAAAAGAGGATGATCACATCCTAATGGAAGCGGCACACTTAGCCTTGCCGCATCTAACCCTATTTTGGTCATTTACGGTTTATAAGGCCTGATGTAAGGATTAAATTTCACAAATCACATATCACATCTTTGAATATCACAAAACCATTTCCGTTGACAACTAATTTCCTTCCACAAAAATAAAACCCTTAAGCTCATACATCTCAAGGAGGGTTTTAAGCTAAGAGAAGTTGCCTTCTCCACTACCACTGATGTGCCTTTGTAAAAACCAATATATGTAATCTTTAGAAATGCAATATCGGACAAACATCCATATAAGTTGTCCAAAAACAGGACAAACCGAAGGAACTTTCCTACCACATCCTATCGGGAAATCCCTAGGATTAGTAGCGAATAGTCCTTGCATTAGATATTTCATAACGAAAAGACTACTGATACTAGATGTATATTAGGATTTTAACCCCAAACGATCAACAAGCAGTCCTTCACTATGAAAATCTTGAATATCAATATCATCGACTAACTTGCACAATCGTTGCATCAATGTTGGTCCAAAGTGGTTTTCAAAATAAACAGATCCAGGTCTCTTCGCACCAACACCGCAAAAGCGTTTCTCAACCTCATACAAAAACTAATTCTCATAGGCTTATCACGTCTCCAACTTTCAACTTGCTATCGTTCGGCCAAGAGGTAAGTTCGATAGATTGGAGTAACACACTGCACTACACAAATCAACATCCTCAACACAAACGGTAATCAAGCCTACACAGATGGCTACGTACTAAATATACAACTAAATAGTTTCCATATTAAATCGAGGAAAGAAAATGGCCAAATTTGATAGTCGGTTATTTAACTATCAAAACAAACCAACAAATATCTAGCACCATAAACAATCACTAGGCCCTTTTTAATTAATCTATTATTGATTAAATCACTTGCCAAATATTCACTTCAAATTATCTATACAATGACATATTCTCAAAAACTATTTCAACTTTCTATATTGGAAAACATTTCCATATACCTATTTAATAATAAGTAATTCACAAATAAATTTATTTTCAACATTTGAAAAATATTACATCTACTTAAATCATGATCAAGTAAATATTTTATTTTGTAAGGGCTCTTAACATATTTATTTGGGTCAAAACGGATGTTACGTAAAACATTATTACAACAAACCAAAATCTCTAGTATAGGGATTTGAAAATTAGATTTATATACTATACAAAATATCTCCTTCAAAAATCAGTTACTATAACAATATTTATAATGTTATAGTCCATTATTTTCTTACTTCTCGAAAACGTCTATTTCAACAATGAATGTTGAAATCTATGTATTCGATACGTAACAATTTTAAAACATCTTCAAACCATTTAACTTCATTTAAAATGCCTTTTCCAAAACCTGCCTTTTGATTTATAATATTTTTCACTGTCCAAAATCATGAATATAATTCTCTAACCAAATTCAATAATTCTATACATTTAATTTAAAGGATAATTCACTGTCCAAAATCGTGAATACATCACATTTACCAAATTCACTACTTCTGCTATTCACTAAAGGATTCTTCACTGTCCAAAATCAGGATATAATACCATTAACAAACTTCTATATTTAACTTATCAAAATAAGTTGATTTCAGATTTATAGAACAATGTTTATAAATTCCATTTATATATCATAAAAACTTCAATTTATAAATTCCCTTTCATAACAATTTCCAAATATAACTCATTTACATGCCAAAATCCAATTTATAAGTTAATTGCTTATAAATCATTTATTTTACAAAATCCATCCATTTTGTAACTTCATAATACGTAAATCTTATTTACTTATAAAATCCATATATAACTCCATTTTGACACTTATAAAATTCCTTTATAATCCCATTATTTTTATTTATAAAATATCAATTTTATTAATCTTATATACATACCATTTATAATAAATTCAGTAATCTCAGTTTGAACTATTTACAAAACAGTTAACTCCATATTTCAAAAAAAATCATATTTTAATTATATTTCCCAAAAATCATAATTGTTATAACATAAAAATTATAACCTTTATTTATTTAAAATAAATTCATTTCTTAGCAATTCAAAATTTTAATAAAACATATATTTTCAAAATCATTTGAAAATAAATTTTAATTTGAAATCATCACTTTAATATTTTTAATATTCCCAAAAATAGGCCTAATGCTGCAACAGCATCAAATACATTAATCACGGCAACCAAATCATCATATAACATATGATAACATCATATATCACATTATCCGTAAATAAAATCAATACTAGTGAGGAATCCAGTTGGATTCCTCTAATCTGTCACCTGCAACAAATATACCTATTAGAAAATATGTACAACGTCCGCTTCGAGACAGACATGCGTACAAACGGTCATCCGCGTATACACGGGAATGCATAAGGTCTCATATGCTTTACTAGGCAAGAATATGTCCAAATACCAATCAACATATGGACATTATATCATATATCATCCAAACAATCATCAAGCATCATAAATAAAATTTATTTTCACTTATATAAAAATATCAATGAGACAAAAAGAGTGTGTTGTACTCACTTTGTTTCCAATAGTAGTTGTAGTGTTTTATTTTGAATAAAATTAAACAAGCGTTTAATTTTATCCAAAATTTTCACTAGCTCCAATCAACTCCAAACTAGTTCTAAAATATAGTGCTCGTTAATCCGGGCTCAACACAACTTATTTCGTCAAAAACGAACCTCGTATGAAGAAGTTACAATATTTAGAAAATTATACGATTTTAAATATAATAATTTACAAATTCTTTTATTTTTTATTTTAAACCTAAATCAAATCCTCGCCGTAGATTCAAATAGAATAGATTGTGGCCCTTTTCTCTTTATTCTCCCTTCCTAGGCATCTTCGTACGTGATAAAACCCATAACCACCATTTTTTTCACGAATTATGCCTCCTCCACTTTGCCTTTGAAGATGATCGGCGACCATGGTCTCGAAGCCCAACGCTAGCACTACCCCGGGTCAGCGATCGCACGCACTCGACTATCTCCTCTCCTCAAAATCATGTGCGAACGTTGGCCGTTCAAATCCAAATCGTCGTCGATCTTTGCCTTAAATTCGATCTTGACCGTTGGAATCGTTGAACTCGATGCACTCTACAATCTTGGAGTTGGAAGTTTTTAATAATTGCTTACGGATTTGGAGAGATCGAGGGAGGATATTCGTTCATTTTTGGCCATTGGAAATTAAGGTGGCGGCTAATCCTATCTAGATTATGGTTTTGGCAAATAGAATAACAACGTGGCCTCTTATAGAAAACTTTTGTGCATTATTCATCCGACAATTTTTCAAACTCCAAACGATGCATGCCGCCTGACGTTTATAATGTTTTACCCCTATTTTGAACACAATGGAATATATATCGGGAGCTAATTCGATCGTATTTGGACGATAGGTTTTCAAATCGACTTATTTAAATTTAAAATTCACTTAAACAAATTTCTACGCGTTTTAGCTTGTTACGACTAAACTGTAAATCTGATTGATATGAAATTTGAAATCCTACAATAACATAACATCAAAAATCCAATGAAACTAGTTTCATCAAAATCCGAGATAGTAGCAAAAAAGACTATTTTCACGTTAATTAAATATTAAAATATCCCATTTCTAGAAATTAACTTTTAATTCAATTTCAAAAGTTCTCTAACATCATTCTAATTCAAAGAGAATTTAATTCAACTTTATAAATCATTTCCATTCATATTAAATTCAAATTTTAGTTATTCCTGCAATTCCAAATATTAAATTAACAATTTAGTTATCCAATTAAATCCCTATATTCGAAATATAAGCTGTTCAGCTTATAAAATTAACTTGTGAGTATTTAATTATTTTAACACTTTAAATTGAGCAAATCTATACCCTTTGAATCTACTATAAACCATACATGTCCAACTCAAATTTCATGAAATGACGTAATATGAAGGGTAATTAAGAAAACTAGACAGAATGGAATCTCACATGGAAGAAATAATATAAACTATTGAATAATATCTTTACAGCCGAAAATTTTAAATATATATATATATATATATATATATATATATATATATATATATATATATATATATATATATATATCAGAGTCTAACCTAAATTCAGATTGGACAGTTATAAACAATCGTCCTTACAATTGCTGACAACATTAAACTAAAACTAACAAACCATAACAAATAATAGAATATGTCTGTTCGTAGATAAATATCTCCAGCTCTCCTATGAAAACTTCAACCGTCTTCAACTAATCCTAAAACTACTCAGATCTGAACCGAGTATTGAAAATACCCGATCAGGCCTGATAAACCAGTGTGAGAAAAAATCAATAACAAATGACATTGTCATATATTAGCCTTTGAATAAAATTCTCCAAAAAGAAAGAGTATCTCATAAGACCACGCCCACACATAAACACGGACGGGGTTTTACCTTATGATAACTAAAACACTTTTATATCAAAACATTTGATATTATTTCCAATGACATTCTTTGAAAACATTTGCAAATAAACTTATTATCTTATCCGAAATGGTTACCCATATAACATTTCGAGGCTATTCATTACGCCAATACGAAAAAAACCATAGGTTCTTATCAGAGAATGGATTTCCATACAAATGACCAGGTGAAAGGACTATCTTCCGATGGGTACAGCTCTAATGATGTCGCGAGGCAAAGAACATCTGCCATGTACTAACAAATGACCAACCTACCTTTATAACTAGATGATACCGAATATGTCGTCCCTCGGTTGTTACCGACCTGTAAACCAGGTGCCCGAGCATTTAAACCACATTAATTTACATCCTAAACTTCATAGCGGGAAGAAATATACCTAGAAAGGGATTATCATACCCTAATTGGGAATGACCCACTTAGCCTTGCTGCATCTAACCCTGTTTTGGTCATTTTCGGTTGATGAGGCTTGAGGCGACGATTACCTTTTCACATTGCACATATCACATCTCTGAATGCCACATTGCCATTTCCGTTGACTACTAATTTCCTTGCATAAAAATACAACCCATGAGCCCGTAGGTCTCAAGGATGGTGTTAAGCTAAGAGAAGTTGCCTTCACAGCTACCACTGTGTAAGTTTGTAAAAACCAATGTACGAAATCTTTAGAAATGCAATGTCAAACAAACATCCATACAAATTGTCCAGGAACAGGACAAACCGAAGGCACTCTTCTACTACCACTAGTAGCGAGTAGTCCATGTTACCCAAAAAATCTCCACAACGCGGAGACCGCTGGTATAAATAACTCTATAATGGGAGCTACCCAGAGCACGTCAACAAGCAGTCCTCATGCTACGAAGATCCACAGTCTTCAATAATCATCATCTTCAACATTTCTTTACATTCGAATGTATGCACTAGTTCGAAGTGGTTTTCAGATAGGAATCACCCAAATCCGACTCCGGTTCCTTCGAAATACTATTATCGATTAAAAGATGTTAAGTTCATATGCGGATATCATTCATCAATCAATTACTTCATCTTTTATAACATATCTTCCTTAGATAATTTTCTTCTTCAATTTATTCCACTTGATTTTCAAGAGTATATGGAATTATTAAGCCTCATTTATCAAATCAATTGGTTTATTTAAACTTTTCTTAAATCCTGTAATAATTCCAAATCATTTTCTCATTTACTTAGGAAAACTTATCCAAATCATTTACTAAATCTTAATCAAAGATTTCTTATATTTAAGCTATAAATTTTAGTTCAGGGAAAATATTCCCAAATAATTTATTAAATCTCAATAAAATATTTCTTTCTTAACTACAAATTAAATTGTTGCAAATCGAAGATTTTCATAACAGAGCACTACTGCTACTTTAAATATGATAATTTCACCTCCATGGACTAGTGGCAAGTAATCTTACATCATGAATATCTTTGTCTTTAACTATCTTTGTCTTAGAGTAATTCTAAGCAATCCATTCTTTTTCTTTGGATAATATTTCAATTTCCCTCACTTAACTCCTGATCCGAATTTCCTATTAAGAGGGTTAAAAACAATGTTATTTAAGACATTGTTTATGATAAACCCTAAAATCAATCTTAGCAAACATTTTTGAGTAAATAGATCATAAAAATCATTTATTTTGAAGATTGCTTATTTTTTTAATACCTATCTTCTTTTATTTCGAAAAACTTAATACAGTCTTTTAATTTTAGAGCTTCCAGGCTTTAACTTCTGATCCATTCAACCCCGCGCCTAAGAAAAGAAAACATAGGCCAGGTAAGTTCAGGGCACTGATTGCTCCATCCCTAACCTTAATTAAACACCTTGTTTTATCTTCATAGATATCACAAGTGGAACAAATGTACTAGTTGTTTCGACATTACTCGGATTTGTTACTATATTCAATCTTCTTCCCTTTCATTTACATTTTTCCTCCTTTGTTTCTCAAGCTTCTTCATCTTCTTTCTCTTCTCTTTAAATGAATTTGATATCTAGTTTGAAAAAATTGTTCTTAAAAAGTTAATGGATTTTTTAGCGTTTTCTTACTTGGTAATTTCGAGGACGAAATTCTTTTAGGTATGGGTCGCAATGATTAAGGTCAGAGGAATTTGTTTACAGTTGCTGTGACTGGTAGTGACGAGGCAATTTCGCTCGATTGGCAGATGGGCGAGTCAATGTAGCTGCAACAGTTGGATTTGAGGAATGACACGATTGGATTAGGCAGTGTGGTCACATTTTTCTGAGGATCGCATGGGGTCGTGGAATGGAGGAGGAGGTGATGTATAGTTGAAACGCGACGATTGATGTGATTTGGGTTCTGGTTCGAGGCGATTCGATTTGAGGTCGCTGTCATTGGATGGTTTGAGTTCGAGCAGCTGTTGGTCAGGGGTGGGTTTCGAAGTGAGGTGATGCAAGGCACAAAAGTTATAGCAATGGGTTTTGTTTGAAACAACTTAGTGATGTAGTGAGTTCGGGGTAGCGGCGACCTGATTGAGGTGATTGTGATGACTGGGATGAAGTCGTTGGTGGCATGTTGGTTTGATATGTGTAGTTTTTTTCCTGATGGGGCGGTTATGTTGACTGTAGTAAGAAGTTTGTAGGCAGTAGGGTTTTTTGCTAGACGATGGGTGGTGTACTGCAGTTTGTAGTGCTCGGTGGTGATGGTGGCATAGAGGGGAGTGATGTGGAATAGTGGAGTGGGGTATTTGTAGAGAGGGAGATGTAAGTGAGGTAGGCTTGTAGGATATGAAGTTTGTATATGGTTGTATCAGTGGAGGAGTGATAGCAATAAATGGTGGTTTTGTCGAGGGGATTATTGGAGGTTCAGGCAAGATTAGAGGAGGGATGATGGAACTGTGGTATTAGTTGCAAATGAGGTTCGTAGTGTGTATGGTAGCACTGGTGATCGGGGATGATGAATTGCAGTGGCAACAAATGTGTGCACGGTGCACAGTGAGTTGAAGATGACTGAGATGCACACAACAATGTGTATAATGGGCTTGTGATATGTTTGTGATGGTGTTGTAGTTATAAGAAGAGTGGAGACTTGAATGAAGTAGTAGAACAGTAAGCAATAGGCAGTTGTGGGGTGGTTTAAAAGGCCGAGTAGGCTTGATGTCGGGAAGTGATGAAGTATGTTGTGCAGTTTGTGTTGTGGGTTTGCAACAACAACGAGTTGAATGGTTGGATTTTGAATGGCCAGAAGGTAGGGGAGTTTGAACTTGGTTGTTGAAGTGTATGTACATAGGTCAGTGATCAATGGGAAGGATGGGATGGAGTTGCTGTTTTTGATGTAACAGAGACAGAAGGCGAGGGAAATGCACAAAACAGTTGGGAATGGATGTGCGCAGAGAAGATTTTGTAAAATATAATATGGTGAATGCAACGTTGTAAGCCAATGCAAATGAAAATGTAACCAAAACAAAAATTGTAAATGAAAATGAATTTTTTTTAATGGTGCATGTTTTTTTAATAGATAACAATGCAAATGCAAAATGAAATAAGAAAACAGCAACAAGCAAAATCAAAATGCAAGCAAATTTCACAAAACAATTTGTTTATGCAAACACACACACAAAAAATAAAAACCCACAAAAATAAAAAGAAAATAATTCATGATCTTCACTTTGAATTATTTCCATCTTCATTCCTTTGTGTTCTTTTTGTGAATGCATATCTTCTTCATGAAACAACTTGTAATTGAAATCAAATTCCTATAAAATAGTATGGAAATTTCTAATTTATTTTTCTTAAGTTAATTTATGCACAAAAATGACTATTTTGTCCTAGGATGAAGATGAATATGTGAAAATTAAAAATTAATGTGGATTTTGGTTAAAACAAGTTAAAATACCCAATATGATCATTTATTTAAATTAAATAGAATAAATATGGTGGTAAAAATATAAATATTTACGTGCACATCAGACAGTTATAATAACATGTCCTCACAATTACCAATAATAAACAACAACTAAGTAGCAGATAGTAATCAGATATGTGTATACGATAAATGAAGATCTTTAGCTCTCGTGCTGAAGCTCCAAAAGCATCAAACCTGAACCTGTAAAAATATTCAGTCTAACCCAAGCATTTAAAGGGAAGAATGCCTGAATCAATCTAGTAAACCAGCGTGAGAAGCACACTCAACTGAAGTTATTTTTAAATCACCAAACTTTTCCTTTCAAAACAAAAGTATCTCGTAAGGCACGCCCACACATAAACATGGACATGTTTTAACATTACAATAACTAAAACATTTCATGTCAAATCATGTTATATTATACTAGTGTCTAGTATACAAATAATATTCAAATAGCCGAAATTATTACCATTATTAAATTTCTGCATACTAGGCTCTACAAATAAAATGGCAGGTACGTAGTGGAGTTTGGACTTCCATACAAATGACCAGGTGAAAGAACTACCTTCCGACAGTACATCTCTAAAGGAATGTACCGATAAACCATCACAAAGTTCCTCCACCAACAAAAGACTTGCCCACCTTTATAACTTGATGGCACCGAATATGTCATCCTTTGGTTGTTACTGACCTTTTTTGAGGGCCCTTGAATCATACAAACCACAATAATCAGATACACAACGTCATAGCGTGTAAACATATATCTATAAGAGGATGATCATACCCTACTTGGGAGCAACCCACTTAGCCTCGCCGCATCTAACCCTGTTTTGCTTATTTTCGGTTGATGAGGCCTGAGGTAACGATTACCTTTCACATATCACATATCACATCACTTTGAATGCCACACAGCCATTTCTGCTGACTACTAATTTCCTTCCACAAAATACAACCCTTAAGCTCATACGTCTTAAGGAGGGTGTTAAGCGAAGATAAGTTGCCTTCTTTGCAACCACTGATGTATGTTTGCAGAAACCAATATATGTAATCTTTAGAAATGCAACGTCGGACAAACATCCATACAAGTTTTCCAGGAATAGGACAAACCGAAGGTACTTTCCTACCACATCCTGTCGGAAAATCCCTAGGATTAGTAGTGAATACTCCTTGCATTGGATATTTCATAATGAAGAGACTACTTCTACTGGATGTATATTGGGATTTTAATCCTAAACGATCAATAAGCTGTCTCCCATTGTGAAAATCTAGAGTATCAATATCAATAATAACCTGCACAATCGAACGCATATATGTTGGTCCGAAGTGGTTTTCGGATAAACTGATCCCAGTCTCTTCGCACAAACAACGCAAAAGCTTTTCTCAACCTCACATAGAAACTAAGTCTCGTAGACATATCACGTCTCCAACTTTCAACTTGCTATCCTTCGGGCCAAGAAGGAAGCTCGATAGATTGGAGTAATACTTCGCGCAACGTGAATCAACATCCTCAGCACAAAAACATCCTCAGCACAAACGATAATCAAGCCCGCATACGACTAAATAGTTTCCACATCAAGTTGAGGAACTAAAATGGCCAAATTGGATAGTCGGTTATTTAACCATCAAATAAAACAAACAAATATTCAGCACCACAAACAATCACTAGGCCTTTTTAATTAATCTTTTATTAATTAAATCACCTGCCAAATATTCACTTCAAATTATCTTTAAAAAGATATAATCTCAAAACCATTTCAATATTCTATATTAGAAAACATTTCCTTATACTTATTTAGTAATGAGTAATTCACAATTCAATTTATTTTCAATATATAGAAAATATTACATATACTTAAATCACGATTAAGTATATATTTGATTCTTTAAGGAAAACATTCTCTTTAACACATTTATTTGGGCTAAAATGAATGTTGCTTAAAACAAAGTTACGAAAACCCAAAATCGACAGTATAGGGATTCGAAAATAAGATAGATATATAAATCCTATACTATACAAAACATTTATTTAATTTAAAAGATTATTCACTGTCCAAAATCATGAATATAATTTATTAACCAAATTCAAAACTTATGAACATTTAATTAAAGGATAATCTACTATCCAAAATCATGGATATAATCCCTTTACCAAATTCATTACTACATTAAATTAGAGGATTATCCACTGTCCAAAATCGTGGATGCAATTCATTTAATAAACTTCTATATCTAATTTATCAAAATCAATTGATTTTAGATTTTTAAAATAATGTTTATAAATTCAAATTTCTATTTTATAAAAACTTCCATTTATAAAATCACTTTATTAACAAATTCTATTCATATCCCATTCACATGCTAAAATCCAATTCATAAGTAAGTTACTTATAATTCGTTTATTTTACAAAATCCTTTCATTTTATAACTTCACAATTCATAAATCTTGTTCACTTATAAAATCCATTTATAACTTCACTTTAACATTTACAAAAATCATTTACAATTCCATCATTTTGATTTATAGAAATTCAATTTTGTAAATCTTATATATTAACCATTTATGATAATTTCAAAATCTCAATTTAAACTATTTACAGAATAATAAACTCCATATGCAATGACCCATAAATTTTAAAAAATCTTTTACGTATTTAGTTAAATTTGGTGAAATTTTAAATAATAATATTTTGGAATAAAATTTTTATATTTGGAATACGTCTATTTAGAATAGCAAATAGTAAATTTTCATTTGATAATATAGAAGTTTATTGTTCTTGTGCAATTTTATTTAAATTTAAATCATTTGAATTTGATGATAATGAAATATTTTCCAAAACTAAATATTTTTATATAATAAATTTGTAAATCATCTTCTAAGTGAGACGTCATCTTCTGTTTCATCAAATTTTAGTTGTTATTGTTCCGTTTATCTTATTTCCGGCGTATTAGCAGCATTTTCGATATTGATATCGACTTTTGATTGGATGATCATGCTACTGATATCTGTATATAGTTTTGATCATCTCGTCATGTCGATCTCCACAGTATATTCATTTCTATAATTCGACATCCGGTACAAGGCGAAATCCGCAAAACAAGTAGTTGTATCGGTACCATTTTTGAGTTTTATAATGTTTGGTGACCTTTCAATTTTCTACCATTTGAAAACCAACGATCATTTTCTTTTATTATTTCATAAACTCTCATGCTTCACCATTCCCATCTGTTGAAATTTCATTGGTCCGCATCTCTTGCTCTTTCAATTTGTCTGTTACTCGAAACGAAGCTATAATATAAAGGATATTATATATATTATTCTAAAAAGATTCCTATTCCCTTTGTTTTCCTATAACCAATCAAATTTTTCCTCAAACCCTTTATGCCTTCTTCTTTTCACCTTCCACGTGCCTCCCTTCCTCCTTGTCAACACCGAACTCCACTGCCCCTCCCTAACGGTCTGCCTACCCATCATGCAACCATACTCTCCTCTTCCCAGATCATGCCTTCCACCAAGATATTGTCAAGCTTCGGCCTTCCCCATCCATCGGCCTAGTTCAACAAGCCGACCCCTCCTCCACGCCGTAGCATAGCTTTGCCTAACACATCCCCTCACGCGCAGCGCCAACCGAACCCTGAGTAGTTAAACACCGAGTTTCCCCTCCTCAAACACTCTGCCGCCTTTACCCAATCCTGCTTAGCTTACAACAGCCTCGCCGAAGCTAGCAACTCCGGCCATAGCATGAGCATGTAGCTTCATCTCCACCACAACCTCCACCTTGTCACATAACGACTATCCTACTCAATCCTTTCCTCCTCTATGCAATTATCTAGGTGAGCATATATATATATATATATATATATATATATATATATATATATTAGTTTATATAGATATAAAGATTGGCCGTTGTTATCTGCTTGTTTATATATTTTAGTGTTGTATTTTTACGTATATATGTTATTATATATATAGGATTTAGGAGCTTTGTTAGCTGTTACCCATATAAAAGTTTCAAACAATATTATAATTGGTCTACATATAAATATATAAGTTATAAGAGTCTTAGGTGTTGTTTGTGTAAAGCACAGAGTGTTAGATTATAAAGGTAATATATATACACACACACACACACACATACTTGTAAGCGGTTTTTGGCATGTTAGTTTTATAAATATAGTTTATATGTTACAGTGTGCATTTATAGCTGTTATGTATGCAAATTATATATATGTATTTAAAATGGTATGTATTTGATTTCGGCATATATATATATATATGTATATATATATATATATATGTATCATGTATTTGATATATATACACACACACGTTCCAAAACTTATTGCATAGTGTTTATGCATGCTTTGATAGATAATATTGTTTTAAACCTTATTTTCTAGAAAAAAATTATAAAGGTTATATACATAGTACAGTGTTATATATGTTTACAGCTATCTAGTACTATATATTTTTGCTGGATATAACAGCTATTTGATATGTTACAAAGTACATATATAAAGTATGTATGGTTTACATATATTATGGAACGGATATAATATATATATATATATATATTGTTTTGTTTGCTTTTATATATAGTACGTTAATGATTGAATGTCTGATAATGGGTTTTATCTATCAACTTATATAAAGTAAGGTGATACTAACTCAAAGAATAATATGTATGCTAAATTATTTTTGTAAATACTAATTTTGAATGTGGCAATATAAATATAGTACTTTAAAATATATATACATAATATGTTAATTTATGTGGTGTAGTCCTAGTGTCTTAATCTGCAAATATATATATATATATATATATATATATGTATATATATATATATATGTATATATATATGATATGTTAGGTTGAATAAATATAATATATAAGCATTGATTTTAAATATATTATTTATATACGTTGATGTTAATATAGGTGTTTTCAGTTTGAATAATAATACATATATATTCAATAAAAATTATGTTTGAATTTAAAATATAACTCATATATATATAGTTATATATAAGCTCACTTACACCATTTATCTTCATCGATCCAGTTCTGGTTCGATTTCGTCGACCCCTATTTATCAGCTTTGATCATAGAACTCGTGCCCATCATGCTTTGCTTCGAAATTCATGCTTGGATTCATAACTCATGTGATTCTCGTTCGTCTTTGTAGCCTCGAAAGGAGAGAATAATCACTCATGATTAACATTCTTATATTTATTAAATTTGATTTCAATTGAAACGACAATTGAAATATGCTGCTGTTAGTTATTTGCATTACTATTTATATGCTATTATCTATCTCTATTCACCTACGACATCTGACACTATTATCTGTTATTTATACTGATGACATATGCCTATTATATTATTATCATATCTGTTATCACTCTGCAAGTTCCCTGTTAGTATAGAATTCCCTTTGGGTTGAAATGATACAAACCCGAACGATCTGTAGAATAGGAGAAAATCATTATGGGTTGAAACGATAAACCCAAGTGATTTTCATTGAATTATATTTGGGATTGTGGGTTGAAATGATATATACCCATATATATTTAAATTGCGGATTGAAATGATAAATATTCGTATCACTTGGTCATAGGATAGAAAATTATATACAGACACCCTTGGTCTATATATAAATATTTTTAAAATGATATCTATGGCTTTGGAAATAAATATATGGTTTAATAAATATTAATTTCAAGATATTATATATAAATGTATTTTATAAAGTTTAAATTCTTGATTTTAAAATTACATGTTTTGATTTTTTTTTAAATTATAAGTTAGTTTTGATATTATAAATTTTAAGAATTTACTTATAATTTTACTATTTTAAAATATGTGTAAATTAGTTTTAATATAAAGTAAGTTTTGTAGTAAGATTTAATTTAATAAAGTTTGATTTAATTTATATGTATTATGTTTAAGTATTTATTTAAATTTATATTTTCAAATATAGAGTTTAAAATAATTTTTAATAAATTAAGGTTGGAAAGATAGATTTGATGTGGTTTGAAATGGTATTTAATAAAGAGTCATATTTAGTTAAAAATCGATTTGAAACTTACTGAATTTAATTTTTTTAAAGGATATGATTTTATAACTTGATTTTGGTTTAAGGTGATTAATGAATATTTCAAGTTTAAATAAATTAACAAATATTTAGTTTGTTTGTAATTTGGGGTTTTATTAAATGATATTGTATTTATTAAGTGAATATTTCAAAACTAAATAACAACGAAGTTAAATTAAGAGATATATGAAATGATCAAATCTAGTTTTGAATGTGGATCTATAAAGCTTTGAAATATATTAAAATTTAAATGGTTCATTTTATGGTTCAAATCTGTATTTGAAATCGATATAATTTGAAATGATGTATTGAGAAACTAAATTAAGTTGAAACCGATGTATTGAGATTGAATTAAATTTGAATTTTGAAATTCGAGTTGATTTGAATCGATTTGTGAAATTTGAGGAAACCTTTTTATTGTATATAGTATTTTAAATTATATTAAACTATTCATATATTTTACCTTATAAATTATTTTAATGTACACTATTTTTAATATAAAATATTTTAATATACTAACTATTTTATTATAAACTATTTTATATAAACTATTTTATTTTATAAACTATTTTATTGTATATACTATTATTAGTATCTAAACTATTTAAGGGAAAGTGTTATGGTTTTTCAAAGTGTTATGATTTCAAACAGTTATGATTTCAAATGTTATGATTTCCAAAGTATTTCAAGGGCTTTGATTTCAAAAGCGTGATATCTATGGAAGTGCTATGATTTTTGGAGATGGTTTTTGAAATGGAAATGATACCGTATTAATACGGTTTTGAAATGGAAATGATATTTTGGTTTTGAGATATAAACTATTTTGAAATGATCATGCTGTTATAATAGCATTTGGTTATTGAAGAGACTGGGGTCAAATATTGTCATACTCTCTACCAATATCGATAACCACTTTAACAACCGTGCATGCGGTGGAGATTACAGAATGAAGTAGGATGGTGGCGATGATCCTATTGAGGTATATAAGTGGACCTTACTCCCATTTGTTAGCTTAAGATGGCTAAAACAGGAGCAATCGATGAGCCATGTGAGGTCATTCCTCCGATCGGGCACACTCCCCTTTGATACTATATTTTGACTCTGTGATTGATTTGGTGGCCACCCTTGATTTTGATTTGGGAGTGTGTTCCAAGATAGGCGGTAGTAGCTGCTATGCGTCACCACCAGTCCGGATGTGTAATTGGTATATCTACCGTGGCATTGCCTAGTTGTGCCATGTCACCTACCATATCGAGCCTACTACGAGTTTGGTTTATACCATACTTATGGAGTGCCATCTGAGACACCAAGTACGGGGGCGGTTACGATACTGTATAGACTATGCGAATATATAAAATGTATTAAGGGGGAAATCGGTAACGCCTTAGTGCTATTTTAATAGTTTACTTTATTATAGACATATTATAATAGTGTATATTACTGCATATTAGATAGTTCCACGGATCCTTAGAGGATAGTTATCCCGAACGTCCTTTAAGTTACTTGTATTTTAGTTGATATTTACTTGAGTTGGATTTATTGGTATAAGAATGTTAATCCTGACTCGAGTGTTTTGTGTTTTTGCTTTACGCTCAGGTCAGACTGAGTGTCATAGCATTTGAGACTCAACTTTGGAGTTTGGAGCTTTGCTTGGGGATCCATCCATCTAATCAGCTTACAGCTATTCAGTTGAATCCTGTGATATATTCTTATCTTGTATTTGACTATTGTATTGGGACTTCTATGCATTCGACGCTTCTATTGTATCTTGTTTTAATTCTGTTATATTACTATATAGTAGCTTCATGAACTATTGTTCTTTTGTTTCCGTTGCTTATTGTTATATTGCTCTGTGTCTGTGATTCTATGATTTATTAATTTACAGCATATGTTGAGTTTTTCCAAATATAAATTAACAATATGATATTTTGAACAATTCAAGTCCGACATGTGTGGATGAAAATGGTTGACAGTACCGGGATGTAACACCATATATCAAAAATCCTATTCTTATTATATTTCCCAAAATCATAATTTTTATAACATAAAAAATATAATTTTATTTATTTAAAATAAATCAATTCCTGATTCAATTCAAAAATTAACAAAACATCTATTTTCAAAATCACTTGAATTTTTTTTTAATTCGAAATCACCACTTTAATATTTTTAAAATTCCAAAGGTAGGCCAACGATACAATAACACTAAATATATCAATCACGGCATCTAAATCATCATATATAACATGATAACAACATATCAATATCTGTAAATAAAATCAATACTGGTGAGGAATCCAGTTGGATCCCTCTATCCTGTCACCTACAACAAATATATGTATTAGAATATGTATAGAACGTCCGCTTTGAGGCAGACGCAGGTACGAAGGGTCATCCGCTCATACACGGGAACGTATAAGTTCTCATCTGCTTCAGTAAGCAGGAATATATCCAAATACCAATCAATATATATAACATATCATATATCATCCAAACAATCATCAATCAGCATAAAATAAATTTATTCTCATTCATATAAAAATATCGGTGAGTAAGAAAGAGTGAGTTGTACTCACATTGATTCCAATAGCAGTTGTAATGTTTTATTCTGAATAAAATTAAACAGGGGTTTAATTTTACTCAAAATTTACACTAACTCCAATATAATAAGGGACCTCATATGAAGAAGTTATAGAATTTGAAGGTTTATACGAATTCATAATATAAAAATTTCTATTTCTATTTTATTTTTTAACCTAGAATTCATCGTGGCTGCTCGTTTTCTCCAAATCAGATCTGAGACACATGTGCATCTTCTTCTCCAACAGGCTTATCACGTGAACAAAACCCATATGGCTGCTGCTTTGCTTGAATTTTTGCGACCTCTTCGATTGTCTTCACGTTGATCAGCCACAGCCATTCGAAAGCCCTATGCGAGCACCACCCTCGGCCCAAATATCACGAAGCTCGGTCATGTGATGGTCTCGAAAAACATGGGCAACCATTGGCCCTTTAAACCCATTTCTCCGTCGATCCACTCAATAAAAATTGATCACCACCATTGAAAACATAGATCTTCACATGTTTGGCATTTTTCTAGTTGAAGGTTTTGAATACATATTTACAGATTGGAAGATTTTGAAGGGTGAAGTTTGGAAAATATCAGCCATCGAAAAGGAGAAGTGGCGGCTGCTGTAACCCCAGCTACCATTTTGAGTGAAAATTGTATATTATGGTGGCCTAATATAGAAATTTACGCAACACTATTGTAACGACCAGTAAATTTTCAATAATTAAGTTTGGTTATTTTGTTTAAAATTGAGTAATTAAATATAGAAGAAACAAAAAATTTATAGTTTATAATGAAGCGTACGTAAAAAGGAAATGTAGCAATGGCAAATTAAATAGGACTTTGTGATTTAATATTTGGAGAAATAATTTATGTAACTTTTTAATGAAATAATAAGTGAATTAAAACGTAACAGTGCTAATTATGGTTAATAATAATTTATAGGATGAATGAAATGACAATTAATAAATTTATTTAAAATTATAAAGTTATAATGTAATAAATGGTGATTGGTTGGGAAGAATGAACATTCCAACTTAATAAAATAATTCAAATGTTATGGCTTAGTTTTAAATAGAATATAATAAAAACAAATGCAATCAGTGTATTAATGTGTGAAATAATATATGGATTAAGGGTAATTGAGTGTAAATTAAGGCGATCATGTTAATGTAAGTTAATTAAAGCTGTATTGTGTAAATTGAATGAATTTGAAATAATTAAAAACAATGTAATAGGATATAACTGGTAATAAATTAATATAATAAAATAAATGTAAAGGTTGAATTAATCAATGAATTAATAATGAATAAATGGTGATGGAATAAAATTAGTGTTATATATGTAGAATAATAACCTGGGTTGATAGGTAACAAACATTTAAATGCAAATAGAAGCAAATAGGTGATAATTAATATAAGTTGTTATTTATTTAATGTGTCAAATAAACTTTGGTAACCAATTACAATAAATCTTAAATTTAACGTTTTGTTAATGTAGATTTAAAGTAACAATAAATGTAATAAAGTATTAGAGATGCATATTGTTTTCATAAGATAGTATAGAGGAATGTAAACTTGTGATTTACGTATCAAATAATAACCAAAATAAGGGAAATAGTGTTAATGTAGGTAAAGTTGTAACAACTTGGTTTGCTAAATCAAATTTGGATATCAATAATGTAATGTTTATGAAAATTAATGCAAGGACTGAAGGTAGGTATGTAATAAATAAATAGAAATGGGAAATTTTTCATAAGTAATAAATTGGTAAATTTATGGAATGGAAATAAAGATGTGTTAATGTAAAACTTAATAAATGGAAATTTGAAAGGAAAGGTCAGGTGAGATATTGGAATCAGTTATAATTGGTTATGAGGTTGAAACGTAAGAAACGAATGTAATTACTTAATTTGCTAATGGAATAATAATAATATAGTTAACGGTCATTTAATAAAAGAAGAAGTATTTAAGAATTGTAACGGAAAGGGAAATGTAATAATGAAATAAATAGGATTATAAATTTATGCATAGTGCAGTAATCGATATAATGGAAAGTATGAACCCAAGTAAATGAATTAATTTAGAATGTTAATTGCAATTAGCGTGTATATTGGTAGAAAATAATATGGAAATAGGGTAGTCAATACAAAGGAAAGAGGAAAATTTGAACATACTAATGTAATAAAGGGTAAAACAAATGTTATCTATGTTTATTGAATAATAATTGATTAGATAAAAAGTGTTTGTAGTTAAATCAAGTTAATTTATTGAAATAAATTATAATTAATTGAATTTATTGTGAATGAAATTAATTACTACATTATTTGAAATTAAGATAAAATAAGGATATTAATGCACTATGGTATAAACCATGATAATTATATCATAAAATGGAATCAGATGAATAACTAGATGGTTTAGGAATAAGGATTTGATTATAGGGAAACTGAACACTGTAATAAGTGTTATAACCAACATTGAATTGTCATATAAACTTGTATTAAATCATAGTAAAAGTCCTAGTGATTAAAAAGGATGAATTGGTTGGTTTATAAATATTAAATAAAAAGGTGATTAATTAATTTAATATTAATATATTTAATTTATAGGAAGTAATTGTTCTACTTCTCATTACATTCATTTAGCCCATTTTGAAACTTAATCAACTGAAATTAATGTAATTGAAAATTTTCAATTAATAGGGGAGAGAATACTAATTGTAATAGGTGCAATTAAAAGCAGCTTATGTTTTGTGAAAATATAAGGAAAGTTTCGATTCAATGAAAAAAAAATTACATCAAATAAAATGAATGTTTCATCTGTGAATGTAGGTTTAATTTCATTAAAATAAAGAATAGGAAGACTGATTTTAAAGAAAGAAATATATGTTTATTTGAACAATGTTTTAGCTTACAGATTGATTGCAAGAATAGGAAAATAATCTATTTATTACTCTTGTGTATAAATAATAAATTTATAAACGTGTTTAAATAAAAAATTGTTCTATTTTTTATCCATTTTAGTTGTCTGTTTTAAAATTTGACTTTTAGGTAACTACAATTAATGTAATTCAAATGTTTCAATTAAAGGAAAGGAAACGTTGATTGCAATTAATAGATTTAATAAACAAAGATATGTTTTATGTTAAACAAAAAAGGTGTTTTAATGGAAATAAAATATCATTTTTAGAAAACAAAATTGAACGTTTTCATTTTTAAGGTAAGTATAAATATTTTATTATACGTGGATAAAAACCTAAATGCGTACAAAATTCTACTTTCGTATACAAACTTTTCCATTCCTATGTACATTTCCTTATCTGTTATTAATGCCTGAAGCTTTAATAATAAAACATGACATTCATTTTTGTCCCTCCACTTTTATATTTTGTTTCTCCTAACACCTCATATTAAAAAGCTCTTATTCTTGCAAATCCAAAAGCATTCTTTTATAAAAATGATTTTTTTTTCATTTTTCATACACTTCCTGTCCTCGTCTTAGTTGTTCTTCATTCTTTTCCTGAAGCCTCATCTTGAGAAAACATAAGTATTAAAATTTGTTTATTTATATATATTTTTAACGCGTACTAATTTTTATTTTAATAATATTTCTTGTAACATGAATATCTTTTGTATATAAACTTTGATTCACGCGCGATTTCTTCTGTTGGATTCAAATTTATATTCTAAACAACATGAAATTGATTTAGTTGAATTTGGAGATTGTTGAGTTTTGCGCTTCTGTTTGGATTTTTATGGGATAAAATTAAAGGTGAGTGCTTTAACCCACTCACAACTTCTAAGATTACTTATTTTTGTTAAATTAATTTTTGATGTGAATTGAAATTTATCTATGATTGTTTGGCGTATTTTAATCAACCTCTCAGTTAAATTGAATTTTATTTAATTAAATTGTTATTTAATCATTCATTGCATATAAAGTGCCTATTAAATTGTATTTATTTATTATCGCATGTAAACTGCCAACTAAACAGCTTTTGAAATTTATCATTGAATATAAATTGCTAGTTAATACCAGTTGTTTATTATTCATTTTATATTTATGCTATTGTTTGAATTGGATGATGATTGTGATAAATGGTTGATGGTTGATATTGAATGAATGGATGTTGTATTTTATATTGTTATAAACTGCAAATTATTATGCATTTCATTTCATTCGGGATTGCGGTTTGAAATGATATATAACCGCAATTTTGTTTTAAATTATAGATTGAAATGATAAATATCTGTATCACTTGACCATAGGATAGAAACTTATATACAGACAACGCGGTCTATATATAAAAATATTATGGAATGATTTCTATGGTTTTTGGAAAGAAATATACGATTATATGAGATATTGCTTTGGATATTTTATAAATGTTCTTTTATATATAGATAAATTATTGGTTTTAAGCTATGAATAAAAGTTTAAAGCATAAAATAAGTTAATAATAAAGTGATTTTATTAAAATATATTATGGATAAGTATTTACTTAAATTATATTTTAATATAGAGTTATGTTGATTTTTATAAATCAAGGTTGAGAAGATAGTTTTGAAATTGATTGAGATTGTATCTAATTAAGAATCATATTTAATAAGAATATATTTGGAATTGAATAAAATTGAGATTTTAAAGGTTATGATTTTTATAACTTGATTTTAGTTTAGAGTGATTTAAATGAATATAAAGTTGAGATAAATGAATTTATCAAGTTAAATAAATTGAAAGAATACCCAGTTGTTTGAAGTTAAAAGTTTTACTTAAATTATATGGGATGTATTAAGTAAACGTTTCAAATCTTAATAATAGCAATTGAATTTGATATATATGGAATTACCAAAGAATTTGTTTTCAAATGGTGCAATATTTAAAGCATTGAAATACATGGAAATTTGAAATGGTTTATTTGAAGGTTCAAATTGGAATTTGGAATTTATTTGTGAAATTAAAGAAGCTATTTTATTATATAATTAAGTAATTTAATATTTAAACCATTTAAGGGGTGTGGTTATATTTCAAAGTTATGAAATTCGAAGTTCTATGTTTTGAAAGGTTTTATTTCAAGTTTTGATTTTGAAATATTATCACTTTGAAAATGTTATGGTTTTAGAAAGGACATATTTGAAATGATATCATATTGATTTGGTTTTAAAGGAGGAAAATGATATCATATTTATATGGTTTTGAAAAGGGATATTGTAATAACCCGCATATTTAACGATTTTATATCTAAATGTTTAATTTAAATATAGCGTCGTTAGTCGGATTTTGGTCCGAAATGTTACTTTCTGCAAATGGCCGAATTGGAACTCGAAACTACCTCCATTGGTTCCAAAATGGCATTTGCGATCTTTTTGAGTATAATCTTTGATATGTTTGGAGTTTGTGAATTTTGGCTACTTTTTCTATTGGGTTTGGGTTTGGGTTCAGCCCACTAGCTTAACTAATCCTCTAGCTTAGCCACTCCTCTCATTCACTTATTCATTTCTTAAAACTTAAGCTTAGAACTGAAAATGGGGGAAAGGAAGAGGAATTAGAAATTAGCAAGCCCTAGTTCTCCTTTGTATCTTGATTTCTTGCTCCAAATTCATATAGAATCCATTGGTAAGTTCATCTCCATCTTCTCTATCTCTTCTCCTCTTCAATTTCAGTAATTTTCCTAACCCTAACTTAGGAAATACTTGCTTTGATTCTAGATCGAAGCTTGTAGTGTTGAAGTGGAGTGTAGTTGGTTGATTCCTTGCATTTGTGCTTCTTCATCTTCTTTGTTTGTGAGGTTAAAAGATGAGTTTTGAACTCACATCTACTTCTCTTGATTTCATGGGTGTTGGTATGAATTCCTAACAAGTATGCATGTGCCATTGTTTTGGAATTGGAAAGAATTTGCATTTCATTGAAGTAGGGCAGGAAGTGCAAAATCACCAGGTTCGGCCGACCGAGTACAGGCTTCGGTCGAACGACCTGCTGCCTCGAGCCATAATTGTGTTTCTGCATGCGGCCGGCCGACCGAGCCCTGCAGTCCGGTCGACCGACCTGCTTTGTTTTGCCTGGTTTGTTTATTTTGCATATTTGATTGATTTTTCCGGACTTTATCGATTCAAGTTGCTTTTCAATGGTTGTTATTGCATATTTGGCTTTGATAACTTACTCTTGACTTCATCCACGGGTTTTTATAAAATAATTTCTCGTATCGCATTTAAAAGCTCGTTTCTCCAATTTATAAATTCTATTTAAAACACACACTTTCGCACTTCGAGCGAAGTGGAAGGGTAATTAAATGGTTGGGAAAAACACGGACCATGAATTTGTGCGTTTATCCTTTCGATTAATCCCCGACCTATTCAATTGATCGTTTTGACCTTCGGGTTTAGTTTACCGATGATATGAGGTAAATTTGTACTGTTTTGAGTGTGAAATAAACTAACGGATAGTAAACCGTTTTGTGCGAATGGGTGGTTATGGGACTCACGTTACCACTTTTCGGATTCCTTTCTGGGGGTTTGTGATACATATCGCCTTTGGGTAGTGTCTTCGGACTGTCTCCTTCTGGTTTGTTGCCCTTTAGTATCGCTTTCGATGTGGCCGTTATGCGCCACATGGGTGATATCGGGTTGCTATAAGTATCGCTTCCGATGTTGGCCGTTATGCGCCACATGGGTGATATTGGGTTGCTATTGTATCGCTTCCGATGTTGGCCGTTATGCGCCACATGGGTGATATTGGGTTGCTATTGTATCGCTTCCGATGTCGGCCATTATGCGCCACATGGGTGATATTAAGTTGCCCTATTGTATTGCTTTCGGAGTTGGTCATTCGTTACCGCTCGAGCAACTTTTATGATGTTTCAATTGAGATGTATATTCCCTAGGTATCGCCCCTCGGTGTAGGTCTTTTTGAACCACACGATATGTAGTGATCACCTTGTGAACTTGTATACCATATTGGTATTTGTTATTTGCCTTTTTGGCTTGTTTTGGGATATTCCTATCCTTTGTTTCTATGAGTTGCCGATGATCCGAGGCTTGTTTGTTATGATATGATTCATCTTATGCTAGATGATTGGGTTATCTCTTTTAGAGATATTTGATATATATTGTGACCTTGCAGGTTTATTATGGTTCAGTTTATCTAACTGATTTGTTATCTAGACTGGCCCGTGTATTTTATACTCGGGTCAGACCGAGTTGTTTCAGGTTAGGTGCTTTTGGACTTAACCTATTTTGCTTCCGCATGGACTATTCGCTAGTTTCATTTTGTTGTAGCGTCTTTTGTGGTCCTTATCTGTTGTAACTCTGTTATTTATACTCTTTTTGTCTCGTCTGTATATTGTGGTCTCCTGTACCACTTGACATGTATTATTTTGTATACTCTGTTGTGTATTCGTTTATGTGTATATGATGATCGACTGTACTGTGATGTGAATTACATTTGAGTTGTTATATTTTCTTCTGATAGATCCTTTAGCCTTTGTAGTTTTGCTTTAAATATTTATTGAATAGGTCGAATTTTAATGCGACTACTTTTCGACGTATTTAGTGAATAGTTAAGGTAAGATTACACATGGTCGCTTCCATTATACTCCATTGTCCGCGTTAGCCGACAGTATTATCTATGTAATACTCTTTGTTAACGAGGCTCTAGGAGTGGGGCGTCACAGCGTGGTATCAGAGCTGAGTTCAGAACAAAATATGATAAACACAGAATAGATGCACATATTATGGTACATCAAAGTGTATAAGTGATACAAATCTTTGAATCATCGTGTCTCTTTATTCCACCAAGGTTAGATAGAGTTTGGGAATACGTCTAGGAATGCATTTAATTCCGTACTATTCCATATTGCAATATCTACCTTGTGAATAATCCTTTCCTTATCTTGATTTTCAGCTTATGTCTGGAAGAGGCAGAGGTCGACGTTCGGGTGTTGGGCAGTCCAGTGGCTCACATCCGGATGGCGTTTATATGTCTGCCGATCAGTTTGTGGAGTTGTTTAGGAGCACTCATCCTCCCGTTCCTCCTCGAGTGTCTCCACCTCGCAAGTCTGCTTTTGCACGTTAGTGTAGTGATTTTGCTCATCTTGGAGGAAAACCGTTTAAGGGCTCCAAGTCTGTTCTTGAAGTCCAAGCTTGGCTTCGCACGTGCAAGCGTATCTTCTCTCGCATGGATCTTTCTGACTATGATCGAGTTCTTGTGACTTCTAGCTTATTACAAGAGCGTGCTCTTGATTGGTATGAGCTTCTTGTAGCCGAGATTGATGAGTCTACTCTTTCTTGGACTCAGTTTCGGGGACGATTTGAACTCAAGTTCGTTCCTGAATCTGAAAAAGTTTTATTGACCCGTCGCTTCCTTGAGTTGAAGCAAGGGAAATCTTCTGTTTCTGAGTATGTCGCATCGTTCGAGGCTTTATCTCATTATGGTCTTGAATTCATCAGCACTTCTTACAAGAAGAATTTGATGTTTGTTTCTGGTCTTAAGAAATATCTTAGGAAGTCTTTGTTGCTCCAGCTTAAGCTTTCTTTCGAGGAATTGGTAGATTCGGCACTTCACCCGAGACCATCGAGAAGGAGGGTGATAGTGATGTAGATGTTGAGGTTTCTAAGAACCCCAACAAGAGGCCGTTTCCAATTCAGAAGAAGCCTTTTCCTTCTAAGAAGAAGAAGACTGGTGGTCCTACTTCTTAGCCTCAGTCTTCAGGAACACCTTTCGTTCGAAAGTGTTTTAATTGTGGTTCTCCGGACCATATTATTCGAGCTTGTCCTAAGCCTCTCTTGTGCCGCTACTGCAAGAAGGAAGGTCATCGTGTTTCAGCTTGTCCCATTGCTCCGAATAATTCTTCATCTGGCAAGTTAAATGTAGCGAATGCTTCTGGAGGTCCTTCTCAATCTAAAGGTATATCTCCATCTATTTTGGAAGGTTTTATTCTATTTCATAATCATAGTATACGAGTTCTTTTCGATACGGGTGCTTCACATTCTTTCGTATCGAAGAAGCTTGTTGATGATTTATCTTTGGATGTTTCTTGTATGATTACTTCTTTAAGGATTGCGAATCCTATTGGGGGATCCACGACCCTTAGCTTGTTTTGTGATGATATTGAGATTGTTTTATGTGGCTTTTCTTTCCGTGCGAATCTGCACGTTGTTTCTCATTTGGGTTTGATATGACTTTTGGTATGGACTGGCTAGTAAGGTACGATGCTAGGATTATTTGTTCCGAGAGAATTTTATATCTTCGTCATCCTGATTCGCCTTCTCAGTTATCTCTTGTTCTTTGGGATGTGGATAATTCCGAAATGGCTTTGTATTCTCTTGATTCACGAGATGGTAATGATGTATCTCATATTCCTATTGCTTGTGACTTTTCTGATGTTTTTGAGCCTGTATCGGGTTTGCCACCCAAACGGGCAATTGAGTTCCGCATTGATCTCATTCCAGGCGCGCAGCCAGTTAGTCGTCCTCCCATGAGGGTGTCTACAAAGGAAAATGAGGAACTCAAGAAGCAGCTTTTAGAGCTTGAATCCAAGCAATTGATTCAATCTAGTTTTTCTCCATGGGGATCCGCGGTCGTCTTTGTGAAGAAGTCTGATGGAACTCTTAGGCTTTGCATTGACTATCGCAAGCTTAACGAGTTGACCATTAGAAATAGGTATCCTTTGCCTAGGATCGATGACATGTTCGATCTATTGAGTGGTGCCAAGGTCTTTCTCAGCTTGACCTTGCCACAGGTTTCCATCAATTACGAGTCGCGGAGGATAGCATACCTCTTACCGCTTTCCGCACTCGTTATGGTTCTTTTGAGTGGCTCGTTATGCCGTTCGGTTTTACGAACGCTCCTGCTTTCTTTGTTGATCTCATGAATCGGGTATTCCGGGAATATCTTGATAAGTTCGTGCTTGTCTTCATTGATGATATCCTTATTTATTCTAAGTCTAAAGCCGAGCATGCTAATCACTTGAGAATTGTCTTGAGTACTCTCCGTCATCATCAGCTTAAAGCCAAATTCTCCAAGTGCCACTTTTGGGAGAATAAGGTTAAGTTCTTAGGCCATGTTGTATCTTCCGATGGCATTTCTGTCGATCCCTCAAAGATCGAAGCCATCCAGAATTGGAAGAGGCCTGAAAATGTTCATGAGATTCGTAGTTTCCTTGGATTGGCGGGTTATTACCGTCGGTTCATTAAGGATTTTTCCCGTGTTGTGCTTCCTCTCACTTGCCTTACTCGGAAAGGCATTCATTTTGATTGGTCCGACAAGTGTGAAGCTTCCTTTCTGTCATTGAAGGAACTTCTCACAAATGCTCCTATTCTAGTGGTTCCCGAAGGGAATCATGATCTTGTTGTCTACACCGATGCTTGTGGTAGTGGTCTCGGTGCTGTTCTTATGCAGAAGGATCGGGTAGTTGCTTATGCTTCTAGGCAACTACGTCCGAATGAAGTTCACTATGCCACTCATGATCTTGAGTTGGCCGCCATTGTCTTTGCCTTGAAGATTTGGCGACATTATTTATTGGGCGAGCGCTTCATTCTCTATACCGATCATAAATCTTTGAAGTATTTGTTCACTCAGAAGGAACTCAATATAAGACAACAGCGTTGGCTCGAGTTTCTTGCTTCTTATGACTTTGATATCCAGTATACCCCTGGTAAGGGTAATCGTGTTGCAGATGCGCTTAGTCGCAAACATTCGGCTGTTATTTCTATGATGCTTGCCGAATGGAATATTCTTGAGACTCTATCTTTTTGTGAAATTCTTGATCGAGGTTCATCTTCCGATTCTCCTATTCTATTATTTAGTTTGGGAGCTCGACCTGTTTTATTGGATCGTATTACCGATGCCCAACGGCGTGATCCTGATTTGTTGCATCTTATTCAGCTTTGTGAGTCTGGATCTTGTGATGATGTGTTGCAAGATCTTAACATGGATTCTCATGGGTGTCTTCGTAAGAAGAACCGTCTTTTTTGTGCCTTCTGATTTTGCACTTAGGCTTGACGTTCTTGATGATTGTCACCGTTCTAAGTATACCATTCATCCCGGTAGTAGCAAGATGTATGCCGATATGCGTCGTCTTTATTATTGGGAAGGCATGAAGAGCGATGTGGCGAGTTACGTGAGAAATTGCATAACTTGTCAGCGTTTTAAAGCCGAGCATCAGCGTCCTTCTGGTCTTCTTCAGCCTCTTGAGATTCCATTATGGAAATGGATCAGATATCTATGGATTTCATTGACGGCCTACCTCGTTCGAGATCGGGCCATTCTAGCATTTGGGTTATTGTTGATCGCCTTTCCAAGTCTGCTCATTTTGTCCCTATTAAGTCTAATAGGACTGCTTCACATTTGGCTAAGTTGTATGTCAAGGAAATCTTGATACTTCACGGTGTTCCTAGTTCTATTGTGAGTGATCGTGATCCTTTATTCACGAGTCATTTTTGGAAGAGTCTTCAGCAAGCTTTGGGAACAAGACTTAATTTTTCTACAGCTTATCATCCGCAGTCTGACGGACAGACTGAACGGGTGAATCGTATTTTGGAAGATCTTCTCCGTATTTGTATTTTTGATTTCGGTGGTAGTTGGGAGGATCACCTACCTCTTGTAGAATTCTCCTACAACAATAGTTTTCAGACTAGTATCGGTATGGCTCCTTTCGAAACCTTATACGGAAGGCCATGTCGATCACCTTCTTGTTGGTTAGAAATCTGGTGAGAAGCTTATTCTTGGTCCAGATTTTGTTCGTGATTCTTCCGGGAAGATTGATCTTATTCGGTTGAGAATGAAAGAGGCACAGAGTCGCCAGAAATCCTACACGGACAACCGTAGGAAGCCTCTCGAGTTCTCGATCGGCGATCTTGTTTTTATTCGTGTTTCTCCTTTGAAGGGGGTTATGCGTTTCAGTACGAATGGAAAATTGGCTCCTCGTTATATAGGACCGTTTTCTATTACTAAACGTATTGGCCCTGTGGCTTATAGAGTTTCACTTCCAGCTCATTTATCTGGCATTCATGACGTGTTTCATGTCTCGCAACTTCGGAAATATGTTCGAGAGTCGGATTCTGTTATTTCTTCTCCTGATTTGCAAGAGCTTGAGGTCTCACCGGACTTATCGATTGTACAGCAACCTATTCGCGTACTTGACACGGAGGTGCGACACCTTCGGAACAAGGACATGCCGCTCGTTAAAGTTCAATGGTCCGCTAATCCCAATGACTGTACTTGGGAAACCAGAGAATTTATTGAGCGATCTTATCCGGGTTTTCTTTCCTTGCTTTGAAACGGTGAGTATGTCTTTTCATCTCAAGCTTATTTTCTTTTCTTTTGATTGATTGATTGTATGTAGTTGTTACAAATATCATCTCTAGGAATTGCGGGGACGCAATTTTGTAAGGAGGGGAGATCTGTAACAACCCGCATATTTAACGATTTTATATCTAAATGTTTAATTTAAATATAGCGTCGTTAGTCGGATTTTAGTCCGAAATGTTACTTTCTGCAAATGTCCGAATTGGAACTCGAAACTACCTCCATTGGTTCCAAAATGGCGTTTGTGATCTTTTTGAGTATAATCTTTGATATGTTTGGAGTTTGTGAATTTTGGCTACGTTTTCTATTGGGTTTGGGTTTGGGTTCAGCCCACTAGCTTAACTAATCCTCTAGCTTAGCCACTCCTCTCATTCACTTATTCATTTCTTAAAACTTAAGCTTAGAACTGAAAATGGGGGAAAGGAAGAGGAATTAGAAATTAGCAAGCCCTAGTTCTCCTTTGTATCTTGATTTCTTGCTCCAAATTCATAGAGAATCCATTGGTAAGTTCATCTCTATCTTCTCTATCTCTTCTCCTCTTCAATTTCAGTAATTTTCCTAACCCTAACGTAGGAAATACTTGCTTTGATTCTAGATCGAAGCTTGTAGTGTTGAAGTGGAGTGTAGTTTGTTGATTCCTTGCATTTTTGCTTCTTCATCTTCTTTGTTTGTGAGGTTAAAAGGCGAGTTTTGAACTCACATCTACTTCTCTTGATTTCATGGGTGTTGGTATGAATTCCTAACAAGTATGCATGTGCCATTGTTTTGGAATTGGAAAGAATTTGCATTTCATTGAAGTAGGGCAGGAAGTGAAAAATCACCAGGTTCGGCCGACCGAGTGCAAGCTTCGGTCGACCGAACTGCTACCCCGAGCCATAATTGGGTTTCTGCATGTGGCCGGCCGACCGAGCCCTGCAGTCCGGTCGACCGACCTGCTTTGTTTTGCTTGGTTTGTTTATTTTACATATTTGATTGATTTTTCCGGACTTTATCAATTCAAGTTGCTTTTTAATGGTTGTTATTGCATATTTGGCTTTGATAACTTACTCTTGACTTCATCCACGGGTTTTTATAAAATAATTTCTCGAATCGCATTTAAAAGCTCATTTCTCCAATTTATAAATTCTATTTAAAACACACACTTTCGTACTTCGAGCGAAGTGGAAGGGTGATTAAATGGTTGGGCAAAACACGGACCATGAATCTGTGCGTTTATCCTTTCGATTAATCCCCGACCTATTCAATTGATCGTTTTAACCTTCGGGTTTAGTTTACCGATGATATGAGGTAAATTTGTACTGTTTTGAGTGTGAAATAAACTAACGGATAGTAAACCGTTTTGTGCGAACGGTGGTTATGGGACTCACGTTACCACTTTTCGGATTCCTTTCTGGGAGTTTGTGACACATATCGCCTTTGGGATAGTGTCTTCGGACTGTCTCCTTCTGGTTTGTTTCCCTTTAGTATCGCTTTCGATGTGGCCGTTGTGCGCCACATGGGTGATATCGGGTTGCTGTAAGTATCGCTTCCAATGTTGGCCGTTATGCGCCACATGGGTGATATTGGGTTGCTATTGTATCGCTTCCGATGTTGGCCATTATGCGCCACATGGGTGATATTGGGTTGCTATTGTATCGCTTCCGATGTCGGCCGTTATGCGCCACATGGGTGATATTAAGTTGCCCTATTGTATTGCTTTCGGAGTTGGTCATTCGTTACCGCTCGAGCAACTTTTATGATGTTTCAATTGAGATGTATATTCCCTAGGTATCGCCCCTTGGCGTAGGTCTTTTTGAACCACACGATATGTAGTGATCACCTTGTGAACTTGTATACCATATTGGTATTTGTTATTTGCCTTTTTGGCTTGTTTTGGGATATTCCTATCCTTTGTTTCTATGAGTTGCCGATGATACGAGGCTTGTTTGTTATGATATGATTCATCTTATGTTAAATGATTGGGTTATCTCTTTTAGAGATATTTGATATATATTGTGACCTTGCAGGTTTATTATGGTTCAGTTTATCTAACTGATTTGTTATCTAGACTGACCCGTGTATTTTATACTCGGGTCAGACCGAGTTGTTTCAGGTTAGGTGCTTTTGGACTTAACCTATTTTGCTTCCGCATGGACTATTCGCTATCTTCATTTTGTTGTAGCGTCTTTTGTGGTCCTTATCTGTTGTAACTCTGTTATTTATACTCTTTTTGTCTGTGTGTATATTGTGGTCTCCTGTACCACTTGACATGCATTATTTTGTATACTCTGTTGTGTATCCGTTTATGTGTATATGATGATCGACTGTTATGTGATGTGAATTACATTTGAGTTGTTATATTTTCTTCTGATAGATCCTTTAGCCATTGTAGTTTTGCTTTAAATATTTATTGAATAGGTCGAATTTTAATGCGACTACTTTTCGACGTATTTAGTGAATGGTTAAGGTAAGATTACACATGGTCGCTTCCATTATACTCCATTGTCCGCGTTAGCGGACAGTATTATCTATATAATACTCTTTGCTAACGAGGCTCTAGGAGTGGGGCGTCACAGATATTATATTCTGGTTCTAAAGTATAAACTATTTTGAAAAAACCGTGGTGTTATAATAACGATTGGTTGTTGAAGAGACCGGGGTCGGAAGTTGTCATACTCTCTGCCAACTCCGGAAACCACTTTAACAACCGTGTACGAGGTGGAGATTCCAACATGAAGTAGGATGGTGGCGGCGTTTCCTTTGAGGTAAATACGTGGCCTCGACTCCCGTGGTTGGCATAATGTGGCTAAAACAGGAGCGATCTCGCACCAAGGAGGTAGCCCCTCTTATCAGACACATCCCTTCAATATTATACTCTGACTTTTGGATTGATTCGGTGGCCACTTTTGATTTTTGATTTGGGGGTGTGGGTCGAGGTGGGCGGTAGCTGCATGCTACGCGTTACCACCAGACCTGTGCGTAATTGGTATATCTACCCTGGCATTGCCTAGTTGTTCCGTGTCACCTACCATACCGAGCCTTACTTCGAGTTTCTATTTGTGTCGTATCTATGGAGTGTCTTCTCGTAGTCTCCCGATCAGGAGATTTGTAGACACCGTATAGACTATTGGCATTATTTGTGTTAAGGGCTAATGGGTAACTCTTAACGCTATTTAAAAGTAAGTTTATTTTACTATTAGACATTATTATAATAGCGAAATATTACTACATAGTAAATAGTTTAACGGATCCTTAGGAGATGTAAAGCCCGAGTATCTCTTAAGTAACTGCAGTCATATTTATTCCTTTTAATTTTACTTACATAAGATCTTTTAGTTATGACTTGAGTGTTTTGTCTTTTCAATTCGCTCGGGTCAGTCCGAGCATTTCAGGAATCGAAGACTTTATTTCTGAAGGACGAAACGAAGATTTCATTATAATTATTATGATATATATTATATTGTTCCACTACATTGTATTCCGCTGCATTGATTGTTATTCACTGGTATGTGCAACTCTAATATTTATTGTATAAATATAATCAAACGTTTATAAAATAGCTTCATAAACTGTATATTTGATTATTATATTTTATCGTTCCGTTGCAAGATTCTATTTTTGCTTTATTTCTATCTCTACTTTTCTTATTTACCCCATAACAATCTGCCCTTCTGTATGTTTTAAGTCTGACGTGTGTGTTCTATCGTCGATTTAAAGCGTATGAAAAGGCGGGACGTTACATCTGGTATCAGAGCTTTGGTTTAGCGATAAAACTTAGCCTTGTGGGGTTTGACTCTTTATTAATAGGGTAGTAATACCCTATGATGAGTCGCTGAGTGTATATATGAGAGAGCGCATTTGTTCATCTTATAAAAAGGTTTTAGTATTGTGTTAATTTGTTCTGTTTTGTATTTATAAATTCTGGTTGGTGCATGGGACGCTATGACATCGTAGGGATTTCTAAACACTTAATAGAACATACCAACACAATATGTAACGACCCAGAATTTCTGTCATTTGAAATTCATATATTTAATTAATTTTAAATAGTATGAAGTAAAATTTGTAAGTCGAATAAATTTTGTTTTGAATATAGTGATTCGACCAAGAATTTCTGCCATTTGAAATTCTAATATTTAATTGATTTTAAATAGTAACAATTAAAATTTGTAAGTCGAATAAATTTTATTTCGAATATAGTGATTTAATTGGATAATTAAATCAATAATTCAATATTTGTAATTACAGAAATTATTGGAAAATTGGGTTTAATGTGATTAAAATTGATTTGTATAGTTGTATTAAATCATATTGGAGTTTGAGTGATGTTGCAGAACTTTTAAAATCGAATTAAAAGTTAATTTGTAGAAATTGAATATTTTAATATTTAATTGACAAGTAAAAATAGTCATTTTTCAAGCAGTCTCGAATTTTGACGAAACCAGTTTCATCGGATCCGTAATGTTATATTTTTATAAGATTTCAAATTTCGTGTCAATCGGATTTACGGTTTGTCCGCGGCAAGCCAAATCACATAAAAATTAGTTTAACCGATTTAATTTAAATTTGATCGTTTATTTCCGTAACTGGCACATATGATCGAATTGGCTCTCGATACCTATTCCATTGTGTCCAGAATGCGGGTTAAACCCTAGAAACGTCAGTCGGCATGCTTCGTTTGGAGTTCGGAATTTTTTTGGATGAATAGTGTTTTGACAATTTTTTATATAAGGTCCTCTATTTTTCCATTTGCAAACAAAACCCTAGGGTTTCATCTCAATGCTTCAGCCGCCGTTTATTCGTTCAATGGCCAAAACTTTGCCTTCTTCCCTCGATTTCTCTTCTAATCCGTAAACTCTTATCAAAACCCTCAACTACAATATCGTAGAGCATCTCAAGCTCTATGAATTTTACAGTTATGATCAAGAATAACATGGTGGATCAACCAGAAATTGCTCGCGTTCGTCGGCCATTCTTTCACGTTTTCCAAGTGCATGGGGCAACCGAGCTTCACTCTATTTTAGCCGAGGGTGGAGTTCACAGTACTCTTTGACGTAGTAGCCTTCGATCGATCTATCGTTGAGCGAGGTGGAGGCGATTTGAAGCTCTAGTCAACCGTTGTTGGGTTTCGAACAACCTTGTGTATCGCGTGGGAGAAGAGAGCATGAGTGGCCTTGATTTCATCTCGGGAATAAACGGCTAGGATCTGATGGTAAAATAAATGAAAAGAATTTGTTAATGGATGTTATTAAAAACTTTGTAATAACATATCTCATGCATACGAGGTCAGAATTATGCAAAACTGGCGGCGTTGGAATCGCAGCGACGAGCAGCACGCTGTGATGCTGATCTGAAATCGATACGAGCAAGTGAAAATTTTGCATTAAATCGAATGTCCTCGATTTAATGTAAAATTGAACGCTTGGTGTTTTAAAACGCAGGGTGAGAACTTCTCACTCAATCGAATTTGTTTCGATTTAAATTTTAAATAGCTCGATTTAAAATTGCTTGATTGTGTTGATTGTATGCTTGGATGATAAATTGCTATCTGTTGTATTGAAGTAGACCCTATCCGCCGTATATTAAGAGGACGTTATTTATTAAACACATATACCACCATATTCCATCGTGAAGTGGAATTGGTATTATATATGTACTTGGAGTTGATTTTCCCGCATTATATAGCGGATGAGACCTTATTGCGCCGCATAATAGCGGATAATATTTTATATGAACCCATGTACCGCGATATTCCGTCTTGAAATGGGATTGGTATTATGCTAACATCTGTGGATGCAGGGAAAACAGGTTGGAGGGATCCAACTGGATTCCTCAACAGTATTGATTTATTTATAGATATTTGCGATATATTCTGTTATCATATTGATGTATGGTGTTTTGGATGCCGTGGTTGATGTATTGGTGCTGTCGCACCATTGGCCTATTTTTGGAGTTTTAAAAATGTTAAAGTAACAATTTGGAATTTAAAAGGATTTTCAAGTGATTTTTGAAAGTATACATTTTATTGAATTTTGGAATTGATTCATTTTAAATAAATAAACGTTATAATTTTTATGATATAAAAATTATGATTTTTGTGAAATCAACCGAAATGTGATTTTTGAAATTAGTAGTTGATTATTTTGTAAAATAATTTAAATGGGGATTTTTGAAATTTTATAAACGGTTTATATAAAAGATTTATAAAATTGGTATTTATAAATTAAAATATTGGAATTATAAATGATTTTTTTAAGTGTTAAAATGAAATATAAATGGATTTTATAAGGGAATGAAATTTATAGATTTATAAAATTGTGAAGTTATAAAATGAATAATTTTGTAAAATAAAAGATTTATAAGTAATTAACTTATAAATTGGATTTTTGCATTTAAATGAGATATAAATAGAATTTGTCAATTAAGGGATTGTTTTTATAAGTTGAAGTTTTTATAAAATTATATAGATGTGAATTTATAGACGTTGTTTTATAAATCCGAAATCAATTGAAATTGATAAGTAAATATGAAAGCTTATTAATGGAGATATATCCACGATTTTAGACAGTGGATAATCCTTTAAATTAAATATGTAGAAGTGTTGAATTTGGTAAACGATTTATTCACGATTTTGGACAGTGAATAATATATTAAATAAATGTTTTGGGGAAGTGATATTTTAAATAGAACTAAAACGATTTGAAAGTGTCTTAAAATGTATTAATTATTGAAACCATAGATTTCAACATTCATTGTTGAAATAGACGTTTTCGAGAAATAAGGAAAAGATGGACTATAACACTATTGTTATAGTAAATGATTTTCGAAAGGAATTTTTTTATATAGTATTGGGATTTATATATCTATTTTAATTTCGAATACCTGTACTAGTAATTTTGGGTTGTCGTAACGATGTTTTACGCAACATTCGTTTTGACTCAAATAAATGTGTTTAAGAGAATGTTTTCCTTTAAAAGCATAAAATGTATACTTAATCGTGTTTTAAGTATATTGAATATTTTCTAAGTATTGAAAATAAATAGATTTGTGAATTACATAATGTTAAATAAGTATGTTAATATTTTCAAATATGAAGTGAAATGTTTTGAGATTATATCTTTTGAAGATAAATTGAAAGTGAATAATTGAAATCGATTTGAAAATCATATATCAATGGATATTTGGAAATTTAAATTCACATGAAATTTATAAAGGAAAGGGGTTTGTTTAAAAATAAACATTGATTTATTTTTGATGTGTGGAAAAATATATCTTGCAAAGATATTTTTGGAAAATAAATAATTTGGGAAATTATTTAGAATCTGGCGATATTGTGCATATCTATTGATAGTTAAATAATCGGCTATCAATATTTACCTTTAAACGGGCATTTGTTGTGATTTGCTTGAATTTGAATGCTACACTTATTTAAAAAAAAATTAAGCGCTCGTTATTCGGTTTAGCCGGGAGAAGACCTTTGGGTCATGAATCCCATTCCGAATAGTGATATGTCATAATGGATAGCATATGGAGACCGGTGTTGAAGACCTGATATTTTAGAAAATGGAAGGATTACCGTCGAATGTCTCTACATCGGCTGATCTCCGATATAGAGATTTTATCACCCTTTGTGATGGGAAGTCCGGTCATGATCAGTGAATATCCGGATTGCAAGGGCTTCTTTGGAAGTGCCTTCGGTTCCGTTCGATCCCGGAGTGGACTTGTATGGATGTGTGTATGACGTTACAATTTGAGATGTAAAGCTAGTTTCTTTTAAATATATTTCTGTTAGTGGCGGAGAATTTATTCTTTTAGCTTAACACCCTTCTCTGAGACATACGAGCTCAGAGGTTATGTAGTTGATGGTCACTAGTGATACATTCCTAATTTGGTAATGTGGCATACGAAGTGATGCTGATCATTTGTTGATCAAAGCATAGCTTTTGTATAAAGCGTAGCTTTTGTATAAAGCGTAGCTTTGTGGACGAGATTTCGTCGGGCCTCACACCCCGGTAATGGTCAAAACAGGAAAGTTGCAGCAAAGTTTTAGGGAGTAGCGCCCCTTAGGGTATGTGCATTTCCTTCCGGATAGAGGTGGTATCATGGTGTGGAGCCCAGATACTTAACTTATGTTATGGCTGCATATTTATTTCTTCGTGCTTGTTGGTATTGAGGATCCTCGGATAAAGGTTGTGACAATCGGGGGATGTCATACTCATGTCAGTTATTACCTACTTTTGCAGTGGTAACCCAACCTTGTGTTGGCAGAGATCCGGTTAGGTTCTCGAGGCGTCTCTCCGGAGGCGTTTCCATGTGGCAATGGGAAGTTCCTTGGCTTGACCATTAGTTGGAAAATCCAAAGAAAGAATATGAGCCCTGTACAGTTTTAGTTGTATAACCTGCCATTTACTTATGGTGGCGCCCCACCGTTTAGATGGTAGCTATAGTAGGCATACGATAATGGTCGTATGTTGGCTAAGATTTATATTATACTTTCGAAATGTTTTCCTACACTTTGCACTTATAGTAATAATATCAAATAAATTTGCTTATCAAGCATGTTTTACTATCATAAGGAGATTTCTCTGATTCTGCGTTTGCATTGTTTGTATGTGCGGGAGACCTTATGGTAGTTACATTTTCTAAAGAGCATTGCGAATCTATTTAAAAATATTTCTTTATTTTTTTAAAGGTAAACTGTTTTAAGTTCTCACACCAGTCCCATGACTGACCTGGCGTTTATTGTTTCCTTCCTAACCTCTGGGTGCCTATCATTTTCCACACGGGCAGTCTTGAGTCAAGTCATCAGGTCATTCTGGAATTCAGGAGTTGCTATGGAGATCAGGAGCAAGCTGGATGGCATGGCGTACCAACTAGTATATAGTATTTCTTTTCCCCTGGTTGTTGTTGTACACTCTGATAATGTAATGTAATAAATGATAAAGTTCTTTTGATTTAAAGATTATTCATTTATCTATTATATGTTATTCCACTGCGATTGTGAGATTCTGATATTGTTTTCTGTTTTCTTCTTTCTTTCTTTCTTCTATCTTTTTCTTCTTATTAAACCCTAAGGGTTCGGTTTTCTAGCCTTCGATTGCTTGGCAGTTGATACAGTGGACGTATTAATGTCGACTTTCGTGAGTCGAAAATCCCGTTCCTGACATAATATTTGGTTTTAATATAGGTGAGTGAAATAATTTTGCCTATTATATTTTCTATATATATAAAGGAAATTTTTATAAAGTTTATATTTGGTTGTAATATATATTAGTCGTTAGGTAATGAATTTTTTAAATAATAGTTGAAATAAGATTGAAAATAAAATAAATAAAAATTGGGAATTTAGAACTTAAGTTCCGGGGTTTTGAAAATTTGTTTTGAATGATTTTGGAATATAATGATAATATTATTTAGAAGTATTTTCTGACATAAATATTTCAATATAATTTGAAAGAAATGTTGTAAAGAAGATTTTGGAAAAATAAGTTCTGTACTTCCTTCTTTATCGCTGGACAATAATTTCGGTGATGGTGGCCACATCATCGACATTCATTTTCGAGTTTCGAAGTGGGAAGGCCACTGTAGTAGTTTACTGCAGATTTTTTTTGATAAACCAAAAAAAATTATTTTAATTATAACTGGATATATAAGTTTTAAGTATAACCCTTTATCTATTATCTTTAAATTGATTTGAAATTTAACTCGGTATTTAATTCTTATGTTCTGATTAATTGATAGTTTCAATTATTGTAGTGAATTGAATGTAAACAATTAATAATCGGAGCCTTTAATTTAAATAAGGAATTTAATGCTAGGTTATGAATGAAATTAAAGGTAATTTGAAACTTTACCTATGAAACAAAGAATAATATTGAACATTTAGTTAAATAAAAGAAATAGAAATAAACTTGGGTAACCTTCTATTGCATCCTTAATAGCATATATAACTTACCAAAAGATATAAAAAGTTGAAATGTTAATAAGAAAATGTAATAGATACTATACAAGAAATAAACTTGAGAATGAAAGTAATTAATGAAATTCTTTAATAAATAAATTTGGTGTTGTAGTGTTATAAACTCAAGTATAATTGAAAAAATACTAATTACATATAATAGAGGCAAGTATTATAAGTAAGAAATTTAAACTTAAGTAAATGATTGAAGTTATTTATTTTGAAAATAAGAAGAAAGATGAATACTGCAAATAAATGAAACTGTAGTAAATAAATGTAAATAAAAAGGATAAACCATTATATGAATGAAAAGGAATTAAACAACAAATATTATGAAATGAAATGAATTAAAGTTAACTGGATCTATTGGAATTGTTGTTTGTTTCGGTTTACAGATTTTTAGGTAAGGACACTTTAAATTATACAGGATGGAAAAGAAACTACTAAGTGCACAGTCCGAGCACTTCAGGAATCGAAGATTTTATTTCTGGAGGACGAAGACGAAGATTTCATTAATATTATTATGATATATATTATATTGTTCCACTACACTGTATTCTGCTGCATTGATTGTTATTCACTGGTATGTGCAACTCTGATATGTATTCTATAAATATAATCAAATGTTTATAAAATAACTTCATAAACTGCATATTTGATTATTATATTTTATCGTTCCGCTGCAAGATTCTATTTTGTTTTATTTCTATCTCTACTTTTCTTATTTACCCCATAACAATCCGCCCTTCTGTATGTTTTAATTCTGACGTGTGTGTTTTATCATCGATTTAAAGCGTACGAAAAGACGGGATGTTACATCTGGTATCAGAGCTTTAGTTTAGCGATAAACCTTAGCTTTGTGAGGTTTGACTCTATATTAATAGGGTAGTAATACCCTATGATGAGTCGCTGAGTGTATATATGAGAGAGCGTATTTGTTAGTGTTATAAAAAGGTTTTAATATTGTGTTAATTTGTTTCGTTTTGTATTTATAAATTCTGGTTGGTGCATGGGACGCTATGCCATCAATAGGGATTTCTAAACACTTAATAGAACAGACTGACATAATATTTGGTTTTAATATACGCGAATGAAATAATTTTTCCTATTATATTTTCTATATATATAAAGGAAATTTTTATAAAGGTTATATTTGGTTATATTATATTGGTTGTTAGGTAATGAAATTTTTAAATAATAGTTGAAATAAGATTGAAAATAAAATAAATGAAAATTGGGAATTTAGAACTTAAGTTCCGGGGTTTTGAAAATTTCTTTTGAATGATTTTGGAATATGATAATATTATTTAGAAGCTTTTTCTGATATAAATATTTCAATATAATTTGAAAGAAATGTTGTAAAGAAGATTTTGGAAAATTAGTTCTGTACTTCCTTCTCCGTCGTTGGAAAATAATTTTAGCGATGGCGGCCACATCATCGACATTCATTTTCAAGTTTCAAAGTGGGAAGGCTACTGTAGTAGTTTACTGCAGATTTATTTTGATGAACCAAAAAAAAATTGTTTTAATTATAAATGGATATTTAAGTTTTAGTTATAACCCTTTATCTATTATCTTTAAACTGATTTGAAATTTAACCCAGTATTTAATTCTTAAGTTCCGATTAGTTAATAGTTTCAATTATTGTAGTGAAATGGAATGTAACCAATTAATAATTGGATCCTTTAATTTAAATAAGGAATTTAATGCTAGGTTATGATTGAAATTAAATGTAATTTGAAACTGTACCTATGAAACAAAGAATAATATTATTGAACATTTAGTTAAATAAAAGAAATAGAAATAAACTTGGGTAACCTTCTATTGCATCCTTAAAAGCATATATAACTTACCAAAAGATATAAAAAGTTGAAATGTTAATAAGAAAATGTAATAGATATTATACAAGAAATATACTTGAGGTAATGAAAGTAATTAATGAAATTCTTTAATAAATAAGAATTTGGTGTTGTAGTGTTATAAACTCAAGTATAATTGAAATACTACTAATTAAATATAATAGAGGCAAGTATTGTAAGTAAGAAATTTAAACTTAAGTAAATGATTGAAGTTATTTATTTTGAAAATAAGCAGAAAGACGAATACTACAAATAAATGAAACTGTATTAAATACATGTAAATAAAAAGAAAAAACCATTATACGAATGAAAAGGAATCAAACAACAAATATTATGAAATGAAATTAATTAAAATTAACTGGATCTATTGGAATTGTTTGTTTCGGTTTACAGTTGTTTAGGTAAGGATACTTTAAATTGGTTGGATGAATAAATAATCTATTTAGTTTCATCTAAGACTATTGAGTAAATGGTGCACTAAGTAGTTTATTTTCCATCCTGTACAATTTAAGGTTGAACCCGAACAACTATTTGTTTTGTTTGATATGAATGAAAGTTGATGTGTGTTGATTTTATGCGATGTTTGTTTGGTGGTTGCAAGTTATTGATGTTATATCAATTTGTTTATTTATGGTTGAAGCCACTTTAAATATTTCATTTTATATAATTGTCAACTTTATTGGATTATATAAGTGAAATACAGGTTATGGAAGCAATTACTACTGCTTTTGGTTTTATAATTCAGCGTTAATCACAAGACAAATAGATACGTTTTTGGATTACGGATTTATCGCGCTATTATATTGTTTTCCCGGGTTGGGATATATATTAATTTGGAAATTATACGTTATATATTGTATATTTTGATATTTTATTTTATCCCGAGCCTCCCCGTACAAAGGGGACTCTGCCGAAATTTTCCAAAAATTTTGAACTTAGAAATTTTTTGAAAATGTTTTCCAAACTATATAAAATCTGAGTATAAAAAGAATTCATAATTATAAAATTGGTATATTTCATTTAAAATAACTAGTTTTGTAAGTTTGTTTGTTATAAAGTAAATATTTTTGAATAAGATATATTCCTTGATTCTTTCTTTTTCCTTCTTTTTTCTTTTCGGGGACGAAAAGTTTTGAGTGGAGGAGTGTGTAATGACCAGTAAATTTTTAATAATTAAGTTTGGTTATTTTGTTTAAAATTGAGTAATTAAATTTAGAAGAAACAATTTTTTTATAGTTTATGATAAAGAAAACGTAAAAAAGAAATGTAACAATGGTAAATTAAATTTGACTTTGTGATTTAATATTTAGAGAAATAATTTGTGTAACTTTTTAATGAAATAATAAGTGAATTAAAACGTAACAGTGCTAATTATGGTTAATAATAATTTATAGGATGAATGTGAAAGAGGCTATGCGGTAGGATCGAGTAATATGGAATAACGGAATTGTCTAGGTAGATAATGTAAGTAAAAGCAAGGTAGACAGCAGGATTTTATACTGGTTCGGATCTCTAGTCCTACGTCCAGTTCCTAAGCTTCACTTAGGAATTCCACTAACTAACACCTTCATTTAACCCGGAGGAATAGGTTTACAACTTACCCGAACAACCAAACAGGATTTCTTGCCTCAACTACCGAAGAGGACTTCAACTAAATTACTAAAAAAACAATATTTGACTTGTTGTGTTCTTATCAACACTAATGAGTCTAATGTAGTACAATATTCCTATTATCTTATCCTCGAGAGTATGCAATGTGTTTGTGAAGATTTAGGAAATGTGAATTGCTATAAATCAAAAGAATGTTAAGAACAAAGCAGTGATTCAAGCAATAGATTTGTGATTGCTTTGAGAATTTCTAGATAATATGTTCAAGAAGATAGTAAGATTAAAGCAAGAGAATTCGGTGAATTGAAGATGTTTGAATTATGTATTTATACTAGTAGAAGAGGTGCGTCTGTTGGCTAAGGGTGCAGACAAGAGATGCTTCCATTTCCATTGGTGAATGGTTGCAACTCTTGGGAGGAAGAAGGTGTCCATTCAGAGAAAATTCGCAGGTTCAAATTCAGTCGACACAACAGAGAATTCAGTCAACTGAAAATATGAAGAAAAATTTTCAGGAACAAATTCAGTCGATTGAGCAGGGTGTTTCAGTCGACTGAAACTGTACATGTTGTATATATGTAACAGGTTCAGTCGACTGGTCATCCCTGTTCAGTCGACTGAACTACTAAACTGTGCACAATGAATGTGTATTAAAAATGAAATTTATAAAATGTGTTCTAGTGTGTTCTAGTGTTTGTGCAAGCCTCTTGAGGATAGATTTTAACAATAAATCTAAAATAAATCATACTTATGTTTGGTCTTCATCGTTCTTTCTTTAGCTTTGCACATATCTCTTCCTTTTTGTTGAAGCCCAATGTCATTGATCAAAATCTTAGCGTATCAACATTCTCCCCCTTTTTGATTGATGAAAATACTTATGTGTGTAGAGATTATTTCCTCCCCCTGAATATATGCACTATCTTTTCTACAAAACAAGGTTAGTAACATACATAGATTTCTCCCCCTTTGTCATCGACAAAAAGGAAGTAATAATCACAGAAGTATATTGTCAAAACAATCACTGATATGCATGTCTATCGTTTAAGAATGTAGCATAGAATATAGCATAAAAATGTAGCATGAGAATTAAATTATAGAATGTTGCATGAATGAATGAAACATAAAATGTAGCATGAATGAAACATAAAAGGCTATTTATACAAGCCTTGTGATTAGTGTTTTTGAAATAATAAAAAGCCACAAAAGAGTTTATTCATCTTTGTCCCAATCATATGAGGCTTCTCTCCCTCCCCTTGGTTCGCGAATAACGGGTCCACCTGTGGAAGGTCTATAAATTCCTCCTTAACCACCACTAGTGCCACTCGTGCTGCTGCTTGTATGTTCTTCGGACGATGTCCATGTGAAAGTAGGTGCAGGACGCTTACCGCATGATGTTGAAGCAGTAGTGGAAGTTGAGCTTGAGATGGCATCTCATAATTTATTGAAGAATCCTTTAATTTTATCAAGTTTGTGATCTACCTTCTTGAGGCGATTATCAAGAATTTGTTGATTTCTTGATAAAATTCCTAATGATTGATTGGTAGTAAAACTTGGCTCAATGATACGAATTTCATCTTCTCGGTCGAAGGGTCCTTCATGTGGAGCTTGTGGAGGTTGTCGCGCTTGTGGAGGTTGTTGTTGTTCTTGATGCCTAGCTTCCCATTCGGCAAGAGATATGATGCGAGGAGGTCTATCCAGGAGTTGCATAAGGCTTATTGTCCGTTGGTTAATTTGATGGACCATTGTATTTTCGGACTCGGGTAATGGCGTATCAACATTAAGGAGAAGTCTCATGATATATTCTCCAAAATATATAGTTTGCAATTTTCCATTATTAAATGTGAGAAACTCATCAAGGATTAGTTGGAGCCAATTAACTTGAATATTGCCCCTAAATAGCGCATAGAGCTCGATAATTCATTGGGTAGACAAGTTCATATGAACTCGTTCGTGGAGTAATTGTTCTCATAAGAGCTTTGTGAAGGATTCTAGCTCTAGGTCGTAGGGAAGTGGACTTAAAATCTCGAATGTTAACATTATCATCCAGAAATTGATGATTTATGGTATCTCGAATTTGTGGATTGAATTCTACCTCATCAAGTTTTCTCCCTACGTTAGGTGATCCTAAGATGTGTGCCATTCGATCTAAGGAGAGCCAAACTTTCTTCCCACACACCATACTCCAAACACTATCATTTGGATTTCTTAGAATTTGGTGTCCAAGATTAAGATTTGCATAAAATAATTTGACCATGATATGGTTTATTGCATGGTCATTTCTTTTCAAATCCAAAAGAGAAATTAAACCTGCCCGATCCGTTAATGCTTGAATGTTGTATGCCTGAAGGCTTTAAAAATCAACGAAGGAGTGCTCGAAAATGTGAGAATTATTCATTTTATTCCATCTCGTTACAGCTACGCCATCATAGAGCCATTGTGCAATTTGAGCATCAATTGGCTCGGAGGATAAAGAAGAAGAAGCTCTTGATCTTTTTAGGGCCATTTGTCATGAGATTTGAGAGTAATTTGTGAATTGGGGGCTAGGGTTTTGGAAAACAATGGGGAAGAGAGAAGTTTTGGAAGGTAAAAAGTGAAGGTAAAAGGGTAAAAACTGGTTGATAAAAGGGGAAAAGTTGCCTGGAAATTGGCGTTCAGTCGACTGAAAAAGTCTGTTAAGTCGACTGAAATTTTAGCCGAAGTTTTCTGCATTAAATTCAGTCGACTGAACAGAGTTTTTAGTCCACTGAACTATTGTGTATTTGTTTTCTGCCTAGTGTTCAGTCGACTGAGCAGGAAGGTTCAGTCGACTGAACCTTGAGTTTTTGGAATTTTAAAATTTATAAAAAAATTCAATAAATGATTGCAAAAAAATACAATATGATAACATGATTTGGCCACCGAAATAATCATTTGTTTGGAGATGGACTATTTTTCTTTTTGCATCCTTCATTCTCCATATAGTTTATATCCCATGAATTTGGACTATACCGAGGAGTTTTTGGAGATATCCAAGGATTCACGGGATCGGCTGTTGTACGATAAGACGAAGACGGATCATACAAACTAACCGGTCGAGGTAGAGGCTCAGTCACTTCGTTTTTCTTTGAGCCACAAAAACGTAAACCGATTTGCTTTAGGAAGCTTAATCGTCTAGCCATTACTTTTTGTTCGAAATATAATTCTCGTTGAAGATCAATTTGTTGTTGTTGAAAATGATGAATCTCATCAATCTTTCTTTTCGTATCTGTTGAGATAAAAAGACCACGTTTAGCCTTCTTCGATTCCGGTGTGTAGCCAGTTCGATAGTTGTCCCATTTATAGACTGGCTTATGCTTTGGTGTTGGAGTAGGGAGTTTTGGTGATGTTGGTGAGTTATCGACCGAAGAGGTGATGTTGATTGGGGAGTATGAGTTGTTTGAGGACATTTTTATATCAACTTTTCAATTTTTTGTAAGTGAAAATGAGTTGTGAAAATAAAAATATGTTAAACGTGTATTTATAGGATGAATATTCTAAAAATATTGTGGTGATAATTTATCAAAGTTTTTTAAACAATCAAAGATTTAATGGTTAAAATAAATCAGTTGGAAATGTATGGATTACAGATACCCTTATATTATTATTTATAATGTATCATTATTTGAAAATATAAATTGAAATTCATAGTTTTCTTCATTTAGTCGACTGAGCATATAGATTTAGTCGCCTGAATTGTAAAAAATATTTGATAACTTTATAAAATATCTTTAAAAGAGATTATTCCTAATTCTCGTCATAACTTTATAAAGGAGTTTTCTAATAAAGGTTTAGTAAATATATCGACAATTTGATTTTCGGTAGAAATATGTTCTAAATTTATGATCCTTTTTCGATATTGTCTCGTAGAAAATGGTGACGAATATCTATATGTTTTGTACGAGAGTGATTAACCGGATTTTTAGATAAATTTATTGTACTTGTATTGTCACAATATATTGTAGAGTTTGTTAAATTTATATTATAATCCTAAAGTGTTTGTTGCATGTAGATAACTTGAGTACATGCTAAGGCAGCTGATATATATTTCGCTTCACACGTGGAAAGAGAATCACATTTTTTTTTCTTACTAAACCAAGATACAAGTGATTTTCCGATGAAATGGCACGTACCACTTGTACTTTTTCTATCTGTTTGAGATCCATCAAAATCAGCATCATTGAATGATACTAACTCAAATGGACACTCTTTTGGATAGAAAAGACCAAAATCTTTAGTATTATTAAGATATCGCACAATTCGTTTTACCGCTCTTAAATGTGATTCTTTAGGATTAGATTGAAAACGTGCACATAAACATACACTCATCATTATGTCTAGTCTACTAGCGGTTAAGTAAAGTAAGGAACCTATCATGCTTCTAAATAATTTTTGATCTATACTTTTGCCATTTTCATCTCGATTGAGATGAGTAGTGGTACTCATAGGAGTAGTTTTAGCAGAAGTGTTCTCCATTACGAAACGTTTAATTTGATTAGCACAATATTTTTCTTGGTTTATGAAAATTCCATTTGTTAATTGTTTAATTTGAAGTCCGAGAAAATATGATAATTCTCCCATATGAGACATTTCGAACTCCTTAGTCTTTAATTTTGAAAATTCTTTACATAAATTTTCATTTGTCAAACCAAATATAATATCATCTACGTGTACTTGAATTATTAAAATATCTTTAGTAGTATTTTTAATGAAAAGCGTTTGATCAACTATTCCAATTCGAAATCCCGAATTTAGTAAGTAACTCTTAAGTCTTTCAAACCAAGCACTAGGTGCTTGTTTAAGACCATATAGTGCTTTCTTTAATTTATATACATGATCTGGATATTTTTCATGTATAAATAAAGGAGGTTGTTCTACGTATACATTTTCTTTTATAAAACCATTTAAAAATGCACTTTTAACATCCATTCGATAAAATTTAAAATTGCGAAAACATGCAAAAGCTAATAGAACACATATTGCTTCAAGTCTTGCAACGGGAGCAAAAGTTTCTTCAAAATCGATACCTTCTTCTTCATTATATCCTTGTGCAACTAGTCTAGCTTTATTCCTAGTTATATTACCTTGTTCATCTATTTTATTTTTGTAAACCCATTTTGTTCCTACAACAGGTTGATTATTCGGACAGGGAACTAATTCCCAAACATCGTTACGTTCAAATTGATTTAATTCTTCTTGCATTATAATAATCCAGTAATCGTCTGTTGATGCTTCTTTAGCATTTTTAGCTTCTACTATAGAAATGAAAGCTACATGTCCTATTTGATTTAGTTGATTTCTTGTCTTAACTTGAGAATTGATTTCACCTATTATGTTTTGAGTAGGGTGATCTCGTAATATTCTAGGTGATGATCTTAGTTCATTATTACAATTTTCAAGATTTGTATTTTCTATATTTATAAATTCTTCATCATCTTTTATACTTAATTCTTTGTTGAAATTCTCATCAAAAGATACATGTAAGGTTTCTTCGATTACGTTTGTTCATTTATTAAATACTCGATATGCCTTACTTCATTCTGAATATCCTACAAAAATTCCTTCATCGGCTTTTAGATCAAATTTACTTAGTTTATCTTTTGTATTTAAAATAAAACATTTTGATCCAAATATTTTGAAATAAGATATATTAGCATTTTTGTTGTTGAATAGTTCATATGAAGTATTTTTAGTTAACGGTCTAATTGATATTAAATTCAATACATAGCATGCAGTAGCTACAGCTTCTGCCCAAAAATGTTTTGGTAGAAAACTTCCATTTAATAATGTCCTAGCGCATTATTGTAATGTTCAATTCTTTCTTTCTACAACTCCATTTTGTTGAGGAGTTCTAGGAAATGAAAAATTATGATTTATTCCTTTCTTTTTACAGAACGTTTCAAAAGCTTCATTTTCGAATTCGCCTCCATGATCACTTCGCATATTTTTAATCTTCAAATCTTTAGTGTTTTGAATTCTTTTGACAAATTTTTTAGAATGCTCAAAAGTATCACTTTTATTTTTCATAAAATTAGTCCATGTATATCTTGAGAAATCATCAACTATTACAAACACGTATCGATTATGATTAATGGATTGAACTTGTGTTGGTCCAAATAAATCCATATGTAGTAATTCTATTGGTTGTAAAGTCGAAATATTTTTCTTAGATTTGAAATATAATTTCGTTAATTTTCCTTTTTGACAACCATCACAAAGATTTTTTATTTTAAAGTTTATTTTGGGTAAACCTCTTACTAATTCATTTTTGGAAAGTTTTCTAATAGTTTTAAAATTTATATGACAAAATCTTTGGTGCAATAATCAACGATCATTAACTTTGGCTAGTAAACACATACTTGTATTATGATTAATATTCATATTTAGAATGTAAATATTCCTATCTCTTTTTCCCTCAAAAACAAGATTTTGGTTTTGATCAAAAATACTACATTTATTTTCCGAAAAAGTTATTTTAAAGCCTTTGTCACAAAGTTGACTTATGCTAAGTAGATTAGGTTTTAGATTTTCAACTAATGAAACATTTGTTATAAAAGGTAAATTTGATGTACCGTAATTGCTCACATCTCCTTTGCCAATGATATAACCTTTTGAATTGTCTCCGAAGGTAACCGAGCCACCAGCAATGTGATCTTTGTAAGCATATCTTTGTCTCCGGTCATGTGTTTTGAGAAATCACTGTCTAATATCCATTTTTTCTTTTCAAGTGGGACCTGAAAATAAATACAAAATTATTGGTACTCACCTTTTAATACGGTCCTAAAAAGTTAGAGCTTAGGAAGCCAAACCCAATTTGGTTTAGTATCCTTTATATAAATATAGTTTTTATTATTATGAACACTATCCATAAATGTTTTAATATATTTATTCCTAATTAAAATATCGTTAGTCTTTGGAACCCAAATTTTGACTATCTTGGTTTCTACTTTTGTTTTAATAGGTTCTTTTAATAACATTTGTTGTTTTGAATCAGTATTCCTCTTAAAATTTGTATTTTTCTTTTTAGGAATTTTTAACTCCTTTTTATATCCTAATCCATGTTTATTTGAAGAGGATTGAGAATTTTCAAAAATCTTAGATAAATTTTCTCTTCCTTTGTTAAAGTTAGAAACATTTTTAATGATGTTGTCTAATCTAGCTTGAAGACTATTATTTTCTAACTCAACTTGTCTAATCTTAGTTTTTAACTCATGATTTTCTGAAACAATTTTATCATTCTTTGTCTTTTGAGTTTCAATTTCTTGACTTAAAAGTGATAATTGAGTTTCTGAATTTGAATGAGATTCTTGAACTTTTTCAAGTTCTTCTTCTAAAATTTTCTTTTCATCTTTTAACATATCCCTTTCAAATTCAGCTTTGTTTTGATTTTCACGAGTTTCTTTGAGTTTCTTTTTAAGAGTTTTTATTGTGATCAAAAGTTTAGTGTTCACTTCAATTAAGTCATCGAAAGTTAAATTACTTACTTCAGATTCTTGAGCCATGAAGCATACATTTGCCTGTTCATTGTCGTTATCATTTTCACTTTCAGATGAAGATGAATCCGAATCATCCCATGTTACAGAGAATGCCTTCTTTTTGAATTTCTCTCTCTTATTTTTGTTGTTGAGAGCTTTCTGATTCTCCTTCTTTTGCTCTGGGCAATCCTTGTGCATGTGACCTTTCTTGTAACAGTTGAAACATTCTATATTCGTGGATGTAGGTTTGTTCAAGAAATTCTTATTGAATCCGTTTTTATTTCCTTTTCTATATCTTAAGAATTTCTTGAAATTTTTGGCTATAAATGCTAAATCCTCATCTTAAGACTCTGATTCTTCCTTTTCTGCATGAAAAGCTACATTCTTTCTTTCTTGAGCTTGATCTTTCTTAGCTTGCATATTTACTTCATACGACATAAGATTTCCAATCAATTCTTCTGGTTTCATTGTAGATAGATCATTTGCTTCCTCGATTGCTAGTACTTTTCTCTCCCATTCATCGGTGAGTGAATTTAGAACTTTAGACACAATGTCAAAATCCGTGTATTTTTCTCCTAGTCCGATTAAAGCATGATGAATGTCTTGAAATCTTAAGTACATGTCATTGATGGATTCATTTTGTCGCATTCTAAAGTTTTGGAATTGATTCTTTAGCATGGATATCTTTGTTTGTTTAACCTTGTTTGTGCCTTCATGTATGACTTTAAGTGTTTCCCATATCCGATATGCAGTAGTACATATGCTAACACAGTTGAATTCGTTTCTATCTAGGGTGCAAAATAGCATACTCATAGCTTTGGCATTTGCACTAGCTTCATTCTTTTGAGTTTGTGTCCATGTATGATAATCGGTTGTGGGTACAATGAACTCTACTTGAGTAGCATTCCATGCTTCAAAACTTGTTGCTTGCATATAAATCCTCATCCTTGTAGCCCAATAGTTATAGTTTAGTCCATTGAATAGAGGAGGTTTTTGGGTAGAATGTCCTTCCGCAAATGTAGAACTATAGGCAGATGTTGTTCTTGTACTTGCGTTATTTTCCATATTATCAATATGTCTAATAACGGTGTTATGGTTATAGGACGGCCTTGCTCTGATACCAATTGAAAGAGGCTATGCTGTAGGATCGAGTAATATGGAATAACAGAATTGCCTTGGTAGATAATGTAAGTAAAAGCAAGGTAGACATCAGGATTTTATACTGGTTCGGATCTCTAGTCCTACGTCCAGTCCCTAAGCTTCACTTAGGAATTCCACTAACTAACACCCCCACTTAACCCGGAGGAATAGGTTTACAATTTACCCAAACAACCGAACGGGATTTCTTGCCTCAACTACCGTAGAGGACTTCAACTCAATTACTAAAAAAACAATATTCGACTTTTTGTGTTCTTATCAACACTAATGAGTCTAATGTAGTACAATATTCCTTTAATCTTATCCTCGAGATTATGCAATATGTTTGTGAAGATTTAGGAAATGTGAATTGCTATGAATCAAAAGAAAGTTAAAAACAAAGCAGTGATTCAAGCAATAGATTTGTGATTGCTTTGTGAATTTCTAGATAATATGTTCAAGAAGATAGTAAGATTAAAGCAAGAGAATTCGGTGAATTGAAGATGTTAGAATTATGTATTTATACTTGTAGAAGAGGTGCATCTGTTGGCTATGGGTGCAGACAAGAGATGCTTCCATTTCCATTGGTGAATGGTTGCAACTCTTGGGAGGAAGAAGGTGTCCATTATGAGAAAATTCGCAGGTTCAAATTCAGTCGACTGAACAGAGAATTCAGTCAACTGAAAATATGAAGGAAAATTTTCAGGAACAAATTCAGTCGACTGAGCAAGGTGTTTCCGTCAACTGAAACTGTACATGTTGTACATGTGTAACAGGTTCAGTCGACTGGTCATCCCTGTTCAGTCGACTGAACTACTAAACTGTGCACAGTGAATGTGTACTAAAAAATGAAATTTATAAAATGTGTTCTAATGTGTTCTAGTGTTTGTGCAAGCCTCTTGAGGATAGATTTTAACAATAAATCTAAACTAAATCATACTTATGTTTATTCTTGGTCTTCATCGTTCTTTATTTAGCTTTGCACATATCTCTTCCTTTTTGTTGAAGCCCATTGTCATTGATCAAAATCTTAGCGTATCAACAGAATGAAATGACAATTAATGAATTTATTTAAAATTGTAAAGTTATGATGTAATAAATGGTGATTATTTGGGAAGAATGAACATTCCATCTTAATAAAATAATTCAAATGTTATGGCTTAGTTTTAAATAGAATATAATAAAAACAAATGCAATCAATGTATTAATGTGTGAAATAAATATGGATTAAGGGTAACTGAATGTAAATTAAGGCGATCATGTTAATGTAAGTTAATTAAAGCTGTATTATGTAAATTGAATGAATTTGCAATAATTAAAAACAAGGTAAGAGTATATAACTGGTAATAAATTAATATAAGAAAATAAATGTAAAGGTTGAATTAATCAATGAATTAATGACGAATAAATGGTAATGGAATAAAATTAGTGTTATATATGTAGAATAATAACCTAGTTTGATAGGTAACAAACATTTAAATGCAAATAGAAGAAAATAGGTGACAATTAATATAAGTTGTTATTTATTTAATGTGTCAAATAAACTTTGGTAACCAATTACAATAAATATTAAATTTAACGTTTTGTTAATGTAAATGTAAATTTAAAGTATAAATAAATGTAATAAAGTATTAGAAATGTATATTGTTTTCATAAGATAACATAAAGGAATGTAAACTTGTGATCTACATATGAAATAATAACCAAAATAAGGGAAATAGTGTTAATGTAGGTAAAGTTGTAACAAATTGGTCTACTAAATCAAATTTGGATATCTATAATGTAATGTTTATGAGAATTAATGCAAGAACTAAAGGTAGGTATGTAATAAATAAACAAAAACATGAAATTTTTCATAAGTAATAAATTGGTAAATTTAAGGAATGGAAATAAAGATGTGTTAATGTAAAACTTAATAAATGGAAATTTGAAAGGAAAGGTCAACTGAGATATTGGAATCGGTTATAATGGGTTATGAGGTTGAAACGTGAGAAACGAATGTAATTACATAATTAGCTAATGGAATAATAATAATATAGTTAACGGTAATTTAATAAAAGCAGAAGTACTTAAGAATTGTAACGGAAAGGGTGAATGTAATAATGAAATAAATAAGATTGTAAATTTATGCATAGTGTGGTAATCGATATAATGGAAAGTATGAACCCAAGTAAATGAATTAATTTAGAATGTTAATCGCAATTAGCGTGTATATTGGTAGAAAATAATAACATGGAAATAGGGTAGTCAATACAAAGGAAAGATGAAAATTTGAACATACTAATGTAATAAAGGGTAAAACAAATGTTATCTTTGTTTATTGAATAATAATTGATTAGATAAAAAGGATTTGGAGTTAAATCAAGTTAACTTATTGAAATAAATTATAATTAATTGAATTTATTATGAATGAAATTAATTACTACATTATTTAAATTAAGATAAAATAAGGATATTAATGCACTATGGTATAAATCATGATAATTATATCGTAAAATGAAATCAGATGAATAACTAGATGGGTTAAGAATATGGATTTGATTATACGAAAATTGAACACTGTAATAAGTGTTATATCCAACATTGAATTGTCATATTAACTTGTATTAAATCATGGTAAAAGTCCAAGTGATTAAAAAGGATGAATTGGTTAGTTTATAAATATTAAATAAAAAGGCAATTAATTAATTTAATATTAATATATTTAATTGATAGGAAGTAATTGTTCTACTTCTCATTATATTCATTTAGCCCATTTTGAAACTTAATCAACTGAAATTAATGTAATTGAAAATTTTCAATTAATAGGAGAAAGAATACTAATTGTAATTGGTGCAATTAAAAGTAGCTTATGTTTTGTGAAAATATAAGGAATGTTTTGATTCAATGAAAAAAAAAGCATTTACATCAAATAAAATGAATGTTTTATCTGTGAATGTAAGCTTAATTTCATTAAAATAAAGAATAGAAAGATTGATTTTATAGAAAGAAATCAATGTAAACGTGTTTAAATAAACAATTGTTCTATTTTTTTTATCCATTTTAGTTGTCTGTTTTAAAATTTAACTTTTAAGTAACTGCAATTAATGTAATTCAAATGTTCCAATTAGAAGGAAAGGAAACGTTGATTGCAATTAATAGATTTAATAAAAGAAACACAAGTTTTATGTTAAACAAAAAGGGTGTTTTAATGGAAATAAAATATCATTTTGAGAAAAAAAAATTGAACGTTTTCATTTTTAAGGTAAGTGTAAATAGTTTATTATGTGTACATAAAAACCTAAATGCGTACAAAATTCTACTTTCGTTGCCAAACTTTTCCATTCCTACGTACATTTCCTTATCTATTATTAATGCCTGAAGCTTTAATAATAAAACGTGACATTTGTTTTTGTCCCTCCACATTCATTTCCTAATTATAAATAACCTACATCATATTTCTTCTTTTACATTTTGTTTCTCCTAACACCTCATATTCAAAACCTCTTATTCTTGCATTCAAAACCTCTTATTCTTGCAAATCCAAAAGCATTCTTTTATAAAAATGATTTTTTTTTCGTTTTTCGTACACTTCTTATCCTGATCTTAATTGTTCTTTAATCTTTTCCTAAAGCCTCATCTTGAGAAAACATAAGTATTAAAATTTGTTTATTTATATATATTTTTAACGCGTACTAATTTTTATTTTAATAATATTTCTTAAGACATGAATATCTTTTGCATATATACTTTGATTCACGCGCGATTTCTTCCGTCGGATTCAAATTTATATTCCGGACAACATGACATAGATTTAGTTGAATTTGGCGATCGTTGAGTTTGGCGCTTCTGTTTGGATTTTTATGGGCTAAAATCAAAGGTGAGTGTTTTAACCCACTCACAACTTCTAAGATTTCTTATGTTTGTTAAATTAATTTTTGATGTGATTTAAAATTTATCTATGATTGTTGACGTATTTTAATCATCCTCTCAGTTAAATTGCATTTTATTTAATTAAATTTTTATTTAATTATTCATTCCATATAAACTGCCTGTTAAATTGTATTTATTTATTATTGCATATAAACTGCCAATTAAACAGCTATTTAAATTTATCATTGAATACAAATTGCTAGTTAATACCGTTTGTTTATTATTCGTTTTATATTTATGCTATTGTTTGAATTGGATGATGATTGTGATAAATGGTTGATATTGGATGAATGGATGTTGTATTTTATATTATCATAAACTGCAAGTTATTATGCATTTCATTTCATACGGGATTGCGGTTTGAAATGATATATAACCGCAATTTTGTTTTAAATTATGGATTGAAATGATAAATATCTGTATCACTTGACCATAGGATAGAAATTATATACGAACACCGTGGTCTATATATAAAAATATTTTGGAATGATTTCTATGGTTTTTGGAAAGAAATATATGATTATATGAGATATTGTTTTGGATACTTTATAAATGTTCTTTTATATATAGTTAAATTATTGGTTTTAAGCTATGAATAAAATTTGTTTAAAGCATAAAATAAGTTAATAATAAAGTTTTATTTTATTAAAATATAATATGGATATGTATTTACTTAAATTATATTTTAATATAGAGTGATATTGATTTTTATAAATCAAGGTTGAGATTGATTGAGATTTTATCTAATTAAGAATTATATTTAATAAGAATCTACTTGGAATTTAATAAAATTGAGATTTTAAAGGTTATGATTTTTATAACTTGATTTTAGTTTAGAGTTATTTAAATGAATATAAAATTGAGATAAATGAATTTATCAAGTTAAATAGATTGAAAGAATATCCGGTTATTTGAAGTTAAAAGTTTTACTTGAATTATATGGGATGTATTAAGTAAACGTTTCAAATCTTAATAATAGCAGTTGAATTTTATATATATGGAATTATCAAAGAATTTGTTTTGAAATGGTGGAATATTTAAAGCTTTGAAATATATGGAAATTTGAAATGGTTTATTTGGAGGTTCAAATCGGAATTTGGAATTTATTTGTGAAATTAAAGAAGCTACTTTATTATATAATTAAGTAATTTAATATTTAAACCATTTAAGGGGTGCGGTTACATTTCAAAGTTATGAAATTCGAAGTTGTATGTTTTGAAAGGCTTTATTTCAAGTTTTGGTTTCGAAATATTATCACTTTGAAAATGTTATGGTTTTAGAAAGGATGTGTTTGAAATGATATCATATTGATTTGGTTTTAAAAGAGGAAAATGATATCGTATTTATATGGTTTTGAAAAGGGATATTATATACTGGTTTTAAAGTATAAACTATTTTGAAAAAAACCGCGGTGTTATAATAATGATTGGTTGTTGAACAGATCAGGATCGGAAGTTGTCATACTCTCTGCCAACTCCGAAAACCACTTTAATAACCGTGTACGCGGTGGAGATTCTAGAATGAAGTAGGATGGCGGCGGCGTTTCCTTGGGGTAAATACACGGACCCGACTCCCGTGAGTCGGCATAAGGTGGCTAAAACAGGAGCGATCTCGGGCCAAGGAGGTAGCCTCTCTTATTGGACACATCCCTTCGATATTATAATCTGACTTTTGGATTGATTCGGTGGCCACTTTTGATTTTTGATTTGGGGGTGTGGCTCGAGGTGGGCGGTAGCTGTGCTGTAACGACCCAACTTCCACACTCCAGGAAGTCGCGTTGCCAATAAGAAAGAAGAGGATAGAAAAGAGAAAGAAAGAGAAGAAGAAGAAACAACGCAAGAATCTCAATAGCGAAACGAATAAATTAGATTAATAACATAAAATATTACATAGTTTACAAGCACTATCAGAGTACACAGATAATACAACTCATACTAGACAGTTATAAACACCTGTCTAGTATTTACAACATAATACAACTCAGAGACAATCACAGAACACACAGCGGAATACTAATATCTAACGCAAAAGCCTCCTGCTCCATTGCTCCTCCAATATTCGTCAAAGATAACCTGAATTCCCTTGGCTAGTCGTAAAAATTTGAGTACCCAAGAGTTTATGAAAAACAAAAATAAACTCCGGGTCAGACATGGGTCTGGTGTGAGTAACAGGTTAAAGTTGCTTAATTTTCAAAAACCTTTTGAAAAGAAAAGGTATCACGTAAGACTTTCCACACATAAACATGGAAAAGTTTTTACCTTACGCTAACCAAAATATTTGATAGGAAATCCGATGATATTATAATAGGTCTAGGGTTTTCAAGTAAATATGAAATAGCCGAAATTGTTACATTTATTAAATTCCAGCTACTAGCCACAAAAGTGGGTAATACAATCAAAACCGTTGGCACTTATTGGATTCTGGATTCCATACAATGGCAGGGCTACTGGGGTACCGCCCGTCACAGTACGTGGCCTAGATCAACGTACCGAGGAGTACTCCCACTCCCCTGCAACACAAGGCCGGACCCATTCCTTACTGAATAGTTCCGAACATGACAACCCCGCAGTTGGTGCGCATATCCAACTGACCACTAAGCCGGATATAAAGGGACCTCTAGACAGGGATCAATCTTGCTCTCCAGTGGGCGCTACCCACGAAGCCTTGCTGCACCTCCCCTGTTTTAGCCATTCCCGGTTGATGAGGCTTGAGGCTACGATTACCTTTAGAGGACAGATTATCTTAGAATGCTCATCGCCCACCTGACAATGTTCTGAAAGCATTCAATCCATACAAGTTCATTCCGGGTTCGAACGAAACCGAAGGCATTATCTCGTTACACTCGTTTTGGAATCACCCTCAGGGTTAACGACGATAACCCTTGCATTCTGAATCTCCATCTCGAATCTATAAGTACTATTCCGTCAAACTCATTACGGAATCACCCACAGAGTTATAATGACGTATAGCCCTTACACCTCGAGTCTTCACTCGCTCTACTTGGATTAACGACCTAACGTTTAATTGGAATCGATGTGGTTTTCAGATATCCAAATATGGAAACCCGATCCCGGTCTCATCGAAATCCAAACGTGTCTTTTAGGTCCAAGTTGTTTTCAAGTTTAAAACAATTCAATTATATTATCTATATACACACAGATAAATAACTCATAGATTCACAACAGATAATTATCATTATCATAACCACAGATAATCCACATTTATCACTATCAAAGATAACCCATATCACCATCACAATGCAAGCAATACATCCATATCACTCAACATTATTAATATCATAGCTGAGATTCAAAACCATTCAAAGCAACCAATAACAACCATTCATAAGCAATGATCTAAAATCATACTATCTGTAATTAATTTAAAATGAATTAAATTAATTACATCATCTTTAATTAATTTAAAATGAATTAAATTAATTACTTACATCCAAATAAATCTTTGCTTACATCATCATTAATTAATTACCAATTAATTAATTGATTAACCTCTAATTCAGCATCTTAATTAATCAATCCTGATTAATTATACTTTAATTAATTCCACAAAATTAATTACCTTAAACCAAATACAGTAATTAACCTTTAATTACCTCATTAATTTAATTAACTATAATTAATTACATTTAACCTTAATTAATTACAATTAATTAATTATACTAAATCATTTATTATTGATTAATTATTTTTAACTAATCAATCTTAATCACATCATTAGTTATATTAGTTAATGACTCTTAATTAATTTCTTCATTAAATTAATTACTTTCAGTAATTAATCTCACTAAATCCATAATTATTAATCACCTTTGATTAATCTCATTCTGTAATTAACTACCCTTAATTACTTATCAAATTAATTATTCCTTAACTAATTTCTTTAATTAATCACTTGATTAATTACATAAAATAATTTACTCCATATTATTTTCAAATCCCAATATCATCTATTAATTACATTCAGTAATTTTCTCTAATTACTTTACTGAGTAATCCCATCAATTACATCAACTAATTACTATCAATCTCATGTTTAAAACTAATTAAACTTACTTAATTAATTTAAACCAAACTCAATAACTTCATTAATTACATTAAGTAATTAATGTCTTAATTACTTTTATTTAAGTAATTAAACTTGAATAAATTTCATAATTTATTAACATTAATTAATTAATTTAATTAATTATTGAAAATTAATCATATTAATCAATTAATTTCTAAATAAACTTTAGTTAATGACCTTCATTAACAATCATTGTCTCTTAAACTATTTTTCTTAAATTACTTCTTAATTAATCTCTAATTTAAATTAATCCAAATTATTAACTAAATAAATTAAATAAATAAGTTATTCCTTAATTATCCAATTTATTTAATTAATGTCTTAATAATTTCTAAGATAACCCATTCCTTATTAATAATTTTATTAATATTAAAATGTACTTGGAACATTTCATTTTTATAATTTAAATTCAAATTCCATTTGAACTAAAATTCCAAATGATATTAAGAATTAACCAATTTAAATTTCTTTAAAATAAATGTAATAACATTTATTACTTAAAATTAAAACTGATATAAGATAAGTCTTAATTTGCTTAATTTAAATAAAAACTAAGTTTAAATACATTACTTATTTAAATTATAAATTCAAGTTAACAATCATTTAATTTCCTATTATAAATCTTTTATAAATGACTTTAATTTAAAAGAAAATCAAGTTTTAAAAAATATTTGTTTGAAAACAAATCTACTTCTAATAAACCATTTAAATTTATCTTGTTTGAAAACATTCAAGTTTTAAAACCTATTCAAATCCTAGATTTGAAGTCAAGATAATTGAATCCATTATTTGTTTAAACTTTTGATTTAAAACTTCAATTAATCTTTGTTTAAACTTTGATTTTAAACCTTTTATTTAAACCCGAATTTCATTTTAAACTCTTAAAAATTCAAAAGCTATTTGAAACTGAGCTTAGTCTTTGATTTTTAAATCACTGTTTTAAAATATATTTCAGATTTTAAAATAAGATTTCAAAATCTTGAAACTTGTCAGGTTCTTTTTTTTTAAAAAAAAAACTGAAAATCTATTCTAAATATTCCAAACTTCAAGATCCCAAAGCCATTTGAATTTTTAACTTCATACTAAATTTAAACTTATTTAAATCTTCCATCACAACCCTAAAATACTTTCAATTTTAGTTAAAATTTAAATTTTAGATAGAATTACAGTAAGCTGTAACCACTCAGTACTAACCCGAGGCAACCCAATACCTGCTTCGAGTAAAAACCCCACTTGCTTCGAGTCATCCCCTACATTTACTCGAGGAAAATCGAGTTCCAACTTCCCTGCACCCACAAGTTCATCAGACCCTTTCCAATTGCACTATGCACGTACACCGTGCCTCCAGCCACCATCACCTCCTTCCGGCGACCTCCTGACATCGACAAACAACCCCACTATCTACCTCCACCCTCAAATCCCCTTTCCTAAACTCAAAATTTGAATTTGAGTTGCCCTTCCCAAATCTGAAACTGCAAGCACAGTTTTTACCCAAACCTGTAACATCTTCTTCCACCACCTTCTGATCTCATGCATGTCAGTGACTCTGGTCACTTGTACATCCATCCATCTACTATCATTCCCCAGAGACTCAGACATCTCGATCGCTCCTCCTTCAAGAACTGACCACAGAGACTTCCTATCTTAAACTAGGGTTACAGGTAACAAAATCACCACACTATCTTCATATTGCTTTGCATTACTATCTAATAATTTTCCATTCATCAATGGATAGCTCCTCCACCTACCTGAAGGACCCTGACCAAAACATTTGCCAGTTTCCCCCAAAAATTCAAAAGTTCCCTATACAGATCAACACAGAACAATACCATACTTTTCCACTGAAAAAAATCCTACTATTTGTCCTGAAAATCATAGTTTGATCTATGTATTAAATTCATAGTACTGAATTTATAATCTATTAAGTATGATTTTTATGTTGAATTTCATACGTTGCTTTGTGTTTCTATTTCATATTACTAAATTTATAAATTTACAGAGTTTGATTTCTACTTTATAAATCAATCACTACTGATACTTATATTTTATTTTATTTTAAAAAATACTGAACACAATTTAACTTTGATTCTCAGTTTAATAAACACATTTGAATGAATCTGAATACAATAACATATACTACATTATGTAATGTTAATGTTTGAACAGTTTCTTGCATCTGCAAATAAAATGCAGAGAACAGCATAATCAATTTATTCACACACTTCTACAGAAAATCACTGATGCAAATGCATAAATCATGCACACTAAAACATGAAAATAAACAAGCAACTTTCTAAAATACTTAAACTTCATTAATTAGGATGTTACTCACCTGATTCATGAGGGAAGAACAGAGCTTCCAGATCTGAAACAGTTTGAACACCTTATAACTGAAATCCCTTGTTTTAAAAACTTTGAGTTGCTTTTTAGAAACTGAGTTGCTTGAGCTTACTTCTTAAATTATGAAATTGCATGCATGCTACTTGAATCCAGATTAAAAAGAAATGCATGGTTCTTTTGAAGTACAGTTGTCTGCATCCCAGATGTTTAACAGATGCATGCATTTCAGATTTTTAAATAAATGCAGGTTTGTGAAGTAGATTTGAAAATGATTTCAGGAATTTTGTTGTTGAATGGAAGTGTTTGTTATATTTTTTCTTAAGTTGTTTGTCTTCAGATTTCTTTATTTTTAGAAGAAGAAAATTTGATGAGGGAAGAAAAGTTTTATATAAACTGAAATTATTCAAAAATAAAAACAAAAGAAAATGATAAATTAAGTTTTTGACACTTGTTTCACAATGCAACATTTTTCAAGTAAGTATATTTATTAATTAACACATGCTCATTTAATTTGTAATTTGTTTACATTTGTCACAAGTATTAATTAGTTATAATTTAATGTTAATTAGTATTTTGTTAAATGTCAATATAGGATAAATGTATGCTTGTATTAGTTAATCATGTATTTATTTATATGTACAAATTTTTTTTAAAATGAATAAATATTAAACTTATACAATGATTCAAAATCAAAATAAAATAAAAACAATAATACTTTAGATCTAAAACTTTGAATTCATGTTCAAAAATAAATTTTGAAATCTAGTTTATTTACAAATACAATTACAAAATTTGAATTTTGGAAAACAATTATTTTTATTAAAGATTTATTTGTTAAAAAAATGTATTATTATATTTTTAGAAATAACAATACTTAATAACCACAAATAACTTATAAAAGAAATTATCTTCATATTAATAAATTATTTATTTTATCACATTATATTTAAAAGAAACTCAAAATAACCTCATTGTTATTTATTTAAATTCAAACTTGAGTTAAAATATTTTAAATCATTTCAATATTTATCTTATGTATTTAAAACCTTATTTATTTATTAAATAGCTTTAAAAAAAAGTTTAACTTTTAAATAAAATCATAATTTCCAATTTTACTAAAGATATAAATTTTATAGAAAACATGGTCAATTTATTAATCAGATTAAAACTAGATCTATATACAATATATACAATATTCTATATATATTATAAATAGAAAACAATTATTAGATTTAAAAAGATAAAATCTATCAATTAACTATTTATTTTATTGAATTATCAAATTAATTCAAATCTTATTACAAATATTATCAAATCAATTTAATCTTTATAACAGATTATTAAATTGATATTGCTTTAAAATTCCGGGTCATCACATGCGCGCTACGCGTTACCACCAGCCCGTGTGCGTAATTGGTATATCTACCCTGGCATTGCCTAGTTGTGCCATGTCACCTACCATACCGAGCCTTACTACGAGTTTCTATTTGTGTCGTACCTATGGAGTGTCTTCTCGTAGTCTCCCGATCAGGAGATATGCAGGCACTGTATAGAATATTGGCATTATTTATGTTAAGGGCTATATGGGTAACCCCTTAACGCTATTTAAAAGTATTTACTATTAGATATTATTATAATAGCGAAATATTACTACGTAGTAAATAGTTTAACGGATCCTTAGGAGATGTAAAGCCCGAGCATCTCTTAAGTTACTGCACTCATATTTATTCCTGTTAATTTTACTTACATAAGATCTTTTAGTTCTGACTCGATTGTTTTTCCTTTTCAATTCGCTCGGGTCAGTCCGAGCATTTCAGAAATCGAAGACTTTATTTCTGGGGGACGAAGATGAAGATTTCATTATTATTATTATGATATATATTATATTGTTCCACTACACTGTATTCCACTGCATTGATTGTTATTCACTGGTATGTGCAACTCTGATATGTATTGTATAAATATAATCAAATGTTTGTAAAACAGCTTCATAAACTGTAAATTTGGTTATTATATTTTATCGTTCCGCTGCGAGATTCTATTTTGTTTAATTTCTATCTCTACTTTTCTTATTCACCCCATAACAATCCTCCCTTTGTATGTTTTAAGTCTGATGTGTGTGTTTTATCGTCGATTTAAAACGTACGAAAATGCAGGACGTTACAACTATTCACCCGAAAAATTTTCGAACTCCAAACGAAGCGTGCCGCTTGGCGTTTATAATATTTTACCCCTATTTCAAACATAATGGAATATATACCGGAAGCCAATTCAACAGTATTTTGAAGATAGCTTTTCGAATCGGCTATTTAAATTTAAAATTTACTTAAATAAATTTCGACGCGTTTTATCTTGCCATGGACAAACCGTAAATCCGATTGACACGAAATTTGAAATTCTACAATAATATAAAATTATGAATCTAATGAAACTAGATTCGTCGAAATACGAGACTGTGTGAAAAATGACTATTTTCACTTGTTAACTAAATATTGAAATATTCAATTTATACACATCAACTTTTAATTTAATTTTAAAAGTTTTCTAACATCATTCTAATTAGAATAGAATTTAATTCAACTTTATAAATCATTTTCATTCACATTAAATTCAAATTCTAATTATTTACACAATTTCAAATATTAAATTAACAAATTAAATTATCCAATTAAATCCAAATATTCAAAATATAAGTTAATCGACTTATAAAATTAATTTATGAATGTTTAAAATCAATTAAATATACGAATTTCAAATGACTAAAATCCTAGGTCGTTACATTCTCCCCTACTTAAAAGAATTTAATCCTCGAATTTACCAAGTAAGAAAAAGTCATAAAATCCATTAACTTTCCAAAATAATTCTTTCAAATTAGATATCAAATTCATTTAAACATTTTAACTTTTTTTGAAATCCATTCGTTAAACTTCTTACAAAAAAATTTCTTAGTTTTCAAATCCATATATGATTAGCTTTTTAGAACCAACCAATATCGTTTAACTTTTAACTTAATATCAAAATTTTATTTATCAAAATTTTGTCAATTTTCTCAAAAAAATTCCAACGCCTCAAATTTTCAAGAAAATTCGCCATCGTCTCCTTTGCGTGGTTCGATCATAATAGAATCACAATATATATATATATATATATATATATATCACAAATATACAGCTCATCTTCTAGGATGAGGCATCCCGTAGGGAAAAAAGTGTAGAAGTATGATATGTAATCCAAGATATGTACCTTATATATTATTAGCAAGCATATACGGCTAATATAGCATGAAAGCGTGCTCCAAATGCGAAGAATATGCCATTCACACCTACTATACACTTAACAAATAAATGATAAACATGTATATATCAAAAAAATATCAACATACAACATATACCAATACAACTACTATATATGCCAATATACCAAATGCAATCAAAAGCAACAAATCGAACCATCAAACAACTATCATCCAACAAACCAATCTCTATCCAATCAATCCATAGCCAAATCAATATACATTCATTTCTTATTAACATTCAATTAATTGGTTTTCAATTTAAATCATATTTGGTTTATTAACATCAGAATTTACTAGCATTCATTTATTCATTTTCAATTAGTTTACATTCACTAATTTGCATTCAAGTTGGTTCACTTTCAAATCAAATCAAATTTAATTCTATCTAGATTACTTTACTTCCAATTTAATTCAATTATTTAGCTTTCAATTTCACTAATTCAATTCCATTTCATATGAATTTCTATTCAATCGACTAATATCCATCTAACAACCGATGTATATCCAATATAACCAAATTTATTTACTTTACTTTCAACATCCATATTTACTTCGGCTACCTTCAATTTTGTTTTAACACATTTAATTTCAGTTTATTTAATATTCAATTTAGAATGAATTCTAGTATTTTCTATACTCACATTATTATGCAACACTTTTAGTATTATTATTAATTCACAACTTCTTAACAACAACATTTTTAATGCTAATTCATTTTACCTCTAAAGTTGAATTTTCTTATATAGCTCAAGTTCACATTCATTTAACTACTTTAGTTCATTAATTTCTTATTATTCAACTTTACTTTGCATATTCATTTTATTTATCAAAATCAACTTGATTCAACATCACTTTATTCAAATTCATATTTTGTTTTGCTTAGAAAAATTGTTTTACCATTTTAACAATTGGTTTTACTTACATTTTGTCACTTTACAAGTTATACAACTTATTTATCTAAACTTTAAATTCATATTATGCAATCACTTAACGTCAAATTGAAATTCCATTTCAATAACTTATCTAATCTAGTTCAAATCCAATTCAATTTATTTAACTTTACCAAAAATAAAATTTCTTTTATTATTTCATTTCATGTTATAAGTCCAAAAACTCATTTCACTTATATTTATCAGTTTCAACTTGGATTTTAAATTAGATTTCATTTATCAAAGTGAAACTTCAATTTTCAATTTACTATTGGTAGCAAATAAATCACATAGAAACTGGAAAATGATACTGATAATACTGCAGTCATCACCCTTATTATTTCCCAGCAACAATAGTGAATTCAGTGCTTTATATTCTTTTTAGAATTTCTTTTTTATACAAATCACATTTACAAATTCATACTTAGATAATTTCACTATTTTACTTTAATTATATAAGTTCTATTCCAAATTTATTTATCTTATTTAGATTTATAATAATATAATCTCTTTGATCTTTGAAAAACAACTTTCAAAATCAACAGAATTCAAAATTTCAAATTCTAAGTTTAAATGCATTTTTATTTACAACTCATATTTATAAATATATTCATGTTGTTTCATTTCTTATATATAAGATTATTTAACAATTGCTAATCATATTAATTATAGTTCCATACTTTATAATTCATTTGCTCATATAATTTATTCTTTTACAATTGTTGTTTTCAGTTAAGATTATTCAAACAACTTTTATTAACTTATACATTTACATCTTCAACAACCAAACAATCAATCATATACACTTTAATATTTTGTAAATTTTTTTCCTTTATATATAAAATATAATCGAGGTAAAATAATTTCATTTACCCAATTAAAATGATACTATGTCGACTTGCCTCATTTAAATGTTTGGAAATCCTTATCAATAATACGGCGACCCACATACCTACCATAATTCACAAACAACTCAACGGATAAGCAAACACAATATAAAATATTTTGTAATAACTAAAACACATGCTCATATATATATATAATAGACTCAACTCAATCTTGGGTGCTACTATCCCTATTTATACCGAGTACACATCAAAGCTTGGGAATATACAAAATCAAAGCTCCGATACCAAACGTGACGACCTGCAAATTCGATACCCTTTGAATCGACAATAAACCACATGGCCGACCCAAAAAAATGACGATAAGTCAAGAGAAAGAAGAGTAGAGAGAAGAAGAGAAGATAAGAAAGAGAGAAGACAGAACCAAATAGAACAATATAGAATCTCACATCGCAGCAGAAAATATATAATATCATATCAATGATCTTTACAAAACAGAAACTGCATATACATACATCAATCATAGTTCAACGATCAATCAATAGTTATCAGCTTGGACAGTTATAATAACCTGTCCTCACAATTTCTGACAATAAACAACAACTAAGCAACGGATAATAAACAGATACGTGTATACGAAAATGAAGATCTTCAGCTCTTCTGCTGAAGCTCCAAAAGCACCAAACCTGAACCTATAAATGTACTCGGTCTGACCCGAGCATTGAAAGGGAAGATTGCCTTGACCAGTCTGGTAAACCAGCTTGAGAAACACACTCAACTGGATTTATTTTTAAACTACCAAACTTTTCCTTTCAAAACAAAACTATCCCGTAACACATGCCCACACATAAACATGGACATGTTTTTACCTTACGATTACTCTAATATTTCATATCAAATCATGTTATATTATACTAGTGTCTAGTATACAAATAATATTCAAATAGTCAAATTATTACCATTATGAAGTTCCAGCATATTAGGCTCTACAAATAAAATGGCAGGTACGTAGTGGAGTTTGGATTTCCAAACATATGACCAGGTGAACAGACTACCTTTTGAGGGTATATCTCAAGAGGAATGTACCGAGAAACCATCACAAAGTTCCTCTACCAACATAAGACGGCCCACCTCTATAGCCAAATGGTACCGAATATGTCATCCTCCTATAGTTACTGAACTTTTTCGAGGATCCTCGAAGCGTACAAACCACAATAATCAGATACATAACATCGGAGCGTGTACATATATATCTAGAAGAGGATGATTATACCCTACTTAGGAGCGACCCACTTAGCCTTGTCGCATCTAACCCTATTTTGCTCATTTTCGGTTAACGAGGCCTGAGGTAACGATTACCTTTCACATATCACATATCACATCACTTTGAATGTCACACGACCATTTCCGTTGAATACTAATTGCCTTCCATAATAATATAACCCTTAAGCTCATACGTCTTAAGGAGGGTGTTAAGTTAAGAGAAGTTCCCTTCTCCGCCACAATTGATGTACGTTTGTAAAAAAAAATGTACGTAATGTTTAGAAATGCAATGTTAGACAAACATCCATGCAAGTTGTCCAGGAACTAGACAAACCGAAGGTACTTTCCTACCACATCCTGACGGGAAATCCCTAGGATTAGTAGCGAATAGTCTTTGCATTGGATATTTCATCACGAAGAGACTACTGCTACTAGATTTATATTAGGATTTTAACCCCCAAACGATCAACCAGTCTCCCACTATGAAAATCCAAAATATCAATATCATCAATAGCCTGCACAATCGAATGCGTATACGTTGGTCCCAAGTGGTTTTTGGATAAACCGATCCCGGTCTCTACGCACCAATAATGCAAAAGCATTTCTCAACCGCACATAGAAACTAAGTCTCATATACTTATCAGGTCTCCAAATTTTAACTTGGTATCCATCGGGCCAAGAAGGAAGCTCGATAGATTGGAGTAGTCCTCCGCACTACACGAATCAACATTCTCAAGACAAACGATAAACAAGCCTACACACAAGACTACGTACTAAGTGTACGGCTAAATAGTTCCCACATTAAGTAAAGGAACTAAAATGGCCAAATTTCATAGTCAGTTATTTAACTATCAAAACTAACAAACAAATATTTAGCACCATAAACAATCACTAGGCCCTTTTAGTTAATCTTTTGTTATTAAATCACTTGCCAAATATTCATTTAAAATTATCTTCAAAAGGACATAATCTCAATACCATTTCAATATTCTACATTGGAAAAAAATTCCATATACTTATTTAATAATAAGTAATTCACAATTCAATTCATTTTCAATACTTAGAAAATATTACATATACTTAAATCAGAATAAGTATATATTTTATTTATTAAGGAAAACATTCTCTTTAACACATTTATTTAGGTCAAAACAAATGTTGCGTAAAAAATCGTTACGACAACCCAAAATCAATAGTATAAGGATTCAAAAATAAGATAGATATATAAATCCCATACTATGCCAAACATTTATTTAATTTAAAAGATTATTCACTATCCAAAACCGTGAATATAATTTGTTAACCAAATTCAAAACTTCTGCATAATTAATTAAAGGATAACCCACTGTCTAAAATCATGAATATAATTTCTTTACCAAATTCATTACTATAGCAAATTAAATTAAAGGATTATCCACTGTCCAAAATCGTGGGTGCAATTCCTTTAATAAACTTCTTTATCTTATTTATCAAAATCAATTGATTTCTAATTTATAAAATAATGTTTATAAATTCATATTTCTATTTTATAAAAACTTCCACTTATAAAATCACTTTAGTAACAAATTCGATTCATATCCCATTTACATGCTAAAATCTAATTCATAAGTAAATTACTTATAAATCATTTATTTTACAAAATCCATTCATTTTATAACTTCACATTTCGTAAATCTTATTCACTTATAAAATTCGTTTATAACTCCACTTTAACATTTACAAAAAACCATTACAATTCCATCATTTTGTGTAACAACCCGGAGTTTTATAACAATTAACTTTCATCAAATCACGATTTAATTAGTTGTTAATTGCTATTGAGAGTTTCGAATGCTGTTTAAATTCTTTTGGAAATTTGTTAAGTGTTATTTGGATTTTAAATACTAATCGCGGCACACGTTTTCATATTTTTGTTTGAAGCCGAGATTGTATTCAAGACCCGTTCCCCCTCCATTTCCCTCATTCGAAACCCTGAGACCAAAATAAAATAAAATAAAAATAAAATAAAATAAAACGAAAATGGCAGCTAGATCCTTTCCATCGTTTGAATCAAATTAGGGCTTGTGAAATTTGATGAAGCCGCCGACCTTATCGATCGTCTCTCGAGATGGAACCGGCTGCAATTTGGATCGTTATGTTCTTCGAATCCAAGGTGAGTGAACTTTTTCACTCACATCTCCTTCAACTCGTACTTCGACAGTCTAAATTCGTTCAATGTTGATGATTTTTATCTGCCTTGGTTTGATTTCTGTATATTTTCTGCAAGTTTGATTTTGGGAAAAACATAGTTTTGATGAGAATTCGATTTGACTTTGTGTTTGATGATTTTTTCACTCCACCCTCTGATTTCATGAGTTTGTTGGCTTCGGCCTTGGATTGAGTTTTCAATTAAGGATGCTTGTTAATTACTGCTTTGGTTGGTAGTTTGAGTTGAAGTCACTTGAATTCGACATCCTTGGGCTTTTGATCACTTGCGGTCTCAATTTTGTTACACACTGCATTTGCTTTCTGATACATGTATACTTGTTATACACTTCATCGTCACTTGAACTAGACATTGCTCTTTAGCACAGTTGTTCTGCACCTCCATTTATACTTGAGTTTGACCTGTAGCTTGTATGGTCACTTGCACTTCATGGTTCACGGGTTCCTTTTGTCCACACATCTCTGATAAGTTAGTGAGTCGGCTTGGAGCTTTTGTTGCCTTATGACTGTGCCACGAATAGATTGCATTACACCTGAGAATCATCAAGTCTTGTTGTGTCATCACTGATGACTTTTGCATCGTTCATCCTCTACTAGGAATTTGTGCAAGCATTGTTACACGTATGCACGTATTAAAGCATGTAAAAATTGTAGGTAATCATAATAACTTCTCTGTTTAAAGTTATACTATACCAGTGAGATAATGTGTTTGCAGTAAGGTTGAACTTGCTACTGTGATTTTCTTTTGTGACCATGGTTACTTCAAACATGTGATTTTTTATCACCTGGCATCCTCTGTCAACATTCTAATTCATTGCACTAGAATAATAACTACTGTATATAAGTATTTATGTGTTAAGCTTGTCACAAATCTTGTGCATTCAAATTCTTATTTTATCTGTAGCCGTGTACTTGTGATGTGTTGTCTTCTAACGCAGCGGATAATTAACAAAATGATATGGATCGATGAAAGTAGCAATCGGTGGATTGAAGATACTGAAATGCCCAAATTCGTTGATCCAAAGATACCGAATTCTAGCTATCTTTGTCACGTTGATCGCGCACGATACCGTGAAAGAAGATCTACAATTCTTCAAACGTTGATCAAGCGCACTTGATTCCGTGAATTGGCTTCAACGATCGTTGATTCGAGCGCACTCGAATAACCGAAAGTGGAGATAGGAGATTACGCTCAACTACCAATTTAGGATGAAAGCACACAGCAATCAAACAAGAATTTTATTCAAAAATCAACAACCTAAAAATGTACAACACACTCCCTATTTATAGCATTTCACAACCTGACCTTAAGTCGTTACCGACTCACGACTCAACTTACTTCACTACAACAGTACCTCCGACCTATCATAGGTCATACGCGACTTATACCAGGTCGTTGCCGACCTAACAGACACACACATCTCAAAACAGTAAGCGACCTAAGCAACACGACTTAAGACACAACGACACACACTTAAGTCGTAGACGACTTAAACCCACTGCGTAAAGAAATACAGAATCATCACAACACTTAGGTCGTGTACGACCTACTGAAGACACCCCGGTAGCGACCTAGCCTTCATGCGCTTCATCTTCCTTCAGTCACATTCCTTTAGGTCGTTGCCGACCAAATTCTTCTTTCTTAGGTCACTGCCGACTTAAAACCTCTGAACGACTTAGAACCGAAGCTGCATCATCGAAGGAGTTAGGTCGTAACTCTTTAGCCCGAGACCCTTTAGGTCGTAACTCTTTAGCCCGAGACCCTTTAGGTCGTAGCTCCTTTCCCCTTTCTTTGTTAGGTCGTGACCGACCTATAGTTATTCCATTAGATCGTGGACGACCCAAGCCTTGTTCCTTAGGTCGTGGCCGACCTAAGTCTGGTAAATTTGTAGATCGCATTGCTTCGACCTGGGACTGGGTTGCATCATCCTCCCTGGGTTGAGGAAAATTCGCCCTCGAATTTATAAACTCTTCTTCCACAACAATCTCACCTCCATGATACGGAATTAAATGTTTGACGTTAAAAACATCGGAAGTATAAACATCATCTGGTAATTTTAATCGATATGCATTCTCATTGATTTTCTTCAAAACTTCAACTGGTCCAATTTTCCGTGCTTTCAATTTATTGTACGTTCCCATCGGAAAACGATCTTTTGTCAACACTGCATAAACCAAATCGCCTTCGTTAAATTCAACACTTCGTCGTTTCAAATCTGCAGTTTGCTTGTATTTCTCATTGGCTCTCTCCAATCGCTCCTGAACGATTTTATGGCATTCAGTCAATCCATCAACAAAATCTATAGCTCTTTTAACCGTCCCCTTCAGTTGTGGTACTACTGCTAAATCCAACGGTCCCCTGGGTAAATTTGAATATACAATCTGAAATGGACTGAATCCTGTAGTACGATTCACCGCATGATTATGAGCAAACTCTGCCTGACATAACGTCACATCCCAACTTTTCAGATTATCTTTCACCAGACATCTCAATAAATTTCCCAACGATCTGTTCACAACCTCCGTTTGTCCATCTGTTTGTGGATGGTAAGCGCTACTAAATTTCAGCTTCGTTCCAACCATCTTCCACAAACTTAACCAAAAGTGACTTAGAAAACGTGTATCTCTATCTGACACAATAGATTCTGGCAATCCATGAAGTCGATAGATTTCTTTGAAAAATAACTGAGCAATATGAACAGCATCCGCCATCTTCTTACAAGCAACAAAATGTACCATCTTCGAGAAACGATCCACCACAACATATATCGAGTCATTTCCCCTTTGAGTTCTCGGCAAACCCAACACGAAATCCATGCTAATGTCCACCCATGGTTTTGTAGGTACAGGTAAAGGCATATACAAACCCGCATTTGTAGCTGTTCCTTTTGAAACTTGACAAACAAGACATCTCTGAACAAACTTTTCAACTTCCTTCCTCATCGACGGCCAATAATAAGACTGAGAAATCAACTACAATGTTCGATCTCTACCCATATGTCCTTCTTCGTGCAACTCTTTCACAATTTTCATTCTCAAGCTACAATTTGGTACACATAATTGATTCCCCTTGAATAAGAATCCATCTATCAACACAAATTCATCAGTACTCCCATCCTTGACTTTCTCAACGAACTTCGTAAGTAAGGATCTTCTTTAATTAACTCTGGCAATAGTTCAAATCCTGTCACTTCAACCTTCATCGTTGTCAATAAATGATTCCTCCTGCTCAATGCATCAGCTACACGATTCGTCACCCCTGATTTGTGCTTAACAACAAAAGTAAACTGTTGTAAATACGCGACCCATGAAGCATGCCTAGCTGAGATTTTATCCTGTCCTTGCAAATGCTTCAAAGCTTCATGATCCGTATAGAGAACAAACTCCTTCTGAAACAGATAATGTCTCCAGTGCTTCACTGCTTGAACAATTGCGTAAAACTCAATGTCATAAGTGTTATATCTCAACTTAGCTCCGGACAACTTCTCACTGAAATAAGCAACCGGTCTTCCTTTCTGACTTAAAACTCCACCAACTCCAACCTTCGACGCATTAGTATGTAACTCAAACAACAACTGAAAATCCGGTAAAACTAGAATTGGTGCCGTCGTCAATAGTGTCTTGATTTTCTCAAAAGCAACCCCTGCTTCCTCTGACCACTCAAACTTCTTTCCTTTCATGCAATCAGTAACTGGAGCCATCACGCTACTGAAGTGTGGAATGAATCTTTGGTAGAATGATGCCAATCCATGAAAACTCCTAACTTCAGTTATAGTCCTCGGCTGTGGCCAATTTCTAATAGCTTCAACTTTACTTTGATCTACCTGGATACCTTCTCCTGACACAACATATCCCAGAAATAAAACACTTCGAGTCATGAATACACATTTCTTCATAGCTGCATAAAATTGTTCCTCACGAAGAATAATTAACACCTTTCTCAAATGCTCTACATGCTCTTCTGTACTTCCACTATAGATCAGAATATCATCAAAATAAACTACCACAAACTTCCCAATGTATGGTCTGAAAATTTGATTCATCACCCTCATAAATGTACTTGGTGCATTCGATAGACCAAACGGCATAACCAACCATTCATATAATCCTTCCCTCATCTTGAATGCTGTCTTCCATTCGTCTCCTTGTCTAATTCGAATTTGATGATATCCGCTCTTCAAATCAATCTTTGAAAAGATAGTAGCCCCACTCAACTGATCTAGCAAGTCATCTAACCTCGGCATTGGGAATCTGTAGCGAACAGTAATCTTGTTCAAAGCTCTACTATCGGTACACATTCTCCATGTTCCATCCTTCTTCGGTACCAACAAAGCTGGTACTGCACAAGGACTCAAACTTTCTTGAACACGTCCCTGCTCTAACAACTCTTCCACCTTCCTTCGTAACTCTTCATGTTCCTTCGGACTCATTCGATAATGTGGTCTATGCGGTAATACTGCTCCCGGAACAAGATCGATTTGATGTTGAATGTCTCTCAGTGGCGGTAACTCCTTAGGCAACTCTTCAGGAAACACATCACTGAATTCTTCCAATACTGGCTTTACTTCCTCTGGAACTTCTACAGATTCAGTGGCTTCATGTCCAATTAACAAAAATACCTCTGGACTCTCTTCTACTTCTTCAATAAATTCCTTCAAAGTCAATAAAGTCTTCAGCTCCTCAATCTCTTCAGATTTACTCTCTTCCTGTTGTCTCTTCTTTGGAACTAAAATAATCTTAACACCTTCAAACATAAAACTGTAGCTATTGGTCCGACCGTCATGTTGCACTGCTCGATCATACTGCCACGGTCTTTCCAAAAGTAAGTGACAAACATCCATCTCAACTACATCACACCAAATTTCATCTTTATATTTCTTCCCAATAGAAAATGGAACTCGAACTCGCCTGTCCACCTTCACTTCTCCTCCTTTTCTTAACCACGCTAACTTGTAAGGATTTGGATGTTTCTCCGTCTTCAACTTCAGCTTTCTCACAGCTTCAGTAGAAATAATATTGTCACAACTTCCCGCGTCAATCACAAATTTACAAACCTTTCCCAGAATAGTGCATGTTGACTGAAAGATGTTACTCCTCAACCAACTAGCTTCTTCTTCCTGCTTCGGTATTAAACAAGACCTCCTCATCATTAGATTACATCCTTCATCTCCCGACGCAATATCCTGTTCTTCCTCCTCAACTGGACAAGGATAACCTTCACCAACATCCTCACCTTCAACTTCAGCAATCATAGTTCGTTTCTTCGGCTTCGGACATTCATTACTCTTGTGACCCACTTCCTGGCAATTGTAACACTTGAAACTGTTGTTAACCTTCGTCTTCGCAACTTCATTCACAACTGGTTTACTGACAGCTTCCGAAACATTGGAACTTCCACTAACACCCTTTACTTGATTGTTGGAACACACCACCTCCACGCCTTCCCTGCTTCTCCCAAGCCAACGCTTTCTGATGTGCTTCTGCTACAGATCTAGGATCAAACATATTCACCATATCTTGGATCTGCATTCGTAACCCTCCAACAAATCTGGCGGTCAACTGTTCTTCTGTCTCCATAATATCATTTCGAGCAATGAGTTGATAAAATTCATCAGCATAATCATTAACTGACTTCGTCCCTTGCCTCAGATTCTGCAATCTCTAATACATGAGCGATTGATAATTGTAAGGTAAAAATGTAGCTTTCATCAACTTCTTCATCTTCTCCCATGATTCAATCATCGACTTTCCCATTCTCTCCGTTGTAAGTTTAGTTTGCTGCCACCACGCCAAAGCACTCCCCCTCAACCTAGTAGCAACCAACTTCACTTGACGATTCTCCGGGACTTCCTTGAAATTAAAGATCTCTTCAACATTGGACAACCAATCCAAGAATTCTTCAGCTACCATTCCTCCCTTAAATTCTGGAATTTCCATCTTCATACCTGATTCCCATCGACGATCATCATCTACATCCCGATATACATTTCGAACTTGGTCTCGATCTTGATAATGAATGCTAGCTCTATCACCCTCTTCATTGAAATCAAATGTACGTCTATATCGATCTCGACCATCAACATCCCTTTGATCACGCATGTCTCTTCTACCGTGTCTCTCTTCATCTCTATATGGCTCATCTTCAAACTCACGTGGAGTTCTCCTCTCTTAACGTCCATAGTCATGGTGATCTCTCCTTGATGAAATTGATGTTTCTCTTCTCTCTCTAAAAGATTGCGGTGATACCCTCCTCGCTTCCGTAACCGATGGCGAAACTCTGTTTCCTCCATGGTTCGATATTGGTGATCTCCTCCTTTGATTTTGATTCAAATCATTCATCAACTTCTCTAACTTTCCAATGCCTTCATCAAATTTCTCATTAATACGTTGTTCCATTTGCTTGACTTCTTCTCTTCTATACAACGCTTCAACATTTTGATGACGATTAGCTCTCCTTGGTGGCATGATTGAACTTCACAATACTTCAACAAATGATATCAAAGTGATGCTTCAACTCTCGGATCTAACTCGAACACCTTTCCAACTTTGATCCAAAATGAAATGGATCGAAAGCTTATAACTTGTTGCAACTTCAAAATGAATACGATGAACTTCAACTCCAAATTCCTTGGCTCCAAGACTCGGCTTAGCTATGATTGGCTAAGTCTCGCTCTAATACCAAACTGACACAGCGGATAATTAATAAAATGATATGGATCGATGAAAGTAGCAATCGGTGGATTGAAGATACTGAAATACCCAAATTTGTTGATCCAAAGATACCAAATTCTAGCTATCTTCGTCACGTTGATCGCGCACGATACCGTGAAAGAAGATCTACCATTCTTCAAACGTTGATCAAGCGCACTTGATTCCGTGAATTGGCTTCAACGATCGTTGATTCGAGCGCACTCGAATAACCGAAAGTGGAGATAGGAGATTACACTCAACTACCAATTTAGGATGAAAGCACACAACAATCAAACAAGAATTTTATTCAAAAATCAACAACCTAAAAATGTACAACACACTCCCTATTTATAGCATTTCACAACCTGACCTTAAGTTGTTACCGACTCACGACTCAACTTACTTCACTACTACAGTACCTTCGACCTATCATAGGTCGTACGCGACTTATACCAGGTCGTTGCCGACCTAACAGACACACACATCTCAAAACAGTAAGCGACCTAAGAAACACGACTTAAGACACATCGACACACACTTAAGTCGTAGACGACTTAAACCCACTGCGTAAAGAAATACAGAATCATCACAACACTTAGGTCGTGTACGACCTACTGAAGACACCCCGGTAGCGACCTAGCCTTCATGCGCTTCATCTTCCTTCAGTCACATTCCTTTAGGTCGTTGCCGACCAAAGTCTTCTTTCTTAGGTCACTGCCGACCTAAAACCTCTGAACGACTTAAAACCGAAGCTGCATCATCGAAGGAGTTAGGTCGTAACTCTTTAGCCCGAGACCCTTTAGGTCGTAACTCTTTAGCCCGAGACCCTTTAGGTCGTAGCTCCTTTCCCCTTTCTTTGTTAGGTCGTGACCGACCTATAGTTATTCCATTAGATCGTGGACGACCCAAGCCTTGTTCCTTAGGTCATGGCCGACCTAAGTCTGGTAAATTTGTAAATCGCACTGCTTCGACCTGGGACTGGGTTGCATCATCTTCTGTCTGCACTTGTTCATTCTAGTATATGCCCACTACTTTAACCATTCACTGTTTCCACCTCTGTTTGTAATATTGTAGTATTTGGGTCCACTTGTATTCATAAGCATTAATCATCTTCTTTGTTGTGGCCTGGTCGATAATGATGGTATTAGCATTGCATCACTGGTCTTTGCATTTTCCAGTTTTATCACTGTTTCACTTCCACACTGTTGCATTCCAGTTTATGCATTCAATCACTGTCTTGCCATGTTGTTTAGACCTGGCCTGTTCATAGTGATGTTTCACAACTACATTTAGTATTTGCAGTGATCACATATGGATATTTATAGCCATTCCATTTAGAGGCTGTGTCACTAACGTTGACTTGATATTGTCAATCGTTCATTGTTGTTTAATTTGTGCATTGACTTGTGTTTCAGTTTTTTATGCTGCTGGATCATTATGATAGTTGTTGCTAGTGCCACTGTGTACATATCTTCATTATGGGTACCTTTCTTGCCTTTGATCTTGTTTGTTGGTGCATGTATTGTTTGAGACTGCTCTGGTTACTTGTATCACTGGTCCTACCTTTGCACATATGGTTCTCTGATGCATCGGCCTTGTGTTCTTGTTGCTGTAGCCATGTGCTACAGACTTCACTGCACCTATATTATCCTTGTATATACATGCCACTTTCATGTGTGACAGTTTGTAATGTGATTTCATTCATTATGTTTATTTTCTGGGTAGCTTGTCACTGTGTTGCACTTGCTTGACCCATTTTTTAAGTTGCCTGCATGCTGTGCACTGCTTACATTGTCCACTGATGCTATCATGTGTACCTCACTGATTCATGCTTTACTTAAGCTTTCATATTGAATTCGGAATCACACCTGTGTTGAATCCAGCTCGTTTCTTGGATTTGACCTTGTGCTGAAAGTTGTGACATTATTTTATTACGCTTGAGTTGAATCCAGTATTCGGGTTTGACCTTGTGTTCGTTTGTGAATTTTTATTGTGTACATACGTGCACATTGTCCATATCTATCTGCTTTGACCATTGATCCCGTGGCATTGATATTTGATTCTTCATTGTTTTCGGTTCGTTGATCTTTTGGGTACATCATCACTGTAGTGGCAAGGCAGTGCACGCAAGCGTGAACTGCAGCCACATGGTATGGCTTTTATGATATCCTATTTCGTTTTGATTTATTGATCTTTGGCATATTCCATATGTTGTAGTGGCGAGGCAGTACAAGCGTGCGTGTACTGCAGCCCTACTCGAGTTGACATTTTAATTGATAATTCAATATGATTTGAATTGTATTTTGATTGGTTTAATTTGATGATTTTGTTGTTAATTGCCGATTAGGCAATTTTGATGTTTTCCAAACTATCTTCATTGATATTCTTTTTACTTATCATTTGTTGATGATTGGAATCTGCTGATTTGTGTTTAACACTATTACGTGTTATATTTATCGCTATCCGATTTCTTTACTTAAGGATCGGATAGACGAGATTTATTGTGATTGTCGTCTATTCATTATTTAATTATTATTGCTCCTGTGCACTAATAACTGAGTTTGAATTAGACTGACCCGTGTATTATTTTCTTTTGAATGTAATACTCGGGTTAGACCGAGTATTTACAGGTTGTTGATATCTTACTTTGGGTTGCTGTTAGAGCTATGAAGTCTTTTCATACTTTTGGAGTAGTCGTTATCATTTAAAGTAGTCAGTGCATTTGTATAGGATGTTGTATATTCATTTATATTATTCACGATAATGTATGTGTATATGTAACTTCCAGAGTCGACAGTTGTAGTCGTATCATATGTACTGTATCCCATGTATTGTAACTGACACCAGTTATTATATATATGAGATTTTTGCTTATCTGTGTTCCGCATTTGAATTATCTGTTTTATTATTATATCTATTGTCCTAAACTATTATGAACCATCGTAGTTCGTTTTACACTGAAATTGGATATGTCGATGCGAGTAAATAAATAAGAGATGAAAAATAAAAATATATACCACTCCTTTCGAGATAACCAATACTAGTGTAAGGCCTAACTACAGATGGCCGCTCCTATCCAGCCTTATTCTTCGTAATAACGGACAATATTTCTTTTAATACTCTTTGTTATTGCGAGCATAGAGGTGGGGCGTTAAAGTTGGTATCAGAGCTTCAGGTTTATGGACATAATATAAAACATAACTTAGATGGAACATGTGTTACAACTATTAGTCGATGTTTTATTTGTGCTTTGAGTCAAAACTAAAGTTTTGAAATTATGATGAAAATTTTAAATATCTTTATTTTAAAAAAAAGTGAAACTGTGTTTTGATGATTGGTTGATTCGTGTTTTGTTTATCAGAGTGTGCAGCGAAAACAGTGAGACTGTCTTCGCTGAACACAGCTGATAATCCTTTTGATTTAAAAAATCAAAATATGAAATTGAAATAAATTTCATTTGTTGATTACATAGCTGTGTTTAATTTGTTTTCTTTGAAAATTTCGAATCCGCTTTGAGGATCCGAAGCGATTGTAGTTATGTGAATTTGTTGAGATTTCTGCTGTTTTGAATTATCTTCATTGAAGATATATTCGAATGATTTCTTTGTTCATTTTGCGGTATACGTACAAATTTATGTTGCACGTTACTGCATTAATTTTACATTGAACCGATGTTTGGTTTTAACGTACTTTGTTGCCGTTATTTTTATAACGGGATTTTCACACCAATGCTAAATCTTTGAGGCACGGTGTTTTGTTAACATTTTAATGAATGAAAATTCACTGGTATTATATTTTGATGCAAATTATTTTGATGAGAATTTTGACATTTAAAAATTACTGTCGCATTGACTTCAGTAACCGTCAAATTTTAAAGTGGATTTTCAAGCAAAGTTATCCCGCAATGCTGATTTTGAGATTCGTTTCTACAATGTTTTGAGAAGTGCAATTTCCTTGTCGAAATTGTCGCTAATGTTGCTGTTTTTATCGCGGATTTACAAATCGTTTAAAAAAAATTGTTTTCCAAATTTTTATAATTTACGTTTTCAAAAGAATGAGAAAGCGATTTAAACGTTTCAGCAAAATCGAGGACTATTAACCCTTTCTTTTACTGATATGCTTAATTCCGGACTTGTTCGTTTGAGAATGTAAATTATTATTTTTATAAAATAAATGAAATTGTTTTCAGAATTTTTATAGTTTGCGCTTTCAGAAGAATGAGAAAGTGACTTAAACGTTTCAGCAAAATCGAGGATTATGACCCCTTTCTTTTACTGATTCGCTTAATTCCGGAGTCCGTTTGAGAATGTGAAATGTTATTTTTGGAATACACAATTTTGCACTTTTAAGGAAACGATGAAGAGATTTAAACAATTTAGTAAAACACGTGGTTATGGGACATGTGCGTTTGCTATTTTGGTTAATTCCGGACTCGTTAATTGAAACATTTGCTGTTTGATGATTTTGATGATTTTACACGTTCAAGGAAACGATGAAGAGAATCAAACGATTTAGTAAAACACGTGGTATGGGACATGTGCGCTTGCTATTTCGGTTAATTCCGGACTCGTTAATTGAATATTTGATGATTTTCGTGTGCTTTCGATCAACAATGTTGGACCTTCGGGTCATATGTTGGACCTTCGGGTCAATACCAGTACCAGACCTTCGGGTCATTTGTTGGACCTTCGGGTCATTTGTTGGGCGCGAAAATTATGTTGGGTACTTGGTAGGCTTCGTCCATTTGTTGATGCACGTGCGACGTAGCTAAAACTCGCCATTTTTTGGGATCGATCCACCTTTTATGTTGATTTTCTAGTTATCTTAATTGATTCTAGATATTTGTTGTTTTATCTGCAAGTAATTGGATATTTGTTGATATGAGTTCTGATTATCGCTTGTGATAATTAGACATTTGTTGATTTGATTATCGTTTTTGATAATCGAATATTTGTTGATTTGATTATCGTTTTTGATAATCGAATAATTGTTGATTTGATTATCGTTCTTGATAATTGAATATTTGTTAATTTGAGATTTGATTATCGTTTTTGATAATCAAATATTTGTTGGTTTGATTATTGTTTTTGATAATCGAATATTTGTTGGTCTGATTATTGTTTTTGGTAATTGAATATTGCCGATAACTGTATTTATTCAGTTTTGTTGCTTTATGATTATCTAATGGATAATTAGATTTTTTTGAGAATTTGTTAATTTCTTTTATGAAATTAAAAGATTTCTTCGATGTTTGAATTCTCTACCTTTATTTTTCCAGCCTAACCAGTTTATGTTAGAAAATTTATTGTTAGTGACGACCTTAATTATGAAAATTGCGGGGACACAATTTTTATAAGGAGGGGAGTCTGTAACAACCCGAAGTTTTATAACAATTAACTTTCATCAAATGACGATTTAATTAGTTGTTAATTGCTATTGAGAGTTTCAAATGAAGTTTAAATTCTTTTGGAAATTTGTTAAGTGTTGTTTGGATTTTAAATATTAATCGCGGCACACGTTTTCATATTTTTGTTTGAAGCCGAGATTGTATTCAAGACCCGTTCCCCCTCCATTTCCCTCATTCGAAACCCTAAGCCCAAAAAATAATAATAATAAAATAAAATGAAAATAGCGGCTAGATCCTTTCAATCGTTCGAATAAAATTAGGGCTTGTGAAATTTGATGAAGCCGCCGACCTTATCGATCATCTCTGGAGATGGAATCGGCTTCAATTTGGATCGTTATGTTCTTCGAATCCAAGGCGAGTGAACTTTTTCACTCACATCTCCTTCAACTCGTACTTCAACAATTTAAATTCGTTCAATGTTGATGATTTTTATCTGCCTTGGTTTGATTTCTGTATATTTTCTCCAAGTTTGATTTTGGGAAAAAACATAGTTTTGATGAGAATTCGATTTGACTTTGTGTTTGATGATTTTTTCACTCCACCCTCTGATTTCACGAGTTTGTTGGCTTCGGCCTTGGATTGAGTTTTCAATTAACGATGCTTGGTAATTACTGCTTTGGTTGGTATTTTGGGTTGAAGTCACTTGAATTCGACATCCTTGGGCTTTTGATTACTTGCGGTCTCGATTTTGTTACACACTGCATTTGCTTTCTGATACATGTATACTTGTTATACACTGCATCGTCACTTGAACTAGACATTGCTCTTTAGCACAGTTGTTCTGCACCTCCATTTATACTTGAGTTTGACCTGTAGATTGTATGGTTACTTGCACTTCATGGTTCACGGGTTTCTTTTGTCCACACATCTCTGATAAATTAGTGAGTCGGCTTGGAGCTTTTGTTGCCTTATGACTGTGCCACGAGTAGATTGCATTACACTTGAGAATCATCAAGTCTTGTTGTGTCATCACTGATGATTGTCGCATCGTTCATCCTCTTCTAGGAATTTGTGCAAGCATTGTTACACGCATGCACGTATTAAAGCATGTAAAAATTGTAGGTAATCATAATAACTTCTCTGTTTAAAGTTATACTATACCAGTGAGATAATGTGTTTGCAATGAGGTTGAACTTGCTGCTGTGATTTCCTTTTGTGACCGTGGTTACTTCAAACATGTGATTTTTTATCACCTGGCATCCTCTGTCAACATTCTAATTCGTTCCACCAGAATTATAACTACTGTATATAAGTATTTATGTGTTAAGCTTGTCACAAATCTTGTGCATTCATATGCTTATTTTATCTGTAGTCGTGTACTTGTGATGTGTTGTCTTCTGTCTACACTTGTTCATTCTAGTATATGCCCACTACTTTAACCATTCACTGTTGCCACCTCTGTTTGTATTATTGTAGTATTTGGGTCCACATGTATTCATAAGCGTTGATCATCTTCTTTGTTGTGGCCTGGTCGATAATGATGGTATTAGCATTGCATCACTGGTCTTTGCATTTTCCAGTTTTATCACTGTTTCACTTCCACGCTGTTGCATTCCAGTTTATGCATTCAATCACTGTCTTGCCATGTTGTTTAGACCTGGCCTGTTCATAGTGATGTTTCACAACTACATTTAGTATTTTCAGTGATCACATATGGATATTTATAGCCATTCCATTTAGAGGCTGTGTCGCTAACGTTGACTTGATATTGACAATCGTTCATTGTTGTTTAATTTGTGCATTGACTTGTGTTCCAGTTTTTTTGCTGCTGGATCATTATGATAGTTGTTGCTAGTGCCACTGTGTACATATCTTCATTATGGGTACCTTTCTTGCCTTTGATCTTGTTTGTTGGTGCATGTATTGTTTGAGACTGCTCTGGTTACTTGTATCACTGGTCCTACCTTTGCACATATGGTCCTCTGATGCATCGGCCTTGTGTTCTTGTTGCTGTAGCCATGTGCTACAGACTTCACTGCACCTATATTATCCTTGTATATACATGCCACTTTCATGTGTGACAGTTTGTAATGTGATTTCATTCATTATGTTTATTTTCTGGGTAGCTTGTCACTGTGTTGCACTTGCTTGACCCATTTTTTAAGTTGCCTGCATGCCGTGCACTGCTTACATTGACCACTGATGCTATCATGTGTACCTCACTACTTCAATAGGCAGGAATATATCCAAATACCAATTAATATATATAACATATCATATATCATCCAACAATCATCAATCAGCATAAAATAAATTTATTCTCACTTATATAAAAATATCAGTGAGTCAGAAAGAGTGCGTTGTAATCACATAGGTTCCAAAAGCAGTTGTAGTGTTTATTCCAAATAAAATTAAACAGGCATTTAATTTAACCTAAAATTTACACTAGCTCCAATCAATTCCAAACCAGCTCTAAAATGTAACGCTCATTAATATTGAGCCAACGCAACTTGTTTCTTAAAAAATGGACCTCGTATGAAGAAGTTATAGCATTTCAAAGTTTATACGAATTTCAATATAATAATTTCTATTTCTATTTTTTTTTTTTACATAGAATTCATTGTGGCCATTCGTTTTCTCCACATCAGATCCGAGCCACATGCGCATCTTCTTCTTCATCAAGCTTATCATGCAAAAAAACCCATATGGCCGTCGTTTTGCTAGAATTTTCACGACCACTTCGATCGTCTTCGCGTTGATCGGCCATAGCCATTCGAAAGCCCTATGCAAGCACCACCCTCGGTCCAAATATCACGAAGATTGATCGTGCGATGGCCTCGAAAAATGCATGCAACCATCAGCGTTTAGACCCATTTCTCCATCGATCCACTCAATAAAAATCGATCATCACGGTTGAAAAATAGATCTTCACGTGCTTGACATTTTTCTAGTTGAAGGTTTTGACTAAATATTTATGGATTGGTAGATTTTAAGGGGAAAAGTTTGGAAAATATCAGCCATTGAAATGAAGACGTGGCGGCTGCTATAACCCTAGCTAGGTTTTCGAGTGAAAATTATAAATTATGGTGGCCTTATATACATGACACTATTCACTCGAAAGATTTTCGAACTCCAAACAAAGCATTCCGCCTGGCGTTTATAATATTTTATCCTACTCTGAACACAATTATAGCGAGAGCCAATTCGATCGTATTAGGAAGATTGGTTTTCGAATGAACTATTTAAATTTAAAATTTACTTAAACAGATTTCTATGCGTTTTAACTTGCCACGGACAAACGGTAAATCCCATTGACACAAAATTTGAAATCCTACAATGATATAAAATTACGAATCTAATGAAACTTGTTTCATCGAAATCCGTGATTGTATGAAAAATGACTATTTTCACTCGTTAATTAAACATTAAAATATTCAATTTCTACAAATTAACTTTTAGTTTAATTTTAAAGTTCTCTAAATCATTCTAATTCAAATAGAATTTAATTCAACTTTATGAATCATTTTCATTCATATTTGATTCAAATTATAATTATTTACGCAATTTCAAATATTAAACTAACAATTTAAATTATCCAATTAAATCCAGATATTCGAATTTTAAGTTATTCGAATTATAAATTAACTTGTGATTATTTAAAACCAATTAAATATACGAACTTCAAATGAATGAAATTATGGGTCGTTACATATTGTCCCTATCTATACTTAGTACACAACAAAAGCTTAGGATGTACAAAATCTAAGCCTTGATGCCAAATGTGACGGCCCACAAATCCATACCCTTTGAATTGACAATAAGCTGCACATGTCTGACCCAAAAAGCGCAGACTGACAAAGAGTCAAGAGAAAGAAAAGAAGAGAGAAGAAAAGAAGAGAGAAGAAGAGAAGAGAAGAAAGAGAGAAGAGAGAACCAAACAGAACAATACAGAATCTCACATCGTAGCGGAAAACATATAATATCATATCAATGATCTTTACAAAACAGAAAATGTATATACATACATAAATCAGAGTTCAACAATCAATCACTAATCATCAGCCTGGATAGTTAAAATAACATGCCCTCACAACTGCTGATAATATTCAACAACTAAGCAGCGGATAATCAAAACAGATATGTGTATACTAAAATGAAAATCTTCAGCTCTCCTATTAAAGCTCCAATAACACCAAATATGAATCTGTAAATATACTAAATCTGACCCGAGCATTGAAAGGGAAGAACATCTGTATTTGTCTGGTAAACCAGTGTGAGAAACACACTTAACTGAATTTATTAAATTATCAAACTTTTCTTTTAAAACAAAAGTATCTCATAAGATAAGTCCACACATAAACACGGGCCTATTTTTACCTTACGATAACCAAAATATTTCATTTCAAATCCTCTGATATTATCCTAGTGCGTTGCATACAAATAATATTAATCATAGTCTAAATTGTTACACTGATTAAATTCTAACATATAGCCCAAAATGGGTAATATAATCAAAATGGCAGGTACGTAGTAGAGTTTGAATTTTCACACAAATGACCAGGTAAAAGGACTACCTTCCGGCAGTACATCTCTAGAGGATTGCACAGAGGACCTTCAAAAAGGATCCTCTATGAAGACATCCCCTTTTAATTAACCTTTTATTAATTAAATCACTTGCCAAATATTCACTTCAAATTATCTTTAAAAAGATATATTCTCAAAACTATTTCAATATTTCACTATTTGGAAAACATTTCCATATACTTTATTTAATAATAAATAATTCACAAATCAATTTATTTTTGACACTTAGGAAATATTACATATACTTAAATCGTGATTAAGTGTATATTTCATTCTTTTAAGGAAAAGCATTCTCTTAAATATACTTATTTAGGACAAAACGAATTTGCGTAAAACATCATTATAACAACCCAAAATAATTAGTTTATGGATTTGAAAATTAGATAGATATATAAATCTGCATACTATATAAAAATCTTCTTTCGAAAATCATTTACTTTAGCAACAGTGTTATAGTTCATCATTTCCTTACTTCTCGAAAACGTCTATTTCAACATTAAATGTTCAAATCTTTGGTTTTGATGCTTAACATTAAGGAGGATTCCCCGAATACCTAAATAGAGATGATCATAGAAAATGTAAAATATTTGATAGGATCCGTTCAGAAACGTGGAATATTTGAGAAATTCAAATTGATAGTTTGGACAACAATCGTCCATGTATGATCTATACTAGATCTGACCAACTTCCCATCCTACCTCCTTTACGTTCTTGACAACCCATCTTTTTCGTGTAGTGATATTTGAAGCAGGGAAGGCTAAATGTAGAACCAACAGTTCAGGTCTCCTCAATAGACTGATTGAAATAATAACACATTTTAAAACATCTTTAAATTGTTTAAGTCTATTTATAAAAAATCAATTTTCAAAACTTTTATTTAATTAATAGATTATTCGCTATCCAAAGTCGTGAATATAATTCTCCTATTCAAATTCAATACTTTTGCATATTTATTTTAAAGGATTATCCTCTGTCCAAAATCATGAATATAATTCCTTAACCTAATTCTTTACTATTTCACTTTTAATTAAAGGATTATCCACTGTCCAATATCGTGGATGAAATTCCTCTAAAAAACTTCTATATCTAATTTATCAATTTAAATTGATTTAATATTTATAAAACAATGCTTATAAATTCACATTTATATTTTATAAAACTTTCATGTATAAAATCCCTTTATTAAAAAATTTCATTTATCTCATTTATATGCCAAAATACAAATTACAAGTTAATTCACTTATAAATAATTTATTTTCGAATGCATTCATTTATAACTTCACAAATTCATAAATCTAATTTACTTATAAAATCCATTTATAACCTCATTTTATCACTTGTGAAAACTCCTTTATAATTCCATTATTTCTATTTATAAATATCAATTTTATAAATCAATACATTTAAACCATTTATAATAATTTCAAAAACCTCAATTTAAACTATTTACATATAGTTAACTACATATTTCAAAAATCACATTCTGGTTATATTTTCCAAAAAATCATAATTTTTATAACATAAAAATTATAACATTTACTTATTTAAGTAAATTCATTTCCTTAACCATTCAAAATTTAATAAAATGTCTATTCCAAATCACTTGAAAATCCTTTTTAAATTAAAATCATCACTTTAACATTTTATATTACCAAAAATAGGCTAAATGCTGCAACAACACTAAATACATCAATTACGGCATCCAAATCATCATATATCACATGAAAACAGCATCTATCACAATGTTTGTAAATAACACCAATACTGGTGAGGAATCTAGTTGGATCCTTCCAATCTGTCAATTGTAAGAAATATACAAATTAGAATTTGTGTAAAATGTCCGCTTCGAGGAAGACACGCGTACAAAGGGTCATTTGTTCATACATGGCAACGTATAGGGTCTCATCTGCTCCAATAGGTAGTAATATATCCAAATACCAATAAATATATATAACATATCATATATCATCCAAATAATCATCAATCGTCATAAAATAAACTTATTCTTACTTCTATAAAATTATCAGTGAGGCGGAAAGAGTGAGTTGTACTCACATTGATTTCAATAGCAATTGTAGTGTTTTATTCCGAATAAAATTAAAAGAGTATTTAATTTTACCCAAAATTTACACTAACTCCAATTAACTCCAAAATAGGTCTAAAATGTAGTGCTCGTCAATACGGACCAAACGCAACTTGTTTCGTCAAAAACAGACCTTGTAAGAAGTTATGACGTTTCAAAGTTTATATGAATATATATATATATATGTATGTATGTATGTATGTATGTATGTATGTATGTATTGCACGCATTTAATTTATTTATTTTAACCTTCTTTAATCTGGCCGCACGTTCATATACATCAGATCTTGGCCATCCCCTTTATCTTCACCCCGTTCTCAGATTTCAAACACATAACTCAACTTGGCCAACCTTCGATTGCATGCCGCTCCACCTACATTGATCGAGAAGAAAATCCATTGTAGCCATTCGAACGGCCATCGCACGCTCCACCGTCGCCCAAAGACCGACTAAGCTTCGTCGGTCCATTATCTCGACTTTTGTGCTTGAACGCTGGCCATTTGAACGAGATTTGGCAGCACCTCGCTTCACCTACAACGATCGCCACCATTGTATTTGTAGTTCTCGTCGCCCTCTATAATACTGTAGTTGAAGCTTTTTGCTAATTGTCGTTGGACCGTGAGATATTAGAGGAGAAACAAGGTGAATTTCTGGCCATGGAAATAGAAATTCGCGGCAACCCCTAGCTTCGTTAGGGATTTTGTAAATGTGCAAGAACGTGGTCTTTTATAGAAAATTCTGAAACGCAATTCACCCAAAAATATTTCAAACTCCAAATGAAGCTTACCGCCTGGCATCTATAATTTTTTACCCCTATTTCGAACACAACAGAATATATATCGGGTGCCATTTCCATTATATTTAAAAGATAGGTTTCCGAATCGACTATTTAAATTTAAAATTGACTTAAACAAATTTCTACGCATTTTAGATTTCCACGACTAAACCATTAGTCCGATTGACACAAATTTGAATTCCTATAATAATATATAAAGTTACAGATCTAATGAAACTGGTTTCATCGAAATCCAAGACTGTGTGAAAAATGACTATTTTTACACGTTAACTAAATATTAAAATATTCAATTTCAATAATTTAACTTTTAAATCAATTTTAAAAGTCTACCAACATCATTCAAATTCAAATAGAATTTAATTCAACTTTATAAATCCTTTTCATTCATATTAAATTCAAAATCCAATTATTTCTGCAATTTCAAATGTTAATTAACAATTTAATTATCTAATTAAATCACTGTATTACAAATATAAGTTATTCAGCTTATAAAATATATTTGTGAATATTTACAATCAATTAAATAACTGAATTTCAAATGACTAAAATTCTGGATCATTACACATCTAAAGAAGGAAGTGGTAGTGTGCCTATATAAGTGATTGTTACCAAGTTTACAGAAGAAGAGTTGCCTTGCTAGGGCACCGTATATACTCAACATATCATAGTAAAAGCAAAGATATCAAGTCTCCAAGTAAATGATAGATGTCAAGTCAATAATCCTTGGTTTTACTATAAAATTAAGAGAGCAAGAATATTGAACTTTTATAATACAAAGGTTCTTGAGCCTAAAGATAGCAGGGTTGACAAAAATATAAAGAGGATGTTAAACCTCTACAACACAAAGTGTTGCAGAGCTTGTAAAAAAAATAATGCCGCACCACTAGAAGATGTCGATCATTTAATCACAAACGGAGGATATCATGTTTCTATGGATAATGAGCCTTTGATACAACTATTATCGAACCTTTAAAACCGTAACCATTATTGAACACCTATAAACAATATATGATATCGTGCTTCTATAAAGAAGTGTCGTTAAGTTTCGATACGTAGAAGGGATATCGAATTATAAAAGAATTATGAGCTTCAATATTGGAATAGGATGACGAGCTTTTACAAGTGGAAAGAGATGCCGAACTTTAGAATACATAAGGGTTACCAAGTGTCTACCATAAGAAAGGATAGCAAAGGGACACTTGTTATCCATCCCTCCTATTTTTTCATCTCTATAAATCGATCCTCTTTGCCACTTTGAGAGGGGAAAATCATTTCTTTCTCTATTTCTCAGTTATAAATTGTAAACCCTAAATCGATTTAGGGATTCCTTTATCCACTTCTAGCTCTTGGTCTCTTTGTAAATAAGGACTTGGGAATTTAGCCTCGCATAGCATACTTCTTTTGTACTTGTTTATTTATCTATCGATCACAATGGACTGATATGAATTTATTCTCGGACTTGGATTTGAACTTTGACTTGCATAGTATTAATTTTCTATGGCCACTTAAGCCCTTTTTTAAATTGAAGTTTACCTTGCATATTTCCATTTGTGCCCTTTGACATATGAACAAGGGATTGTAACATAAGTGAATGGCCTATTTTCCTTGTTGACATATGAATGAACGACTATTGCATATTTATGCAATTCAGCTATTTCACTCTCGAATATATGATTTGAACTTTGAACAACCTCGTGCTTATATTGAAACCGATGGGTATTGTTGAAACACTTTCAGTAATTCCACTTTGTACAACATCTTAGGTGTTGGAATAATTGATGGTTTAACATTTCTAGTGCTAGAAGGATGGATTAAACCTTTGGGTTATCATTCCTTTATTTTGAAACTAACTACACTATTTAAAGAAAATGGTGAGGATCAAGAAGGTTACTGGTCTAAATGTAAAAGTCGTATAATTGATAATCTTGGTGGATAATGGCATCTCGAATTTCAAGTTGGAGAATGCACAGATTGGAAAACCTTCAATCCCAGCAAATCCCATAGGCAGCGAAGCTAAAATTCAGGACTTAACATAGTGATTTACAGTAATCAAAGAGATTCTTGGGACAGTTCTTTCTCAAAATTCTTCTAAGACAACAAAGCTCATAGAAGGGAAGGAAAAAGTGGAGTCTCCAAGAAGAAACCAAAAATCCTCAATGCTCAAAAGTAAAGATAAGGGCAAATGTGTCATAGGCCCATAAAGAAAGTGAGAAACCCGAAATGAAGGACAAGCAATGTATTCTCCAAAATCAAAAGTAAAAAACAACAAGGCTAAGAGGAACCATCAAGAGGAGAACTAACAAAGGCTTGTAGGAACATGTCCAAAGTAATCAGATGGCTCGATCTCATACAAAGAATATAAACCCTACAGAGGGATCATCATAACGATGAAACCTATTAAGGGACATAGCCAACAAAATAGCTATGGGTATGCTTGACCTTAAGGGGAAGAGGACCCTTGACCTAATGGTTAATAATAATAATTTTTGAGAAGCTCCTTTTATAGAGAAGATAATGACTGCTAGAATCTTATCCCATATTAAAATCCCTTCATTGAAGTATGATGGAACCAATGATCCTGATAATTATCTTTTGGCCTTTCAAAGTCAAATGGACTTGCATAATTCTTCTAGGGTAGTTTTTTTGTAGCTCTTCCCTACAACATTCCATGGAGTAGCTGCTAAATGGTACGCGCACTACTAAGAAAACACCATGTACTCCTGGGAATAATTTTCTTATGAATTTTCGACATAGTTTTGCATATGCAAAGACTCTTCCACAATGTGCTAGCTAATGTCAAGCAAAGGACAAGGGAATTGTTTGCGAATATCTACGGAGATTCAATAAAAAGAACTAAAAGTAGAAAATATGACCGATAAGGAAAATTTGATGGTAGTGCATTCGAGTTTAACTTAGCAGACTCCTTTTTGGAAAGAGCTCTACGTTCATCAGTGTAGGGATCTATAAGACTTCCATTTCCAAGCTAATAAGTTCATCCATATGGACAAAAAGTACCATGCGAGGAAGAATCCTCAATTAAAGAAAGAAGGAATGTTTGGTTCGATCACCTCTACAAAATGCCAAAATACGATGAAAATAAAAGAGGAAGATGGGAGGTGATCTCCAAATCCAATTATATAGACTTGAATAAACCAATCTCCTACATTTTTGTTGTGGCCAAAGGTAGTGGAAATTTCCCTACCTCCTACAAAGCAAGGAACCATCCTGAACCTAAGAGAGGCGGAAATTATTGTGCCTACTATAAAGCAAATGGAAGTAAGAATGATGAGTGTCATGTTTTAGCAGGTATAATTGACAATATTATTAGGTCAGGTGCATTGAAGTAGTTCGCTAAGGATACTTAGAAGTATTCCCATCCCGGGGGAATAGTTAGAGGCCTCTTAGTAATGTTGCTAACTTTATAGAGAATGGTTCCCAACATGACTTTGTTCCTTCTGTTAATCATATAGATGTCATTCATGGAGGTCCCACATCGTTCGAAGTAGTAAAGGGGCTAAGAGCAGATATGCAAGTGAAGCAAAGGGTGGAATCTTCTCTATTTAGAAAGAGTCATCATTCAAGAATTGCAGTTCTCAACTCCAAATGCCTAATTTGACAATAATTCATCAAGAACTAAGAGGATTACATCACCTACTTGACTACCCCCACTAATGATAAATGCTTAAATTGGGCTCTTAGTGGTGACAAAGATCTTGGTAGACACTGGAAATGTAGTTAATTTTATTTTCAAATATGTATTTGACCAGATGAACATTTCTAAGGGGAAGTTGGAACCAAGCTTTCAACCTATCTTTGGGTTCAATAATAAAGGATCTACTCTAATTGGGCAGATAATGCTCTTTGTGCAAGTGGGAATTCCCCCATACTCTAGAACCTTTGGAATTCTTTTCATAATAATGGAACAACCCTCTAATTATAATGATTTCTTTAGGATGTTTAATCTAGATGAAGTGGATGCATTTTTCTAGCTTAAACATCTAATGGTGAAGTTCTTAACTAAAATGGTTGGGAAACCATAAGGAGAGAGGAATTTTGCTCCTGAGAACTATATTTTTTTGCGCTTGAGAAATTTAATAAACATGGCACTTCTTATTATGATTCGAAGAAGGTAAAGTGAACAAAACTAAATCTAAGAAGCCCTTAAATGTTAAATTTTCAAGCCTACTATTCAAGGGAAATAGATAGGCATAGGTAGGTGAAAAGTGTGTGAATGTCCTGGAAAGACTTAGCTTCTCCGAAAGGAAAAGAAAGTGAAAAGAAGCCAACCAAGTAACCAATGATATGGAGGGTTAAGAAATTTTTATCGAATTAGATTGCATAAATGAGAAAGAAAGAATGAAACCTATCAAAGATCTAGAAAAGTTAAGCATAGATTCACTTAATTGAACTAAAACAGTAAAAAAAGGGAAAAGAAAAAGGGGACAAACTCAAAATAAATCTTATTTTAATCCTCTAATCTAGCAAAGATGTGTTTGCCTGGACTCACTCAGGCATGGTCGAAATAGATCCAGCAATTTTGAGCCACATTCTAAGTATAGATCCAAATATCGTCCTTGTTCGATAAAGGAAAATGCAGTTTGATAAAATTTGAGCTTAAAATATTACTTGAGAATGGGTTCGTTAGAGAAGTTCTCTATCCTAAATGGTTGGCTAACCCTATACTAGTTAAAAAGTGCAATGGGAAATGAAGAATATGCATAGATTATACCGATTTGAGCAATGCATGCCCCAAAGATTGCTATTCTTTACCTAGAATGGACCAATTGGTTGATGTCACAGATGGACATAAATTATTATCTTTTATGGATGCATACCTAGCATATAGTCAAATCTCCATTTTCAAACTTGATGAAGAAAACACCAATTTTATAACAAATTAAGGGACTTCGAGCTACAAAATAATGCCTTTTGGATTGAAGAATGTTGGGGATACATATCAAAAGTTAGTAAATAGAACGTTAAGGAACAAATCAGAAAGAAACATGGAAGTGTATGCGAATGAATTGCTGATTAAGTCCCAAAAGCAAGTTAACCACTTTAAGGATCTTAAGGAAATGTTTGGAATATTAAGAAAGTACAATATGAAACTAAATTCGCAAAAAAACACTTTTGAATACATCTGGGAAATTTTTATAATATATCTTCAGTACTTGACGAATTGAGGCCAACCTTGACCAAATCAAAACGATTAAGGACACTACAAAGCCAAAAACAAGTAAAGATGTGATGAGCCTAAATGGAAGGGTGGCAGCCTTAAATAGATTTATCTCTAAAGCCACTGATAAGTGCAACCCTATCTTTGATGTGATTAATAAAAAGAAGAATTTTATATGGGTAGAAGATTGCCAAATATCTTTAAAGAATTAAAAGACCATATTGAAAAACCTCCAATCCTATCTAGTCCCATAGAAGGATAAAACTTGTACCTTTACATGGTAATATTCAGACACACTGTACGTTTGATTATAGAAAGAGAAGAAAATAAAGCTCAGCTTCTGGTGTAGTATATTAGTAAAAGGATTAAAGAGGCAGAGTTAGATATCCGGTTATAGAGAAGTAAAAGGCTTAAAGAGGCAGAAGTTAGTTATAAAGAAGCTGACATGCTGTTTAATTCTCGCTGCTCAAAAATAAAGAGCGTACTTTCAGGCACACTCGATCGAGGTCTTAACTTATTTCCTACTGAAGCAAATTTTCATTAAATCCAAAACATCAGGAAGGCTAGTAAAATGGGGAAGTGCTGACTCGGTACGAGATTTAATTCCAGCCCCAAGTGACAATCAAATGACAAGCTTTAACTTATTTTGTTAAGAATGTATAAGGTTTATTGAAGAAAATCGATAAAGGAAAAAGACCTAAAGCCTAAATGGAAACTAAATATTTATAAAGCCTCGAATAAGCAAGTGGCTAGTGCAGAATACGTAATCCTTATCCCTAATGGACACCGATTACATTATGCAATGAAGTTAGGTTTCCTTGCAACCAATAACATGGCTAAATATGAATCAATAATAGTAGGACTTGCCTTAGCTCTTCAGTTAAAAATCCCAAGGATTGAAATTTTCAGTGATTCCCAAATAATGGTTAATCAACTGAATCAAATTTATCAAACGAAGGATGTAAGATGAATCCTTTAGACATCGAAAATTTTAGCCTAGTTTAAAGATTTTTCAATACACCATGTACCTAGTGGGATGAATTCTCAAGCCAACTCTTTATCCAATTTGGTTAGCTCGCAAGGGGTCCTAGAAACTCGAAATGTGCCTATGGATTCCAATAAAATTCAAATATTGAGGAAAAATCCCCCGAACTAAAGAATAAAACCATGATATTTACTAGATCCTAAGGTCTAATACATGCGGAAAAAGAAAATTAAACAGGAAGTAGTAATGGGGAAAATAAGGAAGGAACCATTCATATGGAAATAAATAATCAATATAAAAACAATTGGATGACATCCATTATTGAATACTTGGTGGAAGAAAACTACCAAAAGATAAAGGAGAAGCTAGTACGATAAGGTACCATGCTCCAAGTTTTACTATGTCGAATGCAATACTTTATGAAAGAGGATATTTGTTTCTTTATTTGAAGTGTGTTAGTCTAGAGAATTGTTTAAAATTATTAAGAGAAGCCCACGAACGGTTCTATGGGGATCTTTCTAATAGAAGTTTGCCAAAAAGGTCATAAGACAAGGTTTTTATTTGCCCCGTATGAATAACGATGTTGTGAATTAGGTAATGAGATGTGAAAAATGTTGGTTTTCAATATTCCCACATATACTGCCAAATGAGTTAAACCTGATCTCAAGTCCATGGCCCTTTGATGTGCAGGGAATCGACTTAGTAAGACCATTGTCTATATCAAAAGGCAGAGCCAAGTTCGCAACAAGAACCATCGACTACTTTACCAAGTTAGTGGAGGCAGAACCATTACCAAATATAACATCAGGAAAAGTGCTAAGTTTGCGATCAAGAACACAGTCACCCGGTTTAGAATACCAAATAAGATAATGTCTTATAATGGGACCCAGTTTGCAAGTGTGGAATTCACCAAATTCTGCAATAAGAATGGGATAATAAAAAGTTTTTCACTTGTAGCTTATCCTAAAGAAAATAGTCATGGAAGCCGCCAAGAAAGCCATCAAGATTGTCCTCAAGAAATTGTTAGACAAAGCAAAAGGAAATTGGGTAGAAGAACTACCACTTGTGCTTTGGGCGTATCGAAATTCTACTAAGGCCGTAATAAGAATACCCCGTTTTCTTTAGCATATGGATGTGAAGCTATGCTTCCAATCAAAGTTGAAATACCATTTAATAAATGGATTGCATATGCCTTTGGGCCCTAATCAAGAGTTAAGAAAACAATCCCTAGATTTAATCAATGAACTAAGAGATGAAGCAGCCAGACGAACAACTGAATATCAACAAAGGATATCAAGATGCTACAATTCCAAAGTTAAGGAGATCATTTCAAAAAGGATATTTGGTGTTCCAAAAGGTCATGGGAAATACCAAAAATCTAGCTGATGGACCGCCCGAACCAAACTAGAAAGGACCGCCTGTTATCCATGAAGTAATCCTACTAGAAACTTATCAATTAAGCCGACCTAATGGTAATGTTATAGCAAGAATTTGGAATGTGAGCATTCAAAACCTTATTTTTTGATAATAGGCAGATAAAGCAATTGAGACTAGTATATTTATGGAATGGATAATTAATGGAAAGACGAAAACTCATAAAATAAAGGAAAACCTTTTGATCCTACCATAAAGGCCTGATCAAAGCATTATCAAATCTTCGTTCTTGCTTATAAGGCCTGACCGCAGCACCTTCTAGCGGGAGGTCGGAGTAAGCCTCCGGTCCTACCCATAAGGGCTGGCCAGAGCACCACAAGCCCTTGATCCTGCCTATGTGGCTTTGCTGGAATGCCTCCTAGAGGAGGGACAGAGTAAGCCTTTGGTCCTGCCTAAGATGGCCCGGCCAAAGCACTAATTAGCCTTCAGTCTCGCCTAAAAAGGCTTGTCTAGAGTGCCTCTTAGAGGGAGGATGAGTTATACTTTGGTCCTGCCAAAGATAGTCTAGACAAAGCACCGACCATTAGCTTCGGTCCCGCCTATAAGGCTTATTCGAAGCACCTCCTAAAGGGAAGACAGATTATACTTTGCTCCCGTATAAGATGGCCTGGCCAAAATACCAACTAACAACCTTCGATCCTGCTTATAAGGGATGTCTAGAGTGCCTCGTAGAAGGAGGATGGGTTAGACTTTAGTCCAACCTAAGATGGTCTGGCCAAAGCACCGATCAACAGCCTTCTGGTCCCGCTTATAAGGCATGTCACATGCATCTCCTAGAGGGAGGATGGGTTAAACTTTATTTCTCGCCTAAGATGGCCTGGCTAGAGCACATTATATAAAGAAGTTAATCAAATGAGTCTAATTCCATCTTAAAGATGGGCCAAAGCTATCATCTTCAAGAAGAGCAATTAAATATGATCAATCTTACGCCAAGGAAAAGTTAAAGCAACCTTCGAAGGAAAAGTCAAGTAAATTTTCATGCTTATATAATCTCATGTGACAAAGAAAAATCATCGCATAATCATCTATGAAACTTAGACTGAGGGAAAGAAGTGTATTCTAAAAAATCAGCTAGCGTTATAATATTTAGGCAACAAAGATTCGTCTATGACGACATTAAGCCTAGAAAGATAAGAAGGCAAATTGATTCACATTTTTACCGAATTCGAAAGGTTTATTTAAAATTTTATTGATTCAATAATCATTCGGAAAGTGACTCAAAATCAAGCTTTAAAAATTTCAAGTTTAACAAGAAAACTTTTTAGAAATTTCTTTGGTATTTAAAAAAATGATCAATTTGAGAAAGAAATAAACTCTTGAAATTATGGAAATCATTATCGTTTAATTTATGTTTTTTCAAAAGAAGAGAAATCCTTATAGGAAATGAGAGCGGAAAGGTAAAAGGATACTTGGTTGTACACTAAAGTGTAAAACTCTTCTTTATACAGGGTGCGGGCAAATATTATCCACATATTTTTTTGACTATTATGCTAGATGAGAAATCAAGAGAAAACGAAGCAACTATGTCGATAGGAGGATATAGAAGCGTCGAAAGATATGTATCAAGCTTATATGAAAAGAAGACGAGTTTGAAAGTGCCTTAAGGATATCGAACTAGTAAATAAAGAAAACTGTCAAGCATAAGTTACAGTACAAAGCATGTATTAGTAATGGTATTGAGCATCTAAGCGAAAGTATCATAATCCAAAAATAATATCGATCTTGTAAATAAAATATACGTCGAGCATATAACTAGTGGAAATGTTGAGCAAGGAAACGTAAAGCTTATATCCGAAAGTAGTATCGAGCATCTAAAGCAGAGGGTGATATCGAGCTACTACAACCATAGGAATTTTTGACTATCTAAAGCAGAAAGTGGTAGCAAGCATCTATAAGCGTTTGTTGCCAAGTTTAGAGAAGAAAAGTTGCTGAGCCAGGGCACCATTTACGATTAACGTATTACAATAAAATAAGGATATCGAGTCACCAAGAAATGGGTAGCTGTCAAGTCAATAACCATTAAGTCTACTACAAACTTAGGGGAGCAAGAAATATCAAGCTTCTACAGTGCAAAGGTTGTTGAATCAAAAATATAAAGAGGGCGTTGAACCTCTACAATACAGAGCGTAGAGGTTATGATTGTGTATGGTTATAGTACTGTAGTGATTGTGTAGGGTTTTAGTTATGCATTATTTATTCAAATATTGATGTCCCGTTTCTTCATCCTTAAACAAAAGTGAATGGGTGTTCAAAGATGATGACATTATTAATATATTTCTGACATAGAATACATTCACAAAACTTTTCTCGTGTGTGAAAATAATTGAATTGGATCTATGTGGATTGTAGCACATGATAAAACGAGTCGAATTGTGAGAGTCGCATAGAAGAATGATGTAAGTTTGGTTTGATAAAAGTTTATAGAAAAAGAAGATAGTCTGAATATGAGTTGGATATGACTCTCCCTACAAGAAATTGTGAGAACCTAATCTTGTTAAGATAGAGAATATACGATAACCATGCTTTCTACATCGTAATTGTATATAAATTTAGTTAAAATAAAATTATTTTCAAATTCAATTGTTGGTAATGATAATAATTATTAACTGTGAATATTTATTAATTGAAAGCTATCAGTAAAAAAGTTATTTTGATAATTGAATTAATCTAATGAATTATTTTCACGTAATTTATGAAATTAAATAAGTTGTTTTAATTTAAATGGATTATTTTAAAACTATACATAACAGTTATGTGATTACTAGTGAAAAATAAGTAGGCGAACATTGAATTAAATAAAATTATTAAACTATTAAATTACATTTTGTTGAATGAAATGTGAATCAATTTAAATCGGATTGAAATTTATTTATAAATAAATCAGATAAGTTATGAGAAATAATAATAATAAAAGTAAATTAGAATGCAATTTTTAAACTTAAGCCTGTATACCTTCCTTTATTTCCTTGGAAACCACTTCATTATAGGCATCTTCATCAAACCCGACCCTTAACCCTTTAACCTAATTCGACCCGATTCTAGAATCCCTGGCGATGATGTCCAAATAGGACGATGTGTGCCCGCACGTGAAGCACCGACTCGACAATGTAGAAACACATTTGAACTTGATCCGGTATTTGCATGTTAGGCCACGACGATATTGGGTTGATATCAGCGAGCGAATTGAAGGAGGAGCTTCACAGAAATGCATTACGTAGTAGTAGATAATGCGGCTAGTGATGGGGTTTAGTGCAAGAAAGGTTATGGACTTGGGTGCAGTTTTCTAATGCAAGCTGAGGACGATAATGTTGTGGTTGGTTGATGAATATGTAGTGAAGCTCTGATTTGATTTCTGCAGGGAATTTCGGTGAGTATTCTCACTCGTAAATTTATCTAAAAGTTTATTATCCGCTATATATATAGTTCCCACTGGTTGAATTATATTATCGGGATGTTTCTGTAACGACCGTGATTTTTGAATTGCTGTCGTAATAAATATTTTAAAAATCTGCAACGGCCAAGATTTTTGAATTACTATCGGAATAAATATCTTAAATAGAAATTTTAGAAAATAAAAATTTGAAAGAAAAAAATATATATTGATGCAAATTCTAATTGCAAATCAGTGGACACTTTTCATTGCTTCTTTCTTCGTTTCTTTCCTTGCTGTCACTTTCAGTAGAAAACAATAAATGGAACATTGCTTTGCTATCTAAAAGTAAACTAAGTGTGAAAATAATTTTCATTGCTGTCACTTTCAGTTCATAAAGCAAGTGTGAATACTTGCTTTATTCTGCCACCATCAAGTGTGTAGCCGAGTACTATATTTTCAAATGCACGTTTGTATTAAATGCAATTGTACAATGCAAGCCATAACACACTCATTTTCTTTGACTAGTGCAAATTGAAGAAAAGAAGTAGCTGAAGCATTTATTCCATTTCTTAAATAACTTGATAGAAACATTAATGGCAGATTGATTTGTGGCTCTCTTTCAGATCTGGGTGGTTCATTGGTTTGGAAGCAATTATTTTTGTGAGTAACAAACTCACATTTCTAATAAATTCCGTTTCACTATTTTTCTTCATGCGTGCACAGTAGTGAGACAGGTCACTTTGTTTCATTCTGTTACATACATATAGTTGTTATATCTTGTGCATCAGATCCTTATTTCATTCGGTTGTATGCCCACAGTTTCATCCGGTTACATGTAAATGAATCATGGTTGCATACACGTGTTTATATAAGTTCCAGGCCATATTTGGTTTTTGATTCAAAAAGTCATTTACTTTGCTATTTTGTTTGTGCCTGAAAATTAGGTGCACAGGTCATCTCGTGTGTATATTTGCATTAGCCGTGCGTGTTGATGTGTGTATGATGAAAAACAATATCCAGGTCATCATATAATTTATTAAACTTGATTCATGCGTACATTGTTACTCAGGGGACATGGTTCACATTTACTTCTTTCTTACACGGGGGTGGTAGATGTAGCGCAAGTTATAGTATCTGATACATCTCATTTTGTGTACGAGCTGTGTCATTTTTTTTTGACATGTATTTAGCCCTGCATCTATACCTGGTTGCCCAGGTCAATTCTTTTTTTTTTTTTTTTTGCATTTTGGAAAAATCAAGTTTCAGGTAATTTTTAAAGCGGTGCATGCACATAAATTATATGGTCCAGGTTGCATGATATAAAATAAAATGGTGTGTAATTGTACACATTAATTTAGACTTATATTCAAATTCTTCTTTTGTTAATAGTGTTTTTTTTTAATTTCTTTGCATGTCCTCGAATTCGCCTGACACTTCACTTTGTAGTGTGCTAACTTGTCTGTCACTTGAAAATATAGTTTAGGTTCGCATGTTTTATGGTGTTAAATCCAGTTCAAGTTGTTGTATTTTTCTTCATAGTAATAACGTGCGTACATAATATCTTCGCCTGGTCGAGTATTTGGTGAACACATTTTTGCGTGTAAGGCTAGGTCACAGGTCAATTCTTCTTTGCATTTTTGGGTTGTGTCTACATATTAGCGTACATACATTCAGTGTAACACAAAACAATTATATTTGGTACGTGCTTAAAGTTGGAGTGCATAGGAAAATATGTGAACATTTTGTACATACTCTACTTTAATTCGTGCATGTGTATTGTAGTGCACGTGTCTTTTGGGGCAGTTATTTTTATAACGGAATTTTTACCTAGGTGATATATTTTTGAAGCGTGTTGTATTGCTGATATTTTTAACGAATAAAAATTACTGTCGTTTTGACTTCAGTAATCGTCAAATTAAAGTGAATTTTTAATCGGTTATTCCGCAATGCTGATTTGATATCCGTTTTTATGGCGTTTTGTGAAGTGCAATTTCTTTGTCAAAATTGCTACAGATGTTGTTGGTTTAATCACGTGTTTTAAAGATCGTTTTAAAATAAATTGTTTTCAAAATTTTTACTGTTTATGCTTTCAAAAGAATGAGGAAGCGATTTAAACGCTTCGGTAAAATTAAGGACTACGAACCCTTACTTTTAATGATTCGCTTAACTCTGGACTTTTTCGTTTGACAACGTAAATTTTTTTTATATAAAATACACAATTTTGCACTTTCAAAGAAACGATGAAGAGATTTAAACGATTTAGCAAAAGTGCGGAGTATGGAACCACGCTTTTACTAATTCGGTTAATTCCGGACTCGTTAATTGAAATATTTGCTGTTTGATGATACTGATGATTTTGTTGGGCTTTCGAGCCACCCTGATGGACCTTCGGGTCAATTACTAGTACTAGACCTTTGGGTCACTCTACGGACCTTCGGGTCATCTTATGGGCGCCAAAAATTATAGTACTAGGTAGGCTTCTGCCATTTGAGATGCACGTGCGGCGTAGCTAAAACTCGCCATCTACAAGGATCGATCCACCTTTATGCTGTTTTTTTTTCTAGTTATCTATTTTGATTTCTAGATTTTGCGACTACTGATTTTCTAGTTATCTATTTTGATTTCTAGATTTTGTGAATTGCTGCTTTGAATTCAATTGTGAATTTGAAAGTTGATTTTGATGGAGTTTAAATTGAGATTTCTTCATTTAAACTATGTTGATTATTTATGATTGAATAGTTTCATTCGAGACTATAATTAATTGCTTAAGTGTTGTTTATCGTACACTTATTTCTGAGTTTAAATTAGACTGATCCGTTTATTATTTTCTTTTAAATAATACTCAGGTCAGACCGAGTTATTTCAGGGTAATCGCTATCTCTGATTCAGTTGCAACTTTAGCTTTTGGGATTTCACATCATCTTTTGTCTAGACTTTGAGGAGTTCTTTTCGTTTATTGATTCTCGTCTCATGTATGTTGATGACATGTATATGTGTATTTGGTTCTGTGAACTATCGATTGCTGTAGCATGTATTCCAGACTTGTCTTCCGCTATATATCTGATATTTCTGTTCTGATGTGACTTTACATATGTATGTTGTAGTTATTATGAGTTGTTCTGGATTTTTCTTTAGCCACCAAGCCTTATTTTTCGCAATAGCAGACATTATTTCTTATAATAACCTTTGATATTGCGGGCATAGAGGTGAGGCGTCACAGCTTGGTATCAGAGCTAAGATTCAGAAAAAATTATAATAAACACAGAACAGAACCAAAATGGAACATGCGTTACAACTATTCGAGGGTTTATTCGTACTTTTCTAATCTATTCTTTCCACTTTAACATGTGGAGTATGTCTAGGAATAAATCTCATATTCCATAGTATTCCACTTGTTAAATTCCTTATCAACTGTGTATTGTTTTAACTAATCTTTACCTTCTCTTGGCTCTCAGCCTATGGTTGAAAGAGGTAGAGGGAAGCGTTCTTCTGCAGGCCCGTCTAATGGTTCTCATCCGGATGGAGTCTATATGTCAGCTGATCAGTTTATGGAGCTATTTCGAGGTACTCAGCCTTCTGTTGCTACTCCCGCAGCTCCTACTCAAAAGTCTTCCTTTGCCCACATGCGTAGCGACTATTCCCACCTTGGAGGCAAGCCTTTCAAGGGATCGAAAAGTCTAATGGAGGTTCATACTTGGTTGCGCACTTGTGAGCGTATATTTTCTCGGATGGATCTTTCTGATCATCATCGCGTTCTCGTGGCATCTAGCATGTTGCAAGAGCATGCGCTTGATTGGTATGAGCTTTTTATTGCGGAAGTTGATAAGTCCTCTCTCTCTTTGATTCAGTTTAAGGAACGTTTCGAACTTAAGTTCGTTCCTAAATCGAAAAAGGCTAATGTTGCTCGTATTTTCCTTAAGTTGAAGCAAGGAAAGTCATATGTTTCTGATTATGTTGCATCTTTTGAGGCCTTATCCAAATTCGAAGTTGAGTTCATTAACACTCCGTGTAAGAAAAATCTTCGTTTTGTTGATGGTTTGAAGAAGTATTTGAAGAAAGCTCTTTTGCTTTAGCTTAATCTCTCTTTTGAGGAGCTTGTCGATTCAACTCTTTTCCTTGAAGCTGCTGAAAAGGAACGTGATATTGGTGATGAGGTTGAGGTTTCTAAGAACTCCAACAAGAAGAGGTTTCCATTTCATAAGCCTAATTCTTCCAACCAGAAGAAGAAGAAGCAAGCTACCTCTAGTTCTCAGCCTAGTAGTGCACCTTCTATTCGGAGGGCGTGCTATAATTATGGTTCTCTGGATCATCTTCACCGTAATTGTCCTAAGCGTCGCATTTGCCGCTATTGCAGGAAAGAAGGTCATTGGATTTCTGATTGCCCTACTGCTTCTAGGGGTCTCAAATCTTGGAAGCTTAATGTTGCCAAAGCTTCTGGTGTTTCTTCTCAACTCAAAGGTATTACTCCTTCTGTTTTGGAAGGTTTTATTTTATTTCATGGCCGTTCTATTAGAGTTCTTTTCAATACGGGTGCATTGCATTCATTCATGTCAAAGGGGCTTGTTGATGTTATTCATTTGGATGTTGTTACTCTTTGCGACCTTTTAAGGATCGTAAATCCTATTGGTGGATCCGCTACACTTGGTTTGTTGTGTGTTGATGTTGAGATTATTCTTTGTGGCTTTTCCTTTCATGTGAATCTGCATGTTATGGATCATCTTTATTTTCATATGATATTGGGTATGGACTGGCTCATACGTTATGAAGTTCACATCCTATGTCCCGAAAGAACTTTATATCTCAAGCATCTCGATGCTATCGAGAAGTTGTCTATTATATTTCGAAGTATGGACCATGATTCGAATGCTTTCATTTCTTCCTTCGAATCGGAGGATGTCATAGCTAATATTCTGGTTGTTTGTGATTTTTCTGATGTCTTTGAGCCTATTTCAGTTTGCCGCCGAAGAGGGCAATTGAGTTCTGTATCGATCTTATCTCTGGTACTCATCCCGTCAGTCGTCCTCCCACGAGGATGTCTGCTAAGGAAAATGAGGAACTCAAGCAACAATTATCTGAAATGGAAGCCAGGAATTTTATTCGTTCTAGCTCATCTCCTTAGGGCGCTGCCGTTGTCTTCGTTAAGAAGCCAGATGGTACTCTTAGGCTTTGCATTGATTATCGCAAGCTTAACGAGCTCACTATCAAGAATAGGTATCCATTTCCTAGGATCGATGACATGTTCGATCAATTAAGTGGCGCTAAGCTCTTCTCCCAACTCGATCTTGCTGCCGGTTTTCATCAGTTACGAGTTGCAGAAGACAGCATTCCTCTTATCGCATTCCGTACTCGTTATGGTTCTTACGAATGGCTAGTTATACCATTCAGTTTGACGAACGCTCCAGCGTATTTTGTTGATCTTATGAATCGGATATTCCAGGAATGTCTTGATAAGTTCGTCTTGGTTTTCATTGATGATATTCTTATTTATTCTAAATCTGAAGCCGATCATATTCAGCATTTGGAGATTGTTTTGAGCACTCTTCGTCAGCATCAGCTTTATGCCAAATTCTCCAAGTGTCACTTCAGGGAGAATAAGGTGAAGTTTCTCAGTCATATTGTTGCCTCTGATGGTATTTCTGTCGATCCTTCCAAGATTGAATCTATTCAGAATTGGAAGAGGCCCGAGACCGTTATTGAGATCCGTAGTTTTCTTGGATTGGCGGGTTATTATCGCCAGTTTATTAAGGACTTTTCTCGTATTGCTTTACCGCTTACCACTCTCATGAGAAAAGCTGTTCCTTTTATTTTTTCGGATAAGTGTGAGTATTCTTTCTTGAAGTTAAATGATCTCCTTACTCATGCTCCTATCTTAGTGGTTCCCGAAGGGAATCATGATCTTGTTGTTTATACCGATGCTAGTGGTTTTGGACTCGGTGCTATTCTCATGCAAAAGGATAGAGTAGTTGCCTATGCTTCTAGACAACTAAAGCCTAACGAGATTCGTTATGCTACTCATGATTTGGAGTTAGCCGCCATAGTCTTTGCTATAAAGATTTGGCGACATTATTTTATTGGGCGAGCGTTTTATTCTCTTCACTGATCGCAAATCTCAGAAGTAGCTATTCACTCAGAAAGAACTTAATATGAGGCAACAGCATTGGCTTGAATTTCTTGCTTCATATGATTTCGATATTCAGTATACCCCTGGTAAGAGTAATCGAGTTGTTGATGCGCTTAGTCGCAAGCAGCAGGTTGTTGTTTCCATGATGCTAGCAGAGTTGAATATTTTGGAAGCTTTATCTCTTTGTGAAATTAGAGACCGTCCTTCAGTTTCTGATTCTCCCGTGCTTTTATTTAGCATGGAAGCTCGTCCTAGTTTGTTGGATCATGTTGCCGATGCCCAGAAACTAGATCCACATATTGCTTATCTTATTCAGAGTTGTAAATCAAAATCTCAAAGCGATGATCTGAAGGATTTCGATATTGATATTCGTCGTTGTAATCGGAAGAAGGGTAGGTTGGTCGTGCCTAATGTTTCTAATCTTAGAAATGACATTCTTGAGGACTGTCATCGTTCCAAGTATACTATCCATCTAGGTAGTAGTAAGATGTATGCTGATATGAAACGCTTACACTATTGGAAGGGTATGAAGCGTGATGTTGCAAGTTATGTAAGTCGTTGCATGACTTGTCAACTTGTTAAAGTAGAACACAAGCGTCCTAGTGTCTTTTGCAGCCTCTTGAGATTCCATTATGGAAATGGGATCAGATTTCCATGGACTTCATTGATGGCCTACCTGGTTCGAGGTTGGGCCATACTAGTGTTTGGGTGATTGTTGACAGATTGACTAAGTTAGCCCATTTTATTCCTATCAAATCCAATCGGACTGCTTCTTTGTTGGCTAAGCTATTTATTAAGGAAGCCGTTCGACTTCATGGTGTGCCTAGTTATATTGTCAGTGACAGAGATCCGCTTTTTACTAGTGATTTTTGGCAGAGCCTTCAGAAAGCTTTAGGCACTAAGCTTGATCTTAGTACAGCTTACCATCTACAGTCTGACGGTCAGACTGAAAGGGTGAATCAAGTTTTGGAAGATCTCCTTCGAGCTTGCATTCTTTATTTTGGTGGTAGTTGGGAAGACCACTTATCTCTTGTTGAGTTCTCTTATAACGATAGTCTTCAATCTAGTATCGGTATGGCTCCTTTCGAAGCTCTTTACGGAAGACCGTGTCGATCACCATCTTGTTGGTCGGAATCTGGGGAAAAGTCAGTTGTCATCCCCGATTATATTCGTGATTCTTCCGAGAGGATTGGTGCTATTAGACAAAGAATGAAAGAGGCTCGGAATAGGCAGAAATCTTATGTCAATCATCGTAGGAAGCCTTTGGAATTTTCTATTGGCGATCACGTATTCATTCGTGTTTCTCCAATGAAGGGTGTGGTGTGTTTTAGTAGCTCCAGGAAATTGGCTCCTCGATATATTGGACCATTTCCTATTACGGAACGCATTGGCCCAATTGCTTATCGTGTATCGGTACCTATTCAGTTCTCGGGAATTCATGACGTATTTGATGCATCCCAGCTTCGTCGATGCCTTCGAGATTCAGATTCTGTTACTGGTCCTCATATGTTGCAAGATCTTGAGATCTCACCCGACTTGTCTATTGTGCAAAATCCTATTCATGTGCAAGCTTCGGAGGTTAAACGCCTTCTGAACAAAGAAGTCCTGCTTGTGAAAATTCAATGGTCCGCAAACCCCAAAGATTGCACTTGGGAAGCCAGAGAATTCATCGAGCGTTCTTATCCGCGTTTTCTCTCCTCTTTTGGGTGGGGGTGAGCATTCTTGATCTATCTTTTCTTTTAAATCTTTGTTGTAATGAATTATTTGTGTTATTGACTGCTTCTAGTATGGAAATTGCGGGAACGCAATTTTTATAAGGAGGAGTCTGTAATGACCATGATTTTTGAATTATTATCGTAATAAATATTTTAAAAATCTGTAACGACCGTGATTTCTAAATTACTGTAGGAATAAATATCTTAAATATAAATTTTAGAAAATAAAATTTTGAAAGAAAATACATACATACATACATACATACATACACACATACACACACACACACACACACACATATATATATATATTGATGCAAATTCAAATTGCAAAGTCAGCGGACACTTTTCGTTGCTTCTTTCTTCATTTCTTTCCTTGCTGTCACATTAAGTTGAAAACAATAAATGGAACTTTGCTTTGCTATCTAAAAGTAAAGCAAGTGTGAAAATAATTTGCATTGTTGTCACTTTCAGTTCATAAAGCAAGTGTGAACACTTGCTTTACTCTGCCACCTTCAAGTGTGTAGCTGAGTACTATATTTTCAAATGCACGTTTGCATTAAATGCAATTGTACAACGCAAGCCAGCATACACTCATTTTCTTTGACTAGTGCAAACTGAAGAAAAGAAGTAGCTGAAGCATTTATTCCATTTCTTAAATAACTTGATAGAAACATTAACGACAGATTGATTTGTGGCTCTCTTTCAGATCTGGGTGGTTCATTGGTTTGGAAGCAATTATTTTTGTGAGTAACAAACTCACATTTCTAATAAATTCTGTTTCACTATTTTTCTTCATGCGTGCGCAGTAGTGAGACATGTCACTTTGTTTCATTCTGTTACATACATATAGTTGTTATATCTTGTGCATCAGATCCTTGTTTCATTCGGTTGTATGCCCACAGTTTCATTCGGTTACATGTAAATGAATCATGGTTGCACACACGTGTTTATATAAGTGCCAGACCATATTTTGTTTTTGATTCAAAAAGTCATTCACTTTGCTATTTTGTTTGTGCCTGAAAATTAGGTGCACAGGTCATCTCGTGTGTATATTTGCATTAACCGTGCGTGTTGATGTGTATATGGTGAAAAACTATATCCAGGTCATCATATAATTTATCAAACTTGATTCGTGCGCGCATTGTTGCTCAGGGGACATGGTTCACATTTACTTCTTTCTTAAGGGGGGTGGTAGATGTGGCGCAAGTTATAGTGTTTGATACATCTCATTTTGTGTACAAGCTGTGTCATTTTTTTGACATGTATTTAGCCGTGCATATATACTTGGTTGGTCAATTCTTTTTTCTTTTTGCATTTTGGAAAAATCAAGTTTCAGGCAATTTTTGAAGTGGTGCATACGCATAAATTTTATGGTCTAGGTTGCATGATTTATAGTAAAATGGTGTGTAATTGTACACATTAATTTAGACTTATATGCAAATTCTTATTTTGTGAATAGTGTTTTGTTGTTTTTATTTCTTTGCATGTCCTCCAATTCGCCTGACACTTCACTTTGTAGTGTGCTAACTTGTCTGTCACTTGAAAATATAGTTTAGGTTCGCATGTTTTATGGTGTTAAATCAAGTTCAGATTGTTGTATTTTTCTTTATAGTAATAACGTGCGTACATAATATCTTTGCCAGGTCGAGCATATTTAGTGAAACATTTTTGCATGTAAGGCTAGGTCACAGGTTAATTCTTCTTTGCATTTTTGGGTTGTGTCTGCATATTAGCGTACGTACATTCAGTGTAACACAAAACAATTGTATTTGGTACGTGCTTAAAGTTGGAGTGCATAGGAAAATATGTGATCATTTTGTACATACCCTACTTTAATTTGTGCATGTGTATTGTAGTGCACGTGTCTTTTGTGGCAGTGCAATATTTTGGTGAAAATACAGTGTTGCAGCCCATTATATAATTTACGTTGAACCGGTGTTACGTTTTAAAACGTATTTTGCGTCGTTACTTTTATAACGGAATTTTTAACCCGGTGATATATTTTTGAAGAGTGTTTTTTGATGATATTTTAGACGAAAAAAATTAATGTTGTTTTGAATTCAGTAATCGTCAAATTAAAGTGAATTTTTAAGCGGTTATTCTGCAACGCTGATCTGATATCCGTTTTTGTGGTGTTTTGTGAAGCGCAATTTCTTTGTTGAAATTGCTATAGATGTTGTTGTTTCAATCACGTGTTTTAAAGATCGTTTTAAAATAAAATTGTTTTCCAAATTTTTACCATTTATGCTTTCAAAAGAATGAGGAAGCGATTTAAACGCTTCAGCAAAATTAAGGACTATGAACACTTACTTTTACTGATTCGCTTAATTCCGAACTTGTCCGTTTGAGAACGTAACTTTATTTATATAAAATACACAATTTTACACTTTCAAGGAAACGATGAAGAGATTTCAATGATATAGTAAAAGTGCGGAGTATGGAACCACGCTTTTACTAATTCGGTTAATTCCGGACTCGTTAATTGAAATATTTGTTGTTTGATGATTCTGATGATTTTGTTGGGCTTTCGAGCCACCCTGATGGACCTTCGGGTCAATTACCAGTACTAGACCTTCGGGTCACTCTGCGGAACTTCGGGTCATCTGATGGGCGCCAAAAATTATAGTACTTGGTAGGCTTCTGCCATTTGAGATGCACGTGCGGCGTAGCTAAAACTCGCCATCTGCTGGGATCGATCCACCTTTATGCTGTTTTTTTTCTAGTTATCTATTTTGATTTCTAGATTTTGCGACTACTGATTTTCTAGTTATCTATTTTGATTTCTAGATTTTGTGAATTGCTGCTTTGAATTCAATTGTGAATTTGAAAGTTGATTTTGATGGAGTTTAAATTGAGATTTCTTCATTAAAACTATGTTGATTATTTATGATTGAATAGTCTCATTCGAGACTATAATTAATTGCTTACGTGTTGTTTATCGTACACTTATTTCTGAGTTTAAATTAGACTGATCCGTTTATTATTTTCTTTTAAATAATACTCAAGTCAGACCGAGTTATTTCAGGGTAATTGCTATCTCTGATTCAGTTGCAGCTTCAGCTTTTGGAATTTCACATCATCTTTTGTCTAGACTTCGAGGAGTTCTTTTGGTTTATTGATTCTCGTCTCATGCATGTTGATGACATGTATATGTGTATTTGGTTCATGTGAACTATCGATTGTTGTAGCATGTATTCCAGATTTGTCTTCCGCTATATATCTGATATTTCTGTTCTGATGTGACTTTACATATCTATGCTGTAGTTATTATGAGTTGTTCTTGATTTTTCTTTAGCCACTGTAGTTTCGTTTTAGATTTGGATTGAATTTATATATTTGGGAGTAATTTATAAAACTCCTATCGATGTAATCAATACTTGTCTAAGGCATAACTTACGGATGGTCGCTTCTAACAAGCCTTATTCTTCGCAATAGCAGACGTTATTCCTTATAATAACCTTTGTTATCGTGGGCATAGAGGTGGGGCGTCACGGTTTCTTTTTGTTTTGATTTATTATGGATATTGATTGGATTGCTTAGATGAATAGTCGATTGGGATATTTAGTCAATTGTGTGATATTGGATTTGTGTGTTGTATGTATGTGTTATTGCATCTGTGCATTCTTCCGTGTATTGTGAGTAAGTATCAAGTTTATATATTTTCCTAAATTAAAATAGAAATATATATGTTTAAAATATATATATATATATATATATATTAAAAGATAAAATAAATTAAAGTAAATACATATAATAAATATACTTATAATATATGTATGTAAAGTGACATTAATTATAATATTTAAATAGTCTTTAATTATTGTTTTATAAAAAAGTAAAATTTTAAAATATATATATATATAATTCGAATTTTGGAAATGAATTTATTTGATTATGAATAAAATTTAAATTAATTTGGATGTTTATAATTATTTAAAATAATATTTAATCATAGTAAATTATGAAGTAATTCTATATGTTATATATAGTTTTACATACTATATTGTGAATTTAAAGTGAATAAATTGAGTATCAAATGTTATTAGAGAAAGTTTAATAATAGATTAATTATGTAAAAGGTTGGGAAACAATTTATGTACCTTGTTTATACTCCTTTGTGTCACTTACCTTGGTGGTACTTTTATCCTCGTGTTGCCCCTTTAGCAACCTAGTCGAGCAACCTGTTACATATAGGGGCAATAGGAGTGCCATGACTGGTTAGTCCTTGCATTGACAAGCACACCGATGGATACGTGTCACGATGACTGAGAGGAAATTATGAATTTTACACTTTATGCCTATGGAGATGGCTTTGTGCTATCAGATTCCCGCTTGGTTCTGATGTAGTAGAAGATTGGTATATATGATTGACACACCCATTGTAGCATTGATGCGGGCTAGGAGCGACAATTATTATTGTATATATGACTCTACTTGGGACTTCGTGTCTGTCGTACAGTCGTTTTCTATCATGATACTTTCTGATAGATGGATATGAGGAGATGAATTATGGATGAGATATATGATCAGAATATAGTGGATTCTCATTTATATTGATAAGCAGCCTATCCTATTTGATATATTGATTAAGTTTTTTTTTGAGATTGAGAGTTATATTTGGCCAATGCTTTATGCTAACCTAATTATGTTTGGTGATATCTCATTTCTTTGTTTATATTTTTGGATTTGATGATGGTTTTAGATATGTATTATTCACCCATTAATGTTGATTATGTGATTTTTGATTCGATGTATTTCAATTTCGGTGATCGCATATTTGACATTGTTCTGATTACTGTCTTCAATATATTAGGGATGCATTTATACTAAAGTTGATATTATTTTGTGCATATACTATTTATCTATTTATAAATATGCGTACAATCCCTTTGATTTAGAAGTAGTTTGACCTGTGTGTTATTTACATAATACTCAGGTTAGTCCAAAATATTCCGAGACATGGATGACGTTACCCTCATATATTTTAGTGGGCTTAGTGGAGATTTATATTAGAATTGTTACGTGTCATTTAAGTGACTTTGATTCATTATATAATTGATGTTTCATTGTATATTGACTACTTTATATTATAGCGAGACAAACATCAGTTGAAATGGTTTGTATCTTTACAATTTCATGTATTATATATATTATATGTTATTGATGCGATGGAATCTATGTTCTCTATTTCTCTCTGTATATTGTATATTTTTCTATTCTAGAGGCATACATATTTATTGCTTTGTATCAATACTGTGTACGTATAGGTGAAATATTTATTGGATGTTTTAATAGTACCAATGTTAGTCCAAGGTAAAATTAAAGTGTCTACCCCATGTAGCCTCATTCTCCATATTATCTGATAATATTACCCTGTAATATTTTTATATAGTGTGGGCATAGAGGTAGGGTTTTTACAAATGCCCTGTTAATTGAGGTTGAGTTTGAAATCGAAAAGTGGTGATAAGTTTTGCCTATATTAGATAGTGGTTTATCCACTATCGAAAACTTGACCTATTTTGACTTAGGAGGTATATATAAGCTTCGTGTGTTCGTTAAGTTTGAAATCACATATGAGAACTCATTCCGATGAAACGTCTCTCACTTTAAGGATGTATTTTTAAGATCGCCTTAGGACCCTTATATTGTCCGCTTACTTCTAAAAGAACTAGGATTAAGTCAATCGGGAACTATCGATTGTTGATTCAGAGAGACTAGGATCGGATATGTATGAGTTATCTGAAAACCACTTCGAAACAACATAAGCGTTCGAGTGGAAGACATCTTGAAGATGATGAAAATTGAAGATAGAGTTCTTTAAAGTACAAGAGCTACTTGCTACTAATCCTGATGGTGATTCCAAATGGTATGTAGTAGAAACAGTGCCTTCGGTTTGTTCTATTCTAAAGCAACGAGTATGGATGAATGTTAGCATTACATTATTTTCTGGAGGGTCGTCTTAGCATCCCAAGTGGGATTTGGTAAAAAGGTAAATTGTCGCCTCGATCCTCACACTCAATAATGACAAAAACATGAGTTATGCCGCAAGCCTGTGTGGATTGCTTCTATTAGGGTATGGTCATCACCTGATCTAGATCGATATTTAAGGATTTATGTATGCTTTGGGAACGGTATGGTTGTTGATCGCAATAAAGGGATGATCATATTCGATACTATCCAATAATGTGTTGGTCTTTCCCAATCCGCCGAGGTGCAACTTTTGTAACCTTGGTGCATTTTCTTTAGAGGTGTATTATACAGAAGGTAGTCGCTTACCTTGTCATTGTGTGGAATCCATTTTCCAATACGTGCTTTATGGACTTGGTTGCATACTAAATATGTTGTTGAATTCAATTAATGTAAAAATTCTGGCTATGATTATAATATTTACTTTAAAACCCGAACATTATTACACTATCGCTGGATTTTCTATTAAAATGCCTTGGTTATCATAAGGTAAAAATCTGTCAGTGCCTATTTGTGGTGTGATCTTACGCGATATCTTTGTTTTTGAAGGTTTTTATAAATATAAAAATCCATATGATTTGATTTTCTCATGCTGGTTTACTAGACTTATTCGGGTGTTATTTTCTTATAATGCTCGAGTAAGACTAAATGCATTTCCATATTTAGCCAGGAACTCTTTGGATCTTCAGGAAACAAGCTGGATGCCTCCATGACCTGATGTATTTTATTTTCCACTGCATTACTTGTTTCTATTTATTAGCAATTATAAGAACATGTTGTCTTAATTGCGCAAGCTAAGGATAGGTTAATTACTCTTATTATTGTATGTATATTTAAGTTTACTTTTTCAAAGATAATTTGGATATTATATATTAGTTTCCACAATGTGAGATTATATTCTATATTTTATTTTCTTTCACCCAAACACTCCATCTATCTGGCACTCAAATGCTTGGCACGTCAATATCATGGATGTATTAGTATCCACTTTTGAGGATCGAAAAGGCCGGTCGTTATAGTTCTTAATATAGATTGGATAACCCGTGCATTTAAATACTTGAGATGGAGTTTCTTCCCATATCACATCTCATATGGTGCCTTAGGCACAAACTTTGATGGCATTAAGTTCAACATATGTGATGCGAATTACAATGAATATATCCAGTGTGAAAGAGGTAACTTAGCCCCACTCATCATAGATCAAACCATATCTAATAGGGTGCAATTCATTATGGAAACACCATCTTGATGGAGTATTGCATGGAGTGACGTAAGAGATAATCCTATTATCCTTTAAGTACAACTGAAGTTCTTATCCAATTTACTCACCTCCATGATCGAATCAAAGTATCTTAATCTTATAGTTAGTTTGTTTTATACTCTATAAATTTCTCACAGGATCAGATATACTCTTCATAAGATATACATATCCTAGTCCTGGGAAATCATTAACAAATGTTACGAAATATGAAGAACTATCTTTTATTACAGTAGATATTGGGCAACATACATTAATATATACAGGACCCAATAGTTTATTTACTCTTTAGTTGGTCCCACTAAAAGGGCGCTTAGTCATTTTTCCTTTGAGATGCAAATTACAACTGCCGGATGATTTATAATTAGAAGCTGATGGAAAACCTTTGGTTTTCAATTTATATGGTCTCCCATCACTGATATGATCTAGTTTACAGTGCTATAAATAACTATCTTTAGCTTTAACATTAAAAGAATTATCAATACAAAATACATGTTTAAAGATCAGTTATAAATTACATTATCCAAAAAACTAATGCAAATCCTATTTCCATTAAACACAATGTTCGTAACATCATTATTATAATGGAAACCATATCCGATATCAGTTAATCAGGAGACCGAAATTATTTCATGAATAATATTGAGTACGTGATAGAAATTATGAAAAACAATAATCCACAGGGCAAATGCAAATAAAATTCTCAAACTACAACTGCATCTATAGTATATCCATCAAGAACTTGAAGGCTAATTATCCCTTTGCCATGGACTTTCTACTTATAAGTCCTTGTAATGAATTAAAGATATGACTTTCAGATCCAATATCTAGAACCCAATAATATTTTTTTACTATAAAATAGTCATAAACATACCATTAGGAGCTAAAGAATCTGATTCGTTCTTCTCTCTCACTGTCTTTAGATAATGTAAATTCTTGAATTTCTGGTACCCATCCTGAGAAAACAATGACACTTACCCTTATCATTAAAGGTGCTCTTCTTCTCCTTCTTACCACCGCGCCTTCTTTTTTCGAACCATGCGAAGATGATTCTTTCCTTATCTTCATAAACATCATACCTTAATCCCTAAATGAGCCTTCAACAATAAGGAGCTAAAGAAGGCTCATTTTCATCTAGCTAATACTGAAATTTAATATGAGTGGCTCAAACTGCGGAATCAATGAACCAAGAGTCAAATCTACTTGCAATTTATGACGACCCGCAAATCCATACCCTTTGAATTGATAATAAACCACACATGTTCGACCCAAAAAGCACGGACTGACGGAAAATCAAGGGAAAGAAAAGAAGAGTGAAGAAGAGAAGAGAAGAAAGAGAGAAGATAGAACCAAACAGAACAATACAGAATCTCACATTGCAGTGGAAAATATATAATATCATATCAATGATCTTTAGAAAACAGAAACTGTATATATACAGCATCAATCAGAGTTCAACCATCAATCAATAGTTATTAGCCTAAACAGTTATAATAACCTGTCCTTACAAATGCTGATAATTTAAAACAACTAAGCACAATGGATAATCAATAATCATAATAGATATATGTATACGAAAGTGAAGATCTCCAGCTCGCCTGCTAAAGCTCCAAAAGCATCAAATCTGAACTTGTAAATACACTCGGTCTGACCCGAGCATTGAAAGGGAAGAATGCCCGAATCAGTCTAGTAAACTAGCATGAGAAACACACTCAATTGAATTTATTAAGTTACCAAAACTTTTCCTTTATCAAAATAAAAGTATCTCGTAAGACAAGTCCACATATAAACACGGACATGTTTTTACCTTACGATAACAAAAACATTTCATATGAAATTCATGTTAAATTATAGTAGTGTCTACTATATACAAATAATATTAATCATAGCCGAAATTGTTACGTTGATTAAATTCCAGCATATAGCCCAATTGGGTAATACAATCAAAATGGCGAAAATGTAGTGGAGTTTGGATTTCCATACAAATGACCAGGTGAAGGGACTACCTTCCGGCAGTACATCTCTAGAAGAATGTACCGAGGACCATCATAAAGGATCCTCTATGAATACAAGACCAGCCAACCTCTATAAATAGATGGTACCAAATATATCATCCTCCGGTCGTTACCGACCTTACCGAGGGCCCTCTAGTATACAAACCACAATAATCAGATACACGATGTCATAGCGTGTAAAGATAAATCTAGAAGAGGATGTGTAACGCCCCACCTCTATACCCACTCTAGCCAAGGGCACTACGGGGTAATGCCGTCAACTAGCATGGAGAATAAGGCTATTGTGGAGCGACCATCCGCGTAATTGATTTGTGCGAGCACCGATATGTCAGATAGTACAACACGCATATAGTTTCAGGAGGAAATCCGACATACCGATACAAACTCAAAGCTACTACCCGGTGGCTATATATATTCTTCAGAAATAAATATAGAAATAACATGACACAAATCAGTCACAGACATCCATATCACAAAGGCGGAAATAGATATAAATATATAACACATAAAGGTGTTCATCAGAGTAGTGGGTGGACAAGATCCACAATATCACAAAAGAATAGTTAAAAGTCCTAGACAAAGGAATATGTATACATCAAGGAGTCTATATCTAAAAGGTATACAACAAAATAAACTACCAATCTAAGTAGTTAGCCAAAAGTATGGATGATAATCCCAGATGAGGAGTCAAGTAGAAGCACCTATAACAACTCGGCCTGACCCGAGTATTATTTAATAATAAAATAATAAACGGATCAGTCTAGCTATAAACATCAGATGAAATGATAAAGAAAAAGAGATATGACAAAAATGTATGATAACCATAAAACCATACCGTGATAAGTATGTAATTGAAAATCAACAAGTGATTAATCAATATCACAAGAATCTTCTCAAAGACCAAAAAGATTGTCATACTCTTTATTTTTATTCACCAAACCATAAATATTGACAATTATATCAATGTCAATCACAAAAGTTAATGACACACAAATTCACCAATGCACACATATCAATGTAAATCACTAAAATTGGTGAAACACTAGTTCTAGAAATCATCAATGGAAATCCAGAAATGACAAAAAGGGGGAGGCCTATCACAAAACGGGAGCATGAAAACTCACCAACACGTGTATCACAAAATGGAACGCTATTCCATGGTTTCTAACCATTAATTTTTGAGCCGAGGCTCCATAAAACGGTCCGAAGACCGTGGGTCGCTACCCCACCAAATTGAGCCGAAGCTCCATAGAAACGGGGTTTAGGTCCCTCGTAGACAAAGAGACATCGCACATTTGCTAGTCTAAATCACATAAATGATCATCAACGATCATCAAGAAGTGTTAATTACAGTAAGCTAGTAAATATATGTGCTTAGCCGCATGTCCCATAACCACTAGCTTAACTTAAATATTTAAGAACAAATTGTAAGTTTCCACTAGAAAATTGCCACAAGTGATTCAATCGAACAATTCCAAGAATAAACCAACGAAGTAAATGCAAGCGTTTCTTACCACTTATTTTACTAAGTAGTTTAATTAGATTTCTCATACGAGTGAGGTAAAGGTTCGTATATACTAGTAGATTGGAAAAACTGTTTATGAAACGAGCTTTGTAATAAAATAGGGTTGAAATCGTTTTGATGAAAGAGTTTTGATATTTACTACTAGTATTGAAACCTTCATATTTTTCAAGTGACGAATCACAAAAATGATTATAGAAACAATAAATCACAAAAATTCACATTCGAAGACGTGAATAAGATCCAAAGAATTCGATTCCAAATCCATCAATGAGGAAATGCCCTTGCGACTTAACAGCCATGACTTACGAATTAACACAACATAACACAAGAAATCAGCGGCTCAACACATGCGACTCCACGACATACGACCTAAGAGATCAGTGACTTAGGAAATAGCATGCGGCCTAACAGAGCAACTTAACATGGCGCGACCTAAAGGATGAAACGACCTATAGCATGGCTTGACCTATAGCATGGCGCGACCTAAGTTGGTGCGAGATATAGCAGTAGGCCGAGCGACCTAAATGGTTGCGACTTAAACCATGACGCGACCCATAGCAGCAGGCCGAGCGACCTAAGTGATGCAACCTAAACGGTGCGAGCAAGCCGAGTGACCTATGTGGTGTAAGCGGGCCGAGCGACCTAAGGGGTGCGAGCAAGCCGAGCAACCTATGTCATCAGGGACCTAAAGCAGGCAGAGCGACTTACGGAGGTGAGGCTGAGCAACCTAAGTGATTGTGACGTAAGGGGTGCGATCAAGCCGAGCGACCTAAGGGGTCAGCGACCTAAGGGGTGCGAGCAAGCCGAGCGACCTAAAGGGTCAGCGACCTAAGGCAGTCCGACTCATAGCAAGACGAGCAGCCTAAGTGGTTGCGACCTATCATGGCGCGACCTAAGTTGGTTGCGAGATATAGCCGATGCGACCCAAGGTATGGCGCGACCCATAACAGGTGCGACTTAATAGACCGAGCGACCTAAGGTACTGGGGCTAGCTGAGCGACCTAAGCAACAGAAATGCAAAAACTCTCTCAATTTCAATCGGTTGAGCACGGACGCTAGGGGATCATGCCCATCGGCTACCTGGTCCTATTGGCTCCTCGATGCATCACCAAAAACGTGTTCAATCATCAACTTTAGGATTTTTAAAGATTTGAACCCAAAACACTAAAAATTGGGATTTTCACCAATTCAATCCAAACCAAAAGCAAATGCACATAAATAAGTGTTAGGAATTCATACCCAACAATCAAAGATAATTATAGACAAAGATGTGAGATAAAAATCTCACCTTTTCACAAAATCAATGAAGGAGAAGCTTGAAAGCAAAGGAAGAATCAACCACACTTCAGTCTCAACACAAGAAGCTTGAATCAATGACTTCTCATATAATCTGGAGCTAGAGTTTGGATTTTTCAAATGAACTAGGGCTTGGAGTTCCAATTTCCCATTCCTCTCTCCATTTTTGATGAAGCTTGAGTGTTATAAAAAGAAAGTGAAGTAATGAAGGGAAGAGGGGATTGAGCTAGAGTTAATAGTTTACGCTAATGGGCTGAACCAAACCTAAAGCCCAAAGTGAAAAAGTGGTAAAATTCCACTAACTCCAAACATATAAATGTTTATACTCAAAAAGATCGCAAACTGCGTTTTGAACTCAATGGAAGTGGTCCCGAGTCCTAATTCGACCGTATGCAAAAAGTAACTTTTCGGACTAAAATCCGATTAACGATAAAATACTTAAATAAAATATTTAAATATTCAATCGTAAAATATGCGGGTTGTTACAGACTCCCCACCTTAAAGAAATTGCGTCCACGCAATATTTAAGAAGAAAATATAAGGTAACAACCATGAAAACATATCAACACAAAAGAAATTTGAAATAAGAAATTCACCTCAAAGAGCACGGGAAAGTAAGTCTGGATGTGTTCGCTCGATGAACTCTCTAGATTCCCAAGAGCAATCCTTAGGATTTGAGGACCATTGAACTTTAACAAGTGAAACATCTTTATTTCAAAGGCGTTTGACCTCCGAAGCTATAATACGAATAGGATGTTGCTCGTAAGTTAAATTAGGCGAAACTTCAATTTCTTCCACAACACCGGGCTCAAGAATAGAATCGGAATCTCAAGGCATTTCCGTAATTGAGAAACGTGAAACACGTCATGAATAGCAGAAAGTTGAGTTGGTAATAAAAGGCGATAAGCCACTGAACCAGTGCGTTCGGTGATAGGAAACGGCCAAATATATCGAGGCGCTAATTTTCCCAATCGACTGAAACGTACAACACCCTTCATAGGTGAAACACGAATAAACCCAAGAGCTCCTACAGAAAATTCTAATTTTCTTCTCCGGTTATCGGCATAGGATTTTTGTCTACTCTGGGCTTCTTTCATCCTATGACGAATAAGGTCAATCTTCTCTGTGGAATCACGAATAAAATCTGGACCTAAAACCAGCTTCTCACCGGCCTCAAGCCAACAAGAAGGAGATCGGCATGGCCTTCCATAGAGTGCCTCAAAAGGAGCCATACCAATACTGGATTGGAAGCTATTATTATAGGAAAACTCAACAAGAGAAATATGATCTTCCCAATTTCCACCAAAATCAAGAAAACTTGAACGAAGAAGATCTTCAAGAGTTTGATTCAATCGCTCTGTTTGTCCATCGGACTGAGGATGATAGGCGGTGCTAAAATTAAGCTTTGTTCCTAAAGCTTTTTGAAGACTCTTCCAAAATCCACTAGTAAACAATGGATCATGACCACTAACAGTAGAAGTAGGAACTCCATGCAATTTAACAATTTCTATGATAAAAAATTTGGCCAAAAGAGGTACGGTTCGATTGGACCGAACGGGAATAAAATTGGTGGATTTAGTAAGTCTATCACTATCACCCATAAGCTATCATGACCCGAAAGAGAACGGGAATGCCATCTATAAAATCCATGGAAATTTGGTCCCACTTCCAAATTGGAATTTCTAAAGGTTGCAATAACCCACCGGGCCTTTGGTGGTCGGCCTTAATGAGTTAGCAAGTCATGCAACACTTAACAAAGTTAGCAATATCAGATTTCATTCCCTCCCAATAATAAAGTCGCTTCATATCCGCGTATATTTTACTACTACCGGGATGAATGATAAAATTAGAACGATGTGAATCTTCCAAAATGTCTTTGCGAAGATCACTAATATTTGGCACGATAAGCCTACCAAATTTTCGAATACCGCCACGAGAATCAATATCGAAGTCTTTCAAACCTTCAATATCAATTTTATCCCTAAAATTTTGGCTAATAAGAGCCAATTTGGGATCTAGTTTTTGAGCTTCAATAATGCCGTCTAAAAGAGAGGGATGAGCCTCAAGGCTACATAAAACAAGAGATGAACATAAATCGGAAACACGATCTCGAATCTCACAAGTGGATAGAATTCCGAGATCATTCCATTCGGATATCATCATAGAAACAACCACTTGTTGCTTACGACTAAGTGCATCGGCAACACGATATCCCTTTCTGGGAGTATAAAGAATATCAAGATCATAAGATGCAAGGAATTCGAGCCAACGTTGTTGACGCAAATTAAGTTCCTTTTGGAAAAATAAATACTTCAAAGATTTATGATCGGTATAGAGAACAAATTTCTCTCCCAAAAGATAATGACGCCAAATTCTAAGAGCGAAAACAATAGCCGCGAGTTCCAAATCATGAGTGGCATATCTAGTCTCGGCAGGCTTCAATTGCCTAGAAGCATAAGCAATAACACGTTTTCTTTGCATAAGAACGACACCCAAACCAACGCGACTAGCATCGGTATAAACAATAAAATCTTGGTTTCCCTCAGGAATCGCAAGAATAGGAGCATCGGAAAGGAGTTCTTTTAATTTTTGGAAGGAAGATTCACATTTGTCCGACCAAATATATTTAACTCCCTTCTTTGTCAAGCTAGTAAGAGGCATGGAAATTTTTGAAAAGTCTTTTATAAAACGACGGTAACAGACCGCCAATCCAAGGAATCTACGGATCTCCGTCACACTCTCCGGTCTCTTCCAATTTTGAATAGCTTCAATCTTTGAAGGATCCACGGAAATTTTGGATTCGGAAATAATGTGACCGAGAAACTTCACACGAGATTTCCAAAAGTGGCATTTAGAAAATTTTGCTTTTAATTGTTTACTTCTAAGAGTTTCCCACACAATCCAAAGATGCTTTTTATGCTCCTCCACGGTTTTTGAATACACAAGAATATATGAGAACAAACCGATCGAGGAAGTCTTCAAAAACTCTATTCATAAGGTCAATGAAATAAGCCGCAGCATTCATTAAACCAAATGGCATAACAAGCCATTCATAAGATCCATAAAGATTACGGAACGATGTCAAAGGAATGTTATCCTCTGCAATACGAAGCTGATGAGAACCGGTAGCTAAGTCTAATTGTGAAAAGACTCTAGCACCACTAAGCTGATCAAATAAATCATCAATCCGAGGTAAAGGATATTTATTCTTGATAGTAAGATCATTAAGCTTGTGGTAGTCAACGCAAATCCTAAGTGTACCACCGGATTTCTTCACAAAAATAGCCGAAGCTCCCCAAGGCAAGGAACTAGAGCGAATAAATTTCTTCGTCTCCAATTCAGATAATTATTTGCGCATCTCCTCATTTTCTTTATTGGGCATGTGATAAGGAGGACGAGTAATAGGTTGAGCTCCAAGGATGAGATTAATTCTTAACTCAATTGCTCGCTTAGGTGGTAATCCTAAAACGGGCTCTAATATGTCGGAGAATTCACGAACAACGTGAATAAGAGAAATGACATCTTCCTCATCATCATTATCATCATCATGAGGATTTAAAGAATATAAAGATGCAGCCAAGTTGGAATCCAAATCTTTAAGATAAATAGAAATATGCTTAACAGATTGAGGATGTCGAAGATGAATAGTCCACTCAGGACAAAGGATTTGAGCTTCATAGCGGTTAAGCCAATCCATTCCCAAAATTATTCCGAAGCCAAGGTAACGCATAACATGCAAATCGGCACGGAAAGAGTAATCACACAAAATAATTTCGACATCTTTATGCAATAAACTGATTGTTACGGATCCACCAACCGGATTCACAATTCTCAAAGAAGTCATTAAAGCAACAACACTTAAAGAAAAGTATCAACAAGTTCTTTCGATATAAAAGAATGGGACGCACCTGTATCAAAAAGAACTCGAATAGGTTGATCAAGAAATAAAATAATGCCATCAAGGATAAAATGAGAAATACCTTGACCACGAGAGGTGTTACTAGGAGTTTCCACCACATTAAGCTTTCCCTCCTTCCTATTTTGAAGTTTGGGACACGAAGATGTATAATGGTCCGGGCTTTTGCAATAGCGACAAGCACGGGGTTTTGAAAACTTATTCGCATAATGGTCCTTAGAACCATAGTTGTAGCATCGTCCAGCACTTGAGGTAGAAGTCTTAGTTGCCGGAGAGGCTTGCTTCCCTTTCTTATTTTTGGGATAAGGACCTTTGAACTTATTAGGCATTTTCTTGTTGGTGAAGTTCGGTCTAGCACTCCCAACCTCAACATCAATTACTCTATCAGCCTCTTCAAGTCAAAGAGCGATATCAACGAGTTGATCAAAAGAAACTTCTAATTTTAGAAGTAATGGCTTCTTGAGATTTTTGTTCAAGCCATAGACAAATCTTTGGTTCTTCTTCAATGGGGTGTTTATGTATTCGACCCCGTATTTAGAAAGTGACTCGAAAGATGCGACATAATCTTCCACAGAAGATTCACATTGAATAAGGTCAATGAAACAACGAGCCAATGTTACTTTCTCAGCTTCTAACACAAACTTTAATTCGAATCGTTCCCGGAATTTCTCCCAAGTAAGATCCGCTTCAATAATTTCAGAAATCAGAAGCTCATACCAATCAAATGCACTTTCTTGGATCATACTAGGGGCCACCTAAACACGGTGAAGATTAATAAGATTCATGAGTAAAGATTCGATCGCACGTTCTCAGCCAAGCCTGGACTTCAATAATAGTTTTAGATCCTTTGAATGGCTTCCCACCCAAATTGGTATAATCGTTGCACAAACGTGAAAAACCAGACTCAGGGTGAGTAGACTCCGGATTAGATCCGGCTGCTTGAGCATTCTTTACTAGATCAAGAAGCTTGTGGGCAGACAAAAATACTCCATCTTGGGGAGTAGCACTAGATTGACCGGCGCTGGGATGGCCATGTCTAACCATTTATCTTCCTTTAGAAAGAAAGAAAGAAGAAGAAAAAGGTTATTCACCAAATTGATATCAAGCAATCTTGATAGATAAAACAAGGAATCATAAAGAAAATAGGATGATTTTGTATGAAGACTCGAATTAAATCCTAAAGCACGACTCCTAAGATGGACTTAGGACGATGATCCTTGTTAAATTATTCTACATTATTCCGAAGTTTGGCTTTGATACCAAGCTGTGATGCCCTACCTCTATACCCACTCAGCCAGGGACACTACGGGGTAATGCCGTCAACTAGCGTGGAGAATAAGGCTATTGAGGAGTGACCATCCGCGTAATTGCTTTGTGCGAGCACCGATATGTCAGATAGTACAACATGCATTTGGTTTCAGGAGGAAATCCGACATACCGATAAAAAAATCAAAGCTACTACCTGGTGGCTATATATATTCTTCGGAAACAAATATAGAAATAAACATAACACAAATCAGCCACAGACATCCATATCACAAAGGCGGAAATAGATATGAATATATAACACATAAAAGTGTTCGTCAGAGTAGTGGTCAGACAAGATCCACAATATCACAAAAGAATAGTTACAAGTGCTAGACAAAAAATATGTATACATCAAGGAGTCTATATCTCAAAGGTATACAATAAAATAAACTACCAATCTAAGTAGTTAGCCAAAAGTCTGGATAATAATCCCAGATGAGGAGTCAAGTAGAAGCATCTGTAACAACTCGGTCTGACCTGAGTATTATTTAATAAGAAAGTAATAAACGGATCAGTCTAGCTATAAATATCAGATGAAATGATAAAGAATAAGAGATATGAAAAAAACGTATGATAACCATAAAACCATACTGTGATAAATATGTAATTAAAAATCAACAAGAGATTAATCAATATCACAAGAATCTTCTCAAAGATCAAAAAGATTGTCATACTCTTTATTTTTATTCACCAAACCAAAAATATTGACAACTATATCAATGTCAATCACAAAAGTTAATGACACACAAATTCACCAACGCACAAATATTGATAAAACATTTCAATGTAAATCACTAAAATTGGTGAAACACCAGTTCTAGAAATCATCAATGGAAATCCAAAAATCACAAAAAGGGGAGGCCTATCAAAAACGGGAGCATGAAAACTCACCAACATCTGTATCACAAAATGGAACGCTATTCCATGGTTGCTAACCATTAATATTTGAGCCAAGGCTCCATAAAACGGTCCGAAGACCATGGGTCGCTACCCTACCAAATTGAGCCGATGCTCCACAGAAACAAGGTTTAGTCTCCCCCGTAGACAAAGAGACATCGCACATTTGCTGGTCTAAATCACAAAAATGATCATCAATGATCATCAAGAAGTGTCAATTACAGTAAGCTAGTAAACATATGAGCTTAGCCTCATGTCCCTTAACCACTAGCTTAACTTAATTATTTACGAACAAATTGTAAGTTTCCACTAGAAAATTGTCACAAGAGATTCAATCGAACAAGTCCAAGAATTAACCAACGAAGTAAATGCAAGCTTTTCATACCACATGTTTTACTAAATAGTTTAATTATATTTCTCATACGAGTGTCGTAAAGGTTCGTATACTAGTAGATTGGAAAAAACGGTTTAAGAAACGAGCTTTGTAATCAAATAGGGTTGAAATCGTTCTGATGAAAGAGTTTTGATATATACTACTAGTATTGAAACCTTTATATTTCTAAAGTGATGAATCACAAAAATGATTGTAGAAACAATAAATCACAAAAATTCACATTCGAAGACGCGAATAAAATCCAAAGAATTCGATTCCAAATCCATCAAAGAGGAAATACCCTTACGAATTAACAGCCACGACTTACGACTTCACACAACACAACACAAGAAATTAGTGGCTCAACTCATGCGACTCCATGGCATACGACCTAAGAGATCAGCTACTTAAGAAATAGCATGCGGCCTAACAGAGCAACTTAACATGGCGCGACCTAAAGCATGGTGCGACCTATAGCATGGCGTGACCTATAGCATGGCGCGACCTAAGTTGGTGCGAGATTTAGCAGCAGGCCGAGTGACCTAAATGGTTGCGACTTAAACCATGACGCAACCCATAGCAGCAGGCCGAGCGACCTAAGTGATGCGACCTAAGTCGTGCGAGCAAGCCGAGCGACCTAAGTGGTGCAAGCGAGCCAAGCGACCTAAGGGGTGCGAGCAAGCCGAGCGACCTAAGTGGTGCAAGCGGGCCAAGCGACCTAAGGGGTGCGAGCGGGCCAAGCGACCTAAGGGGTGCGAGCAAGCCGAGCGACCTAAGTGGTCAGCGACCTAAAGCAGGCAGAGCGACTTAAGGAGGTGAGGCTGAGCGACCTAAGGGGTGCAAGCAAGCCGAGCGACCTAAGGGGTCAGCGACCTAAGGCAGGCCGACTCATAGAAAGGCGAGCGACCTAAGTGGTTGCGACCTATCATGGCGCGACCTAAGTTGGTTGCGAGATATAGCAGGTGCGACCCAAGGTTTGGCATGACCCATAACACGTACGACTTAACAGGCCGAGCGACCTAAGGTACTGGGGCAAGCCAAGCGACCTAAGCAACAGAAATGCAAAAACTCTATCAATTTGCAATCGGTCGAGCATAGACGCTAGGGGATCACGCCCATCGGCTACCTAGTCCTATTGGCTCTTCGATGGATCACCAAAAACGTGTTCAATCATCAAAGTTAGGATTTTTAAATATTTGAACCCAAAACACTGAAAATTGGGATTTTCACCAATTCAATCCAAATCAAAAGCAAATGCACATAAATAAGTGTTAGGAATTCATACCCAACAATCAAAGATAGTTAGAGACAAAGATGTGAGATAAAAATTTCACCTTTTCACAAAATCAATGAAGGAGAAGCTTGAAAGCAAAGGAAGAATCAACCACACTTCAATCTCAACACAAGAAGCTTGAATCAATGGCTTCTCATAAAATTTGGAGCTAGAGTTTGGATTTTGCAAATGAACTAGGGCTTGGAGTTTTAATTTCCTATTCCTCTCTCCATTTTTGATGAAGCTAGAGTGTTAGGAAATGAAAGTGAAGTAATGAAGGAAAGAGGGGATTGAGCTAGAGTTAATAGTTTAGGCTAATGGGCTGAACCAAACCCAAAGCCCAAAGTGAAAAAGTGGCAAAATTCCACTAACTCCAAACATATCAATGTTTATACTCAAAAAGACCGCAAATGGCGTTTTGAACTCAATGGAGGTGGTCCCGAGTCCTAATTCGACCGTGTGCAAAAAGTAACTTTTCAGACTAAAATCCGACCAACGATAAAATACTTAAATAAAATATTTAAATATTCAATAGTAAAATATGCGGGCTGTTACAGGATGATCATACCCTAATTGGAGCGATCCACTTAGCCTTGCTGCATCTTACCCTGTTTTGTTCATTTTCGGTTGATGAGGCCTGAGGTAACAGTTACCTTTCATATATCACAATCACACAAGCAATCCTCCACTATGAAAATCCGGAATATCAATATCATCACAAGCAACTTGCACAATCGTCGCATATACGTTGGTCCGAAGTGGTTTTCAGATAAATTTGATCCCGGTCTCTTCGCACCAACAATGCAAAAGCGTTTCTCAACTTGTAACGACCCGAAATTTTCGAACCTGAAAATTCCAGATAGTTATGAAAAAGAAGAAAGAAACGGAAGAAGAAGAAAATTAGAAAACATCAACATCCCACATTCGCAGCGGATAAAATATAATAATAAATAATAACAGTTTACAAAAGCATTCTGTATCTGTCAATTACATTTATAATACATCAGAGTTATACATTTATACAGACACTAGATATACACAGTTACCATGCCTCATATTTACAATAATATAATACAGCGGAAATACTTTATACGTTCTTGCCATCCAGCTTATCTCCCAAGTCCAGAACGTCCTTAACTGAAAATCTGTAATACTCGGCCTGACTCGGGCATTACATCAAAGTAACACCCGGGTCAGGCTGGAAACCAGCGTGAGTAACTCATCCTATATGGAATACAAAGCATACAACTTATATAGAACCCGGGTAGCTCGCATCAACTTACAAAGTCACAATTTATCATAAACATCACTTGTTCGACACATCCATTTTATAAGTACCAGGGTTTAGATTTAAATATTCGAATTCCTTTAAATCACTTTATTCCTGCCTATAGATTTCACATATCAATCTATAAAAATTCGAAGTGGTTTCGGGTATCTTCTAATACCCAAGCCCGGTCTCTTCGAGTCTCGTGTCATCCTAACTTCAAGTTATCTAAATGAGATACACAACATTTCATATCGGAGATATCATCTTATTCAAAGCATCCAATACCATTAAATCATTCATAAGCAAAGCTTATTCACATACAAATTTAATTTAATTAATCCTGATTGAATTACTAACCTCAACGACTTAGATTTCTTCATTTAACATTAATTATTTTCAAATCAATTAATCAATCATCCCTTCATAAATTAATTAACTATATTAATTACATTAATCCTTAATTACTTGTATTAGTTAATTTCTCATAAGTCACTTATTATTGATTAATCAATCTAAATTAATCAATCTTTAATTACATCATTGATTATATAAATTAATGATTTCTAATTATATTTAATTTATCCTATCTAAATTAATTACATTAATTAAACCACGATATTAATCATTCTCGATTAATCTCAAATTGTATTAAACTATGTATTATTTACTTCGTTAAATAAATTAATTACTCGTTTTAAAATAGAAGTTCAAAGGAATTTAAAACCAAATTCATTTTAAATTCAAATCAATTTAAAAATGCACTTTAACATTCAAGTTGTTAAAATAATTAAATTTTAAAAACTTATTTTTTCTACAAACTTAGATTCACTGACTTAAATTCTAGATTTATCTTTGATTTAATACTTGTTTTAAATCTCTACTTTGAAATTTAACTTCAGTTTTTAAATATCACTTTTATTTCTTTCTAATTCGTTCTTATTTTTTTTCTATAATTACTTCACTTTCAAAATTCACCCTTATATTTCTTTCAAAAATCCAATCCTATATATTTCAATAACTCAGGGTACCGAAATATTTAAGCAAACCACAACATTCAATATTCCAAGTACTAATAATATCCATCATAGAATATCAATCACTCCACTATATACTATATACTACTATGTATAATATAGCACATCAAAACAAACCAACCATTTAACCAATTATTTAAATTCAACCATTTAAATTTAAATAAAAATCCAGCATAGTAAGATTAACTCACCTTTGATTTTGGTTTTGCAATCCATTCCATCACGATTAATTCTCCATAATTCGACCTAAATTAACGAATACAATCCCCTGACCATTGTTGTTCAGCAATGAAAGGCTTAGCAATAAAGGCACTCTCCTAGTCCAGCGAACGTCATCCAAAACTCCACCTCCCCAAATCGAGAATGCCAACCTACTACCTGAACCAAATGCACCAAACCGCAAACATTGTTTGCTGCTCGTCGCCTTCCATCTGAGGCTACCGATCATCACTGCTGCCACAAAGTTCATGCCGATAATCGTCCACTCACCCATCTCAAACCGCTCCTCCTTGAAACGCGCGGTACAGTTGTCGCGATAAAGCACCATTGATAACTGGTTGAATCAAATCACAACAACATCGCTTGCCTTCCATCACGAGCTCACCTCTTCACATCGCCTGACATCACGTGCCTCCCTATGCTCGTTGATTTTTTTTATTCGATACGTATGTTTTCACTTGGGAAATTTTGGGTAAAATCGACATAGGGAAGGATAGGTGCATGATATGAAGTTGAGGGAATGACATATTGGAGAAGGCAAGGTTTTATTTTTTAACAGATTAAAAATATTATTTAATTATAAATATCTCACTTTACCCAGCTCAAAACTTCAAACCCCCATCGAAGCATGCCGCAAGGCGATTATAGGGTTTTACCCGCGTTCTGAACACAATGGAACGTGTTTCGGAGGCCAATTTGATCGTATGTGGAAGTTAGCTTTTTAAATCGATTTAAAATATTAAATTATCGGTTTTAATTTCAACGCATTTCTCACCCGCACGAGCAAACGGTAAATCCAAATGCTACGAAATTTGAAATCCGATAATAACTAACTATTACGGATCCAATGGAACTGGTTTCGTCGAATTTCGAGACCGTGCCTCGGAAAGCTATTTTTAAATATCGATTTAAACGATAAATTTTTAAAACCGAACGAATCACTTCCAATTTTAAATTTAACAACTTTTATTATCTTCAGAGCTATCAATATAAATTTTACAGGTCTTCAAATTATTTTTAACAATCTTAAAACCGAAGATTCAATAATTTACCCAATTTCAGTTTATTAAATCTAATAACTTAATTGTTATTAATAATAATATTTGAATTTAGGTTAAAAATTAACTTTTTAAATAGTTACAATCAATTAAATATTCCAATTTAAATTGTTAGATATTCTGGTTCGTCACACAACTTCACACAGCAACTAAGTCTCGTAGCCTTATCACGTCTCCAACTTTCAACTTGCTATCCTACGAGCCAAGAAGGAAGCTCGATAGATTGGAGTAATACTCCGTACTATACGAATCAAAATCCTCTACACAAACGATAATCAAGCCTGCACAGAAGGCTACGTACTAAGTGTACGACTAAATTGTTCCCACATCACGTCGAGGAACTAAAATTTGGCCAAGTTTGATAGTCGGTTATTTAACTATCAAAACAAACAAACAAATATTCAGCACCATAACAATCACTAGGCCCTTTTAATTAATCTTTTATTAATTAAACCATTTGCCAAATGTTCACTTCAAATTATCTTTTAAAAGATATATTCTTAAAACATTTCAATTTCTATATTGGAAAACATTTCCAAATACTTATTTAACAATAAGTAATTCACAAATCAATTTATTTTCAACACTTACAAAATATTACATATACTTAGATCACGATTGAGTATATATTTTATTCTTTAAGGAAAAGATTCTTTTAAACATCTTTATTTTAGATCAAAACGAATGTTGCGTAAAACATCGTTACGAAACCCAAAATCAATTGTATTGGGATTCGAAATTAAGATAGGTATATAAACCCCAATACTGTATAAAAACATTTCCTTTCGAAAATCACTTCCTATAACAACAGTGTTGTAGTCCATCATTTCCATACTTCTCGAAAGCGTCTATTTCAACAATGAATGTTGAAATCTATGGTTTCGATACTTAACTCATTTTGAAACATCTTTAAACCATTTTATTCCATTTAAATATCACTTTTTTAAATATTTATTTAATATATTATTCACTGTCCAAAATTGTGGATATAAATCTCTAACCAAATTCAACACTTCTACATATTTAATTAAAGGATTATCCACTGTCCAAAATCGTGGATATATCTCCTTTAATAATTTCTATATTTACTTATCAAATTTATTTGATTACAGATTTATAAAACAATGTTTATAAATTCCATTTTCATTTTATAAAAACTACTATATATAAAATCCCTTAATTAACCAATTCATTTATAACTCTGTTATATACCAAAAAACCCAAATTATAAGTTAATTACTTATAATTGTTTTATTTACAAAATCATTCTTTTTATAACATCATCAATTATGAATCTGTAAATCTTATTTACTTATAAAACCCATTTATAACATCATTTTGACAATTATAAAAACTCCTTTGTAATTATATTATTCTGATTTACAAAAATTCAACTTTATAAATCTTCTTTATAAACCCTTTATATTAGTCAAAAATCTCAATTTAAACCATTTCACAAAATCATTACCTCCATATTTCACAAAAACCACATTTCAATTGTATTCCCCAAAACATCATTATTTTTTAACATAAAAATTATCACAATTATTTATTCAAAATAAATCAATCGTTAACGATTCAAAAATTCAATAAAACATTTATTTTCAAAACCACCTTAAAATTCTTTTAAATTCGAAATCGTCACTTTAACATTTTTAAATTCCAAAATAGGCCCAATGCTGCAACAGCACTAAATACATCAATCACGACATCCGAAATATCATATATCATATGATAACAGAGTATATAACAATATATGTAAATAAATCAATAATGGTGAGGAATCCAGTTGGATCCCTCCAAGCTATCATCTGCAATATATATACATACTAGAATATGTGTACAATCTTCGCTTCGATGCAGCGCGCGTACAAAGGGTCATCCGCTCATCACGGGAACGTATAGGTTCATCTGCTCCACTAGGTAGGTATATATCCAAATGCCAATCAATATATCATATATCATCCAAATAATCATCAATCATCATAAATAATATTTATTCTCACTTATATAAAAATATCAGTGAGTAAGAAAGAGTGTGTTGGACTCACATTGCTTGTAGTCGTCGCGATAGCAATTTATTTCGATTAAAATTAAACAAGCGTTTAATTTCAACCAAAATTTTCACTTGCTCAAATAAATCATAATGCAACTCCATAATGTAATGCTCGTCCATACGAACCCAACGCTATTCGTTTCGTCAAGAATGGAACTCGTATGAAAAATTTATAGCGTTTTAAAGTTTGTACAAATTTATAATATAATAATTTCAATTTTTGTTTAATTTCAAACCCTAGAATCAATCACGGCTGCTCATTTTAGCTTCAGAAAATCCTGGCCGTGATCTTCTTCTTCTCCTCTTCTATTTATGCGTACACGATGAACCCAAAAGCCGCCATCTTCTTTGAATTTTCGCGACCCTTATACTCGATTCACGACGATCCAACACCACCAACTTGAAGCCCACACTTGACACCACCCTCACCTTGAATAGCTCGAAGCTCGGCTGCGTATTTGCATAGGAAATCGTGCCCAAACAATGAACGAATGCGAGTAAATTGCAGCCTCCATACGACACCATTTTAGTTCTACACCGTTGAGATTATAGAGCTCGATATGCTCTACAACTTTGTAGTTGATGATTTTTCGTAATTTTTGATAGATTGTGAGATATTTGGGGAAGAAAATTGGATGTTTATGGCCATTAAAACGAAGATGGCGGCTGGCCCTAACCCTAGTAGGGTTTTGTGAAAAATAATGAAAAATATGGCCGTATATAGAAAATTACGCGACACTATTCATCCATTTTTTTTCCGAACTCGAAACGAAACGTGCCGCCTGGCGTTTGTAATGTTTTACCCCTATTCCGAACACAATGGAATATGTATCGAGAGCCAGTTCGATCGTATTTGGAAGATAGGTTTTCGAATCAAATATTTAAATTTAAAATTCACTTAAACAAATTTCTACGCGTTTTAGCTTGCCCCGGACAAATCGTAAATCCGATTGACACAAAATTTGAAATCTTACAATAATCTAACATTATAGAACCAATGAAACTAGTTTCGATGAAATCCGAGAATTTTTAAAAAATGACCATTTTCACCCGTCAATTAAATATTAAAATATTCAATCTCTACAAATCAACTTTTTATTCGATTTTAAAGTCCTCTAACATCATTCTAATTGAAATAGAATTTAATATCACTTTACAAATCATTTTTATTCACATTTAATTCAGTTCAAATATTAAATCAACAATTTAATTATCCCATTAAATCACTATATTCGAAATAAAAGTTATTCGACTTGTAAAACTTACTTTTGAATATTTAAATCATTAGATATACGAATTTCAAATGATTGGAATTCTTGGTCGTTACATTCTCCCCGACTTAAAAGAATTTCTTCCTCGAAATTACCAAGTAAGAAAAAGTCACAAAATCCATTAACTTTTCAAAACAATTCGTTCAAATTAGATTTACCAAATCTATTTAACCGTTTAACGTTTTCCAGAAATCATTAATTAAACTTCTTATAAAAAAATTTCTAAGTTTTCAAATCCATTTATAGTTATCTTACCAAAACCAACTAATATCGTTTAACATTCAACTTAAAATCAAAATTTAGTTTTCACAAATTTTTCCAATTTTCCCAAAAAAATTCTAACATCTTAAATTCTCAAAAAACTTCGCCAGCGTCTCCTTTGCGCGGCTCGATTCGAAAAAATAGCAATATATATCACAAATATACATCTCATCTTAATGATGAGGCATCCCCAAGGGAAAAAAGTGTAAAAGTACGATATGTAATCCGAGATATAAACCTTATATATTATTAGCGAGCATATACGGCTAATATAGCATGAAAGCGAGCTCCAAATGTGAAGCATGCGCCATCCGCACCTACTATACACTCAACAAACAAATGAGAAACATGTATATGTGAAAGTAATATTAATATACAACATATACCACTGCAATAAGTATATGTGCCGATATAGAAAATGCAATCAAAGCAACAAATCCAATCATCAAACAACTATCCTCCAACAATGCAATATCTATCCACTAAATCCATAACCAAATCCATATACATTCAGTTTTCATTAATATTCATTGAATTGATTTTTCAATTTAAATCACATTTTGATTCATTAACATTGGATTTTACTAACATTCATTACTCAAATTCAATTAGTTTACTTTTACTAATTCATATTCCAATTTGTTCACTTTCAAATCAAATCAAATCAAATCAAATTCAATTCTATTTAGATTTACTTACTCCAATTCGAATTCAATTATTTATATCTTTCATTTTCATTAATTTAATTTTATATGAATTTCTATACAATCAACTAACAACCAATGTATATCCAACATAACTAAATTTATTTAATTCGCTTACATTCAATTTAGTTTAATACATTTAATTCCAACTAATTTAACATTGATTTCATTCAATTATTCAATTCGTTTAATATTCAATTTGGATTGAATTCTAGTATTCACTAGATTCACATTTTTGAAAGACTCTTCTAATATAATTATTAATTCACAACTTCTTTACAAGAACATTTTTAAGGCTAATTCATTTTACATTTCAAGTTGAATTTCATTATATAACCCAAATTCATATTCATTTAATTAATTCATTTAGATATCAAAATCAACTTCATTCAATATTACTTAAGTTATGTTTCATTTCAACTTCATTTTATTTAACTTAAGTCAAAATCATATCACCATTCAAATTCTGATTTATGTTTTTCCTAACCAAAAGTGTTTAACCGTTTTAATAATTGGTTTTACTTACCTTATCTCATTTTATAAGTTATACAACTTATTTGTTCATAACTCCATGAACATCTACCTAAATTCACTTCCATTAACTAAACTCATTCTTTATAATTTCAAATCCAATTCCTTTTATTTAACTTTCCTTTAGTTAAATTTCAAATCATATATTTATTATGTAAATCAAATTTATTTCAACTTCACCATGTTAGATTTTTATTATTTCATATATTATAAGTCTAAAACTTATTTGACTTACATTTATCAATTACAACTTGGATTCTAAATCAAATTTGTTCATGACAACAAAAATTAAATTTCAATTTACTTTGGTAGAAAATCCATCACACAGAAACTCGAAAATGACACTGATGATGATGCAGTCATCACCCTTATTATTTCCCAGTAATAATAGTGAATTCAGTGCTTTATATTCTTTTATATTTGCAAACCACGTTTATAAATCTTTACTTATATAATTTCACTTATTTTCTATTTATAATAATATAACCTCTTTAACTTTGAAAAATAACATCCAAAATAAACGGAATTCAAATTTCACAAATTCTTAGTTAAATCCATTTTTTATGTATAACTCATATTTGCAAATATATTCATATAGTCTCATTTCTTATATATAAGATTATTTGACAATTGTAAATCATATTAATTAATTCCACACTTTATAATTCTTTTGCTTATACAATTTATTCTTCAACAATTGTTGTTTTAGTTTAGATTATTCAAACATCTTTCATTAACTTATATATATTTACATTTTCAAACAACGAAACAATTCATTTATATACACTTTAATTATTCCTAAAAAATAGTTCCTTTATATATAAAATGTAATCGAGGTAAAATTATTTCATTTACCCAATTTAAAATGATTCTATGTCGACTTGCCTCGTTTAAGTGTTTGGAAATCCCTATCTATAATATGGCGTCCCACATACCGAACAGAATTCACAAACAACTCAACGGATAAGCAAACAGAATATAAAACATTTTTAGATCACTAACAAATACGCACTCATATATATAATAAGCTCAATCTAGGGTGCTACCGTCCCTATCTATACTGAGTACACATCAAAGCTTAGGAATATACAAAATCTAAGCTCTGATACCAAATGTGACGACCCACAAATCCGTACACTTTGTATCGATAATAAACCACACATGTTTGACCCAAAAAGCACAGACGGATGAAAAGTCAAGAGAAAGAAAAGAAGAGAGAAGAAGAGAAGAGAGAAAGAGAGAAGATAGAACCAAACAGAACAATATAGAATCTCACATCGCAGCGGAAAATATATAATATCATATCAATAATCTTTAGAAAATAGAAACTTTATATATATACATACATCAATCAGAGTTCAACAATCAATCAATAGTTATCAGCCTGAACAATTATAATAACCTTTCCTTACAAATGTCGATAATTAAAAACAACTAAGTACAACGGATAATCAATAATCATAACAGATACATGTATATGAAAATGAAGATCTCCAACTCACCTGTTGAAGCTCCAAAAGCATCAAATCTGAACCTGTAAATATACTCGGTCTAACCCGAGCATTGGAAGGGAAGAACGCTTTGATCAGTCTGGTAAACTAGCGTAAGAAACACACTGAACTAAATTTATTAAGTTACCAAAACTTTTCCTTTGTCAAAACAAAAGTATCTCGTAAGACAAGTCCACACATATATATGGACATGTTTTTACCTTACGATAACTAAAACATTTTATATCAAATTCATATTATATTATAGTAGTGTCTACTATATTCAAATAATATTAATCATAGCCGAAATTGTTACATTGATTAAATTCCAGCATATAACCCAATTGGGTAATACAATCAAAATGACAAACACGTAGTGGAGTTTGGATTTCCATGCAGATGACCAGGTGAAGGGACTACCTTCCGGCAGTACATATCTAGAAGAATGTACCGAGGACCATCACAAAGGATCTTCTACCAACACAAGACCGGCCCACCTCTATAAGTAGATGGCACCGAATATATCATCCTTTCGTCGTTACCGACCTTACCGAGGGCCCTCTAACATTCAAACCACAATAATCAGATACACAACGTCATAGCATGTAAAGATATATCTAGAAGAGGATGACCATACCCTAATGGGAGCGACCCACTTAGCCTTGCTGCGTCTAACCCTGTTTTGGTCATTTCCGGTTGATGAGGCCTGAGGTAACGATTACCTTTCACATATCAGAATCACATCACTTTGAATGTCGCATGACTATTTCCGTTAACCACTAATTGCCTTCCTCAAAAATATAGCCCTTAAGATCTTACGTCTCAAGAAGGTTGTTAAGCTAAGAGAAGTTTCCTTCTCCGCCACCACTGATGTACGTTTGTAAAAACCAATGTACGTAATCTTTAGAAATGCAATGTCAGACAAACATCCATACAAGTTATCCAGGAACAGGACAAACCGAAGGTACTTTCCTACCACATCCTGTCGAGAAATCCCTAGGATTAGTAGCGAATAGTCCTTGCATTGGATATTTTATAATGAAGAGACCACTGCTACTGGACGTATATTGGGATTTTAACCCCAAACGATCAACAAGCAGCCCTCACTATGAAAGTCCGGAATATCAATATCATCACAAGCAACCTGCACAATCGTCGCATATACGTTGGTAAGAAGTGGTTTTCAGATCAATCAGATCCCGGTCTCTTCGCACCAACAACGCAAAAGCGTTTCTCAACTTCACACAACAACTAAGTATCGTAGACTTATCATGTCTCCAACTTTCAACTAGCCATCCTTCGAGCCAAGAAGGAAGCTCGATAGATTGGAGTAATACTCCGCACTATATGAATCAACATCCTCAACACAAACGATAATCAAGCCTACACAGAAGGCTACGTACTAAGTGTACGACTAAATAGTTCCCACATCAAGTCGAGGAACTAAAATTTGGCCAAGTTTGATTGTCGGTTATTTAACTATCGAAACGAACAAACAAATATTCAGCATCATAACAATCATTAGGCCCTTATAATTAATCTTTTATTAATTAAACCATTTGCCAAATGTTCACTTCAAATTATCTTTTAAAAGATATATTCTCAAAACATTTCAACTTCTATATTGGAAAACATTTCCAAACACTTATTTAACAATAAGTATTTCACAAATTAATTTATTTTCAACACTTAGAAAATATTGCATATACTTAGATCTCGATTGAGTATATATTTTATTCTCTAAGGAAAAGATTCTTTTAAACATCTTTATTTTGGGTCAAAAAGAATGTTGCGTAAAACATCGTTATGACAACCCAAAATCAATAGTGTAGGGATTTGAAATTAAGATAGATATATAAACCCCAATACTATACAAAAAAGTTTCCTTCCGAAAATCATTAGTATAACAACAGTGTTATAGTCCATTAATTCCATACTTCTCGAAAGCGTCTATTTCAACAATGAATTTTGAAATCTATGGTTTTGATACGTAACTCATTTTGAAACATCTTTAAACCATTTTATTCCATTTAAATATCACCTTTTTAAAACATTTATTTAATATATTATTCACTGTCCAAAATCGTGGACATAAATCTCTAACCAAATTCAACACTTCTACATATTTAATTAAAGATTATCCACTGTCCAAAATCGTGGATATATCTCCTTTAATAATTTCTATATTTACTTATTAAATTTATTTGATTACGGATTTATAAAACAATGTTTATAAATTCCATTTTCATTTTATAAAAACTACTATATATAAAATCCCTTTACTAACCAGTTCCACTTATAACTCAATTACATACCCAAAAACTTAAATTATAAGTTATTACTTATAATTCATTTATTTACAAAAATCATTCTTTTTATAACATCGTCAATTATAAATTTGTAAACCTTATTTACTTATAAAACCCATTTATAGCATCATTTTAACAATTATAATAACTCCTTTATAATTCAGTTATTCTGATTTATAAAAATTCAATTTTATAAATCTTATTTATAAACCCTTTATATTAGTCAAAGATCACAATTTAAACCATTTCACAAAATCATTAACTCCATATTTCACAAAAATCACATTTCAATTATATGTCCCAAAACATCATAATTTTGTAACATAAAAATTATCACATTTATTTATTCGAAATAAATCAATTCTTAACGATTCAAAAATTCAATAAAACATTTATTTTCAAAATCACTTCAAAATTCTTTTAAATTCAAAACCGTTACTTTAACATTTTTAAATTCCAAATTGGCCCAATGCTGCAACATCACTAAATACATCAATCACGGCATCCAAAATATCACATATCATAACATAACAGAATATATAACAATATCTGTAAATAAATCAATACTGGCGAGGAATCCAGTTGGATCCCTCCAACCTGTCATCTACAATAAATGTACATATTAGAATATGTGTACAATGTCCGCTTTGAGGCAGCGTGCGTACAAAGGGTCATCCGCTCATACACGGGAACGTATAGGGTCATCTGCTCCACTAGGTAGGTATATATCCAAATACCAATCAATATATCATATTATCATATATCAACCAAACAATCACCAATCATCGTAATAATATTTATTCTCACTTATATAAAAATATCAACGAGTCAGAAAGAGTGAGTTGTACTCACATTGCTTGTAGTCGTCGCGATAGCGATTTATTCCGATTAAAATTAAACAAGCGTTTAATTTCAACCAAAATTGTCACTTGCTTAAATAAATCTCAATCTAGCTCCGTAATGTAGTACTCGTCCATACGAACCCAACGCAATTCGTTTTGTCAAGAACAGACCTCGTATGAAAAAGTTATAACATTTTAAAGTTTGTATGAATTTATAATATAATAATTTCAATTTTTATTCAATTTCAAACTTTAGAATCAATCACAGCCGCTAATTTTAGCTTTAGAAAATCTTGGCTGTGATCTTCTTCTTCTTCTCCTATTTGATTTATGCGTACATGACGAACCCAAAAGCCGCCATCTTCTTTGAATTTTCGCGACCCTTATACTCGACTTCACGACGATCCAACACCACCAACTCAAAGCCCGCACTCGACTCCCCCCTCACCTTGAATAGCTCGAAGCTCGGCTGTGTATTTGCATAGGAAATCGTGCCCAAACAGTGAATGAACGCGAGTAAATTGCAGCCTCCATACAACTCCATTTCAAATCTTTGTTGTTGAGATTATAGAGCTCGATATGCTCTACAACTTTGTAGTTGATGATTTTTCGTAATTGTTGATAGACTATGAGATATTTAAGGAAGAAAATTGGATGTTTGTAGCCGTTAAAATGAAGGTGGCAGCTGGCCCTCACCTTAGTAGGGTTTTGTTAAAAATAATGAAAAATATGGCCTTAAATAGAAAATTACGCGACACTATTCATCCAATTTTTTTCCGAACTCAAAACGAAGTGTGCCGCCTGGCATTTATAATATTTTACCCCTATTCCGAACGCAATGTAATATATATCGAGAGCCAATTCTATCGTATTTGGAAGATAGGTTTTCGAATCGAATATTTAAATTTAAAATTCACTTAGACAAATTTCTATGCGTTTTAGCTTGCCCCGGACAAACCGTAAATCTAATTGACACGAAATTTGAAATATTACAATAATTTAACATTACGGATCAAGTGAAATTGGTTTTGTCGAAATCCAAGACTTTTTGAAAAATGACCATTTTCACTCGTCAATTAAATATTAAAATATTCAATTTCTACAAATAAACTTTTTATTCAATTTTAAAGTCCTCTAACATCATTCTAATTCAAATAGAATTTAATATCACTATACAAATCATTTTTATTCACATTTAATTCAATTTCCAATTGTTTACACAATTTCGAATATTAAATCAACAATTTAATTATCCAATTAAATCACTATGTTTGAAATAAAACTCATTCGACTTATAAAATTTAATTTTGAATATTTAAAATCAATTAAATATAAGAATTTCAAATGATTCAAATTTTTGGTCATTACACAATTCTTCTTCAGTATTAGCACCAAGCTCAAAATGTCCATCAATATAGGCCTTTATCATTATAACAGAATCCTATACATTACCGCCCTTAATCATCTGCATGTCGACTAATTCCTTAGCTATCTTATACCTTGTAGAACGATAATAGCTAAATAATGATTTGAGGAAATCACATATTTTATGGACAGACATGTTCTTGTGTTGTCTTTGCAATGATTTGTTTGAAGTAGATAGCATAAAAGCTAAGGTTATGTCACAATCATTTGCCTATGTGATATAAGTTTTCACAATTTTAGGATCTGCACCCTTGACGGGTTCGGTCCATACAAGTTCGGTTATGATAGACTGTAATCTTCCATAAGTTTATGCTATTATTATCACACCTAGCCAATCGATGTAATTGGGTCCAGTGAGTTTGTTATTTTCAAAAAAATATCTTAGGCTGGTCATTTTTTGCAAATTATTTTCAAGTGGATTAGTACTTGTTATATAGCATATGTTCTTACAATATTAAATGTTGTCATTTCATTTTTCCAATAAGCCTCTCATAGATTTTATATTTCCCCAAACCCTAAGAGAAGTATAGAAACCTTTTGATTTCTCAAGTGAGTGTTATATATTACTTGCCTTTGGAAACCTTGAATTTTCTCAACTAATCATAACCCCTAGTGATAGATAACTCTTTATTAGTTATATCATATATAACTCCTAACCGTGTTCCTTACCCTAATATCAATTTTGACCTTGAGTTTGCTCAAAAAATCAAAAGATATTATTCACACTTGCCTATCATTTCTTGATTGCCTAAGCAAAGATGCATATGCCTTTACTTTGATCAAAAAAACAAAAGCATTTATTTTACCTTGCCTACATATATATTAATAGTACTACGCAAAATAATCATGGCTTGAGTTTGCTCAACAACCAGTGCATATATAACTAACCTGTCAATATATTAATGACAAATGGTAACTTGATTAAAGGTGCATGATTTTCAATAATTTAAAGTGATATCAATTTAAGGAATAATGTATTTCTTTTGAAATGCCTTCTTGTTACAAGAAGTGTTACAACATCTGATATCACGTTATACGTACTATACATATGTATTTGTTCAATAATTTTTTTGGGCTCATTTCACTTCCACTTATATGTAATTTATACACATAATTATATAAATTTAATTACTTGTAGCCTTTCTTCAATTACTACATTATTTTGAAATAGATGATATACTTTTTGAATTAAGAAGAGAACAAAGATTTTGAGGAGGAAGAAATGTGAAGAGAAAGTTTCTTAGGAGAAAATTATGTACGTAGATATTATCAGATAAGAAACATAAGGTCGTAGCAAAGGAATGCTCACATGACTGACTAGAGTTTGTTGGTTAACCGAGGCCCATTAGGCCAAACAAATCCAATATGCCTTAGTCGAATAAAATACAACTAAACACTACCAATTCATGTTAATTTTTCATAGTAATTGAAATTTTTAGAGCAATAGGAATTTGATCTTGATGAAACGAAAAGTGGAGGGAAGATTAGAATTCAGTCTAGTATCAAATAAAAAGAATAAAATTTTAAAATTCAAACTAAAAATTTTCAACCAAAAGTCAAACTTTGACTGAGTTTGACCAAAATTTGAAATTTCACAAAAATTTTGTTCTATTAAATTTGGTCAAATAAATCACTCAACATCACAAATTTAATTTTTATTTAAATTCAAAATACTTCCATTTTAAAGTTGTTAAAAGTTACAGATCGTTACACTTTATCTTAATTAAAGGATGTAATATTAATTATTACAATATTAATTTGTTTCTCCTTATCATATTAAAAAGGTTTAATGCCATTAACTACGCATCCAATTCTCATCCAATTACGTTCAAACTTATGTTATCATCCTTATTATTCAATCAACAATACCCTATGAATTATATATTAACATAAGTACATTTTATTATATTCATTATTTTACCATTGACAACTTTTACCATGTTAACTACAATAATTAGTTACATAAATTTTCATTGATTTCCAAATTAATTCCAAACATATTAAATAATGAAATGATAAATGAATAATTGTTGCTTTTAAGTAATTTAATCATTTATAAGTTTATTATCTACAAAAAATGTTATGAATACTTACATACTACCGATTATATTCAATTTCAATTAATAACATAGAATTCTAACATTCGATTGCCTTAATTCCATTAATTAAGTTCATATCCATTTATCTTATCATTTACAACCAAGGGTTATAACAAAATGGTTTTATATTCTATGTTAACCTATTCCAATCAATTACATACAATCTCATCATTAAATACATCATTTAATTTATTTCATAATTTACAATTATAACCAAATAACCTTACAATTAAATTCATTGACTGAAATAACATTAAATAGTTGTCACTATAATTCAAACAACATCGCTGATTTCATATTCCATATTAGCCTATTCTAATTGATCACGTATAATTTCAACATTTAATGTATTTCCTTGTTTACTGTTCATAACCAATTATAACTTTACAATCACTTCAATTAATTGGAATTACCCTAAAATAGTTAGCAATTAACTTAAATTAACATTGCTAACATTACATTCTACTTATTACTCACATTATGAAATCACAAATTTTTTCTTTCAATATTAAATTCTAAAATATTATTTAATTAATATTTTATTTATCAAAAAAATTATGGGTCGTTGCACCAAGGGAGATGAGCCCTCGACTTATTCGACCAATGCTCCTTATGATAAATGGCAGAAGTTAATGATGTGTAGGGAATTGAAGAATAGAAGAAGGTGGTGTCGATTGAGTACGTAACTTTGGTGATGCCTCATGGTTGGGACCAAGACCACCTGGACTACCAATTGAGTGCATTTAGTCCATGACCAAAATGTCCCTAACAAGTGCTCATTGGCCCAGATCTAGTCGGTATCGGCATAATTTGGAGACTATGGTCAACGCACATGCCCAGGACACTTTAATGGTAAGATTTCGACCTTGAATTTTCTTTTTCCAAATTTTGATTTTCTAAATTTTGTTTCTAAAGCCATGCCACATTCCATTTGCATGTAGAATGATACCATACAAGTTACAAAGAGTGCCGATGCCAAGGAAGCAATCCAAGATATGGAAAAGGATGCTTTAAAGATGGCCAAGAAGGCCATGAGGAAAAGGAGGTGAAAGAGAAGTCTAAGTGAGTGGTGGGGATTAATGCCAAGGCAAGGGAGACGGTGGAGAAGATGGTAGAGAACCATATGGAGAGCTTGGCGAAGGTGGGAGGGAGGCCTAAACTTTGCGGGCTGAGAAATAACATCTAATTAGATGTTGGTTGTCTATAGATGTGGAGGATGCTAGGGTAATGGAGGAGGATAGGTTCAATAATTAGCTAAAGAACATGGTAAAGGCCTTGGTTAGCAAAATTATCATCTTTCGATCTCTATCAGTAACTTCAAGGCCAAGGTCCTTGCCAATACCCATGTTGAGGTTGCAGCCAAGATGAAGGCAGCTGGGTTCACCGTGCCTAACGTTTTAACGTGGAAGAAAATATATTTCTTGGCAAGTTGTGCTAGTGGACCCGCTTTGTAAATATATTTTTTCTCCTATCATTGGTAAGCCCAATAGGCTGCTATTAGTCGTGTATTTTTGGAATAAATGCACATAACCATATTTTGTCATGTGGAATTTTTTCAAGTACTTGATTATCTATCTTTTCATTCTTTTCCATGCCTGATTAATTGGCTAGTATACTTTGAGACTTGGCATAGTCTTTTTGTCATGTGCGACCGAACATTTTCATAAGTCAGGTAAAATAAAAGTGTATCATAACCACAGAATGGTGATTGTGGCCCATCCATGTCAACCATGTATTTAGTTGACCAAGTGAAAACTTATCTTTAATTCATTGGCTATGAAGCCAAGTCATAGTAAAACACAGAGGCAGGGTTGCCGAGCCAGCTTGTGTTGTTTACAATATTGGGTAGTTTTGAAATGAAATGGAGCATTAAGGTGCTTCTAGGTTCTCCTGGGTAAAATGTGACAAGATTGAGTGGCGGGCAGTCCTGGCATAAACCATCGCATTTAGTGGTTAAGTATTCTCTTGCTAGATGCGTGGCCATTTGATATGTTGCCTATCTTATTTTTGTGTGGAAGAACCATAGATTCCGGACCTTGACGTATCTCGAAGTAACAATGCCAGTGTCGATAATAGTGTCGGTTAGGAGGTGAATGTTGAATATCTCACTCTGTCCTTGGCAGAAAAGGTCAAAAATCCCCGAGCAAGTAAGTGAATGAATGGTAATTCACCGTTATTGGATATTTGGTCGACAAGGACGGGAGCATGGTTGTTGTAGTCCTTGGAAAAAGTAGATGGAAACACCAAACAATGTAAAGAGCACATAATAACTCATTCTTGTTGGATAGCCTCTTGTGATGGCAATCCACAAAGAAGGAAGTTAATGCATGGTAATTCGCCCTCGTGGGACATCCGTTCGACTTGGATGGGAGCATGACTTGCATAATCCTTGGTGGAAGAGGTTGGTAGACCCCAAATAAGGTATTGAGCAAAAGATGACTCATCTTCATTAAATAACCTACAGTTGTAGTAGTTTGTGTACGAGGAAGTGAATGCTCGATAACTAATCCTTGATGGATGGCTTGTGAGCAAGGAGTGGACTGTTAAATAGCATATGTAATTGTTGGCGGTAAAGGATGGTGGTCACCAAGCAAGGAAGTAAGCACATAACTGCTCACCTTCACTAGATAGCCTATAGCAAGAAGCCCCAAATCAAGGATTTGGCCAGGAAACAAAGCACCGCTTTAGGCCCAGGAAAAAAGGAAGGAGCAATCAATAGGTGACCAGTATGCGACCTCTAGTATATTAATTGGGTCCAGTGTCACTCAATATACTTATAGGAAACTTACATCCAGTATATTACTTGAGGACGACCTTAGGGAGATTGTGACCATGAACAACTGGGGAGGGAGGCTCTATATCAGGGCTTGCCCAACTCACCGGGCACTCCTCAACATGGAAGAGTGATGTATCCCTTCCCTATTAGATATCCTTAGTAAGGTTAGATAGAAATGGCTTTGAAGTCTTAGTCTTATTCTTTACAAAATAATTTACAACAACCTTATAATTAGGGCTCACATATGACAGGCCTATAGATGCTCTTTGTTCCAACATGGGGTATGTTTGTCCCATCCAGGCGATAGAGGTGGTAGGTGGTATTGATGACATACGCCCTTTCCCAATTCGGACCATGCACCGCTTCAGCTAAGTTCTTATGTTTGTGAACACTTGACTAGTGCTTGATCATCGACAATGAATTACCAATGCTTCACTCTAAGGAAGGAGAAAGAAATAATAGTAATTTAGTATCGAACATCAATTGGGTTATGTTGTTGGGCTATCTCCCATTTTTACGCTTCCATACAGAGTTCGACTTCAGTCTTCATTCTTCAATAGTGTCAAGCCCAAGGTTGAGTAACTTATCATTTCGATTAGGCTTATTTGTAAGATGATGAATGTAAGGAATATCTAATTCAATGGGCAGCATGGCTTTGTACACATAGAAATGCAATAGGGGAGTATGGCCGATCGAGGTGTTGTTGAAAGTGCAGTAGAACAGGAGGACGAGCGATTATTCCTTGGCCTAGTTTCCCTTAGCTTTTACAAGTACTTCTGGAGCGTGTACTTGATGTTCTTATTAATGGCCACAACCTGGCTATTTTCTTTAGAATGGAGATGGAAAAGAATCATCTTTTGATCCTATTTCTTTCATAGAACTCTTGGAAGGGGCTGCTGCCAAACTGAGTGTCATTACTGGTGTTGATTTTTTGGCAAGCTGAACCAGAAAATGATGTTTTTAGGATGAAATTTAGCATCTTGGGGGCAGTGACCTAGTGAAGGGCTTTGTCTCAACCCATATGGTTAAGCATTCGATGTGAACTATTGTATGGTTGTATCCTACCTTAGCAATTGGCAGCTTTCCTAACAGGGTAATTCCCCGATTATCGAATGACTTGGTTAATGTCATCAAGTAAGGATGGTAGGAGAGGATATTAGGACCTCCACAAACCTCTAACCTGCTCAAACTTATTGATTTAGCCCACTGAATTCTCAATTGTAGCAAGCCAATAATAGCCTGCTCGGGTGGCTTTCTTTTTTATTCTTTTCCTTCCAACATAATCCTAACAAAATCCTTTAGCAACTCTTCCAGAATCTAACGTGCTTCATCTTTCGACACGCATCGCTAAAGCGGTGCAGATTAACCCCGTCTATAGTGCTTTTGGTCCATGATTGTGTAATGTGGAGCATTGTAGAAGATTTTTTGAGCTTACTTTTGGTCAACGACAAGTTATTTATTGACCAAATACTCTATTAAGTGGGCATCTTCTCGGTTGCTTGTCATGTTGGTCAATTGGTCAGCCACGGTCTGTTGTTCCTTAGGTATCTACTCTAGCTTAAACTCCTTGCTGATTATCCTCTTGGCACCTAAAAAATACAAGGCCAATCCTTTTCCTTTGACATGAAATCGCTCGCCAATTTATTTTACCATTAGTGAAGAGTCTCTGAACACATCGATGGAATCCATGTGCAACTCTTTTGCCATCTTAATACCAGCCCAGTACATCCTCCAACTCGCCTTCTTTGTTGGTTGCCTTAAAAGTGAGGGGGCAGCAAAACAAAGTTCTCTTCCTTTAGGGGTTACAAAGGTCATGTTTTCCCTAAACCCCTTCTCATTTGATGCCCTATCCATATACGGCCACATGCTTTATGTGTAGTGATAGTCTGCTCTTTTTCATCGTCCAAGCTTAATCACTCCATTGTGATATCTATAATAATCGAGCCTTTGATAATAGTGTGAGGCATGAAAGATATGTGATGTTGCTCAAGCTTAGTAGAATAGACTAGTAGTCGACTGATTGTGTGAGGTTGGTTGATAACTTTCTTCAATAGTTAGTTGGTCAGGACTTTGATGTGAGGAGCATAGAATCATAGCCAAAGTTTTTGGGCTGCCATGAGTAGGTAGAAAGCTAGAATCTCCAACCATGTGTGCCTTATTTCTGGGCTTGATAACTTTTTACTGATATAGTCTATCGGCTGTTGAACCTTCTCGTCTTCTCTGACCAATGAGTGTTGATTGCATTGTTAGACGCTATAAGGTAAAGGTACAAGTACTCCTCATTAACGGGCTTGGATTTTATCCTTACTGGCTTCAATTCCCTTGGACAATACTAAAGAGCTAAGGAACTTTCTGGCTAGATGGTGAATGAGCATTCTTTAGATTCAGCTTCATATAATGTATCTGTAGAACATTGAAAGTCTCGGCTAGGTTTTGTATATTCCCCCTAGCCTCTTTTGACTTTAGTAGCATGATATCCATATACACTTCCAGGAACTAACCGATCTATTTGGAGAACATGTTATTAACAAGCCATTGGTAGGTGGCTCCTGCATTTATAAGTCCAAACGACATTAAATGATAGCAATATAGGTGAACATTTGTAACAACCTGCTTTCTACGCCATGGTAATAAGTAGATTTAACTAAAAATAAAATTGTTTTAATTCGATATTTGATAATTATTATTTTTGAAAGTGAATATTTATTTAATTTATGTCTATTGAATAAAAGATTTTCTTTAAGAAATTAAACTAAATTTATAAAATCTCTATATAATATATTGAGTCTGGATAAAACGTTTTAACCAGTATAAAATAATTTATAAGTTTAAATAAATTTTATGTCAATAAAATATTGAAAAGTAAACAAATATTAAATTAAAGGAAATTTTGTAATCATCGACGTATATCATAGAAAATAAAGGGTAAATCACTTATATTGGATAAAAATTTATTTAGAAACAAATACTGAAGTTATTATAAGAAAAGAAAAGTTAATAAAATTAAAATCAAATCCAAAATAGACAAAGCTCAATCCCACACCCTCTTCTCTATTCTAAACCCCTCTTTTTCTTTCCTAAATATTCTACCCATTGTCCCTAAATTAGAACCCAACGCCTGTTAATTCGATGTTTGCCTTAGGAGCCTAAAAAATTCAAACACAAGCAACAAATAAAAAATGACGATGAAATAGACGCTGCATTTGATCTACAAGAATGACAACAACTAGATGAGTGGCAATGATGGCAATAGTATTCAAAGAGAAGTAGAAAGCATGCCTATGGCAGAGCGACGTGAGGGCTAGCAATTGGTTGTATATGCACACTATGGATATTACTACATGCATACATTTTGGTGGCGCTCGATACTGGCTCTGACATAGCATATCGAATACATGGATGATAGCCGTGCAGGTTGATGCCAATAGTTAAGGCTTGGCACAGTGAAGTCTGACTATATGCTGAAGTGTAGATGAGGGGGATTAGGTTAGCTTTGGATTGAGGTGTAACGACCCTGAAATTCAAACTAAGTTTAAAATTTTAAAATCGCTTATTAGTGTAGAAGTTTGAATCTTCACAAAAAACTTCCGTTGCTATCCGAACTTCACATTTGGAATGCGTCTAGATAGACATAGGCGTACGTCAAATTTCATTAAAAAATATTGAAGTTAATTTTGTTCATCACATTTACATATTAGTTTGAATTCTATGTGTAAATTTTCTATTGCCCGAATCCAAATATTTTTCGCAATGTTGCAGAAGAAAATATTCTGATCATGACGGCGCATTTTGTTTCATCAAATTTTGCTTTTAATTGATAGTTAAATTATTCACGCAAGTAAACAACTAAATTAGTAATTAACAAATTCACAAACAGTGTTAAATCGTCAAAGTCTTCATACCGTTGCGTTCGCCTCGTCGCGTTGATCAAAACGGTATATTTGTTTGCGTCAATCGGAGTTCTGCATTGAAACTGATAATTGTTTCACGGATTATAAATCGGTCCGTTACGCAGCCCGAACCAGTACCCAACTGTCTCCCGCTTAGAATTCTAAGGGACTTTGACCATTCAACTTCTAGGAAACCCAATAGCCATAAGTTTATCGAGGACATCATTTCTGTGACCTTGGGACTCTAAACATCTCTGTATATATCAGCTACCCTCTACATTAATAGATTTTCTCACTTCACAATCAAACTCTCTGGTACGTTGTCCTTTCTTCCTCCTCTGCATGATTTCCTTTATATATTTTTTTGTCACCCCTCGAGATAAATGAAACTCATGAAACCCACCCAGGTCCACCCATGCCGCCCACGTCCACCCTCTCCGCCTCGTCCGCCTCACCCATTGCCGACCCCACTGCCATCCGCTCCACCCTCTTCGCCTCGTCCGCCTCACCCATTGCCGACCCCACTACCATCCGCTCCACCCTCTTCGACTCGCCCAACTACCCACGTACGCCCTCCACCGCACCGTCAGTGACCAGACCCCAGCCCGCCTTTCCCTCGACCACCCCGACTCGCCATATCGAGCCTGCCCAGCTCCCCACAGCCAAGAACCCGACCGAAACCATTGCACTCAGCAAACCCAGGCCATCTCCCCTATTTCTGTGCCAACCTGCCCAGCCTCCGCGTTCCATTGCCACCATCCGCCCAGCCTCCGCCCACTAGCCACGTCCGCCTCCAACCCTAACCCTAACCCGCCTACGACCAGCGCCAGCCGAACCCCAGACCGCTCCGCCTCGACGCAGCCCTCCTCAACCATTGAAACCCGAACCCCTACTTAACCAACAAACCATCGTCCCACGTCCATCTCCCCTGGCCAGTCCCTGACCACGGCCGAAGCCTCCATCGTACGAGATCCGAAACCCTGAAGTTTCTGTTGTGTAGTTCACGCAGAGAAACTTTATTAATACTGTTGCTTGATTTTATATATATTAATATGAATGTGTAATATATTATGTTATAATAGTATATAATTTCAAAATTTCCATTTGCTCACATACAGTTTGTTGCTATGTGTTTTATTCCAGCTCCTGCTATTGATCCGGAAGCATAAGCTATTTCCATCCCGCTTGTCGAATCTATCTTGCTTCGTTGTTTGGTATGGTTTATATATATATATATATATATATATATATATATATATATATATATATATTCAATCGATATATATTGCAATAAACAAATTATTGATTAATTATTTGTTTGATTGCAGTTTGTGTTCGTTTTGCGTCGTGCATGTTAGGGTCTATCTTATCTATCCATCTTCGTGCTTCGTTGTCCAATCTCTAACCACGCAAGGTGAATATGACAATTCACGACTCAAAAAATCTATTATGCTATGATAATCAAGTGATGGATGTTTTTAATATTAATTTGAATGTTAAAATGGTTGATGTTAAAATTTTTCACATAAACTGTAAATTTCTACAGAGGTAAAAAAGAATAGAATATTGTTAATATTTAAATTTCTAAATTGACGCGATGTATTGTTTAATTTGGTTTAACGTGTTAAATTGTGATCTGATGTTAGTTTATGGTCAATAGTTGTGACACTAAATTTGTTATGTGATTTTGAATTTGGTTGTTAATATAAGTGAAATTTAATATGAAATTGAATTTGATATAGGATACTTAACAATTTAAAATGGATCATATATGTTGAACTTGACCCCTTTAAATGCTAAATAAATCGACGCGTAGAAATAGGGTTAATTACACTTTGAACCATTGAGTGTATGATTTATGTAGTAATTTGATAATAGACACCAAGTGAAAAACCACAATGTAATAATCTTTCATCTGCATGAAATCATAATGTGGATTCTAGGAATAATTATATTAATTTGCATAAATAACAAATGTAAATTAATACGATTATTTCGGGATTATTTAAATAAATTGTTGAATTGTTATGTATGATTACTATTGCTTGTTTATTTACTTTGACACCATCCCACTTATCACACTTCAAGTTTCCTTTGCTATGCTTTGATTTTTCTTTTTTTGAATGATATTGGGTTGAAATGATAAATACACAATTAAATAACTTGGCCTAGGATAGCTAATTAAAATAAGAAACCCAACTGGTCAACAAGATCATTTTGAAATTGAAATCTATTCGAAATTAAGGAATGAACTTAATAATTTGTTCGAAATTAAGTAACGAACTTAATGGATTAATTGAAGTAAATTAATGGATTTAATTGAAACGGATTAATAAATCTATTTAATTGATTAAAATGAATTGACAAATTTAAAATTGAGAAAATTGTAATTTGACTTAGGAAAACTTAAAGTTAAGTAAGTTGAATATTTGAAATGAAAATAAGAAACAGGTAAAGTTTTAGAATTTAATAATTTAAAATTTTGTTAGATTTATTAGATTAAGATTTAAAACGGTTTTAAGTAAATAGATTGAAACTTGTTATGAATTGAATTGGAGACTAAGTAAAATATGACTTAAGAGGAATATAAACTAACTAAAGTTTTATGGATTTAATTTAGTGATAATTTATATTAAAATGATTTTAAATTTAATGAATTAATTAAACTAGGACATTGTAACTGAATATGAATTGAGATGATTTGTAACTCATAAATAACGAATTCGTGTCGTGTAAATCATTGAACCAAGTAAATGAAATTGGGTTTCTTTAAATAGAAATTCAATTGAATTTGGTGAACAAATCAATTGAAGCTATTTTGATGAAAGGAATTTAGTTAATGAAATCGATTTAATCAAATTTATGTTAACAGTGAATGTAAATATGAATTGAAATGAATAGAATTTGATTTAATGATTCGAACTAAAATTGACCATTAAATTGGATTCATTGATTACGAACTAAATTTAATAAGCGAAATTTAGATCTTATTAAATTGAACATGAATGTTTAATTATATTGTTAACTCAAATGCTTGAACTAAAAATTGCATTTGGAAATATGTTTTAAATATCTAAAATAAATTGAGTCGTAAAATGTCAAAATTTTGGAAGTCAAAATTTACGGCTTGACTTTTGGACTTTGATTTGTTTAAACTTTAATTTAACCAACTATCGGGTAATAAATACGTAGTTATTAAAGATACCGGGTTTGGACATGGACGTACTCTCTGTCGATACTGAAAACCACTTTAATAACTATTATACGCGAAGTGTTGATCCAAAATGAAGTGGATGGTTTGGTGAACGCGTTAACTGAAGAAAGAGAACGATATTGGATGACCCCTGACATGACTAAAATAGGAGCCACACCGGGCCATTGTGGTTCGCCACCTCTAGCAGACACACTTCTTCGATACCATATCTATTACTTTTGTGATTCGATTTTGGTGCACCCCTTGATTTGGGAGTGTTGTTTGGCGGTGTGGAGGTAGCTATTGGCTATGCTCAACATCAGTCCGGATCACGGAACTAGTAGTATCCTACTTGGTATCGCCTCATGTACCTTGTCATACTGATTATCCTCTCCGCGACCACTACGATTTGTTTTGTGTTATACCTATGGGATACCCTCTGATAACCACTAGTTTACGGTGGGATTTACGGTGCTGTATAGACCATGGCATTATAAAATTTGTTAAAAGGAATTATGGTAATGCCTTAACGCTATTTTAATATTTAATTTTACTGATTAGACATTATCTACATATCGTGTTCTATTGTATATATAGATAGTTTATCGGACCCTTAGAGATGTTATTTTATTCATCTTTGAGTTATGGACTTAATTCCCTGCACTTGATAATCTTGTATAAGATTTTGAGTCCTGAATTGAGTGTTTCTTTTTGTATATGCTCGGGTCAGTTTGAAGCTATCCAGTCGCTGATCAAGGTTGGTTAAAGATGCTGAAGACTTAGAATTTATCTTTATCAGTCTATTTTTATTCCAGTATTGATGTACTAATCTGTTGGGCATTTCTTTATTTCCTTTCAGTCCACTTATGTTGAGACATTGTTGTACTTCATGTAGTAGCTTCATGGACTGCAATTATGACGATGTATTTTCTACTGCTTTATTCTGTGACTGTTCTGTGTCTGTGATGTTGTATTGATTCTCATTTACATTTACGTATTTATAATCCCATAATGATTCGTGTTTTTTATTATTTAAGTTGACATGTGTGGATCATTGTCAATTTAAATGTGTGTATTACTGTCAATTTAAATGGTCCAAATTTACGGGTTGTTACAGTTGGTATCAGAGCTTTGGTTTCCCTAAAAGTCTTAGTTTAGGGTTATATGAACTCATTAGAGATAGGGTTGCAATACCCTAGAATGAGGAGAATCGATTCAATGTCCAGATCTTTTTAATTCCAACTTCTTTTGATTCGTTAATTGGATTTTTCTTAAAGCTCTATGATTTTCTACTCTTGGTTCTAAATCTCTTTCGATATTTTAGGATGAGTACCGGAAGAAACAATAGGGGAGGAAGAGGCAATGGTCCAGCCCGGGCTGCACCTGCCGCCCCAGCTCCAGTCAAATTCACCAACCTTAGTAAGGAGTATGCACAACTTGGAGCTATTAAGTTTTCTGGATCCAAGAGAATTATCGAGGCTCAGCAATGGCTTAAAAGGCTTAGAGAAGATATTTTCTAGTCTGGAGATCACTGATGCTCAGAAGCGTCAGCTTGCAGCTTGGCAACTTCAGGATACCGCACAAGATTGGTGGGAATCTGTTACTTCGCGTATCGAGGAGAACACCATCACTTAGGCCCAGTTTAGGTATAAATTGTTTGGATTTCGTGGTCTAAACTCTTCTTTCAATCTTTGGAATTTTATTCATCTAGTCTATCTTTTGATTAGGGATACTTTCTCGGCACAATGGATGCCAACTGCTAGGAGAACCCAACTTTATAGAGCTTTTATGGATCTTAAGCAAGGCAGTATGACTTTTTCTGATTATGAGAGGAAATTGAATGTACTCTCCACGTTCGGACCGGGCTTGATAGATACACCACTTCTAAAGAACGAAAAGTTCATTTTGGGAGCTGGACCAGAGTATTATGACTTGCTTACTGGCCACACCCACTGCACCTTCATAGTGCTTGTTGACTATGCTCTTAGATTTGAGGCAAAGCATAAAGGACACACTGCCAAGGCCACTCCTACTCAGTCCTTGTCTAGCCAGCTCGGAAAGAGGAAGATGAACTTTGATCAACAAAAGAAAGCTTGGTAAAAGACTACAGGATTAGGATATGCCCAGAAGAGCCCAATCGACCTTGCTAATATCACTTGCTTCAAATGCGATAAGAAGGGTCATTATGCTAATAGCTATCCATCTACCGGAGCTATTATTCCACTACCTTCTCAGACGAGGAGTGATTTATGCCATGCTTGGCTCCAGCCTGGTCACTTCAAGAAAGACTGCCCATTGTGGAAGAGTGGCACGCCATCTGGAGTATTTGCTGTCACCACTCCCGCACCACTTCCACCACTTACTCAGGATGACCAAGGTACCTTACGAAGTACTTTTTCATTACATGATTTACCAGTTAGGGTATTATTCGATACTGGTGCTTCTCATAGCTTCATATCTATTGATCTTTGTAATAAGCTTAAATTAGTACCTACTCTTGCTACTACTTCCTTATGTGTCTCCAACCCTATTAGAGGACTTGCCAACCTCAGTAGAATTTGTAAGGAGGTTGTGCTTTTGTATGGAAGATATCGATTCACTTGGGATTTTTATGTGGTTGGCTTCGTAGCATTTGACATCTTATTTGGTGTTGATTGGTTAAGAAAGTTCGATGCTGTTATTTCTTGCAAATCCCGTTCTGTGTATCTAGTCAATGATAAGGGTCTACCGCTTGTCATTGAATGCAAATCACCTCAGAAATATGCCGGAAGCTTCATATCCTCTCTTGATGTTCACCCAGATGATCTTAGTACCACTCCTATTGTTTAGAAATTTCCCGATGTATTTGGAGAGGTCAACTCTCTACCACCTAAACGGGAGATCGATTTCCGCATCGACCTTATTCCTCGAGCTACTCCCGTAGTTCTCCCTTACAGAAGGATGGCTCCTAAGGAAAAAGTCGAACTAAAAACTCAAATTGATGATCTGCTTGCTAAGGGTTTGATTTGGAGAAGTTGTTCTGAATGGAGAGCCGTAGTTGTATTTGTCACCAAATCAAATGGATCTCTTCGCATGTGTGTTGATTTCAGAGAACTAAACAAACCACTCTCAAAAATTGCTATCTGATGCCTCGCATAAATGATTTATTCGATCAGCTCCATGGAGCTAAAGTCTTCTCACCACTTGATCTATCCATTGGGTTCCACCAACTTAGAGTAGCAGAAGATAGTATTCATAAGACAGCTTTTCGTACCGAGAGCGGGTCCTATGAATGGCTGATTATGCCATTCGGGTTGACCAACGACCCTGCTTATTTCATCGACTTGATGAATCGAGTCTTCCGTGATGTCCTTAACAAGTTTGTTATTGTCTTCATTGATGATATTCTCGTCTTCTCCAAAGATGATAAAGAGCATGAGACATATCTTGCTTATGTTATGGAAACTCTCTGAAATCATCAGCTTAAAGCCAAGTTCTCGAAATGCCATTTATGGCGAGACGAAGTACGATTCCTTGGCCATATTGTTTCTGAAAATGGGATTTCGGTCGATCCAACAAAGATCGCCGTAATCAATGTAAGTTCTATCCTATTCGTTATTTCTATTCGATCCATCTTATTCCTTTCTAATTTGAAAATTTATCTACAGGACTGGGAGACTCCCAAACCTCCTACAGAGATTCGTAGCTTCTTGGGCTTGGCCGGTTATTATCGCGGATTTATTGAGCACTTTGCCCAAATTTCTGCCCCACTTACTGCTTTAACCCGAAAGGATGTCAAGTTTATTTAGAATGAGAAGTGCGAATCAGCTTTTAATGAGTTGAAACGTAAGTTAACTTCAGCCCCAGTTCTTGCGGTAATTGACGGGAGTGAAGGATTAACTGTCTATACCGATGCTTGTCGAGAAGGTTTAGGCGCTGTCTTGATGCAAAACGGTGAGGTTGTTGCTATGCTGGCCGTCAATTTAAGTCCCACGAAGTAAACTATGCAACTCATGATTTAGAGCTTCTTCCAGTGGTATTTGCTTTGAAACTATAGAGGCATCATCTTTTTTGGGAACAAAATTTGAATTATTCACTAATCATAAGTTCTTAAGGTATATTTTTTCTCAGAAGGATTTGAACCAGAGACAAGTCTGATGGCTCGAATTCTTGGTTGCATATGATCTCAACATCAATTATACACCTGGGAAAGCAAATGTTGTAGCTGATGCTTTGAGCCGTAGCAAAGCATTGTCATGTTGTAATCTTGTAGAAGGCATGCTATTTCATCTTGTTATCTCCCCATCTCTTATGGAACGCATCAAAGCTAAGCAATATGAGGACACCTTGCTCTATCGGGTGAAGGAGTTAGTTCTAGGTAGAGTTGGAAATGCTGACAGTAAAATGGGAGCACAGATAGATAGTAATGGAGTTCTGAGGATTGACAATCATATTTGTGCTCCTAATGTTGATGGATTGAGACAAGAAGTGCTTAGAGTGAACCATCAGTCATCACTTTCATTTCATCCTGGTGTCACCAAGATGTATCGAAATACGAAGCGTTTATATTGGTGGGTGGGACGAAGAGAGATATTTCTGTATATGTCAGTAGATGCACCACTTGCCAGCAAGTCAAGGCCGATCATCGGAAGACGGCAGCATTACTTCAACCCTTAGAGATTCCGTGTTGGAAATGGGACCAGATTTCTATGGACTTCATTAATGGATTACCGAGGACCTGAAGAGGTAACGAGAGTATATGGGTGATTGTTGATAGGTTGACCAAATCTGCTCACTTTATTCCTGTTAAGACCACTCGTACTGCTTCGAGTTTGGCCGAGATTTATATGAGAGAGATTGTTAGACTTCATGGAGTTCCATCTACTATTGTATGCGATAGAAACCCTTTATTCACTAGTAAATTTTGGAAGGCATTTTAGGACGTCTTGGGCACTAAACTGAATCCGAGTACAGCTTGTCATCCTCAAACAAATGGCCAAACTGAGAGGGTAAATCAGATTTTGGAAGATCTGCTCCGAGCTTGCATTATTGATTTCGGTGGATCTTGGGAAGACCATCTCCATTTGGTTGAATTCACTTATAATAACAGTTATCAGGTAATCAAAAAAATTCAATTTGAATAAGTAAAATTGAATTGAAATTTAACTATCTTTATAATCAGGCAAGTATTGATATGGCACCGTTCGATGCTTTATATGGACGACCATGCAAATCGCCAGCTTGTTGGATTGAGCCTGGTGATCGATTAGTTCTTGGCCCAGATATGATTATGGAGGCATCCGAGAAGGTTAATGAGATCAGAAGGAAGATGAAGACCGCACAAGATAGGTAGATGACCTATGTAGATAGGCGTAAAAGAGATTTGGAATTCCAGGTTGGGGATGAGGTATTTCTGAAGGTATCACCTTTGAAGAATGTTATTCGATTTCGTTGAAGAGGGAAGCTTGCTCCTAGATTTGTTTTACCATTCACTATCATCGAGAGAATTGGTACGCTAGCTTACAGAGTTACACTGCCAGAGAAGTTTGAGGGCGTGCACAACGTATTCCATGTTTCACATCTTCGAAAGGTTGTGCATGATGCATCCATGACCATTCCTATTGCTCAGTTAGATGAGGTTGATATTGAGCTGGATTTGACTATAGAGAGGAGACCACTTTGTATTATTGATAGGGATACGAAGTAGCTTAGAAGCAAATTTGTTAGCCTAGTGAAAGTCCAATGGAGTCCCGATGATCATGATTGTACTTGGGAAATCGAGGAGAGTATTCGGGATTCTAATCCAGAATTGTTTGTTGAAGGTAAATTCCATTCTACATTCTATACATTATTCGATAATCTATTCTATATCCATTGTATCTCTTTTATCTGTTCTTCCACTCTTTACCTTTTCTTTTCCGAGGACGTAAAGTTTTGAGTGGGGGAGAATGCAACGACCCTGAAATTCAGACCCAGTTTAAAATTTTAAAATCGCTTATTTAGTGTAGAAGTTCGAATCTTCACAACAACTTCCGTTGCTATCCAAACTTCACATTTGGAATGCGTCTAGATAGACATAGGCATACGTCAAATTTCATTGAAAAATATTGAAGTTAATTTCGTTCCTCACATTTACATATTAGTTTGAATTATATGTGTAAATTTTCTATTGCTCGAATCCAAATATTTTTCACAATTTTGCATAAGAAAAATATTCTGATCATGACGACACATTTCGTTACGTCAAATTTCGCTTTTAATTGATAGTTAAATTGTTCACGCAAGCAAACAGCTAAATTAGTAATTAACAAATTCAAAAACAATGTCAAATCATCAAAGTCTTCACACCGTTGCGTTCTCCTCGTTGCGCTGATCAAAACGGTATATTTATTTGCATCAATCGGAGTTCGGCGTTGAAATTGATAATTGTTTAACGGATTATAAACCGGTCCGTTATGCAGCCCAAACTGGTACCCAACTATCTCCCGCTTAGAATTCTAAGGGACTTTGACCATTCAGCTTCTAGGAAACCCAATAGCCATCACGTTTACCGAGGACATCATTGCTGTGACCTTGGGACTCTAAACATCTCTGTATATATCAGCTATCCTCTGCATTAATTGATTTTCTCACTTCACACTCAAACTCTCTGGTACGTGCTCCTTTCTTCCTCCTCTGCATGATTTCCTTTATATTTTTTTGTTTGTCTCCCCTCCAGATAAGTGAAACTCACGAAACCCACCCACGTCCACCCATGCCGCCCACGTCCACCCTCTCCGCCTCGTCCGCCTCACCCATTGCCAATCCCACTACCATCCGCTCCACCCTCTTCGCCTCGCCCCACTATCCACGTCCGCCCTCCACCGCACCGCCAACGACCAGACCCCAGCCCGCCTTACCCTCGACCACCCCGACTCGCATTGTCGAGCCTGCCCTACTCCCCACAGCCAAGAACCCGACCAAAACCATTGCACTCAGCAAGCCCAGGCCATTTCTCCTATTTTCGAGCCAATCCGCCCAGCCACCGCGTCCCACTGCTACCATCCGCCCAGCCTCCGCCCACTGGCCACGTCCGCCTCCAACATAGACCCCAACCCGCCTACTACCAGCGCCAGCCGAACCCCAGACCGCTCCGCCTCGACACAGCCCTCCTCAACCATTGAAACTCGAACCCCTACTCAACCAACGAACCATCGTCCCACGTCCATCTCCCTTTGTCACTGCCTGACCACGACCGAAGCCTCCTTCGACCGGATCCGGAACCCTGAAGTTTCTGTTGTGTAGTTCACGTAGAGAAACTTTATTAAAACTGTTGCTTGATTTGATATTTATTAATATGAATGTGTAATCTGTTATGTTTATAACAGTATATAATTTCGAAATTTCCAGTTGCTCACATACAATCTATTGCTATGTGTTTTATTCCAGCTCCTGCTATTGATCCGGAAGCATAAGCTATTTCCATCCCGCTTGTCAAATCTCTTTTGGTTCATTGTTTGCTATGGTTTATATATATATATATATATATATATATATATATATTCAATCGATATATATTGTAATAAACAAATTATTGATTAATTATTTGTTTGATTGCAGTTTGTGTTCGTTTTTTGTCATGCTTGTTCGGGTCTATCTTATCTATCCATCTTCGTGCTTCGTCGTCCAATCACTAACCACGCAAGGTGAATATGACAATTCACGATTCAAAAAATCTATTATGCCATGATAATCAAGTGATAGATGTTGTTAATATTAATTTGAACGTAAAAATGGTTGATATTGAAATTGTTCACATAAACTGTAAATTTCTACACAAGTAAAAAAATTGAATAATGTTATTATTTAATTTCTAAATTAACACCATGTATAGTTTAATTTGATTTAACGTGTTAAATTGTGATCTGATGTTAGTTTATGGTAAATAGTTGTGACACTAAATTTGTTATGTGATGTTGAATTTGGTTGTTAATATAAGTTAAATTTAATATGAAATTGAATTTGATATAGGATAGTTAACAATTTAAAATGGATCATATATGTTGAACTTGACCCCTTTAAATGTTAAATAAATCGACGTAGAAATAGGGTTAACTACATTTTGAACCATTGAATGTATAATTGATGTAGTAATTTGATAATAGACACCAAGTGAAAAACCATAATGTAATAATCTTTGACCTGCATGAAATGATAGTGTGGATTCTAGGAATAATTATATTAATTTGCATAAATAACAAATGTAAATTAATACGATTATTTTGGGATTATTTAAATAAATTGTTGAATTGTTATGTATGGTTGCTATTGCTTGTTTATTTACTTTGACACCATCCCAGTTATCACACAGCAAGTTTCCTTTGCTTTGCATTGCAATGCTTTGATTTTTTTTTTTTTGAACGATATTGGGTTGAAATGATAAATATACAATTAAATAACTTGGCCTAGGATAGCTAATTAAAATAAGAAACCCAACTGGTCAACAAGATCATTTTGAAATTGAAATCTATTTGAAATTAAGGAATGACTTAACAATTTGTTTGAAATGACGTAACGAACTTAATGGATTAATTGAAGTAAATTAATGGATTTAATTGAAATGAATCAATAAATCTATTTGATTGATTAAAATGAATTGAAAATTTTTAAATTGAGAAAATTGTAATTTGATTTAGGAAAACTTAAAGTTGAATATTTGAATTGAAAATTAGAAACAAGTAAAGTTTTAGAATTTAATAATTCAAAATTTTGTTAGATTTATTAGATTAAGATTTAAACTCGGTTTTAATTAAATAGATTTGAAACTTGTTATGAATTAAATTGAAGACTAAGTGAAATTTGACTTAAGAGGAATATAAACTAACTAAAGTTTTATGGATTTAATTTAGTGATTTTAAATTTAATGAATTAATTAAATTAGGACATTGTAACTGAATATGAATTGAGATGATTTGTAACTCATAAATAACGGATTCGTGTTGTGTAAATCATGGAACCAAATAAATGAAATTGTGTTTCTTTAAATAGAAATTGAATTAAGTTTGGTGAATGAATCAAATGAAGCTATTTTGATGAAAGGAATTTAGTTAATAAAATTGATTTAATCGAATTTATGATAACAATGAATGTAAATATGAATTGAAATGAATATAATTTGATTTAATGATTCGAACAAAAATTGACCGTTAATTGAATTCATTGATTATGAACTAAATTTAATATGCGAAATTTAGATCTTATTAAATTGAACTTGAATGTTTAATTATATTGTTAACTCAAATGTTTGAACTAAAAATTGCATTTGGAAATATGTTTTAAATATCTGAAATAAATTGAATCGTGAAATGTCAAAATTTTGGAAGTCAAAATTTGCAGCTTGACTTTTGGACTTTGATTTGTTCAAACTTTAATTTAACCGACCATCGGGTAATAAATACGCTGTTATTAAAGAGACTGGGATCAGATATGGACATACTCTCCGTCAATACCGAAAACCACTTTAATAAATATTATACATGGAGTGTTGATCCAGAATGAAGTGGATGGTTTGGTGAACGCGTTGACTGAAGAAAGAGAACGATATTGGATGACCCCTGACATGACTAAAATAGGAGTCGCGTCGGGCCATTGAGGTTCGCCACCTCTAGCGGACACACTTCTTCGATTAGGGTTTGATTTGGGAGTGTTGTTTCGCGGTGTTGAGGTAGCTGCTGGCTATGCTCAACATCAGTCCGGATCACGCAACTAGTAGTATCCTACTTGGTATCGCATCATGTACCTTGTCATACTGATTATCCTCTCCGCGACCACTACGATTTGTTTTGTGTTATACCTATGGAGTACCCTCTGATAACCTCTAGTTTACGGTGGAGTTTACGATGCTGTATAGACTATGGCATTATAAAATGTGTTAAGGGGAATTATGGTAACGCCTTAACGCTATTTTAATATCGTACATTACTGATTAGACATTATCTACATATCATCTTCTATTGTATATATAAATTGTTTATCGGACCCTTAGAGATGTTATTTTATTCTTCTTTGAGTTATGGACTTCATTCCCTGCACTTGATAATCTTGTATAAGATTTTGAGTCCTGACTCGAATGTTTCTTTTTATATATGCTCGGGTCAGTTTGAAGCTATCCAGTTGCTGGTTAAGGTTGGTTGAAGATGCTGAAGACTTAGCATTTATCTTTATCAGTCTATTTCTATTCCAGTATTGATGTACTAGTCTGTTGGGCATTTATGTATTTCCTTTCAATCACCTTATGTTGAGACATTGTTGTACTTCATCTAGTAGCTTTATGAACTACTATTATGACGATTTATTATCCGCTGCTTTATTCTGTGACTGTTCTGTGTCTGTGATGTTGTATTGATTTTCATTTACATTTATGTATTTATAATCCCATAATGATTCATGTTTTGTATTATTTAAGTTGGCATGTGTGGATTATTATCAATTTAAATGGTCCAAATATACGGGTTTTTACATGAGGTGAGTTTTATACTCATAACTATATTTAATTTTTTACTTTGTACTATATTTATCCCATTGTCGATTGAATTACTTGCTTGAGACATTTGTTTAGGATGTTTGATGGATTGTGGAGATATTGGATGTTATTTCGATGTTTGATAATGGAGTTTTGTGTATATTGAATTTATCAAAATGTAAAGGAAATATTGTCCATTTGCATTTTAAGTTGTGTAATTTATTCATATTGTGTGTGCAATGTTTCAATGGTCAGAATTTGTTGTGATTTGACTTGAGCCACGTAATATAGTTTCAATTGATAACTAATGATTTTGGAGAACTTCATTTTATGGCTTATATTTTGAGATGCTCAATTGAGCTTCTAATTTCTAAAATATGTTAGAAAAGCTTTGGAAATTATTTAAGGGTCTTAAAACTGAATTATAAGTACTTTATAAACAATATACTAAAATTTTCCTTAATATAATTATATATATAAATAAATTTTCTTTTGTTTTTAAAAAAAATCCATTAAATCACTATTATAGTTATATATTATATAGTTGACATTGTTTTGAAGACAAAAATAGCATTATATTAATATTTTATGAAATATATTATCAAATTAACTATCTTATTTAAAGTGTTTTCACCATAAATGCTATTTAAATATTGTAGGTTGAGTTTTAAAACTTTTGAGAATAAAGAACTCACTTTTGGAAATAATTATAATGATTTTGATATGATTTAAATAAATAGAAATTCCGTTATATAACATGAGAATTTCAAATATGTTATAATTTAATGGAAAATGTTTATCTCTAAATATTTAGATTAGAAAGTGAAAATTTTGAATTAAATTCTATAGTTTGAAGTATATATAATTTATTTTTGTAAATTATAAATTCATTTTGAAATAGCATTTTAGTATAGAAGATTATAAAATGGAGTAAAAGTTATACTAGGTGACTTTGAATATGAGACTTAAAGATTTTGAGCACATAAAGAAAGATTTTGAATTATAAATTATGGTTTATTATGAAAATAATTATTTTAGAAGTTTACAAATTTATAAGTAAATTTTATGAAATTTTGAAAACACATAAGGTTTTGAAAAATATACAGATCTATACATATGGAATTTAATTAATTGATTTGGATGCTTGATATAAAAAATTGTATTTAATTATTAAAAATTATAAAATAGAAGTTTTTTATAATATTTAGTTTTATAAATTATTTTTAGGGTTCTTAAAGAAAAGAAAGATTTTTCTAATGTTTTTGGTGATGGTTAAATTATTATTTAAGGTTGAGAAATTAGTTGTTTATTGTAAAGAACCTATTACATTTAGGTATATTTAATTATTTAGTTAATTTTGTATTATGTATTTAATATTTATTTCTTAAGTATTTAATTTTTGTTATATAAGATCATTTGTTGTAAATGATTCACTACTAATTATTGATTTGTTTTATTGTTATGTTTATTTATTTAAATAATCTATGTTTTATATTATTTTTCTGATCATTCATCTCTTGTATATTGAATTAGATTATATTAGTGTTTCACCGTTGACGTTGAACTGTTTAGTGGTTTGGAATGATACTGTGATGATATCTTTCTCTATGTTTTGTGATGAATTTTATTTTGTGCAGCGAGAAATCTGAATAAACTAAGTTATAATATCATTTGAGATGAGGCATCCGGTAATATTTCTTTGGTTATGTTTTAGACTCATTATATAGAATATTATGAAGATTGAATATACTTTGTGAGTGGTGAAAAACATTTGAGTTTCTTCATGTAGAGGTCTGGGTTGCTGTTTTGATATTTACGTTAATTATTTATTGTAAGTAGATGACACTTACATGATGAATTAGTACAATGAGATTGTGCTTACGTGAAGTGATGCTCGTATGTGTGAGTAGGTTTGGTGCCTTTATATTTATTAATATTGCATGCTACTATCATGATATTCTACTTATATTGGCGTTAGAGTGAACCGGATGGTTAAAATCCACCTTAGTGGCCTGATTTTAGGGTCGCCCAGACCAGACACTATTGTTGGATATATTATTTCATGCGCATCACACGATTTAGGTTATGTGACCCATTAGATAGGTGCCTAATGCTATGAGATTTGAGTTAGGTGACATATAGGATAGGTGTCCTATAAACCCTTTTTTGTCACATAGGCCAGTAGTCTTTTACCTATTGAGGCAAAGCAGGGTCATGACTAAGTGGCTACGCTTTGACGAGCCGCTGGTGGATATATGTCACGATGTCCATCGTGGTAATTGAAGATTATAGGAGCAAATCCTGTTTGGTGATCCTGGGCTCCTAGAGCAGGTAGAAGACCATCAGTCACCTTTATGAATCTAACGGAGTGGAGATTGGCATACTATTGGTGCACCTCACTTAAGTATAGATATGGTTTAGGTGACCCACTTATTGATGTATATATGAATCTACTTAGGATTTCAAGTCTCATACAATCGTTCTGTATTATTATATATTTTGATTTATATACGAGGAGATGAGATTATATCTGGGTAGGTTTCCAAAGTGCAGTGGATTCTTATATCTTTTATTCTATCCGACTGATGGGTACATGCCTCTATTTTACAGTCAGACATTTTATTTTATATTGTTTTGATGATAGTATTTTATTATTTAAGACTAAGAGATATACTTGGTGATATCTAATATTTGATGTTGTTGGACTTTGATGACAACTTCAGATATAGATGATTCACCGATTTAATATTGTTTCGATTGGATAATATTTATGTTATTTTATATAGGTGATGACATGTTTATATTAGACTCCATGGTTGTAGTTTTGTAATATTGTTGTCTTATACGTCATTTCTATTATACTATGCATATTCTATATCTATTTATATATTGAGCTCTATATATGGATATTGTCCAACCCAGGTATAGGGACGATGAGACCAACTCATGCATTTTATGGGCATTGAGGAATATAAATATTCGGCATTGTAGATTATTATTATTTTTTGTATAGTCTCTTGTGTATATATCACTATATTGTATATTGGACATACATTGGATATTTTTGTATTATATATTATTGCTGCGATTGACATTGTATTCTGTGATATTTCGTATATTATGTATTGTTATTTCTTAGAGGCATATGTGTTATTGGTGTGTGATGATACCGTATATGTTTAATGGTGAGTTATTTTTGAAGTTTAAATACATACTAATGGTAGCCTAAGAGAATATTCACGTGTGTACCCCATATAACCTCATTATCTGTATTATCTAATGATATATCCTAGTAGTAGTTTTTCATAGTATGGGTATAGAGGTGAGGTGTTTTACATTTGATATCATAGCAGGTTCAAAATAATACATTTTATACATGAGACACAAGTCAAGACCTTAGAGAGACTTAGAGTCACAATCCCTTAGGTGTGTTGGGTAGTTACCTTATGTTGAAGGGATTGTAGGAATATTCCATTGAGACATATGGTGTTGAAAGAGTAGAAAGAACCTGAGGTGAAAGTGAATGACCTACTACGACATGGGTTTAATTGATGGAATATATTTGAGTGGGTAACATCTATTGTGTATACTTCTAAGGCGGGTAACTCTTTGAGATTGTCGTAGATTACCGTGAGGTAGAAAAGGTGATGAAAAATAACAAGTATCCACTTCCACATATTAATGATTTGTTCGAACAGCTTCATTGTGCTTGGGTGTTTTCTGATTTGGACTTTCTGATGAGGTTTCATCAGCTTAGAGTGATAAATGAGACTGTGTCAGTTATAGTGCTTCATAGGCCGTTTAGATTCTATGAATGGCTGGTTAAGCCATTCGGGCTAACCAACGCACGGACATACTTTATTCATCGTATCAACTGCGATATTATGGATCAACTAAATATGTTTATACTTGTGCTCGTGGATGATATCCTTGCTTATCTAAGGACAAAAGAGGAGCACAAGGAGCATTTGAAGATTGTGCTCGAAGTGTTAAGGATACACCGATTGAAAGCAAAGTTTTTGAAGTGCCACTTCTGAAGGAGGGAAATGTGATTTTAGGCCCATGTTGTTTTTTAGTATGGTATTTTATAAGATCCTATGAAGGTGGCATTAGGAGGAATGGGATAGACCAAGACCACATAGATGTGATAAGTTTTCTTGAATTGGTAGGATACTCTAGACATTTTATCAAGGATTTCTCTAAGGTAGTAGGAACATTAACCAACCTAATGAAGAAGAACCGAATTTTTATTTGGGACCGAGGTGTGAGCATGCTTCCATGAGTCTGAAAGAGAGGCCGACGAGCGCATTATGTTAGTCATTTCAAGCGAGAATGAGGAGCTGATAGTATACATAGAGCCAGTGGTACTAGACTAGTGTGGTGTTGATGCATAGGGGAATGGTTATTGCCTACGCTAGTCAACAGTTGAAGCTGCATGAGAAGAAGTACCCTACTCACAATTTGGAGTCGGCAGTGATAATATTTTCTTTAAAGATATGGAGGAATTATTTGCTTGTAGAGAGATTCGAGTGGTATATGGATCACAAGTCATTGAAGTATCTATTCTCCCAAAAGGGCATTAACCTTCATTAACAGGATGGTTACAGTTCCTAACCACTTATGACTTTGACATTTCCTATATGCTTAGAATGGGAAATGCAGTTATTGATGCTTTGAGTATGAGACAAGCCAACTTGGGAGTGACGTTCCTAAAATAGAAGCATCTGGAGTTTATTATGGGCTATGATTTTAGACCTTGATGTGAGCTAGAGCCAGTATTGTTAGCTAGCTTGATGATCAGATCTATCCTGATTGAGTGGATCGTTAATAGTCAAAGGCAAGATGTAAGACTAGCGAAAATCGTGAATAGAGTCTAAGAATATGAAGTAGTACAGGCTCAATCATAATGGTTGTCTCCATAAACATGGGAGATTGTCTGTTTCTAATATCGATGGATGGGATGAGGTGCTAGGTTCATTTGAGATTGATTATACATCCAGTAGCCATAAAATGTATAGTGATATAAAGCAGTCACTATATTGGGAAGGGATGAAGAAGGACGTTGGGCATTCATCTTGAAGTGCATGAACCGTCAATTGGAGCAGGCAGAGCAGAAGAATGTGAGTGGTTTGTTACAACCGCTCAAGATTCCCGAGTGGAAATGAGAAAAAATTTCGATGGACTTCATTTTTGGAATGTTGTGGACCAGAGAAAGGTATGATAGCATTTTGGATAATAGTTGATAGATTGACGAAGAGAGCTTGATTCATGCCCATTAAGTCCAGTAGGCTGACATTCAAATTGGCTGAGTTGTATGTGAAGTGGATTGTATGATTCAATGCTGTGCAAAAATAGCATTGTAGGATGTAATTGCATCTTAATATAGCTTATCATCCATAAGATGATAGGCAGATCAAGATGGTGAATTGTATCTTGGAGAATCTCTTGCGATTTGGCATTCTTGAGTTCAGTGGCTCATGGGATGATCATTTACGCTCAGTAGAGCTTGCATACAACAATAGCTAAAAGTCCAGCATTAGCGTGGAGCCGTTTGAAGCATTATATGGAAAACCATGCAATGTTTCTTCATGTTGGTAGGAAGTGGATGAGAACTGATAACAGGGCCGGATATGATTGGGGAGACTTTGGAAAAAATCAAGATAATTTGACAATAAATAAAAGCTGCTAAGGACAAACAGAAGAACTAGGTCGACATGAGAAGATGTAACACAGAGATCTTTATCAGCGATATGGTATTTATCAAGATCTCTCCACTGAAGAATGTTTTTTGATTCGGTACTGATAGGAAGTTAGCACCGATATTCGTTTCCTTTTTCGACACTTAAGAGAACTAGGAACCTAGCTTATAAAGTCAACTTACTCAGAAAATAGCTAGCGTGCGCAATGTATTATAGGTTTCCCACTTATGGAACATTTTGTACAAGACTCAGGTGTAATAGTTCGGCTTGATCGTCTTGATGATATTTAGATTGAACCAGAATTTTTGAACCTCGTAGGCTTATTCGTATCGTCGGACGCGATATGAAGCGGTTTAGGAGAAAGTTGATAAAGTTGGTGAATGTTCGATGGAGCGAGAGCAAGGATGATTATACTTGGGAGACCGGTGGGAGCATGAGGACCGATTATCTAGAGCTCTTTTTTTAGTGAGACTCCTAGTTATTGTGTTCACTTTCACTTTCGATATCATATAGGGTAGTATATTATCCTACATGTCAGGGTAGGCATAAATATCATTACCAGCTTTTGTGTGCATGATTGATGTGACGATCTAGAATTTTGAACATTTGAAATTGAAATATTTAATTGATTTTAAATATTTGAATGATGGTTTAGCTTGAATTTCAAATATAACTACGAATTTAACAACTAAATTTTTGAATTTAATTTATTGAGGTTTGGTAAAATATTTTAAAGGCTTAAAAAATTCATATTGATAATACTGAAGATAATAGAAGTTTTAAATTCGAATTCGAAAGCGATTTGTCCATTTTTGAATTTATATCGTTTAAATCGATATTTAAAAATAGCCTTCCCAGGTAGAGTCTCTGAATTCGACGAAACCAGTTCCATTGGATCTGTAATATTGTTTTATTATCTGATTTGAATTTTTGTAGCATTCAGAGTTGTCGTGTGATTGTACGATTAGCAAATATGCTGAAAATTTTATCGAAATTTAATTTAATAACTGATCCAAAAAGCTATCTTCTCCATACGATCGAAATTGGACTAGAAACCTTTTCCATTACATTCGAAATAGGGGTTTAACATTATAAATGCCTTGCGGCATGCCTCGATTGGAGATCAAGATTTTGAGTTGCGAAATGGAACAACTTAGATTTAAATTTGAATTTAAATTATACATACATACATATATATATATATATATATATATTTGTGTGTTGATTATAATTATTTCCTAAAGCAAACTATACACACTTTATCTCCCTTCACACTTGGCAAAAAATTTAGCATGCGTCTCTCCTTAATAAAATAACAGCTGAGCAAAATCGATAACCATCTCAAAAAGAAAAAGGCAAACAAATATAAACATCTCGTTCAAACAATACGAAATAGAAAAAAATAAGTTAATGGCCGTAGTTTCTTTAGAAATTCAAAAAAAATCAAACCTTGAGCCTCGTTCGAACAAAATTATTTCAGATTGCGTTCGATTCATCGTAGGAGGCTCGCGCACGATGGTAGCTTGGAGGCGGCGCATGTTCGCACATGCAAGGAGATCTCGATTAAGTCCCGATGGCAAGCTCGTGTGGGCACGTGGACTAGGGGGTGGAATGCTTACAACGGTGTTCGATTTCAAGCTCATGGTGGCTAGAGCGGCAGAGCAACGATGGCGACGGCAACTATGGGATGTACGTCATTGGCTTGAAACTCGCGATGGTTCCCCTGCTCTGGTGGCGCTTTATGGAATGCGATTACTTGTGTGCCTAACATTGAGCAGGGGCGTTTGGCGAGGGGCTAGTTGAGATTGTTGTGAGGCCGTAAGGTATATCGTTCTACTATTTATTTAATTAAATGTGTGACGTCCCACCTCTATACCCACGCTAGCGAAGAACACTACGGTGTAATGCTGTCAACTAGCACGGAGAATAAGGCTGTTGAGGAGCGACAATCCGTGTGATTGCCTTGTGCGAGCACCGATATACCGGATAAAATATAACTTTCATCTCAAGAGGAAATCCGACATGGCGACACAAACTCAAAGATACTACAAAGTGGCTATATATAATCTTCGGAAACAAATATAGAAATAAACATAACATAAATCAGTCACATATAATTCATATCACAAAGGCGGAAATAGATATGAATATATATAACACTTAAAAGTGTTCATCAGAGTAGTGGTCAACAAGATCCACACTATCACAAAAGAAATAGCTATCAGTGCTATACAAAAGAATATGGGTACAACCATGAGTCTATATCTCAAGTTTATACAACAAAAACTACTAATCTAAGTAGTTAGCCAAAAGTCAAGGTAATGATCCTGGATGAGAAGTCAAGCAGAAGCACCTGTAACATCTCGGTCTGACCCAAGTATTATTTAATAAGAAAATAATAAACGGATCAGTCTAGCTATAAATATCAGATGAAATGATATAGAATAAGAGATGTGACTAAACGTATAATAACCACACTGCCAAGCTGTGATAAATAAGTAATTGAAAATCAAAAGGAGATTAATCAATATCACAAAAATCTTCTCAAAGATCAAAAGGAATGTCATACTCCTTATTTCATTCACCAAACCATAAATATTGACAATTATATCAATGTCAATCACAAAAGTCAATAACACACAAATTCACCAATGCACAAATATTGATAAAACTTATCAATGAAAATCACGAAAATTTGTGAAGCGCAAATCCCGAAAATCATCAATAGAAATCCAGAAATCACAAAAAGGGGGAGGCCTATCACAAAATGGGAGCATGAAAACTCGCCAACACGTGTATCACAAAACGGAACGCTATCCCATGGTTGCTAACCATTTATTTTGAGCCGAGGCTCCACAAAACGGCCCGAAGACCATGGGTCGCTACCCCGCCAATTTGAGCAGAAGCTCCATAGAAACGGGGTTTAGTCTCCCTCGCAGACAAAGAGACATCGCACATTACTAGTCTAAATCACAAAAATGATCATCATCGATCATCAAGAAGTGTCAATTACAATAAGCAAGTAAATATATGAGTTTAGCTTCATGTCCCATAACCACTAGCTTAACTTAAATATTTGCGAACAAATTGTAGGTCTCCACTAGAAAATTGTCCCAAAAGATTCAATCGAACAAGTCCAAGAATTAACCGACGAAGTAAACGCAAGCGTTTCATACCACTTGTTTTACTAAGCCGTTTAACTAGATTTCTCGTACGAGTGAGATAAAGGCTTGTATATACTAATAGGTAGGAAAACGGTTTTAGATAACGAGCTTTGTAATTGAAAATAGAGTTGAAATCGTTTTAATGAAAGGGTTTTGGTATTTACTACTAGTATAGAAAACCTTTATATTTTAAAGTGACAAATCATAGAAGTGATTGTAGAAACAATCAACCAAAAAATTCACATACGAAGACGTGAATTAATTCCAATAAATCGATATCAAATCCATCAAAATGGATATTCCCAAAAACCCCGATATAAAAGACAACAAAGTCGATAATAAATGAAAATCAACAAATCGGATAATCACAAATCGATTAAATTTGGAAACCGGGCAAAAATATGCACAAATAGGCACAATAGGCAAATAGGAGCAAATCAGTCGACTGACCCTCTGCAGTCAGTCGACTGAAGCAGAAACATGAAAATTTCATTTCCTGCAGTCAGTCGACTGACCTAAAAATCCAGTCGACTGATTGCAGGGAAACAGAGGACCCAAGCCACTGGAATTTGCCTTCGGAATGCCTATGTGTTATAGCCAATCAACTGAATTTCAAAACCAGTCGACTGACTGGCACCAAGGCTATTTTCTTAGCCTATGAAATGAAGATGCAATCTTCTTCAAAATGCAACCAGGCGAGCAATGGACACTAGGGATTTATGTCAATCGACTACCCGGCCCTATAAGCTTCACGATGCATCACCAAAAACATGTTCAAACAATAAAGCTATGATTTTTGAAGATTTGAACTCAAAACACTAAAAAAAATTGAACATTCATAGTACCAATCCAATTCAAAACCAAATGCACTTAAATAAGTATTAGGAATTCATACCTAACAATCATAGATAATCACAGACTTAGATGTGAGATAAAAATCTCACCTTTGAAACCAAACAAATGAAGAAGAAGCTCTAAAGCAAAGGAGAATCAACCACTCTTCACATCCAACTCAAGAAGCTTATTCTAAGCTTTAAAAGAAGAACATTCCCAAAGTTAGGTTTAGGAATTTCTGAAATTGATAAAAGAATGAGTTGGAGAAGAAGAAGAGAAGGCTTACCAATGGGTTCTTCTATTAGTTTGGAGCTAGAGTTTGATTTGCAAAAGAAAACTAGGGTTTGGAGTTTTAATTTCCCATTCCACTCACCATTGTTGCTAAAGCTTGAAGTGTTAGGAATATGAAATGAAGTAATGAAGAGTTGGAGTGGAGTTGGGACTGAATACATAAGTGGGGTTATTGGGCTCAGTCCCAACCAAAGCAATAAGTAAAAAGTGGCAAAATTCCTCTAATTCCAAACATATCAAAGTTTACACTTAAAAAGATCGCAAACGTCATTTTGAACTCAATGGAAATGGTCCCGAGTCCTAATTCGACCGTATGCAAAAAGTAGCTTTTCGGACTAAATTTCGAGTATCGATAAAATATTTAAATAAAATATTTAAATATAAAACCGATAAATATGCGGGTTGTTACAAAATGGATAAATGCTTTTACATATGCAGAAAATTTTAATTACAGTGAAATACATATGTAGTGTTTTTTTCAACTTATATATAGGTGTAAAAAAATAAGGGTTTAACAAAACAGTAGAAAATTTTAAAAGCAGTTCTGCGTTAATTTAAAAATATTTATTTAGGTTTGAAAGGAATTTTTATTTTATTAAAATTTGATGTAAAAATTATATGTGTGTGTGTATATATATATATATCAATTTACAGTGGAAGTAAAGAAAATTCCCAGTGAAGTAAAATTTATTTTTATATTTATTGAAGAAAAGAATATACGTACTGTTTAATTTCAAAGTGTGATATAAATATACACTTACACATTCCTATTTTAACTTAATTATATATAGGTGAATAAGAAGATTTTATGCTGAAAGGATTTCAGAAAAAAATGGGATTTTGAAATGTTTGAAAGATTATATAAAATTTGATTTTTGAATCTATAAAAAAAATTAGTTTTATAAGTGTGGGTTTCAAAGAAAAGATAATATTTTATAAAAAAGGAATTTTTTTAATTAATTTTTTTGTTAAATTAAATTATTAAGCAATAATTGAATACTCGATTCGTTCGAATATTAATAAAAATCATCTAATGTTTGTACTAGGTTGATATCTGAGAGAAATCAAGCTGGATTGAAAATGGTTGCGTGCGTAAGCAAAGGTGAGATCTTCTCACTCAATCAGATTTTCGATTAAATTTTAAATAGTTAAATTTAACATTGTTGATTGTGCGCTTGGATGATAAATTATTATCAGTTGTACTGAATTAGACCCTATGAGCTGCATAATAGTGGAGGATATTATACAAACCCATATACCGTGATATTTCACCTCGAAGTGGAATTTGTATTATATATGTATTTGGAGTGATTGATTTCCTGCATTATATAGCGGATGATACCCTATGCACCGCATAATAGCGGATGATATTATATTGATCCCATATAACGCGATATTCCACCTTGAAGTGGAACTGGTATTTAATGGTTGTGCTAACGTCTATGGATGTAGGGAAATAGGTTGTAGGGATCCAACTAGATTCCTCAAATATTTGAATTTGTTTCAATATTGTGTGTTGATTATTTATAATCTATGCATGATTATATTTGTGATTGAAATCGTTGAAGGCTATGGTTTAGCTAAATATAATTTTTGTATCGTAGGATACAAGAAATAAATAAAATTGGATTTTTCAAATTTAAGTAGAAAATTTATAGTAAATTAATTTTAGAAAATTGAATAAATTTAAAAGAAGGAATTTTTTTTAAAAGATAATAAATTTGGTGTTTGAAATAAATTTGAGAATCAATTTGAAATTTGGTTTGGTGTTTTGAAAATAAATTGGGAGATCAATTTGAAATTGATTCGGTGTTTAAAAATAAATCTTTGGGAAACTGATTTGGAAATCGATTTGGTGTTTGAATTTAATGTTTGGAAAACTTATTTGGAATTTGATTTGGTGTTGAAAAATGAATATTTGGAAATCGATTTGAAAATCATATATCAGTAGATATTTGGAAATTTAAATTCACAATGGGAATTTGAAAGGGAAAGGGAAATTTGTTTCAAAAATTATTATTGATTTATTTTTAAAGTGTGGAAAGAAATTTGCGGATTTGGAATAAAAATTGAGATAAATCAAGAAGAATTTATTTATTGATTTAAACGATCCATTTTGAAATGGAAGGTGTATTTTCCCTGATAAGCCGAGTATGTTTTAAAATAGCTTTCAAAATTAAAAGTTTTGTAGTTGGTTTTGAAAAGGAATATTTATGGAGAAATTATTTTCTTAAGTTGTTTTAAAAATATTTAAAGTAAAGATTTATTTAATTAATTTTAGATGTGCTTATTTAAAGATTTAATGGATTTTTGATTTAGAAAATGGTTACTTAAACTGTTGTACTTTATCTAATAATTTTATTTTAAAGTTATTTTGGACTTAAGTTTAGATGAGATATTAATATAATATTTTCATAATTAATATTTAAGAAAGTGTTTTAAAATAGTTTTATTTTAAATATTTCCAAGTATATATGTTTGGATAAGTGATTTGAATTGTTTTAAACTATTTGAACTCGGCGGATTTTCAGTGGAAATGAATAAATATTTGGAAATATATTCTGCGTAAGGAAAATGATTTGAAATTTGTCTTCAAAGGATTGAAATGTGGAAAGCAATTTGAAATTTGTTTTCAAAGTATTGAAGTGTTAAAAAAAATATCTTGCAAAGATATTTTGAAAATAAATAATTTGAGAAAATTATTTAAATCTTGATGATTGTTGTCAATATTGTTTGATAGTGATTATTGCAAATATTGATTGATAGTTAAATAACCGACTATCAGTATTGGCCTTTAAAAGGCATTTGAATTTCGATGCGACCGGGGTTGGATTCCAATTGGATATTCGAAAACCACATCGAATCTTTGTTATGGAACTTTTGTTTAAAAGATCGAAGTGGAAATTTGTTGTGATTTGCTTGAAAGCTAAATGTAACACTTATTCTAAAAATAAGCGCCCGTTATTCGGATTAGCCTAGAGAGGACTTTTTGTCATAAAACCCATTCCGGATAATGATACGATGAAATGGGATTGGATTTGAAGACGGAGTTGAAGACCTGGTATTTTCGAAAGCAAAAGGATTACCTGTCGAATGTCTCTGCACCGAGTTGCTTCGGTATAGAGATTTTATCTCCTTTTGTGATGGGGTTCCGGATGTGATTAGTGAATATCCGGATTTGCAAGGGCTATTTTGGAAGTTCTTTCGGTTCTGTTCGATCCCAGAATGGACTTGTATGGATGCATGTCTAACGTTACACTTTGAGATATAAAGCTGGTTTCTATCAAATAAATTTCTATTGGTGGAGGAGAATTTATTGTCTTCGCTTAACACCCTTCTCTAGGACATACGGGCTAAGAGGTTTTGTAGTTGATGGTTACTGGTGGTACATTTCCTATTTGGTAATGTGGCATACAAAGTGCTGCTAATCATTTCTTGATCGAAGCATGGCTTTGTGAAAAGTGTAGCTTTGTGGATGAGACTTCGTCGAACCTCACACCCCGAAAATGGTCGAAACAGAAGAATGAGGCAAGATTATGAGGGTCAGGCGCTTTAGGGTATGTCATTTCATTCTGAAAAAGGGTGGTATCATGGTATGGAGCCCAGATACCTAACTTATGTGGTTGCTGCAAATTTATTGCTTTATGTTTGTTGCTTTGTGGTTGAGGATCCTCGGATAAAGGTCGCTAACGGCCATGGGATGTTATACTAATGTAGTGGTTACCTTGTTACAGGGGTAACCCGGTCTTGTGGTTGTAGAGAGCTGGTTAAGTTCCCTGGGCGTCCCTCCAGAGGCATACCATGTGGCAATAGGAAGTTCCTTAGCCTGACCATTTGTTGAACATCCAAAGAAACAATACGCATCATGTACGATTTAGTTGTATAATCTGCCATGGAATGTGGCGGTAACCTACTATTGAACATGGTAGCCATAGTGGGCATAAGTGCAAAATGTCTATGCTGGCTAAGATTAATATTATGCTTTCGAAATGTTTTCCGCACTATGCACTAATAATAATATCAAAGAGATTTTGCGTATCAAGCATGTTTGACTATCATAAGGAGAAATCTCCTCCAATTGTGAGCTTGCATTGTGTGTGTGCAGGGAGGCCTTATGGTAGTTTAATTTCCCAAAAGCATACCGGATTTCTTTTTATTTTCTTTGTGAAAATAACCATTTTTAAGATCTCACACCAGTACCACGACTGACCTGGAGTTTACTGTTCCTTTTCTAAACTCTAGGTGCCCACAATTTTTCACACGGGCCGCCTAGAGTCAGGTTATTATTATTCTGGAGAGAAGTGAGAAAAGTATGATGTGGTGATCTAGAGTTCAAACTGGATGGCGAGGCATGTCAGTAATATATGTTATATTACTTTTTCCGCTGTTTGTTGTTGTAAAACTCTGATGATGTATTGTAATAACTGATAAAAATTTTTGTTTAAAAATTATTCATTTATCTAATATATATTGTTCCGCTGCGAAATGTGAGATTCTGTTATAGTTTCTGTTTCTTCTTCTATCTTCTTCTTCTTTAACCCCAACGGTTCGGTTTTCCACAATTGTACGTCATTTGACATAGTGGCCGAATTAATGTCGACTTTTGAAAGTTTAAAAATTGGCTGTTACAAAGTGGTATCGGAGCATTTGGTTAAGCGACAACCTTGCCTCTAGTGGGGTTTACTCATTAGAGATAGAGTCACTAGTACTCTAGAATGAGTTTGAGTGTAATAAAAGATATGAGCGCTTATTTATTAGTGAATATAAAATGTTTTATATTGTATTGATTGCTTTGTTGAGTGCTATATGGATCCTAGTCAATACGAGTAATTAACGTTATTGATAGGGATCTCTAAACACTTGTACACAACAATTCGACACGATATTGTTTAAAAATCGGGTAAATAAAATAGTTACCCAAAAAAACTATTTTGTATATAAAAGGAATAATTTTCTATAAATTATTATATTATATGGTTTCTTGGATGTTAGGAAGTGATAATATTAAATTATTATCATTTAAAATGTGAAATTGAATAAAAAAATGAAATCATAATCAAAAGTTGAGAAATAAAATCCATATATAAATGGGATTTGTAAATATAAATTGTAAAACTAATTTATAATCTGAAAGAGAATTGTAGAGAATTATTTGGCAGAATTTGAAAGGATTTGAAAATTTTGAAATTTTGGTGAAAGGTTTATATCCCTTTTGAGTTTGAAAATGATTTTCAATGGTTCTGGAAAAATGTTTTAAAAAGGGATAAAAGCACTAAACTCTTTTCGATCATTGGAAAATAACTTTGATGATGGCTGCAGCATCATTATTGTTTATTTTGCGAGTTTCCAAGAGAGAAATTGCAGCTAAATTATTTAAAAATTAAAGTTGTTTGGAAAACTGGGTTTGTTTTTGGGAATTCAAAAGATAAATTAAATTGATTTCGAAAAATGGTTTTGAAAAGATGGAAAGACTCTGGAATCCTATATAACGTATTTATAGAATATAATTGAGTTTGACAACTTGTAAATTTGAAGTTATTAGAATAAATTTAACTTGAAGAAAAGTTAATGTTAAAATAGTCTGATTATGGAAATAATTGATTTCAAAGGTGATTTTGAAATATTGAGAAATTGTTTAAAACTCTGGAAGATTTATTAAAAGTGTTTATGAGTTGATAACTTATATAATTTGAATTCTGATAGAATGAAAATAACTTAAAGAATCGAGTAAAATTAAAGTGAATATGAAAACAAAATACGTGAGAATACATATAGAAGTTTAAAAAGTAGAATTTGAATTGTGTGAAATAAAATGAAGTTGTAAAATTAGTTCGAAGTGAACTAAAGATAATAAGGGTGGAAGTTTTGTTAAGTTAGATTAAATTAAGCAAAGTACCGAAATAAAATTAGTAAGTGTAACTAATAAAAGGAATGACAAAATAAATATGGTTTGACATGAATTGAATTCAATCATTATAAATGAAAGGTAAGCTTAATTCACATGGAATACGAAATTCAGTTTAAGTATGAGGTGTATATGGAATATTTATATTGGACCTAAGAAATAAATGGCAAAATTGTTAAGTAAATTTGGAATTAATAAAATATTCTAATTGATGAGTGAATAAAGGTTAAACTGGAAATTGGGAATTGATGATTGTGAATAAGGGAATGAAAATAATCAACGTGAATAAAAGAAAATTGATATAGTTAATAATCAATTTTAAATAAGTACGTAGGATGCACGTATATTATTTTATTTGCATAGCGATTTGATCTAGAATTCGAGCATAGAATTTTGAGATAATTATATCTATCCGAGTGGGAATTTTTCACTCGATTTTCGACGGTGAAGCCTGGTCATGCATTTTTGGTTGATTCCAGAAATTCTCTATCATAGTTTATAACTATGCAAGGAGAATGACGGCTTCTGATCAAAAAACCAGATCTGAGTCCGCAATGGGAAGTACGGTGGACGATATTAGTTCGAAAGTGAAATTGTATGATCGAGTGAGCGGTCGAATTTGATAATTGCATATGAATGATATAAGTACATCGTACGAATTTGAATGAAATAAATATTCAAACTTTTGTAAACAAATGCGCAAAATGATATTTGAATGTTGTAATTGGAAATTATGGCTTGTAGGATATACAAGTGTGTTATAGGAAAAAGATAAATTGGGATTTGATTTAGAAGATAATTTAACTGCTCGACAAAAAGGTATGTAATTGAATTTCAGTATGAAATTTGATGACTTTCTTGTCTAGACGCTCGGCTTTTTTTTTTCTTGAAATCTGGGGGCTCGTTGTGGCATTTTGTAGTCGTACCGAGCTAGCATGCAGAGGAGACACTAACGAAATTTTTCGAAGATTTAGGGAGTTAGAAAATTTTTGAGAAAATTTTGAAAATTTGAAATTTGAATTTAAATTAAAATTTGAATGGTTAAGAAAACAATGTTGTTTCGAAAACTATGGAGGTGTTTGGAAAGTTATGAAGTAATAAGAATGATAGTGTGGCTTTGATGAAAAGATTATTTTGGCAAGTTGATAAAACTGTTGTAATTTTGGGAAAATGATAAATAGATTAAGGATCATTCTTCTTAACTAGTAATTTAGGGACAAAATTCTTTTAAGGGGGAAAGAATGCGACGACCCAGAATTTTGAACATTTGAAATTGAAATGTTTAATTGATTTTAAATATTTGAATGATGATTTAGCTTGAAATTCAAATATAACCACGAATTTAGCAACTAAATTTTTGAAATTAATTTATTGAAGTTTTTTAAAATATTTTAAAGGCTTAGAAAATTCATATTGATAATACTAAAGGTAATAGAAGTTTCAAATTTGAATTTGAATATGATTTGTTCAGTTTTGAATTTATATCATTTAAATCGATATTTAAAAATAGCCTTCCGAGGCACAGTCTCGAAATTCGACGAAGCCAGTTCCATTGGATTCGTAATAGTGTTTTACTATCGGATTTCAATTTTCACAGCATTCGGAGTTGTCGTGTGATCGTACAATTAGCAAACGCGTTGAAATTTTATCGAAAGTTAATTTAATAACTGATCCAAAAAGCTATCTTCTCCACAAGATCGAATTTGGAATCGAAGCCTTTTCCATTGCATTTGGAATTGAAGTTTAACATTATAAACGCCTGGAGGCATGCCTCGATTGGAGGTCGAGATTTTGAGTTGCAAAATGGAACGATTTAGATTTAAATTTGAATTTAAATTATATATATATATATATATATATATTTCTCTGTTGATTATAAAATTATTTTCTAAGCAAACTACACACATTTCGTCTCCCTTCGCACTCGGCCAAATTTTAGCACGCATCTCTCCTTGATAAAATAACAGTTGAGCAAAATCGATAACCATCTCAAAAAGAAAAAGAAAAATAAATATAAACATCTCTTTCAAACAATACGAAACAGAAAAAAGTTAAGTCAATGGCCACAGTTTCTTTCGAAATTCAAAAAAAACAAATCTTGAGCCTCATTCAAAAAAAAATATTTCAGATCGCGTTCGATTAATCATAGGTGGCTCGCGCGTGATGGTAGTTTGGCGGCGGCGCACGCTCGCACATGCAAGGGAGATCGCGACTAAGTCGCGGTGGCTAGCTCGTGTGGGTGCGTAGACTACAGGGTGGAATGGTTGTAGCGGTGTTTGATTTCAAGCTCGCAGTGGCAAGCGCGGTAGAGCAATGATGGCGACGGCAACTATAGGTATGCGCGTCATTGCCTAGAATCTCACGATGGTTCCCGTGCTCTGGTGGCGCTTTATGAAAGGTGATTACTTGCTTGCCTAGAATTGAGCAAGGGCGTTCGGCGAGGGGCTTGTCGAGATTGTTGTGAGGCCGTAAGGTATATCTTTTTACTATTTGTTTAATTAAATGGATAAATTCTTTTACATATGTAGAAAATTTTAATTATAGTGAAATATATGTGCAGAGATTTTTTTCAATTTATGTATAGGTGTAGAGAAATAAGGGTATAATAGAACAGCAGAAAATTTTAAAAGCATTTCTGCGTTAATTTCAAAAAAAATATTTAGGTTTGAAAGGAATTTTTATTTTATTAAAATTGTATGTAAAATATATATATATATATATATATATCGATTTACAGTGGAAGTAATGAAAATTCCCAGTGAAATAAATATTTATCTTGTTATTTATTGAAGAAAAAAATATACATACTGTTTAATTTCAAAGTATGATATGAATGTACACTTACACATGCCTATTTTAATTTAACTATATATAAGTGAATAGGAAGATTTTATGCTGAAAGGATTTCAAAAAAATGGGAGTTTGAAATGTTTGAAAGATTATATAAAATTTGATTTTTGAATCTGTAAAAAAAATTAATTTTATAAGTGTAGGTTTCAAAGAAAAGAAAATATTTTATAAAACAGGAATTGTTTTAATTAAATTTTTGGTTAAATTAATTTATTAAACAATAATTGATTACTCAATTCATTCGAATATTAATAAAAACCATCTAATATTTATACAAGGTCAATATCTGAAAGAAATCAAGCTAGATTGAAAATGGTTGCATGCGTAAGCAAAGGTGAGATCTTCTCACTCAATCGGATTTCCGATTTAATTTTAAATAGTTAAATTTAAAATTGTTGATTGCGTGCTTGGATGATAAATTGTTATCAGTTGTATTGAATTAGACCATATGCGCCGCATAATAGGGGAGGATATTATATAAACTCATATACATCAATATTCCACTTCGAGTTGAAATTGATATTATATACGTATTTGGAGTGATTGATTTCCCGATTATTAGCGGATGAGACCCTACGCGTCGCATAATAGCGGATGATATTATATTGATCCCATTTACCGCGATATTCCATCTCAAAGTGGAATTGATATTTAATTGTTGTGCTAACATCTGTGGATGTAGGGAAACAGGTTGGAGGGATCCAACTGGATTCCTCAAATATTTGAATTTGTTTCAATGTTGTGTATTGATTATTTATAATCTGTATGTGAATATATTTGTGATTGAAATCATTGAAGGCTATGGTTTAGCCAAATATATTTTTGGTATAATAGGATACTAGAAATAAATAAAATTGGATTTTTGAAATTTAAGTAAAAAAATTATAGTAAATTAATTTTAGAAAATTGAATAAATTTAAAAGAAGGAATTTATTTTAAAAGATAATAAATTTGGTGTTTGAAATACATTTGAGAATCAATTTGAAATTTGATTTGGTGTTTTGAAAATAAACTGGGAAATCAATTTGAAATTGATTTGGTGTTTAATAATTAATCTTTGGGAAATTTATTTGGAAATCGATTTGGTGTTTGAATTAAATGTTTGGAAAATTTATTTGGAATTTGATTTGGTGTTGAAAAATGAATATTTGAAAATCGATTTGAAAATCATATATCAGTAGATATTTGGAAAACCTAAATCCTCAATGCGAATTTAAAAAGGAAAGGGAAATTTGTTTTAAAAATAAATATTGATTAATTTTTAAAGTGTGGAAAGAAATTTGCGAATTTGTAATATAAATTGAGATAAATCAAGAAGAATTTATTTATTGATTTAAATGGCCCATTTTGAAATGGAAGATGTATTTTCCTTGAAAAGCCGAGTATGTTTTAAAGTATCTTTCAAAATTAAAAGTTTTGAAGTTGGTTTTAAAAAGGAATATTTGTGGAGAAATTATTTTCTTAAGTACTTTTAAAAATATTTAAATTAAAGATTTAATTAATTAATTTTAGAAGTGATTTTTTAAAGATTTAATGGATATTTGATTTGGAAAATGGTTATTTAAATTGTTATACTTTATTTAATAATTTTATTTTGAAATTATTTTAGGCTTAAGTTTAGATGAGATATTAATATAATATTTTCATAATTAATATTTAAGCAAGTGTTTTAAAATAGTTTTATTTTAATTAATTTCCATGTATATATATTTGGGTAAGTGATTTGAATTGTTTTAAAGTATCTGAACTAGGCAGATTTTCCGTGGAAATGAATCAATATTTAGAAATATATTCCGCATAAGGAAATTGATTTTAAATTTATTTTCAAAGGATTGAAATGTGGAAAGTGAATTGAAATTTGTTTTCAAAGTAAGAAGTGTTAATAATATAACTTGCGAAGATATTTTGAGAATAAATAATTTGGGAAAATTATTCAAATCTTGGTGATTGTTGTGGCTATTGTTTGTGTAACGACCCGGAAATTCCGATCCCGAAAATTCCAGATAGTTAGAAAAGAAGAAGAGATAGAAGAAGAAGAAACAGAAACAAGACACAGAAACCTCACATTCGTAGCGGGTCAAAATATAATATCACATAATAATAGTTTACAAAAAAAAACAGTATCAGTACATTTACATTTCCATATATCAGAGTTATAACATTTACAAAATACATGACAGTTATAAAACAACATGTCCTAGATATAGCTATATATCACAGCGGGTACGCTCCATACGTTCCAGCCATCCAGCTTGCCTTCCTGTGCTCCAAAACGTCCTTACCTGAAAATCTGCAATACTTGGTCTGACCCGAGCATTACATCAAAGTAACACCCGGGTCAGGCTGGAAACCAGCGTGAGTAAACTCATCTAACATGAATACAAAAGCATACAACTGATATGAACCCGGGTAACTTATGTCAATTTACAAATTCACAAGTCGTTAAGACATTACTCATATCACACATCCATTTCTAAGTGTCAAAACTTAGATTAAATGGTCCAACAAACTTAAATCATCCCAAACCAGCACATTGATTTCCACATATAAATTTGTAAAGAATCGAAGTGGCTTCAGGTATTAACTAATACCCGACTCCGGTCTCTTCGAATCCAATGTCATCTTAACCCAAATTATCTAATTAAATATAATTAAATTTTAAATACCAGATAACATTTTAACGAATCAATTCATAATGGATAGATAATCACATTATCACCATTCATCCATCATATCATATCACAAAGCAAATCATATCAGGAATATCAACCAGTCCAAGCACTCATCGCCATGCAATCATTTATAAGCAAGATTGATCACATCATTAATTACATTAATTAATGATCCTCAAATTACTTTCATTTATTACATTAATTAATTACATTAATTAATTATTTCCATTAATCAGCCTTAATCAACCATAACAGTGATCAATCATTCTGTAATTAATTACCTTAATTAATTCTTTAATTAATTATTAATCCTTAAATTAATTACACCAAGTAATTATCCTTAGTTACTTCTCCTAAGCAATTAACCCTTATTTACTGTGACGCCCCACCTCTATACCCACACTAGCCAAGAACACTACGGTGTAGAGTTGTCAACTAGCACGGAGAATAAGGCTGTTGAGGAGCGACCATCCTCGTGATTTCTTATCACGCGGTGGCTATAATAATCTTCGGAAACAAACATAGAAATATGCATAACACAAATCAGTCACAGACATCCATATCACAAAGGCGGAAGAAGATATGAATATATAACTAACACATGAAAGTGTACATCAGAGTAGTGGTCAAAAAGATCCACAATAATACAAAAGAATAGCAACACGTGCTACGCAAAAGAATACATCTATGAGTCTATATCTCAAGTGTAAACGACCAAAACTGCTAATCTAAAAGGTCAGCCAAAAGTCAGAGTAGTAAATCCCTGGGGGAGAAGTCAAGCAGAAGCACCTGTAACATCTCGGTCTGACCCGAGTATTATTTATAAGAAAATAATAAACGGATCAGTATTGCTATAAATATCAGATAACATGATATAAACAATAAATATGGCAAGAACATATAGTAACCATAAAGACATACTATGATAAGCATGTAAATGAAAATCATCAAGAGATCAAACAATATCAAAAGAATCTTCTAAAAGATCCAAATTCACCTAAACATAAAAGTTGGAAAATCATAACAATGAAAGTCATGAAAATAGGTGAAGCACAAATTCCAGAATACTACACAAGAAATCCAGAAATTACAATATAGGAGCATGAAAACTCACAAAATGGGAGCATGAAAACTCACCTACACGTGTAACACAAAGCGAGAAGCTATCTCATGGTTGCAAGCCATTAATTTTGACACACGAATGGCCCGAAGACCGTGGGGCGCTACCCCACATATGTGATGGCGAAACATCACACAAATGAGATGGCGAAACATCACAAGAGCGGGGTCTAGTCTCCCTCGCAAACAAAGAGACATCGCACAGTTGCTAGTCTAAAACACAAAAATGATCGTCATGATCATCAAGAAGTGTCAATTACACTAAGTTAGTAAATATAAAAGTTTAACTTCATGTCCCATAACCACTTGCTTAACTCAAATATTTACTAACAAACTGTAGATCCCCACTAGAAAATTGTCACAAGAGATTCAATCGAACAAGTCCAAGAATTAACCGACAAAGTAAACGCAAGCGTTTCATACCACTTGTTTTACTAAGTCGTTTAATTAGATTTCTCATACGAGTGAGGTAAAGGTTTGTATATACTAATAGATTGGAAAACGGTTTAAGGAAAAAGCTTTGTTATTAAAAATAGAGTTGAAATCATTTTGCTAAAAGAGTTTTGATATTTACTACTAGTATTGAAACCTTTATTTTATTAAAGTGACAAATCACAAAAAACTTCGCGTTCAAAGACGTGAATGAAATCCAAGGAAATCAACTCAAAATGCATCTTTCATCAAAGAGCCCCTACGAAGGGGGGGTCCAAGGGGGGTGGCAACCCCCCAAGGTGGGGTGCGGGGGCAACGCCACCGCTTACGGGGTTCGACCTAAAGGGAATTGGGTCGAGCGACCTAATGGTTGCGACCTAATGGTCTTCGCGACCTAACGACCTAAACAAGGTTGAGCGAGTTAAGGTGATGCGCGACCTAATGTGTCATGCGACTTAACGAAGGCAAGGCCGAACGAGTTAGGGGGATGCACGACCTAACGGAGGCGAGCGACTTAAGGGACTCGCGACCTAACAGAGGTAAGCGACTTAAGGGTTATAAGGTGGAACGACCTAACTGATACGCGGCTTAAAACCCACGCGACCTAACGACCTAACAGGTCATACGATCTAGTGGTCGAGCGACCTATCGATTTTAACTCGCGAGCGACCTATCAGTTCTACGACTCAAGGGGTCAACGACCTACGGGATATAGATCACGCGACCTAACGTTTTAACACGCGAGTGACCTAACGTTATAAAGGCCAAACGACCTAAAGCTTAACTCGCGAACGACCTACGGCTTAAGACTCAACTCGCGAGCGACCTAACACTGCAGAGGGGGTTTAAGGCCAGAAACGACCTAAGTGTTAGCGACCTAACGACCTATGGGCCAAACGACCTACGACTTAAAGCCCAACGACCTAATTCCGAGATGACAATACGTGCAGTGCGACCTAGCGCGTTAACACGCGAGCGACCTAAGGGTTATGTCGCGAACGACCTAACTCCGAACACACGAAAATGGCCAGAACGACCTAAATGCAGAAAATTCACCAAAACGCTAAAAATTGGAGTTTTTCGCCAATCCAATCCAAACCAAATGCAAATGTGCGTGCAAAAGTGATAGAGAATCATTCCCAACGGTCCAATATAGTTATAGGCTAGAATTGTGAGATAAAAATCTCACCTTTGCACTAAAATTTATGAAGATGAAGCTTGAAAGCAAGGAGAAGCAGTCCAAAGCTTGAATCCAATATCTTCTACTTGAATTTGGAGTTGAATGTTGGATTTGAAATTGAATTAGTGCTTGGAGTTTTAATTTCCCATTCTCTTCACCATTAATGCCAAAGCTTGAGTTAGTTAGGAAATTTATGAAGAGTGAGGAGAAGGGGGTTGGAACTTGGGCTTAATAGGCTAAACTAACCCAAAGTCCAAGGCGGGAAAAGTTAGTGAAATTTCACTAACTCCAAACCTATCGATGTTTATACTTAAAAAAATTGTAAACGGCATTTCGAACTCAATGGAAGTGGTCTCGAGTCCTAATTTGACCGTTTGCAAAAAGTAGCTTTTCGGACCAATATCCGATTAACGACAAAATATTTGAATAAAATATTTAAATATAAAATCGATAAATATTCGGGTTGTTACATTTACCTTCCATTAAGTAAATTTTTCTCATACTAATTACATCAGAAATTTATCCATCAATTACTATACTAAGTAATTACACTCATAAATCTTATTAGTTAATTATGCTCAAATTTCTTAATCAACTTATTTATTCTCTAGGCATTAAACCTTAATTGTATTAAGATAAAACTTATCTTATTAATGCCTTATTACCATTAACATTTATCATTATGATAACCTTTACTTAATTAGTCATTAATTAAGTTTTTAGAATAAAATAATCATTAAGCTAGAAAATTTTGAAGTTAACAAAACTTATCTTTCTTAAGTAACTTAAAACATTATCAAGTATAAGTTTAAAGAGCTAATTCTAATTTGTATTTTAAAAATTGTTTTACTATGCTTTGAAGTCTAGAAGTATTTGAAGAGCTTAGGTCCCTGATCTAAAACTAAACATCTCTCCTTAAATTTTACATTTTACCTGATTCATTAATCAAAGCATTACCCCAAAACCATACGTCACTTTCCCCAAGCACACCTTGTATGCACTACCCTCTTGCCTCGAGACCATCTCGAGAATGTCTCGAATAAAACTCGAGTTACTTTAACACTTCAAGCCATCAGACCCTGACATATACGTGTGCACGGTACACGGCGAATGTGACGACCAGGAATTTTCGAGCATTTAAAATCAGAATATTTAATTAATTTTAAATATTCAATAGAGCAATTTTAACTTGAATTACGAATATCACAATTTATTTGATAATTAAATTATCGAATGAAATAACTTGAATTTGAATAAAATGTTGAATCTGGAATTTTAAGCCTGTTAAAAATAATTTGAAGACTTATAAAATCTATATTGATAATATTGAAGATAATAGAAGTTTTAAAATTTAAATTTAATGGTGATTTATTCGGTTTTAAAATTTCATCGTTTAAATTGAATTTAAAAATAGCCGTCCGAGGCACAGTCTTGGATTTTGACGAAACCAGTTTCATGGGATCCGTAATATTGTATTATAATCGAATTCAAATTTTGTAGTATTTGGGGTTGTCGTGTGATCATACGATAGATGAACGCGTTGAAAATTTAATCGATAATAGCCGATTCGGAATTTAAATAGAATATTTCAACTAGGCAAATACATCTCACATCAGAACTTTTGGAATTCATTTCGAATCACAATACCAGTCTCAGCCGACATGCAATATTTCCTTTCCATCGTTTAATCAGTTCAAGGTCTTGTTTTAAATAATAATAAAATATAAGTATAAGCTTTTAACGGAAGATACTCCCTCTGTTAAAACAAGTTATCATTTTCCCTTTATAAGTCGAAGAATTATACAAATTTGAGTGGTCGAACGAATTTTTTTTTTCCAGTCAAAATCCACGCAAAGTATATTTCTTCCCCTTTTCCTTTTCTCAGCCGAATCAAAGTTTCATTCTTCAAATTAATTTTTTTTATTCGCGAAATTTTAGTAACCGATTTCATGAAGCATTAAAGTCGATTTCGTTATTTTGGTGGATGCGTATTCGAAGGGGGCGGCGCGACCGTGAGAGGAAACTCGAGTTAGGATTGGGGTCGACGGCAGTCTCATGGGGAAGCAGGCGAACGCGAAAAGCGACTCGAGATTTAGGGTTTGATGCCTCACTGAGTTGATCTGTGGTGAGGAGCTTGAGGTGGGTATTCATTCGTGTGTTGGAGCTAGCTTCTCGAAGACGAGCATTTGGGGAGTGCGAGTCGTGGCGTTTCGTGGGAAGGGGGAAATCGCGGCGTCGGTCAGTGGATTGTCGAGCAGCATGGAAGGATTATCGAAAGTAAAACCATGTTTTCTGAGTTGGAAAACAAGGGAAGATGTGAGGTATTTTTTCTCCTTGATATATATATATATATATATATATATATAAAACTACAGTAAGAAAGAAAGAAAAAAAAGAGAAACAAAAATATAATACTATCTGTTGCAGTAATATAAAAGGAAACAAATTATAAGCAGAAAATAATATACAGTTCCGATTTGGAATGAGAAGGTATTGTGGAAATAAATATGTTTAATATCAAAATTTTTATTTAAATAAAGCTATTAAAAGAATGTGGGTAGAGAAAAAAATTAGTTCAAGTATTTTATTAAAAGAAGATTTGTTTGAAGTTAAAGATAATTAGAAAAAATAAAATTTGTATCAATGGAATTTAATTGTTCAATTTGTTCGAATATTAATAAATTGTATAAATTATTTATACAAGGTCTATAAATCGAGAAAACAAGCGAGATGGATTGGGTTGCAAAGTAAAGGTCAAAGGTGAGTTAATCTCACTCGGTTAAATTTAAATTTAAATGATTAAATTTAAATACTTGTTTGAAATGGATGCATTGATTTATGTGCTGTTGTGTGGAATATATTTGGAATTGGCATTTTATATTGTGCTAACATCTGTGGATGCAGGAAAAACAGGTTGGAGGGATCCAACTGGACCCCTCAACTTTATTTAATTATTTGATATTCTCTGTTCTGAATATTTGATATTCCGTAATGAATTATGTGGAAATATTGAATGTTATGGCTTGATTGTTATAATCGGGAAATAATGAAGTACCAAATATATAATTTGAGTTTGGGGAATGAAAATAAAAGAAGTGAAGTTGTAAGTAAAATAATTATAGAAAAGTTGAATAAATTTGAACTGGAAAGAAATAAAGTAACTTTAAAATTTTAATAAATAGATCTTGAGTATGGGAAGGAAAATTTAAATATACAGAGAGTTAATGAAACTTAAATTTCAATGTTATTGTTTAAAAGAACAAACATTTATTTTAAATTGAGGATTTAAATTATTTAAGAAGAATAAAGAAGAAATTGGGAATATCCTGAAATTTGTATATTTCAGCTAAAGGATTCAAAAATCAAACTGAAAATAATAATAAAGTCCATAATTAATTAATTTTGAAATGAACTGATGAGTAAAGAAATTTATTTTAATTGGAATAAATTGGGAATCAATTTGGAAAATTGATTTAAGTGATTGAGATTGGAAATCTCTCTCTCAATAACCAAGTACGCTTTCAAAGTAAATTTTTAAATATAAATTGAAAGTTTAAAGTTGTTTTAAGAAGTATGTTTTGAAAAAAATTTACTATTTCTAAATATTTAAATTTTAAGTAAGTATTCCCTTTTAATCTATTGTAGCAATAATAATTTTACTCTGTTATAGAAATAATTATTTCAATCTATTATAGAAATAATTATTTCAATCTGTTATAGCAATAATTATTTAAAGAGTGACTTAGTATTTTATTTTTAAAAATAAAAATCTAGTTTTATATTTTATTTGGTAACCTTATTTTCAAATATTCATATAGTATGTATTTTTTTTAACAAATCATTGAGGTAGTTTTAAAATAAATGTTTTAAACTATATTTCAAAGTAAAGTGTTTTAAAATATAGTTTTGTGCTTGGCGATTTCAGAGGAGATAGGAAATAATTGGGAAAGTTTATTCTGAAAGGAAAGATAGTTTTGAAACTATTTCCAAAGGATTAAAAATTGAAATAAATCTTGTGAAGATATTTTGAGGTTAATAAATAATTTGGGAAATTATTTATTGTTGGATGGATGTTTGTGGATATTAATTGATAGTTAAATGACCGACTATCAATATTGGCCAACTGCGTTGATCGTTTCGAAGAGTCCGGGATCGAGATTTATTTCTCAAAAACCACTTCGATCCAGTTTGTACGTTTCGTGTAAACGATTTTGGATTCGAAGATGGAGCAGTGAAGTGCAAGGGCTAATCGCTACTAATCCTTAGGATATTTCCAAAATAGATGTAGTAGGAATAGTGCCTTCGGTTCCGTTCGAACCCGGGGCGGACTTGTATGGATGAATGCTTGCGAAACATCGTCAGGTGGACGATGGGCATTCTAAGGGATATGTTCTAAAAAGGTAACGCTTAGCCTCAAGCCTCATCAAATGGGAATGACTGAAAATCAGGGGTTATGCAACAAGGCTAGGTGGGTTGCACCCAAACAGGGTGAGGTCATTCCTGTCTAGATGTCCCTTGTTATTTCGGCTTAGTGGGCAGTTGCTGATCCCAACCGCGGGGTGATCTCACTCGGGATTATCCAGTAAGGGGTAGTCCCGGCCTTGTGTGGCAGGGGAGCGGGCGTACTCCTTGGTACGGTGATCTAGGCCCCGTACTGTGGCAGGTGGTACCCCAGTGCCTAGTCATTAGTTGGAAATCCATTCTCCCTACGAGCCTTGTACAAGTTTTGTTTGTATTACCCACTCTGTGTCTAGTAGCTGGAATTTAATAATGTAACAATTTCGGCTATTTTATAAGTATTTGTATATAGACCCTATTATAATATCAAAGGATTCCTATAAAAATTGTTTTAGCTATCGTAAGGTAAAAAGCCGACATGTTTATTTATGGCGTGGTCTTACGAGATGCTTTTGTTTTCAAAGGATTTTGAAACTTTAATAATCAATTGAGTGTGATTTTCTCACGCTGGTATTCCAGACTGACTCGGGTGTTATTTAACTGTAATGCTCGGGTCAGACCGAGTATTATAGGATACAGGAGTTGCTGTGGAGCTCAGGAGACAAGCAGGATGACAATACGTACTACCGTACTTGTATATATATACATATTCCGCTGTGTTGAGTTGTTGAGTATCCATTTGTATGATATTGATGTTGATCTGTGATTGATATACTCTGATAATGTAATGTATAAATAAAAATATTTAATGTTGAGTAAAGATTATTTATTATCTATTGTATTTTATTCCGCTGCGATGGTTAGATTATGTTGTTGATTTCTATTTCCTTCTCTTGCCTCTTCTTCTTAAACCCAAACGGTTCGTATTTCTGTGCAACTTGAGTTCATTTTAGTAGAATAGTGTCGACTTAAGGGGTACGGATTTGCGGGTCGTTACAGCGAACCCCTCAACGCCGACCAACTGCGAAGCTTCCCACACATCAACGACGACTTTGCGAAGCCTCGCCATTGACCAGATCTCACTGATCATTCTGGAATCAAAATCGAGTGTTTCAACCCCACTTGGAACCTTATCTCGAAACAATAATCACCCATCGCCAACGACCTAGGTGACGGTAACCCATGGCCTTTCTTCCATAGCAGCCTCACACCATCACGTCTCGATTGCAACCATCGCGGTCGAGCTCGAAGTCCCGATGATGACGCAACGACTCCGAAATCAAGCCTTATCAAAACCCAGATTTTACCCTAGTTTTTCAATTTCCTGCCGCCCCGATGATCGTAAGGACCAGTAGCCAATTTTCCCATGAATGTCAACTTCGTGGCCATATTCATCCAAATTTCTAAACCCTAAAATTTTCTCAACCAGCTGGAATCAACAAAATTCCATATTCTGTTCATCTCAACCATTCCCTTAAATCTCAATCTTAAAATTCAAGATTTTCATATTAAAATTCTTAACTTTAACTACGAATTAATCTATATAATCAAAACATGAAATTATTGTGATTTATTTTTGACCCAACAGGCTCACCACTGTATTTCTTAATTTTTTGATTAATTCCTACTTTAAAATTTCTGGAATCTATTTTTAGATTTAGTATTATATTGTTATAAACATACTTTGTTCAGGTATCAATACTAAATTCTAAATGTACAAGGGAATTTAGATTTTTCTTTTATAGTTGTTATGGGCATGCACATACATTAGAACTGTCTATATATATATACAGATATATACACATTAAAAAAATGATATTGAAAACTTTTGACCAGATAAAATTGTTATGCAAAACAATTTCTTCCATCCTATGAAAATTTATCACATGCATTTTGGAATTATGATTTAAAACTGTTTAAAAATCTAAAATTAACTTACCTTTTTAAAAAAAAAATATTTATCCACTATTTCCCTTGAATCCACTTTTACAAATAAAGTGATAAAATTTTATTTCAGAAATCAAATTCTGAATTGTTTAGGTGGGATATTTTAGATTTTTGTCAGGTTTTTAAAACATGTTAATTTGAACAGAGCATTCCTGACATGCATTCATATTTTCACACATCAATACCTTTATGCAAGAGCTTATCAAAATCATACTTCAAATATAATCACAACATTAGATATCAACATAATCTAGATTGAATATGTTAATTTTACCCACAAAATTTGCAAAACAGAGGTAGGCTGTTAGATCTGAAACTGCTACAGATATTAAAACTATTTTAAGAAGAAAGATTTACTCACATGCTTCTAATTTGCAGAGAACAAAGCTTATTTCAGGCCTGAACAATTTTAATTTGAAAAAGCTTTGATTTGCTGAATAAAATCCTCTGCATGCCTCCATTTGATGATTAAAAATGTTGAAACCGATGTTGATTTGCAATTGAACCTCAATTGAATGGCAAAAGATTTGAAATTGCAGAATTTTATCTTGCTTTTCAGATTTGATTCCTTCTTTTTTTTCAGATTTTTTTCTTGTCTTTGGGTTTTTAATTTTCAGATTTGAAAGTAGATTCACTGATTTGCCATTTATTTGAAAAAAAGAAGAGAGGAAAAAGGATTTGAGAAGAAGAATAAGGTTTTGAAATTAAAAGAGGAGAAAAACCATTTTCTTCATATGTTTAAATGAATTATGTTTATTAAAGAAAGTAAAATTTCAAAATAAAGACACTTGTTAATAGACTTACATTTGTCATTCATTAATGCTTAATTTCCTTACAAGTGTTTTTGGGATGTCCAAACATATTTACATTTGTTATTATTTTTAAAATGTGTATACCCTTTTATTACTTATATTATATTTACTTATGTTTTATAAAGATTTAGGTATCATGTGTTAAAGTATTTACACTTGTATTTTGTATGCATTTATTTTTTTAAATATTTTTGAAAATCCTTTATTTTTTATTTGGTAAATACATTTTCTTAATTTATTCTTATAAATCCTTATAAGGAAAATATTATATAACTATTTATCTACCATTTAAAATCAAACATACATTATTATTAAATCCAATTTACTTTCAGATATTTATCTTTGGATTCCAATCTCAAATTCAAATTTAAAATTTAAAATCCTAAATATCTATTTTTAAACAAATACATATCTAATTTGTTTGATCATTATAAGTTTCCCACCATATAATTATATTAGGAGATTCAAATAAATATTTATTATCAGATTTATTTATTCAATTTACAATTCAGTATTTCTATTCATTAATCCAATTATATTATCAATTACAAATGTCCAGAAATCCGGGTTATCACATTCCTCCCCCCTTAGAATCTTTTAGTCCACGAAAAGGAATGAAACCAGAATCTATTAAAATACTTATATTAGTAAAATTTCTCTTTGATCATTTTTAAACCATAAACTCCTTTGTTAATAATATTTATACACTTTATAATCTATATAATGTTAATAAAATTGTTTTATAAAAATACTTTCATAACTCGATGTCTCAACTAGTCCATCTTTGTTCTTACAGAAATTCAGTCATACGTTGATCAGGCGTATGACTGAAAATCTATAAGTACTTAGCAGACCCGTTTTCAACACCCATTGAAAATACTTGGAAAATAATTTTATTGGAAATCTAGAAAACAATTTTTGAAAATAGATGAAATATCTTTAGTGAGGATGCTCTGAAAATCATCACTCCCATCCATGGTCACAGTAACATTCCAGGGTTACGTTGCCGTCGCAGCGAAAGCCCATGTAACTGCAGGCTCTCCGGCCTCTCGATTATGCCATGGAACCCACACAACAGATCACAGTTACATTCTAGGGTTATGTTTCCATCACAGCAAAAGTCCATGTAACTGCAGGCTCTCAGCGGCCTATTATTTTCACTGCCGAAATGAAACATCTCCACTTCTACATAGGTCGCAGTCTGCCGATATAAAATCATACACAGACTGTTGGCTCTCAGCAGCACACACGACTTTCGCTATGTTATACCATAGGTCGCACTTACATCCTGGGTTACGTTGCCATCGCAGCAAAAGTCCATGTAACTATTGGCTCTTAGCGGCACACACGACTTACGCTATGGTATACTCAACTCATAATCCTCAAGAACTAGTTTTGTCCGGACTCCTCACAGGATCAACTTTAGAACCCCCTTGGTTCTCAAGGCAGCACCACCCGGTGGCACTCCTAAGAAGTTCATTCCACGGGAGCGCCTTTTTTCCCCAGAGCCATCATCAAAACGCTTTATGCTATACATATAGTATCTTCAAATCATACACCTAGTATGATCTCATACAAAGCTCCTTTACACAAAACCGATTATTCCAAAATCGATAATTCTCAAACCAGGCTTTTCAAATTCTCATATTGATTTTACCCAAAATCAAAAGCCTTTCCAAACCCAAAGGTTCCCAAAAGCTTTTCTAAAATCCTCATAAGATCCTTATATATAAATATATATACAAATATATAATTTTTTTAAAACTTTGGATCAATTCAAATTTGTATAAAATTCCTTCTATACTTCAAACATTTTCAAAAACCCTTTTCTTCAGGCAATAGATTTAACAAGGGGATATTTATCTTATATAACAAAGATATATAACTTCGTTTATTCAAAATCTAATATTCAAATTTGATTTCTCTTTCCAACATCAATTTCATTCAAAACCGTACGATGTACACTTGTCATACATACGCTACACTAATCTGATCGCTCACTCGATTACACAATTTCACTTCCGAACTAGTATCATCCACCCGACTTCCTAGTGCGGACACAGATCTGTTTTCTTCATCAGAAACCGTCATTCTCCTTGCATAGCCATAACTATGATAGAGAATATCCAGAACCAATCAACAATCCATATCCAGGTTCGCCATCGAAAATCGATTGAAAAATCCCACTCGGATCGATATAACTATCTTGAAATTCTATGCTCGAATCTGGATCAAATCACTATGCGAATAGAATAACATACGTACATCCTACGTATTTAACTTCATTGATTATTTGCCAAATCAATTTCCTTTCTATTCACGTTTCCTTTAATTCCCATTCACTTATTAACAATTGCCTTAATTCTCATTTGGATTAGTATTTCGATTCTTATCTCAGTTGGGTATTTAATCAATAACAGTTTGAACTCCGACCAGTTTAGAAAATAACTTGAAAATTCTAAAAATAGATAGGTAGCTGAAAAATAATTATTATTTTGCAAAATAGCTATAAAATAGTTAACTAATTATAAAACAGTTGAGAAATAGTTATGTAGCTATAGAAATTTTAAATAATTGCAAAATAGTTGTAAAATAGTAATTAATTCGTAACTTAGTTGAAAAATAGTAATTAGTTTAGAAAACTGTTGAAAAAAGATTAAATAGCTCCAAAAATAATTGTAAAACAAGTATAAAATAATTTTGCTTTTAAAAGAAAGGTTATATGTATTAAATAGCTTGAAAAAAATAAGTTTATATTAAAACAATTTATATTGAAAATAGTTAGAGTCAAAACTGTTCACTCCCCCAACAATTCCATTTAAATTTCCACTCCCATTTAAATTGACTCAATTCCAATTTAAATAATCTTCAACCATTAATATTGATTCAACCCCAATTCAAGTTGAATTAACCTCAGTTTCTTTCCAAAATTTAACTTTATTCAACCGTGATCTCAAATTTCTACTAATTCAAATATATTTCAATTGAACTAGTTCCAATTTCAATTCATTTCAACTCCAGTTTGAATTACTTCCCAATTTCAAACTCTATTTCCAAATCAAGTTGAATTATTCCTGATTTCCTCCTAATTCAATTCAAATTCCATTTGAATTTAAATCTATTCAACTTTAATTACAAATTCCACATTATTCAAATCAATCTAATTAGATTAACCATTTAACTTTCCAAATTAAATCTCAATTTCATCTTGAAATTTCCAATTCAAGCTGTTCATTCAAACTTATTTAACTTTTTCCCAAGTTAAATCTCAATTTGCTAAATCCAATCAACCATGCTCAATTTGAATTCCCACTTTAAATTTCAAAATTCTTTCCCTCCTATAAGTTCCAAACTTATACATCACACTTCAGGGAAAATCAAAACTCAACACCTTAGAGTTTATTTCAAATTATCTTTGGTACCATGTATATCCATACATTAATTCACTACATAATAGTAGTTCTTACATTATTTACATTAATCCAAAATAAGAGTCTTACAAAAGTCATAAATCTTGATGTCTTCCAATTACCTAGAGGTTTGGAAAGAATAGAGCCCTAATACTCCTAAAAGTATTCTTCCTACGGACTTCCTTCCAAAGGCCGAGCCCGAACATACACTTCTCAACAGGGTGTCCCCACTTATAACATTTACCACAAAAATGTTTATACCCTGTCATCAATCTGGATAACCTTCACGCCTCCAACAGTGCGTTCTACAGCGTTACTCCTCTTCTGCCTCTCGGAACAATTCCTAGCAATGTGTCCTGTCTTCTTACAATGATAGCAGATAGTCGACTCATTGATCGGTTCCACAGGTTTACGCTTCGCCTTTCCCACTTCAGGGCAATGGTTTAGAAAATGTCCTTTCTTGTGACACTTAAAGCACAAGATCCTGGAGCGAAACTGATGGAATGCACCCTTCAATTCCTCTCTTGTTTTACTGCACTTGGCTGCGTAATGTCCCTTATTAAAACATCTGTAGCAGGTGACATTATCATAGGGTCCTGGTTCAGCCCTTTCCTTAACCTGTTCCTCATGCTCTTGAATTCCTTCCTCTCGATCCCTACATGCAGCTGCTCTTTGCTCTATGCGCCTAACCTTCCCTTCTTCGCTCTTAGTCGTCTCTCTCAAGGACTGAATTCTAGAGGAGCTTCCTAACCTATAAATTAGACATAATTAGATTACTAAGTTATACCTTATGTTTTTTTTTCCAATCTTCAAACAACTCATTGTTTGCAACAAGTCTCTTTTATTCAAATAATACTTATTTATTCGTTTAGCACTTTGAAACAACCTTTCAAATTTATGGACCTAGATTTAAAATTCCATTATTTAGGTATTTTCAATTTCAATTTATAAGTCATACATTACATGAATGTTTACTTCTTTAGAACATTTCATATTGATTACTCATTAATACACATCTTATTATTAAACACATAACAATCATTTATGATAATAACCAAGATTATCATATCTAAAACCATCCATTATCATCTTATTCTGAAATACTTCTCCAATTCAATATTTCAATTTTAGTTGAATCCATTTCAAACTTATCTTTGTTTAATTTCAATTAAATTCTAATAAATTAACAGGCAATTTCCTTAATATTTATTAGAGTGAAATATTGCTTTATATATCAAAATATAATCTTATATGAAATCATTTAAAATCTTTATATAAGAAAATAACAATTACGCTCTCATATATATATATATATACACACACACACACTCAACTCATCCTAGGGTTCCATTGACCCTATCCTTAATGAGTAATCCCACCAGAGCCAAGGTTCTTGTTTAACCTTCTACTCTGATACCAATTGTAACGACCCGAAAATTCCGATCCCGAAAATTCCAGATAGTTAGAAAAGAAGAAGAGATAGAAGAAGAAGAAACAGAAACAAGACACAGAAACCTCACATTCGCAGCGGATCAAAATATAATATCACATAATAATAGTTTACAAAAAAAAAAACAGTATCGGTACATTTACATTTCATCAGAGTTATAACATTTACACAGTACAGGACAGTTATAAAACAACATGTCCTAGATATAACTATATATCACAGTGTGTATGCTCCATACGTTCCAGCCATCCAGCTTGCCTTCCTGAGCTCCAGAACGTCCTTACCTGAAAATCTGCAATACTCGGTCTGACCCAAGCATTATATCAAAGTAACACCCGGGTCAGGCTGGAAACCAGCGTGAGTAAACTCATCTAACATGAATACAAAAGCATACAACTGATATGAACCCGGGTAACTTATGTCAATTTACAAATTCACAAGTCGTTAAGACATTACTCATATCACACATCCATTTCTAAGTGTCAAAACTTAGATTAAATGGTCCAACACACTTAAATCATCCCAAACCAGCACATTGATTTCCACATATAAATTTATAAAGAATCGAAGTGGCTTCAGGTATTAACTAATACCCGACTCCGGTCTCTTCGAATCCAATGTCATCTTAACCTAAGTTATCTAATTAAATATATTAAATTTTAAATACCAGATAACATTTTAATGCATCAATTCATAATGGATAGATATTCACATTATCACCATTCATCCATCATATCATCTCACAAAGCAATTCATATCAGGAATATCAACCAGTCCAAGCACTCATCGCCATTCAATCATTTATAAGCAAGATTGATCACGTTATTAATTACATTAATTAATGATCTTCAAATTACTTTCATTTATTACATTAATTAATTACATTAATTAATTATTTCCATTAATCAGCCTTAATCAACCATAACAGTGATCAATCATTCTGTAATTAATTACCTTAATTAATTCCTTAATTAATTATTAATCCTTAAATTAATTACACCAAGTAATTATCCTTAGTTACATCTCATTAGTAATTAACCCTTAATTACCTTCCGTTAAGTAAATTTTCCTCATACTAATTACATCAGGAATTTATCCATCAATTACTATACTAAGTAATTACACTCATAAATCTTATTAGTTAATTATGCTCAAATCTCTTAATCAACCTATTTATTCTCTAGGCATTAAACCTTAATCATATTAAGATAAAACTTATCTTATTAATGCCTTATTACAATTAACATTTATTATTATGATAATCTTTACTTAATTAATCATTAATTAAGTTTTTAGAATAAAATAATCATTAAGCTAGAAAATTTTAAAGTTAACAAAACTTATCTTTCTTAAGTAACTTAAAACATTATCAAGTATATGTTTAAAGAGCTAATTCTAATTTGTATTTTAAAACTTGTTTTACTATGCTTTGAAGTCTAGAAGTATTTGAAGAGCTCAGGTCCCTGATCTAAAACTAAACATCTCTCCTTAAATTTTACATTTTACCTGATTCCTTAATCAAAGCATAACCCCGAACCATACATCACTTTCCTCGAGCACACCCTGTACGCACTACCCTCTTGCCTCGAGACCATCTCGAGAATGTCTCGAATAAAACTTGAGTTACTTTAACATTTCAATCCATCAGACTCTGACATATACGTGTGCACGGTGCATGGCGAACCCCTCAACGCCGACCAACTGCGAAGCTTCCCACACATCAACGACGACTTTGCGAAGCCTCCCATTGACCAGATCTCATTGATCATTCTGGAATCAAAAATTGAGTGTTTCAACCCCACTGGAACCTTATCTCGAAACAATAATCACCCATCGCCAACGACCTAGGTGACGGTAACCCATGGCCTTTCTTCCATAGCAGCCTCACACCATCACGTCTCGATTGCAACCATCGCGGTCGAGCTCGAAGTCCTGATGATGACGCAACGACTCCGAAATCAAGCCTTATCAAAACCCAGATTTTACCCTAGTTTTTCAATTTCCTGCCGCCCCGATGATCGTTAGGACCAGTAGCCAATTTTCCCATGAATGTCAACTTCGTGGCCATATTCATCCATTCTAAACCCTAAAATTTTCTCAACCAACTGGAATCTACAAAATTCCATATTATGTTCATCTCAACCATTCACTTAAATCTCAATCTTAAAATTCAAGATTTTCATATTAAAATTCTTAACTTTAACTACGAATTAATCTATATAATCAAAACATGAAATTATTGTGATTTATTTTTGACCCAACAGGCTCACCACTGTATTTCTTAATTTTTTGATCAATTCCTACATTAAAATTTCTGGAATCTATTTTTAGAATTAGTATTATATTATTATAAACATACTTTGTTCGGGTATCAATACTAAATTCTAAATGTACAAGGGAATTTAGATTTTTCTTTTATAGTTGTTATGGGCCTGCACATACATTAGAACTGTCTATATATATACAGGTATATACACATTAAAAAAAATGATATTGAAAACATTTGACCGGATAAAATCGTTATGCAAAACAATTTCTTCCTTCCTATGAAAATTTATCACACGCATTTCTGGAATTATTATTTAGAACTGTTTAAAAATCTAAAATTAACTTACCTTTTTTAAAAAAAAAAATTATCCAGTATTTCCCTTGAATCCGCTTTTACAAATAAAGTGATAAAATTTTATTTCAGAAATCAAATTCTGAATTGTTTAGGTGGGATATTTTAGGTTTTGGTCAGGTTTTTAAGACCTGTTAATTTGAACAGAGCATTCCTGACATGCATTCATATTTTCACACATCAATACCTTCATGCAAGAGCTTATCACAATCATACTTCAAATATAATCACAACACATGCTAGATTGAATATGTTAATTTTACCCACAAAATTTGCAAAACAGAGGTAGGCAGTTAGATCTGAAACTGCTACAGATATTAAAACTATTTTAAGAAGAAAGATTTACTCACATGCTTCTAATTTGTAGAGAACAAAGCTTATTTCAGGCCTGAACAATTTTAATTTGAAAAAGCTTTGATTTGCTGAAGAAAATCCTTTGCATGCCTCCATTTGATGATTAAAAATGTTGAAACCGATGTTGATTTGCAATTGAACCTCAATTGAATGGCAAAAGATTTGAAATTGCAGAATTTTATCTTGCTTTTCGGATTTGATTCCTTCTTTTAATTTTAGATTTTTTTTCTTGCCTTTGGGTTTTAATTTTCAGATTTGAAAGTAGATTCACTAATTTGCCATTTATTTGAAAAAAAGAAGAGAGGAAAAATGATTTGAGAAGAAGAATAAGGTTTTAAATTAAAAGAGGAAAAAAAACCATTTTCTTCATATGTTTAAATGAATTATGTTTATTAAAGAAAGTAAATTTTCAAAATAAAGACACTTGTTAATAGACTTACATTTGTCATTCATTAATGCTTAATTTCCTTACAAGTGTTTTTGGGATGTCCAAACATATTTACATTTGTTATTATTTTTAAAATGTGTATACCCTTTTATTACTTATATTATATTTACTTATGTTTTATAAAGATTTAGGTATCATGTGTTAAAGTATTTACGCTTGTATTTTGTATGCATTTATTTTTTAAATATTTTTGAAAATCCTTTATTTTTTATTTGGTAAATACATTTTCTTAATTTATTCTTATAAATCCTTATAAGGAAAATATTATATAACTATTTATCTATCATTTAAAATCAACCATACATTATTATTAAATCCAATTTACTTTAAGATATTTATCTTTGGGTTCCAATCTCAAATTCAAATTTAAAATTTAAAATCCTATATATCTATTTTTAAACAAACACATATCTAATTTGTTTGATCATTATAAGTTTCCCACCATATAATTATATTAGGAGATTCAAATAAATATTTATCATTAGATTTATTTATTCAGTTTACAATTCAGTATTTCTATTCATTAATCCAATTATATTATGAAATACAGATGTCCCAAAATCCGTGTTATCACAGTTTGATAGTGATTATTGTAAATATTGACTAATAGTTAAATAACCGACTATCAATACTGGCCATTAAAAGGCGTTTGAATTTCGATGCGATGGGGGGACAGATTCCAAATTGATATTCGAAAACCACATCTAATCTTTGTGATGGATCTTTTGTTTAAAAGATCAAATTGGAAATTTGTTGTGATTTTCTTGAAATCTGGTGTTAACAATTATTTTAAAAATAAGGGCTCGTTATTCGTATTAGCTGGGAGAGGACTTTGTGTCGTAAAACCCATTCCGAATAATAATACGATGAAATGGGATTGCATTTGAAGAAGGTGTTGAAGACCGAGTATTTTCGAAAGTGAAAGGATTGCCTAGAGAATGTCTCTGCACTGAGTCGCTTCGGTATAGGGATTTTACCACCCTTCATGATGGGGATTCCGGACATGATTAGTGAATATACGGATTTGCAAGGGCTTCTCTGGAAGTGCCTTTGGTTCTGTTTGAACCCGAAATGGACTTGTGTTGATGTATATGTAACAACCCAGAATTTTGAACAATTTAATTTGTGAATATTTAATTTATTTTAAATATTTAAATGATGATTTGACGTGAATTTCAAATTATCATCATAAATTGGCGATTAAATTTTAGAATTTAATCTAGTGAAAAGTTGAATAGAATTTGAATTTAGCTTTGAAATTGAATATTGAATTGGTATTTAAAATTTGAACAAATGACTAGGAATAATAATTTGGATTTGAGAATTATTTTTTATGTAAATTTATAAATCGATGTTTAGTTATAAATAACATTTTTCTTTAACTAAAATAAAATAGAATAAAAATTTTGTCAATAACGAAATTAATAAATACAACTATTGGAAATTTTAACAACATCGTTTTTGCAAAGCAAAGAAAATAAACAAAACTAATTGAATTTAAATTGAAAAAAAAAGAAAGATAAAAAGATAAAAAGTAAATAAAAAAATATAATAAAAAAATAAAAAATAAAATAAATAAGTATACACGGCCTTACTTTCATCAGCTAGATACACGCCTTAACTCGTGCCTTCATTCACGCCTTACCTTATCACCATAATCAACGTCGTCACCTACGCCATAACCCACGAACCACAATCACGTCTTCCCCCATTCATTCAAAACCCTACCCCTTCATTCATAAAAAAAAAAACATACGAACGAATTAATGGCGGCCTAAAATCGCCGTTCCTCTTCATCATTCAAAAATTAGGGTTTCACCTACAGTTCGATTCGCTCGCGGCTGCTCAATCTCGCCCTCGCTTCGAATTCAGGTGAGTGATTTCTTATCACTCACATCTAATTCCACTCTGATGATTTTTAGCTTGTTAAAATTTGCCATTTGCGCTGATTGATTTATTGATATTCTCGGCTTTGATGATTTTTGATCTGTTCGATCTCCTTGGTCATTTTGTGTTGATTTGCATTATGCTCCGGTCACTAGACATTGATTATTTGACCTATGGCAGTTGTTCATGGTTACAACTGCAGTTTCATCGTGATTTTGATACTTGTTGATTGGGTTTGGTTTCCGGTTTGTAATCCTTGCAACCTCATTTTATGCTATGGCTTCGGCCTTGACTATATCAAACTTGATTTTTGTGATATTGGTATTGTTTGACTTTTGCCATGCTATTTCTGGGCATTATACCTTTACTGCCATGTGTATACATACACTTATGTATGTATATATGTGTTGTATGAGTAATGTCCACTGTGATTTATTCGAGTTGCTTAAATGTGATTTTTACACTGCTGTACATCACTGTAATTCCATCATTGCACCGTTCCCTGACCTATACACTTTGAAAATCTTGCATTGGTCTGCTACTTTACTTCTTTGATATTGTGCATGTTTGAGCCTTGATTTGTCACAAGTATAGTCCATGCCTTCTTGTTCCTCTTTATAACTGTGAGCATCCCAACCTGCTACCTCTGTTTTTGCAAATTTTATGAGGGTGTTTTGGGCTTCGGCCTCCTTGGGTTTTGCGAACTCTAATTAGGGTGATTATGTGACCACCACTGTGTTGAATTCTTTTTGACAATGATGATCTTGTTGCCTTCGGTTATACCCTGTTACTTGCTTTGTTTAGCAGCAGCTTGATATTATTTGCATTCATGTTGCCTTTGTTAACCATGCTGCTGCCTGTGTTTGCATGTGCATCCTCTGTTGCCTTGTACATATTGGGTAGTCACTCTGACCTGTTTTATGTTAACTATACTTTGATCTTGTTTTGTGTTGTGGTGCCATATCTATGGTGCCCTCACCTTTATACTGCTGCTTTGAATTCTTTGGCAGTCGATTTGATTCTAAATGGCCTTCGGCCATTTTGTTTTTTTTGTTTTTTTTTTGAAACCCGCTGCTTGATTATTTGGAAACTGCTGTTAAATATATATATATATATATATATATATATATATTTCGAATGTTTGTTGCACCGTCTAGTTTCATTCATTGGATACTGGTGCATTATACTATATCAAGTTGATGATTTGGTTGAACTTCGACATTAACTTGATAATGTCTCCGAGTTCTTTGTTTAAGTGCATTTGAATATGTAAAGTTGTGACTGCCCTTGACTCTCTGTAGTCGTGGCATTCATTTTGTACTTGCACTTATATTTCATGATTGTTGTTGCCATGACTTGTGCTCGAGCTCTGCAGCCTTGCTTTGTTCAAGTCATACTTGTAGCCTTTGTGCCTTGTTGTTCCACTATTGCATGCCTTGTTTTCAAATTTACTTCATGTATTCAAGTGTACATGCAGCTTGGAGTCAGTTTCCTTGTAGTGCTTACATTCTTGAAACTATTTGGATTTCTGGAATTACTTGAGTTTCATTGTTGCAGTGATATTTTGAATTTTGGTCGAGGCCGTTTGTACTTGCGTTGAATCTGATTTTGATTTGACCTTGTGCACTCGAGTTGGCAAGGCAGTGCACATGTATGTACGTGTGAACTGCAGCCACACCGCCTTGATTTTATGGGTATTTGACCTGCAGTTCATTTTTATGAAAATTTGCACTTGTTGAAATGTGCAGTAATAAGTTGTTTGGAAACTTGTTTTATTTCACAAGTTGTTGTGGCGAGGCAGCGCACGCGTACGTGCACTGCAGCCACGTAGTATCGACATTTTGAATCGATATTTGAACCTTCATTGATTTTGGTTCGTTGACCTTTTGAGTATATCATCACGATAGTGGCAAGGCAGTGCACGCAAGCATCAACTGCAGCCACACGGCATTGATTTTTATTGATATCCTATTTTGTTTTGATTTATGATCTTTTGCATATTTCATTACGGTAGTGGCGAGGCAGTGCACGCAAGCGTGAACTGCAGCCACGGAGTTGACATTTTAAATGTGGCGAGGCCGTATACGCGTGTGTGTACTGCAGCCCTACCAAATCTAATGTTTTAAATGATGTTTTCTTTTGATGAAAATTGTTTTATGTTGACAATTCAATATATTTTGAACCGATTTTGATGATTTTGTTGTTAATTGCCATTTAGGCAAATTTTGATTGTTTTCTAAGTTATCTTCATCAATAATCCTTTCATCTATCCTCATTGATAATTTAAATCTACTGAGTTATTGTTTAACACTGTTAAGTGTTATATTTACTGTTATCCGATTACTTGTTAAAGGATCAGATAGGTAAATTTATATTTGACTGTCGTCTAATTATTGTTTGATTATTATTGCCTCTATGCACTAATAACTGAGTTTGAATTAGACTGACCTGTGTATTATTTTCTTTTGAATATAATACTCGGGTCAGACCGAGTATTTTTGCAGCTTGGAGATTTTCAGGCCGCGAAGTTAGAGAGAGAGGGGAAAGCACTCCACTAAAGTTTTTTCTGGAAAAATTTTCTTGTACTCAAAAATAAAAGATATATTCCGCTGTATAAAATTTAATGCATTGTACAAACTCTGATATATGTAAGAAAAATTATTTATGAGAAATATATGATTGTTCTGTGATTCTGTGGCTGATTCTGTTTAAACTCTATAAACTGAACAACAATCCGTCATTTTGAACGTTTCTAGTAGGTTTTTCAAAACCGACTGGGGGCGGTCATAGCGGCGGGTCGTTACAAAAGTGGTATCAGAGCTTTGGTTTACTCAAAGCTCAGTTTATGATGTTTAATATGAATAGTTACTAGAACCACTTTAAAGAAAAATGTTTTTCAAATTTAAAAGAAGTATGAAATTGTTTTCTTTGAGAAATAAAAGATATCTTGAAAATTAGAATCATTTTCGAAAATTCCCCTCTCTAATTTTAGGATTGCGATAGTTTCTCATTCGAAACTCATTATCGAATTATTGAGACTTATGAAAAATAAAATATAAGTGAAGCGAATTAATGAATTGGTTTGAATCAAATATTGTGAATATCTACAAAATAATAAATTGTGAAATAAAATTATATTTCAATTTAGTTATAGCCAAGAGGATAATTAAACTATAACTTGGGAATTTGATTCTGAATTCTTTTGAAAATTGATTTCAAACGTTGTGAAGAACGATTTAGTAAATAAATGGATTATAAGTATTTAACTTATAATATGAACTTTTGGTATATAACTGAGTTATATAAATTGAATTGAATTGAATTAATAAAAAGATTGTAAATCGAAGTTTTATAACTAGAAAAGGAATTTATGAAGATTGTTTATAAATTCGAAACCAATTGAATTTGATAAATGAAAAATAGAAGTTATTAAAGGAGTTATATTCGTGATTTTGGACAGCGAATTATCCTTTATATTAGATATTGTGATAGTAAATGTTGGTTGGGAATTTTATTCACGATTTTGGACAGTGGATAATCTTTTAAATAAAAAGTGTAGAAACACTGAATTGAATAAATAAGTATATTCACGATTTTGGACAGTGAATATATTATTGAATAAAACAGATATGTTTTGGGGGGTTAATATGGAAATATAAATTTAATGGAACCAAATTGATGAATGGCTTACTAAAGAACTAGTTGATTATTTTTGGGAATAGAAAGCAAATGCAAAGTTCAAATGAGATTTAGATTTCAAATTTGAAGTTGTCAACATGATAATCCATTATAGGTTTAATAAATTCAGTGATGAATTTGAATTTAAACGTGCGGAAAATTTAATTAAGTGAAAAACTTAATATTGAAAAGTTTGAAATTGGTTTAAAACTAATATTATGAAAAGTATGAGGAATTCAAACTATGAATTAAGTTGAAGTTGAAATTGAAAAAGTTAATGGTTTTAAAGATGTTTTAAAATGCATTAAGTATCGAATACATAGATTTCAACATTCATTGTTGAAATAGACGTTTTCGAAAAAAATAAGGAAATAGTGGACTATAACACTGTTGTTATAGTAAATGGTTTCCGGAAGGAAATGTTGTTTATAGTATTGGGATTTATATATCTATTTTAAATTCGAATCCCTATACTAGTGATTTTGAGTTGTCGTAACGATGTTTTACGCAACATTCGTTTTGACTCAAATAAATGTGTTTAAAAGAATGATTTCCTTAAAGAATGGAATATATACTTAATTTTGATTCAAGTATATTGAATATTTTCCAAGTGTTGAAAATAAATGAACTTGTGAATTACTTATTATTTAATAAGTATGGAAATATTTTCCAATATGAAATGAAAGGTTTGAAATTTTATCTTTTAAAGATAAATTGAAAAATGAATATTTGAAATTTGTTTCAAATGGTTAAGTTGGAAAATTATATATATCTTCTAAAGATATTATTTTTGGGAAATTTGAACAATCAGTTCAACTTGAATATTTTCCAAAAAGATTGAATCTTGAGTTAAATTGAGTTTAACTTTGACATCAAAAACAATATAAGTTGAACTTTGAATTTTGGATAGTCGATTGGGATTGTATGTCTAACATTGTGAATTGATGACATAGCATTTGATCTCTATTAAATATATATCTGTGGTGGCAGAGAATTTATTCTTTTAGCTTAACACCCTTCTCTGAGACGTACGAGCTTAGAGGTTATATATCGATAGACATCAATTATGTGTTGAGAATTGACGATGTAACGTGAAATCCAAATCGAATGTGAAGTCGATAATGAATTGGATTATGAATGTGAATTAGGTTTGAGATAACCTTAAAATTTCAAATCGATTTAGAGGAAAATTTTAAACGTGATGAAAAAATTTTGGAATCCTCTATTTGTTATGAATGTGAATTGAGTTTTCGTGACTTATATATGTGAATATAATAATTCGAAAACTATCAGTTTGGAAAGTCATTATTATGAAAAGTCCTGTGTAAGTTTACATAGGTATGATATGTACGAAATGTGAAATGAAGTACTATATGTATATGACATATGTTTTCTAAAAACTGAGGATATGGAAATGTACCTTCCATTTATTATTTGTGAAGGTGATTGGAACTCGGTGGAGTGTCCATTGGAAATCGTAGCTACGTAGAATTTCCATTAGTGGAATGTCCATCGGGACTGACTGGGATCCCCCACGATGGATCATCGTGTTTGGGATTAGGTGAATTGATGCTGGCGTAATTCGTGGGGCGTGATGCCTACAGTTACAAGCGATTCCACTGGGATAGTGGCGCAACCGCCGTGTAAACTGCGATCTAGAAACCGAAGCGTAATTCGAGGGGCGTGATGCCTACGGCCACGAGCGATTCTACTGGGATAGTAGCGTAACAGCCGTGTGGACCGCGATCTAAGGCGACAACCATGGCGAAATTCAAGAGAGATGAGAAATCTAAGGTTACAAGCGATTCTACTGGGATAGTAGCGTAACCGCCGGGTAAACTGTGATCCATGGGGGAACGTGCTTTCCATATCCATTTTTAAAAGAATTTTTTAAAAAAGTATTTTCACTGGGAGTTGAAGCAAGTATATTTAGTACTTGGAGATTTTTAGTCTTGCGCCTGGCCAGCGTATGCCTAATGTCTGTAAGAACGACGATGGACTTGTTAAACTTCGAGTTATCAAGTATTTTCAAACTTTGAATAGAAAATCAATAGTCTGAAATTAGAATTACATAATTCTAACTTAATGAATTAAGGAAGAAGATCTTTAAAATATCTTGAAAGCACACAGCTTTGGAAAAGATATAATATGCAAATATTTAGCATGAAAGATTTCAAGTTTAAAAATCTGAGTTTTGTAAGTCAAAAATTTGGTAAAAGACTTTTGTGTCTTGATTATTAAAATTGATGAACAAAACTAGTGAAATAAAATAAATGGAATGAATCCTATATTTATTTATGAGTTTGAAACTTGGAAAAATTGTGTAAGGTATAAGTATCGGTGAGATTTTAGCAATCGTTTTTCCTAACTTATAATTTCGGGACGAAATTCTTTTAAGTAGGGAAGATTGTAACAACCCAGAATTTTGAACAATTTAATTTGTGAATATTTAATTTATTTTAAATATTTAAATGATGATTTGACGTGAATTTCAAATTATCAGCATAAATTGGCAATTAAATTTTAGAATTTAATCTAGTGAAAAGTTGAATAGAATTTGAATTTAGCTTTGAAATTAAATATTGAATTGGTATTTAAAATTTGAACAAATGACTAGGAATAATAATTTGGATTTGAGAATTATTTTTTATGTAAATTTATAAATCGATGTTTAGTTATAAATAACATTTTTCTTTAACTAAAATAAAATAGAATAAAATTTTTGTCAATAACGAAATTAATAAATACAACTAGTGGAAATTTTAACAACGTCGTTTTTGCAAAGCAAAGAAAATAAACAAAACTAATTGAATTTAAATTGAAAAAAGAAAGAAAGAGAAAACGATAAAAAGTAAATAAAAAAATATAATAAAAAAATAAAAAATAAAATAAATAAGTATACACGGCCTTACTTTCATCAGCTAGATACACGCCTTAACTCGTGCCTTCATTCACGCCTTACCTTATCACCATAATCTACGCCGTCACCTACGCTATAACCCACGAACCACAATCACGTCTTCCCCCATTCATTCAAAACCCTACCCCTTCATTCATAAAAAAAAAAAAAAACATACGAACGAATTAATGGCGGCCTAAAATCGCCGTTCCTCTTCAGCATTCAAAAATTAGGGTTTCACCTACAGTTCGATTCGCTCGCGGCTGCTCAATCTCGCCCTCGCTTCGAATTCAGGTGAGTGATTTCTTATCACTCACATCTAATTCCACTCTGATGATTTTTAGCTTGTTAAAATTTGCCATTTGCGCCGATTGATTTAGTGATATTCTCGGCTTTGATGATTTTTGATATGTTCGATCTCCTTGGTCATTTTGTGTTGATTTGCATTATGCTCCGGTCACTAGACATTGATTATTTGACCTATGGCAGTTGTTCATGGTTGCAACTGCAGTTTCATCGTGATTTTGATACTTGTTGACTGGGTTTGGTTTCTGGCATATAATCCCTGCAACCTCATTTTATGCTATGGCTTCGGCCTTGACTATATCAAACTTGATTTTTGTGATATTGGTATTGTTTGACTTTTGCCATGCTATTTCTGGGCATTATACCTTTACTGCCATGTGTATACATACACTTATGTATGTATATATGTGTTGTATGAGTAATGTCCACTGTGATTTATTCGAGTTGCTTAAATGTGATTTTTACACTGCTGTACATCACTGTAATTCCATCATTGCACTGTTCCCTGACCTATACACTTTGAAAATCTTGCATTGGTCTGCTACTTTACTTCTTTGATATTGTGCATGTTTGAGCCTTGATTTGTCACAAGTATAGTCCATGCCTTCTTGTTCCTCTTTATAACTGTGAGCATCCCAACCTGCTACCTCTGTTTTTGCAAATTTTATGAGGGTGTTTTGGGCTTCGGCCTCCTTGGGTTTTGCGAACTCTAATTAGGGTGATTTTGTGACCACCACTGTGTTGAATTCTTTTTGACAATGATGATCTTGTTGCCTTCGGTTATACCCTGTTACTTGCTTTGTTTAGCAGCAGCTTGATATTATTTGCATTCATGTTGCCTTTGTTAACCATGCTGCTGCCTGTGTTTGCATGTGCATCCTCTGTTGCCTTGTACATATTGGGTAGTCACTCTGACCTGTTTTATGTTAACTATACTTTGATCTTGTTTTGTGTTGTGGTCCCATATCTATGGTGCCCTCACCTTTATACTGCTGCTTTGAATTCTTTGGCAGTCGATTTGATTCTAAATGGCCTTCGGCCATTTTGTTTTTTTTTGTTTTTTTTTTGAAACCCGCTGCTTGATTATTTGGAAACTGCTGTTAAATATATATATATATATATATATATATATCGAATGTTTGTTGCACCGTCTAGTTTCATTCATTGGATACTGGTGCATTATACTATATCAAGTTGATGATTTGGTTGAACTTCGACATTAACTTGATAATGTCTCCGAGTTCTTTGTTTAAGTGCATTTGAATATGTACAGTTGTGACTGCCCTTGACTCTCTGTAGTCGTGGCATTCATTTTGTACTTGCACTTATATTTCATGATTGTTGTTGCCATGACTTGTGCTCGAGCTCTGTAGCCTTGCTTTGTTCAAGTCATACTTGTAGCCTTTGTGCCTTGTTGTTCCACTATTGCATGCCTTGTTTTCAAATTTACTTCATGTATTCAAGTGTACATCCAGCTTGGAGTCAGTTTCCTTGTAGTGCTTACATTCTTGATACTATTTGGATTTCTGGAATTACTTGAGTTTCATTGTTGCAGTGATATTTTGAATTTTGGTCGAGGCCGTTTGTACTTGCGTTGAATCTGATTTTGATTTGACCTTGTGCACTCGAGTTGGCGAGGCAGTGCACATGTATGTACGTGTGAACTGCAGCCACACCGCCTTGATTTTATGGGTATTTGACCTGCAGTTCATTTTTATGAAAATTTGCACTTGTTGAAATGTGCAGTAATAAGTTGTTTGGAAACTTGTTTTATTTCACAAGTTGTTGTGGCGAGGCAGCGCACGCATACGTGCACTGCAGCCACGTAGTATCGACATTTTGAATCGATATTTGAACCTTCATTGATTTTGGTTCGTTGACCATTTGAGTATATCATCACGATAGTGGCCAGGCAGTGCACGCAAGCGTGAACTGCAGCCACACGGCATTGATTTTTATTGATATCCCATTTTGTTTTGATTTATGATCTTTTGCATATTTCATTACGGTAGTGGCGAGGCAGTGTACGCAAGCGTGAACTGCAGCCACGGAGTTGACATTTTAAATGTGGCGAGGCCGTATACGCGTGTGTGTACTGCAGCCCTACCAAATCTAATGTTTTAAATGATGTTTACTTTTGATGAAAATTGTTTTATGTTGACAATTCAATATATTTTGAACCGATTTTGATGATTTTGTTGTTAATTGCCGTTTAGGCAAATTTTGATTGTTTTCTAAATTATCTTCATCAATAATCCTTTCATCTATCCTCATTGATAATTTGAATCTACTGAGTTATTGTTTAACACTGTTAAGTGTTATATTTACTGTTATCCGATTACTTGTTAAAGGATCGGATAGGTAAATTTATATTTGACTGTCGTCTAATTATTGTTTGATTATTATTGCCTCTATGCACTAATAACTGAGTTTGAATTAGACTGACCTGTGTATTATTTTCTTTTGAATATAATACTCGGGTCAGACCGAGTATTTTTGCAGCTTGGAGAGTTTCAGGCCGCGAAGTTAGAGAGAGAGGGGAAAGCACTCCACTAAAGTTTTTTCTGGAAAAATTTTCTTGTACTAAAAAATAAAAGATATATTCCGCTGTATAGAATTTAATGCATTGTACAAACTCTGATATATGTAAGAAAAATTATTTATGAGAAATATATGATTGTTCTGTGATTCTGTGGCTGATTCTGTTTAAACTCTATAAACTGAACAACAATCCGTCATTTTGAACGTTTCTAGTTGGTTTAAAAACCAACTGGGGGCGATCAGAGCGGCGGGTCGTTACAGTATATCTGACGTTACACTTTGAGATGTAAAGGTGGTTTCTATCAAATACATTTCTGTTGGTGGCGGAGAATTTATTCTCTTAGCTTAACACCCTTCTCTGAGACGTACGAGCTCAGAGGTTATATAGTTGATGGTTACTAGTGATGCATTCCCAATTTGGTAATGTGGCATACAAAGTGCTGCTGATCATTTATTGATCGAAGTATGGCTTTGTGAAAAGTGTAGCTATGTGGACGAGACTTCGTCGGACCTCACATCTCAAAAATGGTCGAAACGGGAAGAATGTTGCATGGTTACGAGGGTCGCCCCCTTTAGGGCATGTCATTTCCTTCTGGAAAAGGGTGGTATCATGGTGTGGAGCCTAGATACTTAACTTATGTGGTTGATGCAAATTTGCTACTTTGTGGTTGTTTCTTTGTGGTTGAGGATCCTCCGATATAGGTCGCTAATGACCGGGGGATGTTATACTTGTGTATTAGTTACCTAGTTACCGAGGTAACCTGGCCATGTTTTGGCAGAGAGCTGGTTAAGTTCCTAGGCCGTCCCTCTAGAGGCGTACCCATGTGGCAATAGGAAGTTCCTTAGCTTGACCGTTTTTTGGAAATCGAAAGAAACAATATGCGCCCTATACGGTTTTAGTTGTATAACCTGCTATGGAATGTGGCGGTAACCTGCTAATGAACATGGTAGCTATAGTATGCATAAGTGCGAAATGTCTATGCTGGCTAAGATTAATATTATACTTTCGAAATGTTTTCCATACTATGCACTAATAATAATATCAAAGATGTTTTTCATATCAAGCATATTTGACTATCATTAGGAGAAATCTCTTCCAATTGTGCGCTTGCATTTTGTGTATGCTGAGAGGCCTTATGGTAGTTTCATTTTCCAAAATCATAGTGGATTTCTTTTTATTTTCTTTGTGAAAATAATTGTTTTTAAGATCTCACAACAGTCTCATGACTGGCCTAGAGTTTATTGTTCCTTTTCTAAACTCTGGATGCCCATAATTTTCCACACGGGCAGCCTAGAATTAGGTTATTATTATTCTAGAGCGATGTCAGGAAAGTATGTTGTGGTGATCTGGAGTTCAAAATGGATGGCGAGCCATATCACTAGTGTATGTTATATTCTTTTTCCACTGTTTGTTGTTGTAAAACTCTGATGATGTATTGTAATAACTGATAAAATTCTTTGTTTAAAGATTATTCATTTATCTAATATGTATTGTTCCGCTGCGAAATGTGAGATTCTGTTATTGTTTCTGTTTCTTCTTCAGTCTTCTTCTTCTTTAACCCTAACGGTTTGGTTTACTGGCATTCGATTGTACGACATTGGATATAGTAGTGGAATTAATGTTGACTTTCGAAGGTCTAAAAATTGGATTATTACGAAGTGGTATCAGAGCATTTTGGTTAAGCGACAACCTTGGCTCTAGTGGGGATTAGTCATTAGAGATAGAGTCAGTAGTCCTCTAGAATGAGTTTGAGTGTAATAATAGATATGAGCACGTATTTGTTAGTGAATATGAAATTGTTTTATATTGTGTTGATTGGTCTGTTGAGTGGGGTATGGATTCTGGTCAATACGAGTAATTAACATTGTTGATAGGGATCTCTAAACACTTATACGGAACTATTCGACATGATATTGTTCTAAAAATCAAGTAAATGAAATAAGTTTACCCAAAAAAACTATTTTTCTATATAAAAGGAATAATTTTCTGTAAATTATTATAGTATATGGTTGCTCGGATGTTAGGAAGTGATAATATTAAATTGTTATCATTTAATATGTGAAATTGAATAAAAATTGAAATCATAATCAAAAGATGAGAAATAAAATCCATATACAAATGGGATTTGTAAATATAATTGTAAAACTGATTTATAATTTGAAAGAGAATTCCAGAGAATTCTTTGGAAGAATTTAAAAGGATTTGAAAATTTTGAAATTTTGGTGAAAGGTTTAAATCCCTTTTGAGTTTGAAAATGATTTTCAAAGGTTTCAGAAAAATGTTTTAAAAAGGGATAAAAGCACTAAACTCTTTTCGATCACTGGAAAATAACTTCGGTGATGACTACAGCATCATCGGTGTTTATTTTGAGTTTCCAAGAGAGGAATTGCAGCGAATTATGTAAAAATTAAAGTTGTTTGGAAAATTAGGTTTGGTTTTGGGAGTTCAAATGATAAATTGAATTGATTTCAAAAAATGGTTTCGAAAAGATGGAAAGACTCTGGAATCCTATATAAAATATTTATAGAATATAATTGAGTTTGGCAACTTATAAATTTGAGGTTTTTAGAACAAAATTAAACTCGAAGAAAAGTTAAGTTAAAATAATTTGATTTTGGAAATTATAGATTTCAAAGGTGATTTTGAGATATTGAGAAATTGTTTAAAACTCTGGAAGATTTATTAAAAGTGTTTATGACTTAATAACTAATATAATTTGAATTTTGATAGAATGAATTTAACTTAAAGAATTGAGTAAAATTAAGGTGAAAATGAAAACAAAATCAGTGAGAAAACTTATAGAAGTTTAAAAAATTGAATTTGGATTGTGTGAAATAAAACGAAGTTGTAAAATTAGTTCGTAGTGAAATAAAGACAATAAAGGTGGAAATTTCGTTAAGTTGGATCAAATTAAGCAAAGTACTGAAATGAAATTAGTAAGTGTAACTAAATAAAGGAATAACAAAATAAATATGGTTTGACATGAATTGAATTCAATAATTATAAATGAAAGGTAAATTGAATTCATATGGAATTTGAAATATAGTTTAAGTATAAGGTGTATAGGGAATATTTATATTGGACTTAAGAAATAAATGGCAAAATTATTAAGTAAATTTGGAATAAAGAAAATATTCTAAATTGATAAGCGAAGAAAGGATAAACTAGAAATTGGAAAATGATGATTATGAATAAGGGAATGAAAATAATCAATGTGAATAAAAGAAAATTGATATAGATAATAATCAATTTGAAATAAATACGTAGGATGAACGTATATTATTTTATTCGCATAGCAATTTATCCGGAATTTGAGCATAGAATATCGAGATAATTATATCCATCCAAGTGGGAATTTTTCACTCGATTTTCGACGACGAACCCTGGATATGGATTTTTGGTTTATTCTGAAAATTCTCTATCATAGTTTAGAACTATGCAAGGAGAATGACGGTTTCTGATCAAGAAACCAGATCTGAGTGCGCACTAGGAAGTCATGTGGCCGTTACTAGTTCGGAAGTGAAATTGTGTGATCGAGTGAGCGATCGAACTTGAAAATTGCGTACGAATGATATAAGTACATCGTACAGATTTGAATGGAATAAATATTCAAACTTCTGCAAAGAAATGTGCAAAATGATATTTGAATGTTGTAATTGGATATTATGGCTAGTAGGATATATAGGTGTGTTACATGAAAAAGATAAATTGGGATTTGGTTTCAAAGATAATTTAACAGCTCGGCAAAAAGGTATGTAATTGAATTTCACTTTGAAATTTGATGACTTTCTTTTCTAGCAGCTTGGCCTTTTGTTTTCTTTTTGAAATCTGGGGGCCCATTGTGGCATTTTGTAGTAATACCGAGCTAGTCGTGCGAAGGAGACGCTGGCGAAATTTTTCGAAGATTTAGGGAGTTAGAAAGTTTTTGAGAAAATTTTGAAAATTTGAAATTTGAATGGTTAAGAAAAAAATGTTGTTTGGAAAACTATAGAGGTGTTTGGAAAGTTATGAAGTAATAAGAATGATAATGTGGCTTTGATGAAAAGATTATTTTGGCAAGTTGATAAAACTGTTTTGATTTTGGGAAAATGATAAACGGGTTAAGGATCATTCTTCTTAACTCGTTATTTCGGGACGAAATTCTTTTAAGGGGGAAGGAATGCGACGACCCAGAATTTTGAACCTTTGAAATTGAAATATTTAATTGGTTTTAAATATTTGAACGACGGTTTAGCTTGAATTTCAAATATAACCATGAATTTAGCAACTAAATTTTTGAAATTAATTTATTGAAGTTTGGTAAAATATTTTAAAGGCTTAGAAAATTAATATTGATAATACTGAAGGTAATAGAAATTTCAAATTTGAATTTGGAAGCGATTTGTTCAGTTTTGAATTTATATCGTTTAAATCGATATTTAAAAATAGCCTATTGAGGAACAGCCTCGGAATTTGATGAAATCGGTTCCATTGGTACCATAACAGTGTTTTATTATCGGATTTCAATTTTCGTAGCATTCGGAGTTGTCGTGTGATTGTACGATTAGCAAACGCGTTGAAAATTTTATCGAAATTTAATTTAATAACTGATCCAAAGTGCTATCCTTTCTATACGATCGAATTTGGACTCGAAACCATTTCCATTGCGTTCGGAAGAGGGATTTAACATTATAAAAGACTAACGGCACGCCTCGTTTAGAGACCGAGATTTTGAGTTGCGAAATGGAACGATTTAGAGTTAAGTTTGAATTTAAATTATATATATATATTTGTGTACTGATTGTAAAATTATTTCCTAAAGAAAACTATACACGTTTCATCTCCCTTTACGCTTGGCAAAATTTTTAGCATGCCTCTCTCCTCGATAAAATAACAGTTGAGCAAAATCAATAACCATCTCAAAATGAAAAGGAAAAATAAATAAAAACATCTCGTTCAAGCAATATGAAATAGAAAAAAATAAGTCAATGGCCGTAGTTTCTATTGAAATTCCAAAAAAAAAAAATCAAATCTTGGGCCTCGTTCAAAAAAAATATTTCAGATCGCGTTCAACTCATCTTAGGAGGTTCATGCGCGATGGTGGCTTGGCGGCGGCGCACGCTCGTACAAGCAAGGGAGATTGCGATCAAGTCGCGGTGGCAAGCTCGTGTAGGAGCATGGACTAGAGGGCGGAATGGTTGCAGCGGTGTTCGATTTCAAGCTCGTGGTGGCAAGCGCGGCAGAGCAACGATAGTGACGGCAACTATGGGTATGTGCGTCATTGGCTGGAAGCTCGCACTAATTTCCATGCTCTGGTGGCGCTTTGTGGAAGGCGATCACTTGCGTGCTTAGCATTGAGCAAGGGCGTTTGACGAGGGGCTAGTCGAGGTTGTTGTAAGGCCTAAGGTATATCGTTTTACTATTTATTTAATTAAATGGATAAATGCTTTTACATATGTAGAAATTTTTAATTACAGTGAAATGCGTATGTAGAGTTTTTTTCCAATTTATATATAGGTGTAGAGAAATACGGGTTTAACAGAACCGTAGAAAAATGTAAAAGCAGTTCTGTGTTAATTTAAAAATTTTATTTAGGTTTGAAAGGAATTTTTATTTTGTTAAAATTTTATGTAAATATATATATATATATATATACACATATATATATATATTGATTTACGGTGGAAGTAAAGAAAATTCCCAATGAAGTAAATATTTATTTTGTTATTTGTTAAAGAAAAGAATATACATACTTTTTGATTTCAAAGTATGATATAAATATACACTTACAGATGCCTATTATAATTTATTATATATAGGTGAATAGGAAGATTTTATGTTGAAAGGATGTCAGAAAAATGGGAGTTTGAAATGTTTGAAAGGTTATCTAAAATTTGATTTTTGAATCTATAAAAAAATTAATTTTATAAGTGTGGGTTTCAAAGAAAAGAAAATATTTTATAAAAAAGGAATTGTTTTAATTAAATTTTTAGTTAAATTAAATTATTAAACAATAATTGATTACTCAATTTGTTCGAATGTTAATAAAAATCATCTAATGTTTATACAAGGTCGATATCTGAAAGAAATCAAGCAGGATTAAAAATAGTTGTGTGCGTAAGCAAAGGTGAGATCTTCTCACTCAATCGAATTTCCGATTTAATTTTAAATAGTTAAATTTAAAATTGTTGATTGTGTTCTTAAATGATAAATTATTATCAGTTGTATTGAATTAGACCCTATGCGCCGCATAATAGCGGACGATATTATATAAACCCATATACCACGATATTCCACCTCGATGTGGAATTGGCATTATGTATGTATTTTGAGTGATTGATTTCCCGCATTATATAGCGGATGAGACCCTATGCGCCGCATAATAGCGGATGATATTATATTGATCTCATATACCTCGATGTTCCACAGGACGCTTACCTATCCAACACTTCGATCCGGCTCTCCTCGAAGTGGAATTGGTATTTAAGTATTGTCCTAAAGTCTGTGGATGCGGGGAAACAGGTTGGAGAGATCCAACTGGATTCCTCAAATATTTGAATTTGTTTCAATATTATGTGTTGATTATTTATAATCTGTGTGTGATTATATTTGTGATTGAAACCGTTGAAGGCTATGGTTCAGCCGAATATATTTTTGGTATCGTAGGATACCAGAAATAAATAAAATTGGATTTTTGAAATTTAAGTAGAAAATTTATAGTAAATTAATTTTAGAAAATTGAATAAATTTAAAAGAAGGAATTTTTTTTAAAAGATAATAAATTTGGTGTTTGAAATAAATTCGAGAATCAATTTGAAATTTGATTTGGTGTTTTGAAAATATATTAGGAAATCAATTTGAAATTGATTTGGTGTTTAAAAATCAATCTTTGGGAAATTGATCTGGAAATTGATTTGGTGTTTGAATTTAATATTTGGAAAATTTAATTGGAATTTGATTTGGTGTTGAAAAATGAATGTTTGGAAATCGATTTAAAATCATATATTAGAATATATTTGGAAAATTTAAATTCATAATGGGAACTTAAAAAGGAAAGGGAAATTTGTTGTAAAAATAAATATTGATTTATTTTTAAAGCGTGGTAAGAAATTTGCGGATTTGGAATATAAATTGAGATAAATCAAGAAGAATTTATTTATTGATTTAAATAATCCATTTTGAAATGGAGGGTGTATTTTCCCCAGAAAGCCGAGTATGTTTTAAAGTTGCTTTCAAAATTAAAAGTTTTGAAGTTGGTTTTAAAAAGAAATATTTGTGAAGAAATTATTTTCTTAAGTTGTTTTAACAATATTTAAAGTAAAGATTTATTTAATTAATTTTAGAAGTGATTATTTAAAGATTTAATGGATATTTGATTTAGAAAATGGTTATTTTAATAGTTATACTTTATCTAATAATTTTATTTTAAAATAATTTTGGGCTTAAGTTTAGTTGAGATATTAATATAATATTTTCACAAGTAATGTTTAAGAAAGTGTTTTAAAATAGTTTTATTTTAAATATTTCTAAGTACATATGTTTGGATAAGTGATTTGAATTGTTTAAAGTATTTGAGCTCGACAGATTTTCAGTGGAAATGAATAAATATTTGGAAATATATTCCTTGTAAGGAAAATGATTTGAAATTTGTTTTCAAAGGATTGAAACGTGGAAAGTAATTTGAAATTTGTTTTCAAAATGTTGAAGTGTTAAAAAAATATCTTGCCAATATATTTTGAAAATAAATAATTTGGGAAAATTGTTTAAATCTTGGTGATTGTTGTGAATATTGTTTAATAGTGATTATTGTAAATATTGATTGATAATGAAATAACTTATTATCAATATCGACCTTTAAAAGGCGTTTGTATTTCGATGTGACCGCGGTCTGATTTCAAATGGATATTCGAAAACCACATCGAATCTTTGCGATGGATGTTTTGTTTAATAGATCAAGTGGAAATTTGTTGTGGTTTGCTTGAAATCTAAATGTAATACTTGTTTTAAAAATAAGCGCTCGTTATTCAGATTAGCCGGGAGAGGACTTTTTGACATAAAGCCCGTTCTGAATAATGATGCGTTGTAATGGGATTGCATTTGAAGACGGTGTTGAAGATTGGGTATTTTCGAAAGAAAAAGGATTACCTATTGAATGGATTTGCACTGAGTTGCTACGGTATAGAGATTTTATCATCTTTTGTGATGGGGATTCCGGACGTGATTAGTGAATATCCGGATTTGCAAGGGCTTCTTTGGAAGTGCCTTCGGTTCCATTTGATCCCAAAACGGACTTGTATGGATGTATGTCTGACGTTACACTTTAAGATATAAAGCTGATTTCTATCAAATATATTTCTGTTGGTGGCGGAGAATTTATTCTCTTAGCTTAACACCCTTCTCTGAGACGTACGAGCTCAGAGGTTATGTAGTTGATGGTTACTAGTGATACATTCCCAATTTGGTAACGTGCCATACGAAGTGCAACTGATCATTTGTTGATCGAAGCATGACTTTGTGAAAAGTGTAGCTTTGTAGACGAGACATTTCCGGACCTCACACCCTGAAAATGGTTGAAACAGGAAGAATGCAACAAGGTTATGAGGGTCACGCCCATTAGGATATGTCATTTTCTTTTAGAAAAGTGTGGTATCATCGTATGGAGCCCAGATACTTAACTTATATGGTTGCTGCAAATTTATTACTTTGTAGTTATTGCTTCATGGTTGAGGATCCTTGGATAAAGGTCGCTAACGATAGAGGGATGGCATACTCGTGTAGTAGTTACCAAGTTACAGAGGTAACCCATCCTTGTGTTGGTAGAGAGCTAGTTAATTCTCGGGGCGTCCCTCCAGAGGCATACACATGTGGTAATAGGAGGTTCCTTAGCCTGACCATTTGTTGGAAATCCAAAGAAACGATACGCGCGCTGTACGGTTTTAGTTATATAACCAGCCATAGAATTTGGCGGTAACCTGCAATTGAACATGGTAGCTATAGTAGGCATAAGTACGAAATGACTATGCTGGCTAAGATTAATATTATACTTTCGAAATGTTTTCCACACAATGCACTAATAATAATAATATCAAAGAGATTTTTTGTGTCAAGCATGTTTGATATCATTAGGAGAAATCTCCTCCAATTGTGCGCTTGCATTATGTGTGTGCGAGGAGGCCTTATGGCAGTTACTTTTTTCAAAAGCATCGGGGATTTCATTTTATTTTCTTTGTGAAAGTAAATGTTTTTAAGATCTCGCACCAGTCCCATGACTAATCTGGAGTTTATTGTACGTTTTCTAAACTCTGGGTGCCCACAATTTTCCACACGGGTAGCCTAGATTCAGGTTATTATTATTCTGGAGCGAAGTAAGAAAAGTATGCTATGGAGATCTGGAGTTCAAACTGGATGACGAGGTGTATCACAGTATATGTAATATTCTTTTTCCGCTCTTTGTTGTTGTAAAATTCTGATGATGTATTGTAATAACTGATAAAATCCTTGTTTAAAGATTATTTATTTATCTATTATATATTGTTCTGCTGCGAAATGTGAGATTCTATAATTGTTTCTGTTTCTTCTTCTGTCTTCTTCTTCTTCTTTAACCCTAACCGTTCGGTTTTCCGACATTCGATTTTACAGCATTTGATAGGGGTCGAACTAATGTCGACTTTCGAAAGTCAAAAAATTGGGTCGTTACAATTGATATGTTTACTTCTCAATGTTGGGCATGTGGCTAGCCATGCTTGATTTTACCTTGGTTGGGTGGGGGATTTAGAGAGTGCAATTCCAAAGGAGGGAGAGTATAACGACCATATTTTACGCATTGAATGGTTGCAAAAAATTATTTTTAAATTCATGTGAGGTTGCATGGCTCTATATCGTCGGGAAATCCTATTAGTGACATTACTTATATTTAGAATTTTTCAGGATGATTTTATCCTTGAAAACTCGTAATTGCTTTAACTTTTGATAGATGCAAAATTTGTGTCTGAGACCACTTCCATTAGAAAGATACGATGGTTTAACTTTTTGTAGAGTGGTCATAATAATAATTTGGACTTTTTGGATAGAAGATATGGCTGTTTGGAGATTGGTAGTTTTTCGATCATTGGTTAATTTGTGAGTTTGGAGATAGGTGCATTAACCCACTTTGGTTTTTGCACCTACATTGGCTGAAATAACATCCCCAAATCATTTCTAACATCATCCAAATAGATTTAAGCCCCCATTAGCACATTTTGCCCATAAAACCTTCCCTTTTCTACTTCGAATCAACTCTAATCACAGATTAAAGGCAGCTTAGTGAAGAGATTCACTAGAGATCTTCAAATATATATTTTTGAAGAATAAAACTTGGGGCTTGGCTATTGATTTTTGAAAATTCCTTCATTTATGTGCAAAACTTGTATTTTTGAGGCTTTGATGATTGATTTTGATACGTCATCATAGATCATATATGACATTATAGATTTTCAAACAACTCTCACTGTACTATATATGTCATTATAGATTTTGATATCTTTTAAACTCATTTTTAAAGTCAAAATCATGTTTTGGGACTATTTTAAAATTAAAACTAAAGTAAAAAATGAGTTTCAAATATTTTAAAGTGTTCCAATCAGGATAATTTGATGTACGGTTGCCTTGTGTGTGTTAAAATATGTTAGAGACATATTAAATGATGATTTTCCATGAATTGTTGTATGTTTTCTTGTTTGAATGTTGTTTGGTGCATGTATAGTGTTTGCCTACATGCTTATATGGTTGAAAATGCTCATCAAAGGGGCTTAAAGTTAGGAACCATGAAATCAGACTTCGACGGATAGGCTATAGAGCATTTGGATTTGTATGTTGCATAGGCTATGTAGAATGGTCAAAGTGTTGAATGTAGTGATGGAATCAGCACGATGTTGGTGTGCTAAAGGAGCTATGGGTTTTGGTCCAGTGGAGTTTGGTCTGGTATAGGGATGATCCACTGGTTGGCTTTAGGAAGAAAAAGTTTTGGTTTAGAACTTAATTGGCTCGATAGTGGAAGATCGAATAAGAACTCCTATTCGGCAGGTGCTTTGCACGATAAGGGAGAACCATCGGTAGCTAGTTGGATAGGCAATGGAGTACCGAACAAAAAATTCGTTCTGGTAGTTACTTGGTTCAGTGGTGGGGTACTTAATAGGAAATCATGTCTGATAGTTATCTCTAATCAATGGCCGAGCAGGAACTACAGTTTGACAACTTTGGTTTGGTGTTAGGACAAAGGATGGACAGTGTATTTAATGGGGGCCTTAGGTTTTGGCTTCGTGCTTGATAGGAAGTGGGCTTCGAGACAGGACTTGGGCTATTTGGCGATTTTTGGCAGTAGGCTTGGAATAAGGGTGGATGGCTCAGCATGATCTTGGTGAAGGTGTGCTATGGATTGTGTAATATGGATATATGATAATACAGAGTATAGTGATGATAGTTATACGGTAAATAATGCAGAATATAAAAGCAGTAAAGTAAAATGACACTAGGAATTTTTATACTGGTTTGGAGCACCATCCTACGTCCAATCTCAGACCCTTTCTGGAATTTCACTAAAACAATAACCTTCACTTAAACCGGAGGAACAGGTATATACAACCCTTGAGCAGCCAAACAGGGACCTGAGTAGCAGAACCCGATTTCGCCTCAGCAGCCGAAGAGGACTTCACACGACTGAGTAGCAGAATATGAATTCAACAAATACAAAAGATTGTTTTGACTTTGTGTGTTCTAATAAAACGGATTTGTCACTTATAGTACACCTTTCCTATAATCTTCTCCTCGAGTATAAATACATATATTTGAAGTTTATGAAGAACAGAAAGGTGTAATATTGCTTTAATGCAGAATAAGTAAATGTATAATTGCAAATAGATTCAAGAGAATTAGACAAGAAAATTCGATGATTTGGAATCAAGTTAGAGTATGTATTTATAGAGGTTAAAAAGCAGCGACGGTTGATGAAGAATTTCGATTCAAGATTTGCATCCAAATATTTTCATAGAGGTTCGTAACTCTTCACAAATAGTCGTTTCTTTTCAAAAGTAGCCATTGTAGAAATTCAGTCCAATGAACCTCTGGATCAGTCGACTGAATGTCAAACGAATTTTTAAATATATATTTGTATATCGGTGCATCTGTGCATGTTGCACAGAAATTTCTAGGTCAATCGACTGAGCTCTGGGTCAGTCAACTGACCTTGCAATATCTATGCAATCAAGCTTACATAGGTATAATAATATGTACAACTTTAAACAATTTTAAAATATAATATATATAAATTTAAACACTTTTATAACATAATATATATTATATATGCTTATATATGTATAAATTATTTTGAAATAAGACGGTTAAATATATAAGCTAATATATACGTAAACGAGGAGAGATTTTAACAAAAATTGGCCTAAGACTCAAAAACAAAATAATATAACTGATGCATCGGTTTTGTAATCTTGTCTCCTTGTAGTATATATTATCTTTTTTATCGTAGCAGTCGTCAAATCTGTATGTCGTAGTGATAGCCTTGTGTCATGAATCAAAACCAAGTCTTAACATTCTCCCCCTTTTTGATTGATGACAACTTGTAAATAGATATAGATTTCAACTTTATATATAATATAAATACTTACTCCCCATGAATCTTTGACACTCTATATCCTGCATTCTTAAGGTTTATAATAATATTTCTCCCCCTTTGTCGTCAACAAAAAAGGAGTAAGGAAGATAAAAGCATGAAGCCGTAATGTCATAGATATTATGAAGGAAATGAGCATTCGTATATTAAAATACCATAAACAAAAGTCTTGAAATAATACAAAAAAAATGACTAATTAATACAAGCCATAAATTACGGACTAATGTTTGCATAATATAAAATAACAACTTATGCCAACCTTTGCTTACCCCTATCATCATGCGATATTTGACCAGCACTATCGCCTCCATCATCGTCGCTACTAATTGCTTGATCATCGAAAGAGGAAGACCAAGTGAAGACGGGTTGCTTACCCGGATCGCCTAGTGCAACCGTGGAAGTCTCGGATGACCATGAGATAGCTTGCCATAACTTCATAAACAATCTGTTAACCTTATCAAGTGTTTTGTAAACTTTAGTGCTATGGGTTGGAAGTATTAGTTGGTTACGGCATATCATGGAAATTTACTCATGTGGGGGAAGGCCCGGATTAGGAATCAAAATTTCATCTTGTTGACGACTAGTTGATCTTTGGCAAGATGGACGGTGAGATGCTTCGCCTTCTTGTTGTTGTGGTTGATCTCGAGATAATTATCGTTGAGTCCATTTTTTGAAAGTAATGATAGGAGGTGGTCGAGGAACCGGTTGCTTCAATAATGCTAAAGTACGAGAACTCAAATACCCTACAGTAGAAATCGGCGAGTCAGGTTCCGAAATCTCACATGCCTTTAGCAGTCGCATAATATACTCACCATAATAGATGACATTCATTCAACCATTGTTGAGGCGTAAGAATTCATCAAGAATTAATCATAGCCAATTGAATTTAATATTTTCAAAGATAGTGTACAAGGCTTTAAAGTTATGTTCATAAACAAGTTCATAACTCCCGGTTCTCGGAGTTACGGTTTTCATTAACGCACAATATATAATTCTTGATTTTGGTCTCAAGGACATGGACTTGAGTTAGTGCATGTCGTCTTCTAAAAATAAATGACTTACATGGTCACGAACGACCATATCACGATCAACATTGCTCAATTCTATACCATCATTTTCATATTTTAAAATGTGGGCCATTCGATCTAAGGAGAAAATGACGGGTTTTCCACAAACTAGATCTCATACATAATCTTCTTGATTTTGAATGGTTTGGTGACCCAAGTTAAGATTTTCATAGAATAGTTTGACCATTATTTGATTAATTTTGTGCTTATTGTCATCAATATTAAATAAAGGTTTCAAATTTCTCCTACATGCCAATTCTTGTATATGGTAGGGGGGAAAATTAGCAAACTTTACGAACGAACCTTCAAAGATGCAAGAATCTTGCATTATCCTCCATCTCCTAATTGCGGTATCATCGAATAGCCATTGTTGAATTTTCTCATTTGAAGGAGGTTGAGAGGATGAAGATGCTTGTCCTTTTATCTTAGGAGCCATTAATTTGATTATTTGGAGGTTAAAAAATTAAGTTTTAGAAGAGCTTGGGTTTTGGTGAAGTTGAAAATCTAAAATGAGTGATGGGAGAGAAGGGGATGGTGATGGTTAAAAGGTGAAAAGTGAGTGGGTTGGAGCTGTAATTTTGCTTAGATTCACGAATCAATCGACTGAATCAGCGGTTCAGTCGACTGAATTTGAAATTCGAAATTTTTGACCTTCTGGTTTAGTCGACTGAATGCCTGATTCAGTTGACTGAATCTAGGATATTTTTTTTTGGCTTCTAGTCTAGTCGACTGAACCACTGTGCCTGTCAACTGACCTTGCATTTTTTAAAAAATTTTGCTTCTACGTTAGTCGACTGGCCTCCTAATTCAATCGACTGACCTGGGTGAATTTCTACAATCAATTGTAGAATTATTCAAGAAAAAAATAATAAACAAATAATAATAACTACTTTTATTTTGATGGGCTAGGAGTTTTGTAGCCCTGTAGCTGTTTGCGATGAACATTCGATGCTTCGTTTCGATCCCATGAATTTGGTGATACTGGTGGTCATGGCGGGGATGAAGTAAAAGGTCCTCAAATAGGCGAAACAGTATGCTCCACTATTGGATGTGATGAAGCACCGCAAAACTTCACAGCAATGTGCTCGATATATCCTAGACGTCTCCAGTTGATCTTTTGCTAATAGTATATTTTAAAGTTGAAGCACCAGTGATTCTTGTTGATAGTGATGTAAATCGTCTATTTTTTGTTTAGTGTTTGGAGATACATCAATCATCTTCTTCCCTTTCTTTTTCTCCGGAGTATATCCGATATGATTATCATAGGTAGAAGATGGTGTAGTATGATGGAAGGGAGTTTTTGGTGAATCGGTAAAGACTAGAATTTTAATAGAGTCAGTTGATGAAAAAGCTGACATCTTGAAAGTTAGTTTGTATTTCAGTTCGATTGTATGAATAACATGGAATAGACATATCTATTTATAGATTAATGTTGAAAAAAAGGAGGTTGAAGTGAATGACTTTTTTGAATTTAGCTATATAAAAGTGTTGTTAGTTAGGAAAAAAGTATTATTTCATTGGTTTTATGTTATTTGATTTATCTTAAGTAAATGTAATATACATAAAAGCAATAAAGTATATTTATAAAGATAAGTGTTATGCATAATTTAGTGTATAATTGTCACCATATAATAGAGTTCGCGACCTAGATTGTAATAGAAATAATCAATGGCTCAGGTGGTTAAAACATCTAGGCTATTCACAATAGGTCATAGGTTTGAGTCTCAGCAAAGATAGAAATATTAATTTTTGTAAAAAAAATATTATTTTTAAGTTTTTATTCAAAATTACATATTTTATTATTTATATATCTTTAATTGACATTTTACCAAGTTCACGACGTAATTTTATAAAAGTATTTTCTAACAATGGTTTAGTAAAAATATCAGCTAATTGATTTTCTGATGGAATTTAATCTAAATTTATCACTTCCTTTTCTATATCATCGCATACAAAGTGATGACTGTTATCTTTGTGTTTAGTTCTTGAGTGGTTTACTGGATTTTTGGATAGATTTATTGCACAAGAATTATAACAGTAAATTATTAATTTTAGTAGACTGAATTCAAAATCTTTAAGTGTCTGTTGCATATAAATTACTTGTGCGCAAGGTGGTGCCGTAGGAATATATTCTAATTCACAAGTTGATAGTGAGACATGGTTTTGTTTCTTTCTTAACCATGATATTAATGATATATCAATGAAGTGACACGTACCGCTTGTACCTTTTCTATTTGTTCGTGATCCTCTTAAATCAGCATCACTGTATGATACTAACTTGAAGATAGAAAAATCCGAAATCTATAGTTTTACTAAGATAACGCAGTATTCGTTTTAGGATCGTAAATGTGATTCTTTCGGGTCAGCTTGAAATCGTGCACATAGACACAGACTCATCATAATATCTAGTCTACTTGTAGTTAGATAAAGTAGTGATCCTATCATGCTACGATATAGTTTTTGGTCTTCACTCTTGTCATTTTCATCTTTATCAAGTTGTGCCGTTGTGCTCATAGGTGTTGGTTTGGAAGAAGTGTTTTCCATTCCGAAATGTTTGTTAAGATTATTACAGTATTTTTCATGATTAATAAATATTCCGTTTGAAACTTGTTTTATTTGAAGACGTAGAAAAATTCTCCAATATGGGACATTTCTAATTCTCCGGTCATTATTTCAGAAAATTCATTACATAATTTGTTATTAGTTGAGCCAAAATCAATGTCGTCTACATATATTTTAACTATCAAAAATATTAATTTTAGAATGTTTTATAAATAAAGTTTGATCTACTTTTCCTATTTCGAATCCTGAGTCAATTAAATACCTTTTAAGGCGTTCATACCAAGCACTTGATGCTTGTTTTAAACCAAATGAAAGTGTGCTATGGATCGCGTAATATGGATATATGATAATACAAAGTATAGCGATGATAGTAATACGGTAAATAATGCAGAATATAAAGCAGTAAAGTAAAATGATACCATGAATTTCTATACTGGTTCGAAGCACCGTCCTACGTGTAGTTCCAGACTCCTCAAATTTCACAGAAACAAAAACCCTCACATAACCCAAAGGAACACGTATACAACGCCTGAGCAGCCGAATAGGGAAATAAGCAGTAGAACAGGATTTCGCTTCAATAGCTGAAGAGGACTTCACTTGCCTGAGCAGCAGAACATGACTTCAACAAATACAAAAGATAGTTTTGACTTTGTGTGTTCTAATAACCCGGATTTGTCAATTGTAGAGCACCCTTTCTATAATCTTCTCCTCAAGTATAAATATATATATATATATATACGAAGTTTATGAAGAATATAAAGGTATAATATTGCTTTAATGCCGAATAATTGAAAGTATAATTGCAAATAGATTCAAGAGAGTTAGATAAGAAAATTCGATGATTTGGAATCAAGCTAGAGTATGTATTTATAGAGGTTAAAATCAGCGATGGTTGATGAAGAGTTTCGATTGAAGTGTTATGTCCAAATCTTTTCATAGAGGTTCGTAACTCTTGACAAATAGTCGTATCTTTTCAAAAAGTAGCCGCTTCAGTCAACTGAACCTCTGAGTCAGTCGACTGAATATTCAAATTAATTTTTAAATATATATATATATATATATATATATATATATATGTTTTTGTGTGTGTGTGTGTGTGCGTGTATGTATATCTATGCATCTGTCTATGTTGCACAGAAATTTCTAGGTCAGCCGACTGAGCCTCTAGATCAGTCGACTGACCTAGCAATATCTATGCAATTTGCACAGTTTACACGGGTATAATAATATATGTAACTTTAACAGTTTTATAATATAATATATGTATATAAATTTAAACACTTTTATAATATAATATATGTATTATATATGCTTATATATGTATAAATTATTTGGAAATAAGACGGCTAAATATATAAGCAAATATATACGCAAACGAGGAGAGATTTAGCAAAAATTGTCCTAAGACTCAAAAAAAAATTATAACTAATGCACCGATTTTGAAGTCTTGTCTCCATGTAGTATATATTCTCTTTTTATCGTAGCAGTCGTCAAATCTGTATGTCGTAGTGATAGCCTTGTGTCATGAATCAAAACCAAGTCTCAACACTTGGATCTCATATGGTGATTAGTGAAGCAATAGTTTAATGATCGACATAACGTTGCCAAGGATGATGAAGACAACTTATAACCTTTATATGATGGATTATGACTTACGATGGGTGTCTAGAGGCATTTCGAAGATGATGACATGATGATGGGAGCCGTGACGGTGATCCACAAGGGCGAGTTCAATGATGAGGGCTTGTGAGTAGAATTTGTGGTTGTGTCCTACTGTGGAGAGAGATGGGATGGAATGACGTTTGAGTTCCGTTATGGAGATGCATGCAAAGGGATCATTGACAACTCGAACGTTTCTGGTGTGCTCACTAAGATAGGGTATATTAGGTGCCTACTTTGATTCGCGATCGTGTCTATATCTTGCGATAGTAGATTACTCTGGGCTTTTACGGTTATGGGCATAGTTCCTAGCCTTATGGAGTGGCACGGATTCGAGCACTAATTAAGCTGGGATTTCAGTTGAGTCCCCAGTTTGCGATTTTTCCATATAAGTTATCATATATCACATGCACACGAGTGATGGTAAGGATTGTTTGATGGATACTATAGTTTCCATGGTTTTTTATCACTCTAGGGTCTTGCACGATATAGGTATTTTCGATCGAATGCCTAGACACTAGACATTGTACTCTGACTGTAGTATAGTTATATGTAGATCATAGTATATTAGCATATATCGACTATTGTGAGCTAACTATTTACATGTAGGGAAATGTCATGTATGGTTCTTCATACCCTATGCCTCTATTTACTGTATACCATTTTTATAGTATTTTTGAGATGTTGTATCATTGACGCCAGACTGTTGCCTGACCCAAATTTTTATGCTTTGCTTCTTATTATATTGGGTACTCTTACATGAGCATATTAGGAATAATAGGTCTAGATAGCCCTTGGCGCTCACGGGCTGTACGGAGTTTGAGCAGGAGGCTATGCTTTCATATATCCATACTATAGAGCTTACAATCGTTTATATTCCACTGTGCGGTACTATGGAGCTTTGTTAGTGATATAGTTTGTCATATGCCCTAGTGGCAATTCTGTAATTTATTATAAATTAATTAACTTTGTAATCAATTCTTGTTCGTAATAAATGTATTTTATTTTCTATTATATATTTAACATAACATGTTATAAAATAGTAATCACTTAATTAAAATATATTTAGCAGAAAATCCACAAATGATGTATTTGTGATAATAATTATAAATAGTTGTAATTATGAATATTATATCACAATATTATAAGACACGTCATTTTAATTTTCCAAGTCAAGATGGATTGAGACTGGATATCGTCGTATCCATTAAGTTGATGCTCTCCAAATGTTGTGTAGTGGATTACTCATGACTTTTGAGGTACCTAGGGGTTACGTGCTAATTGTTAATGGATAGCTATGGAACGAATCACTCGATAGTTTCTATTGGTAAATATAACTAAGGTCAAACAAAAAATATAAATGTGAGTGATTTACATAGTTCTCTTGACTTGAGAATATTATGGCTCTTTATTATGAAAGCTTTGCTTTGATTATATTCAAATCATGGCAAGATGTCTATTGAGTGACTATAGTTAAGTCGAGTGGAAGTATTGGAAGTAAAGCAATATTCAAGAAAGGATTCGTCTCCTTGGCTATATAAAGTTATAATCATGATCAACTCAAGTTAACTCATGTCAAAATATTTAGCCATAGTAGTTCAGTTAACAATAACTATTATTATTGAACCAAGAACTTTGTGTTTGGACTATAAAGTTGAATATGGATGATATTGAAATTTTGATCGTTGCTAAATTCCACAAGCGCAAAAAGTATAATTTTGACAAAGGGAATTGGTGTATATAAAAGTCGTAACCATGTAGCGCTTAACAAATTAAAATTGGATTTTACGAAAACCAAGTATGTGAAAATTTTGGAAAAATATCACACCACCTGCTCATTGATGTGTGAACATTAATATTCATAAAGTTCGATATTAATCGCTAAACAAATTTACGTATAACGAGTCACGTAACCGAAATGATTAATTGTCTTTTGACCAAACGAGTTACTTAGTTTACAACAAAATAAATTAATTAAATCGTTTAATATCTGTGAAATATTAATTATAAAATTTGATCATGATTTGAGGAATAAATATTATTAAATATATTTATAGTAGCTATAAATATATTAATCGATATACAATATTGATAAGCTGTTAAATTGGATTTATTTAAATAATATTTTCTTTGTTCTTAAATGAGATTTTGGCCCATCATGGTGGATGAGAATTTCGACAGAAATATAGACAAAAGGGGTGGCTTAAATAAGATTAGATTTTGGATAGCATATATTAAGTGAAAACTAGTATGAGATGAGATGCATTATTTTCTTGCTTCTCTCCATTATTTAAATATCGCTAACCCTAATTGCTAAGATCTTTGGTTGCCACTCCTTCCTTCCAATTTCAGGTTGAATATATTCCATAGGTGCTCCACTAGATCAAGCTCATATAAACTCAAAGTCAATCATTATCTGATTCCAAATGTCAATGATTCAAGGATTGGCATTCTACTAAATGGAAAAGGTTTCAACAGAGAGAGAGTTTATCTTTTCAACGTATGCTTTAAGGCTTTAATTCTTAAGTATGATTTTCACTGAATTATTGTTTATAATTTTTGAATAACATTTTATTAAGTATATATTAATATCATATATATTATATATTTATACATATTCATTATCACAATATTAAACTATATATTTGTATTATTTAATTATATATATATGATTTTTATTTAATTTCAATATCATACTATTGTTTAAATTTATTATATTATATAGTATATATATATATTATTTCATAGCAATAATAATTTTCATCGGCAAGAAATTAATTATTGTAATTATTTAGTAATATTTAAATCAATATATTATATAAATCAATTATATAAGATCAAATGTTTTGCAAAATTATATATATATATATATTATAAATTTATATTATCGTAAGATAAGCTATCGAGAAATTAAAATTAGAGAAACACTTTTCTATTTTTACAAATCATTATAATCGGTCGAAAATCAATAAATTAATTAAAAATTAAATCTAATCGAAAAAAATGGAAAATATTTTCAAACATTAACATATCTTATATGATTTATAGAAAATTTGAATTTTGAAAAGGTTTCAAAAATAATATATTATTAATTTCAACTTCGAATGAATATTCAATTAAAATATATTTTATAAAAAATTAAAATAATAATAATATTTTTTACGTTGTACACATGATCTGGAATTTAAATTTCTGAAAAAACATAGAAATGTTTTTATATTTATTAAATAATAAGTATATTTTATATCTTACATACATACATACATACATATATATATTAAAATAAAATAAAATATTATATTATTGTTATAAATGTATTAGTACATGTATTTTTTATGGTTTTTAATTTAAAAAATTATTATTTAATTTAATATTTGAATAACTTATTCGCATTTAAATAGACGTGTTATAATATTATGCATATATACACATACATATTCTATTATTTAAATTTGCAAAATTTTATATATGTAATAGTTTATATACATACATATATTTGGACAACATATGTTTACATATTGGAGAGCTAACATGTCCATTGCGATGTAAATCCCAACATCTACACACAAACATGCTATACCTTGCACAGATTGACATGTTACACACCACACATATATACATATGTGTATTTGATATATATTTATATTTTTATATATAAATTAAATAAAACTATATAATTTATAAATATAAACAAATAAAACATTTTATTTAAATAGTATTTTGAAATGTCTGTAATGAGTTAGATTTTGTTAGCCCGACATAGATCCAATAAGTGAGTTTTTTTTAAATTCATTCATAAATTCTGTTATAGGTTGACCTAGCTTTAACAATGGTATCAAAGTCCAATAGCCTATGCAGTCTAAATTAGTCATGTTAGGGTTAAATAAGTAAGCTCGATGCCTTGATATTATAGTGTCACGAAATGCAGTGTTGAAGGATTGAGTTTGGGTAATCAGGTACTTACCCTACCTGCCTACCTGCTTGGCCCGAACAGATAAGATAGCCCAAAGGTTGATATAATAGAAAAGGCTAAATTTAAATTGGACCTTGGGCTAATTTTCAAAATTGTTTGAAAATTAGAAATAAATGATTTTAAGTTTAAATTAAGATATAAATATAGTATAAAAGTTATAATATAATAAATTTGTCAAAATTTTGAAAATAATTCAAACTAATTTCAATTTTTTTAAATTTATTAATAATATTAATAAAATAAATTAATTGAAAAGGTTGATTAACAAATGAATATATGTCTTATATATTATGATATATGTTATGTTATTTTAAATTGTTTAAAATAACATAAATATACGTGCATGTAAATGAATTAAAATTTGAAACAAATATAATTTAATTAAAATAGTTTAATTAAATAAATTAATTAAAAGGTTAATTAATTGAATAATATACACATATATGTGATATATATTTTATACTATCAAAGTTATAGTACATAATAATTGCCCAGTATAAATGTTATATTAATATGTAATTAGTTAAAATGTTAATTATTTAAAATTAAATAAATAAGATTTGATTAATATAATGTTGTACATGAGAATATTATATAAGTAAAATAAAATATAAAATTTATATATAATAATAAAACTTGTATAATATGAATGTATACTAAAGGTGGAATATTAAAGAAATCTAAATAGACTTAGGAAATAAATATATATGTAAATGTACGTATACCGCGATTTCCGATGTGTATCACACCTGAATCACGATAGTAATTCATTGGAATTATATCATTCCATAAGTCGAAATCACTCAATATTATGTATATTGAAGATGATGAATCTTCAGTATAATTTTGTCCTCTATCATACACACACACACACACAAACTAATAAATCATTTGCATACTCCTTAGTTGTAGAGCAAACTCAAGCTAGGGATGTTATGTTTAGCATAATTAATATATTGAATGGACAAGGTAAGAAAACTATATGTATTTGTTGAGCAAACACAAGTTACATATACTATACAAAGTCCGTCGCGATCTGGTAAGTATGAGTGAATAGGTTCATTTTAATTTGGTGAGAAAACTCAAGGTCAAAGTGAATTTAGGACAGGGTACCAAGGATTAGGATTTGTATGCGATAAAACCGATGAAGAGTTATCCATCGTGTATGGAGCTATGATTTGCTGAGCAAACTCAAGGTCAGAATTCTAAGGAAAACAACTCCTAACACCTTATGAAGTTGAAAGACTTTTATGTTTTGACTTAGGATCTTGCAAAACATAAAAGATTAGTAGGAGCTTATTAGTAAAATGAAACATAAAGTTTAACCTTACTAATATTATATGAACATCGATTGTGATTTGTCCTAATCATCTACCACTTAAACCTGTAGAAAATAACAACCCCAAAATTATTTTCTGAAAATGGAAAACTTAATAGATCTAATTATACTGGCCAGCCAGGAGCAATTAAAATAGCATTGAATTATAAGCACCTTTGGACTGTTATTACATGCAAACTTCAAGAACGACCTGTCGATGATGTGGACCCCAAACTACATAATGCTTACAAAAATGGTTGTCATCCCTAGAGATTGCTCAAGTTTTCATGCTATCTATGGTAGATAGCCATTATAGAGGCAACGTGAAATATGTCTGTCTATGAGATATTTGATAGACTTAAGGCACATTTGGTGGACAACCACGTTCTGCATGGTAAGAGCTTATAAAGAAGCTCTTCAATACCAAAATGACCAAAGGACAAAAAGTTGGCAATTACGTGCTGACTACGAAGACTTATATTGATAGGCTTTTGTAGTTAGACGTACAGATAAGCAACGAATTGCAAGTAGATTGGATCCTTGGTACACTTACTCATCCTAATGAATCATTCATAGTGTATTATAATATGAACCAACTGAATATGAATCTCATGGAGCTTCTCAATATGTTAAGGTCAGCCGAGTTATAATCTAATGTTAAGGAGATGTATATTCTATTAAGGGTAATGCTTCAGCTTCGAAGAGTTCGAAGAAGTGAAAAAGTGAAGGTAAGAAAAAGAAAAGTTAGAAGATCGATGAGAAATGTGATTGTCACCACTGCCATAAGAAAGGTCACTGGAAAAGGAAGAAAAGTGGTTCTAAGGCTCCATTAGGTAGATTTATGATTCAAAGTTGTTTTGTAATCAATAAAATATCATGGGTTTTAGATACCAGATCTGGTGCTCATATATGTAATTTGTTACAGGGGCTTAGGAACTGGCATCGCATGGTAAAATGAGAGATGATGCTCCAAGTTGCTAATGAATCTATGGTAAATGCAACGACAGTAAGGAACTATCATTTAGTTTTGCCTAGTGGATTGTTATTAGCATTATATAATTGCTGTTTATTTAAAGACTTTATTTGTTGGATTATTTCTATTTCTAGATTGTCTGGACTAAATGTATGTTTCATTTTGCAAATAATGTTACGAACATTAGTTTGGTTGGAAATAAAGTCTACGTGATATTCTTGAAAATGCCATTTTTTGTGACAAATACTAATTATGTATTTTTTGTGAATAATTCTTATTACAATATAAATGATAGTTATCTTTGGCATTGTTAGTTGTTCATATTAGTGAGAAAAAACTACATAAATTGAAAACCGAAGGTTTTCTACCATTAATTGATTTTGAATCATTTGATACGTGTGAGTTATATCTCAAGGTAAAATGACCAAGCATCCCTTTAGTGGGAGAAATAACATAGTTGATGAACTCTTAGGGTTAGTACATAGAGATGTATCATGCCCATAGCTACCAAAGACAATAGTTCTTACTTTGTTACCTTCATTGATTTTTCTTGAGACTGGAGAATGTTTTTCTTATGAATAACAAATCAATATCTATGAGAAACTTGTTGAGTACAAAAATGTAGCAGAAAATCTAACGGGCAATTAGATTAAGAAAATTATCAGATCAAAAAGGTGAGTATGTTGGATAAGATTACCAATAATACTTAAAAGATAATAGGATTGCCTCTGAGGTTACTCCACCCTATACTTCGCAACACAATGGTGTATCAGAGTAAAGGTATTGAACCTATTATCCGCATATTTTCGGACTATTATATTAGAAGAGTAATCGAGGGAAAAATAAACAACTAACTCGATAAGAGGATATAGGAACATTAAAAGATAGGTATCGAGCATGTATAGCAATAAAGATGATGAGCCTGAAAGTACCTTGAAGATGTTGAACTTGTAAACAAATAAAACTATTAAGCATAAATGAAAGTACTAAGCATGTATAAGTAACAGTATTGGGCATCTAAAGGAACGTATGATGATCCTAGAATAGTGTCGACCTTATGAATAGAAGACATGTCGAGCATACAAGTAATGGAAACAACGAGCATGGAAATGTCATGCTTGCATCTGAATATTGTACCGAACATTTAGGGTAATGTCAAATTGTTACAATCGTATGGGTTGTCAAGCATCATGTGATAGCTTGCAAATCCATACCGTTTGAATCGACAATAAACCACACATGTCTGACCCAAAAGCACAGACCGACGGAAAGTCAAGAGAAAGAAAAGAAGAGAGAAGAAAAGAAGAGAAGAAAGAGAGAAGAGAGAACCAAACAGAACAATACAGAATCTCACATCACGGCGGAAAACATATAATATCATATCAATGAACTTTATATAACAGAAACTGTATATACATACATCAATCAGAGTTCAACAATTAAACATTAGTCATCAGCCTCGACGGTTATAATAACCTGTCCTAACAATTGTCGATAATATAAAATAACTAAGCAGCGGAAAATCGAAATAGATACGTGTATATGGAAACGAAGATATCCAGCCCTCCAGCTGAAGCTCCGATAGCACCTAATATAAACCTGTAAATATACTCGATCTGACCCGAGCATTGAAAGGGAAGAACGCCGGATCAGTTTGGCAAATCAGTGCGAGAAACACACTCAACTGAATTTATTAAATTACCAAACTTTTCCTTTCAAAACAAAAGTGTCTCGTAAGATAAGCCCACAAATAAACACGGACATGTTTTTATCTTACGGTAACTAAAACATTTCATATCAAATCCTTAGATATTATATTAGTGTCTAGCACACAAATAATATTAATCATAGCAGAAATTGTTACATTGATTAAATTTCAGCATATAGCCCAAAAGGGTGATACAGTCAAAATGGCAGGTACGTAGTGGAGTTTGGATTTCCATATAAATGACCAGGTAAAGGGACTATGTTCCGCAGTACATCCCTAGAGGAATGCACCGAGGACCATCACAAAGGATCCTCTACCAACACAAGGCCGACCTATCTCTATAACTAGATAGTACCGAAATATCATCCTCTGGTCATTACCGACCTTTTCCGAGGGCCCTCAAAGCATACAAACCACAATAATCAGATACACGACATCGTAGCATGTAAAGATATATCCAGAAGAGGATGATTATACCCTAATTGGGAGCGACCCACCTAGCCTTGCTGCATCTAACCCTGTTTCGGTCATTTCTGATTGATGAGGCTTGTGGTAATGATTACCTTTCATGTATCACATATCACGTCACTTTGAATGTCACACGACCATTTCCGTTGACCACTAATTGCCTTCCACAAAAACCCTTAAGATCATACGTCTCAAAGAGAGTCTTAAGCCAAGAGAAGTTGCCTTCTCTGCCACAACTGATGTACGTTTGTAAAAATCAATGTACGTAATTTTTAAAAATGCAATGTCAGACAAACGTCCATAAAAGTTGTCCAAGAACAGGACAAACCAAACGTACTTTCCTACCACATCCTATCGGTAAATCGCTAGGATTGTAGTAAATAGTCCTTGCATTGGATATTTCATAATAACGAAGATACTACTGGATGTATATTGGGATTTCAACCTCAAACGATTAATAAGAAGTTCGCCACTATGAAAATGCTAAATATCAATATTATTGACTAACCTGCACATTCGTCGCATACACGTTGGTCCTAAGTGGTTTTCAAATAAACCAATCCCGCTCTCTTCGCACAACAACGCAGAAGCGTTTCTCAACCTTACGTAGAAACTATGTCTCATAAACTTATCACGTCTTCAACTTTCAACTTGCCATCCTTCGGCCAAGAAGGAATCTCGATAGACTGGAGTAATACTCCGCACTACATGAATCGACATCGTCAACAAAAACTATATCATGTCCGACCCATAATTCCAACTTAAATATGTCTGTACCCTTTGAATGGACAATAAACCACACATGTTCGAACTAAAATGCACCTACTAAAGGAAAGTCGGGATAAAGAAAAGAAGAGTGGAGAAGAGAAGAGAGGAAAGAGATAAGGTAGAATCAAAACAGAACAATGCAGAATCTCACAACGCAGCGGAAAACATATAATATTATATCAATGATCTTTACAAAACAGAAATTGTATATACATACATCAATCGGAGTGCAACATTCAATCAATAGTTATCAGCCTGGACAGTTACGATAACATGTCCTCACAATTGTCGATAATATACAATAGTTAAGTAGCGGATAATCAAAATAGATACGTGCATATGAAAATGAAGATCTCTAGATTGCCTGCTGAAGATCCAAAAGCACTAAATCTAAATTTTTTAATATACACTGTCTAACTCGAGCAATGAAAGGGAAGAACGTTTGGATCAGTCTGGTAAACTAGCGTGAGAAACACATTCAAGTGAAATTTATTAAATTACCAAAGTTTTCTTTTATCAAAACAAAAGTATCTCATAAGACACATCCACACATAAACACGGATATGTTTTTACCTTACGATAACTAAAACATTTCATATCAAACCTCTTATTGTAACGTCCCGGATTTTTCGTTCTTCGAAAATTCGACATCGACACTCACTTTATCGACTGCCGAGAAATCAAAGGCCGAAAACCGAGATGTTATGGGTTTTAAAAAGAAAAGAAAAGAAAGAAGAGAGGAAAAGAAGAAAGAAAAAGAAAAATAGAGGGAAAAGAAGAGATAAGAAGATAGAGAAAATAGAGAAATTTGAAAACAGAAAATTTTAAAAATAGAAAAAGAGGAATTTTAAAAATAGAACGGACAGAAAGGAAACAACAGAACAAACATCAGAATCTCACAATTCGCAGCGGAACAACATATAATAATAAATGAATAATCTTTAAACAAAGAACTATATCAGTTATTACATCACATCACATTTCATTACATCATATCATCAGAGTGTACAACAACATACATCAACAAACAGTGCAGCGGAAAAGAAATACTATATACTAGTAATACGCCATGCCAATCCAGCTTGCCTCCAGCAACTCCAGAATATCCAGAATATCCTGATAAACCTAACTCTTAACTGCCCGTGTGGAAATTGGTGGGCACCCAGAGTTTAGGAAGGAAAACAATAAACTCCGAGTCAGTCATGTGACTGGTGTGAGAACTCAAAACAGTTTATTTATCTTTAAAATCAAAAAGAGGAATATTTTTAAATTCAATTCGCAATGCTTTTAAAAATGAGACTACCATAAGACCTCCTGCCACACACACAATGCAAACGCAGACTTGGAGAAGATTTCTTCTTATGTTAGTCAAACATGCTTGATACGCATTTAAAAAGAGCATTTGATATTATTATTAGTGCATAGTGTAGGAAAAATTCATTTCGAAAGTAGAATATAAATCTTAGCCAGCATAGGTACCATTATATTATGCCTACTAATAGCTACCATATTAAATGGCAGGTTCTACAACTAAAACCGTACAAGTTTCGTATTGTTTCTTTGGATTTCCAACAAATGGTCAGGCCAAGGAACTTCCCATTGCCACATGAGAATGCCTCTGGATGGACATCCCCGAGAACCAAACCGGATCTCTACCAACACAAGGCCGGGTTACTCCTAACTGAGTAACAACTGACCGAATATGCCATCCCCCGGTCCTTTGGGACCTTTTCACCGAGCGCTCGTAATCAATTCACACAATCATAAAGTGTTTTCAACATGAGTAAGTATCTGGGCTCCATACCATGATACCACCCTTTTCCAGAAGGAAATGGACACATCCTAAAGGGTGCTACCCCTCATAACCTTGCTGCTTCTTTCCTGTTTTGACCATTCACGGGGTGTGAGGCTCGACGAAGTCACGTCCACAAAAACATACTTTATACAAAAGCCATGCTTTGGGTCAACAAATGATCAACACAATGATCACAAGGATAGACGATCAAATAAATGATCCTATCACAAATAATCAACACAATGATCATTTCAGCATCACTCAGCATGTCACATTACCAAAATGGGATATATCGCTGATAACTTCAACTATATAACCTTTGAGCTCGTACGTCTCAAAGAAGGGTGTTAAGCAAAGAATAAATTCTCCGCCACCAACAGAAATATATTTGAAAGAAATCGGCTTTATATCTCAACTTGTAATGTCAGGCATACAATCCATACAAGTCTGTTCCGGGCTCGAACAAAACCGAAGGCACTTCTTACGAAGCCCTTGCAATACGGGTATTCACAATCCCGATCGAATTTCCCATCACTTAGGAGATCTCTATACCAGGAGCTACCCAGTGCAGAGACAATCGATAGGCCATCCTATCGCTTTCACAAATACTCGGTCTTCAACACCGATCTTCAAATGCAATTCATAACGACGTATCACATATTCGGAATGGGTTATACGACCCCATGGTCCTTTCCCGGTTAACCCGAATAGTGAGCGCTTATTCAAAAATAAGTGTGCATTCATATTCAAACAATCACATCAAATACCCAATCAAAGGGAAATATTGATTGTCGGTTATTGAACTATTAATTGATATGCATACATCACCAGATTCCAAATAATTTTCCAAATTATTTATTTTCCAAAATATCTTCACTAGATATTAAATTTCAATACCTCAAAAATAAATCAACATTTATTTTTAAACAAATTCTTCTTTTCATTTATAAATTCCATAATGAATTTGTATTTCAAAATATTCATGAATATACGATTTCAATTATCCATTTTCAATTTATCTTCAAAAAGATAAATTCTAATTATTCACTTCATATTGGAAACAATTCCATACTTATTAAAAATAAGTAATTCACAAATCTTTTTATTTTCAACACTTAGAAAATATTCAATATACTTAAATCGAATTAAGTATATATTTCATTCTTTAAGGAAATCATTTACTTAAACATACTTATTTGGGCCAAAAACGAATGTTGCGTAAAACATCGTTACAACGTCCCAAAATCACTAGTATAGGGATTCGAAATTAAAATAGATATATAAATCCCAATACTATACAAAACATTTCCTTTCGGAAATCATTTACTATAACAACAGTGTTATAGTCCATCATCTCCTTTTATTTCTCGAAACGTCTATTTCAACAATAAATGTTGAAATCTATGGTTTCGAATCTCAACACATTTTAAAACATCGTTAGATCGTTTTAATTCTATTTAAAACATTCACATTCTAAACAATTTCTTTAACGTGTTATTCACTGTTCAAAAACGTGAATAAACTTCTTTAACAAATTCCATCCTTTTATTCATTTTAATTCAAAGGATTATTCACTGTCTAAAAACGTGAATATACTATGTTCACAAATTCCATTATTTCTATTCTTTTTTTACTTAAAGGATTATTCACTGTTTACAACGTGAATATAACTCCATTAATAGGTTATAACAATTAACTTATCAAAATAAGTCGTTTGCGGATTTATAAAACAACGTTTATAAATTCCGTTTCTATTTATTTATAAAAACTTCTTTTTTTATAAATTCCTTTATTAACCTATTTGATTTCATATCTCAATTATAAACTAAAAGTTCATATTATAAGTCAATTGCTTATAAAACGATTATTTTACAAAATCGTTCTTTTTAAAGACTTTTCAATTTATAAACCTTACAACTTATAAGATTTATTTATTTAATAAATCTATTCTTCAAATAATTTCACCAAATTTATAAATCTTACTATTTATAAATTTCGTTTATAACTTCACAGTTTATAATTCTATAAATTTCATTCTATTATGAAATTCATTTTCACTACATTCAAACACTTATAAAAACTCGTTTTATAATGTCTATATTTCAATTTATAAATATCCATTTATAAATCTCTTAATATAAATCAGTTTATATTATTATTCTAAAACGTCTTTAAATTCCTTTATAATTTCATCATTTCGATTTATAAAATAATCAAATTTTATAAATCCTATATTTAAACTTTTATCACATATTCAAAAATCCAATCTAAATTATTTTATAAAATCATTAGTTCATATTTCTCAAAAATCGACTTTTAATCGTATTTCTAAAAATCAGCTTTTTTTAACTATATTTCACAAAAACCATAATTTTTATAACTTTAAAAATTATAACGTTTATTTATTTATAATGGATCAATTCCAAAAATATAGTATATTTTCAAAATCACTTTTAAAATCATTTTAAAATCCCAAAATTTGGGTCCAATGATGCTACACACCAAATAGTCAATCACGACTAATAACGATATCATATATCAATATGACAATCCATCAAATATCAAAATATCTGAAATAAAATAAATACTGTTGAGGAATCCAGTTGGATCCCTCCAACCTGTTTTCCTGCATCCAAAAACATTAGCACAATACCAATTTCGCTCCAGTACGAAATTATCGCGGTACATGTTCTTATTAAATATTATCCGCTTAATAACGGCGTAATAGGGTCTCATCCGCTAAACAAAAAATGCGGGAAATCAACAACTGCAATATATACATATGCCAATATATATATATATATATTGATATTATATATAATACCAATTTCACTGTTTATGAAATATTCGCGGTATATGTTTATATTAAATAACATCCGCTTACTAACGGCGCATAATGTCTATTTTAACAATCAATAATTTACAGTCATCATTCAAACATGCATTCAAATATTTTAAATCTAACTATTTAAAATAAAATCGAAATCTATTCGATTGAGTGAGAAGTTCTCACCTTGGTTTTAATTTCCGTTTTAGCTTTTATTTCGAATAAAATTAAACGCGCGTTTAATTTTACCCGAAATTCTCACTAACTCCAAACGACTCCAAACCAACTCCATCGCGTAGTGTTCGTCCATACGATTCCAACGCAACTGATTTCGCGCAGTTTCGACCTCGTATGAAAAAGTTATGAATTATTGAAGTTCGTACACGATTTTAACTTAACAATTTACAATATCTCCTTTATTTTAAACTACAACCATTACCAGCCACTAGATCCATCTCCTCCACATCTGGACCGTCCCCCCCATCTTCCTCTTTCACGTTTTTGGCTACAGGTAATAGCCGTGCAAACCTAACCCATCAAGCTCCACTAGGGTTCCACTTTTCTCCACGATCACTTGACGAAATCCGATCACTCCAACGCCATGACGAAGCCAACGACAAGAGCTATGCTCGGCCCAACCCCTGTGGCACTCGGCCACGTGTACAGCCTCGAATGGCGTGCAAAACCTGATGCAAACGGCCCAAAGTATCTCCCAATCCATAGCTCCATTCGCGATCTCCACCGTTGATCTCGTAGCTCTCGTCGTGCTCTTCATCTTTGTAGTTGAAACCTAAGGCTAATTGTCGACGGATTGGAAGAAATCGAGGGGGAGAGGAGAGTGATTTCTGGCCTTAGAAGGGGGGTGGCGGCTGGCATATGTAAATTAGGGTTTTAGGTTATTTTTTTTATTTTTTAGAGTGAGGTTGTATTTATAGGAAAAGCAAGCGTAAACACTATTCATCCCGGGAATTCCGAACTCCGATTTACGCGCCGTAACCAGCGTACCTAGGGTTTATCCCGCGTTCCGGACACAATGGAACAGGTTTCGGAAGCTAATTCGGAAGTATGTGCGAGTTATGGCTGAAAACGTTCGATTTAAATTAAACCGATTTAAACCGATTTCTAGGCGTTTTAATTTGTACAGGACAAACGGTAAATCCAATTGACTTGAAATTTGAAACCTTACAATAATATCACATTACGGATCCGATGAAACTGGTTTCGTCGAAATCCGAGACTTTTTGAAAAATGGCTATTTTGACTCGCCAAATTTAAATTAAAAATAATTCGATGCGTTTCGAGCTGCCACGCTCAAACGATAGCTCCGATTGACACGAAAATTGAAATCCGGTAATAACTAACTAATACGGATCCAATGAAACTGGTTTCGTTCAATTCTGAGACTGTTCAAAAATTGGCTATTTTACAGTCGATTATTAAATATTAAAATATTCAATTTTCACAGATTTACTTTTAATTCGATTTTAAAAGTTCTAAAATATTTCTATAACTCCAGTATGATTAAATAAAATTTTCCAAATTATTTTCAATCATTTTTAACTCCAATTTCAATTATTTCCATAATTTAACGTATTAAATTATCGATTAAATTATTAAATTAAATCCAATAATTCAAATTAAAATTTATTTGACTTATAAATTCACTTATAAATATTTAAAATTAATTAAATATTCAAATTTTAATTTCTGAAAATTCTGGGTCGTTACAATCTTTCCCCCTTAAAAGAATTTCGTCCTCGAAATTACAAGTAAGAAAGGTTACAGAATTTATTAACTTTCCAAAATTCATAATTAAATTCCTTACAAATCTTTACTAAGTTTTCCAATCATACTTAGTTATCATTTCAAAAACAAACTATATCATTTAACTTTAAATTTTAAAACAAAGTTTAAAGTTTTCAAAATTTTCCCATTTTCTCAAATTTTTTTCTAACGCCTTAAATTTCCGGAAAAATTCGCCATAGTCTCCTTTGCGCGGCTCGATCCGAGAAAAAAATGACAGTATATATATCACAAATATACATCTCGTCAAGTAATGAGGCATCCCGAAGGGAAAAAAGTATAAAAGTGCGATATTTAATCCGAGATATGTACCTTATATTTTATTAGCGAGCATATACGGCTAATATAGCGCAAAAGCGAGCTCCAAATGCGAAGCAAAAGCGATCCGCACCTACTAAACTCAACAAACAACATGAGAATCATGCATATATGAAAATAGTATCGATATACAACATATAGCAACATAATAACTATATAAGTCACATAGCAAATGCAACAATAGCAATATATATTCAACCATCATCCAATTACCATTCAACAAATTCATAACCAATATATTCATTCATATTTTCATTCATATACAATGAATTGGTTTTCACTTTAAATCACATTTGATTTGTTTACATTGGATTTACTAACATTCATTCTCAATTCAATTAGTTTCAATTTGTTAACATTCACTAATTAAATCCCATTCACATTCAATTCTATTCAAATTTATTTACTTCTAATTTGAATTCAATTTCATAGTTTCCAATTTCATTAATACTTAATGAATTTTATACAATCACAAACAATCATATAACAACCAATGTATATTTATTTCAACCAAATTCCTTTGCTTTACTTACATTCATTTGGTTTAACATCTTTACTTTCCAATTGGTTTTATTAAATTGATTTTCATTCAATTTTATTCAACTTCCAATAACATTAGATTTTAATGAATTAACACTTTCATTAATTATTTCTTATCAATTTAAATTACATTCAATTGATTAACATTCAATCGATTCATTAATTCAATTCAATTCTAAAGTTGAATTTCATTCACATAACTTAAGTTCACATTCATTTAATCCACTTGATTATTTACTTCGATACCAAAATCAATTCCATTCAACAACACTTAAGTTATATTTCATTTAACCTTATATTCATTTTTATTTATAACTCATATTCATAAATATATTCATATAGTTTCACTTCTTATATATATAAGTTTATTTCACAATTGTAAATTACTTTAATTATAATTCAATTCTTATAATTCTTTTACTTATACAATTATTCTTTTATTTAGATTATTCAAACAACCTAACAATCAACTTATATACACTTTAATAATTCTGAAAAATTATTCCTTTATATATAAAATATAATCAAGGTAAAATTATTTCATTTACCCAATTTAAACAATATTATGTCGAATTGTTCTATTCAAGTGTTTAGAAACCCCTTCGGCATAGTCTTGCGGACCATGCTGACGAAAGTTCATATGCCACTCAATAAACCAATCATCACAATATAAAACAATTTCATATTCACTAACAAATACGCTCTCATAGCTATTATTACACTCAAACTCATTCTAGAGTACTGCTGACTCTATCTCTAATGAGTAATACCCTACAGAACCATGGTTGTCGCTTAACCATCAGCTTAACCATCAGCTTAACCATCAGCTTAACCATCAGCTTAACCATCAGAGCTCTGATACCAAATGTAACGTCCCGAAAATTTTCGAACGGGAGCGGTCACAACCGGTAGGCTTTTCAACCATCCCAGCCCCACCGTGGCTTACACTGGTATCCCAAACTTGCTTTTACGGCCAGCCTCTCGACTGTCACAGCTTACGCCTAACCAACCCCCTAAAAGAGGATGTGTGGGAGTAAGAGTCTCCCGTTCGCCACCAAACCGCGAAGCGAGAACCCCCCATCACATAGCCCAATAGCTTAACAAGACTGGTGTGAGAACTCAAAACAGTTTATTTATCTTTAAAATCAAAAAGAGGAATATTTTTAAATTCAATTCGCAATGCTTTTAAAAATGAGACTACCATAAGACCTCCTGCCACACACACAATGCAAACGCAGACTTGGAGAAGATTTCTTCTTATGTTAGTCAAACATGCTTGATACGCATTTAAAAAGAGCATTTGATATTATTATTAGTGCATAGTGTAGGAAAAATTCATTTCGAAAGTAGAATATAAATCTTAGCCAGCATAGGTACCATTATATTATGCCTACTAATAGCTACCATATTAAATGGCAGGTTCTACAACTAAAACCGTACAAGTTTCGTATTGTTTCTTTGGATTTCCAACAAATGGTCAGGCCAAGGAACTTCTCATTGCCACATGAGAATGCCTCTGGATGGACATCCCCGAGAACCAAACCGGATCTCTACCAACACAAGGCCGGGTTACTCCTAACTGAGTAACAACTGACCGAATATGCCATCCCCCGGTCCTTTGGGACCTTTTCACCGAGCGCTCGTAATCAATTCACACAATCATAAAGTGTTTTCAACATGAGTAAGTATCTGGGCTCCATACCATGATACCACCCTTTTCCAGAAGGAAATGGACACATCCTAAAGGGTGCTACCCCTCATAACCTTGCTGCTTCTTTCCTGTTTTGACCATTCACGGGGTGTGAGGCTCGACGAAGTCACGTCCACAAAAACATACTTTATACAAAAGCCATGCTTTGGGTCAACAAATGATCAACACAATGATCACAAGGATAGACGATCAAATAAATGATCCTATCACAAATAATCAACACAATGATCATTTCAGCATCACTCAGCATGTCACATTACCAAAATGGGATATATCGCTGATAACTTCAACTATATAACCTTTGAGCTCGTACGTCTCAAAGAAGGGTGTTAAGCAAAGAATAAATTCTCCGCCACCAACAGAAATATATTTGAAAGAAATCGGCTTTATATCTCAACTTGTAATGTCAGGCATACAATCCATACAAGTCTGTTCCGGGCTCGAACAAAACCGAAGGCACTTCTTACGAAGCCCTTGCAATACGGGTATTCACAATCCCGATCGAATTTCCCATCACTTAGGAGATCTCTATACCAGGAGCTACCCAGTGCAGAGACAATCGATAGGTCATCCTATCGCTTTCACAAATACTCGGTCTTCAACACCGATCTTCAAATGCAATTCATAACGACGTATCACATATTCGGAATGGGTTATACGACCCCATGGTCCTTTCCCGGTTAACCCGAATAGTGAGCGCTTATTCAAAAATAAGTGTGCATTCATATTCAAACAATCACATCAAATACCCAATCAAAGGGAAATATTGATTGTCGGTTATTGAACTATTAATTGATATGCATACATCACCAGATTCCAAATAATTTTCCAAATTATTTATTTTCCAAAATATCTTCACTAGATATTAAATTTCAATACCTCAAAAATAAATCAACATTTATTTTTAAACAAATTCTTCTTTTCATTTATAAATTCCATAATGAATTTGTATTTCAAAATATTCATGAATATACGATTTCAATTATCCATTTTCAATTTATCTTCAAAAAGATAAATTCTAATTATTCACTTCATATTGGAAACAATTCCATACTTATTAAAAATAAGTAATTCACAAATCTTTTTATTTTCAACACTTAGAAAATATTCAATATACTTAAATCGAATTAAGTATATATTTCATTCTTTAAGGAAATCATTTACTTAAACATACTTATTTGGGCCAAAAACGAATGTTGCGTAAAACATCGTTACAACGTCCCAAAATCACTAGTATAGGGATTCGAAATTAAAATAGATATATAAATCCCAATACTATACAAAACATTTCCTTTCGGAAATCATTTACTATAACAACAGTGTTATAGTCCATCATCTCCTTTTATTTCTCGAAACGTCTATTTCAACAATAAATGTTGAAATCTATGGTTTCGAATCTCAACACATTTTAAAACATCGTTAGATCGTTTTAATTCTATTTAAAACATTCACATTCTAAACAATTTCTTTAACGTGTTATTCACTGTTCAAAAACGTGAATAAACTTCTTTAACAAATTCCATCCTTTTATTCATTTTAATTCAAAGGATTATTCACTGTCTAAAAACGTGAATATACTATGTTCACAAATTCCATTATTTCTATTCTTTTTTTACTTAAAGGATTATTCACTGTTTACAACGTGAATATAACTCCATTAATAGGTTATAACAATTAACTTATCAAAATAAGTCGTTTGCGGATTTATAAAACAACGTTTATAAATTCCGTTTCTATTTATTTATAAAAACTTCTTTTTTTATAAATTCCTTTATTAACCTATTTGATTTCATATCTCAATTATAAACTAAAAGTTCATATTATAAGTCAATTGCTTATAAAACGATTATTTTACAAAATCGTTCTTTTTAAAGACTTTTCAATTTATAAACCTTACAACTTATAAGATTTATTTATTTAATAAATCTATTCTTCAAATAATTTCACCAAATTTATAAATCTTACTATTTATAAATTTCGTTTATAACTTCACAGTTTATAATTCTATAAATTTCATTCTATTATGAAATTCATTTTCACTACATTCAAACACTTATAAAAACTCGTTTTATAATGTCTATATTTCAATTTATAAATATCCATTTATAAATCTCTTAATATAAATCAGTTTATATTATTATTCTAAAACGTCTTTAAATTCCTTTATAATTTCATCATTTCGATTTATAAAATAATCAAATTTTATAAATCCTATATTTAAACTTTTATCACATATTCAAAAATCCAATCTAAATTATTTTATAAAATCATTAGTTCATATTTCTCAAAAATCGACTTTTAATCGTATTTCTAAAAATCAGCTTTTTTTAACTATATTTCACAAAAACCATAATTTTTATAACTTTAAAAATTATAACGTTTATTTATTTATAATGGATCAATTCCAAAAATATAGTATATTTTCAAAATCACTTTTAAAATCATTTTAAAATCCCAAAATTTGGGTCCAATGATGCTACACACCAAATAGTCAATCACGACTAATAACGATATCATATATCAATATGACAATCCATCAAATATCAAAATATCTGAAATAAAATAAATACTGTTGAGGAATCCAGTTGGATCCCTCCAACCTGTTTTCCTGCATCCAAAAACATTAGCACAATACCAATTTCGCTCCAGTACGAAATTATCGCGGTACATGTTCTTATTAAATATTATCCGCTTAATAACGGCGTAATAGGGTCTCATCCGCTAAACAAAAAATGCGGGAAATCAACAACTGCAATATATACATATGCCAATATATATATATATTGATATTATATATAATACCAATTTCACTGTTTATGAAATATTCGCGGTATATGTTTATATTAAATAACATCCGCTTACTAACGGCGCATAATGTCTATTTTAACAATCAATAATTTACAGTCATCATTCAAACATGCATTCAAATATTTTAAATCTAACTATTTAAAATAAAATCGAAATCTATTCGATTGAGTGAGAAGTTCTCACCTTGGTTTTAATTTCCGTTTTAGCTTTTATTTCGAATAAAATTAAACGCGCGTTTAATTTTACCCGAAATTCTCACTAACTCCAAACGACTCCAAACCAACTCCATCGCGTAGTGTTCGTCCATACGATTCCAACGCAACTGATTTCGCGCAGTTTCGACCTCGTATGAAAAAGTTATGAATTATTGAAGTTCGTACACGATTTTAACTTAACAATTTACAATATCTCCTTTATTTTAAACTACAACCATTACCAGCCACTAGATCCATCTCCTCCACATCTGGACCGTCCCCCCCATCTTCCTCTTTCACGTTTTTGGCTACAGGTAATAGCCGTGCAAACCTAACCCATCAAGCTCCACTAGGGTTCCACTTTTCTCCACGATCACTTGACGAAATCCGATCACTCCAACGCCATGACGAAGCCAACGACAAGAGCTATGCTCGGCCCAACCCCTGTGGCACTCGGCCACGTGTACATCCTCGAATGGCGTGCAAAACCTGATGCAAACGGCCCAAAGTATCTCCCAATCCATAGCTCCATTCGCGATCTCCACCGTTGATCTCGTAGCTCTCGTCGTGCTCTTCATCTTTGTAGTTGAAACCTAAGGCTAATTGTCGACGGATTGGAAGAAATCGAGGGGGAGAGGAGAGTGATTTCTGGCCTTAGAAGGGGGGTGGCGGCTGGCATATGTAAATTAGGGTTTTAGGTTATTTTTTTTATTTTTTAGAGTGAGGTTGTATTTATAGGAAAAGCAAGCGTAAACACTATTCATCCCGGGAATTCCGAACTCCGATTTACGCGCCGTAACCAGCGTACCTAGGGTTTATCCCGCGTTCCGGACACAATGGAACAGGTTTCGGAAGCTAATTCGGAAGTATGTGCGAGTTATGGCTGAAAACGTTCGATTTAAATTAAACCGATTTAAACCGATTTCTAGGCGTTTTAATTTGTACAGGACAAACGGTAAATCCAATTGACTTGAAATTTGAAACCTTACAATAATATCACATTACGGATCCGATGAAACTGGTTTCGTCGAAATCCGAGACTTTTTGAAAAATGGCTATTTTGACTCGCCAAATTTAAATTAAAAATAATTCGATGCGTTTCGAGCTGCCACGCTCAAACGATAGCTCCGATTGACACGAAAATTGAAATCCGGTAATAACTAACTAATACGGATCCAATGAAACTGGTTTCGTTCAATTCTGAGACTGTTCAAAAATTGGCTATTTTACAGTCGATTATTAAATATTAAAATATTCAATTTTCACAGATTTACTTTTAATTCGATTTTAAAAGTTCTAAAATATTTCTATAACTCCAGTATGATTAAATAAAATTTTCCAAATTATTTTCAATCATTTTTAACTCCAATTTCAATTATTTCCATAATTTAACGTATTAAATTATCGATTAAATTATTAAATTAAATCCAATAATTCAAATTAAAATTTATTTGACTTATAAATTCACTTATAAATATTTAAAATTAATTAAATATTCAAATTTTAATTTCTGAAAATTCTGGGTCGTTACAGTAATGGCCCAAAATTTTCGACCACGAAAATTTGACACTAATACGTTCACTGTAGAAGTGCCGAGAAATCGAACAAAGGAAATTTCTGATTGTTAAAGAAAGGAAGAAAGAGGTAGAAGAAGAATAGAAAACAAAACACAGAATCTCACATTTCACAGCGGATCAAAATATAATATCAAATAATAGCATTCACAAAGAAAACTGTAATTGTCAGACTACATACAATTCATCAGAGTTACAACCATGTACAATAGACTAGACAGTTAAATCAATCTATCCCAGACTGCTATCACTACAAATTCAAATATACAGCGGAATACTCCATATGTTCCTGCCATCTAGCTCGCCTCTTGAGCTCTAGAACGTCCCAACCTAAAAATCTGCAATACTCGGTCTGACCCGAGCATTACATCAAAGTAACACCCGGGTTAGGCTGGAAACCAGCGTGAGTAAACCCATCTAACAAGAAATACTAATGCATAGAACTTATTTTAAACCTGGGGTAACTCGTACTTTACTATGAGTTCTTAACTTAATATAGCCGACACTTATTTTACAAACAATCCCTAAGTACCCTTACTTGGTTCCAATAGTCCAGATTACTTAGATTATTCCATTCCAGCCTATTAATTTCACATATCAAATCTATAAAGAATTTTTGTAGAATTTAAGTCGAAGTGGTTTCAGGTATTTACTAATACCCGTCCCCGATCTCTTAGAATCCTATGTTAATCTAAAAAACAAAACTATTTAAGTTTTAAACAATTCCATTTATGCCCGTAATTACATATTTACATAGCAATTCATCACAGATGGACAATCTGTATTAGCCCAGTTCAATCCAAACATTGCATAACACAAAGCATCACAAATCACATATCAGAGATATCAAATAATCTAAGTTATTCAATATATCTTAATTATCTATAAGCATGATAAATTACTTGTACCATTTCTAATCAATTTAATTACCTTTAAACCCTGCTTACTTAACATTAACTGCAAACCATTAGTTAATCATCGTTAGATTACCCATTAATTATCCATAACAACTAATTATCCCATTAATTAATTATACCCAATTAATTAACCTTTAGTTATTAATTAATTATCACTAATGATTTATTAACCCTTAACAAATTTATCCTTTAATTACTTACATTAAGTAATTATTATTTAATCACTTCATTAATTAACCATTAATTAGCCACCTTAATTAATGACATTAAGAAGTTATTCTTTAATTATTTTCAGTAAGTAATTATCCTTAATTAATTTCATTAAGTAATTATCATTAATTAATCATCCTTTTATTAATTACCTTGATTAATTAATCAAATTAACAAATCAATCCTTAAAATTTATTACACAAATTAATTAACCATTAATTAATTATCTATTAATTAAATTGATCAATTACTCCCTTAACTAATTTCATTGGCTAGTTAACCATCCTTAAATAATTAATCCTTAATTTAATTACATTATTAAAATTGCCTTTGAAAACATTTAGGAACTTAACTTATTATACAATCACCTCTAAGCAAACAAATTTTAAAACAATTTAAAACTTTGAAAATTTGTTTAAACTTGCTAAAACTTTGTTTAGAACTTGGCTTATATTTTCTTCGAAACTCATTCATTTGATAAACTTTTAAAATTTGGTTCAAAACTTACTTCATTTTCCTTTGAAACTTGGTTAACACCTGGCTTGAAACTTGATTTCACTTACTTAAAACATTTACTTAAAATCTGGTACAAAATAACTTCAAATTTAAAAATAAAACCGGTATCTTAAAACAAACCCGAGCCAACCAAGAAAATATCTTGAGCTATCCTCTGGCTAAAACTCACGTCTCCATCTTCGAGACTACAAGCGAATGACTCGAGTAGTACCCGAGCAACAACCCACCTCCCTCCCGATGTTAAACATCACAGCGTCGCACAGATACGCCTGGAACTCGTGCACATTCATAGGTCGACGCTAGTACTCCAGCCACCACTACCATCACTGATGAGTCGCCGATGACCAGCCCCTTCAATCCCATCCACAGGATCGAAGATTCGAACTCAAAATCAAATTCGAGCCAAATGAACCCAACCTGGAACCAACCTCTTCGACAAACTCGCCTTGCCGATGACCACTCCGACCACCATCATCCATGCCACCAAGATCCTAGTTTCGTCTGACCATCCTCTGCCTTTCCTTCATGACCGATCATGCCCGATCCAACGACGATTCCACATTTGCTTTGAGGACAACCACGACTCAAACCGAGGTCTGAACCCTAGTTCACCTTCGTTTCTCCACCACAGTCCGCTAAAAATTTCCCGACCAATTTTCCCAACACCCCGACCAATGATCTAACTTCATTAACGAACTCGACATTTCTCAAATTCTCGATTGTCGAAATTTGAAGAATATCCATTTCTCGTTAAACTCGAAACTCCCACCCAAAAATCCACTTAAAAGTTCAGATTTTTAAATCAAAATTCATCATTTTCTATGACGAACTAGATTATGAAATCGATTCATGGAATTTCGAACATTGATCTTTGACATATATATGTTCATTACTATAGTTTCCAAATTTTCCAGTGAAATACTAGCTAGTTCCTTACTTAACTATTTTTAATAATATTGTTTGGTTAATTCGGACATAATTTCTTTAAACATCCTAATCTATTTTTATTCATATGAAGAGATGATGATTTTTGATTTAGTTTTTTTGTCTGAAAACTAAAAACGGAGATATATCTTTGCACAATGACATGCAGATCCACATTCACATACGAATATACATGCGATCATCTCTAAACAAACATGCAAAACATACTACTCATCGTGATTTTCAAGGATTATCTCATGCATTCACATATATAAGCAGATTTAGCATTAAGATAAAATTTTACTGACCTGTTAGAAAATGGACAGAGAATTATTGAAACAGGGATGCTAAAATTTGAAAATCGAATTCTTTTGATATCGAAACTAGAAGCTTGAATCTGAGCTGCTAAGTTGATCCCTTGAATCGTAGGTTGGTTTTGGTTTGAAAATTTGAAAGAATTAATTATTGTTTTGATTTTCTTTCTTGATTCCTTTCCTCTGGTTTATGTTACAGACTTTTGTTTTTCTTTGTTAAGAAAATGAAGATGAAAAAGAAATGAGAAGTTTTAAACTGAATAAAGCCTGATTTTCCTCTTAAAACTTATTATATTTTAATTTTTTTAAAAACAAAGTGCTACATGTTAATTTGCATGTTGACTCAAGTTGTACTTGTTAATTCCATTTATTATAAGGCATACAAATGCTTAAAGCCTTAATTTACATATTTCTTATATTTTATAAACTTATGAATTATGTTTTAAATTAAAATACTTTAAGTCTTTGTATTTATTTTTATGTGTTATATTTACTATTTACCCTTATACTTATATATGTTTATTTTATATTTTTTTATGTTTAATACCTATATATTTAAAGAAAGTATGAACCTTTATTAAATTCTATTTTGAACTTGAGCTTTAATACTTTAACAAATAAATAAATAAATATATATATATATATATATACACACACACACTATTTTTCTTGTTGTAAAAATTTTGAATTTATTTTTTATAACATTGAAAATTAATATTGAATTTAAACCATAGCTAACCATTTACAACACACATACACACACACATATATATATACACAAACATTATAATAGAAAAAATATTTGTTTGTAAAGGATAAATTTTGCCAAATTGAATAATTATAAAAGAAAATCATTAAATAAATGTTATCTAATTTCAATAATTATAACAGGAGATGATCAAATATATTTTTGTGTCCAGGTATTTTTAATTATCAAAACATTTGTTCAACTTATTAATCGGCATTTTAAATAGTTAAGATCAGTCAATTACCTAATTACCAGATGTCCAAAAATACGGGTTATCACATTCCGCCCCCCCTTGAATCTTTTCGTCCTAGAAAAGGAACGAAGCTATAATTTATTTAATAGACAAATTTCTCTTTGAACATTTTAATTAAAAGATCTTTTCATTTAACATTTTTAAAACACTTTAAAATCCATATAATATTACCAAAATAGTTTTGTAAATTACTTTTCATAGCTTGACGTTTCCACAAATCCATCCTCGTTCTCATAGAAACTCGATCATATGTTGATCAGGCGTAGAACTGAAAATCTATATGTATTTGGTAAACCCATTTTCAACATCCAATGAAAATACTTGGGGGAAACATTTTCGAAAACTTTATGAAAATATAGAAAACACTTTTTGAAAATAGTGGAAACATTTTTGGTGAGAATGCTCTGGAAATCACCACCACCTCCATGGTCGCAGTTAACCTGATGGTTACGTTGCCATGCCGGCAAAATCCATAGATAACTGCAGGCACTCCGCGCCCCTCTATTACGCCATAGAAAACACCACAGATCACATTTACATCCCGGGAAATATTGTCATCACGGCAAAAGTCCATGTAACTGTAGGAATCAGCACCCTCGATTTTCGCTGCTAAATGAAACTTCACCACTTCCACATGGGTCGCAGACTATATCAGTCAAGTCCAAATGTAGCTTAGGCTCCCACGACCTCTCCACTTTTGCTATGTCTCCATAGGTCACGGTCCACCGATGTTACGTTGCCAGCATGGCAAAATTAAATGTAGACTATTGGCTCTCACGGCACACACGACTTCCACTATGGTCCACAGTAGATCGTAGTGACATCGAGTTACACTATCATCACATCATAACCCAAATGTCTCTATAGGCATCAGCCCCCTAGACTTTCACTACCTACAACAAAAAACCCTCAGGAACTTCACTTTGTCCAGACTTCCTCCCAGGATTCAGTTTAGAGCCTTCTTTTTAGGGCTCAAGGTAGACCCACCCCGTGGATCTCCTAATGAAATTCATTCCAATGGGAGCGCCTTTTTCTCCAGAGCCAATCTCAAAACACATTATACTATACACTTATAGTATCTTGCAAATCATACCCTTTATGATTTACATCAAAATCTCCTTTACACAAAATCGATAACTCAAATCAGTAGTTCCAACTTGGCTTTCCAAATTTTCAAAATTGATTTTTTTTCCCAAAAATCATAAGCCTTTCCAAATCCATATGCTCCAAAACATTTCCCAAAATCTTTTTCATAAAATCTTTTATATATATAAATATATAGGTATAACTTATCCCTTCCAACTTGAAAATAATCTTTGGATCACTTATATAGATTCCCTTTTTACACTTCAAATGTTTCCAAAAACCCTTTCTTTTGCTTCTAGATTCAACATAGGGAAGCTTAACATATGTAACAAATATATATAACTTTGCTATGCCCAATCAATATCAAATTTTGATTTTTTTTTTATGAAGTTAATCACCATATCACTCACTTCTCATAAAGTGAATTTCAAAAGATATCTATCTCCCACTTTATTCATATATATTTCTCTAAAATATACTTTTCTTTTCATCATTTCTCATTTCTTCAACATTTCAATATCAGTTTCATTCAAGAATGCACGATGTACATATATCATCCGTACACAACATCAAATTCGATCGCTCACTGGATCACATAATTTCACTTCCGAACTAGTATCGTCCTTCCGACTTCCTAGTGCGGACTCAGATCTGGTTTCTTGATCAGAATCTGAAATTCTACTTGCATAGCCATAACTATCATAGAGAATTTCCAGAACCAATCAAAAATCCATATCTAGGGTTCGCCGTCGAAAATCGAGTGGAAAATCCCTACTTGGATCGATATACTGTCTCGAAATTCCATGCTTGAATCTGTATCAAATCACTATATGAATAGAATAATATACGCACATCCTATGTATTTATCTTTATTGATCATTAGCTAAATCAATTCTCTTTTCTATTCACCTTCATTTTGATTCCATTCACCTATCCATAATTGCTCCCAAATTCCATTTGGGTTAACACTTCAATTCTTATCTCAATTGGTATTCAATTATAGACGGTTTGCACTCTGACCAACTTGTATTAAGAAAATAGCTTGAAATTTTTTAAAATAGATAAGTAGTTGTAAAAAGTTATTAGTTGCAAATAGTAGTAAAATAGTTAAGTGATTTTTAAAAAAGTTGTAAAGTAGTTAAATAATTGTAAAATGGTTTGACAGTTACAAAATAGTTGCAAAATAGTAATTATTTTGGGTTTAAATAAAAGAAAAGTTTTATAGTAAATAGTTATGAAAATATATTTAAAATAGTTTATATTAAAACAATTATTTGAAAAAAAATAGTTCAGAGCCAAACTGTTCGATTCCCAATCACCATTTCCAATCAATTTCTGATTTCCACTTCCGTTTAAATTGATTCAATTTCAATTCAGTTTAAATTAACTTCAATTCGTATCCCAAATTCAAATCAACTCCCATTTGAATTTCAAACTTATTCAACTTCAATTTCACTTCAAATTAATTCAATTCAAATTTTCCATTTGAATTTTATACTTATCCATCTTCAATCACAATTCCATTTAATTCAAATCAGATTGAATTTGAGCTAATTCTTTTCAAATCTCAACTTAAAACCATCTCGAATTTAACAAATTCGAGTTATATTTTTAAATGTTGATTTAATCCTTTAAATCAAATCAACCTTTACTTTAACAGCTTAAATCTTTAAACCATTTAATTCTGAGTCCAAGTTCCAAAATTCCATTTTAAATTATCTTTACTTAACTTATTTCAAAGTTCAAACAGGAGTTCAAAAACAATTTAATCTTCGGATTCTAATTTATTATCCATTTTTAACTTCAAGAACAATTCTTACTAAATTTTCAGCAAGCTCATTTCTAACATTTGAATCTTAAGTTCAAAGCAATTTCCCTTTTCATAAGTTCAATCTTATTTCTATTTTATTTCAGTAATGGATGTATAGTATCTCAATCCATTTCTGAATTAAAATAATTCAACTCTCTGTTTCATAGATTATTAATAACAACAGGATGATATTAAGTTAAGTCAAAATATTTAAATTATTTAAAACATTCATCAATAGCATCTAATTCCAATTTCCAGATCTCAAATCCATTTTGAGATCACACATACTCCCAAATCAAATCAACCATTTAACTTCCCCTAAGTTAAATTCAATTAAATTTATCAACTTTACCTAATTTGAATTTCCATTTGAAATTTAAACTTCATGTTAATAATCTTCCCACTTATAAGTTCAAAACTTATCACTTTGAGTTTTTATATCACATTCCAAGGAAAAATTTAAAACTCAACACTTAGAGTTTATTTCAAATCATCTTTGATATTAATGTATATCCCTTATATATACATATTTCTTTCCTTTGCACACCAAGTTATACCTTAAATATTAAACCACCTTTGGTTTTAATTCCAAACAAATTTCTTTAAAAGTTTCAAACAACTCTTGTTTGAAATAGGCCCTTTTCATTCAAATAATACTATTTGTTATTTCTTTCATTACATTGAAACAATTTCAAATTTATAGACCTAGATTTAAAACTTCACAATTTAAATTATCTATTATTCCAATTTATAAGTCATACTCATCTAAATATGTACTTTCTTAAAACATTTCATTTTGCTTAATCATTAAATACTTCATTATTAAACACAACAACCATGCATGATAATAACCACTACAACAAAAATACCCTATTCCTTTTTACCACGGGCATTGGTTGCCCGTTGTAATAGAAGTCTATTACAATGGTTCATTTTCGTCCGTTGTAAAAGATGCATATACAACTCCCTTTTTACAATGGGCATTGGTTGCCCATTGTAATAGAAGGCTATTACAACGGTCCATTCAGGCCCGTTGTAATAGACGCCAAATTTGCAACGGTCACACACCCGTTGTAATGCATGGCCGTTGTAATAAAATTTTAGCCGTCCCAACATCAAATAAAAAAAAAACCCTTTCTTTTATTTCTTCGGCCGCTTGCTTGCGAAAAATGGCGTTCATATCTTTTCCAAAACTAGGGTTACACACGAAATCATTTCTTCTTCTTGGCACGTGAAATCATTTCTTCTCCTGGGCAACGCGAAATCAAATCAAGTTTCGCGATTTCGATTTCGCTCCGCCTCCACATTACTTAGGTACGAATCCATTTTTTTATAACCCTGCTTTCAAATAATTTTAATTTGTATGTTTTCTTCTTCCATTTTAACTTTTCGCAGGTTTGAGGTTGGATCGATTGTCGCTGCGTCGAAGTCTTTGGCGGCGAAAGTTTGGATTGGGAGATTCAGGTATTCGATTTTGGGAATTTGCGATTGGGAATTCGCCTCTTTCTCCTTCTTCCTCTTCTTACCTGTTTCAGTAAAATGAGAGGTACTTGATAATTATTTTCTTTTGCTTCTTTTTTTCATCTTCCAAATATTGTTACATAACAAGAATCATTTCTGCGATTTTGGTTTTGAATCGGACTTTGAAATTCAGAATCATAATCGGAGAGACTTGGTTTGAAATGAGATTCAAATATTATGATTTTAAGATTTTTAGACCAATAATAATGACATTAACAATTTTTTGTTTTAATACTAATTGATAATATTTTTGAATACTGTCTTCTGATATACTATTATTTTTGTTATTTTCATGTATCCTATTTACTTTTGTATTGTAAAATTATTTACGGTGAATGCCAGAGCCAGCCCAAGGAACTTTAGAACTCCATGCAAAAAAATTAAAACCAAACCCACCTGTCGTGCTAAAGCGGTTGATACTATGCGCGTTTATCATTGTCGGTGGGATTATCTCCCAGGAGAGGTTTGAGTCTCATGCCCAGCGGTATGCATGCCATGTAGGAAACCAATCTCAGGTGAGTGTTCTATCCTTGGATGTGTGAAGGCTTTAGCCTAAAACACGGTATGGACATCCAGGAGCTTTACAAGCTGTTAGTTGCTCGCCTTCATCATCGTAAAAAATAAAATAAATAATTTAAACTTTCTAATTTAAGTAAAATAGAGTGAATTTTATTTTATGAGTTTAAATACACATTGATAAAGATTAATATAGGAAATAAAGTAATTTTAGCCTCCATTGGAACTTAGACCCTGCCATTTGCACTGACCACACAGCGGCAGGCTATCCTTAGTGAATGCTATACATTTATTTTATTACTTTGGTCTTCTGGTTTCATATTTTTCTTTTTGCACTATTTTATTTATCTTAGGCTTGTTTGAAGTTTGGACCCTATCCTGTTACTGACCACACATTGGCAGGCTGGCTCAGTGTTAATGTTGTACTTATATTTTGTTAATTTGGTCTTCTTGTTTTATAATTTTCGTCCCGTACTATTTCTAGTTGATTATACAAATGGTAGTATGCAGACATTGTACGAGTTGTTTTACCAGACATTTTACCACCATCACATAGAGGTACATCGATACGGTATATTTACTATATTAGAACTAGATTAATAATGTTTTTTTTCACACCTTTTTTTACACCACTTTCATTTTTCATGCTTTATACATGAAATTTTATTATATTAATTCCTTTTCTCCAATTTACATTAGATTCCTATATTACTATTTATTTCTCCCATTTCATGTTGTTTCAAATAGTTTACATCTCTTTTCCAGTATATGACATTACAATAAACAATAAAATTGCTAGAAGCCTATTAATATCTTCATACTGTTTTTATAATTATATCATAAAGTATTTCTGCCAAAATAATTCGGCAAATACTTTGGTCTTTTTTTTTGGATAGAAAAATATCTTTGGTCTTTGATATAATATATCTGTAAATTATATTCTAAGCTGTGACATTTACTTAAAATATCCCTTGATCTGAACTGTCACGGCTAGCACATGAATTAGACTACATATTGTCGAGGAAGTATTTAGGTGTGATGCTGTGATTTACTCTGGTGCAACATCGTGTTTTTGTTTGACAAAACTAGAAGTATTAAAAAAGTTCCTTAAATTTTTTACAAAACACAAACATAGTTTGTAACTAGGTAGACGATTATCATTATATTATTGTTTCTAACAAAATGATAGTACTATAATCTCTACTGTTTAATTGTTACTTCTGTGGTTTATAGTGGTTTTCGCTGTATTGGTATCAGTTTTTTGTAGTAAAACATAAACAAAGTATTGATCACACATTCTTGCTTATTATCAATTTCATTTATTGTAGGAAGCTCGAACTCCTTTGCAAATATGGGTTACTCAAAAGAGCATTAACTAACTGAATGAATGTTTGTAAATTTATTTTATTATGCAACCTTAACAAATAGCTATTCCATTAGAATTGTTTTACTAGTATGAAAAATGTTATCTTTTGATTCAAAACTGCCCTAAAATGCCAATGCTCCGCGAACATCTTATTTTCTTTCTATTTGAAAGTTAAAACTAATTATTCAACAACATTAACAATGTCTAAATTTGTAGGAATCTTCAATTCTAAACAAAATTTTGCTTTCCAAATCATTGTAATTTATTAATTTGATATCTTGGAGATGATAATGCTACTTAACTTTAGTCCATTTCAAGTTTATGTGCTGACTTCATTATACTGCGGCACCATTTACCATATCTGCATTTTAAACTTATTGTTGTACCAATTTATTGTGAGGATGATATTACTATGTAATGTTTCAGGAAATCCATCTGTGGAGCCTTCTCAGATTGATATCTACTGGAAGGAGAAAGATGCTGAATGTGAATGGGTATGAATTATGGATTAATTCGTTCTATTGGTTTGTATTAGTTTGTAATGCATCAATCATACAGGTTTGCTGAACAGACAATTAACATTTAGAAGTTTGTAATTTTATTAGCTTCTTACTGAATAGACAATTAACATTTAGAAATTAACAATTAGAAGTTTACTGAACAAACATTTAGATGTTGCCACCTAGAAATTTCAAGCAGCTACTTTGGGCCAAATGGATGAAGAAGAAAAATATTAAAAATAAGTCTTTTTGGGAAATTGATTTCAATAACGACCAATTTGGAACATGGAAATTTGTCTTCAGGCTATGACCTTTAGCAGAGAGGTGCATGAAAAAACATAGAGTAGATAGTATGTCTAGGTCAGTTTGGTATGAACCGTAGCTAAAGAGAAGCAGACTGATAAAAAAAATTGGATGGTAACGTCATTTTTATTTCTAGAAGTGAAAAAGCAATAGTTGGGGACATTTTAGTGAACAAGAAATGGGGAACAAGTTCTTTTAGTTTCTTGGGTGAGGTAAGGCAAGAAATCCAGTTAGAAACTGTCTATGATGACTGAATGACAGATTACTGGATTTGGTCTTGTTCTAATAGTGGTAAGTATATGTTTGGAATGACACTACCCCCATCATCATGCTTCGGCTTTGATTAGTGTAAATCCCCCTTTGTGGTAGCAAAATGTTCTGCTTGCTGATATTTGTCTTGCCTTGGACTCTCCATTATATTTCTAAATGATGAAGCTTCAGTCCTGGATTTACCATGCACCTATCCCTCCTGCTTCATCCTAACTACATTGTAACAGTTTACCAATTGGTCTTGCCTATTATATTTAAGCATATCACATTCAAACAAAGAGGTTCCTTATTCTTCATATTTGATGCAAAAAGAATTACTTAAACTTGAACTATCATTCTTATTTTTGCTTCATTTAAAGTGAATAGCATAAAATAATTTTATAATAAGGATGTTGAATGATGGCATGCGTTAGCATCTAAACACATTATATTTTGGGACACAATATGCTATTATGCTCTGCTTGGTGTTTTGAGTTATAAAATGGAAAAAATTGGTTGAACTGAATTATTGCAACTCTGTTATGGTTGTTGCTTTGGTGGAGCAAAGCAAAGGTAATCATACAGTGAAAAAATTGTTGCTCGTTAAATTAATATATAGTTTTAACTTAGAAAGCACAAGTTTATGATGTACATAAGTCTGTACTAAATGTCAAAAAAGTTTTCTAAGTTTGGTAATTTTGAATATTGTGGACTTGGTTAGGTTTACTTGTGATAATTCAGAGTTCTGGTAGGGATAAAGTTGTCTTCTACTATAGATGACACTATGAATATTGTTATCTGGAAATTTGAAATTCAGTTGGACTATTAATTGTTTTTTAGTTCACTTTGAATGTGGTTCGATTATTGTTTTTTAATTCACTCATATTTTATTCCTGAGGTGTGTTGAACCATCGCTAGAGCTTGGAGTTGACTTGAAGGTTGCATCGTTGGAGTTTGAATGCGATCAGTAACAAACCTAAAGCAGTTAGGTATCTGCCTTTGCTCTTGTTGATATTGATATTCCTCTGTTAAGTGTGGATGATTAAGTGGTTGATGTTGAAGAGGTGGTAGAGTTTGGTGACGTGAAACAATGGCGGTAGATTTTTGTGTTTCATTTGGAGATGACAATGGTGATGAAGGTTGATTTTTTTTCTTTCTTTTTTTGATGTTAACCCCTTTTTGGGTATTTCAAACAGTATATTTTGTGCAGTTTTGCACCTTTCTATTTACAACTTGTGCTTGACCTATAGCGAATACTCTTAATCCTTCGCTTTAATATTATGGTATACTTGAAGTTTGAATCCACAATATTCAATGTATTAGCTTTGTAATCGATTTTTCAGTTTATATATGTTTGTACTGTTGTGGTTTGTATGAAATGCGAAGTATTAGTATGGATGTATTGCATGGATGCTATTGTAATTTTTTTTAAATTTGCATTTATTTTGCAACGGGCAATGTGCGTTGTTATATGAGCTTTTTACAACGGTCACAGCATGTTGTTAAATATGCTTTTTACAACGGTCAACGCATGTTGTGAAACAGGCAATGCAACTAGTATGGTTAGTCTATTGCAACGGGTTATGGCCGTTGTATTAGAGTTTATTACAACGATCATAACCCGTTGTAAAAAGGTATACTGCAATGGTTTTTACAACGTGCTTTGCCCATTGTAAAATGTGGTGAATCTATTACAACGAGGCCTATTACAACGGGCACATGCCCATTGCGAAAACCGTATTACAACGGGCATTTCCCGTTGTAAAAAGACTGCTTTGTTGTAGTGAACCTCTTATCTGGAACCAATTCATTATTATCTTATTCTGAAAACACTTCAACAAATTAAGTATTTTAATTTTAGTTTGGATCCATTTCAAACTTATCTTCATTCAATTTCAATTTGGTTATATTTCTATTACCACTTAATTCTTATAATTATTTTTAATTCCAATAATCAACTACCAATTACCTTAATATTTTAGAAAAAATATTGCTTTATATGTATATATATATATATATATATATATCAAAATATAAACTTATATAAAAACAATTTTTTTAAAATCATTTTATAAGAAAATAACAAATACGCGCTCATATATACTACACTCAACTCATTCTAGGGTACAATTGACCCTATCCTTAATGTGTAAACCCACCAGAGCTAAGGTTCTCGCTTAACCGTCTGCTCTGATACCAAAATGTAACGACCCAAAATTTTCGACCTCGAAAATTTGACACTAATACGTTCACTGTAGAAGTGCCAAGAAATCGAACTCTGGAAATTTCAAATTGTTAAAGAAAAGAAGAAAGAGGTAGAAGAAGAACAGAAAACAAAATACAGAATCTCACATTTCGCAGCGGATCAAAATATAATATCAACTAACAGCATTCACAAAGAAAGCTTTAATTGTCAGATTACATAAAATTCATCAGAGCTATGACCATATACAAATAGACTAGACAGTTAAATCAACATGTCCCATACTACTATCACTATAAATTCAGATACACAGTGGAGTACTCCATACATTATTGCCATCCAGCTCGCCTCCTGGGTTCCCGAACGTCCTAACCTGAAAATCTGTAATACTCGGTCTGACCCGAGCATTACATCAAAGTAACACCCGGGTTAGGCTGGAAACAGGCATGAGTAAACCCATCGAACAAGAAATACTAATGCATAAAACTTATTTTAAACCCGGGGTAACTCATACTTTACTATGAGTTCTTAACTTGATATAGCCGACACTTATTTTACAATCAATCCTTACTTAGTTCCAATAGTCCGGATTACTTAGATTATTCCATTCCAGCCCATTAATTTCACATATCAAATCTGTAAACTATTTTTGTAGATAACAAATCAAAGTGGTTTCGGGTGTTTACTGATACTCATCCCCGGTCCCTTCGAATCATGTATTGTTCTTATAAACAAAACTATCTAAGTTTTAAACAATTCCATTTGTGCCCGTAATTACATATTTACATAGCAATTTATCATAGATAGACAATCCGTATTATCCCAGTTCAATCCAAACATTGAATAACACAAAGTATCACAAATCACATATCAGAGATATCAAATAATCCAAGTTATTCAGTTTATCTTAATCATCTGTAAGCAAGGTTAATTAATTTTACCATTTCTAATCAATTTAATTACTTCTAAACCCTTTAACTTAACATTAATTACAAACCATTAATTAATCATCCTTTAATTACCCATTAGTTATCCATAATTACTTCCATCAAGTAACTATCCCATTGATTAATTATACTTAATTAATTAAACTTTAATTATTAATTAATTATCCGCTAATTATATACTAACCCTTAACAAATTTACCCTTTAATTACTTACATCAAGTAATTAATATTTAATAAATCACCTTTAGTAATAAACCATTAATTATCCACATTAATTAATGACATTAGAAACTTATTCTTTAATTATTTTCATTAAATAATAATCGTTAATTAATTTCATTAAGTGATTATCCTTAAATTAATCATCTTTTAATTAATTACCTAGATTAATTGATCACATTAACAAATCAATCCTTAAAATGATTACACAAATTAATTAACATTTAATTAATTATCTAATAAATAAATTCATTAATTACATCCTTAACTAATTTCATTAGCTAATTAACCATCCTTAAATAATTAATCCTTAATTTAATTACATTATTAAAATCGCCTTTCAAAGCATTTAGGAATTTAACTTATTATACAATTACCTCTAAGAAACAAATTTTAAAGCAATTTAAAACTTTGAAAATTTTTCTAAACTCTCTAATACTTTGTTTAGAACTTGGTTTATATTTTCTTTGAAACTTATTCATTGGACAAACTTTTAAAATTTGGTTCAAAACTTACTTCATTTGCCTTTGAAACTTGGTTAACACCAGGCTTGAAACTTGATTTCACTTACTTAAATCATTTACTTAAATTTTGATACAAAATAACTTCAAGTTTAAAAAACTTGTATCTTAAAACAAACCTGAGCCAATCAAGTAAATTTCCCAAGCTATCCTTGGGCTAAAACTCAAGTCTCCACTTCGAGACTACAAGCGAATGACTCAAGCAGTACCCGAGCAACAAACCACCTCCTTCCCGATGTTAAACATCATAGTGTCGCATAGATATGCCTGGAACTCATGCACGTGCATAGGTTGACGCTGGTATTCCGGCCACCACTACCATCGTCGAAGAGTCACTGACGAGCAGCCCCTTCAATCCCTTCCACAAGATAGAAGATTCGATCTCGAAATCAAATTCGAGCTAAATGAACCCAACCTGGAACCAACCTCTTCGACAAACTCGCCTTGCTGACGACCACTCCCACCACCATCATCCATGCCACCCAGATCTTATCTTCGTCTGACCATCCTCTGCCTTTTCCTCCACGATCGATCACGCCCGATCCAACGACGACATCGCATTTGCTTCGAGAACAAACATATCTCAAACCCAGGTCTGAACCCTAGTTCACCTTCATTTCGCCACCATAATCCGCTAAAAATTTCCCTGCCAATTTTGCTATACACCCCGACCCATGATATAACTTCATCAATGAACTCGACATCTCCCAAATCCTCGATTGCCGGAATTTGAAGAATATCCATTTCCCGTTCAACTCGAAATTCCCACCCAAAAACCCATTTAAAAATTCGGATTTTAAAATTAAAATTCATCATTTTCTATAACGAACTAGATTATGAAATCAATTCATGGAATTTCGAACATTGATCTTTGACACATATATGCTCATTACTGTAATTTCCAAATTTTCCAGTGAGACACTAACTAGTTCCTTACTTAACTATTTTTAAAAATATTCTTTAGTTAATTCGGACATAATTCCTTTGAACATCCTAATCTAATTTGATTCAGATGAAGAGATGTTGATTTTTGATTTAGTTTTTGTGTCCGAAAATTAAAAAAGGAGATATATCTATACACAATGACATGCAGATCCACATTCACATACAAATATACATGCAATTATCTCTAGAAAAGCATGCAAAACATACTACTCATCATGATTTTCAAGGATTATCTCATGCATTCACATAAATAGGCAGATTTATCTTTAAGATAAAAATTTACTCACCTTTTAGAAAATGGACAAAGAGCTATTGAAACAGGGATGCTAAATTTTGAAAACTGAATGCTTTTGCTCTGGCGATTGGAAGCTTGAATCTTAGTTGCTAAGTTTATCTCATGAATCTTAGTTTGCTTTAGGTTTGAAAACTTTAAAGGATTGATTGTTGTTTTGATTTTATTTCTTGATTCCTTTCCTCTTGTTTGTGTTATAGATTTTTGTTTTTCTTTGTTTAAGAAAATGAAGATGAAAAAGAAATGAGATGTTTTGAACTGAATAAAGCCAAATTTTCTCTTAAAACATATTATATTTTAAATTTAAAAAAAAACAAAGTGCATATGTTAAGTTGCTTGTTAATTCAAGATACATTGGTTAATTCCAAGTATTATAAGGCTTACAAATGCTTAAAGCCTTAATTTATATATTTCTTATATTTTATAGACTTACGAATTATGTTTTTAATTAGAATACTTTATGTCTTTGTATTTATTTTTATGTGTTATATTTTCTATTTACCCTTATACTTACATATGTTTTATTTCATATTTTTTATGTTTAATACCTATATATTTAAAGAAAGTATGAACATTTATTAAATTCTATTTTAAACTTGAGCTTTAATACTTCAACAAATAAATATATACATATACTACTTTTGTTGTTGTAAAAATACAGAATTTATCTTTAAAACTTTGAAAATTAATATTGAATTTAAACCATAGCTAACCATTTACAATACACACACACATACATTATAATAGAAAACATATTTATTTGTAAAAGATAATTTTTTCCAAATTGAATAATTATAAAAGATCATTAAATAAATATTATCAAATTTTGATAATTGTAACATGAGATGATCAAATAAATTTTTATATCCAGGTATTTTTAATTATCAAAACATTTGTTCAACTTATTAATCAGTATTTTAAATAGTTAAGATCAGTCAACTACCCAATTGCCAGATGTCCAGAAATACAGCTTATCACCCTTATATTATACCAATGTCTAGTATACAAATAATATTAATGAGAGCCGAAACGGTTACCTATATAGCATTTCAGGGATATTCATTATGCCATTACAAACAAAACTGCAAGCTCGTAGTGGTATTTGGATTTCCATACAAATGACTAGGTGAATGGACTAACTTCTGGCAATACATCTTCAAAGGAATGCACGAACGACCATCAACAAAGGATCCTCTACCAACACAAGACTGGCCTATCTTTGTAACTAGATAGTACCAAATATATCATCCACTGGTCGTTACCAACCTTTACCGAGGGCCCTCAAAGCATACAAACCTCAATAGTCTGATACACGACGTTATAGCGTGTAAAGATATATCTAGAAGAGGATGATCATATCCTAATGGGAGCGACTTACTTAGCCTTGTTGCATCTAACCCTGTTTTGGTCATTTCCGGTTGATGAGGCCCGATGTAACGATTACCTTTCACAAATCAAATATCACATCTCTTTAAATGCTACATGGCCATTTCCGTAGACTACTAATTGCCTTCCACAAAAATACAACCCTTAAGCTCATACGTCTCAATGAGGGTGTTAAGGGAAGAGAAGTTGCCTTCTCCGCTACCATTGATGTACTTTTTAAAAAATCAATGTACATAATCTTTAGAAATGCAATGTGATACAAACATTCATACAAGTTGTCCAGGAACAGGACACACCCAAAGAACTTTCCTACCACATCCTTTTAGAAAACCCCTAGGATTAGAAGCGAATAGTCCTTGCATTAGATATTTCATAAAGAAGAGACTATTGCTACTGGATGTATATTGGAATTTTAACCCCAAACAATCAACAAGCAGTCCTCCACTGTGAAAATCCTAAATATCAATATCATCGACCAACCTGCACAATTGTTACATCAATGTTGGCCCGAAGTGGTTTTTAGATAAACCGATCCCGATCCCTTCGCACCAACAACGCAAAAGCGTTTCTCAACCTCACATAGAAACTAAGTCCCATACACTGATCATGTCTCCAACTTTCAACTTGCTATCCTTCGGCCAAGAAGAAATCTCGATAGATTAGATTAATACTCCACACTACACAAATCAACATCTTCAACACAAACGATAATCAAGCATTCACAAATGGCTACGTACTAGGTGTACGACTAAATAGTTCCCACATCAAGCCGAGGAACTAAAATGGACAAATTTGATAGTCGGTTATTTAATTATCATTGCAAACAAACAAATATCTAGCACTATAATCAATCATTAGGCCCTTTTTAATCAATCTTTTATTAATTAAATCACTTGCCAAATATTCACTTCAAATTATCTTTAAAATGATATATTTTCAAAAACCATATCAACTTTCTGTAATGGAAAACATTTCCATATACCTATTTAATAATAAGTATTAACAAAGCAATTTATTTTCAACACTTAGAAAATAATACATCTACTTAAATCACAATTAAGTATATATTTTATTTTGTAAGGAAATCATTCTCTTAACATATTTATTTGGGTCAAAACGAATGTTGCGTAAACATCGTTATGACAACCCAAAATCATTAGTATATGGATTCGAAAATTAGATAGATATATAAATCCCACATACTATATAAAATATCTCCTTGTGAAAATCATTTACTATAACAACAGTGTTATAGTACATCCTTTCCTTACTTCTCGGAAACGTCTATTTCAACAATGAATGTTGAAATCTCTGTATTCGATACTAAACACATTTTAAAACATCTTCAAACCATTTAACTTCAGTTAAGTTTCCATTTCCAAAACCTGTGTTTTAATTTAAAATATTTTTCACTGTCTAGAATCATGAATATAATTCTCTAACCAAATTCAACACTTCTGCACATTTAATTTATGGGATAATTCATAGTCCAAAATCGTGAGCATATCTCCTTTACCAAATTCATTACTTCTACATATTCATTAAAGGATTTTCGATTGTCCAAAATCGTAGAAAAAATACTTTTAATAAACTTCTATATTTAACTTATCCAAATAAGTTGATTTTAGATTTATAAAACAATGTTTATAAATTTCATTTATATATTATAAAAAATTCAATTTATAAATTCTCTTTAATAAAAATTTCCATATATAACTCATTTGCAAGCCAAAATCCAATTTATAAGTTAGTTACTTATATATCATTCATTTTACAAAATCCATTCATTTTGTAACTTCGCAACTCGTAAATCTTATTATTAACTTATAAAATCCATTTTTAACTCCATTTTAGCACTCATAAAATTCCTTTATAATTCAATTATTTTTATTTATAAAATATCAATTTTATAATCTTATATACATACCATTTATAATTAATTCAAAAATCTCAATTTAAACTACTTACGAAATAGTTAACTCCATATTTCAATTATATTTCCCAAAATTCAGAATAACTATAACATAAAAATTATAACCCTTATTTATTTAAAATAAATTCATTTCTTAACAATTCAAAATTTTAATAAGTACATCTATTTTCAAAATCACTTTAAAATCATTTTTAATTTGAAATCATCACTTTAATATTTCTTATATTCCCAAAAATAGGCCCAATGTAGCAACAACACCAAATACATTAATCACGACATCCAAATCATCATATAACATTTGATAACAGCATATATTACAATATTTGTAAATAAAATCAACACTGGTGAGGAATCCAGTTGTATCCCTCCAACCTGTCGCTTGCAATAAATAAACATATCAAAAAATATGTACAATGTCCGCTTCGAGACAGACGCGTGTACAAAGGGTCATCCGCTCATGCGCGGGAACGTTGGGGTCTCATCTGCTCCAATAGGCAAGAATATATCCAAATACCAATCAATATATAGACAATATATCATATATCATCCAAATAATCATCAAACATCATAAATAAAATTTATTCTCACTTATAGAAAAATATCGGCGAGACAGAAAGAGTGAGTTGTACTCACTATGATGCCCCACCTCTATACCCACTCTAGCCAAAGACACTACGGTGTTATGCCGTCAACTAGAGCGGAGAATAAGGCTGTTCAGGAGCGACCATCCGTGTAATTGCTTTGTGCGAAGAACGATATGTCAGATAGTACAACATGCATTTGCTTTCACGAGGAAATCCGACATACGATACAAACTCAAATCTACTACACAGTGGCTATATATATTCTTCGGAAACAAATATAGAAATAAACATAACACAAATCAGTCACAGACATCCATATCACAAAGGCGGAAATAGATACGAATATATAACACATGAAACTGTACATCAGAGTAGTGGTCAAACAAGATCCACAATGTCACAAAAGAATAGCTACAAGTGCTAGACAAAAGAATATGGATACATCAATAAGTCTATATCTCAAATGTATACAACAAAAATAACTAATCTAAGTAGTTAGCCAAAAGTCAGGGTGATAATCGCAGATGTGAAGTCAAGCAGAAGCACCTGCAACATCACGGTCTGACCCGAATATTATTTAATAAGAAAATAATAAACGGATCAGTCTAGCTATAAATATCTGATAAAATGATATAGAATAAGAGATATGACGTAAATATATGTTAACCATAAAGCCATACTGTGATAAGTATGCAATTGAAAATCAACTGGGGATTAATCAATATCACAAGAATCTTCTCAAAGATCAAAGGAAATGTCACACTCTTTATTTATATTCACCAAAAACCATAAATATGGACAATAATATCAATGCCAATCACAAAAGTTAATGACACACAAATTCACCAATACACAAATATTGATAAGACATATCAATGTAAATCACAAAAATTGGTGAAAACACAAATTCCAGAAATCATCAATGGAAATCCAGAAATCACAAAAAGGGGGAGGCCTATCACAAAACGGGAGCATGAAAACTCACCAACACGTGTATCACAAAATGGAACGCTATTCCATCGTTGCTAACCATTAATTTTGAGCCGAAGCTCGACAAAACGGCCCGAAGACCATGGGTCGCTACCCCACCAAATTAAGAAGAAGCTCCACAGAAACGGGGTTTAGTCTCCCTCGTAGACAAAGAGACATCGCACATTTGCTAGTCTAAATCACAAAAATGATCATCAACGATCATCAAGAAGTGTCAATTACAGTAAGCTAGTAACTATATAAGCTTAGCTTCATGTCCCATAACCACTAGCTTAACTTAAATATTTACGAACAAATTGTACGTTTCCACTAGAAAATTGTCACAAGAGATTCAATCGAACAAGTCCAAGAATTAACCGGCGAAGTAAATGCAAGCGTTTCATACCATTAGATTTACTAAGCCATTTAATTAGATTTCTCGTACGAGTGAAATAAAGTGACAAACCACAAAAATGATTGTAGAAACAATAAATCAGAAAATTTCACATTCGATGACGTGAATGAAATCCAAAGAATTCGATTACAAATCCATCAAAGTGGAAATACCCTTGCGACTTAAGAGCCACGACTTACGACTTAACACAAGTCAGCACAAGAAATCAGCGGCTCAACGCATGCGACTCCACGGCATACGACCTAAGAGATCAGCAACTTAAGAAATAGCATGCGGCCTAACAGAGCAACAAAACATGGCGTGACTTATGGCATGGCGCGACCTAACATGGCGCAACCTGAGTTGGTCGCGACCTAAGGCAGGCCGACCTAACTGCAAGGCGAGAAGAGTAAAGCGAACGACCTATGTGGTCAGCTACCTAAGGAGCTAGCGGCATAACAGGCCGAACGACCTAAGTGATGCAACGACCTATGAGAAGAGTAGGCCGAGCAAATTAAGGGTTGGAACGACCTAACAGGCCGAGCGATCTAAGGTACGAAACGACCTATGGGTTAGAGTAGGCCGAGCGACCTAACGACCTAAGGGGTAAAGAAGGCTGAGCGACCTAACGATCTAAGATGCAAGCGACCTATGGGTTGCGACCTATGGCAGGCCAACCTAACTGTAGGCTGAGAATCATACATGTGCAGGCCGAGCGACCTAGGGGTTTGAAGTGCAAAAACTCTCTCAATTTGCAACCGATCGAGCACGAACGCTACTGGATTACGCCCATCAACTACCCGGTCGTATTGGCTCCTCGATGCATCACCAAAAACGTGTTCAATCATCAAAGTTAGGATTTTTAAATACTTGAACCCAAAACACTAAAAATTGGGATATTCACCAATTCAATCCAAACCAAGAGAAAATGCATATGAAAAAGTGTTAGGAATTCATACCCAATAATTAAAGATAGTTATAGACAAATATATGAGATAAAAATCTCACTTTTACACAAAATCAATGAAGAAGAAGCTTGAAAGCAAAGGAAGAATCAATGGCTTCTATTTGAATTTGGAGTTAGATGTTGGATTTGCAAATGAACAAGGGCTTGGAGTTTTAATTTCCCATTCCTTCCTCCATTTTTGATGAAGCTTGAGTGTTAGGAAATGAAAGTGAAGTTATGAAGGGAAGGGGGTTGATCTAGAGTTAGTAGTTTAAGCTAATGGGCTAAACCAAACCCAAAGTGAAAAGGTGGCAAAATTCCACTAACTCCAAACATATCAAAGTTTATACTCAAAAAGATCGCAAACGGTGTTTTGGACCCAATGGAAGTGGTTCCAAGTCCTAATCCGATCGTATGAAAAAAGTAACTTTTCAGACTAAAATCCGACTAACGATAAAATATAAAAACAAAATATTTTAATATTCAATCGTAAAATATGCGGGTTGTTACAAACTCCCCTCCATAAAGAAATTGCGTCCTCGCAATATTTAGGAAGAAAATATAAGGTAACAACCATGAAAGCATATCAACACAAAAGAAATTTGAAATAAGAAATTCACCTTAAAGAGCAGGGAAAGTAAGTCCGGATGTGTTCGCTCGATGAACTCCCTAGATTCCCAAGAGCAATCTTTAGGATTTAAGGACCATTGAAATTTAACAAGCGGAACATCTTTATTTCGAAGGCGTTTGACCTCCGAAGCAATACTACGAATGGCAAGTTGCTCATAAGTTAAATTAGGCGAAACTTCAATTTCTTCCACAACTCCAGACTCAAGAATAGAATCGGAATCTCGAAGGCATTTTCGTAATTGAGAAACGTGAAACATGTCATGAATAGCAGAAAACTGAGATGGTAATAAAAGACGATAAGCCAAGGAACCAATACGTTCGGTGATAGGAAATGGCCCAATATATCAAGCGCTAATTTTCCCGATCGACTGAAACGTACAGAAGCCTTCATAAAATAAACAGAAGATCTTCCACAGAAAATTCTAATTTCCTTCTTCGGTTATCGGCATAGGATTTTTGTCTACTCTGGGCTTCTTTCATCCTATGACGAATAAGGTCAATCTTCTCTGTGGAATCACGAATAAAATCTAATCCTAAAACCAGCTTCTCACCGGCCTCAAGCCAACAAGAAGGAGATCGGCATGGCCTTCCATAGAGTGCCTCAAAAGGTACCATACCAATACTAAATTGGAAGCTATTATTATAGGAAAACTCAACAAGAGAAATATGATCTTCCCAACTTCCACCAAAATCAATAACACTTGCACGGAGAAGATCTTCAAGAGTTTGATTCACACGCTCAGTTTGTCCATCGGACTGGGGATGATAAGCGGTGCTAAAATTAAGCTTCGTTCCCAAATCCTTTTGAAGAATCTTCCAAAATCCACTAGTAAACAATGGATCACGATCACTAATAATAGAAGAAGGAACTCCATGCAATTTAACAGTTTCTTTAATAAAGAGTTCGGCCTAGAGAGGAACGGTTCGATTGGACCGAACGGGAATAAAATAGGCAGATTTAGTAAGTCTATCGACTATCACCCATAAGCTATCATGACCCGAACGAGAACGGGGAAGGCCGTCTATAAAATCCATGGAGATTTGGTCCCACTTCCAAATTGGAATTTCTAAAGGTTGCAATAACCCACCGGGCCTTTGATGTTCGGCCTTAATGAGTTGGCAAGTCATGAAACACTTAACAAAGTTAGCAATATCAGATTTCATTCCCTCCCAATAATAAAGTCGCCTCATGTCCGTGTACATTTTACTACTACCAGGATGAATGGTAAATTTAGAACAATGAGAATCTTCTAAAATGTCTTTACGAAGATTACTAATATTTGGCACGATAAGTCTACCAAATTTTCGAATACCGCCACGAGAATCAATGTCAAAGTCTTTCAAACCCTCAATATCAATTCTATCCCTAAAATTTTAGCCAAGAAGAGCCAATTCGAGATCTAGCTTTTGAGCTTCAAGAATGCGGTCTAAAAGAGAAGGATGAGCCTCAAGGCTACATAAAACAAGATATGAACATAATTCGAAAACACGATCTCGAATCTCACAAGTAGATAAAATTCCGAGATCATTCCATTCGGATATCATCATAGAAACAAATGCTTGTAGCTTATGACTAAGTACGTCCGCAACATGATTTCCCTTTCTGGGAGTATAAAGAATATCAAGATCATAAGCTGCAAGAAATTCGAGCCAACGTTGTTGGCCAAATTAATTTCCTTTTGAGAAAATAGATACTTCAATGATTTATGATCGGTTTAAAGAATAAATTTTTCTCCCAGAAGATAATGACGCTAAATACAAAGGGCGAAAACAGTAGCCGTGAGCTATAAATCATGAGTGGCACATCTAGTCTCGGTTGGCTTCAATTGCCTAGAAGCATAAGCAATAACACATTCTCTTTGCATAAGAACGGCACCCGAACCAACATGACTCACATCGGTATAAACAATAAAATCTTGGTTTCCCTCGGGAATCACAAGAATAGGAGCATCGGAAAGGAGTTCTTTTAATTTCTGAAAAGAAGCTTCACATTTGTCCGACCAAATGTATTTAACTCCCTTCTTTGTCAAACTAGTAAGAGGCACGGAAATTTTGGAAAAGTCCATTATAAAACGACGGTAGTAGCCCGCCAATCCAAGGAAACAACGGATCTCCATCACACTCTCCGGTCTCTTCAAATTTTGAATCGCTTTAATCTTTGAAGCATCCACAGAAATTCCGGATTCGGAAATAATATGATCGAGAAACTTCACACAAGATTGCCAAAAGTGGCATTTAGAAAATTTTGCTTTTAATTGATTACTCTTAAGAGTTTCCAACACAATTCGAATATGCTTTTCATGCTCCTCCTTGGTTTTAGAATATACATGAATATCATCAATAAAGATGAGAACAAACCGATCGAGGAAGTCTTTGAAAAATCAATTCATAAGGTCAACAAAATAAGCCGGAGCATTCGTTAAACCAAATGTCATAACAAGCCGTTCATAAGATCCATAACGAGTACGGAACGATGTCAAAGGAATACTATCCTCTACAATACGAAGCTGATGAAAACCGGTAACTAAGTCTAATTGTGAAAAGACTCTAGCACCATTAAGTTGATCGAATAGATCATCAATTCGATGTAAAGGATATTTATTTTTGATAGTAAGATCATTAATCTTGCGGTAGTCAACGCAAAGCCTAAGTGTACCATCAGATTTCTTCATAAAAATAGCCAAAGCTCCCCAAGGAGAGGAACTAGAGCGAATAAATTGCTTCGTCTCCAATTCAGATAATCGTTTGCACATCTCCTCATCTTCCTTATTGGACATGCGATAAGGAGGACGAGTGATAGGTTGAGCTCCAGGGATAAGATTAATTTTGAACTCAATTGCTCGCTTAGGTGGCAATCCTAAAACGAACTCAAATATGTCGAAAAATTCACGAACAACGTGAATAAGAGAGATAATATCTTCCTCGTCATCATTATCGTCATCACTAGGATTTAAAGAATATAAAGATGCAACCAAGCTGGAATTCGAATCTTTAAGTTCAATAGAAATCTGCTTAACAGATTGAGGATGTCGATCCACTCAGGACATATGATTTGGGCTTCATAGCGGTTAAGCCAATCCATTCCCAAAATCATTCCAAATCCTAAGTAGCGCATAACATGCAAATCGGCTCGAAAAGAAAAATCACACAAAATAATCTCGACATCTTACACAGTAGACTGATTGTTGCGTATCCACCAACCGAATTCTCAATTCTCAAAGAAGTCATTAAACACAAAACATTCAAAGAAAAAGTATCAATAAGTTCTTTTGAAATAAAAGAATGGGATGCACCCGTATCAAAAAGAACTCGAATAGGATGATTACGAAATAAAATAATGCCATCAAGGATAGAATGAGAAATACCTTTACCACGAGATGTGTTTCCAGGGACTTGAGCAACATTAAACTTTCCCTCCTTCCTACCTTGAAGTTTGGGACAAGAAGTTAAATAATGATCCGGGCTTTTGCAATAGCGGCAAGCACGAGGCTTTGAACACTTGTTCGCATAATGATCCTTAGAACCACAGTTGTAGCATTGCCCACCACTTGGGGTAGAAGTCTTAGTTGCCGGAAAGGCTTGCTTACCTTTCTTATTGTTGGGATAAGGACCCTTGAATTTATTAGGCCTTTTCTTGTTGTTGAAGTTTGGTTTGGCACCCATAACTTCACCATCACTCTCCCTATCTGCTTCTTCAACACGAAGAGCGATATCAATGAGTTGATCAAAAGAAACTTCTAATTTTAGAAGTAATCGCTTCTTGAGATTTTTATTCAATCCATAAACAAATCTTTGGTTCTTCTTCAATGGGGTGTTTATGTACTCGACCCCATATTTAGAAAATGACTCGAAGGATGCGACATAATTTGCCACGGAGGATTTACCTTGAACAAGGTCAATGAAATGACGAGCCAATGTTACTTTTTCAGCTCTGGCACAAATTTTAATTCGAAGCGTTCCCGGAATATCTCCCAAGTAAGATCCGCTTCATTTATTTCAGAAATCAGAAGCTCATACCAATCTAATGCTCTTTCTTGGAGCATACTAGAGGCCACCTGAACACGGTGAAGATCAATAAGATTCATGCGAGAAAAGATTCGATCGCACGTTCTCAGCCAAGCCTGGAGTTCAATAATAGTTTCAAATCCTTTGAATGGCTTTCCACCGAAATTGGTATAAGCGCTGCACAATCGTGCAAATCCAGACTTAGGGTGAGTAGATTCCGAATTAGATCCGGCTGCTTGAGCATTCCTTACTAGATCAAGAAGCTGCTGGGCAGACATAAATACTCCATCTTGGGGAGTAGCACGAGATTGACCGGCGCTGGGACGGCCAGGTCTAACCATTTCTCTTCTTTTTGAAAGAAAGAAAGAAGAAGGACAAGGTTATTCACCAAGTGAATATCAAGCAATCTTGATAGATAAACAAGGAATCATAAAGAAAAAAGGATGATTCGGTACGAAGACTCGAATTAAATCCTAAAGCATGACTCCTAAGATGGACTTAGGACGATGATCCTTGCTAGATTATTCTACATTGTTTCGAAGTTTGGCTCTGATACCAAGCTGTGACGCCCCACCTCTATACCCACTCTGGCCAAGGACACTTCGGTGTAATGCCGTCAACTAGAGCGGAGAATAAGGCTGTTGAGGAGCGACCTTCCGTGTAATTACTTTTTGCGAGCAACGATATTTCGAATAGTACAACATGCATTTGGTTTCAGGAGGAAATCCGACATACCGATACAAGCTCAAGCTACTACAGTGGCTATATATATTCTTAGAAAAAAATATAGAAATAAACATAACTCAAATCAGTCACAGACATCCATATCACAAAGGCGGAAATAGATATGAATATATAACACATGAAAGTGTACATCAGAGTAGTGGTCAAACAAGATCCACAATGTCATAAAATAATAGCTACAAGTGCTAGACAAAAGAATATGGATACATCAATGAGTCTATATCTCAAATGTATACAACAAAAACTACTAATCTAAGTAGTTAGCCAAAAGTCAGGGTGATAATCCCAGATGTGAAGTCAAGCAGAAGCACCTGTAACATCACAGTTTGACCCGAGCATTATTTCATAAGAAAATAATAAATGGATCAGTCTAACTATAAATATCTGATAAAATGATATAGAATAAGAGATATGACATAAATATATGATAACCATAAAGCCATACTGTGATAAGTACGCAATTGAAAATCAACTAGGGATTAATCAATATCACAAGAATCTTCTCAAAGATCTAAAGAAATGTCATACTCTTTATTTATATTCACCAAAAACCATAAATATGGACAATAATATCAATGCCAATCACAAAAGTTAATGACACATAAATTAACCAATACACAAATATTGATAAGACATATCAATGTAAATCACAAAAATTGGTGAAAACACAAATTCCAGAAATCATCAATGGAAATCCAAAAATCACAAAAAGTGGGAGGCCTATCACAGAACGGGAGCATGAAAACTCACCAACACGTGTATCAAAAAATGGAATGCTATTCCATGGTTGCTAACCATTAATTTTGAGCCGAAGCTCCACAAAACGGCCCGAAGACCATGGGTCGCTACCCCACCAAATTGAGCAGAAGCTCCACACAAACGGTATTTAGTCCCCCTCGTAGACCCCCTCGTAGACAAAGCGACACCGCACATTTGCTAGTCTAAATAAAAAAATGATCATCAACGATCATCAAGAAGTGTCAATTACAGTAAGCTAGTAACTATATAAGCTTAGCTTCATGTCCCATAACCACTAGCTTAAATTAAATATTTACGAACAAATTGTATGTTTCCACTAGAAAATTGTCACAAGAGATTCAATCGAACAAGTCCAAGAATTAACCGGCGAAGTAAATGGAAGCGTTTCATACCATTTGTTTTACTAAGCTGTTTAATTAGATTTCTCATACGAGTGAAATACAGTAACAAATCACAAAAATGATTGTAGAAACAATAAATCACAAAATTTCACATTCGAAGACGTGAATGAAATCCAAAGAATTCGATTACAAATCCATCAAAGTGGAAATACCCTTGCGACTTAACAGCCACGACTTACGACTTAACATAAGTCAACACAAGAAATCAGCGGCTCAACGCATGCGACTCCATGGCATACGACCTAAGAGATCAGCGACTTAAGAAATAGCATGCGGTCTAATAGAGCAACAAAACACGGCGCGACTTATGGCATGGCGCGACCTAGCATGGCGCGACCTAAGTTGGTTGCGACCTAAGGCAGGCCGACCTAACTATAAGGCGAGAAGAGTAAAACGAACGACCTATATGGTCAGCGACCTAAGAAGCTAGCGGCATAACAAGTCGAACGACCTAAGTGATGCAATGACCTAAGAGAAGAGTAGGCCGAGCGACTTAGGGTTGGAACGACCTAACAGGCCGAGCGACCTAAGGTACGAAACGACCTAAGGGGCAAAGAAGGCCGAGCGACCTAACGACCTAAGGGGTAAAGAAGGCCGAGCAACCTAACGACCTATGATGCAAGCGACCTATGGGTTACGACCTATGGCAGGCCGACCTAACTACAGGCCGAGAATCATACATGTGCAGGCCGAGCGACCTAGGTGTTTGAAGTGCAAAAACTCTCTCAATTTGCAACCGATCGAGCACGAACGCTAGAGGATTACGCCCATCGGCTACCCGGTCGTATTGGCTCCTCGATGCATCACCAAAAACGTGTTCAATCATCAAAGTTAGGATTTTTAAAGACTTGAACCCAAAACACTAAAAATTTGGATTTTCACCTATTCAATCCAAACCAAGAGCAAATGCATATGAAAAAGTGTTAGGAATTCACACCCAACAACTAAAGATGGTTATAGACAAAGATGTGAGATAAGAATCTCACCTTTACACAAAATCAATGAAGAAGGAGCTTGAAAGCAAAGGAAGAATCAATGGCTTCTCTTTGAATTTGGAGTTAGATGTTGGATTTGCAAATGAACAAGGGCTTGGAGTTTTAATTTCCCATTCCTTCCTCCATTTTTGATGAAGCTTGAGTATTAGGAAATGAAAGTGAAGTTATGAAGGGAAGGGGGTTGAGCTAGAGTTAACAGTTTAGGTTAATGGGCTAAATCAAACCCAAAGCCCAAAGTGAAAAAGTGGCAAAATTCCACTAACTCCAAGCATATTAAAGTTTATACTCATAAAGATCGCAAACGGTGTTTTGGACCCAATGGAAGTGGTTCCGAGTCCTAATTCAACCGTATGCAAAAAGTAACTTTTCGGACTAAAATCCGACTAATGATAAAATATAAAAATAAAATATTTAAATATTCAATCGTAAAATATGCGGGTTGTTACACTTTGGTTACAATAGCAGTTGTAGTGTTTTATTCCGAATAAAATTAAACAAACATTTAATTTTTTCCAAAATTTTCACTAGCTCCAATCAACTTCAAACTAGCTCTAAAATGTATTGCTCGTTAATACGGATCGGACATAACTTGTTTTGTCAGAAATGGACCTCGTATGAAGAAGTTACAATATTTAGAACATTATATGATTTTATATATAATAATTTACAAATTCTTTTTATTTATTTTAAACCTAAATCAAATCTTGGTCGTAGATTCAAATAGAACAGATCTTGGCCCTCCTCTCTTTCTTCTCCCCTCCCAGGCATCTTCGTACGTGATAAAACCCATAGCCGCCCTTTTTTCGCAAATTACGCTCCCTCCACATTGCCTTTGAAGACGATCGACGACCATAGACTTTAAGCCCAGCGAGCACTACCCCTGGCCAGTGATCACATGGACTCGGCTGCCTCCTTTCCTCGAAAATTATGCGTGTACATTGGTCGTTCAAATCCAAATCGTCGTGGATCCTTTGCCTTATATTCGACCTTGACTATTGGAATCATAGAACTTGATGCGCTCTGCAATCTTGTAGTTGGAAGTTTTTCGTACTTGCTTACGAATATTGAGAGATCGAGGGAAGAAGTTCATGTATTTCTGGCCATTGGAAATCAAGGTGGTGGATAACCCTAGCTAGATTAGTGTTTTGGCAAAGAGAATAAAAACGTGTCCTTTTATAAAAAAATTCTATGCACTATTCATCAGAAAAAATTTCGAACTCCAGACGAAGCATGTCGCATGACATTTATAATGTTTTACCCCTATTCTAAACATAATGGAATATATATCGGGAGCCAGTTAGATCGTATTTGGAAGATAGGTTTTCAAATCTACTTATTTAAATTTAAAATTCACTTAAACAAATTTCTACACGTTTTAGCCTGCCACGACTAAACCGTAAATCCGATTGACACGAAATTTGAAATCCTACAAAATATAACATTATGGATCCAATGAAACTAGTTTTGTTGAAATCCAAGACAGTGTCAAAAATGACCACTTTTACACGTTAATCAATATATTCAATTTCTAGAAATTAACTTTTAATTCAATTTCAAAAGTTCTCTAAAATCATTCTAATTCAAATAGAATTTAATTCAACTTTATAAGTTATTTCCATTCACATTAAATTCAAATTTCAATTATTCCTGCAAATCCAAATATTAAACTAACAACTTAATTATCCAATTAAATCCCTATATTTGAAATATAAATTTAGCTAATAAAATTAACTTGTGAATATTTAATTACTTTAACACTTTTAATCGAGAAAATCTGTACCCGTTGTGTGACGACCCGGCTTTCTATGCCCAGAAAACCGCTTCGTCTTGAAGAAAGAAAGGGGTGAGTAAATAGAAAAGATAGAGAAGAAAGAACAATAACATCAGAATCTCACAGCGGAACGATTAAATTATAATAATCACATAAATATTTACATAATGTACAACATCAATCAGAGTTATACAGATAATAGATCGCATACTAGACAGTTATAAACATCTGTCTAGTTATACAACTCAATACAATACAGCTCAAACAATAAGACTCAGAGATACCAACACAGCGGAACTATATATATATCTATAACGCTGAAGCCTCCTGCTCCATTGCTCCTACAGAATTTGTCAAAGCTAACCTGAATCCCTTGGCTACCCGTGAAAATTTGGGTACCCGAGAGTTTATGAAAAACAAAAATAAACTTCGGGTCAGACATGGGTCTGGTATGAGTAACAGGTTAAAGTTGCTTAACTTTAAAAATCTTTTGAAAACAAAAGGTATCACGTAAAACTTCCCACACATAAACATGGAAAAGTTTTTACCTTACGCTAACCAAAACATTTGATAGGAAATTCTGTGATATTATAATAGGTCTAGGGTTTTCAAGTAAATAGAAAATAGACGAAATTGTTACATTCATTAAATTCCAGCTACTAGCCACAAAAGTGGGTAATACAATCAAAACCGTGGGCACTTATTGGATTGTGGATTCCATACAATGGCATGGCTACTGGGGTACAGCCCGTCACAGTACGGGGCCTAGATCACCGTACCGAGGATTACTCCCTTCATCCCCTGCAACGCAAGGCCGGAACCATTCCTTACTGAACAGTCCCGAACAAGATAACCCCGCAGATAGCCGTCGCTACTGCCTACTAAGCCAAAATAAAAAAGGGACATCTAGACTGGGGAATATCCTTGTCCTGCTTGGGCATGACCCACCTAACCTTGCTGCACCTCCCCTGTTTTAGCCATTCCCGGTTGATGAGGCTTGAGGATACGATTACCTTTATAGAATACATTTTCTTACAATGCTCATCGCCCGCCTGACGATGTGTTGAAAGCATTCAATCCATACAAGTTCGTTCCGGGTTCGAACGAAACCGAAGACATTATCTCGTTACACTCATTTTGGAATCACCCTCAGAGTTAACGAAGATAACCCTTGCATTCTGAATCTTCATCTTCCTTCAGATTCACGACCTATCGTTAATTTGGAAACGATGTGGTTTTCGGATGTTCCTAATGCGGAAAACCCGATCCCGGTCTCATCGAAATCCAAAACGTGTCTTTTAAGGCCAAGTTGTCTATTTAGTTTTAACAGTTTAATTCAATATCATCAATATACACACATATGGATAATTCATAATATCACAATAGATAATCACATCATCATAAACAGATAATTCATATTATCATCAAATAGATAATTAAATATTATCATACTTTAAATCAAACATCCATATCACATAGATAGTATTCAAGTCAGATCTGAATGCACAACCACCAAATAAAATAACACTATCATTCATCCATAAGCAATGATTTATAATCATACCATTTTGTAATTAATTTAAAATGAATTAAATTAACTACTTCTATCTCTAATTATTTTAAAGTAAATTAAACTAATTACTTCATCTATAAATCCTGCTTATACCATCATAAATTAATTTTAAATCAACTTAATTAATTAATCTCTAGGTATTTATCTTAATTAACTTCTTCGATTAATCACCTTCTAATTACAGTAAGTAATTAGTCTTTAATTAATTTTCCAAATTAATTATCCTAAATCATTTATAGTAATTAACATTTAATTACCTTATTTATAATTAAATACAATTAATTACATTATCCTTAATTTATCACCACATTATTAATTATTTCTTAATTTAAACTATTCTTAATTTTATCATTAATTACATTAATTAATGATCTCTAATTCATATTTAAATTAAATTACTTTGTTTAATTTAATTACATTAACTGATTAATCTTTAATTAAACTCAATTATTAATTACCTTGATTAATATCAACCAGTAATTAACTTCCCTTAATTACTTATTACCAAATTAATTATCCCATAATTAATTATCCCCATTTAATTAATCCCTTGATTAATTACAAAAGTAATTATCCCAATTACTTTATTAACACATTATTTTTCACTAATTACATTCAGTAGTTATATTAATTACTTCCTCAAGTAATTATGCTCCACTGAATACACTAAGTGATTATACATATCAAACCTTCAAATGATTTCTTAAATTAATTAAATTAAATTAATTAACTTAAATAAATCATTTTATCAAATTAATTACAATAAGTAATTAATTTCTTCATTACTTTTATCCTGCAATTACATTTAACAATTTATAATGGATTATCTAATAAATTTTGATTAATTATCAAAATTAATCACATTCATGAATTTAATTAATGATCCTTTAGTTAATTACCATGATTACATTTCTACATTTATTTCTTAATTTATTCCTAATTATAAATTAATCTAAATTATTAATTTATAAATTAAATACATAAGTCATTCATTAGTTAACTTATTCATTAAATATTTTTAACTCCTTAGTTATTCCTAAGATAATTTATTTCTTTACTAATGACTTCATTAATATCTATGTGTGTTAAAACTTTACCTTCCAAAATTTTAAATTTTAATTCCATTTGGAATTTAAGATTCAAAAGTATTATCTATTTAAACATTAATCAAGTTTAAATTCAATTTATAATCTTGTGAATAACTTTAATTACATACACATGAAACTTAAATAAGAAAGCCTTTAAATTCAATTGTTGGAATCTTTATTTAAATTAAAATTTCCAAAGACATTCATATTTTAAACTGATTTAAACCTGCAGATTTATATTCTAAGTTTACTTTGATTTTAACTCCCCTCCAACAACTTGATTTTCCAAATCCAAATCTATTTTTAAACTTTAAAATAGTTATTCAAAACTGAGTTTAACCATAGAATTTAAATCATTGTTTAAATCAAATATTTCAGGTTTTAGTTTTGTCTGGTTTAAACCTGAAACTTTCAAAATGAATTCAGAAGTACAAAATTTTAATTTAAACTTAAATCTGGATTTGACTTTCATTTAAATCTAACCTTACACTAATTCAACTTTTGGATTATGGTTAGCCTGCAAATTTTAATTTGCTTTTTAAATTTTGTTTAAATTTGAAAACTACAGGCAGTTTAAGCTACCTGTACAAATATATACTACCCGAGACCAGAGCAAATATGCTTCGGGTAATTATGCCCTTGCTTCGAGTCTTATGCACAAAAACTCGAGTACACCCCGAGGCCTAAAATGACAACATCTCAACTAAACAAAACATGGATACAACAGTATAACAGGGTCATGCATTTGTTAAGACAGAGGCCCTAGCATCACACAAGCTTGAAAATCAGACCCAACTGAGTACAAGTAGAGGAATGAAATAAAAATCAAACTCAGTAAGTGGTAGAATCACTGCAGACACCAGACAACAGAGACATGCTAAACAAAATTAAGTGGTCCAACCCATGTACATCTCAGGTCAGTGCAGACTATAAATGGGCATTACCAGGTTAGAGTGGCAACTGGGAAAGCTCAACCAATCATGTGAGATAGCCATTACAACAAGATCAATGCTCAATCTACTACACAATGTAAATGATAACCACACACATGTATACCCAGCCACAAATATATGATTAGTGGCTACACATTACACAGGCAACACATAAAAGCAGTGCTTTGGAACAGTGAGTACAATCAATGATGCAAACAAATGAACAAACCAGATTGAATAATCTTCCCAACCACACTGACCAGGTTTCACTAAAAACTGTATTTATTTTAAAAAAAAATTTTAGAAAACTCAGGTCAACCTATGCCTAAAAATATAAATTACATCAGTTTCAGAGATTAGGATCTAACTGTTGTAACTTAAAACATGTTTAAATATTTAGTTTAGAATATACAACTTATATTGGCTTAACACTAAGCTCACACAATTAAATATATCTTGAGAAAACTATTTTGAAAACTAACATTTGCATTGAAGAACTCAAACAAAGGTCTTAAGCAATCAACAAACTGGGGTAACACTTCCAGTTTCAATGTTCAGAGTATCATATATACCTATATATCCTATTCACAGAAATATACATAAACAACAAAACTTATATTATTATTATTTTTGTTTTAAATTTCAAGAAGATGAATTCCTTTCAGAGAACAGATGCAGTATTTCATTTTTTTCAAATGGCCAAAGAAAGGGGTATATATAGATTCACACAAATATTTTAAGCATCCAAATGTTAGCTTGCAACAGATTAACTTAAGAAATTCTTAAAAGTGTTACTCACCTAGATTTATGAACACAGAGCTTCATTTAGCCTAATCTTTAAAAATGGGAACAGTTTTGCTTTAAATCTTCCAAACCTCTTTGTTTTTGTTGAATAGTGTTTTCAGAGCAACACACAATTTATTTCTACTCAGATAAATTTTTATACTTTGACAAATGATTGGACAACCAACTTTTGTTTAAACTATAAATTCCAAAAATGACTTGATCTAGAGGTAAAGGAGTTTAAACTACAGCTATAGTTTTAAGAACTGTATATATATATATATATATATGTTTACAGATATTCACCAACATGTCTACAACTCACATCCAAAAATGCACAGAAATTCACTAACATACATTCACACGAACTCACCTATTTCATACACAGATCATGAGATTCAGATTTATATATTTAAGCTTTTTAAAAATAAATGTTACTCACCTTGCTTGTAAAAAAAAAGAATGAACAGAGCATGCTTTCTTGAAAATCTTGGATCTTAAAAACTGTAAAGTGGTTTGCCTGCATTTCCTAAATCTTCCCTTGCTTATCTTCAGTTGTAAATACTATTGAGTTTGTATAAATGGAATTGTGTGTTGTTATTTCTTAGTTTTAGGTTTTATATTTGTTTTTGAACGAACTAAAACAAGATGTATATAAAGAAGTTTTCAGGGGGAAAGGTGATAACTGGATCAGGTGTATGTAAGTACACTGTATGCATTTTGTTTTTATCAGGAATAATCTTTTAATTAGGGGCTGAAAGATTTTTTTAAGCAAGTTGAACGGATTAAAGTTGTGCTAGCATTTAATGCTTGAGTACTTATGTTCCTACATACTCTGATATAATTAGATTCTTTTGACATTTCTCTTACCTGCATGTTTTTAGCTTGCTTTACAAACTATTCTATATGCTGAACATACACAAAGATATTTCTACTATGCTTTGTTTTTTTTTTATCATTTTACTTTGTTTTACATTAGAAAGCAAAATCATTTTGTCTGGTTACTTTTATTATTTTGTTTTAACATTTTTGAAAGACTACAAATCATAGCTTCTTCCAACAATATACATATCTTAAAATAACAACTCTATTTTTCAGTAAAACCCATTTTCAAAGATATTACCATATTGATATAGTTTAAATATAACATATTATTGAATTAAAACAATTTATAAAAGAACTATTCTCTATAATATAAGTCACTTATTTTATCAAGCTATAAAACAAAACAAAACTTTTTATTTAAATTTAAACTCTAAGCTAAATTTTATTTCTAAACAAATTAAATTTATCTTGAGTATTTTTAAGATCATCTTATTATTTATTCAATATTAAATAAAAATCAAATTCCTAATTTTAAAAAAATATTAGAGTTAGAAATCATGTCTTCATTTTATTAAACTTAAAACAAAGGTTATCTATTTACAATATATACAGATATATATATATTATAAATAGAAACAATTTAATTGGCTTTTAAAAGGTAAATTATCAGTTAATTATTTATTTAAAAGAAGATTATTAAATCAATTCAAATTATTATTAACAAATATTATTAAATCAATTTAATTTTATCACAGATTATTAAATTGATATTGCCTCAAATTTCCGGGATATCACACGTTGAATCAACAATAAACCATACATGTCCAACTCAAATTGCATGAAATGATGGAACGTGATGGGTAATTAAGAAAAATAGACAGAACAGAATCACACACGGATAGAACAATATATAATATTGAAAAATATCTTTACAACGGAAAACTTTTAAATACATATATCACTGTCTACCTTAAATTCAGCATGGACAGTTATAAGCATCTGCCCTTACAATTGCAGACAACATCAAACTAAAAATAACAAACCACGGTGGATAATAAAATATGTCTGTATGTAGATGAATGTCTCCAGCTCTCCTCTGGAAACTTCAACCGTCTTTAAACACACCTGAACCTTCTCAGATCTGACCCAAGTATTAAAAATACCTGGATCAAGTTTGACAAACCAGCGTGAGAAAAACTCAATAATAAATGACGGTGTCATATCTCAGCCATTAAATAAAATCCTCCGAAAAGAAAGAGTATCTCATAAGACCACTCCCATACAAAAACACGGATGAGTTTTACCTTATGATAACTAAAACACTTTTATATCAAAACATTTGATATTATTTCCAATGACATTCTTTGAAAATATTTGCAAATAAACTTTTAATCTTATCCAAAATGGTTACCCATATAGCATTTCAAGGCTATTCATTACGCCAATACAAACAAAATCGTAGGTTCTTATTGGAGAATGGATTTCCATACAAATGACTAGGTGATGGGACAACCTTTCTATAGGTACACCTCTAGATGGATGTCCTAAGGCATAGAACATCTTCCCTTTACCGACACAAGAGCGGCCTACCTCTATAACTAGATAGTACCAAATATGTCATCCCCCGTTTGTTACCAACCTTTAAACCAGGCGCCCGAGCATACAAACCACGTTAATTTACGTCCTGAACGTCATAGTGGGAAGAAATGTACCTTGAAGGGGATGATCATACCCTAATTGGGAATGACCCACTTAACCTTGCTGCATCTAACCCTATTTCTTTCATATTCGGTTGATGAGGCTTAAGGGAATGATTATCTTTTCACATAGCACATATCACATTTCTGAATGCCACATTGTCATTTCTGTTAACTACTAATTTCCTTCCACAAAAATAAAACCCTTGAGCTCGTACGTCTCAAAGAAGGTGTTAAGCTAAGAGAAGTTGCCTTCTCCACCACCACTGATGTAAGTTTGTAAAAACCAATGTATATAATCTTTAGAAATGCAATGTCAGACAAACATCCATACAAGTTGTCCAGGAAAAGGACAAACCAAAGGCACTCTCGTACTACCACCAGTAGCGAGTAGTCCTTGCAGCCCAAAAAATCTCCACTATCCAGAGGCCACTGCTATGAATAACCCTATAATAGAGCTACCCAGAGCATATCAACAAGCAATCCTCATGCTAAGAAGATCTACGGTCTTCAAAATTCATCGTCTTCAACATTTCCTCACATTCGAATGTGTACATTGGTTCGAACTGGTTTTCGGTTAGGAATCACCCAAATCTGAACCCGGTTGCTTCGAAATCCAATTATCGATTTAAAAGATGTTAAGTTCATACGTGGATATCATTCATTAATCAATTACTTCATCTTTTATAAAATATATTTCTTAGATATATATTCTTTTTAATTTATTCCATTTTCTTTTCAAGTGTGTCTAGAATCATTAAGCCTCATTTATCAAATCATTTGGTTCATTTAAACCTTTCTTAAATCCTGTAATAATACCAAATCATTTTCTCCTTTACCTAGGAAAACTTTTCCAAATCATTCATTGAATCTTAATCAAAGATTTCTTATATTCAAGCTATAACTTTTACCTTACGGAAAAATATTCCCAAGTCATTTATTAAATCTTAATAGAATATTTTTTTTCTTAATTTCGAATCATATTCTTCCAAATCGAAATTTTCTTAACAGAGTACTACTAGCACTTTAAATATCATAAATTTCACCTCTAGGGACTAATGGCAAGTAATTCTACATCATGAATATCTTTGCCTTCAACAATCTTTGTCATATAGTAATTCTAAGCAATTCATTCTTTTTCTTTGGACAATATTTCAATTTCCCTCACTTAACTCTCGATTCAAATTCCTTAACTTTTAGGCGGGTAAAAAACATTGTTATTTAAGACATCGTTTACAATAAACCCTAAAATTGGTCTTATCAAACATTTTGAGTAAATAGGATCATAGAAATCATTCATTTTGGAGATTTCTTAAATTTTTGGATAATACAGATCTTCTTTTATTTTGAAAACTTAATACAATCGTTTTATTTTAGAGCATCCGGGCTTTCCTTTCGATCTGTTCCACCTCTCGCCTAAGAAAAGAAAACATAGGCTAGGTTATTCTAGGGCACTGGATGCTCCATCCCTTGATTTAGTTAAACACCTCTTTTTATCTTCCCAGATCTCATAAGTGGGACAAATGTACTAGTCGTTTCCGCATTAATCGATTTGTTATTATATTCAATCTTCTTCAATTTCATTCATATTTTTCTTCTTCTATTCTCAAGCTTCTTCATATTCTTCCTCGTCTCTTTTAATGGATTCGATATCCAGTTTGAATAAATTGTTTTTGAAAAGTTAATGGATTTTGTAGCTTTTTCTCACTTAGTAATTTCGAGGACAAAATTCTTTTAAGTATGGGAGAATGTAATGACCCAGAATTTTAGTCATTCGATATTGGGATATTAAATTGATTTTAAATAATCAAGAGTAAAATTTATAAGCTGAATAACTTATATTTTGAATACAGTGATTTATTTAGATAATTAAGTTGATTAATTTAATAATTGAAATTGTAGAAATAATTGGAAACTGAATTTAATGTGAATGAAAATAATTATAAAGCTGAATTAAATTCTATTTGAATTAGAATGATGTTAGAGAACTTTTAAAATTGATGAAAAGCTAATTTGTAGAAATTGAATATTTTAATACTTAGTTAATGTGAAAAAATAGTCATTTTTCAGACAGTTTCAGTTTTCGATGAAACAAGTTTCATTGGATCTATAATCTTACATTATTCTGGATTCCAAATTTGGTGTCAATCGGATTTACGCATTAGCCGTGGCAAGCGAAAACGCATAGAAATCTATTTAAGTAAATTTTAAATTTAGTCGAAAACCTATCTTCCAAATACGATCGAATTGGCTTCCGATATATATTTCATTGTGTTCGAAATAGGGGTAAAATATTATAAATGCCAGGCAGCACGCTTTGTTTGGAGATCGAATTTTTTTGGGTAAATAGTGTCGCGAATTTTGTTATACAAGGCCACGCTTTTTTATATTTGTAAACCCTAGCGGAATAGTGGTAAAAGGTTGTGACAGTGTTTAGGGCGGTGGATTCGCCGTAATTAGTTAATGAACGGTGCACGTTTGCGGGCATTTTTCTCGACCATGGAAACACCGAGCTTCACACCGTCCAAGGTGGAGGGGAGCGGTGGCATGGGCTACACGATGGCATAGTTTGAATTTCGTCAATACGCTCGTTGATGGCATGTAAATGGTTGAAATAGACGTTTTTGAGAATAAGGAAATGATGGACTATAACACTTTTATAATAGTAAATGATTTTTGAAAGAAAATTCTTTTATATAGTATATGAGATTTATATATCTATCTTATTTTCGAATCCCTATACTGATGATTTTAGGTTGTCATAACGATGTTTTACGCAATATTCGTCTTGACCCAAATAAGTATGTTTAAGAGAATGTTTTCCTTAAAGAACGAAATATATACTTAATCCTGATTTAGGTATATGTATTATTTTCAAAATGCTGGAAATAAAAATATTTGTGAATTACTCATTATTATATAAGTAAATGGAAATATTTTCCAATATTGAAAAGTTGAAATAGGTTTTGAGATATATCTTTTTAAAGATAATTTGATGTGAGTATTTGGCAAGGGATTTAATTAATAAAATATTAATTAAAAGGGCCTAGTGATTGCTTATGGTGCTAAATATTTATTTGTTTGCTTTGATAGTTAAATAACCGACTATCAAATTTGGCTATTTTAGTTCCTCGACTTGATATGGAAACTATTTAGTCATACACTTAGTACGTAGCCTTCTGTGCAGGCTTGATTATCATTTGTGTTAAGGATGTTGATTCATGTAGTGCGGAGTATTACTCCAATCTATCGAGCTTCCTTCTTCGCCAAAGGACAGCAAGCTGAAATTATGAGATGTGACAAGTCTATGAGACTTAGTTTCTATGTGAGGTTGAGAAACGCTTTTGCGTTGTTAGCGCAAAGAGATTGGGATCAGCTTACCCAAAACCACTTCGGACCAACGTTTATGTGACGATTGTGTAGGTTGGTTATGATGATATTGATATTTAATATTTTCATGGTGGAGGACTTCTTGTTCATCATTTGGGTTTGAATCCCAATATACATCCAATAGCAGTAGTCTCTTCGTTATGGAATATGCAATGCAAGGACCATTCACTATTAATCCTAGAGATTTCTTGAAAGGATGTGGTAGGAAAGTACCTTCATTTTGACCTGTTCCTGGACAACTTGTATGGATGTTTATCTTACATTGCATTTCTAAGAATATGTACATCGGTTTTACCATCGTACATCAGTGGTGGCAGAGAAGGTAACATCTCTTAGCTTAACACCCTCCTTGAGACATATGAGCTTAAGGGTTGTACTTTTATGGAAAGCAATTAGTAGTCATCGAAAATTGCCATGTGACATTCAAAGTGATGTGATTCTGATTTGTGTAATGTAATCGTTACCTCAGGTCTCATCTTCTGAAATAACCAAAACAACGTTAGATGTAGCAGGGCTAAGTGGGTTGCTCCCATGAGGATATGATCATCATCTTTTAGACATATCTTTACACGCTATATATCTGATTATTATGGTTTGTATGCTATGAGGGACCCCGAAAAAGGTTGGTAACGACTAGAGGATGACATATTCTGTACATCTAGTTATGAAGATATGTCGGCCTTGTGTTGGTAAAGGAACTTTGTGACAGTTTCTCGGTACATTCCTCTAGAGATGTACTGTCGAAAGGTAGTCCCTTCACCTGGCCATTTGTATGGAAATCCAAACTCGACTACGTACCCGCCATTTTGATTGTATTATTCAAAATAAGCTATATGCTAGAATTTAATCAAAGTAACAATTTTGGCTATGATTCATATTATTTATATACTAGACACTACTATAACAAAGAGAATTTGATATGAAATGTTTTAATTGTCGTAAGATATAAGCATGTTCGTGTTTAAGTATGGGCATGTCTTATGAGATACTTTCGTTTTGAAAGGAAAAGTTTGGTAATTAATAAATTCAGTCGGGTGTGTTTCTCACACTGGTTTATCAGACTGATCCAAGTGTTCTTCCCTTTCAATGCTCGGGTCAGACCGATTATATTTACAGGTTCATTTTTGGTGCTTTTGAAGCTTCAGCAGGAGAGCTGGAGGTCTTCATTCTCGTATACACGTATCTATTTCGAATATCCACTTTGCGCATTATCGTTTTGGTATATTATCGGCAATTATAAGGATAGGTTATTAAAACTATCCCGGATGATGATTATTGATTGATTGTTGTACTCTAATTTATGTATTATATATACAGTTTCTGTTTTGTATAGATACTTGAGATGATATTATTTGTTTCCACTACGATATGAGATATTGTATTGTTCTATTTGGTTCTATCTTCTCACTTCCTTCTCTTCTCCTCTTCTCTCTTTTTTCTTTCTCTGGATCTTCGGTCAGTCTGTTCTTTTTGAGTTGGACATGTGTGGTTTATTGTCAATTCAAAGGGTACGGATTTGAGTTGGACATGTGTGCTATGCTTAACACTTTGAAAATGGGATATTTAATTATTCCAAATATGCAAATGTAGAATTTTTCAATTTTAAACAATCATGTTTCATTGATATATAAGAATGGTAAACCTATTTTTGATGTTGAATAAAGATTTTGGATTCCCATTGTAAAATTGACAAAAGTCAAATTTCGATAAAATTAGGTTAAATATTCGAGAAATTTGTTTAAAGGATAAATAATTCCGTTTAGATATATATATATATATAATAGATATCAAACTCATTTTATAATAATAGTAATTTAATTTGTAATGGTTTGATAAATATATAAAACTTATTTTGTAAAATTGACAAATTTCGTCGCATATCGCTAAATCGATGTCATAATTTTAAAAGAAGATTTGGATATTGCTTTATATTATTTTATAAGTCAAATTGCTTAAAGATAATAAGAAATTTATTTTGAAGTTTGGTTTACATGAATAAATAGTTTAACAAAAATGTCAAAATATGACCGGAAAATTGTCGAAAATCAAGTTTTGTCCAAAAGAAGTTGCCGCAACGTTATCGCACCTTTGTTAACATGTTTTGACATATATATTATAAATTTTTATAACTAAACATGTTTACTTTTACTAAATAGGATTATAAAACTTCTAGACGTAATTAGTAAAAATAAGTAAGAATTAACAAAGTTAAGAAAAGTAAACATCAAATCAAATCAAATCAAAATCTCGCATAACAATTACTTTTCTTTACATAATTTTTAAGTGACTAAAAACAAAAGTAAGAAGTGAAATGATGTTGTTAAGTATTGAAAAAGAGAATGTTGCTTGGTTGAAGTAAATAAAGCTTGGTAATTTGGTTAGAGATTATTTTAGTAAATTTACCACTTCTTTCTTTTCTATAAATACTCACCTTCTTCTTCACTTTCATAACATTTCTTCTTCTTCTTTTCTCAAAATTATTCATCTTCTTCCTTTTCTCTTTATTGGATTTCATGCAATATTAAAAAATTATAAAGAAATAATGTCAAAATTTTTACAAAATATTCAAATAAAATCGATATCCATTCTCTTCAAATCAAACTCCTTTTTTCTCCATATTTTACCACTTCTTCCGTCGGTCATAACTTCTTCAAAACTGTATTAAAACAAAAAAAAAATTCAAATCTTGTATTTTTCCAGTGGCTACAACTTTCATGTTGACTACTTTGTCTCGTTACTTAGCCATGTCAAAATTTCACTTCTTTTCAGTGTATTATATGGCCCAGTTTTTAAGCCAGAGAATAGGCCATATTTTTTTGATCATAACTTGATCATACCCAATCCAAATTAAGAAATTATTTTCTTCAAACCATATGAAATTCCAGTGACTACAACTTTTATGTTGATGACTTTTTTCTGTTCCTGAAATTTAATTATTTGATGTACATTTTTGGGCTTTATATTTGTGAATCAGTGAATAGCTTGTTTTCTTTTGATCATATCTTCCTCAAAACTAATCAGAAACAAGTGATTTTCTTTTCAAATTCAAAAGAAAAATAATTTGCAATAACTTTTCAGTTGACAAGTTTTCCAAGTTTTGAGAGTAAGAGAGTCAAAAATAAGAGAGAAGGTGGCCTATTTTTGGGGTCTAATTTTGAGAATTCAAAGTCAAAGCTCTACCACTTCTTCTGCATAATTTCGACCAATCTTCATTTCAAGCCTTGGAAAATCATTGGGAAGGAGGAATTCGAGCTTATTTTCATTTGGTTTCGAAGCATGGTAGGAATTATACATTAGGTCTTGTGTTCCTTACCTTAAAGTTTGACGGAGTGGAATCCAAAGTAAGTTATTTCTTATTTTATGTTCATTAAAACCATTGCTAAGTTGAAAGAACTTTAAGTGTTGTTTGAAAACCCTTATTGAATTCTTGTGAACTTTGTTTTCTAAAACAATGGTTTGATTTCTTTGCTCGATATTATGTTTGGATGGTTAATTAAGTAATTTAAAATTTAGAAGTTAAATACTCAATGGGGTAGGCGAAAACGGCTAGTACATGTGTTTCTTCTATGAGATCTAAGGAGATTTGGACGAGGGACGGAACCTGTCGAAGGAAAAGCTCGGATGCTCCAAAATAAATGTCAAATCGTTTTAACTCAAGATAAAATAAATCGTGTTAAAAATATTTGACAGAATGAAGCATTGATTTATCATTTATTGTTGTATTTATTTTGTTAATTGATTGTTTGGTTGTTTGGATTGCGCTCGGTCAGTTTATGAGCATTGATTATTATTTGTTGATTGCTGACATTCCTTGACTGTTTTATGAGTAATTAATTATCTATATGCATGAGCTAGGTAGAAAATAATTGTAAGCTAAAACCTTATGATTCATTTCACAGTTTGACTATAAGGTGTTTATTGGTAATATTTGGTTCACTTCAATTAATGAAATGTTTTTAAAATTTGTTTTCAAATGGAAATACTATGAAATCTTTTCCCTTTAAAAGAAGTAAAAATGTTAGGTAATGAATATTTTGAAGTCATATTCTGTAAAAGTGATTTATATAAGAATGGTTTTATAAAAATGTTTTATGAAATGGAAATAATTTCGAGGACTAAACTCGAAGGTTTTAAGATGATTTTTGAATGGATTTGGGAAATGAAAATTATTATAGATTTGAAAGTACTGGTGTATATTAGTATGAAATGATTTATCTTTTTGGGATATAAAATGATTTGTTATGTAACGATCCAGAATTTTGGACATTTGAAATTGTAATATTTAACTAATTTTAAATATTTAAAAGGTTAATTTTGACTTGAATTCAAATATAACTATTTATTTGATAATCAAATCACTGAATTTAATAATTTGAAATAGGGTAAAATGTTGAATCTGGAGTTTCAATCTTGTTAAAAATATTTCAAAGGCTTATAAAATTTATATTGGTAATATTGAAGGTAATAAAAGTTTTAAAATTGAAATTGGAAGTGTTTTGTTCAGTTTTAAAAATATATTGTTTATATTGACATTTAAAATGAACTTCTAAGGCACAGTCAGATTTCGACGAAACCAGTTCCATTGGAATGATAATAGTGTAGTAGTATCAGATTTCCAATTTCGTAGCGGTTGGAGTTATCATTTGGCCGTACGGTTTGTAAACGTGTTGGAATTTATATTGAAAATTCAATGTAATAATTTGGTCCAAAAGCTATCTTCTCCATATGATCGTGTTAGGACTCGAAACCTTTTCCATTGTGTTCAAAATAGGGGTATAACATGATACCTAGCGGCATGTCCCGATAGGGGTTCGAAATTGTATGTTGTGTAAATCGAGACAATTTGAATTTAATTAAAAATTATATATTTATATATACCAGCCAACCTTCAACTGAAATTCCTTCACATCATCACTTTTTCAATTCCCCCTTCATTTCACTATAGCAAGTTGATGTAGGAACGTTAACATCTCATCTTGTTCCTCCATTCCAATTTCAAAAACATGCAATCTCCCTCTTGTCTATATTGCATGCGAGTTTATAGTTAAAACAAAAACAAAATAAATGGCGCCTGAAAGGAAAGCGCGAAATCAAAATTGAAACAATCTTCTTCCTTCAACCGAGTCAGCTTGAAGTTCACTCTTGAAAAAAGGGGGTTATTCAAATTGATCGAGTGAAGGTCGCGAGGCGTTTTCGGGTGATGGCGAAAGCCTAGAGGAGGATCACCGTGAGTAAATGAGAGGGTAGTCTAACTTCTGGCATAGAAGGAGTAGATTCTGATAAGAGCGAATGGTCATCGAATGAGCTAGGGTTAGTCGTGGTGACTAAGGCAGAGGGTCGAAAGTGTAGCTGTTGAATTTTTCGAAGCCGCGGTCATGATTTTTGGTTGGTTCGACCTTGATGGTGGCGGCACCGGTCATCGATAGGTCGGGAAGGTGTGCCAGTGCTCGAGCGTAAACGAGTGGAGGCAATAGGGAGTTCGAATGAAATTAGGGAAGAAGCTTTCTGGGCCGAGCTTGTTTCTTGGGTATGATTAAAAATTTTAAAAATTAAATTAATGTTTAGGTTTAGATTAAGTTATCTCCAAAAAAAATTTACAGTAAGGTAACATTTTGTTCTTTTGTTATTTACTACAATTGGAAATATATATTTATATATATATATATGCATACTTTTAACTTGCTATTAAATTTTAAAAATATATCTTAAGGTAATTTAATTTTATACGTTTTATTTAATGTTACGTAAGTTTAAAACTTGTAATTTAATTCGTTGATTTATTATTTCATTTATCAGAAAAAAAGATTTTAACGGTAAAGTAATTTTAAAGTTTGTTTAAGCCAGACAATTTAAATTTAAAATGAGAATGTTAGCGGTAGTTTAAATCATGTCAAATGCTAATAAATTTGAAAATTTCATTTATGTGAGGTCTTAAATCAAATGAAACAGTTGTGTTAGTTCATTGCTGGAAATCGATGCAATAAAAAAAATTCAAGGTGAGTTAGTCTCACTCAAATTGGATTACTGTTAGTTTAAATAGTTAAAATTAAATTATTGATTGGTTGATTGATTGAGTGTGATTATTGTTACCCGTCTGGCTGTGATATTATATATAGTAGTGGTGTAGACCCTATGCGCCCCGCATAATCGTGGATGACCCTATATACCGCAATATCCCCCTCGAAGTGGGATTGGTATATTTATACTATGCTAATATCTATGGACGTAGGGAAACAGGTTGGAGGGATCCAACTGGATTACTTAAAATTATTGAAATTTTTGTCATATTTAGTAATACGATTTATTTGAATAATCTATGATAGATTATATTGGATATTGAATTCATTGGATGTTATGGTATTGCTGAATATATTTAGCTTTCAAAATATCGAAAATAGGAATATCAAATTTTTTAAAAGGAAAATGAAAAGGGAATTTTTAAATAAAATATTACAGTGAAGGAATTTTATAATTAAAGAATTAATTGGAAAAGGTAAATAGTTTGATTTTAAAATTCTATTAACTAAATTATGAATTTGGGAAAAAAGAGATCTTTTAGTAAATGTGAATAAAATGGTTTTAAAAATAATAACTTAAGCAATATTGTTTTCAAGTACAAAGGAATATATTTTAAATTAAAGATTTAAATGGGTTGGAAAAAAAAGGAGAATTTTGAAATAAAGTATGAAACAGATGTTCTAGATTTAAATAAGATTTTTGACCAGAAAAGTGAAGCGAATTTGAAATTAAGGGGTTTGAGGTAATTTGGGTAAATCAAGGAATAAATTTTTATAATGGAATTAATTCAAAAAGAATCGATATGAAAATCGATTAAGTGTTTGAAATAGTGATTAAAAGGAGAATGAGACTATAGAATTTATAAACCGGGTTTATAAATTAAGTGAAGTAATTATCAATGGAAAATGTGTGATTATAAATTCACAGTGAGAATTTATAAGTAGTTGAGTAAATCTTTTTAAAAATAAAAAATCGTTTTATTTTTAAAAAACGTGGGAAAAGGTAATTTACCGGATTGGAACGTAAATTAAAACTAGAAGTAAATCGAGAAGGATTTATAAATGATTAGATGGGCTATATTGAAGTGGGAAATGCATTTTTTGAGAAGTTAAGCATATTTTCAAGGAAATAGTTTTAATTATTAATTAGAAAGTTTATAGGTGTTTTGTGATAATCCGAATTTTGGGCATCTTTTAATTTAAAATTAACAGATGAAGATGTAAAAATAAAATAAAGATTTAATTATAAATATCTAAATAAATATTTATATTAATAATTTTCCTAACTAAAGTATTAAAGTTTGATAATATTAGTTTAATAATAATTATTTAGTTGTACAAATTTATCTTTCCAGAATTAATAAAAGTGATTTTCTAATCATAATATAATGTATATGTATGTATATACATTGAATTGGAAATTATATTTTTATTGATTTTCAAGATTTATTTAAAGTTGAATTCTATATTCAACACTAAAATAGTTTCTATAAGGTATAAAGTAAGATTTGATAAAGGTGTATATATATTTGTATATAATTGGAAATGGGAAAATTGAATTGATTTGAATTTAATAAGTATTTGCAAGCTTTAATAGATATATAATTTGTAATTTGAAATGTTAATTTGATTCAATGTTTTCAAAAATGATATTTGAAATTTAAATTTTTAATAACAAAGTTAATTTCTTATTTATTATAAACATATACTTTATTCTTTTGGTTTTAAATAAGATTCAAATTAAAAAGTTCATTTGTTTTAATATTCTTTCATTTTAATTTTTTAACATAAGATAAATTGTTTTAAATTTTTATATAAAGAGCATGACAAAATGATTTTGTACAAATATAGTTTGTTTATTCTATTTCTTTAAAAAGAATTCTTTTTGTACTAATTTAGAATATGTATATATAGTTATTAGGAAATTAATTAATAAAAACTTTTATTTATATTTATAAATTTAATTTGTATGTAAATACATATGTAAGTTAGTGATACCATTTAAGCACATGTGTTAACAAGATAATAAAGGAAGATGGCAAGTGTCATCTTTAATTTAAATTTTCATTTATTTTTAATAAAATTTAATTTCAGCTTATAAAACATATATTCTATATCCTCATTTCTTTTTCCCCCATCTTCATTCTAGAATCTAAAAAAAATAAAACAAAGATGAAAATCTGTAACACAATTGTCTAACTAGCAAACAAATTCAAGGGTTTTCAGTTCAAAATCAAAGAGAATTCAAAACCCGAGCAATATAAAATAATCAAGCAATGTGCATCAAGATCAAAAGCCATTCAAAGTTTTCTAGTTTCTAGAAGGGTCTGTCTCTATTTTCAATTCTCAGGAAATCAACATGCAAGACTAAATCTTCCACCAGGAAGGATTCAAATCAACTTGGATCAAGTAGATGCAATTCAAAGATCAACTCTAACGATTTAAAGAAAAACGAGCAGGTGAGTAACATAACCCAGCCTCCTCTGTTTTATTTTAAAATGCCTATCAGTAATCTTTTGAATTTAAAAGCTTAAGGAACAAAAAATATGATGTATGTTTTAAAATGTGTATGCATGTTTGTTATAAGTTCTGAAACATATTTATATGATCGATAAAGATGGTCTGCATATGCATGATCTCTGTATATATATCTGTATATTTGTAGTGGTTGAATATGCACACCTATGCTATTCAGTTTTCCAGTTTATAGAGTTAAGATTAAATCAAAAATCAAAATTTCTTTTTGATAAATCACTGTTAGGATTTGAATTTGGAACAGAATATTTTGAATTAAACCAAGATCAAGTACTACAAATACATACAAGTACATTAGCTGATATTATGCTTGCTTCTGAAAAAATATAATACAGTAACAATTATAAATATTATGATAACAACAAAATGTAAATTTACATTGATTCAAGTATGTATCTTGAATTGTCTCTGGAATATAGGATTTTTAAAGTAAAAACCATGATTTTTAGTTGGAATTCTGTGAGGAATCCTGGGTTAACCAGAAAATGGTTTTTGAGGAATTCATGGTGGTTGACCGCACCGGAAATGTCGGGGTTTGGGTTGAGGCACGGATGATGATCAGGGATATCGGCAAAAATAGTCAAATGGTGTCTGAATCGTTGTGGTGAGCGGGCGAAGGCGATCTAGGTTTTAGTTTGTGGTTGGGTTGAGGTCGATTCTCGAAGCAAGTGCGTTACTGATGTTGAATCGAGTTGGATCGGATGATGGTGTAGGGGAGCGTAAGGCTCTGGTGATGGTGCGGGTTCAACGGTGAGGTTTAATATGGTCAGAGTTGACGGCTGGCGATGGTTTTGCAATTGGTTATTGATGCAGCACGATCTACAAATGCACCAGGCTTAGGTCGCTCACGACCTAAGGGGGGAGTTTTAGGTCGCTCACGACCTAGTGGGGTAAGCTCGCAAGTGCAATCTGCAGAAGGGTTTGATGGGAAATGACTTAATATGAAGATAGCTCGTCCAAACGACCTAATTAATAAAGGAAAACGACCTATCGAAGTTCGCTCGGAGTTAAGTCGCTCAGAGTTAAGTCGCTCGGAGTTAAGTCGCTCGGAATTAGGTCGTTTGGCATATGCCGCATCTGCTGGGTTTGGTGAATCATTAGGTTGCCGACCTAAAGGGTTACGACCTAACGGAGTAGGTCGCTCAGAAGCTTAAGTCGCATCTATTTTAGGTCGCTGGACCTTGTGCCGCTGGAAGAAGGAGCGCTGCAGTTGGGTGGTGCTGCATATAAGTTGAGCCGCTTGTGTCATAAGTCGTAAGTCGTTGTTATGTGTATATGTATAGGTCGCGTGCGTTGTATCTGTTACGTCGTTAAGGCGTTTGGTGTCTGTATTGTTTTTGTTTTAAGGTCGTATGTCGCTTTATGTGCTAAGTCGTGCACTATGTTATAATGATAGGTCGTTGCCGACCTGGTTTAGGTCGTAAGTCGCGTCTTTTGTATGTTGTTAGGTCGCGTGCGACCTGGGTTGTGTTGTGTCTTGTATTTTAAGTCGTTAACGACCTATGGTAGGTCGGTGGTGTTGTAATGTGTTGTGTGGAGTGATGTAGCCTATAAATAGACGAGTTAGGGTCATTGTGAAAGGTTGTTGATTTTTGAATAAAATTATTGTTGATTGCTGTGTGCTTTCATCTTAAATTGGTAGTTGAGTGTAATCTCCTATCTCCACTTTCGGTTATTCGAGTGCGCTCGAATCAACGATTGTTGAAGCCGATTCGCGGATTCAAGTGCGCTTGATCAACGCTTAAAGAATTGAAGATATTCTTTCACGGTATCGTGCGCGATCAACGTGACGAGGATAGCTAGAATTTGGTATCTTCGGATCAACGAATTTGGGCATTTCAGTATTCATCAATCCATCGATTGCTACATTTCATCGATTTCATTTGTTTTCGAAATATCCGCTGCGTCAGTTTTGGTATCAGAGCTAGACTTTGCCAGTCAAAGCTAAGCCGAGTCTTGGAGCCAAGGAATTTGAAGTTGAAGTTTATCGTGTTCATCTTGAAGTTGCAACAAGTTAGAAGCTTTCGATCCATTTCATTTTGGATCAAAGTTGGAAAGGTGTCTGAGTTAGAGCCGAGAGTTGAAGCATCACTTTGATATCATTTGTTGAAGTATTGTGAAGTTCAATCATGCCACCAAGGAGAGCTAATCGTCATCAAAATGTTGAAGCGTTGTATAGAAGAGAAGAAGCCGAGCAAATGGAACAACGCATTAATGAGAAATTTGATGAAGGCATTGGAAAGTTAGAGAAATTGATGAATGATTTGAATCAGAATCAAAGGAGGAGATCACCAATCTCGAACCATGGAGGAAACAGAGTTTCTCCATCGGTTACGGAAGCGAGGAGGGTATCACCGCAATCTTTTAGAGAGAGAAGAGAAACATCCATTTCATCAAGGAGAGATCACCATGACTATGGACATGAAGAGAGAAGAACTCCACGTGAGTTTGAAGATGAGCCATATAGAGAAGAAGAGAAACATAGTAGAAGACACATGCGTGATCAAAGGGATGTTGATGGTCGAGATCGATATAGACGTACCTTTGATTTTAATGAAGAAGGTGATAGAGCTAGCATTCATTATCGAGATCGAGACCAGGTTCGAAATTCATATCGAGATGCAGATGATGATCGTCGATGGGAATCGGGTATGAAGATGAAAATTCCTGAATTTAAAGGTGGAATGGTAGCTAAAGAATTTCTTGATTGGTTGTCTAATGTTGAAGAGATCTTTGATTTCAAGGAGGTTCCGGAGAATCGACGCGTGAAGTTGGTTGCTACTAGGTTGAGGGGGAGAGCTTCAGCATGGTGGCAGCAAACTAAACTTACAAGGGAGAGAATGGGAAAGTCAAAGATTGAATCATGGGAGAAGATGAAGAAGTTGATGAAGGGCACATTCTTACCTTACAATTATCAATCGCTCATGTATCAGAGATTGCAGAATCTGAGGCAAGGGACGAAGACTGTTAATGATTATGCTGATGAATTTTATCAACTGATTGCCAGAAATGATATTATGGAGACAGAAGAACAGCTGACTGCTAGGTTTGTTGGAGGGTTGAGGATATAGATTCAAGATATGGTGAATTTGTTTGATCCTAGATCTGTAGCAGAAGCACATCAGAAAGCGTTGGCTTGGGAGAAGCAAGGAAGGCGTGGAGGTGGTGTGTTTACCAATTCCAACAATCAAGCGAAGGGTGTTAGTGGAAGTTCTAATGTTCCTAAATGTATCAGTAAACCAATTGTGAATGAAGTTGCGAAGCCAAAGGTTAATAGCAGTTTCAAATGTTACAATTGTCTGGAGTTGGGTCACAAAAGCAATGAATGTCCAAAGTCGAAGAGGAGAGAAATGGTTGCAGAGATTGAAGAAGAGGATGTGGAAGCTGAATGTTCTAATTCACCTTATGTTGAGGAGGAAGAAGAGTTGTCCGGAGATGAAGGGTGTAATTTAATGATGAGGAGAAGTTATTTGGCACCAAAACAAGAAGAGGAAAACAGTTGGTTGAGGAATAACATATTTCAGTCCACATGCACTATTCTGGGAAAGGTTTGCAAGTTTTTCATTGATGCTGGGAGTTGTGACAATATTATCTCTACTGAAGCAGTAAAGAAGTTGAACTTGAAAACTGAGAAGCATCCTAAACCGTACAAGTTAGCATGGTTAAGGAAAGGTGGTGAGGTGAAAGTTGGACAAAGAGCTTGTGTGAAATTTTCAATTGGGAAGAAATACAAAGACGAAATTTGGTGTAATGTTGTAGACATGGATGTGTGTCATCTGTTGTTGGGCAGACCATGGAAGTTTGATAGAGCAGTACAACACGATGGTCGTGCTAATAGTTACAGTTTCATGTTTGAAGGTACTAAGATTATTTTAGTTCCCAAAAAGCAACAACAGAAGGAAAGCAAGTTGGAGGAGATTGAAGAGCTGAAAACTCTGCTATCATTAAAGGAGTTTGTCAAAGAAGTTGAAGAGGAGCCTGAAGTCTTTTTGTTGATTGGATGAGAGTGTAATGAAGAGGTTGAAATTCCTGATGAAGTGAAGCCAGTATTGGAAGAGTTTGACGATGTTTTTCCTGAGGAGTTGCCAACGGAGTTACCACCGTTGAGGGATATTCAACATCAAATAGATCTCGTTCCAGGAGCTGTGTTGCCACATCGACCACATTATCGAATGAGTCCAAAGGAACATGAGGAGTTGCGAAGGCAAGTGGAAGAACTGTTAGAACAAGGTCGTGTGCAGGAAAGTCTAAGTCCTTGTGCGGTTCCAGCCTTATTGGTACCAAAGAAGGATGGAACATGGAGGATGTGCACTGACAGTCGAGCATTGAATAAGATCACTGTGAGGTACAGATTCCCAATGCCGAGGTTATATGACTTGCTAGATCAGTTGAGTGGGGCAACTATCTTTTCGAAGATTGATTTAAAGAGCGGATATCATCAAATTCGTATTAGACCGGGTGATGAGTGGAAGACTGCTTTTAAAACCAGGGAGGGTCTATACGAATGGCTGGTTATGCCGTTTGGTCTATCGAATGCACCAAGTACCTTCATGAGGGTGATGAATCAAATTTTCAGACCATACATTGGGAAGTTCGTGGTAGTTTATTTTGATGATATTCTGATCTATAGTGGAAGCACAGAGGAGCATGTAGAGCATTTACGGAAGGTGTTAATTATTCTTCGAGAAGAACAGTTCTATGCCGCAACAAAGAAATGTGTGTTTATGACGAGGAGTGTTTTATTTCTTGGGTATGTTGTGTCAGGAGAAGGTATCCAGGTGGACCAGAATAAAGTTGAAGCAGTCAGAAGTTGGCCACAACCGAGGACAATTACAGAAGTGAGAAGTTTTCATGGGCTAGCGTCATTCTACCGAAGATTCATTCCACACTTCAGTAGCGTGATGGCTCCAGTTACTGATTGTTTGAAAGGGAAACAGTTTTCTTGGTCGGAGGAGGCAAGGTTTGCTTTTGAACGAATCAAAGGACTTTTGACGACAACACCAATTCTTGTATTACCAGACTTTCAGTTGTTATTTGAGTTACACAATGATGCTTCTAAGGTTGCGATTGGAGGGGTGTTGAGTCAGAAGGGACTTCCTATTGCATACTTTAGTGAGAAGTTATCAGGGGCAAAGATGGGATATAGTACGTATGATGTGGAATTTTATGTTGTGGTGCAAGCAGTGAAACATTGGAGACACTATCTGTTCCATAAGGAGTTTGTTCTTTACACAGACCATGAAGCTTTGAAGCATTTGCAGGGGCAGGACAAGATTTCAGGAAGGCATGCATCATGGGTTGCCTATTTGCAGCAGTTTACTTTTGTCGTGAAGCACAAATCAGGGGTAACGAATCGCGTGGCTGATGCTTTGAGTAGGAGGAGTCATTTATTAACAACAATGAAAATTGAGGTGACATGATTTGAATTATTGCCCGAATTGTTTGAGGAGGATCCTTACTTTGCAAAGTTCGTTGAGAAAGATAAGGATGGAAATACTGATGAATTTGCATTGGTTGATGGTTTCTTATTCAAGGGGAATCGATTATGTATACCAGATAGCAGCTTGAGAATGAAGATTATCAAGGAGTTGCATGAGGAAGGACATGTAGGACGGGATCGTACGTTGCATTTGATTTCTCAATCTTATTTTTGGCCGTCGATGAGGAAAGAGGTTGAACGGTTTGTGGAGAGATGTCATATCTGTCAGGTTTCGAAGGGAACAGCGACCAATGCAGGATTATATATGCCGTTACCTGTACCGACTAAACCTTGGGTTGATGTGAGCATGGATTTTGTTTTGGGTTTGCCTAGAACTCAAAGGGGTAACGATTCCATTTATGTGGTGGTTGACCGGTTTTCAAAAATGACACATTTTATTGCTTGCAAAAAGACGGCGGATGCTGTTCATGTTGCTCAGTTATATTTTAAGGAGATCTATCGACTACATGGGTTACCAGAGTCTATCATGTCAGATAGAGATACTCGTTTTCTGAGTCATTTTTGGCTAAGTTTGTGGAAGATGGTCAGAACGAAGCTGAATTTTAGTAGAGCTTATCATCCGCAAACTGATGGACAAACGGAGGTGGTAAACAGATCGTTGGGAAACTTATTAAGATGTCTTGTGAAGGACAATTTGAAGAGCTGGCCGGATTCGAAATTGTGTCAAGCGGAGTTTGCTCACAACCATGCAGTTAATCGAAGCACAGGATTCAGTACATTTCAGGTTGTTTATTCAACAATTCCAAAGGGACCGTTGGATCTAACAACAGTGCCATATCAGAAGGGAGTTGTTAAGCGGGCTAGTGACTTCATAAATGAGTTACAGGAGTGCCACAGAACTGTTCATGACAGGTTGCTTGCATCTAATGAAAAGTATAAACAGTTGGCGGACAAGAAGCGGAGAAGTGTGAGTTTCAAGGAAGGTGACTTGGTTTATGCAGTGTTGACAAAAGATCGTTTTCCGGTGGGAACATACAATAAATTGAAGGCGCGAAAAATTGGTCCAGTTAAAATTTTGAAGAAAATCAATGAGAATGCGTATCAATTGAAGTTACCAGATGATGTTCATACTTTCGATGTTTTCAACGTCAAATACCTAATTCCGTTTCATGGAAACGAACTTATTGTGGAAGAAGATGGTGAAAATTCGAGGTCGAATTTCTGCCAACCAGGAGAGGATGATGCAGCACGATCTACAAATGCAACAGGCTTAGGTCGCTCACGACCTAAGGGGGAAGTTTTAGGTCGCTTACGACCTAGTGGGGTAAGCTCGCAAGTGCAATCTGCAGAAGGGTTTGATGGGAAACGACTTAATATGAAGGTAGCTCGTCCATACAACCTAATTAATGAAGGCAAACGACCTATCGAAGTTTGCTTGGAGTTAAGTCGCTCGGAGTTAAGTCGCTCGGAGTTAAGTCGCTCGGAATTAGGACGTTTGGGATATGCCGCATCTGCTGGGTTTGGTGAATCATTAGGTTGCCGACCTAAAGGGTTACGACCTAACGGAGTAGGTCGCTCAGAAGCTTAAGTCGCATCTATTTTAGGTCGCTGGACCTTGTGCCGCTGGAAGAAGGAGCGCTGCAGTTGGGTGGTGCTGCATATAAGTTGAGTCGCTTGTGTCATAAGTCGTAAGTCGTTGTTATGTGTATATGTATAGGTCGCGTGCATTGTATCTGTTAGGTCGTTAAGGCGTTTGGTGTCTGTATTGTTTTTGTTTTAAGGTCGTATGTCGCTTTATGTGCTAAGTCGTGCACTATGTTATAATGATAGGTCGTTGTCGACCTTGTTTAGGTCGTAGGTCGCGTCTCTTGTATGTTGTTAGGTCGCGTGCGACCTGGGTTGTGTTGTATCTTTTATTTTAAGTCGTTAACGACCTATGGTAGGTCGGTGGTGTTGTAATGTGTTGTGTGGAGTGATGTAGCCTATAAATAGACGAGTTAGGGTCATTGTGAAAGGTTGTTGATTTTTGAATAAAATTCTTGTTGATTGTTGTGTGCTTTCATCTTAACTTGGTAGTTGAGTGTAATCTCCTATCTCCACTTCCGGTTATTCGAGTGCGCTCGAATCAACGATTGTTGAAGCCGATTCGCGGAATCAAGTGCGCTTGATCAACGCTTGAAGAATTGAAGATCTTCTTTCACGGTATCGTGCGCGATCGACGTGACGATGATAGCTAGAATTCAGTATCTTCGGATCAACGAATTTGGGCATTTCAGTATTCATCAATCCACCGATTGCTACATTTCATCGATTTCATTTGTTTTCGAAATATCCGCTGCGTCAGTTATGGGTTATCATTTTAATTGAATTGCTCGTTTTTGTCTTGGCATCGAATCTGTGGTTCTGAAGGATGGGATTGTTTGTCCTGGTCATGGGTAGTTGGGTGAAGGCCGGAGGGATGATCGCCGTTGACCTGAAACATTGTGCATATGCACACGGTCGAATTTGTGCAACTGGGAGACGTTTTGGGAAGAAGAAGTTGGCCTGTTTTTTTTTTCTCGAAGCACTGCTCATGATGGTGGCGGGAGCGACTAGACGCATTGGTCACATGAGTGGGTTCGTGGAACTTGAAGAGAGGGTCGCGTGTGTTTGCCTTGTTTAAATCTGGTTCCAGGATTTGAGAATTCTGTTATATATTTTTTTTTAATATAAAAATGAATTTCAAAAATTTAAAGCAAGTTAAATTTTAAGCAAAATTATAAAATCTATTTTCTAAAGATAAATCCATATCATTACATTTTGGTGGGCTCGAAGTAATTTATTTGTGGGCTAGGGTATTTTGGTTGTTACAGGTTTATGTATTAACCTTGTTAGTATTTTAGTTTAAACAATTTCAAGATGGAGGGTTACTCAAAGTTTTACTTGAGTTGTTTAGTGTTTACTCGAGTTAGGTTAGGATAGACTCGAGTGAGTTATGTGTTGCTCGAGTTAGTTTTGTTCAAGTTTGAAACTCGTTTTATTTTCAAAATTTAAACTGAATTTTAAAACATTAAGCAAAGATTTAAAATGAGTTTTAAATCTAATTTTAAATTATGTATTCAAGTTTAATTTGAATGTTAAGCTGAAATGAATGAAGCTTTTTTAAAAAAAATTCAAATTTGTTTAAATAACTTGAAGGAATTAATTTGAGATAATTAATTAAGGGTAATTAATTTATCTAGTAAAGTAATTAAGGGTAGTTAATTACTGAATGGGTTAATCAGGGATGATTAACATTTATGGTTTAAATTTTCAAAACTAATAGTTTAACTAATTAAAGAGGATTACTCAATGATGGGATTAAGTATATTTACTTAATGTAATTAAGGGAGTACAATTACTTAAGAAAGTAATTAATGATTAATTACTGGATGTAATTAATTGAATGGTGATTTGTAGATGGGAGTAATTTGAGTTTAATTACTTTGTGTAATTAATCAAGGGTGATTAATTAAAGTGACTAAATAGGGAATGATTAATTAATTGTTTATGATTAATTGATGGTTATATAAGCAAGATTTATATTGATAAAGAAATTAATATAATTCATTTTAAATTATAGTGTGATTATTGGATCCTTGCTTATGTATAGATAAATGATACTGATTGATTTGAGCAGTTTTGAAATAGTATGGTCACCTATCCAAATGCATTGATGTGTATAACGGAATCTTGTATTTAGAAATTTTGAATTGTATTTCATTTGAATAAATTGGGTTAAGTAACATTGGATTCGAAGAGACCGTAGTCGGGTATTAGTAAATACCCAAAACCACTTCGATTCTTTACAGATTGATATGTGAAATCAAGAAACTGGAATGGAATGACTTAAGTGAATTGGACCATTTAATCTAAGTATGATACTTAGAAGTTGATATGTGTAATAAGTGATGTCTATAACGGCATGTGAAGTTGTAAATTGATATAAGTTACCTGGGATTTAAATGAGTTCTATGCATTGGTATTTCATGTTAGATGGGTTTGCTCACGCTGGTTTCCAGCCTGACCCGGGTGTTACTTTGATGTAATGCTCGGGTCAGACCGAGTACTACAGATTTTCATGTAAGGACGTTCTAGAGCTCAGTAGGAGAGCTAGGTGGCAGGAACGTATGAAGATTTTCCGCTGTGATATTGTAGTATCTGGACATGATTGTTTTTGTCCAGTGTTTATGTATATGTTGTAACTCTGATATATATTAAAATGTAATTTGACAAGTACAGTTTCTCTTTGTATAACTGTTATTATTATGTGATATTATATTTTGATCCGCTGCGAATGTGAGGTTTCTATGTCTTGTGCTTGTTTCTTCTTCTTTCTAACAATTTGGAATTTTCGAGATCCGAATTTCCGGGTTGTTACATGTTTTAAAGAATGTTTTTAGAAAATTTATTATTTAATTGTTTTGAATTTGTTAAAGTATATATTAATTGAGATAGTTATAGTAGTTGATTATTTTTAAAGGTCAAATTAGAATTATGAAAAAGGGTTAACTATTCAAAGAAACATCAGTTATTCCTAGCGCGTTCGAGATTATGCTCCATGTTCTTCGATCCCAGCAAGTTCTTCGCTCGTGGGCTATATAATAACTTTTTTTAAAAGTAGTTTCTGGCTAAATTTTTTACTTGGAGAATTATTATAGAATTTCATAAGAATTATTTGAATAAAGTTGTTTAAGTAACTTTTTTTAAATTATTTTAAGTGTATATTTTTGGACAAAGTGATTTAATTTAGCTAAATCTAAATTAAATAAGACTTGGTGTTTTTAAGTGGAAATTAAATGTTTGGTTGAATGATTGTTTATTTGATAGTTAGATAATAGGCTATCAAATCTGGACCCAAATATAACTTTGGAAATACCTAGGAGAAGTACGGGGATTATCTGGTATAGTTACAGTTCGAGGTGCAATACTGTATGTATAAACCTGTTCGTTCTTATAGGACGTTTATATGGAAATCCATCTACAAAAAGGTTAGGAGGTGAACTCCAATCTTATTTTCGTATGATTATTTCCTAGAGAACCGGAGTTGAGTTTACTGGAAATAGATAACGTTGTTATGAAGAGACCGGGATTGGATTTATGATCGTAAACCACTTCGATCCAATGAGTACATTTTCGAAAGGAAGGCAAGAGCTTGGAGTCGAAAATGGAGCAGTGAAGGGCAAGGATTAATTACTACTAATCCTGAGGGTGATTCCAATATGGATGTAGTAGGAATAGTGCCTTCGGTTCCGTTCGGATCAGGAACGAACTTGTATGGATGAATGCTATCAGTACATTGTCATTATAGGACAATGGGCATTCTAAGTGAATCTTTCTGAAAAGGTAGTCGTAGCCTCTAGCCTCATCAACCGAGAATGACTGAAAATCAAGGGTGATGCAGCAAGGCTAAGTGGGTCACGCCCAAGTTGGGTATGGCTATCACTTTTCTAGATAACCTCGGATATTATTACTACGTGGAAGGAGCTCAGAGAAGGATGGCAACACCCGGGGTGATAGCATATTCGGGCTATCCTATAAGGCATAGTTCCGATCTTGTGTTGTAGGGTGTAGGGAGTGATCCTCGGTATGGTGTTTCTAAATAGGTACTGTAACAGGTGGTACCCCGATTCCTAGTCATTCAGTTGGAATCCATTCCCCAATAAGCGCTGTACGGTTTTGATTGTGCCCTACTATGCTGGAACTTGAGATGTAAGCATTTCAGCTATTTGAATAAGTATTTGTACTTAGATACTATTATAATATCAGAGGATTTTTATATAAACTGTTTTGGTTATCGTAAGGTAAAAACCTAGCACGTTTATTTGTGGGATGATCTTTCGAGATACCTTTGATTTTTAAAGGATATTGAAACTTTAATAATTCAAATTGAGTGTGTTTTCTCACGCTGGTTTTCCAGACAGACTCGGGTGTTATTATTTATAATGCTCGGGTCAGACCGACTATTACAGGATAGAATGCTATGGAGTTGAGGAGACGTGCTAGATGGCGAAGACGTATATCGTATCTGATTTATATTCCGGTGTGTATGTTATGCTGTATATTCAGCTTTTATGAGGACAACTTATTATAACTGTCCAGTATTGTATCGTTGATTGTGTTGTACTCTGATGATGTAATATATTGCAAACATTTATAGTTTCTTTTGTATAATCGTTCCACTGCGATTGTGAGATTTAGTGTTGTTATTTCTATATTTCCTACATCTTTCTTCTTTCCCTAATGATCTTGTATTTACGGTGTTCGATTGTTCGGCATGTGATACAGTGGGCGTATTTATGTCGATTTTCAAGCATCAAAAATCTAGTTCGTTACAGTTGGTATTAGAGCTTAAGGTTAAGCGAGAACCTTGGCTCTGGTGGGAATTACTCATTAGAGATTGGGTCAGTAGTGCCCTATAATGATTTTGAGACTATTAACAGATATAAGCGCATATTTGTTAGTGAATATAGAGTTGTTTTATATTGTGTTGATTGATTTGTTGAGTGGTTATGGATTCTGGTCAATACGAGTAATTAATGTTATTGATAGGGATCTTTGAACACTTGAACAGAACAATTCAACATGTTATTGTTTTAAAATTGAATAAATGAAATAATTTAACCAAATTTTTTTATATATGAAAGAAGCAATTTTCCGTAAATTATTGTAGGTATACAAGGTTGCTTGGTGGTTACGAAATGATAATATTAAATTATTATCGTTATTGCTATGGTAATTGAAATAAAAGTTTGATATTATAACCAAAAGTTAAGAGAAATCAATTCATATAACAGAATGGAATCTGTAAATATGGTTTTGTAAATGTGATTTAAAATTTGAAATGGATTGAAATTCCAAAGTGTATTTAAATATAGATTTAAAGGGCTTAAAAGGATTTAAAGAGTGGAAATTTGGGAATGTAAATCCTACTAGTTTTGAAAAAGTGTTTTTCAAAGTTGAAAATTGATGGTGATGTTATTTCGAAAATATTTGAGATAAAATATTTTAAAATGGTTTTTAAAAAAGAATAAAAGCACTGAACTCACTTCGGTCGCTGGAAAATAATTTCGGTGATGACTACAACATCATCGACGTTTGTTTTCGAGTACCTAAAGGAGGAATTGCTACCTGAATTTTTTGAATTGAAGTTTTGGCTTGGTCAAACTGATTCGATTTGAAATTCAATGAACAATTTGAAGGATTTTGGGGTATATATGATTTCAAAAATGATTTTGAATGTTTAAGAAGTTGTTTAAACTCTGGGAGCTTATTTTAAAATGTTCATGGAATATGAATAAGTTTGAAACTTATAAAATTATGTAATGTGATTGTTGGAATGGAATTAAACTTAGCTTGACTTTAAATGTAAAGTGAATTTGAGAGTTTGGCCTAAGTAGGCTAAATTTAGAGAGGATTATCGAAAATAGAATTTTTTAAGTAGGAATAGATTATTTAATTAGTAGGTGAATGAAATTAAAACTGAATATTGGAATGGTATTAACTTGAATCATGCTAAATGAAATTGGAAATTAGTTCGAGTGGACCAAAAGATTATTGAAAATAAGTTTATTAAGATTGTAAACAAATATGTACATGAAAAAATGAATTTAAATTTGTAAGTAAATGGAATTGAAATTAATATTGGAATTTAATTCGAGTTGTGTTAAATTAGGTGAAACTGAGGAATTGGTTCGAGTGGGGCTAAATAAAATTAAAATTGGAAATTAACTTAGTAAATGGTAGGTAAATTGGATTCAAATGGAATTGACAATTAAAATTTGAATAAGAAGTAAATAATAACCAAAATGATGAAGTAGAATAAATCTAAGAGATTGCATAAAATGTTATAATGGACTTAATAAAAGTTATGGTAAATTCTTAAGTAAAATAGGTATTGGAAAAAAAAAATATTGAGTGAGCATTTGGATGAAGGCTTAATAAAAGTGGCGAAAAAGGGAAATTGTGAATAAGTAAATGGAAATTGAAATAAATGCGAATGGAAATAAATTGATATAAATAAAAATCAATTCGAAATTAGTACGTAAGTTGTACACATATTATTTTATTCGCATGACGATTTGATCCAGATTCGAGCATAGAATTTTTTCAAGATGGGCATATCGATCTGAATTGGGATTTTTCACTCGATTTTCGATGGTGAACCCTGGATACGGATTTTTGATTCATCCTGAAATTCTCTATCATAGTATAAGGCCATGCAAGGAGAGTGACAGTTTCTGATCAAGAAACCAGATCTGAGTCCGCACTAGGGAGTCGGGTGAGCGATACTAGTTCAAAAGTGAAATTGTGTGATCGAGCGAGCGATCAGATTTGATTTTGCATACGGATGATATACGTACATCTTACTGGCTTAAGTAAAGTAAATATTAGTAAAAAATTGAAAAGAGATAAGTAAAGCAATTTTGAACTGTACGATCGAACACTATTGGAAGATAAGGTACATACATTTAAAAGCAAAAGGAAAAGTTGATGTTTACGATTTCAGTAGATAAATTTGATTGTCTGACAAAGAGGTATGTATTCAAATTACTGTATGGATTTGATGATTTTCTGATCGAGCCACTTGGCTTTTTCTTTCTTTTGGAAATTTGGGGCCGTATAGGCATTTATGTAGTTGTTCCGATCTAGCCGAGCAAAGAAGACGTTGGCAAAAAAATTCGAAAATTTACGGAGTTAGAAAAATTTTGATGAAAATTTTGATATTTTAAAAATTGGTTTTAAATTACAATTTGAATGGTTGAAAAAAAAAATTGGGAGCTATGGACGAGTCTGGGAAGTTAGCAAGAGTGATAGTCTGTCTTCACTAAAAAGTTTGTTTTTGGGAAGTTGCTTGAAATTGTGTGGTTTTGGGAAAAAATAAATGGGTATTGTACCATTCTTCATACCTAGCAATTTTGGGCAAAATTCTTATAACGAGAAGGGAATGTAACGATCCAGAATTTTAGATATTTGAAATTGGAATATTTAACTGATTATAAATATTTAAAAGGTTAATTTTGACTTGGGTTTCAAAATAATTATTTATTTGGTAATTAAATTATTGAATTTGATTATTTGAAATTGGGTAAAATATTGAATCTGGAGTTTCAAGCTTGTTAAAAATATTTAAAGGCTTATAAAATTTATATTGATAATACTGAAGGTAGGAAAAGTTTTAAAATTGAAATTGGAAGTGGTTTTGTTTAGTTTTAAAAATATATCGTTTAAATTGGTATTTAAAATGGCATTTCGGGGCACAATCTCGGATGTCGACGAAACTAGTTCCAATGGATCTGTAATAGTGTATTTGTATCGGATTTTAAATTTCGTAACAGTTGGAGTTATCGTTTGGTCGTACGGTTTGTAAACACGGTGGAATTTATTTCGAAAATTCAATATAATAATTTGGTCCAAAATCTATCTTCCCCATACGATCGAGCTAGGACTCGAAATCTTTTCCATCACGTTCGGAATAGGGGTATAACATTATGAACGCCTAGCGGCATGCATCGATATAGTTCAAAATTTTATGTTGTGTAAATCTAAAAAATTTGAATTTAATTAAAAATTACATGTTTATAAATACTATTCAACCTTTAGCCGAAATTCTTTCACATCGGCACTTTTTCAATTCCCCCTTCAAATCACTATAGCAAGTTGATGTAGGCATGTTAACATCCCATCTTGTTCCCCCATTCCTATTTTAAAAACACGCAATCACCTTCTTGTCTATATTGCAAGCGATTTTACAGTTAAAACAAAAATAACTAATTGGCACCTGAAACGAAAGCACGAAATCGAAACTGAAACAATATTCTTCCTTCAATCGAGTAAGTTCGAAGTTCAGTCTCAAAGAAAAGTTGCAGATCGAATTGATCGAGTGAAGGACGCCCGGCATTTTCGGGTGTTGGCGAACGCCTGAAGGAAGGGAGCCGTGAATAAAGGGGAGGGCGGTTTTGTTTTGGGCATAGGCGAAGCAGATTGTGGTATGTGAGGCAAGTGTATGGTCGTCAGTGATCTAGGGTTAGTCGCAATTATTGGGGCCGAAGGTCGCAAGGATAGCGGTTGATTTTATCGAAGCAGTGGTCGTGATTTTTGGTGGGTTCGGCCATAATGGTGGCGGCACTAGTCATCGGAAGGTCGGGAAGGTGTGCGAGTGCATGAGTGTGAATGAGTGGAGGCAGCAGGGAGTCCAAGGGAATTGGGGAAGATGCTTTCTAGGCCAAGCTTGTTTCTTGGGCACGATTTTTTTTAAAATATAAAAATTAATTAATGTTTAAGTTTAGATTAAATTATTTCCAAAAGAAATTACAGTAAGGTAACATTTTATTCTTTTGTTATTTACTACAATTGGAAATATCTATGTGTGTATATATATACATATGCATATTTTTACCTACTGTTAAATTTTAAAAATATATCTTAAGGTAATTTAATTCTATAACATTTTAATTTAATGTTACGTAAGTTTAAAACTTGTAATTTAATTTGTTGATTCATTTATCAGAAGAAAACAGATATTAACAGTAAAGTAATTTTAAATTTTTATTAAGCCAATAAATTTAAATTTAAAATGGGAGTGTTAGTGGCAGTTTAAATAATATTAAATGCTAATAAATTCGAAAATTTCATTTATACGAGGTCCAGAATCAAAAGAAACGGTTGAGTTGGTTTGTTGCTGGAAATCGAAGCAATAAAAAAAGATGAGTTAGTCTCTCTCAAATTGGATTACTGGTTAATTTAAATAGTTAAAATTAAATTATTGGTTGATTGATTGAGTGTGATAATAATTATCAGTCTGGATGTGATGTGATATTATATATACATATTGGATTGATTGGTATTTCTGTATTATATAGCGGATGAGACCCTATACGCCGCACATAATAGCGGATGACCCTATATACTGCGATATCACCCTCGAAGTGGGATTAGTATTTTATATTTTGCTAACATCTGTGGATGCTGGGAAATATGTTAGGATCCAATTGAATTCCTCAAAACTGTTGAAATTTTTGTCATATTCAGTAATACGATTTATTTGAATAAACTGTGATAGATAATACTTAATCTTGAATTCGTTGGATGTTATGGTATTGCTGAATATATTAAGCATTTTAAAATATCGAAAATAGGAATATTGAATTTTTTAAAAGGAAAATGAAAAGGGAATTTTTAAGTAAAATATTTATAGTGAAGTTGAACAAATTAAAGAACGAATCTTGAAAAGGTAAATAGTTTGATTTTAAAATTCTATCTTATTAATTTATAATTTGGGAAAAAATAGAGATCTTTGAGTAAATGCGAATAAAAGGGTTTTAAAAACAAGAACTTAAGTAATATTCTTTTTAAGTACAAAGGAACATATTTTAAATTGAAGATTTAAATGGGTTGGAAAAAATAAAAGGAGAATTTTGAAATAAAGTATGAAATGGATGTTCCAAATTTATATAAGATTTGAAATGAGAAAAGGGAAGTGAATCTGAAGTTAAGGAGTTTGGGGTAAGTTGGGTAAATCAAGAAATAAATTTTTATAATGGAGTTAATTTAGAAAAATCGATTTGAAATTCGATTAAGTGTTTGAATTAGTGATTAAAAGTAGAATGCGACTATAGAATTTATAAACTGGGTTTATAAATTAAGTGAAGTATTTATAGTGGAAAATGTGAGATTATAAATTCATGGTGGGAATTTATAAGGAGTTGTGTAAAACGTTTCAAAAATAAAGAATAGTTTTATTTTTAAAAAGTGTGGAAAAAGGAAATTTATGAGATTGGAACGTAAATTAAAACTAGAAGTAAATCGAGAGGGATTTATAAATGATTAGATGGGCTATATTGAAGTGAGAAATGCATTTTCTAAAAATTTAAGCATATTTTCAAGGAAAGATTTTTAATTATTAATTAGAAAGTTTAAAGGTGTTTTAAAGAATGTTTCTAGAAAAATTTAGTATTTAATTGTTTTAAATTTGTTAAAGTAAATGTTAATAGAGTTAGTTATGGAAGTTAATTATTTTTAAAGGTCAAATTAGTATTATGATTTTAAAGCGATAATTATTCAATATTAATATTTTATATAATAACTTTGCTTAAAAGTAGTTTTTGGGTAAGGTTTTTACTTGGAGAATTATTATAGAATTTCATATGCATTATTTGAATAAAGTGGTTTAAGTAGCTTTATTTTAAATATTTTAAGTGTGTATTTTTGAACAAAGTGATTTAATTTATTTAAAATATAAATTTAATAAGACTTGCTTTTTTCCAGTGGAAATAAAATATTTGGTTGAATGATTATTTTTTGATAGTTAAGTAACCGATAATCAAATATGGACCAAAATATAACTTTGGAAATATCTAGGAGAATTATGGGGTTTACATGGTACAGTTTACCATTCGAGGTGCTATACAGTACATTTAAACTCGTACGTTCTTTTAGGATGTTTATAAGGAAATCCATCCATAAAATGGTTTGGAGGTTAACTCCGATCTTATTTTCATCTATTTATTTCCTAGAGAACCAGGGCTGAGTTTATCGAAAATAACGAACGTTGTTTCGAAGAGACCAAGATCAGATTTGTGATTCGAAAAACACTTCAATTCGACGAGTATGTTTTCCAAAGGAAGATAAGAACTTGGAGTCAAAGATGGAGCTGTGATGGGCAAGGGCTAATTGCTACTAATCCCGAGGGTGATTCCAAAATTGATGTAGTAGGAATAGTGCTTTCATTTCCGTTCGGATCGAGAACGTTTTATATGGATGAATGTTATATGTTGTCATCGAAGGACAATGAGCATTCTCAGTGAATCTTTCTAAAAAGGTAATCGTAGCTTCTAACCTCATCAACCGGGAATGACTGAAAATTAGAGGGGATGTAGCAAGGCTAAATGGGTCGCACCCAAGTAGGGTATGACTATCACCTTTCTAGATAACCTCAGATATTATTACTAATGGAAGGAGCTCAGAGAAGTGTAACGACCCGGAATTTTAGGCAATAACAATTTAATAATCTGTGTTAATAATTTAATTGGTTTGATAAATTTTTCTTTATAATTTTAATTTAAATTGGTAAATGTAATCTTTAAAGGTTAATAAATATTTAATCTAGCAATATTGATAAGAATTATTTTCCAAAGTTAATAAAATTTTATTCTGTTTGTAATATATATATAATTGATATATATTGTGAATAGGATATCTTTTGTTTTAAATTAAAGATGAATTTTCAAATTGTAATATATATGTATGTATATGTTATAATTTGATATTGTTTGAAATTTAATTTAATCAATTGATAATTTATAATGTATAAATATTGTGGATTGAAGCTTTGTTTTAGAATCAATGTTTTCGAAAGTTAATTTAAATATTAATTCAATTGTTTTAAAGATATAAAGATTAATTTATTTGTTTTCAAAATATAAGATAGTTGTTTATTAAATATGATAGTTTAAAAGATTTAAACATTTTGTTTTGCTTTCTTTTTAAAGTGCTTAAATTTAAATGATTATAAATGTATATATGAATGTTTTAAATTTTAAATAACATGTATGAGATTTATATTATAATGAGCTTTAGAACATTTTCTTATAAAGGTAAATTTATATTCACATATGTAAGAATTAATTAATAAAGTAAAATAAATATGTAAGTTTATGTTTACATCTTAAATTAAATAAAATTTTATAAATAAATTCCTAAGTACAAATGCAACATATTAACACCCTTAAAAACACTTGTTACTCAATCAAGCTTCTTAGTGACAAATGTAAAGTTTGGGAACAAGTGTCTTTATTTTAGAAATTATACTTTCTTTAATTTTACTAAAAACATAACACTATCATTTACTTTGTTTCAACTTAATTCAAAACAGAAATGTATTCTCAAAATCTGAAATTAAATCCAAAAGTAAATGCTGAATCAAAATCTGAATTTAAACCATTAAGCAAAAATCAAAGGCAAAAGAATCTGAAATGAATTTACAACATGCAAATTCAAGTAATGAGATCAAATCTGCAAACTGGAAGCTCATGAAAATCTGCAGTTCAACTGCAATTTCAAATCTACAACCTGAGATATTGAGAGTTGATATTGAGAGTTAAAGGAGAGTTCAAATTCAATTCATCAGTTCAACAATTCAAATCAACCTGCAAATAAAATCTTCGACCTACAACCTGCAATTCTGTAAGAATCAACCTGTAACTTAAAAGGGAAGTTCGGCAACAGTAATTTCAACACTTTTAAACAAAAATTTGTATGCATGCAAAGGTTTTCATCAGCTAGCAAGATCAAAGCTTTTGCAGATCTAAACATATTCAAAGCCTGGAATAAGAATTCTAATACCCTAAGCCTGCTCTGCTCTGAAATTATAAGGTGAGTAAACCTCTTAAAAACAATTTTTATTATAATGTGTTAGATTTATTGTTGCATGTGATGAATGTGGCTTTGAAAGTGAATAATTGTCTATATGAGTACTGTCATATATGTATGTTATAGGTAGAGAATGTCTAAGAATAGGAAACCTATACAACATCCATCTCTGTTCTTTTATTTCTGAAGTTGGTTTCATAAGAAATTCCAATATCTCTCAAACAAATTAATATTATACATTTTTATATAAATGAAAACTGTATGATAATGTTTGATAGTAATTTTAAAAATAATTTTATTATTTTAAAATGCAACAGGTAATTATTAAAAAGAAATTTACAGGGGAATTTGAATATTAGTTAAAAATTTATTATCTTAAACTTAAAATGTAACTACATGCATGTAATCTGGATGTAAAATCATGAATTTAGATATGAATTTTGTAATTTATAGATTAGTAATTAATTCGAAATTTGGATTTGAATGATTTGGTAATTTTTATGAACTGGGGATTTTACACATCATAATTTGAGTTGAAACTTGGATTGGAGCTTGTGCATGGACTGTTGATTTAGGGAAAAATATAATTAAAATTTTTGAATGAATGAATCATTCGAATTTGCTAAAACTAGGGTTTAGTTCCTGTGTTTTGAAGCCGATGCTAACTTGGGAATTTCGTCACTGATATGCGACCGGAGCATCCGCGACATGGGGAAAGGTGGCGTGAGGGTTACGGCGACGTTCTGGAGAGGCCGGTGTGGATCATCGATGTCGTGATGGTCGGAAATAGGAAGTTCAGTGGTCGTTGTTTTTCTGCAGTTTCGAGTTCTATGCTCGAATTTCGATACGCGTGGTTGTAGATCAATCTGGGTTTGGTTTGAGGATCGGGGGTGTTAGTGCGACCGTTGCCGATGGTCGCGACGACCAAGTATGGCCGGAGGATGGTGGACATGTGCACGAGTGCACGTTCCTGTGCACTGCGTATTTGTTTTGGAGAAGACGAGTTTTGTCTCGATGGGGTTCTCGCGTTTTCAAGGTGGTGACTCGAAGTGAGGGACTGGGCTTTTGCTTCGAGTGTTAGGTGAGTAGTTGAGGGGTTTGACTCGGGTATCTGTGGTCATTTGCTTTCTGGTTTGGTACCCTGTAATGATAAAGTTGCAGATTATAACATAATGTTGAAATAAATGAAAACAAGCATTAAATTATAAACCAGTTTTATAAAGAAATAAATTACAAAGTTAAACTTGTTTTGAAATGAATGTAAATGCAGATTTTACTTGATTGTATAAAATAAGTAAAATCAAGTTTAAGTTATAAAACAAGTTTATTAAGGAAGTAAGGATAAAGTTAAACTTGTTGTTTTAGAGTGAAAGTAAATCATACATTTAAAAGTGATAATTGAATTTATTTTCAAAAATTAAAATGTTCAAAATGTTTGTTCTTGAAAATAAATATCTAATTAAAATTTTGAAGTTCAATTTAAATGAGTGTTTTGAATTTAAGGTATTAAATCAAAGTTTAGAGAAATTTTAAGTAAAGATTTTAAAATCAAAATTTCAAATTTCAATTTGAATGAATAAGTTTAACTTAGATGATTAATGTGTTTTGAATTTTGAAATTTTGTTTAAAATGTACTATTTTCAATAAAGGTAAATATTATTGATATGATTTTAAAAACCCAATTTGAATAATTTGTTTTAAGTTATTAAAATTTGATTTAATTTCAAATAATTTATTTATGAAGATAATTAGGGTTAAATTATTTGAATATGACTTAAGAATACTTAATTAAGTATCATTGTTAATAAGTAAGAAATTAAATAAGATTTATGCTTTTCTTAATTAATTAAAGATTTCTTTAATTATAAGAAGATTAGTTAATTAATTAATTTTAAATAATTAGTTAATTATTTATTTAATTTTAATGATCACTTAATTAAGAATTAATTAAGTGTAGTTACATAATAAAATAATTAATGGTCAATTATTGAATGTAATTAAGAATGATAATTGCTTAAGGAAGTAATTAAGATTTATTAATGGAAATAATTAGGAGATAATTACTTATGTAAGGAATTAAGAGTTAATTACTTAATATATTTTAGTTAATTAATTAATGTAATTAATTAATGAATGTGATTGAGTTAAGATTAATTAAGGGTAATTAATTAAAATGTAATTAATTAATTAAGTAATTAATTAAGGATTAATGGTTAATTTTAATTGGATAATAATTACTTAATGAAGTAATTAAAGATTAATTAAATGGATTAATTAATCAAGGGTTGATATAATTAATTTAGAAGTTAATTAATTAAGAAATTAATTAATTAAGTTAAGTAATTATAAGTTGTTAATTACTGATTAAGATTAATGAGATGATTAATTATAAATTAATTATTCAGATAATTAAAGGATTAATTAATAAGGATTATTTAATTAACGAAACTAATCAAGTTTGATTAATAATAGTAATTAATTAAAGTTTGATTAATTAATTGTAATTAATTAAGGTTTAATATAATTAATCATAGTTAATTAATTAATAAAGAATCATTAATTATTGTAATTAATGATAGTAATTAAAGGTTAATTACTGAGTATGGTTAAGAATAATTACTCGAAGGTAATTAAAGTATAATTAATCAAGGAAAATTAATTAAAGAAGATCATTAGAGATGATAAGTCTATTTATTTGGAATAAATAAATGAGAAAGATTTAAGTAATCCAATTGATTAATAGTTAATCAATTCTGTTATGAATGAATGATTGATCTTCAATGGATGATATTGGATATTGGATTAATATGGATTGATTGATTAATATTTGTTAATTAATCGATATTGGGTGATCAATATTTGGTGATTGCTATTGGATGATTGATTGGTTGATACTAGATGTTTGATATTGGTTTGATATTGGATGATTGGATATATCTGTTATGTGATATGCTGCTTTGTGTAGATGGATGTTGTTATGAATTATCTATTGTGATAATATGATTCATCTATCTGTTTATTTCATCCTGAATATAAGTTAAACCGTTTAAACCCTTAAGTTAAACCACATCGATTCCAATTAAACGTTATGTCGTTAATCCAAGTGGAGCAAGTGAAGACTCGAGGTGTAAGGGCTATACGTCAGTATAACTCTGTGGGTGATTCCGTAATGAGTTTGACGGAATAGTGCTTATAGATTCGAGATGGCGAATCAGAGTGCAAGGGCTATGGTCGTTGACTCTGAGGGTGATTCCAATAATGAGTGCAACGAGATAGTGCCTTCGGTTTCGTTCGAACCCGTAACGAATTTGTATGGATTGAATGCTTTCAGCACATCGTCAGGTGGACGATGAGCATTCTAAGATAAATGTGTTCTATAAAGGTAATCGTAACCTCAAGCCTCATCAACCGAGAATGGCTAAAACAGGGGAGGTGCAGCAAGGCTTCGTGGGTAGCTCCCACTGGAGAGCAAGATACATCCCTGTCTAGAGCTCCCTTTCTATTTCGGCTTAGTGTGTGGTTAGTCTCGCCAACTACGGGGTGGTCTGGTTCGGGATTGTTCAGTAAGGAATGGTTCCGGCCTTGTGTTGCAGGGGATGAAGGGAGTAATCCTCGGTACGTTGATCTAGGCCACATACTGTGACGGGCGGTACCCCAGTAGCCCTGCCATTGATGGAAACCCATTTTCCCTACGAGACCCTACGGTTTTGATTGTATTACCCACTTTTGTGGCTAGTAGCTGGAATTTAATCATGTAACAATTTCGGCTATTTCTTATTTACTTGAAAACCCTAGACACTATTATAGTATCACTGGATTTCCTATCAAATGTTTTGGTTAGCGTAAGGTAAAAACTTTTCCATGTTTATGTGTGGGAAGTCTTACGTGATACCTTTTCTTTTCAAAGGATTTTCTAAAGTTAAGCAATTTTAACCCGTTTACTCACACCAGACCCCTGTCTGATCCAAGTGTTTATTTTCTGTTTTATTAAACTCTTGGGTACTCATATTATGTATGAGTAGTCAAGTGGATCAGGTTATCTTGACGAATTCTGGAGGAGTAATGGAGTAGGAGGCTTCGACGTGTAGTTATATATATTGGTTCCGCTGTGTTTGGTATTTGTTTCTTCTGTTGTACTTGAGTTGTATGAATTAGGCAGATGTTATAACTGTCTAATATGTGTTGTATAGTTGTGTACTCTGATGTAATGAGGTACTATGTAATATTTTATGTTAATTATTATATTTTATTCGTTCCGCTTTGAGTTCTCTGATGTTGTTTGTATTCTTCTTTCTCTTTCTTTCTTCTTCTATCCCTTTCTTTCTTCAAGATGACGCGATTTTCTGGGAGTAGAAAGTCGGGTCATCACTAGAAGGGTGGGAACACCCGAAGTTATAACATATTAAGCTATCCAATAAGGGATACTTCTGGTCTTATGTTGTGGGGGGTAGGGTATGGTCATCGGTACGGTGTTTCTAGACAGGTACCGTGATAGGTGGTACCCCAGTGCCTTGTCATTCAGTTGGAATTCATTCCCCACTAAGCGTCTTATGGTTTTGATTGTGCCCAACTATGCTAGAATGTGAGGTGAAAGGATTTCAGCTATTTGAATAAGTATTTTTCCTTGGACAGTATTGTAATATCAAAGGATTTTGATATAAAATGTTTTTATTATCATAAGGTAAAAACCCGGCATGTTTATTTGTGGCGTTATCTTACGAGATAGCTTTGATTTTCGAAGGATTTTGAAACTTTAATAATTCAATTTGAGTGTGTTTTCTCACGCTGGTTTTCCAGACTGACTTGGGTGTTATTTATTTATAATGCTTGGGTCAGACCGATTATTGCAGTATAGAATGTTATGGAGTTCGGTAGACGCGCTGGATGGTGAAGACATATATCACGTATCTGATTTATATTCTGCTGTGTATGGTATGCTGTATATTCTTCTTTTGTGAGGACATGTTATTATAACTGTCCAGTATTGTGTTGTTGATTGTGTTTTACTCCGATAATGTAATGCATAGCAAACAGTTATAGTTTATTTTGTATAAAGATATGTTGATATCTATTATATATTATTCAGCTGCGATTGTGAGATTCTATGTTGTTATTTCTATTTTCTTCTTCTACCTCTTTCATCTTTCCCTAATGATATGGTATTTCGGGCATTCAATTGTTTGACATGTGATACAGTGGGCGCATTGACGTCGATTTTCGGGCATCGAAAATCTAGTTCGTTACATGTTATGTTACAATCATTCGGGTAACCCATAACTAAAAAGTGAGCACACGTTTTTGGTATAGTCCGGTCTTAGAATAGAGGGATGTACTTATTTATTATTTATATAAAGGCTAGGACGTAGTTGCCTTGTTATTGGGAGAAACCTCCTGATCTGGTTGCATGTGTAGGATCGTTTTCACCCTAGAGGGGGGTGAATAGGGTGATAGTGAAAATTATAAAACTTAATTGCAGAAGCTAATTAATATTAACACAGATCACAGAATAGCAGCACAGATATAGCAGAATATAAATAACAGAACAGAACAACACAGAATTTACCCAGCTTCGGCAAAACCCTGCCTACGTGCTGCCCCCAAGGTTTCTACTAGAAATTAGATAGTCCCTCGCTTACACACGTAAACTCGCTATACCCGCTATTGACTAATCTAACTCTACGCTCAAAACCCTGACCACAACTCAACCACCGAGTTGCGAAATCCCAAACTACACACCGTAGTTTGTCCCCTAGTCACACGACTAGAAAATTAAAAACGGTTTAAAAGAAAATATAAATTAAAAACAAATTAAAATAACAAAACCCTATTTAAAAAACAAAGCCCAAATTAATAAACCAAAGGCCGGCCCCTTATTCTCTTCAACCCATTCCTTTTATTTTTATTTTTTTTCTCGTTCGTGAAAAAATGGCCGCTCCTCAACTCAATTAGGGCTTTTGTTTGCTCCTTGCAATTCAAGCTAGGGTTCTGCAAAATTGAAACGCCGCTCGATCTCGTTCGATAGTAGGCTTCGATGCTTTTGATTTGCTTATGGCTTCTTCAATTTTGGATCGAATTCGTTCTGCTTTTTCGGTATGTATTTTCCTGCTTTTGCTTTTGCTGGTTGATTCTTGAACTCGATGGATAAGATTGCCGATGATGATTTTCTTATATAGGGTTTGTAACCCTAGATTTTCGTTCGCACAAAATATATTTGATTTTATCTCTGCCGATCGTTTATGCTTGGATGATTGCGATTTACCTTGACTAATTCATATGCGAATTATTCTTATTATTTCTTGGTTGACTTGGTTTAAAATCGACGGCTTTGAATTTATGTTCAATCATGGCTCCGTGAATTTCTCTGACTTGACTCGATGCCTTGAATTTGAGATGTTTGGTTATCACTTGCTTTGACTTGGTTACACGGCAATGTGAATCGCTTTATTGCCAAGGCTCTGACTTTGAATCTTGAATTCAACTTCTTTTACCTGATGACTTCGGCCATTTTGAATTTTTTTTTAAACTGCATTTTTGAATTTATGATATCATTTAGTTGACTTCGGTCACTTGAACTATTTTGATTTGGGAATTCATTGTACTGCTGGCTTCGGTCATGACTTGAGATTTCATGTGCTTGCAATTGTTTGTGATGTTGTACTTCACTTTTTCCTGGTCTTGTTTGTTGGTTTAGTGGTGCACTTGCTTGGCCATTTTGTACTTCTGGTCTTTGCATGGTGGTCTTGTGGCACTTTTTACAGTCATATTGAGTTTGATCTGATCATGTTTTCATGTGTGTTCATCCCTGACCTGTGCATGGAATGACTTTGTGGTCTGGTTTCACTTCACTACGCTATCTTCATTATTGTGGCTCTTTGGTCAGTGCATGTAGTCCATTATGTTTGATCTACAAGTTGTTTTGCATATAATACTCCAAATTGTCACTGTGCATTGTTGCTCTACATCTTGTAGTTTGCTTTGGTGCACTGTTTTGGTTTTTCTGGTTCTTGTGCTACCTGTTCACTTGAGTCTGCTTCACCATTGAGCCTCAATGTAGCTGAAGTGGCTTCTGTGCATTTGCTTGATTCACTTAGACCATATATGTGTTTGTTGCAGTTTACTGACTTCATGTCGCCTTAACTTTGGTTGATGCACTGAGTTGTAGTGTTTCATTTCTTGTGCCCGAGCTTGCATGCTTCATGTACACTGTGTCATTCTTTGCATTGTACATTTTACTGTCTTTATTGTGGCATTTTGATCTGGTTCCATATTTGTGAGTTGTTCGGTGCACTGTTCATTTGCCTCTGGTTTAAACTATGCTTTGATTCATTTTCATTGTCACTGAGTTTATTTGAATGGTCTGACTTGAACTCGATTCACTTGTGTTGAATCCAGTTTCAAAACTCGGATTTGACCTTGTGCTCGTGTCCTATTTTTGAATTTATTGCACCTGAGTTGAACCTGTCCATATATTTGGGTTTGACCTTGTGCTCACATGTCCCTGCAGCATTATTAAGTGTATATATCGGTGTGCACGGCCTTGTGGCATATACAGTGATATACTGTGTATGTCACAAGCTGTTCGTGTATGATGAATTCAAATTTAAATGATGACGAACAACCCAAATAACTGAGGCAAATATTATTTTCAAAAATCATATTTTATTTTATTTTGCAAAAATATTTCTTTTTCAATTTTACTGCGTTAGTGAATATTTTTGCAGATTTCTCAGATGCTGGATTCAAACTGGAATGAAGTTGAAGATAAATACGAGTGTGAGTGATATGTAGTGAGGTGAATTGTAAATGTGAAATTGGATGTAATTGTTATCAAAGTTGTATAGTTATAGCGAGAGCTTGAAATTGTACTATTCAAAGATGTAATAAATATTTGTTTGAATAAAATATTCGTTTGAATTCAAATTTCGTGTTATTTATTTTATTCTGCAAATATTTATTTAATCTGTGAAAAAATAAAATAGTATATTATCAAATACATTTAAACGAATGTATATATGTTTATTATCATCAAACAAAAATCATATAAGCGCATATTCAACAATCTCCCCCTTTTGATGATAACAAACATATATTTAAGATTTTGAATATGTTAAATGTATTTGATCATTGATATATTCTAATTGCTCCCCCTATTTAAATGCTTCCTCTCTATACGATGCTCCCCCTACATATATGCATACAAATAAAAATATGCAAATAATTCTAGATGCAAATAGAAAATTATTTGACCTTTGCTTGATTTTATTTGACAAAATCTTAACTTTTCTCACCCCCTTTTGTTATCAGCAAAAGAATAATAGTGTTAGAGAAAATAGAGAAAAAGTAATCGATATCAATCCAACATTAAAACTCAATTGAATATAAATATCAAATTTAAATAAAAAATCAAACAAAAATCATAAATATTTTGTTAGGCGCATATTCCACTTTTAGAATGATGGAGATGATGTCATCATATAAAACCATACAGTTGTGTCTATTTGTGGTATTTTTATATCAGGAATTTGAATATCTACTAACCATGCATAGCCGTTAGGACTTTTAAATGAGATTAGTAGTATTCCAAATTTATTTTTAAAAAAAATGAATTCAAGTATCTTCTAACCACGCATAACCGTGAGGACTTTTAAATGGGATTAGAATCAACTTGTTTATTTTTTAAAAAATCAACTTTTGATATGTGTTCCATACATGCATAACCGTGAGGACTTTTAAATTAGCATGAAAGCACATAACAAATTCCAAGTAATTCACCCATGCATAACCGTGAGGACTTTTAAATGAGAGTGAATACTTTGGTATTTATTTATTGTTATTATTTTTTTTTATTTTTTTTTTTAGAAATGTAAAAATGAAAAACGAACGATTCCTGTTTAAAGTACCACATATCGACAAACTATATAGAATTTTGATGAGTGATGGTTGATAGAAATATGATAGGTATAGAGATGGTCATGGAATTTTTTACCAACAAAAAGTTTTGTAACTCTTGTTTACATTTCTAAAGAAATTTTCTAATTATACTTTCTCGAGTTATAATATATAATCAATATCAACACTCATCACTTTTTCAATCACTATTTTTCTTTTCGATGATTTGTAGGGAGAAAAAAAATGTTAAATATTCAGCAAATTTCTAAAACACCTAGACTGAGTCGTAGTTTACAAAAACTATTTTCTGGTAGGGGTTTTGTAAAGATGTCTGCCAATTGAGAATCAGTTGAAATAAAATTTATGCAGATATTTTCTTTGGAAATATGATCTCTAATAAAATGATGTCTTACATCTATATGTTTTGTTCGCAAATGATGTACAGGATTATTTGTGAGATCAATTGCGCTTTTGCTATCACACATTAGTGGTACACGTTTAAAATTTAGGCCATAGTCATGCAAAGTTTGTATCATCCATAAGATTTGAGCAGAGCAACCGCTCAAAGCAATATACTCTGCCTCTGTTGTGGATAATGCAATACAATTTTGTTTTCTACTCGACCATGCAACTAATGAATGTCCTAACATAAAACATGCTCCACTAGTACTTTTTCTATCAACCAAATTTCCAGCATAATCAGCATCTGAAAAACCTTTCAATTCAAAATTATCATTTGAGGATACCAAAGACCAAATCGTGGTGTGTGCAATAAATATCTTATAATTCTTTTAACAGCTTTTAAATGAGATTCTTTTGGGTTAGATTGAAAACGCGCACATAAGCAGACAGAAAACAAGATGTCAGGTCTAGAGGCGGTAAGATAAAGGAGTGATCCAATCATACCTCTGTACTGCTTTTGATCAACTGTCTTACCCTTTTCATCTTTGTCAAGTTTAAGTGTTGTACTCATGGGAGTTCTTACTGGTTTAGCATCTTTCAATCCAAATTTGTTGACAAGTTCCCTAATATATTTTGTTTGAGAAATGAATGTGCCTTTATTGCTTTGTTGGATTTGAAATCCTAAAAAGAATTTTAACTCTCCAACCAAGCTCATTTCAAATTTTTCCTGCATGACTTTTTCAAATTTCTCATACAATAACTTGTTAGTAGCACCATAAATGATGTCATCAACATATATTTGAACAATCAAAATATCATTGTTTTCATGCAACAGAAATAGTGTGGTATCTACACATCCCTTTTTGAACCCATTTTCAAGGAGATAAGAAGTAAGACATTCATACCAAGCTCTGGGAGCTTGTTTTAATCCATATAATGCCTTCTTTAGTTTGTATACATGGTTTGGATATTCATGACTTTCAAAACCTTCTGGTTGTTCAACAAACACATCTTCTTTTAAAACTCCGTTAAGAAAAGCACTCTTAATGTCCATTTGTCTTAGTTTAAATCCTTTGTAACAAGCAAAAGCTAACAATATTCTAATTGATTCTAGTCTAGCTACAGGAGCAAAAGTTTCATCAAAGTCAACTCCTTCAATTTGATTGTATCCTTTAGCAACTAGTCTAGCTTTATTTCTAATTATATTTCCAGATTCATCATATTTATTTTTAAAAATCCATTTTGTTCCTATAACTGGATAATCCTTAGGTCTAGGTGCTAGACTCCAAACATTATTTCGTTCAAACTAATTTAGCTCTTCTTGCATGGCCATGATCCAGTTTTCATCATTAAGGGCTGAATCTATGTTATTTGGTTCTATTTCTGAAATAAATCCACTATATAAGCACAGATCACATAGATTTTTAAAGGATGAACGAGTTTGTATACCTGCTATAGGGTTTCCAATTACCAATTCTGGTGGATGGTCTGTTTTGTATTTCAACTTTTCTGGATCCAGATTTCTTCGGACTTCTTGAGTTGTGGTAGTTTCTCTAGCATCAGCAGTTTCTTTTGGTTTTTCGAACTCATCTTTTTCTTTCTCCTCTTCAACGTTGCTTTTGGATGTATCCTGTTCGTCAATGCCTTCATCAAATTTCACATTGATTGACTCTACGATTGTTTTAGTCTTTTTGTTGTAGACTCTATAAGCTTTGCTTCTCGAAGAGTAACCCATGAAGATGCCATCATCAGCCTTTGCTTCAAATTTTCCTAACTGATCGCCTGTATTAAGAATATAGCAAGGACATCCAAACACTTTGAAGTAAGCGATGTTTGGTTTTTTGTTGAACCATAGCTCATAGGGGGTTTTGTTAAGAATCGGTCTGATGATAACTCTATTCATTACATAACATGCTGTATTTACAGCTTCTGCCCAGAGATGTAGAGGTGTTCATATTCATTTAACATAGACCTAGCCAATTCTTGTAAAGTTCGATTCTTTCTCTCAACTACCCCATTTTGTTGTGGAGTACGTGGTGCAGAGAACTCATGTTTGATTCCGTTTTCATCACAGAAAGTTTCAAATTCATAATTTTCAAATTTTCCACCATGATCACTTCTTAACGAAACAATAGAGACTTCTTTTTCATTTTGCACAAATTTTGCGAATCTTGTGAAGTATGAAAAAGTTTCTGATTTTTTAGCTAAGAAGTATACCCATGTATATCTTGAGTAATCATCAACTAACACAAAGCAATATTTCTTACCTCCTAAGCTAGCAATGTCATTAGGTCCAAATAGATCCATATGAATTAGTTCAAGAACTCTAGAAGTGCTTACATTGTTTTTGGCATGAAACGATGATTTTCTAAGTTTTCCCAAAGTACATGCTTTACAGATGTTTTCAGTTTCAAACTCATGTGATGGCAACCCTCTTACCAAACTTTTCCTTTTTAATTTGTTTAATAAGTTCATACTAGCATGCCCTAAACGTCTATGCCATAAATTCACTTCTATATCCTTAGCTACCAAACATTTAGAGAGGATGAGATCATCAAAAGATAGAGAATATATATTACCTTTCCTTTTTCCTGAAAATAAGATTTCTTTTGATGATTTGTCAATAATTTTGCACATGTCAGAATCAAAGATAACATTCATACCTTTATCACATAGCTGGCTGATTGATATCAAATTGTGGTGCAGATTTTCAACATATAGTACGTCATTCAAGGTAAATGTATTGTTACCTACTTTACCTTTACCGACAATTTTACACTTGTCATTGTTCCCCATTGTGACTCTGCCACCTTTGTACTTTTGTAGGCTAAGGAACTTCGATTTATCGCCTGTCATGTGCCTGGAACAGCCAGAATCCAAGTACCATTGCTGTTGTTCCTTAGCCTGCCAGCATACCTACACGAGAAGAGAGTTTAGTGACCTATTTGTTTTTATAGGTCCATGATTGTTAGTGGCAAAATATTTAGAATGATAATTTTGTGGATACCCAAAACTATTTATAATTGTTCCCTTCGGCACCCAAATTTGTTTAACTTTGAGAGATTTTATATTTGTGCCTTTTGGAACCCAAATCGGTATTGTTTTCATATGTTTGAGTCTATTCCAACAATTATTGCGATTGTGTCCAAATTTTTTACAAATTGTGCTCATAGAATTAACTTGATTAATATTGCTTTCAACAATTTTCGAATTATTATATCCAAGTCCTTGTCTAACCATATTAACAGTTTGCTTTCCTAATAGCATATTCAACGATTTTTCACTTTTTGAAAATTTATCTAAGGTCGTTGACAGTTGTTGGACTTTTGTTTTGAGAGATTCATTTTCGTTTAACAACTGTGTGCATTTTTTAATAGAAATCTCTCTCCTAGTATTTTCATTCTCTTTTAAAAACAAAATTTCATTTTCAAGTGATTTTATATTGATTTCCGATTTTTTAATTTCTTCTTCGAATGTTGGACACTTATCACACTTAGGAATTCTACATTGATAGTTCTTAACTAATTGATCAAGTTGTTTATTGCATTCTATCAAAGTATCCTTTTGAGATTCAAGTTTAGCATATTTTCCCTAAGTCGTTCATAACAGCCATTTACTTCATGGAAATAAATTAGTAATTCAGAATGAGTGAGTTTTGATACCTCGCTTGGCTCGTCGTCATCACTGTCTGTAACTTCACCATGAAGGCACATGTTTGCTTTTTCACTCTCACTCTCGGTGTTATCACTTTCATCTTCGTCAGTTTCATCCCAAGTAGCCGCAAAGCTTTTCTTCTTTAGTTTCTTTCCTTGATTTGATCGTTTTTGAGGACATTGTGGCTTGATATGGCCGGGTTTGTTGCATTTGTAACAGATGATTTTCTGATCTTCTGGGTTGTCTAGTGCTTTGCCTATTCTGCTTTTCAATTCATGATTTCGAGCTGGATTTCCGTATTTGCGATTCCACTTTTTGAATTTCTTTATTAGTAGCGCTAGCTCTGCTGCTTCATCATCATCGTCATCATTCTCATCATCACTTTCAGTTATTCCTTTGAGAGCTATTGATTTCTTTCGAGTATCTCCACCTTCACGCTCTTCCTTGAATTTCATTTCTAGCTCATAAGTGGTGAGATTTCCGATGAGTTCTTCGACTTTGAGTTGTTTTAAATCTTTCGATTCTTGAATGGCAGTTACTTTTGCTTCAAAGCTTCGTGGAAGGACTCTGAGGATTTTACGGACTATTTCCAATTCGGTGTATGTTTTTCCGAGAGCTTTTGATTTGTATACGATGTTGAAAAGTCGTCCGTACATCCCTTTGACATTTTCTTCTTTCGCCATTGTAAAGTTCTCGTATTCGCTGCTTAGCATGGCAAGGCGAGATTCTTTGACTTGAGATGTTCCTTCGTGAGTCACTTCTAATATGTGCCATATTTCCTGCGCAGTTAGACAATGTGAGACACGATTAAATTCAAATTGATCTAATGAACAGATAATAGAATTCATAGCTTTGGCATTAGTATTCTGTAATTTATTTTCTAGTTCTCTCCATTGTTCCTTTGGTTTCTCGATTTCCTGATCATCTACAGTTATAGTTGGTATTCTATAACCTGTCTCAACAATATCCCAAGCGTCAATGGTTTTCAAAAAAAATTTCATCCTATTTTTCCAAAAAGCATATTCACCATTGAACATTGTTTGGTCTAACTATGGATTGACCTTCTGCAAAAGCATTATTAAAAGAAGCCATTTTAAAAAATTCAAATTTTAAACAAAAACTGATTTTTTTAAAAATAGAATTTTTTTTAAAAACAAATGTTGACTTCTATTCCTAGCTCTGATACCACTTGTAGGATCGTTTTCACCCTAGAGGGGGGGTGAATAGGGTGATAGTGAAAATTATAAAACTTAATTGCAGAACCTAATTAATATTAACACAGATCACAGAATTGCAGCACAGATATAGCAGAATATAAATAACAGAACAGAACAACACAGAATTTACCCAGCTTCGGCAAAACCCTGCCTACGTGCTGCCCCCAAGGTTTCTACTAGAAATTAGATAGTCCCTCGCTTACACACGTAAACTCGCTATACCCGCTATTGACTAATCTAACTCTACGCTCAAAACCCTGACCACAACTCAACCACCGAGTTGCGAAATCCCAAACTACACACCGTAGTTTGTCCCCTAGTCACACGACTAGAAAATTAAAAACGGTTTAAAAGAAAATATAAATTAAAAACAAATTAAAATAACAAAACCCTATTTAAAAAACAAAGCCCAAATTAATAAACCAAAGGCCGGCCCCTTATTCTCTTCAACCCGTTCCTTTTTTTTTTTTTTTCTCGTTCGTGAAAAAATGGCCGCTCCTCAACTCAATTAGGGCTTTTGTTTGCTCCTTGCAATTCAAGCTAGGGTTGTGCAAAATTGAAACGTCGCTCGACCTCGTTCGATAGTAGGCTTCGATGCTTTTGATTTGCTTATGGCTTCTTCAATTTTGGATCGAATTCGTTCTGCTTTTTCGGTATGTATTTTCCTGCTTTTGCTTTTGCTGGTTGATTCTTGAACTCGATGAATAAGATTGCCGATGATGATTTTCTTATATAGGGTTTGTAACCCTAGATTTTCGTTCGCACAAAATATATTTGATTTTATCTCTGCCGATCGTTTATGCTTGGATGATTGCGATTTACCTTGACTAATTCATATGCGAATTATTCTTATTATTTCTTGGTTGACTTGGTTTAAAATCGACGGCTTTGAATTTATGTTCAATCATGGCTCCGTGAATTTCTCTGACTTGACTCGATGCCTTGAATTTGAGATGTTTGGTTATCACTTGCTTTGACTTGGTTACACGGCAATGTGAATCGCTTTATTGCCAAGGCTCTGACTTTGAATCGTGAATTCAACTTCTTTTACCTGATGACTTCGGCCATTTTGAATTTTTTTTTAAACTGCACTTTTGAATTTATGATATCATTTAGTTGACTTCGGTCACTTGAACTATTTTGATTTGGGAATTCATTGTACTGCTGGCTTCGGTCATGACTTGAGATTTCATGTGCTTGCAATTGTTTGTGATGTTGTACTTCACTTTTTCCTGGTCTTGTTTGTTGGTTTAGTGGTGCACTTGCTTGGCCATTTTGTACTTCTGGTCTTTGCATGGTGGTCTTGTGGCACTGTTTACAGTCATATTGAGTTTGATCTGATCATGTTTTCATCTGTGTTCATCCCTGACCTGTGCATGGCATGACTTTGTGGTCTGGTTTCACTTCACTACGCTATCTTCATTATTGTGGCTCTTTGGTCAGTGCATGTAGTCCATTATGTTTGATCTACAAGTTGTTTTGCATATAATACTCCAAATTGTCACTGTGCATTGTTGCTCTACATCTTGTAGTTTGCTTTGGTGCACTGTTTTGGTTTTTCTGGTTCTTGTGCTACCTGTTCACTTGAGTCTGCTTCACCATTGAGCCTCAATGTAGCTGAAGTGGCTTCTGTGCATTTGCTTGATTCACTTAGACCATATATGTGTTTGTTGCAGTTTGCTGACTTCATGTCGCCTTAACTTTGGTTGATGCACTGAGTTGCAGTGTTTCATTTCTTGTGCCCGAGCTTGCATGCTTCATGTACACTGTGTCATTCTTTGCATTGTACATTTTACTGTCTTTATTGTGGCATTTTGATCTGGTTCCATATTTGTGAGTTGTTCGGTGCACTGTTCATTTGCCTCTGGTTTAAACTATGCTTTGATTCATTTTCATTGTCACTGAGTTTATTTGAATGGTCTGACTTGAACTCGATTCACTTGTGTTGAATCCAGTTTCAAAACTCGGATTTGACCTTGTGCTCGTGTCCTATTTTTGAATTTATTGCACCTGAGTTGAACCTGTCCATATATTTGGGTTTGACCTTGTGCTCACCTGTCCCTGCAGCATTATTAAGTGTATATATCGGTGTGCACGGCCTTGTGGCATATACAGTGATATACTGTGTATGTCACAAGCTGTTCGTGTATGATGAATTCAAATTTAAATGATGACGAACAACCCAAATAACTGAGGCAAATATTATTTTCAAAAATCATATTTTATTTTATTTTGCAAAAATATTTCTTTTTCAATTTTACTGCGTTAGTGAATATTTTTGCAGATTTCTCAGATGCTGGATTCAAACTGGAATGAAGTTGAAGATAAATACGAGTGTGAGTGATATATAGTGAGGTGAATTGTAAATGTGAAATGTGATGTAATTGTAATCAAAGTTGTATAGTTATAGTGAGAGCTTTAAATTGTACTATTCAAAGATGTAATAAATATTTGTTTGAATAAAATATTCGTTTGAATTCAAATTTCGTGTTATTTATTTTATTCTGCAAATATTTATTTAATCTGTGAAAAAATAAAATAGTATATTATCAAATACATTTAAACGAATGTATATATGTTTATTATCATCAAACAAAAATCATATAAGCGCATATTCAACAGCATGTGGATTGATTTTTTTTATTACAGTATTTGGGATTTCCAAATAAACTTTTTAAAAGAGATTTGATTTAAGATCCCCAAGTAAAGTATAATTTGAATATAAAAGATATATATATTTCAATAGTTTTGAATCAAGAATTCATGAATAAAGTCCAAAGCGATAATTTCCGTAAAGGTAATTAGATTTGAAAATCTAAAATTGAAGATTAAGCCTAAGTGCATAGTTTTAGGAATTACATATTATTTGTTGCATCGTAGGCTCTATGAGTCCAATTTGTGGTAGGAGAACTACGTTGGCTTGATCCTATATCTAATTAGGTACACAATTAGATAAGTGTACGTAGATAGTCACAAGTGGTTGTGATGCAACCTCTAAAATAATATAACCCTTTCATGTTTATCTGTTATTGGTTGTTGTTTATCTTGTGTTATTGTGTCTTTCCTACTTACAATTTTATTCCGCATTTACATTGTTTATTGAGTTCGTAGGTAAGGATGGTGTCGTCTCTCTCATCATAGTTGTGCAGTGGCAGATTTATGGTCATTGTATTTGGTAAGTTTTAAAGCATGCTTTGTAGGATTAATAAATAAAGTTATTACTCTGATAAGCTGTATAATTGAAACTGTACCCTATACATTTAGTAATGTTGAATATTTATCAAATATGGTATATTAAGTTGGTAATATTCATTAGAAGTTTTAGAAAGATAGTCTTTTCGGCAATTTTAACTGGTCTGAAAATCTAGATCGTCACAATTTACTATAACAGCAGTGTTATAGTCCATCATTTCCTTACTTCTCGAAAACGTCTATTTCAAAAATAAATGTTGAATCTATAGTTTCAATGCTTAACACATTTTAAAATATCTTCAAATCATTTAAGTCTATTTAAAAGATCAATTTTCAGAACATTTATTTAATTAATAGATTATCAATGACCAAAATTGTGAATATAATTCTCCTATCTAATTCCAACACTTCTACATATTTATTTTAAAGGATTATCCACTGTCTAAAATCATGAATATAATTTCTTAATCAAATTTCTTACTATTGCACTTTTAATTAAAGGATTATCCACTGTCCAAAATCCTAGATGAAATTTCTTTAAAAAACTTATATATCCAGTTTATCAATTTAAATTGATTTCAGATTTATAAAACAATGTTTATAAATTCACATTTCTATTTTATAAAACTTTCATATATAAAATCCCCTTATTAACAAATTCCATTGTTGCGACCTTGACTCGACTTTCGAAAATCGGCACCGAATACGACACTCATATTCAAATGCCGCAGATTCAAACGTCGAATCTGGTTCGTCGGGGCCAAATAACATATTAAGTATAACAACACAGCGGAAGGAAAAAAAATGAATATCATATACAACTTCGATACAAGAATGATACAATATCCAAATATACAACAATGGTCAATATCAGAGATACAAAGAAATGATATAGCAGAAACCCAATGAACTAGCAGCGAAAACAACTAGAACTTGAAACTCTAGAAGAAACACTAATATCAGCAATCTCTATAGATAGCTCGAACCATCATCAAGTTGCACCAAGCTAAGCAGGGTCAGTAGTCCTAACCAAATACTTCAACATCCAAAGTCTTCGAAGAATACCAAAGAGAAAGTCGAAAGCTACCGAATCGAAATCTATATCTACTATCTAAAAACCCAACTCTAGACTGCCCCTGTGGAAAATTGTGGGCACCCAGAGTTTAGAAAGGGAACAATAAACTCCGGGTCAGCCGTGGGACTGGTATGAGCAAACAAAAACATTTTATCTTTTAAAAAAGATAATAAATTGAAATCTGCAATGCTTTTTAAAAAATGAAACTACCATAAGGACTTCCGCCACACACACCATGCAAACGCAGAATTGGAGGAGATTTCTCCTTATGATATCAAACATGCTTGATACGCGAAAACAATTTGATATTATTATTAGCGCATAGTGGAAAACATTTTCGAAAGTATAATATTAATCTTAGCCAGCATACAATATTTCGTCGTATGCCTACTATAGCTACCATGTTCAATAGCAGGTTACCACCACATTCCATGGCTGGTTATACAACTAAAAACGTACAGGGCGCGTATTGTTTCTTTGGGTTTTCCAATAAATGGTCGGGCCAAGAAACTTCCCATTATCACATGGGTACGCCCATGGAGGGACGCCCCAACAACCTAACCAGATCTCTGCCAACACAAGGCCGGGTTACCTCTGCAAAATTAGGTAACTACTGACACGAGTATGTCATCCCCCGGTTGTAAACAACCTTTATCCGAGGATCCTCAATACCGATAACCACAAACTAATAAATTTGCAGCAACCACATAGGTTAAGTATTTGGGCTCTATTACATGATACCACCTCTATCCAGAAGGATATGAACATACCCTAAGGTGCGCTACCCCCTATAACCTTGCCGCATTCTTCCTGTTTCGACCATTCCAGGGTGTGAGGCTCGACGAAGTCCCGTCCACAAAGCTATGCTTTTCACAAAAGCCATGCTTCGATCAACAAATGATCAGCAGCACTTCGTATGCCACATTACCAAATTGGGAATGTATCACTAGTAACCATCAACTACATAACCTCTGAGCTCATACGTCTCAGAGAAGGGTGTTAAGCTAAGAGAATAAATCTCCGCCACCAAACAAAATTGTATTTGATAGAAACCAGCTTTACATCTCGAAGTGTAATGTCAGACACACATCCATAAGTCTGTTGCGGGTTCGAACAAAACCGAAGGCACTTTCGAAGAAGCCCTTGCACATCCGGATAATTCCTAATCACGTCCGGACTTCCCATCACAAAGGGTGCTCAAATCTCTATACCGGGGATCAGCAGATCGATGCAAAGACATTCGACAAGAAATCCGTTCATTTTCGAAAATATCCGGTCTTCACCACTGGTTTTCAATTGTTATCCATAACGTCGTATCACTATTCGGAATGGGTTATATGACACAAATTCCTCTCCCGGCTAAACCGAATAGTGAGCGCAATATTTAAAAACATATGGATATGGGATCTCAGTTAAGTCACAAATTATTACCCAAAACTTTTCTTTCAAATGGTTAAACAAATTACCATTTTCAAGTCTTTAAACAAAAAGATTCACTTCACAAAGTTTACAAAGTTCACAAAGTTTACAAAGTTCACAAAGTTTACAAAGTTCACAAAGTTAACCAATCTTTCACAAAGATTCATTAATATCTTTCCAATTCAAATCCTTTATACAAAAGATACGCTTTTCAGATCCCTTTTCAATTTGAAAACAAACTTCACCAATCTTTAACAAAGATTCATTCATAGCCTTTCAAAAAGATTTCCCTTTTTAAATTGGATTAACCCATCCAATCAAAGATTCAATTCATAGCTTTCAAAAATCATTTCCAAAGATTCATTCATAACTTTCAAAGCCATTCTATTTCAAACTTGATATCTTTTCATCATAATTTCGAAAATTCTTTCCTTATACAAAAGCCATTATTATTTGGAATCATTTGTTTCCGTTTCGAAAAACCCGATTATATTTGCACGTGTTAAAGCCCTTCAAGTATAAGGCTTGGTTTAAATTCAAATTCCCAAAACAATACTTTTAAAATGGTTTAAAACACATTTATAGTTGTATAACCTTTTTATGTCATGAATACCGGATATAGAATTCAATTCCAGATATTGAATTTCCAATTTAAATCAAATTATTCAAATTTCAAATCTTTATTAAGTTATTCAAAATAACTTTCATTTTTAAAACACCTTTTCAAAAGTTTTTCACTTTAAACCCAATCCATTTCCAAAACCATTTGGATTTAAAATTCAAATTCAAAACTATTTTAAAAATTTGTGACTTAACCGATTTCCACGTGCAATCCATATTTGTGTGTGTATAGTTAGTCTAGGGTTTTTACACAATAGTGCAACAACATCCATTATCACAGATTCAAGTATAGCAATATCGATAAACGTTATAATCTACAACGCTTATCCTTATTCACAGATTCACAGATAAAGTAAATTTATCAATTATAAATATTCATCATTACGATTCGATGTGGGTTTCGAATAACCAACTCGCATCCGTCTCCCTGTCGCATCGAAATTCAAATGTCATTTTGTGGGCCAAGGGGTTTGCATATTCATATAACAGTATATTCATCATAGATATAACAGCTCAGCACAAAGCATCACATCACATATCAAATATATCAATCCATCATAAAGCGTTCAATAGCAATCAAACATCTAAAATTAAGATGAATAATTTGGGTGGTTTTTAAATTTATCAACCACGTGATTACTTTCATTAGAAATCTTTAATCAATGATTAAATTCATTAACTACAATTGATTAGTCTTAATCACCTTCATTGATTAAATCTTTTCTTGATTAATTATCTACATTAATTAACCCTTAATTGTAATTAATTAAATCTTAATTACTTTTATTAATTAATTATTCCTTAATTAATTACTTTTATTAATAAACCCCTAATTATTAATTAAATCTTAAGTATAATTAATTATCCTTGATTTATTAAGTAATAGATTTATTATTCCTTAATTAATTACAAAAATTAATTACTCCTTAATTGATAATGATTTATTAATCACTTTATGTTAATAACCTTTAATTATCTTCTCTTAATTACTTTCACCAAGTAATTACTATTTTTATTAAATCATTCATTAATTACTTTTATTAATTAACTTGAATTACTAATTAATTTACTTTAATTCCTTACATTAAGTAATTTACTTCAAGTAATTAATCTCTTTAACAAATAAAATCTATTAGCCATTAAAACATTAATTATTTAACCCAAACAAATATAGTTTATTAATCATTCAAAACATTCTAATATTATTAAGTCAAAATAACTTTTCAAAATAAAGGTTGTATTTATTTTAAATCATTTTAAAACTTCGTAATTTAAAACAAATTTGTCTTAAAAAAAACTTTCTTAACTAATTCAAAACTAGGTTAACATTTAACATTTACCAAAACTCAAAATTGTTTCAAAGTGACTTGATTTTTTTTCTTTTAAAAACTGAACTGTTTTTGCCCCAACACCGCAGACCCGATTCTTTGCCGCATCTCCCCGAGCGTTGCTTCTGTTTTTTCAAAAATTTACCTGAGCATCCTCCTAGGCCACCACTTCCCCTCTTTTTTTTCTTCTTCTTCGTCTGATTTTATTTAAATTGTTAAAATCCTGTACACTTTAACACTCGCGTACGATCCCAAAACATACCCGAGCAATACATCATCTTCCCCGAGACGTCTACCCCAATTTCCTGAGTACAACTTCGGGTTCAATCTTCATCTCCTTTCCCTGAGCCCTGACACACACCAACCCCCTTGTGTACGTGCACAGATGATCGGAATTGCTCCGATCATCGCTGAGGACGTCACCAAGTCAAGTATGATCTTCTCATCCCAAACGGCAACCCATAAAATCATTTCCCGTTCGAATTCGAGCAAAACCATTCATCCGGTAACCAACAGCTTCGACCCAAAATTTCTCGCCGTGGACAACAAGTTCACCAGAAAACACTCAACTTCGTCCAAAGCTTCAACAACTCTCAACACATCGATTTCCTTACGTTCCCATGACTTCGATACTATCCTGCCGTCGAACGACCCCTGTTTCCATCATCGTCTAAAAACTGCTTCTAAACCCTAAATCTATTTCGCACGGCCACCACGTCAATCTAGAATTTTTCTGATCATTTTTCTGATGATCCACGATGCTCGAACTACCTTTCTACCAAAGCACGACGAATATTAATCTGCCGATCGACAAAAATTGACGAAAAGGCATTTTTCGTTCAAATCACTCATACTCGAGAATTAGTAACATAAAAATCATGAGGTCTCCACCTAAAATCACCATTTTGCAATTCGAACATGCTTGTGTAATCAGATTTTAAAATTGAAATACTCGAATTTTCTAATTCATGAGGATTTTACTGTAAATAAATATTTTACACAATATTAACTTAATATTTTTCCCTGGAATTATATCTAAATCCACTATCACACGATAGCAAGCAACTTTCATTTAGATACCAAAGTCTAATATTGATTGGATTGGGAAGATACTAAATTTTTTTCTACTAAGTTTGAATCTACAACTTTAAACAGAGGAGAACATATGCATGAATATTTCTCAGATACACACAGCATACACAATTTTATAAAAGTAAAACATTATCAACTATTTTAATTCAAGAATCAATCACAACATCAAAACATAAAAGTGTATTCAGGTCTAGTTTGCTCACTTTGGATTAAAGCAGAGACAGGATTTTGAACTTAAACTTCCAGGTTTTGAAAACTGATCTTTGCTTTAAGTTGTCCTGCCTTTTGATCTTTGCATTGAATCAGGTATGAATTTGATTTGGTCAGGCATGTTGCATGCTTCCAGGTTGAAAGCTTGAAAATTGATTGATTCTAATTTCTGTTTTTCTAATTTGTTTCAGATATTGAATTTTTTTTCCAGGTTTTCTTTTTTGATTTTCTTTTGTATACAGGTTTATTTGTTTCCTGGTTTGAATCTTTACTGGTTTCTTTTCTTTGCATATTTTTTTAAATTAAAAAGAAAATAAGAAGGAAGGGAGAAAGAATATATAACCTAAATTTTCTTTTATCTATTAATTTTAAAGATGAAAAGAAAACATGACACTTGTTATCTCATAAGCTACAAAGCTTACACATATATGTATATATTTTACTTATTTAACATTTGTCAAAAACCCATTAAATTATTATTAAGTCCTTTATCTTTAAATTAGTTACTAAAATTTGTTTTAACCCTGTCATTTTATAAATTGCTTTATATTCACACATATATATCCTCAAATTACACTTATTATGTTTTTATACCTTATTTTATTTTTACTTTACAAATCATGTTTTAACCCTTAACTTACATTTATTTAAAATGCATGTTTTAAACTTTTAAAATTAAATCCAATTAATTTTACAAAAATATTTATTATATAAATTTCCAAATTAATTAAGTTAAAAAAATCAGGAATGTTACAGATTTCTCCCCTTAAGAAAATTTCGTCCTCGAAATTTGAAAGCAGGGAGACCATAAAAGAATATAGAGAGATAGAGAGATGAATCACCAGATCAAATTGAATATCTATTCTGCATTTGGCTTACCAAATCAGAATATCAATAATGGATGCAAGAACGAATCAAGATACTCGGGTCACCAGAACTACGAAATATACAGGGGTATTGGTTAGTTCAAAGGATAACTAACCCCTCGTAGAATGTATCGAGACCCAAAAGAACAATAAATGAATTTAATCTTCCATAATTCTTAAACAGTGGGTGTGGATTCCAAGCTCATGTCACAATACCCCATAGAATAGACAGATATATGGATACAATCCCAAAATTTTTAGTTTAAACAACCAAAATATACCTATCAACCTTAGCAACCAAAGCAAACAATTCATCCAAACAAACAATTCTGACCCATCTGAAGTTTGTGTCCCATGCAAATATATCAAAGCTTCTTCCTGTTGCTGCCAGGTATCATCAAAGAATTGAATAGAGATGATGAACAAAAGAGATTGATATGAAAAGATTGTTTCCGTTGTTGTTACAAGGCATTGATCATATGAAGTGGTACTTCCCTGTCCCCTATCTCGTTCTCTTCTTGCACTCATACTCACTATCAGTGGATAGTAAGGGAATTTACTGAGGCATTCGAACGGATATCTTAGGGATATACTCATTCTAGGGTATACTTCACCCTATCTCTAATAAGTTACTCAATGCGTTATACTCCTGAGCTAAAGTTTCAACCTTAAGCTCTGATACCAAAATGTAGCGACCCTGACTCGACCTTCGAAATTCGGCACCGAATACGACAATCATATTCAAATGCCGCAGATTGAAATGTCGAATCTGGTTCGCCGGAGCTTACAACACATTAAGTATAACAACACAATGGAAGAAAAAGAAATGAATATCATATACAACTTCGATACAAGAATGATACAATATCCAAATATACAACAATGATCAATATCAGTGATACAAAGAAATGATGCAGCAGAAACCCAATGAACAAGCAGCGGAAACAACTAGAACTTGAAACTCCAGAAGAAACACTAACATCAGCAATCTCCATAGTAGCTCGAACCACCATGAAGTTGCACCAAGCTAAGCAGGGTCAGTCTTCCTAACCAAATACTTCAACATCCAAAGTCTTCAAAGTATACAAAAGAGAAAGCCAAAAGCTATCGAATCGATATCTATATCTATTATCTGAAAAATCCAACTCTAGACTGCCCGTGTGGAAAATTATGGACACCCAGAGTTTAGGAATGGACTAATAAACTCCGAGTCAGTCATGAGACTAGTATGAGCAAAAACAAAACAGTTTATCTTTAAAACAAACAAAAGATTTTAAAATCGAAATCCGCATTGCTTTTTGAAAAATGAAACTACCATAAGTCCTCCCGCCACACACAACATGAAAACGCAGAATTGGAGGAGATTTCTCCTTATGATAGTCAAACATGCTTGATACACGAAAACCATTTGATATTATTATTAGTGCATAGTGGAAAACATTTTCGAAAGTATAATATTAATCTTAGCCAGCATACAACATTTCGCCGTATGCCTACTATAGTTACCATGTTCAATAGTAGGTTACCGCCACATTCCATGACAGGTTATACAACTAAAACCGTACAGGACGCGTATTGTTTCTTTGAGTTTTCCAACAAATGGTTAGGCCAAGGAACTTCCCATTGCCACAGGGGTACGCTTCTGGAGGGACGCCCCGAGAACCTAACCGGATCTCTGCCAACACAAGGCCGGGTTACCTCTGCAAAAATAGGTAACTACTGACACGAGTATGTCATCCCCCGGTTGTAAACAACCTTTATCCGAGGATCCTCAATACCAAAAACCACAAAATAATAAATTTGCAGCAACCACATAGGTTAAGTATCTGGGCTCCATACCATGATACCACCTCTATCCAGAAGGAAATGAATATACCCTAAGGGGGGCTATCCCCTATAACCGTGCTGCATTCGTCTTGTTTCGACCATTGCGGGGTGTGATGCTCGACGAAGTCTCGTTCACAAAGCTACGCTTTTCACAAAAGCCATGCTTCGATCAACAAATGAACAGAAGCACTTCGTATGCCACATTACCAAATTGGAAATGTATCGCTAGTAACCATCAACTACATAACCTCTGAGCTCGTACGTCTCAGAGAAGGGTGTTAAGCTAAGAGAATAAATCACCGCCACCGAACATAAATGTATTTGATAAAAACCAACTTTACATCTCAAAGTGTAACGTTAGACAGATATCCATACAAGTCTGTTCTGGGTTCGAACAGAACCGAAGGCACTTTCGAAGAAGCCCTTGCACATTCGGATAATTCCTAATCACGTTTAGACTTCAAATCACAAAGGGTGCTCACATCTCTATACCGGGGATCAGCTGATGCAGAGACATTCGACAAGAAATGCTTTCATTTTCGAAAATATCCAGTCTTCACCACGGGTCTTCAATTGCTATCCATAACGTCGTATCACTATTTGGAATGGGTTATATGACACAAAGTCCTCTCCCGGCTAAACCGAATAGTGAATGCAATATTTGAGAACATATGGATACAGGATCTCAGTTAAGTCACAACTTATTACCCAAAACTTTTCTTTCAAATGGTTAAACAAATTACCATTTTTAGATCTTTAAACAAAAAGATTCACTTCACAAAGTTTACAAAGTTCACAAAGTTTACCAATCTTTCACAAAGATTCATTAATATCTTTCCAATTCAAATCCTTTATACAAAAGATACGCTTTTCGGATCCCTTTTCAATTTGAAAACAAACTTCACCAATCTTTAACAAAGATTCATTCTTAGCCTTTCAAAACGATTTCCCTTTTTAAATAGGATTAACCTATCCAATCAAAGATTCAATTCATAGCTTTCAAAAATCATTTCCAAAGATACTTTCATAACTTTCAAAGCCATTCTATTTCAAACTTGAGATCTTTTCATCACAATTTTGGAAATTCTTTCCTTATATAAAAGCTATTATTATTTGAAATCACTTGTTTCCATTTCGGAAAACCCGATTATATTTGCATGAGTTAAGGCCCTTAAAGTATAAGGCTTGTTTTAAATTCAAATTCCCAAAACAATACTTTTAAAATGGTTTAAAACACATTTATAGTTGTATAACCTTTTTACATCATAAATACCAGATATAGAATTCAATTTAAGATATTGAATTTCCAATTTAAATCAAATTATTCAAATTTCAAATCTTTATTAAGTCATTCAAAATAACTTTCATTTTTAAAACACCTTTTCAAAAGTTTTCACTTTAAACCCAATCCATTTCCAAAACCATTTGGATTTAAAATTCAAATTCAAAACTATTTTAAAAATCTTTGACTTAACCGATTTCCACGTGCAATCCATATTTGTGTGTGTAGTGTAGTCCAGGAGTTTTACACAATAGTGCAACAACATCCATTATCACAGATTCAACTATAGCAATATCGATAAGCGGTATAATCTACGACGCTTATCCTTATTCACAGATTCGTAGATAAAGTAAAATTTTCAATTACAAATATTCATCATTATGATTCGATGTGGGTTTCGGATAACCAACTATCATCCGACTCCCTGTCGCATCGAAATTCAAATGTCATTTTGTGGCCCAAGGGGTCTGCATATTCATATAACAGTATATTCATCACAGATATAACAACTCATCACAAAGCATCACATCACATATCAAATATATCAATCCATCACAAAGCATTCAATAGCAATCAAACATCTACAATGAACAATTTGGGTGGTTTTTAAATTTATCAACCACATGATTGCTTTCGTTAGAAATCTTTAATCAATGATTAAATTCATTAACTACAATTGATTAGTCTTAATCACCTTTATTAATTAAATCCTTTCTTAATTAATTATCTACATTAATTAACCCTTAATTATAACTAATTAAATCTTAATTACTTTTATTAATTAATTATTCCTTAATTAATTACTTTAATTAATAAACCCCCAATTATTAATTAAATCTTAATTATAATTAATTATCCTTAATTGATTAATTAATAGATTTATTATTCCTTAATTAATTACAAAAATTAATTACTCCTTAATTAATAATGATTTCTTAATCACTTTAAGTTAATAACCTTTAATTATCTTCTCTTAATTACTTTCACTAAGTAATTACTATTTTTATTAAATCATTCATTAATTACTTTTATTAATTAACTTGAATTACTAACTAATTTACTTTATTCCTTACATTAAGTAATTTACTTCAAGTAATTAATCTTTTTGACAAATAAAATCTATTAACCATTAAAACATTAATTATTTAACCCAAACAAATAAAGTTTATTAATCATTTAAAACATTCTAATACTATTAAGTTAAAATAACTTTTCGAAATAAAGGTTGTATTTATTTTAAATCATTTTAAAACTTGGTAATTTAAAACAAAATTGTCTAAAAAAATCTTTCTTAACTAATTCAAAACTAGTTTAGCATTTAACCTTTACCAAAACTCAAAACTGTTTTAACAAAAATTGTTTCAAAGTGACTTGATTTTTTTTCTTTTAAAAACTAAACTGTTTCTGCCCCAACACCATAGACCCGAGTCTTTGCCGCATCTCCCCGAGTGTTGCTTCGGGTTTTTCAAAAATTTACTCGAGCATCCTCCCAGGCCACCACTTCCCCTCTTTTTTTTCTACTTCTTATCATTTCATTTAAATTGTCAAAATCCTGTACACTTTAACACTCGCGTACCATCCTGAAACACACCTGAGCAATACATCATATTCCTCGAGACGTCTACCCCAGTTTCCTGAGTACAACTTCGGGTTCAATCTTCATCTCCTTTCCCAGCTCCCTGACACACACCAACCCCCTTGTGTACGTGCACAGATGATCAAAATTGCTCCGATCATCGCTGATGATGCCACCAAGTCAAGTACGATCTCCTCATCCCAAACGGCAACCCAGAAAATTATTTCCCAATCGAATTCAAATTCGAGTAAAACCATTCATTCTGGAACCAACAGCTTCGACCCAAAAATGTCTCACCGACGACAACAAGTTCACTAGAAAATACTCAACTTCGTCCAAAGCTTCAACGACTCTCAGCACATCGATTTCCTCACGTTCCCATGACTCCGATACTATCCTGCCGTCGAACGACCCCTGTTTCCATCATCGTCTAAAAACTGCTTCTAAACCCTAAATCTATTTCGCACGGCCACCACGGCAAGCTAGAATTTTTCAGGTCATTTTTCTGATGATCCATGATGCTCGAACTATCTTTCTACCAAAGCACAACGAATATTAGTCTACCGATCGACGAAAAATGACGAAAAGCATTTTTCGTTCAACTCACTAATACTCGAGATTTTGTAACTTAAAAACATGAGGTTTCCACCTAAAATCACCATTTTGCAATTCGAACATGCTTGTGTAATCAGATTTTAAATTTGAAATACTCGAATTTTCTGATTCATGATGATTTTATTGTAAATAAATATTTTACACAATATTAACCTAATATTTTTTCCTGGAATTATTTTTAAATCCATTATCATACGATAACAAGCAACTTCCATTTGGATATCAAAGTCTAATATTGATTGGATTGGGAAGATACTAATTTTTTTCTACTGAGTTTGAATCTATAACTTTAAACAGAGGAGAACATATGCATGAATATTTCTCAGAAACACACATGCATACACAATTTTATAAAATTAAAATATTATCCACTATTTTAATTTAAGAATCCATCACAATATCAAGACATAAAAGTATATTCAGGTCTAGTTTGCTCACTTTGGATTAAAGCAGGGACAGGATTTTGAACTTAAACTTCCAGGTTTTAAAAACTGATCTTTGCTTGGAGTTGCCCTGCCTTTTGATCTTTGCATTGAGTCGGGTTTGAATTTGATTTGGTCAGGCATGTTGCATGCTTCCAGGTTGAAAGCTTGAAAATTGCTTGATTCTAATTTCTGTTTTTTCTAATTTATTTCAGATGTTGAAATTTTTTCTAGGTTTTCTTTTTTGATTTTCTTTTGTATACAGGTTTCTTTGTTTCCTGGTTTGAATCTTTGCAGGTTTCATTTCTTTGAAATTTCTTTTTTAAAGTAAAAAAGAAAATGAGAAGGAAGGGAGAAAGAATATATACCTAAATTTTCTTTTATTTATTAATTTTAAAGAGGAAAATAAAAAATGACACTTGTTATCTCATAAGCTACAAAGTTACACATATAAGTTTATATTTTACTTATTTAACATTTGTCAAAAACCCATTAAATTATGTTTAAGTCCTTTATCTTTAAATTAGTTACTAAAATTTGTTTTAACTCTGTCATTTTATAAATTGCTTTATATTCACATATATATATATCCTCAAATTATACTTATTATGTTTTAAAACTTTATTTTAATTTTAATTTACAAATCATGTTTTAACCCTTAACTTAGATTTATTTGGAATGCATGTTTAAACTTTTAAAATTAAATCCAATTAATTTTACAAAAATATTAATTATATAAATTTCCAAATTAGTTAAGTTAAAAAAATTCAGGAATGCTACATCCATTTTCTAATTTATATGCCAAAATCAAAATTATAAGTTAATTCGCTTATAAATCATTTATTTGCAATTACATTCTCTTATAACTTCACAAATTCATAAATCAAATTTTCGTACAAAATCCATTTATAACCTCATTTTAACACTTATAAAAACTCCTTTATAATTCCATTATTTCTATTTATAAAATATCAATTTTATAAATCTATACATATGAACCATTTATAATAATTTCAAAAATATCAATTTAGACTATCTACAAAATAGTTAACTCCATATTTCAAAAATCACATTTTGGTTATTTTTCCCAAAAAATCATAATTTTTATGACATAAAAATTATAACATTTATTTATTTAAAATAAATTCATTTCCTTAACTATTCAAAAATTATTAAAACTTCTATTTTCAAAACCGCTTGAAAATCCCTTTTAAGTTGAAATCATCACTTTAACATTTTTATATATCAAAAATAGACCCAATGTAGCAACAACACCAAATACATCAATCACGAAATCTAAATCATCGTATTTCACATGATAACAGCATATATCGCAATATCTGTAAATAACACCAATACTAGTGAGGAATCCAGTTGGATCCTTCTAACCTGTCACCTGCAACAAATATACATATTAGAATATATGTACAGTGTCCGGTTCGAGGTAGACGTGCGTACAAAGAGTCATCCGATCATAAATGGGAACATATAGGGCGTTATCTACTCCAATAGCTAAGAATATATCCAAATACCAATCAATATATATACATATCATATACCATCCAAATCATAAATCATAATAAAATAAATTTATTCTCACTTATATAAAAATATGAGTGAGGTAGAAAGAGTGAGTTGTACTCACATTAGTTCCAATAGTAGTTGTAGTGTTTTACTTCGAATAAAATTAAACGAGCATTTAATTTTACCCAAAATTTACACTAGCTCCAATCAATTGTATAATGTGATGCTCATCAATACGGACTCAATGCAATTTGTTTCGTCAAATATGGACCTCGCATGAAGAAGTTACGATGTTTCAAAGTTTATACGAATTTATATATATATATATATATATATATAAATTTACAAACATTTTATTTATTTATTTTAACCTTCTTTAAATCTGGCCGCACATTCCATTATATCGGATCTCGACCGACCTTCGATTACACGCCGCTCCACCTACATTGATGGTGACGACGATCAATTATAGCCATTCGAACGGCCTTCACATGCTCCACCTTCACCCAAAGATCGACCGAGCTCGGTCGCTCCATCATCTCGATTTTTGTGCTTGAACGTCGGCCATTTGATTGAGATTTTCTGATGCCTTGCTTCGCGTACGACGATCTCCACCATTGGATTTATAGTTCTCGTCGCCCTCTACAATATTGTAGTTGAAGATTTTTGCTAATTGTGGCGATCCTAACTCGACCTTCGAAAATGGGCACCGAATACGACACACATATTTAAATGCCGCAGATCCACGCGTCAAATCCGAGTCAGCGGAGCTTATAACACAATTAAGTAAACAACACTACGGAAGAAAAGGAATAATACATTGATATACAACATTTATACAATATCTGATACAACAGATGATACAATAGATATCAATATACATCAGAGATATGATACAATAAAATAGCAGCGGAAAGGAAAAATAGATAACACCAGCAACGGAACGAATAACTCTAAGATAGTCTTCAAGAGAGAACTCCAGCAGCAGCTCGATCCAACATCACGATTCACTAAGACAAGCAAGTCTCGTCCACATCCAAAGATTGAACTAGCTCTAGATAATCTACTGAACCTAGCTATCTAAAACCCAACTCTAGACTGCCCGTGTGGAAAAATTTTGAGCATCCAGAGTTTAGGAAAGAAACAATAAACTCCAGGTCAGTCATGAGACTGGTATGAGTAACAAAAACAGTTTACCTTTAAGAACAAACAAAGAAATATTTTGAAATAGATTGGCAATGCTTTTAGAAAATGGAACTACCATAAGGCCTCCCGCACACACACACAATGCAAACGCAGAATCAGAGGAGATTTCTCCTTATGATAGTTAAATATGCTTGATACGCAAATTTCTTTTCAATATTATTATTATAAGTGCAAAGTCCAGAAAAGAATTTCGAAAGTATAATATAAATCTTAGCCAACATAGACATTTCGAACTATGCCTACTATAACTACCATCTAAACAGTAGGGCGCCACTATAAGTAAATGGAAGGTTCTACAAATAAAACTGTAATGACCCTAAACTAAAATAAAATGTAAGTTATATTTATTTCAAGAATTTCAGAAGTTAAAAAAAAAAAACAAATAAACTTGTGTGTGTGTGTATAATTTTTATAACTCATATATATATAAATATATAAAAGTTGCTGTTTTAAGGGGTGGAATAAAAGTAATATAGTATAAATAATTTTTATATCACATAATCATATATGATGGTGTATATAATTTAATGGAAAAGGTGGCTAGGTAGAAAATGCAAACAGATTACAGTTTTTATAAAGATAGAGCAAAAAAAAAAAAAAAATGCACAAGGTCACATGCATATGGCATGAATGGGATGAAATCATAGAAATAGCATGCATAAATAAAAGTATTGGAGATCCCGAAATAACTACTAAAGGAAATCAAGAGGGTATAATTCCAATTGAGGACTATGCATCAGTGTAAACTGTGCATAAAAGAATAAAAGGGTATCAAAGGAATTATCCATTCCCTTAAACCCTAAAAACAGCTTTATAAAAACCTGCATATCATAAGGATCATCATCATTCTTTCAGAAAAATAAATACATATACAAAACAGAAAAAAAAGATGGGTATGCAGTCCTGAAGGCAATTGCAGAGTAGAGGAGCAAGATAATACAAGAAAGAATATAGGTGAGCATTAATTCATTTTATGCAATGGCAGTAAGACCTCTGGTAGGCAGCCTGAAAATATTAAAAGTAGTATTTAATCTTTGAAATGGTTTGATATGGATGAAATGGATGTTGTTGTGTATTTCTGTTTGGAGTTTTTGTATGATAGTTTTTCCAAGCTTATATGGTTTGAGCATTTTTAATTCTGTTTTTACTATTGTTAAGTATGGATCTAAATTATTTTGAACATAGGCAGCAAGATGAAGGTCTAGCTCATGTTTATATTCTAAATAATAAGATATGAGGCTTTTCTGGGTTTTGATGAATTTTTAACAAACACCTCTGTCCATACTTCTGCAATAAAATAATAACAGGATCATAATGCTTAAGTTAATATAGGAAAGATCATATACATGATGGGAAATCTCTGCAATAAGAAAAAACTGTACTAAAGAGTATTTATGTTTTCTGAAAACATGAATGGGTTGGAGTTTTTATGAATAAGCTATAGGCAGGGGCTTAATAAGCTAACCATAAAAATTGGAGGGAGAGTTTTCAATAAACTCTATGATTAAATAAAATTAATCAGGTCACTTGGAGTTAGTCAATGATCTGCTTTCTTCAGAAGGGGGAAAGCATATGCATGGTGCAAATGCACCCTGAGGCCTTTGTGTGATTGGAATAAGTAAGACTAACTGGGAGAATTCCTTCACAATGCATACTTGTGTTCATTTGACAGGGGGATTTAGACCTTAAATAAAATGGGGTATGAGATTTAAAATCTCTGGGTTATAATATCTGAACAAAACTGTAAATTAAATAAGGTTTAATGTAGTAACCTTAATGATCTGCTGGGGGGAAAATCTGGGAGAACATAACCTGAATTTATTTATGATGTTGTGAATGATACATGGCTTGTTACATATATGTTGAATGTATGGTTGTATGCTTAAGGTCACCTAGCTATTTTGCTGATGTGCCCAGTTTATAATCTGCTAGATTATGAAAGTGACAAAAGTTCATAAGATTTGTAAACTTGTATAGAATTTATTAATGCTCATACCAGTGTAAACTGACCCTTTTGTTTGCCTTGCAAACATCTGGGTGTCTCATATAAATGGGGCAGCTCAATGATTTGCATGCAGGTAAGAAAAAGTGACATGATGATGAAGGAGGCATTAGCTGCTAGTATAAATAAGAGAAACAATGCTTGTATTTGCAGAATTGCCTGTAGTGGAAGACCTGAATATTATTAGTAATTAAAAGTTAGATAGTGAAGATGTTTTTCTTTTTCTTGGGTGTTTGAATTATGACATGTATCTAACTAATACTGTGATGAGTGAAGTTTTATGACAAGTAGCTAGATGATGCTCTTATAAAATGTTTAGCTATCTTTTGAGGTCTATGAAAATCTGATATATCATAGCTATATAATATATGTGCATATCAGTCCCTTGTTCTTTTGTTTGAAACTGATTGATGTTATAATAATGACAATTGAGAAAGGCAAGTGCAACAGATTTTGCATAAAAACAAAATAAGCTTGTGGAATTTGAACAAGATAAATTATGCTTGAACTGTATGGTACATTGGGTGGTGTGTATTCCTTGAGAAAATGCATGACTTATGTTTATGAGTTGATTTAAAAACAGAAAGAGTTTCAAAAGAAATAGATTTGGAAACATTTTGGTTTTGTGTCTGAAACCTGGGAAAATAAAATCTTATTGAAACTTTTATAAAATAAAAGCAAAGTGGTGATAAGAAAGTATGATTGTGGAAATGATTTACACAGAAATATGGTTTTGAATATTGAAGGAATGGGATCATGACCAACTCAAATGGTTAAGTGTCAGATCCTTATAGCCTGGAATCACTTCTCTGCAATTCATGTGGTGTAAGTGTTTCCAACTCGAAGAAAGCAACTGAAAAACTCCAAGTTTTTGAAATATAAACTCGAAGCTAACCAGTATGCATTCTCAACCAACCTAAACTAAAATATAGAATAAATATAACTGTGAAACCTGAAATGGAAATTTGATAGTGGAAACAAATTTGTAAGTTCATACTAACAATTATACTCCTTTCAGTTATGTTTCTTAACACCTGAATATTGCATTATGTATCAGTAGTTATATATATATATATACAGAATGAATAAAAAAAAAATATAGTGCACAATGCCTGCACCACCACACTTATATGTATAGATACTAATGTAAATATCATCCCCTATATAAAAGAAAAGAAGCAACCATATCATCAAATATGTAGAGCTATTATATGATGAAATATGAACTGGTATATTTATATTGGTAACTCAGGATCTTGGGAAACAGATTTGATAAATTTCCTTTAAAATAAAATAATATGTAATAATATCTGGGATAAAATATAAGGGGTCACCACAGTTGGTATCAGAGCTATGTTTTAAATAACATAGTAAACATTATAGTATGTATGTGGATGATTGAATGCATTGATTGAATTCTTGAGGTTGGATGTTTTTGTATGATTGAAATGTATGCTTGAGATACATGTATAAGGTACACCTAAATCAAATAAATAAACAAAGTAAAGATATTAAGAATATGGGGGTAAATAAACTAACTTAAAAATTATATCTATAGCATTATGGTAGGACCCAGACATCACACAGGTGCAGGACCATCACGTGAGCCACCTGTGATAAGCATGGAAGATTTTATGAGGGCTTTGAGGGATGGAATGGCACCAAGGCAAGATAATCCTCATGAGGAGCTCTCCAAATTGCTCAAGACTTGTACCAATTTGGGAGGAAAGGATTTTGAAGGCACTGAAGGAGCTATGGGTGATCAAATGTGGATAAGGACTATGGAAAGGGTCTTTACAGATATGCAAATCAATGACCAAAGGAAAAGACAAATAGCTTCAAGGAAATTGAAGGGGGTTGCACTGGACTGGTGGGAGGTTGTGATAGTAGGAAGGCCAGAAAATGATATCACTTGGAATGATTTCAAAGTCATGCTTGAGGCCAGATTTATCCCAGCATCTGCCAAAGCCACATTGCTTGAAGATTTTATTAGATTAAGGCAAGGAGGCATGAGTGTAAATGAGTACACTCAGAAGTTTGAAGCATTATCTAAGTATGGAATGGTGTTGATAGGGAATGCAGAAGCAAAGAATGCAAGGTACATTCAAGGCTTGAACCCCAATCTATCTAGGGCAATGTTACCATATAAAGATAAAACTTTTGATCAAGTGATTGATCTAACACTCTCTTTTGAGCAACATGATACCACAAGAGAGAAATTCAGGAACATGAAGCTCAATAAGAAGAAGGGAGGTCAGAACAAAGTGCAACCTTATGACAAGAGAAATGCAAGTAAAGGAGTTAAGAAAGGGGAAGGAGCAATAGCACCTGAAAGCAAGAAATTTACTCATTGTTTTAACTGTGGAAAAGCTGGACATTACAGTAACCAATGCCCTGACCCAAAAATACCAAAAGGAAGCTGCTATAACTGTGGAAAGATGGGACATTTAAAGAAGGACTGCCCAGAGACTGATAAGAAAACGGCAAGGGTAGGAGCTTTGGCAACCAACACCACTGAAAATGTTGGACAACTTGAAGGTATAATTCTAATCAATACCCAACCAATATCAGTAGTATATGACACTGGTGCCTCACATTCACTGATATCTTTGGAAATAGTAAAGAAATTAGCACTTGCTTGTGTTTCTATTGAACAACCCTTAACTATACACAGTCCCATAGGGAGTCATTGTATGCTAAGAATGAAGTGTATGGGTCTGAAATTAATTATAGGGGGTTATGGTTTTGATTCAGATCTATATACTTTAAATTATCCTGGTATTGGAATTATATTGGGGGTAGATTGGTTAATGAAAAATAAAGCAATTTTAAATTTAGAAAATCTTACTATTTCTTTGGAGACAAATGAAGGCAAAAGAATTACAGTTTTAAGTGAAATAGCAAAGAACACATGTTTTAATAAAATTTGGAGTATAAATGAAATTCAAAAGGAATTAAAAATAGAGGAAATTCCAGTAGTTAATGAATACACAGATGTGTTTGGAGAAGTAAGAGGAATTCCTCAGAATAGACCAGTTGAGTTCAAAATAAAGTTAATGCCAGGAACAAATCCAATCATTAAAAAGCCTTATAGGATGGGTCCAAAAGAACTGGTAGAATTAAAACATCAACTAGAAGAATTAGAAGAGAAAGGATTCATAAGATCAAGTAGTTCTAGTTGGGGTTCCCCAGTGCTCTTTGTCAAGAAACATGATGGAACAATGAGGTTGTGTGTAGACTATAGGGATTTAAACAAGGTAACTATTAAAAATAAGTACCCACTGCCTAGAATAGATGATCTATTTGATCAATTACATGGAGCTAGAATATTTTCAAGATTAGATTTAGCCTCTGGATTTCACCAAATGAAAGTTGCAGAGGAAAGCATTGAGTACACAGCCTTTAATACCAGATATGGCTTATATGAATTTTTAGTAATGCCATTTGGCTTGACCAATGCTCCCTCTTATTTTGTAGATTTGATGAATAGAATTTTCAGAGAATTTTTGGATAAATTTGTTCTAGTATTTATAGATGATATATTAATTTACTCCGAGAGAGAAGATGATCATGCTATGCATCTACACTTAGTATTATCCAGACTTAGAGAACATGAATTAAAAGCCAAGTATTCAAAATGTACATTTTGGCAACATGAAGTAAAATTCTTAGGACACATAGTGTCACAGCAAGGGGTAAGTGTAGATCCAAGCAAAGTGATTGCAGTTCAATCATGGAATAGACCCAGAACAGTGACTGAGGTGAGATCATTCTTGGGATTGGCAGGGTATTATAGAAGGTTTATCAAGGATTTTTCAAGAATAGCTGCACCAATGACTAAGTTGACAAAAAAGAACCAACCATATGTGTGGACTGAGTAATGTGAACAAGCTTTTGAGAAATTGAAGCAAGCACTGGTAGAAGCTCCTGTTTTGCAAATCCCAGAAGAAAATGAAGGAATGGTTGTATATACTGATGCTAGTGGGTCCGGATTAGGTGCAGTGCTTATGCAACATGGCAAGGTAGTGGCATATGCATCAAGACAGCTTAAACCCAATGAAACCAAATATGCAACTCATGATCTAGAATTAGCTGCAATAGTGTTTGCATTAAAACTTTGGAGGCATTATTTGCTTGGAGCAAAATTTGAATTATTTACAGACCATCAAGCATTGAAATATTTATTTTCTCAAAAAGATTTGAATATGAGACAAGCAAGGTGGATGGAGTTTCTAGCTGCATATGATTTAGATATTTTGTACACCCCTGGAAAAGCCAATAGGGTGGCAGATGCCTTGAGTAGGCATCAAGTTAGGTTAGCAAGTCTAATGATTGATGAATTTAAAAACCTAACAATGCTTGGGGAGGCAGATATACATAGCAAGAATGAAAAGAATTTTGGTGAGCACAATGATATGGTAGAATATGGCACACTAGGGTTGATTACAGTAAAATCTAATCTAGTGGAGAAAATTGGTAGCATGCAAGACCAAGACAAGGATTTGAAGGAGAAGAAAGAAATGTTACATAGCAATATTGAGTTGGAAAATTTTAAAATAGATCACAAAGGATATTTGAGGAAGAATGAGAAGCTGTGTGTACCAGACATTACAGAGTTGAAGGAAGAAATCATGAATGAGCATCACAAAACCAAGTACACCATACACCCTGGTGGTACTAAAATGTATCATGATTTAAAAAGAAGCTACTGGTGGCCAGGAATGAAACAAGCAGTGGCAAGATATGTGGCAAAGTGTTTCACTTGTCAACAAATTAAAGCAGACTACCAAAAGCCTTCTGGCATGCTGCAACCATTGGAGGTACCTCAGTGGAAATTGGAAAGTATTTCCATGGATTTTGTGGATGGTTTGCCTAGAACTAAGAGAGGCAATGATAGTATATGGGTAATTGTTGATAGGCTAACCAAATCAGCTCACTTTGTCCCTGTCAGGTCAGATAGAAATGCATCTAAACTTGTACAATTATTTATTAAGGAAGTGGTAAGGCTACATGGTATACCTAAGACCATTGTAAGTGATAGAGACACTTTGTTTACCTCAAGATTTTGGGAAAGCTTCCAAGAAGCAATGGGAACACAATTATGCTTAAGTACTGCCTACCATCCTCAAAGTGATGGGCAGACAGAAATAGTAAATAAAATATTGGAGGATCTATTAAGAGCATGTGTGCTTGACTTTGGGGGCAACTGGGAGGACCATATTCATTTGGCAGAATTTACATATAACAATAGCTACCAGTCAACCATAGGAATGGCACCCTTTGAAGCTTTGTGTGGGAGGCCCTGCACATCCCCTGCCTGTTGGTTGGATATGGGAGAGGGTATACTAATAGGACCAGATCATGTTAAAGAAACTTCCAACATGATTGAGTTAATTAGACATAGAATGAAAACAGCACAGTCAAGGCAGAAGTCTTATGCAGATAAAAGGAGAAAGCCAATGGAGTTTAAGGAGGGAGAATATGTTTTTCTAAAAGTATCACCAATGAGAAAAGTGTTCAGGTTTGGGAAATCGGGAAAGTTATCACCAAGATTTGTAGGGCCATATGAAATTATACAAAGAATTGGTGCTATGGCCTATAAGCTTCAATTACCTGAGGAATTAAGTGGTGTACATCCAGTGTTTCATGTTTCTCAATTGAGAAAATGGGTGCATGATGAAGGAGCAATTCTGGAGTCACCTACTCAAATTCAAGTCCAAAAGAATTTGGTCTATGCAAATGAACCAGTGGGGATAGTTGCTAAGGAGGAGAAAAAGTTGAGGAACAAGGTGATCAAACTGGTAAAAATTCAATGGAGTTTGGATACCAATGATTGTACATGGGAGGTGGAGGACAAAATGAGGGCTAAATACCCCAACTTGTTTACTGATGAAGAGGTATGTTTAAGTAGTTTATAATAATTCTCTGAATATTCTTATGCATTGCTTGCTTTCATAAAATGTGAGTATGGAGTTATGGAATTAAAACAGGCTATGAATTAATATTTTTAATTGGAGAAATTAGAAGAAATTATGGGGACATAATTCCTTTAAGGGGGAGGGTATGTAATGACCCTAAACTAAAATAAAATGTAAGTTATATTTATTTCAAGAATTTCAGAAGTTAAAAAAAAAAACAAATAAACTTGTGTGTGTGTATAATTTTTATAACTCATATATATATAAATATATAAAAGTTGCTGTTTTAAGGGGTGGAATAAAAGTAATATAGTATAAATAATTTTTATATCACATAATCATATATGATGGTGTATATAATTTAATGGAAAAGGTGGCTAGGTAGAAAATGCAAACAGATTACAGTTTTTATAAAGATAGAGCAAAAAAAAAATGCACAAGGTCACATGCATATGGCATGAATGGGATGAAATCATAGAAATAGCATGCAGAAATAAAAGTATTGGAGATCCCGAAATAACCACTAAAGGAAATCAAGAGGGTATAATTCCAATTGAGGACTATGCATCAGTGTAAACTGTGCATAAAAGAATAAAAGGGTATCAAAGGAATTACCCATTCCCTTAAACCCTAAAAACAGCTTTATAAAAACCTGCATATCATAAGGATCATCATCATTCTTTCAGAAAAATAAATACATATAAAACAAAACAGAAAAAAAAGATGGGTATGCAGTCCTGAAGGCAATTGCAGAGTAGAGGAGCAAGATAATACAAGAAAGAATATAGGTGAGCATTAATTCATTTTATGCAATGGCAGTAAGACCTCTGGTAGGCAGCCTGAAAATATTAAAAGTAGTATTTAATCGTTGAAATGGTTTGATATGGATGAAATGGATGTTGTTGTGTATTTCTGTTTGGAGTTTTTGTATGATAGTTTTTCCAAGCTTATATGGTTTGAGCATTTTTAATTCTGTTTTTACTATTGTTAAGTATGGATCTAAATTATTTTGAACATAGGCAGCAAGATGAAGGTCTAGCTCATGTTTATATTCTAAATAATAAGATAGGAGGCTTTTCTAGGTTTTGATGAATTTTTAACAAACACCTCTGTCCATACTTCTGCAATAAAATAATAACAGGATCATAATGCTTAAGTTAATATAGGAAAGATCATATACATGATGGGAAATCTCTGCAATAAGAAAAGACTGTACTAAAGAGTATTTATGTTTTCTGAAAACATGAATGGGTTGGAGTTTTTATGAATAAGCTATAGGCAGGGGCTTAATAAGCTAACCATAAAAATTGGAGGGAGAGTTTTCAATAAACTCTATGATTAAATAAAATTAATCAGGTCACTTGGAGTTAGTCAATGATCTGCTTTCTTCAGAAGGGGGAAAGCATATGCATGGTGCAAATGCACCCTAAGGCCTTTGTGTGATTGGAATAAGTAAGACTAACTGGGAGAATTCCTTCACAATGCATACTTGTGTTCATTTGACAGGGGGATTTAGACCTTAAATAAAATGGGGTATGAGATTTAAAATCTCTGGGTTATAATATCTGAACAAAACTGTAAATTAAATAAGGTTTAATGTAGTAACCTTAATGATCTGCTGGGGGAAAAATCTGGGAGAACATAACCTGAATTTATTTATGATGTTGTGAATAATACATGGCTTGTTACATATATGTTGAATGTATGGTTGTATGCTTAAGGTCACCTAGCTATTTTGCTGATGTGCCCAGTTTATAATCTGCTAGATTATGAAAGTGACAAAAGTTCATAAGATTTGTAAACTTGTAAAGAATTTATTAATGCTCATACCAGTGTAAACTGACCCTTTTGTTTGCCTTGCAAACATCTGGGTGTCTCATATAAATGGGGCAGCTCAATGATTTGCATGCAGGTAAGAAAAAGTGACATGATGATGAAGGAGGCATTAGCTGCTAGTATAAATAAGAGAAACAATGCTTGTATTTGCAGAATTGCCTGTAGTGGAAGACCTGAATATTATTAGTAATTAAAAGTTAGATAGTGAAGATGTTTTTCTTTTTCTTGGGTGTTTGAATTATGACATGTATCTAACTAATACTGTGATGAGTGAAGTTTTATGACAAGTAGCTAGATGATGCTCTTATAAAATGTTTAGCTATCTTTTGAGGTCTATGAAAATCTGATATATCATAGCTATATAATATATGTGCATATCAGTCCCTTGTTCTTTTGTTTGAAACTGATTGATGTTATAATAATGACAATTGAGAAAGGCAAGTGCAACAGATTTTGCATAAAAACAAAATAAGCTTGTGGAATTTGAACAAGATAAATTATGCTTGAACTGTATGGTACATTGGGTGGTGTGTATTCCTTGAGAAAATGCATGACTTATGTTTATGAGTTGATTTAAAAACAGAAAGAGTTTCAAAAGAAATAGATTTGGAAACATTTTGGTTTTGTGTCTGAAACCTGGGAAAATAAAATCTTATTGAAACTTTTATAAAATAAAAGCAAAGTGGTGATAAGAAAGTATGATTGTGGAAATGATTTACACAGAAATATGGTTTTGAATATTGAAGGAATGGGATCATGACCAACTCAAATGGTTAAGTGTCAGATCCTTATAGCCTGGAATCACTTCTCTGCAATTCATGTGGTGTAAGTGTTTCCAACTCGAAGAAAGCAACTGAAAAACTCCAAGTTTTTGAAATATAAACTCGAAGCTAACCAGTATGCATTCTCAACCAACCTAAACTAAAATATAGAATAAATATAACTGTGAAACCTGAAATGGAAATTTGATAGTGGAAACAAATTTGTAAGTTCATACTAACAATTATACTCCTTTCAGTTATGTTTCTTAACACCTGAATATTGCATTATGTATCAGTAGTTATATATATATATATACAGAATGAATAAAAAAAAAATATAGTGCACAATGCCTGCACCACCACACTTATATGTATAGATACTAATGTAAATATCATCCCCTATATAAAAGAAAAGAAGCAACCATATCATCAAATATGTAGAGCTATTATATGATGAAATATGAACTGGTATATTTATATTGGTAACTCAGGATCTTGGGAAACAGATTTGATAAATTTCCTTTAAAATAAAATAATATGTAATAATATCTGGGATAAAATATAAGGGGTCACCACAGTTGGTATCAGAGCTATGTTTTAAATAACATAGTAAACATTATAGTATGTATGTGGATGATTGAATGCATTGATTGAATTCTTGAGGTTGGATGTTTTTGTATGATTGAAATGTATGCTTGAGATACATGTATAAGGTACACCTAAATCAAATAAATAAACAAAGTAAAGATATTAAGAATATGGGGGTAAATAAACTAACTTAAAAATTATATCTATAGCATTATGGTAGGACCCAGACATCACACAGGTGCAGGACCATCACGTGAGCCACCTGTGATAAGCATGGAAGATTTTATGAGGGCTTTGAGGGATGGAATGGCACCAAGGCAAGATAATCCTCATGAGGAGCTCTCCAAATTGCTCAAGACTTGTACCAATTTGGGAGGAAAGGATTTTGAAGGCACTGAAGGAGCTATGGGTGATCAAATGTGGATAAGGACTATGGAAAGGGTCTTTACAGATATGCAAATCAATGACCAAAGGAAAAGACAAATAGCTTCAAGGAAATTGAAGGGGGTTGCACTGGACTGGTGGGAGGTTGTGATAGTAGGAAGGCCAGAAAATGATATCACTTGGAATGATTTCAAAGTCATGCTTGAGGCCAGATTTATCCCAGCATCTGCCAAAGCCACATTGCTTGAAGATTTTATTAGATTAAGGCAAGGAGGCATGAGTGTAAATGAGTACACTCAGAAGTTTGAAGCATTATCTAAGTATGGAATGGTGTTGATAGGGAATGCAGAAGCAAAGAATGCAAGGTACATTCAAGGCTTGAACCCCAATCTATCTAGGGCAATGTTACCATATAAAGATAAAACTTTTGATCAAGTGATTGATCTAACACTCTCTTTTGAGCAACATGATACCACAAGAGAGAAATTCAGGAACATGAAGCTCAATAAGAAGAAGGGAGGTCAGAACAAAGTGCAACCTTATGACAAGAGAAATGCAAGTAAAGGAGTTAAGAAAGGGGAAGGAGCAATAGCACCTGAAAGCAAGAAATTTACTCATTGTTTTAACTGTGGAAAAGCTGGACATTACAGTAACCAATGCCCTGACCCAAAAATACCAAAAGGAAGCTGCTATAACTGTGGAAAGATGGGACATTTAAAGAAGGACTGCCCAGAGACTGATAAGAAAACGGCAAGGGTAGGAGCTTTGGCAACCAACACCACTGAAAATGTTGGACAACTTGAAGGTATAATTCTAATCAATACCCAACCAATATCAGTAGTATATGACACTGGTGCCTCACATTCACTGATATCTTTGGAAATAGTAAAGAAATTAGCACTTGCTTGTGTTTCTATTGAACAACCCTTAACTATACACAGTCCCATAGGGAGTCATTGTATGCTAAGAATGAAGTGTATGGGTCTGAAATTAATTATAGGGGGTTATGGTTTTGATTCAGATCTATATACTTTAAATTATCCTGGTATTGGAATTATATTGGGGGTAGATTGGTTAATGAAAAATAAAGCAATTTTAAATTTAGAAAATCTTACTATTTCTTTGGAGACAAATGAAGGCAAAAGAATTACAGTTTTAAGTGAAATAGCAAAGAACACATGTTTTAATAAAATTTGGAGTATAAATGAAATTCAAAAGGAATTAAAAATAGAGGAAATTCCAGTAGTTAATGAATACACAGATGTGTTTGGAGAAGTAAGAGGAATTCCTCAGAATAGACCAGTTGAGTTCAAAATAAAGTTAATGCCAGGAACAAATCCAATCATTAAAAAGCCTTATAGGATGGGTCCAAAAGAACTGGTAGAATTAAAACATCAACTAGAAGAATTAGAAGAGAAAGGATTCATAAGATCAAGTAGTTCTAGTTGGGGTTCCCCAGTGCTCTTTGTCAAGAAACATGATGGAACAATGAGGTTGTGTGTAGACTATAGGGATTTAAACAAGGTAACTATTAAAAATAAGTACCCACTGCCTAGAATAGATGATCTATTTGATCAATTACATGGAGCTAGAATATTTTCAAGATTAGATTTAGCCTCTGGATTTCACCAAATGAAAGTTGCAGAGGAAAGCATTGAGTACACAGCCTTTAATACCAGATATGGCTTATATGAATTTTTAGTAATGCCATTTGGCTTGACCAATGCTCCCTCTTATTTTGTAGATTTGATGAATAGAATTTTCAGAGACTTTTTGGATAAATTTGTTCTAGTATTTATAGATGATATATTAATTTACTCCGAGAGAGAAGATGATCATGCTATGCATCTACACTTAGTATTATCCAGACTTAGAGAACATGAATTAAAAGCCAAGTATTCAAAATGTACATTTTGGCAACATGAAGTAAAATTCTTAGGACACATAGTGTCACAGCAAGGGGTAAGTGTAGATCCAAGCAAAGTGATTGCAGTTCAATCATGGAATAGACCCAGAACAGTGACTGAGGTGAGATCATTCTTGGGATTGGCAGGGTATTATAGAAGGTTTATCAAGGATTTTTCAAGAATAGCTGCACCAATGACTAAGTTGACAAAAAAGAACCAACCATATGTGTGGACTGAGTAATGTGAACAAGCTTTTGAGAAATTGAAGCAAGCACTGGTAGAAGCTCCTGTTTTGCAAATCCCAGAAGAAAATGAAGGAATGGTTGTATATACTGATGCTAGTGGGTCCGGATTAGGTGCAGTGCTTATGCAACATGGCAAGGTAGTGGCATATGCATCAAGACAGCTTAAACCCAATGAAACCAAATATGCAACTCATGATCTAGAATTAGCTGCAATAGTGTTTGCATTAAAACTTTGGAGGCATTATTTGCTTGGAGCAAAATTTGAATTATTTACAGACCATCAAGCATTGAAATATTTATTTTCTCAAAAAGATTTGAATATGAGACAAGCAAGGTGGATGGAGTTTCTAGCTGCATATGATTTAGATATTTTGTACACCCCTGGAAAAGCCAATAGGGTGGCAGATGCCTTGAGTAGGCATCAAGTTAGGTTAGCAAGTCTAATGATTGATGAATTTAAAAACCTAACAATGCTTGGGGAGGCAGATATACATAGCAAGAATGAAAAGAATTTTGGTGAGCACAATGATATGGTAGAATATGGCACACTAGGGTTGATTACAGTAAAATCTAATCTAGTGGAGAAAATTGGTAGCATGCAAGACCAAGACAAGGATTTGAAGGAGAAGAAAGAAATGTTACATAGCAATATTGAGTTGGAAAATTTTAAAATAGATCACAAAGGATATTTGAGGAAGAATGAGAAGCTGTGTGTACCAGACATTACAGAGTTGAAGGAAGAAATCATGAATGAGCATCACAAAACCAAGTACACCATACACCCTGGTGGTACTAAAATGTATCATGATTTAAAAAGAAGCTACTGGTGGCCAGGAATGAAACAAGCAGTGGCAAGATATGTGGCAAAGTGTTTCACTTGTCAACAAATTAAAGCAGACTACCAAAAGCCTTCTGGCATGCTGCAACCATTGGAGGTACCTCAGTGGAAATTGGAAAGTATTTCCATGGATTTTGTGGATGGTTTGCCTAGAACTAAGAGAGGCAATGATAGTATATGGGTAATTGTTGATAGGCTAACCAAATCAGCTCACTTTGTCCCTGTCAGGTCAGATAGAAATGCATCTAAACTTGTACAATTATTTATTAAGGAAGTGGTAAGGCTACATGGTATACCTAAGACCATTGTAAGTGATAGAGACACTTTGTTTACCTCAAGATTTTGGGAAAGCTTCCAAGAAGCAATGGGAACACAATTATGCTTAAGTACTGCCTACCATCCTCAAAGTGATGGGCAGACAGAAATAGTAAATAAAATATTGGAGGATCTATTAAGAGCATGTGTGCTTGACTTTGGGGGCAACTGGGAGGACCATATTCATTTGGCAGAATTTACATATAACAATAGCTACCAGTCAACCATAGGAATGGCACCCTTTGAAGCTTTGTGTGGGAGGCCCTGCACATCCCCTGCCTGTTGGTTGGATATGGGAGAGGGTATACTAATAGGACCAGATCATGTTAAAGAAACTTCCAACATGATTGAGTTAATTAGACATAGAATGAAAACAGCACAGTCAAGGCAGAAGTCTTATGCAGATAAAAGGAGAAAGCCAATGGAGTTTAAGGAGGGAGAATATGTTTTTCTAAAAGTATCACCAATGAGAAAAGTGTTCAGGTTTGGGAAATCGGGAAAGTTATCACCAAGATTTGTAGGGCCATATGAAATTATACAAAGAATTGGTGCTATGGCCTATAAGCTTCAATTACCTGAGGAATTAAGTGGTGTACATCCAGTGTTTCATGTTTCTCAATTGAGAAAATGGGTGCATGATGAAGGAGCAATTCTGGAGTCACCTACTCAAATTCAAGTCCAAAAGAATTTGGTCTATGCAAATGAACCAGTGGGGATAGTTGCTAAGGAGGAGAAAAAGTTGAGGAACAAGGTGATCAAACTGGTAAAAATTCAATGGAGTTTGGATACCAATGATTGTACATGGGAGGTGGAGGACAAAATGAGGGCTAAATACCCCAACTTGTTTACTGATGAAGAGGTATGTTTAAGTAGTTTATAATAATTCTCTGAATATTCTTATGCATTGCTTGCTTTCATAAAATGTGAGTATGGAGTTATGGAATTAAAACAGGCTATGAATTAATATTTTTAATTGGAGAAATTAGAAGAAATTATGGGGACATAATTCCTTTAAGGGGGAGGGTATGTAATGACCCTAAACTAAAATAAAATGTAAGTTATATTTATTTCAAGAATTTCAGAAGTTAAAAAAAAAACAAATAAACTTGTGTGTGTGTATAATTTTTATAACTCATATATATATAAATATATAAAAGTTGCTGTTTTAAGGGGTGGAATAAAAGTAATATAGTATAAATAATTTTTATATCACATAATCATATATGATGGTGTATATAATTTAATGGAAAAGGTGGCTAGGTAGAAAATGCAAACAGATTACAGTTTTTATAAAGATAGAGCAAAAAAAAAATGCACAAGGTCACATGCATATGGCATGAATGGGATGAAATCATAGAAATAGCATGCAGAAATAAAAGTATTGGAGATCCCGAAATAACCACTAAAGGAAATCAAGAGGGTATAATTCCAATTGAGGACTATGCATCAGTGTAAACTGTGCATAAAAGAATAAAAGGGTATCAAAGGAATTACCCATTCCCTTAAACCCTAAAAACAGCTTTATAAAAACCTGCATATCATAAGGATCATCATCATTCTTTCAGAAAAATAAATACATATAAAACAAAACAGAAAAAAAAGATGGGTATGCAGTCCTGAAGGCAATTGCAGAGTAGAGGAGCAAGATAATACAAGAAAGAATATAGGTGAGCATTAATTCATTTTATGCAATGGCAGTAAGACCTCTGGTAGGCAGCCTGAAAATATTAAAAGTAGTATTTAATCGTTGAAATGGTTTGATATGGATGAAATGGATGTTGTTGTGTATTTCTGTTTGGAGTTTTTGTATGATAGTTTTTCCAAGCTTATATGGTTTGAGCATTTTTAATTCTGTTTTTACTATTGTTAAGTATGGATCTAAATTATTTTGAACATAGGCAGCAAGATGAAGGTCTAGCTCATGTTTATATTCTAAATAATAAGATAGGAGGCTTTTCTGGGTTTTGATGAATTTTTAACAAACACCTCTGTCCATACTTCTGCAATAAAATAATAACAGGATCATAATGCTTAAGTTAATATAGGAAAGATCATATACATGATGGGAAATCTCTGCAATAAGAAAAGACTGTACTAAAGAGTATTTATGTTTTCTGAAAACATGAATGGGTTGGAGTTTTTATGAATAAGCTATAGGCAGGGGCTTAATAAGCTAACCATAAAAATTGGAGGGAGAGTTTTCAATAAACTCTATGATTAAATAAAATTAATCAGGTCACTTGGAGTTAGTCAATGATCTGCTTTCTTCAGAAGGGGGAAAGCATATGCATGGTGCAAATGCACCCTAAGGCCTTTGTGTGATTGGAATAAGTAAGACTAACTGGGAGAATTCCTTCACAATGCATACTTGTGTTCATTTGACAGGGGGATTTAGACCTTAAATAAAATGGGGTATGAGATTTAAAATCTCTGGGTTATAATATCTGAACAAAACTGTAAATTAAATAAGGTTTAATGTAGTAACCTTAATGATCTGCTGGGGGAAAAATCTGGGAGAACATAACCTGAATTTATTTATGATGTTGTGAATAATACATGGCTTGTTACATATATGTTGAATGTATGGTTGTATGCTTAAGGTCACCTAGCTATTTTGCTGATGTGCCCAGTTTATAATCTGCTAGATTATGAAAGTGACAAAAGTTCATAAGATTTGTAAACTTGTAAAGAATTTATTAATGCTCATACCAGTGTAAACTGACCCTTTTGTTTGCCTTGCAAACATCTGGGTGTCTCATATAAATGGGGCAGCTCAATGATTTGCATGCAGGTAAGAAAAAGTGACATGATGATGAAGGAGGCATTAGCTGCTAGTATAAATAAGAGAAACAATGCTTGTATTTGCAGAATTGCCTGTAGTGGAAGACCTGAATATTATTAGTAATTAAAAGTTAGATAGTGAAGATGTTTTTCTTTTTCTTGGGTGTTTGAATTATGACATGTATCTAACTAATACTGTGATGAGTGAAGTTTTATGACAAGTAGCTAGATGATGCTCTTATAAAATGTTTAGCTATCTTTTGAGGTCTATGAAAATCTGATATATCATAGCTATATAATATATGTGCATATCAGTCCCTTGTTCTTTTGTTTGAAACTGATTGATGTTATAATAATGACAATTGAGAAAGGCAAGTGCAACAGATTTTGCATAAAAACAAAATAAGCTTGTGGAATTTGAACAAGATAAATTATGCTTGAACCGTATGGTACATTGGGTGGTGTGTATTCCTTGAGAAAATGCATGACTTATGTTTATGTAGTTGATTTAAAAACAGAAAGAGTTTCAAAAGAAATAGATTTGGAAACATTTTGGTTTTGTGTCTGAAACCTGGGAAAATAAAATCTTATTGAAACTTTTATAAAATAAAAGCAAAGTGGTGATAAGAAAGTATGATTGTGGAAATGATTTACACAGAAATATGATTTTGAATATTGAAGGAATGGGATCATGACCAACTCAAATGGTTAAGTGTCAGATCCTTATAGCCTGGAATCACTTCTCTGCAATTCATGTGGTGTAAGTGTTTCCAACTCGAAGAAAGCAACTGAAAAACTCCAAGTTTTTGAAATATAAACTCGAAGCTAACCAGTATGCATTCTCAACCAACCTAAACTAAAATATAGAATAAATATAACTGTGAAACCTGAAATGGAAATTTGATAGTGGAAACAAATTTGTAAGTTCATACTAACAATTATACTCCTTTCAGTTATGTTTCTTAACACCTGAATATTGCATTATGTATCAGTAGTTATATATATATATATATATATATATATATATATACAGAATGAATAAAAAAAAATATAGTGCACAATGCCTGCACCACCACACTTATATGTATAGATACTAATGTAAATATCATCCCCTATATAAAAGAAAAGAAGCAACCATATCATCAAATATGTAGAGCTATTATATGATGAAATATGAACTGGTATATTTATATTGGTAACTCAGGATCTTGGGAAACAGATTTGATAAATTTCCTTTAAAATAAAATAATATATAATAATATCTGGGATAAAATATAAGGGGTCACCACAAAAACCGTACAAGGCTTGTATTGGAGTTTGGATTTCCAAGAAATGGTCAGGCCAAGGAACTTCCCATTGCCACATGGGTATGCCTCTGGAAGGACGCCCCGAGAACCTAACCGAATCTCTGCCAACATAAGGCCGGGTTACCCCTAACCGGGTAACTACTGACACGAGTATGCCATCCCACAGTCGTAACCAACCTTTATTCGGGGACCCAACAACAATCACAAAGTAAGATATATATATATATATATATATATATATATATATATATATGCGATATCCACATAAGTTAAGTACCTGGGCTCCATACCATGATACCACTTCTATCCAGAAGGAAATGGCATACCCTCAGAGGGCGCTACCCTCAAATAACTTTGCCCCATCTTTCCTATATCGACCATTTCCGGGTTGTGAGGTCCGACGAAGTCTCGTCCACAAAGCTACGCTTTTCACAAAAGCTGTTCTTTGATCACAAATGATCAGCAGCACTCAGCATGCCACATTACCAAGTTGGGACTATATTACTGATAACCTTCAACTACATAACCTCTGAGCTCGTACGTCTCAGAGAAGGGTGTTAAGCTACGAGAATAAATTCTCCGCCACCAACAGAAATGCATTTGAAAGAAATCTGCTTTATATCTCAAATTGTAATGTCAAACATACAATCCATACAAGTTTTTTCTAGGTTCGAACAGAACTGAAGGCACTTCCGAAGAAGTCCTTGCAATCCGGATAATCCCAAATCTCGTCCGGACTTCCCATCACGTATGGAGTCTCTATACCGGGGACCAATCGATGCAAAGACATTCGACGAGTTATCCTTTCTCTTTTGAAAATATCCGGTCTTCACCACCGGTCTTCAAATGCTATCCATAACGTTGTATCACATATTCAGAATGGGCTATATGACACAGAGGTCCTCTCCCGGCTAAACCGAATAGTGAGCGTAACATTTACAAGAAACATATGGATATTGGGATTTCAATTAAGTCACAACTTATTACCCGAAACCTTTCTTTCAAATGGTTTAAACAAATTACCTTTTCCAATCTTTTAAACAAAAAGATTCGTTTCACAAAGTTCACCCCGTTTCATAAAGATTGATTTATAGATTTTCAAAACAATTTCCATTCCAATTAGATAAACTCGTTAAATCTTTAAATTAAGATTTAATTTATAACTTTCAAACTCGTTTCCAAAGATTCATTCATAGCCCTCCAAACATTTCAATTTCAATTCCAACTTGAAACCTTTCAATACAAATTGGAAGTTTATTACTTATGTGACCGCATTTATTTGTTTGAAAACAAATAATTTTCGTTTCAGAAAAATCCAATTTTATTTGCACGAGTTAAAGCCTTTGAATTTAAATTCAAATTCCTAAATCAATACCTTTAAAATAGTTTAACCCGTATAAACTCATTTATAAGTTGAATAGCCTTTCTAACCCTAGTTTCCAAATCATAGAATTCAATTTCAAATATTGAATTCAAATTTAAATCAAAATATTTAAATTTCAAAACTTAATCAAGTTATTCAAAATAAATTTCATCTTTGAAATTCCATTTCAAAAGCTTTTCACTTTAAACCCAATCCATTTCCAAAACATTTGAATTTAAAATTGTCTATTTAAAAATCACTTCAAATGTGTGACCTAATCAATTTTCTCGTGAAATCCATATTTGTGTGTGTATAAGTGTGGTCCAGGGTTTTAACACAATAGTGCAACATCATTCAATCATCACATATTAAAACATAGAAATATAGTTGATAAGCAGTATAAGTTATAACGCCTATTGCACATTCACAGATTCACCTAATAATATACAGATGTAAAATCAATAAATGACTAAAATACACAGCTCAATCCACAGAACAAAATAGCATAGATTAGATAGGACAAACAATTCAAGGCATCTCATACAATAAAATCATTCATAAGTAGGGTCAAGCATTTAATAATCACTTATAAGTAGAATTAATTAATCGATTAATCCTAATTAATTCAATTTATTTCCAATTAAATTAATTACTTATGAATTAATTATCCAATTCTGATTAATTATTACAAATCATTTGATATAAATTAATTTATAAATCACCTTAATTAATTACAATTTTCTTAATTAATCATATTAATTAAATTAATCGTTAAACCAATTACATAACTAATTAACCAATTAATTAATTATTTTAAGAAATTAAACCTTAATTAATAAAGTTAAACTTACAATTACTAATTAAATTCATATAAAACATTAATTATCCATTCTAATTAACTTAATAATTAATGTATTACAAATCATTCAATCTTTATTAAATTTAAGGTGAACTCATTCTTAGTAGTGATTCAAAATGTCATTTACAAATATGTTTGAAACCCTTTTTATTTCAAACCTACCTTTCTAAATTTCATTTTAAACCCAAGATTAAAAATGAACCCTCACTTATCTTTTGAAAGTTTTAAATTAATTTTAAAATCCTTTAAATTACTTGTTGAAGTAATATTTGATTATAAAGAAATTTAAAAAGAATTTAAATCAATTTCCATATTAATTCACATACTAAAGGAAACTTTAACATTTAAACTTATTTATACCTTTGAATTTTATTAACTTAATTTAATTTCAAATATGGAATTCAAATTCTCATAAATATACTTTACTTCTTAAATACTTTTAAATTATTAAAACAATTTGACAAAAAAAACTTAATTCATTTCCAGCTAAGATTTAAATTTAACTTGAATCTATATTTAAAATTATTTAAAATATTTACATTTATCACTTTCTTTCATTTCAAAATCTGAAATTCAAAGATATGTTCAAGTCCAGGCTTCAGATTTGTTTTCAACTTTGCTTAAATTTTCCTTTAGAAATCAAATTCTAATCTTAAATTCAATTCCTTTTTTAATATACTTAATTGTTATTAAAACAATTTAAACTTAAAAACTTAGTTATGCCCAAACTATGTTGTAAACTAACTTAAGTTTATATCTAAACTTCTGTTTTTAAACTTGTTTAAGCTTTGTTTTAAAATTAAATTTTAAAATTTAGAAAACAGAACAGTTTCTGTTTATAAAACCTAGACAACATTGACCCAAGCCCCACAATACTTGCTTCGAGTCAAAATCCTAAATGCTTCGAGCCAACCTCCCATTTACTCGAGTAAACCTCGAGTTCAAACTGCTGCTCAAAACAACAGAACTTCACCAGAAATGTTCACCCAGTAATGACAGTGCCGTGTACATGCACGCCATCGTCCATCACTTCCAGCCAATGCCGCAACGTCGGGCATGTCGATGGCTACTCCCAGGTCAACTTTCGATCACCCAAACTCCAACTTCGTCTCGCATTCGAAATCGAGGATTTCGAACCAAAAATTGGAAAAAATGAAAGCACCCACCTCCAACCTGTCAACGCCTCAAACTCGCCGCCTCTGCCACCGTAGGTTCTGAAACTCCGGCCATAGCTTCGACTATCACTCCTCTAGCCACCTCCAAAACCACCTGACACTCGACGATCCCGAGACCCCAAAATGAATTCATTCACAAACCAGCAAAAAAATAGGTTTAGAAACTAAAATTCGACATCACCGCAACCACGATCAACTGCACCGCCATTGTAACAACCCGAAATTTTCGAACCCAAAAATTCCAAATAGTTATGAAAAAGAAGAAAGAGATAGAAGAAGAAGAAGAACAGAAGCGTCAACAACTCCCATACGCAGCGGATAAAATATAATAATAAATAACAGTTTACAAAAGAATTCTACATCTATCGATTACATTTAAGATACATCAGAGTTTCATATAAACAGTCACAGAATATGTACAATTATCATGTCTTAGATTAACAATTTTATATACAGCGGAAATATTCTATCGCCAATGCCATCCAGCTCGCCTCCTGAGCTCCAGAACGAACCTACCTTAAAATCTATAATACTCGGTCTGACCCGAGCATTACATCAAAGTAACACCCGGGTCAGGCTGGAAACCAACGTGAGTAAACTCATCCAACATGGAATACAAAGCATACAACTTATATATAACCCGAGGTGACTTATATTAATTTATCAAATCCACAATTTGTTATAGACAACTCCATTTCACCTCAATTTCTAAGGAATCGAAGTGGTTTCGGGTATTCACTAATACCCGACTCCGGTCTCTTCGAATCCAATGTCATCTAAACTCAGGTTATCCAATTAAATACTATTCAACTTAATGATCGGATAACCCTTTTTTACAGCAATTTATAATTGATAGATAATCACATTATCACCCTCCATCCAACATATCATACCATAAAGCAATTCATATCAAAGATATCAACCAATTTAAAACACTCATCATCATTCAATCATTAATAAACTTGATTTACCACTTCCATTAATCACATAAATTAATGATCCTCAATTACTTTCATTGGTTAACTATTCTTAAATTTCATTTAATAATTACATTCATTAATCAACCTTGATTTATCACAATCTTAAATTTCCCTAAATTACTCTATCAATTTAAACCAACTCCTTAATTAATTTTATTTATTAATTCTTTAATTACGCTGAGTAAATTATCATTTAATTTCTTCCACCCAGTAATTTATCCATTAATTACTCCACAACAATAATTTCCTTTTAATAAATTTACCCAAATTAATTTGACATCCATTAATTACATTATCCCTAATTAATTTCTCAAGTTAATTACTCGAGAATCACTTACATTGATTAATTATCCTTTAATTAATCACACTCAATAATTAACAAAACCTTGGTTCATCTCCTAAATAAATCAATCCCTAAATTAATCAATACTTATTTGATCAAATTTTTAATTAATTATACCGAGTAATTAATCTTTAATCACTCCCATTAACTAAATCTCTAATTTTCTAGTTAAATAATCTTTAATGGATTTATTATTCTTAACTAATTAATCTTTAATCAATAATTGATTAATTCCCCTTAATTACTTCATTAATTTAATTAATCATTAATTATCCAAGATCATAATTTATTTTAAGATAAGCTATTAACCTTACAAATTCTTAATTAACCCATGATTTTAAACACTTCATTTTTATCATTAATATTTAAAATTAAGTTAAGAATAATTTAAGAATTTAATTGATATATTTAAGTTAACAAACCCTACCATATCTTAAATCAAAATAGAACATTTATTTTATTAGATTTAAGAAATAATTTAAACTAAACTTCATTTTAAGTTTAAAACTTACCTTTATTATAACTAGCATCCCATTCCAATTCCTTATTTTACATGGCCCACAAACATGCTTCGGCCTGCTTAAACATCTCTATTGCATTACCCTACCTCCCCTTACCTTAAGCCCAACCGGCCCATATCCTATTTCTCTGCACCTCCTTCAATAGTTCCAATCCCTACCTCTACCCAACAAAACACTGGACCGGAACGTGCACGGTGCACGTGTACCGACGCGCCACCTACCTCCGGCCATCCTCCAGATCCCTCACAAGTCGACACTGACTTCGACATCAACCACGACCCTCCGGATCGAAGAATTACATCACCAAATAAAATCGAGCAATCTGAAGCAACCCACTCCCATTCTTCCTCAACCAAGAAGACATTCGCTACGTCGATCTCAGCGAAAGGACCCCATGCCCTTATGGCATCAGCCTCATCATCGACCCACGCATCCATTCCCATACTCGCGATCGAACTCGACGCTTTGATTAAGCCGAGATCACTTCACCACTTCACATCACAGAACCTCCTCCCAAAACCCTATTTCACCTTACTCCGGCCACCACGGCCCAATATAAAATACAACCCTATTTTTCCCTAACTCGACGTTCACCAATCAAGCTCCTATCAAAACCCCGACCTCCAAAGCTTCACCAGTCGTCGGAATTTACTCAAAACCCAAAAACTGATCAACCCCAATTTGCAAGCCAAAAACTAAACTAAAATTCATGATATGGTTACTAAAATTCATGGTTTGGTATTTCGTATTCAAATATATACTTAAATCTGAAAATTAAATTGAGTAAATTTTGGCCAAAATTAAGATTTTACTGTTAAGTTTAAATTTCCAAACCAAAGTTTGATTCTAAATTCCTGTAATTGTTTCTAGGTGAAATGTTTCATGATTACAAACAACTTTCATTCACAAATCACAAATTAATTCAAATTCAAAATTGCGATATTGAATATATATTGAAATCCAAACCTGTAGTTATCAACAGAGCCTACTTTTAAAACAACACAGGCATTCAACAATCACACTTATAACATGTCTCTATTCCATCCATATTTACAGGCTAACAAGATGAATTGTATTCAGGTATCATGGAAAAATTTTAGGTTTAAAGCTATTAAAAACTTATGTTTTCTCACAGCATCTACATACTTATAAACATGTGTCAGGGCCTTAGAATCATAATGCAGTCACCCTTCCAAACATTCATTAGAAGTTTACTCTAACCATAGGTCATATTCATCAAAATTAAAAGAGCCTCAGGTTTACAATTTTTTAAAGGCTGAAACTTAACTAAACAGATATGCGCAGATCATAAATTCACAAGGACTTGCACATACACATACATACCAAGTAATCATCAACAGACATTCACAAGTTACTTAAGTTTCTAATTTAAAAGTTTACTCACTTGAATTACTGTTGAAACTGAGTATAATTGTTGAGTTGAAGAGCTGCAGTTTTGGGTGTAAATCCCTGTAAATCATTTCCTGTTTCTGATTTAAGTTCGCAAAATAAAGATGTTTATTTTCTTCTTTTCTCAGGTTTACTATGTTATCGATTGAACAAGTACAGTATGATGTATAAATAGAAATAACTTTGAATAGATGTAGGTTTAACTGGTACAAGTCTTACTTGTATTGACCATGTTTAAACACACTGCAATGAAATGATAATTCATATTTCGGCTGAAAGATTATATTTGCCACTTGGATTGACAAAATCTCATGCTAATTTAATGCTTGTCTTCATTTTTGTTAACATAAAATTAATGTTTGCTGATATTTGTACAAGATATTTATCTTTTATTTCGGTTGGACATGATTTTGTATATGTGTACAAAGATAAAGTTGAATTTGTACAAAGTTTGTCTTTTTCTTGCATACTTAATTTACACAGCATCTTTGTTATAAAGTTTTATTAAAGATTTCGTGTTGTACAATTGAATTTTAAAGACTATTGTTTGACTATATTACTTGTATTCCATTTGTATTTCAGATTTTACAAGCCTTTGATTCATAGCATTGTGTTTGTATTTTTATAATTCAAATTATAACTTACATTTGACCATTTATCTCTTTAATTATATTTTATAATTTATAATTATGGTTTTATACTTGTTTTGTAGGTTTATTCTTATAATCATTCATATTGTTTTATACTTATGTATTAGATTTACATGTTTATGTTTAATATTACTATGTTTGTTTATTTTTAAACTTATTATTTCAATTTCATTTTATTCGATTAAATATCAACAATATTAAATCTTTGATTTTAGTGTATAAGACATATTTTTTTTTAAATGGGTTTGAAGCATTCTATCTTAAATTTTCAAATCAAAACTTTCTTTTATAAAACATATAACTGTTAAATATCAAAGATCTCATCAGTTTAAAATTTGAAAACTTGTATTTAATTTAAATTAGATTAAATATTTATTAAAATAATGTTGCCAAAATACCGGGTCGTCACATTCCTCCCCCCTTTGAATCTTTTCGTCCTCGAAAAGGAACGAAGTCAGATTAAAATGCCTAAAATTAGATAAATCTTCTTTGATCATTTTTAAACTACTTTAAAAAAATCTATATAATATTTCAAAAAAAAATTTATAAAAAAATATTTTTATAACTCGATGATTCGACAAGTTCATCATTGTTCTCACAGATATTCAGTCATACGTTGATCAGGCGTTGGACTGAAAATCTATAAGTACTTAGCAGACCCATTTTCAACATCCAGTGAAAATACTTCGAAAATAATTTTACTGAAAATATCGGAAACAGTTTTGAAAATAGAGGAAATATCTTGGTGAGAATGCTCTAGAAATTATCATCTCCATTCCATGGTCACAGTTACATACCAGGGTTACGTTGCAGTCGCAACAAAAGTCCATGTAACTACAGGCTCTCCGCGGCACTCTCGATTACGCCATGGAACCCACACAACAGATCACATTTACATCCAGGGTTACGTTGCAGTCACAACAAAAGTCCATGTAACTGCAGGCTCTCCGCGGCACTCTGATCTCGCTATCAAAATGAAACTTCTCCACTCTTACATAGGTCGCAGTCTACCGAGATAAACTCAAATGCAGACTGTTGGCTCTCAACGGCACACACGACTTTCGCTATGTTATACCATAGGTCGCAGTCTACCGATATAGAATCAAACGTAAACTGTTGGCTCTCCGCGGCACACACGACTTCCGCTATGGTATACACTATTCATAGTCCCCAGGAACTAGTTTTGTCCGGACTCCTCACAGGAACATCTTTAGAACCCCCTCGGGCTCCAGGCAGTACCACCCAGTGGCACTCCTGAGAAGTTCATTTCAAGGGGACGCCTTTTTCCCCAGAGCCATCATCAAAATATTTTATACTATACACATATAGTATCTTCAAATCATACACCTAGTATGATATCATACAAAGCTCTTTTACACAATATCGATTATCCCAAAATCGATAATTCTCAAAATAGGCTTTCCAAAACTCAATATTGATTTTTCCCAAAAATCAAAAGCCTTTCCCAAAATCCTCAAATGATCCTTTATATATATTCAGATATATATAAATTTTTAAAACTTTGGATCCTTACTTTCTTGTATAAAACCCTTTTATATTCCAAACACTCTCAAAACCATAGAAATATCCAATTTCCATCCTTATTCATTTCATATTTCTCAAAATATTCTTTCAGTTCAAAAGAACTAGTTCACATTCCTTATTTACCTTTACATTAATCCCTATTTGGATTATTACTTCAATCCTTATCTCAGTTGGGTACTTTAATCAATAACAGTTTGAACTCCGACCAGTTTAGAAAAATAGCTTGAAAATTTTTAAATTAGGTAAGTAGTTGAAAAAGAATTATTAGTTTGCAAAATAATTGTAAGATAGTTAACTAATTATAAAATAATTGGAAAATAATTAAATAGTTATAGAAATCTTAATAATTGCAAAATAGTTGTAAATTAGTAATTAATTTGTAACATAGTTGAAATATAGTATTCAATTTAGAAAACAGTTGAAAAATGGTTGAATAGTTCCAAAATAATTGTAAAACAAGTATAAAATAATTTGGCTTTAAGAAAGAAAGGTTGTATATATTTAATAGCTTAGAAATAATACGTTTATATTAAGACAATTTATATTGAAAATAGCCCAGAGTCAAAACTGTTCACTTCCCCAACGATTCAATTTAAATTTCACTCCCATTTAATTTAACCAATTCCAATTTAAATCATCTTCAGTTTCCATTGAAATTGATTTTACTCCAATTCAAGTTGAATCAATCAAGATTTCTTTTCCAATACAATTTAAATTCTATTTGATCTTTAAACTTGTATAACTTAATTATAATTTCAATTTTACAATTACTATTTAATATCAATTACATTCACATTTTGCTTTAACTCGGAATTATACATTTCATTTAGTCAATATATGTTTATTATTCCATAAACATTTAATCAAGGTTTCAGAGTTTAAACAAATTTCCAAAATTTCAATATCACCTTAGAATTCAACTATATCCAAAATTCTTTGGCAAATTCAATTATCCATTTTTGAATTTCAAAACCAAACCCAATTCGCAAACAATTCCAATTTAAAACAATTTGGTAGCAAAATTTCTCTTCTAGAAACTCGAAAACGAACATCGATGATGCTGCAGTCATCACCGACGTTATTTTCCAGTGACCGAAAGAGTTTAATGCTTTTATCTCTTTAAAAACATTTCCAAACATTTTTAATTTCAAATCTCCCAGATCTCAAATCCAACACAAAATATTTTTGAAATAATATTATTATTTCTCCAAAACCTTTGGAAACCATTTTCAAATCCAAAGGAATTTTAAATTTTCCCAAAAATTCCAAATTCCCAATCCATCCAATTCATATTTAAACATTTCCCTGGAATTTTCATCTTACTTTATTTGCAAATATTCTCTGGAATTCTATTTCAACTTATAATCTCATTTATTTATAAAGTTTATTTCAATGAATAAATTACGTTTACAATCTATACTTCAAATTCCATTTTGTTCTAAACCAATTCCACTTTAATTACAATTCCAAATTATTCAAATAAATTTGGACTAATTTCAAATCGAATTCACTTCAATTTCAAATTATTCCAATTTCTATGAGAATTAATCCCAATTCCCATTTGAATTTGAACTTTATACTTATCCTTCTTCAATTTTAATTAATTCAAACCAATTTTAACTTGAACAACTTTATTTGAAATCTCAATTTAAACCATCTCGAATTATATAAACTCGAGTTAAAATTTTAACTGTTGATTTAATCAAATCAACTTATATCTTTAAACTGTTTAATCCTGAATCCAAAATCCATTTAAACTTATTTTAAAATTCAAGCAATATTTCAAATCTCTCTTAAAGAACTAAATCCTGAAATTAAATTTATCACCAAATTTAAATTTTTAAGACCCAACCTTTGAAGTTTTACCTTAAACATTTCAGTCTTAAGCCCAAAATGATTCCATACATTAATTCACTACATACTATTAGTTCATACATTACATACATTTATCCAAAATAAAAGTCTTACAGAAGTTATAAATCTAGATGCCTTCCTATTACCTAGAGGTTTGGGAAGAACAGAGCCCTAATACTCCTACAAGATCCTTCCTACGGACTTCCGTCCAAAGGGCAAAACCCGAACATACACTTCTCAACAGGGTGTCCCCACTTATAACATTTACCACAAAATGTTTCTACCCTGTCATCAATCTGGATAACTTTCACGCCTCCAACAGTACATTCCACAGCCTTACTCCTCTTCTGCCTCTCGGAACAATTCCTAGCAATGTGTCCTGACTTCTTACAATGATAGCAAATAGTCGACTCATTGATAGGTTCCACTGGTTTACGCTTTGCCTTCTTCCTCTCAGGGCAATGATTTAGAAAATGTCCTTTCTTATGACACTTAAAGCACGAGATCTCAGAGCGAAACCGATGGAATGTACCCTTCAATTCCTCCCTTGTTTTACTGCACTTGGCTGCGTAATGGCCCTTATTGAAACATCTGTAACAGGCGACATTATCATAAGGTCCAGGTTCAGCCCTTTCCTTAACCTGTTTCTCTTTCTCCTGAATTTCTTCTTCCTGATTCCTTCGGGCAGCTTCTCTTTGCTCTCTGCTCCAAACCTTCCATTCTTCACTCTTAGTCATCTTTCTCAAGACTGAATTCTAGAGGGGCTTCCTAACCTATAAGTTAGACTTAATTAGAAGAATTCAACTTTTACTCTTATATTAGTTTGTTTACTAAATTATACCTTATGTTTTAACTCCTTTGGTTTTTAATTTCAAACAAAGTTTCAAACAACTCCTTATTTCAAAATAAGACTACCTTCAGAACTATTCTGAATCATATTATTTCTCATTCCCTTTAACAATTTGAAGCCAAATTTAATTCTAATGTTCCTTATATGAATGGTGCATTCTATTCAATTACTTCTCGGATACATATAATTATCACTTAAATTCTTATTTAATTTCAATATTTTAGCCTTACCATAATATTTATTAGAAAGAAATATTGCCTTATATATCAAAATATAATCTTATATAAAATCATTTAAAATCCTTATATAAGAAAATAACAAGTACGTCCTCATATGTATATATACACTCAACTCATTTTAGAGTACTACGGACTCTATTCAATGAGTAACTCCCACCAGAGCCAAGGTTCTCGCTTAACCTTCTGCTCTGATACCAACTGTAACAACCCGAAATTTTCGAACCCGAAAATTCCAGATAGTTATGAAAAAGAAGAAAGAGATAGAAGAAGAAGAAGAACAGAAGCGTCAACAACTCCCATACGCAGCGGATAAAATATAATAATAAATAATAGTTTACAAAAGAATTCTACATCTATCGATTGCATTTAAGATACATCAGAGTTTCATATAAACAGTCACAGAATATGTACAATTATCATGTCTTAGATTAACAATTTTATATACAGTGGAAATATTCTATCGCCAATGCCATCCAGCTCGCCTCCTGAGCTCCAGAACGAACCTACCTGCTATAATACTCGGTCTGACCCGAGCATTACATCAAAGTAACACCGGGGTCAGGCTGGAATCCAGCGTGAGTAAACTCATCCAACATGGAATACAAAGCATACAACTTATATATAACCCGAGGTGACTTATATTAATTTATCAAATCCACAATTTGTTATAGACAACTCCATTTCACCTCAATTTCTAAGGAATCGAAGTGGTTTCGGGTATTCACTAATACCCGACTCTGGTCTCTTCGAATCCAATGTCATCTAAACTCAGGTTATCCAATTAAATACTATTCAACTTAATGATCGGATAACCCTTTTCTACAGCAATTTATAATTGATAGATAATCACATTATCACCCTCCATCCAACATACCATACCATAAAGCAATTCATATCAGAGATATCAACCAATTTAAAACACTCATCATCATTCAATCATTAATAAACTAGATTTATCACTTCCATTAATCACATAAATTAATGATCCTCTAATTACTTTCATTGGTTAACTATTCTTAAATTTCATTTAATAATTACATTCATTAATCAACCTTGATTTATCACAATCATAAATTTCCCTAAATTACTCTATCAATTTAAACCAACTCCTTAATTAATTTTATTTATTAATTCTTTAATTACGCTGAGTAAATTATCATTTAATTTCTTCCACCCAGTAATTTATCCATTAATTACTCCACATCAATAATTTCCTTTTAATAAATTTACCCAAATTAATTTGACATCCATTAATTACATTATCCCTAATTAATTTCTCAAGTTAATTACTCGAGAATCACTTACATTGATTAATTATCCTTTAATTAATCACACTCAATAATTAACAAAACCTTGGTTCATCTCCTAAATAAATCAATCCCTAAATTAATCAATACTTATTTGATCAAATTTTTAATTAATTATACCGAGTAATTAATCTTTAATCACTCCCATTAACTAAATCTCTAATTTTCAAGTTAAATAATCTTTAATGGATTTATTATTCTTAAGTAATTAATCTTTAATCAATAATTGATTAATTCCCCTTAATTACTTCATTAATTTAATTAATCGTTAATTATCCAAGATCATAATTTATTTTAAGATAAGCTATTAACCTTACAAATTCTTAATTAACCCATGATTTTAAACACTTCATTTTTATCATTAATATTTAAAATTAAGTTAAGAATAATTTAAGAATTTAATTGATATATTTAAGTTAATAAAACCTACCATATATTAAATCAAAATAGAACATTTAATTTATTAGATTTAAGAAATAATTTAAACTAAACTTCATTTTAAGTTTAAAACTTACCTTTATTATAACTAGCATCCCATTCCAATTCCTTATTTTACATGGCCCACAAACATGCTTCGGCCTGCTTAAACATCTCTATTGCATTACTCTACCTCCCCTTACCTTAAGCCCAAACCGGCCCATATCCTATTTCTCTGCACCTCCTTCAATAGTTCCAATCCCTACCTCTACCCAACATAACACTGGACCGGAACGTGCACGGTGCACGTGTACCGACGCGCCACCTACCTCCGGCCATCCTCCAGATCCCTCACAAGTCGACACTGACTTCGACATCAACCACGACCCTCCGGATCGAAGAATTACATCACCAAATAAAATCGAGCAATCTGAAGCAACCCACTCCCATTCTTCCTCAACCAAGAAGACATTCGCTACTTCGATCTCGGCGAAAGGACCCCATGCCCTTATGGCATCAGCCTCATCATCGACCCACGCATCCATTCCCATACTCACGATCGAACTCGACGCTTTGATTAAGCCGAGATCACTTCGCCACTTCACATCACAGAACCTCCTCCCAAAACCCTATTTCACCTTACTCCGGCCACCACGGCCCAATATAAAATACAACCCTATTTTTCCCTAACTCGACGTTCACCAATCAAGCTCCTACCAAAACCCCGACCTCCAAAGCTTCACCAGTCGCCGGAATTTACTCAAAACCCAAAAACTGATCAACCCCAATTTGCAAGCCAAAAACTAAACTAAAATTCATGATATGGTTACTAAAATTCATGGTTTGGTATTTCGTATTCAAATATATACTTAAATCTGAAAATTAAATTGAGTAAATTTTGGCCAAAATTAAGATTTTACTGTTAAGTTTAAATTTCCAAACCAAAGTTTGATTCTAAATTCCTGTAATTGTTTCTTGGTGAAATGTTTCATGATTACAAACAACTTTCATTCACAAATCACAAATTAATTCAAATTCAAAATTGCGATATTGAATATATATTGAAATCCAAACCTGTAGTTATCAACAGAGCCTACTTTTAAAACAACACAGGCATTCAACAATCACACTTATAACATGTCTCTATTCCATCCATATTTACAGGCTAACAAGATGAATTGTATTCATGTATCATGGACAAATTTTAGGTTTAAAGCTATTAAAAACTTATGTTTTCTCAAAGCATCTACATACTTATAAACATGTGTCAGGGCCTTAGAATCATAATGCAGTCACACTTCCAAACATTCATTAGAAGTTTACTCTAACCATAGGTCATATTCATCAAAATTAAAAGAGCCTCAGGTTTACAATTTATTAAAGGCTGAAACTTAACTAAACAGATATGCGCAGATCATAAATTCACAAGGACTTGCACATACACATACATACCAAGTAATCATCAACAGACATTCACAAGTTACTTATGTTTCTAATTTAAAAGTTTACTCACTTGAATTACTGTTAAAACTGAGTATAATTATTGAGTTGAAGAGCTGCTGTTTTGGGTGTAAATCCCTGTAAATCTTTTCCTGTTTCTGATTTAAGTTCGCAAAATAAAGATGTTTATTTTCTTCTTTTCTCAGGTTTACTATGTTATCGATTGAACAAGTATAGTATGATGTATAAATAGAAATAACTTTGAATAGCTGTAGGTTTAACTGGTACAAGTCTTACTTGTATTGACCATGTTTAAACACACTGCAATGAAATGATAATTCATATTTCGGCTGAAAGATTATATTTGCCACTTGGATTGACAAAATCTCATGCTAATTTAATGCTTGTCTTCATTTTTGTTAACATAAAATTAATGTTTGCTGATATTTTACAAGATACTTATCTTTTATTTCGGCTGGACATGATTTTGTATATGTGTACAAAGATAAAGTTGAATTTGTACAAAGTTTGTCTTTTTCTTGCATACTTAATTTACACAACATCTTTGTTATAATGTTTTATTAAAGATTTCGTGTTGTACAATTGAATTTTAAAGACTATTGTTTGACTATATTACTTGTATTCCATTTGTATTTCAGATTTTACATGCCTTTGATTCATAGCATTGTGTTTGTATTTTTATAATTCAAATTATAACTTACATTTGACCATTTATCTCTTTAGTTATATTTTATAATTTATAATTATGGTTTTATACTTGTTTTGTTGGTTTATTCTTATAATCATTCATATTGTTTTATACTTATGTATTAGATTTACATGTTTATGTTTAATATTACTATGTTTGTTTATTTTTAAACTTATTATTTCAATTTCATTTTATTCGATTAAATATCAACAATATTAAATCTTTGATTTTAGTGTATAAGACAGATTTTGTTTTAAATGGGTTTGAAGCATTCTATCTTAAATTTTCAAATCAAAACTTTCTTTTATAAAACATATAACTGTTAAATATCAAAGATCTCATCAGTTTAAAATTTGAAAAGCTTGTATTTAATTTAAATTAGATTAAATATTTATTAAAATAATGTTGCCAAAATACCGGGTCGTCACAGCCATCCATTATTTTTCCCAAGCCCTTTGATCATCCCTCCATCACCTCAGAGAACCCCGATCGCCACCAATCAGCGAATCACCAGCAATTGCCAAAAAAAAGAGGGAATCGCGACAAACTCGAACTGCTCTTAAATTTTAACTCTAAAATTATGGTTTTTGCTTTAAAAATCATGTTATAGTATGCGAATTCAAGTTACAAACCTGAATTTGTAAATTTAAATATTTGAAATTCAACCAGTTTAAAGTTTACTCAGATTCTTTAATTTCCAGGGATATTTACAAATCATTTTAACTCTAATTTTTTTTAAGCTTTAACAAATGCTATAACAAATAGTATTTGTTTATATTCCATGTGCTAATAGTTGTTAGATCGAGAGAAACGAATTTATTTGCATAACTGGGTCTATGCCTCTCATTGTACAGGCATACACACACACACACACACACATACTCGCATACATTCACAGGAAAAAGCTCAACATACATAATTCCAGACTTAAAACCTGTAAAATTTCAGATACTTAGAGTTGTTAAAAGAGATAGAAATGAAGTTACTCACATGGAATGTGAAGCGGAGAAGAACAGAGACAAAGAACAAGACTTTGTTGTTTAAATCTGAGATTTGGGTTGACCTTGAGTTTCCAAATTTTAAACTGAAGCTTTGCATTGCTTTTGTTTTATCATTTTCAGTTTGAACTCAAGTTGTAGCTGTTTGCTTGATGGAATTGAAATGAAAAGCTTGATATATATATATATATATATATATATATATATATATATATATATATATAAAAGGAAATTTACAGGCTATAATATGGTTTGTACAATAGGTAGAGATCTTTTTTTGTTCTTTTATTTATTTTATTTTATACATAAACACTTTGTTTCTTGGCTTGCATTTCGGCTGAGATGTATTATATTGCATACTAAAGATAGTGGCATCAATTCCTTGTACAAATCTACACTTATACCATACTTTTGTTTGTACTTGAATGTATATATTTTATAAGCTTATACCTTCATTCTTTTATTTGTTTGTGCTGAGAAAATTTTGTATTAATTTTCTTTTTCTTTGTTTATGTTCTTGCCTGCATACTAAAGTTACAGGCTATTTTTTTCTTCTCTCAATCTACAAACCTATCTTCTTTTGCAACCTAATACATATCTTTATTTACTTGTTTCTCAGCTTACATACTTACTTTTATATTTGTACTTTGTTAGCTTGTTTCATACCTGCATATTTATATTTTGTCTTGCCTACACATTTGAATAAAATTTTACCTTTTTGCTTTGTAATACAAAGGAAGTTGTAAAATCAATATGCTGTTGGAATTCATCTTAACTTTATACTTTATTCTGTAATACTTTCATATATATATATATATATATATAGCTCTTCTTTTCTTTTGTTTTGTCTCATTACTTTAAAATATAATTAAACTTCTATTTTAATATGTTGTTGGATCTTAAATCAATATGTTTACTTTCTCATATATATTTTAATTTCCTTCTAACCTAAATATTCATTTTTAACTTAAATACTAATTGTCTTTTATAATTCGTAAAATCCAATTCAAATTATATTCAAATACATTTCTCTATTAATTCATACTTTAACTAATATTTTATATAAATGTTTAATTAATTCACGATTTTTATTCAAAAATTTAGTTAATTAACAATTTAAACTTAACTAAAATTCGGGATCGTTACAGATTCTCCCCTTTATAGAAATTTCGTCCCCAAATCCATTATCTTTTCCCAAAATTCGTTCAAATTGGATTACCAAATCTCTTAAATGTTTAACTTTCCCAAAATTGTTTAGTTAAACTTCTTACAAAAACTTTTCTAAGTTTTCAAATCCATACTTAGTTCTCTTTTCAAAACTAACTAATATCATTTAACTTTTAACTCAAAAATAAAAACTTTAGTTATCAAAATATTTTTCCCAATTTTCCCCAAAATATTTCCAACGCTTTAAATTTTCAAAAAAGTTCCGCCAGCATCTCCTTTACGCCATTCGATCATAGTAGAACCACAACACACATATACATATATCACAAATATACATCTCATCTTCGAGGATGAGGCATCCCGTAGGGAAAAAATATAAAAGTACAATATGTAATCCGAGATATGTACCTTATATATTATTAGCGAGCATAAACGGCTCTATAGCGCGAATGCGAGCTCCAAATATGAAGCATTCACCATCCTCGCCTACTAAATATTCAATAAACAAATGAGAAACATTTATATATGAAAGTGATATCAATATACAACATATACCAATAAAACTACTATATTTGCCAGTATTACAAATGCAATCAAAAGCAAAATAAACTTAACCATCAAACAACTATCATCCAAAAAACAAATATCTATCCAATAAATATGTAACCAAATCAATATAATTCATTTCTTATTGATATTTATTGGATTTATTTTCAATTTAATCACATTTCATTCAATTTCATTAATATTTCTATACAATCAACTAACATCCATCTAACAACCAATATATATCCAACATTACCAAATTAACTTAATTTACTCTCAACATCCATATTTACTTTGTTTACATTCAATTTGGTTTAGCACTTTTACTTTCAATTTGCTTAATATTCAATTCAGATTGAATTCTAGTATTTACTATATTCACTTTTCTATACAACACCTCCAATATTATTATAAATTCACAACTTCTTAGCTTAAGTTTTATTCAATTCTAAACAACAACATTTCTAATCCAAAGTTTATTCACTAATTCACTTTTACAATTAAAGTTGAATTTCACTTATATAACTCAAATTTATATTCATCACTTCACCTTGTTAATTCATTTTGATATCAAATTCAACTTCATTCAACATCACTTAAGTTATGTTTCATTTCATTCTCACTTACTTAGATTTCATTTCTAAAGTTATTTTATTTAAGTCAGATTTCAACAATTATTCAAACTCAGATTTTATTTTGCTTAACAAAACTGTTTAACTATTTTAATAATCGGTTTTACTTACATTTCCTCGTTATATAAGTTATACAACTTATTTTTATTTAATTTCCAAGCTCATATCATATAATCACTTATCTATTAAGTTTAATTTTCTATTTCAATAACTTATCTAATCTACTTCAAATCCGATTCAAATTATTTAACTTTCCTTTAGTTAAATTTTGAATCATATATTTTATTATGCTAACTCAATTTTCTTTAACTTTTCTTAAGTTAGAATCTTTATTTCATATTATAAGTCCAAAACTCATTTCTCTTATATTTATCAATTTCAACTTGGATTCTAAATCAAATTTGTTTATCACAACAAAACTTAAATTTTGAATTTATTGTTGGTAGTAAATCAATCACACAGAAATTTGAAAATGATACTGATGATGCTGCGGTCATCACCCTTATTATTTCCCAACAACATTAGTGAATTCGGTGCTTTATATTCTTTTGAAAGTTTCCTTTTATATTTATAAATCACATTTATAAAGTTATATAATTTCATTATTTTACTTCACTTATATAAGATCCATTCCAAATTTATTTATCTTATTTAGATTTATAATAATATAATCATTTTAAATTTTGAAAAACAACATTCAAAATCAACAGGATTCAAATTTCCAAATTCTTAGTTTAAATTCATTTTTATTTACAACTCACATCTATAAATATACTCATGTAGTTTCATTTCTTATATATAAGATTATTTCACATTGTAAATCATATTAATTACAATTCCATACTTTATAATTCATTTGCTTATATAATTTATTCTTTTACAACTGTTGTTTTTATTTAGATTATTCAAACTGCTTTTGTTAACTTATATATTTTTACATTTTGAAACAACGAAACAATCAATTTATATACGCTTTTAATAGTTTTTGAAAAGTTAATCCTTTATATATAAAATACAATCGAGGTAAAATTATTTCATTTACCCAATTTAAAATGATACTATGTAGACTTGCCTTGTTTAAGTGTTTAGAAATTCCTGACGATAACATGGCGTCGCACATACCGACCAGAATTCACAACAGCTCAAGGATAAGTAAACACAATATAAAACATTTTATATCACCAACAAATATGCCCTCATATGTATATATAATACACTCAAACTCAATTTAGGATGCTACTATCCCTCTCTATACTTAGTACACATCAAAGCTTAGGAATATATAAACACTACAAGGGGAGGGGGGATTTCCGACGGCTGAAAACCGTCGGCGGCCGTCGGAAGCCGTCGGCGGCCGTCGGAAAAAGCCGTCGGAAACGAAGGCGTCGGGGAGCAGTATTTCCGACGGCTACCGACGGGTGATGCCGTATACATTATCGACGGTTTCCGGCGGTTTCCGGCGGTTTCCGACGGTTTCCGACGGCCGTCGGAAACCGTCGGAAACCGTCGGAAATCAGGCCAATAAGCCGTCGGAACCCGTCGGAAACCGCCGGAAAATTTCGACCAATAAGCCGTCGGGAGCCGTCGGAAGCCGTCGGAAACCTGCTGTTTTTTTTTTAAATCTGCTGCAAATAGAGCCTTCCAACCACATTTCTCTTCCAAACACTACAATATCAATACTGCACAATCAAATAAACAATAATCCAACCAAACATGCAAACCAATACTCCAAAATATTCAATAGACACAGAAATAAACAAAATTAGAATAAAAATAAAATACAAAATATACATAACATTCCAACATTAACAATAATACTAACAATAACTGTTCTAATCATGCATATCCTGATACAGCTACAGAACCAAGTGTATTATACATAATTATACATATCAACAATTAATTGTTCCTTCTACCAAATCATTGTAAACTAAAACTAAACATACCTGCACGAACGAATTAGAAAGCAATGAATCAATTTGCCCCAGATCCAGAGCCAGCCGATGAAGGGAAGCGGCCACCAAACTGCTGCATGTACTCAAATAACTGTGCCGTCTGCATGGCCTGTTGGCGGTTCTGCTCCTCCAACTGCTGAACTCTAGTCTGCAATTCTTCTATACTTGCTAGCTCGCTCTGAGGTCTACTCCGCCGTCTCCTACTCTGACTACTGGACTGCAATAATTGAAAAATAAATAAAATCAAAGTTTATTGTTTTGAAAAGGTAAGAATATCATATTTTAAGTATTTTAAGAAAAATTAAATTATTTACCGCTAAATTGCCAAATCCGTATCGTCGACCATGCTCTGGTGGACTCATAACGGACTCAAAAATAACGTCCTCTTCATCGGTCGTCAGCTGCTCTCGACCCGTATCAGAAAGGAGTTTCTGTCGCTGCTCCATAAACATCTCCTGCATTGACAAATTAATAATATCATATCTTATTTCATAATAATTTGACAACTAAAACAATTACTAATACTGAATAAAATGAAATATGCTTACATGGCTTTTACTGGATTTATCGTCCTGCCATGTGTACGAAACAGTCCCGTCTGGATTAACATGCTCAACAGCATGCGTACGGGTGAACACGTCCATATAGCTGACAGGACCATGTGCCTCGGCTTCCTGAAGTTGATTGTTACATACAATTATTATACATTTAAAATCATATAGCATAAACTATTTACATTTATTATTCAGTAATTAAATTTACCAACTCCTGCCGATACTGCTGAAACGACTTCGATCCTCCGCGATGAGTAACGGGATTCTTATTTCTATTTGCAGAGTTTCTATCTGACTCTGCCTGTACATTCAAAATTTGATACATTATTTTTCAATCACGTTAAATTAATAATTGAAAAAAAATTAGTATACTTGCCTTCGCCTCGTCCGTCTCCCAGTAGCTCAACCAAGCTTGCCACACGCTCTCCCCCATCCACCGTGGTCTCTTCCCGGATTTCTTAACCTCAGATATCATGTCTCTGTAGTTCTTTCGCATCTTCCTCATCCAGTATGCTCGTGCCAGCTGCATATCATCTGTCTGGATGTCTATCTCAGCCTGTGTTAAAAAAAGATTACACTTTAAACGATAAACGGTAGAAAAACGACAAAAACGAATTAAAAATGGAAAACATAAAAATTACACATACTAGGACATCCTGCCATATGCACTCTATGATGTGCGGAGGGATGGTATCCCACTTTGGCCAGCACGCACTCATCCTACTACGATATGCTGCTCTGGAGACGTCCAACACTACCTTAGTGGGTAGTAGCTCGAACCCCCTGTTTTTAAGTACGATACAGATAAGTACATACGTATAGTATAGAAAAAATAAGATGATGAATAAGATTTAATTTTTACCCATCTGCTTTGGGGACTAACGTAACAACTGGACGGTGTGGCGCTTGCGATGGGCCACTGCCATCGCCTCCTGAAGAACGGGAAGAGCTCCTCCCTCTATGTGACATAATGATAAACCTGTGACGTTTACACATCATTATATAAGAGAATAAAAACATGATAATGAAATATATTTCATATGAACATGACATCAATGGTATAAATTGCTTAATTATAATGACTGAAATGTAAATAGACATGTAAGTTTGTTATACCTGATTCATGATGGGTGTACTCTTCCTACGATAAACAGAGTTCATTGCATTTTTAATAAAAATTGCTAAATAAATGACAAATTGAAATAACATAAAACAATAGTAAACGGATTTAGTTTCATAGTTACATCAATTTCATAATACATCAAGAATTCAACATAGTTACATCAATTGCAAAAAAACAGATTCAAATTTATATCAGTCATCATCGTCTTCTGATTCAGATTCGGTCTCGTTTTCGACGATATTTTCCTCTGCACTGTCAAACGCTTCTACCAAAACATTTGATTCATCGATCAAAGGACCAAAATCTGTATGATCGTCTGTAATTATTATTTCGTTATTTTGCTCAAGATCTGCCTGATAAGCTTGTTCGTCCGGAATATTCTTCCCATCGAATGTGAATCTGGCCTTTGTTTTAAAAACTGCAGACCAATCTGCTTTATCTCTTTTTAGAGACGGATAAGGAGCGTAATAAACTTGCAATGCTTGTTTGGCTAGTACAAAAGGATCATACTTGTGATAGTGCGATGTATGCTTTATTTCGATAAGATTATAATCCTTATGCACATTAATTCCAGAACCTGGAACATTGCTAAACCAATTGCATCTAAATAGAAACACCTCCTCCGCGGGTCTTGAGAAATATGTCAGTTGCAAAATTTGTGTTAGAACGCCATAAAAATCATTTAAATGGTTTTCTGGATCGTCACTACCTTTAACAAATACACCAGTATTATTTGTTAATTTTTCTGCACCGTATTCTTTAGTGTTAAATTTGTATCCATTGACGAAATATATTGGATATGTCTTGACCACTCTTTTTGGTCCCATTGCAAGATGTTTCAACCCTTCGTCAACAACACAATTTTTCGGCTCATAAACGTAATTTGAAAACCAACGGGAAAATTCTTTACTGAGATCTCCGTTCGGATGTTCCCGTTCATAAACACTGTTTATATAAACAAATTATTACATTAGGTTATACACGCGCATGCATTACAGAAAAGAATAAAACAAAAATTATTATTTCAGATTACCTAACAAACGGTGCAACCTCGGCGAATTCAACAAACACGGACAACGAATTTCTGGATCGTTTCCGTTATTACTTAAGGCGAATTCAACAAACACGTTTATACCGTTATAAAAATCTTCTTTTATTGAGCCCCTCATTCCTTTTCTTTGGTACATCCATCTCCTTCGATCAACAAAATAATCAATCATTTTTCCTATTTGACAAAATGAGAAGTTCAAAATTTAATATTTATTTTGAAGAATACACATTCGAAAAAGATTATTTTCATGTTCGTATAATATTTTGAATTTAAAGAACAACTTCACAAATATAAAAATATTTTCAAATAGGGCACATTTCATTTTTTAACGTACGTAACGATTAAAAATATATAATTTTTTTTCATTGGTCAGACATCCTACCTCCCATTACAAACACAGTAAGCATTTACATTTCGTATATTACTTCGTCCCAAACGATTCAATAAAATTTCGGCAGCATTTCCCTTTTGTTCCCTGCATTGTACACAAATGCGTGTACGCAGGAAACAAAAAGAAAAGTTAGGGCGAAATTTTATGAACCGTTTGAGACGAAGTAGTATACAAAATGTAAATTCTTACTGTGTTCATAACTTGTCCAATACAGGGACAAATCCGACAAACATTGTACCAGATGAATATAAATGGTCGTTTTTCGAAAAAAACGACTATTTATACAACGATCATGTACAACACTCGTCAGACGGGGCCAAAAACTCTCTAAGGGACATTTGTCGGTTAACATGCGCGCATTTTACTCAAAAATACAGTTTTACTCACTGTTCACATTTATATATTAATTTCACACATTTATTCGACGTATTACGCATCAACTTAGGGCTGGTTTAACATTTTGTCATTTTTCAATACACACAATTATAATTTAGAGTAATGCATTTTTTTTGTGTCATAAGTAAAAACGTGCACAATATAATACTCCTAGTTCATTCAATCATTTTATCTTATTCCAAATAACGTATACAATCGTCGAATCAAGGCATACACAACAAAATACATATACATGAACATGCACAAATTATACGTGTTTATCACAATTTCACGATAAAAGATGAAATCGGTATACCATGTGATGCTATAAACCGTTATTACGCTAGTGGAAACAATTGCAATCATTAATTCGCCCTAATTTATCAATTTAAGCAAATCTATAATTAGGGTAAAAACTGAATTTTTCATAAAAATAAGAGATTATACCTGAGATTAAGAGTACTGAAGCTTGATTAGAGTGCGTTGGAAGATCCGGAAGCTAAAAATTAGGGATTGGAAGCTTAGGGGTTGAATTTGGGGGGTTTTTTGGGTTTTTTTCGTATGAAATGGAGGAGGAAGAAAGGGCTCGGCTGGCTGGTATAATCGCAAATTTGCGACGGCTTCCGACGGCCGCCGACGGCCCGTCGAAAGCCGTCGGAAAATGGCCGTCGGAAGCCGTCGGTCTTGGCTGTCGGTATTCTGCCTTTTTCTTGTAGTGAAAATCTAAGTTCAGATACCAAATGTGACGGTCCACAAATTCATACCCTTTGAATCGACAATAAACCACATATGTCCGACCCAAAAAGCACAGACTGACGCAAAGTCAAGAGAAAGAAAATAAGAGAGAAGAAAAGAAGAGAGAAGAAAAGAAGAGAGAAGAAGAGAAGAGAAGAAAGAGAGAAGAGAGCACCAAATAGAACAATATAGAATCTCACATCGTAGCAGAAAACATATAATATCATACCAATGATCTTTACAAAATAGAAACTGTATATACATACATCAATCAGAGTTAAACAATCAATCACTTATCATTAGCTTGGACAATTATAACAACATATCCTCATAATTGCCAATAATATACAACAACTAAGCGTCGGATAATCAAAACAGATTCATGTATACGAAAACGAAAATCTCCAGCCCTCCTGTTGAAGCTCCAATAGCACCAAATTTGAACCTGCAAATATATTCGGTCTGACCCTGGCATTGAAAGGGAAGAACGCTTGGATCAGTCTAGTAAACCAGCATGAGAAAAAACAATCAACTGAATTTATTGAATTACCAAACTATTCCTTTCAAAACAAAAGTATCTCGTATGACAAGCTCGCAAACAAACACAGACATATTCTTACCTTACGATAACAAAAACATTTCATATCAAATCCTCTAATATTATACTATTATCTAGTATACAAATAATATTACTAATAGTCGAAATTGTTACATTAATTAAATTCCAGCATATAGCCCAAAATGGGTAATATAATCAAAATGATAGGTACGTAGTGGAGTTTGGATTTCCATACAAATGACCAAACGAAGGGACTACCTTCCGGCAGTACATCTCTAGAGGAGCGCATCGAGGACCATCACAACAGATTCTCTACCAACGTAAGACCGGCCTATCTCTGTAACTAGATAGTATCGAATATATCATCCTTCGGTCGTTACCGACCTTTTCGAGGGCCTTCATAGCATACAAACCACAATAATCCGATACGACGTCATAGCATGTAAAGATATATCTAAAAAAGGATTTTCATATCCTACTTGGGAGCGATCCACTTAGCCATGCTGCATCTAATCTTGTTTCAATCATTTCCGATTGATGAGGCCTGAGGTAACAATTACCTTTTACATATCACATATCACATCACTTTGAGTGCCACACGGTCATTTCCGTTGACTACTAATTGCCTACCACAAAAATATAACCCTTAAGCTCATACGTCTCAAAGAGGGTGTTAAGCTAAGTGAAGTTTACTTCTCCGCCGCCACTGATGTATGGTAAAAACCAAAGTACGTATTCTTTACAAATGCAATGTCAGACAAACATGCATATAAGCGTTCCAGAAACAGGACAAACCGAAGGTACTTTCCTACCACATTCTACCAGAAAATCCCTAGGATTAGTAGAAAATAGTCCTTGAATTAGATATTTCATAATGTAGAGACTACTGCTACTGGATGTATATTGGGATTTTAACCGCAAACGATCAACAAGCAGTCCTCTACTTTGAAAATCCTAAATATCAATATCATTGACCAACCTACACAATCGTCGCATATACTTGGCTCGAAGTGGTTTTCGGATAAATCATTCCCGGTCTCGTCGCACCAACAATGCAAAAGCATTTCTCAACATCACATAGAAACTAAGTCTCATAGACTTATCACTTCTCCTACTTTCAACTTGCCATCATTCGGCAAAGAAAGAAGCTCGATAGATTGGAGTAATACTCCGCAATACACAAATTAACTTCCTTAACACAAATGATAATCAAGCCTACACAGAAGGCTGCGTACTAAGTGTCTGAATAAATAGTTCCCACATCAATCAAGGAAACTAAAATGGATAAATTTGATAGTCGGTTATTAAACTATCAAAGCAATCAAAAAAATATTTAGCACCATATTTAATCACTAGGCCATTTTAATTAATCTTTTATAAACTAAATCACTTGCCAAATGTTCACTTCAAATTATCTTTAAAAAGATATATTTTCAAAACTATTTCAATATTTCACTATTTGGAAAACATTTCCATATACTTATTTAATAATAAGTAATTCACAAACCAATTTATTTTTGAAACTTAGGAAATACAACATATACTTAAATCATGATTAAGTTATATTTCACTCCTTTAAGGAAAAACATTCTTTTAAACATACTTAGGGTCAAAACGAATGTTGCATAAAACATCGTTACGATAACCCAAAATCTTTAGTATAGGAATTCGAAAATTAGATAGATATATAAATCCCATATACTATATAAAATCTTTCCTTTCGAAAATTATTTACTGTAACAATAGTATTATAATCTATCATTTATCGAAAATGTCTATTTCAACAATAAATGTTGAAATCTATGGTTTCGATGCTTAACACATTTTAAAATATCTTCAAATCATTTAAGTCTACTTAAAAGATCAGTTTTCAAAACATTTATTTAATTAGTAGATTATTCAAATATAATTCTCCTATCAAAATCCAATACTTCTACATATTTATTTTAAATGATTATCCACTGTCCAAAATCGTGAATATAATTCCGTAACCAAATTCGTTACTATTGCATTTTTAATTAAAGGATTATCTACTGTCCAAAATCATGGTTGGAATTTCTGTAATAAACTTCTATATCTAGTTTATCAATTTAAATTGATTTCACATTCATAAAATGATGTTTATAAATTCACATTTCTATTTCATTAATCTTTCATATTTAAAATCCCTTTATTAACAAATTCCATTTATCTTATTTATATATCAAAATCCATATTGTAAGTTAATTCATTTATAAATCTTTTATTAGCAAAATCATTCATTTATAACTTCACAAATTCATAAATTTTGTTTACTTACGAAATCCATTTATAACCTAATTTTAACACTTATAAAACTCTTTTATAATTCCATTAGTTCCATTTATAAAATATCAATTTTATAAATCTATACATATAAGTCACTGATAATGATTTCAAAAACCTCAATTTAAACTATTTGCAACATAGTTAACTACATATTTCAAAAATCACATTCTGGTTATATTTCCCAAAAAATATAATTTTTATAACATAAAAATTATGACATTTATTTGTTTAAAATAAATTCATTTCCTTAACCATTCAAAAATTAACAAAACATCTATTTTCAAAATCACTTGAAAATCCTTTTTAAATTGAAATCATCACTTTAACATTTTTAAATAACCAAAAATAGGCAATGCTGCAATAGCACTAAATGCATCAATTATGACATCCAAGTTATCTTATATCACATGATAACAGCATATATCATAATATCTGTAAATAACACCAATACTGGTGATGAATCCAGTTGGATCCCTTCAACCTGTCACCTGTAACAAATATACATATTAGAATATGTGTACAATATCTGCTTCGAGGCAGACTCGCGTACAAAGGGTCATCCACTTATACACGGGAATATATAGGATCTCATCTCCTCCAATATGAAGGAATATATCCAAATACCAATCAATATATATAACATATCATTTATCACCCAAATAATCATCAATCATCATAAAATAAATTTATTCTCACTTATATAAAAATATCAGTGAAGCAGAAAGAGCGAGTTATACTCACATTGATTCCAACAGTATTTGTAGTATTTCATTTCGAATGAAACTATTTGCACTAGCTCCAATCAACTTCAAACCAGCTATAAAATGTAATGCTCGTCAATACGGACCCAACGCAACTTGTTTCGTCAAAAACAGACCTAATATGAAGAAGTTATGACGTTTCAAAGTTTATACGAATATATATATATATATATATATATATATATATAAAAACTTACATACACTTTATTTACTTATTTTAACCTTATTTAAATATGGCACCATGTTCGTATACATCAGATCTTGGCCATGTCTTTATCTTCTCCCCTTTCTCAGATTTTGAACGAATGTAACCCAACTTGGCCGACCTTCGATCGCTCCCCGCTCCACCAACATTAATAGAGATGACGATCTATTATGGCCATTCAAACGACCATCGCATGCTCCACCATCGCCCAAAGACCGGCCGAGCTCGGTCGCTCCATCATCTCGATTTTTTGGCTTGAATGCCAGCCATTTAAAAAAAGATTTGCCGGCGCCTCGCTTCGCCTACGACGTTCTCCACCGTTGGATTTATAATTCTCGTCGTGCTCTACAATATTGTAGTCGAAGGTTTTTGCTAATTGTCAATGGATCGTGAGAATTAGAGGAAAAATGAGATGAACTTCTGGCCATGGAAATAGAAAGTGGAGGCTAGCCCTAGCTTCGTTAGGGTTTTTGCAAATGTGAAAAAGCATGGCCTTTTATAGAAAATTCCTAAACAATATTCAACGACAAATTTTCGAACTCCAAACGAAGCGTACCGCCTGGCGTTTATAATATTTTACCTATTCTGAACACAATGGAATATATATCGAGAGCCAATTCCATCATATTTGGAAGATAGGTTTTCCAATCGACTATTTAAATTCAAAATTTCACTTAAACAAATTTCTACGCATTTTGGCCCGCCAAGACTAAACCATTAGTCTGATTGACACTAAATTTGAAATCCTACAATAATATAACATAGCGGATCTAATGAAAATTGTTTTGTCGAATCCGAAACTGTGTGAAAAATGACTATTTTTATGCGTTAATTAAATATTAAATATTCAATTTCTATAATTTAACTTTTAAATAAATTTTAAAAGTCTACCAACATCATTTTAACTTAAATAAAATTTAATTCAACTTTATAAATCATTTTCATTCATATTAAATTCAAAATCCAATTATTTCTGCAATTTCAAATATTAAATTAATAATTTAGTTATCTAATTAAATCACTATATTTCAAATATAAGTTATTCAGCTTATAAAATTTACTTATGAATATTTAAAATCAATTAAACGTCTAAATTTCAAATGACTGAAATTCTTGGTCGTTACACATCTAAAGAAGGAAGTGGTAGCGAGCCTCTTTATTGCCAAGTTTACATAAGAAGAGTTGCCCAGCTAGGGCACTGTATATACTCATCATATCATAGTAAAAGCAAAGATATCGAGTCTCCAAGTAAAGGATAGATGTCAAGTCATAACCATTGGTTCTACTATAAAATCAAGGGAGCAAGAATATCGAGCTTCTACAATACAAAGGCTCTTGAACCTAAAGATAACAGGGTTGACAAAAATATAAAGAGGATGCTAAACCTCTACAACATAGAGTGTTGCCGAGCTTGTAACGAAAGAAGAATGCCGCACCACTAGAAGATGTCGAGCATCTAATCACAAAGGGAGGATATCAAGTTTCTGCAGATAATGAGCCTTTGATACAACTATTATCGAGACTTTAAAACAGTAACCGTAATTGAGCACCTATAAACAGTAAATGATATCGAGCTTCTATGAAGAAGTGTTGTCAAATTTCGATATGCAGAAGGGATAACGAATTACAAAAGAATGATGAGCTTCAATATTGGCATAGGATGACGAGCTTTTACAAGTGTCAAGAGATGTCGAATTTTAGAATACATAAGGATTACCGAGTATCTACCAAATGAAGGGATGGCAAAGGGAAACATGTCATCCATCTATTTTATTTTTCCATCTCTATAAAAAGTTCCTCTCCGCCACATTGAGAGGGGCGAATCATTTCTTACTCTATTTCTCAGTTATAAATTGTAGACCTAAATCGATTTAGGGATTTCCTTGGCCACTTGTAGCTCTTGGGCTCTTTGCAAATAAGGACTTGGGCAATTAACCCCGCATAGCATACTTCTTTTGTACTTGCTTATTTATCTATTTATGACAATGGACTTATATGATTTTATTCTTGGACTTGGATTTGAACTTGGATTTGCATAGTATTGATTTTCTATGGCCACTTAAGTCGTTATTTAAATTGAATTTTACCTTGCATATTGCCTATTATGCCCATTGACATATGAACAAGGGATTGTAAAATATGTGAATGGCCTATTTTTCTTGTTGACACATGAATGGACTATTGCATATTTATGCAAATCGGCTATTTCACTTTCGAAAATATGACTTGAATTTCGAACAACCTCGTGCTTATATTGAAACCGATGGTATTATTGAAACATTTTCAAGTAATTCCACTTTGTACAACATCTTATGTGTTGAAATAATTGTTCGTTTAACATTTCTAGTGCTAGAAGGAGGGCTTAACCCTTTGGGTTATCATTCCTTTATTTTGAAACTAACTAAAAAACATCATTTCAGGAAAATAGTGAGGACCAAGAAGGTTAATGGTCTAAATGAAGAAGTCATATAATTGATAGTCCTGGTGGATAATGGCATCTCGAATTTCACGTTGTAGACAGCAGTGATTGGACAACCTTCAATCCCAGCAAAACCCAAAGGCAACGAAGCTAAAATTCAAGGCTTAACACAGTGATTTACAATTATGAAAGAGATTCTCAGGACAGTTCTTTCTCAAAATTCTTCTAGGTCAACGGAGCTCATAAAAGGGAAAGAAAAAGTGGAGTCGCTAAGAAGAAAGCAAGAAAACTCAATGCTTAAAAGTAAAGATAATGGCAAACGTGTCATAGGCCCACAAAGAAAGAGGGAAATCCAAAATGAAGGACAAGCAATGTATTCTCCAAAATCGTAAGCAAAATACAACAAGGCTAAGAGGAACCATCAAGAGGAGAACTGATAAAGGCTACTAGGAACATCTCCAGAGCAATCAGATGGCTCGACCTCATACAAAGAATATAAACCCTATAAAGGAGATCATCGTAATGATGAAACCTATTTAAGGGACATGGCCAACAAAATAGCTAAGGATATTCTTGACCTTAAGGGGAAGAGGATCCTTGACCCAAGGGTTGATAATAATTTTTTAGAAGCTCCTTTTATAGAGAAGATAATAACTGTCAGAATCTTGTACCATATTAAAATCGTTCATTGAAGTATGATGGAATCAATGATCCTGATAATTATCTTTTGGCTTTTGAAAGTCAAATGGACATGCATAATGCTTCTAGGGTAGTTTGTTGTAGCTCTTCCCTACAACATTCCATAGAGTAGCTGCCAAATGGTACGCACTATCGAGGAAAGGCCATCTACTCCTGGGAATAATTTTCTTATGAATTTTAGACATAGTTTTGCATATACAAATACTCTATCGCAATGTGCTAGCTAATGTCAAGCAATGGCCAAGGGAATCGTTTGCGAATATCTATGGAGATTCAATACAAAGAACTAAAAGTAGAAAATATGGCTGATAAGGAAAAGATGATGGCAGTGCATTCGAGGTTAATTAAACAGACTCCTTTCTTGAAAGAGCTCTATGTTCATGGGTGTAGAGATCTACAAGACTTCCATTTCCAAGCTGATAAGTTCATCCACATGGACAAAATGTACCATTCTAGGAAGAAGGCTCAACCAAAGAAAGAAGGAGGAAAGTTTGGTTCGATCACCTCTCCAAAATACCAAATTGGGGTGAAAATAAAAGTGGAAGATGGGAGGAGATCCCAAATCCAATTATATAGAGGTTAACAAACCGATCTACTACATTTTTGTTGTGGCCAAAGGTAGTGGAAATTTTCCTACCTCCTATAAAGCAAGGAACCATCCTGAACCTAAGAGAAGGGGAGATTATTGTGACTACCATAAAACAAATGGGAATAAGACTGATGAATGTCGTGTCTTAGCAGGTATAATTCAGAATTTGATTAGGTCAGGTGCTTTGAATCTATTCGTTAAGGAAAACTAGAAGTCTTCCTGTCCTGGGGAATAATTAGAGGCCTCTTAGTAATGTTGCTACCTTTATAGAGAATGGTTCCCAACAGGATTTTATTCCTTATGTTAATCGCATAGATGTCATTCATGGAGGTCCTTGCATCGTTCGAAGTAGCAAAGGGGATAGGAGCAGATATGTAAGGGAAGCAAAGGGTGGAATCTCCTCTATTCATAAAGAGCCACCGTTCAAAAATCGTAGATCTCAACTCCAAATTCCTAATTTGACAATAATTCGGTAACAACCAAAATTTTCGATGCCGAAAATTCCAGATAGTTAGGGAAAAGAAGAAAAGAGATAGAAGAAGAAGAAGAAGAAACAGAAAAACAAAAATACAGATTCTCATATTCGCAACGGATCAAAATATAATATCAAATAAAATGGAAAACTGTATTAGTTAATTTACATCAATACATCTGAGTTACAACTTTTACACAAAACACTGGACAGATAAAATCAACATGTCCCAGATAAACTACAATATCACAACGGAATACACTCCATACGTGCCTGCCATCCAGCTCGCCACCTGAGCTCCAAAACGTCCAAACCTGAAAATCTATAATACTCTGCCTGACCCGAGCATTACATCAGAGTAATACCCGGGTTAGGCTGGAAACCAGCGTGAGAAAACCCATATAATATGAAAACCAAGCTATATAAATTATTTGCATACCAGGGTAACTAATACCTTCTACGAGTTCTCAACTTGTTTAAGTCAATCGCTTATTTTCAACAATACTTAAAAACTGCTACTTAATTTAACTAGCCACTTACTTTATTCATTCCATCCTATTTGATTTCATATACCAAATTTTAAAGAATTTAGATTACTAATCGAAGTGGTTTTAGGTATTTACTGATACTTGACCCAGTCTCTTCGAACTCAATGTCATCTCTAATCAAGTTGTTAAGGTGAATACAATTAAATTTGAAAATAGGGTATCACATTTATACAGCAATTCATTATGAGATAAATAACTCACATTTTCTAATTTTTACTCGACACATCCTATTCACAAAAACATCATAGACTATCAGGCCAGATATTAATCCAATCATCAAATACCATTCAATCATCCATAAGCAAGATTTATTAGATGTTCAATCTTTGATTAATTTAAACTTAATCTCTTACTTACTTAGATTACTTGTAATCCTTCTTACTTAACATTAATTAATTACAAACCAATTAATTTAATCACTTTTAATTATTTCTCTCAATTTATCATTCTTGATGCGTTATTCTCTAATTACATTAGGCAACCAGCTTTTAATTAATTACCTAAATTAATTATCCTTTAACCTTTCATTACTCTATTAATTAATTATATTTAACGAGTAATCTTTAATTAACCTCATTATCAATTACCCATAATTTATTACATTCAGTGATTAACTATCCTTTAATTACTTACATTAATTAATTAACTCTTTAATGACTCAAGTCTTTAATTAATAAAAAGATAAACAATCTAAATTTAATTACTTAATTATCACTTAAATCTTATTTAAACCATATACAGATTCTTGAATCTTAAAATTCAATATCTTTATCTTGAATTATCTATTTAATCACATTCTTATATTTTAAAATAGTAGAGATTTAATTAATTAACCTAACATATAATTATCTATTCAATATAATTTAATTTCAAAACTTTTGAATTTTAAAACTATATATATTTTGAAGCTTGTTAATATTAACTTAAGAAACTTATTCACTAACTTACTTGCTTCTATTCCTAATCTATTTCCTTTCTAGTTTAAAACCTATTCAAAAATTTGTTTCCTAAATTAAGAAGAAAACTGTTAACTTAAAACCCAAAATCTAGCAATCATCCCGAGCAAATGCTTGCAAATGCATGCTCGAACCCAAGGCTTCCCTTCTTCCTGAAAACTCGAGCTAAACATCATTCTACCCGTGCCCATACCCGAGTTGAACACAACACAGATACATAGGACCATGTGCATGTGCATATGAGTTCGTCAGTGTTTCGATCGCCAATGACTCCGCCTGCGAGTCACCAACAACCCCTTCGAACTTCCCTCCACCTAGTTCCCATTCAAATGCCAGGAATCGAAATCAAGGCAATCGACCCAGACTGGAAACAAACTACCCGACCAAATCTTCCTCTCACCGCTGCCGACCACGGATCACCATGTTGCCGTGTTTGGAGATGTACTAGTCCTTGATAACCAATTTCCCCTACCTTTGATCTCTTCCAGTGCGGCAACGACATCACACCAATCCTCGCGACATCGTCAACCATGCTTAAATTCATTGTCACTAGGACATTCTGGCGATCAATGAAATCTTTGATAAATTTCCCTAAACTCCCCAACCTTCATCCATCTTTCGGCCAAGAATCGACCCCTAACTCCGATTGGTTCTTCGAAAATTGATGAATAATCAATTTCCAATCAACCGGCCTTTCCTCACCAATTTCTATATTAAAAATTATGATATGACTATTAAAAATCATCACTTTCAAATTTGAATTAGTTAATATAATTAAAACTTGAAATCTGGATACTTGATTTTCTGACATTAATTTGTCATTACTGTTATTCTAATTCTTTGAAATTTTTACCTATCATATATACTTAAAACTATTGATGTTACTTTTATACTAACACTTTTCCATTTAAAGATTATAACCTAATATAGATTGAAGAAGGAAGATTGGATTTTGAATCAGGTTTTATTTGTTAAAATCAACAGAACTCTGAATATACAGGTTTCCCCTATTAATACATATATAAATAGCTTCATTCATCTCTGCAAATCTGTATCACAACATTTCATCCATAATCTATCACATGTATCATGATAATCACTAGCTAAAGACTTTAAAGACAAGTTTAGTCACTGATTTAGAACAGAGACAGGAATTTGGTTTTGAATTTTAGTTAGTCAAAATCAGACATAGACCAGAATTTTATTTTTGAACAGACATTCATATATATCTATATTGTGATTCAATTACTACAACACATTTCATCTATGCAACAATTTCACAATGTTTCCTTAAGAAATATTCACGTGCATCAGAGACACACATGTTAAACTTTGTAAATTAGATGTTTACTCGCCTTATTTTGAAATAGGGAGCAGAACTTTTTAAATTTTGAAATGCTACTTAAGGTGAACTTGATTGATGATCTGAAATTGAAATCCTTGAGTTTGATCCTTTAATTATTTACTTTGCTTGCTCAATTAAAATTGCTGTTTGGTTTCAACTTGAGATTAGAATTATTATTTGATCTTCTTCTCTCTTTTTTCTTCAGATTTTGTTTTCTTTCTTTAATTTTTTTCTTTCACTTAAAAGTGAAAAGAGAAAAATGATCATGACACTTGTTAATTGTATGATAAACTATGTTTACACTTGTTATTTGTATGTATTAATCTCCTTACACTTGTGAAATGCATATAAGTGATATTTTTATATGTTTTCATCTTATATTTCCATAAATACTTTTCCCTTATGTTTATATTACTTAAAGAAGATGATATATAAAATTTAATTATATATTAAATAACTATTTACATATACTAGCATTAAAATCTAGAGTTTACTTAAATAGCTTTTGGAAAACATCACGTTGAACTCAAAACAATAGCTTCCTAATCATAATATAAATATACACACACACTAGTATACATGTATAAGTACACACTTAAATTTTCCATATTATAAAGTTTGCATATGTCTATTTACAAATTTGTTAGTTTACTATAAGATATATCTTTTCAAATATTCATAATTCAATATTATTATAGCTCAAATCCATTTTGATATCTTTATACTATCAGCATTATATTTGTTAAACCAAAAAAAATCAGTATCTCTATAGCTTAAAATCAGATAATTATTTTATTATCAAATGACAAAAATCCGGATTATCGCAAATTCAATAAGAACTAAGAGGATTACGTCACCCACATGACTACCCGCTAATGATAACTACTCAAATTGGGCTCTCTGTGCTGACAAAATCTGAGTGGATATTGGAAATGTATTAAATTTCGTTTTCAAATATGTATTTGACCAAATGAACATTTTGAAGGGGAATTTGGAACCACCCATCTTTGGGATCAATAATAAAGGATTTACTCCAATAGGGAAGATAAAGCTCTTTGTGCAAGTGGAATTCCCCTATATTCCAGAACCTTTGAAATTCTTTTTATAATAATGGACCAATCCTCTAATTATAATGATTTCTTTATGATGTTTGATTTAGATGAAATGGATGCATTTTCCTAGCTTAAACATCTATTGGTGAAGTTCTTAGCTAAAATGGTTAGGGAACCAAAAGGAGGAAGCAATTTCGCTCCTGAGAACTATATTTTGCTGCACTTGATCAATTTAATAAACATGGCACTTCTTATTATGATTTGAAGAAAGGTAAAGTGAACAAAACTAAGACTAAGAAGCCCTTGAATGTTAAATTTTCAAGCCTACTATTCAAGGCAAATAAATAGGCATAGGTAAGTGAAAAGCCTGTGAATGTGCTGAAAAAGTTCAACTTCTCCGAAAGGAAAAGAAAGTGAAAAGAAGCCAACAACGTAACCAATGATATAAAGGGTTAATAAATTATTACCGAATTAGATTGCAGAAATGAGCAAGAAAGAATGAAATCTATCAAAGATCTAGAAAAGCTAAGCTTAGATTCACTTAATCCAACTAAAATAGTAAAAATTGGAAAAGAAACAAGGGATAAACTCAAAAGAAAGCTTATTTGATTCCTCCAATCTAGCAAGGACGTGTTTGCCTGGACTCACTCAGACATGGCCGAAATAGATCCAGCAATTATAAGCCATGCTTTAAGTATAGATCCAAATATCGTCCTAGATCGATAAAGGAAAATTGTGACGACCTGGAATTTTGAGCAATATCAATTTAATAATCTTTGATAATAATTAAATTGATTTGATCATTTTATATTATAAATTGACAAGTTAAATTTATTTTAAAGGTTAATGATAATAATTTGTTCATATCTATTAACGTTTTTCTTGACAATATGAATTGGCAAATTTAATTCTTTTGAAAGCTAATAATATTTTGATTTGAAAATATTTATTTTGGTGAATAAGAAGTTTTTAATGTAATAAAACTTATATTCGAATTGTAATATATATATAAATGTATATATTGTGTGATTTGAATTTGTTTTAAAATTTAATATGGAAATTATCAAATTTAATGTTAGAATGTTTCTATTTGAAATATGTATATGTATATGTATATTTGTATATATATGTTTGAAATAGGAATTGTATTAATTTGAATTTAATAAGAGTTTTCAAACTTGAATATATTTAGTTTTGAAATTTGAAATGATAATTTGATTTAATGTCTTTGAAATGATATTTGAAATTTAAATTTAAACAATAAAGTTAATTTCTTATTTTATAAACATATATTTTAGCTTTTATTTTTTTTATAAGATAAAATTGTTTTAAAAATTTATATAAGGAGTTAAAATCAATTTCTCAAGTTTGTAAACATATATTATATAATATAAATCAAAACTATAAGTTATTTGTATTCACATGCATATTTATTATAAGATAAGTTCATAATATTACATAATTACTTACATATAACTTAAATAAATTTATAAATAAGAAGATAACATTTAAAAACATTAATAAAAAACAATAATAAAACACTTGTTAAACTTTTAGATATGTGTTAAGACAAATGTAAATTAATATGTATAGGTGTAAGCTAATTAGAATGTAAGATAGACAAATGTCACTCTCTTGTAAATTTAATTTAAAATTAAATTGTAAAATACAAAATGAGCTTCATTTTCAGTAAAAGGATTCCTTTACTCTCTTCTACAACAAAATAAATGCAAATCTGAAAGGCAAGATCAAAACAAAGATAAACTCAGACAAAAAAATACAAATCAAAGATGAATACAAATCTGCAAATCTGGAAATCCGGGAAAGCAAGGGAAAATCTGGATACTGAATCAAGAGCAAGATCTTCAGGTTCTTGTTCAAATCATGCTAGTTACATTCAGCATGCAAGAGCTGGAAATTTAAAGAACCGGAATCAAGCAATAAAATCAACATGCAGTGAATTTTGAAAGCCTGGGAAGCTACTCTGTTTTCTACTTTTATAATAAGGTGAGTAAATGCTATTTGAAAAACAGTTTGATTCTATATTTCACCTTGATATTGTGTGGATCACCATGATATTAACAGATTGTTTGAATATAAATTGAATGCATGCTTGAACTGAGTAAATTTGAATGCCTATGTAGTTTACATGATCTCTGTGTGATTTTTGCAGTTATCATTTCCATAATTAAATCAATAACTTTAGGTTGAATCCAAATTAGCATATGATTTATGAACAAAGATTATTTGAAATCAAGTAATGCTTCATTTAAAAATAGTTATAGATTTTTAAAATGAATGTTTGGTTCAAAATTTACAAATTTGCAGTATTGATCAACTTGGATCAAAATTTTATGAATTAAATTTGCAGTTTTGATTCCATGATTGAAATAATGTTAGGAAATTATGATTTTTAAGGGTTAAATCACAAATTTTAGTTTGGTATTTAGTGGTGAATTTTTGATTATCTATTTTGGGGTTTTTGGCCGATTCTGGGTGATCAACGACGAATCAGTGGTCGTGTTGGTGTGTGGAGATAGTGGGGTCTATAGTGGTCTCTGGAAAAATACGGAGGAGGTCGGCCGATGGCCATGGTGGCGGCGGGAGGCAATTGTATTCTGGTGCCCTAATTTTTATCAGAGTATGAACCGTGGTGATTTCATCACCACGAGATGATCGAGTGGTGCGGCCTTCGAGTTGATGAAGGTAAGATGGGTGACGAGTTCACGGCTGTAGGAGATGGAACTCAAGGTGGTCAGATGGTCGAGGGGGAACTCGGTGGTAGGGATGAAGTGGAATATTGCTTCAGGAAAATTTGGGGGTCCGAACGCTCGTATTTCGATTCTTGATCGAAATTGGATTTCTGGGCTCCGAATTGTGATATTGGGGACGAGAGCGACTTGATGCAGGCTAGCATTGTAACAACCCGCATATTTAGCGATTTTATATTTAAATGTTTAATTTAAATATAGCGTCGTTAGTCGGATTTTGGTCCGAAATGTTACTTTCTGCAAATGGCCGAATTGGAACTCGAGAATTCCTCCATTGGTTCCAAAATGGCGTTTGCGATCTTTTTGAGTATAGGCTTTGATATATTTGGAGCAAGTCGAATTTTGCTATTTGCTAAGTGGGCTTTTGGGTTTGGGTTTCACCCAAACTGTTCTATAAACCAACTCAGCCCTTCTCTCCTTCCATTCACTTATTCATTTCATAAAAACTTAAGCTAAAAACTGATAATGGTGGAAGAGAATGAGAATTTGAAACTCCTAGCCCTAGTTTACTTGCAAATCCAAATTCTTGCTCCAAAATCATAGAGAAGCTATTAGTAAGTTTATCTCCATCTTCTCTATCTCTTTTCCTCTTCAATTTCAGTAATTTTCCTAACCCTAACTTAGGAAATGCTTGCTTTGATTCTAGATTGTAACTTGTAGTGTTGAAGTGGAGTGTGGTTGGTTGATTCCTTGCTTCTGTGCTTCTTCATCATCTTTGTTTGTGAGGTTAAAAGGTGAGTTTTTGTAACTCACATCTAAGTATGTTGCTTTTGCTGTGGTTGGATATGAAATTCTAACCTTGACTCATGTCTATTGCTGTGGAGTTGGATCGATTGGTTTTGATATGTTTTGGCCACTTTGGCCTAGGCAAATTATTGCCCAGACCAGGTGACCAGACGTCTAGAGGCAAAGCTCAGACGTCTGGTTTTAAACCTGGAGAAAGTCATAAACCACTCTCAGACGTCTGACCCTCAATTTCAGACGTCTGAATGGTTTCAGACGTCTGGTTCGCAAAACCAGACGTCTGGTTGGGTTTTCTGGAATTTTTCCAGAGGACGAAACCAGACGTCTGAAGGCACCGCTCAGACGTCTGGAATCCCCTGTTTTGCCTATTCTTGGTTGATATTTCATTGATTATCGATGTTTGTCGACTTGGTTTGTGATTATCATTCACGATTGACTTTGATGATCTCATTTTGATTTCATTCACGGGTTTTATAAATAATCTCTCCAAATCGTATTAAAAGCTCGCTTCTCCATTTATAAATTCTATTTAAACGCGCGCACACACACACAATTTTGCACTTCGAGCGAAGTGGAAGGGTGATTAAATGGTTGGGCAAAATACGGACCATCAATCTGTGCGTTTATCCTTTCGATTAATCCCCGACCTATTCAATTGATCGTTTTGACCTTCGGGTTTGGTTTATCGATGATATGAGGTAAATTTGTACTGCTTTGAGTGTGAAATAAACTAACGGATAGTAAACCGTTAAGTGCGAACGGGTGGTTATGGGACTCATGTTACCACTTTTCGGATTCCTCTCTGGGAGTTTGTGACACATGCTGCCTTTGGGATAGTGTCTTCGGACTGTCTCCTCTGTCTTGTTTCCTTTAAATATCGCCTTTGGAGTTGGCCTTTGCCCCGACTCGAAAAATATATGGGGTTGGCGGTTGTCTTTAGTATTGCTTTCGAAGTGGTTTCTTTACCACCGCTCAAGAGATATTGGAGTGGTTTCTTCACCACCGCTCAAGAGATAACGGAGTGGTTTACTCACCACCGCTCATGATGTTTCATTTATATGTATATTCCCTAGGTATTGCTTTTCAGTATTGGTTCTTTGGAGCCACACGAAATATAGCATCTACCTTGTGGAACTTGTATTATCGGTATTGGTTGTTTGCCTTATGGCTTGCTTTGGGATATTCTTATCCTTTGTTTCTATATGTTGCCGATGATATGAGGCTTGATCTATATGATTCATCTTTTGTTAGATGATTGTGTATCTCTTTTAGAGATATCCATTATGCTTTGTAACCTTGTAGGTTTATTGTTGTTCAGTTTATTTAACTGATTTGTTTAGCTAGACTGATCCGTGTAATTTATACTCGGGTCAGACCGAGTTGTTTCAGGTTAGGTGCTTTTAGACTTAGCCTATTTTGCTTCCGCATGGACTATTCTCTAGCTTCATTTTGTTGTAGCGTCTTTTGTGGTCCTTATCTGTTGTAACTCTGATATTTATATTTTTGTCTCGTCTGTATATTGTGGTCTCCTGTACCACTTGACATGTATTATTTTGTATACTCTGTTGTGTATCCGTTTATGTGTATATTATGATCGACCGTTCTGTGATGTGATTTACATTTGAGTTGTTATATTTTCTTCTGATAGATCCTATAGCCATTGTAGTTTTGCCTTAAATATTTATTGAATAGGTCGAATTTTAATGTGACTACTCTTTGACGTATTTGGTGAATAGTTAAGGTAAGATTACACATGGTCGCTTCCATTATAATCTATTGTCCGCGTTAGCCGACAGTATTATCTATGTAATACTCTTTGTTAACGAGGCTCTCGGAGTGGGGCGTCACAGCGTGGTATCAGAGCTGAGTTCAGAAGAAAATATGATAAATACAGAATAGATGCACATATTATGGTACATCAAAGTGTACAAGTGATACAAATCTTTGAATCATCGTGTCTCTTTATTCCATCAAGGCTAGATAGTATTTGGGAATACGTCTAGGATTATTCTGTAGTATCCCATATTGAAATATCTACCTTATGAATAATCTTTTCCTTATCTTGACTTTCAGCTTATGTTTGGAAGAGGCAGAGATCGACGTTCGGATGGTGGGCAATCTAGTGGCTCACATCCGGATGGCGTTTATATGTCTACCGATCAGTTTATGGAGTTGTTTAGGAGCACTCAGCCTCCGGTCCTCCTCGAGTGTCTCCACCTCGCAAGTTTGCTTTTGCACGTCAGTGTAGTGATTTTGCTCATCTTGGAGGAAAACCGTTTACGGGTTCCGAATCTGTTCTTCAAGTCCAAGCTTGGCTTCGCACGTGCGAGCGTATCTTCTCTCGCATGGACCTTTCTGACCATGATCGAGTTCTTGTGACTTCTAGCTTATTACAAGAGTGTGCTCTTGATTGGTATGAGCTTCTTGTAGCCGAGATTGATGAGTCTACTCTTTCTTGGACTCAGTTTCGGGGATGATTTGAACTCAAGTTCGTTCCTGAATCTGAAAAAGTTTTATTGACCCGTCGCTTCCTTGAGTTGAAGCAAGGGAAATTTTCTGTTTCTGAGTATGTCGTAACGTTCGAGGCTTTATCTCAGTATGGTCTTGAATTTATCAGCACTTCTCACAAGAAGAATTTGAAATTTGTTTCTGGTCTTAAGAAATATCTTAAGAAGTCTTTGTTGCTCCAGCTTAAGCTTTCTTTCGAGGAATTGGTTGATTCGGCACTTCACCTCGAGACCATCGAGAAGGAGGGTGATAGTGATGTAGATGTTGAGGTTTCTAAGAACCCCAACAAGAGGCCGCTTCCAATTCCGAAGAAGCATTTTCCTTCTAAGAAGAAGAAGACCGGTGGTCCTAGCTCTCAGCCTCTGTCTTCCGGAACACCTTTCGTTCGAAAGTGTTTCAATTGTGGTTCTCCGGATCATATTATTCGAGCTTGTCCAAAGCCTCTCTTCTGTCGTTACTGCAAGAGGGAAGGTCATCGTAGTTCCACTTGTCCCATTGCTCCGAATAATTCTTCATCTGGCAAGTTAAATGTAGCGAATGCTTCTGGAGGTTCATCTCAATCAAAAGGTATATCTCCATCTATTTTAGAAGGTTTTATTCTATTTCATGATCATAGTATACGAGTTCTTTTCGATACGGGTGCTTCACATTCTTTCGTATCGAAGAAACTCGTTGATGATTTATCTTTGGATGTTTCTTGTATGGTTACTTCTTTAAGGATTGCGAATCCAATTGGGGGATCCGCGACCCTTAGCTTGTTTTGTGATGATATTGAGATTGTTTTATGTGGCTTTTCTTTCCGTGCGAATCTGCATGTTATTTCTTGTTTGGGTTTTGATATGATTTTTGGTATGGACTGGCTAGTGAGGTACGATGCCAGGATTATTTGTTCCGAGAGAACTTTATATCTTTGTCATCCTGATTCGCCTTCTCAGTTATCTCTTGTTCTTCAGAATGTGGATAATTCCGAGATGGCTTTGTATTCTCTTAACTCGCGAGATGATGATGATATATCTCGTATTCCTGTTGCTTGTGACTTTTCTGATGTTTTTGAGCCTGTATCGGGTTTGCCACCCAAACGGGAAATTGAGTTCCGCATTGATCTCATTCCAGGCGCTCAGCCAGTTAGTCATCCTCCCACGAGGATGTCTACAAAGGAAAATGAGGAACTCAAGAAGCAGCTTTTAGAGCTTGAATCCAAGCAATTGATTCAATCTAGTTTTTCTCCGTGGGGATCCGCGGTCGTCTTTGTGAAGAAGTCTAATGGAACTCTTAGGCTTTGCATTGACTATCGCAAGCTTAACGAGTTGACCATTAGAAATAGGTATCCTTTGCCTAGGATCGATGATATGTTCGATCTATTGAGTGGTGCTTAGGTCTTTTCTCAGCTTGACCTTGCCACAGGTTTTCATCAGTTACGAGTCGCGGAGGATAGCATACCTCTTACCGCTTTCTGCACTCGTTATAGTTCTTTTGAGTGGCTCGTTATGCCGTTCGGTTTGACGAACGCTCCTGCTTTCTTTATTGATCTCATGAATCGGGTATTCCGGGAATATCTCGATAAGTTCGTGCTTGTCTTCATTGATGATATCCTTATTTATTCTAAGTCTGAAGCGGAGCATGCTAATCACTTGAGAATTGTCTTGAGTACTCTTCGTCATCATCAGCTTAGAGCCAAATTCTCCAAGTGCCACTTTTGGGAGAATAATGTTAAGTTCTTAGGCCATGTTGTATCTTCCGATGGCATTTCTGTCGATCCCTCAAAGATCGAAGCCATCCAGAATTGGAAGAGGCCTGAGAATGTTAATGAGATTCGTAGTTTCCTTGGATTGGCGGGTTATTAACGTCGGTTCATTAAGGATTTTTCCCGTGTTGTGCTTCCTCTCACTTGCCTTACTCGGAAAGGCATTCGTTTTGATTGGTCCGACAAGTGTGAAGCTTCCTTTCTGACATTGAAGGAACTTCTCACTAATGTTCCTATTCTTGTGATTCCCGAGGGGAATCATGATCTTGTTGTCTACACCGATGCTTGTGGTAGTGGTCTCGGTGCTGTTCTTATGCAGAAGGATCGGGTAGTTGCTTATGCTTCTAGGCAACTACGTCCGAATAAAGTTCGCTATGCCACTCATGATCTTGAGTTAGCCGCCATTGTCTTTGCCTTGAAGATTTGGCGACATTATTTATTGGGCGAGCGCTTCATTATCTATACCGATCATAAATCTTTGAAGTATTTGTTCACTCAGAAGGAACTCAATATGAGGCAACAGCGTTGGCTCGAGTTTCTTGCTTCTTATGACTTTGATATCTAGTATACCCCTGGTAAGGGTAATCGTGTTGCAGATGCGCTTAGTCGCAAACATTCGGCTGTTATTTCTATGATGCTAGCCGAATGGGATATTCTTGAGACTCTATCTTTTTGTGAAATTCATGATCGAGGTTCATCTTATGATTCTCCTATTCTATTATTTAGTTTGGGAGCTCGACCTATTTTATTGGATCGTATTGCCGATGCCCAACGGCGTGATCCTGATTTGTTGTATTTTATTCAGCTTTGTGAGTCTGGATCATGTGATGAGGCGTTGCAAGATCTTAGCATTGATTCTCATGGGTGTCTTCGTAAGAAGAACCGTCTTTTTGTGCCTTCTGATCTTGCACTTAGGCATGAAATTCTTGATGATTGTCACCGTTCTAAGTATACCATTCATCCCGGTAGTAGCAAGATGTATGCCGATATGCGTCGTCTTTATTATTGGGAAGGCATGAAGCGCGATGTGACGAGTTATGTGAGCAATTTCATAACTTGTCAGCGTTTTAAGGCCGAACATCAGCGTCCTTCGGGTCTTCTTCAGCCTCTTGAGATTCCATTGTTGAAATGGGATCAGATTTCTATGGATTTCATTGACGGCCTACCTTGTTCGAGATCGGGCCATTCTAGCATTTGGGTTATTGTTGATCGCCTTTCTAAGTCTGCTCATTTCGTCCCTATTAAGTCTAATAGGGTTGCTTCGCATTTGGCTAAGTTGTATGTCAAGGAAATCGTGAGACTTCACGGTGTTCCTAGTTCTATTGTGAGTGATCGTGATCCTTTATGCACGAGTCATTTTTGGAAGAGTCTTCAGCAAGCTTTGGGAACAAAGCTTAATTTTTCTACAGCTTATCATCCGCAGTCTGACGGACAGACTGAACGGGTGAATCGTATTTTGGAAGATCTTCTCAGTATTTGTATCTTTGATTTTGGTGGTAGTTGGGAGGATCATCTACCTCTTGTAGAGTTCTCCTACAACAATAGTTTTCAATCTAGTATCGGTATGGCTCCTTTCGAAGCCTTATACGGAAGGCCATGTCGATCACCTTCTTGTTGGTCAGAATCTGGTGAGAAGCTTATTCTTGGTCCAGATTTTGTTCGTGATTCTTCTGAGAAGATTGATCTTATTCGGTTGAGAATGAAAGAGGCACAGAGTCGCCAGAAATCCTACGCGGACAACCGTAGGAAACCCCTCGAGTTCTCAATTGGTGATCTTGTTTCTATTCGTGTTTCTCGTTTGAAAGGGGTTATGCGTTTCAGTACGACTGGGAAATTGGCTCCTCGTTATATAGGACCGTTTTCTATTACTGAACGTATTGACCCTGTGGCTTATAGAGTTTCACTTCCAGCTCATTTATCTGGCATTCATGACGTGTTTCACGTCTCGCAACTTCGGAAATGTCTTCGGAAGTCGGATTCTGTTATTACTTCTCCTGATTTGCAAGAGCTTGAGGTCTCACCGGACTTATCGATGGTACAACAACCTATTCGCGTGCTTGACACGGAGGTGCGACACCTTCGGAACAAGGACGTGCCGCTCGTTAAAGTTCAATGGTCCGCTAATCCCAATGACTGTACTTGGGAAACCAGAGAATTTATTGAGCGATCTTATCCGGGTTTTCTTTCCATGCCTTGAAACGGTGAGTATGTCTTTTCATCTCAAGCTTATTTTCTTTTCTTTTGATTGATTGTATTTATGTAGTTGTTACAAATACCATCTCTAGAAATTGCGGGGACGCAATTTTGTAAGGAGGGGAGATCTGTAACAACCCGCATATTTAGCGATTTTATATTTAAATGTTTAATTTAAATATAGCAACGTTAGTTGGATTTTGGTTCGAAATGTTACTTTCTGCAAATGGCCGAATTAGAACTCAAAACTACCTCCATTGGTTCCAAAATGGCGTTTACGATCTTTTTGAGTATAAGATTTGATATATTTGGAGTAAGTCGAATTTTTCTATTTGCTAAGTGGGCTTTTGGGTTTGGGTTTCACCCAAACAGTTCTATAAACCAACTCAGCCCTTCTCTCCTTCCATTCACTTATTCATTTCATAAAAACTTAAGCTAAAAACTGATAATGGTGGAAGAGAATGAGAATTAGAAACTCCTAGCCCTAGTTTACTTGCAAATCCAAATTCTTGCTCCAAAATCATAGAGAAGCTATTGGTAAGTTTATCTTCATCTTCTCTATCTCTTCTCCTCTTCAATTTCAGTAATTTTCCTAACCCTAACTTAGGAAATGCTTGCTTTGATTCTAGATTGAAACTTGTAGTGTTGAAGTGGAGTGTGGTTGGTTGATTCCTTACTTTTGTGCTTCTTCATCATCTTTGTTTGTGAGGTTAAAAGGGGAGTTTTTGTAACTCACATCTAAGTATGTTGCTTTTGCTGTGGTTGGATATGAAATTCTAACCTCGATTCATGTCTATTGCTGTGGAGTACGATCGATTGGTTTTGATATGTTTTGGCCACTTTTGCCTAGGCAAATTGTTTCCCAGACCAGGTGACCAGACGTTTGGAGGCAAAGCTCAGACGTCTGGTTTTAAACCTGGAGAAAGTCAGAAACCACTCTCAGACGTCTGACCCTCAATTTCCGACGTCTGAATGGTTTCAGACGTCTGGTTCGCAAAACCAGACGTCTGGTTGGGTTTTCTGGAATTTTTCCAAAGGACGAAACCAGACGTATGAAGGCACCGCTCAGACGTCTGGAATTTGCCTGTTTTGCCTATTCTTGGTTGATATTTCATTGATTATCGATGTTTGTCGACTTGGTTTGTGATTATCATTCACGATTGACTTTGATGATTTCATTTTGATTTCATTCACGGGTTTTATAAATAATCTCTCCAAATTGTATTAAAAGCTCGCTTCTCCAATTTATAAATTCTATTTAAAGCGCGCACGCACACACAATTTTGCACTTCGAGCGAAGTGGAAGGGTGATTAAATGGTTGGGCAAAACACGGACCATGAATCTGTGCGTTTATCATTTCGATTAATCCCCGACCTATTCAATTGATCGTTTTGACCTTCGGGTTTGGTTTATCGATGATATGAGGTAAATTTGTACTGCTTTGAGTGTGAAATAAACTAACGGATAGTAAACCGTTTAGTGCGAACGGGTGGTTATGGGAATCACGTTACCACTTTTCGGATTCCTCTTTGGGAGTTTGTGACACATGCTGCCTTTGGGATAGTGTCTTCGGACTGTCTCCTCTGGCTTGTTTCTTTTAAATATCGCCTTTGGAGTTTGCCTTTGCCCCGACTCGAAAAATATAGGGGTTGGCGGTTGTCTTTAGTATTGCTTTCGGAGTGGTTTCTTCACCACCACTCAAGAGATATTGGAGTGGTTTCTTCACCACCGCTCAAGAGATATTAGAGTGGTTTCTTCACCACCGCTCAAGAGATATTGGAGTGGTTTCTTCACCACCGCTCAAGAGATAACGGAGTGGTTTACTCACCACCGCTCATGATGTTTCACTTATATGTATATTCCCTAGGTATTGCTTTTCTGTATTGGTTCTTTGGAGCCACACGAAATATAGCGTATACCTTGTGGAACTTGTATTATCGGTATTGGTTGTTTGCCTTGTGGCTTGCTTTGGGATATTCTTATCCTTTGTTTCTATATGTTGCCGATGATATGAGGCTTGATCTATATGATTCATCTTTTGTTAGATGATTTTGTATCTCTTTTAGAAATATCCATTATGCTTTGTAACCTTGCAGGTTTATTATTGTTCAGTTTATTTAACTGATTTGTTTAGCTAGACTGATCCGTGTAATTTATACTCGGGTCAGACCGAGTGGTTTCAAGTAAGATGCTTTTGGACTTAGCCTATTTTGCTTCCGCATGGACTATTCTCTAGCTTCATTTTGTTGTAGCGTATTTTGTGGTCCTTATCTGTTGTAACTTTGATATTTATATTTTTGTCTCGTCTGTATATTGTGGTCTCCTGTACCACTTGACATGTATTATTTTGTATACTCTGTTGTGTATCCGTTTATGTATATATTATGATCGACTGTTCTGTGATGTGATTTACAATTGAGTTGTTATATTTTCTTCTATAGATCCTATAGCCATTGTAGTTTTGCCTTAAATATTTATTGAATAGGTCGAATTTTAATGTGACTACTCTTCGACGTATTTAGTGAATAGTTAAGGTAAGATTACGCATGGTCGCTTCCATTATACTCTATTGTCCGCGTTAGCCGACAGTATTATCTATGTAATACTCTTTGTTAACGAGGCTCTCGGAGTGGGGCATCACAAGCATGGTGATCGCCGTTGATCGGCGAGGTGGTGCACATTTACGTGCACATGGTTGTGCAACTGTGATGTCGCGTTTGGAGGTTGGGGAGGAAGAAGGTGGAGACTCGAAGTAGGCATCATGTTTTGTCGTGTGGAACTCGAAGCAGGAAGACTGGGTGGGAAGCACGGGTTAAACTCGAGAATTGACGCGAGATTTTGGAGAAGGTTACTCGAGTTTTAGGGTGGGTTTACTCGGGAATTTTTGTAGTTTTCTCGTGCATTGGAGCTCGCAGGGTTTGTTTCTGTTTGGGTGCAAACAGTTATATAAGTTTTGAAAATTAACAGCAAGGTTTTTATTAAGTTTTAAAACAAGATACTATGATTTTGTAAATGATTCTAGATTTAAAAACAAGCGTTAGATAAGTTTGTTTATAAACCCTAATTTGTTTTAAAGTTGGTTAAACAAAGTTTTATATATATATAAAATATGGAAGTTTAAAATAAAATTAGTGTAATTTTGAATTAAGTTGTATTAATTTAGTAACTATGGAAAGTTTAAAGTTTTAAAAAGGGTTTGATTTGAATATTGAAAATTGTTTTAATCATAATTGACTTTTAAAATAATTTATTTATAAATAAGGATTAATGATTAAAGTTTAGAAATCAATTATAATTTAAGAAATTATAAGTTTTGATTATTTAAAGATAATTAAATTTGTAAAGATAATTGAGATAATTAAATTATTTTTAATTATCGAGTTTTATTTGTTAATAAATGATATAATTAAGATAATGGTTTCTTGTTTAAGAATCTTTTTAATATAGTAAATTAAAGAATCATTTAATTAATTTTAAATGATTAAGTTAAATAGTTAATCAAGTAATTAACTTGTGATTAATTAAGATAATCACTTTGGATTAATCTAATTACTTGGGAAGTAATTAAGTAATTAAATGGTTAATTACTAGAGGTTATTAAGTAAAGGATAATTTCTTTATTAAAAGTAATTAAGTAATGTGATTAAGAGTTAATCACTTTAGTTATTAAATTAAAGAATTAATTAATAATTAGTTAAAGGTCTAAATTATGTGATTAATGATTGATTAACTAAAGAATTAAGAGTAATTAATTAAGTGATTAATTACTTGTTAAAGTAATTAATTAAGAAAGAAATTTAGTTAATGATGTAATCATTAATTAATGAAAATAATTAGTTAATTGTTAATTAATAATTTAAGAATAATTAATTTATAATTAAATTTTAATTACTAAATGTGATTAAAATAATTAATTAAATATGATTACTTTAAAAGTAATTAATCAAGTGTGATTAATTAAAAGTGATTAATCAAGTGTAATTGCTTAAAAGATAATTAAGGAATAATTATCAAAATAATTAGAGGATAACTAATCAAGGTTGATTAATTTTAAAAGGTAATTAAGAGGTAATTACTTAGTATAATTTGGAAGTAATTAAACAGGATGATTAATTAATATGGTAATTAAGTAATAATTACTTAAAGTAATTAAGTGATAATTAATCAGGGAAGATTAATTGAGATGGATAATTAAGTGATGTTAATTAATTAATTTGTAATTAATTAATGAATAATAAAATGGATTGAAGATAATCAAAGTAATTAATTAAGGATTAATTTAATTTAAGGATTAATTAAATTAATCAAGTTGAATCAAACTTGTTTATGGATGATAATTGATTGGATGATATATATCATTGAATGAGTTAATGATTGGATGTTATTGGATGACATTGATTGATGGATGATGATGTGTATATGCTATATCTTATTGTGATATATATGCTGCTTTGTGATATGTATAGATGCATGTGATAATAGATGCTTATCTATCTGTGTTGTGAATACATCCATTTATGTTAAGTGATATTTCTAAATATCCATTGTTTAAATCCCTTAAGAATAACTTGGACATTAAAATGGCGTTTGGTTTCGATGAGACCGGGATCGGGTTTCCATATTTGGAATCCGAAAACCACATCGATTCCAATTAAACGTTAGGTCGTTAATCCAAGTGGAGCAAGTGAAGACTCGAGGTGTAAGGGCTATATGTCAGTATAACTCTATGGGTGATTCCGTAATGAGTTTGACGGAATAGTACTTATAGATTCAAGATGGGGGTTTAGAGTGCAAGGGCTATGGTCGTTGACTCTGAGGGTGATTCCAAAATGAGTGCAACGAGATAGTGCCTTCGGTTTCGTTCGAACCCAGAACGAACTTGTATGGATTGAATGCTTTCAGCACATCGTCAGGCGGACGATGAGCATTCTAAGATAATTGGTCCTATAAAGGTAATCGCAGCCTCAAGCCTCATCAACCGGGAATGGCTAAAACAGGGGAGGTGCAGCAAGGTTTCGTGGGTCGCTCCCACTGGAGAGTGAGATACATCCCTGTCTAGATGTCCCTTTTATTTCGGCTTTGTGGGCGGTTGGAACTGCAGCCAACTGCGGGGTGGTCTTGTTCGGGACTGTTCAGTAAGGAATGGTTCCGGTCTTGTGTTGCAGAGGATGAAGGGAGTAATCCTCGGTATGGTGATCTAGGCCACGTACTGTGATGGGCGGTACCACAGTAGCCCTGCCATTGTTGGAAACCCATTTTCCCTACGAGACCCTACGGTTTTGTTTGTATTACCCACTTTTGTGGCTAGTAGCTGGAATTTAATGAATGTAACAATTTTGGCTATTTCTTATTTATTTGAAAACCCTAGACACTATTATAATATCACTGGATTTCCTATCAAATGTTTGGTTAGCGTAAGGTAAAAACTTTTCCATGTTTATGTGTGGGAAGTCTTACGTGATACCTTTCTTTTAAAAGGATTTTCTAAAGTTAAGCAATCTTAAACCGTTTACTCACACCAGACCCCTGTCTGACCCGAGTGTTTATTTTCTATTTTATTAAACTCTTGGGTACTCATATTATGTATGAGTAGTCAAGTGATTCAGGTTATCTCTTGATGAAATTTGGAGGAGCTTTGGAACAGGAGGCTTCAGCGTGTAGATATATAGTTACGGTTTCCGCTGTGTTGTTATTCTGTGTTGATGACTTGTATTGTATTAGACAGAAATGTTATAACTGTCTAAATCTAGATGTTTAGTTGTGTACTCTGATGTATATGAAACTATGTATATGTTCTATATTATATTTAAATCGTTCCGCTGTGAGATTCTGATGTGTTGTTTTCTCTTTCTTCTCTTTCTTTTCTTTTTCTATCCCTTTCTTTCTTAATTAGTGATGCGATTTTCCGGGAGTGGAAAGTCGGGTCGCTACAGTTGGTATCAGAGCATTAGGTTGAGTGAATACCTAGGCTCTGGAGTGGTGACTATCTTGAGAGAGCGTACTTGTAATTTATATATATATATATATATATATATATATATATATATATTTATACAACTACCTAATCTGTTGGGTTATCTGTTCGGATTTTCCAACATAGGTTATAAAGGTAGATAAGGTAGGAGTGTATGGAACACAACTACCCCTAATGGTTGACGCTCATATGTTGTGGTTGAATGTGTTTATCGAGATTGTAGACCTAATACTGTCTCGAATAAGTTTTGTAGATTGGTGAAAGGATTTCTTTTAGTCCAAAGGAAGTATTTTCGAGAATTGGAGTATATTCTTGAAGTGTGAGGTTTATTTGCTCTCGAGTGAGCGGGGTTTTTGAGAGTTGAGTTGCCAGCTAAATAGAAGCAGGTAAGGGTATCTTGATAGCTTCAAGAAGGAATAGCTGTGTGATGGATGCAGTATCCATAGATGGTTCTGAAGATGTTTCTTTCGGAGCCAGATTTAGATGAAGCTAAGGGAACTATGATGTCTACTGCAATGAAGATTCGAATGTTTAGAGATTTTCTGGATCTCAAGTAAGGTATCTTATCTGTATTGAAGTAGGAGACTAAGGTCGATGAGTTACCACATTTCGGACATGGTCTCATTTGTTTTCTTAAGAAGATAAGTGGTTGGTGTTTGGTTTGGAGCCGAGTTTCGTGAGAAGATGTCTACTCGTCTCAAGGATTTTTAGCAAAATTGGATGTTAGTTTGGTGTTTCAAGGAGCTTTGGTTAACGAAGATCTTTGGCTTAGCAGTATCATTGGACTGAAGTTTGGAAGCAGCGTGGATCTGTTTCTTCGATGATTCAGTAATCTTTGGGATTCTACTATCAGCAGACCAAGCAAATGGTAGAGCTTATTCATTTCTTTGGAGGGCTCAGCAGAGCGAGATATTTGTTGGAAGTGATCTACCAGTTTCTGATTGGTAAGCCATTCTGGAAAGTTTTATCTTGAATAGGAAAAGCTGTTCTAGTTGGCGAGACAGTTGTTTGGAATCTGAACTGAGTGGGATCGCAAAAGTGACTTGCGATTAGTTTGGGAATCTTGGAGTATTCTTTTATTTGAGATTGAGGCATCTCGAGTAGAGGTGAGAGCTATGGCAGTAGTCGGAGGGTCTCCAGATGTTTTGAGAGAGTTCAGATGTTGGCTCGAATCGGAGACTGAGTTTTCTTATCGACTTGGATTTCCAGGAGCAATTTTAATGGTTCAACCATGAAGAGGGATGACTCTTAGAGCGAGAAGAGTTTGGTGAGGCAGCTCAAGATTCTTTGGGAAAGGATTGATCATCTTATTCTACGTTGAGATTCTGTTGAGATGTTTTGACAAAGTGGAATGGTCACTAAGATTTTTTTTGAGTCGGATGAACTGTGTATGGAGATAGATTGTGCTTGTGTTCTTCGATAGCATTCTTATATGCTTTAGATCAGAGTTGTGCAGCGGAAACGAGTTGGCAGTTATTCTAATATGGGAGCAACCGGATGTTGCAGTAGACGATTTATACTGGAAATTTAAGTATGAAGGAATTTTCTGGATTTGAAGGTAAGGTTGTCAAGTACAACTGTTGGGCTATTCCAGATAAGAGATGCAGGTTTGAAGTCCATTGATGCTTGTGGTATAGAGTTGTATGTTGGATTTCAGCAAATTACTTTTGGGAAAGCCATTTTGTTGAATAGGACCTGGAGATTTGGTTTGAGTTGGTCCTGATGTTTCATGAAGCAATCGGCAAGAGTTAGGCTGATCATGAATATTGGAGGTGACTCAGAGCATCTGAAGGATTATGCAGTTAAGAACTGAGAAATTTTGGAATGTGCAGTTAGAGTTTGGATATTGATTTGGTTTTATCCGATCAAAGGAGATATAAGATTGGGTAAAACTGGAGAGTTCGCTCTGGAGGTATTTTGGAGTTGTTTCTGTGTTCTCTAGAGATTTAATTTTGATCTACAGGATTGAATTGCCAGTTCGAATAGCTGGAATTCATTGTATTTCACATATCTCTGAGGAATATGTGTATGATTCTTCAAGTGATAGAATCAGTACTTAAGAAGGATTTGGTAGTTGAGCTGGTTTTGAGTTTAGTCTGATGTCTTGTTCAGATTTGTAGGATCAGATGAGGGAGTTCTTGGTTTTAATAGTGTAGTTAATTAAGATTATGTAGAGCGAATATTCCAGTATAGGTGCTTGGAAAACTCTAGATAATATTAGGAAGTTCTATTCAGAATTTTTCTTGAATAGATAAATTGTTTGTTTGAATTAATTGCTGTGATTGATAATGTTTGATTGCTAATTTAAATTTAAATTCTTTATCTGGGTTATTAAATTATCTTTTCTTTTAAATTTCGGGGACGAAATTCTTTTAAGGGGGAGGAATGTGACGACCCGGAATTTTGAGCAATATCAATTTAATAATCTTTGATAATAATTAAATTGATTTGATCATTTTATATTATAAATTGACAAGTTAAATTTATTTTAAAGGTTAATGATAATAATTTGTTCATATCTATTAACATTTTTCTTGACAATATGAATTGGCAAATTTAATTCTTTTGAAAGCTAATAATATTTTGATTTGAAAATATTTATTTTGGTAAATAAGAAGTTTTTAATGTAATAAAACTTTATATTCAGATTGTAATATATATATAAATGTATATATTGTATGATTTGAATTTGTTTTAAAATTTAATATGGAAATTATCAAATTTAATGTTAGAATGTTTCTATTTGAAATATGTATATGTATATTTGTATATATATGTTTGAAATAGGAATTGTATTAATTTGAATTTAATAAGAGTTTTCAAACTTAAATATATTTAGTTTTGAAATTTGAAATGATAATTTGATTTAATGTCTTTGAAATGATATTTGAAATTTTAAATTTTAAACAATAAAGTTAATTTCTTATTTTATAAACATATATTTTAGCTTTTGTTTTTTTTATAAGATAAAATTGTTTTAAAAATTTATATAAGGAGTTAAAATCAATTTCTCAAGTTTATAAACATATATTATATAATATAAATCAAAACTATAAGTTATTTGTATTCACATGCATATTTATTATAAGATAAGTTCATAATATTACATAATTACTTACATATAACTTAAATAAATTTATAAATAAGAAGATAACATTTAAAAACATTAATAAAAATCAATAATAAAACACTTGTTAAACTTTTAGATATGTGTTAAGACAAATGTAAATTAATATGTATAGGTGTAAGCTAATTAGAATGTAAGATAGACAAATGTCACTCTCTTGTAAATTTAATTTAAAATTAAATTGTAAAACACAAAATGAGCTTCATTTTAAGCAAAAGGATTCCTTTACTCTCTTCTACAACAAAATAAATGCAAATCTGAAAGGCAAGATCAAAACAAAGATAAACTCAGACAAAAAAATACAAATCAAAGATGAATACAAATCTGCAAATCGAGGAAGGCAAGGGAAAATCTGGATACTGAATCAAGAGCAAGATCTTCAGGTTCTTGTTCAAATCATGCTAGTTACATTCAACATGCAAGAGCTGGAAATTTAAACAACCGGAATCAAGCAATAAAATCAACATGCGGTGAATTTTGAAAGCCTGGGAAGCTACTCTGTTTTCTGCTTTTATAATAAGGTGAGTAAATGCTATTTGAAAAACAGTTTGATTCTATATTTCACCTTGATATTGTGTGGATCACCATGATATTAACAGATTGTTTGAATATAAATTGAATGCATGCTTGAACTGAGTAAATTTGAATGCCTAAGTAGTTTACATGATCTCTGTGTGATTTTTGCAGTTATCATTTCCATAATTAAATCAATAACTTTAGGTTGAATCCAAATTAGCATATGATTTATGAACAAAGATTGTTTGAAATCAAGTAATGCTTCATTTAAAAATAGTTATAGATTTTTAAAATGAATGTTTGGTTCAAAATTTACAAATTTGCAGTATTGATCAACTTGGATCAAAATTTTATGAATTAAATTTGTAGTTTTGATTCCATGATTGAAATAATGTTAGGAAATTATGATTTTTAAGGGTTAAATCACAAATTTTAGTTTGGTATTTAGTGGTGAATTTGTGATTATCTATTTTGGGGTTTTTGGCCGATTCTGGGTGATCGACGACGAATCAGTGGTCATGTTGGTGTGTGGAGATAGTGGGGTCTATAGTGGTCTTTGGAAAAATACGGAGGAGGTTGGACGATGGCCATGGTGGCGGCGGGAGGCAATTGTATTCTGGTGCCCTAATTTTTATCAGAGTATGAACCGTGGTGATTTCATCACCACGAGATGATCGAGTGGTGCGGCCTTCGAGTTGATGAAGGTAGGATGGGTGACGAGTTCACGGCTGTAGAAAATGGCACTCAAGGTGGTCAGATGGTCGAGGGGGAACTCGGTGGTAGGGATGAAGTGGAATATTGCTTCAGGAAAATTTGGGGGTTCGAACGCTCGTATTTCGATTCTTGATCGAAATCGGATTTCTGGGTTTCGAATTGTGATATTAGGGACGAGAGCGACTTGATGCAGGCTAGCATGGTGATCGCCGTTGATCGGCGTGGTGGTGCACATTTACCTGCACATGGTTGTGCAACTGTGATGTCGCGTTTGGAGGTTGGGGAGGAAGAAGGTGGAGACTCGAAGTAGGCATCATGTTTTGTCGTGTGGAACTCGAAGCAGGAAGACTGGGTGGGAAGCACGGGTTAAACTCGGGAATTGACGCGAGATTTTGGAGAAGGTTACTCGAGTTTTAGGGTGGGTTTACTCGGGAATTTCTGTAGTTTGCTCGTGCATTGGAGCTCGCAGGGTTTGTTTCTGTTTGGGTGCAAACAGTTATATAAGTTTTGAAAATTAACAGCAAGGTTTTTATTAAGTTAAAAAACAAGATACTATGATTTTGTAAATGATTCTAGATTTAAAAACAAGAGTTGGATAAGTTTGTTTATAAACCCTAATTTGTTTTAAAGTTGGTTAAACAAAGTTTTATATATATATAAAATATGGAAGTTTAAAATAAAATTAGTGTAATTTTGAATTAAGTTGTATTAATTTAGTAACTATGGAAAGTTTAAAGTTTTAAAAAGGGTTTGATTTGAATATTGAAAATTGTTTTAATCATAATTGACTTTTAAAATAATTTATTTATAAATAAGGATTAGTGGTTAAAGTTTAGAAATCAATTATAATTTAAGAAATTATAAGTTTTGATTATTTAAAGATAAGTAAATTTGTAATGATAATTGAGATAATTAAATTATTTTTAATTATCGAGTTTTATTTGTTAATAAATGATATAATTAAGATAATGGTTTCTTGTTTAAGAATCTTTTTAATATAGTAAATTAAAGAATCATTTAATTAATTTTAAATGATTAAGTTAAATAGTTAATGAAGTAATTAACTTGTGATTAATTAAGATAATCACTTTGGATTAATCTAATTACTTGGGAAGTAATTAAGTAATTAAATGGTTAATTACTAGAGGTTATTAAGTAAAGGATAATTTCTTTATTAAAAGTAATTAAGTAATGTGATTAAGAGTTAATCACTTTAGTTATTAAATTAAAGAATTAATTAATAATTAGTTAAAGGTCTAAATTATGTGATTAATGATTGATTGATTAAAGAATTAAGAGTAATTAATTAAGTGATTAATTACTTGTTAAAGTAATTAATTTAGAAAGAAATTTAGTTAATGATGTAATCATTAATTAATGAAAATAATTAGTTAATTGTTAATTAATAATTTAAGAATAATTAATTTATAATTAAATTTTAATTACTAAATGTAATTAAAATAATTAATTAAATATGATTACTTTAAAAGTAATTAATCAAGTGTGATTAATTAAAAGTGATTAATCAAGTGTAATTGCTTAAAAGATAATTAAGGAATAATTATCAAAATAATTAGAGGATAATTAATCAAGGTTGATTAATTTTATAAGGTTATTAAGAGGTAATTACTTAGTATAATTTGGAAGTAATTAATCAGGATGATTAATTAATATGGTAATTAAGTAATAATTACTTAAAGTAATTAAGTGATAATTAATCAGGGAAGATTAATTGAGATGGATAATTAAGTGATGTTAATTAATTAATTTGTAATTAATTAATGAATAATAAAATGGATTGAAGATAATCCAAGTAATTAATTAAGGATTAATTTAATTTAAGGATTAATTAAATTAATCAAGTTGAATCAAACTTGTTTATGGATGATAATTGATTGGATGATATATATCATTGAATGAGTTAATGATTGGTCAATGATTGGATGTTATTGGATGACATTGATTGATGGATGATGATGTGTATATGCTATATTTGATTGTGATATATATGCTGCTTTGTGATATGTATAGATGCATGTGATAATAGATGCTTATCTATTTGTGTTGTGAATACATCCATTTATGTTAAGTGATATTTCTAAATATCCATTGTTTAAATCCCTTAAGAATAACATGGACATTAAAATGGCGTTTGGTTTCGATGAGACCGAGATCGGGTTTCCATATTTGGAATCCGAAAACCACATCGATTCCAATTAAACGTTAGGTCGTTAATCCAAGTGGAGCAAGTGAAGACTCGAGGTGTAAGGGCTATACGTCAGTATAACTCTATGGGTGATTCCGTAATGAGTTTAACGGAATAGTACTTATAGATTCAAGATGGGGGTTTAGAGTGCAAGGGCTATGGTCGTTGACTCTGAGGGTGATTCCAAAATGAGTGCAACAAGATAGTGCCTTCGGTTTCGTTCGAACCCGGAACGAACTTGTATGAATTGAATGCTTTCAGCACATTGTCAGGCGGACGATGAGCATTCTAAGATAATTGGTCCTATAAAGGTAATCGCAGCCTCAAGCCTCATCAACCGGGAATGGCTAAAACAGGGGAGGTGCAGCAAGGTTTCGTGGGTCGCTCCCACTGGAGAGCGAGATACATCCCTGTCTAGATGTCCCTTTTATTTCGGCTTTGTGGGCGGTTGGAACTGCAGCCAACCGCGGGATGGTCTTGTTCGGGACTGTTCAGTAAGGAATGGTTTCGGTCTTGTGTTGCAGGGGATGAAGGGAGTAATCCTCGGTACGGTGATCTAGGCCACGTACTGTGATGGGCGGTACCACAGTAGCCCTGCCATTGTTGGAAACCCATTTTCCCTACGGGACTCTACGGTTTTGTTTGTATTACCCACTTTTGTGGCTAGTAGCTGGAATTTAATGAATGTAACAATTTCGGCTATTTCTTATTTATTTGAAAACCCTAGACACTATTATAATATCACTGGATTTCCTATCAAATGTTTTGGTTAGCGTAAGGTAAAAACTTTTCCATGTTTATGTGTGGGAAGTCTTACGTGATACCTTTCTTTTAAAAGGATTTTCTAAAGTTAAGCAATCTTAAACCGTTTACTCACACCAGACCCCTGTCTGACCCGAGTGTTTATTTTCTATTTTATTAAACTCTTAGGTACTCATATTATGTATGAGTAGTCAAGTGATTCAGGTTATCTCTTGACGAAATTTGGAGGAGCTTTGGAACAGGAGGCTTCAGCGTGTAGATATATAGTTAGAGTTTCCGCTGTGTTGTTATTCTGTGTTGATGATTTGTATTGTATTAGACAGAAATGTTATAACTGTCTAAATCTAGATGTTTCGTTGTGTACTCTGATGTATATGAAACTATGTATATGTTCTATATTATATTTAAATCGTTCCGCTGTGAGATTCTGATGTGTTGTTTTCTCTTTCTTCTCTTTCTTTTCTTTTTCTATCCCTTTCTTTCTTAATTAGTGATGCGATTTTCCGGGAGTGGAAAGTCGGGTCGCTACAAAAATGCAGTTTGATAAAATTTGAGATAATGCATTAGAGGAAGAAGTTAAAAGATTACTTGAGAATGGGTTAACTAGAGAAGTTCTCTATTCTAAATGGTGGGGTAATCATGTACTAGTTAAAAAGTGCAATGGGAAATGAAGAATGTGCATAGATTATACTGATTTGAGCATGCATGCCCTAGAGATTGCTATCCTTTACCTAGAATAAACCAATTGGTTGATGCCACAGGTGAACATAAGCTATTACCTTTTACAAATGCGTAACCAGTATATAATCAAATCCCCATTTTCAAACCAGATGAGGAAAACACAAGTTTTATAACAAATTGAGGGACTTAGTGCTGCAAAATAATGCCTTTTGGATTGAAGAATGTTGGGGCTACATATCAAAAGTTAGTAAATAGAACGTTTAAGGAACAAATCCGAACAAAACAAGGAAGTGTATGTGAATGATGTGCTAGTTAAGTCCCAAAAGGAAGTTAATGACTTTAAAGATCTTAAAGAAATGTTTGGAGTATTAAAAAAGTCCAATATGAAACTGAATCCGCAAAAATTCTCTATTGGAATACAATTGGGAAATTTTTAGGATATATCTTCAGTACTTGAGGAATTAAGGCCAACCTTGACCAAATCAAAGCGATTAAGGACATGACAGAGCCAAAAACAAGTAAAGATGTGATGAGCCTAAATGGAAGGGTGGCAGCCTTAAGTAGATTTATATCTAAAGCCATTGTTAAGTGCATCCCTTTCTTTGATGTGATTAATAAAAAGAAGAATTTTATGTGGATAGAAGACTGTCAAATATCCTTTAAAGAATTAAAAGACCATCTTGAAAAACCTCCAATATTATCTAGTCCCATAGAAGAGAAAACTGGTACCTTTACATGTCAATCATCGAACGCACTATCAGTTCGATTGTAGAATAAAAAATAAAGCTTAGCTTCCAATGTACTATATTAATAAAAGGATTAAAGAGGCATAAGTTAGACATTCGATTATAGAGAAGTAAAAGGCTTCAAGAGGCAGAAGTTAGATATCCGGTTATAGAGAAGTTGACATACTGTTTAATTCTCGCTGCTCGAAAATTAAAGAGCCTACTTTTACGCACACCCGATCAAGGTCTTAACTTATTTCGTACTTAAGAATTTTTTTATTAAATCCAAAACGTCAGGATGGCTAGTAAAAGGGGAAGTGCAGAGTCGGTATGAGATTTAATTCCATCCCCAAGTGACAATCAAAGGGAAAGATTTAACTTATTTTGTTAAGCAGTGTACAGGGTTTATTGAAGAATAATCGATAAATGAAAAAGATCTGAAGCCAAAATGGCAACTATTCATTAATAAAGCCTCGAATAAGCAAGTGGCTAGTGCGGAATACGTAATCATTATCCTCGATGGACACTGATTGCATTAAGCAATAAAGTTTGGTTTCCTTGCAACCAATAACATGGCTGAATATGAATCAATAATAGCTGGACTTGCCTTAGCTCTTCAATTAAAAATCCCTAGGATTGAAATTTTCAGTGATTCCCAATTAATGGTTAATCAGCTGGATCAAATTTATCAAACGAAGGATGTAAGATTAATCCTTCAGACATTGAAAATGTTAGCCTAGTTTAAAGATTTTTCGATACACCATACACCCAGTGGGATGAATTATCAACCCAACTCTTTAGCCAAGGGGTCCAAGAAACTCGAAATGTGCCTATAGGCTTCCTACAAAATTAAAATATTGAGGGAAAATCCCCTGAACCAAAGAATAAAACCATGATATTGACTAGATCCTAAGGTCTTATACATGCGAAAAAAGAAAATGAAACAGGAAGTAGTAATGGTGAAAACAAGGAAGGAACCATTCGTATGGAAATAAATAATCAATATAAAAACAATTGGATGACAACCATTATTGAATACTTGGCGGAAGAAAACTACCAAAAGATAAAAGAGAAGCTAGTACGATAAGGTACCAAGTTTTACTATGTAAAATGCAATACATTATAAAAGAGGATATTTATTCCTTTATTTTAGGTGTGTTAGTCTAAGGAATGGCTTAAAATTGTTAAGAGAAGCCCATGAATAGTTCTATGGGGATATTTCTAACAGAAGTTAGCCAAAAAGGTCATAAGACAAGGTTTTTATTGGCTTCGTATGAATAACAATGTTGTGAATTAGGTAATGAGATGTGAAAAATGTTAGAGGTTTTCAATATTCCCATGTATACCACCAAATGAGTTAACCCTGATCTCAAGTCTATGGCGCTTTGATGTGTAGAGAATCGACTTAGTAAGACCATTGTCTATATCAAAAGGCGGAGCCAAGTTTGCAGTAAGAACAATCGGCTACTTTACCAAATTAGTGGAGGCGGAACCATTACCAAATATTATGTGAGGAAAAGTGCAAAAGTTTGCGATCAAGAACACAATCACCCGGTTTAGAATACCGAATAAGATAATGTCTAACAATGGGACCTAGTTTGATAATGAGGAATTCACCTGATTCTGCAATAAGAATAGGATAATCAAAAAAAAATCACTAATAGCTTATCCTAAGGAAAATGGAGTCGTCAAGGCCGCCAACAAAACCATCAAGATTGTCCTCAAGAAATAGTTAGACAAAGCAAAAGGAAATTGGGTAGAAGAACTACCACTTGTGCTTTGGGCATATCGAACTTCTATTAAGGTTGTAATAAGAATACCCATTTTCTTTAGCATATGGATGTGAAGTTGTGCTTCCAATCAAAGTTGAAATACCGTTTCATCAAAGGATTGCATATGCCTTTGGGCTCTAATCAATTGTTAAGAAAACAATCCACAAATATAATCAATGTACTAAAAGAAGAAGCAGCTAGACGAACAACTGAATATCAATAAAGGATATCAAGACACTACAACTCTAAAGTTAAGGAGATCATTTCAAAAAGGATATTTGGTGCTCCAAAAGGTCATGGAAAATACCAAAAATCCGGTTGATGGACCGCCCGAACCATAGTAGAAAGGACCTTTTGTTACCCATGAAGTAATCCCACTAGAAACTTGTCAATTAAGCCGAACTGATGGTAATGTTATAGCAAGAATTTGGAATGCTGAGCATCCGAGACCTTATTTTCCTATAATGGGCAGATAAAGAAATTGACAAGTATATCAGTGAATCGATAATTAATGGAAAGGCGAAATATCATAAAATAAAGGAAAACCTTTCGATCTTACCCTAAAGGCCTGATCAAAGCATTATCAAATTTTCGATCCCGCCTATAAGGCCTGACAGCAGCACTTCCTAGAGGGATGTTGGAGTAAGCCTCAGGTCCTACCTATAAGGGTTGGCCAGAGCACCGCAAGCCCTTGATCCCGCTATGTGGCTTAACTGGAGTGCCTCCTAGAGGAGGGATGGAGTAAGCTTTTGGTCCCGTCTAAGATAGCCTAGCCAAAGCACCTACTAGCCTTCAGTCTCGCCTAAAAGGCTTGTCTAGAGTACCTCCTAGAGGGAGGATGAGTTATACTTTAGTCCTTCCTAAGATGGTCTAGACAAAGCACCGACCATTAGCCTTCGGTCTCGTCTATAAGGCTTATTCAGAACACCTCCTAGAGGAAAGGCGGATTATACTTTGCTCTCGCTTAAGATGGACTAACCAAAAAACCAACTAACAACCTTCGGTCTTGCTTATAAGGCCTATCCAGAGCGCCTCTTAGAGGGAGGAGAGGTTAGATTTTAGTCCCACCTAAGATGGTATGGCCAAAGCACCGATCAACAGCCTACTGGTCCCACCTATAAGGCCTGTCATGTGCATCTCATAGAGGGAGGATGGGTTAAACTTTTTTCTCAACTAAGATGGCCGGGCCAAATCACTGACCATCCTTAAGCCTCACCTAAAATGGTTATAATTGGCACCTTATATAAAGAAGTTAATCAGACGAGTCTAATTACATTTTAAGATGGGCCAAAGCAATCATCTTGAGGCAGAGCAGTTAAACATGATTATTCTTGCCCCAAGGAAAAGTTAAAACAACCTTTGAAGGAAAAGTGTAGTAACTTTTCATGCTTATATAATCTCATGTGACAAAGAAAAATCATTGAATAATCATATAAGAAACTCTGACTGAGGGAAAGAAGTTTATTCTAAAAAATCAGCTAGCATTATAATATGTAAGCAACAAAGATTCGTCCATGAAGTCATTCAGCCTAGAAAGATAAGAATGCAAATTGATTCAGTTTTTTACCGAATTTGAAAGGTTTATTTGAAATTCTATCCATTCAATAATCTTTCGAAAAGCGACTCAAAATCAAGCTTTAAAATTTTCAAGTTTAACAAGAAAACTTTTTAGAAATTTCTTTGGTATTTATAAACAAAACGATCGATTTTAAAAAGAAATAAACTCTTGAAATTATGGAAATCATGATCACTTATTTTATATTTTTCAAAGAAAAGGATTTAAAGAGAAATCCTCATAAGAAATGAGAGCGAAAAGGTAAGAGGATACTTGATTTTACACTGAAGTGTAAAAACCTTCTTTATACAAAGAAGGGGCAAATATTACCTACATATTTTTTGACTACTATGCTAGAAGAGTAATCAAGGGAAAAAGAAGTAACTATGTCGATAAGAGAATATAGAATCATTGAAAGATAGGTATCGAACATATATGAAAATAACGATGAGTCTGAAAGCGTCTTAAGGATATCGAACTAGTAAATAAAGAAAACTGTCAAGCATAAATAACAGTACAAAGAATGTATTAGTAATGGTATTGAGCATCTAAGCGAAAGCATCATAATCCCAAAATATTATCAAGATTGTAAATAAAAGACACGTCGAGCATATATGTAATGGAAATGTTGAGCAAGGAAATGTCAGGCTTATATCCGAAGGTAGTATCGAGCATCTAAAGAAAAAGGTAATATCGAGCTGCTACAACCATAGGGGTTTTCGAGCATCTAAAGCAGAAAGTGGTAGCAACCATCTATAAGCGATTGTTTCCAAGTTTAGAGAAGAAGAGTTGCTGAGCCAGGGAACCATTTAAAGTTAACGTATTATAATAAAATAAGGATATCGAGTCTCCAAGAAAAGGATAGCTGTCAATTCGATAGCCATTGAGTCTACTATAAACTTAGGCGAGCAATAAATTTCGAGCTTCTACAGTGCAAAGGTTGTTGCGTCAAAAATATAAAGTTGGCGTCGAACCTCTACAACATAGAGTGTAGAGGGTTGTGATTATGTGTGGTTGCAACGCTGGAGTGATTGTGTAGGGTTGTAGTTATGCGTTTTTCATTTAAATATTGATGTCCCATTTCAGCATCCTTAAATAAAATTGATTAGGTATTCAAAGATGATGACATTATCAACATGATTCTGACTTAGAATATTTTCACAAAACTCTTATCGTGTGTGAAAATAATTGATTTGGATCTATGTGGATTGTAGAACATGATAAAACGAGTCAAATTGGGAGAGTCGCATAGAGGAATGATGTAAGTTTGGTTTGATAAAAGTCTGTAGAAAAAGAAGAAAGTCAGAATGTGAGTTGGATATGACTCATCCTATAAGAAATTGTGAGGATGTAATTTTGTTAAGGTGGAGAATCAGTAAGAACCATACATAAACTTAGTTAAAATAAAATTATTTTCGAATTCAATTACTGGTAGTAATAATTATTATTGACTGTGAATATTTATATAATTGAAAGCTTTTAGTATAAAAGTTATTTTAATAATTAAATTAATCTAATGAATTATTTTCAGGTAATTTATTGAAATTAAATAAGCTTTTTTATTTGATATGGAATATTTTAAAATTATAAATAATAGTTATGTGATAACTAGTAAGAAATAAGTAAGCGGACAATGAATTAAATAAAAATTATTCAACTATTAAAATATAATTTGTTGAATGAAATGTGAATCAATTTAAATCAGATTGAAATTTATTTATAAATAAATAAAATAAGTTGTGTGAAAAAATAACAGAAGTAAATTAGAATGCAAGTTTCAAAGTTAAGCCTATACACCTTCCTTTATTTTCTTGGAAATCACTTTTTATAGGCATCTTTATCAAACCTGACCCTGAACCCTCCAACCTAATTTGACCCAATTCCAGAATCCCTGGATACGATGTCCAAGTAGGATGATGTTAGCCCGCACATGAAGCACTAGCTCGACAATGGAGAAACACGCTTGACGTAGAGGAGGTAGCTTGATCCAGTACGTGCATGTTAGGCCACGACGATAGGTGGCTGATATCAGGGAGCAAATTGAAGGAGGAGGAGCTTCATGGAAATGCATCAGGTAGTAGTAGATGATGTGGCTAGTGATGGGGTTTCGTGCAGCAAGGTTATAGGCTTAGGTGCAATTTTCTAATGCAAGTTGAGGATGATAATGTAGTGGTTGGTTGGTGAATATGCAGTGAAGCTCTGATTTGATTTTTGCTGGGAATTTCGGAGAGTACTCCTCACTCACAACTATATCTAAAAACTTATTATCTACTATATATATAGTCCCAATTATTTAAATTACTTTATCGAGATGTGTTTTGATTGACTATGGATGTTGATTGGATTGCTTATATGAGTAGTCAATCAGGATATTTAGTCAATTGTGTGATATTGGATTCGTGTGTTGTATGTATGTGTGATTGCGTTAGTGCATTCTTCCGTGTATTGCGAGTAAGTAATAAGTTTATATATTTTTCTAAATTAAAATCGATATACATATATGTATTAAAAGATAAAATAAATTAAAATAAATATACATAATGAATATACTTGTATATTATATATTTATGTAAATATAAGTTCAATAAACTAATAAAGTGACATTAACTATAATGTTCAAATATTCTTAATTATCGTTTTATAAAAAAGTAAAATTTTAATTTATATATAATTTGATTTTTGGAAATATATTTATTTGATTATGAATAAAAATTAAATTGATTTGGATGTTTATAATTATTTAAAATAATATTTAATCACAGTAAATTATGAAGCAATTCTATATGTTGTATATAGTTTTATATACTATTAAAGTGAATAAATTGAGTATCAAATGTTATTAGAGAAAATTTAATAATTGATTAATTATATAAAAAGATTGGGAAACAATTTATATACCTTCTTTATTCTCCTTTGTGTTACCTTGGTGGTACTTTTATCCACGTATTCCCCCTTTAATGACCTAGGCCAGCAATCTGTTGCATATAGGGGCAATTGGAGTGTCATGACTAGTTAATCCTCGCATTGATGAGTACACTGGTGGATACATGTCATGATGACTGAGAGGTATTAAGACTTTGACACTTTATGCCTATGGAGCTGGCTTTGTGCTATCAAATTCCCTCTTGGTTTTGATGGAGTAGAAGATTATCATATATGATTGATAACTGTAGCATTGATGCGGGCTAGATGCCACAATTATTATTATATATTTGACTCTAGTTGGAAATTCGTGTCTGTCGTACAGTCATTTTCTATCATAATACTTTCTGATGGATAGATATGAGAAGATGAATTATAGATGAGATATATGATCAGAGAATAGTGGATTCTCATTTATATTGATAGGCAGCTTACCCTATTTGATATATTGATTAAGTTTTATTGAGATTTGGAGCTATATTTGGCCAATGCTTCATGCTAACCTAATTATACTTAGCGATATCTCATTTTTTGATATTTTTGAATGTGATGATGGTTTTAGATATGTATTATTCACCCATGAGTGTTGATTCTGCGATTTTTGATTTGGTGTATTTCAATATGTGTGGTGACATATTTGACGATGTTCCGGTTAATGTCTTCGATATATTAGGGATGCGTTTATACTAAGTTAATATTATTCTGTTCATATACTATTTATCTATGTATAAATATACGTATAATCCCTTTGATTTAGATATAGTTTGACCTATGTGTTATTTACATAATACTTAGGTGGGTCCGAGATATTTGAAGATATGGATGACGTGACCATCATATATTTTAGTGGGCTTAGTGGAGATTTATATATATTAGAATTGTTACGTGTCATTTAGGTGACTTTGATTCATTATATACATTTATGTTCCTTTTTTTATTCACTACTTTATATTATAGCGAGACAAACTTCAGTTGAGATGTTTTGTATCTTTACAATTTCATGTATTATATATATATATATATATATATATATATTATATGTTATTGATGCGATTGACTCTATGTTCTCTAGTATTCTCTGTATATTATATATTGTATATTGTTCTATCCTAGAGGCGCACGTGCTTATCGCTTTGTATCAATACTGCGTATGTATATATTAAATATTTATTGGATGTTCTAATAGTACCAGTGTTAGTCCAAGGTAAAATTAAAGTGTATACCCCATATAGTCTCTCTCTCCATATTATTTGATAATATTACCCTGCAATACTCTTATATAGTGTGGGCATAGAGGTAGGGTGTTTACACTACTCAAAACCTTTTTGCAAAGTGTTCCAAAATGGCTTGGAATTTATTTATTAAATAAGTTGTTTACTTTATATAAAGAAAATATCTTGTCTTTAGAAATCAAACCATGTTTTAGATAAATTATTGTGGAAACGAATTTCATCTTGAATATTTTTCTTTAAGTTATGCTACATTCTTTCTATAGTTTTAAATAATTTTTGAAATTAATTTTTTATCCTATTTTCTACAGTTCGAGTAATGGAAACTTGTTTCTATTATGAAACTAGAAATGAATGTTGAGTCAAAGTTTTATAGGTAGTAATACCCCAACTTAATGGTTTCATTTCTAACCAAGGAAAAGTAATAATTGGAAATTTAAGGCTAATAATAAGTTTATGGAGTTGATTTCTTGATTTTTTTTTAAAAGAGACTTTGTTTTATATAAGATATCTCTTTATCAGTGCCATTAAGTAACATTAAATAAATATGATAAGTAATGTTAAGACATTAACATGATTATAGAAAGTAAGCATCTTATATTTAGGTCTAAACCCGATGAATATACTTTCCGCTAACTATGAGATCTAGAATCGGTGTACTTTAACTAAGGTAAGCCCGGATGCAACCAGTGCATCGACTTACTTGGCTTTATTTCTAGGCGAGGGATAGAGAAGTCGAAATGTCAAAAATGCAACAAGTATAAAAAGGTTAATTTTTATAAGTAGGCCATGATTAATTAAGTATATAGGAGGAACTCCATCTTATACCTAACACTAAATTTTTTGGTATGGAAGCTCCTTTCCATCTATGAGAATTTAGAATGTCGTCGAGGCAATGGTAGTATGCTAACTTGTCCGACCTCATTGTTAATCGAGGGATAGTATGAGTTTGAAATCGAAAAGTGGTGACAAGTTTTACTTACACCATATAGTGGTTTATCCACTATTGACAACTTGGTCTATTTTGACTTAGGAGGCATATATAAGCTTCGCGTGTTCATTAAGTTTGAAATCCCATAAGAGAACTCATTCCGGTGAAACGTCTCACACTTTAAGGCTGTATTTTTAAGATCATCTTGGGACTCTTATATTGTCTGCTTACTTCTAAAAGAACTAGGATTGAGTCAATGGGGAACTATCATTTGTTGGTTCAGAGAGATTGGGAACGGATAATATGACTTTTCTAAAAACCACTTCGAACCAATAAGCGTTCGAGTGGAAGACATCTTGAAGATGATGAAAATTGAAGATAGAGTTCTTTGAAGTACAAGAGCTATTTTCTACTAATCCTGAGGGTGATTCCAAAAGGGATGTAGTAGAAGCAGTGCTTCAGTTTGTTTAATTTTAGAACAATGAGTATGGATGAATGTTAGCATTACATTATTTCTCGGAAGGCAGTCTTAGCATTCCAAGTGGGATTTTCTAAAAAGGTAAATCGTCGCCTCGATACTTACGCTTGATAATGGCTAAAACTTGAGTCATGCCGCAGGGTTGTGTGGATCGTTCCTATTAGGGTAAGGTCATCACCTGATGTAACGACCCGGAATTTTTACAGCATATTTTAATGAATATTTAATCCAATTTAGAATTAAATGTAAGTGTCAATGTTTAAATTGATGAAATCTTGGATATTTAACATTTATATATGTTTGTAAAAGAAAATTTTGATTTGAAAATCTTAAATAGAATGCTTTAACTCATTAAAACAAAATCCGTCTTATTTAATAAAATCAAATCAAAGATTCAATATTGTGTTATTTGATAATTTATATGAATACAATTTTAGTTTTTAAAATGGTAAGTTTTAAAATTAACAAGCATAAGAATATTAAACTTAAACATGGAAGTATAAAACAATATAAATAATTATAAATATAAACATACAAAACTAGTATAAACATAATCATAAATTATAAAATGTAACTAAAAGTATAAATATACAAATATAAAATATAACTTGGAATATATAAATACATGTATGTTGTAAATCAAATGTTTGAGAATTTAATTAACAAATAAACTACAACTAATATGCTAAAAATAACTTGAAAACAATCATTTCAAAAGATTTGAAAATATAACCTGTATATGCAAGAGGAATGGTGCAAAGAAACAAGACAAGTTGTATATTGTTGTACTTAACTGATAAGAACAAAATCAAAAAGCAGGTTTCACTAAGAATAATACATATATGTGCTGTGTTCAGTTTTATGTATAAGAAAATGAGTTTCACTTTAAAACAAAACCTGTATCTTTCTAAACATGTTTGGTCGAAAATGATGAATATCTTGTACAACAAAGTAAGTAACAATAAATATCTTTGTACCAAATTTGCATTAGACAGTAAAACATTTAATACATGTTGTCATAATTAAAAGCAAAGGCATTAATTAGCATAACATATTGTTTAAACGAGTACATATAGCCGAAATCTCCCATATCATATCACTGCAGTATATACTATCTTAACCAATAAAAAGAAAGAGTGACTTGCAAATAATAACTGGCCAGCTACAACCTGTATTCAGCTTCTATATAAATCTACTTATATATCATCAGTTTATACATACTAACCTAAAATTATAAAGTAAAACTGAGAAACCTTTATTGGCTTTGCAAACAAACTTAAACTAAAAGAAGAAAAACTGTAAACTATCAACCTGAACAATGCAAACAAGCTGGGAGTCTGGGAAGCAAATTAACAAGTTTGTGTTTATCTGGGAACTGAAGAGCTCTGTTTAATTTGGATTAAGGTGAGTAAACATTCTTTTTGAAAATTTAAAATCTAAATTATTTGGTTCATGAAAAATAGTATGTTGATATATACTGTTCTGTGATGTTGTTAATTACTGTATGTTCTACTTGATGATGTTCTTCTAGTTTTATGTTGCTGAGACAAAGAAACAGAGAATAAATCATACTTTTCAGATTAAAACATTTTATTTTTTACTTAGAGATTTAACTAAATAACTTTGTTTAAGCTAAAGATCAAGGCTTGAAAATGGTTTAAAGGTAGCTGTAAAATATAAACACTGTGAGTTCAAATTTTACAGTTAAAGTGAATGAATGGTTAGATTTCGAATAATTCAAACTGTAAATATGAATTTATATCTAGAAATAACATTCAAAAGTATGATTTTTGAAACAAAAATTATGATTTCTTGATAAACATCCAGAGAGCAGTTCACTAAAGAACCGAAAATACATTTTCTTTGATTCCTGTTGATTTAATCACTAATTGATGTTAAAATTTGTTATGGAGTTAGTTTATTGATGCATGGTTATAGGAAAAATGTTGACAAATTTTTCTATTGCAAAAATCTTTCAATCGAATCAAATCTAGGGTTCTTGGTTCGATATTTTTAGGCTCTGCACATTTAACAGTTGCGACGCCATGAATTAACCGAGCTCCACGAGATTTTGGGAGGTGATAGAGGAAGTTGAGGGTGAGGTACGGCCGGAATTGCTTGACCTCCGGTGATCGAGGTTGTGTGGACGTGGCGTTTTCCCCTCTGTCATTTTCGAGTTACTGTTCCTATTTTCGAGCATATTTTGTTTTCGAGCTTATCGTGTTTAACTGGGCTGTGTTTTCAGGTGAGAGGTCGTTATGTGATTTGTAGGCAGTGTCGTGGGTCGCTGGAGTGGAGGAGAACCGTCGTGCACGTGCACGACGGCGGAGAAGTGTCAGCGTTCGTATGGTTGGGTTGTCTCGATTTATACTCGAGAAAATTGAAGGGTTACTTCGTGTTTTGATTTGGGTGCGTGCGTGTGTTAGTTGGGTACAGCAGTGTGTAAATGAACTTGACTAAAAGTAAAATAAACAGAGGAGAAAGAACAGTAGAAGAAGATGAAGTATGCAAGGAGAAGGGACGCGAGAAGCTTAGTGGAACCGAGGTTAGCTCGAGCATTGCATGATGTTTTCTTCGGGTTTTAAACTTCCAAGGGTTAAACAAGTTTAATATTAACTAAGTTCTTTAATGTTGAAGGGTTTTAAGTTAAAACTTGATTTAAATTTATCAAGAAATGTCTTCAAACGTAGGATGGTTAATTTAAATTGAAATAATTAAGAATGTAATAAACTTTATAACTATAATTGAATGAGAAGTTAAGATTTATTAAACTTGTAATTAAAGATTTATAATGATAATCTTGTGTAAATCAAATTTGTAATTAAAGAATTAAATTAACCATTTAAAGTAACTTAATTTATAAATAAATAGTAGTTGACTAATTAAATAATTAATTAAGGATTAAACGATTAAGTGAATTAGTAATTAATGTTTAATTAAGTAAGTAGTTATAATCAAACGAGTAATTGAGTTTTATAAATTAATAATTAAGGTTATTAATTAATAATTAAGAATTAATGTAACGACCCAGAATTTTTATAAATTTAAATTTGAATATTTAATTAATTTTAAATATTTATAAGTGAATTTATAAGTCAAATAAATTTTAATTTGAATTATTGGATTTAATTTAATAATTTAATCGATAATTTAATACGTTAAATTATGGAAATAATTGAAATTGGAGTTAAAAATGATTGAAAATAATTTGGAAAATTTTATTTAATCATACTGGAGTTATAGAAATATTTTAGAACTTTTAAAATCGAATTAAAAGTTAATTTGTGAAAATTGAATATTTTAATATTTAATAATCGACTGTAAAATAGTCAATTTTTGAACAGTCTCAGAATTGAACGAAACCAGTTTCATTGGATCCGTAATAGTTAGTTATTACCGGATTTCAATTTTCGTGTCAATCGGAGTTATCGTTTGATCGTGGCAGCTCGAAACGCATCGAATCGTTTTTAATTTAAATTTGGCGAGTCAAAATAGCCATTTTTCAAAAAAGTCTCGGATTTCGACGAAACCAGTTTCATCGGATCCGTAATGTGATATTATTGTAAGGTTTCAAATTTCAAGTCAATTGGATTTACCGTTTGTCCGGTACAAATTAAAACGCCTAGAAATCGATTTAAATCGGTTTAATTTAAATTGAACGTTTTCAGCCATAACTCGCACATACTTCCGAATTAGCTTTCGAAACCTGTTCCATTGTGTCCGGAACGCGGGATAAACCCTAGGTACGCTGGTTACGGCGTCTAAATCGAAGTTCGGAATTCCCGGGATGAATAGTGTTTACGCTTGCTCGTTCCTTATAAATAACCCCAACCCTTCATTTAGAAAATAAAAAAAAAATAAAAACAAACCCTAGCCGCCACCTAGGTATGAACGGCCAGCAGTTCATCAACTTCTTCCCCTCAAATCTCCAAATCCATTCATCGATTCCAGAAACTCTCAACTACAATCTTGAAGAGCTCGATGAGATCTTTAATATCAACGGTCATGATCTGAAAAGACCTCACGGATCAACGGCAAAATGACGAAGAAGTCAGTGACTTGCGCACGCATTTCCACGCAAACAAGGGGGCCGAGCTCCTCCCTATTCAGGCCGAGCATGGCTTTGGGTTGTGGCTTTGATTTGGCACTCCCTGATCGAGATTTCGTCAAGTATGAATGGTGTAAATTGAAACCCTAAGTTGCATTTGTTGGGTTCGGCTATTATACGTAAGCCTGGAGATAGAACGAAGGGATGGGGAAGATTATCTTGTGCGGCCAGATTTGCATTTGAAGGATCTAAGGGCTGGAAATGGTGTAGGGTTGAAAATTATATATTTATGTTATAATTATTGAGTTAAAACGTGTACGAACTTGTAATATTGATAACTTTTTCATACGAGGTCGAAAAAAATGCAAATCCAGTTGCGTTGGAATCGTATGGACGAGCACTACGCGATGGAGTTGGTTTGGAGTCGTTTGGAGTTAGTGAGAATTTCGGGTAAAATTAAACGCGCGTTTAATTTTATTCGAAATAAAAGCTAAAACGGAAATTAAAACCAAGGTGAGAATTTCTCACTCAATCGAATAGATTTCGATTTTATTTTAAATAGTTAGGTTTAAAATATTTGAATGCATGTTTGAAAGATGACTGTAAATTATTGATTGTTAAAATAGACATTACACGCCGTTAGTAAGCGGATGTTATTTATTTAAAAACATATACCGCGAATATTTCATAAACAGTGAAATTGGTATTATATATAATATCAATATATATGTATTGGCATATGTATATATTGCAGTTGATTGATTTCCCGCATTTTTTTGTTTAGCGGATGAGACCCTATTACGCCGTTATTAAGCGGATAATATTTATTAAGAACATATACCGCGATAATTTCGTACTGGAGCGAAATTGGTATTGTGCTAATGTTTTTGGATGCAGGAAACAGGTTGGAGGGATCCAACTGGATTCCTCAACAGTTTTTATTTGATTTCAGATATTTTGATATTTGATGGATTATCATATCGATATATGATATCGTTGTTAGTCGTGATTGACTATTTGGTGTGTAGCATCATTGGACCAAATTTCTGGTATTTTAAAAATATTTTTAAAGAAATTTTTGAAAAGATAAAATATTTTGGAATTGATCCATTTTAAATAAATGAACGTTATAATTCTTAAAGTTATAAAAATTATAATTTTTGAGAAATACGGTTAAAAGCTGATTTTTGAAAAATAGGAATTAATGACTTTATAAAATAGTTTAAACTGGATTTTTGAATTTATTATCAAAAGTTTAAATATAGGATTTATAAAATTTGATTTTTTTATAAATAAAAATGGTGAAATTATAAAGGGAATTAAAGACGTTTCAGAATAATAATATAAACTGATTTATATTAAGAGATTTATAAATGGATATTTACAAATTGAAATATAGACATTATAAAACGAGTTTTTATAAGTGTTTGAATTAAGTGAAAATGAATTTCATTAAAGAATGGAATTTATAGAATTATAAACCGTGAAGTTATAAATGAAATTTATAAATAGTAAGATTTATAAATTTGGTGAAATTATTTGAAGAATAGATTGGATAAATCATTAAATCTTATAAGTTATAAGATTTATAAATTGGAAAGTCTTTAAAAGAACGATTTTGTAAAATAATCGTTTTATAAGTATTTAACTTATAATATGAACGTTTAGTTTATAATTTAGTTATAAACTGGAATAGGTTAATAAAGGAATTTATTAAAGGAAGTTTTTATAAATAAATAGAAACGGAATTTATAAACGTTGTTTTATAAATCCGCAAATGACTTATTTTGATAAGTTAATTGTTATAACTTAGAGATAGAGTTATATTCACATTTTGAACAGTGAATAATCCTTTAAGTTAAAGTGAATAGAAATGATGAAATTTGTTAAGGTAGTATATTCACGTTTTTGAATAGTGAATAATACGTTAAAGAAATTGTTTTAGATATGATGTTTTAAATAGAATTAAAACGATCTAACGATGGTTTAAAATGTGTTGAGATTCGAAACCATAGATTTCAACATTTATTGTTGAAATAGACGTTTTCGAGAAATGAAAGGAGATGATGGACTATAACACCGTTGTTATAGTAAATGATTTCCGAAAGGAAATGTTTTGTATAGTATTGGGATTTATATATCTATTTAATTTCGAATCCCTATACTAGTGATTTTGGGACGTTGTAACGATGTTTTACGCAACATTCGTTTTGGCCCAAATAAATATGTTAAGTGAATGATTTCCTTAAAGAATGAATTATATACTTAATTCGATTTAAGTATATTGAATATTTTCTAAGTGTTAAAAATAAAAGGAATTTGTGAATTACTTATAATTGAATAAGTATGGAATTGTTTTTCCAATATGAAGTGAAGAATTCGAATTTATCTTTTTGAAGATAAATTGAAATGAATGATTGAAATCGTATATGCATGGATATTTTGAAATATAAATTCATTATGGAATTTATATGTGAAAGTGAAATTTGTTTGAAAATAAATATTGATTTATTTTTGAAGTGTTGGAATTTTATATCTTGTAAAGATATTTTGGAAAATAAATAATTTGGAAAATTATTTGGAATCTGGTGATGTATGCATATCAATTGATAGTTCGATAGCCGACTATCAATATTTCCCTTTGAATGGGTATTTGATGTGAATTGTTGAATTTGAATGCACACTTATTTTTGAATAAGCGCTCACTATTCGGGTTAACCGGGAAAGGACCATGGGGTCGTATAACCCATTCCGAATATGTGATACGTCGTTATGAATTGCATTTGAAGATCGGTGTTGAAGACCGAGTATTTGTGAAAACGATAGGATGACCTATCGAATGTCTCTGCACTGGGTAGCTCCTGGTATAGAGATCTCCTAAGTGATGGGAAATTCGATCGGGATTGTGAATACCCGTATTGCAAGGGCTTCGTAAGAAGTGCCTTCGGTTTTGTTCGAACCCGGAACAGACTTGTATGGATTGTATGCCTGACATTACAAGTTGAGATATAAAGCCGATTTCTTTCAAATATATTTCTGTTGGTGGCGGAGAATTTATTCTTTGCTTAACACCCTTCTTTGAGACGTACGTGGTCAAAGGTTATATAGTTGAAGTTATCAGCGATATATTCCCAATTTGGTAATGTGACATACTGAGTGATGCTGAAATGATCATTGTGTTGATTATTTGTGATAGGATCATTTATTTGATCGTCTATCCTTGTGATCATTGTGTTGATCATTTGTTGACCCAAAGCATGGCTTTTGTATAAAGTATGTTTTGTGGACGTGACTTCGTCGAGCCTCACACCCCGTGAATGGTCAAAACAGGAAAGAAGCAGCAAGGTTATGAGGGGTAGCACCCTTTAGGATGTGTCCATTTCCTTCTGGAAAAGGGTGGTATCATGGTATGGAGCCCAGATACTTACTCATGTTGAAAACACTTTATGATTGTGTGAATTGATTACGAGCGCTCGGTGAAAAGGTCCCAAAGGACCGGGGGATGGCATATTCGGTCAGTTGTTACTCAGTTAGGAGTAACCCGGCCTTGTGTTGGTAGAGATCCGGTTTGGTTCTCGGGGATGTCCATCCAGAGGCATTCTCATGTGGCAATGGGAAGTTCCTTGGCCTGACCATTTGTTGGAAATCCAAAGAAACAATACGAAACTTGTACGGTTTTAGTTGTAGAACCTGCCATTTAATATGGTAGCTATTAGTAGGCATAATATAATGGTACCTATGCTGGCTAAGATTTATATTCTACTTTCGAAATGAATTTTTCCTACACTATGCACTAATAATAATATCAAATGCTCTTTTTAAATGCGTATCAAGCATGTTTGACTAACATAAGAAGAAATCTTCTCCAAGTCTGCGTTTGCATTGTGTGTGTGGCAGGAGGTCTTATGGTAGTCTCATTTTTAAAAGCATTGCGAATTGAATTTAAAAATATTCCTCTTTTTGATTTTAAAGATAAATAAACTGTTTTGAGTTCTCACACCAGTCACATGACTGACTCGGAGTTTATTGTTTTCCTTCCTAAACTCTGGGTGCCCACCAATTTCCACACGGGCAGTCAAGAGTTAGGTTTATCAGGATATTCTGGATATTCTGGAGTTGCTGGAGGCAAGCTGGATGGCATGGCATATTACTTATATAATATTTCTTTTTCCGCTGCACTGTTTGTTGTTGTTGTATACTCTGATGATATGATGAAATGAAATGTATAAAATGTAATAACTGATATAGTTCTTTGTTTAAAGATTATTCATTTATTATTATATGTTGTTCCGCTGCGAATTGTGAGATTCTGTTGTTCTGTTGTTTTCTGTCCCGTCCTATTTTCTTCTGTTTTTTTTCCTTTTTCTCTATTCTCTTTTTCTTCTATTTTTAAAATTCTTCTATCTTCTATTTTCAAATTCTCTATCTTCTTTTCCTTCTATTTCCTATCTCTTCTCTCTTCTTTCTTTTTCTTTTCTTAAATTTTCTTTTTAAAACCCATAACATCTCGGTTTTCGGCCTTTGATTTCTCGGCAGTCGATAAAGTGAGTGTCGATGTCGAATTTTCGAAGAACGAAAATCCGATGACGTTACAATTAATTAATTAATTTAATGAGTAATTAAGATGTAATTAATAAATTTTATAAGTTGATTAATGAGTAATTTAAATAAGAAAGAATAAATATGGATTATTCTTGAGCAGGTAATTAAGTTTAAATAAATTCAACTAAATCTGAGATGAATCGATGATTCTATTTGATTGAGTCTGATGTTTATTTATATTCTATGATGTTCTGTGACATTCTGGATATAACTATGATAGTTGTGTATGATTTATTTGTGTTAAATTGCTATATGATTTATATGAAGTTATTTATCTGTGTTAAATTGCTATATGAATTCAATTATTGAACTTAAACTATATAAGTTAATTAGACAACTTGGCCCTTAAAATGGCGTTTGGATTCGATGAGACCGGGATCGGAAGAATCAATTTTGATTCTCCGAAAACCACATCAATCCAATTTAAACGTTAGGTCGTAAATCCTGAAATGATGACCGAGATGGTGTATTCAGAATGTAAGGGTTATCGTCGTTGACTCTGAGGGTGATTCCAAAATGAGTGTGACGAGATAATGCCTTCGGTTTCGTTCGAACCCGGAACGAACTCGTATGGATTGAATGCTTTCAACACATCGTCAGGCGGACGATGAGCATTCTAAGAATAATGTTCAATAAAGGTAATCGTAACCTCAAGCCTCATCAACAGGGAATGGCTAAAACAGGGGATGTGCAGCAAGGTTAGGTGGGTCATGCCCAAGCAGGACAAGATATTTCCCCCGTCTAGATGTCCCTTTTTATATTTCGGCTTAGTAGGCGGTTGCTAGCTACAACCGCGGGGTTTATCTTGTTCGGGACTGTTCAGTAAGGAATGGTTCCGGCCTTGTGTTGCAGGGGATGAAGGGAGTAATCCTCGGTACGGTGATCTAGGCCCTGTACTGTGACGGGCGGTACCCCAGTAGCCCTGCCATTGTTGGAAATCCATTTTCCTTACAAGACCCTACGGTTTTGATTTGTATTACCCACTTTCGTGGCTAGTAGCTGGAATTTAATAGATGTAACAATTTCGGCTATTTTCTATTTACTTGAAAACCCTGGACACTATTATAATATCACTGGATTTCCTATAAAATGTTTTGGTTACCGTAAGGTAAAAACTTACCCGTATTTATTTGTGGGAAGTCTTACGTGATACCTTTATTTTCAAATGTTTTCAAAGTTAAACAACTTTAAACCGTTTACTCATACCAGACCCATGTCTGACCCGGAGTTTATTTTAGTTTTTTTCATAAACTCCCGGGTACCCCATTTTTTACGGGTAGTTAAGAGATTCAGGTTAGATTTGACGAATTCTGGAGGAGCAATGGAGCAGGAGGCTTCAGCGTTGTAGATATATATATATAGTTCCGCTGTGTTAGTATCTCTGAGTCATATTGTTTGAGTTGTATTAACTAGACGGGTGTTTATAACTGTCTAATATGTGATGTATGTATGATTGTCACATGTATTGATATTATATAACTCTGATATATGTACAAACTATGTATTATTTAAGTGATATATTATATTTTGTTCCGTTCCGCTGTGAGATTCTGATGTTGTTGTTCTTTCTTCTTCTTTCTTTTCTATTTTCCCATCCCTTTCTTTCATAATGATGATACGTCTTTCTGGTAGTAGAAGGGCGGGTCGTCACAGTTGGTATCAGAGCATAGGTTGGTGATAACCTTGGCTCTGGTAGGAATTACTCATAAAATAGAGTTTGTAGAACTCTAAAATGAGTTTGAGTGTATTAATAGATATGAGCGCGTATTTGTTAGTGAATATAAAATAGTTTTATATTGCATTGATTGATTTATTGAGTGGTATATGAACCATCGTCGGCACAGCCTCGAGAACTGTATCAAAGGGGTTTCTAAACACTCAAATAGAGCAATTCGACACAGTATTGTTTTTAAAGATAGGGTAAATGAAATAATTTTACCCAAAATTATATTTTGATATAAAGGAATATTTTTCTAAAATAACTATATATACTTGGATGTTTGATTGTTAATAGTACAGTCGAATAAAAATTTAAATGCGAGTGGTTTATAACCAAATAAAAAATTATTTAAGAATGATTTTAAATAAAAAGGAATATAATTAACATTTGATTAAACCAGAATTTAAGTCCCGGGAATTTGAAAGTGTTTGAATGAATTTAATCAAAGGATTTGGAAATTTATATCTTAAGATGCTAAGTGTTATATATATAATCTGAAATTGTGGTTATAAGATGAAATGACCCAAATGAGTAATATAAACTTTAAGGGAAATAAATAAGTTTTGAACTCATATATTGAGAAATAAATCTAAAGATTTGTAAGTAGCTAAATTTAACTGAAGTTGAGTTGAAATAAGATTGTATTTAGATGAATTCAATCGAGTCATAAATAATATTGAATAAAATAAAATTCTTATGTAGATAAGTAAATGTAAACCAAGTAAGTCTTGAATTGGATTTAAATGGTTATGGTGTGAGTTGTAAACAAATCTAATTCAAGCATAAATTGAATAACCTTATTATGAATAAAGCCAATAATGAACTGTTAATGTAAATTAAAATTTAAGGATGGATAAAAGAATAAACTAATCAGTAAGTAGTTGGGATTTGATTAAAAGAAAATCAAATCAAAGATTTGAATGGGAATTGGTGGAATAGAATGAACTTAAGTTATTAAGTGAAACAGTTAATGACTTAAATAAATTGTGAGATGATTAATTTAAAATATGGGTTGTCAAATTTAATAAAATGGTTTGGAATCAAACTTTGAAATGAAAGAAAATGTAATAGAAGGATTGTGAATAATTTAATTGGGATGGAATCAAGTGTAAATTGAGTTGAAATCAATTTAAGATTTGTTATTAAGCTTAAGTGATTATCTATTCACAATGATATTGTTAAATTGCCTAAGGAAATGGGTTGTTTGAAGTAAATGAGAATTAGATCAATTCTATGAATTATTGGAAGCAAAATAAGATGATTTTGAATATGAGTTTGTTTTGCAAGTAAGTTGTAAATTCCTTTTAATTAAAAGGGAATGGTTTGAGAATTGATTGAGATTAATTGGGTTGGGAATTGGAACCTTACATATGTGCTTATGAAAATATGTAATGGAGAATATGTCAAAGCTTTTCAGAATTTGAAAACTATAAAAAAAAACAAATTTCTAGCAACAAAACAATTTCAAATTGAAAATTTAAAGTAAACTAATAAATGAAACTAATAATAAAATAATAATAGGAATCAGTTATAAATGGAGATGATCAATAAAGGTTCAATATTCAGAGATTAAGAAAGTTGAATTCATATGGAATTGGTAATTCAGGTTTAAATAAGAAGATTAAGGCTTAAGTGACAAATAATAATGTAAGGGTATATATATAATGCTTATATTAAGCTTAATGAATGAATGGTGAAATTCTTAAGTAAAATTTGATATTGAGAAAATTATTCCAAGTGGATATAATCAAAATAATGTGTATAAAAAGAAATTTGATATAGTTGATAATCAATGGATATAATACGTAGGATGTACGTATATTATTTTGTTCACATAACAGTTTGATCCAGATTCGAGCACAGAATTTCGAGATAGTTATATCGATCCGAGTTAGGATTTTTCACTCGATTTTCGACGACGAACCATGGATTTGGATTTTGATTGATTCTGGGGAATTCTCTATCATAGTTGTGACTATGCAAGGAGAATGACAGACTCTAATCTAGAAACCAGTCCTGAGTTCGTACTAGGAAGTCGGGTGGACAATACTAGTTCGGAAATGAAATTGTGTGATCGAGCGATCGGATTTGATATTGCGCACGAATGGTATATGTACATCGTACGGGCTTGATTGAATAGATATTGAAATTCTGTAAAAGAGTCAATTAAATTTGGAAAGAGTTAATACTGTAACTTTTAGAATTGAATTGCTAGAATGGATGTCTGCAATTTATAGTGTATTCCATATATCTCAAGAAATTTGTTCATGATTTATCATTAGTTGTTAAACCAGTAATTCAGGAAATTTGAAATTGAGTCGAATTTAATTGTGGTCAGGAATCCAGTTAGGATTATTGATCATCGAGAGATAAACTCTCGATAGCTTTAGGGAAACTTATCCAAACTTGTGTTCGGATAGCTAGTATTGTTTGTAAGGATAGACTGTTGTTTGTTTGTTATTGTATGAATGATATGTATGTTTGGATTGTTAATATAAAAGCTTTTGAATTTACTGTTGGTTAAATTTCGGGGACGAAATTCTTTTAAGGGGGGAGAAATGTAACGACCCGGAATTTTTACAGCATATTTTAATGAATATTTAATCCAATTTAGAATTAAATGTAAGCTTGTCAATGTTTAAATTGATGAAATCTTGGATATTTAACAGTTATATATGTTTGTAAAAGAAAATTTTGATTTGAAAATCTTAAATAGAATGCTTTAACTCATTAAAACAAAATCCGTCTTATTTAATAAAATCAAATCAAAGATTCAATATTGTGTTATTTGATAATTTATATGAATACAATTTTAGTTTTTAAAATGGTAAGTTTTAAAATTAACAAGCATAAGAATATTAAACTTAAACATGGAAGTATAAAACAATATAAATAATTATAAATATAAACATACAAAACTAGTATAAACATAATCATAAATTATAAAATGTAACTAAAAGTATAAATATACAAATATAAAATATAACTTGGAATATATAAATACATGTATGTTGTAAATCAAATGTTTGAGAATTTAATTAACAAATAAACTACAACTAATATGCTAAAAATAACTTGAAAACAATCATATCAAAAGATTTGAAAATATAACCTGTATATGCAAGAGGAATGGTGCAAAGAAACAAGACAAGTTGTATATTGTTGTACTTAACTGATAAGAACAAAATCAAAAAGCAGGTTTCACTAAGAATAATACATATATGTGCTGTGTTCAGTTTTATGTATAAGAAAATGAGTTTCACTTTAAAACAAAACCTGTATCTTTCTAAACATGTTTGGCCGAAAATGATGAATATCTTGTACAACAAAGTAAGTAACAATAAATATCTTTGTACCAAATTTGCATTAGACAGTAAAACATTTAATACATGTTGTCATAATTAAAAGCAAAGGCATTAATTAGCATAACATATTGTTTAAACGAGTACATATAGCCGAAATCTCCCATATCATATCACTGCAGTATATACTATCTTAACCAATAAAAAGAAAGAGTGACATGCAAATAATAACTGGCCAGCTACAACCTATATTCAGCTTCTATATAAATCTACTTATATATCATCAGTTTATACATACGAACCTAAAATTATAAAGTAAAACTGAGAAACCTTTATTGGCTTTGCAAACAAACTTAAACTAAAAGAAGAAAAACTGTAAACTATCAACCTGAACAATACAAACAAGCTGGGAGTCTGGGAAGCAAATTAACAAGTTTGTGTTTATCTGGGAACTGAAGAGCTCTGTTTAATTTGGATTAAGGTGAGTAAACATTCTTTTTGAAAATTTAAAATCTAAATTATTTGGTTCATGAAAAATAGTATGTTGATATATACTGTTCTGTGATGTTGTTAATTACTGTATGTTCTACTTGATGATGTTCTTCTAGTTTTATGTTGCTGAGACAAAGAAACAGAGAATAAATCATACTTTTCAGATTAAAACATTTTATTTCTTACTTGGAGATTTAACTAAATAACTTTTTTTAAGCTAAAGATCAAGGCTTGAAAATGGTTTAAAGGTAGCTGTAAAATATAAACACTGTGAGTTCAAATTTTACAGTTAAAGTGAATGAATGGTTAGATTTCGAATAATTCAAACTGTAAATATGAATTTATATCTAGAAATAACATTCAAAAGTATGATTTTTGAAACAAAAATTATGATTTCTAGATAAACATCCAGAGAGCAGTTCACTAAAGAACCGAAAATACATTTTCTTTGATTCCTGTTGATTTAATCACTAATTGATGTTAAAATTTGTTATGGAGTTTGTTTATTGATGCATGGTTGTAGGAAAAATGTTGACAAATTTTTCTATTGCAAAAATCTTTCAATCGAATCAAATCTAGGGTTCTTGGTTCGATATTTTTAGGCTCTGCACATTTAACAGTTGCGACGCCATGAATTAACCGAGCTCCATGAGATTTTGGGAGGTGATAGAGGAAGTTGAGGGTGAGGTACGGCCGGAATTGCTTGACCTCCGGCGATCGAGGTTGTGTGGACGTGGCGTTTTCCCCTCTGTCATTTTCGAGTTACTGTTCCTATTTTCGAGCATATTTTGTTTTCGAGCTTATCGTGTTTAACTGGGCTGTGTTTTCAGGTGAGAGGTCGTTTTGTGATTTGTAGGCAGTGTCGTGGGTCGCTGGAGTGGAGGAGAACCGCCGTGCACGTGCACGACGGCGGAGAAGTGTCAGCGTTCGTATGGTTGGGTTGTCTCGATTTATACTCGAGAAAATTGAAGGGTTACTTCGTGTTTTGATTTGGGTGCGTGCGTGTGTTAGTTGGGTACAGCAGTGTGTAAATGAACTTGACCAAAAGTAAAATAAACAGAGGAGAAAGAACAGTAGAAGAAGATGAAGTATGCAAGGAGAAGGGACGCGAGAAGCTTAGTGGAACCGAGGTTAGCTCGAGCATTGCACGATGTTTTCTTCGCGTTTTAAACTTCCAAGGGTTAAACAAGTTTAATATTAACTAAGTTCTTTAATGTTGAAGGGGTTTAAGTTAAAACTTGATTTAAATTTATCAAGAAATGTCTTCAAACGTAGGATCGTTAATTTAAATTGAAATAATTAAGAATGTAATAAACTTTATAACTATAATTGAATGAGAAGTTAAGATTTATTAAACTTGTAATTAAAGATTTATAATGATAATCTTGTGTAAATCAAATTTGTAATTAAAGAATTAAATTAACCATTTAAAGTAACTTAATTTATAAATAAATAGTAGTTGACTAATTAAATAATTAATTAAGGATTAAACGATTAAGTGAATTAGTAATTAATGTTTAATTAAGTAAGTAGTTATAATCAAACGAGTAATTGAGTTTTATAAATTAATAATTAAGGTTATTAATTAATATCCGAGTTAGGATTTTTCACTCGATTTTCGACGACGAACCATGGATTTGGATTTTGATTGATTCTGGGGAATTCTCTATCATAGTTGTGACTATGCAAGGAGAATGACAGACTCTAATCTAGAAACCAGTCCTGAGTTCGTACTAGGAAGTCGGGTGGACAATACTAGTTCGGAAATGAAATTGTGTGATCGAGCGATCGGATTTGATATTGCGCACGAATGGTATATGTACATCGTACGGGCTTGATTGAATAGATATTGAAATTCTGTAAAAGAGTCAATTAAATTTGGAAAGAGTTAATACTGTAACTTTTAGAATTGAATTGCTAGAATGGATGTCTGCAATTTATAGTGTATTCCATATATCTCAAGAAATTTGTTCATGATTTATCATTAGTTGTTAAACCAGTAATTCAGGAAATTTGAAATTGAGTCGAATTTAATTGTGGTCAGGAATCCAGTTAGGATTATTGATCATCGAGAGATAAACTCTCGATAGCTTTAGGGAAACTTATCCAAACTTGTGTTCGGATAGCTAGTATTGTTTGTAAGGATAGACTGTTGTTTGTTTGTTATTGTATGAATGATATGTATGTTTGGATTGTTAATATAAAAGCTTTTGAATTTACTGTTGGTTAAATTTCGGGGACGAAATTCTTTTAAGGGGGGAGAAATGTAACGACCCGGAATTTTTACAGCATATTTTAATGAATATTTAATCCAATTTAGAATTAAATGTAAGCTTGTCAATGTTTAAATTGATGAAATCTTGGATATTTAACAGTTATATATGTTTGTAAAAGAAAATTTTGATTTGAAAATCTTAAATAGAATGCTTTAACTCATTAAAACAAAATCCGTCTTATTTAATAAAATCAAATCAAAGATTCAATATTGTGTTATTTGATAATTTATATGAATACAATTTTAGTTTTTAAAATGGTAAGTTTTAAAATTAACAAGCATAAGAATATTAAACTTAAACATGGAAGTATAAAACAATATAAATAATTATAAATATAAACATACAAAACTAGTATAAACATAATCATAAATTATAAAATGTAACTAAAAGTATAAATATACAAATATAAAATATAACTTGGAATATATAAATACATGTATGTTGTAAATCAAATGTTTGAGAATTTAATTAACAAATAAACTACAACTAATATGCTAAAAATAACTTGAAAACAATCATATCAAAAGATTTGAAAATATAACCTGTATATGCAAGAGGAATGGTGCAAAGAAACAAGACAAGTTGTATATTGTTGTACTTAACTGATAAGAACAAAATCAAAAAGCAGGTTTCACTAAGAATAATACATATATGTGCTATGTTCAGTTTTATGTATAAGAAAATGAGTTTCACTTTAAAACAAAACCTGTATCTTTCTAAACATGTTTGGCCGAAAATGATGAATATCTTGTACAACAAAGTAAGTAACAATAAATATCTTTGTACCAAATTTGCATTAGACAGTAAAACATTTAATACATGTTGTCATAATTAAAAGCAAAGGAATTAATTAGCATAACATATTGTTTAAACGAGTACATATAGCCGAAATCTCCCATATCATATCACTGCAGTATATACTATCTTAACCAATAAAAAGAAAGAGTGACTTGCAAATAATAACTGGCCAGCTACAACCTGTATTCAGCTTCTATATAAATCTACTTATATATCATCAGTTTATAAATACGAACCTAAAATTATAAAGTAAAACTGAGAAACCTTTATTGGCTTTGCAAACAAACTTAAACTAAAAGAAGAAAAACTGTAAACTATCAACCTGAACAATACAAACAAGCTGGGAGTCTGGGAAGCAAATTAACAAGTTTGTGTTTATCTGGGAACTGAAGAGCTCTGTTTAATTTGGATAAGGTGAGTAAACATTCTTTTTGAAAATTTAAAATCTAAATTATTTGGTTCATGAAAAATAGTATGTTGATATATACTGTTCTGTGATGTTGTTAATTACTGTATGTTCTACTTGATGATGTTCTTCTAGTTTTATGTTGCTGAGATAAAGAAACAGAGAATAAATCATACTTTTCAGATTAAAACATTTTTTTTTACTTAGAGATTTAACTAAATAACTTTGTTTAAGCTAAAGATCAAGGCTTGAAAATGGTTTAAAGGTAGCTGTAAAATATAAACACTGTGAGTTCAAATTTTACAGTTAAAGTGAATGAATGGTTAGATTTCGAATAATTCAAAATGTAAATATGAATTTATATCTAGAAATAACATTCAAAAGTATGATTTTTGAAACAAAAATTATGATTTCTAGATAAACATCCAGAGAGCAGTTCACTAAAAAACCGAAAATACATTTTCTTTGATTCCTGTTGATTTAATCACTAATTGATGTTAAAATTTGTTATGTAGTTAGTTTATTGATGCATGGTTATAGGAAAAATGTTGACAAATTTTTCTGTTGCAAAAATCTTTCAATCGAATTAAATCTAGGGTTCTTGGTTCGATGTTTTTAGGCTCTGCACATTTAACAGTTGCGACGCCATAAATTAACCGAGCTCCATGAGATTTTGGGAGGTGATAGAGGAAGTTGAGGGTGAGGTACGGTCGGAATTGCTTGACCTCCGGTGATCGAGGTTGTGTGGACGTGGCGTTTTCCCCTCTGTGATTTTCGAGTTACTGTTCCTATTTTCGAGCATATTTTGTTTTCGAGCTTATCGTGTTTAACTGGGCTGTGTTTTCAGGTGAGAGGTCGTTATGTGATTTGTAGGCAGTGTCTTGGGTCGCTGGAGTGGAGGAGAACCGCCGTGCACGTGCACGACGGCGGAGAAGTGTCAGCGTTCGTATGGTTGGGTTGTCTCGATTTATACTCGAGAAAATTGAAGGGTTACTTCGTGTTTTGATTTGGGTGCGTGCGTGTGTTAGTTGGGTACAGCAGTGTGTAAATGAACTTGACTAAAAGTAAAATAAACAGAGGAGAAAGAACAGTAGGAGAAGATGAAGTATGCAAGGAGAAGGGACGCGAGAAGCTTAGTGGAACCGAGGTTAGCTCGAGCATTGCACGATGTTTTCTTCGGGTTTTAAACTTCCAAGGGTTAAACAAGTTTAATATTAACTAAGTTCTTTAATGTTGAAGGGTTTTAAGTTAAAACTTGATTTAAATTTATCAAGAAATGTCTTCAAACGTAGGATGGTTAATTTAAATTGAAATAATTAAGAATGTAATAAACTTTATAACTATAATTGAATGAGAAGTTAAGAGTTATTAAACTTGTAATTAAAGATTTATAATGATAATCTTGTGTAAATCAAATTTGTAATTAAAGAATTAAATTAACCATTTAAAGTAACTTAATTTATAAATAAATAGTAGTTGACTAATTAAATAATTAATTAAGGATTAAACGATTAAGTGAATTAGTAATTAATGTTTAATTAAGTAAGTAGTTATAATCAAACGAGTAATTGAGTTTTATAAATTAATAATTAAGGTTATTAATTAATAATTAAGAATTAATTAATTAATTAAATGAGTAATTAAGATGTAATTAATAAATTTTATAAGTTGATTAATGAGTAATTTAAATAAGCAAGAATAAATATGGATTATTCTTGAGCAGGTAATTAAGTTTAAATAAATTCAACTAAATCTGAGATGAATCGATGATTCTATTTGATTGAGTCTGATGTTTATTTATATTCTATGATGTTCTGTGACATTCTGGATATATCTGTGATAGTTGTGTATGATTTATTTGTGTTAAATTGCTATATGATTAATCTGAAGTTATTTATCTGTGTTAAATTGCTATATGAATTCAATTATTGAACTTAAACTATATAAGTTAATTAGACAACTTGGCCCTTAAAATGGCGTTTGGATTCGATGAGACCGGGATCGGAAGAATCAATTTTGATTCTCCGAAAACCACATCAATCCAATTTAAACGTTAGGTCGTAAATCCTGAAATGATGATCGAGATGGTGTATTTAGAATGCAAGGGTTATCGTCGTTGACTCTGAGGGTGATTCCAAAATGAGTGTGACGAGATAATGCCTTCGGTTTCGTTCGAACCCGGAACGAACTCGTATGGATTGAATGCTTTCAACACATCGTCAGGCGGACGATGAGCATTCTAAGAATAATGTTCAATAAAGGTAATCGTAACCTCAAGCCTCATCAACAGGGAATGGCTAAAACAGGGGATGTGCAGCAAGGTTAAGTGGGTCATGCCCAAGCAGGACAAGATATTTCCCATGTCTAGATGTCCCTTTTTATATTTCGGCTTAGTGGGCGGTTGCTAGCTACAACCGCGGGGTTTATCTTGTTCGGGACTGTTCAGTAAGGAATGGTTCCGGCCTTGTGTTGTAGGGGATGAAGGGAGTAATCCTCGGTACGGTGATCTAGGCCCCGTACTGTGATGGGCGGTACCCCAGTAGCCCTGCCATTGTTGGAAATCCATTTTCCCTACGAGACCCTACGGTTTTGATTTGTATTACCCACTTTCGTGGCTAGTAGCTGGAATTTAATAGATGTAACAATTTCGGCTATTTTCTATTTACTTGAAAACCCTAGACACTATTATAATATCACTGGATTTCCTATAAAATGTTTTGGTTAGCGTAAGGTAAAAACTTACCCGTATTTATTTGTGGGAAGTCTTACGTGATATCTTCATTTTCAAATGTTTTCAAAGTTAAACAACTTTAAACCGTTTACTCATACCAGACCCATGTCTGACCCGGAGTTTATTTTTGTTTTTTTCATAAACTCTCGGGTACCCAATTTTTTACGGGTAGTCAAGAGATTCAGGTTAGATTTGACGAATTCTGGAGGAGCAATGGAGCAGGAGGCTTCAGCGTTATAGATATATATATATAGTTCCGCTGTGTTAGTATCTCTGAGTCATATTGTTTGAGTTGTATTAACTAGACGGGTGTTTATAACTGTCTAGTATGTGATGTATGTATGATTGTCACATGTATTGATATTATATAACTCTGATATATGTACAAGCTATGTATTATTTAAGTGATATATTATATTTTGTTCCGTTCCGCTGTGAGATTCTGATGTTGTTGTTCTTTCTTCTTCTTTCTTTTCTGTTTTCCCATCCCTTTCTTTCTTAATGATGATACGTCTTTCTGGTAGTAGAAGGGTGGGTCGTCACAGTTGGTATCAGAGCATAGGTTGGTGATAACCTTGGCTCTGGTAGGAATTACTCATAAAATAGAGTTTGTAAAACTCTAAAATGAGTTTGAGTGTATTAATAGATATGAGCGCGTATTTGTTAGTGAATATAAAATAGTTTTATATTGCGTTGATTGATTTATTGAGTGGTATATGAACCATCGTCGGCACAGCCTCGAGAACTGTATCAAAGGGGTTTCTAAACACTCAAATAGAGCAATTCGACACAGTATTGTTTTTAAAGATAGGGTAAACGAAATAATTTTACCCAAAATTATATTTTGATATAAAGGAATATTTTTCTAAAATAACTATATATACTTGGATGTTTGATTGTTAATAGTACAGTCGAATAAAAATTTAAATGTGAGTGGTTTATAACCAAATAAAAAATTATTTAAGAATGATTTTAAATAAAAAGGAATATAATTAACATTTGATTAAACCAGAATTTAAGTCCCGGGAATTTGAAAGTGTTTGAATGAATTTAATCAAAGGATTTGGAAATTTATATCTTAAGATGCTAAGTGTTATATATATAATCTGAAATTGTGGTTATAAGATGAAATGACCCAAATGAGTAATATAAACTTTAAGGGAAATAAATAAGTTTTGAACTCATATATTGAGAAATAAATTTAAAGATTTGTAAGTAGCTAAATTTAACTGAAGTTGAGTTGAAATAAGATTGTATTTAGATGAATTCAATCGAGTCATAAATAATATTGAATAAAATAAAATTCTTATGTAGATAAGTAAATGTAAACCAAGTAAGTCTTGAATTGGATTTAAATGGTTATGGTGTGAGTTGTAAACAAATCTAATTCAAGCATAAATTGAATAACCTTATTATGAATAAAGCCAATAATGAACTGTTAATGTAAATTAAAATTTAAGGATGGATAAAAGAATAAACTAATCAGTAAGTAGTTGGGATTTGATTAAAAGAAAATCAAATCAAAGATTTGAATGGGAATTGGTGGAATAGAATGAACTTAAGTTATTAAGTGAAACAGTTAATGACTTAAATAAATTGTGAGATGATTAATTTAAAATATGGGTTGTCAAATTTAATAAAATGGTTTGGAATCAAACTTTGAAATGAAAGAAAATGTAATAGAAGGATTGTGAATAATTTAATTGGGATGGAATCAAGTGTAAATTGAGTTGAAATCAATTTAAGATTTGTTATTAAGCTTAAGTGATTATCTATTCACAATGATATTGTTAAATTGCCTAAGGAAATGGGTTGCTTGAAGTAAATGAGAATTAGATCAATTCTATGAATTATTGGAAGCAAAATAAGATGATTTTGAATATGAGTTTGTTTTGCAAGTAAGTTGTAAATTCCTTTTAATTAAAAGGGAATGGTTTGAGAATTGATTGAGATTAATTGGGTTGGGAATTGGAACCTTACATATGTGCTTATGAAAATATGTAATGGAGAATATGTCAAAGCTTTTCAGAATTTGAAAACTATAAAAAAACCAAATTTCTAGCAACAAAACAATTTCAAATTGAAAATTTAAAGTAAACTAATAAATGAAACTAATAATAAAATAATAATAGGAATCAGTTATAAATGGAGATGATCAATAAAGGTTCAATATTCAGAGATTAAGAAAGTTGTATTCATATGGAATTGGTAATTCAGGTTTAAATAAGAAGATTAAGGCTTAAGTGACAAATAATAATGTAAGGGTATATATATAATGCTTATATTAAGCTTAATGAATGAATGGTGAAATTCTTAAGTAAAATTTGATATTGAGAAAATTATTCCAAGTGGATATAATCAAAATAATGTGAATAAAAAGAAATTTGATATAGTTGATAATCAATGGATATAATACGTAGGATGTACGTATATTATTTTGTTCACATAACAGTTTGATCCAGATTCGAGCACAGAATTCGAGATAGTTATATCGATCCGAGTTAGGATTTTTCACTCGATTTTCGACGACGAACCATGGATTTGGATTTTGATTGATTCTGGGGAATTCTCTATCATAGTTGTGACTATGCAAGGAGAATGACAGACTCTAATCTAGAAACCAGTCCTGAGTCCGTACTAGGAAGTCGGGTGGACAATACTAGTACGGAAATGAAATTGTGTGATCGAGCGATCGGATTTGATATTGCGCACGAATGGTATATGTACATCGTACGGGCTTGATTGAATAGATATTGAAATTCTGTAAAAGAGTCAATTAAATTTGGAAAGAGTTAATACTGTAACTTTTAGAATTGAATTGCTAGAATGGATGTCTACAATTTATTGTGTATTCCATATATCTCAGGAAATTTGTTCATGATTTATCATTAGTTGTTAAACCAGTAATTCAGGAAATTTGAAATTGAGTCGAATTTAATTGTGGTCAGGAATCCAGTTAGGATTATTGATCATCGAGAGATAAACTCTCGATAGTTTTAGGGAAACTTACCCAAACTTGTGTTCGGATAGCTAGTATTGTTTGTAAGGATAGACTGTTGTTTGTTTGTTATTGTATGAATGATATGTATGTTTGGATTGTTAATATAAAAGCTTTTGAATTTACTGTTGGTTAAATTTCGGGGACGAAATTCTTTTAAGGGGGGAGAAATGAAACGACCCGGAATTTTTACAGCATATTTTAATGAATATTTAATCCAATTTAGAATTAAATGTAAGCTTGTCAATGTTTAAATTGATGAAATCTTGGATATTTAACATTTATATATGTTTGTAAAAGAAAATTTTGATTTGAAAATCTTAAATCGAATGCTTTAACTCATTAAAACAAAATCCGTCTTATTTAATAAAATCAAATCAAAGATTCAATATTGTGTTATTTGATAATTTATATGAATACAATTTAATGGTAAGTTTTAAAATTAACAAGCATAAGAATATTAAACTTAAACATGGAAGTATAAAACAATATAAATAATTATAAATATAAACATACAAAACTAGTATAAACATAATCATAAATTATAAAATGTAACTAAAAGTATAAATATACAAATATAAAATATAACTTGGAATATATAAATACATGTATGTTGTAAATCAAATGTTTGAGAATTTAATTAACAAATAAACTACAACTAATATGCTAAAAATAAACTGAAAACAATCATATCAAAAGATATGAAAATATAACCTGTATATGCAAGAGGAATGGTGCAAAGAAACAAGACAAGTTGTATATTGTTGTACTTAACTGATAAGAACAAAATCAAAAAGCAGGTTTCACTAAGAATAATACATATATGTGCTGTGTTCAGTTTTATGTATAAGAAAATGAGTTTCACTTTAAAACAAAACCTGTATCTTTCTAAACATGTTTGGCCGAAAATGATGAATATCTTGTACAACAAAGTAAGTAACAATAAATATCTTTGTACCAAATTTGCATTAGACAGTAAAACATTTAATACATGTTGTCATAATTAAAAGCAAAGGCATTAATTAGCATAACATATTGTTTAAACGAGTACATATAGCCGAAATCTCCCATATCATATCACTGCAGTATATACTATCTTAACCAATAAAAAGAAAGAGTGACATGCAAATAATAACTGGCCAGCTACAACCTGTATTCAGCTTCTATATAAATCTACTTATATATAATCAGTTTATACATACGAACCTAAAATTATAAAGTAAAACTGAGAAACCTTTATTGGCTTTGCAAACAAACTTAAACTAAAAGAAGAAAAACTGTAAACTATCAACCTGAACAATACAAACAAGCTGGGAGTCTGGGAAGCAAATTAACAAGTTTGTGTTTATCTGGGAACTGAAGAGCTCTGTTTAATTTGGATTAAGGTGAGTAAACATTCTTTTTGAAAATTTAAAATCTAAATTATTTGGTTCATGAAAAATAGTATGTTGATATATACTGTTCTGTGATGTTGTTAATTACTGTATGTTCTACTTGATGATGTTCTTCTAGTTTTATGTTGCTGAGACAAAGAAACAGAGAATAAATCATACTTTTCAGATTAAAACATTTTATTTTTTACTTGGAGATTTAACTAAATAACTTTGTTTAAGCTAAAGATCAAGGCTTGAAAATGGTTTAAAGGTAGCTGTAAAATATAAACACTGTGAGTTCAAATTTTACAGTTAAAGTGAATGAATGGTTAGATTTCGAATAATTCAAACTGTAAATATGAATTTATATCTAGAAATAACATTCAAAAGTATGATTTTTGAAACAAAAATTATGATTTCTAGATAAACATCCAGAGAGCAGTTCACTAAAGAACCGAAAATACATTTTCTTTGATTCCTGTTGATTTAATCACTAATTGATGTTAAAATTTGTTATGGAGTTTGTTTATTGATGCATGGTTATAGGAAAAATGTTGACAAATTTTTCTATTGCAAAAATCTTTCAATCGAATCAAATCTAGGGTTCTTGGTTCGATATTTTTAGGCTCTGCACATTTAACAGTTGCGACGCCATGAATTAACCGAGCTCCATGAGATTTTGGGAGGTGATAGAGGAAGTTGAGGGTGAGGTACGGCCGGAATTGCTTGACCTCCGGCGATCGAGGTTGTGTGGACGTGGCGTTTTCCCCTCTGTCATTTTCGAGTTACTGTTCCTATTTTCGAGCATATTTTGTTTTCGAGCTTATCGTGTTTAACTGGGCTGTGTTTTCAGGTGAGAGGTCGTTTTGTGATTTGTAGGCAGTGTCGTGGGTCGCTGGAGTGGAGGAGAACCGCCGTGCACGTGCACGACGGCGGAGAAGTGTCAGCGTTCGTATGGTTGGGTTGTCTCGATTTATACTCGAGAAAATTGAAGGGTTACTTCGTGTTTTGATTTGGGTGCGTGCGTGTGTTAGTTGGGTACAGCAGTGTGTAAATGAACTTGACCAAAAGTAAAATAAACAGAGGAGAAAGAACAGTAGAAGAAGATGAAGTATGCAAGGAGAAGGGACGCGAGAAGCTTAGTGGAACCGAGGTTAGCTCGAGCATTGCACGATGTTTTCTTCGCGTTTTAAACTTCCAAGGGTTAAACAAGTTTAATATTAACTAAGTTCTTTAATGTTGAAGGGGTTTAAGTTAAAACTTGATTTAAATTTATCAAGAAATGTCTTCAAACGTAGGATCGTTAATTTAAATTGAAATAATTAAGAATGTAATAAACTTTATAACTATAATTGAATGAGAAGTTAAGATTTATTAAACTTGTAATTAAAGATTTATAATGATAATCTTGTGTAAATCAAATTTGTAATTAAAGAATTAAATTAACCATTTAAAGTAACTTAATTTATAAATAAATAGTAGTTGACTAATTAAATAATTAATTAAGGATTAAACGATTAAGTGAATTAGTAATTAATGTTTAATTAAGTAAGTAGTTATAATCAAACGAGTAATTGAGTTTTATAAATTAATAATTAAGGTTATTAATTAATAATTAAGAATTAATTAATTAAATGAGTAATTAAGATGTAATTAATAAATTTTATAAGTTGATTAATGAGTAATTTAAATAAGAAAGAATAAGTATGGATTATTCTTGAGAAGGTAATTAAGTTTAAATAAATTCAACTAAATCTGAGATGAATCGATGATTCTATTTGATTGAGTCTGATGTTTATTTATATTCTATGATGTTCTGTGACATTCTGGATATATCTGTGATAGTTGTGTATGATTTATTTGTGTTAAATTGCTATATGATTTATCTGAAGTTATTTATCTGTGTTAAATTGCTATATGAATTCAATTATTGAACTTAAACTATATAAGTTAATTAGACAACTTGGCCCTTAAAATGGCGTTTGGATTCGATGAGACCGGGATCGAAAGAATCAATTTTGATTCTCCGAAAACCACATCAATCCAATTTAAACGTTAGGTCGTAAATCCTGAAATGATGATCGAGATGGTGTATTCAGAATGCAAGGGTTATCGTCGTTGACTCTGAGGGTGATTCCAAAATGAGTGTGACGAGATAATGCCTTCGGTTTCGTTCGAACCCGGAACGAACTCGTATGGATTGAATGCTTTCAACACATCGTCAGGCGGACGATGAGCATTCTAAGAATAATGTTCAATAAAGGTAATCGTAACCTCAAGCCTCTTCAACAGGGAATGGCTAAAACAGGGGATGTGCAACAAGGTTAGGTGGGTCATGCCCAAGCAGGGCAAGATATTTCCCCTGTCTAGATGTCCCTTTTTATATTTCGGCTTAGTGGGCGGTTGCTAGCTACAACCGCGGGGTTTATCTTGTTCGGGACTGTTCAGTAAGGAATGGTTCCGGCCTTGTGTTGCAGGGGATGAAGGGAGTAATCCTCGGTACGGTGATCTAGGCCCCGTACTGTGACGGGCGGTACCCCAGTAGCCCTGCCATTGTTGGAAATCCATTTTCCCTACGAGACCCTACGGTTTTGATTTGTATTACCCACTTTCGTGGCTAGTAGCTGGAATTTAATAGATGTAACAATTTCGGCTATTTTCTATTTACTTGAAAACCCTGGATTCTATTATAATATCACTGGATTTCCTATAAAATGTTTTGGTTAGCGTAAGGTAAAAACTTACCCGTATTTATTTGTAGGAAGTCTTACGTCATACCTTTATTTTCAAATGTTTTCAAAGTTAAACAATTTAAACCGTTTACTCATACCAGACCCATGTCTGACCCGGAGTTTATTTTTGTTTTTTTCATAAACTCTCGGTACCCAATTTTTTACGGGTAGTCAAGAGATTCAGGTTAGATTTGACGAATTCTGGAGGAGCAATGGAGCAGGAGGCTTCAGCGTTGTAGATATATATATATAGTTCCGCTGTGTTAGTATCTCTGAGTCATATTGTTTGAGTTGTATTAACTAGACGGGTGTTTATAACTGTCTAGTATGTGATGTATATATGATTGTCACATGTATTGATATTATATAACTCTGATATATGTACAAACTATGTATTATTTAAGTGATATATTATATTTTGTTCCGTTCCGCTGTGAGATTCTGATGTTGTTGTTCTTTCTTCTTCTTTCTTTTCTGTTTTCCCATCCCTTTCTTTCTTAATGATGATACGTCTTTCTGGTAGTAGAAGGGCGGGTCGTCACACCTGATATAGATCGATATTTAAGGATTTGTGTTTGCTTTGGGCTCGGTTGAGTTATTGATCGCAACAAAGGGATGATCATATTCGGTACTATCCAATAAGGGGCTGGCCTTCCCCGATTCGTCGAGGTGCAATTTTTGTAACCTCGGTGCATTTTCTCTACAGGTGTATTATACAAAAGGTAGTCCCTTACCTTGCCATTATATGGAATCCATTTTCCAATACTTGCTTTATGGACTTGGTTGTATACTAAATATGTTGTTAAATTTAATTAATGTAACCATTTTGGCTATGCTTATAATATTTATTTTAAAACCCAAACACTATTATAATGTCGCTGGATTTTCTCTTAAAGTGCCTTAGTTATCATAAGGTAAAAACCTGCCATTGTCTATTTGCGGTGTGGTCTTAGAGATATCTTTGTTTTTGAAGGTTTTTATAAATATAAAAACCATATGATTTGATTGTCGCATGCTAATTTACAAGACTGATCCGGGTGTTATTTTCTTATAATGCTCGAGTAAGGCCGAATACATTTCCATATTTAGCTAGGAAGGGCTTTAGGAAATGAGCTAGATGCTTCCATTACCTGATGTATTTTATTTTCCGCTGCATTACTTGTTTGTATTTATCAGCAATTGTAAGAACATGATGTTATAACTGTGCAAGCTAAGGATAAGTTAATTACTCTTATTATTGTATGTATATTTAAATTTTCTTTTTTAAAGATAATTTGGATATTATATATTAGTTGTAACAATGTGAGATTATATTCTGTATTTTATTTTCTTTCACCTAAACAATATGTCTACCTAGCACTTGAATGCTTGGCACGTTAATATCGTGGATGTATTAGTATCTACTTTTGAGGATCGAAAAAGCCCGTCGTTACAATTCTTAATATAGATTGGACAACCCCATGCATTTAAATACTTGAGACGGCGTTTCTTCCCATATCAAATCTCATATCGTGCCTTAGGCACAAACTTTGATGCCATCAAGTTCAACATATGCGGTGTGAATTATAATGAACATATCCAGTGTGAAAGAGGTAACTCAGCCTAGCTCATCATAGATCAAAACATATCTAATAGGGTGCAATTCATTACGGAAACACCATTTTGATGGAGTATTGCATGGAGTGACTTAAGAGATAATCCTATTATCTTTTTAGTACTATTGGAGTTCTTGTCCATTGTACTCACCTCCAGCATCGAATCAAAGTATTTTAATCTTATAGTTAGTATGATTTCTACTTTTTTTATACACTTTAAATTTCTCACAAGATCAGATTTACTCTTCATAAAATATACATGCCCTAGTCTTGGGAAATCATTAATAAATGTCACAAAATATGGAGAACTATCTTTTATTACTATAGACATTGAGCAAGACCTAAGAGTTCGATCGTTTACTCTTTAGTTGGTCCCATTAAAGGGGCGATTGGTGATTTTTCCTTTGAGATGCGAATCACAACTGTTGGATGACTCATAATCAGAAGACAATAGAAAACCTTTGGTTTTCAAATTGTGCAGTCCCCTATCACTGGTATGATCTAGTCCACAGTGCTATAAATAACTATCATTAGTTTTAACAGTAAAAGAATTATCAATATAAAATACATGTTAAAAGTTCAGTTATTAATTCCATTATCCAAAAAACTAATGCAAATCCTATTTCCATCAAACACAATGTTCATAACATCATTATTATATTGGAAACCATATCTAATATCAGCTAGTTAGGACAAGGAAATTATTTCACGAATAAAATTGAGTAGATGATAGAAATTATGAAAAACAATAATCCAAAGGGAAAATGAAAATAAAAATCTCAAACTGCAGTCGCATCTATAGTATATTCATCAACAACTTGAAGGCTAATTTATCCCTTTGCCATGGACTTCCTACTTATAAGTCCTTGTAATGAGTTGAAGATATGACTTTCAGATCCAGTATCTAGAACCCAACAATATTTTTTACTAAAAAGTAGTCACATGCATACCTTTAGGAGCTGAAGAATTTGATTCCTTCTTCTCCCTCGCTATCTTTAGATAATCTAAGTTCTTGAATTTCTGGTACCCTTCTTGAGAAAACAATGAAATTCACCTTATCGTTAAAGGTACTCTTCTTATCCTTCTTGCCACCATGCCTTCTTTTTTCAAACCATGAAAAGATGATTCTTTCCCTATCTTCGTAAACATCGTACCTTAATCCCTAAATGAGCCTTCAATAATAAGGAGCTTAACAAGGCTCATTTTCATTTAACTAATACTAATATTCAATACGAGTGGCTCAAATTGTGAAATCAATGAACCTAGAATCAAATCTACTTGCAACTCTTCTTCAATATTAGCGCCAAGCTCAAAATGTCCATCAATATAGGCCTTTATCATTATAACGGAATCCTATACATTACCGCCCTTAATCATCTTCATGTCGAATAATTCCTTAGTTATCTTGTAACTTGTAGAACGAGAACACTAGCTAAACAATGATTTAAGGCAATCACAAATTTTATGGACGGACACGTTCTCGTGTTGTCTTTGCAACGACTTGTCTGAAGTAGATAGCATAAAAGCTTAGGTTATGTCATAAGCAATTGCCTATGTGGTATAAGTTTTAACTATTTTAGGATCTGCACCCTTAACGGGTTCGGTTCATACAAGTTCGGTTATGATAGACTATAATCTTTCATAAGTTAGTGCCACTATGATCGCACTTAGCCAATCAATGCAACTGGTCCAGTGAGTTTGTCATTTTCAAAAAAAAAAATATCTTAGGTTGGTCATTTTTTGCAAATTTATTTTCATGTGGATTAGTATTGTTTTATATAGCATATGTCCTTACAATATTAAATGTTGTCATTTCATTTTTCTAATAAGCCTCTCACAGACTTTTATATTTCTCCAAACCCTAAGAGAAGTATAGAAACCTTTTGATTTCTCCAATGAGTGTTATGGATTACTTGCCTTGGGAAACCTTGAATTTACTCAACTAATCATAACCCCCTGGTGATAGATAATTCTTTATTAGTTATATCATATATAACTCCTAATTGTGTTCTTTGCCCTGATATCAATTTTGACCTTTAGTTTGCTCAACAAATCAAAAGATATTATTCACTCTTACCTATCATTTCTTGATTTTCTAAGTAAAGAGCTTATACCCTTAGTTTGATCAAAAAAATAAAAACATTTATTTTATCTTGTCTACATATACATTAATAGTACTACACAAAATAATCATGATTTGAGTTTGCTCAACAATCGGTGGATATACAACTAACCTATTTATATATAAATGACAAAGGGTAACTTGATTAAAGGTGCATAATTTTCAATAATTTAACGTGATATCAGTTTAAGGAACAATGTATTTCTTATGAAATGCCCTCATGATATAAGAAGTGTTACAACATCTGATATCACGTTATATCTACTATACATACGTATTTGTTCGATAATTTTTTTTGGGTTCATTTCACTTCCATTTATATGTAATTTATACACATAATCATATAAGTTTAATTTACTTATAGCCTTTTTTACAATTACTATTTTCTTTTGAAATAGATGATAAAATTTTCGAATTAAGAAGAGAAGATTATAGGAAAATTCTTTAGTGATTTACTTCCCTCAAAAGTTAATTTCCTCCCATCTCAACCATTTTTATTTATATGGTGGGATGATGAATAGAGGAAATTTGAACGTATGCGTGTAAAGAGAGTAACATATGAATATTTTTTAAAAACTTACTTTTTACAAATGGAAGATTAATTTCCAATCTATAGGTAATCAAATCTCCATGAATAAAAAGATTAATTACATACACGTCAATCAATTCATTACAGTAAATATACATATATTTAATGACATACATATTTAACATACTTATATATTATGTGTGTGCATGTGTGTGTGTGTATTTATAATATGCATATACATATCTATACTATTAATACCTAGTAGAGCTATTTGAGCTTTGAAGCTTCCTTTAATTTCTCAATGGAATTCAATCTTCGGTTGACAAATTTAATAGTAATTCCAAAAGTCACTCTAACTAATCGTCATTATTGGATGCCATTTCTTAACTAAAATCATTAGAGTAGAAAATTTTCATTTCTGTCCCCTTCCTTTTTCTGTTGAACCTTAATCCCCTTTTTCTACTGAGCCCTAATCCCCATTTTGTTAATCGATAATCAAAATAAGTGTAGTTACTGTTAATTGCCTTGGAAGAATTGGCCCAACTCCAATCCATTTACCGACACTTAGCTCCACTGCACAAATCGCTTCATTAATACCATAAGTAATCGTTTCTAATTAGCGATCAAGCAATAAATCATCGTTTCTTCAACATTTTATGATAGCTCAATCTCCATTACTTAGGGTAGTTTTCTTTGGAAGATTTAACTTTTTTAGGAGACTCTTAATTTTCTTAACTACTTTGCTAACGTCCATGTAGTTTTCTTTAGTTTTCCACTCTATAGTGGATCGTCTTTTAATTGTCTTGATCATTTGTATGGTTAATTTTGGATGTTCACAATAATTTTATACTAATGATTGAAATGGTTATTTTTATTTGTAGTTATATGATTGAGTTTCCATCTTAGCTTTTGGAAGTGAATTTTCTAAACTAAATAAGTTTGCAAGAATTGTTTATATATAATCAAATACTAATTAATTAAAGTTATGTCTTGATCATTGGTTATGTAAACAAAAGTACAATGATCAATTGTGACACATTGATTGATTAAATACAGAGAACATCAAAAAGAGAACAAAATAAAAAACCGAGGAAGTTATATATATATATATATATATACATATATATATATGAATATCAAAAGTAACATTAAAAGGAGAATATCAAAAGGTCAGCAATTTGCAAACATTGAGGACACCATATAAGTAATAGCAAAAGTACATGATATTGCAATAGATAATTCTACAATGTATTTTCGCCACTAGACATCGACCCTACCACCGACCTTTTGCTTTAGGTGTTGTGCTACTCACCTTAGGTTATGATTATTTGCATTTCATGCTATCGTTGTACGTTTCATCTATTATTTTCTTCCCATATGGTCAATTTCATGTCATAAAATTCTAATTGCATATTTTCAAACAAATCCACAATAATTTCTATGCTGAATAGAAAACTACAGTTTTATGTATGCTTATTTTCTAATGTTAGACAACAACTCATAAAATTTAATATGTTCAAAATTAGAGATTGGTGTAGAATAGATCAACTAGAAGGACAATGAAGTCTATTATTACTTTAATAATTTTTTTCTTTTTGTTAGTTCATATAACAAGAAGGGTTGAAGGAAAAGAACATAATTTGTTGAATATACGATAATAAAAGCATCTTTGATTTTTCTTTCACTATGTTAATTTTGGAAAAAGATATTACATAGCTGCAGCTTATTCAAATTAAATTAATCAACGATCTTGACAAATGATACATATTATTGTATTTTCTATAAGTGGGAAGATCTATATAATGGTAAGATACAAGTTAATTAATTATGTGATGTATGGTAAGATCTATTGTTTTAATAACGACTTAACAAATTAGGTCCAATAATGGATTTACCCCATTTTAAATGATTATACCATGATATTCAATATCGAGTGGTCTCTATTTTATTGAATAATGGTTCTATGTATTATTTGTTTGAAATTATATTTGGCCTATGATGTCATACATCATCTTCAATTACATAATAGGGCCCCAGATATTGTGAGAATCATTACGTTGAACATTATTATCAAATGGCATTACATTGGATTTTTAGGTACTTTAAAATTGATGTGATAGACTACTAAGGGTGTTGAAATTGAGTGTGTCTGGTAAAAGAAAAAAGTGAAATATTATCTTTTTTAGTTTTAGGAATGTATATTAGAACTTCAACTATGTTTATCTGTGCTAGATGGTATTTGTTTGTGTACATACATAAATATTGGTATATAGACGATTTCATTTTAAATGTATCAAAATTTTATAAGGTATAAAGAAATGGCGATGAAGCAATTATTTCGTATATTTTTATGTCGTGCTATAAAAAAATAGTACCAATGATAGGATGTCAATGAAACTCCATTACTTTAGAGAATTATAATAAGTTCTGTTATGTTTAGTTATTTGTGTTACCTATGATATGGGTTCATTACATATTAATTCTCTACATACATATATTGTTGCACATTGAGGCATTAATGGACACCTTCATATTGGCAAAAATTCCTAACCTGTCGTTGATATGCACTAGGTACATACATACATATGTGTACACACACACATACATGTGTGTGTATGCGCGCGCATGCACATATATATAGCATAATAATTATATGTGGACATATACGCATGTGTGTTCGTTTTAGTGGAATTTTCTACAATATACACCTACTTTAACACCAATGCATATTCTAAACCTTTTGGATTTCAGGTAACTAGAAATGGAAATGCTCCCAATACCATAGGGATAACTATGTTGTGAATAAAAATCAATCATCCATGCTCAGATAATTTATCAAACTCCAAAGTTTACAGTAGAAAAAATGATGGGTAGATAATTTCATCTTTAATTTTTATAGTGTGGTTGGTTTATTGGTTGTGAAAGTCTACAGGGTGGATCTTGTAGTGTATATGCAAGTATATGTGACAAAATATATGATGCAACTAAAACAATATTAATCTACGTAAATATAGAATAAGCACACCAGGACTTTATACTGGTTCGGATCTTCCATCCCGCGTCCAGTCCCGAAGGTCCCCTTCGGAATTTGACTATCAAACACCCTCACTTCGCCCGGAGGAATAGGCTTGGTTACAATAAGTTGTTGTTGTCAAATGTGTATTCTATAACACGCACATCGACTAATTAGTACAAATGCTTCCAATATATATCTAGAGAGTATTGTCTGTGAAGAACTGAATATTTGAAAGAGTGAAATACAAGTATAGATTGCTAGAGATCAAGAGTATATGATAGAGTATGTAATTAGAGAGCATAAGTAAGTAAGGTGATTTGTTCTCTTGATTCTTGATGCTATATATAGTTGTAGATATGTATCTTGAGTAGTTGCATCCATTAACTAGTGCTCTACTGTTACTTCGGTTCATGATAAAGAGTTGCAGTGAAGAGAAGCGGAGATGTCTATTCGAATGTGGTAGCTGAAGTTTATATTTAAGATACGAGCTTGAAATCAGACGTCTGGAATATGTTTCAGACATTTGATACTATATTTTTCATAATATAATAGTAGATCAGACGTCTGAGTGCAATTGCCAGATGTTTGGTTCAGTCTATCTGTTGTTCCAGAGAACTATTTTAGACGTCTAGCTTGTGCACCCAGACATATGATATTGTGCATATCAGTTTTTGAGCTCTTTTTCTTGTGCTTCTTTGATCCTATCGACTTGTAGTCTCTTGTAGTGTTCTTTGAGCTTTGTTCTTGTCTTTCTAGTAATGTTGTTCTAACAAGTACCTATATATATATATATATATATATATGCATATTTGATTTCCATTGTATAGTTGTTGTCATCGAAAACGTAGATTTGATTTCCTAACAATCTCCCCCTTTTGGATGATGACAACTATATAATGTACTTAAATATAATTTTATAAATCTCCCGCCGAATATGTGCTTTCCATTATTTGTTGTGATCTTTATTATTTCTCCTCCTTTGGCTTTATCAAAAAGTATTAATAACCTTTTATTGTAGGCATCATGTCCATTCCATTAATTATTTACCAATCGTTGTAAGATTATATAAATATACACAGAAATATCACACTAAAAAGGAAGTTTCATTAATCATATTAATTGATTACTTTCATAAATTTTTATCATTTTTATACAAAATATAGAATCCTAAGAAACCTAAGGATCTTTTGGGGAAGCTTTATCTTGATCATCACCTTTATCTTCATTTTCGAAAGAGCTAGCTTGCTTTTTAGGAGATGTCGGAGTTTGTTCGAGAGTTTCTTTCTCCTCATCAAAAAGTTTGGAATGTTTCGAAGTAGGAGGAAAAGGCACTGGAGTTGGTCATTCTTCCAAAGGTGGTGTAGGACCACGAACCCTTTGAATAACCTCCTTTAGAGCTGATAATGTAGTTGAAAGCGACATTTCAACTATGGTTAGGCGAGAAGCAAAAGATGTTTCAAAACTATCAATGCGCTTAGCCAATAATTTCTGATTTTGAGGTAAAATAAGCTAATTATGAAGAGTTAAGTCGCAAATACTCTCATTTGGATTCGTCTCAGTGCGAGACTCCAAAATGTCATCCTGGGATGTATAATCAAAGGGTGCAGGAAGAGGAGGAGTATTTACGAGATGTTGTTCCACCTCTTGTGAAGGTTCAGGTTGCGTTTGAGGTGGAGGCCCAGCTTTTCTGGCTTGACGACGCTGCATCCACTCTTCAAACGATATAAAATCCAGAGGATTTTTCGGTAAGTGCATTAGAGAGAAAAATTTTGTGGATGCATATTTCGGAGAAATCTCTTCAAAAGTGGATAAATATGAGGGGATGTCTTGAGCTCGTAGAAGTCTCATAATGTATGTAGGATAGATAATGGATGGGTGTGGTCGAGTCAAAAAATGTTTATGCTCGTCAAATATAAATTTTTCCCAATTAACCCTTGTTCAACTGAATATAGCATATAGGGCCATGTGCTCTAACTCCGTGATTTGCTCATGACTACCATGGCAAGGAATGATAGTGTTGATAATCATTCTAGTAAGAAGTCTCGCCTTAGGTCGTAGGTATTTAGATGCAAATCTATGCATTGCATCTTTGCATATTTGATGTGCGATATTATCTCTCGGTTTGAGACGCATATCTGGAATATTATATAAATCTTCTCCGGTGTCGGAACATCCGAGAGTTCGGCCTATGATCTCTGGAGTAATTCTTATTGTGTTGTAGTAAACACTTAACCATAGCCAATTATCATCCTTGTCAGTGTTCCAAAATGCTGTGCTATCTAAATTAGCATAGAAAAGAATAATGGATAGCTGATCGATTTGGATGTTATTGGGATTAAAGGATATCAATGTTTCTAATCCAGCACTTTCGCACATTTCGCCTAAATCATACATTGGAAACTTTAGAAAATTATAAAATGGGCCTATATGTAGTTTCTTTTTTTAAATATCCTCATATCTCTTAATTGAATGTGGTACACGATTTATCCATCGCTCAATTTGATCGTCAGAGAAAACTTGGGGGTTGGATGAAGTTTCTTGGTCTTGCTTTCGCTTAGAGATCTTAGGTTTTTTTTGTTTTAGGAGCCATCGAATTCGAGTGAGTCTGGAAGAGAAAGTAATTTTGAGAAATAGGGAATCAACTTTGCAGTAGAAATAAAATGAAACTTTAAGTGAGAAAAGCAAAAAAATAGACGTTATCTGGATACTTAAGAGTGTCGATTGAATATCAAACGTCTAGAAGATGAATCAGACGTCTGATTTAACCTTGTTTGAAGATAGTAAATAGAATCAGACGTCTGATTGTTGGTGGCTGACGACTGAAATTTCCTGATTTGTAAATTTTGAAAGGCGGAAAGAATTATTAGACGTCTGGTTGTAGACTCAGACATCTGGAATAGATCGAAGTGTTATTTTTGTAGGACAGATAGTTTTCTCAGACGTTTGGATATAATATCAAACGTCTGAAAATGGTCTGAGCTTTTATCTTATAGAGGCAGAGACTTTCTTCAAACGTCTGGTCAATAGTTCAGGCGTCTAAAATAGACTGGTTTGTATTTTTTACGAAGCAGAGATAATTTTCAGACGTTTGGAAATTTATCTCAGACGTCTGATATATACACGATGGTTAAAAATTTATGTGATACAAGAGTGTCAGACGTCTGATGGCAAAGTTCAGACGTCTAAAATGACCAATTTGTCTTAAAATAGCCTAATTTTGAAGGGTGTTGCTTATTTTTTGAGAGTTTGATTTTTATAAAACATAGTATTATTATTTGTGAAACAGAATACAAATTTACGTAGATAAAAATACAATGAGAATAATTAAATTTATTTAGATGACAATGGAGCATTGCGATCTTCAGACTTGTCATCCCTCCATGGATTGAGTGGAGACCATATATTTCCACGTTCGTGGATACTCGAGGAACCAGAGAATCGCCTAGGTGAAGGATCCAAAGGTGTACGATAAGAGACAGAGAGATCCAAAGGATTGCAAGGAACTGGAAGTGGTTCATGTACATCGTTCTTTTTTTATTATAACCTTAAGCGACTAGACGTGCTTCATTTCTAACTATATTTCCGTTTTCATCTTCTTTGTATTTAAATACCCATTTTCTTCCAATAAAAGATTGATTTTCTGGTCTTGGTACTAATTCACAAATATTATTACGTTCAAATTGATTTAGTTCTTCTTGCATGGCTATTATCCAAAAATTATCGTTTGAAGTTTCTGTATAATTTTTTGGTTCAAAATTTGACATAAATGCAATATGACTTATTTGGTTAAGTTGATTTCTAGTTACTCTGGAATTGAGATCTCCAATGGTATTATCTTTTGGATGATCTTTTAAAAATCTAGGAGATGATACTAAAGTATTATTTTGTTCATTTGTCTCATTACTAAAAGAATTTGTTGTATTTGTTATTGGAATTATTTCTTCATCTTCGTTAGTATGATGGCTAAGAAAATTTCCATCAAACGAAACATGTCAACTTTCTTCAATTTTGTTATTTCGTTTATTAAAAATTCTATACGCCTTGCTACGATCCGAATATCCAACAAAGGTTCCTTCATCGGTCTTCGGGTCGAATTTTCCAAAATTATCTTTTGTATTTAGTGTAAAACATTTTGATCCGAAAGTTTAAAGTATGATACTTTAGGTTTTCTTCCAAAGAATATTTCAAAACAAGTATGTTTATTCGTAGGTCGTATGGTTACTCGATTCAAAACATAACAAGCCGTAGCGATAGCTTCAGCCCAAAAATGTTTTGGTAGACCACTACTATTTAGTAGTGTTCGTGCTCATCCTTTATCAAATTTTGAAACATTATTTATAATTTTACCTAATTTTTCTTTTAATTCTAAGTTTTCAATTTTCAATGTTTCTATTCTTCAAGTTGATATTTTCTTTTAACAAGTGATCCTTTTTTAGTCTATTTTTTCCAAAATCAATAGTCACAGTCTTATTTTCAACCAAACTATTTTCAATTTTTTCTTCAGATAATTCTAGTTCCTCCTCTAATTTTTTTTTTCATTTTTCAACATTCCTACTTCAAGTTCTAATCCATTTATTTTGGCTATATGCACTTTATTCAATTTTTTAATTTGTCTAAATTTATCATCGTATTCCATGCTAAGTCTAATGATTCATCATAGCTAAGTTCGGGACATACCTCATCAGTTTGTGCCATAAAGCAAACATTAACTTGTTCTCCGTCATTATCGCTGTCACTGTCTGATGATGATGAAGAATTCGAGTCATCCCATGTTACTCTGAAAGCTTTCTTCTTTTTGAATTTTTTAAATATGTTCTTCTTTTTATCACTGTTGAGCTTGGGACAATCTTTCTTCATATGTCTAAATTGGTCTAATTCATAGCATTTGATTGATGTTTGATTTATAGAGTTTGATTTTCCTCCTTTATGAAATCTGGTTATTTCCCTAAATTTCTTGAATTTCTTGTAGTTTTTGGCAATAAATATGATTTGTTCTTCGTCTAAGTCGGAGTCTTCATTTGTTGCTGGGAATGCTATGTTTTTCTTCTCTAAATTTTGTTCTTTTATTGCCTACAAATTAGCTTCATAGGACGTTAAATTTTCTATCAATTATTCAACTAAGAGTGTTGAGAGATCATTAGCTTCTTCGATAGCTAATACTTTTCTTTCCCATTCTGGAGTTAAAGAATTGAGTATTCTAGATATTAAGTCAAAATTTATGAATTTGACTCCAAGTGCCATTAAATCGTGTTGAATTTTTTGGAATCTAGAGTACATGTCTACTATAGATTCATTTTGTTCCGTTTTTAAATGATGAAAACTGATTTTGTAAAATTGAAATCTTAGTTTGTTTAACTTTGTATGTGCCTTCGTGTGCACCTTGTAAGGTACGCCAAATATCATATGCAGTGTCACATAACATGACATGTGAAAATTCATTCTTATCTATGAACAAAATAAAACATTCATAGCTTTGGCATTATTAGAAGCTGCGGTTTTTTGTGCATCATTCTACATGTTCATAGCGCTGTCAGGTGCTTTATATTTATTTCAAGTGGTTGACCAAATTTCCAATCCATTAGCTTCCATAAAAATTTTCATACGTGTTGACCAATATGCATAGTTAGAACCATTAAAAAGTGGGGGTCGTGCTGTGGATTGACCTTGTGGGAAAATACTTGCCATATTAAAGTGATTCAAAAACGTGTTAAAGTAATTTGATCAAACCTTGCTCTAATACCAATTGAAAGTCTACCAGATGGATCGTGTAGTGTATATGCAAGTACATGTGATAAAATATATGATACAAATAAAACAATATTAATCTAAGTAAATATGGAATACGCACACCAGGATTTTATACTAGTTCGGACCTCCCGTCCTACGTCCAGTCCCGAAGCTCCCCTTCGGAATTCGACTATCAAACACTCTCGCTTCGTTCAGAGGAATAGGCATGGTTACAATAAGTTGTTCTTACCAAATGTGTGTTCTATAACATGAATATTGACTAATTAGTGCAAATGCTTCCAATATATATATCTATAGAGTATAATCTGTGAACAACTGAATAAATGGAAGAGTGAAATACAAGTATAGATTGCTAGAGATCAAGAATATATGATAGAGTATGTAATTATAGAGCATAAGTAAGTAAAGTGATTTGTTCTCTTGATTCTTGATGTTATATATAGTTGTAGATAGGTGTCTTGAGTAGTTGCATCCATTAACTATTGCTCTAAAGTTGCTTCTGTTGACGATGAAGGGTTGCAGCGAAGAGAAGCGGAGATGTCTATTCGAATGTGGCAGTTGAATTTTATATTTAAAATCCGAGCTTGAAATCAGACGTCTGGGATATGTTTCAAACGTCTGATTCTATATATATTTTTGAATAGTAGTAGATCAGACATTTTTGTGCAATTACCAAACGTCTAGTTCAGTCTGTCTATTGTTCCAGAGAACTATTTCAGACGTCTGGTTTGTGCACTCAGACGTCTGATATTGTGCATATCAGTTTTTGTGCTCTTTTTCTTGTCTTTTTCGATCCTATCGACTTATAATCTTTTGTAATGTCCTTTGAGCTTTGTTCCTGTCTTTGTAGTGATGTTGTTCTAGCAAGTACATACATATATATATATACATATACATACATACATATACATACATACATACATATATATATATATATATATATATATATATATATATGCATATTCGATTTCCATTGTATAGTTGTTGTCATCGAAGCCATAGATTTGACCACGTTGTACAAATTATGCATCTGATAAAGGTTAACTACTATGATGCAATAATATTTTTGTGCTCAACTTGTAATTATATCAATTGAAATAGCATGGTGGTGCTTGCTTGAAATCCTGCTTTTATTTCTAGGGTTAAGCGATTAAATGTTAATAAGAAACAAAAGGTATGAATTTTAATGCTATTTATTGGTTTTCACACATTTTTTGGTAGGGAAAGGGTAGCCACATATGGTATCCTTAGACATCATTTTGCTGTTTTGTTCTTAGATTATTTATATCAATGCATATGGCATGTTCATTGGATGTACGAAGAAAAAAGTATGTTAATTTTCTTTTCAAACGGAGGTGTTCCTATTATACACAGATGTTGATTTTATGGACAGCTGTAGTGGTATAAGAAAGCGTTGATCTAGAAACTACAAAGTAAAATGCACTTGAATAGTCTTTATAATGATAACAAAAACTTATCAATAAGATGTCTGTGTACATATATAGTGCACTTGAATATGATGCAAGTTGCATTTATACTAGAATTCAGTAAGGTTTCACTGCCACAATGGACTATGTACTCCTATACTTGCCAATTATGTGAAGTTACTAATTAGATCTGTGAAGCGCTTTTTATTCAATGAAAATAAACAACTCCGGCAATAGTAATCCATCATATCTCCACCATATTTTGCACGCGGTATAAGGTATTCACTTCATGAGAATTTATTTGCCGGATGTTACATGAATTTTAAAAAATCGCAGCTTTTTCAAAAAAAAAATATGTGTCATTAGACATACTTTATATATAATCATCAGATAATTCATGGACACTATAGAGAAATGTTTATCCTCTTTGGACATTATGTTAGTTCTAACATATATTCACAATTAAACACCGTACTAGCTAATTGTTTCAACTTAAAAGTAGCGGATCTCCAACATCTGTTAATTAGCTGCTTAGCAGTTACTACGCTTCATGATTAATTTATTTCTATTAATTAGCCACGTAGCAGCTCCTACGCTTCATGATTAATTTATTGAACAAGCATGACTACCTTATGTCACAATTATGTTTCAATAGGAAAAATCCGAATAAAAAGTAAATCAAGTTTCAAGCTTCACATTGTTATATTAGGTAGTGCTTAAATGTATTTAATACCGCAAGATTGGCTTAGGAACTAGGCAATAGTAAATAAGGAATCATATTGCAGGCATATGTCTGGTCTTTTGATTCTGTACACTGGGCGATATTGACAGTGCTGCTAATATTATTTGTTGACAAATAACAACCAATGAAATATCAGGTACAAGAAAGAATTTGGTGAGGTTTTATATATCATCTTGGTGTTTATAAAATTTACTAAATTAGTAAATATCATTTATTAAAATCACAATAAAGCTTAACCAGATATGATCGAACTTTTCTAAGAAACGATGATGATAATTCCTATCTTTCTTTGCATAGTTAGATCAGAGTTGGATGTAATTTTGATTGGAATTAATTTGAGTGAGTTGGTTATCAAAGTAATTTGTTGATCTTCTAATTGGCACTGTGGATATATTTTGCCATTTTTAACTTGGTTTTATTTTATTAGTTAGATGGATTTCACAAAAACTTACACAGTAATGTTGTGATGAATTTCATGATTTTTTTTCTTACCATAAAGGAATGTTAATACTGGATAGCTATTTTCGTAATTGAGTCATCATGTAGATTATAAAATAAGTACACACAATATTTCAGTTCGTTTCCACTTCAAAATTCAAAGGAATAAATATAGGAATAATACTTATTTATATGGTGAATACTTTAATTGTCGCTTTTATGTCACCTATGTAACAAATTTGGATTTTATAAATGCGAAGTCCAAGCTTGGCATGTTATATGGAAATTATATCAGAGCCTACCACAATAATGATCATACATGCACTTTTAATTTATGTACCAGATATAATAAGGATTTTGATGTTTATTCACTATAGCATCCACTACTCATTTTAATAGATATAATTAACACATACATACACACACGCATATATATATACACACACACACACACATATACACACACACATATATGTGTGTATCAAATGCTAAGAAATTTTTGTGAAAGATGTGTTATGCTTACATGGATATTGGGATGTAGCTCAAACTTATTTGGAAACTCAAGCCCTCAAATTGTATACATACATACAAACATGTATAAACACACACACACACACACACACACACACACACATATATATATATGTTAAGAAATTTTTGTGAAAGATGTGTTATGCTTACATGGATATTGGGATGTAGCTGAAACTTATTTGAAAACTTAAGTCCTTGAATTGTAATTCAGATCAACACTGGCGCAGCGGATTACAATAAGTTGTTGCCAAATGATGCAACAACAACAAACAACGATGGAACGATATAAAGATGAATCGATGGATTCATAATACCCAAGATAAATGCCCAAATCCGTTGATCTCGCGAGATACCGGATTCTAGCTATCTTTAACACGTTGATCGTGCATGATTCCGTGTTAGAAGATCTACGATTCTTCGACGTTGATCTCGTGCACGAGATTCCGTGAACCGGCTTCAAAATCGTTGATTCGAGCGCACTCGAATAACCGAAAATGAAGAAAGGAGATAACACTCAACTTCCAATTTTAAAGAGACACAAAGCACTCAAAAAAAAGTTTATTCAAAATCAACCACTTTACAAATGACACCATACACCTGTTTATAGCAATTTACAACTCACACAGCTACAGCTCCAACGACCTAACACAGGTCGTTAACGACCTAACAGACAAGTGACTCACGGCTTACGACATAAGAACTGATACAAGTTCTAACGATCTAACACATAATGACATAAGAATATATACAACATACATGCGATCCAACAAATTACAACATAACGACCTAAGAGTACAACACCATGCGACATAAGCTTCAGTGACATGAGGAGATAGCTCATCTTCAAGGACTTGCGACATAAGAGCTTCAGCGACTTAACAAGATACGACTTAAGAAATGTTGCGACTTAAGAATGAGCAGGTTTGAGCGACCTATAGGAATTAGCAACTTAAGGAACTAGCGACATATGAAGTTTGCGACCTACTGGAATTGCATTCTGGAGCGACTTAGGCTTCGCGACTTAAGGAAGGTCGCCCGTGACCTAGAATTTGCCCGCGACTTAAGGATTCGTTCGACCTAAGGAGGAGAAGCGACCTAAGCTCGCCGTGACTTAAGGAATCAAATGCGGAATGGGTTGTTAGGTCGTGTAACTCGCTAGCGCGACTCAAAGAACCCGAGCGACCTAAAACCACCGGGCTATCTTCCAAGCGACTTAACGCGTAATCTGCTTTCATTGAGTTAGGTCGTAATTTGTTAGGTCGGAACTCCTATTGCGCTGCAATCTTAACCGATAAGCATTATCATTAATCTTCTTCAAGATTTCTACTGGACCAATCTTTCGAGCTTTCAATTTGTTGTAAGTTCCAACTGGAAAACGATCTTTCGTCAATACTGCGTAAACAAAATCACTCTCTTTGAAGTCCACACTCCTTCGTTTCTTATCTGCCAGTTGCTTATACTTCTCATTTGACTTAAGCAATCGTTCATGAACAATCCTGTGACACTCCTGCAACTCATTCACAAAATCACAAGCTCGTTTAACAACCCCTTTATGACGTGGAACTATCGACAAATCCAACGGTCCTTTCAGAATTGCTGAACATACTACTTGAAATGGACTGAATCCAGTACTTCGATTAACAGCATGATTATGTGCGAATTCTGCCTGACACAACTTCACATCCCAGCTCTTCGAATTATCCTTCACAAGGCATCTCAACAAGTTTTCCAAAGATCTGTTCACCACTTCCATTTGCCCATTCATTTGAGGATGATAGGCGCTACTAAAATTCAGCTTAGTCCCAACCATCTTCCATAGACTCAACCAAAAATGACTTAGAAATCGAGTATTCCGGTCAGAAACAATGGTCTCAGGTAGCCCTTGTAGTCGATAAACCTCTTTAAAGAATAAATGAGCAACACGGACCGCATCAGCGGTCTTTTTACAAGCTATGAAATGTGCCATTTTCGAAAATCTATCCACCACAACATATATAGAATCATTCCCTCGTTGAGTTCTTGGTAAACCCAAAACAAAATCCATGCTAACATCAACCCATGGTCTAGTAGGCATGGGCAATAGCATACACAATCCTGCATTCGTAGCCGTCCCTTTGAAAACTTGACATATGTGACATTTCCGTACAAATCTTTCAACTTCTTTCCTCATGGAGGGCCAAAAATATGATTGAGAAATCAACTACAAGGGACGATCTCTTCCCACATGACCTTCTTCATGCAATTCTTTCACAATCTTCATTTGCAAACTACACTCTGGTATACACAATCGATTTCCTTTGAATAGAAAACCATCTACCAACACATACTCATCTGTCTTCCCTTTCTCGACTTCTTCTATAATCTTAGCAAAGTAAGGATCCTCAACAAACAATCCTGGAAGTATATCAACCCCCGTCACTTCAACTCTCATCGTAGTCAACAAATGATTTCTTTTACTCAATGCGTCTGCCACACGATTTGTAACTCCCGACTTATGCTTTACAACAAATGTAAATTGTTGCAAGTATGCGATCCATGATGCATGTCTGGCTGCAATCTTATCATGCCCCTGCAAATGTTTCAATGCTTCGTGGTCCGTATATAACACAAACTCTTTATGAAACAAATAGTGTCTCCAATGCTTTATGGCTTGGACAATAGCATAGAACTCCAAGTCATAGGTACTGTATCTTGTCTTGACTCCCGAAAGTTTCTCGCTAAAATAAGCAATTGGACTTCCCCTTTGACTTAATAATCCACCAATTCCAACCTTAGATGCACAGTATCTAGCTCAAAGAGCAACTGAAAATCTAGGTATCTAAGAATTGGTGTCGTAGTCAAAAGTGCCTTGATTCGTTGGAAAGCAGAATCAGCCTCTTCAGTCCACACAAATTGCTTTCCTTTCATACATTCTGTCACTGGTGCCATCACGCTACTGAAATGTGGAATAAACCTTCGGTAGAATGATGCTAACCCATGGAAACTTCTCACTTCAGTTACAGTCCTGGTTGTGGCCAATCCTTGATTGCTTCAACTTTACCTTGATCCATATAGATTCCTTCCTTGGACAACACAAGCCCCAAAAACAAAACACTGTGTGTCATGAACATACACTTCTTTGTTGCCACATAAAATTTCTCTTGACAAAGTATCATCAACACTTTCCGCAAGTGTTGTAGATGTTCTTCTGTGCTTCCACTGTATATCAATATATCATCAAAGTATACCACCACGAACTTTCCAATAAACGGTCGAAATATCTAATTCATCACTCGCATAAAAGTACTAGGTGCATTCGAAAGACCAAATGGCATGACCAACCATTGATACAACCCTTCCCGCGTCTTGAATTCGGTCTTCTATTCATCCCCTGGTCGAATTCGAATCTGATGATACCCACTCTTCAGATCAATCTTTGAAAAGATAGCAGCTCCGCTCAACTGATCTAACAAGTCGTTCAATCTTGGCAACGAAAATCTATACCTCACTGTAATCTTGTTTAGTGCTCGACTATCTGTACACATTCTCCAAGTTCCATCCTTCTTTGGCACTAACAAGGCTGGTACTGCACAAGGACTAAAACTTTCTTGTACGCGCCCTTGTTCAAGTAACTCTTCCACCGGCCTTCTCAACTCTTCGTGCTCCTTTGGACTCATTCTATAATGTGGTCTATGCGGTAACACAGCTCCCGAAACAAGATCAATCTGATGCTGTATCTCTCTCAACGGTGGTAACTCTTTTGGTAATTCTTCAGGAAATACATCTTCAAATTCCTTCAACACTGGCTTAACTTTCTCAGGAATTGCAACTGTTTCACTACTTTCACGTTAAATCAACAGAAATACTTCAGGCTCATCCTATACTTCTTTGACAAACTCTTTCAAAGATAACGGAGTCTTTAATTCCTCGATTTCCTCCAGCTTTCTTTCACTTTTTTGTTGCTTTTTAGGAACTAAAGTGATTCTAGTGCCATTGAACATGAAACTATAGCAGCTAGTTCTACCATCGTGTTGCACGGCTCTATCAAATTGCCACGGTTTTTCCAACAACAAATGACATACATCCATATCTACCACGTCACACCAAATTTCATCCTTATACTTCTTTCCGATGGAAAAAGTTACACAAGCTCTTTTACTAACTTTCACTTTCCCACCTTTCCTCAACCAAGTTAATTTGTAGGGTTTGGGATGCTTCTCTGTCTTTAATGCTAACTTCTTTACAGCTTTTGTAGAGATGATGTTATCATAACTTCCTGCATCGATAACAAACTTACAAACCCTTCCCAAAATAGTGCACATCGACTGAAAAATATTACTCCTCAACTAGCTAGTCTCCTCTTCCTGCTTTGGCGTCAAGCAAGATCTCCTCATCATTAAAGAATATCCCTCGTCTCCCGCCAATATTTCTTCTTCCTCCTCAACTTGTGGTGAATTGGAACATTCTATCTCAGCATCCTCATCCTCAACCTCAGCAGCCATCGCTCACTTCTTAGGCTTCGGGCATTCATTGCTTTTATGACCAAACTTCTGACAATTATAACACTAGAAATTGTTGTTGACCTTGGTCTTAGAAACTTCATTGACAACCGGTTTACTAACAGCCTTAGAAACATTAGTATTACTAGCCCCTTTCACTTGATTGGTCAAACTTGTAAGCGCACCACCTCCTCTTCTACCTTGCTTCTCCCAAGCTAGAGCCTTCTGGTGTGCTTCAACAATGGATCTTGGATCAAACATATTCACCATATCCTGAATTTGCATTCTCAATCCTCCAACAAATCTAGATGTCAACTGTTCCTTCGTTTCCATGATATCATTTCTAGCAATCAGTTGATAAAACTCATAGGCATAATCATTTACCGACTTTGTCTCTTGTCTCAAATTCTATAAGCGCTGATACATAAGAGACTGATAATTATAAGGCAAGAAAGTAGCCTTCATCAACTTCTTCATCTTTTCCTATGAAACAATCTTTGACTTTCCCATTCTCTCCCTTGTAAGTTTAGTTTGTTGCCACCATGCCATAGCTCTTCCCCTCAATCGTGTAGCAACCAACTTAACTCTACGATGCTTGGGTATTTCTTTGAAGTCAAAAATTTCCTCAACATTTGATAACCAATCCAGAAACTCTTCCGCTATCATTCCTCCTTTGAATTTTGGAATCTCTGTTTTCATCCCCGATTCCCATCGACGATCATCTTCTACATTCCGATATTGACTTCGTACTTGGTCTCGATCTCTATAATGAACACTACCTTTATCACCATCTTAATCATAATCAAATGTACTTCGATATCTATTCCGTCCATCTACATCTCCAAGATCATGCATGGTCCTTCTACCCTGTCTTTCAATATCATGATATGATTCATTTTCAAACCCACGATGAGTTCTTCTCTCTTCACCTCGATACTCATGTTGTTCTTGCCTCATAGAAACTGATGATTCTCTTCTTTCTCGACAAGATTGTGGTGACACCCTCCTCGTTTCCGAAACCGATGGCGAAACTCTGTTTCCTCCATGGTTCGAGATTGGTGACCTTCTCCTTTGACTTTGATTCATGTCATTCATCAATTTCTCTAACTTCCCAATACCTTCATCGAACTTTTCATCGATACGTTGTTCCATTTGCTCAGCTTCTTGTCTTCTATATACATCTTTAACATTTTGAAATCGATTAGCACATCTCGGTGGCATGATCATCAACAAACTCCAAACTACTTTAACTCTTGGCTTGAACTTAACTCCAACTCTCGGCCTTGATCTACAAAAGTGATGCACGCCTCCAACTTATAGCTCGGATCTACCTTTAACTCTTCCTCTTGGCTCTACAGGCTTGGCTTAGCTATGATTGGCTAAGTTTAAGCTCTGATACCAAACTTGAAGCAGCGGATTACAATAAGTTGTCGCCAAATGATGTAACAACAAAAACAACGATGGAACGATACAAAGATGAATCGATGGATTGATAATACCCAAGATAAATGACCAAATCCGTTGATCTCGCGAGATATCGGATTCTAGCTATCTTTAACACGTTGATCACGCACGATACCGTGTTAGAAGATCTACGATTCTTCAACGTTGATCTCGCACACGAGATTCCGTGAACCGGCTTCAAAATCATTGATTCGAGCGCACTCAAATAACCGAAAATGGAGAAAGGAGATAACACTCAACTTCCAATTTTAAAGAGGCACAAAGCACTCAAACAAAAGTTTATTCAAATCAACCACTTTACAAATGACACCATACTCCTATTTATAGCAATTTACAACTCACACAGCCACAGCTCCAATGACCTAACACAGGTCGTTAACGACCTAACAGACAAGTGACTCCCGGCTTACGACCTAAGAACTAATATAAGTTCTAATGACCTAACATATAACGACATAACAATATATACAACATACATGCGATCCAACAAATTACAACATAACGACCTAAGAGTACAACACCACGTGACACAAGCTTCAGTGACATGAGGAGATAGCTCATCTTCAAGGACTTGCGACATAAGAGCTTCAGCGACTTAACTAGATACGGCTTAGGAAATGTTGCGACTTAAGAATGAGCAGGTTTGAGCGACCTATAGGAATTAGCGACTTAAGGAACTCACGACATATGAAGTTCGCGACCTACTGGAATTGCATTCTGGAGCGACTTAGGCTTCGCGACTTAAGGAAGGTCGCTCACGACCTAGAATTTGCTCGCGACTTAAGGCTTCGTTCGACCTAAGGAGGAGTAGCGACCTAAGCTTGCCGCGACTTAAGGAATCAAATGCGGCATAGGTTGTTAGGTCGTGTAACTCGCTAGCGCGACTCAAAGAACCCGAGCGACCTGAAACCACCGAGCTATCTTCCGAGCGACTTAACGCATAATCTGCTTTCATTGAGTTAGGTCGTAATTTGTTAGGTCGGAACTCCTGTTGCGCTGTATCAAACACCCCTCCCCCCAATATAAAAATAGATCCAGGATTATGCCAGCAAGAAAATGGAAGTAGATCAGAAAATAAAAGAGTTGGAAAACTACATTCCACACCACAGAGAGCAACTATTGAACCCTGTAAGCAAGGTAACTTACTTTGCCAAATAGAACAATGGATACAATATACGTATGCTGCCACTTATACTTATTCTTGCTCCCCGATAGGTAACTGTTCAAAATAAAAATTCAACTGGTGGTGTACGCATTGACACTGAGAGTTTGCTTAGCTTCTCGGCTCATAAAAGTTCAAGAACAAACCCTTCTCAGACGACGCTAATCTACAGCCATTAAGTTACCATTTTAGGTACATCGACATAAAAAATTTTTCCATGCATCGACTCATTTATCAGTTGCAAATAAAGTTTGACATTCTTTTTAATTTTTACTGCTGAAAGCTTCTATTTTGAAGTATGCTAAATAAGCTAGTGCAACATAAGGAAACTAACAAACTTAACAGCATTTTATAAACGTCACAACTTGATGCATTGTTACCTAACTACATATGATATGTAATTTATTTTTAGTTCATAGAATTTTTACATTCATTCCTCAAGTCATACCATGAGTTCCCATCTTAATATTGAATTATACACCTAAAGACATTTCGACTTTTATTTTTCATATCCTTTTCAATCTTCTAATTCGTGTAACGTGTTTTAACTTATTTATAATTTACCTATATGATTTAGGTACGCTAAATATATTCTGAATTTAGGGTTTTTAAGGTTATTATTGTTTTATTAAAGTAAATAAGTCCTTGCTTATTCCATGCTTTCAAGGATATGATATTTTAAATTTCCTCCATGGTACTATGCATGGGAAAGCAAGCATTTCATGATATGACGTAAAGGAATACGAGTAGGAGTATGAGGCTCGTATATGTGCTTAAAGTATGTTGTCAAGTTGATTGGTTTTCAAATATGATTAGTAGTTGGTTTGGTACATTCTTCATAATGCACCTTCAAGGGGATTATATTTGTTATGTTAACAAATCAAAATGACAAAGATTGACATTGCAATTCAATAAATAAATAGCTTTTGACACATAGCTGGTTAAATCCCTAACATAACTGATTACTTATTAAAATGTTTCTATAATTTTTTAGCATGGTTCACATTTCAAAATCATCTACAATGGACAATTTTGTTTTAATACTATCACGCCACTTGCAGTGGTTGCATGCTTGCTACTAATAGGAACAAATAAATGTCCTCCATGTTTTCTCATCTTTATTACGTATACATGTACATGTTTTGTATTTAATGACTACCTCATCAGGCCTGTCAATGGATACCCAAAAAATCCAAAATCCATCCGGATTCCTATCCCAAAAAAGGGATATTATCCGATATCCGAAAAGTAGATGCGGATATTCGATATCCGAAAAGAAATTCGCATGTGGATGCTGATACCAAAAACATCCGTCCGATCCAAAATTAATTATAATGAAAATTATTTTTTTTATTGATTTATTATTTAATAATGAAGTTAAAATATACTTAGAAATGAATTGTTCCACTTTAAAAAACTGATTAGTATTGTAGTGTGTGTAACGTCATTTGAGAAAGTGATTGTTTTAGTTCAATAATATTAGCATAATAAAAATCTTATTTAATTTCGATGCGGATATTTTGGAAATTTTCGAATATCCGAAAATATTCGTTTTTTATTTTCGGATGCGGATAATTTCGGATATCCAAAAGATATCCATGGATGCGAATACGGATGTTAATTCTCAAATATCTGCGGATATCGGATGTAGATTCGAACGTGGATTTAAATTTTCGGATGCGGATGCGGATATAACCATATCTGCATCTGTTTACATCCTTTGACAGCTCTATACCTCATAATCTAATGATCGAGCATCTATATCAATTAACCTAGGTTGCCTTTTTAACCCGAATGCATTTTTTAAGTATATAGACATTATATATCCAAGACTTGAGATAATTTATTTTCATCATATGAATCGTAACCCACCTCATGGACTTGGTGGTACTATTTATAGTGAATCCTATATAGAAAATTACTCTTTCATACAACATTTGTTGGCAAATATGATGCTAATTATTGAAGAGGTAGAGACCACATAAGACTTTGAATGATCGGTCCTCCCTTCGATGTGTCATCGTATTCATACTCATTTTTGTCTTCAAGGATATAAAACTTCATGGGAGCTTCAGCGGGAACTTAGTTTGAATAGAAGGAATGCTAACATTGTTTTTCCTTTACTTTTATAGATTATACCCGCAAGGAAAAGTTTTTGCTAATTCGATTTTGGATGTGTATAGAGTACCCCTTGAGAAAAGAACACATTATCGCTTTATCTGGGTAAGTTACGTGAAAATATTTGAAACTAAAACAATAAAATAAATGTATCATATCTTCAGAATTCAAATGAACATACTTGAAACAAAACAACATTAATGTATTGTATCTTCGTATTCAATAAATGGAAACTCCTTATACGGTTGTTTGATTCTGTGTCTTTTCTTTTGGTTTTTTTTAACATGCAGCTAACATCCGATGTGCATGCATATTACCTCTTAGAAACTTTATTTGGAAATGCTTAGCTATGTTTCAATTTTATACAACTAGAGAAATCTAAATTTTAGATCAAAATGTTAACATAATTGTAACTGTTGTAATTCTCATTCTAATATCCATAACTATATTTTGTTGCTCGAGCTTTAATTATGATCTAATAGTATGATCATTCTAAAAAAAAGACTATAGTTGATGTACATTTATGTGAATATCTGTAAAATTTCCCAGTTTGATTTTTTCATACAATAATGTTACCAACTATCTCCATGGGTTTGTATAATCAACTTTTTTTTAATCTTAGGCAACAAAATCAGAAATTAAGGTTGCATCAAACGTTCGAAGAATTGAAAATGTCAGGTTTACCCTGCATCAAGAATCGGCTGAAAAGGCAATAAATAATCAAAAAATGTCTATATCCATATTGAGTTCAGGCTTCACATTTAAACTTTATGTCACATAATGTCAACATCGCCTTGAATTCAAGTTTGCCATGTATAACTATATTGCAACGACCCGCAAATCCGTACCCCTTGAGTCAACACTATTGTACAACAATCAACTCAAGTTTTACAGAAATACGAACCATTTGGGTTAAAGAAGATGAGGTAGAAGAAGAAAATAGAAAACAACAACAGAATCTAACCATCGCAGCGGAATATAATATAATAGATAATAAATGATCTTTACTCTAAATCAAATATCTCTGTTTATAAATTACATCATTAGAGTACAACAATCACAGCTCAACATCAATACCATACAAATCGATACACGGCAACTCAACATAGCGGAATATATATATATATATATATATATATATATATATATATATATATATATATATAAACAAGTACGAATGTACGTATCGTCATCCAGCTCGTCTCCTGAGCTCCTCAGCATCATATCATGTATCCTATAATACTCGGTCTGACCCGAGCATTACAGTTAAATAACACCCGAGTCAGTCTGGAATACCAGCGTGAGGAAAATCACACTCAATTGATTATTAAAGTTTCAAAAATCCTTTTGAAAACAAAAGCATCTCGTAAGACCACGCCACAAATAAACATGTCGGGTTTTTACCTTACGATAGCTAAAACAATTTTTATAGAAATCCTCTGATATTATAATAGGGTCTATATACAAATACTTATAAAATAGCTGAAATTGTTACATCTATTAAATTCCAGCTACTAGCCACAGAGTGGGTAATACAAACAGAACTCGTACAAGGCTCGTAGGGAGAATGGATTTCCAACTAATGACTAGGCACTGGGGTACCACCTGTCACAGTACGGGGCCTAGATCACCGTACCGAGGAGTACGCCTGCTCCCCTGCAACCCAAGACCGGGACTACCCCTTACTGGATAATCCCGAGTGAGATCACCCCACGGTTGGGATCAACAACCGCCCACTAAGCCAAAATAAAAAGGGACATCTAGACAGGGATGACCTCACCCTGCTTGGGTGCTACCCACCTAGCCTTGCTGCATAACCTCTGATTTTCAGTCATTCCCATTTGATGAGGCTGGAGGCTAAGCATTACCTTTTTAGAACATATCCCTTAGAATTCTCATCGTCCACCTGACGATGTTTCGCAAGCATTCATCCATACAAGTCCGTTCCGGGTTCGAACGGAACCGAATGCACTATTCCTACTACATCCATTTTGGAAATATCCTCAGGATTAGTGGCGACTAGCCCTTGCACTTCACTGCTCCATCTTCGAATCCAAACTCGTTTCCACGAAACATACAAATCGGATCGAAGTGGTTTTCGAGAAATAAATCTCGATCCTGGTCTCTTCGAAACGATCATCGCATTTGTCCAATATAGATAGTCGGTTATTTAACTATCAATTAATATTCACAAACAACCATCAACCAATAAATAATTTCCCAAATTATTTATTTACCTAAAAATATATTTACAAGATATATTCTCACTTTCAAATCCTTTTGAAAATAGTTTCCAAACCATCTTTCTTTTCTCAGAATAAATTCCGAGTATTTCCATTTCCACTGGAATCGCCAAGCACAAACTTTAGATTTTAAAAATAATTTAAAGACACTTTATTGTAAAATATATTTACATTTAATTTAGAAAAATTTACTTTAATACTTAATTTATAATAATACTTCATAAATAACTAAATAAGGTTACCTTATAACTATACATTAGATTTTCTTCTTTAAACAAATACCAAATCATTTTTAAATAATTATTACGATAATAGATTAAACAAAATGCTTGTTTTGGAATTTATTTTAAAACATTTAAGTTAAAAATACTTCAATAATTGGTTAAAAATATGTACTATATAAACATTTGAAAATAAAGTTACTTAATAAAATATAAAACTAGATTTCTACTTTTTAAAAACAAAATACTAAGTTATTTCTTAATAATTACTGCTAAAATAAATTAAAAGAAAATACTTACTTTAGACTTTAAATATGAGATATAATAAAATTTACAAAACTTGCTTTCTTTAAAAACAACTTTAAAACATTTAATTTATATTTAAAAAATTTACTTTTAAAAAATAAACATGTACTTAGCTATCCAGAGAAAATTCCAACTTCAATCACTTAAATAAATTTTCCCAAATTGATTTCCAATTTATTTTATTTGAAATGAGTTTCTTTAATTACTTAATTCGTTTCAAAATTCGTTAAGTATGGACTTAATTATTATTGTTATTATTATATTCCATTTGATTTTAAAACTTTAAACTGAAATATACAAATTCCAGAGTTCTCCCAATCTCTTCTTTATTCTTTCAATAATTTAAATCTTAGCTTTTAAATAAATGTTTTGTTCTTTTAAATAATAACACTGAATTTTAAAATTCATCAACTTCCTGTTTATTCAAATTTTCCTTTCCATTCTCTGGATTCATTTATTAGAATTTTAAAGCCACTTTATTTCTTTTCCAGGTCATTCTTAAATTTATTTTACAATTATTTTACTTGCAATTTCACTTCTTTTATTTTCATTCCAAAATCAAATTTATATTTTTGGTAATTCATTATACCCAATTATATCAACCAAGCCATAGCATTCAATACTTCCACATAATTCATTATAGAATATCAAATAATCAGAACAGAGAATATTAAATAAATTAAATAAAAGTTGAGGGGTCCAGTTGGATTCCTCCAACATGTTTTCCCTGCATCCACAGATGTTAGCACAACATAATATGCCAATTTCAAATTGTACCATACTATATCACATCAATTAATTCAACCATTCAAACAATTATTTAAATTTTATCATTCAAATTTAAATTTAAATTCAACTGAGTGAGACTAACTCACCTTTGATTTTTGTTTTGCAATCCGACCCAATCCGGCTTGCTTTTATCAGATTTTGACCTTGTATAACAATCACACGGTTTATTAACACTTTGAAGTAACTTGAACAATTTATTTCCATTTTATAAATTTAATTAACCAATGATTCTATTTTAAATTAATAATTAAATTTTAAACTAATTTCCTTTTTACTAATAATGTTTATAATGACAAAATAATTAAGTAAGTTTGTTAAACAATTTAATCACCCTGACTATATTATAAAGAAAAATTCGGTCTTAATATAAACTTTTAAATACTTAAAATTTCCATATAGGTATGCATCTTTAAAAAAACTCTCTGTATAAAAAATTTACCTGTATAAATTTTCAGTTTTCTCGGAATATTTAACATGCATGTGTATATCTATTTATTATTTTTATTTATTGAAAATTAACATTTGAAATAACAGTTAACATATCTTACAAAAAAATTAATTTCATATCTAACAATAATATTACTATTTTCTATTTCAACCATAATGTTTTAAATTTCCTTTTATCTATAATAAAAATCTTGTTAAATAGAATAAAGAAAGACGAACCTCAACAGACCATCGATCGACTACGACTCCATAGCAAAATCGTGACTTCCAGAACTCAAAGACAGAACTCAAAGACACGGCCCACGAAAAATCCAAATCGCAGTCGCCATCCTCTCCAAAACAACATTGATTCCGACCAACTACCGTGGCCTCCCATGCTACCTCCACCATAACAACAAGCTCGGTTAACACCTGCAAACTCGTCCAAAACTTATCACGTCCCAGGCCGTACACAGTCACCCACCTCACAATGTAACCGCAACGCCTAATCCTCCTCATTAAGGCAATTTTTCGTGCCACGAACCCAAAATCCACTCCATTCCCTGATTCGAACGACAGACGAAGTGAACACAAACCCTAGCCCACTAAATCTTCACGACCGTCGCCACAAACCACAACAGAATCCCCTATACGAGAGCTTCCTTCTTCGCGTCTTCGAGTTCGAGATACGGGAAGCGCGATTCAATAGTAGGAAGCGATCGCCCTTTTTTTCATCACGATTGGTTTTGGGGTTTTTGTAAAGGAGAAAAAGGGGGGTTCGGCCCTTATCGTGTTTTGTTTGTTTGTTTTTTTATAAACGTGGCTGAAAACTTCCCTTTCAAGCTTCTTCTTTTATTTTATTATTATTATTATTTAGTTCGAGCTTTTTGATTGTTGATTGAATGGCTTAGAATTGGGAAAGTATGTGATTAAATGACAGGAAGATGGGGTATACAAGAAGCTTGATTAATTAAATTAAATTTCATTAGATTATTATCAATTAAATTTTCAGCGTGTTTATATATCGTATACTCACATACTAACTCTGATCAATACGAAATTTGAAATTCGATAATAATTCAATATTACGGACTCAAATGAACTAGCTTCGTCGAATTTCGAGACTGTGCCTCAGAAAGCTATTTTTTAATTCAATTTAAACTATAAAATTTCAAAACTGAACCAACCACTGCTAATTTCAATTTTACAACCTCTTTTATCTTCAGTATTGTTAATATAAATTTTATAAGTCTTCTAATTATTTTTAATAGGCTTAAAACTCCAGGTTCAACAATCTATCTAACTTCACTTATTTAAATTTAATAATTCAATTGTCAAATAAATTGTGATATTCGTAATTCAAGTTAAAATTATTATATTGAATATTTAAAATCAATTAAATATTCCGATTTTAAATGCTCAAAAATTTCGGGTCGTCACATTCCTCCCCCTTAAAAGAATTTCGTCCCCAAAATTGCTAATTAGGAAGAATGGTCCGATACCCGTTACTATATATAGTTTCCAAACCAACAATTTAACATCCTACCAACTATCTTTTTATAAAAGACCCATTACCCTTCTCACTAACTTCCCAAACTTTCCCATAATTCGCAAATCATCATAATTGTTCAATCATACAAGTTTTAATTTAAAATCAATTTTTGAATTATCAAAATTTTCTCAAATTTTTTTTCTAACTCCTTAAATTCCCGAAAAATTTCGCCAACGTCTTCTTTGCGCGACTAGCTCGGTACAACTATAAAATGGCTCTACGGCCTCCCAAATCCAAAAAGAAAACAAAACGCCAAGTGACTATATCCCAAAAACCCAATCAAATTTCATACCAAAATTTAAACACATACCTTTTGAGTCGGGCAATTCAAACTTATCTTCTGAAATCAAAATTAATTCTCTTTTCCCTTTATATTACCTGCATATCCTGCTCAGCACCAATATCCAATCACAATATTCCCAAAACATCATATCAACTTTATTACAAAATGTCAGTATTTATTCATTCAAATATTAACTTAGATTATATTTGTAGTATCAATTTCCAATCAAGAATTCACCATTCCCTTCTTAAGCTAGTATAAGCATTTATGTGTTTCTTATATTTATTTTCATCTCCCACTTTAGTTTATATCTATTCCTATTCACATTGATTCTTTCATTTTCATATGAATTCAATTTATCTTCAATTTTAAATATTAAATTTTATTTTCCATTTATAACTAATTCATGTCATTATTTTAGTTAGTTTCATTTACTAACATTTCAATTTCCAATTTGAAATCGTTTTGTTGTTAACAAAATTTTCCCAAAATTTTCAAAAATTTTCTAACTCCCAAAATTTCCAGAAAATTTTGGCAGAGTCTCCTTTGTATGGAGGAGCTTTTGCAATTTGATAAAGGAGATAAATACATATACATCGACCCACCCGATCGGAAAAACCAAAAACAGTTCATATTTCCTATTTTTATTGCGTAGGCGTACCTTATTTAGCATTTTTAAGCAACAGCTTATTTATTTAGCAGTTAGCACAACCAATTCCAGCCACACAACTTCCAGGTACTTGTACTTACTCAATTTAAACATGTAAGTGCCAAATATATGAAGTTTAACAACATTTCACCTACTTGCAATGGTTAAACTCATGAATTCTAAAAGCAATTCACACCAAACATTTTCCCATAAGCAACTGATATAGTTTTTATACTAATCTAACTGTTTCAATTAATTTATAAACCATTTTCATTCAATTTGAATGGTTTTCAATCCATCCGTATACAACTTCATCAATTTGGATGGTTTAAAACACAATCGCTTAGATTTAATTTATTTTTAAGCAAACTGAACTCATATTTAATTCAAATTCTCTATAAATCAATTCATTTTACTTCTACCAATTCATAGAATTTAATTACTTCCATTTACATCCAATTTCAATTTATTCTATGCAATTTGACGCGGTCTGTGTGAATAAATAAGTGCTTATGTTTTATAACCAATTTAAATGGATTACAACTCAATTTATACTTAATTCTATTCCATTTTTAAAATTTATTCACAATTCATATATTCTCATTTTCACTGCATTTCAGATTTGAATCCATTCACCTACATTTCATTTTATTAACCAAACTAGTTCATTCAAAACCTTTAACAATTTAGGTTCATCTTCATTACCAATTAATTGATTGGTTATTATAGAATTTAACTTCCCAGATTCAACTCATTCAGTTTATTACCTGGCTATTTTCCAATTTATCTTCACTTATTTGGATTTTATTTGCAATTCATACCATTACTATTTTAATCCATTTACATTTTTTTTCGATACATTTCAATTATACTTAATTTGTTAACACTTCACATTAAATTTTAATTAATAACTCAAATTCTAAATCCACTATCCATTTTCAATTTACCACCAAATTTCATGAACTCGCAATTCAGTTACATTTATTTTACTGACAATTTAAGTCGAATTCAATTCATAACTTGAGTTTTATTTCCAAATTTCATCATAAATTCACAATTCAGCTTCTATTAAACAACATTACGTTCCCATTTACACATTTTATTAACTAATTTATTATAAAATTAATTCTCTCCTATTTATAGTTCAATACTTAATTTTCAATTTCAAATATCACTTCATTATATTCTCTTAAGTTCAATTTATTTTATAATTCAAGTTTTGGCCTTCATTTTATTTTTCAATTCATCAAACAATATTTATTTTGGATTTTGTATTCCATTTTCAATTTTATAAGTCGCAACTTATTATTTACACAATTCCATTCATTATAGGCTTGAATATGTTCATCTTTTATTTTTAACTCAAAATTCACGCCTATTTATAGCTCAAGCATATTTTTATTTCATGGATTTTTAATTCTTTTACAAGTTATTCTAATTTATTTATTTCAATCCAATTCTTATCCAACTTATTTTCCATTTATTCGGGTAAGAATCTAATTTCATTCAATAACTCAACTGAAATTTTATTCCAATTTCATTTTTATTTTAACTCAGATTTATTTAACTCAATTCGACTTCAACTTAATTCGAATACACTGTATATTATTTTTGGCCTATTCAATTAATTTCAATCCGGTTAAATTTTTATTTCCCAATCCAAGTTAATTTTATTTTTAACTTTTCACTTTAAATTTACATTCCATTATTCAAAGCTTATATTTCTTCCTGATTTAAAAAAATCATCTCAATTTATAGCTTACAATTATCTCATCAGGATTTTTAAACCCCCGTCTTTGGTTTCAAATCATTTTGAAATCTCCAACATCTCAAATCACATTTCTCAACAGTCATACCATTCCTGGTTTATCCCCAACAAATTTCCTTTGAAATTTTCAAAACAACTAGCTTTTCCGAAAAAATAAATTTTTTTGGCAGCAATCTGTCACTTAGAAATTCGAAAATGAATACTGATGATGCGGCCGTCATCATCAGAATTATTTTCCAATAATTCAAGTGATTTCAATGCTATATCACTTTCAAAATTCATTTAAAACAAATTTCCATCCAGAAATACCTCCAAACAATAATGCTAATATTTATCTTTAAAATACTTCCAAATCTCCGTGATTTAAATTTCCAAATCCTGCTTAATCAATTTTAACTATAATTCATTTGCATAGTTTATGCTCATACAAATCCCCATTTAATTATACTTCAATTTATAAATTTCATTTTATAATGAGTTTATTCTCTTAAACTTTGGTTATATTTTCAATTTCTAGTTAAATTTCACTTAACAATGATAATACTTTAATATTATTATTCCTAACATCCAAGCAACCATATATTAGCTAAAATAGTTTACAAAAAACTTTTCTTTATATCAAAATGTATTTTTGGGTAAAATTATTTCATTTACCCACATTTAAAACAATACAGTGTCGATTGTTCTATTCAAGTGTTTAGAAACCCCTTCAATACAGTTGCGCAGACTGTGTCGACGAAGGTTCATATGCCACTCAATAAACTAACCAACCCAATATTAAAACAATTTATATTCACTAACAAATACGCACTCATATCTATTAATATGCTCAAACTCATTCTAGAGTACCACGGACTGTAATTGAATAATTTGCCACGAGCCAAGGTTATCACCAACCTAAGCTCTAATACCACTGTAACGACCCGCAAATCCGTACCCCTTGAGTCAACACTATTGTACAACAATCAACTCAAGTTTTACAAAAATACGAACCATTTGGGTTAAAGAAGATGAAGTAGAAGAAGAAAATAGAAAACAACAACAGAATCTAACCATCGCTGCGGAATATAATATAATAGATAATAAATGATCTTTACTCTAAATCAAATATCTCTGTTTATAAATTACATCATCAGAGTACAACAATCACAGCTCAACATCAATACCATACAAATGGATACACGGCAACTCAACACAGAGGAATATATATATAAACAAGTACGAATGTACGTATCGTCATCCAGCTCGTCTCCTGAGCTCCTCAGCATCATATCCTGTACCTATAATACTCGGTCTGACCCGAGCATTACAGTTAAATAACACCCGAGTCAGTCTGGAATACCAGTGTGAGGAAAATCACACTCAATTGATTATTAAAGTTTCAAAAATCCTTTTGAAAACAAAAGCATCTCGTAAGACCACGCCACAAATAAACATGTCGGGTTTTTACCTTACCATAGCTAAAACAATTTTTATAGAAATCCTATGATATTATAATAGGGTCTATATACAAATACTTATAAAATAGCTGCAATTGTTACATCTATTAAATTCCAGCTATTAGCCAAAGAGTGGGTAATACAAACAGAACTCGTACAAGGCTCGTAGGGAGAATGGATTTCCAACTAATGACTAGGCACTGGAGTACCACCTGTCACAGTACGTGTACCAACCCGGAATTTTTGACAGCATATTTAATGAATATTTAATCCAATTTAAATTAAATACAAGCTTTTAAATTTTTAAAATGATGAGATCTTGGATATTTAACAGTTATATATGTTTGTAAAAGAAAGTTTTGATTTGAAAAAAAAAATTAAAATAGAATGCTTCGAAAACCATTAAAGACAAAATCTATCTTTTACACTAAAATCAAAGATTTTATAGGGTTGATATTTAATCTAGTATACCTATAAAATGAAATTGAAATAATAATGTTTAAAATAGACAAACATAGGAATATTAAACATAAACATGAAAAATAAGTATGATCATAATCATAAACATAAGTATAAATCATAATTATAAAATAGAAAATATAACTAACAATATAAATATACGAATATAAGTTATAACTTAAAATATATAAATATAAGTATGTGGTAAATCAAGTGTTTGAAAATTTAATTAACAAATAGAATACAACTAATATGTTAACAATAACTTTTAAGCAAACATATTAGAAAGTTGGAAAAATATAACCTGTATATACAAATGAATAATGCAAGAAAACAAGTCAAAGCTACACTTGAAAAGAAAATATAAGCTAAGTAAGAAATGAACAAAGTAACCTATGTATGCTCTTTAGATTTCTAAACCAGGTTGTATAAACCTGAAAGAAAGAAAAATATATATATAAATATCTTTGTACAATCAATGCTATGAAATAAATATTAAGTTTATGTATTGTGTATATGCATAAGAAACAAAAGATTTCACCTCAAATGTAGTACAAACATTTTGATAGACAATACCTTCACTCATAGGACCAAGTGTTTACCTGCAGATTCAAAACTAGGAATAACAATATACAGTAACATATTTATAAGTATACAACACATATGTGTATAAACAAGCCAGGACTATATGTTCATAAAATAAAGGATAAAAAAAAATATCTATATATACACAGCAAACACAATTTTTTAGTGTAAACATTTTGAGTAACAAGACAAAAATAATCCTCTCACACAAGCCACATTTTCCTGCAAGTTGTACTTTTTCATACAATTATCTATATTGTATAAACATAATAATAACTATGTAACCATGTGTACATAAGATAATAAGTGTTTTACCAATAGCTTCATACACAAGCTAAATGTTTACCTGCATAAGTATATGATTGCAGGTACTATCTTCACACAGCAATACAATTAATAATTGTAAACATATTGTGGAACAAAACATGTACTTGATAATATCTCAGCCAACTTTTTGTCAAGTCAAGAATATTTACAAATCTATATAAAAAAAAAATCAGAAACAACATCTGATCAAAGAAATGCAGGGGACAATAGAACCAGCTACCATCTTCCTTAAGCACTGTCATCTTGTATTTAAGTGATACATCTGTTTTAATTCGTGGAGTAGAAACTTGAGGAAAAGCATAGAAGGTAAGCCAACAAAGATCAAATTTAAAATCAAATACAGAAAAACAATATAAAGTAAAATTCAAGACAGTTCAACTGCAGAACCAAGAAAGAAATCAATTATATCAGGGTGTGCCTTCTGTTTAAAAGAATTGGAGGTGAGTAAACTAACTATTCTAAAGCTTAAGTTTGGAAATTGTTCATATGTACCTAATGTTTGCTATTACTGTAATTTGTGGTTCTGAGATGCTCCTACATGTTTGAAATTTCAGGGTAAATATACTTATACATCTTCACGTGAATACCAAGTTTAGAATTTTAAACTAGGTAGGTGGTTTACACTTGAATCAAAAACTTGAAAATGAATTATAGCTTGACAGTAAGCATAACAACAGAATATACTTTTTTTTAGGGAAATAAATCAACAAGCTAAAATTTGAATGTCTAAATTTGATTTCATATAGTGATTTAGAATACAAAGCTAGGATTTTTGAAATCGACATGATGATTTTTAGATTAATATTGATGGTACAAATTGAATATGAATGAAAGATGCACTTTTGCCAATATTCCTTGATTTGATTGATTTTATTTTCTGAAAATTTGTATGATACAAAGTTGATGATGTATTTGTATAGGAAAAATGCTAACTAATTTTTACAATGCCAGAATTTGTCAAATGAAGCTAATATAAGGTTTAGTTGGGAAATTTTTCTGTACTCTGTGAATCATCAGTTTCATCCTCATAGTGTGGTCGAGCTTCACACGATTCAAGGAGGTCGATGTTGAAGGGTAGGTCTTGGCGTAGGTAGCATGGCATAGCCTCTAGCGATATGGGGTTACCGGACTGAGTGGTTTCCGGTGAGGAGCTGTGTTTTAAGTTCAACTATCAGGTGATATTTTGATTTCGACCCCTTGTCGAAATTCTGGGTTTCAATCTTGGGGAAGGAGCGGAATTGTGGTTTGTGGGCACTGGCGAGGGCCGCTGGAGGTGCGGCTGACCACCGTGCACGTGCACGGTGGCGATGGAGGTGGAGTTTTGTTTTTCTATCAACGTGTGAGTGCTTCGTGTCGTGCTCGAATCGACCCACTATTTTCTTCGGGTTGTATACGAGATGGGTGCGTTGGTATCCACTGATGTTTTGATTTTTTTTTTAAAATAAAGTTAAACTTAACTTAATGAAAGAAGAAAAAGTAAGGGAGAACAAGAAGTTACGTACAGGGGAGTCTCGGAGAGAACGCGTGAAGAACTCGAAGGAGCACTCGAGATAATGCAGGGGAAACTCGGTTTTGTTAACTACAGTTTTTTTGTTAGTAAGTTAAATAAACAGTTTTTTTTACAAACTGTAAACACTATTAAAAAATTTACAGTTTTAAGATTAAGAACTTAGATACAAGGTTAAACTATTTTAAATTAAAACTTTAAATTATGTTAAACTCTTAATTATTAATATTTTAGGTAATTATTATAAGATGAGTAAAATCTTATTAACATGTAAGTTAGTGAGAAGCAATAAGTTGATCGCAAATAGGTTAAAGAAGATCTCCTCTAAAATATTGATTTAGTTAAAAGATCAACATTCATTGATTGTTTCTAGAAATAATAAAGAATGATTGACTTTTTTTTAAATTTAACTGAAGTTTAGAATTATGTACTTAAGTGAACTAATAAATGATTAGTAGTTAAGTAATTAAGAATAATTAAAGTAAAATTGAAATTAGGGAATTAATGAATGTTTAAGTGAGTGAGAAATGTGTAATGAACTACTTAAGTTCATTTAAGAAAAATGAACAGTTGATTAATTATGTAATTAGCAGATAATAACTGGGTGATTAAGTTTATTAATAAATAATTAAAGTTATTAATTTATGATTAAGGAACGGATAATTAAATAGTTAAAGTTTAACAACTTGATTACATAAGACTTAATTATTAGTTGAGAAATGATTAATTAAATAATTTGAAAGGAGATAAGTAATTAACTGTTAATTAATGATCAATTAAACAGAGTTAAGTATTTAACTCTCAAGTAATTAATTATAAATTGAATTAATTACAAATAGGACTTGAAGGTGACTGCTTATGGACTGTTGTGATTGAATACCTGATTGTGATATTTATGTGAAGATATTCTATGTTACTCTGTGATATGCTGTGTTATATCTATGATGCTTGTATATGTTTTATCTGTGATAAATGCTATGTTAATTCAATTGTCGAATTTAAATTATTTAAACCGTTAAGTTAATTAGACAACTTGTCCCTTAAAATGGCGTTTGGATTCGATGAGACCGGGATCGGAAGAATCAAATTTGATTCTCCGAAAACCACATCGATTCAATTTAAACGTTAGGTCGTGAATCCTGAAATGAAGATCGAGATGGTGTATTCAGAATGCAAGGGTTATCGCCGTTAACTCTGAGGGTGATTCCAAAACGAGTGTAACGAGATAATGCCTTCGGTTTCGTTCGAACCCGGAACGAACTTGTATGGATTGAATGCTTTCAGCACATCGTCAGGCGGACGATGAGCATTCGAAGTGATATATTCAATAAAGGTAATTATAGCCTCAAGCCTCATCAACCGGGAATGGCAAAAACAGGGGAGATGCAGCAAGGTTAGGTGGGTCATGCCCAAGCAGGACAAGATAATTCCCCTTTCTAGATGTCCCTTTTACTTCGGCTTAGTGGGTGGTTGGTCGCGCCAACCACGGGGTTTATCTTGTTCGAAACTGTTCAGTAAGGAATGGTTCCGGCCTTGTGTAGCAGGGGGTCGGGAGCGATCCTCGGTACGGTGATCTAGGCCCCGTACTGTGACGGGCGGTACCCCAGTAGCCCTGCCATTGTTGGAAATCCATTTTCCTTATGAGACCCTACGGTTTTGATTTGTATTACCCACTTTTGTAGCTAGTAGCTGGAATTTAATAGATGTAACAATTTCGGCTATTTTCTATTTACTTGAAAACCCTAGACACTATTATAATATCACTGGATTTCCTATGAAATGTTTTGGTTAGCGTAAGATAAAAACTTACCCGTATTTATTTGTGGGGAGTCTTACGTGATACCTTTATTTTCAAATGTTTTTAAAGTTAAACAACTTTAACCGTTTACTCATACCAGACCCATGTCTGACCTGGAGTTTATATTTTGTGTTTTCATAAACTCTTGGGTACTCAAATTTTTATGAGTAGCCAAGTGATAGGTTTTGGACTTTGATTTCTGGAGGAGCTTGGAGTAGGAGTTTCCAGACGTATGTAGCTATCTATCTAGTGTCGCTGTGTTATTTGATGTGTACAGTGTCTCTGATGTATGTAGTGATAGGTGTATGTATATGACAGTCATATGTATTGATATTGTATAACTCTGATATATGTAAAAACTATGAAATATTTATGTGATATATTATATTTTGTTCCGTTCCGCTGTGAGATTTAGATGTTGTTAGTCTTTCTTTCTCTTTCTTTTCTATCTCTATCCCTTTCTTTCTTAATGATGATACATCTTTCTGGTAGTAGAAGGGCGGGTCATCACAGTTGGTATCAGAGCATAGGTTGGTAATAACCTTTGCTCTGGTAGGAATTAATCATGGAATAGAGTCAGTGGTACTCTGAAATGAGTTTGAGTGTATTAATAGATATGAGCGTGTATTTGTTAGTGAATATAAAATTGTTTTTATATTGTGTTGATTTATCTGTTGAGTGTTTATGGATTCTGGTCGATGTGTGGGACGCCATTTCATCGATAGGGATTCCTAAACTCTTAATCAAGGTAGACCGACACAGTATTGTTTTTAAAGGTAGGGTAAATGAAATAATTTTACCTAAAATTATATTTTTGATATAAAAGAAATATTTTTCTGAAATAACTATATATACTTGTATATTTGATTGTTAATAGTACAATCAAATAAAATTTTAAATGTGAGTGGTTTATAACCAAATAAAATTATTTAAGAATGATTTTAAATAAAAAGGAATATAACTGAAATCTGATTAAATTAGAATTTAAGTCCCAGGAATTTGAAAAGTGTTTAAATGAATTTAAATTAAAAATCTTGGTATCTTTGAAATGTTTTATCCAAAGAGTTGAAGGAAATAATGGAATTTGTTTTGGAAAATATTGTTGAATGGAAATTATTTTGAAAAGAATTTATGGAAGTAAGGAAGCACTGAACTCACTTCAGTCGCTGGAAAATAATCCTGATGGTGATGGCCGCATCATCAGTATTCATTTTCGAGTTCCTAAAGTGATGGATTGCTGCCAGGATAGTTGACCATGATATTGTTTGGGCTTGTTGGGCATACAAATTGTTTTAGAGATTTTCAAAATAGAGAAACTTTGTTTTGGTGAAAACAAGTGTTTAGAATTTAAAATTTTGATTTGATATACCAAGTGGGTAAGTGTAGTTATCATTTTAAAATGGTTTTGGAAATGAAAATCGGGCATTTGAATTCTAAGAGTTCTAATTGATAATGTGAAGTTTAAATGAATCAACTATGGGACTTGGAAAGTAAAGTCGATATTAATAAGAAGAAAACGGGAATTGTAATCCCGGAATTAAAATTTAATTTAAGTAAATGAAGGTGAAGAAAATATATTTGAACTTAACCTAAGATAAGTTAAATGGAATTGAAGTTCAAAATGAATTTAATGGAATATAAAATTTGAAGGTAAAATGATAGTAATTGTGAGTTGGAAATTTATACCCTAAGACGATAAGTGTTATATATATATATATATATATATATATATATATATATATATATATAATCTGAAATTGTGATTATAAGATGAAAAGACCCAAATGAGTAATATAAGTTGTTAAGTGGATAAATAAGTTTTGAGCTCATATATTGAGAAATAAATTTAAAAGAATGATGAGTAGATAAATTTAACTGAAGTGGAGTTAGAATAAAACTGAATTTGAATGAATTCAGTCGAGTTATATATCAAATTGAAGGAGATAAAATTCTTATGTAAATAAGTAAATTGTGAACCAAAGTAAGTATTGAATTGGATTAAAATAGAAATGGTGTGAGTTGTAAACAAATCTAATTCAAGTATAAATTGAATAACCTTATTATAAATAAGTTTAATAATGAATCGTTAAAGTAAATTGAAATTTAAGAACGGATAAAAGAATAAACTAATCGAATAAAATAATAAATAATTGGGATTTGATTAAAAGGAAAATGAAATCAAAGATTTAAATGGGAATTGGTGGGATAGAATAAACTTAAGTTATTGGGTGAAACAATTTGAAGAAATAAATGACTTAAGTAAATTGTGAAATGATTATTTGAAATATTGGTTGTTGAGTTTGATAAAATGGTTTGAAAGAAAACCCATTGAAATGAAAGAAAATGCAATGAAAGGACTGTGAATAAATTAAATGAGATGGACTCAAGCGTAAATTGAGTTGAAATCAATTTAAGATTTGTTATAAAGCTTAAGTAATCATTTATTCACAATGATATTGTTACATTGCATAAGAAGATGGGTTGTTTGAAGTAAATGAGAATTAGAAAAAAATTCTATGAATTATTGGAAGCAAAATAAGATGATTTTGATATGAGTTTGTTTTGCTCAAATGGATTTTATGCCTAAGCAAGGAAGTTGTAAATCACTTAAACTAAAGAGAATAATTTGAGGATTGGTTAAAATTAATTGTGATAAGGATTGAAACCTTACATATGTGCTTATGAAAATATGTAATGGAGACTCTGTCAAAACTTTTCAAAATTTGAAAACTAAAAAAAATTTTAATTTTAATTATTAGCAACAAAATAAGTTCAAATTGGAAACTAAAATAAACTAATGAATGAAACTAATTTAAAAATAATGATGGAATCAGTTATAAATGGAAGAAAGCCAATAAAATTCAATATTCAGAGTTGAAGAAAATTTGAATTCACATGGAATTAGAAGTTCAAATTGGAAATAAAAAGATATAAGAAGATATAAAGGCTATGGTGGTAGAGTAATAATATAAGGGAATATATATAAGAAATGAATGGGGAAATTCTTAAGAAAATTTGATATTGAGAAAATTTATTCCAAGTGGACAGAAATCAGAATAATGTGAATAAAATTAAATTGATATAGTTGATAATCAATGGATATAAATACGTAGGATGTACGTATATTATTTTATTCGCATAACAATTTGATCCAGATTCGAGCACAGAATTTCGAGATAATTATATCGATCTGAATTAGGATTTTTCACTCGATTTTCGACGACGAACCATGGATTTGGATTTTGATTGATTCTGAAAATTCTCTATCATAGTTGTAACTATGCAAGGAGAACAACAGTTTTCGATCAAGAAACCAGTTCTGGGTCCGCACTAGGAAGTCGGGTGGACGATACTAGTTCGGAAATGAAATTGTGTGATCGAGCGAGCGATCGGATTTGATATTGCGTACGAATAGTATATGTACATCGTACGGGCTTGATTGAATAAATATTGAAATTCTGTAAAGAAGTCAATTAATTTGGGAAGAAATGATACTGTAGATTTCAGTATTGAATTGCCAGAGTGGATATCCAGAATTTATTGTGTATTCCGTATATCCCATCTTGGAAATTTGTTCATGATTCATTAGTTGTTAAACCAGTAATTCAAAAATTTAGAAGTTAAGTCGAATTTGAGTGTGATCAGGAATCCAGTTTGGATTGTTGATCATCGAGAGAAAACTCTCGACCATTTTAGGAAAAGTATCGGGATTCATGTTTAAATAACTAATGATGTTTGTTAGGATAGACTGTTTGGATTGTTAATATAAAAGCTTTTGAATTAACTGTTGTTTTAAATTTCGAGGACGAAATTCTTTTAAGGGGGGAGGAATGTAACAACCCGGAATTTTTGACAGCGTATTTAATGAATATTTAATCCAATTTAAATTAAATACAAGCTTTTAAATTTTTAAAATGATGTGATCTTGGATATTTAACAGTTATATATGTTTGTAAAAGAAAGTTTTGATTTGAAAAAAAAATTAAAATAGAATGCTTCGAAAACCATTTAAGACAAAATCTATCTTTTACACTAAAATCAAAGATTTTATAGGGTTGATATTTAATCTAGTATACCTATAAAATGAAATTGAAATAATAATGTTTAAAATAGACAAACAAAGGAATATTAAACATAAACATGAAAAATAAGTATGATCATAATCATAAACATAAGTATAAATCATAATTATAAAATAGAAAATATAACTAACAATATAAATATACGAATATAAGTTATAACTTAAAATATATAAATATAAGTATGTGGTAAATCAAGTGTTTGAAAATTTAATTAACAAATAGAATACAACTAATATGTTAACAATAACTTTTAAGCAAACATATTAGAAAGTTGGAAAAATATAACCTGTATATACAAATGAATAATGCAAGAAAACAAGTCAAAGCTACACTTGAAAAGAAAATATAAGCTAAGTAAGAAATGAACAAAGTAACATATGTATGCTCTTTAGATTTCTAAACCAGGTTGTATAAACCTGAAAGAAAGAAAAATATATATATAAATATCTTTGTACAATCAATGCTATGAAATAAATATTAAGTTTATGTGCTGTGTATATGCATAAGAAACAAAAGATTTCACCTCAAATGTAGTACAAACATTTTGATAGACAAAACCTTCACTCATAGGACCAAGTGTTTACCTGCAGATTCAAAACTAGGAATAACAATATACAGTAACATATTTATAAGTATACAACACATATGTGTATAAACAAGCCTGGACTATATGTTCATAAAATAAAGGATAAAAAAAAAATTTCTATATACACAGCAAACACAATTTTTTAGTGTAAACATTTTGAGTAACAAGACAAAAATAATCCTCTCACACAAGCCACATTTTCCTGCAAGTTGTACTTTTTCATACAATTATCTATATTGTATAAACATAATAATAACTATGTAACCATGTGTACATAAGATAATAAGTGTTTTACCAATAGCTTCATACACAAGCTAAATGTTTACCTGCATAAGTATATGATTGCAGGTACTATCTTCACACAGCAATACAATTAATAATTGTAAACATATTATGGAACAAAACATGTACTTGATAATATCTCAGCCAACTTTTTGTCAAGTCAAGAATATTTACAAATCTATATAAAAAAAAATCAGAAACAACATCTGATCAAAGAAATGCAGGGGACAATTGAACCAGCTACCATCTTCCTTAAGCACTGTCATCTTGTATTTAAGTGATACATCTGTTTTAATTCGTGGAGTAGAAACTTGAGGAAAAGCATAGAAGGTAAGCCAACAAAGATCAAATTTAAAATCAAATACAGAAAAACAATATAAAGTAAAATTCAAGACAGTTCAACTGCAGAACCAAGAAAGAAATCAATTATATCAGGGTGTGCCTTCTGTTTAAAAGAATTGGAGGTGAGTAAACTAACTATTCTAAAGCTTAAGTTTGGAAATTGTTCATATGTACCTAATGTTTGCTATTACTGTAATTTGTGGTTCTAAGATGCTCCTACATGTTTGAAATTTCAGGGTAAATATACTTATACATCTTCACGTGAATACCAAGTTTAGAATTTTAAACTGGGTAGGTGGTTTACACTTGAATCAAAAACATGAAAATGAATTATAGCTTGACAGTAAGCATAACAACAGAATATACTTTTTTTTAGGGAAATAAATCAACAAGCTAAAATTTGAATGTCTAAATTTGTAAATTTGATTTCATATAGTGATTTAGAATACAAAGCTAGGATTTTTGAAATCGACATGATGATTTTTAGATTAATATTGATGGTACAAATTGAATATGAATGAAAGATGCACTTTTGCCAATATTCCTTGATTTGATTGATTTTATTTTCTGAAAATTTGTATGATACAAACTTGATGATGTATTTGCATAGGAAAAATGCTAACTAATTTTTACAATGCCAGAATTTGTCAAATGAAGCTAATATAAGGTTTAGTTGGGAAATTTTTCTGTACTCTGTGAATCATCAGTTTCGTCCTCATAGTGTGGTCGAGCTTCACACGATTCAAGGAGGTCGATGTTGAAGGGTAGGTCTTGGCGTGGGTAGCGTGGCATAGCCTCTAGCGATGTGGGGTTGCCGGACTGAGTGGTTTCCGGTGAGGAGCTGTGTTTTAAGTTCAACTATCAGGTGATATTTTGATTTCGACCCCTTGTCGAAATTCTGGGTTTCCATCTTGGGGAAGGAGCGGAATTGTGGTTTGTGGGCGCTGGCGAGGGCCGCTGGAGGTGCGGCTGACCACCGTGCACGTGCACGGTGGCGATGGAGGTGGAGTTTTGTTTTTCTGTCAACGTGTGAGTGCTTCGTGTCGTGCTCGAGTCGACCCACTATTTTCTTCGGGCTGTATACGAGATGGGTGTGTTGGTATCCACTGATGTTTTGATTTTTTTTTTGAAATAAAGTTAAACTTAACTTACTGAAAGAAAAAAAGGTAAGGGAGAAGAAGAAGTTACGTACAGGGGAGTCTCGGAGAGAACGCGTGAAGAACTCGAAGGAGCACTCGAGATAATGCAGGGGAAACTCGGTTTTGTTAACTGCAGTTTTTTTGTTAGTAAGTTAAATAAACAGTTTTTTTTACAAACTGTAAACACTGTTGAATTTTTTACAGTTTTAAGATTAAGAACTTAGATACAAGGTTAAACTATTTTAAATTAAAACTTTAAATTGTGTTAAACTCTTAATTATTAATATTTTAGGTAATTATTATAAGATGAGTGTAAATCTTATTAACATATAAGTTAGTGAGAAGCAATAAGTTGATCGCAAATAGGTTAAAGAAGATCTCCTTTAAAACGTTGATTTAGTTAAAAGATCAACATTCATTAATTGTTTCTAGAAATAACAAAGAATGATTGACTTTTTTTTTATTTAATTGAAGTTTAGAATTATGTACTTAAGTGAACTAATAAATGACTAGTAGTTAAATAATTAAGAATAATTAAAGTACAATTGAAATTAGGGAATTAATGAATGTTTAAGTGAGTGAGAAATGTGTAATGAACTACTTAAGTTAATTTAAGAAAAATGAACAGTTGATTAATTATGTAATTAGAAGATAATAATTGGGTGATTAAGTTTATTAATAAATAATTAAAGTTATTAATTTATGATTAAGGAACGGATAATTAAATAGTTAAAGTTTAACAACTTGATTACATAAGACTTAATTATTAGTTGAGAAATGATTAACTAAATAATTTGAAAGGAGATAAGTAATTAACTGTTAATTAATGATCAATTAAACAGAGTTAAGCATTTAACTCTCAAGTAATTAATTCTAAATTGAATTAATTACAAATAGGACTTGAAGATGACTGCTTATGGACTGTTATGATTGAATACCTGATTGTGATATTTATGTGATGATATTCCATGTTACTCTGTGATATGCTGTGTTATATCTATGATGCTTGTATATGTTTTATCTGTGATAAATGCTATGTTAATTCAATTGAATTTAAATTATTTAAACCGTTAAGTTAATTAGACAACTTGGCCCTTAAAATGGCGTTTGGATTCGATGAGACCGGGATCGAAAGAATCAAATTTGATTCTCCGAAAACCACATCGATCCAATTTAAACGTTAGGTCGTGAATCCTGAAATGAAGATCGAGATGGTGTATTAGAATGCAAGGGTTATCGTCGTTGACTCTGAGGGTGATTCCAAAACGAGTGTAACGAGATAATGCCTTCGGTTTCATTCGAACCCGAAACGAACTTGTATGGATTGAATGCTTTCAGCACATCGTCAGGCGGACGATGAGCATTCGAAGTGATATATTCAATAAAGGTAATCGTAGCCTCAAGCCTCATCAACCGGGAATGGAAAAAACAGGGGAGATGCAGCAAGGTTAGGTGGGTCATGCCCAAGCAGGACAAGATAATTCCCCTGTCTAGATGTCCCTTTTTACTTTGGCTTTGTGGATGGTTGGTCGCGCCAACCACGGGGTTTATCTTGTTCAGAATTGTTCAGTAAGGAATGGTTCCGGCCTTGTGTAGCAGGGGGCCGGGAGTGATCCTCGATACGGTGATCTAGGCCCCGTACTGTGACGGACGGTACCCCAGTAGCCCTGCCATTGTTGGAAATCCATTTTCCCTACGAGACCCTACGGTTTTGATTTGTATTACCCACTTTTGTAGCTAGTAGATGGAATTTAATAGATGTAACAATTTCGGCTATTTTCTATTTACTTGAAAACCCTAGACACTATTATAATATCACTGGATTTCCTATGAAATGTATTGGTTAGCGTAAGATAAAAACTTACCCGTATTTATTTGTGGGGAGTCTTACGTGATACCTTTATTTCCAAATGTTTTTAAAGTTAAACAACTTTAACCGTTTACTCATACCAGACCCATGTCTGACCCGGAGTTTATATTTTGTGTTTTCATAAACTCTTGGGTACTCAAATTTTTATGAGTAGCCAAGTGATAGGTTTTGGACTTTGATTTCTGGAGGAGCTTGGAGCAGGAGTTTCCAGATGTATGTCGCTATCTATCTAGTGTCGCTGTGTTAGTTGATGTGTACAGTGTTTCTAATGTATGTAGTGATAGGTGTATGTATATGACAGTCATATGTATTGATATTGTATAAATCTGATATATGTAAAAACTATGAAATATTTATGTGATATATTATATTTTGTTCCGTTCCGCTGTGAGATTTAGATGTTGTTAGTCTTTCTTTCTCTTTCTTTTCTATCTCTATTCCTTTCTTTCTTAATGATGATACGTCTTTTCGGTAGTAGAAGGGTGGGTCGTCACAGTACGGGGCCTAGATCACCATACTGAGGAGTACGCCCGCTCCCCTGCAACACAAGACCGGGACTACCCCTTACTGGATAATCCCGAGTGAGATCACCCCGCGGTTGGGATCAGCAACCGCCCACTAAGCCGAAATAAAAAGGGACACCTAGACAAGGATGACCTCACCCTACTTGGGTGCTACCCACCTAGCCTTGCTGCATAACCCCTGATTTTCAATCATTCCCATTTCATGAGGCTTGAGGCTAAGCGTTACCTTTTTAGAACATATCCCTTAGAATGCCCATCGTCCACCTGATGATGTTTCGCAAGCATTCATCCATACAAGTCTGTCCCGGGTTCGAACGGAAGCGAAGGCACTATTCCTACTACATCCATTTTGGAAATATCCTCAGGATTAGTAGCGACAAGCCCTTGCACTTCAATGCTCCATCTTCGAATCCAAACTCGTTTCCACGAAATGTACAAACCGGATCGAAGTGGTTTTCGAGAATAAATCTCGATCCCGGTCTCTTCGAAACGATCAACGCATTTTTCCAATATTGATAGTCGGTTATTTAACTATCAGTTAATATTCACAAATAACAATCAACCAATAAATAATTTCCCAAATTATTTATTTACCTCAAAATATATTTATAAGATATATTTTCACTTTCAAATCCTTTTGAAAACAGTTTCCAAACCATCTTTCTTTTCTCAAAATAAATTCCGAGTATTTCCATTTCCACTGGAATCGCCAAGCACAAACTTTAGATATTAAAAATAATTTAAAAACACTTTATTGTAAAATATATTTAACATTTAATTTAGAAATATTTACTTTAATACTTAATTTATAATAATACTTTAGAAATAACTAAATAAGGTTACCTTATAACTATATATTAGATTTTCTTCTTTAAACAAATACCAAATCATTCTTTAAATAATTATTACGATAATAGATTAAACAAAATGCTTGTTTTGGAATTTATTTTAAAACATTTAAGTTAAAACTACTTCAATAATTGGTTAAAAATATATACTATATAAACATTTGAAAATAAAGTTACTTAATAAAATATAAAACTAGATTTCTACTTTTTAAAAACAAAATACTAAGTTATTTCTTAATAATTACAGCTAAAATAGGTTAAAAGAAAATACTTACTTTAGACTTTAAATATGAGAAATAATAAATTTTACAAAACTTGCTTTATTTAAAAACAACTTTAAAACATTTAATTTATATTTAAAAATTTTACTTTTAAAAGAAACATGTACTTGGCTATCAAGAGAAAATTCCAACTTCAATCACTTAAATCAATTTTCCAAATTGATTTCCAATTTATTTTATTTGAAATGAGTTTCTTTAATTACTTAATTCATTTCAAAATTCGTTAAGTATGGACTTAATTATTGTTGTTATTATTATTTTCCATTTGATTTTAAAAAATTTAACTGAAATATACAAATTCAAGAGTTCTCCCAATCTCTTCTTTATTCTTTCAATAATTTAAATCTTTGCTTTTAACTACATGTTTTGTTCTTTTAAATAATAGCACTGAATTTTAAAATTCATCAACTTCCTGTTTATTTAAATTTTCCTTTCCATTCTCTGGATTCATATATTAGAATTTTAAAGTCACTTTATTTCGTTTCCAAGTCCTTCTTAAATTTATTTTATAATTATTTTGCTTGCAATTTCACTTCTTTTATTTTCATTTCAAAATCAAATTTATATTTTTGGTAATTCATTATACCCAATTATATCAACCAAGCCATAGCATTCAATACTTCCACATAGTTCATTATAGAATATCAAATAATCAGAACAGAGAATATTAAATAATCTAAATAAAAGTTGAGGGGTCCAGTTGGATCCCTCCAACCTGTTTTCCCTGCATCCACAGATGTTAGCACAACATAATATGCCAATTTCAAATTATACCATACTATATCACATCAATAATTCAACTATTCAAACAATTATTTAAATTTTATCATTTAAATTTAAATTTAAATTCAACTGAGTGAGATTAACTCACCTTTGATTTTTGTTTTGCAATCCGCCAATCCGGCTTGCTTCTATCAGATTTTGACCTTGTATAACAATCACACGATTTATTAACACTTTGAAGTAACTTGAACAATTTATTTCCATTTTATAAATTTAATTAACCAATGATTCGATTTTAAATTAATAATTAAATTTTAAACTAATTTCCTTTTTACTAATAATGTTTATAATGACAAAATAATTAAGTAAGTTTGTTAAACAATTTAATCACCCTGACTATATTATAAAGAAAAATTCGTTCTTGATATAAACTTTTAAATACTTAAAATTTCCATATAGGTAATGATCTTAAAAAAAACTCTCTGTATAAAAATTTTACCTGTATAAATTTTCAGTTTTCTCGAAATATTTAACATGCATTGTATATCTATTTATTATTTTTATTTATTGAAAATTAACATTTGAAATAACAGTTAACATATCTTACAAAAAAATTAACTTCATATCTAACAATAATATTACTATTTTCTATTTCAACCATGATGTTTTAAATTTCCTTTTATCTATAATAAAAATCTTGTTAAATCAGAATAAAGAAAGACGAACCTCAACAGACCATCAATCGACTACGACTCCATAGCAAAATCGTGACTTCCAGAACTCAAAGACACGGCCCACGAAAAATCCAAATCGCCGTCGCCATCCTCTCCAAAACAACGTTGATTCCGACCTACTGCCGTGCCCTCCCACGCTACCACCACCATAACAACAAGCTCGGTTAACACCTGCAAACTTGTCCAAAACTCATTACGTCCCATGCCGTACACAGTCACCCACCTCATAACGTAACCGCACCGCCTAATCCTCCTCATCAAGGGCGCTTTTTCGCGCCACGAACCCAAAATCCACTCCATTCCCTGATTGAACGACGGCCGAAGCGAACACAAACCCTAGCCCGCTAAATCTTCACGACCGTCGCCATAAACCGCAATAGAATCCCCTATACGAGAGCTTCCTTCTTCACGTCTTCGATTTCGAGATATGGGAAGCGCGATTCAATAGTAGGAAGTGGTCGCCATTTTTTTTACCACCGGGTGGTTTTGGGGTTTTTGTAAAGGAGAAAAAGGGGGGTTCGGCCCTTATCGTGTTTTGTTTGTTTTTTTGTAAACGTGGCTGAAAACTTCCCTTTGAAGCTTCTTTTTTTATTTTATTATTATTATTATTTAGTTCGCGCATTTTGATTGCTGATTGAACGCTTAGAATTGGTAAAGTATGTGATTAAATGACAGGAAGATGAGGTATACAAGAAGCTTGATTAATTAAATTAAATTTCATAACAATATTATCAATTAAATTTTCAGTGCGTTTATATATCGTATACTCACATACTAACTCTGACCAAAACGAAATTTGAAATCCAATAATAATTCAATATTACGGACTCAAATGAACTAGTTTCGTCGAATTCCGAGACTGTGCCTCGGAAAGCTATTTTTGAATTCAATTTAAACTGTAAAATTTCAAAACCAAACCAACCACCACTAATTTCAATTTTACAACCTCTATTATCTTCAGTATTATTAATATAAATTTTATAAGTGTAACGACCCTGACTCGACCTTCGAAAATCGGCACCGAATACGACACTCGTATTCAAATGCCGCAGATCCAAACGTCGAACCTGGTTCGCCGGAGCTTATAACACATTAAGTAAATAACACAGCGGAAGAAATGAATAATACATTTGATATAATAACTGATACAACATGAATGGTACAATGAACATCAATATATATCAGAGATACAAAGAATAGTAGCGGAAATAAAAGATAACACCAGCAGCGGAACAGATCTCCAAAATAGTCTTCAAGGAAGAACTCCAGTATCGGTAATCTCCAAAGCACCAATCCAGAATAGCTCGAACTCCCAAATCAAAATGAAGAGAAGCAACTCGATCCAAATGCGATTGCCAAATCCTAAGGCTGAAAGCTATCGAATCTACACCTATTACTGATTATCTGAAAACCCCAACTCTAGACTGCCCGTGTGGGAAATAGTGGGCACCCAGAGTTTAGGAAAGGAACAATAAACTCCAGGTCAGTCATGGGACTGGTATGAGCAAACAAAAACATTTGGTCTTTTAAAACAAACAAAAGAATTTAAATTTGAAATCCGCAATGCTTTTTGAAAAATGAAACTACCATAAGGCCTCCCGGCACACACACAATGCAAACGCACACATGGGGGAGATTTCTCCTTATGATAGTCAAACATGCTTACTACGAGAAAAATTCTTTGATATTATTACTAGTGCATAGTGGGAAATCTTTCGAAAGTATAATATAAATCCTAGCCAGCATAGGTACCATGATGCTATGCCTACTATAGCTGCCATGTTAAATGGCAGGTTCTACAACTAAAACCGTACAAGGCGCGTATTGGATGAATGGATTTCCAACAAATGGTCAGGCTAAGGAACTTCCTACTGCCACATGGGATCGCCTCTGGTGGGACGTCCCGAGAACTAACGTTACGGTTAGATCTCTGCCAACACAAGGCCGGGTTACCTCTGTAACTAGGTAACTACTACACGAATATGCCATCCCCCGGTCCTTTGGGACCTTTATCCGAGCGCTCGCAACAACAACACCACACAGTAATAGGTATAGTGTATCAACATGAGTAAGTATCTGGGCTCCATACCATGATACCACCCTTTACCAGAAGGGAATGACATACCCTAAAGGGCGCGACCCTCATAACCTTGCCGCATCTTTCCTGTTTCGACCATTTCCGGGGTGTGAGGTCCTGATGCAGTCTCGTCCACAAAGCTACGCTTTGTGCAACAAAGCCATGCTTTGGGTCAACAGATGACCAAAGCAATGATCACAAAGATAAATGATCAAACAAATGATCATATCACAAATGATCAACCAATGATCATCACACAGCAGCACTCAGCATGCCACATTACCAAATTGGGAATATCACTGATAAATATCAACTACATAACCTCTGAGCTCGTACGTCTCAGAGAAGGGTGTTAAGCTAAGAGAATAAATTCTCCGCCACCAAGCAGAAATGTATTTGATAGAGATCAGATAACATCTCAAAGTGTAATGTCGGACATACAACCATACAAGTCTGTTCCGGGTTCGAACAGAACCGAAGGCACTTCCGAAGAAGCCCTTGCAAATCCGGGTATCCACAATCCCGATCGGACTTCCCATCACTAAGGGAAGACTCTATACCGGAGCAACTCAGTGCAGAGTCAATCGACAGGTTATCCTATCGTTCTCACAAATACCCGGTCTTCACCACCGGTCTTCAATTGCTATCCATAACGTCGTATCACTATTCGGAATGGGTTATATGACACAAGGTCCTCTCCCGGCTAAACCGAATAGTAAGCGCCATATTTAAAAACATATGGATATGGGATTTTAGTTAAGTCACAACTTATAAAAATCCAAAACTTTTCTTTCAAATGGTAAAACAAATTACCATCTTTAAATCTTTAAACAAAAAGATTTATTTCACAAAGTTTCACCCGGTTTCACAAAGATCTATCCCTAGATTTCAAAACAATTCCCGTTCAATTTGGATTAACCCAATTAAATCTTTAAATTAAAGATATATAGCTTTCAAAACATGTTTCCAAAGATTTATCTATAACTTGGAAAACCATTTTCATTTTTAGACTTGAGGCCCTTTAACACAAATTGAAAGTTCATTTCTTATAGGAAAGCAAATCTAATTTATACAAGTTGAAATCTTGAGTTGAATTTAAATTTCAAAACATCACCTTTAAAAATGGTTTAAAACCCATATAAACCCATTTGTAAGTTGAATAACTTTTTAAACAATAGTTTCCAAATTTTAGAATTCAATTTCAAATATTGAATTCAAATTTATACCAATTCATTTAATTTTCAAGATTCAATCAGGTTATTTAAAATAACTATCATTTTTGAAAACTCATTTTCAAAAGCTTCAATTCCAATTCCAAAACTAATTTGGATTCAAAAATCAAATTTTTAAAACAATTTCAAAAATCTGTGACTTAACCCATTTCCACGTGCAATCCATATTTGTGTGTGTATAAGTGTGGTCCAGGGGTTCAACACAATAGTGCACCACATCATCAATCAGCACAGATTCAATTATTACAATTCGATGTGGGTTTCGGATAACCAAACTGAAATCCGACTTCCTGTCGCATCGAAATTCAAATGTCGTTTTACGGGTCAAAGGGTTTCATATTCATACGACGGTATATTCATCACAAATATAGCAGATTAGCACAAAGTATCACATAGCATCCCATCACATATCAAATATATCAATCCATCACAGAACATCCAATAACAATCAAACACCTTTAATTAAGATGAATAAACCGTGTGGTTATGAATTTGTTATTCACATAATTACTTCTATTTATAATCTTTAAATTAATGATTAATTATCATTAACTATAATTAATTAAGTTTTAACCACCTTTATTTATTAATCATTTATTAAATCAATTATCTTAATTAATTATCCTTTAATTGTAATTAATTAATCTTAATTACCTATTCCTCAATTAATTACTTTAAATAATAAACTTTTAATTATTGATTAATTAAATCTTAGTTAAAATTAATTGTCCTTAATAAATAGATTTATTATTCCTTAATTAATTTCAACAATTAATTATACTTAACCAATTACAATTAATTATATTCAATTAATTAATCTAGTCAATTATCAAAATTAATTGCATTAATTAATTACTAAATTATCCCTAGATAATTATCACCCATTAGTAACAACATTCAATTAATTTTACACTTAAGAAAATTTGAATTAGATTAATAAATCATTTTCTAATTAATATTAATCTAAATCATTATTAAAAAATCAAATAATTAAGTGAAATCCTTAATTATTCAACTAATTTAATTACTTATTAATTGACCCATTTAAATTCAAAATGTATTAAAACAATACATTTCTAAATTTAAATTCAAATTCCATTTTAAAATTTTGATATTTTAAAATGTTTAACCATTTAAACCTAAATCTAAATTAACACTTCATATTTAATTCAATATTAATAGAACTAAATTCTTCCTAGTTTTAAAACTTATTTGAAATCAAATCTTATTTCAAATCTATGTTAAACATTGATATATGTTCATTCATTCTTCTATAAATTTATAAACTTGTTTGAAATCAAAACTGGGTTTCATAGTAAATTTGAAACTGTTTTTAATTTGATTTCAAACCAATTTAAATCTTATTTAAAAATGTTTAAATTTATTCAATGTTTAAAACTTACAAAACTTGTTTAAATCAAAATCTGGTTTTTAAAAAGTTAAACTTGAAAACTGTTTTAATTCTTGACTTAATTCCATATTTAAAACTTGTTTAAATTTTAAGAATTTCATTTTAAAAACTTTGAATTCAAAATTACATTTGAATTCAGATTCAAGTTACACTTGAATCAATTCCTGCACAAAAGTTAAATTTCATTCAACACTTTTAAAAACTGCAAACCATTTTCAGGTTTAAACCCTGAAAACAGTTTTAAATTTTTGATTTCCAAATCAAATTTAAATTAAAAACACAATATGGTTTCAAATTTCAGACAATTAAAATTTGAATTCATATTCAAATTCAAACCAAAACTCATTTTAAAACTCCACTTTAAAATTTAAACTTACCCCTTACATTTAAAAAACAGAAACAGTTTTCTGTTTATAAAAAAAAAAAAAAAAAAAAAAAAAAATAAACTAACTTTTGAAATTTCTGAATTTAAACTATTTCAAAGATACAGGATTCAAACCTATTTGAATTCAACTAAAATTCAGTTTCCAAAATTCTAAGTCACATTTGTATTTTGCACCTTATTTTCAAATTTTATAAAACCTGAAACAGGCTTCCTATCCCCCCTTTCTCTTTATTTTAATTTCAAACAAAATTTGAATTTCTGCATTTAAATAATTATAAAATAAGAATTCAAACAAATTTGAATTCATTTTAGATTCAAGCTTAATCCTAAGTTCAAATTTCCAGGTTTATATTTAAACTTTACTTTCAAAATTCAGAAAAACAGAACAGTTTCTGTTTTTAAAACCTGAAACAAAATACACAGAACTCTCTTATTGACTTCGAGTCAATTACCCTGTTACTCCGAGTTTTTTCCCAATTTACCCGAGACCTACCCGAGTCAAAAATCCCTGCAACCAACAACATCACAAACCTGCACAACACCATCACTGTGCACCCATCCTCTCTCTCCGGCCATCACTGACCACCAACTCTGGCCATCCTCCATCAAATAGTGACTACACTTCAACCTTAAACCCCCAGATCCCCTGAATTCAATCTTGAATTTGAATTCAAGTTTTAAAACTAAAACCTGCAACAGTCAATACCCAACTACCCAAAACCTGTCATCACCAAAATCTCCACTTCTCGACCATCATTAACATCCATACTCCGGCGATAGCTTCATCACTATACCATCCATCATTACCCACAAAATCATAGAACTCGATTCACTGTAGAAACCGCAGCACCAAAATTCCTTAAGCCAGTAAAAACTAGGGTTCTTCACAGAAATTCCAAATTCCCATCTCAACTTGAATTGTAGATCAATTCAATAATTTTCCTATGATCTATACTAGATAAACCACCTCCAGAAACAAACTCAACTAGTTCAGATTCAAGGATCAACTGATCTCGATTAAAAAGTAAAATACAGTTAATTTTGAAACTGCATTTTATTCTTAACACCATAAACTTTAATTTTAGTTTTTAAATTCTAGAATTAAATTAGGATTCTTTTGACAAACCCTGAATCATCAATTTATAACATTTAAATTTCCACTAGGCAAATTTTTGTTCTGTTTATTAATTTTTTTCCAGGTAGTTTTGAAACAAACATACTCAAGCTATTTTTAAAATTGATATACATTCCTGTAATCTTTTTCTCTGTTAAAATTTTATCTCTACTTAGATTTCATAAAGAGATTTAAGTTTTGGTCAAACTTAGTTCAGAAGGAAACAACAGAGGCTATTGCAAATAAACACAGTCAAGCATACTTCTATTATACCCACACATAGATATGCAAAGTTATTTAAGATCAATCAGAGGTTCAAATTTTGAGGGGACAGACATGCATCAGCAGACAAGCATGCATTCATACATATGTACATAGCAGATTTATAATGTGTTTTCATCTTCTAATTTAAAGCATGCAAGTGTACTCAATAGCTAAGCAACATCCCACAACATCATTCACCACAAGCATCAAAACATAAAACAGAGGTGAAAGTGTTTGCTCACCAGATTGAAGCAGAGACAGGGGACAGAGGCAATGGTTTGCCTGGGCATTTGTTTTCTTTTTCTTGTTTTGATTTTAATGCTACTGAGAAAAGCTTTGGGCTGAGTTGAAAAACTGAAGCTTGTTTGATTGTTGAGAAACTTTACTTCTTTAATCATCTGAACTTTTATAGTTTTGAATTTGCTAAAGCTTCTTCATTTGTTTTCCCAGTTCTCAATCTTTGCCTTTGTTTCTCAGGTGGCCTGCTCCAGATTTCTTTTTGTTTTGTTCATAAATTCTATTCAAAATAAAATGCCACTGGTAAATCTTTATGCCACTTGTTAAAAATTTTCTTTTCCTACTGATTTTCGAAATCTTGCAGCAACCAAGAAAAGATAGGGAAGTTTTGGGCTGAGATGATTTACATTGATTATCTTTTGTCTTCTTTTTATTTGTTTCATAGCTGCATATAATTATTTCTTTCTTTTTGTAGTTTAAATTTGATTATTTTATAAATGTAATGATGCCATTTGTATATATGTATGTATAAGACCTTAAAGTATGTTATATTGGTTTGTATGTATATATATGCAATATCCTCATGTTTAAAAAGGATTGTTCCTTTTTTTTTTTTTTTATTTGTTAATATGAGAAAAATTTGTACTATTTAATTTTCATATTTTTAACATTTGTAAACATTTTTACATTTTATATTTTGTGAATATACAACTATATTTATTTTTAAACCAATATATTTAAGCTTAGTTCATTATATATATTTTTCTTTTGAATTAAGACTATTATACCTTTTAAATAAACAACTTATCTATATATATTATTTTAACCTTTTATTTCTCATTTTATACACATTTTGTTTTATTAATTTTAAAGAAAAAAATGATTTCTAATGCTACTTAATTATTATTATTTTTTTAAAACATTTATTTCAAATTTAAATTCAATTTTCCATTTCAAACTTGAAATATAAACTTTCATATCCATTTATACATACACACTTTATTTTGAACAAATTTAAATTAATTTTACATATTCATTCAATTTACTCATATTTGTAATATACATATATATATATATACATATATATATATATGTAAGATTTTAAACTTAAATGACTTTTTACAATATTTCTTATTTCAATATTTTAATCTCAAAATAAAATTGGGATTTAATTATATATTACTATCGCTCATTTTTATTTGTTTAGGATTTTTCTTCCAATTTAATTTGAAATTAGATTCCAAAAGTTTAAAACATATAATTTATTTAAATTGTTAACTTTGGGATGTTACTTTTTATCTATAAGATTTTAAATATAGAAATTCAAAATCTCAATTAAATTTTAAAATAAATACTCAAATAAACAAAAATTCCTATTTAATTTGAAAAATCCAAATTAATTTACAATTTTATTCCAAAATTTATTTACACTATCAATTTAATTTTAAATTAAAAATCTGGATCGTTACAGATTTCCCCCCTTAAAAGAATTTCGTCCTCGAAATTGCAAAGAAGACGACAAAGAATAGATAATAGATAAAGAAATGATTGAACATATCAGAATCGAGATATTTATTCTGCATTTGGTCTACCCAAATCAGAATATCAATAATATGAGAACGAACTCATACAATTTTTACACAGATATTTGGGTCCACCGGTCTACGAATGTGCAAGGGCATTGATTAGTTCGAAGGGATAACTAATCGTTCGTAGACTATATTGGATCCCAGAGAATAAATAGATAGATTAAATCTTCATATTAGTTAACCAATTTACTTAATTTAAAATTTCCAATTTATTTAATTTTATAAATTTCAAATTCATTAGAGTTTAGATCGAAAAGCTGATAAGAAATCGATGAAGATACAAAGTAAGAATTTTCTACAACGATACGTATGGCCATCATCACACCGAAACTTCTTTCGGAGCTGCTACGAAGCAATCAAAAAGAATTCGAAATCGAATCAAAGGAGATTGATAGAGAAAAGTTGTTTCCGCTATTGCAGGGTATTGACCATTCGTAGTGGTACTCCCCTGTCCCCTATCTCGTCCTCTTCTCGCACTCATACTCACTATCAGTGGATAGTAAGAGAATTTACTGAGGCGTTCGAACAGATATCTTAGGGATATACTCATTCTAGGGTTTACTTCACCCTATCTCTAATGAGTTACTTAATGTGTTATACTCCTGAGCTAAGGTTTTAACCATCAGCTCTGATACCAAATGTAAAGAACCTCATTTCCGTCAGCAGTAACCGGTAGGCTTTTCAACCATCCCAGCCCCACCGTGGCTTACACTGGTACCCCAGACCTTGCTTTTACGGCCAGCCTCTCGACTGTCACGGCTTACGCCTAAGCAACCCCGTAAAGAGGACGTGTAGGGGTAAGAGTCTCCCGTTCGCCACCTAACGCAAAGCGAGAACCCCCCATCACGTTTCACCTAGATAAGCAAGTCTGGTCCGGGTTCGAACAGAACCGAAGGCACTTCCGAAGAAGCCCTTGCAAATCCGGGTATCCACAATCCCGATCGGACTTCCCATCACTAAGGGAAGACTCTATACCGGAGCAACTCAGTGCAGAGTCAATCGACAGGTTATCCTATCGTTCTCACAAATACCCGGTCTTCACCACCGGTCTTCAATTGCTATCCATAACGTCGTATCACTATTCGGAATGGGTTATATGACACAAGGTCCTCTCCCGGCTAAACCGAATAGTAAGCGCCATATTTAAAAACATATGGATATGGGATTTTAGTTAAGTCACAACTTATAAAAATCCAAAACTTTTCTTTCAAATGGTAAAACAAATTACCATCTTTAAATCTTTAAACAAAAAGATTTATTTCACAAAGTTTCACCCGGTTTCACAAAGATCTATCCCTAGATTTCAAAACAATTCCCGTTCAATTTGGATTAACCCAATTAAATCTTTAAATTAAAGATATATAGCTTTCAAAACATGTTTCCAAAGATTTATCTATAACTTGGAAAACCATTTTCATTTTTAGACTTGAGGCCCTTTAACACAAATTGAAAGTTCATTTCTTATAGGAAAGCAAATCTAATTTATACAAGTTGAAATCTTGAGTTGAATTTAAATTTCAAAACATCACCTTTAAAAATGGTTTAAAACCCATATAAACCCATTTGTAAGTTGAATAACTTTTTAAACAATAGTTTCCAAATTTTAGAATTCAATTTCAAATATTGAATTCAAATTTATACCAATTCATTTAATTTTCAAGATTCAATCAGGTTATTTAAAATAACTATCATTTTTGAAAACTCATTTTCAAAAGCTTCAATTCCAATTCCAAAACTAATTTGGATTCAAAAATCAAATTTTTAAAACAATTTCAAAAATCTGTGACTTAACCCATTTCCACGTGCAATCCATATTTGTGTGTGTATAAGTGTGGTCCAGGGGTTCAACACAATAGTGCACCACATCATCAATCAGCACAGATTCAATTATTACAATTCGATGTGGGTTTCGGATAACCAAACTGAAATCCGACTTCCTGTCGCATCGAAATTCAAATGTCGTTTTACGGGTCAAAGGGTTTCATATTCATACGACGGTATATTCATCACAAATATAGCAGATTAGCACAAAGTATCACATAGCATCCCATCACATATCAAATATATCAATCCATCACAGAACATCCAATAACAATCAAACACCTTTAATTAAGATGAATAAACCGTGTGGTTATGAATTTGTTATTCACATAATTACTTCTATTTATAATCTTTAAATTAATGATTAATTATCATTAACTATAATTAATTAAGTTTTAACCACCTTTATTTATTAATCATTTATTAAATCAATTATCTTAATTAATTATCCTTTAATTGTAATTAATTAATCTTAATTACCTATTCCTCAATTAATTACTTTAAATAATAAACTTTTAATTATTGATTAATTAAATCTTAGTTAAAATTAATTGTCCTTAATAAATAGATTTATTATTCCTTAATTAATTTCAACAATTAATTATACTTAACCAATTACAATTAATTATATTCAATTAATTAATCTAGTCAATTATCAAAATTAATTGCATTAATTAATTACTAAATTATCCCTAGATAATTATCACCCATTAGTAACAACATTCAATTAATTTTACACTTAAGAAAATTTGAATTAGATTAATAAATCATTTTCTAATTAATATTAATCTAAATCATTATTAAAAAATCAAATAATTAAGTGAAATCCTTAATTATTCAACTAATTTAATTACTTATTAATTGACCCATTTAAATTCAAAATGTATTAAAACAATACATTTCTAAATTTAAATTCAAATTCCATTTTAAAATTTTGATATTTTAAAATGTTTAACCATTTAAACCTAAATCTAAATTAACACTTCATATTTAATTCAATATTAATAGAACTAAATTCTTCCTAGTTTTAAAACTTATTTGAAATCAAATCTTATTTCAAATCTATGTTAAACATTGATATATGTTCATTCATTCTTCTATAAATTTATAAACTTGTTTGAAATCAAAACTGGGTTTCATAGTAAATTTGAAACTGTTTTTAATTTGATTTCAAACCAATTTAAATCTTATTTAAAAATGTTTAAATTTATTCAATGTTTAAAACTTACAAAACTTGTTTAAATCAAAATCTGGTTTTTAAAAAGTTAAACTTGAAAACTGTTTTAATTCTTGACTTAATTCCATATTTAAAACTTGTTTAAATTTTAAGAATTTCATTTTAAAAACTTTGAATTCAAAATTACATTTGAATTCAGATTCAAGTTACACTTGAATCAATTCCTGCACAAAAGTTAAATTTCATTCAACACTTTTAAAAACTGCAAACCATTTTCAGGTTTAAACCCTGAAAACAGTTTTAAATTTTTGATTTCCAAATCAAATTTAAATTAAAAACACAATATGGTTTCAAATTTCAGACAATTAAAATTTGAATTCATATTCAAATTCAAACCAAAACTCATTTTAAAACTCCACTTTAAAATTTAAACTTACCCCTTACATTTAAAAAACAGAAACAGTTTTCTGTTTATAAAAAAAAAAAAAAAAAAAAAAAAATAAACTAACTTTTGAAATTTCTGAATTTAAACTATTTCAAAGATACAGGATTCAAACCTATTTGAATTCAACTAAAATTCAGTTTCCAAAATTCTAAGTCACATTTGTATTTTGCACCTTATTTTCAAATTTTATAAAACCTGAAACAGGCTTCCTATCCCCCCTTTCTCTTTATTTTAATTTCAAACAAAATTTGAATTTCTGCATTTAAATAATTATAAAATAAGAATTCAAACAAATTTGAATTCATTTTAGATTCAAGCTTAATCCTAAGTTCAAATTTCCAGGTTTATATTTAAACTTTACTTTCAAAATTCAGAAAAACAGAACAGTTTCTGTTTTTAAAACCTGAAACAAAATACACAGAACTCTCTTATTGACTTCGAGTCAATTACCCTGTTACTCCGAGTTTTTTCCCAATTTACCCGAGACCTACCCGAGTCAAAAATCCCTGCAACCAACAACATCACAAACCTGCACAACACCATCACTGTGCACCCATCCTCTCTCTCCGGCCATCACTGACCACCAACTCTGGCCATCCTCCATCAAATAGTGACTACACTTCAACCTTAAACCCCCAGATCCCCTGAATTCAATCTTGAATTTGAATTCAAGTTTTAAAACTAAAACCTGCAACAGTCAATACCCAACTACCCAAAACCTGTCATCACCAAAATCTCCACTTCTCGACCATCATTAACATCCATACTCCGGCGATAGCTTCATCACTATACCATCCATCATTACCCACAAAATCATAGAACTCGATTCACTGTAGAAACCGCAGCACCAAAATTCCTTAAGCCAGTAAAAACTAGGGTTCTTCACAGAAATTCCAAATTCCCATCTCAACTTGAATTGTAGATCAATTCAATAATTTTCCTATGATCTATACTAGATAAACCACCTCCAGAAACAAACTCAACTAGTTCAGATTCAAGGATCAACTGATCTCGATTAAAAAGTAAAATACAGTTAATTTTGAAACTGCATTTTATTCTTAACACCATAAACTTTAATTTTAGTTTTTAAATTCTAGAATTAAATTAGGATTCTTTTGACAAACCCTGAATCATCAATTTATAACATTTAAATTTCCACTAGGCAAATTTTTGTTCTGTTTATTAATTTTTTTCCAGGTAGTTTTGAAACAAACATACTCAAGCTATTTTTAAAATTGATATACATTCCTGTAATCTTTTTCTCTGTTAAAATTTTATCTCTACTTAGATTTCATAAAGAGATTTAAGTTTTGGTCAAACTTAGTTCAGAAGGAAACAACAGAGGCTATTGCAAATAAACACAGTCAAGCATACTTCTATTATACCCACACATAGATATGCAAAGTTATTTAAGATCAATCAGAGGTTCAAATTTTGAGGGGACAGACATGCATCAGCAGACAAGCATGCATTCATACATATGTACATAGCAGATTTATAATGTGTTTTCATCTTCTAATTTAAAGCATGCAAGTGTACTCAATAGCTAAGCAACATCCCACAACATCATTCACCACAAGCATCAAAACATAAAACAGAGGTGAAAGTGTTTGCTCACCAGATTGAAGCAGAGACAGGGGACAGAGGCAATGGTTTGCCTGGGCATTTGTTTTCTTTTTCTTGTTTTGATTTTAATGCTACTGAGAAAAGCTTTGGGCTGAGTTGAAAAACTGAAGCTTGTTTGATTGTTGAGAAACTTTACTTCTTTAATCATCTGAACTTTTATAGTTTTGAATTTGCTAAAGCTTCTTCATTTGTTTTCCCAGTTCTCAATCTTTGCCTTTGTTTCTCAGGTGGCCTGCTCCAGATTTCTTTTTGTTTTGTTCATAAATTCTATTCAAAATAAAATGCCACTGGTAAATCTTTATGCCACTTGTTAAAAATTTTCTTTTCCTACTGATTTTCGAAATCTTGCAGCAACCAAGAAAAGATAGGGAAGTTTTGGGCTGAGATGATTTACATTGATTATCTTTTGTCTTCTTTTTATTTGTTTCATAGCTGCATATAATTATTTCTTTCTTTTTGTAGTTTAAATTTGATTATTTTATAAATGTAATGATGCCATTTGTATATATGTATGTATAAGACCTTAAAGTATGTTATATTGGTTTGTATGTATATATATGCAATATCCTCATGTTTAAAAAGGATTGTTCCTTTTTTTTTTTTTTTATTTGTTAATATGAGAAAAATTTGTACTATTTAATTTTCATATTTTTAACATTTGTAAACATTTTTACATTTTATATTTTGTGAATATACAACTATATTTATTTTTAAACCAATATATTTAAGCTTAGTTCATTATATATATTTTTCTTTTGAATTAAGACTATTATACCTTTTAAATAAACAACTTATCTATATATATTATTTTAACCTTTTATTTCTCATTTTATACACATTTTGTTTTATTAATTTTAAAGAAAAAAATGATTTCTAATGCTACTTAATTATTATTATTTTTTTAAAACATTTATTTCAAATTTAAATTCAATTTTCCATTTCAAACTTGAAATATAAACTTTCATATCCATTTATACATACACACTTTATTTTGAACAAATTTAAATTAATTTTACATATTCATTCAATTTACTCATATTTGTAATATACATATATATATATATATACATATATATATATATGTAAGATTTTAAACTTAAATGACTTTTTACAATATTTCTTATTTCAATATTTTAATCTCAAAATAAAATTGGGATTTAATTATATATTACTATCGCTCATTTTTATTTGTTTAGGATTTTTCTTCCAATTTAATTTGAAATTAGATTCCAAAAGTTTAAAACATATAATTTATTTAAATTGTTAACTTTGGGATGTTACTTTTTATCTATAAGATTTTAAATATAGAAATTCAAAATCTCAATTAAATTTTAAAATAAATACTCAAATAAACAAAAATTCCTATTTAATTTGAAAAATCCAAATTAATTTACAATTTTATTCCAAAATTTATTTACACTATCAATTTAATTTTAAATTAAAAATCTGGATCGTTACAATAAGTCTTCTAAATATTTTTAATAGGCTTAAAACTCCAGGTTCAACAATCTATCTAACTTCACTTATTTAAATTTAATAATTCAATTATCAAATAAATTGTGATATTCGTAATTCAAGTTAAAATTATTATATTGAATATTTAAAATCAATTAAATATTCCAATTTTAAATGCTCGAAAATTTCGGGTCGTCACGTATATTTTTATAAATGGTCTTTTCTTACTAGTTCACCCCATAATTCATTGTTCCTTCTTTTCTAACATAGAATCATATATCTATGTATATTTGGAACCTAAGAATGACTGAGTTTAGCCGTGGTAGGTTTACCTAACGATCATCTTCATTTATTCTTAGGTTTATGTCCCTCTCTCCCTTAAACTATGAAACTAGTCCTAAATTCTATGTGTTAATGTACCTTTATTGTCGTTTCTAACGACTAGTTCTATTTAAAATACCAAATACCGATTAAGACCAATCTTTGTAAGTGTACATATGTACATTCATAAATGTATATATTTATGTGTGTGTACATATATGTGTGTGTTTGTGTGTGTGTATACATGTGTGTTGTGCTATTATTTTAACATTCTTGGAATGAGAGTACAGTATACAAAAGCAAACTATAAACTAGCTAAAATCGATTAGTGTAGAATCTTACATGAGTTTAGTTTGATTTTTTGGTGCACTTCATTTGGGAGCACTTTAATTAGGTGAAGTGCATTTACGATTAGGGCCATCATAGCTCGCAGCTATATGAGCTTTGATTTTGATAGGATGAGGCATTTCAGCTTAGGTCTTATATTGAATGAAGCATATTGCTCCAATAAATTTATTATTTCCCTTCTAACAAACTCATTCGCAGACTGTCATGTATAATTTTAGTAGCGTCTAAAAAACCATTTATCTTGTTGGAAAGATACTTTGATCGCATAAATGCTTTGTGTTGTTAGATTTTTCCCTCAAATCGGTACTCCACTTAGAATCAACATTTTATGCATTATTTGAGATATTAGAAATAAATGGTTTGTTGTTTCATTGTATGGAAGCACATTGAAAAATAATACTGCTGTGTTTATGTGCAAAGAACCATGACATTTTTATGTACAAGGAATGATATCAAACAACATTGTTTTAGTATGCAGAACATGCATGCAACCGCCTTTGTCGATATTGTGGCAGTGCCACTGTCGTTACTAAGGGGATGGCCTCAGTTGAACTGTCACAATTACTTCAGTCGGTACCGAAGAAACCGACTATGGCAATTTCTGTAGCACCGACTGCGGCAATTGCCTCAATTTACATTGAAGTAATGCCTCAATCATTAAAGGGGCAATGCTCTATTATGACAAACTGTTACCTTTGTTAAGCTCTATTTGGTATACCATTTAGTATAAATAATGTGTTTGCATATTTTGGCCTGCATCACCCTATACTTCAAACCTCTCTTAACATATATTACACTAAACTCATTTGCCGGAACGAGAAGACAACGACAAACTGAATGGAGAGTTTGAATTTGATGATGTTGGCAGACTTTTCTCACATGTTTCCTTCTGCTCATTGACTTTCTTTCTATCGTCAATGGTAGTCCATTCAACTGCTGCATTTGTTCCCACATTTGAAATTGAGTAACAGTATTTAACAGTCAAGATTTTGCACTTCTACTTTCAACCAACTTTGTTTTTTTGGATTCATTACCATTTAATTTCATAAAAAATGTTGTACATAATACATATAACTTTTTTGCAATGACTAGATTTTAACTTTCCCATTTTATTCAAGCTTTATATCTTACTCTTTTGTCCATTTTGTGATCGAAAATTATTGCCACTTTTTCTCTTACTTCGTATTTTTTTTCCTTCAATATTTGTTGCGCTCAAACTAGCATCACCGATGGGTTGGTAAAGTGACATTAATATTTAGGTTTTCTTTTATACATAACATTTGTTCCCTACAATGTTGGAATAGATACTAGCATTATTAACATGTAAAATAGGCTTATTTAAGAGATTTTATGTCACTCTTACATTATTTGGTGATTGAGCCTGTTTGAAACAAATGCCATATCAACAGGCTGTACAAACTAATCTACCTTCATCTCTGTTTTTATTGTTGTTTCATTGAATGCAAAATTCATATGAGATTAGAATACTGGATAATACACAAATAGAGATCTGCCCAATGAGCATTACATAAAATTGATGTTCAATATTACATTACATTATTAACCAATCAATCAACAAAATATTAAAATGTTGACTCTCCATCATTTCAACCTTTCCACGACTTTAACATTTACATCATTGTATCCATGTGTGAGTTATCTCGCCCTAACATACACAAACACACACACATACACTCATACTTCTCTTTGTGAATGTGTATGTTATTTTTTATTTTCCATAGAAGTTCAGAAATGTGTCGTTAGACAGGATCAAACACATGACCTCTCCAAGTGAAGACTACCCTATTAACCAACTACACTAAACATACTTTAGTTTTCTAAATTAGAACATCAAAAATTATTTGTGATAGACTCAAATCTTTTAGACTTAAAAGTCGATATCCTCTGAATCATAACTTTAAATCTACTAAAATTATGGACCAAACCGATCATCTTGGAAAGAACATCGCATCAGTTATAAATACGACATCTAATTCACATATTTATAAAAAATATTCATATTAATTTAATTTAATATTAACTATGTTGGATTTATGGGTCATTACAAGCTACCCCTCTAGTGGGTGTAGTTTCATATGTTCAACTGGAGGATTTGGGCACTACAACCACGATGTTGCCCTCACTATTGGCTGTGGAGTTCTTGAGCAGTCGCCATGGATATAGGCTTGGGGTTAAGCCATACATGTGCACAAAGACATTTTCCAAGACTCAAACTTAGATTAAATCTTATGACCGTATATTTTATGACAAGGCATTTACTGGTGTAGTGAGGCAAAGGCTTGCTTCATGGCATCTACAAGAGGAAGCTCTCAGTTAGTTGGAAGGAGTAGTCACTGAGGTAAATAAGGAGAAAATCATATGGGTGATTTCAAGCATGGATTTGAAACTCGATTCATTTTAGAGGCCAAGAGGGGAACTAAGCTTGAAGAGTTCACCAACCTTCGCCAAAGGAATTTTTCCATATGGGATTATGTGAGCAAGTTTAATGCTTAAGCTCGATTTGGGATGGATCTTATCAAAACTCCATTGAAGAAAGCATACAAGTTTGCAAGGAGTTTAAACCCGGTTCTTAAAGGTCAAGTTCTTGGTTAAACTACAGCGGAATGTACTTTCGAAAATCTTATAGAGATGACTCTTGTCTATGAGGGTCCTAATGGAATTATGGAGAAGGAGGCAGCAAAATTTGAGGCAAAACCAAAGTTCTCTATGAAGCGCAAGGAACAGGGAGGTTAGAGAAAGCAACAAAAGGCAACCAATGGTAGTGAGATATAGAAGATGCAACTTCAAGAGGCATATAGCTAAGGGTTGCAAGGTGGAACTCACAAGACATTCGTTTTACTTATGATTAAGTGAGGCATTTTGAAAGGAAGTGTTTTTGAAACATCCCTAATTATAGTTTAGCATTATTCAGGAAATTTAATCGGATGGATTAAATAGAATAATGTGGTGGGACATGAGGATGAGATTTGAAAATTTATACAGTCGAGCCATAATTAATTAAGTAAGGTTGTTTAAACCTAACCTAAGGAGGAATAAATGAGAAGCGTAAAAAAAGAACAATTATCCCTAAAAACCACACCCACTCATTCATTATCATTTGACATCAAAAAACAATCATAAGAAGAAGAAGGCTGACCATTAACCAAGGTATAAGGAAGAGGAAATCAAAGGAGATTCAAAAGATAAATTTCAGCGAAGCTAAGCACCATCAAATCTCAACTCCAACATTTAAATTAAGGAGAATAATAAATGAACCTTCTCTATTGATTGTTTTTGAATTCAACAATAGGTAATACCTGAATTATGTTGATAATTTATGTCATGTTTTGGTTGTATGATCATTGTTTGGATAGAATAAAGAATTACGGAAATTTTATGAAATATTTGAATGGATATTAAGGGTAAAGCCTAAGTTATTGATCTCCAATCGGTTTGATTTTTCGATATGTTGAGTAAAATATCATTTTGAAGATGGGTTTTTAATTTCTTATTTTTTTCAAGTTAAAATGAATATTTTATGAATTTTCTAAGTAAAAATTGGGTTTATTTCGGGTTTTAAAAATTAAAAATAAATTAATAGTGTATTTGGGCTTGAAATTTTATACGGTAAAGAATATGATATTCGCGAATTTTTATGATTTTTGGGGATTTTTCCCTAGCGATTATGGTTTTATTATAAATTTATTATGCAAGATAAGCATTTAAATTAATAATTGATTAAAGATATTAATTAATTAAAGTTGATATATGCTTTAGGAAAGTAAAACTGGTTGTGCCTGTTTTTTGAAAAGATTTGGAAATTTTTATCCAATAGATATGTGACAAAGAATAAGTGGTGGTGAAAAATAATGTTTTTAATATAAATAAAATAGTTTTTGATATGGAGGCAAGCCTATGGTAACTACTTAACTAGTTATGTAATGATTACGACCATGTTGATGTGGACTATGTCGGCATCCTATCAAAGGTGACATTACAATTTCGTAATTCACCCAGAACCATCTCGAAATTCTTTTTCATTTTTTTGAAATCTAAGCCATATAGTGTAGATACCGCATGTCTTAATGTCGCATATTAATGATGCATGGCAATGCCATAAGTTTTCACCATAGTTTTAGAAGACACTCTGTACCATTATTTAGATACTAACTATATTAATGCGGTGATGTCGCATGTTCTATATATCAACACCATAGCTTGATGCAGTGATGTCGCAGGCAATATTTTTGATAATAACTATTTTGTGCAGATGATGCCGCTATTATTTGGTTTCGGTATAAAACAAATTTATATCACGGGTTGTTAATGCCAACGGTCTATGTTTTACGGCGTAGAGGTGAAGTACAATGTTTTTTGATATTATAGCATTAAAGCTGTAAGTGGCTAATTTCGATGATAATGGCAAGCATCATTGATGCCGCTACTCTGTATTTCAATGTCGACGAGGCTTTATTTTATGCTAACAAATAGTATGTGTTAACGAGGCGAGATAGCCTTTGTTTTTAAGAAGGTCAAAAACCTTATAATTTTGGCAGCTAGCCATATGACTGTAAAATCAAAATAAAAATTGTTTTCCAGCCTTGGATGGAGCTTTGATATTGATATCGTGACATGAATGTCGTAAGTCTTTCACATTGCTATGTACATGGTGGGGAGCCATATGTACAATGATTTCGACATTGTATAGTGCAACATGAATGCATCATATTATCCGTACTAACGGTTGTGAGCCATAAGTTTTATATTACATTTTTTTATTAGGGATACCAATACATTAGTCATTGGGGATGCTAATGTAACTTCAAACTTCGACATAAATCATTAGGGATACCCATGCGTATCATTTAGAGATGTATAAGTTTAAGGGGTATATAACATAATTGGGTACACCAATAGACATAGGTTAAACATTTGGGTTAAATACGAATTAAATTGACACGTGATGGGTTCATAGTTATCCTAGGATAACTATGGAATGTGTGATGGATAGTTCGCATCATGCAAGAGATATAGTTAATGAAGGATTCAACGACATCCTAGGAAAATTATGGGATGTGGGATGGATAATCCGCATCAATTTAATTAAATGAATTATGTGTGATGGGTAGTCCACATGGAAGGGGATATGTGACGACCCGCCCTTCTACGCCCAGAAAGACGTATCGTCTTGAAGAAAGAAAGGGATGAGAACATAGCAAAGATAGAGAAGAAAGAACAACAACATCAGATTCTCACAGCGGAACGAATAAAATATAATAATCACATAAGTATTTACATAATATATAACATCAATCAGAGTTATACAGATAATACATCACATACTAGACAGTTACAAACACCTGTCTAGTAAATACACCTCAATACAATACAGCTCAAACAATATGACTCAGAGATACCAACACAGCGGAATTATATATATATCTATAACGCTGAAGCCTCCTGCTCCATTGCTCCTCCAGAATTCGTCAAAGCTAACCTGAATCCCTTGGCTACCCGTAAAAATTTGGGTACCCGAGAGTTTATGAAAAACAAAAACAAACTCCGGGTTAGACATGGGTCTAGTATGAGTAACAAGTTAAAGTTGCTTAACTTTGAAAATCTTTTGAAAACAAAAGGCATCACATAAGACTTCCCACACATAAACATGAAAAAGTTTTTACCTTACGCTAACCAAAACATTTGATAGGAAATTCTGTGATATTATAATAGGTCTAGGGTTTTCAAGTAAATAGAAAATAGCCGAAATTGTTACATTCATTAAATTCTAGCTACTAGCCACAAAAGTGGGTAATACAATCAAAACCGTTGGCACTTATTGGATTGTGGATTCCATACAATGGCAGGGCTACTGGGGTACAAGTTCAATCCATACAAGTGTTGAAAGCATTCAATCCATACAAGTTCGTTCCGGGTTCGAACGAAACCGAAGGCATTATCTCGTTACACTCATTTTGGAATCACCCTCAGAGTTAACGACGATAACCCTTGCATTCTGAATCTTCATCTTCACTTCAGATTCACGACCTATCGTTAATTTGGAATCGATGTGGTTTTCGGATGTTCCTAATGTGGAAACCCAACCCCGGTCTCATCGAAATCCAAAACGTGTCTTTTAAGGCCAAGTTGTCTATTTAGTCTTAACAGTTTAATTCAATATAATCAATATACACACAGATGGGTAATTCATAATATCACTGTAGATAATCACAGCTAATCTCATAAACGGATAATCAAATATTATCATATAAATAGATAACCAAATATTATCATATTTAAACCAAGCATCCATATCAGATAAATATTATTCATGTCAGATCTGAATTCACAATCAATTAAATGAGATATCAATATCATACATCCATAAGCAATGATTTATAATCACATCATTTGTAATTAATTTAAAATGAATTAAATTAACTACTTCTATATCTAATTAATTTAAAATAAATTAAATTAATTACTTCATCTATAAATCCAACCATTAATTAATTATAAATCAAATTAATTAACCATCTTCTAAATATCCACCTTGATTAAACACCTTTGATTTATCATTCCCTAATTACAATAGGTAATTAGTCTTTAATTAATTTTACAAATTAATTATCCTAAGTTATTTATAGTAATTAACATTTAATTACTTCATTTATTAATTAAAATGTAATTAATTACATTTTCCCTTAATTAATCACCACATTATTAATTATTTATTAATTAACCAATTCTTAATTTATATCATTAATTATATTAGTTAATGATCTCTAATTTAGATTAAAATAAATTACTTTATTTAATTAATTACCTTGAGAGATTAATCTTTAATTAACACAATTATTAATCACCTTCGATTAATATCAACCAGTAATTAACTACCCTTAATTTCTTATTTTAATAAATTAATTACCCATAATTAATTATCTCCTTAATTTAATCCTTTGATTAATTATAAAAGTAATCATCCAAATTACTTTATTAACACATCATCTTTCATTAATTACATTCAGTAATTAACATTAATTACTTTCTTAAGTAATTGTGCTCCATTGCATACACTAAGTAATTATACTTATCAATTCATCAAATGATTTTCTTAAATTAATTAAACTAAATTAATTAATTTAAATTAACCATTTAATCAAAATTAATTACAAAAATTAATCAATCTCTTAATTACTTTTATCAAGTAATTACACTTAACCATTTACAATAGATTATCTAATTAATCTGATTAATTATCAAAATTAATCACATTAATTAATTAGTAATCTTTAGTTAATTATCTTTATTAACTAATATCATCTCTTAATTTACTGCTTAATTTATCTTTATTTATAAATTAATCTAAATTATTAATTTATAAATTTAATAAGTACACCATTCCTTTATTATCTTATTAATTAAATCATTTAATGCCTTAATTATTCTTAAGATAATTTATTTCTTATTTAATGACTTAATTAATATAAAAGTGTATTAGAACATTACACTTTTAAATTTTAAATTCAAATTCCATTCTGAATTTAAGATTCAAAAGATTATTGTTTAAACATTTACCTAATTTAAATTCTATTTGAAACAAATTTACTCTAAATTTCATTTTAAAGTTAAGATTTAAAATTAACTTTAACAAGGATTAAGAACAGACCTAAGACCCTTTAGATTCTCATGTTAAAGGAATATTTACTTTATAAAGAAGTTTTAAAAGAATTTTAAGTCAAATTTACTTTAAAATTTAAATCAATTTTTAAAGACACTTTAACAAATCAATTTTGTTAAATTCATTTCATATTCAAAACCTCCATTTATTTCAGAATTGGATTACATATCAAATTTAGATTCCAGATTAAACTTAGGTTTTTAAAAACTTACTTATTTAAAACTTCATTCAAAATAATTCAAAACTATTTAAGCATTTTTAAAGTAATTAAACAATTTGAAGTTTAAAACTCTATTTATCTAGAACTGAAATTCAGAAATAATTGGAACCAGATTTCAACCTGAAATTTTAAACTCATTTTAAAACTTTGCTTTCCATTAAACTAGCTTTTAAATTTTAAATTTAAAAGTTGAAACTGGGTAACAGGTTTCTGCAAAACCTGTTGCAAACAAAACAACCGAGGCAATCACTCTTCCCTTCGAGTTAAAGCCACGATTTCCTCGAGCCTGATTCGTGAATTACTCGAGAAAACTCGTGACACCAACTCCCCTTCCAAACTAACTCAACAGCGCACAAGAAATCCACCGTGCATATGCACGGTGGCGCCGCCCATCGTTGGCCATCAACGATAGCCTCCACAAGTCGGAAACTACCCAAGCACCCTACCTCGATTACTGGATCGACAACGCCCACTCGGAAACAAATTCGAGTGTTCAAACAGGAACCGGAACTTGGAAATTAGCACTACCCCTTCTCCAACCTGTCAACGGTTCGCCCCTCCTCCTTCGACCTCCAGAGAACCACCACCTCCGGCATCGGCTTCGCCTTTCACCCCTCTACCAATTCCCAAACCCTTGTAGAACTCGATGCTCCATGTAATAGGAACTTACCCAAAAATTCCACCTAGATCAAACTAGGTTTACAGGAGATAACGCACCACCGTTGCCTCCTCGCCGAAGTTCGACACCACTCACCATTTTTGCCCTCAACACTGATCACTCCTCCACCGTTGCTGAGAATCCCAGACCCCTAGAGCAACAAGATCATCAGAAATCTCCAAGTTTGCATTTTATATTCATTCCAGAACTGCTCTTAAATGCCCATTCTAAAAATTACAAATTTTGTTTTAAAATTCATATTAAAGTATAAGAATTCAGTATATATCACTGAATTCATAAATTAAAAAGTTTAGATTTTAATTTGTCTAAAGTTTGCTCAAGCATTTTGGTTTCCAGTGACATTGATAAGTTGATTTAGCTTAAACAGAATTTTAAAGTTAAATTCCTGTAAAACAAACCATCTTGGTTTGTATTTACAATCCTGGTTGTGATTTTGAACAAAAATAAACATTTGTTTACACATTTTGACCTGGGGAAAACAATCAAATGCATCTCAAAATATGTACAGGATATATACATCCACTCTTTCACATATAAACATATCGGCAATTTACAACATAAACATTTTTTTCTAGTTATACACCAGCAACTAATTTAGTTCAATCAAAGGAATGTTGCTCACCAAAGTTTTTAAAAGAAACAGAGCAAGTTTTAAATGGAAGCAGTTTGAATTTGCAGGTTTAAACTATACAAAATTTCCATCACACAAACACCAGAGTAAAATAATTAAATAAATATTCAAACCTTATACTTAAGCATCCAAATATCAACATGCATCAGATTGTAAAACTTAAATAATTTAAAAAAAATGTTACTCACTAGTGCTTGCTTCAGACAATTCCAGGTTTGAAGAAAGTGATATGTAGTTTTTTTTTTCTTTCTTTCTCTTGTATTCTCAGGTTTGTTATATTGTGATAATCAAATTAGAAATGAGAAGAGTTGTAAATGCTTCAGTTTTATATTTGAGTTTATATATAAGAGAAAAAAATGGAGAAGCTTGCAATCTAATTTTCCTCTGGTTTAATATGAGTATATATAGAAAGATAAGCTTGTATATGGTAGGTGTTATCTAGGTTGCATACTTGCCTGGTACACTATTTACTCTTGTTTTATCAGGAAAGATATTTACATTAGGGTGGCTAAAATGATTTCATACAATTCGAAATGACAATATTTTGCTGCTAAGAGTTGAAAGCATTTATTATTTGAGTACTTTATGTTTCCAGCTACTCATTTCTATATAGATATTTTTATATTTACTTTGCTTATACTTTGCTCCTTAGCTTTGCATTCTTATTATTTTTCTTGCCTGCCTCTTATATTTTCTTGCCTTTTGTTTTATACTTCCTTTGCATTTTATTTTATTTTGTTTAGTTGCTAACATAATTATTGTACAGACATGATTACATGCTTTTGTATTATATTTTCTTTAATAAGAGATTTGGAGGCTGAGATGATCTCCAAAAAAATTTGAATTGACTTGTTTATGCAAGCATTAACTGCTCAAGTACTTCATGCTTTAATTCACTTTGTTTATATTCTTGCATTGTATGTTCTTATTTACAGGCTACATTCCTATTTATACAAAGCCTTTTGATTTATTATCTCTTCAAGTACATATATATTTTGTTTTATTTAATTACTCTTTAGCCTGCATAATTTTGTTGTACTTAATGTATATTATCAAGTTGTTTTACTTAAGTACTTTAGCTCTTTTACATTTTAACATAGCTATCAAATACTAAATTCATCTATTATTTTATGCTGGTGTTAGTATTAATAAGGTTTATTTTAATTTAACATTTTAATAAGACTTACTTTTAATCTTTCAAATTATAGCTATTTATATGAATAAATTTGAAATAACAATTTCTATTTAAAAACCATTTGTCAAGACATTATGATTAATAAAGCTCATTATTAAATTAAGAAATTCACCTCTTTATTACTTATTTTATCAAGTTAAATTTAAGAAGAAACCAGAACAAACCTTTTTGTTAATCTTATTTAAATTCAAACCTAAGCTTAACTAAATTGAAGACAATCAATATTTATCTTAAGTATTTTAAACCATACAGTTATTTATTAAATAGCTTTTAAAAAGATATATATATTAAATCAAATTATAATTACTAAAAATATTGAAATAAGAAAAAAAAAAATTTTTTTTTTACTTGTTAAATTAAAAACAAAGCTTACCTATTTACAATATATACAATTATATACATTATAAATAGATGACAACTAAATTAGCTTTTAAAAGATAATTTATTAGTTAAATCTTTATTTAAACGAATATTATTAAATCAATTCAAATATTATTAACAAATATTATCAAATCAATTTAATTTTTAATGTAGATTATTAAATTGATATTGCCCCAAATTTCTGGGATGTCACAGGATAGATAATTCATAAAAGTGTTACATGTGAGATGGATGGTCCACACCAATATAAGATGATAGTCATTTGAAATTAGGACGGTTAGTAAGATAGAGAAATAAAGATGGATAGTCAGATGAAATAAAGAAGGACAGTCTAATAAGTTGGGATGGTTTGTCCAGTATATGTTGCATGACTGCAAATACCTATATTCCATGTTCTAACCATTGTGGATGCAAGAGCATAGCATATGTTTAATTCTTTTTGGTTAAGATACTAGTGAGGAGAAAACCTTTTCTGCTTAGAATCATAGTCTTACTGGATATCTATTTTTGGTTTGCGATGGTAGGTTATTACTCATACCAAACTGTTTGTCTGACCCGTAGTTTTTTTTCCTCTTAAACTCTCGGGTACACATTTGAGTAGGTTAGGAGTAAAGGATTCCAGATTTCCAGTAAAACAAATAAGCTTCTAGAGAGATGCAGGAGGTAATTTAGCTATTTAGGATTTCTTATCCAATCCACTGTTTTATGTGATTTCGTTTGTATGGATGTAAGGGCAAGTTATTTAATTGCCAAGTTTTAGACTCTGATCCGCCAAGGGGCATCTTCATATGTCGCTTTTGGAATATTTTGTAATAATCTCTGAATGTGGGACTGCAAATGAGATTAGTTAATGGATATGGAATATTATTTAATGAAATATGATTGTGCTTCTGATTGTTGTTATTTTTAACATAGTCATATTTTTTCATCGGGAATTAATTACTATGGATGACTGAAGAATCCGTAGCACTAAGATTCAAGCCAATAAATGAGAGATTTTACAGTTTGTTACTTTCTAGACGTGGTCTGGAAAAAGTCTAAGTTGTTGGATCAGTTTCGAGCTCTAGAGGACCCATGACTTAAGATAAGGGGAAGAAGGTCGTCTTGGAAGGTTTTATTTTTATTGATGAGACACATATTCGAGTTCTATATGAATAGGGGCTTCACATTGTTTTACATCTAATCACTTTCCTATAAATTGCATTTGTTTTAGAATTTTTTATAAACCTCTTGTTGTGTCAAATCTTGCTAGGGGTTTAAATTTTTTGAATATGGTTTATTGAAATGTTCCACTAGAGAAAAAAGGATTCTTATTTTCTTGTGATGCATTTGTTCTTGGGTTTACGGGTATAGTTTTATCTTGAGTACAGATTGGATAAGAAAACAAAGGATAGTGCCTTATTGCGAAGGGTGGTGATTTTGAGATGGAAGTGGTAAAGTATAAGGGTTTGACATGCATTGTGAGCCGGATTCTCCATCACGGGTAGCTACTTATATTCATTAGACATTTCTCAACAATAATTTACCATCGGTTCTTGTTATTTAGGATTTTCAAGAAGGTGACAGTTTTACGTACTCATAGAGAGATTGAGTTCCACATCGATCTCGAGAAAGATACTAAGGCATTGGTTATGCTAACTAGGCGCATGGCACCAAGGGAGTGAAGGGAATTAGAAGTGCAAACCAAGGAATTTCTAAGGAAGGGATTTATTCAAAGAACCAATTTAGACTGGGGTGCATCGGTTGTATTTCGTACTAAGGTCAATGATTCAACGAGGCTTTCTATTAATTATAGAGAGTTAAAAAAGTTGGCGCGAAATAAAAAGTATCCATTATCGTGCATAGATGACTTTTTTGACCAACTTATGGCGTAAAGTTTTTTGCAATTTTATCTTACGACAAGTTCCATCAAACGAGGGTAGCAAAGGATAGTGTACCAAAGACCATCTTTATGATGTCTGATGGGTCCTTTGAGTGGAAGGTTATGCCATTTAGATTGACCGTTTATCCAGCGTATTTTATTGTCTTGATGTGTCGTGTTTTCCAAGAGCAACTTAACAAGTCTATGGTCCTATATGTTAATGACATCTTGGTATATTATGGGGACGAAGAGGCGTTAAAATCACACCTAAAGTGGTGTTAGAAGATTTGAGGCAACACTGGTTGAAAGCTAAATGTTCTATGTGTTGGTTTAGAGGTGAGAAATGAGGTTCTTGGGTCATGTTATTTTTGGATATGGAATCCTTATAGACCCAAGTAAACTAGTCGTGATTTAATATTGGAAAGTACCAAAAGAGACTATAGATATTAATAGTTTCCTTGGATTAGTTGTGCATTATTGGAAGTTTATTAAGACTTTCGAAAGTGGCTATGCTTCTTATTCACATGAACAAGAAAATAATCCATTTATTTGAGATGATGTACGCGATGCATTTACTAAGTTGAATTTTTTTTGACTAATGCTCCAGTCTTTGTCATTCCTAAAGGAGAAAAACTATTTATTTTATACACAAATGCGCATGGCATGGGTCTCAAAGCAGTATTGTTGCAAGAGGGAATGTTCTGGTTTATGCAAATCAACAACTAAACCTTAAAAGTTAAACTATTTGACTCATGATTTGGAGTTCACAACTATTTTATTCGCATTGAAGACTTGGATGGATTTCCTTTTAGGTGAGAAGTTTGATGTATTCACAGATCCTTGGTCATCGAAGTATCTCTTTTCACAAAAGAATATCAACCTTCATCAACAATGATGATTGGAGTTCCTAGCCTCTTATGATTTTGGTATACTGTATAGTCCTAGTAAAGGGAATGTGGTGGAAAATGAATTTATTAGAAGGCATGTCATGTTAGGGTCTATGTTTGTAGAGAAGCAATAGCTGGAATCTATTATGAAATTTGATTTCCAACCAACATTCAAACTTGAGGCCAGATGTTTGAGGAAAACAAAGGTGATGCATAGTTTAGTTGAGTGGGTTAAGTCTTTTCAAAAGTGGGATGCTAAGTTGACCGAAGTTTTAAGCATCTCAAAAGCGGAATGGATTCCGGTGATTTGGTGTTGATCGGAATGGTTGGCTCCATAGACATGAGAGGTTTTGCATGCCCAATATTGATGGGCTTAGAGATGAAATGATCCGGGAGTGCCATCATTCTAGCATGACTATTCATCCATGTAGTAATAAAATGTGCAATGGTACGAAGCATTCATTTTATTGGAAGAGTACGAAGTGCATCATCTTAGAATTTATTGCTAGCTGCATGAATTGTGAAAGAGTTAAGGTGGAGCAACAGAACCCCGGTGGCTTGATACTACCGCTAGATATTCCAAAATGGAAATAAAAGAAAATTTCAAAGGATTTTATTAGTGGTTTACTCAGTAAAAGAAGAAGCAATGAGAATATTTGGATCATTATTGATCGATTGACTAAAAGTACTCACTTTGTACCGATTAAATCTACGAGGACTGTCATGCCTTTAGGCATATTGCATTTGAAGCAAAATGTGAGATTAAACGGGATTGCAAATGGGATAGTGAGCGCTAGAAATACATTATTCACTATTGAGTTTTGGCCAGCTCGTAATTTTTTTAAGCATAGAATTGAATTTAAGTATTTGTGACGCCTCACCACGAGACCCACATCAACAAAGAGTATTACTGGATAATACTGTCTGCTAATGCGGAGAATAGGGCTGGTTAGGAGCGACCAGGTATAGGTTTGTATTAAACATCTGTGAATACGCCGATTAATGTTCTACTTTTTATCTCAAGTGGATTGACATAATCAATAAATGCTTAATACAAAACTATAGTGGCTAATGGATCTATCAGAACAAGTACAACGACATAATGCATAAAACATCAACAGGAAACAACAAATACACACATACACACACTGATACATCCCAATACAATGCAAAAAGATACATCATAAGTGGTACGAAGACCATACTATATACGACGAGTCACAAACATAGATACATATCAAGGTCAAAAAAGGATTACAAAACAACACAAAAGGAGATAAGTTAATATCTAAGCGGAAGCATCAAAGACAAGCTACGTCCAAAGTAGGTATCTAACCTAAAATAACTCGGTCTGACTCGAGTAAAAAATACACGAGTCAGTCTAGCTAAAACAATCAGATTAGTAAGGATAAATGATAATACGATGCATAAGGTAAAGGGTAGGGTATCCTCTCAAATGAGAAGAAACAATAATAAGAGCATGCCATTACTTCAAATAAGGTAATTCCACTAAGTGTATGTCCTCGAAATAGGTAAACTCATAGAATAACACTAAGTATAATAAACGCCACATATCATCGGCGAAATCCCATAAGCCACTAAAATGGTTTCTATGAACCATATCTCCAAAATAGAAGACGAATCTCAAACTCGAAATTCGCCATAAATGGAAATCACAAAAATATTCTCTAAATAGAGAAGTCTTAAAACACAAAATACGCCAAAAAGGGCAGTCTCATATATCTACAAATAGGAGAGCATATATCTCAAATAAACGCCAAGTGTTGGCGAACCCAAATCTCAAATATAGAACTCGATAAGGAGTTCAATTTCCCAAAGATGTAATCGCCATATATAATATCTCAAATGGCTCAAATGGACAATAATGTAAAAAGGCGATACACTTGGAAAATCAAAAAGAAATCAATGAAATCATCTCAAAGATATAGCACGTGCTTATGGCCGAAGCCCTCCAAGTACTGTTCTCTCAAAATAAGGCGTTACAAATCCTAGACAAACATCCTGAAGGATAAATAAATAGGTCTCTTAGATAAACATCCCGAAGGACAATATTCCAAGGACAAATCTGTCTCATTGGACAAATACGTCTCTTAGACAAACATCCCGAAGGATAAATAACCTGAAGGTCCAGTACTGGCAAATACGTATCTTAGAAAAATGTGTCATAAACTCTTAGATAGAAATCCAAAAAGTGTAAAAAGTGTGTCCCATACCAAATGTTCTCACTAATCGGTTTACTAACCGCTAGGCAATGCCACACCAGAACGTAGTAAAAATATTTGCCTCACCTCGTCGGCAAATACGAACCGAAGGCCAAAATGATCAAACAGACAAGTAAGGAAATAACAGATAAGATAAACGTACGTGTCCCATACCACATGTTTAACAAAACCATTTAATTCTCTTTCTGATACTCTCGAATAGTGCAAAAAGGTGCATTTTGTATAGAAATTAATTTGTTTAAGAAAACAAGCTTTTAAAACAATTTTTTGAAATCATTTTGGAAAACAAGCTTTGAAAATTCCCTTATTGTAAAAAATATATAGTTTTTATAGCTTGAAAATAATTTAAAAATATTATATAATGATTATTTCAAAAGCCAATTTATGTTAAAAATTATTTCAAAATTATGTTGAAAAACTCGTGCTCGAAATCAAAGAAAAACATTGAAAAATACTCAAAAACCGACACTCGAATTCATCTAAAAAACGATTCATTTTGAATCTTGAATTCACCCAGATCTTGGCTCGCCTATTGATAGGCTTCATGGCCATCAAACATTTCAGTAATATCACAAATATATGGAGTAGGAAGTCGGAAAAATGAGCTGGAAACGAGTCGGAATACAAAAAACAACGCAGAAAAGAATGCTCCCTAAGTCAACATACAGGTCGACCTAGATGTAAACTTAAGGACCCATGGGTCGAGGGTTGACCTTTGAGGCATTTGGCTCAACCTACAGGTCGACCCAGGGAAGCTTGGAGTCGACCATTGTGTCGCGATGTTGTGTAGGCAAAATTCTAGGTTCGAACATAATTTCCAGGATAGTTTTCAAGCATCAAACAAATGAATTTAACTATGAAAATTTTCAAATATGAACTACAACATAAAAACTATCATCATAAAAAATTCCGATGGAATTTTATTACCGAAATTGAAAGATAATAACATGCAAAGAAGTAACCAAAATAGTTTATCACAGAAACAAACTAACTACAGAAAATATTATATAGAGGTTAAATTTTTACGCAAATCTTTTCTTTTGAAGCTTTTCTTCAGCTAGAAATTATGATTTTATTAACTCACCTTGCAATTATTGAAGAGAAACTCGGATTTACTACTGAAAGATGGGAGCTTAGAGTAAGGGATAGCTTCAGATACGTGTAAAATATCAAAACAAAAGCATGCAAGAGGAAAAGAACAATTACAGACAAACCCAAGACCACAACACTATATTTTTATGAAATGATTTCATTTTGGAATCGATTACCTATTGAAAACCTCTTTAATTCGATTAAAACAGCAATTTAATTGAAGGAAAAAGGAGATTTGGCTTTAGATTTGAAAATGAAGAAAGTTTCTTTCTTTTCTTTTACTGTAAGAAGAAATAAACTGAACGTAATGGTTTGGAGGAGAAGAGATGTTTCTCACTTTCCTCTGTTTAGCTTCATTTTGTTAATGGGCTTGGTCCCAAAACCAATAATTAGCCTAAAGAGATAAATTTATCACTTGATTCACAAATTCACCTATGTTATTAAATCGAAACAACATATTTACACAAGTTTTCTTCAAAATAAATTTAGATAAACACATTTTCATGTTTAATAAACATTTCAAAACTAATAAATGATAATTTTAGTTATAAAAATGTTTTTATTATCAAAAACTTTAATTTTAGATAAATATACAATTTATACCAATATTCACATAAATCATCATTTTCAACACCAAAAATTACAAAAAAATAATTTTCTCGTGTAATAAAATATAACAAACCATTTAACCTCAAGTTATAACCATAAATTATCTTTAAACACTATTCTATCTTTTTATTTATAATATATAATATATTAAGAAGTATTTCTTTTAAAAATTAATAAAAGAAGCTTTTGGCAATAATTACTAGAATTGCTGCATGTTTCTTAAATAAAAATCATATTTCATTCATTATTAACTCAAACAACCAAAATAAAGTTTCTAAAACTTTATTTCCACATTTTACATTTAAAATCCACTTTTATTCCAAATAAACAATTTAAATCTCCAATTTATTTTTATTTCTCAATATTAAATTATAACCACCATTATAATTTAATATTTACAGGTAATCATCAAAACTAGGGTTGTTATAGTATTGCATACCATCTGCAAACCAATGGGAAAATAGAGAAGGTTAGTATAGTACTTGAGGTTTTGTTGAGGTCTTATATATTGGGGTTTGGGGGATCTTAGAAAGTTCACCTAACCTAAGTGGAGTACACATATTATAATAGTTTTCAATTGAGTATTGGCATGGCACCGTTCGAAGCCTTAAATGGGACTCTGTGTAAGCCTCCATCATATTGGTGGGAGATGACCGGTCGATTAATACTTGGGCCAGATATGATTAGAGAGACTTCAGAGAAGGCGATTTAATCCAGAAGAGAATGAAAGCATCTCAAGATTGAAAAAAAGTTATGTCGATAAAAGACGCATCGATTTGGAGTTATGGTAGGATATTTTTTTCTTTGTGAAGGTTTCTTCATTGAGAAATGTGGTTTGCTTCGGTGCTTCATGTAAATATGCACTGAGATTTGTTGGACCTTTCCCCTCTATTAAGAGGATTATTAAACTTGCATATCGGGTTACACTTCCTAAAAAGATGGCAAGAGTATGTAATGTATTCCATGTATCCCATTTGCGCAAGTGCGTGCACGATCCTAATGTCATCGTAGAGCCGCCTCAACTTGGAGATGTAATTGTACAATTAGAGGCAGCTAGACTAAGGGGCTGACCTATATTGTCTAGAACAGTACAAAGAGGCTTAGAAGGAAGGTGGTCAAACTTATATGGGTTTAATGGAGTGACAACAATGGGAATACCACTTGTGAACCAGAAGAAGAAATTCGAACTGCCCACCAGAGCTTCTTTTAGCACACACTTACGGGATTGGGTATGACTTGTTTGATTAATATTGCTTATTATTGTTGTATGTTTGCGATGTTGGGTGTTGTGCTACTCATGACTGTTAGGGGCACAAAGCTATCACATATTCATAGTGGCTGAATAACTATGGTATGACTCGTCCAAGAGTTTCCTTTTGGTTAATAAAATCTAAGTAAAGGAAGAATATCTGGCGACAATGTTATATAGCTTTATCGACTTAAGAACACCATGGAACTTCAACTTGAATTCTTTACATTAACGATAGTTAAATCATGGTATGGAGATTCATCGAGCAAATATGGTTGGGTCTTGGTTAAAGTATTATAAGTGAAATACTATTCAATAAAGAATTTGTTTCTTTAGTTATATGTGGACAATATCACCGCCAACTATAGTTAACTCAAGGTCAAAATCTCTAGCTAAAGTAGTATGATTAATAACAAATGTTATAATTGAACTAAGGTCTATATTTATGGACTAATTGAGTTAAATAAGGGTTATATTGGAATTTTGATAAAAACCAAATTGCATAAATCATAAGCGATACATTATCGATGAACCAGATGTGTGTAAATAATCATTGCAAAAAGTAGCACCTAAGAAAATGTGATTTTTATATTACCCAAATATTTGCAAGCAATGAATTCAGCCAAGCTGTCACATCCATAGTTAAGGTGAAGTATGAACGTTAATATTTGAATTGGTCAATATTAATCACTAATTTAATTCACACCTTAAATCTCACAACCGCGTTTGTGAATTATCCAAAAAACCATACGATTTTATTGGTTTATAAAATGTTATATAGTTAATAATATATATATATATATATATATATATATATTCATGCATATGTGAGATGACATATATGTGTGATGCCTATAATATTAAACAAAAGCATGGTTAAATACGTAAATGTGTAGATATGAGATCTATATATACACCATATGTGTGCATGTGTGTGTATATATAAATTTCTATGATTAAATTGTTTGACATAGAAATATGTTTTAATATATCTATATATGTATGTGTGTATATTTAATAAAATAATAATATAATTTTAAAAATATCATATATAATTTGACTGAGCCAAATTTCATATTTGAATTTTAAATAAAATATCTAATTTTGACAATGGTAAACAAAAATCAAATCCAAATTTAGGTCTAAGTTATTAATTTAAAGTTGTAAAATATTTTATATTTGACTTAGTAATGTTATTATAAAATAAATATATCGATTTATATATAATTCCACTGAAAATAATTTTTTCAATTCATTTAAAATATTTGTATTTAAATTGGGTATGTATAAATATTATAAAATTATCCGTGTATATACTTTTGGTAACATTTTTTGATAAAGTGCCAAAAATAGTTATACACACACACTAACGTGTAATTTAAATTCCCCTTTAATTATATTATATATCGTGGCCTAATTTTTTTAATTGCAGTGAGCAATTTGATTTTAAATGTCATGTATATTATTTTAATTCGAAATTTTACATAAATGGATATTATAATTTAAATGATTTTAATTAATAACTAATAATTTAAAATTAGTAAAAAATATATTATTTCAAATTTAAAAAATTATTTTACATACTTTGAATGATTATATGGCCGAAACAATTCTATACATATATATTTTTATTTATAATATTACATTAAAATGTTTAAATGCAACATATTAATTATAACTAAAGCATGGCAATTAATGTATATAAAAATGATTTAAATAGCATACAAGTATTAAACATATATAAGTTAAATTTTATTCGATTGAGATGAAATCGATTTTGAAAGTCTCATATATCTCTCAGATCCCTACCCAAAGTTGTTGGTTTTGATGTATCGCCACTTGAATTTAGCTGTTTTATGTTTTAAAGCTGAATGGAGGGCTGAATGGACATTGACTATGATGATGGAAGATAAAGGTAAATGGAGGCCAAGGATGAGAGAAAGTAGAAACCAAAATAATTCAGGTTTGAGTTTCTTATATAAAGCAACAAGTGAAAAATATTTTCCACTATTCTCTCTTGCTAAGTCGAACTCCTAAAACCTCTTCTTTACCCCCTTATGGTCGACCCCTTTTTGGTCCCTCAGTGGACTAACAAACTACAAAAAAATTGCAATCAATTTAATTTAAACCCGAATTAAATGTACACATATAACTTATATATATATATATATATATTACTATTAGCACCAATAATATTTCTAAAGACTGCTTCATATACTAAATACATCAAAACATAAAATACAATAATAATCAATATTTCTTAAATATTAATTAATTTATAAATATATAAACTAATTAAATCAGGTTTTCAAATACTAAATGAATTCAATCATGCGACTCACAGATGTGAATTCAGTCGGTGATTGATAGCTGAATAACTCAATCATGCTAACATTCCATATTTATCCAATAACTTTAAGTATGTATTCATTTGGTGCCCCAATAGTCATGATTAATGCACTACCCAACATTTGAAATGTGTTACGAACTTTGATCTCAATGGATGTATTGATGTCCTTTCTTGAAACACTTGACGAGAAATATTTAAACAAAATGCTAGTTCATATTGTGTTTTACTGTTCAAGATTACAACTATTTGCAATTACAATCACATAATAATTTATCTAAGGACTTTCTTATTTATATATTTTTAATTAATTACTTTGTATCACAATATAACAAATCATACAAAAGAAATCAAACACCTTTTTATTTTGAATGAGATTTATTATAGAGTTAGATAATTTATAGTAAATTACACAAGTATAAAGTTAGATAATATATCCTTAGTATCAAGATATATCCTCCCTAGGGTCTCGATCAACTTAGTAAGGGGGAAAAACTTTGGCTCACTCTTTTGTCACTTCAATAATCCAAAGCCATCATAGGTTTTTCTTTATTTCCTTTATCTTTTCTAGATATTGCCTTAAATGGTCCTCCATCATCCGTAGAGTTAACTTCACCGCTGTTAGCTTTTGTGACTTCCTCGCACAAATATCCCTCATCTTGATAATAAAAGTCCACGAGATCCATTAGTGGATCTCTTTCTAACGCTTTCTTAAAATCAGTCTTATTAGCGACTTTGGAAATCATTGCCATTGGTGCTATCAATGAGTATGATTTCTAAAATGTAGCGGCAATGCGTTAAATCTAGTAAAAAACTCTACAAAGTCGATTGTCTCTCTCTGCTTCACACTTGAAAGTGTTAGCATATTCCTTGTTCAAACTATATGACCTCTGTATAGCTCATAAACATTTCCACTAACTCGGTCTACATAACAATGATGGACCAATTATCCATTTGGTGAAACAACATGGCAGTAAAATCAGTCAAGTACAATGGGTGCATCGTCCCATCACCACCTCGAACCTGTTAACCTTCTCATATATTGGACATACATCATTAAGTAAATAGTTGGATCCATCCTTCGATCATACAGATCCAAAGTAAGTAATTTTGAATCAGGTAGATTACAAGCATATCTGATGTTTAGGAGTGAATGGTTTGTATTCACATCCTCTAAACTTATACCCACGACTTCACCACGAAGTACACATACCATCTCAACTAAGCAATCATCTATATTCAGTTGAAATCTCTTCGTACGCCTTTGATTCAAATCTTCTTCATGCCCCCCCCATTCCTGTGGGAAACTTGCGATTGTAATTCTGGCAGTTGCAAGTTTGCATTCTGATCTTGATTTTAGGGTTCAGCATCATCCATCTGACATGCCCATCCATGCTAGACATTCAGATCGACCATGCTCCCCTATCTAAACATGTCCCTACCAACTATTATGGACTTCGCGGTACCAACTTTGGCATGCTGAGGGATGATTCCAACTTGTTCTGCTTCATTTTCTTGTTTATCTACCTTATTTTCTAGTGTTCATTTTTTATATTGAACGCACTTAAGTATTTCATCCTTTGAAAGAATCCATTCAGCATCATTTCGTAACGAGCCGTCAACCTTTCTTGCAAACGTATCATCTCTTTCATCTCCTCTCTAGTCACATGGATAAAATATGGACTTGAACTAGTGGACATCTTCTGCCTACCCCATGCTCTGGTTGACTTGGTCGAACAACAACTCTTATAGTATGCCTCTTCATCTTCTCCAATATAAGATCTAAATTCTTCTTAGTGGAAGAACAAAAAATGTTGCCCAAAAATTGGTATAAGGCCCTAATATCACTAAAAACCGAACTAAACAAATATTAAATAAAGAAACCATAAGAGAACGAGGAAGAGACATACAATTTTTTATAGTGGTTTGGTAAATTCTTCAGTGTACATCCACTCAGTCGGCTTTATTTATGAATTATCTTTGGAATACACAATTTACAACTAAAACGTAAGTTATATTCTAATATATCTTCGTTTTCTCAGTCTAAATGGACGATGAAGAAGATTGATCCTCTTTCTAGTTAAAGATATACCACTATTTATAAACAAAATTTAACACGAATTTCGTCGATCCCGGTTTGTAAGAGTCATTTCTTATTCTGAACTTCGAGCACGAAGAATAGATTGTTGCGCATATTTTCCAAGGCGACCGAACATACCGGTACTGACATGTTTTTGTGTGTTAAAACTTTACTTTTCTTCGTAGCTTGAGTCCCAAACCTCCAAAGTAGCCAAATCAAGATCCAAAATCATGTCGACATCGACCAAATCATATTCGTACCTACGTTTTTTTATTGTCCAGAACTTAGTCAAATTGCATGTATTGATTCCTTTTATTATTCTTGATGATTTCCAACTCATGTCGATACCAAACTTATCGATACCTCCGGCCTGCTCCATTCTCTGGCTGTCTTGGTCCAAAATGACTCTTATGATATGTCTCTACATCTTCTCCAATATAAGATCTAAATTCATCTAGTGGAAGAACCACAAATGTTGCCCAAAAATTGGTATAAGTCCATAATATCACTAAAAAGAAAATTAAACAAATATCAAATGAAGAAATCAAAAGAGAACGAAGAAGCAACATAGGATTTCTATATTGGTTTGGCAAAATCTTCAGTCTACGTCCACTCAATCGGTTTAACTTATGAATTCACTCAGGAATACAAAATTTACAATTAAACCGAAGTTACAATGTAATTTATCTTAGTTTTTTCAGAGTCCTATGAAATAGAAGATGAATCAAATTGATCCTCTTTACAGTGGAAGATAAACTTCTATTTGTAGATGAGATTCAACATGAATTTCACTGATCCTGGTTTGCATGAGTCATTTCTTTCAGATCTGAACTTCAAGCAAGAATAATAGTTCATTGCATACTTTTCTCAATGGGATCAAAAATGTCGGTATCGACATGTTTTTGTGTGTCAAGATTTTACTTTTTCTTCATATCTTGAGTCCCAAGCCTCCAAACTAGTCAAACAAGATCCAAAATCATATCGACACAGACCAAATTGTATCTGTACCGACATAATTTTATTGTCCAAATTAGTACAATTTTATGTAAATATTTGTTTTATTATTCTTGATGGTTTCCAAATATGTCGGTACCAATTATGTCAAATATGTTTGTTGTTAACCCCGTTAAGACAACGAGTTAAGGCCTGGGACGATCTACGACATAAGGTACTTAACGGATCAAGAGAAGTCTATGGCTTAGCAAACCTCACGACTTAAGATGCGTGATGATTTAACGAGATAAAGCATGAATGACTTATGACTTGAGGCCACCATGATCTAACAGTTTAAAGCACTCTGCGACTTAACAAGTTAAGGACTCAAGTTATGGACGATCTACGACTTATGAATGGTACGACTTAACGGTTTAACGTGTTAAAGAAATGGCCGACTCAACGACTCGAGCGAAACAGCAACTCAATGGATCATGGAGGGTACACGACTTAGGGTCTGGACGAGTTAACGAGTTAAGGTCCAGACCACTTAAGAATTGAAACGGACCAAGAAGTCTACGACTTAAGGAAATCTACGACTTAAGAGATGGCCTGACTCAAGAAGGAAATAAGTTAACGACCTAAAGCTGTCTATGACTTACGACTTAGCATGTGTCGTAAACGACTTAGGCAAACAAAGCGCTGATACTCGTTAAACATAGCCTCCTAACTCGTGAACGGGTTAAGATTTGTGTTGCTATTTGAAATACACAAGCTTACCAGTTAAGCCGTAACTCACGACTTAGCTTAAGTCGTCCATGACCTAAAGTCGCTAAGCTATAATCCTCTGCCACAACACTTAAGCCGCATCCTGTTAACTCGGTCACGACCTACGATCTATGATGAGTCGTACACGACTTATGTAAACAAATGAAGCCGCGTCAGGTTAACTCGTGCATGACTTAGAACTTGACATGGATTCAAGCAGATGGGCAAATTTCTACCAAGCTACGAGCTAGACTCAATAAGTCGGCCACGACCTACCTTAACTCGGTTACGAGTTACGACTTAAGGGTAAAATTTTCCTATAAATACCAACCTACTACAAGCATGAAAGGGACTTTTTGGCTCATTCTCTTGAAGGACCGATACTCTGCTGCATTCCAAACCGACTCGACACTCAAAGCTTTCAAGACACGTAGAACGCTACCAACAACTTCAAGAAGGAATCTCATACATCCGACATGGATTTGAAGACTTTCACTTACATTGAAGTTTAAGCTACTCGTTCAAAGTGTTTAATAATTCAAAGTGTATTGTACTTTGGAAGAATTATATCGACTTGTAACGAAATCATCAATAAAGATATTCAAAGTGGATGTAGGCAAACTATTAAGCCGAACCACTATAAAGTCGCTGTTTTTTACTGCTTTTTCTGTGGTTTTCTGCTTATACTCTGTTCCCGAATCATCGGGTGGTGCTTTCACAACCACACTTTACACACCGGGGTGTTAGCGCTCAAATTCTAGCGTTAACATTTTTGGTGCTTTCACTGAGAAACGATCGAACTCAGGATATTGACATCATTGCTTCACCAAACTGTAAGGAAAGAATCTCCGTTAAGACCAGAAGTTTAACAGAAATTGTGGCTCCCAGAAGGAAACGTAGATCTGCCAGATCTGAAGATTTTCAAGAGAACACCGCCACTTCTCCTCCTCTGTGTCAGACAACTCCAACTGTGGGAGTTACACGGGCGGAATTAGACGCTGTGGTTTTGGGATTGAATCAACAGTTAAATGCTCAAAATGCACAATTAGAGGCTCAGAATGCTCAGAATACCTTGATATTGAATAAGCTAAATGATTTGCTCGAGGCTAATCGTCAGCCAACAAATAAAGAAGGAAACTCTGCTGATAGAGCTCAGGGGGTTAGAGGGAATACTTCTCAAAGGGCGGTAAGCCCTGTCGAAAGGCCACTTCCTCAGGATGGAGGATCGGGACCTCAAACGACCCTTCGTGGACGACTGTCAAGGCAGAACTCTGAAAGAATGGCTGACGTTTCCCCCGCAGGGCCTGTGGATGATGAAGAGTATTTTTCAGGAATGGTTCTTCAAATCATGAAAGAAAGTATGCGAAAGGACGAGGATGAGAAAGAGTGGGGCTTTGCTCCAAGCAAAACTCCATTCACCGAGAGGAATCTGAAAGCTGAATTCCCGAGAAAATTTGTTCCGCCCACTATTCCATCTTACAAAGGAACAAGTGATCCTAACGAATTTCTGTATAAATATGACTGGCATATGACTGGCGCCAGGGCATCCGACGAGATTAAATGCCGATACTTCCCGGTGTATTTGGAAGGAGTAGCTTTATTATGGTTTACCAAGCTGGCAGTTAGATCCATTGATCAGTTCTCGGACTTAACTAAGAAGTTCAAGGAGCAGTTTCGGTTGTACGCCTCTAAAGCAAAGGACATAATGTCATTGTCAAATCTGGAGCAAAACCCAGGGAATCCATCAAGTCGTTCCTGAATCGATTCAACATAGCTTTGGCCGAGGTTGATAACGCTGAGCCACGCATGGTTTTAACATACTTGATGAGGGCAATTGATAAATCGAGCAAGTTTGGAGAATGGTTGAAAATGAAAGAACCAAATTCACTCGATAAATTCTATAAAAAAGCCGATGAGTTCATGCGCCTGGAAAGCCTTCAAGCACCGGCTAAGGTGGCATCAGTGGAAATTAAGAATGATAGTAACGCTCCAGACAGAAAGGAATCCAATGCTCAGAAAAGGGGGAACGACGGCAGAAAGAAACAAGGGGATGCAAAGAAGGGTCGAGCTTTCAACTTCACACCTTTGACTGATACCCCTGAAAATATCTTCTTTGCAACCAAAGATAATATCAGTTATCCTACGCCACCTAAGATGAGGGTTGGAGATAAAATGGAGAAAAGTGGAAGATTCTGTCAGTTTCACAATCAGCCTGGTCATGACACTAACGAATGCCGACACTTGAAAGAAGTAATTGAGCGACAGTTGAAAGAGAACAAGCTCCAACAGTATGTTAGAAGGGGTAGGGACACAATAACCTCATCGGTCCAAAGGCAACAAGTCCCCGCTCACCATCCAAGCTCGAGTGAGAAGGCCGTAGAACATGAGTTAGACAGGCCTGTCATTAATGTGATAACGGGAGGTCCTCACCCAGCAGGCAGGAGCTGGGGTGAGATGGAAAGATATGCTCGTGCACTGAAGCATGCACCCGCAGAAGAAAGTGTTTTTGTGTTAGAGGATGCTGCGCCATTGAAACAGCAGAAAACTTTCCCTGATGACATCATATTTAGCACCAGGGATTCCATGGGTATTGAAGCCCCTACAATAGATCCTCTGGTCATTTCTGCTGGTATTGGCCCGGCCACTGTGAGAAGAATTCTGGTCGATTGCGGGGCTTCGTGTAATATTCTCTTCAAGAAAACTTTTGACCAGATGAAGATACCAATGGATGACGTTCAGGCTTCGTCATTGAAAATTGCTGGCTTCACTAGGGAGCCAAAGCAGCCGATTGGGACTATAGACTTGATTGTAGAGCTCGGAGAGGGGCTGAGGAAGGTAGCTCGAAGACAGACCTTTATAATTGTTGAAGAATTTTCTGCTTATAATGCTTTCTTGGGCCGACCGACTCTGGCTGCACTCAAAGCTGTTCTCACCCCATGGTGTCTAACTATAAAATTTCCCACTGATAACGGAATTGGGACAATTAAAGCAGATCAGAACGTGGGACGGGAGTGCTATCTAGCAGAGCTACGTGAAACAAAGAGGAGAGAAATGGGAAAAGATGCGGCGCCTTCAGTCCGCATCAAAGAACGAAACTTGTAGCAACTGCAGGTTGGTCCCTGCACTGGCGAACATAGCGGTGCCCGGAGAGAGATGGATCCAAGAAAAGCTAGTGCAGGGGAGAATAGAGTAGTGCCGGTAGAGGTGACAGTGCCGGTACCTGTTGACTTAAAGGACCCAAACAAGGTGCTGAATGTGGGTTCACAACTCAACACTACAGCTCAGGATATTCTGGTCTCATTCTTGAAGGCAAATTTAGATGTATTCGCATGGACTCATGCCGACATGTGTGGAATATCACCAGAGATTGCGGTACACGCTTTGAAGATCGATCCAAAGTTCACGCCAGTAAAACAGAAAAGAAGAACTCAAGGTCCAGAGAGGTCAGCAGTGTTGAAGGAAGAAGTCGATCGACTCATGGAGAATGGCTTCATCAGAGAATCTGTTTACCCAGATTGGGTCTCAAATCCTGTCCTGGTTAAAAAGGCTAATGGGAAGTGGAGAGTATGCATTGACTTCTCAGATCTGAATAAGGCTTGCCCCAAAGACTGTTTCCCGCTGCCTAGAATTGATCAGTTGGTGGACGGAACGGCGGGACATGAATTGTTGTCTTTTATGGATGCTTATTCCGGGTACAATCAGATCATGATGCATGAGCCAGATCAGGAGGACACGAGCTTCATAACGGATGTTGGTCTTTACTGCTACAAAGTCATGCCCTTCGGACTCAAGAATGCGGAGGCAACCTACCAAAGGCTTGTTAACACCATGTTTAAACCACAGATCGGAAAGACAATGGAAGTCTATGTCGATGATATGTTGGTAAAGTCAAAGAAAGCAGTGGACCACATGGATAACTTGGCGGAAATGTTTGCGGTCCTCCGGAAATACGGAATGAAACTTAACCCGTTGAAATGTTCATTCGGAGTGGAGTCCGGAAGGTTTTTGGGATTTATTGTGAGCACTAGGGGCATTGAGGCTAATCCTGCTCAAATCACTGCCTTGAAGGAGGTCAAAGCTCCTAGAACAAAGAAGGAACTACAGAGTCTTAACAGAAAAATTGCTGCTTTGAGCCGATTCATTTCTAAAGCTACTGATAAATGCATTCCATTCTTTGACGCTCTAAAGAAAGGAAGAAAAAACTTTGATTGGACTCCCGAGTGTCAGAACGCATTTGATGAACCGGTTCGTCATATGGAAGTGCCTCCAATACTCTCAAAGACCGACAATGGAGAAGATCTCTACGTCTACCTGGCAATATCATCTCACGCTCTGAGTGCAGCATTGGTTCGAGAAGATACAAGGATCCAGCGACCAGTCTATTACATTAGTAAAAGATTCACTGGGGCAGAGATGAATTACTCGAAGCTGGAGAAACTTGCCTATTGCTTATTAATTGCATCACGGAAATTGAGGCCGTATTTTCAAGCTCATCCCATCAAAGTCCTCACTGATCAACCTCTGAAGCAGGTCATGTTTCGCCCTGAAACTTCGGGCCGTCTTTTAAAGTGGAATATTGAACTCAGTCAATATGACATCACTTACTATCCCCGAAGAGCTATCAACGGACAAGCTTTAGCAGACTTCATTGCTGAATGCACAGATAAAGGTGATAGTGAGGAAGAGGAAACTAATGACGTCCTGGTGAAATGGAAATTATACGTTGATGGCGCAAGGAATGACTACTGCTCTGGGGCAGGGGTTGTCCTTGAGACCCATGAAGGACAATCATTGTGTTATGTACTGAGACTGGAATTTCCTTCGACTAATAATGAAGCAGAATATGAAGCTCTCATTGCAGGTTTGAGAATCGCTAAAGAGCTAAATATCAGAACATTACAGATCTTCAGTGACTCACAGCTTATCGTATGCCAAGTCAAGAAGGAATTCCAAGCTAAAGGAGGAAATTTACCCGCTTATTTGTCAAAGGCCTGGGAGCTTCTTGAAGATTTTGATCATTATTCAATAAACCATATTCCCCGGGAAGAGAATATGAAGGCAAATTCCCTCGCGAAGTATTCAAGTACTGGTGAAGCTCAACTATTGGGATTAGTCCCCGTAGAAGTCCTGTCAGCACCAAGTACAGACGAGATGGATGTTGACTGGATTATGAATGTATCTCAGGTACAAGAATCATGGATGACTCCAATACTGGACTATCTACTCAGAGGTTCTTTGCCAGAAAATTCGAGAGAAAGACAGAAGCTACTAAGGAAAGCCTCCAGATATATAGTCCAAGACGGCCAATTGTACAAGCGGGGTTTTTCAATGCCATTACTCTGATGTGTAACTAAAAATGAAGCCAAGAAAATTCTAGCTGAAGTACACGGAGGGGAATGTGGAGATCACACGGGTGGTCAGACATTAGCAAAGAAAATTCTCCGTTATGGGTATTTTTGGCCGGAAATTAATCAAGACGCCGCTGTATATTCTCGGAAATGTGACAAGTATCAGAGATTCGCCAAAATTCCTAGAGCACCTTCCACTGAGCTAACACAGATGGTCAGTCCGTGGCCATTTTCCATTTGGGGAATGGATCTCATTGGGCCATTACCAACTGCCAAATCAGGGATTAAATATGCTATTGTTGCAGTTGATTATTTTACTAAATGGGCTAAAGCTGAACCTTTGGCTACTATTACCTCTAAGAAAATGATAAATTTTGTGACTAAAAATATCATTTGCAGGTATGGTGTGCCGCAGAAAATAATCACAGACAATGGTACTCAATTTGAAAGTGAGGAATTCCAGGACTTCTGCAAACGATTCAAAATCCAGAAGAGTTTCTCAGCAGTGGCCCATCCGCAGGCAAACGGGCAAGTGGAAGCAGTAAACAAAATCATCAAATCAACCATCAAAAAGCAGCTGGAAAAAGCAAAAAGTGGCTGGGTTGACAAGTTACCGCTTGCACTATGGGCATACAGAACCACCCACAAAACTGCGACTGGGCATACTCCATTTTCGTTGGCATATGGATCAGAAGCAATGATTCCAGTGGAAACTGAAGTCCCCTCACATAGAAGAATCCATTTTGATAGAGATGAGAACGAAAAACTGCAATTGGAAGCACTTGACCTCCTTGATGAAAGTAGAGAAGAGGCTAGACTTAGAATTGCGGCTCATCAACAAAGAATAGCCAGGCACTTCAATTCCAAAGTTCGTCAGCGCAACTTTGAAGTTGGGGACCTAATTCTGGAAAGAATCATGACAGCCACAGGTGTGTTTGGGCCAAACTGGGAAGGGCCATATGTTATAGGCACGAAGCTTCTTGACGGCACATTCAAACTCACAACTGTCAAAGGAAAACCAATTCCAAGAGCTTGGAACAGCAATCATTTGCGTCCTTATTTCACTTGAAAGCTTTACTGAAGTATTGTAAAAAGAATTGCAAAAATATGATTCTTGTATTGAAAGCAATTGTAAAGCAAGTGAATAATGAAAAGCTATAAAGTGGATGTAGGCCCAGTTTTTGGCCGAACCACTATAAATCTTGTGTTCCCTACTATTATAAACTGCTTTGTTTTATTTCGACATATAAAATACATTAATTGTGTCATTAAAATGTCGATTTAATAATGCAGGTCATGAAAGTAAAGCTTACCCATCTCAAGACCGAGCAAACACACACTAAACCATCAAAAATTTCCACACTCAAATCCTACAAAAGAAATGCTTCAAACAAGAGTGAGCAATGTAGGTGGAATTGGACAATCTCTAACTAACTATAAATGTTTGAACAAATAGCCAGTTAAGCAAAATGTGTCCACCACCACCAACTCACCTAACTGAGAAGTATATTTCTTTGGATAAGGGAAATTATTGGCAACTAAAAAGTGTTGGCACTTGCAAAAAACAAGGAGGATCTTCAACATGAATGGATGGCGAAAGAGACATGGGCGAGCAAGCATCGATCAACAAAAGACCTCTTTGGAGGCGCAAGACCTCTACGGAGGCACAACTCTTCGGAGGAGAAAGACCTCGAGTGGGCTTAGCCAGAAAAAGAGAGATCTTTCTCGTTACAAAGTTGCGGAATGATCGGTCGATACATTCCCGTGAATCCGTCCAACCGAGAGGAAGAAACTCCAAACTTCCAGGCAAAAGTCTTACTCAGAGGCACACGTTTCACCAAGATTGAAATAAAACTTCCAGGTGTTGAAACGTGAAAAAAGCCCTCTTCGGAGGCCCATTTCACCACAGTTGAAATGCTAAAAGACCTCGGGCGGGCCAACCAGAAAAAGAGAGATCTTTCTCGATACAAAGTTGCGGAATGATCGGTCGATACACTCCCGTAAATCCGTCCAACCGAGAGAAAGAAACTCCAAACTTCCAGGCAGTAACCTAGCTCAGAGGCACACATTTCATCATCGGTCGATACACTCCCGTAAAATGAAATGTGAAAAGCCCTCTTCGGAGGCCCGCTTCCCAGCAAACAGGGAAAAACAAAAGCCTCTCTCATGGGGCAGAAACCAAAAAGACCTCTTCCCAGAGGCACAACAAAAACAAAAAGACCTCTTCCCAGAGGCAAAAATGAAAAGACCTCCTCCCGGAGGCACAAGCAAGCAGAAAAACCTCTTCGGAGGCACACGTTTCACCAAGATTGAAATAAAACTTCCAAGTGTTGAAACGTGAGAAAGCCCCCCCCCCCCTCAGAGGTGTAATTTTTCAAAGGCACACTTTAACTCTCAAAGGAAGAATGATCCACCTATTCTGGAAAATTCTCTTCCTTAAAAAGAAGTTAAAGTACCCTTCGGATACCCGCTTTACCACATAGAAGAATTCATTCAGTAAAATGTGTATATGCACAAAAGAAAGAATGATATCTTCGAAGGATGAAGCGTAAAAACGTATTTGTACTCTGTTTTTTAACGAACTAATATTCCTCCAAGTATGGAATAATTATTCTCTAAAAAATAAAAGTACAAGTTTCTCATAAAATAAAATATTGCAATGAGCTTATGATATAGGGGCAACATGGTATAACTACATCGGTAAAATTGCGCTCGAACAGTATACCACAAGCTCACTACAATATCGTGCAAAGAAACTTGTACAAAAGTGAATAATAAATGCATTCTCAAATTCAAACAAGAAGTTTGTACAAATAAAGGATCATTTTATTTAATTCTGTTACAATTTCTTACAGATACAAGTTTCGAAATAAAGAAAACGGGGGCCGGTACCCGCACAATTTCTGGTCAGTACATGCAAAAAAGCAAAAGCGATATGAAAGCCACAGAACCAGAGCCATCATTTCTTCTTCCATCCACCTTTTGAGCCCGCACCTGGCCGGATAACCAACTTCTTAGGCCGGCTTGTAAGAGTAGGGGATGAAGGAGAAAGGGGCTCAGTCGGACTTTCTTCCGTTTTTTCTTCGCCAGTTGAAGATCCCTTCTTCTTCTTCTTGGAAACCCCCTGCTTTCCTCTCTTCTTGGAGGAAGACCCACTCCCTGGAGAAAGAAGTTTAGCTAATGGTTCATCATCGGAACCAGTTGCTTCTGGAGTCTTCTCACTCCCTTCAGTTTCTTCTCCCTTGTGTTCTTGTGAAGCAATGGGATCGTCCAAGTCTTCAAGAGCTTTTATTTGCTCCTCTTGTGATCCCGGTTGCGAGGCAGAAGGAGGAGTCACCTAAATAGATGGAGGAGGAATAATTGGAGGTGGGGAAGTTTGAACGATGCTCGACGTTTTCTCTACAGAAGGAAAAAAGTTCAAGTCAGTAAAAAGCGGAGATAAAGGTTCACTGAGGTTCAAGAAGTAGTCAAGAAGCTCATCAAGCTCGTAAGAAGCAGATGAGCAGTCTACTTGGGCAAGATTAACAGTAGGGTTACCTGCAGAAGTCGGTTTTCTGACATCAACCTCGTAAGCCTGTGCCTCGGCACTCTCGTCGCCTTCATCACCACCGTGTATGCTTGTGATCTCGGTGGTAACTTTGGTAGGAGATAGTGAATGAGAACTAGAACCGATAATGTCAATTTCGGCCGAAGGAGAAGGCTGAATTGGAACAGTTGAGATAGTTTTTCCCAAATATTCTCCTGCCGCTGCTTCGGCCCTTAATTTTGCAAGCTGTTCTTTTCCCTTGGCGAAAGCGGCGCGAGCATCATCATCAAGATAATGCTCCTCAAGAGCTGACTCAGCATAGCCAGCGCCTTTACCGCCAAGCATATCGAGTGCAGCCTCCCAAACTTCAGCCAGAGTAATTTCATACTTGGGGCCTAGAAAGACGAGGCTACCGCGCCCCAAGATGCTATGCAGGTAGAAATCAAATAATGTTGAGCTGATGTTGGTCCTCGTTGCCTCGTGAGATTCTTCAGCTGCAATTCTTCAGCTGCAATTTTGCCGGCAACGGCCTCATCACGCTCCCTTTCAGCTTTGGAAAGTTGAAGCTTAAGCATTTGAATCTCCGCCTCTTGGGAGCTGTTCTTCTTTCGAAGCTCTTCAATATCAGCAACATAGCCCTCACTAATTCTTTTTTGCACTTCAAGCCTGTCTTCAGCCTCTCTTTGGCTGGCATGAGCATCTCTCACTTGTTTTAGGAGCACTTCTTTTTTTGAGTATAGGAAGTAGAGGAAGTAGCAAGCTCTTGTTTAAGTTCCTCAACTTTTGCCTCAAGCTCTTCGTTGTAAGTAGCAATGCTCCTCATTTCAGTATCATGTTGCTCAAGAACCTTTTGCCATTCGGCTTTATCATTTTCCATAGTGAGCATGGCCTCTATATTTGCACGATTAACCCTTTGGAGCTCGTCAACAAGTTTTTGCCAGTTCGACATCCTTTCAATATCAAGCTTGACGGCATCGAGATTTCGTAACATGGCAGACTTATCAATGGGGACCAAGTCAAAGTCGAACCTCACTCCCTTCAGACACCACTGTGGAAATCGGCTTTGCAAAGTGGTCGGGCCCTGTCCAACTTGGAATTTGGGCCTGCTAATTATTGTTTGGATGTCTGTCTTCCCGAGAGCGGGAGAGCCGGAGGGAATGTCAAGCGAGACGGGGACAGTAACCTTTTCAGGAGTTGTAGAGGTATGCTTCTCATCATGTCGGGCTCCCTTGCTTGAATCCTCAACCATATGACTTTTTCCTCGGTCATCATGGGATTTTCTTTTGTGGGAATCGTCGCCTCTCTGCGAAGAATCGTGGCGCTCCTCCCTCTCTCTTCTTTCATAACGCTCCTCTTGAGCCCTCTTCTCTTGAGCCTTTCGGGAGGCTCTTTCTTCATCGGATTCTCTGTAAGAGGGGAGGTAGCGCCTATAATCATATTGGCTACGCTTCCCGTAGCGCTGGAAGTCATCATAGTAGGATCCGCTGCGTCCCATCAGAGGATCTGAAATAAAAAGAGATAAATTTTAGAATTCTTCAAAATACAAAAAGTCAGAAGCATAAAAGTGCCGAAAGATTCTAAATGTGTGTAATGTGCAAACTAAGCGCATCGAACTACGAACCACTCTTTAATTGTGGAGTAGTTATGGGAGTAGAAGTTAACATCAACTCTTGAGTTGACGGGGTCCGTTGCAGAATAGAAGTCGCCTCGACTACTGAAGAAGAAACCCCGGTAGTAATAGGATCATCTTTAAAGATCTCTTGCGAGGTGGCAAAGAGGTCGCTCAGTCCTTCGAAAGTGTCGTCCCTGCTCTGCTTGACAGGGCTGGTTTTCTCAGCTTCTTCGTCACCAGACTCCTTTGAATGCAGAGGAGAATCCCGAGGCTCTTCTTCTTCAGTGACCGGGGCAAGTTTGCCAGATGACCCCGCGACATCAACAGATGTGGAGCACTTCACTAGAGAAGCTTCGGGAGCGGGATCTTTTGGTACAGGTACGTCAGAAGAAACCGGGGCATCTAATGCTTTAGGTGGGGAGTCTGGAACCTCGCAGGGGTGTGTGGAGCAAGAAGGGTGAAGAAGTCCGAACTGGTGAAGGAATTCGTCGTTCAGCAAAAATTTCATATCCCGCTCTTCAACCGGTACAGCTACAAGCCTCTCCAGAGTTGGCTTGTGACTGGGATCTCTATATGGAGGGGGAAGCGCTGAAATAAAAAAAATGATGAAGTTAACACTTGGCAATTCGAACTTCAAAAAACTCAGAGTATAGAGGAGGGAAAGGTAGATGATCTTACTTCCTTCTCTCCACATAGCATAAAACCCCGGGGGGCAACGGACATAGAAGAATTGAGTTAAGAACCCATAGGCAGTGTCAGGGAGGCCAATGATCAATTTACGATTTCGTGCGCTTCTCACGACGGTAATAGAAGGATGATCCTTAGTCCTAGTAAAGGAGCATAGGAAACAGATCTCGTCAAAGCTTGGAAGCCGGTCAAATGTTCTCCTAAATAGAACGCACAACCCCATCAGAATGGCATAGCCATTGGGGTGTAGCTGGAATGGGGAGATAGCTAATCGAAGAAGTAGATTCTGGAGAAAGTTGTTGAAAGGGGGAATGGCCCTGCTTAGGCACATTTGCCGGTTAACCGCTACGAAGCCAGTAGGCGCCACATCAGCGGTGTCACCTTTTTCAGGGAGAATGGCATCTGCTTCAGCAATGCCAAACTGACCACACAACTGACGAAAAGCTTTGTACGATAAGGTGGTAGGGGCTCTTTCTGGAGGATTGACTAATGGAGCTGGAATAAGAGTGGCCTCTCCAGCCTGGGCTGTTGTATCCTCTTGCTGAGAAGTCATTCTACACAAGCAACTGGATATTCAAATATGAAGGTGCACGTTTCCTAAAATGTGTGAAGTGTTGTGTAAAATCAACAAAGCAATAAGCGAATAAAACTGGAATGAAAACTAGCAAGCATTTGTCAGTTATGAAGTCCAGGGTTCGTTGTTTTAAAATACGAAAGAGAAATGTAAATGCAAACAAACCAGTTCAAGATAGCAGTGCTTTGCATTAATATTTCACTTTAGTTGATTGGTTCACGGCATTTCATACAGTATGTTTAAGTTGATTACTCTATGTTGACTAATCTGTCATTTGATATGGGCAGTCAGTGGCAGTATATTTGTCCCATTTTTCTGCAAGTGTTGTGTTTAACAGGTTGATAGCGTTAAAGTTAGAATAATCTGTAAAGAAACGCAACAAAGTTCAAGCAGTATATTCTGGAAATTCAAATTGGAAGTACAATCAAGTTTGGACGACATCTTGAAGTTTTCAAATTTTTGTTCAAGCCATTTAGTCACAGTCCAAAAATCCTCTAAGCCCTAAGTCGTTCACAACCTAACAGAGGGACGAAATTGGGTTAGGCTAAAGGAAATAATTCAGCCGTAAAAGATTGCCTAAGTGCTGAGTCGTCCACGACCTAAAGGATAAGTCGTCTACGATCTAAAGGTTAAGTCGCCCACGGCTTACAAGACTTCCTGCAAGTTAAGTCGTTGTCTCATTGAATCGTTGGTCCTATAAGCCGCAAGACGTGTTGAGAAGAAAAGGCTTCGGTTTGAAATGGAGTGGATCTCTCGAGGTCTTAACTCGGCTATGACTCAGGACTAAATTGTTCACAACCCTGAGGCCAAGCCATGAAAATCTCAAATCAAGACAAAGCAATGGAGTACAAATGAAGCTAAGTCTTAAGTCGTCCAGAAACAAACACAACCCGAAGGGTTAAGTCGTGCGTAATTAAGGTCGTAAGGGATCTTAAGTCAGTTACTTCGAGAATTGTGCAAATCGGCAGAGTTGTGAAAATCTCACAACATCTCACCTAACCCGTTAACCTTCTAACACTTAACCCGTTAGCTCGATAACCTCTCAATCGACAACAACCCCAGTTCTGCCACACCACCGAATCGCCGCAAATCACGAGTCGTCTTAAGTCAAATCAAACAAACTTTGAGTTCTTTGACGACCAATGCAACAATACACGCACAGTTAAAGGGGGAATCAGAGACGGAAGACGGGGCTCAAAGATTGACAATGATGATCGGGGATTGGAAAATGGGGAAAATTGCTCACGTGATATGAAACTGGAGATGGTTGGAAGTAAATCAAGTCAGGATCGCCGTAGGAAGCTCGGAGAAATGCTGATGGCGAATATGACAGGAAGCTTGTAGAGATGTTAATGGTGGATGCGACTTAGGAGATTGATAGTGAGCAGAAAGAAATAAGAGAAACGACTCAAGTCTTTTATACACCAAGACGGCGGAACTTGAAACGGCACAAGCGAGTTAAGGAAAGTCGAAGCACACGACCTACGACTTAGGCGTGTGCTTCGAGGGGCAAATGTTAACCCCGTTAAGACAACGAGTTAAGGCCTAGGACGATCTACGACATAAGGTACTTAACGAATCAAGAGAAGTCTACGGCTTAGCAAACCTCACGACTTAAGATGCGTGACGATTTAACGAGATAAAGCATGAGCGACTTATGACTTGAGGCCACCATGATCTAACAGTTTAAAGCACTCTACGACTTAACAAGTTAAGGACTCAAGTTATGGACGATCTACGACTTATGAATGGTACGACTTAACGGTTTAACGTGTTAAAGAAATGGCCGACTCAACGACTCGAGGGAAACAGCAACTCAATGGATCAAGGAGGGTACACGACTTAGGGTCTGGACGAGTCAACGAGTTAAGGTCCAGACCACTTAAGAATTGAAACGGACCAAGAAGTCTACGACTTAAGGAAATCTACGACTTAAGAGATGGCCTGACTCAAGAAGGAAATAAGTTAACGACCTAAAGCTGTCTATGACTTACGACCTAGCATGTGTCGTAAACGACTTAGGCAAACAAAGCGCTGATACTCGTTAAACATAGCCTCCTAACTCGTGAACGAGTTAAGATTTGTGTTGCTATCTGAAATACACAAGCTTACCAGTTAAGCCGTAACTCACGACTTAGCTTAAGTCGTCCATGACCTAAAGTCGCTAAGCTATAATCCTCTGCCACAACACTTATGCCGCATCCTGTTAACCCGGTCACGACCTACGATCTATGATGAGTCGTACACGACTTATGTAAACAAATGAAGCCGCGTCCGATTAACTCGTGCATGACTTAGAACTTGACATGGATTCAAGCAGATGGGCAAATTTCTACCAAGCTACGAGCTAGACTCAATAAGTCGGCCACGACCTACCTTAACTCGGTTACGAGTTACGACTTAAGGGTAAAATTTTCCTATAAATACCAACCTACTACAAGCATGAAAGGGACTTTTTGGCTCATTCTCTTGAAGGACCGATACTCTGCTGCATTCCAAACCGACTCGACACTCAAAGCTTTCAAGACACGTAGAACGCTACCAACAACTTCAAGAAGGAATCTCATACATCCGACATGGATTTGAAGACTTTCACTTACCTTGAAGTTTAAGCTACTCGTTCAAAGTGTTTAATAATTCAAAGTGTATTGTACTTTGGAAGAATTGTATCGACTTGTAACGAAATCATCAATAAAGATATTCAAAGTGGATGTAGGCAAACTATTAAGCCGAACCACTATAAAGTCACTGTTTTTTACTGCTTTTTCTGTGGTTTTCTACTTATACTCTGTTCCCGAATCATCGGGTGGTGCTTTCACAACTACACTTTACACACCGGGGTGTTTGCACTCAAATTCTAGCGTTAACATCTGTGTCACTCTGTTTTGCATTTTAGAAACTTGGTCAAATCTTTGATTTAATCTTGACATTTTCCAAGCCCTTGACTCGTTCTTCCATCATTTTGTAGTCAAGTTTATCTGATCTAAGTCAATTTCAAGAATATGGTAAATTTATCAAAGTCAGCCGTCAATTTGAATATCTTGTAATCGATGAACAATATTGGATGATGAAAATAATATGATTTGAGAAGCTTTTGCATTCAAAATCATTACTAATTGCCCATGATCAATGAAGTGGAATCAACGAAGTGATGCTTAAATGCAGTTTAAAAAAATTTATTGGAAAGAGGAAGAACTATAATTATCATGTAGATGGAGAAAAGAAATAAAAATAAGTATGGGATGTAGATTGATCTGTGAAGTATTTGGATGGATTGCTGGAGAAATGGGCTTAGGGTGATAATTTGGTGTCTATGTGGAGATACGATCGACCCAATCTTAACACTTTTGGCTAATTCTGTTTGAACCACTGGAAATGCAGAGTTGTCATTTTTTATTTCTCAAAAATTAGAAGGATTAAAATGCCCTCCATTAATTTATTTATTTTAAAACTTGTTTGCCATGTAGGATGCTTACATGGATTATGAAATAATCAGGAAGTGCATGTACGTGATTTTGATACCTACTTCACATTTCCACTATGAGGTTAAAAGCATTATCTCGTAGGTGCAAGGTTGATAGCATTACCTTATAGATGCTCTATGTGGTGGTGGACATTTTGGTTCAATTAAATTTTAATAAATGAGATTTATGGCACGTGTAACGCACATACATTAAAACTCTTATAAAATTATAAAATTTAAAAATTCTTCTTAGTTTGATAAAAATAAATTAAAATATAAAAAGAAAAAACATAATTTTTCTAGAACATAGTTTCGAACTTATGAAGGTAAATATTAATTTTGCATAGAAGGTACTTTTGGAACATCAAGTCTGACCAAAAAATTATGTATCTATTCCGATTATCAGTAAATATGTGCCATGATTTTTAATAAACGAGATTTTATGGCATATGTAATGCGCATACATAAAAAAATTATAAACTTAAAAAATTCAAAATTTCTTCGTAGTTTTGATAAAAAATAAATTAAACTATACAAAAAATTATAATTTTTTTGGAACATACTTTCGAACTTGTGCAAGTTGATATTAATTTTTGTTCTTTAGGAGATTCGAAATCTTGATCTTTTTTTTGTACATAAGGATAATTTTAGAACTTTACAGCCAGACAAAAAATTATGTTTATATTCCAACTATTAATAAAGACTAGTGTGCAACCCATGCAATGCACACGGTATGTAGTTGAAAAACAATGATATAAGTATATTTGAAGAATATGATTTATGATGTAATATATAGCGAATTTTTGGTATAAATAGGTTATAAATTGAACTTGATATATTTCTAAGTGTGTAGTTATTGTTATAAGATTTACGTACATATAAATATAATTAAATTGTCACTTTTGTAGATGAAAATTAGTTATATATGGATCTATTATTTTTTAGGATTCAATATTTGTTACGCAAATAAACCAAAATTAGTGTTTTAGTTATTTTTGAAATAAATATTTTTACAAAAGTTTATGGACTTACATTCATGTACATAGATTTCGAAATTCACGTTAAGTTTTTTTATATATATTTGACTAACAGATAAATAATATGTACATAGATTTTGAAATTAACATTAAGTTTTTCATATATTTGACTAAAAGGTAAACAATACGTATATTGAATTTCAAATATTACTTGAGAACTGATGAAAATACCTAAAAACAAAAGTCTAATGTTAATGAATCAACATTTTTGAATGCATTCGAAATTTATATAGCATATTTTTATTAAAAATAAGTATATAATATTATCAATGTGATAAATAAAGATTTTATTTAACTACTAAAAGAAAATTTAAGTGAAAATAATGCCCATAATGTTACAAATCGCAATGTCATTTTAATTATAAAAAAGTGATTTTTAATCCAGTGTTTCATACCTCAATAATTTTAATTTACAAATAAAAATTTCAAAAAATATTTAACATGGTGAAATACAAAAAATTATTTCTAATCAAAATACAATATAATATTTGCCCATTGGTTATCGTAAGTTACAGATATAAACGGTCAAAATGTAATTTTTTTTTTTACAAAAAAATTCTAACTGAATTTTTTTATTTTTTTCAGCATCATAGATTATAAACATTCACCACTTATCATTAACTGCAATGTTATTCTTCATAAAATTAATTTTATTACCGATGAAGAATCCGCTTGACATACCAAATTTGAAAAGGAAAAATGTTATATGTGTTTGTAATGATATATCGGGTTTAGAACGAAAAGATTATGTATACATTTGCCTGCAACGAAATACTAACTCTTGAAAAGAAAAAAGTATGTTTTTATTTACTTGCATTAAAATACTAATTTTAAAAAGAAAGGAAATGTGGGAACTTCAATGTAGAATGATGTAATGATATTTAATAAAATTTTATATACAATAGTAAAAATTTCGAACCATACGGACTTGAATGAAAAAAGTTTTACTATTCTTGTCAATAGGAATATGCTATACACGAATTGTCATTTTTCACGATTTAGTCGATTAATTACTAATTATATTTTAGTTGGATTTGTTAAATAAATTAAATTCAAGATCACTTAATTAACTCAAATATATATATGGATTTGAAAGTAAAACCGTATAGGAAATATTAGGAGAAACCCATAAATGATTGTAAAAACCATTAAATATTCGTATCTAAATGTAAAATGACTAAGAAAAAAATTAGTACAACATCATAATAATTTGTATATAATCATAGAAATTTTAAACTATATGGACTTGAATGAAAAATTAGTTTTATCATTTATGTCAATATGAACATGTAGCATTGCATTGAATTGCCCTTTTTAAGAATTTATCAGATCAATTAGTGAATATGTATTTATTTAAAAACTTAGATTTAATACCATCTAATTAATTTTAAAACATGAACTTATATGTAAAATAACAAAACAAGAGAAATTTGCAAATAATTAAAAAATTATTAATATTTGTACTCAAATATAAAACGTTAACAAAGTGTAGTAGTAGCCACATTGAAATAATTATAATAATAATCAACCGAAGAGATTTGGAAATAAAATGTTTGAATTGGCCCAAAAAAAAGAGTGTAGAGGAGACCCTAGAATCAATTAGGGCTGTTATGTTAATGGTTATCGTTATCATTTTATAAATACCGTTACCGTGCCATTTTTACTGGTAAACTAAAATTGTTTACTGTTACCATTACCGATTGACCGGTATACCACTACATTGGTAATGGTAATTACCGTTTGTCTAGAAGAATAATAAGTTGATACATTTTTACACTGAATGATGCTTCATTATATATCTCATTGGATCACTTAATAAAGGACATAGAAAAGAAGTGTATTTATCATCATTTGAGTTGAATTACTGAAATAAATTAAACTATTTTCTTGCTTCTAAATGCCCGTATAAGATCTGAAAGAGAAGAATGTTTTAGATCATATCTGTATATCTTTATCCTTTGAGATGCTAATAAAACCACGATGACTCGTATTTTCCAACACTAACGTAAGTCCAGAAGTCACCAAAGGCTTTGGATCGGTGTGGGAGATGCGGGTTATCACAGTTAGTATCAAAGCTTCGTTTAAAATTATTTAAAGATTAGGGGTGTATCGAGAGAATGTACTTGAAAAAAAATTCAAAAAGAAAAAGCTTTTCAAATGTTTTATAAAAGTTTTTCCAGAAAAGTTTTCAAAATGGATTTCCGAAGTGTGTACATATATATGTATAGATAAAAACTTTTTCAAAAGTTTTACGTGTAAGCGTAATACGAATAACTCTTTCTCATATTCTTGCTAATGTACATGTGGAAAAGTTGCTAATAAATTCTTGAAATATAGATAGAAGATGGAAACCCTACAGGTTCAGGCTTTTGGCGATGCGGCTAAGATCCCAGGCATGAACGTTCAAATTTGGTTCCACTGGTATCTTCAAGGAAGGTGACAAGCCAAGTTAACCCTAATAGTGGACGCATAGAGCAAGCGCTTGGGCAGTTCCTACCCATTCATCTGCTGCCAATTTTTCCAAGTTATGTAAAGACTATGCCAGTCTAAGAGGAAAGCTTTATTTAGGAACTAAGTCATATATATATATATATATTCGAGGACATGGATTCATACTTGTGAGAGGATTTTTGGATTGATGGGTCTTGCTGATGAGGTGAGGAGACAACTTGCTACTTGGCCTTTATTGCGAGAGGCCTTGAATTGGCGAAAAGTAGTATTTATGGAGACTGATGAGGGAGAGAGATCACTTTGTAAGGGTTTACGAGACATTTTGAGATGAAGATTCTTTCTACAGCAGAGGAGGAAGTGCAACAAGAGAAGTTTATTCATCTACGGTAGGGAGAGAGGTCGTGAAAGAATATGTGAATCAGTTCAATGAGTTGGCCGGGCTTGGGCTAGAAGTAATCAATACCTTTCATAAGACAGATGTGAAGTTCGCGAAGGGGCTGAACCAACCTCTTCAAGATTTGGCTCTTAGTCATATTCCCATAGGTGCAACTTATGAAGGTCTGGTGGAGATGGCCTTGCTGAATACATCTCCGAGGAGGAAGTGAAGGAAGAACCCAAGAAGTCTAGAGGAAAGGTGCCACAATAGAATCAGTGCAAGGGAGGAACGAGACCCAAGGGAAAGATTAAGAAGCGAGATATGCAATGCAGAAAATGTGGTAAGAAGGAGAACTTTAGTGAGAAGTGCAAGGTAGACAGTCTAAAGATTAAATGCTACAACTGCAATCGATTCGGGGACATAAGGCCCAAGTGTCCAACCCCTTTGAAGACCTCTACTCAAGTGGTTCTAACTTACTCACTGGATGTAGTTCCTAACTCGAGTGCATCTTCAGTAGCGAACAAGCGGACGAAGGTCATGGTTGAATGCATGTTAACTCTATCTGGTTTGACCATTCATACCTTATTTGATAACGTGACATCACGCTCTTTTTTTTTCAAAAGA